>CM077814.1:6935000-12757500 GCA_039764185.1 Tamarix austromongolica
GGAGGTGTAGGAGCGTACTCCAAGCCGGGCGCCGATTTAGGTAAGGACGTAACTAAGGCCGCCTATGTGTATTATATGTTTTACTTGCCTTGGATGCCTCGTACGGTTTATATGTTGTATTCTGTGTATGTTATCTGTTTTACTGTGTAGCGCAACATGGAACTGAGGTACGTTCTCATGCACTTGTCTGTATGTGCTAATATGGAAATGATGCAAATATGATGTGATGTGATGTGACCCTAGGACATTCATGCTAGGTTATTTGATGGGGTGTTGTGAAATGGGGGCATGAAAGAGAAAAATGAGAGATTAAGATAATCAAAGGGAAGTACGTTGGCTAACGCAGGTAAGAATGACCTAGGCAATCTATGATCCGTAAATGGACGAGAAAAGGGGGAATTGAATAAAATGGAAGAGTGGGAGAAAATAAGGTTGCATGGGAAAACTAGGGTTTGCATGGGAATGATAGAGTTAGCATGGTGGAAACGATAGGGTTTGCATGGGGAGGATAAGATCCGCATGGGGGCGAACCTTACGTATGAAAAGTTTCTTTGGGACATGGGGAAAGTAATGGAAGGTCTGTTTGGGAGTCTGGAGGCTCGAGGTGAAAAATAGTACGTAGGGTCATATAAGGGTACCTAGGGTTTGGGGAAGAAACCCTAATTTGAGAAGGTGGAAAACGAAAAAGAAAATAATAAAAATAAATGAGGAGGAGTGAGGTATGAGGGAGAGTTGAGTCTGAGGGTCATGATTTGGGTTTCCAATGCGAGAAATGTGTTAAGTATGAGAGTTACAAAGGGTGTTTAGTGGCCTAATATAAGCGCAGGAGATAGCTCGGTAACCTAAACCGAGTAGGGATATAGCTAAGGCTGAATGTGTGACATGTGTCCTACGTGCCATGGATGTTCTATATGATTTATGTGACGTGGTCTTAAAAGCCATTATTCTAACTGTTTCATGTGTGGTGTGGCTTGGAATCGGGTTGTGTGCATGTGCCCTCATTTGTATGTGATAGTACGCATATGTCATCAGTTTGATGTGATGTGTTGAGATCTCTGGCCATGCATGACAAAGGTGAAATGCCCTCGAATAAGATACATTAAAACACTAACGACTACAGAGAAAGATGTTGAGCCGAACCCAGACCGGTCCACCGGCTATAATAGTGGCAGGGTATCTTACCCTCGCGACCGTTCCACCAGCTATAATAGTGGCAGAGCATGTGCCCTCGCGACCGTTCCATCAGCTATAATAGTGGGGGATTTCGTGCTCAACAAACCAAACGTAAAAGTGATAAGACATGGAAAGATACTAATATTTACAGTGGAATACCTTGTGAGTCGGGGCCAGACCGGTCCACCGGCAAATAATAGTGGCAGGGTATATTACCCTCGCGACCGTTCCACCGGCTATAATAGTGGCAGGGCATGGCCCTCGCGACCGTTCCACCGGCTATAATAGTGGGGTTCCCGCACTCACATGGATTGATAAAGACTATGATGTGAATCGATTATAATTATCAGAGATATAATGAGAAAGTTATCTGATTCGTAACCAGCATTGTTCATCTGCGTTATTGTTTATTATTTACAAGCTATGTCTGCTATGTCATGTATCTCTGTGTATGTGGGCCTTAGTGTGTCTGTTACCTTACTCAGTACGTAGCGTACTGATCACCCGTTTCATGGGTGCTGCTCATTCCCACGAGCAGAAGACCTATCTGAGTTTTGCAGGTAGGGGACGATGTCTGGGGCATTTTCAGGACTGAGAGTTGAGTCTGGATCTAGCTTGGGGGGTGAGAGTGACGTGGCTGGAGAACTTCCCCCTATCTTGTTTCTTTGCATTATCGTACTCTATTATTCCGATATTTTAAGTCCTTTGACATTTGGAATTTTTAAATTACACTTCGGAATGTAACTTTTGATTTTCGCACTCTGATTCCGTAAAACTAATGCTTTACGAATGACTTGTTTTGGTTCTATTCTTTTTAGCCTTAGCACTTAGCATCGGGTCGGTAGGCATGAATCGATCTGGTACTAAGTGTGGCGGTAATACCCCCGGATTTACAGTTTTATTTGCTTGCTTCTGCTAAACTCCTTTAAAAGTAAACGAAAATTTTCAGTAGTAAATTTGGGGGTGTTACAGTGTTAAACGTGGGATCAAGTGGAATAGCTTCTCTTTTATTACCAGGAGGAAGAACAGCTCATTCTCGATTCAAGATTCCTATAAATCCAACTGAAGATTCAACATGTAACATCAAACAAGGTAGTCCACTTGCTGATTTGATTATAAGATGTAAACTTATAATATGGGATGAAGCTCCAATGATGCACAGGTATTGCTTTGAAGCTTTGGATAAAACTATGAGAGATATTTTACGCATCAACGATCAATTTAGTATTGATAAGCCATTTGGAGGTAAGACAGTTGTTCTTGGAGGTGATTTTAGACAAATATTACCTATCATTCCTAAGGGTACTCGACAAGATATTGTTCATGCAACTATCAACTCCTCATACTTATGGCGAGATTGCAAGGTGTTACGATTGACAAAGATTATGAGGTTACGAAATCTTACCTTAGTCGATGAATGTGCCAAGTTGAAGCAATTTTCTGACTGGATTGCAAGCATTGGAGATGGAACAATTGGAGGTCCTAATGATGGTCATGCAACAATCGAATTTCCAAGTGATCTATTAATAAAATATTCAAATGATCCAATTGCAGCTATTGTGAAAAGCACTTATCCAGAGTTCACAAGCAATATCACTGATGATACTTATTTTGAGGGAAGATCTATCCTAGCACCAAATCTTGATATTGTAGAGTCCGTCAATGAATACATGTTTTCAATTAACTCAGCTGAAGAGAAAACATATTTGAGTTCAGATACAACATGTAGATCTGATTCAAATAATGATTTGTTGCAAGATCTACACACTCCGAAATTCCTAAACAGTCTTAAGTGTTCCGGTGTCCCAAATCATGTCTTACATTTGAAGATTGGTACACCTGTTATGTTATTGAGGAATATTGACCATTCAATTGGCTTATGCAACGGTACTAGGATGGTAATCACAAGGCTTGGAGCTCACGTGTTGGAAGCAAAGATCTTAGGTGGAAATAATTCTGGTGAACGAGTATTGTTACCAAGAATGTCACTAACACCATCTGATCCAAGGTTGCCTTTCAAGTTTAATCGAAGACAATTTCCACTGATTGTATCATATGCAATGACAATCAACAAAAGTCAAGGTCAATCACTTCATAATGTTGGTATTTTCTTAAAGAAACCTGTATTCAGTCATGGTCAGCTTTATGTTGCCATATCTCGAGTGACAAATCGTAAATGTTTGAAAATACTTATATGTGACAATGATGTTGCAGAGAATAATTCAACCACAAATGTTGTATTTAAAAAAGTGTTTGAAAAGATATAATTATGAAATTTCTTTGATTAGTTATTCTTCAATGTCTATATTTTATTTTAGTTTGTTTACCATTAATATCTTATTAGAAACCAATTATATAATAATTATTTATCCTAAATGTTTCTTTACCAAATGCTATTTAAAAATTGGACTATTCATACGCTCGAATCCACCGTGCATCGCACGGGTGCAAATCTAGTTTACCATAATACCCCTTTACTTATAAAATTAACATTTTGGCCATTTGCTTATAAAATTACCATATTTCCCTTTTTACTCCCAACATTACCACTTTACCCTTTACTCCCAAAATTACCATAATACCCATTTACTTATAAAATTACCATTTTACCATTTAATCATAAAATTACCATTTTGCCCTTTTGCTTCAAAATTGCCACTTTACCCTTTACTCCCAAAAGTACCATAACACCCCTTTACTTATAAAATTACCATTTTGCCATTTAATCATAAAATTACCATAGTGCCCTTTTACCTCCAAAATTAACACTTTACCTCCTTATTACCCCACTTTTATTAAGTTAACATTACCTCATGGAATAATAATATTAATACTCCATTAACAATATCCAACTCCACCAACCATTATATTTTAACATAATACATATTAGCACCCACACATATTAGGCCATAATCTAGCACAAGGAATATTACTAAAATACCCCTAGGGCTAACAATAATATTATTTATGCATAAATGGTCACAATAACATAAAATAACAAAGATAGGTACTTAATGCTTCCATTAATAGCCAAACTCTTTCTTTAAGCAGCATTTCCACACATAGCACATAAAGGGCATACTTTCCTTTTTATTAAACAATACAAACCAACATAAAAATTATACTAACAACCATATGTCAAACATAATAACATATTAAAAATCTTAATGTGTAAACATACGTTTATCCATGCGTTTAAGTGGGGTTTAACGATTACCTTAATTCCCGCAAAATTGAATCTTATCGGTATTCCGGTTAAAGATTCAAGCTTTGATTAGAAAAACCAATACCTAAGAATAATATCAATATTTATTAGAAATAAGAAAATCAAGATATAAGACTTTATAAATTTTACTTAAGGAAATAATTAATTTAAATATTATTATACCTTAAAGTTTTTAATAAAAATGGCCAATAAATGTAGGAACTCATGCTGCATATGTAGCATGAGCTGCATGCAAAAATAAAAGGAGGAAAGGCTCGAAGAGGGGGTGATGGAAGGTAAAATGGCTATTTTTGGGTTGGGGTCTTTAGGCTAGAAAAGAAGATAGATGGGGGAGGTTTCAAGGCAAGGGAATGGTGCAGGAGTGAAGAGGGGCTGTAGGTGGATGTTGGGGATGGGTTGTTGGCGGCCAAAGGCGGCGGATGCGGCGGCGGTGAGGTGGCGAAGTGGGCTGCCAAGGTGGGTCAAGGTGGAGAGACTGAGAAGGAAGGAAAAGAGAAGGGAAAAATGAAGGGGTTCGGGGATTTGTTTCTGCCAAACAATGTATGGGGATCGTAGAGGGGGTTGCAGGGAGTCGAATGGTGGGTTAGGTGGCGGCATAGGCGGCCGGACGGCGGCGGAGGGAGTGGTTGCAGGTGGCCTGCCGATAAGGGAGAAAAGTGGGGAGGAAAAGAAGAGGGGGATAAGGGAGGAAGTGTAGGGGCTCGAGGGGGTGGTGTGATGGTGCAAGGCTATAGCAGGCGGTGGCAGAAGACGGCTCAGGGGGTCCAGTGCGGCGGTGTAAGTGGCGGAGGGTGGCGGTGGTGCAAAAATAGGGAAAATTGGAAGGAGAATAAAGGAGAGAAGAGGGAGATCGGGGAAAGTGTTGAGCTCGAGAATTGGCGCATAAAAAAAGCTGAAGAGGAGAAGAAAAATAAGAGGGAGGGTAGGGGAGATAGGTGGTCAGTCGGTGGCAGGGTGTGGTAGGGAGAAGGTGAGGAAGGGAAGGAAAGGGGAGCCATGCGGGATGGGGTGCATGGTTGCCCAGTTTCTGAAACCATGAAAAAAAAAGAGCAGGGGAGAGAGAGAGAGAGAAAGAGAGAGAGAGAAGAATGCAGGTGGTGGTAGCGGTTGCAGGAGGTGGTAGTGGGAGGCGTTCGGGGCGGCAGGTCTGGTGATGAAGACTGGTCGGGGTCTGGAGGTGATCGACACTGAAGGAAGAAGAAAGAAAGAAGAGGGAGAGAGAGGGAGACCAGACCGGACCGGCGTAGGGAAAATAAAAAGAAGAGTTGGGCCGGTCCAGGGTGAAGGGAAGAAAGGAAAAAAGAAGAAGAGGGGGTCTGGGTTGTGGTGTTGCGCCGGGGAAGGGGGAGAAGTGGGCCGGAGGCCCAAGCACAGGGGGAGGAGAAGACAGGCTGGCCTGGCGGGCGACCCGAAGGAGAAAAAAGAAGGAAAAGAAAGGAAAGAAGAAAAAGGAAAAAAGGAAGAAAGAAAAAAGAAAAGAAAATGGGAAATGGGAAAATAATTTACTTTAATTTATAAAATAATAAAATGTAATATTTTTGATAAATTATTTAATTTAATAATTTAATTCAATATAATTTAATATATTGGTTCGAAAATGATAATTTTAGTAAAATATTAGTTTGGGAAATTATTTAAATAAAAATAATATGATAAAAGAAAAAAATATTTATTTTTAATTTATTAAATACTCCTATCCAAATTTATATACTCAAAAATCCATAAAATAATTAAACTAAATAATTTTTAAAGCTTATTTATTTCAAATAAAAGCTATTTATTAAATTATAGGTTTTCTAAAATTTTGGGGGATTACAACTGACTCGCCCTATCTCTCCCTCTTCTTTTTCTTCTCCCCACCAGCATTGCTTGCCCCATTTTTCGAGCCTTGCCTTCCCTTCCCCAATCCTCTTATCTCATTTTCTCCTCCTTCCCATTTTTCCCCCGTTTTTGCACGCCGCCGCACCAAGCCCCTGAACCGCCTTCTGCCACCCTATACCTCAGCCCTGCACCACCACGAGACCACCCAAGCCACCCTCGAGCCTCTCCGATCCTCCCTCCTCCACCTCTTCTTTTTCTCCCCACTTTTCTCCCTTATCAGCAAGCCACCGGCAACCGTCCCGTTCTTCGTCGTCCGGCCACCTCTGCCGCCACCCAAACCACTGATCCACACCCTGCAACCTCCTCTACCACCCCCATACCTTACTTTCCCGAAAACAGCCCCTGCACCCCTCCATTTTCCCCCTCTCTTTTTCTTCCTTCTCAGCCACGCCTAGCCCGACAGCCATCTTCGCCGCCTTGCTGTCGTCGCCTCTGCCGCCCTCTGCCGCTGTGAAACCATCCTTAGCCTCCACCTACACCCCCTCTTCACTTCTGCATCCTTACCTTGCCTCCAACCCTCCCCCATCTACCTCCTTTTCTAGCCTAAAGTCCCTAAACCGAGCCATCTCTCCTCCCTTCTACCTCATTACCTTCGAACCTTTTCTTCCCCCCTTAATCTGCATGTGGCTCACGCTCATGCAGCGTGAGCTCCAACTTGATTTGGAAGTTATTTATCTAGATTTTGAGGTATATTAATAGTTAATTAAAGTGTATTATTATTAAATAATTTTTATAAAGTTTTATTATTTTTAATTTTCTACTTCTAATATAATAATTATTGATATTATTTTTAGGTGTTGAGTTGCTAATTAAGCTTTGAATCTGTAACCGGGATACCGGTAAGGTTCAATTTTTGCGGGATTAAGGTAATCATTAAGCCTCACTTAAGTGCATGGAAAAATGTATGCTAGCACATTAGGGATTTTAGTATGATTTTATGCATGTTTTGTGTTGCCTAGCATGATATATATGGTTGCTTATATTGATTGATAAAAAGAAAAGAAAAGAAAATTATGATAGCCTTTGTGCCATGTGTAGAGATGATACTTAAGAATGAGTTTGATATTTGATGGAAATGTTAAATGCTTGTCTATGATGTATTATGTTGCTAATGCATGAATAATATTATTGTCTAAGGGTATTTTAGTAATATTCTTATGTAAGTATGTTGTCTAATATATGTAGTTGCTAATGAGTATTATGTTGAATAATGACAAGTTGGTGGGGTTAAATGATAAGAATGAAGTGCTAATATTAGTATTTTATGTAGTGGTGGTAAATTCATAAAAGTGGTGTAATAAAGGGGTTAAGTGGAAATTTTATAAGAGAAAAGGGTATTTTGGAAATTTTGTAGTAAAGGGGTATTTTGGTAATTTCAAAAGAAAGGGGTGAAATGATAATTTTATAAGTAAAAGGATAAAATTGTAAGTTGTAAGCAAAAGGGGTATTATGGTAATTTTCGAGGCAAAAGGACAATATGGTAATTTTATGATTAAATGGAAAAATGGTAATTTTATAAGTAAAGGGGTATTATGGTAATTTTTGAGGCAAGGGATAAAATGGAAATTTTAGAAGAGAAGGGCAAAATGGTAATTGTTAAGAAAGGGGTAAAATAGTAATTTTGGATGTAAAGGGGTATTATGGTAATTTGCAAGCAAAGGGGTAATATGGTAAATTTGGATGTAAATGGGGTAAAATGGTAATTTTTTTTAAATAAAAGGATATTATGGTAATTTGGAAGTAAGTGGTAGAAGGGTAATTTTGTAAATAAAAGGATGCTCATGGCAAACTTGGGAGTAAAGAGTAACTTGGTAATTATAAAAATGATGAAGGGTAGTTTGGTAATTAAATTACGATTATAAAAGGGCAACATAATATTTATAAAAAATGGAGAAGGGTAAATTGGTAATTATAACTAGGAAGAAGGGTAAACTAATAATTATAATAACGGAGAAGGGTAAAATGGTAATTATAATAATTAAGAAGGGTAAAATGGCAATGATAATAATTGAGAAGGGTAATTTGGTAATTTTGATAATGGATAAGGGCAATTTAGTATCCAACTAAAGGGGCAATTCGGTAATTATGATAATGGAGAAGGGTAATTTGGTAATCTTGGTAATGAATAAGGGCAATTTGGTAATTTATTCAACTAAAGGGGTAATTCGGTAATTACGATAATGGAGAAGGGCAGTTTGGTAATTTGACTGAATAAAGGGTAAATTGGTAATTATTTAACCAACTAAAGGGGGAAAATGGTAATCATGGTAATGAAGGAGGGTAATTTGGTAATTTATCCAACACAAGGGCAATTTAGTAATTATAACAAAGGAGAAGAGCGATTTGGTAATCTGACCAACCAAATGGGAAGTATGATAAGTGTAGCAATTATGAGGGGTAAATGGTGATCTAAAAAGTGTAGGAGATAACTTGGTAACCTAAAACGAGTAAGGGGTAATATGGTAATTTGTCAAGTAAGGAATGGATGACTTAACAACTATATAAGGGGTAAATGAGTAATTTGTACCTATCATGTCGTTATGATTGTGGAATTTCATAATATGACCCAAATAATGCTGATTAGCAAGGTAAGAGTATTTGATAATTGGTAAGTATCACGAGAATGAATCTTAATCCAGAATTAGATGAGATTATGATGGCCTTAATGATTTCTCTGTGTATTCTTGGATAACCGTCTGAATAAGAAATGACTAATGATATCAGAACGATTGAAGGTGAATAAGTATTTGATTATTGTGCTTTTCATGATCACTTTAATTAAGACAATAATACTTAAAGTGAAAGACCTCGAGATCGGGAATGGTGACTCTTTAGGGGTCGCTACCCTAAAGACGTGGTTTAGTCCACGATTATTCTAGTATTTGCCGGTGTGCCTTTGTGCCCCAGTCAGGCCCTATATCTTACTCTATCTAGCTCTACGGACCTAGTTAGGGGGTATGCATACTTATGGATTAGGTGTCTTTGTCGGTAGGGTACTGAGTAGCTTTACGCGCCGGTACGACCAGGGTACCTTTGCATTCCTAGGTTCGTGGTTGAAGGGTACTGAGTAGCTTATATACACCAGTACGACCGGTGTACCTTTGTGTCCCGGGTTCTTGATCTCCCGTCCGAGATAAATAAATATAATTGTTGTGCTGATTAAAGAAAGGAAAAACACTAATTACAAAAGTGAAAGATTAATGAGCCGGGCCCAGTTGACTTATGATATTGAGTACCGATCCACCAGTTATAATAGTGGCCCAGGAGCGTTTTGCCCTGGATGATGATTATATATATCCCGGTCCACCGGCTAAAATAGTAGGGGTCCCGAGCTCAATAAACTAAGTATTGGATGTGAATAAATTATGGAAAGATATTAATTACTTATAGTGGAACACCTTGTGAGTCGGGGCCAGACCGGTCCACCGGCAAATAATAGTGGCCAGGAGCGTTCTGCCCTGGAGACCGATCCACCGGCAATAATAGTGGTCAGGAGCATTCTGCCCTATATGTATTCCGGTCCACTGGCTATAATAGTGGGGTTCCCGCACTCACTTGGATATAACGAGATAGATGATTGAATAATGATGGACTAATGTCTTAAGGCCCAAAAGTATCAATCGTACTTTATAACTCGTTGATATGTGGCAGCCTTGTTATATATGTTATTGTTATGTATGCACCTCTCATTACATATGTATATAGCTTGCATTATGTGCCGCATTGCGTGCCTGTTTTTAAGTGTGGTATTAAAGGGTTACTCAGTACTATAGTACTGAAGGGTTCCCTTTGTGGGGCCCCTGCCTATTCAATGGGCAGTGCCCCTTACAAGTCTTTTCAGATACTATTCAAGTGGGCAATGGGAAAGAGAGTAAGGAATTATCCGGTACCGTTAGGGTTTTCTCTTTCTCTTTTAAATTCCTGGTTTTAATGTTAATGTTGTTAAAGTAACCATCATTGGTGGATTTTATTCTTGTAAATGATTTGATTCGCTACTCTGATTTGAAAATGGATTATAAATTGTGTTTTACACTTTTAGCCTTAGCACTTAGTACTGGAACGGAAGGAGTGAACCGGTCTGGTACTAAGTGTGGCGATAATATCCCCAGAATTCACGATTTTATAATTTGCTTCTTCTAACTCTTTCAAATAAAACAAAATTTTTCAGTAGTGAATTTTGGGGGTGTTACAAATGTTCATGCCCAACATACATTATTAATACTACAAAACCCTTATTATTATTCTTAGCACCAATTATTACCTATCATTAGGGCTGTAAATGAGCTGAGCCAGTTCGGTATTCGGCTCGACTCGGCTGGTTAAAAGCTCGGTTCGGCTCGTTCATTTAATTAAACGAGCCTTAAAGTGAGGCTCGGGCTCGACTCGTTTATTAAACGAGCCGAGCTCGAGCTCAAAAAAGCTCGGCTACGTTCCTTTTTGGCTTTGGCTCGTGAGCTCGGCTCGGTTCGGCTCATTCGTTTAATTAAACGAGCCGAACCCAAACCTGGGGGTATTCGGCTCGGCTCGGCTCGGCTCGTTTACAGCCCACCTGGTCATGCATATTTATTTAAGCAACCCCCCATTTTACATGCGAAATTATTAAAATGCTTATAGCACATGAAATATTGATATTTATGCCCAACATGCATTATTAACACCACAAAACCCTTATTATTATTCTTAGCACTAATTATCACCTACCATGCATATTTATTTAGGTCACTCCTACTAACACGTAAAATTACTAAAATGCCCCTAGAACATAAAATATCATCTTGCATGATGGAACATGTATTTTTCATGCCACCAACTCCTATCATCATTTTCAACACCACACAACACTTAGCATGCATTTTTATTAAGATAATCAACACCATATATTAAAATTACCAAATTACCCCTAGGTCATAAATATTGATATTTCTACTAACACTTATATTTATAATCCACCAAACTCACATATACATTCTTAGGCTCAAATATAACACATTAGGCAACTCATTCAGGTTTAAACATTATGATGTGTCCAAATGACTGAATTGCCCCTAGGACTTATATTAGTATTATTTATACTATAAGTGTCCATATTTACTTAGCATAGCATGTATATGCACATAACATCCATTATCAACATCAGCCCTTTTTCTTAACCACCCTTCCACACACATCATACCACATGCAAGATAACATGCTTTTCTTCCTACTTTCCAAGATAATATTAATAATCATACGAATGTTAGTAACACATCATATACACATAAGCCACATACCAAAAATCATAATGTGCTAACATACGATAATCTATACATTTTAGTGGGGTATAATAGTTACCTTATTTCCAGAAAAAACCAACTTAATCGGTATCCCTATTTAATAATGCTTAAGCTCCATTTAGTAAAGTTTTGTACCTAAAATAATGTCACAAGTAGCATATCATTATTAGATAAGTAAAGGAAGGATTTTTATTAAAAAATACTTATTAAACATATAATATTACCAAACTAAAATTCACCTCAAAATTAGGTAGCATACTCACGTTGCCTATGCAACATGAGCATGCATGGACGTAAAGGTGGGGTGGAATGAAGAAATGGATGAAGGGAAAGGGATTTGGGTAAAGTGGTTGAGGAGAGTGATGGAGGGGTGTTGGGCTGGTTGTTGGGTGCAAGGGTGAGGCAGGGTGTAGGTGGTGGCTGAAGGTTGAAGTGTGATGGCTCAGGGGTGGTGGAGATGGCGATGGTAGTTGTGGAAAGAGGGTGTATAGAAGGGAGGGAGAAGATGAAGAAAAGGAAATAAGGAGAAGAGAAGGGTAGCTATAGGGGAGGTTCGGGTAAGGTGAGGCAAGGGGTGTTGGGGTGGTGTTAGGTGGCCGAGGGGAGGCTTTGGCGGTGGTGGAAAAGGGGAGAAATGGTTGTATAGGGTGGTCATGTAGGGAGGTCGAGAGGAGAAAGAGAGGAAAGGGAGGGGAGTTGGCTGTAGGGTTGCATGTGGTGTTTGCTTGGGGTAGTGTAGGGAGATAGGGCAAAGGAGTGGCCAGTGTGGTGGCCGGTTGGGCGGTGGAGATGGTGGAGAGGGCGGTGTAAGAAAAATAGGGGAGAAAGAGGGAGAGAAAGGAAAGGGAGAATCAAGCAAGAGAGAAGGGAGCTTGAAGGAAAGAAATGGGGAAGAGGAGAAAAAGAGAAAAAGAGAGGGATGATTGGTGTAGGGTTAGGTGGGCGTATGGGGAGATGCAGGTTGTCATAGCAGGTAGCCGGGGAGAGGAAGAAGAGGGAAGTGTAAGGTATGCAGGGGGAATGCATGTCCTAAAATGGAAAAAAATGGATAGGTAGAGAGAGGGTTGCAGGCGTAGGAGGAAGGAGATGCAAGAGGTGTGCGATGGTGCTGGCAAGGATGTAGGGCATAGGGGCGTGTTTGGCTCAGGGTGATCAGGGGAAAAAGAATAAAAAAATGGGAAAGGAGGCCAGATAGGGAGAAAGAAAGAAAATGGGTAGGCCAACCCGAGTGAAGAGAAAAGGAAAGAAAGAGAGAGAGGTGGGCTGACCTAAAGGAGAAAGGAAGGGGAATGAAGGAAAGAAAATGAGGTAGGCGATTGGGCTAGCTCGGCAAAGAAGGAGGGGGAAAATAGGAATTGGGTCGGTCTGGCCTAAAGGAGAAGGGAGAAAAGAAAGAAGAAAAGGAAAACAAAGGAAAAAAGAAGAAAAGAAAAAAAAAAGAAAAAGGAAAAGAGGAAAAAAATTATTTTTAGTGTTAGGATTAAAAATTAGGCTAATGGACAAAATATTAAATTAATTTATCTAAAATTTAAAGTATTAATTTAATAGAATACTTTTTGTAAATTTATAGGTTTGGGAATTTATTTAAATAAGAAGAGTAAAATAAAATGATAAAAATATTTATATTAATTTATTAAATAATTCTATATATTTTGTAAATCATAGGTCAACAAAATAATTAAATTAATAATTTATGATTAAATTATTCTAATAAGGGGTTAAATATTAAATTTTAGATTTAAAAAAATGGGTTATTACATAAGGTAATGTGACCAATGATCTAGATACCTAATAATGGTATCGAATTCTTTGTCAACAGGGCTATAGTTAGAGCGAGAGCAATTAAGCTTTTCACTAAAGTAGGTGATATGAATGCCTTCTTGTAGTAAAAAAACTCCAATACCCACTCCACTTGCATCACATTCCACCTCAAACAATTTGGCAAAGTTAAGAAATCTTAGAATGGGGTATTCACTTAACTTTCCCTTGATCAAATCAAATACTTCTTGGGAGGTCTTGGTCCAAGAAACTCCCCCTTCTCAAGACACTTGGTGAGAGGAGCTAATAAGGTTCTAAATCTTTTAATGAACAATCTATATAATGAGGCAAGTCCATGGAAGCATCTAACGTGGGTAATGGATGCGGGTTTAGGCCACATTCGTATTACCTCAACCTTTGACTCATCCATTGAGATACCTTCTTGAGATATAACAAATTCTAAGAAGGTAACCATAGGAACAAAGAAGTAACACTTCTCTAACTTTCCATACAACTTGTTATTTCTAAGAGTGAAAAATATATTCTTTAAGTTCCTTATATGCTTTCACTACTACAAGAGTATACAAGAGTGCCATTGAAATAAACTACAACAAAATTTGATATGAAAGATCTTAGAAGTTTGTCTATAAGTATCATGAAAGTTCTTGGTGTGTTTGACAATCCAAAGGGCATGACCATCCACCTATACAAGACTCCTTTAGTTTTCAAGGCACTCTTCCACTCATCCTCATTCTTTATCTGGATTTGGTAATAACCACTTTGTAAGTCAATCTTGGAGAATACTTGAGCCCAATGCAAAAAAATCTAAAATATCATCAAGCCTAGTGATGAGTTCATATTTTGACACATTTTATACCCTTATAATCTTAGTTTTTGGTAGTTTATTTGGCTAATATAGGGGAATAATTATTGTTTTATGCTTAAGTGATAAAAATTGCATAAATTTTATTATTTAAGCTAAAATGATATAATTAAGTAAATTTAGAATAAAATAATATTTATTAATTTTTATTAATTTTATTTTGCAGGTTTTATTTTAAAATTAAAAAAAAATGAAAAAAAATAAAGATAAGACCTTTGGACCAACGGCCGAAGGCCGAAGGCCGAAGGCCTGGAGCAGGCAAAACGCAGCCAAACGAGAGCACAAATGGTCAGCCGAAGAAAAGTCAAAGAAGAAAAAGAAAAGAGGCCGGGCGAGGGCTGACGTGGACGGACAACACAAATTATAAAAGGCAGCAGAGTGTGGCGCAGAAAAAAAAGCACGGTCTTCAGAGCGTGAGAGAGCAGAGCATTAAATAGGGTTGCAGAGCCTTTATAGGCTCGGGGGAGGAACAGCGTGAGAGCGGCAGAGAAGAGGTCAGGCAAGACGCAGCAAAGGACGCCGCACAGTACGAAGTGCACGGAAACCGAGGCAAACCGACGCGCGGCAGCACAGCGCAATCAGCTGCCAGCCAGAAAAAGAAAAAGAAAAAGAATTTGGCACAAAACTAAGGCAGCGCCGAGAAGGAAGAAAAAATTAGAGGAAGAATTTATACCGGTTGAATTATTTCAGATAAAATTAATTTTTATCTGAATAAATTCTTGAACTTTTATCCAAAATTAACTCCGGTTATTTCTTTCTTTTATTTTTAATTTATATTTGAGATATATATTTCTGTGTAATTAATTCTTTAATTATGAGTGGCTGATTATTTATTGTTAGGGAATGAATTGAAACCCTAGACTATGGTTTGACTTATAATTTTATTTTCTTTGTTTCGTGAGATTGTTTCTTGACTCTATATTAATTGCTATCGTTTATATGTATAATTCTGTCAAGTATAGTTTATTTGGTGCATGCCTTGTTCTAGTACCTCATAAGTGACAGTATGTAGGATTAATTGCTTGCTAGGTGGCCATTTAAATATATTAGAATTTATATGTATAAATTGCAGCTAGGTTAGATAACAATTCACCTAATAGTTTTGTGATTCTAACCGAAGTGGTAAAACGTTTCGATACGTGTGGGTCAAGAAAAGGAAATATACCTAGACATGCTTTTTGTACTAGTTTGGGTACTTAGATTGACAGCCTTCCACTTACATTTAATGCATTAAATCTAGTTAAATATAGGAGCCGCTTGTTTCTGCTATACTGCTAGTATTTAATAGGGTTAATATTGGCGCTTTGTCGTATTAATTAATTAAGGGAAGTAATATAAGATGTATAGACCTGATTTTGGTGTGCAACTTGGTCTATCTCTTTCTCACGATTAAAAGATGACTTAGAAATAAATATTATATTACAACCTAGTCTAGTGGTGGATTTTTATTTCCCTAACATATTTCTCATATCTGCGGTTTCCTATTATTTTCATTATTAGTTTATTTTATTTATTCCTTTTATTATTATTATTTTTATAACCCCCATTAATATTTTTCTTATTTATTTATTTAGTGTTATTTAGGATTTTTATTTTTAGTTTTAGTTTTATTTTCAAGCTAGTTGAATAAAGGTGAGCCCTCTCAATCCCCGGTTTAGAACGATACCCTTATTTACCAGTGCTACAATTGACAACAAGAGGGTTTAAATTGTGTGCCGGCTACGGTCGCACCACCTAGGTATGGGGTGCCTATATTTGATGGTTATGTTATTAATAGCTTTATTGTCCATACATATTCTCATAAAACCATCTTTTTTTAGGTAACTATAAGGCGAGTATGACACATGAGCTAAGGGATTCATGTATGAAACCCATTTGCAACAACTCATCCACTTGCCTTTGTAATTCCAAATCCTCCTTAGGGTTATACCTATAGGAGGGATTGTTTGAAAGTGTAGCAATGGAGATTAAATCAAGTTATTGCTTTATGCTCCTCTAGGAAGTTAATACACTTCATATGTCGTTTGGGAAAACGTCCCCAAACTTCTCCAACAAGGGCTTGACCCGAGGGTTAAGGGTGGTGCTTCATTTATTATTTTCAAATAATAACAAGTACATAGCCTGCCCATTAGTTATGGCCTTGTCCAACCCTTTACCATCTAATAACAAGTTCTTCTTACACTCAGTGGCCTCCCTAACAAGTATTGGTTGATTGCTAATGGGAGTAAGTATAGTGGTTTTGTTGGAAAACTTAAGATAATAAGTATTCTTCCTACCATCATACTTAACACTCCTATCATATTGCTAAGGCCTACCTAATAACAGGTGACATGAACCTTGAGAAACTATGTCACAAATAACATTATCTTGGTAATTTTTTTCCTCTAGAAAATAAGACAACCACATTTTTGTGACCTCCACCATATTACCATCACTAATCCATTAAATCTTTTAAGGTTATGCATGTGTGGTAGTGGGTAGGACAAGCTTCTCCACTAGAGCGTGTGATGCTATTTTAGAACAACTTCCCTCACCCACAATAAGAGAGCACACCTTACTAAGAATCTTGCACTTGGTGTGGAAAATACTCTCTTTTTGTGACTCTTCCATAACCTCCTTAGCATGTAACACCCTCCTCACCATTAGGGTTTCCCCTACATCTGGTGGTGCTACTTCATGATCATTTTTTTCTTAGGTGGAGTTGAATTCGTCCTATTATCCTTCTAAGTTTGATACAAGGTTTCCTTAATTACCCAAAAAATAATTGAAGGAAGGTTGTTAACTTGTTGCCATTATCTTTTAGTAAAGCTGATTATTATAAGTCTTCTATATACTGATTGCCTTCTCATTTCATGGCCTAAGAGATGTCAAAGATGGTTGATGCTGACTACCCTTGCATATGGCTAGAAGTTTTTATTTTTATGAGCTGACTTGGATCCATGTTGAGCTTAGTCTAAGCTACGAAAAGGTGATGGATTGGCCTACTCATGAATGGCTTGCTTTCTTAGTTAATTATATTTGTCAAAGTTAGAAGTGTTTTGGCACTATATAACTTAGAGAAATTTATTAACATGTTTGTATTATCTATGGGGGATGATTCTACATCATAAGATAAATAGGAATATGAAAGAAGTTTTCATAAAACATAGATAGGAGCTTAGAGGTAAAATTCATAGTACAATACAAGTAAAAATACAACAAAAAGGAACCAGCCTTTTTAGGCTAAATTAGGATCTTTGAAAGATTTTTCCATAAATTCTATTTTAATTATCAAAACACTCTAATTTTCCCAAATTAAATTATTTATAAAATTCATATGAATTTGAAACTATTTTCTCCTTCTTATTTTAAATAAAATAATTTATTTTATTAATTTCCAAAATAAAATCTTTGATTAGCTAAAATACCCAAATTTCTCCTAATTAAAATATTTCTAAAATTTCTTATTAATTTACCCTAATAAATTTCCTTTTATTTTAATAAAAATAATTTTCCTAATAAAATCTTATTTAACTATAATTTTTTAAAATAAAAAATTTTCGGGGCATTTCAATAAGAGTACACATTTCTAAAATATAAATACCAAAGGTATAGATTGTGATTATCCATTGCTCTTTGCAAATCTTCTATTAGGAAGTGAAGGAATTAGGTTAAATGTGTTTGCTTGTTCATTCAAGCAAGTGTCAGTTGGGATAGAATACTAGAGGAGTTGGTAGTAGAGTAACAATCTTATGCAGGTGGTTGTTTGAGATGGACTAGAAAAATTCATAGTAGTAGTAATTATTAATCCCAAAAGGTATTAGGTAATAATATATAGTTACACCAGTGGAGGGGATATAGGTTTAAGATCTATGTATAATGGTTTGGATAAGTTGTTGGTTGAATTGTAAGTGTTTGGTTTGGTGTTAGCTATTATGGTTGATATTTTTAGCTCATTATGCAGGGGGTTGCTTGAGATGGACTAGAAAAATCTATAGTAGTAGTAATTATTAATCCCAAAAGGGATTAGGTAATAATAAATAGTTACATCATTGGAGGGGATATAGGTTGAAGAACTATGTACTATGGTTTGGGTAAATTGTTGGTTGAACCGTAAGTGTTTGGTTTGGTGTTAGCTATTATGGTTGATATTTTTAACTCATTTATAAAATAAATTTACTTAATTTAATATAAATTTCTAAAAATTATGGTTGTCACGGTAAGTTGCTTGATTGAAATAATAGATTTTGGTGTAAGATAGGTTGTTTAAAATGTTGATAATTATAAATAATTAAGTAAAAAATTTAAATTGGTAATTTAATCGGATAATGAGTTTATCCATTGAGATACAAATACAAATTTGGATATAAGTTACTTTTAGGGTGTTTATGGATTTGATATCCAAATAAAAAATTTCAGATATTTATAATATTGAATATTCATAAAAAAGCTTCAGATATTTAAAAATTTAGATTAAATAACAAATAATCACTTAAATACATGAAACTTTCGAGTATGCCATAAATAAAAACTATCGAATAAAAAATTATTTGATTGAAAAATAATAAATTGATCAAATTTGAACTGACGTGATCTAATGATTTGATTTTAATATTAAATTATATTATATTTAATTAATAATTTTAAATTTTAAATAATATTTAAATATTCAATTAAAATAATAATTAAAAAATATAAATTTTATTTACAATAAAAACTCTCATTATAAATTATATACGCACGCAATTATAAACAATATAATTTTATAAAAATTATTTATATATATTTATAATTTATTGATCTGCAAAATTAAAAGATAAATAACATTATCATGCTGATATTTATCGTAATTAACCGAATTATTTCCTGTTTTAGGAGATATTTAATCAGCTTTATCGTGTGTTTCTTTTCCTAATAATTAATTTCCTCTTGACCCCTACCCCTACCACACTCCGTCTCCATCTCCTCCCTCCGATCCCTAGTTCCCACGCTCGGATCACCATCCCCATTCCCATTCCCACCCCCATCCGGTCCCTTCGCGGCAAGACACGAAAAGGCGAGGATAGAGAGATCTTAAATTTCACAATTGGAAAATTCATCAGTTAATCCAATTGCTTGAGCTGATTAATTTATAGGTTGCCTCAGTTTCCCTATTCGGCGAAATCGAGGAAATCGTGGAACTTTCATGGCTAATTTGTATGTTAGAGCGGTACCGCCGACGGATCTGAATCGGAACACCGAGTGGTTTACGTATCCTGGTGTTTGGACGACTTATATTTTTATCTTATTCTTTTCTTGGCTGATTGTTCTATCTGTATCTGGTTGTACTCCTGGCATGGCTTGGACCATTGTTAATCTCGCTCACTTCGCCGTAAGTTTCTTTCTTCTCCCTCCCTGTACTTATTTGTATTTTGAATTTATCCCGTTTCTCTATTGAAATATGTCCTGTAGCCGGGATTACTACTGAATTTTATGTGCATAAAGTAGGCTGTGTATTTTTTTTTAAATGTTTTGTTTGAGACAACTCTGTTTAAGTTTAGGGCTTGTAATGTTATTTATTTCGGCTTTATTTTAATACATCTACTATTGTTGAACGGCGTTTTCGTTGTGTTGTTTCTGTATTTGGAGGTTTTCTTGAGGGTGTTGATGAGGGGAATTCTCTTTTATTGCCCTTTTTGTAGTGCTATATGTTTCCGATAGGGGTTCTTATGTGTTTTTTTCTTGGAATTGTTAGTTGATGATCCAAACACTAATTGCGTTAAATGGTGTCCGGACTTTTATTTATTTATGTGATACTTTGCCGCCTCAGCAATCAGCATGGTATACTATACTTGATTGCCATGGGAAAGCTCTTTGCTGTTATTAGTAACTTCGATTTACATTATTAGTTAACAGGAAATTTAGAATGTTGGCTGCTTTATTCGGCTGAAGTAGCTATTAGAGATTGCTATGCCTGTATACAATAAATGTTAACAAGAAATTTAGAATGCTTGGTGCTATATTGAGTTGAAGATTTTTGTGATGCTCTCTTTCCTTGGTTGGTTTTTAGTGCACCATGTAATTCATTCTACTATTGGCACCATAATGAAATATTGCTTCGTCAGAACAACTCTCCAATGGTCAAGAATAGCATGTTATTACTGAATATAGCGTAGTTTCTAAATAGTACCCCCTCTAATCCAAAATATAAGTTGTTTTGGAATAATGCACACTTATTAAGGAATTTTATACATTTACTTACTTGCCCCTGTTTAAAAAAAATGATAATTATTTATGGGAGAAGATAAAGATTTAAAACTATTAAAATTGTGCATCAGAAACATAAAATGACCTATATTTTGGATTAGAAGGGAGTATAAGTAGCTCAATTTTACGACGTCAAAATGATGTTTGGTTGTTGGAAAGTAACAGCTAGGTGGTTTTTTGTATTGAATATTGAGAGGGTGTTACCTCTTATAAATGCTTATAGTCTAATGTGGCTGACGGGGTACAAAGTACAAACACAATGCTCTACATGCTGCTATTGAAGCTGGTTATTACTTGTTTTTGGTCCCAAAGTGTGATGAAGCAAATTTGATAAGGCAATAAAAGTTATGTAAATATATCCTCTAAAGTATCTCTTCTGCTCCCATATCTGGTTATTCAATTTAATCTGTTGGTATATCTTTGTATTCATGTACTTGAAAGTATGCAAGAAGGCTCCATTGTTTTTGAATTATGATTAGATGGAAGCTCTATTACTTCTGTTGGTGCCAGTTAATAAATGTTGCATTGTCTGCTTGTCTTTGCAGATCACTTATCATTTTTTCCACTGGAAAAAAGGAACTCCATTTTCCGAAGATCAAGGGATCTACAATAGGTTGACTTGGTGGGAGCAGATTGACAGTGGAAAGCAGCTCACCCGCAACAGAAAGTTCCTCACTGTTGTCCCTGTGGTTTTGTAAGTAGCTCCACACAGTACAAATCCTACATTTTAGTTGAGTTTTGAGTGTAGTTCATTCTGCACCAACTCTAGAGTTTTGTGATGGGTTTTCACTGCAATCCGAAAGCCCTCCTGCTGAAGAAGTATTTTGGTTTTGTTGATGGCCAATTTTTTAGTCCTTTCATACTTGCATGCTGAACTCTGTAGCTAATCTATCTGCATAAACCTGTGAAAGTTTTAGTTAATATGATGTCAAAAATGCTAGTCTTAGTGTTCTAAGTTTTATTTTCCGGTTAAGTGACTATGACTGAAGCTAAACAGCTGGTATTGTTTTTTTCTTGTGAGACACTAGTACATCATCATGTCAATTCTCTTAGTTAGCGCTGGGCATAGAGCTTTCCATTTTAGAGCAATTTCTCTGAGTTATTATTCAAAGTATTTTCTTGTTACTGTAGATATCTGAACATCAGAACTGAGTTTGCTTCAAGACTTATTGAGGGCAAGGATTTGAATGTTGCAAATTTGGATATATGCAACCTTCAATCATGGATATATTAAAACTATAAAACATCGACATGACAACGAGGAAATAAATTATAAACAATGGAAGAGTTGTAGAATTTTTTTTGGGTCAAAATACGTGGTTTCAGTTTCACCATAAATATCTACTATAGAAACATACATTATATATGAAAATTATTTCATAATAATTTGTCAAACACATACTCCAAAATATATAAGAGTAGAACTATTAAAAAAATATATAACAAGTAAAATAAAAAGTCTCATATAACAGATTTCTTCAATTAGAAATAAAAATGCTACAAATTTAAAACAGTTTTGAGGAAGCCATCAGCGGACAGTCGTTCTTGTGGAGTCAGACTTGATTTGCTCTCTTTTTGGGTTGACAGATGTATTGCTCTCTTTTCCTTTTGTGATAACAGAATTGTGAGGCTGGTATACTCAACTTTTGCTTACTTATCAATATAAGAATGAATCGCTTCATTTAGTTTGTCATATGGGTTGTCACCTTGGTTGATTATGTCTAACTATTGTTGGACTAATTTCAGTAGGATCCACATTAACCATTTGATATGCAGAGATATATAGGCTTGAATTTGTAAGACCATTTCACAGGAATGACATCAGAAAAGAGCCAAAACTTGGCAAAATATCCCTTTGTGCTTCTGTCCTATTTTCTTTGTGGAGTGATCTTATTCCTGAATTTTGGAATGTTTTTATCTGGGATCCTTCATAGCGCATTGTTTTGTAAAATAAGTAAAAAATTTGTCAGGCATGGAAAGCCAATTTGACATAGATATCTTTCAGTTTCTAAATAAGGGACAAAACACGAAGATTATTTGTTAAGTAATTCTGGCTAGTCTTGATTGTTTCACATGGATCTCATAACACCACCAAAATCTATTAAAATTTCTTTACTGAGCAAAATAATTACTCTCATCGTGAATAGGCATCATTTAGATTATTTATTTTGAATATTTCCTTGTTTTCATTTTTTTTTCTCATTTTGTCTATAGCCTAAACAATTTCCTCTGCCCCTCTCTGTTTTCTTTATTTTTGTCTTGGACTTAAAGTTATATATATATACCTGAACTTGGAAAAATAGGGAAATTAAAGAACTTGTGAAAATCATGCTTTTAAACATTAATTACAAGCATATGCACTTTAGAAAAATGGATAAAAGTAGAAAGCAATTGGTGCGAAAAGGGAGAGAATGAATTTTAGACTGAAAATATAGTAATTTGTTAAACTGAGAAAAGAGAAAAAGAGTTTATGACATGTAACAATTCAAAATGGAATGTAGTTTTCCAATATTCTATAAAGTCAAGCTATGCTAAATGCCCGGAAAATCAGAGATTCACAGGAGATGCTTTTGATTAGAGGAATTTGCAAGTTTTCTTCCTTAGATGAGAATTCAAGGAATTTTGTGATCCCTTCCTATTTATATCTATTAAATTGCTTAAGGAAAATTTTTATTCTATTTTTATCTCTATTATTCAGTGTGAACCTTAATAAATACCCAATAAAATTGTCGTAGTCAATGAGACTTCAGCTCTTGTGTCACTCTCCGCTCCGGTATTATACTTGTACATCTGATGATTATGCTTTGAAATTTGCTCTGTAAACATGTATATATTTCATAGCGTTGCCATGTTATGTGTATGCTTACTTATTTTGGATTTTTTTTTTCTTTCTCAAGCTTTGTCCTATTTTAAATTAGAATTGAATGCCATCTTGCACAAACTTATATTGGATTGACTAGGAAAAGGACAAGTGAAATAACCAGTGGTTTCTTTTTGTTTATGTGAGGCTGACAGTGGTCAAGAGAGGGTGTTAGGATTAAGGGAGGAGGTGGTTGGCGGAGGGAAGAGAGATCTTGATTTTGCTAGGAATTAACTTATTCATTAATTCTCCAGCTTGAAGTCTCATTCATAAAATCAGGCTCTCTTTATATAGCTTGCAAGTTGCAACTAAATGGTTACCATATTGATTAATTCTCCAGCTTGAAGTCTTACTCATTAAATCAGACTATTTATAAAGCTTGCAACTATGGGGTTACCATAAAAATTAAGTAATTACTAAAGATATTTGTTCCTAAAGATATATAACCCTATTTCCTAAAAGATAAATATGCTCGAAAGGAAAGATATTTACTAAAGATAACATACTAGGTAAAAATGATTAGTTGTACATCAAGTACTTATTTATTAACTACTTAATAATTAATAATAGCTCATGTGCTGAGCCCAAGAGTTGCCAAAGTGCCGAGTAGCTGCTGTTGGAACATGGGCTCACAGGAGCCCATTGAGATCCACATATGCATCTGTAACAACCCATCATTTAGTAGCATTTCAAATCAAGATTTGCCCATCTGCAAGATAGAAAGTGGGAGACTAATTTCTTTCAACTATTTACTCTGTTACCATTTTATTGTGCTTAAGACCCATGCTAGTGTTCAGGTTGAGGTGATTGGGAGATATTATTCCCTTTGTTCCACATTGTTTACAAGTTATTTCTAAGTTATCCCAAAATGTTTGCAAGAATTTTAATATTAAGACATTAAATATTTTTACTTTATTTTTATGCCTTTATTTAGTAAGAATTTTTACATATTATTCAAATTCAAAATAAGAAACTCACTAATAATGTGGTTAAGTGAGGTCTACAACTATAGAATTAATGATGTATTAATGTAGTGAATGTTCTCTCTCTCTCTCTCTCTCTGACTATTTCAAACACTTGCAAATAAAATGAGTTAAACAAATAAATTTTTGTACGGTCTAAGGAGAGAGGGATGGGGGATTGAGAACAAGAGTTCTCTCTTACTTGCCTGATTGTTTGAGAAAAATTATAATAGAGCAGGGGGAACGAACAAGAAAATGCTAAGAAATGGGGGATCAAAGGAGTTGAACATTGACATATGAGTACTTTGCTGAAATACGGGTGGTGTAGCTAGAGCTGGCAAAAGTTGACCCGACCCGAAAAATCCGACGAATACCGACTCGATCCGCCCGAAATCCGATCCGATTTTATCCGATTAATAAAAAGCCCGAAACCTATCCGACCCGATCCGATACATATTCGACATCCGATACAACCCGAGGCATCATAAGCCCGAAATAAACCCGACCCGACCCGCTATTCACCCGAAACCCGATATAACCCGAAAAACTATAAATCCGAAATGACCCGACCCGATCCATTATTTATCCAAAATCTTATATTATTTGAAAAATTATAAACCTATAAAGATTCAACTTGGTACTACCCAAAAATTAACATTAACACATAACTCAAAATTTTTTAAACTTCATAAAACATGAAATAATGTAGATGTGCAACTAATCCATACTAGCACTTACATCAAAATCTAGAAACAATATACTTTCATAAAATTTATATCACTTATGTATATACAAATACAATATCCATTGATACCAATAGAAATAAAAGTAGATAAAAAAAACACTACTATGCCATTTAAATAGTAGTTCACTTCCATTATTCCATTTAGTACCATAAGATAATAACAGTGCAGCCTTGAACACTATATGTTAATATCTATACGGTCATACCTTATAATATGGCACCTACAACATCATAGGAAAGTAGGAAAATTTTGGAGTGAGAATGTTAGTTATTCATTATAAAAATTGAAGATTAATATTTTTTATTACATCAACAGTGTTAAATAGTAAGAAGTCAATATTAGTTGGTCTTTTGTTAATAATAGTCATTATTACTTATTTTATCTAATTTTTATCTTATTTAGCTTGATATGATCTAATCAAAATATATAATAAAAAACTAATATGTTGTTATTATTATTTTTGCCATAATTGATATTCATTGATTACTATTATTATTGTTATCATTATTTTTGTATTACTATTACTATTACTATTACTATTATTATTATTATTATTATTATTATTATTATTATTATATTTATTAAAATTATGTTGATATGATGTGATCAATCTCTTTTAAAAATAATATGAGAAGTACAACCTTAGAAGTCTTCGTTTGTTATCAATTATCAATGACTATTATAAGTTAATATCATGTAAGGAGCGTATAAGATATAAGGTATAAATATAATATAAACTTAAAATAATACTAGAACTCAATATGACCAAGCTAATAATGGAGTTTAATTATAAGTTATACCTTAACATAAAAAGAAAAGTGATACGATTTGAAAACTTTTAAATTTGAAACATCAGATACATCTCCAAAGATAAAATAATGACAAAAAATTCTAAGGCCTCAAAATAATTAATATAATAATTCACTTTTAATTGAATAAGATAAATTAAAATAAATGATCTCAAAATAATTAACTTTTAATAATATCTTGGAATAAAAAGAAAGAAAGAAAATGACGCAAGCATGGCTCAAATATGAAATGACCTAAATCCAATCTAAATTTGACCCGAAAATATAATAATTCAAACTCAACCGAGCCCGATCCGAACCCGAACCGAAATTAGAACAACCCAAATTTACCCGAATCCGAGTCCATCCGATCTCAACCAGATCCGACCCGAGAGCTTAGAATGATCTGAGATTATCCGATGTTGAGTTGATCCGAATCAAACCCGACCCAGCCCGACCCGACAAAATGATCCGAAATTATCTGAAACCGATATGACTCGATTATCATGTTATCCGATTCGATAATGACCCGACCCGCCCGATTACCATCTCTAGGTGTAGCTAGTGACGAATATGGGTGCAACAATCCAAGTCGATGACTTCAATCCACAATTCAAGAATGCAAGCTTATTCAGTTCTGTTTGGCAACTAAATTGTTTCTAAAATGCTACTTATCACTAAGGATTTTTTATAAAAAGAAATTCATTTTAAAAAAGTAAATATTTATTTTTCATTTTTACCGTCACTTTATTTTCTATTATCTATGCAGTAAATGCTTTGTTATTTTTTAATAAAGGTTGCAGATTTAATTTAAAACTACTTTTATTCGTTCCTTAGAACTTAGAAGTATGCAAATTAATAGAATGACTTCCTTTTTGATATGAATGGAGGATTTCATATCAGCTGATGTGGCCCATTGTTTTGTTTTTTTAAGGAGAATTACAAAAGTAACCTTACTTTTTATCACTATTTAATATACAACTTTTTCAAACAAATAAAAAATTTCTAAAGTAGATACAAAGAACATGAATATACATCATTTTATTTCAACTTCATGCCAGAGCCAGAGTTGAGATTCATTTTTCCTTTCACCACACTTACCGTGAGGCTAATTTCTGCGCTGGTCATCTAGCCAACTTTGCTGCTAGTCTTCCCTGATGGAGTGTATCTCCTGGGCAATGGCCCTCAATCCTTAGGCATCATTTCGTCTTCACACAGGATCCACATGTAAAAGGCTTCGTCTTCCCCTCATATTAAAAAAAGGGAAAGAAAAAAGAAAGGAATATTGTGCAGGAAACAGAACTTCTCGATGTTAGTGATATGGCAAAGTCCTCGACAAGTGGTTGAGTCAGATTATTAAAGTCCTTGACGGGTTCTGATATCCGGATATTTATTATTGGTTGAGTCACTTATTTCCATATATTTCTTTTATCTATGTTAATGTTGCAAATTTATGACTTTTAGTGCTAATTATTATCTTTTAAGTTACCCTGGTTACATCTTCGTACCACTTCTCATGGCAGTCTATCTGGGACATCTTGGTAATTTACAAGCCTGATAGACCCTAGATAGGCTGAATTCATGGGCATCCTGGAATCCAAATCTCGTTAAGTTTGTAAGCGATGATTTGTTTTTGATTATCTATGATGTTTTCTTTCAACAGGTACTTGATCGCCTCGCACACAACTGACTACCAACATCCTATGCTATTCTTCAACACGATCGCGGTTATTATACTAGTGATTGCCAAGTTTCCCCATATGCATAAAGTCCGAATCTTTGGTATAAATGGAGATCAGTGAGTCATGCTGGGAAAGGGTAAAAGTTCATTTTGGCGCCTATACATTTCCAAGTCATCTGCTGCGTGCGGTATTAAAGGTTACTGATCCTATCTACTATTGAAAGATCAAATTTCTGTATAGGGAAAAACCAAAACTGGGGAATCGTATCAAATCATGTATTTTTATTTTTTTTATTTTTTTTAGAATCGCCTAGTTTTAAGCTGACTTGGAAGGATAATCAAGGAAATAAGTGCCCCTTGGTCATCTTTTGTACAGAAAAATCCATGTAACTGGATTTGATTTTACCCTCAGTTTATCGCATATATATTTTATTATTGGTATATGCTTTTTTAGCGTGTTTCTATCTCTGCAGATGCTTGTGATAGAATGCTATTTTATATTGGATGCAAACATATATTTTGCTAAAATTTTCTTGGCATTGCGACCATGGAAGGATGGAGCAATTTAGGGCTCAATGTTAAATGGGATCCGAACTGAAATTGCATCAAGTAACTGAATGCAGTCTCCGAGAGTAAAAGGATTGCCCTTTTCATTTAGATCAGACCCTGATCTCTGTTCTGGTGATTGTTGGCAGTTGAGAAACCAAATTGATACCAATGGCATGACAGAAAACAATCTTGATTTTAGTACACTCGTCTTGTCGGTCCCTTAAATGCCGAGATAGCCCATAAATTGATGCTGCCCAGCTGTAGTGTGCTGTGCTTGTCATTGCTTGTGGCTGATTATTGGTAGAGGTGCTTGTAGCATTTGTTTAGAAAAGAAATTGACTGTTGTGGTTCCATATTTAACTAGAATGTAAGTTTGATAAAATTAGTATGTTTATTTATTATTGTTTTTTATAAATTGGACCCGGGGGGGGGGGGCAGAGACAGAGGCAATTAAGAATGCATGGGATTGCCTGACCTTATGAAATTTTGTTTAAGTACGCGTATTATATTATATATAGGTGGAGATATATTATGAAATCGCGAATGCCACATTGATTTGAGGGTGCCTACTCCATCATGGGATTTGCCAAACGCCCTGTGCTCGATTCCTATAGTGGGTCTTTATTTTCCCCTATTTTTCTTTTTAGCCCCATCCAAACTTCATTTTGAAGCTGCTTCTTTAACTCATATTTCCCATCTACCCTCCTCACATTCCCTGCCTTTACTCAATGCGAGATAGAGCGACCAAACGCAAGAGAGAGACCAAAGAAGCCATCACCAAGAGGAGTCCATACCATACCCCAGACTTCTTCGGCTGTCTGTTTCTGCACCGCACGCTTGCAACTTTTACTACATCACCTAAAAGTTTTGTTTGACTTTATAATTGGTTTATAGCTATCCTAAGCTTTGTTTTTCAAATTTGGTTTTGCTTGTGTATTTAATTGTATTTTATATTTCTTGTCGGTTTTATGTCCATTGTAAAGTAATTTTAAATTAGGCTTATGTGAATTAATTGATTATCGTGTATTCCAAATTAAGTTTTGTTGCTCAAAATTATTTTTGCTTGTGTATTTAAGAGTTGACTTTATAATTCTTGTTTTTATTTCATTTGTGAAGTAATTTTGAATTTAGGTTATGTGAATCAACTAATTATTGTGTATTTCGAATTAGGGTTATGTCCATTGTTTGATTCTTGTATGATTATTTTATATTTGGATATATGTTTATAATTTGTTGAACCCCATAAATTTTATCCGCTAATTTTGTCCATGGAGTGAAAAGCTACAATCTGAAAGTATAACGCTTTTCAAACATGGATGTTAGTGTTTTTTTTTTTAATATTATGCTTTACAATAAGTTTTATAGGTGTTTTTTATGATGGCTTGAGGTATTGCTTAGAAGCTTCCAAATTTACGTTTACCTACTCTAGATCCTTTTTATAAGTTAGGAGAAGATTCATGATGACACTTAATGGACAATTAATTGTGATTATTTATACACATTTTTTTATAAAAAAAAGGCAAAAATAAAATGTTAAGATAGACCTTTGATAACATGGTTTAAGATTAGACCATTAATCTTTCTTTTTGGAAAAAAATGTTCATGTTAAAAAATATTTTTGGTGGCTCATACAAAAATATTAATATTAATTATGCATATTTTCTAAGGATTACAATAAAAAATTATACTGATTGCTTGAATATTCACATTACAGTTAAGAATGAACTCAAAGCATCTTAAATTTCAACTTTGAATCTCTCCATAATGTGTTATAACATAGGCTTATAATTCTCATATTAAAAACTTCCTATAAACAAGCAAATGTTTTATAATATTTCTAGATAGTTCATACTAAAATCATTTCAATAGAGATATATAATATAAAAGTGAATATGACAATAGTGAAATCCAAAAACTTGCACAACATGATTATAGTGGCATAATACAACTTTATTCAGCAAACTCTCTTTTTGTCTCCAAAATTGTCTACAAAAGTTCACTCAAATATCGCATAACAAAACATCCGAAAATTTTGTAACTTCATCCAGCTAGAATTGTCATTTTTCATTTTTCTGCATTTTTATTTTCGCATCCCCATTTCATACCCTAAACTGACCGACACCTAAGGATTTGATCTCCTTAACGTATTTTGATTGGTCTAATCTAAATAAAAATTTTAATGAATTATTATTACTATTTTATTATTAATAATATTATAATTAATATTTTTTCCTATTCTTACTACTATTATTGTCGTCATTAATTCTATTATTATTAAAAGTTTGATAAATCCTATTAGAATTAATATGATCTAAATTTATTTGACTCGATAAATTATGAAAAGGAGTTGAAGAAAATAAAATCTAAACCCTAAAGTTAGATAGATTTGGTATAAAAAAGTTTATCCAAACATTTAAAGAGGAGGAGCCTATTTGTAGGAGTGGATATAGTCCTGCAAAAGCATACTAGGGCCACTTAACAATCCATTTTGTTGAGATGGGCCTTGACATAAATCGTATAGGGCATATTCTTTCTCTACAATTCATTTCAACCAACAGATTAGCCTAGTTGTTAGCATCTGACGTTGACGCAACATGTACAATCAACTGGCTCAGACTTTTACTTATAGTTTTAAAAATTCAGACTAGACCAGTCGGTTTGACCGGTGAACCGACTAATCGTTTAGGTCACCAATTAGATTGCATGTACTGGTTCTCAAGATTTCGGAACTTGTAAAAATCGATGATCCGATCAAAAAATAGGTCGGTCGAATGGCTAAAAAACTAATTAGGAGAAGATTAAATTCATATGTAGTTTAATTTTTTATATGTTTCATATTTTTTGACTTAGTATATACTACTAGCCAAACCAGTTCAAACCACTGGTCCAACCACTAAACCAGTTATAATACCGGTTCGATTATTGGTCCAGTTTTTAAAACTATACTTTTATCTCTTACAGTATTTAGGTTTACGATTATGAGGTAATGGGTATAGCTAATTGCATAATCATTCATTTATGGGTTCGGTTGTGTCATTCAACTATAATATCCTATATGATTTGGGGTAATTGAAGTCAACGAAGGTGAATTAATTGATTCATCATGTTTAGAGACGGATTATATAAACTTCAACTAGATAAATTGGAGTTAAAGTTTTAACTTTGTTCACCCCGACTAATATCATTTTTGTTAACCTTAAATTTTAGAGGTAACAAAGATGAAGGGAAAATATAAGTAAATTTGATACCTGATTGGATAAAAATATGCTAGCATAATTTGAATTCAAATTAATACAATGGACTTATCTATTTTATTTTAGGGTATAAATATTATTTATTTTTTTACTTCATTAACCTCAATTCAAATAAAAAATTTAAAATATTCACCTTAATTTACCTTCATTTACCTTCATTCTTTTCACTTAAATTAATTTTTAATGTTTACTTCATCCCAATTTATCTTAATACAAATGGACTATAAATGAGAATCATTAATCACCCAAAAAAGCAAAAGAAATAGGAACCATTAAATCCATGAAATATCACCCAATCCCATTAACAAATTACAAATGTATGGAAAAATGAAGATCCCTCTATGTCCGTGGTCAAGGGTGGTTTCCTTGATCTCATGATGTGTTTTTCGTTGTTACCAACTTGTACTATAAAGCAATGAATAAAAAAATAAATCGGACCGGTTGGTTGAACTTGTCCGACTGAATATCGGGATGCTACATATTCAAAATAATCTGATTTGATTTTGAAAATAACATACTGACCGAAAAAATTGGGTATGAGTGGAAAAATCAGGCGATTTGACCCGTTATGCATTAAACAACGTCATTTCAGTAATAGGGAGAAAAAAATTAACAGACAAATGACCTGGGTTGACCTAGTTGGACTAAAATCGAATTGGGTTTCATCAGGGTCATACCAGACATTTTTTAAATAAGTAATTTTTGATCAAATCGCGGTTGGACCGGTTGAACGGATACTGTAAGGTCCCTAGAGTCAATTTTCGGTGTGATTTTTAAAACACTAAAAGAAAATGTTATATGACAACAAAATTTAATCTATTGTATAACAAAATTTACTATATTTTTATATATAATTAAATAACTATTAAAAATAATTATTAATATATCAATGTAATATTATAAATTTATTAATGATAGACAAATGAAAATTTAATGTAATATTATAATTATTAATATATAAATGCAATATTAATAATTTGTACAGGCTCGCTGGGTTTTAGTATTGGGCCTAACACACTAATTGTGTTTGATGGGCTTTTTCTCATTAAACCCTTCCCTTCACTATTGGGGGTCGGCCGGTCGAGGGCCGTACTGAACAAGTAATCGGATTGACATGTCGTCGCCGGCTTCAATCTTTTTGAATCAAAGAGAATACACAGAGTTTGAAGTCGATTCATCAATGATAAGGTGATGAGCATTGGTAAGTATTAACCTCAAAGTTTCATCTTCTTGTGTTGCTGCTCTTTGTGTTATGTTTTATTTTATTTTATTTATATACAGAACGTTTCTGATACAAAATAAACGTTTCCTAGCACAAATCCTTTCCCGAGACATTTTGGAACGCAGTGCATTATGTCTCGGTCTCTTATAGCGTCATACGTCCTCGTAATGGAAAGGCCCTATATCGTTGTTTCCCTCGAGTACGCAACTAATGAAATAATCATCCTTCGGCCTTTGCAGATGGAAAAAGAAGTAATGATAATAAATTTATTGAAAAACCAAAAGAATGAGAACATGGGTGGAAACAAGTTGAAAATGATCCGGTTCTGGGGATACGTATACTATTGGTTGTTTTTATTTACTTTTAAAAAAAATTCAAAGCCATCCCTTCCACGTATATAGATGGAGAATAGAGATGACAATCGGATTGGATTGTAATATCTTGAATCAAAACATATCAAATCATTCTTAGGTTAGATTGTACTTAGGATATTTTTTTTTATGAATCGATTATGTATCAGATTAGATCATTTTAGACCTTTATTAACTGGGTTCAGGCCATATAAAATGTATTGACTTAATTTATCGAGTCGAGTTTGGATTGGATTAGTTCGAGTTGTTTTAAGTTTGGGCCAAGTTAACTTCTATTCGAGTGCTTTTAGGTTCGAGTTGATCTGATGGTTGTGTCTGGTTTATATTAATTTGATGGATCGGGTTGCTTTGGATTTTAAATAGATAGGTCGGGTTTTAGCTAAGTTAATTTCAGATAAGATCACTTTAAATATAGGTCAAACTAGACATTAACTCCCAAAATTAGTCCAATTTGTTAACCTGGCAAACAAACATTAAGTCTGATTTTAAATAAGCATGTAATCAAAAATTTAATGTTTAACTACTACTTAGTTATTATTATGACTTTATAATATTTTATTTTTATGCAAAAGAATAGTAAAATTAGGACATTATTAGTGATTAAGGATGTTCAAGATAAAAGTAAAAAAAATAACAAAAATTTATATAATAATATACTTTTAAAAGCTTTAAATAAAAAATAAAGTACGTATAATTTTTTATTTATTATCAATACTGATTAATATTAAATTTAATTTTGTTAAATTACATTAATATTAAATTAGACTGATATTAGATCAAACTAATATTATATGAAATTAATATTAAATTTTTATTGAATCGAGTCGATGGATATTAGATTGAGTCAATTATAATCATATTAGCATCAATTCGGATAAATTTTAAATCTAATTTGGGATTGTTAATTTCTTTCAAATTTTGTCGGTTATATTTTACGTCGTCAGATCGTCTTTTGTTCTCTAATGAAGAAGCCAAGAGAATACGATGAAAGAGGGGGAGGCGGGTGGGATTGAAAAGGATCGGGTGTGGGGTTTCTAGCTAGTATCTTGGGATTTAACGCCTCCTCTTTCTTCCATCATCAAATTGTTGACCTCATTTGTGTCGGTAGTCCGTACAACAATTTGGAAATATCCAAAATAATCATGGAGTCGATGAATTGCCATGTAGCCTGCGTCCTATCTTTTCTGGAGATTTATGAATTGATCTAGTCAATGATTAAGTAAAATAATTCGACATGAACGCATGAGGCATGATGATAATATATTATTATGAATATATCTTTTCGTGGATGTTACGTGCGTTAGGGCTACCATGGAAATCTAGTCCAAATATCGCGTCTTGTTAGGTGCGGACTCTACCCCTTTAATTTAATATACAAGGTCTGAATGTCGACTACTAAAATAGGATAATCTAAACTTTGGATCTTAAATTATGTATTCTAATCATTAAATATTTTTACTTAACTTTTTTATTATTTAAAATCTTATTTAGATTAATTTAAATAATTATAATTATTATTAAATTTATATTAAATTATTTTATTCCCTACCACTAAAATGACCTCTCACCTAAGTCGTTAATTTTTGTTAGCTCCGTTGATCTCCTTACCTGAGCTAATCCTCAATTGTCCATCACATATATCTTTTATTGTCTTTAAAATAAAATAAAAATTAGCCAATTATTAATTTTGACAATTATATATTTGTAAAAAAAAAAAGTGGACAAGTATCAATTGATTAAATTTGGATTCTTAGTTGATGTTCTATGAAGAATATATATACAGTTTAATACTTAATCACTAATAAAAAGATTGCCTAGAGGTCACTATACGAGGAGAAAAAGAATTGAGAAGAGGACTTTTTTTTTAATTATGAATTACATTGGTGTGTATTTTAAAGAAACAAAGATGTTAAAATGGAAGAAAAAAAAATTATTATTTGGGACAAAAACAATAGATCAAAAGGAGTTTTTATCCATATGTGTTCCCTTTTTCAATCTTTTCCTTCGGTCTTTGATTTCACAAGTCACGGTTACCAAGAATCATTGGTATAATTTGGCACCAATAAAATACAAGATAATCTTTAATAAGTTAAACAATTATCAATATAGTCTTCTATTCTGATTGTAGCTTATGACATAAATGAGGCTGAGGCCACTACTATATATAATGCACTACTTTTTTCACTTTAGAGAGACTAGATCGTGAGGGTGCGAACTATGGTGAAATATGATTCTAAGAATGCAATAGAGTGGTGTTCCAACACTTCTTTAGGCCCTTGGTGATTTCATTCTGGCTCAATTTGATTGTTATTACTAATAAGGTGTGGCTTGATTAGAAGATATAGTTTAGAGCTAGGGAATATAATTGTGTAGATGACTCAATGACAAAGAAGGGGGTCGAGATAAAAAGAAGCTCTCATTACCTAATTATAACTATTTTTCTGCTCTCCCCACATAGTCGATTACTCCTGGTAGCTTTTGGTGTGCAAGTTTTTTAATGTAGACATGCCTTGATTTTGAGGGAGTTGGTCCCTTAGCCACTATCTAATGGATTGTTGGGCCATGTGGAGTTAAAGTAGGCTTTGATATTTTATTGTGGCTCTCTATGAGCACTTTGGATTTATTCATGTTAGCTATGAGGTCTTGAAAGGAGTTTTGTTTCTGGGTGCTTATTATGTTCCTTATCAGGGGTTGCTATCCTATTGGGGATGACTTCTTCCCACCCTTGTCCTATTCTGTTTTGGCTCTTCTCTATTTGGTCTAGTAGGTATTAGTTGGGTTGTGGTCTTTGTAATGTGGCATTGACATTTTTTGGTAAAGATTATTTCCCTAATACCAAGTGTTTATAGTAATGTTGGAGGGCTTACTCCTTTATGTTAGATATCTAACAAAATTCTCCTTATAAAGAGTCCAAAAGTGTGTGTATCTTATATTTGATCATAGAAGGAGCATTTAGCAATGATAGTAGCAATAACAAGCCGTTGTGTCCCTAAGATTATCCGAGTAGAAAACATCACCATGCTAATCAAAGAGATCATAAATGATCAAGAACAACCATGGTTGGAATAATATGAAGAACAAGCTCTTTAACCGATAAATGCATAGCTTAATTGATATTAGACTATGTGTCTTACTAGAAATTAGGATGTCTTATCAGGTCATGGGTTCTAACCTTGCTTATGTCTGATCATGCAACACAAGAACCACTATTTTATTTAGACAAATATTGTAATTTACCTTATCCCCTATACTTATTAGTGGAATAAGGGATTCACGTTATGGAAAATAATAAAAACCTATTTTTATGTTGTGATTAAATGGATGTGATCAGTAGGTTGAGAGGGTAACAAGGCCATTGAACAAAAAAAATTAATTTAATTAATTAATTATAATACTTTTAGAATATATATATATATATATATATAAGATTAGATATTTTAAATAAAAATAAAAAATCTAGATTTTTTTTATTATAGTGTCTAGTGCATGTGTACCGACCACAATAAAAAAAATATTAACATATGTAACATGAAGGCAACCACTATAAGGTAGTTGCAAAGTATGATTAATTTTTATTGACTAGGCTTTGACTAGGATCCAAGGTAAAGGAGGGAGGCTTCACATTGTTGGTATATTCTTTCTTAGTTAGCATGGTTTGTTAGAATTTGTTAGTTTTGTCTTGGACTATTATGCAATTGATTTCCTATTCTGTTGGGGGGGTACTTAGCTTGTAATGATTGGGAAATTGATAGGAATATTGACAAGTGATTATCTCTATCCTAATTCTATCATATTATCCTCTCTTCTTTATTCTTCCTTTGAGCTCCATCGATTATTCTATGTTTAGTAATTATTCTTGATTTTAGTTCCTTATGTTGGTAATTGATATCAAAGACATTGATCAAGTTGGAAAATTCTAAAAGCTATATGATAGATACTACTAGAATGGAAACTATGTCTTCCTAAATCCAATAGTTGTAATATTAGACTACAACCACTTAGTAACAACTTTCATCTCTACAACAAACACTTATTGCTTGATACCACTCAATGGATAGAAAATTGGAGGTTGGCCTCAATCAAATCATGGAGACATTTTAATTATATGTAAAGGTTTTTTTTTTTACTAGGGGATGATTCAGGTGCTTTAACTGAAGCTCCACCAGTGACTCCACCACTAGATTCTCTTCCATCATTTTCTTGTTTCAATGACGAACATATCCTTCCTACACTAGTTGCTCAAACCCACCGTTGACCACCCACTCACCCTCCTCTTGGAGTGGTTGGTGCCTAGGGTGTTGCTATGAATATCCCGAAATTAGGTTTTACCTAATTTGATGGAGCCAACCCTGAGTTAAATTAACAAATGTTTGAGTTATTTTTGTTTGTTCAAAATTGGTGATGCCCTAAAATTCTAGTTAGCATCCCTTCATTTGACAATTATTGCCGAGCATTAGTTTAAGAGATAGCATGCCACCAAATTTCTTTCTTGGGATGACATTTCCCAAGTTGTATGTGCCTAATTTGGTGACTAGCAATTTGGGTAAATCATTTACCAATTCAATAAACTAAAATAGGAAGGGTCTATAAATGAATATTATACACAGTTTGAGGAGCTCAAAGGGTTGATGTTGCTACATGATCCTCATCTTTCTAAGGATCACTTTGTGTTTAGCTTTCTCAGTGGCCTAAAATATGAACTTAAGCACAAAGTTCAAATGTTTAAACTCACCATCTTGTACCAAGCATTGAAACTAGCCAGGTTTAAGGAACTCTTACATGCCATTTTAAATAGCTCTTTGCCTAAGTACAACATATCCATACCTTCTACAATTTCTCCTAAACCCACCACTAAGTACTATCTGGCTATAGATACATGATTCACCACCAGGAAATCACTAATAGAATAAAGGTGTGCACATTACCTTTGTTTTAAATGTGGAGAAAAATATAGTCTTATCGATTTATGTAATCCTATGTAATTTCATAGTACAGAGACAAAGGACATTGAAGAAAAAGTGAGCTAAGAAAGAGAGTTACAAGGTGACTTGGAGAATGAGGAGAATAAGATGGTCATATCCTTATATGCCATCACTAAAGGAGCATGGTATAACACTTCCAAAATTCACAGTTGAAAATTTTCATTTATACATAAAACCATACACCAAAACAAGGGGTACTACTACTGTGATTGGCATAAAATTGATCCCCCAACCATTCTCATACCAACCACAAGGCTATAAAATTTAAAGGTATTAATATAAGTAATAAATATAACCATAATAGTCCCAACACTTAATAAATAAAACAAAGTGCGCAAATGTCAGAGTTGATACAGAAATGGAAAGCAAATACAATAACCCCCATATAGGGGAAATAAAATAGTAAATAAAATAACAGAAAACTCAGATAAAGGTAAGTCCGGAAAACACCCTCTCAGACCCTATGAAAAGTACATTAGGCCATCACTCTATCCCGCCTAAGGCATTATAGGCGTCAAAGTCATCACAAGCATCGTCTCCTACCTACGCAAACTTAGGAGGGGTCATTACTCGTGGGAATGAGCAGCGCCCATGAAAAGGGTGATCAGTACGCTATGTATCGAGTAAGGTAACCATATGGCTAAGACCATACGAACATAAAATGCAGACAATGCATGTAGTGAATCGGTCTGATTAATCATAATCATTAGAATTCAATCCATTAATTCCATTCTCACAAAACTCTTAATTTAGGTCCATGCGAGTATGGGAACCCCACTATTATAGTTGGTGGATTGGAAACACATAGGGCAGGATACTCCTGGCCACCGTTATTCACCGGTGGATCGATCTCCAAGGCAAAGTGCTCCCAACCATTATTATGGCAGTGGATCGGTCTGACCTCGATTTTCATGGTGTTCCACTATAAGTGTTTAGTATTTTCCCCATGACCTATTATCATTTAGGATTTGGTTTACTAAGCTTGGTATCCCCCACTATTATAGCCGGTGGATTGGATACACCCAAAGCAGAACACACCTGACCGCTATTATTCGCAGGTGGATCGGTCTCCATGACACAGTGCACCTATCCACTATTTTTACTGGTAGATTAGTCTGGGCCGGATTCAATAATCTTTCACTTTAAATGATTAGTGTTTTATTCATGTCTTAGTCAACAGATACCTTCGTAATAGACATACATGCCCCACTGGACTTTCCATTCTCATCCAGCTCCCCTGAATAGCCCCATCCCATATCTTGGGACCTCTACATACCCTAGGACTCCAAGACTTCTTCCTCACCTCTCCCTTACTCACCATGAAAACCCCAAACTCCCGCACATGTGGATCAAGGCCCGCTTTTCTATATTTCCACTTCAGCTCACCAATGCCTTCTAGGGTTTTCCTCTGAAACTGTAGCCTGGCCTATATGGCCCTAACCTCTCCTTACCATATATGGCCTATGCTCCCTGTGTTTCCAACCCATCACACCACTTAAATCAAACCCAAAAATCATAACCTGACCTCCCATCCTTCACATATGATAATAAAACCCTAGTTGGCCACCCCAAACCCTAGTACTTGTCCTTTCTTTTATACCATCCCTTCATCCACACACTCCACCCTCCTTTCCACTTGACTCATCCTCCTTCATAAGACACCCTCTTAGTCTCAACCCTTACTCCAACCACTCACCATCAACTCTCTCCACACACTTCCCACTCTTAGGTGTTTTTTCCCACAAACATTAGTTAAGTCCCCCATGCACACTTCTACCAACCCACGTACTATTTTGCACTCATGGAATCTAATCACCCAAAATATTCTTCCCTCACCATGCTTAACCCTTAAACCTTATTTTTCCATGTAAACTTTATCCCCATGCGAAGGCTAACCACCCTATGCAAGCCTTACACTCCTCATGCAAGGTTTACTCCAACCCTTCATTTTATTACTATCATTATTCCTTTATTTTGTCAACCATGAATCATAAGGTACTTAGGCCTTTTTTTACTTCTTCCTAATCACTCTGCCCTCTTTATTTCTTTTAGCTCCCCACAACCTCATCATACCACCTAAGGCCTACTAGCATGCATGTCAATTTATAGCATGTATACATAAGAGAATATCATAAAATACAAGTCATATCACCCATATCACACATATCATAACACATACAAAACTTACCTTAGCTCCATGCATAACAAGCTACACTATAAGTATTTTATTCCATACTCACATATAGTACAAGCAGATGTCCAAAACACCCATGAACACATAAAACATACAATTTAGTCTTAACCACATCCTTATCTAATAGAACACTGGGCTTGGAGCACGAATCCTATGCCTCCTTAAGGGAAGGGTTTGCTTCATCTTTAAGAAGGAACACTAATATTAACTTCCCTCTTACTCCTTTTTCTTTTATTATCCTCAAACTAAATATTAGTAAAATGACTAATAATAGTAATGATAATAATAACAATAATTATAAGATTACTAAGAATAACTATATTAACAGTAATAATAATAAGATTAATAATAATAATAATAATGATAATCAAAATAATAAAAAGACTAATAATAGAAATTATGTAAGATAAATTACACTTAAGTAAAACCATGGGTTAGGGTACAACTAGGGGTGGATGTCGCAGCTAGAGTGGCGACAACAGCGGCGGTAACACAAGAGTGATGGAGGTGGTGGTGATTGGAAAGACACATTTTTGGGGTTGGAAAATGGGAAGGGAAGTGGTAGTTGTGAGGTGGTAAAGTTCATAGGTTAAAGGGGGTTGTAGTGGTGGTGGTGGCGTGCCATGGTGGCAGTATAGGTGGTGGCGGTGGCGGCGGGCGAATGTGGAGGAGAGGAAAGGAGGATAAAGGAGGGGGAGAAAAAGGAAAGGGAGGTAGGGGAGGATTTCTAGGTAGAGAGGGAGGTAGTGGGGGTGGTGGTTGTGGTAGAGGAAGTGACGCAAGGCGGCAACAGGGTGCACTTTGCATAAGCAGGGAGAGTAGAGGAAGGAGAGTTAGAGGCAAGGGTATTTATTAGTATAGGGTAGTGTAGGGGAGCAGGTGGGTAGAAGTTTGGATGATAGTGAGGCACGACGATGGCTGTTGTTGCGTCTGAAGGGGCAGCGGGAGGGGATTTGGGGAGTTCTAGGCAGAGGAAAAAGGAGAGTAAGGAGGGTGGGGCGAGAAGAGGACAAGGGAGTGGGAAGGCAGGTGGTTGCCAGCCGTCTGTGACAGCTGGTGTAGAATTGTAGTTTGGAGTCTCGTAGGTGGCAGGGGAAAAAAGGAGGAAGAGGGGGCATGCTAGAGGGCTTTGTAGGGGAGGATTTAGATTGAAATGGAAAGAAAAGGGACTGGGAGAGAGAGAGAGAGAGAGCAGACATGCTAGTGTAGGTGTAGAGGTGGCAGAGTTGCAAGCGTAGGGCCAACGACAGGCGAAGGAAAAAGAAAAGGGGGACAAGCTGGTTGGGTGAGGGAGAAAAGAAAGGGGGACGGTTGGGCTGGCCCAATCGAGGAGGAAAAGGAAAGAAAAAGAAGAAGAAGGAGGGAGGTGGGGTGGGTGGATGAGAAAGAAGGGAGGGGAGGAAGAGAAGTGGGTTGGGCAGCCCAAAGGGGGAAGAAAAGAGGAAAAATGAAAAAGGAGAAGGAAAAAGGGAAAATAAAAATTTAAAATAATTTTTTTTGAAGTAGGGTATTTAATTATTTAGATGGATAAATGATTTTAATAAATTAATTTATTTAAAGTTTAAGATATTAGTTTAAGAGAATAATTTTAGTAAAATATGGGTCTAGAAAATTATTTAAATAAAAAGAGTATGATAAAATAACAAAATATTCATTTCATTTATTAAATAATAACATCCATTTTTATAAATCAAAAGTCAAAAAAATTATTAAATTAATAATTTAAAAATTAAATTATTCTAAATGAAGATTAATTATTAAATTTTAAGTTCTAAAATTTTGGAGTATTACAAATGGCCATAACACTATTTGTATCAAAGGATCAACATTAGGTCGGACTTAAGGATGGCAATGGAGCCTATAGGATCGGAAACTATCCTCATTCCCAAACCTAAAATATATACTCATCCCCAAACCCACCCCATTCCCTAATTTTTACTAACGAGGATTCCCTACCTCAATTCCCATATAATAGATTCTCATCCCTAAATCAAACCACCATCCACATCTCCAAAACCCATACCAATACCCAAAACCTAAAAAAAATATCCAAATCCTAAAAGAATCCCCAAAAATTTATAACAAATTATTTTCTATTGTATTCTTATTTTTTATTTTTATAGAAAAAATATAATGTTATAATGTATTTATGTATGTATGTATATGTATATTTATATATTGGGATGAGTTTGGGGATGAGGACTCATCCTCATACCTGAACCTTATCCTTGAAATACTTTTGCAAATCCAAACCTAATAGGAATTCCCCAAATGGGGCTTCAAACCCTTGGGCAATATTGCCCTCTCTAGCTAGGCTATAGTGGTTTTCATTGATAGTGGAATCAATCATAGTCTTATTCACCCCATGCTAGTGCAAGGGTGGTATTATGAGATTTAATCTACTAATCCATTAGTTATTATAGTAGCTAATGGGGATAAGATGCATGATCAGTATATGTGTAAAAGATTTAAATGGGTAGTGCAAGGTCACCATTTCAAATGAAACCTTTGGTTGCTTTCTCTAAAGGGTTGTGATCTTGTTTTGAGGATAGATTGGTTAAAGAAGTATAGTATAATATTTTTTAATTTTCAACACCTCACCTTAGAATTTTAGAAATATGGGGAGAAAATTCAATTAAAAGGAGGTACTAACCAAGGGAAACTACAACTAGTATTGGGGGAGGAGCTAAGAAACATTGACATAATGAAGACCCTATAGTCCATCCATTCATGTTTACCTTAGGATAAGATGCTCAACCAATAGGTAACCATACCTTCAGTAATTCTTCCTTTACTTGATGCATTCAGTGATGCATTTCAAGATCCTAATGTGTTACCCCCATTAGATCACACATCCACCAATGAATAAAAAGAAAAAGGGACCAAACTGACCAATATGACCAATCCAACTGGTACCGGAGTGTCCGCTAGAAAGGAATAGCCTGGTTTTAAAAATAGCATACCGAGTAAAAAAAATAAAATTGGACCAATTGAACCAATTTGACCTGCTATACATTAAATCATCATTTCAATTATAGAGAGAAAATATTTGAGGGTAAATGGAGTGGGTTGACTCGGTCAGACCGATTGAATTAGAATCGGATTGGGGTCATACATGGAGATTTTTGAATAAAAATATTTTTTTATTAAACAACTATCATACCAGTTGAATCGGATGATAAGAGTTCTTTTGGGTTAATTTTTTGTCTAGTTTTTAAAACGCTAATGACCGCAAGATTCCTTTCATTCCTAGAGTAGAACTTTTAAACCTAAGACCATACATATTTCCATACCACCACAAGTAAGAATTTGAGAAACAAGTCATAGAGATGCTAACCAACTCTACCATTACTCCTAGACAAAGTCCTTTTGCCTCTCTATACTTCTTAGTTAAGAAAAAAGACCATTCCTGGTGGTTATGTGTTAACTATAGACAACTTAATAATTTAACCATAAAAAAGTAACCTAATCCCATGATAGATAGCCTCCTAGACGAACTCCATGGTTCTCACTACTTACCCAAAATAGTCTTAAAAGTAATATACCACCAAATTAGGGTTCACCCAGACGATGCACACAAAACCACCTTTAGAACACATTAGAGACATTATAAATTCAAAGGTATGCCCTTTAGGCTTACTAATGCATCTTCCACCTATCAATCCCTAATGAATCATGTCTTTTCTAACTACCTAAGAAAGATTATATTAGATTTTTTTAAGACATATCTATAGCCAAAAACCACCCTCAAACTATAAACATTTAAACCTTACCTTAGATATATTGAGACAAAATCAACTATCTTCAAAGAGGAATAAATGTTACTTTGGGAAACAATAGTTTTTTTTTTATTTGGAGCACATCATATTTAATGATGGAGTAAGGATCGATCCATCTAAGGTGGATGTAATGGTGCATTGGAAAAAAAACCTATACTATCAAGTATCTTTAAGGGTTCTTAGGCTTGGCAGGCTATTATAGGAAATTTATAAGAGGTTATGGGGTTATTAGTAAATAGCTTACTAACATGTGGAAGAAAGATAGTTTTTGTGGGATTCTAAAGTAGAGGAGGACTTTATAAAATTGAAAAAGGCCATGTGCACATCCTCAACTTTGGCACCACTGGATTTTACCCTTATTTTATATTAGAGACTCGTGCTTGTGGCTTAGGAGTAAGGGTTGTTTTTTCACAAGAAGGAAGACATATAGCTTTTCTCAACAAGGAAATCAATTCAAGGGACCATGATCTTTCTATTTATGAGAAATTTTTGGTTGTCATAATACCCTATAAATTATATATATAATATGTAAATATTCATATGCTTGATGATGATTTTATGGTGCTTGATCTTGTTTTAGAAATGTATTTTTGGTTTGATTTGAAAAAGTTTGGGAAATAAGGAATAAAATGATTTTCGGGCATACCATTTGACTGGTTTCATGAACGGATCTACCAGTCCATCATTTTTAACTTGGTTTTTGGTTTAAGGTAATTGGTTAACTAATTTTGGAAAATTAATCAACTGGTGAAACCAATTGGTGTGTACACCAAATTGACCGATCGATTTGTTTGATCTAGGATACTTTTAACTCAATTTTAGTTGAGAAATTATTCCAAAAATCTTGAATTTTAGTAATCAAGCTCCGAAGTAATTTTAAATCATATTTGAATATTTTTTTTCATTAATATAAACCTTTTCCTTTCCTTAAACAAATTTGGGGACCAAAATTGACAAAAAGTGGATGATGACCTAACACCTTTGCCTCATTCTTCCTCTCTATATTATACATGCCTAAACAGATGATTTTCATTCTAGACAATCTTTACAACATCTGATGCTTGATTCCCATGCATTTTTTTTTCTTTTTTCATTTTTGCGTTCATATTTTGTAAGGCACGTTGCCTAAGGATATTTCAGCCATTACCATTTGAGCCATGGAAGAATTCAGCCCTAATTTGTTGAGAAACTCACCTAAAAATTCTCAAATGTGAGAAGGAGTATTATTTTTTTGGTGTTATATGCCCCTCCCCTTTCATTTACCATCAGATCATGGGTATACTAGCAACCCTAGCCTCTATTTTTCCTCATATTCTCACAACCACTAAGTGCCTCTATTTTTTCCTCCTTTATACCTTCACCTATTTTCTCCTTCATGTTCTCTACTTTTTTTCTTTTTTTTACATGTGTTATATACCTAGATGCTCACATATAGAGATATACCTATGTTATTATACCATATTTGTGGGAAGTTGTAATATAGTTGTGATGTGATAACATGTTATGTGTGAAGTATGCTTATGTGGGATGATTAGGTCTTACTCTACAATCTTGGTGTGTTGATACCACAACACTCTAGTCTTGTGTAGGTCTCGGATGCTTAGATTATGTAAGGTTGAGAGCGTTTAGACCATGGTTGGTTTGTTAAGCATTTTTGTTTGGATCCTTAGGATCTCGTATTCTATTTCTCTTAGATCTTTTTAAGATGTTTTATATTTTATTGGTCTTCTATTTATTTCCCATATAATTTTTATACGTATTATATTAAACTGGAGTTAGGCGATGACCACACCTAGCTTTTCAAATATGAGTTTATTTTTTAGTATTGCACCTTGCATAAGTTAGGTACTGGTGTTACTTCTCTTATGTTGGATGTTGCAATAGCACCTTACATTTCTTATTTAAGTCCCACAAAATGTCTTATAAAATAAAAATTACTTATTATAAAATAGGATTGTTATACAAAATCCCTCATATAATTCATGCATAAATATCATATAGCATTCAATCCTTTTCTCGCATGCTATTATACAAATATTAAAATACATAAACCTAGCATGCCCTTACACCTTATCTCATATATAGCACACTCAAAGAAAAATATACCCTATCTGGCATGCAATTTTTTTCCAATGAATCACAAACAATTATAAAGTCACATTCAAACATAATTGAAACCCAAAATATGTTAATATATGATTTCCATACATTTAGTAGGAACAAATGGGATGCCTTTTTTTCCAAGTAAATTAACAAAAAATAAAAATAAAAGAGAAGGATCCACCAAAGCCCTTGCTCTGAACTATTATTCATTATCCATTAAAAAAATTATTAGAACTTAACAAATAATTAAGACATCAACTAAAATTAGTCAAAAACCAAACAAGAGAACCATATTCAACAATAGGGGGCACATAAAAGAGGAGGAGAAAAGGAGACACAAATCTTTAATTTTATCCCAAATCTAACACCCTTATATTTAAGAAAAATATAATATGGATAGATAATGGATTATGAGGATAAAATCAAGCCATAAAATGGATAAATGAGAATGAAGGCGTTCGGTTTCTAGTTGCTCAAGAACAAGGGTTAAGGCTATTAACACTTAAAAAAAAATCAAGAGAAATAGAGGGAAAGGGAGAGAATTCTTACACCAAGTGGTTGAATAATGGAATAACAAAGAAAATGGAGGCATAAAGAGGGTGAGAGGGGATTAGATTTGCTAAGGAGATAGGAAGGAAGAGCTTACCAAGGCCTTGCTTTAGTCACACTTGAATGAAGATGTTGAGCGCAAGTATAAGGTGTAAAGGATTTGGTGAGGGGTGAGGTTAGGAGATTATGTCCAAGATTTTAGGCATAGACAAGGGTATAAACAAGGAGATTATTCCAAGGTGAGGGAAGGTTGAGAGAAGATCTAAAGGACAAATGGTGACACTAAAAAGGAAAAACATAACAAAACATGCATAACACGTGATGCTCCAACAACCGTTTGCTTCGTTCTTTTAAGATGCTCAGATGTTTGACTCCAAGGCCTTGGTTGACTGCCCATTATTAAAAACTTGTTTGTCCCATTTTAAATCTAGTTTACCTAATTCATTTTCCACCCCAACACAACACACACATAATTAACACATCTAACACACATTATCCAATTATTTCAAGTTGAAAATATATTCTTAAATAGGGTTTACAGGAAACAGGGTATAATAATTTACTGCAACAAGATTTGCATTTTATCTCTAGGAGATGTGCATTTGTTGATAAAAGATTTGCATTTACAACTAAAAGATGTACATTTGTCATTTTTACATATATAAGCCATTATCCCCTTTATCATTCCTTTCCTTTTACTATTATTTTCTCATTAGTCACATTCTTATCCCAAATTATTATCCATATACTTATTTAAATTATTATACAAATACTTCTGCCAATTATTATTGAGCGATGGACTGTACACCACCCTATGGTCTCAAATACAATGGAAGCCTATCAAAACCAAAAGATATAAAGTCCAAGCAAAAGTTAAGAACCACCAAATGGAAATAAGTTTGGGACAAAGCTAAGTAACTACCAATGGACATAAGTCCAGACCGAATTCAAAACCACTTAGGTAACTAGACCCATTACTATTGATACCTCCTAGTACATCATTAGTGTCTAGAGTAAGGCACCATAATCTACTAGAATCCCACCCGATCAAAAAGCCCAATAGCATATATAAACACCCAAAGGTAGACTAACCCTAGATAGCTAATCAAGAATTGAGTAATCCATACCCATACACAACTCAATAATCTTTTTCTTTAAATGACTAGTACGTTATTATCAAGGTTACGTGATTATATAAGGCCCATACAATATGCAAGTAAGGTATTCATATATCTATTCCATCTTAACATTACCACTCCCCTACCATATGTGGAATTTCCATCAATGCTTACTTAATATTAATCAAATCCCTTATATTAATCCATTTTAGGCCAAATTTCAAATTACATTACCCTTTTTAAAGCCATCAAATACTTATTCGAGTCTGTCCGTTAAGGACTTTACAACAACACTCATTGAGTATACTATAAATTATGATCCTTTTAATCCATCTATTAGGTTGTCAATCTATGTTAATAAATGTATTTTACTCGTTAAAAAATCATATAGAATCATTAGGCATGGTCTCAAGCATATCCAAGTCAAAGATCAATAACACACAATCTTGTCAAACCAGTCAATCAGTTTGCCTTAACCAATTGATCGATTTGGGTCAACTAGTCATTTAATTTGGATCAAACAAATCGAGGGTTCCCTCAAATCAGTCTATTGGTTTGGGAAAATTAGTCTAATGTTCTAGGAATATTCAATCGGTTCTACCAAAATAGTCGATGAGTTTAAATCGAGAGCAAGGTCACCATAGACCTACCAGTAATGGGTTTGGGCCAACTATTCGACTGCTATAAGGATCAGACGATTAATTAAAGCTAACCACTCAATCAGTTTTCCCCCAACGACATGGAGTAGACATTTTTCATGCAAATCATCCATGAAATTCCTACCATATTCAAACCAAAACACATCATGCCATTATACCAATAAATATTTAGCTCATACACTGAAACATACTTCGTAATTAATCAAATCGACATAATTTCCCTAAAATCATGCATTTTTATTAATATTAATAAGTTAATCAACATGCATCATTTTGAAACCAAATTCTTATGTAAACTTATAAAGTCAGGACTTTAAAGAATACACCACATCATATGATTAACTAGGTCACACTTCAGAAGTAAGAATAACTTACTTGGTTAAATCAAAACTTTTCCACAAATAGAAAAACTCAACCTGGAAGATTTTAAATTTCCAAACATTAAAAAATAGAAGTTAAAGCTTCATAAATCTATGGAATAATGTTGTAAATCTAGATTTGAATAAGAGAAAACTAAATTACCGAACCTAAGAGAAAAACACAGGGAATTTGTGATGAATGATAAACTCAACTTCCTCCTAAATATAACCCTCTAGTGCTTAAAGATAAATAAGAAGGAGCTAGAGAAGGATCAAGAGAGTGGAAAGGAACCTAAGTTAACCTCAAATTGGAGAGAAAAAACACAAGGTTATAGAGATAGAATATTTCAGTGGTTTTAAGGAAAGTAAGTGGAAGGGGTCATTAGGGCTATTTATAGCTAAAAAATCGGTACAAGAATGAGTGTGGTTACACTCAGATTGAAAAACCCTTATTTCTATTATTTGAATTTGACATGGACAAGCAGATTTCATCAAAGATAGGCTAACCTCATTTCTAGAGATAAAATGGTGATTTTTGGAGAATGTAGGTCAAATTTTCCTAGAAAATATCAAATATAAGAGTGGAAATGAACGATCAACATGGAAGGAATATCCCAAAACAGAAAAGATAGGTCATGGAATTGAAGCAATGGTTCCAGAGCATCTAGAGGATAAAGGTGGAAGAAGACAAAGCTTTGCTCATCATCTCCCTCAATTATCCAAATTAAATCCTCGAATAAGTTCAAGGTAGAAGGTCGAGCCAAATGAATGATAAGAAATGTTGATGATCTTTAAAGAGAAACTTGGAATAGGATTATCAAGGTTCCATTTTGGCATAAGAAGGTTTTCCAAAAAAAATGAGTTTGGAAAATTTACTCAGCGTGACAAACCAATAGATTGATTTGGCCTACCAGTCAATTTTTCTACCAACCAGTAAACTAATTGATCGGTTAAGTTGAGTAAAAACCCTTTAGCTGAAAAGCCAAACCATTCAATCGGTTCCTAGAAGCGATAAATCAATATGTCTGAAAACTCATTTTATTCCATTTCTAAAGCTTATTCATATCCAACTTTCCCTCAAACTCGATTATATTTTCAAATCAAAAGTAAATATTATCAAATTTTAATAAATACCATAACCTCTCATTCAAAAAAACATACAAAAGATGGGGTATTATAGCATTACCCCCTCAAAGAGGTTGCATCCTCGAAGCCTTTTAACAAAGTTCTAGGCACAATATGTACACACAAAAATTTAGATAGTATATTCAATAAGGCAAAAAGGTATTATCCACCTTAAAATGAGGACTACATGCATCACACTAGGAGAAAAACTCTAGGTATTTCGCTCAAATCTCCTCCTCGGCCTCCCAAGTGGCCTCCTCGATGTTATGCCATGATAAAAGGAACTTTAAACGTATCACTTTTCATGAGCGTACATCAGGTCTTCGTGTCTAGGGAACTCACTAGTCATTCTTTGTAAGTTAGAGACTCATCAAGCTCTAACAAATATGACTAGATGAAAAGATAAGGATCTACTATGTACTTCATAAACTAGGATATGTGGAAGATATTGTGCACACATGATAATTCCACTAATAGATATAAATGATAAGGGACCCTGCCAACATGATCCACAATCTTGTATGCTCTAATTTACCTTGGACTGAGCTTATCCTTTCTACGGAACCTCATGACTTACTTGGTGGGAGAGACACTCAAAAGAACTATACCACCCACCTCATAACCCTCAGTTTGTCTTCTCAAGTCTACATATCTCTCATACATTCCTAAATCAATCGAATCTACCACTTTGTCTCCTCGATCATCTCTAGACCTAATATAATTATCTTGCTGATATCATTCTAGCATAAGGGACTATGACACTTTCTCACGTACAAGGATTTAAAATATTTCATCTTGATACTAGAATGAGATATTGTTGTTGGAAAACTCAATCAATCCGGATGGTCCTCCCAACTACCCTAAAATCCAACACACGTACTTGAAGAATGTCTTCTAAGGTCTGAATGGTCCTCTCCGTCTCACCATTCGTGGCTAGGTGAAAAGAAATACTCATCTTCAACTAAGTCTTAAAGGTAACTTGTAACTTCTACCATAATTATGACAATAATCTAAATTCTTGGTTAGACACAATGTCTCTAGGGACCCCCATAGAATCACACAACGTGATTCCTATAAGTGTTAGCTAGCTAATTCATACTGCACGTTATCCTCATGAGTATGAATACTGCCGACATATTTAGGCAATCCACAAAAACCTAGATGGAATCAAAACCATTACGGGTCCTTTGATGAATCACCACAAGGTCCTTTAGTATGTTGTCCCATTTTCCTTCTAGAACATTTAGTGGTTGTACCAACCCTCATGGCCTCTTGTGCTCAATCTTGACCTTCTGACAAGTCTCACATCAAGCAACAAACTCTACCACCTCCCACTTCATACGGAGCCACCAATATGCCTTTGTCAAATCCTTATAAAGCATGTCCCCTCTAGGGTGGATGGAATAAGGAGTATAATGTCCTTCCTCTAGGATGTTCCTCCTAAGCTCGGCAAATTCCTAGGGTATACACCACCTACCATGGTATTTAACACTATCGTCCTCATGGAGTTGAAATCTTTTGGGCTCTCCCTTCTTTCATACCCTACTATATCCTTTTGAGCTTAACATCGCCAAGTTGATTGTCTTGGATTTCTTTAAAGATCAAAGGTGTGATAATGAGTGCACTTATTCTTGCCTCCCAACTACAAGTAATGATCGGCTTGATCTTCGTCATCCTGAACTCTCGGCATAAATGATTTGGAAATACAATTATGCTCAAAGAATGCAACATCTTCAAGCTAAGTGCTTATGCCACCACGTTGTTTCTACCCTCATGTAAAGTTAGTTCCAAATCATAATACTTAACCAACTCCAACCATCGACGTTGTCTCAAATTTAACTCTCGTTATGTGAAGATGTACTTGAGGCTCTTATAGTTGGTGTAGAACTTGCACTAAAGCCCATACAAATTATACCTCCAAAATTTAAGAGTGAGAACTATACGCCACCACTTTCCTATGTTGAGAACTATACACCACCACTTTCCCATGTTGCATTAGCATGCAACCTAATCTATGCTTGGAAGCATCATTATATACTTTGAAATCATATATCCACTTGGTAATGTGAGCATTGGGGTTATCATGAAATTTTTCTTCAACTCCTTGAAATCTTCACCCACTTCTCATCTCAATGGAATTGCATAGCCTTCATCAATAAGTTAGTCAACATGTGAGCTATCTTCGAGAAATTCGTGATAAACCTACCGTAGTAACCCTTCCTTAGAAGGATTGACTGCTACCCCCATCCTTAGAGATTACATGTCTAAGAAAAGCCACTTATCTAACCAAAACTCATACTTTAAAATTTTGGTATACAGCTAGAGTGACGTTAACAAAGTTAATGTTTATCATAGATGTTTTCTATGCTTTTCTCGATCTCTAGAGTAGATGAGGATGTCGTTGATGAACACCATGACCAAATGATCCAAGAATGGTCTAAGAATCTGGTTCATGAGGGACATGAAGACTACTAGTGTAATAATGAGTCTAAAAGGCATTATTGTGAACTCTATATGGCCATATCTAATCCAAAATGCAGTCTTAGGGATGTCCTTCTCTAATATACTCAATTGATGGTAGCCTGATTGAAGATCAATTTTGGAGAATAAATTAGCTCCCTTGAGTTGGTCAAACAAGTCATCGATCCTTAATAATAGATAACAGTTCTTTATAGTAACCTAATTAAACACTCGGTAATTGATGCACAATCTCAGTCTTTGTCCTTATTATTCACAAATAGAAGTGGCGCTACCCACGATGATATACTTGGTCGGATGTATCCATTCCCAAACAACTCCTCTAATTGGGCCTTAAGCTCTTTCATCTCTATAAGTGCCATACGGTATAGGGATTCAGATATCGGTTCCATTCCTGGCTATATGTCTACGGTAAACTCAACATCCCAAATAAGAGGCATTCTCAAGATATCCTCAAGGAATACTTCAAAATACTTGTAGATCACATTAATTTTCTCTAACATCTCAACTGCCTTGGTATCTCAAACACTACACAAGATGAGCGGATATTCCTTGTGAATAAGGTTGCACATCACAATTCAAGTCCCGAAACGTCACAGGGAAACTCTACTCCTCCGAATATCAAGGAAACCCCTTTATAAAACCTAGAGCTTGCAATCCTATCCCCCAAAGGCAACACAATATAAGTGAAAATGTTACAAGATGGAGACAAGGTAGCTCTAGGTACAAATGTGGAAGACATAAAAGAATGTGATGCACTAGAGTTAAACATTACACATGTTGGAAAAGTAGAGAAAGAAAGCATATGGGTTACTGCACCGACCTGACGCTCTATCTCTAACTGGATAATCAAATACAAGCTTCCTCTTAATGTAACTCCTACTACATTGGGTGATCCATAACCTTGGTGAAAGGTGCGATGCTTTTGACCTCTAGGATGACTATCTTGATTGGCAACACTAATTGGGGATGGAGGAATCCTCAAAATATATGGTTGTCACTATAGAACAAATTCGATGCTCTAAGCTCAAGTCTAATCACTCTGAACACTACCATCTCCAACACAACATTCATAGGTTCTATGTTGAACCAAACCATGCCCGAGGCAATTCACCTTGTTACCTCTACAATCTACTCCTGGGTAATCTACTTCGTAACACTTGTTATGGTAATGCCTCTCTTTGGCACATCCCCCGGACTGACCTCCAACTCGGGGTACTGACCCCATACTCCTACCATACTTAGGAGGTATGCTACCTCCTAAGTAGGCCTTCCTCCTATCATCAGGATGCTAACAACCCTAAAAAATCCTCTTGCCCCCAAACTAGTCACTCCAAGCTTAGATGACTCGGTAATCCTCCAAAGCTTTCTCATAGATTCCCACCATGTATGGCAAAGTAAATCCCACGAGTAGCTCTTGTTATCTACCTTAGGCGAAAATCGGACCAAGTCCATGAATCTTTTATAGTACTACTCTATCAATATCCCTCCCTACTGAAGGGTCATGAACTCTTTGTACTTCTTCATAAGGAAATGATTGGGATAGAAATGGGAAAGAAGTGCCTCAAGGAATGGTCCATAACCCGTAGGCTCTCCACCTATACATTGGACGCTCCTCCACCAGGCATCTAATCTACCCCTTAGGTAATATACTACCATATTAACTCTCTTGTCCATAGGGAAACCACAGGCAATGAAGGTTTTCTCCATGTCCCTAAATCATCTCTCTGTAATGTTAGGGTCCTTTTGGCCCTCAAACGGTGGGTGATAATGCCTAACCCTCTTGAGATAATATTTTGGAACTGGTGTGGATATTAGCAACAGTGGTGGTTATGGTGCTCACATATGGCCTTTTACATAGGCTTTGATGGTCTCCATGAATACCTTAGTACGTAATGACAGTTAGTCACCATCAATTGCAAAATATGAGGATTAATCCAAAATAATTCATTATTGAGTATTAAGACTAGCACAATAAAACAACAAAAAGGTTATCTACAACACATTCCCCAACCCAATCTCACTCATTGACATTCTAGGTTTAAAATTTGTTTACATTCAATTAAATGCATAAAGAATTTGGGAAATTGTTTAAAAAAATATATGGTATCAAGTAAAGGGCTTTAAAAATAAGACACCTTTAAGGAAAAGCCTTAGTACCAACCCTTGGTATCATCTTAAACAATTGAAAATTAGAGAAGATTTTTAAAAGTAGCTCTGATACCAACCTATTTCACCCCCATTTTTTACTACTAAAAAAATTTGTTTTGAAAACCTTGTGAAAGTGGAAAACTAATAAACACTTAGGAAAAATGGGGTATTACTGCCTTACCTGATAGGTGCCAGCCACCCTTCCCATGTTAGATACAAGGCTAAGAACCAAACCAACCAAAACCAAAGTAGAGCGCACCATAACACATTATATAATTAATGAAAGAAAGGATTTCAAGTATAGTATCTTGACGATCCAAAATATTCAAATACACAAGGTAAATTAAGTCAAGTACATGATCTCAAATTACAGAAACTAAAGTAGGGTGTAGCTTGGAACGTTGAACTCTCAAGGACCGCTCAAAAGTCTTTGGATGTCAATAATCTAATAACTCATGCCCGACACAAGGTTGGATAACTACTGACCATCCCCAAAAACTTGCACATGAACCTCTACTAGTGATGATCAACAAGTGACAAAGCTAATGGGCACACAAGTACGCTTCATACTAATTAAGCCAAGTTACCTCCTCAATAGAGTAATCAGTACACAAGATTATAGCATAATATGAAATTCATACTAAAGTACTTATTTTATAATTCATATAAATAGGATACATGCTCTATCATAGTCACATCATGCATAGGAAGCTCATTACATACATAACTCATCATGCTTATCAATATAGCACAACATAGTAGATGACAATATGCAAGCTAAAAAGTAAAATATCTAGCTAATAGTAAGGCCTCATTCATCAAGGCATATAACTTCACCATATGCCATTTCCACGTACTAGTAATTTATATATATATATATATAGGTCACTATCTCCTTCGATGTTATGTTCCCATTACTTTTATCTTTCTCTTTAGTCATATTCTTATCCCAAATTCTTATCAATATACTTATTCAAATTATTATACAAATACTTATCCTAATTATTATTGAGTGATGAATAGTGCAACACCCCATGGTCTCACATACCATGGAAGTATTTCCAAACCAAAGGAAATAAAGTCCAACCCAAAGCCTCGCAACCACTAAATAGACATAAGTCTAACATAAAGCCAAGTATCCACCAATAGACATAAGTCCGGCCTGAAGCCAAAACCACCTATGTAACTAAACCTTTAAGTATCGATGCCTAGTAGTACATCATCAATATCTAGAGTAGGTAAGCCACTAGGATTACCCACTTGTACGAGGCCCATACCTATTCCAACTTAACCACTACCATTCCCCAACTATGTATGGTATTTCTATTAATGGTTACTCAATATTAATCAAATCCCTTAGATTAAACCATTTCAGGCCAAGGTCTAGATTGCATTGCCCCTTTAAAGCCATCAAATACTTATTCAAATTTACCCATGAAGACCTTTGCATCACCCACTGAGTATGCCATAAATTATGATCCATTTAATCCATCCATTAGATTGTCAATCTATGACAAAAAATTTATTTCACTCATTAAACAATCATATAGCATCATTAGGCATGGTCTCAAGGCATATCCAATTCAAAAGATCAAAATCACTTAATTTAACAAAAGTAGCCGAGTGGTTTGGCTTAACTAGTCAATTGGTTGAGCCAACTAGTTAATAGGTTTGAGATGAATAATAAATTTTTTTGGCTAGGCTTAACCCAGGGTTAATTCAAACTGGCCAATCAGTTTGGCCAAAATAATCAAATGGTTCTACCCAACCAGTCAATGGGTTTACACAAATAGCAAACTAAGGTCACCATAGACCTACCAATCCATAGATTTGGCTAACCATTCAACTATTCTAAGCACCAGTTGATCAGTTTGACCTAACCACTCAATTAGTTTTCCCCCAACAACATAGAACATAAATTATTCATGCAAATCATCCTCAAATTTCCAACCACATTCAAACCAAAACATATAATGGCATCGTACCAATACTTTTTCAGCTCATAAACAAAAGCATGCTTCATAATTAATCAAATCGACCTAATTCCCTAAAATCATGCATTTTTCATAGGATTCATAAGTTAATAAACATACATCATTCTAAAACCAAATTCTCATGCCAACATATAAAGTCAAGAATTTAAAGAATAAACCACATCACATAATTAACTATGTCACATTTCAAAAGTAGGAATGGCTTACTTGGTGAAAGCAAAATTTTTCCGTAAATAGTAAAACTCAGCCTGAAAGATTTTCAATTTTCAAACCTTAAAAAAAAGTTAAAGCTTATGAAATCTAAGGAATAATTTTATAAATTAGGATCTGAATTAGGAGAAAACAAACTTACCAAACCTAAGAGAAAAATATAGTAAATTTGTGCTAAATGAGAGGCTAAACTTTCTCCTAAATCTAACCCTCCATTTCCTAAAGATGAACAAAAAAGAGCTAAAGAAAGGATCAGAAGAGTGAAAAGGAATCGAAACTAAGATTGAAATAGAATATAAGGTTAGAGATATGGAATATTTTGGTGGCTAAAAGGAAAGTGAGTGGATGAGGTGATTAGGGATATTTATGGCCAACAAATAGGTACAAAAATAAGTGCGGTTATGCTCAGATCAAAACATCTTAATTTCTACTATTTAAATTTGACCTAAATAGGCATATTTTCTCAAAGATAGGCTGACCTCCCTTCTAGAGCTGAAGTGATGATTTGTGAGAAATGTAGTTCAAATTCATCCAAAAAATCTTAAACATAAGAGAAAAAATGAAAAATCAACGTGGAAGGAACTTTCCATCTAAGTAGATACAAGTTAAGGAATTGAAGGAGTGTTAAGAGGAGAGAGGTGGAAGAAGACAAAGTTGAGGTCATCCTCTCCCTCAATCATCCAAATCAAACCCTCAAATCAATTTAAGGTAGAAGCTCAGGACAAATGCATGATAATAAAGGTTAATGATCTTTAAAGAACAACTTAAAATAGGATTATAAATGTTCCATTGTTGGTATACGAAGGTTTTCTAGAAAAATTGAGTTTCAAAAATATAATCGGCTCAACAAACCAGTCGATCAATTTGGCCTACCTATCGATTATTCTATCAACTAGTCGATTAGTTCCCCAAGCCAATCAATCAGTTTGGTTAAGTAAAAACCATTTATCTAAAATGATGAACATTTGATTAGTTCATACAACTAGTCAATTGTTTTGTCTAAAAACTCATTTTATTCCATTTCTAAAACTTATTCTAGTCCAACATTCCCTCAAAATCAATTATAGTTCCAAGTCAAAATCAAACATTATCAAATTTTAATGAATACCAAAACCTCTCATTCAACAAAAAAAAAAGATAGGGTATTACAATTCTCTACCTTTATTTTCTGACTATTGTAGTTCTATACTTCAATTAAATCTTCTCTTATGTATTTGAATATGTTGGAGACCATTGTGATCTTATTTTGTAATTTTTTTCTCTAATATCTATATATCATGTTTCTTTTGTACTCTACTCTATTATTTTTTTTGGTGATTTGATTTCTTATCCTTGTATCAAATATGGTACAGGTGGTTGATGCCTATCCTATGTTAAATGTGGTTGATAACACCTTATTTTTCCTTGGTGTGACTGGTATCTCTCCTCTTCTGCAATTTTTACAATGAAATTTTTGACTAGTGAAGCATGAGGGTGTTATATTTTTTCTCCTACCCCCTAAGAAGTATAAGAGTCGTAACATGTATGTAGATTCTCATGTTGTGAACAAGATCACTGTCAAATATCACTACCCCATTCTTCGATTAGATGAGATGCTTCACTAGTTTAATGGAAGTGTCATCTTCTCTAATATTTACCTTTACAATATCTACAACTAGATACAAATGAATCTTGATGATGAGAAGAAAATTATCTTTAAAATCAATTTTAGCTTATATGAGTGGTTGTTATGCTGTTTGAGCTATCGAACACCCCTAACACTTTTATGCTATCAATGAATCATGTGTTACATGAATTTATTGTCAAGTTTGTTGTTGTTTACTTTTTTCATATCCTTGCATACAATAATATCTATAACTTCTATACAATACATCGAAAGATTATGCTTGACATGCTTAAATGAGAAAATTTACGCTAATGCTTAAAAGAGTATATTCTACCTTGAAAGTGTTGTATTTTTTTCTTGGGTAGAATGAATAAGGAAAAAATCAGTGCTATTAAAATTTGTCCCAAACCTAAGAATTTGTCTCAACTTATGAGTTTCCATGGTTTTAATGGTTTTTTATTAAGGTTCCCGCCAACTTTAGTATAATAGCTTCCCCTCTCAATAACTTGGTCAAGAAAAATCTACAGAGTTTAAATGGAAAATTGTATGTGTTGGAAGAAGAGATTGGCAGCAAGATGTTCCCTCGTTGATTTCCAAATCAAGGCAACAGAGTTCCAAGAAGCATGTGTTGGGTTCTCTCTTTATTTCCTATATTATGAATGTGTGGCATAAGAGAAACTTGAGAGTTTTCCAGAATTGTTATAGAGATGCTTCCACTCTAGTCAAGGTTATTATCCTTTCTGTTGCTAGGAGTATCCCACCCTCTTTGTAAAGCTCGATTTGTTATATGGGCTAGTTTACTTGATAGAATAATGTGTTGATCTTTTTAGGTTGTATTTTCACTTTTGATTAAGTAATATACTTTTAAAGGTTTATATGTGGTGGAATAGACTAAAATACCTCTCAGGGACAATGCAGGAAGGACAAGTGCTAGATGGTGTGATCAACTAAAATATCAACCCCGAACCCTTAAGCTTAGGAGGGGTAGAATTGATGGGGGTAGAGGGTAGGCTTAGCAGGGGCATCGTCGCACAAGGGGAAGGGAAAAGAACCGGTCAAGGGAAAATATGGGAGGAGAAGAAAAAGAAGATGGCGTGGTTTTCAATTTAGGTTTAGGTTAAAAATAATTTAGGTTAGGTATTAGAATAAATTAATTAAATGATCATTCAAGATTAGGTTTAGGTTAAGAAAGATATTAATAACCCAAAATAAAAATTAGGGTTATGCTAAGATTTAGGATTAGGAATTCAGGGTAAGATAGAAAAATAAATTTCTTGATGCTAGAATTAGGTTATAATATTAATTAATCAGGATTAGGTTAGCTAAAATTTAGAGTATTATATCACTACCCCCTTAAAAGAGACTTCATCCCCGAAGTCAAGGAGTCGAGGTCTATGAAGAAGAGAAAAAGGATGTAAGGAGGGTGGTCTCAGCAGTTAACTATCTGAGATGACATGATGCTACTGAGGACTACCCCTTTAAAAGATAGAAAACCCTAAAATCTAACTCACCTATGCTAAAAAGCACAGGATATGTCTCACACATAACATTCTTGGTCTCCCAGGTTACCTCTTATACTCCATGCCAGCTCTAAAGAATCTTCACAAGTGGAACTAAACTTGTAACACCCCCAAATTTACTACTGAAAAATTTCGTTTAAAATCAAAAGGTTTAGCGGAAGCAAAAGAATTAAAACTATAAACTTGGGGGTATTACCGCCACACTTAGTACCATACCGGTTCACTCCTACCGTTCCGATACTAAGTGCTAAGGCTAAACTAAACAATCGTTAAGTAAGAATCATCAAAACATAGGTTCATAGTTAACATAGGTCATTCACGAAAACACGAATCAACAACAGTTAGAATATCGTTTAGGAATACAGCTTAAGAGTACGGTTTCAAAACAAGAAGCGTAGTACAAAATATAGCTAAATAAAACAGATCCCAAGGGACTAATATCCGGATCGCCTACTCACTCAAGTCAAGCCTTCCACCCCAAGATAGTACCCGATCATAAACCTGCACAGGAAGTCTGCTCCCCACCATCGGTGGATCATCACAAGACCCATTCAATCAAGGTAGTATCAGTATGGGGCCAATACTGAGTAAGGGCGTAGGTGCGCTAAGGCTAAGCATACCATCATACAACATAACACACACAGCACAATCACACAAGCAACATGTAATATTATGGATGATGTAGGTCGGTTATGGTCTAATCCAACTTCCTCTTTTCATAACTCTGATAATTATAGTCGATTCACATCATAATCGTTATGAATCCATAAGAGTGCGGGAACCCCACTATTATAGCCGGTGGGTCGGTCACTTATAGGGTAGAACGCACCTAACCACTATTATATGCCGGTGGATCGGTCTCCAGGGCGCAACGCTCCTGGCCACTATTATGCCGGTGGATCGGTCTGGCCCCGACTCTCATGGTGTTCCACTGTAAGTATATAGTATCTTTCCCATGATTTAATTACAACATACTGTTTGGTTTGTTGAGATCGGGATCCCCCACTATTATAGCCGGTGGATCGGTCACTTATAGGGCAGAACACACCTAACTACTATTATATGCCAGTGGATCGGTCTCCAGGGCACCCCGGCACCTGGCCACTATTATGCCGGTGGATCGGTCTAGGCCCGGCTCAACGATCTTACTCTTTAAGTAGTTAATGTCTTATTCATGTATTATTAAATAAGGTTCCACCCTTGACATGCATGTCTACTACTCTCTACTTCTTCCCTTCGAGGAGGCCCATCCCATACCTTGAGACTGTTCTCCCCTTCTCACGCTCGATGTCCATCCCCTCTTACTCTTATACATAAGGAAACGTATTAAGGGCACACTCTCCCAAGAATGTGGGCTAACCCTAACACAACGATATCGGTCCCGCATGTCCTCACCCCTCTAGGGCTCCTCCTTGGAAAACCCTAATTTGGGCCTATATGGCCCAACTCTTTCTTACTCATCCTAACTTTACTTTGTTCCTTGTCTCGCATCCCGTCTCTACTAAGAAATTCCCAAAATATATCCCTTTATTCCCCAACTCCACATATGACCGCCAAACCCTAGTTGGCCACACCAAACCCTAGCACTTTACTTCCTCCCCAAGTAACCTCCCCTCTTTCACCCCAAAATCTCTTCTCTCATTTAGAAACCCTCACTCACCCTTTATATAAGTGAGTTCTCACTCTCAACCCCATTCTCCATCCCTCCTTGATCATTTTTACCCTTGTACCCTTCAAATTGCTCATTTCCTCCCAAAACCCTAATTGGGTCCCTTAGACACCCTTACATCGACCCACGTGGAATTTTGCACCCAAGTCTCCAATGGACCCGTAACTTTGACATTATCTTATTTACTTACTAAATCAACTTTCCTCACGTAAGATTCATTCCCATGCATAATTTAAACACTCCATGCAGACTCTCCAACCCCCACTTACGCCCAAAACCCTAATAAGGTCGATTTTGCACCAACTCACGTACTATTTTTCATACCAAGTTCCCATTCACTCCAAGACTCTCCCAAGCTCTTACTTACAACCCAATTCAACTTTTCACACGTAAGGATCATGCCCATGCAAGGTCAAGTCCCCCCCCCCCCATGCAAACTTCCCAAACGTCCACTTCCCCATTGTTCTTTTAATTATCATTTCATGCTACCCCAAACCCTAGCATGCATGTCCTAGAGGGCCATAACAAGTCACATCATCAACATCAACATTAAACATGGAACATGTCATACACGTATAATATAAGGCACGCACAACATACCTCATGATCCACGCTGCGCTACACAAAACAGGTTATTCATAACACATGCATAATACACATCAACATGGCATGCTCATCATTCACCCACACATTACATCACACATAGCACAAGGCCATAGCTTCGTCCTTACCTAGGTAGACACCGGGCTTGGAGCATGCTCCTCTAGCTCTTTAGGGCTCGGATCGGGGTCACCTATGAAAAGGGGAAAATGCTAAGTATTAGTTTCCCTTATAAATACTATCAACCCTTATTCTAGTTTAGGATTAGGGTTCTTATCCTTAATAGGGGTGTTATACAAAACTAGGGTTTTTACTCTAAAATTATTATGCTAAGAATTACTAATCGATGTATCTTTATTTTTAATACTTATCGTTACACTTATATTTTAGACCCGTTAGTTCCATTCTTATAATACTAGTGTTCGCTAGTCATAGTAAAATAGTGATAATAATAATAATAATAATAATAATAATAATAATAATAATAATAATAATAATAAGACTACTAATAGTGACACTTATATTTCAAGTAATAGAACCCTAGCGTTTTTAAGATTAAGTCTAATAATGGTGTTAGGTATAGCAAAACAATATTAATATAAGTACAATACCCACATAAGGTTGGATTAAGTAGTAATAACACTAATAGTGGTAATAACCATAATGATAGTAATAATAATAATAATAATAATAATAATACCAACACTAATGGTTAAGTATGATGAAAGCTAGGGTTTTGGAGGGATGATGGCCTTGTAAGAAAATAACACATTTATGATAGAGAAATTAATAATGACAATAATAATAGTAATGACAATAATAGTAATAATACTAATAACAAAAATAATAATAATGTTAGTAATAAAGATAACGACATTAACTCTAAGTTAAGTATAATAGGGGTTGATAGTATGATAACATTAAGGATAATGAAGGATAATAATAAAAAATGGTATTAATTAATAATGATAATAATAATAATAATAATGATAATAAGTATAATAATAATAAGGATACGAAAAAAATAATTAACACTTGAACAACAAGGATTTAAGGGTTGGGGGAGTTTAGAGGGACACCTAGGGTGCTGGTGGCACAGGTGGCGGTGCACGGCACATGGCGGCGGCGGCGGCGGTGATGGGGGGAGAAGGAAGGTGGAGAAGTGGTGGAGGGGGGAGGAAGGAAAAGGAGAGGTTGGCAGGGGAAACAGAGGGTCTAGGGAGGTTGGGGAAGCTCCCTTGGTGGTTTTAGAAGGCAGAGGGGGTGCTGGAAGTGGTGGCACGACGGTGGGCGACGGTGAGAAGGGCGGCGGGGTTCGAAGCTGGGTTGATCGGGAGGGTCACTTTGCACGGCCGGGGTGGCGCGTGCAGAGCAAATCAAGGGGTGAGGGAGGCCCAGGTCGGTGGAGGGTGATGCAAGAAAGAGTTTCGGGGGTGGATCGAGTGGTGGCGATGGGCGGCGGCGACGGGGTGGCTGTCTGAAGTAAGGGTGGTGCAGGGCGGTTTTCTGGGCTATGGTTTCGAAAAAGCCCGATGCTGGGTCCTTGGGGGTATTTATAGGCTTGAAATCGGGGAAGTATCGAGAGAGGGGACAGGGGGAGGCAGGTCAGGTGGCACGCCGACTGGCGGTGGCAGGAGCAGGCCTGGTAGTGGTGTTGGGGGTGTCGGCCTATCGGGGGAGGATGGCTGGAAAGTCAGGGAGGGAGAGAGGCGGCGCAAGCAGTCGATTGGCGCAGAGGGGGCTGGGCGGCGATTTGCAGCAGGGCGCGGGGAAGAAGAAAAGGGGAAAGGGGCTGGACCGGTCGGTCCAGGGGAGAAAAAGAAAAAGAACCGGCCGGGCGGTTCGGGCGAAGGTGCAGCAGCGGGCCTAGTGTGCGAGACGGGGGAAGAAAACTAATCTGGGCCGGTGGGCTGGCCCAGTCGGGGGAAATGGGGGAGAGAAGGGAGAAAGGAGAGAGGGGGAGAGAAAAAGAGAAAAGGAAAATAAGGGAGAAAAAGGGATTAAGGAAAATAATTAGGGAAGAAAATTAAAATGACTTATGGGGTGAGTTATAGTATTTTTGGTAGATAATTAAAATTTTAGTAATTTATCTTAATATGTCTTATTATATTAGTTTAAAAAGGTAGCTTTTAGAAAAATATTGGTTTGAACCTTATTTAAATAAAATGAGTATGATAAAATAGCAATTTATTTATTTTAATTTATTAAACACTCACATCTAATTCGGTATACTTAAAACCCACAAAATAATTAAGTTAAATAAATTTAAAAGGCAAAATCCTCAACGTAATTAAATTAAATAAGTCTAAGAGTTAAATTATCCCTAATAAAAGTAATTTATTAAATTATAGGCTTTTAAAATTTTTGGGGGATTACAAAACTCGACCAGGTCCATAAAATCTTAAAGTCGAGAATCCGCAAATGCCTCTCCTTGTAGGATAAAGAGTCATTGAGTTCAACCTCATCTAGTTTAATCATATAGGATAGATATATGGCGTAATTCCTCAACTGGAAGATATGGAAGATGTTATGAACTCGGGTCAACTCTGGTGGAAGCATTAGGAGGTATGCAACCTTGCAACCCTATCAAGAATATCTTAAAGACCAATATATCTTGAGATCAAATTTCCCTTCCCACAAAACCTCTACACCCTTTTGGTGGGTGAAACCCTCAACAAAACTACTTCCCCAGGCTCAAATCCATCACTATAGTGCTTTTGATTGCATAACTCTTCTAGTGACTTTGAGGTGCTCTTATCCTATCCTGGATCAGTCCTACCTATCGAGTCATCTCTAGTCTAAGTACCATAGTTTAGCAAATGTCGCTCCAATATAAGAATACCCATCACTTATGTACATATAGTGCCTCAAAGGGTGACTTCCCTATACTAGCATAATAACTATTGTTGTACAATAACTCAACTAGATGTAGAAAATCCTCCTAACTGCCCCAAAAATCCAAAACACAAGATCGCAGCATGTTTTTGAGTGTTTGAATAGTCCTCTCAGTCTGCCCATCATTAACTAGGTGGAAGGCATTACTTATCCTTAATCTTGTGCCCTTAGCCTCCTACAACTTCCCCTTGAAGTGCGAAAGGTAACTTGAACCCCAATCAGACACTATGTTTTTAAGTATACTATGCCTACTCACCAAAACCCTCATATAAGACTCAGCCAATTGATCCATACTCTAAGTCAACTTCGTTAGCATAAACATTACTAACTTTGTCAACTTGTTGATGATAACTCAAATCATGTCGCACCTACCGCAATTCCTCAACAACCCACTCACAAAATCCATTAATATGGAATCCTACTTCCACCTTGGAACATCTAAAGTGTGAACCAACCCCGCAAGCCTCTAGTGTTTTATCTTGACCTTCTAGTAATTTAGTAAAGAATTAGGGAACTCTACCTAAGACCTTCTAATTGAGATAGGAATTCGTTATCTCTTGCTTCATGTGAGGTCATCAATATATCCTCTTGATGTCCTTGTATAACTTATCCCCTCCTGGATGGATGACATATAGAGTATAGTGACCCTCCTCTAAAACTCGGCTCTTTAGATCAATGTAACTTTGAAGCATACACCATTGACGTTTGTAGCAAATTCTACCATCCTCCTAAATCTGGAAACCCTTGAATTGATCATCCTAAATCTTCAATTGAATCCTCTCGAGCTTAATATCCCCAAGTTGTCCCACTCTAATCTGATAAAAAATCATCTATGTAACCATCAATGCGCTCATTCAGATCTTTAAGTCACCAAGATCCTCCCACAATCGACTAACCACCACACAATCACTCAAAGAGTGAGATGTATTCCTACTCAAGGCATCTGCAGCGATGTTAACTTTACCCTCATAGTAGGTCAACGCAATATTATAGTCCTTCACCAAATCTAGCCATATTTTTTGCCTCATATTCAACTCCTTTTGAGTGAATATATACTTGAGGCTCTTATAGTCGGTGAAGAATCTGTACTAAGTCCTATACAGATAATACCTCCAAATCTTCAGTACCAAAACCATGGCTGCCAACTCTAAATCATGTGTTGGGTAGTTCTACTTATTCTACTTCAACTGATAAAAAGCATAAGCCCCTACCTTACTATGCTGCATCAAAACACAACCCAGACAATGCTTCAATGAGTCGTTGTAGACATTTAATTCTTCTAATTCCGATGGTATAGTCAAATTCGGTGTTATAGTCAATCGCGGTTTCAAATCCTGAAATGCTCCCTCACATGCATCATCTCGCTGGAATCTGATCATCTTCTTTATGAGGTTTGTCGAGGGATGAGCTACCTTTGAGAAGTCCTAAACAAAACATTTGTATTACCCATCAAAACCTAGGAAACTACTAACGTTAGGGGCGCTAGTGCGGGCCTTCCACTTAATCACTGGCAACATCTTTGCCAGATCCATGACTACTCGTCTTGTTGACACCTCGTGTTCTAGAAATGTAACCTCCTAAAACTAAAACTCTTACTTAGAGAATTTGGCATATAACTTATGCTCTCTAAGGAGGGGCAATATAGTACAAAGGTACTGGTCATGCTCCTCTCTTCTCCAGGATTATAGAAAGATATCATCTATGAAAACAACCACAAACTAATCAAGGAATGGTTGAAAATCCTCGTCATCAAGTCCATAAAGATGATGGGAGCATTGGTGAGCCCAAAAGGCATCACCGTGAACTCATATTGCCTATACCGTGTCCTAAAGGTTGGCATCATGATGTCTGCCATGCAATGCACAAATAATGATATATACAAACTACATGAGAAGCGCCTCAATTGTTAAGAAAAGAAAATATAACCAACCATCTAACTTTGGTAGCAAAACTAGTCGCCCTGATACAAGATCGGACCCTACTACTAAAACCCTCAAGATTTGCCTCCCCAAAAATGGATCTTGCCCCTAGAACCCTATGTCTCTAACTTCTTGTCGCCTAGAATGGAATTATACTCCTATACCATAGTAGTGGTAACACATGTTCACTCGTATAATGTGGCTAGGTCTTGGAAAGCCATAACACCCATCATCCTATAGATACTAAAATTGAGCCATTGCTCAAGCTAGAAAACAATCTTAGTTGCTATGCCCAACACAAACATCAATTGCTTCATGAATTAGGTGTGGTAATATCTCACTATCATGCCTCCTTGAATCAACTACATTAACTCATTTAGCATGTCCTTCTTAAGGCTCTCAATGTAAAACTTCGTGCAAATTGTTGTCTTGAAGTCCTCCCAAGACATCGACGGTCCTCCCTATGCACTATGACCTACCCACTAAGTGTCGGCTTCTCCTCCGAGGAAGAAGGCTGATATGCCTGCCTTTTAGATAGGTGGGCAATCAACTACCTTGAACATCCTATCTATGTCCTAAATCCATCCCTCTAGGATGATCGGGTCTTCATCACTGGTGTAGATCGATGGATGATGTCTCGTAACCTTCCAAAGTTAGTCCTCTCCAATAGCCTCCTATGGGTAATATAGAGGTGGTGGTGGTGGCTGAGGTAGCAATGATTGATGCCTAATGAACTCGATGAATGTCTCAAAAGTCTCCTCTAGATGACTGATGCAACTGTTAAGAGCCATGGGAACTAGCTGCAAAATAGAAAACATGTTTAGGGGGAATATTCCTAACATGCATAGTACACATAATCACATCAAAGGTCACATAGGCTACCTGTTCTCGATTCTACACAAGTTAATATGGGTTTTCAAAGAAAAGAGTTTTTCTAAAATATGAAATAAATCGATAAAATAAGATAAGCAATCATTTAAAAACTAAATTTTTGAAAACAAAACACGGCAATCAAAACCTTAAATTCCTTAGGTCATTCAAAACTACTCTAAAAACTTCATATAAATTCTTTAGCATACTTTAGATGATATAACACCGTAAATTTCATGGTTCTCATATTTTAACCCACATTGACCAAAATGTCCTTATCAATAACAAAATCCTTATTTCATGCAAATCTTATATGTTTGGTAACATTATCCCAAAATACTCCATTTATCTCCATAGTCTTTATTATACTTATTTCATACTCATCATACCTTACTTAAGAAAACCATGATATAACCACAATTCACATCGAGGTTTTTTCCACATAAAATAAAAATATTGCATAATCGTTACTTACTCATTTTCTATCATATAATATCAACCGTATATCATAACATTAACAATCATATATCAATCCATATAATAGCAATAACATGGTATAATACATAAACATGCATAACACTTAGCAATCAAAAACCCTAGACTATAACAAGTATCCTTACTAAAATGAATTCGGTCTCTACGCATGCTACTCCTATTCCACCTCTTCCAAATCCTCATAAAAAAACACCTAAGAAACCATAATAAAAAAAATATTAGGATTAAACCAAATAATTAAGGAAATGGAAGGGTGCAAGAATGGAGGATTAAATCAAGACAAACCACTTCAGGAGATCTAGCACAAACAATGGAGGATTGGTAAAGTGGCAAGCTAAGAAGGGGTGGTAATAAAGGCACAAGTTGTAGTTGCTATGGGGGATTCAGCAATGATGGAGGCCAAAATAAGGAGGTGAAGGCTATTGTGGATGCTGCTGAAAAGGGAGGTGTGGTTGCAGTGAATGTGGCTGTAGCAAAGGAAAGGAAAATAAAAGAAGATGGCTGTGAGGTGCTTGGCTAAAGGATGGTGGGGTGCACTAACTGTTTTAACCGATGGTTGGGGGTGATGTTCGGCAAGATTGGCAGAAGGGAATGGGTAGGAAAAAGTGATAATGGTTAAAGGTGGTGTGGGTGATGTTGTGTTGATGATTGCAAAATGAGGGCTAGGTGGATTTGATGAAAATGGTCGAAGGTAGGGGTAAGAAATGGTGAGGTTGGCTAGTGGTAATGGGGGAGAAATGGCAAAGGTTGCTTGTGGTGGTATATGTGCCTCAATTGAGCTCGTCGGTGGTGGGGTTTTTCGTTGTTTTAGAGACGATAAAGAGGGGAATGAAGGAGGAAGGAAGGTTGCATTAGAGGTGCAAATTTTCAAAAGGAAATAGAGGGAGAAGGAGGTAAGTTCAGACATTAAATATGCCTTATATACACATGCACACACACATGAAGGACGAGGAGTAGGTGGTGTGATTAGCTAAAATTTCAACCCTAGACCCGTAAGTTAAGGAGGAGGAGTTTATGGGGGTAGAGGGAAAGCTTGGCAGGGAGAGTCGTGCATGCAAGGGGAAGGGGAGAGAACCGGTCAAAGGAAAATACGAGGGAGGAGAAGAAAAGAAAAAAGGAGAAAAGGGAGATAGTATGGGTTTAGATTTAGGTTTAGGTTAGGGTATTAGGATAAATTAATTAAATGATCGTCCGGGATTAGGTTTAGGTTATCAAAGATATTCATAACCCAAAATAAAAATTAGGGTTCGGCTAAGATTTAGGATTAAGGAGTTAGGGTAAGATAGAAAAATAAATTTCTTAAGGTTAGTATTAGATTACGATATTAATTAATTAGGATTAGTGTTAACTAAAATTCAGAGTATTTATAATGAAAGAATGAAGAAACAAGCTGCATTGAATGAGGCACTAGAGTAGAAGGCGTCGAGGAGAGGTTGACGATAATATGTAGACGGAGAAGAGAGGTGGACATTGAGAGGTGGTGTTGAGGAAAGACTAGTGCTGAGGAGAGACGAGAGTGGGTATGGGATGAGGAGAGAAATAAGATCAGGCATGGGACGAGGAGAATGGGTAAAGGGGCAGGGTTTAATTTTCAAGTTTTATTACCCATAAATATTATTTTTCCTTATCCAATAGAATATATTTACCCCAATATAAAAATTTTCCCACACCAAACATAAAAAAGAAGAGAATTTTTTTTCCTTCTGAATTTTATAGGGATCATTTATCCTCATCCCAAACACAATCTTATTGGTAAATTATATCCTCCCTACATTGTCTTAAATAAATTATAAATACGACCCTACATTGTTTTAAATAAATCATAAATGCATGAAAGAAAAATTAACCCAAACTTTATAAATTTGGTATAAATGACGGGAAAATGATATACATATATACCTCTCTAGTCGTTGTCTTTAGTAGTGTGTTTGGATTAGGGTGAAAAGGGAGTTAACAGAGGTAAATAAATTGATTCACTCTGTTTGGGTACCCGTTTTAATAACTCTATTTAGGTAAATCGGAGTTAATGTTTCACCTTTATTATCTCGATTAACCTCTGATTTCGGAGATAACCGAGATGAAGATAAAAGAATAAGTAACTTTTTAATCTAATAGGACCAAAATACCTCTTAATATAACTTATATATTTAATATAAGAATATAATGATTATTTATTTTATTTTTTAACATTTATTTACCTTGATTTACTCTGGTTAAGTTAATATTATTCAAATAATATTTTAAAATATTTATTCCGATTTATTTCTATTTTCTTCACTTACATTAAATTTTATTATTTATGTTTACTTTAATTTATCCTAATCCAAATGAATTATAAATACTTGATGAAATAAAATAAGAGGTGGGTACTAGATCTCTGATTACGTCGAACAGCTTCGCATCCCTTCCAATAATACACACATGTGATTTGATGTCAGCTTTATATATATATATATATATACATACTTGTGTAGTTGTGTGTGATAAGAAAATGTCAACATAACTTCTAACTTTAACACCTGTTAAAATGATATGATAATTTGAAAATGAAACCAATGACATGTCCATAATGATTTAAAATTTTGAAGTGTGAATATATTACCCTCCTGCACCACCCACCAGTGGATATACTACCCTTTTCATATGGCGCGAGGTGTTATTCTGACTTCACGACAAAGGTTGGAATTTCATGTTACGAGTCTTCTTATGACCACCCACTAGCTGTTTTTTAACACCTAAAACACCGTGCTTGTTTCTTAATCGGAAGCCAAACCTGTACGGTTGTTAGCTGGGCAGGCTATTATTTGCGTTAGCTGGAGGTACTCCAATACAATGCTGCATCATGACAGAGGCCGCGCGCGCCCTTCTGCGACCAGTCAGTCACCGCTCTAAAAGCAAACACCGACACTAAATAAACAGCAACTGAGCTAGCAGCCGCCTGAACATATGTGACTATTCCTCATAAAACTTTAGCAGGTGTGACCTGTTGTTGTCGTTATGGCTTATGGGCAGAGTTGTCCCGTCCCTTTAGCACAAATTTATTAAGCCCCTGCCCGCCTCCCCTATGCCGAGCCTATCTGCACTCTGCTGTTCGTGTTGGCCTTCTTTTGTGAAAGTTTTCGTCCTTTTAAGGAACGTCGGGTCGGCCGCACTGTCCAAGTTGGATTCTTGTCATTTATTAAATAAAGTTATTGGTTTGTAGATGTATTTGTTGTAGGCATCAATTGTAAATATAAAAATACTATCTATTTAAATTTAAAATTTAAATTAAAAACTAAAATTATTTTAAAATAATAATATGAAAGAAAAAAAAATTGTGGCATAAAAATAAAAATGATGATGATAATAGAAGTAATAGATATAATAAATTTATCATGCTTTTTATGCCATAATTTTTTTATTTTGTATTATTATTAGTCTATGTTAATTAATTATCAACAAAAAAAAATAAGTGCATTAACATATATATATATATATATATATATATATATATATTAGATGAATTTTATTTTTAGTTTGGTTTTTGTATTTGGATATATAGTATTATTCTTGTAAATATGTGTTTTATATCCTTTTGAGTTATATATTATAATTTATCTTTATCATATTAGTCTAAAATAAGATAAATGAAGACACCTAAGATAAATATAGTATATTTAAAAGATTGTCGGGTTAGATCTAAAACAAATATAATATATTTTAAAAGAATGTCGGGCCATAACCTTAAACCTCATACAACACATAAATTGATAATAAATTTTACAGAAACTTAAAAAGTGTCCAAGCTCTTAAAAATTTTGAACTGCACGTAGCTATTCATGTTTCTTGAGAGCAACAGTTAAGGTGAATAGCATCATCCTTCTAATTTTGAATAACATAAAAAATATATATAATTATTTAGCTACTCATATAGTTTATGTTTAATTTTCCATAATAATAGTACAAAACTTTTAATATACTACCTCAATTATTTACAACTAAAAAAATATAAATATTGTAAGTCATTTTATAGAAAGTATAGAACAATAAATACTTTATATCTATTTTATCCTTCTATTTTCACTAGTAATTATAAATCAAATTATAGAAATTCATCTATTTCGCAATATAAGGCATACTAAGTTTCATGTTTTATTTTATAATACAAGTCATTTTTATAAATAAATAAAAAAGTATCAATAGCTAAATGGTTTGGTTTTGATTCTAACCTTTATGTTATTCTCTTTCCAATTCAATAAGTAATGGATATTAAATCAAATATAAGATTATACTAGTGAAAGTATATAACTTTTTATTTAGAATATAATGATTCTTAATATGTGTGTTAAAACCTAAAATGACTTATATTATGGAATGAATGGAGTATTAATTAAATAAGTACTATTAATATAAAAGTATATTATTGAATTTTTGTGTCAATGTTTCTAAAAATTATTACTTCGCAATATATTTACTAAAATATTACAACGTTTATATTGTGAAATTGAGGGAGTCTAATGTTCTTCTACTAAGAACAAATTCAATGAGGCTTGATATCCAAAATTAAGAAGGTTGCTAAATGCATTTTTTTATTTTATAAGTAAAAAACTTTTATTTACAATAATCGACTAGATCATATAGCAACATAGTGATCTATCTCACTCAACTTCTATGAAGGATTTGAAATTGACTACTAATATATTAATCCAAATATATTACAAAAAAATAAAAATAAAAACTCATCTACATGGATCCTCCTAGTTAATTTATGTTGTTGTATATTTGTTGATAGTTTTATTGATACCATTGAAGGCAAACATCACAAACTTGTAGATAACATGTCAAAAGTTAGATATTTAATTAGACAAAAAGGAACAGAAAGTTAAAAAAAAAACCTTCAATGCAACAAAACATCAATCACACCAAAGGCTTCATTCATATGAAGTAGTTTTATGATAGACTTCATTTTGAGAAAAAAAAATGCAGGATTTTTCTAGGCAAAAAAAAAACAACTTAAAAAAATTCATTCTCAATATATTATTTCTTCTACAACTACCCCCATCCAAGCGAAGCCTGAGTGTAGATTATATAAACCTGATGACAGTGTATTTTCAGCAGACATCAATTGATCATATTCTTCTAATAATTATGATTAATGAATTAAATATTAGTACTGTCAAACAATGACTAAATACCTGCATTATTTGGCATCAATAATCAAGAGTAGCTAGTGTGATACCCCATCATAAATCTTTCTAAATGTGATAAATTTGTCCACAAAAGTGTTAAAATATTTTTTTTGGGGGGCACTAGTTGACAAATATGCCTACTCAGCCAACTGATTGCATGTTTCTAAAATTTTCCCTACCAAAAAATCAAAGACTAGTTGATTGGTTATTAGAGTTGATTGACTACTCTTCCTAAGTTTTCTAATTTTTGGTTTGAATGATTATAATTCTTGATCTAATAATCATGAAACCTTTTATATATTAGTTTTTTTGTGCTATTGAGATGTCCTTCTATAATTTTATTACTTTTATAATTTATGGGGCTCTATTCCGTTGTATTTATCAAAAAAACCATTAAAAGGTACATTTTTACCTTTTAGCCCACCTGATCTCTGGTTTTTTCATCTCTTTTTCCATGTTAGGCTAAAAGAAGTCTCATGCCTTGTAATAAGGTGTGACAACACTTGATCCCAAAATCAATACAATATTACAAAGTAAATTTAAAAGATTTTACAAGATCAGATAAAGCAGAAACAAATAAGAGAAAGAGATATTTATATACATAAATTGAGTTTGATTTGAATATAAATAGGTATAGAAAAAATAGCATCCGGATAAGTCTAGTCTATGTCCCACCCTAACATCACACTTACAGTTCACATCCTAGTGTAGAGTTCCACAACTAATCTTGTACATAAAAACTTGGGAAAAAAAAGTATACTACTTGTATAATAAATGTAATAAGTAAACATAATATACTAAAAGTGATAGCATGCATATGGGCCAAACATACAGAAACATGCTTACACTGAGGACTACCAAAAATATGCTAATACATAAAAAATGGAACATTTACTTAAAACTACTATTCACACTATTCATCATTGTTCATTACAATTCATTCCTATCCATAAATATTTTTACTATTCATCAAAATTTTAAAATCATATTAAAACTTTGATTGTATTACCAAGAACCAAAATAATAGAATTCATACATGTGAGGTACACTAGGTTTTTTTATCCATATTATGTTGACATGCAACACTTTCCCCATATTTACTTATTCTCTAATAAAGATAAAGTTATAGTCCACTTATTTTACTTATATCCCATATGATAGTATGATTCATTTATGCATTTCAAATATATAATATTATTCACATTTAGGGCATGACGGCCAAGAAGCCCACAACAAACATCTATAGTTTAGTGACTAAGGAAATCACATGATATCTAAGGTAAAATGGCTAAAGAAAACCACACAAATACAATTGCATATAGCACTATCAGCCGTGGTAACCAAAAATACTTAAGACACCATAACCTTTAAGTATGGAAACCCCTTATAGGGTCCATAAGTCATCTATATAGTAGAGAGAGGGGTCTTTCTAACCCATTATTAGTGCAACACATACAAAATTGCCAGAAATGCGTTGACTGTACAACCCTATCTTAAAGACCATCATAAGACTACTCAAGGTGGACTATAAACCATTGGTCGTTCTACCATAGCTAATCAACACAACTATCAAAGGTGAACCGAAACCACCAACTAATCCATAGTTAGTATAGATTACCCTTAAATCTATTTATTTCACTTATCACTTAAATAACATAAATATCAGATATACTATTGATCGCCACCTCAAAATAATATTGTACACCAATTTTAGGAAAAAAGTTACTAGTCATATACAATTAAAAAATATAAAAATATATCAAAAAGCTTTAAAAACAAAAAATTATTTATTACTAAAATTTACTGTTTATTTTATTTAACTATTTTTGAGAGTCAAGTAAGTGGTTAAGGTCAACCATTAACCCCAAAAATAGCTAAATAAGCCCTTACATGTAATACGACTAAATTACCCTTAATATGCCATCAATTTGGAAAGTATGAATAAAATATTAACTTGCTCTAAAAATCATGAAATTATATAATAAGAATCCTTAAACTTTAATCAACATTTTAGAGTTATTATCTTTGATTAATCAAATCGAATTGTATGTAAAAAGAACAAAATTACCCCTAAATCCTAAAACCAAAGAAAATAGCATAAGTTATAGAATATAATGATTTAGCTCATGAATTTTTGCATAATATTCATTGAATTCCATATGAAAGAACTAGAATAGCAAAAAAAATTATAAAAAACGTAGAACCCATTTAAAATGTCAAAATGCCATTTTTCATGCTAAAACAACATTAAATCATAACTTTAATTATAATAATCCAAATCAAGACGTTAAATATATGAAATTACATAAAGAAAAGCTAAATAATCCATTGGAATTATCAAAATTTCATATAAAAATGATCATATCACATAGATCTATCCAAAACCTGAAACTAACACAAAAACACATACAAATTTTATCTAATTTTATTTTTACCTAATATCCTAAGCTTAAAAAAAGATAGAAATATAAAGAACATTTGATTAAAATCCATACACAAAAATACCTAAAATATGTAAAAGCAAAAAAAAAAAACTAACAAGAATCAAAGAAAGTTTATGGAAAAAATGGAGGAAGGAAGATAGACTGAAGAAGGCCAGTTTGGGAGCTAGAGTTGTATGAAGAAAAAAAAAATCAAATGAGAGCATAATGTTGGAAAAAAATTTAGTCAAGTTAGATATTTATGCAATAAAGGTACTTTAATGATATTATATAGTAAAGTATCAAAAATAAAATAGAGGAGGGGTTGGTCCAAATTTTGATATGTTTGAGGGCAGAAAATAAGATAGGATCAAAATCAAGATATTTAGGATATGTTTAGTGTAGAGAAAATTGAGTTTTGGGAGCTAGTTATGCTTATATTTGATGGAACGTATCTAAACAGGTTAAAGTATTTGTAACCCATTTTAACTCTTAATTAAATGAAAGATGCCAAAATATAAGTATTTATAAAGTTTTATAGATTTTGTTTAGCTAAAGTACTTGTACACTACACAAATAAGAGCGAAAAAGGTGATGAATAGTAGTTTTTGTTAAAGTAGTCATTTAAGATTTTAAAAATATATATGAGACTCAGAAAATATAAGAAATTAAAATATGATTAAATTGTAATGATTCAAAAAAAATTGATGGCATAAAGTGTCTCAAAAGTCTTACGAGACTCAAAATTATAAGAAGGGTTAAATGATCAAAATGAAAATTTTTAATTTTAAAGGCATAATGAGAGTCAAATTAATTTAATAAATCCAAATTTAAAATAACTTTATTATATTTATAATAATAACTATAATTTAGAAAAGTGGGGTATTAGAACTAGCTTTTGCTTATATTTTATTTGTTGGCCTAGTGGTGTCAAGACCAATAAACTATTTTTAGAATTGGTCAACTGGTTTTAGTTGTGTTACACCACTTGTTTATCTTGTTGAATTATGATGCCTTGGCTCTTATTCATGCTTTAATCCTTAATTCTTGGAAATTTAATTTTAGTATGGTATGGTATAATTGGATCTAATAATTGATATGATTGGTTTATGTTTAGTGTTATCACTATAAACACCTTAATGATTAATAATCATGGATGGCTTATGTTAGGTGTTATTATCAATCTAAACACCATAGTGAATAATGTATATTGGCTTGTGTTAGATGTTATCACCACCGAACACCATTATACATAATATGTGCATCTTAGATTGTGTTAAGTTTTATCAACATAAACACTATTTTATTATATGGATTAACGAGTTCATTTGAGTCTATATTCTTCATCTCTCAAGGTTATTGTTATCTTGGTAGCGCATACATATTTTGTTCATTTGTTATGTTTGCCTTGTATTAAGTGACGATCATATCTCTCCCATATTTGATATAGCAGTTGAAATACCCCAAAACCTAATTTTAAGAATTATAGCTAATTAAGAATTTATTTAAAAGTTTATTAAATAAATTATTTTTATTAAAATAAAAAGGAATTAATTAGGACTATTCAAGAATAAAATAATAAATATTTTTATTAGTAAAATTTGGGTATTTTAGCTAATTAAGGATTTTATTTTGGAAATTAATTAAATAAATTATTTTATTTAAATAAGAAGGAGAAAATAGTTTCAAATTAATATTAATTTTATAAATAATTTAATTGGAGAAAATTTGGGTGATTTGCTAATTAAAATAGAATTTATGAAAAATCTTTTAAAAATCCTAAATTAGCCTAAAAAGGGATTCAAATATTATTTTATTTAAATATTATTATTTTTAAATATCCCAAATATATTAACTAGTTTAATTGACCCTAACCCACCTATTTTTCTTTTTTCCTTTTTTCCTTTTCTTTTCTTTTTCTTTTTCTTATTTTTTTTTCTCTTTACCGATGGGGCCTGTCGGCAGCCTAATCCCTTTCTTCCTTTTCTCCTTCCCCACGGGCCACCCCTCCCCTTCTTTCTTTTCCTTCTCCCGCCGTCCAATTTCCTTTTCTTTCTCCTTCAACAACCAGAATGCTACGTTTTGATTATTTTTACCTCTAGAGAGCCGCGTTTCATTTAAATTTTACCCCTTATAGCCTGACCGACCAGCTCCCCTCTTTTTTCTTTTTCTTCTTTTCTTCCCTATACCGTCGGTCCAACCCTCCTTTCTTTCTTCTTCTTCCTTCCTCCCCACCATCGACCTGTAACTCCGCACACCGTTCTTGGTTTTTCGCCACCGGTTACGACCGTTTTCCTTCCTCTCTCTTCCCCCTGACTCGTCGGCAACGCTAACCCAACCCATCTCCCTTCCTTTTTGTGCACGCCCCTTCTTTTTCTACGCAACCACCCACTACCCGATTTGAATTTTGCCGGCTTTTGTTACCGCTAGTGACTGGAACCCTACCTGCATTACCCCCTAGCTGACCTACAGAACCCTAACCTCCCTTCTAAAATCTATAAATACCCCCATAATGAGCCCTGCATTGAACTTTTGATCCTTACCCAGAAATTCCCAACCTTGCCACCGCCGCCACTTTAGATGCTGCTACTGCCGCCATTGACCAACTTTGATGCCTTCTCTACCTACCTAAGTATTCCCTGCACCGCCCTCTAAATAACTATGCCTCCCATATCCCTCGATTCTTCTTGCACAAGCTACCTCGGCTGTGCGAAGTATCCCCCTCGACCAACCAATTCTCTACCTCTGCCACCCTTTACGCCGCCGTCCGCCACCACTACTGCTGGTTCCACTACCTCATTCACCTCTTAATTTGTTCTGCAGACTCCCCTCTACCTTTCCCTACCTTTCTTTTTCTCTTCCTCCATCTCCTCCTCTCTTTCTCTCCTTCTTCCCCATTCGGCCACCACCGTCGCCGTTGTTCACCACCAACTTTGGTTGCGCCGCCACCCTCATTCTATCTCTCTCCTTTTGGGAAACCATAATCACCCTTACTTCCACCCTCCTTCTTCTTATTTTGTTCCCAAATTTTAACTTTTTCCCTTTTCTTCTCTTTTTCCGGCCACCGCCTGTGTCGCCTGTCACTACCAGCCTAAGGTTGAACCCTAAACTCCCTCAACCCCTTTTCACTATTTATGCAAGCCTTAATCTATTTTATTTCTTTTATTTGAAATATATTATTATTATTATTTCTATTATTATTGTTATTACTATTGTTATTATTAATTATTATTTTATTATTATTTCTATTGAGGGTTGAAGCCTTATTATATTTTTATTTCGATTTTATTTTTATTATTCTTATTGTTTCTATTATTACTATTATTATTATTATTATTACTATTTCAAAATTATTATTATTATTCTATTATTATTATTACAACTATTTTACTATTAGTGTTGCTATTATTATTATTATTATTAGTATTATGCGATTATTATTATTATTATTATTGTTGTTGTTGTTGTTGTTATTTTCATTATTGGTATTATTATTCTATGTAGGGCTAAACCCTATTGTGCCTATGTTGAATTTTAGTAGTATTATTATAAATATCAAGTCTTATTATTATTATTATTTTTTTATCATTAGAATTTATTATTATTATTATTATTATTATTATTATTATTTAATAAGTTTATTATTATTCAATGTAGGGTCGAAACCCTACTTCATTTTATCTTTGATTATTATCATTACTATTATTACCATTATGATTATTATCATTTTTGCAATATTATTATGGTTTTTATCATTATTATTATTACTATTTCATTATTATTATTATTAAGTTTTATTATTCATTTTACTAATGTTATTATTAGTATCATTTTGGTGAAGGGTTGAAGCCCTTTGAAATGCCCCAAAAATCCTAATTTCGATTATCTATTATTAAATAAGATTTTTATGTGGGAGTTTAACCAAAATAATTTACTTTTATTAAAATAAGAGGAAGTTAATTAGGGTAAACCAAAAAGAAATTTAAAAGTGTTTTAAATAGGAGGAATTGTGGTATTTTAAGCTAATTAAGGATTCTATTTTAGAAATTAATTAAATAAATTACTTTATTTAAATTAAGAAGAATAAAATAGTTTCAAATTAATATAAAATTCATAAATAATTTAATTAGAGAAAATTAAAGTGTTTTGTTAATTAAAATGGAATTTAAGAAAATTCTTCCAAAAATCCCTAAATTAACCTAAAAATAGAATTTAATTATTATTTTGATAATTATATTTTATTAAATACCCTAAATTACCCAAATTATACTAATTAAGCCAACCACTAATTTTCCTTCTTTTTCCTTTTTCTTTCTTCCCCCTCCTCTTCCTTATTTTTCCCGGCCTGGGCCGGCCTGCCAGGCCCAGCGCCTTTTCCCCCCCTCGCGGCCCGTCTCTCTCCCGCGCCCCTCCTTCCCTTTCTCCCGGCCGGTTCGGCCGCCCCCTTATTCTTTCTTTCTTTTCTTTTCTGCTGGACCGCCGGTCCAGCCTTCTTCTTCTTCCTTCCCCCTCTGCGTCGTCTTCTTCCCCGACACACCTGTAACTCCCAGATCGGCGCCGGATTTTTCGCCTCCGATTCCGCCGTTTGACCCTCGTTCTCCTCCTCTCCTTCCCGTCGTCTCCCCCTGTCAACTTGTCTCATTCGGCCATTCCTTCCCCTGCCCGCATCATTTCCCTTTCCCGACAAACATGGCCTACCCCGTAGGCCTGCGCCGACCCATCCTCGCCGGCCGGAGCACCATACCCCTTGCCCCCCTACTCTCCCACCTTCCTTTGTCGTTTTAACCCCCCGATTAGCCTATAAATAACCCCAGGAGCTTCCATAATCGGGTTCGAAATTTGGAACCCAGAAAACCCCGTCTGCGCCACCTCCATTTCAGTCAGCCCTTCCTCCGTCTTCGGCCGCCCTTACCGCCCGACCCAACCACCAAAATTCTCCCTACACTGCCCTCTACGCAACCCAACCACCAGCTTGCCCTGCCTTGCTCCGCACGAGCCGCCTCGGCCGTGCGAAACTGTCTCCCCGATCAGCCTATTCGACCCCCTCACGCCACCTTCGCGCCGCCTGCGCCGCCCGTACCGCCACCTACAACACCTCCTCTACCCCCCAAAACAACCAGGGGATCCTACCCTACCACCATACACCTCCATTTTCCCCTACTTCTCTCTCCCCTAGCCTCCACATCCACCTCTTCCATTTCTTCCTTCCTTCCGCCGCCGCCGCGCCGCCGCCGGCACCACCACACCACCAGGTTGCCTTCCACCTCCCTGGACCCTAAACCCTGACCAATGAAATTTTAATAATTCTAATATTGTTAACTATTATTATTAGTATTATTATGATTATTATTATCATTATTATGATTTTTCCTATTATTATTATTATTATTACTATTATTATTATTATTATTATTATTATCCTCCTTATGATTATCATCATTATCATTATTACCAATACTACTACTATTATTGTTGTTGTTATCCTTATCAATATTATTATTACATTATTATTATTATTATTATTATTATTATTTCCACTACTATCATTATTATCATCATTATTATTATTAATATTACTATTATCACTACTATTATTATTTCTATTATTATTATTATCGTCATCGTTACTATTATTATTACTATTATTATTACTACGACTATGGTCTCTATTATCATTATTATTTTAGTACTCTTACTATTATTAGTATTATTACTATTATTATTACTATCATTATCGTTATTGTTATTAATATGGTTATGGTAGTTATTATTATTATTATTATTATTATTATTATTATTTTTCTTACTCTTAGTATTATTATTATCATTATCATTATTATTATTATTATTCTACCACTATATTTACCATATTTATTACTTTAATTATTATTACCATCATTACTATCCTTATTATCATTATTATTTAATATATTACTTTAGTATTCTTATTATGATTAGTATTGCAATTATTATTATTATTATTATTATTATTATTATTAGTATTGGTATCATTATGTTTCTTATTTTAACTATTACTATCATTGTTATTGCCTCTATTATTATTGTTAGTATACTTATCATTGTTTGTATTATTAATATTATCATTATCACCATAATCATTGTTGTTGTTGTTATTATTATTATCATTAATATTATTATTACTGCTACTACTATGTTTTCAATTATTATTATCATCATTATTATCATTATAACCATTATTATTATCATTATTAGTAATCTTATTATTAATGTTCTTATTATTATTATTAATACTAAAACCCTTACTTTACTACTATGGATTTTACTAAGGCTTACTTTAATTAGTGGTAATTTGCTTAACTACCTTGAGAATGACAATAACCCTACCCTTCTAATTATAAACTGCTATTATTAATATTAGCCTTAGTATTAGGCCATGATAGGGGTAAGATAGGAATTTTGGTCATTCCGATAGAGGGAGATTAACCCTAGTAATTCCCTCTTATAGGTGAACCGGGTCAAAGCCCCTAGGAGGCGTAGGAGCGTGCTCCAAGCCCGGCGCCGATTTAGGTAAGGACGTAACTAAGGCCACCTGTGTGTATTGCATGTTTTACTTGTCTTGCATGCTTTGTGTGGTTTATATGTTGTATTCTATACGTTATCTGTTTTACTGTGTAGCGCAGCGTGGAATCGAGGTATGTTTTCATGCTCTTGTCTGTACGTGCTAATATGGAAATGATGCAACTATGATGTGATGTGATATGACCCCTAGGACATGCATGCTAGGTTATTTGATGAGGTGTTGTGGAATGGGGGCATGAAAGAGAAAAATGAGAGATTAAGATAACCAAAGGGAAGTACGTTGGATAACGCAGGTAAGAATGACCTAGGCAGTCTATGATCCGTAAATGGACGAGAAAAGGGGGAATTAAATAAAATAGAAGAGTGGGAGAAACTAAGGTTACATGGGAGAAACTAGGGTTTGCATGGGAATGATAGAGTTGGCATGGTGGAAATGATAGGGTTTGCATGGGGAGGTTAAGGTCCGCATGGGGGCGAACCTTACGTATAAAAAGTTACTTTGGGACGTGGGGAGACTAATGGAAGGTCTATTTGGGAGTCTGGAGGCTCGAGGTGAAAAATAGTACGTAGGGTCATATAAGGGTACCTAGAGTCTGGGAAAGAAACCCTAATTTGAGAAGGTGGAAAAAGAAAAAGAAAATAATAAGAATAAACAAGGAGGGGTGAGGTATGAGGGAGAGTTGAGTCTGAGGGTCATGATTTGGGTTTCCAATGTGAGAAAGGTGTTAAGTATGATGATTATAAAGGGTGTTTAGTGGCCTAATAGAAGCGCGGGAGATAGCTCGGTAACCTAAACCGAGTAAGGATATAGCTAAGGCTGAATGTGTGACATGTATCCTACGTGCCGTGGATGTTCTATATGAGTTATGTGTCGTGTTTTAAACGCCATTATCTTATCCGTTCCATGTGTAACGTGGCTTGGAATCAAGAAGTGTGCTTATGTCCTCATTACTATGTGATAGTACGAATATGTCATCAGTTTTTATGCGATGTGTTGAGGTCCCTGGCCATGCATGACAAAGGTGAGATGCCCTCGAATAAGATACGTTAAAACACTAACTACTTACAGAGAAAGATGTTGAGCCGAACCCAGACCGGTCCACCGGCTATAATAGTGGCAGGGTATCTTACCCTCGCGACCGTTCCACCGGCTATAATAGTGGCAGGGCATGGGCCCTCACGACCGTTCCACCGGCTATAATAGTGGGGGATTTCGTGCTCAACAAACCAAACCTAAAAGTGATAAGATATGGAAAGATACCAATATTTACAGTGGAATACCTTGTGAGTCGGGGCCAGACCGGTCCACCGGCAAATAATAGTGGCAGGGTATATTACCCTCATGACCGTTCCACCGGCTATAATAGTGGCAGGGCATAGCCCTCGCGACCGTTCCACCGGCTATAATAGTGGGGCTCCCGCACTCACATGGATCGATAAAGGTTATGACGGTATCATTATAATTATCTGAGATCTAATGAGAAAGTTATCTGATTCGTGACCAGCATTGTTCATTTGTGTTATTGTTTATTCTTCACACGCTATGCCTGTTTGTTCATGTATTTCTGTGTATGTGGGCCTTAGTGCGTTGTTCCCTTACTCAGTACGTAGCGTACTGATCACCCGTTTCATGGGTGCTGCTCATTCCCACGAGCAGAGGAACCCGTTGAGTTTTGCAGGTAGGGGACGATATTTGTGGCATTTTCAGGACTGAGAATTGAGTCTGGATCTAGCTTGGGGGCCGAGAGTGACGTGGCCGGAGTGTCTCCCCTATCTTGTTTCTTTACATTATCGTACTTTATCATTCCGTTATTTCAATTCCTCTGACATTTGGAACTTTTAAATTGTATTTCAAAATGTAACTCTAGACTTTCACACTTTGATTTCCTTAACATTTATGCTTTACTAATGATTTGTTTTGGTTCTATTCTTTTTAGCCTTAGCACTTAGTATCGGATCGGTGGGCGTGAATCGATCTGGTACTGAGTGTGGCGGTAATACCCCCGGATTTATAGTTTTATTTGCTTGCTTCCGCTAAACTCCTTTAAAAGTAAACAAAATTTTTCAGTAGTAAATTTGGGGGTGTTACACCCTTATTCCACCATTTATTTCAAATCATATTATTATTATTATGAGTATTTTTAGTATGATTATTGTTACTACTACTATTATTATTATTATTCTTATTAATATTATCATTCTTATTATTTTTAGTATCTTTGTTATTATTATTTTTAATATCGTTATTATTATTTTTAATATCGTTATTATTATTAGGGTAAAGTCTTCAACCTTATATTATGAACTTTTATAATATTTATATCATTTCTTATATCTTTAGCAAAGTTAGTAATTAGTTAATGTCATTATTACTAAAATGTTATTATTTTATTAACAACCTAGTTTTAGAATAAATTAGGAGTAATAGTATTTTTGGTAGGAGGGAATCTAATTTTAGCTTTTTCCTCATATAGGTGAGACCAGTCAAAGCCCTAATGAGGCATAAGAGCATGCTCCAAGACCGGTGTTGTTTTAGGTAAGGGTATTACTAAGGCCTTATGTGTGTTGATGTGCATTATATGCTTTGTATGTTATGCATCCTATGTTTATCATTATATTGATTTCATGTGTGGTATGGCATGGAGATGAAGTATGTTTCTGTGTTGTTATATGGCATATGTATTATGTATATGTAATGAAATATTGTGGTATGTGATGATTGGTTTGTGACCCTTTAGACATGCACGTAAGGATGTATAAAAGTGGTATTGTGTGGGAGAAAGGTTGAAAATGGAAATGGAAAATGTGTTGACCAAAGGGGAGTAAGTTAACTAAAGGGGAAATGAGTTGACTATGAGATATGAGTTGACCTAACTATTTTAATGATCCATGAGTGGAAGAATAAAATGAAAAATTTTAGGTTTTTGTGTGGGAGAATCTAATCTATGGTATTGCATGGGAGAATCTAATCTATGGTTTTATATGAGAAAAATCTAATCTATGGTGTAACATGGGAGAATCTAATATATGGTTTTGTATGAAAGAATCTAATCTATATATGGTGTTGCATGGGAGGATCAGAATCTAGGGTTTCATATGGAGGAAACTAGGGTTTTGTATGGATGGACTTGGGGTTTTGCATGGCAGAATTTATGGTATTGTATGGGAGAATCTAAACTAGGGTTTGGTGTGGATGGACTTAGGGTTTTTCATGGCAGATTATATGGTGTTGTATGGATTGAATCTAGGGTTTGGTGTGAATGAATCTAGGGTTTTGCATGGATGGATCTAGGGTTTGCATGGGTGAATCTAGGGTTTTACGAGGGAGCTTAGGGTTTGCATGAAAAGTTTGAAAGGTTGCATGGGATGTGTAAAGTCTACATGGGAGTGAAATTTACATATGGAACGTTGATTTGGGATGTGAGGAAGGTAATGTAAGCGTTGTTTGGGTGTTTGAACACTTTGGATGAAAAAATAGTACGTGGATCAATATAAGGGTACGTAGGAGATTGAGCTAGGGTTTAGTGTGGTTATTAGGGTTTTTGTGGTAGCATGTATACTTGGTGATTAAAGTGTAATGATGAGGGTGGAATCTATGAGTTGTGATGTATGGAGTATTAAAAATGATTTGGATTATGTGAGGTGGAGTAGGATGAGCCACTTAGGCCTAAATTAGGGTTTATGGGGAAAAACCCTAGAGTAAGGAAATAAGTGGACTTGGAGGTGTGTAGTAGTGGGCCTTGACCCACATATTTTGGTGTTGGAATTCTAGTGTGAGTTTGAGTATAGAGGAAAGGTTGTAGGGCAAGTTAGGAGGTGCATGGTTATTATGATGTGGTACCAGTCAGTTGGAGGATAAGTGTAAAGGGAGTGATTTATGCATGTCTTGGGTAATATTCCGAATAAGACATTGTAATACATTAATCATTTAAAGTGGAAGATTGTTGAGCCGGGCTCAGACCGATCCACCGGTAAATAGTAGTGGTTAGAGCATGATATCCTACATGTGACAGTCCACCGACGAATAATAGTGGTCAGGCTTTGTACCTGTACGTTTTCGGTCCACCGGTTATAATAGTGGGGGATTATGTACTCAACAAAACTGAACATATTTGTGCTAAGACATGGGAAAGACACTAAATACTTACACTGGAACACTATGAGAGTCGGAGCCAGACCAGTCCACCGACGAATAATAGTGGTTAGGAGCTTTTATATCCTATGTGTTTTCGATCCACTGGCAATAATAGTGGTTAGGAGCTATGTGCCCTGTATATATCCAGTCCACCAGCAATAATAGTGGTCAGGAGCTATGTGCCCTGTATGTATCCAGTCCACTAGCAATAATAGTGGTCAGGAGTTATGTGCCCTGTATATATCCGGTCCACCGGCTATAATAGTGGGGTTCCCGTACTCTCATGGTTTTGATAAAAAGCATAGTGTGAATCAATTTCCTATCAGAGATTAATTAAGTAATTAATCCGGATTATAAATAGGCCTTTATGTACTTACCCGAATGATTGTATGATATTATTTTATCATGATGGATTATGCTCTTTTATTACTTTTGCATTATTTGTGTGATTTTATGTGTTGGCCTTAGCGTACGGTTATCTTGCTCAGTACGTAACTTACTAATCACCTTTTTCATGGGTGATGCTCATTCCCACGAGTATAAGACCCTCCTGACTTTGTGTAGGTGGGCGACACATCAGGTGGAGCTGTGTGTTGAACATTTTTGGCTCCAAGTTCGAGAGTGTCGTGGTCGTATTTACTCTTTATGCGATTTATTCCTTTTGTATTTCTTTTGTATCGTATTTACCCTTTTTTTATGATTTATTACCTTGTATTGAGTATTTCAATTAAACCTTTTATCGATTGTAATATTATTCCCTTCGAAAAATTTTGATTTCGCACTCTAATTTCTATCTTATTATTGATTATAAACTTTTATGCGTACTCTGGTTTCTATGTTATGATCTTTTTAATTCATTTTATGAACTCTCGGTTTAAGTTTGAAAATAATCTTTTTAGCCTTAACACTTGGTACTGGAACGGTTGGAGTGAACCGGTCTGGTACGAAGTGATGTAGTAACATCCCCATAATTCACAAGTTTTCAAATTTTAAATTCGTCTGCTTTAGAAAAAATATAAATTTTGAGGTGTTGTATAGTTAATTAAATTAGGCTCCACTAACTATATCCTTGCATCATTTTTCTTTTTTTATTACCATAATAATAATTATTATTTTTATTAAATAGGGTATATATAATTAAATCTTATTCAATAATTCCTTATTTTATTCTTTAATACTAAAATAAGGGTTTGGGGTATTACATATCCAAGCTAAACAATGGAGAACCATGTTACATCGACTTTTCAGTCTTAGAGATGGACATTAGCACAACCCTTGATCGGGAAGAACAAAAGTAGCAAAATCTAGTTTATTATGTTAGCAAAGCATTGCTCAATCTAGAGACTGGGTACTAGAAATTGGAGAAACTTGCCTTAGATCTTATTATTGCAGCGAAGAAGCTTATATTGTATTTTTTTTATGCCACCCGATGGTGGTAGTGATGATACCCTCTTAAGAATGTTTTACACAAGCTCGCCCTTTCTAGAAGACAAGTCAAATGGGTCATAGAGCTTAGTGAGCACAACATCACTTACTTACTGAGAATGGTCGTCAAGATCCAGGTATTGGTCGACTTTGTTACACAATCCACTATCTGTTCATTCTACTGAACATAAATTGCTCACAATTGAGTGACACTCATCGATGAAATGGGGATTATTCATTGATAGCCCTAGCAATTTTAGAGACACCAAACTTTTCATAGTACTCATCTCTTCTAAAGGAGGCATAATCTAAAGGGTGATCAAGCGTGAGTTTGAACTTACTAATAATGATTCATAATATGATGTTGTTGTTCAAGGTTATAGGTTACCAGTGACATGGCATCAAAAGACTCACACTCTCGATCAACTCACAATTGGCTGCTAACCAAATCAACAACACCTACTAAGCACAAGATTCTAAAATGACCAACTATCTTATTATGGTCAAATTGCTATAGGCTTCATTTGACAATTGGCCCAATTAGTCACCCCCATGAACATCAATGGTTACATTGATGCTGTAGCAAACCCAAGGTCAGAAATCCAAACTAAGGGGTCATAAACAATCTTGATGGTTGCCATAGCTTGCCACTTGACCCATAAAGGAACTTGAAGTCTCAATGATAGAACATGAAGAGACGTGGATGAATCCCATCCTTAGTTACATTATGAACAGGGAAATCTTGACCTATAGAAATAAAGCAAGAAGGATCCATGCCAAAGCAGCAAGGTTCATTGTTTATTAGGAACATTTGTAGAAGAGGCCATTCTCTAGACCCTTGATGCGGTGCCTAACCACTAGGTAAATTGGCTACATCCTCAAAGAGATCCAATGAAGAGAATGCAGAAAATACTCTAACTCCCATAACTTCTATAATAAACTCCTCACTAATGGCTACTATTAATCGATCATGTGGGAAAACTACTCCAACTACATAAGAAGATGCACAAACCACCCATCAACTAACAAAACAACTTCAATCTATCCATGCACCACGATTCTACATTAAATGGGGAATAAACAAAGTGGGGAAGATGGCCATGTCATCTAGTTAGAGGCAATACATGCGTGTGCTTACTAACTACTTCCCTAAGTAAGTCGAAGCCCAAGCTTTTATTTAGGTCAGAGAACGAGAAGGAAAACCTTTATTTGGAAGAATATTTTATGATGATTTGGGCTATATAAAGAGATTATTATAGGTAATCAATCTTAATTCATTTCAAATAATTTTAAGGCTTTTGTAAGGAAGAGAAGATTAAATTGCACTTCCCAAACGCCACAATATCCTTATGCCAACAAGCAAGCTGAGTCAATAAATGAAACAATAGTTGCCATACTTAAGAAGAGACATGATCAAGTCAAAGGTAATTAGGCCGACAAACTACCAGCGATTTTTGGCCATTTTAAATAATTTTGGATATTCTTTTATTTAATAAATAATGATATGTGGATATATATAATAAAGATTATATCATAATAAAATTTAGTTATTAAATAAAATAGTAATAAAATTTTACTAATAAAATAATAATACGATAAATAAAGAAAATACTCTAAAGATATTCCATCTATATAAAAAAGAAATTATTCTGTTAATTTATATATTTTTTAAGAAAGTAATAAAAGTAGTTTTAAAATTACATCTATATGTTTACATCATTTATTAAAAATAATAAAATATTTAATGTTGATATAATTAAAAAATATGAGTATAAAAATAAAAAATAGTAATTTTTTAAATAACTCTTTTGTTGATATAAAAATTTGAAGAGAAGAGAATTACCTTTTTAATAGGGAGGAGTAGTTCTTAAACAATCGACTCGGTCCCAACCGATATGCAAAACAAGTAAACCCCGAATTGGAGCTGCAAATACTTCAGAGCGCGCACGCTAAACAGCTCTCTCCTGTCGAATTCTCGTTTCTCGGACCCGAAGATAGTAGCCCCATTTCACATCTCTCGAGATTTTCCACATTTTTGAAATAATTTAAGACTCAAATAAATACCTCCACTAATAGTTCAATTGTCTCAATTTTTTAGGCACGCATTTAGCTTGCTTTCGCTAACCTCTTCATGCAAGAGAGAGGAGAGAAATCCCTTTTTGAGGAGAGAATCATGTGGACATGAAAATCCCCATGGACGGTTACTGTTGCAGTAGAGGCTGTGTCTTCTTCATATTGTTGGGTTTGACGGGAAATTCAACTTCGACCTACCGAGGTATGTGTGCATTTAAAATCAAACCGCTGGTTCTATTTTTTGCCATGTGCTTACAAAATCGGTTTTTTGCTTGTTTCCAAATTTTAAAAAAGTTTTTTTTCTTTCTTTTGTTTTGTCCCTCTTGCCCAACTATGCACCTACTTTCTCACACTTCTTTAAGTTGCTTCGATCTCTAATGAATTCTAGATGTTACTTTTTATCTTGGGTTCAGCTTTGATGCATATATACGCAGCCACTTGGATAGTTGTGTAATTTGATTATTGATTTCTAGTCAAGTAACCCGACTTGAATTTTGGCTTGTTGCAGGATTTTCAATTTGATTTTTGTAGATCTGTGATTTTGGGCTGTTCTTTTCTTAATAGAAATATTTTTCTACTGCTCTGTAGTCGATTCTTGCGGATATGGAGGTAATTAGCTGAGTTTTGTTTGATGTTGAGCCCATATCCCTGGACGGGGAGATTCAATTTATGAGCGGAGCTGGAATATTATAATGGGGAGTCTGGGTGAAGATGATGACCAATTCTTCGATTCGCGGGAGGAAATTACCTCTGTTTCGGAATCGGGTTCGGAGCTAGCTGACAATTCCGATGTAGAGTCAATGGCAGTTAATGGTTTGTTGCCTGACGTGAGGTACGAGCTCTGGGTCAAGAGCCCAGGAACAGTTCATGAGCGTAGGAATAAGTTGTTGATGTTGATGGGGTTGGCTCCGGGTAAGATGGAGATGGAAGATCTTGAGTCTTCAAATTATGATATTGCGGGGGTTGATAGAGATAGGATTACGAAAGATAGTGGGGCTGTCTTAAGAACCGATTCTAGCGATTTGCATTCATCAAGTCAGTCCTTTTCCTCTCGTTGCTCCTGTGATGCCCAGAAGTTGGAAGATGAGGTATTTGATGAGAACCTTGCGCGTAAGATCAGGAATTTGGATGATGGAACAGAATTCATTGTGGATGACCTTGAGCAGGATGGAGTACTGAGGAGACTTCGGCAGGTAGGATCTAATCGCCTTGTCAGTGTTGAAGAGTTTGAGAGAATGCTGGGGTCATCTCCTTTGGTTCAGAAAGTCATGCGGAGAGACGCAATCCACACAATGAAGAGCGTACATGTGAAAAGGCGAGTGAAGAAAGGATGGCTGGAAAGATTGGGTCTGGTAGGGTGTATTGCGGATGGAAAATTAGGTGTTAGCGGCATACACACCAGTGGTTCATATACTTCACCCAGGTGTAAATATCCAACTGTCAAGGCGCATACTTATAGGAAGAGAGCTGAGGAACTGTCCGCTGTGTATGCGGGACAAGATATTAGAGCTCATAATGGCGCAGTATTAACAATGAAATTCAGTCCTGATGGAAAGCATTTGGCAACAGCTGGTGAGGATGGAATGTTGCTTATATGGGAAATGATCGTGTCAGAGAGGCGAGACTCATTTCGCGTTCCTGATATCGATGCCTCGCATGTTTACTTTGCAATAAATGAGTTGTCTGAATTAGTTCCCTTCCCTGTGGATAAAGAGAAGAAGGGGAGGCTGAAAAGCCTGAGAAAATCGCCCGAGTCAGCTTGCGTTGTATTGCCACAAAGAATTATAAAATTGGCAGAGAAACCTGTTCATGAGTTCCGTGGGCATTGTGGTGAGATCTTGGATCTCTCGTGGTCAAAAAATAAGGTATGCTATTCATACGTCATCTAGAACTGCCAGTCCTTGTCTTATATGCCCGTCTTATTTTTTGTTCATTGGTATACTCTTCTCAGTATCTGCTATCATCCTCTGTCGACAAAAGTGTCCGGCTGTGGAGAGTGGGATATGACCAGTGCTTGAAAGTTTTCTCTCACAATAACTATGGTGTGTTGGCAACTGCATTATGTTTCACTTTCTGGTGGATTCATCAGTTAAATCATAACGTCAGCTGAATGCATTGTCAGCTTACTCTTCTATTTTCTGTAACAGTAACATGTGTTCAGTTTAATCCTGTGGATGAAAATTTCTTCATCAGTGGTTCCATAGATGGTAAAGTTCGTATATGGGCGGTTCCTGGATGTGCGGTTGTTGATTGGACTGATGTAAAAGAAATAGTAACCGCTGTTTGTTATCAGCCTGATGGAAAGGTCTGCTAATGTTTTACTGAAATACTTCTGCAAGTGAGGGTTTACAGCAGGCGATTTTGGAAATTGAGAATCTTGAGTTTTCAATGCAGGGTGCTTGGGTGGGCTCCATGACTGGTGATTGTTGGTTCTTTGATGCTGTAGGTAAGCATCAATCTCCATTTGTTTGTTATTGTGTGCCTTTTTATTTTGTCAACTGGCTTGTCTGACTGCACGTGTTTCCGTAAATGGTTTATCATAGTTTCAACTTTCAAAAAACTGTCTATTGAAGAAATATTGCCTCTCTTTTTTTATGTCGTCCGGAATGTAACAGTAATTTTGTCATTGTTGCTTGGCCAAGGACGCAGTCAACCTGCTTCAGAGATTTTTGGCCTGCCTGACTCTACGTAGTAGTCACTGGGTCTGTTATAGTCAATTTTCTAGGAGCTAACTGTTTGACCCTTATCCTGCTCAAGGAGAAGGTGTATTTTAAAATCCTGTTCAATGGCTACTTAGTTTTTGTTGTGCTGCTTCACAGTCTCTTGATGTCACTAGATTTCCCTATGCAGTCATGTTCATTAGGTGAAGAACTGTTAGCTGAGTGGTCCCATGCAAGCAATAAAATCGCGGTTGTGGTTGCAGTATCAGGGTGTCGCGAACGATATTTTATAACACGGTTGTGGTGGCGTGATTTTTTTTAATTTTATTTCACAATAAATATTAGCAAATATTAGTAAATATTGGCATATATTGGTAAATATTGGTAAAGTATCGGCAAATATTGGTCGATAACCGATATATTGTAGGTAAGTATGTGAAATTCTAAAACCGTCGTGTATCGCCAATTTCGTGTACCTGCTAACTCAAACTTCGATAAATATCAACCGATATTGCGTATTGGAACCGATATTTAATTGTATGGTTTCATGTGATAGCATCTCACTAGCAACCAAGTCATCTAGTGTTCAACAAATGTTGTCTTAGGCTTTGTAAAGTCCCAAAACGTTCAATTTACAGCCATCTCTTCCTTGGTAAGAAGCAGAGGCTTGATTGACCGGTGGCATTTTTATCCAAATGATCTGAGATAGCTTGTCTTGGCATATTATCCTATAGTACTGTTCTTTGAGCTTAGAAGATTTGAAACACACCAGTAAATTGGAACTTAGACCAAATTGATGTCTCAACCGGGTCTAAAACCCCCTTTGTTATGATTTGTTTTAAACCTTTCTATCAATATGTTGGGGGCATAATGTCTAGTATCTGTGTTGTGAATCTTCTGAAAATATTGAGAAAGTTGGAACTTAGACCAAATTGATGTCTCAACCAGGTCTAAAACCCCCTTTGTTACAAATTGAAACTCCATTTTTATGCTGGTGGTTACAGTTGTACCATATCATTATATAGTGCAGGTGTGTCAGAAAATTTATCATAAGTGAAAGGTTATCTGCATGCGATTTCATCACCATTGTTTTATGGAGGTGGAACAGACTAACTTTTGTTTATAGTAGACATGCTAGTTTCAGCATCTGGGTATCTCATCATAGTTACAAAATTCTGCCATGTCTTGGGTGTTGTCATCTTTCTTTGGCAGTTACTTGGTGGTGCTTACGTACCTTCAAGCTCTAATTGATTTTAAGAAAGTTTTAAGGAAAGAAAATTGAAATAAAAATATTTTCTTTCATACTTTCCTCAGCAAATTAAATAGCTAATCTTTAATAACTTTATTCCTTATTTTATTCTATCTTATTATTTTCTATAAATCAAACACAAAAAATTATTTTCTTCTTCATTTTCTTTCTTTTCTTTGAAACTTTCCAATAACCAAATGAAGCATTAGTGTTCCTTTTTCAGTTTAAAGGTTTAATCCGTTGATTAAACTTTGAGGCAATCTGTTGATCCAGTTGTCGCTGTTGTTTTTTTGTTTATATACTATTTATCTATGTTGTTCATGCTGTAGCATTGCAGGTTGGAGTTCTTTATCTTTAGGTGTTCTGACTGCCTATATATTCTTTCATTGGCATTAACAGATAATCGGTTGCAAATGATTGATCAAATTTGTTTACAGGGTAAGAAAAAGTCGCCTATCAGAAGGATAACTGGCTTTCAGGTGGTGAACTCGTTCTCTATGAGTTGTTTAGTTGTTTCCTAACTTTTTGCCTGTGCATTTGATTTGCTCATTATTTGATATTTATTTATTTATTTTTCCATTCCAGTATTGTCCTGTTGACTCGAGCAAATTGATGGTGACTTCTGCTGATTCTTACATTCGAATACTTGAAGGGTTTAATGTGATATGCAAATATCGAGGCAAGTGTCTCTTGTGCTTTTACTCGTACTATAATCATTGAAATACTTTAGAATATGATTTCATGTTAGTATTGCATTTTGCATTGATATAAAGTGAAAAAGAAAATTTGTTGGATCGTGCAATTTTTTCTCTTTGCTGAGAAGAAAATTTCTCTTGGCTGAAATCAAGGTTGCATCTGTAAGACTGATATATGCAATATGTATGAACAATGTTAGAGGCCTCTGATACCTTGCTTATCCTCAAAGAACATTACATGTAGTGATGAGTACTTATCTTAATCTGTTCCATTTTTTTAGATCGTGTCAGATAATATATAACGTATGGACATGGTGATTTCAGTTACGAATTCTGTTGTGAAACATAAGATCTTGGGTTGTCATACCACATTACAACACCTGAGAGCAAACTATCTAGTTTTGCATTTGTGCGATCCCCGGCTTTCATTTTGTTTATTTAATTATCCGTTTGCCGTTTATATTTTATCCTGTACGTCATAATCTTAATTACGATTTTGTTGCTTGCTCTATTTGTTCTTCAGGCCTACGTAATGCGGGAAGCCAGATATCTGCTTCGTTCACATCAGATGGTTCTCATATTGTTTCTGCAAGTGAAGACTCCAATGTTTACATGTGGAACTACGTTGGCAGGGATGGACCCGTTCCTTCACGCGTACGGAGCAGCTGGTCCTGTGAGCATTTTTTCTCACACAACGTTTCAATTGCCACTCCATGGTGTGGGACAACTTCTGAGAACTCAATTTTCTCAAGTTTACTGGAGGTATCTCCGTCTATGAAGCAATCTGGATTAGTAGTACGGTACACAACAAATGACGGACAGCTGCAGCACACAGACCGCTCGAATGATCATTCGCACAACAGGTTACCAATTTTTCCATTCGATAAACTTCCTGTTGGTTTCCCGGACCCATTTTCAAGAGGACGCGCGACTTGGCCAGAGGAGAAACTGTCAACGCCAGGTTCTCTTGTTGTATCATCTGCTACTTGCAAATCCCAGTATAGATTCTTAAAAACAACTTGCCAGAAGATGGCTGGTACCCCACATGCATGGGGTTTGATGATTGTAACAGCTGGCTGGGATGGTCGGATCAAAGTATTTCAAAATTATGGATTGCCAGTTCAGTTATAGAAAATTCTCATTCCACTTGTAGAGATTGTATCTGTTGAAAAAGTATGTAAATCTCGAAGAAGTATCTGAAAAAAAGGAAGAAAAAGAAATATGGTACAGCTTGCATCCTCAGAGAAAGATTAGATTATTCATTCTTTTTGTCTGATTTTGTGTATCAATATACAATGTTTTATACGTGAAGATTTGGCTGCTGAGTTTGCAGCCATGAAGATAATAGGTTAGTAACATACATCCGTACACATTATGAATGTGTAGAGATAAGTCCTCTGTTATGTTGTCGTTTTGGCTACCTCTTTGTTGCGGAAAAAGGATCGGTTGATAGCGGAAGACCTTTTCCTTCCTTGTGTGTGATTAAAATGGGCAAAACAAAGATAGCAGAAATAGAAAAATAAAGACACCAAATTTTACGTGGAAAACCCTTAAAGTTGAAGGGAAAAATCACGAACCTTCCACTATAATGATAATAGGATTACAAGTAATTCTTCTCTAGTATGAACTAGAGGATCACTCAACTTCTTTATCTAAAAGAAGATGGATTACAAAGGATGAACTCTCTCACCGACTAAGTGGTGGAACACTCAAACTTCGCTTGAGAAAATATGAGAACTTTTCCCAAGCATCTCACTTTTGTAGTGGCTCTCTCTTTCTCTCTTTTTGTAGAGGATTGCTTGCTTTGCTTGATGCTCTAAGCCTTCCCAAAGACCCCTATTTATAGGAGTAAAAGGGGGTAACCCAAAAGCCATAAGATGACTCTTGAATGCTCTTCTATTAAATTAAGCCAATGAAACTTTGGTAACTTACACATGATAACATGCACTTGCCTTCTCAAATTCCCAAGAGTTACAAAGTATTAACCATCTTTGTAACTCATGCATCATCCCCACTATTATTGTTGTTAGGAAACCCCTTTAATTAAGGAGGGACCCCAACAATCTCCCCCTTCCTGACTTAATTTGGGGGAACCAGCATACCAATGCCTTCACAACAATCTTTAAGCTTCTTGGTTGTTATTGTCTTGGTCATCATGTCCGACCAATTCTTGTCGGTATGAACCTTCTCGAGTTGTAGCTGCTTCTCCTCTAGCACATCCCTTATCCAATGGTATCGAACATCGATATGTTTTGTGCGAGAGTGATAGGCTGAGTTTTTGGCCAAGTGAATGGCACTCTGATTATCACAGTACAAAGCATATTTTTCCTGCTCATGACTCAACTCTCGAAGGAAAATTTTCAACCATAACATCTCCTTGCATGCTTCTGTAGCTGCAATATATTCGGCCTCTGTAGTAGATAAGGCCACACATTTATGGAGCTTTGATTGCCAAGAGATAGCTCCCCCTGCAAATGTGGTCACATATCCCGAAGTGGACTTTCTCGAATCAGTATTTCCAGCCATGTCAGTATCTGTGTATCCCTCCAACACAGGTTTCCCATTGCCAAAGCACAGACACCTCTTAGATGTACCCCTGAGGTATCGAAGTATCCACTTGACAGCTTCCCAATGCTCTTTTTCTGGTTTAGCCAATAATCGACTCACAACTCCAACTGCATGGGCGATATCGGGCCTGGTGCAGACCATGACATACATAAGACTCCCAACAGCAGATGAATAGGGAACATTCATCATTTCTTCCTTCTCTTTCTTTCTTGTTGGACTTTGGCTCTTGCTCAACTTGAAGTGACCAGCTAGTGGAACATTTATTGGCTTTGCCTTATGCATGTTGAACTTCTCAAGCACCTTCTCGATGTAGTGCTCTTGAGACAACCATAACAACTTCTTGGGTCGGTCTCGAATAACCCTCATCCCAAGGATTTGCTTTGCTGGACCCAAGTCCTTCATTGCAAAGACACCACTCAATGCTTTCTTGAGTGCCACAATCTTCTTCATATCATGCCCAACAATTAACATATCATCCACATAGAGAAGAAGAATAATAAAATCATCACTTGCGTACCTCTTCATGAAAACACAGTGGTCGGTGTGAGTCCTTTTGAATTTGTTTTGTGTCATGAAGGTTTCGAACTTCTTATACCACTGCCTTGGTGCTTGTTTGAGTCCATAAAGACTCTTTTTGAGATGACATACCAATTGCTCTTTACTTGGAACTACAAACCCTTCAGGTTGTTCCATATATATCTCCTCTTCCAAATCTCCATGTAGGAATGCTGTTTTGACATCGAGCTGTTCGATCTCAAGATTAAGACTAGCGGCAAGACCAAGAACTGCTCGAATTGAGGACATCTTAACCACTGGAGCGAAAATTTCTTCGAAATCAATGCCCTTTTTCTGATTTCACCCTTTGACCACGATCCGAGCCTTATATCGAGGCTTCGAGCTATTTTCTTCACTTTTGATCTTGTACACCCATCTATTCTTCAAGGCTTTCCTTCCCTTGGGTATCTTGACTAGATCATAAGTATGGTTCTCATGCAATGAGTCCATCTCCTCTTGCATGGCTTTCATCCATTCTTCCTTCTGGACATCTTCCATGGCCTCGATGTAGCTTTGAGGCTCCTTCTCCGCAGAGAGTATATATTCTCTTGGATCATACTTAGAGGAAGGTTTTCTTACCCGAGTTGATTGTCGTAATTGAAGCTGTACCACAGGCTCTTCTGTTACTGAAGGCTCAACTGATTCAGTTGTTTCTGCATCATTTGACTCAGATGATGACTCCTCTGTTGTACTTCCATTTTGATATGGTTGAGAACTAGTTTCATAATTGATGCTTGTCTGTTCTCTTGATTCATTATGTATCGCTGGAGATGGCTCTTCCTGAGGACGGGTGCAAACTCTAAGCTTGGGTTTTCTGGCTGCTTGAAGTCTTCTAGTGTCTGGTCCTCAAAGAACACAACATCTCGACTTCTTACAATCTTCTTCTTCAAAGGATCCCACAGCCTGTAGCCGAACTCATCTTGAGGTGATCCAACATAGATGCATTCTTTTGACTTTGAGTCAAGCTTGGATCGTTCGTCCTTAGGAATGTGGACGAATGCTCGACACCCAAACACCTTGAATTGGTCATATGATACTTTCTTTCTTGTCCATGCTCCCTCCGGTATTTCACCATCCAAAGGACCTGAGGGTGAGTGATTTATGATATGGACAGCAGTCTTCACAGCTTCTCCCCAAAATGACTTAGGTAGCTTGGCATTTGAGAGCATGCATAGAACTCTTTCTTCTATTGTGCGGTTCATTCTTTCAGCCACACCATTTAATTGTGGTGTCTTGGGAGGTGTCTTCTCGAGCCTGATACCATATTGCTTACAATATGCCTCGAATGGACCACGATATTCTCCACCATTGTCAGCTCGAACACACTTGAGCTTTCTTTCCGTCTCACGCTCCACTCGAGCATGGAACTCCTTAAATGCCTCAAGTACTTGGTCTTTAGTCTTCAACAAAGACACAAATACCTTTCTCGAGTGGTCATCGATGAATGTCACAAAGTATAATGCACCACCCAGTGATCTCTCTGTCATCGAGCATACATCGGTGTGCACTAATTCAAGAACATGCTTTCTTCTATAAGGAACATTACTTCTAGAAAATGAAACTCTATGTTGTTTGCCAGCCAAACAATGAGTGCAACGGTCGAGGATTTTACCTTTCACATCTGGGAGGAGCTCTTTTCGAGTGAGGATTTGCAATCCCTTCTCGCTCATATGCCCCAACCTCTTGTGCCATAGCTCTAAACACGAATTATCATGGGCAACATTAGTCTCCCCCTTGCAAATCTTGGCTTGTGTAACATACAACGAGCCTTCTTTTCTTCCTCGAGCAACAATTATGCTACTTCTTGTGAGTTTCCATTTTCCAGCACCGAAGCTATTCATGTATCCAGCATCATCGAGCTTCCCGGCTGAGATGAGGTTGAGACGCATGTCCGGAACATGTCTCACGTCCTTCAACACGAGTTCCCATCCTGTGTTGGTTACCAAAACAACATTACCCATTCCCACGATCTTGCTTGAAACTTGATTTCCCATCTTCACATTACCAAAATCACCACCTTGGTATGATGAGAAGAATTCTTGATGTGGGGTGACGTGGAAGGAGGCACCTGAGTCAATAATCCATGAGCTATCATCGTCGGCGACGTTAAGATAATTGTCTTCACCAATGAGAAAGATATCATCTAGTTCAGTTGTCGCCACAGCTGTTGTGCTCTTATCTTCTTTCTTCTTCTGGTCGATTGTATCGGTCTTCACGGTCCTGTTCTTTTGATCTCTCTTGTAACTTCGACATTCGGATTTCTTGTGGCCTGGCTTATTACAATAGTAGCATATGATCCTAGAACGAGATTTAGACCGACCTCTTGAATTTTCATGACCCCTAGTCTTACTCCTTCCTCGAGTCTCACTTCTTCTTCGATTCTCGATGACATTGGCCTCGGATTGGACAGAGATTCCACGTTCCTTTCTCCTTGATTCTTCATTCAATAGGCTGTCGGTGACGCTATCCATGAAGAGTTTTCCTTCGGGAGCCGAGTTACTCAGGGTGACGACAAGAGTATCCCAACTCTCGGGTAGCGAACTAAGGAGTAACAAAGTCTGTAATTCATCATCGATCTTCATCTCAATCTTTGTGAGTTGATTTACGAACCCCTTGAAATTGTTCAAATGCTCGATCATACTTTGGCCATCGTTGTACTCCAGCTTGACTAATCTTCTAACAATATGAGCCTTGTTTCGGGGTGTTTTCTTTTGAATTATTGATTCAAGCTTCTTTCATAACTCATAAGCATTTGTGTAAGTTGACACATGCTCGAATAGGCTTCGATCGATGTACTTACGGATCATAGCAACCGCCTTTCGATTCAAGAGTTCCCATTCTGCGGCATCTTTTTCTTCTGGCATCGTCTCCTTTATAATGGGTTCATATAGATCTTTGCAATATAGGTGATCCTCCATCATAGGCTTCCAATATGAATAATTCTCGGCGGTAAGCTTGAACATGTCACCATCACGAGTGATGGTACCCTCCATTTTTAATCACACAAGAGAATATGATAGCCTTATGAACCAAGCTTTGATACCACTGTTGCGGAAAAAGGACCGGTTGATAGCGGAAGACCTTTTCCTTCCTTGTGTGTGATTAAAATGGGCAAAACAAAGATAGAAGAAATAGAAAAATAAAGACACCAAATTTTACGTGGAAAACCCTTAAAGTTGAAGGGAAAAACCACGAACCTTCCACTATGATGATAATAGGATTACAAGTAATTCTTCTCTAGTATGAACTAGATGCTCACTCAACTTCTTTATCTAAAAGAGGATGGATTACAAAGGATGAACTCTCTCACCGACTAAGTGGTGGAACACTCAAACTTCGCTTGAGAAAATATGAGAACTTTTCCCAAGCACCTCACTTTTGTAGTGACTCTCTCTTTCTCTCTTTTTGTAGAGGATTGCTTGCTTTGCTTGATGCTCTAAGCCTTCCCAAAGACCCCTATTTATAGGAGTAGAAGGGGGTAACCCAAAAGCCATAAGATGACTCTTGAATGCTCTTCTATTAAATTAAGCCAATGAAACTTTGGTAACTTACACATGATAACATGCACTTGCCTTCTCAAATTCCCAAGAGTTACAAAGTATTAACCATCTTTGTAACTCATGCATCATCCCCACTATTATTGTTGTTAGGAAACCCCTTTAATTAAGGAGGGACCCCAACACTCTTACAGGTTGGATGCAGCCTCACGTAGCCATGTCCAAAGTGTAATTCCGGTGTTACCTATTTAACATTCCTTGATTGCTGCTGCATCCTGGATTAGGTGTTTTCTGTTGCAAGTTTTGGTCTTTGCCTGATAATTCTCATTCATATGCTTGTTATCTTTTAAGTAGGGTTGTAAATGAGCTGAGCCAGTTCGGTATTTGGCTTGACTTGTTAAAAATTCAGTTCGGTTTGTTCGTTTAGTTAAATGAGCCGAGCTGAGCTTTACTATAATGAGCCGAGTCCGAACTTAAAAAAGTGAGGTTCAGTTCATTTTTTGACTTTGTCTCGTGATCTAGGCTCGGCTTGACTCATTAAAAGTTCGGTTTAACTCATTTGTTAAATTAAATAAGCTGAATTTGAACCTTATTTTAAGCTTCTTTAGTTAAATGAGTTGAACTTAAGTTTAGGGATATTCGGCTTAGTTTGTTTACGGCCCTACTTTTAAGAATCTACAACATGGCATTAGTGGGTGAAAGTTGTGTGAAAGTTACTTTGTGATAGCCTGTTAACTTCGTTTCACCTTTTTTGACTGCAGGCATGCTAGGTTGGAGATGACAAAACCAAACCATCATTAACCTTAAAAATTGAATTTTTTTGTCCTCCAAATTGGAGTTTAGCAGAAACAGGTGTAAGTGTAAAGAAGATATTTTATTCATATTCAGACAGAAATACACAGCCCTCTAAAAATTATGAAGTATTCCAACTATATTACCATGTTTACGTTCTATGCATGGCCTAGCTACTCTTACGGAAAGCTTGTCCTGAGAAGCTTACCATTCTTGGTACCCATTATATATACCATAAATGTCGTTAATCCCTGAGTTAATTTACCCTTTCCCTTGGATCTCTTACCCGTCTCCTATAACGAAGCATAGGGTGCGTCTAATTTTACAAAACAAGGTTCTTTATTAAAAAAACGTTTTTTTTTGTTTTTTAACATTTAAAAAACATGTTCATAATTTATTTTTTTTATTAGAAAATTATAAAATACAGGTTTCCAATTTTTGAAGAAAATTGATAAACAACATAAATTACATTTTCTAAGATTTCCATATAAATGTGTCCTAAATTATGTTTTATGAGTTTTCATATAAATAAATGTCATTATTTTCAACATTTTTTTCAATTCAAAAATCATTGTTAATAATAATATTAATATTTTTTTATCATTATTGTTAATAATGAGATTAATATGCTTATTCTTTTTAATCATAATAATAGTATTAATTTTCTATTAATATTTATCAATACTAATATTAATAAAATAATAATACTATTATTATTATTATCATTGTTAGCATAATAAGTAATATTATTTCTATTATTATTATTATTATTATTTTTTTGAACATTATTATTCATAATAATAATATTATTAACTTAACATTAATATTGTGATTAATTTATATTAATATAAAAAAATTATAAAATAATAATATGCTAATTATTAATATTAACATTATTATTAATATTAATCAATAATTCATATCAATATTACTAGTAAAGTTAATGATAATAATATTATGCATATTAATAACATTATTAATTTCATTAATATTAATAATAACTTTGTTGTTAATGCTAATATTTTATATTTATTAATATTTTATAATAACTATTATTATAATTGCTACCATGAATTTTAAATTTAATATTATTTTTTAATATGATTAATGATTATCATAAGTATTATTATTATTTTCATTGCTAACATTAATAATAAAAATACTAATATTATTGAAATTAATAATAATATTATTATGAATAACGTTGGTAATCATTATTATTATTATTAGCTTCATCGTCATCATCTAATCTAGAAGAATATAAACATGTTTAAAACATTTTTAAATTTAAAAGTAGTTTTATAGTATAGACAAATGAACACATTTCTTTTAATTTTTAATGGAAAACTATTTTTATTTTGTTTTTGCATAGAAAAAAGAAGATATAAACAATAAAATTCTATTTTTTTCCCAAACTAAATATAGCTTTAGTCTCCTTAATTTTTTTAATTTTTTTTTAAAAAAAGTCTCCTACCTTTTGAAGGGAGTCTCTCCTACCCAAAGCATCTCTGATTAAATTGTCGTTGTTAGGCACCACATACGTGGTCATAGTAAAGATACATGATTTTTAGTTTTTTGAGCTAGGCTAGAAAATCAATTGGTATTTGGAAAGATGGAGGTGACTCCACTAAGGTCGGGGGGTGGGGTGAGTGTTGTTACATACACAACCTACACGCCACTCAGTGTGTTGTATATATGACCTATGTAATATTTTTGGTCCTCACTCACCCAACACAACAAAAATAAAGCAAAACTTATGATGTAGGATGGTCGACATATTGTCCTCACTCACCCACCACAACAAAAATAGGGTAACACTTATTATGCATGATGGTCCACATACTATAGAAAATAAAATTAGACAAACTTGGTAACACATAGATCGTGTCCCACCAAATACATTTTAAAAATGATTTAAATATTGTTTAAGTCTCTTTAGACCACCAATCCTCCTAATTTTGTCTCTAAATGAAAAGATTAAAAAAATTTGGTCTCTTGGAAGTTCTGTTTTGATCCAATTAGTCTCTTGTTTCTCTCATTGACCTATAATAATGAGTTGAGCCATATTCTCTCTTAGCTATCAATTCAATTCCCAATTACTCTTTTAACTTTATTTATGCTATCCTAATGCCTAATAATATAGTAATCAAAAACTAAAATAAAAACTAAAATCATTCGCAGATCTACGCTTTTCCATCCTTTTTTCTTCGTCCTCCTTCTCCCGCCACTCAATTTCATATGTACCAATTACTAACAATTAATTTATCGAGGTTGGTTTTGTTTTCTAAGATTTGATAGGTGTTGTGCTACTTGCTGGGCGAAATAGGCTAGCTAAAATGCACATGGCAAAGGAGGCTAAGGGGGTTTCTATGCCATATGGCATGAAGAGGACATGGAAAAAATATAGAACAAAGTGATTTTCAAATCTAATTATTGCAATTGATTGACAAGATGTAACACCCCCAAATTCACTACTGAAAAATTTCGTTAATTAAAGGAAATTAGCGGAAGCAAATTAAGTAAAACGTGAACTTTGGGAGTATTACCGCCACACTTAGTACCAGACCGGTTCAATCATACCGTTCCAGTACCAAGTGCTAAGGCTAAGAAAAATGAAATACAATTTGAAAGACATTCAACATGCATAAATCATAGTAAATTGCAAGAAATTCAACATACTTAAATCAGAGTAGCTCATCAAATCGTTTACAGGAATAAAATCCCCCAATGGTGGTTAAAGTAACAACATAACATCAAAAACCAAGAAATTAAATGAAGAAGGAGGAAAACCCTAACGATACCGGATAACTCCTTACTCTCTTTCCCGTAGCCCACTTGAGTAGCACCTGAAAAGACATGCAAGGGCACCGCCCATTGAATAGGCAGAGGCCCCATAAAGGGAATCCCTTCAGTACTACGGTACTGAGTAACCCTTTAAAGTCCCACTTAAAAGAAGGCCCGCAATGTAACACATGCATGAAACAAGCTACATACGTGTATAGCATTCACATAATTAACGTTCACATAGCATATCAATATATCATTACGAACAATCGGTACTTACGGTCTTAAGCCATATCATAATGTAAATCAAAACAATCAGGCCTTAAGCCACTGTTCCACTATAAGTAATTAGTACTTGTCCATAATTTTGTTCACATACATAACTTGTTTTATTGAGCTCGGGACCCCCACTATTATTGCCGGTGGACCGGAATATATATTAAATCATCATCCAGGGCACAACGCTTCTGGCCACTATTATAACCGGTGGACCGGGATATATAAAGAATCATCATCCAGGGCACAACGCTCCTGGCCACTATTATAACCGGTGGACTGGTACTCAATATCATAAATCACTGGGCCCGGCTCATTAATATTCCACTTTCAAATATAGTATCTTTCCTTTCTTTAATCATCACATCAATCATATTTATTTGCCTCGAACGGGAGATCAATAACCCAGGACACAAAGGTACACCGGTCGTACTGGTGCACATCAGCTACTCAGTACCCTTCAACCACGAACCCAAGGACACAAAGGTACCCTGGTCGTACTGGTGCATAAAGCTAACTCAGTACCCTACCGACAAGAACACCTAATCCATAAGTATGCATACCCCCTAACTAGGTCCGTAGAGCTAGAAAGAGTAAGATATAGGGCCTGGTTGGGGCACAAAGGCACACCAGCAAATACCAGAATAATCGTGGACTAAACCACGTCCTTAGGGTAGCGACCCCTAAAGAGTCACCATTCCCGATCTCGAGGTCTTTCACTTTAAGTAATAGTGTCTTAATTAAAGGTGATCACAAAGGCACGACAATCAGATATTTATTTACTCTCAACCGTTCTGATATTATTAGTCATTTCTTATTCAGATGGTTATCCAAGCTATCACAGAGAAACCATCAAGGCCATACTAATCATCAGGTACTCTTACTCGGCTAATCAGCCTTATTTAAATCACATTATCAGGTTCCACAATCACAACAACAAGTTAGGTACAAATCACTTATTTACCCCCTTACTTATGTAATCACCAAGTCATCCATTCCTCATTAACAAATTACCCTGTTACCCTTTAGGTTACATAATTCCCGAATTACCCCTTATCCGGTTTAGGCTACCAAGTTATCCCCTAACTTTTTAAATCGCCATTCACTCCTCATAATTGCTACACTTATCATATTTCCCATTTGGTTGGTTAGATTACCAAATCGCCCTTCTCCTTGTTATAATTACTAAATTGCCCTTGAGTTGGATAAATTACTAAATTACCCTCCTTCATTATCATGATTACTATCTTGTCCCTTTAGTTGGTTAAATAATTATCACTTTACCCTTTAATCGGCTAAATTACCAAATTGCCCCTTCAGTTGGATAAATTACCAAATTGCCCTTCTCCTTTATCATAATTACCATTTTACCTCTCTCAATTATTTTAATTACAATTTACCCTTTTCAATTATCATAAATTCCAAATTAACCTTCCTCATAATTAATTTACCCTTCTTCATAATTATAATTACCAATTTTACCCTTCTCCATATTTAAAATTACCATAATGCCATTTAATTGATTAATTTACCAAATTACCCTTCGCTAGAATCATACTTATCCCATTACCCTTCTACAATCATAATTTAATTACTAAATTATCTTTTGTCGTTATCATAATTACCAAGTAATCCCTTACTCCCAAGTTTACCATAATATCCTTTTATTTACAAAATTACCCTTCTACCCCTTACTTTCAAATTACTATAATATCATTTAATTTATGAAAATTACCACCATACCCCTTTTACTTGTAAAATCACCATAACACCCCTTTTTCTTTCCAAATTACTATCTTATCCTTTTACATCCAAAATTATCATTTTTATCTTTCTTTACCAAATTACCATTTTGCCCTTCCTTTCCAAAATTACCACATTAACCTTTTACTCACAAAATTACCATAATACCCCTCACTTACAAAATTACCGTGTCGCCATTCACTTATAAAATTTACCATATTACCACTTACTTATGAAATTACTATTTTGCCCCCTTTACTTTCAAAATTACCATATTATTGCCCTTTCACTTGAAATATTACCATTCTTACCCTTTTCTCCAAAAATTACCATAATACCCTTCTTTCTCGCAACTTACAATTTTATCCTTTTACTTATGAATTATCCTTTAGCCCCTTTCTTTTTAAATTACTAAATTACCCTTTTACTTACAAAATTACCAAAACGCCCCTTTCACTTATAAAATTTCCATTTAACCCTTTGTTGCACCATTTTTACGAATTTACCACCACTACATAAAATAATGATATTATTCTTATCATCTAAGTCCACCAACTTGTTATTAATCAACATAATACCTATTAGCAACTACATACATTAGATCACATACTTCATAACCATAATTACTAGAATACCCTTAGACAATAATATCATTCAAGCCTTAGCAACATAATACATCATAAACAAGCATTTAACATTTCCATCAATAATCAACCTTTTCCTTAATTATCATACCTACACATGGCACAAAGCTATCATGCATTTCCCTTTTTCTTTCAATAAATGTAAACAACCATTTATATATCATGCTTGGCTCACAAAACATACATAAAATCATAATCAAATTCCTAATGTGCTAGCACACGTTTCCATGCATTTAAGGGAGGTTTAACGATTACCTCGATCCCGCAAAATATCAAATCTTACCAAGCATAATTAGTAACTCAACACCTAAAAATAACATCCATCATTATTATGTTAGAAATAAGAAATTAAAAAGGATAAGACTTTATAAAAATTTATTTAATAATAAAACACTTTAGTTAATTATTAATATACCTCAAAAATTTTCCAAATTAAACCCAAACAAGGGGAAGCTCATGCTGCATGAGCAGCGTGAGTGTCATGCAGAGAAGAGAGGGGGAAGGGCTCGAAGAGGGGTGAGATGGAAGAGAGGAAGGGTGGCTCGGTTTAGGGACTTTAGGCTAGAAAATGAGGTAGTTAGGGGAGGTTCTAAGGCAAGTGGATGGTGTAGAAGTGAAGAGGGGGTGTAGGAGGTGGTCGGGGACGTGTTGATGGTGGCTAATGGTGGCGGAGGCGGCGGCAGCAAGGTTGCGAAGGTGGCGGTCGAAGTGGGGTGCGGGGTGCAGGCTGGCGAGGAAGGAAAAGAAAGGGGAAAAATGAAGGGGTGAAGGGGCTGGTTTCGGGAAAGTAAAGTATGGGGGTGGTAGAGGAGGTTGCAGGGAGGAGATTGGTGGTCTGGGCGGCGGAAGAGACGGCCGGACGGCGGAGAACGGTGGCATTACAGGCGGCTGTCGAGAAGGGTGAAAATAGGGAGAAAAATAGAAGAAGGGAGAAAGAGGGTTGCGGGATGGGTATTGAGGTAGTACAAGGTGGTAGTCGAAGGGTGCAGGAGGTGGTTTAGGGGATGAGTGCGGCGGTTGGAGCGGCGGAGGGCGGCGGCGCACGAAATCAAGGGGAGAAAGTGGAGGGGAGAAAATGGAGGGGAGAGGGTCGGGGAAGAAGGATTTCGAAATAATGGGGTAGGGAAAGGTGAAGAAAAAGAAGAGGGAGAAGAGAGAGAGGGAGAGGCAGGGTGGCAGGGCGGCGGCTGCAGGCAGTCGGGAAGCAACGAACAGGTCGGCGGGTGTCGCCGCCTGGGAAGAAGAAGAAAGAAGGGAGGCTGCGGGCGGCCGGTCGGGGAAAGGAGGGAAAAAGGCAGGCCGGTCGGGGGAAGGGAAAGAAAAGGATGGCCGGTCCAGGGGGAAAAAGAAAAAAGAAAGGGGAGTCGGCCGGGTTAGGCACGCGGGAGAGAGGGAGGGGTGATGGGCCAGTGGCCCAGTGCGCAGGGGAGGGGAGGGAAGCAGGCCTGTCGGGCGGCCCAAGGAGGAGAAAAAGAGAAGAGAAGAAAGAAGAAGAAAAAGAGAAAAAGGAGAAGGGAAAAGAAAAGGAAAAGAGAAAAATGGGGAAAATAAGTTAAAATAATTTATAAAGTCGAAAAATGTAATATTCTTGATAAATCATTTAATTTAATAATTTAACTCATTGTAATCTAATATATTAATTTAAAAAGGATAAGGTTAGTAAAATATTAGTTTTGAAAAATTACTTAAATAAAAGTAGCATGATAAAATAACAAAATATCTCTTTTAATTTACTAAATATTTCCATCCAAATTTATGTACTCAAAAATCCATAAATTAATTAAGTTAGATAATTTTAAAAGCTAATTTATTTCAAATAAAAATTATTTATTAAATTATTGGTTTTCTTAAATTTTGGGGGATTACACAAGATCTCGGGGGCAAAATTCGAGCAAAACGCAGATGCCTTTTATGATATATGATATTTGTATGTTTATAAGAGTGGTAAACATGATATGCGTGTCTTTAAGAGAGTGGTAGTTATAGATTGTTGGTGTCAGTTGTTTTACCTTATTTAGTAAGTAAATTTATTAAAAATGGTATTCATTTTAAAAATATGTAGTTGAAAAATAATTGTTGAAGCACAAAATGATCACCATAGCATATACATCTTGGCTCAATAAGCTTCTTGGACCCAATCACAACACATAATCGATACTAAAACATCAAACTAACTTCTATTTGACCTTGGAAACTTGTAGAATGTACATCATGAGGGTCATGTTTTTATAAAAAATAGGAGTACGGGATGTAAACCACTTGTCACAATTGATTAACGCATTTTACTAACTAGCACATACCTTTAAATATCCTTTATAACACCTTGAATTGACCAACTAAGAACTATATGTTATAAGTAATGTAATTAATTCCTAGGTTGTGCATGTAAGCTTGTATAAGTGGCATTTAAGTACATATACATCCTCTATTTGTATCCACCTTGTCCAACAATTCTCCACTTTGGATGTATATCTTTAACGTGAATTCACATAACCCAACCAAAAATAATAATAATTCTTACACTATGTAACACTATTTAAAGCCTTAGTAAGCAAATCAATCGAGTTATCTCTAGTTGCATTTTTCTCCAATATAATTTTGCTTCCTTATATCACTTTTTTTTCTTTTTATTTTTATTTTTATGAAAGTTAGTCTTACATCAAGGTGTTTTTTCCTCTCATGATATAATGAATTCTTACATCCTTTGATCTCTAAAAAATCCTAAACTCTTTAATTAAACCCTTCAGCCATGTAACTTCTTTTTTTACCTCAATGCATGCTATGTATTAAAATTCAGTTGAGGAAAAAAGTTATTGCCTTATATAGGGATTCCTTCCAGCTTATAGTGCTTTGGTTGAGCTGAAAAACATAACTGGATTGTGACCTCCTTGAATCAACATTCCTAACATAATATGAATCAATGAAACCTTGCAACAACACTTATTGTGAGTTGTGAAAACCATACACTAAGACATGATGCCTTCTCCAAGCTAATTAATTCAACAACCACTTAATTGATTTCCATTGGTCTAAGATCAGATTAGCCATAAACCTACTAACCAAGCTCACACCACAACACATATTCGGCTTATTATAAATTATTAATGTCATTAGGCTTCAAAAAGCACTAGCATAAAGAATTCTCTTCATATCCTTTTTTTTAATTTTATTCCAAGGGCACTATTGCTTTATCTAAGGTGAAATGAGGGGAAATAAGTGTAATTACTATCTTGACACTTTCAAAACCAAACCTACTATCTTCAAGTGCATAGACTTATTATAGTATGCCAAAGTTGTATTCCACGGAGACTTTGTAGTTGAGTACTAATTTTTACTATTTCAACTATCTAAATTAAATAGTATTGAAAATATAGATTCGAATTATGAAAACTTATGCAAAATCTAACAAAATATAAGTTATAGAACAAAGATAATAAAACCTAAGATTGAAATTTGGTCTTAACTTCGATATTCATCAACAAATTAACGCAACATTGTACTATATTCCAAATGACCATTAAAAAAATAGTCTAATGTGATTAAATAGACTCTTTCAAGGTCTAAGAGTGTATTCAATATAATTCATTGACTGATTTTGTGACAAAAAAATTAGATTGAACCGATTAAAATCCTCCAATTTAATAGTCCCTAAGAAAGAATTGTTTACTTCTATGATAATTTATTTTATGTTTTTATGTTAAGTTCTAGCATTAATTTTAACCTTTTAGTTATAATCAAGATCTAATTAAGTTGAATTATGTCAAACCTAACTTATGATAGTGATTTCTAATAAAATAAATAACGTATAAGACCTATAAATACAACATACACATGAACTCATCATAATGATATTGAAATTGATCTAATTCAATCCTATCAAAGTTATCTGCTCCCTCATTGATCTAATAAAATGTAGTAACATAAATAACATGAAACAAACTAAATAACAAGATAAAGTAAAAAAAACCGTAGATTAAGAATGTCAAATCCATTGTTCAATGTACACACGAGAATACGAATTAGTACTAAAAATTTGGATTAGAACCAAGGAATCCATAAAAAACTTCCCTAATGCCCCCTCTTGTGCCCTAAAAAGATAGATAAGAAGAAACCCCTCATGTCCACCAAGTCTCTAAATAAGTGGAATAGGTCATGATATCGTGGAAAAATCATTGTTTCAAGACTAGACCATATAGATTTGTTTCTCTCAACATTGTTGGTGCTACATGGCTGTGCCAACCTTGCACAACTAGACAGGGTAACATTCTTTCCCTTGAATTTTTATGCTTTGTCCACTACTGTGCCACGCTGGTGCACTAAACCATGCACAGTTGTGCCACATCGGTGCACTCAACCATGCATATTCATGCCTTAGCCAAACATGTGGGTTTTTCATCCTCTTTTCCACCCCTTATATTTTTTCCTCTTCCTATAAGCATGTGGGGTTGGTTAATCCTCCTTCAATGCCTTCCATGGATAACCTTTGCCCTAAATCCATGCTCCATTTTCTTGGTTTTGTACATTTTTTTTTGTAAATATTTGAAAAGTAAATACCAAGAGAGCAGTATCCTAAATAAGAGACAAATACTCCCATAAAGTGCATGAATTGTATAGAACAAGGTCATAAAATGGAGGAAAAACAAGGTGAAAATGTATAACATAATTGGTTTTTCAACTCCCCTATCCTTCAATAGTTGCTTATCCAGAAGCAACTCAGAAAGAAAATGATGATGAAGGAGAAAAAAAGCAAAGAAAAGGGAATGTGGGTCAAAGCGTTAGGTGATAGAAATATACTATGTGAGTAGGAAATACATTCACTAAATCTATTGAAATTGAAAGTACTAATAATGGGAAAGTGAAAGTAAAGTTGTGAACAAACCTTAGTCATGACTCTCAAATCAGTATTATTATGACACTCTAAGATGATTTAGAATCATGTAGATTCACATCCTTATGAGCTAAAGGTTTAATAGGGAAGTAAACTTCCTCTCTATAAGGAAATGTAGACACTCTCACTCATGAATTTTAAGGATGTTTTCTCAAAATTCTCCATGCTAATAAGGATCAACCATATGCTTGCATGTTTTCTCATTTCCCACCACTTGGAAGACATTATACAATGCAAAAATCAAGAGGTCTTATTAAGATTGTAATGGAGCTAGGATAAAGGGTAAGGTAGGTTTAAGAATTGTAGTTAATGGCATAAATACAAATGGAGCAACAACTGCAAGAATTTATCTCAAAATTTGATATCAATAATGCACTAACATACTCTAAAAACATTAAAAAAGGATTTTTGCCGACAACACCTCATTACCAATCAAAACTCAGATGGTCAATCGCCCAAACTGTAGTTTCCATACTTTTATTTCTCTATATTTTTAAATATAAAGATAAAAAAGCTACAATTAGATCATTTTCACATTATAAGCTCTACCAAACACATTTTTATCGTGCCCTCATGCTTATTTTTAGTATACCTACACCAAATACATTTAAGAGCTATTTCTCCCTAATTTTATACAAGGATAAGGTAATAACTTAGGATTAGGGGTAGGTTTTTAATAAAAAAAGAAAAATTATTAATCTTAAAGGGGTTAACTAAAAGGAAATAAATATCATTTGGTAGGCAATTTGGCTAATGTAGCTATGAAAAAAAAATGTTCCTCAATCATGTTAATGCATGCATAAGTCATATGTGGCCTTGAGAAATAGTTTCACAAATCAAAGGAGAATACACACAAATAGAAAATAGCTAGACTGTGTAAAAGATGGACAATCTATAAGTTTCAAGATCTTATTGGTTCCAATGCTACCAACTCTATTTTCTATGCCTTAGTTTAAATAAGCAAATCAATAAAGATAAGTCACTAGAGTAATAGAATAATAAGTGGTTTGAGAGTCTATCGATTGTAAGGTTCATGCTTAAAAAAGTTCTAAAGTTTTTTTTTATATACTCACTTGCAATCTATAGGTCTCACTAATGCATTATCAAGCTATGTAGATAAGTCTATCATATTTTCATCATTAACCTATCATTTCCATCATTTTTTAATAAAAAATAATAATAAAATCAATCAGAAGGAAACCCACCAAAGGAAAATAAAATAAAATAAAATAAAACAATGCGCTATAGAAAGTAAAACACACTAACAACAATAAATAGACACAATAAAAACAACAAAAAATAATAATAAAAAGATAAAGAAATGCAACAAAAATGGAAATGGCAAACTAAAACCTTTATGTTTAAAGGAAACATTATCCTCAATGTGTGAAAAGGGAATGAATGGGAAATGTAAAGAAAATCACTCATTGTAGTGATGGCAGCTGTGGATATTTGTGCTCAAGGTGCTCTTGATACATATATTGTATCATGGTGTTCATTTGTTCAATAAGAATAAAAAAATCCCAAATATTAGCAATCTGGGCTTCAAGCATAAAAATTTATGTATCTATCTGCTCAAAGTGGGAACTTGATGATGGGTTGTAAGTGGAAGGGCCTAATTAGTGCTAAGGGACAAGGGGATTAGAAGAGCAAGTAATGGTGAGCCATGTGGCTTAATGGTAGAGTTAGGATGAGCCTCTGTAGATGGAGGGTTAGGGTAATCAAGGTAAGGTGTGGCAGAAGATAGAAGCCAATTTGTGGATTTGTTATTAATAATAGTAGTGAAAGCTTTGTTAGGAAGCGAATACCATACCACTTGATCATATACCCATTTATAGTGCATTATATCTTTGATAATCATTTTCATGTTAGTGTAGGTGGTTAACCCTAGGAATCCCCTAGGAAATTTAGCTAAGATACATTCAGGGTTTTATCCAAGTCGGTAGGTGATAAATGTGACAATGCCCTCTACAACAATATCACCCATTAAGTTATTCCTAACATTGCTTAGATGCTCTGCTAGTAGATAACCTCCATCAAGGCCATCATCTTGCAACATAAAAAGAAAAGAAAATAGCTCTAATTTATGTACATTTACCTAGTCCTCACCCCTTACAAAAAGTGTCCCAATTAGTAGCCTTTGTACATAATGTAAAGTTGGGTTATAGATCAAATAAGCTTTGGCGTTGTGCCCACTAAAATGTTTAGAGGCACATCCCCATTTGGGCATAGTGATTTGGGTCAAAAATTCTTGTAGATCCCATAATTCAAGGTTATCATAAGTAGTGTGCTGAATTTTAGGAAACCAAAGCAAATCACTAAAATGGTGAGGAGGCAAATGATGAGATTTGTTAAACATTCTAGAAGAAATGCTCTCTCCAACCCTATCAATGTTAAATGAGCTAAGAAACTTAATAGTAATATTTTTACTCATATGATCCACATGGGTAAAGAAGTGGGCTAAACTGCCTCTACCTAATAGATATTCAACATCCTCTTTGAGACCTAACATCTCAAGGCACTTGATATATCAAGTGACCATAATTTTCCTGGAGGCAATAACATCACATTGGTCCTTGTGGGATAAATTGTTAGAGGCAATGGAATAAGGATTGGAGGGTGGAGTGTTTTTTTTTTTTTTTTACCTTTTTTATATGGCTATGGTGATTAGAATGCTTCTCTTTCATGATTAGTTGTGTGAGTTTGGGTTTGTTTAGGTGGTTCCATAGATTTTTTTCCTACTAAAAGAGGGACATATTAGATTAGTGTTTGATAGTGCAGGATGGTAGAAACAAGTGAATTTCAAAAATGAAGCCCATTAACTATTGAAGCAATATAAAAAAAATTAATGAATTGGTAGGGTATAACAATGGAAACCCCTAATTAGCATGTGAATAAGAAGAATGGAGAGAAGAAATCAAACCAATATGTGTGTTACTCATGTAAGGAATGTGTCTGTGATTAGGTGTGACCAATGGAGGGTGGGAGAGGAAGATAATCGTGCAGTTATGTGCGCATGCGTGTAGGGGAGCGGTGGTGTTATTAGGCGTATAGAGGTACTATGGTGTTGTGGGTCATGCAGGGGTATGGTGTTGTTGTTAGGCATGTAGGGATATGGTGTTGTTGTTCGCGTGTAAGTATAGATGGTTGTGTTTATGGACATGTAATGGTGTTATTGGTCCTTCAAGTGTAGATGTTGTGGTGCAGATGTAATGGTGCAAACGTAGTGGTGTAGATGTAGTGGTGTTGTTGGGCATGCAAGGGTGTGGTGATGTTGTTGGGTGTGCAATGGGACTATGTAGAGGTAGAAAAGATGGGTGTAGGGTTTTGAATGCCGAGGGTTCAAGATTAAAAGAGAAGGGCGGGGGTTGGGCTTGCGTGTAGTGGATTTTGGAAGGGGGAGGGTAACATGCAAGAGTGTGCAAGTTGGGCATGGGCTAGGCTGTGTGTTCTAACATTTTGGTTGAAGAATAGAACAAGCGTGTGAGCTAGGCCTGGATAAGACTATTCATGTTCCATCCTCTTGGTAGAAAATTGGCACATGTGTGTGAGTTGGGCATGTGTTAGGCTATGCAAATTCCATCCTCTCGGTTTCTTGGCTTGAACTGCTTCAAAGACGATCGTGCCTGTGCTTGTGTAAAGGTCATGCTCGCTCCTCTTATTCTCTCTATTTTTTTTAGAATTTGCTTCTTCTCATTCTATAATCCATGCTCATTTTGTCTCTTCTATATATAGCCCATCCACCATAAAAATGTCTGCCAATGTGTTGTAGTAATTGTCAAAATAGAAAAAAAAGTAACAAAAAAAAATGTTAAAAGAAAATAATTAATAATCAAAACTCACACAAAGGATTAGGTTTATTCCCAATAAGTGCTCGTTTACTATCATGCACTCGACACCCTTTATGTTCCAGAGTATGACAGATCGTGAAGGGCGAAGGTATCTAACTTCTTGATTGGAGATCCCATAATATATTGCTTCAACCTCTACCCATTATCCTTGAAGGATCATGTGGTCTTGATCCATATTTCAATTGCTCCAAATGGATACACTTTATACACTTCCAATGATCACGACCATCTAGAGCAAAGCTTACCCATAAATATCTTGAGATGGGAGTTGAATGAGAGCAATGGGTCTCCTTCTTTGAACTCTTTATGAAGAATTTGCTTATCATGCCACTTCTTCATTCTTTCTTTATATATCTTGTTATGCATCAAACTTCAACTCATCAAATTTAAGTTTTCTCCATTATTCTACTTCCATCAAATCTAAATGAATACTTTTGATAGCCCAATGTGCCTTATGTTCCACCTCAACCAACAAATGCCATAACTTTCCATAAACCAGTCGAAATGGTGTTGTTAGTATATGAGTCTTATAATCTATCCAATACGCCTATATCCAAATTTAAAGACCACTCTTTTCACCGACCTTTATAGAATACCCTTAGTCTCCTAGTTTGTGATTTCCACTTAACCATTCATTTGAGGGTGATAAGGTGGAGCCATCTTATAAGTTACATCATATTTCCTCAAGAGCACACTTAGAACCATATTCACAAAATGAGATCCTCCATCACTTATTGCCACTATTGGGACACCAAACTGATGGAAGATAATCTTATGATATAAACTAAAAATTACTTTCACATCATTTATTGGCAACACCAATGCCTCAAACCATCTTTAGATGTAATCTACCACTACTAAAATGTACGTAATGTTGGATGATGATGGAAAAGGTCATATAAAGTCAATCCCATATATATCAAGAGTTAAACTTAAATATATTGTTCAATGGAATCTCATTCCTCCTTGATATTTTTTTGGTTCTTTGATAATGATCATTGCTAAACACATACATCCTCATATCCCTGAAGAGTGAAGGCTAATAGAATATTGATTTGTAGCACCTTTGTTTCTGTTTTGGATGTACTTACATGAGTTGGCAATAGGATATAACATCTATAAATTCCTCTTTACATATACATTTTCTAAATATTTCATCTGCGCATCGCTTGTAAAAGCAAGGATCATCTCAATAGTAGTGTTTGACACCCAAAAGGAATTTCTTACATTTTTGGTAAGTCAATTCATTAAGTAGCACAAAAAAAAAAGAACATTCACAAAACATATGAACCATGGAACTTGAAGGTTGGTAACAATAAATAGAGAGTCATTTGGGATAAATCATCAAATGGATCCTCTTCCTCTTCATTTTCATTCATCTCCATCATAAGCCTAGAAAGGTGATCTACTACTACAGTTTCAACACCTCTTTTATCCTTTACTTCCATATCAAATTCTAGGAATAAAAGGATCCATCTAATCAATCACGACTTTGCATCCTTCTTAGCTAAGACATGTTTGAGAGTTGCACAGTCTATGAACACAATAACCTTCGACCCAACAAGATAAGACTGTAATCTATACAATGCAAAAAAAAAACTAGGAGTTCCTTCTTGATTGTGGCATAATTAATTTGAGCATCATCATGAGTTCTACTAGCATAGTATGTGGCACATACTTTCCCTTCTTTTCTCTGCCAAAGTGCAATGCCAACAACATAATTGCTTGAATCACACATCACTTTAAAAGGAAGGCTCTAGTTAAGTCGTCTTACTACTAGAGTAGGTTTCAAAGCTTCATTCAACCTGTCAAAAGCATTTAGACAAGGCTGATCAAATGCAAAGGAAAATATTTGACAAGTAAATGGGTCAAGGGTGTAATACCCTAGATTGAGAGGAGTGTTATAAAGATTGATATAATTACTTATATTAGCATCATATACTATCCTTTTGGTGATTCCATTCTAAGAAATCTATAGTGAAGCATGCTTATCATGAAGTAAATTTTTTTGGATGGACGACCATTCTAGAAAGTTTTAGAATTTAAAAAAAAAATTCTCTAAAAGTACGTGAGTGAGGAAAAATTTTGTTGAAAAGACTCATATTGGTTTGTGGGGCCAACCGATCAATTTGAAAGTACTTTAGGGTAGCTCCCACATGATTGTGTTGACTTGGGGTGTAACAAATGGTATCAAAGCAAAACCACAAAAAAGATATGAACTTGGATGAGTCAGTTAACCGTCTAGGGAGATGATTTTTAGGATAGACTATAATGAGACAATAAGTGGTCGGGCCATAATAGGGACATTGTGTTCTTTGAGTGGGGGTGAATGTAATACCCTCAAATTGAGTAGAATGTTATAAGGATTGATGTGACTATTTATATTAACATAGTATACCATCCTTTTAGTACTTTCATTAAAAGAACTCCATAGTTAAGCATGCTTGCCGTGGAATAATTTTTAGGATGAGTGACCCTCTTGCTAAGTTTCAATTTTTTTTTGAAAATTTCTTAAGAAGCACTAGAGTGAGGACAAAGCGCATTGATAGGTTTTGCATTAATCTATGGAGCCTTTCAATTAATCCAAAATACTTCTAGGGTAGCCTCTGCAAATCTTGTGGGCCTAGGGTGCTATTAGGTGGCTGCCAAGTTGTCTCACATGGTCATATTAATTTTTGATCTTATAATACCCCAAATTTTCACTACAAAAAAAAATTCATTTTTAAAATAATACATAAGTAGAAATATATGATAATCCTATGAAAAATGGGGTGCTATCATCGTATCAAATTCAAGATAGATGCCTCACTATCTACCTCACATTAGACACAAGGCTAGGTATCCAACTAGAGAAAACTAGAGTGTGCAATAAATTAACTTTTAGATATGAAAGTCAAGGTTATCAAACCAAGGCTATGTAAGCCTAAAATGGTCCAAAATATGTAATTAGAAAAACATCAACCATAGAGAAAAAAATATGAGGGAAGATTCCCATGTCGCTTAAGGATCACAAGAGAAAACACTACTAGAATTACCTATGCTTAGATAACCTGGCTATACTAGAGAAGACATTAGACCATTCACCAATAATCCTAGAAAACATGTACAAGTTCTTGTTCTCGTGGGATTGAGCGGGGTATTGCGAAAACAACCTCAAAAGTATGCATACATACCAAGCAAACCAATCTACCACTAATTTAGATTAAGATACATGCAAGACCCACATAACTTGCTCATGATATGACATACCAAAATATACATGTAATACTCTTACTATGTCAATCCTATACTATCACACAATGTCAATAGGAAATACTTAGATCCACCAAAACATGCTCGATTGTAATTATATAGACATATAGGGATATATAAACTATATCATACATATCTTATTCTTGAGGAAACAGGTTTCACTTAGATTATCCACAAAATAGTGTATAGGGTGTATCTTATAGCATAATGCACATGTAGGTATAAATATATGAATATTTAACCATGTGTTCTCACTATAGGGGGATCATGATTATACTTAAATAGATTATGTGATAATTCATGAAAACATGCTTGAACAATGGAATCATACCACGATAAAGCAGTCAAGAGATAATAATCAATAACTTGAGTAGTGTGTGAGATCTTAAATACTTACGAGGCCAAACCAAGTATCATGTTAGTGAAATAATCATATCAAGATAGAGCATAAAATAAGGCAAGGCTAATTTAATACATCTTTAGAATTCATTTTGGTTATTATCTTTCATTAAGTGAATACATAACTCCTTATTAATAATTTATTAAGTAATAGATGAGGTTATTCCCCATGGTATCTCAATACCCATGGAGTTCAAACAAAATAAATGAACATAAAGTCTGGACTAAGTTAAGATAACATGGTGGATATAAGTCTATCCACAACTAAAGTAACTAGTGGACATACGACTAGCCAAAGCTAAAGTAACTCTCTTGTGGTGACTAGACCCTGTCATATCAGTACACCCTAGTACATCATTAACGTCTAGAGTAGGAAAGGTACCTAGATAAATACGGATCTTGGAATCAACTAGGATCCCACCTAAAGTTACCCTAAGGTAAAAATGCCTAAAGGCAGACTAACCCTTGGTAACTAATCGAGGTTCAAATAATCCAAACCCATAACAATTGTTGTTCTACTTTAAGTGATTGATATCTTATTGGTTCAAGATTTCATAACACACCAAATTCCATAGATAATATAATACCAACTATCAAACATTTCAATCCAAATGCATTCATATAAGGTTATCATATTATCCAATTATAACACTCCTATTTTCCACTACCAATTTTTTTATAATTAAAATAATAAGGAAGCTGAAAATATACCTAGGAAAAATGGGGTACTATCGTTCCTGACACAAGATAGACGTCTACTGTTTATCCTATATTAGATTCAAGGCTAAAACCAACCAACTAATTTAAAATAGAATGTGAAAACATAATTTACATAAACATTCAAAATATTATTTACATTAAGGACCTCATCGGTCCCCAACCAAATCAATACAGTAAGACTAATGAATTAAGAAGATATGGCTATATTAAAATGATATTAGGGCATAACCCTCAAAACCTTGGTTAGTCACGTACTATAACACCCCCAAATTTCACTACTAAAAAATTTCGTTAATAAAAAGGAAATTAGCGGAAGCAAATAAATAAAGCGTAAACTTTGGGAGTATTACCGCCACACTTAGTACCAGACCGATTCACTCATACCGTTCCAGTACCAAGTGCTAAGGCTAAGAAAAGTAAAATACATTATGAAAGAAATTCAACACACATAAATCAGAGTAGCGCATCAAATCGTTTACAGGAATAAAATCCACCAATGGTGGTTACTTTAACAAAGTTAACATTTAAAACCAAGAATTTAAATGAGAAAGAGAAAAAGCCTAACGATACCGGATAATTCCTTACTCTCTTTCCCGTAGCCCACTTGAGTAGTACCTAGATAGACCTGCAAGGGCACTGCCCATTGAATAGGCAGAGGCCCCACCAAGGGAATCCCTTTAGTACTACGGTACCAAGTAACCCTTTAATACCACACTTAAAAACAGCCCCGCATACGGCACATAATGCAAGCTACATACATAAATAATGAGAGGTGCATACATAACAATAACATACATAATAATTGACAAGTCACGATCGATACTTTTGGCCTTAAGCCATGTTATAGTGTAAGATCATTACATTCGGGCCTTAAGCTATTATTCCATCATCATTCAATCAATCTCATATTTTATATCCATGTGAGTACGAGAACCCCACTATTATAGCCGGTGGACCGGAAGTAAACACACAGGACAGAACGCCTCTGACCACTATTATTGCCGGTGGTCCGAAAGGTAAACACACAGGGCAGAACACACCTGACCACTATTATTTGCCGGTGGACTGGTCTGGCCTCGACTCACATGGTGTTCCACTATAAGTGATTAGTATTTTTCCATAACTTTATTCACATACAATACTGGTTTTACTGAGCTCGGGACCCCCACTATTATTGCTGGTGGACCGTAATATATATAAAATCATCATCCAGGGCACAATGCTCCTGGCCACTATTATAATCGGTGGACCGGGATATATAAAGAATCATCATCCAGGGCACAACGCTCCTGGCCACTATTATAACCGGTGGACCGATACTCAATATCATAATCATCTGGGTCCGACTCATTAATATTCCACTTTCAATAATAGTATCTTTCCTTTCTTTAATCAGCACATCAACCATATTTATTTGCCTCGGACGGGAGATCAATAACTCGGGACACAAAGGTACACCGGTCGTACCGGTGCATATCAGCTACTCAGTACCCTTCAACCACGAACCCAAGGACGCAAAGGTACCCTAATCGTACTGTTGCATAAAGCTAACTCAATACCCTACCGACAAGGAAACCTAATCCATAAGTATGCATACCCCCTAACTAGGTCCGTAGAGCTAGAAAGAGTAAGATATAGGGCCTGGATGGGGCACAAAGGCACACCAGCAAATACCAGAATAATCATGGACTAAACTACGTCCTTAGGGTAGCGACCCCTAAGGAGTCACCATTCCCGGTCTCGAGGTCTTTCACTTTAAGTAATAGTATCTTAATTAAAGTGATCATAAAAAGCACAACAATCGGATACTTATTCACTTTCAATCGTTTTGATATCATTAATCGTTTCTTATTCAGATGATTATCCAGGATATCACAGAGAAAACCATTAAGGCCATACTAATTATCAATTACTCTTACTTGGCTAATCAGCATTATTTAAATCATATTACAATGGTCCACAATCACAACGACATGATAGGTACAAATTACATCATTTACCCCTTACTTATATAATTGCTAAGTATCTCTTCCTTTCTTGATAAATTACCATATTACCCTTTAGGTTGCAAAATTACCAAATTACCCTTATCCAATTTAGGTTATCAAGTTGTCTCCTACACTTTTTAGATCACCATCCACCCCTCATAATTGCTACATTTAACATATCTCCCCTTTGGTTGGTTAGATTATTGAGTTGCCCTTCTCCTTTGTTATAATTACTAAATTGCCCTTGTGATGGATAAACTACCAAATCACCCTCCTTCATTATCATGATTACTATTTTGCCCCTTTAGTTGGTTAAATAATTATCACTTTACCCTTTAATCGGCTAAATTACCAAATTGCCCCTTCAGTTGGATAAATTACCAAATTGCCCTTCTCCTTTATCATAATTACCATTTTACCCCTCTCAATTATTTTAATTGCCATTTTACCCTTTTTAATTATCATAAATCCCAAATTACCCTTCTGCATAATTACAAATATTAATTTACCCTTCTTCATAATTATAATTACCAATTTTATCCTTCTCCATATTTATAATTATTAATCTACCCTTCTCCATCTTTATAATTACCATATTACCCATCTCCATTATTAAAATTACCATAATGCCCTTTTTTTGATTAATTTACCAAATTACCCTCTATATTATCATAATTGTCCAATTACCCCTTTTTAATCATAATTTAATTACTAAATTATCTTTCGTCGTTATCATAATTACCAAGTTACCCCTTACTATCGGGTTTACCATAATATCCTTTTATTTACAAAATTACTCTTCTACCCCTTACTTTCAAATTACCATAATATCCTTTTATTTATAAAATTACCACAATGCCCTTTTTATTTATAAAATTACCATAACACTCCTTTTACTTTACAAATTACTATTTTACCCTTTCACATCCAAAATTACCATCTTTATATTTCCTTACATAATTACCATTTTGCCCTTCTTTTCCAAAATTACCATATTGCCATTTACTTATGAAATTACTATTTTGCCATTCACTTATACAATCACCATACTACCATTTACTTATGAAATTACTATTTGCCCCTCTACTTCCAAAATTACCATAATGCCCCTTTACTTGAAAATTACCATAATGCCCTTCTTCATCCAAAATTACTATTTTACCCCTACTTCCAAAATTACTATTCTTACCACTTACTTATAAAATTACTATATTGCCCCTTGACTCCAAAATTACCGCTTTACCCTTTTCTCCAAAAAATACCATAATGCCCCTTTACTTATAAAATTATCATTTGGCCATCTAATCATAAAATTACCATATTATTCTTTTATCTCAAAAATTATCATAATACCCTTCTTTCTCACAACTTACAATTTTATCCTTTTACTTATAAATTATCATTTAACCCCTTTCTTTTTAAATTACCAAATTACCCTTTTACTTATAAAATTACCGAAATACCCTTTTCACTTATAAAATTTCCACTCAACCCCTTTATTCACCATTTTTATGAATTTACCATCACTACATAAAATAATGATATTAGTACTTCATTATTATCATCTAAGTCCACCAACTTGTCATTATTCAACATAATACTCATTAGCAACTACATACATTAGATCATATACTTCATAAGCATAATTACTAAAATACCCTTAGGCAATAATATTACTCATGCATTAGCAACATAATACATCATAAACAAGCATTTAATATTTCCATCAATAATCAAACTTCTTCCTTAATTATCATACCTAGACATGGCACAAAGGTTATCATACTTTTCCTTTTTATCAAGCAATATAAGCAACCATATATATATATATATATATCATGCTAAGCACACAAACCATGCATAAAATCATTCTAAATTCCTAATGTGCTAGCATACGCTTTTTCATGTATTTAAGGGAGGATTAACAGTTACCTTAATCCCGCAAAATAGCAAATCTTACCAAGCATAATTAGCAACTAAACACCTAAAAATAATATCCATCATTTTATGTTAGAAATAAGAATCCAAGCATAAAACTTTATAAAATTTAATTAATAAAACACTTAACATAAAATACTATTTTACCTTAAAAATTAGCCAAATAATTTCCAAAATAAAGGGGGAGCTCACGTTGCATGAACAACGTGAGTCTCATGCAAAATCATGGGGAGAAAAGGGCTCGAAGAGGGTGAAGGAAGAAAAATAAGCCATTTTCGGGTTGGGGTCTTTGGGCTAGAAAAGAGGGTAGGTGGGGGAGGTTTCAAGGCAAGGGAATGGTGTAGAAGTGAAGAGGGGGTGTAGGTGGAGGCTAAGGGTGGTTTCACGGCGGCATAGGGCGGTGGAGACGGCGGCGGCAAGGCGGCGAAGTTGGCTGCCGAGAAGGGTCGAGGTGGAGGGGTTGTGAAGGAAGGAAAAGGAGAGGGAAAAATGGAGGGGTTCAAGGGGTGTTTTCGGCCAACTGATGCACGTCGGTTGTAGAGGGGGTTGCAGGGTGTCGAACGGTGGGTTGGGTGGCGGCAGAGGTGGCCGGACGACAGCAGAAGTGGCGGTTGCAGGTGGCTCGACGGTAAGGGGGAAAGCTGGGGAGAAAAAGGAAGAGGTGGATAAGGGGGAAAGTGCAGGGCTCGAAGGGGCTTGGGGGGTTTCGTGGTGGTGCAGGGTGGTAGTAGGTGGTGGCAGAAGGTGGCGTAGGGGTTGGGCTTGGTGGTTCAAGCGGCGGTGGGCGGTGGCGATCAAAAACCGGAGAAGAAATGGGGAAGAAGGAAGGAGAGAGTAGGGAGCTCAGGGGAAGGAGAAGGGCTCGAAAATGAGGGGAATGAAGGGTTGGGGAGATGAAGAAAAAGAAGAGGGAGAAGAGAGGGGCAGGGGCTGGCCGGCGATCGGTGCTGCAGGTTGTAGGGTTGGTCGGGCGGCAGGGGAAAGAGGGGGAAGAAGAAGGAAAGGGAGAGGGTCACGCGGGGTGTGGTCCAAGAGCCGGTTTGTCTCGAAAAAGGAAAGAAAATGACGGGGGAGAGAGGAAGAGAGAGAGAGGGTAGGGAGGTAGGTGGTGGCCGGTGGCAGTTGCAGGCGGCGGCGTGCTCGACCATGGCAGATATGGAGGTTGGGCGTGGCAGAAGAGAGAAAGGGAAGGGGAGTGCGAGTGGGCGGTCGGACCGGCACAGGAAAGAAGAGAGCCAACCGGTCCAGGAAAGAAATAAAAGAGGGACGGCGGGCTTATTGGGAGGGCGTGCGAGGAAGAGAGGGAAGGAGAATCGGGCCTGTGGCCCAACGCGCAAGAAGGGGGGGGGGAGGAAAGCAAGTCGGGCGGTCTGGCAGCCCAAAGCCAGGAAGAGGAAAAAAAGGAAATAGTGGAAAGGAGAAAGAAAAGAAAAGGTAGGAAAAGGAAATTGGGGAAAATATGGAAAAATTGAGAATAATTAAATTTATAAAATAATAGGATGTAATATTTTTGATAATAAGTTTATTTAATAATTTCATTTAATATAATTAAATATATGGCTTAAAAAGGGATAATTATAGTAAAACACTAATTTGGAAATTTATTTAAATAAAATAATATGATAAATAGAAAAATATTTACTTTTAATGTTTTAAATACTCTTATCCAAATTTATATACTCTAAAATTCATAAAATAATTAAAATAAATAATTTTAAAAGCAAATATTATTTCAAATAAAAGTTATTTATTAAAATATAGGTTTTCAAAACTTTTGGGGTATTACACGTACCATGCAAAAACCTCTGGACATTCACACTCTCATGCCCCAAACCCAAGCTGAGGTAGGCATACTACTGGTCATACCCAAAAACTTGCACATGGCTCTTTGTTCTTGGGAATGAATAGGTGGCCGAGTAGACGGGTACATCAGTATGCTACGTACTGAGTAAACCAAGTTGCTTCCTCAACGGCAACACAAGTATGCAATGTAAAATCTATCATCACATGGATATTATATTTAACATGCATCATGCCAATGCCCTATACGTAAAGGTAGTAATGCACCATAATATATACTATCATGCATAACTCAGAAAACACAAAATATATCATGCTTATCTTTATATTAGAATTGCATAGATATTTACACATGTACTAACAAATTGATCCAAACAACTACTAGGTTTATCTTCCAATTGCTCAATTGGTTAGATTATGCCATTTTTTTAATCCATATATATTTATATAGGTTAACTCCTGACCAAGCATTCCAATCAATAAATGGTTAGTCATTTAAGCCATCATACAAGTGTACATACCAGATCTTACCATTTTTATCATCTGAACTATTATTACCATCATTATCCACTTATTTATTTTTCACTTATTCATTATCCAAATTTTAAACCTCCAATTATTTATCATCCCACTTTTTATTATCGAGCGATGGACTGTGCACCACTCCATAGTCTCACATACTATGGAAGCCTATCTAAATAAAGGGACATAAAGTCCAAGCTGAAGCCAATCACCAAAGCGGATATGAGTCCAAGCCGAAGCTAATCACTAAAATGGACATAAGTCCTATCCTAAGCCAACCAATATTGTAACACCCTGAAAATTCACTACTGAAAAATTTCGTTTTATTAAAGGATTCCACGGAAGCAAGTAAATCAAACTTGTGAATTTCGGGGATATTACCGCCGTGATTAGTACAAGCCTAACCCATGGCCGGTCTTGTACTAACCACAAGGCTAATGAAAGATTACCAACCATCATAATTCAAACTCAAAGCAAGGCTTCATAAAAGCATTGAAACATTCATAAGACAAAAATCAGAGTACGCGAAGAGAGTTTATAATCTAGAGTACATGATTAAAATTCCTCAAAAGGAAATAAAGGCTACAATATGATAAAAATTAAGTCTGAGTAATCCAGTACACAATCAAAGAACATAAAAAGTAAATCCAGCCATGATGCTCTCGATCCCTAGGCGAAGTCCATGCTCAACTATCAGCCTCACCCGATGCCTCGTAAGCATTGAAGGCATCAAAATTAGTATCACCAACCTACACAAACTCATGGGGGCCTTTTGATGGTGGGAATGAGTAACACCCAAGAAACTGGTGGTCAGTACATTATGTACTGAGTAAGGTAACCATAAAACTAAGACCAAGCATAAACAAATATGTAACATAAGCATGATCAAATAAATAATATATAATCATTATAGATAAATAAAGGCCAAGTTATAGTCCGGATAACTGATTATTTAGCTCTCTAATAAATACTCGTTTTATACCATGCTTTTTAACAACACATGAGAGTACGGGAGCCCCACTTTTATGGCCGGAGGATCGAAAACGTATAGGGTAAAATGCTCTTGACCACTATTATTGCTGGTGGATCGGTTTCCAAGGCAAAATGTTCCTGGCCACTATTATTATCGGTGAATCGATCTGGTCCCGAATCTCATGGTGTTTCACTATAAGTACTTAGTGTCTTCCCACGTCTTATCATACTTAGAGTTTGGTTTACTGAGCTTAGGTTCCCCCACTATTATAGCCGGTGGATAAAAAATGTACAATGCATAACGCACCTAACTACTATTATATGTCGGTGGATGAGTCTTTAGGGCACCTCGACACCTAGCCACTATTATGCCAGTGGATCGGTGTGGGCCCGGCTTAATAATCTTCCACTTTAAATGATTAATGTCTTACCGTATCTTATTTAACAAGTTTCACCCTAGACATGCATGTCACACTCCATCTACTCTTATCCTCCCAAGGGAGCCCATCCCATATCTTGAGACTTCTACACCTCCTAACACACCTCAACATCCTTTCCTTCTTCCATTTACTCACACTGGAGGCCCAAATCCTAAGTATGTGGGTCAAGGCTCAACTACCACACACCTCCAAGTCCATTCACTTCCTTACCCTAGGGTTTTCCCTTAAAACCCTAATTTGGGCCTATGTGGCCCATCCTTTTCTGTCTTACACCACTAAGGCTGTCTTAACACCCCACATATCACCTCCCTCATATTCAACCCTCATCATTTCACTTTACTCCCCCAAATACACGTGTGACCATGAAACCCTAGTTGATCACACCAAACCTTAGCTGGCCACACCAAACCCTAGCATCCTTCCTTTCCACTCGTCACCCCTCCATTTCTCACCTTCCACTCTTACTTTTCCATGATACCCATAAACACCCTAAACATGACATTCTTCCACCCTCATCTCATATTCCACTCACCCTCAATTATTTTTACTTTCACAACCATCTCAAATTAGGGTTTTCCTCCCAAACCCTAGCCAGGTCTGCTGTGCATCCTTATACTAATCCACGTACTAATTTTCACCCAAAGCCTTCAATGACCCAAACAACTCTTCCCTTACCTTACTTACACCCCAAGATAACTTTTCACACATAAAGTTCATCCCCATGTAGACTCCATCCACCCTGTACAATCCCTTAAAGTTTCCATGCAAAACCCTAGAATTCCCACACAAACCCTAGAATTCTCATGCAAAGTTCACCCAGTTGTTTATTTTATTCATAGTCCTCTCTTATTTTTCCTTTCATGGATCCTAGGATATTGAGGTCGATCCCATATCTCTTGGTCAACTTACTTCCCCTTGGTCAACTTATTTCCCCTTGGTCAACTTACTTTCCTTTGGTAAACTTACTTCCTCATTTCCCCTTTTTTCATCCTCTCACCCCATATCATTACATTAAATATCCTAGCATGCATGTCCTAAAGGGGTCATATCACAATATATCATAATGACAATATATACATGTTATACACATGCCATAAGAAAACATATGAGCATACCTCAACTCCAAGCTGCGCTACACATAAAACAATTATAATGATAATCATAAGATATATAACATATCATGGTACATGGCATACAATGCATACAAGGCACATAACACACATAGGGCCCTAGCTACATCCTTACCTAACACATCACCTGTCTTGGAGCACGCTTCTATGCCTCCTTAGGATTTTGACTGGGTTCATCTACAAGAGGAAAAAACTAAAGATTAATTTCCCCTACCAAAAATACTATTATTTCTTACTTTATTCTAATATTGGAGTTACTATTATTAAAAGAAACTTTAAAAGTAAAAATAGGGTTTTTATTCTCAAGTTAGTCTCCTAGGTTATTACTAGTCAAAATAGGTTCATGATAAATATTTATAGCCATATTTATATTGTTAATTCTAATAGCTTTATTACTTCTAATAATAGTAATAATACTAGTTGTAGCAAAATAGTAATAATAATAATAATAATAATAATACTCATAGTAATAGAAATCCTAGTATTATTATGGATAAGGCTAATAATAGGGTTAGTAATAATAATAATATAATAATAGTAATATTAAAAAAATAATAATATTGCTAAGGATAATAATAATAATAATAATAATAATAATAATAATAATAATAATAATAATAATCGAATAATGTTATTTATGAGGGTAGGGTTTCGGATTTTTATAAAAGTAATAATATTAATATACTAAGGCTAGCACTACTACTGCTACTAATAATAATAATAATAGTAATAATAATAGTAATGATATTAATAAAAATAAGGATAATTATAATAATAGCTATAATTAGGGTTTTGACCCCTAATAATTATGGGATAAGTATCCCGAGACTACCCTTAATAATAATAAAAATAATAGTCATATTATCATAACAACAACAACAACAACAACAATAATAATGAGGATAATAACATAAAATAAGTAAAAAGGGATTAAGACATCCTAAGTAAGGTTTTAAGGGTTAGGGTACCACCTAAGACTATCTACAATGGAGGTGCAAAAGTTTTTTTTGCACCCGTTGATTCGGTGCAAAACACTACATCAGTAGTGCAAAAAGATCCAAAATATACAATGAAGCACAGGAAACTGATCCAGAGCAAAAAAATTGTTAGAAGGAGAACAGTGCAAAAATTGATCCGCAGCAGTGCAATTTTTTTATATAAAAAAAGTATATTGATTTTTTTTTTGCTCCTCTGTCATGGATACTCTAAGGTTGGTGGTCACTGGCAGCGACAACAACGGGGAAAGAGGGAAAAGGGGTGGAACGTGGGGTGTCTAAGGTAGGAGAGGGGGAATGAAAGGGGGATTTGAGGTGGTGGAGGATGCCTAGGTTGAGAGGGTTGGAGTGGTGATGGTGGCGTAGCCAGAGGAGGCAGCGGTGTGGTGGTCGAGAGTGGTGGAGAGGGTGGAAAAGAGGAGGATAGGGAGGTAGGGGAAGGTAGGGGAGGGTTTGCTAGTGATTTTGGAGGGTAGAGGGAGTGGTGGCGGATGGCCGTGACTAGGTTAAGGTCAGTCGAATGGCCAACTTTGCACAGCCAAGGTGGCTTGTGCAAGGAGGATTGAGGGTGGTGAAGGGTAAGGATTGGTGGAGGGAAATGCAGGGAGTAATTTGGGTGGTGGTTTGGGAGGTGGTGCTAGACGGCGGCGACGCAACAGGTAGCTGAACTGGCGATGACGACATGAGGTGTGGATTTCTGGGTTGAGAGAAAAAAGAGTTGAATAGGGTTGGTTGAGGTGTATTTATAGCCATGTATGAGGGGGAATAATAGAGGGGGAAGAGGGAAGGTTGGCGGCATGCATGCACATCACCGGTCGGCGGCTCAATGGCCGGTGTAGGCCTGCCATTTTTGCAGGTCTAATAGATCGGGAAGGGAAAAAGGAAGGGTGAGAGAGGCATGCATGAGGAGAGAGAGAGGTCGCAATTGGGTATAGGAGAGACAGGAGTGATAGGGAAGAGGATAGGGGTAGATGGCTGGTATGCGGTAGCATAGAGGCCACGTGCCTGCACTAGGAAGTGGAGGGGTTGGGCATCAGGGAAATAGAGGGTCAGGGGAGAAGGAGAAAGGAAGAAGAAGATAGAAACTGGATTGGGTTGGTCGATTGGCGAGGGAGAGAAGAGGGGAGAGTGGGCCTGGGTTGCACGAGAGGAGAGGGGAATTTTGGGCCATGGGGTGGGATGGCCCATATCGGGGAAAGAAAAGGGTGGAAAGAAAAAGGAAAAGGAGAGGAAGGAAAGAAAAGAAAAGAGAGGGAAAAAAAAGAAAAAGGGAAAAAGGAAAAAGAAAAGAAAATAGGTGGGTTGGGTATTTAAAATATTTTGGTATTTTGGGATATTTAAAAATAATAATATTTTAATAAAATAATAATTAAAATCCCTTTTTAGTTTAATTTAGAAATTTTGAAAGATTTCTTATAAATTCCATTTTAATTAGCATAACACCCTAATTCTTTTCCAATTAAATTATATATTAATTTCCTCTTGATTTTCCTTTATTATTTCCTCTTATTTTAATAAAATAATTTATTTAATAATAAATTCTTAATTTTCTATAATTATCAAAATTAGTGTTTTGGGGTATTTCAAATATGGACATGATTATAGGCTAAAGCCAACCACCTAAGTAACCAGACCTTTTAGTATTGATAACCCTTAGTATATTATCATTGTCTGGAGTAGATAAGGCATCAGGACATCCAAGGATCCCTCCCAAAGCAAAGCCTGAAGGCACCAATAAATGCCCAAAAGTAGACTAACCTTCGATATCTAATTGAGGATCAGATAACCCAGATCCATACACAACTTGATTGTATTTTGCTTTATGTGACTAGTACATTATTCATAAGGTAAGAAATCACACAAGTCCCATACAAGAATAGGTAAGGCATAAACATATCTCTTCCACATCAATCCTTTTCATTTTCCAACCATGTGGGGTTTCCATTTATCCTTATTCAATATTATTCATATCTATTATTTTATTCAAGCACATGATGTGCTTCATTATTGTTTTTCTCAAAGACAATCACATTTCATAAGTTGAATACCCATTTAGCCTTTACAATACTCATAGAGTAGGTCATACATTATGATTTATTTAATCCTTTCATTGGGTCATTAATTCATGATAAAATCTATACTTTATTCTATTAATAATCATAAAACAATCCCATGCATAGAATCAAAGCATAACCAAACTAAAAGGAAATAAATCACATAAGCTAGTTGAACCGGTTGATCGGTTACACCAACTAGTCAATCAGTTAGGGTCAACTGGTTGATTGGTTTGAGAAAACTAATATATTATTCATAGACCATTAAATTGGTTATATCCAACCAGTTGATGGTTTTAAGTAGAGAGCACGACAAAGGTCTCTACAGGCGTACCAGTCGATGGGTTGGGTCAACCAGTCGACTATTCTAGGAACCAATCAATTAGTTTGACCTAACCAATTGATCGATTTGCCTTATAACATCACCAAAAAATTATTTTCATGTAGATTCACACTTATAAATCATCATTAAAACATATTGGGCCATGCTTCAACATTATATAACACATTTTTATCCAATTTAACTTGCATATCTCAATATTTAATCATCACATCCCATTTTTCTCATGTTTCATGTTTTTTACTCAAAATGTACAATCTACCAACCCAAATCAATTATGCAAGCTATATACATTCATTCCAACATACTAGGCCAACTTAAAGAAACTCATATCATGCAGGAATACTCATAATCCATTTTAGAATCAAGAATCACTTACTTGATATAGGCAAAACTACCTTAAAATAGAAATCTTAGTCTGTGAAAATTCCAACTTTTAAAACCTTAAAGAAACAATCTTGAACTCAGAAATTTGTAAAAAAAAAACTTAATAAATTCGAACTTGAAACATAAAGGAAAGAAGGAACATACCACTCTTAAAGTAAAAATAGGGAATGTTGAGTTGAACCACTTAATCATTTTTCCAAATCTTACTCTTCCTTACTTGACAATTAAAATATTAGAGAGCTATAGAAAGGATTAGAAGAGTGAAAGTAATCAAATACAATGTTTGAAGTGTAAAAAGGAAGAGGGTGAATACAAAGAGTTAAGGATTTTTGGTGGCTGAAAGAAAGGTCAACAAAAGGGGTGATTGGGCCTATTTATAGCCAACTAATCAAGAAGAATCACAGAAGGCCGGGAAAAATTTGAAAACCCTAATACTTACCTTTTGAATTCAAGCTAAAAGGGAATATTTCATCTAAGATATGTTGACCTATTCTTCAGAGCTTAAATGATGTTTCTAGAGAAATGTAGGTCAATTAGGATAGAATTGAAATTCATAAGAGGGGTAATGGAATGCTAGTGTGGAAGGAATCTTTCCACTAACCAGAATCATGCCTAAGATCAAATCCTTGATCTCATAAATGTGTAGTGGAGATAGGTAAAAAAAAAAACAAGTATGAGGTCATCTCTCCCCCATTCAGTTGTCTTAATCGATTTGAGGTAGTATTTTTGGCTAATTACATCATGAAAAAGGCTAAGAATCTCTTAGTAACAATTCGACATGGGTTAACAAAGTTCCATTTCAGTATGAGAAAATTTTCCAAAAATTAAGCTTTGAAAATATTCCCAACTCGATAAGTTAGTTGATCGGTTTAGCCTACCAATCAACTATTATATAAACTAATCGATCGGTTCCCCAATTAGTCAATTGGTTTAATTGAGTAAAAACCATTTTACTAAAACGCTAAACTAGTCGATCAATTTATAGAACTAGTTGATTGGTTCGCCTAAAAAACCTAATCAGTCTAATTTTTCATCCTTAATCCAAATCAAACTTTTCCTCAAGGTAAATCATAATACCAAATCAAAACCAAACATCTAAAATTGGCATAATTGTTATTCTAATATTTTCCAGAAGGGTGAAGTATTACACCAATGGTCCCATTAAGGGCATCTTAAAGTAATTGTCCAATTTCTTGATCAATTATGCTAAAAGGCACAATTATAAAATGGTAATATCAACCATACATGTCCATGCCAAAATTTCATTTCCATTTATTTCTCTTTGTTCTCAATTCAAGTCTAGGTAAAATCCTAGGGCTAAGGTTAAATCTATAGTCAATTATTTAACCATAGTCTTACCATTCATTAAATAATATTCCAAGTTAATCCTTAAGACCAAGATGAAGGTCCAATTGGAGGTCAACTAGAATCTAACCCTAAATCATGTTATTCATCCATTTATTTAAGTGGCCAAGTAAATTTCACTATTTATAGATAAGGTTAAAATGAGGTCAAGATAAGGTTAACTTAATGACACTATATTTCTATGCTATTTTCTTCTATTCGTGCTAAGTTTATTTAAACTTACAAGGTTCCATTTTTTAAGGCCATATATAAGTTATTAGAAGACTATTAGCCATCATTATGATTCATTATATAGATACTAACCATAGGAAAAATCTATTTTTTTATCCATCTAGTCATCTAATCATTTTGTGGTCCAGAGAAAGGTCAAGTGTTAGCTTAAAGTCAAACTAGGATATTCTATTACTAATTTTCATCCATCATTAAACTTAACTAATCCAGGAAAATTTATAGGTACTAAGATCATAGATCACCTTCCATTTATAAGGAAACTAAAGTATCACATTACAAAAAGAGGGTATAAAAGCAATTCTAGTTGAGACCAGTTGATCGATCCTACTGACCACTAGATGGGTCTCATGGACTAGTCCATCAGTCTTGGTGCTACCAAACCATCATAGTGGTGGAAATCCAACCTACTAGTCAACCCCACCAATCAGTTCTTCCGAAAACCATTTGATCAATTTGGTTAAACTTGTCAATGAGCCTAAGCATAGGCTATGACTACTAGGTTCATAGACCTACCGGTTAATTAGTTGAGTCAAATGATCAACTCTTATAATAAATATTAAAAGATGGGTTTAGTCTAAGACCAAGACCACTAAAGTTATAGTCCAAATAGTCAATAGGTCTACTAGACTAGTTGATCCGCCAGGGAAAAAACAACCACTACCAAACACACTTACACACAACCAAGTTATACAATCCTTAATTAATCTGAACATGAATCACATATCATTTAAGGTTCTAAACAACAACATTAAAGGATTGACATGCCAAATATCAGAATCAAACTTAGAATCTTAGTAGTACATCAAAGTCATGCTTTCCTCTCATGAAAGAAATAAAAATGCTTGGAAATCATGAGTTATATTCTCTTCATGATAGGACATCATGCAAAACAACTTATACATTATATTACACATGCTAATTTCATTGAGATGCACATAATACCAAGGTCGGCCACTAAATCTAAATCATACCCATGAGGCTTATGACCACAAAATTTCATGTTAGAATTTCCACAAATCTTCCATATATTCAATATTATCATGCTTAAACACATTTTCATCTCTAATACTCATGCTTTTACATATATAAGGAACCCACACTACACTTCCTCACATCATTGTCCACAAAATTGTTAAGACACTGGTTTACCTCAAGAAATCTTAGCAAAACCACCAAAAACATAAGTATTTGAAAATCCAAACCATTCCAAAAGTTTTAGGAAATGAGACTAAAAATTAGTAAAACCCTTAAAATCTCATGAAAATAAAATAACATTAGAGGTTAGGGAGAAACTCCAAATAAAAAACCAACATTTTAGGAAAATAGAGAGCCCAAAGAAGTAGGAGCTAATCCTTCATTATTTTTCCAATCTAGCCCCATCTTGCTTAAGATCAAAATAAGGAAGAGTTAGAGGAAGGATTAGAAAAGGATGGAAAGATAAAAACCAAAGCTCAAATAAATTATGGAGGGAAAATAGAGATTTTGGAGTTTATGGAGGAACGGAGAAAATGAAGACTTTGGCTTGAAGTGACTAAGCATTTTTAGTGGAAAAAGAAGGGTAAGGGGTGTCTAAATCGATAACCTATATCCTATCCAAAATCCAAGCCTTTAAGTGCATATTTTGGAGGTTCGAAGCTAGCATTTTTTCCAAATGGTGAGAATTGAAATGTTCTAGATATGGTGCCTTAGAAACTCCAAACATGATAAGGGAATAAGGACAACAAGGAGAGGAGATCTATGTTAGTAACTTTTAGAGGATGTAGGGACTAATTTCCCTCTTAGAAAACTTGCAGAAGAGAAAAAACGATGAAGAAGAATATAATGAATGTGAGGTCATAAAAGTGAATTTTGAGAGATTACGCTCCATGAATCCATTTTAAATTAGTAAAATAGGTAAGGAGGCTCAAATGATTAGTAAAAATTATACACAAACCTCTTAAAATAGAATCACAATGCTACAAAAATTTTGAGAAAAGATTTGTAGTGTAAATTAAGCCCAAAGAACAATTAGCTCAATCAAACCAATGGATTGGTACCCCAAACCAGTTAATTGATTCACTTGGTTTCAAAAATTCAACTTAAGGAATAAACAAATTGATCAGTACTTGCAAACTAGTCGACCAATTTCTCTTAAAAATCACTTATATTACAAAATCCAACCCAAGCCCAACCAAAATAATACCAGCTTTAAACACACATCTAAACCAATTCAACTACATATATTAAAACACATTAAAAACCCTAAAAAGTGGGGTATTACACAGGGGTTTAGTAATTTTTGAAAAATCATTTAAGAAATTCCTATAAAACCCATTATGACCTAGGAAAATACTAACTGTTTTGACATTGGTTGGAGATGACATTTTGGTAATGATGGCAATCTTAGCCATATCAACTTTAGTTCCCCAATTTAAGATTAAATGATGATAAACCAAATATTTTCTATATTTTTAACTTACTTTGCCTTCACTTTGTAACTTTACTTGACACGAATCATGAGAATTATTGTAGTTCAAGTCTCTTTTTTGTGTTACTGCTCTCTTGGTAATTGTTTTTTAGAAATTTGCACAAAAAACACAAACCAAAAAAGTGATGCATGGAATCAGAGCAAAAACCAAATATGAAAGGCATTGAAGGAATATAATCAATCCCACATAATTATGGAGAAGTCAAGAAAGTCAAGGAACTAAAAAGAGGACAAAAGAAATCAAAAGGGACAAGAAAAGGTGTTGCATGAGCTTAGCACACCTAGCTGCACAGCTGTGCAACCCTTGATCCTAGCCTAGCTAAAAAAGTTAAAGGTAAATTTGTTGCACAACCAATCATTGTAAAGTTGTACAATCGTACAAAAGATGGGAGTAAACATGTCAAACAAGTCGAAGGTAAAACTGCTACACAACCACCCTATGAAACCTTTGTACGACAGTGTAACAGCAATTACCACTAGTTTTTACACATGACTCTACCTCTATTTTTGACAGTACCTTTCCCATTTTTTTTTCTAGTAGTTTTAGGATGATTTTAGAGCATATTTTCTCCTCCATTTTTCCATGCAAAAACTCCATGTAATCTACCTTAATTGATGTAACTTTACTTTCGAAATTTAAAGTAGATGATCGTGTATTACAACTCTACAATCAACTTAGTTTATCTTCAAATCTCAGTGTAATATATCTACTCTCTATTTTTTTATTTATTGTTTTTGTTAATATGTATGTCTTTCATTTTTATTCTTTACAATTTCTTATAGAATATGATGAATTAAATTACATATTATATGTATGGTTCTTATGTGTTGTTCTGTATGTTATGAATCACCGCTATCACTTGGATTTGATGGAATTTGACTTATTTAGACATTGACTATTACTGAAAGATTGAAATCGATGTTGAAAATTAACATACGAATAGGAATTCAAATGATCATGAAAGTAGACATTTGAGTCCTAGGGACTATTAAATTGGTGGTACTTAATGGATTTAATTTAAATTTGTACTCACAAAAGTAGTCAATGAATTAGGTTAAATATGTTATTAGACCTTGAAAGAGGGTAGCAAATCATATTAGACCAATTGTTCACAACCATTTGGATTATACTACAACATAACATTAATTCATTATTGAGTATTGAGGACGGGTACGAAGTTCGATCCTAGGCTTTATATTTATTATTTTAGAATCTATATTTAATCAGTTGTTGCATTTAGCTTCATTATCTATTTTTCATATTTTCATTCCATAGTGATCTAGATAGCTAAAATGATGCAGATTGGTAGTCAATTGTGAAGTCCCTATGGGATATATCCTTTACATGATACAACAGAGTCGTGCGCTTGTAGATTAACACTCATCAAGTTTTTTTGGGTCGTTATAGGGGACTTCATCCATTTAATATTGACTCTTTTGCTATTAATATAGACTAGATATTTATTTTCTTATTTTTATTTACTTTTGTGGTTTTCCTTTCCTCCTTGATATATTATTGTTTTTTGTCTTCAGGCACCTTATATGCAACTATTTCTCTATTTAAGATCTCCACTTGATTTGAATCCTAAAATTGAGATAACTTTGAGTGAATTGAGAGTGTGGGTATGTAACACAAAAGCAAGCATGAGCTCATAACTTTTAGCTGAAACAAATGGAGGAGAATAACAAAACCACTCTCTTAGGGAATTTACATATACTAAGTCATATGCAATGCAATCCAGCATTAGAAATCCAAACATCTCTGCCAACAAGTTTGAGTTGAAACCTACACTCCTTCATATGGTGCAGCAAAATCAATTTGCTGGTAGCCCAACGGAAGATCTAAATTTGCACATCTCCATTTTCCTCGAATATTGCTATACTTTGAAAATGAACAGGGTGAGAGATGATGCAATCAGTCTATGGTTATTTCCTTTTTCATTAAGGGATAAGGCAAGAGTTTACTCGCAATCACTTCCTCCTATTTCTATCGTCAATTGGGAACAAGTCTCATGGGCTTTCTTGAACAAGTACTTTCCTTGATCCAAGACGGTCCAGTTGAGAAATCTAATTACAAGCTTTAGTTATAAGGATGGTGAATCTCTATATGATGCATGGGAACATTATACGGACATGCTGAGAATGTTTCCACATCATGGGTTGTAAGAATGGCTATTAGTTCAATTTTACAATAGCCTCCTTTACAACACAATGTAATAGTAGGAGACACTATCATGAACAAGTGCATATCTGAAGCCAAGCAATTGATCAAGGACATGGCTAAAAACCACTACCAGTGCTCGAGTGAGCACTCTTCTACCAAGAAGAGCAGTAGGTATGATATTGATGCTCTTGATCATCTTTCTTCTAAAGTTGATGCACTATTTCAGAAATTTGACAAATTAAGTGTGAATACATTAACATCTACTTCTATTGTATGTGAGAATTGTGGTATTGTAGGACACTCATTGTTTGAATGTTAATCTATTACTCCTCCACCCCTGAAGAAACTCTTGCAGATCATGTGAATTATGTGAACAACCTCAACCGAAAAGGAGACCCATTTGCTCCTACATACAAACAGGGATTGTGAAATCACCTAAATCTCTCCTACAAGAACCCGCCACCCGACCCTATTCCTCAATCAAACTTTAGGTTTCTAGGTTTTTAAAAACTTAGTCCACCATTTCCTAAGCCTCCAAAGTCCAATATTGAGTTAATGTTGGGGACTTTTATGGCCTCTCTAACATGTAACTCAAGGATTTTAGGAACTCACTTAAGAACTTATGTAAGTTGAATCCCTATCCACCCACAATAAGATGCTATAAAACCAAATCATTCAGGTGGCCCAACAATCTGGGTCTTCTTTTAGGCCCTCCGAATGCTTCTAGGGAAACTAGAAACAAATCTTAAGGGATCCATCAATGCCAACGCACATAGATGTGGGAAGGAACTAAAAGGCCCTATTGTTATAAAGGAAATTGAGGATGTGTATGAGAGGGTTGAGGATGTTACGAAAGGGAGTGATGAGCCTGTGAGCATTGAGAAAGAGACCACCCTGTGAAGGGATCATAAATTTGAGAAGTATGTTGGCCCACCACTATATAAGCCTCCTATCCCTTACCCTCAAAGGTTAGTGAAGGCTAAGTTGGAAATTATTTTTTTTACAACTCTTGGAGATGTTGAAGAAACTCCTCATAAATATCCCACTTTTTGAAGTTGTGACCCAAACACTAATATATACGAAATTCCTCAAAGAGATTTTATCCAACAAGTGCAAGTTAGAAGAGTATGAAATTTTAGCCTTAACAAAAGAGTGAAACACCCTAATTCAAAACAAATTGCCACCTAAACATAAGGATCCCAGTTCATTCTCTGTATCTTATTCTATTGGAAATGTGATCATTAGTCGTGCTCTATATGACTTAAGTGCAAGTGTAAGCTTAATGACTTTTTCTATTTGTTTGAAACTTATAACAGATGAATTGAAGACCACTATGATATCTCTTCAGTTGGCAGATCGGTCAGTGTAGTATCCGATAGGTGTTGTTGATGATGTCTCTAAAAGCCTGTATGGAAACTCTAGAGGGGGTGAATAGAGTATTTTATAACAATAATGACAAATTAAAATTTTATGAGAAATAAGTAGAAGGATGATAAACAATAAACACATGATTTATAGTGGTTCAAGAAACTCTACAAAGTTTCTCTACGTCCACTACCAAAAGGTTTTGCCTTTTGGATTTGAATATCTCTTTATTTATAGTGGATGTTTAATGATGATCACTCCTCTCTTGGTTTATGAGCCTACAATCTCAATGACCCTCTAAGAGATGATTTACTCTTTTCCTAGTTATCCTCTCTCTAGGTTTATGAGACTAAAATCTCAATGACCTCTTTTAGGAATGCTAGATGAGACACCACTCTTCACTTGTGTTTGAGATGATGAGTTCGAATGAATAAAATAAAAAATTTCACTAAATATCTTATGAAAGTGAGTAATCATTAGTGAAGATTTTTTTCTAGCTAGAGAAATAATAATTACAAGTGTATGAGCACTCTAGGTAAATATAAAGAACAATTTGAGAACTAGAGAAGTATGAATTGGATTTGAAAGTGTAAAATCAAAACTCTCTTTGATTCTTTGTAAGATGTGAAAATGATGATTTTAGAAGATTTGTGTTAGCTTGATTGATTTTTATTAAAGTATAATAACTCTTATTTATAATGTTAAAAGATGGAAATAATTGGCATAAGCCTTTGTGTGTAAAAATTGTTCCAATGGTCAAAATACAACGGGGCAGAAAATCTCAGAAGTGCTTAGACTAGTTAGCTATTTTTGACAAATCAGTCGATCGATAGAACAGTTTCAACACTATGCACCTTTACAAAAGAGACCATAACTTGACCTACCTAGCTTGAAATTGTATTTCGTCTTATTTTCTGTAAATTAGACATCATAATATTTGCAAAGAAATATTATTTACCTAAAAATAATTTCTATTTAATTTATGATGAATTTTACAAGTTAGATTGTATGCAAAACGGCTTAAAATAAAATTAATTTAAGACAATATTTTACATAAATACTTGAAAATATTTTTGATTCATGAAATCACTTCAAGATATTTCAAAATTATTTTTAAATAGGATTATAAAATCAAATCATTTAAAAATATAAATTCTCAATATGTAAATTATATGTACATGACACCTAAGACTGTAACATACTCTTTAAAGCATGAGTCTTGATATCTTGAGTACACTTGCTTATCTCTTCATGGTTTGTGTATTACACATATGAAATTGAAGTACATAAAGCTAGAGTTTTATTTTTCCCTTCATTTTTGGTATTTGGCTTGTGCTTGGGTTATAATTTGTAAACTTCATCTCCTTATCACTCCTTAACTTAGTTAAGTGTTAAATACTTCACTTTTTCTTTGATACACATGCACACTTAATAAGATAAGTCAAATTTATAATTGAATTTGTTATCATCAAAACAAAGATAGATTAACCTATGAAGCCAACAATCCCCATAAAGGTTGGTAAAATTTTTATTCCTGTTGATTTTTTCATCTTGGAGATGGAGGAAGATTCTAAAATCCCCATCATCTTAGGAAGACCATTCCTAACAATTACAATTGCTATTGTTGATGTGAAAAATGGAAGGTTATCCTTGAATGTTGGAGAAGAAAATGTTGAGTTCGATTTATCTAATTTGTGAAATCTCCTAACTTTGATGATGGATACTACAGGAGTGACATAATCGAGTAGGTTGTATGAGAAGAAATAACTAGACAATTTTCTAAAGATCCACTTAAGAAATTCCTAGTGCATGGAGACCCCGATGGGAGCAATGAAGATGATGTGTTGGAAATAACAAAGGCATTGGAGGCAACCCCTTTCCTGCCTAAAGAAAAAGACATAATGGAAGAGTTGAACATAGACTCAAAACCCATCCAAGAGGAGGAGGATAAAACACCAAAGGTAGAACTTAAACTACTTCCTCCCTCTCTAAGATATGAGTTTCTTGATTCTAACTCTAACTACCCGGTTATTGTTAATGCAAAGCCGAGTAAAAATGAAACTGAGAAATTACTTAGAGTGCTTAGGTTGCATAAGAATTCCATTAGCTAAACAATTTATGACATTAAGAGTCTAAGACCCTTTTTGTGCATGCATCACATTTTACTAGAGGAGGGGCACAAACCCTCCATAGAGCATCAAAGACGTTGGAACCCTAACATGAAAGAGTTTGCCAAGAAAGAGGTCATTAAGTTGTTGAATGTAGGAGGAATATATTTGATATTAGATAGTGAACGGGTGAGCCCTATTCAAGTGGTACCTAATAAGGGAGGGATGACTGTTTCTAGGAATGAAAATAATGAACTTATCCCAACTAGGACAGTAATGGGGTGGCAAATATGTATTGACTATAAGAAGTTAACTAAGGCCACCCATAAAGACCACTTCCCCATCACATTCATTGATCAAATTTGGAAACACTTGATAGGCATTCACATTTTTTTCACTTGGATGGATATTTAGGATTTTTTTTGAATCCTTATTCACCCTAGTGACCAAGAAAAAATAACATTCATATGCCTTTATGGCATGTTTATGTATCGTAGGATGCCTTTTGGTTTGTGTAATGCTCCTCGAACTTTTTAGAGATGCATGATGAATATTTTCTCTGCCTTCATTGAGGATTTAATGGAACTATTCATGGATGATTTTTTTGTGCATGACACCTCTTTTAATTCTTATTTAGCTAACATGTACAAGGTGTTGAAGAGATTTGAGGAAGTAAACCTCATACTTAATTAGGAGAAGTGAAATTTTATGGTACAAGAAGGTATTGTGTTTGGTCATATAACCGAGGCATCGAGGTAGATTGAGCTAAGATCAAAATCATTGACAAAATTCCTCCTCCCAAGTCAAAGGAATTGAGGAACTTCTTAGGACACACTAGTTTTTACCAACGTTTCATTAAAGACTTTTCCAAAATTGCTAAACCTCTCACCAATCTTCTTTTTAAGGATGTGCCTTTTGTGTTTGATGATGCTTGTCTTGATGCTTTTTACTGGGTAAAGAAGGCATTGATAAATGCTCCAGTGGTTCAACCACCTGATTGGGATATTCTATTAGAGATTATGACCGATGCAAATGACTACGCGATTGGGTTAATTCTTGGTTAAGAGAAGGATGGTAAATGATATGCCATATACTATGCAAGTCACACATTGGATGGTGCTCAAGCAAACTATACCACAATAGAAAAGGAATTTTTAGTTGTGATGTTTGGCGCCCTTGATAAGTTTCGATAATAACTATTTGGTTCAAAAGTCATTATCTATACCGATCATGTAGCCATCAAGTATCTGTTGAGCAAGAAGGATGAAAAACTAAGGTTGCTTTGATGGGTGATACTGCTTCAATAATTTGATCTAGATATTAAATATAAGAAGGGCAGTGATAATACTATGGTATATCATATTTCCCATATTAGATAGGTGCTCAAGGAAGGGGAAGAGAAAATACTAGATGACTCATTTGTAGATGATCACTTGTTTGTAGTGACTACAACTCTGAGGGTCCCATGTGTTTGCTGATTTTGTCAATTATACAGTTAGTGAGATTATACCTCTAGAGTTATCCTACCATCAAAGGAAGAAATTCCTTTTGGTATGCAAGCACTAATATTGGGATGAGCCATACCTCTGTAAGCTTCACCTCGATGATATCTACAGAAGAAGTGTTCCGGAAAAATGATCAACAACATCATATTTCATTGCCATTCATTGCCTTATGGTGGTCATGCTAGCTCTAATAAGACTACTGCTAAGATCCTTCATGCTAGGTTTTATTGGCCAACACTACTATTTGGTGATCCATGCCAAAGAACCAAAAATATTCTGGGAAGGCAAGAGATGCCTCAAAACTACATCCACAACACACATCATCCTTTAAATTCTAAAGTGGAGCTCCTATTTGAACTAAAATACCACCGTCGACTCACTGGCTGCTATCCCTAGTGCAAAAATCAATAAATTAGTGAGTCGGGAATGATATAGCCTCAAAATCATGATTCCCCACATTAGCTACATGAACTGCTTCAGCTAATCCCTCTTAAGCCTCTTGGGGTAAAACATAGTACGGATCATCACCTTAAAGTCCTCTTAGGACATTGGTGGTCCTCCCAGTGCGCAATGACCTTCCCACCTAGTGTTGGTGGCTCCTCATAAGAAGAAAGTTGTAATACTCACCTTCCAAGTAAGTGGGTGGTTAGCTACCTCATACATCCTATCGATATCATGAATCCATCCTTCTAGGATGACTAGGTCCTCATCATCGGTATAGGGTGAGGCTAATGTCCAATAACCCTCCAAAGCTAGTATTCTCTGATAACCTCCTATAGGTAATGCAAAAGTGGTGTCAGACATCGGACAAACTCGATGAATACCTGAAAGGTCTCTTCTAAAAGACCAATATGACCATTAAGTGCCATGTTGATTTAGTTACAAAAAAAGGAAATAAGATAGGAAGAATATTCCTATCTTAATAACACATAATACATGCAATCATATTCAAAGACCACCTAGGCTACCCATTCTCTATTCCTAACAAGTTAATCAAGGATTTGGAAGAATTGAGTTTTCAAAAAATATGAAATGGATAGATGAAGGGATCATTGGAAAAGTGAATTTTGAAAACAAAATGTGGTAATCAAAACCAATTCTCTGATACCAACTTGTAACACCCCAAATTTTATTACTATAAAAATTTATTTTACAATGGAAGATTATAATCAAAATACCGGGTGTTTCTGTTGTAATCGATGTAAGTCTAGGTTACCATACCATCCTCACCTTAATCACAAGGATAAAACCATTAAAATGTGAACTAAGAATATTATAAAACAAGAGAAACTTAATAAATACAAATACGAGTTTGGAGGTTTACTTCAAGTACAATGACTAATGTAAACAAAGGGGATACCATGGATCTAAAATTTCAAAAGGTATTAAGATAAACCATCATTTAGATAACATGACTCTTCACCCAAACCCTTAGTACTGAAATTATAACACCCCAAAATTTTGTAACTTTTATTTTCGGGTGTTTAACCTTTTATTCAAAACTAACCCTTAAACCTTAGCTTAATTATTTAGCTAACAGCATTTGTGTCGTAACCTAAATAAATTTCTAAACATTCTTCCCAATTGTTCTGAACTTTTTCCTCCCTATTAAACCCATCCTAAACCAATTTTTTTTTCTTGATTATTTTCATACCTGATACCCTAACCTAATCAAATTAAACATAAGACTAGAATAAAATAAACCTATTTTACCTACCATTTTACCCCTATTCTTCTACCCTTACGTGCCCCAATCTCCACCCCCAAGAATTCTCCTCATATCCTTCCCCTTCTCCCATTATGCCCATGCCCTAGCCTGTAAAGCATTCCTCATCCTATGCTAAACCATACCCCTCTCCCACCTTTACGAAATTACACACACCTACAACTCCCTATCTTATCTATATATACATGCACAACCTTCTTCTCCTCTCTTCTATACATACATACACATTGCACACCTACTTCAACCAACCTCCCCCAAACATTTTGATGCACAACCTCCCTTCTCTCTCTACATGTCCCAACCGACCACACAGCTTCCTCCAACCATTTTTGTGAAGCCCTCTCAACACATAACTCCCCAGCTGTCAACCGCAACCATCATCATCTTCATAGTTGCCTGCATCTTATCCATTTCCAGCCACACATGCACCATCCACTAGCATATCCATCTTCTTCTTCTTCTTCTTCTTCTTCCTCCTTCTCCTCCTCCTCCTCTTACCAAAGCTAGTCACCGCCTTCTTCCTACACCTTCCACCTCATAGCCATCACTCCAACCCAACCAACCTTCCTTGTCATTCCGTGCACCACTATCAACTTTGCACCACCCTTCTATCATAGCACCACAACACCCAGCAACCACCACTAAGCCTTCCCTTCCTCCTTATCCTCCCCTATAGTATTTTCTGTAATTTGCTTCTTCCACCCATAACTCCAACCATCGCCATCCCCTCATCATCCCTTCACCTCAGCCAACCAACTCTACCCTACCTTCTCCCCCTTTGCATGTGCATGGCTCATACTGCATGCATAATGTGAGTTGTGTTTGGTTATAAGTTGATTTTGGTACCTATTATGTATATGTAAAGGCATTTTGGTAATTTTAGAAAAATAAATATTTTATTATTATGATTGTTATTTTATTTGTTGAAATATTAATTTGGTATTTTGAAATTATTTTTAGGTACTAAAGTTTTTTAGTGGGATCTCATAGTATTTAGTATAATACTATTGTTTTTGCATTTTTGCTGGCATTTAGGTAACTTTTATAATTTCTTAAAATAGTAAATCTCATATGATAGCACATTAGGATTTATTGTATTGAAATATATTAAGGATGAATGGTTAAATTATAATTATTTGTTATATCATGAAAATATGCAAAAAGATCCATTTTATCATATGTAAAATAATTCAAGGGAAAAAGTAAGTAAAAATGATGTTTATTCATGATTATGTGTGACATGTACGTAAAAAATGATAGGATGAGTATATTTAAATCAATTTATGGAATATTAGTCATGGATGTGTGCCCTAGGGGCAATTTTATCATTTTATTTGTATTATAATTTTTATTGTAACAAGCATGTCTAATATGCATTGTATGTTGTTAAGTATGAAATTATGTGATCATAGATGTATTAGACATTAGTGCTAGGATTTTATATGCAAAACCTTGAATAAGGGCAACTTGGTCATTTGGTTTATCTAATACTTTATCTCCATGATAAATTGGTTTAATTATTATGTTTCAACCTTTTTATGGTAACTTAATAGATAAAATGGATTTAGTAATTGAAGAGGATGTTAAAGTGGTAATTTTAACCTCAGGGGCATTTTGGTCATTTTCATCTTAATGGGCCCAAAAGTAAATAATTGAGCTTAGAATGACCTTAGTATATTTTTACAAACAACCTTAATAATGATCTTGATTATGCTTGTTTCAAAATAATTGGAAGTGAGTAAAATGGTTAATGTATGGAAATTTAATCAATGTGATTTGTATGCAATTTCATAGTCACCTTAATAAAATACTAATACTTAAAGTGAAATACGTCGAGTTAAGGAATGGTAGCACTTTAGTGGTCGCTACTTTAAAGATGTGGTTTAGCCCATAGTTGATTATGGATTTCTATTGGTATGCCTTTATGTCTCGGCTAGGCCTTATCTCATACTCTATTATGTTCTATGGACTGATAGGGAGTATACATACTTATAGATTAGGTGTCCTTGTCGGTAGGGTACTGAGTTACCTTCATGTACCAATGTAACCAGGGCTACCTTGGTGTGTTCGTATGAGTGGAGAACCTTAGTGTTTCCAAGTTCAATGTGATCTCTGTTCGAGTAAATAAAAATGAAAATGATTGATGGATTATTGGAGTCTTGGATGTGGTTCAGAAGATGATGATGACTTAGATGTGGTCACATCTCAACACTACGTCGCATAAGATCCTCATCCTTTTGATCTATGACTATATATATATATAACCTAATTTGTTCATCTTGAGTATATTTTTATTCCTTCTCCAATCAAGGTATTGCACTTGTGTTGACTACTCTCATTATTTGGTGCACCACACTTGTCGATCTGTCTATAGATCACGATAAATAATGGTTAATCCTACTCTTTTTGCTATCATACATTGATAGATGTGATAGATAAGAATAATTAGGATATGACACTTCATTGCATCTATTAAACAAATGATTTGATTACTTGAGCCAAATAGTTCATGAACTTTCATTTCCCCTATCTCACTTTATTTTCTAATACATCTAACAACATGTGTGTATATCTGTGCTGCCTTGACAATATGAGATATGGGTATTACTACTAATAATTTAAATTTTTTTCATGCAACTTCCTCTCATTATAAGTGATATGCCTTGAACTGTCATAAATCTTGTACTTATTATCTGTTGTGATAATATATATATATATATATATATATATATATATATATATATATATATATATATGTGTGTGTGTGTGTGTGTGTGTGTGTGTGTGTGTGTGTGTGTGTGTGTGTGTGTGTGTGTGTGTGTGTGTGTGTGTGTGTGTGTGTGTGTGTGTGTGTGTGTGTGTGTGTGTGTGTGTGTGTGTGTGTGTGTGTCAGATATGCGATATGAGTCATATGCCATGCATAAATTGATAAAAGTTGAAGACCCTAATACTTTTATTTTCCAACATTTTTAAGCAATTGTACTTCACAGCGAATGAGTCTGAAGGTTTAAACATTTATTTTTTAAACATGTTTTCTCATAGTATATATGCTAGTACATGCCTTCACTTTTATTCCTACTTGACTAGACATGCTTTTTTTATGTTTACAAATGATTACAAGAGTTTTATATTCTCTATGAGCATATATGACACTCTTACTAAAAGTTGATATCATTTATCAACTTCCATGTTTTTCTTTGAAAAATTAAAATCTAGCAAGTGACATTTGTTGGAAAACTATGTTCTTGAATTACACATCTTCTCCCTCCTTCTCCTTCTCGATTATACATTGAGAAGTAATTCATAAATGGCTTTGTAATTAATGCTTATAACTTAATTACCATTGAAGTGTAAATGCTAATGCTTAATTGTAATACTTTGATATTGCATTCCACTCATATATATTCCATGAAATGGGAAGTAATTAGGACATGTTTCCTTTCCTAGCTTTGCATCTATGCATCTAAAAAGTGTCTCCTTTTGATGACTAAATGATCATACTTGATACAAATGAATGTCCTTTTATGCTTTGAAATTGATACAATTGTCATGCCCACTAATTCACCTTCTTTTTGACATTTTGGTTCTTTGGGGTATGTTTCATTCTATTTCTCTTCCCTTATACTTCTCATCCATTCATTACTATAAAATGGAAATAATTGATATAATATGGGCATAACATGGAGTTGAGAAACTTCCTTGATTGAGTAAACTAGTGCACAAATAATATGTGGCCTAAATATGCTTGCTTCAGTTTTGTTTTTGTACAACCAATTTCAACACTAAATTGCTCATCTATTGCTTGGGTATATACTTGAAACTATGATATTCTTTTTCACATCATTTCTTGTTCTTAATTTTATACTACTACTTGATGACATGTGATTCTAAGAGCTATACTTTGGCCTTCATTCATGTTATTGACTCTTGAGTGATGTTATGCTCCTATATGATTTGATCATAAACATTCATTATTGAGATCATTATAGTGTGACCTCTTACCTACATGATTCTGTACACATCTTAGCCACACACAAACTTTTCTATTTATTGGCTAGGCTGATAGATGCAACTCTAAAATTAATTGATCACATGACTTTATTGCTAGATTAACTTATAATATCTTATGTACAAGATCATTTCCATCTCTCAATATCTTGTTAAAAAGTATCCTCATTATGCTTAAATGTATTACTTAGTACAAATGAGTGATACTCTTGCATTTCATTGATGTGCTTGTCTTGATCTCTAATTCATCATATTATTGACAAATTAATCATTGAATGGATCATTCATCATATTCCTTAATTTTCTTGTGCTTTATGTCCACCATATAAAAGGGAAACATGTGATAAGATATTGTGTCATAAATTTCAAGATGAAATTATCATTGTAGTCTCATGTTGATCTATGTTCATGGTAAAGGACACTCTTATATATTTGCATAATCCTTGTCACATTCACCCTCCTAAAGTTTACTTTCATATCATTTTTGTATTTGAATATCTTTATGACTCATTAAATACTCCATGCCTTATTGCTATAAATATTGTAATTATAAAATCTCAAGAGCTTTAGTGATATCATATTTGAGTTATTCCTATGAATCTTGATACTCATATCTTTGCTTCCACTACTCATGTTGTTTAAGATAATAATATCTTAAGTTATCATATTGTGATCTTGATTTTATTGAGGTTATATGCATACTTTTAAGGAGAGCATATTTGTTTTACTAGATCACTTGTGTTATTATCCTAGGTATAGCCTAAGGGGGAGATATGTTATATTTGTTTCATTCATGTTATTCATTGATAATATTGAGTATGAATGAACTCCTTATACTTTAGTAGATCATGTGCATGTCTTGCGGGGGAGTTTCACTCTATATGCATTTAATTTCTTATGCACTTATATTTTGATTGGAGATAGTATTTGCTAAAGCCCTTTCCTTTTGTTGATGACAAAAGGGGGAGAAAGGGTGAAAAGATGCTATGTACTGAATTTTTTATCATTGCATTTCAACTCATATGATACTTGTGTCATTTTACTGTAAAATAGATAATATATGATCCATATGATTCAAAAAAAAATATTGATTTTCACTTTCACATCTTTATACACCATCTCTCAATATATTGGCATCTTTTTGTTTTTGATCATAAAAAGGAGGAGATTGTTAACCTCATACGTCAATTAACCTTTTTTTTATGATAGCAAACTCAATTATAAATTTGACTTATTTTATTAAGTGTGCTTGTGTATCATAGCAAAACATAAAGTATTCAATACCTAACTAATTCAAGGAGTGATAAGGAGTTTGAGTTTACAAATCATATCCCAAACACAAGATAAAGATCAACAAGGAGGAAAAATAAGACTCTAGCTTCAAGTACTTCAATTTCATATGTATAATAAACAAACCACGAAGAGATAAGTAAGAGTGCTCAAGATTTCAAGACTCAAACTTCAAAGAGTATGTTACAGTCTTAGGTTTTATGTACATATGATTTATATATTGATCACTTAGATATTTTAATGATTTGATATTTATAATCCTATTCGAAAATTATTTTGAAAGATCTGAAAGTGATTTCATGTATAAAAAATATTTTCAATTATTTGTGCAAAAGGTTGTCTTAAATTGATTTTATTTTAAGCAGTTTTGCATATGATCCGACTTGCAAAATTCACCATAAATTATATAGACATTATTTTTGGATTAATAATATCTCTTTGGAAATATTAAGATGTCTAATTTATAGAAAAAAAAAAGATGACACTCAATTTCGAGCATTGTAGCTCAAGTTATGGTATTTTTTGTAAAGGTGCGCAATGCTAATAACTAGTTGACTGATTGATTGGTTTTAAACCCATCGACTAGTTTCAAAACGAGTCGACTCGTTTGAAAACCTATCGACTATTTTGGGAATTTATGAATATTTTTTACCTATTGTAATTCGACTGTTGGAGTATAGTTTACACCACATGACTAGTGTCAATTTTTCTCATCTTTTAGCACTATAAACAAGAGTTTTTAGACTTTAATAAACATCAATCAAGCTAGCATAACTCTTCTAAATCATCATTATCACATCTTATAAAGAATAAAAGAGAGTTTTGATTTTACACTTTTAAATCCAAATCAAACTTTCCTAGTGCTCAATTTGTTCTTCATATTTAGCTAGAGTACTTATACACTTGTAATTATTATTTCCTAGTTAAATAAAAATCTTCACTAATGATTACTCACTTTCATATGCTATCCAGTGAAGATTTTTATTGTATTCATTCAAATTCATCATCTCAAACACAAGTGAAGAGTGGTGCATTGTCTAGCATTCCTAAGAGAGGTCATTGAGATTGTAGTCTCATAAACCTAGATAGGATAAATAGGAAAAGTGTAAATCATATCCCAAAGGGTCATTGAGATTGTAGGATCATAAACCAAGAGAGGAGTGATCATCATCAAACACATACAATAAAAAAAGGAGATTCAAATCCAAAAGGAAAAAGCTTTTGGTAGTGGATGTAGAGAAACTTTGTAGAGTTTCTTGAGCCACTATAAATTGCTTGTTTATTGTTTATCATCCTTCTACTTATTTCTTACAAAATTTTAATTTGGCATTATTGTTACAAAATACTCTATTCACCCCCTCTAGAGTATCCATACAGTCTTTCATTATTTGTTGAATGGGTAGTGCTCATTATAAGTCAACTTCTAGGTTCAATCAAAGATGGTAGTTTACTTTGAGAGCCTAAGGCTATCCAATATCTTTTGGTACATTGATTTCGGTTGTATTTGGGCCCATACGTCTATTAGTATTTTATCTTTGACTTTTGTAAATCTCTAATGCTTCTTTTATGTAGCACAATACTTATCTTTTGTCTCCTCTATTTAGTTTTTGTAATAATGTATTAAATATAAGTGGAGTAATGATTTTGGCCTTAGCACATGGTATGAGAATGGTAAGGGTAACCAGACATGTACTAAGTGTGGAGGTAACACCCTTTATTGTTTTATTATTTTAATTCTACACTTAACTCAGTAGAAAAAAAAATCAATTCTTAAAAACTGGAGTGTTAAAAAAATAATCACTCCCACCCATACAATGAATCATAGGCACCAAAATCATCCAAGAGCAACACCTATTAAAAGGATGGTCAATATGTTACATATTGAGTAAGGTGACAATACTGTTGACTTAGGGATATAGTTAAATACATGCATTAAAAATATAGAATAATTATACATGCAAACACATAAAAATATAAGAAGGTAAATATTGACCCAAGCTTCTTTATTAGATATAACCATTTTATTTTTTTATTTACATTGAGTTCAGGGACCCCACTATTCTTAAACCAGTGGAGTGATCTGAAGCATCTCTTAGGAACAACTTACTTGATTTACTATTATTATCTATTGGAACAGACCCAACACCTCTCAAGACAAAACACTCCTGAGTTACTATTTTTAAATTGATGGAATGATTTGAAGCATCTCTTAGGGACAACACACTTGAGCCACTATTATCGTCCGATGGAACAAATAAAATACCTCGATCCTGAATCACGTAGTCTTCCACTTTAAATTATTATTATCTTATCCATTAGGTGACTTATCTCAAATAATATTTATTTTAACATTGAGTTTAGGGCCCCACTATTCTTAATTTGGAAGAATGGACCGATGCACCTCTTAGGAAAAAAAATACTCCCGAGCCACTATTATCATCTAGTAGAACGGACCCATAAAATACCTTAGTATGACTCACATGATCTTTCACTTTAAATAATTAATGTCTTATTCAATATTGATTTGAGAGGTACTAAACATATTAAACGAAGGTAAAACACATCACAAGGATCTTAAGGTCATTCTCTAGGGTTAAGACCTTTATATTCCCCTAAAACCCTAATTTTACATTTTTATCATAACTCTTCTTCTATTAATATTTTATTCACCAACATTATTAACTTTTACCCAAATATAATTATTATTAATACACTCAAATTTCAAAGCCTAACTCTAAGGTCTTTCACATGAGAGAATAACTCTATCTCTAAATTTACTACTCCTAGAGCTTATAAACCCTAATTTCATAAATCCATCATAACTTTTTCTATAGGGATCCAACAATCAATCAATTCAATATGCATTCCAAAAATACTAATATTAACAACATATTCAGATTTTGTGTTCTAACTCTATATTTTCACACATGTGATAATAACTTTCTCATTTTGGGTTACTATTCTCAAATTAGACCATTTTCATACTTTATTAGCCTTAGGCCATTCACAAATATTCTAAACATTCATATCAATCCCTTATAATATTTTATATGAAATAACACCTTAAAATATAATTATTCTCATATTAAATCCATATTAACCTAAATACCGTTGCTGATAACAAAACTCTTATTTTATGCAAATCTAATATGTTTGTTAACATTATTTTCAAATCCTCTATTTATTTCCATATACCTTATTATTCTCATTTCACACTCATCATACCTTATTAAACCCATGTTATAACTATACATCACACCAAGAGTTTTTCACATATAATAACGATATCGCATAATCTCCACTTACTTATTTTCTATCATATAATATCAACTGCATATCATAAAATTAACAATCATACATTAAATCACATTATAATAATAATATGGTATAGCATAAAAAATCAATAAAAACCCTAGGCTACAATGAGTATCCCTATAAAAATAACACTTGTCTCTAAACATGCAAATCCCATTTTGCCTCCTCTAGAACCTCTGAAAAATCACCTCAGAAATCATATTAAAACATAATTAGGATTAGATAACATAATTAAAGAAAAGTTAATAAAATATAAGGGTGAACTAATGGAGTAAAACCACACCAAGTAAGGTGAGTGTTTATGAAACTTGGCTCAACCAAAGAGGAGGAACGACAATAGGTGTTGAGCTAAGGGGACTTGCAATGACACAAGCTACCATCACTAAGGGCTGAGCAACGACCAAAGGATCTGAAGGGTGGAGGGAAGAAACAATGGAAAAGGCCAAAGGAGGGTAGTGTACACCGGTTGGTTTGGCCAAACCAAGGGGTGTGGTGCGGTAGGAAGGGCCAAAAATGGAGTGTAGGCTGTGATGAAAGTCACCGAGTGGTGGGGTGGTGTTCAGTTATTGTTGTTGTAGCTAAGGAAAATAAAGAAAGGAGAGAGCTACGGGTTATTTTGTTGAAAGGTGGGGTGATGCACTAGTGGAAATTACCACTAGCTAGAGGGTGGGTAGGAATGGCAAAAGCGACTAGAGGGGGTAGGGCTACTTTAGTGAGGGATGTTGGTGGTGAGTTTTTTGGTGATGGAAAGGCAAGGAGAAAGGTAAGGAGTAAGGTTGCGAAGTTGTAGTGGAGTTTCTAAAGAAAATGAAGGGAGAGAAGAGATGGTTGGGAAGCATTAAATGTGCCTTATATAAACGTACATACATGCTAGAAAAGAGGGGTTATCGGCCAAAAATTCAACCCCAACCCATGAACGTAGGGGCTAGGAGTTGATAGGTTGACGGGGTAGCGAGTGGCTTAGTAGGTGATAGGGAGGTGGTGGGGGCATGGTAGGCATTGTATAAAGGAAATCTTTCACATAGGAAGAAGGGGAAAAAAAGGAAAGAGAATGACTATTGAAGTCAGAAAAGAGAAAGAAAAGAAAAGGAAAAAGAGGGAAAAGAAAAGGAGAAAATAATATGTTTGGTTTTTTATGAGGATAAGATTAATATAATTTAGGTTAGTATATTAGGATAGTTTAATCATTGATAAATCATGATTAAGTTAAAATTATAGGGTTACAAAGTTAGGGTAAGGTGGACATATTAATTTATTGAGATTAAAATTAGGTTAAGAAGTAAATCATTCTAAATTAGGTTTAGTTAAATTTTAGGGTATGAAAGTTCATATGTGTTTTATGTATTTTCAGTCATGTTTGAGTATGAATGCATCTAGATTCAAGTATGAGATGTGAAATAATGTTCATCATGTTCTAGTATCTTATAATGAATTATATATAAGCATGATTTACGTTTATGAGCATGATTGAGTTGCTTGGTTATTTGGAAAGTTTTGAGTATAAGCATGAATTAATGTCTTTAAATGGTCGTTAGATGTGTATCAAGTGTTCATTGTGATAAACATGGCATTATTAAATGTTTGAAGCATGAAAGCATATTGGGCATGTTTAGCTTTATATTGGGTCAGGTTTTATGCATACTAAATGTTGTTTGCGCAAGTTCCAATGTTGTGGTCTTTGATTTGTAACCAGGTTAAGTGGTTTGTTTGTCAAATAGTATACTGGTGATGAAATCTAGTCAACTAGTTAGTGGATTCTAGAGCCATAATTTTTGACTAATACTTAGATTGGTTAATTTACTTGTTAACTAGTCAAATGGTTTGTACCAGTTGATTGGTTACGGAAAGCCAATGAACTAGTTATTAGGAATGTTTTTTTAGTGTTCTTGTGTTGTGAACAATCATCTAGCTCAGTTGGTTCATACTAGTTGACTGGTTAGGAACAACCATTTAATTGGTTTATGTGTTTCGCATGTTCTCGTTTCCCTGTTTGGTTCCTGAACTAGTTAATTGGTTCTATGGGGGTGTCTTTGAGTATATTTTGAGGTCTAATCTTTAGATTGACCATAGGTATCACTATACATGATTCTTAGTTTATATCCCTTCTTAGAATAACATCTTGAATAATCATAATTCTTAATTAGTAACTTGGTCATCTTGGTTATAATTAATTTCTTAATAAGATGTCATTCATGCCTAATTTCTCCAACTCTCAAGAAGGTAACCATGAGTTAGCAAACATGTTTCCTTGTGTTTTTCTCCAATTATTTACCTAGTATATTTGGATATTATGGTAAACCATTATAGCATCATTAGTAAACTATGTATGTGGAGATGCATGATTGGTGGGGCGCACATTGCCCCTTATGTTTTATGATTCTTCACTTAATACCTTTCCTTTTTCTATATGGTTTATAAAGAGTATACGTATATTATGGGTTAGGGTTATACTATGGTAAGCTGCCATGACATTATTTATTTAGTTTAGGTGGGGTGTGGAATCCTTGTGTTTTGTATGGATTACTATATTGTGGCACTATAATGATCCCATTCTTTGGGTGAGTAAGATTTGATGATTTGTAGGGTTATAACTCATAGCTAGAGTATGATGGTGATGTCATTACCGATGTGGGTCTCTAAATGAGAGCTGCTTGGGGGTTGATGTTAATGCCATTGTATTAGTCGAGAGTTAGGCTAACTAGATATTTAATTATATTTCGTACAGTGTTGGGTTGTTTTTGTGCTTTCAATTATTTAAACTCTTAGCTTTGATGATGTATTTTGGTTATCGTAGAATTTATCACATCACACACACACACACACACACACACATTATTATTATTATTGTCATCTCATTTGTTTGCTTGTGTTCGATTTTACCTTTCATCAATCATAAGTTAGGTAAATGATCATATCTCTCTCTATGGTTAATGTGACGTTAACATTTCCTAATTTTATTTTAAATGATTTTGCATTGTCTTAAATGAAGTTTTTGGTTGGGAAAATTGGGGGTGTTATATCCTCAATTTTATCTGATACCTTCTCTTGTTTGTGACTCATTTTAATTTAAATAAGAAAAATACTTCAATTATAATCAAGTACATGAATAAATAAAATAAATTATGGATAGAATACATATAATATGATGAGATGTCCATATACGTAAATATAATCAAATTTAAAACTATATCAAATAAATCAAGCTTGCCTAATCAATATATTTGCTTTCTGTATTTGGTGATACCCGACTGGCCAAGTCTATGGAATTTTTATATAAATCATCCCTAATGTTCAAAGCAACGTGTAGCATAGACGTAGGAAACTATATTTTCTATTTATAGATATTTCCAAATACTAATTCTTACACCTTTTGAATTAATTATTATAAAAGGTTCCATAAATACTATGACAAGTACTAAAAGAAAGGCAAAACTATAAGGTATAATACATAAAACAAGCCACTGAGAATTATTCATGAAAATCAAATAAAAAACATGCAACTAGAAAGAATAAAAAAGTAGGAGCGTCTAGATCTACCACTCCTACCTAACACTACATGAATTATTAACACTAAAGACCATTTCTAGCTTTAAGATCTAATACTGCCAAGTCACAAAGTGAACTACTCTTGTGGGTCGAGAATAACAAACAACATTGTACAAATGTACAAGAACCATATGACGTAAAATGACAAACACATCTCAAATTTAGGGGGAAAAAGAATGGTATACCTATTATTTTGGTTGTATTTGACCGGTATATCTAATTGTATTGCGTTGGAAATTTGATGATTTAGGTTGGAGGAAAAAGTCTAGGAGAAGAAGGGTGAAACTAGATAAGGCCTCATTTGGTACGTTAATTGTAAATTCTTGAGGAAGTCAAGAACTTACTATTAGGGAGATACTTATTTGACAATATGTTTGATTTACACCGAAAAAGTTGAAGAGAAAATAAATTTATTTTTATTTTTAATTATTATATGTGAGATACAAATAAATAAAGTAAAAGAAGTTCTACTTCTTATTGTATTACTCAATAATTGGGTTTTATATTAACTACAAAAATAGGAAGGTTAAAAGAGAATTGTACTTTTTTTGACTTATTTATTTTGTATTAAATAAATCTACGATACTATTTAGAAAGTATAACTTTGTTAAAGTTATACCAAAACATACTCAAGAGAAAGGTAAAGGAGAAAGAAGTGGGGAAGAAGGGTAGATTAGGTTGGGTGATAAAGACGTATATTGTTACATGAGGAGTATTATGGGTAGTTCAGGTTTTCAGTTACCCTTCTTGTTTGGTATAAGGGTAATAGAGGTGGAAAAATTTCTCCTCTATTTTGCATCTTTTATATTAAATATTTAATAATAATAAATATATTTTAATAAAATATTTATTTTAGATTAAATTAAGATCTAAAATGAATATTTATTAAAATAAAAAATTTTAATTTTAAATAAATTATATAATATATATAAAATATAGAAGTAATTTTTTCACCCTTGTTACCCCAATACCAAACAACACTTAATGATTCGTATTCTAAACAGCTGCCCCGTTTGCTAGGGTATCTAATACAGATGTATATCCGGCTTCTTCTTAATTCCCGGTCAGGAATCAGAACGCTAACTAATAAGGAAAACGCGGAACGACGGCGATGATGAGCGGCTCGACAGCGACAGTGATGACGGCCCCGCCATGGAAGCAGATACTTCTCAATGCCATTGAGTCCAATTCGCACCTTAAGCACTCCTATTACTTTCAGCTGGTAATGAATCACCGCGACACACCCTCACTGTTTAATTCATTTTGATGCCAGATTTCAAGGTTCTCCGCCTACATTTTTGGTTTTTCTTTGCGCACTCAGGTTGTTTTCTTTTTGTTTTCTTTTCCCCAAGGCAACGATTGGATTAAATGGAAGACCAGCTAATCGAACTGTTGTTTTCAGGTATTAGTTCCTCCGCGCCTCTTTCTCTCCCATATCTATTTCACTCTTGCTATAGAATTCTGCGCTTAAATTCGTAAACTTGATTTATTGAGATATATAATGTACCTGCATTGAGTTGGATATGCTTGTACATAGCAGGTACTGATTTTGCTTAGGTGGGATTGATGGACTAGTATACTGAACCGTGCTTAGAACTTCAGATCCCTTGCTACTTTAGATTGCTATTTCAATTTTGGTGGAATGCTATTGCGATCAGTATATCCTCGTTTAATTTTACAGTATCTATTTAATTATTTATGTATGCAATATTTGTATCTCTTTTTGCTGAAATTGGTTGCTGTGATTGGGAATGATCAGGGGATTCCAGGAAGGTACTGATAGATTCCAGATCAACACTGATTCACGTAGCACCAAGGTTAATTCATCTCACCTTCAGAAAATTCTGCAAGTCGTTCTTAGACATGGAATAGTTTGTTGCTTCATCATACAAAGATATTGATGCAAGGTAATTCCCTCTTTGGGTGGGAAGAATTCTAGAAAAAGAATTAGGAGGGAGAGAGGCCTCCTACACAGAGGTTGTGAGAAATTTCATTAAATTTCATCCTATCATCTCCATCCTCAATGAATATACTTATACTGTAATAGATTGGCTGAACGACATTATAATCTTTTGCAACAAATTAGGGAATATTTGTTAGATATATTCCTGCTAGCTAGGGCAGGCGGCCAAGGTTAAAAACAACAGTAAATCACTAACAGAATACTAATTACTCTCATGGAGAAATACTTAATCTTGGCAGGAAGCTTTTATATTCTCTTGGGCCTAAGGTATGTAGAGAGGCGCTTGGCTGTAAGATATTTGGCCTACTGCATTTGGGTTCGTATCAGATGTTTGTCCATTTTTGAGATACAATTTTTCCCTTTTGGTCAGTGAATTGAGCTGATAATAGTTGTTCTGTTGTTCAGACTTGGGACATCCAACCACTTTGCAGTAACCGGATTTATATGTGGATAGCATGCGATGTTGACATTTGGCTCAAAATTGGGAACTAGTTGTTGATCAAGCTCTGTAAAATGAGGAGAAAGAAGAAGACAGAGGAGGATGATGAGGGAATAGTATTTTTCATTACTTTTGAAACAGTCATGAGTTATATACTTGCTGATGAGTAGCTTAGGCATAACAGAACCATGACAACCCACCTTAACAACTGGGTAAAATGCCTAGGTCATTGGTGACAAGAAGTGTAATCAATCTGGGCTCCTGTGCAGATCTGAACCTGCTGTTGGGCTGGACTGGATACTCAACACCCTCTCAAGTTGGAGAGTGGGAAGAGATTGCCGCTTCCTCCACTTGGAGTGGAGTCAGTGATGCAGGGTACCAGGGAGGGGTTTGGTAAATATTTCAGCGAGTTGATCAATAGTAGGAATTTGAGAGACATCAATCAATCATCTTGATTTTTTCAAGAATGAAGTAGCAATCATGACCAATGTGCTTATCATGGAAAACTCTTTTTTTTTTTCGGTCAAGAAATATAATGGCTTGGTTATCACACTTCAAGGGAATATGCATGTCCAACTCATGCAGCAATCGTGTATGCCATGCTAACTCAGCTGTAACCCTCCGCATCAAACCGTTCTCAGTTTCTGCAGAGGGGAGAGCCACAATTGATTACTTTTTGGCTTTCCATGGTAGTCACCTAAAAGTATCAGCCAACTACTAACAGAATGTATAGTATCACAAGAAGAGGCCTAATTTGGATGATAGGAAGAAGCCCGAGGAATAACTGGAATGCAAGTATTTGAGTGTATGATTGGCGACTTTGAAATGAAGAAGATGTGGGGAAGACATAAATTTGCTGAGGAACTAAGTAGCAAAAGCTAAATGAGGCCTTTTGTGAATAAGAAAATTGATATTGCCCACAAAGTTGCAGTATAAGCTAGGGTATGGACAAAAGCCATCTTCACTAGGAGAGAGTTTAACATTGAAATTGAATTCATGCAAGGTAACCACAAAATTGGAATTAGAACAATCGAACATCTTGAGTAAGATTAGAGTGAAATTCCCTCGAGTGAAAAGGACACCATGTGGCTCTTGGAGCACCTCAAAGCTCAATAAATAATGGAGGGAACCAGATCTTTATTTTAAAACTTTATTTGGATTGAGGTGAAGAAACAAAAATTATTAAGTGAATAACCTTAACCTCCTTTAACAATCGATTTGGAAGTTAACAATTCTGAGGTTAATCGAGGTTAATATTTAACCTAACCTAACCTAGGTTAAGTTTTTATTTTTATTTTTATCTTTTTTACCAGATGAGGTTAGCATAAAAATTAACCTCCATTCACCTCACCTAACCTTAATCCAAACACACTGTAAAGGTGGCCCTTGACCAACAAGTCGTCAATGTATACAAAAACAATAGAAGAACCATTCTTCTTAGAAAACAAAGAGTAATCAATTTGACCAAGAAATAGCCACTGGACTTCAAAGCATAAGGAGCTTGTCATACCACTTCCTGCTTTAAGCATTATAATGATTTCTGCAGCCAATATCATATGTGTTCTGCCCCTCTTTCTTTGATAAACTCGGCTGCAAAATAAGAAGATATTTTGACCAAGATTGCAGCAAATTGCTTACCTCATCATGACCATATGCATGGGCATTCCATAATCAATTTTCTTCAACAAATTAATCCCATCATCAAGTGGATTTATAAATACCTCTGATAAATACCCCATCATCATTGTCCTGCCCACACCCTCTTGGAATCTGCGATTAGGTAGCCTGTCTTGCAAATATACACCATACTAACCTGTGTATGTGCAAGTGGAAGGATTCTGATCTCAGCAATTAAATATCCTAGAATTTGACTGATAGATTTGCCTCTCCAGCCTTGCAAGCCTGTTGGGTGTCACCTAAGAGTACCCACCTCGTCTTTTCCTTAATGGACTAGGATTGAAGTGATGCTTTTGTGCCCTTTTCTACTGCCTTGATGTTGGCTCGTCAAAGCCTGATCTGAATGTTTGCTGAAGTCGACACAATTAATGCTGTGTATCGTGAGAGAGTTGGGGATGGCTTTATACCCACTTTATGCCCACAGATACTATCTTGTTGAGGTATTGTTTTTGATGATAACAAACAATGATGAATTCCTTTATGTTCAATGTGTTAATTTGCAACAGATATGATGATTTTTTGAGTTTTAGATTTGGCGGAAATTATGAGGGAATTGAAGGAGGAACTGTTGAATGTATAAAGATCTTGAAGCTTGGACGAATAACCTAGGTATGTAAGATAATATGATTTTTATGGAAGTTACTTGTGCAGCATAAGTTAAATGTTTTCCTAAAAGGTTTTGGTATTTAGTTATTTAGAGGAAACTCAGCTTGAGTTTGCTACTAGCTTCTAAACAGTTTGGTATTTGATATATGGTATTTTTAGAGAAAATTGATTTTGGTGTGACTAAATTTTTTTTGTTTGCACGACATTGCTCTACAATTTTTGATGAAAATGTGGAGAGTATATTGGCTGTAATATTTATTGAAAAAAAGATTTTATTTCAAGATTGTTTTGTTTTGTTTTGTTTTGTTTTTCCTAATTTCCTAATCTTACTGAGTGCATATTATGCATTATCCTTTTATTATTTTACTTTCAGGTTCATTAAACTGATTTTTGTAGTGTATTTGACTTGGTTATTTTTTAAATTAAATCTCTGTTTGTTACATGTGCTGTGTTTTTATTGATTACCAAGCAAAATCTGGTCTGTCTTTGGTAATTCAAAGATATTTTTCTTGTTTAACCTTAATCAAGAATCACTTTAATAAAAGGGTGTGAAGAAGTGGAAAAATGGTGTGGATATTATCATTTTGAGTTTTAGAGAGAAAAGGCTTTTGACGATCGTACTTTCATGAATACCACCTTTTTGGGAAAATGGTTCTCAACCAAAAGTAGAAAGCTACTGAGCTACTTCTATAGATTTTTTCCGCCATCATTAGTTGAGTTGTATTATTTATTGATCACGGAGGAGAGATCATCCTAGGCAAGTTTTAAGAGTTTAAATTTGTGTGTGGCACCTTAAGAGGTTTGACATTTAGGTGCTAGAGTTAAGGTGGGGTTTGACATCTAGGTGCACATCTGGCAATCTAGAGTAGGATTGTGTGTGTTTGAGAGTTCATATTAATGAGAGTAATAGGAAGATAGAATTAAAATCGTGGATGTATGCTACTTAAGAGGAACTTCGTGTTGATCTCTTTATTGTATTTCTTTTTCAAGGAACATTAAGAACTCAATTAAAGAGATTCAAAACTGAAGTATTCCGCATACAAGTTAATACCAGTGCAATTCCAAGGAAATGAGAGATGAGTTTAATCATTTATTACAAGTTTAATTTGTATCTTCACTTGTTTTGAAAAATTTGAATTTGCCAATATTCAATTCAACCTCCCTTGGTGGGTATTGTAAACACTAAACTACTGTACTAAATCTTATATACCTCATAACAGTCTCTTGAGATCTTGGTCGCTGCCAGTCTGTTGTCCAATCTTTGGCTGGGATGGCCTGCTTTAGCCTTGTCACCCATGAAAGCACAAAACCTTCAAACTTTATTTGTTTTGGTGTTGCCACTAATCCCACAAATACCAGCATTACTCCCATGGCAATTTCACAGCAAATGACTCCCAGGTCATAGCGATAGCTTCCACCTTCTTCAGCTTTTCCATAGGCTTCAGATGGACAACTTACTGATTTCCTGATTTGTCCTTAGTCGAGTTGGTGTTGTGAATCATGAGCAGCTATTTTGGAATTTTTACAGTCTCCTTCTTCCTGGTTTGTGAGGACGATCCATTTTCTTCATCAAGACCAGTATGTTTATCCAGCACTATCTTCCTCATAGCCTCTTTCACCTTCCCCATTTGTTGATCTTGCTCTTTAATCCTCTGATTATCCACTTGTAACACATCCATTTCAGTTTTCTTTTTCTCTTGGACCATGCTTAACCTTTCTTCCAGCACCGGGAGTATTCCTCCCACTTCGTCCATCTATTCCTTCTCATAACATGCTCTCTTCGTGTTCTTATCCATATATCTAGTTTGGCAATACACCGATCTAGACTTGCGCACAATAGTTCCTCCACAGTACTTAATTGTTCCTCCTCTTGTATGAACCTGTTACAGTCATGGATACCAATTGCTAAGAACCTGTCACGTCAACATACTTTCACAGTATGACGAACAATGATAATGACAAAGAAGGTATGTGAATAAAAGAAACAGATGATATGACTGATGATGAGAAAATGGATGATACAACCTGGGATTCGAGGTCCTGGCACCTCCCTTAGCCCACTGATTTTTTCTATCCTTGCTGTTCTCCCTCCCCTCCCTTCTCTAATATTGCTGATAACAACCGCCCCCTGCCCTTGTGATGCAGCAGCCTAACAGAATTGGTGACTCACCAATGTTAATTAACAGATCCTTAAGTAAAATATCAGCAGTACTAATAAAGATAAAAATAACTGCCCTCTGGGATATCCTCTCCTTGCCATGCTGTTATCTGGTAGTGCCATTCTTACCCTTCCTCATATAAGTATACCTTATTAAGGGCCTATCATTATTCTCTGGATACTGCTGTAATTTGTTTGTCAGTATTTCCAATCCTTTATTTTTGCTGTTTGGGATTAGTAAGATCAGTTTTGTTATAGAAACAGATAGGCCCGTTGTAGGTGCCAAGGCTCCCTAATGCATTATCAAGAAAAAAAAAAAACTAATTGAATAGGAAATTTGTGGCAAGGGTTAGAGGGTGAATGAAAACAGAAAAATTTGGGACTGAAGTTGGTCCACAGGGTAAAAAATGGCCACCATAGGTAATTTAAGTGAAGGGACAAAGTGATGATGATAAAATAGACCAAGGAAAGCTAATAAGTATCTCCAGTATTGCCAAAGAATGAAAAAGGGATTCACGTGTCTATCTTGGAGCTTGTCATGAGCACCTTGGTACCTGACGCCTTCTCCCAAGGTGTTCACCTGAGCAACATCTTGCTGGGACACCACTTTTATGGTATCAGATCAAAAATATCATCATCCCCTCTAGGTCTAATACTATAGCTTATTGGAGCTAATTATTGATCTTTTAAAAATAATATTGCTGTTTGCTACCTGTGTTATGGGCCTATGGCTAGATTTCTGTAAAAACTTTTATCTTTGGTTAATTCCCTCTGATCCATTGTGCTGGAAATGAATTTATTCTCTTTTGAAAAATATTTCAGGTTGAAGATCTTAAGCATTGTCCATTCGCTGAGGTAATGACGCTTGACTTAAACAACTAGCTGTTCAACATGTTAATTTTAGTAACAGACGTCTTCAACAACTGAGAGACCATGATGGACTTTTCCTGTTCCCATTATAGTGTATTTGCATTGATTATGTTTATGGTAAACACCTACTGCCATCTTCTCCAGATATGTTGGTATTTTACCGACTCTTGGGAGCAGTTCAGACTAAATGGAAAAGTTGATGTCATTGATGGGTCAAATCCTGATACCATGAAGCTCCAGGTCAGAATTGCTGTTCTGTATAATCTTTGAGTTAGCATTTAGTGTATGAATCACTTACATAGTGGAATTTGTCTCTACTGCTCATCCCAACAAGAAAGAGAGAAAGAAAAGAAAGCAAAGGATGCCTTGTCCCCACCCTTTTTTTTTTTTTTTTAATGCTGCTGTGGAAGTCAATTGAGTTGCCTTGTCTTAATTCCATCCACTGTCCAAAACCCAAAGTCTTCACCTGTTATTGTATAACTAATTGATTCAGTCTCCAGAAGATTTAGCTGTTCTTTCTTGTGTTTTCATTTTATGATTCAATGGCTGTGGTATTTAATGATAAAATTTTAGTTGAACATTAAAACCATCAAGAAGCAATTAGACTCAGAATCTTCTTGCATCTATTGATTAGATCATTATTTTCCATAAACCTGCATGACATTCTCATATCCTTCATTAGAATTTATATTTCTTTTGTATAAGTGTAAGATGTTTTTCAGTATAAAGGCTCTGATTTGCTTTTGCTGAAAAAGGTGCCCTCTATTTTGCATATTTTCTCCATCTTGGACAACAGGAATTGCTCTGAACTTGGTTTTTCCAAAACAAGCATCGGTCTGGAAATTAACCCTGACAACAGAAACATTAGATTTTCATAATGTATTAGTAAACTACTATTGAACTATCAATGCCTCTGATAGAAAAAGGAAAGGAAAATGGGGATTCAGGACTCAGGAGTTCGACCATGTCATTTAGGCTACGTGATACCTCTCAAGCCATGCAGAAATCCTTTCTCATTGCTTAATGCTTGTAGGTAATTCTCTCATTTGCCTGAGGCTCTCTGATTGCCTCTGGCCTGTTTGCATCACTCATAGATATATTTCTGGTCTACATTCCAATGTCCATAATATAGTTGAAAAATGGAAATGCACGTTATGCAAGGAAAAAGACTTCAGTTTTGATGCTTCTTGCTGCTGCCTCTTAGTATTACCCTTAAATCAGAAAGCTTATTTTAATTAAAATTTCCAAAATGCACAGCAAAGAGAGAAATCATGGTTTGCCAGCTCCCTCAGATCTCGACTGCAGTACTTGGGCCCAGATCCTGGGTTTCCATGCATCCGTGATAATGATCAGTCGAATTTGAAACTGGATTCTTCTGCTGGCCCGGCTGATGCATTTTGCCTGCTGCTTCTAGATCCAGAACAGGTAATGCTTAATTTTGTATCGTGCGTGCTTACTAGCCACTTTGTACCTTTCCTGATTGTAATTCTTGATTTTTCTTACATGCAGGTAGATTACCTGAACCTGAAGACTGACACAAGGTTATCTTTCAAATGCAGCAAAGGTGTTGATGGAGAAAAGTTTTGGGACGAGGAAAAGGTCAACCCTTGATGTTTCTTTCCAATTGTGATGTGAGCATAACAGTGAGCACTTTGATGTGAGCAAAAGCTTTCTTTTCTGTCTTCACTTAGATGTGCCAATCAGAAGCCTTCACATGAAAGATTGTATATGGTGGATAGAAATCCATAACAACAGAAGTAGAATGAAATTAATGTAACTGGGTATTGATTTGTAATAAGTATGGACTTGCCTGATACTAGCTAGATGCAAGGCTCCTTTCAAGTGAACCATACATTAAGAGCGACAGGGATCTCAATATATATATTTACTAGACTTCCTGTAATAGGTAAGACACTGATGATCTCAATGCTAAGTTATAACTAACGACACACTGATTCCCTCTTTTTTCTCAAGCAAAGCTCTGTTTTCTCTCTCCCCCCACTTTCTTCTATTTATCAAGCTTTCCATACTGAACCACTTTCTAGAATACTTGAACAAGCAATCCCCTTCAAAAACTATAGTCTGATTTCTCGTTTGCTTCCGAAATATTTATGAATAATGATTGAAGCATCCTTTCTACATGTTTCCATAATATTTATTAAAATATATAAACCTGAAATAGAGTGATGTGCTTGCTAGCACCCTCAAATCTACTTTTCCTTCTGATTACCATTATAACACCTTTAAATTTTAGGAAACAAAAATTTCTTTTTAAGACAATGTAGAAGCTTTAGAAACTACAATTGGAAATGTTATTACTGCATCGAACATAAGAAGGTACAATCATTCATCTAACTTATGTCCGATGTAAGACAACATGAAACTAAATGCAATGAATGATAAATTGGTAAAATGACTAACGTTAGAATAATTTTTTCTCTTTATATATGTCTATTTTCATGGATTCTTTATGTAGATTGTTAAATTTGTGGATATTGCCTCCTTTGTCATTTTGTTTTGTAGGTACACTTAATGGATGTAAATAAGATATTATAATAAACTTAGCATGTATATAGCCTTATTAATTTATGACACCACATCATTTGATTGAAAAAGTGAAGAATTTTACCTTTAATTCAATCTCAATTTGAAAAAGTACAAAAAATAAAAGTTATATATCTTATCATCTTTCCAATGCATCTAAGATTACCTTATTTTAACTCTGGACGAAGAAGTTATGAGCCAACACGGCCTACTAGTGTTGATCAACAAGGTACTGAAGGGCTTCAGTGTAAATACTTGGTCTCTGACCCTAATACTGCCTGATCGTATTGAGTTACATGGTCGTATTGGGTGATAGTTTTTGTTTCTCAACATAATTTTAAGGGAGAAATAGTTACATTCAACAACATACCTTTCTAGACCTAATTTAGCACTTGACGCATATTTTGGGGGCTCTCCTCCCTCTCTTTGCTCTATTTTTTTCTTTGTATTTATCTCTCTTTTATGTAAAGCACATTATATTAATCATTTGCCTTTAATTCATAAACATCAATTATGGAGAATCGAAGCACCGCATTGAATTCCATCTCTGCAGTTTTATCTATTGAACTCTTATTTTTTTTCTTTTTATCACTATATATCTTAATTTATTATTTCTCTTTATGATTTTAATTATAAAAGAGTAATTATTTGTTCTAGGATCAACTAAGGTTCAATTCCATTGTTGATTTGATGAACTGATTGAATTGTTATCAGAATTATTTGAATTGCGTTATTTAGTTGCTAGTATTTAATTAGTTAGGATTAGAACAATTGATCATCATTTTACTATAATTAGATTGTCAATTAGAATTGAAAGATTATAACTAATATCAGAACTTAACAATTGAACGGAATTGACGACTCGTGAAAGTAGATTAGTGATTCTCAAGAATTGATTGAATTACCTTGTTCTTAATGAGTTTATGATAAATTGGTAAAATGACTAATATTTGAATGATTTTCACTTTTGATACATGCCTATTTTTATGGATTCTCTATGTATATTATTAGATTTTCTATTAGATCCATGGATACAGTGTCCTTTGGTATTTTGTTTTGTAGGTGCACTCAATAGATGTAAATAAGGTTAAGACAAGGCAATATGAAGGCTTTGAGCAAGCATTGTAAAGAACATAGCATGTATATAGCCTTATTAATTTCGGAGACAATTACATCTAATTGAAAAAGTGAAATATCTGTCCTTTGATGAAATATGAATTTGGAGAAGTACAAAGAACAAAAGTTATAGGTCTTCTCAACTTTCCAATGCATCCAAGATCATCTTGTTTAGACTCCGGACGAAGATGTTATGAGCATTCTTTTCCAAAAGATGTCCAGAATGCCAATAAGAAGAAACATGCACGACTTGGCCATGCGAGACTGGCACAGCTATGCATCATCCATTTGTACCCTATAAGAGCATCAAAGTTGCATGGTCCAGTCGCGCAGACAGGCATGGCTGTGTAATAGTGGTTATTGTATAATATGCACACGATTCGACACTCTCTTCATAGATATTTTCCTGATTCACATGATGGATGAAGGGGGTTTTCTTTTCTCTTTTTTTTTTTTCTGCAGGCAAAAACTCCATGGATGTAACTCAAAATTTCCTCATTAATTCTTAGATTTAGTTCTAGTTTTAGATCTTGTACACACTAGTAACATTGGATTCCAGCGTTTATCTACGGTTTTATCTTTCTATTCCTCTTTTGTTATTTATTATGATTAATGTTATTTATATTCTTGTATTTTACTGCAATTATAAGTGAGTAGATTTTGTTTCTAGGATTGGATCCAATCTAAATTATTAATTTATAATAAATTAGTTTGATTTCCTTTCCGATTGCTTGAATTTGTAGATTCAATTGTTAGTTATGTAATTATGGCTGAGTTGCTTGATCACCAACTTGATTAGATATAGGTATTAAATCGAAAAAATAAAAGGTGAAGATTAATAATCGGAAAGCTAACAATTGATTAGAATAATCAAACCACCAAAATAGGCCATAATCTCTTGGTGAGTTTATTAATTTAGCATAGAACACAATGGATTTAATTTGATTTAGTACCACAAAAATTGGTTATCAAATTGAATTAGGTACGACTATTATGCCTTGAAAGAGGCTATTAGTTAACATAAGATATTTCATCTTCTTAGATTTAAGTAATTATTTGGCGATTGGCTGTTCATCAATTACCGATTTATGACAAAAATTCAATCTTAGGCTTTTAATTATATTTCCTTTACTACCGTTAGCAACACCAATTGATTTTATTTATTTTTTTCACTCTCCAAATTAATTTATTTAGATAGCTAAAATAGTAAAGATTCTATAATCAACAACAAAGTCCCTATGGGATACAACATTGATTTGCTATAACGAGTCTGTGTGCTTGCGGGTGTAGTATTCATCAAGTTTTTTGGCATCGTTGCCGAGAACTTTGGGTTATTAATATTGAGCCCTTCATTATTTAGCTAGGCTAGACTTTTATTTTTCCTGTATATTTTTCCCCTTTTCTTTAATTCGTACTAATCTAATCTTGTCTCTAGTGGTTCTCTGATATAGTGTAATTATACTTTATCGAGGAATCGAAAGCCAATAGTTATGGCCTTTCGTTTGGCTCGGTTAGACACAATTAGATTTTCTATATCATAAAATCGATAATTTGATCATTGCTAACATGCAAGTCTAGACCATTAGGTAAATTGATTATCATGGGGGACCGCATGGTAGTACAAATTATCAAGTAGGTAATTTATTTTGTCAGCCATATGAACAAGCTAACTATGAGTGTAATTTTGACAAGCATGCTAATTTGTACTCGAATTCCTATTACTTGGGATGGTGTGATTATCCTAACTATTCATGGTGGAATCAAAATACCATTCCAAACCACAATCTAATGTGGCAACCACTCTAAGAGTTTGAAGTCCAAGCTTCAGTTCAAGAGATAAAGCCTAGTTTGAAGGATATTGTGTCTAAGTTCATTGATGAAGCTGAGGCCAAGCATCATGGATGAAGTATCTAGAGGCATCGTTCAAGAACTTGGGTTTGAGAACAAGGAAGTTAGCCAACATGTCAATTGATGAAGATCAATGAACATTACCTAGGAATATAGAGACAAGTCCAAAAGCGGATGCTATGACAATTACCTTTAGCAATGGAAAGGACATTTCGGGTTTACCATCCATGAGCTTAGAGAAGAATGACAAGGATAAAGAAAGCTATGATCAAGCCAATTTAGTAACTAAAATTCAAGAGGAGGAAGAGCCTCTAATGTATTATATGAGAGAACCATGTGGAGTAAGAATTTTATCACCTCAACCTCAAAAAGAAGAGAAGTTGGAGTATGGTATTGAGACCTTAATTTTGAAAGAATCAAAGTCTCAACAGGTAGAACTTGAGAATCCTTCTTTGATTTTTAGGTATGAGTTTCATGCACCTAACTCTACATCTATTATGATTGTAAGTGTCAATCTAAATGGATGTGAAATGAGTACATTACTTAGGAAATTTATATAACATTAACAAGTCATAGGGTATATATATATATATATTTTTTTTTTTATGATCTTGACAAGTTGAGGTTGCACTTTTACAAAAATTCCAATGCCTATAAAGAGGAAAATAAATATTGGAGTAATAGCTTTGTTCATGTACAAGAGTTTTATGTGGGATATATTGTATACATTTTTTATTCTTGCTTGAAGCTCTTTTAGGTGAATGTCCAATGGTTGAAGTGTTGTGATGACGATGGTGTTTCAAAGTTTAAGACCGCCATAAGAGGGCGATATTTTTTTCATTTTTTTTGTCTTTCTTTACCTTATTTTCGTCTAGTGTGGTGTTCATTTCTTTCTCTTTATTTCTTTATTTCTTTCTTTTGTTTTTAGTGTGTCAATTTCCTATTTTTATTGGGTTTTTCTTTCTTTAGTGTGTTCATTTTAGTGCGTTGTTTTCTTTTCTTTTCTTTTGGTATGCTTACTTCTAATTAATTTTCCTTTTTTTTAATTAAGAAAATAAGAAATTTGGGAAATGATAGGCCAATGATGAAAATTTGATAGAATTCTCTACACAGCTTGATAATACATTAGTGAGACCTATAGATTGTAAGCGAGTATGACAAAAAAAAAGGCATTACAATTTTTTTAAGTTTGAACTTTCCAATCGATATACTCTTAAACCACTTATTATTCTATCACTCTTGTGGCTTACCTTCATTAATATGCTCATCAAAACCGAGACATGGGAAATAGATTTGGTAGCATTGAAACCAGTGAGATATTGAGCCTTATAGATTGATCATATTTTATACAGTTTTACTGTTTCCTAATGTGTGTATTATCCTCCAATGTGTGAAACTAGAACTTGCATGATTTCTCTTCAAGGCCACATACGACTTATGCATGCATTAAGATGATTGAGGCACATATTTTCTTTTCATAGCTACATTAACCAAATTAACTACCAAATGGCATTTATTTCTTTTTCTTGAACCTCTTTGAGATTAAAACCTATTTCTTCGATCAAAAACCTATATTGGTATCCATGAGTCTAAGTTATTACCTTACCTTTGTTTGAAGACTAGGGAGAGATAAATCTTGAATGTATTTGATGTAGGAATGCTAAAAATAAGCATAGGGCGTGATGAAAGTGTGTTTGGTAGAGCTTATATTGTGAAAATGATCTAATTGTATCTTTGTTTTAAAAAAAACAGAGGAATAAAAGTGTTGGAATTGTGATGTGGGTTATTAAGAATCCAAGTTTTGATTGGTAAGGAGAGGTTGTTGGCAAAAAAACAAATAATAATAATAATAATAATAATAATAATAATAATAATAAGAATTAGTCAATGTTTTGTGTAGTGTGTTAGTGCATTATTGATCTCAAATTTTGAGATAACTTCTCATAGTTGTCGCTCCATTTGTTTTTGGATCATTAGCTACAATCCTAGACTTACTCTACCTTTTAACCTATCCCCATTACAACCTTAATAAGATTTCTTGATTTTTGCATTACATAATATATTTTAAGTGGTTGCAAATGAGAAAACATGTAAGCATATCGTCAATCATTATTGACATGGAGAATTTTAAGCGAAATAATTATATCCTTAATACACATGAGTGTCGAGTGTCAAAATTTACCTATAGTGAGGAGGTCTGCTTCTTTATTTAACCTTTGTATTGTAAGGATGTGCATTTATATGATTTTAAACCATCTTAGAGTGCCATAATAATAATGAATTGAGAGTCAAGACCAAATATTGTTCACAACTTTATTTTTGTTTTTCCTAATGTTAATTCTCACAATTAAGTAGGTATTGTAAATGTATGTCTTATTCACATAGTTAGTTTCTATTACCTCAGGCCTTGATCCCCATTCCCTTTCTTTGTTTTCCTCCATATTCATCCTTTTTTTTTTTATCTATTCTTTGAGTTCCTTAGGGACAAACAAAAGCTCAAGCATGGGGGAGTTGATAAATTGGTAAAATGACTAATATTTGGATAATTTTCACTCTTGATATATGCCTATTTCCATGGATTCTCTATACATATTGTTAAATTTTCTATTAGATTTGTGGATAATGTGTCCCTTGGTATTTTTTTTGTAGGTTCACTCTATGGATGTAAATAAGGATTTGATGAGGCATTATGAAAGCTTTGAGCAGGCTTTGTAAAGAACCTAGCACGTATACAACCTTATTAATTTTAGAAACAATTACATTTGATTGAAGAAGTGAAATATTTGTCCTTTGATGAAATCTGAATTTGGAGAAGTATAAAAAACAAAATTTATATATGTTCGTCTTAGCTTTCCAACTCATCTAAGATCATTTTGTTCAGACTCCAAATGAAGAAGTTATGAGCATTTTTTCCTAAAGATGTCTAGAATGCTGAAAAGAAGAAACGTGTATGGCTTGGCTATGCACCATCCATTTGTACTTAGTGAGAGCATCAAAGTTGCGTGGTCTAGCTGTGTAAGCTAGGCACAGCCATGCAGTAGTGATTATCGTATATTACATGCACGATTCAACACTCTCTTCAGATAATTTTCTTATTCACACGATGGACAAAAGGGGGTTTATTTTCTCTCTTTTTTAGCAAGAAAAAATTCCATGGATGTAACTCAAAATTTCCTAATTAATTCTTAGATTTATTTCTATTTTTAGATCTTATACGCACTCTTAAAAATAGGTTCCAAAATTTATCTACGATTTTATCTTTCTATCCCTCGTTTGTTATTTATTATGTTTAATGTTATTTATTTTCCTGTATTTTATTTCTTTTATTTCACTGCAATGAATGAGTAGATTTCATTTCTAGGATTGGATCCAATATAAATTGTTAATTAATGATAAATTAGTTTGATTTCTTTTTTGATTGCTTGAATTTGTAGATTCAATTATTAGTTCTATAATTATGGTTGAGTTGCTTGATCAATGACTTGATTAGACATAGGTATTTAATCAATGAACTAAAAATTGAAGATTAATAACTAGAAATCTAACAATTAAACAGGAAAATCGAACCATGAAAGTAGGTTAGAATCTCTTGGAGATTTTACTGATTTAGCTTAGAACATAATGGATTTAATTTAATTTAATACCATGAAAATAGGTTATTAAATTAGATTAGGTACGACTATTAGACCTTGAAAGAGGCTATTATTTAACATAGGCTATTTCACCCTCTTAGATTTAAGTAATTATTTGGTGTTTAAATTAACTAGCCATCAGTTACTAATTTATGACAAAAATCTAATCCTAGGCTTTTAATTATATTTTCTTTACTATCGTTTGTAACACCCCCATAATTCACCACTGTAAAATTTTATTTTATTAAAATATTCCATGGAAGTAAGTATATCAAAACTTGTGAATTTCGGGGATATTATTGTCGTGATTAGTACAAGCCCAGCCCCTTGCTAGTCTCGTACTCACCACAAGAATAAAGAAATATGATCAAAAATCATTAATCAAACTTAAATCAAGAATTCATAAAAGCATTGAAATGTTCATAATGCAAAATCAAAGTACGCGTAAAGAGTTTACAATCCAAGAGTACATAATTAAAATTCCTCAAAAGGGATAAAAGCTACATTACGGTAAAAATAAGTCTGAATAAAATGATACAAGAAGAAGGAACATAAAAAGGTAAATCCAGCCATGTCGCTCTCAGTCCCTAGGCTAAGTCCATGCTCAACTCTCAGCCTCACCCCATGCCTCGTAAGCATCGAAGGCATAGAAAATAGCATCATCTACCTGCACAAATTTAAAGGGGCCTTCTACTCAAAAATAGCATCATCGAAAATAGAAACCTTCTCTACCTCACGCAACTAAGGCTGATTTAACACCACACATTACCTCCCTTAGATTCAACCCCCATCATTTCGCTTTACTCCCCCAAATACACGCACGACCACGAAACCCTAGTTAGCTACACCAAACCCTAGAATCCTTCTTTCCCACATGTCACCCCTCCATTTCTCACCTGCCCTCCTTGCTTTCCCATGACATCCATACTCACCCTACACCTGACATTCTTCCACTCTTATCTCGTACTCTACTCACCCTCATTTACTTTTACTTTCACAACCATCTCAAATTAGGGTTTTCCTCCCAAACCCTAGCTAGGTTTCCTATGCACCCTTATACCAACCCACGTACTATTTTTCACCCAATGCCTCTAATCACCCAAACAAATCTTTCCTTACCTTACTTATACCCTAAGACAAATTTTTACACGTAAGGGTCATCCCTATGCATACTCCATCCACCCCATGCAAACCCTCGAAGTTTCCATACAAACCCTAAAATTTCCATGCAAACCCTAGAAATTCCCATAAAGTTCACCCCACTCTTTTATTTTGTTCATAATCCCCTTTTATTTGCCTCCTCATGGATCATGAGATAATTAAGTCAATCCCATATTCCCTTAGTCAACTCACTTCCCTTTTTTCCTTTTTCATCCTTTCACCCCATATCAATATATTAAATATCCTAGCATGTATGTCCTAAATGGCCACATCACATAATATTATAAGCACAACATATACATATTATACATATGCCATAAGAAAGCCACATAAGCATACCTCAACTCCAAGATGCACTAAACATTAAAAAGTTATAATAATAATCATAAGATACACAACATAACATGGTACATGGCATACAAAGCACATAACACACACATAGAGGGCCTTAGCTACATCCTTACCTAACACGACACCAGTCTTAGAGTACACTCTTACGCCTCCTTAGGGCTTTGAATGGATTCACCTATAAGAGGAAAAAACTAAGGATTAATTTTCCTCCTACCAAAATTACTATCATTTCCTACTTTACCCTAATATTAGGGTTACTATTATTAAAAGAAGCTTTACAAATAAAAATAGGGTTTTTATTCTCAAGTTAGCCAACTAGGTTATTACTAGTTAAAACAAGTTCATGTTAAGGTATTTATAGCCATATTTATATTATTAAAGATAATATCTTTAATACTACTACTAATAGTAATAATAATAGTTGTAGCAATAATAATAATAATAATAATAATAATAATAATAATAATAATAATAATAATAATAATAATAATAATGACAATACTAATAATAATAGTAATATTTCTAATCTTAAGAATAATACTTAAAAGGGGTCCTAATAATCATAATAATAGAAACCCTAGTGATAATAAAGTTAATGTTAAATATAGTGTTAGTAATAAAAATAATAATACAACAATAGTAATAATAATAAACATAATATTGTTAAGGATAATACTAATAATAATAATAATCAAAATAATGATAAGGTAAGGGTTCGAGTATTTACAAAAATAATGATAGTAATAATATACTACGGTTAGCACTAATTATAATAATAATAAAGGTAATAATGATATTAATGGTCATAAAAATGAGGATAATCATAATAATAAATTAAATAGGGTTTCGAATTCTTTAAATAATAATGGGATAAATATCCAGAGGCTAAATTTAGTAATAATAATGATAAGATAACAATATTGATATAATAATAATAATAATAATAATAATAATAATAATAATAATAATAATAATAATAATAATAATAATATTATTATTATTATTATTATTATTAAGGATAATAACATAAATATAAATAAAAGAGATAAGGATAGCATAAATATGGTTTTAAGGGTTGGGGTACCACCTAGGGTTGGTGGTAATTGAGCGTCACCGGGGTCGGCAGTGGGGAATAGAGAAGAAGGGTGGAAATTAGGTTGTTTAGGATAAAAGAGGGGAAATGAGAGGGGGATTTGAGGTGGTGGTGGGTGCCCTAGGTTGAGAGGGCTGGAATGACGGTGGTGGCATAGCTAAAGGGTGTGGCGGCAGTGTGGTGGCCGAAAGTGGTGGAGAGGGAGGAAGGGAGAAGGAGAGGGAGGTAGGGGAAAGGGAAGGTGGAGGTTTTTATGGTTGTTTTGGAGGTAGATGGAGTGGTGGCTGTGGCGGGAGTAGCGGTTGATGGCGGCGGGAAGGGCGGCGGTGGGTGAGTTGAAGTTGGTCGAATGACTAATTTTGCACAGCCAAGGCGGCTCCTGCGGGGAGGATTGAGGGTAGTGAGGGGTTTAGCTTAATGGAGGGTGGTGTAGGGAGTATTTTGGGTGGTAGTTGGGCGGCATTGCTGGACGGCAACGGTGGAATGGGTAGCTGAACAGGCAACAACGCACAAAAGGGAGCGAATTTATAGGTTGAGAAAAAAGGGTTGAATGGGGGTGTTTGAAAGGCATTTATAGTCCATTGATAGGGGAAACCAACATAGGGGAAGAGAGGAAGAGGACGGCACATGTGTAGGTCGCCGACCAATGCAGGTTTGCAAAATTGCAGGACCTGTTAGCTCAAGAAGGGAGAAAGGAAGGGGAGAGAGGCATTTGTGAGGAGAGAGAGAGAGAGAGAGAGAGAGAGCGGTTGGGTGGAGAGGGGAGAGGGATCGACGGGGAAGAGGGTAAGAGTGGCAGGTCGGCATGTGGTGGTGTAGGGGCCACGTGCCTATCAGGAAGTGGGGAAGTCAAGGCATTGGGGAAGAGGGAAGGTCAGGGTTAAGAAAGGAAGAAGAAGGGTGTGGATCGGTTGGTCCAGGGGAAAAGAAAGAAAGAAAAAAAGGGGGGCCGAACCGGGTGGCTAGCGAGGGAGACAAGAAGAAGCGGGGGGCTTGGGCTGTGTGGGAGGAGGAAGAAGTCTGGGCTACAAGGGTGGGCTAACCCAGATAGGGGAAGGAAGGGAAGAAAGGAAAGGAGAAAGGAGAAGAATAAAAGAAAAGAAAAGAAAAGAGGGAAAAAAGGGAAAAAGGAAAAATAGGTGGGTTGGGGTATTTAGAATATTTTGGTATTTTGGGATATTTAAAATAATAATTAAAATTTATTTTTAGGTTAATTTAGGATTTTTGAAAGATTTTTCCTTAATTCCATTTTAATTAGCAAAACACCCTAATTTTTCCTAGTTAAATTATTTATTAATTTTCTCTTGATTTTGCCTTAATTAATTCCTCTTATTTTAATAAAATAATTTATTTAACTAATTTCCCTAATAAATCCTTATTTTTTCATAATTCTATAAATTAGGGTTTTGGGGTATTTCACCGTTAGCATCAATAATTGATTTTTTTCTCTCTCTCAAATTTAGTTTATCTAGATAGCTGAAATAGTGAAGGTTCGGTAATCAATAACGATATCCCTGTGGTATATGACCTTGACATGCTATAATGAGTCCGTGATATTACAAATTAGCAATCATCAAGTTCTTTGAGCTTGAAATCTATTTATTAGATAAAAAACCTACATTCGTAGCCATGTTTCTAAGTTATTACCTTACCTTTGTCTGAAAACTAGGGAGAGATAACTATTGAATGCATTTGATGTAGGAATGCTAAGAATAAGCATGGGGTGTGATAAAGAAGTATTTGGTTGAGTTTATATTGATAAAATGATCTAAATGTAGCTTTATCCTCTTTATTCACATATTCTCTCTTTTGTTATTAATCAATAAAAGAAAGAAAAGAAGAAAAAGAGAAGAATAAAAGTGTTGAAGTTAATACATGGGTAAATAAGCATATGATTTTGATGCGTAGAGATGAATTAATGGCAAAGGCTTTGGTTAGTATTTTTGGATTATGTTAGTACATTTTTGATCTCATATTCTAGAAAATATTCTTGATGTTATCGCTCCACTTGTTTTTGGGTCATTATCTACAATCCCAGCCTTTTAACCTAACCCCATTACAACCTTAATAAGACTTCTTGATTTTTACATTGCATAATATCTTTTAAGTGATTGCCAATGAGAAAACATGCAAGAATATGGTTGATCGTTATTGGCATGGATAATTTTGATAGAAATAATTATATCCTTGATGCACATGAGTGTCAAGTATCTACATTTACCTGTAGTGAGGAGGTCAACTTTTTTATTTAACCTTTGTCTTGTAAGGATGTTCATCTATAAGATTTCAAACCATCTTAGAGTGCCATAATAATAATGAATTAAGAGTCAAGACTGAGGGTTGTTCACACCTTTATTTTTGTTTTTTTTTTTCTAATGTTAATGCTTGCAATTTAATTTGGTCTTGTACATGTATGTCTTATTCACGTAGTTTGTTTCTATTACCTCAAACCTTGCTACCCATTCCCTTTATTTTCTTTCCTTGTTCTTCATCCTTTTTTTTATTCTTTTAGTTGCTTAGGGACAAGAAAAAGTTCAAGCATGGGGTATCATAACTTAACAATTGAATGGAATTGATGACTTGTGAAAGTAGATTAGTGATTATAAGGAATTGATTATATTAGCTTGTTCTTAATGATTTTATGATAAATTGGTAAAATAACTAATATTTGGATTTTTTTCACTATTGATATATGTTTGTTTCCATGGATTCTTTAAGCATATTGGTAGATTTTCTATTAGATTCGTGGATACTGTATTATTTGGTGTTTTGTTTTGTAGGTGACTAAATATATGTAAATAAGGATAAGTTGAGGCAGTATAAAGGCTTTGACCAGGCATTATAAAGAAAATAGCATATATATAGGCTTATTAATTTTGGAGATAATTACATTTAATTGAAAAAGTGAAAGATTTTTCCTTTTATGAAATATGAATTTGGAGAAGTATAAAGAACAAAAGTTATAGATATTTTTCTCATCTTTACAATGCATCCAAGATCATCTCATCTTGACTTTTGATGAAGAATTTATGAGCATTTTTTCCAAAAGATGTCCAGAACGTCAACAAGAAGAAACCTACATGGCATGGCCATGCATCATCCATTTGTATCGGCGAGAGCATCAAAGCTGCACAGTCCAACTGTGCAAGCTAGGCATGGCCATAAGTAGTGGTTAACTTATATTAAATGCATGATTCAACACTCTCTTTATAGATAATTTCCTAATTCACTCAATGGACGAAGTTTTTTTTTTGTTTTTTTTTATTTCTCTCTTTAACTTCAGGCAAAAACTCCATGGATGTAGCTCAAAATTTCCTCATTAATTTTTAGATTGAATTCCAATTTTAGATCATAGATTTACCATGGATGGAAACCAGTGATTAACGCCAAAGTCCTTAAGGATACGCCCTTATTTGGCTATTAAAACATTCATACACTTATAGATTTAAGTAAACAATGAACTACAAAGAAATAACATGAATCAATGATATTGATGCATGATAATGTCATACAACTTTCCAAATATAGGAACCAAAATCAAGAGTTTAAATAACACCAAACTCAAAAACAAATCTAACATAGTGGGTAAGAACTAGATAATTCAGTTATCTTAACTCTTAATTATAAAAGGTAAATGGATCCCCAATAAATGGTCGGCCACTAGACCACATTATCATATTTAATGTATTTTAACTAAGAGTCGTAGTCTTGTAAATTTTCCTCTACTTCTCGGATAAAAGTCAAATTACAAGGTAAAACAAACCTATCTTAATATAGGGTAAAGCTAATGTTGTACATAAGGGATCATGCTTATTTAGTTAATACATGAAAAGCATATTAACATACATTATAGGGAACATACCAACATGTATCACATGGAAGCATGCTCATCACTCAATCATAATGCGTTAGCTAAACATAATCACCCACCATCTCAAAAATACCAAATACCACCTAAGGAATCTATTTGGTGAATTAGGGTATTGAGTCTTTTAGGACACATCTACTGAATTCTATGCTTATATTCCAAGATTTTTGATGCTATATTCATCGAGAGTGGTGGCTTAAAGTGGTGGTGATTGGCATAGGGTGTCATGGTGGTGTCTTTTCAACTGATTGCAAGGACAGAATGAGGGAGAGATTGTATGAGTGGGGAACCAGTAAGTGGGAATGTTAGGAAATTATTATTTCTATTTAATTCCCAACTTAAGTACTATTGAGATCATTGCCTTTTATTTATAACTTATTACAAGCTATAAACTAAGCTATTATTAAGAATATAATATAATATTCCTCTAATATCTAAGGGGATCTTAACTAAATATTTCACCAAATAATATCTTTAGCTCAATAAGCCTAATATATCTAAAAAGCTACTAACCAAATTAAATACACAATATTCCCTAAATAATTATAGGCTTGCATTAAAGGTAAAATATTAGGCTAGATTGTGTGGCTATTGAGGCTCTTAAAGTCGATTTTTGCATATGATATTTCTTCCATTTGGATGGGTTAGCTTGTGCTAATTTGGTTGATTTGAGAAATTTTGGCTTTGAATAGGATATGTTTGCCTAGCTCAATCCTATTTGATTATAAGTTATTTTATGAATGGATCTTGCAATTTTTTTTAGTATATGTCTAATTTCATCAATTCAAGCTAACTATCTAGGTATGATTGATTTATGTTTTGGGCTAAAATCCTAAATTTCAAAAATTATTTTTTTAAAAAAGGTTAAAATTAATTGTTCAATTATGATTAGAATTGCTTTAATTGTATTTCTAGGCTACCAATTCGAAGGAATTAGCTAGATTTAACTAATTTGGATTTCAAGTTAAAAACCCTAATCTTCTAATTATGTTTATTGAAATTGGATAATCATTTGTTGAATTTTAATTCAATTAATTATTGAGAGACCAAAAATTCCATTTGGTCATTACTAACCAAAGATTTGTTTGATCTTAGTGATCAAAGATGATGAGTGCTTGATGACTCATGGATCAAATGATGTTCTAACCTTTGACGATTATAAACCAAATATTCTCTTGATTGTTGTAGATCAAAGATGATTGTGTTAATGCTTTTGATTATTGTAGATCAAGGTTGATTAATGATAAGTGATTTATAAATGAGTTAATTAGGTGTTGATAGTTATCTGCTTGTAGTGTATTTTTTTATATGTGGCCCCTGTATTGTGTATTGACTTTTACAAAAAATACTAATAATTAAATTGAAATATAATGAGTTTGGGACTCAGATGTGTGCCAACCACTTTTATAAGGGTTGTTAGTGGTCCGCCTAGACCTTGAGATGACCTCTAAGGTAGGATTGTGGTGTCTTAGAGGATGTGAATAGTTAAGGAATTTTTAATCAGTGGCGATATTTTGGTGGGTCCTTGGAGAGATTGTGTCGGGCATATTTATCAATTTATTTTGTCCGTGTTGCGATTACCTTGGACATATATATCATTTAGGGATAATTTAGTGGGAATCTTGGTAAGATTTTCCTCAATTAGAGATATATATCCTCTTTATCAAAGTAAATAGAAGAAATAGGAATTGTATGAATATTAATATGGTTCCTCATTAAGGTTTTAGGTAATATTGATATTGAATGTATTATTATTATATGTTTAGTATATTGTATGTGAACTATGATTTATCAATATTGTCTATTGTTATTGTTGTCTCATGTATATCGTATGTGTAGTATCACATGTTTTTTGTGTGGCAAGTCATATGAATGGTATGATCAAATATACCATGTTATTATATGTACCATATTGTCATATGATGAATGTATTTGTTATAGCATTTCAATGTATTCGTATCATATGTACTGTGCTATGTGAATTTTTATGCTTATTTTTGTGTAGGTGCTTATTTTAGCCAATACTTATCCTTTTCTTAGACTATTTGTTGTAGTGTTTTGCCCATTTTAGGATCTTATATTTCATGTAACCTTTAATAGTGGTGTAATTGGTTTTACATAACTACTTATGTTTTGTGATCTTATCATATCGCCTTGTGAGATATTTTTATTCATTTTTTATTGATATTAATAAAGTTTTTAGTTAGTTTTTTTTATGTAGGTTAGGTGCTATAGACCTATCTCCATGTCAAATGTTGTAGTAATAGTTCCTATATTTTGTTTTATCTTTCTCTAGCTTTTATTGAAATGAAATGAAATAAAATTTTCGATAGGTGTTACAAGTACCAAACTACTTGAAGAGGTTGGGCAAAGTTAATCAATCTTGATTATCTAAGATAATAAGGCCTACTCACCAAGTAACTTAAAAACCATAGGCCATGGTTGCCATTTTTCTCGTATAACTAAATGTGTTGTTTATCTATACCTAATTAAGAATAACTCATCTAGCTATGAAAGTGAGTACTATAATCACTTGTAGCCAACTGTTTTGTAGATGAGGTGTTTGATTTGAAGCAATTATCACATTGGGAAAGCTCCTAGGTGCTTTGAAGAGTCCCACTTTGGCTCATTATTGTTCTCAAACCCTATAGCCTCCTCTAAATTGGAATTTGAGTTGTCTTTTGGCCTAGGTTTCAAAGGAAGGTTGTGGGTACAAATCACATTTATGTGAGAGTCATTTTATGTCAATTGGTTCTGTCCCTGTGTGTTAAGGGTTTTGATCCTTATAAAAACTAATCTTCAACACTGGTTTGCCTAGGCTACTAACTTAGGTTTATGGTTTATAAGAGACTACTATAGGTGGATAGGATAGTAGTGGCCCAACCAAAGTTACTCATGGCATAAGTTATAGGTTCATCTAAATGGATTAGAGGTTCAAACTTTTTTAAATGACTATCCTCATACTGATGTCTGTGGAAATATGAAATTATCAATTATGTGAACCTAAGGCTTGATTATGTTGGAATTAAGAAGGCGAAGACTCGAAAGTGGTGAATTGAAGATGAAGATATTCAAATATGGTAGAATAATGATGATGATTTGATGATGATGAATGAACGATGAAGGTGATTCGAATTTGATGAAATGATGAGGATGATGATTCAATAATGATGTGATAATGAAGATAATGATTTAGCAATTAGGGTTTGAGAGTAGACGGTTTTGTGGGTTAGGGTTAGGGTTTCACAAATTAGGGTTAGGGTTTAGGTTTTGATTTGGATTTTGATTTTGATTATGGCTAATAATGGCATGGTTTATGGAGTTTAGAAAGATAGTAGTTAATCTCTAGTTCACACAAATGAAGAGATTAAGGGTTTTAAGATTAATCGTTCACACAGATTTAATTAAAATTGAGATGAACTCTCATAGAATTTAATAAGCAATATTTACAATTTTCATTCAAATTCAATTTAGTCTATCTAATTCAATTATGGGTTCTATGGCTTATATAGCCAAGGTCACCGATCACTAAGATATTGCCATCCACTAGCTAAAAGGTATATTCTTCAAAAGGTACCTAGCTAAAGACATAAGAAGGTATAATTCTTCAAAAGGTAGATTTATGCTACTTTATTCTCTAGCTAATATCTAACTCGACCAATTAATTAATTAATTAAATCAACTAATATACACAAATACATCCATGCTGCATTTTATTCCTCCCATGCATGTAGCCATGCCCTACATGCATGCCATGCACATGAACGGATATGCTTAGTAGCTTGTATGGTACATTTAATCTATAGCTAGCAATGTAACTATCTGTTTGCCTTCAATTTTGTGGGAGATCCTTTCCAAATAAAGAAAATTGGTTCCATAATCATGAATGTCAAATCTTGAGTGTTTGCTCCTGCATCATATGTTGAAGACCAGACAATCACTTAGACTAGTGACCTTGATCTAGTTGGCAGGGGCCTATAGAAAAGACTCTTGTGTTGTTTGAGGTATGCTTTAGAGATGGGGAAGGGATTAGGGTGAACCATTGCTCTTGGTCGGTCTAGGTTTTTCTCCTTTGAAATAAAGTGACTATTAAATGAGCAATATATGCCTCAAAATTTGATAATAGACTCTAATAATAAAATGGGTAGGCATTGGTAATGAAATAGAATTTCCATTAAAGAGGACTAGGTGGAGTTGCTTATGGTTAGAGTCTCTAGAGAGAAGGCCTAAAGGAATTACTCTTGGTTTTTTCAAGCTATGAAAACCTTAGGGATGGCTAGATGCACCTTGGTAGGCATTGAGGGGTTGTTTTGTGGTGTTAGTGATGGTGGTGGGGAGATTATGGCTAAGAGTTGTATGAAATTAGGGTTGTTGGAGTGGAGGTGGTAGTAAAGGATTGAAGAGTAGTGGCAGAGGGTCGGTGAAGTGTCCAAAGCCCTTGAAAGGGTAGCTCCTTATGTGGTAGCTTTGAGTAAAATGGAGTTTTAGGTAGTGGTGTGCAGTGTAATAGTTACTACAAGGGAAGTGGCGGAGATTGAGGAGACATGTGTGAGAAGGCAGGGTGGTATCTAGGGTGACTCGCTAGTGGTAGTGGGGTTGGTGCGTATTTGTTATTTTTATTTTGATCTCTCTCAAGATTTTTTTTGCACAATATAACCCACAAAATTTTCCCATTTGAATGTGCCCTTCATATGAGCTATTAGCTCCCATAGAGATTGGTGTGGATCAAAGTGGAAGAGAACCTCAAGATCTAATCACTACTTTGTTTTGATCGGTCATAGGTTGAAGTTGAGGAAGAATGGTTCGGTTTAATGGTAGATTAAACTCGAATATGTAGCTTTCAAGGATATGAATACTTTAAATGTTGCAGCTCATTCAAAGTCTCAAATGATGAAGAGAAAACCCCAGGCTTTTTTCCTATATAGAGGGACTCCGAAAGGGAGGAAAACGCAAGCTTAACTTGAGAATTTTGTGTTCAAAATATTTCTATAGTCCATTATTCATATGCGTGTACAAGACTTAAGTATATATAGGGGAGGGAGGCCGACTAAAAGGAATCAACCCAGCCACTTATCTCCTTAATTCAAGCTGAATTTCACCCAATTGAATTAAGCCTATATAATATCTAATCTTACTCATAATATCATCATTTAAATAATATTAATAACTAACATTACAAAGCTCTACAATCAACTATGGTACATACATGAAATTACAAAAACACCCTAGCTTACATGAAATATACTTCAGGGTTTACAACAAGTTTAATATAACAAACAATATCACCACTATATATTGTTGTAGTGTTATACCATGTATGCCATAGCCTTGCATGATTTGAATGCTTGTACACTTTAAGTCTCTTCTTGGGTGTTGACTTCTTCACCTTGCAAATATATAACATACCTATAAGAATATCTTGAATCGTTTTTAATACCAAGCATAGAAATATCATCAAGAACATTTAAAATGATTGTCTCCATTATTAAGAATTTTAATTCTTCCTTAACTTGAGAATCATTAGAAACATGAGATACATTAGATGCACCTGCATCAGAGATGTTATGGCTTCCTCGAGAACCTCTAACTACAATATACTAGTGTGTTAGTGATGCTAGAGCATCTAATGACACACAATGCACTCAAGTAATTGAGGAATTAATATTATTAGTGATGAAACCAATCATTTTTTAAATTCTTACATAATACCCTAATGCTTTCTTGAAAGATTCTTTTAGGTTTGTTACATTCTTACAAGGATAAGACTAAAACATCAATATGTCAAGATATTCAAGATACTAAAACATCAAGATGTTAAGATATTCAATATATTAAGTGTTATAAGACACAAACATCAACAAATGTTCAAAAAAATTACACACAAATGACAAGTTCATGCTCTTCAACAATTTGGTTGTTATGATGATTATAACAAACTAGTTGGTATTTTATGCTGGGGGTTGTTTGAGTTTGATATTTGCGTGTAATTTTGGTCAAGTTAGTTGAATATTTTTGTATATATTTTGACTCTTTTATGACATAAAAGGGTTGATTAAGGTATTTATAGCTAATTAATTTGTTAGGAATCATTTCCCAACAATTAGATTATTTACTAGTTATTAGATTAGTTGAGACAAACTTATGTTTAGTTGTCTATATCAGACATCAATTTCGACCCTTTGTAACATTCAATTTAGATTTTGGCAATTGATATGGGTAACCATTTGGTAGACCTAGCAAAGTTAACCCAACTCACCTACCCTAACTCGAATAACCCAACTTGAAACCCAATTTAGACACGTAACATTAAACTCGATCTCAACTTGAAAATTTGAAACAACCCGAATCACTATGAATCTGACTCAAATTTATCTAACTTGATAATGATCCTTATACAAAATGATCCAAACTAAAATAAAATAACTTGAAAATAATTTGATATGTACCTGACCCATATTGAAACATAAATTTGATAATGACTCAACTCGATAATGGTCCGACTAGAACTTATCCAACCTAATATGACCTAACTTGAACCCAACCTGTACCTTGATTTAATTTCAAACTTTGTGTAAAATAAATTCAAATTTAATTGACAAATTTAATATATTATATCATATAAATTAATACATAAACACTAATAAACTATCTTATTAATAAAATTTTATGTAAACAAAAATATGTAACTCATATAACAACAAATAAAATAAAACTAATAAGACCATGTTCTCCTCACTTGATTTTAGTATCATATTAACATCAATCATATAATAATAATAATAATAATAATAATAATAATAATTATTATTATTATTATTATAAAAATATAAATTATAATTTTAAATATAATAATAGTAAAATATATTATTATAATAATATTATTAAAATTTATATTTTCCTTTCTACTAATAATAATGACTATTTTATTTCTAAAGATGATGATGATAATAATAATAATAATAATAATAATAAAATTATTATAATTAACGTGATAATTATAATTATTATAGAAATCAATATAATTATGTATATAATAATATTTATGGTTGTATTTATAAAAATATCTATAATAATAATAATACTTTATTATTATTATTATTACATATTTTATGACAAAAATTTGTTATGTCATTAAATTTATTATGATAATCATAATAATAATAATAAATTACAAGATTCAATTTATTAATTATATTAAATTAATAACAATAAATATCAATACAAATTATATATTGAATTAACTTGGTCAAAACTCAATATGACCCAGAATATACAGACTCAATTCCAATTAACCCAAATCCAACCCGACTCGAAGTATGCAGACCCAAATTAAATTTGAATCCAAAGAAACCTAATGAGTTAGGCCCAAACCCAAATCAATATTATTTTGACTCAAAATAACCCAACCTAATACAAACCCGACCTAAATTAGCGTTACCTAAATTAGATCGAACTTAAAAGACATTTGAACCCAAACTCGATCCCATTGTATAACAATCCAATTTTAACCCTACTTGTATGATCCATTTTCCACCTCTACCATTTGGGTTGTATTCTCTCTTTGTGAGTGAAGATTTGATACTTTTTGTGAGATTGAATTTCTACTAATAAGCTTTACTATGTGTACTTCCTATTGGGATCTTTTGAGTGTCATCTTAGTGAGGCATTCAAAGTTGCATTTTTGTTCATGATCTTCATCCTATTTGAATCCTATTCAACATAGTTTCAATATTTGAGTTTGAATCTTCAGGGTTTTATAGAATAATAGAATAGCATTCACGATTGAAAGGTTAACAATCCAAGAAAGAGAATTTAAAGGATCCCTTAGATAATCTTGCATCATTAAAATGATATAGATGTGTTTGATTAGATGAGAGTTGATGTATTTTGGAGATTAAAACTCAAAGATTGAATATATTGGAGGAATATAATGATGATGATGAAAAAGATTGTAACTTTTAATGCCTCACCAAGATGATACTAAAAAGATCCTAACAAGAAGCACACAAAAATCCTATCAGTAGAAATTTAGTCTCACAAAGAGGATTGAATCTTCATCCATAAAGATAGATTATGACCAAATGGTTACTTGTATTAATTTATAAATTTTATATGATGTTACAAAGGTAAAAATTTGGTCCTTATATAGGGAAATAGGCATAAGTTTGTTACAACAAATATAGCTACCAATAACTAATCTAGACCTTAGAGCTTAACAAATTCCTAACAACTTGAATTAGTTGTAACTAACTTAATCAACCTTATGTGTCATAAAAAATTTGACACATATGATAAATAAAACAAGAAAACTGGATGAAAATGGTACGTAAGTAACAAAATCAAGCACTAATAGTTATATAAAATAACAACTAGTTTGTTACAACAACCGTAACAACCTAATAACCAAATTGCAACAAGTGATGGGCTTGTTATTTGCGTGTAATTTGTTGTCCATTTTTTGATGTCTTTGTCTTGTAAAACTAGGATCTTGAATGTCTTGAAATCTTGATATTTTATTCTTCTCCTTACAAGAATGTAACAAACATGCAAGAATCTTCCAAGAAAACTTTAGGGTTTGTAGAATGCTTAAAGAATCCTGAAGATTGCAAGAATACTAATCCGAGAAAGAAGATTTTGAGGATTCCTTAGATGCTTATGAATCATTATCTCTTTGTTGAAATAATTTGTGATCAAATTAAAACTCTTGAACTTGAAGATCATCCGAACATGAATGTAGCTTTTAAGGTGATTCATGTGCTTAAACTCTTTGAACATCTCCATGGTATTATGTACACCAAAATGACTTGGTTTTCCTTCCTCATGCACTTACTTAACAAGTAAATCTCTTATACTAGATCTTGGTTTGAACAACTTATTAAGTTTAAAAATAAAATTATCTTGTAGTATATAAATACCATGGCTATCATTTTCTTTACAAGTCTCAAAATTTTCCATGAAATCCTCATCTTTTGGATACAGTTCTTTAAGCATTTCAAAGCCTAATAATTTAGCATCCATCATGATAAGTTACATAGATCTCTCTAATAAGGCATTGGCTTCTACATTTTCTTTATCATATAAGTGTTTGATAGAAAACACAAAGGTTTCTGAGAAATAAACCCAATTTTCATTCCAAGTACTTTCTTTTGTTTATGCAAATATTTCAAGCTTTCATGATAAGAATACAAAAAAAAGCAGTTGTCTCAAGTTATGATTCCATGTTCTAGGATTCTTATGATGTCATAGAATTCTTTACCATATGTGGAGTAATTCAATTCAACTCTATTTAATTTTGTACTAAATAACGTAATGAGATACTTTTCTTATGAGAGTACACCTTGTATTCCTGTCCGACTACCATCGCATATAACTTCAAATAATTTATCAAAGATAGGTAAGGGTAGTGACATTACATTGTGTACCTTGGATTTCAATTATTCAAAGGCTTTTAGAGCTTATATCGCCATTTAAACTCACTTTTTTTCATGAGTAGGGTGATTGTGCAATAGTTGAGAAGTATTTGATGAACCTCTTATAAAAATGTGCTATTCCATGAAAATGTCACACCTCATGAGTGTCTTTAGGAATTGGTTATTCTTGAATAACTTATATCTTTGTGGGATTTACTTTTATGTCTTCTTCACTTATAATGTGAAAAAAAACATCACTCAAAATCATAAAATCAAAATTTTCAATTTTACCATAGAGTTTAGTTTCCTATAGTTTATTAAATAGTTTTCTTAAATGAATAAGATGACCATGCTCATTTTCGATATATAAAAGGATGTTGTCTAAGTATACCACAATAATTTATCCAAGAAAAAAATGACGAAGTTCATTCATAAGCCTCATAAATGACATGGGTGCATTACATAAGCCAAAAGGCATCACCAACCATTCATAAAGGCTATATTTAGTTTTGAAAGTAGTTTCCCATTCATCAACTTCTCTTGTTCTCATTTGGTGGCATCTATTTATTAAATTAATCTTAGAAAAATTTGTACAACACATAATTCATCAAGCATGCCATCTAATCTAGGTATAGGAAATCTATATATGATATTACTATTATTCACAACTCTAGAATCAATGCAATTATACCATGTGCCATCTTTTTTAGGGACAAGTAAAGTGGGTACACAATATGGGCTCATTATAATAACCCCTAGATTTTGAACAAAAAAATTTCAGTTAAAGATAATGCATAAGTGTTATTTAAAATAAAACAAAAAAATGTTATCACAAGATCAACCATAAGAGAAATGTGATCATCACCTAACCCATACATGATGCAAGAAAAAATAGAACAACAAACGAAAGATGCATGCTCTACTAATAATGTAACGATAATGATAATACTAATGATGCGAATAAAAATAATATAGATAGAAAGGAGTTTGAGAGCTTACAAAATTCAAAATATAGGAATCAAAGCTATGAGTTTAAATAACTGAAAAGAATCAAAAGCATCTCAATGTATTTGGCAAAAATGTATCTAATCGGTTAGCATAACTCTTAACTAAAGAAGAATTTAACTCTCGAACATCAAGAAATGGAAAACTACTATCCTATGATATCATCCTCAACATACTCTAGATGAGAATCATAATCTTGCAAATTTCCCTCTATTGGATCATCATAGTGCTCACACAAATTTTGTATTAGTATGATAAAGTTCTGGTAAAATAAGCTACCTAAAACATGGTAAGGGCTCATGATGTACATTGAAGTCTTATAGTAGCATGGCGATAAGCATACTAACATAACATAACACTCAGGCTCATGATAGCGGTATACCAAGGCATAATTTCATGGAATTAATGGAAGAATAATAATACAGATTGTGAATTAGAACCATATAATATAAACCATATTATAAATCTTCCTTTAGTGATCACATTATTTCCAATTTTTAAGGCATAATCCCTTAATTATTTATTACCAGGTGATATAAAAAATCAATAATTAATTCCATTAATAATCAATTGAGTTTTTCTAAGTGATAACACCAAACACATCACAAGGCATATAAGCCACTAATTGAGTGTTTAAAGGTGACACCAAACTCAACCAATCAAGACCCACAATACCATCATTTTGATCCATATTAAATTTTGGTCAACCATGGTTGAAATCATGAGTAGAATGTTATAATAACATATAAACATTAACATTGAAGGCCTAACAAAAGAATATTAAATAACGAGTAAACCTAACAGAAATAGGCCAACCAATCTGTAAATTGATTGGCTGTTCATAGAAACTAGTCGACTGGTTGTCAAACCAACATATCAAAATTTCCAAACTAAGCTACTGCTCACACAACTATTCGATCAGTCTGACAATCTAATATACTAGACTTGGTGAAACAACACCTAGACTTGCGATCCACTGAATAAAATTTTACCAAACTTTACCATATTAATCCTAGGATGATTCTATGTTATAAAATACACAAAATATATATTTATACATAGATCCACAATAGTACATAATATAATTAATACTTAATAATATCATGCCCAAAAGTGATAAAAATCATGTAAAATAGTAAGTAAATCAAAACATGCTTAACCTAAAAGATAGAAACTTTACCACATACTCAAATCCACTAACTTAATTAAATGATGCACAATAGAAAAAAAAATATGAAACTTCAATAGAAAACAAAGGGCCTTATTCATATTAGAGATAAGATGGTCTTACCTTGAAGCAAATCTTCTAGCACACAAGAATGCCTAATTTGATGACCGTCTACCAAGACCTCAATTCCTAAGAGAATTAAGAACCAAAATAATTAAAATATTTTTCTCAAAATTAATAAAATGATATCAGAAGAAGAAGGAAAATTCCACAACCCCAATCTTTTCTCAAAATAGAATTCCAAGGAAAATGAAGTTAAAAACTCTAACCTCTTAATCCTTCATTACTTAAAAGAAAAAAAAGAGAGTTAAAGTTAATAATAGGAAAAGAGAGAAGAGGTAAGGATTTAACCAAAGGATGATGAAAAAGAGGCAAGCCTTTGTTTTCTCATCAGAGAAGAAAAGGAAAGGAAGGATGGAGCATGCCTAACTCTTGGGAAACTTTAACAAGGAAAAAGGGCAGAGACTGAGAAACTATAAAAGGTGAGGAGTGAATTGAATCAGGAATGGAGTGTATAGAGGAGAGTTTTGGTCAACACATACAAGTGAGAGAGAGGGAGGCCTGACTTAGGTTGAGTATGGGCAACCAAGGTAAAAGGGAAACACATGTTGAGGTAAGGGAGGTAGAGTGTAACTAGGGAGAGGCATGACAGAGGGTTGGTAAGTTAAGGAAGATGTACAGAAAGTCAAACACACAACCATGGATACCAGAAGAGAAAGGAAAGTGAGGAAGAAGAAAGAAGGTGATATATGCCTTAAAAAGTACTTTAGGGGAAATTTTAGCTGAATAAAAATCATAAAATGACCTGAATAATATAAAAACATTCCCAACTCACTAAAATATGCTTATTAGCATAAATATATTCTAATTAGAAATTTTCATAAACATTGGAAAGGGATTTGAATCAAAATAAAAAAATGATCTGAAATCCCCAGACAACCATTCAATTGGTTTGATCAAACTAGTTGTTTGGTTTATCGAAAAATAAAATTACTAGTTCCTGAGCATTGGTTAGGCAAAACAGTTGATCAATATCCCTAAAATTTAAAATTTTATGAAAATTTCAAGCCCTTTCCAAAATTAAAACTCATTTATTTTATATCAATATAATTTTAAATACATTTTGAAGGTTTTAGGATGGGGTATTACACTCATGCTTTCTCTCGCATTAGCCTTATATACAAGTTCTTGAATATGTCTTTGTAATTCCTTATCTTCCTTTGTATTATATCTATATGTTGGTTTATTAAGTAAATACATATAAGAAATTAAATCAATAACATGCTCTATGCCTCTTTTAGGGGGTAATATGAGGGGTAAGTCATTTGGAAACACATCAAGAAATTCATTAAGTAGCTTATGAAGTCTAGGGTTATCACATTTTTTCTCCCCTTACTGAGATTCTTTTATAACAAGAGTATAACAATTATCTTCTTCTTTAATTCAATCAATCATAGATTTTTTATGCTAAAATGAGTGAGCTTGGCTATGCTGTAATCATCATGTTTAGAAGGTTTCAACTTATGTTATTTCTTATTCTTTGTCACAAGATATAAATTAGTCATACCATCATGAGTAGTTAATCTATCATATTTACATGGTCTTCCTAATAATATATCATATGCATCCATAGGTAAAATTACCAATATAAAATGAGATTAGGGTTTAATTCATTACCTTAACTCCTTTTTCTTTATTGAACCATTAATAAGAACACGAATTGGGTTGATTTGTTGTTGCTAATCCAAGACCCTTAACCATTATCTCATTAGCCACATTTGTACAAGAGCCACTATCTACAATAACTCTACAAATCATATATTCAATTTGACATTATGTCTTAAAGATCTTTTCTTTATGTGTGAATTACTCATTACAGTTTTTGAAGAATTATTTTATCCATTACAAGAAACATAAAGTTTTATGGTCTCAATTTCTCTTATGCTCAAAAATCTTTGATTTAGAAATTCTCTTGAAAAATATTGATGCTCTCGACATTTAAAGCATTGTTTGTTGGAGACTTCCATAACATTATTCTTACATTTCCCTTCTTTAGTTTGACCTTTATTCTTTTCAAAATTTGAAGAGGTTGATGCATTGAAACCATATTTGGAAGTTAGGACATTTGAATAATACTTTGTGGAAGAAGAAGCACTAAGTCTAGCATGAGGCTTGGTTGACTTGATTTGCTTTTAAAATCTCAAAGAAAATTTTATCAAATCTTCAAGGAAATCATGTATTCATGTTTCCACTTTGTCTTGAATTAACATATTAAGTCCTTCTAAAAATTTAGCACATTTTTTTTTTCTTTTCTTTCTAGAATATCACATACAAGTGCCGGTTTCTCAAATTCCCTAGTATGTTCTTCTACACTAGAATTTATTGTCTAAGAGTAGTTAACATAAAATAATTATCTTACGCGTACTTTATAGGAACAAATTTTATTCTTAATTTTTTTTAGCTTTTTCCAAGATTTTATTTTAGATTTTCCTTCTCTTTCACGATTTCTTTTCAAATTGTCATACCAAGTTCTAGAAAATTTCTTGAATTTAATATTAGTCAAATTGAATTTCTTTTAATCATCATACTTTTTAAATTCAAAATTAACCCTGATTTTATGCAACCACTCAAAAAATGAATCAATGTTTAATGCTCCATCAAATTCGGGAAGGTTTAGTTTAATGCCTTTATCATCATTGGTTGGTTGTCTTCATTGATGACCATTATGGCCTCTATAAGTGCCACTTACGCTTGATTATTCTTCATACCTTATGCATGGATTCACATGGACATTTCTTTTGAATTACACATCTACGCATGCCTTTAATTTTATCTTTATTTGCTTCCACTTGATCTTACATGTGTTGATGAGTTTCTTGATTAGTAGTTCTTGCTTCCATACATTAGATTTGAGTTTGTATGGCCGGAATCTTTCTAAGTTATGCATTCGTAACATCCAAGTTCAATGTAAGATTTTGGATTGCCTCAAAAAGAGAATTGATATTTTCATTAGTAGCCAGTGTATGTTTTGTGGGAGTAACACACTCAATCTCTCAAGCAAGACCAAACATAGGTTTATAAGTGAGATAGGATGAAGAACTTATAAGGGAATGCGTTCTTGGTTGAAGATATGCTAGGGTTGACTGAATGAAACCATAGGGAGCAAGCAAAATTTGGGGTTGAATTGAGTGTTTCTTGGTTGGTTTCTTGATGAAGGAAAATTGGGAATTTATGAATTTTATTCGTGTTGGTTGAAGATAATCTTCAAAGGTTGAAGATAATCTTCAAAGGTTGAAGATTAAGTGATATGGATTGAATATGTATAGGAGGTAGTCGAATATTTGAATGGTTGGTTGAAGGAATAAAGGCTTCAAATGTTAGGTTTGAAGATCTGATGGGAGGTTTTGAAGATATAGAGGGATTTGAATATGGGAGGGTTGAAGATGTGAATTATTGTGGTTGGCAATTCAATGGACACAAAAATTAACCTCTAAACGTAATATACAAGTGTATTAGGGTCTTGAGTAGAGGATCTATCATGATAGTATAGCCTGATTTTCAGATTCTAAGTGGCTTTTGTCACTTTTTTTGATAGTTGGTCTTGAGTCTCTTATTTATTTTAGAATTCTTCTGCTAAAGTTTATGCTTCCCATGATTTGATGTGTCATATTAATTGGGGTTGGTGTTTGGAAGTGGAGGTGATTAGCATGGGGCATGGTGGCGGTGACATGTTAGATAATTGTATGGAGATAGGGAAGGAAAGATCGGATGAGAGAGAGGAATAAGAGAGGGTGAGGAAGTTAGGAAATTAATCTTTTTGATCAACACATAGTTATTATTAGTGTCTTCATGTCTTATTTATAGGTGATTACAAGCTATAGGCTAAACTCTTATTAAGAATATATTATTCTTCAAATATCTAATGGGATCCTAACTAAATATTTCGCTAAATAATGTCTTTATCCAAATAAGCCTAATATCTCTACAAGTGGCAAAACAAATTAGAAACTCAATATCCTTAAATAATACTCCCTCCATGTTATAATAGAAGACTTGCAATTTTTTATTTTCATTTCATAATATAAGTCCTATTTTAAGTTCCAACAAATTTTTATTGTTATATTTTCTAATATACTTTCTTCCACCTCATTAAGGTATCCCATAAAAATAAAATTATTGAAATTTCAATATGAAAGTTGTAGTCAATTTGTGTACCATTTATCCTAAAATTTAATACTTTTTAATATGCGTACTAAAAACCTATAGTTCATCTATTGTAAAATGGAGGGAGTAGCAAACTTGCATAAGGCTCTCAAAATTGAGCCTTAATATAATATTCCTATGGTACACCTGAGTATTAAAATATTAGGCTTAAAAAAGCTTACATTTTATTGATAGAGTGAGTCCATTAGGCCATTATTAGGTCCCAAAAAATGGTTTAGAATTTGATTGGCATTATACTAGTTTAATGGTTCATAGGTCAAAGAAGTGTCACATGAGTTCAATAAATTTATGCAAAATATATGAATAATATTTACTTTAATATAATATGTGATAGATCACTAAGAAGAATATTTCCGTTGAAAAGGTTTCAAACAATTGTTTGAGAAAAAGTCATCCAGTAATTGTCAATTCATTGTTTTAAATAAATAATTCTTTATGTTATGGATATAAGTTTAGTATATATATATATATATATATATATATATAAACAAATACAAAGATTACAAAATGTTAGTATATACAGCTGATGGTCGTTTGTCTCGTTCTGTTAGTTTGTCTTGTATTCTATTAGTTAACATAATATATGTCTTAACATTTGATCCTATATAGTATTACTTAGCCTTCATTCCAGAAAAGTGTAATCTTGACACACTATAACAACGATTGTAAACTCAATAAAACACAAACTTCTTTTTCTTTCCCTCAAGCTTTGTTCTTTCTTTCTTGTATAATTCTCTTCCAGCATATTACATGGTTCAGTGCATAAAAAAGTGTTTTCTCCACTCTAAAATTCCCTTATCCAACAATGGTTTCAGATTGATGGCAGCAGTCACATCTAATTATTCTCTATGCAACTACGTACAAGACTAAAGTGCACAATTGATGGAGTAGTTTATAAGGAGGCTTATTACTAATGTAATAAAATAGGACTTCAGTTGTGGTGTCATGGTATTTGAGCATTGTGGACAATAACAATTGTCATATATATTAGTGATGAATATCTGTGTATATCAATCCCGTCGTATTTCACTATGTTGGGCTATGAGTCCCTTCCTTTGCAGAAAACTCATATTTTATTTATTTTATTTATGAGGGTAGCTCAAAGGGTCTTGGCTCATTTATTGTGTGGCTTCCTTGAGAAGTCTTTTACTTTCAGCTTTATTAAGGAGTATTGAGAGAATTCAAAAGGCCACCAAACACCAAAACCGGAAGGGCAAAGGTTTTTACAAAGTGCAGTTTTGGACATTTTTCTCATGCAAGTCTTCAAGTGCTTCGATCAAAGGTCAAGCATGCTCCAATTTAGCTGAAATTTGGAAATCACCTTAGGGACATTTGGTTCTTCAAATATAACAATTGGTTTGTCTATTACTGCTCTAGTTTGTGAGATATTTCCACTATACCAAGCCCCTATTTTTTGGTGACGAAACCTCATCATTTTTCTTGGTTTGGTTGTTTGTTGGTTGATAAGAATTTGGTGGGTTGTGTACCCTTTAGGTGCTCATTGTAAGGGAATTGTTATAATCATCTTTGATTATAGTGGAGCAGGTTTCTGAACTAGGTCCCGTAGGTTTTACCTCTTTCACTTTGAGGGTTTCCCACGTAAAAATTCTTATGTCTCTCTTTTATTTGTTTGCTTGAACATTTGCACTTGTTTACTTGTTGATTTGATATCATTGTGGATTGTTATCTTGCTGTGGTCGACACCATCTACTTAGTGTTGGGTAATTGTTAATATTGGGAAGCCCTTGTTTTTCCCATCAACTAGTATCAAAGCCTGTTGTGATTTGTGGTTGTTCATTTGTGTAAGCTATGGAATCATCTACTGTTAACACTAGTAGGATGGTTAGTTTGAATGGCCCTAATTATCATCTATGGAAGGGAAAGATGAAGGACTTATTATATGTCAAGAGTTGGCACTTACCTGTGTTTAGTAAGACCAAACCCATTGATAAAGAAGATGATATATGGGCATTTGAGCATGAGTAGGTTTGTGCTTATGTTCATCAATGGGTAGATGACAATGTTCTCAACCATATTAACAATGAAATAAATGCAAAGAGTTTGTGGGAAAAACTTGAATCTTTGTATGCTTGTAAAGCTAGTAATAACAAGCTATTTTTAATCAAGAAATTGATGGGTTTGAAGTATAAAGAAGGTGCTGCTATGTCTAATCATTTGAATGATTTTGAGAGTGCTCTTCAATAACTTTATTCTATGGAGATTAAATTTGATGATGAAGTATAGGGACTTTTATTTCTTGGTACTTTACCGGATACTTGGGATACTCTTCGTATGACTCTGTGTAATACAATTCCTAATGGCAAGATTACTTTAGATATTGCTAAGGTTGGTGTTTTGAATGAGGAAATGAGAAAGAAGTCTCAAGGTTCATATTCACAATCAGAAGAGACATTGATTGCCGAGAACAGGGGAAGAAGTAAGAGCAAGGGTCCAAGTGATAGAGGCAAGAGTAGAAGCAAGTCCAGAGGTAGGTACAAAAACATGCAGTGCCATTATTATAATAAGACGGGTCATATCCAGAAATTTTGCTACAAGTGGAAAAGGGATAACAAGTAAGGAAATAACAATAACAACAAGAAGAAGCATGACAAGAGTCAAGATAATGAGCAGGGTAATAATGATCGTGCTGCTGCCATCACTACTGAGGATCTTCTAGTTGTTTATGATGAGAATTTGATGAATCTTGCTAGTCATGAGTCAAGTTGGGTTGTTGATAGTGGCACCTCTTTACATGTTGCATCCAGGATGTATTTCTTCACCTCTTATACTTCTAGAGACTATGGGGTATTGAAGATGGGTAACAATGGTTTTGCAAAAGTTGTAGGCACTGGTGATGTTTGCTCAGTGATTGACAATGGAGTAAGGTTACTTCTCAAGAATGTCAGACATGCTCTTGATATGCGCTTGGATTTGATTTCCACAGGTAAGCTTGATGATGATGGTTTCTGCAACACCTTTAGTGGAGGACAGTGGAAGCTCACCAAAGGTTCCTTGGTAGTAGCTCATGGTAAGAAGCACTCAAGTCTCTATGTTATGCATGCTTCTATTGGAAAGGATATTGTCAATGTTGCAGAGCATGACCCTAGTACATTATGGCATAGAAGGCTCAGTCATATAAGTGAGAAAGGACTAAACTGTTTGTCTAAGAAGAATTTGCTATCTAGTGTGAAGAGTGAAAAGTTGGAAAGATGTTCTCATTGCATGATTGGTAAGCAAACTAGAGTCTCTTGCAAGACTCAACCTCCATCAAGAAAGCTAGGTTTGCTTGAGTTAGTTCATTCTGATGTCTGTGCTTTGAAGGTAAGATCTCTTGGTGGTGCACTTTATTTTGTTACCTTCATTGATGACTATTCTAGAAAACTCTGGGTTTATGCTTTGAAATCCAAAGACGAAGTATTTGGTGTCTTCAAGCAATTTCATGCTATGGTTGAAAGACAGTCTGGGAGAAAACTCAAATGCTTGCGTTCTGACAATGGAGATGAATATATTGGGTCACTGGATGATTATTGCAAAGCATAGGGTATACGACATCAAAGAACTCCAAAGAAAACTCCTCAGTTGAATGGAGTAGCAGAACGGATGAACAGAACCTTGGTCGAGAGGGTCCTTTGTTTGCTTTCAGAAGCAAAAATGCCCAAAAGCTTCTGGGGTGAGGCTTTATATACAGCTACTCATGTGATCAATCTTTCTCCTTGTGTTTCCTTGCAGGGTGATGTTCCAAACAAGGTTTGGTTTGGCAAGAAGTCTTCTTATGATCACTTGCGCGTGTTTGGATGCAAGGCTTATGTGCATGTGCCAAGAGATGAAAGATCGAAGCTTGACTCCAAGACCCGCGAATGCATTTTTCTTGGATATTATGAAGATGAGATGGGCTACAGGTTTTATGATCCAATTTAAAAGAAATTGGTTTGAAGCAGAGATGCTGTGTCTGTAGAAGATCAAACCATCACTGATATACTAAAAGAGAAATTGTTTACAAATCCTATTAGTAACAACCATGGTGATTTGATTGATCTTGATTTGCCTCCAATGACACCTACTCCTACACTATCACAAGATGATAATCAAGAGAATGATCATGAGATTGAGGCTCGAGATGACGATGAAGATAGAGATGGAGATGGAGATAATTTTCATGATGATAATGATACTGATGATGTGAATGATGGTCATCAAGATAATCATGAGTTTCAACCCGCCCCTTTGAGAAGGTCTTCTCGACAGCCTCAACCATCAACCCGATACCCTCCAAGTCAATATGTGTTGTTGACTGACGGGGGAGAACCTGAATGTTTTCAAGAAGCCATGGAGAGTGAAAAAAAGCAACAATGGCTTGAGGTGATGAAGGAGGAAATGAATTCTTTGCATACTAATCACACATATAACCTTGTCAAGTTACCTAAGGGTAAGAAAGCTTTAAAGAATCGATGGATATACAAGTGGAAAATAGATGAGCCTACTAAGAAGCCTCGACCGAAGGCTAGACTGATTGTCAAGGGCTACAATCAACAGAAAGGTATAGACTTCAATGAGATATTTGCACCAGTTGTCAAGATGTCTTCGATCAGAGTGGTCTTGGGGCTAGCTGCAAGTCTTGACTTTGAAATTGAACAAATGGATGTTAAGATAGCCTTCCTTCATGGTGACCTCAAGGAAGACATTTACATGGAGCAACCAGAGGGTTTCAAGGTGAAAGGTAAAGAAGATTATGTGTGCAAATTGATGAAGAGTTTATATGGCCTTAAGTAGGCTCCTCGACAGTGTTATCGAAAGTTTGAGTCTTTCATGGGGGATCTTGGCTATAAGAAGACTTCTTCTGATCGTTGTATCTTCATAAAAAGGTTTATTGATGATGATTTTATAATCTTGCTTTTATATGTTGATGATATGCTCATTGTTGGCAAGAATATGGCAAGAATCACTTAGTTGAAGCAAGATATGAGCAAAGTATTTGCAATGAAAGAGCTTGGGCCAACTAAGCAAATACTTGGTATGCAAATCACTTGTAACAGGAAGATAAGAAAGCTTCGGTTATCTCAAGAGACATACATCCAGAAATTTCTTGAACCTTTCAACATGGACAAAGCCAAGCCTGTAAGTACCCTTCTTGATATACATTTTAAGTTGAGTTCAAGTCAATGTCCTTCTACCATCGAAGAGGAAAACGCTATGGTGAGTGTTCCTTATGCCTTGGTAGTAGGTAGCTTGATGTATGTAATGGTTTGTATAAGACCAGATTTAGCTCATGCTATTGGTTTAGTCAGCAGATTTCTCTCTAATTCTGGCAAAGAGCTTTGGAATGCTGTGAAATGGATCATGAGATATCTTAGAGGTTTTGCTAATATGAAACTGTGTTTTGGAAATGGGAAAGCTGAGCTAGTTGGGTATTCTGATTCTGATATGGCTGGTGATATTGATTCAAGAAAGTCTACTTCGGGTTATTTGATCACCTTTGCAGGGGGAGCTGTTGCTTGGCAATCACGACTACAGAAATGTGTTGCATTATCTACAACTAAATTAGAGTTCATTGCAACAACATAAGCATGTAAGGAGTTGTTATGGATGAAGCGTTTCTTTCGAGAGTTGGGGTTCAATCAAAAGAGGTATGTCTTGTATTGTGACAACCAAAGTGTAATTCATCTTGCAAAGAACCCAACCTTCCATGCTAAGTCCAAACACATTGATGTGCGATACTATTGGATTCAAGATGTTCTTGATGAAAAGTTTCTTGAGTTGGAGAAAATTCACACTGATGACAATGGCTCGGACATGATGACAAAGGCATTACCTGTAATACCCCAAATTGAGCGGAGTGCTATAAGGATTGATATGGCTACTTATATCAACATGATATACCATCCTTTTGGTGATTCCATCCTAAGAACTCCACAGATAAGCGTGCTAGCCGTGGAGCAATTTGAGGATGGGTGACCTTCTGGGAAGTTTCAGAAATTTTCTGAAAATTTCTCAGAAAGTGCGTGAGTGAGGACAAAGCGTACTGAAAGGACTCGTGTTGATCTATGGGGCCAGCCGATCAATCCGAAAGCACTTCAAGGTAGCCCCTGTGTGGTTGTATCGACTCAGGGTGTTACATTACCAAAGGGCAAGTTTGAGACTTGTCATTCCATCGCTGGGATGGCGACCATTTTCACATAGTCAGGATGGGGAGATTTGTTGGGCTATGAGTCCCTTCCTATGTGGAAACACTCATATTTTATTTATTTTATTTATGGGGGTAGCTCAAAGGGTCTTGGCTCATTTATTGTATGGCTTCCTTGAGAAGTCTTTTACTCTCATCTTTATTAAGGAGTATTGAGAGAATTCAAAAGGCCACCAAACACCAAAACCGGAAGGGCAAAGGTTTTTACAAAGTGTAGTTTTAGGTGTTTTTCTCATGCACTGTCTTCATCAAGTGCTCCAATCAAAGGTAAAATGTGCTTCGATTCAGCTGAAATTTATAAAGCACCTTTGAGACATCTGGTTCTTCAAATCTAACGGTCGGTTTGTCTATTAATTATCTAGTTTGTGAGATATTGCCACTGTACTGAGCCCTTGTTTTCTGGTGACGAAACCTCATCATTTTTCTTGGTTTGGTTGTTTGTTGGTTGATAAGAATTTGGTGAGTTGTGTACCCTTTAGGTTCTAATTGTAAGGGGATTGTTATAATCATCTTTGATTATAGTGGAGTACGTTTCTGGACTAGGTCTCATGGGTTTTACCTCTTTCACTTTGAGGGTTTCCCACGTAAAAATTCTTGTGTCTCTCTTTTATTTGTTTGCTTGAGTATTTGTACTTGTTTACTTGCTGATTTGATATCAATGTGGATTGTTATTTTGCTGTGGTTGACACCATCTACTTAGTGTTGGGTAATTGTTAATATTGGGAACCCCTTGTTTTTCCCATCACACTGTTTATATTTTTAATATTTGTGTATTGGTTGGCTTAAAATCTAATATATATTGCCTATATATCAACTTGTGGGTTGAAGTTTCATTCCATGTTGTTAAGGGAATTCATTCCTCTAAATGACAGGGCCATAAAATTGTGGGGGTAATTGCTATTTTGGTGTTGCGGTATCCAGATATTGCAAATGATATTTTGTATATTATGGTTGTGACATAATTTTTTATTTTTTGCCCTATATTGATATATATCGATAAATATTGACAAATATAAATAAATATTAGTAAATATCGGAATATATTGGTTGAAACATACTGCATCAGCTAACATGCATGTGATTTTATTTCTACATCACACATCAAATATTTCATGTATTGGCAAACCAAAATTTTGATACATATAGGGGATATTTTAGTATATTATATGATATTTTATTCCATACAAAGGAAATTATTATTATTATTATCTCATGGAAACAAATATTTGTTAATATTACCGATATATCAGTGATATGCATCATGTTTTAGGCTTACCAACAAGCAATATTGGCGATTATAGATCCAAAAACTATTTCACACTTGTACTATAGACACATTAAATATCTGATACTTTGCGAAGTACATATTACTCCCTCCATATAAAAAAATTTTTTATTCTGTCATTTTATACACTTTTTAAGAAAATAATAAAAGTAGTCTTAAAATTATACTAACACCGTTATTGAGAAATAATAAAGCATTTAATAAATATATACTTATTATAAAAATAAGGGCAAAAATAAAAAATAAACTTTTACTTTTTAAAAATAATTTTCTTTTTTATACAAAAATTTGATTACAGAATGAATTCTTTTTGGATACGGCACAAGTATTTGATTTAAGTAGACCTATTTTCCTCAACTAATTTTTCACATCTAATTTGATTAGTTTAATGCTAATCTGGTTAATGCTATTGAGAATAAAATTTATTATATTAATACTAATAATAATTATTATAATATATATAAGAATAATTAAAATAATAATTATTACTATTTATATATTAATAATTATAATAATATTTAATTATATTAATTATCTTAACAATTATAATAAATATATCAATAATAATTACTATTATACTAATTATATGATTAATTATAATAAATAATAAATAAAAGTATATTAAATAGTTACAATTATAATAATTATAATAATATTAATAAGTATAATAATTATAGTAATAATTATAATAATAGTATTAATGATTATAATAACTATAATTATAATAATATTTCTCATAGTATTAATTAATAATAATTTTAATAAAATTGTTATTATAAATATTATATTATGTAATTACAATTATTTGATTTGATTGGTGTTCATATGATTATAAGGTGAAGAAAACATAACTTTACTACAAATATATCAATATCCTCTACAAAATATATTGAAAAATATATTATTGAGTTACACACGATATTAACGTACATCATAAAGAACTAGTTTCTTATTTACTTTGAAAACGTGTTTTGACTTCAATTAATTATTTGTGTAGAAAAAAATGCAATAACTGCGACATTATTTATCCGTAACAGTCTGATATAACGATACTGCAATCGCAATCGTGGCAGCGATTGACTTGATTGCCTGCTGCTGCTCTTGCTGGCCGTGTAACCTTTTCTGAATTGAGTCGCCCTCTCATTGTCTCTTGAGTTTCATATCCTATTCACTGTTCAATAATATTTTTTTGGCCCAGTCAGCTTTCCTGAATGGGCACAAGTGGTAGTTTTCCTCCATAAATATCAGGTAGCTGGCTTTCATCAATATCTTTGAGCAGAGTTGATTTCAGTGATTTGTTTTCCACGAAAACTATCTGCAAAAATCAAGTTGAAAAACCTTTTCAGGTGTGATAAGGGATTTCAATTCAGTATTTGTGTCGAGAAACACAGCGACACATTGTCTTTTAACCTACATATATTCTAACTACCGAAACCCTTTTTCCCTTGTGTCTGTGTGCCTGTCTATTCTGTGTGTGGGAGTGGGGAGGGGGTTTGGCCTGAGAACATGGATTATTATATTTGATTCTAATGTAAAACAAACATTGCCTTAGGTGAAGAAAGTACAACCTTTGTCCTGGTTTTATTGTCAACGAACGGGTAAATGATGTTCCACACGGTCATGAAGATTTTAGGCGCATGGACGATGAACAGTTTGTCTAGCCTCTCAGGGTAACAGTCCTGCATAGGTCAATCATGGAAATATTTGTGGCTGTCAGTTACACTTTTGACATGTTATGACAATCCAATTTGATTGATGGATCCATCTACGTGCTTGACATATAAAGATCACCATATAAATTGATTTAGTACACCATAGATTCGTTGTTCATTCAGACATGAGAAAAATAGGTCGAGGATATATCTTAGACCTCATGGTTGCCCAAAGCATGATTTCATGCCGATTGAAGAGAGTTTTCAGCAGGTATAAAGTGAGCTATTGTCCTAGAGCATAGATTAGCCAAATATTTGCTATAACATGGGTCTGAAATAGGACCATGTTGTGGTTGAGAAGAGAAACGGTGTTCAGGAGGAAGAGCAGACACATGGGTAAATCAAGAAAACAAGTTTTAGTGAGCAATCCCTTGGTATACTTTTTCCTAGTCAACACAACTCTAACAGGTAGTCTGATCCTATAAGAAGTATATCATCTACATAAATTGCTGCAATAGCTAGATGAGGACCATGAGGTGATAAGTGCTTTATAACCAAAGTATAATCTCATTTACATGGCGCAAAATCATGTGTAAGAAAAACTTGAATGAGTTCAGTAACCCATTGCCGCCTTGTTTGTTTTAAGCCACAGAGGGATTTTTCTAAATCTGCAAACCTGTTTTTCAGTATTAAGAAAACCAGGAGGCACACACATGGACTTTTTCTATCAAAATCCCCTGCAAGAATGTGTTATCAATTTGGAAAAGTCTCCATCTGCTGGAAGCTGATAGGGCAATAACAATGTGAATTAGGTTATTTCAACAACAGGGGAAAAGGCTTCATTGAAATAATTCCCCGGTTTCTGTGCAAATCCTTTTGCAACAAGCTGAAAGGTGCAAATAGACTACCGTAAGGAGTTGGAAAAATCATCCTTTGGCATTAATTTAATTTTATAATAATCCCTATTCATTCTAGTTATGTACTCCTGCTTTTTTCCAGAAGTGCTAAGTACAACATCCATGCTTTGAAAATTCCTGATGTGTTGATTCTTTTTGGCCATTGGTTTTGTAGTTGGATCCATTTTGCTAAACCTTATATTGCTGATGATTGATCAATTCATCTTTATTACGTAGTGAATAGCTCCATGATATATGATTGCTTCATGATATTCATGATTTCTACAAATGAAAATCTAACAAATGAGGATCAGGGATGTTTCCCTCGGCACCCCTGCCAAAAGAGGGAGAAAGAGAATAAATTCCTTCACAGTGTTCAGTTTATGTCGATAGTGGAAGCTAATACCTGCAAAATGGACAGGGCTCCTAGATATCCACGGATGTCACTGTTGGAGTATCCCCATCCTTGAAGGTCTGCAATGCCTACAAATTTTTCCTGTCCAGCGGGTGTCCTGGCGCCAATTCGAATAAAAGGCCGTGTGCAAATATGCACTAATCAGTAATGTAATATAGGTTGCATATGATGGTTTAGTCGGAGGATTTTAAGTACCTCGTGCATATCTTGTCAAGAGCATAGACAACAAAGCCTACAGTGCAGAAATTTCAGAAGATGGTTAATAACTGATACCATATGTCAACATTCACGGAATTTAAATTGCGCAGAAGACTTTGCTAAAGGGATGCCATGTTTTGAACTAACTGGAGCTGCGTGTATATGTTTTTGAGCTCTCAATTCGGCGCTCACTTCATTAATACTAGAATTTGAGACCTCTTAGTGTGTGCATGGTTCTTTACAAATAAATAATTTTAGTTTAGTCTCAATCTGCACAAAGACTAGCAATTATTTTCATTGCATGGTGCAAAGAATAATATGATATTGTAGATAAAAATAGTCATGAGTTTCAAATTTATTACTTGAACTCAAACTTCTTCAAACTCTGTCCATGCATAAAGATGCAGAGGATCGGGCAGTGAATGAGTTGTATTTCTTAGGGCTTGTTTGGTATGGGAGTTATAGACTTAGAAATTTTTTTTCTTCTTATTTTATAATTTTTATATCATGTATTTAAGAATAATAAAAATATTTTTAATGAAATACCCATTTTATATTAAATCAAAATCTAAAATAGATATTTATTTGAAATACCCTATTACTGCCTTACCAAATGATCACTTAGGTAACTGTTACTCTTTTTAATTTTAGCGTCTAGATGATGACGTGCCTTCTCTTATTAATTAAAAAGCTAATCCTCATTAGTTTTATTCTGTATCATTTTCCCATCTCATTTTTTTTTTAAGTGAACGAAATACCAGAAAATAATTTCCTCATTCTTTTTTCGTTTGGAAATTCGAGGAGCCAAATGAATCCTTAAAGTATTAAAGATGATAAATAATATCATGAATCAGCATAGAAGTTGGCAAAGTGATCTCTGTTCGTGATAGTTAGATCTTCATTATAAGAAAAAATAAAAATGAAGAAGTTGGATCTGTAATCTAAATCTGCTTTACAGGGTGAATAATACTGCAAATATTTAGGATAGTAGAAGTAAAGAGCCTACGCTTGAACTCATCCAGGCCCCCTTGCTTATTCTGGAAATGTCTGCCTCCAAATACGACTGTTATCGGAAGCCCCTTCTTATCAAAGCCTTGTAGGAACATCTTATTCTGTGCAAGTTCATTTGATATTTCTGATTCTGAAATGCTACCTTTTGGGACGAAGTCTCTCCTCCATTTCAGGTACTTCAAGAACATCACAGAAGCCTTGTCTGTATCAAGGTCGCGTGCTCGTAGAAATCTTCTTAATGTCAAGTCATCTATCTCCTGTATGGTACGTGTCATGCGAGTTTAACTAAAATGCCCTTCTTACATATTTATGCACCAGAGTGATGAGAACAAGAAGTACCTTAGAAGAAGGGTCATGGCATTCTACAAGGCCTCTCATAAGATGAATTTTCTCCTGCTCTTCAAGCTCAGAATTATTGTGGTTGCTCTCCTTGCTGCTGCTATCCGCATTTTTCCTATGCTCTGCTCTCTCCTCCAATATAGCCTTTCCTAAATTGCGTTCTACTTTTCGTTGCTCCTTTTCCATCTTATTCCCTCGTATCTTCTTCCCCTATTTCCTTGCCTCTATTTTCTGTATAGGCATTTGTTATTCTTTGCAGCGCACTTCCCATAGGAAATGATCAAATACAAATCTTTGTATCGTAGTTAGGCCAGTAGGTGGAGATTCGGAAGGTTTGTTGTTAGTACATTGCCGAACTACCGGACCATTAATGATATCCGGACTTTGATACAAAACCATTCCGTTTTGGGGAAGGTATGTGCCGGAACCCTAGGTGTAGGTTCCACCTTTCAACCAATTATCTTTAAATATAGGTGGAAGCATTGAATGCAAAATTTTGGCACTTTTTGGTTCAGCATACTTATGGGTAGAGCTGGCAATCGGGCGGGTCGGGTTACTGTCGGATCGGATAACATGATAATCGGGTCATATCGGTTTCGGATCATTTTGTCGGGTCGGGTCGGGTCGGGTTTGATTCGGATTAACTCAGTATCGGATAATCTCGGGTCATTCTAAACTCTCGGGTCGGGTCTGGTTGAGATCGGATAGACTCGGATTCGGATAAATTTGGGTTGTTCTAATTTCGGTTTGGGTTCGGATCGGGCTCGATTGAGTTTGAATTATTATATTTTCTGGTCGAATTTAAATTGGATTTAGGTCATTTCATATTTGAGCCATGCCTGTCTCATTTTTTTTCTTTCTTTTTATTCCAAGATATTATTAAAAGCTAATTATTTTGAGATCATTTATTTTAATTTATCTTATTCAATTAAAAGTGAATTATTATATTAATTATTTTGGGGCCTTAGAATTTTTTGTCATTATTTTATCTTTGGAGATGTATCTGACGTTTTAAATTTAAAAGTATTCAAATCGTATCACTTTTCTTTTTATGTTAAGGTATAACTTATAATTCAACTCCATTATTAACTTGATCATATTGAGTTCTAGTATTATTTTAAATTTACATTATATTTATATCTTATACACTCCTTACATGATATTAACTTATAATAGTCATTGATAATTAATAACAAATGAAGACTTCTCAGGTTGTACTTCTCATATTATTTTTAAAAGAGATTGATCACATCATATCAATATAATAATAATAATAATAATAATAATAATAATAATAATAATACAAAAATAATGATAACAATAATAATAGTAATCAATGAATATCAATTATGGAAAAAATAATAATAACAACATATTAGTTTTTATTATTATATATTTTGATTAGATCATATCAAGCTAAATAAGATAAAAATTAGATAAAGTAAGCAATAATGACTATTATCGACAAAAGACCAACTAATATTAACTTATTACTATTTAACATTGTTGATGTAATAAAAAATATTAATCTTCAATTTTTATAATGAATAACTAACATTTTCACTCTAGATTTTTCCTACTTTTCTATGATGTTGTAGGTGCTATATTGCAAGGTATGGCCGTATAGATACTAACATATAGTGTTCAAGGCTACACTGTTATTATCTTATGGTACTAGATGGAATAATGGAAGTGAACTAATATTTAAATGGCATAGTAGTGTTTTTCTTTTTTTTTCTCTACTTTTATTTCTATTGGTATCAATGGATATTGTATTTGTATATACATAAGTGATATAAATTTTATGAAAGTATATTGTTTCTAGATTTTGATGTAAGTGCTAGTATGGATTAGTTGCACATCTATATTATTTCATGTTTTATGAAGTTTTAAAAATTTTGAGTTATGGGTTAATGTTAATTTTTGGGTAGTACCAAGTTGAATCTTTATAGATTTATAATTTTTCTGATAATATCATATTTCGGATAAATAATGGATCGGATCAGGTCATTTCGGATTTATAGTTTTTCGGGTTATATCGGGTTTCGGGTGAATAACGGGTCGGGTCGGGTTTATTTCGGGCTTATGATTTTTCGGGTTATATCGGATATCGGATATGTATCGGATCGGATCGGATAGGTTTCGGGCTTTTAATTACTCGGATAAAATCGGATCGAATTTCGGGCGGATCGAGTCGGTATTCGTCGGATTTTTCGGGTCGGGTCAACTTTTGCCGGCTCTACTTATGTGGCACGGTACTGCCGTACTGGTAGGCCACCTATCTTACATCACATGAATACTACATGCAATGTAAGCACCACAATAGCAGGAACCTATCCAATCCAGGCCGATGATAGTCTGGATGTAGTTGGCCATTTAGTGTTCCCATCTACTAGACTTTTACGGGACCAATGCTGTCAGAACTATAAATGTTGAAAATGTCTATCAAATTAATTACCAATAAAATAAAATAAAATCATTGTCTGATAATTGTGATTTGCAGTCTTTGGAACTTTATTATATGTCACATTGAAAATGTAGATTTTAACTGGAAGAACTGATTCATCCTAATCAATACATTTGACTGTGTATATCAAGTACATGCCCCTGTATGGGCTTAGAAATCGTTCTTTCACCCTGCATTGGATGTGATCATGGCAACTATACAAGCCATCTTCATACCCTGGCCGCAAAAGGTCTGCCGTATCGGCCCTCTGTAACTTTGTAGACTGCACTCACTGCGCATCCTAAATTCCTAACTTGTTCATCACTACCCATCCATGAACACTTAGCCAGAGTACTAGTGTCCCAACTCTGAAAGTTATCCGGCTAGTAGCACCTGATGGAAGCGTGAGTTCTTTTACCCTGAGAGATAAATCCCTCATCTCTTCACATTCTGTCCATTATGATAAGTTTATAGCTAATCTTTCTGGTGTCCACTTGCTTCTTCCTGTTTCATATCTAATGCTTATCTTGGTCGGGCTTGGGTCCCATCAAATGTTTGAATAATATTTTAAAATCTTAATATTATTTTAATAACCTCCTCCGGTCTTCTGGTATTCATTTTGAGCCATTGCATATATAAAGTTGATCATTCTATTCTATGTAGATATTTACTTGACTTCCTGTAATAGGCGAGACAATGATGATCACAATGCTAAGCTATACAAGTGTTAATTTCTACTAGCACATTATATTCCCCTACGCTGATTTCCGCCGGCTGTTCAAGCACAAGTTTTTTATTTAACTCTTTCCATCCTGAACAATTTGTCAAGAGTCTTGAACCGGTAAACCCACTCAAAAGTTGTAAACCAGATGTCTTTTAATTGAAAAATATTCTAGGAAAAATGATTGAAGCATCCTTCTATAAGTTCCATAATATTTTCAAAATACATAAACCCAAAATAATTTGATGTTTACCCGAACACCCTCTAAGCTACCTTTGATTCTGACGGCAATAAGATGGTGTTTGAGGATCTCCGTTCATTCTAGCACCTGGGCATGTCTTCGGGAGGATCAGGCAGTGTTTCTTCCTCACCTTGCCCATTCTTGACAATAAGAGCCATCGACAATCCCCACGATGAATGCACTTCCAAGTGGCAGTGCATGAACCAAACCCCTAAAATTTTCCAGTAAACCACGACAATCAGTAGGTATGGTACTCCCAAAATCTCATACGATTATTATGCGAAACGTAACATTATTCAATATCAGCTAGCTAGCTATGTAATATGTAAATACTTTGGCACTAAGGTTACCTGGATTGTCTGCTACAAATCTGATCACAGCCCATCCGCCCACTGGTACTCCGATTGTATTCAAGCTAGGTGGGTCAACCATGTTGAGAACTGCAGCTTGTGGATCATAGTTCCCTGTACCATATCCTACTACATAAAAGCTGTAACCATGTAAATGAATAGGATGATTTTCAGTAGTCACCGTCCCAGTGTCCTGCAGAACTATTTGAACCCTAGATCCATATTCAATAACCTTAACTTTTGTCCCAATCATAGACTGAGTATCATTTGGGGCATTATTAGGCGCCCCACTAACAAAATCATAGGACCCAAGTGGAAAATCTGGGAAATCCTCGGTAAAATAACCATTAATCTTCCTATAATACGCCTCTAGCAGTGAAATATTAGGCTTAACAAAGCTTACGTTATTCATTGAAGCTGCCATGACCCCATTGTTACGTCCCTGGCAATGCTTCTTTGGATCATCAGACTTGCATGTTTGCACATTCAATCCAACGGTGATAAAGAGGTTTGTGTCGATGTCTTTGGGAACATTGACATTGTTCAGGCTTTTTATTCCATCCATGATGGCCTTAACTGCCCGACTATCATTGAAGCTAGGAATCTGAGCAGGCAATGGCGGGGAAATATTTGGAAGAATGCCTGGATACTGGAAATAGGCAATTGAAGTTATGTTCTGGAAGGTTACATTTTGACCCGAGATGTAAGGGCCCATGGAAATTGAGTATTTAGCTATAGGTTGATCAGCAGTGACTAGAACATTCATGGTTTGGCCTGGTGCTAACATCAGTTGGGGTAGTGTGACTGGTTTTATGTATTCACCATCTGCCTCTACTATGGTTAGGTTGTGGTTTGCTATGGAGAAGAAGTTTTCGGTGTTCAGTGCTGCATTGATTATCCGTAGTAGGTATGTACGCCCGGGAAAGACATCAATCTTGTATACATCTGCAAGAAAGACATGCATCAGGGTTGTCGAAGAGAATTTAACAAGGCCTGGATAGCCAACAGCTGGGCGGAACTTGAAGATGCTATAGTTGAAGTAAATACCATCATCTGAACAATTGTAATTTGGTCCTGGATAACCATTGATTGTAAACGCATCTGCAGGAGGAGGAATTCCACCACCTGATAAAACATCCTGCTCAAGCTGTACAAGGTTCTTTAACCAATACTCTCCTGCAATGGTTTAAAGCAATTCAATCAAGGGATTCAGCTGAGAAGAAGCTTAAATAGAGATGTCGCTGGATTATGAGGAGCGGAAAAACGAGGCTGTAATACCAAGAGTGATGATGTGCTCTTCAAAAGGGGACTTGAAAGGGTAGGGTACATTTGTCTTAGGGTGCACGACAATGGCGCCGTAGACAGTGCCTCGAAGCCAAGATGAATGTGCATGCCAAAAAAGAGTGCCCTTTTGGCCCACCAGGGTGAACCGGTGTGTGAAATTCTGGCCAGATTGAATGGGACATTGACTGATGTAGGAAGGGCCATCTGACCAGCAGGACAGTTTCTGTCGAACTCCATGCCTGATTATTAAGAACACATTTATATAAGTTAGCTCTAGCATATGATTAACCATAATAGTCCAGTAATTGAAGGTTTATGTATAAATGTTTACCAATGTATTGTGATGTTATAAGGCGATTGATTAGTAATTCTGACAGTTACTGTATCATCCTCTTGGGCATAGACCACTGGCCCCGGATACATCCCATTGATTGTCACAATGTCCTTGGTGCTGCATAGCCTTCTGATCCTCGTCATTTGCACCTATACATTGCAATTCATTTGATTGAAATTCGTTTGTGTAGAAGAGAACGGTGGATTAGCTTCGTAACCATAAGGGATTTGGTATTATCCAACATATAATTCTGTTTGTATTTGGCCAGCCAGGAAGTAATCTGCTGCAGTTACAGTGAAATACAATGGAAATTCAAGTTCATCCTTTTAAAAATAAAATAAAATCACATCGTATATATCTCTGTAACGAGTTACGCCTGTTATATATTAGTCTATCCATACCGTACAAAACCGTAGGAAATAATTGAGTTGGTGCCGATGTATGAACCAACCTTGAAGTCATAGAATCTAGTTGATCCTCCGTCAAACCGTGCGATGCGTGCCATGACATACGTGGCATTTTGTAAGGAGCATACGAAGATCAACGACAAAGTCGTAACTAGAATGACTATATTGGCCATAGCAATAGTAAGAGAGGGATCGATGAAGGGAGACCGTGATTAATTGTGTGTGTGTTGAAAATGGAGCTTTCTAAGTGTGGAGAATACCGTTTCCCCTTTCGGTATTTTAAAGAACAAGGAAAGATGTAGTCTAGCCCTCCTCCCCTCCCCCCTTCCCCTTTTCCTTTCCAAAAGCACAAGGATACATTTCCCTCTCGGTCATTCATTTTTGCCCTTTTCCAAGGTTTTTCATGATGTATTCTATAACATGGGTTGACGACACTTTATGGCGTGAGGCTTTAATGGGGCATGATGTGGGGAAATTTCATCTCTACGGTTACATCTGCCTCACTGCCTTTTTCCCTTCTAAAAGGTGTCCACCTTTTCCATTATGTTCATGTCTGCATGCATGATGGGTCTTGCTTACTTGGGCCATATATGTTACTGTAACAAAGTGGAGATTAGAAGTTTTCAAAAAGACCAAAAAGTTGGAACAAGTGATCCTTGCTTTCAGAGCTCAAATCATTTGCATGCGAAAACAGGCACGGCGATGCGAAATCATTTCCATTTCCTGAAAGTGATTCTTTTTCCCTTTGTGTAAGTTTAATGAGTGTTTACAACTATCCTAGTGTAGGAGTGTGTGCAGGACAGATTGCTTGTCCTCTTTTTCTTGGACACTCCCTTTTTGCCCCCAACAATATCTCTACTGATGGGTGATGTCTAAAGATCACGGCACGCCTTCCCAGTGCGATCCTTGTAGTGATGGGTTTCCCCCAAACACAAGAAGAAACGGGGATAGTATTTTCGTGTACGGATGAAACCGCAGACGGATAGGATTTTACTACTTGATTTGGTCTGCGGCTGCAACAATTTTATTTAGGAATTTTAGAAATTGACTGGGAATTAATTTATGTGTGTATGCCGTTGAATATATTATACGTTTAGGGTCCGGCCGGCAAATGTCGTGTGAGAATTTAACTGACAGTTTGCGAACAAAAAGCTACAGATCACGACGCTTAGGAAATATACGCTGCGCACGGCATGAGTTATATCACGCCGCTCCTGCTTGAGCTTCGCACATGCACATGCGTTGCAATATTGGGGTCTTTGATTTGTAGCTGGAGAAGGCGTTCAATTTGGGAACTAACAGCATCATTCACTGCCCAAAAAAATTGAATCAGTTCTACTCATTGTGTTCCATCTCGCCCAAGTGGACCTTTTGCTTCCACCGAAGGCAAATTCTATCATCCCTACTCGATCAATCCATGAGTACAGCCCGTGCCTCTAGTAACGAGAAAGGTGTATCTTTCTTCGCCGACGACTTCACACCTTATTGAAATCACGTATTACTAACGTGGGAGCCCTCACGCTGTTTCCGACATCATTTCAGAAAGTTACAGATGAGTTCGCCCTCAAAATCACCCAAATCCAACCAACAGACTATTTGGCAGTCGGATTTAATGCGGTCTATGATTATCGTTATACGTGGCTTATATACGTTGATAATATAATAATATCTTGATGAGAATAACTTGGTTATGTATCCGGAGGGAAAACCAATAATTGAATACAAGTACTTATGACAGCATTCGGATATACATTTCATGTCATTGTCCGTTGACTCTGATTAAAACAAGTGGTACGAAGGGCAGCAAAATATATGAGGCGACGGAAAACAATTGTCTTGGGGTTGTGGTACTTCATCAAGTTTCTACTGCATCATCGACATAGCTGGCTGATTCTTGCTGCTGATCGTAGGATGACTACCAGTGATGCGCTGCCGTCCCCATCCGCGAAATGTCCCGTCTTTTAAAAAAAAAAATTTAGTATCAGAATTTATAATAAAATTATTTCATTAATTTTTTTTTTATAAAAAATATTATTTAATTAATTTTTTTTATAAAAAATATTATTTAATTAATTTTTTTATTAAAAAATTATTAATGATTAAAATTGATTAATATAGGTAATAATTTTTTTATTTTTCTTTCTTAATTTTAGTAAATTTGATATAGTTTTAATATATATATATATATATTTTACGTTTTCTACCGTCTCTGTTTTCTAAATTTTTAAAAAATAACATTTTCATATTTTTTCTGTCCCATGCAATGCTAATGACTACTAGTCAGCTAATAATATACTCGAGACTGCCGACCTAGAGTATAACATAAGTAAGTCCATGTCCAAGGCCCCAATGGAAAAGGGGTTTTAAATTTTTATAATATATGCCTATATATCTATAGCTAGCTATATTACTCGTGTGTTTGGTAACCCAACCCAAAATTTGATATAATATGGCTGAAAAAATAACGATGTTTTATAGATATATTTTATTTATATATGAAAGTTATTAAAGTAATAATAATATCTGTTAGATTGAAAATAATTTGTATTGACAATTTTAGACATGTCATACTTTAATAAATATAGTTCTTAATAATTTTTTATTAATCATTATAATTAATAATTAATAATAATTAATTAATTATAATTAATATTATTTGTATTGAATAGTTAATTACAATTAATATTAGTAATATTTTTTTATTAATTATTATTAATATTAATCTTACTAATTTGTTTCTTTATATTTATAATGGGGATTATTGTTTAACGAGTGAAATACCTTTGTTGACATGAATGGGAAATCTAATAGATGGATTAAATGGATAAAATTTATAGCATACTCATTGGATGTTGTAAAGGTCTTAATGGGTAAGCCCGAATAAGTATTTGATGGCTTTTAAGGGGTAATCTAGACTTTAGCTTGAAATGGATTAATTTAATGGATTTGGTTAATATTGAGTAAGCATTAATAGAAATTCCACACAAGGTTGGGGAATGATAATGGGTAAGATGAAACAAGTATGTGAATGTCTTACTTGCATATTGTATGGGCCTTACATGATCACGTAATCTCAATAATAACATATTAATCACTTAAAGTAAAAGATGGCCAAGTTGTGTATAGGTCTGGGTTACTCGATCCTTGATTAGCTATCGGAGGTTAGTCTGCCTTCAGATATTTTTTTGGTACCTTTAGGCTTTGCTTCGAATGAGATCCTAGTAGATCCCAGTGTCTTACTTACTCTAGAAACTGATGATGTACTAGGGGTTATCGATACTAAATAATCTGGTTACCTAAGTGGTTTTGTCTTTTTCCTAGATTTATGTCCATTGGTGGTTACTTGACTTTGGCCCAAACTTATGTCCTTTAATGGTTACTTGGCTTCTACCTAAACTTTATGTCCCATTGGTTTGGATAGACTTCCATGGTATGTGGATAATGGGATGGTGCATAGTCCATCGCTCGATAATAACTTGGAAAAGTATTTGTATACTAATTTGAGTGAGTAATTGGATAAGAAGTTGGGATAAGAATGTGACTAAAGAGAAAGATGAAAGTAAAAAAAGGAAAGAATGATGAAGGAGATAATGACCTAGATATGTATAAATGACCTAATAAATTAGAGGAGTGGAAATGACCTATAGGTAAGTTATGTACTTTGATGAATGAAGCCTTATTATAAGCTGGAAATTCTACTTGTATCTTTTATATTGTCATCTATGATGTAGTGTTATGGTGTCAAGCGTGATGAGGTGTGTATGATATGAGCTTCATATGCCTAATGTGGCCATGATAAAGCATATATCTTTTTTGTATAAAATATGCATGGAATATGTTAGTATGACTTTTGTATTATATTGGGGTCTTGTGCATTGGTGACTCTAGTCAGGAGATAACTTATCTTACTTAGTACGAAGCATATTAATATGCTTGTTTGCAACCACTTGATCATTCCCATAAGCAAATGGTCATGTGTAGGTTTTTGGGGATGGTAAGTAGTTGGCCAATCTCGTGTGGGGCATGATGTAATACCCCAAAATTTTTTATAAGAATTAATAATCAAATAATAAAAATAATAAAATATATGAACATATAATAATAATAATATGACATTGAAAATTTATTATCTTGCCTTATTTTGAGACATTATTTTAATTATTTATCCTAAAATAAATTATAATTATTTTTATAATTTCCAATAAATTTTCCAAAAATCCAACCTAAAAATCCCACAACCTTTTTTTTCTTTCCCTTTTTCTTTCTCTTCTTTTTCTTTTTGCCTTTTCTTTTTCTTTTCTTTTCTTCCTTCTTCTTTTTTTCTTCTTCCTCCCTCGCCTGGCCTACACTGCAGCCAACCTAAGGCCTCTTCCTCCTTTTCTCTTCTTTTCTCCCCCAACTGGTCCTACTCCTTTCCGCTTCCCCTCTTTTTTTCCCTCGGGTAATGGCCCAACCCTTTCCCTTCTTTTCTTATTTTCATTTTTTTGCTTTTCCCTTTCTCTTCCAGTCTCCTACCTCTCACCTGCAAGACCTACACAATTCCCCCTTTCATTTTCACCCCTACAAACTTGCAACACAGCCAACCTCCCCTTCCCTTTTCCCTTCTCGACCATAAAGGGCATACATGATGGCATGCACTTGCATGGTCCTCCCTACATGACCCCTCTGCACCTACCCTATACCGTCCTTCCCTGCCCCCGCCTTGTAGCCCTCTAACCGGCCACCTTGTCCCTTTTCTCCTTTGTCCTCATCCACCCCTATAGCTTATAAATACCCCAATACTACCATCTCTTCTCTTCCCCCTTATTGAGTGACACCCCTATCCTCCCCTATTCTAGCTTTTCGTCACTACCACCATCGCAGCTAGGCCACATCGCCCCCATACTCCTCCCCTATTCCTTCTCTGTACCTCCCTACAATTACTAATCCCTTTATTCCCCTTCTTCTCCCCTTCCTTTCCCCTCCCTTATCCTACAAAGTGGGCAGGTCACGCCACCCTATGCCACCCTACACCACCACCACCACCAACCCATTGTCCTTTCTCTACACCACCACCAAACCTCAACCCCCTACATAGGTGCTCAACCTGTGCTGCCAACCTTTTCCACCACCTTCTCCCCTCCATTTCCCCTCTTTTCTCCTCCCTCTCGACTACACTACCATCGACCTCCATGACCCACCTCCCACTACTAGTCTACCTAGTGCTAACACCACCCTCAAACCCCCAAAAGGCTAACCCCCACTCCTTTTCCAAATAAAAAACTACTTCCCACCTTGTGCCACTGCACCACCACTACTGTGACCACCGCCCTCCACTTCTCTTACCTATTTTATTCACCACCACTTTCCTTTGCTCCATTTTGAGTTCCAATTAATTAAATTTATTATCATTATCATTATTATTATTAAGGAAAAAAAGGGGGAGGAAAGGAAGAAAAATGATAAGATAGCTTACATTTGGGTTTTCCCATTTTTAGGTACTATTCCGGTGACCACATGAGAGGAGGCATAGGTTGTCCTTGCTTCAAGACCGGAGCCATTTCAGTAAGGATACAGTCATAGCTATGATATTGTGTTTATTTGATTTTATTATGTTTTAAGTGTTTACCTGCATGAAATGTTACTTGTTCTAGGGTTGTTGTGCAACTTGCCTTGTAAGGACCTAAGGTAGGAATATGTGTGGATGTGTAGTTCTATTATTTGTTACAACATGTTTTGAGATTGTTGAAAAGTTCTTATATTTTAAGTCATAAAGCTTAAGTAGGGTTTTGGAGACCTAGGGCATATTGGTTAATATTATGGAAAATGGCATATGGGGAAACCCTAAGGAAACAATTTAGTCAAAGATCCTTTAGAGATTGTTAAGTAATAATTAGGGTAATTATAAAAGTGGATTGGGGTAGGTATTATATGGAGAGGGTTAATTATGCATGGGGTGAGTCAAACCTAATATGAGTTATGTATGGGGGTGACTAAGTGTGGGGTGGTTGCTAATAATGAACTTGGGGGAGATGATGATGTTATTGTTGGGTAGCTTGGAAACAAATGGGGGAGTCCTTATATGCTAAGGGATGGGAGAGTACTAAGTAGGTGGATCTAGGGTTTTAGCAGTACAAAACCCTAAGGGTAAGTCATTATAACATGTAGGGAATAGAGAAGTTGAGTTGTGCCTCTAAAATATGATGTTGAGTATGATTTGTGGGGATTGTGTGTTGAGTCTGATGGTTAGGTGGGATAAGTAGGAGTGAATACAACTGCTAAAGGAAACTTAAGGTTTTAAGAGGAGTCAATTGGGGAGATTGTTATCACATGTGCAAAATTAAGGAATTAGGCTACAAATTTTTAGGGGATGGATAATCATGGTGACATATGCTTGGTTGGGGAAGTTTAGGGCTAAATAAGAAGTAGAGAAGGGGTTACGCCCATTTAAGAAAAACTAGGGTGTGAGGGGTAACCCTAGGGGCCAATTGTTATCATATGTGTGGAATGAGGGAAAATAGGCTATGACTCATGCATGGAAGGGGTTTCTAATGGTATGTTTGGTTTGTTGGATACATTGGGGACCCAAAGGATAATTAAGGGATGAGGATATATCGGGCTTAGGAAGCTAGGGTTTCTAAGGGGCTAAGGTTGACCCGAGATGGTAGTAAGATAGGTTTCATACATGGGTTATACATGATTGTGTATAATATATGAACAATAAGACACTAATCATATAAAGAGGAAGATCACTTGAGTCGGAACCAGTTGTACCTTATTTATCAGTCCATCGGTGAGAATATTGGCTAGGCACATGCTACCCTAGGTTTGTATTATATTTACTAGTCTAGCGATGATAATAGTAGCTAAAAACATGTTGTCCTAGGTTTGTATCATATTTATCGGTCCACCGATGAGCATACTAGGGTCCTGAGCTCAAGTAATGAAATCCTTGGACAATAATAACCTATGGAAAAACACTAATTACTTATAACGGTACACTACGTGGGTTAGGATCGATTGTACCTTATATACCTATCCATCGATGAGAATAGTGGCTAGGAGTATGGTGCCCTAGTTTTGTATAGTATTTACCTATCCACCGATGATAATAGTGGCTAGGAATGTGCTACCCTGGGTTGTATTATATTTACCGGTCCATTGATGAGAATAGTGGCCGGGAGTGTGTTGCCCTAGGTTGTATTTTGTTTACTGGTCCAATTATGAGAATAATAGAGTCCCTAAACCCACATGGATATAATTCAAGGGCATTTGGGTTATTTATGACTTAATGCTCCTAATTATAAATAACTATAAATAGGAAGGTTCTGGTAGATTGTTAGGTTGACCTATTAACTTTGACTTTGGTTTGATCATTGACCTTAGAGTTGAATAATTTGACTTAAAGGAAAAGTGGTGAAGTGTTGGAATAGGAATTATATATGTATCATGTGCTATTCGTGATCACCAAAAATATATATTAATATTTAAATTTGTTAACCTTAAGATTGGGAATGGTTTACTGTAATACCCCATCCTAAAATCCTTCAAAATATATTTAAAATTTTTTTGATATAAAATAAATTAGTTTTGTTATTAGAATGAGCTTGAAATTTTAATAAAAATATAAATTTTAGTTGTACTGATGGACAAGCATGCTTAGAGATTAATAATTTTATTCTCGATAAACTAGTCAACTGGTTTACCCAAACTTATCCACTAGTTATCCTACGATTCCATATCCATTTCTAATTTTGATTTGAATCCCTTTCTAATGTTTATGAAAGCTTCTAGTTAGTGTCTATATGTGATAATACACAATTTTTTGTGTTTTGAGATTATTTTCACATTATTTAGATCATTCTATAATTTTATTTAGTTAAATTTTTTCAAAAAGCACTTTTTAAGACATACGTCACCTTCTATCTTCTCCTTACCTATTTCTCTCTCTTTCTCTTCTAGCAATTGGGCTGCGTGGTTGACTTTGTTCATCCATTCCTTGGCTCACCACCCTAATACCATGTCCCTTCCTGACTGCACTCAACCTCCATCACTCTATTATGTCAATCCTTACCTATTGGTTTCCCACACTCAACCATACTACACTTATCTCTCTCTCTCTACCATAAATGTGAACCAACCTTCAACTCTATACCCTACATTCCTAATTTTCATTTCTCACTTTTTATTATTGCTCTCTTCTCCTTTTTCTTGGTGGAAAATTTTCTAAGTGTCGAACATTCCTTCATTTTTCCCTTTCTTCTCTCTATTGAGAAAAAATAAAGGATTGCTCTAGCTTCCTTCCTTCTTTGGTCAAGCATTGTCTTCATTTTCTTCTTCTAATCTTGGCTTTAGTTCTCCCTTATTTCTCTTAAGCAATGAAGGATTTAGTTTTAAAAAAGATTGAAGATTTGAGTTTCTTTTTCCTTGACATTTTGTTTCTAAGAAAAGATTGGGTTGTGTTTTGTTCTTTTTTTTTCCTTCTTCTAAATTTTCCTTGATTTTAATGGGTTTTTAAAGGGAGTTTTAATGGTTTTAAATTTAATTCTCTTATGAATCAAGGTCCTACTAGATAGCGATCAAATAAGAGTTTTGTGCTAGAATAATTGCGTCAAGGTAAGGCATTCTTATCTTTAATATGAATGAGATTATGTTACTTATTGATGTTCCATGTTCTTGGTGTGTTTTATGTGATCATAGTCTAATCATATTATAGAATTTGAGCATGTGGTAGGATTTCTTCCTAAAGTTAGGCATTATTGGATTTCTCTCATTCTATGCATGAATTGGCAGTTTGAGCATGATTAATTTAAATGCCTACATTATCATGTATCCATGTGATTCTATGTGTGCAGTATGTATTTTTTAGCATGCTATGATTAATATATTAAAGTTTGGTAAATTTTAGGTGTGTGCAACACAAGTATTTGTGATGTTTTACCTAAACTAGTTTATTGGTTCACTGAACCCATCGACTGGTTGTGCGAGCAGTCACACAGTTTAAAATTTTTGATCAATTAGTTGTGAGATCATTTGATTGGTTCGACGAACCAATCAAATGGTTTCTATTAACAGATGATCGATTCATCAAACCCATCAACTATTGACCCTACAACCCAAGTGGTATGGTCTCTACTTAGACCCATGGATCAGTTGGACCAAACCTATCAACTAGTTTCCTATGAACAATCAATCGATAAGAAAAACCAGTCGACTAGTCTGCTAATGTTATTTTGGTTCAAGTCTGGTACAACTAGACTAATCAACTCACCTAACTTTACACCACCTGGTTCTGTTGTTAATTGTTTATACTCTTTTGGGCCTCTCGTGTTAATAACTCCATGTGATTACAACATTTAAATTATGATTTCAACTATGATTTCCCTATAATTAATAAGAATTGTAATGATGATAGTTGGGATTGAATTGGTTAAGTTTGGTGTCATCTCTAAACACCTAATTGGTGGCTTTTATGACTTGTGATGTGTTTGGTGTTATCACTTGGAAACACTCAATTTGTTTAATAATAGAATTTAATTGTGTTTAGTGTTATCACTTGAAAACACCCAATTTGATTAATAATGGAATTTAATTGTGTTTGGTGTTATCACTTGGAAACAACCAATTAGTTATTTATGGATTTAATATGTGATTTATGATATCACTTGAAAATATATAATAATGGAATAAGATGTCGTTTGAGCCTTTTTTATGACTCTTGAGATAGCTAACTGGGAGTTAGTGGTGGGTTGCCCTGTAGTTTATATTTTTCACTCACCACCTATTTACTTCTCTATCGGGTTATAATGGGTAGGGGGTATGTGCATATCATTGAGGTGTAGGATTATATCGTGGTAGGTCAGCACGATATCGGCATCCTTCATAAGTAGGTGAGGTATCCCATGCACAAGCCCCCTAGCACTTTATATTGTCCATTACTTAGGTGGGTTTGGTATTCCAACATTTTTCCCTCGTAGTAGAGGTATTCAAGGTGTGGTGAGTGTAGTATCTTGATTTTTGTTAGCCCTCGCGATAGGTGCACTCAATGTGTGGTGGTTGTGGTATCCTTAAAGAAAATCCCATTCAATTTATCGTAACCTTTTATGGTGGGTGTGGTATCGCATTATGTTTATTTTACTACCATGAATTTTTTTCATGGTGGAGAACTAGGTGTGGTCGAGCGAACTATCTTCGTAATTGAAAATTATATGATCATTAAAGGAAGAAGCATAATATGGTTTACATTGTGTGGATTGTGTTGCATTTCCCATATTGATTATTCTTCCATGATTTCCATGCAAGCATGCCTTGGTGTATTACTACCATGAGCCTGAGTGCTAGTTTATATTGATATGCTTATCACCATGCAACTATGTGACTTCAATGTGTTGCTTGAGCCTTACTATATTTTATGTAGTAAATTTACTAGTACTTTATTGTACTAATACTGTACTTATGTGGTCACTGTGATGATTCAGCTTCTAGTTCGGGGAGCATAAAACAATTTGTAGGGGTACGACTCTCAGTTAGAGTATGCGGAGGGTGATGATATGGGTCAATAGCTGGTCATTGCTTGGGCTTGTATATTTATGTTTATACTTAAGAGTTAGACTAACCGACCAGAGGTGTTTTGCCCACTATGTTGGGAATTTTTTTATTATTCTGGTTATTTAAACTCTTAGCTTTGATTCTCTGTATTTGAATTTGTAAACTCTCATATTCCTTATGTATATATATATATATATATATATATATATATATATATATATATATATATTATTTTTCTCAATTTTATCATCATGTAATATGGTATTAATATTATCAGCATGTATCTTTCCATTCATTGTTCTGTTCTACCTTGCATTAGGCATGTGCAAGGTGATGATCACACTTCTCTCATGGTTGATGTGGTATTAACATTCCCCATTTTTTCTTCTTTTGATATAGGAGCATCTTTATCTCACTCTCAATCTTATTCTTCAAGGGAAGAAGAACAAGACGAATTAGCATACTTGAAGATGGAACCTATTATGCTTGAACATTCTTATGCTTCTAATGTTTTGCGAATTAATTCTTGTAGGTATTGCATATATTTGCAAGAAGTTCAAGCTATTGAAGATATTTGATGTACAAGACAATGGAATTATAATAATTACAAAGTGAATGGAAGAACAAGATTACAAGACACAAAGTTAGATTACATATGTTAAATCTATGTATTACATATTTAGAGTTTGTGTAGCTTTGTATGTTTATTATATACTTTTTAATGCTTGTAAAATGTTATTGTAACTCATATATATATGATTGTTCTGTGCCTCAATGGTTGTTTTCATTAACAAGATCGAATGTATGGGCTTATTAATGAAAGGGTTTGCTCGTGTACATGTATGTATATATCCTTTTACACCTTGATCTTGAATCATAATACATAATATGAAAACTTTCAAATAGAGTGGACTACGCAAGAGTCATGTGTTTCTTGTTATTCAAGTGAGATCTTTGGAGAGTAGTATAGTATATTCTATTAAAAATAGAAGATTTCTCTTTAGAAGGTTAAAGATCTTAGGTTAGATCTTAACCACCCTCTAAGAGCAATTTGAAATCAACAATATCAACCATTCGAGTTGCACGAAACTTTGAAGGCTTTTGCAATACTTAAGGCCATTGAAAGATCTTGGTTTTTATAGAATATTATTAGTTAATGATCTTCCACATCATCTTTTCAAACGCTTCTGCATTATCTTTAAAATGAAATTTTCTAGTTTGTAAATTGGGCGTGTTATATTTACTCTCTAGGGTTTACTACCTTAGAGACAAGGTAAGAGTTCTCATTTTGGTTTGGTTTCATAGGTGCGCCTTAGTTCTCTAGTAAGGCTCTAGTCCAATCTATAGGTGACCCACGAGTCCTATAAGAAGTATAAATATTAAGGATTAGGAGACCTGGGTTGGAGGGTATCATGATTCCATTAGTGCGCTAATATGACTAGTGTAATTTATATGTCTTTGGGTTGTATGGTTAGCGGGTATTGTGTTGCCTTAGTGTGCTAGTATGATAGGCATGCTTTATATATATAGTTTGTTTGTCTCTTACATTCCCTCAAATAATTAAAATGAAAGTAAGTATGGTTGGGTATTGGAGTTAAATTTGGATTTGTCGTTTGAGAGTTAACTATGTGAATTACCCTTGGGTATTTTTATATGGATGATGTTAGGTATGATGATTAATAAGACATTAATATTGAAATGATTAATAAGACATTAATATTTAAAGTAAAATATCATATGAGTTAATATCATAAATTAACTCATATGATAACAATAATGATAATCAAACTTTATCATAATCTTCACCAAGATCACATTCTCATCATACCATTACTTTAACCACATACAATTAATATTATGAGTAGTGGCTAGAAGAATTGTTCCCTAGGGTTGTATTTGTTACCATTACACCTGGTATAATAATGGTCAGTGTTATGTCATGGGAGTGGTTTATGGTTGTACTAGTCCACCATATTTAATAGTGGTTTCCAAAAGTATTTTGCCTTGAAAGGGTCTATATATTGATATCGTTCCACCAAATATCAATACTAGGGTCCCAAAACCTAGCGTAACTAAGTAATAGGAATTGTCATAATCAATTTCTAAAATTGTATGTGGTTAATAATAATGGTATGATGAGAATGTGATCTTGGTGAAGATTATGATAAAGTTTGATTATCATTATTGTTATCATATGAGTTATTTTATGTGTTTATGCCATATTTTTCCTCTTCTGATACCTTTTATGTGCTCCATTTGACATTTGCATGCTTAGTACTATATGGTGGTTTGCTCATTATTTTTATGCTAATGGGTTTTATTTCATGGTCTCTGTCTATTCAATGAATAGATGTGACTTTGTAAGAATAATTGATGATACTCGTTGATTCAATGCTTTTGCTATGTTGTTTACGATGAGTGTTAATTGGATGTGATCTAGAGTATTGCTATATGAAATCTCGATCTCTCTTGACTTTTCTGTCCTCTATTTTATCATATCTACTATCTTCTCTTTGCTTCATATCATGTATCATGGTGGAATCAGGTGATTTTCACATATGATTATTGGGTAAAATGTTACTTTTGTCTCACAATTGGAATAAAATAGGTATAAGGAGTACCTTTTATTGTATGTAGTGTAACACCCCTGTGTTTTTATCATTTTAGATTACGCAAACTCTTCTTAAAGAAAAATTTTAAGTTATAATTTTTTCGGGCGTTACAATGATAGTAATTGAATAATATAAAATTGAGCAATTAATGATAATAATGGTATCAATTCATAACCATAGACAGACCTAATTTGACCATTGAATCACAATTACTCACACATAATATAATTAGAATCCATAACAACTAAATATATGTGCATGATTATAACAAAAATAATAAAGATATGTAGATCAGAAGATATAACCATGTGTTGATATCCAAACATAGTGCTTTAATTCTTCATAATTAAAGATCACAAATTTGAAGAGAAATCTAACTTAGGGTATGAAGCATAAGAGAGAGGAGAATACAATAGAAGAGGGAGGGTAAACAATGAATAATAACATATCAAAATATGACCCTAGTAATTCCCTTTTAAAGTTTAGAAAAAAAGAAGCCCGAAAAATAACTTTCAAACTCACTCAAAATCATGTGAGAAAAAGATTCCGACATCCAACATAGTCATGTACCTCAACACAACTAGTTCGTGTTGGAGACATAAGTCAAATATCATGATACAAAGCCATACAATCATGTAGGGGTAACACTAGCAAACTGTGTTGGGCTCGGAGACTACATTTTTTTTTCTTTATTTTCTTCTACACTTTAACACACTCATATTGTAGAAAATTGAGAGGCCATGTAGCTTCTTCTCATGCTCTCCTTGACTCCTTCTTTTATGGAAATCCACACTTAGCTCCAATATTTCCTACACAACACATAAAGAGAGCAATAAACATGATCAAGGAGCTAGACAAGGCCACAATAAGAGTAATTCACATAAAATGACAAGTAATAAAGGGATAGAGTTGGTCAAAATATTGAAGTTTATCAACCTGCCTATGATTGAAACTTAGCTTGTCCACAAGAAATCAGACTAAAAAAACATGCACAAGAGGAGAGCGCTCAGACGCAAATGTAGTAGTGGTGTAAATGCCAAAGAAAGGCAAGAGCATCTATTGACCTATGTTCACATGCAATAGTGTTTTCCTCAACTCGAAGTTGAACTAGAAATCTCATCTCATGTTACACTTTGGAAAGAATACATCTGTAAGTGTTCTTATGTGTTGGTGTAAATTTCTTAACTCATCATCATTAGAATAACCATATGGAAAACTTTCTTTAGTGATTGCCCAATACTCTTTGTGTGACATACATATATCTTATTGCACAGGGTCATAATTTTCTACGTATATCTCAAAGGAGTACTTGATTTCCTTGTACTTTTTTTCCTTTTTTCATTCATAAGTCCTATTATATGTACCTTTACCAACATGTCATTCATACTTCTAAGGATGCAGTGTCAAGTACACTATGTGATAGACATGAGGACTTGCTTTTATTTTATTTTATTTTTCTTCTTTTCTCTTTTACAACAAAGTCATGTATCTTTCTAGTAACCAAAAAATAGTCCAATTCCCTATAGGAGCCTAGGTATCGATATATGAATTAAGGTAAATATCATTCCTAACTAAACCTATCTTTAGAGTTAAGTATAGGTGAATTAGAACTCAGACATATGCCACTATAACCATATAAACATGAAGAAAAGATTAAGGTCTAACAATCAAGTCAATGTGCTCACATTATCAGGATTGTAGATAATATTTTCAATTTTTTTATATAAATGAAATAAGTAATATTAAAAGAACACAAAAATAGACATAAAATAAAAATAAAAAAACCACAGAAAACATCATGACAAACACACCTAAAAAACATAAAGACATGTAACAGTACTTTATCCTACTCCCTTATGCTTGAAATTCACATTGTCCTTAGTGTGATAAGAGTAAATGATAGAGGAAGAAGGTGAGAGACTCATTGCACATGTAGATTAGCACTATGCATTCACGTTTTGAACCAACACAATAACCATATGTATATCCACCTACACATCAACCATTACAACTATGATCACACGTTAATAAAATCATAATCAAACATACAAAGAGAAAAATAAGAAAAACAAAGAAAGATTAAGATAACACCTTGGGTTGCCTCCCAAAACATTCTCATTTAAGTTCATGACCTCAACCTTTTACAATCAACCAATACTTGTTTAGGGAAAATACACATTCATCAAAGTAGGCACTTAATACACCTTCACTATATTTTATCTTCACAATTATTTGTTGCGTTGCATCTCCATTAGTGTTAAGTGGATATTCCTCCACATGGTAGTCCCTAAGTGAATCAACCAAGTGATTTTTTGTGTGATAACTAGTATTAGCCATATAGTAAGCATCACTTAAGATAGAAAATTTGTAAAATTAGATAAATCAAACTAAACCTTCTTATATATGATACATAAAAAGTCACTCGCCTTTTTAACATGAATAGCCACAACAACGATTTCCAAGAAAGTTCTCCCAAGAATGATTGGGATTCGAATGTCATTATTCATCTCTAATATGACAAAGCTGGTATGATTGTAAAACTCACCAACTTTTATTAGTACAACTTCCAATACATTTGGCAGATACTTAATTGATCAATTTGCTAATTGAAGAGAAATGATGGTAGGCTTCAAATCTCATATCTTAAAATTTTTAAAAACAAACAAACATATTCAACTAACACTAGCATAGTAGTCACATGGTGCGTAATAAATAGGGACCTTTCCAATAGCACATGGTATTGAAAATGAACTAGGATCTTTAAATTTTGAAGTTATTTTATGTTAAATAAAAGTGCTACACTCCTCTAAATTTGTTGCTTCTTATTCTTCTATTTTTTTTTGTTATTGGATAAGATCATCTTTAGGAACTTAGCATAAGAGGGAATATCATATATTGCTTTCATTAATGGGATATTAATATGCAATTTCTATAAAGAAAAATATTCTGAATTATGTTTTTTCCTTTTCTTTGGAGAAATGGTAGTGGAGGCTTGGATGTTTTAGGGGAAGCATATATCTCAACTCTCTCCTCTTTCTCTTTAACATGCTCCTTCTCACTTATGTCAAAATTTCCACTCTCACTTGTCACACATCCATCATTCTTTATCACTACTTGTCCCTCTAACTCTTTTCCTAAGGGTGATGGCATTAGCGGATCCCTTTGGGTTAGTCTCTGGTTGTCTAGGAAAAATCCTCAAAGATTACGAAGAAGATCTAGCTTGGGACACTTGAGTGATTTGATTCTTTTACATTTTGTTATGTGTGACTAAAAAATTAATTTTAGAGGCTAGGTTCTTGATGGCATCACTCATGATCCTATTTTTGTTTTTAAACTCCTCATTCTATTTAGTTTGTCCCACCACAAAATTTCCCATCAAAAAATCATGGTTAGAATTTTGGGGATTCAGATAAAGAAGTCTAGGTGCTTGAAAACTAGGTGGTTTGATTCCTATAGGAAAATTTAAGATGATTTCTCTATCCTGGATTATAAGTATGGGAAAAGGATTTCCTTAATGATTAAATTTGTTGACATTATTAGCATGCTCAAACAAATATGCATTAGGGGATGAGAGATTTCCAATATGATATTCCACAAAAATTTGTTCAACAACACCACATATTTACCAGTTGACAGAAATATATGCAATTACATTCATGCTCATTTGATCAAAACTTTGAAACAATGCATTTACCTTAGAAGCAATGTCGTCTAGGATATCTACATCATAGCTCCTGCTCTTTTGTTTTCATAAAAAAGTGTTCACCAAACCATTAGACATGATTATGTGTCATATCTTTAAAGAATTTTCTTGAACCTCACATTCGTTTGTTCATTAATGACCCACCAATTGTAGCATCAACTATTATTCTAGTGTTGTAGAGAAGACCATCATAAAAAGTGTGAGCTATAAGATAGTCTTCTAAATCATGACGTGGGACTTATATAGATAACATTTTGTCTTTTAGCTCATGTCAAAGTGTTAAGACCTAATGGTCTCACACACATTAAGAAGCTCTAGATTACACAAGGAATCTCTCTTCTAATGCATGCTTGACTCAACCCACATAATGGCATCATGGGCGAAAGTTGTTGCACTAACAATCACCAAGAATTATTCAAAATAAGCCATGCTCCACTTTTTTTTTTCTGAATGTGTATGAAATCCCCCCCCCAATTTCTCATCATCAATGGCCTATATCACAAGCTTATCTGGCTCACATAGGGTGAATTTTGTGAGCCTAAGCTCCTATAAATAGGGAAGTCGTAAGCCCTACTCGAGGACAAAATTTGAACTACACATGAGTATTCTATCAAGCATCTATTATTCACTTTAAGCTATTTACTCTAACTCTCACATCCATCCCTTTCAAGGCTTAAATGAAACCCCTACAAACACCTTTAGGTAGTGATGGTTACTAATCTGCAAGCGCACGACTTTGTTATAGCATGTCAAGGTCGTATTCATAGGGACTTTGCAATTAATTACCAATTTTTATTACTTTTGTGACTAATAAATTAGATTATATTCATTAAACACCACCAATTAAATAGTCTCTAAGAATCAATTGTCTACTCTCGTGATCAATTGAATTCCCTTTTGTATATTAGTTTTCCGACATTAATTTCAACCTTGTAGTTATAGTTAGCGTCTATATATATATATATAATTATATTTTATCAAACCCAACTTACACCAATAATTTATAACATACAAAACAACCTATATGAACCATACATACTACATATAATTTAACTCATTGTATTCATACCATATAGAGCCTAGTTCACTCCTAGAAAAGATAATTACTCATTCATGGATTAAAAGAAATGCAGAAAATAAATGTAATTGACCTGTATATTGCAGATATAATAAATTAAAAAAAAAAGAAAATGAAGAGATCAAACCATAGATTGATGATAAAAATAAGGATTCGTAGAGTTGAGATACACCTTCACTAATCTTGATTGAAGAACAAAAATTGCATAAGAATCCAAAGTAAATTACAATGAGTTGTTTTTGCTTGAGAATAATATAAAGAATTAAGCCTTCTTCTTCCCTCAAATATATTTTTAACAGTTTTTTTTGTACTCCCTTTGTATCCACATAGAAAGGAGTGGAAGTAGATATGGGAAAAATTATGCAAAGTGCTGATAACCATTGGCTACACGGCCTTGTAAGGCTACACTAGCTAGCCACACAGCTTTTCAACTCTCTATAGAATACACGTGCACGGTTGTGCAAGGGTATGTTGTGGTCGTGTGAGGAAATGCTATGCAGAGTGTTGTTCAATAATTGGACAACTGTGTAAGGTTGCACTGGTTGGCTGTGCAACTTTCTCTCTCTACATAAGGATATTTAGAGTTGCATAGCTGTATAAGATTGCACTGGCTAGCCATGCAACACCCATTTCTTCTTCCTCTTACTTCCTTTACTTCTCTTTTCATATCTTTGACGCTCTTCACTTCTCCAAAGACATGTGAAGTTATTTATATTCATTTAATGCCTTCCATATTTGATTGTTTTCTTGGTTCCATGCATCATTTTTTTTTATCATTGCATTTGTATAAAATTTCCTGAAAACTATTAGCAAGAAAGCAGTAACACAAATAAGATGCCAAACAAGACTACATAAATGAAGGGAGAGCAAGTTAAAAATAAGGAAAAAAATTCAGTTTATTAGGTAGAGACCATAAGCCCCTTCCCATTAGCAATTATACTACATGGATACAGAACTAAGTCATTTCAAGTCTCTTTTTTCCATTTTTCCTTTTTCATATCTTACATAACTAAATTGAGCATCGAAGTGTTATTAGGATGGAATCACATTGGTGGCTCTTTGGCACTTGAAATAATCCTTCTTCCTTTTTTTTATAAATAATTTTCTCATAATTAAATCAGTAATGTGCCACCTAAGTTCGATCCACATCTCTATTGTAAATTTTGAGGGTGCATAATTTGGTGCCCATCATGGAGCCCGCTAATCTCGATTATCAAAGGGTATAGCCACTCAATATGTTTTATGTCATGGAAAATGCCTCCCATTCTCCTATCGAAGATGGGAATTCAACACACCAACCTTTCTTTGGGACAACCCACCTCAAATGAATGAGATAGAGACCAAAGTAGGTACCACAAGGCATTGAATAGAGTCCTTAACCCTAAAAAAAAATGGAATAATAAGCAAAACAAGTTAAAAATATAGAAAAGGAGAATAAACTCCTACAAAGCCAAAACATGATGTACCTAACTTGAATTATGCAACTCATCCTTCCACCACCACAACCGTTTCCATCAAGTAAGCAATTGTTAGCATGTAGTATGGTGCCCTCCTTTCAAGTGCAAAAGGCCTCCACCATGGTATGTTAACCACCACCTACTGTGATCAATTTTTGATAGTTAAGCACCCAATTCCATCACATACCCTTAGCCCTTGAACTTAGAGGTAATCCTTATATAACTAAACAAGTTGAGATTATGGAACACAGGATTCTAAATCCTTTTGCTCAACCATATGGACCTTATTTGTACTCCACCTTTGATGCAGTTGTGGCTATTAAGGTATGTTTCATTGTTAAAACAAATAATATTGACTATTATTACCGTCCATATGTAGCATACAAGTCCTTAGTTGTATTATAATATGCCTAAGAAGATCTCGCTTACATAATGCTCAACCTCGAGATAATGACACACCAAATCATTGGCATACCAATGCTAATCAAAATGAGCCACCTCAACAACTTTGCAGAATCTCCATTCATGGATGCCATCATGATGGTGGAGATGCCATAAAAGGTCATGCTCCCCCATATCAAGATATATGACGGGACAACTAACCTTGACAATAAGCAGCACATGTTCATGTTGCTAATTCCAAAACAAATTAAAAAGGCATGCATATATAATGGGTTTGGGATTAGTCTTGGGGGTCTAACCCTTTAGTGGTACACTACTTTACCAAATAATTAAATTTATTATTTTACACAACTAACATAAACTTTTGTCAAGCAATTTCCAAGCCCTTTAAAACTCCAAAAGTTTTCAAACAATCTTTATAAGATTAAATAAGGTATTGATAAGAGACTTTAGAATTAAATTGAGAGATTTAATAAGGAGAAGATTCAATAAACTAGAAAAATAGTTCTCATAAAAAGAGCAAACAATGAGGAATCAAATCTTATAATCTAAAGATATCTACTTAGATGATTATGGCTTACAAAATTTTAGTCTAGGATACTCGGTCTAGAAGCATCGCGAAAGTTACAATTTTATAGAAGAATGCAGTAGAGCTAAGCATGCATCAAATAATAATAAACCTTCACACTTAGGTTAGGAAGGAACATGGTCAAGCAATAGTCAATTGCTTAATGTAGATGCCACATACGATCTCCCTTCCCCCACTCAAAGGAATGGGATAAGGAAGTCACTTGACCAAAGTAAGGGAAGCTAAACATGCTTGATTTACCTTTACTCCCACCCCTTCCAAAACCAAATTTTGACACTTAGGGGACTCAAGGGATTGGGAAGGAAGAATTATCTTGGACATGATCACATTAAACCCATTTTGTATAGCACTAAGGGTAGTGTACCTATGAAATGTATCCCCTTTTCACTTTATTCTCCCTCATTGAAGGATTCTACATCCCTAGTTAGTGATTGGACTAATGTACAATTATGCATCCAAAATCCTCAAACAATTGATTATACCTCTCCTCTAGAAGGAAGATGAAACACACCCAAATTTATTACTTAAATTTTTGTTTATATGGAAGAAAAATCTAAAAAATATGGGTGTTACCACCACACTTAGCATAAGTGTAGTTTCCTCACCTTCATTATGCCTAGTGCAAATGCTAAAAACAAGTTATATCTAAAACAAAGTAATGGAAATAAGAGAAAATAATATAGATAAACGTTATGGATAAACATATTCTGTTTAATGGAAATAATAATAATACAATATGAAACATAAGAGTCTAAAGGAAAACCAACTACAACAAGCACTAGCTGTCGAAGATACGACACCAATGTTTTTCCAACTCTTAGACCCAAAAGCCCATTATACAAATGAAATCTCTTCCCAAGGACCCCAATGATCATTATTGTACTTATACACATTGTTCCACTCCAATGCATTCACATAATCATTTGTAAATGTAGTATCAGCACAACTTCCTCGTATTGAGTAAATCACAATATCTTACAAGAGGAAGACATTACATATAATCACACAATAATATAGAAACATGCTCAACACACAAAAAATATGAAATAATAATATATGATTAATCCTGCGATAACATATACAACATCAAAGTCTCATACTCAACAAATAATCATACCTAACCATGTCACAACATCCTATAATACACAATAATTATATCATAACCCTTAATGAATAAAGTAGTGCACTAAGGTAGTACAAACCAACCAACCAAATAAATTTCAAAATCAAAGCTAGGATATAGAGGCAACTACTGAACTAGAAATTCAATACATAGCAAGGATATTATACAAATACTTCCTTATTATTTATTTTACTCGACTGTAGATAATCAATGCAAGGAAACTAATGTATACTTGGTCATATTGACACCATAAGGCAAAATAATATCTTTAGACCATAATTTGGGGCACTAACACACACGTGGTTATACTATCACACCAAGATAACACAATAACCTTAGTCCTCACAAGTTGCCTAATCATTAGGTATTGATACCCCTTAAGAAGTCCAAAGAACTAATTAAAGTGTATATAGGGCCTTGCTAGGGAACATTGACACACTAGCGAAACAAATCAAATTTAGGGCTAAAGCTAAGGAGCCAGTAATCCCAAACTTGAGGTCTTCCACTTTAAATATTAATATTTTATAAGGTCATCACAATATCATATATTGCACACTAATCCTAATTCTAAACTTAACCATTTTTATTTTATTTTCAATTATTTAAGTGAACCCTAAGGTCAATAGTCTAAGTTAAACTCAAAGTTAACTCTGAGGTCAACCTATCAATGTACTAAGCCCATCCTATGTCTAATTATTTACCTTAGGCATTAGGTTAAAATGACGAAAATGCCCTTAAAACCCTAATTACATAATATTATCCTATTTTGAACCAAATTTTATTTAAAATGATAATTTGTCATGATAAGGCTAAAGTCAATAATTTACAAAATTTAACACATTGTTAATTTTTAAGGCTTAGTTTTTTACTATGTTTTTAGCTATACATGTATTTTGCAACTTATGTGTACAAACCCTAAGCATGTATTTCTAATATGTCATATATTCCTAACCCCAAATTTGTGCTTGATGTTTCTACAAGGATAATTATTGCTATGCTTTATCAAGGCACAATGACCCTTTTCCAATTACAAGTATAACTATCTTTTGCATGGATTTATATGATTGTTAACTTAGTAAATTCAATGTTTCTCCTTTATTGTTGTAGAAATTAGATTAATGTCTTTCGACTTATTAATCCCTAACATATAATTGTGTTATGTAGATCTAGTTACCATTTTACCTCTCTATCTCAATGGAAGTTGATTAATCACTTAACTAAGACATTTAAACACAACACAATCCAAAGTTTATTACTATAAAAAATTGATCAATCTTTTGACTAAGACATTCAAACACAACACAATCCACACTATTACAAACATAGGTCATGACATATGCAGAAAATTTAACACATTAGGATAGGAGAATTTTCCCTTTACCTTAGCATGAGAAAATTAGAAACACATAATTATAAAATCAAAGATATTAATCATTATCAATAGATATATAAATAGATATATATTTATTAATAAATAAACATTGAAATTGATGACACTGATTAAGAATCTTCAATTCAAGAATTATAAAGATAGAAAATCTCCAAATTGATTTTCTTCTCCTCTCTCCTTAGATTAATGGAGAGGTGCCAAAACTAGTCCCCATAAAACACTAAAATATTTCATTTTATACCTAAAAATTTTGTAACATCTAAGATCTTAATTTACATAAAAGAAATAGCCAAAATTATGAAATGGTTAGGCCCAATATGGGTGTGTTGTGCTCCTCTTCAATGTTTTTCTCCTATGGCCGACATGGTTATGGTGGATATCACGGGTGGGTCATGTCAGCTCTTCACTTATGAAATAACTTAAAAAATGCAACATATCTCATCTCTAAATTCTTCATTTGGCCTCTAATTGAGCTCATTTTTTATGAGTTAGAAAGATAATAAGGACATCTACATCTATTATGCTAAGCACGTTTCCAAATTTAGATTTTATCATGGTTGAATTTACACAATTTCCACCCTTACACACTTTGATTACTCATTCTTGCTTGTCATTTATTCCAAATTTTGTGTTTTAAATCCTTTTGAACCTATTTTCTCTAAATAACTATAAAATATGATCAAAAGTGGTAAATAAAAAAAAAATTAGACTAAACTATGCAAATAGTCATCACATAATCATATTAAATATTTTTGTTAAAGATCCAATTGACTAATATATATCATACCTATCAACTCCCCATGCTTGAACTATTGCTTCTCCTCAAGAAACTAACACATAGAAGAGCACATAGAAGAACTGATAAGAATAAATGGTATCCCTTTCTCAAGAAAAATTGTTAAAACACTCACATCACACCAAATCAAATCAACTCATCAAGACATAAAACTCATCAAAACATAAAACATAGTTTTTGAATACATTTTCAAGTTGCATGCTTAGGAAATAAATGTAAAAACATTGTTGAATTCTTAGGATAACGTCATGAAAAGAGGAACATGCAATGATAACATGTTGTGTGGGTTACAGTCAACCATAAGCGAAACTCATTCCAGTCTCAAACTGACAACCTCACTTAACATACTATATAACACCCCCATTTTTAGGACTATAATTTTTTTTAAAGGTTTAGTCGGGAAGGTAAAAAAAATATAGGGTGCTAATGCCACACTTGTTATATGTTTAGTTTCCTCTACCATTCCCATACTAAATGCTAAGTCTAAAATTATTTTTTGCTTAAATTAATAACAAAATTATAAGAAATGGGATAGAGAAAACAAACTAATAGATTGATATAGTTTTGAAAATAAGCAACATCAGTGGTTACAAAACTCAAATGATTGAAAGTACAAAATGAAATAAGAGTCCAAGATCAACTAAAATAAGATAATAAAAAGGACACCGATATTCCTAAGCTCTCAACTCAAACTACTAGCTTTCGGCTAAACTCTCAAGTAACCTACAAAGACCACTGCCCATTAAATAGGCAGGAACCTAAGAAAAGGAACCCTATAGTACAATGGTATTGAGTAACCCATTATACATAAATAATAAGAAAAACCCATATGGAACACATAACAAACATCACCTCTATACATGAAATAAAATATTAAAATATGTATGTAATGATTGAAATACAAGAATCATATCATATAACTTAATACCACCAATCATGCTCGTTCATCTAAAACATACTAACAATTACTAACCAAACATCCAAGGGATGCTCTTTGAAGTAATGATTAGAAAAAAAAAACCACAGCTTAAAAACATAACAATAATAACATGTCACTAATCTTATTATTGATGCCAATAAGTCCTATAACCTCACAAGTAGGGTTCATAAGCACAAGACCAATAAAAATCCATAATAATCATAAGTAGGCATGAAGGTTGATACCAAACCATAGGTAGGCATAGAGGTTACTATAGAACCATAAGTAGTTACAAAGGCTACCACTAAACTACAAGTAGGTACAAAAGCTACCACTGAACCATAGGTAGACACAAAGACTACTACAGACCAATCTAATAATCAAATCATAATCATTTCTATTTTTATTTACTCGAGGGGAGATCATATCAACTTGAAGACACTAAGATACTCTAGTCATACTATTGCACCAAGGTAACATAGTATTCTATCGATTATCAATCCAAGGACACTAAGGTACCCTGGTCATATAGGAATATAAAAGAGACAAAACAACTTATCGATAAGGACACCTAATCCATATATATGCATACCCTCTATAAGTCTGCAGAGCTAAATAGAGTAAGATATATGGCCTAAATAGGTCACTAAGGCACATCAAGAAAAATCCATAATCAATTATGGGTTAAACCATGCCTTTAGGGTAGCGACCCCTAAAGAGGCACCATTTTATAATCTTGAGGCCTTTCACTTTAAATATTAGTATTTTATCAAGGTGACAAAAAAATCACAATCAATCATATAGATCCAGTTTCCATAGTCAATCATTTTTACTCATCTTCCATTCATTCAAGATAACCATAAACAAGGTCAAGAATAAGGTCAACTCAACATCTACTAAGGTTATCCTTGGTTCAATTATTCACATCAAATGCATTAGGTCGAAAATGACCAAAATACTCTTATGACTATAATTACCACAATCTTATCCATTTTAAATATAAGTTATACTTTGTTTATTAATTTGTCATGAAAAGGCTAAAGCACAGTAATTAAATTAATTATAATACAAATAATTTATGACCATTTTGCCTTTATATAAAATTTTGCGCGTAAAACCTTAACATGCATATCTAATCCACCTAGAATCACATAATCTTATGCTCGACAATATACAATATACATTAGGCATGCCTATTAGCAAAAATATCATGGTATGCTTACAAATGACAAAACAAAACCTAGGGAACACAAAAATGATAATTATGGTACAAATACATCTAAGCATACTCAACCCATCATTTTACATGTATATATCATTAAAAAAATCCTTTCCCGACATTAAGACCACTTTAAATTAATTTCGCTCCAATAATATATTACATAAAATAACATGCTCTCCTATTTTCCCAATTTTCATGCTAAAAATAATAAGTACATAATTATAATGTGATGAATCATGCTTAACATAATTTATACACTAAACCCTAATTTGTTACCATACAATATATATCATTTTAGTGAAGTAAAAGGATTACTATATTTCCAACAAACGCACAATTAGTAACCTACAAAATTTATTAAGCTTAACCAATCAAACTTTATACCTAAAAATAATACCATAATAACCATATTAATATTTAAATAATAAAATAATAATAATAATTTATATTAAAATAGTTCTAACTAAAATTACCATAATGCCATAATACTAAAAATGGATAACAAAATTTATGAGAATTCTCAAGCTACATGGGTAGCGTGAGCTGCTCTCATGAGGGGGTGCTTGGTGACTAGTTGTGCTAGTGGTGAGGGTAGCCAATGCGGTGAAGGGAGAAAATGATGGAAGATGGGGTAAAAAAGAGGCTTTGGGTGGTGTTGGTGGCTCGATTGGCATGGTAGAAAAATAAGGAGGAGGTTCAAATAGGTGAAGGTAGGTGGGAAATGGAAAACATGGGGCAAAGTAGAGGACAAATGGTGGTGGCGAAGGGTGAATGAGAAGATTGTAGGATCGGTTCTATAAGGAAGGTGGCCTAGGTGGATTGTGGCTGTGAAGGAAGGTGGTGGCATTGGAATGGAGATGCGGTTGGGGGCACTGAAGTAAAGGGGGCAGCTATGATGGATGGAGTCAAAGTAAAGAGGTATTTAATGACAGGGAGAGCTGAAAAGGTTTGGGGATGCTATAGTAGTTTTGGTCGGTGCTAGGGGTGTAGCTTAATTGTTTTGGCTATTGGTGAAGAGAGGGTTAGAGTTGGTGTTGGTGATGGGCTATAAGGAGAAAAGGAAGTGTTTTGTGATGGATAGTAAAGAAGAAACAATGAGGGTAAGGCATGGTGGTGTGCTACACAAACTGTGTAGGTGAATAGTGGTGGGTTTCAATGGGTTATTGGGCAATGATGGTGAGGGTGGTTTTTGTTAAGGAAACCACATGAGGAAAGGATATGGATAAGGAATAGGAAGAAGGAGAAGGAGGAGGAGGAGATGAAGAAGAAGGGTGATGATAGTGGATTGTTGGAACAAAATAGATGAGCAACACATGAGGGATGGAGGTGGTCATTTCTTAAGTGAATGAAGAGGAAATGACACACGGGTTGGGGCACGGGTTGTGAATGTAAGAAAAATGGCACAAAATGGGGCATACAATAAGGTATATGTCATGTAAGGCTTGCATGATCAATTAGTAAATAAGTACATGGCCATGTGACACACATAAAAAATAAGGTAGGCTAGGGGAAAGAAGGATATAGGAATTTGGTGATGGTAGAGGAGAAGGGAGAAAAAGGAAAAGAGTGTAGGTGGTGATGGAGATGGTGAGGATAATAGGGATGGTTGTGTTTGTAAAACCAAATAGGGTAGAGCAAGGAAGCAGGGGAGAAAATTGGGGTTTGGTGGGTGGTGATGGAGCTGGGTTGCAAGGTTGGTTTGCGTGAGGAAATGTAGAGGGGTTGTTTGATGAAAAATCATACTAGCAAAGGGAGCACGGAAGATGGGTTCAAACAAAAATGGGTAGGCAAGGAGTGTATATATATATCTATAGGGAGTGGTGATGGAGAGGGTTCAATAGAGGGGGTATAAGTAAGTAGTGTGAGAGATGGAGGGTAACACGAGAAGTGCTTTTGGGTAAGGAATATGGCATGACAAGGGTAATGTAAGAGAGGGATTTGGCAAAGATTCTGTGAGGGTTTAAATGGAAGAGGGGAGGCATATCCAATTAGGATTTAGTTAGTTTTAGGTTTAACTTGGTTAGGTTAGGGTACCAGTTAGGAAAAATAAACCAAGAAAAATACTCTAGTTTAGAATAGGTTTAATGAGAAGGAAAAGGGTACAATGATTGGGATAAATTTATTCAATAATTTTGGGTTATGGTTCAATACTTAATAATAAAATAATTAGGTCAAGTTTCAAGGGTTAGATTTAAAAGAAAAAAACTAAACACTCAAAAACAAAGGTTACAAAAAGTTAGGATGTTACACACTGGGATAGTTTTCTCTTGTGTTTATTTATGTGATGCAATTTCAAAGTTCTGCTTTGAGTCCTCACACTCATGAAAATTATCACCCATATGCTTGCAATACTTCTCTATTCCCTGCTATTGGAAAGAAATAAAACATGCAAATATCAAGAGGTCTTATTCAAGGTTGAAATGAGGCTAAGGCAAGGTAGTTAGGTCAGAATTTTCTAATATATGGAGATAAAAGTCTAACACTAATGGAGTATGATCTATAATATCAATAAAATACTCTTTCACCTTAGTTAATTTTTTTTAGCAATCATAAATTTTTCAACTTGAGAACCAAAACCCAACTTTTTATTCATTTTTTTTTCTTTTTTTTTCCTCCCTACATAACCATTCACCTTTTAACCCTTCTCTTATGCTTATCTTAAATTGTAATCCTAACTATTTTATTTAATCTTATTCCACACTCCACTAGTTCTCGACTAAGGTAGGGATAAGGAAATAATTTATAAGTATGGTTACCTCAACAAACTAGGCTAAAAGCTAAAAAGGGATAGCAAAGGATAAAACTTTAAGGTCAAGTTATTTGGCTTATGTAGGTGTCATAAGAAAATAATATTTGCATATATCATCTTAATTCCTGTTGTAAGTCATATATAATTTTAAATAAATCATTACAAGTTTTATTATAATAATTTATGTCAAGACAAAACACAAAAGAAAGACAATGTGACTATTTTTGATGAATCAATCTTTTAGGCTCAAAATCTCACAACAACCAAACAAAAATGTTAGTTCAAATCCTTTAAATCATAGAATAAGTTAGCATATGAGTTATAATACAATAAAATACAAAAAATTATTAATGAATACATGAATCTCAATTTCACCAACATAGTTACACTTCCTTTCAAAGGGTGCAACCAAAATACTTTAAGCACAAAACAAGAGTCATTTTGAAGAAATCTTTGAGGGATCTTTATTAGTTAATTCCAATCAATGCAACTGCATGCTAAGTTCTATTATCATTAATAAAAGGTGATTTCCCAATTTTATTGAATTTTTTATTTTTTTTGAACAAGAATATAGGAAATGCATAAATATAAACATAACACAAGGAATTAAGGAAATCAAAATGTATCCCTTCAACTAATATCTCCCCTGTGCTTAAAACTCACATTATCGTTAATGTGCCGACAAGGTAAAAGGGAAGAGAGAAACTCACATACCATGGTTACTCCATGGGTGGCAACGACAAGAGATAAGGGTATCTAATTTGCCAAGAGTGCATTTTCTTGATAAGTGTAGGCATCTATGGAATCAAATTAAGTGTTGATTTAAGACTCCAGGCCTTGGAACCTCTAGTCCATCAAATGTCAAAAATCAATAAAGCATTTGTCTCAAGCATCTAGACAATATAAGATCTGGTTGTAGTAGTTCAGTGGTTGGACTATATGCGAAGAGGAAGCACCTTGAAAAAAGTGGGGATGGCCTAGAGTAATGGTTTGTGCATCTATGTTTGATAGATCCTTTAGGTTGTCAGGTTTCCAATTGTGCTCATTTCCAATATTTGTATGCTCTTGATCTAATGGGTATTAGAACTCTTCCACAAAACCAACCAATACTTTTTTATATCTTATTTTTCAATAAACCCAATGTAACGCAACTATCAAAATCCAATTAGATTTGGGGTGAGTGGATATCTTCCTATGATAAATTGTATCCCAAGTGATTTGCAATGACATTGACCAATTCCCTAACACCTATGACACTAGTCTTGATTCATCGCACTTTCTCTAGATATTTGGCCATAAAAAAGTAAGTGTTAACTTGAAAATAGATCACCATGCACCACAAGAAAAAAAAACTTAGATTCATGACAAAACTATGTACTCAGGAATAATGGGTTGTAGATGAGTGATGCCTTAGCATGATATGGATCATATGTGGGTAAAAAATATGCATTGTAAGCAATTTGTTGCCAAAAATAAGGTCTTGACCATCCATCCTAGACTACGTACAAACCTTATATGGGTTAGAATAATAATTTGTTAAACACGGGAAGGATAAATATCCGAGTTTGATTGAATAAAAAAAATCACCTACCCTAGACCACTTATATCATTCTTTTTACCAACTACATTTATTGAACTTAAGAACTCCAAAGTGATATGGGTATATGTAGCACCCGTCTTCCTCATAAAGTTGTTCCATTCAACATTGCAATTAACATAAATATATCACCCCCCTAATTTCTATCACATATAATGATTCATTATCTATAAATATGGTTCCCTCTAAAGGTCTTTTACACATTAAATTGTATCGGCCAACCTAATCATCATTATCAAAGATGATGGAATAAGGATTTTGGTTGTCTAGTGTGCGTGATGGTGGTGGATTAGCAATGAAAGTACCCCTGCCCGTTCTAGATCACTTGGGAGCTATAAAATCTCATCAATTGTTGGTGAGAAGTCAAAACCCCTAATTTTGCAAGTGGAGGATGAACCGTAGATACAAGCTTTCTTTACTTGAGTATTAAATCCTATAATCAACATCATAAAATAATAGATCAAGACAATGCATGCATAAATCAAAAAAAAGAAAGAGTAAAATAGGAGAAATGGTGAAATATATTGGATGAATTTGAAATACAAATAAAAACAAAAATGGAGAATGGAGGAGAGAAATTAGGAATTATGGTGGAAAGAGGGTGAAAAATAGGAGAAATGGTGGAATAGAGTGGATGAATTTGAAATACTTTCCCAATTTTTTTAGACTTAAAAAATTCCATTCCCCTTTTTTCCTACATTTTGTAACACTTAGGAAAATTTTTCACATCCAAAATACCCCACACTTTAACACTTAGGAATTCTTTCATCATCTTGATCCCTTTTTCCTTAATTATAGAATCCTTTTTCTCTTATTCTTTGGCACATATATCATCCTCTTAGATACTTCATTACCTAGAAAAAATATAATAACATAGTGATCTATGAGTTGGTGTAATGTACAAAATTCAAAAGAAAAAAATTAACATAATAAAAGAATAAACATGGTTTACCTCCTAAGAAGTAATAGGTGTATATTTTATGGAATTATTTGATGTATCTTGACCTAGATTTTGCTATTTATTATAAAAATTTCAACCTTTCCCTCAATTTTTTTCCTATTGGCTTAGTTTTGCAAGAAAAGATGAAATCAAGATAATTTAGGTTGATAATTAAGAAACAAAATCTCAATATGAGGAGCAAAGCTTGGAGTCTTGGAAATTTGGATGTACCATCATGTAAGACCCTAAAAAATAAGTCCTATGAAGAAAAATTGAGAGAAGATAATGAAGAAAGAGGAATTTTAGCCCCCCCCCATGTTTTCTTGGTTATTCTCCCACGTGTTCCACTAATTCATCTTATATGCATAATGTTAAACCAAAAATACAGGTGCTAATATGTACTAAAACATACTGTATTTTTATCATTTTTAGATCTATTCGTACGGCCTTATGTCTCTCTCTATATATGTGACATATATTAGGTTGAAGAAAGGATTGAGGAGTGACCATCATCAGAACTTCAACTTTGTTTGTATTATTTCTAAACCATTAGGGTTCATTTGTTAGATTGGGTTTTATTATTGTTGTACTTGAGCGATTGAAGATCATACAGTGTTTGTGATTCTACAATCTCCTAATTTATTATTTTCCTTTATCTTGTTTATTTGTTTTATACTTTTTTATTATGTTTAATGCAGTTCTCAATATTGGTTTAATTGATTGAGTCTATGATTTTGCATAGTTTAATTTAATCTTTGTTATTTTCTTTATCTATGTTAATTAAACTTATGCTTTTTATATAATTAGGTTAGGTGTTTTTTTGGTTTTATTAATATGCTAGGCTAAATTAGTATGGACTAGGAGAATAATTGAAGGTTATAGGATAATTAATCATTAAATGTGAATTGGACTTAATTATTATGTATATTTTTGGTTAGATTAATAATATGAGTTAATTTGAGTACTAGTCAGATGCTATGATAATATAATTAATTTGTAATTGTTAGCATATACATTCATAAGTAGCAATGAGTTTAATGATTTAACTTGTGTTTATGAATTTTCAGAGATACATAATTCAAGCTAACCATAATTATGATTCTAGTTAGTTGTTCCCTAATCAATGATGCTATCATTAATTAAATCTAGAGATATTATCATTGGTTATTATTTGGTTAGATGATAAATAATAAGCGAACCTTTGTTTATTTGCATAAAGGGATACTAAGAAGCAAACACATGCGAGTTTCTATAGGTTAACATTAAAAATATGACATGGCCATATTATTCAATGATCAAATAATATCCCTATGCTGAAAATGCCCTCTGACCCCTATTATCCCAATAATTGTATTTAGTTACTATGTTAATTGTTTATTTTTATTCTTTTCATTATTAGTGATCATTTTTCCTAATTTGTCAATTGGGGGAATTTATTTGATAATAAAAAGTTATGAATTAAAGTACATTCTTCGTAGGATCGACCCCTACTCACTACTTATTATTTGTTTGTATGTTTAGGGTTTAATTTGGAGTATCTACAACAGATATCAAAAAGCTTTTGTTTAAAGTCATTAGCTCTACTCCTTAATTACTTAACCAACTATAATAACAAATTCCAAAACACCACAAGTAGGGCACAAAAGTAGCTATCAAACACAAGTAGGGCATGGAGTCAACTACCAAACCATAATTAGGTCACGAAGGTAACTACCAAATAACAAGGTAATAAAGAAACTATATACCATAAGTAGGGTACAAAGGCAACTACCTACCCACCAATCTTATTTAATTCCAATATCAAACAACAATTACTATCACTTTAATTACTCGAAGGGATACCATATCTACTTAAAGATATTAAGGTACTCTAATCATACTGACACACAAAAGCAATACAGAATCCTCCTAACTATCAACCAAGGACACTAAAATGTCCGAGTTGCACTAGCATAAAAAGGAAATAAAGTACCCTACTGGCAAGAGTACCTAATCCATAAGTATGCATACCCTCTAAGAAGTTTAAAAAACTAAGTAGAGTAAGATATAGGGCACACCTAGGGAACTTAGGCACACCACCGAAATCCAAATTAAACCATGAGCTAAACCATGTCTTTAGAGTAGCTATCCCTAAATATTAGTCATTCCCAATCTTAAGGTCTTTTAATTTAAATATTATTATTTTTATGTGGTGATCATATATATCACATAATACACAAACAATTCCAATTCCCATACTTAACCACTTTTCCTTATTTCTAATTATCCAAATTAACTCTAAGGTCAACGATCAAATTAAAGTCAAAGTCAACCTAACAATCTACCAAGTGTATCTTATGATCAATTATTCACATTTAGGTACATTAGGTCATAAATAACCAAAATTTCATAATAACAATGATATTATCAGTTTTAATGCAAAATTTATTTTGATTAATAATTTGTCCTAAAAAGGCTAAAATATAATAACTTAAAGTACTTTAGCATGCAGATAAATTATACGATATGGTAAATGACTATTTTATCTCTAAATATAAATTATTATATAAAACCCCAACAAGCATTCTAACTCATCATAAATCACATACTTTCATACTTAACATCATATAACACATGCTAAGCATAAATGTTGGAATAATATAACCATTTAACATTTGACCCTTAGAGCATATGAATAATAATAACCATGAAAAAATCAACTTAACATGCTTGACCTATCATGATACATATCAACATTCTCCTATATCATGCATAATTAATTCATGACATTAAACCTATTATAGCATGCTTAGGAAAATAAATATAGCATAATACATCAAAATCCTAATATGTTATTATGCAATTTCTAAATTTTAGTAAACAATATGGGTTACATTAATTCCAAGAAAAATAGCAAAATAAAACAACTAACACCAAAATTCATCCTATAACTAACCCTCCTTATTTACCTAAAAATAAAACCGAACAGAAAACATATATTAGCAACTAACAATACTAAGCATGAACAAACACAATTGTAATACCCCCCAAAATTTACTACTGTAGAATTTTGTTTAAATAGAAGAACTATTTAAACATAAGAGGGGTGTTACCGTTGTAATTGGTATAAGTCTAGTAAAAAACCATCCTATTACCAATTAAAAGGAAAAGGTAAAACAAAATACAAACCATCATAAATATAGAAAAAGTACATTCCATAACATAAATAAGAGTTAGGTGATCAAATTGAAAGTAGAATTAAAATACATAAATAAGCATTAAGATGAAAATAACAAAGAGGAAAGCTAGTTTAAAACAAAAACTGGATAACACAACTCTCTAGTCCCCAGCCTCGGTCATAGAACGGTATCACTCCACCTTGATTAGAGCATTGTATGTAGTGAAGTTATCTAGTGAGTCCTCATTTACCTACATAGACTCAGAAAGAGTCTCTACTCATGAGAATGAGTAGCACCCATAATAAGGATGATCAGTACGCTACATATTGAGTAAGGTAATAATACAATCAAGAAAGTCACATAAATTCATAACACAACAATAAAGGATGACAAGTGCATAAGTTCATCTTACTAACATTTAATATTCTCCAAACATATGGTAATAGTGCAATGATAACTATTTCATGATTTTATTCACGTTAGGTTCAGGAACTCTACTATTCTCAATTGGTAGAATGGTAATCAAGTACAAATTCTAGGGCAGGATGATCCTGGCCATTATTCTTATTAGTGGATAAAAATCAGAGTATAACCCCATGATAGAATGCTCTTGGCAACTATTCTTATCGGTGGATCGATAATCAATGTACAACAAGTCTTGACCCACATGGTATTCTACTATAAGTAATTAATTAGTGTCCTATAAAAAGTTATTATCATCCAATGTTTTAATTTACTTGAGTTTGGGAGCTCACCATGCTCACGCTAGAATGGTAACAGGGCACAACTCCAAGGTAAGATGCTCCTGACAACTATTCTCGTTGGTGGATCGGTAGGTACATTTGGGCTGACTCAAGTGATCTTCCACTTTAAATGATTAGTTTATTATTTATTTTAAGGTTATCACAAAAGTCATGTACATCCACTCATAAAAGGTACCTTCCGAACTCCTACCCCCAAAACAACCCTGTTTCCCTTTATAAACCCTAATCTCATAACCTTAACATATTATAACACCCCAAAAATTCACAGTTGAAAGTTTCTGTTTGTTATGGAAACCCATGCACTAAAAATGGGGGGGGGGGCTAGTGTCATGATCAGTACAAGATTGACCCCTTGTAATACCTAATTTTAATAAATCCTTAATTTAAATATGTAAGACTTAAAATTTGATTAGGAGGCGTAATAAATCATAGGATTCATTTTAGAATGAACGTCTCATTCTTACGAGTAAGAGTATAGTTATTAAATTATGATAATAACCCAGACTTGTGTATATATGAGTAGAGGAAGATAAAAGTTGATGACAGTAATAATAACGTTAATAAGAAAAGAATAGATAGTAATCAAAATAGAAAGGATGGTAATAACAATAGCCTTATGATAAGTAACACTCTTAAAAATAATGCCGATAACAATAATTATAAGAATAATAATGATAGAAATAATTATGATAATAAGGAGTGGTAGTGATAACACTAATCATGATAATAATAGTGAGAATAATGGTGAAAATAAAACCTTGAATAGGTAGGATTTTTACTTAGTGTCCATACTCTTAAAAGCCTAATACTATAGGGTATTTTTTCTAACTAAATTCTAACCAATCCCCATCATTTTTCCCACTCTAATTCAGCCTAATCTTCCCCCAACCTATCGAGCACCTTCCTCCTCCTATGCAGCTAGCTGCCACCTTTTGCCCATACCATACAATGCTACATATCTTATACATTAACTTTACAGCCTTTCCCCTTCCCCTAGCACATCCCATCACCCTCCCTACTCTTCTCCTCCCTCACGCCTTTCTAGCCCTACAAAATTGCAGTAAACCAGCCCACCCAACCTCCCTCACACCACCCAGCCACATACAGCAAATGAATCCCACGTAACCCAGCCCTCCCACCAAGTGGCACCCATCATCTTCTCCTCCTCTCAACCTGTGCACCTACTTAACTTTTCTACCCATCTACCTATCCATTTCCTTCCTTCTCCATGCAACCAACCTGCCCCTTTCCCTTCTCCCAAGCTATCGACACCCACCTCCCCAAAAACAACATGCAGCATCCTCCCCAACCCACTCTTGCAGCAGCCCCATTTTTTCCTCTATTTTTCCCTTCCCTTCTTAAGTCCCAACCTGTAGGAAAGTCCCTCCTTCCCTCTCCCTTTTGGTCCTCTATTTTTCTCCCTACAAATCCTCTCCTTCTCCCCCTTACTTCCAACATTTGATACTCTTGTTTGTAGCCCCCAAACTTCTGCCTTTCACCATCAAACTCCTGCCCAAAAATCACCCAACTTGTAGCCTTGCTAAGCACCCCTCTTCCCTCGTGTTTTGCCTCTCCAAGTAGAAACTAATTTTGGCGTAAGTATTCTACCTTCCAGTGTGTGTGGTATGTAGTAATTCCATGCACTGGCAGCCTTGGTTAATTCCCTAATTGTATTTTGGGTATTAGTTCACATAGGTTGTCATTTTATTATTTTATTTAGCATAGATACTAATGCATGCATAGTTGTGGATGGTGTTATTTATTTTTAGGTAATCTTGACCCCGCTTAAGGTATCCTTGGAAGAAGCTCTTCATGGTATTATTTTTCTTAGCTCAAATGTAAATCTAACTAATCCATAGATGGTAGAATCTTGTGTGAAAATTATAGGTTAGTTTTCTAGGATAAAAATCATGCTAGGTTCAGAATATCAAATGACTTGTATTTTATGGGAAATAGAAGCATGTTGTAGTTCATTTCTATGTGAATATTATGATGTATAGACTAATATATGTTACCATACTAATATTTATATGCCTAGGTAGTATTCTAAAAATTTAAGAGTATATGCTTATGAAAACGTATATGGGTTTATGGTAAAAAGAAATGTGCATGTTTAGGTTTAGAGTCCTACCGAAAAAAATTTCATGTTTCATGGTAAGACCTATAAATGGATTAAATGTGTCCCTTAGATATTTTAGATAAATTTGGACGTATAACATGTTAACTTAGAGTATAAATGTGTTTAAATGGTGATTGTTATGTGTTGCATTTTCTAGGGGTAAAAATGTAAATTCTATATACCATGGTCCGTATTTGAAGTTATTTGTGGAAATTGCATGAATTTTATGAGATACTTGAAATGCATGCTAAGAGTGTATACATGTACCATATGTAGTGAATGCTTAGGGGTAACATGGTCTTTTGTCGTACCGAAGAAATTATTGTATGTTAAATTATCATTAGCTATTTTATGTTAGATTTTTCATGACAAATATCCTATAGGGATAAACCTGGTAATAAATTAAAAGAAAATGTGATAGTTATAGGTCAAAAGATATTTTGGTCATTAGGGCAAAAATGTGTTTCAAAGTGAATAATTGGGCTAGTTGACTTAAGTGTTGGCCTCAGAATAATTGGACAAATGATTTGCATAACTGAATCGGATAATTATTCGGGCCATGGCATGATGCCTAACCCTAGGTCGTGTTGACTTGGAATTGTTGTGACCCTTGTGGCCTTTTGGATTTGACATTTGATGGTTGATTGTTGTGACCCTCGTGGTCCCTTGGTTGATTGATTAATGGCTAAGTTGTAATATTGTGAACCTTGTTGTTCTCAAATTAATAACCTGAAATTTCATAAGACACTAATCACTTGAAGAGGAAGACTTGAGTTTGGAAAGGAATCTCATGCCTTGGATATGGCCCTCGAGTGCATAGTTTGGGCCTTCAGGTCAAGGGGCTCACTTTTACTCTATAGGTATTCCATACACCTTATAGGGAGTACGCGTACTTAAGGACTTAAATTCTGATGTTTAGTATGGACAACTAATATATCGTGTGGCTTCCTTGGTGAGCTTTGCTCTGGAATTGAGTGAATTATTTTGGTACCACCTCCTTGATGATCTTTGTCATGCATATGGGATTGTATTCCACTCGAGAATTGAGATATAAATAATATAACCGGATTAGACACCCACCATAATACTTCTGTATTAATTGGATTAGGCATGACTCAACCTTGGTTAGATTGTTTGGAGTGTCACCACTTCTTTTTATTATGCTATGAAGTATGGTCATTGGTAAGTTAAAACAGTTGTGAGATTTACAAGCATGTCTTCAATGCCTTTTCTAGGGATTTGATCTAATTAGTATCATTAATTGTGATGTGAAATTGTGTCATAAAATCATGGCTTTGCATGTGATCGTATGTTTTATTTGAATGCCTAACTTTTATGATGATTGTATATGTGGGTATGCTACCTCTCAAGAAGCATTGTGATTTAATCAGTACGATGAAGTGGTACTGATGCTATCACTTTTCAGAGGAGTACATTCGTGGCATGCAATGGTTGAAGAATTTTGAGGAGCATCATCCAGACGATTAGTTAGGCTAAGGGAGTGAGTGGACCGTGTCCCTATTTCCCTTTCCTTGTAATATTTGATGGACCAGATGAGTGTAAGGAAAACCATGGTTGCACCTTCGTGTGTTGTTTTGTTTATTTTCTAAAAATTGTTAGTTATTTAATTATCTAAATGGTCCTTTGGTATGGATAATCTTTCTTTGTAAAACCCTTGATCTTGTATTGTACTTCTCTTACATTTTGTTGTTTTGACTTGTTTTAAGTCTTAGCACTTGACGTAAGGATGGTGAGGAGACCAGACTTATGTTAAGTGTGGCGGTAACACCTACTGTTTTATAATTATCCCTTCCACAAAGAAAAATTTAAACAAAATTTCCAAGTCAAGATTTTGGGGTGTTACACCCCTGGCCAATCTCATACTAAAAACAAGGCTAGAGGTACTAAAATTATTAACACAATTGATCAATAAAAACCATAATACTTCAACATTCATAAATAAAATCATAGTACACAATGTCAAGGTTAATACATAACTGAAATAAAGTACAAAAAAACTCCCAATACAAGGAAATAAAAATGGTAAGAAAAATAGAAAAATACATGCCCGGAGATCACCCTCTCAAACCCCATACCAGGTATATCGAATCGTCCCTCTGCCCCACCCAAGGCATTTATGCATCAAAATCAACAAGGGCATCATCTCCTATTCGTGCAAACTTAGGAGGGGCCACTACTCATAGGAATGAGTAGCACCCATGAAAGGGAATATAGATAAGACAGAGCATAACATGAAAAAGGCAGATAATGCAAGCAACAAATCCTTCAGGTTAATCACCGTTATTAGAATTTAAGCCATTAATCCAATCATTTCACATCTCTCAAATTATATCCATGTGAGTACGGGAACCCCACTATTATAACCAGTGGATCGAAAATACACTTTAGGGTATAACACGCCTGCCCACTATTATTTTCCAGAGGATTAGTCTCCAGCGTAAAATGCTTTTAGCTAATATTCTCGTTGGTGGATCGATCTGGCCCCGACTCACATGGTGTTTCACTATAAGTGATAAGTGTTTTACCCATGATTTATTATCATCCAATGTTTGGTTGAGCTCATGATCTGCCACTATTATAGCAGGTAGATTGGAATGTACTCCAGGAAAGAATGCACCTGGCCACTATTATTCACCGGTAGATCAATCTAGAAGGCAAAAATGCTCCTGGCTACTATTCTCGCTGGTGGATCGATCTAGGCCTATCTTAATAGTCTTCCACTTTAAATGGTTAGTATTTTATTTGTGTCTTATTCAATAAGTAACTCCCAACCAAACATGCATGCCCCCAATAGACTTCCTAACTCATTATCACTCTTTCACCTCAGACTTCCTGAATGACCTTGTCCCATAGCTTAGGACCTCTACACTCCACAAGACTCTAAAACATCTTTTTCTTATTCCACCATACTCACCATGAATCTAAAATCCCCCATACATGTGGGTCAAGGCCCAATTTCCCATTTCTCCACCTAGGTTCACCATTGATTACTAGGATTTTCCCTTGAAACCCTAATTTGGCATATATGTCCCTAGCCTCTCTTTTTCCTATATAGCCCATACTCCCCCTTGATTCTAAAACCATCACTCCACTCAACCCACTCCAAACATCACAACCCTACTCTCTAACTTCCACATGTGATAAAGAACCCCAGTTGGTCACCCTAAAACCTTAATATACCTCTTTTCTTTTACACCTTCCCTTCGCACACAAACTCCACCCTTCTTTTCACTTGACTCTCACTCTTCATATGAATCACTCCTAATCACAACCCAAAATCCAACCAACCTCTATAAACTCTCTCATAATACCCTTATACTTAGGTTTTTCCCCCAAAACCCTAGTTAGGCTCCTATGCATACTTCCACCAACCCATTTACTATTTCCTTTCCAAATACTCCAATCATCCAAAATACTCTTTTGACCCTATGTTTAACCATTAAACTAACTTTTCCCACATGCAAAGACTAAACACCTCCATGCAAGCCTCACACTCCTCATGCAAGATTTTATCCTAACCCTTCATTTTATTACTTTCTTTCTTTCTTTTATCACCCATATGTCACAATTTAGAAATTATTATTATGATTATTATTATTATTATTATTATTATTATTATTATTATGATTTACTTAAAATTTATTTTAGTTTAGTAAATAGTTCTACCATCCATTAATTTGATCCTCACATTATTTTCCCCCTTTGTATGGCCATTATTATTATTATTATTATATCATTATTTTATTAAAAATGGCTTATATAATTAAACCTTTTCCATTTGATACTTATTTTATTTTTACATCCTAAAATAAATTTTTGGGGTATTACACATATCCTCTCATCCAGTTCCCCTTTAGCCCCCAATTTACCTAGTAAATCTCAAAAAGTTATTAGTAACGACATATTCAGGAGTGATGGCCAAAAATACCCTTTGGTTATCGGAACGCTACTTCTACCATCCCTAAGTCATAGGACACCCACTACAAAGGACTATTCAGCTTTCCACAGAAGGAATATCATAAAAACATGGACTTGATTATACACAAACACTTAAAATTAGTGCAATCATGACTACACATCTTTCTTACCTTCTGCTATTGTTAAACTAAAACTGCATATACAATACTATTATTTATCATTTCATGCATGCCATCACACATTATCCCATCAAGGACATATATTAAAATACAATAAAACCCTATCTATGATTGTATATTTAACGAAGTGGCTTTGATATCTAAGTATGCCAGACTTATGCCTCTTCTTTTACTATCACCAGATTATTATATAAAAATAGGGATACACACAAACTTTCATTTCCCTTTTTTCTAAAGAAAGAATTCAACCTAAAGAAAGCTAAAAGAGGAAAAAGGAAATGGAGGTAACCAAAGTGGGAAGAAAATTATACAAGGTTGTGACAGCGGGAAAAAAAAAGAGAGGGATAGGCCTAGGTTTGCCCGGGGGAGGGAAAGAAAGAAAAAAAAAAGAGAGAAAGGGATTGGGTCGAGATGGCACAACCTAGAAGAAAGGAGAATATGAATAAAAAAGAGGAGAAGGAAAGGAAGAAAAAAAGGAAAAGAAAAAAAGGAGAAAATAAAATTTTGGGTGTGGAATTTATGTTAGATATTTAGAATTGATATTTTTTATTAGTAATAATAAACAATTTTCCTCTAATTAATTTAAGATAATTAAATTTAAAAAAAATTAGATATTAGGTTAAATTAAAATTTTGATAAATCAAATTGATAATTTTAAAATTTTGGGATATTACAACAACAATTAACAAATCAATCAAATAACCCACCGACCCGGGATGGTAATTGAGGTTTACTTATGGTACTTAAGGGAAGCAATGTGAGATCTCATGCTAGGAAATATTAGCAAAATCATGGCTCACACATGTAGGGGACACCACAAGGGTTAAGGGTGTATAAGCTCAACATGTAGGATAGGAAATTAAAAGGACCACAAGCCCTCGACAATACAAATGATACTAGAGAATTTACCTTCCTTTTAATTTATATTATCAAAATTTTCTAGTGAACATAATTTTATCTTAACTATAAGTTAAGAGGATAAATCCAAGTTATTTCCTTTCAAAGGGACCCTAAACAAAGCCTTTAACATATTTTATATCAAGGGAGGTTTTTTTCTCACAAGCATACCCTACTTATTTGAATTATATGAGGCCATCAACTATATGTTATAAAGTTGACTAACTTCATTTGAAGTGTTCAAATGCTCATTTGGAAAGGAAATTATATTCAAGCTATGGAAATAGCCCTTTCATCCACCACTTTTTCACCATTGTGTGGTTTATTGAAGTGGCTTATAAAGGTTTCTAATTCAACTAGGGAGGATACCACAACTAACCAAGACAACCCAACATCAATAGTTACCCATTCTCCTAGACTTTTGGGATTGGTTTGGAAAGGAAATGGAGTAAACACAAGTAGCATCGTGGCTATTGTAGCAGCAAATTAGATAGTAAATTTTAGGGAAAATGACATATAAAACCAACAAGAAATGTTTGATTATGGATGGGATTCTTGCAGCATATTTATGACACAAAATTATGTTGATTGTGCCATGTAAATTACCCCGACAAAACATAAATCATCATCAACAGTAATAACCCTTAGTTGCATTTTTTGGCCAAATTTGTGGGGAATTTAGGCATAAAAATGGAGGTTAAAGGAAAATAACATAAAGGGAAGACCCAAAAATTAATTATGGAATAAAACAACCATTTTGTAGCTCTTATAGCAACAAAATCATTGGCAAGATTTGGGACACTTTTGGCCCAAAAATGAAGGAAAAACAAGGATAATAGCAAGATTGGTTGGGAACGTGTGTTTGCATCACTTTCATGATTTCTTATATGATTAGTGTACTTATAACCAACTATTATAAGAAGCTTCCTCTTAGAATTACTTTAGATGATTTAAATGATGGCCTACACTTGCTTAGATTAGGAACACTTTTTAGAATGTAAGGCTATAGGGGCTACCTGTCCTTAAAATTGTGACCAAAGAAAGTCAATGGCTGGTTTAATTTTGGTGAGACTTAAATTAGTCAAGTTATACCTCATTAGGTAACGACTAGTTTGATCTTAACCAAATTAACCTTTTTAAGTTTTATTCAAGTTAGTGTGTAACTAAATTGGTCCATAGAAAGTTATTAAAGTCTTTTTATAATTCAAAGGGCCTAACATTTTCTTATATATTTGAGAGTCACATATGAGTGAAGATTATATTTGGTTGCCACATATTTTTCTCCTTTTTGGTGAGATACACCTTTAAAATTGAGTGAAAAGTTTGATTAAATTTTATCCTCAAATCTTACATCCTTTATTCGAAGAGTTCAACATCTATTTATTTTTTATTTTTTCTTTGGGTATCATAATCCACTATCTTCCTTAGCATGACCCAATTTGTTTCCCATATGCATCAGCAAGGTGTATGTTGAACAAGCTTGGCAACGAGAAGTGCAAGATCAACAATGTAAGATGCACGCAGCACAAGCTTGACTCATGTAACACAAGCTTGAAAAACTCAACACAAATTTGACAAATGTAGCAAAAGCTTGACACACATAAAATAACCTCCGTAACATGGGAAAAAGCTTGGAACACAGAGAAAGGATGTTGACGGGCTTTGGCTATGTCTAGAAATTATGTTAAATACTATAGTTGAGCGTGAGGGTTAAACACAGACTAAGGGAGGAAATATAAGCAAGTTACGCTAGAAGGGCTATGTAAAGTGAGAAAATCACTTCGGGGGTCATGGTGGTGTGAGTTACTAAAAGGATGAGTGGTAAAGATAAAGTGGTGTTTGGCTAAGAAAATGACTAGGAAAGATTTAAAAAAAAAGGTTAAGGAGTGTTGTGTAAAAATGGTGGGAGTTGGAGGAAGTGTTTCACTTTGGTTGGTATGTTTTGGGATTAATGGTTGTAAAAATAAGGAAAAGGCTACTACAAAATGATGGTGGAGGTGAAAAATAGGATTGATGGAAGCAAGGTTGATCATTCTGAAATGATGGCATGGGCTGGTGAACTTTGTTGAGAAAAATCTATAAAAAATTGGAAGGAAAAAGAAGGGGCAAGGAGGTTTTAGTTGAGTTTCATGAATGATCAGAAACAAAATGAAAGTGGAAGGGAGTAATTGTAGGGGTTGTTGCATGCAATATAGAAGAGATGTAAGGGAGGTTGAGGATGGTGGGTCGGTGATGGTAGGGGGTTATTACACTTAAATAGAGGTGTTAGATGGTAGAGAGAAAAGGGTTTGTGTGAAAAGGAATGGGTAGGGGCTGGAGTGTTAGTTGAGGATTAGTTTAGTTCATTATTTAGAATAACCAAACTATAAACACAACCGGTTAGGAAAGGGGGAGGAGTAACCTAAGTGAGAGAGAGGTAGGGTGAATGAAAAAGGGAAAATTGAAAGAAAAGGTTAAGGTAAACTATTTGAAATAATTAGGGTTACCATGTAAGGGTTAAAAGAGATAATTATTTTGAGGTTTAGGGTTAAGTTTTGAATAAAAGGCTAAATCCCTAAAAAATAGATTTACCAAATTTTGTGGTGTTACACCTTTGATCACCCTTAGCACTATACCCCACCTCATTAGGGGTCTTCCTTTTATAAGATAGCCTCTGTATCTAGTATAGCACTGGGTTGTCTTCTTAATCACCCTCCTTTACAATTTGGATTGGAAGAGGATTCCATATGCCCATTTACTCCTACTAAACTTCAACATCCCCAACACTAAACCTCCCCACCTTCCTCGTTTTGACAATTCACTTCTTTTTTGGGCATGTGAGTAGGCACCATATAACCTAAAATAGACAAGGATCCCCTATGAGCCTTATTGTGCCTCCTATTTGTGACCTATTGGAATATAGCTAGAGGATTAAATGTAGAAGAATTGTTGAAAAATATCATGACTATCTCTATAAGATGTATCTCTCATAGGGTTAAGGGCTTCCCAAACAACAATTAGTACCCTAGTACCTCTAATGGTGAAACATGATAATTTTTAGAAAGATTATGTGGAAGAATATCTCAAGGATAAATGATTCTACTAAGGGTAATGTTGTCACTCAAACCATCCAAACAATACACACTGGTGACGTTCCTTCTTAGTTACTCCTAGGAATTTTTTTATTTGGTCACGGGTTATAGTTGGGGGACTCCCTCTATTAAAGTTTCTAAGGGTAAATACAAAGAAAGTTTAGAACTAAAACTTAGTGTAATACCCCGAAAATTTTCTTAGCTTAATCCCACATTATGAATGCCCTAATTTGATTCTAATCTCATGAAATATTATTTTAGCCTTAACCCAATTTCTTAATCCCAAAACTTTAACCAAAATTTAAAATCTTGACTTGGATAAATCATAATTTGTAAGCCCAAATCAAAACCCACTAAAATTTCCACTAATACTAATTACTTATGGCTATTTCAAAATCATCTAAACTAATTTCCAACCTTTCTCTTTTTCCTTTTCTTTCTCCTTTTCTTTTCATTTTTTTCTTCTCTTCTTTTCGTCAACCTTAAGCCACAATGTTTGATTTTCTTACAACTTGCACTTGCAACTTGCATCCCTCCCCACTTGCACCATCTCCTATTAGCTCCTCTGTAGAACCCCATCATCCATAACCTTTCTTCTTCTTCCATCTCTGCCCAATCTACACACCACCATCACCTCCCCTACCACACTTTTTCTTCTTATTCCTCTTATCCTTATGCAATACACACACACACAACTATCCCCATCATCTACCATTTTTCCCAACAGTGAACCATCTTTTCTTATACACCACCCTACACCATTGATCGCACACCTCACTCTTCTATCATTTTTCTTTTCCCCGATTCACTCTACACGCACATATACCATACACACACACACACACACACACACACACACACACTATATACTCTCCTTCTTCCTCTTTGTGTGGCCTCCACTCTATTATTTCTGTGTCAAAAATCCACTACACAAGCTCCCTCCTCCTTCTCCTTTCTTCCTTCTCTTTTCTTCTTCTTCTTCCTACTTGTTTCCCTTATTTTTGGCATGCTCACCATCCATTCCACAATCGTGCACCACCTAGGCCACCACTCGCCACCCATTGGTCGGTGAACCAACCATCAAGGTCTCCCCAACCTTCCCCAACACCATCGCCACCAACCATCACCTCTTTTCCTTTCCTATTTCTCTCATCCGTCGCATTTTTATAAAGCGCACGGCCTCAAGCATGGTTGTGAAACACTAAAATTTCCTATCACGCAACCGTGCAACTCAACACTACCTAACCGTGCATGATCTTTTCTGTCAACCAAGGTTCACCACCTGCAGCACAGTCGTGCAACTTAGCACCACCTGGTCATGTATGATCTTTTCTCTTGACCAAGGCTACACCATTAGTAGCACAGTTGTACAACTTTCCATTTTTGGCAAGATACCCCTATTTTTACCCCCAAACCTTATCTATACACCACCAAAATTTTACCATAACTCCACCACATATTCCTCTACACAACCACACATCTCAAGCTCCCATTTAACTATGGTTATTTTTATTTTTTACCCTCTTTACCTTGATTTCTCATTTTATTTAATGCTTTGAGCCTAACCATGAATTTTGTTATGTTTCTTAGGCTGTATTCCAGTAGCTTCAGAGGGGGAAGTCTAGGATTTGCATGCTTAGAGCCTAGTGTCCTAGTTCGTAAGAAAACTATATAATGTATAGGGGTTTTGGTGTTATTTGCTTGTATGGTTATATGTATTTTTCATGATATTGTTGATATATGATGTAACATGTGTTGATCATGATATTTTGTGATGATATGAAAATTATGTTATTGAAATAAAGTAAGAATGCGTAAGAGGTATCATTATTATTTTGTTGTGATAATGTCATATTTGTAGAAATATATCTTATGGTATAAAATAATGGCTTGAGGATATTATGTTGTTAAAAGAAAGTAAGAATGGGTAACATGTACCCTTATTATTTTGTTTTTGATAATGTCATATTTGTGGAAATATATCTTATGGTATGAAATATGGGCTTAAGGATATTATATTATTGAAATAAAGTAAGAATGGGTAAGAGTTACCATTATTATTTTATTGTGATAATGTCATATTTGTGGAAATATATCTTATGGTATAAAATAAAGGCTTAAGGATATTATGTTGTTGAAAGAAAGTAAGATTGGGTAAAAGGTACCATTATTATTTTTCTGTGATAATGTCATATTTGTAGAAATATATCTTATGGTATGAAATCTGGGTTAAATGAGTTTTGATAAATGGACATAAGAATTCTCATAAGGTATGACAATAATTTGTGGGCTTGGAAAATAATATGTGTGGGAAGTACAAGATTTTATAAAATAAAGATTATTATTTGTGCCTAAAGGTAATTTGGTCATTATGGGGGTAATAAGGAAATTTTGGTATTTTATGTGTTAGGTGAATTAAAATATGATAATAATAGCGTAAGGAATTTTTGGAAGTATTATTGTTGTTTGGAGTCCTTAAATGATTTAATGGATAATTTGGGGCAAACTGTCTTATAATGATAACATCATTATTCCATGTGTAAAATCTAGAGGTTATTCAGATTTTGAATACATCATTAACGATTGGCCTTATGAGGTTAACTATTGGAATTAGTAATCAGGTAAATTTCATGGGAGTTATTATGGCTAAACTATGGAATTTGGGATTTTAGAGATTCCTGTGAGTAATAAATTAGGATAGGTTTATTAATGTATGTGTATGGGAACTAGACCATGTATTATGGGAATGATAATAATGATGATATTCGAAAGTGAATCATTGTAAGTTCGATGAATAATCAATATAGGAGATTGATTGCTAAAGGGAGTGTAATTAGGGTCTGAAAGGACTTATGGACTTCGATCTATAATATATGTATATCTATTTTAATGTGTTCTATGCCTAAAAATCAATATTGAATAAGATAATAATCACTTAAAGTAGCACGTGAGTAGGGCCAAGGTGATTTATATATATACGTATTCCCGTTTTACCGAAGAGAATAGTGGCTCAAGAGCATTTTGCCTCGAGAAGGTACTTTAGTTTGTTCCATCGGATTAAGAGTAGTGGGCCCCTACTCATTGTGAATTAAAAACATAATAGCATAATATATTGAAAAGATACTAATGATTTAAGTGGAAGAATATGTGAGTCAGGACCAAGGTGATCTATATATATATATATATATATATATGTATGTATGTATGTATGTATGTATGTATTCCCATTCCACTGGGGAGAATAGTGGCTCGGGAGTGTGTTGCCCCGAGAAGGTGATGTTTTTAGATCCGTTCCACCAGATGATAATAGTGGCTCAAGTGTGTGGTTCCTGAGAAGGTGTTTTAGGTCGTTCTACCAGTTTAAGAATAGTGGGGTTTTTACGCTCTATATATATAAATAATGAAAATAGATTATACTTAATAAAGGAATCTAGATCATTTTCTATCTTATGAGATATTTCATTTCTTTGATCCTTCATTTATTATCTAATATGAAAGTATGTGTTATTTGCATCCCTATTTTGGTAGTATTGTTCTCTTACTCGGTACATAGCATACTAATCACCCGTTTTATGGATGCTACTCATTCCCACAAACAGAAGGCACTGAATCTTATGTGTAGGTCTCAGAAGATTAGCTAGATGTTTATGTTGCCTATGATGCCCTATATGGGGATGAGTGACTTTACCTATATTAGGGGTTGGGTGAAGAGTAATTGTTATCCGGTTGATGTATTTAACAGCATACCCTTTTTAAACCCTTTATCCATGATATCCCTTCTTTTATATTTTGTATTATTAACTTGGAGTTAGGCTCCAAACTCATTATTGTACCATAAATGATCTTTTGTTTCTAATTTTCTTGTGTTATTTGAAATGTTTTAGCCTTGTGATTGATGTAAGGATAGTTGCATAAGCCATAATAATGTCAATTATGGCGGTAACCCTCAATATTTTACTTAATTACTTTCGAATTAAAATAAAAATTGTCAGTAGTAAAAATTGAGGTGTTATACTTAATTAATAGCATCGTAACACAAAGACAAAATAATACTCACTGTAAGTTCTCCTTTCATTGGAGATGTTCTAAAAAGAGTCGTATGGAAGAATCTATTTTCTCTCCACAAAGAAATATACATTCTTCCAATCTCAATAGTGAGTTTAAAGACCCAAGACTAATTACTTTAAGTCCATACTACCCATCAACAATACACTATCATCTTCCGTATTATGGAACTTAGGGTAATAACCCCACAATATCAACTTCCAATTTATGGGCACACTCATCAACTCACATAAGCAGACCAGAACAAACAAAACCCTCTAATCATTAGGTACCGGCTGAGAAAGCATATGTCTAAATTAACTCAAAAATTTCCCCCACCAACTTCAATAGCAAAACAATTATCCCGAATTGAAAGGGATACTCGTAAAATCATACCTAACTCATCGAGGACCAATATGCCCTCTCCTTTGGGTAGGGAGGCCTTGCTTAAAGATCAAAGGGAAATCCATAGACACTCATTATCAATACCAAAACATCAACATCTACCAATGATGGTGGTGAAACAATTTTATTTCCCTCTAGGATACTTGTACTATGAGCCTCCACCATCTCTTCAAATATGGCCAAGTGGTTGGCCTTATTTCTATCTATGATAAGTCTAGGATTAACCACATAATGTTGTGTGTAATGGAACATACTAATTTAGGGGTAAAAATGCTTCACTTAACTCATGAGAGACATCCTCTAATTAAAGAGAATTTGTTGGGGTTGCCATTTTACAATTGCTAGAGGATGTAGCATGATCTTCAAGAACCAATCCAAACTCTCTCTATAATATTATGGTATATATCGTATACCACCAAATGGTTTTCTCAAGTATTAGAAATATAGCCAATTAAAAAAATGGTTAAGAAACTTACTAGGAAGTTATGGTTGATGAACTTTTAAGTATCTACAAATTAATCAAAATAAAGTTGGACAATCAAAAGTACTATATAGGGAACTTTAAATGAAAATATTCAGGAATAGATATTCCCAATTGAAATAGTTATATATATCTTTACCTACATGTTAGGTCATCATTCACCCTTAAAGGGTGAAAGTTGTGGCACTAGTGATCACCAAGACTTTTTCAAAAGCACTCATGCTTGGATTCATTTTAAATATACCCCAAATCCTCCATATTTCTTAGCATTAGTTGCCTCATTCACAAGCTTATCTCATTTATATGAAGGGAAATTTTTTAGCCTAAGAAACTATAAATAGGGAATTCATAAACCTTACTTGAGGATGGAATTTGAAATACACTTAAGTAGTCTATAAAGCATCTATTATTTAGTTCATGTAGTTTATTCTAAATATCTATTATCCATCCATTTTTTAGCCTAAATGACACCCCTAAAAACAACTTTAGACAAAGAGAAGAAGTCCCTCACCATTAGTGGCTATGCATACATGGCTCCATAGCTAATCACTTCTACCCCCTTCTTTTCCATTTTTCTTTTATCGTATCTTACATTATTGACTTGAATGTTAGATTGTCCTTATGTTGGCACCACATTGGTGCTCTTCTAATTATCAAAATATCATTTTTTTGTCTTTTTTATAGGTGAATCATTAGTGTCCATTGAATCCTAATCCACATCTCTATTGTATATTTTTAGGATCTATGAGAACATTCTCAACAGGCCCATTTACCTCTCTCCAATGTCATATAATGTCTCACTTTTCTTTTGGATGAAGGTTGTTATTTGATTCCTCAATTTTGTTCTTTTGCTTAGATAGAAGTATTTAACTAATAAAGCATGTGAAAGTTGGTCTCATGTAGTGATGGAAGTGATTGTAGCCTATCCCTTAGCCAAAAGGAGAATAACCTTAGCTTGATTACATCAACTAACACTCTATTAATCTTAAGGGTGTCAAAATAATCCAAAAGGATTAACATTTGGAGGTTAGAATCTTTAGATGGAGTATCCTCCCCTCTCCTATTGATTTGTTTGGACCATGGAGAGGCTTGGACTCAAAGTTTCTAGCAGCATCATTAGGTTTGGTGATACATGAGTGTGTGTCATAAGAGGTTGGTGGAGCAAACTCCTTCAAGGATCAATATTGGTTATCATGGTTCTCTTGGTCTATCGTGATGATTTTCTATTCAAATTTTTTTTCATTTCTCTTACCCCTGCAAGGTTATTTTGATCTTAGGATTACACTCAATCAATTCTCTAAATCACAGATATTGAGGTAAGAAATGGTGTATGCACAAGTCAAATGTCAAAAAAAAACTAAAGAAAAAGTCTAGTCTAGTAAAAAAAATATGAAAAAAGTCAATCTTGAAAATTTCTTAGTCCCCAACAATGGAACCAAAAACTTATTCACCCAAATTTGCAAGCACACATATGTTGTTTTAGCAGTACAAGGTTATATCTATAGGGACTTTGCCGTTAATTACTAATTTTTATTATTTTTGACAAGCTAGAACAATTAACTTGGTGATTTAAAATATAAAAAGAGAAAATAATGTAAATACTTGATGATGTTAATGGTGAAATTCAAAAAGAAGAAGAGCCTCAAATCCAACTTTGGTTATAACTCTGGTATAAATAAACAAATCGAATAAATCATCAATCTGACCTCTCAATTTATTAGGAATAACTAGCCTATAATAATTATTAGCCTATTCCAACAACTAAAAGTCATGCTTAACTTAGCCTAACAACGTATTTCTATGGTGCTAAACCAAACTAAATCCATTAAATTGATGTTAGACCAATGCACTTCTAAAAATTTCCAACCTACCTTCATCATAAAATAATTTATGTTCAATTACTATTTTCTAGTGCCAATTTAAGCTTTTAGTTTAAATTAACAACCTAATTGAGTTAAATCAATGGCCAATTGATAAAAACCCTAGTTAATAAATAGTATTAATTAAATAATATAAAATTAAGAAATTAGCAAAATAACACTATCAATTCATCAATTCAAAATTGTAGTTGAACCTAATTCAACCCCAGAACCGCAATTACTCACACTTAATACAATTAGAGTGCATAACAATTTTATGAAGAGGCATTATCATGACAAAGAGAATAAAAAGATGTAGATGAGAAGATATAATCATATGTCAAAATCCAAACATAGTGCCATAATTCTTCAAAATTAAAGATCACATATTGTAAGAGAAATATAACTTAGGGTGTATAGGATAGAATAGAGGAGAAAACAAAAAAAAATATAAAGTAAAGAATGAATAAAAATATCAAAATATAACCCATGTCATTCCCTTTTGAGATCTGTAAAAAATAGGAGCCTAAAAACTAATCATCAAACCCATTCAAAATTGTGTGAGAAAACATATTATGACATCTAACAATGTCATGTAGCTCAACATGGTCAAGCCATGTTGGAAATAGAAGCCAAATATTATCTTGTAGAGCCACATAGCTATGTAGGGGTAACACTAGCTGGCCGCGTAGGGCTTAGAGACTACATTTTTGTTGTGTTTTCTTATGCACATTAGCACCCCATGTTGTAGGACATTAAGAGGTCATGTAGTTTCATCTCATATTCTCCTTGGCCCCTGTTTTGCTTCAAATTCATGCTTACCTCCAATATTTCCTACACATCACACAAAGATAGAGTATTAAACATAAACAAGGAGCTACACAAGGTCAAAATGAGATTAATTCACAAAAAATGACAAGCAATAAAGGGTAAACCATGGTCAAAATATTGGATATATTGGATTTTATCAATGGTGCATTGAATTATTAAAATTTCACTTGGCCACTCATTAAATAACTTTAAACTTCTTGAGTCCAATGGCATATCATATCTTCCTTATTCACTTGGAAAATTGATTATCGAGCCTCCCATGAACAAACTTGCCACATAATTTCAAGCATTTCTAGAATGAATGTAATGAGATCTCTATGGATGGATTGATGCTCCATGTGTGCTATTTTGATATTTATGGCATTGATTGATGCATCAACACATTATACACATGTGACTATATTATTGAATAGAAATATGGCATTTTATAAGCTCCTAGCTTAAATTATTCAATTAAGAACTTAGTTCCTAGATTATATAATAAATAAAATAAAATTTAATAATGTTGGTGTTTTTACATTGCAAAAATTAAATAACAATTGTAAGTGAATTGGGATTGATGTGGGCTATCTAGTAGTCATATTCATACACAAAATGGTACTATTGAATCATTAATTAAGCAATTATAGTTAATCACTAGACCATTATTATTAAAGACCAAATTACCCTTATCAACATAGGGATAATCTATATCACACGTAACTATTTTTTTTCTCTTAATATCAACTAATTATCATAAATAATATTCTTTATAATTAGTATTTGGCAAAGAACTAAATATATCATAACTGAAAATATTTGGTTACACTGTGTATATTTCTATTGGTACATCACAATGACCAAAAATGGGTTAACAAAGATTTTATATATGTTGTAAATTCCCATAAATCATTGCATATCTTGAATCAATGACTAAAGATTTGTTCACATCATATATCACTAACTATTAGTTTAATGATAGAGTTTGTCTAGCCTTAGGGGAAGATAAGGGAAAATTGAAGCTACGTTTAAAGAAAATTATATGGAATTTAATATATTTTTTTTATCTTGATTCATGATAAAATTCATTTGAATGATAAGTTAAATAGATTATATATATATATATATATATATATATATATATATAGAGAGAGAGAGAGAGAGAGAGAGAGAGAGAGAGCATTACAAATTAATTGCTTGATACATTCACTATTCCAAAAAAAAGTGGCGAAGTCACATATGCTAGAGATAAATGGACCCTGCTAAAATTGAAAGTCATTATAAGGATTCAAACAAACTTCTTGTAAATGATTCTATTGGTTAACCTAACTCATTACACCATTTGGTTCAAAAAAAAAATTTGAAACTTAGGAAAATAAGAAACTAGGATACTATGACCGATGTCATTAAAAATTTTCCTCCTATCAAATGGGTAAGAAAAGATACCGTAAAGGATAAGGAAATCACCTTATAAGAGGGGAATCATGATAGAAACATTGATAATAATGAAATATCAAGAAATTATGCTACCACTAGAAGGTGATCTAATAAAATTAACACCATAGTAGATGAAACATTTACATTCTCAATTGTTTGTGAAATTATGTTGGATGATAATGATATTGATCCCAAGAAAATAAGCAAATGCCAACACAAACATGATTAACTAAGATGGAAAAAGGAATTTGAGCATGATTGAAATCTCTTGAAAAATATGATATTTTAGGGCATGTAGTTTCTATACCGAAAGGTGTAAAACCTAAAGGATATAAATAGGTGTTTATATAGAAATACAATGAGAAAATCTAAGATCCTAGACAAGGCTTTTAGCCCAAGATGTTTCTTAAATGACAAGAAAGGATTTTGAAGAAACATATTATTCAATTGTGATTGCAACAACGTTAAAATTTTAATTTTCCTAGCTATTATTAAAAGACTAAAAATACATATTGTAAACGTCATGGTTACATATCTATATGAATCACTTGATATAGGCATGTGTATGAAAGTCCCCAAAGGACTAGAGTAACTTGAGCTTCATAACTCAAAGCCTAGAGATATGTTTTTAGTAAAACTGGGAAAGCCATTATTTACACTTAAGCAATATACACGGATGTGGTATAATCATGTTTGTGAATATCTTCTCAAAAGTGGATTTAAAATGATTTATTTAGTCTATTTATTTTTACTAAGACATCTTAATCTGGGTTTGCAAGTATTACAATTTATTTTGATGATCTAAGTATCATCATAACACACAATACAACAAATTGTATCACAAAAATACTTGATAAAAAATTTCGAGATGAAAGTTCTTAGGAAGAGAAAAAAAACCCTTATATTATAGATTGAGCACCTCATTGGTGGTATCTTCATTAACTCGTTAACTTGCACTAAGAAGATTCTAAAATGTTTTTACATGGATGAAGAATACTAGTTAAGCTACTCAATGGTAGTTAGCTTGATCAATGTGAAGGATGATACACTTATCCGTTGTGAATACAATGAAGAGATTATTGTCATTAAAGTGCCATATTTGAGTGTAATTGGAATGTTGATAAATCTATCCAACAACAAATTCTCAAATATATGATTTTTGTGAAGTTGTTATAAATATTTTATTATGAACAAAGAGGTATTGGAACAAATAAAACATCTAATTTTGTATCTGTAAAGTACACATGTTCTCAGATTATTCTATCATAGGCAAAAAAATGATATCCTTATTTGAACAAAATAAAACATATAATCTAGTATCCTCAAGGTACACATGATCTCTGTAAACCAAATATCAATCAAGTTATCTTTTCACATTTGGAGAAACAAGAATATCATGGAAATCAATTAAGAAGACTATTATTATCACATTATCAAACCATACAAAATTATTTGTCTCTTATGAAGCTAAAAGTAAATTATTATGATTACATTTATTGATCAACATATACAAAATTATTGTGGAATAAAGGTAATTTCAAATACTCCCACTTGGTATAAAAAGATAATAATACAAGTACAAATCACATAAATAAAGGATATATCATAGAAGATCAAATAAACCACATAACACTAAAAAAGTTATCTATAGATGATCTCTTATGATAGAATATTATCAATGTCTAAAAATGTAATACCCCAAAAATTTTCTTAGCCTAATTTTATGTTATTAACGCCCTAATTTTATTCTAATATCAAGAAATCTTATTCTTAGTCATAACCTAATTTCTTAATTCCAAAACATTAACCAAACCCGAAACCTTGATTCAGATAAACCGTAATTTGTAAACCAAAATTAAAGCCCGCTAAAACTTCCACTAATTCAAATTGTCTTGGCTAATTCAAAATCATCTAATCCAATCCTAACCCCTAACCTCTTCTTCCTCTTTCTTTTTTTTTCTTTTCATTTCTTTTCTCCTTTTCTTTTCTTTTCCTTCTTCTCCTATGCAGTTTTTCCTTATAGCGTGAGGGAGTTCCCTTCCCCTACCTCCCACATGCACCATGACACCATCATCCCTGCCATCCCTCATGAGTATCTTCTTCCTTCTTCTCATCCCATCTATGCCAATACGCACACCATCACCTTCCCCACTTTTCTCTCTCGTGCACGTCTCCTTCGTGCGTCACCCTCACTAACCACCACCATCATCATCCCTCATGCCTCTACCTAATCTCCATCAATTTCAACCATCACCATTGCCTTATTATTTTCTTTCTTCTTCTCTACTGGGAATCATCATTATCATTAACTCCACTGCCATTTTTCTCCTCTATGGCACGCCACCATTCTAGTATATATATCACTCCATCCCTCCATTTTATTGTCTTCCACCTCCCTGACCATCTTCTCTTCTTCCTTCTTCTTTCTTCTTCTTCCTCCCTTTTGCTTCCTTTTTTTTGGCCTTTAAATCACCCAATCCACCACCAAGCACCACCTCGGCCACCCCTCTCCACCTTTTCATAGGTGGACCGACCACCAAGGTCGCCCCAACCTTCTCCCTTGTCGTCGCTGGCCATCATCGCCTACCACCGCCTCTTTTCCCTTCGTCTTACTCTCGTGCGTCATAGCATTTCAGAGTGCACGACCTATGCACTGCCTACTGCACAATCATGCACCACTTAAATCTCCTATTGCACAGCCATACAACTCTTGCACAACCTGGCCATGCATCTTTTTTTCTCTCAATCAGGTGTTGCACAGCCATGCAACTCTTGCACCACTTGACCTTGCATCTTTTCTCCTCTCGACCTATTTTGCACTGTTACTGCACAGCCTTGCAACTCTTGTACTGCCTAGTCATGCACCTTATTTTCTTAGGACCAGAAACTGCACCACCTATTACACTGTTGTGCAACTTCCCATTTTGGTCATGCACCCCTATTTTCACCCCCAAACCTTGTCCAAACACCACAAAAATTTAATCATAGCTCCACCACAGATTTCTCTACACTTCTAGATAATTCAAGCTTCCATTTGACTCCGATTAATTCTATTTTTACCCTCCTCTAACTTAACTTTCTCCTTAATTTTTAATCTTTGATCCTAATTGTATTTTATCTTATTTTCTTAGGTGATCTTATGGTGATCTCAAAGGAGGACTAGGATTTACGTGCATAGAGCTCAGTGTCCTTGTTGGTAAGGATACATTGCATAGCTAGGGATTTATGTGATATATGTATTCTTTGTATGTTCTTTTATGTAATCCCCCGGATTTTTAAAACCCTATATTTTAATAAATAAATTTTATTTTGGATAAATTAGCTTTTAAATATTTTTTTATTTTTTTATAGATTTTTGAGTGTTTGAAAGTTGGTATAAATATTTTAATAAATTAAAATAAATATTTTGTTATTTTATCATACTCTTATTATTTAAATAATTTTCCAAATTATTATTTTACTAAAATTATCCCTTTTAAATCCTTTTATTTTAATTAAATTGTTAAATAAATTTATTACCCAAAATATTTTACCTTATTATTTATAAATTAAATTATTTTAATTAAAACAATTTTTTCCTTTCCCTTTTTTTCCTTTTTCCTTCTTCTCCCTTTTCTTTCTTTTTCTTTCTCCTTCCTTGGGCCGCCGGCCTGCCCTCTCCCTCTCCTGTGCGCTGGGCCGCAGGCCCATTTCCCTTCCTTCCTGCGCGTCGCAAGGCCGCCCCTCCTCCTTTCTTTTCTTTCTTCTTCGACCGGGTCGGCTCTTTCTTTTCTTCGGCCGGTCCGTCTCGCGCACACAGCCCCCCGACACTCCCTCCTTCTTCCTTCGTCTTCTTCCTCCCTCATCTCCGGCGAGATTTTCGCCACCGGATCTGTAGCTCCCTCTCCCCCGTTGACTCGCCTGTCTCTCTCTCTCTCTCTCCCTCGCGTCGGTTTCTCTGCCTTTCCTGTCTCCCTCTCCCTCTCCCTGCTATTGCCATAACCCTTCCCCCCTCCCTGCAACTCCATTCCCCTACCACCCTACCGACACCCCTCGAGCCGCCCTACCACTCCCCTTCTCTTCCTCTTCTATTTAATCCTCCTTCCCTGCCCTTTCTGCATTTTTTTGGAGCCTCCCCCATGCTCCCGAGCCTCTCCTTTTCTCCCATTATTCTCCTCCCTTCTCTCCCCCAATTTTGTTTCGTTGCCGCCGCTCCGCCACTTCCGCCGCCTCAACCACCACCTGCACCACCTCCTGCCACCCTCTGCCTCACCCTCGAACCATCAAAGTCCCATCAAGCCACCCCGAAGCCCCCATCCTTCCTCCTCTCCTCTTTTTCTCTTCTTTACACCCCTTATTGGAAACCGCCCTGCAATGCCTCATTATGCAGCCGTCCCGCCGCTTCCGCCGCCACCTGAGCCACCTTATTACTCTCTGAAACCCCCTCTACCATTCCCAATCCTTCTTTGGTCGAAACCGTCAGCCGAAAGCCTCCATTTTTCCTCCTCATTTTCCTTCCTCGCCAGCCCCATCTCGACCTCCCTCCTCGGCTGCCACCTTCGCAGCTTCGCTGCCGCAGCCTCTGCCGCCCTTAGCCACCGTTAACCCTTCCCCAACGACCACTTACACCCCCTCTCCACCGCTGGTCCATTGCCTTGCCCTAAATCCTCCCCGAAACCCCTCCTTTCTTAGCCCCAAACCACCAACCCAAAAATACCCATTTTCCCTACTTCCACCACCTTTGAGCCCCTCCTTTTTATTCTTCTCTGCATGCAGCTCATGCTGCATGGGCAGTATGAGCTGCTGCCCTCTTTGGTTTACTTGTGTAATATTTTTAAGGTATAAAAATATTTTAGTTTAATTATTTGAGTAATTAAGTGTTATAAGCCTTGTGATTTGGTTTTTATCTTTTCTAATCTAATGAGCCTTGAATTATCTTTAGGTATTGGTTTTTGTAATCAAAGCTTGAACCGTTAACCGGAATACCGGAAGGTTCATTTTGCGAAACTGAGGTAACCATTAAATCCCGCTTAAATATATGGATTAACGTATGTTAGCACATTAGGAAATTTTAATGTGTATTATGTTTAATATATGTTGTCTAGTATACTATATATGTTTTCTTGAGTTGGTTGATGAAAAGGAAGTATGATAGATTATGTGCCATGTTTGGAGAAATTGTTTAAGGTAGAAGTTGGTTATTAATGAAAATGTTAAGTATTATCCATGTTTTATTATGGTATTGTGATCTTTATTGCATGATTAGTATTTTGTGAGCCTTGGTGAATTTTATTAATGTATCTTGTACACGGTTATGGTCTAGAATATATATATGGATGCTAATAATGTTACATTAATTATAAGAATCAAAGATGAGGGATTAAAGTTAATATTTTATGTAGTAATAATAATCTAATACAAAGGGAGTAATAAGGGGTAGATGGTAAATTTGTAAGTGAAAGGATAAATTGGTAAATTTGAATTAAAAGGGCAATTTGGTAATTTTAAAATAAAAGGGTAATTTGGTAATTTGTAATTAAAGGGGCAAAATAGTAATTTTATGAATAAAGGGTAAAATAGTAATTATGATTAAATGGTAAAATGGTAATTTTGTAAGAAGAGGGCAAAATGGTAGTTTTATATTAAAAGGTTAAAGTTGTAATTTTGTAATAAATGGGCCAAATGGAAATTTTATCATAAAAGGGCAATTTGGTAAATTTGTAACGAAAGGGTAATTTGGTAAATTGTAATAAAAAGGATAATTTGGTAATTTTGTAATAAAAGGGTAAAATTGTAATTTTATAATTAGAGGGTAAAATAGTAATTTTGTGATAACGGGTAGAATGGAAATTTGAGAATTAAAAGAGGTAAGCTAGTAATTTCCTAATTAAGGATAAATGGAAATTTTATAAGTAAAAGGGCGATATGGTAATTTTTGGAAGTTAAGCGGGTAAAATGGTAAATTTGAAGGTGAAGGGGTAAAATGGTAATTTGTAAATCAAAGGGGTAAAAGTGGAAATTGGAAAGGAGTAAATTGGTAATTATAATAATTGAGAAGGGTAGAAATAATAATTTAAATAACTAAAGGGTAATTTGATGATTTAATAATGGAGAAGGTTAAAATCGTAAATATGACAAATGTGAGGGGTAATTTGGTAATTTAACCGACTAGAGGGTATTTTGGTAATTTTAATAAAGGAGAAGGGTATTTTGGTAATTATGATCATATAAAAGGGTAAATTGGTAATTTAACCAACTAGAGGAGTAATTTGGTAATTAGGATAATGAACGGGGGTAAATTGGTAATTTGACCAACTAATGGGTGATTTGTTGATTATAATAAAGGAAATGGGTAAATTGATAATCTAACAAACTAGATGGGAAATATATTAAGTGTAACGATTATAAAGGGTGTTTAGTGGCCTATTTTATGTGAAAGATAGCTCGGTAACCTAAACCGAGTAAGGGTGTAGTTAAAGTCGAATGTGTGTTATATGTCCTACATGCCTTGAATGCCCCTGTATAATTTTTATGTCGAGATCTATATGTTATTATTTTAATTGTCTCACGTGTGATATGGCATGGAACCAAGGTGTGTTCATGTGCCCTTTTGGTATGTGCTGATATGGATATGCTATATTTTATGATGTGATGTGATGTGGCCCTTAGGGACATGCATGCTAGGATAATTAATGTGGTAATCGGGTATGGAGGCATGAAAAAGAGTAATGAGAGAGAAAGATGACCAAAGGGAAGTAAGTTGGCTAATGTAGGTACAGGAGAAACTAGGGTTTGCATGGGATGGTTAGAGTCCGCATGGGGGCAGACTTTACGTATGGAAAGTTACCTCGGGGTGTGAGGAAGATAACAGAAGTGTCGTTTGGGTGTCTGGGAGCTTCGGGCAAAAAATAGTACGTGGGACGGTATAAGGGTGCGTAGGAGACCAAACTAGGGTTTAGGAAGAAACCCTAATGTGAGAAGGTGGAAATAGAAAAAAATAATAATAAAAGTAAAAGCGAATGAGTGGGGTAGAAAGTGAGGATTGGATCTAAGGGTCGTGACGTGTAGGGTGTTGAATTAGTCGGGATGTGTACGACAGAGAAGGATGGGCCACATAGGCCCGAGTTAGGGTTTTTGGAGAACATCGAGTTAGGAGGTGCAGAAGCTTCAAGATATGGGATGGGCCCTCCTGGGAGGATAAGTGTGGATATAGTTAGCCATGCATGTCAAGGGGGAAACACTTCCGCATAAGATACGTTTAAGACACTAATCACTTAAAGAGGAAGATGCTGAGCCGGGCCCAAACCGGTCCACCGGCGAATAATAGTGGCCAGGAGCCGGGGTGCCCTGGAGACCGAACCACCGGCGAATAATAGTGGCCAGGAGTGTTTTGCCCTGTATATATTTCCGGTCCACCGGCTATAATAGTGGGGGATTCCGTGCTCAGCAAACCAATCGTAAAATCGATAAGATATGGGAAAGATACTAATCGCTTATAGTGGAACACCTTGTGAGTCGGGGCCAGACCGGTCCACCGGCGAATAATAGTGGCCAGGAGCGTTTTACCCTGTGTATATTTCCGGTCCACCGGCTATAATAGTGGGGTTCCCGCACTCACATGGACATTTAAAATTTGAGATGATTGATTAATGATGGATTAATGGCCTTAAGGCCCTAAAGTATCGATTATTCATTATGGCCTATTAGTATTCGGTTAACTTGTTAAGTATGTGAATGGACAAAGATGAAGGTGACGTATACACCATTAATATCCGATTGACATGTTGAATACGTGAATGTATGGATCTGATTGTTATATTTACATATGTCGTTATGTACAGTTATCCTAGTATATCATGTGTGACATTGTGTGCCTGTCTTTAAGCGCGTTTTTAAAGGGTTACTCAGTACCGTAGTACTGAAGGGTTCCCTTCGTGGGGCCCCTGCCTATTCAATGGATAGTGCCCCTTGCAGGTCATGTTCGATGCTTTCAAGTGGGCCTCGGGGATGAGCGTAAGGAACTATCCGGACTTGTTAAGATTTTAATTTGCCTCTTTAAAATTCATAAATTCAATATAGTGTTGTTTTGTAACCTCCATTGGTGGATTTTACTCTGATAAATTATTTACCGCACTACTCTGATTAATTTATGCTTAAGTTTCTTGAAAAATTGTATTTCACTCCTTTAGCCTTAGCACTTGGTACTGGAACGGTATGAGTGAACCGGTTTGGCACTAAGTGTGGCGGTAATACTCCCAAAGTTCACGGTTTATTAATTTACTTCCGCTAATTTTCTTTTATTTAAACGAAATTTTTTAGTAGTGAATTTTGGGGGTGTTACATTTTATGTTAAGTATATTGTATTGAGTAATATATTTATAGAAATGCTATGAAATGATATTCTTGAGAGTAATGAAAATATGTAAATACGTATTTTGGTTTAATGTTGGATATAAGATATCTATGGAAAACTAAGGATATGTACTTTGATAATGATTGGAAATCTATATGTATTAGTATTGGATTTCATAAGGCATTTGGGAGAGTATGATTGTCTTAACTATCATGAGGGTATTATGATCATTTGAGGATAATTATATAGTTGTACTTATATGGTTCAGTTGTATGTTTTGTGCTTTTATATGAGTTTTGCTAATAATACACAATCAACACTGAATAAGGTACTAATCATTTAAAGTGAAAGATCATGTGAGTTAGGACAAGGTGTTTATATGGGTCCATTCCACCGGATAATAATAGTGACTCGGGTGTGTTGTGCCTGAGAGGTGCATCAATCTGTTCCACTAGACTAAGAATAGTGGGGGCCCATACTCAACGTGAATGAAAATACAATTAAGAGATAAAGTATAAATGGAAGGATACTAATCGTATAAAGTGGAAGACTACATAAGTCAGGACTGAGGTGTTGAGTCCGTTCCACCGGATAATAATAATGGCTCGGGTGTGTTGTCCCCAAAAGGTGCTTCAGACCATTCCACTGATTGAAAAATAGTGGCTCAAGAGTATTTTACTTTGAGAGGTATTGGCTCAGTTCCATCGAATAATAATAGTGGCTCGGGTGTGTTGTCCCAGAAAGGTGTTCAGACCGTTCCACTGGTTTAAGAATAGTGGGGTCCCTAAACTCAATGTAAATAAAAGATTGGAATATGGTATATCTAATTAAAAACTTGGAATTAGTAATTATCTAGCATTCTTTGATTTATGCATGTATTATTTTCTTACAAGAATTCTTGTAACCCTGATTGATTGTACTGTTACCTTACTCAGTACGTAGCATACTAATCATTCGTTTCATGTGTGCTACTCAATCCAACTAGTAGATGACCAGAATATTTATGTGTAGGCTGATGATGACCAAGTGGATGAATTCACAACCTTTGATGCTATATATGTGGAGGAGTGATTTATTTGTATCAGGGTTTGAGCATAGAGTCATGTTATCCGGATGATAGTTTCACTCGGATACCTTTTTGGACTCTTAATTCCATAGGATCCCTTTTGTTGTATTTTTATATTATAATTGGAGTTATTCTCCAAACACTTATTTGATGCTATTAAAATTTATCTCGATCTTACTATTATGTTTTAAATTTTCTAATAATTTTGCCTTGTGATTGACGTAAGGATGGTGAGGTAAGCCAAACTTATGTCAATTACAGCGGTAACACCCAACTATTTGATTATAAGCTTCCACTTAAAATAAAATTTTTAGTAGTAAATTTTGGGGTGTTACAAAAAAAAAATTCAACCATGTGTTAATCTGACTAATTTGTTTGCAAAGTCATTAAACCTAAGAAAAATTTAAAGAATTCGTGCTGAAGGTTGAGATATGTTGTGCATCACCTCAACATCACATTGGTCATAGGCAATTATATGGAGTTATTTTATGATTGACAACTAACCTCATAGATTAACACAAATCCCTTTTAGTGTTCTTTTAACTACTCAAATGCATCTTGAAAAATATTGCAAGAGGTCACTCATCCTTATAATACCTCAAGATAAGCGTGTTTAACTGTGGAGTTATCTAATGATGGAGTTTTGAAAGGAATGTGTACCTTGTTGATATATGTAGTTATATCAATCATTTTAAGCCTTTTTCATGAAGCATATAACTTTGTATTAGATGTACCCACACTTAAATAACGTAACATCCTCGTTATACCTAAATCATTGATGGGCTCATAACAATCCATTCCAAGAATCATCATGTTAGGCAGCTGACTGTCTCATCCAAGTTCAACTCACATTTAGGTTTTTCTTTGATGTAATTTGTAACACCATGATCATTTCACCAGTAATAAAATTTACCTAATTCTTTTTTAAGATTGGTAATTGACCTCATATATCAACATAAATCCTTTTTAGGATTTTTTTTATCAATTCACTGTATACGGAAAAAGTTTCCAAGAGGTCACCAATCTTAGGACTACTTTAAACCAGCAATACTTAACTGTGGAGTTCTCCGATGAAAGAATTTTCAAAAATAAGGTATAACTTATTGATATAGGTAATCATATCAATCCTTTTTAACCTCCACCATCTACCATATAATTTTGGGTATTACACATCACCATCAAGAAATATGTTTAATTAAGGGAGAGTAATATACATATTTTGTTTTCTCTTTCCTTTACTCAAGTTGTCATCCCATTGTGTTTTTCCAGCAAGGAATTTGGTGAGGTAATACCACAAGGCAAAATTAATGGAATGATGAATAATCTAATATATGGGAATGCCAATCAAAGGGGTGTGTTATGAAAGGATATAGTCTAATACTATTCATTTTACATTCTTATTGCATATTAAAATTTTCCATGTAGAGCTACACAATAACTCTAAGGCTAATATCTGGCTTGAATTATTGTATAATATTCTGTTAATTTTTTTTACCTTTGATATTTTAAAAAACCACTTAGTATATATGGTAAATATCATACACTAAATTACAATATAGAAAAGTGAAAATCACTTTTATATCTTAAATTTTATAGTAGTCGCATTATACTTATGTGATATGTAATATTTTATCCACCTCCACCCCATCTTTTTTTCTTTCAAAATCCAAATGAATTCTCAACCCCACCCACATTTTTCCAACCACTCTTATTTGGGGATTTTATATTGCTTGCCATTTATAAGTATATATAGTTTAAATCTTTAATGATCTCTATAATACTCCTCTCCCACTTTTCAAAAATATGTTCATGACTATAATTAAGATAAAATTATGTAATTTTAAGATTTAATACATCTCTTAAGTAAATCCAAAACCATAGTTATAATTCTAAGAAGTTTCATTTCATTATTTGTATCATTGCTCATAACCTTATTTTCTAAGTCTTTCTAAGCCACTTTTACCCATATAACTTTCTTCAAATCATTATAATTAGTTAATATTCAATTTCTTGGGTTCTTTTAAGTATATTCACCATTCTCAAAATGGTAAATGGCAATTTTGACTAAAAACAACATGCTCATTCAGTTAGCTTTTATTAGTGATTTAGAGGTTGTTTGGAGTTACTTATTAAAAGTAATTATACATAATAATTACTTATATTAGAAATTTTTTAGCCTAAAAAATTTATAAATTAAGTAGTTATTATGGATAACTACTTTTCATAAGTAGCTCCAAACATACTATTAAGCGTCAAAATGATTATTCTAACTATTTAAATTTAAAAAATTTAGGGATTGTTATGTTTTTGTTTTATTGATTCAAAAATAGATTAAAATATTAAACCTCTAATTTTATTATTTTCATATGAATTATCCAATTTTTTGCACATTTAACTAATAATACCTAACTTTTGGCACTTGAATCTTATCTAAATTTTTTAGGATTCAATAAAATGGTAATATCTCAAACTTTTCCTAAACCTAATTCCTAGGTGATAAGTATCCTTATCCATTCTCTAACCTTAAACCTTGTGTCGACCCTTATTTATATATCTCAAACCTTTATTTTTACCTTCTTACCCTTGAAACCTAATTTTTTCAATTTAGTCAATCGATCCATATCTTTATTAAACTACCCTTTGGTGCCTAAAACCTTATCGCGCCAGGGCCTTAGGTGGTAGACCACCAAACTCTTTTAGTTGACCCAAGTAGAGTAATTTTCACCACTTATCATTTTCTTAATTTCTTTTCACCTCAATTCAATTCCTGTACCTTTTTTTTTGGCGGGGGTTCCTAAACTTATTCCTTACATTTCCCTAATTTTTCATGTTTAGATTTTCTCCCTAACCTAAACTAATTTTTAATCATTGTTGATTTTCTTTGACAAGAAGGCTTCAAAATTCTAACCTCCTTAAGCCCCATGATCATATACTACATGGAACTATTTTATTCAACTAAAAATATAATTATAATAACCTCCATCACCATCCCAACTCTCTTACCTATGCTAATCACTTTCATCACTCCTCTTAGTTAAATGCAACCTCCCATTTGATTTCTCTCCCTATATCCTACCCAATTTTGTTTTACAACCATAAGGGAGCAATGCCCCTTGGTTGGTCATTTTCACCCTTACCCAATTCTCTACATTCAACTTTGTTTGCTCCTCTCTCCTCTTTTGCTTGTTATTAGTTATATTGTTCTTGTTTTTTCCTTTCATACTCTTACTTTTAAAATCTAATTTTATCACTTTAGTGCTTGTATTTACGCACAAGAAAGTTAAGCTTATAGATTAGAGAAGTTCTTCCAAGTCTCTATTTTTGAATTCTAAGGGTTGTTCTTGCCTCTTTTAATACTTTCTCTTCCTTTATAAGCCTTGTATTTCTCTTCATATAAATTTTATTTATATGATATTAGGTGATTTGAGGATGGAAGAATGAGTGTAGGAGTATTTTATACTAAGAGATCGAAGTAGTTCTAGTAAGGAATATATATATCTCTAGATTAGGAATTTTTTGTTGTTATGTATTGATTTTTTTAATTTTTTAATTTTATGCTAGAAATAATTCTAGGCTTTATCTTGAATTTACATCCATCTATTAATTGGTAAATTTGTGATTTCATGAGTTTTGTAATTTTCAGTGAAATATCTCTTTTATTCCTTGCTAGGCTTTGCCATAAAATTATAGGCATAACAATATATTAGGTTTTAAAGTCTTGGAGTGAGTAGATTAAATTATGTTTAAGTATTTTAATTGGTGTATTATGTTAAAATCTTAAAACTTGGGGCTTTTAGACCCTAGGGAGGTCTCAACCACAGTTGTTAAACTCCCGATCTGAATCTTACGATTCTACGATCCAAAAGTCATTAAACAATCCACGATTCTAGGTAGAATCTTAAAGTTGTAGAATCATGATAGAATCTTACGATCCTATGTAGGATAATTATAATCTTACAATTCTACATATCGACTATAATGTGTTTTATCTATTCACATTAAAATCTATTTTTCATATTATTCTCATTATATTTCTTCCCTAACTCTAAGCCTGAATCCTATTATTTTATACATGCTATATATAGAGTATCAATCAATACAAAGAATATGCAAGTGAGACAATAGCAAAGTCAATGGTCAGAGAGAAAAATACTTATGAAAAGTCCAAATTCTAAGTTTCGAGTAAACCAAATATAATAAATTTGTGAGAATTTTTTTTACTAATTTCTATTTAGTTTATAATTATCCTTTTTATTTTCTTTTATAGTATTGTTAGATTTTTTTTATGCTTAGTCTATATAAAAATAATTTTTGTATGCATATAATCAACAGTTTGTATTGCTACAACCTAATTAGTGATCAAATAATTATTTATGAATGAGATCTTTAGTATTTTTTCAACTTCAATTATAAGATTTTATTGCGTACAAGTATATCTAAGTCATATGTTTATGATATTTGTAGGATCTTATGATCCTATGATCCGATTATACGATTCGATTCTGATGACCCTTATCGATTCTAAATAGAATCCCAATTCTAACAACCTTGGTCTTAGCCATGTGGCCTTTGTGGTGCTATGGGCTATTTTAATTTTTGCAAATTATATCTTTTAGGATGACAATAATGTAAGTGTGGTTGTGTGTAAAATTGATAAGATTTGGATGCTTGTAGAATGTTGTGAATTTTAAGAGAAGCACAACCATAGAGGTAAAATGGTCCCTTTTGTCATTTTTTTTAAAATAAATATTTTGATGTGTAAATTAAGGTTTTTACAATAAATTTGGTATATAATATGATAAGTTTTAGAAAATAATGACTTAAGTTATGAAAAAAAATTAGATGTTCAGGCTAACTAAGGGCATTTCGGTTATTTTTGGTTAAATCTAAAATTTTGGTGTTGTATAACTATTATATTGATTGAAATATGGTAATGATGATATGTGAATTATCTTGATGAATTATGAATAGTATAAGGTATAATTATATGATAAAATATTTAATTTGTGAATAATCACCAAAAGGGTAGCATGGATATTTTATGTGTGAAAAATAAAAGTTAAGTTATGATTTTTTAGATATGATATTTTTAATAATATTTTAGAATTGAAAAGCATTATGGATGAAGTTGAAGTGTACTTGTAACACCCCAAAATTTACTACTGAAAAATTTAGTCTAGCCAAAATAACAAAGTATAGAATATCAATTAGCCGAAGTCCTAGGAAGCGGTGCCAAAAACTTGTTGTGCTATTTCTGCAAGAGCACGGATTCGTTATAGCATTTCAAGGTCGTATCCCACAGGGGCTTCGTAATTGATTTTACTTCTTTACTATTTTAGCTATCTAAATCTATAAAAAAGATGGGAGTATGTATTCAGATAAAAAGAATAATTACAAAAATATTCCTAACTTGCAGATACTAAATAATAAGAGTGAAACCTATGATCCATCTTCATTTTCTGGATTAATAATCAATAATGAAACAATGCTTATGTCGTATATTAATTCGCTAAATGTGGACAATTGGTCAAATCATATTCATTAGCCTCTTTCAAGGTCTAAGAACGTATTTAATCTAATTTGCCGACTACTTTCGTGACTCACAAATTAAACTAAACCCATTAAGTGTCACTAATTCTAGAGTCCCTAAGAATTAAACATCTACTTTCGTGATTGCTTAAATTCTAGTACATATGTTTATTTCCAATAATAATCTCAGCCTTTTAGTTGTAGATTAAATCTAAGGAGGCCGGATTTCATCAAATCCACTTTACAACAATTAAATATAGCATATATAACAGTATAAACGAATCAATCATATGATATAATACTTTAATTCATCATATTGATTACTAAAACAGTACTTAAGTCCAATCCTAGAAAGGAGACTACTTACTCATATTTTCAAATGAAATTAATGAAATAAAAAGCATGATGATCATAATAACAATGTAAAGATATAAAGAAGAAAAAGTAGATTGAAATAATCGTAATCTGTAAGAGTGCAATGTTGATTTCAAGTCGACTGTACACGAATTACACAATTGGATCTCCAGAAAAATTAAAACTAAAGGAACAAACAATTACATGAAGCCAAGCTCGGTAATGAAGGGTCTAAGAGTCTCCTAAAACCTCCTCTCTCTCTCCTTAAGAAGTCCTTGAGGCATGCCACGAGAATTTCCATCACGCCTGCCATGTCGTGCATATAAATTGTGGGGAAGACCGTTGTTGCATGGCCGTGCTGTTTCTCAACTCTTGGCATTTTGGAATTTCTGACCTTGCACGGCTGTGCAAGCCTGGCACGACCTGACCGTGTAATATTTTTAGCCTCGACTTTTCAGTTCAGAATTTCACACCTCCATGCAACTATGCATTGCCTAACAGTGCGATTCTATTTTCTTCCATAATAACAAGGGAGTATTGCACGGCTATGGAGCCAACCATGCATCCCCCTTTTCAGTCTTCTTAGGGATATCTTGGCACATCTTTTGTCTCTCATAGCTTCAATACACTTCCATAAGCATGTTAGGTCGATGTACTCTGATGGAAAACCTATTAGGGTTTCTCAAAAGGATCAAAGAAAATAATCGAGCGCGGGGTTTGATTCGCCGGAATCAGCCTAAGGAAACTTCCAAAGGAAGATTCAAGAATTCAGAGGCATAGTTTAACAACGGCAACTGAATTTGAGAGACAGAAGCGATCAAGAATTGATCGAAGACAGAGAGCAGAAGCAGAAGAAGGTGCGAGTGAGAGGTTCGTCGAGAGAGATAGAGAATGCGAGAGAAGCTCGAGAAGAATCAAGAATCAAATTCGTATATCAGCCAAAAACTAACTCATACATGTCGTCTATGCCTTATTTATATGAGGCATACAAGCCGTATAAAAATACACAACACAGCATACAATCAGCCCAACTAACCTCACCGATACAGCCCAAAAACATAAAAGAAAAATGGGTCGGTGCTGGACAAATCAACCAGCCCAAAACAAAACCAAACTCTCCCCCAAAATACAAGAAATATTTATACATCAATTCCCATCAGCTAATATTAATTCTAGCTAATTATGGTTATTAAGGGTCGATTAACCCACAATCCAACTAATCCAATATCCATGGATCGGGTGGCGGATCATACAACCAACCTAATTTCCATTAGCCAATTCCTGCCCGCGAATGCATCACATGGGATTACACAATAATAAAAAAAATACATTTCTGCAACACTTCAGCAGCTGCAGCCATTCAAGTCCATCCTCCATGTGCTGCATTAATATTTCCTAATCATTCACAAAATAAGACAAACAATTATAAGTATAAAATGACTCACAACCATTATCAAAATTAATTAAATACAAATTTTGAAGATTCATATCATTCCCCTCTTCTTGAAAAGGTTTCGCCTCTGAAACCTGATTAAGTCCCAGAAATGGACTAAGATCAGCCACATTAAAAGAATTACTAACATTCCCAAATTAAGTTAGTTCATCCATGCCAATAAGTGTATTTCCATCACTAAAGAATCATATAGTAGCATTTAGCGTAGCCTCAAACCATATCAAGTCCAAAAGTTCAAAATAACACGCTCTAAACCAAACTAATTGATTGATTTGGCTTAGCCAAACCCTAGGGTTCTCTTGAACCAGTCAATCGGTTTGGCCAAACTAGTCAACTGTTCTAAGACCTGTTGATTGGTTCTACCGAATCGGTTGATGGGTTTAAGTAGAGAAAAAATAAGTCACCACAACCCCACCAGTCAAATGGTTTAGGCCAACTAGTTGACTGTTCAAAGGATGAGGTGATTGGTTTGGCCTAACCAATTGATCGGTTTGCTTCCAAGCAACACATAATCGACATTTTACATGCAATTCACACTCTAAAAACTTACTACATCTAAATCATAACATGTCATAGCAAAATATCAATAATTAACAAGCTCATAAAATTAAATCATACTTCACTTTCAAGTAAATTGACCCTATTTTCTCTAAAATCATGCACTTAGGATTCTCAATTAATTCAACATGCATAAATTAGAAATCAAACTCTCATACAAACATATAAAATTAACATCTCATAAAATACATCACATCACATGCTTATTCAGACCACATTTCCAATGTAAGAATAGTTTATTTGATTTTAGGAAAATTCCTAACTAAATAGGAAAAAATCAAGCTAGAAGATTTCAACTTCCAAAACCTTTAAAAACAATAAATTATAACTAATAAGTCATTGAATAACTTTCACAAATTAAAAACTCAAATTAGGAAAGAAAAACGAACTTACCAATCTCAATAAAAAAACATGGAAGGATTCAGCTGAAAATAACTCAACTTCCTCCTAAATCTAACTTTTTATTGCTTAAGGATAAAATAAGAGGGAGCTAGATATAGGATCAGAAGAGTGAAAGGAATTCGAATGTAAGCTCAAAGTAGAGAGGAAATAACACAAGTGCTAGATGCTGAAATATTTCAGAAGTTGAAAGATAAGTGAGAAGAAGGGGTGATTAGGGTTATTTATAGACAACGAATTTATTAAGAAATGAGTAATGTTATGCAATGGATTAAAAAAAATCTAATTTTACCATTCAAATATGAGTTTAATGGGTGGATATATTAAGAATAAGTTAACTTCTATCTCAAAAATCAAATGGCGATTTTCTTAAGAATGTAGGTCGAGTTCATTCATAAAATATCAAACATAAAAAGTGAAATGGAATATTAGTGTGGGAAGGGAATTCCCAACCAAGTAGGGACAATCTAGAATTGAAGAATACTTCTAAAGGTGTACAGAGAAGAGAGGAAGAAGAAGATAAGACTGAGGTCATCCTCCCCCTCAATTGTCAAAATCGAGATATTAAATATGTTCGAGGCAGCGACTAAAGCTGAATAAATAATTAAAATAAGTAAAGAATCACTCAAGAATAGTATGGAGTTGGATTATTAAAATTCCATTTTAATACAAGAAATTTTCTAGAAAAATCGAGATTTAAAAAATACTCAGCTCGACAAATTAGTCGACCGTTCTACCGACCAGTCGATCGGTTCCCCAAACTAGTCGATCAGTTTGGTCCAAAAAAAAATCCTTTGTTGAAATGATGAATCATTCTATCGGTTCATAGAACCATTCAATCAATTAGTTTGAAAACTTGTTTTTATTCAAATTTTCAAACTTTACTCAAATTTATTTTACCTCAAACCTAATTATAGTTTCAAATCGAGATCAAACATTATCAAAATTTATCAAACACAATCATTTTTTATTTTATAAATCTTATAAAAATAAGGGATATTATAAATATATTTATTTTTCTATAACTTTGGTTTTTGAATTCGAATATATATACCTTATTTGGTATATTCACCGTCACTTCCTAAGCCACATTTTTCAAATATTCACCTCTAGGGATGTAAATATTTAAGAATTTGGTTAATTTATGTTTAGGCTACACCCAAAAATTAAAAGAGGAAATTAATTTATTTTTATTTTTAATAATTATATGTGACACAAAAGAAGAAGATTGGAAGTGATATTTTATAGGGTATAACTAAAGAAATACTTTATTAAGAGCCAAAAGTAACTTACACTTTTTATTATTATTTCAAACCAAATAAATTAATATGAAAAAATATAATTATTTCATTATTAAATTTTTTATAAAAAAGGTCAGCTTAAAGAAAATAAAAATATACGTTTCACTTTTACTCTAATTTTCTATTATCTATGCATTTAATAATTTACTATATATTTAATAAAAGATGTATTTAAAACTATATTTATGAATTTTTAAAAAATTATATAAAGTATTTAAATAACTTAGTTTTTAATTCGAAGAAATCATTATTTTTTGAGGAGTGATATTTCCCCAAGGAAAAACATACTATATTGTTGACTTAGGAACAAATCATAATGAAACGACGCCGTCTATGATATTTTGTGTCTCCCCATAAGAAAAGGACAGCGGTAAACGCTGTCGGTTCAACTCTTTTTCGCTAATGGCCTGCTTGTTTTGAGATGAAATGAGATGAATTAATTGTTTTATTCCGTTTAGAGACTAATTTTATTAACATCGACGAGTTGAATTAGGATTAAAGTTTAACTCCTAATCACTCCGATTAACTTCATTATTATTAACTCCAAATTTCGGGGTAACAGAGATGAACATTAACATATAAGTAATATTTTAACTTGACCGGACAAAAGTGTTCCTAATTTATATCAATTGAATCACTATCATCTTTTCGCCCGGTCTCTTCTGTTATGTGTCTCGTCGTTCATTTATTTTATTTTTTTAACCTTTATTCACCTTAATCCAAACGAAAACTATAAAATATTCATTCCGATTCACCCAAATTAAATTAAAGTCATCCAATTAATATTTTAAAATATTCATATCTATTCCCTTTACTTAAGTTAATTTTTAATATTTATCCTTATTAAATTTATCCGGATCTAAATGGATTATAAAAGTAGATAAATCCATCCCAAGACATCCTTTTATAGACTATACAAGGGGTTAGAGAGGCAAACGTATAATAAGAAAACTTAAGAACATGGTAACTGCAACAAGAAAAACAACACCACTGTAACGCCCATGACAACGCTCCACGAGAAAGAAAGACAGCAGAAGGAATGACCCAGAAACCGACCCCTGTGGCTTTTCTTTCTATAAATTCAGTCATACCCTTCTATGGCCCGTTAATTTTTGCGCTCAATCGACTACATCTGTGATATAATCACTCTTCATCTCTTCCATCAACTCTCCCAATTCTTCCCTCCCCCCTTTATGCCTTCCCCTTTCAGGTGCCTCGCTCTCTCGTTTTATTTCCGGTTGTTGTTGTTTCCTTTGTTTCTGTCCTGTTAAATCCTATGGGTTTGTGTCAGTTTTGAATTATCTATATCTTGATTCAAGTTAATATGCGTAACTTCGATTTCACTTTCATATGTTTCCGGCGAGTGATTCTGCTGTTGTTTAATTGGTGATTGTTGTTGGTGTTGTGTGTACGTCGTGTAATTGGTTGTGGGTAGTTGTGTCGGTTTTCAAGGATTTTGCTTGTTTAAGTATACATGGGATATTGGAACATTCTGTACGTCACCCTTTCTTTTAGTATTTCACTGTGCTTAATTGTTCGTGTTGTGCTTCTTCTGCCCTGGTTTCTGATTGTGGTGTTATTGTAGCTAATCATGATTTGATCCGGTAATGTTAGATCTATTAGAGTTGAACTTTCTGGATGATAGAATTCCAGTTTTTATAAATATCAATTATCCCAAAGAGATTGTCGCCTGACATTTGTTGTGAAATCTCCTCCAATTATTATTTCTGCTAGTAGTCATGGATTCTTTCAAAATGTGTTAATCTATTCGTACTGTCATAGCATTACCTGATTCAGGGTGGAAGTTTACACAACAAAAAATAAGTGTTTTACACAAGACACAAGAATTGAATCAAAACAAAAACTAGAATTTGAATGAATTTTAGGGTTAGGGTTTTAGTTGGGGCTTAGACTTTCACAATTTTTATGAGGGTTTGATGCATGGTTTTATGGGGATATTAATTTTGAGTTAATGACTAATAATTGGGTATTAATAGCAGGTTAGGGTTGTGATTAATGGTGTATTAGTTGTGGAGAAAAAATGTTGGTAAAGAAGAAGAGTTAGGGTTAGGGTTTTGATTGCAACAATGGATTTTTGGGGTTTGTATGTATGAATTATGATGGATGATTATGAGAACGAAGTGAAGGGTGGTTAATGGGGTTCAATTGAGGGTAAAAAAAAATATGGCTTAATGGATGTTATTAAGGGGATAAGATTTGTTGGCATGAAAGAGGGTTAGGGTTAGAGTTAGGGTTTGAGGCGATGAAGATGAATTTGTTTATGGCTATGGCTATGGATATGGATGATAATGATTATGATGAGATATGAATGTGCTTAATTGAACACTAACTAACTCTCTGAAAAATTAGGTTGATGACTGTCAAGTCCCTCCTTGGTCCATAATTAAGCAAATAAACACCTATTGTGTTCAAGTATGCTAGTTTAGTCCGAATCTTTGACCAATGCCAAACTAATAGTCTCTAATATTAAATAAGCTAATCCATGACTTGTATAACTTTGAGGTCATGCTTCCACGTCATTCTCCTGTTGTTGAGAAAAAAATTGTCCTCAAATATGTACAATTGGAATCGAGCTCTCTTTGACCTTCAAGGAAGCTTTCTCGGTGAGCTACGTCCTTGGATTATTTTATCAACTACTCATAAAGACAATACTTAGTCTTGAAAGTTGTCTTCCATTCATCCCTTCTCTAATCCACATATTATAGTAACCTCTCCTAAAATTGATTGTAGAGAAGATCTTTGCTCCATATAGCTCATCCAACATATCATCATATAATGAAATATCGGTACCGCAATTGTGTATCGGCCACAATTTGGTGGTTTTTGGGTCAACCACGAGGTGAAATTCCCGAAATACGGTCGTTTCAGAAAATCACATATTTATCGCTACGATATCGGTGAAATTTCGGATATCATCCGATATTGGCCGATATAAGTCGATATTTACTGATATTGGCTGATATTTTCCAATATTTGTTGTGAAAAAGAATTAAAAAATCACGCCGCGACAACTGCGTTATATAAAATATCATTCGCGACCGCAATTTTATTACTTGCATATCATCCAATCTTGGTATAGGAAATTTGTATTTAATTGTCATGTTGTTGACTGCCCTCGAATTAATACATATCCTCCATGTCTCGTCCTTCATAGGTACTATCAAAGCCAGAACATAACACGTATTCATGCTTTCTCTCACATAACCTTTATTCAGCAACACTCAGATTTGTCTTTGAAGCTCTTTTGCCTTCTCGGGATTACATCGATACGCCACCTTGTTTGGAAGAGGAGCTCATGCCATAAGATCAATGACATGCTCTATCTCTCTCAATGGCGGTAATTGAGGTGGTAACTCTTTTGGAAACACATTACAAAATTCTTTTGAAAGCTTGGTGAGATTAGGTTCTAGCTTACCATGCTCCCCTTGTTGGTTCTCTTCTTTCACCACCAAAGTCTAACAAACTTCATCTTCCTTGATGGCCTTTTCCATGTTTTGCTCTTGAAGGAAAATTTTTTGAATTTGGACTCCACTTGCAGCTTCTTAGAATCGGTTGTTAGCTCAACTATGGGTTTTAACTTGAAATTTTTTTCCCCTTCACAAACCGTGTATTCGTTGAGCATTCTATCACGGAGAACCTCTCAATAATATTGCCATGGTATCCCAAGCAAGATATGACATGCATCTATAGGTAATGTCATCAAATTGCACGTCATCAACATAATTTCCAATTTTGCGCACTTGTTTAGAAACTCTTTATTCCTTTGTCTTTGTGGAGCCATTATATGGAATAGAGTCTCGAGTGCTTTGTGGTCTTCTAGAAAAGCTTATTTACTGTTTCCCCGCTTGCAATATTGGTTCGCGAACTACTACTAGAGATGACCTTGCACAATTTGTCTCCCACCTTACCCTTAGTGTTAAAATTTTTGACCTATTAGGTTGAAGATGACCATGGATGCACTTGTAGAATCCTTTGAACGATGCAACATTTTTGGCCCTCTTCACTATATGCACTCTCTACACCATCACTCTCCGCCTCCATTTAAATTTCTCTCAAAGTTAAGGCATTTTGATTAGGATGATCTATAGCAAAGTGGCAATACAATGGTAGTCTACATATGAAAAGCTAACACATGACATCAGAAAGGCATAAGCAAAATGCATATTTTGTAATCTCCTTTTCTTTTTTGATTCATCCTGCTATTTTATTTCTTTCAAATTCTGATCCTCCCCTAGTGTTGGGTTTGCACAATGTATAAGATGATGGCTTGGAAGTTTTCTTGATCCTACTTATTGAATTTCAAAACCAATTTCACCAACTCTTCCAGCATGCCATATTTACATGCTTCCACCTTTTCTCGTATGTTTAAGTTGAGATGTCCAAGGAAACTCACACAAGTTAGTTCTTTTTTCTCTTGGATGTCACACGCCAACGATAATCTCATGAATTCCCAAACATATTCTTCCACGCTCATAAATCCTCGTTAAACATATTCTTCCACGCTCATAAATCCTCGCTTGTGTATAGTCAATTTAATATAGCTATCTTGTTTGTAATCTCATCATACAAACTTTCTCCGAAGACACTTCTTCAACTTTTCTTACGATTTGATCTTGAACTTGTCTTCTCTCTCCTGTGGCTTCTTCAAATTCTTGAATCATTCTCTAACAAATTTCTTAAGTTTTAAAACTTTCAATTTATATCTCCTCTCTTTATCTAGCTCGTTAAACTCAAAAATTGCCTCCATCGTTTGTTGCCACTCTAGATGGATGATGGATCTCGAGATTCATATTGCCTTTGATCAAGAAAAGATCAAATGGAAGTCCTTTCTTTACATCATCATAGCTTCATACTTGAATCACCCCTCAAATTATTGCCAATGCTCTCTTCATCTTCATCATCAAATCGATTTGCTCCATAAAGTGGCTTTTGGTGTAGCCTTCCTTGTGACCTTCTTCCCACACCAACTCGTCCATGTCTCCATATGATTGCAGAGCCCTTCTTCAATTCTAGATAAACATTCATTATGCCTCTCATCTTGCATAGCTATTATGTTGTTGAATTTAAGCAATCAATGAATCCATCTTATTCTCCTCCATATTTTGGTGTGTTTTTGCATGGCTAGATTAGCCAATCAAAAGCGTGCCTTTTTTTTGAATGTGAGACAAAATTCCTTCCACCTAGAGGATTCTTGATAAAGTCTTGGTTGAATCTTGATAGAAGTTTAAATCTCGAAGAAAAAACTCAAGCTTTGTATACAACCAAAAATAAGTACTTCAAACAAGCCACATAAGAATTGAATCAAAACAAGAAGAATAATTGAATGAATTTGAGAGTTAGGATTTTGGCTGGGGATTAGGCTTCCATAACTTTTATGAGGGTTTGATGTGCACTTTTATGCGAATATTAATATTGGGTTAATGGCTAATGATTGGGTATTAATAGCAGGTTAGGATTGTGATTAATGGTGTATTAATTGTGGAGAAAAAACTTAAGTAAAGAAGAAGAGTTAAGGTTATGGGAATGGATTGTAGGGGTTTGTATGTATAAATTACGATGGATGATTATGAGAAGAAATTGAAGGGTGGTTAATGGTGGATTATGGGGTCTAATTGAGGCTAAAAAAATGTGGCTTAATAGATGTTATTAACCTGGCAATATTCATTGGTATGGAAGAGGGTTAGGGTTAGGGTTTGAGAGGTTGAAGGTGATGAATATTGATGAAGAATTTGTCTGTGGCTATGGATGTAGATGGGAACGATTATGATGGGATATGAATGTGTTCAATTGAACACAAACCAACTCTTGCAAAACCAAATTTTAAAATTGGGAAGATAAATTAATTATGAATCACATAGAAATCACAATTAAGAAGAACTCCCAAAGGTATCAATTTGAATATTCAATTTTTTATTCAATTACACTTGATGATCTTCGACATTTTCACATGGCTAATTTAAATACATAAATTACTCCTCTAATCTAATTTGAATCTTCATGAAAAGATGGATTAAAACTAAAGGATAAATCACACCCAAAACGTTATATGTACCGAAAGATAGAATCACACCCAAAGATACTTCATTACCTGTTATGAAATTCTTTCTCAATTACTTGTGATGAATGTGCTACGCATGTGCTTCATTCAAACATTATTCAGGACATAGAGTCTATTGCTTGCATCTTGATACAAGTAAGTGTGAAAGTGCCATACTAATTAAGATGTAGAAAACAGAGGATGGAATTTTAGTTTGGCTTCTGGCTGTTTCCTTGTTCTGAAACGACAACATCGTAATAGGTTAGGTATATATCTTATTAGAGTATTTGTGTGGTTAAAAGCAATGCATACATGAAATGTGGACTAGTGATGTAGAAATAGATCTATGTCCCTCAAAGCTTGGTATTTGCTATTTGCCAAAAAATCTGGGAGGGTAGGACTTTTCCAAGTTTAATTATAGGAGTTTATCTTGTTCATCTTTGGATGCTTGACTTGACAATAGTGATGTGGGATTTTGAACGATAGAGATGTGTTGTTGGTCCAGCCAGGGACCTCGTTTCCCATTTAGCTTTTGTGCTTGCATCAATCTTGTTGTTATTCCACTTTCTTTCATGGCTGCCAAGGTCATCTCCAAAGTGGTTTTTTATTTTATTTTATTTTATTTTCCCGTCCCTTCCCGGTTGCAGTAAAATGAGCGATGGCTGCAGCAGAAGCAAGAACTGCTTGGCAAAGAGCAGCTAACCGCTGCTTTGTTCAAGAAGATGCAAAAAGAGCTCCAAAGTTAGCTTGTCAATCATCATCATCCAAACAGGTGGATGCTGGAGCTACCAATCCTGCTGATGGACTAGACCATCATCCTTTAGGTTTCATGCCATTTAATAAGGAGCCTTCATATACTAATCTGCCTCTTGATACACGGTGGTGGCTCCAGATGGAGCCTAACTATTGCCATCAGAAAGGGTTCACATGTGTGCAGTTAAATACCATGGCAGCAGCTGACAATGAAACTACAAAAGCAGACATGATGAAGACCAATTCCAGAGAAGTCCGATCACAGGATGCAGAAAATACACATGTTGTTAGCTACTTAAACATGGAGTACTTGGGTGATGTGAATCGCAAGCCCTATGTAGCTTCTTTGAAGAAACGTTCGGAATTCAAGAAGGAAGGGCCACATGCTGAAAAGGGCAAGATTGACCAAGATTTCCTTGATGTTAAGGAAATGACAGATTATTATGATTTCATGGAGATGGAATTGGTTGGTGGGTCAGTTTCTAAGCGTTATCTTGATCTTTCTTTTGATTCAGATTCCTCTTGGGTTGGAGGAGATACGGTTTGGTGGTGCAAGACAGACGAGGATGAATTAGCCTCCATGGTTGCACAGACATCAGCTCACCATATTGAGAACTGTGATCTTCCTCCACGTCAGAAAATGTGTACAGGTAGGGAAGCATTCAGAAAAACTGGGTGCCTTGGTGGGCAGGATGAGGTGTTTGTCTATTCTCATGAGTGGGAAGTCGGAAGAGATGCAAATTCAAGTCCATTAGCCGTTGATAATCCTAGTTCTGGTGGTACTAGGGAAAGTAGCCAGGGACCCAGCAAAATAAGAGGCCATGTTGCAGAGGGTGAACATCTAAGGTACCTGCTCATCAAACGAGTTGTCACTTATTGCAAGGAAGCATTTTCTAATCATGTGCATTCTTTATCTCCCATGCCCCATAACGTCCCCAACCTCCACACCCCCCCCCAAAGGCACGGCCGGGGGAGGGGGGGGGGGAATGTAAATTGAGTTAATGCATACAACTCCATGAATTTATATCTGATCAGTCTAAGCATATGACATTATTGTATTTAAGATGACTAAATCAAAATATATAGAATAATGAGCATGAATCATTGTTTTCTTGCCATCCCCATGCATGGAGGATTAGTCTTTCTATTGCTATCTTTCATTAGCGTTGAGTGTTAATAATGTTCTTTAGCCTGAAACGCTGGAGTAATTCGTCTCTGGACTGTAACTATTTGATTCTGGCCCTTAGATTGAGGTAGGTAAGCTTTCCATTTAGAACTTCCTTGCTAAAGTGGTTTTCCTTTCATTTATGCAAACGACCTACGAACTTTATGTCAGCGCATGTTGGTTTGGAAGCAAGCGTTCCTCTTTTTTGCAGCATCTACCCTTGTGAAAATTTACTTGCTTGTTGCTGTAGTGAGAGCTCCCTCCCCATTTACCTACTTGTATTCAAGTGTTATTGTAGCTTTTTAGCACATTGTCTAGTATAGAAATAAAACCCTATTTGCAAAAAGGATTTTTCCCATCTGATAAGGTATTTAGTATATGTAAATATGCTTGTGTTTCCGTCTTTTTTGGCACGTTGGTATAAATGTTGGGGCCATATTTCGCTTCTTGTTTTCAATCTCTAATTGTGCCAGCCTAATTCCTGCGTGTCCTCTCAATCTTTGCTCAAATTACATGGGATATTTCCGGAAATCAAGCATTTCTGACAGTGATCCCGGCAAAGCTCAGCTCATGGAAGCATTATGTCGATCTCAAACACGTGCAAGGGAAGCAGAGAATGCAGCGAAGCGAGCATACACAGAGAAGGAGCACATCCTTAAGCTCTTCCTGAGGCAAGCATCCCACCTTTTTGCCTACAAGCAATGGTTCAGGCTGCTCCAATTGGAGTCCTACCTCCTAGATAAGAACGTAGATTCAGCTTCATCTTTCTTCCCAATTCTTGCTCCTTGGACACCGATTACAGCTGGGAAACGGAAGCAGTATAGAAGCTTCCCAAAAGCTGCTAAAGTTAAAAGACGTGAGCGAGGGGAAGGGAGTTTGAATAATGACGTGGGTAAATATGCGGTTGCTTTTGCTGTAGGGTTGGGTCTTGTTAGTGCTGGTTTGCTTTTGGGTTGGACTTTTGGATGGTTGTTACCAGCTTTCTAGAGGATGAAGATTTAGTGCTTTGAAGATTCTTTGACGAAGGGGTCCTGTCTGGTTTAGCTGTAAGTAAGTGTTGGTAGATTTGTGTCCTATGTAAATATTTTACTGCATAATTTATGTTGTGTATGCAATTGGGTTGCTTGATAATGTTAGCTGTCTGGAGATTGTAGTATGGACTTGTAGAAAAGTTGATGTAAATATGTAGATAATCTTGAATATTTGCTGTCTTGCTTACATCGATCCTTGTGCTGCATTTACTGAATGGATTCTTGATTCAGGGAATAAGCCTTTCATGCTATATATTGGGAATAGCAATGGTTCAAATTCAGATTCGAATCTAAATCTGTTTATATTATTTAGATTTATATTCGTTGGATCTTATAAGTTTAAATTGAGATTTAGATCTATTAAACTTAGTGAGTAAATGGATTCTAAACGGAGTTTATATAGATTTAAGTATTTTTAATTTTATTTTTAATAATCTATGTAAATATAGATATATTTATGTTTTACATAATTTAACATACATTTTTTATTAATTTTTTTTCGAGTGAAAAGATAAATATTTTAAAATTATTACTTTAATTCTTTAAGTAATGTTTTAATACTATTAGAATAAAATATTATACATATTGTTTTATAAAATAAATATATAAAAAATAAAGTTAAAAAAATAAATAAGAAACTCCAACAAAATTATGATGAAGATGACAAATATAATATTAGTATGTATTTATATATAATTATATATACACATACATACATATAAACTAAATAGGTCTAGCGGATCAGATATAGTTATAAAATTATTAGATTCAGACTCAGATTTATTTAAATATATATAAATACATACTTAACTTAGACCTATTAGATTTAAAAATTATAAATCCAAATTTGTTAAAAATGAGGTAGGTCTGGGTTGGGTTTATGATCAATTACCATCCCTACCTGTATGTAGTTTGATGCTACTGTAGAGTATTTCAAGGCTTTCAATATTGACTTATGAATCATATTGGAATGAATTCGGAGTCAATTTATAAGGAAATAAATTTACTTTTGTAATATCAAATATGGTTGTCTTTGGAAAGTTTATTGAGGTTGTAGTCTAACATATTTTGTGGATCTCAAAGTTATGTTTGTTTTACTATATAGCGTCAAACTGAATTTTTCTATGCACACAAATAAAATATGGTGTGATTAGTATAATATGAACGTTACTATCTTTTTATATTTATTAATTAGGATGTTATTAACTTACATAATAAGTTTGTTCAGATTTTAGTTAGTTAATTTATTTATTTAATCATTCAGAAGTTAAGTAAGATTTTTTTTTTATTCTTATAAAGTGATTTATCTTACTAAAATTTTATTTTGATTTAATTATTATTATTTTAGGATTTAGTGGGGTTACTATTCACAAAAGTAGTATGGAATAATGACTTATTCATAAAATTTTATTTTTATTTTATCTTATTAGTAAGAAAGTTACATGTTGAGGTGGATGTTAGCCTATAAATATGCCATATATACATCCATTATTTTCTCATTATATAATTTGAGTTTTTTTTTTATCAATTCTATATAGAAGTAACAAATTAGAATCCTTGTGTATATTTTTTATTTGGACTTGTATAGAACTATCTGTTGAAGTTTGCTATATATTTTTTCTTTGGAGATCATTTAAAATTTATTTCTATAAGGATATTGAAATTACTTTAAATAATTACTTTGTATATTTCTTTATTTATAATTCTCTGTTTAGATATCATCCATCTTTATCTTATATTCTAGTATCCATTTATAATCATAATATTACATAGAATAGAGTATTTTTAAAACCGACAATTCCTCATCATAATTTTGTTTCATAGTTCATGTGGCTAGCATTGAGGCATCTTTCACTTAGAAATGAAGCCGTGGTATTGGTTGAATGGCATGAATGTTGCCGAGGGGAAATTGGTTCTAGCATCAGAGCATGGAATATGGTGCTAGGTGCTCAATTTTACTCTAATTTCAAGGAAATTTTACTCAATTTTTTTTTTCTAAAAAAGTAATTTTGGATAATTTTTTATTGTTTATAATTCAAGGAGTTACCTCCGTGGTGGGTTTCTTTCCTAGACAAATATCATAGCTTAGTACCGGTCGAAGTCAGGATCTGGGTGCCGTAAATCAAGCAACGCAAGAACACACCGTGCTATATAGGGGGCCGAGTGTTTCTTGATGGGAACAATTCTATCGTCTCCACATTCAAATCAATAAGCACTTGACTTGACTCTAAATTCTGTCCTTTCAACGTTCAAATCAGTAAGCACTTTATTTGACTCTAGGAAAGGTGAAGTCGAATTGAAGACCGCTAGGCACGTTCCAGCTGAAAGCGAAGTGAATATTTCCCAGCTTTGTCTCCTGGTGCGGATTCTCGTCCTCCTCCTGCTACTGTGGCTGCACCTGCTATCTCCTTATCTGCTGGTGCGGATTCTATTGCAATTGCACCTACCACCTTATCTCCCGTGGAGCGGGTTCTGCAGCTGGCGCGCCATCCATGAGTGGCTCCCCAAGTGGCTTTTCTCCTGCTCCTTCACTTTCACCGGCGAGCGAAGCACCATCTGATGATAGAACACCAAAGAGCTCTGCGATGACAAACGCTGCATTTGACATTTTTGGTGGGCGGTTGTATTGTTAAATTGTTGTTTCTGATCTTAATTAATTTTCCTTTCTGATCTCTTGAGGTCTTCGTTTGGTTTATTTGGTGCATGCATCATGAATTTGCATTCGGAGCATCTATAATTAATAAGATTAAGGCCTAGAATTTCCTTTTGTCATGCTTGCGCGCCTATTTATTTCTTATCGTTATTACTATATTTGTCCCATAAAAATATACTAATTTTTTAGGTTTGAAAACATATTAAAATAATATAATTAATGATATCTTTTAAATTCGACGATGAGACCAAGAGGTTTAGATCTCTTCTAATGGTGAATAGGAAGAAGATGAAAACCCTCGTTAACCCGTCTCCAATGCAAGAACCATCGTCGGATGCTAATTTAGGGATGATGGAGAATGTTGTAAATGTGGTTCCCAATCTGAACGATCCTAATCCCTAATCTCTCATTACCAAATTAGAGGAAAAGATACGCCATGAATCAATTCTTCAAGAACCTATTCCCAAGGATATGACAATTAAATTGAAAGGTATATTGATGAGTCGAACCATATCTTAAATGAAAAAAAATGTGAATTCGCATGTCCCAATCCCTAACATATATAATTCTGATGGAATGTTGGAAAGATAAACTCCTGTAGAATAGAAAGCCTGATGCACTTGTGCAACTTCATTATGCAGCACCAGACATTCATGATGGAGTAATGGTGGCTGAGATTGAAGCAATGGATGTAAAGAAGGAAATACAACGATGGCAATTTTTTTTGGTGGCGTATGTTTTTGGTGCTAAACCAACATTCACGCAAATGCAATACTTTGCAAAGTCTTAGCGGAACAAAATTAGTAAACTTAAACTTCATTCTCATGAGGATGGCTATTTCCTCTTTCAATTCTCCTCTAAGGATGATTGTCAAGCAATCCTACAACAACCATATTGGTTGATACTAGGGAAGCCCCTGGTTCTCAAACATTGGCATCTTGGGTTTTAATTTAACCCAACAGAATTCCAATTTTTACACACTTGGGTGTACTTCCTAGGTCTTCCATTGCACCTTTCGTTAGTTAATTCTCTGAGCAAGATTGTAAGCATTATGGGCAAACCTATTGGGCTGGATGGTATGACATCGAGGCAAGATAGAATTTCATATGCAAGGGTATTAATTGAGGTTGATACTCATAGAGAATACCCATATTGTGTGATAATCAAAACTCCTTCAGGGATAATAACATAAAAGGTGCAATATGAATGGAAGCCAAATTTTGTTTCCATTATAACTTAGTTAGACACCTCACTAATCAATGCAAACGAACCCAGACAATACAAAAACAATAGGTGATAGTGAAGGATGGGAGAAAGCCAATTAGCAAGGATTATCAACCCACTCAGTCCCCTAAAAAAAACAATACTCCAGTGCCTAATTTAGAGGAAAAAAAATCCATTGCTTCTAAATGGACTAACTATAAAGAAAAAAACAGGTAGTAATCCCCTAGATCCAGTTACCTTTGAGGCTTCTTTACTAGGAGAGGACCTTCTAACGAATCTTGAAGGTATTGATTATCCATGGACTAGGATTATTAGAGGTAGAAAAGTGACCGAGGAGGAGTAATCACCCCAATTTGACATCCATTTATATTGATGATAGGATGTTGGAACATTAAAGGGTTTAATGACCCTTTAAAGCATAGTGAGGTTAGAAAATAGATTAAGAATAATAATATGTTGTTAGTAGGGATTGTGGAGACTAGAATAAGAGCTCATAATGTACATAAAGTACAAAATACTCTTCTCTCAGAATGGAAGTGGATAAGTAATTATCAATACCACCCTAATGGGAATATTTGGTTTGATTAGTTGGATAATACTTGGAAATTCAACACCATTGCTATGTGTGATCATGCTATTCTCATGAAAGTAAGAGAGGCTAGTGGACCTGAATCATTTTATGTATGTATCATCTATGCCTATAATATTGGAATTCAATGTAGGGGGTTATGGTAGTGGTTACAGACCAATCAAGTGGTTAATTAACCATGGATCCTACTGGGTGATTTCAATGTGGTTATATATGGAAAGGAGAAGATTCAAGGTTTGTGGCATGAACAAGATTCCATGAAATTCCAGAATTGTTAGCAACATCTCCAACTTGATGATTTGAGGTATACTAGGGCTCAGTACACTTGGACTAATATGCAAGATGTTTAAACACATAAATGTATGAAAATTAGATAGAGTATTGTGTAATTAAAGATGGATGGAGGTCTTTGGAGGTTCAAATTCTCACTTTCATGCCCCTTTTATTTCTGATCATGCATCTATGAAAATCACCATTCATCAGCTCTCTCAGTTAGGTCCCAAACCTTTTAGGCTTTTCAACAAGTGGGTCTTAGATCTTGAATTTATGAAAGTAGTTTAAGATGCATGGGGGCATAGTAATAGAGGAACAAAGTTGTAATAGATATGGGCTAAGCTTAAACAGTTAAAGACACCATTAAAACAACTCAATAAGTATAAATTTAACAGTATATCACAGTAAGTTCAGAGTGAAAAATAGGAACTAAATACAATTCAACTCTAATTAGATACTTCTCCCACTGATGCAGACATGATACTACTTGAGCAAAAGTATAGGCAGAGATTATAGTTCTAGACCAAGTGTGAAGAAATTTTTTTTGCTTAGAAATATAAGGTTAACTAGCTCAAACTAGGATAAAGTAACTCCAAGTATTTTCATTCCATTATGAAAAAGAGATAAAGCTCCAACAGTGTTCACTCAATTACAGATGTTAATGGTCAGATTCACACAACTCAATCAACCATTTTTTTTAAAACATTTTAGGACTTCTTCAAGCAACTACAAGGCACCACTACTGTCATATTAGGAGAGTTATCTTCTGATATTATCTACAATGGGCCATTAATACCTATAGATGAAAATAGGGATCTCTTAAATCCAACCATTATGGAGGAAGTTAAGAAGGCTTTAGTATATATGGGAAATGAAAAGAACCCTAGACCAGACGGGTATAATGCATTGTTCTAGAAGACAACTTGGAATATTATTGGTGAAGAGGTATGGCAAGCTATTAGAGAATTCTTTATAACTAGAGATATGCCTACCATAATCAACATAACTACCTTGAATGTCATTCCCAAGGTTCCTAATGCCATTGGACCTGGGGATTATAGACCAATTGTATGTTGTAACACCCTTTACAAACTGATTGCCAAAGTGTTAACTCATAGACTGCAACCCTGGCTACCTGGTATAGTAGGAGAAGCCCAAGCTGCATTCATTATAGGGAGGTCCATATAGGATAACATTATTATGGAATCTAAGCTTGTTCATGGGTATCAAAACAAGTATTTGTCTCCTAGATGCATGATAAACTTATACATGAAGAGGGCTTATGATTCTACAAGCTAGGAGTCCTTAGAGAAGATGTTACTAAGCTTAAACTTCTCTTTACATTTTGTTAAAATTATCATGAGTTATGTAACTATTGTGAGCTACTCCCTATTTATGAATGGTATATTACACCCTCCATTTAAAGCACACAAAGGTATGAGATAGGGCGATCCTATTTCACCCTACTTGTTTGTGATTGTGATGGAGTATTTTCACCGAGCACTAGGTACATTATGGAAAAATCAACTGTTTCATCCACACCCAAAGTGTAAGAAGGTCAAGTTAATCTCACTTCTGTTTGCAGATGATACTTTGATCTTTATTAGATGTGATATTCCTATTGTGATGATTTTGTATGAGACTTCCATGACGTTTTTAATGATATTTGATTTGTAGCTAAATGCTAATAAGGGCTCTATTTATTATGGTATTTATGTGGATGAAGTGACTAAAAAGTCTCTATTTAGACTATTGCATATACCACAAGGGACCCTTTCAGTTAGATACATGGGGCTACTCCTTACTAGTAGCTCCTTAAAAGTTTTGGAGTATCATGAACTCCTAGAGAAGTAAATTGCAAGACTCAGATCTTGGAGTACTAGATTCCTTAGCTATGAGGGGAGACTATAACTAGTTAAATTAGTCCTTTTTGGTATCCAAGCCTATTGGTGCCTCATGTATTTAATACCAAAAAAGTTTATTGTTGCTATCAATGCGAAATGCAAATCCTTTCTATGGGATGACAATCATCAAAATACAAAAAAATGCCCTGTTTCTTGGGATATTATCTGCAAGCCTAAGAAAGAAGGTGGTATTGGTCTATTTAATCTTGAATGGTGGAATGTTTTAGTTGTAGGAATACTTATCTAGAACTTACACCTAAATAAGGACACTCTATAGATTAAATGGATACACATGTACTTCATGAAAGGTAGAGATATGTGGAATGTGCCAAATCCCATGTTTATATTGTGGTGTTTTAGGAGATTACTGAAAATCAGAGATTTAATACAACTTGTAGTTAATTCCAATGCACAAAAACAATAAGGTAATCTAGTGGAATACAATATTTTGAAGGTACATAATGCGCTAAGAACTCCTAATGAAATGGTATAATGGTATATGGAGGTGTGGAATCTTATCTTTATACCTAAACACAAGCTCCACCTATGTTTACGATTCACAAAATATTGGCTACTAAAGACAAAATGATAACAATGGGATTCAATGTGGATGATACATGTGTGTTGTGTGAAGTTGATAAGGAACAGTTGAGTATTTGCTCTTTGATTTTTCTTACTCTAAACAAGTGTGGTTACCTTTGGTCAAGAATTTTAGGTGTGCTTATGATGCTACCTCTTTCAATGTGGTGCTGAGATGGATGTAATGAGGTGGGCAAGATCCGATTTGTAGGATGTAAGTGCTTTTTTATTTGTATTTATTGACTACCTATCATTTACGTCACAAAAAAAAAGAAGATAATCTTCCATCAAAAGAGATGTAAGCCATAACATACATGTATCTTGATTTTCAAGGTGTTGGCCACTATGATAATTGGTATGACCCATTGTAAATCATATAGATCATTAGCGGCCCATGTCAATAGCCTGAGATAGCTTCTAGTTGGTATTGTGGTTCTTCTGGTGTACTTAATGATCTATTTTTGGAAGTAATAATATTTCACTTACTTACCAAAAAAAATATCTTTATAGTATATTTTATTATGGTTTTTTCATATCTACCATCATATTAGAAATTACCGTAATTATTTTTTTTTTATAAAAATATGTTTCCATTTTGAATTACTTGAGGACATTATATAAAATAAAAAAAGATAGATATATATATATATATTAACTTAAACAAATATAGAAACCATGTCTATTATTATGAGACGAAGGGGAGTGTTACTTATAATCCATAGCTCTCTTTAGAGAGGATGGTGTGCTTCCACAAAGTAACACAATAATGGAAATGATTTATGAAAAACGTGCTTCAAATGTCAAACCCAATGATATACTAAAAATAAATAGGCACTTTATCCTCATGGAACTACCACTAAGTATTTACCTACTCGTAAGATCAAGGTTCTAATTACCAAAAAATATAATGATTATGTGGATGAAGTATGAGGACCTTTTTCTCATAGGTTGATTTATTAAGAAGTTTTAGCTTCTCTTGTTCAAGTTCTTGATGTTTTTGAAGAAGGATCTTAGGAAGATAACACCACCTGTACAACTCAAGAACCTACGAAGAGTGTTAATACAAGGTAGCAAGTAGAGGAAGGCCGATATATTTTGTCCCACAAAGATGACTCTTTAAAGGGAAAAACTATTTAGGGTGAAGCTAGGTCGTTGACTATAAGAATTGTAGCAAAAATGATACAATAAGAACATAATTATCTAGATAAGGTAAAGACAAACTGGGATGAGAATAAAAACTAGAGATGCTATGTAAAAACTGGGGTACTCATTATTAGGGATGGCAACGGGGCGGGTCGGGGACGGGGACCCCATCCCCATCCCCGAACCCGACCCGATCTCCGTTATTTTTTTATCGGGGATTTCCCGACCCGATCCCCGCGGGGATCAAATCCCCATACCCGACCCGATCCCCGATTTATTCCCCGTTCTTAAAACCCGACCCGATCCCCGAAACCCGACTTTATACCCGATCTCCGATCCCATCCCCGATCCTCAAACTATTTTTTTATATTATATTTTTAATTTATATTCTATAAAAAAATTATATATATATATTATATATATATAATTATATAAAAATGTATATAAAAAAAATTTCGGGGCGGGTTCGGGGACGGGGACCCCAAACCCGTCCCCGTCCCGTCCCCGAAAAAATCCCCGTTAAGAATCCCCGAACCCGAACCCGATCCCCGAATTCTCTCCCCGAACCCGAACCCGAACGGGGAATCCCCGACGGGGCCCGAACCCGCGGGGAAAATTGCCATCCCTACTCATTATTCCATTCACCTTTAAGCAGATAAGTTGTAGAAAGACCTAAATTAGGTGTATTGGTAGCCTCATATGAGGTTGGAGGTTGTAGAGTTCATTACTAGATGCTTGACTTATTAGAAGGTGAAGGGTGAGCACAAGAGACCTACATTGCTAGTGAAACTACTTGATGTCCTCGATTAGAATTGGGGCGATATCCTCGTGAATTTTTGTGTTGGTCTTCCAAGGAATCGTAGTGGGTTTGAATCCTTTTGAGTCATTATTAACCATTACTAAGTTGATGGTGTTCAGTTTGATGAAGTTGACTTGGAGTATGGAGTAAATGGCTAATGCTTACAAGAAGCATGTGGTGAGAATACATGGGGTATGTAGTGGCATTGTGTCAGACCTTGATTCAAGGTTCTTGTAATACTCCATCCCAAAATCCTCTAAATTGTATTTAGAATTATGTTGATATTAAATAAATAACTTTTGGTTTTGAAATGGGCTTGAACTTCTAATAAAAATGTGAATTTGATTGGTTTGCAAAACCAATCAAATGTTGCGCTAAGGAAATTTATATTCTCATTATCGACAAACCAGTCGACTGGTTTGCCCAAACCGATAGATTGGTTTGCCTGTGATTTTAGATTCAATTTTGATTTTGATTCGAATTTCTCTCCAATGATTATGAAAACTTCTTATTTGAATTTAATTATGCTAATAGGCATGTTTTAGTGTTCCGATATTATTTTTATATTAATTAAACCATTACATGATTTTAATTAGCAAAATTTTCCCAAAAGCCACTTTTAGAGGCAAGCCTCCCTTCTCCTTTTTTCGTCACCTCTCTTTCTCTCTTCTTCCAGCTGAGGCAGAAATTATTGACTTTGGGGACTCTCCCCTAACTTACCAACCCACTTGCATAACCATCTCTAATTGCACCCAACCCCCTCACCACCCCATTAAGCCATCCTTCACTTCTCATCTTACCCACACTCAACCTCACTTGTCTCATCCCTCCTTTTCCTTAGGGATTTCAACCAGCTGCTCCTATACCTCTTATTATATTGATCCATTTTCATTCCACACTTAGGTTCTTGCTCTCTTCTCCCTTTTTCTTGTGAAAATCTCACTAAGTGTTGAACATTTTCCATTTTCCCTCTCTTTTTCCTTTCGTTGAGAAAAACAAATATCCTCTTTGGTTTTCTCCTTTGAATTGTGCAAGAATTATGTTCATTTCTCTTCTTCCAATATTAGTATTATTTCTCTCTTGATTTTCTTAAGCAGGGAATAATTAAGGTTGAGAAAATTTGGAGAATTCATATTCTTTTTTTACACTCTGTTTTGAATCTAAAGATGGTGTTTTGTGTTTCCCTCCTTCTTCTAACTTTCTTAGTTTTAATGAAGTTTTGGAAGAGGAATTTTTAATGGTTTTAACTTTGATTCTCTTAGGAATGAAAGTTATGCTAGATAGGCCATCCAATAGGAGTTTTGTGTTAAAATAATTACTTTAAGGTAAGGCATTATTATATTTAACATAATTAAGCTTATGTGGTATATTAGGGTTCCATGTGTTAGTGTTTATATGAGTATGATTTAATTGTGTTCCATAGTATGAGCTTGTGGTATAATCCTTTTTAAGTTATTGTTGTGAGATTCTTGATTTTAAAGTATGAAATTGGTTGTTGAGCATGATTTGGTTAAGTGTGTATATCACCATGTGTCTATATGATTCTATGTGTAAAGCATTTATTTTATATGTATTTTGACATAGAAGCATGCTAGGATTAATATGGTAAAGTGTGATGTGTGTTTCGCAAGTCTAGGTTGTGTTTTACCCAGACCAATCGGTTGGTTCCTCGAACCAGTCAAATGGTTTTGCGAGCAGTTGAATGGTTTGGAGTTTTAAATCAATTAGTCATGAGAACAGTTGATTGATTTAATAAACCTGTTGAATGGTTTTGATGAATAGTCGATCATTTGGTCAAATCCATCGACTAGTGCCCCCGCATACCAAGGTAGTTTGGTCTTCGCTTAAACCCATTGACCGGTTGGACCAAACCAATTGATTGGTTACTATTAGAGGTGACAATTAGGTTGGGTGGGTTAGGGTTGGGTTGGGTCATAATAGGTCGAGTCATTTATTTTTTTCAGGTCAATTGTGGGTTGGGTCAGATTATTTTGGGTTCGGGTCATTTTGGGTCATTACCTTATTTGGGTCGGGTCAGTTCTGGGTCGAGTCACTGGAGTTTCGAATCATTTTGAGTTAAGCTAACTCGGGTTCAAGCCATTTCGGGTTAACTTGACTAGCAGGGTTGGGTTGGCTTCAGGTCATTTTCTGGTTAATATGATTAGGTGGGTTCAGCCCGTTCAGGTCATTTTGTATAATTTGAAGGGTTGGTCCCGTTGGGTATGAGTTATTTTGGGTTAACTTCATGGGCCGGGTCATTTTGTGCAATTTGACGGGTTGAGTTTGAGTAGTTACGGATAAAATTCATGGCTTGGGTCGGGTTGAATTTTGGTGGTTTGAGTCAAATTCGGGTATAGGCAATTATCATTTATTATATTGTAAATATTAAAGACAATCATAAGATTACTAGTATAGATAAATGAAATAAGAATATTACATGTCCTTTATTTTCATAAATAAAAAATAAAGATATTTATAAATTTTAGCAATAAAAATATTACATGATTTAATCTAATAAAGATATTTATCATTTATTATCATTCATTTGATTACTTAAAAAAACAATATAATTTTACAAAATAAAGATGATCATAATATGACTGTATAATGTATAATTATCATTTATTACATTGTAAATATTAGAGACAATCATAAGATTACTAGTACAGATAAATGAAATAAGAATATTAGATGCACTTTATTTTCAAAGTAAATATTAAAGATATTTATAAATTTTAACAATAAAAAACATTGCATGATTCAATCTAACAAAGATATTTATCATTTATTTGATTATTTGAAAAAGGATAATTTTATAATAGAAAGGCGATCTTAACATGACTGCACAATGTATAATTGTCATTTATTACATTATAAATATTAGAGACAATCATAAGATTACTAGTACAAATAAATAAAATAAGAATATCATATGCGCTTTATTTTTATAAGTAAATAATAAAGATATTTGTAAATTTTAACAATAAAAAAACATTGTATGATTCAATCTAACAAAGCTATTTATCATTTATTATCATTTATTTGATTATTTAAAAAAATAATTTTATAAAATAAAGGTGATCGTAATATGACTATGCAATGTGTAATTATCATTTATTACATTGTAAATAATAGAGATAATAATAAGATTAATAGTAAAGATAAATGAAATAAGAATATTAGATGCACTTTATTTTCACAAGTAAATAATAAAGATACTTATAAGTTTTAAAAATAAAAGATATTGCATGGTTCAATCTAATAAATATATTAATCATTTATTTGATTTCTTAAAAAAAGATAACTTTGTAGAATAAATGTGATCATAATAAGACTACACAATGTATAATTGTCATTCTTACATTATAAATATTAGAGACAATCATAAGATTCCTAGTATATATAAATGAAATAAGAATATTAGATTCACTTTATTTTCACAAGTAAATAATAAAAATATTTATAAATATTAACAATAAAAAATATTGCATGATTCAATCTAACAAAAATATTTATCATTTATTATCATCTATTATCATTTATTTGATTATTTTAAAAAAGATAATTTTATATTAAAAAATTGGATCGCAATATGACTATACAATGTGTAATTATCATTTATTACATTGTAAATATTAAATACAATCATAAGATTACTAATACAAATAAATCAAATAAGAATATTAGATGCAATTTATTTTCACAAGTAAATAATAAAGATATTTATAAATTTTATCAATAAAAACCATTGCATGGTTCAATCTAAAAAAGATATTTATCATTTATTTGATTATTTAAAAATAAAGATAATTTTATAAAATAAAGGTGATCGTAAAATGACTATACAATGTGTAATTATCATTTATTACATTATAAATATTAGAGACAATCATAATATTACTTGTACAGATAAATGAAATGATAATATTATATGCACTTTATTTTCACAAATAAATAATAAAGATATTTATAAATTTTATCAATAAAAATATTGCATGGTTCAATCTAATAAAGATATTAATCATTTATTATCATTTACTTGATTTCCTAAAAAAAGATAATTTTATAGAATAAACGTGATCATAATATGACTATACAATATGTAATTATCATTTATTATATTATAGATATTAGAGACAATCATAAAATTATTAGTACAGATAACTGAAATAAGAATATTAGATGCGCTCTATTTTCACAAGTAAATGATAAATATATTTGTAAATTTTAACAATAAAAAACATTGCATGATTTAATATAACAAAAATATTTATCATATATTATCATTTACTTGATTACTTAAAAACGATAATTTTATAAAATAAAGGTGATCATAATATGACTATACAATGTGTAATTATCATTTATTACATTGTAATTATTAGAGATAATCATAAGATTACTAGTACAGATAAATAAAATAAAAATATTAGATGTGCTTTATTTTCATAGTAAATAATAAAGATATTTATAAATTTTAACAATAAAAAATTGCATGAGTCAATCAAACAAAGATGTGTATCGTTTATTTGATTACTTTAAAAAAGATAATTTTATACAATAAAGGTGATCATAACATGACTGTACAATGTATAATTATCATTTATTACATTGTAAATATTAGAGACAATCATAAGATTACTAGTAAAGATAAATAAAATAAGAATATTAGATGCACTTTTTTTCACAAGTAAATAATAAGAATATTTATAAATTTAATTAATAAAAAATGTTGCACGATCCAATCTAAAAAATATTTTATCATTTATTTGATTATTTCAAAAAGATAATTTTATAAAATAGCTATACAATGTATAATTATCATTTCTTTCATTATAAATATTATAGACAATCATAAGATTACTTTTAGAGATAAATAAAATAAAATATTAGATGCGTTTTATTTTCACAAGTAAATAATAAAGATATTTATAAATTTTAACAATAAAAAACATTGGATGCGTCGATCTAACAAAGATATGTATCATTTATTTGATTACTTAAAAAAAGATAATTTTATAAAATAAAGGTGATCATAACCTCACTGTACAACGTATAATTATCATTTATTCCATTGTAAATATTAGATACAATTATAAGATTACTAGTACATATAAATGAAATAAGAATATTAGATGCACTTTATTTTCACAAGTAAATAATAAAGATATTTAAAAATTTTAACAATAAAAAACATTACATGATTCAATCTAATATAGATATTTATCAATTATTATTATTTATTTTATTACTTAAAAAAATATAATTTTATAAAATAAAGGTGATCATAATATGATTGTATAATGTATAACCATCATTTATTATATTGCAAATATTAGATACAATCATAATATTACTAGTACAGATAAATAAAATAAAAATATTATATGTTCTTTATTTTCACAAGTAAATAATAAAGATATTTATAAATTTTAATAATAAAAATATTGCATGAAAAAGATATTTATCATTTATTTGATTACTTAAGAAAATATAATTTTATAAAATAAAAGTGATCATTATATGACTATACAATAATTATCATTTATTATATTATAAATATTAGAGACAATCATAAAATTAATAGTACAAATAAATGAAATAAGAATATTAGATACGCTTTATTTTTGCGAGTAAATAATAAAAATATTTATAAATTTCCACAATAAAAGATATTGTATGATTCAATCTAATAAAGATATTTATCATTTATTGGATTACTTAAGAAATGATAAGTTTATAAAACAAAGGTGATCATAATATGACTTTACAATGTATAATTATCATTGATTACATTATAAATATTAGAGATAATTATAAAATTACTATTACACATAAATGAAATATGAATATTTGATGCACTTTATTTTCACAAGTAAATAATAAAGATAATTATAAATTTTCATAGGAAAAATTTTGCATAATTCAAACTAATAAGATATTTATCATTTATTATCATTTATTTGATTACTTATTTATTAAATTATTATTACGACTTCTTAATGTTGTAGTTTTGTGTGAAAAAAATTATTAGGATATCATTAATAAATAAGGATGTCTAGGGTAAAAGTATGGAAAATAATTATAATTTATAAAAAACTATATTTTTTAAATCTTTAAATGAATAATAAAATATGTGTAATTTATTATTATTATACTAGATTTTGATGTCTTATTAGGTCAATGTCAAGTCGGGTCAATGTCGGATTGGGTCTATGATGGGTCATGGGTTGGGATCAAGTTGGGTGCGGGTTAGGTTAATTATTATCGGGTTAGTATCAAGTTGGATCGGGTTGCTAAACTTTTTGGGTTTTATCAGGTAGGTTTTCGATCGGTTTGGGTCGGGTTGGGTGGTTCGGGTCAACTTTTTTCAGCTCTAGTTACTATAACCAGTCAATTGGTTGGTTAAACTTATCGATCGGTTTTTTTGCAGGCTAGAATGGTTTGTCTATGCTTAGATAGACATAATCGGTTAGACCAAACCTGTCAACTAGTTCTCTTAAATAGTCTACTAGTGAGGCCAACTAGTGGACTGGTGTTCTAGTTTTTGTTTTGTCTAGGTCTGGTATGACAAGGCCAATCGACTAGTATAAGGATCGATCGACTGGTCTGGCTAGAAACTGACTATTTTGTTATGATTTATTGTGTTTCTCTTGGGCCTTTTTATGTTTATTCTTCCATGTGTTTACAAAATTTTAATTATGATTTCAACCATGATTACTAAGTTAATATGAACAAATATGATAGTATTTAAACTTGCTTTTGGTTGATTTTGGTGTTATCCTTAAACACCCAAATGGTATGTAAGTTTGGTTTTATCTCTAAACGCCCAATTAGTGGTTTTTATGCCTTATGTTGAGTTTGGTGTTATCTCTAAACACCCTGTTGGTGGCTTTAATACCTTGCAATGTGTTTGGTGTTATCACTTGGAAACACCCAATAGGTTAAATAAGAGATTTTAATTGTGTTTGGTGTTATCACTTGGAAACACCCAATTTGGTTATGTTTGGAATTTTTGTGATATGTGATATCACGTATACATAAATTAATGGTTTAAGATTTTGTTCGAGCCTTTTTCTCCAGCTCTCGAGGTAGTTGCCGAGAGTTAGTGGGTGGTCACCCTTGGTTTATATCTTTTATTCAATACCTAGTTCCTTCTCTACTAGGTTACAGTTAGTGGGGGGTATAAACATATCTTTGAGGTATAGGATTATATTGTGGCAGGATCGCATGGCATCGATATCCAATACGGGTCGGTGAGGTATCCTAATACAATCCCCCTAACACATCATATTTTCCATTACTTAGGTGGGTATGGTATTTCAACTTTTTATCCCTTGCGGTAGAGACATTCAAAGGGTGAGGTATCCCAGTACAAGCCCCCTTGGTGTACTTCGACCACGTATGGTGGGTGTTAGATCTCAGAAAAAAGCCACTTTGATGTATCATGACCTTATGTTTTAGGCGTGGTATCCCATTATGATTATCTTGTGCTCCCATGACTTTTGTTCATGGTGGAAAACTGAGTGTGGTCGAATGAACTATCTTACTATCCGAAAATTATGTGGTCACTAAAAGAGGAATTCTAATATGATTTACATTTTACGCATCGTATGTGTCACCATATTTCTATATTTCCATGACTTCAATGCAAGAATGCTATATTGTACTTAATTTATATCATGAAAATATCAACATGCTATTATGTGGTGTCAATGTGCTACATGAGCCTTCCATATTTTACCAATACTTCACCGTATTGATACTGTACCTGTGTGCTCACTATGATGATTCAACTTCTGGTCTAGGGAGTAGAGGATGATTTGTAGGGTTATGACTCTTAGTTAGAGTATGCTAAGGGTGATGATGTGGGACACTAGTGGACCATTGCTTGGCATCCAAGGTTTATGATTATGTCTAAGAGTTAGGCTAATCTATTATTGGTATTTTGCCCACTGCATTGGAATGTTTATGTATTTTTGGTTATTAAACTCTTGGCTTGGATTCCTGTATTTGATTTTGTAAACTATCAAGTTCAACTTATCTATGATATGGTTTTAGTATTATTTATTTTTATTTTCACATTATTATTATGATCATGCATTATTTCTTGTTCTGTTTTGCCTTACATCCGGCATGGGTTAGGTGATAATCACACCTCTCTCATGATTAATATGGCGGAAACATTCATTGGTTTTGTTTTTTCAATCACTTTTGCATTATCTTAAAAACAAATTTTTTTTGTCCAAAACTTGGGGGGTTTTTAAAAATTAGTTGAGAGGATTGTTTGTTTTTGATCAATTTTATCTCATAATAATATTTATCATGTAAGCATAAGGATATCACCTTTTGAGGTACTATATAAGAGGAAGTGTCATAGTATTTTATATTGGAGTGATAATAGCGAGATGGTTGTGTTAGGACCTACAATAGTTTAGGAGACCATGAGACAAATTAGGTTGATCTAGGATTGTATGAGGGTTTCCCAAGATGGGCAAAAAAGTTATGTGGACATGAGGATGAGGATTGATGGTTATGAGGTGGGCAATAAAGCACTTTTGAGGCACTCTCTCGTTAAGGGAATAACGATGTTTGGCATGAAAGAAAATATCAACCCAAGATATATGGATCCTTATGAGGTCTTATAGTGGGTTAGGGGGTTGCATATCGGCTATAATTACCTATAGAGTGGTCATGGTTGCACAATGTCTTCCATATCTTCCAGTTGAGGAAGTGTGTCTCAAGTCTTTCTCACGTCATCAGGCTAGAGATAATAGAGCTTGATTAATATTTGACTTATGATGAGTGACCAATGAGTATCATTGATACTAATTTCTAAGAGATAACGACCATGACCATTTCATTGGTTAAGCTTCTTTCGTCATGGCATAGAGTTAAGGAGGCCACTGAGAAGGCTAAGGAGGATATTTGAGTAAAGAATCTTGATTTTTCTCAAAGTTATGTTTGTCTATCTAGTTATTTCCTTTTATTTTAAGGGGTAGTAACCCCTTTATCTAGGTTTTTGTATACATGATGACATTGTGGCAGGTGATGATCAGGTTTTTGAGGCCTTTTCATATTGTCTTTAAGGATAAAGCCTTTTTTTAAGGTATGTTTTGTAATACCCATTTTTTATGCTTCTAGATTTTGTTTAATTATGCTTTAAATATGTGTTTGAAATTTTATTTTCAAATATATTTAGAGTAATTAAATTTTGGGGCGAAGGTGATTTTTTTAAAAATTAGGTTAATTTCTTTGGTATACTAATTGACCAGTTTGTTTGTCATGTAATAGTTTTGAAAATAGGTGAATTTATTGACTGATTTGATTGATTTGAAGGTTTTTTAAACTCAATTTTATCCAAATATTTTTACAATGATCATGTAACTCAATAATTGAGAATTCAGATGTAATACTCCCAAATTTAATACTTCAAAAATTCATTTTAGAAGCAAATATGTCAAATATTAGGTGTTATGTTGCAATCAACAAAAAGAGAGGTATGACCAATACTTAACCAATATTGGTTGAAAGGATAAAATAACTTAGACACAAAGATTAGGTCTGGTCACCACCTAATATAGGGTTGAGACAAAACTAATAGAAATCAGCGAGAGTGGAAAAGAGAATTTAAATCCATTAAGCTAAAGAAATTACAATACTTGATAACCTAAAAAGGAAAAACAAGGCCAAGAACCATTCTCCATAGAACCATTAAGGTTAAGGCTACCCATTGAATAAGTAAGGGATCATAAAATAAAACCCATCAATATAATAGTATTGAGTAAACTCACTACACAACACTAATCATGTAAATGTCACATGGAGCACATAAAAGGGTCACAAGAGAATCATGATATGAATCTAACAAGAATACATAAGTTAACAAGATATAATAAAACATACCAGAACATTAACATCACTAAAACCACATGCTTATAATACCATCACACTCAATCATACTTCAAATTTGGTGAACAAATTCATACTACGGTGTTCCACCAAAGATAGGAACCAAACCACAATTAAACATTTTTTAACAATCACATCCTATCTTATAAAAAATTAGGGTAGTGCATCAAGACAACTACCAACCAACCTTATAAAAATTTACAAATGCCTTAGGCCGAGCACAAAGGCATCTATCTAATAAAGGTTAGGGCATAAAGATAACTATCAACACAGATAGGGAATGAAGGAAACTACTAAACCAACAATTTAATTTAATTCCAATAACCATACAATAATTACTTCCATTTCAATTGCTCAATGAGAGATCATATCAACCCATAGACACTAAGGTACTTCGATTATATTGGTACACAAAGGTGGTATAATATCCTATTGACTATTAACCCAAGGACAATAAGGTACCTTGGTCACATCAGAACACTAATGAATAAAAGTAATTTAATAAGTATTGACAAGGATATATAATTCATAAGTATGCATACTATCTAATAAGGCTGATGAGCTAAGTAGAGGAAGATCGAGGTCCTAACTAGGGCATTGAGGCACACCAACGAAATCCAAAAAAATTGAGGGCTACATCTCATTTGAGGGTATTAACCTCTAAAGATTCATCATTCCCGATCTTGAGGTCTTTCATGTTAAATATTAATATCTCAATATGGTTATAATAAAATATCATGTAATACACAACAATTTCAATTTCATATTTAAGTAGTTTCTTTTTATTTTTAATTATTTAAGTCAAATCTAAGGCCAATGATTCAAGCCTAGGTTAAGATTTAACACTAAGGTCATCCCGTGTCCAATTATTTACACTTGGTACATCTTAGTTAAAACTAACCAAAATGCCCTTAAATGTTATTTACTCATTATATTTCCACTTCAATACTGAATGTTGTTCGAATTGAATGAAGTTTATGTAATATCTAAATAACCTTAAAATAAATACTTTAACATAAATTTATAATTGTGGAAAATTTTCAAAAGTGAAAAAAAAGCTACCATTTTGCTCCTAAAACACACTTAAGCCCATTTAGCACATAAAGCCCTAATTATGCATATCTAGTATACCATATTTTGTACGCTTCTCATGCTTAACATAATACAACACATAACAGGTATACATGCTCAAGAATCATAGATTTTATGTGAAAAGACTAAAATACTTCTAGATCATACAAAACTCTGATTGCTTATAACTATACCTAAACATGCTCAAATCTCAACACATCATATATCAAACTATAAGTAGGATATATGAGGAACCTAATGATAAACTCATAAATAGCAAAGAAGGTCTTGCATAGGAAAATACTTCCCTTTAATTACCCTTTAGTACATACATAAATATCATATAACATTTGATTTTATTTTATCATGTTATTATACATATATTAAAATACATCAATCTAGCATGATCTTCCAAAAATTCACATGGTCACAAACTTTGAGAAAATAACAATACACGGTGCATGTATATTTTTCATGGGATAACAAGGAAATATAAATTACATTCAAGCATAACATCGGAAACCCTAAATATGCTATCATATGATTTATACATATTGAGTTAGAGCGTATGGGTTACCTTTTTCCAAGCAAAAATAGCAAAATAAAAACAAAGAACCACCATAAGAATCTTCGACATTACAAAATCACCGAGAGAATTTTTTAATTATAAAAACAGACAAATGAATAATAAAAAAATAATTTCAAAGGGAAGAATATGGCATAATTATCCAAAAAATGGCTTAATGACTTTACACCCTTATATTTTCCTTCTTCTTTATCTCTCTCCTATATTGTACAACCAATTTGCTATGTAATTTTGTTGATATATCATCATTTATGCTTCTAATATGATCTTAATGCACTTTTCTCTCATTTCTATTTTCTTTGATGAGTGGAGTTGACCTTCAGCATTAAAAAAAAATCTCTTGTTCTCACCATTTTAGGATAGCTCTATTTCCAATTAAAACGTTTCCACCATTTTGTGTACCACTTGACCTAGTGAAGGTTAGAAAAATAAGGATTCATGAGTTAAAAACTCCTCTAATACACCCTCTCAAAAACCCTACCCATTTCCTCTCCTTCACGCTTCCTCTCTTCTTTAAAGTATTGGATACTTTTCTCTCTAACTCACCATTCCTCCTCTTCTACGTATAACTTCATATCCTATCTAGCTATCCATTTTCTAATGATTCCCTCCTTGTCCTAATCCTTTATTTTTCTTTCCTTTATGTTATATGAATCTAAAAGGGGTTATATTTATGAAAGGTTGAGGCTTAGGTTCTCCTCTTAGTTTTCTAGGTTTTTTTAAAGAGGTTGAACATTTCTATATTCTCCTTGATTATCTAAGTAATTTTTTCATTTTGTTTTTATTTATACATGTTTTTTACTATGCTTTTATGTTTCACTTTAAAGAGGCTCAAGTAATTGAGAGTTTTGCACCTCCTAGTTAAAGGAAGGCCTTTTTGATCTCATCTTGTGCATGGATTTGCTAGGAATTTGGGGTAAATTATTTGAAATCTTGTATGGATACTCTAGAGGGGGTTAATAGAGTATTTTGTAATAATAGTGCCAAATTAAAATATTGTGATAAATAAGTAAAAGGATGGAAAATATTAAACAAGTGATTTATAGTGGTTCAAGAAACTCTACAAAGTTTCTGTACATCCACTACCAAAAGATTTTACCTCTTAGATTTGAATCTCTATTTATTTGTAGTGGGTGTTTGATGATGACCACTCCTCTCTTGTTTTATGAGCCTACAATCTCAATGATCCTCTAGGAGACTACTTACATGTTGCCTACATATCCTCTCTAGGTTTATGAGACTACAATCTCAATGACATATTTTAGGAATGTTAGACAACGCATCACTCTTCACTTGCATTTGAGATGATGAGTGTGAATGGATACAATAAAAATCTTTACTTGATTGCATATGAATGTGAGTTATCACTAGTGAAGATTTTTATATAGCTAGAGAAATAATAATTACAAGTGTATGAGCACTCTAGCTAAATATGACGATCAAATTAAGCGCTAGAAAATTTTGATTTGGATTTGAAAGTGTAAAATCAAAACTCTCTTTGATTCTTTATAAGATGTGAAAATGATAATTTTAGAAGAGTTATGCTAGCTTGATTGATATTTATTGAAGTATAACAACTCTTATTTATAGTGCTAAAATATGAGAAAAATTAACAATAGACATTGGGTGAAAAAGTACTCCAGCAGTCGAATTCCAACTAACAAAAAATATCATAAATGCCTAAACTAGTCCATCGGTATTCAAACTAGTGAATTGGTTTTGGCCTACTAGTCGACTAGTTTTAAGAAACCAGTCAATCATTGGAGTGAGTTTTCAACATTGCGCACCATTACAAAAAAAAAAGGACCATAACTTGAGCTAAAGAGCTCAAAATTGTGTGTTGTCTTTTTTGATGTAAAGTAGACATGTTAAGCTTTCAAAAGAAATATTATTCATCTAAAAATAATTTTTATGGAATGTATGGTGAATTTCATAAGTAAGATCATATGGAAAACTAGTTAAAATAAAATTAATTTAAGACAACATTATGCACAAACACTTGAAAATATTTTTGATGTATGAAATAACTTTAAGATCTTTCAAAATGATCTTTAAATAGGATTATAATATCAAATCATTGAAATATCTAAATGCTTAATATGTAAATCATACATACATAAAACCTAAGACTATAACATAATCTTTAAAGCACGAGTCTTGCTATATTGAGCACACTTGCTTATCCTTTCATGGTTTGTGTATTACACTATGAAATTAAAGTACTTGAAGCTAGAGTCTTATTTTTTCCTCCTTGTTGATCTTTAGCTTGTGCTTGGGATATGATTTGTAAATTTGATCTTCTTAGCACCCATTGACTTAGTTAAGTGTTTGATACTTCACTTTTTAGTATGATATACATTCACACTTAATAAGAAAAGTCAAATTCATAATTTAGTTTGTTATCAACAAAACAAAGGTTAATTAACCTATAAGGAAAACATTATTCTTGCTCTTTTGTGCACTAGGTTGAATAAGAGAATAGGTAAGGTTTTTATTTTTGTGCTAGCACTTATCTCTAAGAAGGAACTATGATTTTGAGAATTACTTGGTGAAATGCGCAAGTATGGATAGAAGAACATGGAAAATAGGGTTTCCTCTAGATGACAATGTAGATGTAACTCTAAGCTCTTTATGGGTTTAAGTGATGTGGATCGTCTTGTTTTATTCAACAAGTTTTAATGTGATATATGTGGATCATGAGGCTCTTTGCATGAGGTAAAACACATTACAAGTCCTTTTCTTGCCTCTATGTAAACATGAGCATGCCTATAATGATCCCTGATGTAGTGGCATGAGTTTTAACGTGCTTCGGTATAAAGCAAGCTAGAGTGATGATGGGTGCATTAAAAATATGCCAAATGATGTGAGTTTACTAAAATATAAGGGTGTTACAAATAACCATTAAATATCAATATTCTCTAAGAAGTCCAAAAAATTAAATAGAGTAGATGTATGGTCTAATTGGGGTATCGAGTCATCTAGTGAAATCACAAAATCAAATTGAGGGCTAAACCTCATCTTTAAGGTTGCTACCATTGAAGATAAATTATTTCTAAACTTCAAGCCTTCCACTTTAAGGATTAATGTTTAATAAATTGATCACCAATCACACACAAGCACATACAATAAGAACTTTACACTTAAAGTAGTTTCTCCTTTAAATCTAAGTATTGAAAGTCAGCCAAAATATCAATGGTTAAAGTTAAATTCAAGAGTCAAGACTAAGGTCATCAAAAATGATAATATCATTTGTAACACCCCAATTTTCTCAACCAAAATTTTTCTCATTTTAAGACATTATGGAAGCAATAAAAAAAATTAGGGAATGTTACCACCGCATGAACCATATGTTATGTGTGTTCATCCACCTAACCCATGCTTGATGCAAGGCTAAAACGTTTAACTAAAACTATATACGAGAATCAAAGATAGCGCAAGGGAGAGAAAATAGAGACAATGATAGGAGAGAGATATATGATATATGACATGATAAGTTTACAAAATAAATACAAGAATAGAGCCAAGAGTTTAGCTAACCAAAATAAAAACATCCCAACACAGCGGGGACCTAGCTAAACCAATGATCCTAACTCTTTGATAGAATAACTCTTTCCCAAGTGATGATCATACAAAGGCCCACAACAAGCTGTTTAAATTTAAAAAATGTCACATGCTCCTCAGGAAAAAAAAGTCGAATCAACAAGACCGCATAAGGTAGTATTAGTATGGTGAAGTACTAATAAAACAAGTCTATTCCATGACATGAAAATGGCTAATTTACACCTAGAAGTCACATTAATCATAGTATAACAAACATGCTAGAACACCTTGTCATGGTATGATGATAATAAGAACATGATGATTGTATAAGTCACAAGCATAAATAACCTATATTATCAATATTCCTTTATATGACCATACAATCCAATTATTAAGATACTCAAATGACACACCTAAACCTCCACCATAAATGTGGGTCATGGTAGTAACACAAGGGAAACATGTCCCTAACATGACCATACCCTCCAATTATACCACTAATCCCAATATGGATGTTTTAAGCAATGCCACTTAACGTAAATATGGGCATACCCTTTAAACAGGAGTACCAATCCCAATATGGATGCTTATAGGTGATGACTCCAAACACAAAACGAGGCAATCTAAACCTCCTAGTTGGGTGTTTGGGCTATTATACCAAACACAAGGAATAAACCCATCGATCATGGTGTACCCTCTTCATGAGTAGTGAGACCATGATGGTCTACCACAATATTATTCGTAATCTCTTATACAAGCCAAAACCTAGTAGTATAGAAAAGGTATTAAGTGAAAGGAGATGAAACTCTACCAATCATGGCATATCTTCTAAATGAGCACCGACACCATAACGATCTACCATAATATTATTCATACTTTTGCACATAGGTCACAACCTAGTAATACAAGAAAGGTAATAAGTGAAAGGAAAGTAAATAGCACAAGGTAACTAGACTACTAAATTCCGGTAACCAACCCGAGAGCTAGAGAAGAAGGCACGACTGAAATATTTTTTCCATTATATTATTAATTGGTTATTTCACAATTCGCAACAAAATTCCACAACAATCTAATTAGGTGTTTCCAAATATTAATGTAGAGCATAACCTAAGGGCACAAGTTGCACAAATAACTATTTTATCTTTCTTAATTTCATTATTATTAATTATCAAGTGATATCGTAATTCATAATTACAATTCCATTAACAAGAAAATGGTGTTTGCCAAGTAATTCCACCAAACATAACACAAGGCATGCAAGCCACCACTTGGGTGTTTAAAGGTGACACCAAATTTAACCACTCGAGGCACCATAATATTATTATCTTGATCTATATTAAATTTAGGTTAAACATGGTTGAAATCATAATTAAAATGCTATAATTAGAGAGAAATATTAATATGGAAGTTCCAAAGAAAGAATGACAAGTATCAAGCAATCATGGAATAATCAGCCAGAACAATGGATTAGTTCCTAGGACCAGTTGACTAGTTTAGTCGCATCAAACCTAAGAAAATAACACATAGTAAAACCAGTCGACTGGTTGGTCCAACTAATCAATTATTCATAGGAACCAGTCGATGGGTTTAGCAAAACAGGTTGATAGGTTGAAGTAGAGACCAGACCACTCTGATCACAAGGTAACCAGTCAATGGGCTCGGCAAACCGATTAACTTCTCATCAAAACTAGATGACTAGTGCATCAAACTAATTGAATATTCTCGCAACCAACTGATCATAAATTTCAAATCGAGCAATCATTCATAGAACTAGTCCATCGATCTAACAAATAGATTGACTTGTCTCAGCCAATAGTTACTAGACCTATGATCTACTCTAGTAGAACTTCACTAAACTTTCCCAAATTAATCCTAGCATGCTTCTATACCTTAAAAACATAATTTGATGTAATCCATACATAGAATCACATGGTATATGGAAGAATCAATAATCTACAAGACCATGCGTTGTAATTCATGCTCAAATACAATAAAAATCAAAATTCATGCCTCAATTCCATGCCTCAATCACTCAATATGGGTAAAATAATATACAAATCATGTTAACATCAACCCATGCTCTAATAAGTAAGGCAAACAAGCCACGTGCCATGATAATACATTGAAGAACACTTAAAATGTTGAACACAAGGGTCATTCTCTAAGACCAAATTAAAGATTTGAATCTCATACTCGCCAAATCCATATCAAGGCCAATATGGAAAAATTACATCCTACACATGCTACTATATCCAAAGGCATAATTACATCATAAATATGCTCATTAATTAACTGCACCACACTTTCATCCTTAACACATCAAATTCATGCTTCAAGCTAAAATAACTACAACAGATTCACATCCTCAACATCAAGGAGGATTTAATGAGAACCACATCAAAATTGAGGTCAAGCTCATAAAATTATGCCTACAATAATGATGCACACATATCCTAGATTCTCCACAAAGGTCCTAATGACCACATGCTACTAAACTTAACTGAACATTTGATACGTAGATAGAAAGCTAAAGTCATGGAGTTCGATGAGCATAATAAGCATGTTTGATACATAGAACCTCTTTAATTTAGTTACTAATTCAAACTTCTGATGTAAACTTATGATATATATAATGCTACATCTCATGCTTACAACCATCCATATTTACAACACATATCTTGAACTATTATATATCTAATAACTCATACTTTTTTATAGGAACATGCTAAAAGTTAGAGATATCAACTAATACAACCATGAACTCCAAACCTCATCATAAACTAGAGATTCATCTTACCTCAAAGCAAATCATTTAGAAAAGAGAGAATACTCCAAACTTGATGGCTCAATAAAAGATCCTTGACTATCTAAGGAAATCAAGAATCCAAAATCATTAAAAGACACCTAAAAAACTAATTTTAAACAAGAATAAACAAAGAAGAAGGGTAGAGGTACCAATTCTCAACCTTAACGCACAAGATAGATAGGCAAGATAGCAAAGATTAATAAATCTTCAATTCTTTTAAAACTTTAATCCTCCTTTGTTTATAGAAAACAAAGAGGGGCTAAAGTAGAGATTAAGAAGAAACCGAAGGGAGAATCAACCCCAAATAGAAGAAGAAGGAGAGGCAGGGGCCTATTCACTGCTAGAACAATAAAAGGAAAGATAAGAAGAGAGGTTCTCTACACTTAGCAAAATATAACAAGGGAAAAGGAGAGAAGGGATACCAATTAAAGATATTTTAACGAGTATGTTAAAAGGAGAGGGAAATTAAATAAGGAAGGCTAGGAGGGTTTGACGGTTGACCAAAAATAAAGAAGAGAGAAAATATGTAACACCCACAATTTACCAGCTTGATAAATAAAGTATGTCTCCCTTGCCTTTCTTATGCCAAGTACTAAGGCTAAAAAAATAGTAACCAAATTAAATTAGCAAAATGAAAATACCATACATAGATAAAATTATGGATAAATATTGTGAGTGTAATAGTATAACCAAAATACAAAAAATGACACAAGAGTTCAAAGGAAAGCGGATCATGACCAAAAACTAGCACCCGAAGGTACGATATCGATTAGTCCTAACTCTTAGCCCTAAAAGCCTACATTGAAAATAGAACCTCATCATAAGGACTCCCCTTATCGTTCCCATTCTTATATGCTTTATGCCACTCCATGGCCCTCACTTAGACATCTCTAAGAGTAGTATGAGTACGACTTCCTCGTACTGAGTAAATCACAATACCTCACAATAGGCTGTGTACCCACATTTCACATAGTCACATAGAATCTGAAAAGCGTACTAGAGCACAAAGCATGTTCTATAACCATAAAAAATATTCATAGAACAACGTATATGAACATCCAATCTCAAGCTTAATAGTAAAATATACTAGTCAACTTCTCATTATTTCAAAGGTTAAATACATTCCGAAAATAGTGGTAGGACACTAAGGAAACTACAGAACCATAGTACAAAACAATACTAGTGTAGGGGACTAAGGTATCTACTAAACCAACAACTCCAACATAATACCAAGGTAGGGCACCAAGGAGACTACCAAACCAACAAATCCAAAACAATACTAAGGTAGTGCACACCAACAAATCATTTCTTTTCATTTTATTGCATAGCAAATATTTTCATTTTTATTTACTTACTTAAGGGGGATACAATCAACCTAGGGACATAGCGGTACATTTGGTAATATTGGTACCCAAAGGCAACACAATACTTTTATCTCAAACCTAGGGACACATCGGTACCCCTAGTCATACGAGCACACAAATTTAATATATTATCCTACAACCTCAGTTACTTAGTCCTTAAGTATTGATACCTCCTATAAGGCTTGTATATCACCTATAGAGTAGAGTAGGGCCTTAATTAGGGCACATTAGCACACCAATGATTACTGAACCAAATAAATGAGATCTAATACCTCACCTTTAGGGTAGCTAATCCCAGGGAGTAACTATTTCCAACTTGAGGTCTTCCACTTTAAGTATAAATATTTTATGAGGTAATCACATAAGTCACATACCACACAATAATTTCCATTAACCTTTTTCCCTTTTATTTCCAATTATTAAGGTAAACCCTAAGGTCATAGGTCTATGTCAAACCAAGTCAAAGCTAAGGTCCACCTATCAAAAGTATATGGTCATCCTAGTGTCTGATTATTTGTAAGAGATATATTAGGTTGAAATTACCAAAATACCCTTCAAAACCCTAGTTTTACCATTTTATTCATTTTCGTACCAAACATTATCATTATGAGAGATTTATTATTAGCAGAAAAAAGGTAATATTTCACATTATTTTAGAACCTAGGTAATCATTGCATTTTTTTCAATTAATTATGTTTTTCACTTTTCACACATTTAGTAGGTTGCGCCCATAAACCTTAATCATGCAACATTCACATTTCACATCTTCCATGTAGTATGTACATACACACTGAAAGCATAAATCACCATTTAAATAGGAATATTATCATCATAGTACATGTAGGGGAATATCTCGAACCCTATGTCATGTGAATAGAATTTATAATAAGCTAACCCTAATCATGCGCATATGCTTCCATGCAATTCATCGTAACCCTAACTACCAAGCATGAGAAATCATGAGGCATTTACCATGGAATTAGAATCATAAATTAACAATATTGGAAATCTTCATAAAATCCTAAACATGCAGACATAAACTGTTGTAGAAATAGTGTGGATTTAGAGAGGTCCACACCAAATCGAGATTAACAAGATTATGCACAATTGAGAACACACACACAAAACAGAATAATTCAGGAAAAAATAGATATCTTTATTTATGCTCTTGTGTGATTACAATATAATTAAACCAATCAATCACTTAATTACACAAATCCACAATTCTTTTTAAAGAGAGAATTATATGGAAAAGAAGTAGAAATTAGGACACATGACTCGTGATGGCTAGGGTTTCAACATGTCTCCTTTTATAGAAGAAAAAACCATACGGAGAAAAAAATATGTTTTATAAATAAGAAAAACATGGTTTGTATTTTGGAAACACGTGACCCCAATGTATATTTCGTTAATTTTGACCTTTTCCCAAAATGTATCAAGAGTTCCTTTAAGAAACATGATACGTGTTTAATAACATGCCCCATGTTGTTTCTTACACAAAACGTCACATTACACCAAACTTTCCCAACATATGCATGATACAACACAATGTTATGTTATGCTCAAATACCCAATCAAAACCCATAATTATTCTCCATCTTGATGTAATATTTGTGACGCATAACATGTAAAGACAGCTACAAAAAACACTGTCCCAACAAAGGACCTCCTGGCCTATGAAAAGCAATCAAGTTCGAGAAACACTTGAACTAATCCATGGTCAGTGGCTTTATTAGCGTATCAACTGGATTATCCAAAGTACCCACTTTCTCTAACACAACTTTGCCTATAACAACAATACATCGAATAAAGTGATTCATGATGTCAATGTGCTTCATTAGATGATGGCAAGAATTTTGATTCTTTTCTAAACAGATAACACTTTATCTATCACCACTAACAACTAGAGCACCATAACCCAAACCCAACTCTCGTACTAAACCACCAAGCCACAAGGATTTTTGAAAAGCCTCTATCATAGCCATATACTCTGCCTCAATAGGGGACAAGGCCATCATATCCTACAAGGAAGTTCTCCAGCTAATACCTGAACCACTAAGATAGAAAATATATCCACTGGTAGATCTCCTTTTATCAAGGTCTCTACCATAATTAGAGTACATGAACCCAACCAACAAATTAGTTGACCTCCCATACTTAATATAAGCTGATGTCGTTCCCTTCAAGTACCTAAGGATCCACTTCACTGCTTGCAAATGAGCCTTTCCTAGATTTTCCATATATCAACTCACAACACTAACAACTTGATCAATATTAGGTTGGGTACACACCATAACATATATAATACAACCATAGACATTTTCATATGGAACAAGTGCCATGAAATCATCTTCCTCTTTGGATTTAGAAAAATTTAAAGCATACAATAAGAAGTGAATAGCCAATGGAGTGCTAACTATCTTGGCATCCATCATATGAAATCTCTTAGCACTTTGTTCACACAAGACTCCTGTGACAAGTACAAAAGTTTTTGCTCACGGTTTCTAATAATCTTCATGCCAAGGATCCTCTTCGTGGCTCCAACATCCTTTATCTTAAACTCACTCTTCAACATTACCTTCAACTTATCAATATCAAACATATCTTTTTTTTTGTAACAAGCATATCATCAATATATAGCAAAAGATACACAAAGGATCCCACTCTCCATTTTCTTTAAATACACACATCCATCATAATCACTCTTGGAGAAACCATTCTCAAGAATAAACTAATGAAATCGTTTATACTACTATCTAAGAGACTGCTTCAAATAGTATAATGACCTCTTTAATAGGAACACGTGATCACACATCCTTTCAACCACAAACCCATCGGGCTATCATATGTAAATATCATCCTTGAGCTCACTATGCAAAATTGTAGTTTTAACATCCAATTGCTCCAACTCAAAATCATGCATAGCTATAAGTGCAATTAAGGTACAAATAGAAGTGTGTCTAACCACAAGAGAACATGCCTCATTATAGTCCACACATGGAATCTTACTAAATCCACGTGCGACTAAGCAAGCCTTATACCTCAGCCTCTCGACCCTTGGAGCTCCCTATTTGAACTTGTACACCCATTTGCAATCAACAAATTTTTTTATTCCTTAGTGGATTCACAAATTCTCATGTCTTATTCTTCAATAAGGACTCCATCTCTTCCTCCATAGCAGCACACTACTCAGAAGAATCAGTACTCTCAATAGCCTTTGAGAATGATTATGGCTCATGCACATCGACAACTGTCTCTACACTAGGTACATCATAGCCATCCAATTATTCATAATCGCACTTTAGCGAGGCTTGAAAATCCTTCGTCCTCTACCTAAAGCAATGCCTCATTTCTCCACCTATTGCTTGGGTCCTTCCACTTTAAGAATAGTGAGTTTATTATAAGGGTCTCTATCACCTAACTCAACCTCAACCTCACCAAACCTGAAGCACTCTCCTGCTCTACCTCCTTAGTGATTCTGTCACAAGAATAGGTCTTCTAGATGAACACAAACTCATTAAATGTAACATCTCTACTGATCAAGAACTTGGATGTAGGTGGCTCCCACAACCTGTACCCCTTCATGATGCAGGGGAATCTCAAGCTCAATCTTAATCTTATTCTTCAAGGGATGAAGAACAAGAAGAATTAGCATACTTGGAGATGGAACCCATTGTGCTTGAAAATTTTTATGCTTCTCATGCTTTGTTAAGTAACACTTTTAGGTATTGTATATGTTTGCAAGAAGTTCAATCTATTGAATATCTTTGATCTAAAAGATAATGGCATTACAAGAATTGAAAACTTGTATGGAAGATAAGTCTACAAGATACAAAGTTGGATTACATATATTAAATCTATGTATTACATATTTTAAATTTTGTATAGCTTTGTTATTTTGTTGTATAATTTGTAATGCTTGTAAAATTTCATTGTAGTTAATATGTATATGTATGTGCCATGAAAATGGGTTATTTTTGTAAATAAGGCCAAAGTATTATAGGCTTGTTAATTAAAGGACATGCATATGTACATGTATATGTATATACCCTTTGTACACTTGATCTCATCATATATGACATATGAATGAATAAAACTTTTGAATAAGAGAGAATCAACACAAGAGTGTGTGTTCATCTTCTTCTTCTTCTTCTTCTTCTTTAAGTGAGGTTCTTAGAGAGTTGTAGAGAGAGTTCTATTGATAGAAATAAGGTTTCTCTTTAGAAGGTTAGTGATCTTTTGAATATTTTCAATACTTGAGGACTACGAGAAAAGTTCCTAGAATATTGAAGATTATTAGTTTTGATGATCTTCCACATTGCTTCAGTACGGATGTAAAACCAAGAAATATACACTTCTTGGCTCTAGGCTCAAGTTTACCATCATTGAAATAAGCATAAGAAGTAAAACAAAAGACATGAAAATTAGAATAATCAGCTAGCTTACCAGACCACAAATCCTCTAGTGCCTTCAAATCAATGGACTGATTTGGTGACTGATTCACCAAGTATGATGTCATACGAACTGCCTCAACCCAAAAATCTCTATCTATACCTCACTATGATAACATAAATCAAGCCTTCTCTAATAGGGTTCAATTCATCCGCTTAGCAACTCCATTTTGTTGTGGTCTTCCAAAATAGGTGTAGTGTCTTTGTATCCTATGATCTTAGAAAAATTCAGTGAAACTCTACTCAACAAACTCAAGATGATTATCTATCCTGAGACATTTAACCTAATTCCTAGTCTTCTTCTCTATAAAGGTTAACCAATATTTGAAAAACACCAAACACATCATTCTTATGCTTTAAGAAATAAACTCATACCTTTCTAGAGAAGCCATCAATGAATGTGAACAAGTACGGTGAATCACCTTTGACCCCACAAATCTAAATGGATATACTTAAGAGGCCCTCTCATACTATGCTTAGCTATAGAAAAGTTAACCCTCTTATGCTTTTCAATTGCATAATGCTCACAGAAGTTTATAGTACCTGTACTCTGTCCATTTGCAACCCCCTCTTAGAGAGCTCAATTAGACATTTGACACTCATGAGTTCCAATCTCATATGCCAAAGTCCGTAGCATCTGAATCTGACAAACTCAACGATATCACAACAGTTATCCCCATAATAGTGTAACCCACCAACTCATACAATATCCCAACCCCCATCCCCTTCATCACAACCAGAGTCCCTTTTGTAATTCTCAGGGAACCATCCTCTATAACACATCGATACCCATTACAATCCAAGGAACTCAAAGGGATGAGTTTTTTAGTCATCTCTAGGATATGTCTCACGTTGGACAGTGTCATGACCACATAGCCACACATCCCTACCTTCATCTTCCCAACACTAGAAACTGTGCAACCAACATCATTGCTCATCAAGATAACTTCGCCTTGAGTCACCTCAAATGTCTACAACCAGCTCCAATTGGGACAAATATGGTAAGAAAACCTAGAATCTAAGATCTATACATCACTGATCTTGTTCTATTTATTAGTGGCCGGTAACATATCTTCATCACTATCACCATGGGCAACTATAACATCATCCTTTGTACCAGATGACTAACCAAATGTAGCACCGAGCTCAAGGTTAGGATAAAACTTTCTAAAATGCCCCTTCTTGTGACACCCATAGCATGCTACATTCTTCTGCCAACTCTTTCACTTATATATGGACCTTTTATGGTCACTAGACCCTCGCTTCTATGGCCTCCTCTGGCTACCAATCGATCACTATGTGAGTCCCCAAAAGTATCATTGCCAGTCAACTCACTATCAATCAACTCCCATTGTGGCAGGTTGGATTTCACATCCTAGAGGGCTAAATCATCCATCCCATACAAAATTGTCTCGTGAAAATGTTTAAAACTTGCAAGCAAAGAGCATAACAACATAATATCCAAATCTTCATCATCTAATTTAACATTTGTATTATGAAAATCTATAACAATATATTCAAATTCATCCAAATGGATTTTTAAAGATTATCCCTCACATAGTTTTAGGTCATGAAGGTGATACTTCAATAGTAGTCAATTTGCTACCAATTTTGTCATGTACATTGAATCTATCTTCAACCACAAGGAAACCATTGTTGATTCTTTTTCCACTTCTCGTAATACCTCGTTCAAAATATACAATTGTATGGTGGAGAGGGCCTTTAGATATCATTCTTTGAATCTCTCACCCGTTATCAATTCTAACTTCTTTGAATGAGTGGAAAGAGATTTCTCCAATCCATTCTGAATTAGAATATCACGTATCTTCAATTTCCATAATCAAAAATTGACGGATCAATTAAACTTCTCAATATTAAATCTTATACCCATCCTGATAACCGGATTTCTTCAACAACACAACTATAAAAATATTATAGAATTAGCATGGATTTAGAGAGATCCGAACCAAATTAGAATTAACAAGATTATTCAAATTGAGGATTCAACCACAAAATAGAACAATTGAGGAAAAGGTAGAGATATTTATTCATGCTCTTATATAATTAAAAGATTATTAAATTAATCAATCAATCAATTGCACAAATCTACAGTTCTCTTTTAACGGAGAATTCTATGGAGAAGAAGAAGAATTTGGGATGCATGACTCTTGATGGCTAGGTTTTCATCATGTCTATTTTTATAAAAGAAAAAATCCTATGGGGCAAAATAGTTTGTTTCAAAAATAAAGAAAAAACATGATCTACTTTTGGAAACACAAGACCCTCATATTTATTTATTTACTCTCAACTTTTTTCCAAAACACATCAAAGATTTCATAGAGAAACACGATCTTGTTAATTAAAATGGTACCCCCTTGTTTCTCATATACTTCACAATTTGCACTTAAAACTTTTCCTACACCTACACAAACCAACACAATATTATTCTATGCTCAAATACCTAATCAAAACTCACACAAAGTGATGCACTTGGTCGAATGTATCTATTATCCTTCAAATCATCTATAGAGTATGCAAAATTACCATCTCAATTAGCGAAATACAATAGGGTGCCTTGAACAGACGATGTTTCCCCTGTAGAAGGTCAATTGTGAAGTTTATCTTACATACTAATGGCATCCCCAATTTCTTGTCAAGAAACATGCCTAGAAACTTGTGAACAACCATGATATCCTAAATTAATGGCTCACCAACATTCAAATATCGAACACTGCATATGTAGAGCAGGTAACCATTCTACACTATTATACCAAGGACTAACACAAACACTTTCCTTACTAAGTGCCAAGGCTTGCAAATTTTCTAGGAGAAGCTAGCATCCATTGGTTCCCTGAGTATCACATATTCATGTACACAATCTATCACAACCAAATACCTCAAAAGTATACCATTTCCTAAATAATGTCAAAGTTGTGAACCTCAATTTCTATCAAGACTATATATATCTCAATGTCACTAATGAATAAGTTTTTATCCAAATATATCCTAGTTGTAACTCCCCCAAAATTCACTACTAAAAAATTTCATTTTATCTAAGATTTAGCAGAAGCAATTAAATCAAAACTTGTGAATTTCAGGGATGTTACTGTCGTGATAAGTACAAGCACGACCCTCTATTGTTTATGTACTGACCACAAGGCTAAAGCAATTTTAACAGCCATCATACTTCAAACTCACAACATGACTTCAATAAAGCATTTAAGCAAACATAAGATAGAAATCAGAGTGTGTGAAAAGAGTTACAATCCCAAATACATAGTTAAAGTTCCTTAAAAGGAATAAGGTCTACACAACGATAAAGGTTAAGTCTGGGAAATCTAATACAAAATCGAAGAGCATAAAGAAGAAGTCCGGCCATGGCACTCTCGATCTTTGTGCCTAATCCATTCTCAACTCTCAGCCCAACCCGATGCTTCATAAGCATCAAAAGCATCAAAGATAGTATCACCAACCTGCATAAAGTCAGAGGGGCCTTCTGCTTATGGGAATGAGCAACACCCATGAAACGGGTGGTCAGTACGCTACGTACTAAGCAAGGTAACCATTCACTAAGGCCAACACATAAGGGCATATAATACAAGTACGTTAACATGACAGTATACAATCTCTTAGATAAATAAAAGCCAAGCTACAATTTGGATAAACCTAATTATTTAATCTCTTATCGGTACTCATTTCACACCATACTTTTTATCAATCCATGCGAGTACAGGAATCTAATTATTATAGCCGGTGCATCGGTCACATACAAGGCAGAACGCACTTGACCACCATTATATGCCGGTAGATCGGTCTCCAGGGCACCCCAGAACCTAACCATTATTATGCCGATGGATTGGTTTGGGCCCAGCTCAATAATATTCCACTTTAAACGATTAGTGTCTTACTGTGTCTTATTCAACATATTTCACCCTAGACATGCATGACTAACACCATCTACGCTTATCCTCCTAAGAAGACCCATCCCATATCTTGAGGCTCCTGCACCTCCTAACTGTCCCAACATCCTTTCCTTTTCCACTTGCTCATACTAGAGGTCCAACTTCTAAGTGTGTGGGTTGGGGCCTACTACCTTACACCTCCAAGTCCACTCATAGTCTTACCCTAGGGTTTTCTCCAGAAACCCTAATTTGGGACCTATGTGGCCCATCTTTCTCTTCCTCACACAACCCAAACTATTTTAACACCCCACACATCACAACCCTTAGATTCACCCTCATCATCTCACTTTGCTTCCCCAAATAAACGAGGTGACCGCAAAACCCTAGATGGTCACACCAAACCCTAGCTGACCATGCCAAACCCTAGCATCCTCCTTTCCACATGTCACCCTTCTATTTCTCACCTTCCACCCTCTCTTTCCAATGATACCTATGCTTGCCCCGCACATAATAATCCTCTATCTTCATCTCATACTCCACTCATCCTTATATATTTTTCCTTTTTACCACCTTCTCATATTAGGGTTTCCTCCAAAATCCTAGCTCAGTCTCCTATGTACCCTTATACTATCCCACGTACTATTTTTCACCCAAAGTCTCCAATCACCTAAAAAACTCTTCCATTACCTTCCTCACACCTGAAGGTAACTTTCCATATGAAAAGTTCACCTCCATGCGGACTCGATCCATTCCATGCAAACCCTCAAAGTTTTCATGCAAAATCCTAAAATTTCCATGCAACCCTAGATTCTCCCCCTACAAAGTTCACCCACTCTTTTATTTTATTTAAAGTCCCCTTTTCATTCATCTACTCATTGATCATGGAATATTTAGGTCAATCCCACCTACGTTAGCCAACTTACTTCCCCTTCGTCCTCTTACTTTTCTATTTTACTTTTTCATCTTTCCATCCCACACTACCACATTAAATATCCTTGCATACATGTCCTAAAGGACCATATCACATCACATCACAATTCGCCACATATACATATTAAACACATGCCATAAGAAAGCGCATAAGCATACCTCAACTCCAAGCTGTGCTATACATAAAACATATATAACAATAGCACAAGATACACAACATATCATTATACATGGAATCCAAGGCATATAAGGCATATAGTACACATAAGGCCCTCGTTACACCCTTACCTAGTACGTCACCGGTCTTGGAGTAAGTTCCTACGCCTTCTCAAGATTTTGATTGGTTTCACCTATAAGAGGGAAAAAATAAGGATTAGTTTCCCTCATACCAAAAATACTATTATTCCCTATTTTATTATAAGATTAGGGTTACTATTATTAAAGGCAACTTTACAAGTGAAAAATATGGTTTTTTATCCTCAAGTTAACCTACTAGATTATTACTAGTCAAAATGGGTTTATGTTAATATTTATAGCCATATTTAAATTATTAAATCTAATAGCTTTATTTCTTCTAACAATAGTACTAACACTAGTTATAGTAAAAATAGTGATATTAATAATAATAGTAATACTAATACTCCTAGTAATAGAAACCCTAGTATTTTTAAGGTTAAGGCTAATAATAGGGTTAGGGATAAACTAATAATATAATAATATTAATACTAACAAAATACTAATATTGCTAAGGATAATATTAATAATAGTAATATTTGAAATAATGATAATATAAGGGTTTGAATTCTTTTACCCCAATAATAATGGTAACAATAACAATAATAATAAGGGTATTAGGAATAATTTTAGCAATATTCGGAAAATAATAATAATAATAATAATAATAATAATAATAATAAGGTTTGAGTATCCTTCTTTTATAGCAACAAAGTGATATCATGCCAAATCTAGTATCAATAATAATAATAATAGTAATAGTAATAATAATAATAATAATAATAATAATAATAATATTTTGGGGATAATAATAAACATGATAAATAATAATAAATATGAATAATAACAATAATAATAATGATAATAATAATAATAATAACAATATAAATATAATAAAAATTAATAAGGCTTGCATAATTAGGGTTTAAGGGTTGAGAGTGGTTAAGGAACCACCTAGGGTTGGTGGTGACCGACGATGGCAGGGAAAGAGGGAGAAAAAGGGAATAGTTGAGTGTGGGGAATAGGATAGGGGGAATGAGGGTGGAAGTTGGGATGGTTAAGATTGTCCAAGTTGAGAGGGTTGGAATGGGGGTGGTGGCGTAGCCATAGGCGGCAGCGCTGCTGTGGAAAGGGAGGAAGGGAGGAGGAGAGGGAGGAAAGGGAAAAGGAGGGTAGGGAGAGGTAGAGGAAGGTCTGTAGGGGATTTTGGGAAGTGTAAAGGGTGGTGGTTGCTACGGGAGTGGTGGTGAAAGGTGGTGTGAAGGGCGGCAGGGGAGGAGATGTGGTTGATCGGGAAGGGTACTTTGCATGGCCGGGGTGGCTCATGTAAGGAAAATTGAGGGCGGAGGGAGGGGTAGTTTGGTAGAGGGTGATGTAGGGAGTGGTTCTGTGGGTGGCTCGAGCGGCGGCGACAGCGAGGTTGTCTGATTTGGAGGTGTTGCCAAGGTCGGGAATTTTCGGGCTGCGAAAAAGGATCTTATTTTGGCTACTTAAGGGGTATATATATAGCTTAACTGGATGGAGGAAAACTATAGGAGGCAGGGGAAAATAGGGGGTAGCGGGGTAGGCACACCAGCCGGTGATGGTAGGCTGGCACAGGTCTACCGTTAAAAGGCTATGGTTATCGGGGGAGAAGAAAGGAAGCAGGGTAGGCTCGCGTGAGGAGGGGGAAGGTCGGTAGGGTCTATAGGATAGGAAGTCGGTGGGGAAGAGAGGGAAGGGATGGCTGGTCAGTGGTAGTCGGTAGAAATCAAGCCGTAGGTCAAGGGAGAATTGCAGGTCTCGTAGGGGGAGGCTGGGGAAGAAGATAGGGGTGGTCCAGGAAGAAAAAGAAAGAAAGAAAGGGGAGGGAACCAGGCCAGCTAGGGGAGAAGGAAGTGTGTTGCAGGCCTGGGTCGCGCAGGAGGAAAAGGAGAGGGATCGAGGGGCAGGCTGAGCTGGCCCAAGTTGGGGAAGGGGAGGGAAGAAAGAAAAAGAGAAGAAGAGGAAGGAAAGAAAATGAGAGAGAGAGAGAGAGAGAGAGGAAAAGAAAAGGGAGAAAAAAAAGAAAGAAAAGAAAAATAGGTGAGTTGGGGTATTTAAAATATTTTGGTATCTTGGGATACTTAAAAATAATAATATTTTAATAAAATGATAATTAAATTCTCTTTTTAGGTTAATTTAGGATTTTTGAAAGATTTTTCTTCAAATTCCATTTTAATTAGCAAAACACTCAAATTTTTTCTAATTAAATTATTCATTATTTTCTCCTTGATTTGCCTTAATTACTTCCCTTTTATTTTTAATAAAATAATTTATTTAATTAATTTTCCTAATGAATCCTTATTTTGCCATAATTCCTAAATTAGGGTTTTGGGGTATTTCACTAATACATTGAAGTCCTTATTCAGATGGGACCACAATAGAGGTCACTATTTTCTTTAGATTAGTCATAGAATCCTTGCAAATGAAAGTAGTAGTAATAAAAGAATGCAAAGCTACTGTGTCAAAAAGTATGCTTGCAAGAAGAGAGGAGATAATATGTACTCATGGTGACCCATTAGCCTTATATTGACTTATAACATTCAAAAAACTTTCACGAGGTGGTTGTACAACATTACTAGAGTCATATCCCTACTGGAAAGTACAGGGCTTTGGAGTCCTCTATTGCATATTCCTACTCACTAGACAATTAATTGATAGAGATGGTAATGGGTTGGGTCTTGGTTGGGTTTAACAAGATCCAAATCTAAACTCATTTATAGTACCTGGGCCCAGACTCGTTGGGTCTTAAATGTTTAGACCCAAATCTATCAATTCTAATAGATAAATGGGTCCTAAACGTGAAATAACCCAAAACCTTAATCGAGAAAATTATGCTCAAATAATAATTTATTAAGAAAATTAATTAAATAAATGATTTTTTTTAGAATAAGGGGAAAATCTAAGGCAAAATCAAGAGAAAAATAATGAGTTAAATTAGGAAAAATTTGGGCGTTTTGCTAATTAAAATAGAATTTAGGAAAAATTATCCAAAATATCCTAAATTACTATAAAAAAGGGAATTTAATTATTATTTTACTAAATTTTATTATTTTAAATATTCCAAAAATACCAAAATATTCTAAATACCCCAACCAACCTATTTTTTCTTTTTTCTTTTCCCTTTTTTTCCCTTTCTTTTTTCCTTTTCTTTCCTTTTTCTCCTTTCTCCATTTTCCTTTTTCCTTTTTTCCTTTTTTCCCTAGGATTGGGCCTGCCCTTCCCTCGCAGCCCAACCCCTTCCCCCTCTTCCTTCTTCGTGGCCCAACCCGCACCCTGTTTTCTTTTTTTTTCTCTTCACCCGCTCAACTGCCAAGTCCTCTTTCTTTCTTTTTTCTTTTCTTTTCCCCCAAAACGGTCAGCCAACCCACCCTTCATTCTTCCTCCCACGCTTGTAGATTGAGACCTACAACCCCCCATACGATGACCAACTAGCGACCATACTGTCAACCTGCACCATCCCCTCTCTCCCATTCCTTTTCCGACCCCACTAGCCCCACACCTCCTCCCACGCATGCACCCTCCCTTTCCTTTTCTTCTCCCCCGACCAAACCTGCAACTGCCATACCTATCCCCTTGTTCTCTTCCCCTGTTTTCTTATCCACCCACCAATAGCCTATAAATACCTCATACCCGACCTCAATCGGCCTTCTTTTCCCTACCCAGAAAATCAACCCTCCTTGCGCCACCATTGCCGCCATCGCCCAGCGCCACCACCCGAAACACCTGCCAAACTCCTCCCTGCATCACCCTCCACCGAACCACACTACTCACCACCTCTAATTCCCCCTACATGAGTCGATCTAGCTATGCCAAGTAGGCTACCTAATCTGCCAATCCTCCTCCATCGTCGCCATACGCTGCCATCCTCTTTGCAAACACCACTTCTCCTACCTCCTAAAACACTCATCAAAACCTCCCCTACCTCCCCCTACATTCCTTTCTCCCTGCCTCCCTCTCCTTCACCCTTCCTCTTCCTCCACCACCACAGAAACCACCACCTATGCCTCCCCTTTTGTTGCGCCACCACCACCATTCCAACCCTCTAAACCCATAGGATCCACCACCACCACAACCACCCTCTCACTCCCCCTCTTCTAGCATAGAAATCCACCTCTCCAACTCTACTTCCTTCTCTACAGCCGTTGCCACCACCTAGCCGCCGCCACCGCCTCTAGGTTGTGCCCTAACCTCCCTAACCATTAAATATAATTAATATAATTGTTATTTAATTTTATTAGTGTTATTATCATTATTATAATTATTATTATTATCATTATTATTACTATTATTATTATTATCAACTTTGGCACTATTATTATTAATGTAATTATTCGAAACCTTATTGTTATTGTTACTAAAATTCAAATTATTATTATTATTATTATTATTATTATTATCATTATCATTATTGTCACTATTCTAATATTACTAGTATTATTATTATTATAATTCGGATTAATATTATTATTATCACTATTATCATCATCATCATCATTAATATTATTATTAAAGGTATTATCTTTAGCATTTTTAATAGTGTTAATAATGCCTTAATATAGACCAATATAACTAGCTAACCCTATTTTGACTAATAATAGCATGATTAAGTATTTTAAGAATAATACCCTTATGTTTACTTATAGAACTACTATTATTATTAACCCTAATACTAGGTTATAATAATAAGGAATAATTATAATTTAGTAAGAGGGAAGTTAACCCTAGTGTTATCCCTTTATAGGTGAACCAAGTCAAAATCCTAAGGAGTCATAGGAGCGTGCTCCAAGTTCAGTGTCCTCTTCAGTAAGGATGCAGTTAAGGCCTATCATGTGTGTTATGTGCTTGTATGCCATGTGTTATGTTATTTTGTGTACCTTATGTGATTATGACCACTTACTTGTAGCGCAGCTCGAAGTTGAGATATGTTTGTGTGCCCTCCTTATGGCATGTGTAAAATAATATATATGTTCTGCTTTTGATGTCGTGTGATGTGGCCCTCTAGGACATGCATACTAAGAGGTTTTAATGATAGGGCATGGGGTGAAAGAATGAAAAGGGAAAAAGGGGAATGATTTGACTAAAAGGGAGTGAGAATGACCTAATTATCTCATGACCTATAAGAGGATGAATGAAAGGGGGATATGGACAAAATAAGAGAGTGGACTGAATCTTACATGGATAAGTCTAGGGTTTTTCATGGGATGGACGGTATATGCATGGGGATGATCCTTACATGGAAAAAAGTTAACTTGAGGTTTAAGTAGGGTAAGGGAATCATTGTTTGGGTGATTGGGGTCTATGGGTGAAAAATAGTACGTAGGTTGGCATAAAGGTGCATAGGGATCTTGGTTAGGGTTTGGGAGGAAAACCTTAAGTGGAGGAGATTGTGAAAAGGAAAAATCATGGAGAGGAGTGGAATATGGGAGAAGAGTGGAAGGATGTCATATGGAGGGTGAATGTGTACATTATGTGGAAGGGGAATGGTAAGTGAGGAATAGAGAGATGACATGAGAAAAGAGAGGTGCTAAGATTTGGGGTGGCCAACTAGGGTTTCATGATCACATGCACAAAATGGGAAGATGGAATGCTTGGGGTTGAATATAAGTGAGGTAATGTCTTGGGGAATTAGAGGAGTATGAGTTGTGTGAGATAGAGGAAAGATGGGCCATATAAGCCAACTTATAATTTTCCAGGAAAAACCCTAGAGGGCGATGGTGAGTTGATCTAGAGGTATGGAGAAGTGGGCCTCGACCCACACCCTTAGGAGTCGGGTATTTGTGTTAAGTAAGGAGAAGAGGGAAAGGATGTATATATGTGTTGGGAGGTGCAAAAGTCCTAAGATATGGGGCGGGGCCTTCTCAGGAGAATAGGAGTAGACGAATGGTGTGAGAGGGTAGTCCAAAGAACATGCATGTCTAGGGTGAAGACCTATTTCGAATAAGACACTGATAAGACACTAATCAGTTGAAGCAAAAGAGTATTGAGCCGGGCCCAAATCGATCCACCTGCATATTAGTGGCCAAGTGTCGATGTGCCCTAAAGACCGATCCACGGGCATATAATAGTAGTCAGAAGCGTTCTACCCTATACGTTTCTGATCCACCGGCTATAATAGTGGGGGATCCTGAGCTCAATAAACAAAACTTTAAGTTATGATAAGACACAGGAAAGACACTAAGTACTTACAGTGAAACACCATGAGAGTCAGGGCCAAACTGATCCACCAGCATAATAGTGGCCAGGAGAACTTTGCCCTAGAGACCGATCCACCAACAATAACACTGGTCAGGAGCATTTTTCCCTGTACATTTCTGATCCACCGGCTATAACAGTAGGGTTCCCATACTCGCATGGACTTATAAAGAGTATGGTGTGAAATGGATATATTAACCAGAGGTCTAATGATGAAGTGAATTGGACTATAACATAGCTTCTAGTATATGCATTGCTTGCATGATTTATCTATATGACCCTACTTGTACTATATGCTTTTGTGTCTAGCCTTAGTTGCATGGTTACCTTACTCAGTATGTAGCGCACTGACAACACGTTTCATGGGTGCTGCTCATTCCCACGAGCAGAGGACCCTACTGAGTTTGTGCAGGTAGGAGACACCATCTTTGATGCCTCAGGCGGGGCTGAGAGTTAACCGTACTTGGTATAGGGACCCAAGAGCGATGTTGACTAGAATCCTTTTTATCCCTTTTTACTTATATTTCCATCGGATTTTAGTTTTGTTTTGTTATGTTGTACCTTTTATCTCTTTTGGAAACTTTGACTATGTACCTTATTTGGGTTGTAACTACTTGTATCGCATACTTTGATTTTCGTGTTATAAATGTTTTGGTTTCTATGAATCCTTGTTTAAGGTTTTTCAATATCTTGTGAAAACCTTTCTTTAGCCTTGTAGTTAGTACGAGACCGGCCGAGGGTCCGGCTTATACTCATTATGGGGGTAGCACCCTCGTGCTTGTAATTGTTGTTTAAAGGAAAATTTTCAGCTATGATTTTGGAGGTGTTACAAAATGAGCCCTAATTGATCAAAATAATTTTATAAAAAATTAATAATATATGTAAATACTAATAAATTTATGTTTTATATAGCACAATATAAATGTTTTGCTAAAAAAAATCATCTGAGTGTAAAGATAAATTTTTCAAAATAGTTACTTTATCTTTTCAAGTGGTGCTTTAATATTTTTAGATTAAAATATTATACATATTACTTATAAAGTAAATACATAAAAATAAAATTAGAAAAAAGTTAAATCAGCTCAAACAACATCACAACAAGGATGAAAAACATAAAATTATTATGCTTGTTTGTATATATATAAACACACATATACATATTTATTAAATGGGTGTAGCGGTTTGGGTTTGCATCTAGGACTACTAGAACTAAACCCATACCTATTTAGGTATATGTGGACCTTGATCTAGTCCAACCTAGTAGCTTATAAAAATTATGGACCCATACCCACAAAAAAATAAAAGCAAATGTGGCGATATTAGGTTAGGCTCAAGACCCATTGCATCCCTATCAATTAGTTAGGCCCTCTAAATAAGTTGTTTCTAGGCCATTAAACCTTGATATTGAAGCTACCATTGTGATTAGGGTCTATCCCAAATTTGGTGTGTTGTCATAGACACCAAAAATTACACTCAAATCACACAAACAAATAGCAAGGAGTGAATAGGGGTCAATCACATAGAGACTTTAATTCAACTCTTTAGTTTCTACTATCAATTTAATTTCCCTATTTTTATAATTATGAAAAAAATTACATTACAATAAAATAAGAAGTTAATAATGAAAATAATAACCAAGTAACAATAATGAGATAATAGGGATTAGAGGACATATTCAATAAAGGGATACCAATCGATCATCCAATAATATGGTTATGTAGTGTTTTTTATGTTAACCTATAAAGGTTTGCACACATTTTCTTTCTAGAAACCTCTTATGAAAATAAAGCAAGGGGTAGTTATGATTTATTGTCTAACCAATTGATAGTCTAGAAAAAGATCTCTAGATTTAAATAATGGAAACATTAACAATTAGGAAGTATCTAATTGAAAACATAATTTAAGTTATCTTGCATTATATAGTCCTAAGGATTAATATACTAGAATGAACTAATATTGTTGTGTTAAAAATAAACTAACCTATTTTCTATTTGTGAATATATATACTAATAATTATAGATTAACTATGTTATCCTCACAAACCTATTAGCAATTAAATTAGCTAGGTGTTTAAGATAGATAATAAAGCACTAGTCTTGGATTAGTGATCATTAAACACGATCTGCTTATATTACCAAAAATATGGATAACATTTGAATCTAATTTACATCTCATGATCAATTAACCTTCAATTATCTTCCTACCCACACTAATTTAACCTATCATATTAATGAAAGAATAAATCATGATTAACCAACAATTAAAAATCATAATTTCAACAAAAATAAACAAATACGGAAACAAAACTCGAATTAAATAGCACAAAAGCATATAACTTTAATCGAATAACAAAAGAATGAAACTTGAATCAAATCAATGTTAAAAATGCAAAAGAAAGTAATCTAAAAGAAAGGATAATGGACTTAGGAGTATCTTAGCGTTGGCATTTCTAATGGGTCTTAAACTCTTCACTTTGATAACAATATAACTGATGAAATATAATAATTAAGCTTTATTAGCTAGAAAATAATGGGAACTAAGAACTAAAATTGGCATATGTTCAATATTTCTATTCACCCTAATTTATCTCCCATATATAGACAAGATAGCAAGAATTAAATTCTAAAAAGAGAAAAATTTGAGCCATATTATTAAAGATGGTATTCCCCATATTTTTATTTAAAGTTAAATGATCCCATGATGAAATCTACAAGAAATACAAGCCTCATTAATAAATACTAGGGTTTTTATATTTCTTGCTCCTTTAGTTTTTCATATGATTCTTTTACACATGATTTCTATTTTTGACATCTTCAATGATGGTGTGCTCGTATGACTTTAACTCTAAGTTTTCCTCTTCATATTATCCCACTTTTGATTATTTATTCTTCTTATTTTTATAAATTTATCTCATCATTCAAAACTTATCAAATAGCAAAAAACTCAAGAAAAATGGTTAAACTATCACAAGTAACAATAAAAAAAATTGGCTTGAATGTATGAGTAAATACTATATAATATCCACTTATCAAATAACTCATGATTAAATCATTTCTTTCCCCTCAAGAAACATAACCATAAAAAGTAATAGAAGCCTATTTGATCAAGTTTGTGACAAAAATCTTCCTCTCTAATAGAGGTTATAAGATAATCAATAATCAATATACAAGATGCATATACATTGTTGAGACTCACAAGACAAGTGATAAAACATTTAGAAAATAATTTCCAAAAAAATTAGATTTAACTCCCTACAAATAAAATTAAAATTCTAAATCCAATCATCAATTCACAAAAATACAAAAAAGAAGAAGAAGAATAAATCTAATAAATCCTTACTATAGGAACATAGGAGCACTCTATTCTCATGTGTTTTTGGTATGGGTTTTTGCTTATAAGTTTTTATAATGGAAGTGATCAAATATAGGATTGAAAATATATTATACTTAGCATATCATGAATAGAGGAGGAGTAGGATGACAAAGGGAAAGAGAAGAAGAAGAAGAAAATAATGAAAATATTGTGGTGAAGGTGGATTGTTCATGTCAAAAGAAACAAATGGCCCCTTACTTTATTGATATGGGTAAATGAAAATTTATGGGGAGTGATCTTTAGTAAAAAATGATAAAAAAAAAATATGGGGCTAGAGGAAAGTATACATGACGGTTTTAGTGTAATAACAATTGTGTATAACCATCCTAAATGAGTGTTATTTTATTATATGTATATACGGTGGGTTTTCAACCAAACCACCATGTATAATAAAATTTAAAAGTATAAAAATGGTACAATTGTGTATAAACGGTGGTTTGGTATATTAACTATTGTGTATACGTTCACTAAAAAAAGGTTCTTTTAGTAAGGATACATGTAGTGGTTATTATACTAAACCATATTCATACTTCCATTTTTTCAATTAAAATTTTCCCTTGATTTTTTTTCTTAATAAGCAAACCACCTTACATTCTATGCCATGTATTTCGATACATATACTTGTGACCCCACCTAGCACAATTCATCTTAGCTCACCTAAATCAAACATATACTTCTCCCAATTGACTTGATCATACCCTCAGAGTTGACCTAATCTGACCTTACTTAGGCCTATTCTAACCCAAATCCTCCTAAGCTAGTATAATTATTCCATTTCTTGACTCCTTAAGGCCCACCCCACCCAACACGACTTCTCTCACCCTATCCAGATCCAACCCAACACTAGCTTTCTATGCCTTGACTCCTTCATCCTTACCCAATCCCTCTCCCAGGGCCAATAAGGTCAAACCCTACTCCATCTAGGCTGACCATCCCCAACCAAGCTTGCCTAGTATGACTCCTCACTACTTACCTAAATCTAACTCAACACAAACCTATCCTACCTCAAATCCTCTTGCTTGACCCAACCCAAGCTTGCTAAATCCCACCCTCCCCCAATGGACCATGTCCTACCCTAAATCCACTAAAGCCCATTTGTCACTGGCTCTACCCTACTTTTCTTGAGCTTACATATCCCTACCTAAATCTGTACACTTCTATAATACTCCACCTAGAATCACCCACCTATCTGAACTAATCTTTACCCTGACTCTATTGGGTCAACTCAATTAGCCACCCAAATCATTTTGCTCAAGCATAATTTGAAATCAAATTCATCAAGCCCACCCCATTATTGTTCTTCTACACTATCCTTATCCTATTCCACCCTAGCCTGTTTTAACCTAACTCAACCTAAGTCCACCCTAATTTGACTCAATCACTTGGACCTACTTATTCCTAAATCTATTGAGCCCACTTTTCACAATTATATTATTCTCAACTCACCTCAATTCAACCCATCGGGTTTCAACTCTTACCAAATTAGGCAAGGTATGGTTAACTTGGTTGGGCATTGTTTTTATAGTGGTACTAATGTATAAGTGGTGTATGTATATTAAAAATTGGGAAATATAAAGGTTGTGGTGAATCAATAAAAGATAGAAGTAGTAAAAAGGTAATGTTTGTGGTGGTGGTAGTGTGGTTGCAAAGGTGATGGTAGTGAATCGAAGGGAAAAATAAATAAAGGAAGAAAAAAGAGTGGTGGTAATGGTTATGGTGGAACCGTGGAAGTAATAGCAGTGGAGTTGGTAGTCGGTTTGGTGATAAGTTAGTTTATGTATATAATAACCCATGTGTTACAACATATTAGGTTGAAAACTATTAATAATTTACCCCAACTCATTGTGGGTTAGACCATATGTTGTGTTAGTTATATGGATTAAGGTATTATGGGTTGCAAGGAACCATGAATGCTTATTTGAATGATCTCAGTCATAGTACATATTGATTCCCTCTATATATAATGGTAAGGAAAACATTAGAGTTGAAATCAATCTCTTCTTCAACTACTCAAAAGAGCTACTATATTATGTCTCCCACTAAAAGCATTAAGTGTTCTTCAACAATTTCATCAAAGGTTGAGTAATACTAAAAAAATTTCCAATAATAACCTACCAACTATAGAAAGGTGTCATACCTTCATAACATTAGTTGACACTTAACACTCTTAACAATACCTGATTCTTTAAAGGGTCCACTAAAACTCTATCCCTTGAGTTGACATATCTAAGTAAATCTTCCTCATAAAGCCATAACTTATAATTTGAGAGCTTAGCATAGAACTAACGGATTCTCAAAAAACATAGATTCTACCTCAAATGCTACTTGTACTCCTCAATACTCCTATAATAGATCATAATATCATTGATGAAGACTATGATGAACTTATTGGGGAGTCACTAGAAGATGTGGTTCATGAGAGCCATAAATGCCACTAACACATTATTGAGGTCAAGGGGTATTATGGTGAACTCATAATGGTCATATATACTCTTAAAGGTCGTCTTTTGAATTTTCCTCACTGCTACACTCAATTAATGATACCAAGATCAAAACTTGATCTTTAAGAGTATTGTATCCTATGCAACTAATTAAAGAGGTTTTCGATCAAAGGTAAAGGATATTTCTCCTTCACCATCACTTGATTCAACCCTTTATAGTCTATGAAGAGCTCCAAGCCACCATCCTTCTTCTTAATGAAAATGAACGATGCTCCCTATGGAGATATAGTTTGTTGAATGTGCCCCTTCTCCATCAACTCCTCTAAATGAGTGTAAAACTCTTCTATATTTTCTAACACCATGATATATGGTACATTCAACATAGGTTGCATCCATGGTAGAATTTTGATGATGAATTCCATCTCACACACTAGTGAAATGCCCAAGTTATCATTGAGAAACACGTCTAGATACTCATGTTTAACAAGGACATCCTCCATCTATGGCTCACCAACATCTAAATCACGAACAATACACATGTAGAATGGGTAACCATTTTGCACTAGGGTACCAAGCACTAATATGGCCACTATCCTCACTAAGAGCCTAAGTTTAAATCTCCCATAGGAGAACTTATAACCCTTTGGTCCCTTGAGTACCACATGCTTCCATATACAATCTATCACACATAATAACTTAAAAGTATATCCATCCCCATAATCACATCACAGTCTTTAACCTCAATCTCTACCATATTTATTAATAACACAATCCCATTGATGAATAGTGCCACATCCCTTTATAGTCTAGTACATGGAAATATTCCCCAAATAATAGCATAATAGAGTTGTTATTCTATCAAGTGGAACTATAGTATCCCTAGTTGTGAAAATGGTAGACATAAAAGAATCTGCAGCATCTGAGTTAAAAGTTATACAATATAGAAAGAAATGAGATGGAAAATGTACCTATGGCAATGTCTATCTACCTATCAGTATGTAATTAATTTATAACATTAAGGCAAATACCTAATTATGGTTTTACAACATCGCCAAAACCTAGTCTCTACTAAAAAGTAAGGATCTTCAAATACCACTATTATATACTCTTATAGGTTCTGCTATCAATCATTTTAGCGCTCTAAATTATCGATGTATGGGTTAGTGTAACTAGAGAATGATGATAACATTACAAGGCATTTTCCCATATAGTAATACACTCAAACTATTAATGTCTTATCCTACATTAGCATTACCACTAAAATAATCGCCTAAAATAATAAACCCCTAAACAAACTCTACCATGTCGCTCATTAATTAAGGGTAACAAAACTACCCTCAAAAGCAATGTGTAGATCCTAATAAGTGATTGTCTATGGGTTAGAACCACCATTTTTCATGTTAATAACTTGATTTCTTGATTATTCAATGTATTATCATGGTTAGGTTTTATGTAGCTTTGATATTTTATAAAACTTTGTAATTTCTTGTCATTATAATTGTAAATCATTATATATACCATATCAATGTGTGTTAGTTTAAATTTTTTACTATAAAGGCCAAATCATTTGGGATTGATTTATGAAGGTTAATCTCAGCCTTATATGTATATAGATATATATAGACTTGTACACTCGGTGGTGGTGGAATAAGAATGAATGAGAATTAAATGGAAACTCTTGGTTAGCTTTGAACTTCCTTCCTTCCTCTTTAAATGAGTTTATCTTGATAGATTATAGGTATTTTTCTATAGGTAAACTAGTGTTTTCGCTTTATAAATCTCTTGATATTAGTGAAGATCAAAAACTTCCAATCATGTGTTTGAGTGGAAGATGCTCACAACTTTGAGTTCTTTTCCTTATTGAACCAAATTCTTCTTCAATAAAAAAAAGCAAAAGGATACTTCATTGTGAAGGATAATTCATCCATTATCTTACACATCAAATTTTAAAAGAGGGTTACTATACTCCAGATCCCTACTATCCTAAAGACGATGAATTGTCTAAGGACCTTAAGGGATCTATTGGTGGCTTTTATGAAGTTAGAGGTAACAAAGTTTGTATCTAAATTTTTGACATGTTAGAAGGTTAAGATAGTGCATTGTAAACCGAAGAGGTTGGTTTAGCCATTGGATGCTCTATGATGGAAATAGGATTCCCTTTTTATAGACTTTGTATGTGGGCTACTAAGGACTCGTAATAGGTGCAACATGATTTGATTCAACGTTAACTAGTTAACTAAATTAGTAATTTTTCTTTGAATGAAGTAGACCTAGATTATGATATTGTTATACAAGGTATAAATGAATTTTATGGTAAGTAAGCATGACATACATACTGACATAATATTTGAACAATATTTTAGATTCCTTTCTTACTTGGAGGAAAGTTTTAGAATGCTATAGGCATGTAGTATAGAATGAGTATTGCCCTACATTCATCTATTGATGGGTAAACTAAGATGAGGATATAGACCTTAGAGAATATATTGACAGATTGTGCTTTATGTTTTCAAGGGAGTTGAGAGAATATACTTTATTTGGTGGATTTTTTGTATAATAACATCTACCACGCCAACATAGGTATGGATGCAAGTGACATAGTCCAATGAGTTAGAGAAGCATCAATTAGTATGTTGTGTTTAGGGCCTGAGTTGATTAAGGAAACAACACTAAAAATGTCTTTGAATCAAGATAAGATAAGGACAACTCATATGCAGAAGAATTATGTTGATATAAGGCAACACATTGATGGTTTTGAGGTAAGAGACGTAGTTTTATTGTGAGTCTCGCCCATGTAGGGGGTGTAGAAGTTCGGTTGAAACAAAAAGATTAGTGTGTGTTTCATTAAGTTATATGAGATACTCGATGAAGTTTGTAAGGTCTCTCACGGCAAATAATAATAATAATTGCTTTGGAAAGGAGATTATGGAATAAAAATATGAGATGCATAGAGTTACCTCTATATCCAACTTAGATAAGGTATAGTTAATACCTAATTCATGTTGGGTACAAAGATAAAAGTATTTTCATACTTAAAGGCCTATATGTGGTTGGCATCTAGCTCAAGACTGCTACAAGACTTACTATAAATAATATATCAAAGTGCAAGGAAATCAAAAAATTATAGATTAGTTATGTAATCAAAAGCATACCTCTTCCATAGAGAGTCACAAATATTATAGTGTTATTAAAGTTTTAAAAGTGTATAGCATCATTAACTAAATAAAGTTATAAAAATAAAAGGTGTCAGTTAGCTTATCCTAAGCTAGCTCACACCTAACTAACCATGCCTTTACTAGGGCTTCAAAACCTTGCACACACACGTTCCCATATACCTATTTGAATTACGTAGTGACCATTAAATGGACAAGTCAATACTTACATACTAATAAAATTGAGCTATTACATAAAAGTATAGATAACATGAAACACAATATTGGCAATGTTTAAGAAATCAAATGTATAAAATCATACTTAATCATGTAAGTATGGTGTGAATACAATTTAAGATAACCTCATGTAACTCAAGTAAGAATATTCCACATTATTATTAAATCACTACATGATCAAATAATTTGAGATATGAGCATGTTGATCCACCAAGGGATAAAGGCTTGTTGAGCATCCTCTTGGGATGTTTCATCTTGACTGCAAAAGGTTAAGGTCTCACAATTTTCCTCTTGGGATGCATAATCTTGATCACAACAAACCAAGAGCTCATAAGCATGCTCTTGGGACGTTTCATCTTGGTTATAGCTGATAAAGGGCTCATACCATCCTCTTGGGATGTCTCATCGTGATCAAAATATATCAAGGGCCCATCATCTTGATCCAAAAAAAATATTGATTGCTAAAATATCACAACATATATCTTAGATAGATTATATGATGCACATGATAAGTGTATTTAGATAACACTAAACTTAGATAACTTAATGCTTAAATGTTTATAGATTACACTAAACTTTCATGTAAGTGCACCAATTTAAAACTTGAAATAACTATATTAATTTCAAAAGATCACTTAAGGTCTAAATGAGGTAAAATATAAGGTATATTTAACTTTAGAATCACAAAATAAGGTTTTAGGCCACTTTTGGAAAAATAAGCTATTCACTAAGAAAAAAGATGAAAAATTAAATTCCAAGTCAAATTTAATTTCCATGGTCAATATAAAGTTTAAAGTCAAATTTCATGGTCATTGGTAAATGGTTGACTGTCTCTATTCAAATATTCCATACTTTACCCTATTATGATTATTTTGGTCACTTTAAATTTAATTATAATTAATATTTTATTAATACTACTTATATCATTGGGGGTAATTAGTTAAACATTCATATATAATTGAGATTATCATGAATTACATCAAAAACAATGAATAACACCATGCATATCTTTGATGGATAGTAACATTCAACTAAAATATATTCTTTTTTTTTATCTAATCATTGATCACTCAAAACTTGATTAATAATAAGCTGAGTGATGTAGAATATTATCTCCAAAATATTCTACATCACTTCAGGACCTTTTTTTAAGGATCACGAGATGCATAAATGATCACCCAAACTCGACTTTACTTGCATATACTTCAATTGTTTGAATATTGATAGATTTTGAGCGGATCTAATCCAAGATCTAACTCTTCTAATGAGAACCTTTGATTTATCACTAGATTACCCTTGCTACTTATCAATCTACACACTTGAGGAAGGAGAATAGAAGAAGAAGAATAAGAAACGCACTCATGTAATCCTCTCTCAAAAGTCACGATTGAACTTCATAAAACTTTCATGATATGTGTTGGCACCTTTGAGCACAAGTGTTTATATAGGAATGGAACCATGCAAGCCTTTTCTATTAAGAAGCATATTAGCACCCTCATTAATGAATTAACCCTCCTAAGGCATGGCTCATGTCTTACAATAAAATTTATAATGATAATGTTACAAGAATTACAAATTATACAACAAAAATAACAAAGTTACACAACTTAATAATGCAATACATAGATGTAATCATGTGTGACTAAACGTTATAGTCTTGTAGCCTTGTTCTTCATTGCACTTTATAATCTTGTAATCCATTTTCATTATATTTTACCTCAAAGAACTTCAACCATCATGAATTTCTTGCAAACATATACAATACCTACAAGAATAACTTGACAAAACATTAGAAGCATAATAATTTTTAAGCACAATTGGTTCTATCTCCAAGTATGCTAATTTCTTTTTATCTCCATCATTAGGAAAAAAAAAAGATTTAGATTTTCCAAAAGATTCTCCTGCATCACTAAGTGTTACCATATAATATATCATTTTTCACCTAAAAATGCTAATAAATATATTATATTCCCTACATCACACAAAAAGATACTTAAATACACAAATCAAAACTCAACCTGAGGCTAATCTTCATGACCATGGAAAATCAAGTTTTCCCACTTGCTCTATTTTTATCACACCTTTTTACATATAATTCCAAATAATAAACCCAAATTTTCATTGAAAAAATAAAAATCATGGAGATTTAATTTGATACTAAATAGGACTCATAACTTTAACCATATAAGAGATATTTATCTCAAGTTTTGACACAAATTTGCAGTTTGCAAATTCTAAATTTTGAGATTTTCTTACTTAAAACCATAATCAAACCTCCAACATAAATATGATTATCATAATAATAAAATTCATGAAATAATGATATATAACTCCAATACATATTCATATCCATATAATGTCATAAGATTCATAAAACCACACAAACAAATCTATAATATGCTAAATAAAATCATACTTGTTGGGTAAAAATAATCTTACTTGGCTTATGAAACCAAAATCAAAGGAAAGGGAAGGAGAAACTCGAATATTCACTCCAAGATCTTGATCCCACATAAAAAAAATCAATGATTAAAGCATATATATGATATATAAATCATACAAAGAAAGGAAGAAAAGTAGAGAAGATGAGAGGATTTAACCAAGGTTATATTTTTGGTGGGTGGTTGAGAGCTCCAAAAACATCAATGGAGGAAAAAGGGCCCCAAAATGGAGAAAGGAAATGGAATTATGTTGTGGCTTGAATAGGGGAACAATGAAGTGAAATTATATGGTGGCAATGGCTTAAGAGCTAAGGTGGACAAATGTTGCATAATCATCACTTGTTAAATGGACAAATATAGCTTGGAAAGTTTCACATAATAAAGTTATGAACAAATATATAAATAAAGGTGTTATACACATTTAATTATTAACTAGGGTTTGAGTTTTTTTCAAAGGACGTAATAAATCTTTAAATAAAAAAATCTCATTTTTATATCATGAAATATATCTTTAAAAAGTGAGGTATTACAATACATTAGAGGGAAAGCCTAAAAAAATTCACCAAAAGTCCCATGAAAACCAATCTACTAGTCCCAAAAACTATTGGATTACCCTAGCAAATAGACCAAGAGAAAATAATGAGAAATAAGAAAACTAGTCGGAAGGTGCCACCAATTAACTAGCTTATCCCTAGATTAGTTTGTTGGTTCTATTGGAAAAAACACAATTCAAACACTTCATGTTTCCAAACACATTTATACCACATGATAATTTCTAGAGCATAATCATAACATTCAATACTTTATAAATCATAACTAAAATAATGAATTCATACATTAATCCAACTACATTAAGCTCCATACTTTCTCATACAAATAAACAAACATATATCATGCTTTTAAGGTCAAATCTGAGCTTCCAAATACTTAAGCATGCTCTTAATCATGAATTACTTCATGGATGTATTCTAGAAAGCAACCAAAACATACCAGAAAACACTTTATTCTACATCTAAATTTTCTAGCCAAATTTACCCTAAGTAATGTATTTAAATAAAGAAAACAACCCATAAGTTATTCTAAGGATTTAGAACCTTGATCACCTATCAATATTCTATGAGAAAACACGTATAAAAATACTTGTAGAGTTAAAATGGACATTAAACCAAGAGGAAAAGAGTAGGAAAAGAACTGAAGCCTTCTCTTAGAGGGAAAGAGCTCAAGAATAAGGGCTTCCTTCACTGCACCTATCATTAACCATTTGTTGCTTAAGAAACACTAAGGGGTTAAAAAAAGATATTAGGAAGTAAGAAACTAGAAATAAAATATAAGGAAGAAGAATGAGGTGCTCAGTCAAGGAGGAGGATGGGAAATAATGAAGGACACTTAGAGTTTTTGTGTGATGAAAAGGAAAAAGAAGGATTCTATGTGTTGTTAAGGGCTAGTTGATTGGAAAAATGAGAAAGGTTGGGAGGTCTTATTGTAGGTTAATAAAGTAAGGGAGAAAAGCCTAGTCAAGATATATGGTAGGGTGACTATAGGAATATTTGATTACAAAGTTCCCATAAAGGAGGAAAAATAAGGGAACAACGCAGCTAGAAAATGGTGGCTATAGTTGGGCAGTGATCTACACAAGGTGAGTGTAGAAAAAAAAAAGAGAAGGGGAGTGAAGTGACTAAGATTAATTAAAGGAAAAGGTGAGAAAAGGAATTTTTGGGTAGGAAATCTTGTTATAAAAGTTAAATATGAAAATTAGTTGCTAATGAGAGCTTAAAGCTCTCCAAAAATTATATATAACCAAATTATAATATATCCTAAAGTCTAGATAAATATTTGGGAGACATTTGAGTTTAAACTAAAACAAAGATCACAAGTTCTAGTAGAAATAGTTGAATGATTTTAGTGTATTAGTCGACTAGTTCAATAGAAATAGGAAAACACATACACAACTTACCTATCGACTTGTTTTACCATACTAGTTAACTAGTCCCCTAGTTTGAACAATATTTTCTTAATTCATTTGAAATATAATTTTCATTTAAATATTATACAAAAATATGTTTTATATAAGGTTATTATAGATTATATATATCCATATGGTGATTATGCCTTCTACTATGTAATATCAATTTATATAAGGATTGTGTGTGATCGATTTTATATATCTATATGGTGATTGTGTCTACTACTATGTAATATCAATTTCTATGAGGATTGTGTGTGTTATTGTGTTTCTTTTATACATTTCTACAGTGGTTATGTCAACTATTATGGTGATTATGTGTATTTTTAGGGTGATGAGGCTAGCTAGTAGGGTTATTGTGTATTAGACAAAGAGGACATTAATAGAGAAACATAAATAATATTGTGTTGGACAATGGAGATTTTTTACATATGTGAGACATCTAGGTGATTATGTGTTCTTAAATGGTGTTTGCTTTGACAAATATGATGATTACAAAGCCGAATATGCTGAGAATGGTGTAACTATGCCCATATTTTTGCTACAATGATGATTTTGCATATGTTAACATGTTTATTATGATAGGAATTATGTTTCAGATGATTATGTACATTTATTTGGTTATCATGGTCAGTATCTACATTTATTAGGTGATTATGTACATATATATGATGATTATATAGGCTATTGTGGTGATTATGTACATATATATTTTGATTATGATGGCTAATATAGTCAATATAAGATAGAACATGCAAATTTTCAGTTACATGATACATAATATAGCGTAAAATAATCATATTGTAGAAAATGTATGCTTTAAACTCTTTTCATCCTTTACTTGAGTATCTTCCTCTAGAAAATATTGTATATTAAATTAAATTTTACACAAAAGACGTGCGTAAATAAAAATAGATAATGGAACATGTTAATATGATGTTTGTAGATGAATATTTACTATATATCATCAATGCAAGATGTGAAACCCTAAATACCAAAATTATGGGTTAACTTTACCTTTTAGTGTTAATTTTTCTTATTTTATCTATAGTACTGGTGGACCAAGTAACTAAATAGTATAAATTATGTTATTATTATTTTTGAGATATTTTACACATATATTTTGGTGAGGTTGATGTGTATGTAAAAGAGAGGGGATGAAGGAAGTCTTAGGCAGAATTTTTGGCTTTAAAAAGTTATTAAATTATGAACATTCACTTCTTTTGTCTGCTATAACCACCTTTTTGTAGTCTCACTAATTGATATTGTGTTCACCTAACCCTTATTGTGGCTATTTTCTTATGACTTGGAAACTAGGTGTATAACAAAGTGCAATTAAGGGTCAAAGATAGGTTTGAAGTTAAAACCACCGTTTGATTAATAAATGATCATCCTTGCAATATGTGTGTGTATGTGGCCTAATGTGTGTGTGTGTGTGTGTGTGTGTGTGTGTGTCTGTGACCCACTTAACAATTTAATAAACTATGTGTTTTTTTTTCAAATATTTTACTGATAGATTTTGATGAGGTTTATGTGATGAGCATGAAAAAGGAAGAGAGAGGATGAAGAAAGAGGAGGAAATTATAGCTTTACAAAAGTTATTAAATTATGAATATTCAATTCTTCTGTCTACTAAAACCATCTTTTTTTAGTCTCACTAATTGATATTGTGTTCACCTACTCCTTCTTGTGAATTTTTTTTATGACATGGATATTAGGTGTGTGCAATTACACACATTTTGGTGTATCTAATATGAAGTGCAATTAATGGTCAAAGATAGTTATAAAGTTAGAACTACTATTTTATTAATAAATGATTATTCTCACAATATCTTTGTGTGTGTGTGTGTGTGTGGCCCACTATAAGGTATCATGCCACATTCCTCCGCACTTAATAATTTAAGTTGTAAAAGTAGGCATTAAGCCATTATCACCATACCTAACCACTTATTTCTAATTATTCAAAAATTTAGCACTATTGGTGATGCATGAGCATCCTTGTTTTACCATCCAAAAATGTTTCTTGGATGTGCTTAATTATGTTCTTTAGATTCTTCAAGGTGTTTCTTCCATTTACAACACATGCTTGAAGTTTTGACATTAAATAAAGAGTTTCTTACAATGGAAAGGGCCAAAAGTATCCTTAAGGCTTTGTTAATGATGATGACATGTCAAGCATGATTATGTGGTATCAAGGATATTCAAATTCAGCCATGGAATGTGGAAAATCAAATTAAAACTCTAGGGGATGTTAAATTAGGGTATTATGTCAATTTGTGTACATTTTATGTAATCCTAGCATTAAATTATGATTGGTTACCTAATAGCATGCTCATTAGCTTAATTATAGGTGGAATTAGTTGGAATTAAAGATTTATTAGTTAGGTGTGAAATGTGATAAGTTGTTACACAGTTATTGGTTGTAATTAGGGTTATTTCATAGTTGTTACAAGTTGTTTAGATATAGCATACGGATTTTGTAACTAACTAAGGGTTGTTAAGATTTTGGTGTGGATTATATGCCTATATATAGGGCATAAATTCAACCATGATGGATGTAGATTTGAGTTGATAATGAATAGGAGATCTATATGAGTGTTTTCTCCCAATTTCAAATATCTTTATGAGTTTGAAGTTGTCAAGCCATTTGAAGATTATTTATGTGTTCTTCTTTTGGTTGAATCATTTGAGTATTCTTTGTATGTTCTTCACATGATTAATTCCCTATTTTAAAGGTTTTATTTGTGATTTCTTTCATCCATATCCATATCCTTTTCCAAATTACTTTTTGTTATTCATCGATTTGAAAATCCTATTTGAATATATCTTTTCAATTTTATTTCATATGAGTTTGAATGAGTGGTAGAATATCCATATCAATGTGGTATCAGAGCTTCTTGATTGTCTTTTCTTAAGGTAATCATGATCCTCTTCTGTTTTCCATTTTCCCATTCATTTTTAGTTGGGACAAATTTAACCTAAATATTCTACAATTTGCCCCTTTTGTTCTTATTGTATTAAAGCAAGAATACATAAAAAAAAAATTATATATGTTGAGTCCATTAGTCATCTTGAAAGTCATAAATTGAAGATATTCAAGTCCTTAGTATATATTCAACAAGAATTCAATCAAGATTAAATCTAAGTTCATCAAGAACCAATTGAATTTAAATAAACTCATCTACCTTTTGAAGATCAATGTCACATGTGAGCCATAAGCTATGAAATCATTATTCTTTTATTTGATATTCATCCAAATGTGAGAAGGAGAGTCACACACATAAAGTACAAAAGAGTTTTTTTCAAAGTAAAACACATTCATGTTTTGTTTTATTTACATTCAAACACAAAATGGAAATTATATAATCTTTAAACAACATTGAAAAGCTATTGAAGGAAGTTAAGAAATGCATCAAATTATGAGAGACATGCCAAAGGTTACAAAATGGGGAAATCAAATTTATGATCATTGGAAGAGTGAACGGTGTCATTGCTAGGATTGTTGTTGATCAAGATGTATGTTAAAACCTTGTTAATGTAAGAATGGTGAAGCCACTTGGATTAGCAATGATTTTTCAACTACATCCATATTTAATTTTTGTGAAAATAAAAAAAAAAGTGAATACTTCAAGGTAACTGAACAAGCTTAGTTTCTTTTAACATTATAGAATATGTAGATGAGGTATTATGGGATGTATTGTTTTGGGAAAACCATGGCAAGTTGAGAGAAATGGAACTTATCTTCAAAATGTAAACCAATATGTTATGTGCGTAAAAACATAATTTACAAGTTAAATTCATCACAAACTCCCAAAAAGAAGGAGGGAAAATGTAATGAAGATGAAGAGAAGCATGTCTTGTATGATGATAATGTAAGTTCAAATAATCATAAAGAATATGAAGTGTATAGTTTGAATGTTATGCAATAACAAGCTATTGAAACAATGAAGTTTCAAATTATTGATCATGAATATACATTGTGTGAGTATGGTTCACATCCCCGTAATAGTTTGTTAGCAAGCTTAAAGATCAAAGATGACAAATGCGTGAGGTTTCTCAACAATTCAAGAGTTTATGATGTTGATCCATCAAGTTCGAAATATATTGATCACACATATGGATTAATTGTGGTTTAAATCATGTTAGGGTGATTTGTTCCATGTTGCATTCAAAGATTGAATAATGTTACATGAAGTTCCAATTTCATTTTTCACCTTGGAGGTTAGTGATTACATCTAGTAATCCTATGGAGAGTATGAAAATATTTTGGAGGAATTTAAAAAGATGAATTCCATAGTGGTGAAATCTTCACAGAATTCAAAGATGGAAACCACCTTGAAGGTTACATGCTTATATGTTTGTTATATATCCTCAATTATCTAAATTTGAGGACAAATTATTTTCAAGATTGGTAGTTTAATGCAGGATCACACTTGTTTTAGGATCCAAAAAGGTTTATTAGATGTGCTTAATTATGTTACTGAGATTCTTGAAGGTGTTTCTTCCATTTACAACACTTTCTTGTAATTTTGACATGAAGTTAGGATTTTTTTTTCTTACATTGGAAAGAGCCAAAACGAATCCTTAAGGGTGTGCTAATGATGATGAAATGTCAAGCATGGTTATGTGGTAAAAAGGAGGCTCAAATTCATCCATGACACATGACAACTCAAGTTAAAACCCTAAGGAATGCTAAATTAGGGGTTTATGTCATTTTATGTAACCCTGCCATTTGATTATAATTGGTTTCCTAATGGCATGTTCATTAGCTTAATTATAGGTGGAATTAAAGAGTAATTAGTGTTGTGACATGTGGCAAGTTGTTTCATGGTCATTGGTTGTAATTAGGGTTATTTGGTTGTTGTTAGAAGTGATCCTAATATGACATACGAATTTTATAAATAACTAAGGATTGTTAAAATTTTGTTGTGGATTATATGACTATATATACAAGATAAACTAAACCATGAGGGATGTAGATTTGAGTTGATAATGAATAAGAGCTCTATGTGAGTGTTTTCTCCCAATTTCAAATATATTTATGAGTTTGAATTTGTCAAGCCATTTGAATATTCTTTGTGTGTTCTTTTTTTTTTATTGAATTATTTGAAGATTCTTTGTGTTCTTCATATGATTAATTCACTATTTTGAAGTTTTCTTTGTTAGTTATTTCAACCATATCCCCTTCTAAATTTATTTATGGTATCCATTGTATTCAAAATTCCTATTCGAATCCATATATTTTTTTTACTTCATATGAGTTTGAATGAGTAGTAGAATATCCATATCAAATGGTCAGTGCTAAAAAAATATTAAAAGTCAACTAAAAAGTCAACAGAAGTCCACAAAGGTCGATAATGTCCCACTTAACATTTATACACATATTTTGAACATTTTAACCAAAAGGCTATTTATTACCATTTTCTCAAATCAAGGTAGTTTTGCCAATACTTATTAGATGCACTCGGGTGGAAGCAACTACATATACCTGGCTTTCATGTCAACAAATAAGAATCATTGTTTTTAATGTGTGAACAATAAAGGATGCGGTGGTTATAATCATCATAAAAGTTGACATAATCACCATTTAGCTAACATAACAACCTCATAAATACACATAATCGCTATTATAGCACACACAATCACTATAGAAATATATATATATAATAAATATTGGTGCTAACATGATCACCATAAAAATATATGTAATAATCATAGTAGCTCACATAATCCCAAAAAAGATGAAAACTGCATAATAGTAGACATAATCACCATAATAGATCACACAATTACCTTCAAAAATGAAAAAAATTTAGCAAAAAATTAGTAAAATTTAAAAAAAAAAATTATGTTGGAAGTATATCAATATGTGTTTTTATTTATAAAGAAATGTATCACAATCATTATCATACAACTTTTTATTTATTTATTTGATAATACTATAGCAATGAATATTACATGGTGGTAGACATAATCACGTTAATTATAGACATAAATGATAAAATAAATACATTTTTTACGCCATAAATATATAAATATAGGTCTCTATTTGTAAACATAAAAAATTAAGATAATTATAACATTAATTATTTGATAATCAAAATTAAAGATAAAGTAATTTAAAAGGAAAAAAGAAAGAAAGAAAATTTAACGTCACATCTCACACTACACGTAAGTGTGATAAAATGCACGGTCGAAACACCAGATATACAAACATAATTCCCAAAATTATTAAAACGGTGTATAACACACGCCTCACTTCAACTCGGGCGTATATAATAAGTCTTCGTATTTTACTACCAAAACTTTTTGTTATCTTACAAAAATCATACTTAAGGATTAATATCCTAAAGAAATATATTTTTAAAATCATATTTTCGATTCTATCAACAAAAAAAAAAAGGGAGTCATAACTTATAAAAAAAATTGACCAAACTGGTCTCATTCGGGCTAGTTTCCTAATTTAAAATGCTAATTCAACCACAACACATACTTATTAATCAAGGCTCATATTAACAAATATATTGTTAGACATAAATGAGGATATTTTTCAGAAAATTCCAGAAAGGTTACAAAATAACTAAAATGTCCTTAAATTCATAAAGCATGCGTTCAACGTTTTGGAAATTATAAAACCCATCGAATTCCTCTAGGATATATCCTACACCGTGTAAATGTTATAAACACCTGGATATAGCAGCACAGTTTAAGGAAGACAAATGTTCCGCTTAATCTTAGAATCGTAGCATCCAACACATCAGGGCATAGCAGCGGCCTAAAATTTGACGCTCGACACAAAGAACACATTTTCGACGTGAATTTTGGAATTGTTTTCTCCGGCACACGGGGAAGCGATAGTAATCCTCCTAAAATAAACAAAACTTTTAATTATTGACCAGGTCTGTGTCTGTCCAGATACACCTCACGACTTCAAATTCTTTCTTTTCTTTTTTGGTAACAAAAAAATAATAATTATAATAAGTGCACATGTAGACTTACCGTTATTTCCACCAAAACTCGATCGTCCACGTCCACCACCTTATGATATGGTTGGGAAGTCATCTCGTTAAAGACAAGAGACTTACCATCCTCCGAGCCAAAAGCCGCCAGCATAGCTGCATACACTATACGTGCCACGGAAGTAGAAAATGGAGCACTTCAAAGTTCTAATGGGTGGGGGCTATGCGTTAACCGATTGTTTGTTTCCCCCCCCCCCCCCCACCCCCATCCTTTTTCATCTCTCTTACTTTGTAATGTAACTCCGAGAGAGAAAAAAATAAATAAGTACTACTTGGTTGGCAAGAATTACTTTCCCTCATTTTTGAAAAGACAATTTCATCCTTATCTAAACTATCTTTATATATATATATAATACAATCTTAAACTATAATCCAATAATTTTATTAAGACCGAAGCTAATGCATAGTTTTTCGAACACATTATTGTATAATCTAAAGCTCCGATTAAACTTCCTAACAAATTGAGGACGACAAGTACGAAATAGCCCCCCGCGCTTTTTCGAGGTCCAAGAACAGAGCACCTGAACTAGTCAAAGTTGACATGCTATGCTGGGCGGAGAAGAACAATAGTAAACGCATGTGGATGGGAAAATGGAGATCCTCCTACGTCCTTGTCCGTTATCCTGCGTGCCACGTGCACCAACGAAAAACTTTATTTGATCCGTAAGAAGTTTTATTATTATTATTTTTTTTTTGACGTCTACACCTTTATATTTTTAAAAGTTTATACAAATATGTTTTAAAAAAATATTATTTTTAATTTCCCCCCCCCCCTGTCTCTGATTCTATGGTCTATTTCCCGTACAACAATGATCTTCATTCAATGTTTCAATGCCCACAGCAAACAGACTATGAAGAAGAAGTTGGTAAGAAGAACAAAAAAAAGGGGGGCGGGAGAGAGGGAATTGAACAGATCCTACTTTTAATTTAATTAATGCGTACATAAATAGTACACGTTGGTAAAGCAACCGAGTCCGAAGAAAAAAGAAGAAAAAAGAGAGAGAGAGAGATAGTCACCCCCCACCCCCACCAATAACACCTAGATAGGGTAGGTAGGTAGGCACGCAGGCTAGGAAAGACAAAGTAAATTCATATAAGATTCTCAACTCTTGTAGCAACAAGGGTAGACAGACCCGCTTCGGTCCCCTCTCCTTCCACTATAAATAAAACCACCTCACAAGACTAAGTCTATTTAAGAAACTTAAATCATATTTCCGAATGAGAGGGATCATGTGTGTTTGTCCCAACTTGACCGCCAACAGGCTTTCTACGGACGGAGTAAACGAGTCATGCTCGACTATAAATATACAACCTTGGTAAAACCTATTTGTGTATATATATATATATACTCCAAAAGAGATAAGACCAAACTAATCGCTGAAAACATGAAAGCAACCTGCATTCCTAAAGAAAAAAAAAACACACAACTTTGGCATGGAGTGGTGGAGGTTCAATGGGTGGGATATCAATTGCTCCACTCCAGCAAATGGTCCACACACCCACACAAAGCAAGGGTTTTTTTTTCTCTTTCAATTAAATAAATATGCTTAACCATGCATTGCTTAGGGAATATGCAAAAGTAGATCTTATATCATCGTTGATTGATAACAAATAAATAAATGGAAGCAGAAGCACCATCCGGTTTGAATTCCGTCTTCGACGAATCTGAAAATATAAAACCTAAACGTAATATTCACTTCGATAAAATCTGGGGAAACAAAAAAAAAAAAAAACAGAACAGAACAGATAGAAAACGTTCAAAATAACAAAACACCCATGCGCTGTTCCGCTCCCGTTTTTTCCTTTAAACATGATTCACGTACATATATATTTTACATGTAAATCATTCAAAGAAAGGCCCAACCCTTGCGCAAACTATTCACAATTAAGAGCCCTACGATTGTAGTTAAAAAGAAGACGAGCCAGCACGTTACATTTTAGTCATTGATCCGTCTCACACGATCCACTACTACTGCTATAGGTCTATAAGTTTCAAAAACTTCAACCATGTCAGAGCTCAACGGTTCTCTATACAAGGCCAAAAAAAAGAAGTTGGGGTGGGGGGGGGGAGGGGGTACAGATAACACCCATAAACTAAGCCTCAGACTTTGGCTCAGAATCCAAGCTTTCAACGCTACCTTCGCCGTCTATTGATGAAGCATGCAGATCGAAATTTGAGTTCATCTTCTTCACCTCGCTCGGACATATTAAGATCTTTCTAACCATTTTACAAAATTCCCTGCAACAAGGATAAATGCCAACATCCTTGATTAACCAAATCTACTAAAATGCACGTAAAAGGGATGCTAATAACTAGAATAAACTACTCACGTCCATAGGTGATCGCCCATAAGCATATTATCCCCTTCATCATCTGTGAATACAACCGCCCACTTGTTCCTATTTTGAAGCTCTCCTCTGATATCAAAGATTTTCTCCAGCTCAATGATAAGTTCATCATATCCATGTAATACCGTTAAGTCCACAGCACGCCCAACCGCAAACCCATGCATTTGCACCTAACAAGGATTATAAACGAACTCAGCAAAACCGCGCCTGAAAAATTCTAAACATGACACGAGTTTCCACTAGAAACGCCTGAGGTCGGTCTCACCTTGGTGCGGCTTCGAGCAGAGGACGATTGCAACTGTTTGCTTGCGGTATCCTTCGGAGCGTTTTCAACAGGTTCATCAGTCTGAACGTTTTCAACCTTCGGAGCACGAGCTCCCACCGCTCCTGCTGCTGCTGCTGCTGCTACCTTGTCTCTATCGCTGACGACACTGCTCGGAGAGATCTCTTCTTTCTCTGATGATGTACGACCCAGATAGGGGGTTTTCAATTCGATTCCAAACAACCTACAACTTGAAGACGACCCAGCTTTTCTCCCATCCCCCAGTTCTGTGGAGCTTAAAATTGGTGACATACGAGAAGCATGACCAGAGCAGAATGACACAGTGGCACCGTCTTCAGTTGAATCAGGAGGCCTGAACGTAGCACTTAAACGAGGAGAAGATGGCCAAATCCTATCTTGCTGGTTTCTTGCTCCATAGATTTCCGTGCCCAGACTTGATCCATACCAAAAGTTTGAAGCGACTGATCCACTCGTCAAATCTTTAATAGCAGGCACCAACATATGAGTGCAATCACATAACCAAGTCATTAAGTCTGAATATACGGAAATAGCTCTGCGTCCTTACCAGGTATAGGACTAGGCCTGGGCCTCTTACTCTTCACCTGGGCTGGAGGTGCAAGGTCTGTGGGAACAGGACCAGCAAATGGTTCTATTTCCCATGGAGAAACTGAGTCGGGTCTCTCAATGGCAGCCGGTTCATCCCAACGAATCTGAAGTACAAATTATTTGGGACATAAAAGAATCAAAAACAAGAAGGATGAGAAAATAGCATGAATTCAGGTCTTCCGAAACTATCCAACCTTCAGTGACCTCCATATTGAGCCTGACCACTGAGAAGAAAGGTCACCAACTCCAATGATGGTGCCTGTGAAGCTGGCCAAACGACAGAAAACCATTTGTTAAACCAACAGAAGGGAAATCCCAGCAGAATCTCCACCCATCATCAACAAAGGCAGAGATAGAGTACCGTCTCTCAGGTGAATCTTCTCCCTCAAACTTCATGTTAAAACGCATACCAACAGCAAAGTTATGCTTAACAGCCTCCAAGTACTTGTTCACACTAATGACGAACTGGCTAGACCTGAGGAGGTGAGAGAAGGTACCTAGATCAGCTAATTGATTGAAAGAACCTACAACCCAAACCGCCGGACGTGAGGCCAAAAAACAAACCTTGGTTTGCAAAAGACAATAAAAGGGCTCTTAGCAGTTACAGCATGGGAAGCGGTAGCTAGCACACCCAAATGCATACTTCGACTGGATATTACAGACGAAGGCATAGGACTCTGTTGGCGTGCTTGCCGCCTGACGCCTACTCGAAGTTCACCATTCTCACCTCTACATTGCATTGGAAATCAAGAACTAAGCTCGGCCCAGGATACATAAGCACCTGAAGACTTGAAATTAGAAAGAGCAAATAAGATGATGCTCCAATACCTAAGAAATACAAATGCATCCCCAGCAACTAATCGCTTAGAAGTAGCAAATGTACTCCACCCAGTTGTAAGCAAATGTCTACGGGGTTGACCTGATGAAATTGACAGGATGAAGCACAAGTATCAGGTACCTTTGCTCTTCAGGACTTGCCCATGAGAAAATGCACACTAGTTTAACCATAACATACAGCATAGACTACTAATGGTCCCTTACCTCTAAATATATGCTTGAAACGCCACTCATATCCATGAAGATCCATGGCAACCAACTCCTGGGTTGGAGTTGGTTGGCTCATATCCTTGAGAACAAGGAATAGCATGCCCAGTGTCAGCAAGAAACAAATTCAAAATCAACAACCAAGCACTGTCTGAAGAGAGGGACACATACCAATGGAGGCAAGCATTCATGGGCATGCTTGCGAAGAACAGAGAACCCTCCATGCGTGCTTGTATCAGAAGCGGTCAATATCTTACAAAACGAATAAACCCTTGGCCTTGGAGGCTCAGGTTCACATGAATCAGGACTATCAGGCTCAGATTGCTAGAAGACACAGGCATGACAGTCAGAGGAAAAAGAACACGAGATAAGGAGGAAGGAATTCTTAGGCTAAAAGGTAACCGAGGCATGATTACTTACATCTAGTGGAAGCAAAGTGATCTGGGCATATACTTCGTCGGTCTCCGGCTCAGCCTACGAAATAAGTGAAGAAAAATTTACCTTACATATTCACCACAAGATTGAAAAATTAGGGGGAGAAAGAGAAATTACAGAGAGAGAGAGAGAGGAGATCTCACGAACAAGAAGAAAAAAGCAAGATCACCTTTAAATGTACATCAGCAACCTGACAGAGTATCTTGGGCGGAAGGCTAAACGATCCTGGAATATTTTGATCTAATTCCTGATCTGTTGATGCCGCCAGCTGAATAAACCGAAACACACAATGAAACTCTGATATACATACCCAGACTGAAAACACTCGAGTTTTCAACAAAAGTATGCTCCAAAACTAAATTCGGGCCGAAATTTTTGCTCAGATTACGGTGAATAAATAAAATGAAGACTCAATAATTTGACACGAAACGATATAAAATAATGGGGCAAAGGAAAAAATGGTAGTACTTACTTGCTCCATGTGACCCTGTGGAAAGTAGAAAACTCTCTCTCCTCGGCGTGGAACATCCACCAGTGGACCTGCACATGCTCTCCATAGTTCTTCGTACATCAGACCATTGCAAGCATCAACGCCACCACGACCACCACCGTGGCCACCTATTACAACCACCAATCATAAATTTAAAAACGCTACCGTCAAAAACAGAAAATTACAGCTGAGAACCCACAAAATAAATAAATAAGTAAAATCAACATGCATATAAAAGTACTTAACGTATGCTCAAAATGAATAGCTCTAAAATAAAGCCAAGATTGAGTTGAAAAAAAAAAAAAAACTAAAGCACTCGTCAGAGCAGAACCAAAATTGACTCGCTCTTTTTTTTCCCCCTTTTTTTTTTGGTTACCGGGAAAATACGTAGAAAATCACCAACTGAGACTTTTCTTTTTTAATGTTTCTCTCGTAAATTAAGTATTACTAAATAGGAAAAAGAACCGAAATCACACACGCCATTACAAAATTATACCCACAAATCAATTTAAACAGAGAACAGGAAAGACAAAGGGTGAATAGTAAGAACCTGTATCAGGTCTTTCAGTTGTGATGCATTCCCTCTGTGCCATCGCCATTAAAGAGCAACAAGCCCAAAGCTAGTAAGCTAAAGCAATGATGAACAACAAAAAACCAATCCAACAAACAAAGAGAAATAATTCAGAATCGAACAACAGTCGCTGATTGCTCTTCTTTAATAGGATTAGAATTAGAATAAATAGAAAGATAGGAGGCTATCATATTTCTGGTAATTTTCCCCGAATTGAATGAATAGAGAATTTAAACAAAGCTTTAATGTGACACCGGACAACAGTTACGCCCTCATTGAAACACATTAAAACCCCCCACTCATCTTTTCTTTTAACTTTTTCCGCTCTCTTTCTCTCTCCTTTTTTTTTCTTCTTATTCCTCCGCTTTGTAACGACTCTCCCTCGCATACAATTCTGCTCCTCCTCTCTATCTATTCAGTTGCAAAACCACTCACCTTCTTCTCCCCCTCCGTAAAACCGCTACTCTCTCTCTCGTCTCTACCGTATTCTTCCTCTCCGGAGAAGCTCCTACCAAATCCCAATGAATACTGACGCTGCGTCTTATTATACGCTCCGTTCCTCTCTCGTAGTCGTGGACATAAAAGTTCAACATGGTTTTGTTTAAAAAAACAAAAGAAAGGAAAAACAAGTTCACTGCGGTAAATAGAATTAACCATGGTTGGGTTTGGGACTGTAGAATGCCGTACGAGACGATAAATGTGAAGGGTGGGGAAGCCTAAGAGTTTTAGCCGCGTCCAAAAAGAAAGGAACGGTGGGTCGGGAGGGCATGGTGCCTTAAACATGACTAGCAGCTACGGTTGTCCGTGTTTTTTATGTTATTTGATATTTATTTATTTAATTTAATATTTAAAATAATTTAATTTAAATAAATAAATAGTTAATTTAATTTTTTTATATTAAATATTTAATTTGATCAATGAAAAATTAAATAAATTAAATAATTGGTCCGACAAATATAAATAATATTTTATTTAAAAAAATATTTATATAATTTTTTTTATATATAATTGTATATAAATAAGTTTAGATGTATGAGTGTGTGTGTGTATAATTTTTACTTACTTTATATATTATTTAAGGTAAAATTTAATTTAATTGAAATTATATTTTTAATATAATTCCTTTTTAGATATTTATAAAAAGAATAAAAATACTCTACTTGTCGATAGACCCCACTCACCCCTTCTTTATTTTAATTTTAACATTTGATATTTGTTGACCAAGTCAAATATTTACTGAGCGAATCGGATATTTGCTCAACAAATTAGATAGTATCAAACATATTTGTGATTTGGTGGTTTTTTTATATTTAAAATTTTATTTGGATAATATCGGTTATATTTGATATCCAATCCAAAAATTCAGATATCCGAAGTTTCAAATCAAATATCAAATATTATTTTTAGATATTCGAAATATCAGATATTTAAACCGTGAACAACCCTAACTTTTGCCACAGATTGCTACTAAATTAGCTATACTATTTTTAGTATTAAAAATTCATTAGTATTTTTTTTTACTTGGTCGGGATTAGGGGTAAAAAAGTAATTATTGTAAGGTGAAAAAAATACACTTATTATTATTACTCAGTTAATATTAAGAGTGAATTAGTCCATTGGTTTTCTTATATGTTTTTTTATATATAAAATATAGATATAGATTATTAGTATGATAAAAGCTGGACATTTAATTAGTCAAAAAACATTTCCAAATTATTAAATAGATGGCCAAATCACTAAAAAATACACTCAAATATATAGTTAGAGTTGAAAAAACAAGTTTGAGAAGATAATTTCTCATATTTTAGAAACAACATTTTTTTTAATCTACTTATGTCTAAAAAGCATAAGAAATACGTTTGTACAACTGTGGAAGCCTATAAGAAGCTGATATTCTAACAAATATTTTTTTGTAATTAGCACGAATCAAAATTTCATACTACGGCTACTCGAATTATTACATTTATTTTTTCCTCAAAAGGCTCACATATCCTTTCATCACTTGATATATGTCCCAGAGCAGATGGAAACCAAATCCAATTATAGTGGCAAGGAGCAAGTGTCCCATACTACTAGACCAAGTTTGTTTTCCCAACTTATGAATTATTATTTCATTTTGGTTAATAATATGTCAAAATTGGCAATCCACATCATTTTATTTTATAATATGGTTGACAAAATCAGATTAAAAAAAGGGATTTGAATATTTAAAAGTTTGATAAAAGCTCAAAGGTTATTAGTTATTTGAAATAATTTTTAAATATGAGTTTATGAGTTAGTAAAACACTACTTATAAACAAGATTTTTTTTAATGTTCTTTATAAAGTAAAAGATACTTTATTCATGCCACTAAACACATTATTACTTTAGCATATTATTCTCTCTAACATGTCCAGTATTGTTGAATACTGATTTTTTATTTTTTTATTTTAAAAAAAAAGTTATATTTTTAGTAAGTAATTAAGCTCTAATACTAAAATAGGAAGATATGAACCTCATATGTACAACTTATCACCAAGTTATGGACAACCTCCTAGTTTGGTGGAAAATTCTAATTATCTATAGTACCTAAGAATTGTCTACTCCTAAAGTCTCTACAACCGACAAAACACATGAAAAACTTAGATAGAACCCATCTAAAGAAGAGTCTTGAAAGGATTAGAGTGTGTTGGAACACCACCATGTTCCTCTAAATCCAAATGTAGCATATGACAACATTGAAGGTAGCTCTTCAAACCATTTACTTACCTTTTTCTTCTATTTACCTTGATCACCATATTAAAGTTAGCAAGTCAAGGGTGTCTATACTATTTGGTTACCTATAGCCATAAGAATCTACAAAATAGTACATTTAATAAGAAGTAATTAAAATCCTTTTTTCTACTATGTAGCTATCACAAGTACTATTGCTAACAATTCCCCACTACTAGAGCCAAGTCTTCATTATCATGCTTCATGGCAGATGGGTTAAGTAATGAATTGATGTCTAGGTTGCCCAAGGTGGCACCATACCAGATTGTACCAAGGGACAAGGGGCCGGTAGTTTTGAGATGATGGTAAGCTACACTATCCTATAATTATCCCTTGTAAAAGTGGCTATAAATTAACTAGATTCGATCCCTAACACTAAGAATTTGCTTAAACATCCTTTAGTGATCCTGTTTTTGTTGATATATCTGTACATCATAGCATTTAATGCACCTTTCATGGGTCCATTTGACCAAAACATAACCTAGTTTGCTAATTAACTTAAAAAAGTTAAATCTATTTACTAAAAAATTTATAATTTTTTTAAAACAATACCATTATAAATGCTAGAGATCTTTTTTTGAACACATTCATAATACCTCAATTAAATTTATTTATACATTTTCTATTGCTACATGTCATATTACAAATATTGCAAATGATGGTAGTCACTCCTTCTGTAAGTTATGATTCATAATATAGAAAAAATTCCATAAATATATGAACATATTTGCTAGCTAGTAAATTATATAAGTAGCATAAAATAAAATATAAATATATAGTTATCATAATAACCTAATTTTATTCTAAAAAAATAATTGGCTTTGGACAATTAAGAGAGAGAGAGAGAGATAGAAATTTTATTTTAAAAAATCCTAATTAATTCAAATTTATATTTTCAAGGAAAGAATTTATTTTCCTTTACATGGTAAGTTATTTTAAAAGTATATATCAAGTGTTTCTTCTTAAAGCAAATATAAACATCAGTTAACTAGCCTTATGGGATAGTAAACTAGTTTCTAGAGGATTTTGAACTACTAATTCTCAACTAAAGTAGTCAACTAGTTTGGGGCAAGCAATTGACTAATTTTATTAGAAGTTTTTGTTGCAGAATGAGCGTATATTTATAGAGATCCAAACCAAATTGAAAATAACAATTATGCACAATTGAGAATTCAATCACAAAATATAATAATTGAAGAAAAAATAGAGATATTTCTTCATACAATTGTATAATGATAGGATTATTAAATTAATCAATCAATTAATTACACAAATCTACAATTCTCTTTGAATGGAGAATTCTATGGAGAAGAAGAAAAAGTTGGGACTCACTACTATCAATGGTTAGGGTTTCAATATGTCTCCTTTTATAGAATAAAACATCCTACGGGGCAAAACGTGTTTTGAAAATATAGAAAAAATATGGTCTATGTTTAGGAAACATGCCCCTCGGTGTTTATTTTCTTACTCTCAACTTTTTAATCAAAATACATCGAGGATTCCATAGAGAAACACAATCAGTGTTTATTAACATGGGACCCCCGGTATTTCTCAGACAAACCTCCATACTACACTAAGTTTCTCCAAAACCTACACGAACAAATACAATGGTATGTTGTACTCAAATACCCAGTACAAACTCACAATTCTCTACTTTGACACAGTATTTTTGTGATGCATTACATGTAAATACCTCTTCAAAAAACCCTATCCCAACAAATGACTTCATGGTCTATGAATACCAATCATGTCCGAGAAACACTCGAACTTATCCACGGTCAGTGGATTCATTAATATATCAACTAGATTATCCAAATTACCCACTTTTCTCAAATACAACTTTGCCTGCAACAACAATACCCCAGATAAAGTGATACTTGATGTCAATGTGCTTCATTCAATGATAGAAAGAATTATGATTCTTTACTAAATGGATGGAACTGTAGCTATCACCATGAACAACTGGAGCACCATGACCAAATCCCAACTCTCATACTAAACCATCAAGCGACACGGCTTCTTAAAAAACCTCTATTATATTAAACACACAACCTTAGAACCTCTAAAGTCAAACACTAGCAAACTAGTGTACCTCTGATCATTAGGACCATAACCAAGATTAGAGAAATTCATTAATAGAATATTCGACAACAACTACTCAATATAAGTCGATACTGTATGCATCAAGTACCACAAAATCTACACCACACCTAACTAAGGTATTTTCAAGAGACTCACCACACACATGCTCACTACACAAGCAATACAACAATCAGTGATAATCACATCGTACATCAAGCACCTCACGACTGTAGAGTTTAAACTAGTGACTAAACAAGCCACCATAACCGCTTTGGATTTGGGTACATCCAAAGTCTTCATATTGTTCTCCTTAGATATTTCTTTTGCTGCGATAAGCAAAGCATAAACACACAATAAAAGAATAAATAATGAAACATCACATATCAATGTATGAGTCCGCCAAAGAGACCATATCTCTTCAACAACACCACTAGAATACCACAAGGCAGAATTAACACCCAAAATAACCTTTGAGTCTAACACTAGCTTCTACACACTAGTAATACTCGCAATATACAATACATAACCAAATCTACCTAAAGCAATTCCCACTTGCTCCACTTGCCTTGATTCTTCCTCACTAGAAGAATTTATACCATCTAGACCAACAATAACCTCCACCTCATCTAAAGAACCCAACAGATTCTATTGCTCCACCTTATTGTTAAGAAGGAATCCAAACTCATAGAAAATAACATGTCTGGATGTAACTGGGTCATAACACAAGGACCCCCTAGTTATGACAATGACACTTCCATGTCTTAGTCACATATAATCAAGGATAGCAACATCTGAGTTAGACATTCTCAATGTCCCCCAGCTTCACCGTCAATAGTTGTGCCAACAAGCACATACAATGTCTTGACCTATTTTCCAACAATCGCCACCACAACCACTTTAGCAACCTTCAATGTATCATTCTCAATGATACATTTATAACCTTTACAATCCAAGGAAGACAACGAAATCAAGCTCTTAGTCATGTCAGTAACATGATGCCAGGAACATGATGAACACCAAACAATATCCAGACCACATATCATGCATCCTCACCCTCACAGCCTTAGTCCTAGCAACTCTACATGGAATATTGATTCCCAAGACAACAACTCCACCTCGAATGGTGTAATATGTCTAGAACCATATTCTATTGGGACAAACATGGTAGGAGTACCAGCAATCTATAATCCACCTCTCATCCAATCTAGTATGTCCATATGTGGTAGTTAGTACATCACTTTCACCATTGCCTCTAGCTATGGTAGCATCACACTTATCAGATACTCCATTAGTAGTATATGTTGAGTTTCTATTAGGACGGTTTCTCCTAATATGGCATTTTATGCGACAGCCATGGCATGCCATATTCTTCTGCCAACTCTTCAACTTAGATCTTGACATTTTCTTTTCACCAGACCCCCACTCATATGTCCTCCCACTGGCTACCAATCCCTCACTATGTGAATCCTTGGAAGTGTTGTTGCCAATCAATTGACTATCAATCAACTCCTATTATAGTAGGGTGGATTTTACATCCTTAAGGATACCTCATCCTTTCCATACAAAATAGTCTAAAAAAATGATTAAAGCTAGCAAATAAAGAACATAAAAACATAATAGACAAATCTTCATCATCTAATTTAACATATATATTATGCAAATCCATAATGATAGAGTCAAATTCATCCAAATGACTTTTCAAATATTAACCATCACCTAAATTTAGATCATGAAGCTGACTCTTCAATAGTAGCTGATTTGCTACTAACTTTGTCATATACAATGACTCAAGCTTCAACCATAAGGTAGCAATTGTTGGTTCTTTTGCTAGTTCCCGCAATACCTCGTTAGACAATCATAGTTGTATGGTAGAGAGGGCATTCAGATCTACTTCTTAAAATCTCTCATCTGTCATCGACTCTAACTTATTTAAATGGATAATTTTATGGAGAAGAAGAAGAATTTAGGACCCATAACTCTCGATGTCTAGGTTTTCAACATATCTCCTTTTATAGAAGAAAAATCCTTACAAGGCAAACAACTTGTTTAAAAAATATAGCAAAAACACGGTTCGTACTTAGGAAAAACAGGACTCCAGTATTTATTTTTTGACTCTCAAATTTTGCCCAAAACACATCAATGATTCCATATATAAACACAATCCATGTTTATTAACACGATACCCTTGTGTTTCTCATACAAACCTCCATATGACACTAAACTTCTCCAACACCTATATGAACCAACACAATATAATGTAGTGCTCAATACCCAGTCAAAACTCACAATTTTGATTAAAGCCATGTTAGCTTCTACGATTATTCAAAAGTCTATGACACTTAGTATCTTTCTATTTTTGAGTTACAAAATTTCTTATACTTTTATCATTTTGGAACTTATTTTTAATAAATACATATTTAATTGATTTTATAATACCTTACCTTCTATACCCTTAAAATTTGTTTAATTATAGTTTGATTAAATGTTTAAATTTCGGTTTAGTAATAATTTGGAAAGGGTTTATAAATAGAGAATACTTAGTTTCTTAGGAAACTAATCAATTGGTTGGGGGTACTAGTTGACTAGCTTATGTTTTTATGGGGTTCTTTTAACCTAAAGAACTTGTCAACTAATCACTAATATACTGATCAACTAGTCATACTAGTGTGTTTGATATAAATAATCCATATTTTAGAACCCTAAATTGTCTGATTATATTTCCTAATATGATGAATCAATCTGAAATTTGGATGTGTTAGATTGTGCTTTGGATAAGTTGTATTTATCCTTGTATATTTGAGTTTACATTTCCACTAGCTAAATTATTTTAGATTTACCAATTAATTGGTTATGCTTATTTTATTTTTGGGTTTCTAGCAAAACTAGTTAATTGATCTTGCCAAACCAATTGACTAGTTTGACTAGGTTTCAAATTCATTATGTATTTTAATTCCCAAATCTTATTCAATCCTTTTCAAATATTCTAATATAGTTGAATACTTATTGGTAATCATATTTATGAATTGTATGATTATCCTCTTAATTCCTATAGCATTAAATCAATTAATTCACCCAAAATCCTTCAAAGGAACATTTTCTACCTAACCATTCATTACCTCACCAAAGCCAACCTTCCTTTCCCCATCCCTATCTAATATCATGTAGATGAATCAATAAGTAGACCTCATTTGCCTCTCCTTTTGCCTATATTTGGTTGTTTTATATTCCACCTCACACACTCAACTACACCATTCCACCCTCATCATTTCTTATCTATAATCAAATGCGACCTAAGCCACCCCTATTTCTCTCTTTGTTTTTCTACTCCCCCACGCCTATATCTTATTATGTTTTTTTTTTTAAATCAAGTTTCTTTTCTTGTTTAAATTGCTTTTGAAAATATTTCTAATTGCTAGAGGTGGCTCTTTCCCCTTAGGTCTTTAGGAAATTGAAACCCTCTTCATTTCTATCCATTGCCCTTCTCTTCTTCTATTTTACAATCCTTTTGTATGTTTTTTTTCTTATTTTTGATTAATGAAAGGCTAAATTTAGGTACTTGTGAAGAAAGATAGGCCCTTACGCATTTTAGTGTCCCTCTCTTTTGGAGGAATATATTTCCTATCCTTGAATTCATTATTTCTTTTAAATTCTTATGTTGGTATGTTTAGTTTGATTCTTACCTTATGTTATAATATCTTATAAGGTGATCAAGAGAGTCTCGAGACTTTATGATTAAAGAATATTCTTTTAATTTTTTGGGTACTTGAGCTTAGATTGTAGATAAACCCAATGAATCATATAGTGATAATTTTTACATAAGGTGATGGATGTGTCTTAGGATGATCTAGTAGTTGTGAGTGTGGCTATGTATGCAAATCATGAGAATATTGGTCATAATTTATATTTGTTTGATATTTTTGAGTGAATATATGCATGTATGATAAGGCTTGACCCCTTATAGTTTGGCATGAGTAATGTTTGTTATGAGCATGATTAGCATGATTTATATACTTGAGCTAATATATGCATGATTTTTTATTATGTATAACATCTTATTATTGAGTATGGAAGCATACTTGGTCATCATTATCCATTGTGTATTTTAGTGGTTTATTATGCTAGTTGGTTGATTTGGGTTCAAGCATGACTTAAATATGTACAACATGATAAGTATAATTATATATTTTTTGATGGTTTAAAAGCAAGCTACAATGTATGGATGGGTTAAAATTTATTTATGTTGAATCATATGAGTTTATATGTGGTTTACCTAGTTAAACTAATCAACTAGTTTAACCCATTAGTAAACATGTTAAGATAGATATCTTGATTTTTATTTTGACCATACACTAGTTAACTAGTTAAGGTTTCACCTATCAAATGGCTTACTAATCAACTTGTTACCCTTAAACTAGTTCACTAGTTTGCTTAATCTATTTGGGTTATGTTGTATTATGGGTCCCAAACTAGTCCAATGGTTTGTGGAACTAAGAAACTAGTCCCCTTAGGACATGTGTGATGCTTTTAGGGTTTGAAATTTGTGGTTTGACAAAGCTTTAACCTTTTTGTAACTCTTTTCAACTTTATTTATTTTTATTTAAGTAGATATTTTCATAAGATAAAATAAAAAAATGGAGAATTCCACCATCATATACAACATATATAGAGGTATGATTAGTACATAATTCATACTATATGTAAGGCTAACACCCCTCAGATTCAAAGATCAGTGTGGTCAACACATAATCCAAGGTTGAGGCAAAATAACAAAACCATTCAACAAGAATGAAAGAAATATCTGTAATAAAATAGAATAAGATAATGTAAGTGCAAATCCTAATACGGGATAAAAACTAAACCAAATATCATTTTCTATTTTCTAGCTCAATCTTGAAGTTTTCATCATTTCCAACATAGCCTACACATAACTCCATCATCTATCCATTTGAGTTAGGCAATGACCATGAATTAGACACGTCAGCACTTACGTACTAGTAAGATTAAACTACCATACAAAAGTATTAGTAACGAGAAACATAATGTAGGTTTAACATTACACATCACACATACTAGATTAATCTCATGCAAAAGGCATAAGATCACATGGTTTTACTAATCGCACATAGCTTATGTTAACATAAAACACTCATGTGTACTATTAGTAACTATATCAAACAACCATGGAATAATCCAATGCATAAACCAATGCACTATTGATGATTTAAGTGATAACATCTGACACACAACTTGGGATGCTAATATACCTAAGTCACCAATTTTTTAAATGATAACACCCAACACACAACTCGTTTCTATTTATTAAGCCACATTTAGGAAAACAAACCAAACCATTTTACTCAAATTTGAGAGGGATTATAATTTTAACAATGGAAAATACCATCTTCATCAACCAAAGTAACCCACTCACTTCCAAGATAGCTAGTCTAGTAAGTATATGATTGCTCATCTTAAGCACAAAAACAAGAGCTCTAAATCTTAAAGTATGCGCACTCGTATAGGATTTGTGATTTAACCTATTAAGTAGAAATGAGTCCTTCAACCCAAAGGTATTTTGCACTAAAGGGCCTAATCGGGGGCACAAGATGACTACCCACCTCAAATCATCTTTCACTTTAAATGATTACTATTTTATTTCAACTAGGATAAAAAAAAATCCAAACATAACTTCAACATCATCGAGACTTGGACCATTCAAGGTCACAACCAATACATATCCATTAAATGCTAAAGGTTAGGCAAAAACAATAACCTTACCATAAATAACCAAATCATTAAAATTTTAAACCCTTTTATTCTAATTATTTAGAAGTTTGCATAAGTCAACTACCAACAACATAGTCAAACCTAAAGTTGACTATAGACTAACTAAGGCTAACATAATATCCTTTATTTGACACTACAACAAATTATTTCACTATGATATACCACAATTGTTAAAAGATGGCACTAAACTTAGCTTAAGAAATCACTAATTAAAACATGAAAATCCTTCTTAATCTCAAAAGATTACGGTGAGTCGAATTGAGAAAAAAAAAAAGATATAGTTGAATTCAAAATTACAAAATGAGGCCGTATACCATTTTTGAAAAAAAAAATACTATTCATGGTAAAATTCAAAGTCAATGGTTAAAGTTAAGGTTGATGGCTAAGGTTAGGTTATCACTATTTGCATATTCAACATTTTACCTTTTTGAGGTTAATTGGGTAATTTTATATCTAATCATGATTAATCTTATATTAAACCTACTTATGTCACCGATTAGGTAATTAAGTTAAGATTAACATGTGATTATGATTAGCAAGAAGAACACCTATGCCCATCTTCAATGAATATTGTCATTTCATTCAAAACACTCAAGTTTTTATTCTCAACTTTGATCACTTATAACTTGGATTATATAATGCTAATTGATACCATATCTCATATCAATTTCCGCAAAAAATAAAATGTTAATAATCAACATAAAAATCCTACAACACATAAACATCAACTCTATTACAATAATTAAACCCAAACTTGAATCTAAGCTCTAACCACTAGAAAAATAGATTTGCACATTCAAGGGAAAATGATCATAACTTCTTGGATACTTAATTTAATACCCCATTTTTAGAAAACCCTAATAATTATAACCGGTATTTATGTGTTCTAGTTATAATAATTATTATAGGGTGTTTGCACTAGAAATATTATTAATATGTGTAATATTATTATGACTTATTAGTTATAAAATTTAGTTAGGCTAAAATATGCTAGAGGGTGCGTATTAAAATTTAAACCTAGGTTTGGATTGTAACCGATATTTATTTCGTCAAATAAATCTATTACAATAACTGGATAATTTTTACCCGAATACTTTACCCGGTTTTGTACCTAAATAAATTACCCCTACCCTATTCTATTTTCTTACCTCACCCTACTCTCTCTCTACCTGCCACACCATACCCCTCGTGCTACCCTCATACCATACCCCTACCCCATCAATTCCCAACTTCTGATGTTGTGGGTCGGGTTTGAAAATTTTGCCCTATTGCAGCCCCCTCCTCTTCCTCTTTGTGTGTGTGTGTATATATATATATATACCTCATTAATTAACCAAAAAACTACCTCATTATTTCTCTAACTTTCTGTCAAAAAAATGACCCCAAACGCACTCCTTATCACCCCTCCTTACCGTTGCCAAAACCACCCAAAAAAACCCACCTTTGGCAACCATTACCACACCACATCCATCACCACCAGAAAAAAACTTCCATTCCCTCACCCTTAGCTAAAGAAAAACTCACCAAAAAAAAACCCTATCTGCCGCAAAACCACCCATTCCTACCCCCAAGTTGCTGCAAAAACCAACCGAAAACACCCCTAACCATTGGCAAAACTCACCAAAAATCACCCCTACCGCAAAATCGCTCAAAACTCCCCCTGTAGCTTCGGTACAAATTGCTGAATCCTACATCCCCTTCCATCAGCCCTCACCATTGCCTACCCCTCCCTTTCATCCCTCCTTGCCATTGCCCATTCCCTAGCAATAGCAGTTTGTGCAATTGCTAGCTTTCTTGGTCGGCGACCCATCCTTCGAACCCCGGTTTGGTTTTTCCCCATTCTTTTTCCTTTCAATTACCTTAAACCTTAATTAATTATATTATTAAATTCTAATTATGTTTTTTTAATTATTATTAGGTGATATTTTGGACGTTTCGAAAGAAGCGGATTAGGATAAGCATGCTTAGAGACCGGAGCCTTATTTGTAAGGATACTAGTTGATGCTTTGGGTTTTGTGTTAAATGCTTGTATGATTATGTGTGTTATCATGTTATTGTTATTACACTATTAAAATGTATGTTTTTTATGGTATGATATATTAATATGAATTATATGATAGGAAGCAAGTGAAAATAACGAAAGATATGCTGATACGATGATATTACGCCAGAATATATTTTTGTGGATAAGTATAAATTGTGGGAGAATATTATGGGCCTAATAAATTTTTATAAGTGGGAAATAATTATATTTAAGCTGTATGTTGATAAAAGGAGGATTTGGAAATAATAATATTGAGGATATGAGATTTTTGTAAAATAAGTGCTATCGGCTACTTTTAAGGGCATTTTTGCCAATATGGGTTAATATGGAAATTTTAGTATTTTAAAGTAATAGATGGATTAAAACATGCTAATAATATCATTTGAAGTGTTTGGGAGTGATTATTAAGGTTATAAGTTCTTCAGATGAGAAAATAGCCTAATTTGGGAATAATATCCTTAAAATGGTAATGTTATTATCACATGTGTAAAATGTTAGATTTAGGCCACAAATTTTGGATATGTTGTTAATATAGGTATTTTGAAGATTTATGTTTAAATTGGTAATTATATGAGCCTTATGGGAGAAGTTATCGCTTACTTGTGAAATTAGAGTTTTAGGAGCCTTATGAATAGTAACTTTTGAGATAGGTATATTATCAGATGTGTAAGACGTAGTAGTTAGAACATGAATTTTAGGTATGTTAATGATAATTTTATTTGAGGAAGATATACTAATTTTGGTGGATAAATGATCAATATGGGGGAAGTTATGCTTAAATTGTGAATTTAGGGTTTTTGGGGAAAATAAGCATGTTAATCTTTGAGAATGGTCTTGTTATCTGTATGTTGATGTCTTTGCTATCATTAATCATGTATTGTACTCATAAAACAATCATGAATAAGATATTAATCATTTAAAGTGAAATATCACATGCGTCAGGACCAATTGTATATGTTCGTTCCACCAGACGGGAGCATTAGTTGGGCGCGTTTTGCCTCGGGATTATATATTATTAACTGTTCCACCAGTAAGAGTAGTGGCTAGGAGCATTTTTCCCTGGGGTGGGATAACTATTCCACCGGTTGAAAATAGTGGGTTCCCTAAACTCAATTTAAAATAAATCTCGAGAATGATTATAATCATTGATAAGACACTAATCACATAAAGTGGAATACTACATGAGTCAGGACTGATTGTATATGTCCGTTCCACCAAACAAGAACATTATCTCGGAGCATTCTACCTCGATAATGTATATTATTAACCGTTCCACTGGTAATAATAGTGGCCAGATGTATTTCCTGGGGTTATATGTTATTAACCGTTCCATCGGTAAGAATAGTGGCTAGGAGCATTTTCCCCTGGGGTGAGAAAATCATTCCACCGGTTGAGAATAGTGGGGTCCCTAAACTTACTGTAAATAAAAGAATGGATGCTGATATATTCTAATAATATGAATCCAGACTAATAATTATCTTATATTACCTTTTTTATGTCGCATGTATACTACTTTTCTACTATGAATTTATGCCATTATATGTTTTCCCCGTTTCAACTGTATTGTTACCTTACTCAATACGTAGCATCTTGATCATCCTTTTCATGGGTAATACTCAATCCAACAAGTAGATCTTCCCTATTTTGCAGGTAATTGATGATTATTATCTTGATGTGCTTGCCTTAGGTGAGCGCTAAGCAAATTGGTAAAGGGTATGGTTATCCGGGTATTTCTATCTCTCTTTGGATGCTTATTCCTCTATTTTTACTATTTATTCCTTTCTCTTTATTTCGTATCTTGTATCACAGTGGAATCAAGTGCTTCTCACACCTGATTCTTAGGTATAAGGTTACTTTTGCCTTACACCCGACATAGACTGGGCATACAGAGTGCCTTTTCTATGTTGGATGCGGTGTGAAACCTCTACGTTTTATGTTTTGGCTTCCGCTATTAACCTTTTAATATGAAAATTTTCAATTACGAAATTTGGGGGTGTTACACTTAATATTTTTGAGATCCAAAAGATATATTAGAAAGAATATATCTTAATATTTAATTTTATACCACGCATGCCTTCTAAGTCAAAGCCAATTGAAATTAGTGAGTCACAAAAGTTGATAGAAATGCTGTGATAATGAAATTGGGCAATTTCGTTCTTCTTTCACATAAAACCATGATCAAATCACCTACACATATATAATTATCATGATCCTAGGCATCATAAAATCATTCATTGTGATTTAAATGTAAAAACATATTTATATCAATATATGAAATTCCAAAAATCATACAAACTACCTATATTATGCTACATAAAATCATACTTTTTTTAGGTAAATAAAAATGAAAGAAAAGGAGAGGGAGGCTTAGTTAGGATTCCAATATCTCTATCCCATCTAACAAAAATTATTGATAAAACATAAGATATAATATATAAATTATGAGAGAAAGAAAAGAAAGTAGAGATGATGAGTTGTATTTAATACTAATAAGAGGATTAAGGTCTAAAATAAATAAATAAATAATATAAGATATTATTAAATAAAAATAATTCTAACTAATGAATATTCTTAAAATTTGAATCTACTAGTCTATATTATTAACATAAAATAATAATACACATAATAATGGAAGATCCAACTCTAAAATACTTTCTATAGTTATATACACATAATTATCCATTATATAATTAGGGTATCTAAATTATTGTTTCTATAAATGGGGTATTACATCTCAACCAATGAATTAATCAACTCCTTAATATGCGTGAATTATTTATTTTGGGCCATGACAATAAAAAAAATGAAAAATGAGAACAAAGTTACAATATTAGCAAATTGATACAAAGGATAATCATGTATACACCACAAAGACAACATTCCACCAAAATTCGATACTAAAGTTAACAAATAATCCTAAACTTATGCTTCCTTAATGACTAATTCATTTTTTTTTTCAAATCTAGCAACACCCCCTTTTTTTTAACTGTAAAATTTCATTTTAAAGACATAATGTAAAATAAAAAATAAAGAATGGGGATGGATTTTCATATCTATCATAGAAAGTTGTCTGCAAATCACTTATTTTATGGCAGTTACAAACCTAAGACAAACAAAGTTAAGCTTTAAAAACAATTATAAATGCAAAAATTTATTCAAAAAAAGATACAACTTTACAACAACTCAAAATTTGGTTAGGGGTTAAAGTACATAGGGAAAGGACATATGAGTTTAAAATATATTCAAAAAGAAACACCAAAATAATAATATTTAATAGCACTCACACTCATCCAACAAGTGTCACCTCTAACATGACCCTCAAATTACTCATTTAAGGTTTACGTTGCCCTATTGGATAAGCTATTAGCCATAAAAATGACATATTAGTATAGATACATATTTTGTAAGATCTAACTATTATGCACATAAACATGGTTCACTTATATGCATAGTACAACAAGGATCATGAAATTTTTTTGGATAAAACACGCATTCATATGCAATAAATTTACTCAACTATACAACTATGATTAAAATTATAATCTAATAAGGAAACATCTCAATCACTATCAACTCTTCATAGAAGATAACTGTAATACTCCGGTTTTCAAAACCATAATTATAAATTTATAATCGTATAATTAATTATAATTATTATTTTAGGAGGTTTAATTTTAAAATTATTATTATTATTCGTATTATTTGACGGTTTAAGTATAAATTTAATTAGATTAAAATTTTGATAGAGATTAGGTTATTTAAATTAATCCTAGTTTTTACCTGTAAATCTTATTTTAAATTATTTTATTAATAATTTTTTAATCCGTAATCTAAAAATAATTTCCTAAGAATTATTTTCAATTATTTTACTCTTTCCGATTATTTTTAAAACCTATCCTAATTTGAATAATTTTTCCCGAACTATTTTTCTATCCGGTACTTTAATCTATCTAAATTAAATGTAAAACTAAATAAATAATCTTTTACCCCATCATATTATTTTATCCCTACTCTACCCTCTGCCTTGCCCAAACATTTCTCGCGAAGATTTTTCTGCCCCCTTCTGTGCATTTATACACATATCCACGCTACATACTTACACACTCTGCACATTATACATATACACACACACACAGCACCATCACCGAACCAACCCCAACCCCGATCAACCCAAACAACCCCCCTTTTCATTTCACATACACACACACACACGACATCCTTCCCCGAGCCCCAACCAAACAAAGCTCTGTATACATACTTTTTGCGTAGCCTTCCCCAATAACACTCCCTCTCTACAGCCCTCCACCTTCTTCCTGCCTCCCCATCGCATCCCCTATTTTTCTCCCGAGCAGCACCAACGCCACGCCCTAGCCACCAACCATCGCCAAACAGCCCCATGCATGCACCTTCTCCTAGCCCCCTCCTATTTTCTCTCGGCACCCATCCCGTCACCATCCTACCAGCTCCCTTCTCCCCTGCGTCCATTTCCCAGCCTGTCCCCTGTCATAGAACCCAGCCCAGCCTCTACACCACCACATTTCGACTAACCAACACACCACTCTAGCCACCCAAACCCAGTAACCCCCGACCACCTCGCAACACCAGCCCCGACCATCTCCTCCTCCCAACCTTCAACCACCGACCCCCTCTTTGCATGCCCATCGCATGCAGCCCCTACCCCTTCCTTTCTCTGCCCCTTCCACCATCGTTCGCAGCCTCTGCTCCCCTCCATTTTCGTCCACCTACCAGTGACGCCCTTCCCCGTCTAGCACAACACCCCGGCCAACCCTCGAGACCAGCCACCTGCTTGCACCATCCTGCCTGCCTCAACCAACCACCACCCTCCAGCCGCCCTGCACCGCCGGCCAACGACCACCTCTGCCCCCCTTTTTCTTTCCCTGCCCTGCCGGCTAACCCTCGCCGCCCTTCATTTTTCACCCGTGCATGGCTCACGCTGTGCATGCAACGTGAGTTGTGTGTAATTGTTTATATATATATATATATATATATATATATATATATATATATATATATATATATATATAATATTGGTACCCATTTTAAGTGTAAGGGTATTTTAGTAATTTAAAAAAAATAAATATTTTTATATTATAATTATTATTTTACTTGATAGATATTAATTCGATAATTTCGGTATTATTTTTAGGTACGAAAGGTTGATTAGCGGGATCCGATAAATTTAGTAGGATACCGTTATTTTTGCGTTTTTGTTGGAATTCAGGTAACCATTATACCTTACTAAAATTATAAATATTGCGTGATATCATATTAGGGTTTTTGGTTGATGAAATATGTTAAGCATGATTTATTTCGATATAATTATGTGTTAATTATTATTATTATAAAAACTAATAAAACGAGCATGTTATCTAATTTAAATTATGTCGGGTATGAAAGTATGATTAAAATGATTCTATTGATGGAAAAATAATTTGTATGATAATTATGTATAAAATAATATATTGAGCATGCTTAGAAATAATTATAGAATAATTATTATAGATATGTGCCCAAGGGGCAATTTAGTCATCTTTGCGTATTATGATATTTATCCTGAAAATCATGTCTAATATGTATTAGCTGTTGTTGAATATTTGAATATGTGTTTTGATGGATTAAAGGTGTGGAAAAGGATTTTTTATGTGCAAAATTATGTACAAGGGCAAAATGGTCATTTGCCATATTTGATAGTTTAAATCGCGTAAGAAATAATTTATTTATGGTGTTTTAGTCTTTTCATGGCAAATGAATAAATTAAAATGGAAATTATATTTAAGTAGATGATAATCTGAAAATGTTGGTCTTGAGGGTATTTTGATCTTTTTCGACCTAAAGTATCCAGATGTGAATAATTGAGCCTAGGATGGCCTTAGTGTATTTTAATGTTGGCTTTGAACTTGACCTTGATTATTGTTGTCTCGAATGATTGGAAATAAGTAAAAATAGTTAAGTATGAGAATTGAATTTATCTGTATTATATGTGATTTCGTGGTCACCTTAATAAAATACTAATATTTAAAGTGAAAGACCTCAAGATCGGGAATGGTAGCTCCTAGGGTTCACTACCCTAAGGATGTGGTTTAGCCCACGATTGATATGAATTTTTGCTGGTGTGCCTTAGTATCCCAGTCAGGCCCTACATCTTACTCTATTTTGTTCTGCGGACTAATAAGGGGTATGCATACTTATAGATTAGGTGTCCTTGTCGGTAGGGTACTATATTACCTTCGTGTACCAGTGTGACTAGGGTACCTTTGCGTCCTTGGGTTGATAGTCGGTAGGATACTGTGTTGCCTTGTTGCGTCGGTATGACTAGAGTACCTTTGTGTCTTCAAGTTGATTGATCTCTCCTCGAGAAAGTAAATAAAAATTGAAATGATATGATTTGATGGAAATAATGATTATCGGATTATTAGAGTATTTGGTAGTAGCCTTCGTGCCTACCTGTGGTTTAGGTAGTAGCCTTCGTGCCTACTTGGGGTTTTCTATGGTTCGGTATTAGCCTTCACGCCTACCTGAGGTTTTCTGTGTTTTCGGTAGTAGCCTTCGTGCCTACCTGAGGTTTTCTGTGGTTTTGGTAGTAGCCTTTGTGCCTACCTGTGGATTTGATAATAGCCTTCGTGCTTACTTGTGTTGGTTTTATCTGTGGACATACCTGTGATATTATGGATCTTATTATGTTGTATGTGTAAGTTTACGTGTGACGATATGGATTTATTATGTTGTACCTATAAGTTTACCTAGGATGTTATGGATTTATTATGCTGTACCTGTAAGTTTACCAGTGACGTTATGGATTTATTATGTTGTATCTGTAAGTTTACCTATGACGTTATGGATTTATTATGCTGTACCTATAAGAATACCTGAGATGATATGAATCTTAGTAAATTATACCTGTGAACATACTGTGATGTATGTGATTGTTTGAGATTTATGCTGAGACATGAATTATGCTGAAGTTAGGTTTTAATTATTACTCAGAGAGTATTTCTGGGATGTGCAATAATAAGTTCGGCTGTTTCAGATGAATAAAAATGAGTAGTACGTGACCTTGATGGAAATTGATCATCTGAGTGATTATTGTATCTCAATCATCGTATTTATATGTATATATCTTATACTATGTTAATTGTATGCCTTGCATGTGTTCCATGCTGATTTATCATATTAGTTTGGTATAAAGGGTTGCTCAGTACCGTAGTACTGAAGGGTTCATTTTTGTGGGCCCCTACCTATTCAATGGGCAGTGGACTTTGCAGGTCAGCCTCTGATCTCAGTTAAATGCCGATAGTTCGGATTTGGGAGCGTAGGACTATCCGGTGTTTATTTTGTTGTCTTATTTCCGGTTGTATTTAGACCCTCGTGTCCTCCTGTAATTTCTCTCTTGAGTTTCGTAAACTGCTAATGTCGTTTTTAATTAGCAGTATTTATCTAATGTTCTCTCTATCCTGATTTCTGTAATCATGATATTAATTTAAGCAGATTAATGATTTTAGCATTAGCACTTGGTATGAGAATGGTAGAGGAAACCAAACTTGTACCAAGTGTGGCGATAACACCCTTTATTTTTATTGTTTTAGCTTCCGCACTTAACTCTGTAAATGAAATTTTTTAGTTGTAAATTTTGGGGTATTACAATAACATTAATCAACTTTAGCAAGGAATAAATGCCTCAATCAAGCATTTATTAGTTAATTAATTAACCTCATAATGAGGGTACTATACGATGGGTAACAACTAATTAAAAGTGACTTATCACACCCTAGATAACTAGTTTGAGTATGTACCATAATGATCAAGAGCTATAGTTCCTTGAGTGCACATACATCCATAGGGCTTGTGAGTTCCCCTATAGAAGTAGAATAGGGTCCTTTGACCCAAAGATCAATCCCTACACTCGAGGGTCTTTCTAAGACACTTCCAAGTTCTCTATGAAAAGAAACTCAAAAAATTAACTAGCCATAAAAGGTAAAGTTTAAGCATAAGTCATAACCTCTTAACTAATAATAACAACTTAACTAGCCATGCATTTAACGCATGAATTTTATCTAATCTAGATCTTGAGTAATTAATATCTTAATCTAATTATAATCTCAAGAAATTAATATTTCTTATCCTAATTCCTTAATCCTAAATCTTAACCTAATCATAATCTTTATTCTGGGTCATTAACATTTTTTATCCTCAACTTAACCTCGAATGGTTGATAATTAATTTATCTTAATATCTTAATCTAAATTATTTTATTCTAACCCCAAATCTATTTTCTCTCCCTCCTTTTCTTCTTTTTCTTGTTTCCCCTTCTCCATTTCTTTTCCTTTTTCTTTCCCTCATTCTTGGCTTCCTTTTTCCCTTCTTCTCCCTCCTCTTGGGTGAAACATTTCTCTTGACCAAATCCTCTTTGCCATGCTTATAGCCTACCCTTCTATAACACCCATAAATTTTGTAACAAATGTTTTCAGGTGTTTAGTCCTTTTATTCAAAAATTAACCCTTAATCCTTAGCATAATTATTTTATTAATAACCTTTGACCTGTAACCTAAATAATTTCTTAAATAGTTTTTCGATTTATTGCACCTTTTCCATTCCTATTAAAATTATCCTAAACCAGATTATTTTTCTACTCAGTATCTTAATCAATTCAAACTAATCCTAAAACTAAAATAAAATATTCCTACTTTACCCTTCCATTTTACCCCTTGTGTGCCCCTATTTTCCTCCGCTAATTGCTCTCCCTATCGCCTTTCTTACCTCATTCAACTCATACCCCTCTCTATCAAGCCTATTACACCATTTAGTGAATTATACCCCTCACGACCCATTTGCTTATATACATATACATACACACATGCACCTTTCCTCTCCAATCATCACCATTATCGGCCATCTTCTTCTCCTTCTCCTTATTCTTCTTCTTCTTCTCCTTCTTCTCCTTCTCCTTATTGTTCTTCTTATATCACCTTCTTATTCTTCTTCTTCTCATCGCCCTCCTCCTCCTCCTCCTCCCCAACATCATCACATTTAATAAGGTCTTATATAAGATAGAATAACAATCTATAAGACAAAATTCAGTAACCCTTTCAGAATAGGGACTTTAGGAGGAAGAGCTAAGGTAGTATGGTCGAGGAAACCTAGTAAATACCTAAGAAAAAAACTTGTTTCACCATGTGAAAGATGTCCTCTCTAAGGAAAAGCCAAACATGCTTGAAGAAAGTTAAGGTGTAACCATCAAGGCTAGGGTTTTTTGTCTCATCAATGGAAAAGAGGGCATCCTTTATCTCACAATAGCAAGAGCCTAAGAAGGTCATATTGCATGATAGCATCTAAAAATGATCACTCCTAGAGAGTATAATGAGAAATTGGAGCTTTGGGACGTTTAGAACCAAGGAGATCGAGGTAATAGTTCTAGAAAGCATGATGGTTGCCTACCAAGTCCTGAATCCAAAGACTAGTATGCCCATAGATGCGATGAAAAACTTTGAAGTTGAGACTTGATTTCATGGTGGTGAAGAAAAATTAGTGATTTGAACCGCCTATATTAAGCCATTGCACTACTAATTTTTTTTTTAAGAAAGGTTCCTCACACTCAGAGAGGTAATCATATTTTCCTCAAGCTTCCCTATCTTTTAACTAAAGATATATGTTGGTGGGTTGTACTAAAAGATCCTATTGAATGGGATTGAGACTCTATTCATGTGCTTTGGCTCTTCCCCAATTGTCTCTAAAATGTGACCTATTAAAGGCCTTGAGTTTGGGCTTTAGTAAATTAAAACTTGCTTTAAACTAGTTGTAGGTGAGTAGTTGCACAGTTGGGCCCAAACCTCTTACACTATGAGAAGAACATGTGGATCTTTACACCACATGTTAAAACCTTTAAAGGAATTTTCCTTATAATAGGTGGTTGGTTATTAAGAGTAAGGCAAGTTGAGAAGTGGTTAGAAAATGTTATAGGGATGAAAAAAGAATGAGAGTTGGTAAAGGAATGAAATTAGGAGTGATTAACCATCATCTTGTCAAGCTCACACATAATTCTTACATTACCAATTTAGTTGTTACACCATGTGAATAAATGACCCGTGTAAGTTAGATATTGCATGGAGAGGGAGTGAAAATAGTTCTAAGCATCATGCATGTCTTGGAGATTCACACTAAGACCTTGGAACTTTTCCACCTTATTAAGTAGTACATTATGGTCACCCAATATAGTCCATGATGCATTAATACTTTGCAATAATTCAACAAAGTTTAAAGCCTTATTCTATCAGCATTGGTATTAAGGGCATAAATAAAAGCAATGTAGAAAACAACCTTGTGATGGAGGTATTCAGCTTTAATAAGGATCCTTTGATAGCATTTGCATATGGCATCCACACACAATTTATTAATGTCCCCAAAACACCATATTCAACAATTTTTATGGTGTTCATAGTGTAACACCCCCAAAATTTACACATTTTTTTAAAAACAATACTTATAAATTAAAACCGTAAATTTTGGAGATGTTACCGCCACACTTAGTACCAAACCGGTTCACTCCTACCGTTCCATTACCAAGTGCTAAGGCTAAGAAAACACTACATAGAACATCATTAATAATCCAAATTCATAAATACGAAAATTAGAGTACGCATAAGTCTTTACACAATCCAAAATAAGAAAGTTAGTTTTTCAGGGAAAAGAGATAACTACAATAATAAAATTGTTTATGAAGTGTTAAACATAATTAAAGAAAGTAGAAATAATAATCTCAAATGGAAAGCCGGCCACACCACTCCGGGAATCGATCCAGTCCAATCATCACTCGACCCCACCTGTTGTCCCATAGACATCAATAGCATCAAAATAAACATCTCCTACCTGCAACAAGTCAGATGGGCCTTCTACTCGTGGGATTGAATAGCACCCATAAAAGGGGTGATCAATACGCTACGTACTGAGTAAGGTAACTGAGCACTAAGGCCAACACATAAACACATAAAATCATGCAGGATAATATTCAACTTACAATTTCAAGCCCACATATATAATGCATAAGGTCATACAGAAAAGTATGCAGCTTATAAATGATCAAGCCCACACATAAAGGCCCAAACGATCCAGATTAATTATTTAGTTAATCTTTTTATCGGAAGTCGATACACACTATGCCTTTTTATCAAATCCATGTAAGTACAGGAACACCCCACTATTATTGCCGGTGGGCCGGTCACTTGTGGGACAATAGTCCACACCACTATTTTTTGCCGGTGGATCGGTCACTTGCGGGACAATAGTCCACACCACTATTTCTAACCGGTGGATCGGGTAGACCCGGCTCAATAATCTTTCACTTTAAGTGATTAATGTTTTAAATATTTTATTCAAAACTTTTTCCCAGACATGCATGACTAACTCCTACTATTCTCATCCTCCAACCCTAGTTAACCACACCAACCCATGGTAACCATAACACCCATGCAACCCTAACTCCATGTAAACCCTAGCTCCTATGCAAACCCTAGCTCCACGTAAACCCCACTTCCATGCAAACCCTAACTCCATCATGCGAACATGAATTCCATGCAACCCTAATACCCCCTTGCGAACATTAATACCACCATGCAACATTAATACCACCATGCAAAACCCAAGCACCATGCAACATTAATACCCCCATGCAAAACCCTAGCACCATGCAACATTAATATCACCATGCAAAACCCTAACACCAGGCAACATTAATACCACCATGCAAAACCCTAACACCATAATACCTTATCATGCCATAATTATTTACACAAAACATACCTCAACTCCATATCATGTTGCATTCATAATAGTTATACAATATACACATAAAATACACAATAAATCATATCACATGGCATGCATGACATATAAATCACTTTTTACACAAATGGCCTTAGCACTCCTTACCTAAAATGTCATGGTCTTGGAGCACGCTCCTATATCTCTTGAGGGCTTTAACTAGGCTCACCTATTATGGGAAAAATACTAGAATTAGGTTCCCTCTTAAAAATACTATTATTTACTAACTTATCCTAAGACTTGATTTTTTAATTAAAATAATACTATACTAGAAATAACTATACAAAATACTACTAAAAACACTAATAATAATACTAATGTAATTTAAAATGAAAAGGTGATATAAAGGTTTCTTCCCTTCACCAAAAATAATGCTACTAATGATAATAATAATAGTAATGATTTTAATAATAATAAAATATTAGTAATAATAATAAAATTAATAATAATAATAATAATAATAATAATAGCTTAAAATTATAAGGCGGCGTTTTCGACCCAACCTCCAAATAATGAAAGTATTATTCAATAATAGTAATAATAATATTAATAACATATATTACTTATAATATTAAAAATAATAAAGATAATAATAATAATAATAGTAAAAATAGTAATAAAAATACAATGGTGCCAATCCTAATTAAAAATTAAGGTCTCGGCCCTCCCTAGATAAAAAACAATTTATACTAATAATAATAATATTGATAATAAACTTATAATAATACAATTAATTATTTATACTTCGAAACTAACCACCTAATTAACTCAAGAATAATCTCGACCCTGCCAATAAAATTTATCAATAATATCATATCTAATAACAACAACAACAATAACAATACTAATAATTATAATCGAATAACCATTAAAAATTTAAATAAAAACATAATAAATTTAAATAAATAGAAAAGAAGGGTTAAGAGGGTCTAGGATTTCACCTTGAGCCGGCGGAGATGGGTGGCACCGGCGGTGGTACACAACTGTGGCGGCGGTGGCCGGAAAAAGGGGCTAAAAGGGAAAAAGATGAAGAAAAAGAGGGGAGGAGAAGGGGAAAAGAGAAAATAAGGTTATGGCTAGGTGGAGGAGAATTAGTTGCAACTTTTGGGCGGTGCAGAAGGCAATAGAAGTGGCAGATGTGGTGGCGGGCGGTGGCTCGAAGGCTGTGGGGGTAAAAATTCCAGTTTGATGGGCAGGGGACTTCGCATGGTTATGGTGGCTCGTGCGAGAAGACTCAAGGGAGATGGTTGGCTAAATTAGCTAGAGGGCAGTGTAGGGAAGATTTTTGTGGGCATAGGTGGCGGCGAAGTTGGCTAACGGCGGCGAACGACTCGTCTGAAGTCACAGTGACACATAGGTTAGCTCTTAGGGTTTTGGGGAGAAGAAGTTTCGAAATCACACCAACCAAGGTTATTTATAGAGTTTAGAGGGAATGGTAGGGTTTTGGAGGTCAGTAGGAGGGTATTTCATATAGGGTTTGGGGTAGCCGGCGGCGTTAATCTACTGGCACAAATTTTGGTTGGGGTCGACCCTTCGCGAGAGAATAGAGAGGAATCGAGCGAGTGATGAGGAAAAAGGATTACTCCAAGTTGATCTGCGAGTCAAGGGAAAGATAATGAGGGGAGAAATGGCCGGTCAAAACCTGTGTGGCCGGCGACACCATTTTTGAACCTTCAAAGGCGCAGCTCGACAACGGAGGAGGAAGGAGGAAGAAGGGGGGTGAACCGGCGGCTGGGATAAGAAAAGAAAAAGAGAAGAACCAGGCCGGTCGTCGTTGGTTATAACGTGCTTAAATGAGACGCGACATTCTAGGGAAATAAAGCAAAAAACATAGCATTTGGCTGTGGCAGGAAAGAAGAACGACGTCGGGCCGCGGGAGAAGGAAGGAAAAGAAGAAGAATTGGGCCGCGTCACAGGCCCAATCAGAAGAAGAGGAAAAGAAAAAGAAGGAAAGAAAGAAAAAGAAGGGAAGAAAATGAAAAAGGAAAAAAGAAGAAAGGAAAATTTAAGTTGTTTGGGGTTGGATAAATTAATTAGAATATTTTGGGTATTTAAAATAAAAATATTTAAATAAAATAATATTAAATTTCATTTTAAGGCTAATTTAGGGTTTTTAAAAGAATTTTCCTAAATTCCTTTTTAATTAGCAAAAAGCCTAATTTTTCCTTTATAAAAATATTTATAAATTCTTTAATAATTTGCACTAAATTAATCCTTCCCATTCGAAATAAGATAATTAATTAAATTAAGTCCCTAATAAATCCTTTTTTAATTATATTTCTCAAAATAAATATTTTTGGGGCATTTCATATAATTATTAACAACACCCCAATCTGGACACAGGATTTGTACTATGAAGGCATCATTATTAACTTTGACTCTATTTTCTAAAAGACAAAAAGGAGATATATTAATCTCTTGGTACCATCTATAAAAATCTTTGTGCTTATGAGGTTTATTGAAACAACTTGGTTTAATATTTTGAATTTTTTTTACCAACAACTCGGTTTAATATTTTAAAAAAGCCTAGGAAACATAAAAAAATGTAAGGAGTTTAAATATCTTCCCAAAAGAATTGTCTTAAAAGAGTTCAAAGGAAACTTGAAACACAAAACCATGATAAAGGACAAGGAGTTCTAAACTAAGCACTTTAAAAATATAACAAAGGCTTCAAAATGTTATAAATAATAATACAACATCAAGCTAAGGAAAATCCCCACTACTATAAATTATAAATAAATTAGGTATCCCATAAGAATATGATATTTCACCACTACCATCAAAAAAGAGACTTTGTTCCCGAAGTCGCAAAAAAATAAGGCTAACTAAAAAAACATTAAGGTATAAACGATATGGGGTTACTCCCTTCTTACAATAATAAAACACTAATCTCATATAACCTCCCCATTATTCTCAACTTTAAATTTTTATTTTGAAAGTATAATGTGGAAGCAAAAACAAAAAATGAGGGGTATAACCGCCACATCTACCATGAAGAGGGTATTGCCTGGTCTATGGAAAATGCTAGGCTAGGTATGAAAGAAAAAGTTAAAACACCATGAAAGGTAAAGCTTTACATTACAAAAGCTTAATATAACACACTAACTAGCACCAGGAACTAGAAAATCCCATTATAGAACCTACTATCTAATTCTAACTAAAACTCCAACGATATTTGGATCACCTACTCCATAACCACTAAAAATATTATTTCAGTATTAAAGTAATAAGCAAACACACCTAACCCTAAGCAAATAGAATTCTCACTAAAACATACTCACATGCAATAACAACATCATAAAACCTAATATTATACACCACTAGAGCACACAACCACCATAATAGACAAACATCTCCAAAACATGTTGTTATGATACTCATGCTATCAAATTTTGATTAATAATTAAAACCTTTAACGTACAAAGCACATCATGTTTACTCAACACAATATAACAAGATCATGTGTAAACTGAAGATAATATAAGTACCAACATAACTATGGAATAGCCATATAATAACCATATAGTGCACAAAATGTAACTACCAAAATAATAACCATGGCAGTACACTACGATAACTAAGAACATTTAGACAACATGGGGTAGTGCACATAATGCACCTACTAAAACAATAACATTGGTAGTATGTAACGATAGCTACCAATATATCCACAACATAGGTAGTGCACATAATGCAACTCCCAAAACTATAACAAACAATCATTTCCTTTCATTATTACTCTTGGGAGTCCAAATCTTTTATTCTAGGAATACAGAGATATACAAGTCATATTATTACTTAAATGCAACATAATACTAACCTTTCCATGTAACTTGAGGATACTAAGATACCTTGACCATAGAGGTACTCTTAAGGAATCACAATTGTAACAACTCCATTTTAACAACTTAAAAGTTTTATTTTGTAGAAGCGTTAATGAAAAAATAATGTATATTACTGTCCACTTAGCATAAGTCCAATTCTCTCATCATTTTTATACCAAGTGCTAAGGCTCAAAAGAAGTTAGATCCAAAATAAATAATGGAAATAAAGAGATAATAACATAGGGTAGGGTTACAAATAAGTATTCTCTATACAATAACGCTAATTAAAATATAAAAAAGGACAATAGAGTTCAATGAAAAACTAATTATAACAAAAACTAATATCCGAAGGTACAACAACAGTTTTCCCTAACTTTTAAACCTAAATTTCCATTCCGAGAATGGAACCTCTTCTTAAGGGCTCCACTTATCCTTGCCACTATTATATGCCTTAAGGCACTCTATTCCGTTCATATATTCTTCTACAAAAGTAGTGTTAGGACAAATTCCTCGTACTAAATAAATCACAATACCTCATAAGAGATAGCATACTCGCATTTCACATAATCACACAGAAAATCAAAACATACTCAAAACATAAATCATATACCATAACATTATGTAAAATTTATTGGATAATATATATAAATCATCACGTCTTATGCTCAATAGTCAATCATACTTAACTAATTCACATCATCTCAAGGTACAAAAAGGCCATATCAAAACCATAACTAGAACCAACTCATCAACTCAATTCTAATTACCAAGGTAGTAAACTAAGGCAGTTACCAAACCATCAATCTAATCCATACCAAGCCCATAAACAAATACTTCTTTATTATTTATCTTACTTGTGGGGGATATAATCAACCTAGGAAAACTGAGGTACAATTGGTCATATTGGTGCCCAAAGGCAATAATACCCTTATTCTAGAACGCACTGAAACTATGGTACTGCTAGTCATACATACTCAAGTAGTCAATATAGTATCCTCCAACCTCGTTCATCTAATACTGAAGTATCAATACTTCCTATAGGTCCAATAGGTCACATATAGAGTAGACTAGGGTGTTACTAGGGTACAACAACACACTTAAAAACCAAAATCAAATGAGGGCTACATCTTGTCTCTAGGGCAACTAATCCTAGAGCATACCATTTCTAAACTTGAGATTTTCCACTTTAAGTATGAGTATTTTATGAGGTGATCACAAATATCACGCACTACACAGTAATTCTCATTTTTCATATTTAACCATTTTCCTTTGTTTTCAATCATTAAGGTAAACTTTAACGCCATTGGTCTATTTCAAAGATAAATTCAACACTAATGTCAATCTATCAAAGTCTACATCCATCCTGTGTCCAATTACTAATAATAGGTGCATTAGGTTAAAATGACCAAAATACCATCAAAACCCTAATTTCATCATTATTATCCAAATTTTGTACAATTTTTTATTATCAGTATTTTTCATGAAAGGGCTAAAAGGTGATAATTCACAATAGTTTAGCCCATATGTAATCTTTATGATTTAGCAATTAACTATATTTTCCACTTTTCTTGCATTTAGTAAGTTACATGTACCAACCCTTATCATGTGCTTCTAATATGTATTAAATTCCATGCTGCATGTACGTACATTTTATAGCATGATACGACATATCATAGGGTAATTAACATCATGGTGCATGTAAGCAAAAATTTCTAAGCCAAGATCATACATAGCACTTGTGGTATTTTAACCTTAAACATGCGTGTATGTTTCTATGCTATTTTACTACACCCCTAGCTACCTTGAAAGGATAATCATGGGATATTTGTCATGGCATTTACATCATAAAGTTACAAGGTTACAAAACCTGAAAAAAAAAACACTAGACTTGCATATATAAATCATTGAACATATTACTCCTGCATCTAACTTAACTTAACAACAATCTTACATACCATTTATCTAGCATGTTATCATCTTATATTGCATGTTATAATACTTGAAAAATATATGACCCTAGCATGGTTCTAATCCTAAGAAATCCTAACATGCTCGCGCATAATTTCTACCATCTTATGAGTGATTGGATTTATCTAAATCTAAGTTATATAAAAGTAAAAAAATATCATCTACTCCAAGATCCTCAATGATTACCTAAGAAAAAAACACCTAAAAACAAATATATTAGAATTTAATATATCACAACAATAACCCAAAAGTAATTAATATCTACTTAGGGAAAAAGTTAGTAACTAACTGGCTAAGGAAAGTAAACAAGGTAGCAAGGAGCAACAACACAACTCATAAACCAAGGGAGGAGGGAAATGGTGGAAAGTGATGAAGACGGGAGGTGAGAATCAAAACTTTGGGTCATTGTTAGGGGGTCTTTGGTGATTTTGGCCGAATCCAAGGAGGGTAAGAAGGATGGATTTGGCTGCATCAAGAGGATGGTGTTCAGTAAAAATGGCTAAAGGAGAAGGAGGGGGTTTGATGATGATGGTTGTTAGTTGGTGGGTTGCTTTGGTAGGGATGGATGAAGCCAAGGCTAAGGTACATTGGTTGTGGGTATTGAAAGGGGCAGGGAACCAATGGTGGTGGGCATTGATAGGGGAGAAGGAGAGGTGATGGATTGCGCTACTTGATAAAAATATGAAGATGAAGGAGGACAACATTGATAATGATGGAGAATCGAAGGGTTTTTTTTTTCATTTAAGAGATCTCGAGAGAAGGTAATAATAACAAATACCAAGGCTAATTTTTTGGAGGGAAATGGAGGACACAAAATTGAGAGGAGGAAAAGAAGTAAATGGATGGTGGCATGAAGGGGGAAATTGAGTAAAACACAAGAGAGAGAAACATGCATGGGAACAGGGGGTGAGGTGGACATGTAGAGGGAAAGTGGTGAGGAGAAGATTATACCGAGGTAGATGGATTAGGGTAAGGCTAAAAATGTAGTATAGGGTAGGGGTAATAATTTAGGAAGATAAATAGGGATGAAAATATCTAATTACTAGGATTAGGGTTACCTATTACCAGTCAGTGTCTAAACTATGATTAAATTTAAGAACCTAAATTCTACAAAATTTTAACCTAATGAAATTTATATCTAATATGTCATATATATATATATATATATATATATATATATTAATAACATATTTAATACAAAATACCCTACAATAATTATTATAAATAATTACACATAATTACTAATTTATAATTAGAGTTTATAAAAATAGGGTGATGTGGAAGATCATAGATGAATTATCTTCTACAATGCAAGAACTTTATTTGGTTTTCATAAGTTGCAAAGCAATTCCCAAAACAAAGATATGTGTCTACTTGTGTAGGTTGATTTAGGTGACTTTGATAATGTGGTATTGATCTAATCCAAGATGATATCCCTTCAATAGAGAAATCTCTTATTTCTCTAGGGAATAATTTTCAACTCCTCAAGAAACTCACACTTGAAGAAGAAGATAAGAAGAAGAGGCTCTATGTGCTCTCTAATTGTTGATTTTATTCATTCATTCATCAATAATTCTCTCAATGTATAATACCCTACACACACATACAAGCCTTAGTTTACTACTTAGTAACCAAGCCAATATAACTAGCCTAATTAACAAAGGTTAACTATATGAATGTTAATATTATATATATAGTGATTAAAATAACATGTTACAAACATTAAAAAGTATATAATAAAATAACCAAGGTTAACTATATATACAAGACACTGACATGTTTATATTTTGTAGCCTTGTCTTCCATGCAACTTTTTAATCCTTTTAATGCCATTGTCTTGTACATCAAATTTATTTAAAGGGTTGATCATCTTGAAAACATATATAATACCTAAAAGAGTTACTTAATAAAGCATTAGAAGTATTAGGATCTTCAAAAATAATTGGTACCATCTCTAAATATGCTATTTCTTGTTCTTCATCATTAGACGAGTAAGATTGAGATACTCTATCATCATTCTCCCCTTGTAAAGAAGAATTTATTCTCAAATTAGCATCACTATAATAAAGAGACAAATCACCAATATTGAAAGTCCTAAAAACTCCTATATAGTGTTCAGATAATTCTAATTCATATGCATTATTTTCAAATTTTCTTAAGATTTTAAATGGTCCATCAGCTCTTGGCATAAGTTTTTTTATATTTTTTCTTAAGTTTGGAAATATTTCTATTCTTAAGTGTAACCAGACCAAATCTTTTGGTGAAAACACTTGTTATATTTGATTTTTGTTTGCTTGAGTTTGGTATTTGGCATTAGATTTTTCTATGTTGTTTTTTTGATTTTGTTAAGAAGTTTTTTAAAGAAATTGATTCTTAATTTGGCATCATATTTCTTAATATCTACTTTTCTTATTGGCAACATAGCAACAAGTAAATAAGGATTAACCCCATAAACAACTTTAAAAAGGACTCGAATGAGTTGTACTAGAATGCCTCCTATTATAAGTAAATTAAGCATGTGCTAGTTTTTCCCAATCATTAGTACTTTTATTGACTAATCCTCATAGTAAAGTTCCTAAACTTCTATTAGTCACTTTAGTTTGACCATCTGTTTGTGGTTGATGAGTTAACAAAAACTTATTACCCAACATATGACAAAGCATCTTCTAAAAGTAGTTCAAAAAATTCACATCTCTATCTGACACTATAGTTTGGTAACTCCATGTAACCTTACTATCTCTTTAAAATATAAATCTACTACATGAGTTGTATCATCTATTTTATTACAAGGTATAATATGTACCATTTAAAAAAACCTATCTACTACCACTAGAATAGAATCCTTTCCCCTTTGTGTCATCGGTAAACCCAATATAAATTCTATACTAACACTCTCCTATGGTTGACTAGGATGTGGTAAAGGAGTATACAAACTTTTATGGAATAAACTTTTACTCTTTTGACAAATCACACAACTCTTAATAATAGCATGTACTAATTTTATCATTTGTGGCCAATATAATTTTTTTTATAATATTTCCATAACTTTATGAACACCAAAATGACCAGCTAAACCCCCTCATGTACTTCATTAACAAGTAAATCATGTACACTAGAATGATGTATACACAACTTATTAAGTTTTGAAAGAAATTCATCTAGCACATAATTACCACGACCATTATTCTTTTTACATGCATTATAAAATTAAAAAAAAACTTCATCTTTTGCATATAATTCTTTCAAAAATTCAAAACCTAATAATTTAATATCCAAATAGATAAATCACTTGCCACAACATTTTCCTTACCATCAAAATGTTTGGCAGAAAACATGAAGGATTGTCAGAAGCTATCCCATTTGGCATGTCTAGGATTAATCTTATTTTGCCCATGCAAAAATTTTAAACTTTCATGGTCCAAATGAAAATAAAAATAAAAATAAAAATAGCTTAGGTCTTAAATAATGGCTCCATGTTTCCAGAATTCTTATGATGGCATATAATTCTTTATCATATGTTGAATAATTCAAGTTCGCCCTATTTAATTCTCACTAAATAATGTAATGACTCTTTTTCTTGTGAGACTACACCTCTTATCCCTATTCTACTAGCATCACATGTAACTTCAAATAATTAATTAAAGTTATGTAAAGATAATACCATTTCATTACATATCTTGTCTTTCAAAGTCTTGAAGGCTTTAGTTGTATCCTCACTCCATTTAAATTAGCCTTTCCTTATGAGTTGTGTTATTAGTGAGGTAATAGTTGAAAAATCCTTAATGAATCTTCTTTAAAAACTTGCCAAACCATGAAAACTCCTCACTTTATGAATATCTTTGGGTATTGCCCAATCTTAAATAGCTTGAATATTTATAGGATACGCTTTAATACCTTCATTACTCCCAATATATCCAAGAAAAACAATACTCAAAAGCATAAAGTCACATTTTTCCATTTTTTCATAGAGTTTAGATTCCCTTAGTTTATTAAATAACCTCCTTAAATGAATAAGATGATCATGCTCATTTTTGCTATACATAAGTATATCATCTAAGTATACAATAATAAAACTTCCAAGAAAAGGTTGAAGAAATTCATTCATTAGTCTCATAAATGAACTAGGAGCATTATATAAACCAAAACACATCACAATCCATTCATAAAGATTATATTTTATTTTCAATTCATTTTTCCATTCATCCCCTTCTCTTATTCTCATTTGATGATATCCACTCCTTAGATCAATTTTAGAGAATACTTATTCTCCACATAATTTATCTAACATGTCACCTCATCTTGGTATAGGAAATCTATATTTGATGGTTATATCGTTCACAACTCTAGAGTCTATACACATGCACCACTTACCATCTTTTTAGGATCAAGTAATGTAGGCACACAACATGGACTCATGCTTTGTCTCATATACCCTTTTCTTATGAATTCTTATATATGTCTCTCTAGTTCCTTAGCCTCTTCCAAATTACATCAATATGTGGGTCGATTAGGTAAAGACACACCAAGAATTAAGTATATAAAATGATATATTCCTCTTTTAGGTGGTAATCCAGGTGGTAAGTCATTAGTAAACACATCATGATATTCATTAATAAGTTATTTTAATTGAAGATTATTGTTATTTTTCTCCCCTTGTAGGGATTCCTTCATAATCATAACATATCAACTACCTTATTCTTTAATACACTTTACTATAACCTTCTCATGTAAAAATAAACTCTTTCTATTTGATTATGTCCTCATTACCACACTTAGAAGGTTTAAGTTTATGCTTTTTTATTATCTTTCTCAACTCGATATTCATTAGTAATACCATTATGAATATCATTTCTATCATATTGCCATGGTCTAACTAATAAGATTCCACATGCATCCATAAGCAAAACATCATATAGAACATCATCATGATAATTACCAATTTGAAATGAGATTAGTGTTTGCTTGGTTACCTTGACTCTTTTGTCTTTGTTTAACTATTGAAGATAATAAGGCTTTGGATGTGGTTTAATATTTAATCCCAAATCTTTCACTATTCTCTCATTAGCTACATTCCTATAAGATCCATTATTAATGATAACTCGAAAAACTTTATCTCCCACTCGTCCTTTTGTTTTGAATATCTTTTCTCGTTAATTAGGTTGCTCACTAACTTTGACTTGAAGTAATCTTTCCAATACTCCTCTAATTTCTTGTATAAACAACACTCTTTAATTGGGACATTCACAAGCAAAGTGTCCAAATCCTAGGCATTTAAAACATTTTCTTGTAGATACTTCATTGAACTTATTATTGCCTTTCCCTTCTTGAGTAGATCCTTGCTTCTTATCAACATGTGTAGAGTTTGAAATACCCATTCCATACTTTGTAGCTTGACTATTTGAGTAGTATTTTGTAAATGAAGTACTTTGGTTGGCATGAGGCTTAGTGGACTTGATTTAATTTTCAAATCTCAAGTATAGCTTAATAATATCATCAAGAGAATCATTTAGATGAGTTTCAACTTTGTCTCTAATCATCATGTTAAGGCCGCCTAGAAATCTAGCATATGTGTGTTCCTTTTTCTCATGGATATCACATATAAGTGATAATATTTCAAATTCCCTAACATATTCCTTAACACTTAGAATTTCTTATCTAAGAGTAGTCAATCTATTATAATTATCTTGCTCATACTCTTTAGGTATAAACTTCTTTCTTAGATGCTTCTTAAGTTTATCCCAAGACTTATTTTTTGATTTTCCTTCTTGTTCTCCAGTCCTTTTCAAATCATCATACCATATATACAAGAAAATTTCTTAAAATTAAGAATAACTAGTTTATATATATATTTTTTACCATGATAATCTTTTAAATTAAACATAGCCTCTACCTCATGTAACCACTCAAGAAATAAATCAACATCAAGTTTACTATCAAAATCAGAAAGATCAAATTTAATACCTTTATCTTCTTTTTGATGATGCTTTGGTTGATGGTCATAGAACATTTGGTTTCTTCCAATCCATATTGACTATTCATCATAGTATACACGCGAGTTTAGATATCTTCATCTTACTAGATTAGTTGAATTTATTACATTCCCCATTCGCTATCCATAGAACTCCCTTTGTGATTGGATATTTTGGACTAGCTCTTGTTCAGCAGATCTAGATTCTAATCTTTGTAGTTGTGTTTATATTGTAAGAATTTTTCTAAATTGAGCATTGGTTTCATATATATTGGTTGAGATATTTTTTATGGCCTCAAACATGGCTTGAAAATTTGGTTCTCCTTCCATGGTTTTGACTCACTAGCACACTTAATCACAAATTAGTATAACACTTAGGGTTTTGATTAGGAAACCCAAATCAACACAATGTCACCTTCTAGTCTTTGGTTTGTTTTTGTAGAAAATTTTGATTATAATGAATCAAACACAAAAAAATCAATCACATATACTACATACACAACTAATTGAACACATTTGACACCTATCTTGCTAAGTTATTGATGTAGAATTCAACACGTTCACTATCATTCACTTCCAAAACCCTTACCTAGTATTGTGCATGTTTCAATGATTTTTATTTGTAATTTGATTAAATTAAAGACAACATACAAATATACACTTGTTCTACTAACTTATTCTACATATACATTCGACCAATCAATTCAAAACACACGAATGAAAGTTAAGTTAAAACATAAACATTCGACAATATCCTACATCAACTAAGTAATATCACAACTAAATTTCTACTCGGTCGATTCTACACATATACCTTGATCACCACACGTGATCATATAGCAAAAAATTCACAATACACATGTATAATTCATGCAAAAGTGATCAATTCTAGAAGAATACACATAACATGCACACACACAATTTCTCTATAATTTTGGCAAAAAATTCATGTAATTTTGTGTCAATTCTTTACATGTGTTTTCTCAATATTTTTTTTTCAAGATTCTTGCAGCAACTTCTCTACACCATGCATACACTACTTAATAACATTCAAATGATATCAATATTCACAAAACATTTATCAAGATTCAAAGAATTCAATCAAGAAGAATCAAGAACCTTACTATGACCTTCGATGGTGGTATTAGGTGATGATGAAACTTGGTGATGACTTTTGCACCTATGATGTCGACTCCAAAATAAGATTTGATACCAAATTTGAAGTGGAAGATCATAGATGAATAATATTTTACAATGTAATACCTTTATTTGGTTGTCATAAATTTCAAAGCAATTCCCAAAACAAATATATGTGTAGACTTGTGTAGGTTGATTTGGTGACTTTGATAGTGTGGTATTGATCTAATCCAAGATCAAATCCCTTCAATAAAGAAATCTCTTATTTATCTATAGAATAATCTACAAATCCTCAAGAAACTCACACTTAAAGAAGAAGAGAATAAGAAGAGGCTCAAAGTGCTCTCTAATTGTCGATTTTATTTATTCATTTATCAATATTTCTCACAATGTACAATACCCTATATATATACACACACATATGCAAGCCTTAGTTTACTCTTTATTAATCAAGCCAATATAACCGACCTAATTAAAAAATATTAACTATATGCATGTTTATATTATATATATAGTGATTACAATGACAAATTACAAACATTACAAAGTATATAATAAAATAACAAAGTTACATAAAACTCCTTGTATGAAATACATTGAATAATCACATGTAATCAATCTTTGTGTCTTGTATCCTTGTCTTCTATGAAAATTTTTAATCCTTGTAATGCCATTGTCTTGTACATCAAATGTCTTTAATGGATTGATATTCATGCAAACATATATAATACTTGCTGTAGTTACCTAACAAAGCATTCGAAGTATTAGGATCTTCAAGAATAATTGGTATCATCTCTAAGTATGCTAATTCTTGTTCTTCATCATTAGAAGAGTAAGATTGAGATGTTATTACATCATGGGGCATTACAACAATACCCACCCATTGTAACACACCTAATACTTAAGTATTGATACTCTCTAAGTAGAGTAGACTAGGCATTTCTAGAGATCTAAGGCACACTAACTAGTCGTCAAATCAAATCAAAGGCTCCTACCTCATCTTTAGGGTTGCTAACCCCATAGAAACAACAATTCTCAACTCAAGATCTTTCACTTTAATAATTATTATTCTATTTAAGACTAACATATTATTCACTAAGGAACACAAAGGTCAAGACATAAAAGTAAAATGAGTCCTCAGTCATATTTAACCACTTAGGGTCACCAATAAGGAGCTAGGTAAGACTAAGGTTAAGCGTCCATCCATAACCTCCATAATACAATATCTAGCCATACAAGGCTAAGGTTAGGCATCTATCTATAACCTCCACAACATTTAACAACATAATATGAGACACATCTCATTAGATATTTAAACCACTTATAAGAATCTCAAGAGTATGAAGTCAAACAAGGCAAAAAGCCACAAAACAAATCAATCATTAAACTAATAAAACCTAAAAAAGGATATAGCCTAAACCAAAACTAAGCTAGACAATAATCCTTAATAAAATCAAACTGTTAAATCTAATATCATAGCCCAAAACATCAAAACTAGAGGCATATAAGCCGACCAAGTTAAAATAATACTCAATCGATTAAAAATTGCTTTAATCTAACATCTAAAAAATACTCTAAGGTAAAAATAATCATATTTGAGGACATAAAAAACCAAGCGAATGGTAAAAAATGACTTAGAAAAGAAAAACATATAAAATAGGAACTTTTTATAAAAAATGCTATTCATGTAAAATGTTATTCATTGTCAATGAAAAATGTCATTTTATACGAAGAACCTTAAATCTAAAACCATAAATTTTTAGTACTTAAAATTACTATTCACATCCACTCATTATTTTTCTTAAAATACTATTACTCTTAAATATCCAAAAATCATTGAAAATATTCCAAAATGATAAGTTAACCCAACATATAAAATTTAGAGCACAAATAATGAAGAAAATTTTATAAACTCAAGAACATGATCAAGAGCAAGAAAAATACATAGAACATTCACCAAATCACATAAATCTTACCAGACTTTGACTCAAATTAAAGCATATCAAACATAATCAAACAAAGATTTGTTATGTATCATAAGTATCCTTAATATGCCCAAGATTAATATGGTATCATTATATTTTGATAACAACATTATCTTCCAAAAATCATCTAAAAACCGATATAACAAAACACAATGCCTAGAGCATACTAATATTTAAACACTTGTAAAGCATACCAAACGACCCCAAATCATAACACACTACATTTCAAAATCATCTTAAAAACATCAATTGATATCATTTTATACATAAATTTAACTAAAGCTTCACAAATCACTATTTATAGATAAAATTTTGAATCCACCTAATCACCTAAATTCATGCTTAACTTGGTTACAAAAACATATAAAAACTATTAATTATATCTGTTAAGGGTTTGGGAGGTTTAGCTTTAAGCTCTAATCTTTAACACATATAAAATAACAAATGAAAACCTAGAAATACCATAGAAAGGATGAGAAAAAATAAGCTCATCAAAATATAATGAAGATAAAGAATAAAGGAACTTATTCTCAAAGTTTGGAAGCTAATAAAATCTCAACCATAGAAGAAATGATAAACGAGGCTCAAAATGGAGGGTAGAAAGCAAGGAGGGTATTTCATTGGTGGAGGAAGAAAGGAAAATAAATATTACCCCAAAAATGACTAAATGTAAGAGGCTTAGTTTCAAAGTTAGGGGAGTAAGAGTAAATGATTGTGTTGTGGCTAAAAGAAGAAAAATTGAACTTATACACAACAAGAGAGTTGGTGCGATCATGGATAAAGGAAAATGAGTGGCTATACTTGAGTAAACACACAAGAAAAATGAGTGGATGAGGGAGGTAGGAAGACAAAATACTTTAAATATATATGCTAAAATATCTAACAAAGAGAACACAACAACGTTTGTGATTATCACCAAGGTGCAAAAAACATTCCTGAGGCACAAATGAGAGGTTCTTATCAATACTAAACCGTAATAATAGGTTAAGATCAATTCATAAAAGTTTAGGATAAGATTTGAGGAAGAAAAGTGTGATTTTATGACTTTTACTATCTAAAAGTATCTAAATAAATTCAAAAATGGTATGAATAATAATGAAATATTTTTAGGTAATATTTAGCTAAATAATACAAAAATAATATTATCTCATAAAGTTCCATACTTTTTAAATTACTAGAAATGTCTTATCGTGTATCAAAGCACATGATTGAGTTTTATTAGAATGATGAATAATGTCCTTTTTCTTAAAACTTGATTTAGAATTATGAAAAAGCCTAGGAGACTTAGAAAAATGTGAGGATATACAATATCCTCATAATATAAGAGTCTCAAAAAATAGGAAGGCTAGGAGGATGCTAGCTCTTGCAGCCACGGTTTACCATGTTTGGAAGGCTAGGAATATGGCCCTTTTTGAGGACGCAACAGCAGATGTTGATGCCTTAGTCTTCTAGATTAAGCTAGACGTCTATGGGATTTTAAACAACAGGAAACATCGAGCCTCTGTAAATTTCTAGCTCTAGTCCTTAGCTCCTGTTCCCTTCTTCCCTATCTAGCTGATGGTATGTTCTGGCAGGATGACACCCTCACGTTTTTGTTGTATGAGGGGTATCCTAGGACACTTTAGGTCGTTTTTTTTTTGCTCTGGTCTACCAGGGGTTTTCTGTACATATTCATGCTCCATATATATATATATATATATATATATATATATATATATATATATATATATATATATATATATATATATATATATATATATATATATATATATATTTACCTTGATAAAAAAAAGAGTCTCAAAAGAGTATGGATGCCAAAAGAGGCTCAAAAGTCTCAAGGAGCATAAAATCATTAAAAAAGAGTTCTAAATGAAATATTTTGACAATACAGTTAGGGTTTCTAAACTCTATAGAGATAAGATGTATCACCAATCTAAGGAAATTTGATTTTCACTAATACTAATCCTAAATAATATAAACTAACCAAAATAACAAAGTATTACATCTAAGTCTTCATCATACAATGATAACACGAAAATAAAATACAAATGTTTAGGAGATTACTCATACAATAAGGGAAAATGATAATATACCACAAAGGGGACCCTTAAGACTATATGAATATGTATTTACCTAAGACTGACTAACTATTTTTAATGATTTTAGACTTGTGGTTGATGCAATGATGGTATGGTAAATCAGACTTGTATCAATTACGACGATAACACTTGATATTATGGTTATAAGCTTTTGCTGTAAAATGAAATTTTTTTGGAGTAAAATTTGGGATGTTAAAGAAACATATGAGAACAAGAGAATTGTATGGCAATGGAGAACTTATGATTAATTACACGGTAGCACATGTTGTGTAGATGTATGTATGATGGACATACCCCATTATACATTTTAAGAAACATTTCCATGATGGAACATTAAAGGAAATTAAACAAGGTTACACATTATATTTAGAACCAAATTATTATTATCCTTCATTAAAGTGATCATAAAATTCTTTTATACAATTTTATGAGTAATAGACATGATTATCCTCCATGGTATATCAATACCCATACATGTCACACTAAATATGTGAATGGGAATAAGGTCCGGCTAAAGCTAAATAATCTCTCTTTGGTAACTAAGCCCTTTAATATTGATACTTTAGAGTACATCATTAGTGTCTAGTGTATGAAAGGCATAGAGACCAATAAGGATCCTGTTTGAAGCTCTCAAAGGCAAATAAATATTTCTAAAGATAGACTAATCTTTGGTAGCTAATAGAATCAAATATATTAGACTCATAATGCTCATTTCACTTTAATTAGTTAATATCTTATTAGCTTGAGATCTCATATCTGTAATCCCCCAAATTTTGAAAAGCCTATATTTTAATAAATAATTTTTATTTGGGATAAATTAGCTTTTAAATCTATTTATTTGAATTATTTTATGGATTTTTGAGCTTATAAAATTTATTATAAAATTTAATAAACTAAAATAAATATTTTGTTATTTTATTATACTCTTATTATTCAAATAAATTTTTAAACCCTTATTTTACAAAAACTATCCTTTTTAACCCTTATATTTTAATTATCTTAAATTAAAATATTAAATCAATTTATTACCCAAAATTATTCTAGTTTATTATTTTATCAATTAAATTATTTATTCCATTTTCCCTTTCTTTTTCTTTTTTCCCCTTTTCCTTCTTTTTTCCTTTTTCTCTTTTCTTTCTTTTTCTATTTCTTCTTTGGGCCGCCAGCCTGCTTCGGCCTGCCCTTTTCCCCTCCTGTGCTGGGCCGCTGGTGATGTGAATCTTGTAAATTTATATTTAAGTAATTTTGAAATTTTTTGTGAATTAATTACTTACAATTGTTTATCTTATTTGTTGAATTAATAGGATAATATCGCAGCTTATGGGAATTTGTGAACTGGGACATAAGTGCTGGGCAGTTCAGACTATGCTTGGAATGTTCAAATTATGTAAATTTTTATTAAACATTTTTTTGTAATCCCATATGATGCATTCGCCGGTCGGAATGGGCTAATGGGAATTAGGACGGTTGTATAATCCGCCACCCGGTCCATAAAAATTGGACTAGCTGGATTGTGGATTAATCAATCCTTAATGACCATGATTAGCTATAGTTGTTTTAGCTGATGGGAAATTAAGCCTTAAGCTTAATTTTATATTTGGGTCATTTTCTTTATGATGGCTGGCTGGTCGACACCCTATGATGTTGTTGTTTGGTTTGGGTTGTTCGACACTATTCGACACTTTATGTTTTCTGGCCCAAACGAATTGTGTTGCGTCCATAACAGGTTGTAATGTTCGTACGTATTTTTTTTGTATCAAATACGGCTGCTGTATACATATATATAGATGATACATACAATGTAATACACACTTTTGACAGAAATAAAGCTCGGTGTTATTTTTCTCTTGATCTCTCTCGATTCTTTCTCTCTCTTGGCGATTCTCTCGTTCGCTTCCTTCCGCTTCTGTCTCGTTCTCTTCTCGATCGATCTTGATCATTCACCTTCTAAATTCAGTTGCCATTGATTCAATTGTGCTTCTGAAGTTGTGGTTCTTCCTTTGGAGAGTTTTCCTTAGGCTGTATCGGCGGAAAATTGAACGTTGCGCTCGATTAAATCTTCGATCCTTTGCGAAACCCTAATCGGTTTCCATCATTTGGTATCAGAGCCTCGGTTTTCTAGAGTGCTCGTAGTTTCTGTATCATTGATTAAGTTTTCTTCATTTTTGTTAACTCGATTTCTGTATTTCACTAACCCTAGTTTGAGGTGTGAATTTTAGGGTTTTACAGCGACGAACTCAGTATCGATTCTTGTCGCTTTCAAACCGGCGATTAAAGCATTTCGATCCACTATTTTTGAAAGTCTGAAAAGAAAACCCTAATCGACCTAGGGTTTAGTCAAGAATCTGAATCTTGACTGACAGCACGGCCTACTGTTGTTGGTAACTTCGATTTATAATTCCTTTGTTAATACTACTATCTGCTATACTTAATTTCCAATCTTCGACAAATTATCTGTTTATTGTTAAGTATATAGGTTGAAAATTACAACCGGCGAACTATCTTGGTTTCAAGAAAGGGGATAGTCCTCCAAGAAGAGGGGCACCCTAAATATTTGAACTAATTGCTTAAGCAGAGGCGGTAATATCGTTCCCTCCTACTTATTTCGTATTATTGAAATAATTTTGTCAAATTATCGTAAGCAGTGAGTTATTCTGAGTAAAAATTTTACTGTTGATATTACTGTTAACATTTGTGAAGCCATATTTTTGTGGTATATTGGTGTCTGTTGTCTGTGATTCTTGGATCAGTTGCTTCTGTGATTGAAATTACTGCTGTGTTGATTGTTAATTACTGTTGAAAATTCATCATGTCTAATAATGGTCAATCAGTGAATCAATCTGTGTCTAGTAATGACCTTTTAGAAACCCTTAGGACTTTTCAAGAACAAATGACTGCACAATTTGCTGTCTTATCTGCTAACCTAGAACAAAGATTAGGAGAACAGGAAGTAAGACTTAATGAATTACAAAATAACAGAATTGAAACTAATCAAGCAGGAGTTTTAGGAAGGGCTCCAATGGACCCTAGGACTAGGATTCCACCTATATCTAATCTAGAGGAGTTAGAAGATCAAATATCCCACAATAGTGATAGGATGCCTAGACAGAACAATAGGCAGGATAGGGAATTAGATTTCATAGATAGGAATTTAAATAATCTTAAGCTGAGCATACCAGGGTTCAATGGGAGAAATGACCCTGATTACTATTTTGAGTGGGAAAGAAAAATAGAATTGGTATTTGAGTGTCATAATTACTCTGAGGAAAAGAAAATTAAAGTGGTTGTAGTAGAGTTTACTGAGTATGCGTCTTCTTGGTATTATAATTTGGTGTTAACTAGACGTAGGTGTGGGGAACCTGCTATACAGACTTGGGCAGAGTTTAAAACTTTAATGAGAAAGAGGTTCGTACCAAGTTACTATTATAGAGAGTTGCATAAAAGGTTGCAAACTATTAGTTAGGGAGTGAGATCAGTAGATGACTATTATAAAGAGTTAGAAGTTTTAATTATTAAGACAGGAGTTATTGAGGATGATGATGCTACTATGGCTAGGTTTCTGAGTGGATTAAATTCAGAGATAGCTGATAAGGTAGAGCTGTATCCTTGTGGAACATTAACTGAAATGGTGAATATAGCTACTAAGATAGAGATTCAATTGAGGAAATCTAGGCAATATAAACCCCCTGGGGTTGGGTTTAAGACTACTATGAGGAGAAATTTTGGGGGAAATACCTCTGGAAACTGGAAGAACAATAGTAAGGTAGAGTTTAGGGGGAGAAACAATGAAGTTAAGACAGGACAGAAACCTGAAAAGGGTAGGAATGTGATGGCAAATCCTGTAAATGGGTCAAACAGGACTAGGGACATTAAATGTTTTAGATGTGGAGGTTTAGGTCATATAGCTTCTGAATGCCCTAACAAGAGGAATATTTTGATTAGAGAATCTGGGGAAGTAGAATCTGAATCTGAATCTGAAGAAGAGGAAGAAGGGGCTAATGTAGTAGGAAAGGGAGATAGTGACCTAGAAGATGAAATAGAATTACCAGTGAGTAGGGATCTCTTTGTGGTTAGAAGAGCTTTAAATAGTAATAAGTTACCTGATTCCAATGCTTTACAAAGAGAAAATATTTTCCATACTCGATGCTTAATTGATGATAAGTGTTTTAACATGGCTATAGATAGTGGCAGTTGTATTAATGCTGCTAGTACCCTTTTGGTATCTAAATTAGGTTTAAACACTACTAAACATCCAAAACCATATAGATTGCAATGGCTTAATGAGTTGGGAGATGTTAAGGTTAGTCAACAGGTTCTAGTAAATTTAAAATTAGGGAAATATGAGGATTCTGTTTTATGTGATATAGTTCCTATGCATGCTGCTCATTTGTTGTTGGGTAGGCCTTGGCAATATGATAGAAGGGTAGTACATGATGGTTATAAAAATAGATATACAGTACATAAGGATGATAGGAAGATTGTTTTAGCACCTATGACTCCAAAGGAAATATTTGAGGATCAAACCAAAATTAAATTTGATTATAAGGAATTAACTAAGTCTGATTTGGGAAATGATCATAGTACAAAGGACATGAAATGCACTTTTGGATTTTATGCTAAGGGTAAGGATGTAGGAAAGGCAATAAAAAGAAATGCTAATGTATATTTGATGGTTTTTAAGGGCTTCTATGAGAGTCAGAAAGGAACAATTGAAGAAGTACCTAGTACAGTGAAAATGTTATTGGAAGAATATAGTGACTTATTTCCTGAGGATATACCTAGTGGATTACCTCCATTAAGGGGAATAGAACATCAAATAGACTTTATTCCAGGAGCTGTTATACCAAACAGACCTGCTTATAGAGCAAATCCTGAAGAGGTTAAGGAACTAAAAAGACAAGTAACAGAATTGTTAAGTAAATGATACATTAAGGAGAGTATGAGTCCTTGTGCAGTACCTGTATTACTAGTACCTAAAAAGGATGGTAGTTGGAGAATGTGTGTGGATAGTAGGGCAGTAAATAAGATAACTATTAAGTATAGATATCCAATTCCTAGGCTGGATGAGATGCTGGATCACTTGTGTGGTGCTGTTATATTTTCTAAGATAGATTTAAAGAGTGGTTATCATCAAATTAGGATGAAACCAAGGGATGAGTGGAAAACAGCTTTTAAGACAAACTTTGGATTGTATGAATGGTTAGTAATGCCTTTTGGGTTGTCAAATGCTCCTAGTACTTTTATGAGACTTATGAACCATGTATTAAGGGAATTTATTGGGAAATTTGTGGTTGTTTATTTTGATGATATACTTATATATAGTAAATCCTTAGAGGAACACTTGGGACATTTAAGGATTATTTTGAATGTGTTTAAAGAAGAACAACTTTATGCTAATTTAGCTAAGTCTAGATTTTGTTTGGACAGTGTGGTTTTCTTGGGATTTGTGGTAGGAAAAGAAGGTGTGTCTGTAGATGAAGAAAAGATTAAATCTATTCAAGAGTGGCCTGTACCAAAAAGTGTAACTGAAGTAAGAAGTTTTCATGGATTGTGTTCTTTTTATAGGAGATTTGTGAGGAACTTTAGCACTATAGCTGCTCCTTTAACTGCCATAACAAAAAAGGATAATGGGTTTATTTGGGGATTAGAACAACAGCAATCTTTTGAGACACTTAAGAATAAGTTAACCCAAGCACCTGTGTTGAGTCTTCCTGACTTTGAAAAAATGTTTGAATTAGATTGTGATGCCTCAGGGTTAGGAATAGGGGCTGTACTTTCTCAAGAAGGAAAACCAGTGGCTTATTTTAGTGAAAAATTAAATGGTAGTGCTTTGAATTATTCTACCTATGAAAAGGAATTGTATGCTTTAGTGAGGGCTTTGGAGGTATGGCAACATTATCTGTGGCATAGGGAATTTGTAGTTAACACAGATCAGGAGGCTATTAAGTATTTAAAGAGTCAGTCAAAGTTAAATAGGAGACAAGGTAGATGGATAGAATTCATTGAAAGTTTTCCTTACATAATTAAATATAAGAAAGGTAGTGATAACATAGTTGCAGATGCTTTATCTAGGAGATATGCTTTATTGAATACTGCTGACACTACTTTATTAGGATTTTCCAGTATTAAGCTATTATACTTAGAAGATAATGATTTTAAAGAAATATATAAAAGGTGTGAAGTTTCTTCTCAAGGAAAATATTTTATTAATGAAGGATACTTGTTTAGGGAACATAGATTATGTATTCCTACATGCTCTTATAGAGGATTATTAATTCAAGAGGCACATAGTGGTGGATTAATGGCACATCTAGGAACTCATAAAACTTTAGATGTTTTAATTGAACATTTTTATTGGCCACACATGAAAAAGGATGTTTTGAAACATTGTGTTAATTGTATTAAATGTAGACACGCAAAAACTACTTCAAAACCTTTTGGATTATACACCCCCTTGCCTGTATCTAATCATCCTTAGGTTGATGTGTCTTTGGATTTTGTGTTAGGATTACCTAGGACTAATAGAGCTAAGGATTCCATAATGGTTGTGGTAGATAGGTTCAGTAAAATGGCTCATTTTATACCCTGTAATAAAACAAATGATGCTGTAGCAGTGGCTGAATTATTTTTTTCTAATGTGGTTAAGTTACATGGAATTCCTAAGACTATAGTTTCAGATAGGGATGTTAAGTTTTTAAGCCATTTTTGGAAAGTTTTGTGGGGTAAATTAGGGACTAAATTATTATTTTCTACAACTTGTCACCCTCAAACTGAGGTGGTTAATAGAACTCTGGGAAATATGTTGAGGGCTGTCCTTGGAAAGAATCTTAAACAATGGGAGTATATTTTACCTCAAGTGGAATTTGCTTATAATAGGACTTTACATTCTACAACTAATAAAACTCCATTTGAGATAGTGTATGGTTTTAATCCATTAACTCCATTAGATTTGAGTCCTTTACCTCATACTGACTTACAAAATTTTGATGCTGAATCTAGAGCTGAAAGTATAAAAAAATTACATGAGAATGTAAGCCAACAAATTAATAAGAAGGTACAACAGATGGCTGAACATGCTAATAAAAGAAGGAGGAAAATGATTTTTAAACCTGGAGATTTAGTTTGGGTTCATTTAAGGAAAGAAAGGTTTCCAAATTTTAGAAAATCAAAATTGGATCCTAGAGGGGATGGACCGTTTACTGTATTAGAGAAAATTAATGACAATGCCTATAAAATTGATTTACCTGTTAAGTTTGGAAATGTGAGTAATTCTTTCAATGTGGCAGACCTTAGTCCATTTCTGGGACTTGTTCAGGTTTCAGAGGCGAAACCTTTCCAAGAAGAGGGGAATGATGTGAATCTTGTAAATTTATATTTAAGTAATTTTGAAATTTGTTGTGAATTAATTACTTACAATTGTTTATCTTATTTGTTGAATTAATAGGATAATATCGCAGCTTATGGGAATCTGTGAACTGGGACATAAGTGCTGGGCAGTTCAGACTATGCTTGGAATGTTCAGATTATGTAAATTTTTATTAAACATTTTTTTGTAATCCCATATGATGCATTCGCCGGTCGGAATGGGCTAATGGGAATTAGGACGGTTATATAATCCGCCACCCGGTCCATAAAAAGTGGACTAGCTGGACTGTGGATTAATCAATCCTTAATGACCATGATTAGCTATAGTTGTTTTAGCTGATGGGAAATTAAGCCTTAAGCTTAATTTTATATTTGGGTCATTTTCTTTATGATGGCTGGCTGGTCGACACCCTATGATGTTGTTGTTTGGTTTGGGCTGTTCGACACTGTTCGACACTTTATGTTTTCTGGCCCAAACGAATTGTGTTGCGTCCATAACAGGTTGTAATGTTCGTACGTATTTTTTTGTATCAAATACGGCTGCTGTATACATATATATAGATGATACATACGATGTAATACACACTTTTGACAGAAATAAAGCTCGGTGTTATTTTTCTCTCGATCTCTCTCGATTCTTTCTCTCTCTTGGCGATTCTCTCGTTCGCTTCCTTCCGCTTCTGTCTCATTCTCTTCTCGATCGATCTTGATTATTCACCTTCTAAATTCAGTTGCCATTGATTCAATTGTGCTTCTGAAGTTGTGGTTCTTCCTTTGGAGAGTTTTCCTTAGGCTGTACCGGCGGAAAATCGAACGTTGCGCTCGATTAAATCTTCGATCCTTTGCGAAACCCTAACCGGTTTCCATCAGCTGGCCCATTCTTCCTCCTTCCCATATCTTTCCTACGTTGCCCGACCACCCTTCTTTCTTTCCTTTCTTCCCCGACTGGGTCAACCCGCCCCTTCTTTCCTTCGGCTGGTCTGCTTGCGCCCAGCACTCCAGCCCCCGACCCTTCTTTCTTCTTCGCTTCTTCTTCCTCCTCTTTCCCCGGCGATAATCCCGACCATCCTCTACCATTTTCGCTGCCCAACCTGCAACTCCCTCTCCCCCGTTGACCTCCCCCTATCTCCCTCCCTCTCCTTCTCGTCGTTTTCCTGCCATCCCTGTCCCACCATCCCTGTATCCCTCTCCCTCTCCCTGCCGACACCTTCCTCTCCCTCTCCCTGCAACTCCCATACCCCTACCACCCTAACGCCATCCCCGAGCTCCCTATCCCCTCCTCTCTCTCCTTATTCTTTTTCTTCTTCCCTTCCTGATCCGTTCGGGCATTTTTTGAGCCCAAAATGCCTTCCCCCGATCCTCTCTTCTTTCCTTTCTTCTCCTCCCCTCTCTCCCCCTATTTTTGTTTCGCCGCCAATATCCGCCGATGCCGCCGCCTCAACCACCACCTGCACCACCCCCTACCACCCTCTACCTCACCCCCGAACCATCACAACCTCCATTGATCCACCCCGCAGCCTCCTTCCTCCTTCCCTCTCCTTTTTTTCTTCTTTTTCACCCTTCTCGGTAGCCACCCTGCACCGCCACATTCCGTCGCCGTCCCGCCGCTTCTGCTGCCACCTGAGCCACCGTATTACTCCCCGCAACCCCCTCTACCACCCCTAATGCTCCTTTGGCCGAAAACACCACCTGCAGGCCCTTGTTTTTTCCCTCCCTTTTTCCTTCCTCACCAGCCCCCATCTCGACACCCACTTCGACCGCCACCTTCGTAGCCTCGCTGCTGCCACCTCCGCCGCCCTTAGCCGCCTTCAACCCTTCCTCGACCACCACTTACACCCCCTCTCCACCTCTGAACCCTTCCTTTGCCCTAAATCCTCCCCCATCCATCTTCTTTCCTACCCCCAAACCATCAACCCAAAAATGCCCACTTTTTCCTATTTTCACCACCTTCGAACCCCCTCCTTTTCATTTCTTTGCATGCAGCTCATGTTGCAGTAGCAACAAGAGTTTCTGCATTCCTTGATTTAGTTGTTTAATAATTTTAAGGTATAATTATATTTTAAGTTAATTATTCTATTAATTGTTAAAGCCTTATATTTTGATTTCATAATTTCTTATGTAATAAGTCTTGAATTATTTTTACGTATTGGTTTTGATAAATCAAGCTTGAACCTTAAACCGGAATACCAGTAAGGTTTGTTTTTGTGAAAATTGAGGCAATCTTTAAATTCCGCTTAACCGCATGGATTAACGTATGTTAGCACATTAGGATTTTGAACATGTTATTATGCTTAGTTTATGTTGTTTAATATCATATGCACAATTTCTTATGATGTTGGATGAAAAGAAGCATGTTAGGTTATGTATGGATATATTGTTTGAAGTGAGAGTTTGGTTGTTAATGAAATGTTAAGTATTATGCTATTGTGGTGTTTAATGTATGGCTAATATTTTGTGAGCCTTAGGGGTCTTCTACTAATATATATCTTGTATGAGAATATAGCCTAATTTGTGTGGGTACTAAAAGTATGTAATAAATATATTAGTTGTGGATGAGGTATTATTATTAATATTTCAAGTAGTGGTGATAATTTAAAATGAGTGGAGTAACAAGGGGAAAAATGGTAAATTGAAAATAAGAAGGGGTATTATGGTAATTGTATAATAAAAAGGGTAAAATGGTAATTTTATAATCAAGGGGTAATATGGTAATTTTGGAAGTGAAGGGGTAAAATGGTAATTTTGTAATTTAAGGGGTAAAATCGTAATTTTATAATTAAAGGGTAAAATGGTAATTTCATAATTGAAGGGGCAAAATGGTAATTTTGTGAATAAAGGGTAAAATATTAATTTTGTGATTAAAAGGGAAAATTAGTAATTTTATAATAAAAGGGAAAATTGGTAATTTTGTAATAAAAGTGCAATTTGGTAATTTTGTAACAAAAGGGTAAATTGGTAATTTTATAATAAAAGGGAAATTTGGTAATTTTGTAACAAAAGGGCAAATTGGTAATTTTTTAATAAAAGGGTAATTTGGTAATCTTGTAATAAAAGGGCAATTTGGTAAGTTTGTAATAAAAGGGTAAATTGGTAATTTTATAACAAAAGGGCAAAATGGTAACTTTTAAAATAAAAGGGGAAAAAGTGAAAATTGGAAAGGAGTATCTTAGTAATTATGATAACTAAGAAGGGTAAAATAATAATTTAAATAATTAAAGGGTAATTTGATAATTTGATAATGGAGAAGGGTAAAATGGTAAATATGATAAATGTGAAGGGCAATTTGGTAATTTAACCAACTAAAGGAGTAATTTGGTAATTAGGATAATGAACAGGGGTAATTTGGTAATTTGACCAACTAATGGGTGATTTATTAATTATAATAAAGGAAATGGGTAAATTGATAATCTAACCAACTAAATGGGAAATATATTAAGTGTATCGATTACGACGGGTGATTAGTGGCCTAACAAGTGTGGAAAATAGCTCGGTAACCTAAACTGAGTAAGGGTGTAGCTAAGATCGAATGTGTGCTATATGTCCTACATGCCTTGGATGCCCTATATAATTTTTATGTCGAGATCTACATGTTATTATTTTAATTGTTTACGTGCGGCATGGCTTGGAACCAAGGTGTGTTTATGTGCCCCTTTTGGTATGTGTTGATATGGATATGTAGTATTTTATGATGTGATGTGATGTGGCCCTTAGGGACATGCATGCTAGGATAATTAATGTGGTAATTGGAGATGGAGGCATGAAAAAAGAGTAATGAGAGAGGAAGATAACCAAGGGGAAGTAAGTTGGCTAATGTATGTATAGGAAGAACTAGGGTTCGCATGGGATGGTTAGAGTCTGTATGGGGGCAAACTTTACGTATGGAAAGTTGCCTCGGGACGTGAGGAAGGTAACAGAAGCATCATTTGGGTGTCTGGGGGCTTCGGGCGAAAAATAGTATGTGGGACAGTATAAGGGTGCGTAGGAGACTAATCTAGGGTTGGGAGGAAACCCTAATGTGAGAAGGTGGAAAAAGGAAAAGAAAATAATAAAAGTAAAAGAGAATGAGTGGGGTAGAAAGTGAGGGTTGGATCTAAGGGTCATGACGTATAGGGTGTTAAATAGTTTAGGGATGTGTAAGGTAGAGAAGGATGGGCCACATAGGCCTAGATTAGAGTTTTTGGTGAAACCCTAAGGTAAGGCAAGATGAGTTAGGATGTGCAGAAGTCTCAAGGTATGGGACATGCCCTCCTGGGAGGATAAGTATATTTAGCCATGCATGTCAAGGGTGAAATACTTTCGAATAAGATATGTTTAAAACACTAATCACTTAAAGAGGAAGATGCTGAGCCGGACCCAGATCGATCCACCGGCGAATAATAGTGGCCAGGAGTTGGGGTGCCCTGGAGACCGATCCACCGACGAATAATAATGGTTAGGAGCGTTTTGCCCTGTATGTATTTTTTGTCCACCGGCTATAATAGTGGGGGATTCCGTGCTCAGCAAACCAAACGTAAAATCGATAAGACATGGGGAAGATACTAATCACATATAGTGGAACACCTTGTGAGTCGGGGCCAGACCGGTCCACCGGTGAATAATAGTGGCCAGGAGCGTTCTGCCCTATATGTATTTCCGATCCACCGGCTATAATAGTGGGGTTCCCGCACTCACATAGACATTTAAAATCCGAGATGATTGATTAATGATGGACTAATGGCCTTAAGGCCCGAAAAGTATCAATTACTCATTATGGCCTATTAATATTTGGTTGACTTGTTACGTATATGCTATTAATATCTGATCGAATTGTTGGGTGTGTGAATAAATGGATCCGAATATCATGTTGACACCTATGGCTATGTACAAATGCAGTAGTATTTCATGTGTTACATTGTGTGCCTGTTTTTAAGTGCGTTTTCAAAAGGGTTACTCGGTACTGTAGTACTGAAGGGTTCCCTTCGTGGGGCCCCTGTCTGTTCAATGGGCAGTACCCTTTGCAGGTCATATTTAGGTGCTATTCAGGTGGGCTTTTGGGAAAGAGCGTAAGGTACTATCCGGTAAATTCTAGGGTTTTAATTTGTCTCTTTTAACTTCAATGTATTTGTTATTTTGTAACCACCGTTGTTGGATTTTACTCTTGTAAATTATTTACTGCACTTCTCTGATTTATATATGCTTAAGTTTCTGGTAAAATTGTATTTTACCTTTTTAGCCTTAGCACTTGGTATTGGAATGGTAGGAGTGAACCGGTCTGGTACTAAGTGTGGCGGTAATATCCCCAAAGTTCACGGTTTATTAATTTGCTTCCACTAACTTCCTTTTAATTAACGAAATTTTTCAGTAGTGAATTTTGGGGGTGTTACAATATCACACCAAGGTCCGCATACCATATAATTCTAATTATCATGCCATTTTAATCCAAATACACCCATATACAGTTCTTATATTATCCATTATTCCCATTAAGGGTATATTAAAGTGATAAATCCATTAATCAATTATTTATGTCATATAGGGAAAATCAGACTACTATTATTGGTTTATAGATGTTTGAGCCACCATTTGATTTCCATTTAATCTCCCTTTAATTTTTAATTCAAGTATAGGTCAAGGTCTAAGACTAGGGTTAAAGCCATTGTTCCATTACTCAACCATATTATTTCCATCTGTTAAAGAACATTCAAGTTCAACTCTAAGGCTAAGGATAAAATTTCAACCTTAATTCATGTTATTCATTTAAATATTTAAATATACAAGCGAAGGTTACTATTTATAACCAAGTCAAGGTATGGTCAACTTAGGACCAACTTATATGTCCATGATACTTCTAATCTTACTATGTAGTCCAAACTTACAAGTTTTCACATTTTAAGGCAAAAGTATAAGCCTTTAGAAGTCTAATAACCACTATTAAAGTTAAGTATTTAGGTACTACCCATATAAAAAATCAATGTTTAGTTCTACTCTATTTCTTGGTTAAAATAAAGGCCAATATGTTAGATTAAGGCAAAACTTGATCTATCTATGATTATTTTTTCACTAACTTTAATCCATCATTTAAATTCAACCCATCAAGGTTAACTTATAGACACCAGCATCTCCTCCTAAGGAAGTTAATTATCTATTTTTTTTTTGCTCTAATATCTAGTTTTATTTTGTTTCTTGTGATATTTTAAGATTTTTAATAAGTTTAATCTTATCATTTATGGTGTTTAAGAGTTATGAGCTTTGGATTTTTAAGTTGAGAAGAAGTTTGCTCTCATTTGTGGGATTTTTTTCTAAGTTTTCTTGAGGTAAACCATTATCTTTCCTACTTTTTCAAAAATGGTTAGAGTAAGTGAAATATATGCTTTATGTTTTATAAAAGTAAGAGTATTAAAGATGAAAATGTGTTTGAGCATGAATGATTAATAAATGAAAGAATAGGTAGAAAAACCTAACTTGAAATCTTGTGTGCATTAACCTCATGGATATGATTTGGATTTCTCAACTATCTCCAAAATTTTGAGAATTTTAGCAAAATTATCATGTGTATTATGATTTATACTTTTTTGGCATAAAGTATAGAATGAAAGAACATGCTATATATAAATATTTATTCTTTTAATGATTTTGATAAAGATGCAAGCATGATTTCAATATGCTAGTGAGATTCTAAGCATGATTAGGTATTTAACATGTTAATATATGGATATTAATTGTTAATAACATTGTATGATCTATGATTGATGTTAAGATTGAATGAGAAAAGGCTTGGGGAGTTTGACCGTGTGTAAATGTGTATGGTAGAGGATGTTTTTGCCTCAATCGATCAACTGGTCACCATGAACTATCGATTAGTTTTTATGACTTTTCAATTTATTTAGAAGATTGATCAATCTGTTAGCTTGTGAAATTTTTGATCTTGGTCTTGTCTTAGACCCATCAACTAGTTTAACCAATATATTACTTGATTCATAGAACAATAGATTGGTTGGTTTAACCAATTAAGTGTTTAGGCTATGACCTGAATGGTCTTAGTCTTGGCATAAACCCATTGACCAATTTAACTAAATCAATCAATTGCTACCTAGAATATTCAATTTGTTTGGTTGACCAATTAACTCTGTCATGAGACCGATCGACTTATCTTCAGAACTAATTTACTAGTCCATGGAACCCCTCACTCTTTTTCCAAATCTAAATTTTTATTGTTTAAGAGAACAAAAAAAAACAAGAAGAATTTAGACGAATGATTAGATGAGGGGAAAAAAAGGTAAACCATGGAGAGCGAAGAGAGGATGTAGGTGGATGCAAATATGAAGAAAAACAAGGAGACTCAGAGGTTAAGGAAAAATCGAGAAAGGAAAGGATTTATCTTGCAAATATTGAAGGTTTCCATTGAGAAATAAAGGATAAGGAGGTTTATACTTCAAAGCCCCAAATTATAGCTTGATCTAAGGCTTCTATGTGTGGATTTTAGAGTTTTAAGACTAACATGTTTCCTTTAAGCTCAAATGATCTTAGGAGAAAAGTTCCAAGGTTCTACACAACTAATTTCAAAATCACAAGAAAGGAAATGTGCTAAAAGGGAGAGGGAAATAATTTCATATTATCTATAAAAATTATAGAGGATGAATTTTTCAAATTGAAACATACAAGAGAGAGAGAGAGAGAGAGAGAGAGAGAGAGAGAGAGAGTAAAATGAGACAAAAGGGATGAGGTCATGAAAGTGAATTTCGGCAAATAAGCCCCATCAGTCCATTGAAAATAAATAAAAGAAGTTATGAAAGCTCAAATGATTTGTAAAAATCATAGTTAAAATGACCTACAACAAAATTATGAAGCTATACGATTGTTGGAAAAAGAACCATAGTAAAAATTAAGCTCCAAGAACAAATTTATTAGTCAAAACAGTTAACTAGTATTTCAAATGGGTTAATTTGTTCATCTAGTTTTAAATATCTATTTTGAGATAACCGGATAATTAGAATCTCAAATCAATCGGTTAGTTGCCTTAAAAACCACTTTCCCTCCAAAATCCAAACTAGAATAACTAAAATAATACCAAAATTTAATCAAACCACTAAACCATGATTAAACATACTTAGCTGACAATAAAATACCTATATTGATGCATATTAAAGACCCTAAAAATTGTGGTACTAAAAAGGCCTTAATGAAGAGTTGTTTGTTTAATCCTAAAAGGTCAAGGCCTTTATAGCTAGTTATTTGCATGACCCAAAGTTGTAATGGCCTTCATGGCTAGTTTTTTGATTCAAAATGAGTAATTATGGCATTCATGGCTAGTTTTTTGTTTCACCCTAAGTGGTCAAAGCCTTTTATGGCTAATTGTTCTGACCTTGGGTCGTTAAATTCTTGAGGGCTTGATTTCTAGTTGTATCTTACTCTTCATATCATTTTTGAGTAATAATATGACTTGAATAAAACACTAAATATATAAAGTGAATGGTAGATTGAGTTGGAAAAGAATTCTTATGCCCTAGAGTGACCTTCAAGTGTATAGTAGACCTTCAAATCAAAGGGATCACTTTTACTATTAAGGATGCAAAACTATGTATGAGGTGCATATACTTAAGGGCTTAGGTACCTAGATTTGTGTATAAAAGGATTTATGTCCTATGACTTCCTTGATTATCTATATTGGTAATTCAAGATTTTATTGTCGATTCATTCATATTGATCATTACCTTAGATTATGACATTATTTTCCTCTCAAGGTTAAGTTAACTTTATTAATTTTATATTTTTATTAAAGGATTGGTAATTAAATTTATGTTAATGTTGATTGTGTGGTTATATTGTTTTAACTTGGTTGGATATACCATGTTGAGATATTTAGTGTGAATAATAAGCATATGTTAAATTGATGTATCTCTAAGGTTCAAAAACATGGATTAGGATTGTAATTTGTACCCATGATATGTTGTTAGTTGGCTGAGAATCAAGTTGGTAGTTATGGTATATGCACTATTATTATTATTATTATTATTATTATTATTATTATTATTATTATTATTATTATTATTATTATTATTATTATTATTATTATTATTATTATGTGATTATTGGAGAGGGTTAGTGTTATTGCATGTAGATTATTGGTTGTGTAAGATTTTATAGCTTTATGTGTTATTTGATTGTTTGAGAATGCTATTTACTGAGGGTTAGGTATGTTTATTTAGTACTTTTGTACTAAATAGATTATTTTTCATTTATTGTGGTGTAGGTCATTTGGATATTATTAGATCTTGAGTTGGAATAAAATAATAGGGTTTCTGTTGTTTTAGTCCGAGTTAGGATTTTTTGGGTTTTTTTATCTATTTAGTGTGATATGGCTTTGTAAACTTGGATTAAGCTTTTGTAATTTAATCCTACAAATTCGTTCATGTTGTTTAATGTTTTGTAGCCTATCTTACATTTTCCATGGCTAAGATTATGCCCATAGCTATCCTCATGATAGATGCAGTGGTAACATCCCTTGGGTTTTTGCTTTCGTATTGTACTTTCAAAAAATATTTAAATTGAGAAAAATGGGGGGTTTTCCTATCACTTGAAACTTAAATTTAATTTTGGTGTGAGAAAAATGCAGTGGTAAAATCCCTTATGTAATGAAAAAGGGAAAGCTGGGGGAGTTAATTTTCTAATTCATTTCCACACACGCACACACACACTAAGCTCCCGCCTTTTCTTTCTAAAACCAATTGCTAAAGTCTCCCTTCTTCCTTCCTCTTTTCTTCTTCCTCCAAACCAAGACTTTAATTACCTTCTTATGCTTTAATTTTTCAAGTGATTTGCATTCTTCTTAACTCTCACGTAAGTTTTTCTTTGTTTCCCTAAATAAAGTGGAGTTAAGGTTTAGAAAGAGTTGAGATTTTTATATTTATTTATTCTCCTCTTTGCTCACTTGGGAAAAATTTCATTTCTTTTTCTTCTGATTTCTTAATATCTAAGGTTTATTTAGGTTTCTATTGACTTTAATTTATGGTTTTAAAAGGTGTTTAAGAGCCCTTAGTAAAGGAGAAATCATGTTCGCAAAAATCTTACTTTTGTTGGAAGATTTTGAAATACCATAAATTAGTGGTCGATGGCAACATCTTAAAAGGATTGATAAGACTACCTATATCAATAAGGTACACCTTTCTTTTTCAAAATCCAATACTAGAGGACTCCATAGTTAAGCCTTATCGGCTTTTAGTAGTTCAAGGATGGGTGACCTCTTAGGAAGTTTCTCAAGAAGCATAGGAATAAGGAAAAAACACAATGGAATAAAGTACCTATTGATTTTTGGGGTTAATCATCAATCCTAAAAGAGCTCTAAGTATGTACCTATAGCTCTTATAGTGTTGGAGTGTTATAGATTTGCTTTGTGTGAGGTAAATATAAGCTTATATTATAATGTGGCTTTGAGTTAAATTTGCTAGCATAGTTATTTCATGTTCTTGGGTGTCATTTTCTCATCCTATTGTAATTATCTTGGTTGAGAATCTACAAGCATGTGAGACTAGGCCATTTAGAGTGATTTATGTTTAAAATTGAGTTCAAGCATGATAAGAGTTTTATTAGGATTTCTAGCATGTTTAGCATGAGATTGTTGTATATCATGACATGTTCGTCATTATTGGACCTTTGTTAATTTTTGTTTGTAATAGCATTTGCATCATTTTAATTAATTTTGAGAATGATGTATGTAGTTAATGTGTTGAGAATGATTTTACATGAGTTTTGATAGCATGAATATATGTTGAGAGTACTTCAAATTATGTTTGAACTATTTAGGTTTGCTTCACGTGTATATATGGGTTTCCTAATGGAATTAGCAAACTAGTAGTGATTGATACTAGTCAAATTGATCCACTAATTAGCTTATTATTTGATCTGTTTATCCTATTTATTTTTAGTTTTTCTAAACTAGCCTATTAGTCAATTGGATCAACCTACTAGTCCCTTGGGACATTGGTGTGTTCTTGGGTCAACAATGCTTGATAGGGTAATGAAATGAATGCAGCACAACACAATCGTGCAAATATACATGGTGGATCCAAGTAATTATGTGATGAGTGAGTATCATTCCCTCAGGGATCTAGTGAAGTGCACATTAATAGAATCCAATCTACTAAAGAATTAAACTATACTATGAAATATTGGTTGGGTCATGGAAATAATAATGAAAATGCAATGAAAGTAAATGGGTGCCAATAGTTCATCAATACCAACATGAGATAGATGAGAAAAAAATTAAAGAGATAAAGTCGTATGAGGAAAATCACCCATCACCAATTGCAAGTATCCTATGAAAATTCATAGTCTATCGAGCTTAGATAATATTAACCCTTCAAAACTCACCGGACTTCACTCAGAGGTGAAGTATACTCTTAGGTTGTCTCCATCATAGTGCATACGCCATGGCAATGTCACGCAGTAAGCTTTGATGGATTAATGACATGACCACATCACGGTGCATAGGAATCTTTTCAAAGTATTTCAGTAATCTTGTTAGGGTGTAATTGTTTCTCGACTCTATTGAGCCTTGGCTTCTCTATATTATGAACCTGCACATGCTTTACATCTAAGTTAAGTAAAGTCATCCAAGTTGGAGACTTGACATAATAGTATGAGTAAAAACTTTCATTTCATAGGGTATTTAAACCTTTTTTAGATTAAATTCATGTGAGCCATATGAAAGCTGAAAGAGTGGAAAATTTGTTAGGAACACACCCTATGACTTCCAAATGTAGCAAGAATCATGCCTAAAAGTGCACTCATAGGATCCTTTAATCCACTCAAGTCAAATCATATCAACTCCCCTAAACTTAAGTTATTGCTCACCCTGAGCAACTTTGTGATAGAAATGATGAGATGCCCATAAGTATTCTTGACGTGGAAATAATAAAGCAATTCTTGGGCCTCAAAATTGGAAATTTCCATCATATATATGAAATATGATAAAATTGTTAACATTGTGCATGTGTGGAAGGGAATTTAAGATTTCTCTTCATATCACCCTACCAAACCTTAGATTTTCATAAAGTTAGTTGTATATCTGAACATTCTATTCTAGATTATATTAGTTAGGCTATTTTTTTGCACATTAGTGTAAGGGTCTGGGGCTCACAAAATTTTCAATATTTTTTAATGTAGAAATAGGTCTTTCTTAGGTTGTCCTTATCTTTTGACGCGAGTGTACATCTGGTTTTCATATAAGTACCCCCAATCACTCCACCCTCACACCTATTCTAGAAGTGTTCAAGCAAGCTTTTCACCCTACTACACTGTTTGACACAAGTGCAAACATGGTTCTCATGCAGGTGCTCTTGATTACTAAGTGTCATGGGCATTGATGCTCCCTTTTCTACTATTATTGCTAACACTTTCATTTTTCCAGGTTATTTCCCCTAAACATACTTATTATTCATACAAAATACTTATAAACAAGCTTCCTAATACATTCTACTAAGAATGCCTTACTCGCCTGATCTTTCACCTATGAGCTAGGTCTAATGAAGGCCTTATAAAGACAATCTTTAGTTCCTTCCATAGAATGTTTCGATATATGCTAGGCAACAAAAACATTTTTGACAAAAATGACAACCTATTTCATAAGGACTTATTGAATTAGCTTGATTATTCCTCAATCAAGGTATTGAGTTCACCGCATGTTCAATCTATCAAATGCTAGGGTCTCAACAATATGCACAAGTAATTGGGTGAGGGATAATTTTTTATTTCAACACTTAGGTAAGCAAGGTGAGTAATGGAGCTACCTTGTTTTCTGACTTAGTTATAATAGTTATCTTGAAAAGAAAGACAAGAAGACTAGATAGAAGAAAAATCATATTAGGCAAAACATTACTACTACATTAAAGATGAAATTACATAATAAGAGTAAGTAAAGATATACCCTCTTCTAAAGAAAGTCTTGAAAATGTTTACACTATTAGAGTGGATAGGTTGGGATAAAAAAACATAAAAACTCCAAATGGCTAAGAACATTGACAACGTCCAACATAAATAAATGAAAAATTGCCTTCAAGTACAGACTCTTCCATCATCATGGAAAGCTTCAAATATATTTGGATGGGGAAGGCTTTTGGGCCGACCCTATAGTAGGAACGCTACTGCTAGAAGGGTAACAAACTGGAGTCCCGAATAGAAAATATCTAGTTACTACAGCATACCCTATGAGTGTCTTAGGGTTAGCCATAGGTTTATTCATAGGACCAGCTTCTTCTAACCTAACAACCTTCATCTTGCTTAATATTTCTCTAAAACTTCCAACACATCATCATCTATAGGCTCGTCAACCAAGGGATCAACCATACCTTCATTCTCTACATTAGGGACATGCGCCACCTTATCATTGTGCTTAGATTGTGAAAACTTGCCAAAATATTATTCCTCCACCTGCTCTTTTAAGTGACCCTATCTATCCTCCGCTGAAGGTATAACCGATACAAGTATCCCCATTTTAACATCCATAATCTCCTGATGTTTTCATAAGTTTTGTGCCTATCGTGATTACCTCTTCTTTCCCTCTCATCAGGATGTCCATATCCTTCCTAACTTCCTATAATAGTGGCTCCGAACCCTCAAGGTTACACTTTGGGGCCAGAGGTGGCGTTTAAGCTTCTAGAGCAGCTATAGGTGAGTCAAAGAACTGATTGATAACAACCTAGTTGATCGAATGGGGGCTAGTAACTTTCCCTTTTATGAGTTCAAGGGGAACCTATGCCCTAGTACATAGTCCGACAACTAAGGCATGGTAGAAGATAGGGCCTTGTGTGGCTATGTGGCCACCATCTCTGAATGATGCACCCAATGTCTATTATCTTCCCCACAATGACATAGTATAGCAACACCATTCGATTGAAAGAGATAGATCAGTCATGTATAGTGAGAAGAAGGTGACTTCTAAGAAAATGATACCAGACTTTCACTTAAGGGAGTAGCTGCTGGAGGTCACAGTAGCAAGTACCATTCATGGTCACTTTCCACTTTGTGACTGGCTTAATGAGCATAGAGAGGATATCTGCTGCCAATTCATTGGAACGGTTTTCCAGTTGCTTAGAATATTCATCGATATCAAAAGAGGGAAGAATATAGAGGTTTTTTTTATGGTGGTCGTCAGGTAGGATACAAACTTCCCTCTCACAAAAATTGTCTTATTTTTTGCTTCGTATCTAGATTGTAGAAAAAATTGAGTACTATAAATGGAGAAAGTTTGGGTGCATGCTGACAAAAATTGGCTCAGTGGTGCTGGTTGATTGGGTTGACAAGATACGGGGGAAGTTTAGGAATTGTGAATCCTTGCTCAAAATATAACTCTCTTGTAGAAAGGGAGTTGAAGTGTTCTTGAGCCTAGTCAGAATGATAAAAAAGTAAAAGAGTTGATGGATCTTTTTGGTTGTTTGGCTAGGGGAATGGAGGAACATGCTTCCTTCTCTTCTTCTATGGACAAAAATTCATTAGCAGATGAAGAAGGGACTGGTCATTTTTTCAAAGATGTAGGTTTCTTTGGGAGTTATAGGTTTTTAAAGATGGCTTTAGCCACTTATCTAGTGGTTCTTCTAGTCATTATGGGGGTAGAAAGGTTTGGAGATGAGGAAATCAAAATGGATGCCCCCAAGGGATTAAATTCTTTTGTGTTGGTAAGAAAGGTGATTTTAATTAGTTTATCGGAGGAGGATGAAGTATGTTGTTCACAAGACTTGGCGAGGAAGTCATTTTCTTCTTGTAAAGGGAGGTTGTGCAAAACTTTCTTTGACATAGGTTGAAGGAGGGAGGGGAGTGAATGAGAATTTATAAGAACTTGTAGAAATGATGGAATAGGAATGGTTGAATGGATGAGATGAAAATGAAGGGGGGCATCTTTTTTAAAGCTATGCAATGGTATGGATGGTTTGTGAGGTACAGTGTCAGGGATGTACCTCATAATTGAAGTTGTCTAACTACAGATACATAGATCGTTGTGTAGGTATGAAAATGACTTTTCCCCAACTCCTACATTTACCATATGGAACATGCTTCCCACCCATCTCTGTTAACTACTTAGCATCCTAGCAAGAGAAGGATTGTGTTTCCACGGTCAGGTGGGTATAGCAAAAATTGATTGTACAGATAAAATCCTATGAAAAATATAATTTTTTTTAAAAGAACGTGGGTAATTCTTAAGTTGCCTCCTAAGAGAAAATTTAATGTCTTCAGCTTGAAAACCTATGACAACCCTATGATTTTGATAGGGAAAAGGTTTGAACTTCCCTATTAAAATTTTCTAATTAATAAGGTTTTACCTTGTGGCTATTGACTTTGAAAATCCCTTCACTTTTCGGATCCTTTAGCTCCAAAACTCCATTTGGGTAAACCTTGAAAAATTCATAGGGTCTAGACCATCTTGATCTTAGTTTCCCTAGGAACAATTTTAGTTGTGAGTTGTGGAGCAAAACTAACTGCCTAGGATAGAGTTCTTTCTGCTTGATATCCTGGTCAATAAATCTTTTGGTTTTTTCTTTATATAACCATGCACTCTCATACAAAGCATTCCTTAGCAACTCTAATTCATTCAATTATAACTTACGTGTCTCTCCTGCAATATAAAGATCAAAGTTAACAGCCTTAAGTGCCCAATAGGATGTATTTTCTAATTCATTGGGTAGATGAAAAGTCTTTAAAAAAAAGCCTATAAAGTAACATGCCCAAGGGTGTCTTAAAGGTTCTTTTATATGCCCATAGTGCACGATATAACTTGGCAAACCCATCCTTTCTAGTAGGATTGACTAATTTTGCCAAAATTCTCTTAATTTTCCTGTTAGAGAGTTCGACCTGGTCACTGGACTACGGGTGATAGGTCATTTCTATTTTGAGGTGAATTTCATATTTTTGCAACAACTGGTTGAACAACTTAATTTACAAATGAGGGCCACCATTTCTAATGATTGTCCTAGGAGTCCCAAACCTTATGAAAATATTCTATTGGAGGAAAAAGGTTACTACCCTGTCATCATTTGTTGGCAATGTAGTAGCTTCTATCCATTTAGACACGTAATCCACTACTATAGAATATATTCATTACCAAAGGAGTATGTTAATGGGACCATGAAGTCAATATCCCAAACATCAAATAGTTCTATTTTTAATATACCCATTTCAGGCATTTCATTCTTCTATGATATGTTCCTAATTTGTTGGCATTGCTTACAGCTTTGAATCTCAACTTTGGCATCTTCGAATATTGTAGGCCAATATAATCCACTTTGAAGAAATTTTGTTGTTGTGTGTGAACCTCCAAAGTGAACTCCATAGAGTACATGATGATAGGGGACCAAAATATCCCTTGCCTCTTCTCTACTGACAGATCATCTCACCAACCCATTTGAGCACTGTCAAAATAAGAATGGTTCATCCCAATAGTAATACTTAACATCATGAAAGAACTTCTTCAATTGTTGACAAGATTTACCAGGGATAGTACTTTTCATGCCAAATAGTTAGCAATGTCTCCGTACCAAGGTACTTGATCCTTCTTGACTATTAGGAGTTGCTCATCAGGGAAGTTCTCCTGAATCTAAACTTGTTCTTTCTCTTTAGTGTAACCTTCTAATCTAGGTAAATGATTTGCAATTTGATTATCCTTACCTTGTCTATCCTTAATCTTGACATCAAACTCCTGGAAAAGTAGATTCGTCTTAATAAACAAGGTTTGGCATCTTTTTTAGCAAGTAAGAATCGAAGAGCAGCATGGTCAATATAGATAATCACTTTAGGTCCTAGAAGATCAAAAATTTTCAAACACATATACTACTACTAGTACCTCTTTCTTAGTAACTATATAGTTCAATTGGGCTTCATTGAGTGGTATAGTAAATGCTATGAAAAACCTAGTTCTTAAGCGGTCTTAGGAATGCTTCTATAGCATAATCACTTGCATCACACATATATCCAAAGGATAAAGGCTAATCGGGTCATATGATGATAGGAGCTTTGGTGAGTGGTGACTTGATTTTCTCAAATGCTTCCCTACAACACTCATCAAACTCAAATTTTCTATCCTATTCTAATAGCTAACAAAAGGGTTTAGCAATTTTTGAGAAATCCTTAATAAAACTTTGGTAAAATCCTACATGTCCTAAAAATCTTCTCACACCTTTGACAGTGGTAGAAGGGGATAGTTTTTCAATAACCTCAAATTTGTCTTTATCGACCTCCAATCCTTTGGGAGAGACCCTATGTCCTAAAAAAATGTCCTCTTCAGCCATAAAATGACATTTTTCCCAATTGAGGACTAAATTGGTCTCTTCACACCTTATCAATACTCTCTCTAGATTTATCAGGCATCCATGATAGCTATCTCCAAAAATAGAGAAATCATCCATAAGGATTTCAACAATCTCCTCTACTATATCTATGAATATGGCCATCATGCATCGTTAAAAAATTGGAGGGGCATTACATAGGCTAAAGGGCATTTGACGGAAGGAAAATGTGCCATAGGGGAAGGTGAATGTGATTTTATGTTAGTCTTTTGGTGAAATGGCTATTTAGTTGTAACCTAATTATCCATCTGAAAAATAATAAAAAGCTTTCCCTACCAATATTTCATACATTTGATCAATAAAGGGGAAGGGGAAATGGTCTTTTTAGGTGGCTTTATTGAGTGCCATTTAGTTCATGCAAATATGCCACCCTCTGACTGTCCTCATTGCGATTAAGTTATTTTCGGAGTTTTGAATGACAGCCATACCTCCTTTCTTTGGGACACATTGGACAAGGCTTACCTAATTGCTGTCATATATGGGATAGATGATTCCTATTTCTAGCCATTTAATGATTTCTTATTTTTTTTTACTACTGCCTTCATTGTTGGGTTGAGCCTTATTTGTTGCTTGATAGATGAACTTGAAGGGGTACTTTAGTAGAATCTTGTGCATCCATAATGTTGGGTGGATTCCTTGGGTATCTACCATGGTCCATCCTAATATCTTTTTGTGCTTTTGGAGCTAGTTGGCCAGTTGTTCCTACTGAGAGTTAGGTAATGTAGACGAGATAATAACTGGCAGTGTCTTCCTTACCTATATATGTGTATTTAAAGAGAGATGGTAGCGGTTTGAGTTCCACCTTGGGAGTTTCTTCTATTGATAGCATGTCTGGTTGCACATCTATATTACTTAAGGCACGAGGTTCCTTAGGTGTTGAATAGTTAACCCAGATGCACCCTACTACTTCCTTATCATCCTGTTCAATGGAATAACAAGTAGGGTAACTGCAAGTTAAGTAATTTGTCTCAAACAACCTGGATTCCTCATTAGAGCCACCTACATCAGACTCGTTAAAGATATCCAAATCAATACTATCAATTCATGAACATTCATCTGGGCCCTCTTCTGGTAGCATCATTGTGCTAAAAACATTAAAACTTATCTACTCCTCGTTAACCCTCATATTTAGTTCTCCTTTCTGCACACCTATTAGGATCTTACCAATGGCTAAGAAAGGCCTACCCAAATTGATAGGAATCTCCTTGTCTACTTCATGATTGAGGATAATGAAATCTATTAGGAAAATGAACTGATGTACCTTTACTAACATATCTTCAATCTTTCCTTTAGGGTAAACTTACGATCAGTCAGCTAATTGTAGGGTGACAATGGAAGGCTTTGCTTGAACAATGCCTAGGTTTTTTAAGATGGACATAGGCATAAGATTAATACTAGCACCAATGTCACAAAGGGCCTTACCGTAGTACTTATCTCTAATGGAATATAGGTTGGTGAAATTTCTAGGGTCTTGCAATTTTCTCAGTAATTTTTGTTGAAAAATTGAACTATATTGTTGGGTCATTGCAACCATCTCAAATTCATATAATCTTCTCTTTTGCATCAAGATTTCCTTTAAGAACTTTGCATAGTTCGGCATTTGTTGGATTGCTTCTACTAATGGAATGTTGATATACAATTATCGTAGAATCTCTGGGAATTTATCAGACTATTTATCCTATTGTTGTTGCTTAAGGAATTGAGGGAAAGGTGGTGTTGGTGCAAAGGATTTTGGAATGATGGTCGATGATGGCTTAATGTTGTTTTTTGGTTCAAAAGATGGAGTGGTCTCTCCTTCTAAATTTTTGATATGATTGATCTGTTGTTGTGATAGTTCACAGTTTGATTTCCCATTTATGGGTTCCATGTTGTGTGCCTATTTGGTAGGGTATTGTTCTTCCTTTGCCTCAACCTATTGGTGAGGGGTTCAGTTTCTTTGCCTAATCTTATACTGATAGCTTTACACTTCTCCTTACGTCTCTTCTTGGGCTCTCAGTGTCACTAGGTAAAGTGCCTTGGGGCCTACTACTCAGGGCTATGACTAGCTGCCCTATTTGGGTTTCTAGTGTACATAAGGAGGTTGTATTGATTTGAATTGCTACATTGGTTTTTTTTTTCATATACTCCTTGAAAATATTATCTAATGAGTTGGGATTATTGTGTTGAGAAGGAGGTTGGTTAGATTGTGGTTGTTGCAAGTGCTGAGGTTGAGCTTGGTAGTAACATTGTGGGTTGTACTGGTTGGTCGATTTTTGCACATTATTTTGATTATATAATGAGAAGTTAGGATGTTGTCTCTATGATTGGTTGTACTGATTTCCGTATGGTTATTGTGAGCTTCTGGCCTGGTTTCCAACATAATTTACTGACACTAGATTTGATGGACATTCCTCGAATAGATGGCCTTCTCCACAATACACATTGGAAACTAAGGTGATGTCAGCCAAATATACCTACAGACAAGTATACCGGTCGCAAGTAATATATGATATAATAAGTATCAGATTATCATCCCATAAAGACTAATTAATAACTCAAAAACTATAATTGTTTAAATCAAATAAACAAATAAATGATTCTAAACTAAGAATTCAATTAAACTAAATTAAGCTAAAATAAAATATTTTTTTTAATAAATGTACAATTAATCAATAAAAGCTACCAAGGAATCTGGATCTACCACTATCCAATTATATTGAATAATTAATTAATTACTTCATCTTTTCAATTACTAACTATGTGTCAATGGGAATATTTAGCTAACACACTCTCTCGAGCTATGTAGTCTATTGTCAATTATTAGTCCTACTATATCTAGTCAAAGGATTAAAAAATGAAGACGATGCTTTAGGTTTAATTAATTATTTATCATTCCCTATTATTGTAGAAATCATACAGTTGTTCTCATAATCCATTTAATTCCTATTTATGCTATTTAACCTATAGTGGAGAATCAGTGGTCACATCATTTCTCAACTTGTCAAACACTAATTAAAGGTGATCATTCTATTAATTAGGAACAATTCAAAATAATAGTATAAAACACACAGAGTAATCTATTAATCAAGTAATCAATTAATCTATCAACATAAAGACTAGGGTTTCACTATATCCTTGGTAAAAGAAAATTAGAATATGGTATTAGTTAAAATAAAAATAATCAAATTAAATAAAGCCTCTAAATTATACATAAAATATTAAACCTAAAAAATATCTAAATATAAAATTACAGAACTTTAGATTCAAAATTAGAACAAAAAAAATAGTACTCGAATGTTTGACGGCTAGAAATATCTCTCGGTGGTGTCTTTTTCCTTTCGTTTCGCAACCTTTTGTTTCCTTTCTTGGGCTTCAAGCCCTGTCATCCCCCTCTTCTCTTTCTCATCTGCAACCCTCTATCTATTGTCTCCTTCTACATCGACTTCTTTTTCTATTCTCTTATTCGCCTATAGGTAGCCTTTCTTCTACCTCTTTTTTTTTTGTCCTTCTGTGCCTTCTTTCCATTTTTTTCTCTCTAACTCCCTGACACCTACCCCTTTGTTCAATTTCTCCACCTTTTCTCCTTTTTTATATGTTTCTTTTTTCTTTAGTTTTTTTATTGGGCCTCGCCTAGCCACCAGCTTTCTTCACGGTCTTTTGACGTTTTGGGCTTTGGTCGTTTTGTCTAGGCCCTTTTTGACAACTATTTATTTTATGAAGAAAATTATACCTATAAAAATTAAATTAACTAAACTAATAAATTATCTCATAATTTAAATCCATCATTTTATATTACCATAGCTCAAATAATTAAGTATATGAGATTATTATCACTTAAGTACAAAATTATATTCTTCCTCATATATTATTCAAATAAAAGACCAAAAACTAAGATTAAAAGGGTATAAAATATGTAAAAATATCCATTCATGATGCATCTACTAACGTGGTCAAGTGTTCTTCAACTCTCTTTGCCCGTGAGTTAATGGGAGTAGTATTTTTTAATAAGATAATCATAGACCTGTGGATGCTTCGAGCACTACCCCACTTCTAGTTGTTATAAGCTATGGTCTTAATGATCTCATAGGCTTGATCATAAGTTTTTCTCAGCAAGGCACCATTAGTTGAAGTATCGACCGAATTTCGCGTTTGAGGGTTCAATCCATGATAGAAGGTCTCTATATATAGCCAGTGAGGGATTCCATGGTTTGGGAATTTCCTCAATAATTCCTTAAAACTCTCCCATGCATTGTGGAGTGTTTCATCATCTTCTTGCAAAAATGTTGTAATGTTATGTATGAGCTTACCGTTTTTGTTGGGAAGGAAATAATGCATGAGGAATTTTTGTACTAAATAATCCTATAAGGTAATTGAACAAGTCGGTAGTGAAGACAACCACTCCCTAGCACAATCTCTTAGGGAATAAGGTAATAACTTAAGTTACAAGGAGTTTTCTAATACTCCTTACATTTTTAAAGTGTCACTGACTTCTGTAAAAGCTCTAGGATGAAGATGAGGGTCTTCAGTTAGTTCACCACTAAATTGCCCTATAATTTGTAGCATATGGAACATAACAGGTTAAGTTCAAAATGATGGGCTTGTATTTTAGGATGGTCTGTGGTTGGGTTAATATGATATTGGATGGCACTGCATAATCTTGAATAGCTCAATTGAGATCATCACCTATGGGAAAAGCTTACATTACCATAGGGTTTATGTTAGGTTGAGTGGGTAAACCATTGGTAGTCCTTCCCTTTAGTTTTTACTGTGACCCTGTCAATCTATTGTTACCATTCTCATGTTATTGTTGGCCTAAATGACTAATGTTGCTAGAATTTTTTAAGTTGATTCCTCACTTTGATGGTGGTCTTGATGAGTTTGCAAGGCCACACAATTCCTACTTAAGGTGCACTTAATTTTTTAATCAACTGGCAATAGGGCGCTCTAGTCAGTTCTATTCATACAAGGGTTAATCCTACAAAATAAACTAAAAATTATGAAACTCTAATGTTAGTTCTATACTAAGGATTCTACATTAGTATATCCTCTAATAAGTAGCACCTTTTAAACTCGATCCCCAACAATGACACCAAAAACATGGTGTGTGCTCAGGTCAACAATTCTTGATAGGATAATGAAATAAATGTAGCACAACACAATCATACAAGTATTCATAGGCAATCCAAGTAATAAAGTGATGAGTGAATATCGTTCCCTCAGGGATCTAGTGAAGTGCACATTAATAGAATCCAATCTACCAAAGAGTTAAGCTATACTCTGAAATATTGGTAGGGTCATGGAAATAATAATTAAAATGCAATGAAAGTAAATGGGCACTAGGAATTCATAAATACCAACACAAGATAGATGTGAAGAAAATTCAAGAGATAGAGTCATATGAGGGAAATCACTCATCACCAATTGTAAGTAACCTATGAAAGTTCATAACTTGTCAAGTTTAGATGATATTAATCCTTCAAAACTCACTAGGCTTCACTCAAAGATGAAGTATACACTTAGTTTGTCTTCATCATGGTGTATAAGCCATGGAAATGTCACGTAGCAAGCTTCGATAGATTAATGACAAGTCCACATCACTTTTTAGTGCTAACCATGTCATCATTCACCATAGTTTTTTTTACCTACTCAAATGGTTAATGCAGAATTCAAGTGAGTGCCTAATACGACCAAAATTCATCACTGCAACATATTAATGCTCAACAAAATGAAATATCAAATAAGGTAAACGTAACTATAATGTCACAGATTATTATAAAAGGAAAAACCAATCCATCCCCAATAGAGAGATTTAGCTCACTCTATTTGCTCACGCTAAATCAACATAGAATAGCGAAAAGGAAGAAGGAAAGAGAATGGGAAGATCATGGTAGTCTAACCCCTATCCAACCTAAACTCTCCTTCTTCTTCTTCTTCTTCTTCTTCTTCTTCTTCTTCTTCTTCTTCTTCTTCTTCTTCTTCTTCTTCTTCTTCTTCTTCTTCTTCTTCTTCTTCTTCTTCTTCTTCTTCTTCTTCTTCTTCTTCTTCTTCTTCTTTCTCACTCAATATCGCTCGATGGTACTCTTCCCTCTTATGATTTATTCTCTTCTACTCTTGATTTTAAATACTTAATCTTCACCTCCTTGCTCTTTTTATTGTTGCTTTGAGCCATCGGGTCTTTATAGGCTACTACACATGCAAGTCGGGACAAGTGTCAATTGACATTTCTTTTAGTGGTTGCAACCTCTAGTGGTCCCCTAATGAATATAGCCAAATCTATAGATTTGAGTATTCTCTCTAGCAACTAAGTTTTGCAGCTGATTGTGACGTGGCTAATAGACTCTATTTTAAGTATTTCAATAGTTTTATTAGGGATTAATTGTTGCTCAACTCTACTGAGCCTTGTCTTCTCAGTATTCTACAACTACACATGTTTTGCATTTGAGTTGAGTAAAGTTATCCAAGTTCATAAGTTGACATGAGAGTATGAGTAAAAACTTTCATTTCATAGGGTATGCAAACCTTTTTTAGATTAAATTCATGAGAGTCATATGAAAGTTAAAGAGTGGAAAAATTGTTAGGAACACACCATATGACTTCCAAATGCAACAAGAATCATGCCCAAAAGTGCACTCATTGGATCCTTTAATCTGCCCAAGTGAACTCATATAAGAAAGTTTGGGATAATTTGATTTTTAACCCTTGAGATTTAACCATATGTTTGAACATACATTGCCTTTAATTCTTAGACTTGAATAATTAGATTTAAGAAATGGTTTGAGAATGAAATGTTATAGTTTATTCCTTTGATTGCCTTGTATGATTTCATGTCGATTCATTGGTATAGAAGTGTTAAATGTATATGATTACGTGGTGAATGGATGACCATTGTACTTTAGATTATGTCGAGTGTTATCACTATCAACACTACATCATTTCCTTTTACCAAGATGGCTATGTGCATAGTTTATTTGCTAAGATGACCATGTTGCATCCTAATCAAAACAGATGTTTCCAAACTTAGATGGCAAAATAATTTCCTTTTCTAAGATGGCTATATAAGTTTCCTTTACTGAGATGTCTAGTTTCCTTACTAATAGTGTTGTGTATGCTTTCTTGGCTGAGATTGCTTTTTATTTCTAGTTTGAATTGGAAGTAACCCCTCTTGGCATAGGATACCAAGTGTGGTTGATGTTGGAGATCTTATACAAGCTCATTGACACTAGATACCATTTTTAGTGGGTGTTTTAGGACTACATCTAACTCATAATAATAATATATGGTGTTAATTGATAAAGATGATTTAGGAAGCCTTGTGCTTTGTTCTTGAGATGCATGAATCATATACAAGTGGATGTTATGTTATGTTATATGTTCTAGAGCATGTTCTTTATGTGAATATATGATATCGTGTCCTCTATGTACACAATGATCGCTTTTCCATGTGTTAGGCTACATTTATATTACCTAAGCAAACAACAACCAAAACACACACACACACACACACACACACACATATTAGCATCTACACCATATGGGTAAAAAAAGGAAGAAAATGAGGACATCCAAGTTGGGTTAAGCAAAGTTGCAACCCAAATTCAAGAGTATCAAATCACTCATACAAGAATGTAGCTCGCCTCAATGTTTACCATGTAGAAAGGAGTGTTCATGAGTTATGCATGCATTAAAGGTTCGAGGTGCCACAAAAATGCAAGGAAAAAGAGGAAATAATGAGGGAAATAAATATAATTAGGGCATAAATGTTTGGACTTGGTTTAGAGGAATCGTTTGTAGAACATAATATAAGACAAGGAGGAGGAAAGGGTTTGAGGCTACGAGAAATCAATGCCAAAAGAGAAAAAAAATAATGGAGCAAGGTGTTAGGAGGTTGTGCATGAAGGAAGTCCAATGGTGGTGTAGTTCAATGCAGGCACAATAAGGGAGGAGTTTCATTAGGCTGGAAGCTAGCATTGCAGGCATCAAGGATGGAAAAATGTTGGATGTTTGTGTTTCAATGAAGCTTTATTCATTATCAAGGTGGATAGTCAGACAAAACGCAATACAATGGGAGGAGGCAAGTTGGAAAAAATAGGGGATATGTTGCAATGGAGGTAGTGGTTTCTAGCAAAACCAATATAGGATACAAGGAGAAGATAAAATAAGGAGTGATGTTGGTGAAAGCAAGGCATTGGAGATGGTTGTCTTGGCAAGGGAAGTGAAAATTGAGAAACAAATGAAAATTTAGAGGGAGTTAGGGGTTAATGACAAAAGCAAATGAAGGAGAAGAGAAAAAGATGTAGGAGAATCATGTGAGAAGAAAGAAAACTCAGGCGATAGGATAGGTTGGCTTGATGTAGAAAATAAACTAAGTGAGGGGGGAGTTGAGGGTTGTTTGATGGTGCATGAGAGAAATGATCGAATTGAACAAGAGGAAAATAAATAAGGGGAGGGGTGGATTGTGTCTAATGATGCAAGATAGGCCATTGTAAGGGAAAAGAAAGTAAGCACATGAGGCTAGTTCCGTGCTATAGAACAATGTAGTGTAGGGGGTAAAAGGCATGTGATAGAGCTAGGTTGGTGAGGATGTGTTTGGCAAAGGCATAAAGGTCAATTCATGGGGACGGGTGAAGGAGGAAATTTTGAATGGTGTAGGAGTTATTTGGTTGAGAACCAACAAATCGATTAAGCTTCAACTTGGGGAATTGGGGTTAGTTTGGTTTGGTTTAGGGGTAGGGGTAGGGGATAAATAAGCAAGTGAAGAAGGAAATGGTGAGAGATAGAGTCATGTGAGGGGTATGGTAAGGTTAGAGATTTGAATTTGGGATAAAAGAATAACAAAAGGATTAAGGGAAAAAATTAATAAACTAATATATAAACAATAACAAAAATATTTAAGAGTTTATTAAATAAAAAATATACCTAATTAATATTTTAATATACTAGTCTATGTTATTAACACAAAATAATAATACACATAATTATGGAACACCCAACCCTAAAATATTTTCTATAACTAATGACACATAATAGTCAATTTTATATTTAGGATATCTAAATTAGGGTTTCTACAAACTAGGTATTGCAACTCAACTCTTTTAAGATAATCCACCCATTAGTTGTCTTGATGGGCTCTTTTGCTTGACAATTCAACTAATTAATCCTACCTACTGGTGTTCCTCATCCAAGTCATGCACCCATCATTTGCTATTGCTAATTTGATAGGGTCAACCTTTTTGATGTTGTGGCTGATCCGGTCTTGATTATCATCATTTGTTTCATGGTTTAGTATTTGACTCATCTTAGTTTTTTACCTCAGCATTAATTCCTCTAAACACTTTTGAGTTCAATATTGCTCTGGTCTTTGTAGAATGCATTTTTTTTCTATTTTGGTTCGTAAATAAAAAAGATTCATTTTAGTCCATCTAAATTTTATTTTTAATTTATATTAGTCATTCAATTAGGTACAAAAAATAGAGAAAGTTTTATTCTAGAGGGATCAATTTGAATAAACATGAAATCTAGAGGGACCAATATTAATATATTTTAATTTAAGGAACAAAATAATTTTTGACTCAAATACCTTCTATGCCGAAGAACCCAAAAAAGTTCATTGACCGTTCTATAATTAAAACCAACATTAGGCCTATAAATTATACCTTTAATAAAAGTTCTCAAAACTCCTTTCTAATAACCATTTCAAGTAAAAATGGTTAATAAGGGTTGTATGTTGGCAGCTTTTTTTTCATTGAAATTTATCTTATTTGTACTACTAATAACATTTTTACTTAAAAACTATTATTAAAATATAGCCTTTGATTTTTATTTTTTATTTTTTGGCATGGAAGGAAAGAATCATATATCTAAATAACAAGACTATAGCAATGGTCTAGAAACTCAATCATGGCATATCCTAAAGCTACATCCTCCTTTTTAACCAAAATATCGGTTGTCTTTTGCCATTGCTAAGAGTGGGGTTTTGATAGCCAAGATCATAGAGGAAAGCATGATGCTCTCAAGGATGGGTTACATTTTTAAATATATACAAGAACTAGCAACAAAGATTGGAGTACGGGCATGGCATCCTATCCAGCGTGAAGTTAATAAAGTAGGGCACCTAATTTCGAGATATTATTCTTATGAGGAGCGTTGTATTTAGCGTATGAACATTCATGAAGAAATATTGAATATAGTTATGAATGATAAGTAGTATGATATTGTAGTCATGTTGGCCAGATTTTTCACTAAAAAAAGTGGGGATTTGATAAAAAAAAAACATTAGAAAAAATTATTATTTAAAATTGATATTTCAACATTGACAACTTTTTTTTAAAAAAAATTTATGATAATTTTAAACTATTGTCGAAAATGCGAGTTTTGATAATGGTTTATGAACGTCATTAAAACATTAACCCAACTGATATCAAAATCCCATTTTGCAGTGATGTGGTTTTCCATTGCATCCTCAAACTAAAACCTATTTTAATTAACCAAATTCATCCAACCCTTGGCATGACTGACCGATGGTGTAAGGAAAAAAAAAATGCACCACACGTGTGACCAATTAAGCTTGTGAAGAAGAACACGACGCTAGTAAATAATCTTTCGTCTATCCTAGGTACATACGCTATGCATTTATTGTGGGAATATCATTATACACCATCCTAATAAATCAACGCTAGCTCCAAGAGAATAAACGATCGGGATGAATGCCCTCTGCTAATTGGCTTCATTTGGAAGCAAAATATGTAATCGCCCTGTTTTTTCTTCGTCCAATTTATTCAAAGCGAATATGAGAATCGATTGATCTTGTCTGTCATACTTTAATTAGTTTAAACAAGTGACGAAGCATGCGCGGTATAAACAATATACCATCTTAACTAACGCGCGCACGGATGGAGAATATTTCATTTTGTTAATTTTTCTTTTTCTATGCTCAGTGGTAGCTGGAATCAGCATCATTATCAATAACAATATCGGGCATAACTCATCTTCATCCTCTATTTTATTGTTTCAATATGCTTAGACGATGGAAACAACTTATCATTAGCTACAACGTACGTATCTTTACGCTTAGAGAACTACCCGGCCCGATGGTAATGAATACTAAATAAATAACATTTAGTCAAACTTGTTTGTCACCGTTCATTATACGCTTTATAATTTACTATGAAGTGATATTATTTTTTATATGAAGTGAGTAACTTTTATAAATATTGACATGTAAATTTTCTACTATATCCTTATATTAATTATAATTTTCTAATTACAAGACATTAAGCTATCATCATGTGAGCCCATAAACGATTAGAGTTAATATCAAATCGAGTCTAAACTTAATGACAATTAGCAGCATGGAGTTGTATACAAAGAGTAAGGTGCATATAATTATATTTTTGTGAATTTATTGAATTTAATTTAAAATGGTGAGAAAATATACATATTTTCGATTAGTTTTATACATCTTGCAAAATACAAACATTTTATTGTCTTCGAATACACATCTTATATGACTTGAATTCACATTCTCTAGGTGTATGGTTGTAAAAAAAAAAGGGTGACATTTTTTGTGAATTTCATGACCTAATTTTTTAAAAAAAAAATATGATCTAAAAGCTTATATATATTCTCCAATAAAATACACATATTCAAGGCTTTAAATATGCATCTTTTATTTTGGCGAGTGAAGATATACTCATATTACAGAATACACACATTTCCCAACAATATATATAAATAAACATATATATCTAATTGCAATATATAAATACATATCTTGTCGAAATAAAAGTACACTTCCTTTATTTACATAAATGGAAGGATGAAATACACAAATATAAAAATAAATACATATCTAATTGCACAAGAATACACAATTTATAGAATAAGAGTACACATTCTCTAAAATAATAATACACATATTTCACGATAAGATAACATATTTTTAAATATACGAATTTTTTTTATGAAGAATACACATCTTTGGGATTAAAATATGCACATACTCAATGACAATAATACACAATTTTATTTATATGTATATATAATGAAGAAATACGCATATTTAAAAGTAAATATACATCTTTCGCATGTTTGATTAATAGATATATATATTTTACATGACGAAAATTTGTGTGTTAATCATAAATACACATTCTAAAGAATAAGAACACATATATCTATACCACCATAAGACATTTAATTTAGAAAAATACAAGAGTTCGGAAATAACAATATAATAGTTGCGAATCAAACACAGGACTTGTTACACATTATCATGGGGCCCTTCACCAACTATGCTACTACATATTTTTATTGATTATCGTATTTAATTCCTTATAAACAAATGCGTGGGGCTACCTTATACACACTACTCTGTGCATACGGTTGCATGATACAACGATTGAAACTTAATGGTGAGTTTGCACCAGTACTTGGCACCTAATCTCTGCAATAGAGAATATAGTAATTAAAGGCTTACGATTTCAAATTTTTAGTTTTCATTTGTTTTAGACTTGAAATCACCATCTATTTTAGGTACATTATTTTTTTTAAAAAAACTAGTTTTTAATTGTTAAATTGTCTTTTCCTTTTAGCAATAGTCTTTGCAGAATACTTCTTATTTTGTGTTGAAATATTAGTTCAATATTGGTGAAAGATAAGTTAAATATTAGCATCATTTAAATGTTGGTGAATCATTAACTATCTTATATTAGAAGAATCATTTAAGAAGACGAAATATTTACTACATTTTACATTGAAATATCATATCAATATTTTTATTTATAAGACATACTAGTTACATTTCCCCGTGCAATGCACGGGTGGTGTATTAATTATTTATATATTATTAATAGTTTAACAATTTAATTAATACGCAGGAGATGAATATCATTTTATTGTTATGCAACGTAGGAGATGAATAGTTTGATAAATTAATTAATACGCAGGAGTATTTCATCATTTATTTGACTTTATTAATTAGTAATAATATATGGCAGTAATAATATATGATTAGTAATAATAGGTTTAATTTAGGCGGAAAAATTTGTCTATATATTATCTGCCAAACAACTATGTTTTTATATAATAACCAATGTTATCGTTCTATTATTAATTTTATTTAATAATAATTATATTATTAATCATGATAATATTCATGATAGTAATAATTAATTATATTAATATTCATTATTATCATAATAATAATTATCATTATTATATTATAAATTATGATAATAGTAATTATCAAAATTATATAAATAATTATATTAGTATTAATTATATTAATAGTTATAATTATTATAGTTATATTAATAATAATAGTCATATTATTAATAATAAATAACAAAATTATTATTATAAACAATTATTATTATTATTATCATCATCATACTTGATTGATGTTGATCTAACTTAAAAAAAAAAAAGAAAAAAATAATACTTTATTAAAATTAGTTATATGTATTTGCTAGTTGTATTGTATTAATGGCATCAAATGCATATGTATTGGTCGACTGGTTTATGCACTTTATTTGGTGTATTAATTAGTTATCAATTATTTATACATTAATATGTAAGATATGAATAGTTTGACAATTCAACTAATACACAGAAAATTAATAGTTGACTGTATATGTTCAGGTAATTAAATAAAAAAATATTTGATTAATATTTTATTAAAATTAGTTGTTCGACATATGTACAACAAATGAATAGTTATATGCATTTGTTGCATATAAGAGATAAATAGTCGCATTGTATTAATGGATATATGCATGTGAAGCAAATGAATATACACTTTGGTGTATTAATTATTTATATATTAATATGCAAGAGATGAATAGTCCGACAATTCAATTAATACGCGGGAAATTAATAGTTTTCTGCATATGTTCGGATAATTAATTAAGAAAATATTTGATTAGAAAATATATAGTTAATACTTTATTAAAATTAATTGTTTGACATATGTGCAACAAATGAATAGTTATATACATTTAATGCACATAGGAGATGAATAGTCGCATTATATTTATAAATAGTTATATTAATTATTCCATCTTATTTAATTAGCAATAACAATAATTAACAATAATATATGGCCGTAGTAATTTATGATTAGTAATAATGGATATAGTTTAGGTGGGAAAATTTGTCTGTATATTGTCTGCTAGACAACTCTGTTTTTATATATACTAGTTACATTTCCCCGTGCAATGCACGGGTGGTGTATTAATTATTTATATATTATTATATAAGTGATGAATAGTTTAATAATTTAATTAATATGTAGGAGATGAATATTTGTTTGTATATGTTCAAGTAATTAATTAATAAAATACTTAATTAATATGTATTGTTCGACATACGAGCACAGATGAATAGTTATATGTATTTGTTGCATATAGGATATGAATAGTTGTGTTGTATTAGTGACAGAAGATGAATAGTTATATGAATTTGCTGTTCGCATGAGATGAATAGTTGTATTCATATGTTCATTAGTTTGACAATTCAATTAATATGCAGGAGATGAATAGTTGGCTGCATATGTTCAAGTAATTAATTAAGAAAATACTTGATTAATATGTGTTAGACATATGTGCAGTAGATGAATAGTTACATTCATATATTCAGTAGTTTTGCAACTCAATTAATATGCAGGAGATGAATAGTTGGCTATATATTTTTAGATAATTAATTAAGAAAATTATTGATTAATATGTGTTGTTTGACATATGTGCAATAGATGAATATCTCAATTAATATGTAGGAAATGAATATCATTTTGTTGTTATGCAGCGTAGGAGATGAATAGTTTGACAAATCAATTAATATATAGGATTATTTCATCATTTATTTAACCTTATTAATTAGTAATAATATATGGCAGTGATAATATATGATTAGTAATAATAGGTTTAATTTAGGCAGAAAAATCTGTCGGTATATTGTCTGTCAAACAACTCTGTTTTTATATAATAACCAATTTTTTAGTTTTGTTATTAGTTTTTTTAATAATAATTATATTATTAATTAATTATAATATTCATAATAGTAATAATCAATTATATTAATACTAATTATTATCATAATAATAATTATCATTATTATATTATAAATTATGATAATAGTAATTATCAAAATTATATAAATAATTATATTAGTATTAATTATATTAATAGTTATAATTATTATAGTTATATTAATAATAATAGTCATATTATTAATAATAAATAATAAAATTATTATTATAAAAAATTATTATTATTATTATTATTATTATTATTATTATTATTATGTATTTGCTTAAAAAATTAGTTTGACAATTATTTATATATTAATATGTAGGATATGAATAGTTTGACAATTCAATTAATACACAGGAAATTAATAGTTGACTGCATATGTTGTAATTAATTAAAAAAAAATATTTGATTAGAAAATATTTTATTAATACTTTATTAAAATTAGTTGTTCGACATATGTGCAATAAATGAATAGTTATATGCATTTACTGCACATATGAGATAAATAGTCGCATTGTATTAATGGATATATGCATGTGAAACAAATGAATATGCACTTTGGTGTATTAATTATTTATATATTAATATGCAAGAGATGAATAGTCTAACAATTCAATTAATACGCAGGAAATGGATAGTTTTTTGCATATGTTCGGATAATTAATTAAGAAAATATTTGATTATAAAATATATAGTTAATACTTTATTAAAATTAATTGTTTGACATATGTGTAGTAAATGAATAGTTATATACATTTAATGCACATAGGAGATGAATAGTCGCATTATATTAATAAATAGTTATATTAATTATTCCATCTTATTAATTAGCAATAACAATAATTAGCATTAATTTATGATTAATAATAATGGATATAGTTTAGGCGGGAAAATTTGTCTTTATATTGTCTGCTAGACAACTCTGTTTTTATATATATATATAGATATATATGTGAAGTCAATTATAAAATACTATATAGGTGGCATAGTCATAAAGGTGTTTTAATATCAAGAAAAGGGAGATGGAGATTTGTGTAGGTGATCTCTAACACTATTGAGGAAAGATTAATTTAGTATTGGCAAAGATCGATTAAATATTAGTAAAATATTAACTATATTCTCTTATAAATAATTAGTTTTAATAACGTGAAATATTTACATCTCCCTTCGTGTCATAGCAGAAGAAGATGTATAAATTTTTTAGCACAGATATTAAAAATTAATAAATGTTAAACCTTTGGCACTTTAATTTACAAATATGCTCATACATTAGTTGTGTTTTTTTTAATAAATATTCTAACTTAATTGATAATTAGTGATGATAATAGAGGGAAAAATATGCCATCTATTATGAAACAAAAGAGCATATCTTGTTATCAAAGAATACTTGACTTTCGTTGAAATATTAATTCGATAATCGTAAGAGATTAGTTAAAAATTAGTAAAATATTTACTCTGTGTTATTGTAAATTATATTCTATGGTAGAAGATTAGTCCAATTGTAATGATATACTAGTTTATTATTAACGAAAGATTAATTACACATGGGTAAAGTACTAACTATTTTTACCTAAAAGAACACTTTTTTGTTTTTATTTACTTTTTGAAAAAAAAAATTTAACCGATGCGATACCCTTTGTTTGTTCGTACGGTGCAGCACCGTACAAAAATTGCTAATACGATGGGGGTTGAAAATGACATTCTCAATCTAAAAGACAGGAAACAGGAACTATAAGAAGCTAGTCCTTAGTAAACACTGCCAAGTCAAATAGTGTAGTTGTGATGTAAAATTCACACGTCGAGGGAAGTGACGATGAATGATGAGGTCACTGTAGGTCGATAGAATTTATGCTTAATTACATTGTTAATTATCTTAGTGGCGCGAATCGATCTAGAATATTAGGGTGAATGGCTTTAATTCACGTTTTGTAGATTCTTAAATTTTCCTGGCCTCATCTCAAGAGCTATTGAACCACAAAAGGAAAAAAAAAAAGAAAAAAAATATATTCTTAGAGCCACTCTATGTTGGACAAAGATTTGGATTTGGTTCCCAATTTCAAGGATTCGCTTCAATATTAACAATTAGGTTAGAATTAGTACCATGCTTTGACCATAATTAATTAAAAGGCTTGGCATGTTTCTCGATTTGGCAATCTCGATGCTGGTCTGAATGGGCTTGTGTTACTGTTTCTGTAGTCAGGAAGATGATATGCCAACTTTACGGGTGGTCTGCAGGCCGGCCTTGCCTACAGCGTAGGGTGCTCAGGTTGCTCGGTCGGGAGGATATGGCATATGCTTGCTGGTGCCAACAGGTCGTAAGCTAATAGATGATTTGGTCTGGTCCTTGTATAATTTCATCCCAATAATAATGAGAAAAAGTAAAGCCTTGGCCTCTTATTTAATCTATTCCATTATATGAGACTGCAACATTTTCATTCGAGTTCAACTCTTTTATACTTTAAAGGTAAAATAATTTTTTTTTCTTTTTATGTAATGCAAAGAATATATATATATATATATATATATGAAACAAAACAATTTATAAGTCTCGGGAATGTATTTCATTATTATAACCAAATATCATTTGTAAACTTAATGCTGATATCCAAATAAAATAAAGTCATTAGACATGAGATGTCCAAAAATAACAAACATATCGGTCTGCCTCGTTTGCTTCTCTGAAAGCTTGCGTGATCTTCGTCTCAAATAAATGTTGAAGAAAGACCCTCCAATCTAAGATATGGTCAATACGTGGGTGAATGACATGACCTATACGTGGGGGAATGACATGACCTAGCTGTAAGAGATGAATCATGGATAATGTATCAAATTCCATGTGATCTTTTTGTTTTTTAAGCGTAGGGTACAAGCAACTTAGACACCATCCCTCAACCCCCGGTATGTTTGATTGTAAGCTATTTGTCACTCCACATGAAGACAAAAGATATTAGTGAGATAATTTATAATAAGGCAAATGAATCATTAAATATATATCTTTAACGTGTAACTATTATTTGTTATTGCCCTTTTTATGCTACATTGTCCCACTTAGTTAGAGCAATACGTAAATATAACACCACAATTTTTACTACCCAAAATTTTTATTTGTGGATGCATTAATTATCAAACTACTGGGTATTACCGTCATACTTAGCATATATCTAGTTCCCCCACCTTTCTTATGCTAAGTGTTAAGGCTAAAATTAAACATAATCAAATTAAAAACAATGAAAATAAGAGATAATTATGGGATAACTTATATAATATCAAGTCTCAAGCTCGGTCGAAAAACATACTACTTTACTTCACATCATCTCAAGGTACAATAGATATATCTGGTTAATCAAATAAATTACAAATACCAAGGCAGGGCTCAATGGCAACTACCGAATCAACACATCCAAATCAATTCTAAATATCAACGTAAGGTACTAAGGCAACTACCGAATTAATACATCCAAATCAATTCCAAATACCAAGATAGGGTATTGAGGCAACTACCGATTCAACATGTCCAAAATAAATTCTTTTTATTATCTTACACAATAGCTACTTCCATTTTTTTAATTACTCAATCAACCCAAGGATACTTAGGTACACTCGATCATACTAGCAACCGAATATGACACAATACCCTTACTCTCAAACTTAAGAATATAGTGGTATGCCTAGTCATACTAGCATTTAAAGGCAACACATTATCCTCCAACATTGGTCACCTAATCATTGAGTTTCATTACCCCCATAGGACCCGTAGGTTACCTATAAAGTAGACTAGGGCCTTACTAGGGTACAACGGTACACTAAAAATCCAACTCAAACAAGGACTAATACCTTATCTCTAGGATAGCTAATCCTAGAGAGCAACATTTCCCAACTCAAGGTATTTCACTTTAAGTATTAATATTTTATGATGTGATCACAAATATCATATACTTTACAACAATTTTCTTTTCCATACTTAACCGCTTTCTCCTTTTATATCCAATTATTAAGGTAAACCCTAAGTTTATCACTTTATGCCATGCCAAGTTAATACTAAGGTCAACCTATCAAAAGTCGAAGGCCATCCTAATATCCAATTATTTAAAAAATATGCATTAGGTAAATGTTTACCAAAATGCCCTTGAAACCCTAATTTTTCATTTTATCCTTTTTTGTACAAAAAAATAATTATTACAAGAAAATTATCATGAAAAGGGTAAAAATAATAATTCATGTTATTTTAGCACATAGGTAATATTTGTGATCTAGCAATTGACTGTATTTTTCACTTTTTATGCATTTAGTAAACTATTCCCACAAGTCCTAATCATGCATTCCTTATATGTCACATATTCCATAGAGCATGTACGTACATATTTAAAGCATAATACGACATTAATTAGGGCAATTAATATCATGGTGAATGTAAAGAAACATTTCTAACCCTAGACTATGGGAATAACCATTACCATATTCTAACCCTAATCATACTTGCATGTTCCATACTATTTATAACATCTCTAGCTACCATGCAATATTAATCATGAGATATTTATCATGGAATTTAAATCATAACTTGAGGAGAATGAAAACCCTAACAAAACCCTACACATGTGTACATAAATCCTATAACATATTACTCATACATGTAACTTAACTTATAATAATTGTGCATACCATTTATTTAACATGTTATCATTCTATCATGCTTGTAATAATTCTTGAAAATATAAAACCATAGCATTATTCTAGGTCTAAAAATTCCAATCATGCTCGCACATAAATTCTACCATACCATAATTGATTGGATTTACCTAAATCCAAGCCTACACAAAAAGTATAAAAACTGTCTTCTCTATGATCCTTAAGGATTACTTCAGAAATTAACACCTAATAACATGTATTAGTATTTAACATAACACAAAAAATAACTCAAAATTAACTAAACCAACTCAAGAATAACTAACTAGCTAAAACAATGAAGCCAAAAAAACCAATCAAACTAATGGAAGTTGCCAAGGTGGATAGGTGAGCAATAGTGAGGTTGTGTGTTGCTAAGGGTAGGAATTACTGAAATAGCCAAAGCGGAAGGGGATACATAGGAGAAGAGTGTAGAAAGTGGGGAGGGTTGGCTCAAATGAATGAAGATAAGAGGATGCTATGGTAATTTTGGCCGGAAGAGGGGTGGAGGTTTTGGTGAGCTTGGATGCAAGTTAGGGGTGTCTTTAGTGGCTTTTGTGTAGTTTGGGAAAGGGCTTCAGTGGTGAAGGATGTAGAAAGGAGGGGGTTCGGTGGAATTGGTTGAAGGTAAGGAAATGTGGCTGGTTTTGGTATGCATGTAGAGAAAATAAGTGGTGGAAAAGAAATGAACGATTAGTGTAGTGATGTAGATATAGAGAGGTTTTACTTGTGTGAAGGAGCTTGATAGGAAGGGGAGGAAGTGCAGGCTTCATATGGGATGAATGAAAAACACAAGAGAAGAATAAAAATGAGAGGATAAAGGGTTTAAGAATATGGTGGTGTGAAGGTTAATGACAAACAAAATAGGGGGAGGAAAATATAGAAGAGAGGGAGGCATGGTGCAAGGGTGGCATGGAGTAAAGTACATAAGGGAGAAAGATGGGGGACATGAACAATATACTAGAAGGATAGGGCCATAGTTTAGTATAGAGTATAGGTAAAAATATAGGAAGATTAACTAGGGTAAAACATCCGATTATAAGGAGTAGGGTTAACGGGTAAAGGTTAGGGTCCAAACTAGGATAAAAATTTAATAGCCTAAATTATATCATATTTTAACCTAATTAAATTTATATCTAATATGTTATCATAATAATACATATAGTGTAACACCCCAAATTTTACTACTAAAATTTTTCATTTTACTGTAGAAGCTTATAACCAAAATACCAATTATTACCATTGTAATTGATATAAGTTTGGTTTACCATACCAACCTTACATCAATTGCAAGGCAAAAATATTACAATGTGAACTAAGATAACTATAAAAGAAGAGAATATTTATAAATATAAATATGAGTTTTGAGATTAGATCTTGGTATAATTTTAAAATACAGGTAAAAGGAATACCATGGGTCTAAGAGTCCAAAAAGGTCTCCTAGTAAAACCATCCTCTAGATAACACGATTCTTCACCTATCCCCTAGTATAGGAAAATAACTCTACCCATACAACACATCATTGGCAGAAAAATCATCCAACTAGTCCTCTATGACCTACAAAAAAACATCAAGGTCATTTGTTTGGGGGAATAAGTAACACCCATGAAAAGGATGGTTAGCACACTACATATTGATCAAGGTGACAATACTATCAAGTTAGGGTAAAGTTAAATAAATACATTCACAATAGAGAATAATTACCCATGCAAAACATATAAAATATCACAAGGTAAGTACTAATCCAGGCATCTTTTATTTACGTTGAGTTCAAAGACCCCCACTATCCTTAAATTGGTGGAATGATTTGAAGCATCACTCAATGACAACACACTTGAGCCACTATTATCATTTTGTGGAATGGACCCAACACCTATAACCAAAAAACACTCTTAATACACTATTTTTAAACCAATGGAATAATTTTAAGCACCTCTTAAAGATAACACACCTAAGACATTATTATCATTTGGTGGAATGGATCCAACACCTTGCTCCTGACTCGTATACTCTTTCACTTTAAATCATTAATATCTTATCCATTAGGTTACTTATCTAAAATTGTATTATTTTACACTGTGAATTTAGTGCCTTACTATTCTAAATTTGGTGGAAAAAACATATACACCTCTCAAGGCTAAACACTTTTGAGCCACTGTTATCATCTGGTGGAATGGACCCATAAAATACCTCAACCCGACTCATGTGATATTTCACTTTAAATAATTAATTCCTTATTCATAATTTATTTTTAAAGTACATATTATATTTAAAGAAGATAGAGAACATCACAAAGATCCTAAGGTCATTTATTAGTGTTAAGACCCTTATATCACCTTACAAACCCTAACTTCACAATTTAGTCATAACTCCTCTTATATCACTCTTTTATGCACAAAAATTAGTACATATTCCTAAAATGCTATTATTACACATATAATCAAATTTCAAGGCCTAACTCTAGGGTATTGTGCATGCGATAATAACCCAACATCAAGAGTCACTATTCTCGGGGCTTATAAACCCTAATTTCAAAAGTACTTCATAACTTTTCCTATAGGCCTCAAACAATTAATAGATTAAATATAAATTCCCAAAATGCCAATATTTACAAAATATTTGAATTTCATGGTTTAACTCTACCATTTTACAAATGTAATAATAACCTTTTCATTTTAGGGTTACTATTCTCAAATTAGGATATTTTCATACTTTATTATACTTAGGTCATTGAAAAATACTTGAAACACTTCCTTTAAATCCCTTATCACATTTTATATAATACAACACATTAAAATACCATGATCCCTATATTAACTCCATATTGACATAAATGCTCTTACCGACGACAAAACCTTTATTTCATGTAGATCTTATAAGCTTGGTAAAACTATTTCCAAATCCTCCATTTATCACCATATACCTTATTATATTCATTTAAACACTTATCATGCCTTATCAACCCATATTACAACCATGTATCACATCGAGGGTTTCCATACAGACTATTATTGTACCATATCGTAAAACCCTTAACTTACCTACCTTTCCATCATACAGTATCAAGTCTCATATCATGGCATTAACAATCATAAATTTAATCACATGATAAAAAAAATATGGTACAAAATAAAATCATACATAACACTTAACCATAAAAAATCCTAAAATATGATAAGTATCCTTACAGAGTAAGGCTATGGTCTCTATACACAAATCCTATTTTGCTTCTTTCGAAACCTCCATTAAATCACCTAAGAAACAAAAATAAAATGTCATTAGAATTAAATGAAATAATTAATGAAATGTTAAGGTAATGGAAGGGTGGAAGAATGAAGGAATACCAAACCAAATAAGGTGAGTGTTTTAGAAAACTTTACGTAGCCAAGTGGGGAGGAATGGTTGGTTGTGCCAAGAGGATGGGTGTAGCAATGGTTGGTTGTGTTCTTACTAGGGGTGTGCATTGATAAGGGAGGTTGAATCAAGGGGCAGCACTAGTGGAAATGGTGGAAGCAAGGGGTGACTTTCGGTGGGTGTGGCCAAAGGTAGAGGATGTGGTGCGGTTGAGACGGTCGGATGGTGGGGGTGGTGAACGGTTGTGTTTGCTATAGGTAGGGGCTGGTTTCTATTATTTTGACCCAAAGGTGAGTGTGGCCTATGGTAGATTATGCCTATGCTTGGGGTGTAGGGTTGGTAAAGGAGGTTGAAGTTAGGTGGGGAAGTTCGATTGGTTTTGCTATAGCCCAAGGGTGGAATAAAATGGGGTAGTTGTGGTAGCTTGTGCAAGAATGAGGGGTGAGTTTTGTTTGTTTTGGCTGGTGATTGTGGAAAAGGTTCGGTGAAGTTCACCTGTGGTGAGGGTCGTGTTTCAGCGCAAGTAGTTACAGGTGGTGGAGGTGCTTTGGTGGGGGCTACAAATGGTGGCATTTGGGTGGCGATGAGAAGGAGGAGAAGAAGATGAAGAAATTGTTATAGTGACGGAGGTGTTTCAATAATAAAATGGAAGGATAAGGAGGGAGGTTCAACACATGTATTATATATATATATATATATACACACACACACACACACATTCTTAAGGGGTGGAAGAGGGTGAGAAAGGTAGAGAAGAAGCAGACAGTCGATAAGTCTATGACAAGCAAATGCAGTAAAGGCATGGGAGGGATGGGTGTTTGACGTGAGGTTGGATGGGGCTTAGTAGTGGTAAGGTTTGGATTGGAGGGACTTACACTCAAGAGGAAAGGGAACAAAGGTGGGGAAATGATTTCGACTGATGGGTAGGGAAACAAAAAAGGGAAAAAAGAAAAAGGTAGAAGGAATTTTAAATTTAGATTTAGGATAAATAATTTAGGTTAAGCTAATGGAATAAATTAATTATCAATCATTTGGATTTAGGTTTAGGTTGAGAAAAAAGTATTATTAATATAAACTAAAGAATTGGGGTTTGGAAAGGATTTAAGATCAAGGAGTTAGGTAGGATAGAAATATAAATTTCTTGAGGTAAAATTTGGGTTACAATATTATTTATTCAGGATTATGTTTAACTAAAATTTAGGGTATTACATCACTACCCCATTATACAAGAGTTCATCCCCAGTGTCAAAGTCAAGGTTGGGGAAGAAGAGAACAAGGATGTTAGGAAGGTGATATCGGTGGTTAACTTTACCAAGGGTTGCTACTCTATTACTAGGGACTACCCTTTCAAAATAGAGAGAACCTGAAACCTAAAGTGCCTGTGTTGTAAAACTCAAGATTCAACTGGTGTATATCCTTCTTTCTCTCCTATGTCACCTCCTCTACTCTGTGACAACTTAAAAGAATCTTCAGGAGTGGAGTTGAGCTCGTCCTGGTCTGTTGAATCTTGGTGTCAAAAATTCGTAAAGGCCTCTCCTCAAAGGATAAAGAATCATCAAGCTCAACCTCATCTGGTCTGATCATGTGGGATGGATATGCGATGTACTTCCTCAACTAGGAATTTTGGAATACATTATGAACTCAAGGAAACTCTACTAGAAGTGATAGGATGTATGTAAACTCACCAACCTTATCAAGAATCTCATAAGGATCAATGTACCTTATGCTCAACTTACCCTTCCTACTAAATCTCTACACCCCTTTTGTAGGTAAAACCCTCAATAAAACTCTACCCCCTAAATCAAATCCTTCATCACAACACCTTTGATCTACTTAGCTCTTCTAGCGACTCTGAGTTGCACTCATCCTATCTTAGATCAATCAACCTACTGAGTTGTCTTCTCAATCATCTCTGGTCCAAGTATCATAGTATTATTAATGTTGCTCCGACACAAGGGTGTCTCACACTTACATCCTTACAGTGCCTCAAAGGGCACCATTTCTATGCTAGCTTGATAATTGTTGTTGTATGAGAACTCAATAAAATATAGATGCTCCTCCTAACTGCCCTAGAAATCCAAAACACAAACTCATAGCATATTCTCGAGTGTCTAAATAGTCCTCTCAGTTTGGCCATCTACAGTTGGGTGGAATGTAGCACCCATCCTCAATCTAATACCCATATCCTCTTGCAACTTCCCCGAGAAGTGAGAAAGGAATATCAAATCCTAATTGGAGATTATGTTAGTTGGTGTACCATTCCTACTCACTACAAACCTCATATAATAATCAACCAACTTATCCATACTCCAAGTCGTCTTCATCGGCACAAACACTACTGACTTGGTCAACCTTTAGATGATCATCCAGATTGTGTTGCACCCATTGTGATTCCTTGGCATCCCACTCATAAAATCCATTGAGATGGAGTCTCACTTCTATCTGGGAACATATAAGGGCTATACTAATCCTATAGGTCTCCGGTGCTCGATCTTCACCTTCTAGCAGGTTAAACATCTCAACACAAACTCCATAGCCTCTCACTTCATGCGAGGCCACTAGTAGATCTTCTTAAATTCCTTATATAACTTATCCCCTCCTAGGTGGAAAAAAAATAGAGTACAGTAACCCTCCTCTAAAATCTGACACATCAGATTAGCACAACTTTGAGGTACACACTAATGACCTCTGTAGTGATTGCTACCATCCTCGTGTATCCGAAAGCCATCAACTTAACCATCCTAAATCTTCTTCCGAATCCTGTCGATCTTAATATTCTAGGCTATCTTGCTCAAATCTCATAAAAAAACTTTAGCATAATTTTCAAAGCACACATCTAGACCTTTAAGTTACCATGTTGGATCATCTTTATCCCCATCTCACCAAGCTCCTCCAGCAACTAACTAGCTACCACAAAACACTCAGTGAGTGTGACTAGCAACTGACTAGTTACCATGTTTATAATTTTTTTTTCAATCTCTATATCTAAGGCTACCATTTCACAAGGATTGCTTTGAGTCATGCACTAGTGACATGCACCAATAAAAGAATACCAAAGATAAAGAAATTTGAGTAAATTCATAAAATCAATTAAAAGATAACTAAATAAATTTTCTTAGATCAATATTTAAATTTTTGGGTCTGGGACTATTAAATTAGTTCCCAGAAATGGCATGAAAACTTAATGTCGGCTAAATATACCTATCGACATATATACCAATCGCAAGTGATACAGGGCACAATGAATACGAGATTATCAATCCTATATAATCTAAATAATAATATAAAAACTCTAATTAGGCCTAGGAGATTAAAATCAAATAAAGAAATAAGTAATTCTAAACTAATAATTTTAAATCAACTAAATGAAATCAAATAAAATCTAATAAAGGTAAAATCAATCAATTAAAGCTATCAAATAATCTGGATCCACCACTATCCAATTATAATGGCAAATTAATTAATTGCTTGATCTTTTCAATTACAAGTTTTGTATCAATATGAATATTTAATTAACACGCTCCCTCGAGCTACACAGTTCTATTGCCAATTATCAATCACACTATCTCTAGTTAAATGATTTAAATAAACTATGACGATTTAGGTTTAATTTATTATTTATCCTTCTCTATTTTTGTAGAAATCATGTAATTGTTATAACAACACATTCAATTCCTATTTATGTTATTTGACCTAAAGTGGAGAATCACCCATCACATCTTTTCTTGACTTATCAAACACTACTTAAAGATGATCGGTTTATTAATTAGACACAATCTATAATAACAGAATAAAATAAACACAGTACTGTAGTAATCAAGTAATCAATTAATCTATTAGTAAAAAGAATATTATTTTACCATATATTTGGTAAAATAAAATTAGAACATGATATTAATTAAAATAAAAATAATAAAAATAAATAAATCATCTAAATTATACATAAAATATTGAAACTGAAAATATTTGAATATAAAATTACAACACTTCAAATTTAAAAACAAAACCAAAAGATAATATTTTACTCAAATAATATTGTACTCGAATGGACGACAATATTAATTTTTTTCGACTCAAGGCACCTGTGCTTTGTCAGCTTATTCTCTTCTTTTCTTGGGCTCTTTCTTCTCTATATTTTCTCTCCATCGCCGGCTTCTCTTCTTTCTTTTTTCTTTGTTTTCATTATTTTTACTTTTTGTCCTCCTCGAGCTTTATGTCCATTCTCTTTATTTTTCTTTGTTTTGCGCTCTCTACTTTCTACTCCCTTTTTTTTTCCTACACCATCCTCTTTTGCTCCTTTTAATTTCTTTTTTTATTCTTCTTATCGCCTCACCCCTATTCTTTGTACTATATATTTTTCATTTTGTTTCATTTTTTTATCTCTTATGTTTTTTGTGCACACTACGCCATGTTTTTTTGTCTTTTTAATTTTTTTTTCTACACTTTGTACCCTCTCTCTTGGCCCAATCTCTCGTCTACTACTTTTTTTCTTTTGTTTTTTGGCTAGTTCTCCTTCTTTCTTTATTCATCTTTTCTCTTATATTCTTTTTCTTGATTTATTACCTTATGCACAATCTGTTAATTAGTACCAACAAAATAAAATTAAGTAGATATTAATTAACTTATTAAAATTATTTCAAATAATTTTTTATTTTATGATATATTTTTAGTTGAACGTTTAGGTTAAAATATGAGAAGTTGTCAAAATTATACAAAATTTATCTTTAATCTCTAAATTAACTAAAAAAATGAGATTGTTATAAATTAAGCACATAATTAAAAATAATATAAATAACTTCACATATTATTTATATAAATAACCAAAAGATTAATGTAAAAGAGTATAAAATATCTAAAAATATTTTCTCATCAAAAGCCTACTAAATAAAGTTAACTAACGTCATTTGATAACATAGTATAACACATATAAAATTTAACATAATGAGGAAAAAATGGTTACTAGATCCTTTAAAGGAAAGGTTACACCAAGCAATAACACTTCTATAGGAATGAATTAGGATAATATGTGTGGAACTCTTTCTAATCCTACCAAGTGGCTTCCTTGGCACTATGCCACAACCAAAGGACCTTCACTAGTGGAACCATCTTCGTATTAGTATCTCTTGTCTTTATGTCAAAAATTCTCAATGGTCATTTTTCATAAGTTAAAGCCTCATTGAACTCTAACGTCTTTGCTTGGATGACATGTAAAGGGTCTACTATATACTTCCTTAATTAGAAAATGTAAAAGATGCTATGCACACAAGATAACTCTACTGATAGCACAAACGAATAAGCAACCTCACCGACTCACACTAAGAACTTGTAAGACCCAATGTACCTTAGATTAAGCATACCCCTTCCTACTAAGGCTCATTAGTCCCTTAATGGGAGAGAGCCTCAAAAGGATTCTATGACACTCCTCATAACCATCCTTCCTTCTCTTCAACTTTGCATAGCTCTTCTACCAATCTTAGTAAGCTTTTATGTTATCTAGAATAAACAATATATGCCTTATCATCTCCTCAATCATGTTCATTCCCAAGACAATCATTTCACATATATCACTCTAACATATGGGACTATAAAACTTCCTCTCTTATAAAGCCTCAAAAGATGTCATCTTAATACTCGCATGGTAACTATTGTTGTAAGACAACTCGATCAAGTGTCCTCTAAGGTCTAAATGGTCTTATTTATCCAAAAATCCATAGCTGGGTGAAAATTTCTACTCATCTTCAACTGAGTCTTAAAAGTATTTTGCAACTTTTGCCAAAAATGAGATAAGAACAAGGAATATTGGTCTTACATGATGTCTCTAGGGACTCCATACAATCTCAAGACAAGCTTCTTGTAAGCATAGGTAATTATTTCATAATACAAGTTGACATCATTGGTATAAACACTATAGACTTAGTATAATAATCAATAATAACATAGATGGAATCGAAACCACTATGGATCCTTGGAAGACCAACCACAAAATTCATAGATATATTCTAAGGGTTGTACTAACCTTATTGGTCTCTTATGCTTGATCTTAACCTCTAAAAAGTTAAACATCGAGTGAAAACTCTACAACCTCCTGTTTTATATGGGGCCACCAATATATCTTCTTCCTTATACAACTTATCCCTTTTAGGATAGATAGAATAAGGAGTAAAATGATCATCCTCAAGGATCCTTCTCTTTTGGTCAACACATCCTTGTGGTACACACCATTTATCATAATATCTGACACTTCTGTCTTCATGGATCTAGAGTCCCTCGTCTCTACTCACTAGAATCCCACTCTTGATACTCTCAATCTTAAGATCACCAAGTTGATTAGAATAAATCTCATCATAGATTGAAGGCATGGTAGTGAGGGCACTCATCCTTGATTCCAAACTAATAGAGATAATCAAATCAATATCCATCTTTTTGATATCTGGACACAAGCAATTTGCCAACACATTTGTACTCAAGGGGCGTGACATCATCCAACTAAGAGAAACTACAACTACATTAGCCATACCCTCATGGTAATATAACTTTGCGTCATAACCCATAACAAATTTCAGCCATCAGTTTTATCTCAAGTTCAACTTCTACTAGTCAAAATCAACTTAAGGCTCTTGTGATTAGTGTAAAACTTGCACTTAACACCATAGAGGTAATGCCTGGCCTCAAATAAGCATAGGCCACTACTATCTCATGTTGTATCAATGCACAACCTAATCCATTATACACCTTAAAACCATCCAATCTACTTGGTAACATGAGTATTGGAGAAGAAGTTAAATGCTTCTTCAATTCCTCAAATTCCTTTCACACTTTTCATCCCACTGGATTTGTATAGCCTTATTTATCAAGTTCATTAATAGGTGAGCTATCTTGGAGAAGCCTACAATAAATATGCGGTAATAACTGGCCAAATCTAGAAAACTATGTGCCTCATTAAAGGATGTTGGTACTGCTTACTCAAAAACTACCAACATCTTGTAAGGATCTACTAACACTCCATCTTTTGAGATAACATGCCTAAGGAAAGCTAATTGATCCAGTCAAAACTCACACTTCAAAGTTTTGGCATACAGCTGGTGTGCTCTTACCAACACTAAGGTCTATCTTAGATTTTGTTCATGCTCTTCATGACTAGTAGAGTAGATGAGAAAGCCATTGATGAATATCACAATAACCTAATCCAAAAATTACCTAAAGATCTTGTTTATAAGAGCCATGAATGTTGTTGGTGCATTAGTGAGTTCGGAAGGCATCATTGTGAACTCGTAATGGCCGCAACAGTATTTGGAATATCTTGATCCATAAACCTCAACTAATAGTAACTTGATCAAATATCAATATTTGAAAATACCGTGGCTCCTCTACGTTGGTCAAATAAGTCATCAATTCAAGGTAAAGGTTAATAGTTCTTTACCATAACATTATTAAATCCTCAGTGGTCAATGCACAACCTCAAAATTCCATCCTTCTTTTTAATGAATAAAATTGGTGCTCCTTTGGATGATACACTTGGTCAAATGTAGCACTTCTCTAATAATTCCTCTAACTAAGCCTTTATATCTTTCATCTCTATGAGTGTCATACGGTATGGTGCCCTTGATACTAGCTCAATCTCGGGTGACAAATTGATGCTGAAATCAACATCTCAAACTAGTGGCATACCAAAAACATCATTGGAAAACACATCAAGATAATCTTGAGTTATCAAGATTTGCTTTAGCAGTGTCTCATTGGCCTCGGTGTCTCAAATACTGCACAAGAAGATCATATATCCTTTCTAAACAAGGGTAGTCAAAATGATATTCGACACAATATTCATGGAGGGACTAGACTTACACCTTCGATACGAAACCCTAACACCCTTTAGTCCTCAAAGAACCACATGCTTTTGTGCATAATCAATGCTTGGTACTTCCCTAGTATGTCCATTCCAACTATCACATCAAAGTCATGCAATCAAGTTTCATGAAACCTAAAGGGAATTTCGCTCCTCGAACAAGTAAGGCTACCCTTTTATAAAGTCTAAAGCACATAATTCTATCCCTTGAAGGTAATATTAAAAAAGTGAAAAATGCTACAGGAAGGAGATAAAATAGCTCTAGTAATGAATATTGATGACACAAAAGAATGTGATATACTAGAGTCAAATAGCATGCATGTTGAAAAGGTAGAAATAATAAGCACACTTGTTACCGCTCCACCTTGATGCTTGGCTTCAGACTAGCTATTTAGGTTTACATGCCTACATGAAGGAAATTGTGTTTCACTGCTTGACCCTTGACCCTTGACCCTACCGAATGGTGTGGGATTTATGACCTTATGCATGACTAGAACAACTAGAAACACTAGATGGTGATGAAAGAACCCTCTAGCTTTGTTGGTGCATCTTGAATTGATTTAGTACTCTAAGGCTGAGACTTACTCCTCTGAACACTACCACTTCTAACACAACACTCATAAGCTCTGCGCCCCATCATACCACAACCATGACAAGTTACCTTGTTTCCTTCACAACGCTTGTAGTGGTAATGTCTCTCCTCAAAACATCCCCCAAACCAATCTCCTATTTGAGGTGCCGACACTATACCTCTACCATACCTAAGTAGTATGATGTGTAACACACCCATTTATCACTATAGAAAAAATTTATTTAAAATAATGCAGAAGTTGAAAATGCACTTTAGAAAAATGGGGTGTTGCTGCCATACCTGACATAGGATAGTTTTCTGCTACCTACCCTATATTAGATATAAGTCTAAAACTAACCAACCAATTTAAAATAGAGTGCAAAACATAAATTACATAAACATTAAAAGATATAGTAAGATAAATGGATTAAGAAGATGGAGCTATATTAGAACAATATTAGGGTGTGACCCCCAAAATCATGATCATTCATCCCTTCAAACCTCTACATGGCCCTCTGCTAGCTGGAATGAGTAGGTAATTGAGAAATGGGCACATTAGTACGTTACATGCCGAGTAAGCCAAGTTGTTTCCTTAATGGGAACACAAGTATGCAATGCATAATCTATCATAACATAGATATCATATTTAACATGTGTCATGCTAATACCATATACATAAAAGTGGGAGTGCACCAAAACATACTATCATGCGCAACTCAGACAATATAGAATGTATCATGCTTCTTTTTATATTATAATTACGTAGGTATTTGCACATGTACTAAATAGATTAATCTAAGCAACCATTAGGATTTATTTTTTAATTGCTCAATTGATTAGATTATACTATTTCCTTATCCATATATTAAGATAGGTCAAGATCCAACAAAACATATCGATCAATAACCAATTAGGCATTTAAGTCATTATCCAAATCCACAAACCAACTTTTATACTTTTTGGTCATTTAAACCATTATCACCATCAATATCCAATTATTTATCCTTCCACATATTCATTAATCAGGTTTTATCATCTATTTACTTTTCATCCAAATTTTATCATTGAGTAGTAGATTCTGCACCACCCCATAGTCTTACATACTATGGAAGCCTATCTTAATAAGGGACATAAAGTCCAAATTGAAACCAATCACCAAAGAGGACATAAGTCCAAGCCAAAGCTGATCACTAGAGCCAACATAAGTCTAGGCTATAGCCAACCAATATGGAAATAATTCTAGGCTGAAGCCAACCACCTAGGTAACCAAGCCCTTTAGTATTAATACCCCTCATTACATCATCAGTGTCTAGAGTTGGTAAGGCATTGGATCTCTAAGGATCATGTTTGAAGCCAAAGCCTGAAAGCACCAATAAATGCTTGAAGGTAAAACTAACCCCCAGTAGCTAATTGAGAATCGGGTAACCCAGACCCATACACAACTCAATTGTCTTTCACTTTATGTGATTAGTACATTATTCATGAGGACTAGTGATCACACAAGGCCCATACAAGAACAAGCAAGGCATTAACATATTTCTTCAATATTAACCTTTCCATTTCCTAACCATGTGGGGTGTCCATTTATCCTTGTCTAATATTAATCATGCCCATCATGTTATTTTATTCAAGCCTAAGCTGTGCTTCATTACTCTTTTATAATATTAATATTTTAGCCTTTACAAAACTCATAGAATAGGTCATATATTATGATTCTTTCATTAGGTCATTAATCCATGATGAAATTTGTATTTTATCCTCTTAATGATCATATAACAGTCCAATACAAAGCCTTAAAGCATAACCAAACGAAAGAAAACAAATCACACAAACCAGTCGATTGGTTTGACTTGACCAAACCCTAATTTTCCTTAAATTGGTCGATTTGTTTGGGAAAACAAGTTAATTGTTCATAAACAAGTTAATTAGTTCTACCTAACCATCTAATGGGTTTATGTAGAGAGTAAGATCAAGGTCTCTATAGACTTACCTGTCGAAGGGTTGGGTGAACCAGTTGACGGTTTTAGGAACCAATCGATCGGTTTGACCTAACCAGTCAATTGATTTGTCCTATAATATCACCAAACCATCATTTTCATGCAAATCATACTCATACATCATCATTAAACAACATTGGAACATGAATTAACATATTATAACACATTTTTAACTGAATTAACTTGCATATCTCAACATTTAATAATCACATCCCATTTTTCTCAAGTTTCATGCTTTCTACTCAAAATGTACAACCTACCCATCCAAATCAATTCTGCTAGCTATATACATTCAAGTCAACATACAAGATCAACTTAAAGAAACTCATATCATGTAAGAGTACTAATAATCTATATTAGAAGCAAGAGTCACTTACTTGATGCAGATAAAACTCCCTTAAACCAGAAATTTTAGTTTGTGAAAATCTTAGCTTTGAAAACCTTAAAATAACAATCTTTAACTTAGAAATTTATATAAGACCTTTGAACTTGAAACATAATGGAAAGAAGAAACATACCACTATTAAGGTAAAAATAGAGAATGCTCAGTTGACCCATTTAATGCTTTTCCCAAATCTAACTATTCCTTACTTAATAATTAAAAAAAAATAGAGATCTAGAGAAAGAATCATAATAGTGTACGAAATTGACTACAAGGTTCGAAGTGAAGAAAGGAAGAGGGTGAATAGAAAGAGTTCAGGTTTTTTTGTGGTTGAAAAAAAAAGGTGAACAAAAGGGGTGATTGGGGCTATTTATAGCCAACCAATCACCACAAATCATAGATGATTTATGAACAATTCCAAAACCCTAATAATTACCATTTGAATTTGAGCTAAATGGATGGATTTCATCTAAGATATTTTGACCTATTCTTTAGAGCTCAAATGGTGTTTTTGGATAATGTAGGTTAATTAAGCTAGAATTGAAATTCAAAAGGTGGTAATGGAAGATCCACATGGAAGGAATCTTCCAAATGATCAAAAATTTCTTGAGGTTCAAGCATTATTCTTAGAAATGTGCATAGGGGAGAGGTGGAAGAAGACAAGTTTGAGGTCATCTCTCACCCTCAATTGTCCTAATCGACCTCCAAATCAATCTAAGGTAAATGCATCATGAAAAAGATTAAGAATCTCTTAGGAAAATTTTGGGATGGGTTAAGAAGGTTCCATTTCAGTATAATAAATTTTTCCAAAAATTTAAGTTTCAAAAATATGCTTAACTTGACAAACCAGTCAATTAGTTTAGCCTACCATTTAACTATTCTATAAACCAATTGATCGACTAGTTGAATAAAAATCATTTTGCTAAAATGACAAACCAGTCGATCGGTTCATGGATTTAGCTTATTGGTTCACTTGAAAAACTCAATAAATCTCATTTTCCACCCTTATTTCAAATCAAACTTTGCATTAAACCAAATCATAACACTAAATAAAAATCAAATGCCCAAAAATTGGCATGATTCTAATTCCAACATTTTACAAAAATATGGGGTATTATATGTTGCCTTCATAATATGACCTCTTTCTTCCCCCATATGCTGATTACTCTCAAACTTCCTCTTCCCCCCCCCCCCCAAAACTAAGCACTCCTAAACTAAATGTCCTGAGAAGCCTCCAAGGCTAGTTGGTATATCTTAACCATATCTAGCAAGGTAACTCCAACTAACAACTTTTGGTACCTATTCTCTACTAATCTTGAAACAATGGACCTACATTGCCTTGGTTTCCTATACCTTAGGAACAAACAAGATTAAATCCATGAACCTCATATAGTATTCCTCTACATACATACTCTTCTAACAAAGAACCATAAACTCATATTGCTTTGCTCATTTAGAGATGAATTGGGTAGAATGTACCTCAAAATCACTTCAATGAAAAACCCCTTCGGAATTGGCTCTCCACCTCTACACTAGATGCTCCTCCACCATATATCTGCTCATCGTCTCAAGTAGTACATTGCCATACAAACCATCTTATCCACTGGGTAACTACAAGTAATGAAGGTCTTCTCTCTATCTCTGATCCATCTCTCCATGGCATCAGGGTCCTCTTAACCCTCAAAGATTGGTAATGCCCGACCCTCCTGAGTTATTCTTTTTATGCTAGTTCATGAACTAGTGATTATTGTTGTGGAGCTTAATTTAGCCCTCCATGAAAGGACCGATTGTTTCTATGAATGGCTCGATGTGATCAAAATGGTGGTTTGTAGACATTAGTTCATAAAGACTAGGACCGATCGAAAGCAACCAAATTCTCTAGCACCAAGGCTTGCACAACAAATCAACATAGAAGATATCTACAAAATTTTCCAAACTCACTCTCCCTTACAAACTATTTTAGGTTTGAAAACACTTGTGATTTCTAGTTTAATACTCAAAATAGTTGGAGATCATCATAACAACATATGGTATCAACATATAATGTTTAGAATGAAGAATTTTTGATACCAACCTATGGTATTGGGTAAAAATATATAAAAATAAAGTAGTTTTTGAAATGTTGCTTTGATACCAACTTATAACACTCCTATTTTTTACTACAAAAAGTTTCATTTTTAAAACATTATATAAGTGGAAATACAAACAACAATTATGGAAAACAAGGTCCTAACACCACACCAAACACAAGATAGATGTCAAACACTCATCCCATGTAGATATAATGCTAAGAAAACTAATAAGACTAATACACAAGAAATAAAGTGCCTAATAATATATAACATAGAGATATCAAATGCTAGAGTTTACAAACAAGACCATGTCGGGTCCCCAAATAGCTAAAATACATTAAAGGTAGAATAGATAGTTGGGAAAAACCAAGAATTAGATTTTTCAAGGCCAATAAAATACTCTTCAAAATATCCACACTCATTTTCCTCTAGCCCAAACATAAGATTGACTGACTATCGACCACCCTCAAACACATATACACAGTCCTCTATTCGAGGGATTGAGAAGGTGATGGAAAATATAGGCACATCAGTATGACATGTACGAGTAAACCGAGTTACCTTCTTAATAAGATTCATGATGCATGCAAGACTAAGACAAGATAAAGAGGTTATACTAAAACACATTATCATGCTTACACAATTCAAGTAAATTTACATGCACTACTATGATCATATGATACATCAAGATCTCATACCATGCCAAACTTAGATAATCCACAAGTTATCATGCTTATAATCATAATTTAGATATGAGGGATAACATCAAGTAAGGCAAGTTATTTATGCAACTCACTAGGTGTTTCTAAGATCCATTTACTTAAGCCACCCATTAGATCCATATTCATATATTACATGATCCAATAGATTATTAATTTATGATCTCTTTTTTGAGCATAAGGCTAGATTATCCTCCATGGTCTCTCAATATCAAGAAATTCATGCTAAATAACAAAAAGATATCAAGTCTAGCCAAATCTAATAGAACATAGCCACCAATGAACATAAAGTTTGGTTGAAGCTTAATAAACAACCTAGGTGACTAGACCCTTTAGTATCAATACCTCCTAGTACATCATTAGTTCTAGAGTAGGTAAGATGTTAACATCAACTAGGATATCACCCGAAGGAACAATAAACTCTTAAATAAATACTAACCCTCGGTAACTCATTGAGGATCAAATAATTTGGTCCCATGTACTACTCAGTCATCTTTCAATTTAAGTTATTAGTGTTTTATTCACCAAGGTCATGTGACATATAAGGCCCACATAACAAATCAAAGCAATCATACTCATGTAGTCATTCCAATTTAAACATCATCACCATGCGAAACATTCGAAATTACATTAATACTTGAAAAAGTTTAATCTATCATTGACATTAATCCACTTATGTAAACAATCTAGATTATATTATTCAAGAGTCATGATATAGCATATTTATACCAATTCACCCATTAAAATCTTCTAAAGGCACTAAATGAGGATATCATGCATTATGGTCTAGTTAATCCATTAAAAAGGTTATTTAATTCATTCTAAGATGTATGTTCTCATCATTAAATAATCATGTCATAGCATAATACCAAGTTTATATTACACCAATGTCAAAAGTAGCAAAAATAATGTTCTCTAGCCAAATCGGTCGATCGACTTGGATAACCTAGTCAATCTGTGTGGCTTAAGTAAACCCTAGACATTTTTTTTCTATTTGTCAAAAAATAACTAATTAGTTGGTCAAAACTAGTTGATTTTTTTAAGACTAGTCAATTGATTTGGGAACACAACTTGATGGGTTAACCAAAGGCCAGCTAGAATTACACTAGAGATTAGTCAATTGGTTTCGCTAACTAGTTAATTATTCTAATAACAAATCAATTGGTTAGGCACAAAAAAGTTTATGTGTCCAAACAAAGAGCACACCAAAGTCATCATAGACAAACCAGATGGTATGTTGGGTTAACCTTTTGACTGTTCTAGGAACCAGTTAATTGGTTTGGCCAACCTAATCATTTTATCTACACTCAAACAACACATTTTGGAATATTTTAGACCCTAAAAACCGTCAAATCCATATCATTACCATAGCAGAAAACTAAGATTGAACATGCTCACAAACTAATTCATTGGCATTTTTAAAAAATCAACAACATATTCCTAGAAGTCCATATTTTTCAAGACACTTAGATCTTATGGCTTGAGCCATTGAAATATAGACATTACCATATAATCATATAAAAATCAGGATTTACAACATACACCATCTCACATACTCATCCATTCCAAATTTCAAGCTTAGCAAAATCTCACCAAATATGGAAAAATATTAGCAAAAAATCATCAACTCACAAACACCTTAAAGAAAAGATTAAAAACTCAAAAAATATTTCTTAAAATCACATAAATGAAAATAATATGAGTCCGAGGAAAGAAAAATAAGATAATACCATCTCCAAAGAAGACTTCAAGAAAACCAACTAAAAACCTCAACCTTTTTACAAATATAACCCTATCTTACTTATATGTAAAGCAAGAAGGAGTCAGAGTAAGGATCAAAAGAGGTATGGTGAGCCAAAAAGAAAGGCACAAAAGGGAGAAGAATAGAACACAAGTATAGAAAAGAGAAGGTACTTCAGTGGTGGAAAGAAATTGAAAGAGAAAGAGGGTTAGGGTTATTTATATACAAATGATCGGTTTGGAAAAAAATGGGAGAGGTGAAATAGATCAAAACCTTAAATATCCTTCTCAAATTCATACATTATGGGGCAAATTTATTAAGAAATGGTTGACCTTCTTCTCAAGGCTCAAATGGTGAATGTTGGATATTATAAGTCAATATTTCTTAAAAAGTGTAACACCCCTAATTTTTGGACCAGAAAATCTTGTTTTTAAGACAATGCAAAAGTGATTGAAAAAATAAAATTGGGAAATTTTACTGCCACATCAACCATGAAATAGGTGTGATAATCACCTAACCCATACCTGATGTAAGGTAAAACGAAACAAGGAATAAAAGAATGCATGATATTAATAATAATGTGACAATGTAAGAAATAAAGACTAAAATCATATCATAGATAGGATGAAATTGATAGTTTACAAAATCAAATATAGGAATCTGAGCTAAGAGATTAAATAGCTGAAAATACTAAAACATCCCAAGGTAGTGGGAAAAATACGAATAACTAGCTAGCGTAACTCTTAGGTGCAATCATATCCTCGGACCCCAAGCAATGGCCCACTAATGGACCACGTCATCACCCTCACCGTACTCTAACTGAGAGTCATAATCTTGCAAATCATTCTCTGCTCCCTGGACCAAAAGTTGGATCATCATCGTGACCACATAAGTGTAGTATTAGTATGGTGAAGTACTAATAAAACATACTACATAAAACATGGAAGGCTCATGCAGCACATTGAAGTTATGTAATAGCATGTTGATATTATCACGATACAACTTAAGTACAACATAGCATGCTTATATGGAAGTCATGGAAGTATAGAAATATGGTGACACATATGATGCGTAAAATGTAAACCATATTAGAATTCCACTTTTAGTGACCACACAATTTTCAATTGGTAAGATAGTTCGTTTGGCCATACCTAGTTCTCCACCATGAACGAATGTCATAGTAGTACAAGATAATCATAATGGGATAATACACCTATAACACAAGGTCAGGATACATCATAGGGCTTTCTTAAGGGATACCACACCCACCACACATCAAGTATACTTGCCACAAAATTGGGATACCACACCCACCACACATGGTTGAAGTACACTAAGGGGGCTTGTACTGGGATACCTCACCCACCACACCTTGAATATCTAAGTTGTGAGGGCTAAAAATTTGGGATTCCACACCTGCTTAAGTAACAGACAATATGAAGTGTCAGAGGGCTTGCACTGGGATACCTCACCCATCCATAATAGATGCTGATGCCATGCCAACCTACCATAGTATAATCCTATACCTCAAGGATATGTTCATACCCCTACCGAGCGCAACCCAATAGAGAAGGAAAATAGGTATTGAATGAAAGATATAAACCAAGGGTGACTAACCCACTAACTCCTAACAACTACCCGAGAGTTGGAGGAAAAGACTCAAACGAAATCTTAAACCATTAATTCATGTATATGTGATATCATAGTTCACAAAAATTCCACACATAACCAAATTGGGTGTTTCCAAGTGATAACACCAAACACAATTAAAATCCCATATTTAACCAATTGGGTGTTTCAAAGTGATAAATAACCGATCTAAAACTAATGAACCGATCGACTGTTCATCAAAACTCCAAACCATTCGACTTGTTTAGCAAACTAATCAACTACTCTCACGACCAACCGATCCAAAACTCCAAACCATTCGACTCGTGACAAAGCTAATCGACTAGCTAGAGGAACTGATCAGGTGGTCTGGGTAAAACACAACCCAGACTTGTAAACACACACCAAGTTTTACCAAACTTTACCATATTAATCCTAACACGCTTCTATGTCAAAACACATACATAGAATCACATGGACACATGGTCATATACACACTTACCCAAATCATGCTCAATAACCAATTTCATGCTTAAAATCAGGAATCTCACCACACTTATTTAGAAAATATTTTTCCACAAGCTCATACTATGACATACAATTAAATCATACTTATATGAACACTAACACATATAACCTCAATATACCACAAAAACCCAATTATGTTAAAGATAAGAATGCCTTACCTTGAATCAATTCTTCTAGCATAAAACTTCTACTTGGTGGCCTATCTATTAGAGATTCTATTCCTAACAAAATCAGAGTAAAAACCATTAAAATTCTCTTCCAAAAGCTTCATTAAAACCAATAAAATCAAAAAAATGAGAGAAACAAAAAACACCACCTTTAGATTCAAAACAAGGTGTTAAAAGGGAAGTTGAATTCTTCGACTTTTCTCAACCTTAATTCTTCCTTGCATAAGGAAAGCAAGAGGGAACTAAAACAAAGATTAGAAGGAGAGAAAGGAACATAATGCTTGCACAATTCAAAAAAGAAATCTAAAGAGGATTTCTATTTTTCTTAGTAGAAGGAACAAGAGAAGAAAATGGAAAAGTGTTCAACACTTAGTTGGATTTTCACAAGAAGAAGGGAGAAGAGAGCAAAAACACAAGTGTGGGATGAAGGTAGATCAACGGAATGAGAGGTTTAGAAGTAGCTGGTCGACATCCCTAAGGAAAAAGAGGGATGAGACAGGTGAGGATGAGTGTGGGCAAGATAAGAAGTGAAGGATAACATAACAAGGTGGGTGAGGTGCTGAGTGCAGTCAGAGATGAGTATGCAAGTGGGTTGGCAAATCAGAGGAGAGTCCCCAAAGTCAATAAATTCTACTCCAATTGCCAAAAGAGAGAAGGAAAGGTGAGGGAAAAGGGAGAAGGGAGACTTGTCTTCAAAAGTGGCCTTTTGGAAAACCTTTTCTAATTAAAATCATGTAATGGTTCAATTAATATTAAAATAATACCAAACCGCTAAAACATGTTTATTAGCATAATTAAATTCAAATCAAAAGTTTTCATAATCATTGGAGAGAAATTCAAATCAAAATAAAAAAATAGGTTTAAAATCATAAACAAACCAGTCGATTGGTTTGGGCAAACCAGTTGACTGGTTTGTCAAGAATAATGTTCAAAAATCATATATCTGGACAAACCAATCAATTAGTGTGGTTAACCAATCAACTATTTTAAAGACTTGTTAATTAGTTTCTCAAACCAGTCGAGTGGTTTCTTCAAACTAAAACCCTAGCATAGAATGATATACCAGTCGATCAATTCATAGAATGTGTTGCCTAGTGCCTTAGAAAAGCACTTTGTTTCTAAATTTCTAAACTTTTTCAATTCCTTTTCAAATCAAAACCAAAATATATTTCTAAATAAGATCAAACATCATCTAAACTTCATTAATCATAAGAATTTCACACCTTATAAATCATAAACTCACAAGGTATTTTATATTAGTAATGACTCTTGAGATTGTTGAATTAATAAATAAGTAAATATTTTCAATCAAATCAACAAAAGGGAATATATACTTGATTTTACATACAACATACATGCAAAATTTGAATAATGATTTATTCCAAGATTAACACACTCAAAAATTCTTAAAATTAGGTAAGTGTTTTGGTGGGCCTAATCCTATGTTGAACTTGATGGTTGGTACATCTGTCATATTATTAAAAAAATATAGATCACTCTCTTGGTCTTTCTAATGAAATTAGGATGGTGTTTACAAAATTGAAATCTCAAATTTTAGAAGCAAAACATTTTAGGCTAACGCAATGATGGTAATAAATTTATGTTATCAAGAATGTCACTAATAAAATATAACCTAAGATTTTCTATCATAATCAATAAAAGATAGTTCCTATTGAATATTTCATATGTGATGACAATCAACAAGAGTCAAGGTTAATCTCTTACTAACGCCAATCTATTTTTTTTATAAAAAAAAACACCCCAGTATATAGTCATGCTCAATTACATATTATTGTTTCTCGAGTCATAAATTGTTGGATTTTAAAATTTCTCATATGTGATGACAATATTGATCAAACTGATTTAACAAAAAATGTTGTATTTATGGAAATATTTTAAAAAATTAATCTTATAATAGAATCAATGATATGTCCATATATCATTTCAAGTTCTGTATATTACATTATTTTATATTTTAATTCTTTCAATATTTGAATTTTCATATTTTAAAACTAAATTATATTTATATATTAATCCCTCCGTGCATCACATTGGTAAAATTCTAGTTGAATTATAAAATATTGTAACTATTTGAAACTCATCAAATTTTGTGAAGTAAGATTTCAAGTTATGGAGGAGTCTTTCTTTCCTTTTATATAAACAATTCATCTCATTCAAAACTTGACCTTTCAAATATAAACCTCTTCTAAACAACATTATTTGTTCCTAATAACAAATGATAAATTTTACAGTGAAAATAATGCCCTCCCACCTCTTAATCTCCTTTAAAGCATTTGATTTTCCCTTTTTTAACCAAAAAGTCCAACAAATAGCAAAAAGTAGCATCAATCATAAATTATTTTTCTTTTTTTGGCATATATATCCTTTATTGAGTCACATGAAGGACCTACCAAATCAAACATGGTACGTAGAAGAACGTTTAAATGAAGAAAGCCACCTAACAATGTATGATAAAGATGACTAAGTGTCTCTAAATTCTTATAGCACTTGATAATACACTGAAAATAATGTCCTCCAGCCTTTTAACCTCCCTTAAAGCATTTGATTTTCCCTTTTTAACCAAAGAGTCCAACAAAAAGTAGGGTTATCCAAGAAAGGACCATGCATCAATCATAAGTTGTTATATCCTTTATAGAGTCACATGAAGGACATACCAAATCAAACATGGTACTTAGAAGAAAGTTTAAATAAAGAAAGCCACCTAACAATGCATGAAGAAGATGATCAAGTGTCTCTAAATTCTTATAGCACATCTCACATGTACTAACACACATTTTTCCTCCTATTGGAGATTATCATAAGTAAAGATTGCATCATAATGATTGGGGTTGTAAGATAAGTCAACCCACAAGCTGAATCGACTCACCTAAATAAAAGCCCAACTCAATTGGACTTGATTATTTAGTTAAACGAGTTAAACTCAAACCTTATTTTAAGGCTCAATTATAATTGCACTAAGCTTAAACTGTGGTAGGTTTTTTTAGATAGATACAGATGCAAACAATGGGAATATATCAACTAAATCACAAAGGAAGGAAATGGGAATGAGACCAAGCAAGGCCCTAGAAATCCCTAAACAACCTCCTTAGCACCATCAAAAACTTATTTGGGACTCATTTAAATGCATCTAAATGCTTATATATAAGTACCACATTATACATAAGTTATGTTTATGTATTTGGTTACAACAATTAGTTTCAAACTAAATAATATATATAAAATAGGCAAGTATGATGGTGATAAGGGTATGAGAAATCCTATTATAGCATTAGCTTTAGTAAAAAAAAAACTTTTTTACATACACAAGTAAACCCAACAATCAAACTTATAATTAAACAAATTATAACAACTCAGTTTATTTTATCACTTGAGATAACTTGTGAGCCAACTCGACACCTTAATTAAATGAATCAAGTTTGGACATCAAAATCTAAGTCCCTCTAGTTAACAACTTGACTCATTCATTTATTAAACATGCAAAGATTCTCCATGTCCAAAATTTTCATAACGACTCAACTCGGGTGGTTAAAGATCCTAATGAATCAACAAATCCAACAAAGCTAACATTGAGACAATTTTTTTCGTCCTTAAGGGAATAGACCTCCTAGCCACCGAGTTGAACCTTCATAACAAATGGATCAAGAAAACACCTTCTTTATTCTAACTCTAAACTCATTTATCCATAACAAATAGCACCTTACCAATCTCCGCTCTACAAAGACATCCTCAACGTTGCTGCTAGTCTAAACAAACACTCAACTATTGTTTTAAAATAATTTTAAATTAATAAACAGAGAAATATTTATTTATATTGAGACCAAATTTAATTATTCAACCTTTTCCGGTTCTTCTAGGCATAGCAATTTACAGCCATTGTATCTTTTTCCAAATCCATAGCCATTCATATTATAATTATGGTATACTTTTAGTATATTTTAGTATATATTATATAAAAGTATATTAAATGTACACGAAAATATATCATAATTATAATAAACATGAAAATGGTTGTTCCAAAATTAGGTACATATAATAAATTCTATATTTCTTAGACATGATTTAGAAAATTTATTGGCTTAACATTGGTTATTTTATTTTATTTTACAAATTAAATTGATCATAGTTAATAACTTATTATAAACGTTAGGAAATCGTAGTCACAATGCTAAAATTTGAAATCGCATTTCCATTTCGGGACGATGTGCTAAGTAACCCACATGGGTCTTAGATGTTCTCTTTCAGGCTGACGATACTAGGGTACAGTGCCATCTTTCTTAATATAACAACGCAGGCTAGCCCCTCACCTCTTGGGGAGGGGGGGGGGGGGGGTATTTTATTATTATTATTATTATTTTCTGATAATTGAGCCATTCAACCAAACACTGCAAAACAAGTACAGAGCAAGATATCAACAAAGAAAGAAATCTTCCTGGGGTTTAAGCCCCAACCTAAACCAGCACCCCGCCCCCCGGGGACACCTCCAAGTAAACTCATAACAGGAAAAGTCCAGACACCGGCACAGCAGCGAAAAAAAGGCAAAACTCAATGGAACAGTCGGCAGCAGCTAGGGCTCGCAAACATCCCCACCAAACTGCAGCCTACAGCCAACCAGTGAAAGTAGTTGCCCTGGAAAGACCCTGCTAAGCTAACCCATTTGCAATAGTGTTAGCAGCCCTCCTCCTGTGTGATGGGCTTCTCGCTTTAAGATTATTATGCTTTACCATTTATTAGATTTTCTGTCATTAACGATTCACTTCATCATGACCTTCTGACTTTTATATTCTTACCTCTTAGACTCCTTCGATCACTGTTTTTTAATGTTAATTTTAGTTTTTATCCTTGGAAATCTGCATCATGACAATTAGCAATACCTAAGTTTCTGCCTCCTTCGTTAACATATGAGCAAAAACCAAATTTTAAACACCCATCTTCGAATAGCAATGGAAAATCTTTCATGTCTCCTTCATTAATTTTCTTCACATATGAGAGATCACAATAAGCCTCCACGGTCAGATATAAAATTATGTCTGATTATTGAGTGTTTATTGAGTGGTAGGAACTATTTGTTGATGGATCCATGAAATGTATTTTTATGTACTTTTATTAGGTTATTACGTTAATAAAATAATAGCATTCATGTCCAAATAATAGTATTTACTAGTATTTCGCTACCGAGAAGGATGTTTTCGATATATGACTTTTTGATTTTATTTTAATTTTTTATTTGTTGTCTCGAACCACAAAAAGTCAGAATAGATCCTACTGGTGTCTAGGACACTTGATACTTAACTTTCGTTTATATAATCGACTAATTGTATTAACTAACCCTACAGAGAAAAATTCTAAATACGAAAAAGTAAGTGGGTAGGTTATGACAACAATACCGACTATTAATTACAATATCAACAATACTGTCAAGATGAAGAGCATAAATAGGAAATATATATAGTTTTTGTAAGTCACTTTTTGTTGATGGAGAATATTATCTGAGGAGAATACTTATCCATATTATCTAGAATTTAAAGAATGAATAATTATATAGTTACAAAACAATGGATTAGTAAATTAAGCGAGGAGTCGTCTCTTCTCCTTCTTTAAAAGTTGAAAACCTTAAGCAATAGACCAATGCATTTCACGAAACATGACCAGCCAGTTTGATTATTCCTAGATATAGTTTAGATTCATTTTAGATCACAACTGAATAAAGGTAGGAATATAGTGGTTCCATATTGGACTTTTAAAATATAACATACATACATGGTGCAAGCAAGCTCATTAAAGAGTTGAATCGAGATGAACTCTACAATTTAAACTCACCTCATTTATTGTATAATCCAAGCCATGCCAAACTAACTTTTTTATTAGACGAGCCTAAATATTGGTGTCAGATCTCGACTTATTTATTACAAAAATGGAGTTGAGTCGGTCATGTAGAAGCAAGTTCTTCATGATTCTTGATTATTGAATGATTATTTCTTGAGATTCTTGAAAGCAGAGATGAAGAACCAAGACAAGGCATCAAAGAGGTTGAAGACTGTTAAAGAATGTCATGAAACAAATTAGAGTCAAACTTTAGGTGTGAATGCTTTGTTCATTACAATATGTTAGTTGATAAGACAAGTTTGTTAGGTTGTTGTAAGCCACATGTTGGAAGGCAAGGTTATTAGACATATTGTTATTTTTAACTACCCACTACTATAGAAAGAGGCACAAAATGAGATGGTAGAGAAAGAAAGAAAGACAACAGTCAACAAGAGTTATGTAGGCTACAATTGTTTATGTTATATATGATGATTCAAACTACACAACTATATGATATAATAAACAAAATAATAGCACCATACATGAGAGTATAGATGACAATTCTGGATTAAAATTGTTGTCTAAAACCTTTTAGTTTTTTCCTCTGAACTATAACTGTCGTCTCTAATTTTTTTATATATATAAAATATTCCATTGCACATGTTATTTGCACCCTTCACAATTGTTTGCACACAAAAATCTATATACATTCCCAATTCATATACATAGATCACTATTGTGTATCTCATTTCATATTTTAAATTTTGAAATATGTATTTACATAAAGTGGCCACCGCATAAGGCTCAATAGAGCACATACACATCAACCAACCACTCATAATATCAATCGATTTGCACTAAAAACATTTATATCAACTACTTATATGAATAATAAAAATAGAGTAAAATAATAGAATTTTCAAATAAGATAGATATAGATATACATTTTATAACAAGAATTTGATCTCAAATGAATGTCATTATTATCTATGTGGTATCTCTAGTTCCCATAGGTTTATCAAGAGCTCTACCATTTGAATTAAAGATACAAATAAAGATAACAAAGAATTTTCTTGTCGACTCATGGTCTTAACAACTTTTATCACGAACATCAAATGTCATACATGAAATCATCAAAGTAATAATCATGAATAATTTTAACAAGGCATTGATCACAAATATATGTCATTCACAAATTTAATATACAATTTCAACAAGGCATGATTCTCAAAATTTACATAATTGAATTGCTTGATATTATGTTTATATACATCATTCTTATAAATTATATTCTTTACCACTGATACTTTTATAGTAGTTTAATCTTACATATATATGAGTATTGATGTGTTTTCTTACATGATCATTGCTAAATTCAAATGGATAAATGAAAAAATTGTATGTTTTCACATTATTTAGATATTTTATAATTTTATTTAGCTAAAAATCACTTGAAAACACTTTTGAATTAATTTTCTCACTAACTCTCTCTTTCCCTTACTTTTCTGACTCCTCTTGCTTCCGGACATATGCGTAAGCTTCCCTATACCTACTGATATTTCCAACATTTATCTTAGCCTAATTACACTTCTTCTTGACTATGCTTCATCATTTTTATCTCACATAAATGAGTCCAACACTCTACCAAAAGTTAAATCTCTTTATCCTTTTCCCTTCTACTTTGATCTACAAACTCTTTCTTTTTTAGCCTCAATTTCTAATTCATTCATCTATCAATACCTTGATTTATCTTTTCTTTTAGCTAATTTTTCAAATTGTTGAGTGTTCCTTCTCCTTCCTCTTCTTTAATCTTTCTAACTGAGGTTTAATTTATTCAATTTCCCTATCCTTTTTAGTTTCTCTTATTCCCATATTTCCCCCTAACATTTAACTTAATTCATCTTTGTTTTCCATTAAACAAATAGGTATGAAAGTGTATAGAAAGATTAAATATTGTACTCTTTATCCTTTAGGCAAGCCTAACCTTAGGAGGAGGTTGAGTTGTACTTCATTATCTTCTTCTTTTATTTTATATTTCAAAATTGTTTAAGAAGAGTTTTTTTTATGGATTTAGTTTCATGATATTCTTATCATAATCAAGAGTACTTATGGAGCCTATAAGTTAGGAGCAATTAGTTTTTCTATAAGGTTATTGGTTAAGGTGAATGGTTCTTATCTTTAATAGAACTAAGTGCTTGAGTTGTATCTTGCAATTAGCATGATCTTGGGTGTTCTTTGATATTTATTTGTTACTTTAATTTTTTTTCTTTGAGGCACGATGGCATGATTTTTATATATATTTTTGGAATCACGATAATATTTTAGCTATTATACTCTCTATCATGATATATATGATTTAGACACGAAGGGTGATGTAATTAATTGAATATGTATAGGTATGTGTTATAAGTATTTAATCCTATTTTCCTATAATTTAATCTATATAGGGGCTTGATGAAATGATTTTTTTTATTTAGGAAGTTATATTCCTTTAATCACATGATTTGAATGTTTATGCCTAGTGGCATCATTAGTCTAGTGTTAGTTACAAGCCAATTATTTAACCTGGATTTTTTGTGATACCTTGATTTTTTAAGATCCTAATTACTTTAGGATATTTGTGGTTTTAAAATAAATTTATTATTTTTACATGTTTTATTACATCCTTTAATAATTTAGAAACCCTAGCTATAGTTTCAAAATATCTCATTCTCATTTCTTCAACTTTTTTTTATGGTTTTGAATCCCATAAGACTTTTCATCCATATTTGGCTATCCAACTTATTCTAAAATATTCTAATATATGCATATTTTGATTCATTTTTCTTTTGATTTTTTAAGTCATAATCAAAATAAAAAAGTACAATATGTGCCTTTTTTGATAATCATTGGTGTTTTAAACATTATTTCAACCCTATTTCTTATAATAAAAAAATATGTAACTTTAGGGATCAAAAAATTTTCATGTTTTAGGGATAGAAATGATTTACAAATATTTTACCTTTAATTTTATTAGTTTTAGATAAATTGTCATTTTCAAGTAAAATAGTCTACGAAAACTTAACTTATGTACGTAGATCATATCCTTATCTCCTAATATACAATTTAAACCTTTTATATTATAATATAAGAAAAAATAATTATAAATTTATATTCTAGCCTAACACACCACGATCAATCAATTATTCAAAACCAAAAATGTCCAAAGGCCTTGTCAAAATGTGCTCACTATATTTCCTAATCATTACCTTATCTTCTTTCAGCGTACCCTTTTCTTACATGTGTGATTATTTCATTATTGATACCCTAATCAAGCTACTTCCCTTGAATTAATTTCCTCAACATGATCATGAAATACCTTTCCTAATTCACACCACCCTTGGTTGATAATATACTTGGAATGTTGCCAATCAATATCCTATAATCGCTACCAACCAACCAATCCCCTCCATGTGTCATCCTTAAGTCCTTATCTTGTCATCTCTCAAAGCCAAACTACCTCCCCCTTTTTCTTCATTTAATGTCTCAACTAACTCATATAACTCTCCCCCAAAGGTCACCTTCCCTAGCTAAGGAAAATCAAACTAATCGTTACTGAATTCTAACCAACCAGTGGTCCCTTAACACCTTACCCATTAATTTTCCCTTTCTTCCTTATCCAAATTTTTCCTAACCCTTTCAAATTTATCTCCCCTTGCATGCCACAATCTTCCCCACTTTCATTGTCCCTCTATGAAATTTAACCCCTAACGTGTCCACCAAATCATTACTAGGCAATCTTTATCCTTAAGTTCATTACCTTCTCATTCTCTCTTCACTGTTAAATTATCTCCAATGTGAGATATCTTCCTCCCAAAGCGGTTTTTCCACATTTTATCTTTTTTCTTCATCACCATACTCATCTTCCACCTCCATTTTTGAATCTTAAAGATCATCATCATCCTTCATCAACATAATCTTTGGTTTAGTCCTCTCACCTTCTACACTACTCTTTCCCTTTTCATATGACTCCATTTATTATATTCTTATGTTTTGTATTACTTTTCTCACTAACTCCGTCTTTCCCTTACTTTCCCTACTCCTTTTGCTTCTAGACATATGTGTAGGCTTCTCTATACCTACTAATATTTCTAACATTTATCTTAGCCTAATTAAACTTCTTCTTGACCATGCTTCATCATTTTGATCTCATATACATGAGTCTAACACTCTACCAAAAGTTAAATCCCTTTATCCATTTCCTTTCTATTTTGATCTAGAAACTCTTTCTTTTTTGGCCTTAATTTCCATAGCTAAGGAAGGTGGTCTTTTTTTCTTCCTCCTAAAGTAGCCATTCCACGTTTTGTCTTTTTTATTCATCTCCATACTCATCTTCCACCTCCATTTTTTATTCTTGAAGATCACCATCATCCTTCTTTAATATAATTTTTGGTTTAGTCTTCTCATCTTCTATATTACTCTTTCCCTTTTCATATGATTCTATTTATTATATTTTTATGTTTTATATTTATTTTATGATTTCTGAATTTTCTTAAATTATCATGTAAATTATAATATAGATTTCATATACTAAAACATGGTTCTTTATACGATTTCATGAGTTGATTTGGAATATGGTGTTTTATGCTTGATTATCATTTTAATCTTATTATTTTTTAATATGGATTAAATGATTTTATTTATGATTTAAAATTTGTATATATCTTTATTAGAGGCTATCATGCTCTTTAAAATTATTATGAAATGATTATTGAGTGATTTGATACATGAATGATCATGGAAATCATGAAAGTTGATTGTTTTAGACTTGAGAATTTATGTCACATCTCAAGATTAATAGATCTTATATGGATAAGAGTTAAATGAATCATGTGGTATGAAATTAAATTATTGTGTGTCTTCTTTCTAATGCAATTTTGTCTTTGTGATTTGGATTTTAATATGAAATGTTATTATCAAAACACTAAAAGAGTGAAAAACAAGCCAAAACCCAACTCATGAGCACTAGGCTCTAGTTTGGGGTTCTTTTTTATTTGGGTTAGATTTTATTTTTTTATGGAAATAATTTTAAGTTGTTTGATTTTATTTTTAGGATAAAATTGATATATACTATGGTATCATTCATATTAGTATAATCTAAGAGTTTATGGTATAAAGTTTGAAGAGAAAAGTTGAAGATGCATGAAGAGCATCTTTAAAATGTTCTTTTCTTTGAATGGAAGATATTTATAGTGTTCTTTAGGCTTTCATATTTTAACCTTAATTACCTTCTAATGACCCCTTAATCATATAAATAAGGTTTATGAGAATTAATCATGGTTTTACATATAAATTAATAAGATTAATCACAAATGACCTAAATCTTCACCAACTGACCATGGAGGTCTAGGTTGGTCTTATAACTTTGACCATTAATTATTGACCACTTACTTTGACCATTTACCATTGACTTTGATATTTAATTTTTCATTAATTTTGACCCATACTTTAACCTTTTGTCATTTTCTGGCTAAATAGTAATTTTTTTTCTAAAAATGGGATAGAACCTCATTTAGCAAATGTATATTTGAATTTATTTATTATTTCCACTAAATTTAACCTTAAGTTTGCATTTTAAGATGTAAATAATGATCTTAAGGTTTTAAATAGTACACTTATTATTATGATATGTTAGCTTTGCATAATGTGAATATGCTATGTGGTTTAGGTCTTGCATTTGTTTTATGTAAGAAAATAAGCATTATTAAATATCATGGTGTTGATTTTTAAATAAAGCATATTATGAATATGGAGTTAATCTGAGTAGGATGGGTGTTCTATCCCTTTTGAAAGCCTTTTATCTCTTTCACGAACGAAACACATATTTGCATATGCCATCAAACCAATTAAGGAGGGTTTTATATCAGCTATGAAAGAGTCTTGGCCTTTATGTCCATTAAGGTTTAAGGTTTCACCAATTAAAAGATATTTGAATATGTCATTAAACTATGTATGGTGTGTTGTATACATTAGGATAACCTATTGGTTCATATCTCCATTAAAGTATAAGGCTTCACCAATTAAATTCTCATTTGGATATGTAATTAAACCTATTAAGGTGCTTTTTTATCTCATATGAAAACCTCTTGCCTCCAATATCCATTAAGATGTGGGGTTTGACAAATTAAAAATCCATTGGGAATTGGTGTACAACCCCTCATGTTTGTAAGATTTATAAAATGGAAAAGTATTATTTTTAACAAAATTGGATGATGTTTCATCTTGATTTGGAACTATAGTTTGGGTTTTAGGTAATAATGAATTTGATAAAAGTTTAGAAAAATGAATAAAACAAGTTTTTGGTGAACCAATTGATTGTTTTGTTGTTTTAGCTAAGGGTTTTGTTCAACCAAACTGATCTCCTAGTCTAGGAAAACCAATTGACTAGTTGTTCAGTTGAGTGCTTTTCAAAGCTCTATTTTTGGAGAAATTACTTGCATCAAAATTGAACTTTGATCATCCAACTCAAAGCTATTATTAAGTGATCCTTAACCTTTTTTTATCATTTATTTAGATTTATTTGTTGCCTCAAACAGATTCAAGCAATCGATTTTGACAAATGAGGGAAGATGATGACCTCACTCTTGTCTTCTTCTTCTTCTTCCCTCTTCTGCACACCTCTAGAAGTATGCAAAAATTTCTAAACTGTCCCTAGAAGGTTGGGAGATTTTATTCCCACACTAATCTTCCATTTCCCTTCATGTGTTCAATATTTTTTTTATGAGCTCGGCCTGCACACTCCAAAAAATAACCATTTGAGCCTTAAGATGGAATACAACCTATTCTTGATAAATTTACCCATTCTGCTTAGAGCTGAATGGTAAAATTATGGCTTTTGACCTATTGCATAACCTCACTTTCTCATTAACCAATTCATTGGCTATAAATAACCCTAATCACCCCTTCATCTCACCATTCTTTGTACCTCCATAATACTTGAGTTCTCAAAAGCACTTATATAGATTCCTCTACATTTTGAGCTTATATTCAAATTCCATTTACTCTTTAGATCCTTTCTCTAGCTCTCACTACAATAAAGAGTTAGATTTCGTAAGAATTTGAGTTGCTTTCAACTAAATATTTCTCTATTTTTCTCTTAAAAGTGGTAAATCTATTTTATTCCTTCATTTGAGTCCTAGATTTGCAAAAGTTATTTTATTATTTAGGATTTTCAACCTATTATTTTTAATGGTTTAGAAAGTTAAAATCTTCAAGCTTGAGTTTTTCCTCTTTAGGGGGAAACTTTGCGAACCTTTAAGTAATTCATTATTACCTTTGAAACATGGCATGAATAAGCATGCAAGTTCATTTACCATGTAAAATGTTAATTTCATATGATTTTATAGGATTTTGACTTCCTAAATTATTCCCATTGAATTAATTAAGATTTATGATAAAAGGGCATGATTTATGAATAGGGTTAATTTATTGAAAATAAAGCATGATTAAGTTTATGAGCATGTTAAACCTTGGTATTTTGCTATGACATGTTATGGTTTTGATGTAGTAAGATTTTAGAGTGTGAATCGCATGTGAAATGTTTATTATATATTGTCTATGAGTAAACCGATTGACTAGTTAAGCCAAACCGACCGATTAGTTTTTGGAATAGTTGATTGATTGGCCAAAATAGATGGACCGAATGGTTTGTGGTGAATTTGGTTGTTTTCTGCTTAAACCTATCTACTAATTTATAAGAACCAATCGACTGGTCTTAGAGTAGTGGACGAGTCTGACCAAACCAATTGACTAGTTTGAAAAAAGTCTCGGGGGTTTTGGCTTAGCTAAATTGATTGATTGTTTTCCTCAAACTAATTAACTAGTTAGCCCAAACTAATCGACTGATTTAGCCAAAATGTGTTATTTTGTTATCTTTTGAACTTTATATGTTTAAAGACTATGCCCAATGCCACTACATTTTTTTAATGATGAAATTATACGTCTTGCCATGAATTAACTAACATATTGGATGGATTAAATGGTAAATCATTGGTGGTATTCTTAATAAGTTATTGGGAAGGCTTTAATAGAAAAACCAAAGTGAGTATGTTTTAACTTCAAATGGATAATGTATTCTTGATTCTTAACCTAAATGGATTATCATGAACGGATTGAATTAATATTGGTTAATCACTAATCTTTTCTATGGTTTAAGGAAGTGGTTCTTAATTGTAATAAGTTTTTGAGTTTCGTATACTATTTCTATTTATCAAGTTGTAATTCTTATTGATCATTATGTAGAGATCACTAGACACGTTTTAGAGGTGAGCTTGTGCACTTAATTTTAGAATTAAGATGGTGATTTACATCTAGAGTAAGGTGTGAGTTTTGCAACCTAGAGTTAGGTTGTGTGTGTTTGAAGAGTTTCAAAAAGTTTTTACTTGATCTATCTGAGTTATTATGAGAAATAAAGAGGTATATTTAAAATTGTGGATGCATGTTACTAAAGAGAGAAATATATCTTGAGTATAGGAACCATGTAGTATCGTATGTCATTTATATTCTATATATTTTACAAAGCATTCTTGCAAGGTATCAAGGAACTGTGTAGAAAACTAAGTCCAAACAATAAGATTTCCACATGCAAATTAATCAACTTACTTCACATCTTGGTTCAAATTGAGTTTTACTTAATATGTTTACCAATATTCTTAATTTGCATATTCATAAAGTTTAAAATTTTAAAATTTCCAAACATTCACTTCAACCCCCTTCATAAATATTTTCTATGCAATAACTATTATAGCACGCATGTCTTGGTATATTATAGCATGAACATGTTTTCGGGTCTTACCTTTACCATGATCTACATAATAATATTAGATTTGTTTAGAGAGTATGTGCACATAATAACATGATTTTTTTTAATCCCTAGATCAATCTCACAAGAAAGAGGTCTCGTATAGGTTTTGGAGGACAACTAGTGAGTGGTCTAACTTTTGGTTCAAGGATAGTCGGGTTATTTGAATTTATTCATTTCTAGTGGGGTTCCCTTTTTATGGTTCTTAAATGACAAAGGGGAATTCCCTTGTAGTGTTTTTATTTAGTAATCATTTCCTTCTGGTGCATTTTTGTATTATTTTTAGGCTTACATAGCCTTGGTTTTCATCCTTGACTCTCTTATCTTTAAGATAATTATTTTTTTGCATGCTCTAGTTTTTCTTGTTTTTGGTTTGTTGGATTCTCAGTCTTGGTTTGTTGGACTATTTCAAAACAGAAGCCAAGTTAATAGGACATAAGCCCACACAAGAACTTAACATTGCATAGAGAAAATAACTACTCCCAACCTATGGTCACTCACAGGCTATTTCAGGTTTCAAAATTCCTAGTTATCTCAAAATGAGTAGACACTGAAATTTAAGAGACTTTTTAAATAAAGGAATTTAATTTAACAAAAAAAAAAAAATTTCCTCAAAGTAAGAAGTGCTAGATCTAAACTTGTGGTTTCAACCATAAAAAATTAAAATTGAAGAGATTTTTAAAACAACACTCTAATACCAATGTATGGTATCAACTCAAATAATTTAAAAATTGAAAAATATTTTCAAAGAAGATTTGATATTAGTCAGCGATAACAGCTTAATAATACTTGAAAGTGGAAAGCCTTTTAGAAAATGATTTGATACAAACCTATGGTATTAGCTTTATAATTCTTGAAAGTGGAACACCTTTAAGATAATGCCTTGATAACATGTAACACCCTCATTTTTTACTGTTGAAATATTTCATCTTAAGACATTGAGGAAGTAGAAATACAAGTCTAGCCTATCAAAAATAAGGTTCTACCAAGATAGACACCTCATCTCCTACCTCACATTAGACACAAGGCTAAGTATCCAACCAATCAAACACAAATAAAAACTATAGTGCACAATAAAATAATTAAAGATAGGAAAAATCAAGGTTTACAACCCAAGGCTACAAAGGCCCAAAATCCAAAAAATATATATTGGAAGAAGAAGCTAACTATAATAAAACAATTTAAAATGAGATACACCTTGGTCACTCAAGGACCACTGAAAAAATTCTCTAGAAATGCCTACACTCAATAGCCAAACTATACGGAGAGGAGGATGGACTACTCACTAGTTGTCCTCAAGAAACTTGCAATGAACCTCCTTATTGTGGGATTAAATAGGAGATTGCAAAAACAACCCCATTAGTATGTATACATATTGAGAAAAACAAACTACCACTATTATGCAGAGCATAGTACAAGTAAGACCCACACGACATGCTCACTATACAACATACTAAAACGTACATGTAATTTCCGACTATGTCATTCAAGTATAATCATACAAGTCATACAAGACATATTTGGATCCATAGAAACATGCTTAATCATAATCATGCCAACGTACAAGGGTATAAAAATTATAACATATATATTGCCTTCTTAAGGAACATGAATTACTTAGGTTGTCCATATAGTAGTGTTTAGAGTATAACTTAGAGTGTAACATAAAATCAAAATTACGGATATGACTTTCCAATCACTGATTTTATAATAGGTGGATCATGATTAACATATTAAGATATCATGTGATAATTCATGGAAATACACCGGAAGCACAAAATTGAACGAGAACACGGTATTTAAGGGAAACATATGATTAACATAGAAATTAAGGAAGGTAAAGATGAGTTCATATTTAAGTGAGGTATGAGCTCTTTCAGTACTTATAAGGAAAAGCAAGTCTCTTTCCAGAAAAATAACCACATAAAGATCAAGCATGAATAAGATAACTCCAATTAATACTTATTAGGTTTCATTCAGGTTATTATTTTATGTTAGGTGGATATAGAACTCCTTTATGAAAATATTGAGCAATAGGTGATCATAGAATTATTTTCCCTAATTCATTGAACAATAGGTAGGATTATTACCCATGGTATCTCTATACCATATAATTCAAATAAAATAAATGGACATAAAGTATGAGCTCATGCCGAAGTAACTTGGTAGACATAAGTCATGGATCATGCTAAAGTAACCCGGTGAATATAAGTCCTGGCTCATGCTAAATAACCATTTTATGGTAACCATCCTTTAGTATCGATACCCCCTAGTTCATCATCAGTGTCTAAAGTAGAAAAGGCACAAGGAACAATGAGGATCCCAAGATCAACTAGGATCCTACCTAATGGCACCCAAAGTTCAAACGCCTAAAGGCACATTAACCCCTAGTAGCTAATCGAGAATCAAATAATCCATACCTATCATGATGATTATTCCAATTTAAGTGATTAATATCTTATTGGATTGGTATGTCATATCATATAAAGTCTCACAAGCAATATCACACCAGGTAACAAGACATTTCAATTCAATGCACCAATATAAGGTTCTCATTTAGGGTATCTTCAAGTGATAATTGCATTAAGTGATCAATTATGTCAAGGGATGGAATTATATAATGTTACTATCATCCATAAATGTCCAAGCCAACATTTTATTTCCATTTATTCCCTTTTATTCACATTTCAAACCTAGGGTTAAGCTCAAAGCCATAGTTCATTTCTTAACCATGGTCTTACCATTCATTAAGGGATGTTCCAATGTAATCTCCAAGGCTAAAGATGAAGTTCCAATTGGAGGTCCACTAGAGTCCAACCCTAACTCGTAATTATTTACGCATTTATTTCAATAGCAAAGTGAAAGTGTTTATTTATAGATAAGGTTAACTTAAGGTAACTATATATGTCCACACTATTTTCTTCTATTTTTGCTAAGTCATTTAACTTACAAGGTTAACTTAATGTAACTATATATGTCCACACTATTTTCTTCTATTTTTGCTAAGTCATTTAACTTACAAGGTTTCACATTTTAAGGTCATGATATAATTCATTAGAGGTATATTATCCATCATTTTGATTCACTACATATATACTAACGATAGAAAGAGTCCTTTTTATCCATCTAATCATATACTCACATTGTGGTAAAGAGAAAGGCCCAATTTCTAAATTAAGGTCAACATTAACCAAATCGGAAAAAAAAATTATCTTTATTATCTTTAATTCCTTATTCAAACTTCATTAGTCTAGCTAAATTCATATCCACTAGCATCTTAGGTCATTATCAAAGCATGAGAAAAGTCAAAACATCACATTTGGGAGAAAAGTAGGTAATAAAAGAAAAATTATTCAAGACTAGTCGATGTGTTTCCAAAAATAGTTGATGGGCCTCATTGACCAGTCAATCATTTTCATGTACCAATCAATTAGTCAAGGCATTATCGACCTTCCCAATGGTGGTGAACCAGTCTATTGGTCAACCTCACTGATCAACTATTCTAAGAACTAGTGGATTAGTTTGGTTAAACCATTCGATGTGTCTAACCTAAGCCTAAGCCTCTTGGGATCACAGATCAATCAGTTGATCATTTGACATAATTTGTCTATTGTTCTAGGAACCAATTGATAGGTTTGCTCAAATCAGCAGATAGGTTTAACCCGAGACTTAGATCACTAAAGTCATAGGCTAACTAGTTGATGGCTCTACTAGATCTGATTAAATGCCGTAATCTTTTCTCATTTAATCCGAACGTATATATCAAGTCATTCAAGGTTTGTAACAAGCAATATTTATGAATCGACATGCAAAATACCAAAAGCATGCTAGAAATATCAATAGAATCATGCTTGCACTTTATAAACTTAATAAGAATTAAAAAATAGGCACACGTCACATTCTTTTCTTACTATAACTACATGACAACAATCTATGCATCTTCTTACACATGCTAACTTAATCGAGATTCGCAAAATATCATAAACATTATGAAACATAAAACTTATCAATCTTTGATGCAATGGTAACACTCTACATTGCCTATTTTATATGCAAAAATCCTTTCCTAAACAAAAAGAAAATGTTGGTAGTGAAAATGAGGGTGCTACACCATGATATAATCATTTTTCATCACTATATAATCATTCCCCACCACAATAATTTTCCACCACTTCCTCATCAAAACACTTTTACTAACTACGATTATGGCATTCAAAATGATAGAAGACTATTTTTAAGTGTAAGACTTATCAATTGGTTAGAGATGAAGAATATTCACAAGATTCAAAGAAGATAAGGGGGATAATTTCAAAATGAAGGAGAAAAAAATTATGTTAGCAAAATGCATGCTATTTTTTGAAACATTAGAGGTAAAAAAAATAGGAAGGCAAGATACCATCATTTATTACCTAGTAGATTTGTGGGAAGTCTCGCATGAAGTTTAGTTCAACTTAAAGGTAACACATGTATCTCGAGCATCATAAAGATATTGGAAACAAAACTTGAAGTACTATAAAAGTGCTAGATGGGACTAAAGTTAGAGTGTTATTGATTCAAATTGTTGAAGCCAAAATATTGAGGCTTCAAGTACTATCAAATAAAATTATTGAGGCTAAAATATTGTGGTGTCAAAACTAAAGGACTAGAATACATCCCTAAGGTCAAAATTTTGAGTCTATAGTGACAAAATGTCCTATGAATGGTGAAGTTGCTATATTAGCTTATAACTAGGTGAAGTACCAAAACATCCCACCTTGAGCAAAAATTTCATTTAAATGGCTAAAGTGTCAAAGTGACCGTTAAGTGTTTGAAGTATGGGAATGTTATATTTTTGCAAAAGAGTCATGTAAATGAACAAAGCTCTAAAGTGTGTTTAAGTGATTGAGGTGTGAAAATGTTCTATTTTAGCCAAAAAAAAAACTTATAAACATTTGAAACATTGAAGTGTCATCTCGGTGTCCAAAGTGCCAAAATGTTCTAGTTTAGCTTAAGACTATAAATTATCAAAGAACTAAATCATCGTGTAAGTGGATAAAGTGCTAGAGGCTCTTGTATAATATCATATATAGAAACAAAAGTAATAAAGTACCCAGTAAATGGCAGGGATGAAAAAGATAACACCAAATAGTACTTTCCTTGGTGTAAGGCTAAAGGCTAGATGTCCCCCAAGCATTTTGAAAGGGAGTTATGCGCCTAGGATTTTAAGTCAAACCACTATATTAGGCCATCCCCCCTTCATTACAAAAGCCTATCCACTTATGCAATAAATTGACTTAGCCTAATACACTCATATATAAGGGGATATTATGTTTTTCTATATTTCCTCCATATCACTATAAATATAAAATCTTATCTAAGAGAAAATTCCCATTATTTTTATGATTGAATTTCTTGCTATAAGAATTAGTTTCACATCTCTCCAAAATTTTCACCCATTAGATAGAATCCCACTCATAAAAATTATTTTCACTCATAACATTTACTTTCACTTCTCTATAGAATTTTCAAACATAGGTTGGAAATCCCACGCCAACATTCAACATTCGTTTCAAGAATTCCATTTAACATTATCATTGTAGGAATAATTAATGCAATTGTTAAATTTAATTAAGTTGATTAATAACATAAAATAAAGCTAAGAAAATACTTATCAAAGCCATTATTGTGCCACAAAGGGAAGAATTACTCTAAAGTAAACTACAGTCGGATCTCTAGTGTAATCCCATACACTGATTTACCCCCTAAGGTTAACATAACAACTCTCTGATAGTATACACTCAATATTGAAGGGTGGAATTGCATAACATTGCGTAACACTTATGTATCAATGTCATATGGATTGAATTCACATGTAGTAAATTGAGTTAACAATCGAGTCAAGTGAGTGAACGAGTATTGAACTACTTTAACTTTGATTAAAACTCCTAAAACACATATCTTCCCTAAAATTCTATAATTTTTGCATTAAAAAAACAAGTGCTTTTAATTTCCACGTGCACACCTGGCTACTCATTTTTTTCTCTAGAAAGATAGGATTAGTCTTTCATAGAAGGTAACCCCACCTTCACACTCACCTTGGTGAATTCATAAAGTGTGTTTAACAAGCACAACCATAAACAGTTTTTGATTCATTAATTACATAATGATGCTCAACCTCAAAACATCAAGTGATGAGTTCGTCAAGTCTGTCTCACTAAGAACACCCAAGATTTGGGTTATGAACTCATTCTGTGAACATTTTGATAAATTATTCTCATTGGCAATTCATCATGACAATCAAAATTTCCCAATACCTTATCAAGGTAGTGTGATGGACTAACGGAAAAATATATTCTTGATTTTTCTCATTTTAATACCTAGAATTACATCAACTTCCCCTCAGATGTTTTATATCGAAGTGAGAAGACAAAATTGATTCGGTCTTATTGACCACAATCACAATAGTACCAAGAATCAGCATACTATCAACATAAAAACATATAATCACATATTCATGTCGAAACATCTTGGATTGAACATAAGAATTAGAACCATTTACCATAAAACTGTCACTCAATAAAGTTTGGTCAAATTTTCATACCATTATTTATGAGCTTGTTTAAGGCCATACAATGACTTTCTCAATCTATATACTTTGTTCTCCTAACCTTCAATGACACAACCCACAAGTTGCTGCACATAATTTTTTTTTACATAAATTCATCATTTAAAAATGTAATTTTAACATCCATATGATGAACTACAAGTCCATATATTGCATCTAAGGAGGATAAATAATGAATAGTGTTAATCTTAGATATAAGAGAAAATGTATTGAAAAGTTCAACCCTTTTTTTATATCCCAAAACTACCAAATGAACTTTAAACTTATCAATGATCCATTAATTCTCAATTTCTTTTTAAAGACCCATGTATATCTAATAAGTTTACTCCCTCTATTCATGTGAAAAAAATGCCTTGTGTGATTATATATTATGGAATTTGACTTGTTTTTATTACATCTTTTCAGAAACTAGAATCAAAAGAAGTTATTACTTCACCATATGATTTAGGATCTTTTTCAATAAAAAAAGGTAGACACAAAGTCCTCACTAATCCTATATATGTCATCATTCAAAATAAGAAAGGAATTCATAATATAATGTCTGAAACTATTTTCTATCTTATGCCTTTTACTGATCCTAGGTTCAATAACAATATCATTATTTACATCAACAAAAGAAGAAGTCAAATTCAAAGGAATAGGAGTATCATTAGAAGAAGTAAGTACATCACGTGTATTCTTTTTCATGAGAATCTTATTTATAAAGAACTCTATATTTTAGATTCACAAATAGAATGATCACTTAAGCATGAAATTTAATAAACAACACTATTCTAATCATAACCAATAAATGCATAATAAAACATTTTAATTCCCACGCTAGTCCTTCTAAAGTTAGGTAAGATAACCTTAACTAGACATCCCCACCCTTTTAAAATTTTTGTGCTAGCTCTAAAAATTTCCCATAGGTCATTGGGTTTTATCTAGCTTTTTTTTAGGAATAAGGTTCAAAATATAACAACCATACACCATAGCTTCCCTCCCACATATGATTAGACATACCAAAACTCAAAATTATAACCTTCATCATTTTTTTAGAGTGCTATTTTTTATTTTAGCTACCCCATTTTGTTGTAGGGTATAAGGAGCACTAGTATCTTGTATAATATCACTAATATCGCAAAACTCCTTTATGAAGCTAGTTCCATATTCCCACTCCTGTCAAACCTAAGCTTCTTTATCTTATGGTCTAAATGATTATCAACCTCTGCTTTATATTTTAAGAATATATGTTTAGTCTCATCCTTAGACCTAATGAGTTAAAGTTTGGTATATCTCAAATAATCATCAATAAAAGTAATATAATCTTATTTACCACCTCTACTTACAGTGTTCTTAAAACCTAATACATATGTATATGCCAATTCAAGTAGCTCATTTGTTCTATTAATTCTAGTAAACTTAGTTTCCATGCAAATAGGAAATTCTTCTCATATTTATTAGTGTCCATCATATAAATTATTTTCAAACTTTTAAGTTTATTCAATGAAGCTATGTTCATGTACCCTAACCTACTATTCAAAATATCAATAGACTCACACAAATAAGCAGAACAATTAGAATTCATTTCATTCAAATCAAAAGGAATACTTTTCACTACAAATATACCATCAAATAAATACTCTTTACCAAAAAATACCCTATTTTTTGTTATTACTAAATTATCAACATCAAACAAGCCATTGGTTCTAATCAACAAGCTACCAAAAACCAAGCTACTACATAGGGAAGGTATAGAGTAAACATCCCTCGAGGATAATTTCTTTCCAAAAGAATGTTTTAGATGAACCTTGCCCTTATTAAGAACGTTGTGACTTGATTTCCCATGTAGACAAGCTCCCCCTGATCAACATCCTTGAAATTGTCATTATCAGCATAAAAAATAACCAAGTTAGCATAATCAATAATATAAAAAACTTGCTTATCTTTTAGCCAATTGGCCTCTTCAATCTTTATATGGTTGATTAACTCCAGTAAAGTAGGGTCTCTTTCTTATGCTTGAGGTTGTTACGGTAGTCATTCTAAGTTGTTGGAAACTTCTATAGCAAAACATTAACTTGAAATGTTGTATAGATTTTCATCCCCTCAGCTACCACCTTAGCAATTAAGTTTTTGAATTCATGTACTTGGTTCATGATAGGCTTGTCATCGGCGATTTGAAATCTCAATATGTTACTAGCAACATATCACTTCATATCAACTTCATCAAATCCATAATGCTTCTTCAACAAATCTCAAATCTCCTTTGTAGAACCCTCATCAAAGTATGCAACAACTTGTTTGTCATATGAGACAACAAGTGGCTCAATATCATCTTTGTACCTCTATCTTACTTCTCCTTATTAGCCTTATCTAATTTCTTTGTTGTAGGAGTGATCGGAGTCGCAATGGGAGTAGTCGCAACAAGTTTTTTGATAAGCAGAACATAATCAACATCAAAAGCCTTGAATAAAAACATGAGCCTTTGTGACTATTGATGGTAATTAGTATCGTTGAATGATTCCACCTTAGACATATTAGGAATAATATTTGGAACTATTGCAACCATAACAACTTAGTATCTATTAAACACTTTAGTATTTGAACCAACTAAATCCAAATATTCCATGTCCAAAAATCAAAGGTTGAAAACAATTGAGAAGACAAAATGAAAAATAACTATAATAATAAATTGAACAAACAACAATGATAGTAGTGGGTAAATCAAGAACATGAAAGATATTATTAACTATAATATCCGAATAGTATCATAATCGGTAGTAGGTACAATGTAAGGTGACCGAAAAATTATAATGATGACAATTATATAATACTATAATAAAAATTTTGTGAGAAATCATAGCATAAACCCAAAAAATTGAATTGGGAAAACCAAATTGAACAACATAGTAGCATGACCAAAGCAAAAAAAATTGGCGAGATTGATACAATTACAAATGAATAATTCACTTCAAATTGTAGGAAGAATAAATGTACCTATTACATTTCATCAAGGAGATTAGTGAACTCAAACAAAGCTGCCAAAATACTTATGAAAAATGTTGTTGTGCTGGGAAGAGAAATGCTACCCTGAAGTGAAGTATGACTAGACATCTGAGGTAATCCCATGTGCTAGTCACCTTCAAGGTTAATATAAGTCTCTGATCTTGCACACTCAAAGATTGAAGAGTATGGAATTGCATAACTTTGCCTAGTAAGTGTAAAAAAATTGTAATATTTGAAAGCACTCAAAAGAAAGGAAAAAGTTTGGGATGGTAATACCAAGTAAAAAAGAGAAGATGAATAAAAATAAAATTTCTGCAAAAAGAAAGTTAAACTTACCAAAACTAAAACCAACTGGCGTCCAAATTTCCTCTGCTTGTTTGCAAGCCGAGCAGTAGTTAGTGTGTACGATGTAAAGGATCAACTCATCTCATCCAAAAAACAACCCAAATCAGTGAACTTAGGCAGAAGGTGTAGAGGAGATTATAAAAAGTGAGAAAAGATATTCCTTTCCAGCAATGTGGGACGAAGAAAAACTCCCAGCAACATAAAAAATCAGCAAAAGTTTTGCCATTGTCCAAAAATCGTTTGTTGTTTTTCCAACTCAAATGATTGATTTTGCACACTAATCAATCTATTTTCAACTTGGTCGTTTTTTTGTTCCCTTCTAAAGAGGGCTTATATTAAGTAGCTAAACTCGATTGGTTTTGTTGAATTTTCTATGTAGTGAATTGTCTTACAAGGAGCTTTCTTTTGTAGTTCACGATTATTACTGCAATCTCTGATTCCAAGCTGCTCATCTGATTTTACACGATCTCGGAAGCAGCTTGTTAGACAGAATTAGAAGTAGATTTGTAATACACTAAAGCATAAATTACCAAAGATCATACTGCCATGGAAGCATAATGCGGTGAATCAAATATACAAAATTATAGATGCGATGATTGATGAAAACGATACAATCAATCAAAACAATACATAATGAGAACCTTTGCTGTCTATGGAAAAAAATAACTTTCCGAATCCCATGTTTCCAATCGCTGATGAATTAAAGAAGAAATAATATCATAATGGCTACCATTCCCGGTGTGTATTTGCTGAAAATGATACCATCATGCATCAACCGGTGCAACACTGCCCCTAACTAGTTGCTCACAAAGCATGGCCCTTTTGATTTGTCCTCTTGACCCAGCAAACCGTAAGTTATATCTTTATGTGAAAGGGGTGGATTCTTGGTGGGATTTCCAATATTCCTGCCAAACTTTTGGATACTTTTACACTATCCACAGAGATACCTTTTACCCACATGGTTAAGCTTTTGCATATTTATACCTTATTTCGATTATAATTTTCCCCAAAAAAACTATTATTTTTGTCCTGGAGTACTAATTTCAAATTAATATCTTATGTGTTGGATGTGTCATGTTGTTTGTACAACGGATGCAAATAAAGATGCGAATCACCCGTGGAGACCAATTTGGTTCAGGGAGAGTCCCCTTTGGCTCTCCTAGCTAGATAGCTAGCTATGTGTTCTTTATGCAAACCTCTAGGCTTCTTTACATGTATTATGCCAAATAATAATTATGCTAATATTATTACAATATGGTGATTGCTGTTACTTTATAGCTTTAGAAAGTAGAACAAATTTATTTCACACCTAATGTTGTTCATGTAAAAACACTTTTGTGTGCATTTTCAACATTCATTTAGTGCGAGTGAAGTTATCTCTTTGCTAAGAACCGGAACTTCATTGGAGTCACATAATTGTCCGAACTGTTCCTTGAACCATCACCCAAAACAATTTATGAACCATATTTAAAATATATTTATGATCCTATTTTAATATGAAATAGTTTATAATAAATCAGGTTTATTTCAGAATTTTTCGGAAAAGAATGAATGAGCAAGGGTGATATGATTAAATAGAGGTGGCAGTTTTAAGGTTTGTATCGTATATGTGTCGTATTATTTTGGATTAATTGACCTTTTCATATGGATTGTTTTGTATTGAATTGAATTAAATACATTTAAAGGTATAAATTTTAAAGGGCTGTTTTGATTAAGGAATAAATATTTATAAAGCTATAAACATTCGAAAGTTGTTTTGATTTATGAATAAACAATCGCAATTTGATAAATTAAAGAAATATTATTAATAATATGACAATATTTATATGTAAACACACTATCTATACTTTTTTTTATACACAATAAGGTGATTATACATTTATAACACTAATTTGATACATATACTTATAGACAAAAGTATATTTAAAGGTATAAATGTTTAGATTTTATTTTCATAAAAAGTGTAAATGTTGTTAAACTTTTCATAAAGGTATAACCAAGTAGATTTTGTTACAATTTAAGCAAAATATTATTAAAACATTTTTTTTTTGCAATTGTAATACTTTTTATTAAGGTTTTAAAGGAAATGAGGTCTAAATATTTGTACTTTAATGGAAATAAAATTTAAATATTAATGACTTAGAATTTCTTTTTTTTAAAACATTAGTGTAACACCCCCAAAATTTACTACTGAAAAATTTTGTTTAAATCAAAAGGGTTTAGCGGAAACGAAAGATAAAACTATAAACTCGGGGGGCGCTACCGCCACACTTAGTACCAGACCGGTTCACTCCTACCGTTCCAGTACTAAGTGCTAAGGCTAAATCCGATCATCATTAAGTACGAAGAATCATAAAACGCAAGACGACATTTAGCATAAATCATTAATAAGATATAAGTCAAACAGAAGTTAGAATACGATTTAGGATTACAACCCCATAATACATTTTTTCTTTAAAACGGGAAACGTAATACAAAATATAGCTAACAAAACAAATCCCAAAAGGATCAATATCCGGATCGCCTACTCATTCAAGTCAAGCCTTCCACCCCAAAATAGTACCCAATCATAAACCTGCATAGGAGGTCTGCTCCCCACCATCAGTGGATCAACACAGGACCCATTCAACCAAGGTAGTATCAATACGGGTCCAATACTAAGTAAGGGAGCAGGTGCGCTAAGGCCAAGCATACAATCATATAGCATAACACACATAGCACAATCACATAGGCAACATGTAATAATATAGATGATGAAGGTCGGCTATGGCCCAATCAAACTTCTTCCTTGCATATCTCTGATAATTATAGTTAGTTCACACCATAATCTTTATTAATCCATGTGAGTACGGGAACCCCACTATTATAGCCAGTGGATCGATCACTTATAGGGCAGAATGCACCTAACCACTATTATATGCCGGTGGATCGGTCTCCGGGGCAGAATGCTCCTGGCCACTATTATGCCGGTGGATCGGTCTGGCCCCGACTCTCATGGTGTTTCACTGTAAGTATATAGTATCTTTCCCATGATTCATTTACAACATAATGTTTGGTTTGTTGAGCTCGGGATCCCCCACTATTATAGCCGGGGGATCTGTCACTTATAGGGCAAAACGCACCTAACTACTATTATATGCCGGTGGATCGGTCTCCAGGGCACCCTGGCACCTGGCCACTATTATGTCGGTGGATCGGTCTGGGCCCAACTCAACAATCTTACTCTTTAAGTAATTAGTATCTTATTCGTGTCTTATCAAATAAAGCTTTCCACCCTTGACATACATATCAACTACCCTCTACGTCTATCCTCCCCAAGGGACCTGTCCCATATCTTGAGACTTTTGCGCCCCTTATCATACCCCGACATCCATTCCCTTTACACTTACCTTTAGATGAAAGAGTCAAACCCTACGGGTGTGGGTTAGGCCCTACACTCATGAAATCAACTCCACCTCCCATCACCCCCCTAGGGTTTTCCCTTGAAAACCCTAATTGGGCCGATGTGGCCCAACCTTCTCCCACTTACACTATATTTACCTCATTCAACGCCCCACATATTACCTCAATTAGATCCTCTCCCAAAACATATCACTTTACCTTTCGATTCAGCACGTAACCATGAAACCTTAGTTGACCACCTCAAACCCTAGTACCTTTCTTCTCCCACAAGTAACCTCTATATTTCTCATCCAACATTCCTTCTCACCCCTGGCACTCATACTCACCCTTCATATAGTAAATCCCCCTTCTTAACCCATACTCCAATCTCCCTTAACCATTTTTACTTCCATAATTTCCAAATTATCACTTCCTCCCAAAACCCTAATCGGGTCCCTTACACACCCATACACCGACCTACGTACTATTTTTCCTCACAAGTCTCCAATCACTCCACAACTCTCCCTTTAGCTTATTTACACCCTAAATCAACTTTTCACACGTAAGGATCACCCTCATGTAAAATTTATCCACTCCATGTAAACTCTCAAGTCCCCATGCAAACCCTAGAATTCCCATGCATACTTCTCATCTCTTATTCATTTGGGTCAACCCTATATCCCCCTTAGGAACTCACTTCCCATTTATTTCTTTTTATCCTTTCATTCCCATATCATCATAATAATCACCCTAGTATGCATGTCCTAGAGGGTTATATCATATCGCACACAATCATCACATATGCATGTCATATTCATATCATAAGAACACATACAGAACATACCTCACTCCAAGCTGTGCTACACATAAGACAAGTTAAGGAAAAACATACGATACATGATATAGCACGGAACATAAAGCATCCAAGGCATACAAATCACGTAACACACAAGGGCCTTGGCTACGTCCTTACCTAAAGCGACGTCGGGCTTGGAGCACGCTCCTATAACTCCTTAGGGTTTTGGTTAGGATCACCTATAAAAGGGAAAAATACTAAGTATTAGTTTCCCTCAAAAGTACCATCATCCCTTATTCTAGTTTAAGATTAGGATTATTATTATTAAAAAGAGTATTATATGAAAACTAGGGTTTTTACCTTAAAATTAGTATACTAAATAATACTAGTCAAAATATGTTTATTTATAATACTTACTGTTATACTTATATTATTAGACCCGTTAGCTCTATTCTTATAATAATAGTGTTCATGCTAACCATAGTAAAATAGTGATAATAAAAAAAACTAATAATAGTGACACTAATGTTTATAGTGATAGAAACCCTAGCATTTTTAAGGCTAAGTATATTAATAGTGTTAAAGTTAAAATAATAATATAATAATTACCATACCAACAAATAAAAATATTCCTAAAGATAATAATGATAAAATTTATATTTTGAGTAATAATAATATAATGGTTCAAATGTTTACCATTATAGTAAAGATAATGATAATAAGCCGTAGCTAGCATTAGTAATAATAATAAGAATAATAGTGAGGTTAGTAATAATAATAATAATAAATGAGGAAAAGTCTTAATCATAATTTTCCCCAAAAAAACTAATATTTTTTTCCTGGAGTACCAATTTCAAATTAATATCTTATGTGTTGGATGTGTAGTATTGTTTCTACAACGGATGCAAATAAAGATGCGAATCACCCGTGGAGACCAATTTGGTTCAGGAAGAGTTCCCTTTGACTCTCCTAGCTAGATAACTAGTTATGTGTTCTTTATGCAAACCTCTAGGCTTCTTTACATGTATTATGCCAAATAATAATTATGCTAATATTATTACATTATGGTGATTGCTGTTACTTTATAGCTTTAGAAAGTAGAACAAATTTATTTCACACCTAATGTTGTTCATGTAAAAACACTTTTGTGTGCATTTTCAACATTCATCTAGTGCGAGTGAAGTTATCTCTTTGCTAAGAACCGGAACTTCGTTGGAGTCACATAATTGTCCGAACTGTTCCTTGAACCATCACCCCAAAAAATTTAGGAACCATATTTAAAATATATTTATGATCCTATTTTTACATGAAATAGTTTATAATAAATTAGGTTTATTTCAGAATTTTTTGGAAAAGAATGAATGAGCAAGGGTGATATGACTAAATAGAGGTGGCAGTTTTAAGGTTTGTATCATATATGTGTCGTATTATTTTGGATTACTTGACTTCTTCATATGGATTGTTTTGTATTGAATTGAATTAAATACATTTAAAGGTATAAATTTTAAAGGGCTGTTTTGATTAAGGAATAAATATTTATAAAGCTATAAACATTCGAAAGTTGTTTTGATTTATGAATAAACAATTGCAATTTGATAAATTAAAGAAATGTTATTAATAATATAACAATATTTATATGTAAACACACTATCTATACTTTTTTTATACACAATAGGGTGATTATATATTTATAACACTAATTTGATACATATAATTATAAAAAAAAGTATATTTAAAGGTATAAACGTTTAGGTTTTATTTTCATAAAAAGTATGAATGTTGTTAAACTTTTCATAAAGGTATAACCAAGTAGATTTTGTTACAATTCAAGCATAATATTATAAGATTTTTTTATTTTTATTTTTTCAATTGTAATACTTTTTTATTAAGGTCTTAAAGAAAATGAGGTCTAAATATTTGTACTTTAATGGAAATAAAATTTAAATATTAATGACTTAGAATTTCCTTTTTTTTTTCAAAAAAAAAACATTAGTTATAATGGGAATAAAGTCTACACATTTATACCTTTATCCAAAAATTTAGAAACCTTTCTACTTTTGAGGTATCAAACCCAACTGTTTATATCTTTGGATACACTTTTATATGTACTTATACTACATAATTAAGTGGTTAAATAACAAGTTTTCCCTTAAAAGAAAAAAAAACTTTAAGATCGAAATTATTTATAATTAAAAGTACATATATATAAATGAACCAAAAATATGAGATAAATATTAAAAACTTATATGAAATTTTACAAAAATTATTTAAAATGAAGATTATTAAAATTCTATAGTTTATTTTTTTTAAAACTATAGGAATTGTTTATAATTCTTTAAAAAATTTTCAAATCTTAAAATTATTAAAAAAATGCCATTGTTTAAGTTTAAAAAATATATCAAATGATTTTAGATGTTCCAAAATTATTATTATTAATATTAGAGAGTTTTTAAAAAGATGTATTATTTTGTAAAATGTTTAAGAATAAGAATAAAATATCAAAAAGTGAGTATATATATTATTAAACATTTAAATTTTCTAGATTTATAATAATTCAATTTGAAAAAAATATATATATATATATATATATATTCAAAAAATCCCAAAAAAATAAAAATAAAAATAAAATTAGGGTTTAAAATTTTATATGGTAAAAACATCGCAAATATATATTAAAGTAATGTAGAGCTATATTTTTTAAACTATCTTACAATTTAAAAACATTTCTAGATATAAAAAATATTTTTCATTGAATTTTAGAGTTATTTATAATGTGAAATTCTACTATTATTTGGGAATTTTGGAATGATTTAGAAATTATATCATTGATTTAGTGAAATTGAAAATTTTCTAAATCTATATTAATTTTTTTATGATATAATTCAAAACTTTTATAAACTCTCAAATTATATTTCAACTTTCCAACAATATTGATATTTTATAGAATTAAATAATTCAATAAATTTTCTTCAAATTTGAAAAAAAAAATTGTTATGTAATATAAAGAAAATGAGTTTTGAATATTTACCATAATTTCATAAAAACATTTTATAATTTTTCAAAAAAAAAATTGAACTTTAAACACGTTTTCAAATTTTATATATTTTGGATTTTTGTTAATTTTAATGATTTTTCAATAACATTTTTTAAGTTTTCATAATTTACTACAATATTATAACATATTTCAAGTTTTACTTCTTTTTATATTTTTAACCAAACCAATTATTATTTATTTTCAACTGTACAATTCAAAAATGTATATACATACATACATTCATACATACATATATATTGTAAATATCTTATTTACATATTGTGGAAGTATAATTCATGAATATTTATTGTATTAAATTCTAGATTTCGTGCTCTTATTATTTTCATCAGTTGTAACCATTTTTTTTTCCATTATGGTGATGACCTCTAAACTATACATCTCCTCTAACACCTACCATAATCCTTAACTCTAATGTAGTAAGTATGGGTACTATATATATGGGATACAGTGAATTTTATATATGTAAGAAAACTCATAAGTATGAATGAATAAGATTCTATTTTCTCTCTCCCTCTATCTTGTCTTATTATATCTATTTTATTTTCTCAATAGCACAATACATTATCAACATGATTATACTCTAGATAAAAAAAAAGTAATGCTTCTATGTTGATTTTGTTTGGGTTATTAGGGTTCCCATAAGCAAATGACCATAGAGTTAGTATCACATTTGATTAATTCTTAACAAAAGGGCATGATCTATCTTTGTTAATTATCATTCTATATGGATATGATTATGATTTATCATTTCAGACTAATATACGGTTTTTATTTCCTATGTCAAATCTCAATTTTTGCTTCCATATGAAAAGTCACATATGTCAAAAATCTTACAGTCAAGAAAATTTCAAGGACATTGACCCCAACTTAATATGTATTAATTAAACACTTTAATGAAGATATAGTATGGTGTAGAATAGGCTAGGAACAAAGTAATATTATTTTTATCTCCCATTTGCTTTATTCTTAGGATTATTTATATTTTTATCCATTTTAATTTTATATATTGGAAATATGTATTTTATTTGATTATATATCTTGGTTTATGACCTACCATCTAACCATGATATGGATGGTAGAGGTAAATGATGGAAAATGATAAAAAATTCTTTCATTTAATAAACTCAAATTAGATCTCATAAGATCAAGTCAAATATTAATAGTGATGGATTGACAACCACATCACCCATCACCATATGTATATCTCCATCATTTAAATATGATGGAAAACCATATAAGGTGGCAATATATACAATTTTTTTTAATTTAAAAGTGATGGATTTGCTGCCACATAACCCATCACTATATACATATATCATCATCTAAAGTTGATTGAAGAATATAGTGCAAAAGTCTATTAATTGATGTTAATGGAGGGTCACTAGAAACGACTAAAACTTTCTCACGTATTTGAATTATGGATGGATGATTGCACAAGTGTCAGTAGAAACATGAAGGTCCTAGCTAACTATATTATCAACAAGCGTGTAACTATGGGACAAAAAGATATTGACACAATTGAAGTAGAAGCCAAAAGCTTCACCTAATTATTTAATGGTCATAAAGACCATATACACAATTTTATCTTGTAATAAAATGATTAAAAGGTGATGAATAGCTTATGTGCAATTAGATCATGGTGATCAAATAGTTAAAAGTCTTTTTAGACTTATGTAATACCAATCAAGAAGATCTGATGATATTGAATACCTCAAGTGCATTTCAATCTAGAAGGTTAAACTATTTGGTGGTTTATATACCTAACCACTAATTTTATTTTTATATGTTTCTTTTATGTAATTTTAACTCTTGTATTTTAATTTTTTAAATATTTCAATCATTTTTTCTAATCATGAATTATTGTTGATGGATTTTGCATAATTTTTCCACCACTTATTTATGAAACTATGCACCTAATTCATCATGAGTTATGGTTAAAATATACCATAGTCAAGTCTCATCCTCCACTATAGTGGCTAAAATATATATAGTAGCATGGCCATTCTATTATAGTTTTGTTGTGTAGAGACATTTGATGGTTAAAGCCTAAAACTTCCTCTCTAATAAACAGTTTGATGGTTGAAGCCTGTAGCTTCCCATTTAGTTATTAGCTTAATGGTTGAAACATGAAGTTTACCATTTGATATAAATAATTTAATGGTAGAGGCTAAATGCTTCTTGTATCATAGACTTGAATATGATCTAGAAGATTGAAATGCCATCAAACATTCTACTTCAAGGATGAAAATTTTTTATAATCTTATAATTGGTAAAAATGTACATATGTCTGTTGTATGATAAACCTATTAAAATATTTTTTTTAAGAAACAATAGGAAAGTAAAGTTTTTCATGATGTTGTAGCTAAATTATTGGATATTTACTATGGTATATGAGTGATTGATGGTATTTCTACCATCAAGATTGACTAGAAGTAATCACGAGATAAATGCACAATGTGTGCATTTGGTATATGTGAAATATCAAAAGATTCACTAACAAAAATTTATTAAACCATAAAATATTATCTTTGTATTATGAGAAATAAGATCATGCTAGTGAAATTATGATAGGCAAGCTCATTAAAACTTGTAAGAGCCTCCACTTAGGATCTTGAAGATTCTTTTAATTGATGATCTCATATGAACAATACATTATTCTTGATAAGTCTACAATTAAGTCATTATAATGTAATAAAATGTAAAATGTCATTACTCCTTGATATAATTCAAGTGGATACATGTGGACCAAATAAATATACCATGGTATATAATGATGCATCAATGTAAGAGAACATGTTATATTTTGCAACTGATATTGTTGCATTGGCACAAAAGTGAATAGCCATCCAATTGGGATTAAATTGTAATCAATGCTTTAATTTGGAATCATAATGATCTATTAGATTCATTGATTATGAATTTGATTTGTAAAAACATCTTAGTGAGGTTAAGAAGTGATATTCTAATATGCATGCATAGTATGTACCAAACACATTTCACATTATCCTTTAAGTCATGTGAATTAAAATGAACCTTATACTTATTTGTAAAAATTGGATGAGTATTATATGTGCTTACACTCCCCCATGGATATGAACTTAAGTGACAAAGAAGGTAAGGAACTTTTTCCCTTAGCCTCAAAAAGAGAGAAGATAAGATTGATATTATAATGCAAGCAAACACTTAGGAGATCTCTTCCATGAGATATAGACTAAAATAAAAATCAAAGTGCATTTGATGATGATTATTCTTGCTTGATGTATCTTAGCTACAAGTTGCATTTATTATAGCTAATAAATTATAAAAGTTATATGTGTTTTGAATAAATTTCAACTCACATAAAAGTTCTTATGGTGAATTCAAATAAGTCAATGGAAAGTATAGTACAAATACACTAGAAACATATGATATGGGTCTATAGAGCAAAACTCTCAAAAGAAGAGTTATGATCTACAAAAAGGATCAAACAATTGCCTCAATGAGTCACCATGTCTGTATAGATAGAATTTGAGACTAGATTACACCAGAAAATAAAATATCCATGAATTATCCTTAAAATGGTATAAGATGGTATGAGGTAAACATTGGTGATATCTTTACCTAAATATTTTAATTGATAATAGATGAAAGTGAGAATAATTCCCACTCGTTATGAAAGGTTGTTAGATAAATGATTAATGAGTTGGAATAGTAAATTATATCTTCTTAATGATCAAGATTTATATACACAAAATGTCTAACATTTAAAGGTGTAATACCAACTGGCTCTAGATAGGTGTTCATAAATAAATGATCAAAAAGTCAATTTGGTGGCACATGTTTTAGTATAAAAGCTAGGTTTTTATCCCTGATAGAGTTTTTATTTGTAATGTTTCTAATGCAAGCAATATCCAAGTGTGATCATACATACAAATAGGATCATACATCATATGACATATGAAGGAGACATACTAAGTTAAGAGGGAGAAATTTATGTTCTTTTCCTTAGCTATAGTTTTGTCTCTCTGGATTTTCTAGGCAAGGTTTGTTAATGAAGGATTTTTTCAAAGATGTACTATTAAAGAGAATTGGTGTAAATATCATAATATGTATATCTAAAGGTGATTTTTTAAATATCTTACTTATATATTGTGGATGTAATATTCATGAAATTCTAGATTTAGTACTCTCATCATTTCCATCAATTGTAATAGTTTTCTTTCATTATGGATATAACCTCCCAATTGTACGTCTCCTTCAACACCGTCCATATTCCTTAACTCTAGTGTAGTAAGTATGGATGCTATATATATGGTATATGGTTAATTGTATATATAAATGAACTCATAGGTATGAATAAATAAGAAATTATCTCCTCTCTTTCTCTTTACCTTGTCTTATTATATCTATTTGAGTTTCTAAATATCAAAATAATAAATATGTATATATATAATTAGATTTTCTATTAGGTGAGTGGATAATATGTCCTCTGGTAATTTATTTTGTAAATGCACTCATTGGATGAAAATAAGGCTAAGAGGATGCAATATAAAGGCCTAGAGAAAGCATTGTAAATAACCTAGCATGGATATGGCCTCACTAATTATAGAGATAACTACATTTGGTTAAAAAAGTGAAGAATTATTTCTTTAATATAATATGGGTTTGAAAAGGTGTAAACAAAGAAGTTATAGATGTTTATCTCAACTTTCCAATGCATTTGAAATCACCTCACTTCCACTTCTAATGAAGAAGTTATGGATAATTTACTAAAATTTCTCCACTTCTAGATTCCATCACAAAGCACAGTATGTGTGCATGGCGATGCCTAGTGCCCATGCTTCATGCTCTATGTTTTTTGTTTCAAATTATCCATGTCCATACTTCACTTATGTCATTTTTATTAAAGATTAAGAGGGGAAGTTTTTTACCATTATTCTTACTAGTCTTTTAGGGTTTTCTTAGAGAAAGAAAAGGAGGACATGATTCTCTATAATTCCATAATCAAATCTATTACACTTCCATCTTAATATACTTTATAGTGTTTGGTTTTATGTACATTTAACTTGGATATTGAATAATTTGATTTTTCAATGATTTTATATTTCTAATCATATTTTAAAAAAATATTTTGAAAGATCTTAAAATGATTTCATGCATTAAAAATATTTCCAAGTATTTGTACAAAAGGTTCTATAAAATTAATTATATCTTAAGCCCTTTTACACATGAGATGATTTAAAAACTTCACCAAAAATTATATAGACATTATTTTGTTGTGAGTAACTTCTCTTTGGAGATCTTGAAATGAAAATTTTACATGAAAAAAGTTGATACTTAATTTTGATCTCTGTAGCTCAACTTATTTTTTGTTTTTACTTTTCAATGTACATAGTGTTGAAAAATTCTACACCAATTGGCTGACTTAAAAACCCATTGACTAGTTCACAAATCAATTGACTTGCTTGAATACCAATATATGTGTTTTCTTTCCAAAAAAAATATATGTTTTAGTCATAACTTCAACATATTGATCGGCTAGTATGTCGAAGCGATAAATTAGTTTTAATACTGACCAATTGGTTTATTTTCCAAAAAAATATGTTTAAGCATTGATTCTAATACATTGTCTTGTTAGATAAACTAATGAACTAGGTTATCAGACCCATTGACTGGAATTTGAAATCGATCAACTAAACTAGGTGTTAGTGAGATTTTCTTCTAGTTTATATTTGACCATTGGAGTACTTTTACACCTAACGACTCTTATTAGCTTATTCTAATTTCTCTCATATTTTGGTATTATGTATTATGGTTGTTGGTATTTAATTATGACCAAAACAAATTACACAACTCTTCTAAAACTATCATTTTCATATCTTACAAATATCGAAGAGAGCTTTTATTATACACTTTTAAATCAAAAACAAATTCTCTAGTGCTCAATTTGTTTTTCATTATTTAGATAGATTGATATTATACTCTTAATACTTATTCATCTACATTGTTTACTTCCCTCACAACTAATTATACACTATCATTTTTATATTTTGTGAGTAATAAGTTCAAAACAAAGAAATACTCTTCAAAACTCATTATCAAAGAGGTTGTGTGTGTCTAGAAATTCTAAAAGAGGTCATTGATTTATAGAACCATAAACCTAAGATAGAATAATTAGGCTATGGTGTAAATCAAATCTTAGAATCTTTATAAAGATTGTAGGCTCATAAACCTAATATAATAAAGTAAGATTTATAAATACAAAAAATATGACGTTTGGTAGCATTGAGTCCTTAAACCACTATAAATTATCATACACAATTTTATTTTATCATTATCTTTTATTATACCTTATTCACCCCTTAGGGTGTTTTCAATCTTATAATATGGTAAGGTATCATGACACAAATTGAGGTAAATAAAAAATATCATGGAATAAGAACATGATTAGGATCATATCATGATGAATAATAACATTGAATAACGCATGCATCTCTAGGGATGGCAACGGGGCGGGTCGGGAATGGGGACCCCAAACCCGTCCCCGAAAAAATCCCTGTTAAGAATTCCCAAACCTGAACCCGAACCCGATCCTTGAATTCTCTCCTCGAACCCGAACCCGAACGAGGAATCCCCGACAGGGACCCGAACCCGCAGGGAAAACTGCCATCCCTATGCATCTCACAAAAGGCATGATAACTGTTACATGGGGTAATAATGGAATGGGCAAGGAGATAAGTAATGAGAAAAAGAAGAAGTAGGAAAATGTGTGTTAGTTCACAACTGATAACTTAAATAAAAATAAAGAAACCAACGGTAAACATGTGAAACTCTAATTAATGAAAGGCACCCATGTTCGATTGAAAATGGAGAGATTGAGTTAAATGATGAAGATAATAAGGTAAATATTAATGATCTACAACTCAAATTAGAAGATGCATCTAAAAATAAAGTTTCAGAGATAATCTATTAGTAAGTTCAGGTAAAGTACATAAGTCATCATCACATTACATTGAAATTATTTTATTAGCAAAAGAGGTGAAGCATAATTTACTTACTATTTCATTGTTGTGTGACCGGGGAACATAAGTAATGGCATGTTAGAAAAGTTTCTAATTATTAATATGAGTATAGGAAGAATAATTCTCTAAGGTGAAAGATAAAATAGTGTGGATAAAGTATTTTTAATGAAAGTTAATGATGAAAGCTTCACCTACATGACTATAATGGAGGAGGATCCATTCCTCTATTGTAGAAGGCTTAGACATGTCAATTTTATACTACTGAACAAATTTAAGTCCAGGAATCTAGTAGAGCGATTACCAAAAATAATGTTTAAAAAAGATGTGTGCATTGTATGCACAAGAGGTAAATAGGTAAAATAAACTTTTAATCCAAAGGCAATGGTAATTACTTCTCAACCATTGTTTATTCACAAGGATTTATGTGGTCCCATGGTAAGTAATTTTTATATTGTTTTGTTATGATTTGATTCTTGATCCAATGTTTCGCATACCTTAAAAATATTTTTTTTTCATGGTAATGAATATTTCTAACTGTAGTGGGAAAGTTTTTAGAATTTTTGGAATACTATTTCATTTTGTTTAACTAAAAATATACTAAAAGTACTTTTTGGGATGCCTTTTATCACCCAATCCTTCTCCCCCCTCCCCACGATTCCCCTATCTCTTCAACCTATCTAGTAGCTCAATTTACTATCATTACCATCATTCTCCTCCTTATCTTTTTATACATTAATTATGAGTTCCTTATACACTTTTTGCTCAAAAACTGAGCCTAAAAACATGTCAAATGTCCACTCCTTCTCTCATTTTCTCTTTTCTACTAAAGGAAAGGTTCTAAAGTCAGTTTCTAATATTTTTTAAGTACCAACACTCTCCATTAGCTCCCACTTCCTTTAAAAAAAAATCCTATATACTGGATCTTATTTTTCCTTTCCATTCTCTTTCAAACCAAAGTTCTCCCCCTTCTTTCTCTATTGTTGATCTTCACTTAATTTTCCTTTTTCTTTCTCTTGATTTTTTTTGAATTTGAAAAGGGTTAAATAAATCTTGGTATTCCCCTCTTAGTATTTTTGGCTTTATTATAAGTTTGTCAATTTTATTGAGTTTTTATGCTTTGATCAAAGGTTTTTTAAGTGAAAGAATAACTGTGTCAAATTTTAGATCTTGGTTTTTAAAGGTGGCCAATGAACATGAATATTTTAGAATTTAATCTAGTATTATTTTTTGTATTATACTAGCATAGCTTTTAGGTAGAATAAATCAATCCCAACTCTTTAATGTGGTTTCTACTCAAGTTTTAGCATGACTGTTCTTATTTTAATTAGCATGATGTTGTAAGTTGAGCATGATAATGAATAGGCATGATTTAGTATGTACTTAAGTGTTAGGATGGGCTTCCATGAATTATTTAAGGGTCAATATCATAGTTTATTGAATTAAAAATTGGTTCCTGAGTTATTGGCATTTATGGGCATGATATTAATATATTACATGAGCTATATGAGTACACAAAGCATGATTTAGATCACTTTTAGATCCTTGAGCATGTTAATAAGTATAAGGCATGATTAATGTATTAGATATTCTAATGTATATTTAAGGAAGTTTTGCTATCATGTATTCTTCATTAGATATGTTTATATTAAATTTGAAATGCATAAGTTATATTTGGATTAAGTGTTGTGGATTTCCCAATGAAAACAATCCACTAGTAGTGGACCAACTAGTCCACTAGTGGAACCAACCAACTAGATATGGTTAGTCTAATCCACTAGTTTCCCTACACTAGTCGACTAGTTTCTTTATGGTTTCTGTTTTGCTTGTTTTTAAGTTCCAAAACTAGTTTATCGGTTTGTTAGTCCAATGCTTGGGACCTTTTTGAATATTTTGAGGTTGACCATAAAGGAGTTATCAAATGTCAAACTTTAGTCTTTGACCTTCAGTTTTTCACTTAGCCTTGAATAATTTGATTTAAAAACCATTGTTAAAAGTGAACATGATGGCATAACCTTTGGTGTCTTTCATGACTTGAGTTTGATCCCTTATTTATTTTTTAGATTTAAGTGATCGTATATTTTTCATAATTGTAAATGTTTTTTTAGTATTATTACGATAAGAACTCTAATGAAGAGAAATAAAGTTCATTCGATGTTATATTCTCCACCTCTTAAAGTAGTTAGCCAAGAGTCGGTGGAAAGGGAATCCTTATACATATTTTCATTTAGACAACACCTATTAGGCTGTAGTTTCTTTCCAATTATTCTAGACTTTTGATGGTTTAAAAGGTATACATAATTAATGCTATGTTATTTAGGTGGTGGTTATGGGGGCCCCTGACATTAGGGGTCTAAGTGTGATAGATATGGTCATCCTTGTACAAACCCTTTAGCATTATAGTCCATATGTGGCAACACATAATGCACTTATCCTTTCTTAATTCCATGTCACATATATTTCCATAGAGGCGAGATGTGATGTTCTAGTGGAATCACCTTGGTGTATACTATAACACCCCCATTTTCATAACATAACTTTTTATTTTATAAGGCATTTCGCTAAAGCTAAGTAGAAAATGTAGGGTGATACCACCGCATCCAACATAGGAGAGGTACAACCAATACTTAGCCTATGTCAAGTGCAAGGATTAAAAGTAAACTCATATGTCAAGAGTCATGTGTGGTTGTCATGTATTTTGAGTTTGATACGAGACTTACAAAACTTATATGGAATATGAATGCAAGATCAATAAGATCAAATAGAGCTCTTTATGAGAAAAAAAAATACGAGATCACAATGATCTAAACTAAAATGCTTAATAAGCTATCAAGGGACTAAAAACTATTAACCCCATATAATCCAAGACAAGAAACCTAAAAAAGGTTGAAATATATGCTATCAATACAACAAGCATATTGAGTGGCAAGTATAGAACAATGCATATCGTTAGACTTTGCTAAGGTGCATTTTTAAGGAAATTTGCTTTCATTAGTGTTAGAGGGTTTTCTTATTTTATGTTTTATGAATTTTATTATGTAGTAGATCTTGTGAGATTAGGTAGCATATTTTTGGACTAAAATGACTCTGCTACCAATCATTTTATACTCAATATGCTTATAATATGATATAATGCAAGAATTCATGCATATGCCATCTCAGGGTGAGGAGGTAATATGAAGAAAAACTACCTAAAAGATACCCTATAATAGTTTACCAACTCTACAACCAACCATTATTGTCCTTTTTTCAAAAGCTTCTACTATTATAGTTTGTTATAGGGAGTATTTGATGGAAATTTGTAAGCCACTACAACCCTAGGACTATGAAATAGAAACTACTAACAACACTACCTTCTAACACGTTTGTCCTAGTAGACTCTCCCATAATCAATAATAGCATAGATAGCTCAAGTAGAGAATATAAAACTAAGAGGATGACATAAGAAATATAAAGAATAGTGAACATTTTGAGCAAAAGAGAGGGTAGTACCATTGAGGATCTTATGGAGGAAGAATGAGGGAAGGAAATAGAGTAGCAAGTAGGTGTAATCTCTCCCCTCTTACCTTTTTCTTATTTTCTACCTCAGCTCTCATTCAGACTTGAGTATCAAGATGTTAGTTAGCATGAGCTAGTTTTTTTTTTTTTTGGGATGATCAGATTGATCTTGCCACTATAATGAATAACACATAGTAGCTACTTCAAATTGTATGGTATTTTAGTTTTGTGTTTTTAATTGCATGTTATATATTGTTTTCTATCCATATTCAATATTTATCAAGTGTTGTGACACTTGAGAGGGTTAACTAGGAAGGTAAAAAAAAAATCCAAATTGTTGCTAGGGTCATCACAGAGATTTGAATATATCTTAGTTCTAAATTTGTGAACTCCGCTATGTCACATTACCAAGGTTTATATACTATGATACTAACAACCTAAGAGTATTCCTCACCCTTAGTGAAACCCAGTGATCATAGGGTATTGATACCCAACTAGCTTGCCATGTGATGAAATGTTATGTGTTGCTTAGTAGGTGATAGGAAGTATCCCCTCCCCACATATCTTGCTACTAATTTATCTAGTTTTTGAATCACATATCTTTTATCTATTTTTCTTTCAATAAATTTGTCGACAACTAAATCTTGACCTCACATGTTTTGGTAGTATAGTTCATTTCATCTGTTTACATACTTTTATTATCTCTAATATTACTCTTACTTATTTTAGCATACATTATCTTTATGGGACAATACTATACTCATCATGCACTACTTAGAAATATAGTGTACACTTCCACATAGTTCTATGTTACATTTCTTACCCTATCAAAGCACTTAAACCCACATCGCACCAAGCTTTTGGCATTTTTATTGGGGAATTACATTAGTACTACATTTTTAGTTATATTATTTAACTTACAATATTGCTACATTTTGGCATTTTTAGTGATGTTAGATTTAGAGTTCATAGATTTTTCTCCTAATTACTTGTGATTTCTCAACAAGCTCTACAGGTTCATAAGCACCCCTATAGAAAAAGAACTTTTACCCTTCAACCCTAAGGTAGAACACACTTTATGGAGAAGGATAGATTCCTAGGAGCACAATAACAAGGAACTAAAACCAAACATCATAGGATCCTAGCATCATGGAAAACCCAAATCCAAGGAAATAGTAATAACACACTACTAGAGAAACACAATCAACAACAACTGAGGGAAGCACTCCTTATAATTCTTCCCCCACCACTAAACGTTATGAATCTAGGAATCCTAGACGTGCCTCAAAATAATGATAGGAAACATTCCATTAGTGATTATGTTGTATCCATACAAGATCATCTTCATCCTACCATTGTCCAACCTGAATGTCAAGCTACACAATTTGAGTTGAAACTTGTCATGTTCCATATGCTTCAAACCATAAAAGAGTTCATTGACCAAGCCTTTGAAGACCCCCATTTCTGAATCAAATATTTCATGGAAATAAGTGATACCTTAAAAATTTGAGTGCTAGAAACCACCATATGCTTAAACATATTTCTTTACTCTCTACGACCTTGCTAGGGAATGAATCACTTCTCCTACGGTCAAATCCATAACATATTGGGACAACCTTGTTCAAAAATTTCTAATGAGAAATTCCCCACTTTAAAAAAAATTCTACGATGAGACATTGTATCAAAACCTTCTTACAATAAGAGTATAAAACTCCGCATGATGTTTAGGAAAGATTCTAAGAATTGCTTAGGAAGTGACCCAATCATGGAATACCACACCGACTTCAAATTATATATTCTACCATGGCCTCAACCTATAGACCAAAACCCTCATAGATGCTCTAGAAATGGTTCCCTACTAAGTAAAAATATATGATCAAGCATTCAACATCATTAAAACATTCACATGTAACAATCAATAATCGGATAATGCCAAGGGTGCTCATAAGGTAAAAGCAACAGGTGTAATAGGAGTGCATTCACAACAGTATGAGTTGAGGTTTTTTTTTCTTCTTATGAATGCTATTAAAACCATGTCACCAAAAAATTTATAAGGTACCAAGCCCTATGTAGAAGAGCATTATACCACATAAGTTGTAGATGTCTCATGTGTATAATATAGAGATGGACATTTGTTTAAACAATATCATTTTCACTTGGTGCCTATAAACTACCTAGGTAACCTAGAAAAATGACCATCATAAAACAAATACAACCCCAAAGAGTGGCAACATCTAAACTTCTTATGGTAGAATCACAACAACATCCAAAACCCTATTAACCAAAACTAGTAGACAAGGTACTACAAGCCCCATCTAAGTTCCTAACTTTAATAGCCCACCGACACTAACTCTTTGGAAAATATGACCACAAAATTCATGAAATAAAATAAAAGATGTCATTCAAGTTAACATAAAGTCATCGAGAACCTTAGAGACTCAGATGGAAATAAGCATTGACCATAAAAAGTATACCACAAGGTGCATTGCCTAGTGACATTAAGATTCCTAACAGGGAAGGAAAATAAAAATTCCATGCCATCTCTACAAATCAAGGAAGAATTTTACACAAAGGTACAAGTACATATACTCCTCACAACTCTAATCCTACAAAATCCCAACAAAACCCTACCACTCACCTTGTAAATAAGTGTGCAAATTTTGATAGACAACAAAAGCAATCCAACCCATCCTCCCCCACTATTCCAAAATATTTGGTACCTATACCACCTTTCCTACAATTATTAAAGAAGAAAGATCAAGAAAAATAATTTGATAAATTCCTAGAAATCCTCAAGTAGATCTACATAAATATACCTCTTGTAGAAGCCCTCTAACAAATACCAAATTATGCAAATTTCCTCAAGGACATATTAGTAAAGAAGAAATGATTATGCAAGTATGAAACGATGTCTCTTACTCTTGGATGCAACTCCGGTATACAAAAAAGATGTTGAAGAAAATTTTAAGACCATTGAAGTTTCACCATTTTTTTTTTCTTAATTGGAGACAAGTATAGTGGTATGGCCACATGTGACCTAGGTCACATTATTAATCTAATACCTATGATAATTTTAAAGAAACTAGGTGTTAGAGAAGCACTCCCTAAAAACGTCACCTTAAAACTAGCTAACCAACCATATGTCAATCTAGGAGCAATAATTGAAGATGTCCTAGAGAAGGTGAACATGTCCATCTTTCCATTGGATTTCATAGTATTAGATCATGTAGTTAACAAAGAAGTGCCCATTAATTTCGGTAGATCCTTCATATTCACAATTAAACACTTATAAAATTCTAAAAGGGAGACCTTACCATGAGGACAAATGAAGAAAAAATTAACATTTAATGTTTTTAATTATGTTGATGTACTTGATAAGGATTTAGAAGAATGTTCTATTGTAGAAAATGTGGTTTTATATTATCTTAATGAATTTTATGTAGGTATGCCTAATGATGACAATAGGGTGTTTTATAAGGGGCATCTGATCCACGGTTATACTCAATCATCATAGGGTGAAAAGAATGTTACATTATGACACAAGATTGATAATGCTCAAATTTGTGAGCCCTTGGGATAGGTAGGTCAAACCCAACAAACCTTCTATGAAAGACCTACCAATTCCCAAGCTTAAACCTTTACCTGATCATTTTAAATATGTTTATTTAGAAAAAGATGATACCCTTCCAATCATAATTTCTTCTACCTTATCTAAGAAGACATAGGAGATGTTGGTAAAAGTGTTACAATATCACAAGAAAGCAATAAGGTGGACCATGGTGGACATGAAAAGGACCAGTGCCAATATTTGCATGTACAAAATTCTACTAGAAGACCATTTAATTTCATCATTAGATGAGCAATGAATAATCAACGCTATAATGAAGAAAGTGGTCAAGAAGGACATCATTAAATAGCTATATTCAGGTGGTGTTATATGGGGTTTTGTGCTTTGATAAGGTGAGAAATATATTACCACACTATATGCAACTATACATATGCATACAAAGTAGCAAGTGATGAAACAAATACCATTCCACATAGATTGTGTAGGCTACACTAAGTAGAGTAATGTTGTAGATGAAAAAAATACTTTAATAGACAATATCGAGCGATAATATCAATATTGGTATGGTAATGAAATAAGTTGCAATAAAATTTATTAAAGTATAGAAGACTAAATAAATGGGATCAATAGATAGAGGAGATCAATGATAAGATATATAAGGAGGCGATATCTCCTATAAAAAAAACTAAGAAACACACATAGCTTATCAACACCTTAGGTTCACTTAGCTTCACTCAAGTTGAAGCATACTCTTAGGTCGTCACTATTATAATACATAGACCCTAGCAATGTCATAAACTACACTTAGTTGTTTTAGAATTAAGGCCTAATCACATATCCATGGTAATCATAGAACCAATTTGGTTGTTTCAATGCTACTTAACCCTCTTAGATGTCAAAGCACTTAGTAAATACCGAACATGACCATCAAATATTACTTAACATGCAATAAAGAACACCAAACTCATAGGCTATTTCACTTGAAAATGTTAGCATTTTCCATGTGTTATATTAATAAGATCAATTTGATCCTCCCCAAAAAAGAATCAGATCATGCTAATTAACACCATAAAGCTCATATTAGAATAAGAACTAAAGAAGATATTAAAAAAAGGGTAAGGGGAGGGAGTATAATCTACTCACAACTCTAAAACATTCCCTTTGTCTATTTCCTTAAGCTTTTAGATTATATTGTCTTATTCTCACTCCTCTCTTTAGATTGAAATTGTAATGAGCTATGTAATTTCCTCTCCCCATTCTTTGTACTATACGCTCAATTTGTTGGTTCTTTTATAAGTGTTGGGGGAGTATGCTAGGGCACATATGTCATAAGGTAATATCCATTCCAGTTGCTAGCTCATGGTCCAAGTCCTCTAGTCATTGGAAAATTTTAGCCTAATATTCTCTACAACAAACCATTACATTTGAAAGCTTCCAAGAAAAGTACATTGGTAGTTATTTTACAAAGTTGGTTGGTTATCATAGGTTGTACTTCAACTATTTTGTTTATCTAGAGAAATTAGAGCTTGTGTTCCTGCATTCCATAAAATTATTAGTGAACTGAGTAGAGAATGGCTAATGGAAAAATAATTTGGGCATAAAAATACAATATCTATTCTTGTAAGGTATTTTTGACAATTAATTGCTAAAATGTGTAATAAGCACATCCTATGATACTAATGCTGGTATAATTCCATAAAAATGCACCATACCAAAGTCTAAAAATATATATTATTCTATTCTTATGAGTAGGTGTGATATATCTCATGTTTGATAGCACTTGGGTGAGCCATATTTAATGTGTGATCGAGAAAGAAGATTTCACACTTGTTGAGAATGATAGCAACGAAATAATCCCCACCCACACTATTACATGGTGGTGTATATGCATGGGCTATAGAAAATTGAACAAAGTTACCTATAAAGACCATTTATCGCTCCTTTTTATAGAGAAAATGATAAATAGTATAGCAGTGAGAGAATTCTATTACTTCCTTGATATGTATTCAAGGTATAGCACCCAAGGAAAAAACTAAGAAAACCTTTATATGCCCTTGTGGAACATTCACTTTTAGAAGAATGTCGTTTGGGTTATGTAATTCCATTAGGAAATTCAAGGTGTATGATATCCATCTTACTATATATGGTAAACAAAAATGTTGAGATCTTCATGGATGACTTCTCAATGTTTGGGGATTGTTTTAGGAATGTCTAGAAATTTTATAAAGATCTCTTAGGAGATTTGAGGAGACAAACCTAGTCTTTAATTGGGAAAAATGATTTTTCATGGTTTAAGAGGGGATAATAGTTGAACATGAGGTTTCCTTAGATATATTAGAGGTTGATAAGGCAAAGGTTGAAGTCATAAAGAATTTACCCCACCCTATTTTTGTGAAGGGTGCAAGAAGATTCTTAGGACATGTGAGCCTCTATATGAGATTTAATAAAGACCTTTTGAAGCTTGTTAAACCCTTATGCATGTTGTTGGAGAAAGATACAAAATTTTTGTTTGACGAACCTTACAAGAAATCCTTCAAAATACTTAAAAGAGCCTTTATATGTCCCATATGATCACTAACCTAGACTGAACTATACCTTTTGAGTTTATGTGTTCCATTAGGGTAGTGTTAGGGAAAAGAAAATAAAAAGTGTTCCACATTATCTACTATGCTAGTTAGACCTTAAAAGGAGCATAAGTGAATTAAACTATCAAAGAAAAGGAATTGCTAGCTATTGTCTTTAATTTTAAATGTATGTCTTATCTTTTGGGGATAAGGGTGATAATATACATAGAGAATGCAATCAATACCTTTTATCTAAGAAAGATTCTAAGTCCATATTACAAAGGAGGATATTTATTATTACAGGATGTTGAATTCAAGGATAAAAAAAGGAAGGATAATCAACCTACTGACGATTTACCCAGATTGGAAGGCCACCTAGTAAACACTGACCAACTACACCCTTCTATGAGTAACTCCTAGCCTTATAGTAAGGACAACCACCCTTCTATGTTGACTTACAAAAATTATTTAAAATGTAGGGTATTGCTGTTGACATTTATTTGATAATAGTTGAAGAAGTTCTACCATGAATCCAAGTACTATTATTGGAGTGAGCCCTGCCTTTACCACTAGTGTGCTGATTGATCTGTAACAAAATGTGTAAGTAATGAAGAAACTGGAGGCATACTAGTTCTTATCACTCATCACCATATGAGGCTTGCTTTAGAGAAACCTAAATAGTTTCAAACATCATAAAAAGTGGTTTATAATGGCCTACAATCATAAAGGATGCAATGTAGTATGTGAAAGGGTGTAATAGGTGCCAAAGGTCAAGGAACATTTCCCGGTGGAATGAACTACCTCAAATGAGCATCAGAAGTAGAAATATTTAACGTGTAGAAAAAAGATTTCATGGGATCCTTCCTACTTTATTTTGGTAATGAGAACATTTTGGCAGCACTATACTATGTGTCCAAATGGATAGAGACATCCTCCCTACAAATAACTGGTGATAGGGTTGTTGCCAAATTTTTGTAAAATAACTTTTTCATAAGGTGTAGTACTCCCATGGCTATCATTTGTGATGTTGGAACCCACTTTAGTAAGAAATTTTTTGATCATGTATTGATTAAGTATGGATTAAACCATAGGGTTATTACTACCTACAGTCCTCAAACAAGTGGATGAGATGAAGTTTCCAAAAGAGAGATCAAGAGAGTTCTAGATAAGGTGGTGAAACCTATAAGGAAGGATTGGCTTGTTGAGCTATATGATGCATTATGGGCTTGTAGGACATTACATAAAACACCTATAGGAATGAAACATTACATGATAGTGTAGCAAAAAACTTGACACCTCTTAGTTGAGCTTAAACACAAGTCATATCTATCAAGACAATGAACACGGATCATGCCATAGGAGGGGAGGTAAGAAAGCTACAACTTAACAAATTGGAAGAACTAATATATAATGCTTATGACAGTGCATGGCTATACAAGGATAAAACCAAGAAATTATATGATAGTAACATTCATACAAAATAGTTATATCTTAGACAATTGGTATACCTTTTTAATTCTATATTGACATTGTTCCTAAAAAATACTCAAATCAAGTTGGTTTAGACCTTACAAGAATCTTAGAGTCTATGCTTAAGAAGTTATAGATTTATAAGATGGAAATTTAGGGGGATATTTAAGGTCAATGGTCACAAAGTGAAGTAGTATTTGGGTATACAATTCAACAAGTATAAACTAACAACTTACAACATCAATGCCAATATAGAGTGGTTAGGATGAGGACATCAAACCAAGTGCTCTTAGGAGGCAACCTAAGGATCTAATTTTACTCATTTATGTTTACATCTTTTTAACCCTCTACTTTTTCTTTTCATTTTATTTGTTTATTTAATGGGATGACTACTCATACATACTTCTTTTATTATGTTTACAATATTCCACCTTGATATATTACTCACTCATTATCACACGGTAAGCAAGAATAAGAGTTGAGATGCAAAATGAAGAGGTGAGAGTCATAGGCTAAGTAATAATGTGGGCAGATAAGACATTTGTATTATCAAGAAATGGTGTGTTCATCATTAAACCACATTATTGTCATTTGTAGAGCACAACATACCTAATGCATGCCTTGTAACATAAATTAGCCCCTTGGCCACATTAAACCCCCTAATTCCTCAACTAATAATCATCCATCTTTATTTCAAATACATCATTTCCCTCTCCATACACTCTCATCCTTCTAAGTGACAAAAATCCAACAACCCACCACACTAAGGAAGATGAAGCCCTCAACTTCCTTACCAACCTCCAGACACTAGAAATATCACAAAATTTCCCTAAGACCACCATGTTCAAAGCACCCACAATGCTATCTCAACTAACCACCTTACCCATTTCTTCATCCCCCAATAATTTCACTCTTTTTCCACAAAGACAAGCTACCCTTTAATCCCTCCATGTTACTACTACCAATGTTAATCAAAACCTTGCCTCCTAGCAAAATGTAGAAAACTTCTTTGTGCCGCCATTGATAACCTATATGATGAAGAAGCACACAATGCTCTCTCTTCTCTACCTTTAAAAAAATTCCACCATCAATGCTTACCTAGTTCACCTCACTTGAAGCTCAAGAACTATACTATATCCTAATTTACAAGGATTTTTACTACAAAAGGGGTTTTAATTTGTCTAAGATACCCCCTACTTGTAAGACTCTATTGACTACTATAAGTGGAGAAAAATTACTGAGCACCCTAAGAGATTATATTATATTGTTGTGGTGGAATTTCTCAACAACATTGATGTACCTCATTGTACCAATACCATAAATGTCAAAGGTAAAACGACCTCGTACTTCTCCAATACTATCAATGAATACTATAGCTTGCTTAATTTGGCTTTTGATGACTATTTTGAAATTCTCGGCAACCCCACTTACTCCCTAGTAACCACTCACTTCAAAACCCTAGTTAGTCAAGGTAATAAATGGAAAATCACATTGATCACTACTTGACATTTCCCACACCCAAACGTTTTTCCCCATGTTAGAATTCATGACCAATTATTTTATTCTAGAATCCTGCCCACCAACCCTAATAGCACAATCTACTAGAGAAGACCTTTGAAAACCTAACTAAAACCCTTTTTTACCTCTCCTTGGTAGCAAGATTATGCTCTAAGGAATGCACTAAATTGGACATTCTAGATTAGGCGGTGGCTAACACTATGCTTATTACCAATCTGGTCATTAAGATGATGACTGTATATCTTACTTATTCAACCAAGGTAAGGGTGTAACACCCTCAATTTTTGAACAAAAGAATTTCATTTTAAAGATGATGTAGAAGCATTTATAAAAGAAAAATTGAGGGTATTACTGCCACATCAACTCTGAAAGAGTTGTGATCATCACCTAACCCATGCCCAATGTAATGTAAAAATGAAATAATAAACAAAAGATGCATGTTCTACTAGTAATACAACAATAATAATGCTAAAAATGATAAGAATGATAATATAGTTAGAAGAGTGAGTTTATAAAATCTAAATACGAGAATCAAAGCTAAGAATTTAAATAACCAAAAAAGGGACAAAAGCATACTAACATAGTGGGAAAAATACATCTAACCGATTAACCTAACTCTTAAACCCCAAGCAATGCCCAACTAGTCACCCACGACATCATCCTCAACGTACTCTAGGTAAGAACCATAACCCTACAAATTTTCCTCTTTTTGCTAGACCAGAAGTCAGATCATTACAGAGGCCACATAAATATAGTATCAGTATGGTGAAGTATTGATAAAACCAACTATCTGAAATATTGTAAAGCCTCATGCTTCACATTGAAGTCACATAGTAGTATGGTGATAAGTATACTGATATAGCATAACACTCATGCTCATGATAGCAATATAATATGCCATACTTGCATGGAAATCATAGAAGAATCATAATACATATCATACATTAGAATCACATAGCTAAAACCATTTTACAAATCTTCCTTTAGTGACCACATACCTTTCAATTATTATGATAATCCAATTGACCACACTCATTTCTCCACAATTAACAAAAGATATGGCAGCATACACACACAATAGAATACCATACACACCACACAAGGTAAGAGTACATCAAGGAAGCTTGTATTAGGATACCTGACCCACCCGTACTAGACATCAATGCCATGATGGCCTACCAAAGTATAATCCTATACCTTAAAAATATATGCATACCCCCTTATCGATTGCTACCTGGTAGAGAAGAAAATAGGTACTAAGTGAAAAAATAAAAATAAAATGCAATCTGCCCACTAACTCCTAGCTAGGGTTGTTAACGAGTCATGCCTAGCCAAGCCAAGGTGGGCTTGGGAATAACTCATTTAATAAATGAGATTAAAAATGAAGCTCAATATGATATTATATATAAACTAGCTGAGCTTTTAACGAATTGAGCCGACTCCTGAGCTTTTGTAGTAAATGAGCTAAGCTCACTAGGTTTTACACTATAAATGAGCTCGAGCCTAAATTTTGTATGCTTAAGCTCCAAAAAGCTAGGAAGACATCTCTATTCATTAATATCCCTACTCCTATCTAGCTACCTTGAGAGTCATAGAAAAAAGGCTCGAACAAAATCTTAATAAATTATTATAAATTACCAAGTGATATCACACATCACAATTTAAATCCATTAAAAACCACTTGAGTGTTTCCAAGTGATAACACCAAACACAACACAAGGCATATAAGCCACTAACCGGGTGTTTAGAGATGACACCAAACTTAACCACTCAAGGCACCATAATATTATCATTTTTATCCATATTAAATTCAGGTTAAAGATGGTTGAAATCATGATTCAAATGTTGTGATTACATAAAAACATTAATATGGAAGTCTCAAAGAAGGAACATTAAGTAACAAGAAAACATGGTGAAATTAGGCAGATAAGTTGATCGGTTCCTAAGACCAGTCGACTAGTCTGGTTGCACCAAACTTGCAAAAATAAAACACAACAAAATAAGTAAACTAGTTGGTCTATCTTATCAACTGTTCATAAGAACCAACCGATGGATTTTGCCAAATAGGTCCATGGGTATAAGCAGAGCCCACACCACTCTGGTCACAAGGCAACCAGTGTATGGGATTGACAATCTGATCGACTGTTCAAGAAATAAGTCAATCATTATGGAAAACCAGTTGATTGGTATAGGCTAAACAACACCCTAACATGCAAACCATATACGAAAAAAGTTGTCAATCTTTCCAAAATTAATCCTATCATGCTTCTATTTTGTAGAACATACAAAAAGGCATACTTAACATAAATTATGGTAGTGATCATTACTCAACAAGATCATTCTTTTATTTCACCAAACTTATACATAATATAAAAAGTTCTCAACAAGCTCCCAAAAATTCATAAATCAAATATGGTCATATGTTTGATTCTAATAACTCAACATAATACCTACACATCAAAAAACATACTAAGAACATAGAACCACAAAAAACAACATAAGAACTCATGCATGTTAGAGATAAGGATGTCTTACCTACAAGCAATTCTTCTAGAACAAAAATAATAAATAGAAGAAGAAGTAAGATCTCAATTTCCTTATAGAACTAAGAATCAAACCATTAAAATTCATTTTCAAAACTTAACAAAAATGAAATCAAAAGGAGATGGAGAAGAAAAATGGCAGAGCACAACCTTTTCTCATAACTAAAATCAAAGAGGGAAAACCAAGATATGTAATCCTTCTCAAAACATTTTTCCTTCCTTGCTTGCGAGAAATAAGGGATATCTAAAGCTAAGATTAAGAAAAGAAAGAAGATACAAGAATTCGACCAAAGGATGAGGAACAAGAGGTAAGTCTTTGATTTCTCATAAGAGAAGAAAAAGGAAGAAAAGTGAATAATGTCCAAATCATAGGAATTTTTCACAAAGGAAAAGAGACAAAATGAGAAAGTTCAGAAGGTAAGGAGTGAAATGAATCAGGAATGGAGTGCATAGAAGGGGTAACTAGTCGAAACCCAGAAGATAAATAGAGACATATATACATATACATACATATATATATATATATATATATATATATATCTAGAGAGAGAGAGAGAGAGCGAGAGAAAAGGCTAACTCGATTAAGTGTGTGCAACCAAGTGTAAGAGAATGTATGATGAGGTGAGGGATGTAGAGTGTAGTTAGGAGGGGACTTGGTAGAGGGTTGGTAAGTCAGGGAAAGAGTGTATGAGGTTAAACACGTAGTTATAGCTTTCAATAATAGAGAGGAAAGTGAAGGAGAAGACAAAAGGTGAGAAATGCCTCAAAAAGTACTTTTGGAGAAATTTTAGCTAAATAAGAATTATTGAATGATCTAAATAATGTAAAAATAAACTCAAAGCACCACAATATGCTTATTAGCACAAAAATATTCTTGTTATAAGTTTTCATAAACTTTGGAGAGAGATTTTAATCAAAATATAAAAAAAAATAAAATCATAAGACAACCAATTGATCGGTTTAAGTAAATTGGTTGATTGGTTCATCAAGAAATAAAATTGTCAGTTCCTAAGAGTACTGGTTGACAAGTTAAGGAAACCAGTTGATCAATGTGGCTAAAATTTATAACTTTATTATAATTTTAAGCCCTTTCCAAAACTAAAACCAATTTATTTTATATTAACATAATTTTAAACATATTTGAAGGATTTTAAGATGGGATATTACAAAATGAACTCTACCTATAGCTCTTAACTTTGAAAGCATGCCTAATAGTGCCAATTAAATGCTCAAGGCTATAAAAATTGAAATACAGTTACTTTTTAAATGCCAATAAGAGGTTATTACAAGGTTTATCAAGTTCTTGTCCACTTTTGAGTTTCTAAACCTTATTAACACCAAATAGACCAATGTGGTACAACTAGAAGAAAGTAGGACTTGTCATGAGAAAGTGAATGATACGAGTACAAAAATAGAGCAAGTAGAGGAGTTAGGTCAATAGATGGAGAGCATCATTAGGAGATTAAGGAGTAGGATGGTTTAGAGAGTGTTAAGTAGGTTGATGCAGTAGAGAGGGCTATGTAGAAGGAAGAATAAGTTGATAAGGCTGCCAAGGAAGATGAAGACAATAAAAATAGACCTAATAAAGAGGATGCCAAAAGGTTCACCTAGTAATAATTAGGGAAGAACAACAAAGCCCTACCATATACATTTCCTTCCCTAGTGAATGACTTGTAAGTGGGTTAGCATTTTCTTTATTGGTTAGACCCTATATAACCTAAAAGTAGATTGTTCTTTCTTCATATTATCCCACCCATCTAGGCAGTGAGGATAGGGCCAATTTTTGTCTAGAGGGATGGGTATATCATAGCAATACTATTACGAACCTATAGTCAACATGGCCATTTTTTGTGTATCTCAATGTTAATTCATATATCCTTTTGACCTAACTATTTTGTGTGTTCTTAGTATAGTTCTCTTATTATCATTCATAAGGTAAGAATAATAATATTCACCCTACTCAGAACATAAGGTAATTTCTCTAGACTTACCCTATAAATTGAACAAGTATTACTAATGCATATCCTCCTATATAGTACGTATGTGTATGTCTTTGAGCTTAATTATATGATGTCCCCATTAATAGAATTTAATTTAGTGTATGCTAAATTTTGTGACTGAGGAATAGCTTAATGATTTCAATGAAGTCATGAGACACTAACTTGACCTAAATAAATAAATAACAATAAATAGGTACTTTACAATTCTTAGACCCTACTTAAAATTATTATCATGTGTTCTTAAGCACATACTCCTAGAGTCCCTATCACTAGACCATCAGTGAACCATGAGCTTAGGTTTAAGTGTAAGGTGAATAAAGCATTACTTTATAAGGATATAGTGAGTGACCTTATGAACTACCACCTTGGGGAGTGTATGATATGATTTAAATTTAGGAGAAAATTTCTTCAAAAATTAAAATTTATGCCAAGCATAAAAAAAGACATGGCATTAGCAATGCAAAAAGGGACTCTGACACAACTAAGACCTAGTAACCAATGTTACCATCATGTGCCCCTTGTGTACACTTGTGTCAATAGTGTTGTATGATAAGAGATATGAAAAATATGATTGGAATAAGTGATAGGGTAGAGTAACTAGGAGATAGTGTATGTAATCCAGATGATCCCTTGAGTCAAAGACCTGTCCACTTGAGGAATCTTGTTCTAAAAAAACCCTTAGATACAACACAACCAAGCTCATATGGGGATGAGAAAGGTTTTCAAGGATATTCTATGGGGAGGAGCTTAGTTATAACAACTCACCTTATGTCTCACTCTTAAGGTGAAGATAAGAGAGATCATGATAGCACACACATACAAAATGATAACTCTTTTAGTCTAGGTCATATGCATACTAACACCTTTCTTGGATTTTAGTTGTTATTACTAAGTTAACTTTATTGAGGACTAAGAGCCATTGAGTTGTACCTAAGTCAATAGAAATCATGATTATTACATGCTTGTCATTATTTTTTCCCAAGTAATAGTTTAAAATTGGGGGATCTAATAATGAAAGAGTAATACATATTTTTAGACTCTACTAGGGTACATTTTTAAGGAACTTTACCAGTATTAGTGTCATAACGTTTGTTTACGGCATGTTTTGACCATTTTATCATGTAGCAGACTTGCAAGATTAGGTATAGGTTTGGACTAAAACTACTCTACTACTAGTCATTATATACTTAGTATGCTTACAATCTGATGTAATGTAAGAACACATGCTTCAACCTTCTCAGGGTGAGTGAGTGAGATGAAGACAAACTACCTAAAAGACACCCTACAATAGCTAACCTACTATATAACCAAAAAAAAATTCCTTTTCCCAAAAGCTTCCACAATAATAGTTTGTTATAGATAATTTTGGTCAAAATTTTTAAGCCACTACAGTGAACTAGCAATTGCTATTGGCACTACTTTTTAACACATGAGTACTTGAAAACTCTCTTAGAATCTATAAAAGGACCAACAAATTGAGCAAAAAGTATAAAATAACAGAAAATTGGAGGAAATACAAATGATAGTGCAAATTTTGAGTAAAAGAGAAGGCATTACATTGTAGGATCTTAAGGAGGAATAATGAAGGAAAGGTATTAGAATGGCGAGCAAGGTTCACTCTCTCCCTTGTTCTCCTTTCCTTCTTTTCTTTATCAACTCTCATTCTAATATGAGTATCATGATGTTACTCAACATGAGTGATTTCAAATATGTGGAGGATTAGATGATATTTCCATGGTAATGCATAACACATTGTAACTTGCTTAAGTTATATGGTATTTCAATTTGATGTTTCTAATTGCATGTTAATTATTATTTGCTTGCACCATTCAGTATTTACTTAGTCTTGGGATCTATGAGAGGGTTAAGCAACCCAAAAAAGATTCAAATTGGTGCTAGGGTTGTCACAGAGATGTGAATAGGCCTTAGTGTTGACACTACGAGGTTCACAAAATGACATTGCCAAAATCTATGTATTATGATAGTAACAACCTAAGAATATGCTTCACCCTCATTGAAGCTTGGTAAACCTAAGGTGTTGATACCCTAATAGTTTAGCATGTGATGATATGTTATGTGATGCTTCGTAAGTGATATGAGATGCCCCTCCCCACATCTCTTGCTACTAATTCCCTAGTTTGTTAATTGCATATCTTTGATCTACTTTCATTTTAATCAATTTAGTTACAAATTACCTTTTAACATTGCCAATATTGTTACTATATTATATTTCATATATTTACATGATTTTGTTATCTACAATATCACTCTTACTTAGTGTAGCCTACAAAGTATTTGTGGGGCAATACTCTACTCATCATTTACTACTTGATATGATTGTGTGTGCTCAAACATATTGTGGTCCTACATTTCCTTCCTTATTAAGGTAGTTAACCCTACGTTGCCCCTCTAAGTAAGACCTAACTATGATACATAATCATAATTCATGCAAACATGTTATCATATCATATTAATTTCACAACTTCCCAAGAAAAAGGTAATATAACATATGACTACATGCTAATATCCAAGTATATAACACATGTAAATAAAGAAATCAAATCTATAAGGTATCTCTATGATTTTAGTTTTTATTATCACCTTTTCATATATTGTGATCATATAAGCTTGATTTATTATCTTTTAATCCATGGTCCCTCAACTGTTGTTAAGTGTTTACACTAAACCATATAAGTTAATGTAAAGAGATTACCACACATGGTCAGAATATACCAAGAGCACCTTTCAAGAGGTTCTGCACTAACCACACACTTTTTTATCCCTATCATGAGGCTTTTGTTAGCAATCTTAACAAGAAAAGGGGCATCCCATTCCATAATGAATGGGCACACACATAGGCCAAATACACATAAGGAATCAAATCATATAGCCATCTTGTAAAAGGAATCAATAATCAACCATTTTTGTAAGGAATCAATAAATTGGAGTTTCGCTCCGCTTCACATGAACATATATGCCAACGAGCTAATTTAAGGATGACCTGAGCACCTTTCATCGATCACCAAATGCCATTGTAGTTTAGACATCTAATGCTCACCATGAGTGGTCTCCTGCCATAATGTCCTCACAGAAAGTAACATAATTTCAGAAGGACCAATAGAGTATAGAATGCACCAAGCTACAATATCACTAGTACCTCATTGTGTTTTACAACAAAATGAAACAAAATTCCAAAATATCTATACTGTTTTTAAGGAAAGCACACAAACTTTACAAATTTAAAAGGATTATCATAACCTCTATCAATTTTAAAGGATTACTCTAACCTCTCACATCATAGAGATAATCATTAAAACACATAAGTGTTTATTGTTAATACAAAACCTCAAAGAACATTCACAAATCTTTAAAAACAAAAAAAAACACTTACCTAAAGGGTCATTATGGATCATAGAATCCCTTAAAGTATTTTAGGGAAACACCCCAAAATCATAAGCAAGAGGCCATAAATATACTTTTTTGTAAGTAAAATTGGTGAGCCTTTTACTAAGTAGAAGTTCCAAAAATCCAACCAAAAGTCAAACTTAGATCACCAAGACCCTAAGGTCCAACCTAACTCATTTTTATTTATTTAGTCATTCAATAACCAAAATACACTTTGAAGACCTAACACGTGTTCCCTAGGTTCATATGGCCTAAAAATAGGGTAAAAGCACATAAGGCAATTTTTCCCATTAGGGTAAAAATCAACCAAAAAATGGATATATAAATAAGTTAACGAAGTCAGAAAAAGCACCCACATCAAATTTGGAAATTCAATATTTATAAAAAATATATATATACTATCATCAGTCGATAGAAAATATCATTTTATACCGAGAAGCATAAATCCAAAAAGCAAAAATATTTTATCACTAAAAATTACTATTCATTGAGATTTACTATTTACACTCAATTACTATTCATGAGGGTTAAGGATGAGTAATCAAAGTTCATGGTTAACCTAGGACCCTAAATCATGTTAAAAGCCTTTTAGAGGTAAATGTGCTATTTTTATGTTTAATTATCTCAAAACATGATTATTCACAAATTAAACCCTTATTAGTATTTTTTTAGGATGACATTAGCATAGAATAATTTGAAGAAAAACCAATTAATGAAGAACAAGTTTTAAAGCATTCAAACATTCAACTAAAATTAAAAGCCTTTGATCATATTTTTTTAGCTAACATATATAGCAAAGTTTATCTATTAATTAAAAGGATTAACATGGTATCATGAAATTAATCAAAATTCAAAAAATCATCATAAGGCCCCAAGAACATCAAGAACGCATAAACCATCATAAATTCTAAACGAAAATAATAAATGCTTAATAACATCAAAATATAACAAGCTATATAACAAAATCTATCTAAGAAATGTAAGGATTAAATATCTAAGAATCATTATCCAAAGGGAAGGACTAAAACCCAAATAAAAAATAAACCTCGCCATTAACATTTTGAAACTATTCAAAAACAACAACTAACATGCTTAGATGTAGTAAATAGATCTTACTATAAATCTAAGATCTAAATTAGAAATAAAAGAGGGAATTAAAGACCATAAAAAAACCTTAAAAAATCTCTTGAAACCTAGTAAAATCAAGGAAAATATTAGCAAAATAATCACATAAAAACTTAATCAAAGGAGATATAATTAAAGAGAAAAGGAAAGTGAACTTATCTTCATGTTTTTAAGAGAAAAAAAAAGCATGGCTCAACTTGATGCGTGTGGAAATATGGAATTATCAAATATGTAAACCTAAGCCTTAATTATGTTGGAAATAAGAAGATGAAGACTTGAAGGTCGTGAATTGAAGATGAAGATATTCATTTGTCGAGGTAATTATGAGGATGATTTGATGATGGTGTTGATGACTCGATGTTGATAAGATGAATGCTGAAGGTGATTCAACGGTGGGGAGGTGGTAAGGATTATGATTCAACAATGATTAAGTGAAGGTGATGATGATTCAACAATTAGGCTATGAAAATAGAAGGTTTTGTGGGTTATGGTTAGGGTTAGGGTTTGGTTTCAATTTGGATGAATTGGGGGCTATGACTATGGTTGGGAATGGCATGGGTTATGGAGGTTAGAAAGATATTACTTAATCTCTAATTCACACAGATAAAGAGATTAAGGGTTTCAAGATTAATCATTCATCCAGATTCGATTAAAATTGAGAAGAACTCACACAGAATTCAATAAGCAATACTTGCAATTTTCATTCAAATTCAATTCCCTCTTCAACATGTGTTCTATATAATTTATAGCCAAGGCCACCGATTATTTTATACAAGATATTTCCATTTACTAGCTAAAAGACATTAGAAGATATAATTCTTCAAAAGATAATGAGCTAAAGACATAAGAAGATATAATTCTTCAAAAGATAGATTTATTCCACTTTATTCTCTAGCTAATCTTTAACTCAGCTAATTAATTAATTAATTAACTAAACCAACTAATATGCACGTCCAAGGCCATGCCCTCCATGCTTGTCATGCACATGCCATATACGCCTAGTAGCTTGCATGGTACGTTTCATCCATAACTAGCAATGTAACCATCCTTTTGTCTTCAATTTTGTGGGATATCCTTTCTAAATGAAGAAAAATTGGTTCCATAATGATGAATGCCAAGTATTGAGTATTTGATTTTACATCATTCTCCTCTTGTTGACTTGAATTTGCCCTCAAATTTGCATCGCTATAGTAACGGCTGATGTCTCCAACATTGAATGTCCTTAATACCCCACCATATAAATTTGGAAACTCTAGCTCATAAGCACTTTCCCCAAACTTTCCTTTGAAAGGACCATCTACCCTTTTCAAAAGCCTATTTTTTTCTTAGATTAGGAAATCTCTCCTTCCTCAAGTGCAGTCATACCAAATCTCCTAGTTGAAAATTATGTTGACTCCTATCCTTATTTTCTCTTATCTTATATACTTCATTAGCTTTCTCAATATTTTGCTTGATTTGTTGATGAATTTTTTTAAAGAACTCCACTCTCTCTTGTGCATCATAACTCTTCACTTCACCTTTCTTCAATGGTACCATATCAATTGGTATATATGGATTAATAACATATACTATCTCGAATGGACTAGAGCTTATTCTAGTGGAAGAACTTCCATTGTAAGCAAAATCCGCATGTGCTAACTTGAAATCCCAATCCTTAGCACTCTTGCTCACCAATCCCCTTAGCAAAGTGCCCAAATTTCTATTAATAACTTTGGTTTGTCCATCCATTTGAGGATGATGTGATTTGCTAAATAGAAGCTTCCTTCCTAACGTGTGCCATAATGTCTTCCAAAAATAACTTAGGAACTTCACATCTCTATCCAAAACTATACTCCTTGGAATCCCATGCAATCTCACAATATGCTTAAAATACAAATCCAAAACACGAGTAGCATCATCGGTCTTGTGACATGGAACAAAATGAGCCATCTTGGAAAATCAATCCACCACAACCATAATGGAATCCTTACCTCTTTGTGTCCTAGTCAATCCCAAAATAAAATCTATATTAACACCTATCTTTGGTTGAGTAGGCATGGGTAAATGCACATATAACCCTTTGTGGAAGAAACTCTTGCTCCTCTGGCATGTAGCACACCTAACAACCATGGCTTGTACTCCCTTTTGCATTCTCAACCAATAGAAATGTTCTTGCAAAAACTCAAAAGTTTTGTAAACTCCAAAGTGACCTGTAATTCCTCCTTCATCCACCTCTTTGATTAGTAAGTCTCGAACTGAGGTCTTGGGCACACACAATTTGTTGTGTTTGAATAAGAATCAATCTTGAACAATATAAGCTCCTTAACTTCCTTGTTTGTTGCTATCTTTGAAGATCATAACAAAATCATCATCCATGGTATATCAACTCTTCAACATCTCGAATCCCAAAAGCTTTGCATCCATCATGATAAGTATCATGGTCCTCCTAGATAATGCATCTGCCACAACATTCTCTTTGCCATCCACATATCTTGTAGAGAACACAAATGTTTTTAATAAGCTTGTCCACTTAGCATGTCTTGGACTCACCTTCTTTTAACCATGTAGATACTTCAAACTTTCATGATCCGAGTGAAGTAAAAAAGGCTTGGGTCTCAAGTAATGGCTCCATGTCTCCAAACAATGCACAATAACATAGAACTATTTATCATAGGTCGAATAGTTGAGTCTTACACCATTCAACATTTCACTAAATAAGGCAATCAGTTTCCTTTCTTGTGAGATCACACCCCTAATGCCTACACCATTGGCATCACATGTTACTTCAAATAATTTATCAAAACAGCGTAAAGATAATACCAGTGCGTTTGAGAGCTTTTTCTTCAAGTCTTCAAAAGCCTTTGTCACTTAATCATTCCAATGGAACTTTCCTTTCTTCATCAGTTGTGTGATAGGTGTTGCAATGGTGGAGAAATCTTTGATGAATTGCCTATATAATGAGACCAACCCATGGAAACTTTGAACTTTATGGACATTAGTAGGAATAAGCCACGTTTAGATAGCTTCCACCTTTGACAGATCAACTTTAATACCATCTTCAGTCATAATATAATAATGGAAAATCACCCTCTACATCATAAAATCACATTTCTCCATCTTACCATAGAGTTTCACCTCTCTAATCTTGTCAAAAAACTTTTTTTAAGTGTTGCATGTGCTCAAACTCACTCTTTCTATATACAAGAATATAATCAAGGTAAACAACAACAAAGACTCCAAGGAAGGGTCTAAGTACCTCGATCATCAATCTCATGAAGGAACTATGTGCATTACATAGCCCAAATGGCATCACCAACCACTCATACAACCCATACTTAGTCTTGAAGGTCATCTTCCACTCGTCCCCTTCCCTTATTCTCATTTGATGATAGCCACTCCTAAGATCAAGCTTCGAGAACACCTTTGCAACATGCAATTCATCTAACATGTCATCTCATCTTGGCATCAAAAATTTGTACTTGATTGTGATGTTATTGATTTCTCTCAAATCAATACACATCCTCCACGTACCGTCCTTCTTAGGTACCAAGAAAGCTGGAACACTACATGGACACATACTCTCCTGAATATTGCCTCGGCCCAACAACTCTTGCACTTGTCTCTATAGATCCTTAGCCTCCTCCAAATAGCACCTATAAGCTGGCTTATTTGGTAATGGGACTCCTGGCATAAGATCAATAGCATGCTCAATACCTCTCAAAGGAGGTATCCTAATTGGCAACTCATCTAGAAAAACATTGGCATACTCACTCAACACTTGTTGCAATTTTAGATCCATATTAGCATTCTCCCCTCGTTGGAATTCCTTTTCCACCAATGCATAGCATATCTTCTCATCTTTGATAGCTTCAATCATCTCACACTCCTTAAGGATCAACAACTCCATGCTACTCTTCTTTCTTTCCCTCCCACACTCGACATATTCCTTATTTTTTTTCTTCATTTTTTTGCCGCATGCTCTCGATTCCTTCCCCTTTTTCATTCCTAAAAACTGAATTCTCCCCATCTAGATTAGGTTTTAGTCTAAACTTCTTTTGGCCCTTGCACACCACATACTCATTAAGGACTCCATCATCTACAACCTTCTATTCAAATTGCCACGGCCTCCCCAGAAATTTGTGACAAGCATCCATAGGTAGAATATAACATAAAACATCATTAAAATAATTTTCAATCTTAAAAGAGATAAGAGTTTGTTTGGTTACCCTTAAACCTTTGTCTTTATTGAGCCATTAGAGTATGGTCTTGGATGACCCATGGTCTCCAAACTGAGCTTTCTCACCATCTTCTCACTAGCAAAATTAGTGCATGAGCCATTATCAATGATGAATTCATGCACTTTATCACTAACTCTACACTTGGCCTTGAAATTCTTCTCCCTTTGAGTAAGTAGAGGTTGTTGTTGTACATGGAGCACCCTTTTAAACATATAGCAATCCACTTGGACCTCTTCCAAATCATCCTCCAAGCTATCACTCTCTTCTTCAAGGTCTCCATCAAGATATTCATTCTCATTACAAGCCTCCATACTTGCTATCTCCTTCAAAGTCAATGCCCTTTGGTTTGGAAAATCCCAAGCAAAGTGACCATAACCTCTACACTTGAAGCATTGCTTATTCACCTTATCACCCACTTGATCCTTGCCCTTTTCTTCATGAATGAACCTTCTAAAATTGTCTCGATTTGTGGCTTGATAAATTGGTGGCTTCGACACCCCCTTAAAAGTTGAACCATATGGAGCATTAATTGACTTGTTCAGTGGCTTTGTTCTCATCAAATATTTCTCAAACTTGATTGCTAACGTGGCAAGGTCTTCAAACACTTCATAAGGATACACCTCCACCTTATCTCTAATATTCATATTTATCCATCCAATGAATCTTACACACCTTTGTTCTTTCTTTCTTGGATATCACAAATAAGAGTTAATATTTCAATCTCTCTAATGTATTCATCAACTCCAAGCAACCCTTACCTCAAAGTAGTCATATTTATGAAATCATCTTACTCATATTATTTAAGCACAAATTTCTTCTTCAAATAATTATTTTAAATTTGTCCCATAACCTAATTATGTTTTTCCTTCTATCTCCCTCTCCTCTTCAAATTATCATACCACACTCTAGCAAATTTCTTAAACTTCAATATTACTATTCCGCACCTATTCTCATCATCAATCTCTTTATACTCAAAAATAGATTCAACAATTTGCAACCATTTAAGAAAAGATTCTGGATCAATATTACCTTCAAATTCGGGTAGATCAAATCGGATTCCCTTCTCCACATCATCATAGGTTTTCTTGAGGTGTCATGTGGTCTTCCACAGTTTCCCACACTCTCTTCTCCTTCCTCCATTCAATCTTGTGCCCTTCTCACGTGGTCTTCTTCTACTTTTTCCCTTTGGTTTTGTGGTTGCACATGTGACCCTTGAGCTTGTGAAGCTTCTATTCTCCCCATACATAGATTTACTTCCTTGATTTCATCCACCAATAACTTGAAAACATCTTTCAAGTCTTCCTCTTGGTTTACCATCTCCTCCCTTCACCAACCGAGTGGTGTTGTCCAAAATGCCTCCAATTTCTTGGATCTTAGTGTCTTATTGGTGAATTCTTTGGAGAATCATGAAGAAGAGACACGTTCTTTGAAGATTCTTGAAGTAAGAACACGTTCTTGCAAGAATCTTAAAGGAAATATTGGATCTTGATCACAATAGATCAAAACCATGCTCTGATACCAAAATTGATGTGTGTGGGAATATGGAATTATTAAATATGTAAACCTGAGGCTCGATTATGTAGGAGTTAAGAAGATGAAGATTCAAAGGTGGTGAATTGAAGATGAAGATATTCGTTTGTGGAGGTAATTATGAGGATGATTCGGTGATGGTGATGATGATTTGATGTTGATATGATGAATGATGAAGGTGTTTCGAAAATGGTGAGGTGGTGAGGATGATGATTCGACAATGATTTGGCAACAAGGGTTTGAAAATAGAAGGTTTTGTGGGTTAGGGTTTGGCATCGTAAATTAAGGTTAAGGTTTGGTTTCGATTTGGATGAATTGGGGACGATGATTATGGCTAGGAATGGCATGGGTTATGGAGATTAGAAAGATAGTACTTAATCTCTAATTCACATAGATGAAGAGATTAAGGGTTTCAAGATTAATCGTTCACATAAATTCGATTAAAATTGAAAAGAACTCACATAGAATTCAATCAGCAATACTTGCAATTTTCATTCAAATTCAATGCCATCTTCAACATGTGTTCTATGGCTTATATAGCTAAAGCCACCGATTACTTTATATAATATATTTCCATTTACTAGCTAAAAGATATTAGAAGATATAATTCTTCAAAAGATAACTAACTAAAGACATAAGAAGATATAATTCTTATAGATTTATGCTACTTTATTATCTAGCTAATCTTTAACTCAACTAATTAATTAATTAATTAAACCAACTAATATGCACATCCAATATGCCTTTTATTCCCCCCATGCACGTGTCCATACCCTCCATGCATTCCATGCACATGCCATATACTCCTAGTAGCTTGTATGGTATGTTTCATCCATAACTAGCAATGTAACCATCCATTTGTCTTCAATTTTATAGGAGATCATTTCTAAATAAAGAAAAATTGGTTCTATAATGATGAATGACAAGTATTTAACTTTTTCTCCTACGTCACAACCATGGAAAAAAATAGGATCTTCATCCATGAAATAGAGAGGATAAAAGAAGAGAAAGTGGCAAATAAAAAGGATAAGAAGAAGAAGAAGAAACAAAAGGAAGAAAAATGGAAATGTTGTGGTAGTTGTTGTGATCGAGAAAGGTTGGGAAAGGTGGTGGCCATGGATATGGAGGTTTCCTTAGACAAGGGAGATAAAAGAGCGAGTTGAAGGTATATAAATATGACATGTATACATAAGATCAAAGGAGAAAGAAAATGGAAGATATTTTAGTTGCTTAGCATGGTCTATATTGGTGAAAATGTGGGGAAAAAACTATGATTTTTTGTGTGAAAAATATCAAGAAATGGGAAGGGAAGTGGTGTAAAAAAATAGGAAGGATAGGAGGAGAAAATTTTAGGAGAAGTGGAGAAGGAATATATGAAACAAAGATAATATGCTAAGTGTAAAGGGTGGAGGCTAGATTAGTAATTATGTGTAATACTTAATCATGAAGTCTTTAATGTAGATAATTCATGAAAATAACAAAGTAAAAGTGTGGAGGGATTGGTTCCACATGAAAAGGAATATAAGTGGCCAAGAATCAACCACCATGTTAAAACTAAAAGGTGGAGAAAGAAGTAAGATAATTTCGTACACTAAAGGGAAAAATGATTATTTTTTGTATTAAGGAAGCATAAATCTATTTTGTACCAACCATAGATGGCTGAAAAATTATAAGGGCATAAATGAGAGGTTATAATCCTTTGTAATTAATAATGAAATATTGAGATTAATCATCATAATATTAGATAAAGATTAGAGGAAGAATATTCATATTAGATGACTTACTCTGCCTAAAACTATCCAATTATATCCAAAAAAATTTAAATAATTATATAAAAAAAATTAATCATTTTATTCCCAATTATACTAATATATAGTGATCCCTAAAGTTTTATAAGTTTTAGATAGTTAAAAGGGTTATTTTAAGGCATAAAACACTAAAATAAGGTTAATTGGGGCATAAATTTTTTTTCTTAGAGATATCCAATTATAATTTTTAAATAGCCTACAGAAATCATAAGAGGACAAGGATTTCAAAAGTGAAATAATTATAATGATCTAGTTAGAGTATGATAGATAAAAATGGCTTACAAGATCTCATAGAAATGAAATGTTCCAAAAATGAAAAAAAGGGTTTCTAATTTTATAAAAGGTACAATAAAATATTCAAATAATATATTTTTATTTTTGAGTATATAAGATATTGAATAGGTTAGGGCTTTCAAAATGGGGGTATTACATACACATCCATTGGTTGTCGAATGAGATGTCCTTGTGTCCTATGGTTTGTAATAAGTGACACAATTGATGAAATTTTCCATGTCACTTGTTTTCTTATTGAAGAGTTAGTTCATTCACTCCAATCTCTTTACATCTATAATATATGATCATGAAATGGAAAAAATATCAATGTTGTTTGTTTCTTATAAATAACTTAGATGCCCTTGTTTCTTATGGTTGATTATGCTATTGAGTGTTCCTTATTTAGTGACCTTCATGATTTAAATATGAGTTATTCTTTTGGCATGTCATTACAATTGAGGAATGTTTCATATGTTTTATGATAACATGATCCTATGTGCATCTTGAACTTTATGATGTATTAGAATATGTTTGATTTACTAGTACTCAGCCATACTAAAGCTATATTTGATATTTGGTGGCTATGATGATCTTGCACTTTACTTGAGTAATTAGATGATGATATGAAAGGTTATGATTCCTATTTGGAGGTTAATATAAGCAAATAGTTGGCTATGCTTTTAGATATTCTTTTCACCAAGTGTTAGCTAACTAGTGCAGTGTATATTTCCTACATTGGGCTCTTACATAATGGTTATACTTTAATAATGATTGTACCACCAATCAAGTTGTTAACCAATACGACCTGGTAGCTATAAACTCTAATATGCTTCACCCCAAGTGATTTTTCTTTCAATAGTTCATACTATACTTCCAACAAACTTTGTTATCAATATGGATTTGAACCTAATAATAGCAGCAAGCCAAATAACCACCACATAAAATGATCCTTTGTCACTTCACTTGCTAACATTACTCTTGGATTGGACAAAGCGCTACCATTAACATTAATATGGACAAATCCACTAGCGGTAAATGTCTAACCAGTATGATAAAAGGATATGGTGCCAAGAGGATTTTCAATAGTATTTACCTTATTACAAGCATTTTCTTCATCCTCTACAAATGTTTATATCCACTCCACAACTCTACCAAGCCACCAAGACTATCAAAAATAGATCAATTAATTCCTCCTAGGCCAAATACTCCACAAGTAATAATAAATATGAAAACCTAAGATGATTATTCATTTGTTGGAGGCCAACTTCTACATAAGCTCCCTTCAAACCATTCATTTAATGAACTATAGAAAAACTCATCATGCGTTTGCATATTTGGATGAACAAGTTCATATAAGATTGCACAACTAATAGAACAATCTCTTAGTACGTGAAGCTTGGTCTCTAGGTGTTAACCGAAGCATCATAACATGTATCATCTTTGAGATGGTGATTATACTTGTTGTTGTTCATCAATAATAGGTTACGTATAACCAACCATGCAAATAATTTAACCCGACGCAACACATGAAGCTACCAAGTTTAATTCCAATTGGGAGGCCTTGTTACACTCTCCATAGTCATCATATTATAGGCAAACTTGACTAAAAACATCCCTAAGCAAAAAATTTATTGACAAAATAGTTTGTTGGTGTAAAGGTAGAAGCATGTTTTGAAGTATGATGTTACATTTGTGTGTTGTGATTTGGATTATATTAAGCTTAACTTTATTTTGGGTTTATGTTTGGGTATGGATAGTATTCTATTAATTTTATTTTTATTTTGAGTTGTTTATGATATGGGTCGCTATTTTTGATTAAGCTTAACTTCAAATTGATTTTGGGGTTTTGAGATCATCTTGAGCCTGTGACTAAGATCAGTCGTTTACTTTTTATCAAAATCGTGTATGAGTTTGAGTTATTCGGTTTAAATAGTTTTGGGTCAGCTATTTTTGGTTTAATAGTTCCCATGTGTACAACTATTGCTTTTTATAAACCGGCAAGCGATTGGTCATTTTATTGCTTTTTAAATAGCACTTTGTAAAGTAGATGATGGGGGGGGGGGGGGACGAGACAGGGAACGAAATTAAGAAATCGGTAATTACCTGCACCAATGAAAGGGAATGAAGAAGAAGATGGAGAAATTTTCCTTTCAAGAACTTTTGTTTGGTGTTTTGGACTCTTATAGAAGCATAATAGACAGAGCGCATTAGTAAATGGCGACGAATGGGAATTAGCTAATGGACTATCTGACATTATTGGAACTTGGAAGCTAGCTACTACGTAGTACGGATATAGATATTTAATTGAATTTTCCACCAAAATGTTGGTCATGTATCAACCGTATCAACCGTTAAGATACTAGGTAATTGATCGACTCCAATGGGAGGGACTTCTTGGTGTGGTTCCATGTATCAGCATTATTGCCGAATGAAATACTATATAATCAGCGCGCACGTATTAACTAGATTATAAATCAGGTTTACGTATCAATATAATGACATGTTTAGCGCGTCGCATCTCTCAACGTATAAGGGCATATGCTTTCTGTTTATTGCTATTTTTATTATTCAAATTTTTTTTTAACACAAAAGCACGCAAGCAGTGCGGGAGCGTGTTTAATATAAGTAACTCTCTTCTGTTCTAAAACCTAATCCATTTAAAGCATATTTGGTATGGGATAATAGGAGTAGAATTTTTTTTATATTTTTTATATTAAATATTTAATAATAATAAATATTTTTTAATAAAATATTTATTTTAGATCAAATTAAGATTTAAAATAGGTATTTATTAGAATAAGAATATTTAATTTTAAATAGATTATACGAGATATATAAAATATGAATGTAATTTTTCCACCTGTATTATCCCTATACTAAACTAGTTCTTAGAGATATAATTTTGTTTAAGGAGGAAGTAGGTTTGACAGAAAGTATTCTATTTTTATCATTTATTAATTAGTTATTCACAAAAGATATATAATCTAATAGAGAAATTATAAATTGCCCTAACATATTGTATAATGTAATATGAAAATAAAAATTCCTCCTATTTAATACAAACAAATGGGTCAAAAGAAAAAATCTCCCTATTTAATCCTATCTAATGTGGGTATGAAAAAATAATTGTTCTACTTGCGCTAATTTAAATGGCAAACAAAACAAAAATCTACCTATTTGATGTTATGTAACGAGTCATTAAATGAAAATCCCCCTATTTAGTGTTATTCAACATGGAAATGAATCAAAATCTCCTTGCTTGATAATGTAATTTAAAAGAAGGAAAACAATTGTTTAAAACCACAATCTCTAAATGACAATACCCTTCTATTCATAAGATCAATTGTTGGCTTTGGCCTTGTTCTCCTCATCAATTATTATGGATATGATTTGATCTAATTACTGTCAATGAAAATTCAAGTAACTCATTGTTATTTTTTTATATTTTTTTGTAATAATAATAATGATATGAAAATGAATCTTAGTGTTAATTATTATTATTATTATCATCATCATCATCATTTGAATTTATGGTCAGATTATTATATTTATGCTAATAAAATTTATTATATTAATTATAATATTCATGCAAATATTACTATAATAATTTTTATTGATATAAATATAAATTCAATTAATATTATTCTAATAATTAATATATTATTATTATTATTATTATTGATATATTAAAATTTTATGGTAAAGTTAATATAATAATTATAATTATAACTAATTAGTATTATAAATAATTATATTTATGTTTATGATGAATATTCTTAAAGTAAAGATAAAAGTTATTATGGTAAAAATTATTAAGATTTATTTTTAAAATTATGGTTATATACAATTATTATAAATACTAATATTAATTTGATTTTATTAGCGTTGATTACTATTGATCTATCTTATATAAAAATAAGGAGAAGAAGAGAGGGTATTAATTGGGGTGATGAAAAAGCTATGTTTATTTAGTTAAACGAGTCGAACCCAAGTCATTTTCTTAGACTTGTTTATTAAATGAGTTGAACACAAGTCAAAAAAAAGTTTAGCACGGCACAATTAAAACCTAGGCTCTTTGTTCAAGTTAATTATTTAGTTAAATGACTTGAACTCGAGACTGAGAAGAGTTTAGTTCAGCTCGGCTCATTTATGGCACTAGCCTCGGTGTACCTCTATGCAACAACTAACACAACTAGATTATAATTTTTTTTTACTTCATCCAAAATGCAACCTTTTTCCCCCAAACATAGCTCTTTGCCTAGATAATGGAATCATGTCACATTCTACCTATGCAATCATCTTCTGATCTCATTCATTCTCTCTCCCAAGTCCCCAATAACTCCATCTTATCTACAACTACCTTATTGATTCCTTTGCCAATAACCGCTAGCATGCTCCTATTTTACCTTCATTCATTCTTCGGTTGGTTATGTGTTGTTCTATAGATTGCAGAGTGTTTAGTTTTCAATTTAATTCTTCTTCTATGTAAAATTATAGGTTCTTCATTAAATTACTTTAAATATTTATTTCAATTAGTGATTATATTATACTGATAAATATTTTATTAGGTTAGTGATTGTAGGAGAAAACTTGGATTGGTGACAATATTAGCAAACTAACAAGGATTTTCTTCTCTAGCATCAACTACAACATTATCTTTGTAACACCTCACATCTCAAAACCCTAAGTTATTCAAGATTTGTAGTAATAAGAACAAATCTACCTATCTTGTAGGTGCAATACACTTTTTGATGGAATGGAAGCTCTCGTTTTGTTTTTGAAACATTTTGTTTTCAATTCTAAACCTTTCTCATAAGTTTTTGTCCATCATATCTTCTAAACCCCTTTTGGCTATTAAAATTCTTCCAAATTATCTTTATTCATTCACGTTTGTACTCCTTAACTTTTTAAAAGTTGTCTTGGCTAGTTCAAAATATTAAATGGAGATCTCTACGAAAAAATACTATTTATATCACGGTTAACTATATTTTAGTGTCTTGACCCCAAAAAACATTTTCATGTTATATGAACTTAAAAAAAAAATTGGCAAACCTTTTATTTTAATTTTTATGGGCTAATAATAATTTAAAAAGTTCATTTATTTATTTGTATAACTATTTCACCCATTTAGACTTTTTTTGGTATGATAAGTAGTCAAACCAACTTGTACACTCCTAACCTTATCTGTGTTTTCTTACAAATCCTCTCCAACACATATTTAACTCTTCGGTGAGTGAAAGAAAGAAAAAAAATTCCCTTGGCTAGTTTGCTTTGTGCCATTGGTGCTCCCTTTTTGCTTTTATTCTTTTGTTGATTATTTTCTTAAACTTAATGCTTAAGTCTTAAAAATATCGATCACCTTCACCTTATGGTCTTATCATGTCATAACTCATCTTCACGCTTGGGAAGCCTCCTTTTTCTCTCCAAAACTAATGCACCGCCACCTCCATGGCTTCCACCTTGGACCACCACCAAAGTCTCCTTTACCTTTGTGGTGTACCAAGGCTTCTTCACTATTTTCGAATCTTGATTATGCTTCCAATTTTTTAAGATAAGTTCCTTAATACTTTTCCTTCAATTCTTTCTTCTTTGATTATGATTTTATGAGCTTATTTCCTTATTCATTATTTGAATTGTTCTAGGTTGTTACTCTTTTCTTAGTATTAGGGCATAAATGATCAACAAATAACATATTATGACTAAAAGTAGATAGAGTTTGTTGTTATATTGGTCTAAATGTTTTATGGTTTTATTTGTGGCATGATTAACTTTGTTAGGGTGTTTGGCCTCCAAGGCTAGATCCTTGATTTTGCAGTTTTTAGTTTAATATAGTGATACCATACTAATCTTTATAATATTTGATAAACTTTGATGTTAAGTATACGTTAATTTATTTTTGTTTTGATGCTTTAAATTAATCTTCATGGTTTGATGAGCTTGGGTTCCATATGAATTTTTACGAGAGTATTCAAGAGTTCTTGATCATTTTGTGGATTTTTTTTCAATTGGATGACATCGTGGTTTTATTAATAATTTATAGCTAAACTTTTATATATAATACATTAGCTAAAAATCATGTGTTAAGGGTTTTCAATTTTTGTTCAATGTTTGAATCCTTTAGGATTCATTCATGGTGTTATTGATGCTCTTCAAGAATTCAATGTGATGTTGGACTAATTACATTCTAACTACCCTAAGTTGGGTGAGAGGAATATTATTCATGTTAATGGCAATTATTTTTATTAAAATGAATAATTAACTCTAAAAGACCTTTTTAGCTTAATTAGGGGTCAATTTTCAACCTTTGACCATTGACTATTGACTTTAACCTCGATAATGGTAAGTGATTGTGAAAAATTCTTTCCTATTAGATAGTAGTTCTTGGTAATAACGTTTTGATGATTTTTATATTTAAAAATCTAGGCATAAAATAACATTTTTTGTACTCCATAAATAGTTATTTTTTAAGATAGTTTTTTCCTAAAAAAAAGGTTCCTATCTAACATGTTTTGGCTTTCTAAGTTGTTTTCCACCATCAGTTTGGTATTTTATCTCCTAAAATGTGATCATTTGTGTTTTATAGTAATTTTTTCTTGATTTTGAACCAAATTTATTTATTTTGATTCAAAAAGTTGTGTTTTTATGCAATTGGTTTTAATGTTTTGGGCTTTTACCTTGATCTTCTTACGTTAGCTTGTATAACTTACTAGTGGTTATTATGTTTTGATGTGGTTTCATAATGTATTTTTGGGGATCTTTTTCCCTTGTATGGTTTTGTTTTTTAATTGTTCTTTTTTGTTCTAAGCTTTATGACATGACTTTATTTCAAGTCTTCTAAATCCTTTTTAAGTATCTTCATATCCAATAAGATATGACACATCCTATATAGATTATGCATTGTATGTTATTGTTTAACCCCATGTTATGATGTATTAGTTCATTAAGTCTAGATCTTAAACTCTCAAAAGTAACTAAGTTGACATTCAACAAGCTGCGTACATGTTCTTATTATTTGGCATTGGTACTCTTCCTACTCTGCTAAAGTTACATTTCATTTGGGGGTGTCAAAAATTTAGGGATCAGTACCTAGGTGGTGGTTGGACATAAAGGCCCTATTGAATATTATACATTAGTTTGGGCTTTATTATCTCTAGGTGTCTTACTTCTTTTTTAGTGGTTACTGATATATCTTATTTATATAGTGGATATCTAAGGTGGTTATTTGTATATAGTGGATTTATATATTGTGGAGATGTCACCTTGATTATCATGACCATTTTCTAGTGGTTGAGTATCCTACCTATTATTTTACCTTAATTGATTTATTATTGTTTTGGTTGTTGGTGTTTCTATTGGTTTATAATGTCTTAGTCATTTGATGCCTTAATGGATTATAGTCATCTTATTATGGTATCCAGATCTAGTTTTATCATGTGTATTCTTTTCTCAAGTATCCTAGTCGGTATGATATGAACTTATTATGGTTATTGTCTAAAAACTATTTATATCATATTGATATTAAATATAAAATCAATAATATGTTTGCATACCAATATTGGCTAATATTTTATGCATGTATATTCTATTATTATAAGATTTGATGTTAAGTACCTAGTTTTGATGATGAAAAACAATGATAAGGTTATTAATGTTCCTAGTGAAATTTTTTTTGCAAGCCTAAATATATTATGAAAAGAGTTAGAAGGTATTGACAGATGAAACCAATGAAGGAACTATCCTGAAACTTAGAGGAGTATCTAGGTTAGATGTTATCATGTAAAAGTAGTATGATTCTCATAGATTTACTTAACTAGATTAGGATAAATTATTACTTTTAAAACCTTGATTGTTTACAAAAGCTTATTTGTGAACCAAGTCTTTTTAAAGGAAAGTCAACTAGGTCTCGTGCCGAGTTTCTTACATGTTAAAAAAGTTCATATCCAAAAAAGTATGATATTAGATTATGGTGCATTTAATCATGTTTTATCAAGTTTTTTTTTTGGTAATATCTTTAGGCTATATTGGATCATGTATTTGGTTTTATGATATAGATTTAGGCAAAAACGTTTTATTGAAAATTAGAGACATCCTTGGTGATTGAATTTTTTTTAAAAAGAGATGTTTTTAATGGATTTTCTAGTAGTTTATTTTACTAAATACTTCTATGGAAAAGGTGCATTAATTTTATCTTTGTTTCACATGTACATTTATTAAGATATTTCATTGATTAAAATTATATTTGTCTAAGATTTTATTTGTAAATGTGTTGACCAAATCTTTTGAGGAGAAAACAATCATGCAACTAGAGTTTGTTGAGACTTTTAGGTAAAAAATCTTGTTTTTTTTTTCTATTTAACTAAGTGCATGAAAAAAAAAAGGTGATATGATTTGAGACAAAGAAAAAAAATGTGAGAACACATTTGTTTTGGGATAAGAAAATATTTAGAGTCTTACGTAATATTTTCTATGGTTTAAGGAAGTGGTTCTTCATTATAACAATAAATTATTGAGTTTCTAACTGAGTTTCATCTATTATTCTTGTTTATTGAGTTGTAATTCTTACTTATCATTAGGTAGAGATCACATGGCAAGTTTAATAGGTGAATCTTGTGAGCTTCATCTTAAAGTTAAGGTGGGAATTGGCATCTAGAAATGGGTGTGTGTTTCGTACCCTAGATTTAGGTTGTGTATAATTGAAGAGTTTCAAATAGTTTTTACTTGATTTATCTAAGTTATTGTGAGTAATAAAGAGCATTATTTAGGATCGTGAATGTACACTACTTAAGAGAGGAGAATAGCTTGAGTTGAAGAATCACACAATATCCTATATCATTTACATTTTATTTATTTGATAAGAATTTCTACAAGGTACCAAGGAACTACACAGGGAATTGTATAGGGAATTAAGTCCAAATAAGAAGACTTCCTCATGCAAATTAATCATCTCACTTCACATCTTGGTTTAGATTGAGTTTCACGCAATATTTTCACATGGAGTTTTAATTAGTATTTTCTATGAGTTTAAGAATTTAAAATTATCAAATACACAATTCAACCCCCTTGCTTGATTTTTGTTTTTGTGATAACTCTTATAAGAGGTACTAAAGCAAGTAATCTCCAAGAGCTTACATCTCAAAGAGCAAAAGATGAGAGGATGAGCAGGGATGTAAGAAGGACACTCCACAATTCTGCCACTTATGTTTAATAGGGAGTACTATAGTTGGTGGAAGAACAGGATGAAGTTCTTCCTAAAACATGAAGATTATCACATTTGGAATGTGGTTGAGTATGGACCTTTTAAGACTAAGATTGTCATTGATGGAAATACATAAGTGAATAATAGCAAAGATTATACTAAATAAGACTTTAAAAAACTAGAAAAGAATGCTCGTGTAATGAAGATCCTCTTGTGCTCTTTAGGCTCATATGAATTAAATAGAGATTCAGCATGCAAAATGACAAGGGAAACCTAGGACACACTAAAGGTTTTTCATGAAGGAACTAATGAGGTATAGTAGTGTAAAATAGATATTCTTGGTCAAAATTATGAGTCATTTAAGATGGTTAATAAGGAATTAATAAATTACATGCTAACTAGATTTACCGTGATAGTAAATGAGTTATCTTCATGAGATGTTAACTTTTCTATAGAAAAGAAGGTTAGAAAGATACTCATAAGTCTACCTATGAAATATATTCCAAAAGTGAGTGCAATATAGGAGACTAAAACCCTATCAAATTATCCTTTAGAAACCCTCACATAATCATTGGTGGCTTATGAGGAACTCATCAAATCTCATCAAACTGAGAAAAGAAAAACACTCAAACTAGTCCAAGAGGCTTAAGGAATAGATTGTGGTGTAGAAAAGTTTGGACTTCTCTCTTGAAGGTTTAGAAAAAAAATTAGAAATGGAAATACTTTAAGGAACTAAGGCAAGAATGGAGGTAAGTCTAGTTCAATTAATAAGTCTAACTTTTCAACTAATAAGTGTTTCAAATGTAACAAGATAGGTCACCAAATAAAATATAGTTATGAGTGAGAAGATGAGAAAAATAAGAATATAAAGGGTCCCACAAAAAGGGATTACAAAAATGCTATGGTGGCTAGTGCATGGGGAAGTGATGAAACAAATGAAGAGATTGATGAGGAACTAGATGAAAAATATAATATTGTTTGTCTCTAGATAACAGACGAACATGGCAGTTCAATCAAGAATCAAAGTAATAAAGAAGGGAGAAACAACAACAATAGTCAAGTAAAAACTTTTTATCTAATGGAAAATGGAGAAATCAATGAAGAGAGTGATGATGGTGATGATGGTGAGGTAAATTAGAGCTAAGATTGTAATTGCTCCTAAAAATAAAGTTCTAGAGATATTTGAACAATTTCTTGAAAGATATAATGAACTATGTGTAGACTACATGAAGCAAAATGAACAAGTTGATAGCACAAACTATTAGTACGAGTACTTCAAAAACAAAATGGAAAGTGAGAATAGGAGACTAAAATACAGAATTTCTAAACTAATCTCATACGATCTAAAATTAGTTGAGTCTATAGGAAAACAAGAGAAGTTTATCAAAAAAATTCCAAGATTGTTTGAATGATGAAAATTAATTAAAGAAATTCAAGAAGAAGCTAAAGGAAATAAATGTTATAAATACTGAACTTGAGAAAAGTTGGATTAACAATCAAGATTGGTTTAATGTAAAGAATTATGTTAATAGTATAGCTGGCTAAATAAATAATTACTACAAAAAAGGTCTAGGTTACACATGGGAAAAGAAACCAACAAGAAAATATTTTATGAAAAAAATATTTTGGCTTGAACGAATATTTTATATATACTCATTATGGTATGTCTATCCATAATAGATTTGACTGCTTAAATAAAATAAGAGTTATGAATAGAATATTATAATACATGAGAGTAGTATGGAATAGGAAAGACATGACATAAAGTGTTACTAACCCTTTAGGACCTAAACAAGTTTGGATTCCTTAAATAAAAAAATATTTATATTTTCCAAGGCCAAGTGAGAAGATGCAACCTATAGTTAATGGATAGCTATTTTTCAAGGCATATAGCAAGGAACAAAACTAATTTCCTCTACTAATTACCTTTCCCAGGGGAAGTGTGACATTTGGTGACAACAAGAAAGGCAAAACAATTGGTACTAGTAACATTGGCAAGTCAACATCATGCATCATAGAAAATGTTTTGTTAGTTGAAGGGTTAAGGAATAATTTACTAAGTATTTCAAAACTATTTGATAAAGGGAACCAAGTTAAGGTTCTTTTTGAAGAATATTTTATTGTGATTTTGAGCAGAAGAAAAACTATTTAAGGAGGACAAATTCACAACAATGTATATAAAGTGGATTTCAGAAGCAATAAAAATGACATTGATACTTGCATGAGAGAAATGGTGGATGATCCATTCCTTTGGTATAAATAGCTTGGCGATGTCAGCTTCTCTTAGTTGGGAAGACTAAAGTTTAAGGAGTTCGTTGATTTTACCAGCAATAAAATTTGAAAAGGAATTTATGTGTAGTGCTTGTGTGAAGTTTCTAGAATTTGTAATAAAAACACAGAAGCAAACAAACCAACAACTAAAAGCAATTAGAATAGATCACCACACTAAGTTCGAGAACAACAAGTTTAGTGAGTCTTAAAACGCCTACAGGATTAACCACAAATTCTAAGATCCTAAAACACTACAACAAAATGGAGTGTTTCAATAGAAGAATAGAACACTTAAATAAATGGAAAAAAACATGTTATTTTCTAGTTCCTTGTGTAGGAACTTTTGAGTAGAAGCTATAAACACAACTTGCTACATTATCAACAGAACCTTGATTAGATGTATCTTAAAAAAGACTCCCTATGAATTAATCAAAGGATAAAATAAAACATTAATCACTTCAAGAGCTTTAGATGTAAGTGTTATGTACTAAACAATAGAAAGGCCAATCTATGAAAATTTGATGAATGAATTGATGAGGCTTTGTTTCTAGGATATTCCAGCCACAACGAAGCTTATAAAGCTTATAAAAAAAGAACAATGTGCATTGAATAAAGTGTTCATGTGGTATTTGATGAAACTAATAGGTTAGACAAATTATAAGATGAAGAACTTGAAATAGTATTGATAAAGTAGGTAGGAACTCAAGAAGAATCTGGCACTAAATTTGAAGGAACAAAAAGAAATAAGCAAGAAGCTTGTAAACAACGATGAACAATTCCTCTACTAGTTTTTCCTTAAATTCCTATTCCCTAGAAGGTGAGAAATGCATGTCAACTAGATATAATCATGGGGAATCCAAACCAAGGAGTACAAAGTAGATATTTTCTTTTAAAATATTGTGTACGCAATAGTTTTTTGTCGTATATTAAGCCCCATAACAATGTTGAAATAGTAAAAGATGCAAATTGTACAATAGCTATGTAAGAGGAGCTAAATCAATTTGAGAGTAGTCAAATTTGGCACTTAGTTCCTAGACCTAAAGAATAATTTGTGACTGGAACAAAAAAGGTCTTTAGAAACAAGTTGGATAACTTAGGAATAATCACAGGGAATAAAGTGAGGCTTGTGGTACAAGGTTATAGTAAGTAAGAAAGAATATATTATGATGAAATGTTTTTCCTAGTTGTAACAGTTGAAGCAATAAGGATGTTGGTGGAATATGTAGCTCATAAAAACTTCAAGTTAAATTAGATGGATGCTAAGAGTGCCTTCCTACTTGAAAAAAGTTGTGTATATGGAACAACCTATGGGATTTGAAAATATTGAGTTCCTTAACCATGTATACAAGCTTGATAAGGTTTTATATGATCTTAAGCAAGAACCTAGAGCTTGGTATGAAATGTTATCAACATGTTTGATTGATAACAAAGGTATAAGTGGCTAGGTGCATAAAACTTTGTTAATCAAAATTAAAGGTATTGATTGTTTGATAGTTTATGTATATGTTGATGATATTATACTTAAACTGAAAATACAAATCTTTGTAATGAGTCTACATATCTTATAAAAAAAATGAATTGGAATGAGCATGATGGGAGAACTTAAATTTTTTGTAGGAATTCAAATCAAGAAAACTAAAGAAGGAATTGTAATACATCAATAGAAGTATATAAAGAAACTAATCGGGAATATGACATGGAAAGTTCCATGATTTATGACACTCTAATGACAACCAAAGCAAAGCTTGGAAAAGATGAAAAGGGTAAAGACACAAAGGAAAATTTCTATAGTGGTATGATAGGCTCATTGTTAAATGTAACAACAAGTTGATCATATATAGTTTTCAATGTATGTTTGTGTGCTTGATTCTAGGCTAAACCAAAAGAAAGACATTATAAAAGTGTGAAAATAATCTTGAGATACCTAAGAGGAACTAATGATATATGCTTATGGTATCCCAAGGCTATAAGTTGGAGTTTTATGGCTATAGTGATGTAGATTTTGTAGGATATCTAGTGGACAGAAAGAGTACATTAGGAATAGCAAAATTTTTGGGACAATGCTTAAATTTTTGGGCATACAAGAAATATGACTCTATTGCTTATCTACTACTAAAGCAAAATGTATGGGTGTTGCCTCATGTTCTACACAATTTTGATGGGTCAAACAATAACTCACATATTATGGTGTTGTGTTAAATGCTATCATTATTTTTTGTGATAATATCAATGCAATTAACATAGATAATAATCATGTGCGACATTCTAGAACAAAACACATTGACATCAGGCATTATTTCTTAAGAGATACTATTGAAACATGATTTATTCAAATATGTTTTTATGAGATAGAAAGTCACGTAGCTAATATACTAAGTAAGCCATTATAGAGAGGAAGGTTTGAGAAACTGAAGATGGAACTAGGTATGTTCAAAATCAATAGTTGATATTGAGGTCCTGTGTTCATATCCTTCAATGACTGTCTCTGATAAGGTATTATTTTCGTTGATTATGCATATTCTTGATTTAAGTCTTGATAATCCCTCTCATCGACATAAGATGTGACTATGCAATGTGTGCTTAGTGATGTAATTAGTTTTATAATATTTTACTCATTAAAAATGGTAATTGGATCAAAAGGAACTCAACAAGGAACCCACGTGACTTCCTTGGAGCTAAGTAATAGACTTTTAAAATAATTACCATTGAGCCTCAAAGTCTATTTTGTCAAGTTACCGTTTAATGGGTCTTACAAATAAACGTATTTTCTTTCCTAAGGTAATTTCTCAACTACTTTACCATTGTTACTCTCCTATATACACTGACATTTACGTGTTCTATTTACTAAGGTAATTTCTCTCCCTCAATCTCTAACACTAGTTATCTTTGATTTTCTATGCGAAATAGTTCCAATTGAGAATTTCCTATTCCACTTAAAACATCATATTTGTTCATTCTCTGTTAAATTCATTAGCTGCAATGGTCTCAAATTCATTTGACTCACTAAAATACATAACCCCTATTGATCTACCACCATCAACTACCATAAACCCATTAAATAAAAGCACCAAGAAAACATCAAAAGGGTCTAGTTTGGTTGTAATATAGTCTTAAAGTAAATGATATAGATGGGAAACTAAAGAGAAAGGTACAAATAAAAGCTCAAAGAAGGGTAAGGCATTAGAAAGTAATACAATTTTGATATATAGTAAGGAGGTATAAAATAAAGAAAAGAAGGTACAAAAGAAAAAGAAAAAGGTCAAAGGGTCAAAAAAAATGAAGAGGAGACACAAGAAGAAGAAAAGAATGAGAGAAAAATCACACACAATTACACTTAGCATGTGCAACAAGCCCTTTAAACCCCTAGGTCACCCATCGAGGACGAGTAAGGTCTCGTGAGGGTTTCGCAGATGATATACCCACAAAATCACACACACAAAAAACTAAAATAAAAACACACTTAACACCCTTAACCATTTTTGTCTCAGAATCTTTTACTTTCAAACGTCGAGATTAGCAATCAATCAAGATTCAGTATTGGGAGATTTAAAGAATCAATTTCAACATATGGTTCACACATAAACATGACAGGTATGATCAGATCAATATTATGAATGAAAATCTACCACGCCTTAGTCACATCAAGATCCATCCTCACTATGGATACCCTCTATTTTTTATTTCTTTTAGATTCATGGCTACAAATGTTTAGAAACACTCATGTATGTGAGTTAAGATGATAAAGATAACAAACGACTCACATATATAAACAAAGAAGGCTCATGTTCTTGTGGATAAAACCTCATGAAAGATATCAAATATTTGCCAAATGGACCGAACCATATGCTTAACTCTTGTGATTAATCTCCATCAGATCAAAGGCTGCTCATCTCAAGAATCAATTAGGACTTACTTATTGGTTAACGGGGTTTAAGGTAAAGAAGGGTATGGAGTATTTTAGGAGTGTGGTGCTAAAAAGATCAAGAGCTAGTGGAATCTAATAATTAGATGAAATATAAGCATAACTCCACATCAACGATCATTGATACATATCTCCAACTTAACACCAAAATAGAACATGAATGGAACTTTCTCAACATTGTCTCCATAACTTCCTCTCTTCCTTATATCTTAACATTTTTTCTTCTTTTTCTTTTTTTTCATTTTTTTTGACAATTTTTTTTTCTCCACCAAACATAACCAATCTCCCTTCTTAGCATAAATACATATATTTCTTTCACATACACATATACACAACCACTCTTTATATCCATAATGACTTGATTTCCTTCCATTAGCTTTAAGCAAAGGTAAGGACATTTAAGGCCCAATGGTTATTCAATGTAGGTAATGAAGAAAAGTATATGGTCCATGTATGGCTCAATGGGTTTCTATAAGGTGTACACCATGTATACACAAATCAGGTTAAGCTATTTGGTCATGTGATGGAAAATTCCTAAGCTGCCTTTATCATTTTCTCAATCAGAGCATGTTTTGACTATAAGCTTCAACTAACACAAGAGTAAGTTCTAGTAATCTCTATAGTCCATTACAAGATCTATGGAAAATAATTTGATCAAAGCAATTAAACATATATGAGGTTTACAAAGAAAATTTTTTGAAGCCAAGAAATAGTAGACGATTTTGTGTAAATTCGCTTAGAAAAAAAAGGTAGGTATGGTTCAAAAGCTCACTAAGGAATGTGATGAATCTCAACATGCCATGTCGGTGATTAGACAATCATACATATTCTTTCTCCATTCAAATTTAGGCACGTAGATATGTGTTCCCTATATCGAAATTAATACAAAAAATCTCCACTTGCTTTATCTCGATTTCATGATCATATTTTCGTTAGATTTCAAAGATATATTCCTCATTAACTAGTTAAGGGATCCTACGACTCTAAAAACACTAAACACTCCAAAAAAAATTAAACACTCTAAAAAAATCAAAACAATTTTTTTTTTGGACAAACACTCTAAAAATCTAATTAATTTTTTTTTAAAACAATAAATTGTTTTTTTTAAATAATAAAACACATACACCCCCACACTTAAATCACACATTGTCCTCAATGTGTAAACAACTACGGAAACATGAAATTTAATGTGTGGAGAAAACAAAATAAATAAATAAATAACTAAAGGATAGAAAACTCCCTTATGACATTGGATTGCCTCCCAAGTAGCGCTTGTTTTTATGTCTTCAGCCTGACATGATCTCGGTTTTTCTCGTTCAAGGTGGATACGTCCACTTCAGAGCTGCTTCACCAAATCCTTCCTTGTGATGATCGTCTTTATCCTGCAAGGAAGAAAAAGACAAGATGTTAGATTTAATGAGAGATTTGATCCAGCAAGAACGTAACTTACCTAGCATAGAATTTAAGCTCGTGTGTATAGAGAGAATGTTTTGCCCAATGTCCATGTACGGTAATCTCTCTATCGAAGGAACATATTTTCCCATATTAAAATCTTTAAACACATCCTTCCAACATAACCTCTCCTTTGGAGCATCACGCTTCTTATTAAATGTATCCAAGGTGATTTGATTACTCTCTTCACTCTTGGATCCATACAACCTGCTACAAGAGGGAAAACAAGGAGTGTGGTTAGCATAAATAAAATCAATGTGGTTCGAAGGCTTACCTTGTGTCTCATGGTCATCTCCAAGTAAAAATGGGGAATAAATGTTCAAAGATGGTATATGGTAGGTGAAAGTGATAGTCTTGTCATCCATATACTTCTCTTTGTTCACTTGATCCTCATTTTGATGAGATTCTTCTTCTACTTTTATAAGCTCTTCTTCCACTTGATCTTGCTCTTCAATGTTTTTCATGGAAACCTCCTCAACTAGCTCATCCTCACATTCAGATATGGCATCATCATCCTCATAACTCTGACTTGAATTTGGAATTGAAGTACTAGAGAGCTCTTCTTGTGCTTGTGATTGATTCATCAGGTTGACCATATAACCCATTTTCTCCTCTATCACTGACACCCTTTCATTTTGCATAATCTGACTTTGCACTAGTTGATTTAGGTTGTTTGTCAATGCTTCAAAAATCTTATCCATTTTTTTTGAACTTGAGGGCTCTGAAACTGGAGAAGATTATTGTTGAGGATATTGATAATGTTTTGACGCTTCATAATCACATATTTAAGGGTCTTGATATGGCACTGAATCATGATCATTCATTTGCATTAGTTGATTTTGGCTTTCTGCCAACTAATTTTGACCATTTATCAGTTCTTCAAGAAGCTTATCCATTTTTTCTGAACTTGAGGGTTCTGAAACTGGAGAAGATTCTTGTTGAGGATATTGATAATATTTTGAAGCTTCATATTCGCGCGTGTAAGGGTCTTAATATGGCACTTGATGGTGATCAGTCATCTTCCATCCAAAGTTGGGTTGATGCCTCATTCCCGAATAGTATGTGCTTGTATAGGGATCATGTCCTTGAAAACCATTGAAGGATTGAGCATTAGGTTGTGTCCATCCTCCTCCTCTCATAGCTTTTTCATGGTAAGCATATGGATTTCCTTGTGTATGACACACTCCACTTGTATTCATAATTCCAGTAGTTTCAGCTGCCTGCAAAACAAGAGTGGAGAATAGGTGAAGTCTATCATCAAAATTGCTTAAACTTACCTCATTTACTCTTGAATTAAGATTCATGCCACGTTGTCCATAACCCAAGGATCTTCTCATAGCCACCTGAAAATACTAACACTTCAAAGGAAAAGGTTAAGAACAAAACACACCAAATATCCTAAGAGAATCTAGAACAAAACTAAAACAAAAAAAAATACAAAAACACTAAAAATGAAAACACACTAAAAATACTAGCAAAATAAAGGTGAAGTTACCAATCCCCGACAACGGCGCCAAAAATTGGTGCGACCATAGCCGGCACGCAATTTAGACCCTCTTGTTGTCAATTGTAGCACTGGTAAATAAGAGTATCGTTCTAGGCCGGGGATTGAGAGGGCTCACCTCTATTTAACTAGCTTGAAAATAAAACTAAAACTAAAAATAAAAATCCTAAATAAAATAAATGAATAAGAAAAATACTAATGGGGGTTTATCAAAATAATAATAAAATAATAAAAGAATTAAATAGAATAAAGTAAACTAATAATGAAAATAATGGAAATAATGGGAAACTTGCAGATATGAGAAATATGTTAGGGAAATAAAAATCCACCACTAAATTAGGTTGAAAATATAATATTTATTTCTAAGTCATCTTTTAATCGTGAGAAAGAGATCGACCAAGTTGCACACCAAAAGCAGGTCTATACACCTTATATTACTTCCCTTAATTAAATTAATACGACAAAGCGCCAATATTAACCCTATTAAATACTAGCAGTATAGCAGCAACAAGCGGCTCCTATATTTAACTAGATTTAATGCATTAAGTGTAAGTGGAAGGCTGTCAATCTAAGTACCCAAACTAGTACAAAAAGCATGTCTAGCTGTATTTCCTTTCCTTGACCCACACGTATCGAAACGTTTTAGCACTTAGGTTAGAATCACAAAACGATTAGGTGAATTGTTATCTAACCTAGCTGCAATTTATACATATAAATTCTAGTATATTTAGATGGCCACCTAGCAAGCAATTAATCCTACATATTGTCACTTATGAGGTACCAGAACAAGGCATGCACCAAATAAACTATACTTGACAGAATTATACATATAAACGATAGCAATTAATATAGAGTCAAGAAACAATCTCACGAAATAAAGAAAATAAAATTATAATTCAAGTCATAATCTAGGGTTTCAATTTATTCCCTAACAATAAATAATCAGCCAGCCATAATTAAAGAATTAATTACACAGAAATATATATCTAAAATATAAATTAAAAATAAGAAAAATAAATAACCGGAATTAATTTTGAAATAATGATCAAGAATTTATTCAGATAAAAATTAATTTTATCTGAAATAAATTCTACCGGTATAAAATTTCTTCTTATTCTCTCTTCCTCTTCGGCTTTGATTTCTGTGCAATAATTTTCTTTCTCTTTTTCTTTTCGTCACTGGTGGCTGATGGCGCGTCGACCTCGACCTGTGCGGCTTCCTTGAAGTCCGTGCTGAGGCTGTCAGCGTTCTTTTGTTTCTCGTCTGCGACTCTGTGGCTCTCCTATTTTCCGTTTCTTCGCGGTTAGCCCGAGCCATGAAGGCTCTCCTCGGCCCTACCGCCTCTCGCTCTGTAGCTCTTTTTTTTTAAATTTTCTTTTATTTAAAAACAAAATCTGCAAAATAAAATTCAATAAATATTAATAAATAATATTATACTCTAAATTTACTTAATTTATATCATTTTAGCTCAAATAATAAAATTTATACAATTTTTACCACTTAAGCATAAAACAATACTTATTCCCCTATATTAGCTAAATAAACTATCAAAAACTAAGATTATAAGGGCATAAAATGTGTCAAAATATGAACTCATCAATGCCCCTCAAAATCATCAAAGAATTAGTTGGTTATGGTGCTAAATCAAGGGAATCAAGGGGTGAATAAAAAAAATTCTAAGCAACAAATATAGGATGAAGAGACATTTGAAGACATCTCTCAAAGAACTAAGGATGATAAGGAAAGGTCTAACAAGGAGGGAAATCAAGATAAGAGTTCCAGTTATGATGATTTAAGCTTAAAAGAAGAGGAATTTAAATAGTATTCAAATGAAGGAGAGAATAAGGATGATAAAGAATCTATGGAAGAGGAAAATATAGCCTCTAAGCTAAAGAAGGTTGGGTACAATAAAAAAGAATCAATTGAGGTACTGTCAATGGTGACTAGTAAAGAAATAAGTAAGAGGAAGGTTGAAGACAATGGAGGGAAGAAGGTAAAGATCCATCGCACTATTTTGGTAGAATAACCAAATAGATACCTCTCCAAGAGGGTAATGGTCCTTAATGAAATTGTTCCAAAGTGATTGGTTATCTGTAAAGGTGATGGATGTTTTTGATGTACTGACCAATCAACCTTGGGAATATTTGTTTAGTTTTAATTACTTGTATTACCCATTTGAAATGAGGTAGTTTTATTAAAAGTTGTTGATGGAGGATGGAAAAGTTGTGGTTGAAATGAATGGAAGGAAGTTTAGTTTTAACATCAAGAATCAAGGAGTGATTCTTGGGGTAGGATTAAGGATATCCTTCATGTGATTACCTACAAAAATATGCTTCCAAGAATAAAATGGAGGAATGAGGAAAACTTTATAGTTCTTAGTGTGATGTATATTCTTGAAAAAGGGAAGCATGTTAACCTTCCTTCCCTAATGATTCACTTCATCATTGTTGAAGCTAAACTTAAAAGCCATTCCCTTCCTTATGCAGTGTGGATAACTAAAGTGTTTAAGTTTTTCTAGGTGTCATTGAAGGACAAGGAAATACAATTAATCATGGAGACTATGTGAACATTACCATCCTAAAAAAGATGAATATTACAGTCCATAGGGAGCAGTTGGTCAAGAAAGATAAAAGGAAAAGGTTGCTAAGAAAGGAAAAGAGAAGTAAAGAGTTGAGACTTTAGTAGATGAGTGAAATGAGGAGGAACCTAAGTAGGAAACTGAAGAGGGGACTACTACTATTGGTATGTGCTTAGAGTGTAAGGAGGTTAAGGCATTGATGTTTAAGTTCCTTTAGAATCAAAAGGAAATCTTGATGAGAATGACACAAATCTAGGCAACCATAGACAATAATGCTAATATGTCCAACAAGTAGCACTTAGTGGTTATGAAGATTCTCCATGGACATACCAACCTGAAACCCTTCTCATTCCCAAGACACTTAGTTTCCCAATATTAGCCTTAGCCTATCTGAACTAATTTTTGTTTAGATGTGTTGATAAAAAAATTACCTAAGCCTATATGTTTTTATTGATAGCATATGTATATAATTTTCTTAATGAAGTTCAAATTCAGTTCAAGTTATCTCTTCTAATACTTTCTCTCAATATCTTATGATTACTAAAGAAGCTAGTATAGCACCCAAAGTATGCATACTAATTTTGAGCTCACTAATACACACTAATCATAGTCATTGATTTAAGGCATGGATGACCAACTTGATTTGTATTTTATATGTTTTGTACCTATTTACAATTTTTTTTATGATGATAAATGGGGAAGCATAGCTAACTCATAGGAAAATCTAAGGCTAAAACTAAAACCACAAATAAATTGGAGAAAAAGATTGTCTTCTACTACAACCTGTAAAGGAAACTCTGTGGGAAACTATATAAGGACATATTTAGTAACCTTGTTGTTTTTTATTCTTGTAAACACTATGTTACTTGTGTGTGTGTGGGTGTGGTCAACCTAAGACTACAATTTTAGAAACATTGCGTAGCTACAACTAATTCTAAACAAAAATCTTCTAATGTGTTTACTTAAAAAAATTACTATCTATACTTAAGTATTTTTTTTTAGTATCCATTATTTTTTCCTTCAGTAAATGAGTTTGAAGAAAGATTTTATTTTCTTCACTTGTGTTCAATGATAATTACATCAATGTTTGTCAACATCAGAAAGGGAGAATGTATTGAGTTTTGGGTTTTGATGATAACGAAGATGAGGTTCTTTGTCTTCCCGTTGTAAATAAAAATAAAAAATAAAAAAAATTGAGACCTACAACTGTTTTGAAAATAGTTAAAATGTACTGACAAAAAGGAATTAATAAAGGAACTGGTGTAATGCATGAAGATCCTAAATCTTAGAGGAGTATCTAGTTTATGTGCCGTCATATAAAGGTAGTATGATACTCATAGAGTTACTTAAGAAACTTATGACAAATGATTTTCTTAAAACCATGATTTTTGCAATAGCTTATTTGTGAACTAAAAGTGTTTTGAGAGGAAATTCAGCTATCTTACAAAGTTCCCTATATGTTAAATCAATTGGGATCTAAAAAATTAGGAGATCAAATTATCATGTATTTAATGATCTTTCATCAAGTTTTTTTTATAATATCCTAAAGATATATTAGATCATGTAATTGGTTTAATGACATGGATTTTGAGAAAAAAAAGGTTTTATTAAAAATTAGAGTTGTTCTTGGTGATTGAAATTTTTTGAGAAAGTGTTTTCACTAGATTTTCTATTAGCTAATTTTATTAAATATTCTTATGGAAAAAATGAATTAATTTTATCTCTACTTTGAAATATATATTAATTAATAAATTTTATTGATTAAAATCATTTTTATCTAAGAGTTTATCTATAAATGTATTAACCAAATCTTTTGAGGAAAAACAGTTGTGCAACGAGCGCTTGTTGCGATTTTCTTACTAAAAAGCTTGGTTTTGTTTTTCTATTTAACTAAGTACATGAAAAAGAAATGCAAGAAGATCATAGAGACAGACACATAGACAGATAGATAAATAGACAGAGAATGCAAGAACACATTTTTTTAAGAAGAAAAGATTTAGAGTCTCACATAATATTTTCTATGGTTCACAGTAGTGGTTCTTCGTTATAATAATAATAAGTTGTTGAGTTTTTTGTCGAGTTGTGTCTGCTATATTTGTTTACGGAGTTCTAATTCTTACTAATAATTTTTTAGAGATCACTTGGCAAGTTTAAGAGGTTAAGCTTGTGTGCTTAATCTTAGAGCTAAGGTGGGGAACCCTAGAGTTAGGTTGTGTATATTTGAAGAGTTTCAAACACTTTGTACTTGATCCATATGCATTATTGTGAGAAATAAAGAGGTAATTTTATGACTGTGGATGTATGCTACTTCAAAGAGTTGTATCTATTGAGTAAAGGAATCACAAAATATTCTATGTCATTTATGTTCTGTTTTATGTATATATATAAGCATTCCTACAAGGTACTAAGGAACCGTATAAGGAGCTAAGTCCAAACAAGAAAATTTCTAGAAGTATCTTAATCAACTCACTTCATATATCGGTTCATATTGAGTTTCACTAATATCTTAATAGGGAGTTTTAATATAAATTTTCTAAAAGTTTGAGAATATAAAATTATCAATTACTCAATTCAACCCCACCTTATTAGGTATTTTCCATGTTATAACTCTTACAATTTAGTATCGAATTTCTAAGGGTGCATATATTTGCTAAGTGTTTTCGGTAATTTTAGTGGTAGCATGAAAAGTATTAATAATATAAATAGTATGAATATTTATTTGGAGTGGATTTGACTATCAATCTTTTGATAATACACTTCCAGTTAATCTTCATCTTGAGCATAATTCTATGTATTGCATGTTGTTTCTTTTAGTATAATATGTTTACTTAAAACATTTATCGTATTGATTCTATTCTTTACTTTAAATTCTTTATTACAAGTTTAGTTGTCAAAGTTTGCACTAAGATGTAAACTAGCGAGTGTGATTAAGGTTGGGACCTTGTTTGGGCTTTTGATAAACTATTTTTCTTGGACTTTATTGTATATATTTCAACTCTATTTATATATGAATAAATGAATCTTCCTGTTACTTTTTTTACTTTTTGGTAATTCTTTTTTGTATTGTTTTGTCTCTTGTATAGTTGGGATCAAGTGTCAACCACACCTAATCTCTATATGAGTGTTTTATTTAGCCATACATATAGAATGGGTTAGGAGTATGATGTGCCTCTCATGTACTTGATATGGTGGTAACACCCCATTGTTTTCATATTTTTCTTACACATAATGTTTAAAAAAATTAATTCCTTTTGTTATGAAAATGGAAGTGCTACAGATAGGTATTAGAATTTCTTCAATTGGTGAGATTCATGGTTTATTATGAGATACAGTCTCCTTAGATTTAAATGTTTTAAAATTTTCTCTTTAATTTTAAATTATGGATCTAAGCTAGCTAATGAGTGATTGTTAGTGGATGTTAAGACTTGATCACTTACTCCTATGTGGCATTATGTTAGCCTTTATGTGTTAACCCTTTTTGGTGTTGTTTTTGTTTCCCTTTTTTGGTGTTGTTGCTTTAAGGTGTCTATAGTATTTTTATTTTTATTTTTCAGCCTGATGAGGTTCATACACTTAAGAATGTGATAGAGGGTGTGACTAGTTACTCTTAGGGGAAGAGAATACCTCAATATTAAGGGTTGGTGATATCACTTTGTGTATAAGAACACATGGTAGGCTATAGGGATAATTTCTAGTGTGAAAAAGTATTTTTAGTAGGTTAAACTAGAGCTTATTAAATATTGGTTGGAGTATTATGTGCCTGGAGGCTAAGGGAGATATAGTGGTGAGATTGATATAACAATTGTGGACCCTTGTAGGAGTCCCCATACTTGGTGGATTCAATTTTGATAAGGGTAAAAGATTGCATTCAGTATTGATTCCTCTACCTTGGAGACTATAGTGTTTTATGATAATGAGATAAGATAAGGTTTAGGGTTAGTGAATTTCTTACTATAGGATTTTGCTAATATTTAACCTTATACTATGGAAGGTGGAATATCTTGGGTGTGCTATAACTTATAACCATTAAAGATGAGTAGGATTTCCCCCATTGGATTTAATATGATTTGATTATTGTTGATGATGATGTAAATCCTAATTTGGGTTGTTGTATCTTTATAAGCTATACGTATGTTGCTTGCTTTATTGAGCATCCTTTTTATGAGCATATAATGGTATAAGGTGTGGACATCAAAGTTCATGTAAGGTATTTTTGGAATAAGCTAAACTATTTATGGGAGAATTGTTATTATATGTGTCTTATCTATTTAGGTTGTATCATTTGCTTCATATCTTGCTAGTTATCAAACCCTAGTTGGGGGGTTAGGTCATGGATTAACGACCTCTTTGATTTTGATGCTTTATACTCTAGATTTGTCAAGGCCTATTTTGCTGGTATATATGAAATTTATCTCAACTTAGTTCAAGAGCATAGGATCCTACATGTGGAATGGAATTTATGGGTTATTTTTTGGGTAGAGTAATTTGTTCAATTAAGTTTTTGAGGTCTCAACCTATTGAAAGATTATAAAGCTTGATTAATCCTCCAAACTTAGAGAATAAATTCCTTAAGACTCTCCCATCAATTCTTTCTTCTTTGATTATGATTTTATAAGAATATTTCCTTAAACTTTGCTATGGTTCTTCAAGTTTCTATCTTGTTTTGTTCTTATAATTAAAGCATAAATGATCAAAGGTAAGCATAATATGAATAAAAGTAGATAAAGGTTTTTGTTAACATGATCTAATTGTGCTATGATTCAATTTGTTAAGGTTTTCAACCTCTTTGCCTATCTCCTTGATTTTTTTAGTTTTTAGTTAAATCCATGGATACCATGTTAATCATTACAATTTTTGAATGAACTTTTAAATCAAGCGTGTTTTTATTTCTATTTATTTTGATGCTTTAAGTTAAGCTTAGAGGTTTGATGAGATTAGGTTTTATTCAAATGTTATGAAGGTTAGTCAAGACTTATGGATGATTTTGTATATTTTTCTAAATTAGAAGATACCATGATATTCTTTTTAATTTCTAGCTAAAATTTGATATATACTATGTTAGCTAAAAATCTTATTTAAAAGCTTTTAATTTTGGAAGTTGAATGCTTTAGGATTCATTCATGGTATTACTTATGTTCTTGAAGTATTAAAAGTGTTTATGGTCTAACTACCCTAAGTTGGGTTAAAGGATAATTAATCATGTTTTTGACATAGATTTTATTAATATGAATAATTAACCATAAAATACCTTTTAGTGTAGTTAAGGGGATAATTGTCAACCTTTAACCATTTACCATTAACTTTAATCTCAAGAATTGATGTGTGTGGGAATATGTACTTATGGTTTGGGTGGTATTATGGTTTGTTTAGGGTTTTAAAAGGAATATGATGATTCGAAAGTGATGAATATATGATGATAATGATTTGACAAATAAGAGATAATTGTGATAATGCTCGAATGATGAAGGGTTTAGAATGGTTTAGTTTGTGGGTTAGGATTAGGGTTTACGATTAGGGTTTAGTATTGATATGAATATTATGATGATGAATGGTTAGAAATATGATGATTAGATTATGAGGTTAAGATTTTGTGGATGATCGTTTGATAATAATAATATTATTATCTTAATGTTGAAAATAGATAAAATTAAGTAAGAAAAATAGGTTTAAGATGGCTGTTGAAGATGATGATGACAATTGTATATGGCATTTAGGGTTTATAATGGTGTGGGATTGTGGAGGGTTTGAAGGATAGATCTTAATCTCAAATTTACACAGAAAAAGAGATTAAGGATTTTAATAATAATCACTCACACAGAAGTGATTAATATTGATAAGAACTCACATAGAATTCAATTAATCAAAGCTTGCAATTTCATCAATTTTTCATCTCCTTTTGTGTCGTGTACTCGTATGGTTTTAATAACCATTAGACCTCTTTAATATTACAAAATAATCCTCCTAAAAATCTGATAAGAATTAACACAAAAATCATTAGCTTGCTCCCTACTCTAAATACACTCAAAAGATAGAATAAGATAACCCTAAAAGATAGAATTAAGCTACTTTTTTTACTAATTCAACTTTCTTATCTTTTTAATAATTATCAACGCGATAATACTCCATATTGCATGTCCAAATTGTTGATTAAAGCCTCCTCATACAGATACCACGTTCAGCCCATCCATGCAACACATTTTTACCCTCCATGCATGCCATGCACATGCCTCCATCGCTAGTGACTTATTTGGCAAATTTCATCCATAACTAGCAATGTAGTCATCCATTTGCCTTCAAATTTGTAGGGGATCCTCTCTAAATATAAGACAATAGGTTCCATAATAATAAATGCTAAGTCTTGACCATTTTCTCCTGCATCAAGAATAGTAATTGAGTGTGAATATTATTTTTCTAAGAGAATAGTAGTTTTTGATAATAAATTTTTTATGATTTTAGATTTAAGCTCCTCGGTATCAAATGACATTTTCCATTACCCAAGAATATAAAATTTCCTAGAGGGTGTTTTTCATTAAAAAAAAGATCTTATTTGACCTAGCTTGGAAATCTAAGTTACTTTTTGCTATCAATTTGGACTTTCATGACCCCGAATGTGATTCTTTAAGCTTTAAAGAATTTTCTTGGGATTTCAGACCAAATTATCTTATTTTAGTTTGAGTTAATGCAATCATATGCCTTTAGTTTAATTTTTTGGGCTTTAACCTTGATATTTTTTACTAGGCTTGTATGTTGTGCTAATGGGTTCTTATATTTTGTCATTTTGGCCCCATAATGCTTTGGCATGAATTGGTTCTACTTGTTTGGTGGAATCTTTTTTTAGTATCTTGGTATATAAAAATTTATAACTCATCCTATGTGGATTGTGCATTATAAGTTATGGCTTAAACCTTACATTATGATGTATAAGTTTATTGATTCTAGATCAACAAGTCTCAAAAGTAACAAAGCAAAGGGTAAATAAGTTGTGTGTAGCCATGTTTTTTTTTATTGTTTTTTGAATACCTACATGTAGTTGACTGTAATAAGGAACCTGAGTTAGTTCTGGTACTTTTTCTACTCTATTGGACTTACATTTTGCTAGGCGGTGTCAAAATTTTAGGGATTAGTGCACAGGTGGTGGTTGGACATAGGGGCCCAATCTTGTATCCATTAATTTACCTTTTTCCCATTATCTCTTGTACACATGTGTAGAATTTATTATCCCTAGGTGTCTTACACTCTTTCTGGTGATTACTATTATGTCTTATTTTAATAGTGGAGATCTATGGTGGTTATTTGTATCTTATAGATTTACATCTTGTACATATGTTATCTTGTTTATCATAATCATTATCAAGTGGTTGAGTATCCCACCTACTCTTGTGCCTTAATCGACTTATTTTTCCTTTGGTATTGGTGTATATTATATTATTCTACACATTTTATATTAGAGTTATATGAGTTGTGATACTTGCTAAGTGTTTCATGTGATAAAATGGTATGAAGATTTGACAGTGAGTCTTTTGATAGTATAATTCCAGGTATTCTTCAACTTGAACATAATTCTATGTGATTTATTATTAGATGGTATTGTTGTGAGTAGATTATGTTAGTTTAGTATGTTTATCATACTAATACAATTCTTTTCTTCAGATTCTATGTTACAAGGTTAGTTGTGGAGACATGTGCTAAGATGTGGGCTGATGTGAGTTATTTAGGTTTGGGCCTAGTTTATGCTTTCAATTTACTATTTTTATTAGAGTCTGTTATATCTAACATAACTTGGTTTATATATGAATAAATGGTCCTCCTATTGATTATTTCTATTTTAATTATTCCTTTCGGTATTGTTTTGTCTCTTATATTGTTTGGATCAAGTGCTACCCATATTAGATGTCTAGTTTTGAGTTGGTTTTAGTCTTGCACCTGGAAAATGTTTCCTATAGGTTGTGCCTAATCTTGTGTTTGATGTAGCATTTTCTTATTTCACTTCAGCAAAACATTTCAAAAGTGTAAAAATTCTTGTTGTGAAAGTAGGGGTGTTACAATTTTCATGTCCAATAGTGAGTGATTAGCAAGACTAGGTATATGTTTCCATATATACATATTCATAGTTTTTTATTGCAATTTTCTATTTGCTTAGTGTTTGGTGTATTCCTTGAAGACTTTGGCTATGAGTTAGATTATAGTATATTCTTTATTAATAAAATATTTCATATTAATTGAACTCAAACACTAATTTAGTGATAGCATTCCATGCAAGTACATTTTTTGATGATAAAAGTGTTGGCAAGGTTAACGATCTAGTATGTCTCTATAGTTCATTACTTGATGTGTTAGGGCCACTACTTAGTTGTTTGAGTATGATTATCTACGACTATATGTAGTTGAAAGTTAAAATGATTACTCATGATAGTATTTCTTAAGAAATTAATACATAAACACATATGCTTCTTAATACAATTGAATAACTTGGGAATTTATAACAACCCTTGAGAAACCTAACCGAGGCTATGGATTCTATAGCATAGGTGTGCTAATTTATCTTTTCGCATTCTATTCCATTGATTCCTTATTTTCTTCCTTCTTATAAAATCTCTCTCTTTTTGTATGCTTCCTTGTTTCTTCATTTTTTACTCACTTCAAGTGAATCCTATATACAGGCTAGGCATTAGTGGGAATAGAAGGGAAGTTCTTATATGCTCTCAACCTTTTTCTCTTGAGTGGGGATTGCTTTCATAAGCATTTCAAGTATGAAAACAAGAATATTAGCATATAGTGTGACTTACAAACATTACAATTTTCTTGATATATGAATCTTGAGATTCCCAAAATAGGTTTTTATGTATATCCCAAAAAATATTCCTTATGTTTTTTGTTCATTGTGATAGTTATTGTAGCTCTTACAAATATCAGCATATGTTGTCTGAAACAATTACAATTTATGGAATAGAAACTCAAAATATGAGGGAATACAAAGACTAAGGTTTCTTAATTTAGGAAGATATTGATTATGATAAATATGTCAAATGTTGCTTAATAGTTTATATAGAAATAACACTTTTGTGACTCTCCTTCAATTGGACCTTTCTCAAGGTATGGAAGATTAATATAGTGGCTTTTTAAATCCACTAATTGTGTATGTGTTCCAAACTTTTGACTTTCTTATCTTTCACTTATAGTGAATCTTCACATTTTGTTGTTGAAAAGTGAATAAACTTCAAAGTTTGAATATAACTTTACTCTTAAATTTTAGGCATCAAAGAACAAATTAACTTAACGACTTGACCCTTAGTTATCATTTTTGGGATCTATTCTAACCATTTTCATATTCCAATAATGTTTAGGATAATGTCAAGCTATATTTCATGGAATTTGGTGATTGAGTTAAGAACAAGATAACATCACATGAACCATTAAGCCATGTTTTGTGAGGTTATGGAAAGGGAACCGGTCCACCAATATGATGACAAAACTTGAATTGCATTGGTGTAAGTTTAGATACAGGGTTATATGAAATTTGGAATCACCGAATCCTTACACATGAAAATGTATAGGATGAGAATATGAGTTATAAATGGGAGATAAATTAAGCACATAGCTAGTGTAAAGTATTGTGTAAATATTTTAAATAAGGTATAATTTTTGTACTCCCTATGATTCTTGATCTAAGTATAAGCTAGAAATGTTGTGGTTTAATCACTGAATCACCCAAAAATTAAATAGGAAGAACAAGTATAGAGAATGAAATCAAAAATCAAAATTGAATTAGATTAAGCATTTTACTAATGAAATCAAGAGGAATTACATAAAGATTTTAAGAAATTACAAGATGAATTCAATCTTAATTTATAATCCTCTTTTTTTTTCTTTTTATGTGGCATTATTTCTATAGGAATTGCTAAATAATTTCATTTATACTACAACAAAAAAAATAAGTGAAAACCTAACCTCAGCTAGAAAAAAATAGACTATGTTATGAAACATGGACCCCCGTGTGTTTTTATCCTAACATTCGATCTCCCACAAAACAAAACCTGAACAGAATTGAAGCAAACACACGAACGATGTTAATTAACATTGGGTCCCCCATGTTTCCTCTTGGAGTACATTTTCTACCCCAAACTCAACTAATATCTTATCCACATGCATAAGGATCCTCTACAATCTTCACACAGCCTGAAGCTTATTTTCCAAGCTCTGCCATACAACAAGGAAATGATTGGGTGGATGGGTTTTCCCTACACTTCTTAGGCCAGGGAAAATTTAGTGAATGATGCTAAGGTTATGTATTTTTTTGGTTGGTTAATATATGAAACTTAATTGTTATATTCAAAATTTTAATTTTTTTTGTTATACATAATTATTTGTATGGAAATTTTGTTAATATGTATATAAAGTAAAAAAAAAATTTAAGGAATTAAATAGGGTAATATTCTTGTCCTAATAGATGGATTAAATAAGGTAATGACATAAAAAAATGACCTTACTTGTTTCAATGCGTGTAGGGCAATGTTGCCCTAATTGAAAAAAATTACCCTAATTGATAGAAATCAAATAGGACAATATTTTTCCCCTAATAGGTGGACTAAATAGGTAATGACATAAAACTATCATAATTTTTTTAACTCAAATAAAGCAATAATAATTGTAACTAATGATAAGAATCAAATAGGGTTATATATTTGCTCTGATAGTTGAACTAAATAAACCAATGACTCAAAATTATCCTAATTGTTTTTAACTCAAATAGGGAAATAATGATTGCTCTTATTAATATGAATCATATATGACAATTATTATTTCCCTAATTGAGTTGAATTAAATAGGGAAATAAAAAATTTACCCCTCTAACCCTAATAGGGAATGAACAATAGGGAAAACATTACCTAATTTGATAATCAATCTTGCAGTGATAGGTCAACTATCTTTAGTATTACATTACATGAATCTAAAGGAGTACTTGTTTTAAGGTTGGTGTAGATTTGTTTTAGGAAGAACAGCCTATTAATACTTTCACTAGGCTACTCATATAAATCTTCAAAAGAAGATAAAAGGGTGGAAAGATAACCAATTATCTAACAATGAAGTGGAGGATTTCTACTTTAATTATCTCTTTACCGAGTCCCTCTTTTATTATGAAGAAGATGAAGAGTTTGCAAATTGGTATTTTCAAAGAGTTTGTAGGTATTGTTATTACTACTTGAAATATAAATTCATTGTTCTTCCATTCATATTTCTATACCTTCAATCTAAATGTTTGTACTAAGAGCAAAACTTTTTTATTTGAATTTGTTACCAAATGAAGTAGTTGATCAAAGGTTAAAAATTATTGTTGGAAAAAATTTTAAGTTTGGTTTGGTTTTTCTTATTGTTTTACAAAAAAGAAATATTAACTTTATTTTTTAAAATTTAAATTTATGAATCACAGATTTTGTGGTAGTGATTATTTTATATACATTATCAAAAAATTGCATTGTAGGTTGGAAAGTATTGGGGTATACAAAAGATTGATGAAGACAATTCCAATTAAATGTTTCATTTGATTTGATTTTGTTACCTCATGACTAAGAAGAAAAAACTAATATGATCACCAAAAGCTAAAAGTGTGTTGTTTTTTTATGGCATTAAAGATAAAATTTTCAAATTATATTTCAATGAATAATTAAACTATTTTATTTTTATTTTAATTTTATATAGTATAGTGGAAAGATTTTGGGTGAAAAATCTAACCAAATTTAATTTTGATTTTTGTTACTATAGAAGCAAGAAGCTTTTTTGGATATGATAAAAATTATTATAAAAAAAATTTGCAAGTTTCTTTTTCATTTTCACATAACCAATTTAATAGAGCACAGATTAAATTTTCAAATCATATTTTCACATGCAACATGTTATTCATTTTTTTTAAATTTTATATACATTATTGGGTGGATAACAATGGAGGTAAAATGATGTGATTGATGAAGATTGTTAATTTATTTTGGTTTTAGGAAACTATTATTATTTATTTTAAATATAAAGTGTTTTATATATTAACTCTCAAGATTGGTCCATATGAAGTTAAATAAAAAGCATCACCATAAAGATTATATAATATGGTATTTGGTTAATAATTTATCCCAATTATCTTTTCATTATTTATTAATAGTTGACATAATTGTAGGGTGTATATGGTTGTATGTAAGTGTGTGTGTGTGTGACTAATTTTGAAAGTCATTAGGGAAAGGCCCATATTATGTTTTGTTTTGAAAAACACTCATTTACTAAAAATCATACTCATTAAGATCATTAGTGAGCTCAGCTAACTTTTACAATAGTTCTTTATTATCCTCTCTTCTACTTTTCTTTATATATATGTTCTAAGATAATTTAAAATAGAGTGACAATCAAACTTAAAAATGTCATTCAAATTCTAGCAATTTGAGAAGGAGAAAGATCAAGATGTCTCTATTTTTTTTCCCTTGTTAAGAAACATGCAACATTGGGTTGAAGGAAATAGGGACTAAAACTAATCAGTTTCACTAATGATCATTGTTTTAGTAATTTTGGGTGTAGTTAATCTAGTCAATGGGTACAGGTACTCAAGTTACAATCTATATAATTTATTTTCATGATTTAATTATTCATTTAATGTTTATTTCTCCCCTATAAGATTTTGCATAAAATATAATGAATTTGTCCATCAATTCATATAAGTATGTTTTTTACATGCTTTATTCCTTAATTTTGTCTAATGTTTGTATTAGAGTCTTAATGGCCTTTACTTTGATTAGATTGACACTATATGATTGATTAGAAATGTTGTTCTTTGCATGTGTCGTGTGAAATTGCTAAAAAACAAACTACATGTCTAGGATGCAAACACATAATGCGTTTTTTTAACATAATGGGTTCAAGTTTACTTTTGTTTGCCTCATGTAATTTCTTTGAAAGGAAAATATGGTATGTGTTTATAAACATAGGTGGATCAAGCTTTTACCATAGTATTCTAGTGATTATATAGAATAAATACAAATCGTGATTGTAAACATTGGTGCCCATATTTTTAGTTTTTTTTTTTTAAATACCCCATAAATTTGGGCCTTAATATGTGGATATTCATGTTTCTAATCTTGTTATAGAAGTATATTTTGAGTTTGAATTGAAAGGATTTAGGAAAAGTTTAGAGAAAAATATGTGGAAATGGATTTTTGGGCTCATTAGATGACGGATCTTATTAGTCAATCAATTTGCATTGTGTTTTCTTATTGTTCTTGCCAATTAATAATTCGTTGACCGATGGTGTCTACTGATGGATTGAAAACCGGGTTGAAACTAGTTCACCTATAGTTTAAATTCAAAAAAATTGTCAAATGATTTGGGGATATAATTCTTATGCAATTATAAACTTCGAAACATTAATTTGAGTATTCTATACCATTTAAACCTTCTTACTCTACCAAAATTGGATTTGAAAGATGAGATTTCCAAATTGGTGATGGGTGACATCATCATTTTTTTCTTCATCCACTTCAATTTTTCTTCTTTCTTGTGTAGATGTGAGTTGTTAAATATCTCTACAAAAAACCCTCAACCCTAGATGTTGCTATCACAAATTTCTTTTTTATCATTTCATCTCTTATGCACCTGAACTTTTGATGTGCAAGCTTTTGAATCTTCTAGCATTCACCATTTCAGCTTATTAATTTAAATAAGACTCCTTATTGACCCAATTAGCCATATGTGACACAATTTTAGGATGGAGATTTGGACTTTGAAATTCATCCACCCCTGACCCTTATTTCCATACTAAAAATTAATGTTTGACTTATGATATATTCCCTCTTTATTCTATGTTCTTCAACCTCTAAAATTACACCCAAGCTTTCTCCTTATCTCCTCACCTCTTGCCTCTACGATTTACTTCATGTTTATCCTTTCTATTTTACTTTATCAAGTCCTCCATTGTTTTCTTTAAGGAAAGGAGGCTTAGATCTAGGAAGTATTAAACGATTCACATTCTCCTCCCTTACTCTTTATTTTCATAAAGGTTGAGTATTTTTCTTGGTTCACTTTGTTTTATTTAAACTTGTTTCTCTTCTTGGTTTCAAATTATTTTAGGAAGTTTCTTATGAGTTGTTATTGCAAATTTTTGAAGGTATCTTAAAGGATTGAAGGTGGTGTGAGCTTGTGACTTGCTTGCTTTGCTTATTTTAGTGAGGTAAGTCACTCTTGCCTCTTGAGTGGAATGATTGGACACGAGGTTGTGAATGCATTAGATTTTTTGAGATATGTGAAAAAGTATATGCTAATGAATCCATAGATAAGAATATGGCTTGATTAAGTATATATGGAAGAATGTGGTGTAGAAAGTATGCTATAGGGATTTTATGCTTAAATGGTGATTTTGACATCTAATAATGATTTGTGTTCATTAATAGTTTTAAAGTAGGAAGAGATGTTATACATATGTTCTAGAATGATTATAATGTATGCTAGTCCTGTAATCATATGCTAGAATGTTGGAAAATTTTATAAGTGATTTTTGAAGTTAAAGTTGTAGCATCAATACCATCAATTGATTGATACACTACATCATTCGATGTGTCCAAGTACCTCATAGACTAATAGGCAATTAATTGGATTGATGGTGCTTTATCAATTGACTAATATACCACATTAAGCCACGGGTTCATGTGAACCATTGACTAATGTGTCATATTATTTAACTTATGGTGCTTTATTAATCGATCGATATTTCCATTCAATTGACTGATCATACTAATTCAAGTATGTGCTTTGTGCTTGTCTAATTGGTCAATAAGCCTTATATTTTGAGGGAATCTGCCTTTCTATTGGTTGACTAATATGCATTTCATATTGACCGATTGTCCTATTTTTTATATTATTATAATATTTGCAATCCAATTCTTGTCCGTAGTTTTTGGGGACCAACTAATGTCCTTTTAGGTCTTTTGGGAGTGTTTGAATATCCTACTTGGTTTGTTGACTTGGTTGAATATGGGTTTGAAATATTTTTTAAGATCCAAAAAGACTTTTGTTAGTGAATAAGAAAAAAAAAAGAATAAGTGGAAACTAAGTGGTGGATTAAACATGTGTATATGAATAGATGGTATGGTCATAGATTTTCATTCAAGGCATAATGGGTTAATTAATAGTGGTTATCACCTCAAATACCCTCAATGGGGAAGTGTAGAACATTATGAAACCTTTGATGAGGATCCTTTCTATGGATTGAACTATTAATATAATAAGATACTAAACACTTAAGAGGGAAGAGAATTTGACTCCACCTATGTTTCTCTAACTCTCAGAGTAACTAACAAAGGCATGGCTATTTAATTATGGTTCTCATTTAATAGAATATAAATCTCCAGCTAAAACTCAAAAATTTCAACAATTAGCATTTGTAGAAATGGAACGTATCATTTTTGAGGTTCTAGAAATCCTTCCCCAAATCCCTAATTCTATAAAGAATTTCTTAAGAAATTCTTGTAGGTATATCACATGTTTTCAATAAGAAGAATTCATTAAAAACACATAGTGTACAAGACAAGAATAAGGTAAAAGTATACACAAGTGATATAGAAGGCAAAGCTATAAGAGAAAGCATCATTGGATGAATCATACACTTGCATGGCTTGGTTTTTAGTTAGCTTTATTCTTTTATGTACAATTTGTAAATGTTGTCTTGTAATTATTATACTTATGTTACATAAGTTTTGTATGTGTGTTGTAATGGATTATAGAGGGTTTTACTCTTACTTACAACTACTACTAATTAGTTATACTCCTAAGCAAATGTTGGAAGTTAGTTAAGCTTGATGTTCCAACGGCTAGTATTGGTTGTTAATGTCAACTACTCTTGTTGTAAATGGATAGATTAGTTAGAATTAAAACCTACATTAGTGAGGAAATCGTTAATTAGTTAGTAGGAGTTTTAACACCTTAACAACCCATATATATATATATATATATATATATATATATATATATGTTGATATACGAGATTTATATGTTATTTTCCTAAGTAAAAATGTCATTTATTCCTCATTATTTTTATAAGATTTAATCTTTTCTTGAGTTTTTTCTCTTTTGGATAGATTTTGCAGGAAAAGATAAAAATGAAGAAATTCAAAGGAGAAATCGATGGAAAGAGAAAATGAATTAAAGAACACATCAAGATATATGGAATCAATGTAATAAAAGACCAAAAATGAAGAATATATATCAAAGGGATGCTTGTGTTGAAATTTCATAAAGAAATAATGAAAGAACAAGAAATGGCACCCCCATGTTTTATAAACACGGCCCGTGTTTTTCTATTAGAACACAAAATTTCAGCTTTTAAAAATCATCATTTAGTAGAGAATTCAAGGAAAAACATGGAGGTCACGTGTTTTCCAACACGGACTGTGTTTTTCTTAAATCTTGTAACCGTTCGCACGAACTTTTCCTTGATATATTTATGAAGTTCTAAACATTCGAGGGTCAGTTCTGGGGAGTTTGAGAATTGGATTCTCTCCTTTTCTCTATATTCTCAAGATACCACATGTAATTAGTAATTTCAATTCTCTTTCTCTCCATTGTATTCAATTGAACAATCAACACTCTTCAATTCAAGTCGATAAGTTCTTCTCCATTCCCCTCTTAATTGCAAGTTTTATTTTTGATTGAATGCAAACAAATTCTCTTTATTGCATTATTATTTCTCTTATGTTTAGTGTTTCATTGTTAATTTATTTTTAATCATTAATGTTAATTATATATTATTATATTTAATTGTGTGTTATTGCAATTATATAGAGAGTACAAGGTAGGAGGATTTGATGACGGAATCAGGGTTTCAGATATAACAATATAATTTGAATTCATGATTCTAGATGAAATTTAATTGAATTGATGGACAGAATTGAATGATCTCGCATCATAGATTAAGAATTTAAACTAATTAGACTGATCACCTATCTAGTTTAGATCTTAATCTACACTAGGATAATGGAATTAGTACGTAATTGTTAATTAACATTTCCAGAGTAGCAAAAGATTAATTATTAATCTTGTCCATTAATTCGTACGATTGCATGATCCGAGCTTATATGATTATGGTCGTAGTTGACTACTTTCCATTCGTAATGCTACCATTAATTGAATCCAGCGTTCTTAAGCTAAGTTATTAATTGGTTAGGTGATAAATTGAGAGCGTATTCAATTTATTAGAATTGAGAGAAAGCAAAGAGATGAATTATTATGAGTTTCTACAGGTGAACGTTAAATTATTTAGAATCATTCTTTTCTCCATGATTATTTGATATCCTAATTCCATAATCAATACCTTCCTATCTTATTCATTAATTAGTGAGTACAGTATTTTATTATTTATCCATAGTATAATAATTAGTGATACAATTAATGAGATTACATAACCGGGGTTTTAACATCAATTATAGAATTATTTATTATATACCATTCCTTGTGGGTTCGACTCCTTCTTTCCATTTACTACGTATTTGAAAATTAGGATTTATATATTAAACTTTTTGTGCACACGACAACGCATCATATGTATGTATGTATGTAGGTATGTATGTATGTATGTATGTATGTATGTATGTATGTATATCTTATCCCTCATCCATGCACACATAAATTTGACCAAGTTGAATAAAATCACAAAATTTTCAAATTTTCTCTATTCTTCTCCAACTAAGTGAGTGCTTGAGGGTTTAGTATATTCTAGGAAGAAAATTAGGTGATTTATTCTTATAAACATAGTTTAATTGTTGACAAGCTACACCAACATTCAAGGGTCAAGAAGATTAAGATAATTGATACTAATGTGTGACCTCAAGGGAAGACATAAATATCCTACCTTATGTTTGTTCTATTTATCCATCAACATTCACATCATTTTTGGTATCAGAGCTATGTTGCATTTCTGAATTTGAATTGCCAACCATTGAGGCCATTTCTCCCTCTATTTTGAAGCCGTTTCAAGCCTTCAATCAGCCACCCAAATAAGGTTTTGTTTGTTTTCTTGATTCCATGTATCAATTTCTTGATTGCATGTATTGATTTCTTACTTGCATATGTCAAGTTATTTGTGCATAATTTAATCCATATTTGAATCTTTGTATGAGTATAAATGTCAGATGATATTGGAACCTATTATTAGTAGTTAGTTTACATGATATCAATTGAAAAACTACATGGAATGTATGTGATTGCATGGTGTTAAGTGGTTTTGTGTAGCTCATATGGTGACATTTGTTTGATTTAACATTGATTTGTGTGTGATTTTAACTCATATGTCTATAAATATTTACTTTCATATGATGATAGAATTCAAAGATTTAAGTTAGATAAACATTGCATAATCTTTAGGATTTGATCATTGTTCTTGTATGATCATATGATGTTGATTTTGTCCTCAAATTACTCACTTCAAATCACAATTTTGTTCCAAAAATTATGTGGTTTATTTTTTAACATACTATGTCTAATTTCCTATATTTGAGTGTACTCGTATTATTTTTGACTTATTTCATGATTTGTGATTGGAAAATGTTTGTGGTTGTTATATTTTACAACCACGTAAGGTAAAGTTGGTATTGTTGGTTTCTATCTCAAGAACCTAGAAAGAATCAAAAATTGTGTGACATAAATGCTGCTATTTTGATATATTTTATTGTTTATACATTACCCAACTTATTTTCATCTAAGAAGAACTAAGAAAATACTCATATTTACAAATTTGGTAAGTGTATAAATTGTTTTTGTGTATAACTTATTGTGCTATTTGTCATTGAGTTGTGATGTATGTTTGGATGAAAAAAAAATGGAGGATCATCAAACAGTCCAAGCAATTTATGAGCCATTGAAAAGCTTTAAACAAATCTATGTTCTATTAATGCTCGACTCAAGCAACTCCCAACAATTCAAACACAATTGCAATGCATGAAGTCTAGGCTTGTTGATCAAGATTTTATTCAAAACATACAAAAGCAAGCATATTTTCCTAAAGACTGAATGGAGAGCATATTAAGGTGAGATGCTCCATTCAAAGGAGGATGTTTTAACTCAAGTGTGGATTATGAATAATAGTATCAAGGGAGTGGAAGGCACCAAGCCTTTCATGAGCATCAATTGAGACTTAATCATAGAGATGACAAAGATATAAAGATTGATCTCCCTTCTTTTCATGGTAAACTTGATGTTGAATTATAACTTGAGCGATTAGATGGTGTATAGACTATATTTGAAATCTAGGATTATCACGATGAGAAAAAATGTAAACTAGGTATTCTTAAGTTTAAGAAATTTGCTAGAATATGGTATGATAACTTAGATATGACATAAGAAAGAGAAGGAAAATAAAAAATCAAATCTTGGGATAAGCTTAAGAAATAATTAAGGAAAAAATTTGTATCTAAGAAGTATGAGAGAGAAAATTATATCAAATTAAATAGTATTATAAAAGGACTTCTAATTGTTAAAGAATATGCTAGAGATTTTAAGAGATTAGCACTTATATGTGACATTCATGAGGAAAAGGGAAAAATGTGCTAGATTTCTAGGTGTTCTTAATATGATAATTATAAATAAAGTTAAAACTTACCTTTATAACTCTCTTGATGATATGATTAAGCAATCTTTGAGATTTGAAAAGCAAGTCAAGTCTAGTAAGCCTCATTTTAAGCAAATTACTTCTGCTTCCACAAATTACTATTTGAATGCACAAGTTATAAAATATGGATTGAGTACCTCAAGTGCTACAAATGTTTATAGAAATCAAGGTTCAACTTGAGAGGAGAAAGGTAAAGATAGGATCAATTGAGTCTCTACCAAGAAATGTTTCAAATGTTGAGGATATAGACAATTTACTAGAGAATGTCCAAACCAAGAAGTGTTGTCCATGCAAGGGATTGAAGTTATGGAGACTTGTGATGAATTCCTTAAGTATGATCCAAGTGAATTTATATCAAGTGAATCTAATATTAAGGGTAATGCTTGTTATGTGTTATAAAGAGTTCTTCAATAACAAGCTAATGAGCAACTCAACCAATAAGAGAAGATATTCAAGACAAAAAGAATAGTGAGAGACGAGGTTTGTTGAGTTATCATTGATAGTGGTTTTTGTACAAACGTGGCTAATGAAAGGATGATGAAGAAGCTAGGATTTAATAAAACACCACATCTGGAGCCTTATTTTCTTCAATGGCTCAATAAATACAAATGATTCAAGGTAATCAAACAAACCCTAATCACATGTCGAATTGGTAATTATCATGATGATGTGCTATGTGATATTTTACCTATGGAAGCATGTGGAATCTTATTAGGTAGAACATGGAAATATTATAGGAGTGTTATTCATAATAGTGTTACTAATGAATGTCTTGTTGTGAAATATAAAAAAAATCATAAACTAAAGCCTTCTAAGTGTGATGATACTAGCATAGTCGAGAATAAAAAGAGTTTGTTTATACATGAAAAGGCTATGAAAGAATGTGTTATTGAAGAAGGTAGGTACTATACTTTTATTATCAATAAATACCTACAAGGGGAGAAAAATAGTGATAATCCTCGATTACATGAGCTTTTTGATGAAAATAATGATATATTTACTAATGACTTACCACATGGATTACCACCTAAAAAAGGAACATAACATGTTATAACTTTGGCACCTTTTGTGTCCTTACCTAATCAACCTACATATAGATGTAATCCAAATGAGACTATTGAATTACAAAAAAAAAAATACAAGAGCTTATAGTAAAAGGATATGTGTGAGAGATAATGAGCCCATGTTGTGTACTTAAATATGGTATTCACAAATACACTATGATGCCTTTTGGTTTGTGTGATACACCTATTTTGTTTATGAGACTTATGGATGAAGTTATTCATCCTTTTCTTGGATAATTTAATATGGTGTACTTAGATGATATACTTATGTATAGTAAAAATGAGCATGATCATCTTATTCATGTAAGGAGATTATTTTATAAACTAAGGGAAGCTAAACTCTATGGAAAAATGAAAAAAAAATATGACTTTATGCTTTAGAATGTGATTTTCCTTAGTTTATTATAAGTAGCAAAGGTATAAAAGTGGATCCCATAAAGATTCAAGCTATTAAAGATTGGCCTATACCTAAAGACATTCATGAGGTGAGGCATTTCCATAGACTAGAGAGATTTTATACGAGGTTTATCAAGTACTTATCAACTATTATTACAATTGTTACATATATCATGAAGAAAGGCAAGTTCAAGCGTTAAGAAGAATCAAATAATGCCTTCCAAAAGTTGAAAGCCCAAATATGTACTTCATTGGTATTATCCTTGCCTAACTTTGATAAATTATTTGAATTTACATGTTATGTTAGTAGGGTAGGGATAGGAGGTATACCCTCAAAAGGAAAAAAATCTCATTGCATTTTTTAGTGAAAAATTAAATAGGGCTAAAATTAAATTACTCCGATTATGATAAAGAATGCTATGCCATCATAAGAAGCCTATAAACATTGAGTCATTTTTTGAGACATAAAATTTTTTTTTTTGCATTCGGATCATAAAATTTTTAAATATTTTCATGAACAATAGAAAATTAATCCAAGTCATGAAAATGAGTTAGTTTATTGCAATCCTTTGTATTTTCTATCAAAAATTTCATTGGTAAAGAAAACCTGGTAGCAAATGTATTATTGAGGAGATCTTTTAGACTTGTAATGTGGATGTTAAGTTATTAGGTTTTAAAATGTTGAACGAGTTGTATAAAAAGATGAATATTGATAAAGAGTTATGATGCATGTAATCAGAATAATAGTTATGGTAATTATGTGCTTCTAGATGACTTTCTTTTAAGCTTGATAAATTGTGTATCCCTAAATCTAGTATGCGTGATTTACTTGTTAAATAAGTGTATAAAGGGGGTATAGCTGGTCATTTTTGTGTACATAAAACTATGGGATCATTACAAGAACATTTCTATTGGCCACGAATGATAAAATTAGTAAAAGCTATTATTGTGAAATGTGTGACTTATCAAAAGAGTAAGTGTTTCTTCCATAAGAGTTTGTATACACCTTTAATTATTTCTAGTTAACCATGGAAGGGGATTAGTATGGACTTTATCCTTAGGTTACCAAGGAAAAAAAGGCAAAAGGATTCAATCATGGTAGAGGTATATAGATTTTCTAAAATGGCGCATTTCATTCCAAGTCATAAAATAGATTATACAACTCATGTGGCTGATTTATATTTGAAGGAAACAATAAGGTTACATGATATTCTCAATAATATAAGGTCGAATAGAAATTTTAAATTTTTGAGTTAATTTTGGAAGACATATTTGCATATGTTAGGTACAAAGTTGTTGTTTAATGCATATCATCATCCTCAAATAAATAGTCAAAACAAAGTGACAAATTGGACTTTGGAGACTATAGTACGATGGTTAGTTAATAAGACTACAAAATATTGGGATATAAAGTTATCACATTTTAAGTTTTCATATAATAGGAGTCATTCTAGTACAACTCAATCGAGTCCATTTAAGGTTATCTATGGGGTTAATTCTTATGTGTCGATTTATATATTATCAATAAAAAAGGAGATATTAAGAACTATGATGCTAAAGAAATATTTGAATTCTTAAATAAACTTCATGAACAAATTAAGAAAAACATTGAGAAATCTAATGCTAAATACCAAACTCACACTTATAAGAATAGAATTGAACAAGTGTTTTCTCTAGGATAACTAGTATCGTTACACTTAGAAATGAAAAAGTTCCAAACTTAAGAAAGAAAAATCTAATGCCAATATCCTATGGACCATTTTAATTATTAAGAAAAATTGGATATAATACTTATGAATTAGAATTACTTGAATCTTCTCGGGGAGTTTCAAGAACTTTTAACATTAATGATTTATCACTGGACTATAAATATTCTAATGAATCTCCAAAGTCTCAAGTCTTAGTGCTCTAGGAGATGGAACCCAACATTCTTGAGCTTCTTGAAATCCTTCCCCAAAACCCTAATTCTACTAATAGTTTTTTAAGAAATTATTGTAAGAATATCACATTTTTGCAAGATGTAAAATTCATTCAAAATGCCTAGAGTATAAGATAAGGATTAGACAATTATGTACAGAATTGACATAGAAGACAAAGATACAAGATAAAGAATTGTTTCATGAATCATACGTTTGCATGGCTAGGGTTTTATTTGGCTTTGTTATTTTATGTAGACTTTATAAATATTATCTTGTGATTAATAGATGTGTATTAAATATGATTTGTATGTGTTTTTTAGGGAAGTATATAGGGTTTTATTATTAGTTACAACTACTACTAATTATTTATACTCCTAATTTAACGTTGGAAGATAGTTAAGGTTAATGTTCCAACAGCTTGTATTAGTTGTTCATGTTGACTACTATGATTATAAATAGCAAGATTAGTTAGAATTAAAAGCTATATTATTTAGGATGTTTTTAATTGGTTAGAATGAGTTGTAACACCCTAAACACCCCATATATACATATATATATATATCCTATCACTCATCCATATACATGCAGATTGGATAAAGCTGAATAAAAGTTTTGAGTTCTCTCTATTATTCTCCAAGTGAGTGAGTGCTTGAAGTTTGAGTATATTATAGGAATAAAATTAGGTTATTTCTTCTTAGAAGCATTGTTAAATCTTGGATAAGATACATAGACATTTAAGGGATGAGAAGATTAAGAAAATTGACACCAATTTGTAACCTCGAGGAAATATATAAAGATCATGCATTGTGTTTGTTATACTTATCCATGAACATTCACATCAAACTCACCTATAGATAGGGAAATATGCATTGGTTCTAGTACCTCTCCTACTCCACTTACACAAATGGTGTATATAGAGGTGTCAACACTTAAGGATTTAGATACCTAAGATGGTTGAGATTGATCACTACCTTGGATTATAACCAAGATTAGTAAATGAAAATGGTAAATTATTTACCTTGATTATTATTATGCAATCAAGGTTGAGTCCCATGATGGAGAACTCAAATGATCGCTCAAAAATCTTATCAATTCTCAGAAATTCTTGTAACTCTACATGGATGTGAATTATGTAATCACCATTATGTCGAGATAATAATTGGAATAATCTCTTATAGTAGTGAATAGCCTTTAGAGTCTTCTTATGTTCTCCAATAAGCATTTCATATCTATCAAGATTCATGATGATGTCTATAATCCCTAATTCATGTGAAACATGTGTCCATTCATGATACCATGTCTAGTAGATAACAAGATAACCTCAACATTTATTACACATATACAATTGAATCATGTCGAAGCTTCTTAAAAGCATAGTATGTCACCATAGCATGTTAATGCATTAGCATAAAATTATGCATGGCTAGTATGATCAATATGGTTACTATAACCTTATGTGTTTTATAAGTCCCATAATAGCTAACTAGGCTTACTCAATATGTGAGTAATAGTGCGACCATTGAATCAGTCACTTGCTAAATCTCACCAGCATAAGAACTTCTATAGGTAGTGGTGGATGGCAATTAGGGTCCCATATGCTTGTTTGGGGTCAGGACACCAAAAGTTAAGATATTCCGGTGTGATTTCTCTTTTGAGGGTCCTTTATGATATAGAACTATTTTAGAGACATATTTCTCTATAAATTTTTGTCTCCATTGTATTTCATTGTTGGTTTTTTTTTCATATTGTTACATTAATCTTGAAATTATCTTGAAGGAAAGTGTAAAGGAGAATCGACAAAAGATAAGAAAAAGTTACATCGAACGATTTCAAGATTTTTGTGCATGTACTATGTGCCTTAAATTAGCAGTTATAACATTTAATTTCATGAAATTTTTCATGTTTAATGTGTATTACATGATTATTGATCATGCGTGGTGATCACAATTTAGAATTAGATTCAACTAGTGAAATGTGGAGTGAAACATTCCTTGGTTGATTATTGAGTTAACAAAGTAGTGTGTGTGTGTGTGTGTGTGTGTGTGTGTGTGGGTGTGTGTGTGTTTTATTTGCATTTATTTGTGTGTTTAGAAGTGTTGTGTTTGAATACAGTATTTAATAATTGAGTAGAATAAGAAAATATTGGAATGTTGGCTTTCCATGCATAAAATTACACTTGGAACATTCAAATACATGTATAAAATTTTGTGAAGGTTTTTGAATAGCATTTTCATAAACTTGCTGAATTTTATATCAAGAACTTAACAAGATAAGTGTTAAGGGTACTCATTATTTTTATTATTATATTTGATTTCTTATTTTTTTTTATTCATTGGAATCAAAATTTTGTACAAGAACCAAATAATAACTAGAGGGTGACATTAAGTTGATTCAGTTTTATCAACTAAAAACCTAAGTGGAACTCAAGTGTGGTTTAGTGTAGTGGTAATCGAATAATGGAGGGGAAAACATTAAAACAACGTTTGAGGCTATTAAAAAGCTCGCAACCAATATATATTCCACTAATTATCCACTTAGGCAAATTTCTGCAATACAAACACAATTACAAAGGTTAGAATCTAGATTTAGCAAACAAGAATCTGTCCAAAATATCTAAGAAAAAAAAAGGGAGTTCTATAGAGACCTAATGAGGAGTGCCATGAAATCAACCAATCTAGATAGGTGAAAGTATCTAAACTCATCATTATACCATGGTTAAGATTCAATAGGAAGTGGAAGTAACTAAAAGTTCCATGACCAACAACCAAATTATCATAAAAAAGAATATATTCCTGGTTTTGATGGTAAGCTTGATGTAAACTTATTTTTTGAGTGGTTACATGAGGTGGAGGCTATATTTGAATTCAAATATTATCATGATGAGTAAAAATGTAAACTATATACTCTTATGTTTAATAAGTTTTAGGAGATGGTATGATAATTTGAAAAGGATTAGAGAGCAAGAAGGAAAATCAAAAATCAAATATTAGGATAAACTTAAGAAGCATCTAAGAAAGAAATTTATACCTAAAGAGTATAAGCAAGATAATTATATTAGATTGAATATTCTTAGACAAGGACTTCTAAGTGTTGAAGAATATGTTAGAGACTTTGAGAGATTAGCACTTATATGTGATAACCATGAGAGAAAGGAACAAACATGTACTAGATTTCTAGGCTGCCTTAACATGATGATTGGAGACAAAGTTGGGACTTTTCTATATGATTATATGGATGAAATAATTAAGCTATCCTTGATATTTGAAAAAGAATTTAAGTCCACTAAGCCTCATGCCAATCAAAGTACTTCATCTACAAAGTACTATTCAAGTACTCAAGCTACAAAGTAAGGAGCGGGTACTACAACTTCTACAAGTATTGATAAAAGAAAGGAATTGCTAGAGAGGAGAAAGGCAAGAATAAATTCAATGAAGTCTCCACAAGGTAATGTTTCAAATGCCAAGGATTTGGACACCTTTCTCACGAATGTCCCAATCAAAGAGTATTGTCCATACAAGAAATCAAAGCTATGGAGACTTGTGAAGAAGATATTGAATTCGAGCCTATTGAAGAAATTTCTAGTGAGTAAGAGGAGGAATAAAATTATTGTTATGTTTTGGAAAAAGTACTTCAAGTCCAAACTAGTGAATAATCTGATCAAAGAAAAAAGATATTCAAGGCTAAAGGAAGAGGGGAAGATACAGTTTTTTGTGTTCTCATCAATAGTGCATCTTGTATGAATGTAGCTAATGAGAGAATGGTGAAGGATTTGGGATTGAAGACTGCACTACATCCAAATCCTTTTTCTCTTCAATAGTTAAACAAGGAAAATGGAGTTAAGGTAACTAAACAAACCCTAATCTCATTTCGAATCAGTAATTATCATGATGATGAGATATGCGATGTTTTACCTATAGATATGCATATGGAATCTTGTTAGATAGACCATGGTAGTATGATAGAAATTATATTCATACTAGTATTACTAATGAATATCTAGTTGAGAAGGATAAGAAAAATTATAAACTTAAACCTTCTAAATGTGATAATGAGAACATAGGAGAGAATAAAAAGAGTTTATTATTACATGAAAAGGCTATGGTCAAATGTATTAAAGAAGAAGGGAGTTGTTATGTTATGATTATGAAGGAATCCCTATACAAGGGGAGAAAATAGCAATAATCCTCAATTAAATGAACTTATTAATGAGTATCATGGTGTTTTTCCTGATGACTTACTATTTATATTGCCACCTAATAAAGGAATAGAACATGGCATAGATTTAATGCCTAATATGTCTTTACTTAATCGACCTACATATTGATGTAATTCGAAGGAGACTAAGGAATTAGGTAAACAAATATAATAACTCATGAAGAAGGGTGGATTTAATTGGAGTGAGGATATAACTAAATCCTTCCACACTTTAAAAGACAAGTTATGTAATGCACTAATATTATATTTACCTAACTTTGATAGATTATTTGAGGTTACATGTGATGCAAGTGGGGTAGGGATAGGAGACGTACTCTCACAAGAAAAACAGGCTATTGCATTTTTAGTGAGTGATTAAGTGGGAAAAATTGAATTATTCAACATATGATAAAGAATTTTATTCCGTTATAAGAATTATAGAAATATAAAGCCATTATTTGAGACCTAATTCATTTGTTTTGCATTCGGATCATTAAAGTTTAAAATATTTGCATGGGTAAAAGAAGATTATCCAAGGCATGCCAAATGGGTTAGTTTCTTACAATCCTTCGTGTTTTATGTCAAACATTTCAATGGAAAAGAAAATGTTGTGATAGATACTTTATCTAAAAGATCTATGATATTAGTTATTTTGGATGTTAAATTATTAGGTTTTGAAATGTTAAAGGAATTATATGCTAAAGATGAAGATTTTTTTTACATCTATAATGCATGTAAAAAGAATAATGGTTGTGGTAATTATGTGCTACAAGATGACCTTCTTTTGAAACTTAATATGTTTTGTATACCTCGTTCTAGTGTACATGATTCATTTGCTAAGGAAGTACATAAGGGGGTATAGGTGGTCATTTTGGTGTTCATAAAAGCATGAAAATGTTACAAGAATAATTCTACTAACCACGAATGATAAAATTAGTATAAGCTATTATTGGACAATGTATGAATTATCAAAAGAGTAAAAGTTTCTTCTATAAAGATTTGTATGCTCCTTTTCCAATTCCTAATTAACCTTGAAAAAGTGTTAGTATGAATTTTGTCTTGGGCATACTAAGGACACAAAGGGTAAAGGATTCTATTATAGTGGTAATAAATCAGTTCTCTAAAATAACACATTTCATACCTTGTAATAAAACTAATAATGCAACTCATGGAGCTGATTTATATTTTCAAGAGATAGTAAGGTTCCATGGAGTTCCCAAAAGTATAATGTCGGATAGAAATATGAAATTTTTGAGCTACTTGTTGAAGACACTTTGGCATATGTTAGGTACTAAGTTTAGGAATGGTTTAGTACCGAAGTTTAGTACCTCTCATTATCCACAAACGAATGGTTAAACCGAAGTGACTAATAGAAATTTAGGAACGTACTACGAAGATTAGCCAATAAGAGTAGTAAGGATTGGATATAAAACTTGTACATGCTCAATTTGCTTATAATAAGAGTCCTTCTAGTATAACTAATTCGAGTCCTTTTGAAGTTGTCTATGAGATTAATCCTTATTTACCTATTGATATGTTGTCATTAAAAAGATGAGATATTAAGAATTATGATGTCAAATAAAGTATTGAATTCTTTAAAAAATTTCATGAACAAATTAAAAACAACATAGAAAAATCTAATGTTAAATACCAAACTCAAGCAAACAAATCAAATTCAACAAGTCTATTCACTCGGATATTTGGTATGGTTGCATTTAAGAAAAGAAATATTTCCAAACGTAATAAAAAAATAAACTTATGCCAAAAGATGATGGGACATTAAAAGTCTTAGGAAAATTTGGAAATAATGCATATGAACTAGAATTACCTGAACATTATGGAGGAGTTTCCAGGACTTTCAACATTGGTGATTTATATCCTTACAATAGTGATGTTAATTTGAGGAAAATTTATTCATTACAAGGGGAGAATCATGTAGAAGCATCTCAAGCTCAATCTCAATCTTAATCTTCTAAGGATAAAGGACAAGAACTAGCATACTTAGAGATGGAACCTATTGTTCTTGAAAATCCCAATGCTTTGAATGCTTTGTTAAGTAACTCTTACAGGTATTATATATGTTTTCAAGAAGATCGAGTTATTAAAGATCTTTGATGTACAAGAGAAGGGAATTACAAGCATTACAAAGTTGCATGGAAGATAAGGCTATAAGACATAAAGTTTGATTACATATGTTAATCCAATGCATTATATATTTATAGGTTGTGTAGCTTTGTTATCTTGCTATATACTTTGTAATATATATATATTACTACTGTGCATGGGGTTAATTTTTGTTAATAAGGTCGGCTTATGTGGGCTTATTAATGAAATACCAGTATGTGTACATGTGTATATATACATTGTACATTGAAGGAATGAATAACATAAGCATAATTTGAGTTTCAAAATTGACACAAAGAGAAAGTGGATGATCTTCTTCTTCCCTTCTTCTTCAAATGTGAGTCTTGGAGAGTTGTAGAGTGTTCTTTAGAGAAATAGGAAATTTCTCTATTGAATGTAATTAATCTTGGATTAGATCAACACCAAAACCCACTGAAGCTATCGAGTTCAACATAGTCGATTCGAAGGTCAAGTGATATTGTGAAGACTCCTGCAACATGTGATCCCAAAAGAAAAGTTCCTGGTTTGTAGAAGATTATTTGTTGATGATCTTCCACATCACTACTCACTAGGAGACCTGATGCTTTGAGTTAATTTATTTAGTAAAAAAAAGGTTGTATATGTGATTGCCTTGTTATAATGTATTTCTATTTCTATATTTTTTTGTGGCATTTTCTTGTTTGATATATCAAAGCAAATTGATTGGTCTCATGAGTGACTAGTTGATATAAATATAATTTTAATATAAATTGATTGATACTATGAGTAGTTGGTTGATATAGTTGAAAAATAATATTTTGAGTTGGGATACACATTGTTGATACTTATATATGTAGGATTTTTTTTGTGGAGAGAATTGTGTATGATATAGAATGCAGGAATGATTTTCTATTTATAAAAATATAGACTATATATGATAGTTTTGATTGAAAACTGTCATATATACTCCAAAAAAATAGAGGAAGGATTAAATGGTGGTATAAGACTAAAATCGTCGTTATTGTCTATTGTTGTACCTGGTGACAATTGAACCGCATTGGAATTCCAAGACTCATTTGAAGATAAATCTTATTATACATAACTTTGTGTCCAAAAAAAATTTATTATCCCAACTAGTTTTGCTAATCGTAATGAAGCAAAATTATTAGTTTCATTTGCTTAGTTTGGACAAGGCGGTTGTAATATCTTCGCTTAGTATTTTGGCTAGGCCTGTTCAATGGGTTGGGCTTGCCATGGTAAGTTAGAATCCAACTCATGAACTTAAGTTATAATATAAGTGAGTTGGGTTATTATTTTAAATAGGTTATTATGGGTTGAACCCATATATATATTATTTAAATATGGGTTAGTATGGGTTTAATTATAATTGGCCACCCATAAGCTAAGAATAACCAACAGCATGAACTTGAACATTTCAAAAGCCTCTTCCGCCTCCGATTTCAAAATTCCTCTCGGATTTCTCGTCGGTGAATCCGATATTTCCGGCTCTGAGGACTCTGACGCCAAGGTATTTGGAGAACGGCTTTGACTGTCCCGAAAAATGCCCGGTGAGCATTCGTGTTATTTTGCGAATCAGATCTTTGAAGCTTTGAGTCCCTTTTCTTCGCAGCATATATGTAAGAAAGCACGCGATTAGGGGAGCAATCGACTTCCATGTCGTCGGGATCAAAGTCTATGGGACGGAAATAGAGAAAAAAAAAACTTTGATGGGTCAATTAATTGCGCAGAGTAGCGAAGGTCGGAGGCAACACTAGCGGCGGAGGAATACGGCGAGCAATTATGTTATAGCAGTGTTGCACGGAGACGGGGACGGGAAGAAACGTAAAAACGTCATTTTTTAAAAATCTAGGAAATGGAGACGGTAAGAAACGTTAAAATATATATATATATAAAAATTAGATCTACTAAAATTAAAAAGAAAAAAACTTTGACAGGTCAATTAATTGCGCAGAGTAGCGAAGACGGGGACGGGAAGAAATGCAAAAACGTCATTTTTTAAAAATCTAGGAAATGGAGACGGTAAAAAACATCAATATATATATATATATATATATATATACATATACATATACATATAAATTAGATCTACTAAAATTAAGAAAAAAAACTTTGACGGGTCAATTAATTGCGCAGAGTAGCGAAGGTCGGAGGCAACACTGGCGGCGGAGGAATACGGCGAGCAATTATGTTATAGCGGCGTTGCACGGAGAATGGGACGGGAAGAAACACAAAAACGTCTTTTTTAAAAAATCTAAGAAATGGAGACGGTAAGAAACGTCAAATATATATATATATATATATATATAAATTAGATCTACTAAAATTAAGAGAAAAAAAAACTTTGACGGGTCAATTAATTGCACAAAGTAGCGAAGGTCGAAGGCAACACTAGCGGCGGAGGAATACGGCGAGTAGTTATGTTACAGCGGCGTTGTACGGAGATAAGGACGAGAAGAAACGCAAAAATGTCATTTTTAAAAAATCTAAGAAATGGAGACGGTAAGAAATGTCAAAAAAATTTATATATATATACATATGATTTATATATACATATATATACATATATATATCTACTAAAATTAAGAGAAAAAATTAAAAAATTCCTAAAATTATTATCTATATTAGTTAATTTTAATCATTAATAATTTTATTTTAATAAAAAAATTAATTAAATAATTTTAATATAATTTTAGAAACGTAAAAAAATTTATATATATATATATATATATATATATATATATATATATATATATCTACTAAAATTAAGAGAAAAAAAAATAAAAAATTCCTAAAATTATTATTTATATTAGTTAATTTTAATCATTAATAATTTTATTTTAATAAAAAATTAATTAAATAATTTTAGTATAATTTCCAATATCAAAAAGTTTTTGGAAGAGGAAGTATTTTTTATACATTTTCCGGCTACCATCTCCATGCTTCACTTCAGTCCTTACTCTCAAATATGTTGGAAAGGTGACTTGGTCCATATAAAAAGTAGTAAACACATATATGTACATATGTTGGAAGGGTCCTGTTTCGAGTAATCTAAACAAGTCGCTTCCGATATTGACGTAGATTTTATCCTGTACGTTATAAATGGCCTTGATTCCCTCCATCGACGATAGAGTGCTGCAAATTTGTGGCATGAGTTAAAAGGATATTCAGAGCCAACCTGGATGGAGGGCTCAGGATCACGCATCATTTGTGTTCATTAATTGTATTCTATTGCTAAAAAAAATAAAAATTCTCCTGTTCAATTTATTGAGATTCTGAAATCCAAAATTCACTCTGACCGGCTTACTTAGTCATGTCATATACATGGAATTTAAGACGAGGAGTTCATATCCTCTTGTTTCCATGCACAGATATCGTTCGAGTCTTGTCGTAAATGATTTCTCAAAAATAGATTTCATGAAACTATTATTATGAGTTATTATTTCCTTTTACAAAAATATTTTTCCCCCAGTACATTGACAATTTAGTCCGACATTTTTTTAGATAAGATTTGTTTTTTACCGTTTAAGTGATAATATATAAAAATACGAAGACGTACGTTTAAGCTCATCATTGATATTCCATTGTGTTTATGAATTTATGTTAATTAAATTATGTATTAAAAGCATTTGAAATTCCTCTAAAAAAGATTACGGAAAAAAATCATCTTTTTTAAAGAAGAAAATAAAATACTATTTAAAATTCCTCTTCTTACTCTAATTAAGATAGTTTTGTATTAGAAGTTTTTATAAAGAAGACAAATATACTAAATAAATGTAATCATCGTTCTTTTATAATATGTTTGACACTTAACATAATTATTTTATTATATTGGAGGCGGTGGTTGTGAATTGAAGAAAAGAAAAAAAAAAGAGGAAGGAAAATAATTGTAGTAATTGTGGTGGTGGTGGTGGTGGTGGTGGTGGTGGAAGCAGTGCTAGTAATGGTGGTGGAAGGGGTGGCGTCAATGGTGGTTGAGACGGTGATAGTAAAGGTCAAGATAAGCTTGTTTGTATATATATTAACCCACGCTAACCCATGATTAACCCGTATAACTCATGGGTTATAATGGGTTGGATTAAAAATTATTAATTATTTTCTACAATCCATCATGGGTTAGACCATGGGTTATATAAATTATATGGGTTAAAATACTATAGGTTGGGTTAAACCATGACCACCCATTTGGACACCCCTAATTTTGGCCAATGTGCTACCTGTTTTTGGGCTTGATGACTAGTGGTACTCCATCAGATCTCATGTCTGCTCTTAAATCTAAGTAGAACGTTAATTTATGCTTCACGTTTCATTGGGCTTGAAATATCTACATGTTATCCATTTTCTCGTCAATGGGTCTGGGTTACCACATCCAATCCGCCTCAGCATGAGATGAGTAATTATCCGTTCTTAAGTGTCATGGACCGCGGCCCATTTTCTCTTCATCCATTACATTTTTCTTGCAGATGTTTATTGTCAGATTCATTCGTCTTGCCAATAGCCAATAGCCAATAGAAAAAACGGCTCACGAGGTTTGACGGCTGACATTTGGATGAGATTATTATTATCAATGAGTTTGATTTTCTTTTTTTTTTCTTTTTTTTTAAGGGGACGACGTCCTTACGAAGTTTAAACAACGGCCATTCACTTATGTCCCACACTCGGATATCATTTGAGCTACCTACTCTTGGTATTATCATGAGTTCGATCATTTGCTTGTAATTGCATCCGATTTTATTTAATGAATTATAACCTAATATATTAAAACTAGAAAATTTGTTGTTCGCTTGAGAGAAATAAAATATTGGGGTAGTCAAACAGTCAACAAAAGTAAAAAATAACACCAACACAATAATAACTTTTGTAATATATATATATATTTGAAAATAATAATTTTACCAAATGAGATTTAGTCTAATTGTAAATATCAACTCCTGAATACTAAGAATTTAAGGTTTAAATCTCTCTCTCTCCTCTTTCGATATTGTAACACATTTATAGTATCGTCATCTATATAATGATTTGTCCTTGTCTTTACGGTTTTCTTTATGAATCAAAAAAAAAAATTAGTTAAGAATAATTTTGTTTAATAGGACATGTAATAATTTGTATAGCCGCACACATTTAGAATTAACAATTATCTATGATGATACATTAAAAATAAAAATTTTAAAAACTCATATAATATAATATAATAGAATGTGTATAAGATATTAACTGTAATAATCACCTCCCCTAAACTAAATTAATTTGTAGACAAAACACTCTAGCTACATCCACATTAAACTGGAAGCAACATTTAGATGTTAAAAAAAAGGCAACAATGAAAGGAGCCACAATTAAAATATTTCAGTAGATTCTAGCTATCCCAATCGCAAGAAACCCAACTGAAAGAGCCTTCCTAAAATAGATTATCCCAACTGCACAATCGCGCTCTGTAGAACCATCCCACTTTTGCATGTCTGATCATATATGCATATCCTTTAAGACAGTAGAGACCGCTTATTAGACAACCTAAAAGTAGAGTTCATGCAAATAATTAAAAAACTTGAAAAGACAGATTGCAAATATGTTGCGAGATTTATAACACAACGAAAACTAAGAAAGATGAGGAGAAGAAAAAATACGATTGTTCCCACTTTTGTAAAGAAAAACACTCAAACCTAAATAAATATTTGTTGGGTTTTTATCCAACATATTGATCTTATGTGTGAACTATAAAAATTACGGGTAATCGTATATATATTAAACCCGTATATAAGTGATCATATTTATATATAAATTATTGGACTTAATGTATCTGATTAGATATGGACTTGTATGTGTAGAGACATTGGATATTTTAGTTTGTTGATGGACCGAACTAAAATAACCCAATAGGTAATAAATCAATTGTCTATATATAGAATTGTGGTCTCTGAATCACATACACTTCGTCCTATTCGATTCCCATTAGTCAATAGATATCGACAAGTGTGTGCCCAACTCAGAAGACCGTAGTACCGTCCGTGTCCCGAATCCATCAATAATTTCCTCGTTGTGGATTCAGGTACACTTCCATAATATATTATATATTAATCTTGATAGATTAGTATTCGATCCTGTCATATCTATATATTAATTATATTAATCTATCAGTATTAGCAATAAAATGATAAAAAATAGTCAATTGTTTTAAATTAGAATATTTATTTAAAATTGAAAGTAATCGCATAGGGTGAACTTATAGGTCATCTCCAATGACACACAATCTGATAATGCACAATCTTGTATGCAAGCTGCAAATTTCTAGTTGCATATATTGGTTATTGGCACTCACCAAAAGCCCGCGAATCTGAAATATAACCTAGAGTTTTACTCAATAGATTACACCTCGTCATTGGATCGGCAAGGTGCGGACTCGGGATCAGGACAAGTTGATATTTTTAAGTAGACTAGGGCCTATATTCGGTAGAGTCAGATTGAGTCAGTTTATAGATATTCACAATTTATACATATATATTATTAATTTTTAGTTGACTATTTTTCATTAGAATGACAACTTTACTCATTTTAATACTACCTTAGTTAATGTTTATTAAAAAAAATTGTAAAATGTTTCACTTTATCAAAATCTCACTTCTAAATAACATAATCAAATGAAGCTAGTTTTTATATAGTTGATAATAATTAACATGTCACTATTTACATTTATTATTATTTTTAAATAAAAATATTTCTTATTTAAAATCAATTCATGTTATATTATTCTTTTTTTCAACACTTCAATGTGAAAAGAAAAAAAGAAGAATTTAGAAGTTTTTATTTTAGACTATTATTGACAATAACTTTATCATTATTCATACTTTATAAAAACTAATTAGTTTAAAAAAAGTGGTCACAAATGAAGGTTATTTATCTTTATTAATTGATAGATAAATAATAAATTAAAGATTAATCGAGTATATAAAAGCTCACAAATACCCATGAGTTTTCTAAAGTCAATCCATATTTTATTAGGCCTAGTATAAAAAAAAGGTCAACTCAAGCTCATAGGTCTTACAAAGTGGGTCACTATATGGTTGTAAGCTAATCAAATCAAGTGAGCTGGATGATTAGCCTACTTTTGCATAGGTTTAGGTGGCATTTGACAATTCCTATTAATCTTCAAAAAAAGTTGTAGTTTTTCACCACTCATTGAACTATTTACCTTCAAGCTAAGAACAAAGTCATTAAAAATGAATAAAGCATGTAAGAAAGGTTTGCAAACATTAAAAAAGCACATAAGAAATTTCTATAAATGTAATATTGCTATTTTTCACATAAAAAATTATTTAAAAATTTAGTTTGTGGACGCTAAAATAGTAAAGCCTGAGTATTACCACTATGTCTAATATATAACAAGTGTTTACCCCCGTCAAAAGCTAGATGTTATACTTTTAAAACTAAATTGCGTTCATATGTAAAATAAGCTTAAACACTGGCATGAGAAAGTTAAATAAAATATTTTATTACAAAACTTCTAATATTAAAGTACAACAAAAGATAGTAGCTTATTCAAAATCAATGTTCAAATATCTGAATAATACAATACAACTATAGCCGACAACCCTAGATAACCCTAGCTCTAGGGTCTCAAGCCCCCCCAACAAAGTAAATATCTAGCCATCGAAAAATCTTACACATAGTTATTTTCTCCCCTAAATATAAGACAGGATCTAGTACCGAGTAAATTAAAACTACTCTACCTATTGTACCCTTTCCTAAAATTCTTTAAAATGTATTTAAAATTATTTTGATATAAAATAATTTGGTTTTAGTTTTGAAAATGGCTTAAAATATGGATAAAGTGTGAATTTCAAGTGTACCAGCCAACAGGTTTCCTATACTAATTAGGGATGTAAACGGGGTGGGTTCGGACCGAGTATGGGACCAGGTATACCTATACCCGTATCCGTACCCGATAAGAAAATCTGTACCTGAATCTGTACCCGTACCCGAAGCTGTATCCACTAACACATCCATATCTGTATCCATTGAATATTCGTTACCCGATAGATTATCCGTTTACCCATTAATGGATATTATCCAGCAGATAAATCCATTACCGGACGGATAAATCAATTTAAAGTTAAACCAAATGATAATTTTAACCTTAATTTATACTATATTTATTTTTAAATTAATGATAAAATGGTAATTATATATCAGGTAAATGGGTACGGATATGGATATGGGTATGGTTACAAGTATGGGTTGGGTATGGATATCTCATACCTGTATCTGTACCCGAACCCGACGGGTATTTTTTTCCATCCTCCATATACGTATATGTATCTATTTATCCATATCTGTTTAAGTATCCATCGGATAAAATCCGTCAGGTTTTGGGTAAAATTCGCCCTGTTTACATCCTTAATACTGATTGAATGGTGCAATAGGAAACTGATATTTTAATTTCTAAGATAACCAGTCAAGTAGTTTCCCAAACCGATCAACTAATTATATTGCAAGTTTGTATTCTTTTCTATTTTAGCTTTGATTCTTCTTCCAATATTTATAAAAACTTTTAATTAGAGTATATTTATACTAATAAGCATATTTAAGTGCTTTAAGGTTATTTTTACATTATTTAGAACACTTTGTGATTTTATTTAGCCAAATTTGTTCCAAAAGTACCTTTGAGGTACTCTCTCACCTACTTTCCCACACTTTTCTCTCTCATCTGGCAGTCATGGCTACGTGTAATGAAATTCAACTCTCCCTACCTACCTACCTTTGCATCCACTTGATTGTACTCCACCTCTCTCTTTCTTATCGTTTACTTTCTTACACTTTAGTTTTCCACACTCAATGAAATTCAACTATCCCACTATCCTCTCCTTTGGTTTTTCCAACCTCAACTCTTTACACTTCATTTTTTGATTCATTTTCCCCTTTCCTGGAACACTTGCTCTCTTTCTCCCTTTCCTTTAGTTATTGTGCTAAGTGTCGGACATTCATCATTTTCTCCTTCTTCCTCTTCTTCTAGAAAACATAGGATTGCCTCTTGGTTTCTGTCCATTTGGTTGATTATCTGTCTCCATTCTCCTAATCTTAGCCTTAGCTCAACCTTGTTTATTTTAAACAATGAAGGATTAAGTTTCAGATAAAGGTTGAAGGTTATAGCTTATATTGTCCTTGAAATTTGTTACAAGAAAAGATCAAGATATACTCCTTCTCTTCATCTTCTATTTTCAATTTTTAGTTGAATTTTAAAAAGATTTCTAACTATTTTGATTCTTGATTATCTTAGGCAGTCAAGGGTCTCGGTAGAAACGATCAAGTTTGGAATATTTTTTTGCTAGAAGAATTAGTTGGAGGTAGAGCATCCTTATCTCTAATATGACAAAAGAATTATGTTGTTTATTATGGTTTAATATTCTTGGTATGTTATATGATGTATATGTCATATTTTGTGTTCTTGAATTCAATGTGGAAATGTTTATATCTATGAAGTTTGGGAGCATAATTTTTGACAATATGTCGGACAATATGAAGTGTCAAGGGGCTTATATTGAAATACCTCAGTACCTCACCCACCCATATTGGACACCGATGCTATGTCAGGCTATTGTAGCATAATCTTATACTTCAAAGATATGTGCATACCCTCTACCGATCGCAACCTAGTAGAGAAGGAAATAGGTACGGAGTGAAAATATTAAAAACATAGGATAACCCACCCATCCGCCCATAGCATTTTTCACGTTATCTGATATCTACTTATCCAATCCGATATCCAAAACAATCTGATCTAAAAAAAATAATCAATCCAATTTTTTTTTTCAAATCAAATATTCGATCCGATCAATAAAAATTCAAACAAACTAGATATCCGATCCAAAAAATACAAATAATATTCCATCTGAAGAAAATATTTATATATTTTTTATAATTTTTTTATTTTATATATAAATAAATTTAGATGTGTGTGTGTATAATATTTACTTACTTGATTTGGTATTTGGACCAAAATTTAATTTAGTTGAAATTATATTTTTAATATAATCCCTTTTTAGATATGATAGAATCTAATTAAATCTTGTGATGTAGCAGCTTTAATTTTAGGTTTAACATCGGATATTTATTGAGCAAGTAGGATATTTGCCAAGCGGATCAGATATTTGCTCAGCAGATAAGATAATATCAAATATATTTGTGATTTGGTGGTTTTTTTATATTTAAAATTTTATTTGGATAATATCGGTTATATTTGTTATCTGATCCCAAAATTTAGATATTTGATCTTTCGGATATCAGAAGTTTCAAATCAAATATCAAATATCATTTTTTGATATCCGAAATATCGGATATTTGAACCGTGAATAGCCCTACCCACCCAATATCTCTCTGCTAGCTACTTTAAGAGTCGGATAAAAAGGCTCAAACAAAATATTAATCTATTGCCTATTAACTACTAAGTGACATCACAAATAACAAATTAATTCCATTAATAACAAATTGGGTGTTTCCCAGTGATAACACCAAACACATCCCAAGGTATATAAGCCACCAATTTGGTGTTTAAAGGTGACACTAAACTTAACCAAATCAAAGTCCATAATATCCTCATTTTGATCCATATTAAATTCAGGTTAAAATGGTTGGAATTATGATTAAAATGTTGTAATTAAATGGGAATTTTAATATAGAAGGCCTAAAGGAAGAAGATTAAATAACAAGAAAACATGGAAAAATATAGGCAGACCAGGCGACTAGTATGGTCATACCAAACTTGAATAGAAAGTAAACTAGAGAAATAGTCGACTGATTGGTCCCAATGATTGACTTTTTATAGGAAACTAGCTAATGGTTTGACCAAACTGGTTGTTGGGTCTAAGCATAAACCAAACCACTCTGATCAGAAGGCAACCAGTCGATGGGTTAGGCAAATTGATCGACTACTCATAGAAACTAGTTGATTGGTTTATCAAACCAATTGACCAGTATTGCAACCAATCAAATCAAAACTTCCAAACTAAGTGAGTGTTCACACAACCAATTGATCATTCTAACAAATGGATTGACATCTCTGGGCAACCCAACACCCACACCTGCAATCCATGTATCAAAATTTCACTCAACTTTACCATATAATCTTAGCATGCTTCTATATCATGAATCACATAAAAAGACATAATACATACATAGAATCACATGGGTACGTGGTAATGTTGGAGCTTAATGAAATCATGTTCATAACTAACAAAATCATGCATAATAACTAGGAACTCGTAACATGCTTAAAACTTCAAAGAAGAAAAATTTACCAGATACTCGAATCTAATAATATAACTAACTCATACACAAAAAAAATAAATAAATACACCAAGAACATGAAACTAAAACAAACAACAAAAGACCTTATTCATATTGAAGATAAGAATACCTTACCTGTAATCAATTCTTCTAGCACAAAATACTCCTAAATTAACATTTGTCAACCAAGACGTCAATTCCTAAAAGAATCAAGAATCAAAACGATTAAAAATCTTCTATCCAAACTTAATAAAATGGAATAAAAAGAAGAAGAAAAATATCATAACCCAACCTTTTCTAAAAATATAGATTTCAAGAAGAAAGAAGCTAGAATCCTCAACCTTTCTCAAAACCTTAATCCTTCCTTACTTAATAGAATCAAGGGAGAGATAAATTTAATATTAGGAAAAGAAAGAAGAGACAAAATTTATACTAAAAGATGAAGAAACAAGAGGCAAGCCCCTATTTTCTCAATAAAGAAGAAAAAGGAAGAAAAGTGGAGAATGACCAATGCTTAAAAAATTTCACAAGGAAAAAGGGAGAGAATGAGAAAATGCAGAAGATAAGGAGTGAACTGAATTGCGAATGGAGTGTATAAAAGAGAGTGATGGTCAACATTCTCAAATGGGAGAGAACAAAATCTAAATTAGGTTAAGTGTGGCAACCAAGGTGAAAGGGAAACCCATGTTGAGGAAAAGGAGGTGGAGTGTGATAAAGGAAAGGCATGAGAGTGGGTTGGTGAGTTAGGGAAGAGTTGTATAAAGTCAAACAATCAACCATGTATGCCAAAAGAAAGTGGAAAGTGAGAGAGAGGATAGAATGTGAGAAATGCCTCAAAATGTATTTTTGGAGAAATTTTAGCTAAATAAAATCATTGATCGGTCTAAATAATGTAAAAATAATCTTAAAGCATCAAAATATCCTTATTAGCAAAAAAATATTATAATTAGAAGTTTTCATAACCATTGAAAAAAATATTTGAATCAAAATTAGAAAAGAATATGAAATCATAGGAAAATCAGCCGATTAGTTTGAGCAAACTAGTTGATTGGTTTCAAAAAAATAAATTATATGTTATTTAGCACGTCGATCAATCGGTTAGGATAACCAATTAAACGATCTGCCTTAAATTCACAACTTTATTTGGATTTTAAATTTCTCATCTTAAGGTTCAATATATTTACTTCCACAAGATCAGGTTTTCATTTCCTCTAACCCTCATCCTTTTTAAGCCCAAACACATGCACAAAACTTTCTATCCACCTTATTACCTCTTTGGTCAAATTACCAATCCTATTATCATTTGTACCATCAACTTCAAGCACTATGGGGGAATAACCATGTATAGGCTTGACCAATGATGAGGCACAAAAGTTAAGAAGGGATGGATCTATTGATTCACTTTAAAATGACATGAGGAGTGTGTTAGGTATCTTAGAAACCTAGCACCAAACATCAACCCACAGAACCCTCAAAGAATTCCACCCCTATGAGAATATGAAGAGCAACCAAGAATGGAGGAGAATGAATACGTTTATATTTCATCCTCAAGTGGTTATTATAGAGGTAAAAGTAGTAGGAGGAGTCGGAAGAAGGATCATTTTCATGATATTAAGATGAAAGTCCCTAAGTCTAGTGGTTCTCACAACCCAAAGGATTTTCTCACATGGGAGCTAAGGTACTCAAGTATGTTTGAAGCTAAATTCAATGATTATGAGAAGGCTTTCAAGGTGGTGGTGTTTAAGTTAAAAGGGCACAATTCTTTGTGGTGGAAAATTCTAACTCACCAATGAAGAAGGAAGCACAAATCCAAGGTGAAGAGTTAGCATAAATTGAAGAGGTTGATGAGGGAATGGTTCTTACCACCTTCATACACTCAAGACCTATAAAATAAGATATATTACCTAAAACAAGTCCCCTTAAGTGTAGAGGATTACATTGAAGAATTTGAAAGATTGATGATGAGGCTCAGCCTAGAAGAAGTGGAAGAACACACCATATCTCAGTTTATTAGAGGACTAAGGCATGAGGTATCAAGGAAGGTTGAAATGCATTGGTGTTATACTTTACATGAGCTATTTCATTTAGCCATCAAAGTAGAGATTCATAAGAAGTAAAAGAGACAACCTTATTTTCCCCCATAATTGAGCATGCCCTCAGCCAAAGAATCCCTCTTTCCCTCGATGCCACTCCCAACTCCTAAGGCATTTGATGTTAAAGGAAAAGAAAGATATGAAGGAGGAGAGCCGAGTAGGGGAATAAATGTGCGTTGTTTCAAATGTTAAGGATTTAGACATAATAAAAATAAATGTTCAAACAAAAGGGTTGTGACTCTTTTAGACTTGTAGGAGTTGAATCTAGAAGGAGATGAAGAAGAATTTGATTTAGATTAAGAAGGATGAGAGCATGAAGAAGCACCACCGGATATAAGAGAAATCCTAATGGTAAGAAGGGTGTTAAATGCTACAAAGGTTGTGGAACAATCATAAGGGGAGTTTATTTTCCAGACTAAGTGCACAATCCTTGGTAAAGTGTTCTCCCTTATTGTAGATGGGGGAAGTTGTTCAAATGTGATTGCTCATACCTTAGTGGAGAAGCTCAACCTACCCAGCACCACTCATGCATGGCCCTGCAAGATCCAATAGCTTAATGATGGCAATGTGGTGAAGTCATCGAACAAGTGTCTATTCCATTTTCTATTGGAAATACTTACTAAGATAATGTTGTTTGTGATATAGTTCCTATGGATGCGTGTCATATGTTATTAGGAAGACCTTGGAAATACAATATAAGTGTTAAGCATAATGGTACAAGAAGTACTTATTGTCTTAATTTTTCCAAAAAAACCATTGTAATTACTCCCCCTTAGTAGGTAGACATCAATTGTTAAGGATGCCATAAATTGTAAGAAGAATTTGTTCTTAGGTGGTAGAGGTATGGAAAGGACATCACAAAAGGGAAGGGCATGTACTTGTTGTTATTCTAAGTTAATGAGAATGGTACTACCATTCACCCTTGGGTCAAACCTTTATTGGAGGATTTTAGTTGATGTTTTCCCAAATAACCTACCAAGTAAATTTCCCCCGTCAAGGGGTATTGAGCATCAAATTGAGTTTTCTCCTAGCACTACTCTTCTAAATAAGCCCACCTATAGCTGTAACCCTAAAGAGGCTTTGAAATTTCAAAGGAAAGTGTACGAGTTCTTAAAAAAGAATTTCATACGTGAATTCCTTATTCCTTGTGTCATACCCGCCCTATTACCACCCAAAATGGATGGTTCTATGAGAATGTGCATGGATAGTAGGGTTAGTAATAACATTACCATCTAATATAGGTACCTTATACCTTGGATGGATGATATGTTAGATTGTCTGCACAAGGCTTGAGTGTTCTCCAAAATTGATCTATGAAGTGATTATTATCAAATTTGAATGAAGGATGGGGTGATTGCAAAACCACGTTCAAAACAAAAGGAGATTTTTGCGAGTGGATGGTTATGCCATTCAGATTATCAAATGCACCAAGCACCTTCATGACCCTTATAGATGAAGTTCTAAGGCCTTTCATTTTAATGTTTTTGGTAGTTTATTTTTATGAAATTATTGTGTACTCTTGTACTAGTGAAGAGCGTGTAAATCACTTAAAGATTGTATTTTTCTCTCTTATAAAGAATAAACTGTATGGCAAGCTAGAGAAGTGTGACTTCTTTGTGTCAAGAGTCACCTTCCTAGAATTTATTGTATATCAAGAAAGCATATCAATGGATGATTCAAAGGTTAAGGCAATAAGAATGTGTCCTGCACCCAAATCTAATACCTCAATTAGATCCTCACATAGACTTGTCTCATTCTATAGGTGGCTCATCAAAGGGTTTAGTACCTTGCTAACTTTTTGTAATACCCCGTATTTTTAAAATCTAGATTTATTAAGTTTAATGATTTCATTGACGTAATTTGATGTAAACAATTAATTATTTTAATTTCGATTCGTTTTATGGATTTATCGACGATTCTAATTCATATTTGAATTTAATTAATCGTTGTCGTTGTGAACCATTCTAGATAAATTCGTTCACGATAATGATTTTATTATATTCTTATGAATTTGATTTTTTGGTTAAAAATATATATTCACATTCTTTCTCGTATTTTGAATTTTTAATATTTTAGATTCGTTTTCGATTTTAACTTCGTCGTGTGATTACGACTTTATTTTGGAGCTATATTTCGTTAACGAAATATATTATTTAAATTATAGAATTTTTGTTTAAATGGTTAAATTTATTTTAATGATTTTATCCGTAGAAAATATTTCCGACTTTAAATTTATTCGTTTTCGGAAATCGTTAATATTTTTGAAAAGTTTTAAATTAAAAAGATTTTTGGAGTTTATTTATGAATTTCTTTCTGGAATTAATTTTCTTTCATTTTATGCTTTTTGGGTTTGCGGAAAACCGATTTCGGAAATTATTTAAATTAATCTCGATTTATTAGAATTTGACTTAAATATATTATTATATGCTTTTAAATAATTTTTCGAGGCCTTATAATATATTTTCGTAAATAATATAAATTTTTATGTTCGTTGGTAAATTCTTCCGAAAATGTTTCCGAAATTCTTTATATAGCTTTTTATTAATTTTTAGCCTTCAGATCCGTTCGAAATAAATTTTCGTTAAATAAATTTTAGATAAAATCTTCCAATAATATTTTGATATTTTTAGTATTTTAATTTATGTGTATTTGTTTAAAAAAAAAAAAGAACCCCACACCCGGCCGACCCCCCTCTCCCTTTTCCTTTTTCTCTTCTCTTCTTTCTCTTCTCTTCTCTTCCCTCTACAGCTCCCGACCTTGCTCCCTGTTCTCTGTGCCCAGACAACCCTAGCCAGCCGCCACCTTCTCCCCAGCTCCTCCACGCCGACCTCCCTCCAACTGCCACCGACCTGCATAGCAGCCGCAGCCGACCACCGTAGCAGTAGCAGCTGAAGCCGCACGGCAGCAACCGACACAGCAACGGGCGACAGCAACAGCAGCAGCAGGCCGCGCTGGCTGCGCCGCCGTCCGGCCACGGCAGGCCCTACTGACCACCGGCGAGCTGTCCCCGTTCCCCGACGAAGCTTCCCCAGCTTTCCTTTGCTCCGATTTTTGCCGATTTTTGTTGGTATAAATTCCTAAAAACCCTAATATGGATTTGGTTAATTGAGTATGATTTAGCTTGTGATAAGCTAAATTAATTGTTTGGTTATGTATATATGTGCTGTGAGATTGATTTAGATATGTTAATTGTATGGTTATGTTGGAATTTTGGAAAAATTGGATTTTTGGTCGGGTTATGACCGAATTTTTTGAGTTCGTCCGATTTAGTGATTTTGGATAAATTGATTATACAGTATGTTTCAAAACGTATCTAATTTCATGTTAGAACCATCAATTTGAGAAATTTATGTAGGTTTTATCAAAATTTGATTCCTAGGTCAAATTTTGGGTGTAGTGAAATTGGGTCGTATAATTGAGTCGTCCCGCTCAATTAATTTTATAAAATCGTTTAAAATGTATTTAATTTTATATTGGAAGTGCTGATTTGGAAAAATTATGCGTAATTGATCGGAATTGGATTTTTAGGTCAAAACTCTTGCGGGTCCAAATTGGATTGTGTAATCGGGTTATTTTATTCAATTAACTATATAAATTACATTAGAATATGTTTAATTACATTTCCGAACTGTCAATTGATATGTTTTGGCAAGAATTGATTGGATTTACTTTTCGGGCTCAAAAACCCTAATTGTGCTAAATTGCGTATTTCTATTATTGGTTTTGAGCAATTGATTATTTGATATGTTATAAAATGTGTTTAATTGCATTTCTAAACATTCAATTTGATTAAATTTATATGATTTTAACGAATTGTATTTTCGGGCCTAAAACCCTAAATTTCAAGTGAAATTATGAAATCGATTACTTGTATTGTTGTTTTTCTAAAATTGAATTTATAGAAATATTTGAAATGGTATTAATTGCTTTCTAATACCTTTAATTTGAATTACCTGAGTTTGTGTCGTGGGCTTTAAAACCCTAAGTTTGAAAACGGATCGTCTTGAATTGGTTAATCGGAAGATTGTTTTGTTGAAATTGATTGTCTAGATTTATCTAAAATTGGTTTAATTATGTTTTAAAACTATTGATTTGAGGTAATCGAAGTGATTTGGCCGATTCGTTGTTTAGGCATTAAAAACCCTAATCTTTGGGGATGATTTTATAAAATTAATTTTGCTATGCGTCTTTTATCTAATCGATTTCTATCTTTGGGTTTTAAATCATTTAAATTATGTTTTAATCTAATCGGTTTGGATTTGGTTCTATGTAAATGGTTGGTTTGCCTATTTAGTTGTAAAACCTAATGAATAAGTTATCTTCGATAACTTAATTTATAATCGATTATCTTTCTTGGGCTTTCCAAATTAATTTGAAATGTCCTAAGTGTATTTTTATTAATCCGTTTTGATTTATAATTAATCTTAAATCTTAATAGAGCTATGCTTTTAAGTCCTAAGTTTTGGACACGTTTTCCAAGAAAGATCGTTTGTGTCTGTTTGTGTTTATTTAATCAGAATATGTGAATTATTAATTGATAAGATAGTTTCTAACTTAGTTTTCGATGTCTATCGGCGATCTAGGAAAGCTTTATTGTGGATCCGCGAGCTAGTGATCTCTCTCTCCCTCTTATCTCGCTTAGCTAGCTTCGGATCCAGGTAAGTCTCTACTTACCTCCACTTATGGGTGTTTCGTAAGAATGTGGCTAAGATCACTTCTATGTGTGTTATGTGCCTCGTGTGCCATGTGTTATGTCAGGTTGTGTACTATATGATTTTAATGACCAATTACTTGTAGCGCAGTTTGGAGTTGAGGTATGCTTATATGAATTCCTCATGACATGTGTGTAATGATTGTTCTGTTGTGTTTATGATATTTTATGACGTGACCCTCTAAGACATGCATGCTAGGATGTTAATAATATGATGTGGGGTGAAAGGATAAAATGGGGGAAAATGTGGAAGTAAGAACAATCAAGGAAGAGTAAAGTAATGGGTTAAGAGTGGAAATTGTTGTATAAGGGGTGATTATGGGTGTCATGGGAGAGAAAGGATATTGGGTGAAAAAGAGAGGGGTTACTTGTGGGAGAAGAAAGGTACCAGGGTTGAAGTGGCCAACTAGGGTTTTTCGGTCACATGTGGAATCGAGGGGTAAAGCGATATGATTTGAGATTGGATCTAAAGGAGATGAGGTGTGGGACGATAAATGGAGTAATGGTAGTGTAAGTGAGAGAAAGTTGGGCCACATAGGTCCAATTAGGGTTTCCAAGGGAAAACCCTAGAGGGAGATAACATGTGGAGTGGATGTCACGAGGTGTTGGGCCTTAACCCACATCCTTAGGAGTTGGTTTTCATTATGTGTCAGCGTAAAGGGGAATGGATATCGAGGTGTGATAGGGGGCGCAAGAGTCCCAAGATATGGGACGGACTCTCCTGGGAGGATAAGTGTGGATAAAGTTAGCCATGCATGTCAAGGGTAGAATACTTTCAAATAAGATATGTTAAGACACTAATTACTTAAAGAGGAAGATGTTGAGCCGGAACCAGACCGGTCCACCGGCGAATAATAGTGGCTAGGGTCGGGGTGCCCTACATGACCGGTCCACCGGCTATAGTAGTGGCCAGGCGCGTTTTGCCCTACATGATTTCCGGTCCACCGGCTATAATAGTGGGGGATTCCGTGCTCAACAAACCGAACATAATAATGATAAGACATGGGAAAGACACAAAGTAATTACAATAAAACATCATGTGAGTCGGGGCCAGACCGGTCCACCGGCGAATAATAGTGGCCAGGAGCGTTCTGCCCTGCATGACCGATCCACCGGCTATAATAGTGACCAGGCTCATTTTTTCCTGCATGATTTCCGGTCCACCGGCTATAATAGTGGAGTTCCCGCACTTACATGAATCGATAAAGACTATGATGTGAATTGATTATATTTACTAAAGATCTAAAGAATGAGTCTACTCGACCGGGGCTGGACATTTCCCTAAGTAATGTCTGTGGGGCTAAATGCTCGATTGGTTTGGTTTGGCGTTGTCCAAAAATGCCCGATTGGTTGGTTTAACATTATCCATAAATGCCTGGTTGGTTTATCTGAATCTCTTATCGGTTTAAGATGTTACATATGTTTCGCATGTTATTATATGTGTATGGTAGGACTTATGATGTGGATATTGAGTATGCATAATATTATATCAACGTAATGCACCATGATTCAATATACACTTGATGTTATACCTTACGTCTCTCCCATAGGATAGGGTAGTGAGATTTACTCAGTATTAGACCCGTATTGATACTACCTTGGTTGAATGGGTCCTATGATGATCCACTGATGGTGGGGAGCAGACCTCTTGCGCAGGTTTAAGATCGGGTACTATTTTGGGGTGGAAGGCTCGACTTGAGTGAGTAGGCGATCCGGATATTTATCCTTCGGTATTTGTTTTGTTTAATTGTATTCATCTTTGGAAGTTACAAGTGTTGTATTTAAATTTCCAAGGGTTTTGTAATTGACTTTTAATTTCTCGTAACGCTGTTATGCTTTTAAAATTCGGATTTAATTGTTTGGCAGGTTTTAGCCTTGCATCTAACATGAGATAGATGGTTGACATTTATCTTATGTTAGATGTGGCGGTAACATTTCCCAAATTCTCTCCTAGCTTCTGCTTTATTCTTTCAAAAAAAAATTTCAAGAGTGAAATTTGGGGGTGTTACAATCACCAAATATTTCAAGAAAGGGAGTTTGTTTGGACCAAGGCCGTGCAAGAAGCCTTTGAGTTATCCAAGGGTAAAATGAGTGAATCCTCCATTCTAATATTACCTAACTTTGACAAATTATTTGAGGTAGAATTCAATGAAAGTGGAGTAGAAATTGGAGCACTTTATTACAAGAAGGCAAGCGCATCACCAAATTTAGTGAACAGATCAATATTTCTTTCTCCAACTATAACACTTATGACAAAGAATTCTATACCATTGTTAGGGCTCTAGATCATTGGTCTCATTACCTAAGGTCATCACAAGTTTTAATACGCACAAATCATGAGTCCCTAAAGTATATAAATGGGTAACATAAACTTAACCCTAGGCATTCTAAGTAGCTTGAATTTTTACAGTCTTTTTCCTTTGTAGTCAAGCATAAGAGTGACAAGGTAAATTTTTCCACCGACACCCTATCTAGGAGATAGTGTATGTTATATTTACTAGAGGCTCGGGTCCTAAGGTTTAGTTTCTTTAAGGAGCTCTACCAAGGATATGAATATTTTGCCAAATTTTTTAAGCATCAAGACAAGGTTTGAGGAAAATATGTGATACAATATGGTTTTCTATTCAAGAACAACAAGGTGTGCATCTTCAAGAGTTCAATTTGAGTGTTGTTGGTTTGTGAGGTGCATGGAGGAGGACTAACTAGCTAATTTAGTATCAACAAGACTTGTCATGTACTCCATGAACAATTATTTGGCCAAAGATGGTGGGGATGTACAAGGGGTGGTGGAAAGATGTTATACTTGCCAAAAGTCCAAGATTCATTTCCACAAGGGCTCTACAACCCATTACGTATCCCACATCAACTATGGGATCACGTGAGTATAGACTTCATAGTAGCATTACCTAAAACCCTAACGCAAAATGATGTTATTATGGTGGTTGCAGATCAGTTCTCTAAGATGAATCATTTTGCCACTTGCCATTAGATATATGATGCATCTTACATTGTCAATCTTTTCTTCAAGGAGATAGTTAGGTTATATGGCATCCAAAAAAAATTGTGTTTGACAAGGATACCAAGTTTATTAGCAACTTTTAGAAGAATCTTTGGAGGTTAGTTGGTACTAAAATTCTAATTAGTATTGCCTATCACCCCCAAGTAGATGGCCAAACTAAATTTATCAACCGAACAATCATGATGATACCAAGGATCTTGGTTCACAAACCCTTAAAAGATTAAGATTTTAAGCTAAGCCATGCTGAGTTTGCCTATAATAGGTCCCCCATTTATGCCATGGGACACTCCCCATTTGAATTTATTTATGGGATAAACACTAATATCCCCCATGAACTCCTACTACTTCCAATGGAATCACAGACAGGCTTGGAGGCTAGTGATAGGGCCAAGGCAATTAAACAACTTCATGAACAAGTAAGGTCCTAAATAGAGCACATCAATGAAATGAACAAAATCAAGGCAAATAAACACCAAAAAGAGCAACTTTTTGAACCAAGGGACCTTGTGTAGGTGCATCTTTGAAAATAAAGGTTTCCAACTAAGAGAAGAAACAGGATTATGCCTCAGAATGATGGTACTTTCAAGGCCCTTGAAAAGATAAGGAATAATGCTTATTGTCTTGGACTACCAACTGAAATGGGGGGCATATCAAATACATTTAATGTGGTATATTTGTTTCTTTATTTACATGGAGAGCCATACAAAGATAATATGGATCCTTCCCAAGAAGGGAATGATGATACAAGCCTACTAATTAATTTCTTAAAGTTAGAAAGTACCAAAACATTCCTAACTTGGACTAAAATAATTAGCTAGAAGCTCAACCCATGCAAGCCCTACATAAAGCTGACCAAGCCACCATCCTTTCTCATAGCTTAAGCTAGCCCAACATGGTCCACAATCTAGCCAAAAATAAAACACAACATCGTCCATCAAGATCAACACACAAGATAGCCAAAAGTTACTGCCACACAATCCAATAATGAATTTAAAAACCAAGACATTGCATAGTTACCTTACCATAAGGTAACTATTTCAACACATTGGGCCACGATAAGAGGGAATTGTCAAGCTCACATGCAGACTTGGTTGAGTGAATTCAAATGGAAGTATAAGAACAATTATCTTTGGGATAATGTGTTTATTTTGTTGTTTAGTAGCTTTAAAATCATCTAGGAGAAGGAGATGATTTTGAATTGAACTAGCTTGTTAGATCTGCATGTAATAAGTGTTGAGGGTAGTGATCCAGTTAGCCATGGGGATTAGTATAGTCATTTTGTATTTTAAAGAGCCCAAAAAATCCTCATATATGTGTTCGCTTTCCTTGAATCAAATCACACCACTTGATATTCAAAAATTAGAAGAGTTTTACTCTTTCTCTCATTCAAAACTCAAGTGAAGAGTTTTGTCTTAAGCCTTCCGGATAGCGTTGTTACCTAAGGCGGAGAATGTGAGTATTTGATCTCAAGAGTTACTTGAAGATCAAATATTTACCTTTTTCCTTTCTTCATCATGAACTTCCCATTTTCTTTCTTAGTAGGTGATTCCCTTCCTTACTAATCTTCCTGACTAGTTGAACCAATTGTTTATCTTATGCATAAATATTATTCTTTCTTATGATCTTGTTGGTTTTCTATTGATTACCTTTTGACCTTGTATTAGGTGATAATCACAAATAATTATTGACTTTGAGTTGTTTTTACCTTATATCTTATATGGGTTAGATATTAGTTCTACCTCTCATTGTGTTGGATATGATAGTTTTATGTAATCACTTCTGCTAAAATAAAAATTTTAACTAATATATTTGGGGGGTTTTACATGCGGTGTTGGAGATCCAAACATGTTGCACAAATCATTATCATTATGCATGTAGTAATAATCTTGTTGGGAGCACACCTTGTGGCCTTTGATGGGACTCAAATTGTTTATTCTCAACCTTGAGGACAAGGTTGTTTTAAAGTATGGGATATTGATACCAACTTAACCACCCTAGCGCAAGAAGTAGCTCCCCCAAGATGTTGCATATGTCCAACTAAGTTGAAGGGGAGCCTCAAAATCATTACACACATATTAATCAAGTCAAAGTAGTATGTTCCTAGAAATATATGGCTATTATAATTACTTACTTATTATGTAGTGAGTTGGTTGCTATATGTTTTTTTTTAGTACCTTGTAAGCATGACCTATGGCCTTTTTCTCTAGAGTTAACCTTGTATATAAATGGTTAGGACATAACAAGTAATTATGAAAATTGTCTAGAAAAAATAGTTTTGAAAGGAATAAACATTTATCTAAATACAAGGTATTCAACATAAAATCATTTAAAAGGTTCAACACGTCATCATTAAATAACTTCATAAACCATAATTATTCTTAAAGCGTTAATAATAAAAAAATCTAAGCTATGTTCATTTGAAATTATTATCTTAGAAAAACCAAGGGTGGAAAATATAGGAATTATATCAGTGCCCCTTAAAAAAAAGTTCAACACAAAACCAATCATGTTCTTTTGCCATATATCACTTTATCATGAACATGTCATCAGAAATAAGAATATACCAAAATCATAGCACAACAAAATTCTCATATAATCACTCAATCAGACTGAGCATACATCCACAATCTCTCTGAGGCGACTTTTAAGTTTTTCTAATTAATTTTGAGTTTAAAAACAAAAATCAGCTTTGGTTTAAGGTTCTAGACTAAGGCTTTTAATGTGAAAACCATGTGAAAATATTTTATTAGAAAGCAAAGGGTTTTGATTTCATAGTGTTACAAACCTAGTTGTCAAAAACTAAAATCATTTAAGAAATAAAGAATTTTAAAACCATTACTAAAGGCATTATCGTTGCACTAAGTACAAATATATACCACTATCTTACCTGCGCTAGATGCAATACTAAACACACCAAACTCTACTAAAATTATTGCAAAAAAAAGGGGGGATGTTTATAATGGAAACTAACATTTGAATGAGTACAACTAGAATAAAATATATCTATTACATCAAGTACTTATAGAAAATGAATTATCATAATAAAACTAATATAAAACTCCAAAAGCTTTTTTATTTTCTGTTAATCTCATTAAATAAGTATGACACTCGTCATAACATGTAGTCATAGATAATCTATATGTATTAGAGTGTCTTATCTCTTATAAAGAAATCATGGTTCATAATAGATTTTATTTAAAATAATAATCAAGTTAGTTTGGAACAATAATTAAGTAACCCTTATAATATGAAAGGATATTGTATAATAGATTATAATTTTAGTTATATATCAAAACAAACATATGCTATAACAAATCACACCACGTATCGCAACCCGTTACTATATTCTTTATGGGTCGATCAAGGAATACACATGAAACTATTTAAAAAAAAATAAATAAAAAAATGAGCAGACAGTCTAACTAACCATAGGATGGGCACCCCTAGCTCATCCTAGTGGTCCTCAAATCCGCAGAGGAATCCAGTCAGCAACCAATCAAACGACGGGCCACTCATGAGTTATCCCAACGGACACAAATCCAAAAGGAAAATTTGACCGAACCATCTAGTCTTTAAACGCATGACCCCCATAACGCCAGTAGGAAGGAAATCCATAAGAGTAGATATGAATTTTTTTTTACTAATCCCATACAGAAACACACGAGCTAAGGAACAGAATAATAGACGACACTTTTGCCACAGAAAAGGTGGGCCACGTGTCCATTTGCAGGCTACATGTGGCGATAATGTCGGCCCTGATTTCCTCCACAAAGAAAGCTTGAAAAAAGAAAAAGTAAACCCAAAATAGACACTACAATGACTCAAAATAGAAGGTTGCTGAAGGCCACATATTTCGATAAAGAAAAATACTTTGAATCAAATATTTTTCTTTATTCAAAGTATTTAACTACTATTTTCAATATTCCAAGTACCTTAGGAACGCAGGATACATAATATTATTATGTAATTTAATTATGTCAATTATAACTTCAAAATTTATTATTATTATAATAAATATAGAAATAAATAAATATCAATCCAAATAAAATAAAAATATTAACTGAAGTTTAAATCAATATTAAATTTTTTAAAAATCAATCATAACTTAAATAAACATTACTTATCTGAAAAAACATCAAACTAAACATACATAAATAAAATATTATAAGTTATATTTTTTGGTTCAAATAAATATTATTAATTTGCATTCTAAATTCAAATCGTAAGATGTGTCCGGATGGCGAACAAATTTTGTCCGAGGAAAAGGCCCACGACCGGTAGGCCCAGAGGCAGCGGGGTGGGGCCGCTAACGGACAGTACAGATGAAGAACGTGATGGGCATTTAATACGACTCGTTTGGACAATAGCGTGCTGGTCTAACGTGTTAGCTGGGCGGTGAAGTATGGAAACGGCCCGTTTCAGAAACGCTCCCTTTCCGATTATTTTATTTCGAAAATTAGTTAACGTCAGAGTTGGTATTAAAAGAGTCTCTTTTTTTTTTGTAATAATTTATATTAACAAAGTTAGTAATTTTATATTTGATCTATTTTTTAAATATATATATATATATATATATATAATTTTTTTGAATATTTCATACCTTCTCTATTTTTAAATTTTTTTAAAAATATAATATATATATATATATATATATATATAGAAATTGGTTCATATGCGAACCATTATTTTGGTACAAACGTAGGAATAGTTTTCAACCGTTGGATCTGATATATCTGACGGTTGAAAACGATTCCCGGTATTTTTTTCCTATTCCCCGTCCCTCTATCCCGTCCCGCCTCTGTCCCTGTTGGCTTTTCTCTCCCGACCCAGCCCCCCGTCGCGTTCCCTCTCTCCCGACCCCGACCCCCCTTCGCACTCCCTCTCTCTGCACCTCCCGCCTCTCGTCTCTCGTCTCCCTCTCTGCACCTCTCGCCTCCCTCTCTACACCTCCCGTCTCCCTCTATCTTCGCCAGATTTAGCTCTGCACATCTCCATCGCTGTCAATCTATCACTCCGTGTCTGGTTCGTTCGTGCCGTTCCGAAGCCCACCGTCTTCCCCCTGCTCGTGTTTCTACTGTTCATCACTCCGTCGATGCTCGCGCTGCGCCGTCTGCCTCCCTCTCTCCGGTCGCCGTCACTTGCTCTCCTTCTCCAGATTTAGCTCTGCACATCTCCATCGCTGTCGATCTATCACTCGGAGCCGCGTATCAGCATCTCCGTTCCTCCTCCTCTCTTTATCCATCCCAATCTCTCCCTGTCCATCGCTAGTTGTCGCTGTACATAAATCCATGGTTCCTTCTCCTTCCGCATCTCTCTTTCGCTTCCTTCCGTTGTCTTCGAATTTCTTGTTTTTGTTCCGGTGTTCATTTTTGTTTTCTGCTTGTTGTATCGATGTGCAGCAGCAAAGGGACGGGTTGACCTTCATCTGGATTCGACATGGATCAGCAGATTAAGGTTTGTGAATTTTGATTCTGTTTTTTGTAATCAATTTTTTGATGGCAATGTTGATACTCTGATTATCATTGCTGATTGTGTGTCGTGGATGTTGTATTCTGTTGTGGATTGATTAATTATCAATGCTGATTGTTTGGTGGCTGTAGGTTAGTCTGATTAATCATGTGGATGGATTAATGCTACTGTGATTAGTAATAATGACTGTAATGTTACTGAAATTAGTCTGTAATTAATGAAATTTTAGGTTTTGAATTTGGCCTGGAGGATAAGAAAATCACATGTAAAAACACTGAAGATTTGTTGTGGTGGTAGTGCAGGGCATGGCAGGGCAGGGCAGGGGTGTCCTATTTTGGGAGAGAGGGTTATGGAGGTTAGTTTGAGGTAGGCAAATTTTGCAGGTTAGTTTGAGAAGGCTGGAACCATTTTTTTTTAATTCCTTACATCAAATTGTAACTAATCTCAATTTTTTATATTTGAATGACAGATTTTGGAATAAAAGATCGGAGTTGGACGCAATTTTTTTTTCCAACTTCATGAAGGTATTGGTGAATGATGATTTTTATTGTAGTTTAAATGATAGGGGAAGGTTTCTTTTCAAACTTGTGTAAGGTTCAATTTAAGGAATTGTCAGATTTTAAATCTTTTTTTCATTATTTTTCATTCTCATATTGTATAACTAAATGAATGTATATTTGATTAGTATGTTTTTTTCTTTTGTTGAAACATGCATGCCTTTAGATGGAAATAAGATGGTTTAGGGTTTAGGGTTTAGAGGGTTTAGGGTTTAGGGTTTAGGGTTTAGAGGGTTTAGGGTTTAGGGTATAGGGTTTAGAGGGTTTAGGGTTTAGGGTTTAGGGTTTAGGGTTTAGAGGTTTAGGGTTTAGGGTTTAGGGTTTAGGGTTTAGGGTTTAGGGTTTAGAGGGTCTAGGGTTTAGGGTTTAGGGTTTAGGGTTTAGAGGGTTTAGGGTTTAGGGGGTTTAGGGTTTAGGGTTTAGGGTTTAGGGTTTAGAGGGTTTAGGGTTTAGAGGGTAGAGGGTTTAGGGTTTAGGGTTTAGGGTTTAGAGGGTTTAGGGTTTAGGGTTTAGGGTTTATAGGTTTAGGGTTTAGGGTTTAGGGTTTCGAGGGTTTCGGGTTTAGGGTTTAAAGGGTTTAGAGGGTTTAGGGTTTAGAGGGTTTTGGGTTTAGGGTTTAGGGTTTAGAGGGTTTAGGGTTTAGGGTTTAGAGGGTTTAGGGTTTAGAGGGTTTAGGGTTTAGGGTTTAGAGGGTTTAGGGTTTAGAGGGTTTAGGGTTTAGGGTTTAGGGTTTAGGGTTTAGAGGGTTTAGGGTTTAGGGTTTAGAGGGTTTAGGGTTTAGGGTTTATAGGTTTAGGGTTTAGGGTTTAGGGTTTCGAGGGTTTCAGGTTTAGGGTTTAAAGGGTTTAGAGGGTTTAGGGTTTAGAGGGTAGAGGGTTTAGGGTTTAGGGTTTAGGGTTTAGAGGGTTTAGGGTTTAGGGTTTAGAGGGTTTAGGGTTTAGGGTTTAGGGTTTAGAGGTTTAGGGTTTAGGGTTTAGGGTTTAGGGTTTAGGGTTTAGGGTTTAGGGTTTAGAGGGTTTAGGGTTTAGGGTTTAGAGGGTTTAGGGTTTAGGGTTTAGAGGGTTTAGGGTTTAGGGTTTAGGGTTTAGAGGTTTAGGGTTTAGGGTTTAGGGTTTAGAGGGTTTAGGGTTTAGAGGGTTTAGGGTTTAGGGTTTAGGGTTTAGGGTTTAGAGGGTTTAGGGTTTAGGGTTTAGGGTTTAGAGGGTTTAGGGTTTAGGGTTTAGGGTTTAGAGGGTTTAGGGTTTAGGGTTTAGGGTTTAGGGTTTAGGGTTTAGGGTTTAGGGTTTAGAGGGTTTAGGGTTTAGGTTTAGAGGGTTTAGGGTTTAGGGTTTAGGGTTTAGGGTTTAGGGTTTAGGGTTTAGGGTTTAGGGTTTAGAGTTTAGAGGGTTTAGGGTTTAGGGTTTAGAGGGTTTAGGGTTTAGGGTTTAGGGTTTAGGGTTTAGGGTTGAGAGGGTTCAGGGTTTAGGGTTCAGGGTTTAGAGGGTTCAGGGTTTAGGGTTTAGGGTTTAGGGTTTAGGGTTTAGGGTTTAGGGTTTAGGGTTTAGAGGGTTTAGGGTTTAGGGTTTAGAGGGTTTAGGGTTTAGGGTTTAGGGTTGAGAGGGTTCAGGGTTTAGGGTTTAGGGTTTAGGGTTTAGAGGGTTTAGGGTTTAGGGTTTAGGGTTTAGGGTTTAGGGTTTAGGGTTTAGAGGGTTTAGGGTTTAGGGTTTAGAGGGTTTAGGGTTTAGGGTTTAGGGTTGAGAAGGTTCAGGGTTTAGGGTTTAGGGTTGAGAGGGTTCAGGGTTTAGGGTTTAGGGTTTAGGGTTTAGGGTTTAGGGTTTAGGGTTTAGGGTTTAGAGGGTTTAGGGTTTAGGGTTTAGGGTTTAGGGTTAAGAGGGTTTAGGGTTTAGGGTTTAGGGTTTAGGGTTTAGGGTTTAGAGGGTTTAGGGTTTAGAGGTTTGGATATTTGGTTTGGATATAGGTTTGGATTAGTTTTTTGGTTTGGTATTAGTAAAATCTTGAATGTGATCAAATTTTGATCCAATGGATGAGATTAGTTCCTATGTTTGTATGTTAGGTCAAGAAAGGGGGAAATATTGTGTGGTTGTGAGAAACCAGATGTCCCTAGGTAGCAAGGTGGATCGGCTCAGCGTGGAACCACGTAGACAATAAGGGAAGACAAGTGTGTTTAGAGGTCTTTGGGTTGTCCTTCCTTCTTTGGGTCATCTCCCTTTAATCCCCATGGTGTTAGTTTGGAAAATACTCATATTATCATTTCCTTTAAAATTTCATCTATTGTGTTAGTCCCTCTCATGGGCCTTGGAACTTTAGTGAGTTGCCGACAACCAAGCACATCAATTATTTCTCTTGGTTAGTTAAACCAGGCTTTGATTGTGTTGTTGACAATCTAAACCATACATTTACAAGTTGATGTGTATCTGCTAGACAAACATAACCATACCAAGCATTAATGTTGGAGTCGGGTTAGATTCCAACAAAATCTAAAAATTTAGAAAGGAGATGAAGGGATATTGGACAGAAAACTTAGTCTTGAGAACTCTCCAAAATTAAGTACTTACACAAACCAATCAAGTTTCAACTCCTACTATAAATTATGTAAGATTTTTAGGAGATAAAACAAAGTTATGTACTAAGCTTTGAGTGGTGTAGAGTTTCGACTCTCATGATTCAATTACAAGGTAATCTACAAGTCTTGGGTAGGAACTAACACATTTAGAGGGTGTGTTAGGTTCCTCAATTACAAAATGACCTTCCTATTCCCTAAGGGCTGACTTAGTTGCATAAACTAACTATCAAGTTATAATATAAGTCAACTAGTTAACTTCTAACTTAACTAAAATGAACAACTAACTTCTAACACCATTCCTATGGATGGTTTGTTCGAAAATTACAAGGAAAAACATGGGAAACACAACTCCATAATTTGAGGAACTGAATTGGGAGGTTTCACACACAAACATGGAAGGTTATCAACCACACAATACTACCTACTAAATATAGAGAAGTCTGAAAATTACAAGGAAAAAACATAGGAAACACATATCCTTGAAATGGGGGCCTAGCCTTAGAGATTCTTGCATGACAACAAGGTTGGTAATAAACCCCATTAGATTACTTCCTAGATTTCAAAAGTTCCATCCATAATTTGTAAATTAATTCCTTTAACCAGCTGGTACTTTTGGTGCTAGTTATTGTCCATAGGTGATTAAGTAGCTTATCCAAAATTTGCTACATGTGCTACTAAGTATTCCCTTCATCTTAGGATTAATTTTTTATGCTTTTTTACCTCATTTCATGGCCCAAGGTGTCCAGAAAAAGGGCTGATGCAGGCTATTTCATGGCTGGTGTGTGTGAGCTATAAGAAGGGGGATAATAGGGCTGATTGATTCAGCAAATGAGGCTCCCATAGGTTGGTGTTTGCGTGAGCTTTATTCATGGATGTGAATGGAAAATTATTAAGCATAAATTATGCTGTAGAACTCCCTCTTTTTGTGACCCAAAGCATCCCAAAAAGTGGTTGTTGTAGGCTAGTTTTTGTGGCTGGATGGTGAGCTACAAAAAATAGGGAGTTAGGGGGTTAAATGGATCAGCTTAGTGGCTTCCAAGTTGGTGGTTTTGTGGCTCATGTATGGCTTTGCATGGAAAACCATTTGGCACCTGCATTGCTACCCATTTTAGATGAATAACTTGCTCCAAGTTAGAAGTCTAATATAGCTTCTTAACTTAGAGAAAATAAATAGTGCTAAAGGAACTTCCTTGATGCAAGATTATCTCAACACTTGTAATATGGTCTTTTCTTGGTCAAAATTAGACTCAAAATACCTTAAGCTTTAGGCTAAAATAATACTTAGGAATATGTTTAGGAATTCAACCAAAGTCATTATAATTTTGTTAACCAAAATTAAAAGGAGGTGGATACTTCTGCATAACAGGTAATAAAAATGACTGTCAAACAATTACAAATATATTTATAGAGTAGCCGGCGTCTACTTACAGATAATAAGTAAAATAGTAAAAATATCATCATACATATACCATAGCAAGTGTTAGACAATTAAATCTCGTCAACAAAGTCTGTCGCCGAATTATACTAAGGGAAAAATAAAACTATACCAATTTCATCAGTTATTGTAAATTTAAGATTTTGAATTTTGGCTAAATGTAAAATGGTTCCATAATAAATCTTATCCGATAAGATTCATTTTATTTCCTTCCCAAGTGTTCATATCATAGTAAAGTTCTTCAAATGAGGGTCACATGATACATACAATAGTTATTATAAAAGGGAATAGCTTCCTAGGTCATTTAAGACCACTCATTTATACATCATTATTTTGTGTAAGAAGAGGTAATGATCAAGCGAGGATCGAGGCTTGACTAATGTTTGGTCTTCTCTAAGATGAGATTACTAAGGAGATCATGTTATTAATAAATTTATATTCTTCATCTTTTCAGTCAAAAACAAGGTAACTTTGATCGACCCACACACACACACACACACATCTCCCTCTTCATTTATTCTTTTCTTCTTTACCCTCTGTGATTACCACTCTTTAGTTTCCTTTAATTTTCACTCTTTACCTTTAAACCTACAATCTTTATATCCATTGCTTGTTAGGATATTGTCAACACCATTACCATCTCCATCCGCATATATCATCATGACCCCTCCCATTATTGTTGTAAATGAAGGTGTGCAGCACCACGAGCTTTTAGACAGAAATTGCACTTGTGGAGTTCAAATTATTGGCATGCCAACTATCAAACTTTATAATCGTCTTAGTAAATCCACTACTCTTTTAAGGGAAATTTTCCTTCAACATATTAGTAATTCTGAACTTGCTCCTATTTCCAAATATTCTAATACATTAATAATACCTTTAGTTTCTCTTTTACCTTTTGCATCTTTAACAAACCCATTGGTGTACTCTCCTCTCGAGTAATATTACCAACACTAATTATTACCAACATCTCTTTTACCTTTTGCATCTTTAATAAACCCCTTACCAACACTCTCCTCTCGAGTAATTTTCACGTAAAATACTTCATTCCTTTTCCCTTACTCTAATTATGCCAACTCCATCAGATAAGGCTAATAATTCACCAAATAGGTGCTTAACCTTATATGTAGAAGCTCTCTATGCTTACATTCATTTTTCCTTACATATATTTGTTAGGAAATTCCCTTAAGTCTATCGGCTTAGTCTTGCCAAGTTCATTCCCAATGCCTGGCAGATAGTAACATGCTGCCTATATGGATGTTACTCATTGGAAGTCATGCCAACAATGGATCTTTTCATGCATTTCTTTAAATTCTTGAGCCATCCCTAGGCCTTGAGCTTCTACTCTACCCATACAAGAGGAAAAGCAAATTCATAAAAGAGTATTAATATTCTATGAAGAAGTGGAAGTCATAGTACATTTTCATTTTGGGTGACTCCTAGTGGAGTCTACCCAAGTGGGGTTAACTTAACCCCAAAGTTTGAGAGTGTCCGCCCTTCACTCTAAAGTTAGAATCTTGTGTGGAAAAATTTGACAATGTTGTATAAGAAGCACACATCATTAATAATAATGAAGTCACAAATGATCCTATCATCCTTAGGAAGATAGGTTTAGTCTTCGACGTCAATAAAAATAATATATTCCTTTCAACAATTTTACTTATTTGGTGTTTTTATCCTATCCGTTGTCTCACAAAATTATGTATTCATAATGTTTCTACATAGTATAATGCTTGGAAGGATCGACAACAAACTACCGCTCTCGGTTTGGCAAAGGGTGTGAAGAAGTTCATTGTACAACCTCCCACTAGGTCATTTATTATTGAAGGGGACAAATATATGGCGAGTCTGTTCTTGGTATTTTATAAATCATGGTGATTCATGATCGCCTTCTCAAATTCTTTCTCCTTTATTATGTGTTCAGGAGAGTGAGGAGGTTGTCAAGCCTATTCCTGAAAAGACAAAGAAGAGAGAAAACATGAATAAGGTTAGGAGTATTTTTAAATTTGTCACAATGTTAAATGATACTCAACTGATTGTCTTCAAATAGTTTGTTTCATGTCCATTATATCATCCTATTTGATTATTCTCTTTATGATGTATTTATATTCTATAGGAGACCTCCCCATTAAAGGACATCTCTAAGGTCCCACCAACCAATAAGGTTTCCAAATCCTTACCCTCATCAAGTTAAACCTTTATCAAGCCCTCTCACCATTGGCCCAAATACATTGGCCACAACAAGTAAGCCTTCAGAACCTCTTCGAAAATTGCCCCAAGAGAAAAGGTAAGGGGTTTTTGAATCCTTTCTTGAGAGCACCTTAATGATCCTCTGTTCCAACTCTTATTAAGGAGACAATTGTTATCTAGGAAGAGGATTGTTATGAAGAAGAGGCAACAAGAAAGGTTAAGGTTCCTCTTAGAGCCCATGATGTCCCCCTATCATATAGAGGCAAGCAATCAAACACTAGTGGTTATGCACATGCCTTAATTTACTAGAGGCCTTGATGTTGAGGTCCCTAATTTAGATACTTTCCTTAAGAGGAAATATTTTCTTGAAAGTGGCTCTAAATTCACCTTGGTGGATTATGGAGTTACTTTGCCTATAACTGAAGACTGCTACTTCTTCAGTTGTCATCCAGATGATATTATAGGTCTTGAGCTACTTGAGGCCATAATATTAGGCAAGAATAGAAAGATTGTTCAAGGTTGGGGGAAAGCAACCCTGTGGAGGGCTGAAATGAATTTAACTTTTTAGGCACATACCAAATTATCATTTCTATAATACCCCAAATTGAGTGGAGTATTATAAGGATTGATACGGCTACTTATATCAACATGGTATACCATCCTTTTGGTGATTCCATCCTAAGAACTTCAGAATTAAGTGTGTTGGCTGGTGTGCTGACCATGGAGCAATTTTTAGGATGGGTGACCCTCCTAGGAAATTTTAGAAATTTTCTAAAAATTTCTCTATAAGTGCGTGAGTGAGGATAAAGTGCACTAAAAGAACTCGTATTGATCTGTGGGGCCAACTAATCAATCTGAAAACGCTCCAAGTTAACCCCTATATGGTCATGTCAACTCGGGGTGTTACAAATGGTATCGAAGCAAAACTGCAATTGTGAGCTGAACTTGGATGAGCCAGTCAGCCACCTAGCGGGACGATTCTTGGGATAAACTGTATTGAGAGAGTTAGTTGTTGAGGCACAATGAGGATGCTGTGTTCTTTAAGTGGGGGCAAATGTAATACCCCAAATTGAGTGGAGTGTTATAAGAATTAATCCAGCTACTTATATCTACATGGTGTACCATCCTTTTGGTGATTCCATCTTAAGAACTTCACAATTAAGCATGCTGGTCATGGAGCAATTTCTAGGATGGGTGACCCTATTGAAAATTTTCAGAAATTTTCTAAATATTTCTTGAGAAGTGCATGAAAGAGGAAAAGGCACACTAAAAGTACTCGTGTTGATTTGTGGGGTCAGGCGATCAATCAGGAAGCGCTCCAAGATAGCCCTTATGTGGTCGTGTCGACTCGGGGTGTTACAATTTCACATATATGAATGATTTACCTCTAGTGCACTTATATATATTATCTATAGCAGTTGTTTATGAGGAAATAAACTTTTGATCATTTCTCTCAGATTGCCAAACACTTCTAATAGATATAAGAAGAACATAAATAACTTTAAAGTGCCCATTTAATTTTGATAGCTGAGAAGGAATCCCTTCAGGCTAAAGTCTATGAATTGGAGACTGAGAAGAGCTTACTACATTCTTCTGATCTCGATATAAATTTTCCCAATATCAATTTTCTAGTTTGGAATATCATTTGGAGAGAGGAAAGCAAGCATTAAAGACTAGGATGGAGCTCTTAAATGAAAAGAGTACCCGTATGGAATATGATCTCCACAAAGAAAGAAGCATAACCAATAAACTAACCACCTAGAAGAAGAAACTAGTAATACACCGACAGAATTAGAGATACCTAGTGCTATAACAAAATCCTTACTATCAAGGTAGATGAATATAAGGCTAAGTTCTCAAACTTGGAAAAATCATTAGAGGAGTATTGTATTGAGACTGAATGACTACGTAAAGTGATTGTTGAGAATAATCTAATAAATAATAAGGAAATAAACAATCTTCAAAAGAAACTATCTGGCATGGATAAAATCATAGATAAAGCCATAGCTGACGCCAAACTGAGGCATGTTAGTGGAGTTATAGACAAATATATGGTGAGTGAAAATTTTTTTCATTGTGAGAAGCAACTTTAGTATCAATGGTATGAATATGGTGCCTTTATTGTATATGCCCACTTTAAAATCTTGGCTAAGCATGGTCAACTACAAAATCCCGACAAGTATTCTTATATTGGAAAAGATTTGGAGGGCATTGCTTTTCCTTAAAGTTCCAAGGGGGCTGGGGCGATTGTGAAAAGGATGGTATTCTTAGGAATCCCCCCTCTTTCACACATTTTTTTAGTGTAATCCATATATATCTTTTTCATATATAAAATGGTATTATTCTCATTTTCATATCTTTCTTTACTTATAATCTACCACTAATGTTAAGACAGAAATATGGTCGATAATAAAAGGGTCATAAACTAGAATATCATAACAATGATGATGTAATATTTTGATAAGGAGAATGAATATTCATATGGTACACACTTTGAATTTTTATTATGTTTTAGTGATAGGGAACCAAAGTAGGGTCTAATCTAGTCACCATTAGTTTCTTAGACTGAATGGACCAACCATATTCCTTAATAATGGCACAGTGGCCTCAACACATCCTTTGAGAAATGAACCATGCGAGCTAAAAAATTAGATAAGTTGAAAAGATGCCAGGTGTTCCTAATGAATCAATGTCATAAGTAAATCAACAAAGGATGCACCTTAATATCCTAAGGTTTGTGAGAAAACTTTTTCAACTTCATCAGGTATGCCCCTTAGACTTAGTGGTTGAAACCAAGTTTGTCTTTCATCTCACCTGGTGTGTCTATCTTCAAGTTTGGGCTCTTTAAGGGATTATATTTTGAGCCTTGGGCTTAGTGCAATTCAATAAGTGTGCCCACTTTCAATGCTCAATAGCCTCTATGAGGGATTAGGTCATGATCCTCTAGATTAATGAATGAAAGCTTTTTAGGGTGCTTTAAACTCAATAATTATGTTCGTTTTTAATACTTGATGACATTTTTTAGGGCCTATAGATTAAGATTTATTGATGACCTCTTTGTGAGAGGGCTTATAGCTTTGATAACTAGTAAAGACCACTATTTAGAGGATTTGCATATTTGAACTGTATGTTCATGTTATTCAGCCAACCTATTCACTGCAGACCATGTTATTAAGATCAAATAAGTGAGGAAAAAAATTTATTCCTTTATTGGAAGATGTTAAATAAAATCAAAAAACTATGTGAAGGTAAATGTAATAATGCTCTCATTCAACCGACGTCGAACAATTTTACAAATAATATTTTCATAAGTGTTTTGCATTCCAACTGTTAGCTAAGTATCTTCCACCATTATCAACTAGTATAAAGGTCGATGGCCCAACTTGTTATAAAACTTTATATGGACCTTCCCACTTGGTTGCAAGTTTACCCCGATGATCAATGCCTTGGAATTCAACCTTCCTTAATGCCCAATATCCTACTCTTAGATATATGGATTTAACTCTCTTATTATAATATTTAGCTACTTGTTGTTGATACTTCATGATTCATATTTGGACTATATTTCTTAGTTCCTTGAGCAAAACTTTCTCAATTTTGGGGGTTTCTTTGTTATCTTTAGGATCATACTAGTTGATTATATATGATTTGGTATCTTTCTCCATCAAAACAACTACTTAAGCTCCGAAATATAAACAAATAGGGGTCTCACCCACTAGGTTCTTTATGGTCATTTTGAAAACCCATAAAATTGTTTGAAGCACATCCACCAAACCTCGCTTAACTTCATTTAGTCAGCACCGCAACACTCATAATATATCGTTATTCTCATGTTCAACATGATTGCTACACAAAATTGATCCCAATAAGAAGCTTGATCTATTGAACCAAGCATTCTAACTAAAAAATAAATAAATTCAATTTTAACTGTGGATGAGCTACTCAAGTAAATCTACAGTCAATGCCCGATTTTCACAAAAATGCCTATATTTATAGTTATCAAATTATTGGCCACTATCCATAATAATTGTTTATGGTGCTCCGTACCAACAAAAATTTCTTAGTTCTCTTTGTTTAATAATATATCACTAAAGCATAGTTTCCTTTTCTTATTGGCTTATTATAATTTTTTTTAGAAAACTCTTTTGTTTGCTTTTTCGTGATTTGACCTAGGGCCTCTACTTCTAATCACTTTGTGAAATAAGCAATAGACATGATAATGGATCTATTTTTTTGCCAATATTTGCAATCATATATTATCTTAGGAAATAAAATATAAATATATTAACATAACTAATAAATTTATTTTGAGTACCATCATTACTGAGACTAAGCATTCCAAAAATATCAGCACCCCAAATGGAAAATGGCCACAGGCTCGTAATAGGTTGAAGCTTTAAACTAGGGATATTGTGTGTTGAGGTAAATTTTTTACATGCTTGGAATTACTATACGATTGCCTTAGCATCCTGGTACATGGTTTTCTAGTAATAGCCTCGGCTCAAAACTTTAGCTGAGAGGGACCTGGTTGCTTGGCGAAAGCCATAAATTCTAGTTGAGACTTTCTCTGATACTTTCTGCCCCATTGCTCAAGATATACATTTTAGCATCGGCATGGCCTATGAACACCTGTATAACTCTCTTCTAGCTATAAAGTATTTTACATCCCTCCTTCTTATCTCAAATGTATTATTTTTGTCTATCGTCGTAATTCCCTCTTCTTAGTAATATGTTAGTTCTTTTATCCATTTGCTCAGTGCAAAAATTTCTGCAATCTCAAATTGTTCTTCTTGGGCTTTACTTGTGTCTATCGACCTTATTATCATGTATGCTATTTTTCATGACTTAGTCAATGAAGAGGTATCAATCGAGGCTAATATAGCTAGAGAATTAGCCACTAGATTAGTTGTTCACAATATTTTAGTAATTGCAATAGAGGATAAGTTTTTCTTCATTCTAATTAACTTTCCTAAGTATGTTTTCCATGTTAGGCTCTCTAACCTCATGCCACTCACTATATTATCCGACAACTAATACTAAGTCGCTCTAGAGCTTAATCTTATTTTCCTTTAGACCATATGCTATTCTAAGTCCTATGAGGGCAGCTCTAGACTCATTGCCATTATTAGTGGCGGAAAAACCAAATATTAGTGTATATTCGATAGTTATGCCATTTAAATGAATCAAAACCATACTGGCCTCAACATCTAGACAATTAGATGCTCTATCAACATATAACTTCCTTTCTCCATGTTCCCCTAGAATTAATAAAGGGTTAGGCTTGGTCCAAGATGAAGATTAAATTATGAAATTAGTTAGAGCTTGCCCTTTAATTATAGACCTAGGTCTATATTGTATATCATATCTACTTAACTCAACAACCCACACCATCATTCTTCCTAAGTTCTCTGGTTTATGCAATATGGTCCTGAGAGTAATGTTTGTTAAAACCACAATATAATGAGTATCAAAATAAGTTTTTAACTTCCCAGAAGAGATCAACAGGGAATAGGCACTTTCTCTAATGTATAGTACCAACATTTAGCATCAACAAGCACCTTGATAGTTAAATAGATAGGTTTTTGTGTTCCTTTCCTAAAGGCTTCCCTAACAAGAACATAAGAGGTAGCTAATGTTGATTCTACATGGTATAGGAACAATTCCTTTCCTTCCAATGGGATGTTCAAGGTTAGAAATTTAGATATATGGGCTTTCTAATCATTAAATCCTTTCTGGAAATCCTAAATCAATTAAAAATTATCTTTCATTCATAAGAGCTTGAAAAAAGGAAAACTCTTATTTGCTCCTTTAGATAAAAACCTATGTAGTGTAACCAATTTTTCTATCATCTATTGGATGTATCTTTTTTCCATCGGAGGTTACATATTCACTATGGCGACAACCTTTTTTATATTTATGCCAATTCCCCTATTAGATACCATGAATCCAAATAATTTGTTGGCACCGACTCCAAACACACATTTATTAGGATTTAACTTCATTCAATATTTTCTTAAAATAGTAAAAAACTAGAAGCATTGTATTCTTAAACACATTCATATGGTCCTCTGGATCTAAAAAACCATTAAATGATTCAAAAGTAGGTATTCTAATTCTCTATGTCAACATTTCATAAATATCTTTTACGAAGGGTGTCTGCCAGCTATAACCATCAGTGTCATTTTTCTTTTATTTCATTGTTTCTAAAGCTTCTTGCATCCTTTGGTCTATCATCCTATTGATTTAAGATTTTTTTTTCTTCTCTATGGTCCGATGATCGCTATGTTCTTGATTTACTTCTTCATATACCATAGGTCGATGGGCATCATTCCCTTAAATTTCCTCCCCATCTTCATAAGTCCACCATCCATAATACCTTATTCTTAGACTAGAGTGCCTTTCCCTCCTATCTTACCAAAAGGGCTTAGCGACTTTAGTTGTATGTCACTCTTAGTTCTCTTGCCTCGTGTGTTTTTTTTTACTATGTTTTCACTTCCCAGATGATGGTATAATGCATCCTAGTCCTTTGTTCTATCTTTAGAAGGCCTAAAGATTCCACCAAGGTTTTTTGTAATACCCCGTATTTTGTGAGATTTATAAAATGTAAAATTCTTGTGTTTGATGAAAGAGTTAGCCTCCATCAAATGTCAATGATATAAGCCATCCGATTTAGATGCACATGATCCACTTTAAATTCCCAATGTAAATAGTGTGAGAGACAATTGTGAAGCTGATACACAATTTTCTTCTCTTCCCGAGGTAAGCATATCAAACTATGAATTGCTATATATATAATGTATCAAATGTTAACTCAATAATTAACAATATGTAATATTTTATTCCAAGGTTTGTATAAATGTGACTTGTTAGATAATGAAACCTTAATTCTTTTAGCAGAAAGGAAAGGTACACGTCAATTATGGTATCAAAATGATGATGGTCCATGGGTTTATCTTGGCACCAAATATGAGGCCCGCATGTGTTGACATTCCAATAATCGAAGATGCACCCTTTCCTTGTTCTAAAGAAGGCGATGAAGCATCCATAGTGTTAGAAAGTCATGGAAGCTTCTTGCCTTAGCCCATAGACCAATTGTGACTCACTATTGAAGAGGTAATGCCATCCTCCATCCATATTATACCTATCATATTACACACATTGTTTATAACTTATTAATATATATACACACACACATACATACATATCTGATTATTATATTTTGTTTAACACAATGAATTAAGGAATCAATAAATCAAAATGCTCCTAAGATAAAGGGAAATAAAATAATTAGTGGAAGTATTAAAAATAAAGAGGGCACTAAGAAAGGAAAGAGAGCTAGATTAGAAAAATATGTTGCCCCACAAAAGATTCCATCTTTAGAGGAGAACCAATAGTTATAAGAATCCCGCCGACTACCACCAGATATGGTGATATTGTATTTCTACGCCCAAAACTACCTCAGTAGCGATCTAATTATAATTTATTGTCCTTTTAAGTATGTTGGGGGAGACTATGTCATTTACATGGTATTGGTGGAGGTTATCAACAACATTTATAAGCATGAATGGTTGTTAAAAATGAGTGTTGTCATATATGTTAAGTGAGTATTATTTCATATCATACATTTTAACACATTTTGTTGATTTGTATAGCTTTATGACCTCTTATATATATATATATGAGTAATCAGTTATTAATAAACATGTTTTATTATTTTCATCTATAGGTTGACTGCTAACCGTGTTGTGGTAGAGGGATTGTTGTCCTCTGTTATGTTTGTGTCCATATTACATATCTGACTGTACTACAATAAGTGAGGATAGACACCTAAACTTTGTACCATATCACATCTTAAGTAAGGAGTACAACAACAAGCTTTATCTCATACCTCACTTCACAAATAAACATTGGGTTTTATACGTCATCCATCCTAATCAAACCAAAGCATATGTGTTTGATGTCCTCCAAAATTATTCCATTCCTTTTGTTGTCATTTTTTCTTAAGTGAAATATTTAATTGACATGTTAGTATACTTCTTACTTCATTAGCTTATTAATGTATATATTCTACATTAATTTTTTGAGGTATATAAAGTTATAATATTGTGTATCAACTTTATTTATTAGCGCACTACGAACGATGTATATGAGAGACAAGAATGGTGTACCAGACTAAATGAATCTTGAGTGTGAGCTTGTAATGGTATGCATAAAGACAAGCTTTTTGGTTTTATTTCAATTCCAATTAATATCTAATAAAACTACAAGCTAAATAAATTTATTTTATAGTGTCCATAGTAGTAAAATTGTAATGGTTATGGATACTATATTTGTAAATCAATGGATCTCATACTCAAGAACAAATTTGTAAACATAGATCCAAGTCATGAATATTTATTTTTTCATATTTTTTCATTAAATAATCTATGGCATATTAATTACTAATCGAATGATCAAATTGTATCAATTTGCAAGTTTTCATCTGTGAATATGCAGGAGGCCAAAAATACACATATGATGAAATTGATGAAGTTAGAGATAAATAAGCCAAGTTTGTGCACTCACACATTCAATATTAGGGATTTGCATACATATATGTTATGGTTTTTTATCTCATGTCTTAGGTTCTTTTATGCAATTAGTGATACACATGCATATATGCATGGAAAGTGTTTATTACATGTTGATATATAGTCAGGTTTTATGATATATGAATTTGAATTTGGTGTGTAAAGCAACCAACTTATGGCACACCTACTAATTTTCATATTCATATGCATGAAATGGTGTTATTTTGCACATTGTAGATTTTGGTAAATATTTAAGCATATAACTGTGTGTGTGGATTATAACAAAACTACAAAATTTATTTAAAAAAATACATTTTAATAATGGTTCTTTTCTAAACCGATATTAAAACCCTAATCTAATATATATTTTCGCCATTTCTAATAATGATTTTGTCAAAAAAGTTATTAATACCAATTTTTAATAATGAATATAAGAATAAAACTACCAAAAAAGGGTTAATTAAATGCTCATTAAAATACTAAATAGGGTATAATTGCTATATAATCACATTTTTAATGTTAACATACATGTTTTAAAAACGGTTTTCTCCAAAAATAGTAATTAAAGCATGCATTTAATTATAATTATTAATTATTTAGGGCTTTAATTAATGGTTTATCATGAATTAGTCAGGGTTTTTTAGGGTTTATGATTATTAAACCATTTATTTTATTGACGGTTTTTTGGGTCAATTGTTATTAAAACATAAACTTTCACCTAAATTTAGGGGAGTTTTTAGATTTTTTATGAAGGATTCTAAACCATTATTAAAGCATTAATAATGCATGATTCAGTAACAGTTAAAAACCATTATTAAAACACTTTCAAAACCATTATAAAAAAATGTTATCAATAAGGTATACCATAAACTCTCTTGTCTTAAAGAGTTTATATATATATATATATTACTTTTCTTGCATATTATCTTATGGCTTCAATATATTTCTCTTTTGAAGTATTGAAAGAAACTTTTTTTTATATTTGTACATATATTTTTGAATTTTACAATCGAATCCAGCTACGCACAAAGCTACAATATGTCTTATGTTAAATAGAGAATTTTAATGACAAAAGTTGCGTCATATTATTTCTAACTAGTTTATGAATATGCGGTGCAAGTATTTGATTTATAGTTTTTATTACATTTACTAAGAAATAGTGATAAGAACAACTGAAACTAGGTATGAAAATATCAAATTAGTCATTCAATTAGAAAACTACAAAATGATCCTTTTCGTTAACCCAACTATACAAAATATTTTTTTTCTAGTGTAAAAATGCCATTTAAATTGGCTTGCTTTTTTTTAAAAAATGAATAAGAACACACCAAGTAAATTGGCTTGCTTTTCTTTAACCTAAATCTTACCCCCTTTCATGCCGACAATCTAACTTTTAACCACAAAATATTTCTCCCACTTTTCTTTAGTGTTCTTTCTCCTCTTATAATTATATCATACTTCAATCTACCTATATTCTTTTTCTCCTCTTCAATCTATTTTTCTTCTTTCAGTTTCTACTCTTTTCTTCAATTTCTTTCTTTTTGCTCATATATTGCGGACCTAAAACTTAGATCTACAAATTTTAGATCTTGTTAAATGAATGTATGTTTGTTATCATTTTTAGATTTTCTAAGAGTGTTTGTTATCTATGATATATTCATAGATATTTTTCTGTGAATTTCTGTAATTTGTTAGCTTAGGTTTTGTTTATTTGTTGGGTAACTTTAGTAAGTGTCAAAATGATGATATATAATGACCCAGTTATGCATATTTAAAGTATTTATAATTTAATATTGTATATATTTCAAAATTATGATATACACAGGAAAACAAATTTCCTTAAATTTCTTCTCGCCATCGCTGTAAAGCATTTCAAGCCCAATATTCTGAATCTCACTGGTGGAACAGAGGGTGAAATTTTTATCTTACTTGTAACGAATGATGCTCTTGAAGCCACCATTCATTTACAATCTATTGAGGGGAAATAATTAAGTGAATATCTGAAATAATGAATTGATTGAGGGAATTCCAGAGACAAGCATTGGGTTGGGAGGTGGAGGTGGTTAGAAATGATGGCAACTCAGGTGCACAATGACAAATAGCGGTAGCAACTAGATTGCGTTGGATGGAGGGAAGGCGACACGATCTCCAAATGATGGTGGAGGTCAACCCACATTGATGGAATTGAGGAGGAGAATGAATGGATAATATTACATTATATTTTTGATCTATTTTATTGTATTATATAGTAGTTAAGTTATTTTTGTAATCTAAATTCCTACTTCTATGATAAAATATTTAAGGATATAAATATAAAATTCATTATATTTTTTTTTCTATTATACGATCAAGTGAACCAAATATAAATATAGATATATTTGAACGGATATATATATATATATATATATATATATATATATATATATATATATATATATATATATTCAATTTTTTACAAATACACTATTTATATTAAAAGAAAAATCTTTTGAGTAATTTGCATAATTTCTTTAAAAGTTAATAAAACTAAGATTAATATTCCTTTACTTTATTTAGTAGAAAGTAATAAGACACCTAAAATATAGATGATGAAATGAAAATTTAATGTAAGAATAAAAATTTATTTTATTTTTACAAACTAACTTTTTTAATATTATAAAAGTTAATTCTAGAAGTATTATTATTTTTTTATAATGAGAGAGTAGGAGCCAATTGGGGATATATACTTGTATGACCGATGATAGGGAAATAATGGTGTAAATTATAAGTGTTATGTTGCGTTAGTTGTTTTTTTTTCTTTTAAGAAAAAAAAATTGAAATGTCTTTTATTAGGACAATAAAAAAATTAATTTATTCCATGATTTTTCTAACATTCTAACCAAAAAAAAATCTAACAAGAAATATTGATGCAATTTTGGTAAAAGATTATGAAATAAATTTGAAGTAAAAATAGTCATAAAATTTTAGTAGAATAACAGTAAAAGATATGTGTATCAATAGTGAAAGATTAATTGCTGTATGATAATAATAATAATAATAATAATAATAATAATAATAATAATAATAATAATAATAATAATAATAATAATAATAATAATAATAATAATAATAATAATAATAATAATGAAATTTTAGTGCAATAATGGAGTAAAATGTGTACAATGGTGAAAGATAAATATAATAATTAATAATAAAAGATATGTACACTAATATAAAAAATACATACAATAATGGTGAAAAGTTACGAGAATGATGTTGACATATAGTAGTAAGCTTTAATAGAATAATGATAAAAGATATGCATAATAGAAGACAAGTACAACTCTACAAATATCAATTTAGTTATAATAAAAGATATGTGCCTCGATGGTGAAAGATTTTGAGAAAAGTATTTTAAAACTTTAGTTGAACAATAGTGAAAAATATGTAATATTGTAGTGAAAGATTAATATATTCTTTTTTGTAAAAGATAAGTATTTTTATAATAAAAGATCATTAAGATAATTTGTAAAAATGTAATAAATATTTTGTTGAAATATATTTAAAATAATGATAGAGGATCAAATCAACGATGGAAAAATATCAATTTGATTATGGCAAAAAATTATTTTATTTATGGTGAAAACATTGTCTATATTTTATGAAGAAAGATAGTTGGTAAAAAATTAGTTCAATTATGATAAAAATAGATCAATTTATTGTAGTGAAATATTAATTTACTACTTGTTTGATATCACTTACACAAAATAATTATTCTATAAAATCTCTTTTTAGAAAAACATTTCACTAAAAAGTTTTAAGAAAAAAGTGATTATGTAATATAATCACTTTTTATAAGTAGCACTAAAAAAGACATTAGTTATAATGAAATATGAGTTTATGTACGGTAAAAACTTAGTTTAGTTATGGTTAATTTATGTATGATGAAATATTGACTATATTTTATAGTTTAATAATAATTTAAAACTATTAAAAGATCCAATGAGTTATAATAAAATATTTTTTATGTATATTGAATTATCATTTTATGTATAATTAAAAAATGCTAATATATATATATATATTATTTTTTAAAATAAAATATATCAATGCAAGTATCTATTTATATAAAAAATAAAATATAAATTATCATGATATAATTTTTTATTTTTAAAATGATAATACCAAGTTATATTTCAATAAATAAAAAATTGATGTTATGATGACACCACAGTACACACCATTATCTTCCTATGATCGATTGAGTCGACCTTGTTCATTTTATTTTCCTAAATTGGCAAGATTTCTAAAACTTGTTTGTATTGTGATTATTATTTTTGTAATTATTATTGACATAATTAGTAATTTATTATTAATATTAATATTTATCTTATATTATTTTCATTATTATTAAAGTTTTACAAATTTAAAAATAAAAATAAGGTAAGAAAAACATACCTTAATACGACAGAAGTGGGGACCACACATTCACGTGCTTGTTGGACTTGTAGTTAAAACTTAAAAGAGGGAGCGATGAGTCTCGTGGGCATCCTCGGGGCTGGGGCCGGATGCAAAGACACTCTACCGGCACTAGTTAATGCTGCAGGCTTCCCGCCTACCCCTATTTTTGTTCATATCTTTGTGCCCTCACTGCCCCGTGGGTATTAGTTTATGGCTTCAGTCTTCAGGCGGCAATTTAACACGTCGGATTATTATTCGGTTGGATAACTGTATGATGTAAGTCAATTCGATTTTGGATTTGCCCACGTCATTTATCTTTTCAAGACAGATTTTGGTTAGTTTTAGGTCGTTTTAAATTAGGGTAGTCTTGGATTATCCAAATAATTTGGGTAGGTTCAAATAAAAATTAGATAGTTTTCGGTTGGGATAAGTTAATTAATTCTACATTTTAAATAATATTTTATTTGGTTTATAAGTCATTTTCTATTTAAAAAAGTTTAGATAATTTTATTTTTTAGATTTAATCGAAATTTTTGTATCATTCTATTATTTATTACGAGTTTAATTTGGATTCAAATTAAAATGATTTATTTTACCACTTCGGCCATACTAAGTTAAATATTTTAAACTTAGGTTATTTCAATTTTAATTATTTTTTATTTTTAATGCTTTAAATTTATTTGGATTTAAATTTATTCATATTGAATCATTTCATTTTTTTGTCATTATTTTAGCATTTCAAGTTAATGATAAGTCATATTGTAATACTCCATTAGTAAAAATATTAATTCAAATATCCTAAATTAAAATTTAATTATTAAATTATATAAATTATTTTAAGGTTGGATATCTCATTATTGTGTATATTAGTATTATTTATGTCAATAATTTGGATTAACAAATTAAACTTTTCAAAGAGATAATAATAATAATAATAATAATAATAAGGTAGAATTTTTGGTATTTAATAACCTCTTAAAATTAATATTTATTTATTTATTTATTAAATCTAGCCTTAATCCTTTTATTATAATTCTTCCCTATACCCGAACCTTTAACCACCCAAACCTTCAAGCTGAGACTCGACTAAGGCAATCCGAACCAAACAAACCCGTGCAGGACATCCTCCTCCTTTCCCCATGCACCGTGCTCCTATCCAAACATGACTATGCCGGTGTTAGTTTTGTCGTCTACCCAACAGCACATGCCTCTACCATCCCTGACTTCTCTGACCAAACACACCTAATTGGCTTCATTTTCTTTTTCTCCTTTTCTTCCCGCAACCCTTGCTCACCTGATTTATTTTCCCTCTAACCCCCTACACTACACTATTTCATCCCATCCACTTGACCACACACTAACTTGCTATGCTTAATCGATTTCCTCTTCTTCTCGAGTGACCCAACCTTTCTTTATATTTGAATTACCCCTTGTTGATCTTTCTTCCCTCATCCGATCCCCTACACTACATTGCACCTTCGCCCTATATTGATCTCACTTGCACCATTATGCGCATCCTAGTTCACCAACTTAGTTTATCTTCACCCTTCTGGCCTTTTTGTTTTGCATGCTACCAATCTCTTCCATTCCTTTAGTTTTGATTTCCCCTATAACTAGCCTTAACCCATTTCTTCCCTAGCCTCACTAGCAACCACCCCCCTTCACACATTGAACCACTAACACATTTTCCCTACATTTTATTTGAGCCACCACCATTGCCCTTTTTTTGATCTCGCCAACAACTATCGGCATAGCTACATCTCAGCACCATCCTCCCCCTTTTACATGTTGCAACATCACCACTTTGATCAGGCATTACCACCATTCATAACCCAAGTCATGCATTGATGGCCTCGTCCTTCCCAACTCTTCTTCATCGAAGAATACCATCCCCATATAGCTTCCTCGCTCAAGCATCAATGACCACCAACCTAACACCTCCCCATTGAGGTCCCTCTTTATTGGCAACCTTTGAGCCACTAACAGTCTAACACTCCAATCTTTTACTACCAAAAAAATTTCTTTTTGAAATTTTTTACAGAAGTAGAAGTATAAAAATAATTCTTAAAAATAGAGTGTTCTTGCTGTATCCAAAATTAGATAGACATATTATTGTTTGTCCTATGTTAGATATAAGGCTAAGTATCTAATCAATCAAAACACTAAAATCATAGTGCGTAAAAAAATATAACATAGAATATTAAATATTTAGGGTTTACAAAATCAAGACTATGTTAGGTTCAAAATGAACTAAAATACATAAAGAGAGAATGTTATTATAATATGGTAATATGAGGGTAACCTAAATCTCTCAAAGACCAACAAAAGAATCACTACTGGAAGTTCATGCTCAGTTGCTCCATGCCCAAACATATAGATAGTTCGGCTACTTGCCACCCTTTACTTTCTTAATTTCCTCTACTCGTAAGATTGAGCAGGTGACTACTAAATGAGTATGTTAGTACGCTACGTACTAAGTAAGCTAAGTTACCTAGTCATAGGAGTTTATGGTACACATATGCTTATAAAAAAGCATATAGGTCATACTATTACACATTTTCATGATCATGGAGTAATGTGCCAATTTAAATGCTTTACTAACATGGAAAAATCATTAGGGGTACACAAATCATATACATAGAAGAAGATAGTATCATGCACAATGTAGACTTGGAATTCACGAAAAATTTATAATTCACACTAGTATAAGGGATTCATGTTTCATCACCGGAAACAACATATAATCATGTGAAGTGACCAACCAAGGTGTGAGTTACACCAAAAGAGGATTGGATAATATAGTCCCATCTAGTGCTCCATGTTCTTCCATTTTAAATTATTAATGTTTTATTTACCAAGTCATATACCAAAAGAGCCCACATATCATACCAAGCCAACCATAACCACATAATTATTCCAAGTTATCCACCATAACCCATCAAATGCACTTAGTGGTGGTGTCATCAACATTTAGCCAACTTAAACCATCACTTAAGTTAATCAACTCATACCAAGATGTGGATCTCTATAATCCAAGAAGTAATTTCATAACATAATATCAAGTCTCAAACCATTACAAGGTTCAAAGGAATCAAATAAGCATTCTGGCTAAAATAGATTGATAGGTTATATGGACTAGTTGATCAGTTTGACATCACCAAACCCTAGTGTCCTTGTCAAAACCAGCCGATTGGTTTGTTGGACCGATCGACAGTCTAGAGAACATTTGATCGATCCAGCCAAACCATTTGATGAGTTCAAGACAAGATCAAACCAAATAATACCATAAATAAACTAGAAGATGGGTTGGCTTAGCCATTTGATTATTCAAGAGACTACTCAATTGGTTTTACCGAATTAGTCGATTAGCTTGTGCAAAATAATATACATAAGAAATTACATACACTATTTTATCCCTAAAATACCAACCATATCACATTCACACCATTTGACTCTTGCAAAAACTAAGAATTATCACGCTCTACTACAAAAACATGTTGTATTTTTTATTAATCATTAAGACAAAGTGTACATCTCATATTTTCTCAAAACAACATACCTCAATGCATGATTCACCACAACACCACTACTATCAGGTAAGAATATAAAATTCTAAATTCCAATTCACACTAGCCCATATGTTCATTCACTTCATACCATAAGGCAAGAATGACTTATACACACCAAGGAAAACCTTTAGCTAAAAATCTCTAAACATTAAACACCTTAAAAATAAGAGTTTGGAAAATTAGAAGATACATCCTCACTAAAATGAACACTAAGGAATATAAATTCAATCCCCAATATTTTCCTAAATCTAACCCTATATTGCTTAAGAGTAAAATAAAAAATAGTTAGAGGAAGGATAAGAAGAGTTGTAGAAGGTTAGAAGTAGATAAAACAAAGGAGAAAACGGTAAAGGACCAAGTGAGGGAAAAATAGTGGCACTTGGTGGTTGAGAGGAAATGAGGAAAAAAAGAGAGGCTATGGTTGCTAATAGACTCTTAATTCGATGGGAAAGAAATGGAGAGGGGTATAGAACATTGAAACCTAATCCTCCCACTTGAATTTATGTATTTTTTAGGTGGACTTCTCAATGAATCAAGGTTGACTTCTCCCATGGCTCAAATGATGATGGCCAAAATATTCTCGGGTAATGTGTTCAAAAAATTCAAAAAAAAAAGAAGGAAAAAGGGATAAAAAGGCACAAGAAACAAGCATAAGATGCTACAAGATTTTTTTGGAATGAAAAGTGTCAGCTTGACATGCACATTAGAGAGATAACGAAAGAGATAAAGATGTGAGTTCATCATCCACCTTTTATCAATTTTGGTCTCTGAATCCATTTGTGGTAGGGAAGAAACTTGGAATAATGGTCACAAATCATCAAAGATGATATAAAAGCAATTTAGAGGCTGATTACCCATATTTAATATGATTGGATGAATTTTATCGTCTAAAATTGAGTTAAAAAATCTCACAGGTCAAGTAAAGCAGTTGATTGGTTTCCTAGAAATAGTCGATAGGTTACCCTAAGCTTAATTTCCATGATTTGTTCTATCAAATCCAAACATTAAACTCAGGTCATTCAAGGTATTTTACAAATGATATTCATGATTCAACATGCTACATAGCAACATTATTCTAGAATTCATAGTAAGACATGCTGGCATATTTTGAACTTATTCTATGAAATCATACCTTCACATTCTCTTCTTACTAAGTCATTATGCAGTGAGTCTAGTTCACACATCACATATATCATTATCCCCTAACACCCAAAACATTAAGATGTTTCAAATCCTTAGTTTTAAACATGAAATCCAAGTATATGAACCTTCAAGCAGAATCTCATACTAACTCATTTGTTCATTCCCTATTAGTTAATGCAAGCATATTGTCATTTTTAATATTCAAGCTATTACAAACTTATAGCACTCATATTTCACTTACCCATACCATTGATATCATCATAAGGGAAGACAATGATTTACCTTAAAAGTTGAGCAATACACCAAGAACACAACTCTCTGAAATCTCAAACCCCTTTTCCTACACTGATATACCTTTCAATAAAACTTAATTAAACTAAGTGAAAATATTTCTAAAATTGTGCAAACAAGATTAAATGAAAGCAGAGACCTGGAAGCATAATTAAGAGAGAAACCCACCTTTCACAAAGGAAACAGAGACTATTAAGGGTGAAATTCCACCCTCACTCTTTTCCCCAATCTAACTTTGTCTTGTTTAAAATGAAAACAAGAGGGAGCTATGAAGAGGATTAAAAGAGGAGGAGACAATCAGGATACAACCACAAGGAAAAGGAAAACGGTAAGGTAAATGTGAAGAAAATAGGGCAGCAAGAGGTTAGGGAAGAAGAGAGAGAGAGAGAGAGAGAGAGAAGGGAGTTTATGTTCGAATCATTGAGGGTTTTGCTACCAAAAAAAGGGTGAGGGAGTGTATAAATTGAGATTCCCATCCCCAGTCTAAATTAAAGATTTGAAGTGTAGGTTTTCAAAGTTTCAAAGCTGACATTTTCTGCCTTGAGCTAGACTAGCAAAATTACAAGATTCTGGGCAATGTGCCTCATAAATTTCAAACATAAGAAAGGTATAATGACATAAATGGATGAGAATAAAGACTAGCATATCTACTAAGGTTGAAGACATAGATAATTTTCTCAGGAATCTTGTAGGATAGAGAGACAATAGGAAAGAAGAAGACAAATGAGTTGAGGGCATAAAAGTTACTCCTCATGCCTTCTTCCCTCATGAATTTGTTGAAAATAGTCAAAAAAGGATAAATAGGTTCAGAAGTTTCATAAAAACTAGAAGCAAACTATCTAAAATGTAGTTATGACATTGGAAATTTTTTTAGGAAAAATCAAGTTTGAAGAGCAGCTAGGTTAATCAAACCAGCCGACTGGTGCCCAAACCAGTTAATTGATTCGATAGATTTCAAAAAAAAATCTCATGAACAAACCAATCAATAAAAACCTCAAACCAATAAATTGGTTTCTCAATAAAACCAAATATTTTTCTTAATCAAATCAAGCTTATCCAATAACCATACCATTCTTAAAAACACTTATAAGATAATATCAACATACTTAGATCACCATTATACAGTTGGATTAACACACAATAATGGCTCTAAAAAAGTGAGGTATTACATATGTTTATTTGCAATGTGGACATGAGGCATTTTGATTTACTTAGTATAAAAATTTCTTACTAATACTTTAATTTTTAGGTTGTTGGAGGTTTAGTAGAAGCTTGGACTTAAGTTAGAGTTTAGGGTTATTCTGATGTCCCTTGTTCTAGTTTTGGGCTTTATTCTGGACGCCCTTTTTGAGACTTCAAGCCTTGTAAAGCCCTTTGTATTATATTTTAAATCTCTCTAATTCCCTTATTTTAAATTATTATAATGTTGATATTGACCATGGATAAGGGTTTGACCACGCCTAATATAACACCCCCATTTTTAGGATTTAAATATTTCATTTTAAAAGATTTAATTGTAGAAGCCAAAACATAAGATACAGGAGTGTCACACCATATTAAATATAGGGGAGGTATTCCCTATACCTAGTTTATGTTGGGTGTCAGAAAAAAAGTAACATTATACCTAGGAATAAGGTGTGGGAAGAACTTGATTCCACCATGGTACATGATACGAAATAGAGGGAAGGGAACATGTAGTAAAAATAGAGGACTAAGATTACATAGAGAGATAGAGATATTCAGACAACTATACACTATAAAAATTTGATTAAGTACTCACTGAATACAAGCATATTAAAATTAGTAATCAGCATTCACCTATAAAACAAGGTGGTATTTGCTCATAGGAAAGAGTAGCACCTATAAAAATGATGATAAGTACACTACATATTGAGTAAGATGACAATACAATCATATGTAGGTTACATAAAAGACATAAGTTATATAGAAGAATAACAAAGCACAATAACATGATGTAAGATAATACCGATTCTGGAAGTCCATTAATATATTATCATAAATTATATTCATATTGAGTTTAGAGAACCCACTATTCTTAATGGGGTAGAATAAACTGAATCACCACTTATGAAAAAAATCTCTTGAGCGACTATTATCATCCAAACCTAATATATATTAGGGTAACATGCTCCTAAACACTATTATTGAGCTGCTAGAATAAGCTAAAGTACCTCTCAAAGAAAATGCTCTTAAGCCACTATTATTGTCCAGTGGAACACATACAACACATGGTCATGACTCATGTATTAATATCTTATTCATTACTACTTATCTCAAGTGTATATTTTGGTTTACATTGATCCTAGGAACCCTAATATTTTTAAAATGGTGGAAAATACTTCTAAGCCTCTATTAGCATCCGATGGAACGGACATCCAACACCTAGGCACTGACTCACGAAATCTTTCACTTTAAGTATTTAGTATCTTATTCATGGTGGTATATCTCAATATAATCATACATACACATCTTTAGATATGCAAGGCATATAATCATTTGAACACAACACCCACCCACATGAATATCGATGATTTCCCTAGGGACAAGGCTATATTTCCCCTAAGAAACCATGATTCTACACATTAAGCATAACTTCTTCCCAATTTATCATTTTATCACCAAATTAAAAAAATCATCCATAATAAAAATTATTATTGACAACATGTCAAAAATATGCTCTAACTCCAACATATTAAACATGAGATAATAGCTTACCTTTAAGGTTACTAACTCCTGTGAAACCTTAATTTCACAAATTAATCATAATTTATCCAATAAGACTCATATGACCCACAAATTTAATAAAAATTCCTATAACACCAAATATTAACAACATATCCAAAAATTAAGTTAGAAAACCAAATATTTATATATATTTTTATTTCTAAAAATATTCCACTTCAATCTATAGAAATTTGAAACCCCTCAGTTATTTGTTTTGTGTGTTTGTGGAAAAACGTATTTCCATGACTTATTCATTTTTGTTGTGCTCATTTGTTTTCCATCCATATAACTTAAAACCAAATTAGATACGTAATATTTTTAAATATTTGAGTTTTTGAAATTATTCCACACCTTCATAAATTTGTACAATTTTTAGAATTCAATTGATATGTTTTTTCAATAAGTGCCCGCTATTAGATTTTCTTGCAATTTAATTAATAAAAAAAATTATAAAAAATCCTCGAACCATTATTTTAATAACAAATAGTATTCTAACCAAACCAAATCATATTTTGAACTTGGTTATATTTCATCCAACCAAAAAGTACAACAAGTAACATCATCAGAAGTTTATGATATTTCTCTTACACATTTAACCATAGCTTAACCTCTCTCTCACACCCCTAATCCTAGCATTTAAGTGAGGATAAAGTCAAACCAAAAACTTACTCCACACTCCTACCCAATAACATTATAAAGGTTCTTAACTCATCCACACATCATAAGTTATCCCATTCCAAAATTTTCCCAAACACATGATTTCAGCAAATGAACACCAGTTTACCCGGTTGATCTTTTCCCACCTTTGTGCATATCATTATATTTTCTACTTGATCCTATTCCCATATTGTTTTTTTCATTTTAAACCTTTAAATTCATATCCACAAAGTTTGAATTTCACGCGCATTTAGTTTGTCTAGATACCTAACTTTTGACCTGTGGCTAACCTTCAACCTGTCAGGTTGATTTTGTATCACATTGTCTAACTACCATGGATTGTCTATGTGCTTTCTAAACTTGTTAATCATTTGGTTTTGCTTCCTAAAACTTATATTTCATCTATCATAAATCAATTTTCATTCTCTTGTTCATTTGTTCCCTGTTTGAAAACCTTGAACTACTATTGCTACTCAAATCCAAGATGTTGTTTCTACAATTCTTCAAATGCATTTTCTTTCCTAATTTTGACCACCGCTATGTGGATTTTTTTCTCACCATCATATCTTTTTGTTCTTATCCTTTTAATATTCAACATTAACCTTTCCTTACCCTTCCATATTCCCCTTGTTTTCCTTGCTTGAAACCCACCACATTACTTGACAAAGGTTGTTTTTTATTTCACTTATTTTCTTCCATTATTTTTCCATATTGTTGATTTCTGTTCTAAGCTTATACTTATTCTATTTTTTTTTAAGTTGATAAAGGATATAATTAGGTGGTGTTTGGTTGGAATTTTTAATATTTCTTAGGAGATTAGGAATTTTGCTAACTAAACTATCCTTTAGAAATAGGATTTTGTGCTAGGTATATTATATGGTATTTTATGTATTATTAGCTTTACTTTAATTATAATCAAGAAATAATCTCTTGGAAATTTTGTATGACATGTGTATTCTTCTCTGTTATGTGTATAAGCATGGAAATTTGATGAGAGAATAATTAGTGTGATTTTTGCATGTTCTTATGTTTGCTAGAAATGTGGTGAATGTTCACTAGGGTCATGGTGATTTTTACGGTAAAGTCATGTTAAATTTTCAATAGAGTTGTGATGAATATTTATAGATTCGAGTAGTTTAACTCCCATCCTAGTTATTTTATATGAGTTTTGATTGTTTTAAATTTATCTACATATGTCATTGTATGTATAACAGTCTAAAGATGTTAGGTTATGAATTTTAAAGCACTTAGAGTTGAAATGATTTTTTTAAGGTTTTATACATGTTTAGACATGTGTTTATTGGCCATTACAGACTGTTTTTGAAAGTTTTAAGTCTACCATTATCTTAATTGAGGTTTTCACATAAAATTTGGTACATTATATGTTTGGGTTTGATGTTGTTTATACTAAGTTATGAATTATTGAAGTTTTATGTAATTTTAGGTGAATAATGGCATTTGGCCATTACAAGTAAATTCTAGAAATTTTGAGATTTAAGTGAATATTTTGTTAGTAAAATAAGTAAAAAATGGATAAGTTTGACACTTAGGAAAATTTTGACAAGTAAACCTAGAGACATTAATTAAAATAATTAATTAAGCAAGAAGAAAAAAGAGAAATAGATGTTTTTGGTACATTGAGTAATTTTTGTATTTAATACTTAGTATCCATAGTTATGTTTCATATAAGAAAATAATTATTCAATGATAACCCATTTATCATGAAATACACCTCTCTTAATATTAAGGTAAGTTAGTTGAGGTTAAAGATATTTTAGTCATTTTATGTGCCTTTAGACTAGTTATTTGATTTGGTCTTATATGTGAACCCTTGGTTGGCTTAGATGTTAGCTATTAAACCTTGTCTCAAAGAATTAGAGGTACTTTAACTTGACATATATTTTTATTTGGCCTTTCTTGGCATGGAACTTGGGCTTTAATGCATCAATAATCTTGCTTGGGCTTTAATGCATCAATACTCTTCCTTGGGATTTACTACCTTATATATTGAATTGGGTCATCATGGCATGTTATTGGGTCTCTGCTCTCTAAATGGTTTGGGCCTTAATTCCTCTATGGATCAAGTGCTTGGATAATATTTGAATTTAATAAAATAATTCGTTTATGTTCATAAAAGTGATTATGTGATGGGCCTTTATTCTTGTTTGACCAAATTTGTGATAAAACATTAATCACTTTAAGTGAAATATCTTGAGTCAGGACTTGTACCACTCAGTGTATGTAACACCCCCAAATTTTGGGACTTAAATTATTGTTTTTTTGAAATGTTAATAGTGGAAGTCAAAACAAAAAACGTGGGGATTTCACACCGCATCCAATATAGAAGAGGCACTCCCTATGCCCAGTCCATGTCGGGTGTAAGGCAAAAGTAACCTCATACATAGGAATTAGGTGTGGGAAGCACTTGATTCCACCGCGATACAGGATACGAAAAAGAGAGAAGGGAATAAATAGTAAAAATAGAGGACTAGGAGTCCAAAGAAAGAGATAGAGATATCCGGATAACCATACCCTTTACCAAAACATTTAGCGCTCACCAAAGGCAAGTACATAAAGCTAACAATCATCAATCACCTGCAAAACAGGATAGGTCTACTCTTGGGAATGAGCAGCACCTATAAAACGGGTGGTCAATACGCTACGTACTGATCAAGGGAACAATACTATCGAAATAGGAATAAAAATAGAACATGCTTCCATATTAGATAATAAAGGAATATAACCAAGTAAATGAACATCTCATAAGGCATATTACGATCCAGATCCTTCTGTTAAGTATAGTCCATTTTCACTCTTTTATATACATTGAGTGCAGGAACCCCCACTATTCTTAAACTGGTGGAACGATCTGGAACTTCTCGGGGATAACACACCCGAGTCACCATTCATTCCGATGGAACGGAGGTGAAAACATATTCTCAAGACAGAACTCTCCCGAGCCACTATTCTATCCAGTGGAATAGAGATTAATACATCTTCTCGGGGTAGAACACTCCTGAGCCACTATTTTACCCGGTGGAACAGAATTGCATATGCATATAGAAAACATATCACCATGGTCCTGGCTCATGAATTCTTCCACTTTAAATCATTAGTATCTTTTCCATAGGTTTTAAAGGTATGTTTTATTTCACGATGAGTAGGCGCCCCACTATTCTTAACCTGTGGAATGGTTTGAAACTTCTTGGGGATAACACACCCAATCCACTATTCTTTTATGTGGAACGTAGATTAAAAACATCATCTCGGGACAGAAAGCTCCCGAGCCACTATTCTACCTGGTAGAACGGGAATACATATATACAGATTTAGGAAAAATAATCACCATGGCCCTACTCACATGCTCTTTCACTTTAAGTGATTAGTATCTTATTTAAGATTGATTATCAGGCATAGAATACAGTAAAAAATATATGCACATAATATAGGTCCAAATCCTTAAGTCCTATCAAACCCTAATTACATTTCCTTTAGAGTTCATTCTCCCATGTTGGTTGTTCTACTCACATTATATTATGTCATCACCCAAATTCCATCATTAGTATCATACCCAAAAAGTACAACCTAATTTCCATGAGTTTGCTTTAGTAATCTCATCCCGATATATATATTAATCTCCAATGTATCCAAGCCAAAATCCCATAGAATTGTCATAACACTTCACATGAAATTTTCATCATTTCTAAATCCAACAAATACTCTCTAATCCCTAAAAATGGGATAATAACATTATCATCTCAAGATGACTTGCCCCAAATTTACTATTAAACATTTATGAACCCCAAATAACGATAATATTCCCATGAATTACTCAAGTTGTTATTGTTATAATTTAAGTCTCCTAACACATAAATTACCAAAACTTCCGTAATATCCCATAATGACCAAGTTATCCTTTAAGCACAATTAACACCTTTATTTTATAAAATCTTATACCTTCCATAGATATTATTTTTCCAAGTCCTCATGAGAGACCTTAAGCCCATTTACCACAACTCACTCAACCCACATTTCATTCCTTAAGTTATAAATTTCACCAATATGACATTATCATTATTTAATCCATAATTCATACCTTAAGTTATATTTTCACAAATATGACGTTCTCATCATTCAACCCATATTTCATACCTCAAAATATAATTTCACAAATATGACATTGTCATCATCCCACCCTTATTTCATACATTAAGATATATTTTCACAAATATGACAATATCATCATTCAACCTATATTCCATATCATGGATACATTTCCACAAGTGTGATATTGTCATTATTTCAACCATAGATATATTTCCACAAGTGTGATATCATCATTATTCAACCATAGATATATTTCCATAAGTGCGATATCATCATTATTCCACCATAGATATATTTCCATAAGTGTGATATCATCATTATTCAACCATAGATATATTTTCATAAGTGTGATATAATCATTATTCAACCATAGATATATTTCAACAAGTGTGATGTCATCATCATTCAACCATATTCCATGCTATAAGATGCATTCTCACAAATATGAGATTATCGTCACAAAGCATAACATAATGATATCTCTTACCAACTCTTATTTTCTTTCAACATAACATTCCTATCATTACAAATTGTCAATATCAACATATGATGCATAATACAACAACAATATCATAGAAGACACATTTAGCCATACAAGAAAGCATAATCAAAATTCCTAAGCATTAAATAGTATCCTTATCAACTAGGACACCGGGCTCTAAGCACGCAAATCCTAGACTTCTTCCAAGATCACCAAAAAATCACCTATATAATATGATTAGGATCAGAGGTAAAAAATTAAGAAGAAGATCTTGGTAGAGAAGGGTAAAAATGAAATTTTACTAGAGTCAAATGGAAACTTGAATTGTGTGGAAGTAAATAAAAATGTGTGGTGGAGCTATGGTTAAATTTTAGTGGTGTTTGGACAAGAATTGAGGTGAAAATAGGGTTTCATGGCTAAAATGGAAAGTTACACGGCCAGGAGGTGCAAAAGTTGCACAGCTATGCAGCACTGGGTCGAGAGAAAATAAAATGCACGACCAGAAAGTGCAAAAGTTTCACGGCTGTGCAGAATCAAGCTGAGAGGAAAAATTATGCACAGGTAGACGGTGCAAGGGTTGCACGGCTATGTAGAAGGGGATTTTAAGCGTTGCACGGCCGTGCACCGGCCGTGCACATTGCGACACTACAAGTAATAAGAGGAAGAAGAGGGGAAAAGAGGTGACGGTCGGAGGCGATGGCCGACGACGGTGAGGGGGAAGGTTGGGGTGACCTTGGTGGTCAGTCCACCAACCAAAGGGCGTTGAGTGGCAATTGAGGTGGTGCATGGTGGTGGGAGATGGTGGTGTGGAAGATAAAATAGGGAAAGGAAGGGGAAGAAGAAGAAGAAAGGGAGAAGAAGGGAAGGAGAAGGGTGAGGGAGTTTTGTAATGGCTCTTTGGAACAAATATTAGTAGAGTGAGGTAAAACTAAAGAGAAATAGGGAGAGTGTGAGGTATATATATATATGTTCATGTGTGCTTGTGTGTTGATTCGGGGGAGGAAGAAAAAGAACAGAGGGTGGTGTAGGAGTACAACGGTGATGATGGTGATTGTGCAACTACAGGGTGACGGTGTTGTTGTAGGGGATGGTTAGGGTAGGGTAATAGCTGTAGGGTTAGGGTGGTGATGGTTGATGGAAGTGTTGCTTAAGAAGAGGAAGAATGGCAGGAGGAGATGGGTGGTGCACATGGGGGTGCAGGTCTGCAAAGGTGGGAGAAGGAGAAGAAGAAGGAGAAAGGTGATTGGTGATGGATGAGGGTGCAAAAAGGTGATGGGTGGTGGTGCAAGTGGATGGTGTAAGTAGGGGGTGCAAGTGGATGGTGTAGGAGTTGTAGCATGAGGTTTGCAGAAGAAGGAGAAGAAAGAAAGAAAAGAAAAAGGAAAAAGGAAAAAAATAGGAAAAGAGAAAGGGTTGGGGGAATTAGTTTAGGGTAATTTTAGATTAGCTAAAGGTAATTAGGATTAGCAAAAATTTTAGCAAATTTGATTTTAGTTTACGAATTACGATTTATCAAAGTTAAGGTTTTCGAAATCGGTTAAAGTTTCAGGATTAAGGATTGGTTAAGGCTAATATAGGATTAATTGATATTAGCATTAGATTAGGGAACTAAGCATGCGGGATTAGGCTAAGCATATTTTTGGGGTATTACAGCGTAACCATCCGAGTTAGGTTTGGTATTCACCTGGTACAATTCTAGTGTTTTCTATTATGTTATTCTGGGTACCTTACGAGGTCTATGATGCCCTTTTCTAATCTATATATGTCTCGATATATTTTGTCCCTATAGGGGGTATGCATACTGATTAGATGTCCCATTATTTGATAGCATGGTTAGCTAGGGATAGTACCATTTGTGTACTAGATTAGTTATTATAGTTTTTTTGAGTCTCCTTCCTCAAGTAAATATAATATATTGGTTGTAATCACGATAATTAAATATAATAATCAATTAATCCCATATTTTCATACATTCATATTACATTATTTTATGCTTGATGGCTGAATTTTATTCTTCTTAATTGACATATATATATATATGTAAGCATGTTATCATCTTGTTATTGCATGTTCTATTTCTTTATTTGCATGGGCCTTGTGCATAATGTTAGTATAAGATGCTTACTTATACTACACATTTGTAGATGTTATTTCACAGTTATTCGATGATGATCCTAATAACTTTGAGGATGTTCCTCAGGTGGAATTAGGGTTGTAAATGAGCTGAGCCAATTCGGTATTCGGCTCATTAAAAGCTCGGTTTGGCTCGTTCGTTTAGTTAAACGAGCCTAAAAGTGAGGCTCGAGCTCGGCTCATTTATTAAACGAGCCAAGCTCACACTCGAAAAAGCTCGGCTCGGTTCATTTTTTGACTTTAGCTCGTGAGCTCGACTCGGCTCGGTTCGACTCATTCGTTTAGTTAAACGAGCCGAGCCCAAACATCATTTTAGGCTCATTTAATTAAACAAGCCGAACCCAAGCCTAGGGGTATTTGGCTCGGTTCGGCTCGTTTATAGCCCTAGGTGGAATAATATGGGTTTATATTCCAAGGTTAGGGCATAGAGTTATATCTATCTGAGGCCGCACATATTATATGTCCTAGATTCTAGATATCTCTTTCAGAATCTATTTATAAGACCTCACTAAGGTTGTCAAGCATTAAATACATTTATGCTTGGTGAATTGAAAATACCCGAAAAGCTTTCACTCACTAATTCTGAGGCTCAATATGTAAGCTCTCAAATTTAAGAGACCGTCTACCATTAAATATGGGTACACTTGGTGATATGCACTAAGCTTGAGGATCAATACATAAGCTTTAAAAGAAGCTAGATTTGAATATGGGCATACCTAGTGAGATGAAAGACATACTAGTTTTCATACGTGCATTCACTCAATAAGCTTAAGGAACATATCCGGTGAGATGAAAGACCAATGCACTTTCACTAACTAAGCTCAGGCTCTTAAGGATCATCCTTGTTCCAGGTAACGAGGCCACTAATCTATTATGGTATACCTGGTAGCTTTTTAGCTTAGCTAAGTCAATACTTCCATAGTGTCTTCCTCAACCAAGGTGTTAAGGCCACAAATCTCAATGTTGAGGCCTTTAGTTGGTCCATTTAGTCTAATCAACCAATGATGGTTGGGTTAAACCCTACTTTGGTTCACCACCACCACCACCAAAGTATAATAAAGATTAAAAGTGTTTGTAGGTATTTTTTCCTATTTTTTATTCCAACTACATTCCCATTAAATCATAATAAAGGTTCAAAGTGTGTGTATTATGGGTGTTAAAGTATTCTGGTCTTCTTATTAAATTATATTCCCATCTTAGCAATAATATAAAATTATATGTGAAGAAATACATGAAAAAAGGAAGAAAATTAATTTCATATATGAAGAATATATGTACATATTACATTGTTAAAAAAAAGAGAGAGAAGTGTCTCCTAGAAATTATCTTTATCTTCACTATTGGCCTCGACCTCCTCAAAAACATCAGGAATAGGAATACCTTCTAAATCCTTTCTTGTCTATGGATGTCCATTGGGCTTCTACAATTGATCATGTTTGATCAAGATTTTAAACTAGGCATATACCATAGAGGCACCATAATTATACCACTAAGACTAAAGCTATTTTTCATAATGTGCAAACTCTTCGCTTACTAAGTATTTATATATAACTTCACTGATATTTCTAATTTTGGCATTATAAATAGTGTTCTCTACCCTTTCATTCATGTATTTACGCCATGGATATGCCACATGCTTGACCTAGAGAAATTATTCTTGGAGATGCTTCAACTCCTTATTATTAATCAGATCCATGTTAGCAACTTCTTTGTGTAGGAGCTTGGTCTCGATCTGATGCCACTACAAAGGTTTTTCCACTTTTGAGTATTTAACCTCATGTTCCATCACCTTGTTAGTGAGGATATGGCTCTATTTTTGAGAAATTATAAGTGCATTAGAGTACTTTTGGACAATCTCTACATCCACAAGACATTTTTTGTTCAAAGAAGACACTTGATAAGTTTAGCTCTTCTCTTTGTAAAGATCATCCTCTAGATGGATAGTATTTACTCTCAACAATATAATCTTAGCTTCAAATGCTCATTTTTCTCTTTCCATGTAGTCCTCCAATCTAGCCACTTAAGCCTTGAGAATATAAACATCAAGTGAAGAGAACTTCAACTTGCTCTTCTTGGTTTCCAATTCAGACACTTTAGCTTAAAGGGATTTATTCTCGGCTTTCAAGGTTGAATGGGAACTATGAAGTTCTTTATATTCATCCTATATCTATCAAAAACTTCTATCCCTTGGAGAGAAATAGTTAAAAATCTTCTTTCTCATTAAGAGTTGCTGCAAATAATAGGTGAAAAGGTAATAAAGTATCTACATTGATATTGTTGCATATATGAAGTAAGAATTTAGTATATATCTAAAATTTAAGCTTCAAGTTAGATCTTAACAAATTTATTGTCCTCAAGCCATTAATAATCATTATATCTTGATGTAACATTATATCCTCAGTTAGTTTGAGATCTACCATATCATCAGCATGACAACCAAATAAGGAGTAGTCTTCACGCATGGTTAAATTTTCCCCATCATCTTCAAATGATACCTTAGAGCCACTCTCAAAAAATTCTTTATGCTGAGGAAAAGTATCCAATTCATGTACCCTAGTATCAAAAACCTATAATATAATAGTAGTAGTAGTAATAACATCAACACCTAATAGTCCAATAGATGATTTTAAGTTGCCTCCAACGCTTTTTCTCACCTTTGCATGTGGAAGAAGAATAGTGTAGGCTCAAAGGAAAATTCTCACTCTTCTTGTTTCTGCCTCCTCATCACTATTCCCCTCTTTGAGTATGATCCTCTCTTTAATGAGGGTTGCAAAAGAAGGAAATTGAGGTTCCCTCAATGAGAGATTCATTAGCTCCTTGACTTTCTCCAAGATTGGTCTCTGAAAAGGCTTGGAAATGTCATCTTTTAGTTTTGGTGTTGATGGCTTGGGGCTAATAATGAGTGGGGCATGTAGAGGTTTAGGTTGACTAGATGAAAACTTAAAAATCTTATTAGGTGTTGGCGCTTTTGGGATTGCCTTGGGTGAGTCTTCCTCCTAAAATGTGTAAATGAATTATGAAGAAACAATAATCATTTAGTAGAGCGTGAAAGACCCAAAATGTGTTTTGTGAGGACAACTAATGGACTCAAGATTGATTCAATAGTTAACTTTCTTGAGCGTATAATAAGGTAAAAAAAACTCTTATAATGTGATTACAGATAAACATGGCAGTGATATATCATTGGAATTCATACATTTCTCTTGGTTGCCAAGGGAATAGATGCTCCACTAGGAGGATAGATGATAGGCTTTTTTATGCTCTTGGACAAAATAGGTCCGATTGATTATTGTTGAGCTTTCCATATGTTACATTCTATAATAATGTTAAGAAGGATGATTCCATAAGTTGATGAATGGATTAAATCATTGAATGAGCGAAAATGATTAAAGGAGGTCATATTACTCACCAATGTTAGATATTAGCTCTATATTCTTAAGGATGAAAGTATCATTTGTGACTTTTCTATTATTTATGACGTGCTCATCCCACACAAATTTTTGAAACTTGTCCACACTGGTGTCTAACTACAAAGAGAAATGTGGGCACTCTCTGACATATGAGTTAAGCTTACCCCATTTGGAAAGATTAAACTCAGAATCACCCAAGACGTAGAAGTATTGTGACTTCTACTTCTTAATAGAAAACTGAGGCTCTTTGATAATCTTATTTTTGCCTTTGATTTCAATGGAGTATATGCCTAGGGTCGTTGTAGGGATGGCAATGGGGTGGGTCGGGGACGGGAACCCCATCCCCATCCCCGAACCCGATAAGAAAAATAATCCCCGAACCCGACCCGATCCCCGTTATTTTTTTATCTGAGATTCCCCGACCCAATCCCCGCGGGGATCAAATCCTCATACCCGACCCGATCCCCGATTTATTTCTCGTTCTTAAAACCCGACCCGATTTTTGAAACCCGACTTTATACCCGATCCCTGATCCCATCCCCGATCCTCAAACTATTTTTTATATTATGTTTTTAATTTATATTCTATAAAAAAATTATATATATTATATATATAATTATATAAAAATATATATATATAAAATTTTGGGGCGGGTTCGGGGATGGGGACCCCAAACCCGTCCCCGCCCCATCCCTGAAAAAATCCCCTTTAAGAATCCCCGAACCCGAACCTGATCCTCGAATTCTCTCCCTAACCCGAACCCGAACGGGGAATCCCTGACAGGGCCCCAAACCCGCGGGGAAAATTGTCATCCCTAGGTCAATGAATGACTAAGAAATTTGAAGAAGTGCAAAAAAAAATCCTTTTTTGGTCTAAATTACAACAAATAGCAATCATGCAAAAAGCCCAGCACCATTCTCCAAGAGTTAGAAATGGACTAAGCAAAGCTAAGTTGGCAAGCTTCAATAAATTCATAATAAATGGTTGTAAGGGAAAATGAATGACAGCATATAGCAGCTCGGCTTATAAGATTATACATCTGTGTGTTGGGTTATTGGTTGTTTCTAAGGGGGTTCACATAACTAAAGGGAAGAACGAATAAAGTATTTTACTCAAAAATGCTCAAGTTGAGATTTAGTATTATGGCTCAAAAGAAGAGTGTCAGAGTAAAATGAAGAAGTTTCAAACATATTGACAAAAGCGGGGATTAGAAAGTGGTGAAGGGGGTGAGGGGTTCATTATCAATGAGTTCATCAAATATGAAAAATAAAAAGAAGGAAATGAAGATGTGATGGATATGTTTCAATATTAGGAAATTGAGGAAACATAATAGTTGCCAAGATGGTTGAGAAAAATATCCTTTTGAATAGTAGGGGATTTACTGAGGCATTTGGAAAGGCTGGCGGTTGGTGCAGTGATGACACGAACTCTGCAAGTGTGATTAATGTTAGGAATCTCATGATGTTGAATACCTCTACTTGTGGAGACAATAGGAGGAGTTGTAATGATATCTATGGATGAAAATAACAACGGTGTGGATAGTATCCTAACACAAGATGGAATTAATGATATGAAGGTCTTAGATTTGAATATATATATATATATATATAGTGAAAATTAAGGGGAGATAAAGAATATTAAACGTAGAAGATAAAAGGGAAAAAAAGAATCCCAGTAAAAATGAGGTAACTTTTATCTTCCCATATCACTATACATATATATAGAGTGATATGGGAAGATCAAAGTTACCTCTTTTTCAACTGGGAAGATGAAGAATTTTCATTCATTAATAATATAATCCTTTCAATAATCTCTCTTTTGAAGAAGACTGAATGTCAAATCAAACCACGATCCTTGCCTTTTTTATGAAAAATTATTGTGTCAAAAAGAATAGTTTTCAATGACCAAGGAACTTGTTCCTTTTTTAATAACTCTTGGATGGATCATACGACTCTTTATAATACCCCATCCTAAAATACGTTAGAAAATATATCAAATTATGTTGATAAAAAATAACTTAGTTTTAGTTTTTAAAAAAACTTAAAATTATAATAAAAATACAAATTTCATGTGTACCAATCGATTGGTTGCCCAAAACAATCAACTAGTATGCTTAGTGACTTGCACCTTTATTCCTTTTCTAATTTTAGCTTCAAATCAACTAGTTATCCCATAATTTCAAATCCGTTTCTAATTTTGGCTTGAAATCTCTTTCCAATTTTTATGAAAACTTCTATTTCAAATCTATTTGTGCTAATATGCATATTTTAGCAATTTGAAATAATTTTTTATATTATTTAGTTCATTCTATGATTTTTATTTAGCTAAACTTTTTCCAAATTACTTTTGAGGTATTTCTCATATTCTTGCCCCCTTACTTCCTCTCTTTCCTAGTAATCATGGTTATATTAATATCCACCTACATCTCTCTAGCTTACCCACTTCCTATCATCCATATAATTTCACTCCATATCCCTCACTCTCATCATACAACTTCTTACACTTTGGTTCCCTACACTCAACAAAAGTCAACTCTCATTCTCTCCCTTTTTCCATTTTTTATGTTGACACATCTCTTCCCTACACTGCATTTCTTATTCAATTTAACTCCTTGCTTCTAAACTTGCTCATTATCTCCCTTTCCTTTACGAAAAATTCTTAAGTACTAGGCATTTCCTTACTTTTCTCCCTTTTTTCTACTAGAAAAAATAGAGACTTGCCTCTTGTCCTCGCATCTTTTAGTCAAATCTTTACCTCTACTCTCTTCTCCTAATTTTAGTTTTATCTCTCTCTTGTTTTCCCTTTTCAAAAATGGAATAATTAACGAATAGAGAAAGGCCAAAAATCATTGTTTTTCCCCCTTCAAAAACTATTCTTTAGAAAGGTTTTGTATACCATTTTTCTTATTATTCTATTAATTTCATTTTATTAAATTTTGAAAAGGAGTTATAATTATTTTGGTTATTGATTCTCTTAGGAAATCTAGACATTGGTAGAATCCATCAACTTAGGAGTATTGTTATACTAGAATATTTGCTTGGAGAAAAAGCAACTTTATCTTTATATAATTAAGGAATTGTTCTACGTATTGTGGTTTTCATATTCTTTATTTATTTTGTGATGAACATGTTCTATTTTGAATTCCTCAATTTAAGTGCGTGTTAACCTTAAAATTTATGATGTTTTAGTGCAAATTTTTAATATTCTAGTTATTATGTATGAATTGGTGAATTTATAAATGATTATGTTGAGTATTGATTTCTACCATGTATTTGTGTAATTTCATATGAGGATTAGGTCTTTTTGTGTGTCCTAGTATGTAGAAGCATGATAAGATTAATTTGTAAAAATTAGTTATTTTCGTTATGTTTGGTTCGTATGCTTGGGTGTTGTTTCATCCACACCAGTCGATCGGTTTTCTATACTGATCATCTAGTTGAGTGAATAGTTATCTAATTTGGTAGGCACCTTCGAGTGCTTGCGAGAATGGTCCATTGGTTTTTGTGATTAGTAGATTAGTTTGCTAATTGATTGTCTAGTGACTTTGTAACTAGAGTGGTTTGGCCTCAACTTAGATACATCAACTGGTCTAGCTAAACCAATCAATTGGTTGGTATGAATGGTTAATCGAATGGACCAACCAATCGACTAATTTTACTATTCGTTATTTTTTTCATCATGTTTAGTACGACCAGACCAATCGACTGGTCCTAGTAGTAGATCTGATGTTTCGATTTGAGCTCGTCATGATTATATGTTATTTGATTATATTTCTTTGGGGCTTCTATCATAACGATTCCATGTAAATACAACATTTAAATCATGATTTCAACCATATTAAACTATAACTTAATGGATATCAAAATGATAATATTGTGGTACCATTTGTGGTGTAGTTTGGTGTTGCATTTAAAACACCCAATTGGTGGCTTATATGCCTTGTTTTATATTTGGTGTTATCACTCGAAAACATCCAAATGGTTATGAATGAAATTAATTTAGTTCCGAGATTAGACAATTTTAGCTGTTTTTGCTATTTTTAATCCGTTGGTCATCAAATGAGTTCCGAGACCAAATATTTTTAGATATTTGATTTTATAAAATATTCCGCATCAATACGTGACAATTTGAACCCCCGTTATTCATTTTGTGAATTTACGGAAAAACACATTTCCGTAACTTACCCGTTTTTGCTGTTTTTTATCGTTTTCCATTCGTTGAGTTTCAAATCAACTCCGATACTTAATATTTTATATATTTGAGTTTCTAATATTATTCCGAACATTTTCATATATTTTTATGATTTTTAGAATTCGAGTGATATTTTTCTCAATAAGTGCTGATTATTAGACTTTCTTGCAATTTAATTAATCAAAATAAATTGTAACCAATCCTCTAACTAATATTTCAATCCTAAATAGTCTCCTAAGCAAACCAAATTAGATTTGTAACTTGGTTACATTTCTCCCAACCAAAAAGTGCAACTAGTATCATAATCATGATTTTATGACATTTCTCTTACACACTCAACCATAGCTTATCATCTCTCTTACACCCCTAGTCCTAGCACTCAAGCGAGGCCAAGGTTAAACCAAAAACTCAATCCACAATCCACCATATCGGATCTCACTCTATCTTTGCCAAATCGTGCATTCCTATCTCAAAACGCACATAAAATCATGGATTGTAGCAGAGTGCAAAGTTGATTACTTTCCAACTTGTAGCAACTCGTTCTCTCTCTCTCTCTAGTTATCCATTTTCTTTGTCTTTTGTTTCTATGGAAATATTGCATTGCATACTACGAAACCATATAATTTAAATCCCTGAAGTCGAACTCCTTCAAGCTTATTCATAACCAAACTTTTGCTTCCCGACCAGCTTCACAAAATCAGCAAAGTTGATTTTTTTGGTGACTTCCAGCATCTTTTATGCGTCGACCTTGATTCTTATACCCTATATTCTTGTTTGGTATTTTTCCTTGCATGTTATACCTCATCTAGAGACCTTTCTTACCAAGGAAATTGTTCCCCTACCCTCTCTTTTTTCCTCTCCTATATGCCTTACCGAGCATCCTTGAAGTTTTTGCTGCAGTGGTTAAGTGGGTTGCAGCAAAGATTTCGTGCCTTTCATCCCTTCTTTTCTCCTTGGTTTCCTCCCCCTTAACCCTCCCAAACCTTAATCCATCATTCCTTTGTGGTTATTGGTTGTTTTGTGGTGGTTTTCAAGCCTCCCTATTCAAGAGTAATATTTTATACTTCACTTCTTCCATTCCAATTCCTTTCTTTCCCATTTTTGTTATTTATTGAACTTGGTTTATCTAACTCATTTACCTTATATTCTTGAAGGTGACCAAGTGGGTTTAGAGAAGGAATTGCTAAATTCCTTGTTTTAGCTTTGCTAAAGAGCTTAGGAGTTTTGGTAACAAAACAAACCTTTAAAAATAGGATTTTGTGCTAGGTGTATTATATGTTCTCTTATGTGTGGATAGCTTTATTTTAATTATAAGCATGAAATAATATCTTGAAAAATATTGTATGACATGTTTATGTTTCTATCTTATGTGCTTAAGCATGAATATATAATGAGAAGATGGTTTGTGTGATTCTTTTTATATGTTTATACATGCTGGAAAGGTGATGAATATTTAGTGAAAAAGTGATGAATGTTCAGTAGAGTTGTGCTGAATTTACAGCATAGTCATGATGAATATACCTGGATCTGAGTAGTTTAGCTATCTTCCTTGCTATTTTATGTGAGATTTGGTTGTTTTAAATTTATCTGAGTATTTCCCTGTATGTATAATAGTGTATAGAAGCTAGGTTATGAGATATGGATCAGTTAGAGTTGAAATGAAATTTTTATAAGGCTTGGACATGTTCAACCATGGGTACATTGGGTAATAAAAATTGTTTTTGAAAGTTTCAAGTGCACCATTGTCTTCATTGGGTCTTTTACATAAAATTTGGTATATGATATGTTAGGATTTGATGTTGTTTAGAGTCAGTTATGAATTTTAGAAGCTTAAGGTAATTTTTTATAAATAAAGACATTTTGGCCATTACATGTAAAATTCTGGAAATTTTGAGACCTAATTGAATATTATGCTAATACAAGAATTTAGAATATATAATTCTAATACTTGGGTGATATTGATGAGTAGACTTAGAGACCTTAATTAAAATTATTCTTTTAGTAAGAAAAAGAATAAGAGAAAGAGACATTTTGGGTGCATTGAGGAATCTTAATATTTTATCTTATTATCCTATTGATATTTCATCCTAAGAAAATAATTGGTTAAGTGTAATAACTTTTAGCATGAAATACACTTCTCTTGACCTTATTGACATTTTAGTCATTTATTATGTCTTTAGACTAGTTATTTAATTCAGCATTATAAGTGAACCCTTGGTTGACTTAAATATCGGATATTGATCTTTTCCTTGAATAATTGGAATTAATTTACATTGATAACTAATTATATTGGGCCTTTTATGGCATGAAACTTAGGCTTTAACGCCTTAACGATATTCCTTAGGCTTTCATGCCTTAATGATATCCCTCGGGCTTTAATGCCTCATATATTCAATTGGACTTTAATGGCATGATTATGGGCCTTTGTGCTCTAAATGGATTGGACCTTGATTCATCTATGGATTAATTGCGTAGGTAATATTGGAATTTGATAAACTAATTGGTTTATGTTCAAAGAAGTGATTAAGCGATGTTTTGTGGCCTTGCTCTTGTTCAACATAAATCTTTGATAAGACATTAATCACTTAAAGTGAAAGATCTTGAGTTGGGACTTGTATCACTCGGGGTAGCTATCCGAGTTAGGTTTGGTATTCACTTGGTACAATTCCGGTGTTTTTCTATTCTGCGTTCTCGGGTGCCTTACGAGGTCCGAAGAGGCCCTCGTCTACTCTATAGGTGTCATGATATATTTCAGCCCTATAGGGGGTATGCATACTTAAGTGACTAGGTGTCCTATTATTTAGTGGTCTGGTTACAGTTCTAGGTGGACCATCTAGGGCTAGTACCGTTCGAGTACTAAATTAGTTGTTATGGTTTCTTTGAGTCTCCGTCCTCAAGTTAATATAATAAATTGGTTGTGATCACGATGATAAAATATAATAACCAATGGATCCCATCTACCCATACATTCATATTACTTTATTTTATGCTGGAAGGTTGAGTTTCGTGTTCTCAATTAACATATATATACGTAAGCATGATATTATCTTGTTATTATATGTTCTATTGCTTTCTTCGCATGGACCTTGCACTCAATGCTATCTCTTTAGGCTAGTTGTGTTGCTCAGTACAAGATGCGTACTGATACTACACATTTGTAGGCGTTGTGTCACAAGTATATGATGATGATCCTGCTGACTTTGAGGAGGCTCCTCAGGCGGAGTGATGCGGGTTTATACCCCTGGGGTTACGGCGTAGAGTTATTTCTATCTAAGTTCGCACATATTATGTGCCGTAAATTTTGGATATCGCTTTTGGACTCTTCGTCTCTTTTAACCCCCTTATCACTTTTTATATATTGTATTATCTAGAGTATGTACTCCATACTTTGTTATTATGTCTAAATTATTCAAGTCTTCTGCTATTTATATCTATTTCCATAAGTTTTGATTTACTTGATGTAAAGTTTTAGCCTTGCGCATAGTACGAGAAAGGTATGGACTAGACTCGTACTATGTGTGGCGGTAACACCTGCTATATTATGCTAATGCTTCCGCTTAAAAACAAAAAAAAAATAGTAGTAAATTTTGGGGTGTTATACTGTGCGTGCGAGGGAGAGGGAAAGGAAGAAAAAGAGTTGGGCTGGTCCAACCAAGGGGAAAGAAAGGGAAGAAAAAAAGAAGAGGGGAGGCTAGATGGACGCGCGAGGGGGGAGGAGAAAGGGAATGGGTTGATGGCCCAACACGAGGAAGGAAGGAAGCAAAGAAAAGAAAAGCAAGCGGGTTGGGCGATGAGAAGGAAAGAGGAGAGGAAGAAAAGGAGTGGGCCAGTGGCCTAGCGCGCAAGCCTGGTGGCCCGGAGAGGGAGAAAAGAAGAAAGGGAAAAAGAAAATGAAGAAAAAGAGAAGATAAGGAAAAGGGGGAAAAGGATAAAGGATAAAGGGAAAAGGAAAAAATAAAATAAAATAATTTTTAGAATAATGACATTTATTATTTTTGATAGATAAATTAATTTAATATTTTAATTTATTATAATTTAATATATTGGTTTAAAAAGGGTAATTTTAGTAAAATATTAGTTTAGAAAATTATTTAAATAAAATGGGTATGATAAAATAACAAAATATTTATTTTAATTTATTAAATATTAATATCCATTTTTATATACTCAAAATCTATAAAATAATTAATTTTAATAATTTTAAATTTTAAATTTTAAATTATCCGAAATGAGGGTTATTTATTAAATTCTAGGTTTTAGATTTTTTGGGTATTACAGTTATGCATTCCCTTCCCTGTGATGTGTATTATTACCTTATTTAATATGTAAGTATTAACCATCTCTTTCATGGGTGTTGACCATTCCCAAGATCAAATGACCTAGTTATTGATGTGTAGGTTCTTGATAACTACTTTGATGAGTATAATGCACTACCTGTGAACAATTGACTTATTCATATGGGTTTAAGGCATAGAGTCTAGGTTATCCAATAGTTAAAGTTTTTATCTAGACGCCTTATGGAATCTTAGTTTCATGGAATCCGACTGTTGTACTTCGATTACTTTTGTACATGGAGTTTTATCTCCAAACTCTAATTTAAACTTTATGAAAGTTTTTCTTATTCTCTTATTTTCATGTTTAATGTTCATAAATGTTTTGCATGGTACTTAATATCAAAATGGTATGGTAAATCACAATTAATATTTTAAGTTTTGCTTTAGCAAAAATTATAATTTTTAATAGTAAATTTGAGGCTATAATAGTAATAATAGAATTATTTGGGTCAATCACAATTAATATAAATTGAGTGAAAATGTCCTAAAATGAGCTTAAATATTCTAGGGGTATATCCATCATAATTTGTGTATAACTATAAGTTTAAGTTCATAAATTGGGTTATTTATCTTTATTATGATGATTTGGAGTGTGATATTGGGTCTGATGAGTTGTTGAGTCTTATTGATGATTTTATGAGTTATTTGTGAATTAAGGTTTCCTAAAGGTATTACCGTATTTTCATTAGTAAAGTGTCATCATTTGTCCTTGTTTAGGTTCCAAATGTCTTGTTGGTTATTTATGTGCATGTGGCACTAGTAAGTGAACATATTATAATTTGAGTAATTTGATCAATAAACAAGTGCTAGTATAAATTAATTTAATGTATGAAAGGTGGCATTATGTGATAAGTGGTAATATAAATGAAAGCGGAACATTAATGAAAGTGAATTAAGTGACAAATTTTTAGCCAGTAAGTATGGAACGTAAGTGTTAAGTGTCTGGTTATATCATATAATAAGACATAAATATTTAAAGTGAAATATTAAATGAGTTAGGATTAGATAATACCAATGATAGTAACCTAGTTTTTCCGAATCAGATTGACCCTATATCTACTTTATATTTATTTGATCCACCACTTGTGAGGGTAAATGTAATTATTGATTAGATGTCTTGTTTAGGAGTGTTTTACCCTAGATAATATGATTTTTTGTTCATGGGAATATAAACGTGAGTCGTTTGTGCTTTAACCCATGGACATTTTCTATTTACCAAAATAGAATAGTGGATATCACATGCTCAAAGTGAATAAGTAATAAAAAATGTGTGATAACCTAAGTGTGGATTCTAATATGACATTTCTATTAAGTCATCTTGTATTCATGTGTAGCATTCACTTTTTTATAATTTAAATTATCACATGTTGTATTAAGTTATATACATGATCTTATGTGCCAAGCATGCATTGTCTATTGAAGTGTTTATGTTACTCAAAACGTTTTGCATTGACCGCCCTTGTTATGTTCATTACTCTACAAGCAGACGATCATAATGTTGATGTGAAAGTATTTGATGATTACATCGATGAGTTTGATTATTTTCCCATTGAAGGGTGATCTTTTATTTTATGGGTTGTGGGACATAGATCACATCTTGATTATTAAATAGTTATGATGGTAATTTTTGTCCGGATACCTTTATGGAGTTTTAGCTCCATTTGTATTCCTTTCGTTGTATTTTCATTATTTTTGTACTCATAACTTATCTCTTAACAATGATTTATAAAATCTCTCTCTTTCTCTATTTATCATGTTTAATGTACATAGTTTTAGTCTTTCACTTCATATGAAAATAGTATGGTAATCAAACTTATATTAAGTATAGCGGTAATACGTTAATATTTTATGTGATAACTTTTCTAAAAAATATTTTTTATATATAGTAAATTTGAAAGTGCTACAATATTCTACTACTATATTAGAGAAATAATCACCAAAAATATAAATATGACATCCTATAATAAATAGTAAAATATAATTAATGGCTAAAAACTATTAGTTTTGAATTTGGACCTACAAAAAGAGGCATATCTATTTAGACTTAGTAAGTTTAGGGATGGCGACGGGGCGGGTGGGGGTCGGGGATCCCATCCCCATCCCCAAACCCGATAAGGAAAATAATCCACAAATCCGGCCCGATCCCCGATTTTTTTTATCGGGGATTCCCCGACCCAATCCCCAATCTATTTCCCATCCTCGATTTATTCTCCGACCTTAAAACCCGACTCGATCCTCGAAACCCGACTCTATACCTGATCCCCGAACCTATCCCCGACCCTCAAACCTTATTTTTATATTATACTTTTAATTTATATTTTATAAAAAAATTATTTATATATTACATATATATAATTATATAAAAATATATAAAAAAAATTATTCGGGGCGGGTTCGGGGATGGGGACCCCAAACCCATCCCCGCCCCATCCCCAAAAAATCCCCATTAAGAATCCCCGAACCCGATCTCCGAATTTTCTCCCCGAATCCGAACCCCGAACGGAGAATTCCCGACGGAGCCCCGAACCCGCGAAAAAAATTGTCATCCCTAAATACGTTAGTCTAATAGTTTAAGCTTCAAAACCAGAACTATGAGACCTCCGATGAAAATGAGATGACAAATAAATTGTATCACGGCCTTTTTATGAAGTAACTTCAAAGAAGTACGGGGTTGTTTGCACGAAGGGAGCTTGCGAGAATTTTATTTACTTATTTAAATGATAGTTTGGTTTTTAATGAGAGGAAAACAAAATAAGGAAACAAGATGTTAGCCAGATAGTTGAAGGGTTGAGGAGAGGTTTAATTTATTTTTGACATTTTCATTTAACTCATACCAAATAAGGTAAAACCCTAGTTTTAAAAATCGGACCGGACCGGCCGATCCGACCAGTGAACCGGCGAACCGGTCGGGTCACCGGTCAGATTTTATGTGCCGGTTTTTAAGATCTCAGAACCAGTAAAAATCGGTCGGACTAGTGAAAACCGGTGAACCGGTCAAAAAATTGGTCTTAGAACCGGTCAAAAAATCGGTTGGGAGCCGGTCAAATTCATGTATAGTTTAATTTTCTATGTATTTCATATTTTTTGACTTAAAATGTACTACTGGTTCAACCAGTCAAAACTACTGATTCAACCACTAAACCAGTAAACCAATTATAATACCGGTTCGATGATCGATCCGATTTTTAAAACTATGGCTAAAACATAATACTACTTATGAAGCTTTATTTTTCTACCCATCTTCCTCTTACCAAAGGAAAGTCCGTAACTTATTTTTAGTTTGCTTGCTTCATTCATATACCCGAATAAAACAAAACATAACACGAGATGGAAAGTTCTATTTCTCTACCCTACTTTCCATACGAGAAGGATGCCGTAAGTAAGTGGATGAGAAAGAAATACACATGTAAGGCATCGTATGACGTTGTCCAATTAGTTACTACTAGTTGACAGGTGTCGTGTCTATTCTTATTTTTATTTTTTTGTGACTGTCACTGGTCTACTAGTATAGTACTGCTTTGTTTCTTTTCTTATCTCCCTTTTTTTCTTTTAGCTTTAGTAGTTTCTTTTTAATCACGTTCTTAAATGAAAATCTAAGTTAACAAATGTTAATAAGCGTGAGTTAGGTTAGTTCTTGGTGGAGTTTTACTGGGTATCATGTTTTAATAATATTTTATTTTAATTAATTTAAGGTGATTTCTTTTATCTTATTTCTTTACTAGGTAAGTTATAGTAGAATTAGATAATAAATCATTGGTTATGTTACTTAGAAAATTAAATTTAGAATTATAGTAAATAAATTGATTATTGTTTATAAATTTTTTATATTGTTATTATTAAATATGGATATTTCATTTATCATTCTTACTACCTAACACTTTTAAAGCACAACTCTAGCGAACATGTTGATTTTGATAATTTTTAAATTATTTATATTGTTACAATATTTTTATTGTTTGATAAGTCACTAAATTATATGAAATAAATTAACCTAATTATCTATAAAGTTGATAAGAAAGAAGTAATAAATTTAACGAACAATCGGTAAGTGAATATATTATTATGATAATTAAATATACGTATGTATGTCATTAACAATAAAATTTATAGCTCATATAAAAAACTAAAAAATAAATTGAAAACATTATTTATTAATTTATGTGTGTATATATGACGCTACTGGACATCAAAGGATCAGAAGTCTAGCTCGTCATTAGATGCAACTATCTTTGTTATACTCAAAATTATAAATAGAATGATAATAAAAACTAATCTCTACAACTATCTTTCATAAATATGTTGAGTTATTTTCCTGAAGATTTATGTAACAAAGAACGACCTCGGCTAATATATATATTTATTTATTTATATAAAAGAGAAAACTAGTAGTCAAGGGCACATTTCTATATTCTTTAATTATTGTTAATGCTATTACTTTTATGAATGGCTTCCAACTTATGTTTGCCTTAGATTCCACTCAATTAAAGGACAATGATACGAAATCAAAGCATTAGTTAAAAACTTTGATTAGTTGTCTCCACTTTAAACATCAACCTTAATCAGCAAAAGCATGCATGATATTCTAGGATTTTTCTTTTCATTTTGGCCTAACTTTAGGTGAGATCGACAACACAATATATCCTCCATGTGCCATACGTATAACGATAATATTATTATTTAATGTGTGGTCTTTAAAGTTAAATTTTTTTTAACTAGAATTGATCTAATGCGATCTCATTTAACCTAAGTTTATTGTTGCTGACCTACTCTAATATGAACTTTTCAGTATTCATTTGATTTTTTTTTATCTTATTAGTATTGATTATAATAATTATTATTATATTTATGTTAATCATATTATTTATATTAGTAATAATATTAATAAATTATGATAATTATATTAATGGTTACAATAATAATATTATAAATAGCAGTTATTAGTTAAATAAATGTACTAGTAATTATAACATAATTAATATTATTCATTATAATAACAATTATTAATCCTAATTAATTATAATAATTATACCAATATTTATATTGATAATAATTGTAATTAGATTAATTATTATATTGATAATTATTATACTAATTATATTCTTAATTAATATGATAATTTTTTATAATGAAAATAATTTTAATAGTAATATTAATTATATTAATAATTATAATTCATATAATAATGATAATAATAAAAATAATAATATTAAGCATATTATTAATATGAAAATTATGAATAACAATAATAGTAATATTCAAAAAAATCATAATAATAAGTATATGAGTAGTTATAATAATAATGATAATAATTAAACTAGTATTTATCAAAATCTTAATTATAGTATTAATGATTATAATAATATGAATGAATATAATAATAAAAATAATGATAATTAAGAATTATTATAATACTAATAATCATATGAGTAATTACAATAATGATATCAATTATAACTATCATAATAAATATATTGGTATTGTTTATAATATTAATAATATTATAAATATTAATAATTATACTAATAATTATATTTATAAGAATCATATTGATAATGATACTAATAATTAATTCGACTTATAAATATAATTATTAAATTAATCACTATTAATATTTATCCTAATAAAAAATAAGTATATTATAATTTTTATTACTATTAATTATCTTATAATTATTTCTTTACCATTAAATTAAAACTACTACCGCTTCTGCTGCTGCTGCTACAAGCTCTAGAGAAAAGGGCCTAGGTTGTGATTAGTAACTTAATCTCTACTAATCAAATGAAAATGGAGCGACATACATTACTTAACAATAAGTAGTACTATATTTTAATATTGATTTAGTAGAAACGATCCTCATTTCACTTTTTAATATACAATGTGACAATATATAATTATCCTCTTTTTTATTAAAAAAAAAAATCTATGTCTATTTCTATCTATCTAATCTATACATACATCAACGTCCTCTACTTCTAGTTATAGTCTCTAGATACTAGATTCCTACGACTCCGCGCAATCCTACGACTCTAGGCCCCCAAGTGTCGATGTTTTCTTTAAAACGTTGAACCAATTAAATAAACATGTGTGAATAAGTGTGAACATATTGAACTTCGTTAATTGCTGTGAAAAAGGAAGAAATCAAAATATAAAAAAATACAAATCTCTGTACATAATAATATGGGAAACTTTTTTTTAATTTATTTGAGTGAAATTAATAGGATAAAAATTAAAATAATCATAAAATATTTAATTATAAGTATAAAATATTATGTATATATAATTATATTTATGTATACATTTAATTATATATAAATATATAGATAATATTTTTTATATCTAAATGTATATTGAAATACTAAAAAAATAAATTAAATATCAAATAAATTGTATAACTTTAAATATTTTAATATAAATAAACTTCCAACTATTTTTTCTAATAATAATTATAGTATTTGAGAGGATATATGAATTTCGCTTTTTTGTACTGAATAAAATTCTACGGGGCAGCGTTTTTCGCCAAGATATTCTAATGCTTGGGATGGTAGTAATGTTCATTTGTACGGTCCTTTGAACTCAAGCAACCGTCCCTTATGATTAAAATTCTACAGGGCCGCTTTTTTCGCCAAGATATTTTGGTCAACTAAGGCACTTATTTTACTCCGCTGCAGCGAACTGGTCAAAGTTTCATTGTCGTGCGCGCGGAACGATGAGGAAAAAGGGTTCGCCGGGCGGGCATCACATGCGTTCCTTCCAACTGTTAGCATGTGATGAAACTTGCAACCAAATTGAAAAAGGCCACGATTATTAAAGGCCGTATTTAAAGGTTATCTCTGATCTAAAATTTTAGGAAAAATTATTTTAAAATTTAATTAAATAAAAGTATTTAAAGTTGAATAATTTATTCGGTATTTAGGTCACCTTTTTAGTATTTAATTTACATATATATATATATATATATATAGAAAATATTAGATGTACATTTATGCATAATTAAATATACATATTAGTATAGTTATATGTACATAATATTTTAGACTTGGAATCAAATATTTTAGGACCATATTAATTTTTCTCCTATTAATTTTACTCAAGTGGACCTCAAACTAATTTTTCTAAAATTTTATCTAATTTTAAATTAATAATGCAGCGAAATTAATAATAATGTTAAGTATATATATATATATATATATATATATCTTAACTATATATAATTTTTTTTAAATTAATAATGATATTTAATAATTTATCTAATATAAAATAAATTAATGTATATTAACAATACTGGACATGTAACATTTTAATAAGAAAAATATTTTTTTTAAATTACAATCAATAATTATAAATATCATTATTCATGTTAATTTTTTTTAATTATAACAAAAATTATTTGCAATAATTATGATTAATGTTATTCTTAATTATTTTGATTCTTAATTATAATAAATAATATTTGTGTTAATCAATTATGTATATTTGTGAGGGGTGGTGGGTGGGTAAATAATGAGGGAAGTAATGGTAATAGTATAATATAATATAGATGCTTAGTTAAAAATAGTGAGACTTACTTATGAAATAATAATATATTATAAATAATAAGGTTCTAAAATTAATATATAAAACAAAAAATCTAAATTCTGTATAATGTAGTAATATAGATAATAAGGTAGTTACCAAGCGGATACTTTAGGGATCAATTCTTCGAAGATCGGATATTTGTGATAAAAAATTTGAATGTTTGAGTGATTGGATATCTAATTAATATTATCAGTTATCCAAAACGATATTCATGTATATTCTAGTAGCTACTATCCTATAATCAATTCCCACGTGTAATTAATGCCCTATCACAAGAAGAAATGTGTACCGATTTAAAACTAAACCGAACTAGATGAATCTAAACCTTATAAAAAAATTAAGTCAGGACCTAAGATTAGATCGGAGTAATAGATCCATTATTAGAATTACTAAATTATATATATTTTTATATTAAATATATATATATATAGGTAAAGTGTTAATAAATTTTAGGTCGGGCCGAAAGAATAATCCAAATAGAATCGAAATTAAGTAAGGACCAAAAAAAATCTCTTCAAGATTAGAATCCCCGTGATCCAAATATCGATTCAATCTTGGACAGGAACCCAAAACAGCTAATCGATCAAATCCAAATTTTCATTCTAGACCAAATGTTAAACACCCTAATCATGTATTGTGTGGTACATGCAACATGTTCATGCCTTTAGTTTTTCTAAATCCAAATATTTTTTAGTAGATTTGTAAAAAAAATTAATATATATGTCATAACTCTTATGAGATTTTTCTCTATAAATAAATATTAATATTGATATACTTTTGATAAAAAAAAATGATCAAATATAGTTATAATCATGATAAAAAAAAGGGGGGGGAGTAAAATATTGGTATAATTATGATGAAAGATTAAGAAATACATTTTGACAAAAAAAACGATGATATTTTAGTAGAATAATATTACAATATGTGTGTAGCAATGGTGAAATATTAATTTTAATATCATAATGATGAAAATTTAGTAGAATCTTAACTTTATGATAACACATGAGAACAAAATTTTCTAAGATTTTACCTTTTTTCTCTCAAATTTTCTCATAATTTCTAATTTTTTTTCTAAAAATCCAACAAAACACACACACACACAAAATTTGTTTTAATTTCTATATCCTTAACTTTTCTTACATATCCTTTTTACTTAGCATTAGGGTTGTAAACGAGCCGAATACCCCTAGGCTTGGGTTCGACTCGTTTAACTAAACGAGTCCTAAATGATGTTCAGGCTCAGCTCGTTTAATTAAACGAATGAGCCAAACCGAGCTTTTAACGAGTTGAGCTGAGCTGAGCTCACGAGCCAAAGCCAAAGCCAAGGTTTTTCGAGCTTGGGCTCGGCTCATTTAATAAACGAGTCGAGCCCGAGCCTCACTTTTAGGCTTATTTAACTAAACAAACGAGTTGAACCGAACTTTTAACGAGCCGAGCCAAGCCAAATACCGAACTGGCTCAGCTCATTTACACCCCTACTTAGGATACACCCATTTACCCCTACCCTAAATTTGCTCCCATTCCCTTTTTTTTTTCTCTTCTCATTTCCCCACCCCTCTAACACATTGGTAAATTTTTTCCTCTACTCCTCCCATTTCGACTCTTTTCTTCCATCAATTCAAGGTAAGAAATTGGATTTGTTGAGAGGAAGATTCAAATTAATGTTAGTTTGTATATAATGTACTTATTAATTATTATTTTTTGGGGGATAAATTGCTTATTTTTGTAATTACATTACAACGGTATATTTGAAGCTTGTTGAAATGTATATGTTAGTTGCTTGAAATTATTTTTATAAATAGATCGAAATTTATTTAGTATTTTTTTTAGCATTTTTTGATGAATTTGGAGGGTTGAATGAGAAGAATCAATCTCACTTTGCAAACGATAAGTCTATGGGTGGAATGGTTGTAGCTAGCCTATCTCAATGGGTGGCACACCTATTGATCAGCCTTAATGATAGGTAACACGTCCATGCTTGTGCTAAGGGTGAAATTGATTAACCCCCAAACCATCTAAACCCAGAACTTTTAAACCCAAACCAAAAACCTAAATCATAAATCATAAACCCTGAACCCTCGATCGTAAACCCTTTAAACCCTTACCCCAACCATCTAAACCTCAAACCTAAACACCTAAACCCTTAACCCCAAACCATATTATGCCTAAACCTTTAACTCCAAACCCATAACCCACAAACCTAAACCATAAAACATAAACCCTTAAACCCAAACCATCTAAACCATTAACCATAGACCCTAAGCCCAAAAACCCCAAACCCTATAAAACCTAAACCATAATATTTATTAATGATATTTTTATTATAATTAGTAGATAACTCTTAGATGAGGTAGAGGTAAGGATCCTAGGATCTCAGGTAGGTTACTCTCGATACCACTAGGGTAGTGAAGATGGTGGTTAGTATTAGTGCTAGAGCATGAGTTGCTATGGATCGTGGGCAAACACATCTTACTTTAGACACACATCATGTGCCACAAGATGAGGACTATACGATCCATAGCAAGGGAGATTTTACTAGTACTAGTTATAGGTGGCAATTGGGTTGGGCTGGTCGAGTTCAGGTTGGGTTATAATGGGTCGGGTTATTCTTGGATCGGATTATTTGCGGGTCATTTCTTTTGCGGGTTGGGTCATTTAGAGTCACCTTATTATTCATGTCGGGTCAGGTTTGGGTTTGGATCGTTGCAAATCTAGGTTATATTAAGTTAATTTATCGGGTCAGATCAGGTTTGGGTTGAGATTGTTTGGGTTCGAGTCAAGTTGGGTTCAGATTATTTTGAGTTAGCTTTTCAGATCAGGTCGGGTCTATGGATATAAATGGGGCAGATTTTACCCAAAACACGTTGGCTTTTATCCATATGATACCTAAACGAACATGGATAAATGGATATGGAGGATGAAAAAAAAATACCCGTCGGTTATGGGTATAGGATATCTATATTCGTACCTATTTACTAGATATGTAATTACCCTTTTATCCTTAATTTTAAAATAAATATAGTATAAATTAAGGTTAAAATTATCATTTAGCTTAACTTTGAATAGGTTTATCTATTGGGTAATAGATTTATTCACTGGATAATATACATTAACGGGTAAATGGATTATTCGTCGAGTAACTGATATCCAATGGATACATATATGGATGTATAAGTGGATACCCATTTGAGTATAGGCACGAATTTAGATACAGGTACGGATACGGGTATGGGCTTACCTACCCTAAACCCGCCCCGTTTACATCCCTATTGGGTCAGGGTTTATTTGAACAAGCTCGTATTTAGTTGATTTCATGTTTGATTTAATTTGACGGGTTAGGTTTATGTTAACTTGATGAATTAGATCTTTTTAGGTTTTGATGAGTTGGGTTGGGTTTGGGCCGACCTAATCTTGTATCGAATCACTTTAGATTTGGATAAAATCGGACATTGACCACCAAAATTAATCTAAATCATTAATTTTGTAAGCAAGCATTATGTTTAAATTCATATAAACATGTGATTAATTGCTATTTGTTTATTATTATGGCTTTATAAAGTTGTGTTTTTACGCAAAAAATGGGTAAAATTAGAATATCATTGATGAATGTGTGAGTTTATAATAAAAGTAAGAAAAATAAATAAAATTTAAATAATAATATATTTTTAAAGCTTTATATAAATAATAAGACATGTATTTTTTATTTTCACGTAACTGATTAATATCAAATTTGGTTTTGGCAAGCCGGGTTGGGTCTGGTTGATAGTAGTTTGGGTTGATAACATGTTGGGTTGGTGCGTGGGTCGGGTTACAGGTTGGGTTTGGGTTGGGTTGGGTTGAGTCACTTATATTCAGGTCAACGTCAGGGTCAGATCAGTGTTAGGTCAGGTTTGGATTGGCTCAGGTTCATAAATTTATCGGGTTATGTCGGGTTGGGTTTTATGGGGTCAGATAGGGTTGAGTCAACTTTTTCCAACCCTAGTACTAGTACATCTAGCCATGCAACATGATTTGCTTCCTCCTCAAAATCAAATGATAATTGGAGATTAATAGAGCCTATAAGTGGGGGTTCACTAATTCTTAATCTTGTAACAAGTCTGAAGAGTCATGTGGCATACACCTTATAAAATAGCCAATATTAGTAATTTTTATTATTATACATATTGGTTAAAAAAATTACCATGTGATTCATTATTCTAATATTCTTTTTGTTATAGGAACCACATCTTATGATGAGGCTTCAATCAAGGATGAAAATCTAGATAATATTGTTGCATGATGATGTTAGTATGGGTCTTGCCTACGATTACATCAAGACCACATACTTGAAACACCTACGTGACACATGCTTTGACCACCTTAATTCTCTACTCATCTTTTCTTTTATTGAAAGGTGGCACCTAAACACTAATAACTTTCACCTTCCATTTAGTAAGATGACTATTACCCTACATGACATGATTTACATAATGAATCTAAACTTTCATGGGTATGAGCGTACTAGCGAGCATTTTCCTAGTGATAATGATGTTGCAGAGATTTTAGTGGATATGGAGGGTGAACATGGGGTGATGGTGAAAGAATCTTTTGTGAAGGGTACCTCATTCACATTGGACGATATACCTTTTTAAGCTTATGAATGAACGGGTTTTCAACGATGAGTTTTATGATTGGTTTTATTTGTGATACCTCCTTTATTGCACGCTTTTTGTAGACAAGTCTAGAACCTATGCTCCATTATCAATGATGATATGAGCTGTCAATCTGATTAAGTTAGGCGATCATGCATTTTGAGTTGGTACTTTAGCACTTTTATACAAGCAGCTTGGGATACATCTAGGATCAGGTACAAGTAGCTAAATTGTTACATCACACTAGTAGACGTAATTATTTATTGGTAATTAATAGTTATAAAAGTTCTTTAAATGTTAGTTTAATTCATTATGCGCACGCTATAATCGTGTACATGTGTGTATTTATGAGTATTTTCCTTACTTTCATTTGAGTTTTTCTTGTACATATAAGTCATCAAATGATGTCGTAGTGATGAGATATGATACTTCTCATCAAACTCTTCCCCCTGACTTAATTGATGGCCAAATTTAGTATAGGTTGCAACTTGATACAATAAGGATGTAATAGGTAGGTGAAATACTTTATTGGTGGTTTTCCATTGTAGTAAGTGGTATGACTAATATTAATACTATTTTACATGAATTTTTAGTTGATTTCTTACCATTCAATAAAGATTTACTAATAAAAATATCTTGAGACAACGTACTAAGGTGGCTTACGCTTTATGGATATTGTGCAGTTGTACATGCCATACAAAATTACCTGTCAGTTTCGCTACCCCCAACTCATCTTGACTCTCCCATTGTACCAACTCAGATAAATAAAAAGCACTAGTGGTGATAAGAGGCCACCCTGCCTCAAACCCTTCTGTCCTTTGAAGAACCCTAAAATTGACATATTGATTACCAACAAATATAAGTTAGTTATTACACATTGCACAACCTAGCCAATAGACACGAGAGAAAAACCTAGACTAGTAAGAACCTCATATAGGATCCCCCAACCCATAGTGACATATGCTTTCCTAAGGTTTATTTTCATCATGCATAGTAGTAGGATTCTTCCTATTATACTCTCTCATAAACTCCTAAGTGAGGAAGATGTTCTCAACTATGAGCCTACCTTGAAAAAAATCCCCTTGAGATATATATATGATGGCCCCTAGATGGCCCTTTAGTATATTAGCTAAAACTTTGGTAATGACCTTTAGGACCACATTACAACAAGACATGGGTCTAAAGTCGATTAGCTTAGTGGTATGGATTTTTTTGGGTATTAGGGTGATGACAATGTGATTCAATTGTCTTAGAAGTTGGCCATTCATAAATAATTCCTATAGGGATGCAACCAAGTCTTGCCCCATAGTATCCAAAGTGGCCTTGAATAATTGGGAGTAGTACCCAACAGGACCCGGTGCTCTCTCATTCCCTATGGATTAGATAGCCTCCTTTATTTTTATGTGTGTGACCTCCTTTGCAAGCCTCTCTGCATTCCAATTACTAAGTTATCCCACCTACCTCAAGATGGTCTGATCTGTGTGGTGTGCCACGGTCTCAGTGTAATACTAAAAAAATTACTACTAATTTGTTTTTGCAGAAGCATTAATAATAAAATATTGGGTATTACGCCACATCAAACCTAGAAGAGGTACTTCTTATATCTAATATATGTTAGGTGTAAGGCTAAAAATTAACTCATGCCTAGAGATTGAGTATGAACATTACTTGATCCTACAATAATATAAGATTAGTATATATATATATATATATATATATATATAGAGAGAGAGAGAGAGAGAGAGAGAGAGAGAGAAAGAGAGAGAACAAGTATAATAGCAAACTGAAGACTCAAATTCCAAAGAGAGAAAGAAAGATATATATGGATCACCATACACTTGAAGCAGCCCATAACATGCTCACCACAAGTAAGCACAACAAAAACATTGAATCAACTTATACATACAAATAGTATATGCTCATGGGAATAAGTAACACCCATGCAAAGGATGGCTAATACACTATGTGTAGAGTAAGGTAACAATATACATCCATAGAAAATATCATGGATAACACCAAAAAAAACTAATGACAAGATGGATATTAGACATGCTTAGATGATCAAGATACAAGATGACCCTAGAGAAAACTATATTTAAATTTTATCATTAAGTGATCACACATATTCATGTTTTTATTCTCATTAGGATCAGGGAAACACATGTAATATAACCACTCATCTCCTCTTTCCCCAATAGATGAGAAAAAGAGAGTAAATATTACTTATAAGTAACATTTACTCACCCTTTTCCCTTGTAGATGGGAAAAGGCATTCAACCTCACTTATGTTCTCACATCTAGTTTAAAACACACATGGACAACTAGTAACCTCTAATACTTAAGTATCCATGCCCTCTATAAGCCGCTACATTGGTCAAATAGAGTAGATTAGGGTCATTTGGATTTGTTAGGATCAAACAATATAATCAAATAATATCAACCCTTGGAATCATTTTATTCATGCCTCATATGATCTTCCACTTTACATAGTAAATTTTTACTAGATCATTAGCCAACATATAGAGCATAATAATGCATCGCTTTATTTATTTATCATCATAACACTTTTGCTTATTACCATGGTCTAATTATATGGAATACTGCTCATCAACTTCGTATAAGGATCTCCAATTATCATGAATTTCTTCCAACAACTATAATTACTAGAAAAAACTAGAATTACACCATGGTTAATCACATCCAGAATATACATACCACATGAAGTAATAAGATGCATAAAATGGTATAACAAGTACAAAAAGGAAACACTCACATGTGTATAAACCATATATAATGCCCTTACAACACCCTAATTCACAATTACACTATTACTCCACCCATAAAGCTCACAAATTCACCAAATTTAACGTGTTATCCCAATATATCATTAAAAATACCATATATAAAAATTATAACCTAACTCCAATATTTCACACATAAAATACAGATCATACTCCTAGAGTTTCTAAACCCATTTTAAGTCATTTTTACACAACATCAATACTTATTATACTCATAATTTACTTAAACATTCCACATTACACATAACACATTTATCAAAAAAAATATTATTATAAAAACTTACACAACCTTAATTTCCCAAAATTAATCCAAAATGACTATTATATCTCCAAATCCACCTTACATACCTCAAAAATTATTATTATCATACCTTAGAAAATAATAATCTAAACCCTAACATATTAGATACCTAATTTAATGTAAAGAACTAGAAAAATACAATGATATACCCATTTCACACAAAACTCACAAAGCAACCAAAATTACCCATAAGGTTGAAAATCACATATACCCCACAAAACTTCACAAGCTTCCAAAATTACAATCGGCCATCTTTACATTAATAGCCCCTAAAAAAAGAAATAAGATTTAATGAAAACAACCACCAAAAGCCCAAATGGACCTATGGAAAAAACCCATCATAAGACAAAAACCATAAATCTTGCAACCTCAACATACTACACTAATCTTAAACATAATTAAATCTACTCATCCATAGACTAAAAACATAACATGATATAACATCATTCTTGAGATTTTAAGGCAAAACCTAACAAGGTTTAAAATATATAGATTTTACATAACATTATAAAACTCATAAAATCATGATTGTTAACATTAAACACATGATCATGAATAAAAGTAAATCCTATGCATGATTTCAAGAGAAAACTTATTATAACTTGAAAATTCATAAACTTAATGCATAGAAGTAATTAAAACCCAACCAAAAGGTATATATCATTACCAAAAGCTACTATGATCTCTAAGCAAAAATTACTCATAAACTCCTCCTTCCAAAAAAAAAATAATAATTAGATAAATGAATTTTGGTAAGGTTTAGAATATATAAGAAAATTTAAAAGAAAGGAGAATAACCTTTAAGGCTTGAAAATAAGGCTTGGAAAAAATTAAATCAAACCTTCACCAACCTATAAACTTGACTCTCTTTTGCTTAGAAAAAATACCAAAGAGTTAAAGTCTAAGATTCTAGAAGTAAGAGGATAACAAAAAATGGAGAAAATATGAATAGAGTTTAACCACAAGGTAAAAGCATAAGGAAAAACATAAACCAAGAATAAGAAGATATGTTAGAGGTAAGATAAAAAATAAGAGATAGAAATTTGAATGAGTGTAAAATGAACAACCAAAGGGTATAATCCCCTTATAGATGTTGAAAATGAGAAGAAGAGAGGGAGAAGTCATATGGAAGGGGTTTGTTGCAAGGAAAATGAGTGATGTGGGTGATTGTCATAGGTGGGAGAGTGTAACGGAGTTGGTAGAAGGTGACTGAGGTGATTATAGGTAGATTTTTGGTTAAACCAAGAAATACAATGCATGATCTAATCAATGTGTGTAAGGAGGGATGAATTTTAAAGTCTTTATGCTCAATAAAGTTATAATGTATTAAAATGGTTCAAGTAAGGTAGAATATCCAATAAATGGCTAAAAATTAAAAAAAAAATCAATAATTCCCAAAAATCATAAAAAAATTAGTAAAATGTGAGAAATTAATCTACAAACACAAATATATAAAAATATTAGTCATCGGAATTGGTTTTAGATAACAAAAAATTAAGAACTATGCTAGTCTCCTAGCTCTACTTGATCAGGTAAGGCTAGAGATTAACTATCGAATTCCCTAGATAAAAGGGTTTGGAGTGCTATTGGGGGTTAAATCAAAGGTAAGGCTTGGGCAACCGTTGGTTGGCTGATTTGAAAATTAGGGTTTAAAGGGTATAAAGGTAAGAATGAGTGTTTGAGGCGAAAGGGTAAGGTTTCCAAATAAGGTTTAGCGGTTAGATAATTGATTGAGAGACTAATCACTCAAGATTTAGGGTTAACAAAGTTTGGGTTATTGCAATCAATGCCAAGCAACCCCTTGTTTTATTCTAGGAAGGAATGTTCTAACTAATATATAGTAGTTGTCACATTTCCATTCACCCCTCCACTATGGCAATGAATTTTTTCCTATGTTGCACCTTTATCATATCATGAAATAAATTAGTTCCCTTAACTATGATGGTAATAAAATTTTTCTTAGCTTTTTTTGTTAGAAAACTAGCATTAATTTTGGTTAGGACTATAGCTATTTTCTTTAATGTTGTAATGGATTGTGAGTTGCCAACACATTAATTTGCCATGGATTTGTCTTTTGCTTCTTTTCGGGCTTCTTCAAATTCCTTTCCCCTTACTACAATATAGTAAAAGGCTCCTAATTAAGCTCCTTCAAAGGTGATTTCATTTTGCTAAGTTTATTTCTTAATAGAACTATTTAGTGACAAACCCTATGTTGCCCCAATTCACCCTCAATAAGCTTTAAAACTCCTCATGTTTCACCTAAATGTTAAAGAACTTAAAATTCCTAGGTAAATCCTTGTCTTTAATAAGATAAATAAAGATAGGGTTATGATCAAAGTGATTTATAGGTGAAATGAAGGTAGCTAGAGCATTAGCATCTAACCTATCAACCTACCTAAATATAAGTGCTTGGTTAATCTTCCTTTACATTCCTAAATTGGGAAAGGTATATAAACACCCTACAGAAGGCATGTTAGTCAACCCAATAGCCAAAAAAAATATATTTATAAAGTCTACCACTTCATAATTTGTAACACCTCTTCCTCATTTTCTATCTTCACTAGTCAACACACTATTGAAGCCCCCACCACAATCCAAGGGAGGTTGTGAGTTTTATTAAACTTAATAAAAGTATCCCATAGAGGTCTTTTGTCCACCACATAATAGAATAAATAGATGGCATTGGGCATTAGCTATTGTGTGACTATTTTAAATTGAACTCGACAGTTAAGTGCTAAACTCCCTAAGCTAAAGGTACACCTTTTGATCATTCCATATTATGACGATCCTTCTATTAAGGTAGTGGTCATAGTTTTGTACATACTTTCATCCTTAAAAGTATTTCCTCATCATACTCTGTAGTTTTGCTTTATCAAGTTTAGTTTCCAACAAGATCACCACATCATATTTAAATTTTTTGGCAAGCTTTAACATGACCTTTGTTTTAAAGGGAGGCAAGACCCCCTTATATTCCAACATAGGTCATTCATGATGGTTCTAGATGAATTTACTTCCTTAAACTTCATTCGTCTACTCATTTTTGCTTTTCTAGATGTTTTCCCTAGCCTCGACTAGTTTGGACCTCTAGTCTTCAAGGCCTAGTGTGTGGGTGGGTGTGTCTAACTTCATCTCCATAGAGGTTATTAGGTCCATAATATTGTATTGTAAGTTTCCTATAAGGACGATTGCCATCACCTTCTCTCTATTTTTCTCACGAGAGGGAAAATGATCTTTTGGTAAAGGGGCATGATCAACTGGGAGTTCCATGGCCACTTCCTTCCTCTTATATCTAAGCTTTTGGTCTAGTAAACACACAATAATAGTGGATAGTGTAGTTTTTATCTCATCCATCTCTATCACCAGCTTTTGGCTGTCATCACCCTAAATTAGTGGCACCTTGGTAGCTTGATTCATACACTAACTCGTCTTATAACCTAATTAGTAACATTTAGTATAGAAGTTATACAAAGATTCATATCAAATATTTTGTGTAAAACACCATTTTTAATGGTAAACATATATACACCTCCCTTAGAAGATCTTTCTTAACAACCACTTCAACTAGGACTTGTGCAACCTCTATCTTGCTTCTCCTCCTTGTGAGCAAGTCTATTTGGAGGTGTTTGATAAACTAGGAGCAAATGGGAGTAATAACATGACTATTCCATAGTCATATTATTAATATTGTGAGTTGGATCCAAATAGGAACTTCAAACAAATTTGTCTTTCTTGTAGAGGGCCAACCTTATTCACCATCATCATATTTTCTAGAGCATAATAGGGGTAATTCCTTAAAATTATATCCATATCCTCCTTTATATCAAATTGAAACAAAATCCACCTAGTCAAGTGTGTTGTATATTGGCAATGCACATTTACTAGCATTTAACTATTATGATAACAACATGTTTAGTCATATTACCCACTTATCAACTCATCATACATTTACCCCTTGCATCATCAACATCATACATCATATCAACAGTTATGAAGATCCATTTCTTAGAATTAAAACCATACATACATTTCACTTGTGGTTGGGGGTGAAAAGCTTCTACCATAGAGTGGGTCATAGCTTAGGATCTTGGGTCTTTCTCTGCTTAGTGTTTAGCACTCCACTTGCAGCTAGGTCCCCCTCATCATCTTCTAGTGGTTCTTCCACATTAATGGCTCTAGTTTGTGAGTCATCAACAACTAGCTGGATGTTATTTGCATCTATAGACAGACATATAATCTTCCATGTTGGACTTAGTATCATCCCTCTTTAAGGCGGGGGAAGAATATTCATTTATTGCATCACTATCATCCTTAGGTTATATGGAATCTTCTTCCTTTTTTGACACATTTATGTTAGTGTTTTCTTCTTCCTCATCTTAAATTGGTTCTACTACGAAGTTTATATCTACAAGGGGAGTTGTATCCATAACTTAACCACATACATTGTTATGAGCAAAGGGATGATGGATTTTTTTCTAGTTTGACAACCATATATTCACATATAAACCGTGCGAAGAAACCAAGGGTATAACATAAATAGAAAGATGTGGGGGAGATAGAGAAGTGGATTTAAAAGAGCACTTTGAAGAAGGGTAGTGTATGAGGAGGCAACCTTTCATCATCCTAGTCCACCATTGTCATGGATTTCTAGTCAAGAAAAAAAGAGAAGAGAGAGACTGTGTACTCTTTGCTTTATCATAAGTAATATTAATGAAGTGAGAGATGATAAATTAGAAAATATAATAACTATTTTATATTAAAATTTGAAAGAGGAATTATAATATGAAATAAAATTTAAAAACAACTATAAGACCTCTATTGTAAAACATAGGGAGTAAATCCTATTAATACTCACAAATCCCCAATAATAGCTACTCCCTCTATTGCATTTATTTTCGCAATAGTTTGAAAACTGTTAGTTATAAGGGAAAAATCAACATATAATTAATTAATTTATAATTTTATTTCTATATTTCCTTTTTTAAAGTAATATACACCATCATTATTTTCTTTAAAAAAATACCATCATTATTTATAACCAAGCACTAAAGAGTTAACGAGTTTGGTTTTATTTAAAACTTTATCATTAATAGGGTTATACACAAAAATATAATATGTGTTTGTGTCTTAAAAATAAAACATTGTATAATTTTTAGGATGGCTAAAAAACGAATAACATGAAAACAATTTAATGTAGAGGGTAAAACTTTAACAAAAATAGAAATTATAAAGCATAAGTTTTCCCAAAAAAATGAAAAAAATGAAAATTAATGATGACATATAACAATTGTTGCAAATTTTCCATCTTAAATTTTTTTTTTCTAGTTTTTAGTCTCATTCTTTAAATTGTAGCATCATTGGTGGAACCAAATCAATTTTCCTAATTCTATAATAGAAAAATAGTACAACACACATATATTTTAGACCGGTCTAAATTTTTTCAAATTCGATCCACTATGATGTCAGATCAAGTTATTAAATAGTGGATCCCAAAACAACTCACCTTGATCAAGATCACAAATAGTAACTTGTTAGGATGCAATTGTAAACAAATTTAGTTAATGATTTTATAAAAAATATTTTAATAGCTAAATATAAAATTTGTTTTTCTTCTATATCCATTCTTTATTTTTTTTCTTTTAAATTCTCTGAGAACCAAATACAGAACAGGCCTTTACAAGAATATTATTTTAAAAACCAATCATACAATTTTTTTTTTCAATTCATATTAAAAATTTAGAGGCCCCAAAATTTTGATTATGCACATGAGTGTATCATGCAAGATACACTCAAGTAGCACTACGACACATATGTGCTTTTTAATAATAAAAAAGTCATTTATAATAGATAACAGAAATAAAAAAAATACAGAACACATAATCACCAAAGAGGACAACATAATTACTTGTGAAAGTTAGATAATCATTACGCTATGCATAACATATAACCACTTTTTTTTTTTTTTACTTAGACAATCACTTAGGGAATGCATCACAAAGGTGTCATTAATGAAAAAGTTAATGATCAAGAAATGGAATATAAAATCACCTATTTAGGCTAGATAATTACTTGTGAGGGATACATACTCATTTGAGCGGGAAAGATAATCAACTATGAATTTTATTTATTTTATAATTCTAAATAGAGATTTTAGTACCAATCTAATTTCATCAGGACATTACATCCCTAAGCTAATACTATGTTGATTTCAAGTAAAAAAAATGTAAGAACAAATACATGAAACACATTATCACCTAAGCGAGAAAGATAATAACTTGAAAAGGGTAAATAATCACTCAAAAGGGCTAAATAATCACTTATGAATTCTATGTATTTTGTAATTCTAAATAGAAATTTTAGTATGAATCTAATTTTATTAATGAGGTTCAATCTCCTATGCTAATACTATATTAGGTTCAAATAAAAATAATAATAACAAATCTACGTAACACATAATCACTTAAGCGAACAATATAATCACCTATGAATTCTATGTGTTTTGTAATTCCAAAAAATAAAATAAAATTTGAGTATGAAGCTAATTTTATCAATGAAATTAAGTCCTCTATACTAATACTATATTGGGTTCAAATTCAAAAAAAAAAAAGTTAGAATAAGTTTTGAATATAGTAAATCTCTTTAGTTTTGTACCTAGAAAAAAATAGTCTAGTATAAATTTAAAATGAAAGATTTTTTTTTTGGGATTTAGAATGCATCATTACCATAAAATATTGAGAATAAAGAAGAGCTAATCAATTATTTCAATATATTTGATTATTTGAATCTTCTTCAAATAAAAATAAAATAAAATTGCATATGTACAAAAATTATTTTACATAATGATTAAAATTAAAATGGGATATTTTTTTTAATTTTATTCAACTTATTTTATAAAAATATTACAGGTGTAATAACCGAGCCCCAACTAAGGAAAAAAAGATGTGTAAGCAAGATTATCACTTGAATAATTCAAATAATTATCGTAGGAATGTGACTGAAATAATTAATAAAAGACGTAAATAATCACTCGATTTTTTTTTAAATTTATGTGTATCTTGTTAGATATACTTGGGTGTATTTGTCATGCAAGAACTTATCCTGCACATGGGGTTAAACATTTCTATTTACTGAATATTTTAGATGCAAAAAATAAAAAAGTTTTTGGAATCATTTTGATATTATTATATTAATGTACAATATATTCATGAAGTTTTAATTAGTACTATAATTTTTCGATGTATTCTAACATATAATAGCAAAAGCAATAAGAACAATAATAGCTAGAGGTATAATGACTACAACAATAACTGAATAATAACAAATGCTGAGATTAGCATTAAAATGAAAAAAAAATAATAAAAATTTATCAAGTAAAAATGTTTGAATATTATTAACCACGTTATTTTAATCCTTTTTTTTAAATCTATTAAAGTTAAAAATAGATAGAAAGCAAAGTTGTCAATTTATAGCTGAAGAATGACTCTTTTTAAAAGGAAAAAAAATTTCTTTTCACGAGATCTTGATACATCTGTCATTTATTTTATGCCTGCCAAATGAATATTAAAAACGACGATTTTTGTTTCAAAAAATTTAGCTAAATTGTAAAAGCGCAATTATTTACATACCTTACTCTCACGTCGGTATACTGATTCAATGCGTATCTAAGCCCTCTAAGTTGTCATGCATAATGTATACTTGGCAGAATAATAATAAGAAATGAGCACCAAATTGCATGTCCTTTTTGAAGTTCTAAAAGAAATAATAAAATTTTATTAGGGATTTTTACGTGTCTCTGTTATGATGCAGCGCAACAAAATTGTGTTATTTCTCATGTGCCCCGGACCCGGAGAACCTTTTTTACATAGTCTATTGGAAATACTACAAATACGACGACAAACGATACGAGTTAAATTATTGTATCAAATTCAATTATCATAGTACTAAAAATAAAAATACTACTAATACACTACCATTTCTTAACCCAACGCCCTTACAGATTTAACCATGGTTATTTTCCTCACCTACGGTTACCCGATGCAGTGGGATTTAGATGGAGAGACGAAGGGTAAAGGAGACAAAGAAATTTCATAGAGAAAAACTGCCCTCCCGTCTATCAATACCTCCCTTCTCCTGTTTGCGTCATATTTCCTCCATTCCCTCTCTCAGCTTTCAGACTTCCAGTTCGCTGCAGAAGAGGGAAAACCTCGCCAAATCAGTTATCGGGAAAGCCTTCCTGTTGTTTAAAATTTCCGGGAGAAGTTACTAGGACCGAGCTGTCACCTTCCCGATAAATTTCTTCCTCAACCGCAGCTGAATCCTCGGGAGGGTTGCGACTATGTGCTGCCGGAACTGAGTGGTTCCTCAACCATTTTCTCCACCCTCTGTTGCCCGGGTTTGTTTTCTGATTCAATCTGAATTTGTATTCTGTCAAACTTGTTATGTTATTGCGGGGAATTTGTCTGTGAGCTTCTTAAGATCTGGGGAAAACAGTCTCGTGGTAAGATAGCGACAAAGACAACATGTGATTGAATGTATTGGATTTGAACATATAAAGAGATGCATGAATAGAGAACTTTCTGTCAGTGGGGTTCGTGGATTTTATTGAGTTTTGAACTGGGTTCTGGGTCAATCGTTGAAATAGGGGGGGGGGGATTTTTGGGGGGATATTTTGCTGGGTCAATCGTTGAATTAGAGGTTTTGTTGTTTTTTGTGTGAATATTTTGCTGTGTTGCTGAGCTTTGTTGTATTAGATGACAAGTACTGCGGTGGGTATGGGAGGGCTGTTGTGGAAAGAGGAGGATAAAGCTATTGTTGCTTCGGTATTAGGAAGTAGGGCTTTTGAGTACTTGGTAGCTAGCTCTATTACGTCCGACAGCATCCTTCTCAGCCCCGATGAAAACGAAAATCTGCACGCTAGGCTTTCTGATCTTGTTGAAACGCCGAACGCCTCGAACTTTAGCTGGAATTACGCCTTCTTCTGGCAAGTTTCGCGGTCCAAGTCCGGTGAATTGGTTCTAGTTTGGGGAGACGGGTATTGCAGGGAGCCCATGGAAGGGGAAGAGTCGGAAGCGACTCAAATTCTAAACTTCAGGCTTCAAGATGAAGGCCAGCAGAGGCTTAGGAAAAGGGTGCTTCAGAAATTAAATGCATTGTTCAGTGGTTCTGATGATGATGATTATATGGCTGCTAGATTGGATAGGGTTACTGATATGGAGATGTTCTTCCTCGTATCCATGTATTTTTCTTTTCCCCGTGACGAAGGGGGTCCTGGGAAATGCCATGCCTCAGGGAAGCATGTTTGGATGTCTAGTCTGTTGACATCAAATTCGGATTATTGTGTTCGATCGTTCCTTGCAAAGTCTGCTGGGATTCAGACCGTTGTTCTTGTTCCCACTGATAATGGGGTTGTGGAATTGGGATCGTTGAAGTCGGTATCTGAGAACCTGGACATGGTCAGGGCTGTGAAGTCTTCATTCGCTTCATCTTTTTCTCTTTGTAGGCCCAAACCAGTTGCAGCCACATCAGCGGCTAACGAGAAGAAAGATGAAACTCGATGGCAGCCCCCGTCTCCTGCAAGTTTAGGAACCCTTCGAAATAAAGATGCAAGGCCGCCTCTACCGGGGAGTTCAGTATTTCCCGAGAGTACCAATGGAGCTCCTAAGATTTTTGGACAGAATATAAGTACAGTTCGTCCTCCCTTCAGAGAAAAGCTCGCTATCCGGAAGATGGAATTAGAGAGGCCGGCTTTGGATCCTTCCGCAAATGGGAAAAACGCCCCATTTTCGTCCAGCCCTAGAAATGGTCTCCGTGGTCCGGGTTGGTCTCATCAGGTCCATGGTGTGAAGCATGGTAATGCAACGGAACTTTACACCCGTCAAGCATCTGGAAACAGCTTACAGGATTTTGTGAATGGAATTGGAGAGGAATTCCGGCTTGACCAACATCAGCAGCAAAGGCCATTGCAGATGCAGATTGATTTCACCAGTGGAACGTCGAGGTCGGCGGTGATCTCTCGGCCTGTAATGACTGAGTCCGAGCATTCAGACGTTGAGGTTCCGTGCAGAGAAGACAAGCAGGCCCCCTCTGAGGAGAGGAAGCCTCGAAAACGAGGCAGAAAACCCGCAAATGGAAGAGAAGAACCCCTCAACCATGTGGAGGCAGAGAGAGCACGACGAGAGAAGCTCAACCAGCGGTTCTATGCATTGAGAGCTGTGATACCCAACATATCAAAGATGGACAAAGCCTCTCTGCTTGGAGATGCTATTCTGTATATCAATGAGCTTCACAGTAAACTGAAGGAATTGGAAGCGGATCGGGAGATGCATGCAAGTACTTCAAGAGAAGCATCAGCTGTGGAGGCTAACTCCGACGTAGATGCTCGGAGTCGGGCCCCTGAAATCCAGATTCAATCTGCCCCGGGTGAGGTCGTTGTGAAAGTGAGCTGCCATTTAGATATGCATCCTGTAGCAAGGGTCATCCACGCACTCCGGAACTCTGAAATCAACATTGTGGAATCAAAGCTTGCAGCCGGCGGTGATGTTGTCCTGCATAAATTTGCCATCACGTCTCGGGGTGGGGAGCAGCTGAGCAAAGAGAAATTGGTGGAAGCATTTGCCCGTGAACACAGCTCATCACGAGATCAATCATCAGCTGGATGAGATGAGCTTGTATTTTTGGCTTTCAATTTGTAGGTATAAGTGGGGTAGCTGAGGGCAACCATCTCCCGACTTCTGCAAAGGTTTTGATTTGCAGCGGGGAAAGTAAATTGTGAAGCGCCAAAACAGAATTAGAGAAATAACAGGGCATTTACAGAGTGTGGGAGGGCAAAATTTTCTGTCGTTTTTGTTCATAGTATACATATTTATGGTAAGGAGATATTCGGCCGTGGTCAAATTTGTAAGTTCATCCGATTATGATCGTTGCTTTTTCCAGAAGTTTTTCATAGGTTTTGTTTTCGATACTCTGATAGACTCGGACAGTTACATGATTGTTTTTAGTTATGACTTTGTTTTTTGAACTCCGACGCCCGTGTATCTCTGTTGCTATTGTTGTAGTTGTTACCGCCGGTAGTGTTGTTTCATATACGATTTAATACTCCCTCTGGTTTGGTTTTTAAATACTTGCTATCATATATAAATTTTCACCATTAATGCGTTTTCATATGTATAAAGAAAAATTATAAAAATTTATGATTATAATGTAGTAAATATGTTTTTATATTATAATATTATAGTTTAACAGTTTGTTGTTAAATGTTAGGTGAAGGAAGTGATATGTGCACTAGGTAAGAAGAATGCTATCGTTCTAGCGTGCCTCAACTCGTTTGCTATGGTGCTTTTGTATTTTATTTTATTTTCTTTTCTTTTCTATGTAGTGTAGTGCATTTGCAAACAATAAAAATATTTTTTGAGATAATAATTATTAATTTTAGTCCGAATAAAACTTTTAAATGGATATTTCCCTGAAAAATAAGGAAAAAAAAATCTTACATTTCAAATATACTATGAGGAATAAATTATGGGAAATTTTTTCTACTGCTACTATACCCATGCGGAAAGAGCCCTTAGTAGGAATAGTCATTAATAAAGAGAAACATTCGGCCTACTCTTTGCCCCAATGCCATGTTTGGCAGAAACAAGTTGATAGCAAGTAATGGATTACGTAGCAATTAGCTTATAGTAGTATATTATATTTAATTTTATCACTAATATTAGCTATTTATACAGAGATGTTTGATAATAGTAAATACAATGATAACAGTTAGCAAGCTTAGACGTATAAAATAATCTTAAAAATATAATTCTGAAGGTGCATCTAATTCTCTTATTTAAGTTTTCTTGAATAATATTTTTTAAAAATAAAAATAAAATAAAAATAAATATTTGCTAGATACACAAATTATCTAATGTATGTACCTCCGAAACGCTATGAATTCTTCCTCTGAAGCTTCATACCTGCATGTAATAACAGTACGAGAAATAGTGTGGAAAATGTTGTGAATTACTATTTTTATGATCTGGTAAGATTCGTCTCGCAGCATAAGTTGATTTAGGTGACCCATGAAAATTCTGTTTTCGTTTCTTTCCTACGTATTTAGTGTGAGAAGAACTAGGACTACTATGTACGTCCTGATAGCAAATACCTTCACGTTTTCCATGTGAGGTTGCGATAACAAGGACCGGAGCTTGTCGTGAACTAATCCAATTTGGTTAGCGACACCGCTTGGTGTGTCCCATGTTTCACCTATTTCATGATGGATGTAAGACTAATCGAATAGTCACCACCAGAATTCTTTCGCGTACAGCTGCAAATTTGCGCATAGCTAGCCATGTGAAATCATTACAGCATGCTGGGCAATTCTAGAGTGGTACTGATGGTAGGGCATATCCTTCTCTTGCATTTGTTTGTTATATCATCGCTATATTAGTTTTTCATGCGTCATATATATATATTTTTTGTAAAGCTTTAACATTTCCTTAATACTTTTTATATCAACGTATAATGAACAAAGTGTTTTCAAATAAATTAATTAATATTAATACATGTATCCAAAATATTATCATACATCATTACACACTACAAGAAAAAAAAGATTTTGATAGATTAAAAAGTCATCGCTGTAAGTTTCTACCAACCACATATAGGGACTACTATATTGTCACTCCGCCGCAAAAGAGAAATTAGGTGAGGTCATTTATAAGTTTATTTGAATGAGGTTGATTCTATTGGGATGGATTTTCATAACATAGAAGTCAAGCTTGATGATGAAGATTTGGCAATCATGCTTTTATATTCTTCGATTACAAGCCTTTAATTTTTTTTTTTGAGAATGTGTTGCATGGGATGGACAAGTTAGTCCTTAAGGATGTAAAATATGACCTACTATAACCATATTTGATTGATAGTCAATTGATTGGAAGTGGTACTTTCGGGGTCTCACACATCGAAGGACTTGTAGCTAGGGAAGGAATTAGAAGTGGGGGTCTAGTGACGGTAAGAAGTCCAGATCTAGGTCGATGAGTTGGTAAAAGAAAGCGATTGCTATGGGTATTACAAGAAGGGGCATAATAGAAAGTTTTATCCTAATAAAAATCCTAATGCTAAGTTTAGTGAGTCATCTGGTATGAAGGATGATATTGTTGTTGACTAGGATGATAGTAATAGAGATATTTGGACAACCATGATAGACAAACCAAGATCATTGATAGATAGATCTTAGATTCTGGGTGTTCTTACCATATTTGTCCCAACTAAAGTTGTTTCATACTTTTGAGGCAACTCAAGATGGAGTTGTCTTGATGGGCAATGATGTTTCTTAAAAAGTTATTGGGATTAAGAAGGTAAAGGCGAGGATGCATGATGGCGATATCATAACACTTTCCAATGTGAGACACATCCCTAAGATGACCAAGAACCTCATTTCAGGGGGCTGACTGAGTTCTCTAAGAGACTTTAACACATGAAATTGGAATACATGAATTTCAGGGGACTGACTGAGTTCTCTAAGAGGGGGTTACTTGATGGACAGTGTATATATACTATAAAATTCTACGAGCATTGTGTGCTTAGCAAGTAGTAGTGGGTTATATTTTTAACATCTAAGCATATTATGAGAGCAATTCTTGATTATATCTATTCAAATTTATGGGGTGCAGTAAGAATGGTCTCCAAATGAGGTTCGCAATAGTTGCTCATATTTATCAATTACTTCTCTAGGAAGGTATAGGTGTATTTCTTAAAGTATAAGAATGATGTATTTATTGAGTAGACCTTGCTAGAGAAGCTGACTAGGGAGTAAGTTAATTGTCTCTAGAGAGATAATGGTATTAAGTTTATTTAGTAGAGTTTTATTGATTTCTATCAAGACCATGGGATAGCGAGACACCACATTTGTATATGAATAGGATCTTATTAGAGAAGACTTGTTATATGTTATCACAGAAAAGGCTAGGTAGAGAGTTTTGGGTTGAGGCAATTCACATGGAAGCATAATTGTCGAACCAGTCACCCAACCAGTCTATTGAATTGAAGACACCTAAGTAATTGTAGTCTAGTAAGCCAATTGATTTCTCTAATTTACATTTCACTGGTTGCCCTACTTATGTTTATGTGAATGATGGTAAAATTAATCCTAGATCTAATAAGTGTATCCTTCTCGGCTTTACATTTGGAGTGAAGGGCTACAACTAATGGGACCTAGTAGCATCCAAGTTCTTAACTACCAATGATGTTTCCTTCAATGAGTTTGTGTTCCTCCAAAAGACTAATTCTTGTGATGGTGTGTCTAAGAAGGTGGAGAAGGATAGTTCTTCAGGCCAGGTAGAGGTTGAGGTTAACTTGGCTGACAAAGACCCTTCTGACTGACCCACTGTTCCTTAAGTGGGTGTATCCAAGCAATAGGTGGAGTAAAGGGGTGTTTCTAGAGGAAGAGCATGGAGGATTGTTAATCCTTTTATCTAGTATAGTTTTGAAGAATTAGTTGGCTATGCCATATCTACTATGGAGATAGTGGTCGATTTCCATGAGCCAACATAATTATCAAAAGCTATTGTGAATTCTAACTCTACTAAGAGGTGTGTTGCTATGGAGGAGGAGATGCAACCCTTATTGAAGAAACATACATGGAAAATTATGAAGGCACCAAGGAATAAAAAGATAGTTGATTGAAAGTGGTTGTACAAGTTCAAATAAAAATCCCCGGGGGTCGAGAGACCAAGATACAAGGCTCATTTAGTTGCACGTGATTTCAATAAGATTCCAAGCGTGGAATGTAAAGAGGTATTTTTTTCCTAAGGTTATACATAATTATATTTGTACTTTACCTTCACTTGTGGCTATACATGATTTAGAGTTGGAGAATATGGACGTTAAAGCTACAATTATGCATGGTGAGATTGAGGAGGATATTTACATGCATCAGCTTGATGAGTTTGTTATTGATGGGATGCGTGATCATGTGTGTCTATTGAAGAGATCATTGTATGGTATGAAGCATTCTCCTAAATAGTGGTATAAACGGTTTGATAAGTTTATGCTCGAGCATGGTTTCTCTAGAAGTGAGTAAGATGGATGTATTACTCCAAATTTAGCTAAATCTAATCTCGAGTGATTAACATTGTAACTTAATTCTAATATTGAAAAATTAATATTTTACCTTTACTAATATCTATTCCAAATTATTAATACTTTTACCTAATTCTAACCCTCAAAAGTTGTTTAATAAATTATACCAATACCCTAATATAAAATTATATTAATCTAATTCTAAACCTAAACTTATTTTTTTCTTCCTCATTTTTCTTTTTCTTTTTTCCTCTAGCCGATTTCCTTTTACCTTCTCCTGCTTTCATTTTCTTCTTGAATGTAACTTCTTAATTAATCCCAACCATGCTATGCCTACTTATATGTCAAATCCCACTCCTACCACTCCTTGTGTTCTCTGCTCATTGTAACCCATGCCTAATCATGCCCCACTTGTCCCCTTCACCCTGTGTGAATTTGTATATATACATAACAAATTAATGTCCCAAACCTCCCTCTTCCTTCCTCTATTTTCTATATAAAAAAATTTGCACCACCACCACAACCTTACTCTCCTCCTTTCCCTTCTTCTAACTGTTGCCAAAACAACCCACTAACACCCCCACCGACAACCTTTGCCATTCCCTCACCCCAATCAATGCCAACCTTCACCATTCCCTCAGCCATACCACCAGCCAAAAATTACCACTACACCCCCACCACCTCCGGTCATTCCCACCGCAACCCAACCATCCTCTTCAGCCTCCTCTACTGCTCCACTTGCCTTATCAATGACATAAACTGCCAATGCTCCCTCCATTCCCTCAACACCTACCACTGAACAACACTACCTTCATTTGGCCATTTCCACCACAACAACCCCCCTTCGACCCCTTTTTTCATTCCTCACCACCTAGCAACGACAAATTGTGTCATTGCCACCCTCTTGGCTTTATCACTTGTTATCATTCCACCTCATTTGTGGTGCAAAGTTCTCCCGAAACACTCCCTTTGTTTTGGTTTAGTTTTCCTCTATTCTTTCACCCTCCATTTCTTTAGCATTTCCCTTATTATGTCATTAAATGAAAATGGAATTTTGTTATTTATTTCTTATGGGATTTAGCAGAGGTTATGAAGGAGGTAGGATAGGATACATGCATAAAGACCAGAGCCTTTTTTTTTGTAAGGATACTAGCCATAATCTAGGGTTTATGTGCTAAGTGTTATGTTTTAACATGTGTAATATCATGTTATAATTATTATGTTTATAAATGCCTGTTGTGAATGATATGATATGACAGCATGGTATTGTATGATGAGAAATGAATGAGTTGAGAATCATGTGATATCATTATGATAATATTTTACATCAAAAACCCTAAGTAGATTGATGTGATGTGTGATTGTAATATGAGCTTAATAGGGTATGATAGGTGAGAAAAGAGCATTTAAGATATATGGTGATAAATGGAGGATTTGGAAATAATTATACCGAAATGTATAAAGTTTTATGAGATGAGGGATTTTGGTTACCTGTAAGGGTATTTTGGTTACTATGTGTTTAATACAAAAAATTTGGTATTTTAATGTGTTAGTAGATTTAAAATATTCTAAGGGGATCATATGAAATGTTTTGAGTAGTCATGAATGGCATAAGTCCCACGAAATGAGAAAATGGGTTAAATTGGAAATAACAACCCTAAAATGAGGATGTTATTATCCTGTGAAACATTAGTGTTAGACCATGATTTCTATATATGTGGTTAATATTGATATTTTAGGAATTTACATTGAATTTAATAGTTATATGAGCTTTAGAGGAGAAGTTATGACGTACTTGTGAAATTAGGATTTTATAAGCGTTATAAATAGTAACTTTTTAGATAGGGTTATTAACATATGAGTAAGATGTTAGCATTGGGACTTGAATTTTTGGTATGTTAATAATAATAACAATTGATGAAGAGATACCAAATTGGTGGATAAAAGAGCAATAGAGAAGAAGTTAAGCTTAAAATGTAAAACTAGGGTTCTTAGGAAGTATATAGATCTAAACCCTTGAGAACAACCTTGTTATCTATGCGATTGTGCTTTAATTTCCTTAATTAAGTTTATTACCTATCAAATCAATCATTAATAAGACATTAATTATTTAAAGAGAAAGATCGTGTGAGTTAGGTCGAGGTGCTTTATGGGTTCATTCCACCGAAGGATAATATTGGATTAGTTGTATTTTTTTTATAAGAGGTACTTCAATCTATTCTACCATATTAAGAATAGTGGGTCCCTGAACTCAACGTAAATGATAATATGCTTTAGATTTCTCCAAATTCAAAGAGAAAAAGGAGTTCATGGCTATTGTTCCCTATTATAATGTTGTCGGTTGTATCATATACGCTATGGTGTGTACTTGACTTGATATTGTTCTAGTAGTTAGTGTTGTAAGTCAATATATAGAAAATCCATAAAATTCTCACTGGAAAGCAGTGAAGTGTATCATGAGGTACTTAAAAGGTACGACATCAGCTTGTTTAGAGTATGAGATATCAGTTGATTTGTTGGTTGGTTTGTAGACTCTGACTATGATGGAGACCTTTATAAAAGGAGGTCCACCAGTGGATATATTTTTTTTCTTAGTGGTTCAACTATGATCTTAAGGTCTTCCTTATAGGAGGTGATGCCTTGTCCACTATTGAGGTAGAGTATATGGCTATGAAAGAAGCTTTTCAGGAAGTTGTGTGGCTTGGTGGTTTAGTATGTGAGTTGTGGTTTGGTCGTGGTATTCTAGTCATTCGAGGTAATAGCTAGAGTGTTATTAGTTTAGGGAAGAATCATAATTCTTTCCATCATCAAATAAAGCACATTGACATTAGGTTTGACTTTGTCCAAGGTATTGTTGTTGCTGGCAAATTTGTGTTGGAGAAAGTGGGTACTTTGGATAATCGAGATGATATGCTAACAAAGTCACTGACCATGGGTAAGTTCTAGTATTTTTTGAACTTAATCTGTGTTCATAGGCCATGAGGCCCTTTGTAGGGCCATAATTTGTGTAGAGGTTTTTCCATGTCATGTTACATAAAATATGTGTTAAGGTAGAAAATTGTGCGCTTTGACTAGATATTTAATTCACAGTATAACAAGGTTTTAGTTCTTGCAGGTTACTAGAGAAGTAGAGCTTGACATGTGCATTCTATGGCAAACATAGGGGTGTTTACTAAAATGAATTGTGATTGTTCATAGAATATTTTAGGTTGAATTTGGGGCAAATGATGAGAGTAGAAATATTAACAAGGGAGCCCATATTTCCTAAACACATATTGTGTTTTTTAGGTCTTCTACAAAATATATTGCTTTGCTCAGTAGCATTTTATCTGATATAAAAGAGATGTGATAAAACCCTATCTGAAAAGTCTAACATGTGAATTTTATTCTCCTCTATTATGCTCTCTCTTTTTTTAGAGAATTACTGATTGTGTGATTTGTTGAGTAATTTGTTCAATTCTCTTGGAATTACACAACTAAACGAATACAGATATTTGATCCCCCCCCCTTTTGTTTTGTTTTGTGATTGAATTCTCAATTGGTTCAATTATTGTGTTATTCTAATAATTATCCGGATCAAGACTTATTATACCGCAACTAGTGTTATTCCGCAACAACAACAGTAATACTACGGATACAAGTATTTGCTTACATCTCTCTTGATGTGTCATGCCACAATGTCTACCACATTTTCATCATCCTCTTATTCATAAAATAAAAGGCTCTACATCTTTCTTCCTTGTCTTGCTAGTCTACTTCTTTTTTTAAAACAAGTGTTTGTTAGCTCATTCACTCTCTTCTTATGTCCTTTTCAACTGTGTCTTTCTATTGATCATTTGTCCTCTTCAAATAATATAGGATTAGGTGTACCTACTTTATTAGCATTGACATTACTATGCAACATTCATGTTCTATTGGTAATTCAAGCACTATGTATCAAAATGTTAGTGTACCTTCTCTCCATCTCTCCCTATCTCTGTATTTCTCATTGTTTGTATGTAATTTTAATTTTATGTTCAATTGCATCAAATACGGAATTTAAGTTATGGGTATGGAATTCAAAGCCACAAGACGAGGATATTTAATGATATTTAATTTTCATAATATTGAGCTTACAAGCACTAATTCCACTTTTATTTATGATTAATTAATTAACAAATAGAAGATCGACTCGTGTCCTATGATCTATTTTGATGCTAGTATTATAGAGTTCTTCATTTCTCCTCCCCACCTTTCCCTCTCCTTTATGTTGGTTTGTAGAGATCGGGTATTTAGTATCAATACAAATAAAAAAGAAAATAGAAAGGTTAAGGAAACTAATAGACAAAGTAAAGCATCTCTAGTAATATCCATTATTGTCGTCCAAGTTCAAGACAACATTCATAATTTTTTTGATTGTCTCTTTCTTAGTGTAGGTGTCGATTATTTTAAATTCAATCAACTCAGAAAGCTTATGACAAAAATTATATTTTAAGACAAATTTACAAATTAAAAATTAAAAATTAGATAATAATAAAGACAAAAATGGTACGTTGAAAAAGTAGTAGAATGGGACTTTTCACTAATTTATTTATTAATATTTATCACATGGACCAATTGTACAGAAAGTCGTAAATATTTTGTAGTAGGCATAGCATTATTGCTTGTGCAAAGGCTCTAAAATCTTCATCACCTTTATGAAATAGCCTACATTAAGAAACCAGCCTGTAGGCTTTTCATTGCAGCCAGAGGAATTATTAATGAAAAATAAAAATGAATGTAAGTCAGTGCTAAAAAATGTCCTACATTCAATTTCCATCACGTGCATCAGGCTCCTCCCTCCCTCTAATTTTCGAGGCTCCCCTTCCCCCGACGCACCATCAAACAAATTTCATTGAAAATTGTTTTCAAACACTCCGTGGTACAAACTATGGGATTAATTCTTTTGCTACGTGTCCCATTTTCGTCAAAGAGATGCTATTCCGGTTCCTAAAAGTTAAAAGCATAAAATTTGGGTAGCTGGAAGTTTTAAATGTGATTCTCGAGTAGTTTTCTTCGTAGTTCTTCCATAGAAAATCCATTATAATTTCAAAACTAGAAGATAAAGATTACATTTATCTCAGTTGTTTATGTCAATTGTCTATAATTACCGTCTTAAAGAAAATGCGATGAGTAAAAAAAAATTACATAGATCTTAACCACCTTAATCCTGTTTAACAACGATAATTCTGATTTTTTTATTTAACTTTTTCAGCCCTAAAAACTGTAATAATCGCCACCCCAGAACACACGCAACCCACATAGCTATGTTGATATTCCTCCAGTGCCAGAAAGATTAAGATCACTAAAATCGTCAATATCTCACCACTCAACTTCCACAACCTCGTAACAAAATTTTCCCTCGAACGTTAGAAAGAACTTAAGTGTGTATTCGGGTAAACATTTTGGGTTTAAAAACTTACTTTTTTAGCCATAATTTTTTAAAAAATATATTAATGAATGAATTAATTAAATAAAGTAATACAGCTAGTAACAATAATCAATAGCAATAGCCAACAACCAGCAGGCGACAATTATCACTTCTGCAAACGTACAGTAAAGTTCTATGTTTGATACTATAACAGGTTTGCAAAATTTCACTACAAAAGATAAGACTCAAAATGCTATTCTGAGTTTTCAGTCTTTCTACAATTCACTTGCCTTAACCTTGTCCTACTCCCTTTACCTCATCACCTGCATTTTCAAAAACACTCGTCTCCTTTTCCAGAACAGGATTATTCTCCATGAGGCAGCGCTTCCTGAACCAGCACTGTTCTTCAAAATGCCCCTTTTTCCCACAGCAGTTACAGCACCTAGCCTCATGATTATGCTGAACAGACCTAGGCCTCTGCAATGAAGGGCGTTGTCTCTTATGTTGTTTGGAATCTCCAGCATAATCAGGCCTCATATTAATAGTAGGAACCTCACGTCTGATGCTGAGTTTACGAGAATCCTCTTCAAGTTTTAGGCGATGCATCAGCACCCAGACCGGAAGAAACTCTTCCTTCATCAGCTGAATCCCAAATTCCCTCCAAGATGGAGGAAACTTGGAGATGATGACATTAACATGGAATTTCTCTTCAACATACATTCCTGCAGTGTTGATAGAATCGGCAATATGATGAAGTTCGTGAACCTGTTCAATCATGGGTTTCTCATCTACCATTTCAAATTCAAGGTACTTCTTGACTAACTTGATGTTAGCTCCATGCTCCTCGTAGAGAGACATTAGCTTCAGCACTTCCCACAGATCTTTCGCAGAACCCGGTTTCTTGGCATACAGATCAAAGAGATGGTCAGATAATGAGTTCAAGATGCTCATATGGCATATGTAGTCATCATTCATCCATTTCTCAGCAGTCACCGTACCTGCATGTGTGTTTTCTGGGCTGGGACATGGTTCACTGAGCACATATGCTACCTTCAGTTGGTTCAAGAACAGTTCCATCTTCTGTGCCCATTGGCCATAGTTATTGCCATCAAAACGGATTCTTTGAACAGGATGAAGTCCATGATTAGTAGACGGAGAAGTTGGCCTTTCTTCTACTTGTGTTCCAACACGTTCAGGTTGATGTGGAGTAGCATCCATCTGTTTATCAAGCTCAGCCTGGCAAGGCTTATCAGCAATTGGTTTCGCTTTGTAATCAGCTCTATTTTTAGCGGCTTCTGTTGGTTTTCGTTGAGGCTTGGATCTAAATAACAGAAGATATAGTCCACGTCAGCTGTTCACTCAGGTACATTAACTGGATGTAAAAGGCCATCACTCCAGGATTTCAAAGCTTTCTACAAGTTTCCCAATTAACAAAGGCAGAATACCTGATCTTTGATTCCATCTCGATTATGGCATTCTCTATTGCAGGGATGCTATTCTTGAAAGTAGACCATTGTTCACATGTGAGGTGGCATCCTGAAAACTGGACAGATGATAAGTCCAACAACACAGTGGAATAAAATTGGTAGATAGATAAACTGCTATCCATCTCAAACAGATAATTAAGCAAAGGAAACAAGCTGCCAAGTTGCTTCAGGGTTCATCAAGGCGTACCAAACTTCAAGATAGTTGATTTTAGACTACATAATATGGTTGGAACTTTGAAAGGAATAAACGAAAATTGGAACAAGCATGTATGGAAAAGTTCCCAAGTTCCCTCACAAAATAGGCATTATTATTTAGTATTAAGAAAACATATCTCTAATTCACGATCTAGGTATCATGGGTCCTCTAAGCGGTGTTTGGTATGGATGTAACCGGGTGGAAAACATATCAGAGTAACTTATTTCCCTTCTTTGGCCTGTTTGGAAAGGGGAAAAACCATTATAGAGGAAAAAGGACACCACCCTAGAAGTGAGATACGACTCCAACCCTCCCCTGGGTAACGTAATTTGGAGAATCAATATTCTCTCAATCTGACCCTAAATCTTTCCACTTTCAACCTACTCTCTTCAACATGAAAGAACGAAACAAAATGACACAAGTGAATCAGAGTGCATATTACAATGCATAACACAGGTACATAAAAGGAGTTGATTGCAGAAAAAAATGTTTTACTACCTATGTTGAAGGATGGAACCTGCTTTCCATCTTTCCGACAGAATTCTCTAATTGACACAATGGTTTTTCCGTCACGACTTCTAACTGCCACATTTCTTCTGTCTGATAGCTGCATTTGAACAAAAAGGTTTATTACATGTTTAAATAAACATCGAATAACCCTACAAATATCGTAACTAATAAGCCTATCTTCCCGGTTCTCAGAGCAACAAATTCCATAATTCAATTGCACTAGGTCAGTAATTTGTGAATCTGGTAAGGCATTGAATCAATATAAAACAAAATCAAAACTCAGAGAAATTCACTTCCTCACTTGACAACCACCAGAATCAGCAAATTGGACTCAATTGTAGTTCAATTGAAAAACTGAAGCTCATCGCAAACGATTGGGGCTCAAAATGATATATTATCACATAAGAACTCTTCAAAAAAAAAAAAAAGACAAACATAATTGGAAACTTACTCTACAGATAATTTTACATCGATCAGCACTGTCCTTCTTTGTAGTAGCTGGCGGCGCCACATCGGTTTTTTTCTCCTCCTCTTGCTCTTCATTCGGTGGCCGCACCGCCTTCAGGTGTTCAGCTCCGTGTCCATCACACTGTTGCAATGGGCCAACGTCGACTCTGTCCTCCTTTGTAGTCGGTGGCGGCACCATCTCAGGATTCTTCTCCTCGTTATGTCCTTCCCTTGGTGGCTCCGCTGTATCCAATTGTGTCCCTCCATGTTTATTACATTGTTGCAATCGGCCGACCTCGACTCCGTCATCATCCATAGAGATAAGGAACGATTCGACAACTCGTCTGACTAACTTTTTATACGCTATGTCGGAAGAGAGGTCCATGTCGAGATTCTCCGATGCCATGTCTCGGACCTTCTGTTCAGTTGCGGAGTCCATGTCAGCTTTTCTGAGGATTTCTGTTACAGTTTCCTCGATTTTCTGCTTGATTTCAGAATCGAAGTCCATTATTGAGATAGGGAGTGTACATAGTAAAGGGTAGGAGGCATAAAAGAGAATGGATTGGATCGATTACTCCATGAGAAAGGGGTCACGGAGTTCGAAGTGAAAACAATTGCAGAAGAAGAGAAAAGGTTTGGCTTCCGGAGCAAAAGAAGCCATCGTTACATTGAAACTAAAAATCGATCTGAGGTTCCACCGAGACTTGAACTCGGGTTACTGGATTCAGAGTCCAATGTCCTGACCACTAGACCATGGAACCGTAACGCTCAGCGGTAAGCAACTAAAAGTTATGATATTCCCATATTTTTTATTCTCCAAATTATTCAATAATTTCATCTCTACTCTCAATTTCACGATCCTAATAAAGTAAAAAATAAAAATAAACATATATTCTATTTGAAGGGGGAAGTGAGTTTCATTACTATTTTTTACTTTCTAATTGCATAAGAAAGAGTACATAACCAAACAAAGAATATTGCTAATAATTATATTATATGTAATTATTTTTCTCATTAAATTGACTTATATAATTATTATTAATTTTGTTTTTCTACTGAATGGTAAAAATTCTTTAAAATATATATTCATTATTAATGCTCTACAACCAAATTTTTACAATTTTTTTAAAAACTTACCTAATAATTAGAAAAAAGCAATGCTTCTCCTATTTGAAAAAGAAAAGGTGTGTTGCACAACTATTTTTACTTACTAATGCCATAAGAAAGATTAAATCACCAAACAATGATTATTAAAAATTGACTACTCTCTCCTTATAAAAAAATTTGCCATTCTATCATTAAATTTTTATATAAAAAATAAAGTCTATTTTATTTTATCTTTTTACTAAATGCTAAAGTATTCTTAAAAATAATATTCAACAATGCTATACCTAATCCCTTTTTTTATAATTTCTTTACAACTTACATAATAAATAAATAACTCTCTTATTTGAACTAAAAAAATGGTATTGCATAAGTATTTTTACTCACTAGTACACAAATTGAATTAAATGGCGGCTAGTATAAGGTAGTTTTAAACTAAGTCATCGTCTAATTCATTGCCTGATAAGAAACAACACGGAGGGAGCATTTTGGTATTTTAAGTGGGACGTATACACGTTAGTTTTAACTTATAACTGTCGTGTATACCCTTAACAAGAGACGTAAATAATGGTTCTTAAAGGATATTCATCAAACGTCAAGAAACTTGTTTCGATGAAAGATTTGAAGTTAGTGGGTATAAAATGTCACGATCATCATATTTTCATTCAAGACATGTTGCCGATTGCTATACATTTTATCTTACCAAATTGGGTTCGAAGTGTCCTCACCAGATATTGTTTCTTTTTTAAGGAACTGTGTAGTAATGTTATTGACCCTACAAGGTTGGACAAATTGCAAAGTGAGATTGTGATTATATTATGCCAGCTTGAGATATATTTTCTTCCATCATTCTTTGTAATCATGATGCATTTAATGTTTCACTCGGTTAGGGAGGTTAGATTATGTGGGATAGTTCATTTACATTGGATGTTTCCATTTGAAATTGTATTTGAAATTCTTAAAAAGGATATGTGAGGAATCCAAACAAGCCTAAAAGTTGCATTGCTAAAATTTATCTAGTGGAGGAGGTGAAAATTGTTTGTTGTGAGTTATTACCCATTATTAATATAATAAGCCTTCCTAAACCACGACATTCAGGTATAAAAGAACAAGGGAAATGGTGCAAAATATTTTGCATAGTCATCATTGATGATGATCAAATGTTTTTGCAAGCTCGCCTCTATGTCCTTCACAATAGAGATGATATTCAGCCATATGCGGATCAATACATGGATAATTTGAGGGCTTCAAATCCATCTAGGAGTGAGAAATTGATATTAGATAGACACAATAGCTCTTTTTAGGAGTGGTTGTCACCTCAATCGTTTGGATTTGATATTGCTTTATATTGGTTGTCACACCCTCCTCGTTGGGAAGTGATATCATACAACTCATATATGATCAATTGTTATATTTTCTATGTAAAGGAGAAGGGTGGCAAGAGTAATATGCAAAATAGTGGTGTGATTGTAATATCAGAAGATTCACATATTTCAAGTGCTAGGGAAAAAAATCCTATTTATGCATCAATGACATACTTTGGGGTAAGAGAGCAAATATAGCTATTAGATTACACCACTTTTAGAGTTCCTTTATTCCGGTGCAAATAAGTTGACAAGCAAAATAGGGTTTGTACTAAGGAAGCTAGATTTACAAGGGTGGATCTTTCAAGGCTTAGTCATAAGAAATATCCATTCATATTATTCTCACAAGAAAAATAGGTATTTTATGTTACCGATCCAGATGATAAACGCTGGTCCATTGTATTGAATGTAAAAAAAATAAAATGGGAGATGACATGTAAGGGGAGAATGTTTTGAATACTAACTTAAATTTCTCGTCCAATCATGATGACGTTAAGGATGACCTCCATGCTCGAGATGATCACAAAGAAGGATTATATGTATTTGAATCAGAGTTTGTGCATAAAGAGGGAACACACCATAGATTAAAGCATTACATATGAAAGATAATTACTTCCTATGTGTTGTTTTGTTTTATTTTGTACATAAAGGTTTATTTTTTATATGTTGACTATATTAAATCATAAATTAATTGCTTCCTAATATATTATTTTTATTCATTGTTCTAGGTATGGATCCACTTGAATATACACATGCTTAGGAGGTTGGAAAAACACAAAGAAGGGGGAGAATCATATTTACACAAATTACTAGAAACAGATAAAGGGGCATGAATCAAGGTATCTAGTGGGTGAGAATAGGAATTTGTTCATTGATTATTATAACTATAGAACTTGTGCGCACATCCCCATCACTTATCGGACTTGGAGGGATGTCTCAAGAGAGTTGAAGGATAGGGTTTGGGATGACACTATGGTTTTTATTAGATATGACTTTTTGTTTTTATTACCATATGATACTTTAATTATATACATACTAAATATTTTGTTTTAATGATTGAATCAAAGATTTAATGTTGTACAACAACATAAAAAACTTGATATGAGTTGAGATCCAAAGTCCTGGACGGATTGGAAGTCGTAGATGGCCAAAAACCATATGTATGCAGCTGATCGTACTATCATGTCCACGCCCCCCGGATGTGATCACCCTCGACCAATGGATGGAGTTATGTTTACAGAAGACTTCAGAGGAATATGAAATACGTATGAATATATTATTATTAACTTTTTAATATAACTAGATTGTACTTAGGTTACAAATCGAACTAGCATCACCTATCTATTTTGTTTGTGATAGGTGAAAAGCCTTAAAAACAGAACCAATGCAGAGAAAGACATTTACGCTCACAAAATAGAGTGTAGAGGCAACAAGGTGGATAGAGAAGTCTTGGTGTAAAAAAAAGTATTTTTATGATCTAATATTGTTACTAAGTATTTTTACTTGATATTATTCTTTTATGATCTAATACCTTTATTAAATATTTTTACTTGATGCAATAAGAGAAACAATTGATGGAGGAAGCAAAGTTAACCCAGACCCCATATGTACCTTAGAGCAAGCTAATGTTTGGATAATGCTAGGGTTAAGAATGGAAAGCCTGCTAACAAACCAACTCAATAGATGGTTGAGAAAATTATAAGGAACATGACATTTATCTTTACTTTGTTTAATTTGGTTACTTATCTCTAACTATTTTTTTTACTTTAAATAGTAGGATTTGAGAAAGGATTATTTGGTCAGTGCTTTTGATAAAGAAGGTACAAATGACCTTTTAACATATGATTTGAGCACTCAAGAGCATATTGGCTAATGGAGGAGATATAATTATGGGGTCAACCTATCTAAGGTATTTGGACATCGCCCTAGTTCTTTCTCTACAAAGGATAATTATGAATAGATGGAGAAAGAAATTGTGGTGTTAGGGGAATCACAAGAAGCAATCCTTATAAGGTTAGATAGTATGTCCTAATATTCAAATTATCCAGTTCAACCCTCCACATTTAGTGTCTCAAGACCCTTTCTAGAAATTAATGAGGTAATATACTACACTCTATGTACTTGAACATATTTTTTTTTTTTGCCATAACTTGAATCTTTTGACTATCAATAATAGGGTCGGTATCCTTATGACTTGCAATTCATAGCGGATGGGCCTATTGTAGCAAATGTTACTACATTTATTGAGTTTAACTCAACCCCTTCACACTCTGTCATTGGGATTTGATAAAGTTTAGGTCTCAATTCATAATATCCTCGAGGCATATTTAATGTATCCAGTGTCACTTGATGTGGCATATAATCGCAAAGAAGAGGATATGCCCATATTATGCTTACTAGTCGGGTAATTCATTGGATGGATGAGTAATCTTGTAATTATCAAGGATGAGGTAATCCAATTTTTTTTAATTTTATATTAAATTCTTATTACGTAAGTGATAATATATGATCTAATAATTATATCAGCTACTTTTTTTTACTTAAGAAGGTAATATTATCGCAAAAAAAAAATATTAGCAAAAGGGAAAAAATATGGAGTATGTGGAATCCCAAAAAGCATAGGGAATGAACACAAGAATCAAGCGTTGTATGTAACACCCCCAAAATTTACTATTAAAAAATTTTAATTTTAAAAGCTAAAAGAGAAAGCTAAGATGCCAAATTTTGGGGTGCTACCGCCTCACTTGGTACCACGCATGTTTCCTCTACCATTCCAATACCAAGTGCTAAGACTAAAATATTACTTATTTAAATGTCAAAATACAATTATAAAATAGAGTAGCACAATAGTTATGAAGGTTAACTCACCCTCGAAAAAAACCCACCAACTATGGAAAATAAATACAAAAGGTTTTAAGAAAGGCACCAAAAGACTTCCCGCTTCAATACATCGATCAACATCCTAGATAAGCCTACGCTCTTAATCCCGATGAATAATTCTGAATTGAGCTTGTGATCTAACCTACAAAGACCTTTGCTCATTAAATAAATAGGGTCCCAATAAATGAACCCTTTAGTACAATGATACTGAGTAACCCATTATACAAGACTAATATGCAAGGCTCGCATGCAACATATCATATGCATCACATCAATCACATGAACATAGAATCATACATATATTAACAGCAATGCAATAAATATTCCTATATCCACATGCATCAAGGTCATATGCTACCATTAATCATTCACTTAGAAATAACAGGACTTATTATTGGAACATCCAAGTTATGCTCTTTGTAGTATAATTAGAAAATCATGTCTTCCTAAGTAGGAAACGCAACTCACATAACCAACCCACAAACTTCTCAACAACATCACAACAATAATGCCATACACATCAGTAGGTCATATTAGTTCATTCATCATTATCTAGACTCAATCCATTAGTGTCATAATTTGTCATCTTTCAAATTATATCCACATGGGTTCGGGAACCCAGCTATTCTCACCGGTAGATCGGTAAATGCAATACAATCCAGGGCAACACGCTCCTGACCACTATTCTTGCCTATGGACTGGCAAACACAAAAAAATACAGGACAGAACGCTCCTAATCACTATTCTCACCGGTGGACCGGTAAATATAATACAATCTAGTGTAGAATGCTCCTAACCACTATTCTCACCAGTGAACCAGTAAACATAATACACATGATCTTGACCCACGTGGTGTTATGTTGTAAGTAATTAGTGTCTTTCTATAGATTATTATTATCCAAGGGTTTTATTACTTGAGCTCAGAACCCTCACTATTATCATCAGTGGACTAGTAAATATAATATAATCTAGGACAAAATACTCCTAACCACTATTCTCACTGGCGGGCTGGTAAATATAATACACATGGGCCCGACTTAAGTGATCTTTTACTTTAAGTCATTAGTTTCTTATCCATATCTTATTTTTTCAGATATCACACACAACTATGCACAACCTGTGTAAGACTCCAGGCCTCTTACCATCTCGGGCCAACCCTAACCCCATGGAAACCCTAATTTCCTAAGTCTGAGGTATCCTCACCCCCTAATGATCCTTTGAGTCCCCAAATTATCAAACAATCCAAATGTGACATTAGAATCCATTTTCTCATGAGATATAGCCCATTTCCCCCGTTCCTCACATATGATAACAATTGGCCCATAGGGTTACTCCTCAAAACCCTAGTTTGGCCCAAATGGGCATAACCCCTTCTCTACTACTTATATGGCCCTAAACTCCCTTAACCAAACATATATTACCATGATTATCCATCCCCTAAAGTTTTGTTTCCTAACTCCCCCATTTTGCTCATGTGATACTAACCTTCCAAATTGGGACCCTCTTGAACCCTAACTTTACCCTTTTGGTAACCTCTCATCCTTTGTCACTCCATGGACTCCCCAAATGTGCAAAGCTTCTCAACCATGTCATTATTTACTCCCATATCCACTCATAGAAACCAAACCCTACTCTTCTCACCCATGGTTATAGCTCCCTTGGGTTTGACTTGCCCCATACATGTTCATCAGAATAATCACCCTAATACATGCCAAATTACTAAAAAGCCCTTATACCATGTAATATTGATAACCATGCTTAAATAGATGATACCAAGACCGTAAATCCCATTCTCGTATCCAACACCAAATAACACTTATCATGCAGGTTTATTACACTACTCACCATGGTACATGCAAATTTACCAAAATGCCTATTTATTAGAATAACTACCATTACAACTTCAAAATTATCCAAAATACCCCTAGGCTATATAATATCAACTTTCACACCCAACATGTGTTACTCATCCCTATTTTCATAATTAACACCAATTATCACTTAGCATGCACATTTATAAGGATAACCACCCTTGCACCTTCAAAATTACCAAAATACCCCTATGTTATAAAATATCACTATCCATACCCGAATATATATTAATAATGCCACAAAACCCTATTTTCATACTTAACACCAATTATTACTTAGCATGCACATTTATTAGAATAATCACCCTTGCACCTTCAAAATTACCAAAATGCCCTTAGGCCATTTAACATCACTATTTATGCCCAAGAATGTATTACTAATGCCACCAAACCCTATTCTCACTCTCAACCCCACATAGCACTTAGCCATCACATTTATTGGAATGATCATCATTATATATTAAAAATTACCAAAATACACCTAGATCCTAAAATATTGATATTCATGCTAAAGTATGTGCTTAAGGTACATTAAACTCCTACACCTATTCCTAACATTATTTATAACACAATTGGCACCTCGTCTAAGGTTAAATAGCATGATATATCTAAATGACCAAATTGCCCCTAGGTCTCATAATAGTAATATTTTCATTACAAGTGTCCACACATACCTAATGTACATACATAATTGCTACTCAACCTTATAATCACCCCTTCCCACACATAACAAAATAACATGCATTATTTTTCCATTCTCCAATATAACATTAATAATCATGGAATTAATTATAACACATCATATCCACACAAATCAAATGTCAAAAACCCTAATGTGCTAACATACGATAATCCAAACATTTTAGTGGAGTATAACGGTTACCTTATTTCCAATAAAAATCAAACTTTACCGATATCTGGTTAAAAACGCTTAAACTCCATTTAATAACATTTTGTAACTAAAAATAATATCATAAATACAATATGAATATTAGATAAATGAAATAATGATTTTTATTAAAAGTATTTATTAAATATAAAATTACCAAACTACCCTTATATCTTAATATTATCCAAAATACATTAAATTTATATGGCATAATTCACGTTGCATGTACAACGTGAGCCATGCAACACAAAGGAAGATGCATGGAAGGGGGAAGCTATGGCTTGGGTGAATGGTGTAGGTGATGGTGGGAGGTGGTGGTTTTGGTTGTTGGGTGCAGGAGGTGAGGGAGGAGGTAGTCGATGGTTGGAGGGTATGGTGCATGCGACTCGAAGGCGGCAAAGGTGGCAGCATGAGTTGTGGGAAGGGAGGTGTAGAGAAGGAAGGGAGAAGAGGAAGAAAGGAGAAGAAGAGAAAGAGAAGGGGAGAGGCAGGGTGGCTCGGGTAAGGTGGTGTAGGGGGGAGGTCGAGGGGTGGTAGACAGTTGGGGGGAGGATGCGGTGGTGGAGGAAGGGAGGGGAAGTGATGGCTAAGGGTAGCAATTGTAAGGGGTTGAAGGGGAGAAGAAGAAAGAAAAGGGAGGCACGCTGTAGGGGTGGGCTGGTGTTGGCTGCTCGAGGTAGTGCAAGGAGGAGGTAGGGGAGCAGCTAACGGCATGAAGGCTAGGTTGGTGGTGGGGACGGTGGAGGGGGTTGCCGAAATACCCCAAAACCCTAATTTAGAAATTATGACAAAATAAAGTTTTATTAGGAAAATTAATTCAATTAACTATTTATTAAAATGAGGGGAAGTATTTAAGGCAAAATCAAGAGAAAAATAATAAATAATTTAATTAGAAAAAATTTGGTCGTTTTGCTAATTAAAATGGAAAAATCATTCAAAATATCCTAAATTAATCTAAAAAGGGAATTTATTTATTATTTTACTAAATATTATTATTTTAAATATTTAATAATACCAAAATATCCCAAATACCCTAACCAACCCATTTTCCTTTTTCCCTTTTCCCCTTCTTTTTCTTTTTTCTTTCCTTTCTCTCCTTTCTCCTTTTCTTTTTTCCCTTCCTCCCCCAGACTAGGCCAGCCCCCTCGTGACCCAGACTCCCTCCCTTCTTCCCCCGCGCGACCCAAGTCCACACTTCTTTTTTTTTTCTCTCCGCCTGTCGCCAACTGCCCGATTCCCTCCTTTTTCTTTCTTTTCTTTTCTTTCCCAGACCGGCTGGTCCAGCTCCTTTCCTTCCCCTTCCTTCTTTTCCAACCCCACACCTGCAAATCATAGCCTGCAACCCCTGTACGCCAGCCAACCACCACCGCACGCCAGCCTGCCACCTCCCCTCTCTCCCCGTCGCTTTCCCTTCTTCGACCCCAACTAACCCTTCATCTCTACTCTCACGCTTGCCCTCCCCTTACTTTTATTCTCCCCCGACCCAACCTACCCTGCCATTTACAGATCTACACCAGCCTGCCACCACCAGCCAGTGGTCTTGCCATACCTTCCCCCTCTGTCGTTTCCACCCCCATTTGCTTATAAATACCCCATACCCGACCCTTAATCAACCTTCCTTTCCCCTACCCAGAGATTTACCTCCTTTGCGCCACCTCCTATTCAGATGCCTTCTCTGCCGCCACTGTCCAGCGCCGCTACCCGAACCACCTACCAAACTACTCCCTGCATCACCCTCCACCGAACCACACCACCCACCACCTCTAATTCCTACTGCACGAGCCGCCATAGTTGTGCAAAGTTGGATGCCCAAAACCCTCACTGCCTAATGCGCCGCCGTGCACCACCGTTCCCGCCACAGCCACCACTCTCCCTACCTTCCAAAACACCCACCTAAGCCTCCTCTACCTCCCCTACCTTCCTTTCTCCCTGCCTCCCTCTCCTTCTCCCTTCCTTCCCCTCCACCACCTTCGGCCACCACACCAACCACCGCCTGCGCCACCCCTTTGGCTGTGCCACCATCACCATTCCAACCCTCTCAACCCAGAGCATCCACCACCAGCACAACCACCCTCTCACTCCCCCTCTTCTAGCCCAGAGACCCACCTTTTCAACTTCTCTTCTTCCTCCACCACCCCCGTTGCCGCCTAGCCACCACCACCTCTAGGTTGTACCTTAACCTCCCCAACCCTTAAATATTATTAATATAATTGTTATCATTTTATTAGTATTAATATAATTATTCTTAATATTATTATTATTATTATTATTATTATTATTGTTGTTATTATTATCATTATCATTATCATTATCATTGTCGTTGTTGTTGTTGTTGTTCTTGTTGTTGTTCTTGTTAGTATTATTATGACTCTAGTATTATTATTATTAAGATTTGAATCATCATCATCATCATCATCATCATCATCATTATTATTATTATTATTATTATTATTATTATTATTATTATTATTATTATTATTATTAACTTAGGAACTATTATTACTAATGCTATTATTAACATGATTATTTGAAACCCTATCATTATTATTACTAAGATTTGAAGTATTAATAATAATAATAATAATAATAATAATAATAATAATATTATTATTATTATTATTATTATTATTATTATTATTATTATTATTATTATTATTATTATTAACTTTGGCTCTAGTATTACTAATGTTACCATTATTATGATTATTAGAACCGTTATTTGTAACACCCCAAAATTCACTATTTTTTTTAAAACGGAAGTAATTAAAATATTTAATTTGAAACCCGTGAATTCTGGGGATGTTACCACCACACTTAGTACCAGACCGGTTCACTCCTACCATTCCGGTACCAAGTGCTAAGGCTAAGAAAACACTATTAATAATACCATACAAATCCAAATTTATAAAAACGAGAATCAGAGTACGCGCAAGTCTTACATAATTCGAAATACCAACTATTGTTTTTCTAGATAATAACTAACAACATTAATAAAATTGTTTCGTCAATTCAAACATAATAAAAGTAACATAAGTCATAATTTTAAACAAAGGAAAATAGCCACGCCGCTCCAGGAACTGATCCAGCCCAAACATCACTCAGCCCCTCCCGATGTCCCATAGACATCGATAGCATCAACGTAGGTCTCTCCTACCTACAACAGATCAGACGGGCCTTCTGCTCTTGGGAATGAGCAGCACCCATGAAACGAGTGATCAGTATGCTACGTACTGAGTAAGATAACCGAGTACTAAGGCCGGCATATAACACATTAATCCATGCAGGATAATGATCAACATACATTTACAAACCCACACATATGATACATAGAAGCATAAAATGAAATCCATAACTTACAATCAACAAGTCCACACATGAGGCCCAAAAGATCCAGATTAATTATTTAATCATCCTTTTATCGGAAGTCGATTCACATTATGCCTTTTTATCAATCCATGCGAGTACAGGAACACCCCACTATTATAACCGGTGGGCTGGTCACACATAGAGCATCATACCTTAACCATTATTATTACCGGTGGATCAGTCACATATAGGGTAAAACCCTAACCACTATTCCTGACTGGTGGATCGGCTTGGTTCCTGCTCGCATGGCTTTCCACTATAAGTAATTAGTATCTTTCAATAGCATTGGCAACTCTATTTTGCCTTATTGAGTTTGGGATCCCCCACTATTATAACCGGTGGGCCGGTCACATATAGGACCTCGTGTCCTAACCACTATTATAACTAGTGGATCGGTCGCATATAGGATAAAACCCTAACCACTATTCCTGACCGGTGGATCTACTGGTCCCATCTCAATATCTTCCACATTAAGAGATTAGTGTCTTAAATATTTTATTCATAAACATTTGCCATTCACAAACATTTGCCCAGACATGCATGATTAACTCCATGCAACCCTAGCTCCCATGCAAACCCTAACTCCACGTAAACCACACTTCCATGCAAACCCTAACTCCACGTAAACCACACTTCCATGCAAACCCTAGCTTTATGTATACATGCTTCCATACAAACCCTAATCCACATGCAAACCCTAGCTTCACATAGACATGCTTCCATGCAAACCCTAATCCACATGTAAACCCTAGCTTCTCGTAGACCACACTTCCATGCAAACCCTAACTCCCATGCAAACTCTAGCTTCACGTAGACTACACTTCCATGCAAACCCTAATTCATATGTAAACCCTAGCTCCACGTAGACATGCTTCCATGCAAACCCTAACATCATGCCATTTCATGCAAACCCTAACATCATGCCATTTCATGCAAAACCCTAACACCATACCATTTCATGCAAAACCCTAACATCATGTTGTTACACTCTCCATCATTAGTTTACAACCCTAACATGCATGTCTTAAGGCCACATCATACAATAATAATAACATAAATATACACATAATTCTCATGCCACAATTTATTCATCCCAACATACTTCAACTCCACTTTATACCACATACGAAATAATTAATAATGATAAACATAGAATACATGGCATATGAAGCACATAATGCATATAAAAACACAAATGGCCTTAGTAACACCCTTACCTAAAATGACACCGGTCTTGGTGCACGCTCCTATTCCACTTGAGGGATTTGACTGGGTTCACCTTGAGTTGGAGGGTATGGGTGGAACCGGCGGTGGTTCCCGGAGGTGGCCGGAAAAGTGATCTAAGAGGGGTGAAAATGAAGAAAAAGAGGAAAGGGGAATGGAGAAAAAGAAAATAAGTTTATGGGTCGGTGGAGGAGAATTAGCAGGAGATTTTGAGTGGTTTAGAGGGTGGTAGAAGCGGCAGATGTGGTGATGGGCAGTGGTTTACAGGTTCGGGGCTAAAAATTATGGCGAGAGGACTAGCAAACTTTGCACGGTTATGGAGGCCCGTGCGAGAAGAATCGAAGGTTGCGAATGGTTTAGTTAATTAGAGGGCATTGCAGGGACGAGTTTGGGAGGAAGAAGAGGTTGCAAGGTTGGCTAACGGCGGAGGAAGATGCGTCTAAAGCTGCGGTGGCACATAGGTTGCACTTAGGGTTTTCGAGGGAAAAAATCTCATAATCAAGCCATGTGAGGGGTATTTATAATGGTAGAGGGTCAGCTCGCATTATGGAGGTTACCAGAAGGTCAAAGCCGGTGAGAAGTGGGGCAGTTATGGTGTTGATCAAGCGGCACATATTTCAAATTTTGCCCGACTTTCGCGAGGGAAATGGGGGCAAACATGGAGAAGAAAAGGTTAGCGGGGAAATTCAAATTGAAGTGTGCGCCGAGGGGAAGATAATGGGTGGGAGAAAGGCCGGTCACGACACGTGTGGCCGGTGGAGCCATTTTCGGGGGAGGTGGGTGGTTGCAGTTATAGCGTCGGGGAAGAAGAAGGAAGGAGGAGGAAGAAAGGTGGGCTGGACCGGTGGTTCGGGGGAAAGAAAAGAATAGAAAAAGAAAGGGGAAACCCAGCCGGGCCCGAGGTGAGGGCTGCTTAAATGAAACGATGTGTTTTGGGTATAACGGAGTAGAAACTCGGCGCACTTGCTGCCAAGGAAAGAAGGAAGGAAAGAACGGGAGTGGGCCGCGGTAGGAGGAGAAGGAAGATGGGCCGCGACCAGGCCCAACTCGGCGAGGAGAAGAAAGAAAAAGAAAAGAGGAAGAAAGAAAAAGAAAGAAAAAGGAAGAAAAAAAGAAGAAAGAAAAGGAAAAAGGAAAAAAGGGAAAAAAAGAAATAGGATGGTTGGGTTATATAAATAAATTAAAATATTTGGGATATTTAAAAATAATAATATTTAAATCCCTTTTTAGGATAAATTAGGATTTTTAAAAGATTTTCCAAAAATTTCATTTTAAATTAATAAATCACTCTAATTTTATTCAATTAAATTATTTATAAAATTAACATTAATTTGAAACTATTTTCTCTTTCTTAATTTAAATAAAATAATTTATTTGAATAAATTCCCAAATTAAATTCTTTAATTAGTTAAAATACCCAAATTTCCTCTAATTAACATATTTATAAAATTTCTTATTAATTTGCCTTAATAAATTTCCTTTTATTTTAGTAAAATTAATTTATTAAATTAAATTCTCCAAATAAAACCTTATTTAAATATAATATTTAAAATTAGAAAATTTCGGGGCATTTCATTATTATTATTATTATTATTATTATTATTATTATCATTATTAAGATTCGAACTATTACTACTACTACTATTATTATTACTATTATTTTTGTCATTATTGTTATTATTACCTATATCACTAATATTACTATTACTACTAGCATTATTATTATTATTATTATTATTATTAGTATCATTATGGTCACTATTTTAGTCTTAATAATACTACTATTATCATTACTAAGATTTGGGTGTTATTAGTATTATCACTATTATTATTATTATTATTGTTATTATTATTATTATTATTATTATTATTATTATTAAAGCTATTATCTTTAGAAATATAAATATTACTAATAATACTTTAACATGGACCAATATAACTACCAAGACCTATTTTGACTAGTAATAGTATGATTAGCTACTTTAAAAAAAATACCCCTACTTTTACTTATAAAACTACTACTATTATTATTAACCTTAATATTAGGCTATGATAAGGGTAAGGTAGGAAATAATGGTAATTTTAGTAAGAAGGAAGTTAACCCTAGTATTTTCCTCTTATAGGTGAACCAAGACAAAACCCTAAGGAGGCGTAGGAGTGTGCTCCAAGCCCGGTATCGTATTAGGTAAGGATATGGTTAAGGCCTTTTGTGTGTGAGATTGTGCTATGTGTATTGGTTTGATGTGTGTGCTGTATATATTATATTATCATGTTCTTATAGCACAGCTTGCTAAGCATGGAGCTAAGGTAAGTTGTAGGGATGGCAACGGGGCGGGTACGGATCGGGTACCCCTTATCCATACCCGAACCCGATAAGGAATTTGATACCCGTACCCGCATGGATATCCGTTGATGTACCCATATCCGTACCCGACGGATAATTTGTTACCCGACGGATATCCGTTACCCGACGGATAATCCGTTACCCGACGGATATCGTTACCCGACGGATATCCGTGGGGTAACAAATTATCCGTCAGGTACGTATATGGGTACAGTAATGGATATCCATGCGGGTACCCGTTATCCGACGGATTAAAATTACCTGTTTATCCGTTACTATTACCTGTTTATCCGTTTTTGTACCTGTTTACCTGTCATAATATATATAATTTACCTACAAAATTATTTTTTGATATTAAAAATTAAAATATATATAAAAAACATCCAATAATTCATCAACTTAGTAGCTAAAGTTGATAATGTACCTGGAGCATAATAGAAAAACATAGTAAAATATGCCAACAACAATATTGTTTAAAGTTTAAACATAGTAGATAATGTCCAAAAAAATAAAAAACTAGTAGAACACAAATGGCATTCATAAATCATGATAGGATGAACTTTTCAATCTACATTCTTCAATCTTCAACCTTCAGACTTTAATCATCATGATTCATGAATCATGCATCTACCTGGTACATAAAAACAGTAAAAATAAATAGTCAAAGACTCAAATATTGAATATATATATATATATATATATAATATTCATATATATTATAGAATATAGAATATATATATATATATATATATATATATATATATATATATATATATATATATTACATTTGCTAATAACATTATAAAATTTATAAACATCTAAGTTTTACCTCATTTTCACCGTTGTCGTCGGAGTCCTCATTCTCAAAAGAAGTACGACAAGCACCACGATAATGTGATACTTGATAGTCATTATTATCTAGAAAAGAATTGAAATAATAAAATTAATAGATAAAAGAATACATATTTCATAATTAAACTAAATTTTAATAATATAAATAAAATATTACCATTGTTACTCATCATTGCTGCCCAAAGCCAATCTCGACCACACATCAATGCTTCTAAAGTCTTTGGATGTAGCCGATTGCGGTGAGGAGTGATAAACCGACCGCTCGTGCTAAAAGCAGATTCTGAAGAAACTGTGGAAACAGGAATAGCAAGAATATCTCTAGCCATATTTTGTAAAATTGGAAACTTAGTGTTTGTCTTCCACCATGACAAAACATCAAAATTCTCCATCCTTGGCATAACAGCCTCCTCCAAGTAATAGTCTAGCTCGTTCTTTTGCGATGAATTAGTGACACCATGGTTAGCTAACCACTTTTCATATATGTCTGCTTCTCTAGAATCCAAACTAGCACTACCACCATAGGAAGTATGACTAGAAGTAGTCAAACCACAAGATGTACTTTTATTTCTCTCTATACGCCTCAATTTCTCCTCATACTCTCGAAATAATTCATAACATATTCTACGAACTTTCTCTATCTCATCATAAATGGAGTCCGGATAAATTAAAGAATAATAACATTCCACCACCTTCATTTTATATCGGGGATCCAAAATGGCTGCTACTGCCATAATCCCATGAATAACACTCCAATATTTATCAAATTTCTCCAACATTTTTTCAGCCATATTCTTAATATTTTCATCTTCCTCTAATGCCCATTCAGTCAAAGCCGATCTAATCTGACATACCTTAGGGAAATATACGTTAGAAGTAGGATACTTATTTCCCGAAAACAACAAAGTAACCTCATAAAACAACGATAATTTTGAACAAATAATCCGAGCTAATTTCCACTCCTCGGAACTAGGACAACATTTAAAGCTAGGCTCCAACCATGATAGCCTCTCAAACACATCTTCATACAACAATGCAACATCAAGCATTAAGAAAGTGGAGTTCCATCTTGTCTTACAATCTTGTACTAAGGCCTTAGTATATGGAACTTCTTTTTGTTGACAAACTTCTACAAACCTTTCTATTCTTTTTGGTGTTGCCCTCCAAAACACCACACTCTCACGAATATTTTCAATTGTCTTTTGGATTACATCCATTCCATCCCTAACAATCAAATTCAGAATATGCGCAGCACAACATGTGAAAATATTTTCCATGCAATAAAAAACACTTCGCTTGTAATCTCCTTTTCATCTCATCAATCATAGCATCATTGGTAGTACAATTGTCAGCAGTTAGCGTTGTGAGTTTTGTATCAATATTCCAATCCACCAAAACAGTTAACAAAACATCACAAAGAACTTCAGCTGTGTGGGGAGCAGGAACATAGATGAACCTTAACAAAGATAAAAGGAAAAAAAAATAACAAATGAGAATGAGAACAACACATTATCATATAGCATTAACATCAAAACTTAGAACTTAATGTAGATAAAATATTAAAAGTACCTGAGTATCCGACTTTGTAAATTCCATTGAGTATCAATCTAATGAGCTGTTATAGCCATAAAACCCTTCTTTTGATTTTGAGCGGTCCACATGTCAGTAGTAATTGAAACCCTACTCTTATTACAATGTAATAGGGACATTGTTTTGTTTTTCTCAAACTCAAACATCTTAAGAATATCACTCTTTAATGTATTCCTCGAAATCAACTTAAAAGATGGTTGAAGACCAGACACGAACTTTTTAAATCCTTCATGTTCCACTATAGAAAGTGGATACTCATGCATGACCACCATATTACACAAGTCTTGCCTTGAAACTTCTTGATTGAATTCAATGATCATGATCTTTCCCTTTCCTTCCCCCTTTTGAGTAAATTGCAACTTGTTTTGGCCTACTCCTCGTATAACTTTAAAACCTACACACTTCTTTATATGCTCATGCAAATGAGAAGTGCCATTTCTAGGATCCCCAATTAGACTTTTATTACAACCTTTACAAATGGCCTTCTTCTTCCCATTAGTTTCCACAGCATTAAAATGTTCCCATACAACAGAAGTTTTCTTTCTTTTTTTTCCCTAGAGTAAGTTGTTGCACTTCTACATCTTCCTCTTCTTCATTTGTAGATGGGTCCATTGTATTGGGGTTACTAGCTGCAGCAGATGAATATGGAGGTGCTTGACTTGGTGAATCGGTAGTACTAGCTCTAGTTGCCATCCTTAACCAATTGATTTGTATATATCATACAAAGTTGTTGTACAACCTGTAGACCAATGACAACAAAAGGAAAAATAAACATGACTGTTTTTTATAATTTCTTTCTGCAATTTTCTTCTACCTTTTTTTTCCTCCCATTTACATTCCTTTTCTTCTCTATCTTTGTTTATGCATTGTTTGAATCGATGTTAACTACCATTCATATCTGTATCAATAAGTGCAAATATTTTAACAAACATAAAATATAACTTAGCTTTGCACGAACAATAAGGCCTATATGCTGATTTATCATCATGCTCAAGTGTTAATAAGTTTTCTCAACAAAAGGATGTGTTTAACTTAGCAGCAAATTCAATAAATGACTAATAAGTAATTCTCAATCTGTTGGCGGGTACATCAGACTCTTCTTTCACACGCATTACTTCTTATTTCATGTATATTTTTAGCTTCAAGAAAGGAGAAAAATGTGTCATGAATCAAACCATAGATCTCTCCTAATTTCTATTTATATGAAGTACTATCTAGTCATGCATAGAGACTAGGACCAAATATTTTTCCCCTTACGGATATTTGGGAGAAATTACAAAGTTTAAAAACTTTGTTGTTTTTACTCATATTCAATTCCTATTATGGCTGCTCCACCAGCACTGCGGGGTAGAAATATTTATGATGGATGTCATCAATTAGAAGTTTGGTTTGCTCACAAGGAAACATGCTCTCCTAGTCATGTTTCTCCTAACAGTCATGATTGATCCATTGATGAACATAGGTTCAAAGGTTTTTATTCATTACCTTGAACAATAAATATAATCTGATATATTGATCAAATCCTGTGCTAATGAATATAAATCATTAGGCTAGTGAATATCATATTCAATTCCTATTATGGCTAGTGAATCAACCATCTTTTAAGAATATCATGAGTTCCACCCCAGTTTCATGATTGCTCAAGGTAGAAGAGCACATATACTACCAAACCCCTTATTTAGCACCGCATAACAATTCTCGCTAGCACATAAATTCAATTAAAGAGCTCAGTGACATTAACATCTGGGGTCAAATCCGTAATCCCACCCTTCTGTGCACGTACCTCCTCATTGTAGCTAGCAACCAATGTTCTCAGCTTTCTACCTCAATACCCATATTGACCGACATTACCCTGAGGCCCCATAATTCATGCATCTTCTTATTGTCTCGCACTCACTAGATAATGCTTCTAATTTAACAAAATTCATTATCATACTAGATAAACAAGTATAGCATCACAGGCGAACAGACTTCGCAAACACGACAGGAAAAAATAAATCAAGATGACATATAAAGTAGCTATTCAATTGCACAAACCTAATTCATGACATCTTCTCGAACACGCTAGAAACTAAGCTCAATAAATCGAAAAAACAACTAAAACTCTAGAGCAACTCAAAATAATCACAAGATGAATGCTTACCAGATTTACGAGTCGTGTGGCTGACGGCGGCTGTAAATTACAACCACGAGCAGCTGTGCGCCACTGCGCCTGTGCGGCTGTTACGGGCTGAAGGCTGACGGCGTCACGGCGGGGCGGCGGCCGGCGGGCTGTGTGTGCGGTGTGCCTGACTGCCTGTGCAGCTGTGCTCTGTGACTCTGTGTGTGTGTGTGAATGAATCGAGCAATCGGCTCGACTATTCGAGAGTCAAAGACTCAAACTCTCAAAGTCGAGTCGTCGCTCGTCTCACAGTTTAGAGTTCAGATGAGAGAGGGACTGAGGGAGAGAGAAATCAGTCGAGTCGAGAGTCGAGTCTCACAGTTCAGAGTTCAAACGAGAGAGGGACTGAGGGAGAGAGAAATCAGAGAGACAGAGACAGAGAATTAGAGACTTTGATTTGAATTTTTGACTTCGATAATCTGTTTAGTCGCTAGGGTTCATTTAAATTTTAATTTTACAAGTTTACATTTACAAGTTGCTGTTAATTTGAAGTAGGGTTAAATGTAAAATGACAATTTAATTTATAACTATAACTTATTCTTATATAAAAAGTTAAGGATAAAATGGTAAATATATAACGGGTAAACGGGTACGGATATGGGTAACGGATATCTGTCGGATACGGATATGGATACCCCGTACCCGTATCCGTACCCGAATATGTCGAGTATTTTTTACCCTTACCCATATCCGTATCCATATCCGTTTATCATTATCCATTTCATTATCCGTCGGATAAAATCCGTCGGGTTTCGGGTATTATCCGCCCCGTTGCCATCCCTAGTAAGTTGCATGTGTTTATGATATGTGTAATATGATATTATTACTTATACTTGAGTTGTGCTTATGTAACACTACCCATTATGACATGCATGATAGGAGGTCCTAAGTAGTATGATGTGGTTGTGAGAAAAATGAAAAGGAATAAGGAAAGTGAGTTGACTAGAGAATGGTAATGATGGCCTAATTATCTTATGACCTATGGGTGAATAAAAAGAGGAATAATGGGAATAAATTAAGGGAATGGATCAAAGTATGCATGGAGAGCCTAGGATTTGCATGAGATGGTTAGCCTTTGCATGGGAATGACTTTTAAGTGGAAAAAGTTAACTTGAGGATTAAGTAAGGTAAGGGAAGACTTGTTAAAGTAATTGGAGTCCATATGTGAAAAATAGTACGTGGGTTGGTGTAAGAATGCATGGGAGACTTGACTAGGGTTTTGGGAAGAAATGTTACGTGAGAGAAATGTGTAAGGAAGCAAAAAACTAATGGAAATGGTTAGAATGAGGAATAAAAGATGGAAGGGGTGTCACATGGAGGAAAAGTGAGTTAAGTGAGAAAAATGTATTTGGGTGTTGAGTGAGTGACATAAAGGAAAGGAGAAATACTAGGGTTTTCGGGGAGCTAACTAGGGTTTTTGTGATCATGTGTGGGAGTAGGATAGTGAGGTTGTAATGTCGAGTGTGGATCAAGGGAAGTGATGGTTTTGGTAATAAAGAAGAGTTTTGGGTTCATAGTGAGTGGAAAAAGATAGGAAGGAAGTCTCGGGGTCATAGGTTGTGTTGGATATGTGTCATGTGGAAGAGGTGATGGTAAGTAAGAGTGATGAATGAATAACATGGTATGAGGAAGAGAGGTGCTACATTTTTGGGATAGCCAACTAGGGTTTCGTGGCCACGTGTGTGATATGGGAAGTAAAATGGGTGATTGGGGATGAATTGAGTGAGGTGATGAATTGGAAGAGCATGAGTTGTGCGAGATAGAGTAAGGTTGGGCCATATAGGCCAAATTAGGGTTTCCCAAAGGAAAACCCTAGAGAGTGATATTAAGTTGATTTAGAGATATGGAAAGTGGGCCTTAGAATTGAGTATTCATGGTAATGAAGAAAGAGTGGGAAAGAATGTCTGGATGTACTAGAGGAAGTAGAAGTCCCAAGATATGGGACATGATTTTCGGAAAGTCGAGTGGGTTGTGAATGTCTAGTTGGGGTTATGTGTAGAATAAGATACAATAAAACACTAAGTACTTAAAGTGAAAGATTATCGAACCAGGGCCCAATGAGGTTATACAATTTTCGGTCCACAGGCTATAATAGTGGTCAGGTGCATTTTGCCCTGCTGAGTGATTTTTTGATCCATCGGCTATAATAGTGGTCAGGAGCGTTTTGCCCTATTGAGTATTTCCGATCCACCGCCTATAATAGTGGGGGATTATGGGCTCAATAAACCAAACTTTGTATGGTAATAAGTCATGGGAAGATATTATTTACTTACAGTGGAACACCTCGTGAGTCAGGGCTAGTAAGGATATATTTTTCCGGTTCACCGACAATAATAGTGGTCAGGTGTGTTCTATCCTGTGGAGTGTTTTCGGTCTACCAGCTATAATAGTGTGGTTCTCATACTCATGCGGAATTAATATGAGAAATGTGTGAACCAGAAGTATAAGACATGGAAAGATACTAATTATTTACAGTGGAATACTATGTGAGTCGGGGCCAGTGAGGTTATATATATTTTTCGGTCCACCGACTATAATAGTTGTCAAGTGCGTTCTGTCCTATAGAGTGTTTTTGGTCCACCGGCTAATAGAGGGGTTCCCGTATTCACATGGAATTAATATAAGATATGTGTAAGATAAAATATTAGTATAAATCTTGCCTGATCTTATAAATCTGAAATATGCCTTATATGCCTTACGTGTTTATATTCTTTCATGGCCTTACTTGCATGCTTCTTGTTGGTCTTACCCATATGGTTACCTTACTCAGTATGAAGCATACTAACCACCTGTTTCATGGGTGCTGCTCGTTGCCACAAGCAGAGGGACCTTCTGAATTTGTGTAGGTAGGTGGGATTGTGTTTGATGCCTATGGCGTACAAAATGCATCAAGCGAGGATATGTGCTGACCATTAGACCTACCTGGGGCCGAGAATGGATGTTGGTCAGACTCTCTTATTCCTGTTTACTAAGGGTTCTCATTTTATTTCAATTTTATTTTATGGCATCGTACCTTTTATCCCTTTTGGGAACTTAATTATGCAACTCGTTTTTTGTTGTATCAACTTTTATTGCACACTCTGATTTTAGTGTTATGAACACTTGATTTCTATGAATTTGTGTTTAAGTTTTCCTAATTCTTCGTAACACTTTTCTTTAGCCTTGTAGTTTGTATGAGACTGGCCGGGGTCTGAGCTTGTACTAATCATGGCGATAGCACCCCCGTGCTTGTATTTGCCTGTTTAAAAGAAAAATTTAAACGATGATCTTTGGGGGTATTATAAGTTGGTATCAGAGCATTGGTCCTCGTAACCACACCTATTTTTCAAAGCAAAGTTTGATTTACAAAGTTTTTACCAGATTTTGAAGGGTTTTCATACCCTAATGAAATCTTTTTGTTTTAATAACTCTGAGTCCGGCTCTATAGTGAGGAACAAATGGTAGATTAGGAGTTTCCCCGAAGGGGAGTTAGTGGGTAGTAAATTGCATCGAACTGGTGGATTTTTTGATTAATGAGAGAATGAATTCCAAGAAGAGAATGGTGAAACTTAATATTTTCCCGTTATTTGAGATCATATTCCCCTTTTGTAAAAAGAACCCTCAAATAGTGGACCATGTCTTCCTCCATTATCATGATTCATGGTGCTAGCAAATTTTGCTATAATAGCTATGATTTGTGGGGGTGTTATGTGGATGATGATGGGAATCATGGAAAGTCCTTTCATAACTTGGATGAGTGTTGAAAGAAAATTTGGATGTGCATTTTATTTACAATCATGGACACTATTTGGCAGTATTGTAATAGGGTTATGTTTGAACGTAATGAAGTGTGCTAGAACCATATGATGATGATGATCAAATAAAGGTTTTATTTTGGGAATGTTGGGTCCCATGCAAATCCAATTATATCATCCACATTATTCATTCTATTTGAAATTAGAGGAGGAAAAATTCTCCTTAATCTCTTAGACTTATTTTTGTTTTACAAGTCTCTCATCCTTATTAGTTATTCCAAACGATAATAAGTATTCTTGCACTTGTGGAGTTGCATTCATGACCTCATAGCTAAATATATGGTTCCTATTCATTTCAATGTATGGAGTTAATGGTAGTAAGTTGAATGGTGGCATGAATGTGGAATATTTATAGGATAACACTTTATGAGGATACATCAACTAATGAATATGGTTGATTCATGCAACACCATTTATTGTGGGAAAAAAAATGGACAATCTTTAGGTTTTTCCCTTAAAGTATATCAGCAAAGACAATTTGCACATTTCATCATCAATTCAAGCAAAGAGTGTTTCCTCTCTAAGTTAAAAGTTTAGCTCAAAATAGACAAAAAAAATGAGAGAGGGATTCCTTCAAGTGGTGTTCTTAAAGTTGTGTATCTCTTGTGCCTACATATTTTTTATAGCGAAGGTTCTTATTGATGTTGTTCCATGGGTGTAGGCATCTTCCCAAACCACATTAAATTTTGGTGTGCTATTTCATTTTTTTGGTAAGTAAATAATTTCATTACTAAAAGTGATCAATCGGTACAATAATATATGGCCCTCACCGTGACATTCTCTATTGTACACCAATGATCTATCAAGGCCGAAAAATTTCAAAGTTGCAAATCATTAGACTCTCTATATCTAATAAAGAGATAATGAATGATTATTCTGATAAGAACCTCAACTCATTGTTTTTTTGTGCTAGAAAACCACTTCATTTATGCCGATCCACAAGTTGTACATGATGATATTGAAGCCTAGTATTTAGAATTAACGCTTTAGAGTGTGATATTATGTCATTTGTATCATATAATGGAGATATTCAATCCATATTTTATCTTTAAATAGTAAAAGCATCTAGTTTTATATTTTATACCAAAGTTGTCAATTGAGCAACTATATAGTGGATAAATATATGACTCACATCCTCACAACCATCAATGCAAACTTCACACTCATTTGATTTATTACTTTGCCACTTTTTCAATTTCTATTTTATTGCAAGACCTCCTATGAGCTTTGACTGGGTATTTGATGCACAAAATAATATAGTTTTGGTTCATGCAGGTGTTAGGAAAGTGTAATGTTGGCACTGTTTTGGTTCGTGCAGGTACTAGAAAAGTGTAATGTTGGCATGGTGCATGTTGTGAAAAACATGGGGGGTTGTGTTAACTAACATGGACATGTGTTTTTCATAGAATATTATGGGGTGAATTTTTTGGCAAATGATAAGAGTAAGAAAATAAACACGGGGGGTCCTGTGTTTATGAACATATACCGTAATTTTTAATAACTTTATGAAACACACTATTTTACTCCGTAGGGTTTTATTTAATATAAAATAGATGTGATAAAACCCTAGCCTTCAATTCATGCGTGTAAAAACCTCTTCTTCTTCATAGTGTTTTTCTAGTTAGAGAATTATTGATTTGTGTAATTTGTTTATTGATTTTTTGAATCATCTTGTAATTACACAAGTAAATGAATAAAGATATTTGTTTTTTTCCCTAATTGGTATATTTTGTGATTGAATTGTAAATTGTTCAATTGTCTTGTTAATTTTGATACTCATTCAAATCCTTCCAATCTTTGTTATTCTACAAAAATTTAGTATCAGAGTTGTGTTCGTTGAAGAGATTTGGTAATCGATATGGACACAAGATTTGATGTTGAGAAGTATAATGAGTCCGTAAATTTTGGTTTGCAGAAATTGAAGATGTGGGAAATCTTCATACATAATGGATTGGAAAAAGCTTTATTTGATCATTTGAATAAGTAAGAATCGATAACAAATGAGAAATTTGAGGAGTTATATTTGAAGGACTTCTCTACCATAAAACTATGTTTGTCCAATGAGGTATTGCGAGAAGTGGTAAAAGAATCAACAAAACATTGTGGTTGAAGCTTGAACCATTATATATGACAAAGTTAGTAGCGAATCAGCTACTATGGAATAGTCTACTTCATGACCTAAAATTAGGTGAAGGTATATCAATAAAATTTCATTTAGATGAGTTTGATTCTATTATAATGGATTTGCATAACATAGAATTCAAGCTTGATGAAAAAAATTAGCCATGATATGATTTTGTATTCTTTGTCAGCAATATTTAAGCATTTTCATGAGATAATTTTTGTAAGGGAAGGATGAGTTAGTCTTTGAGGATGTAAAATTCACCCTACTACAACGGGAGTGGTTGAGTGGTAGTGGTACTTTCAGGGACTCACAAAGTGAGGGACTTGTAACATGGGGGAAGAATAAAGATCAGGGGTCTAGTGATTGTAAAAAGTCCATATCAAAGTTAAAGAGTTAATAAAAGAATGTGATGTACTATGGGTGTCATAAAAAGGGGCATATTACAATTTTTTCCCTAATAGAAATCCTAGTTCTAAGTCTAGTGAGTTATCCAGTATGAAGGATGATGTTTTTGTTACCTAGTATGGAAGTGATGGAGATGTGTTGACGACCATTGATAGATACACCAAGATAAGTGATAGATGGATCTTGAATTCTAGGTGTTCATAATATATATGTCCCGACTAGAGTCGATTTTAGATGTCTGAGGTGACTCATGGAGGGGTTATCTTGATGGGAAACGATATTGCTTGCAAAGTTGTTGGGATTAGGACAATGAAGGTGAGGATGCATTGCAGTGTGGTCAGGACACTGTCCAACATAAGACGTCTCCCTCATATGAGCAAGAACCTCATCTCTTTGAGTTCCTTGGATCGTAATGGGTATTGGTGTATGATTAAAGATGTTACACTGTGAGTTAAAAAAGGGGATCTAGTGGCGATGAAGGAAAAATGAGTTAGGACATTGTATGAGTTGGTGGGTTCCATTATTGTGGGGAAAACTACACTCATATCACCGAGGTTGACATACTTGGATGTTATGAGACATTATCACATGAGTGTTAGGAGGTTGACTGAGCTCTCTAAAGGGGGTTTCTAGATGGATAGAGTATAGGTACTGTATAATTCTACGAGTAATGTGTGTTTGACAAGCAAAAGTAGGTAGTTTTTTGATAGCTAAGCATAGTAGGAGAGTACCTCTTGAGTATATCCATTCAGATTTGTGGGGTCCAATAAGAGTGGTTTCCAAAGGAGGTTAATGGTACTCGCTCACATTTATTGATGAATTATCAAGAAAGGTATGGGTTTATTTCTTAAAGCGTAAGAATGATGCATTTGGTGTTTTCAAATGCTAGAAGACCTTGCTAGAAAAGGAGACTAGGTAGCAAGTTAAGTGTCTCAAGATAAATAATAGACTTGAGTTTGTTAAGCGAGTATCATTAATTTTTGTTAGGAACATGGAATAGCGAGACACCACACTTAAGTAACACCCCAAAATTTACTACTGAAAATTTTTGTTTTAAGTGGAAGTGTATAATCAAATAGTTGGGTGTTACCGCCATAATTGACATAATTCTCACTTACTCCACCATCCTTACGTCAATCACAAGGCAAAACAATTAGAAAACTAAAACATCATAGAAAGAAATGAGACAAATTTTAATAACATCAAATAAGAATTTGGAGATCAAATCCAATTACTATATCAAAATACAACAAAAGGGATCCCATGGAACTAAGAGTCCAAAAAGGTATCCGGGTAAAACTATCATCCGAATAACATGACTCTATGCTTCAACTCTTGAAATGCTCCCTCACAAACATCATCCCACTAAAATTTAGTCGTCTACTTCAAAAGGTTCGTCAAAGGGCAAGCTATCTTCGAGAAATCCTAAATAAAGCATCTGTAGTACCTGGCCAAACCTAGGAAACTACGTACCTCGGGAATGCTAGTGGGTGCCTTTCACTCAATCACTACTAGAATCTTCGCCAGTTCCACAACGACTCCTCCTGCTGACACCACATGACCTAAAAATGCAACCTCCGAAGCTAAAACTTGCACTTATAGAGTTTAGCATACAACTTGTGCTCTCTAAGGAGTGATAAAATCATCTATAGATGTTGATCATGCTCCTCTCTACTTCGAGAATAAACCAAAATATCATCAATGAAATTCACAACAAATTGACCGAGGAATAACTGGAAAATCCTCGTCATCAAGTCCATAAAAATGGCGAGCGCATTAGTGAGCCCAAAAGGTATCACCGTAAACTCATAGTGCCCGTACTGGGTCCTAAAGGTTGTCTTCATGATGTCCACTTCAGTGATGTGCAACTGATGATAATCCAACCTCAAGTCGATCTTTGAGAAAATTGAAGCACCGTGAAGCTAATCAAACAAGTCATCGATCCTCAAAAGTAGATATCAATTCTTCACTGTCAACTGGTTTAGGCCCCGATAATCTATACACAGATGTAATACCCCAAATTTTTGTTCACCTAATCCCAAATAATTAATACCTTAATCCAAACCCTAATCTTAGGAATTTTATTTTAGCCCTTCCCTAATTCTTTTATCCCAAAATCTTAACCTAAACCTAATCTTTGACTCGGAAAATTTGTAATTCTTAACCTAACTTTAGATCCGATTAATTTATATAATTAATCTTACCTATTTCGCTAATCTAAAAAAAAATTAACCTAATCTAATCCTAACCTCTAGCCTCTTTTTCCCTTTTCTTTTCTTTTTCTTTTTTTTTCCTTCTCCTCCTGCGCTGATTTTGTGGCGTAAAGGAATTGTGTTCCTCTACACGATCACCATCACTCTGCCACCCTTGTGCCTTTGTTGCATCATGACACCATCACCCCGCACACCACCGTCATCTCACCATCACCCTCTGCTTCTTCCCCTACTGCCTTTGCCACCCTCGTGCACCGCCATCATCTCCATCATTCTCAGCAAATTTTCTTCGCTCGCACATCACCACTCCCCTGCCAATTTTTTTCCTCCTTGGCACGCTACCATACTAGTATATACCCCTCCACCTCTCAATTTTATTGTCGTCCATCATCCATGCCCGACCTCTTTTTCTTTCTTCTTCCTTCTTCTTTCTTATTCTTCCTCCCTGCTACTGCCCTATTTCGGCCAAACACCACCCTCACCACCATAGCCACCAAGCACCGCCATAGCCTGGTGGATCAGCCATCAAGACCACCCCATCACTTCCCCCTCACTATCGCCAGCCATCGCCACTGACCACCACCTCTTTTTCCTTCTTTCCCTTATCCATTTCACTTTTATAGAGTGCATGGCCGTGTAACACTAAAAATTTGCTATCGCACAACCGTGCAACCTTTGCATCGCCTGGTCATGCGTGATCTTTTCTCTCGACCAGGGCTGCACTACCTGGTCATGCATGACCTTTTCTCTTGACCAAGGATGCACTGCTTGCAGCACAACCATATAACTCCCCATTTTCAGCCATGCACCCCTATTTTCATGCCCAAACCTTGCCCAAACACCACCAAAATTTCACCATAGAACCACCATACATTCCACTAAACTTCCATATAACTCAAGCTTCCCTTTGACTCTAGTTATTTTCATTTTTACCCTCCTCTACCTTAACTTTCCCTTTGATTTTAATATTTGATCCTAATCATATTTTATCTTATTTTCATAGGTGATCTTCTGATGATCTCAGAGTAGGTATAGGATTTACATGCATAGAGCTTGGTGCCTTTGTTGGTAAGGATACATGTTGTAGCTACGGTTTTATGTGATACATGTATTTTTGTATGTGCTTTTGTGTTGAGTATGTTGTATTGAGTAATGTATTTATGGAAATACTATGAAATGATATTCTTGAGAGTAATGAAATTATGTAAGTATGTATTTGGTTATAATGTTGGATACATGATATCTATGGGAAACTAAGGATAAGTACTTCGAATAATGATTGGAAATTTATATGTATTAGTATTGGGTTTTATAAGGCCTTTGGGAGAATACGATTATCTTGACTACCCTAAAGGTATTATGATCTTTTGAGGATAATTACGTGGTCATACTTATGTTATTCAGTTGTATGTCTTGAAAATTTATATGAGTTCAACATGATAATATACAATCAACTCTAAATAAGGTGCGAATCATTTAAAGTGAAAGATCATATGAGTCGGGTTGAGGTGTTTATATGGATTCATTCCACTGGATAATAATAGTGGCTCGGGTATGTTGTTCCTGAGAGGTGCATTAGTCTGTTCTACTGGATTAAGAATAGTAGGACCCCATACTCAAGGTGAATGAAAATAAGATTAAGAGATAAAGTATAAATCGAAAGATACTAATCATTCAAATTGGAAGACTACGCGAGTCAGGACCGAGGTATTGATTCCGTTACACTGGATAATAATAGTGGCTCCAGTTTTTTGTCCCCGAGAGGTACTTCAGACCGTTCCATCGATTTAATAATAGTGGCTTAGGAGTATTATACTCTGAGAGGTGTTGGGTCTGTTCCATCGGATAATAATAGTGGCTCGGGTGTGTTGTCCTCAAGAGGTGTTTTAGACCATTCCACCAGTTAAAAATAGTGGGGTCTCTGAACTCAATATAAATAAAAGATTGGAATATGGTATATCTAATGAAAGACCTAGAATCGGCAATTATCTGGCATTCTTTGATTTAAGCATGTATGATTTTCTTATTGGAATTCTTGTATCATGTGTAACCCTTCTTGACGATACTATTACCTTATTCAGTAATGGCGTACTGATCATCCGTTTTATGGATGCTTCTCAATCCAATGAGTAGATGACTCAGATGTATATGTGCAGGTTGATGGGGACCAAGTTGACAAATTTGCAGCCTTTGATGCTATATATGTGGATGAGTGAGTTCTTTTGTATCAAGGTTTTGGGCGTAGAGTCATGTTATTCAGATGATAGTTTTACCCGGATACCTTTTTAAACTCTTAGTTCTATGGAATCCCTTTTGTTGTATTTTGATATTGTAATCAGAGTTCATCTCCAAACGCTTATTTGATGTTATTAAAGGTTATCTTGTTTCTTCCTATCATGTTTTAATTTTCTAATAATTTTGCCTTGTGATTGACGTAAGGATGGTGGGGTAAGCCAAATTTATGTCAATTATAGTGGTAACACCAAACTATTTGATTATACCCTTCCGCTTAAAATGAAAATTTTCAATAGTAAATTTTGGGATGGTACAAGTTGGTATTAGATCTTTTGGTTTTGATTACTGTGTTTTGGTTTTCAAATTTTGGTTTTCAATGATCCCTTATCTGAATTTTAACGATCTATTTCACATTTAAGAAAACCCATTTTATTTTTAAAAACCCAGATTAACTTGTGAGGAATCAAAGATGGGTAGCCTAGGTGGCCTTGAAATATGAATTATGTGCATTATGCGTTAGTTAGCAAGGAAGTCTTAAGCCCTAACACATTTTTTATCTTACAGCTAGTTAGTCATCATGGCGCTTAATGGCTACGTCGGTCATCTTGAGGAAACTTTTGAGGCATTCATTGAGTTCATTAGGCGCCCATCGTCACCACCTCAGCCTCAACCGCCACCTCCACGTCCGCATTACCCACAAAAGGGTATCAGAGAAGACTAGCTTTGGAGGGTTACAGGACATCACCCATCCTTTATGTCGGTGATGAGGACCTAGTTATCCTAGAGGGATGGAGTCAGGATATGGACAGGACGTACAAGGCAATGGATTGCCCACCTACTCAGAAGGCGAGCATTGCAGCCTTCTTTCTCCGAGGAGCAGCTGACACCTGGTGGGTAGGTCGTCGTGCGTAGGGAGGACCGTCAATGTCTTGGGAGGACTTCAAGACACCAATCCACAATAAGTTTTATCCCGAAAATCTCAAGAAGGATAAACTAATGGAGTTCATGTAGGTTATTCAAGGAGGCATGACCATGAGGCAGTACCATGCTCGGTTCTCAAAGCTGTTGATGTTTGCGTCGGGGATAGCAGCTAGTGATTCTATAGTTGTGTATCAATTCAAGTAGGGGCTCCACTTCAGCAGCTGAGGGATGATGGGTGCTATGGCTTTTCAAAACTTAACCACCTTGTATGAGCGGGTGTGTGTCACCACTACTATGGTACAAAAGTAGGCTTCTATCCTGGGTAAGAGGAAGCTACAGACATAGGGTTCTGGAGGTAGGATTTAGTTTTAGAGAGGTGGACCTTTGAGTTATCAGCCTAGGAGTCAGACAAGTGGACAGAGCAGATCTGTTGGACTAGTGAAATGCTTCATGTGTCATTTCTACGACCGAGATCATCTAGGGTGAAACTACCAGTGTACTCTTATTTAGTATAGGAAGTGTGGTCAGCTGGGCCATCGATCTTTTTGAGTGTCAATGTCAGCAAGGTCAATTCTGGCAATAGGGACTACTTGTACCTCAGTAGTAGGCATATTAGCAACGGACCTACCAACAACCACAACAGTAGTTTCAGCAGAGGGCACTAGCCCCAGCTAGTGTATAGCCTAGAGAGACCATAAGGGCCTCACCCTTTCCCTCAGAAGGGAGGAAGATGGACTTAAGGTTCTGAAGGATATCATGGGAGGACAGTCAAGCGGATGCCTGAATGTCATCAGCCAGATAAACGCTGATTGACGACTGGATGTAGTCATGGTACATTTTCCATCCATTCATTACTAGCATATGTGTTGTTCGATTCAGGATTATCCTTGTCATTCATATGTACTGCTTTCATTGCTAAAGTTGCATTATCTCCATCTGCTAGTGTGTCTATTTCTATGATGTTGCCTTCTAGGGATGGATTGTATTGCACTAGGCTCTACTCGAATGTGACAATAGATATAGGAGGGGTAGACTTCCTAGTAGACCTGGTTGAAATGGACCTTTAGGATTTCGACATTATCATTGGGATTCATATGTTAGGGAGGTATAAGGCAGTGATAGATTTTTCATAGGAGCGAGTCGTATTGCGGGGACCTTAGGGTGCTAGGGTCTCTTATAGGAGGTTCAAGCTTAGACCTATGACAAAGGTCATATCTGCCCACGTGTTGTATTCCTTGGTGCGGAGGGGTTACCCTATGTATTTGTGCAGAGTTCTTGAGTTGAACAAGGACGTATCACCATTGGAGGATATCCTGATTGCTCGAGATTTTCCCAACGTTTTTTAGATGAAATACCAGGTATACCACCGGTACGGGAGATAAACTTCACCATTGAGTTAGTACCAAGGGCAGAGCCAGTTTCAAAGGCACCTTACCAGATGGCACTGGTAGAGTTGTGGGAGTTGAAGACTCAGATAGAGGATCTAGTGGCTGATGGGTATGTTCGCCCGAGTGTGTCTCCATGGGGAGCACCAGTGTTGTTTGTAAAGAAGAAGGAAGAAGAAAGAAAAAGAGGTCGGGCAAGGGTGATGGATGATAATAAAATGGAGGGGTGGAGGGGTATATATACTAGTATGGTGGTATGCCAAAGAGGAGAAAAAATGGCAAGGGAGTGGTGGTATACGAGCAGGGAAAATTTGTGGAGAATGATGGAGATGATGGTGGTGGATGAGGGTAACGAATGCAGTAGGGGAAGAAGCAGAGGGTGATGGTGAGATGAGGGTGGTGTGTGGGGTGACGGTGTCATGGTGAAGGTGATGGTGATCGTGTAGAGGAACACAATTCCTTCACGCCACAAAATCGGCGTAGGAGGAGAAGGGAAAAAAAAGAAAGAAAAGAAAAAGGGAAAAGAGGCTAGAGGTTTGGATTAAATTAGGTTAAAAAAATTTGATTAGCTAAAAAGGTAAGATTAATTATATAAATTAAATGAAATTAAATTTAGGTTAAGAATTACAAATTTTCCAAGTCAAAGATCATGTTTAGGTTAAGATTTTGGGATAAAAGAATTAGAGTAGGGATAAAATAAAAATCTTGAGATTAGGGTTTGGATTAAGGTATTAATTATTTAGGATTATGTTAACAAAAATTCGGGGTATTACAGTTGTGTTAGAAAACACAATATAATGGGGTTGCTAAGTCGATGAATAGAACCCTATTGAAGAAGGCTCATTTTATGTTATCATAGAGAGGGCTAAGCAGAGAGTTTTTGTAATGCTCCAAATTTTAGCTAATCATAATCCTGAGTAAGTAATATTGTGACCTAATTCTATTACCTTAACTCCTTAATCCTAATTCTTAACTTAACCTTAATCTCTATTCTAGGTTATTAGTATTTTTAACATAACCCTAGAAAGTTTTTAATTAAATTATCCTAAAACCCTAACCTAAATTATTTTAACCTAAATCTAATTCTAAACCCACAATTATTTTCCCCTCTCTTTTCTTTTCTTTCTTTTTCCTTGCCTGATTGATTTCCTTTTATTTATTTATTTCTCCTCTTATTTCTGCATGAAATCTTCCCCGTCCATACCCTTTACCATCCCCTCTACCATGCTATCACCTACACCCTACCCATCATCATGCATAACACCGCACCCTCATCATTACCCATACCCTATGCTTAGGGGTTTTCTTTGAATTTTTTTCAAGAATCTTAAGTACACCATCACTATCTTCCTCTTTGCCAATCTCCCTCTATATATGTATATATACTTACTAACCACCATATTTAATATTAGAGACAATCTCCTTCCTCCCTTCATTTTTCTGTCAAAACATACACTACCTAACAAAGCCTTCTTTCCTTTCTCTCCCTCCTTCTTGCCATAACCAAACACGCCCCATAAAACACCACCAACAACCCGTATTGTGCCTCACCCATTAGCACTAGCTACTTCCGTTGAAACCTCACCAGAACCACCAGCCAATCTCACCAAACACCTCCCCTTGCACCGGTAAAACCCATAGAACACACCCCCTACCTTTATAAAACCCCACCGAAACCACCCGTTTTCCTTCCTCGTTGAACTTTGGTGATCCACACCATTCTATACCCCTAAGTTTAACCAATACTACCGTAGAAAACCCCCTCCATTCAGCCAAAAACCAATGCAGCCAACGCCAACCCTTTGACCACTTCCACCGAGGCACACCACCCCTTTTAGCCCTTTCTTCTATTCACCCTCCTTAAGAACCATACATTCTTGTTGTTTCCTGCCCCTTAGCAATGGAACAAACTACTATTTCTACCCCCAAGACTTGGCCACCACAATCGATCCCCTCCCTTTGTTGCGTAACCTTCCATCAAAGTCCTTACCTTATGTTAGTTTTGTTTTCCTCACTTCTTCCACTATTTCTTAACTTAAATATTCCTTAATTATATCATTAATTTATAATGGTGTTGTTTTGGTTTCTTAACTAATTTACCAAAAGTTCCAAAAGAAGCGGGATAGGATATACATGCTTAGAAGTTGGTATATTTTTCTGTATTGATATTAGTCATGGTTTAGGATTTTGTGTTAAATGTCCTATATGATTACGTATATCATCATGTTTTTATTATTATGTTGCTAAATGCATGTTTTTAATTCTATGATATGATAATGTGGATTATATGATGGGAAAAAAGTAAGAATGAAGAAATATGGGATGATATAATGTTGTTAAGCTAAGTCATATTTTGTAGATTAGTATAACATATGGAAATGTAATGTGGGCTTCAATAAGTATGGTAAGTTGTAAATGAGTATATGTAAGAGGTATGTTGATGTATAATTTGAGGATTCAAAAATAATGACATGTGGATTTTTTTTATGAAATAAGGGTGTTAGGTTATCTTTAAATGACATTTTGGTAAATATGGGTTTAACATGAAAATGCTTGTATTTTAATGTGGTATATGGATTAAAATATTATACGTAGATCATATGAAATTTTTGGAGAAATTATGAATGGCCTAAGTTCAATAAAATGAGAGAATAGCCTAAGTTGATAATAGTAACCCTAAAAAAGGCAATGTTATTATTGTATACGCGAAACGTTAGAGTTAGACCATAATTTTTGGATATATTGTTAATATTTGAATTTTTTTTATGTATATTGAATTTGTTGATTATATTAGGCTTATGAAAAAGTTATGACCTATTTTTAAAATTAGAGTTTTGTAAGGTCTATGAATAGTAACTTTTGATATAGGGTTGTTATTGTATGTGTAAAACGTTAAGGTTAGACCACAATTTTTGGATATGTTGTTAATATTGGAATTTTTGGAATTTGTATTGAATTTGGTGATTATATGAGTCTTATGGAAAAAATTATACATAACTTATGAAATTAGGGTTTTGTAAGCCTCGTGGATTATAACTTTTGATATAGGGCTATTATCGCATTTGAAATACATGGACTTTATGCCTTGAATTTTGTATATGTTTATAACTATAATATTTGAGTAATATGTGCCAAATTTGGTGGATAAATAATCAATATGGAGGAAGCTATGCATATAGTATGAAATTAGGATTTCTTAAGAAGCCTACGGAATTTTTCCTAGCGGACGGCCTTGATATCTATGTGGTTGTGCTTTACTTGCTTCAGTTATGTTTTTTTACCAATCAAACCAATCATTGATAAGATATTAATCATCTAAAGTGAAAGATCATGTGAGTTAGGCCGAGGTGTGAGTCTATTCCATTAGACAATAATAGTGGCTTAGGTGTGCTGTTCCTGAGAGGTGTTCCAAACCATTATCCTGATTTAAGAATAGTGTCTTAGATGATTTTTTTCCTTGAGAGGTATTGGGTACAATCCACCAAATAATAATAGTGGCTTGGGTGTGTTGTGCTTGTGTAGCGGTTCAGACCGTTCCACCGGATTAAGAATAGTAGGGCACTAAACTCAAAATGAATGAGCATATGATTTAAGATAAGTAACTAATGGATAAGACATTAATTAGTTAAAGTGGAACATTACATGAGTTAGAACCGAAGTGTTAGGTCTGTTCCACCAGCTTATAATAGTGGCTCAGGTGTGTTATCCTCGAGAGGTGCTCGAGATTGTTCCATCGGTTTAAGAATAGTGGCTCATGTGCATTTTTTCCTAAGAGGTGTTGGGTCTATTCCAGTAAACGATAATAGTGGCTCAGGTGTGTTGTATCTGATAGGTGTTTTAGTCCATTCCACCATTTTAAGAATAGTGGGGTATCTAAACTCTATGTAAATAAAAGAATGGATTATGCTATATCTAATAATGAAATCTTGATCATTTTTTATCCCGCATCATTTATGTATCATGTATATCTACTTATTCTTTGATGTGAACTTATGAAATTTGTTGTATCCCTTACACGATAGTATTGTTACTTACTTAGTACATAGCATAGTTATCAACCTTTTTATGGGTGTTTCTCATTCCCACGAGTAGATCCGTCCTATTTTGCAAATGATTAATGATTATTGGCTTGATGGACTTGTCTTAGGTGAGCACTAATTGAATTGGTACAGGGCATAGTTATCCGAATATTTCCATCTCTATTTAGACTCGTAGTCCTCTATTTTCACTATATATTCCCTTCTCTTTATTTTGTATCTTGTATCATGATGGAATCAATTACTTTCCACACCTGATTCCTAGGTATAAGGTTATTTTTGCCTTGAAACTAACATAGGTTGGGCATAGGAAGTGCTTCTTACATGTTGGATGTGGTGTTGTATCCTAAATTTGGGGGTGTTGTAGTTTTAGGCTGAGTCAGTTCACATAGTAGCATAGTTGGTGAACTTGTTACGCAACAGGTTCATTGAATTAAAGACACGTGAGAAGTTGTGGTCTAGTAAATTAGCTGACTACTATAATTTGCATGTCTTTGATTGTTCTATTTATGCTTATGTGAATTGTGATAAACTTGAGCTTAGAGCTAAGAAGTGTATCTTTCTTGACTTGATATCTAGAATGAATGGGTACAGGATATAGGATCCAACTACATCTAAGTTCTTGATTGGCAAGGATGTTACCTTCAATGAGTATGTGTTCCTTTAAAAGATCGAGTCTTGTGATGGTGTATCTAAGGAGGTGAAGTATGCTAGTGCTTCAAGCTAGGTGAAGGTTGAATTTGACTTGGATGACAGAGACCCTTTTGATATACCCGTTATTCTTGAAGTGGGTGGATCCAAGAAGCAAGTGGAAAAAGGGGTGGTTCCCTAGATATAGCATGGAGGATTGTCAAGCCTTCGGTCAGGTATGGTTTTAAAGAATTTTTTGGCTATGCCTTATCTAGTGTAGAGACTATTGTTGATGAGCATGAGCCAACATCATTATGAGAGGCTATAGTAAGTTATGATTTTACCGAGTGGTATGATGTTATGGAGGAGGAGATGGAGTCATTATCTATGAATCAGACATGAGAACTTGTGAAGGCAACTAAGAAGAACAATATAGTTGATTGCAAATAGGTGTACAAGTTCAAGTAGGAGCCCCATGGATGAAGAGACCAAGGTATAATGCCAATTTAGTTGCACATCCTTTCCAGGAAATAGATGGAAAATAAATATTTAGAAAACCTTTGTGGAGGCTAATCATAATAAATGGGAAGGGTGTCTAATAGGCTTTATTATTAGACTACATCCAAGTTTTAATCAAAAATTTTCCTTTGTGCAGTATAAATGCCCTTCAATTGCTAATCCAAAGATTTGGATTCCTAATAAAGGGTTTGTAGTTTTCAAGTTTAGTTTTAATGAGGATAAAAATTGGGTTCTTCAATGTCCATAATGGATTTTCATGAATTGTATGTTCATCCTTAAGTCATGGCATAGATAATTCCAATTTGTGAAAGATCGGTTTCAGTTTATGCCACTTTGGTTTAAATTTCCAAATGTACCTTTAGATTATTGGGATCTATATCAATTAGCATAATTACCAATGTAGAAGAAAGAATCGCCTATGCTCGTGCTCTAGTTGAAGTAGATGTAACTAGAGCTGGCAAAAGTTGACTCGACCGGCCCAACCCGACCCGATACGACCCGAAAAATTTAGCAACCCGACCCGAACCAGACCCGACCCGACACTGACCCGACCCGACACTGACCGGATAAAAATAAACCCGACCCGACCCGACCCGATCCCAACCCATGACCCGTCATTGACCCGACCCGATAGTGACCCGACCCGTCATTGACCCGACCCGATGCCGACCCGACCTGTCATTGACCCGACCCGATAGTGACCCGACCCGCTTCGACCCGACCCAACGTTGACCCTATCCGACAATCACCGGATCTGACCCAACATTAACCTGATCAGACATAAAAATATATTATAATAATAATAATAATAATAAATTACACATATTTTATTATTCATTTAAAGCTTTTAAAAATATAGTATTTTATAAATTGTACTTATTTTTCATAATTTTACCCCAGACATTCTTATTTATTAATGATATCCTAATAAGATATATTATTAATAAATAAAAAACCAAAATAAAAAGGTAAACATCCAGTTGTAAGCCTGTAAAATAATTTTCAAAAAGTGTTCCATTACATCCACTAATCCACCTATTTGAAGAAACTCTTAATAGAAGAGCATAATAGTGTCCTTTATCAGTTATCACCCACAAAATCCAACAAATAATAACAATACCCCGTATCAAGACTATCTCACGTTACAACCCTAAATTTAAAGTTTTAGTTATATTTTTTCTTGTAATATTATTAACTTACTTTAAATATAATTTAGTATTCTACGTTCATTAATTTTAAATTTACAATATCTAATTATTTGTATTAATAATAATACTAATTATTTATATTTTAAATTATTTAATTTTTAATTTATATCAATTTATATATAATAATTAATAATATATGAAAATATATAAAATTATTATTTAATTTAAATTATATTTAAAATAACTTATTATAGTTTTTTTACTATAATAATAATAATTAATAAAAATATTACAATAAAAATATGAATATAATATAATTAATAAAATTACAATAAAAATATAAATATAATAACGTTAATAAAATAAATACAACTAGAGAAATTAATAAGATAAATTATGTAGAGAAATGAATATGAAAAAACAGATAGAATAAATGATATAAAAATAAAAGAAAAATATCTTTCATAAAAAAGAAAAATGAGAAGAAACTTTTAAATATTTTAAGTAATGAAATAAATATAATATATGATAAACATCTAATATTTTTACTTGTAAAATTTCTAAATATTTAAATTAATCAAATATAATACTATTAAAACTTATAAATATATATTATTTTATTTACCTTTGTATAAATAAAACACATATAATATTCTTATTTCATTTATCTTTATAGTAATGTTATGATTGTTTCTAATATATACAATGTAATAAATGATCATTATACATTGTATATTCTTGTTATTCTCACCTTTATTTTATAAAATTATCTTTTCTTAAGTTATCAAATATTTTAAGTAATCAATTAAATATAATATATGATAAAGATCTAATATTTTTACTTGTAAAATTTATAAATGTTTAAAGCAATCAAATATAATACTATTAAAAATTATGGATATCTTTACTATTTACCTTTGTAAAATTAAAATACATCTAATATTCTTATTTCATTTATCTTTACTAGTGATCCTATGATTTTATTGTATCTAATATTTACAATGCAATAAATGATCGTTATACATTGTATATTCTTGTAATGCTCACCTTTATTTTATAAAATTATATTTTCTTAAGTAATCAATTAAATATAATATATGATAAACATATAATATTTTTACTTGTAAATTTTATAAATATTTAAAGCATTCAAATATAGTACTCTTAAAACTTTTAAATATCTTTATTATTTACCTTTGTATAAATAAAACACATATAATATTCTTACTTCATTTATCTTTACCAATAATCTTATGATTGTATCTAATATATACAATATAATAAATGATAATTATATATTTTATAGTATTATTATACTCACCTTTATTTTATAAATTATTTACCTTTGTATAAATAAAACACATATAATATTCTTATTCCATTTATCTTTACTAGTAATGTTATGATTGTTTCTAATATATACAATGTAATAAATGATAATTATACATTGTATATTCTTGTTATGCTCACCTTTATTTTATAAAATTATCTTTTTTTAAGCAATCAAATATTTTAAGTAATAAATTAAATATAATGTATAATAAACATATAATATTTTTACTTGTAACATTTATAAATATTTGAAGCATTCAAATATAATACTCTTAAAACTTTTAAATATCTTTATTATTTACCTTTGTATAAATAAAACACATATAATATTCTTATTTTATTTATCTTTACTAGTGATCTTATGATTATATTGTATCTAATATTTACAATGTAATAAATGATTAATACATAGTATATTCTTGTTATGCTCACCTTTATTTTATAAAATTATCTTTTTTTAAGTAATCAAATATTTTAAGCAATCAAATAAATATAATATATGATAAAAATCTAATATTTTTACTTGTAAAATTTATAAATGTTTAAAGCAATAAAATATAATACAATTAAAACTTATAAATATCTTTATTATTTACCTTTGTATAAATAAAACACATATAGTATTCTTATTTCATTTATCTTTACTAGTAATGTTATGATTGTGTCTAATATTTACAATGTAATAAATGATAATTATACATTGTATATTCTTTTTATTCTCACCTTTATTTTATAAAATTATCTTTTTTAAGTAATAAATTAAATATAATATATAATAAAAATCTAATATTTTTACTTTTGAAATTTATAAATTTTTAAAGCATTCAAATATAATTACATTAATACTTTTAAACTTTTAAATATCTTTATTATTTAACTTTGTAAAAATAAAACATATATAATATTCTTATTTCATTTATCTTTACTAGTGATCTTATGATTGTATTGTATCTAATATTTACAGTGTAATAAATGATAATTATACATTGTATATTATTTTTATACTCACCTTTATTTTATAAAATTAACTTTTTTTAAGTAATCAAATATTTTAAGTAATCAATTAAATATAATATATGATAAACATCTAATATTTTTACTTGTAAAATTTATAAATGTTTAAAGCAATCAAATATAATACAATTAAAACTTATAAATATCTTTATTATTTACCTTTGTAAAAATAAAACACATATAATATTCTTAGTTCATTTATCTTTACTAATAATCTTATGATTGTATCTAATATATACAATATAATAAATGATAATTATATATTTTATAGTATTATTATACTCACCTTTATTTTATAAATTATTTACCTTTGTATAAATAAAACACATATAATATTCTTATTTCATTTATCTTTACTAGTAATGTTATGATTGTTTCTAATATATACAATGTAATAAATGATAATTATACATTGTATATTCTTATTATGCTCACCTTTATTTTATAAAATTATCTTTTTTTAAGTAATCAAATATTTTAAGTAATCAATTAAATATAATATATGATAAACATATAATATTTTTACTTATAAAATTTATAAATATTTTAAGCAATCAAATATAATATTGTTAAAACTTATAAATATCTTTATTATTTACCTTTGTAAAAATAGAACACATATAATATTCTTATTTTATTTATCTTTACTAGTAATCTTATTATTGTATCTAATATATACAATGTAATAAATGATAATTATACATTGTATAGTCTTGTTTCGATCATCTTTATTTTATAAAATTATCTTTTTTTAAGTAATTAAATATTTTAAGGTATCAAATAAATTATAATCAATGATAAATATCTTTGTTTGATTCAAAGCGCAATATTTTTTATTATTAAAATTTATAAATATCTTTACTATTTATTTGTGAAAATAAAGCGCATTTAATATTTTTAATTCTTTTATCTACAATATTAATCTTATGATTGTCTGTCTCTAATATTTATGATTTATGAAATGATAATTACTTGGAGTCGAATATGAGTAAATCCGTAAAAACTCGACCCGACCCGACCCATTAAGTTAACCTGTAACTAATTGAATCCAACCCGTCAAATTGTATGAAATGACCCCACCCATCAACTTAACTCGAAACAACTTGGACATAACTAACCCGTCATATTACATGAAATGATCTGAACGGGCCGAAGCCACCTACTCATGTGAACTAGAAAATAACCCGAAACCAACCCGACCCTACCAGTCAAGTTAACCCGAAATTATCTGAATATCCGAATCCGAGTTTTCTTAACCTGAACGACCGGATTCGACCCGACCCGACAAATTAACCCGAAATGACCCGACCTGACTTGACAAATTGACCCGAAATGACCCGCAACCGAAATGACCCGACTCGGAACTGACCCGACCAGAAAAATTGACCCGCAACCGACCCGACCCCACAAATTGACCCGAAATGACCTGACCTGACCCGCAACAGACCCGACAAATTGAATGACCCAAAATAACCCGACCCCTTAATGACCCGACCTGACCCACAAAAGTTAAATGACCCAAAATGACCCGACTCGTAATGACCCGACCCTCTATGACCTGACCCGCCCCACCCGATTGCCACCTCTAGATGTAACCAAGAGGTTTGCTGAGGTCTGTAATTGAAGATCTAGATGCAGGCATTTTTCCCCAACCAATACTTTATAAATGGAGGATTGCATTCTATCCATCCTGTAATACTTTTGGACATGATACTTGGTCTTGTCCAAAGAGGGCACAACCTTCTCCTGAAACTACTCATTCAAACTCTAAGAGAGTAGCTCCCACTGATCCTTAGAATTCTCAAAAAACATCAGTCTCTCAGCCTATCAAGGCTCCACCACCTTTTAAGACCACACATACTTGGAAACCAAAACAGCAACCTAAACCTTCCCCCTGAGAATATCGAGACCAAGGAATTATGAATCATCTCATTATCCCAAAGGAGAACCAATGATTTCCATCCCTAATTTGAACAGATTTTCCCCATTGGATTATAACCCTGGATACTTAAATGAGCTAGGGAATCAAGGATGTGATGACGAAGATCCTTATTCTACTTTCTACTCATGATAGGAGTTTGGAATGTGAGGGGACTAAATAAGCCTTATAAGAAGAAAGAATAAAGGGAGTGGTTGTATAATAATAATAGTATTAATCTTATGGGTTTAGTGGAGGCTAGAGTTAAAGAACCCAATTTTCTTTCTATCAAAAATAAAATAGGCAAACAATATGAAGTTCTATTAAATTATGCTCATTATCCTAATGGTAGGATTCAATGTTCGTAGAACCCCCTCATTTGGCATGTCGCTATTGTAAGTTTTCATGCCCAAGGTATACAAATTAAGGCTATCTGTCAATCCAACAATCAATCGTTCTATGCTACCTTCATTTATGCTCTTAACCAAGGGAATGAAAGAAGTGATATTTGGGGTTATTTAGATTCTAGCCAAATTATTGTTGACCTATGGGTTATCCTAAGAGACTTTAATGTGGTGCTTAAGCAAACAGAGAAATTACAAGGTTCAAACCTAAATATAGGGGATGTTAGACATTTTAATAACTGCCTCCAGCACATTATGGTGGAGGATCTTCATGACTTAAGTCATAAGTTTACATGGAGAAACAAGAAAGTAGGTGAAGCAAAAGTAATGTGTAAACTTGATAGAGTACTAGTTGATTGTCAATGGCTAACCAATTTCCCTACTTCTTATGCTGAATTCAAAGCCACATACTTCTCTAAACATAGTCTTGTAGTAGTGTCCATTCCTCCTTAGAGGCCTAGCATAAAAAGAAATTTCAAATTCTTTGAGATGTGTACATTAGACACTGATTTTCTTCCATTGATGACTGAGGTTTGGAACTAATTCTCATCACCATGTACTTTAACTAGAGTAAAAAATGCTCTCTTTACCTTAAAATATAAATTGAAGAAATTAAACTAGGAGAAATTTAGATACTTCCAAGGTGAATGAACAAGGGAAAAAGCTAAAAGAAATCCAAACAAATATCAATTCTCAGCCTCATAATCTTGATTGGTAGAAAGAGGAACAAAGTTGACTAAGGAAATTTGAACATTTTGCTTTATGTGAAGAAAGCTTCCTGAGAAAAAAATCAAGAATCAAATGGTTGACTATGGGGGATTCAAACAACAAGTTTTTCTTTTCTAATATGAAGGCTAGACAAAGTAGAAGATATATTTCAAAGATACAGAATCGTGAGGGGATGTGGGCATCTGATTATTCATCTATCAAGCAGGGTTTTACTAATTATTATTATGTATTACTTGGCTCTCCCCCTCTCACCCTAAAGTTGGTTGTGACCAAGCATAGATCTTACTCAATAGCCTTATTATGTCTATTAATCAACAACACTTCACACTACATCTTATCTCCTTTCATGAAGTTAAAGCTGCGCTATAGAGAATTAGCAATACTAAATCTCCTAGCTTAGATGGTTTTGTTGTAGTCTTCTTTAATGCCTCATGAGATGTTGTAGGGTCGGACATTTGGATGCTCATAAAGGATATATTTTCTTATGGATCCCTTCCACCTTTCCTTTCCCCCCTTCCTTGTTACTCTCATCCCTAAGGTGTATAATCCTTCAAAGGTAATTGTATTTTGACCTATTGCTTACTGTAATGTACTTTATAAGATCTTATCTAAAGTAATAGCAACTAGGCTTCAAAATTTACTCCCTGATTTAATTAATCCTTCCCAGTCAACTTTTGTGAAAGGTATATCTATAGGGGATAACATTCTCCTTATTTCTAAACTCATAAATATGTGTGGAAGGAAGAATGCATCCTAAGGTGTATGATGAAGGTAGATCTTATGAAAGCCTATGATTCCATTAATTAGATTTTCTAGTAAAAGGTGTTAACAGGGCTCATGTTTCCTCCCTATATTGTTAAGCTCATTATGGTATATGACTCTCAAGTCTCCTATATTTTGGCCTTTAATGATGAGTTGTTGCCCCCTTCACAACGCATAAAGGTTTACGATAGGGTGATACCCTATCTCCATATCTCTTTGTGTTGGGATTGGAATACCTTATGAGATCACTGTAGTATTTATGGGCTAATAAAAATTTCAACTAGCATCCCAAATGTAGAAAACTAGGGATTATTAATCTTTTTTTTGTAGATGAACTACTTTTGTTCTATATAGGAGATATCGAGTCTAGAATACTTAAAGATAAATTTGATGAGTTTAGTAAAATGTCTAGTCTACATATTAGCCCATCAAAGAGTTTGGTATATTTTGGAGGTGTTAATAATCACGATAAATCATGTATTCTTCAGTTTATGTCATTTACTGAAGGGAAAATTCCATTTAAGTATTTGGGTGTTCCTCTTTCATCCTCTAAACTTAAAGCTAGTTAAATGATAGATCCGATTGATAAGATCATAGGGAAAATCAATTATTAGTCAACCAAACCCAATTTTTATGATGGATGACTGTAACTTCTTCAATTTGTGATATATGGTATTCAAATGTATTGAAGACAAATCTTCATTCTCGCTAAAAAACTTCTGAATTAGATCATCAACATTTGTAGGCAATTCCTTTGAACTAGGAAACTCAGTCCTAAGAAAATAGCTCATATCTCCTAGTCGGCAGTTTGCTCACCCAAAAGAGAGGAGGGTTTGGGTTTAATGAACACTAATATTTGGAATATAGCTGCAGTTGGAAAACATTTATGTCATCTGGCTCAAGATAAAGTTAATTTATGGGGGAAATGGATCTATAATTACTATCTCAAAGGAATTCGAATCTTAGAAGCCTTGCTCCCTAGCACAACTTCATGGACGATCAAGAAACTCTTTGGTTTAAAGGACAAACTTCAACCAATCTTATCTCCTAATGACAGTTCTTCTCGTTATAAAATAAGAAAGATTTATGAGCTACTAAGAGTGAAATTCACTGAAGTAAAATGGTGGAGAGATATATGGCATAATAAGGCCTGCCCTAAATACAATGTTATTTTCTGGATTGTAGCTCATTCACGCATACCTACTAAAGATAGAATTAACAAATTTAGCTGAGTGGAAGATCCTAGCTGTGTATTTTGTGATAAATATAAAACATTACGCCACCTCTTTTTTGAGTTTCATGTGATCAAGATAATTTGGAATTCAGCCTATAAATGTTTTGACTTTTGAGCTACATCCCCTTTATGGCCACACATTATTGAATTAATTTCCAAATGTAGAAGAGGAAATAAAATGAAGTTGGTGTCGCTAAGGACTATATGTGTAGTGAGTTTTTATGAAGTATGGAAGACTAGGAATGAAAATATTTTCTCCAATAAAACTTGGAATTGGGTGAGTCTTGTTAGGAAAATTACCTATGTTATTGCTACTAGATTCATGTATTTGGGAGATACGGTTAAGGGTAATTGAATTCAGAATATTCTTGATAAATTCCATAGTATATGTTGTAATCACCATTTTCGGTAATGATATTTTACTTCTTAAAAAGGAGCCACTAATCATGGTTAAGTCCGAATGTTTCTTGAACTTGATTTGTGACGCCCTTTGTAGGGATGGGGATTTTTTGTGAAGGTTTTTCCATGTCATGCATCACAAATGCTCCATCGAGGTGGAGAAATGTGAGCTTTCAATGGGTATTTGATATATAACATAACATGTTTTTGGTTCATCCATGTGTTGAAGAAGTATAATGTTGGCATGGTACATTTTGTGAAAAACATGGGGGGCATGTTAACTAACACGAGCCGTGTTTTTTTAGATAATGTTTTGGGGTGAATTTTTGGGCAAATGGGGCGAGTAAGAAAATTAATACAGGGGTCCCGTATTTCTGCGTGAATTTATGAAACATGTAAGGTTTTTTGGTCCTTGTAAGATTTTATCTAAGATAAAAAGAGATGTGATAAAACCCTAGCCATCAATTCGTATGTGCAAAAACCTTTTATTCTCTATAGTGTTCTCCTTTTTAGAGAATTACTTATTTGTGGAATTGGTTGATTGAATTGTTGAATCATCGTGTAATTACACAAGTACATGAATAAATATCTATGTTTTTTCTCTAGTTGTTTTCTTTGGTGATTGAATTGTCAATTGTTTAATTGTCTTGTTAATTCCAATATTTGTTCAAATCCTTCAATCCATGTTATTCTGCAACACCTTCATGACACACCCACCAACATATGATATTGTGCTTAGGTATGCCTTGATGTTACCAAACTAGTTGAAACCAAGGGATAGGATCAACTTTCCTCCTCAACATCTATTACATTTTTTGGATCTAAAGTTGGTATTCGCTACCACAATCAATAAAGGATTTCTCCCCTGCATCTCTAGTGTTGAGTAGCTAGTTGAACATCCAGGAGAAGCCATAGTTTATTTCCATTACCCAAAGATTCTCATTTCAGATATATTTCTCTTGAATCTACTTAACCTATAGGTTATCTTTACACTTGATGAGCTTCCAAAGTTTTTTTTTTTTTTTTTTGCGATAAGCTCTATTCCAATTGTCTAATCTCCTCAAGCCTAATATTTTTTCTTCGTTTGGTTTGCAAATTTTCTTCCAAGCCTTTGAGGCTCTTCACTTTCGTTCATCAAGATTAGACTATAAGAACTATCTACAAAAAACATCTAGTTGGTGAATAATTATTTTGGGCAGTAAGAAATCTTACATCCAAAAGTTAGTGAGTCCAAAAATGATAGACTTTAGCACTTGAACCTTCCCTATGTAGCTTAGAAATTTTACCTTCTAAGAGTGCAGTAGGTAATCACTTTGTGATTATGAAAATGTGAGGGATTAACTATTCAATAGAGCCCCTAAGTATTTGAAGGGAAAGGCCCCATCCTAGTACTATAGTATTTGTATGATCTATTTCTATATTTGATCACTTACACCACCAAAACATATAATACTTTTCTATACCCATAAGTTTTAGCAAACTCATTTTAATTTTTACATATTAATATCAACTTATCCTTTGTAGAATAATGAGATATCATTGGAAAAACAAATACTTATGAGTCTCTTCATTTTACAATTTGGATGACCGCTAAAAATTAGTGAGTGTCATAGGGTCTTCAAGAGTCTAGTAAGGTATTCCATCTCTATAAAAAAAAAGAAGAATGGGGAGAGAGGGTCTCATTTCTGAATGCCCCTTCTCCCCTTTAAAGGTTTTCATAGAACACCTTGAATGATAATAGAAAATTTGTCTATGGTAACACATTACAAGACAACTCTCACAAAATATGTTAGGAAACTTTCTTCAAATCCTGGAAAAACATATTGAAGGAAGTGTCGGTTAATAAAGTCGTAGGCTTTCTTCAAATCCACTTTCATCATCATTCGTGGACTTACTCCATTTTTGTAGTATTTTCTTAGTAATTCTTGTGACATTAAGGTTTTCTCATCTATCTATCTATATGGAACAAAAGTAGATGGAGTGTTATCAATCACCTCTACCAACACTTCAATGATAGTGTTGCCTAGGATTTGGGGGAGGGGTTATAGACTACATTATAGCATGCAATGGGTATATAATCTACTATTGTGATAGCATTGAGATGATTTGGAAGAGGTGGATGGCAGTATAGTTCATGGATATAAGAAGGAAAACAAGAACCCCAAATCAATTGACCACAAAGTAAAAAATAATTGCCTATCATATCCTAGGTTGTCTAGTAAAATTTTCCATTAAAACCATCAACGTCACACACTTTGGAGTCCCCTATACTAAAAACAACTACTTTTACTTCTGTTATATTGATGTCCTATAGAAGTTTCTATCTAGAGCATTGGGACAAACTAAGACCTTGTTGGATGATTAGGGTATTGACTGCTTGTGGGGAAGGACTATTAGTGCCCAAGAGGCTTTTATAGTAGCATTAAGCTTCTTTTTCTATATGATTTCAAGAAGTAATAATGCCCCTGTAAACTATGAAGTTGGCTTAGAGAGTTCACATTTTACCTTTCTTTTAACTTAGCATGGAAGAAAACATTATTTCCATCCCCAAGTTTAATGTAGTTGATTTATAATTTTATTGTAGGAAATGGTCTTGAATTTGTAGTTATAGTAACACCCTCAAATTTTGAACCATAAAATTCCATTTTAAAGACAATGTGGAAGCTTTTGTAAAAGCAAAGCCACGAAATTTTACCACCACATCAACCATAAGATAGGTGTGATCATTATCTAGAACATGCCTTATGTAAGGCAAAAAGAAACAACCATGAATACTAATAATACAACAATAATAAAAATAACAATGATGAGAATAGCAATAATATGGATAGAAGGGAATACTAGAGTTTACCAACTCCAAATATAGGAATTAAAGCAAAAGGTTTTAATAACAAAAAAGAACTAAAAGAATCATAATGTAGTGGGCAAAATACATCTAACCGATTAGCCTAAGTCTTAACTAAACAAGGTGGTAACTCTCAAACCACAAGAAATGGTCACCTATTAGCACACGTATCATCGTCCACATACTTTAGCTGAGAATTGTAACCGTAAAAATCATTCTCTACTCATCAGATCAAAAGTCGAATCATTACAGTGACCACACAAATGTTGTATCATTACGGTGTGAAGTACTAATAAAACAGGCTACCTAAAACATGTTAAGGGCTTATGCTACACATTGAAGTCACATAGAATTATGGCAATAAGCCTAATAACATAATAAATCACTTAGGCTCATAGTAGCAATATAACATGGATTTCTTGCATGAAAATCATGGGAGATTAATAATACAGATTGTGCATTAGAACCATATAATGTAAACCATATTATAATAATCTTCCTTTTGTGAGCACATAATTTCTAGTTATTAAGATAATCTATTCTGCCACACAGTTCTCCACCATGAAGAAAAGTCACGGTAGCATACAAACACAATGGGATACCACACCCACCACACGAGGTTAGAATACATCAAAGGAGCTTTTGTCTGGGGATACCACACACCACCACACATCAAGTACTCCTAATACATATTGGGATACCACACCTACCACAGGCGGTCAGGGTATATCAAAGGGGTTTGTACTGGTATACCTCACCCACCAAAACTTGAATGCCTTTACCACGAAGGCTAAAAAATTAAAATACCACACCTGCCTAAGTAATAGACAATACAAAGTGTCAGGGGGCTTGTATTGGGATACCTCACCCACATATGTTGGACATCGATGACATGTCGGCCTGCCATAGTATATTCTTATACCTAAAAGGTATATGCATACCCCCTACCAACCGCAACTAGCCAACAAAGAAAATAGGTACTAAGTGAATACATAAAAACACAGGGCAACCCGCCAACTAATTCCCAGGTAGCTACCCCAAGAGTCAGATAAAAAGGCTTAAAAGAAGTCTTAATCCATTAACTATTAATTATTGGGTGATATCATAAATCAAAATTAATTCCATTAATCTCCAAATTTTGTGTTTCTTAGTGATAACACTAAACACAACATAAGACATATAAGCCACCAACTAGGTGTTTAGAGATAACACCAAACTTAACCAAATCAAGGCCCAAATATTATCATTTTAATACATATTAAATTCAAGGTAAAAAAAAGGTTGGAATCATGATTAAAATACTGTGATTACATGGGAACATTAATATGGAAGTCCCAAAGGAAGAATAGAAAATAACAAGTAAACATGGAAAAATACAGATGGATCGGTCGATTGGTCCTAGGACCAATCGACTAGTATGGTCATAGCAGAAGTGAACATAAAATAAAATCAGCAAACTAATCGACTGGTTGGTCCCACAAATTGATTGTTCATAAAAAACCAGTCAATGGATTTGACCAAACCGGTCGATAGGTCTAAGCAAAGGCCAAACCACTCTGGTCATAAGGCAACCATTCTATGAATTTAATAAACCAATTGATTGCTCATAGAAACTAGTCAACTGGTTCTCCAAACCAATCAACTAATCTTACAACTAGCTGATCAAAAATCCCAAACCAAGAAGTTGTTCACAAAACCATTTGATTGATCCAACAAACTGATATACTAGTTTGGGCAAAACACCACCCAAACCTATGATCCAAGTAACAAAATTTTCACCCAAATTTACCATATTAATCCTAGCAAGCTTTTATGTCATAAAATACATAAAAAGACATACTACACATATAGAATCACATGGATATATGGTAATAATGGCATTTAACGAATTCATGCTCAAAATTGCCAAAATCATGCATAATAATAGGGATCTCGAAACATGCTTAAAGTTCAAAGAAGAAAACTTTACCACATGCGTGAATCTGTGAATACAATTAACCCATACAAAATACAGAATTACACCAAGAACATGGAACCACAACAAACAACAAAAGGCCTTATTCACATTAAAGATAAGAATGTCTTACCTCCAAGAAATTATTCTAGTACAAAATACTCCTAACTTGACAACTATATACCAAGACCTCAATTCCTACAAGAATCAAGAATCAAAAAGATTTAAACTCTTTTTCCCAAATCTTGAATCTTTCTCAAAACCTTGACCATTCCTTGCTTAAAAGAAAAAAAGGGATAGTTAAAGATAAGATTAGGAAAGGAAAGAAGAGATAACAATTTGATCAAATGATGAGGAAATAAGAGGCGAGCCTCTATTTTCTCAGGAGATAAGGAAAAGGAAGAAAAGTGGAGAATACCCAAAACTTAGCAAATTTCACAAGGGAAAGAGGAGAGAATGAGAAAATACAGAAGGTGAGGAGTGGATTGAATAAGGAATGAACTATATAGGAGAGAGTGATGATCGACATTCTTAAGTGGGAGAGAGGAAGTCTAACTTAGGTTGAGTGTGGGCAACCAAAGGGTGAGGGAACACATGTTGTGGTAAGGGAGGTGGAGTGTGACCAAGAAGAGGCATGCTAGTAGGTTGGTAAGTCGAGCAAGAGGTGCAAGAAATAAAACACGTAGCCATAGCAACCAGAAGAGAGAGGAACGTGAGGAAATAGAGAGAAGGTGAGAAATGCCTCAAAAAGTGCTATTTGGAAACTTTTAACTAAATAAAAGTATAGAGTGATCTAAATAATGTAATAATAAACCTAAAGCACCAAAATATTCTTATTAGCACAAATAGATTATAATTAAAAGTTTTCATAAACATTGGAAAAAGATTTGAATCAAAATTAAGTGTATCGTCAATCAATTAGGCAAACCAGTTGATTGGTGTAGCTAAAATTCACAACTTTATTAAAATTTCAAGCCCTTTTCCAAAATCAAAACTTATTTATTTTATATCAACATAATTTTAAATGCATTCTGAAGGATTTTAAGATGAGGTATTACAACACTACCCCCTTAAAGGAGACGATGTTATAACCCTAAATCAAGATAAAGCCCTAGTCAATCTAGAAAAAATAAAATAATAACCAAGATTTAGTACTCTATAGAAGGGTACTACCCCCTTAAAAGATGCGATGTTATCCACGCAACACACCTAAGAGAAAAACTCCAAGTACTTCATCTTGATCTCATCCTTGGACTCCCAGGTGGCTTCCTAATCTCCATGGCGTGACCACAAGACCTTCACTAGCAGGATAGCCTTTGAATGCGTCTCACAAGTCTTGGTATCAAGGATCATCAATGCTCACTCCTCATATGACAACAAATCATCATGCTCAATCACTTCCAATTGAATGATGTTTGAAGGATTAACCACGTACCACCTCAACTAAGAGATGTGAAAAATGTTTTGCACGCATAAAATCTCAATAGAGAAGGTGAGTTGGTAAGCAACCTCTCAAATCTGATCCAAAATCTCGTATGGTATAATGTTTCTCTAGCTAAGCTTTCCCTTCCAACAAAAATGCATCACACCCTTGATAGGCGATAACTTCAAAAGCACTCGGTCACCTATCTTATACCCATCTGTCCTCCTCTGTAAGTTTACATAACTCTTTTGTCTATCTTGGAAAACCTTCAACCAATCTTGAGGTATCCTAATCTACCTAGTAGTTTCCTCTACCATCTCCAGTGCCAACATAATTTTTTCACATGAGTCGCTCCAGCATAATGGACTATATCACTTCCGTCTATGGAGTGCCTCAAAAGGTGTCATCCCTATGCTCACATGATAACTGTTGTTGTAGGAGAATTATAACAAGCCCATGAGTTACTTCCACCAAGTACTTTATATCCCTTTACCTATTCCACACCATCACCATGTGAGTATGGATTTCATAATGGCATTGCTTAAAACACAAAGTCAAATTGACGCCATTATGGTGGTCATAGATCATTTTTTTAAGATGGCTCATTTATTTCCCTTTTATAAGACGAATGATGATTCTTACATTGTTCATCTTTAATTTAAAAAGATATTTCGATTGCATGGTATCCAAAAGACAATTGTCTCCGATCGGGATACCAATTTTGTTAACTATTTATAGAAAACCCTATGGATATTACTAGGTACTAAACTTCTCTTTAGTAACACTTATCACCCACAAACCGACAGAAAAACCAAAGTAATCAATCACACCATCACTATGCTCTTAAGGAATTTGGTTCACAAATCCTTGAGAGATTGGAACACTAAGCTAAGCTACGCATAATTCCCATACAATCGCTCTCCTACTTATGCCACTAGTCATTCACCTTTTGAAGTGGGGTATGGAGTGAATCCCACCAGTCCCGTTGATCTCATTCCCCTACCCATCAAGGAACAAATAATTTTTTGAGCTAAGCAAAGGACCACCAAATTAAAGAAATTGCATGAAAAAGTAAGGACTTGGATCAAAAAGGTTAACGACATAAGAAATCAAACAAGCATAAAAAAGAGCAAATTTTCGTACTAGGAGATTTATTTTTGCTTCATCTTTGAAAACAAAGGTTTCCTTCTATGAGGAAGAACAAGCTGTGCCGAGAAGTGACGGACCTTTCAAGATTCTGGAAAGAATTGGCAATAATGAATATAGGCTTGACCTTCCACAAGAAATGGGGAATATGTCAAACACATTTAATCTAGGAGAATTGCTTCCTTATTTACATGTTAAGCCTTATGAAGATGAGGAGGATTCCTTTTAAGAGGGGGGGATAATGTAGGAGCATCTCCCTCATATGATAATAACAAGGATAATCTACTTATTAATTTTCCTAAGATAGAAGAATTCAAAACTCTTCTTACTTGGATTAATAAGTGAACAAGATTATTGGAATCCATTCAAAGCCATGAAATACCAAAATAGAAGCCATCAACTCCAGACTTTCATGGCTCCATTATGGATTCAATATGGCTCCACAAAACCAAGCTAAAGTCTCAGCTACACATAATATACTCAGCCAAACCTGCACACTTGTAGCAACCATTTTGTGAGCAATTTTTAAGGAGCATTGGGATGATAATTATGGGAAGATCATGGCCTCAAATAAAGATTAAATTATGGAGGAAGAAACCTCTTTTTTTTCCCTCAAATCTATCCTGCCCGAGGATCCATCCATCCATCAACTTGCACTTTTATTTACCTTTATAAGTTAAGCATGGTTAAAGAGTATTGTTGGACTTTCCTAAAGTGTAATGTGTGTTTTCTAAGTGCTTGTCATAGGCTCTATGCAGCATCCATCTTGTGATGGGGAGGTTAAGGTGGTTGACATTCAGCCATAGCTGAATGTAGTAGCTTATCAACCTTAGTTAACATGTATTAGTGTAACCTATGGTTAGGATGTAACCAAATATTCTCACTATGAGTTAGAAGTGTAGTTTGTAATTTGCTACAGCCTAATACACTATATAGAGGTAAAGGGATGAAGGAATAGACACTTCTTTTTGATTAAAAATTTACTACTTGTTGTCAAAACCAACACTCCTTCAAGGTTAGAGTTTAGCCTTGTATTATCCTCCAAAAATCTTATGCCATTTATGCTAAGATTTTAAACCTTAGTTGGTTAGTGTACGTGATTAATCATGAACGTATTTCAATATTAAGTTATACTCATTCTCTTCTTATCCTCTCTCTAAATTTTTTATTTTGTTGGAATATTACCCAATTCCATCAGTAACACTTTGCTTAATCCAATATGTTTAGCATTATGCATCATCTACGCTCTGTTATAGCTCGCTTAATCTACTTGATCTTGACATATCTTTGATTAATATCTTGGATCTCATAAAAAATGGTTGGTGTGATTGTGAGAGCATTCTTCCTCGTCTCAAGATCTCAAAACCTAATGATCTCAATACTCATATGTTAAATCTCCTGCCAAATCCAATATAAAACAACCGACAAACCAAGGAGTGCAAAGTCTTCTTACTAAGGGTATTTATTATGATGTTGGCCTTACCCTCATGGTAGGTCAACTTTAAACTTATTCATTGACCAACTCTAGCCACCTTCAATGTCTCATGTTCAACTCACGCTGAGTGAAAATGTACTTAAGGCTCTTATAGTTTGTGTAGAACTTACACTACACTCCATAATGAATGAATATTTTTACTTATTTTATGCCATTTTAATTTATGCTTTTAATTATTTATGTGAATAATATGTGAATTTATTTATATGATTTTTAATTATTTGCTTAATTTATTATAATCTCATGTATTTAATGAATTTAGAGCTTAAAGTTAATTTTTGTATGATTTTGACATTTTTCATATTTTGACCATAACTTTCATGTAACAACTCAAATTTAGGTGATTCAAATATTTATGAAAAGATAAAAACAAGATCTACAACTTTTATTTGTATTGTATTTTCCTAAATCCGATCATATATAGGTCATAAATTAGTTTGAAGTTACAATTCGAATATAAAAAACTTATTTGGAAAGTTTTATGGGACTTTAAACTTTCTATTTTTTTCCTTTTCTCTCACTTTCATAGGCCCACATGTGAATTATTCATCTTATACAAAGAATAAATAAGTAGAAGAACAAGGAAAAAGAAAAAGATAGAAGAAAGAAAAAGTGTTTGACTTATCAGCCATAATTTTTTCCAATATTCTCCAACAAAAAAATAAGAGACCTTTGGTGTGTACATAAATATAGACATATGAAGAGAAATATGGGGGCAGCATATAAGAAAAAAAAAAGACATGATGATAGAGGGCTGAAAGGAGCCAAGAAAGTTAAAGGCGAGAAGAAAAATTCAATATCGCCAACCAACCATGCTACATAGTATTATTTTCTCGATTCCTTCTTATTTTGAATTTAAATTGTTGTAATTTTATATTCAAATATTTTCAAGTTCAATACTTTAGGTATAATTTAATTCTATTTTTAATTTTATTATTTTTATTTTAATTAATAACATGATCTAATTTTCTTTTACTAAGTATATAGTGAAACATTATTCTTTATACTGATTGATTAACTAATAGATTACTCTATGTGTTTTATGCTATTATACTGTACTATGCCCAATTAATAGACTAGTCACCTTTAATTAGCATTTAACAAGTCAAGAAAAGATGCGAGAGATGATTCTCCACTTTAGGTTAAATGGTATTAATAAGAACTAAATGGATTGTGAGAATAATTACATGATTTCTACAACAATAGGGAAGAATATATAATTAATTGAACCTAAAGCATTGTATTTATTTAAATCCTTTGACTAGAGATAGCGGGACTGATAATTGTAGATAGGACTATATAGCTCGAGAGAGTGCATTAGTTAAATATTCTCGTTAACACATAACTAGTAATTGAAAAGATTAGGTAATTAATTAATTAATTAGTCATTATAATTGGATAGTGGTAGATTTAGATTCCTTGGTAGATTTTATTAATTGATTTTAATTTTATAATATTTTATTTGATTTCATTTTAGTTTAATTTAGTTTATTTAAAATTCTTAGTTTAGAATTAGCTCTTTCATTATTTGATTTTGATCACTTAAGCCTTATTAGAGTGATTAGAGTCTTTGTGTCATTATTTAGTCTCTATGGAAACGATAATCCGGTACTCATTATGCCTTATATTACTTGCAACCGGTATACTTACCGATAAGTATATTTGGTCGACATCACTCTATACAGGTAATGTCTCCAGATCTTCAAGACAAAAACCATTACATCTATCTCAAGGTCGTGAGTGGGTAATTCTGCTCATGCTCCTTCAACTGGTGAGAAGCATATGCCATTAACTTCACATGCTGCATCAACACACACCCGAGACCATGTTTGGATGCGTAACTATACACCACAAATCCCTATGTACCCAACAACAAGGTAAGCATTGGAGTTGAAGTTAATCCCCTCTTAATTTCCTCAAAAGCCTCAAGACACTTCTCATCCCAATAAAAGTGTGTCATCTTCTTCAACAAGGTATTCAAAGGATGAGCAATCCTATAAAAACTTTGACATATATCGACGTAAACCACTCTGCTACGACTCTGATCTTTGAAGGATCCACTAACACACCCTCCTTCGAGATGACATGTCTAAGGAAAGCTACCTCTTCCAACAAAAATTCACACTTTGAGAAGTTGGAAAATAACTGATATGTCCTCAACAATGCTAAAGTCTGCCTTAGTTTCAGCTCATGTGCCTCATGAGTCTTGGAGTAAATTAAGATGTCATCAATGAAGACCATGACAAATTGATCAAGTTACTACTCCAAGATATGGTTCATGAGGTCCATTAATAGAGTTAGAACATTCATGAGTCTAAAGGACATCACGATGAACTCATAATGACCATTCCTTGTCCCCAAGATTGTCTTCGGTATTTCCCTCTCGGCAATCCTCAACTAATGATACCCCCCTCTAAGATCAATCTTCCAAAACATTATATCCCCAAATAGCTGATCAAAAATGTTGTTGATTTGAGGCAGAGGATAATAGTTTTTCACTATGACATAGTTCAATCCTCGATAATCAATGTAGAGTCTCAGCCCACCATTTTTCTTCCTCACAAAAAGGATTGGTGATCCCCCAAAGTGATACATTTGGTTGAATGTACCCCTTGTACCGTAACTCCTCCAATTGAGTGCATAACTCTACAATCTCAATTGGCACCAAGCGATAGGGTGCCTTTGACATAGGCTTCATCCTTGGTAGAAGGTCTATCATGAAGTCTATCTCACACATTGGTGGCATACCTAGGATCTAATCGAGAAACATGTCTGGAAACTCCCATATCACTAGGATACCATCAATTGATGGCTCTTCAAAACCCAGATCCTAAACACTACATAAGTAGAGCAGGTACCCTCACCGTACTAACGTACCAAGCACAACCGCGGACACCATCCTTACTGAGGGTCTAGGCTTGCATCTTTGGTAAGATACCCTAGCACCCTTTGGTCCCTTAAAAACCACACAGTCCTATACAAAATCGATTATAGCTCAATATCTCGAGAGCATATCTATCCCAAGGATTATGTTTAAGTCACGAAATTCAAGCTCTATGAGGTATGTCGAAATATCGATATTGCTAATAAATAAGGTCACATCTCTATACAGCTTAGTATAAGGAATTTTATCCCTAGAGAGGAGCATAACAGAAGTCTCTATCCTATCAGAAGGATTCATAGATGTCTTAGCTATAAAAGTAGTAGACACAAAGGAGTGTGAAGTACCCAAGCAAAATAACATATATGCAGGAAAGGAAGAAACCATAAACATACCCATGACAACATTAACCTAAGCCTCCAATGAACTCGTCACATTCAGGTAACTACTTGGAGGTGGTCTCATAGCACTGCCTGAACCCTACCTTGGCTTAAAAGTGTAGGGTCTTTGAACCCTCTGTTGTGGAGAAATTATACTAGATCTAATATCTATTGGTTGAGCCCTCTAAGATGGTGGCGTCAAGCCCCTATACCATGCGAACGTACCTACCCTTTTTGGACACTACCCCTTATGGTATGATACTAAAAACTACGATGCCCCATCCTACCACAATTGTGACACTAAACCAACTTCCCAACACAATCCATCCCTAGGTGGTTCTTACCACACCACTGCCATATGAAGCACCTTACTACCATCTAACTCAATTGTCCACTATAGCGAGGTACCATCCCCAACTAGTGATTATGTGCGACCTAGAATTGCTTCTCTCCCCCTTGACGCTAACCACCCTCAAACCTTCAATTGGCCCCTGTTTGGGCACTACGGATCTACATAATCGTTGATGCATCCAAGGCATAGACGTACATGGCTTGCAAGTCCTATGCATGAATCCCTACCAGCATCTCCTAAGTCTCAAGCTCAGTCTCAGCTGAAAACAGTAAACCTTCATCCTCTCGTTAGCAATGACCTCTGGAGCAAAGTGGACTAAATCCAAATAGTGGTTGTAGTACTCCTCCACCGTATATGTACACTAAAATTTTTAATAATAATAATAATATAAACAATATTATTAACGATGTTAACAACAATAATTATATCATTAGTATTATTTTATTAATATTAGTATTGATATATATTAATGAAGTTTATAAAATATTAATAATATTATTATTATCATTAAAATTAATAAGCATATGAATATTATTATTATTATTATTATTAATGATATCATTAATTTTTAAATTGAAAAACATGTAAAAAATAAGGGCATGTATTTGTATGGAAAACTCAGAAAATATAGTATAGATTGTTTTTCGATTTTCTTCACAAAGTTGAAAACCATGTTTTTCAGTTTTCAATCTAAAAAACAAAAAACATAAGTTATGAATATGTTTTTTAAATTTCTAAAAAGCTGAAAAACATTTTCTTGAAAATAGCCTTGTTTTCTTAAACTCAACACACCCTAGATATTTCCCATTTGTGATCATTTGTGATCATCATTACCCATGTGCCAACTTTGGCACATTCATCCCCTATTCTCCTCTTTCTCCTTTTCAACTTGGAATGCCACTTTTTTCTTCATCTTCCTCCTCCATTTCATGGCCTCCATGGCATTTTCCTCCATTGATGAAGATTGATGAACCTTCCACAACTTAAGATATAGTTTATGATATTCTCTTCTTCAATCCATTTCATTTGATTTAACTTTATGAACTTGTTTTCTCTAATATTTTTCCCTTGATTCTATAGGTTCAAGAAGGTGGTTAGTGGAGTTATGATTAGTTCTCAATCTTTTATTCTTTTTGGTAAACATCCTAAATAGATTTATCATGCTAATTTAAAATTATGGATATGAGTTTGTGTTTTAGGGTAGATTTAGAGTTGTGTGATTCAAATTTTTGCATCGTTAATATTCCATATGAAATTTTATTATGTCTAATTTACCCCAAATTTAATTATTTGGGAAAAAATGTATATAAAAAGTTATGGCCAGACACCACAAGTTCTCAAAAGTGTCAAAATTTGTCATTCTAGCATTAGGCACAGGTTTAGAGAATTTATGTATGATATTGTTAGATATTTTTGAATTTAATGATTATGTGATACTTATTGGCATCTTTAGATGTAATCTGATATATAATATGATATCATTTAGGTTAATAAAAGTTATAAATGACTAAAGTTTGGAGAAGTTTAGGAAAAATATGTTGAGTATTATTCAAGAATATTCAAAGTGTTCTTCACTAGTTATCCTCTAACCAACATAAATAGAGTCGATGGAGAATTAATCATATTTTTAGAGTTAAGAAAATATTAATCATGTTCAAGCATTTATGATCATGTTTAACCTTAAAAAGTGAAAATAATGAATATGTAAATAGTCAAAGTTAAAGTATGACCTTTAACCATCACCTTGACCATTGAACTTTAAATTTTACCATTGACTTTGACTACTGACTATGACCATAAATAGTGATTTTTTTCTAAAAATGACATACAACCTTATTTTACAATTTTTGAACTAAATATATGTGATATTTTAGCTCAATTGGCCATTAAGTTGTCTTTTCAGGATTAAAAGTAGTTGTTTCAGGAAACTTTAATCAAAGTTTGACGTTGACTTTTCCCAAAAAATAGCGTTGTTTTGAAAATTTCCCCCTTTTTGTGTGTGTTATAAGTGGTTTTTAACTTCCTATTTAATCGTTTATTGCCTCAAGGTAGATACTTTGGTCTTGTAAGATATTTTGATATTTTAGTTTGAAGTAACTGTTTTGGTTAAGTGTGGCTTGTTTGGCTTTATTACCTTGGCTTTATTTTTTATGGCTAGTATGTTGGTAGTGGAAGATATTAGACATGAACAATGACTCATAAATAATAGCTACCTAGATATTGAGATAATTGAATAAAGATAAAAGATAATAAATATCACTAATCAAAAAAGATAACTAGTAATATCTAAGGTTTATTTTTTATTCCTCCTAAAATAGATCTTCAGTTTTTTTATTTCCATTATTTCCCTTTGGCTTGGAAAAACTCACCTTCGTAGAGTTAGCATGAATGTAATCATCATGCAATTCTAGCGCTAAACAACATAAAATCCATTGAACAAGATTTTTTTGATACCCTCCATCAGCATTAACACTAACTTCATCTTCTAATATACCTAATCAATGCACACACTATTGTTCCATTGATTTTTTAAGCGATAACATCTAACACATAATTTGGGATACTAAGATACATAATCCATTGATACTTCAAGTGATAACATGTAACACAAAACTCTTTTCCAATTATTAATCCACATTTTAAATCAAAATATTTTTTTGACTTTGGGAGGGATTATAATCTCGACCATAAATACCACCATGGTCATCCACTACAAGTATTAGTGTAGATATTCTCATCTCTTTTACCTATCATCTCATAAGAGTGGTATATTATCTTTTGTTATTAGAAGCTTATATAAAGAAGGTTAGTCCTATATGTTCAAAAAAGAGATATGTTTATGAATGTTAATGAGAATTGCTAATCAAGTTTTATGCCCTACACTACTCTTCTACTTAACTCTTCCCTTCTTCATTCCTCAATCCTCGTAATATCTATCACTTGTATGCCTCTATGACTAGACTAGTTCTTGTGTCGGTCATTATGCCTCCTTTTTGTTTTTAATAGACGAGGTTTAATGCTTGTAAATGTATATGAATGTCAGTTAGCCCAACTATGACAAGGAATCATTGTAATTATCTTTTTATATGTAAAATATATTTTTTTCCTTCGAACAAAAAAAAATCCATTGTATAGCACAAGGTTATGCAAAACAAAAATGGTATACAATACATCATATAACTAATTAGACATTATATTAACCACATCAATTCTACCTTGAGAAGAAAACCACTGAAAATTTAATCGCAATGTTTTCAAGCAATGAGCAAGCTTGCAACATTGGATCTAAATAAGCAATAACTTGTGAATCTTTAATTTGAGAGATATGTTCTTTCAAATAGAAAAAGTCACTTAGAAATTTATAATCAATGGCAACATGTTAAAAAAAGGAGGGAAAGAGATCAAACACAAAGAACAAAGTTGCAGGGACTACATATAAAATACATTAATGACCCTACTTTTTTGTGAGATAGTTTATGGTAAGTAAAGTCCACCTAAAAATATTTCCACGAACATAATACTTAAAACACCAACGTAAAATCCATCAAAGAGCAAAATCAAGTCACCACAATAGAAAATTAGAGTTGACAACAAACAATCTCCACTATGACGATAAGTGAACTTTCCTCATATTGGTCTGCCATTATAAAGCATATTCATGATCCACATCCCAACCAGGTAATAGAAGCATTACAATGAGCCTAAACACAACCATTCATTTTATAATGGTATCTTTTCATCCAATTATTCTTCATCATTAAAAAAATTGATGCCCTAATAGCATTCCATCTTATTTGGTATGAAATCCATTGGAAATATAAATGAAAATAAAACTTCATTTCTAATTCTATACGATTTACTTGTTCTAAGTTTTATTAGTTATTATTTTTTATTTGTTATGATATATGAAATAAAAGAATTCTTAAGAAGTTAGAATTGAAATTCCATTTTCATAATTTAATGGCAATCCTAATAATAATAATTATAATGATGATAATGATAATTATAATAAAGATAAATAACAATTAATAATAATATACAATTTTACGTATAATTGCAGTAAAGATAAAGATAATAATAATCATAATAATAATAATAATAAAGAAAATAATTAATTAATACTTAAAAATATATAAAATATAATTCTAAATTTCCCTATCACTTGATCCTAATTACAATCACAGAAAGCGCCTATGCTTCATATTTAAGCTACGGTCAGCATGGAGCCAGACAGACATCAGCACTCGTGGGATCAATGTTTCAAACCCTATCTCGTACTTTATTGGGAGAAAATTGTAAAACAAAACTGGAAATTCCAATGCATGAACTAAAATGTGATGGACCAAAACACTACAAAATCCCAAAACTCCCTTTCTGCAGGTACTTTCTTTGATAAAACAATAATACCCGCTTGATTAATGAATATTAATTAAAAAGACAGCAATATCCAGTACATCCTATCTATTCACAGAGATGGGCAGCACTGCTAATTTTAAATCGATTCAACTTCTCCGACATTTTCTTGCGCAATTTCACCTATATATCTTCAGACTTGGTAGAAGCCAACAGTTACACTATCTAATGTCATCATTTTGCTTCAGGCACTTTCTCAAGTTGCTCTCATGCAGAAGCCCATCACTGTGCCCTCTTCAGTTCCCTCCGTGGGATGACACAAGAATGTGTTTACGTCCTCTGTTCTCCCATATGCTCAGCTTCAATTTTTCATCATCAAGAAACCCAGATCTATCATGTGTTGTAACAATATTTTCTCGAACTGAAATCCAACGTAGGTCCCTAATAAATCATTGTCGATGAAGAGAAAGCCTTCACATTGGACCCCCGCAGAGGGAAAGGGTTACAACCCTCCCACTCATTCAGACAAGTACTTTTGTCTCCGCCACTAAAACAAATTCAGGAAGAACTGGTAAAGGATATCTTAAGTTGTAGCGCAGATGGAGAGAAATATGAGGGTGCTTACCTAAAGTTGTCCAGAATAATAAAAGAGAGACCTCTTAGAGTTCACAACATCCAACATTCGATGAACACAACAATAGGCTAACTTGTCAACCAGCAACCCTTATTGCAGCCATCTCATCTATCCTAGAGCTCTTATGCTGCAACAATTGAATCAGAATGCAAAGGTTTAATGCCATTATTTATTTAGTTATTTTCAGAAAAAAGGAGAGAAGAAAAAGAAAGAGATGAGGCTAGAGTAAACTTGATTAAAGCGACAAGGTACCAAGAGGGAAGAGCATTTTCATCCCCATCATGCTTCCTCTTCTGTAAATATATAGTAAAGAAAGAAATAAGAGGAAAAGGAGAATGGGAGAGAGAGAGAGAGAGAGAGAGAGAGAGTGGGGGAAAAGGGATAAAGAGCGTGCATGTAAAAGTACAGTTTCAATTTGGCCAAATGGTTTCACAAACCGACAAATGAACAGCTAGTTGCACATCATTGCAGCACTAAATCAAATCTCGTGTCTAATAAAGAACTTCTGCACTAAGAAACTACTTCATCACGAAGGCAAATTACAGTAAACCCTGAAGAAAAGGGAGCGTGATTCAATTTTTTTCCAAAGAGATTGAGAAAGCAGCTTCTTTACACCGAATTCGCTGGCATAATATGAAAAACAAATATGTTATTTCACAAAAGGAGCAGCATAACGGCATAACCACTATTCTACTGGCAAGTGGTGACAATAACAAAGCCATTTGAGAAAGAAATATATATATATAGATATATAAACATCAAATCAAATAAAACCCCTCTATAAAAAATCAAATAAAACAAAGTTGAATGATATGGGAACAACATTTAATAGTATTTTTTTAAGGAAAGGAGCAAGTGGTGCCGGATTAAGATGCCTCAAGAGAGAAAATTCTCCTCGCCTTTTCATGATGCTTCTTTGAATGCTCAGCGGTAGAATTCAGATGTCCACTTCTATCCTTTCTCTTTTCCTTGTCCTTCTTCTCCTTCTCCTCCATACGATCTTTACGACGATGTTTATGTTTCTTGTGCTCCCTGTCCTCTTTGTCTCTGTCTTTATGCTTTTTATGCCTACTCTCTTTGCCTTTGGACTCGCTTTCAGATTTCCCTGGAATGGTAGGAATCCCTTTTTCTACCTATGAGAAGACAAACACAAAAAGAGAGAAGAAAAAGAAAGGAAGGAAAAGGAAAAAAGAAAGAAGAAAGAAGATGACACTTCAGGTAGGAAACAAGAGAGATTATCGATGAAAACAAATGTCTAGCAGCTGTTCTAGAAAGCAGGTGATCTCAGAAAAGATAAACCCAAGCCAGGAGAATAAACTCAATGGACAGACCACTAACCGAAGGCAACTCAACAGGAGTCCTTTCTCCGAATTGAAAGGCCTTGCTTAAAACATCCATGTCAAATGACTGTATCCGTACATTCCCATCCCTGGAGTCAGATGAATCTTGACTTAATTGATCCAATTGCATTCCTTCTCCTTTCCTAATTTCTTTGTCCCCAACCACAGTGTGAAGATAACGTGTATCTGCTATCGATAAAGGAAGCGGCCTTTTGCAAAAAAACACATGATGTGGCAACAACTTATAATGATCTATAAGATCAATGGCACCAGTTAGCTCCCTTGGCCCTAAAGTCTAATGGTTCTATTAGCAAACAAACATCAAGGGCAGGAACATCTCAATGAGTCTGATCACAACTGATGTTGATGCAGCGCTATTATTACCTTTACCAAACTTCTTGCCCTCCAGTTCCATCAATCAACATCTGAAAAAATGTTGGAGCATCACCACCTAAGATTCACACAAAGACGTTGTTACATCCCATAACAGCCTCCAATATGCAAGTGGCATCCAGCTTCCAGACCAAAAGAGAATCAGATTCTAAGGAGGTGATGCTTAATGTGAGATCCATAGTATTTCAACCAGAAAAATGAGATCATTTCTATATTTCCCACCTCATCTTGCATTTCACAATTCTGTGGGCCTCAAGCTCTCCTACAGTATCATAATTTCATCATTCACACGGACTGTGGTAAGCTTTATGTATGTTCAACAACATATTTTCGAAGAAGACTATTTACCATATAGTCAAATGTTATCTCAAACACAAGATGACAATAAAATAGGATTCTACAGACCTGCGTACGCATACTTAAGGAATAAGTGAAGAGGTGGTTGTAATATTAGTAGATTCCTTGGGGAGCTTTGCCTTGGATAATTTGGCTAATGTATCATTACCGTGGGTTCCTTTGATGATCTTTGGCTTGGATAGAGATACACATCCCTAAGTCCCTCCGTTACCAATCAAGTAACAACAACAGACACTATTTGTAAGGAACCTTACAAAAAACTCATGTGCCCCCCATAGAGATGTCAATTTTTCCTGCAGGTTAGGGGCTCCATCAGGGATTTCCCGTTTGGGTTTGGCTTAGGGGATCAAGTATAAATATATATATATATATATATATATATATATATATATATATATATATATATATATATATATATATATATATATATATATATATATATATTTTATAGAATATAAAAGTATATTATAAAAAAATAGGTTTTAGGAATCGGGTTGGATTTTAAGGTCGGGGAATAAATTGAAAATAGAAAATAAATCGGGATCGGATCGAGTATAAGGATTTGATTCCCATAGGGATCAGGGCGAGTTCAAGGAATATTTTTCTCATCGAGCTCGGAGATGGGGATGGGGTCCCCGTCCTTGACCCACCTTGTTGCCATCCCTTGCCCCCCATCCCTTGAACATTTTAACATGAATGCCTCAGCCCACCTCCTCAAATTAGATTTCCCTTTAGTCATCATACCCTATCAAATAAGCAAAAAAAAAAATTATACATATTCCACACAAAGAACCAAGTGGTCTCAACCACACCTTGTCAACCATAAACCATTAAGTTGCTCAAACCACCTTACTACGTCGGCCAAAGCCTGTCAAGTTAGTTGTGGCTACGTTGTCATGTCACAAGCCTCATAATAATCTCTTTGGACCAACCACGAAAACCATGACCATAACCCATCAAGTCGGTCAAAACCACCTTATTGCATCAACTCCAACTAACATGTTATCTCGGCCATATCCCATCGGCTCCAACAAAAAAAAACAATGCGAAAACCTATCACGCGTCTTTGGTTGAACACAAATACCCCTTAAGTTAGCAAGCCCATCTCAAACCATATGATTTTCAACATTAAAATTCTAATACCAGCACCCACCTCGTACCACTGGGACGCCTTAGGTCGAACATACATCCCATTAGGTATACAAATATACATCATCAAGATAAGCCAAACAGAGTTTGCCTCCATTCCAACTTTCATCTACAATGCTCTTTGATCCCTAATCCATCCCTCTTCATTTGCCAATCGAACGAAGACTTGTTGCCTGATTGATCCAATCATAGTTCTTAGCCTCAGATTTCACACGTCAACTTCAAATCGCATGCCTAGACTTCAAGTCGAGAAACTACTCCAAGGAAATTTGATGTTTGGGTTTCTTGACATGGGAAGTGTAATGAGGAAAAATGCCAAGACACAAGTAGTCTAGGTCGATCAACTAAAGTGATTTGGTCCGTCGGTTGACCAAAGTGAGTTGGTATATCGGTCGACCAAAGTGAGTTAGTCGAACGATCAGCTAGAGTGGGTCAATTGGATAGAGTGGGTCAGTTAGCTGAGAGCATAGGTCAATCGGACAAAATGCATCAATCAGCCAAGATAGATCAATCCGGCACATAGTGCGTCGGTCGGACGCACGCAAAGTGCATAACTAAGCAAGGGCATCAACCAGATAAGGATGTTAGCTAGACATCTACCAAGCAAGGGTAACAGTGTGTTAGCCAAGTGAAAGTGACCATCAAGGGCAGGCATCAGCTAGACAAAAAGTGACAGCCAAGCAAGGGCATCAACTACACAAAGGGTGTCAGGCAGGTGAGGTCATCATCTAGGCATAGGGCATCAACCAAATGACATTATACAAGAAAGAGAAGATGGAAAGTACGAGAGTGATTAGGAAATCCATATTTGGTACTCAACAAACATAGTAGTCTATGATTTGACTGGGTCGACTCAAAGGATTAATCATTAACTTGTACACTTCTTTTGACTCTAATTGAGTTCAAATAAAAATTTATATTTTATGCCCGCTAATGATGGTTGAGTGTTAGTTAAGGATGAGAGAAAGTATAAAAAGCCCTCATACTAACCATTTCTCGCCAAGGGAGTGTGTCATCCTAGTTGAGAGTGTGTGTGATCCCATCAAGCTAACCAACCAAATTAGTAGGTCATGCCCAATATTGGTTAAAGTGCAATGCCAATGAGAAACCTCCAATTCTCATCCTCTTGAGATTTGCCTCAGCGTCTTATAGATACCTACCAACACACTCAGACTCAAATTCCGAACGACGCACTTCTAGCTCAGTAAGGTAAAAAGGTCTTGGCCTAATACTCTAACCTCAAGGCTCGAGATCTGGCACCAAAATTTAGATTCGAGCTTCGGTGCTTTAGCTGCTTGCAGCAATACTATTGGTGAAGTATAGCTTCAAGCGTATCTTGAAGTCTTGTTTTCTTGGCTTTATCTTGTCCCTGGATTAGCTACACAACATAAATAACTTCTCAAAATTAGAGACTCGCTTTGGATTTGGCGGCCAATCTTCTGCCTAGACTACCGACCTCCATTGCTTTTAATAGTCGGTTACCCAATCGAGATCAATGAGCTTCATCCTAGCCTTAATTTCAAGTGATCAAATATTGCGCGAACAATATTTTTCATTTCACACCCATGTCTCGCATCAATTAGTTTTGTTTGAAGCCTTCAACAACATCATCAACTTCAAACAATTAAATATCGGCTAATATTTATCAAATTTTGGGCTAGCCAATATGCTAAATTGGTGATACACCACGATTTTAGAATTTCACGTATTTATAAGCGATATATCAGTTATCAACTGATATTTGCCGATATTTTACCAATGTTTACCGATATTTGCTAATATTTATTATAAAAAAATAAAAAATAAAAAAAATAAAAGTCACAACGTAAAAATAGCGACATATAAAATATCATTCACAACACCCCGATACCACAACACTGCAACCACAACCATAGTTTTATTGTTTGGCTTCACCCTATGGGATCAAAAGAATGCTAGCCAATCGGCCTTAGCTTTAGATTTAGTTCACCTTATCACTTCTGGACCTCAAAAGAGTCTCTCATCTCAAACTAAGGATATAATAATGTTATTGAAACCCTTTAGTTTGCCTAATGTCAACAACTCCCGCCAATTTTTATTTCACAGCGATTCAACTTCTTGATGGGCTTCATCCAATGCATGGTGATTGTTAGCGTACTAATCAGATCTACAATAGCTAGCTGAAATCAATTAGTTTGCTCCAAATCAACTAGTTTGAAGCTTCAACTAAGTCTCACTTAGTTTCCACCACTCGGATTTCTCTTATAGTCTCAGTCCCTTGGTCAGATGGCTTTGTCTTCAACTCAACAACCTTAGATGTATCCTTATATAGATCAAATGACGATCTCAAATTCAATTACCAATTACTACAACTCAGCTCATATTCAATTTGTGTCTCGGATTGACGCCTTGATGCTTTACTACTATAGCTTTCGCCAGAGTTAACCTAGCACATCCCATCAGGTCAAACTAAAGGCATCCCCTTGGATCTAATCAAATCATTTCTCCTCAACATGCTTCCATAAGGTTGAACTTTATTGTTAAAGTCTCTTCTGGACAGCGAATGCCAAGCTAGAATACTAGTTCTAGTAGCTTGAGTTCCGGGCGATGCACTAAAACCATTAAGCCCAGACACCAAAATAAATGACACACTTTGTGGCTCTTCAACTACTAAGTCGAGGCTCAAATGGTGTGCTCCTCGGCTCGATGTGTTGAGGCCCCTAACCCTCAAAACCAAACAAATGGCATAACTAGTACTTCTTAAGCCACAAATCCAAATGAAACATTCACAACCTTGCTAACTTTTCATTAGTGAGTCCTCCGACCAACCAACTGAGGCCACAAGGCCCATACAGCAAAATAAATGGCACATGGTGGTTCATACAATCAAATCTCGGTCCCGATATTTATTGGATTTTGAGCCAGCCGATACATGAAATTAGCGATACGCAACGGTTTTAAAATTTTACGTATTTATTGACGATATATCGGTTATCAGCCGATATTAGCCAATATTTACCGATATTTGTTAATACTTATTGTGAAAAAAAAATAAAAAAATCACGCCACAAAAATCACAATTTATAAAATATCGTTTGGGACGCCTCGACACCGCGGCACCACAACCGCAAACGCAACTATGGCTTTATTTCTTGTGGTGGTTCTTCAGCCACTAATGGCAAATAAAACAAGTGTATTGGTTAATTTACAACAACTAAGCCAAGGCTCCAATGGTGTGTCCTCCAGCCAATGCACTGAGGTCACTAAGCCATACACCATTATAAATGGCACCCTCGGTTGTTTTTTAACCACTAAACCGAAAAAACGATTGGCACACCTGATGACTCTTCGGCTACTAAATTGAGGCTCCAATGGTGCGCTCCTCAACCGATGAGCGAAGGCCACTAAGCCCTTATGAGGCTCACTTGGTGTCTTGTCATCTACTTAATCTAGGCTCCTAAGGTGTGCTCCTTGGCCAATGTGTTGAGGTTGTTAACCCCACATTTGGGAAATTTGGTTGGTCCATTTCGATCTGATCAACTAATGGGTTACTGGATCAGACCCCATTGGCATCGATTGAAGACTTATAAGCTCACCTTAAGGAAATTACAATGAAACCTTGGCTTTTACGAGATTCTTTCATATCCTATGATCAATTTAGGAGAGTCGCATGTGTTTTTAGAGCATTAAAGGGATAATTCCATAGAGAGTTTACAAACCTCTTATGAGTCTCATCTCGTACCTTTTAATAGTCATAATATCATTGTCTAGAGCATCTAGCCCAGTTAGATACATTTATCAAAGTTCTAACAGTATAATAGTTGTTTTATAATGTGAATTGTTTAAATGTAATGTGAAAGCAAGGATATACCATTCTTCCTATATTGTCAACTACTCATGTGTGTTGAAAAGACGGAGAATATTTTATCATTGTTATAAGAGACGCCCATGATGACAAACAACAAGATTTGAAGATTCGATGTTACTAACAATTTTCAATAGAAGGATATTCAACAAAGATGCTTGAATGTGCTAATGAAATGGGAAGTGATCTAGAATAATCTTCATAAAAACAAGCCATCATGATTAAATATTATATTGTTATTTTTATAATCTTATCCAAATAATAACTTATCTACATACTTAGTTTATCTCTTAATGACTCTCGCATTCAAAAGCACCATCAATCAAACACCACATGCTTAATCCCATGTGTGGAAAGGAGCATCAATGTATTATATAGCCATTTTGTAAGGGAGTCAGACCATGGGCCAAACCTATTATTTGTAGCTATTTTGTAAAGAGTCATACTTCGCCCCTATGTAGTGTTGTTTTGTAGTAGTATTGTAAGGGATTCAAACCATGGGCCGACCCTGTCTTATGTAATTGTATTGTAAGGGAGTTGTTCTCCCATTCTTAGTATTTGTTTATAGATTATTTTATGCCATGCTCCTCCCCTTTGTAGTTTTTTTGTAGTCATATTGTAAGAGAGTCGGACCACAGGATGAACCTATCCTATCTAATTGTATTGTAAGGGAGTTATGTTCCCATTCTTAATATTTATTTATAGATTATTTTGTAAGATAGTAGGAGCCCACTCTCAAGCTCTACCCTCCCCGATGACCCGCAAATTACAACGCTGAAATCTCTCCTACATGAAGTTGGCTCCAAAGGTTGACCCCAGAGATCAACTAAAGTAATGGATTGATTTAATAAAAGGAGTGACGATATGGTTATTTCAAAACCCACAACTAGGCCCTGAGTGTCGGCCCAAGCACAACTCATAGGTCGAGTTCATACACAAACTAGGCTCCTGAGGCCCAAACCATGGGGCATTAGATACCCTTGGATTAGTTGATTAACATTTACATCAACCCCCTTACCATAGCACCCATGGGTGACTTGCATGGGATCAATACCCATTCTCTCATCAGCCTCATGTGCTCAACCCACTCCCTTCTCATTCCCATTCATTCACATCATCTAACAACACTCTTTTTTTCTCTTACCCCACTCTACTTTCTCTCTCTAGCACCCCTTAACCCTAAGTCCCTCGATTAGCAATCAAGCTACAACAAGTACAAAATTTCTAATCCTTTTATGGTTGGATTTGAGAGGATTGAATTTTGTTGGGTTTAATATAAATTGATGATGGTTCTCGCACATTTTTTTACGATGGCTTGAGTTTACTAAACATGAAGGACATTAGTTTTATTTTTAGCATAGAATGGAGTTTGATATGAAGAATTTGGTGTTGCTAAAAAGATACTGAGTATTATAACATCAGAGTAATGCTAAAGGTGCCCTCCCACCAATGTTATACTTGTCTTATGTAAGAAAGAGTTGTAGCACATCTAATTAATGCAGTACGCAAATAAATAGTTAATCTAGGAAAGGTGATTTCATTTGAATGAATTCTTTATTATCGACGAGGTATTATGGCTATGGTATCCTATTGGAAGTTCAACCATTACCAGATGGGATTTTAACGCAATATGAACTAAAGTATATATTTAATCTTGCAACCATGGACATCATAGATATTATCGATAGATTGGAGGTTATCGTTAGTTAGGTTGGCTTTAATATTATCAATTACTAAGTATTAAAGCATATCATTTAATACTCATATCATTAGCTAGAATTATTATCTCGGGATTTAAGATAGTCATGTTCATATAACATTTCATCTTTAAAGAATTGACGTTTCTCATTATCATCCCTTGGCCTATATATGCATTAAGCCGGTAGTCATTCTTCGGACTTTCAACGGTTATTGAATATTGATAATTAAATTTATTAGAGTTTTCTGATAAAAACATAACAAAACAAAAACAATAATTGCAGCAATAGTAACAGAACAGATGATGGAAAAGGTAATGTATATTAAGAAATGAGAGATAAAGCTAGGCGTTCGAGGACCTGGTTCCTCCCACTTCTTCCACCCCCTCCTACCTAACCTTCTCTCCTATTTATTCCTCAACAATCCTAACAGAATTTCCCTCCCCCACCCACCTGATTGCCAACAAGACATACCGACTAACAAACTCAATATTAACATTTCATAATACCCTCCCCTATATGCCAAATACTTGGTTAAGTAATAATAATAATACTGCAGTAATAATAACAAACTCAAATCATACCCAGCTGGCTAAGTCACAGCTAAGCCAGCACCAGTATCCCCAGCCAACCCATCTCCCCCGACCTTGACCTTCCCACATCTAGCATAAGTAAATCTGACCAATGGTTTACCAATACCCCCCGCTAATACTTTCACCTTGTCCTCAAGGTGGAAAGAGGGAAGTTGAGTGTTGACAAGATCAAACTCTTCCCAATACAATTCAAAATCCGACAATCCCTTCCAGCTACACAATACCTCCTAAACTCCCGTTAGACTGTAACACATGTCAAGCACCTGCTCGGGTTCCACAACCCACTCCAAATCTGGCATGAACCCAACCAGAAAAGGCTGCAACTGATGAACATTTCCCACCTCCAATCTTAGCCTAGACACGTGAAACACAGGGTGAATTCACACTGAATACGGAAGACCTAGCTTGTAAGCCACTTTTCCCACCCTACACAGTATCCGATAAGGGCCAAAATACCTTGGAGAAAGCTTCTCATTCACTAGTTTAGGTTAGCGTGATCGCTGCCTATAGGGCCTGAGTTTCACATACACCCGATCGCCAACCTCAAAGGTCACATCTCACCTTTTCTTATCGGCCACAACCTTCATCAACTGCTAAGAGCGATCTGGGTGCAACTTCAAGTCATCCAAAACGGCATCTCTATCCTTTAATTCCCGATCAACATCAGCCAAGGGGGAGTTACCCAAAATATATTGTATTAATGGAGGTGGGTCGCGGCCATTTAGAGCAAAGAATGGGGTACCGGTGGTCGTATGATGGGAGGTATTTAACCAATACTCAGCCCATAGTGACCAACGAAGCCACTGCTTGGGTTGTTCTCCAATAAAGAACCTCGGATATGCTTCCAAGCAGCGGTTAACCACCTCGGTCTGACCATGGGATTAAGGGTGATATGCAGTGTTGTATTTTAGTGTTGTTCCTTGCAGTTGAAATATCTCTTTCCAAAAATAGCTCAAGAAGACCTTGTCATGACCAGATACAATGGACCAAGGAATGTCATGCAACCGTACCACCTCCTTAACAAAAATTCCAACAACATCAGAGGCTATGAATGGGTGTCGAAGGGGTACAAAATGTGAATACTTCAAAAGACAATCCACTACCACAATTATATAAACATGCCCTTAAACTTAGGCAACCCTTTGATAAAGTCCATCGATACATCTTCACAAACTCGTTCCGTTACGGGTAAAGGCTATAACAAACATGCTAGAGACAACGTCTAGACCTTGATCTACTGACAAATAGCACAGGCAGCCACATATTCGTGGATTCTTCAACGCATACCTGACCAATACACATCTCTGGCTAATCTCATGTAGGTCTTCAACAACCCAGAATATCCCCCAATCTATCCCCCATGATATTTGGCCAACATATGGGGAATAAACATAGACTTCCGAGGAAATACCAGCCTGCCTTTATACAATAGGGCCCCCTAATTAAGACTATAATTTGGCACTGTCCTAGGGGACGTATGGAGAGTCCTTTTGATAGGTCCTGACTCCGAATCAGCATCCACCTCATCTTGCAGAACCTGTCAATTGCGAACCCATGATGCAACTAAGGTGGCTAAGCGAATTTCCCCATTGCGCCTAGACAAGGCATCAGTTGCCTTATTTTCACAAACAGGCCAATATTCAATGTCAAAGTTGTAGCTCCATAATTTGGAAACCCAGTGTCGATGCTCTTTGGATATGATTCGTTGGTCCAGCAAAAACTTTAAGCGTTTTTTAACCGTGCGTACTACAAATTTGTGTCCCAAGAGATATGGTCTCTAACGCCTGACTGCCAAAACTACTGCCATCAACTCCCTTTCATATACAGACTTCATTCAGGCTCAAGGTCCTAGCACCTAACTATAGTAAGCAATCGGTCGCTAATGTTGCATCAAGACTGCTCCAATTCCCAGCATTGATGCATCGGTCTCTACCACAAATGGTTGTTGGAAATCTAGTAGGGCTAAGACTGGTACCTTTACCATTGTTTGTTTTAGCTCCTCGAATACCCATTGAGCCTCCCCATTCTAGTCAAAGCTATCCTGTTTAAGTTGGGCAATCAAAGGCGTTGCTATATGTCCATATTGGTGTAAGAATTTCTAATAATATCATGTGAGACCAAGGAAACCCCGCAATTCTCGTAAATTCTTAGATGTTGGCCAATCAACCATTGCCTTTATTTTGGACAGATCAGCCGAAACCCCTATTGCTGAGATAATATGACCAGATATTCCAGCTCCTCTTGACCAAACAAGCACTTTTTTTAATTAACAAATAATGAGAGTGCATGCAATAGCTCAAACACAACTCTCAAATGTTGCACATGAACCTCCACACTAGGGCTATACACTAATATGTCGTCAAAGAATACTTGAACAAATTTCCTCAAGGGTTGAAAATGTTGTTCATCAATGCCTGAAAGGTAGCTGGAACATTCATCAGTCCAAATGGCATTACAAGGAATTTGTAATGACCCTCATGGGTTCTAAAGGCTGTTTTGAGAAAATCCTCCAGTCGCACCCTAATTTGATGATACCCCAACTTCAAGTCAAGCTTAGAGAATACCCTTACGCCATAAAGCCCATATAACAACTCTTCAATTACGGGTATTGGAAACTTATCCGAGACGGTTGCTCTATTTAGGGCACAGTAGTCCACATAGAAGCGCCAACCACCGTCCTTCCTTACTAGGAGCACTGGGTTGGAGAAAGGGTTATAACTTGGCTGAATGATGTCTGTTGTCATCATTTCTTGCACCAACTTTTCTATCTCACCTTTCTGGGCTTGGGGGTATCCGAAGGGTATGACACTCCCCAATTCCTGCCCCTTCTTCATCTCAATGCGGTGGTCCAAGGCCCGCTGAAGAGGAAGACTCGTTGGAGCTCCCAACACATCCTAAAACTCATCCAACACCAGCTGGACATCCTTAGCAACTTGGGTTGTTACCTGCATGTTTTCCTCTACTGCTTCCATTGCACACCACTCTAGTAGGATCCATTTCCCTTCCCTTTAGATGGTTTTCATCATGGCCCTTAGTGAGATTTGAGTTTTGCATAGCCCAGAATCACCTCTTAGCTCCATAATTCTCTAGCCCACCATAAATTTCATAACCAACGCCTTCCAATTTACTTGCATCATTCCGAGTTTCTCTAGCCATTACATTCCTAGAATAACATCAATGCTTCCTAATTCAAGGGGTAAGAAGTCTTCGCATACATCTATCCCTTGCAAAGAGAGTGTCAGAGACTTACACAATCCTTGAGCCTAGACCGACCCACATGTCCCCATGACGACTCCATATGCACTGGTGGGAGTCATCTGCAACTACAACTTTCGGACCACATCCAGTGCAATGAAGTTGCGAGTTGCTCCGCTATTGATAAGCACGGTTACCTGGGTACCTTTCATCTCCCCCGCAAGCTTCATAGTTCTTGGGGAGGCGAACCCAACTACCGAGTTCATGGATAGCTCAATCTGGCCTTTCACCTTCTCCTCCTACCTATACTTGAGGCCTGTGTCTTTGTCCTCAACCACTTGAGTTTCGATTTCTTCCAAAGAGGAAGAATCATCCAACACTAACCGATTTTTGCACTCGTTCCACAGTGTGAATTTCTCATCGCAGCTAAAACATAATCCTCTATCCTTCCTCCGTTGATACCCAGCATCAGTGAGTAGCCGAAACCCAGAGGGTGGTCGGTTGGTGGAGTTTCCTTTTATGCTGGTGTCGCCGACTATATTCACAATCCAGCCTGCATTGTAGCTCTCCGCTCCCTTCGTACCCACAAAGCTCAAGTGGGTTGAGGAAGTTAAGTAATATGGGCTTGAGACCTTTGGGCCTGGGATATTACCTTGGGCACTAGTGGTCTTGCCCAAACTGCCCCCAAATCCAAACCGTCCCACTTAAAGGACCCGGTTCTTCTCCTCAATCAATTGGGCAGCCTCCATCATCTCCAAGAGGTTCCCTAGCTTCATCAAACGGACCTCCACCCAAATGGTTGGCTTAAGTCCATTGAGGAACGTACTTTCCAAATCTACCTCGTCAATCATCCCTGCAGCAGTGTCGCCATGGCTTCGAACCTCTCCAAGTACTCTTCAATGGAAGCTTCCTATCTAATGGCAAGGAAATGCTCACAAAGAGTCCCCTCCTGATTTGCTCTAAATCGAAGCAGTAATGCCTCTTTCAATCTAGCCTAGGAAGTGAATTTTTGTGCCTCCTCTGTATACTGAAACCAAGATAAGGCACGACCCTCCATCGCCACTGCTGTAGCCTCTAATCTTTCTCCCTGCGTCAGTTGATTCAAGTTGAAGTAGCTCTCAACCCTGAAAATCCACCCATCAAGGTCACTGCCATTGAAGAGAGGTAACTCCATTTGACGCACAGCTCGAGGTTCATTCTTATACTCCCCTTATGACTCTCGAATCTCCAATCTAGCTGCCTAAGGTGTCATCCCGGTTGCCCTTCCCATCTTCTCATTCCCATTCTCCGCGACCAGAACACTAAACACCATAATCCCCTCGACTGATCAACACATCCATCTCCTCATTTAACTTCCCAATGATCCTATCCAATCTCTGAGTGTCTGAAAGTAGTGCCCCCATATCTCGTTGCCACTCCTCTTACATAATCCCTAATTTCTCTTCCAAATCTTTCAGCGTCATCTTGTTTCCCAGTCATCACGAGCTTTGATACCAAGACGATAAAAACAGAATAGAAACAATAATCGTAGCAATGGTAACATCACAAATGATGGAGAAGGTAATGTGTTTTAAGAAATGAAAGATAGAGGTGGATACAAGCCAGGCGTTTGAGGACTTAGTTCCTCCCAATTCTCCCCCCTCTCCTACCCGACCTCCTCTCCTATTTAATCCTCAACAATCCTAACAAAATTGCCCTCCCCCACCCACCCGACTGCCAACAAGACATACCGACTAACAGACTCAATATTAACATTCCATAATACCCCTCCCCTATATGCCAAATACTCAGTTAAATAATAATAATAATAATACTGCATTAATAATAACAAACTCAAATCATACCCAACTGGCTAAGTCACAGCCAAACTAGCACCAATATCCCCGGCCAACCCATCTCCCCCAGCCTTGACCTTCCCACGTATAGCATAAGTAAATCTAACCAATGGTTTATCATTTTCCCATTGATTTCACTTATGTTTTTTATTAGATTTCAAATAATTTGAGTTGTTTCACTGATTTCCCCGTTGCTTTTTTCCATTCCAACCTTAGATCAATTTGACATCACAGCCCAAACTCATTCCCCTTGCTTCCATGATTTACAACGAGAAATAAAAAAATAAAAATAAAAACACACAATCCACCCACAACCTGCAACAAAGCATAACACAATAAGCCAACACTACAGCTCGTATGAAGCATCACAAGACTCTCTGTTAGAAGTCATCCAAACGCCCATTAACAATTGCATGCCCACCCACCCAACACCAATCTACCAAAACCTCACCCGCCAACCCAATCACCCCATAGCCACCACGGCACCACCGAATAAAAATTTCCATTGCACCATAAAACACGACAACGCCAACTGACCACTTTACATCATTTCCACAAACAACCAATTCGAAACATGACCTTTACTTCATACACACCAAAAAGTGTACTGCAAATAAGACAATTTTGAGCTAAATTCCCAATCAATCCTCAAGGTTGCCAAAGCTTCTTAATCATTGTATAATTCATTAAAGACCTTTGTTTCATGATTGGTTGAGCAATTGCAACTGGGGTTGGTGTTCTTTTTCATTGTTTCAAGCAAAAAATCATTCTATTTCTTGGTTTCCTTTTACGAACTTGAAAAAACTAGGTACTTCATTATTTCATATCTATTAGCAATTTGTTACCTAATTAGAATAATTATTCAAATAATACACTAGTGGATCAAAACTGGAAAGTATTTGACATAAAGGTTCAAACGACCTAAGGTTCAAAGGTATCTCAGCTATACTCAACCCACTTTCTAGCCTAGAAGACCAAATAGTGAAGTCCAACCCAAGTTAAGAAAAATGTTTAAATATAAAATATATAATATTACATATATCATAGGTATTGATTTCTTGGTATTCACAATGAGGATCATCCTGGTTATATGGTAACATTACAAGATCTAAAGAGTTTGAAAATGTTCATGCTCGCATTCAATTCTACTACTTAAAGAATGTTATCAACGCTTTCCATGTGCTTCAAGGTAGAGATATTTATGCTAGAAGTTGTCACTTGAAATCTGGTTTAATAGTGAAGAAACTTGAAGAAGAAAAAGATGCAAGGAATACAAGATGAGCTTTCAAAGATAAGACATGCATGGTCAACTACTCAACCAAAGTCGACCTCCAAGTCAACAATGGATCAAGCGTTATTGAGAAGGAACCTCCATGAGTTGTTGGAGCCACCAAAGTTCAAAGCCAACTAAATATGATTATATATGTGACAAAGATACACCAACTAATAGTGCAAGGAAGAGGTGAAGAGTATAATTGTTTTAGCAAAAACCTTACCAACATCATAGGTGATTCAAGAACCCAATGTTTTAGCTTTCATATAAATATATTGTAGAGGTGAATCGTCTTCTATTTCTCTCTCTAGGTAGTGAAAGAAAACCTCGGAAATATTTTTTTCTTTAAGCGGCAAAACTAGGTTTTCTCACTCTTCAACTTCCGACTTAAATTTGAGTCGTGATGATTGGTTTGGGGCAAATAATATAAGAGGAGTATTCATAATTTCACGTGGTTTCCCATCTAGAATTAAAAGATGTTTCCATTCTATGTGTTAAATCCTTCCTAATTTGCGAAGCTACCATAATTTTGGAGAAGAAGAACAACAAAGAACACAACCACGAAACAAGGCATTGTCACCAATTTTATTATCAAAGACACAATCAAGTCATACAACAATGATTATCCAACTGGTAAAAGAAGAATGCAATGTGAGACCATTAAATTCTTCAATATGTGGACATCCTACCAAGACTATGCTAGTACAATCTATTAGATATCAGCTAAATCAACAAATAACAAGCAAATTAGAGGAATAAGATTAAGTGATTGATGGATTGCATAGTGAGAAAAAGGGTAGTATTATAGATTGATAAAAGAGAATAAAAGATACAACCAAGTGTTTGAGGTTTTTTGCCCTCCCTATGTAACAGATTCCCAGCCTCCCTCCCTTCTTCCCCTCCCCGACTACTAACAGAGGTAGGCAGAGCTTCCTAGTCTCTGACTCCACCATAACAACCAAAACAGAATAATGACGATATGCCTACTACCCTCAGGCTCACCCCAACAAACTAACCGACTCCACTTAATTAATTGCACAAACCCTAGCCTCCTAATCAGGACAATAACATTAAAAGTCATAAAATATATGGTTATAATAGCCGGGCTGAAACAACTATAACGGTTGTTGTGCAAGATTTACTCATTTCTTGTCCCTCCTCACACAAGTGTATTTGATTACGAGTCTATCACAGTCCAGCAGTTTTGGAAGTTTGAATGATGGGGCTCTGGACAGTATGTGTTGTGCTGACTACTCAAAAACATGAAAAGGCCATTAAAGGAACTTAACAAGCTCCATCATGGTCATATTGTAGCACGGGCAGAATAGGAACTAAAACAAGCCAAAAAAGCACAACTTATGGGGGTGCAACGGACTAGGAAGAAGGCCCAATTTTTTAGCAAAGCAGCCATGAGCTTTCTCTCCTAGAAAGCCAAAATTAAGTTCCTCACCCAGGCTGACAAGGGGGCTACCATCTTTCATGGTGTAGTCCAGGTCAATCAAAAGAAAAATTATATTGAAGTAGTGGAAAGAGCAAATGGGAAATGACACAAAAGACCAATCAGCTTGAGGAGGAGTTCCAGAAGTATTGTGTAGGGCTCTTAGAGACTAAAAAAGCAGTGGCTGAGGTGGATCTAATGGTATTTCAGCAAGAGAGTGTCCTATAATCAAAAGAGACAGAGCAACTCAAAGAATCAATTGTAGTAACTAAAATTGAAGATGTCTTGTGATCCAATGGAGATGAAAAAGGCCCAAAACTTGATGGGTTCTCTACAAAATTCTTCAAGACCTCTTAGGAAGTGGTTAAAGAAGATGTCGCAAGGCAGTGCAGGAGTTTTTCAAAACTGGCAAGGTGCTGAAACAACGTAATCATACATTCATCAATCTCCTCCCCAAAATACCTCACACAACCAAGGTAACTTATTTTAAGCCCATCTCTTACAGTAATGTGGCTATCAAAATCATTATCAAGGTTCTGGTCAATAGGTTGAGAGGGAGTATAGCAAAGGTGGTAAGCAAGAACCAAGGAGACCTTTATATGGTAATTGGAGAGAACATACTTCTTACCCAAGAGTTGCTAAGACTACAATAGGAAAGCTTATGACACTGCCAACTAGAAATTCCTAGAACGTGAGCTAATGGGGCTAGGGTTTCAAACTATGTTTACTGGTCGAATTATGGCATATGTAACTTCTACAAGTTTCACTTTAGTCAGTAATGGGTGTGTTAGCGGGTTGTTCAAAGGCAAGCAAGGTCTGAGGCAGGGGGACCCATATCCCCTCACTTGTTTGTCTTATGTCTTGAGTATCTTAGCAGGCTGCTGCATATGAAGAACTCCAACAGGAGCTACTCTTATCATACCAAGTGCCAGAACCTAGGTATTACTCATATAGCCTTTATAAATGATTTGATGCTATTTAGTAGAGGAGATGAGCATTCCTACCATATTCTGCTGGAAACCCTTCAACAGTTTAGTGAAGCTTTTGGTCTACACACAAACTAGGAGAAATCTGGCACACTCTTGACAGAGATAAAAGAGCAGGACAAACCTAGATTGCTGCAACTCAATAATATGAGAAAAGGTGCTTTGTCTTTTAGGTATCTTGGAATACCACCAAGCCCCACCAAAATCAAGCCTATAGACTATGCACCCTTTGTCACTGCAGAAACAAATAAGGTAGCCAAATGGAACATGAAAACCCTGTCATATGCTGGAAAATTAGAACTGGTCAAATCTGTGCTACAAGGTATATCATGCTTCTGGCTTGGCATCTTTCCTGTACCAAAGATAATGCTCAAGAGAGTTATTAGGCAATGTAGGGCCTTCTTGTGGAGCGGAAAAAAGGCCCTCATTGGCTGGAAATAGATCTGTGTACCTAAGACTGAGGGTGGGACTGGGGTAAAGGATCTACCTCTGATATTCTCTGTGGTGTAAATGGGTGAATTAGTACTACCTGCGTAGAAATAACTTGGAGAACTTGATTGCTCGCCCTGATACCTCCCCCATGATGAAGGCTCTATGCAAGATCACAGGTAGCTTAACCGGCACTACAGGTGGGTATGAGCTGGACAGGGTTTTGTTGGACAGCTGGGCAGAGGAGGGCAAGTTCTCCACCAAGACTGCCTACGAGTTCCTTAGGGGAGACAGAATGTGAGATAGCATTGTCATACAGGATTCCATTCAGGGGCAGAGACAGTTTTATGTTGTGGCTTGCAACTATCTAGGCAAAGTCTAAACACAAAGGACAAGCTTCACTTCCAAGATATCTCCAAGGAATGTTTTTTGTGTTTAGTAGCCCTTGATAATCATGACCACAACTTTTTCCTGTGCAAGGAGACTAGCCAGGTCTGGGATAGTATTAAAAGCTGGTTGGGTATTAGAAGGGGATTCACAACCAAAGCCAGTGTTGAGGGCTGTTAGGAAATGTAAGAAGAAAAGGAATATGATCCACACACAAACGAGAACTGTGGCCCTAGCTGCATCCATCTACTATATATAGAGGGCCATGAATGCAGCGACCTTTGAAAAGCAAGAAATGGAGATCCTTGCTGTCATCATGAAGATCAAGATGAGTGTGTACCAGGTGTTAACCACCATCCATACCAGTATACCCTGCAGATTTAGGAGTGACCGGTGACTGTTCTATGCTGGAAGGTTTGGTGCCACTTTGGGATGCAAGGAAACAGGAAGCTGCACTACATAGCTGTGCACCTGCTGGAGGCAGAATTGCAGTCGCTGATTCTGGAGCAGCTGGCTGTTCTTGGCCTGGTTCTGTAATATTTTTGAGGTGCGCCCTTTTAAGTTGGCCTGTTTTTCTTGCTGGCATAGGTTCCTCGGCTAGTAAACTAAGTTTCTAGGATGTTTGGTAACCCCCCTGTAGTTATTTTGACTGTGAGGTTTAAGATAGTATCCTACCTTGTATATTCTTTTGTAGTTACTTACTTTACCCGGGGGTGCCTGGTGGTTTGTAATCATTCTTTATTATATATGTATTCTTACCTTTGGTAAAAAAAACATATTGAGGTGGCCAATGAAACCAACTCAAGGGCTGAGAAAAACAAAGTCCATTATCATGCAATTACACAATTACTAATTCCTAAAAGACAATATAAATGATACGCGGATCATATGCACAGCAGCACAGGAGAATGAGGCGTTGTGAGAGAGAAATTTACCCGGATTGCAGAAGAGAGGTGCAGACCAGAGGCGACAGGTTGTGAGAGCTGAAGCACCACAAATCCGAGGACCAGCTGCGCAGAGCACACAGGAGGGATGGCGGAGAAAGAAATTGATGCACGACTTACTCTAGAAGATGGAGAGGAGACCGCAAAGAACAGAGAAACGATGCTAAAAAACACCAGTGAGAAGAGACGAATAGACCACAAACTGACAGCATCACGGAGATGAATAAAATAAGGCGGAACGCGCAAAGTGTGCAAACGAGGAGGAGGTGGAGGAGGCGGACGATGAACGACGGCGGCAGAGACGGAGGAGCAGACGAGTTCTGAGGGAAGATAGAACCCTAGTCCCGAGTACAAATTAAGCCGGCTCGATTCGGCTCGTTAACGGCTCGACCCGGCTCGCTTGATTAGATAAAAAAATCAAATCTAAGCCTCGATCTTAGGCTCGTTTATTTAACGAGCCAAACTCAAGCTTAGGTTGACTCGCCTCGTTAGCTCGCAAATCGGCTTGATTCGAACTCGACTCAAATTCGGCTCGTTTGCTCGTTTATCAAATAAGTTTTGAGAATATATACAAATATAAAATAAATTTAAAAAGAACTAATTATTTTTTTTTACAAATAATTCTCATAATTTAAGTCTTTTTTTAATAAAAATAATTCTTATAAGTCTTTTTTTTTACTAAAAAAAATTTTCATAATTTAACCGGCTGGACCGCTGGATTGGTGGAACCGGGCGGGGCGGGCCGGCGTGGGGTCTCTTCGACGAACCGGGCGGGGGGTCTCTTCTACGATTGGAAGTTTCAGCAGCAATCAACGGGGTTTTTTTTTTGAATTCTTCCCGAATCCTATCCCCACTCCCCACAGTCCCCACTCCCCACTCCCCAGTTACCACTCACCAGACCAGAACCAGACTCCCCGACCCCCAGTCGGCCAGTCCCACACTCCCACTCCCCCTACTCTCGAGTCCCCGAGGACCCCGACCCCGACCCCGACCTCTACCACTACCAGGCTAAGATGAGACGCACAGGCACAACACTGCTCATGCAAAGGCACAGCGGAGAGCGAGCGAATCACTCTACCAGGCGAAGAGTCGAAGACGACGCACGACACAGGGCACAAGCTCACCGGCCACCGCTCACGCACAGGCACAACGGCACAAGCGCGGCACAGGCCCGGTACGAGCAGCGCAGTCGAGCACGCAGCCGTAGGTCCCGCTCCCGCAGGCGTAGCGAGCCAGGCCAGCGACACCCTCCAGATCTGCAGATCTCGAGCGGCTCGAGCCCTCTGCCCTCCTCACCGGGTCTCCCTCTCCCTCTCCGACCTCAAGTAATAGCCTCGCGGCGTCGCCCCTCCACTAGGACCACCACTACAATGCAGTCTTCTTCGGTCGCGAGTCCCGTCCTCTATTCCCCAATCCCGCTTGAAAACCAACCATATACAGGCTTAACATAACTCTGTTTTAGGTGTATTGTGAGGTATATTGCATTAAAATTTTTTGATAGCTTGAGTTTGCGAGGGAATAAATCAAATCCCGTCCTCGATATTTTATTATTGATGTTTATTATTAAATTTGTTGAATAAATCTATGCTTTATTCATTTCTGATTCTGAATCTGTAATGGTATTGCCAATAAACATAGATGGCTTGACAGCTTGAGTTTGCGAGGGAATAAATCAAATTTCGTCCTCATATTTTATTATTGATGTTTATTGTTAAATTTGTTGAATAAATCTATGCTTTATTCATTTCTAATTCTGAATCTGCAATGGTATTGCCAATAAATCTTGTCCTGAGGTAGCAGGTTTAATCGGCTAAATTTTCTAATAAACGAGCCGAACAAATCGAGCCAACCAAATCGAGCTCGAATCGAGCCGAACAAATCGAGCCGAACAAATCGAGCCGATTTGTCTTGTTTAAAATTAAAACGAACCGAGCCAAACCGAGCCACAAATCGAGCCACGAGCCAAGCCTAACGAACTGAGCCGATTTGGTTCGTTTTCATTAAACAAAACCGAGTCGAATAGCTCGCGAGCTTTTTTCGAGCCGAACTCAAGCCTCAAATACTTGACTCGATTCGAGCTCAAGCCGACCTTGAGCCATACAAAAAAATTAATGAGCCGAATCGAGCCAGAGAAGGTTCGGCTTGATTCGGTTCGTCAATAGCCCTAGTCGCGAGAGGGGGTCAGATGTATGTTCAGCAGCGTAGGACGGGAAGAAGAAAAATTGGAATTACGTTAAAAAAATTATATTTATATATACATATATTATATTTTTTTAAGTAGATCAAATATACTAAAATTAAGAGAAAAAATAAAAAATATCTAAAATTATTACCTATATTAGTTAATTATAATCATTAATAATTTTTTTAAGAAAAAATTAATTAAATAAATAATATAAATTCTAACTCCAAAATTTTTTTTAATATTTTTAAAACAGGAGACGACACCTAAGTATCGTTTCCGTGCATCAGTGGTGCTTGGTAAGTGAGTGAATATGCTTATTATTAATTCACACTTTTTTACCAATTATTTTGAAATTTTCATTATATTTTATATTACATTATTAGATTACATTGAGTAGGTGTTATTACTTTTTACTAAATGTTTAAATTATTATATGCTATTATCATTATATCTTTATTAATCGTCCACCACCAACCACTATTTATAAATTAATAATCACAAATAATTAATAACCAATTATATTTTCAGTATTTATTATATTCATAAGTTAATAGTAAATAAAAATCATAATGCAAAATATTTATCATAATTATAATTTAATAATCATTATAAATAATATTTATTATAATTAATAACAATAAAATTAATTAAAAAGATGAATAAATGGATTTAATCATGGTTGTAAAATCCATCATTTGTTAATTGTGAATGAGAATTAACACGGAGAATGGGATTAACATGCTTCTATTTCTAAAGGGGACTTAGGATTAGCAACTAAGAACTAGATATAAAATATTAAAAGGTTAAAGTGCCCTCGTCTAACTGTGTACTAATTGCCCTATTATATTTGTATAGAGCACTAAGGCTTGTCATGCTCGTTTCATCTCCTCGTTGATTACCTCTTCATCATCTTATTTGGTGTCTTACTTAATCAAGTAAATTTCTATAATTATGTGCTTTCTTTTCTCAATAGAATTTACTAACCGACTCATTTGCGATTTCTACAATATTGATTGAAGAGGCAAAACTATGTGGTAAAAATAACAACCAAAAGGTTGAGATTGGAGTTGGATGTTGTGAGTGCAGTGTTTGGTACAATGGTTTGGTCTGATGGGAAACATGTGGTTAGGAGCCTAATTTTTTTTTAAATTAGGAGATCGATTAAGGTGGTATGTTTTGTATGGGATATTTAACATCTTTACCTCTTAAACTGTTATAGAACTATAATCAGTTGGATTTAAAGGTTATGTGTACATTGCTTCCAAATAGGAATTCTCATTCCCAATATTGTGTTTGATTCCTAGCATTGGTTGGGTGATGTTGGTGTGGTGTTTGGCGTGGTGATTTGGTCTAATGGGAAACATGTGATTGGATTTTTAGCATACCATGGTTTAGTGTTGTTGATATATTGATAGTCGTGGGTGTCATAAGCTGTTGGGATCAAGTATTGACCATGTTAGGTGTTAATTAGTATAATTTTATAGTGTTTTTGGTTTGCTTCCACTTCTAATGGTTTCATCTTTGTCTTGACTTATATATATTTTATTCCAAAGGAAGAAATCGTAAATAAAAAAATGGTTATCTTTGGTTAATCCTATATGTTTACTATATTAGGCAATGGTTGAAACTACTAACAATTAATTAGTTATCTAGGACTTTGTTTTTTTTATAAGTATTTTTTTTGGTAATTAATGAAGTTTTATTACCAAAGGAAAAAAGTACAAACGGTTCACAAAAACAAGAGCAAGAGGGGCATACCCCTAAGTACTCAAATAATCCATCTATCTAGACTTTTTAGGTACTTGGTAACATGAATATTCCTAGCATCATTGAAGCTAATAAATGTTTCAGAAATAATCTGCTTTATAGTGGTCGTAGGGTTCCTTTGCATAAGCTGGAAGGTCACCTTGTTGCGATTGATCCAAATATGATATAGAAGGGCATTGAAAATGGCTCTCCAAGCAATTTCCTTCTTTTCCCTTTGGTCTTCCTGATAAGCCATGTCATGCAACTCTGCCAGTCATAGACATTTCTGACCATGTGTAGCCATGTTAGGATATGCTGCCAAAGGATGTTTGCCCCATGACAGTGCAAGAAAAGATGATCAATGTCCTCCTCATTATTTCTGCATACTTCACAGGTATTATCAGTAGTGATCCCCCATTTGAAGAGCTTTGATTTCAGGGGAAGGGCAGTATGGCAAAGCATCCATGTGAAAAACTTGTGTTTTTCAGGACCACAATGGTTCCAAACAAAATATTTCCATTCAACTTTAGGCATATAGCTCCTAAGTTGCTGGTAGACCTGCTGGATACTAAATTTTTCAGAGAAATGCCAATTTGCATAATAATCTCTTATTTGGTCCCTAACTTGTAGGAGTCGTTTAAAGGTCCAAGAGTGATCAATATGCGCTTCAATGTGCCATATATCTTGTCCTCTAAGGTATCTTCCATGGATCCACTTTACCCATAAGCTCTCTTTTGCTTCAATGAGCTTCCATAGGTATTTGGCCATACATGCTGAGTTCCAGTATGAGAGCTGATGTAATCCCAGGCCACCTTCTTCTTTGGGGGTGCAGACTTTTGACCAAGCAATAGGATTGTTGTGTCTCTGGGAATCCATGTTATTCTATAGAAAGTCTCTATAGAGGCTCTCAATGTGATGAATGACAACCTTTGGCAAGAAGAAAATTTGCATCCAGTAATTTTCTATACCAAAAATGATAGACTTGAGAAGCTGCATTCTCCCAGCAAAACTAAGAAGCCTTGTTGTCCAGGATTTGAGCTTTTGAGTTATATTATCAATAAAGGGTTGGAAGTGAGCAATTTTTAAGGATCTAGGATTGAGGGGAATGCTCACGTATTTAACAGGGAAAGCTCCTTCAGCAAAATTCAAAGCATGCAGAACCTGAGATTTTATGTTGTCATTGACACCCCCAAAGAAAACCCTTGATGACATTTGCAGAAAATTAAAAGATCATCAGCAAAACAAAGATTGGTAATTCTACTTAGCTTGCAGTCAGGATGGCTCTTGAAAGTATTTCTAGCCCATATAGATTGTAGCAGTCGAGAAAGGTATTCCATGGTAAGCATGAAAAGGTAAGGAGACAAGGGGTCACCTTGTCTTAGCCTGTAATACCCCAAAAATTTTGAAAACCTATATTTTAATAAATGACTTTATTTGAAATAAAATTTACTTGTAAAATTATTTATTTTAAATATTTTATGGATTTTAGAGTATATAAATTTGAGTAAGATTATTTAATAAATTAAATATAAATATTTTGCTAATTATCATATTATTTTTATAAATTCCCAAACTAATATTTTACCAACTTTATCCTTTTTAAACTAATATATTAGATTATAATAAATTAAATTATTAAATTAAATAATTTATCAAGAATATTACATTTTATGATTTTATAAATTAATTTAATTTATTTCCCCTATTTTCTCATTTTCCTTTTTTCTTTTCCTTCCCCCTTTTCACCTTTTTCTTCTTTCTTCTCCTTTCCTTTTTCTCCTCCTTGGGCCGCCCGCATCGGCCTACTTCCTTCTCCCCGCGCATTAGGCCTTCGGCCCGCCTCCCCCTTCTCTCCCTCACGCGCCGCCCAGCACACCAGCCCGGCCGGCTCCCTTTCTTTTTCCCCTGGACCGGCCAGCCTTTCCTTTTCCTCCTTTCCCCGACCGGCCGCCCGCAGCCTCCTTTCTTTCTTCTTCTTCTCAGGCAACAACAGTCCGACCCTCTGTAGCTGCCCCCGACCACCTGCGACTACCGCCACACCTGCCCCTGCTACTCCCTCCCTCTACCCTGTCCTCTTCTCCCCTCTTTCGATCCGAGCTACCCCTTCACCCTATCCATGTCTGCAACTCCCTCTTCCCGTCGCCACCCTCTCCCTGCCACCCTACCGCCTCCCTGCCGCCCTATGCCCTGCCATCTGCCCCCTTGCCTTTCCTCTTCTTTTCTCCTCCCATTCGCCCATTTTCTTGTCCCATTTTCGAGCCATCTTCTTTCCCCCGAGCTCCCTCCTCTCTCCTTCCTTCTTTCCATTTTTTTCTGTTTTCCCTCTGCACTGCCGCCGTCCACCGCTCCGACCGCCGCACCCAACCCCTGCGCCGACCCTTTCCACCACCCCCTACTGCCCTGCACCCCCACGCCGCCCCCTTGAGCCCTACACTTCCTCCCTTCTCCACCCCTTCCTTCTTTTCTCCCCATTTTTCCCCTTATCACCAGCATCTTCGCCGCCTTGTCGCCGCCATATCCGCCGCCTTCAACCGCCACGAAACCATCCTTGGCCACCACCAACACCCCCTCTTCACTCCTGCATCCTTACCTTGCCTCCAAACCTCCCCCAACCACCCTCTTTTCTAGCCCAAAGACCTCAACCCGAACATGGCTCATTTTCTTCCTTCACCCCTCTTCGAGCCTTTTCCCCTCCCATTTATGCATGACACTCACGCTGCTCATGCAGCTTGAGCTTTTCCCCTTGTGTTGGAAATTGTTTGGAAAATTTTTGAGGTATAATGATAATTATTTAAAGTGTTTTATTAAATAAATTTCTTTTATAAAGCCTTATCCTTTTTATTTCGTATTTCTAACACAATAGTGATGAATGTTATTTTAGGTGTTGAATTGCTAATTATGCTTGGTAAGGTTTGACATTTTGCGGGATTAAGGTAACCGTTAAATCCCGCTTAAATGCATGGATTAACGCATGTTATCACATTAGGCATTATTAATGTGTATTATGCTTGATATATGTTGCTTAGCATATTATATGTGGTTATTGTATTTATTGATGAAAAGGAAGCATGATAGATTGATGGTATGTATGGGGATAATATTTAAGGTAATAATTTGGTGGTTAGGGAAAATGTTAATTATTATCCATGTTGTCATATGCTATGGTGATATTTAATACATGGTTAATATTTTGCTAGCATTAGGGGGATTTTATTAATATATATTGTACAAGAGTATGGCCTAATACATATATATATATATATATATGCTAATAAGCATTATATTAATTGTAAGAGCCATGGATGAGGCATTAAAGTTAATATTTCATGTAGTATTAATAACAATTTAATAATAAGCCTGTATAAAGAGTAAAATGGTAAATTTGTTAATAAAAGGAGAAATTAATAATTTTGGAAGTAGGGGGTAAAATTGTAACTTTGTGAATAAAGGATGAAATAGTAATTTTGTAATAAAAGGGGGCAATTTGGTAATTTTGTAATAAAAGGGGCAACTTGGTAATCTTAAAAAAAAAAAAGGGAATGGCAATTTGGTAAATTGTAATAAAAGGACAATTTGGTAATGTTATAATAAAAGGGTAAAATTGTAATTTTATAATTAAAGGGAAAAATAGTAATTTTATGATTAAAGGGCAGAATGGTAATTTGGAAATTAAAGGAGGTAAGATAGTAATTTTATAAGGATAAATGGAAATGTTATGAGTAAAAGGGCGATATGGTAATTTTTGGGAGTTAAGGGGGTAAAATGGTAAATTTGAAGGTAAAGGGGTAAAACGGTAATTGTGTAAATCAAAGGGGTAAAAGTGAACATTGGAAAGGAGTAAATTGGAAATAATAATTATTGAGAAGGGTAAAATAATAAGTTAAATAACTAAAGGGTAATTTGATAATTTAATAGTAGAGAAGGGTAAAATGGTAAATATGATAAATGTGAGGGGTAAGTTGGTAATTTAACCGACTGGAGGGTATTTTCGTAATTTTGGATAATGGAGTAGGGTAGTTGGTAATTATGACAATTAAGAAGGGCAATTCGGTAACTTAAATAACTAAAGGGTAATTTGGTAAATTTAATAACGGAGAAGGGAAAAATTGTAATTATGATCATATGCAAGGGTAATTTGGTAATTTTGACAATGAGGAAGGGTAGTTTGGTAATTGAGAATAAAGGACGGTAAATTGGTAATTAACTAAATAAAGGGTTAATTTGGTAATTAGGATAAGGAGGAAGGGTAATTTGGTAATTTGACCAACTCAAGGATAATTTATTAATTATAATAAAGGAGAAAGGGGCAAAGAGGTAATCTAACCAATTAAATGGAAAGTATATTAAGTGTAATAATTATTAAGGGGAATTAATGTCCTAATAAGCATGATAAATAATTTAGTAACCTAAATCGAATAAGGGATAACTTGGTGATTTTGTAACAAGGAGGGTAATATGGTAATTTATCAAATAAGGAAGGGGAGACGTAGTGATTTTATAAGTAAAGGGGTAAATAAGTAGTTTGTATCTAGTATATCATTATGATTGTGGAATTCGTAACATGGCTCTAATAGTGTTGATTAACGAGGTAAGAATATTTGATGATTAGTAAGTATCACGAGAATGAGTTTTAATTCGGAAGTAGAGGAGTTTAGGATGGCCTTAATGGTTCTCCTATGTTACTTTGGATGACCATCTGAATAAGAAATTTCTGATGATATCTGATCGATTAGAAGAGGAAATATCTGATTGTCGTGCCCTTTGTGATCACCCTTAATTAAGACACTAATACTTAAAGTGAAAGACCTCGAGATCGGGAATGGTGACTCCTTAGGGGTCGCTACCCTAAGGACATGGTTTAGTCCACGATTATTATGGTATTTGCTGGTGTGCCTTTGTGCCCCAGCCAGGCCCTACATCTTACTCTTTCTAGCTCTACGGACCTAGTTAGGGGGTATGCATACTTAAGGATTAGGTGTCCTTGTCGGTAGGGTACTGAGTTCGCTTTATGCACCAGTACGACCAGGGTACCTTTGCGTTCCTGGGTTACTAGTTGAAGGGTACTGAGTTGCTTTTATGCACCAGTGTGACCGGTGTACCTTTGTGTCCCGGGTTCTTGATCTCCCTATCGAGGCAAATAAAATGGAGTTGTTGTGCTGAATAAAAAGGGAAAATACTAATTGTTAAAGTGAAAGATTAACGAGCCGGGACCAGTTGATTTATATGATGAGTACCAATCCACCGGAAATAATAGTGGCCTAGGGTGTTTTGCCCTGATTGATGTTCATGAGTATTGATCCACCAGATATAATGGTGGCCCAGGATGTTTTACCCTGGATGATATATATATATACACGTATTCCGACCCACCGGCCAAAATAGTGGAGGTCCCGAGCTCAATAAAATTTATTTTGGATGTGAATGAGTTATGGAAAAATACTAGTCATTGAGACGATTGATTAATGGCCTCAAGGCCCGGAAAATATCTCAATTGCTCATCATGGCCTATTGATATTGGTGGATTGGTTAAGGAATATATGAAAGTTGAATTTTACGTATACGCTATTAATGTATAATTGAATTATTGGATGTACAAATAATTGGATCCGAATACCATGTTTATACCTATGGTTATATCTGAATGTAGTAGTATCATGTGTAATATGGCGTGCCTTATTTTAAGTGCGTTTTTAAAGGGTTACTCAGTACCGTAGTACTGAAGGGTTCCCTTCATGGGGCCCCTTCCTATTCAATGGGCAGTACCCCTTGCAGGTTGTATTTAGGTTCTATTCAAGTGGACCCTTGGGGAGAGCGTAAGGTACTGTCCGGAAATTTTTAGGGTTTTAATTTGTCTCCTTTAAATTCAACGTATTTGTATTTTGTAATCACCGTGGTTGGATGTTTCTCTTGTAAAGTATTTACTGTGCTACTCTGATCTTCAAATGCTTAAGTTCTCGTAAAATTATATTTTACTCCTTTAGCCTTAACACTTAGTATTGGAACGGTATGAGTGAACCGGTCTGGTACTAAGTGTGGTGGTAATACTCCCAAAGTTCACGGTTTATTAAATTGCTTCCGCTAACTTTCTTTTAATTAAATGAAATTTTTCACTAGTGAATTTTGGGGGTGTTACAAGTTGGTATCAAAGCATTAAAGACAATGGAGAATTTAGTAGTAGTGACACACTGCATAATCAAATGAGCAAAGTGCCTGGGAAATCCCATAGCAAGGAGAAGCTGTTGCAGAAATTTCCACTCTATTGTATCAAAAGCCTTCTTTAAGTCCAGCTTAAGCATCATCCTTGGGCTAATATTTTTCCTATTATATTTCCTGAGAAGCTCTTGAGCTAGAAGCACATTTTCTCCAATCCATCTACCCTCTACAAAAGCTGTTTGAGACCCATGAACAAGAGAGGGAAGGATGCTCTGTAATCTCTTTGTGAGAATGGAAGAGATAATCTTGTATGCAACATTGTAGCAAGAGATAGGTCTATAGTCATTTATGGTAGTGGGGGAGGATTTCTTTGGGATTAGATGTAGGGATGTAACATTTAAATCTCTCAGCAGATAGCCAGTGGCCCAGAAACTTTTAACAATAGCTATGACATCCTCACCAATAATCTGCCAAGTGGATTTGTAGAAGTAGGCATTGAAACCATCAGTTCCAGGAGCTTTGTTGTCACCCATTCTAAACACAACATTTTTTATTTCATCTGTAGATACAGGGGCTAAAAGAGAAGATCTCTGATTTGCATCGAGAATAGGGCCATGTTTGATGATATGAGGATTAATCATTTGGAGGGTGTGTGCTGAGGATCCCAACAAGTCAGAGTAAAAGTGCAAGATTTCAGCCAGGATCTCAGTGTGAGAAGTCATTTTTTTTTCAAAAATATCAACTAAAGAAGCATTATTGTTTGATCTTTGTCTCTCCTTGACTCTAGCATGGAAGAAAGCATTATTTCCATCCCCTAACTTGATATGGTTGATTCTTGCTTTCTACTGTAAGAAATGCTCCTCAAACCTAACTTGCTGCCACCATTTGTCTCTCAGAGTTCTTTCTTTGAGCTGCAGGTCAGTATTATTTGGAGAAGCTTGAAGGGCCTGATTACAATGGAGCCAGTCTTCATGTGCCTGAGAGACTTTATGTTGGAGGTTGCCAAAATGTTCAGAGTTTAGCTGCCTTAGAGCTTTTTTTAAAGATCTAAGTTTTGTAACCAATATATATTGCTTAGAACCAAGGACAGGCATACTCCAGGCTTGAGCTACAAAAGGCAGAAAATGAGGAGAGGAAGTCCAGAAGTTGAAAAATTTAAAGGGTTTGATCCCATTTGTTATCCCCTGTTGAGTTTTAATGTGGAGTCTGCAATGATCAGAAGGACAATCTTCATTGACCTCAACCCAGACATGGTTAAACTGCTCAAACCATTCATGATCTCCTAAAGCTCTGTCAAGTTTAGAGCAGACCCTATCAAAACCAATCTGGTTATTTGTCCAAGTGAAAGAAGGGCCTGAAGTTGGAAGCTCTCCCAAACCACATGTGAAGAGGCAGTCAGCAAAGTCTTCCATATCAGCAGCATGAGTGATGCCTCCAATTTTTTCTTAACCAGAAAGAATGACATTAAAATCACCAATTACAAGGCTTCTTTTGTGAGTAGCATGGAAATTTTAGAGTTGGGACCATAAGGCTTGTCTAGCACCTCTTGTATATTGAGCATAAACCACAGACAGGTGATAGAAAACTCCATCAGTCCTTTCTACACAGCAATGAACAACTTGCTCAAAAATATCAATAATCTGGATCTGCAGAAGGTCAGCTCTCCAAAGAATCCAAATACGGCCATTATAGTGGGCAGAATAATTATGAATGATAGAAAAATGCTTATCAAAGTGCTTCAGAACTGCAGACATGTTTTTCTCCTTTACTCTAGTTTCAAGTAAACAAACTATATGAAGTTTATTGATTCTAATATACTTATTTACTAATTTCTGTTTCAGGGGATTATTTAAACCCCTGATATTCCAAACTGCAATGGTCATGAGATGGGAAGGAAGGGGATAGCAGCAATCTGTCTACTATCTCCACCTGGTTCAATCAGCATCCCTTTACCCTTTTTATTTTCAAGTTTGTTTAATAGATGCTCAGTATGGCTGGGGTCGCACAGATTAAGTATATCATCATCAGTACAGTCATAAGAGGGACCTACAGTTGTGTCCATGATCTGTCCTGCAGTTTCAGGAATTTGAGGAATTTGATCCTCAATTGTTTGGTGAACAGGTGCAGGCACAATAGGGTGTTTTGGCTGGGTTTGATCAGACTGTGGTTTTTTTATTTGCCATACTTTGTGGATAGGTTTCCCTGTCTCCCTTTCTATTTGTTTCTTTTGGTAATGAGCACTGATGTCATGGCCAACTCTGTCACATTTGGGGCAGAACTTTGGCCTCCATTCGTAAAAGACAGATTGGGTCCTAATACTGCCATTAGGCAGTGCAATTTGGACATGATCAATGGAGGGCAGGCTTACATCCACTTCAACAAGAAGCCTAGGAAAGGATACTCTGGTTTGTGTAGCTGTAACCATATCTGCACAAATGGGAACTCTTATACAGCTACCAATTGGACTTAGTGAGTCTGTAGACTAATGTGTAACAGGAAGTCCAGGCAAGGTAATCCATAGAGGCATTTTTTCCACTCTGCATTGTCATAGCTTTCATTTGGATTCCATTTATTGATTAGAAGAGGCCTAACTCCATAGCACCAGTAGGGCATTGTCAAGATCGAGTGATAGTCTGTTTCATTTTCAAATCTGAAAAGAAAATAGCCCTGATCATGCAAATGGACTTGAGGAGGGGTCGAAATCTTGGTCCAGTTTTCCTTGACATAACGGACCATTTGGGGATGTGATGGTTGATAACCTGCAACCATCCCGATGAGGGTGAAAGCCCATCGACGTTCCTCAGTCTCAATTTCTTCTTTCTGTAAGTGTGCTTGTGTTTCCCCATTAACAATCATCGGGGGAGAAAAAGAGAGAGACATAACCCCCTCTTCATGACGATTCTTGAGGAGAACATCTTTCCAACTTTCAAATGGTTTAGCAATCGGGTGAGGCAGGTTTTCCTGAATCGAATGTTCCCTATTTGGACTAGTATTCGGGGAATTTGCAACAAGGGAGTCATGGTCGATAGGAGAATTTTCCTCCTTCAAAATTGGAGGAGATGAACAGTATGAGGTTTCCTGCAGTTCTGGATTTGGAACTTCGTCCATCACTGTGTTACCTTTCGTCTCTATTACCGGCGATTTTGTTGAAGAGCCATTGTTCTACCTTGTCTTCCGTCGAAGATTCTTCCCCATCACAAGGACGAGGAGGAGGCGCTTGCGGCGTGTTCTCTACAATAGCGTTATCCCTTGATAAGTATTTTATTTTACTATGAGTTTGCTTTGTTTCAATTTGACTTGGTTTATGGTAGATTTATGGCTTTATTTTTATTTTTTTAATTATTATTCCTCATATGCTTCTAAGTATCTAGTTTAGTACAAAACCCTTGGTAATGCCTTCTAAATTATATTTGGATTTGAATGCATTGTTATTGCATTAACATGAAGGGTATCTTTCTTTCATCCCACTTTTTATATGTAATAAAACTTTATTATAGAATCTTTCAATGGTTATATATGTACATGGTTTGTAATTAAGACCCAAACTAAAGCATAAGCTAAACAATTGGTTCAAACTAACAAAGGAATATTGGTGGGTTGGGAACCGACCACCAAGAATGAAAATGGATAAGTGAGGATGAGTAAGAGAAAGAGGTAATTATTTGATCTTTAAGTAACATTTGAGATTAAATACTCACATTCACCACATTAGGTAACAACACTAAGGATGAAGAATGTGAGACTTAAGATAAAACTCTTCACTTGAGTTTTAAATGAGAGAATGAGTAAAAAATCTTCTAATTTTTAAATTTCAAGTAGTGTGTTGTGATTTAAGGAGAACTAGCACATACATGAAGATGTGTTAGGCTCTTTAAAGTACAAAATGACCATGATACCCTCCAAGATCAACTAGATCACTATCCCTAATACATAGTTACACCACAACTGAACTATCTAGTTAGGAATTTTCGAAATCAGCTTCCTCACCTTAGCTGAATTCAAAAATACAAAGAAAGCACCACCTTCCTATTCCTCTAAGTCTGCAATTTATGGAGAGATACAAAAAAAATGAGGACATTACATCAATCCTTAATGACAAGTAGCTAAAACTAGAAATAATAAGCAAACTATAAATGGTTATATACTCCATTATCTAACTGGTACACTCAAGCCTTCCAATTACCCATGGATAATGAAGTGAAGGTGTTGCCAACTTCTAATAATTATGCTCATCAATCTAGCACATTGATCTGCCCTTCATTTTTGTGGCTCAAGGCTACAAAAGGTAGCTTATGTGCATAGCTTAGTTCTCGACAAAAGTGTTGGTTGATTCTTGAGTTAGTGACTTGAAGTGTTGGTTGATAATGAGCCATAATACTAACATAAACCATGAGAAGGTTGTTGCTTTGGTCAGCTCCCTACATGGCTTGCATGGCTTGAATCCCTAGTTAATTATCTTTGTCCAAGTTAAGAGTGTTTTGACACTTTCTAACTTAGAGAAATTAATTAGTAAGCTTGTATCACTTGTAGAGAATGCTCCTACATTGCATACCAACAATGAAGCTTTATAAATTATTATATCAATATTGTACATTAGTTTCATTTTTATTATAAATTATGCTTTATCTGTATAGTAGTTTTTTTATTTGGTGTAGTATATTATTATTGTTAATTATTATACTTAAAATAATTATGCATACTTGAAGCATGTGCATTTCGATTGTTTTAAATTTGTATTTGTAACAATCCTATCTTAAACATTAAGGGACCTAAAATAGTAAAAACGCAGGGTTTTGCTGCCACACTTGGTACAAGTCTAGTTTCCCCCACCATTATCACATCAAATGCTAAGGTTGAACATGTTACTCTAATTAAATTAATAACACAATGATAAGAACTAGAAACGAGAGAATAAAGTAAATTAATATCATTCTAATAAAACAAAGGGTCAGTTGTTACAAAATTCAAATGAGAGGAAATGCAAAAGGATGTAAGAGCTTGAGAATTTTTGGATCAAAAGATACCAAATAGGACACTAGATAGTCCTAGCTTTCAACCTAAAATACTAGCCTTCAAACTTATCTCACAAGCTGACCTACCCATGAAATGAAATCCTTTAATATATAGGGTGTTTGGTTTAACTTATTATAAGTAGTTTTTTTATAAAAGTAATTATAGATTGCAATCTTTGTTTGGTTTTACTTTTAAAAAATGATTATAAAAAAGTCATTAATAAAAATTACTTCCCATAAGTAGTAAACCAAAATTAATTTTTACTTACTTTTCATAATAACTTATATCTAATGCGGTACGATACATGTTTAAAAAAATTCATTCATAACATTTTGCTTGCCGACCATTTCTTTCTCTCGCACAACTGCTTCTTTCCATTTTTGTCTTCATTGTAGCTCGCGTGCAGGCTCTGTTGTTCTCCATTTTTTCTGCTCGTCGTGGCCGTCGCCATTTTCGCAGCTCGCGTCCTCTATCTCTACATCTCACGGTCTCCATTTTCGTTGCTCACGGTCTCCATTGAAAAACTAGATTTGTAATTGTTGGGCTTTGATTTCCCTTCCTCTTGAAATTCCAGATTGGTTATTGTTGCCTTCTCCATCTCTTGTTAATCATCTTCGATTTGTTGTTTCTATTTGGTTTTTTGATTTTCTGCATAGAACCTGGTATGAGCATCAAATATTGTGTTTTCCTTCTTCCCCGCACTACTGTTATGTGTGTTTGTGTGTGTGTATTCTTTCGCTTACAGATAGCGATCTGACTTTCCTCTGTAAATGAGGTGGGTTCGACTTCAACCACCCACCTATTCCCCCCTCCTCCAATGGCATTCTTATGGGATTTTTTGATGCAATTACTTATAGCCTTAAAGAAAGCTGCTACTGGTAAGTGGTAACTACCCTCAAAAGAAAGAGAATAAAAAAAACTACTGGTATCCGAAACCGATCGGTTAATTGATGACACAGAAACAAAAAGTCGAGAGTTGAGGCTACAAACATAAACCAGAGCTTTGGTGGGGGAGGGGGGAGAGAAAGAAAGAAAAGCCTGCTGAGCATTATATTATACCGAACAAGAAGTTGCTACCTAGCCCGTAGCCGCAGTAAGGTCATGAATGTGAAACGACAGAAAATATTCAAAGTTAAGGAACCAAATTACTAGTCTGTCTGTAAACATTAATGAAGTTGCGTTGCATCCCAACAGTTGTTAGTATAGCCAGTTTTTCAGGCTAGCTAAGTGCCAATACAATTGGAGCAAGTAATAGGTATGGTACCACAACCAAATTCGAAGCTAGGTGACTGTTTGTATACTACTGGGACCAAGAAAACACATCCACTCTAAGTTAGTATTTTTTTTCCTTCTTCCCCCAGTTTACCTAGCAGCAGTAAATAAAATTGGGACAAGACATGACTGAGCAAATTTATATATGGAGGAGAACTAAAATGTATTCATCACTGATATCGGCCCTAGTTTCATCATAGCCCCACATTGGATGATATGTCCGGTTTATTCTCTGAGGAATAATTATGTCAATATAACTGACAAGCTGAGCATGGTAGTTTCCTTAGGGCCTCTCTAATAAAGGTCCTTAAATTGCATCCTGAGACTAATAGCCCAGAATGAAGATTAGGGGGAAAAATGCCATATTCAAGCCATATCCTCTAAACTCAAAGTATACTTTCTGATATTATTCTTGTTCTTGAAAAATGAGACTTCGGTACAATTAAGCATGGCCTTGCGCCGAAAGGTCTGTAGATACGGGACAAATGAAATGGAAATCTCATTAGCTCCTTCACAATAAAAATGATATTCCCCGAGCTATGTCTAATCTCATGATACAGAAAGCTTGTCTGCATAAAATCTGATGACTTTTGCCACCCACAGCCAAGGTAGACTCTTCCTGAGAAGAAGAACAGTTATGAGGTTAGATTGGAGATACATGAAAAACAGTTCTTTGCATACGTCTGAATTATTACAAAACATACCCAAGCCAACAAAGCTAACAAACAAGCAAACAACAATAGATCCAGTCAATGCCACGAAGCTGCTCTAGTTATGAGATATAACAGAATATAAAAGGTACCTACAAGGTTCAAAAAAGTAGAGGATGGTTATGAGTGCCTCATTAATATTGCAATACACAATAATGCATGTAACAAAACAATGGAAAAATTGTCCTCACAGCCAAGACCATGCATGTTCAAAACTGTTGTTGCTGATAATAATCCTTCGATCAGGCTTATAACTCATAGAACACAATTCAAATTATTAACAGCAAGATAAAAGTGAGGTGTATTGTCACAAATTGTGTTGGATGCTGCAAAGATTGATAAAGGCAGCATCCAATACATTATCTCTCTTTTATTTTTTTTTCTTTTTTTATTATCCTTACTACAGTTTCAAAATACTTACCAAAGATTTCTCTCCTTAGCCATTCTATTTTGATTTCAAGATTATGAATAATATCGCAAAGTTAACATTAAATTATATTTATATGAAACAATAAAATAATGCTATATTCAAGATTACACATAATTTGAAATGTATGGATAAATTAAGGTGAGGATGGTGCAAAATTCTTTTATTTTCTAGGTCACGTATTTTTTTCATCCGCTTAAAATAATAATCACTTAAATTGTGGAAGGATTAAGTAGAATTAACCCAAGATTGTAACAATATAATATCGAAGTTCTAAGAGTAACAAGAAAATGATATCACTATTTAAATAGAATTTGCATCTTGTAAATAATCTCTCATCATTGATAGTATGTAAGTATATTTGTAGGATCTATGTTATCTTCATCAGATACTGCACATTGGACCGAATCAAGGCATCAAACATTTGTTCAATTCTGTGTTGAGGAGGTCAAGAAAGGCAATATACCTACTTCAAGTTTCAACAAGATTGGATGGTCTAATATTGTTGATGGTCTTAATAGGCTTGAGAATGTGCGATACCAAAAAATTCAAGTGAAAAATCATTTTACCTCAACAAAAAAAAGATTACTTAGCATGGGTGAAACTTGAAAGTGAAACCGGACTTGGGAGAGACCCAATAACAGGTGCAATCACTTGTGGGGAGGATAGATGGAAGATATTCATTTAGGTAAATTACAATTATATATTTTTAACTTATTTATCATTGTTATTATACATAGAGTGTAATAATTTTTTTTGTAGCAAAACCCAAGTTGTAAACACTTTCGTAACAAGCCAATTGCCCATTTAGATGAGCTTTGGTTAATCTTTGGTGGTACTTATGCAACCGGAGAATATTCATGGGCTCCATCTCAAGGGACTCATCCAAGTTTCGATAAGGATGATGAAGAGCTAAGAACAAGTAATGCAGGTCCTTCTAAATGCCAAAAAGTCATTGACATCGAGGGTTATGATTCTAGTGATTCGGATGGTGGGACATGCCAAAAGGAAAGGTCAAGCAACAAGCGTTCCAAGAGTCAACAATCTAGTTCTCGTAAAAGAAAGGAGTCGGCTTGTGACAAGCTTGATTATAAGTTGCTAACAATTATGTGAATCTGCATTTAAGAGTAACGATGATCCTCATTTTCCTACACCTCAAGCTTCAACAACCCCCACCATAAAAGAATGTTTAGCTATTCTAAATAACATGGCCGATGAAATTACTGATGAGTTATTTATCCTCGGTACTAATGCTTTCAAGGATCCTGATAACAGAGACATATGGATGTATATGGCTCCCCAAAAGCGTAATGTTTGGTTGGAATCTTTAAGAGATCCATCTATGAGTTAATCAAGGATGTTAGGTTGTTATGGTATTTTGTAAAAGACTAATTTCTTTGAGACTTTTTTATTTTCTATGTGTAAAACTATAAAGTATGAATTATGTTGTTTATGTTTAACTTATGTAATTGTTTGGACTTGTGAGTTTTAGTATTTTAGAATAGTCTAACTTTGATAGACTTTAGCCAATCAATCATATGCATATCATATTTTTTGAATTAGCTTTGAAATATTCATGTTCTTTCATAGAAAACATAAGTGTTGTTTGTTGTATATAATTTTATGCATATATATTGGATATACATATAATACAAGTGATGCTTTGATTTTGAATAGATGGATGATCAGAAAAAAAAAGACTACGACTACTTTTACTTGTAGTGCGACATTTGCGAAAGAGAAGGAAGGCGTCTATCGAGAAGCAAGCTTGTTTGGAATCTTCTGAAACAGGTCACCAGTTTGTCCAACGTATATTAAATGGTCATGATAGGCTATGCCACGATTTATTTAGAATGAAGAAGTATGCTTTTCTAAGGTTAGCAAGTTTTTTAAGATCAAGGAGTTTGCTAGGTGATACTTATAATGTGACCATTGAAGAACAACTGGCAATTTTTTTATATATAGTTGGTCACAATGAAAGGAATAGAGTTGTGCAAGATCGATTTCAGCACTCTGGAGAAACCATTAGTAGATATTTCAACAAGGTTTTAATTGCTATATCAAAGATTGCTAGTGAGATTATAAGGCCTCATCGAAGCCTTGATGAGGTCCCTCCTGAGATCATGAATGATTCGAGACTTTGGCCTTATTTTAAAGATTGTGTAGGAGCGATAGATGGAACACATATCGATGCTTGTGTTCCAAAGAATGAACAAATGCCCTATTGTAATCGTAAAGGAGTGTGTTTCCAAAATATTATTGTAATCCCCCGAATTTTTAAAACCCTATATTTTAATAAATAAATTTTATTTTGAATAAATTAGCTTTTAAATATTTTTAATTTAATTTTTTTATGGATTTTTGAGTGTATGAAATTTGGTATAAATATTTTAATAAATCAAAATAAATATTTTGTTATTTTATCATATTCTTATTATTTAAATAATTTTCTAAATTATTATTTTTCAATATATTGTTGTTTTTTAACCACCACTGGTGGATTTTACTCTGATAAGTTATTTACCGCGCTACTCTGATTAATTTATGCTTAAGTTTCTTAAAAATTTGTATTTCACTCCTTTAGCCTTAGCACTTGGTACTGGAACGGTATGAGTAAACCGGTCTGGTACTAAGTGTGGCGGTAATACTCCCAAAGTTCACAGTTTATTAAATTGCTTCCGCTAATTTTCTTTTAATTAAACGAAATTTTTCAGTAGTGAATTTCGGGGGTGTTACAAGTTTGTATCAAAGCATTTGTTCCGATAACCACGCTTTTGTTCGAAAAATTTTTGGTTTAACAAAGTTTTTCTTGAAATGAAAACATTTACACCCAGGGTAGTTTCAAAAACCTATTTCCATTTCAAATGTTTTAGTTGGTACCACAAGTTGGTATCCAAATAGTTGGTGCTTTCGATCGCACTCCTTTTCGAAAATAAATTCGGTTTACAAAAATTTTTATTAGATTTTGAAGTCTGTTCGACCATGCTCTTCCGATTTTAAACCTTTAAACCTGATACTACAAGTTAGTATCAAAGTATTTCGCGTAAGTCTTCAAGTTTAAATGATTCTTGTAAGGCTTTCCCCGTATTTCTTTCTCGTTTGGAAATCCGGATTAGTCCTGAGAGTTGGGTAGGGGTAGATTAGTGACCTCGACTTAGGTCACCTAGCTTGAGAAAATAGCACATTCCTTAACACGTTTCTGTTTTACAGCTAAATCAAGATGAACCAAGACAAACGAATCGACAATCTAGAGAGGGCGTTTGAAGTAATCATGGAACTAGCTCCACGTTCCTCGATACCGCAACCTCAAATCACTTTGCCTCTGATGGATATTGAAGAGGATTGGCTCGATAGGGAGTTCAAGGCGCTCAAATGCCCTGAGGAGCGAAGGACAAACATCATGGCGTACTATCTTCGAGGATCAGCTGACACTTGGTGGGAAGACCATTCGAACTCAAAGAGAACGACTAGTGTCGTGGGAAGACTTCAAGACCGCCATCCGCACGCATTTCTACACCGAAAGTCACAAGAGGGCCAAACTCAAGGAATTCATGGAGCTAACGCAGGGAAGCTTATCGGTCCGAGAGTACTATGCACGATTCACGGAGTTGTTGAGGTTCGCCCCTGGGATAGCAGCTAGCCAGGCTACAGTGGTCTTTCAATTCGAACAAGGACTTCACTTCAACATCTGAAGCATGATGGGCGTCGATGCTATCCACGATCTGAATGTGGTGTTCGAGCGAGCATGTGTCTCTGATGCCTTAATCCAAGAATGCACCTCCATCCTAGGCAAGAGGAAGAGCGAAGAGACCGAATCCGAAGAAAGGAGTCATCGTCCCAACAGTAAGATTTTACGGGTACCGCCTCAACCTCAACCTAAAGTTCGGCGTAAGAAGTCTCAGAGTACTCCCGGTGGCAAGACTAACAAGAGACCGGTTGACACTATCACTGTCGTCGTTACATAAGAGACCATCCAGGCAAGGATTGCGTGGGAAAACTGGTTCAATGCCATGACTGTGGGCAGCTTGGGCACAGGAGTTACGAATGCTATAACGCACCCCGTGAAGGAATCCAGAGGCCACAGCAACCATCAGCTCGACGGAATCAAGCGCTTGGAGCAACCCATTCAGCCTCGTTAATCGAAGAAGATGAGCAAGCGATCGATCACGATGTAACCTCTTCAAGTTGTCTGTCGGGTTCCGCGTAATTGTTTGAATTATTCATTTTGTGTGTTGTTGTTTTTCCTTAGTTAAGTGAGCTCCTCTTTAAGGGGGTAGTTACCCCAATTAGCCTAGAATCCCTCTTTGTAATCCCTAGTACTAAGGCGTAAACCTCGAGGACGAGGTTTTTCTTTAAGGGGGTAGTGATGTAATCCCCCGAATTTTAAAAACCCTATATTTTAATAAATAAATTTTATTTTGGATAAATTAGCTTTTAAATATTTTAATTTAATTTTTTTATGGATTTTTGAGTGTATGAAATTTGGTATAAATATTTTAATAAATTAAAATAAATATTTTGTTATTTTATCATACTCTTATTATTTAAATAATTTTCTAAATTATTATTTTACTAAAATTATCCCTTTTAAATCCTTATATTTCAATTAAATTGTTAAATAAATTTGTTACCCAAAAATATTCTACCTTATTATTTATAAATTAAATTATTTTAATTAAAACAATTTTTCCTTTCCCATCTTTCCCTTTTTCCTTCTTTCCCCTTTTCTTTCTTTTTCTTTCTCCTTCCTTGGGCCGTCGGCCTGGCCCATTTTCTTTTTTCTTCTCCCGCGCGTAGCCCGGCCGCCCCTCCTCCTTTCTTTTCTTTCTTCTTCGACCGGGCCGGCTCTTTCTTTTCTTCGGCCGGTCCACCCGTCTCGCTCTCGCCCAGCACCAGCCCGACTCCCTTTCTTTTTCCTTTCGTCTTCATTCTCCATTACCGGCGAGATTTTCGCCGCCATCTCGCCTGCTTCTCCCCTCCCCCGTTGACCTCCCCTGTCTCCCTCCCTCTCCTTCTCGTCGTTTTCTGGCCATACTGGTCCCAGCACCCTTGTCTCCCTCTTTTCTCCCTCTCCATGCCGCCCCTCTTCTTCTCCCTCTCCCTGCAACCCCCATTCCCCTACCACCCTACCGACACCCCTCGAGCCTCCCTATCCCTTCCCTTCTCTTCCTCTTCTATTTATTCCTCCTTCCCTACCCTTTCTGCATTTTTTTCGAGCCTCCCCCATGCCCCCGAGCCTCTCCTTTTCTCCCTTTCTTCTCCTCCCTTCTCTCCCCTATTTTGTTTCGGCGCTGCCTCTCCGCCGCTTCCGCCGCCTCAACCACCACTTGCACCACCTCCCTCCACCCTCTGCCTCACCCTCGAACCATCACGGTCCCCATCGAGCCACCCCGCAGCCCCATCCTTCCTCCTCTCTTCTTTTCTCTCCCTTTCACCCCTTCTCGGCAACCACCCTGTGCAGCCCCCATCTGCCGCGGTTCCGCCGTCAATCCCGCCATCCGAACCACCAAAATAATCCCTGCAACCCCCTCTACCACCTCCCAATGCTCCTTTGGCCGAGAAAACCATCTTCAAGCCCTCGTTTTTCCCCTCTCTTTTCCTTCCTCGCCAGCCTGCACCTCGACACCCCACTTCGACCGCCACCTTCGCAGCCCTACTGCCACCGCCTCCGCCGCCCTTAGCCACCTTCGACCCATCCCCGACAACCTACACCCCCTCTCCACTTCTGCACCATTCCCTTGCCCCAAATCCTCCCTTAACCACCTTATTTTCTAGCCCCAAACTACCAACCCAAAAATACCCATTTTCCCTACTTCCACCACCTTCTAGCCCCTCTTTTTCATTCTTCTCTACATGCAGCTCATGTTGCATGGGCAGTATGAGCTGCTGCCCTCTTTGGTTTGCTTGTTTAATATTTTTAAGGTATAAAAATATTTTAGTTTAATTATTTGAGTAATTAAGTGTTATAAGTCTTATGGTTTGGTTTTTATCTTTTCTAATCTAATGAGTCTTGAATTATTTTAGGTATTGGTTTTGATAAATCAAATCTTAAACCTTAAACCGGGATACCGATATGGTTTGTTTTGGTGGAAATTGAGGTAACCGTTAAATCTCGCTTAAATATATGGATTAACGTATGTTAGCACATTAGGCATTTTTAATGTGTATTATGTTTAATGTATGTTGTCTAGTGTATTATATATGTTTTCTTGAGTTGGTTGGTGAAAAGGAAGTATGATAGATTATGTGCCATGTTTGGAGAAATTTTTTAAGGTAGAAGTTGGTTATTAATGGAAATACTAAGTATTATCCATGTTTCATTATGGTATTGTGATATTTATTGCATGATTAGTATTTTGTGAGCCTTAGTGAATTTTATTAATGTATGTCGTACACGATTATGGCCTAGAATATATATGGGTGCTAATAATGTTACATTAATTACAAGAATTGAAGATGAGGGATTAAAGTTAATATTTAATGTAGTAATAATAATAATTTAAAATAAGTGGAGTAATAAGGGGTAAGATGGTAAATTTGTAAGTGGGAGGATAAATTGGTAATCTTGTAACAAAAGGGGCAAGTTGGTAATTTGTAATAAAAGGGTAATTCGGTAATTGGTAATAAAAGGGTAAAATTGTAATTTTATAATTAGAGGGTAAGGTAGTAATTTTGTGATTAATAGGCAGAATGGTAATTTGGAAATTAAAAGAGGTAAGATAGTAATTTCATAATTAAGGATAAATAGAAATTTTATAAGAAAAAGGGCGATATGGTAATTTTTAGGAGTTATGGGGTAAAATGGTAAATTTGAAGGTAAAAGGGTGAAACGGTAGTTTCGTAAATCAAGGGCAAAAGAGGAAATTGAAAAAGATTAAATTAGTAATTCTAATAATTGAGAAGGGTAAAACAATAATTTAAATAATAAAAGGGTAATATGATAATTTAATAATGGAGAAGGGTAAAATGATAAATGTGAAGGGTAATTTGGTAATTTAACCGACTAGAGGGTATTTTAGTAATTGTAATAATGGAGTAGGGTAGTTTGGTAATCATGACAATTAAGAAGGGCAATTTGGTAATTTGAATGACCAAGGGGTAATTTGGTAAATTTGATGAAGGAGAAGGGTAGTTGGGTAATTATGATCATATGAAAGGATAATTTGGTAGCTTTGATAATAGAGAAGGGTAGTTGGTTATTGATAATAGAGGTGGTAATTGGATAATTAACCTAGCAAAGGGGTTAATCTGGTAATTAGGATAACGAGAAAGGGGTAAGTTGGTAATTTGATCAACTAAAGGGTAATATGTTAATTATAGTAAAGGAGAAAGGGAAAATTGGTAATCTAACCAACTAAATGGGAAATGTGTTAAGTATGATAATTATAAAGGGTGTCTAGTGGCCTAACAAGTGTGGAAATAGCTTGATAACCTAAACCGAGTAAGGGTATAGCTAAGGCCGAATGTGTGCCATGTGTTCTACATGCCTTGGATGTCCTATATAATTTATGTGCCGTGTTTTACATGCTATTATCTTAACTGTTTCATGTGTAGCGTGGCTTGAAATCGAGACATGTATATGTGTCCTCATTCAGTATGTGATAGTATAGATACATTATAAGTTACGATGTGTTGTGATGAGGCCCTTTAGCCATGCATGTCAGAGATGAAATATTTTCGAATAAGATATGTTAAGACACTAATCACTTAAAGAGGAATATGTTGAGCCGGACCCAGACCGGTCCACCGGCTATAATCGTGGTAGGGTATTTTACCCTCGCGACCGTTCCACCGGCAATAATAGTGGCAGGGCATGTGCCCTCGTGACCGTTCCACCGGCTATAATAGTGGGGGATTCCGTGCTCAACAAACCAAACGTAAAAGTGATAAGACATGGGAAAAATACTAATATTTACAGTGGAACACCTTGTGAGTCGGGGCCAGACCGGTCCACCGGCAAATAATAGTGGCAAGGTATATTACCCTCGCGACCGTTCCACCGGCTAAAATAGTGGCAGGGCATGTGCCCTCGCGACCGTTCCACCGGCTATAATAGTGGGGTTCCCGCACTCACAAGGACTTGTATAATCCGAGATGATTGATTAATGATGGACTAATGGCCTTAAGGCCCTAAAGTATCGATTATTCACTATGGCCTATTAGTATTTGGTTAACTTGTAAAGTATGCGAATGGACAAAGGTGAATGTTACGTATACACCATTAATATTTGATTAACCTGTTGAATACGTGAATGTATGGATCTGATTGTTATCTTTACACGTGTTATTATGTATGGATATCCTAGTATATCATGTGTGACATTGCGTGCCTGTTTTTAAGCGCGTTTTTAAAGGGTTACTCAGTACCGTAGTACTGAAAGGTTCCCTTCGTTGGGCCCTGCCTATTCAATGGGCAGTGCCCCTTGCAGGTCATGTTCGATGCTTTCAAGTGGGCATCGGGAATGAGCGTAAGGAACTATCCGGACTTGTTAAGATTTTAATTTGCCTCTTTAAAATTCATAAATTCAATATATTGTTGTTTTGTAACCACCACTGGTGGATTTTACTCTGATAAGTTATTTACCGCGCTACTCTGATTAATTTATGCTTAAGTTTCTTGAAAATTTGTATTTCACTCCTTTAGCCTTAGCACTTGGTACTGGAACGGTATGAGTAAATCGGTTTGGTACTAAGTGTGGCGGTAATACTCCCAAAGTTCACGGTTTATTAAATTGCTTCCGCTAATTTTCTTTTAATTAAACGAAATTTTTCAGTAGTGAATTTTGGGGGTGTTACAATTATGGCAGTTTGTTCTTTTGATATGTTGTTCACATTTGTGGAAGCTGAATGGGAGAGGTCGGCTCATGATTCTCGAATATTCCAACACTGTATTCGAGATCCCAACAAAAACTTTCCTCATCCTCCTCGAGGTAAATAGAACATTATTTTATATATTAAGCATAAAATATTATAGTTGAATAATATGAACTTACATTTTATGCAGGTAAATATTATGTGGTTGATTCAGGTTATCCTAATACATCTGGCTATCTTGCGCCATTCAAGGATATAAGGTATCATCTATCCGATTTTCAAAGAGTTGGGGGTCCACAAGGAAAAGAAGAATTATTCAATCATTTACATTCGTTAGTGCGAAATGTGATTTAGCGTTGCTTTGGTGTTTTAAAGGCTCATTTTCCCATCTTAAAGCAAATGCCGAATTATAGTTTGGAACAACAAATATTTATTGTCATTACAACAATGACAATCCACAATTTTATTAGGTTGAATGGAATGGATGATATATTATTTGATGAGTTTTGCAGCAGAGAAATATATGAAGAAAACAATAGAAATAGAGATGTTTGACAACATGTAGAGGGTAGAGCTGCTAGAGAAATGGAAATGGTATGGTGTAGGATTGCAGATGATATTTACAATGCACATCATTGAACTATTTGATTTTATGATGCTTATTATATATTTAAGAATGTTTATTACATAATATAAACTTTGATCATTGTCATTATTTGAGCTTTAGATGTTTGTGAATTTTATCAAATTTGTTTAGTGGTTGTTCATAATTTTTTTAATAAGTTTATAATTTTTATTTAATAATTTTTAGTACTTTGTAATATCTTTATATTTTTTTATACTTGTTAATGTTTCATATGCTTTTTAATATTTAATATTACATAATTTATATAGTAATTATTACTAAAAGATATATATAGGAAGATAAAAACTAAAGATTGAAAAGAAAAATTAATTTTGTAGAGAAATGAAAACCAAACACTAATAAGGTATAATAAGTAGTTTTTTAGCATTAATCACTTATATAATAAAAGTAAAAACAAACATACATTTTACTTATAAAAGTACTTTTTCAAAAGTAGATATATAAAAGTAGTTTTTATCTAAAAGTAGTTATTAAAAATAAGTAATACCAAACGACACCATAATGGTACCGAGTAACCCATTGCCCAAAACTAACATAAAATACATAAAAAGGTATCATAGGAGGATATAGTATAAAATACTGAAATATACATGTAAGGACCAAAATACAATAACCATACCAAATAACCAAATATCACCAAAGCCCCATACTACTCATGTCCATTTATTTAGAATATAATGAAACTTACCAATCAAGCATCCAAGAGATACTATCCAAATTAATTATTAGGACCAATCTCAATCCAATAACCATAATATTCATAATATATCTCATGACTCAACATCCATAGCATTATTCTTAACTGTAAATGAAATCAATTAGTGATTATGATCATTCCAATTATTTTATTCATATTGATTTTGGAGAGCCCATTATTCTCAATCGGTGAAATGGTATCAACAATATACAATCCTAGGGCAAAACGCTCATGGTCACTATTCTCATCTAGTGGAACAGACTGGTACAAACCTAGGGCAAAATGCTCATTGTGACTATTATCGTTCGATGGAACATACAGGTACAACTGGTCTTGTCTCATGTGATCTTTCACTTTAAATATCAATATCTTAGTAATGATTACGATTATACTAATTATTTATTTTACGTTAAGTTCAAATATCTCACTATTCTCAACTAGTGGAATGGTATCAGCAATATACAACTCCAAGACAAAATACTCATGGCCGCTATTCTCGTCCGGTAGAAAGGATAGGGACAACTGATTCTAACTCACATGGTCTTTCATTGTAAATATTAACATCTTATTAATGATTATGATCGTTTCAATTATTTATTTTACGTTAAGTTCAATGACCCCACTATTCTCAACCTGTAGAATGATATCAACAATATATAATGTCAAGGCACAACTCTCCTTGTAATATCCTATCCTAAAATCCTTCAAAATATGTTTTAAATTATGTTGATATAAAATAAATTAGTTTTAGTTTTGAAAATGGCTTAAAATTCTAATAAAAATGTAAATTTCAGACATACCAATTGACTGGTTTGCCTAATCAATCAACTAGCACACTCAGAGATTGATAAATTCATTCTTGACGAACCAATAAACTAGTTTTCTCAAACCGATCAACTTCTTATCTTGCGAATTCCAATCATTTTCTGAATTTTAATTCGAATCCCTTTCCAATATTTATGAAAAATTATAATTAGAATATATTTGTGCTAATAAGCATATTGTGGTGCCTTGTTGTTTTTACATTATTTAGATCATTTTAATATTTAATTTAGCTAACTTTTTCCGAAAATCACTTTTTGAGACATATATCACGTTCTCTCTTCTCCCTCACTTTCTTATTTCTTCTAACAGCTATGGCTACATGTGTGACTTCTTGCACATATTTTCTGACATGCCAACCCTCTACAATTTTCCCTTCTTGACTACACTCAACCTCACTCATACCATCATGTCTTATCTTTTACCTTAGTTGCCTACACTCAACCATACCAATTTCTCTCTCTCCCTCTTGTGGATTTAGAGTGGCTCTTTCGCCTGTATACTCTATCCCTGATTCATTTTCACTTCTTACCTGTTGTTCTTGCTCTCTTCTTCCTTTCCCTTAGTGAAATTTACTATGTGTTGAGTATTCTCTATTTTTCTTCCTTTTTCCTCTCTAATAAGAAAATAGAGGTTTGATCTTGTTTTATTCCCTCCTTGGTTAAATTATTGTCTCTCTTTTCTTCTTCTAATCTTGGCATTAGTTCTTCCTTGTTTCTCTTAAGTAAAGAAGGATTAAGGTTTTGAGAAAGGTTGAAGATTCTAGCTTCGTTTTCCTTGGAATTGTATTTTGAGAAAAGGTTCTTTTTCATCTAATTTTTATTTTATTTTTAATGGAGTTAAAAATGGGGTTAATGATTTTAATTCTTGATTTTCTTATGAATCGGGGTCTTAGTAGACAACCATCAAATTAGGAGTTTTTTGTGCTAGAATATTTCTTTCAAGGTAAGGCATTATTATCTTTACCATGAGTAAGGTCTTGTGTTGTTATATGTGGCTTTGAGTGCTTGGTAAGCTTTGTGATATATATGTGTTAGGTTGAGTTCTTACTTTCGAGCATGTTGTCATATTTCGATTTATGAAGTATCGGAGCATGTTTGAGTATTTTGTTATTATGCATAAGTTTGGTGAAACAATCATGATCTTGCTAAGTATTGATTATTGCCATGATTTATGTCATACCTTAGCTTTGCATTGCACTACAAGTACATAGTTATAGTCACATAAGGTACGCAAATATATCATCACACATGACATACAATGCACATAATACACATATTAGGCCTTAACCCCATCCTTACCTAAAACGACACTAGGCTTGGAACACGCTCCTACACTGGATTCGGACTTGGTTCATCTATAAGAGGGGAAATACTAGGGTTAACTTCCCTCTTATTAACATTTCCAATACTTCTTACTTATCTCTATTATGAACTACTATTAGGGATACTAATAATAATAATAACTTTAGTAGTAAAAATAAAGGTATCATCCTTAAAAAGGTTAATTATGCTAATTATTAGCCAAAATAGGTTTAGGTACTTATATTAGTCACTAATAAGATATTATTAGCAATAATAAGGATAATAATAATGATAATAATAATAATAAGGTTAGAATAATAATTACACTAAATAAATTATACTTAAGGGCTAGTAAGGGTTAGGGCACAACCTAGTGAGGGTGGAGGCGGTGACGACGATAGCAGCGGCTGGTGGTGCAAGTGGTGGTTTGGAGAAGGTGGGTCTTTTAGGGCTGGGAGAGAGAGGGTGAGATGGTGGTTGTTGTGGTGGTGGTGGTGGACTCTCTAGGTTGAGAGGGTTGTAGTGGTGGTGGTGGCATAGTAAGGGTGGCGGCGCAGGTGGTGGTGGTTGTGGTGGGTGAGGGTGGTGGAGAAGGAGGGAGGATGAAGGAGAGGGAGAAAGGGAGAAGGGAAAGTAGGGAAGGTTCTACTGGGTTGATTGGGTGGTAGGGGAGGTGGTGATTGCAGTGGAGGAGGCAACACACAACACCTAGAGGGGAGGTGATGGGGTGCAAAAGGTGGGTCGAGCAGCTAACTTTGCATGGCTGGGGTGGCTTGTGTAAGGGGATTCAAGGGTGGTGAGTGGCTTGGTTTGGTGAAGGGTAATGCAGGGAAGGGGTTGGGCAGTGTTTCGGGTGGTGGCGTTGTACGGTGGCGGTTGGGGTGGCGTTTGAAGTGGTGGCAGAGAAAATGCATTGAAATTTTTTGGCAGAGTAAAGGAGGGAAATTGGGATCGGTATGGGGTATTTATAAGCCAAGGAAGGGAAAAGAAGACAAAGGGGGAAGAGGACAAGGGGCATAAGTGTGGCAGGGCTCGTCGGCCGGCGGTGGCAGGCCGGTACTAGTCTGTAGAGGGCAGGGGGCAGACATGGCAGGTAGGGGAGAAAAAAAAGGAAAGGAAGGGGACACATGAGGGAGGTAGGTGAGGGAGGTCTGGCTCAAAATGGGAAGGAAAAGGATGGAGGAGAGAGGGGAGGAGTTAGTCGGGTGGTACAGTGGCATAGCAGGTTGGCCGGTGGCATATTTGCAAGCCTGACCTGCAACACGAGGATGGGGAGAAGGGAGGAGGAAGAAGAAGGGGCTAGGTTGGTCAGTCGGGGAAAAGAAAAAGAAAGAAAAGAAAGGGGGAGAATCGGGCGGGCGAAGGAGGAGAAAAAAAAATATGACGCGGGCTAGGCTGCACGTGGAGAGAAGAGAGGGAGGGGAGTTGGGCTGGCGGGCGTGGACCAATCTGGGGAGGAAAAGGAGAAAAATAAAAATAAGAAAGGAGAAAAGAAGGAAGAAAAAGGAAAAATGAAGGAAAAGGGGGAAAAAAGGAAAAATAGGTTGGTTGGGGTGTTTAGGAGGTTTTGGTATTTTTGAATATTTAAAAATAATAAAAATGAGTAAAATAATAATTAAACTCCATTTTATATTAATTTATGATGTTTTGGGTAATTTTCCTAAATTCTATTTTAAATTAGCAAAATACCCTAATCTTCCCCAATTAAATTCTTTATTATTCTCCTCCTTTTTTCTCTTAATTACTCCCATTATTTTATTAAAGCAATATATTTAATTAATTACACTAACAAATCCTTATTTTATCATAATTTCTTAAATTAGGATTTTGGGGTATTATAGTGGTATCCCAATTTGTGTTAGCCCTCGCGGCAGGTGCACTCGATGTATGGTGGGTATGGTATCCTAAGAGAAAAAACCCCTTTGATATATCCTAACCCCGTGTGGCAGGTATGGTATCCCATTATATGTGTATGATGCCATGACTTTTGTTCATGGTGGAGAATTGGGTGTGGTCGAACAGATTCTCTTAATAACTAGAAAGTATGTTGTCACTAAAAGGAGATTCATAATATGGTTTATGTTATGTGATTCTAATGCACAATTTGTACCATCGTTCTTTTATGATTTCCATGCAAGTATGCATTGTTATATTGCTATCATGAGTCTGAGGGTTATTATGTTAGTATGTTGTCACCATGTTATATGACCTCAACATACAACATGAGTTCTCACCATATTTTAGGTAGTTTGTTTTACCAGTACTTCACTATACTAATACTACATCTGTGTGGTCACTATGATGATTCAGCTCCTGGTCTGGTGAGCATATGACAATTTACAAGTTTATGATTCTCATCTAGAGTTTGTTGAGGACGATGACATGGGTCTATAGTTGGCCATTGCTTGGGGTTAAAGATTTATATTTTGTGTTTTAGAGTTAGGCTAACCAGTCAGATGTGTTTTGTCCACTGCGTTAGAAATTTTTTGATCTTTCGATTATTTAAACTCTTGGTTTTGGTTCCTATATTTGGATTTTGTAATCTCTCTCTCCTATCAATATTATTTTTCTCATCTTTGTTATCATTAGTATTATTGTAATATTATTAGGAGCATGTATCGTTTCATTCGTTGTTCCATTTTGCCTTGCATCTAGCATTAGGTTAGGTGATTATTACACCTCTCTCATGGTTTATTTGGCAGTAACATTCCCTGGTTTTGTTTTAAAAATACTTTCACATTGTTTTCAAAACAAAATTTTTTGGTTTCAAAATTGGGGGTGTTACACTCCTAACTACTATTTTTATCCGGTGGAATAGATTAGTATAACCCTAAAACAAAACACTCTTAGCCATTATTCTCTTTCAGTGGAACAAACAGGTATATATCGGTCCAAACTCATGCGATCTTTCACTTTAAGGGTTAGTGTCTTATTAAACAACATAGCAGCATGATCTATAACAAATAAAACCAACAATAATTATTTTTATTTTTATTTACTCGATGGGAGATCATATTGACTCTGAGATACTAAGGTACTCTAGTTAAACCGATGCACAAGGCAATACAGTATCCTAATGACTATTTAAAGATACTAAAGTATCCTAGTCATACTGACACACAAATAAAGCACACTACCTTACCGAAAAGGAAATATAAACCATAAGTATACATACCCTCTAAAAAATATGTAGAGATAGATAGAGTAAGATATAGAGCCTGGTTGGGCCATCAAAACATATCAGAAAAAAAAAAACCATAACCAACCGTGGGCTAAACCACGTCTTTAGGGTAGTAATCCCTAAAGAGCCACTACTCTCTGTCTCAATGTCTTTCACTTTAATTATTAGTATTTTATTAAAGTGACCAAACAATGGATCTAATTTTCATACTTAACCATTTTTGTTCATTTTTAATTATTCAAAATAACCATAAACAAGGTCAACATTAAAAATCTATGAAGATCATCCTAGGTTCAGTTATTCACATCAGGTGCATTAGGTTGAAAATGATCAAAATGCCCTTGAAACTATAATTACTACATTATCGTCCATTTTAAACACTAGTTTTATTTTATTTAATAATGTATCATGAAAGGATAAAATATAATAAATTAAATATTTTAGCATACAGGTAAATCACCTAAGACAATAACCATTTTATCCTAACACAAGATTTAACACGTAAAATCCTATCATGTATTTCAAAAACATCAAATCACGCATTTCCATACTTAGTAATAAATGATACATACTAAGTATGTTTATTGGAATAAATATCATGATACACTTAAAAAGAACCAAAATACCCCTAGGGTATATATTAATTATAATCATTCTAAAAATACACCTACGCATGCTCAAATTATCATATTAGAGTATATGAGTTACTTGATTTCCAAAAAAATGTACAAATTATAAGCAACCTACTAAATTTTATTAGGTTCCACTAATCAACCTCGTTTACCTAAAAATAAAACCAATATTAATCATATTAATATCTAACTCATAAAATAATAATTTAATATTAAAATATATATTAAGGTAAATAACGTCACACTCACACACACTAGGGGCTCGATGTAGCCAGAATAAGAAGGGGTGAGGGTGGTTGAGTGGTGGTGTTGGGTAGCGATGAGAGTGGTGGAAAGAGCTGGATTGAGTTTATGAAGGTGGTTGTTAATACGGGGGGAGATGTAGCACAAATGAAGGTTGATGGGGGGCTAGGTCGAGGTGGTATTGCAGGGGTGGAGTTCAAATGGGAAGGTAGACATACAGTGATGGAGAAGGACATAGGATGGAGGTGAGGTAGAGAGGTGACATGCGACGAGAGGGAGATGGTGAATGGCGGTGTTGCTGAGTGAGGGTGTGAAGTGCTTGCAGCGAGGTGGAGAGTGGGTGGTAGTGATGGACGATTTGTGACAATTGATGATGGATGTGTCATATGAGGCAACGAATGGGAAAAGAAATCAAAATAAGGGTTACGTTGCATGAGATGGTTGGGAGCACGATTGGAGGGTGGTCGATTGCTAGAGGGAAAATAAGGGTGCCTGAACGGTTAGGTGGTGAAGAAAAGCAATGGTGGTTTCTAATTGCGATGATGGTTGAGATTGGGAGGTGGAAAATGGTGGCAAAGGGTGAGGGTGTGTGCGAGAGGATCATGATTGTGTAAGGAGTGGTGCATAGGGGTGCATGGTTGTGTGCAAGAGTGTGCGCACATGGCCGTGGGAGGGGTGTGCATGGTTTTGCCAAGGGGTGTGCTATAACACCCCAAAATTTTGGAATTGAATTTTTTTAAGCAAAAGTGTAAAACAAAGTTAATTGGGTGTTATTGCCATACTCGACACAAATATGTCTTATCATGCCATCCTTACATCGAATACAGGACAAAATTTTGAACACTTAAAACATGATGAAATAGAGAACACGATAGATTTTATAAATTTAAACATGTGTTTGGGAATTGCTCTAGGTATGAAAGATATAATACATAAAAGAGATATATTGGGAACTAAGAGTCCTATGAGGTATTTGTAGCAAAAGCGTCAACCAGATAACCCAACTCTATAACCCAAGTTCTGAAGATAAAATCATATATGTAGCATAATCATCAAAGCGATCCTCAAAGGTTGGCACAAACTCAATTGGATTTTATGTTCGTGAAAATGAGTAACACTGATGAAAATGATGATTAGTACATTACATATTGGGTAAGGTAAAAGTACTATCATATTAAGGTCACATAATGACACAGGGAACACGACCAAGGGATAAATATACATATAAATTAATATATGGTGGTACCAAATTATTTATTGATTCCAGGTTCCACAATGATAATGGCATAATGTAGACATATAATCTTATTTACATTAAGTTTAGGGACTTGACTATTCGCAACTAGTGAAGCAGTATGAATAATTGAAATGCCCCAAAACCCTAATTTTAGAAATTTTGGCCAAATAAGGATTTAATAGGGAATTTAATTAAATAAATTATTTTTATTAAAATAAAATAGAATTAATGAGGGATAATCAATAGGAAAATAACAAATATTTTAATTAGGAAAAATTTGGGTGACTTGCTAATTAAAATGGAATTAGGAAAAATCTTTCAAAAATCTCAAATTTGCTTAAAAAGGGAATTAAATATTATTTTATTTAAATATTATTATTTTTAAATATTCAAAAATACCAAAATATTCTAATATACCAACCTACCTATTTTTCTTTTTCCCTTTTTCCTTTTTCATTTTTCTTTCTTTCTTTTCTTTTCTTTTTCATCCTTTTTCCTTCTTCTTCTTTTCTTTTTCTTCCTCCTTTCCCATGACCTGGGCCAGCCCGTGACCCAAACCTTTCTTTTTCTTTTCTCCTTCGGCGACCCAGAACGTTGCACTTCTTTTTCTTCTCCCCCTTCTTCGTGGACCGCTAGTCCACACCCACCTCCTTCTTCCTCCTTCTTCTCCTTCCTCGTCGACCTGCAACTCCCCAACTCCCCGATATTTTTGCTGCCGACCACGCACAATTGACTGGTCACTTCTCTTCTCTCTGTCCCCTGACTCACCAGCCACCTTGACCCAACCCACTTCCTTCTCTTCTCACGTGCCATTCTCTCTCCCAAGCCAATAGCAGCCAGCTACGGAATCTGCCTACGCCGACCTGCCGTCGTCGGCCAGAGCGTTTGCGCCTACCTTCCCCTATTCTCTCGTCTCCCCTCTGACCTTATCCCCTCCTTCAGCCTTATAAATATCCCCATAATTAGCCTGGACGCGAGCTTTTTCCCTCAACCTAGAAACCTTCTCCCGTGCACCACCGCCCTTTCACCATTGTCATCGTCGTTGACCAACGCCACCACCCAAGCCTCCCACCTAAGCACTCATTGCACCACCCTCTACCTAACTACACCACCTTCCTCCCTCGATTTGCCTTGTACGAGCCACCCCGGTCGTGCAAAGTAACCTCCTTGATCAGCCATTCCCTCATCCGTGCCACCCTTCGCACCACCATCCACCACCACTCACGCCGTAACCACCACCTCCTACACCTCCCAAACTATTCTACAGACTTTCCTTTACCTCCCCTACCCTTCTTTTCCTCTTCCTCCCTCTCCTCCTCCCTTTCTTCCTTTCCTCCCCTTTCAGCTACCACAACTATCGCCGTGCGCCGCCACCTTTGGCCGCACCACCACCTTCATTCCACCCCTCTCCACCTAGGCAACCATCAACACCCCAACTTCCCACCCTCTTTCTCCCTCTCCTTTTCCCAACACTCAAGTATCTCTCTTTTCTTCTCTTTTTCCTGCCACCACCGTCGCCACCGTGCACCACCGCCGGTGCCGCCTGTCACCACCAACCCAAGGTGGTACCCTAAATCCTCTCAACTCTTAAACCCTAATTATACAAGATTTATTTATTTAATTTTGTTATATTACTATTATTTCAATTATTATTATTATTAATGTTATTATTATTATTATGTGTTATTATTATTATTATTATTATTTCAATGTAGGGTCGAAACCCTACTTTACATTATTTTCAATTAATATCATTATTATTATTATTATTATTATTATTATTATTATTATTTTGTAATATTATTATTGTTGTTATTATTAATATTCGTATTATTATTATTGTTGTTGTTGTTGTTGTTGTTGTTGTTATTATTATTTCGGTGAAGGGTCGAAGCCCTTATTTCACAATTATTTTGAATTATACTATCATCATCATGATTATTATTGTTGTTGTTGTTGTTGTTGTTGTTGTTATTATCAATATCATTATTATTATTATTATTATTATTATTATTATTATTATTATTATTATTATCATTATTATTATTTTTAGTATCGTTATTATTATTAGGATAAAATCTTCAAACCTTATATTATCACCTTTTTCCAATATTACTATTATTACTATTATCCGTAAAAATATTAGTATTTAATTAGTGTTACTATTACTATATTTTTATTTTATTTTTAACCCTAATCTTAGAATAAATTAGGAATTAATAGTATTTTTGGTATGAGGGAATCTAATCCTTAGTTTTTCCCTCTTATAGGAGAGACCAGTCAAAACCCTAAGGAGGTGTAGGAGCGTGCTCCAAGACTGGTGTCGTATTATGTAAGGTGTAGCTAAGGCCTTATGTATGTAATGTGTTTTGTATGCCATGTTCCATGATATATGATGTATCTTATGTATATTGTTATAACTATTTTATGTGTAGTGTGGCTTGGAGTTGATGTATGTTCATGTGTTATTTTATGGCATATGTATAATCTGTTTATGCTGTGATTATGATGTGATATGATGTGGCCCTTTACGATATGCATGTTAGGTTATGTAATGTGACGATATCGGGTGAAAGGATGAAAAAGGAAAATGAGGAAGTAAGTTGACCAAAAGGGAATAAGTTGACCAAGGGATGTGGATTTGACCTAAATGTTGTATAACCATGCATGGAGGAATCTAGGGTTTTGCACGGAAGAATATAAAGTTTGCATAGAAGAATTTAGGGTTTTGCATGGAAGAATCTAGGGTTTGCATGGGTGAATCTAGGATTTCACGTGGAAGTTTTAGGGTTTTGCATAAAAAAGTTCGAAGGGTTGCATAGAATGTATAAAGTCAGCATGGGGGTAAATTTTACGTATGGAAAGTTGACTTGGGGTGTGAGGAAGGTAATGGAAGTGTTGTTTGGGTGTTTGAACGCTTTGGATGAAAAATAGTACGTGGGACAGTATAAGGGTACATATGAGACCGATCTAGGGTTTGCTATGGCCAGCTAGGGTTTAGTGTGACTATGTAGGATTATGTGATCACACGTGCACTTGGTGAGTAAAGTGTGATGATGAGGGTGGAATATAAGGGTTGTGATGTGTGGAGTGTTAAAATGATTTGGGTTATGTGAGGTAGAGTAGGATGGGCCACATAGGCCTAAATTAGGGTTTCTGAGAAAAACCCTAGAGTGAGGCAGTGAGTGGAGTGGAGGTGAAAAGTAGTGGGCCTTAACCCACATATATGGGAGATGGCCTCTAGTGTGAGTTAGGGTAAGAGGGAAAGGATGTTGGGTCAAGTTAGGAGGTGCATGAGTCTCATAATGTGAGACGGATCCTTTTGGAGCATAAGCATAGAGGGAGTTAGTCATGCATGTATAGGGTGAAACTTCTAAATAAGACACTTAAGATATTAATCATGTAAAGTTGAAGATTATTGAGCCGGGCCCAAACTGATCCACCGGTAAGGAGTAGTGGTTAGGGTGTCCCACCCTATAAGTGTCCGATCCACCGGCTATAATAGTGGTTAGGTGCATTTTGCCCTATAAGTGACCGCTCCACCGGCTATAATAGTGGGGGATCCCGAGTTCAATAAACCAAACCCTGAGTTTGCTAAGACACATAAAAGACACTAAGTACTTACAGTGGAACACCATGCAAGCAGGAGCCAAACTGATCCACTAGTAAGGAATAGTGGTTAGGGCGTCTTGCCCTATATGTGACCAATCCACCGGCTATAATAATAGTTAGGTGCATGTTGCCATATATGTGACCAATCCACCGGCTATAATAGTGGGGTTCCCATACTCGCATGAATTGATAAAAAACATAGTGTGAAATGAGTACTAATCAGAGATTAAATAATTAATGGATCCGAATTATAAATTGGCCTTTATTCAGATGTTTATCTAAAGTGATCGTATGATGTTGTATTATCATGCTTGGATTGTATGTTTTTGTGTATTGGCATTAGTGTATGGTTACCTTACTCAGTAAGTAGTGTACCGATCACCCTTTTTATGGGTGTTGCTCATTCCCACGAGCAAAAGGCCCTTCTAACTTTGTACAGGTGGGTGATACTTACTTTGATGTCTTCGATGTTCATGAGGCATCAAGCGGGGCTAAGTGCTGAGTTCGGACTCGGCACGAAGATCGAGAGTGGTGTGGCCGGATTTCTCTTATATGATGTTCTAATTATTTTTTTGAGTTTTCTAGATTTATCTTCTACCGTTTGTAAACTTATTTCCTCTTAAAGAACTTTGACTATGTACGCTGGTTCATAACTCTTTGACTTCGCACTGTGAATTCTATCTTACAGTCGTTTAAGGCTTATTTGAAGTCTTTTTTAGATTTGATTTATATTGATTATTATTCTCCTTTTAGCCTTAGCACTTGGTACTGGAACGGTCGGAGTGAACCGGGCTGGTACTAAATGTTGTGGTAATATCCCTAGAATTCACAAGTTTTAATTTAAGTGCTTCCGTTTTTTGAAAAAAAAAAATAGTTAATTTTGGGGTGTTACAATAATATAGAACCTAGGGCATAAATCTTTTGGTCATTATTCTCTATCAGTAGAACAAAATTAATAATATACAACCCCAAAACATAAAGCTCATGGCCACTATTCTCATCTGGTGGAACAAACAAGTACAACCATTCCTAAATCACATGGTGTTTTACTTTAAGTGATTAATATCTTATTAATTATTACAATCATTTCAATGATTTATTTCAATTTAAGTTTAGGGACCCCACTATTATCAACCGATGGAACAATATTAATAATATATAACCCGAGAGCATAAAGTTACCAGTCACTATTATCGTTTGGTGGAATGGACAGGTACAACCCAAGGGTAAAAATTCTCCTAGGCACTATTTTCGTCCGGTGGAATGGATTGGTTCCACCGGTCTTGACTTATATGGTATTTCACTGTAAATGCTTAATATCTTATTAATAGATATTTATTTAAAGGTCTTCATGTAAACACACACACACAAACATGCAAGGAACATTATCTAATATATTTTCCCAAGGACAAGCCACATTCCCCTTAAGAAACCTTAATTTCATAAGTCAAGCATAACTTCTCCCCCGATACTTAGTTTATCACCAAATTCAAGAACCATCCTAAAAATATTATTATTGACGACATAACCAAAAATCATGGTTTAACTCTACCGTCTTACACATATATAATAGCCTACATTTAGTGTTACTACTCATCTTTTTTTTTCCAAAACTCTAATTTCACAATTAAATCATAAATTTTCTCATGAGACTCATATATCCTCCATTATTTAATTTGCATCCATAAAATTTTAATAATAAAAATATATCTATAAATTAATATCAAACTCTAACATTTTACTTATGTGATAATAATCCCACTTCTAGGGTTACTATTCCCACTTGAAGACACTTTTTTTCATTTATTGGACTTAAACTATTCATATTCACTCCAAACCTTTCACATAATAAACTCAACAAATTTTGAACTAAATACCACCTTAAAATTTCCAAGATACCATTTTTAGCCCATATTGACCAAATTACCCTTGAGATACCCATATTTCCATAAAAGCCTTATGAGTCCTAATATGAATGATTTTTTAACCTCCAATACATACTGTCATCATAAAAATTCATAACCATAACTATATATTTATTCCATATAACCTGATTCATACCAACCCACAATATACACAAAAGCATGCTTTCACAACTTTTTCACCTTTACATCATACGATATAACATATACATCACCACTATAATAATATTATCCATATAACAACTCCAAACATGACATCACATAAAAAATACACATATTACACATAAAATGCCTAGCTATAATATGTACTCTTACCGAAGTGCCTCCGATCTCTAAGCATGTAAGACCTACAACTCCTCCTCAGATACCACCAGAATATCACCTAGAATTTAAAATTATACAAGATTAGACTTAATAAAATTAATTAGAGATAACTAAGATAAGGGAGAGGGAGGAAATATAGAGATAAAAAAATGGAAGGCTTGAGTAAGGATGGTGTATAGTGGACGGCACAATAGTGGTGTGGCAATAGAAACTACAACAATGTGGTGGATGGTAAGAAGGGTGGTGGTAGTGTGGTGTTGGGACTAGTGGTTAAGGTGGTGGTGATGGTTGTTGGTTAAAGTGGTGGTGATTTTTAGTGGTTAAGGTGGTGGGCATTTCTCGGAGGTTGGCAATAGGGAAGGAAAGTGGTCGGTGACTTAGGTACGGAGAGACAAGAAAAAAAGTAAGGAAGGGGAAGGTTGTATGGGTGGTTGAATGAGCACAATGAGGAGGAAATAAGGCATGCTAGGGAGTGAGGCATGAGCTAGGAGGTAGTGTTGGGTTGAGCAATGGTAGAGGTAAGGGAAGGATGGATAAAGGAGAATAAAGGAAGGAGCCGATAGTGGTGATGGGTTGTGACGAGCAACAACAAGCAGGTAAGGGGAAGAAGAAAAAGAAAGAGGGGCTTAGCTAGAGGTGAGGGGAGAAGACATAGAGGTGGTGTGGAGTGATGGTAGAGGTGGGGAAAGTAGAATAGGGGATACTCGACAGTGATGGTGATGCTAGACAGTGACGATGGTGGCAATATAGAGTAGAGGAGGGTAGTGGTTTCTCGATTAGAGGAAGGAAAAGAAAGAGGAGAAGGGAGAAGATGACCAGAGGGTGAGCGTGCATGTAGTTATGTGTACGTGTGTGTGTGTATGTATGGCACAGGTGAACGGAAGGGAAAAACCGATGGGAAGGGAGTTGTGTTTAAGCGTGCGAGAGGGCAAGTGAAGGAGTGGTTGAGGGTGTCGGGCAAGGGGTATAGGGTGCAAGGAAATTGGTGTGGTAGGATGATGGGGGGTAGGGCGCTACATAGCCGATAAGGGAAGGGAGGAAGACGACATGGTAGGGGGTGTAAAGGCTTATTTGGCTGAAAAGGGAAAAGGAAAGGAGATGGGGGAAGATATGAGTTGGGTTGGGTGTAAAGGGGGGACAGGGAAAGAAAAGAAGAAGAAAAATAAAGAGAAAAAATAGGAAAGAAATTTTTAGAGTTAGGATTAGGATTGGGTTTAAGTTTAAAATTTAATGAATTAATCTAAAATTTTATTTATCAATTATCCTAGGTTAAGGTTAGGCTAAAAATAACATAATGACCATAAAATTATAATTTAAATTAGGTTAAAATATTAATCAGTCAAGGTTAAAATTAGATAAAATTGTGTTCTATTACATGTGCGCTGAACATAACCAGAATCACAGACTTTTAAGGAAGGGAAATATGAAGAACAAGGAGGAGGAGGAAAAGAGTAGGGGTCGGGTTTGGTTTGGAAAAATGGAGGTGAGTATAGGAATATATATACAACTAATTGATGGGTGGATGGCTTAACAAATAGGGTGAGGTGAGGTGTGGTGTCGCAAAGCTGGGCATGCAGAGATAGGGAAGAGATGTAGATTGGGTTGCAGGTAGGTTTAGGCTGAGTGAGGAGGTGCAGGGAGTTGGTAGAGGTGTAGGGGTGGGAGTGGATGGAAACGGAAAGGAAATGAAAGGGAGGGAAGGCCATGAGAGGAAGGTGGTGCATGGCTCTAAGGTAGCATGCCAATCGGGACAAGGGAAAAGGAAAAGAAAAATAAAAAAAGGAGAAAGAAAAATAAAAAAAAATGAAAAGGGAAAAGAAAATAAATTTAGGGTTAGGATTAGAATTAGGTTTAAATTTAGGATTAAGGTATTGGGATAAAATTAATTTATCAATCATTTAGGGTTAGGGTATGTGGTTAGGAATAATAAATTGGAGAAATATTAAGTTACTTAAGGTGGGTTTAATAATAAAGGAGAAAGTTAAAAATAATTATGATAAACTTATTTAAGAATTTATCTTGGTTATGGATCAAGGGTTAACAAAAATAATTAGGCAAATGTTTAAGTGTTAGGTTTCAACTAAAAGGTTAAATGCCCAAAAATAATGGTTACGAATTTTTAGGGTATTACAATATTAATTTGGTTCATTTAAATGACAAACATAAATGAGATGTATGGAGGATTGTTCACTACCCGAATACATCATGGGGGCTCTTTTCTCACAAGATGGTGCATTAAATTTGGTTGGAGGCTAGATCTCTTTCTTCTGAAATAATGATAGTAATAAAATGGCATAATTTGAGATATTAGACATAAATAGAAATGTATATTTGAATGATGGTGATAAACTATACAATGACATGATTATAGTCTTGATGTTGGTATAGATCAAGTTTATGATAATAAACTAGTGTTGAATTATGTCAAGTCAGATACCTTTTTGGATATTTATATCCAACATATTAAGCAACAAAGTGTTGGTGGTGATACAAGAAGTGATGCGGTTGTTCGACATATCAATATGGATGAAGTATTTTTTTTTTTAATTCAAAACAAAAAACCATACTAACGAATGTATATTCTATGTATATTCTTTAATTTTATGTTTTCCCTTCATTATATGCTTTAGGGTTTATGTATTGTGGATTCTAATCATTTGTGTTTTTTGCTATTGATTTAGTATATGTTAATTATGTGTATGTATTATATATTCTCTCTCTCTCTCTCTCTCTCTACACACACACACACGGAAGATAACATAGAATCTTTTTTTTAACTTTATTTATGTTAACCTCGTAGGTCAAACAATATCATTTTCCTTATTTTGATGATAATAAACTAGTTAGAGAACTAATGTATTTGCTTAAGTGTGTATAAACGATAATTGACAAATAAAGAGACCAAAACACACTTAAATTGTTTCTCAAAGTACAAATTTAAAAGTGTACTCAAGTTTCAAAGCACAAAAGAAGATCATATGAATATTACCAATACTTAAGGGTTAAGAATTGAATTTATAAGTCTTAAGTTATCATGTTAACCTCATGGTCAAACAATATCATTGTCCTTGTTTTGATGAAAATAAACAAGTTTAGAGAACTAATGTATTTGCTTAAATGTGCGTAAATTATGATTGACAAACGAAGAGAGCAAAACACACTTAAATTATTTCTCACTATACAAATTTAAAAGTGTAATCAAGTTTCAAAGCTCAAAAGAAGATCTTATGAATATTACCAATACTTAAGGGTTAAGGGTTATATTTCTAAGTCTTAAGTTTTCTTGTAAAGAGTTAAGTTGAGTGATTTCACATTTTGGTTAAAATTCTCTAAAAATTTTTAATCACTTGAATTGATTTTCACTTTATGTGAATTCATGTTTGATCTTGATTTCTAAATTTTTCAAGTGGTTTAAATCTTGTTATGTGGTTCCATTTGGAAATATATGAATGATCTCAAGATTGGTCAACTGGTTTGGTTTAAACCAAGGGCATCAAATGTGAAAAACTCAAACTGAACAACTGGCACAATAAACTAATCAATTAGTTTCATCAAAATGATTGATTGGTTTGGCCAACAAGTCCATAGATTTTGCTTCTATAGAAACCCATTCATCTCTAGTTAAACACATCAATTGGTTTCGCCAAATCATTTAACTAGCTTGGGAACCGATCAATTGATTTAACTAACTAGTCCATGAGTTTTTTTCTCATATAAAAACCCTTTATCTCTATTTAAACTCATTAACTGGTTTTACAAAACCAATGAACTAGTTTGGGAACTGATCGGTTAGTTTTTTCAACCCGTTCATGTGTTTTGCTCCATCAGAAGCCCATTCGTCTCTATTTAAACCCATCGACTAGTTTCGTCAAACCAATCAACTAGTTTGACCAACAGGGCTAGGGTTAAGATGATATGCAAAATGGTTTTGCCTATAAAGCAAACCGATGAACTAGTTTGAGTAAACATATTAGCTGGTCTGAAGGACATGTCGATTGATTTACTAAAACCATGGTACTCTTCAAGTATGTTCATAAGAACAACTAAGTACAACAAGAAATAAATCAACCGGTTTCAATAAACTGGTCGATTGGTTTGTGTAACGATAACTTTATCATCTTAGGTTGGAACAAACTTAGTCAATTGGTTTGAAAAAATGATTGACTAGCTGAAATGCCCCGAAAATTTCTAATTTTAAAAATTATATTTAAATGAGGTTTTCTTAGAAAAACTAAGTAAATAAATTATTTGTATTAAAATAAAAGGGAATTAATTAGGTCTATTCAAGAAGAAAATAATAAATATTTTTTATTAGAAAAGTTTTGGCATTTTAGCTAATTATGGATTTTATTTTGAAAATAAATTAAATAAATTATTTTATTTAAAATAAAAAAGAGAAAATAGTTCCAAATTAATATTAATTTTATAAATAATTTAATTGGAGAAAATTAGGTTGTTTTGCTAATTAAAATGGAATTTATAGAAAACCTTTTAAAAACCCTAATTTAGCCTAAAAAGGGATTAAAATTTTATTATTTTTAAATATCCCAAATATCATAATTAATTTAATTAGCCCAACCCATTATTTTTCCTTTTTCCCTTTTTCCTTTTTCTTTTTCTTTCTTCCTTTTTCTTTTTTCTTTTTTCTTCTTTTCTTTTTCTTTTTCTCCTCCCTCACCTGGGCCAACCCAGCGACCCAAGTCCTCCCTCCCTCCTTCCTTTCTTCGGCGCGGCCCAGCCCGCGTAGCCGATTCTCCTTCCTTCTTCCCCCCAGCGCCACGTTTTGTGGTTTCTTTTCCTTGGGCACTACGTTTCACCCCTGCCATTTTAATGATCACCACCCAGTTCACCCGTGTCCCTCTTCTTTTCTTTATTTCCCCAAACCACCCGGTCCGCGTAGCCTTTTCTTTCTTCTTCCTCCTTCCTCCCTTCCCCTGTCGACATCGAGCACCTATAACACCGTCGCCCAGCCAAGATTTTCGCCGCCAACTTCGCCATTGATCCGGCCAATCTTTCTCCTCTCTCCCTCGTCGATTCAACAGCCTCATCAGCCCAACCTACATCTCCCCTTTTCTCGCACGTTTTCCTCCCTTTTTCCCTGCACATTCCCCAGCCCCGAGTTTTGCTGCCACCGGCCAACCATCGCCGCCGGCGACCGAAAACCCTACTTGCTTACCCCCTAGCTGACCCACAGAACCCTACCCTCTCTTCTTTTCTCTATAAATACCCCATTACATTGCCATGTGTCGAGCCTTTGATTTCCTTACCCAGAATATTTCTCTTGTTTGCCTCCGCCCCTTTAGACGCCTCGTTCGCCGCCTACGACCCACTTCGCCACCATATATGGCCACCAAACTCTTCCTTGCACCGCCCCTCTAGCTAACCAATAACCCACCCCCCTCGATTCTTCCTGCATAGGCCACCCCAGCTATGCAAAGTTCCCTTCTCAATCAACCTATTTTCTGTCCCTGCCACCCTTCACGCCGCCGTCCGCCACCTCTTCCGTCGTTGCCGCCACTTCTTTCACCTCCCATTCTCTTCTACAAACCACCCTCTACCTTCCCCTACCTTTCTTTTCCCCTTCCTCCCTCTACTTCTCTCTTTCTCTCCTTCTTCTCCATTCGGCCACCACCACCGCCGTCGTGCGCCGCCACCTTTGGCTGCGCCACCACCCTTATTCTGTCCCTCTCCACCTGGGCAACCCTAAACACCCCAACTCCCACCTCCATTCTGCCTCTCCTTGTCCCATCATTTAACTTTTACCCTCTTATTCTCTTTTTCCGGCCATCGCCGCCTCCACCGTGCACCACCGTCGGTGCCGCCCATCCGCTCCAGCCTAAGGTTGAACCCTAGACCCTCTCAGCCCTTTTTTCTATTTTTATAAGCCTTAATGTAATTTATTTTAATTTATTTGAATATAGATACTATTATTATTATTATTATTATTATTATTATTATTTCTATTTTTAATATGTATTATTATTATTAGTATTAATGTTTTTATTATTATTTCTATTGAGGGCCAAAGCACTATTATATTTTTAATTCAATTTTATTATTATTATTATTAGTATTATTGTTATTATCTTTATTATTAATATTAATATGTTGTTATTATTATTATTATTTCGAATTACTATTATTATTATTATTCCATTATTAATATTACAACTATTTTACTATTAGTTTTGCTATTATTATTATTATTATTTTTATTGTTGTTGTTGTTGTTGTTATTATTATTATTTATTATATTATCATTGATATTATTTTAGTATCTTTGCTATTATTATTTTAGTATCATTTTTATTATTATTAGGGCAAAGTCTTCAACCCTATATTATCAACTTTTATAATATTTCTATTATTTCTATATCTTTAGCAAAGTTAGAAATTTGTTAATGTTATTTTTATTAATATGTTATTATTTTTTCAAAGCTCTAAGGAGGCATAGGAGCGTGCTCTAAGACCAGTGTCGTTTTAGGTAAGGGTGTTACTAAGGCCTTTTATGTGTTAACGTGCATTATATGCCATGTATGTTATGCATCCTATGTTATTATTGTAATTATTTCGTATATGGTATGACGTGGAGTTCAAGCATGTTCTTGTGTTGCTATATGACATGTGTATTATTTATATGTGATGATATGTGTTGTGACCCTGTAAGACATGCATGTGAGGATGTTGATGTGGTTTGTGTGGGAGAAAGGATGAAAATGGAGGATGGGGAAAGAAGTTAACCAAGGGATGTGAGTTGACCTAAGTATTTTAATGATTCATGAGTGGAAGAATAAAATGGGAAATTTAGGGTTTCGTGTGAGAGAATATAATTTATGGTTTTGTATGGGAGAATCTAATTTATGGTTTGTATGGGAGAGTCTAATTTATAGTGTTATGTGGGAGAACCTAATCTATGATGTTGTATGGGAGAATGTAATTTATGATGTTGTATGGGAGAATCTAATTTATGGTTTTATATGGGAGAATCTAATTTATGGTTTTATATAGGAGAATCTAATTTATGGTATTATATGAGAGAATATAATTTATGATATTATATGGGAGAATCTAATTTATGGTTTGTATGGGAGAATATAATTTATGGTGTTATGTGGGAGAATCTAATTTATGGTGTTATGTGGGAGAATCTAATGTAGGGTTTTGTATGAATGAATCTTTGGTTTTATATGGATTGAATTTAGGGTTTGGTATAGACAAATCTTGGTTTTATATGGGTTGAATCTAGGGTTTGGTATGGATGAACTTGAGTTTTGTGTGGATTGAACTTAGGGTTTTATATGATGGAACCTTGGGTTTTGCATGAAAGAATTTAGGGTTTTGTATGGATGGATCTAGGGTTTTGCATGGCGGACTTTATGATGTTGCATGGAAGAATCTAATCTAGAGTTTTTTATGGATGGATTTGGGGCTTACATGGGTGAAACTAGGGTTGCATGTGAGCTTAGGGTTTTGCATGATAAAGTTTGAAGGTTTGCATGGGAGTAAAGTTTACGTGTGAAAAGTTGACTTGGGATGTAAGGAAGGCAATAGAAGAGTTATTTGGGTGTTTGGAAGTTTCGGGTGAAAAATAGTACGTAGGACATTATAAGGGTATGGAGGAGACTGAATTAGGGTTTGGAGTGATTAACTATGGGTAGTTGTGATTAACTAGGGTTGGAGTGGCTAATTGTGGTTTGTTGTGATTAACTAAGGTTTGGAATGGCTAATTGTGGTTGTTATGGTTAAATAGGGTTTGGAGTGGTTAACTATGGTTTGTGTGGACAATTAGGGTTTGGTGTGGTTGCTTAGGGTTTTTGTGGTATCATGTGTATTTGGTGATTAAAGTGTAGAATTTGTGATTTGTGATGTGTGAATTGTAAAGGGAATGATTCATGCATGTCTAGGGTGAATGCTTCTGAATAAAATACTTAAGACATTAATCACTTAAAGTGGAAGATATTGAGACGGGATCAACTGATCCACCGATTAGGAATAGTGGTTAGGGTTTTTACCCTATGTGTGACCGATCCACCGGTTATAATAGTGGTTAGGGTTTTTACCCTATGTGCTACCGATCCACCGGTTATAATAGTGGTTAGGACACGATGTCCTATGTGTGACAGACCCATCGGTTATAATAGTGGGGGATCCCAAGCTCAATAAACACAAACTAGAGTTTTGCTAAGGCACCTAAAAGATACTAATTACTTACAGTGAAATACTATGTGAGTAGGAGCCAAACCGATCCACCGATTAGAAATAGTGGTTAGAGTTTTTACCCTATATGTGACCGATCCACCGGTAATAATAGTGGTTAAGGCATGATGTTCTATGTATAGTGGGGTGTTCCTGTACTCGCATGGATTTGATAAAAAGTATGGTGTGAATCAATTTTTGATAAGAGATTAATTAAGTAATTAATCCAGACTATAAATGGGCCTTTATGTATGTACCCAAATGATTGTTCGTTATTATGATATCATGATGGTCTTTATGTTCTTTTATTCTTATGTATGGTTTATGTGATTTTATGTGTTGGCCTTAGTACTCGGTTACCTTACTCAGTACATAGCGTACTGATCACCCTGTTCATAGGTGCTGCTCATTCTCACGAGTAGTATGCCCTTCTGACTTTGTGCAGGTGGGCGAGACATCAGTCGGGGCTGAGTGTTGAGCATGTTTGGCTAGAAGTTCGAGAGTGACGTAGCCGTATTTTCTCTTCATGTGACATTATTTCACTATGTTATTTCTTTTGCATCGCATTTATTATTTGATGATTTATTACCTTGTATTGAGTATTTCAAATAAACCTTTTATTGATAGTAAGATTATTCCCTCCGAGGAATTTTGATTTCGCACTCTGATTTCTATCTTATTATTGTTATAAACTTTTATGCGTACTCTAATTTCTATGTTATAATCTTTTTAATGCATTTTATGAACTCTCAGTTTAAGTGTGAAAATAAATCTTTTAGCCTTAACACTTGGCACTGGAACGGTCGGAGAGAACCGGTCTAGTGCTAAGTGTAGCGGTAACATCCCCAAAATTCTTGGGTTTGAATTTAAATATTTCTATTTTAATTTCTTCGGCGAAAAAAAATAGTGAATTTTGGGGTGTTACACTAGCTTTATAACCGATCAACTAGTGAGCATTAAGTGCTATTTTTCTACCCATTGGGTGATGTACCTTTTTGGCCATTTTGTGTCCAATAGTTAACCAATGAGGGCGAGCCTTATAAATAAGCTTCCTCAGTATTCACTACAGCTACGTTTCAACTATATTTACTATGTAATAAATCATGTACTCTCAAAATCATTCAATTGCTTATTCAAACTCTCTTAACTTTCAAATCTTGAGTTTTTATTGAAAACTTTTCATTTCTCACTTCTATTAGCTAAAGTTACTCTACAATTGTAATATCTCTCATTACACCCATCTACATTACATCTTATCCAAATCTCTACACTTTTATATCTTGATTTTTGGTGAGAATCAATTATAATCACAGTCATATAATGAAATTCATTACAAAGGGATTAGTAAGTATTTGCCTATCATTCTTGAGAGATTCTTAGTGAGAGTCTAGAGAAGATAAATAGATCAAGTTGTAAATCACCTATTAGAAGTTCATTGAGTTTTTAAGGCTCATAAGCTGAAATAAGAGTGATAATCATTAAAAATACATCACTTTTTTAAAATCCAAAAGAGGAATTTTTTGGTAGGGGATGTAGAGAATAATTTGCTCTTAAACTACTATAAGTTGTGTATAATTTTTTTATTTGCCATTTTCATTCCGTTAAACCATATTCACCCCCTCTAGGGATATTTTAATTCATAAAAATGGATCGTCTACCAATAAACATAGAACTTTTTTATCCTAAGATGGCATAGGATGAAAACATTGCTAATATTATATGTCTATATGGTTATGTTAACGATTTTTATTAGGTAGATTAGGCATAGGATTGTTACGGATCCTTCTTGGTGTGATCCAAATATTAGAGAGAAGCATTTGTATGACATGATAGCTAAAAGTGATACCTTTTATATTGAGAAACTTTAGATGGATAGATGTTGTTTTGGGATTTTGTGTTATTTGGTCCAACAAATTGGTGGTTTACAAGATACTAGAAATATAAGCATGAAGGAAATGGTTGTAATTTTTCACATAGTTGTATGTGATGAGAAGAATAGAGAAATAAAGTTTGATTTTCAACGATCACAAGAGATAATAAGTAGACATTTTAATGGCTCTTTAAGAGCAATTTTGAAGTTTTAGTGAGTGTTATTTAAAACACCTCAACCAATCCATGATGATTGTGTAGATGAAAGGTGGAAATCGTTTAAGGTAAACTTTTAAATTGTATAATATGTGACTTGGAACTTTTGAATTATTATAAAGTTATAATTTTTTTAATAAACATATTATTTGTATTATAGAACTATTTTAGTGCTTTGTATGGGACCTATATAAAATTTAATGTGCCTTCTATGGATAAGTCACATTAGCGATCTAGAAAGAGCAATATAACAACAAATATTCTTGGTGTTTGTACACCAAACATGCAATTAATTTATGTATTACTTGGTTAGGAGGGATTTGCAGCGAATAGAAGGATACTTTAAGATGCTTTGTCAAGGTCAGATGATCTCAATGTTTCTCATGGTAAGATATTCCATATGATTAGATATTTTCAATATTTTATAGGATATTATAAATGTTGATACATAAATAAGGAATTTTGTAATAGTTGTTGTTACTTTGTTGATGCTTAATACATAAATGTTGATACATAAAATCACTATCATATATTTTGGAGCTCCAACAATTTAGCAGGGACTATATTGGGATGATGAGAAGAAGATGGCGACAAGAGAAAAAGAAGTATACAACAAATGAGCAAAGGTTTAACACTCATCAACAATGTTTTATTATTTATATTGTATTTTTATTATATTAATTAACGAGTACTCTTATTTTTATATAGAGTTGTGATGAATTTGCTCCATTATATATGAAGCATATGGTCCACTGGGATAAGCTCTATGATATATATGCACATGATTTGGCTAAAGGAGTTAAAGCTAAAGGTATCAAATAACAATTAGATATAAATGATGATAAATCTACTATGAGTGAAACTCGTGGTGCTAGCTAATCTAGGAATGAAGATGAATCTACTATCCTTGGTGCTTTCTAACATTAGATAATTACAATAGTTCATTTACTTATTTACATTGAGATCAAAGATCCCCACGATTTATAACTAGTGGAACGGTATACGACATAAAACTCCTTATAGAGCATAGCATGCATGTGAACCACTATTAATGTCTTCTAGAATAGAAAATGACATATAACTCTTTCTAGGACAAAACATGCTTGGGAACCACAAAACTAGACTCATAATTGTTAGAAATACATACATCTTATAAGATCATAGAACAGATAATAAAAATTAGATCTAGGGCCACTCCAGTTCTGGCAAAACAAGGAATACACGGGTACCTCATCAACCAAGTAAACACAAATATAAATAATACTATTTAGTCCTAACTCACGTGATCTTCTACTATAATTATCAATGTATTATTAGATCATTAGCCAAACACTTTAATTTATTTATTATCATAACACTTCTACTTATATTACTATTGACTTATCACATAGGATGCCATGTGTAATATTCCTTATCTCAAAAACCTTAAACTATTTAGAATCTTTATGATTTTAAGATAAATTTTATCTCACGCAATTCGTTACATTCTTTAAGAATCTTGAAGCCTTATTCATGCTTTAGAATTGGTTTGTTCTTGTTATGTTGACCTTTTGTGTAGTTTTAAGTCCTATAAGACTTCTGAGTGGGGATGGCAATTCTTTCCATGGGTCTGGGGCCCATCGGGAATCTCTCATTTGGGTTTGGGGATTCTTGTTAGAGATTTTTTTGGGTTTGGGTTTAGGTTTGGGGTACCTATCTTCGAATCCATCCCAAATATTTTCTTATGTAATTCTTTATATATTATATATGCATTTTTTATATAGAAAATAAATTAAATATATATTGTAAAAAAATAAGATAGGATATCAAGGATGGTGTCAGTTTTCGTGTATTAGATTGGGTTTTAAGGTTGAAAAATGAATCGAGGTTAGGAAATAAATCAAGGATTAGGTCCAATATAGGAATTTGATCATCTTAGAGATTGGGTTGGGGATTCCCCAACAAGAAAAAATCAAGGATATGGGCATGTTTAGATATTGTTTTGCTTATTAAGTTCAGCGATGGGGATTGGGTCCCCGACCCACCTCGCCTTGTTATCATCCCTACTTCTAAGCCACTTTTAGTAATTCAACATCATTTGAATCATTCTAGTCTATTCATATTCAATCTACTTAATCTTTCTTAATATCTCGGTCATGTTTAAAATGATAAATGAAAATCACGACAAAGAATACTATTCATGCCTCATTTTACGATTATTTATGTTTTAAGCCTCATTTTGGCTTTCTCTTTAAGAGAAAATTATGAAACTTTAGGGATCAATATATGTTCATATTATAGATGTAACACCCGGTAATTTTTAACTATCTAATTAATTAATAAGTAATAATGATAGTTATTGGGGTATATAAATAATGTGTTGGGCATAAAGGTTATAATAAATAATAATAGTTTTTAGATAATTCATCGAGTCGCATTTAATTTAGTAGCTTAACATTTATCTTTAGTTTAGTGAATAATATAGACTTGAAAAAAAGATTAATTAATTAATAAACATTTTACATCTTTGTAGTTATGAATAATTCAATTAACCTTTTTAAATTTCTAACATTATATACCACCTATTAGCCTTTACAAATTCCGTATGTTATATTGGTCGTTAAGTTAAGTCACTAAATAATTTGGCAGTATATATGAAATGAGAGCAAGAGAAACAAAAAGAGTATTGGCAAAAGAGGACATCGTAGAGTTATATTGCAGATAATCAATTTTGGTGCAAGGTAACATTTGTGTTCTTTTTCCTACAATCAATTGCTCTTCGTCGAATGTATTATCCCACTATATAGCCATCAAATCATCTATCATTCCTAATATATTTTTTTCTCCTATCTATTTCTTGTCTATATGGCTATAAATTGATGGCTGAGAAAGAAAACAATACATAGAGTAGATGCTATGTATAATAGCTGACCATTATGTCTCTTTTAATTATAGAGAAAGAGTTGGATGTTATCATTGTGTGTGTACTTAGGGATGATAATAAAGTGGGTCAGGGATGGGGACCTCTTCCCCATCATTGAATTCAATAAGTAAAATTATCCCCGAACCTTCTCCAATCACCGTTTTTTCCCTATCGAAGAATCCTTGACTTGATCCCCGTGAGTATCAAATCCCCATACCCGACCCAATATCCAAACTATTCCCCATTCTTGATTCATTATCCAACCTTACAAACATACCCGAACCTTGAAACCCGACCCCATCTCGAATAATCGATCATATTTTTTACGTTATACTTTATATATATATATATATATATATATATATATTAGGATGGGTTCAGAGACGGAGACCCCAAACCCGTTTCCAAAAAAAATTTCAAACTCAAACCCAAACAAAAAATCTTCGATGGGGTTCCGAACCTGTGGGAAAAATTGTCATCCCTGTAGTGACTGATATTCTGCATCGGCTTTGCTTCTCAATTTTTTTTATTCTACCTTAATTTAATTAACAAACATTAGTTGGGTCATGCAAATACATCAAAACATTTTACTCAACATCAATATAAGTAACATTTTTTATTTGTCTTCATGTATGTACTTAGGTACCATCCTCAGATTTCTATTTTATTTTATTACCTAGTCCATTTTCCCATTTGTGTGGTTGCTTGTGCATACCGACCATCCATCTCTCCATTTAGTTTCTCTTTTTCTCTTTACATGTACCATGATGGGGCATATACAAGTATATGACTAGGACAAACATATGGATTATAAATTGTACTTTTTTATTTGTTTTATTCATTTCTAGTCAATTATGCATGCATAAACTAGAAAAAGTGGAGACCTCATAGGGCATAATGATAACATATGGGTAATAGAAGTTAGTAGATTCAACCCATGGTTTTCAAATCTTATTTATTTTAGTTATAAGGTTTTTCTACAACCTTCCTAGCTATGCTTTGAAAGTAGCACAGTGCACTTCTGTTCTTTCTTTCAATATTTAATTATGTTATTTTTATTCATGTATTTTAATTATTTATTTTATATTAAAATTTTGTACATCATATATCTAGTCAAAAATAAATAAATAAATGGAAGCCAAAGAACCTTGAATGACCGTAGTACGAAACCATGTAAAGGGTCATATTATTTAATTTAGTTTGCAATAGTTGTGGTACACTAATCACATGCATAATATAATCTTATAAAATACTTGTTGAGATGAAAAATACTACGCTTTAGTTTGTATAAATGGATGAGATTAACAAAATAACTAATGTGTTGCACCTTATAAATTTATTTGGTAGTGATTATGAATAAGTCTTAATGGATGTAGAAAATAATATGCATATAATTAACATGGTCATGGGTGTTTGTTGCATTTTATATGTTCATCATTAATAAGACATAAATAACTTGAATTACAAGATGAGAATGGGTTAGGGTTCTTTGGGGTGGCTTTCTGAAGTTTGATTGTGTTGGCTATCTATATTGGGTCAACTACGGTTGTATATATTTTGCTTTTGATTTGGTTGTGCTAGCCATCTATATTAGGTCAGTTGCAATTGTATATATTCTGCTTCGGTTTGTTCTAAATCTACTCTATCTAAGGTTGCGATCTTAATAGAGGGTGTGCACATTTAAGGATTGGGACCGTTGGTAATCCTTATTAACTTGGTCCATGGTAAGACCCAAGTGTAACCTTTAGCTCTTCCCGTGGCTTTGGTTTTTATTGGTTATTTGGATCAGGTCCTCGGTTGGGTTGCGATCCTTCAAGCCCTTACTACTTATCAGGTTACCCTCTTAATAAGTTGGTTTCCTATACTCAAGTATTAAAAATAATATTTTATGTTATGTGGTCACTTAAGGAAAACGATTAATAAAATGGGGATTATTGGTACATTTTCATATACCATAAAATATGGTTAGTTTGCATATTATCAAATAACATATGTATATATGTGTGTATGAGCACTATAATCCTTTTTATTTGCGTGTTACTTAGTTGTTCCCCTAACATGTTACATGTTAAACAGGGTTGCAATGACCCATTATGATGGTGAGTAGATGACCTATTGCAAGTAGTTAGCGGTCATATTCCTCGTTGATGAGATGAATGGTGAGCAAGAGAGAAAAGGCGGTGACCATTTTCATTGTTTTATTTATTATATTGATTTAGTAGACCATTTTTACCATTTCAGTTGTAATTGACAATTTCTTATCATTTCATTCGGTTTAATTTTTGTTTTAATAGCCTTTCTTACTTTAATTGGCCTTTGCATGTAGCGTAAGCAAGACATTGGAGTATACTTACACTATGTATGGTAGTAATTCCTTTGGTATTAGTTTTAGGTTCCACATATTTCCTTAACTTACATGTTTTTGATTTTGAAAATCGGGGGGTGTTACAGTAGAGTTAAAAATGAATTAAACATATTTACCTTTATTTTTATAATTTTTATTAGGAAAAATGCACCATATAATCATAAGCTTAGGTAAAATATATAATACAATCCTAATTTTTTAAACACTCCATATACTCCTAAGTTTTGACAATTAAGCACCATATGTGTAATACTCCAAATTGAGTGGAGTGTTATAAGGATTAATCTGGCTACTTATATCAACATGGTATACCATACTTTTGGTGATTCCATCCTAATAACTTCATAGTTAAGCATGCTGGCTTTGGAGCAATTTTTAGGATGGATGGCCCTCATGGGAAGTTTCAGAAATTTTCTAAAAATTTCACAAGAAGCGCATGAGTGAGGATAAAGCATGCTGAAAGGACTCGTCTTGATCTATGGGATTAGCCGATCAATCTAAAAGCACTCCAAGGTAGCTCCCACAAGGTCTTATTGACTCGAGGTGTTACAAATTATATCAAAGTAAAAACTACGAGCTAAACTTGAATGGGCCAGTTAGCCACCTAGCGAGATGATTCTTGGGATAAAACTGTATTGAGACTGTTAATGGTTGAGGTAAAATGAGGAAGTTGCATTCTTTGAGTGGGGGTGAATGTACTACCCTAAATTAAGTGGAGTGTTATAAGGATTAATCTGGCTACTTATATCAACATGATATACCATCCTTTTGGTGATTCCTTCCTAAGAACTCCATAGTTAAGTGTGCTGGCTGTGGAGCAATTTTTAATATAAGTGATCCTCTTGGGAAATTTTAAAAGTTTTCTAAAAATTTCACAGGAAGAGCGTGAGTGAAGATAAAACATGCTGGAAAGACTCATGTTGATCTGTGGGGAAAGCCGATCAATCCAAAAACGCTCCAAGGTAGCTTCCATATGGTTGTATTGACTCGAGGTGTTACAATATGACCTTGAGTTTTGATAGTTACATACTAGATAACCTTTTGTACACTTTAGGGACTGATGTTATGTAACTATGAGTCTTTATATGAAAGGTCATCTGGTGCATAAAAGTGTAAATTTAAGGTTATTCTATATTAGGTCTAAACTTAGGGTTATATTGCATGTTTTTAAAAACCCAAGGTTATATTTTATATTTGTCCTAAAATTAGGGTTATATCATTATTATTATTGTTTGTCATTTTCAACTTAATTGATTATCAAAACTTATCCTTCTTAACATTAATGGTATCTAAACTTTAGGAAATTTAATATAATCTTTTCAATTTTATCAAGATTAAATCATAAGTCGCAATGTATCTTAGAGTCACTCTACAATGACATGTGCTATTAGAAAATATTCCTTGAAGATTCTCAATCATTTTCTACTTATCTTCATCCTAACCCTTGTAACCTATGCTAAATGAATTTCTAATATATCCTTAACTAAGCCCCATGCCACATCCAGTCACCCTCCCTTACCTCTTGAACTCGTAGCTACCTTCCTTACGTACAACCTTCCCCAAGCACACCTCCCTTAGCTGAGGTAATATTCTACTAATAATTACCCTATCTTCAACCAACACATACTCAACAACTCACAAGGTCACCCCTCAGTCCCCTCTATTTCCCATGCCAATTTATCCTTCCATTCTCACCTACTTATAATCCCTTTAGCTAGAGAATCTTTGCTACATGATTTCATAATCACCTTCCGACCAACAACTTAATGCCCTCATATTCACTTCGCCCAACCTCTTTTCTTCCCAACCTTATCCACCCTTTCATGTGTGTATTACTAGCTTACATAGGCCCTCGTAGCTTGGTGTTCTCATGAAAATATTAGTCTCATCATTATCTATCTTCATCTTCTAACACTTTTCAAGCTAATACCCATTCTTCTTCTTATTTGGTTTGATAAACAACCCCATTTCTACCTTTATGGCAGCATGCGTGTATAAAAGAAATGGATAATTGTTGGAGCCAAAATATTATATGCCTTAATTATCTTCTCTTACTTATCTTTGTTTTGATCCCATACATGCCATCTAATTCCCTCTACAACCTAATAAAAAACCTTCATCATTCTCCATAACCAAAGTTTCTTTAAACTTCTAAAGAGTGAGGGTTTAGCTCTTGTGTTTAAATTAGACAAATAAGGGTAAAGGCAATTGATTTGGTGAATCTAATCAAAATTTCTTCTCTCATTTTAAAGTCTTGGAAAAATTAATAGGGTAATATTTAATCGACTTATTTTCCCTTTTTGTTTCAAACTTCTTACGTTAATTGTGATTCTTACTAGTTTTCTATGTTATGTTCTTTTCAATGTGGTTTGATGTATCAAAACCTTTATCGAGATTCTCATATTTTTTTATGCCACTTTTAAATTACAAAATAAAGGTAGACTATGTTTTTTGCTGTTATTGCACGTGTTGCAATGAATTTTAGTGTTTTATACATGCTTTGGCATATTTATCATGTATATTTTTGTATTATGGGTCATATAATGTGTTTTACGGTCTAAGATATTCATATAGGATGTTAATAAGTTAATTTAATCATGATAGTTATTATAATTATTCCTTGAAAGATCTTATGCATAAATGTCTAAGAAAATCATGAAAAATCATGTATTTAACCTACAAATTTTGTGTAACTTTTTGAATAAATTGATATCAATTAGATAAGATTTAGAAGCCTATTTGGTATCAAATTAAAAATTAGTATGTCTACTTTCCCAAAAAAAATGATCTTAAAAATATCGAGTACCAAATAAGTTATGATTATTTTTCCAAAAATGTGCAAAATTGTCCAAACCTAGCATGTAAATGATATGCTCGAGTTTGTTGTTTGATCTTTGTGCTAGAACTTATTCTTGTGTGTTGAAGGAATTTTAATTTGTTAATTGGCCTTTTAGGTGCAATTTGATATAAAATATAATATGATTTAACTTAATATAATCCAAGTTATAAGTAAGTAAAGTTAATGAAAACTTGAATGTCAGAATGATTTAGCACTATTCACTAAAGACGAGCATAAGTGCTATTCATGCTAACCTTAATCATATATTGATCTTAAATTAATCACCTCACTAATGTAATAGGTAGGGTTAATGGAATATTAATCTTGATTAGACATAAAATAAAAAAAATTGCTCTTAAAATGGTAAAATGTGGAATGTGTGAATAGTGATAGTTAAACATTGACTATTAACCTTGACCCTTAACCATTAAAATTTAACTAACTGTACATAGTGCATACAACTCATCACTCTAATGGAGGCGGTAGAACATATAACCACATAACAATCAAGCCAAAGGAAAATGATGCTCTAATAATAAATGCTAAATAAACTTATGGCATGAATTATATAAACATCACAATTTATAACATGAATTTATGCGCACATCATCACAATTTCATGTGAAACCCTAAACCCTCATACTTTATATGGAATTGAAATTATAAATTTGGTGGATAGATCATATCTTGTGTACCTCTAACTATTGACTAGATTAATTACACTAGAAATCCAAAATAATGATTGAAACATGAATTGATCATTTATACTCCCTATTTCTTTCAACTAGATGGGGCTTGTTTATTAACAAGTAATGGAAACATGGACTCTTGAATGATATCCTTCTTGAATTTCTTTAATTTGATATATATAAGCTTATAGAGAGGAGTATATGAGAAGAGAGTAATTAAGAATAAGAAACTAATGAGAGTAATATTTTGAACGAATGAGTAGTTTTTATAACTTAATAAGGTTTCGACCCACTAGCCACTTCAGAACACTTTCAAAAAAACACCACACTAGTTTCTCCATCTTTCTCTTTATACTTATATAACTCATATACAACATATAACTATTTCTATCATCAAGAAATAGTAGAAAAGTTAATTAGGCTAAATTACTAAGTTGAGACCTTATTTAATATAACTTTATGGCTAAACTTTATTTCTAATTTCATATAAATCATACCTTAGGGTTAATATATAAAACATTATATTTAGTGCTTGTTTGGTTAAAGGGTAACAGGGGTGGAAAAATTACCCCCATATTTTATATATCTTATATAATCTAGTTAAAATTAAATATTCTTATTCTAATGAATACCCATTTTAGATCTTAATTTAATCTAAAATGGGTATTTTATTAAAAATATATTTATTATTATTAAATATTTAATATAAAATAGGCAAAATATGAGGGGATTTTTTCCACCCTATTCCTCCCATACCAAACAAGCCCTTAAAATAACTAATGTTAATAATTTTATAAAAACAAAAATATATTAACATAAATTAGATGACAAGAAGCATGTCATCCCAACAACATGGGAACTTCTTTGTAGACCTAAAACTATTGTAATTAATAAATGAGTCTCTTATTGCTAATCTAGTATGGTCATTCTTATCTAACCCATATGCTTTATGGGTTAAATTATTGAAGGACAAGTATCTCAGGAACATAAGTTTTTGGGACATCAAACTCACCAGTATTACATCTACTTGCTAGAGATCTATGATTAAGATTAGAGATGGGATCATAAACTATATTCATTGGCAAGTGGTAAATGGGGATCTTATTCATATTTAGAATGAACCAAATGGGATCCAATAATACACTTTTTTTAGGGTCAAAGGTACTCGTGCTCGTGATATAATTAATTTGGTTTATAATCTGATGCTCAAGCATTCTTATAAATGGAATAAATATCTAATTATCAGTTACTTCCCTCATTTTGAGATCTACCATACCTTCTGGTTGATCTTAATCATTACAAAAATGATATATCTAACTATATTATTTTAAGACCTCATCCAAATGGGTCCTTTTTAGCTAAGTCAGCTTACATGAGCTTTTATCAAGCTTAACCATAGCCTTCTTGGCCTCACCATATGCACACTATTGAAGGTATAACCTAGGGGAAGTTTTATAATTTCTTGACAGTATACCTAATTTGCATTTATTTATTTGGTGTTTTCTTACTAATTTAATACTCATAAGAAGTAACATTGCTGATAAAGTGGATATGACAATGTTTGCAAGAACAAGAAACTTGTTCCCACCTATTTACCCATCCTATCACTAAACATATATGGTATGACTCTCCAACTACCATTAAATTTGACCCTAATGTTGATTTACAAAGGACCTTTATGAATTGGATAAAACATCCAGATTAAATATATTTTTTTTAGCTTGGGATGCATCATTCTTTGGGGTATTTGGAATATGATAAATAAATATATTTTTTACCATGATAGAATTGATATGCTAAGAACCATTCAAGCTGCTAACCACTTTTTCAACATCATTCCTAACAACTTTTCTTCATTTTTCATGGGAAAATCATGTCGTAGTAATGGATGATGAGTCTTTGATTCTTATCCTATAAAATCCTCCACCATCAGGTTATATGAAAATCAATGTGGATTGGTTATTTGTTGGCCATTATGAGAGATAGACAAGGCTGTGTTGCTTTGATTCCTAGTTGGTTTGTTAAAACAATGCTCTCCATAGAGATTTCAACATGCTTATGGGCTATGGAGATTGCTTCAAATAAAGGACTTACATAGATGATCATTGAAACTAATTATATGGTTGCTAGAATCATAATTAACAACCATAATCTAGACACTTATTGGGATATCATGAGTAAATTTATGAAGTGGAGGAGCATTTTGCCGGCAAATTTGTATTTTTTGTGTTTTTTTATGTCCTATATCATCCATATTGGTTAATTTTACAAACCATTCTTTATTTAGTAAATATTGGTCTAATTGATTCCTAGTCTTCAACACTGACCTTCTATAATGATATGCTTATGTCTTCATCATTAAAAATTTCCTTGTGCATTAAAAAGATTTAAAAAAAGGCAAAGAACATTCTTAAACTACATATTTGTGTTCTACAAAATAAAATGTCAAAAGGTCATATCGCAACAATCATCTCTCAATACATATATGATGTGACTAGTTGTACAATATGCATCATGCAATCTACTACCATTATGATTTCATGTTGACGTTAGTATTATTTTATTAAAATTGAAATTTTGTTCCCTAAAATTATTAAAATAAAAATAAAAATATATCTTAATGTTTTTGAGATATTTCTTAATAAATGAATACCCATATTTATACAATTTTAACTTAAAAATAATTTGCCTTTATCTTTCATCATTGTTGTACTTATCTTGTATCACTCGAGTTCTACTAAATATTTTATTGCAAACTACATATACATTTCACCATCTATGTAATTATCTTTCACTATTATCAAACATATCATTCATCATCATGAACTGATCTTTTACCGCTAATATATTTATGATAAAACATCAGTATACAAATTAATCTTTTACTACTATTATACCGATATTTTATCACCTATGTGTCAATCTTTAACCACTAATGAACTTGTAATACCCCAAATTTTATCTAACCCTAATCCTGAGTAATTAATATCATAACATAATCCTAGTCTCGAGTAATTGATATTTTTACTTTACTTTAATCCCCTTGTCCTAAATCTAATCCTAATCTTAGTTGTGGGTCATTTATATCTTAACCTACCCCTGACCACGTATGATTGATAAATTAATTTTACACTAATTTCCTAATCTTAAATTTAATATAATTATGAACCTAATCCCAAATTATTTTTCCTTACCCCTTTTCTCTTTCCTTTTTCCTTCTTCTCCCCATCACAATTTTCTTCTTCCCTCCTTCCTCTTTGAGCCATGCATGCCTATCTGTATGGCCTTCCCTACTTTCCCTTCCTTGCCTTACATTACATACCCTTATACTTACTTTATAACACTAGCCCACAACCACCGACCTATAGCCACAACTCATCCCTTTCTTCCTAGTCTCTATCGTTGAAAACCCAAACCCACGCTAAAAACTAACTCCCTAATCTTGCACTTGTAGCCTCCTCATTCCCATCCTCTCCTTATCACCTATAAATACCCTCCATCTCCACTCCTTACTTCACTTAGCTACTCACACAACTTCTCCCCATACTCTATCTTCCTTCCCTCAATTCCTCTACATTTCATTTATTGTTTGTTTGCCATCTTTGTCCAACTGAGCTATGAAAATTTTATACAACCTCGAGGAACTTGGCCTTTGCTTTATCCAAAACCAACACTAAAAACCCCATAACTCCGTCAACACTTAACTCTCAACACACCTTAGTTGCGTCTATACTTCACGTATCCTTCCTCATTCACAAACATCCCCTATTTGTGTGACATTATAATGCCACTACCCACCAAAGTGCATCACAATCTCTCACTCAACACCCCTAACTATATCACTTCTTCATGCAACACCCCTAATTACACTTCAAACTCACGCAAGATATACATTTGCACCACCCCTAGACACCCCACTCCCCCTATGTGTAATACCCCAAAAATTTTAAAAACCTATAATTTAATAAATAGCCTTTATTTGGGATAAATTAACTATTAAATTTATTTAATTTAATTATTTTATGGATTTTTGAGTATATAAAAATGTATATGAATATTTAATAAATTAAAATAAATATTTTTTTTATTTTATCATACTCATTTTATTTAAATAATTTTCCAAACCAATATTTTACTAAAATTATCCTTCTTAAACCAATATATTAAATTATAATAAATTAAATTATTAAATTAATTTATCTATCAAAAATATTAAATTCTATTATCCCAAAAACTTTTTTATCTTATTTCTCCCCATTTTCCCTTTTCCTTTTCCCCTTTCCCTTTTTCTTTCTATTTTCTCTTCCTCCTTTTCTTCTTTTTCTCTTTTTCCTTATTTTTTCCTTTTTCTTTCCCTTCGGGCCACCAGGCCGTGACCCCTTATCCCCTGCGCTCTGGGCTGTCGGCCCACTTTCCTTCCTCTTCCCTTCTCCCGCGTGACAGCCCGGCTTTCCCCTTTATTTTCTTTCCTTCTTCCACCCTGTCTGGGCCAGCCCAACTCCTTTCTTTTTCTCCCCCTCTCCCTCACGTGTGGACCGGTCTGCTCCGCTTCTTTCTCCCTTACTCGGCCGACCTGATCTCCTTCTTTCTTTCTTCTTCTTCTTTCTCTTCTCCTTCCCCGACCGTCGACCTGCGCCATGGCATCCTCCTGCACCGCCGCCTGCTACCACCTGCCTCCCTTTTGCAGCCTGCTCTCTCCTCCATCCTTTTCTTCCCATTTTCAGACCAAACCCGACGTGCACCCCCCAGCCGCGTGCCTTTTTTTCCCTTCCCTCTCCCTGCACCCCGACACCCCCTGCCACTTGCAACCTACCCCCGACCGGCTACACCTACCTCCCCTCTTCTCCCTCTCCTTTTTCTTCTTCTCTCCTACTTCATTCTACCCCATTCGAGCCCACTTCTATCCCTCTCTTGACCTCTTATTCTCCCTTTTTTCTCCTCTCCTTCCTTTACCCTGTTTTTCTCCGCCACCCTCGATCGCCGCCTCCACCGCCCTACCAACCACCTACACCACCTCCTGCCACCCCTACTACCACCCTACACCACCAAGACACCCCCTCGAGCACCTACAACCCCCATTACTCCTATTATTTTCTTTTCCCCCTTCTCGGCGTCCACCCTGCTCCTCCACCATCCGCCGTCGTTCTGCCGCCTCCCAAGCCACCAACCTACTCCCCTGCAACCTCCCCTACCACCCCTTACCTCCTTTGGCCGAAACCCAGCTCTACAGCCTCTCCTTTTCCTTCTTCTTTTCCCTTTCTTCTTCTCCTCCGCCACCCCTACATCCCACTTCATAGCCCTTGGACACCTCTTTTACCACCCTTAGCCACCGATAACCCATCCCCGACCACCACCTACACCCCCACTTCACCCATGCACCTAACCCCTACCCTAACTCTCCTCCACATGCCCTCCTCCTAGCCCCCAAAACCCCAACTCGAACCAAAACCCCTCCCTTCTCCTTTTGCCTCCTTCGACCCCTTCCTCCCTTATTTTGCATGCAGCTCACGTTGCATGAGCAGCGTGAGTCTTGCCTCCATTTTTAGCTCAAACTTAATTAATTTTAAGGTATAAAAATAGTTGGTGGATTATATATTAATTAAGCTTTTGATATAAAAATTATTCCTTTGATTTTTTTACTTCTATTATGCTAATTTTTTGTATTGTTTTTATGGAGTGATTTTTACTAATCAAAGCTTGAACCTTTAATCGGGGACAGGTAAGGTTTGATTTTTGCAGGAAATAAGGTAACCGTTAAATCTTACTTAAACATATGGATATACGTATGTTAACACATTAGGGTTTTTAATATGTTTATATGCATGATATATGTTGTTAAGTATAATATATAATGTATAATGTATTTAGTTGCTTGTATTGATTGATAAAAAGGAAAGCATTCTAATTTATGTCGCATATGTAGAAATAATGCTTAAGGAATGAGCTTTGTTGTTAATAAAAATGTTAAGTGCTTATCTATAATATATTATGTTAATGTGGCCATTAATGCATAAATATTATTATTATTATGGGCCCTAGGGGCATTTTAGTAATATTTCTTATGTAAGAGTGTGGCCTAAATAAGTGTAGGTGCTAATGAGTATTATAATAAATAATAATAGTTGGTGGAGTTGGATGATGGGTATGGTGCATGAATATTAATATTTTATGTAGTGAAGGTATTTTGGTAAAAGTGGTATAATAAGGGCAAGTGGTAAATTAAAAGAGTAAAGGGGTAAAATAGTAAATGAATAAGTAAGAAGGGCATTTTAGTAATTTTACATGGAAAGGGGTATGAAATACCTCGAAACCCTAACTTAGGGAATTATGGAAAAATAAGGATTTAGTAGAAAATTTTAGTAAATAAATTATTTTATTAAAATAAAGGAGGGATTAATTGAGGAAAATAAAGAGAAAATAATAAATAAATTATATAGAAAATTTTGGACATTTTACTGATTAAAATGGAAGTTAAGGAAAATTTATTCCAATAGCCCAATTAATCTAAAAAGGAATTTAATTATTATTCTTATAATAATTATTATTAATTTTAAATATCCAAATAAATAAAGACCAAATATCCCAACCTATCCATTTTCTCCTTTTTCCTTTTTCTTTCTTCTCCTTTCTTTTCCTTTTTCTTTCTTTCTCTCATTTCTCCTTTTCTTATTTTCCCTTCCCCTTCCCCGGTTTGGGCCAGCCCGCGGCCCAAACTCTCCTCCCTTCCCCATCCCGCGCGGCCAAGCCTGCCCCATCTTCCTTTTTTTTCCTTCGCCTGTTCCCCCTAGTCGGTCAGCCCTCTTTTTTTTCTTTTCCTTTTCCCTGGACCGACCGGACCAGCCTGTCGCCCTCCTTCTTCCCCAACCCCGACCTGCAATGTTGACTTGCAACCCTGATTCCGCTAGCAGCCACCAACCCAACGACCGACCGTCCTTCCCTACTCTCCCCATCGTTTTCTTTCCTTCTTTGACCCCAACAAGCTCCGCAGCTTCCCTCCACGCGTGCCTCCCTTTTCTTTTCTCTCCCCCCCCCCACCTAACCTGTCATGGCAGGAATGCACCGCCTGCCACCGCCAGCCGGTGGTCCTACCTCACCTGTCGTGCTTTTCCTCTTCCTCCTTCGTCGTTTTCTCCTCAATTTATCCTATAAATACTCCCGTAGGCAGCCATAACCGAGCTTATGTTTTGGCAACCCAAAAAACCCTGACTTTGCACCACCGCCCGATCAGCTCCTTATTCCGCCGTCGTCGACGATCGCCGCCATAAGCGCCGCCCACCAAAACCTTCCCCACACTGCCCTCTATAGAATTGAACCACCCTCCTCCCTTATCTTGCCCTGCACGAGCCGCCCTGCCTGTGCAAAATTGCCATCCCGATCAACCCTCACCAGCCAGCGTTGCCCCTCGCGTTGCCGTTCGCCGCCAATTCCACTGCAACTAGCACCTCCTCCATCCTCCAAAACAACCAGGGGACTCCACCCTACCTCCCCATACCTCCATCTCTCCCTGCCTCCCTCTCCTTCTCCCTTCTCCCCCTTCCACCACCATTCAGCCACCGCTCCTACCGCCGTGCGCCACCACTTCCGGCTGCACCACCACCTCTATTCCACCCCCTCCACCTGATACACCTTCCACCACTTCAAACACCCCCTCATTCCCTCTCCTCTAGCCTATAAACCCATCTTTCCACCTCTCTTCCTCCTCCACCGCCGCCGCTGTCGCCGCCACGCACCGTCGCTGGTCCTGCCACCAACACTAGGTGGTGTTCTAATTTTTCCAACCCTTAAACCTTTTTATATATAAGTGTTAATAATTTTAGTAATATTAATAGTATTACCCTTAATATTAATATTAATATTAATATTAATGCCATTATTATTATTATTACTACTACTACTTAACCTAACTTTGAAAATATTTCTAACTAATGCTACTATTAATGGAGATCTACAATTTTAGTATTATTATGATTATCTCTATTATTATTATTATTATTATTATTATTATTATTACCATTATCATTATCATTATTTTCTTGCTAATATTGTTAATACTAACTTTGTCCATTATCACTTTTATTTATTAATATAAATATTTGGACCCTTATATTATTATTATCATTTCGGTTACTATTATTAATATTATTATTATTATTGTTATTAATACTATTATTATTATTATTAATACTACTACTAAATATATTATCATTGTTAACTCGTCTTTCATCAATATTTCATAATCACTAACCTGTTATCACTACTAACATTATTAATATAAGAATCATTATGGTCACCACTTCTATATTACTTATATAGCTATTATTATTATTATTACTACTAGGGTTTGGATCAATATTAGGATTATCACTAAAACTAATAATAATATTATTAATAATAATATTGGAACCATCACCTTAATACCATGAATATCACTATGACTACTTTAACATAAACCATGATGGCTACTAAGACTTATTTTGGTTAGTAATGACATGATTCATTATTTTGAGAACAATAACCCTACTTTAATTATAAAACTACTATTACCACTATTAGCCCTAATAATAAATTATGATAAGGGTAGGGTAGGAGTAATGACAATCTTTGGTAAGAGAGAGATTAACCCATAGTATTTCCCTCTTATATGTGAATCAAGTCAAAACCCTAAAGAGGCGTAGAAGCGTGCTCTAAGCCCGGTGTCGTATTAGGTAAGGATATGGTTAAGGCCTTTTATGTGCAAGAATGTGCTATGTGTGTTTGTTTGATGGGTGTGCTATATATATCATATTTTATATTATCATGTTCTTGTGGTAGCTTGCTAAGCATGGAGCTAAGGTAAGTTGCATGTGTTATGATATGTGTAATATGATGTTATTATTCGTACTTGAATTGTGCTTATGTAATAATGCCCCTCATGACATGTATGATAGGAGGTCCTAAGTAGTACGATGTGGTTGTGAGAAAAATGGAAAAAGGGAGGAAAGTGAGCTAACCAGAGAATGATAATGATTGCTTAATTATCTTATGGCCTATAGGTGGAGAAAAAGAGGAATAATGGGAATGAGATTAAGGGAATAGATTTAACATGCATGGGAATTCTAGGGTTGCATGGGATGGTTAGTCTTTGTATGGGGATGACTTTTACATGGGAAAAGTTTATTTGAGGATCGAGTAAGGTAAGGAAAGAATCATTAGGGCGATTGGAGTCCATATGTGAAAAATAGTACGTGGGTTGATGTAAGGATGCATGGGGGATTTAACTAGGGTTTTGGGTGGAAACCCTAAGTGAGAGAAATGTATAAGGAAAAAAAGAGAGAAAGAAATAAATTAATGAAAATGGACAGAATGATGATAAAAGATGAGGAGAGTGTCATATGGGGGAAAAGTGAATCAAGAGAGAAGATTGTATTCGGGTGTTGAGTGAGTCGCATAAAAGAAAGGAGGAGTACTAGGGTTTTCTGGAGGCTAACTAGGGTTTTGGTGATCATGTGTAGGAGTAGGATAGTGAGGTTGTAAGGTTAATGGTGGGTCGAGAGAAATGATGGTTTTGGTAATAAAGAAGAGTTTTGGGTTCATAGTGAGTGGGAGAAAGTTGGGAGGAAGTCCCGAGATCATGGGTTGTGTTGGATATATGTGTCATGTGGAAGAAGTGATGGTAAGAAAGGGCGATGAACGAATAATATCGTATTGGGAAATAGAGTTGCTAGAGTTTTGGAATGGCTGACTAGGGTTTCGTGGCCACATATATTATATGGGAAGCGAAATGTGGTGCTTGGGGAAGAATCGAGCGAGGTGATAAATTGGAGGAGTATGATAGAGGCAGGTTAGGCCATACAGGCCAAATTAGTGTTTTCTTGGAAGAAAACCCTAGAGAGTTATATTACGTTGATTCAGAAATATGGGAAGTGGGCCTCAGCGTTGAGTATTCATGGTAATGAGGAAAGAGTGAGGAAGGATATTAGGATGTACTAGAAGAAGTAAAAGTCCCAAGATATGCGACAGAATTATCGGAAAGTCGAGTGAGTCGTACATGTCTAGTCGGGGTTGTGTATAGAATAAGATGCAATAAAACACTAAGCACTTAAAGTGAAAGATTATAAAGCCAGGGCCCAATGAGGTTATATATTCTCCGGTCCACCGGCTATAATAGTGGTCAGGTGCGTTTTACCCTGCTAAGTGTTTCGGTCCACTGGCTATAATAGTGGGGGATTCCAAACTCGATAAACCAAATTGTGTATGGTAATAAGTCTTGGAAAGATACTATTTACTTACAGTGGAACACCTCGTGAGTCGAGGCCAGTGAGGATATATATATATTTTGGTCCATCGGCAATAATAGTGGTCAGGTGCGTTCTACCCTATGGAGTGTTTTCGGTCCACCGGCTATAATAGTAGGGTTCCCGTACTCACGCAGAAATAATATAAGAAATGTGTGAACCATAAGTATACGGAATGGAAAGGTACTAATCATTTACAGTGAAACACCATGTGAGTCGGGGCCAGTGAGGTTATTATATATTTTTCGGTCCACCTCCTATAATAGTGGTTAGGTACGTATTGCCCTGCTGAATGATTCCGGTCCACCGGTTATAATAGTGGGGTTCCCATTGTAACACCCCCAAAAATACATTACTGAAAATTTTCGTTTTATTTAAAAGAGTTAGCGAATACAAATTACGAAATTGTGAATTCTGGGGATATTACTGCCACACTTAGTACTAGACGGGTTCAGTCTTACCGTTCTAGTACCAAGTGCTAAGGCTAATAGTGTAAAACATAGTTTACAAATCATATTTAAATTAGAGTAGCGTAACAAACCATTTACAAGAATAAAATCCACCAGTGGTGGTTACAAGGACAACAATAACATTAAAACCAGGAATTTAAAAGAGAAGGAGAAGAAAACCCTAACAGCTCCGGATAATTCCTTACTCTCTTTCCCATTGCCCACTTGAATAGCACATGAAAAGGACCTGCAAGGGACACTGCCCATTGAATAGGCAGGGGCCCCACGAATGGAACCCTTCAGTACTATGGTACTGAGTAACCCTTTAAAACACACTTAAAAGTAGGCCCGCAATGTAACACATGAAACGAAGCTATAAACATATATAAAAAGATGTGTATATATAACATTCATATAATTAACATTCACATCAGATATCAATAGGTCGTAATGTACGATCGATACTTTCAACCTTAAGTCATTAGTCCATCATTATTCAATCATCTCTCAGATTTTATACCCATGTGAGTGCGGAAACCCCACTATTATAGCCGATGGATCGGTCACTTATAGGGCAGAATGCACCTGACCACTATTATATGTCAGTGGATCGGTCTCTAGGGCAAAACACTCCTAGCCACTATTATTCGCCAGTGGACCGGTCTGGCCCCGACTCACATGGTGTCCCACTATAAGTGATTAGTATTTTTCCATAACTTTATTCACATCCATGATTGGTTTTATTGAGCTCAGGACCCCCACTATTATTGCTGGTAGATCGGAATATATATCAACATCATCCAGGGCAACACGCTCTTGGGCCACTATTATACTCGGTAGATCGGTACTCATAATCATCTGGCAAGGCAACACTCTCCTGGGCCACTATTATATCCGGTGGATCGGTACTCACAATCACTTGCTAGGGCATCACGCTCCTGGGCCACTATTATATCCGGTGGATCGGTACTCAAAATCATGATTCAACTGGGCCCGAGTCATTAATCTTTCACTTTCATGATCAATGTTTTTTCCTTTTTAATCAGCACAACAATTCCATTTATTTGCCTTCAACGCGAGATCAAGAACCCGGGACACAAAGGTACACCGGTCGTACTGGTGCATACAAGCTACTCAACACCCTTCAACCATGAACCCAGGGATGCAAAGGTACCCTGGTCGTACTGGTGCATAAAGCTACTCAGTACCCTACCGACAAGGACACCTAATCCATAAGTATGCATACCCCCTAAATAGGTCCGCAGAGCTAGGTAGAGTAAGATATAGGGCCTGGTTGGGACACAAAGGCACATAAGCAATTACCAGAATAATCATGGGCTAAACCACGTCTTTAGGGTAGCGACCCCTAAAGAGCCACCATTCTCGATCTCGAGGTCTTCCACTTTAAGTATTGGTGTCTTAATTAAAATGATCACGAAAAGCACAATAATCAGATACTTATTCACTTTCAATCGTTCTGATATCATTAGTCATTTCTTATTCAGACGGTTATCCAAGATAACATAGAGAAATAATTAAGGCCATGCCATCATAATCTCATCTAATTTTGAATTAGGATTCGTTCTCGTGATACTTATTAATTATCAACTACTCTTACCTTGCTAATCAGTGTTATTTGAGTCACATCATGAAATTCCACAATCACAACGACATGTTAGGTACAAATTACTCATTTACCCCTTACTTATATAATTGCTAAGTCATGCCTTCCTTACTTGGCAAATTATCATATTACCCCTTACTCGATTTAGGTTACCAAGTTATCTCCTACACTTTTTAGATCACCATTCACCCCTCATAATTGCTACACTTATCATATTTCTCATTTGGTTGGTTAGATTACCAAATTACCCTTCTCCACTGTTATAATTACTGAATTGCCCTTAAGTTGGATCAATTACCAAATTACCCTTCTTCATTATCATGATTACCAACTTGCCCCTTTAGTTGGTTAAATAATTACTAATTTACCCTTTAGTTGGTTCAATTACCAAATTACCCTTTTGTTGGTTAAATTACCAAATTATCCTTCATTATCATAATTATCATTTTACCCTTCTCAATTGTTATAATTACCATTTTATCCTTCTTCATTATTATAATTATTAATTTAACTTTCTCTATAATTATAATTACCAATTTACCCTTCTCCATAATTATAATTATTAATTTACCCTTCTCAATTATTATAATTGCCATTTTACCCTTCTCCATTATTATAAATACCAAATTACCCTTCTCCATAATTACAATTACCAATTTACCCCTCTCCATATTTATAATTACCAATTTATCCTTCTCCATTTTTATAGTTACTATATTGCCCTTCTCCATTATTAAAATTACCATAATGCCCTTTTATTGGTTAATTTACCAAATTACCCTTCTCTATTATCATAATTATCCAATTGCCCTTATATAATCATAATTTAATTACCAATTTATCCTTCGTCGTTATCATAATTACCAAGTTACCTCTTACTCCCAAGACGTTGTGCTTAACTTGTGAAATTAGGCTTTCTTAGGAGAAATGATCTTTTTCCTTGGGGAATGTCTCGATATGCATGTAATAGTGTTTTACGTGTTTTTTGATCATTATGTTAAGTTGGATTATGTGTCTTGCATATTTATATGTGTGTCTACATGATGAACTGGAGATAAACGACCATGAATAAGATATTAACCACTTAAAGTGAAAAATCACGTGGGTCAAGGCTAAGGCGTTGAGTCTGTTCCACTGACTTAATAACAATGGCTATGCGTTTTTCGCATTGGGAGGTGTTTCAGTCCGTTCTACTAGATTAATAATAGTAGGATTCTAAACTCAAAATAAATAAGAAATGGATTGTGGATATACCAAATGATAGAATTCTAATTCAGTCATTATTCTACATCGTATCATGTTTAATCATTATGCATACTAATTATTCTTTATGACCTTAGGTACTCTATGCAGTTATACCACAATTGTATTGTTAGCTTAATCAGTACATAGAGTACGGATTATCATTTTCATGGGTGTTGCTCATTTCCATGAGTAGATAACCCATATGAGTTTGTGTAGGTCAACAAAGACCCTTTAGATGCCTTTTCTACATACGATGTTCTACTTGAGGAAGAGTGACAATGAAACCTTTGGGGGCTTAAGACGTAGACTCGTGTTATCTGGTTATCAATTTTGATTGGATACCTTTTGAGACTCTTATTTTCTAATGTATATCTTTTATGTAGTTTGACAATAGTACTTGGAGTTGATATCCAAACTTTTAACTAAGTTTATGAATATATCTCATTCTTGGTTGATCTTATTTTAAGTTTTAATTGTTTTGCCTTATATTTGATATAAGGATGGTAGGACAAGCCAGACTTATGTCGAGTACGTTAGTAACGCCCAATTATGTTATTATTACACTTCTGCTCAAAATAAGATTTCTTAGTAGTAAAATTTTAGGGTGTTACGGTACTAATTTTTCAATATTAATGTATAGAGCTAGCAAAAGTATATCCAGCTTGAGATAACCAATAGAAACCGACCCAACCCATTCTAAAATTTATTGAAAATAACCTGAGAAATTGTGAATTTAAAATATATCCAACCCAACCCAATATTTGATTGATATCCAATATAACCTAAGTAATTTTGAATCCAAAATTTACTCGACATCTGACCTATAGCTGGTGTGATATGAGAAAGTATAAGCCTAAAATACACCCGATTCGATCTAATGTTTATCCAAGATTTGATATAACTCAATAACAATAAACCCAAAAATATCCGACCCGAGATTTTTAATATGATTTTATAATATTCACTTTTTTCATTTATGAGTAAAATATAAAAAAAATGCATACATAATCTATCTCTACATACCCAAATGAACTAAAATAGTAGGCTTACTATAAATTAATAGCTCAAGTTGGTAGCTCTGCTATCAAAAGAGTCTAAACATAGAAAAAAGCCTAAGAACTTCTTCTCATAAACTTATTTTTGCTAATATAATGTGGTTTGAAGTTAAATGGAATATTTAATAATTTATTATTACTATTTTACGATTTTTAATGTTATAATTAGTATTTTTCTATTAGTATTATCCATAGCCTTATAAATTCTGGACATAGGTTGAAAAGAATATGACTTAACAAGACTTATGCATCAAGAGTAGCTTGCTCTTGTATCAACATTATCATTAATAAGGATCATAGAACAATGCACTCAACAAATAAAGTCAGAATATAGCACATGGTGCCCTACTATCAATTAAGCATCAATGGACTCAGATGAATTAATATACCCAAACCATTATTTTCTACATTAAATAACAACAAAACAATTATCAATCCAAATTAAAGCAATATATATCTCTTGGATTGAACAACATCCTAAAATATCACTATTATATTTGATATGATATAATCAAGATTAAATAAATTAATTTATTGTTGTTGTTGTTGTTGTTGTTATTATTATTATTATTATACTATTACTACTACTACCACCATGTATTTAATTACTATTATTGATATTGTTATTGTTATCATTATTATAATTTTTATCACTAATTTATTATTATTATTGCTATTAAAATTCTATTGGTATGACATGATCAATCTATTATCAATGGTTAATATAAGTTTATATTATGCTAAGTTTGCATATGACATGAATATAACATAAAATTAAAACAATACTTGAATTCAATATAATTCAACTTACAATGTAGATAATTTACTAGTTATAACTTAAAATAAAGGTGTAAATAATTCAACTGAAAAGACTTAAATTTGAAATGTTGATTACGAATTCACTATACCTCAAAAGATAAAATAATGATAAAAAATTATAATGGTCTGATATGATAAAATTAAACTTAAAGAATAAATAAACTAAAATGACAAGCATGAAATAATCAAAGCGATATATATTGAAATGGAAAAATTGTTACGAATATGACCCAAATTTGAAAGGATCCGAATATGATCCAAACTTGACTAAAAAAATATAACAATCCAAACTTATCCGAATCAAACTCACACTCAAACTTAAAATAAAATAATCTAAATTTATCCATATTTTAGTCCATTCATTCTCAACTTGACCCAATATGATATAATAGAATGATTTGAAATTATCAGACTTTGAAGTTATACGAGTTAAATCCAATCATATAAAGTAACTTAAGTTTATTTGAAATTAAGATGACCCAAATGCAACCAAACCAATCCGATTGCTCATTGTACTAATGTATTAATCTTTAGTTCATGAGATTATATATATTTATTTTACTATTAATATTTTTTTATATATCTAAACTATATGAATGTGAATGTCTATTTGTAAAGTATAATTTTGGAAATATTATGATATATATATAAACTAAATTTAAAATAAATTAGTTAGAAGAAAATTATATAAAAAAAAGTGAAGCTATCTTGCATGGTAAATATTTCCGTCTTTTCTCGCGTGCTTGCCGAGGGTTTTAGCGAAAAGCCCCGCAATTCCAAATGCCCTACTCCCTCCGTCCTTCGCTCTCCCCATAAACGGGGTTTCTCATTGCTCCATGGCAACTAGAACTCCCGTCCTCTCTTTCGATGGTGCTTCATTTGTTTTACCGAAATTCTCAGTCACGGTCCTAAGCAAGAATAAGGCATGTAAATATCAGAGAATCCATTTCAGATCCTGCCGTAGGCTACCATTTTGGTCAACCTTATCCTTCCCCAACGGCAGAAATTTCCATGTGTCCGCTCATTTCAGTCAACGCAAACCCTGCCGTCGAAACTCGCTGAGGAAAAAGCTCATTGACGAACAACTACAGGTGCGTCAAAATCAAATTAAGCTCGACTCATTTTATAATAAGGTTGAGAATGAGAATTCTGAGTTATATTTGACCTCTGACAGTGGGGGAAAGAGTAGCGACCATGTTAGTAAGAATGAACTTGTTTCTGACACTGGTGATTTGACACTGCGGAAGGACCTCGAGGATTCGTTTTTGCGAAATAAGTTGAAGAGCTGGGTAGAGCAGTATAAGGAGGATATTGATTTTTGGGGTATTGGTTCAGGTTCCATTTTTACTGTTTTTCAAGATTCAAGTGGCAATGTGGAGAGGGTTTTGGTTGATGAAGATGAGATTTTGAGAAGATGTGGCATTGACCCTTCGTATTTTAGGACACAGAGAGAAGAACTAGAGGAGTTCGTTGGGGTGAATTTAAAAATTTCTCATGCGAAATTTTTATCTAAAGAGATGGAGAGTGGGAGAAATCTGCTGCCAAAGAATAGTTCAGTCGCTAAGTTTGTGGTTTCTGGTGACTCTTTGGGGTTTGCAAGTGGGATTAGGAGGGCTCTCAGGAAACCTGGTTCACTTCCAAAGATTTCAAAGATTGGCTTTGCTGTATTTTGCGGTTTTCTACTTATGTGGGCAGTGAAGAAGTTTTTTACTACGGGAGAGGATAAGGAAGAACTAAATAGATTTGAGAAGGAAATGTTAAGGAGAAAGATAAAATCAAGAATGGAGAAGGATAAGTTGAAGAAGGGGAGTGTTGAGGTCATCCAAAATCCTGAAGATCCGCCAACCTTAATTACTGAGAGGCCTTATCTTGATAAGGAAGAACTGATGAATAGCATTAGGGCATCAAATGCATCAAATAATGGGACGTGCATGTCCGATATATCTGTTATACAAAATGCCAAGCCTATGGATATGGATGCTAGGATTCAGCAGATTAGGGTTATGGCCAGGCATGCGCGGGAAATTGAGAATGGTTTGCATTCCCCAACTGGCAGGGTTGTAGAAAAGAAAGAAGTATCTAGCGATCAGTCTGTTCAGAAAGAAGCATTTGAAGAACATCTGCCTGTTGAAGAGTACAAGCAAAAGAAACAAGGATCAAAGGAGCAGTCTTCAGCTGAGATAGAATCAGATATTCAACATGAAGAAGAGGATGCAAATCATCCAATTCACTTTCAGGATAGTGACCTTAGTGAGTCAATGGTTTTTGATGGTGTCCAGGAAACAACAGCATTAAAGATATTGGAAATTGGTGATGCTGTACTCACTGATGATGCAGTTCCTGCAGGAAGAAAGGATATACAATCAACTTGCACTTCAAATGGAAGAGGGAAAAAAGATGAGAACGTTGGTACACTGGATGCAAAGGCTTATGATGCCTATTTGGACATATCTGAATTGGAAAGAAAGGACAATTGCTCTAGTATCTCGTCCTCTCGATTGAGCATGGTGAAGAAAGTACCAGCTAGATCGAAGCCAAGGGTCATACTGACAGCTAAAGAAGCTAGGGACTACCTCTCTCGGAAACATGGCAACACACTGGCTGATGGGTATCTCCCATCCCATGTTGCCCAAAAATGTTATTCTCCTATCAAGAAAGCTGAAGAAACCAAGGGAATCCATAATAGTGGGAGCCAGAGGTCTGTGGGGAATGAAGTATCATCTTTCCAATCCAGTGTCAGTAGGAAAACCAACCTTAACCCTAATATAATTGGTTATGAATATCATCACGCTAAAGATTGTGAAGCTGATCCAGCTAATGTTAATGTGTTTGATGGAGCAGCCCAACACAACACTGTGCAAAGTGCAATTGTTCGGCAGGTGGAAAATGACAAAACAAATCTGGATGCTGGGGTATATTTGGTTTCGCAGAATGAATTGAATGATACATTTTGGACTGCTGATCCAGTTGAGGCATTAAGCACTAAACGTGACGGAAATGTTGTTGAAAACCATTTTATTGAGGAAGAAAAATCACATTCTTTAGCAGCGGAATGTTCAGTAAAAGCAGATGACATGGATGAGACTCTCCATTCATCTGAAAGATTTGAACTTATTCCTGCTGAAAGTGCTGCCAATGTTTCTCAGTTGCTGGAAACAGGATTTGTGAAAACCCAGGTCAATAATTCTCTACAGACTCATGCAGAAGACGAATTGTCAACTGCAGAAACCTCTCAAGACTCTGAAAGTAGTGAAGGACCTGCAGACATAAAACACGAAAGAAGTAAGGGGAACTGGTTGGAGAAAAACTTTCATGAACTTGATCCTATAGTTGAGAAGATGGGTGTTGGATTCAGGAACAATTATGTTATGGCCAGAGATAAAGTGAACCAAGAGTTAGATGTAGGTTCTGACATCACAAAGCTCATGGATGACAATGAACTTGAGTGGATGAATGATGAAAAACTTCGAGAAATTGTCTTTCAAGTCAGAGATAATGAATTGGCTGGCCGGGATCCCTTTCATACAATGGACACTGAAGATAAAATTGCCTTCTTTAAAGGACTTGAAAGAAAAGCTGAAAAAGAAAGTGAGAAGCTTTCTGCTCTCCATGAATGGCTTCACTCAAACATTGAAAACCTTGATTACGGAGCAGGTATATGCTTTGCTTGGCATCTAAATATTTCTTACCTTTTATTGCAGACCATGAAGAAATCCAATTTTACATCATATATTATAAATTTGGTATTGATTTTGCATTGCTCTTCTTGGAATTGTTTCTGTGGAACATGCCATTTTTTATAAACTTGCCAATTTATCATTATTCATCATTCATCTAAGACAGCTGTATAACTTAATTCTGGCATTGTTTGTGGTGCTAGTCACTGTTTGTCTTAGCACTGGAGTAAAAATGCTGATGTATTGTTACCCTTGTTATAGATGGTATCAGCCTGTATGATCCACCTGACAAAATCATCCCTCGATGGAAAGGTCCTCCAATAGATAAAATTCATGAGTTCCTCTCTAGCATTGAAAAGCAGAATAAGGCTTTTATTCAGAAAGCAGAGAAAACCCCACTTCAGCCTAACGTTACAACCCAAGAAGTCTCCATGAAGAAATCAATACCTCTGAAAAATTCATCAAAAGGTTCAAAGACAGTCATTGAGGGAAGTGATGGTTCTGTCAAACCGGGTAAAAAATCAGGGAAAGAATATTGGCAACACACAAAGAAATGGTCTCGTGGGTTTCTGGAATCCTATACTGCTGAGACTGATCCAGAAGTTAAAGCCACCATGAAAGACATTGGGAAGGATCTGGATAGATGGATCACTGAAAAAGAAATAAAGGAGGCAGCTGATCTGATGGACAATATACCTCAGAGAAGCAAGGAATTCATGGAGAAGAAACTCAACAAGCTGAAAAGGGAGATGGAACTATTTGGGCCGCAAGCTGTGGTGAGCAAATATCGTGAATATACAGAAGAAAAGGAAGATGATTATTTGTGGTGGTTAGATCTTCCCTATGTGTTGGTATGCACCTGCTTTTACATTTTTTATTTTGTTTATATTTTTCTACAAGGGAGAAAACTGGTTTCTAACATCTGGGTCTTTGGTGATAATGGCTAGTATAAGGATCACTTATGCGTGAAAATATTTGATCATATTCCCAGGACTGCATGTTTGGCACCAGCATGCATAATGACTACTGATATCCTTGTGCCTTTTTCTGCTTTTCAGTGTATCGAGTTATATACAAATGAAGGTGAGGATCTCAAAGTTGGATTCTATTCTTTAGAGATGGCTGGAGATCTTGAAATTGAGCCGAAGCCATACCATGTTATTGCTTTTGAGAATCCTGTTGATTGCAGAAACCTTTGCTATATCATACAGGCTCACATGGAAATGCTTGGCAATGGCCAAGCATTTGTTGTATCACAAACTCCCAAGGTATGAGTTGTTTTTTCCTTCTTCAGTCATGTGATTGCGTAATTTTGTCTCAAAATATTCTCTTTAAAAGTGCTTACGCCTACTCACAAACTTGATATAAATTTTCCTTTTACACGAATATAAATTAGAACAAGTTGATTGAAATACCATGTCATGAAAATTTTGGATTGCTTCTATTTCTCTTGTCCGTCCATATTGCTTTCATCTACCTGTTATATAAATGAATATTGTACAATATATTCCTCTTAACCTGTAGACTTGTTGCATCCATGTCATATGCTTGTCAAATTTTGCACTATATAAGTGTATGGAGTGGGTCTTCTTCCAGTTTTCATCACTAATATTAATTCTTTTTGTTTTTTCACAGGATGCCTTCCGCCAAGCTAAAGATAATGGGTTTGGAGTAACTGTGATCAGGAAAGGGGAATTACAGCTCAATGTGGATCAGCCCCTTGAAGAAGTTGAGGAAAATATTGTTGAGATTGGAAGCAAGGTGTACCATGATGCAATTATGAAAGAACGATCTGTGGATATCAGCTCATTAATGAAGGGCGTGTTTGGTGTGAGCAAGTCGACCTGGTAAGGGAGTTATCGCTCTGGAGGCTTAGTTGTTTGTTATTTATGCCATTGACTGCATCTTTACAAGATTTGGATTTGCCAAAATGAATTGTCTTCCGCACCAACTCAAATGGTTGAGTTGAATGATATTTTTTCTTCCCAGGAAAAGGCTAAAGCGAAGGAGGAAGAGGCGGAATAAACAATAAATTGAGAGTCCTGTGAGCAAGGGCCACATTGTTTTGCTCATGCCTTCATGTATGTGCAACTCCCTTTCCACTGATGGGCAGGGTCATGATATGCAGTAACTAAGAGGCAGCGTCTTTAAAGTTAGCCAAAGTAAGTAGCTGCCCCAATCAAACCAGTCATCAGCACCTTACCCCTCACCATATGTATTAACATGGCTCTGAATTGGTACTGTACCCATGCCATATTTAGATGCTATTCGAGGCAGCACCTCAAAAACTTCAAAGCACCCGCACACCCCTGTTTTCTATGTGACCTCAGCATAATTATGGGCGAATGGAAATCGTAATCCCTATCGACATGTTGTCTTGATCATTTCATGGTACTTGTCAAAGCACCTGTGCACCCCTGTTTTCTATGTGACCTCAGCGTAATTATGGGCAACTGGAAATCGTAATTCCTGTTGACATGTTGTCTTGATCATTTGATGGTACTTGTTAAAAGCTGAAAACACCTTTCTATACTTTTGTGGTGTCCAGGGCACTGGATTTGTTGGCATCACGCTCTACAGGGTGGTTTATGCATGCACCATTGTTGTACAAAATGGTGCGAGTCCAATCATCCCTCTGTCCGGATTAGTAGACTAGGGTGGACCTGGCATCTTTTCACATGCCATTTAGTTTAGTTCTCTTTAAGCCAGATTTCGAACTGGGTGAGCCTTGAGATAACACCTCCAACAGCAGATGCCCATAACATTCGAATGATGAAGAGCATCAACCGAAGAACAGCAGAAGATCAGAGGTCTGTAATTGTGATAAGCTGGTCATGTTTCATCATCTTCACCTAAACAGGCAGAGCTTCAACCTTATTTTCTCTGGTAGTTTGATTCACATTTTAATCAGGCAGCAATGGTGCAGCAGAGTCATCTTGGATATCTCAGGTGTGTAACTTCATTTGCTCATCAGGTTGAAGTAGGGCAAGTCTCCAATAATGTTGATAAATTGAATGACTTTGCTTGTCGAAGGTAATAATTTTCTTGCGTCAGGTTCATGCAGGATATTTATTCACTTCATGCACGTCTTGTGCGTTGGCAATGGTTGCATTATTGTAAGATATAGCGACCCTTGGAATATTCAATTCTGTTTGGTTTGTTATATTTTTGTTATTCGTAAAACATTTTTAGCTTGGTTTGTTGTAAGCCAGCTCAGCTAGTTGGTTGGTCGTTTAAAGTGTTTAAAAACCGTGTGACAACCACGCCATATGGCTAAACACTGGGACTTGTAGGGTTTTGCGAGTCATTATTCAGCACTCCTCCCTTCCCAATCTCTCGCTCAGACTTAGCTATGTCTTTGCACAGTAATCTCAAACTTCCGAGTCTGCAGCTCATCCAAATAGCAATTTGTATGTCGATGAATGGAAGTTTCAGTTCATTCATCAAGTAATTTTTCTTTGAACTACCGTTTCAAATTTGTTGCTGATATGTTGCATTTAGCCCTTTCTGAACCACCTTGGTATTGTTTTCATGGCAATAGCGTTTTAGAAAAGCAAAAATATTTTTTTTCTTTAGAGAGCATTAGAGCAATAATTTGTCGCAAGTTGTCATTCTTATATGACTAAGGCATCAAGCAATAGTGCTCTCTTTTCTCATAGAAATTCAAGATCGTTTAAGATCCGAAAATGCCATCAAACTTTGAGAGGTTGGACATGGAGATCATGAATTGATTACGGAAATTAAAGCACAAAACACACCGAGGGATGCCCCCCCTTTCGGCTTCATCTAGTTGGTGTTTGTGATAAACAGATAGATACATTATGAACATCTTGATGACTGGTGCGACGTTGGACTTTTGTAAATGGAAGAAATAGGATTTGATATTCTTTGAAATTAATTTCCACAAGGCTTACGTTAGCACAAATTGGAGGTTTTTGTATTGGGCTGTGTGAAATGGAATTTTCTAGTATGTGGAGATCCAGGATTCGGAGATTCCTATGAACAGCGGGAGAGGTGGGACGAGAAAATTTTCAAGTGAGCCATTTTCAATATGTGGATGATACCATCCATTTTAACCCAGCGGAGGGAGTCTTACATTAGGAATAAATATAAAAAGAGCGTTGATTCCTTGACATTGCATCTGGCCTGCAGGTAGGGGTATATTTCTGGCATTAATACTTCCCTTGACTGGGTTGAAGCAGAAGCAGAAGCAAAGGAGATCCGGTCTTCCATTTGTCTGCCACAGTGGCCCATCAGATTAAACAAATAAATACATTGATGAGGAGTTTCCTACTTTCCTTTGGGGCGGGGGACATCCTACTAGAAAGCTTTGAAGCCCATAAACAGCAATGAGGAGTCGTATTCTGTTTCGAAAATGTTCCTACACCATTTTTCATCTTAAAATTTTTTTGGTGTTAGAATTTGTACCAGAAGTGTCGGATTTATTTTAATTTTTTTTATTAATAGTTTATATCAATAATTGTAAGTAGTAGTTTTAGATTTTTTTTTCCCTCTCTTAATTTTAGTATATTTGGTCTATATTTTAAAAATGTATATAATGTGTGTGTGCGTGTAATTTTTTTATCGTTTTCTATCATCTTTGTTTTTTAATTCTTCTAAAAATAACGTTTTCACATTTCTTTCATTTTCTATTTCCACGTCCTTGTTCCCGTACAACAAGAAAGTTGCACCCTGTGACATGGTTGCTAGTGACTACAACAAACAAGGAGGAAGCCTGGGAGCTAGTAACCTGGTTCTCGAAAATCAGGCCCTGCTTCTTAAGTAGATTAGGCGATTTATACGTGGAGAAAATGGACTTGGGTACCCTTTGATACATGCCAAATACAAAGTAGGACAATCCTCATATGTTGTTGGCTGGTGGCTCTCGACAATATGTGGAAATCATCAATATTTCAGATGCATAGTGAGCTTTATGCGAGGAGTTGGAGGACACCCATCGCATGCTACTTCATTGTCCTTATGTCTACTAGGTCTGGTCTAGATGGATCCGTCTATGGGCCATGAGCTGGGTTTTTCCACGAACGGTAGCAGATAGTTTGACGCAATGGAGATATCGGGTAACAGCTTTAGCAAGAAGGCATGCCTATCATTTCCCCCCTGCCCAACCCTCCCCTCTTGTGTGGTGATGTGGTCCTTATGGAAGGAAAGGAACAAACACACTAGTTCTACGGTGAAGGATGTTTTCAGCGTGGTTCTATTGCGGTTGGGTTGGTTGGTTAAAGGCTGGGAATCGTATTTTTGTTGATGAATTTATTAAAGCTCCTATTTGCCAAGCGAACTTCCACCCAAAAAGAGAGGATGAGCGGACCTGCGTAACCGAACCGAACAACCAGGACAGGACTGAAACCAGCCACACCCAGAAGAGACAAAAATGGCAGCAAAAAATAAATAATTGATCTGATTTTACTATAAATTAAATATTCAGTTCGATTAACGAAAAATCAAACAAATTAAATATTCTATTTGATAAATACAAATAATAACCGATCCAAAGAAAAATATTAACACATTTTTTATAATTTTTATTTTATATATAATTATACATAAATGAATTTAATTTTTTGTATATATATAAATTTTTTACTTGATTTAGTATTTGGACCAAAATTTAATTTAGTTGAAATTATATTTTTAATATAATTTTTTTTAGATCTAATAAAATCCAATTAAATCTTGTGATGTAGCAGCTTTAATTTTAGTTTTAATATTGGATATTTGTTGAGTAAGTCGAGTATTTACTGAAGGAATCAGATATTTACTCAATAGATCTGATAATAACAAATGTATTTATAATTTTATGATTTTTTATATTTAAAATTTTATTCGAATAATATCGGTTACATTTAATATCTAAAATTTTAAATTAAATATTAAATATTAAATATTTAAACCGTGAATGACTCGTTAGAGGAGTGCTGGTGCCCGGAGATTGGCATTTTTTTTTTCTTTTTCTTCTCTCTCCCCCTTCTTCTGGGTGCTTTGGGATTGCCATCTACGCCTTTAACGAGAATTGATCTTCGGTCATCCCCTGTGCCACAAGCGATGATACCGGTTGGTTTAGATGTATGTTCTCCATCACTATTAATTACACGGAGATCAACGTTGCTGATACTGTAGCCATTTATGATGCTGTGCGGTTCGGTTCTTTAGGAGTGGATACAACAACTTGATATGGCAATTAAATATGATTCTCTGAATGCTGTAAAGTGGTGCCTTGATCCTCCGATGGGGCCGTGGAGGATGAACTTCCCATTGAATTTTATTGATCATAAGGCGCACCTCTGGCTAGATTTGCAGATAAAACATAGAGGGAGAGAATCAAGTAAGTGGCCCACTTGCAAATCAAGGACACAGTACGTGACCAATCATTTATAGCTTGTTAAGATTTGATGATTATAAGCATGTTTTATTTTTAATGGAAGATTTATATGACTTAAGGATTTTCGCTCTTTCGGATGTTTTATGAAATTAATTATACCATATTATAGTTTGTAATTTGTATATGATTTTTAATACATAACATGTTTTGATTGGAGCACGTTTGAGTACTTAAATTTTTAGTTAAAATTATTAAAAGTTTAGAAAACGTTATTCGTGTTTCTTCGCGTTCTTTATGATATTTAAAGCGTTCTTGGTTAATGACGTCTCAATTACTCTAAGTAGGGTTTAATATTTCAATGGTTATGTTTTTGGAGATAATTATTTACAATATAACTAAAATATCCCTAAAAGTTTACCCTCTTAAACTTTTGACTATTTTACCCTCTTAAATAGTAAATATCGCTGAATAGTAAGTCTCGGTGAACAATAATTTTTGGTAATACAATATTTTTTAGTTTTTCTTTTTAAGTTTCTTTGTATAAAATGATATTTTTGTTAGGATGTGAATAGCAATTTTTGTAAATATTGATTTTTTTTTTCACATGGGGTCTTATTTTAACTAGGTTAAACTAATTTTATCTACATTTTTTTCTTCTAATTGTGGTCCTAACAAAAAAGTAGTTTTTAGCGATTTTCCCTTATTTGGGATTATTTGAAACTATGAATCTAGTTTCAAATCTTAAAAATATGTTTTAGTCATTGGATGACTAAATAAATGAATAATATGATAGGTTGTATTTTAGGGCCTTGTTGACCTAAGTTTGACTTTTTTTGATTATTTTCAGGACTCTTACTTGGTAAGAGGTGCGCCACTATTTCTTTTAGAAATTTTTTTCTTGTTGTGGCTTATTTACTTTAATTTTGGACTTTGTCCTGGGGCCTTTGACTTTTGGGGTTTTTTCTAAAAGTTTTGAGGGATATATGAATATGTGGTGATCTTTTGAATCATCAGTTTTGAGGGATATATAGGATTTGATGTTATCCTTAAACATTTATGTGTATTATGTGTGTTGTTTAAGCTTTTCCCTTTGCAAAACATGATTTGCGTTTGTGTTATAAAAACACAATCTTCAAGATCCTCATTTTCTATTTTCGTAAAATAGTAGGGGCTACTAGCCGTATAGTAACTTAACATATTCTTTACCATATATGATCTTTCAAACTTTATAGGGGGTATGCATACTTAAGGATAAGAACACCTTTAGGGAGACTACCTTAGCCAGAGTTCATTGGTAGTGGATGGGATGTCCGACCTTTAGTGACATTTACAGTTTTGGGTTAGGCGAGCATACGAGTCATTATAAAAATCCCTAAGCATTACTATGCTAACTTGCAGTGGAGTGAGGTATTTATATGTTTGGCTTTTATGCCTTATTATTTGTACCATCGACTTTGTTCATTGTGGTAAAAGATTTGTCCTTGTATCTCTTATTTTTTTAATACCTTGTTGCTATTGTTTGTGCCCTATGGGTTCTTTCCATTGGTGGTAGGAATGAATGTCCAGGCTTGTGTCTTGGAGTTCGGATCCATACGCCTGTAGCTATATGATTTCCTTGGCTATGCCTTTTTGGCCTATATTTCCTTATGTAACACTTGTTGAAAAGCATGATACAGATGCCTATAGATTTTTCCTAATACCTCTATGCCTTTCAATTTTTTTTATCATTTCATATCTATATGTCCTTATGTGACATTTGTTGAAAAGCATGATAAAAATGTTATAGGCTTTTCCCGATTCATCACCATGCTTGTTGAGTGTTTTGAGGTTCCATGTTTTACTTGGTTTTCCCTCATGGTATAATAGATTGTATACTATTATTCTATCCTAGGTTGCTAGCATGAATCTACCCCTATGTGGTTAAGTGTAAGCAAGTGTCATGTATGATTTCTTGTTAACGTGATCTATGAGTATTTCTCTATTACATAATGTTCCATGATTATGTTTTCAGTATCAACATGTATTATGTGTATTATGTGGGCACATTATCACATAGTAGCTTGTGTTTACTAAGTATGTGAGTTGTATTGATACCACACTATTTCAATTTCTTGTGCAAGTATCTCCTACTTTGCTTGTGTGGGGTTGAGAGTATTTTGAGTTCTTAGTCAGCTCAATAAGTGATTCGGTTTTGGATACTTGGAATCTCGCATTCTATTTATTTATAGCTCATGTTGAGCTCTATTAAATCTTTTTTATCTTGTATTTATATATAGTTTTGTAACTCTTGTATCAGACTCAGTTTAATGACAACTACACCTGCTAAACCTTACACACGACATAAGTTAGGTATTGGTTATACCTCTCCTATATTGAATGCGATGGTATCACCTTGAATTTCTTATAATAAAATCTATTAATGAAAATAGGGGTGTTACAATACATTAGGGTAGTTGGTCTCAATCCTATATTAAGGGGGATCAAGTGACTTAAGTCATACAAGTAACACTGGACTACAATATGTGTTGGGATGGAGTAGAGGACAAACTATTGCAAAGAGGGGTGCCAGATGAAGGCAAGATGGAATGTGTTGGGATCTAGAGTGTGTCAAACTAGATATTCTAGAAGAAAAGAGATGATGACACAAAAGTGATTCGTAGTAGGTTGAGGAATTTTGAAATTTGAATTAACCAAATTGGAGGGGTGGCTTGGTCAACAAGCCTTAGTTAACACATGTTGGTTGGGGTGCTTTTCCCCCCAGGCAATGAGAACCATGCATTCTCTATCACTTCAATGTTAATAGTCTTCTGACATGACATTTTGTCTTCTTAGAAAACGTACAAGGTAGCCAATAATTATAGAAATTTTAGGATTGTGCCCAAATTTCCCCCATGAATGTGTTAAAATGTGGAGAATCATCAACTTTCAAAGCAATTTCCTTGAGGTATTTGACACCCGTTTCCATTATTTATACCCCTTGTAACTTTTTTCTCTATCTTACTTTTGAAATTGTTAACTAGAAAATTTAAAATCCCCCATCGAAAACTCAAGTAGTTATTCCTTTCCACTAAAATATCCCCATTTGTGTTTCCCAATAATGGTTTAGATTTTGACTACTGTAACACTCCAAATTTTCACTGCAGAAAAATTTCGTTTAAAATAGTGTAGAATTTGAAATACACCTAGGAAAAATGAGGGGTTACCACCGTACCTAACACAGGATAGACGTTCGCCGCCTGCCCCATATTAGATACAGGTATAAAACCAACCAATACATTTAAAACAGAGTGTGCAAACATAAATTACATAAACATTTAAAGTATTGGTTACATCAAGGACCTCACCAGTCCCCGACCAAATCAATATAGGATTACAAATAGTTAAAAGTACGAAGCTACATTAAAACGAGGTTAGGGTGTGATCCCAAAACCAAAACCATAGTCTACCATAAACCCCATAAAATCTCCGGATGTCCACGCTCTCAAGCCTTGAACCCAAACTGAGGCAGGCTCACTACTGGCCATCCATAAAACCTACACATGGCCCTGTGCTCATGGGAATGAGCATGTGACCAAGCAAACGTGCACATCAGTATGTTACGTATTGAGTAAGCCAAGTTTCTTCCTCAATGGGAACATAAGTATGTAATGCAAAATCTATCATACATGGATATCTTAATTAACATGCGTCGTGCCAATGCCATATACGTAAAGGTAGGAATACACCGAAACACACTCTCATGCATAACTTAGACAATGCATAATATAACATGCTTGGTTTCATATTATAATCACATAGGTATTCATACATGTACTAACAGATTAATCCAAGCAACCACTAGGGATTATTTCCAATTCCTCAATCATATAGATTATACCATTTCCTTATTCATATATTATCATAGTTCAACATTCAGCCAACATTTCAATCAATAACCAGTTAGTCATTTAAGCCATTATCTTAGTGTACATACCACCTTTTATCCCCTTTGGTCATTCATACCATTATTTCCATCCTTATCCAATTATTCATCATTCATTTAGTCATCCTTTATATTTTATCATACAATGGCTTATCATCCCACTTTTATTATCGAGCAATAGATTGTGCACCATCCCATGGTCTCAGATACCATGGAAGCTTATACAAATAAGGGACATAAATTCTAGGCCAAGCCAATCACCAAAGTAGACATAAGTTTAGGCTGAAGCCAATCATTATAATGGACATAAGTCCGAGCCAAATCCAACCAATATGGACATAAGTTCAGGCCAAAGCCAACTGTCTAGGTAACTAGACCCTTTATATCGATACCCCTAGTATATTAGTAGTGTCTAGAGTAGGTAAGGCACTAGGACCTCTAAGGATCTCACCCGAAGGCACTAATAACATCTGAAGGTAGACTAACCCCTGTAACTAATCAAGGATCAGGTAATCCAGATCCATACACAACTCGATTATCTTTCACTTTACATGATTAATATATTATTTATAAGGATAAGTGATCACACAAGGCCCATCCAAGAACAAGCAAATCATTTCCATATTTATTCTATATCAACTCTTTTCCATTTTCCCAACTATGTGGAATTTCTATTTATCCTTGTATAATATTATTCATGCCAATCATATTATTTAATCCAAGCGCATGCTGTGCTTTATTGTTTTTTTCTCAAGGACAATCACATTTCACAAGTGAAATACCTATTTAGCTTTTACAATACTCATAGAGTAGGTCATACATTATGATCCATTTAATCCTTTCATTAGGCCATTAATTCATGATAAAATCTGTATTTCATCCCATTAATAATCATAGGATAGTCCCACACATAGCCTCAAAGCATAACCAAACTGAAATGAAATAAATCACACAAACCGATCGAACTAGTCAATTTGTCTAGCCCAACTAGTCGATCGGTTTGGGTTGCCCAGCCAATTAGTTTGACTCAACTAAACCCTGAATTTCCTTAAATTGGTCGATCGGTTCTGCCCAACCAGTTGATGAGTTTAAGCTGAGAGCAGGACCAAGGTTTTTGCAGGTTTACTAGTCGATGGGTTGGGTCATCCAGTCTACTATTCTAGGAACCAATCGATCATTTTGACTTAACTAGTTGATTAGGTTGCCCTATAATAGCATCAAAACATCATTTTCATGCATATCATGCTTATAGATCATCATTAAGTCACATTAGAACATGTGTTGATACAATATAACACATTTCCAATTGAATTAACTTGCATAACTTAATATTTAATCATCACATTCCATTTTCCTCAAGTTTCATGCTTTTTACTCAAAATGTACAATCTACCATCCAAATCAATTTTGTAAGCTATATATATTCATGCCAACATACCAGATCAACTTAAATAAATTCATATTGTATATAAATACTCATTATCCATATTAGAAGCGAGAATCACTTAATTGATGCAGCAAGCAAAACTCCCTTTAAACCAAAAATTTTAGTATGTGAAAATATTACCTTTTAAAACCTTAAAACAAAAAATTTTAAACTCAGAATTTCGTATAAAACCTCAATAAATTTGAACTTGAAATAGAAAGGAAATAAGGAACATACCACACTTAATGTAAAAATAGGGAATGCTCAACTGGACCACTCAATCATTTTTCCAAATTTAACTCTTTCTTACTTAATAATTCAAACAAGATAGAGATAGAGGAAGGATCATAAGAGTGAAAGAAATTGACTACAAGGTTTGAAGTGCAGAAAGGAAGAGGGTGAATATAGAGAATTAAGGGTTTTTGGTAGCTAAAAGAAAGGCGAGTAAAAGAGATGATTGGGGCTATTTATAGCCAACCAAATCAACACAAATTACAGAGGGTCTAGGAACAATTCAAAACCCTAATTTTTATAGTTTGAAATCGAGCTAAAGAGAATATTTTTTCCAAGAGATGCTGACCTATTCTTTAGAGCTCAAATGGTGTTTCTGGAGAATGTAGGTCAATTAGGATAGAATTAAAATTCACAAGAGATGTAATAGAAGGTCACAGTGGAAGGAATATTTTAGCTAATTAGAATCGTACCTAAAATTGAAGCATTGATCTTAGAAGTGTGCAAAGGATAGAGGTGGAAGAAGACAAGGTTGAGGTCATCTCTCCCCCTCAATTGTCTCAATCAACCTCTAAATTGATCCAAGGTAATATTTGAGGCTAAATGCATCATAAAAGGTTAAGAATCTCTTAGGGACAATGGTAAGGTTCTATTTCAATATAAGAAATTTTCTAGAGAAATTGAGTTCAAAAATATGCCTAGCTTAACAAACCATTCGATCAGTTTGAGCCTACTATTCGACTGTTCTACAAACTAGTCGACCGGTTTAGTTGAAAAGAACCATTTTGCTGAAACTATGAACTAGTCGATCGATTCATGGAACTAGTCAATCAGTTCGCCTAAAAAACTCATTAAAATTTATTTTCCAACCTTATTTTAAATCAAACTTTACCTCACATAAAATCATAATGTCAAATTAAAATCAAATGCCCAAAAATTGGCATAATTTTTACAAAAATATGGTGTATTACAACTACGCTATTGCTAATATATCCCCTAATTTCTTTGAAAATCCTCTTAACATTAACGTAAGTGTGGAGTACAAAGGAATAGGCTTTTCAACAATCATAAGGGTTGTGAGGTTCATGTAGCTGCCACATTGGATGCCTCCATGCTTAAAAAGCCTAGTAAATCTCTAACTTAGTTAAGCAGTCTCTACCTTAAGCACTTAGCCTATTTTTCTTATCCCTTTAACTCACCCTCCTTGAATGCCTTAGTAACGTGATTCTCTTTGAACTCCTCAACCTCACTCCAAATGACTGCCCCGACAATATTATTGACACTCAACTCAATTATTTTTACACCTTATATCACTTTCCAAGTACTATGAGGTTGATCCAATCTTCTCTGCTGGGTATAATCAATAACCTACAAGAGATATACACTGCTTTGTACACCAAAGCTCTATATGGTGGGGTTCGTCTACCTATACAAGGTAACCATGTGCTAAGGCCAGCATATAAGGCATGTAACACACACATGATCATAGATAGGCAACATGCAATAATACAGATAATGAGGCCGGATTATAGTCCAGAATAACTTGTTCTTTAGTTTGATGGTCAACATGCTCATTTCACACATACTCTTTATCAATCCATGCGAGTGCTAGAACCCCACTATTATAGACGGTGGACCGGAATACATACAGGGCAGAATGCTCCAGATCACTATTATAGCCGATGGACCGATTTCCAGGGCAGAACGCTCCTGACCACTATTATTCATTGGTGGACCTGTCTGGCCCCGACTTACATGGTATTTCACTATAATTACTTCGTATATTTCCTATGCCTTATCCTCATTATGTTTGGTTTGTTGAGCATGGAAACCCCCACTATTATAGCCAGTGGACCGGAAATCATGTAGGGCAAAATGCTCCTGGCCACTATTATTCGTTGGATCGATCTCCAGGGCACCCGGCTCATGGCCACTATTATTCGCCGGTGGACCAATCTCCAGGGCACCCTGACTCCTGGCCACTATTATATGCCGGTGGATCGGTCTAGGCTTGGCTCAACAATCTTTCTCTTTAAATGGCTAGTATCTTATTTGATAAACATTTCACCCTTGACATGCATGTCACCAACCTTCTACTTCTATCATCTCAAGGGGGCTCGTCCCATATCTTGGGACTTTTGCGCCCCTATCACACCTCGACATCCATTCCCCCCTTGCATCTACCCATAGTGAAAATCTAACTCTTAAGGGTGTGGGTTAAGGCCCATCACCTCATAACATCTAACTCTGCTCACTATCACCCTCTAGGGTTTTCCCTGGAAAACTCTAATTGGACCTATGTGGCCCAACTTCCTCTTACTTACGCTACCATTATTTCCTTTATCACCCATTACCTCATCTCATTTAGACTTAACCCCAAATCACATCACTTTACTCATCGATTTCATAGGTGACGGGAAAACCCTAGTTGGCCACCCCAACCCTAGCACATTTCTTCCCCCACAAGTAACCTCACTATTTTTTACCTAACATTTCTTCCTTCCCTTGGCATCCATACTCATCCCTTATATAATATATTTCCACTCTTATCCCATACTCCACTCTTTCTTAATTATTTTTATTTCCACATTTTTTTCCAGATTAGGGTTTCCTCCCAAAACCCTAATTAGATACCATATACACCCTTACACCAACTTACGTACTATTTTTGATCCCAAGTCTCCAATAAGTCCACAACTCCCCCTTACCTTACTTACACCCTAAATTAACTTTTCTTACATAAGGATCATCCCTATGCAAACTCCTTCCACCCCATACAACCCTTTGTAGTTCCCATGCAAACCTTAGAATTCCCATGCATGATTCCCATCTCTCATTTGTTTTGATCATCTCTTCCTCTTTATTTTTCTCTCATGGATCATGAGGTAGTTTAGTTAACCTCATATCCCCCTTAGTGAACTCACTTCCCATTTCCTTCCTTTTTATCCTTTCATCCCCATATCATATTATCAATCATCCTAGCATGCATGTCCTAGAGGGTCACATCATATCACATCATAATCACCACATATACATATTATACTCATGCTATAAGGATACACATGAACACACCTCAACTCCAAGCTGTGCTACACATAAGACAAGTTAATGATAACCATAAGATACACAGCATAACATGGTATATAACATCCATGGCATACAAGTCACCTAATATACATAGGCTTTAGCTACATCCTTACCTAAAACGACGCCGGGCTTGGACCACGTTCTTATGCCTCCTTAGGGTTTTGACTTGATTCACCTATAAGAGGGAAATACTATGGATTAATCTCCCTCTTACCAAAATTACAATTATTTCTACCCTACCCTTATTATAATCCACTATTAGGGCTAATGATGATAATAGTGATTTTATAATTAAAAGTAGGGTTATTATCCTCAAAATACTTAATCATGCTACTACTAACCAATACAAGTCTTAGTAGCCATCATGGTTAATGTTAAAATAGTCATAGTGATATTCATAGTATTAAAGGTAATAGTTTCAATATTAATAATAATGATAATACTATTAGTTTTACTGATAATACTAATATTGACCCAAACCCTAGTAATAATGGTAATAGTGATATTAGTAATATAAAAGTAGTGACCATAATGATATTTATATTGATAATGCTAATAGTGATAATAGGTTAGCGATTATGAAATATTAATAAAATGACAGGGTAATAATACTAATATTCATGGTAATAATAATAATGATAATAATAATAATAATAATAATAGTGATAATATTAATAATAGTGCCCATCTTAAGAATAATGCTAGTAAAGGTCCTAGAAATCATAATAGTAGTAGCCTTGGTGATAATAGTAATAGTAATAATAATAATAATAATAATGATGATGATGATGATGATGATGATGATGATGATGATGATGATGATGATAGTAGTAATAATAATAGTAGTAGTAGTAATGATAGTAGTAATAATAATAATGTTAAGCATGATAATAATAATAATAATCGAAAAGGGTAATAGTAATATAAGGGTCTCAATATTTATTAAAAGTGATAATGGCCAAGGTTATTATTAATAGTATTAGTAATAAAATAATGATAATATTAATGATGATGATGATGATAATAATAATCATAATAATACTAAAGTTGTAGCCCTTTAATAATAATAACATTAGTTAGAAATATTTCTGAAGTTAGGTTAAATAATAAGAGTGGTAACATAATAACAATAACAATAATAATAATAATAATAATAATAATAATAATAATAATAATAATAATAGAAAAAACATTAATAATAATAGTAGTAGTAGTAGTAGTAGTAGTAGTGATACTTTTAATATTACTAAAAATTACTAACACTTATATAAAAAAAGGTTTAGGGGTTGGGGAAATTAGAATACCACCTAGGGTTGGTAGCGGAATCGGCAGCGACGGTGGAGGAGGAAGAGAGGTGAAGAGATGGGGGTATAGGCTAGAGGAGAGGGAATGAGGGGGTGTTTGAGGTGGTGGAGGGTGCCTTAGGTGGAGAGGGGTGGAATGAAGGTGGTGGTGCAACCAAAGGTGGTGGCACACGGCGACGGGTATGGTGGTCGAAGGTGGGAGAAGGAGAGGGAGGCAGGGGGAGATGGAGTTATGGGGTGGTAAATAAAGGTTCCTTGGTTGTTTTGGAGGGTAGAGGGGGCGTTGGTTGCGGTGGGATTGGTAGCGGACGGTGGTGCGAAGGGCGGCGAGGGGTTGGTGAGGGCTGATCGGGAGGGTGATTTTGCACAGCCGAGGTGGCTCGTGCATTGCATATCAAGGAAGGAGGGAAGTTCAGTTCTTTAGAGGGTGGTGCAGGGAAGGCTTGGGTGGGCGGCATAGGTGGCGACGATGGTCAATAGCAGCGGAACGGGGGTCTGTTTGGGCAGTGGCACAAAATTGAGAGTTTTGGGCTGCAAAAAAAGATCTAATAATGGCTGCCTATGGGGGTATTTATAGGCTAAATTGAGGGGGGAAATGAAGAAGGAGGAAGAGGACAAGCAGGGCAGGTGAGGTAGGTCTTCGGCCGGCGATGGCAGGTGGCGCAGGCCTGCGAAATCGTAGGATGTGTTTGGTCGGGGTAAGGAAAAAGGAAATGGTAGGCATGCAGGAGGAGGGAGGACGGTTTGGTTGGGTCGAAATTGGAGTGAAAACAACGGGGGAGAGTAGGGAAGGACGACCGGATGGAGCAGGTGGATGCCGACAGAAGAAGGGCTGCAGGGTCGGGGTGTAGGTCCCGTGGGGAAGAAGAAGGAAAGGGAAAGGGGTGGACCGGGCAGTCTAGGGGGAAAGAAAGGAAAAAAGAAAAAAAAAATTGGTCGGGCGGCTGGCAGGGGCAACACGGGCTTTGGGTTGTGCGAGGGGAGAATGTGGGAAGGACTAGGCCATGCGGATGGCCCGTTTCAGGGAAGGAAGGGAAAAAAGAAAAGGGAGGAAGGGGGAAGAAAAAAAAGGGAAAAGAAGAGGAAAAAGAAAAGAAAAGAAAAAGGAAAAGGAGAAAATAGATTGGTTGGGGTGTTTAGGGTATTTTGGTATTCTTGAATATTTAACATGAATAATATTTAAAATAATAATAATAATTAAATTCCTTTTTAGCTTAATTTGGCTATTTTGGACAAAATTTTCCTTAACTTCCATGTTAATTAGTAAAATGCCCAAATTTTTCCTAAATAATTTATTTATTATTTTCTCCTTGATTTGCCTTAATTAATTCCCCTTTTATTTTAATAAAATAATTTATTTACTTAATTTTTCTAAAAAATTCTTATTTTGCCATAATCCCCTAAACTAGGATTTTGGGGTATTTCAACTATTATGTTCCTTGATGTACTTTGGTTATACTATTGTACTACGAAATTTATTTGTAACTCTATTATGTATTATTTCTATTTTCACTGTTTTACTCTATTTATGTTTTGTTTTAGCCTTAGCAGTTGGTGTAAGAAAGGCGAGGGAGTCATACTTATGCTAAGTGTGACGGTAACACCCAACAATTTAGTAATTAATGCTTCCACAAAATTAAAAATTTTCAACTGGTAAAATGAGAGTGTTACAAGAATAGAATCCCAAGATGGAGGGATGGCTCAAAAACTTGAATAAATGGTGAAACAACTAAATTGTGGGATGAACCTCCACTAAGTGACAACCATAAAGGAACCTAAACACCATCCTCTACATGGTGGGAATGAATTGTGTCAGACTGAGCTGACATGCCTAGATCAACTCTATAAGAAAGGGATGCAAACATAGACGGACCCCAACATATAGGCCCTCAATGTACAAAGTAATGCACCTCTCAGGTGGGTGATTAAATTTGTTTGATAGGGAGGGTTAGATCAGCCTCATAATACTTAGATAGTGGTATAACTTGTGAAATTGCTCAAGTTAAGCATTGGTTACATTGTTAGGAGGAAAAACGTCAAAATCATTAGGTTAAGAAAATAATTGAGCTTATTATTTAGCCATTAGTAATGAGGCCGAGAATAAGGTGTTCAAGGATGATGGTGTTTTAGTTGGGGTATTCCAAGAGAAATGAGATGAAGGAGGAAGGATAACGAGTTAAGGGATTAAGATAAATAATATTTAAACAAGTTAAGGATTTACCACACTTTTCAAGCTTTGTGGCATCCAATGAGGTGGCTACACAAACCCCACAATGCTAATGACCTTCTAAAAGCTTGTTCCTTTGTACTCTATCACTCGCTTCAATGTTGGGAACAATTTTCACATGGATATGGGAGCAATAATGGCAACAATATGATTGAAAACCTAGCACAAAATAGACAACACAAAGGGGACACCTTTAACAACGAAGAATATATGGTCATGTTTTTTCAGTGAGGGGTTTAAGCTCTTTGATAGGCAATTTTAGAGGGAGTGAAAATTTCTCATTGAAAGCTTTGAATATTTTGGTGAAACAATTTCATAAATAAGAGGAAAATATAGGAGAGAAAATGGGCTATAAATTGGGGGGGGGAGGGTGTCAAATACCTTTGTTTTGCTTTAGAAGTTAAGTTCACAATCTGGCATTTATAGAGAAATTTGGGCATAGTCCCAAGAATTTTGTAATAATTAGTTGCCTCAACATGTTTTTTTTCTAGGAGGATAGAGCATCAAATCATGACACCTTTTTATATAACTTTACAGGGGTAGGGAATGCATAACCATCATTACCTAAAATGGAGTACCTAATCAACACATGTTGATTGAGGCTTATTCATCAAGACACCCCTTTAGATTTCCCAACATTTTTCAAATTTTAACATTCCTTTCATTTCTAACCACTTTTGTGTTAGGTTATCTCTCATCATGTAGGATTTCTAGATTGACACACTTTGCACCCCAACACTCTCCATTTTGACTCGAATATACTCCTAAATGCCATGATTGGACCTCTACCCTATCCTGACACCTACTTGAATCTAGTTTTACTTGTGGAGCATATCCCCTCCCCTAATATACTTCTTAGGGCAATTCCCTAAATGTAAGGCTTAGAATGAATCCCCTAAGTATGGCTTAGGACTACTTCCAATGTAAAATAGGGTCGTGCCTTGCCATTTTGTAATGCTCCCCTTCCTTAGGAGGGTGGATGGTGCATTAGGTTGGATTTTGAAGAGAGTGATGATGTAGGTATTCTTTTAACTATACTACTAGGCCTCCATAAGTCAATCCAAGGGACAAAACCAATATAAAAAGGAGCCCTAAGCTTGCCTTAGTCACCTTGCTAATACAACTTCATTAATCTCTAGGTTGGACCCTAAGCCACCAACCCAAATAGCCCCATGCCTGGTCTACCTGTTCCATATAGCTTTAGGGACAACCTTATCTTGTGCCTCGCTACATTGTGTTCCTTTTCTTCCATTACCCCAGCTATCATCACTAGAAAGAAGAAGTCCTACAACCATTTATGACATTTTGAAATCAATACATTCATTCTTATTATGATCTCTTGTCTCTAATTTTTCCTTGGCCCTAAATCTACGAATATTCCTGACTATATACCAAGAACACTTCTGTTAGCATTATTTACACTATAGTCACCAAACCCCATTATTATTTTAGAAATATTATTATTTTATATTAGATTAGATTTCAGATAATTTACCAAACATACACAAAATGAAACGTATAGAAATAATTTTTTTAAATATAAAATACAATTATATACTGCTATATATTTATTTTAAATAATAATAAAACCCAGAAACATAAAACTTTCTAACTAAAATTTAGCCCATAAGATCATAATTATATGCTTCTTTAATCAAAGAACAAATTACAATATAAAAGTAACGTCATTTAAATGATCAACAATTAAAATTTAATATATGTAAATATTAATGGACATCATCCCATAAGATTACAAAAAATATTTAGAGTATTTTTCTATTGATGTAGTTATAGCAGCCAAAATAAGAACTTATAATTGAACTAATAATGACTACATAATAACAATGTTAATCGTAGTAACCATATATAATCAAATAAATAAATTCTTTATGTTAACGTTTAATTTTTTAATTAATTTATGATGTACAATATTATGTTATTATAAACATATATTTTTATATTTGCAAAGTTAAATTTAATAAATTTGTTATTCAATAATATATATCAATTTATTATCATGTTGCATTCAGTCGTATTTTTTTTTTCATAGATGTATTTGCATTTAATTTTTAGTTATCACCTTTTATTTATTAAATAATTGACATTATACTTAATCAAATTAATATTATTTAAGTTACTATTTCTAAATTTAAATGAAGTGCGGTGCACCGCAAAGGTCAAAAACTAATTTTATAGAAACAACCAGGGTCGGCCCTGACACTCAGGGAGTCCTAGGCTGAAAATTTTTTATGGCCCTATATTTTATATGTGCATAAATTTTTTACTTAGATAGGGAATCGAACCCTTGACCTGCTTTAATAAAGCTTTCTTATTCTTATTATCTAACCAACTATGCTAGCTTAGATTCTTATTTTTATATTAGATTTCCTTATATATATATATATATATATTTGGGGTCCATATTACTTGGGGGGCCTAGGCCCAGGCCTACTATGGCTATATTCAGGGCCGACCCTAGAAACGACCACAGGAAAATAAAACTGAAAAACATTTGGGAAAATGAGACGACGGGTAAAATCCAACGTTAAGCTTTCTTTTTCTTATTATCTAACCAACTATACTATCTTATATTCTTATTTTTATATTAGATTTCCTTATGTATATATAAATTTGGGATCCATATTACTTGAGGGCCCTAGACCCAGGCCTACTATGGCTATATTGAGGGCCGGCCCCGGAAACGACCACACGAAAATAAAACCGAAAAACATTTGGGAAAATGAGACGACGGGTAAAATCCAACGTCCGTAGAACAGTGTCTACAGCTCAAACCCACACAGAGAAGTTTGAAAAATGCTCGTTACCTGTCTGCGTAGGGGCATGCAGAAACATAACTGTGTGTGGGTCCATTTATGCCCGAACGCCTTTGGTCCTTTCTCTCCCACCGTTAAAAGCTTTCTTTCCCTTCGCCTCCCGTACGTAATTCAAATTCAAATTCATCTCAGACCCCTAAACCCTAACACTTCAACTTCACCGAAGCTCGTTACTCGCAGAACGAAATGGAGAACTTGATACAATTGGTGAACAAAATACAAAGAGCTTGTACTGCCCTGGGCGATCATGGCGAAGAGAGTGCCTTGCCTACTCTATGGGACTCTCTCCCTTCCATAGCCGTCGTCGGGGGACAGGTTATTGCCCTGGTTATAGGATTCTTCTGTTATAAATTATAATCAATTTGGTGATATTGCTTTCTTTTATGCTCTTTATTTGGAATGGAAATACTGCATGCTACCTTGCTACGCTGAGCTGAAAATTTGATTTGATACTAATTTCGAGCATTTGATATCAAATTTCATTAATCTGTTTTGTGAGTGAAGTGTCTAGTGTGTCGGGTTGAATCTGATGTAGTTCTCTGAGTAGTATGAACTGATGAAGTTAATGGACTGGATGTTGGAGTCGGCCGTTTGTTGTGATGTAGCTTTCAAGGTTAGCCTATTTGGATGATGCTCAACAGTTTTCCAGATAACCCTTCGAATAACCAAAGGTTAATGTTTGGTTCTGAGAAGGCAGGCGTTCACCGATCAGTGGATGCCTTCCTCTTTTACTTACTCATAGTACATTTCTTTCCCTTTATTCTCTTTTACCGATAGTATTTTTATGTACCTCTTTTAGCTTTATTCATCTTTTGTTTGTGTGAGAATAAATTTATATTTGCTATATTAGTCGGAGACTATTAGATTTAGTATTTTAGTTAGGTATTTGTTCCGTAATTTTTCTAATAGGTTTTACACTTATTTCATAATTATTTTTAAAGGTTTACAATTATTGGTTTTTTAATCATCATTTAAAATAAAGTGCTTTCAAAATAAATTAATATTTATTTAAGTACCTAAAAATATTATTTTATTTTAATAGCTATTTTAGTATATTAATTACCGAACGGATATAGTAGGGACACCATGGACCCAAAACTCTAGCTCCGCTACTGATGGTAACGCCCAATAAAATTACGGTCGGTGTTGCATTTGAAGTCGCAGTGTGGTGATATCAAATCAAAGGGTCGACTATAAATTATGTGTCGCGGTCGTAACGGAGTGAATTTTTATTTTACCATATACTCTAATTATTATTTTTTTATCATTTGAATTTAAATATTTTATAAACTAGTATTTCATATGATATTAGAAGTATTTAAGTGAGTTATTATATGATAAATTACCCTAATAACCTTAAATTTATTAGGATAAATTATGTAAAGATAATAAATAATAATACTTTATCATAATTCAATAGTAAATTGATCCAATATTTATATAGTAAATGAATAAATCTTTTTATCATGCATGCTTTTTTTAGTAGATTTAATAATTCTCAATAAATCGTCAATTTGTCATGAATATTTTACGATATATTAACAATATATTGGCAATTTATTGATCGCTAAATGGAAATTTTCAAAACCATAGCGTCGGTAATTTCACATTGTGGCTAACCCAAAAATTGCTAAATACAGGCAGCTACGCTATAGCGGCACCACTATTTAATTGTATGGTTGGTATGCTGTGATAGAGTCTAATGGGATATGATATGTGGGGTATGTGTTTGGAGTTGAATTCTTCGTTTCAGTGTATTACATTGCGCCCGACTTTATCTAAAGTAACCAAGCATTTAGTCTTATTTCATTGTTCAATTTTTTTTCCCCTGATGTATTGGCGGGATCTATAGCGGTTACTGTAGTAGGAGTATCAATTTATTACCTTCTCTCTTCTTTTTTTGAGTAATTTGTGTCAACTCTTGCCTTACACTTTTCACCTACCCTTCTCACATTCTAGTTTCTAGAGTTTGTAAGCAATTTGATTCAACTACTTGGAATTTGCTCCAATTTGTGCGTGGAGTTATAGGGGGTAAGGCATGCTTGGTGATGTCTGAATTCAGTTCATGTACACCAAACGATGTTCTCCTTTCCTGAGTAATTATTACTCTATGTTTGTCAACCAATATTATTCATTAAATTGCATGTTATTATTACAGATTTTCAATTCAACCATACTTTTTGTTATAAATTACTATAAAGTAACTTCAAATAAATAAATTAATATTAAAGTACGTACCTAAAAATGTCACTATATGCCACTTTAGATTCAAATCCAGACAATAACATCGCAACCGCGACCACGATTGTGGTTGCTATCATGATGTTGCAGTATTAGGGTGTTGTGAACCAAATTTTATGTTATAGTTGTTGGGGCGTGATTTTTTATTTTTTCTTCTGCAACAAAGATTGACATATATCATTAAAAAATTGGCCAATATGATAAAATATTTCGGCCAGTTGATATGCATGTGATTTTATTTCTACATTGTATATTAGACATTTCGAGTATTAGTAAACCAAAAATCCAATATACTAGGTGTCTCAGATATATTACTGTATCTTTATTCCATGTTCAAATAAGATATTAATGTACCAAACATACCTCAAAATTATTTGATGTCTAAAACAATTTTACCTCTTTAGTGCCTAAGATGTTAAACATTTGAGTAAGTCCTCTCAAAAAGAACTATTTAACTTTTTCTTTCTTGTGATTTCCCTCATTATGTTATGAGTTGTAGTCACTTAAATTCATGATGATTTTCAAAATTTGAAAAAAACTTGTCATTTTCTTACATGGATATTCTGTTGTATTTGTACACCAGTTGTTATTTGGTCCCTTCGTCTGATGTGTTTTATTGTTATGCAGAGTTCAGGGAAGTCTTCAGTTTTGGAAAGCATTGTTGGCAAGGATTTCTTGCCCCGTGGATCTGGTAATTTATGTAATTTCAATCATCATTTCCTGCTTTGGGTATTCCTATGTAGCTTTTGAGAAACTTGCTTAATAAATCTGTCTATTGTTCAATACACAGGGATTGTGACACGACGTCCTCTTGTTTTACAACTTCATAAGATTGATGAGAAAAGAGAGTGGAGTGAATTTATGCACCTTCCTCGAAAAAAGTTTACAGATTTTGGTATGTTTCCATTTGAGAAGTATCTGTGCCATTCCTGAATGTGTTTGAGGTGTGATTGGTATCATCTAAATGCTACTTGTTTAGATACCGTTTGGTAAATTAATATCTTATTTGAATCGATATTTTGGATATGTATTTTATTGATAATTGATTTGTTTAAAATGTCTTTATAAGAAGTTGTGATAAAAAAAATGGGATAGCTTTGAAATTTTACATATAAAATTAAATAAGCCAAAATAAGTTGGAGATAATATGTTTAGCAAATGGTACCTTATTACTGTTTTGATTTTTGGAAATTCCCTATGACTGATACATTCTTTCTGAAGCTAACTTTGTTTAACATCTTCAGCTGCTGTGAGGAAGGAGATCCAAGATGAGACTGATCGAGAGACAGGCCGCTCGAAACAAATATCGACTATTCCTATTCACTTGAGTATATATTCACCAAATGGTAAGTTTGGAATTGGTGCTTGATTTCTTTTTCATTGGAACAAATAAGCTAATTTGATATCTGAAAATGAAAAGCTATAATGCTTGGAGCCATGTCAATAATTTAGTATCTGAAAATGAAAGGTATAATACTTGGAGCCATGTCAATAATTATTAGTCTTTTATTGTGGACATAGTGGAAATGCTTTCTTTTGTATTTTCTCTACTGTAGGTGATATTTTTTTCATCTGCGGTGTGATACAACATATTCTGTTATGGTGATTATATTATATTATTTCCTTTCCATTCTTTTTTCTTTCTTTTAAAATTTTGAACTATTGATGTCACTTCTCACTTCAATTTTGGTCGGTTATCACTTCAATTTTGGTCGGTTATCACATTTTCTCTTGTTTCATTGAATCAAGAAGGTTAATAGATACTTCATTTGTGTTTTTTGCACTTGTTTTACCATCTCACTACCTTTGAATTTTGCCTGTTAAACTTCTGTTCTAGTTTTTGAAAATCTAATACTCATGTTAGTTATTTTGTCTCAAATTGGTCTCCAAGCATCTCATTGAATGCCGATTACGATTTCTAAGAGAGCAATGATCATTTAACCTTTCCGATATTAATCAAAATTCATCACTTTTAATGTCATTTTAACCTCGAGCAGTTGTGAACCTGACGTTGGTTGATCTTCCTGGGCTTACAAAAGTCGCTATTGGTGAGTTCATAATCATCATTCATTGCGGAAATTTTTTTTTATTGTTTAGCTCATGTGCCATGTTCATGATGTTTCTACTAATTGAAATTCCTTTATTGGATTTATTAGAGGGTCAACCTGATAGCATTGTGCATGACATTGAAAACATGGTTCGATCTTATATAGAGAAGGTAATTTACCTAAAAAGCTTTGGAACACAAACATCATGGAGTAGATGCATTTATATTTATTTAACTTTTGCATTTTGCTTGTGGATTTTTACAGTTTAACATCTACATTTGCATGGAAAAAGTATTTCTGACAAGGTTATTACCTGATTTTTGATCTATGTTACAGCCCAATTGCATCATACTTGCAATTTCGCCTGCTAATCAAGATCTTGCAACATCTGATGCTATTAAGATTTCACGAGAAGTTGACCCAAAAGGTTGGTTTGTGGCTATGTTATCTCTTTTTGACTTAAAAAAAATTGATCTATTTGAATTGAAATCATGCTTGCAATGTACAAGTGGCAGCTGGCTCAAATAATATTCGCTGCGTCACGTTGAGTCTTGATGAAAGAATGAGAATGCTATAGTTTACTCATGGAAATAAGTCATGGTTAACAATTAGGTTTTCCTTTCCTAAAAGCTTTTTAATTATCTTGATTCATTAAGGAAAGACTTTCTTTTTCCTAAAAGCTTTTTACTCATCCTATTACATATCTGTATTGAGAAGTTCTACTTGTTGAAGCTAGTAGACATCAATAGCCAAAAATAGAATGTGCTTGTGTAGTTAACCATATCTAATGAAGATTGGATTATGATCGTTTTGTTATTTTTTTTTTTGTGTATATGTAGTTGTAAGTTGTAAGTTGTAAATTCTCTATGCGTGAAAAGTATGGAATAAGGTTGGTAGCCATTGCAAACCACATGTGAAGTAGATTTTTACCTCGATAGGTAGTAGATGTCAATAGCAAATTATGTTTTGTTGATCATTTAACCACTTGGATATGTTAAGTTTAGACATTGGTGTCAAAGATGAAATTCTTTTTATCAAGTGCCTGAGTTTGGTGGGGAAAGCATATTGGTTTTCTGATGTTCTCGTATGAATTCAAGTTTTAGTCTTGTTGTCCTGTAACAGAATCAAACTCCCTTTTAATGTGAAAACTTATTGTTCCTAACAATTGTTTGCTCTGCCCATCCCACCCATCCTTTTATCTTTGTAGGAATTTTGTAACCTTCCTTTTATTTTCCCTCTCTCTGCAATTTGAAGCTCCATTGCAGGAGGTGGATCATGTAGATTAAGTCCTAAACATATATCTATGCCGGTCCTGACACCTTGTGACATGATCCACCCTGCTTATCTTGGTCAAGCTTCACAGGGTTGTGTAAGTGCTAAATGTGACCAACATTCAACATACATACATGTGCAAAACATCAAAATAGAATGTCCATTGAAACATGAATAATGATGCAACATTTTGAGTATTACACCATTTTGATCGAATTAACCCTCCCTACAAATGGGTTTAGCTCGTGCTAACCTTTATAACAACAAAATAGAGGAAGGATTTGATAGGGGAGAAGAGGAAAAGGGCTCGGGGAAGAGGGAGTTGAGTACATCCTGATCTGATTCGACTTCCTCCTTTATGGGTTGCTTTGTTCTTTTTCTAATTTTCCCTTTTTCAGATCATCCTCCCCCCTTTTTCTATACCTGTTCATCTTTGCTTAAATAGAAAGTTAGGGACAAGATCAAGGGCATATATGGCATTTTGTGGAGCAAAATATCTAGATCTACTGGAGTTGTAGGAAAAAAGAGAATATTTGCTTCCTCCCATCAGCACTGACATGACCGTTATTTTTGTCAAATTGTGCTTGATGGTGATAATAGTTCTCTTGACATTCTGGTATGCTGGCTCGTCATGCAACACCGCTTCACCCTACGAAGCATCCTAAAGACTTAAAGTTATTTTTCTTGCAAAATGCAATATGGTCATAAGTAGTTCACAAAACATTGAGTAGAGGTAATTTAGGATGCAAGCTCCTATTTTTCTCTTACTCAGGCGTTGTAATCCTATAGGGTCGGAAAAGTTAGTAGGACCCTACGAAGCGTCCTAAAGACTTAAAGTTATTTTTCTCGCAAAATGCAATATGGTCATAAGTAGTTCACAAAACATTGAGTAGAGGTAATTTAGGATGCAAGCTCCTATTTTTCTCTTACTCAGGCGTTGTAATCCTATAGGGTCTGAAAAGTTAGTAGGAAGCCACATCCTACAACCTCATTGTCTTAAATACATAAAATCCTTATTATCAAAATTACTCTGAGTGTTATCAGTATATCTCATAAACAAGTGTTTGGAGATTGTTGACAAGGGTGTTGTGATGCTTAAGACTCCAACTGGGTGCAAGCCGAAGCTTAACTGATCAAATTCATCCCATGGACTTAAAAAAGAATAAGTATTATGACAATAGCTGAGTGTGTTTTCCTATGTGGAGAAAACATGGATGTGGTTGGAAACATGGTCGGGTTGTGCTTGGTGCTAATTGATGAAAATTGATCCAAAATTAACAAGGGAGTACCGTGCAACAAATACAAACATGGTGTATTTCAAACCACGACCATGGCAACACGGCCCGACACCCCGCTTCATTTGTTTTAAGGAGTTTTTTGCTATCTCTTTGTTGTTTTGTACCATATAAATATACACCACTATGATAGTTTTGAAGAGAGAGCACATAGAGAGGGAAAAGAGGGAATGGAGTTGAGATACATTGTACTCCATCAAAATTCATCAATAAAATTCCTAGCCCAAGCAGTAGATTAAGCATTGTGTTGAACCGCATTAAAATAGTGTTGTTTTCTATGTCCTTTGCATGATTCATTTATGCTCCATTTTTTTTTTGGAAAGTTTTAAAGAAAAGTAAGAAAATAAAGAGGAAAATAATTTTGTGTGTTCGGTTTACATAAATGAGTAAGATAGAAAAAGTGTGATGAATAAAATTGTTAAATATTAGTTATTTGATTTTCTTTGAGAAAAGTTTAAAAGAAAGTATTTTGACTTTAATTTTCTTTCCTCAAAATTTTATTAGAATCAAACGGAGCCTTATTGTTCTTTGTTGCTTAATCTATCATAAAACCGCATAAAACTATCATAACTATGATAGTTTTGAAGAGAGAGCACATAGAGAGGGAAATGAGGGAATGGAGGTGAGATATATTGTAATCCATCAAACTCATCAATAAAATTCCTAGCCCAAACAGTAGATTAAGCAAATTGAACAGCATAAAAATAGTGTTGTTTTCTACGTCCTTTGCGTGATTCATTTATTGTTCTTTGTTGCTTAATAATTGTATATCACAACACTCCTTATGTATAATTAGTGTTCTCCTTGAGAAATGTCGATTTATCATTCATCTTCTACTTGAGAAATAGTTCTTATATTCGTAGTGTTCATATTTCAGGGGAAAGGACATTTGGAGTTTTGACTAAAGTTGATCTAATGGACAAGGGCACTAATGCAGTTGATGTAAGCTTTTCATCTTCCTTAATTTATTATTTTTTATGTGTTTGCTCATGTGTGTTTTTGTTCTAAAAAATGAGTGATGGAGTTCAAATTGAAATGAACACTGACCTGAAGTTACGAGTTTCCTCGTCATTTAATCTGATTAATCCATCACTGCATGACATGCTGTTTCAGTTTTACATAATTGACCTGAAAGTGATGCATTGCACACAGTTCTCTTTCGTAACATTTCCTTTTTGTTTCAAGTTTTCAACTCCTTGCCAAATTACATGCGGTGAAAAATATTTAAGAATGTTTAGAGCTGGGCAGTTGTTTGCTCTATTTAGCTCAAATGTACATGTTTATTTTTGGCTTAGAGTACTTCCTTTTGGTGTTCTTCTCAAAATGTGGTCTTGATTTGGTTGTATTTCGAAGTTTTGTTATAACCTTTCTTTCATCATGGAAGGATAGTTTGAGTTTATGAAAGAAAATAAGATGCTATTTCTGCTGGTCACTATGTCTAATGCTGCTGGTAATATTTAATTATTTGTATGAGGGATTTTAAGGTTCACTAACTTTATTTTGTTAAAGATCTTGGAAGGTCGATCATACCGGTTGCAGTTTCCTTGGATTGGTGTTGTCAATCGGTCACAAGCTGATATCAACAAAAATGTTGATATGATGGCGGCCCGGCGTAGGGAGCGGGAGTTTTGGACCAATAGTTCAGAGTACAGACACCTTGCCAACAGAATGGGTTCTGAGCATTTGGCAAAGATGCTATCCAAGGTAAATTAGTGTCAAGTGCATGTTCAGCTGTTGCTAGTTTTACCATGCATGTTCTCATCTAGTGAAAATATCTTCCTTTCAGCATTTGGAAAATGTCATCAAGTCACGCATTCCTGGGCTTCAGTCACTCATCAACAAAACCATCACTGAACTCGAAACAGAGTTGAGCCGCCTTGGAAAGCCTGTTGCTCAGGATGCTGGTGTAAGTTTTACACATAGCTGGTCGCTACACTATAATGTACTTATGCCCTTTCATTTCAATGTGATTGGGGACTCTATACTGTGATGCAAGTATTGTTTCATTTTTCTTGTCTCTAGACTATAATTTACTTCCTTTTGTTCTTATATATAAACTTACACGCCCATCCATCTTTTTTACTTGTCATTATACTTTAATGTCAATGCAGGGAAAGTTATACATGATTATGGAAATTTGCCGTGGGTTTGATCAGATATTCAAAGAGCATCTCAATGGATCGTATGTATTTCTTATTGTTCCTGGTCAATTAGAGGAACATTATCAAGTTTCATTGGTATTCTGATTGTTATGAATTGTTGCAGACGTCCGGGTGGTGATAAAATTTACAATGTCTTTGATAATCAACTTCCAGCAGCTTTGAAAAGATTGCAATTTGACAAGCATCTTTCCATGGAGAATGTGCGTAAGTTGATCACTCAAGCCGATGGCTACCAGCCACACCTCATAGCTCCTGAACAAGGATATCGCCGACTTGTTGAATCTTGCCTGGTGTCAATTAAAGGTCCCGGAGAATCAGTTGTCGATGCGGTATTCATCTTTTATGTGCTAACTTGCAATACTTGCTGAGATGTATTGTTATGCCATCAGTTCCATCAAACTTTCATCTTTTATTTGAAAGTTGACCTCTGATTTGCTTTATGCTCTGGTGTGTGCAAATGCGATTTCACTTTTCTTGTTGAGATAGGGTTATGGATTTAATGTTTTGTTTGTTTTATATCCTTCGAGGATACCATGAAGTTGTTGGGTTCATGCCTATGCTTTGTTGGAGGAAAAGAAAAAAGAACAAATGAGTGGAAGAACATATTTTCTGCACTGTTTTCCTGTGATTTTCCTTGTATCCTCTATAAATTCAATCATGATGCCTGGTTTGAGGTGGTCTGGCGCGCTCTTTCTGTCTATTGGAGGTACTGTATCTGTATCTCTGAAATAATTGCTTTCAGTTTCTTGGACTACAGAAACAACACTTCATGACGATTAACAGACATTACTAATGAGAGTCCCAGTTTGCATTTTGTTTTATGGTGATTAACAAAAGCTGAATGTTATCATGTTTGTAATGAGTCACTTTTTAAGTTCCCTGTCTTCTTGTGAAAAATAAGGTGGTCAGTAGCATGTATATTTTTTATCGAGTTCTGTCCTCTTGCAAAATAATATTTATAGGGACAATGAGTTTTTTCTCAGTGAATAGATGTACTTTCGTCTAACGGGGTTGCTTGTGCTTCCAGGTCCATGCTATTCTGAAGGGGCTGGTTCACAAAGCTATCAACGAGACTATGGTAAAGCCAGGGGTTTTTAGCTTTGCTTTTTTGTTTATTATATGCAACTCTGTTTAGTGTACACTTTGGCTGCAAATCAGTGTAATTTAATCTGAACTGAGTTAATATTAGGGAACGCATAACAGTAAAAGTTAACCTATGTTAGGATGGGTTCCAAAGGCTAGAGTCAGCAGTCTATGCTCCTGTTGCGTGAAGAGTTGCTGTATTTCTTCCTGTTGAATGGGATTCGTTTTGCTATACAGGAACTCAAACAATATCCAACCCTCCGAGTGGAGCTTAATAATGCCGCCGTTGAGGCATTGGAGAGAATGAGGGATGAAAGCAAAAAGGCTACGTTGCAGTTGGTTGATATGGAATGCGGTTACTTGACGGTTGATTTCTTCCGCAAGCTTCCTCAGGATGTTGAGAAGGGTGGAAATCCCACTCATTCAATATTTGATCGATACAATGATTCATATCTACGACGCATTGGTAAGTTGTGGTCTTACCTGCATGTGATATTCATTTTCATGGTTTTGGCACTGACCACATCAACAAATTCCTTTTGTGTGATTATTCTAATCCTAATTCTTTGCTCTTGAAACTGAGCAGCGACTACTGTGTTATCTTATGTTAACATGGTTTGTGCGGTGCTGAGAAACTCCATCCCAAAGTGTGTCGTCCATTGTCAAGTACGGGAAGCCAAGCGCGGCTTGCTTGATCATTTCTTCACCGACCTTGGTGGGAAGGAGGTGAGATATTTTGCCTCAACTTGAATTGCATCCCTACGTTTCTTTGCTTAAAGACTGCATCAAAAATTTTCTCATGACTTTCCTCCATGTGTTTGGTAGGCAAGAACATTGGGATTGATGCTGGATGAGGACCCAGCAATCATGCAGCGGCGTCAAAACCTTGGGAAGAGGTTAGAGTTGTACAGAAATGCACAAGCAGAAATTGAAGCTGTTGCATGGGCGGCAAAGTGAGGCAAGGTTGTAGTTGCTTTTTGTATGCCAGATTTTTGGCCGAAAGCATTTTCACCAGCTTTTTATATGCCAGAAAAGGCCTATTTACTCGTATCTGGTTGTGGTCTCATTGATATAAGTCATATCTGAGTTTGTTCTTTGTGATTTTACATACTGTATATGTATATTGTACCCCTTCCCCGACTTCATATATGGAACGTTTGTGGTGGTTTAAGTGAAGCAATGGAGTGTCACTTGTGCACATCGTTGATAGACCCTGATTGTGTTGTCACTACGTCATGTGAAATCATGGAGCAATCGGGCCATCTGTATGCATCAAAAATAATTCATTGGCACAAAATTAAGATTTTATACATAGAATAATGAAAACAAATAACATGCATCAATATCAAAATGGTGACAATTTATTCCAAATAAGATAAAACATCCAACCTAATACAATAAAATTGGTTCATGTTTGAAAGTGCATATATGCCCTTGGTATGTCTTTGGTGGGGATTGGAACTTGACTATTTACATTGCATTTAATGTTGTCTAAGTAAATTGTTCTTAATAATACAATTGAATTGCTCGAAAAGATGAAACTAACTAGTTATATCACTCTAGCCCTAGCCTCTAGTAAGGGCTTGTTCTTCAAAGTTATTTTAAAGGTTTATTATAGAAAAATAAATAACTACTTTCATTCATTCTTGAAGCCCCTCTTCTAGTCGTTCTTTTTTCTATCATTAGTTTACCTCTTCTCCTAAAATTGTATCTTTGTTCATTATGGCAAGACAATCAATGACAATAAGCATTGATCTATAATAATATAAGGATGACTTCGAACTCCAACAATTCAATAATAATCATACAACTAGCTCCAACAACCAAACAATAGTAGTACCTAAAATGTTCATTTTTTCTTTCCTTAATTTTGAACTAAGTATTTTCTAAACAGTGTGTCATTTGGACCCACTTACAATACCTTTTTTTTAGTTCTACGCTTGCATAATGAATTAATAATTGTATTTAGTATTTTGGGATGAATGTTTACCGTAATTATGATTTTCATTCATGAGCTTAGTGATTTGCTCGTATGGATTTTTGCCTGTTTTATGCAAACAATTTATGCATTTATTTTTGTTATGTTACTCTATGATATGCTATTAACTTTCTATTATTGTCTTGTGCTCAACTAGAGTATTAAAAAAAAGGAAGAAGAAAAATTAAGGATTTCTTGCTTAATGTATATTTCTATGTTGAGCTCAATTATTTAACTATTTGAAAGCTTAGCTAAAACTTTTTGGTGTTATATAACTTCAAATGTGAATAATTTATAGCATACAGGTCCGAAGAGATAATATTTTTGTCATTTTTGTAGGATCTTACCACGTTATGATCTGATTCTACTTACAGACCCCCATCAACCCTAAGTAGAATCCTAATCTTCGTAACATTAATGTTAGGTTAGGATTCATTCTCTTAATTTATCTAATTTGATTTGAAAAAAAATTGAAAAGAATTTAACGTATTTTAAGGTTATTGTGTTCATATTATTCTTTGAGATACGCTTTATCTTATATATATATATATATATGTATATGAAAATCCTTTAGGGGGAAATATCCTTAATCCCCAAAATTCCTTGATCTTGTTGGATTATCTTGGATTACATCACCACACTAACAATTATTGTGTTTATTGTGCTGTGCATCCTATTTGATCCTAAATTTGGTACACAGACTATGGTTGGTATTTATATTATACAATCAATTGCACACTACTCACTATGCTACCTATGTTATTTTGTTAAATATGTCAAACTTTTTTCTTTAAAATTTTTCAATTAGTTTCAGTTATTTAAACAATAAAATAATCATATCAAAATAATCCTAAGATTTTTATCAACAAATAGACACACACATTGATATACTTCTGGTAAAATAATAATAATTTACAATATCTTTTACTTTTTTGTCTACATGTTTCACTAATTGTTTGATAATATATCATGTTGATCATTCACTCCATTTATAATAATATTTTATCATTATCATGTTGATCTTTTCTCATAATCTTTCACAGTTATTATGTTGATATTTAACCCTAATTTTACCGATCTTTTACCCCAATTGCACTAATTTTTCACCATTCTTTACCATAGGTCTAATAAGCTTTCACCATAAAATGCACTAAAATTTACTAGTGCTATTGAATACAGTTCTTGCAATCTCTTACTATTATTTTACATATCTTTTATATCTATTATATTTATCTTTCACATTTATTACACATATCTTTCACCATAAATTTTAATATTGTTATAATTAGTTCTCATCATTATTTTACATATCTTTTAACATTATTATATATATATATATATATATATTTCATCATCCTTCTATTCAAATTTTAGCAATATAGTACTAAAACTAATTTTTCACCAACATCACCCCTCACAAGTGTATAAATAAAGGTATCTATTTATAGAGAAAAGTTTTAAAAATATTATTTTTTAATAGTTCTTAATAGGAAAAACTAAAACTAAATTATTTCTAAAAATCATAGTTAAAAAATATTGATGTCATTTCATGCACACAGTGATCATTGTGTCACCAGTGATAGGGTATATTTTGAGCATTGAAACCTTGTACTTGTCTCCTTTATTATTAGAGTAGTTCAAAAGGTTTTCTAGAAAATTAAGGTTTGAGCATCCCCCAACACCATTAGACTAGGTAAGGTAAAACAAGATTATGGTTTTAATAGACATCTGGTTTGATGGAAACCTGTTAGGGTTTCACAAAAGGATCGAAGAAAATAATTGAGCGCGGGGTTCGATTCGCCAGAATCAACCTAAGGAAAACTCCCAAAGGAAGATTCAAGAATTCAGAGGCACAGTTTAACAACGACAACTGAATTTGAGAGACAGAAGCGATCAAGAATTGATCGAAGACAGAGAACAGAAGAAGAAGAAGGTGCGAGTGAGAGGTTCGCTGAGAGAGAGAAAGAACGCGAGAGAAAGATCGAGAGAATCAAGAAATAAGTCGTATATCAGCCAAAAACTGTATCTACAATCGTATATGCCCCTATTTATATGAGGCGTACATACCGTATAAAATACACAATACAATCAGCCCAAACCTCACGATACAACCCACATACATAATCAGGAAAATGGGTCGGTAAAAAAATGGTCGATGCTGGACACTCGACCAGCCTAAAGAATACACCAAATTTTCCCCCCAAATTACAAGATAATATTTATACATCAATTCCCATCAGCGAATATTAATTCTAGCTAATCATGGATATTAAGAGTCGATTAACCCACAATCCAACTAATCCATTATTATGGACCAGGTGGCGGATTATACAACCAACCTAATTTCCATTAGCCAATTTCTACCGGCGAATGCATCACATGGGATTACATAAAAATAATAAAATATATTTCTACAACACATCAGCAGCTGCATCCATAATCCATGTGCTGCATCAATATTTCCTATTCATTCACAAAAATAAGACAAACAATTATAAGTATAAAATGATTTACAACAATTATTAGAATTAATTAAATACAATTTTTTAAGATTCATATCATGGTTGATATGGCTTAATTAGTGACATCCTCTTAAATTTCAAAATGTGTGTATATATTGAAGCGATGTCAAGAATAAACATAGATTAAAATAGATAGAAGAGAAAATCTTTCCTAACTGAACATTAACTAGTAGGAACAATTTACGTGTTGGGAAAATATTTGAAATTACTAGAGATCGGGGAAATTAAATCGAGTGTCTTTGGCATCAAAGGTGGACTTTTAAAAAAAATAATAAATTACCAAATAAGTTTCCACAATTACCAAAATGGTGTAACAATACCAAGAGAGATGGGAGAAAGGATTTAAATGTGGGACCTTTGGTACCTAAAACTCTAGTCTTAACCATAAAATCATAACCTTATTCATATTTTTCCTCTTACAATGTCAGGATAATATCCAGAAAGTAGCCTAATAATGCTCAAGTCTAAGATATCACATAAACATAGAATTGTGAGAGGATTAGCGTGTGCTAATTTTAACCATCCATATAAGGAGAGTATTCCATCATAGAGCTAGAAATTCTGAATTTTTCAATGCTTGGTGCATGCACAAGGGTATTCCAACACAATTATGAATTTTTGGAATTCAAACCATGTGCAAAGGAAAACAAGGACCTAGAATAGATGATAACAAAGAGAAGAGAGATGTTCTACGCTCTACATGGATTTTATTTGAGAACTTGTCTCATCCTCGAAGTTGTTGACTCAATTTGTCCAATCTCACCTACAGATTGCGAATATATTTACAAAGAGTCTTAGAGGTCCCTTCTTTGATTTCTTTCGGTTGAAGATTTGAGTTGGTTTCAACCCCACGATATGCTTAAGGGGGTGATTAAGTAATTGGTTAAGACATCAATCAAGATCCCACTAAATATGCTTTTGTGCTTAAACCATGATTTTATGTACTAAATTTACTTTATTATTAATTTTGTATTCATTACAATTCATTCTTTTATAATTACTCTTGTAAATATTGTACCTATAAATAGGAATACATAATATCACCCAAATTGTGGTGAATTTTATACAAGCCTACAAAGGAAAAGAAGAACTAGGTGGCTGGCTAGGTTGGATCAAGATAAAGAAGAACCAAGTGAGCGTGGGAGTTGAAGGATGAGCAGTGGTGCACAAGAGAAGAAAAAAATGACCAAGGGGAGATGGGTCATGAGAAATCAAGCAGATGAGTGGGGTGTGATTTTAACATCCCAAAATTCACTACTGAAAAATTTCATTTTATTAAATAATTAGCGGAAGCGAAATAACAAAACTGTGAATTCTGGGGATATTACCGCCACACTTAGTACCAGACTGGGTCACTCCTACCGTTCTAGCACCAAGTGCTAAGGCTGAAGAGGATTATCATCAAACACGATTCAATTAAAACAAGAATTCATAACAGAACTAGAAAGTTCATAGTATGGAAATCAGAGTATGCGGAAAAGAGTTTACAAACCAAAGTATATAATTAAAATTCCTTGAAAGGAATAAAGATTACAATACAATAAAAATCAAGTCTTAGAAAACCGGTACAACGTAAAAGAACATGAAAAGAAAATTCGATCACGACTCTCTCAAATCCCCAGGCCAAGTCCATACTCAACACTCAGCCCCGCCCGATGCCTCGTAAATATCGAAGTCATCAAAGATAACATCACCAACCTACACAAACTCAGAGGGGCCTGCTGCTCGTGCGAATGAGTAGCACCCATAAAAAGGGTGTTCAGTACACTACGTACTGAGTAAAGTAACCATGCAGCTAAGACCAAGCATACAAAAACATGTAACACGAGTACGATCACATAAACAACAAACAATCATTACAGATGAATAAAGGCCAAGTTCTAGTCCGGAAGAACTGATTCTTTAATTTTTTTGATCAATACTCATTTCACATCATGTTTGTTATCATTCCATGCGAGTGCGGGAGCCCCACTATTATAGTCGGTGGACCGGAAACATAAAGAGCATAAAGCTCCTGACCACTATTGTTGTCGGTGGATCGATCTCTAGGGCAAGATACTCTTGGACACTATTATTCGCCGGTGGACCGGTCTGGCCCCGACCATCATGGTGTTTCACTATAAGTACTTAGTATCTTTCCCATGTCTTAGCACAGTTATGTTTGGTTTGTTGAGCACGGAATCCACCACTATTATAGCCGATGGATTGGAAACGTATAGGGCATAATGCTCCTGACCACTATTATTCGCCGGTGGATCGGTCTCCAGGGCACCCCGGCTCCTAGCCACTATTATTCGCCGGTGGACCGGTCTGGGTATGGCTCCTCTTTAAATGATTAATATCTTACTGTATCTTATTCAACAAGTTTCATCCTAGACATGTATGTCACGCTCCTTTTACACTTATCCTCCCAAAAGGGCCAGTCCCATATCTTCAGACTTCTACACCTCCTAATAAGCCCCTAGCCGCCTTTCCTTCCTCCACTTATTCACACTGGAGGATCACTCCTAAGTGTGTGGGTCAAGGCCCACTACCTAACACCTCCAAGTCCACTCACTACCTTACCTTAGGGTTTCCTCCGGAAACCCTAATTTGGGACTATATGGTCCATCCTTCTCCACCTCACACAACCAAGGTTGTTCAACACCTCATACATCACTTCCTTAGATTCACCCCTCATCATTTCACTGTAATCCCCCGAGTACACGTGTGAACACGAAACCCTAGGTGGCTATACCAAACCCTAACTGGCCACACCAAACCATAACATCCTTCTTTCCACCTGCCACCTCTCTATTCCTCACCTTCCACCCTTGCTTCTACCATGATATTAATACTCTCCCTACACATGACATTCATCCACTCTCATCTCATACTCCATTCACCCTCCATTTATTTTTACTTTCACCACCATCTCAAATGAGGGTTTTCCTCCCAAGCCCTAGTTAGGTCTCTTGTGCACCCTTATACTAACCCACGTACTATTTTTCACCCAAAGCTTCCAATCACCCAAAAAACTCTTCCCTTACCTTACTTACATCCCAATACAACTTTTCACATGTAAATTTCATCCCCATGCGGACTTCATACACCCTATGCAAACTCTCGAAGTTTGTATGCAAAACCCTAGAATTCCCATGCAAACCCTAGATTTTCCCATGCAAATCTTAGAGTCTTCCCTACAAGATTCACCCACTCCTTTATTTTATTTAGAGCCCATTTTTATTCTTCCACTCATAGATCACGGGATACTTAGGTCAATCCCACAATCTTTATTCAACTCATTTCCCCTTGGTCAACTTACTTCCCTTTGGCCAACTTACTTTCCTATCTTTCTTTTTCATCTTTCCACCCCATATTACCACATTGAATATCCTAGCATACGTGTTCTAAAAGGCTACATCACATCATATCACAATTCACAGTATATACATATTAAACACATGCCATAACAAAGCACATGAGCATACCTCAACTCCAAGCTGCGCTATACACAAAACAATCATAATAATAAACATAAGATACATAACATATCATGATACATGACATACAAGGCATATAAGGTGCATAGCACATATAGGGTCTTAGCTACATCCTTACCTAAAATTTCACCGGTCTTAGAGTACGCTCCTACGCCTCCATAGGGTTTTGACTGGTTTCGCCTATAAGAGGGAAAACTAAGGATTAATTTCCCTCCTACCAAAATACTTGTTATTTCTAACTTTATTCTCATATTAGGGTTACAATCATTAAAAGAAACTCTACAAGTGAAAATAGGGTTTTTAATTCTCAAGTTAGCCTAATAGAGTATTACTAGTCAAAATAGGTTTATGTTAATATTTATAGCCATATTTATATTATTAAATCTAATAGCTTTATTTCTTATAATAATAGTGCTAAAATTAGTTATAGAAAAAATAGTGATGTTAATAATAATAGTAATACTAATACTCATAGTAATAAAAACCCTAGTATTTTTGGGGCTAAGACTAATAATAGGGTTAGAGATAAAATAATAATATAATAATAGTAATACTAACAAAATAATAATATTGCTAAGGATATGATATTAGTAATAACATTTGAAATAATTATAATATAAGGGTTTGAATATTTTTACCATAATAATGATAGTAATAATAATAATAATAATAATAATAATAATAATGCTATAGTAACATTGTTAATAATAAAGGCATTAGGAATAATATTAGCAATATTTGAATAATAAATAATAAAAATATTGAGGTTTGAGTATTCTTCTCAACAAAATGATAACATGCCAAATCTAGTATAATAATAATAATAACAACAACAACAACAACAATAATAATAGTAATAATAATAATAATAATCGAAATAATAGTAAAATAGGGTTTTGACCCCTTATTAATAATAATAATAATAATAATAATAATAATAAAAGAATAAAGTTTGCATAAATAGGCCTTAGGGGTTAAGAGGCGTAAGAGTACCACCTAGAGTTAGTGGTGATAGGCGACGGCGGGGAAAGAGGGAGAAAAGGAGAATAGTTGAGTGTTGGGAATAGGAGAGGGGGGATGAGGGTGGAATTTGCAGTGGTAGTGGATGCCCAGGTGGAGAGGGTTGGAGTGGGGATGGTGGCGCAGCCAAAGGCGGCGACAATGCTGTGGTGGCCGAGGGTGGTGGAGAGGGAGGAAGGGAGGAGGAGAGAGAGAGGAAGGGGAAAAGGAGGGTATGGAAAGGTAGATGAAGGTCTACAGGTAATTTTGGGAGGTGTAAGAGGTGGTGGTTGCGGTGGGAGTGGCACAGCGACGGTGGTTGGGTTGAGGCTGGTCGGGGGGTGCACTTTGCATGACCAAGGTGGCTTGTGCAGGGCAAATCGAGGGTGGTGGTGAGTGTTGCTTGGTGGAGGGTGTTGCAGGGAGTATTTTGGTAGGTGGCTCAGGCAGCGGCGTTGGATAGCAGTGATAAGAGGGGGCAAAATTATGGGTTGAGAAAAAAGGGGTGAACGAGGGTGGTAGAAGGGTATTTATAGGCTAAGATTGAGGGGGAAAGAGAGAGGGGGAGTGAGGGAGGTTGGTGGCAGGCGTACGGGTCCCTAGCCAGTGACCCAATGGCTAGAGAAGGCCTAAAAAAGTCTGCAAGGTGGCTGCTCAAGAAAGGGAAAAGGAGAGGATAGAGAGTCACGCGTGAGGAGAGAGCAAGAGGCTATGATTGGGTGGAGGGGAGAGAGGGAGTGTCAGGGAAGAGAATAGGGGTGGCAGCTTGGCGTGCAGTGGCGTAGGGGTTGCATGCCTGTGCCGAGAAGTGGAAGGGTCGGGCACAGGGAGAGAGAGGGAGTCGGGGGAGAAGAAAGGGGATGGGGCGTGCAGTGGACTAGGCGGTCCAAAGGAAGAAAGAAAATAGGGGGACCCAGACCAGGCGGGGGAGAAGGTGCAATGTGCGGGCCTGGGCTGTGCAGGAGGAAGGGAGGGGGAATTGGGCCGCAAGGCTGGGCTGGCCTAAGTCGGGGGAGGGAATGGGAAAAAAAAAGAAGGAAGAAGGGAAAAAGGAGAAAAGAAGAGAAAAGAGGTAAAAAGAAAAATAGGTGGGTTGGGGTATTTAAAATATTTTAGTATTTTAGAATATTTAAAAATAATAATATTTTAATAAAATAATAATTAAATTCTATTTTTAGGTTAATTTAGGATTTTTGAAATATTTTTCTTCAATTCCATTTTAATTAGCAAAACACTCTAATTTTTCCAATTGCATTATTTATTAATTTCCTCTTCATTTTACCCTAATTAATCCCTCTTATTTTAATAAAATAATTTAATTAATCAATTTTTATAATAAATCCTTAATTAGCCATAATTCTTAAAATTAGGGTTTTAGAGTATTTAAGTAATGGGTTCCTATGTGGTGGTTTAAGTTAGGATGGGTACATAAGAAGATAAACTAGGTCACGAAGCTGATTCGAGTGATGGAACAATGTAATTTAAGGGTTTTTTTGGTGCATGAGAAAAGAAATCATGTGAGGAAGGGCAATGGTATAAGTAGGAAAAGGCAAGTTGAAGATTCCTTGCTAGGGTGAAGTCATGAAGCACTATGTAGAGTGGATAGGGATGTGTTTGGTAGAGGTGAAGAGGTCAGTGCATGGGGGTAGGTGAAGGAGGAAATTTTGATTGCTACAGGGGTTGGTTGGTAGTCTTTGGTTGCGCTTCAACTTTGGGGTTGGGGTTAGTGTGGTTTGGTTTGGGGGTTTGAGGATCAACTACAGACAACCAAAGAGAGAGAGAAGGTCATGTGGGGAGGGTATGGTAAGGTTGGAAGGCTGGGATTGGGGTAAAAAATAATAATAAGAGGATTTAGATCCAAAATTAATAAATAATAACAAATAAATTTAAGAGATTATTAAATACAAGAATTCTACCTAATCAATATTTCTTAAAATCTTAATCTATTGGCCTATATTATTAAATAAGAATACACATAATAATACATGCAACCCTAAAATAATTTGTTTAATACATTATGCATAATACTCAATTTTATATTTAATATATCTACATTAGGGTTTCTACAAATAGGGTATTACAATTATAGGCTGAGATTAAGATCTATGATTAAAGAATTTTAAAGTTAGCAAAGGTGAGCTAGGTTCTAAAACTTAGTCGCACTCTAATTTCCTTAGGAAGGTTGGGTGGCTCAAGTTGTGTTGTTAACTTGGAGTTCAGCTAAGTAAAGGTCACTAAAAAGTGGAGCATGATCTTTCTTGATATGATGACCAAATGGGATATCTTTAACCCTATAGGGAGCAACATTATAGGGACTTTGATGCTAGGATAGGCATTATTGGATGGAGGATGATGCCATGGTGATGCGGATTAATTATGGTTTAATAGACCATGTGTCTTAAAAGTAAGGTCCATTAGGATTTAAGCCCATGGGGGATAAGGAGGACTTTGAATAAAGGAACACACAAAAATATAGAGTGTTTGGAGGTTTACACAAGTCGTAATGTCGAGGAACACACCCATGTCAGAGAGAAACAAAGATGAAGCAAAAATGAAAATGTCAAGGATCAACACATAAGGGTTATATTCACCAACAAGTTTGTGTTGAGGAACGCGAGCATCTAATGTTGGATAACACACTTGTTTCAATGCCCATACAGATAGTGCTATTTTTTGGCCCGTTTCTTTGTGGGATGTTTCCCAATGTCATTAGGATTTAAGCCCATGGGGGCTAAGGAGGACTTTGAATAAAGAAACACACAAAAATATGGGGTGTTTGGAGGTTTACACAAGTCGTAATGTCGAGGAACGCACCCATGTTAGAGAGAAACAAAGATGAAGCAAAAATGAAAATGTCAAGGCTCAACACATAAGGGTTATATTCACCAACAAGTTTGTGTTGAGGAACGCAGGCATCTAATGTTGGATAACACACTTGTTTCAATGCCCATACAGATAGTGTTATTTTTTGTCCTTTTCTTGTGGGATGTTTCCCAATGTCATTAGGATTTAAGCCCATGGGGGCTAAGGAGGACTTTGAATAAAGAAACACACAAAAATATGGGGTGTTTGGAGGTTTACACAAGTCGTAATGTCGAGGAACACACCCATGTTAGAGAGAAACAAAGATGAATCAAAAATGAAAATGTCAAGGCTCAACACATAAGGGTTATATTCACCAACAAGTTTGTGTTGAGGAACGCGGGCATCTAATGTTGGATAACACACTTGTTTCAATGCCCATACAGATAGTGCTATTTTTTGGCTCGTTTCTTTGTGGGATGTTGCCTAATGTCATTTTTGTCTCTCTGGTTAGTTCTAGGGTTTCTTTAATCCCATATAAAGGGTTCTATCATATATTAGTTGATGTTCAAAGCATAACCCACTGGTGAGAGGTAATAAATGGGAGAGAATTCTTGTGTTTATAAGTTTAAGCTCAGATCTAAGGAACTCTTAATTAGGAACAAGGATTCTTAATTGTGTGGATTACTCAAGAGGGTGCTCTTGATTAATATTGGTTAGGAAAACATGAGATTAAGTGTTCTTGAATTCTTATACTAGTTGATAAGATAGTAATAAAGATTTAGGTTTGGTAAATTGCTCGTGTTCCCTTATTTTGGATATATTTTGCATAGTTCTTTATTTTTCTTAGTTTTAGATTATTGATCTGTTTATAGATCGGTCTTAAAAACACAGATCCAAGACCTGGTCTATTTTATCTAGAAGGATTCTTGTAAGTTGTAGGACATGCCCAAAATTAAATTTTGTAATAAATTTCCCCAAAATGATTTTCATCCACAAAAATTTCCCCACGACCTCCTCACAACTCTATCCAACCAAGTATCATCACCCTTAAAGATCTTATGGTTTCTCCATCTCCGCAAAGCTCAACATGTGACAATGAACCTAAAAGTGCATTGTGATTAAGAAGAACTTAATATATTGTGATTAAGAAGAACTTAATATCTTGTTCTTTTCAAATTTATATATTACACGAAATTTGAATATTAACCTTTATTTTATAAACATATTAAGAAAGGTGAACTAATTTTATGCCACATTAATTCTTTCTTCACTAATTATTTAAGTCATAACTTATATTAATTTTTAGAAAACCAAATTTTCAAGCAATTACTTAAAAATAGTTAAAACATCATATGTGAGCATTTATAATGAGATGAGCTAACTCTCACTAACCTGTCACAATCGCATCAACACTTTTTTACTCTCACCCTTATTAGAGCAACAACATAATAAGTGCATAGGTCGATAGTACTCTTCAAATCTAGTGGCAACTATTTACCTTTCATTAAAGACATTGATCTTATCTCGATTTGATAGCAGTGTGCATATGTATGCAAGTGTATAGGATTAATGGGATGATATTAATGGACTTTGGGATCTAAAAGGAACTAGTTCACTATTTTGTGGGTTTTTTCTCCACAATTCAATAAATCAGTTGGCATACCTTATAAGTATTATGATAAGTAATTGCATCCACCTTTTAAGAAGAATTTAGATATGCCATTGATCACTTACTATTAGGCTATGTCTAAACAACCTACAATGGATGACAAAACCAAGATGGGCAATCCATACATATGAAGCCTCTCACCTTACATGAGACTAGGTTTCCTAAAACCTTCATATACAATAGTAGAATAAAATAACAAAAATGATTACAAAATAAGCTAACAACAAACACAAGACTAAGCACCAAATATAAGAAACTAATTTGGCAACTTGCAAAAGGCAACATACCACCATCATATAAGCAATGAAGGGAGAAGACAAACCAATAGAATCAAATTCCCAATATTCCTATAATAACTTGAATCAAAGAATAAAATTTTCCAAGTATAGACAAAGAAAACCATAACACAACCAAGAAATCTTAGAAAAAAACTTGTATTCCCTCCTAAGCCCAACACATACATTATGTGTAATAAGATACCTATAATTTCATTGAGAGAAAAGAAAACCTTTAATATATATGTATCATTCTCCTCCCATTTCAATATTTCATAGATAATTTAGCTAAAAAAGTTTATAACTTATGAGCTTTAGGAGATTTTTAATGAAACGAGAAAAATGAATGATATTTTTGCACATAGGGAAAGTGAATTTCACTATTTTTTTTCTTTTGTTTGATTCAGTAGAGAGGAATAGGAATATAAGGCAACTTTGAGAAAAAAAGAGATTCTATTGAAAAACATAATAAAAAAAACTTTGTAAAAAGGTTGAGTTTCATGAAAGAAGATACGAAACATATGATCAATAAGTAAAGTGTCGATAGATTTCTACATAGGTTGAAGACATAAAGTCAATGGAAATAAGTGACATTCAAAGAAAGATCGTGCACCTATGTGATGGCATCAAAGAAGAAGAATTAAAAGACTATGAGAGACAATAAGATAGTAAAGAATGAGAAAAATGAGAGGAAAGAATAATTAATGCAAATAATTTAATGGCATCAAATGCTCTTGTCACAAGTTTTGGTAGATAATGAAAGAAGCTTTATGGCATGCCGAATAAACCAAACAAAATGTGTTTATATATATATATATATATATATATATATATATATATATATTAAGAATTAAAAGGACCAATGAACTTCATAAAAATATTGTGGTTCTAAATTCTAAAAGATTATGGAATTGATAACAATCAATTCATCGAGAAGAAATGATTATAAGAATTTTGCTACTAAAACACAACAAAAAATGGAAGGGGTGTCATAAGGGAGTTAGTGTCATTTATTTGGGGGTGGAGAGGGATTCATGAGGGAGGGATCCAGTCAGTGCACTAGCTAATAGTGGTAGTGCCACATGTCGATTAATGATTAGCGGAGGGTTTTTAAATAAAAAAATTTATCCGAGCATTTTTAATCTTGTAAAAACGAAAAATGATATCTAAATTAATTTTCTTTAAATGGAAATCCTTACACATTTCTATGATATTTATAATTTTTCTCTCTTTTTCTATCATCTCTCTATAAAAAAAACTTACTTATAAGCTATTTTTTAATTATTGTTGTTGTTATTATCATAAGTGTAATTATTTTTATCTTAAATTTTATTATTATTGTTATTATAATCCTAATTAAATTTATCTTGTTTTTATTTTGCAGTTTTTAGTTTTAGTATTTGTTAATTTCATGTTCTTATAACCTTCATATAATTATTATTATCTTAAGTATTTTATTTTACTTTTAGATTATTGTTGTTGATTATTGCTTATTATCTTGCTTATTGTTTATTATTGTGAGAGCATTATTTTCTTATTATCTACAATGTCTTCCAACCAAATACTCAAAAAGACAAGGGTGGAAGAAAGGGTAAAGGTAAAAGTATAGAAAAAATCATAAATTTCACAAAATCCACAAATTCAAAAAAATCATCCATTCATATAACCCTAAATATTAATCGTCAACAAATACAACACTATACTCCTAAATTTTAAGTAATATAGAGTGCCTACAAATTTTCTCGAATGGAAAAATACAAGGAAATTTTAATTTAATTTTAGTGCTCTAATATTTTCAGAGATGCAACATTTGGGAGGCTAATGAATTAATTCAAGTACCTTAAACCTTTCCAAACTTAAAATCCACCAAATTGTCCCAAATTCGACCAAGGATTAAGTCCTATGAGGTTCAATGGGAGTTTTCAACTAATAATACCATGAATTATATGGATTAGTATCTTACCACCCCTATAGAAATATCATATATGTCAAGATTATCTTATCCTTCATTCTCATCACAACAACTACTCAATGATGATAATGACATAGCATATGAACAAACTACAGGGAATGATGAGAGATGAGTATCTCTTAAGTAGCAGAACCACGTATTATCAAATGTTGATCGCTTTATTACATTTTCATTATGGAATTGATATCTAAAACACAAGAATCTAAACACTTTACAAGCATTTCCGCATACTTACTATGATAAAAGGATCCCTACATTATGGTCCTTTGAATTAGATAAGGAAATTTATGGTAATATCTTCTAAATTTTAGAAATCAGAAAAAAGCACATAAACTCAATTCACCCTCTCTTCTTGAGTATCTAGGGAATTGTTTCACTGTGTAAAGTCTTATAGTACCATTTCACTTCAAAGTCAAATGATATTGTAGTACTCACATATGACACTTGTTTCATTTTAACATTTAATTGTTAATTTGTGTTTTCTCTTTCTTAAAAAAAATGGTAGACTACCACTATTTCATTTATATGGTTTCTCATAACCATTATTGATTCACATGGGATTCATTCATCTTTATTCAGTGCTTGATTTCTAATCTACTTTATTGAAATCACATGTGATTATGTTGTCTCATTTATATATATGTCAGATAACCATTATGTCCTTCATATGAGATTTGTTTATCTTCATCCAATGCTTGATTTCAAGTATACTATATAGGTATGACATGTAATTGTGTTATCTTATTCAAAAAAAAGTTAGGTAACTATTGTTGTCTTCACAAGAGTGTTGGACAACCATTATTTCATTCACATGGGTTCTTATTTCAATGAGTAAAAGACAATTCATGTGAAGAAAAGTTGTCTGGTATTGTCTCTTTTGTTTGTTTCCATTATTGACATGAGATATCTACATGAGTTCACATCTACCATTTTTATATGTTTCTTTTCTATGACTTTTAGATAACAAGTTTCTAGTGATTTCACATGAGTTGTGTCGATGCACCACTCTACTTTATTGCTAACGTCTATATATACCCAACTTCATGAAATTCCACAAGCACAACACCATATTATTTTCAATTCATTAAGAAGAAGCTAACGAAGGTGAGGGTTTTAATGTCCTAAAAAATAGTGAAAGTGAGAAAAAATTTGATGTAACCCAACCCAAAACAACAAGCTCGGAGGAAGCTGATTGATTTTATGTTTGACATTTTTGGGCATTAACGTTGCAATGTCAGGCTAATGTAAAAAAAAAACAAGAGTTTTAATATCTTCATATTTGTAGAACTTTCAATGTACATGCCCTTAGAAGAAGCTTAGAGGGTGAGACTTTCAATTAATATGCTACTTACCTTTTCCTTATGCTCATGAACGAATGGTATGGCCTAGCTGGTAAGTGTTAGGGATACGGAAAAATTCAATACCATGTTAACGTTTAAGATTGTTGATGTAATACCTTCATTTGAAGAGAGCGTTATAAGGATTGATCTGCCTACTTATATGAACATGATATATCATCCTTTTGGTAATTCTATCCTAAAAACTCCATAGTTAAGTGTATTGGCCGTGAAGCAATTTTTAGGATCGGTGAGCCTCCTCGGAAGTTTAAGAAATTATTTGAAAATATCTTGGGAAGCACGTAAGAGAGAACAAAGCGCGTTAAAAGAACTCTTGTTGATCTGTGGGGTCAACCGATCAATCTAAAAGTGCTCCAAAGTATCCCCCACGTGGTCGTATAGTCTTAGGGTGTTACATATGGTATCAAAGCAAAACCGCGACCGCATGTTGAACTTAGATGAGTCAGTCAGCTACCTAACGTGACGATTCTTGGGATAAACTGTATTAAGACAGTCAGTGATTGAGATACAACGAGAACGTTGTGATCTTTGAGTGGGGGTGAATATAATACCCAATTTGAGCGGAGTGTTATAAGAATTGATCTAGCTACTTATATCAACATGGTATACTATCATTTTGATAATTTCATTCTAAGAACTCCACAATTAAGTGTGTTGGTCGTGGAGAAAATTTTAAGATGTGTGACCCTTCTGAAAAGTTTCAATTTTTTTTTTGAAAATTTCTCGGAAAGCATGTGAGTGAAGATAACACATGCTGAAAGGACTCGTATTGACTCGAAGTGTTATAGTTAAGGAATGTGAAGTAGCTTGTTTTTTTTTATTAATACAAAAATGAATTTTATAAGAAAGAGGTTGCACAAGACAAATTATAACTAAAATATATGCAATTCATCCGCATTTTTGTGATATAGATACTTCAAAAGAAATTTATGTGACACGCCGTTGCTAACTATCAAGGATGGGGAAATAGTAGTAGAATAAAAAATATCAAACATAAAATAAATAAATAAAATATATGGTCTATTCATCTATGTCAACCTTTATGACAAACTAAGGTTAAGATTGTTGACAAAGTAACAAAAATTTACATGTTTTGTTGGCTAAAAGTAATTTTTCCTCTTATCTTTTATTTATATTTATCGGTATGGAGAAACTTATTTTAAAGTAAAATGCATCGTAGATCACTATAATCCATTTGGCTGGCCCATATTGTTCAAGAGAGTAAGTTGGCGGGAATGAGAATCGAGGAAAAGATTTAGCATTTCCTTTATTTGTTAATAGACCATGAATTAAAATGGGGATTGAGATCAAAATACTTCAACTCCCACCAAATTATTACGAAGGTGTAGGTATTAAGATTTTAGAATTGGAATAAGGGTTTAAAAGATGAAAATGCCCTTATTTAATCACTTTGAAAGACACTTTAGCTATTCATATACACTACTGAAAAAGGCATTTTAATAAATTAATTATTTTATTCTTAATCATTTTTTCACATACCAAACCAAAAACATATATACTCAAATCAATTCTCAATTATTTATTCCCATTTATTACTTTCAATCCTAAATCTTCATTCTCATCTATCAAACATACAATAACTAGATTACATCGCATTTCATTTTAGCTCAACTTGGTTCAAATTTATGATCGATTATAGGGTATTATTCGGTTTGCGTTAGTTTTATTTGGATCAGTTTGGATACACTGGGTTATTAGGTTTGAATTTCGGTGGATTTTGGATCGGTTCCCATATTTTCGATATTTGGAGCGAGTTTATTGACAGATCAGAATCAGATATTATTTCTGATTATTCGGTTTGTACAACCTATTTCGAGTCGGCCTGTCATTTCAAGTGCCATATTGGTAGAAAGAATCAGGCGATCAGCTTCCGTAACGACCAACATGGTTCCTTTAGTTTTCAAGACGAGGCCCGTGTACAGTAAAATAAATATCGCTATGGCTGTGATTTTCCTATCAGACCTGTTTTGCCTTGAAAAAAACCTCATTTGTACCGTCATTGCTGCAAAGCTAAGAAATTGCCGATCCCGATACAGAACAGAACTGTCTGCCTATTAACTTTATTTTGACAATAGAAAAGCGTAGCCACCTCAAGGACGCCATTGCAAACTGCAAAATGAGAGTCTGACAAACCTGAAGGAAAGCAAATAAATACACAAATTAGAACGAGACTACAACCAAAAGAATAAAAGTTCACTTACATCAATCACGGCCATTTGTATCCAAAGAAGAGAAGTGAAGTGAAATTGATTGGATTCAGAGCATAAACTAACCTCCATGCGCTTCGAAATCTACGTCAACAACTGACAAGCGTTTGACTGAGCTCTTATTTGCCATACACCGTAAAATGAAGAACCATACGTTGTGTGTTCCATCAACCATCCCTTAACAATTAGGCTTTCTATCATGCAGCTGCAGTCTCTCCACTAGAAGGTATGGGAACGATCCTTGAGGATTCACTATCTTTGACTACTCTATTGTACACGACTTTAAAGGACTGTGAGCTGCATGGTTTTTTAAGCAGACTTACAGGCACTCTCAAAATTTGCCTCCGATTTCTCTTCCCCTTAATCAAGATTCTGAAACTTCGCTCATTAGCTTCCAGTAAGTGTTCAGAAATACTGTTCTCACCACCCACTTTTTCGTTACTAGTTATTGGGCCATCTTTGCCCTCTTCATTTTCCATGATCGAAGCTAATTTGCTCACGTTATCCTCCGCTTCTGGTGCAGGAGCTCTTCCTTCTACCTTCACCTCAGCCCCATTGGAAACATCATCCAGCACAACGGGGGATAAGATTGGGATGCTATCAGAATTCACAGGTTGCGAACTTTGCTCCAATTTAGGATCAGAGATCGGCTCAGTCACAGATGACAACACAGAGAACTCAACAGAATGACAGCCAGGCCAGACAGTGGTAGGTATAAAGTCAGGTGTATTGGGATTAACATTGCACTGCCAAGTGTAAGGAAGGCGATAAAAGTGACTACTTTTTGGTGGAAATGTATTTGGCAGGGGTTGGGGCTGTGCATAGGGCGGATAAACAAAAGGCAGCGGTTGCATAATAGTGGGGGTTGTAGGAGGAGACGGAAATGCATGATGGCGGGAAGAGCAAATTGGATTAACAGCAGTCATTAGAGCGGCAGGGCCTGGTTGAAGAGTCATGTTCATTGGCCAAGGACCAACTGCTGGGACACCACCGGGGCCAGAATGAAGATTAGCATTAATACCTGGAGATGCAGAACGTGGATGAGTGGTTAACGGATTGAATGGTGCTGCAGATGCGGACAGCTTCTTGTAGGGTACATCAGGTGCATCATTTGGATTCAAGAGCACATGCGTATCCTCTGAATGATCCTCTTCTTGCAAGGCAGAACTTTTGTCATTTTCTGTTTCAGAACTGGAAGTCACATCTTCAGAAAACTGCACCTCTTCAATTGACACAACAGAACTTGTAATGTCATTCTCAGTCTTTGGTACATGTTCCACCTCATGGAAATCAACAATATCAGCATTTAATTCTTCGGTTCTCAACAATGGATTGTCACACGTTATGGCGTCAACTGTCGCTATGCTTTCTGTTTGATTTTCTTCTGTCCTTGCACCACTTATAGCATGACCAGTTAGCAGGCGTTTGTGATCTGAATGACAATATTCATCAATTTCTACAACATTCTCAACCGCTGTTTCTGTCTTCCCAAAGACATCATTCCCTGTAGAATTATTAACTGCATCACTTTCCTCTTTCTCAAGGCCTCCCACTGCATCATATTGGCCATCACTCTGGCATTCCCAGGATTGGAATTTAGTAATAGACCCCGGAGGAGCAAGTGCCACATCCTTGTAGGAGGGAGACCTCCCTAAACTAATTATTGAAGTTTTTTCGGTGCTCTGCCCAATCTCAGAATCTCTGCTCAGAGGCTCATTTTCGGTTGACTTCGCTGCATGTTTGACTCTGTAAGCCACAGCCTTTCCAAACCTCCTTCCAAATTTGTTTACTTGAGAGGCACTCTTAGCTGCAGTCTGATCATCATGACTCGCAGGAGATAATGTTCGTTTCTTTACTACATAATATTTACTGTTTTGCTGGGAATTGGTCAGTCTAGCATGATCAGTTTCAGCAAGCAATTCCTTTTTCTGATGGCCAAATACCTTCCCAATAGTTGGGCGTCTCTGATTCAAGCGCCAACTATCAGAGCCAGCTGATCTAAGCCGTTGAACAGGCAACCAACCATCTTCCGCTTCAGCATTTGTTTCAGATAAAGGTGTGGCAGGCTCTGTCTCAGATACAGCTGGATCTGAACTGATATGCATGTCAGTATGGGCTGCTTCAAGAACAGCAGCTTGCTTTGGAACTGCTGCAATGCCATCTACAGAACTTACTGCATCTGTGGGACCTTCACTTTCAGAATCATCAATCTGCTTCTCAACTTCAACCTCCACGGAATTATCTCTTGCAGATCCCTCAGAGTTTGTTTTGTTAGAGTTGTGGTTGGATATTTCTTTGAGCTGCAACAAAAAGTCCCAAAAAGCACATTATCAAAACTTAAAACATGCAGATCTCAGAGGGAACAAACAACTCTTTCTAATTTGCAATCACATATTTTCAACCGAACCTCGACTTAATTATTGGAAATGAAAACAGGAATGGACATAATATCGTCAAGAATCAAACAGAATTCACAGCCTTAATGATGAACAAAATTACCTTACTAAAGCTCTTTCGCTTAGCTGCTGCTGAATTCTTCCTTTTGACATCATGACTGGGATTTATGTAGTCAAGCAAGTCTGAGACACTGAAAAATATAGATAGAACAAATTTCAGTCCAAACAAATCCATAATTAGTTCTCATTTATAGGTTGCATAAATAGAAAAAGGGTACAAAATGAAAGAACAAATAATGGCGGCAAGGTCCGGCACTAAAAGAAGACATGATACAGCGAAGGTGATTCCAAGAGTGCCATCGAGAGCAAACATGAAATGCCTAAATTTATATTAAATATGAACCGCTATATGTTGTGGCAACCTCCCATAAGCAAAAGAAAACACAGATAGTTGTCTGATTAAAGCAAGTAGCTTCCTCCAAATCAAACAAAAGATAAATCATGGAGCAAAGAAGAAAAGAACTGCAGTCATGTGCCAATTCAACTCACAGTAGAACAGATACTAGATACGTTAACAATTTATGCGAATTTTTAAGGATAAAAATAAGCATTCAGTGAAACCACCTTGACAGCTAAAACCCAAAAAAGACCCATGCGATGCCTTCGCTTCAGCTCACCTCATATTGTTGCTAAACATGTTGCATCTTAAACTACTAACAAGCACTTTCCATCATGCATTCCCATGCTTGATATGCTTCAAAGGAAAAGACATAATGCTCGTCAAAAGTAGGGCTCAAGTGTGAACTAGGTTATATAACAAATGGGAAGAGAGTGGGTGGGCATCGAGACAGTCTTAGTAAGTGGGTCAATAATTCATTCATCTGTTCCCCTCTTGGCTTGAGTCGGTAGCTATAAAGCTTGAGAGCATTAGTACAAGGTGCACGACACAAGACACACGATTGGGCCAGCCTCCCGATTCACAAATTTCATACGTCCAGGACCCTGCCCAGTCATCAGCGAAAGCGAATCAAACCCAGAGAAAGGCCCATTTCTTGATGCTGTTTTTCTGCTTTCTCTTTCTTGGCTAAGAAAACTATACTTACGTCGTCATTATAAAGGGGCAACACAAGTACCGGTTCTACTGGCAATATTCTACATGAAACCTAAATCAACTCCCTAATAGGTTTTCCTGGTTGATATGCTCAAACTTGCCAGGTTGTATTACCACTAGAACCAAAAATTTGTCATCCAACAATATCAACCTTAACTAGTGATAATAAGACGTGTATGAAGCTTTGAGTATTACAACCAAATAAGGGCCAAAATAATGGTGAAATAGCATGCAGGGAATAAGAAGCACACCTCAGGTGGCCTTTGCTAGCTATGGAAGCATCAGGCTTTCTAGTTCCATTTCGCGCAGCTTCCTGCTGCTCAAATGCCTTTGATTCAAAATACTCAAGCCAAGCAGCAGCATCCTGCATATTACACACATCATCTAAGCAACCACATGCAAACTCAGTTTCACAGCCAAAACTAAAATGACCTGCCGAATATTAACATTTTGGGATATGTGTTTAAATCTTATTTATTATTCAAGGAGTCATTTGTTGTAAATTGTGATAAGAATGTAAGTATAGTCCTGGAATTTTCTAATATGTCACATCTGAAATGAATGATTAAGTGACAAATAATGTTAAACAATGCCGTAGAATAGAATATGTGACAACTGAGGGGGGGGACCTGAAAACAGGCTGTTCTGAGTTCCATTATATAGTGGAGGCATTTACCTGTGTACGCAAATCGTCAGGACCCAACTTAGCTCTAAGAATTTGCAAGGTTGTTTGCTCATGCTGAACACTTAAAGGATATGCTTCCATTAACGAGAGTGCAATAGCTATGGCATGGTAGCTTGCAGCCGTCTAGAAAGGATAAAAGAATAAATCACGCACTTGGCCAACAAAATTTTGCAACTTTGAAGTTTGCACACACTGGATGAGATTCACAGACCACAACATGGAATAGTAAAGGTAGTTTTGAGAAGAAAACTTGAAATTTCTTTCCATGCTCATATGTGATACTACTGTTGGAATGAGTTTTAACAAATAACTCAAATCAGCCACAGTTAAAGCAAAAGGCGAACCTCATAGGCCCAAAGACCCCTAAGGGATTCGTGTAAGTTTCAGCATGCATGTACGGCCATATCAGAAAATATCAACAAAAGTGAGCAGAATTTAGGAAGAACCTGAATGTGGTCAGGTCCGAGTAACATCTGGTTACATTTCAGAGCCTTGTGTAGATACCTAAGTGCAACATGCACATTACCTAGGCCTTCCTCCATCATAGCCACATTAATACATGTTGCAGCAGTATTTGGATGAGAAGGACCACAAGTGAGATGCAGCAGATAGAGCGCACGCTTCACATACCTGTCAGAAGTAGAAACAAGAGAACTTTTGAACAAATATCTTCCATTTAAGATTTTTTTATTAAAAAAATAAAAAATAGTAAGGGAGGCAGATGAGAACATCTGAATACATCGCTAACTGAACAGAATAGCAACCAATTATAGTGACTTCCAGAGTTCAAGATTTTGACCAAAATATTTCAGAATGGTGAATAACTAGAAAGAGCATACGCGTGGGTAAGATGATATTGCGGCAGCCTAGCATATGCATTGAGAACTACTGCGATCAATAAAATAAACATCCATGCTCTACCAAGGATTGGGAAAAGGAGAAACCAACTTTTCATCAGCTTATCAAATTCAAAAAATTAAGTGTTAACTGTTAAGCCATGTGAGAAATCATACTTGAGAGCCAGCTCTGTATGCTGAAGCCTGTAGTAGAAGACAGCGAGATCCCCGTAACTCTTCATAGTGTCAGGATGATCAAGCCCCAGCTCCCTTTCATTAATATCTAGGGCTTTCTGCTGGTAAATTGTAGACTGAACATGAAGAAATGGAAATTACAGATTTGAAAAGATGGATGGAGTTGGCAAGGTTTTGATACCAGCAGTTATATGTGCAAAAATTTCAAGAAGCTTGAAAAGTAAAATATTTAGCTTCACAAAAACAGAGATGAGATGACCATAACCTGATTAAAATCTCCTGTATGATACAAAACGACAGCAAGGAGACTGTAAGCTCCAGCCGTCATCCTATGGTAAGGGCCACAAACTTCCACTAGCTTTGTAAGAGCCTGTGATCACCAACAAAATGTTAGACCAAAATAGAAGAAAACGCTCAGCTAGTCCAAAATGAAGTAGCAAACAAGTATAACACTTGAAGCTGAGGATTAAATTAAACACCTTTGTCCCATATTTAACTGCATCTTCAAGTTTTCCTTTATCTAAGGATGCCTTCGATGACTCCAGGAGTCGTCTTCCATCAGCAGATGAACATACCGCTTGCTGAGAACCATTAAAGGTACAGAAAAGCAATGGTTCAAGCTATGCCAAATTGAATGTATTTTGGTCCTAAAGAAAAATATCTGGCTCATTCCTCACCTTATGGATAGGTACAAGACTGATTACATCTGCTCTACGGAAAGGATTCGACGAATTCATATCATAGTTCCGCGGAACCAGCTCAATTCCCACCTGATAGTGGCAAACAGATTCCAACGGTAAGATAAAGAAAATCCAGAGCTTCTCACGAGAACAATGAAGCATTATTTACTATCATTAATTCCAACATGTTCATCAGTTAAATTTTTTTATTCCACAGGGACAGATTATCCTCATATGCAACAAACTCTCGGTTTGATACCTTTGACAATCAAATGCCAACCAACGCATGCATATATATTATCATATTTATCATATCTTGTGTTTTCTCCTTAATTATCAGTCAGAATTACCAAATCATACAGGCCCGGTGTACTACGCTAAACAATCTCATATCACTAGCAAAGTTCAACCAATAATCAACACCGTTGTTTCTATCATATCTTGTAAAAATAAAAGGCTGGGCAAATAGGCCCATACAATAACCTAGAAAACAAACACACAATAAGAAATTCTATGACATAGAATGATACCTTCTGGCATAAACCACGTAGAATAGCAAATTTCCTCACATCTTTGAAGTTGAAGCCACTAATATCCCAGTCATACCGCTTCTTTAAGAATACGTCCAACCATTCCCACACAAGGCAATGGACACCACGAAGATGATTTGAACTGCCCATCTCAGGAACTCCAAGCAACAAATTCAAAGCAGCAGCTACAGCTTCTGCTATATCATCGGTACTGACAGAAGCAATCACTGCCTGCAGAATGTGCTTATAAGCTCGTACAATCATCTCGTGAATACAGAGAGACTGCACATGTGATAGCTTTTCTGACAGCTTCACCTGCATTGTAGGAAGGGGAAAAAAGCTATTAAGTGGATGAATGATGTAAAACAGTCATAGATTCAATAGTCAGCCTGGTGTTCTTGGAATGTCTAATATAAATCTTGACAGGAGTCAGCCTTCTTCAAACCAGTACCCAAAAACTATTCAGTTACAGTACATGCTGAAGCCCAAATGTGACCATTGTATGGTAAGGCTTGGTTAAGTGAAAATTACAAGGACAAATGCTTCTAAGAATAGTTATTAGTTACACGGAATCCAAAAGAATAAAAAAGCTTACAACATGCCCCAGAGAACGCATTCGAAGGCCTCTTGTATGCATGAAGTCAGTCAAAGTTCGTCCATCAACAGGTGAGAGCTCTAATGAACCAAAATCTGAAACCTGTCTACATGATTAGCATGCAGATACACAATTGTGAAAGACAGGGAATGAGAAAACCCTCAAAAGTTGAATGCACCGGCTCAGGACCATACCAGCTTAGGAAGAGCCACTTCTTCGTAATATTTCTGAGAAAGGTCAATTAATTCCTGCAATGACTATGCAAAAGGGATATTTTAATTATACAGCGGAATATTCCGGGTACCAGTTTCAGTGAAATTTAAATACCTTCTGATGCAATCCTGTCTCTGATTCTTTTAGTCGGGTGAAAGCTGCATCAGACAAGATCTTTTTTAGCGCTGCTTCACTATCATTTGCATTGGCTCTAGACTGTGATTCTGCAGAAGCTGATGAAGGATCAACACCATGAGATGTTGAAGCCTCAGATGATGACTGAGAAGTACCATCTGCTTTCTTGTTCTGAAGATATCTCAGCGGGGTCCCAAGACCTTGCACCTTCATATCATTCTTTGACTTATCAGCAGATGTCTTTTGGTCTTTTTCAGAGTTATTTTGGTCTTGCAAATGTTGCACCCAGCATGCTCCTAACTCCCATCGCACAAAATTATCTGGCTCCACCATTTCTTCCTGTAGTTTTTGCAGACTTCTTTGTAATAGTTTCCGCACCAAGTCCTGGGATTTACTAAGTGTTTCATTCCCCAAACATTGGGACTGCATAAATGATTTTTGGTGTTCTGAAACTGCTCCTTTGTGAAGAACAAATCTCAAACTGTTCAGAAAAGGTAGTGTTAAAAAGAAAAGAAATTAGACAAGATTGTAAACAATTGACAGTTCTCTGCTAAGCTTAAGAATCAACCAAACTTCCAACCCCACCTAGCCAAGGAAGGTCAAACACAATGCTGCAGTTGTACACTTGCATAGACAAAGAAACATAGAGGGAGAAACATAGAAAAATATTTAAGAAATAAAGAAAGCAGATTGACAACATGTAGAATTATTGATGATTACCTGTTTATATTTAGGGCATTGGCGCCACCTTCAGGCTGCTCAAAATTTTCCAAAGTTGAAGATGGAGGACCCGCTTGTGCATGCTCCTTTTCCTCAACTTTGACAATTGCAATGTAACCACCATATCTCACATTTATAGAGCCTAGGCTGCAGATATCCTGTATCAGAAAGGTTTAAGGCCCCTTAGAGAGCGAACAAAGAAACAATATGAAGAGTAGTGGTTTGAAAGTCGGGAAATTGCATTACATGAGCTGCCGTGTTTTCATCAGCAGTTATCCCTTTGAGGAGGTTTCTTTCTATCAAATTCCTCGGATCCAACCCAGTGTTTTGCAGACCATCAATCTTAGTATCCACCTTGCAGCTTGCATCAGAAGCATCCTTCATCACAGTAATGAACATGTCCCCTACTCTTTCTGCATGGAGAATCTCATCATCTACAACTGAAGTGGTCGAATTCACTTTTTCCATTACATGCCTTAAAGTAGAAATGGCTCTGAATATTGCTACATCTACAAAGAGACTGTGAATAAGAAAGGCCTTCCTGTCCCGGATTTGTCTCTCTTCAGGGGTCGTGCAAGGCATCGATGCAACAAACCTGAACTCATTTCCCCAAGGTATCAAATCATTTTTTCCATCTCTTCCCAAACCACCACCGTTTCCTCCCCAAGTTTCATCCTCTACCGGAAGGGGAGGGAACATAGATGGTGCAACTGCTGCAGCAGGGGGGATGAGCCATGTGTTGGCTCGGAAACCATAAGGGAGGTTACCAAACTGCAAAGCAATGGCAGTAAGTAAAAGATGGAAGACTTTAGCCAGAAAACACCGGCTGTAATATAAGCTTGGGAATCCATGCCACCTATTTACCTTGTTCCGGTCCGAGAATGCTTTCATGAGATCATCATAAGCCTGAACAAAGATACAAGACACAGAATCTAAGTGCGTGTAATGCAACTATGGAGCTACGTTAAGAAGGCATATCACGGCTTACTTTATCAAAAGCTCTACTGAGTAGTCGCAACAAATCAACAAGATTATGAGTTAAACTTTGATGCTTGCCCACACTCAAGAAGCCTCTCTCGCAAGCCTCAATATGAACCAGCTTGCCATTGCAAAGCTTCACCTATTAATTGACAAAGGTGCAAATCCCCAAGAGTTTTAGACAATGTGAATGAGCATTTTCAAAAAGAAATGGAGATAGTGTGAACAAATATAATCCAGAAAAGGGGGTGAGACGAAGAGAGAAATAGATAAAGAACGGGAGAGCAGAGAGGCATTGAATAACAAGCAGATAAGCTGATACGAGAAAGTTCTCACATCAAGGAAGAAAAGATGATCATCTGCCAAAATTTCACCATCTAGCTGCCTTGTCACCCTCCTTACAACTGCAAGATACATGACGCATCAATTATGTGAGCTTCCCCAGAAAAATTAATGAAAGCCCCCACATCAATAACTCGAGATTTTGTTGACACGAAAAGCCCAAAAATTAAGAGCAGCCTGTAGATCCATGAACTACTTTGAGCTGAACCAACAACCCGACAACTCAAGCTAGCCTAGGTCACTTGCCAGGGTATCCTCCAACACAAGAACCGACTTTCCTTCGATGGTTTTTTTTTTTTGTAAAAAGATGCCTTTACAGCAAAACTGTTTTTTCTTATTTTTTATCAGCTACATACCAATGGTCTTGTCGATAGGTTAACATCAAGGGATGATTTCAAAATGACTCGCTTGAAAGTATTTTTTACGACCTGATAAGCAAGGAAGCATCCTCCATGAAATCAATCACATACTATCTCATTCTACAAGCCTTAAACAAATTCAAGAAGTATCAATTCCAATATACTCGTATTCGCATTTTCCGCGCTGTTATGAACAAGAACAAAGCATGGAAGGACAATTTGACATGAAAGGACCTCCAACACTTATCGACAATTAAATCATAACTCGAAAAACAAACATCCGCAAAACCAAAGAAAACAGAGAGAAACGAGATAATAAAGCGAGCTTACATTGAAGAGGAGGGGTAAGGTGTGAGAGAGAGAAGAACTCATAAAAGCTCCCAATCTTAGGGCACACATTGTTGCCTCCCTCAACATCCATCCACGACAGATCATCACTCGGCGTGATCGGATTGGGCTTCGTCTGTCCCTTCCCTTCCGACTCATCCTCTGCAGGAGTTGATGGTTGCTCGCCGGATTTTAAATATTTCTTAGTCGAGCATCCGCTGCTCTTATCCTTGACATCTTTGGTTCTGGCAGAAGACGAATCTTTCTCCTTCACAATCGCAGACGGACCGAAGCTCGTCGTACAGGCGACTATGTCCAGCAGCCTTCTAACATGTGCCGCGGCAGTCTCTTCGTTGTAGTCCTCTGTCAGATACCCAGACATTGGCTCAGAGCGCGCGAAGCAGAGGTCTTATTTTTTGAAATTAACGATAGTAAAAAAAATTCATATTTAGGACTTGTTTGGTTAGGGGATAATAGGGATGGAAAAATTTTCCCTCTATTTTATACCTCTTATATTAAGTATTTAATAATAATAAATATATTTTTAATGAAATATCCATTTTAGATCAAATTAAGATTTAAAATGGGTATTTATTAGAATAAAAATATTTAATTGTAAATAAATTATATAAAATATATAAAATATGGGGGTAATTTTTCCACCTCAATTACCCCCTAACCAAACGAGCACTTAATAGTACTAGTAACATCTATTTTGAAAATAACATCAATCATATTATTCATTTTCAGAATTAATAATAATAATAATATTTTCAATATTCAAAATAAAATACATTGATAATTGTATACTTCAAACTATTAAAAAAATTTGAAAATTAAAAAAAATATGGTTTATTAGTAATTAATATTTTCCATCAATCGTAAAAAACAAATTAAATATTATTATTTTACATAAAACTAAAATTTATACTTAAATGAATAATAGACATAAAATAATAATTATGTTAGATGAATAGTAATAGTATCGTATTGGTTGATATGATTGTATATTTTATTATTATATTAGGGATAAAAATGTAAAGGCAAAAAGAAACGAGTAGTAAAAGAAGTAATAAATAATATTATAATATTATTTAGTATGTTGAAGAAGGTGATGGATTAAAAAATAGGCGGCAAAGATGACGTGGGTCATATAGCCCTAAAATAATAAATATTGTACGATCATATGTTATACTAAAATAACTAAAAATAGTTAACCCAAATAGAATGTGCAAGTTAATAAATAAGGTTTGATCATGTTAAAGACATAGATTACTCTTTTACATAGATTACTCTTTTAAAAATATATATATATATTATTCTAACATAAGTTAAAAGTTTTGAACATCTTTTAATTCTTTTAAAACCTTCTAGAATTTTTTTTAAAAATAAAAGGCATTAAGATCTTGCAAAATTCAAAGAATTTTTTCCAAAAAATACAAAAATATGTAAAATATGAAGAAAAAAAACATCTTGAAATAATGTGATATTAAAAGTATTATTATTTTAATAATAAAAAAATTTTAAATAATCAAATAAGACTAATATAAATATATAAGGAACTTTAGTGAAATTTCATGAAACAGGTAATACTTTAATGATAATAGATAAAATGTTATGATATATTAATGGAATTTATTCTATTTATTTTTTAGTTTGGCTTTGTTTAATGGCTCTATTTTATCTTTGACATAAAATACTACTTTAGATAAAAATATGAATTATTGCAATTATTATAAAATAATCATAACTACATTAATTAATAGTTATATATATATTTAAATATGTAGCATCACTTTATATTACTACCATTTTCGGTCGGTCTTCTATTTTTAAACATCTAAAGAGGAGTACATCACCTACTAAAAAAACACTCGTCATTTATCATTATTTCGAGGTATTTAACGCCCTTTTCCTGACAAAAAAGATAAGGCAGAGGGACGCCTTTTTGCGGAGATTACCTTCGACTAATGTCAGGATGCAAGGCTTCAGTGCCGCAATGTCCGCCTCATTTTTCAAACGTGGACCTCTGACCTGCAAATGTTACAGAGAACGGCAGATGCGCAGGACCAGAACCAGACTCGTTAAGGGTTACCTTCTTTAGCTAATGAACAAAATTATGTCCGGCCTAAATAGGAAAAGAACTTTATTTCGTTCTAAAAACAAATAGGAGTTAATGACTTATAAATAATTTGAAGCGTATTTCTGCGTTGATATTAATAATATGTTATGCCTTGAGATTTTTAAAAAAAAAAAAACAACTTATAAATAGTCTTTTGGTTTCATAATATGAAGTATATACGTTCTTTTAAGTTTATTCTATAATATTATAGCCTCGAAAAATATATATTTAATAATATAAGTTTTTTAGTAAAAAAAAATATTAACAAAGCCTTAAATGTTTAATTATCTATTCTTTTAATTCCATTATCATTAGTAATTACAAATAAAATTGAAGAATGAAATAGAGGAATATGAGTAGATTTTGTTTGGATGGTAAACAACATTACAAATGATGAGATCTTATAAATAATCAAATTTTAATAGCAATTCATTTTTAAAAATAATTTGAATGCTTTTGTCCAAAAAAAATAGATAGAATAAGTATAATATTTTTCTCATCTTTACCCATAAAACTATATAAACATAATTAAACTCATTCAATAGAGTTGTAATATGGATTTTACGACTTCAGATCAATATTTAAATTCTATCTTAGGATATTTAGATTAGAAAATTTTATAAATCTTATTTCAAAATAAATTTTTTCTAAAAATCTTTTATCCAAACAAAGCCTTGATGCAAGGGTATATTAAGAAATATAGATTTAGAATTTCCAAAAAGAATTTTTTTTAATATATGTGATAAAATATTGTGGAACTTATACTGTGAAGCATGTATGATTAGGTTTATTCATGTAACCCGATACCCAATGAACCAGTCTGATATTTGAATTAATTCGATCCATATAATCAAATAATCAATCTAATCAACAAAAAATAAAGCAAATCAGATATCATATCTGACAAATACAAATTCGATAAATTATATACGTATATGCATATATATTCTAAAAATTAGTTATTATTAGTAAAGTTTATAATTTTTAATTAATATTTTTATTAAATATTTACTTATTATTAAAAATGTTGAATTACTAGTTAAGTATAATTTAATTTAATTTAGTATTCGAATCAAATTATTATGTTAGATCAGTTCAAGTTGGATTGGTTTATTATCTTATGATAGATTTTTTTTTATTTGTAACATATTTAAAAGTTTTAAATATCAAAAAAATAATCCAGATATCTAATTTATGAAACGCCCTAGATGCAATAGTATAGTAGTAGACTAGAATTCATGGACAAATATGCAGACTAGTAAATGCATTTCAAAAAATTCACTACACTTTTTTTTCTTTTCTTTTTTACAATTTAACACACAAATATTGTGTATGGAATTGTGTATTATAGGTTGATATCATTTCTTTCAAGAGTGGTTAATAACTTTTTTTTTTCGTATGTGTTTAGTTTGGAATGAATTGAGACAATAAATTTTTGTTAACTCTATTTGATAATTTATTTAGAATATTTTACATGAGTGAATGAAGATTAAAATTTCATTCCGAATTACATTATACTATAAATCCCATTTGGAGGGTAATTTATGTGAATGATAAAACTCAACTAACATAACATTCATATATCTCAATTTACCTAAATTCAAATACAATTAAAAACGAAGTTTACTCAAGTTTGATTAATATTATCAATAGCATGTTAAAACGATGTGCTCGATATACCTTTTTTCATTCTTTTTATTTAGATAAGTTTAAAATTTTATCTTTACTTTAGATTATCTCAATCCAAACAACCTATAAAATTGTTTGGATGGTAAACAATATCACAAATGATGAGATTTTAAAAATAATCAAAATTTAATAGTGATTCATTTTTTTTTAAAAAATTACAATTACAATTTCAGTGTTTGGATGAAGAATTTGAATATTTTTGTACATAAATTTAGATAGAATATTTATAATTTTTTTTTTCATTTTTACCCATAAAACTATGTGAACATAATATATATAAACTCATTCAATAACATTGTAATATGGATTCTAAGACTTTCGATAAATATTTAAATTCTATCTTAGGATACCCAAATAAATTATTTAGATTAGAAAACTTAATAAATATTCTTTCAAAATAAAATTTCTTCTAAAAATCTTTTATCCAAACGAAGCCTTGATGGAAGGGTATATTAGGAAATATAGATTTAAATTTTCCAAAAACAATATTTTTGTAATATATGTGCTAAAATATTGTGAAGTTTATAGTGTAAAACATATATAAGTAGAGTCAGTCATGTGATCCGATACTCGATAGACCGACCTAATATTCGAATTGATCTGATCTATAAAATCAAATAATTAATATGATCAACAAAAAATTAACAAATCAGATATCAGATATGAAAAATATAAATAACTTCACATTCGATAAATTATATACATATGTGCATATATATTCTGAAAATTAGTTATTATTAGTAAATTTTATACTTTTTAATTAATATTTTTATTAAATATTTATGTATTATTAAAAATGTGGAATCACTAACTGAATATAATTAAATTTAATACTCAAATCAAATCATTAGATTAGATTAGTTTAAGCTAGATTATTTTATTATTTTATAATTTATTTTTTTATTTGTGATATATTTAAAAGTTTCGAATATCAAAAGTTTTTTTTCTTCTAAATATCTAGCTCATAAAATGACCTAGATGTGATAGCATAATAGTAGACTAGAATTCGTGGACAAATATGCAGACCAATCAATGCATTTCAAAGAATTAACTATTCTTGTTTTTTTCTTTCGTCACAATTTAACACACAATTAGTGTTTATGGAATTGTGTAGTGTAAGTTGATATTATTTCTTTCGTCACAATTTCATACGTGGACCTCTGACCTGCAAATGTTACAGAGAACGGCAGAGGCGCAGGACCAGAACCGGACTCGTCAAGGGTTGCCTTCTTTCGCTAATGAACAAAATTCTTGCTGGCCTAAATAAGAAAAGAACTTTATTTCATTCTAAAAACAAGTAGGAGTTAATGACTTATAAATAATTTGAAACGCATTTCTGCATTGATATTAATAATATGTTATGCCATGAGAATTTTTTTAAAGAAAAACTTATAATTAGTCTTTTGGTTTCGTAATATGAACTTTTAAGTTTATTCCATAGTTATAAAGATGCAAAAAAGTTTAATGATATAAGTCTTTTAGTAAAAAAATTATTAATAAAGCCTTAAATATTTCATTATCTATTTTTTTTTAAATTCCATTGTCACTAGTAATTACAAATAAAATTGAAGAATGAAAGAGGAATATGAACAGACTTTGTTTGGATGATAAACAACATTACAAATGATGAGATTTTAAAATAATCAAACTTTAATAGCGGTTTATTTTTTTAATTTTTACAATTTCAGTGTTTGGATGAAGAATTTGAATGCTTTTGTACATAAAATTTAGATAGAATATGTATAATATTTTTTCTCATTTTTACCCATAAAACTATATAAACATAATTAAACTCATTCAATAGAATTGTAATATGGATTTTAAGACTCCAGATAAATATTTAAATTCTATCTTAGGATATTTAGATTAAAAAAAATTATAAATCTGCTTTCAAAATAATTTTTTCTAAAAATCTTTTATCCAAACAAATCCTTGATGCAAGGGTATATTAGGAAATATACATTTAAAATTTCCATTTTTTTTAATATATGTGATAAAATACTATGGAACTTGTATCGTAAAGCATATATGAGTAGATTTATTCATGTAACCCAATACCCGATTAACCAGTTTGATATTCAAATTAATTCAATCCATAAAATCAAATAATTAATTGGATGAACAAAAAGTTAATCAAATAAGATATCATATCCAACAAATACAAATCCATTAAATTATATGCACATACATTCTAAAAATTAGTTATTATTAGTAAGTTTTATACTCTTTAATTAATATTTTTATTAAATATTTACGTATTATTAGAAACGTAGAATTACTAATTAAATATAATTTAATTTAATATTTAAATCAAATTATTAGATTAGATCATTTCAAGTTGGATTGGTTTATTATCTTATGATTGATTGTTTTATTTGATATTTTTTATTTGTAATATATTCAAAAGTTTTGAATATTAAAAAATAATCTAGATATCTAATTCATGAAGTGCCCTAGATGCAATAGTATAGTAGTAGACTAGAATTCATGGACAAATATCCACACCAGTTAATGCATTTCAAAGAATTCACTACTCTTTTTTTTCCACAATTTAACACACAAATATTGTGTATGGAATTGTGTATTGTAGTCTTGTAGGTTGATATCGTTTCTTTCGAGAGTGGTTAATACCTCTTTTTTCGTTTGTGTTTGGTTTGGAATGAATTGACACAATAAATTTTTATTTACTCCATTTGAAAATTTATTTAGAAATTTTTACATGGGTTGATGAAGACTAAAATTTCATTCTGAATTACATTATAATATAAATCCCATTTGGAGGGTAATTTATGTGAATGATAAAAATCAACCAATATAACATTCATATATCACAATTTACCTAAATTCAAATACAATTAAAAACAACGTTTGCCCAAGTTTGATTAATATTATCAATAACATGTTAAAACAATATGCTCGCTATACCTTTTTTCATTCTTTTTATTTAGATACGTTTAGATATTTAATTTTACTTTAAATTATCTCAATCCAAACAACCTATTAAATTGTTTGGATGGTAAACAACATTACAAATGATGAGATTTTAAAAATAATCAAATTTTAATAGCGATTCATGATAATAAAAAATTTTACAATTATAGCTTCTGTGTTTGGATGAAGAATTTGAATGTTTTTTTACATAAAATTTAGATAGAATATTTATAATATTTTTCTCATTTTTATCCATAAAACTATGTAAACATAATATATATAAACTCATTCAATAGCATTGTAATATGGATTTTAAGACTTTTGATAAATATTTAAATTCTATCTTAGGATACCCAAATAAATTATTTAGATTAGAAAACTTAATAAATCTTCTTTCAAAATAAAATTTCTTCTAAAAATATTTTATCTAAACGAATTCGTTATGGAAGGGCATATTAGGAAATATAAATTTAAATTTTTCAAAAAGAATATTTTTGTATTATATGTGCTAAAATGCTGTGAAACTTATAGTGTAAAACATATATAAGTAGAGTCATTCACGTGATCCAATACTCAATGGACCGACCTAATATTCGAATTGATCTGATCTATAAAATCAAATAATCAATCTGATCAACAAAAAATTAATAAATCGGATATCAGATATGACAAATACAAATAACATCATATTCGATAAGTTATATACTTATATGCATATATATTCTGAAAATTAGTTATTATTAGTAAATTTTATACTTTTTAATTAATATTTTTATTAAATATTTACATATTATTAAAAATGTGAAATCACTTATTGAATATAATTAAATTTAATACTCAAATTAAATCATTAAATTAAATCAGTTCAAACTAGATTGATTTATTATTTTATAATTTAATTTTTTTATTTGTGATATATTTAAAAGTTTCGCATATCATAATTTTTTTTCTAGATATCTAACTCATGAAATGACCAGGATGCCATAGCATAATAGTATACTAGAATTCGTGGACAAATATGCGGACCAATCAATGCATTTCAAAGAATTCACTACTCTTTTTTTTTTCTTTCATCACAATTTAACACACAATTAGTGTGTATGGAATTGTGTATTGTAAATTGATATTATTTCTTCTGAAAGTGGCTAATATCTACTTTTTTTTCGTATATTTTTAGTCTGGAATGAATTGAGACTAATAAATCTTTGCTCACTCCATTTGATAATTTATTTAAAAAAAATTACATGAATTAGTAAAGATTAAAAGTTCATTCCGAATCACCTTATACTATTAATCCTATATAGAGGATAATTGATACGAAGAATAAAACTAGATTGATATGACATTTATATACATCTCAATTTATCAAAAATCAAATACAATTAAAAAAAACTTTTACTCAAGTCAATTTTGATTAATATTATCAATAGCATGTTAAAACATTATACACCTTTTTTCATTATTTTAATTTAGATAAATTTTAAATTGTTTATCTTTCCTTCAAAATATCTCAATCCAAACAACCTATTAGATAATATTTTTCTGCAAAAGAATTTAACATTGATAAATATAGTTTGTACCTCGTGAGACAGGGAGAAGTTGGTGATGTGACAGGTCTCTGTGTTAACGGACAAAAGTTTGCGAACGTCCATTATTTTATCGGTTGATATCCCCTGTTGAAATTTACAAGGTAAGCAACGATCGCCATATTAGCTGTACTTTGGGCTGAATTCGGAGAAAAGGGATCTTTAGTATTTAAGATACCTAAATATAATTGCCACTAATACGTTGGGTAAAATTAGAAGGAAAAAGAAATTAATAATAGATGGAAGTTTAGAAGATAGTCGAAATAATATATGTTTTTTGTTTAAAAAAACTAGCTTAAAAATTATTACTCATCAGAAGATATTTATTTTTAAAAAAAAGAAGAACTGATTTTAATAAAATAGAAATTAATTTTTAAACTATTGCCATTCTTATCAAACACACACTAGCAAACGTTATGCTATTGATCCTTATACAACAGCAACAAGAAATTAAGTCACAGAGGCCTCTACAACAAGAAATTAATTATACAAAAGTGATGTCATTTTAAAGATAAAATTTAATTATATACTTTTAATCATTATTCTAATTTTTTTCACAAAAAAAATATCAGCGCCGCCCCTTTAATTTCTAAAACACTCCCAATGATGTCGTATTCCAAAGAATATTTATTTTATCATTCATAAAATTTTAAAAGTCAACAAATAGAAATTTTAAACTTTACTCTTTTGACATAATTCAAATATTGGAGGGGGAGGGGGTAGGGTTGTAAACGAGTCGAATATTCTAGGCTTAGGATTGACTCGTTTAACTAAACGAATCTGAAATAAGGTTCGGATTCGACTTATTTAACTAAACAAACGAGGTAAGTTAAGACAAATTCACGAGTTAAAATAAAAAAATGAACGAGCCTCACTTTTTTTTAGTTCGAGTTCGGCTTATTTAATACACGAGCTCAAAAATGAAGTTATGACTCGACTCATTTAACTAAACGAAAACAAACGAGTCGAACCAAGATTTTAACGAGTCGAGTTGAGCGGAATATCGAAGTGGCCGACCTCATTTAGACGGGGAATAAAAAGCCGTCAATATACAAGAGTAACTAGATATTTCATCTGAACAAATTTTATAATACTAATATAGTAATATTTATACAACACAAAATTCAGGATGAATTTTAATTATAACCATCATCATACCTTTAAGACAACGCTGGTTTCGTCCGGAAGCCTCACGGTAATATCCATCGCAACAGGAAGAACTGTAGTAAAAGAAAAAAAAAATGCAGGGAACCTTTTTAAGAAAGCCGATCGAAAATTGTTTAAACCCTACGATGACGTATGCCGAAGATCCATACGAGTCAGCGCGGGTATTCTATTAATAACTAACGAAGACGAAATGAGTCCGGGGTTAAAATAATATAATACTGCTGCTTACTCTTCTCCTCTTTCTTCTTCTTCTCCCCCTTGCCCTTCCCTCTGCCATTCTTGTTCGCCATGTTTAACGTTCCTTTATTTTTATTTTTATTTTCTCCTCCGCAAAATATTTGAAGCGGCTGTGCTGTGACTGCTGTCCTCGATCCCCTTTTATTTTTTTTTTCCAAAATCTCGAAAAATTAAAATGAAGGGGATTTTCAGTCTGCCTGAATTCGGTAAGAGAATGGGTTAGAAATTAACAAAGTGTTTCAGCCATTCCAAAACCAAAATTCGACGGTTGGACGTTTAAGAAAATACAGAGCGACTGCTACTTAAGAAAGAAAAAATGCCGAGGAGCTCATAATTATTAACTCACCGGCTGCTGGGAGGAGATAAAAAAAGAAGGCAGGAAGCTTGGAGAAAAGACGGGAGGAAAATGAAGGCAGAGATTGAACGACGGAGATTAAAAAGAAAAACAGAGGGGTGGAAAAAAAAAAAAAGGTCTTCACACTTGTACGTAAGGTACCAATAATTCCACGCTTAATTTTTGATTACTTATAAGTCTAATCCCGTGTCTGAGGGAGTAGAAACAGACAAGGGCAGAAAAATGAACAGTTTAAGATTGAAGAAGATGGAGTTGTCAAGTCTCGACTAACAGAGCAGTCGAAGAAGGAAAAAAGGATAAAAGAGGGGACGAGTGCAGAGAGGAGGAAGGAAGGGTGTGCTTTGGTGTGTTTGCCGTATGAGCGGTGGTGCGATAAGAAAGCAAGGGTGGAAATTTAAGGGTCGGATAAGCTGGCATTCTTCTTTTTTTTTTCCCAATTGATAATCGTTTTCACTTGTCTCCGTTTCCCTGATTTTTTTATGCTAACGGGAGTACTTTTTTATCGACCGATTGCGACAGATGCGTTCGCCCAATTACCCAAAATTGTGTTTTGTCTTACTACTTATGCATTACACTCACCTACGTTATCCTCTCAAGCGTCGCCATCAACTGAACTCCCATAGAAATTCGTTCGAAGTAGCGCACTGCACTTTCCGATCAAAAAAAAAAGTAACCACAAATATGCCGCTCCATGTAAATGCATTGCGTCCGCCGAACATTGTGCGACGGGCCAATTCACGCACCGTACGCCGGCACGCGGCGTGCGGTCATTAACTAGATATAGAATTAAGAAGACCCCGTCGACTAGCCAGCAGAGACGACAGCGATCGCCGACGGACGATGACGGTCGGATAGGATGAAAAATGGAAAAATTTTGGAGGGCTTCGATGCGCTCGTAGGGTTTTTTTCATCGCTATCGATTATTCCGTCTGGTTCTAGAAACTCGATTCATTTTCTGCTCCGTCTTTGCCTTCTTCCTATGGTACTACCTCAAAAAACACTGGAATCTGAAACTGAGAATAAAGAAGTTCGGTGTACCATCTTAGACTCTGATTGTCTCTTAATAATTATTTTAATCAACTAGAGTATATACCTCTCATGAAAACTGAGCGCTCTATTAGATCTTGAAAATACACATAAAGTGTTTGATAAAATTGATTTAAGAGCCTATCAACATACTTTTTTTTTGTGGTCATATTCTTCTGTTTAATTATTTTCAAAAGTCTAAAAAATATTATTTTTATTTCATTTTAGCATGTGTATTAATTTTTCCTCTCTGCTTGTATAAATAAAATGGATAGTATTATCCGAAAGATATGTATTTATATTTTATAAGATCTGTATTGATATTCCGTAAATTGTATAGGTATATTTTATAAAATGTATATGTATTTATATCCGGTAAGATGTGTACTGATATTTTGTAATTATAAGAATTGTAATTAAATTATGGTTGGTGCATGCATGTTCATGGTAAGTCTCCGGCTAGGGCTGTGCAAAAAATCCGGGATCCAAAAATCCGATCCGATATTTAAAAATCCGATCCGACATTTCGGATATCCGAACCGATTTTATTCTAAAAGGATATCCGACATTCGGATATCCGGTTTTTTTTTGGATTATCCGATCCGAAAAAATATCCGATATTTTGTTGATTATTTCAATAATACACCATATTATTGTGTTTTTATAGTTTTAAGTTTTAAAATTTTATTTATTTTTATATTTTAAATATTTATAATAATATTTTAATACTTCTTTTAGATAAAATAAGATATTTATATGAATATAGATATGAATATTAATTGATATATGATCCTTATTTTTAAAAATATTATAGCAAAAGTTATTAAAATTGATAAAATAGTATTTTCATACGGATATTGGATATATCCGAATCCGATCTATATCCGGTCTATATTTTTCGGATATCCGCATCCCGGATATCCGGTCTAAAAAAATACGGAGCGGATATCCGAAAAAATATCCGAATGGATACGGATCCGGTTTTGCACACCCCTACCGGCTACTATGGATCTCCAATTCAACGTCACCCACGGACCGGTTGTTTCGACCTCTAAATTCATGCATGCGGTACGCATATATACTAGTTCATTCACATGGGTTTGTTTGGTGTGGGGTGAGGGGGCGGAAAAAATTTTCTTATATTTTATGTCGTTCAGATCAATTATTTATGAATAATAAAAATATTTTCAATGAAATATTCAGTTTAGATCAAATAAAGATTTAAAATGAATATTTGTCTAATTTTTTAAATTTTAATTATAATATACTAGATACATAAAATACGGGGTAATTATAATAATTTAGCTATTAATCAATCCACTCTTCTATTCTTCAAAGAAAGAGGGAGGGAAAAGAGATGTAAATGCAAAGTAGATGGTTTATGATAACAGTAGAGTTTTTAATTCATACAATGACTTATGTCTGAAGTAGAGATTCTAGCCAACAGACAACGACATCTGCATCGAAAAACTGCAATTATTTTCTTATACCTCGCCATTATATGGGTTCTGATTTCTATGCTTAATTGTACATAAATTTACAGGCTCATGTGTAAAGAATGTAGCATCAGATTAACGTACCATGCAATACTTCAGACTGCAGGCCGGGATATTGCCGGGTGCATGCAGTGCCATTCTTGGGAGCATTTGACTGATATTTTTTATGATGTGTATTTATATTTTATAATAAATATGTGTATATTCTATAAAATATGTACTTTATATTATGTAAGATGTGTGTTGATATTTTATAAAATGTATATTGATATTATATAATATGTGGATATATATTCTATAATATGTGTATTTTTATTATATGTAAAATGTGTATACGGATTCTGTAAGATGTGTGTATATTTTAAAATACGTGTATTAATATTATATAAGATGTGTATGCTTCATTGCTATTTAAAATGCAAATTTCATAAAATTTACAAAACACCTTGTTTTCTTCTATACAACTAGAGCATATATATTATTATCATATAAGATGTACGTTTATATTACGTGAGATGTGTATCACTATTAAAAAAAAAAAGTACCACAAACCTTGTGTGTGTGTGTACACCAATTATCCATTGTCATCCAACTATGACAACACCACCTACACCGAACATCCTAATCTTAAATGTATACACTTTCTACAGGGTTCGTACATAACATATAGAAAAAAGAAGGTATTGGACCACTAAAACAATGTTGAGGGGCCTTGTGTTTGTTGACAATATGAAACAATAGTACGCAGACTCTATTGTTTAATAGTAACACACAACACTCAATATAGTCTGTCCACTCAAGTATTTGGTACAATGACACCAAACGACACATTCAGTGTTTTCACATAACACCAAACATAATATAGTGTTTTAAATGCTCATATCAAACACAACACAATATTTATAGATAACACAAAACTTATCCATGGGTGTTAACACAATATTTATAGATAACACAACACTTATCCATGGGTGTTATGTATTATAACACTCCTATTTTTTATTACTAAAAGTTTTGCTTTATTTAAAAGAAACGATAAATAAAAATATCAATTACCTATGAAAAATGGATTACTACCCTATGGCTATGGGTGTGTCCCCTCTCAAAAATAGAATTAATTTCTTACACAATTTTTGGTATATGAGGGTGAAAGATAAGCCCAACCTTGAGTAATGTTCATAAGCCTCCATAGTGATTAGGAAGGGGAGGGATTGCCCAACCTAGTAGGTAGGCTAATATCTATAGTTCATACCTAACTTAGGATAAATGTTCCACTATCCGCCCAATGTTAGATACAAGACTAAAATTTTCCACTCAAACCATTTGAAACAAAGTAACAAACTTCAAGTGGCAGTTGGAAGAATTTTAACTAAAATTTGACAGGTTTTATCCATTGGATATGTAAATAGATATAGATATAGATATGTAGGAAGAGGAAAATATCCATCAATTTTGGGTATGGATACAGGTAAGAGATCATCAAATCTATAGCAGACTTTACATTTGTACCTGTACCTACATTCGTCTTATTTAATTCATATACCTCCCACTCCTATTTCTACCATCAAGAAATAGGAGAATAGATCATTAAGATATATTAATAACTAGAGACAATGGATATTTTTTAAGATGTGTATTTATATTTTATAATAAATGTGTGTATATTCTATAAAATATGTACTTTATATTATGTAAGATATGTATTGATATTTTACAAACTGTATATTTATATTATGTAAAATGTGGGTATATACTCTATAAGATGAGTAATTTTATTATGTAAAATGTGTATATATATTCAGTAAGATAGATGTGTGTGTATATTTATTATACATGTATCAATATTATATAAGATGTGTATGCTTCATTGTCATTTAAAATGTAAATTTTATGAAATTTACAAAAATAACACCTTGCTTTCTTCTATACAACTAGAGCATATATGTTCCTATCACATAATATGTACATTTATATTATGTGAGATGCATATCACTATTAAAGAAAAATACCACAAACCTTGTGTGTGTACACATGACTTATCCATTGTCATCCATCTATGACAAAACCACCTACACTCGACATCTTAATCTTAAAATGTATACACTTTCTTTAGAGTCTGTAGATAACGTATAGAATAAAGAAGTTCTTGGACCACTATAACAATGATGAGAGCCCTTGTGCTTCTTTACGACATGAAACAATAGTACACAAACTCTAGTGTTTAATAATAACACACAATGCTCAATAGTTTGTACACTCAAGTGTCTTGTACAATGACACCAAACGACACAATCAGTGTTTTCACATGATAACACCAAACATAATATAGTGTTTTAAATGCTCATATCAAACACACCACAATATTTATAGATAGCACAAAATTTATCCATGGGTGTTATGTATTATAACACCCCCATTTTTTTATTATTAAAATTTTTATTTTATTTAAATGAAATATGAAATAAAAATATCAAATGCCTATAAAAAATGGAGTACTACCATACGGTTATTGGTGTGTCCCCTCTCAAAAATGGAATTAATTTCTTACATATAATTTTTGGTACATGAGGAGTAATGTTCATAAGCCTTTATAGTGATTGGGAAAGGGGAGGGATTACCCAACCTAGTAGGTATGTTAATAGCTATGGCTCATACTTAACTTAGGATAAATGTTCCACTATCCACCCAATGTTTGATACAAGACTAAAACATTCCACTCAAACCATTAATTTGAAACAAAAGTAACAAACTTTAAGTAAAAGGGATGACAATCATACGAGTTTTAATTAAAATTTGATGGGTTTTATCCATTGGATATGTAAATGGATATGGATACGGATATGTAGGAAGAGGGAAATATCCATCAAATTTAGATATAGATATAGGCAAGAAATCATCAAATCTATACCCGCCTTCTTATCTATATCTACCCCTACTACTATTTCTACCATAAATAAATAGGAGAATAGATCATTAAGATATATTACTAACCAGAGACCTTATTGCATAAATTTTATGGCCAAAATTTATATCTAATTCTACATTGGACTATATGTAACACCCCTAAAATTCACTACTGAAAAATTTCGTTTTATTTGAAAGAGTTAGCGGAAGCAAATTATAAAATCGTGAATTCTGGGAATATTACCGCCACACTTAGTACCAGACCGGTTCACTCCTACCGTTCCAGTACTAAGTGCTAAGGCTAAAAGTGTAAAATACAATTTACAATCCATTTTCAAATCAGAGTAGCATATCAAATCATTTACAAGAGTAAAATCCACCAATGATGGTTACTTTAACAATGTTAACATTAAAACTAGGAATTTAAAAGAGAAAGAGAAAAACCCTAACAGTACCGGATAATTCCTTACTCTCTTTCCCATTGCCCACTTGAGTAGCACCTGAAAAGACCTGCAAGGGGCACTACCCATTGAATAGGCAGGGGCCCCACGAAGGGAACCCTTCAGTACTATGGCACTGAGTAACCCTTTAATACCACACTTAAAAATAGGCCCGCAATGCAACACATAATGCAAGTTATAGACATATGTAATGAGAGATGCATACATAATAATCCATATATAACAAGGCTGCCACATATCAACGAGTTATAAAGTACGATCGATACATTTAGGCCTTAAACCATCAGTCCATTATTATTCAATCATCTCTTTGTTATAACCAAGTGAGTGCAGGAACCCCACTATTATAGTAGGTGGACTAGAATACATACAGGGCAGAACGCTCCTGACCACTATTATTGCCGGTGGATCGGTCTCCAGGGCAGAACGCTCCTGGCCACTATTATTCCCCGGTGGACCGGTCTGGCCCCGACTCAAAAGGTGTTCCACTATAAGTAATTAATATATTTCCATAATTTATTCACATCCAATGCTTGTTTTATTGAGCTCGGGACCCCCACTATTTTAGCCGGTGGACCAAAATACGTATAATCATCATCCAGGGCAAAACGCTCCTGGGCCACTAATATATCCGGTGGATCGGTACTCATAATCACTTGCCAGGGCAACACGCTCCTGGGCCACTAATATATCCAGTGGATCGGTACTCATAATCACTTGCCAGGGCAACACGCTCCTGGGCCACTATTATAACCGGTGGATCGGTACTCATTATCATAAGTCAACTGAGCCCGGCTCATTAATCTTTCACTTTCATGATTAGTATTTTTCCTTTCTTTAATCAGCACAACAATTATATTTATTTGCCTCGGACTGGATATCAATAACCAGGGACACAAAGGTACACCGGTCATACTGGTGCATACAAGCTACTCAGTACCCTTCAATCACGAACCTAGGGACGTAAAGGTACCCTGATCGTACTGGTGTATAAAGCTACTCAGTACCCTACCGACAAGGACACCTAATCCATAAGTATGCATACCCCCTAACTAGGTCCGTAGAGCTAGATAGAGTAAGATGTAGGGCTTGGCTGGGGCACAAAGGCACACCAGCAAATACCAGAATAATTGTGGACTAAACCACATCTTTAGGGTAGCGACCCCTAAAGAGTCACCATTCCCGATCTCGAGGTCTTTCACTTTAAGTATTAGTGTCTTAATTAAGGTGATCACAAAAAACACAATATTCAGATACTTATTCACTTCCAATCGTTCTAATATCATTAGTCGTTTCTTATTTAGGCGGTTATCCAAGATAATACAGAGAAGTCATTAAGGCCATCATAATTCCATTCTAATTCCGAATTAGGATTTGTTCTCGTGATACTTACTAATTATCAAATACTCTTACCTTGCTAATTAACATTATTTGAATCATATAATGAAATTCCACAATCACAACAACATGTTAGGTACAAATTACTTATTTACCCCTTTCTTATATAATTTATAAGTCATCCCTTCCTTACTTGACAAATTACCCTATTACCCTTCAGGTTGCATGATTACCAAATTACCCCTTATCCGGTTTAGGTTACCAAGTTATCCCCTATGCTTTTTAGATCACCATTCACCCCTCATAATTACTACACTTAATAGATCTCTCATTTGGTTGGTTAGATTACCAATTTGCCCTTTTCTTTTATTACAATTAACAACTTTCCCTTTAGTTGGATAAATCACCAAATTACCCATCTTTACTATCATGATTACCAATTTGCCCCTTCTCCTTTGTTATAATTACTAAATTGGCCTTGAGTTGGATAAATTACCAAATTACCCTCCTTCATTATCATGATTACTATTTTGCCCCTTTAGTTGGTTAAATAATTACCAATTTACCCTTTAGTTGGATAAATTACCAGATTGCCCTTCTCCTTTATCATAATTACCATTTTACCCTTCTCAATTATTGTAGTTGCCATTTTGCCATTTTCATTTATTATAAATCCCAAATTACCATTCTTCATAATTACAAATATTAATTTACCCTTCTTCATAATTATAATTACCAATTTACCCTTCTCCATTCTTATAATTACTATATTGCCCTTCTCCATTATTAAAACTACCATAATGCCCTTTTATTGGTTAATTTACCAAATTACCCTTCTTTATTATCATAATTATCCAATTACCCCTTTTTAATCATAATTTAATTACCAATTTATCCTTCGTCGTTATCATTATTACCAAGTTACCCCTTACTTCCAAGTTTGCCATAAATGTCCTTTTATTTACAAAATTACCCTTCTACCCCTTACTTCTAAATTGCCATAATATCATTTTATTTATAAAAATTACCATTTTGCCCCTTACAACCAAATTTACCATATTACCCTTTTGCTTGCAAATTACCATAATACCCTCCTTCATCCAAAATTACTATTTTACCTCTTACTTCCAAAATTACCATTCTTACCACTTACTTATAAAATTACTATATTGCCCTTTGACTCCAAAATTACCACTTTACCTTTTTCTCCAAAAATTACCATAATACCCCTTTACTTATAAAATTATCATTTTGCCATTTAATCATAAAATTATCATATTGTTCTTTTGCCTCAAAAATTACCATAATACCCTTCTTTCTCACAACTTACAATTTTATCCTTTTACTTATAAAATTATCATTTCACCCCTTTATTTGGAAATTACCAAAATACCCTTTTGCTTACAAAATCACCATTTTACCCATTTCTTTCAAAATTACCAAAATACCCCTTTACTACAAAATTTTCAAAATACCCTTTTCACTTATAAAACTTCCACTTAACCCCTTTATTACACCACTTTTATGAATTTACCACCACTACATAAAATACTAATATTAGCACTTCATTCTTATCATTTAACTCCACCAACTTGTCATTATTCAACATAATACTCCTTAGCAACTACATATATTAGATCACATACATACATAAGCATATCACTATAATACCCTTAGACAATAATATTATTCATGAATTAGCAACATAATACATCATAGACAAGCATTTAACATTTCCATCAAATATCAAACTCATTCCTTAAGTATTATCTCTACACATGGCACAAAAGCTATCATAATTTTCTTTTTCTTTTTATCAATCAATATAAGCAACCATATATATATATATATCATACTAGGCAACACAAAACATGCATAAAATCATACTAAAATCCCTAATGTGCTAGCGTACGTTTTTCCATGCATTTAAGTGAGGTTTAACAATTACCTTAATCCCGTAAAAATTGAACCTTACAGGTACCCCGGTTAAAGATTCAAGCTTTGATTAGCAAAACCAATACCTAAAAATAATGTCAAAACTTATCATATTAGGAGTAAGAAAAACCAAAGCATAAAAATTTATAAAACTTAATTAATGAAACACTTAACTTAAAATGCTATTATACCTTCAAAATTTTATATTAAAATACTAAAGCAGGTAGCAGCTCATCCTGCTCATGCAGCATGAGCTGCGTGCACAATAAAAAGGAGGAAGGCTTGAAGAGGGGGTGAGAGGAGGAAAGATGGCTATTTTCGGGTTGGGGTCTTTAGGCTAGAAAAGAAGATAGATGGGGGAGGTTTCAAGGCAAGGGAATGGTGCAGGAGTGAAGAGGGGGTGTAGGTGGAGGCTAGGGATGGTTTCACGGCAGCAGATGGCGGCGGCAAGGCAGCGAAGATGGCTGTCGGGCTGGGCGTGGCTGAGAAGGAAGGAAAAGAGAGGGGGAAAATGGAGGGGTGCAGGGGCTGTTTTCGGGAAAATAAGGTATGGGGTGGTAGAGGAGGTTGCAGGGTGTGGATCGGTGGTTTGAGTGGCGGCAGAGGTGGCCGGACGGTGGAGAACGGGGCGGTTGTAGGTGGCTTGCCGATAAGGGAGAAAAGTGGGGAGAAAAAAGAAGGGGTGGAGAAGGGAGGAACGATAGGGGCTCGAGGGTGGCTTGGATGGTCTCGTGGTGGTGTAGGGCTGAGGTATAGGGTGGCAGAAGGCGACACAGGGGTTGGTGCGGTGGTTGGAGCGGCGTGGAAAAAAAATAGGGAAAGATGGCAGGAGAAGAAATGAGAGAAGAGGGAGGTCGGGGAAAGGGAGATACTCGAAATATGGGGCAGAAAGGAGGCTGGAGAGGTGAAGAAAAAGAAGAGGGAGAAGAGAGGGGGCAGGCGGCCGGTCGGCGATAGGATGAAGGGTGGTAGGGAGGTGTCGGTTGGCAAGGGAAATGGAGGGGAGAAGAGGGAAAGGAAGATGGGCATGCTAGTTGTGGTCCAGGAGTTGGTTTGGTTCGAAATAGGAAAGAAAGTGACGGGGAAGGGAAGAGAGGGCTGGCCGGACGGCATTGGTGGTTGTCGGCGGCAGGAGTTACAGGTTCCAGCCGTTGTAGTCGGGATCGGGGGAAGGAGATGAGCAGCAGGTTGGATCGGCGGTTCAGGGAGGAAAAAGAGAAAGAGAGGGGGCGGTTCGGCCAGCGGTTCGGGCGAAGAAGGAGGGATGGGCGGCTTGGGCCGCACGAAACGAGGAAGGGGAAAACGTTCTGGGCCGACGGGCTGGCCCAGTCGGGGGAAAAAGGGGGAAAGAAAGAAGAAAGGAAGAGGGAGAGAAAAAAAAAGAAAAAGGAAAGGGGAAAAAGGGAAAATAAGGGGAAAATAGATAAAATAAATTTATAGGAATTAGGTTGTAGTATTTTTGGCAGATGGACAAATTTTAATAATTTAAATTAATATATTTTAATATATTAGTTTAAAAGGTAATTTTAGAGAATATTGATTTAAAACATTATTTAAATAGAATGGGTATGATAAAATAACAATTTATTTATTTTAATTTATTAAATATTCACATCCAATTTTATATACGTAAAAATCCACAAAATAATTAAATTAATAAAATTGAAAGGGTAAAATCCTCAAAATAAATAATTAAATTAAGTAAGTTTAAAGTCTAAGTCATCCCAAATAAAAGTGATTTATTAAATTATAGGCTTTTAAAATTTTGGGGGATTACACTATACACTACAAAAAAACCCATTTTTAGCATCTATGCGTTTTTTTGCTAAAGATAGAAAGTTGTTGCAAAAAATATATATCGCAATAACATTTTTTGTTGTGGGGTCGTTGCACATCATGGTGTTGCAAAAAAATAAAACAATGACAATGGTCGTTGCAAAAAATGTAATTAAATGTTATATAAATTGTCGTTGCCAAATAAATACTGCTTCATTTAACTACATGTGTTTATATATTGCAATGAATTTTTCCGTCACAAAATATTGATCCTACTTCCACTACAAAATAATTCACTTATATCAACATGGCATTATTTGTTGGCAAAAACTATTTTTCTGTTGGCAAAAGTTTTACCAACAGATATTTTTTATGACAAAACTATGGGTTAAATCTCCGTGCTTAAAAGTTTTGCCCACAGATAAATATGATCTGTTAGGAATAATTAACAATGCCCACAGATTTTTATCTGTTGGTAAAACTTATACCCACAATTATATCTGTAAGTAAAAGTATTAACAACAAAACGATATATGCGACTAAAATTATTATCCACAAAACAATATATACTGCTAAAACTATTACCAACAAATATATATATATATATATATATATATATATATATATATATATATATATATATATATATATATATATATATATATATATATATTATCTATTCGTAAAACGATAATGATGTCCATAATACCTGTTGTTGTAATATTTACCTGTAATAATAACTTATCCTTATATACAATTAAGTACACCATACATAATCATTAGTGTTTAGTTTATTTGTTAACGTGATAATATAGTCTTATAGGTACAATACTATAAATACAACTTGTAACATATGCTGACATATAAGACATCTTTATTAACACATCAAACACCATCATCTTCATTCTCATCCTGTTCAGCATCTCCAACGACTTCAACATTCTCCTTGATAATCATCAAGATGTATTCCCTAAGAAAATATGCAAGTAACTTAATTAGATTAATATAAATTCATACCCAAAATCTAAATAAAGGAATTTTTAAAATTTTCTCAAAAATAATAAGAGTCCTTAATTAAGAGGGAGAGCAGGTGCGAGCAAAATTAAGTATTTGGAAGAAAACTTAAAATGGCTCTCTAATCAGTATTATTATGGAAAAGCATTCTCAATAGTTTTAGAACTTTATCGCAAAATGGTAAAATAAAAAGGAAAAGTAAAAATTAAATGGAATTTGAGTTTTTATTTACATGTAATAATGTAAGAGCTTGTGCAGCTTGCAACCTTGATTAGGTAATCAGAGTTCACATGGCATGCATATTTCAATCATCAACCGATTTCAATGTTTGCAAATTATACACTTGGAAACATAAATTAGAAGTTCAAAACCTCAATATTCTATAGGTATTTTGGAAGTAATCTACTACAATTGTATATGAGGGTTGTGATGGTGTGTACATCTACAAGATTCATATTCGAGTGTTACTTTAGTCTTGAAAATATTAATTACAAAATAATATCTTCTAGGGTGATCAACAATGAATAGCTTCAAGCCTTACAATTTAAGCTTTTTGGTTTTTGACATGGTAGAGTCGATCTATTCAACAAGTTGAGCTATTTAATAAGTTCAAATCTTCAGAACTCCCATTTATACTATTCCAAGATGTGTGGTTTTTAGAACTGGTATAAGCAAGCCCATGTCTTACGCCCAAACAAAGTATTCACGTACAAAAGAATATTGAAAGTATAAAATCATCAATTAAGCCAAACCCAACAACTTATACTTTTAGGTTCATTAGTTTAAATACATAGTCTAAGAAAGGAAGCATGTGATTACTTATCACCTAAAAAGAGAAACATCCTGAATGAATCCTTCCTTTAGGTGTACTCTAGTTAAACTTAAATATAATTGATATAATAGTTTGTCTAACAATTGCCCTTAGGAACTTGTCAAGACTTTAATTTCTTTTCCTAAATGATGTAATTAGATAACTAATTGTACATACATGCACTAGTTGGCATTATTGAATGTCAATGTTCTTTCTATTTTTAATGTCTTAACATGACCACCTATTAGACTTTATGTCATTCAATGAACAAAAATATAGAAGTAGGTCAAATGATATCATAGTAATAATTAATCATAGTATACAGATCATTATGACGACAATGTTGGAATTACTTTAAGAATGGAACCTCTATGGCCATTTAATCAATTAAATGAATATGATCATCCAGGTGATCAAGACACTCAGAGTTAATTAATAATAATTATAATACTAATAGTAAAGATAACAATAGTAATGGTAGTAATAAAAAAAATATCAATTATGACACTAACATTAGTAAAAGAATAATAATAGCGCATTGAATTTTTTTCAAATCAAATCAATTCAACAAAAATGAGATGAAGAGAACATAACCATAGGAAGCATTGATGAGTAGACAAAGCATGCAAAAGTATTGCCTATGAAGTAGCTTCTTTGATTACAAGCATTAACTAGTTTCCACATAGGTATCTAATTTTCCGATAATGCATGAGCATACTGACAATTAATGGCTTTTATGTAGGTCCAAGTGAAAAGAGAGTCTAACAGCTTATAAGCTCCACTGGACTTTCATCCTAAAACCACACACTTATGATAAAGTCATCCTATTATTTTTTTTTATTTTTTTCACATAGGATAAATTACATGTAGGTTTCAACTTCTTAACACTCCTACTCACATGTGAGTCCCTCTTATGATTGGCAATTCATGAAAGGCCACAACCTCTTCATAGTGACTACATCAATGTTGCTCGGAAACGGGTTTTAAAGATCAAGGCCACAACCTCTTCTAAACAAATCCGAACAATCAATTTTAGCAAAAAGAATCACAATGTTGACCAATTCTAGAAAATTACTTTCGAAACTAGGGTTTTAGGTCCAAAACATAATTTGGTCAAATCTTATTAATTTCTTCAAATTGAAAGTTTAGAAATGCAATTAGACATATTGTATAACATATTGTATAATCAATTTAAGAAAATAAGCCAATGATCAATCAAATTTCAAAACCGCAAGAGTTTTGACCAAGAATTTTGATTTATTTCGATTCTGGACGAATTTCTCAAATTGACACTTTCAACCTGCAATTAAATACATTTCAAAGCATCTTACAGAATCAATTGGTAAAAATTGCTTAAAATCGAACGAAGCAGAGCTATACCGATAAATCCTAGTTATAAATCCAAATTTCATAAATCAACCATATACAGCACAATCAACCCATCCAAATAAATCATCTAACTCATATATACATAATCTAACAACTAATTTAGCTTATCATAAGCTAATTCACAAATCTGGATAAAACTAGCAAGAATTTTGATCTAAGAATCCAATTTTGATTAATTTCGCACAAAATTTTTAAATTGGTACTTCTAACATTAAATTAGATACATTTTAAAGCATAATGTAAATTTAATTTATCTAAAATAGCTTAATCAGATAAAACTAACAAATTCGGATATAGCAGGGTCACAAATCCAATTTTCACAAACCAACCATAACCAATACAATTAACTATCCCAAATCACTCATACAACACACACATATATATAATTAAACAACTAAATTATCTTATCATAAGCTAAATCATTTAAAATTAATCAAAACAGAAGTTAGGGTTTAAGTATTTATACCAAACGAATTGCTATGAAATTGAAGGGAATGAGGGGTGCTGGAGCGTCGCTGGTGATCAAGGACCACTCGCCGGTGACGAGCGGCGCTAGAGGTGGACGGGCGGTGGCACCCCGCAGCTGTCCTTGTGCATTGCTGACGGTTGCTACTGCCACTCGGTTGCTGCTCGCTACTGCTGCGATGGAAGATAACGACGACGAGCTAGAGTAGGTGTGGTGGTGCGACTTGGGTTGAAGGTGCAGAGTAGGACGAGGCCAGGGTCAAGGGTTGGTGGTTGGGGCACGGGGGACGGGGCTCAGACCGAAAATTAGAATGGTATAAGGGCGGGGGTAGTAGGCATGCGGGAGCTAAATTTGTTTTTTTTTTAATTTTAAGGAATTGAGGGGTTTTAAGTGTTTTTTTATTATATTTTATTTTTTTGGATTTTAGAGATTTGAAAAACATTTATTATAAAACATATATATATATATATATATATATGTATATGTATATGTATATATGGAACTTAAACATTTTTAGCGACTAATAAATTAATGATTAATGATCAAAAATTATATTAGTCACAATAGATATACCAATAACGACGAATTTTAATAGTGGTCGTTAATAATATATCAATAACGACAAAAAAAATTGGTTGCTAAATTGGTCGTTAATGCACCAGTTTATTGTAGTGTAAAATAAATAAATTCAAAGAAGAAAATATTTGTTACAAATAAATCGTTAAAATGATTTTACTACTTCAAATATATTTTATAATAAAAAATAATTTATTTTTGCTAATGAAACATAACTTCATAATAAAGTCGTAATCACGTAACGAAGTTATAATTGGAAACAAATTTAAAATATTAAAATAAAAACACACAATGAAAATGAAAATATATTTTAAATAAAAATCATATAGCTTGTGGAAAAAGAAATAAAATATCAAAATAATAATTAAAATAAATTGAAAAATATATATATCAAATTCTAAGGAATTGTAAAAAATTTAAATAATTTCCGTAAATGGAAATATATTTTTAAATAGAAACGTATATCATATAAATTTAATAAAAGTCATAATTCTGAATGAATTTTTCTAGAATAATCCACAATGACAAATGATTAAATAATTTTCAATATGAATTTGAAATCATCAATAAAATTGTAAAACCAATCACAAATAAAATAATTAAATATTTTCATTAAATTTCATAAATAAAATCATTCAGTTTAAGGAAATTGAATTTAAAAAAAATAATAAGGTATACAATAATTATATAAATAACTATAATAATATTAGGCCTAAGAAGATCTAACAACCATGGGTACACCGCCACCTAGACCCTCATTGTGTTGATCAAGTAGCGAGACCCCCATCATATAGGTCATTTGAAGTCTGACTTAACTGATTATTACCTTTATTATAATATTTATTATTATAATTCATATAATAATGAGAGTTACTATAATTATTAATTATTATTATAATGACAACTTTTATTATTTTAAGAATAATAATTATTATTTTAAGAATAATAATTATTATTTTAAGAATAATAATTATTATTTTAATTATCATAGTTATGTTATAATAATATTAACAATAATTATAATGATAATTATAAATATGGTTATATATTATATTATTAGTATTTCATATAAAAATTAGCAATTATCATAATAAAAAAAGTATCTCATATATAAGAGGAATGAATCTATTGTGCCACGAGATATAATAATAGTTGAAACATTTGTCTTTCTTATATACTAATAACAACAGATATATGAGTGGGTATTAGTTTTGTTGGTACAATATTACTAATACCCACGGATATAAAAGTAGGCAAAATATCTGTAGGCACAACATACTATTACCAACAGATAAAAAATTTTTATAGGAAAACTTTCTTCATTGCCCACAAAAAAATATCTGTTGGTATTAGTAACTTTTGCCAACAGAAAAAAAATCTGTGACTAAATTTCTGTTGGCACAAGTCATAAATTTTGTAGTGTTCAGTAACAATTTATATCGTTACAAAAACCTGTAATTAGCAATAAATTTTGTCATTGAAAAAAAATTAGTTGTAGTTTGGCAATAAATTATGCCATTGCTAAAGCTTGTTATTTGCAACAACAAAATTTATTGCAAAAAAAAATAGCATATTACAACAACAATATTTGTCGTTGCAACACATTAATTGCAATAGATTATATCATTGCAAAAAATTGAATATACTTTAGGAACAAAAAATTATAAAATACACCGAGTTACTACAACCATATAGAGCCACCAGATAGCACTCGGGACCCACAAATTTCTAACACCTTGAGTTGAAATAACCACGTGGGGTCACTTGGTAGCCACATAGGCCCACAAGAACTGCGAGGGCTATCATGGAGCGCTTTTGGATTGATCGACTAATTCTACCTTTCTAGGAGGGTCAACCATCCTAAAAATTTTTCTACAACAATCACGCTTAACTATAGAATTCATAGGATAGAATCACCAAAAGGATGGTATACTATGTTGATATAAGTAGTCATATCAATTCTTATAATATTCCACTCAATTTAGGGTTATTACACTTTATCATTACAAAAATACATAATTGCAACAATAAACCCTTTGCTAAAATTTGAACTTAAAACTTCAATAACCATCTTTGTTGTTGCGAAAACATACAATTGCAACGACACGATAACTTGTTTAAATACCGTTGCAATAAATGACATGTGAAACCTCTAATTGATGTCCATAAATTATGTCATATACATATGTTCCGCTTAAATCAATATAACTAAAATATATAAAAATAATTATTAACATATATATCAAGAAAAAATTATCAAATTGAACGAAAACTTATCGAAATTCTGCTTGGCAATTAGGCTTTTGATTGAGCTGATGGACGCTGAGATAAATTGGTGTGTCTAATCGATATAACTAGACGATGCTAACACAATGATTGTAAGATTAGGAGTTGGAGAAGGCAGTGTCGCAGTGGCAACAAAGTATAGACGTTGCAATAAAATCATTGATATATATATATATATATATATATATATATATATATATATATATATATATATATTTTACAACAACTTACTGTTTTGTTAAAATAATCTAAATATTTGCAACAAATATAGTCGTTGCAATAAATTCAATCAATATTTTGCAACAAAAAAAATAGTCGTTGCAAAAACATTTTGTATATTACAATATATAAATGTCGTTGCAAATAAACCATTGCATATATTGCAACGAAAAATGACATTGCAAAGCATATAAATGTCATTGCATTAAAATAATCTAAATATTTACATTAAGTATAGTCGTTGCAATAAGTTCAATTAACATTTTACAACAAAAAAAGTTGTTGTAAAGATATTTTGTATATTGCAACATATAAATGTTGTTGCAAATAAAACATCATGTGTATTATAACGACAAATGTCGTTGGAAAACATATAAATGTCATTGCGTTAAATAATCTAAATATTTGCAACAAATATAGTCGTTGTAATAAATTCAATCAACATTTTGCAATAAAAAAAAAGTCGTTGCAAAATTTTTTTTATATATTGCAACATATAAATGTCGTTGGAAATAAACTATCATTGCGTTAAAATAATCTAAATATTTGCAACAAGTATAGTTGTTGCAATAAATTCAATCAACATTTTGCAAAAAAAAAAAAAGTTGTTACAAAAAAAATTATATATTGCAACATATAAATATCGTTGGAAATAAACTATCGCATATATTGTAATGACAAATGTCGTTGCAAAACATTTCCTAATACTCACTATATAAATAAATTATTTTTAATAATAACTTTTTGTAACGTCATAAAATTATCATCGCCAAAAGAAATTATTCGCAATAATAAAGAAATTAGTTAGGTATGTACAAAAATGCATCAATAAATTTTAAAAAAATGTACCTTTAAACACATTTCCTGTCAAAACATATCTATCTTTTCCAAATGTTTATGCTTACTCGGTGCTCGTCGCTTAACGAGGAGTCTTGTGCAGTTTGTATCTATCATGAGGAAAAACAACTAATTTTGGACTCGAGGTATGAAAAGTCGACCAAAATGGAATTTCGGCTTGAATGGAAGTGGCCAGTGAAGTTCTTGTTTGGCGGTGTATATGTCCCCTGACCGCTAGCTCAAAAGTCTGAAACCTCCCCTTTCTCCAACACAAAAGAAAGAAATGAAAGAAGAGACAGAAGATAGGTAGGTTTGAAACCTCAGTTTCTATCGTATTCAAAAAAAAAAAATAATAATAAATAAATAAATACCATAAAAGTTTTAAGTCATATCTGTGACCCTTTTTTCCACTCTTTATCGTCCATCAAGGGGTCATTGACGCAGTGAGACTCTGTCCATTCCTCTAGGCCGTCGTCTATATTTTGGAAGCTTTCTTCTAAGGCAAAGACTAAGTACCTAAACTTTTAAACAATAAACACTCAATTACAAAATATGTAATAAACCCCATAAAACAATCATATTACAATTGTTTCTTATAAATATAGTATGATAAATTCCTCGAAACGTAAATCTATATATATATATATATATATATATATATATATGTTCATAGCGTTGCAATACAAACTTTACTTAAAAAAATATTATTCTTTTAACATTTCTCGAAACAAAATTTTCAGAACCCTCCTAATTAACAATCATATTGCAATTGTTTCTTCATAATATGTTCATGTGATATTGCAACCTCCACAACTTTTTTTAGGAAAAAAAACACTTCCTTCTACAAAAACGACAATAATTAAAATAGTCCAAAAGAAATTTATATACAATAATTGTATTAAGAAAGCAGTATATTCTCTCTCTAATTAATATAATATCAACATGTCTCGTATTTTTCTTTAATAAAATTGATATTTATATTACAAAAACTATCTAAGCGCTAAAATTTCAAATAAAAGATACTAAAGATGTAAAATACAATAGAATTAAATACCAATTAGTTTTGTTTATACTTTTATTTTTCTAACCATATATATATTATTTAGGTTAATTTTTTAGATTTTAATTATCGAGTTTATTTTTTTGCCATAACTATTTTAGTCCGCAACTTAATATTAATAAAAGTCTTAATTCTTATTTTTACTAAAATTACGTAAAAGTAGCAGATAATATTAATAGTTAACATTTATATTAATTATGTAAGTTTCAATTTTGTTTTTAGGGGGTAAAAAAAAACAACTGTACATGTTTATTAAAAATACTGATGTAAATAGTATTTTCGGAAACCGATTACCAATGTCGGATCTATATATATAATCGAATATTCCTCTGTCAAGCACTTAAACCAGCATATTTTGCTCTGGTTATTTTTAATTAAGATGTTGGTACGTATCCATAATGATCACCCAAACATTAGAGGCACCGGCAAAAATCTTAATTAATTCACAAAATAGGAAAGGAATCTGCACAGATGTATAATAGCATTATTAACCCTTTAGCCTTGTTGAGATTTCAATTCTTAACCTCGGCTTTTCAATTTTTTTTTTTTCAAAATTTTATTGTATTTTGATATATATACTTTTAGAATAATTAAGAACAATTATTCACGCCAGCTAGCTGCAAACATCAAATGTTTTTTTTAACCTTATTTTCAACTGAGAATCAAATGAGGAAAGATCTTACCATATCAATTGATTTAGGAAAATATTAAAATACTATTTCAAATAATAATATTAATAGCGAAATAAAAAAATGGATAATATTTTTAGATCAAATTATATTAGCGACGAAGAGATTGGTCCTAAGTCGTGTCAGGTACATGATTTACGATCCCAAGATTTCCAACTATTTGACCTTATTTGTACAATTTTGTCTTGTTAATCCACGTATACATGATTATACTTCCATTATGAGATCGAAAGATCTGCTCATGGATTAAAATTAGTTAATTAAGCAACGCTCAGGGATATAATTATGCATGCATATTGCCAAATTTGTAAACATGTAATCCTCCGTCTGACTCAATATAATAACAATACGATTATATCTTATCCACCATCTTTGTTAATAAGTATTTAATTAGATGCATTATCAATGGCTACAGCACAAAAAATATTTGTTTTTTTTGTTTTGTTTCAAATTAATTATACAAAGATTCTGTTGGTTGATTAATTAGGCTCGGAAGTAATAAGTATTACTTCTTGAAAAAGGCATGAAAATGCGCTGAACTGTTGCAAAGGGCCATTGTTGGCATGATCACTCTTTTTTTTCTTTTTTATTTTGCAAAATCTAATCGTTGATTGAAAAAAGGCGTGCTGCTCCATGCTTCGATTTTACTGTTAATATACTAGGACACCATTCGATTAGCAATTGATTTTCAATTTTTTTTGTTTCATGCCAAATCGTATGACCTATTATTTTTTAGAAATTAAGGTTCAAAAGGATTAAGGTATTATTTGAGAGATATGTTGTCGTTGACTTTTTTTTTAATTAGTAAAAAAAGCATACTATAAATTTAAAAAAAATTGTGGCCCAAGAGTCATTGTTGGGGATCGCAAGACTCTTAGATATTTTGCAAACGCCTAAGAAATTAGTTAAGTATGTACAAAAATGTATCAATATGTATTATCTCGTATCTTCATCTCGGTAGATTATTTACCAAACATGCCAAAGTTAGTTGAACAAGTTAATCTTAAATTGGGTTGCTCATAACTTTTATCTTAAGCCATAAGTCATGAAGACATTATCACGTCACTCTAAAGACTCATTATGCAATTTCAAAGATACTGTCGTAGGTCGATACATATACTAGTGAATGACCTGATTTGTAGGGGGGAAGGGGGGTGGGAACTAACATTTATAAATAAAATATTAACTAAGTCTCTTTTTTATCTCATTTTTTATACGATATGATTTGAAGTAATAATATAAATAAAGTAATAATATTGTTTAATACATACATATTATTTACGAATAAAAAATATTAATGTAATAATGGCATCTGATGCGAAATAAATAAATATATATTTTCAGTTTTGAACATTCATTATTTGAATAAGATATATGCTTATAACAATTTTTTTTTATTTTTTTCAATTTTAATTGTAATAATATATAATAATTAAGCATATTAATAATAATAGTTAATATTAATAAAGTATAATAATTAATGTTCATGATATTAAGACTTAATAATTGATGCAGAAGCATCCCCAATTGATTATCATAATCTAACCATTAATATTTTAAAGTTTGAGAACCACAAAACCCTTCTTAGTTGGACAAATTAATTGACTATCAAAACTCAGCAATGCAAAACCCTTCTCCTTTTTGTCCAAAACCTAATTGAAACAAAGGCATCCAAAGCCATATTTTTTTTTCAAGCTTTTCCCTCCATTTTTAAACCTTATTTCCTTTAGTATTTTAACCCTAAGTAGCCCCAAAAATGAAGCATTATCAAGTCCCTTCGGAAGCCACACAAATCAACCACAAATCCCTTTCATTTGGATGACAAGTCACTTAAGAACAATGCAAATTTAAGGTAGAGTAAGGAAGCCTATAAGACATTCCTTACTCATTTTTGTTACTTACAAGGTTAAAAGGAATCTTTGTCTCTTTCTTTTTATGTAGTATCATTGTTGTGAATTGTAACATATGATATTATAGATTAGAGGATTCGAAAATCAACATTAGGAAGTCCCTCAAAACTGAGACTCACGGGTGGGGTAATTAGTTTGATTTTCATCTCCATTAGTGCTCTTATGCATATATTAGTTGGTTAAATTGTACACTTTAATCCTAAAATTCTTCTACAAGTGTTACGATAGTTTGAAAGGAAAAAACAACTTACCTTGACTACACATTTTTCTCTAAAAAAAGGCTGAGAGTCCCTCTTCTTTCACTAGTACATGAGTTTGAAGATGCTTTGAAAAAACTTACAAGATTTATCTTAAGAGTTATATACCCTAAGTGGTTATTGTAAGTATTGATTCAATGAGTCACAAAGAATCAATTTTTATCACTTCCATTATCCCCTATTTTATTTTCTTATTTTTGGTGGTGCTTCATTTTAGAACACCAAATCATTAGCAAGACCCAAGTTAGATCTCATATGTATTAGTGTTGTTACCACTATTAAGCCAAACCTATTCCTAACCCAAATAGTAATTAAAAATATAGTATAAGGTAAGAAAGAATTGTTCCCACGAGGATGATGTGATTCTAAATTCTAAAATATTAACTACAAAAATTAAATTATTTAATTAAATATAATAAATAAGTAATAAATAAAAAATTAAGCTATTATATACAATATAAATAAGAGTTTGGGGGTTTGATATGAGAAAAAATAAAATAAAACTAATAACTAAATTAATAACCAAACTACTCTAGTAACTAAACTAATCTATAAGATAAATAATTAAATTCAAAATTTAAAATATAAAATTAAACTAATATATACATATCCTACCATTCTCCATATCAACATCTATATTAAATTCATGTAACTGATTTTTTTATTAAGTGACATATGTATATATAAATAATCAATTTTAATAGACTAACCGTAAAGAATTAACTAGCTAACTCTCCTGACTCCTAATTTTATATAATTAGGCTAACACCTGCGTTTTTCCTAATACTAATTAACTTCTCTAAATTAATTCTTCGTTATTTAATAAATCAAGATACAAATTAATTGTATTATGTTATTAGGAATCTCATTAGCTCTAGCCAAATTAAAAAGCTAGTATTCTTAAGTTGAAAAGAATAAATCATATCTTAGTTTAGTAGGTTACTTGTGAAGGCCCTGAATTAAATTAATTACTACTTGTTTTGATTAATTAATAACCCGCTATAATTAATCGAATAGCTACAACCCTTAATCCTAAATAAAAAATCAATTAGGTTTCATATGAAGGATAAGAATTTAAACATTAATTACAAATACGATTTATAAATCAAAACACAATAATTCATAATATGTAATATTTAGGTATGATAAAAATCATTACTTAATAAAATATGGCTAATACAAATTAATAAAGATCACACGTATAATTAGAAATACATAACTATTAAGCCGAGGTTTGTATAAAAAGAAGCAAAATTAAGAAAGCATAGGAACTTTTCGATTTGAAGTGAGCTTGCAAAGATTTCTCCTACCGGTCAGTTACTTTTCACAGTATCACGAATACGCTCACTTACTATGGCTATTTTTTCTATTTATATAACTCCTAAAATTTAATTTAATAGGTTTATAATTTATATGTTGAGTGAAGTAGGGGGGATTATGTTCTTGATTTATTTGGCAGAGACTTCGATCGCCAATATTTTTTTCTTCTCGGCGACGCTTCTCTCTCAGTTCCTATATATATATATATATATATATATGAAAAGGCAATCTAATATTCTTAAGGCTTGGGTAGCAAATTCCAAAATTTGCAGATCCGTTATCTTTCATTTATTTTCTTTTCTTTTTCTTCTTTTATATTATTTCATGTGTGGACATGATCTATTTCTTCTTCTTCTTCTTCTTCTTCTTTTTCTTTTTCTATTGGTAAAGCTTCGCTAACCTATTCTCATGCACTGTTGTAACACCTCAAAATTTACTACTGAAAAATTTTATTTTATGACATAAACAAAAATTAAAATAATCGGGTGTTACCACCGTAATTGATGTGAGTTTGGTTTACCCTACCATCCTCACATCAATCATAAGGCTAAAAACCATTAAGAGTATAACAAAGTAAATATAAATGTAAATGTGAGTTTGGATATTTACTCCAGGGTACAATAAAAAAAATATAACAAAAGGGATATCATAAATCTAAGAGTCCAAAAAGTATTTGGGTGATAACATCCGGATAACATGACTCTACACCTAATGTCCTAATATACAAAGTGACTCTACCCCAAACAAAGCGTTAAAAGCTGCAAATTCATCAATTGGGTCCTTTGCATATAAACATTTAGGTCATCTACTCATGGGAATGAGCAGTACCCATAAAAAGGATGATCAGTATACTACATACTGAGTAAAGTAACAATACTGTCAAACACAAGAAAAACATATAATTACATGCATTAGAGCAGAAAGTAGCATACATGCGAGATACAATAATCAACAAAAGGTAATTACTGATTTCGAATTCGTACCATCAGAATATAGCACAATCCATTCTTTTATTTAAGTTGAGTTTAGGGACCCAACTATTCCCTACCGGTGAAACAGTTATCAATATATACAATCCTAGGGCAAAACGATCCTAGGCACTATTATCGTCTGGTGGAACATACATGTACAACCGGTCCTAACTCACGTAGTCTTTCACTATAAGTGTTTAGTATCTTATCAATGATTATGGTCATTGTCAAGATTTATTTTAGATCAAGTTCATGGATTCCCACTATTCTCAATTGATGGAACGGTTATTCCACCCCAGGGCAAAAGGCTTCTGGCCACTATTCTTACCGGTGGAGTGGTAATAACTTATAACCCCAAGCAAAATACTCAAACTACTATTCTCAACCGATGGAACGATCATCAATATACAATGATGGGGTAGGATGTGCCTGTCAAATATTCTCATCCGGTGGAACAGACATATACAACCGATCCTAACTTATGGGATCTTTTACTTTAAATGATTAATATCTTATTTATAATTGCTTTGATGAGTACAAAACATAATTAAGGCAGGCAAAACATCAATATACTGATAACTAAACTGTCCTCAAGAGTTAAGTTGCTTATCTTCCCCTAGAAACCCTAAATTCACAATTTAGACATTACTTCCCCTATATTGGTCATTTACCCACCAAATTTAGTATATCTTCCTCAAATATTATTTTTATTAATGTACCCAAAATTCAAGGTCTAACTCTTACATACTACATATGCGATAATAGCCCTATCTAAAAAATTACTATTCATAAGGCTCCTAAAACCTTAATTTCACATATAAGTCATAACTTTTTTCATAGAGCTCATATAATTACCAAACTCAACATACATCCCTAAAATACCCATATTAACAACATATACAAAATTTTTGGCCTAAATATAATGTTTTACACATGTGATAATAACATTACCTATGTTAAGGTTACTATTCCCAAATCAGACCATTTTCTCATTTTGAGGAACTTATGACATTCATAGCCACTCCAATCAGCCCACAACATCTTATTAGAATAAATTTAATCCACCTAATACGTTAAAATACCAAAATTCTCATGTTAACCTATATTGACCAAAATGCCATTAAGGATAACCGATAACCCTTATTTTACAAAAATCTTATACCCTCAATATCATTATTTTCAAATACTCGATTTACCAACATACATCTTAAATATAATTATTTTCCCACATATCAAACTTTATTAGGCCCATATTACTCGTCTACATTTTATTCACCCACAAAATATGACTTAGCGTAGAAATCTCGTATCAACACTTCTTTCATTATTCTTACTTTCTTCCTATCATATTATATATATATATCATCAAAAACATGCATTTAATAGTGAAATAAACATAATATGATAATTAATATATTCATACAAGCATTTAACACAAAATCCCAAATATCGACTTATGAAAATGCCTTAGATTTTAGGTAAATCAAATCACTCATAAGACGGTAGAAATTATGTTCTAGCATGTTAGGATTTTTTAGATTTAGAATCATGATACGATGATACCATGCTAAATAAATGGTACGCAAAATTGTTTTGTTAGGGTTTTTGACCCTTTAAAATTATTTACATATGCAAAATTGTTGATACAAATGCCATGATAATATTCCATGATTATCATTTCATGGTATCTAGGGTTGTTATAAATAGTATAGAAATATGCATATATGATTAGGGTTAGAATACTATAATTGTTATTTACATATTCTAGGGTTATAAATGTTTCCTTACATGCACCATGGTTTAAATTACCTTAATAATTGTTGTATTATGCTGTAAATAGGTATGTATATGCTGCATGGAATATATGATGCTATAAAAACACACAATTAGGGTTTGTATGCATAACTTACTAAATGCATGAAAAGTGGAAAATATAGTTAATCACCAAATTGTAAAGATTAACTATACACTAAAATATTGAGAATTATTTTATTTTAGGATTTTCATGTCATATTAACATAATAAAAATGTTTGGTATGAAATTTGGATAATAATGGTGAAATTAATGTTTCAAGGGTATTTTGGTCATTTTCAACCTAATGCACCTAATGAAAATAATTAGACATAAGATGACCTTAGTCTTTTGATAGATTGACCTTCATGTTGACTTTGACATAGGCTAATGACCTAAGGAACTGCTCTAATAATTAAAAATAAAGAAAAATGGTTAAGTACGGAAGTGAGAATTGTTGTGTTATATGTGCTATTTGTGATCACATCATAAATCATTAATACTCAAAGTGGAAGACACCGAGTTTGGGAATGTTTACTCTATAGGATTAGCTACGTACCCTAGAGATAAGGTGCAACCCTCATTTGATTTTGGTTTTTTGGTGTGTCATTGTGCCTCAATACGACCCTAGTCTACTCTATAGATGACCTACATGCCCTATAGGGGGTATCGATAGTTAAGGATTTGGTAAAAAAAGGTTGGAGGATACTAAAATACTTACATGTGCCAGTATGACCTGGCATACTACAGTGTCTCTAGGTTCTAGAGTAAGGATATTGTGTAGCGTTCGGACACTAGTATGACCAGGTGTACCTCAGTCCCTAGGTTGATTGTATCTCCTAGAGTAAGATAAATAATAAAGAGGTATTTGTTGATGGCCTTGGTATGGATTAGATTGATGGTTTGGTATCCACCTCAGTGTACTATTTTAGTGATTGGAATTGAGTTGATGAGTTGGTTGTGGTTATGGTTTTCATACAACTATTTTTTTTTTACCTTGAGATGATGTGAATTGGTTAAGTACAATTAACAAATGAGCATTCACTACTACAAACACGGGAAATAATAACGGGACATTAATAATGGTAGTTCGAAAACCGTTGTCAAACGCGTGAAAATTATCGGCGGAAAGTTTTGATAACGGTTCTAGTTAAAAACCGTTATTAAAAGGGCAATGTTAAAATTTGGACGGATGTTTTAATAACGGTTTTATATAAACCATTATTAAAAGAAGATTTAATAATGGTTCATATTAGAACCGTTGTCAAAAGTCAGAAGCTTTTAATGACGGTTCTTGGAAGAACCGTTATTAAAAGATGTTTTAATAACGGTTCCTGAGAGAATCGTTATCAAAACCCCAAAATCAAACTTTTATTTCGCTCGGTTATGTTTCGTGCCAAATTTTTCAGACTCTCTGCACTTTCGTTCTCTTGTTCTTATTCTCCTTGCAAACCCTCGGACCACCACACCGTGCACCACCAACTTGCACCACCACACCGGCTCCTCTCAAGTAAAGGAAACCCTCGCACCGCCAACTCTCCACCACGCCTCTGCCATTATTCCGAAGCTAGCTGGCACTTGCACCTTCATCCTCCGTCGTGTTTGAAGCCCTTGCCTCTCTCAACATTCTCTCGTAACTTTTTATCTACTTATATAAATGCATGTCGCCAGGGTTTCATTCGAAAATGTGTTGTTGAATGTGTTGGGTGAAAATTTTGTTGTTTGTTGTTGAATTTGTTGCGTTATTGTTATATATTAACAAATGCATGTGTTGGCCAAGACCTTTACATATTATTGTTGTATGGAGAATATAGATTCAACATTATTTAGAGCTACAACCATAATAAACAAAAGAGAAGATATTATTGAGGTTATTTAGAGCTAGATTCAACCTGTAAACTTTGGAGGGTCATAACTTTTTCATGGGACCTCGGATTCAGGTGATCTAGGAGGCTATTTTGGGTATTTTTTTGAGATCTACGATGTGGATAACCGGTTGAGCCGGTTTGGGCATTATTGGAGCCCAAAAAAGGCCATTTTGGCCTCTAAATTGAGGTTTTTTTTGTTACATACAAGTGAGGGTATATTTTTAGGGCCTTTTTTACAAATTGAACCTTTAATTTAGACTATCCTGAAAACCTTTTTCATATTCTAGGGTATGATGGTGTTATATAACCTCTTGATTAAAGTGGTAACATATGTTGCCTACCTTTGTATTATTTTGTATGTAGGGTAATACATGTTTTCATTTATTTTAGTTTTTACTTTTATCAGAATTGTTTTTCCTCTATTGTTTATCTCTTTATCCTCTATTGTAATTATGGATGAGATAAGAGCTTTAGGTACCTCCAAAATTGAAGATCTTCGAGACAAAGGAACTTAGATGATGATGATGAAATTGAATTTTTTAAGGGTTCAAGTGAAGAAGACGAGCAATGGATCTTATAGTCTAGAATAGATTGGTCAACATAGATCCAAGCCATGTATGTTTGCTTTTCCATATTTTTCTATTAATGAATCATGACATACCTAATGGCTAACTGTATATTAATTGAAACATGGGTGTTGTAGTTTTTCACCGATGACTATGCACGAGGCCAGCAATATAATGTTGATGAAATTGATGAAGTTAGAGATTAATGGGCCAAGCACGTGCACTCATTCATTCGGTATTAGGTAGCGATCTATATATTCTACATGCATTTTTAGGTTTGTATTTCGTCTACCAGCCTAGATCTGTGAACTCTTTACTTTAGGGTGTAGAGCTACCAAGTTGTGGTATGCCCACTAATTTTATTGCTAAGTATAGTTGGTGTATTGAGACATGCATACCAATTATAGATTGATTGAAATTATGGTGTGATTGCAGATTTGGTATGAATTGATGTTGTTTTACATTGTAGATTTGGTAATTGTTTTAACATACAACTGTGTATGTGGGAAGGAACAAAACAGCAAAAAAAAGTGGAGTTTTAATAACGATTCTTATAAAAACCGTTATTAAAACCTTGTTTTAATAATGGTTCTGATGAAAACCGTTATTAAAACGTAGGTTTTTAATAACAGTTTTTCATAAGAACCGTTATTAATACGTTTTAATAACGGTTTTCATCAGAACCGTTATTAAAACCTACATTTTAATAACGGTTTTCATCAGAACCGTTATTAAAAACTGGAGTTTTAATAACGGTTTTTACTTAAAAACGGTTATTAAATATGAAGTTTACGCACATATTCACGGGTTTTTGTGTATTTTTCATGACGGTTATGAACCGTTATTAAATATTTAATAACGGGCGATTCAATAACGGGCGATTCAATAACGGTTGAAAACCGTTATAAAAACTATAAAATAATATTTATTAAAACCCCTTTTCGTGGTAGTGATTAGACTTGATTATATAATATATATATATGTGTGTGTGTGTGTATTATCCCATGATTTTTATATAGTGTTATGGAATGCATTTTGTGTTTTGAGCATGTTTTGGTTTGTTGTGCAATTATTTGAAATATGAGCATCCTACCTCTTGTGAAGTATTGCGATTTACTCCGTACGAGAAAATCGTATTGATACTATATTTGAAGATGACTATGTGAAGGTCATGGAGTGATTTGAGGCATACAATAGTGGTAATGATAAGTAAAGCCTTTGGGAAGATGTTCCATTCTAGGAATGGGTATTCGTGTGACACCCTAAAATTTTAAATTCTAAAATTTAATATTTAACCCTTTATCAAGAATAATTTTATCTTAAACTATTAATTTAATTATTTTGTGGACCTTTGATTTATAAAAATAGATAGAAATATTTAATAAATTAATACAAATATTTTTATCATGTTATCATACTCCTTTTATTTAAACAAATCCCCAAACCCATAATTTTACCAAAATTATTTTCTTAAATTAATACTTTAAATTTTGGATAAATTAATTTAATATTTTCTCCATTAGCAAAATTTAGCCTAATTTCTAATTCTAACTCTAAAAATAATTTAATTTTTCTTTTTTCTTTTTTTTTCCTTCCTTCTCTTTCTTTTTCCTTTTCTTTCTATTCTTTTCTTCCTTCTTATTTGGAATAGCCTGATCCTTCTTCCTCTTTTTTTTCTTTCTTCTCCCGCCTAGGCTAGCCCAAGCCTTCTTCTTCTTTTTTATTTTTTTCCTTTCCCTCCTTTCGCCTTTGGGCCAACCCACCTTCCCCCTCTTCTTTTTTTCTTCACGTGAGCCAGCTTGCCACGCCTCCTTTTCTTTCCCTCCTGCTCAACCCTTTTCCTTTCTTCTCCCTTCTCCTTACCTACATGCCTGAGCCAAACACCCCCAGCACCATCGTATGCCTTTTCTCCCTCTCCTTCCCCTGCACCTCTACACCCCCTTCCAGCTTGCATCTCTGCCTCCTCCTCTACCTGTCCTTTTCTTACCATTTTTGACCTTATACCCCCTGTTTTTTCTTCCCCCACATCCCCTCTCCCTCTCTTGATTGCCTGGTTCTACCATGCCATCTCTGCCTGCAACCTCCCCTTGCACCCACCTAACCTTGCACGCCTCTCTCTCCTCCACTTCTTTTTCTTCTCCTTCTCTTCTTCTTTTTCTTCTCTGCCTCAATTCTCCCTTCAGCTCCCCCTTTCTCTCTGACTGATTCCCTCTTCCCTTTCCTCTCCACCATCTCCACCCTCGAACCGACCGCCACACCGCCCTCTCTTACACCCTACCTTCTCCCTGCACTGCCCCAAGTAGCCACCACACGCCACCTTGTAGTCTACACCTTCCTTTTTCTTCTTCTTGCCCTCGACTTCCCCCTGCTCCGCCACCCTTTACCATATTTCTCGCCACTTCTTTTGCCACCGCATCCTCCCCTCAACCACCTAACACCACCCCAACACCCCCTATGTCACCCTACACGAACCACCCTGCAGCTCCCCTTCTCTTCCCCTTCTTTTCCTTTCTTCCTCTTCTCCCTCCCTTCTCTACACCTTCTTCCTATGGCCACCATCATAGTCTATGCGGCCTTTGAGCCGCCACACCTCGACCTCCAACCACCACCCATATCCTGCCTCACCCTTACACCCAACAACCAATCCCAACACCTCTCCACCACCTCCTTCAACCCTTTTACCTGAATCCTCCCCCTTCTTCCATTTTCCCATCCCCTCACCCCTAACTTCCATTACATGGCTCACGCTGCATGAGTAGCATGAGTTATGCTGCATAATTTTGAGTGTATTTCAGCTAATATTGAGGTAAAATATGGTTTGGTAATATTATATATTTAATAAGTATTTTTAATAAAAATCATTCTTTTACTCATATAATAATAATGATATTTTACTTACGATATTATTTTAGGTACGAAATTTTACTAAACAGAGCTTAAGTATTTTAAACGAAGATACTAGCTAAGTTGGTTTTTGCTGGAAATAAGGTAACCATTATACCCCACTAAAATGTATGGATTATCTTTTGTTAGCACATTAGAGTTTTGGTATGTGGTTTATATGAATATGATGTGTTATTAACAATCTCATGACTATTAATGTAATCTTGGAAAGTAGAAAGAAAAGCATGTTATCTTGTATGTGGTGTAACATGTGTGAAAGGGTGATTAAGAAAGAGGTTGATGTTGATAATGGATGGTATGTGTATATACATGCTATGATAAGTGAGTATGGGCACTTGTAGTGAAAATAGTATTAATATGAGTCCTACGGGCAATTTGGTCATTTGGACACATCATGATGTTTAAACCTAAATGAAATGTCTAATGTGTTATATATGATGCTAAGAATGGATATGGGATTTTGGTGGATTATAAATGTATGTGTTAGCAGAAATATCAATATTTTATGGTCGAAGGGTATTTTGGTAGATTTTAATGTATGGTGGTGATCATCTTAATAAGAATGCATGTCAAGTGTTATGTGGTGTTGAAAATGGTGATAGGGGTTTGTGGTATTGAAAATACATGATCCATCATGAATAATGACATTTTATGTTCTAGGGGCATTTTAGTAATTTTACATGTTCAATGGGAGTGACCTAAGTAAATATTGATGGTAAATAATAATTGGTACTAAGAATAATAATAATAAGGGTTTTGTGGTGTTAATAATTTATGTTGGATATGAATATCAATATTTTATGACATGGGGGCATTTTAGTAATTTAGCATGTCCAATGGGAGTTAACTTATTAAATATGCATTATAAGTGGCAATCAATGCTAAGAATGGTAATAGGGGTTTTGTGATGTTAGTAATGCATATTAGGTGTGATTATTAATATCAAATGACCTAAGGACATTTTGGTAAATTTGCATGTAAAATGGTGTTAGTTAAATAAACATGCATGGTAAGTATAAGTTGATGTCAGATATGATAATAGGGGTTTATTATCTTAGTATCACTTATTTGAGCATGATATTCAATAAAATATGGTCTAAGGGGCATTTTGGTAATTTTACATGTAAAATGGTGATTTGTTAAATAAATATGCATGGTAAATATAAATTGATGTTAGATATAATAATAGGGGTTTATTATCTTATTTGAACATGATATTTAATAAAATATGGTCTAGGGTTATTTTGGTAATTTTATATCTAAAATGGTGGTTGTTTTAATAAGCATGCATGAAAGGAATAAATTTAAAATACCCCAAAACCCTAATTTAGGAAATTATGTTAAAATAGGAATTTATTAGGAAAACTAATTAAATTTATTTATTTTATTAAAATAAGGGGAAATATTTAAGGTAAAATCAAGAGAAAAATAATAGAGAATTTAATTAAAAAAATTAGGGTATTTTGCTAATTAAAATAGAATTTTAGAAATTACCCAAAATATCCTAAATTAATATAAAAAAGGAATTTAATTATTATTTTACTAATTTTTATTATTTTGAAATATTTAAAAATACCAAAATATTTTAAATGCCCCAACCAACTTATTTTTTCTTTTTTCCTTTTTTTTCTTTTTCCACCATTTTCCTTCTTCTTTTCTTTTCTCCTTCTTCCTTCTTTTCTTTTTTTTTTCTTCATTTCCTTCCTAGTTTGGGCCTACGCCCTCGCAACCCAACTCCTTTCCCCCCTTCTTTCCCCTCGTGGCCCAGCCCATATTCCTTTTTTTTCTCCTTTGCTTAACCCGCCTGGTTCCTTCATTTTTCTTTCTTTTCTTTTTCCCCCAGACCGGTCGGTCACTGCCTCTTCTTCTTCCTCCTTTCCTAAGCGTTGCAGGTTGAGACCTACAACTCTGCCATGGCCGACCAGCCAACCACCGTACCGCCAGCCTGTCACCTCTCTTCTCTTCCCCGTCCCTTTCCTTACCAATTTTAGCTCCAACCTACCCTGTACCCCTCTCACGCGTGCCTCTCTCCCTTTCTATTTTCTCCTCCTTGACCCAACCAATCCTGCAAATCGCAGGCTTGTACCGGCCTGCCACCATCGACCGGCTAGCCCGGCCATACCTGTCAGCTTCCTCCTTTGTTTTATCCTCCCTCCATTAGCCTATAAATACCCTCAATCGATCCCTATTCGGCTTCTTTTTCCCTACCTAGAAAATTAGCCTTCCTTGCGCCACTGCCACTTCAAACACCGTCTCTACTGCCATTGCCCAGTGCCACCACCCGAAACACCGCCTAAAACCTTCCCTGCATTACCCTCCACCAAAACACACTACTCACCACCTCTAGTTCCCCCTACACGAGCCACCCCAACTGTGCAAAGTAGCCACCACACCGCTTTGGCACTATTATTACTAATATTATTATTATGATAATTATTCAAACTCTCATTATTATTATTATTGTTAAGACTTGAATTATTATTATTATTAACTATATCACTATTATTACTATTACTACTATCATCATCATCATCATCATCATCATTATTATTATTATTATCATCATCATCATCATCATCATCCTTATTATCATTATTGTCACTATTTTAGTATTAATACTACTATTATTATTATTATTATTATTATTATAATTCGGGTTATTATTATTATTAACACTATTATTATTATTATTATTATTATTCTTGTTAATATTAAAGTTATTATCTTTAGTAATATGAATATTGCTAATAATACTTTAACATGGACCAATATAACTACCAAGACCTATTTTGATTGGTAATAGTATGATTAACTACTTTACGAATAATACCCTTATTTTTACTTATAAAACTATTATTATTATTATTGACCCTAATACTAGGTTATGATAAGGGTAAAGTAGGAAATAATGATAATGTTGGTAAGAGGGAAGTTAACCCTAGTATTTCCCTCTTATAGGTGAACCAAGTCAAAATCCTAAAGAGGCGAAGGAGCGTACTTCAAGTCCGGTGTCGTATTAAGTAAGGATGTAGTTAAGGCCGATTATGTGTGTTATGTGCTTTGTATGCCAAGTGTTATGCTATGTTTGTGTACCTTATGTTATTATAACTGCTTACTTGTAGTGCTGCCTGGAGTTAAGGTATGTTTGTGTGACCTCCTTATGGCATGTGTAAAAATGATATGTATGATGTGCTTGTGGTGTTATATGATATGACACTCTAAGACATGCATGCTAGGATATTTTAATGATATGCTATAGGGTGAAAGGATGAAAAGGGAAAAGGGAAATAAGCTGACTAAAAGGAAGTGAGAATGACCTAATTATCTCATGACCTATGAGGGGACAAATAAAAAGGGAATATGGACAAAATAAAAGAGTGGAGTGAATCTTGCATGCGAAAATTTAGGGTTTGCATGGGATGGATGGTGTATGCATGGAGATTATCCTTACGTGGGAAAAGTTTCCTTAGGGAGTAAGTAAGGTAAGGGAAGAGTTGGTGGGGGTAATTGGAGTCCATGGATGAAAAATAGTATGTAGGTTGATATAAGGGTGTATAGGGAACTTGGCTAGGATTTGGGAGGAAAACCCTAAATGGAGGAGATTGTGGAAGCGAAAAATAATGGAGGGGAGTGGAATATGGGGTGGAAGGATATCATATGGAGGGTGAGTGTAGGTGTCATGTGGAAGAGAGGATGGTAGGTGAGTAATGGAGAGGTGATACATGGGGAAAGAGAGGTGATAGGGTTTGGAGTGGCCAACTAGGGTTTCATGGTCACAGATGCAAAATGGGAAGTAAAGTGGAATGCTTGGGGTTGAATCTAAGTGAGGTGATGAGTTGGGGGCAAAGGAGATTTAGTTGTGTGGCATAGAGGATGGGCCATATAGGCCAAATTAGGGTTTTCCGGGGAAAACCCTAGAGGGCGAAAGTGAGTTAACTTAGAGGTAAGGGAAGTGGGCCTTGACCCACACGCTTAGGAGTTGGGTATTCGTGGTGAGTAAGGAGAAGAGGGAAATGATGTTTGGATTAGGGATGGCAACGGGGTGGGTACGGATCGAGTATCCCTTATCCGTGTCCGAACCCGATAAGAAATTTGATAACCATATCCGTACCCGTACCCGCATGGATATCCGTTACTTTACACATATCCGTATCCGGCGGATACCCGATACCCGGTGGATAATCCATTGCCCGGCGGATAATCCGTCAGGTACATCAAACCCGTTACCCGACGGATTAAAATTACCTATTTATCCGTTACCATTACCCATTTATCCATTTTTATTACCCGTTTACCTGTCATAATATATAGAATTTACCTACAGAATTATTTTTTGATACTAAAATGTATATAAAAAAAAATAGAAAAAAATCCAATAATCCATCAACTTAGTAGCTAAAGTTGATAATGCCTCTGTAGCATAATAGAAAAACATAGTAAAATATGCCGATAACAATATTGTTTAAAAATAGTAGATAATGTCCAAAAAAAACAAAAAAAAACTAGTAAAACACAAATGACATTCATAAATCATGATAGGATGGACTTTTCAATCTACATTCTTCAACCTTCAGACTTTAATCATCATGCATCTACCTAGTACATAAAAACAGTAAAAATCAATAGCTAATATATATATATATATATATATATATATATATATATATATATATATATATATATATTACATTTGCTAATAACATTATAAACTTTATAAACATCTAAGACTCCTCATCCTCAAAAGAAGCACGACAAGCGCCACGATAATGTGATACTTCATAATCATTATTATCTAGAAAAGAATTGAAATAATAAAATCAATAGATAAAAGAAATAAAGAATACATATTTCATAGTTAAACTAAATTTTAATAATATAAATAAAATATCACCATTGTCACTCATCATTACTGCCCAAAGCCAATCTCTAACACACGTTAATGCTTCTAAAGTCTTTGGATGTAGCCGATTGCGGTGAGAAGTGATAAACCGACCGCTGGTGCTAAAAGCAGATTCTGAAGAAATTGTGGAAACAAGAATAGCAAGAATATCTCTAGCCATATTTTGTAAAATTGGAAACTTAGTGTTTGTCTTCCACTATGACAAAACATCAAAATTCTCCATCCTTGGCATAACAGCCTCCTCCAAGTAATAGTCTAGCTATTTTTTTTGTGATGAATTAGTGACGCCATGGTTAGCTAACCACTTTTCATATATGTTTGCTCCTCTAGAACCCAAACCAGCACAACCACCATAGGAAGTATGACTAGAAGTAGTTAAACCACAAGATGTACTATTATTTCTCTCTATACGCTTCAATTTCTCCTCATACTCACGAAATAATTCATAACATATTCTACGAACTTTCTCTACCTCATCATAAGTGGAGTCCGGATAAATTAAGGAATAATAACATTCCACCAACTTCATTTTATATCGGGGATCCAAAATGGTTGCTACTGCCATAGTCCCATGAATAACACTCCAATATTTATCAAATTTCTCTAACATATTTTCAGCCATATTCTCAATATCTTCATCTTCCTCAAATGCCCATTCAGTCAAAGCCAATCTTATCTGACATACCTTAGGGAAATACAAGTTAGAAGTAGGATACTTATTTCCCAAAAACAACAAAGTAACCTCATAAAACAACGATAATTTTGAACAAATAATCCGAGCCAATTTCCACTTCTCAGAACTAGGAAAACATTTAAAGCTAGGCTCCAACCATGATAGCCGCTCAAACACATCTTCATACAACAATACAACATCAAGCATTAAGAAAGTGGAGTTCCATCTTGTCTTACAATCTTGTACTAAGGCCTTAGTATATGGAACTTCTTTTTCTTGACAAACCTCTACAAACCTTTCTATTCTTTTTGGTGTTTCCCTCCAAAACACCACACTCTCACGAATATTTTCAATTGTCTTTTGGATTACATCCATTCCATCCCTAATAATCAAATTAAGAATATGCGCAGCACAACGCATGTGAAAATATTTTCCATGTAATAAAAAACACTTTGCTTGTAATCTCATTTTCATCTCATCAATCATAGCATCATTGGTAGTACAATTGTCAACAGTTAGCGTTGTGAGATTTGTATCAATATTCCAATCCACCAAAACAGTTAACAAAACATTACAAAGAGCTTTAGCTGTGTGGGGAGTAGGAACATATATGAACCTTAACAAAGATAAAAGGAAACAAAACAACAAATAAAAATGAGAACAATATTAAAAGTACATGAGTATCCGACTTTGTAAATTCCATTGAGTATCAATCCAATGAGTTGTTATAGCCATAAAACCCTTCTTTTGATTTTGAGCGGTCCACATGTCAGTAGTGATTGAAATCCTACTCTTATTACAATGTAATAGGGACACTGTTTTATTTTTCTCAAACTCAAACATCTTAAGAATATCACTCTTTAATGTATTCCTCGAAATCAACTTAAAAGATGGTTGAAGACTGACACGAACTTTTTAAATCCTTCATGTTCCACTATAGAAAGTGGATACTCATGTAAGACCACCATATTACACAAGTCTTGCCTTGAAACTTCTTGATTGAATTCAATGATCATTATCTTTCCTTTTCCTTCCCTCTTTTGAGTAAATTGCAACTTGTTTTGGCCTACTCCTTGTATAACCTTAAAACCTACACACTTCTTTATATGCTCATGCAAATGAGAAGTGCCATTTTTGAGATCCCCACTTAGACTTTTATTACAACCTTTACAAATGGCCTTCTTCTTCCCATTAGTTTCCACTGCATTAAAATGTTCCCATACAATAGAAGTTTTCTTTCTTTTTTTCCCTAGAGTAAGTTGTTGCACTTCTACATCTTCCTCTTCCTCATTTGTAGATGGCTCAGTGGTATTGGGGTTACTAGCTGCACCAGATGAATATGGAGGTACTTGACTTTGTGAATTGGTAGTACTAGCTCTATTTGCCATCCTTAAACCTAAAGAGAACATTATATACTATGTTAGATTAGATAAGTCTTAGTCGGACATTTCAAGATACAACCAACAGTTAGTATAATAAACCATAGGTTATCAGCAGTTTAAGACACCGATTGGACTATGTTTTAAATGTAGACCGTTTAAATTTCTCAGCCATGTTAAACCACATGAAAAGCAACAAATGAGGTACAAAATCCGGTAGTTTGATGAGGTAGTCTTAAATGTAAGTTTTAATTCCCCAAATACCATAAAAATTTGATAGGAGAAAATATCAGTCATCTCCATTGACAACTACTTTGACCAAATGCTTAAACAAAGTGAATGTGAAAAGGCAGGATTTAGAAAAGAGGAGAAACCAAACATCACACAACTAGTGGTAAGGGGAAACCATCTCCATCTAACTCTATAAATAAGCATCATTAATGCATCCCAGCGGCAAAAAATTAAAAAAGAAAAAAAAATAAAAAAGGACTCAAATTAACTCTAGCAGCACACTAAAGATATGACAACCTACAATCAAGTCCAAAAAGGAAAGGGTACTGAATTCAACATTAGGACCGGAGCTACCACTTATATCAAAGATATGTAATATAGTAATGACATGATAGGAATCGGTGATATCAAACAGAAAGGAACTAAATGGCACCATCAGCAAACTGAAACAAGGAACCTTTTCATGCCCAATGCAAAATCCCAAACCAACAATCTTGCTCAAATTCTCAAGAAATCAACAGACCCAAAATATTGCCAATTTATATCAAAAGAGATCTCTTAATAGCACAAGCATAAAAACAACTCTCCATTTACAACTAAATGGAATAGACATAATAAGCCAGACAACCTTAATCTAACTCCCATCTTTCACTAAATCGTGGTTGTCTTTTCCAAAATATCCTAGCGACCCAGCTATCTCCAAATTGATATTTAGAAAAACATCTTGCTTTCCTTTCCTTTTAACCTCATCTACAAAATCAATAGAAATGAGAACAACATCTAAACTCTGCCTCTCACACATAAATGCACTATGACTTGGCAGAGGTACCCATATGGGATACTCCAAGTTCTAACCTGGGTACAGACTACAAACACTGGGCACCTATTGCACACTATACTCAAGACCCTAGGCACCTCTTAGAACTACCAATCATGTTAACAGTTATTGCACTTGCAATTGCATAGCACTATATTCAATACCGTGGTGTAAGAGGCTATGAAAACCTATCTTGATCAACAAGCAGAAGTCATTTGTTAGCTTTTGTCTGGATAGAAATGCTTATTGTGCTGAGAAGAAGACTAGACAAGCAAAATAATTTCAGAATTAACAGAAATTAAATAGAGAAGACACAGTTTACAAGATAACCCAATTAAATGAAAACCAGAAATTCACATTGGAAAATAGCTAAGGGTTACCATTTTATACAGTTACGTTTCTTTGCCCACAATGGCACAACATATGACCTGCATCTTTTACCTAGAAGATTTATCTTAAAATATGAGCCATATCTGACACTTCTTCGTCCTCCCTCATGGTCGGATAACGTCAGATTCACAATATTTTGTCAAAAGCGATAAAGATTAACAACAACTGAACGAAGAAACTAGCAATGCTTAAGTTTTGGTGATCCAAGCAACAAGAAATTCAATGAAAAGGAAGCGAGAACAAGAAGGAAGATGAAGATTCAAATATTAAATTAAGATTTAAAGTGAGAAGATTACCTGCAAGAATAGAAAAACCGTGACGGAGGAAGATGGAGAGGAGATTGAAGATAGAGCTCAAATTGTAGCAGAGGCTGTTGCGTAGTGGCGATGGCGGCTGCTTTTCGCGGATCAAGCATTCAAGCTATGGATTGAGTAATAGTATTTGAGTTTGGGGAGGCCAGGACTCAGGAGGGAGAAGCAACTTACAGAGTATAAACAGACCCTCGTCGGCCGCCTGTTTTTGATTCTTGAATGTTGATTGTTTTAGAATTTTAGGGTTATTGTTTAATTTACATTTTTAACCTTGATATATGCATTTTTTTTAATTTAATGAAGGGTAAAATGGTATTTTTATTACGGATAAATGGATATAGATACGGATAAAGGTATATAAATAGGTACAAATTTGGATATCCTGTACCTGTATCCGTACCCGAACCCGATGAATTTTTTAAACTCTCCTCCGTATCCATATCTGAATCCGTTTGTCTAAATCCGTTTATATACCCGACGTATAATATTCGTCGGGTTTTATATAAAATCCATCCAATTGCCTTCCCTAGTTTGGATGTGTTAGGAGGCGCAGAAGTCCCAAGATATTGGACGGGCCCCTCTTAAGAGAATAGGAGTAGTTAGATTGTGTGAGCAGGTAGTTCAAAGAACATGCATGTCTAGGGTGAAAACATATATTGAATAAGACATATATAAGACACTAATCATTTAAAGCGAAAGATTATTAAGTCGGGCTTAGATCGATCCACCAACATAATAGTGGTCAGGTGTTGGGGTGCCCTGGAGACCGATCCACCGGCAAATAATAGTGGTCAGGTGCGTTACAGTAGAACACCATGAGAGTCGGGGTCAGACCGATCTATCGGCATAATAGTGGCCAAGAGCACTTTTCCATGGAGACCGATCCACTAGCGAATAATAGTGGTCAGGAGCATTCTACCCTATATGTTTCCAATCCACCAGGTATAATAGTGGGGTTCCCGTACTCGCATGAACTTATAAAGAGCATGGTGTGAAATGAGTATGTTTACCAGAGATCTAATGAATAAGTTTGACTAGACTGTAACATGACCTCTACTATCTGCATTACTTGTATGTTTATCTATATGATCCTACTTGTATTGTATGCCTTTTTGTGAATAGCCTTAGCTGCATGGTTACCTTACTCAGTACGTAGCGTACTGACCACCCGTTTCATAGGTGTTGCTCATTCCCACGAGCGGAGGGCCATGTTGAGTTTGTGCAGGTAGGAGACGCCATCTTCGATGCCTATGATACTTATGAGGCATCGGACGGGCTGAGAGTTGACCGTTGGACTTGGCATGGGGGCCCGAGAGCAACGTTGACCGGACTCCCTTCTATCCTTATTTACTTATGTTTTTGTTGTATTTTTGGTTTTGTTTTGTTATGTTGTACCTTTTACCCCTTTTGGGAACTTTGACTATGTATCCTATTTGGGTTGTAACAACTTTTATTGCGCACTCTGATTTTCGTGTTATAAACATTTCGGTTTCTATGAATCTTTGTTTAAGTTTGTCTAATGTCTTGTGAAAACTTTTTTTTAGCCTTGTGGTTAGCACGAGATTGGTCGGGGACCGGACTTGTACTGATCATGGCGGTAGCACCCCCAGTACTTGTACTTGTTTATTTAAATGAAAATTTTCAACTGTGATTTTTTGGGGGTGTTACAAAATTAATGTTAAATATGATAATAAGGGTTATGGCATTAGTATCACCTATTCAAGCATGAGCATGAACATTATAAGGCCTATGGGTATTTTGGTAATTTAAAGTGTATCATAATGAGTATGCATGGTTTAAGGTTAACTGGGTAAATTAGCGTGTGTTATAATGTGGTTTTCATAAACATGCAGAAAGTGCAATAATTGTTAATTAAGCATGAGAATGTGTGTTGGTTATTCTAGAAGTGCATGTTAGGGTTTTATATGTAAAATGGTTGTTTAATGTGTTGGGTAACTTAACCTCATAATCGATAGTACAATTATGGTATGTTACTCTTTTGTGGTATGTTGATAAATAAAAATAAATTACGTGATGGAAGTGGATGGTAAAGAGGTAGCCTTAGCCATATTGGTATTTTGGTTATTATGACCTAAGATGCCTAAGTATGGGTGTTGGAATCTAGGGTGGCCTTAGTAGACTACTTACATTGACATTAATAATAATCCTGATTCTGGTTACTTAATAATAATGGAAACAAATAAAAATGGTTAAGTATATGATTAATGTGTTTCTCGTGGTCACCTTAATTAAGATACTAATACTTAAAGTGAAAGACCTCAATATCGGGAATGGTGTCTCTTTAGGGATCACTACTCTAAAGGTATAGTTTAGCCCACAATTATTTTGGATTTTGCTGATATGCCTTAATGCCATAGCTAGACCCTACATTTTACTCTATTTAACTCTACGAACCTAATTAGGGGTATGCATACTTATATATTAGGTGTCCTTGTTAGTAGGGTACCATGTGTCTTCGTGCACCAGTGCGACCAGGGTACCTTTGCATCCTTGGGTTGATAGTCGGTAGGATACTGTGCTGCTCCTATGCAGCTGTATAACTGATGTACCTTTGTGTCTCTGGGTTCGTGATTTACCCTAGAGTAAATAAAATGGAATAGTGCAGTAATTAAATGAAAAGACACTAATCACTTATAGTATAACACCACGTAGGTTGGGACCATGAGTAGTATATGTATCAGTCCACCAGTTATGATAGTAGTTAGGAGCGTTATGCCCTAGATTATATTATATGTACAGGTCCACCCGTTATAATAGTAGTCATAAGCATTTTGTCCTAGATTATATCATATGTACCGGTCCACTAGTTATAATAGTGGTCAGGAGCGTTCTGTCCTAGATTATATCATATGTATCGGTCCATCGGTTATAATAGTGGGTCCTCGAACCTACATGGATATAATTCGAGGGATGATTGATATCTAAAATAATGGCTTGAGTCTAGATAATAATGAATGAACTATTATGATCTACTGATGTAATATGGTGGCAGCCTTGGTGCCTACCAGGGTGGATTGAGTTGGTATTGTATTGATGGGCCTATGGGCCTACCTATGAGTTGAGTGGATGGTGTATGGTTAAGTATGTTGTTGGCTATCTAATTATACTACAAAGAGCATATCTTGGATGCTCCCTTGGTAAGTTTTTTTTTTATTTCTAAGTAAATGAGCCTTTGTGACATATAATCTTGATGCATGTAGTCATTCGAATGATTATTGTATTTTAGTTAGATATATGATCCCATGTTCATGTGTTTGATGTGTGGCAAATGATGTGTTGCATGCTGACCCTACATATTAGTCTTATATAAAGACTTACTCAGTACCATAGTACTGAAGGGTTCCTTTCTTGGGCCCCTACTTATTCAATGGGTAGTGGACTTTATAGGTTAGCTCGCAAGCACTATTTAGGATTTACTCTTGGGTTGAGAGCGTAGGACTAATTTTACTATTTTCTGTAAAACTCTTATACTCTTGTTTTCAATAATTTTATTTTGTAACCACTAATAGTGGATTATAATTCCTATAATCTAGCTATTGTGCTAATCTATTTGATGATTATAACTTTGATTTGTGTAAAGTACATTTTCAGTCCTAGCACTTGGAATTAGAATGGTGGAGAAAAACCAGTCTGGTATTAAGTATGGCGGTAGCATCCCTGAAATTTACCGTATTTGCTTCTGTGTATAAATTTTAAAAATAAAAATTTATAATAGTGAATTTTGGGCATATTACAATTCGGGTCTATGAGTTATGGCTAACAAGTATTTTATCATTGAGTTTTAATTTTATTGTAATCAGTTTTTATTTATACTCTTATGTCCCTTGTTGTATTTTGATTAACAATGTTGTACAGAGAATAGTTATCCGCAACCTTTCTCTATGTTATTCTCTCTTTATTTAAGTTTTTTGTTTTGGATCTAAGCTGTTTTGAGTCTTAGCACTTGACATAAGAAAGGTAAGGGAACTATGCTTATACTAAGTGTGGCAGTAACACCCATTAATTTGTAATTAATGCTTCATCAAAACAAAAATTTTCATTTATAACACCCCCAATCTTCTCAACCAATTTTTTTGTTTTGTTTTAAGACAATGCAGAAGCAATAAAAAAATTACAAAATATTACCACCACACCAAACATAAAAGAAGTGTGTCCATCTACTAAACCTATGATCAATGCAAGGCTAAAACGTTCACCCAAAACTATGCACAAGAATCAGAGGTAGCACTTGGAAGAGAAAAGGAGAGACAAAGATAATACACACACACACACACACACACACACACGATATATGACATAATTAGTTTATAAACGAAATATAGGAATAGAGCCAAGAGTTTAGGTAATCAAAATAAAAACATCCCAACACAGTGGGGACCTAACCAAACCAATTAGCCTAATTATCCGATACAATAAATATTTCTCAAGAGATGACCATAAAAAGGCCCACACACAAGCTGTTTAAACCTACAAGACGTCACTTGCTCCCTAGATCAAAAGCCAGATCAACATAGTGACTACATAAGGTAATATCAATACAATAAATTACTGGTAAAATAAGTCTATTCTATAACATGGAAATGACTCATGTTGTACCTAGAAGTCACAGTAATCATAGTATAATAAACATGCTAGAACACATTATTGTGGCATGATGATAATAAGAACACGATGATTGTATAAGTCACAAGCATAAATAACCCATATTATCATTATTCCGTTATATACCACACAATCTAATTATTAATATATTCAAATGACACACATAAACCTCCACAATGAATATGGATCATGGTATTAACACAAGGGTACATAGGTCCCTAACATGGGCATACCCTCCAAACTGGAGCACCAATCCCAATATGGGTGCTTGTAAGTGATGACACCAAACACAAACATGGGCATACCCTCCAAATTAGAGCACCAATGCCAATATGAGTATTTGTATGTGATGACACCAAACACAAAAATGGGCATACCCTCTTAATTGGAGCACTGATAACAATATAGGTGTTTGTAGGCAATGCCACCAAACACAAAGGATAAACCCACCAATCATGGCGCACCCTCTACACAAGCATCGACACCATGATGGTCTGCCACTGTATTATTCCTAATCCCACGTAAAAGCCACAACCTAGTAGTACAAGAAATGTACTGAGTGAAAGGAGATGAAACTCCACCAATTATGACATACCCTCTATATGAGCACCGACACCATGATGGTCTACCACAAAATTATTCCTACTCCAGCATATAAGTCACAACCTACTAGTAAGAGAAAGGTACTGAGTGAAAGGAGATGAAACTCCACCAATCATGGCATGCCCTCTATGCAAGCAGTGACACCATGAGGATCAACCATAGTATTATTTCTACTCTGACATACATATCATATCCTAGTAGTACGGGAAAAGTACTAAGTGAAAGTAAAATAAATAGTACAAGGCAACTAGACTATTAACTCCTGATAACTAACCCGAGAGATGGAGCAGAAGGCTCGAATGAAATCATCATTCCATTATATTATTAATAAGTGATTTCATAATTCGCAACAAAATTCCACAACAATTTAATTAGGTGTTTCCAAATATTGACACCAAACACAACCCAAGGCCACAAGTTACACAAACAACTATTTTATCTTTCTTAATTACACTATTATTAATTAAAAAGTGATATCACAATTCACAATTGCAATTTCATTAACAAACAAATAAGTGTTACCAAGTGATAACACCAACAAAAACACAAGGCATGAAAGCCACCACTTGGGTGTTTAGAGATGACACTAAACTTAATCACTTAAGGTACCATAATATTATCATCTTGATCCATGTTAAATTTATGTTAAGTATGGTTGAAATCATGATTAAAATTTTGTAATTACATAGAAACATTAATTTGGAAGTCCGAAAGAAATAACTCCAAATATCATGCAATAATGGTAAAATCACGCGGACCAGTCAATCAATCCTTGAAACCAGTTAACTGATATGGTCACACTAGACCTGATGAAACAACATGTAGTGAAACCAGTTAACTAGTTGGTCCCATCAATTGAATATTCATCGGAACCAAATGATGGGTTTGGCCAAATCGATCAATAGGTCAAAGTAGAGACCAGACTACTTTGGTCACAAGGCAACCAGTTGATGGGTTTAACAAACCGATAGATTGCTCATGGAAACCAGTTGACTAGTTCATCAAATCAATCAACTATTCTCTCAACCAGCTGATCAAAATTCCAAACCAAGTGATTGTTCCCATAACCATCCGATCTGTCTAATAAATCAATCAACAAGTCTAGGTCAACAATGCCCAAACTTGCAATCCACTCACAGGAGAACTTGTCCAAACTTTCCCAAATTAATCCTAGCATGCTTCTATATCATAAAACGTATAAAAAGATATGCTACACAGATTGAATCATATGGTATAGGGTAAAATCAATAATCTACATGACCATACATTGTAATTCATGCTTGAATACAATAAATATAATAATTCATGCCTCAATTCCTCAATACGGATAAAATAATATGCAAATCATGTTAACATCAACCCATGCTCGAATAAGTTAGAGAAACATGCTACGTGCTATGAAAACACATTTAAAACGCTGAACACAAGGATCATTCTCTAAAATCGAATTAAATATTTTAAACTCATACTACACTCACTGATTCCATGTCAAGGCTAAGATGGCAAAATCATGCTAAATATCTCATAAACTACATCCTACACATGCGCCTACTGCCAAAGACATAATTACATTCTAAACATTCTCATCAAGTAATTGCACCACGCATTCATGCTTAACTCATCAAATTTATGCTTCAAGTCAAAATAACCAAAACACACTCACATACTCAACATCAAGGAGGAATAAAAAAAGAACTAGGTCGACATTTAGGTCAAACTTAAGGATGTAAATGGGATGAATTTTATCCGAAACCCTATGGATACTTAAACGGATATGGATAAACAGATACAGATATGAAGGATGGAAAAAAATACACATTAGGTCGGGTACGGATAAGGATATAGAATATCCATATTTGTACCCATACCCGTATCTATATCCATACTTTTTTACTCGATATATAATTACCCTTTTACCCTTAATTTTAAAATAAATATAGCATAAATTAAGGTTAAAATTGTTATTTGACTCAAATTTAAATGGGTTTATCCATTGGGAAATGGATTTATTTACCGGATAATATCCATTTACGGATAAATGGAAAATCCGTCGGGTAACAGATATCCAATAGATATGGATATAGATTTGTTAGTGGGTACTCGTTCGAGTACGGGTATGGATTTTTTTTATCGGGTCCAGGTGAGGGTATGGGTATACCCATCTTGAACCCACCCCATATATATATCCTTAGTTAAGCTTATAAAATCATGTCTACAATAACCATGCACCTATATCCTAGATTCACCATAATGGTCCTGATGACCACATGCTACTAAACTTAACCAAACATGTGATACATAGATAGAAAGCCAAAGTTATGGATTTAGATGAGCATATTAAGCATGTTTGATACATAGAACCTCCTTAATTTAGTTACTAATCCAAAAATTTGACGTAAACGCATGATCCATATAATGCCACATCTCATGCTCACAACCATTCATATTCATAATGCATGTCTTGATATATTATATAACTCATACTTTTCTATAGGTACATGCTAATAATCAAAGATATCAACTAATACAAACATGAATACCAAACCTCATCACAAAATATAGATTTGTCTTACCTCAAAGCAAATCTTCTAGTAAAGAGAAAATACTCCTAACTTGATGGCTCGCTACAAGATCCTTGATTATCAAAGGAAATCAAGAATCCAAAATTAATAAAAGACACTTAAAAACTAATTTTAAACAAGAGTAAATAGAGAAGAAGGGTAGAGGTACCAATTCTCAACCTTAACCCACAAGATAGATAGCCAAGAGTAGTAAAGAGCAAGAAATCTTCAAATCTCTCAAAAATTTTATCCTCCTTTGTTTATAGAAAACAAAGAGGGGCTATAGTAGAGATCAGGAAGAAGAAACTGAATGGAGAATTAAACCTAACCATAAGAAGAAGAAAAGGCAAGGGTATGTTCATTATTGGAACAAGAAAAGGAAAGAAGGGAAGATACGCTCTCCACACTTAGCAAAATATGCCAAGGAAAGAAGAGAGAAGGGAGGCCAAATAAAGTGACTTTAATGAGTGTGTTAAAAAGAGAAATGAGTTATACGAGGAAGGCTAGGAGGGGTCTGTTGGTAGACCAAAGAGGAAGGAAAAGAGAGAATAGGGTGTTGACTTGTAAGGGTGGAGTGGAGTATTGGGTAAAATGGTGTAAGAAAAATAATTGATGAAGCATAGGTGGGAAGGGTGAAGTTAAGAAAAATCAGACTAAGACAAAGCAACAACAAGGGCAAGGAGTTTTACGTTAGACAAAGGAGATAAGGAGAAAGTAGAAGGAGATAAAAGAGGTGGTAAGTGAGGAAAAGTACCTCAAAAAAATTTTTTTTTGCTAAATAATAACATAGAACGATCTAGATAATGTGAAAATAATTCTAAAGCATCAAAATATTCTATATAGCACAAATAGATTCTAATTTGAAGTTTTCATAAACAATAGAAAGAGAATCAGAGAAAAACATAAAATTATTCTCAAATCGCAGCCTAACCAGTTGATTAGTTTAGGGAAACCGGTCTACTGGTTCTAGGGAAAATAAAAATGATAGTTGTTGGACATACTAGTAGATTGGTTTGAGAAACCAATCGACTGGTATCACTAAAATTTCACATTTTCATCTCAATCTAAGTCCTTTCAAAACTAAAAACATTTTATTTTATATTGACATAATTTTAAACACATTTTTGAATAATTTTAGGATAGGATATTACAGGTATAATGGGGGTGTTACACATGTATTACTGTTTAACAAATTACATACGTGTATCGCTCATAATTAATGATAAGTTTAACGTATATACTAACTATTTATGAATTTATTATCATCTTATCATACAGTTCATAACATTTACATAATATGCAACCCTAGTATGATTTTAGCTCTAAACAAACTACCATGATCCTATGTAAAATTCTACCATCTCATGAATAATTAGATTACCTAAATCCAGGCTACACAAAAACACAAAGTATTATCTTCTCCATGATACCTCAAGGGTTACCTAAGCAATCAAAACCCAACACCACTTATATTAGCATATAATACAACACAACAATAACTAAAATTAACTAAAATCAACTTGGAAAAAACATATGAGAAAATAATAGGAGCAAAGGAAGCTATGTGAGGCAAAAATGACACTAAGTCATGTAGCAAGGGGGATGGGTGAAGAACTGCACACTATGCAATCATGGATGTGCATGAAGAAGAGGCCAAAGCGCATGGTAATCCATGTAAAGAATATATGGGTCGAGGAGGAAGAGCATGCACCGGCTGTGCATGAGGAAAATGAGAAGAGAAGTTCATGGGTTGTGCGTGTGTCGTGTACGTGCTATGCGAGAGAGGGAATAATTGTGTGAGACTATGAACAGGCTATGCACCTAAAAAAATTGAAATAGAGCACGATGGGGGAAAGAAAAGAAATGGCTTGAGGTGGTGATGGCTAGGAAACTAATGGGGAGGTAGTGCTTGTGGGTTGTAAGGAAAATGGTGGTGGTTGGTGGTGGAGATGGGATGTGGTGATAAAGATGGTGTTGGTTTGAACAAAAACTAGAGGTAGGGAGAAAGGGAGAAGAAGAAGAAGAAGAAGAAGAAGAAGAAGAAGAAGAGGAGGAGGAGGAGGAGGAGGAAAGAAGATTATAAACCAAGGGTTTGGTTTTTAGATGGATCACTTAAATGGACAACTATGTGTAACTAATGAGCAAACATAATCAAGCAAACACATGGAGAAGGAGAACATAAAGCATAACATACCTGAAGGACAATTACTCGTCAGGGAAAAAGGGTAGCAAATGACAAAATCTCAATAGGATAGGGGTGCTATTTAGGAAGGTTGAATTAGGAAAAAATATTGGGTTAGTAGAATTAGGGTTCCTTGATAAAATAGATACAGGCTGGAGTCTTAATTGTGGTTAAAACTGATAATCCAAATTCTATCCTAATTAATTTCATGTATAATACTCCATAATATATATATTAATAACACATTTAATAAAGAAAATCCTAAAATAATTTTTATAACTAATAGCACATAATTTCTAGTTTTACAATTAGGGTTTTTACAAATGGGGTATTACATAAGGTTTAGCCAAGGATAAATGATAAGCACTTAAAAATTAATGTTAGAAATGAATCCAAATAATAAACATAAAGGAAATGAGGAAACAGAAAAACCATAAGCAAGAACTAACATACAATAAAAAGCGAATTAAATAAGAAACTTAAGATATTTACTTAGATTTGTCATAACAAGAAACAAATGGTGAAGGTTGAAGTAATTATACCAACTTCTATTAATAATGTTCGAATCCAGTAGAAGGAGGACACTAGAGTGAAGTAATTAATCTAGATCTTGAAAGGTTGAGTAAAAATCGCAAAAAAAAAAAGAAAAAAAGAAAGGACAACTCACCTTTCAAATAGAGTAGATCAAGCACTGACAAAATTCAATGTAGCCAAGATAAATATATATCAAACAAGTACCCACCTACTGTTTCATGGACCAAAATCGTGCAAGAACTCCCAATGAGACTCAATGATTGCAACAAACAATGGAAACAAAAGAAAGAAACGAAAAATATGAAGATAAAAGAAGGACGTGGATAAGATCAATACTAAGTTGGTTGATGAGGATGAGAAATTATGGTTGGCCGTGGAAGGAGGGATGGAGGGTTAGAATGATTGGTTGTGTTAGTGTCGAAGTGAAGACCAAGTCAAGGAGAAGGGGGAACACGAATTTGAGAGAGTTAGATAACGATTTCCCAAGATAATCGTTTTTTTAAGCATTGGTATTTTTTATTTATTTTAATGACGATTCCTTCTAAAACCATTATCTAAAAGTATATTTATAACACCCTCAAAATTTATTGCTAACAAATTTCATTTTTAAAATTTAAGCGGAAGCAAAGATGGTAAATTTAGGGGATGTTACCGCCACATTTAGTACTAGACCGGTTTCCCTCCACCGTTCTAGTACCAAGTACTAAGGTTGAAAACATACTTTACACAAATCCAAGATTACAGACATAAAATAGAGTAGCACGGTAGTTAAATTACAAGAATTAAAATCCACTAATAGTGGTTATAGAATACAATCATTGAACAAGGGATCATAAAAGTTTTAAGGAAAACACCAAAATCTTCCCGGATAGTCCTACGCTCTTAATCAGAGAATAAATCCTGGACAGCGCTTGCGAGCTAAACTATAAAGGCTACTGCCCATTGAATAAGTAGGGGCCCACGAAAGGAATCATTCAATACTATGGTACTGAGTAACCATTTATATAGGACTAAAAGGTAGGGCCTGCATGCAACACATCAATCGCTACACACCAAACACATGAACAGAAAATTACACATATAGACTGAAATACAATAATCATTAGAATGGCCATATGCATCAAGATTATAGGTCACAAAGGCTCATTCACTTAGAAATAACATAACTTACCAAGGGAGAATCCAAGTGATGATCTTTGTAGTATAATTAAAAACCCAACATCATACTCAACCAATACACACCACCACTCAACTCAAAGGTAGGCACCAAGACTGTTACCATATCATATCAACAGGTTATACTATTATAATCATTATTATCTGGACTTAAGCCATTAATTAGATAACAATAATCTCTCGAATTATATTCACATAGGTTTGGGGACCCCACTATTATAACTGGTGGACTAGTACACAAGATATAATCTAGGGTAGAATGCTTCTGATCACTGTTATAACCAGTGGATCAATACATATGATACAATCTAGGGCAGAACGCTCCTAACTATTATAACCGGTGGATCGGTGCATATGATATATCCAAGGTAGAACTCTCCTGACCACTATTATAACTTGTGGATCGGTACACATGATATCATTCACACGGTCCCGACCTACATGGTATTCCACTATAAATGATTAATATCTTTCCATTTAATTATCACACCAATTCCAATTTATTAACTCGATGGGGAGTTCATGAACCTGGAGACATAAAGGTACACCGATCATACTGGCGCATAAGAGCATCACAATATCCTACCAACTATCAACCCAGGGATGCAAAGGTACCTTGGTCGCACTGGTGCATGAAGACACACAATACCCTACCAACAAGGACACTTAATCTATAAGTATGCATACCTCCTAGGTAGATATGTAGAGCTAAATAGAGTAAGATATAGGTCCTAGTTGGGGCACTAAGGAATACCTACAAAATCTAGAATAATTGTGGGCTAAACCACGTCTTTAGGGTAGTTACCCCTAAAGAGCCATAATTTCCGATCTCAAGGTCTTTCACTTTAAATATTAGTATCTTAATTAAGGTGACCACGAGATACACATTAATCACATACTTAATCACTTTTATTTATTTCCATTATTATGAAGTAATCGATATCAGGATTATTATCAATGTTAACTTAAGTAGTCCACTAAGGCCATCCTAGGTTCCAATACTCACATTTGGGCACCTTAGGTCAAAATGACCAAAATGCCCCTATGTCTAAGGCTACCTCTTTTCCATCCACCTCCATCACGTAATTCATTTTTATTTATTAACATGCCATAAAAGAGTAACATACCATAATTGTACTATTGATTATGAGGTTAAGTTACCCAATACACCAAACGACCATTTTACACATAAATCCTAAAATGCAATTCTAGAATAACCCGCACCCATTCTCATACATAATAAGAAATTAAGGCACCTCTTACATGCTTATGAAAATAACATCATAAAACTCCCTGATGGAAACCTGTTAGGGTTTCACGAAAGGATCGAAAGATTAATCGAGCGCAATGTTCGATTCGCTGGTTCAGCCTAAGGAAAAACTCCAAAGGAAGACCCAAAGATTCAGAGGCACAGTTTGTACAACGGCAACTGAAATCGAAGAAAGAATGATCAAGATTGATCAAAGCAAGAGAGAGCAGATTCAGAGACGAAGAGCGAGGGAGAGATTCGCCGAGAGAGAGAGACAAGTCGCGAGAAGAATCGAGAGAACTCAGTAATGTATATTCTGTCAAGATCATCTGTGCGTATTACATCCTACATGGCTATTTATACTATATTACAGACCGTATAACAAACGTACAAATACCCGCACAATACAGACCAACGAAATACACAGCCAGCCTTACAACGGAAAGGGTTGAATGGCTGTTACTTTGGGCCACATAAGTAAGTCGACCAGCCCAAATAACCACAAGGGAAATGCCCCAAATACAAGGTAAGTTTGAGACATAATTTCCATCAGCTAAAAAAAACTTTAGCTAATCATGGCTATTAAGGATTGATTAATCCACAATCCATCTAGTCCAAAATTAAGGACCGGGTGGCGGATTATACAACCAACCTAATTTCCATTAGCCAATTTCGACCTGCGAATGCATCATATGGGATTACAATTAATTAACAAAATTACATAATCTGCACACTTTCAGATACTTAATCTGCACATTCCAGCAGCTGCATCCAAAGATCCACAGAGTCCATATGCTGCATTACACTCCTATTTATCCACCAAATAAGACAAACAATTATAAGTAAATAATTCACAGCAATTATCAAAATTAATTAAATATAAATTCTTAAGATTCATATCACTCCCTCAATTACCCATTTAACCCTAAACCATGCAAACTCATTATGATACACTCCAATATACTAAAATACCCCTAGAACTTATAATGTTCATGATCATGCTTGAACAGGTAATACCAAGGCAATAAATCTCTATTCTCTTATTTAACATCACTTATTACTTATCATGAAGGTTCATCAGACCAATTGTCATATTACATACAAAATTACGAAATTGCTCCTAAACCATATTTTGTTGAATATTATGCTCGAATAAGTGATATTAGGATAATAGACCCCTATTATCATATCTAACATAAATTTATACTTACCATGCATGTTTATTACATTAATCCACATCTTACCTTCAAAATTACCAAAATTCTCATTATTGCTCATGAAATTACTAAAATGCCCTTCTTACTTGCAAAATTACCAAAATGTCCTCCGTACTTACAAAATTATTAAAATGCCCCTAGGTCATTTAATATTAACAACCATACCCCACATGCATCATTCACACCATAAACCCCTATTATCACATTTAGCACCAATTACAACTTATCATGCATGGTTATTAAGTTAGCCCCCATTACACATGCCAAATTACTAAAATGCCCCTAAGTCATAAAATACCAATATTTATGCCCAACATACATTATTAACACTACAAAACCCTTATTATTATTCTTAGCACCAATTATTACCTATCATGTATATTTATTTAAGCAACCTCCATTTTACATACAAAATTACTAAAATGCCCCTAGCGCATGAAATACTAATATTTATGTCCAACATGCATTATGAACACCACAAAATCCTAATTATTATTATTATTATTCTTAGCACCAATTATCACCTATTATGCATAATTATTTAGGCCACTCCCATCGAACATGTAAAATTACTAAAATGTACCTAGAACATAAAATATCATTTTTCATGATGTAACATGTATTTTTAATACCAAAAACTCCTAAAATCATTTTCAACACCACACAACACTTAGCATGCATTTTTTTATTAAGATAATCAACACCATACATTAAAATCACCAAATTATCCTTGGGTCATAAATATTGATATTTCTACTAACACTTATATTTATACTCCACCAAACTCCCATATCCATTCTTAGCATCAAGTATAACACATTAGGCATCTCATTTAGGTTTAAATATTATGATGTGTCCAAATAACCAAATTGCCTTTAGGGCTCGTATTAGTATTATTTTTACTAAAAATATCCATACTTACTTATCATATCATGTATATACACATAACACCCATTATCAACATCAACCCCTTTCTTAACCACCCTTTTCACACGTATCACATCACACACAAGATAACATGCTTTTCTTCCTATTTTTTAATATAACATTAACAATCATGAAATGATTAGTAACACATCATATTCATACAAAACACATGCCAAAACCCTAGTGTGATAACATACGCTATACATTTTAGTGGGGTATAATGGTTACCTTATTTTCAATAAAAACCAAAACTTAACCGGTATCGCAGTGTAAAATGCTTAAGCTCCGTTAGTAAAAATCGTACCTAAAATAATGTCACAAGTAACATATTATTATTATATAAGTAAAAGAAGGATTTTCATTAAAAATGCTTATTAAATATATAATATTACCAAACTACATTTTACCTCAAAATTAGCTAAGAATACTAAAAAATTAGTAGCACAACTCATGCTGCCCATGCAATGTGAGTATGCATGAACGTAAGGTGAGGGAAAGAGTGGAAATGGAAGAAGGGGGTGCTTCAGGTAAGAGGGTTGAGGAGGTGATGGAGGGGAGTTGGGGTTGGTGTTTGGGTGTAGGGGTGAGGCAGGTTATAGACGGTGGCTGAGGGTTGAAGTTTGGCGGCTCAGGGATACAGAGACAGTGGTGATGGCTGCGGAAAGGAGGGTGTAGAGAAGGGAGGGATAAGAGGAAGAAAGGAAAAGAAGGAGAAGAGAAGGGGAGCTGCAGGGGGAGGTTCAGGCAAGGTGAGGTAGGGGGTGTTGGGGTGGTGTTAGGTGGCTGAGGGGAAGCTTCGGTGGTGGCAGAAGAGGGGAGAAATGGTGGAGAAGGGTGGTGGTGTAGGGGGAGGTTGAGAAGAGAAATAGAGGAAAGGGAGGGAGTTGGTTGCAAGGTGGTGCAAAATGATTGCTTGGGGTGGTGCAAGGAGGAGGTAGGGGGTAGGAGTGGCTGGTGTGGTGGCCGATTGGGAGATGGAGACGCTGGAGAGGGGTTGTGCAAGAAAATAGGAGAGAAAGGAAAGGAGAATCAGTCAAGAAGGAAGGGAGCTCGAGGGAGAGAAATGAGTTAGAGGAGAAGAAGAGAAGGAGAAGAAAAAAAAGAGGAAAAGAGAGGGATGGCTGGTGTAGGGTTAGGTGGGTGTAGGGGGAGGGATGCAGGCGACATGGCAGGTAGTACGGGGAGGTAGGTGTAGGTATGAAAAGGGAAGGGTAAGGCATGTTGGGAAGGGATGCAGGGGGTGATGCATTGCCTGAAATGGAAAGGAAATAGATGGATAGAGAGGGAGCTACAGGCTAGCAGTTGTATGTGCTGGTAGTTGCAGGCGCAAGAGGCGTATGAGGTGCAGAGGGCGTGTGTTGGCTTAGGGTGTTGCAAAGAAAGGGAAAAGCCGAGCGGGGAGGGAAAGAAGGGGAAATGGGAAGGTAGGTCCGCCCGTGCGAAGAGAGAAAAAGAAAGAAGAGATGGAGGTGGGCTAGCCTAAAGGAGAAAGGAAGGGGAAGGAAAGAAGAAAAGGAGGCAGCTGGCTGGGCTGGCCTAGCGAAGAAGGAAATAAAAGAAAAGGAGAAAGGGGCTGGGCTAACCCAAAGAAGAAAGAAGAAAGGAAATACAAAAAAGGAAAAAGAAGGAAGAGGAAAAAGGAAAAAGAAAAATTATTTTTAGAGTTAGGATTAGAAATTAGGATAATGAAAAAAATATTAAATTAATTTATCCAAAATTAAAGTATTAATTTGAGAAAATAATTTTGGTAAAATTATGGGTTTGGGAATTTATTTAGATAAAAGGGTAATATAAAATGATAAAAATATTTATATTAATTTATTAAATAATTCTATCTATTTTTGTTAATCAAAGGTCCACAAAATAATTAAAATAATAATTTAAGATTAAATTATTCTAAATAAAGGATAAATATTAAATTTTATTTTTAAAAATTTTGGGGTATTACAACATCCTCCAAGATCAGATATACAAACTATTTTTTTATAATAATTTCTACCTAAAACCATTATCTAAACCTATTTCCAAATCACACATTTAAATTTTCATACTTTTATCATCGGTTTTGTAATAACGATTATCTATTGGACATTATTAAATCTATGTACCATAATAGTACATATATGGATTAAATAACCATATATGCCTTGGGCTATATATATATATATATATATATATATATATATATATATATATATATTATATCTTTGTAAATAAAATAATTATAAAAAGAGAAAATTAAGGATACACACACACACACACACACACACACACACACACACACAAATTTTTTGGCAATCATTAAATGGAAGAATACCTTTTCACCTATATTTGAACTTAAATAATATCTTAAGCCTAAAAAAATTTAAAGCAACCATGAACTTTGAAATAAATTTCTATTACTTTTTTGGCTAACAACTCTATAATATAATCTCCTTCTTCATATGTCTCTATATTTAATATCATACAATATTATATTTATACACTTTCAAGGTGTAAATGTTTCGTATTCTTACATGTGTAATATGTTCATATTTGTATAGTATGTAATACACTTATCAAGAAAACTAGCAAGATCATGTTCTCTAGAGTTTATTCTTACTAATCTCATCTAATCTAAATTGATGCAATCTTTATCTAATTAGTGATGATGAGAACAATAGTTAATATATTAATATTTATAATAATAATAATAATAATGATCATAATCAATTTAATATAATATAATTAATAAAAAAATTAATAATTATAATAACAATTAACATAATAATTATTATAATAATAAGTATATTAATAAGTTTATTGATAATTATCATAAAAAATATATTAATAATGAAAATAATAATAATAATATTATTATTATTACTAATTCTTATAATAATAATTACTTATAACAATTATCAAAGTAATCATATTATTAATAATAATTTTTTACAATAATTATATTGATAATTACAATAACACTAATAATATTAATAATATAAATAACATAAATAATTACAAGTATAACAATTATATTAATATTAATAACATAAAGAATGATAATAATAATAATAATAACACTAATACTATTATTAATCATAATAATTAATTATTCTAATTATGTCATTAATTATACTTATCATAATCTTAATAATAATAATAATTATATTAATAAATATAACAATAATATATTATTATAATAATAAATTATAATAATTATGTTAATAATAATTAGTATTATAACAATATATATACTACCAATTATTATTCTAATAATTATATTGATAATTATGATTATTAAAATTATATTGATATTTATCATAATGTTAATAATTATACTATTGTGTATACTTATAATAATTATACTATTGCATATAATTATAATTATATTAATTTTTTATAATAGTAACAATAATAATAATAATATTAATTTTTTATTAATATTTATATTATTCATAATAATAAATATATATTATTACTATTAATTACCTTCTAATTATGAATTTTATATTATTAACTTGAAATTAAAATTCTTTTTAATTATTAATAATTATTATATTGATAAAATATAATATGAGGATATCATCTAATTTAATAATCCTTAATCCTATCCAAATTACTCCCCCCACCCCATAACGCCTGAAACTAATTAATTAAATTAAAAAGTCTAATCTAATAGTGATGTGGCAACCCTCAGGCAACACAAACGTTGTCGTTTCTTACATTTCTGTTGTCCATGTCATTCATCAGCGCATAGAGAGTGGATGGCGAGAGTTTTGTCTTAGAGCTCGCTACACAACTTCCTCTCTTTTTTGACCTCAGGGTAACAGCTCTGGAGTGTGTCATCGCTCTTTCTCGATTTTCTTCAGACTACAACCGTCAACTTTTCTCAATTTGATTATGGAAAGGGATCCTCCGACATTCCTGGTAACATGTAGTATACTATTTTTGAGATTGATTTGTCTCTAATTCCTCGAACCAAACAAGTTTTTTGTTTTTGTTTTGTTTTTGTTTTTTGTTTTTGTTTTTTGTTTTCATTTGTAAACGATCCCATTTGTCTTCCTCTGCCGGTTCAGTGTGGTATCCAACTGGAAAATCCAGATATTGCTACCCAAAGTTTGGGCTCGTGTTAGTTCTGGGGTTTTGTGTGAAAGTAAGGTTATATCATACGGATTGAATGAGTTTAGATAGAAGATGTTAGTCAATCGGTCCTTGGAACTTGAAACGCCGAGTCTAAAACCATGTCCATTCGATGATCATGAGGATGAAGACTACAGTTGTGTTCATCCAAAGAGGCAACGGACTAAGACCTCGACAATTTACTCTGTCCCTGTTGGTGGGTTGAGTCACGGTGATTATCACGTGACTCAATTTCATTGTTCTGTTGCTGGTTCAAAGGATTCTGGGTTTAGTGATGGGTCCGGTTGTGGGAGCGGGGCTGAGTTGCATTCGAAGAGTCAGGTTGTGAAATGTCGGAATCCGAATGAGTTGAAAGCTACCCCTCCACGATTGAGGTCGTCTCGTGGGCGTGCTGCTGTAATGGCTCCCAGGTTCAGGGAATCCGTTCTTGTTTCATGGAATGAGACGAAAGCTAAATTGGATGAGATTCGGTCAGGCTTAAGTGATGTTTATTTGAAGAGAAAAGAGAATAAGAAGTCTGACTGGGCTACTGCTGATTCTGGTTTTGATGCGTATTTGATTAAGAAGGATCCTGAAGATGATAAAATCAGTATGCCCAGCTACAGGTACCATCCATACTGTCAGGATTCAGACGATGATGGAATGGATTATTTCGGGTTGAGTAGTTATTGCAAGTCTTCGAGTTCCGGTAGCTCATTAGCTTCACCTAATTGTCGGAATGCACCGCCCTTTTCAGAGACCGAGTATAAACCTGGTGTCTTTGCCAAGGTCAGATGTGTGAAAAGAGTGCCGAAGCGAAAATTCGGTAGGAAGAAGAGTGCATACGGACCAGAGGACTTTGCTTTGGGCGATGTAGTGTGGGCAAAATCAGGCAAGAGATACCCTGCTTGGCCTGCAATTGTAATTGATCCGATGTTGCAGGCGCCCGAGGCAGTTTTGAGTTCTTGTGTTCCTGGTGCTCTTTGTGTTATGTATTTTGGTTATTCCAAAAATGGGACGCAGAGGGTAATTACCCGTTATATTTTGCTTACGGTTTTTTGTATGCTGCTTTTTCCTAATTTGAAGCCTTCGAGCTAGTTCTCTTCTTTTCTGGTTTTCCTAATCTCCAAATTACCGACAATGAACAGGACTATGCATGGGTCAAAGGTGGAATGATTTTCCCCTTTATCGATTATCTTGACAGGTGAGTACCCATCTAGCTATATCAGTGCCGAGAAACTTTTAGCTTATTGAGGTTGCTGGTGTATTCAGTAGATCGAGTGTATCTTCTGAGGAAGTTCTTTCGGCGTGTAATCGACCGGCTTGAAGTTTCAGTATAATTGGATTCTTTCCTTTGAGTTTAATCGCTCTCTTTTCAACTTTTCTATTCTATTTCCGCATGTTGGAATATTATATCCTGTGAAAGTAGCTCGGGCTCGTGATTGTTATATTCTGTTCATGGATTTCTGCTTCCCTGATGTCAGTTCGGCTAGGTTGTATACGGTATCTGTTGCTGCATTATTGGTGATGGGGTTTATATGGTTTAAAAATATATTTAGATGCGAGATGGATTAAAAAATAAAACATGACTAACCATTGTAGGCTGTATGTTAAAAGGTGCTAATCTTGTTTACTACTCCCTCTGTTTTCTCTCAATTTCTGATAACAAACGTTAATAATTTATTTCTGTCAAAGTATAATACATTATAATATAAAAATATAATTATTATAGTCAAATTGAAAAGTACGTTCATTATATGTATATTTTTAGAATTTTTAAGAGCATATATTTAAAGATATTAATAGTCAAAGTTTTTTCCGAAATTTATAAGGACTTCTTTTAGAAAGGAAGGGACTAGTTCGCAGCATGAGTGCATTTAATGATGTAGCAGCTTTATGGTTCTTTGTGCTCATGTCTTGCTGCTGTAGACAAAATTTACATGTGCTGGTATCGATTTGAGCAGATTTCAGGGGCAGATTGATCTGCATAAGAGCAAACCAAGTGATTTCCGGATGGCTATTGAAGAAGCTTATCTTGCAGAGCAAGGCTTTGTTGATGGCAACCTGGAGAAGGCGACTTTTCTGGATGTCAGCTCTAGTGGATTTCACGAGGTTACAATATCAAATCACTGCGATTCTCAAGATCAGGTATTCCCTGCCCCCCCCTCATATATATTCTCTAGCTTATACAGTGGGACTTAACTTTCAATGGAAATATCTTAGATTTTGTTGATAACTAGAGAAAAATAACTTGGACAATCCTAACTTTACTAATTCATGGAAAACAACCCTTTATTAAATTTTGGGTACAAAAACCGCCCATAAAAAGTTTCTGTTACATTATACCGCCTAGTGTTTGAAAAGGTGTAAGGTGCACCTAGGCAATAGGGTTCCTAGAGCCTTGGCGCTAGGTGCAAGGCAAAGGCACCAACATTGTCTAGTCTAATATCGCATTTTTGATCTTCCTAAAAGCATATGATTTTTTCTTTCCTACTCTACTAAATAATTTCTTTTCCATTTTCACTCAAAATTATGTGTATTAGTCTTCCCATGACCTTTCCCCCCTCTCCCTTTCTTTCTTAAGATGAGATTTAGTTATTGTACTAATAAAAATAAAGTCTAAAAATATCTAATCAATGTTTTCTTCACTGAAGTAAATAGCTTTCTTTCTTTATCCATTCAAAATTTTGTCTATTGGTCATCCTATGACCTTTTTTCCTTCCCAACACGAGAATTTAATACCATACTGATTTCTGAAAATTTTGAATGAAATTAAAGTCCAAAAATGCGCCTTAGTGCCTTAGTGCACATTACCAATGTTGGTTTGCCTAGGATAAAAAAGAGCCTCGAAGCCCTATCGCCTTGCGCCTTAGGTGCCCCTTTTGAAAAACTGCCTCTTGATTGAAACAGATAAGAATTCACAAAAAGACAAAAATTGAACTTCATCTCTTTTTATTATTTTACCTTTGTCCTTGTTATACTCAACTGAAAATGCTTGAGGAATTTTTGTCATTTTATACTTTTAGTCATGAGAATCCTTATAATAAAAACATTTTTTTAGGGGTGATATCTGGACTAATAGGAACTAACGGTGGGTTTGGATAGGAAACTTTAAAATTAATGGATTTCAAAAGTGAGTCATTTTTAAATTTCTACTATTATGAATTCATTATTTGGATTATAATAAACATAAGGAATTTAAATATAATATTTTTGAAGTCATGCCCTAAGGAATTTTCCAAAATTATATAGTAGTTTGAATTTGAAAATACCTTATTTTATGGGATTTGAAAAGTTCCGAGAGCATTATAAATTTCCTTTTAAAAATTGAAACAAGGGATTTTAGAAAGCAAACTTTACACATGCCTTTTAAAAGTAAATTGCCCTCTACAAAAAACTAAAACTACCCTATCCAAACACATTCTAAGGTTTCTTTGCATGAATTGGAAAAGTTTGGGCTTGATTTCTCCTGATAATTAAATAGGAGAGATATCATAAGCAGATACGTGTTTCTGCTAGGGATTTGGGAACCGTTTCCACATATATATGTATCTGCATAATTCTTTCACCAATCAAATTGTAATTCTATAAGCTATTATTATTATTTGCAATGTGAATGCTTTGGCTTTGACCTCAAGTTGTATTTTTTACATGCATGTCTTATAATGTATGTTAAGGCCAATGCCAAAAGAGGCTAAGGTTTGTGATAAGTATGTTGGTCTCTCTTTTGTTGGGAGCACTGGTTTGCATATGTAAAATTCAGCTATTTCAGAGTGAATATTGTGCTGGCATAGGATGATTTTTGAATTTCATTTAACCAAGCTGGTAGATGAATGGGGCTCATGCTTGTCATTGAAAAAACAAGAAAAGAATCCACATTACATATTCACTAACTATTCTTTAGCTTTAGATACCTTGTTTGGTGTTTGGACTTTACGCTGGGATATTTGTGCAGTATATATGTGATAAGAAGAAAGATACACGACCTTGTAGGGGTTGTGGCTTGGTTTTGTCTTACAAATCCTTCCTGAAGTATGAAGGTCAACTCTTGTGCAAACATTGCGTGAAGGTATTCAAGCAATATCCCATTTCATATTTGATGTAATTTCCTTTCCCTTTAGGGGGCATTCCTCCTGTGTAGGGAGGCTGCTTTTTGTTTCTAATAATCTTCCAACTTGGTGGTTGTCATAGTTGCTAAAATCAAAGCAATATTGTGGTGTATGCAAGAAAATTTGGCATCATTTGGATGAGGGAAGTTGGGTAGGTTTTGCATAGTAGTTTGACCTTATATTTTCATTGATTTTGTGGCTTTTATGATTAAAGAAATTGTGTGCTGATCTTACACCTGTTATCAGGTTTGCTGCGATGGTTGTGATGTTTGGGTGCATGCAGAGTGTGCCAAGATTTCCAGCAAACGTCTTAAGGTTGTCTTCCTTTACTTTGCTACACTTATTTGGCTTCTTGATGCTGCTGAATTTTTTTTTTTGGCTCTTGTAACTTATGATCAAAGTGCAATACTGAATGTTTCCCATGTTTTTGTAAGGATTTGGAGGAGTCTGATTATTATTGCCCAGATTGCAAACCGAAGTTTTTATTTGAATCTTCATATCCAGAGCTACAGCCACAAGTCAAGTGAGTTAGAAAACCTTTTGATTTTGTCTACATCCCCTCATAAAAGCAGATTATGTATATATGATATATCTGAGACTATTTCATTATGATCTGCAGGCATATAGCAGCACCTGATAAGATATCTGTTTTGTGCAATGGTGTGGAAGGAACATACTTCCCAAGTCTCCATTTGTAAGCATCACAGATTATTATTTGATCGTCATCCATTTTCAACTATATTGCTGCAATGTTGTGGCGTGGAATTCAAATACTCATTCAACGATCTCTAATCATCTACATTGTCAAAATGTGTGGAGTTCTTCCTAATCTATCCGCATTGGCATTGCAGAGTTGAATGCAATTGTGGTTCTTGCTGTAAAAGAAAGAAGTCACTTGGTGAGTGGGAACGGCACACTGGGTGCAGAGCCAAGAAATGGAAGTATAGTGTGAAAGTGAAGAGCTCAATGGTTCCTCTGGGAAATTGGGTGCATATTATAACCAGACCTCTATGTTTTACTAACAGGAGTTTATTTTTGATGATTTGTTTGTTTGGATTTCATTAAGTATCATTATTGAAGCTTCATATGTTCTCTTCCATTATCTTGCCTCTTGCTCTGTCACTCTTAACATTCACCAAATAAAAGTACTGCCTCTATTCCCTTGTGCTATCTTTTTGTCTCTGGGCGTGAACTTGTAAATGATATTCTGCTTCATCCTCCTTTCAAATTTTACGTTTGTGTGAAAGCCACCATTCATATATCTGCATTGGATAAATTCTGCTACAGTTGTATCATGCAAAGCTTTTTTCTGCTGCAATCCAACAGGCCTAGTGTTTTGAAACTTACCTTTCTTTTTAAAATGGTGTAGTTCTTTGCAGCCCTCGATAGTGGCCAATGATATTCTGTTAGCTATGAAATAGACAACTAAGTGCAACTATATAGATTATATCTTATTTACTTGCTGCAAAATTTGATCCCATATCTTGTAAGAAGCTCACTTTTAGAAGGATGATAATGTCAGCTGAAGTAAAAAAAAACCTTGGAAGTTTTCTGCCAGTTTACTTTCTGGACTATGTAACTCCAGGTAAATCTGTTCTTTGCAAAATCAAAGTTAAAAGGTTTCATGATCTTATTCAGTCGCCTAGGAAATGAAATTCAATTATTTCCCTTCTTTTATTGTGAGGAAATTGGTTATTCACATTTCATATTTTTCAGTTTCTGTCTATTACATCAGGAAGTCCCGTCTTTGATCTCTAGTATTCATTTTGTGTATGGCTTGTAAAACTTAGCTGTGGAATATTTTTGAGTTCTTCGTTTATCTGGAATGAAGGAGCAGTGCCATTTTTTTTAATTGAAAAATGGTGTCTATTTGGGTTGGAGAGTGGGATGAAAAAAACTAATTTGGATTTATATGTGTTTTTTCAGCTCCAAAAATTCAATGCAAATGGGTTTGATCCAGTTGAGCTACATCTGCCACAATTACTTGGTTTTTTGCGAGGTAAAATATTCTGCCATGGTTTTGATAGTGTACTTTTGGTGCTTGTGGACTCATGCATTCACCCTACCTGGTGTTATAAGTGATGCAGGACTCCACCAATTTTTTCTCACACAAAACTGATACTTCAGTTAACTTCAAAACCAATCAATAACAGGAATACATAGACCTATATAAAGGAAAAGGACATAAAATGACAAGTCCTATATCAATAATTTTGAATCAAATCATAAGGCAACTAAAATGGTAAACAATAACTATATCTAAAATTCATGATAAATATTATAGTATATCTAAGATTCTAGTAAAAGATACTTGTAAAGTGAAGCTACGAGCTAAAGTTGCTAGTCCTTCTAAGCATGCAAGGAGCAAAAATAGAGGCATATATGAATTGTGGCCTTCCTTCTAATGCTTCAACATAGGACATGGACTACAACAACAGGCCTTATGGTGTAGTATAACAGAGACTATCAATGAGGCTCGATTTCTTTGAGGTTGATCCATCAGTTTTTGTCTCTTCTTATCGATTACGTACGCTATAGGGGTGCAGTCATACAGCTTTTGATGTATGTTGTTTTCCCTTTCATTTTTTGTTTTACAGAAAAATATGAGCCTGTATGTGCAAAGTGGACAACTGAACGATGTGCCATATGTAGATGGGTTGAAGATTGGGATTATAACAAAATAATTATCTGCAACAGGTCTAACTTTGATTTTATTCTGTATCAGTCAAAGGGGAGTGAATCTGATATTGACAGGAATGGTCTATGTTTTTGACGTCTTCTCTAATACTCTTCAGGTGTCAAATAGCTGTGCATCAAGAATGTTATGGTGTGAGAAATTTTCATGATATTACTTCATGGATCTGTAGAGCTTGTGAAAATTCTGATGTGGAGGACTGTTGCCTTTGTCCAATTAAAGGCATGTAATTTACTCAATGGATCAGCTCCTTTTCAATTTTTCGTTTTGATTTAGTTGCAATCTTAATTATGTATGTCCCTTAATGTGAGTCAGCATGCCCATTTTCTTTCTTCATTTGAGCAAATTCCATTTGAACTGTCTGGCTCTTGGGGCCTATTCTCTTCATCGTAGTTTTAATTTATTTGATTTGATTTGATTTTTATTAAAAAAAATTCTAGGAGTTATTATTATTTTAATATTATTATTCCCATAATTAATATTTTCTTATTGGCATTGGTATTATTGTTATCATTACTATCATTATTATAATTTTATAGTAACTTTTTTTATTATTATCAAAAATTTGCTTTTTTGATCTGACAAGCCCTGAGAACAAGCTCAAGAGAGCAGGCCCTTGCTTATATTCATGATGCCTTCATAAAGTTTGCAGTAATTGATCTCAGAAAGTTTTTTATCCTGGGATTTGTATTTTTATTGTGTGTTTGGCCTGTTGAAATGTTTTTGCCCTTGTCTCTTTCTGCAAATGACGGCAAACAAATATCTTTATATATATATATATATATGTATATGTATATATTCTTTTGCTTTTGTGTTCCTCAGATGAAACTGATGTCAGGAAGGATGGTCAGATACCATGACTTTATGTGAGTTTCACATTGTTTTATCTCTCACAAGGAGAGGGGGGGGGTTGAACTTTAATTTTGCTTGGTACAAACTGATTAACAGCCATACTTCAGAACTGCTTTGGAAGTATGGTGACTTTTTAGTCTTTACAAAGTTCAATCCTATGCACAAAATGTGGCTCATATGCTAACTGTTCATTGTTGAAGTGGATTCATTGTCAAGGGTACTAATTATTATGCTGTCCCTATTGATCTTCAGGTGGAGCTCTTAAACCAACTGATGTTGCCTCCCTGTGGGTTCATGTGACCTGTGCTTGGTTTAGACCTGAAGTTGCCTTTCTGGATCATGAGAAAATGGAGCCTGCAAAAGGAATTTTGGGAATTCCAGCTAATACTTTTTTAAAGGTATTCATCTCATCCCATCCTCATTGCTGTTTCTCTCAAGGCTGTTAGAAGAACTGTTCTTCCTGGCTTTCCTTTCATTTCTTATTATGCCTATGCCTAATTGTGAATTCCCGAATGGTGGCAGAAATGCGTAATTTGTGAGCAGGTGCATGGCTCATGCATCCAATGCTGCAAATGTGCTACGTATTTTCATGCAATGTGTGCATCAAGGGCTGGATACAGAATGGAAGTAAGTTTCAATTTGATCTGAGATCTTACATCACAATTGATAAGAGTGTTACTGTCAATACGTCGAGGGCGTCCTGTAATCTAGTGAAGTATGTTTTTGGTTTTTGTAGTGTCCACTTCAGTTTTTGTCTTTTATTATGAGTTTGTTAGTATGAGGGACAGGTCTTCGAGGAAGCAAATGAGACGATTATGGCCATGGTTTTGTGACGTCATTGCTGGAATGTAAACTGTTAGCTTGGTTATTGAAGAGAACTTATCCAGTATATCTAACTGGGGGCTGGGGGCTGATATGGGTTATTGATAGGTACATCCCTCAAACTTATCACAGATCACAAAGAAAAGTGAGAGAAATGAAATAGTCAGGGAATGCAAGAGAGAAAAAAAGGGATAGTGTGATAAATGATGAAGAGGATGAGTGATACAACCAGGCATTCAAGGTCCTGGCACCTCCCTCTCTTAACTGATTCCCTTCCTATCTATTCCCTCTCTCCTCTTACCCATATAAACTAGTGACTAGTGACACCCCCTTAGCCTAACAGAATTGTTGACTCAGCAAAATGATTATAAAAGACTCTAAGACACATATCTAACAAATGTAAAAAAGGAAAATAAGAATGAAATAATTAGAGCTGGCACAAGTTGACTGTTGAGATAACTGACAGAAACCATTCTGACCTGTCCGAAAATATAAAACTTGAGAAATTATGAATCTGAAATCTATTGGACCCGACTTGATGCCTAATTGATATTTGATATGACCTAAAAACTATTATAAACTTGAAATTGACCTGACGTGATGTTTATCTATAATCCAATTCAATCTGATAAATTATAAATACGAAAATACCTAACTAGATCTGATACCTATTTGAAATCCGATATAATCTGAAAGTTATAAAGTCGAAAAGACCCGATCTTCATAATTTTTTAATATTACTTTATAATATTCATTTCTTCCATTCACAATAACATGCTAAAGTAGTAGATTTTGTTCAAGGAAACAACATTAAATTAGGGTTACGTACCTTTACAAATAGACAAAACCATAAGATTCAACCATATGAGATTAACATGCTATTTCTAATTTTAGAAAGGCATAAAAAAAATAAAATGAAACCAGAACATAAAAAAATAGATTTGGTAAAAAAAGACATTCAAACATCTACAAATGCTACTTGGTTACATTACTTACACAAATGAGATTTCTCAACCCTAGGATAAACCACATATGAAACACATAGCTTCACTCGTAATCAATGGCAATCATTTTAGCTCATTGATCACATTACAGTACATAGCCCAACTAAATAGTTGAGGCCAACTAAACTCGTAACCCAAAAAAATTAGTTATTAATTAGCCCAACTAGTTAATAGTACACCATGATATTTGAGTTGGAAACTAATGATTACAACATTAACCTTGAACACTATAAAACATGCCCAATGGGCACAGTTGTAAATGAGTTGAGTCGACTTGTAAATTGCTCGGCTCGGCTCGTTTATTAAATCGGTTTGACTAATTTATAGCTTAGCCTCATGAAATAGTCTTGCTTCGTTAAAAGCTTGGTCCAACTCGTTTGTTTAGTTGAACAAGCCGAGCCTGAGTCCAGGAGTATTTGGTTCGGCTCGGCCCTCCTAATGGGTTAGAATTGATATTTAACACATTTTGAGGATCAAGTCCATCAAATGCTCTGACCAAGTCTTAAGCCCTTAGCCCTTTGTCCTAATTAGAAACAACTATGTTATGAACCAATTGTAGCTCTGGCTTCATGGTAATATCACCTAATCATAGTTTATTCTAGTCATTCAAAATATAGTTAGTATTATTGATCATTATACTAATTAACATTTGAAATAAGATAAATTCCACTCTGGTACTTTGGTATTTGATCTAATATTTTTTATGTACCTTGAGTTTTTAATAATTTCATTTAACTGCCTTTACATTTCAATTTGATTTCACATGAGTGCCTAAATAGGGAAAATAAATCATTTTTTAAATCCATTTAGATACTCTTTTAGGTACTCAAGTGAAATTAAATTAAAATGTGAAAGTATCTAAATGAAATTAATGAAAACACTGGCCTAATATCAAGGTACCCGAATGGAATTTATCATTTAAAATATTTGAAAAAATGTAGTAAAATTATAAGAAAATGGAGATTGCATTATTTATCTTAAGTACAATCCAATCAAATAAGGAAAAAAATTTTCAATTCTATTACAAGCACACATCAACAAAACTTTGTAGCCTTAAATACTATACATTAGTGTTTGTAGCTTGCAATATTCTACCTACAACATAGCAAAAAAAAAAAAAAGAAAAAAAAGAAGAAGGGAAGAGTAAGAATGGTATTTACTTTACTCATTATGAAAACCAAAGATTAATGATTTTTATTATATTATATATGTTGAGAGTAAGAAATTAGTATTTGTTGGTCTTTGTCAATGGTCAACACTTTATCAATAACCTTTGTCAGTGATCATACCTAGTCAGAATTAAAAAAGTTGTGTTGTTATTATTATACTATTATTTCCATAATTAATATTTATTGATTATGATTATTACTATTGTTATTGTTATTATCATTATCGTTATTATAATTATAATTTCAATCATTAATTTTACATTACTATTACTATTATTACTATCAATATTAAAATTTATTGATGTGATCCTATGACTATGAGGTGATCAATCTATTATAAAAAAAGGTGATTAGGAGTACAAATTAATAGACAAGCATTAGTTCATCATCAATCGTTAATATGAGTCCATATTATGCAAGAACGACATAGGATAGAATATAGCATAAAATCAAAATAATACTTGTGCTCAATATAACCTATCTTATAGTTGGGCGAATTGTAAGTTATACCTAAGGAAGTAAGTGATTTAACCGGAGAAAAATTAAATTTGAAATGCCGACCACAAATTTACAAAACCGACAAATGTAAAATAATAATTAAAAAAATTTTAGGCCCGATACAATCAAAACCAAAGAATAAGGTAAAGCAGAATAAGCCAGCTTGAAATAATGATACCTGACTACATCTTGCATCTTGGAATGGGAAAAAATGGCATAATTCTATCCAAATCTAAAATGAACTAAATCCTCGAAACATGGATTAATTCGAACTTATCCGAACTTTACCTAAGCCCGAACAGAAAATAAAATATTCCAAATTTATCTGAATATGAGCCTATCCAATCTCAACTCGAACCGATTACAGGATAATATAATGATCCGAGATAAATCAAACTTGATGCAACAATATGACCCAAGTTTATCCAAAACTGGGATGACCCAATCATTACCCAACTTGATTGTGACCAAACTCGTCCGATTATCACGTCTATAAATTCTAATTAACTTAATATTCTCCCGCGTAGCTTGTGCACCCCTAAACCAACAACTCTATGGATATTTATCTAAGGTCTTATCATTACCCCTTCCCTATGAGTTTATCCTTGTGTTCAAGGTGAAAATGGGGAATGAACCAAGCGTGAGTCAATTTGAATCTATCAAGAGACTCCCAAATATTCGGCACAAGATGTTCAATTGTATTTGTATTGATCTAATTGTAGATGGTGTGAATGATGCATATGAGAAATACATTGGCTCATGCTAGGAATAGTGGCTTAGGATCAATTTCTACTAAAAATCAAACCAAGAAAAGAAAAGAGGAGGGAAAAGAGTAAAAGTATGATCAATAGGCACCTCTTATAATCATATATTCACAACCACCTTATTCAACACTTGGAATAAGGAAGGTAAGATTTGAGGATAAATTCAATCAAACTTTTCACTCAAGTTTGATGGTCATTCTCATGGTTTGAAAGAAGCTGACAGCCAAATTAATTTCACCCATTTATATAACACTTTGTAAAATAGTGTTAAGTCTCATTTAGTTACAAAATAACTGAACTGAAAAAAGCCAAAAAGAAATCAAACCAAAACTAGATAGTTGCATGGAAACTAAAAGTAGCTACTAATAAATTACTTTAGGCTATTCTAGTATCTAACTCATCATTATTTAGCGAAAGTAAACTTAGGCTAGTATCCTTTTGTGTGTGCAGGTAATAAGTGCCATGATTGCCTAGGCTAGTAGCCTTTTGTGTGGCAGAGTTAAGTGCAATGATGGGCTGCTTTGCATAAGATTTTCTTCTTCAAAACCTGCGTCTTGTGCTTGTTTCGTGCTGCTGTCGTGCCTTGTTTTTTTGTGCCAAGCTTGCCCCAAAGTGAGAAGACCTTTTATGTCACAGGGTGACCCTTTTTCCTTAGTCTTTTTCCAATGCAGCACTTAGCTTACATAATTCTTGTGGTACTTTCTACTTAGGCAAAATATAGCCTAAAGAATGAGGGTAAGAACACCAACACACTTAAAAGAATAAGTGTGAACTTTGTGTATAAGAAGATAGTGTTTATTTTTATGAGTGGACACCACTTTACAATTCTTAAATGATAGGAGTACATGGGGTCCTCCTAAGATCTCTACTCCCCTTTCACAAAATGAAAGATTCTAGATTTTCTAGAAACGCCACTTACACAAGAAAAGACTCCCCTTCTAGGCTCTTCCAACACCCTTATAAACTTAGGGGATCTAGAGAGTTTTACATTATCATCTAGAACGTTTCTAAAATATTGCCTTCCACATAATTTCACTAGAGTCTATGTGTTCTAGAACCTTCCAAACAAATATTAAAAACGTAACGAACCGTGGCATTCTCTCTCACCTAAGCCCTTGACGTCCTCGTCAAGTCCTTGGAGGTCTTGAAAGCCTTGATCTGTCATGAAACTGCCACAAGTCGTGCTCGCGTTCCTAGCTTGCCTTACTATCTAAAACCCCTTTAAGTGCAAGAGGTACTTAATCTAGTTGGGAACTCCTCCAACCTTCTTTACTCAATTTGCCACGATGTCTACAACCTCCTTTTCAAAAGATAAAACATTTTCTAGAGCTGCTTGATGAGATGCACCCCTACTCAGGTCATCTTATCTTTATGGTAAGGCTTCAGATGACTCACATGAAACACCGGGTGGACCTTGAGTTTTGGTGAGCTTTGATGGCGACTCTAACTTATAGAAAGTCTTATCCTTCTTCACAATTGGGTATAGCCTCTCGTACATTTGTGTCAAGTCTTTGTATACCTTCTTATAGACCTTGAACTAGTGGGTTGGAAGCTTACCATGACTTCATCCCCTACTTGGAATGGTTGGGGTTACTTTTTTTCATTAGCCCACTTCTTTATCTTCTTGGCTACATTGGTCAAGTTCACCTTAGATATGTCTTGTTGTTTGTCCCACCCTTTTGCATACTTGATGGCTGCGAAGCTAGGTCTTGTGTATTCTTTGGCCAACTCCTACGGAGATGTGGGTTGTTGACCCATTACCAACTCGAATGGACTCTTTTGTGTCGCTTCATTCTGCTGGAGATTGAAGGAGAATTAGGCCACATCCAACAGCTTTGCCCGGTCTGTTTGGTTGGCACTCGCAAAGTGCCTTAAGTAAATCTCAAAGTGATTCACCTGCTCTGCAAGTGCCTTAAGTAAATCTCAAAGTGATTCACCTGCTCTATTTAGCCATTAGTTTGTGGGTGGAAACTTGTGAAGAAGTAAATATTCGAGCAATAACTCCCTCCAAAACTTGAATTGCGGGTCTCGGTTACTTATTATGCTTCGAGGAATGCCCCTATACTTCATCATGTGTTTGAAGAATAGACATTCGGCTTCTCAGCCGTGCAATACCATGGGCCAGGGATGAAGGTTCCATACTTAGAGAATCTATCGACCACTGCCAAGATGGAACTACATCTAATGTTGGTAGTGCTAAAATGAACTCTATGGAGATGCTGTCCCATAGCTTCGCTAGAATAGGAAGAGGCTCCAGTAAGTTAGGTAGCTTGGTTTGCTCCACCTTGTCCAGTAAGTTAGGTAGCTTGGTTTGCTCCCTGAGGTGGCTCCCATTTTGTTATACCTCCACATCATCTTATATGTTAGGCCAATAATATAGTTTTTCATGTAATGCTAGGGTCCTATGCATACCAAGTTGTCCAATCAACTTTGAATCATGACACTCTCTTAGCAAATCTCTCCTTAGATTGCCCCACTTAGGCACATAGAGTTGGCAGCCAATGGTATATATAGAGCATGCTGTCCTCCACCCAAAATCTTCGAGTCCTTCATTTCTCAGCCAATTCCATCAAGTTCTTGGCTAAGTAATCCCCATTCCTGACTCGATCCATGATGTCACATAGTGGCTGGCTTATAGTAAATGCATTTGCGATTACATTGGTGTTGCTTGGCTTATACTCTATAACATAGTCAAACTCAGCCAAAAAGTCTTGCCACCTTGCATGCTTGGGACTTAGTTTCTTTTGCCTTGGGTAGTAGCTGGAAGCAACATTGTTGGTTTTGATCACAAACTGATTCCCAAGCAAGTAGTATCCGTATAATTAAATAGTGGTGCTGCTATAGCTTAGTAGCTTCTATTTGGCAATTTCTAGGTTAACTGCTATGAAAAATTACTAATATGCTACGGTTTTAAAATTTCACACTTTATTGGCTGATAAATCGTCGTTAAATTACCGACAAATAAAAAATATCACCGATAAATAAAAAAATATCGACAATTTATTGAGAATTTTATACCTATTTAAAAAAACATGTATGATAATTTCTCATTATGTATTTATTATATATATCTTGGACCAAGTTACTATTAAAATATAATAAAGTATTACTATTTATTACCTTCACATATATAAACAACGTGTTTTTTTTTTCATTCCAAGTTAAATTTAGGATTATTAGGATAATTTAATATATAATGACTTATTTAAATAATTCTAATATAATATAAAACACTAGTTTATTGAATATTTATATTTAAATGATCAATAAATAATAATTAGAGCATAAGGGAAAATAAAAATATAATTTTACGCCGTGATGAGTGCAACACATAATTTATAGTTCATGATGCTCCAATATTGCAATACCGCGACATCAAAACCACAAACGCTATTGTGGCTGCGATCTCTATACCTGAAGGCAATGTATGATAGATTTTATCTCCTTATTGTGTAGTGGATACTTCTTCTCCGTATCATTTAATTTCCGACTCTTGTATGTTGCATCAAGACACCTCTAGTAGCAAAATCTGATGCATCTGTGCGTACTTTGAATGGCGAGTAATTAGGAAGAGTTAAGATTGGTTCTTTCATCACTGCTTGCTTAAGATCCTGGAGGCTTGTTGACATGCCGTTGTCCACTCCCATGTGACCGCCTTCTTAAGGAAATTCGTCAAGGGTGTGGTCCTTGTCGAGTAACCCCTTATAAACTCTCGAGTATAATTTATAAGGCCAAGATTGTAGCTCCGAAACTCCCTGAGGTGGCTCCCATTTTGTTATAACCTGCACGTTAGCCTCATCCATAAAGATCGTTCTCTTCACAATCTAGTGCCTTAGGAGCATTACCTTCCCTTGGGAAAACAAGCATTTCTCTAACTTCACGAAGAACTCATTCTTTCGGAGTACTTGGAATACCTTCCTTAGGTGTTCAATATGCTCACCTAAGGTATCACTATATACTACAATATTATCTAAGTATACCATAAAAAGCTTATCCAAGAAGGATGAAAGATCTTAATCATCAAAGTGTAAAAGGCCGCAGGTGTATTTGTAAGGCCAAAGAGCATAACCAAGAACTCGGAAGATCCATACTTGGTCATGCATATAGTCTTGAGCTCATCCCTTTTGGCTATGCGGAGTTGCTAGTATCCCGACCGTAAATCCAACTTAAAGAACCATCGTGCTTTCCCAAGCCTATCAAACAAGTCTGCCATTAACGGGATATGATACTTTTCTTCACTGCCACCTTATTTAGGGCCCTATAGGCGATGTACATGTGAGGTCCTCCATCATGCTTCATCTGAAATAACACCGGGGCATCAAACGGGGATTTGAATGGCGTTATAAATTTCACATCCAATAAATGCTTGAGTTGTTTCCTCAATTCTTCCAACTCAAGCAGGGCCATCCTATAGGGTCACATAGTTGGAGGCTTAGCTTCTAGTTCCAGCTCTATCACATGATCCACCTCCCTCTTAGACGGGAGCTTCTTAGGCAACTTAGGTGACATTACAGCATCATACTCTTTGAGGACTCCCTTAATCTTTTTAGGCACATTCAATCCAACAAGTGAGGATTCTTCATTCAACGTAGCCAAGTAAGTGACATAACCCATCCTAAGTCCCTTATATACTTGTACAACAAAAATATCTTGGACTCTACCTTTTTCCGTAATTGGTGCACAACATAGACTCCTACCCATTAGAAATATGTATGGTGCTACCATCCAAGAATGATAGTGGGCGTACTTTATCGACAAACTCTATGCCAAACACCATTTTGAAGTCATCCATGGGTACCACTGTCAAGTCTACTAAGCCTTCCCATTCGGCTAACTGAATGGGTGTCTCATGAGCAACACCAAAGATAGGCCTAGAAGTTGAGTTCACGACCTTCATCTAACCGATCTCTTTGGCATATTTGATCTTGAGTTTTGTGGCTTCCCCTTCAACCACTAAGTTGTGTGAGGCTCTCATGTCTACTGATGCTTCGGTGTGTCCGTTATTTACATCAAGCCCTTAGATGACTTGATCCCCTCCTTTGTCATCTTGAAGTCCTTAGCCACCTCCTTAAGCTCCACCCTAGCTTTAGCCTTTAGTGAGTTGAGGAACTGCAGAGAGCCCATATGCAATGCCTTCTCATCAAATGTTCCTTTTCCAAAGGAGCTTATGGGGGCTTTAATTTGTTTGCTCTTGGGACATTGGAAGAAAAAGTGCTCAAGCATTCTCGCCTCTTAGAGAGATCCTTTCTCTCGTCATGGTTGCCCTTCCACTTACGAGAGATTCTTTCTTTGTGTGATTTCTCTCTCCCACCTTTGTTTAGGCCACCTTTCTTAGGTTTATCTTTCTTCTCTTTTTGGAACTCGATGAGGGACTTTGCCTCCTTTATGATTGGAGCAAGGTTTCTTGTTCTACCCATGGCTGTAGTCTATCCATGGAGTTTTATCCTAAGTAAAAATGTCATTTATTCCTCATTATTTTTATAAAATTTAATCTTTTCTCGAGTTTTTCTCTTTTGAATAATTTTGTTGGTAAAGATAAAAATAAAGAAAGCCAAAGGAGAAATCGAAGGAAAGAGGAAATAAGGCAAAGAACACATCAAGAGATATGGAATCAATGGAAGAAAAGACTAGAAATGAAGAATATACATCAAAGGGAAGCTTGTGTTGAAATTTAATAAAGAGATAACGAAGGAACAAGAAACACGGTAGCTCCGTGTTTCCTAAACACGAGCCGTGTTTTTTTGTCAGAATACAAAATCTCAGCTTTCAAATTTAGCATTTGGCAGAGAATTCAGGGAAAAACATGGAGGCCCCATGTTTCCTAAAGACGGATCGTGTTTTTCTAAAATTCTATAACCGCTCTCGCGGACTTTTCCTTGATATATTTCTAACGTTTCTGAACATTCGACGAATTCGGTTTTTCGTAGTTCGAGAGTTAAATTCTCTTTTTCTTTATATTCTCTAGAAAGCACATGTACTTCACAATTCCAATTATCTTTCTCTCTATTGTATGCTTTAGTCTCCGTAGTTGTCTAATTCTCCTTCACATTCATCGACATAAGCTCTTTTTTAAAATCATCCCAACTATCAATCACAACGACACCTCTTTTAATCTCATCACTTCGGTGTTTCCACTATAGCATGACATCATGCTCTACGTAGAGTGTGGTAGTTTTGATCTTGTCAGTTTCATCTTCGATACCTGAATGATGCAATTATCATTCTATCATGCAAATAAAATTATCAAGTTCCTTAGCATCACACTTACCTCCATATTTAGGCGGTTCGGGGATGCAAATTTTTGATCCAACGTCACCACCATTCTGGCATTGGTTGAGTCCTCTTCTCAATGCACCATGCTCCTCCCTAAGGGTCCCAAACTTTTTCCTTAGGCTGGTGACATCCTTTAAGATTTCTTCTAACAAGTCGTTGAGTTCAATAAGGAACTCACCATGACTGTTTTTTATTAAAGTACTCTCCTAAACATCGAGTCTCTCTACCGTCTCATCTACCTGTTTCTCCACTCTTTCTACCATTGTTTCGAGTGAAGAGTGTTGGTCCTTGGATACCAAATTTTCCTTCCTAATATTCTTCCTCTTCTCACTTTCCTATCCACGAGATGAGACACAGTTGAGTTATTTGGGTTCTTTGGTGCCTCTTCTTTTGCCATGGTTACAATCCCTTGTAACCAAAGCTTCACCGGTGTGACTCTTTTCCTGTGCAGCACTTAGCTTGCACAATTCCTTTAATGCTTATTAAATCAGCCTTTTCCAATACCTAGACAAAACTGAGCTTAAAGAACAAGGGTAAGAACATGAACACACTTAAAAGAGTGAGTGAGAACTTTTGTGTGTGAAGAGGATGAGAGATACAACCAGGCATTCGATGTCTCGGCACCTCCCTTTCCCAATTGACTCCCTTCCTGTCTATTCTCTCTCTCCTCTACCAATATAAACTAGGGGCAACCCCCTTTGGCTAACAGAATTGCTGACTTGGCAAATGCTAATAACAGACTCCAAGACACATATCTAACAAATGCAAAAAGGTAAAATACGAGTGAAATAGCTACTGCTGCTGATTAATTGAATATTCTCCCTGTGATTTTGGCTAACCCGTGCATCCCCCATAGCAACAGCTCAAGCCTTGTGTTTCCTCACATATGGGTATTTAACTAAAGGCCAATCAGTTAACCATATCAGATATTTGAGTTAGCAATGGCTTTAAGCTAGTGTATGATGTAGTTTACTGGTCATGACTTGAATTGTTAGATTTGACATCTATTATGATTGATGTTATTTGAAAGTTGGGTCCTTTCATCTTCCTGAATTGATAACTTCTTTGACGTTGTAGTCATGTGAAAAACCAGTGTAGTGTACTTTACAGGAAGCCCTTTTTTTTATTTCTACACTTTATACATCTTTCCTTTGTTATTAAAGAAAGGTTCTGTAGCCAGATTTCATATGCTTTCACCCTAGGAACTTGTAAGGCAGGAATAAAGAATAATTTGGGTTTGGTAACTAGAAAAATTCTTTCTATCATTGATTAATTGAATGGGTTCCCTTGTGTTTTTGTCCAAGAACGTCATATGTCCTTTCAAGCCTTGTTTGTATGGCAGGAATAGAGGAGAGAGATAGAAGAGGGGGAATTGGTATGCACTGTATTACCATGTAATTGCCTTATTTCCCCTAGTTAATTATGACCCACTTGTTATAGTATTGAGATAGATGAAAATAATCTATAGGTGAAAGTTTCTGATTACATTCTGAATGCCATCTTTTTCCTCTTACTTTTCAAATTGCAATTTGCAATGCTTTCCTCGGGAGAATCTTTGCATAGACCATAGCTCAATTGCATGACTGAATTTCTGTTTCTACACTTCTTTTGACTTTCTTCCCACTTGCATTTTCTTTATATGATGTCCTACAGTTACTAAAGTTTTTTACTGGACTTTATCTGTTTTCTCAACGTGGCTTAGTTACACTGCATGGAGAAGGATGGAAGACAACAAACTAGAAAGGTTTCTTATTGTGCTTTTCACAGGTAATTATAAAGCTCTTTTAATCCGTGTGAGGTTGTTTTGCCCCCACCCCTTTTCCTTAAAGAATCATTTACTGCAAGTGTATTATGTTTCTTTTTATATATGGGTCATCCTGTTTAGTTGAAGGTCTTCTAAACTTTGCACCTCAGAGATGTGTACATTTCACTTGTTCCCTTGGTAGCAGTTAATGGAACTATGTCACAAGCCCAAATCCCCGAAGGCCCAAGAAGTCTCGTTTGAGCCTGTTATAGTATCTTATTAGCATCTTTCATTCTTCAGTAATTAATTATGAGTTTCTTATTTGTTATTTAGTTCATTTACTTATTAGTTAGGGAGCTTGTTTATTTTTTCTACGTAGGATTAGATTTATCTTATGAGGTAAGCATCGGTAAATGTTTTTCCTAGATTTAGTGTGTGATAATGACTCCTTTCGTTGTGTGGGGCAATTATCTTTTAAGGTAGTTAATCATTATGGGCCTAAACCTGGTAGATTGTAATAAGCTATCAGCAATGCTTTAAAGCCACAATAATAAACAAGTTGGAGAATTAACCAACCAAGTTAATTCCCCATCCATCTATTTATCTCTCTCTATCTAACCCTAACTGTTGACTATCCTTAGCGCTGTTGCTGGCCTCCACATCACCAACCCATCACCACACCAATTTTCCTCCATCAATCTCATCCTAACACATCCTAAGCTAGGGGATACAAGTGTAGGAGCAAGAAAGGCCCTAATAGAAGACCTAATGCTCCTAATCCCAACGCGAACTCTAATATGGCATGATTTGAAGAAGACGACTATAACAAATTAGTATGAGAGCCAATTAGATACAATGCTCTTAGAATCGGGACTATCTAGAATCGATGGGAGTGGTTAGAATTGAATCGTAGAATCATAATGTACGATCATAACATTTACAAATACCAAAAATATGAGATCCTGATATACCTATATAATATAAAATCCCATAAGTGTAGTTAAAGAATACTGAAAAGCTTATTTGGTCAATAATTAATTAAGTTGTTTCAATTTAAAGGATAAATTACCAAATTATATACACAAAAAAAGTTCCTAAAAATTAGGAACCTAAAGAACCCATAAACTATCAATATTAGGGTTCCATGTTTCTTAAAAATTGAGGACCACGTGTGTATCTAAAAAAATTTCAGTAAAAAATAGTGGGGGAAAGGGGAATGTGGAGGAAAGTACTCATTCCATATCGAAAAGAAAGTCATTCTATCATCAAATTTTTGTATTAAAAAGAAAGTCATTTTAGAAAAGTAAAAGTCTATTTTCCATTTTTACCCTTACTTTTTTTTAATTATATATGCATTAAATGCTTTGTTAGTTTTCAATGAAGGGTGTTGGTGTAATTTTAAGACTACTTTTATTACTTTCTTAAAAAGTGTACAAAATGACAGAATGACTTTCTTTTTGACACGGATGGAGTATTTATTATTTGTTTAAGTTTTAAAATTAGATTATTATTAATTAAATTTATCAAAAAAATAAAATAATTATGTCAAAATAATTCTGAGATGTTTTTCTATAAATAAAAACATATATTAATATATTGCTGAGGTAAAAAGAAGTTATATAAATATTATCTTTTCAAAGGAAAGTATGCAGGATATAGATTGAAAGTTTATGGAATCACCAATCAGTTGGTTCTATAACAACTTTTCTATCAAAATGTAATGATAAAACTAAATTTGGGTTCTCCAATGTTAATGCTTCAACAACAACACAAAATATAAAATGAAAGGATAATTATGAACTCTACATATAGCCTTTCTATTCTTTCATAAGATTTTAGTCCCCCCCCCCTAATAATTGGCTCCATTGCTAGACAAGTTGCTCTTTTTTTTTTTGTAAGAATTTTATTAAGCAGACTCAGGACCTCATGCATGACTACCTAAGCTATTTATGTATTTAAGTAGCTTAGTAAAGGATTTACAAGGAGAGAAACTTTCCACCCTACTTGCCATCTCTTTTACTATTGTTTGAAGAATAAGACCAGGCAATAGACTTTTCTATTGGAAGATCCTCATGTTGCGCTCCTCCCATATATGATGATGAGCTACCATAGCCAGCAGGTAGTGTATAAATTGGGCTCTACACCCGCAGAACTCTTCCACCTCTATTCATCCAATTCATAACAACATTCAACTCTGTAGGATTATTTTAGCATCCAAGAGCTCGAACCTTCGTACTGCATATACGTTTCATGAAGGGACAATTGGAGTGCAAGCGGGGCAAGCTTTTTGCTCGTCATGACATAGAACACATCCCTGATCAGTACTCACCCCCATGCTGGCCATATGGTCCTTCGTGTATATCCTACCTTGCACCAAAAGCCATATATGAAGTCTTTGACATGGTAGTGTCAAAATGGGTTCTACACTGTTTTCCAGCCTCTTGCCTCTTCCCTCTTTGGCCTGATAAAATCATAAGCCTTTGAAATGCTATAGATCATGTCGTTATCTAGGAGCTGTTGTGGATCAACCTGCATGGTATCCTTAAACACATATCTTAACTGAAGAATTTTCCTCAAGCACCAAGAAATGGCCCCATGATCCGATATCTCCCAGATGCTTTTGTTTTTTACGAAATATTGAACGTCCTTTTTATTGCTGAGATTCTAAAGTGCCCCAGAGCTACTTTGTTCCATGATTCCAGCGCCATCAAACCTAAACCTCTCTCCTCCTTAGGCTTGCACACATGTTCCCAAGCAACTGGTGACTTCTTGTTAATGCCATCAGTACCGGACCATAGGAAGGAGCGGCAGATAGCATTCATATCATGGATGATTTGCTTAGGCAACGAGAAGAGCATACTCCAATAGGCTTGTATCCCAAACAGTAGAGATTTTACCAATTCTAACCTCCCTGCCTAACTCAAAAAACTACTTTTCTAGGTATGAATTCTTCCCTGTGATGCGGTCCAACAGTTCCTGGTCCTCATTATCTTTTTAGCCTCCTTCCAGCTAGAGGTAAACCAAGGTAACGGACAGGTAAAGACCCTTGTGGGATATTCAGTGTCTCCTTACATCCTCATGCGCTTGACCTCCACAATAAATGACACTTGTATGTGTTGAGATGTGAACCAGACAAGCCAAATAAAATATAAAACTAGCCTATGAGAGAATGAATAGAATTCACATCACCTCGACAGAAAAATAACAGGTCATCAGCAAATAAAAGAGACACTAACTTCACACTTTTACACTTAGGGTGAGGTTGAAAATCAGGGGTCCAGATCTTCATCAAAAGTTTGTAGAGGCTTTCCATCATAAGAATAAAGAGGTTAGGGGAGAGAGGGTCACCCTTCCTCAAACCCCTCTTCGCTTTGAGAGGGTAATACGACACACCATGAAAAGCAATGGAATAACTCACGGAGGTAACATAGGCCATTATAAGCTGAGTAAAATGCAAAAGGAAATTCAAGGCCAATAACATTTGTTGAAGGAACATCCAATTGGTGGAGTCGTAAGCTTTTTTTATGTCAATTTTTAGCATACATTTGGGGAAAGGTGCTTATTGGAATAACCTTGCACCATCTCTGAAGCCATTAAAATATTGTCCCCTGGATAAACATTGATTGAGACTCCCCAACCAACTGAAAAATGATGGGCTGAACTCTATTTGCGAAGACCTTTGTAAGAATCTTATAAGTGGTGTTGCAACATGCAATGGGTTTGAAGTCACTAGCCACCTCTGCATTAGGGACTTTAGGCAATAAATGGAGAGAAGTCACATTCATGGAGTAGGCCAAGACACCCGAAATGAAGAACTCCCTAATGCTTTCCCATAAAAGATAACCTATTGTATGCCAAGAGTAGCCAAGTACTCTTGAAAAAGAAGGCATTGAAATCATCAGGGCTGAGGCCTTGTCATTTCCCATACCGATTACTGCTCCTCTAACTTCCTCTTTTGTAACTGATTTCAGACGTTCATGGCCTATGTTTGTATCCAGTTTAGGGACAAGGTCTATTGCCTCCTGAGAAAAATCCCCTATCTGTTGAACTTCGATTCCTTGTAGAGCCTTGTAGAAATTCATGAAAACCTGGACAATGCCCCTTTTGAGTCTCGTGAGTATTCCCATGAGCATCTCTAATGGAGAGGATTTTATTATTATTTCTTTTGCCCCCTTAATCACAGAATGAAAGAACTTGGAGTTGCCATCACCTAGTTTGAGCTCTGTTATATGGGATTTTTGACCTAAAATCTCTCACGACAGGAAGCCAAATGATATAGCTGTTTTAACTATTGCTTTTCTCTTTCATTGAACATAATAATATAGGTTGAGGTTTAGATTTAGAGAAGAAATAGAGTGGGAATTAGAGAAAAAAATAGGCTTTGAGACAAATATATAAAAAATTACTGTTAGTGTGTAGAATCGTAAGATTCTACATAATATCCTATCATACTTCTACTATTTTAAGATTCTCGGGATTGCTTACTAACTTTTGGATTGGAGAATCGTAGAAATATTAGATTTGGATTGAGAGTTTAATTACTATGGTTAGATGTTGCAGTCTCAGCCAAGATTGACAAATTCTTCATCAACTTTATGCAATCCCTTGACAAAAATACCAGTTGAACTTGGAAGCTCAACAACCGGAAACTCTTATGGATTTTGCGCACGAGTCCAAATAGCAGTTTGGATCCCTTGTGATGAAAATCAATCACACGAGTACATGTCCTAATAGAACAGGCTGATTCCTCACTAGAAACTACCCACCTCACCACCAAACAAAGGTAATCAATACCACATTAAACAGTAGATTGTAATAAACTATAAATAAGGTTTTTAATCCATAGTAATAAACAAGCCAGTGAATTATCTAATCAAGTTGATTTCCTAACTACCTATTTATCTCTCTCTAACCTTATCTGTTGGTGCTTGCTCCTCCTTAGGACTGGCACTGTCCTCAGCATCACCAACCCACCACCCCTTGCCAATATTCCTCCATCAATCTCATCCTTATACATCTTGAGCCATGTGATATAAGTGTAGGAACAAGAAAGGTCTTAGCAAGATACCTAAATTTCTGAATCCTAGCCCAAACTAGCCTATGGCAAGATTGGAGAAGAGGACTGTAGCAAACTATTTCTTATGATATAAATTTGTATCTAAAGGGAATATCATCATCTGATTTCTCACAAAGATTGCCTAACCTGTTTCTCTGTAAAAAATCTTCAAACTATGATTCAAAGGCCAGAAATTGCAGAACCTTGGCAATCTTTGAATTTCATCTGGGTTCCCATGTTTTCTGCAATTGTCTTGCTTTTTTAATATGCCTGCCAGCTTTTGTCTCAGTTCTGTGCTATGATGCAGGACTCCTGATCCAAATGATGTATTACTCATACGGACTCCTGAAAAGGTTTTCTGGACAAGAAAGTTGGTTCAAGACCAGAAGCAAGGAATTGATGTCAAAGATTCAAGTCTCTTTTCTAAAAGAGTAGAACTTATCAACCCTGTTCCTGCAGAAGCTAATGAGTTTGAGCCAGACTCTGCTGCGAGGTGCCGCTTCTATGCAAGATCGAAAAGGAAGGTAATTATGTTTCATTCCTGCTTAGTGTTTGTATTTTACTTCTGTGATGATGTCAATTCCTGTTGTTGGATTGTATGCTGGTATCTTACTCTTTTTGTTTATCTCTTAGTGAAGGTATTGACAGTTAATCATAGGTCCAAGACTTATACAGAAAAGTTCTCCAAAATTCTTGTCATGTTCCATTATCTGTGCTTAACGTGTTGTTGATTACCTTTGTTTGCTTCATAGAAGGTTGGGCAAGAGGCAATGTATCATCGACTGAGGGGACCAACTCATCATTCCATACATGAGATAGAGCATCTGAACTCCTACAAAGTAATTTCTTGCTCCTTGCTGTTCTTCATTTTCTTACCACTCGCTTCCAACCTGTTGTTAATTTGCCCCCCTCCCCCCTCTTCTTTTCAGTCAGGATATTTGTTGTTAACTTCTTCCTCTCTTTTCTAAATGTTGGTGGGGTTGGCTTTGTGTGGTTGCTGGCTTTGATAGATAATAAGTTTACTCCATCCTTGTTTTCTTCAACAGGATAATGAAAATTCCAAAACATTTTCTTTTAAAGAGCGTCTTCACTGCTTGCAGGTATAGTTTTCTTCTCATTTGTCATTCATAGTCTCATATGCATGAATTCTTCTGGAGTTCATTGGCGTTCTATCGGATGCAGGAAACTGAAAATCTGCGGGTTTGTTTTGGTAAATCTGGGATTCATGGATGGGGCCTTTTTGCTCGTCGGAGTATCCAAGAAGGAGAAATGGTAAATCTTCAATTTGTTGCAGAGTCCCGTCTCTCTCTCTCTCTCTCTGTGCCTATTCCACATTTATATTGCCTTTAGGAGGAGTTTGTGTCCAAATGGCAAGCAAAAACAGAATAGAGTTGCTGACATGATATAATTAAAGAGCGTTTCTCTATGGATTTCCCCTCTTAAATGTTTACTCTTTTTTTGTTTTTGCTTTTTTTTTTTGGCAATATGTTACGTTTCTTAGTGTGTAATAACTGAGCAGTTATTGTGCTCAGGTGCTTGAATACCGTGGAGAGCAAGTAAGGCGCAGCATAGCAGATTTAAGGGAAGCAAAATGTATGCTGGAGGGCAAAGACTGTTATGTAAGTTAACATGTTTTTCCATATTCTTATATTTCATTAGCTTGTACCAGTGATGTAAAATACTGGACCGGGCCTGGACAAGGCATCAGATAACTGTTTATCTGGGTTCTTTATTATAGTTAAAAATAATATGATGATTATATATAGGACTTGTAAAAAATTGTTGTCAAGTTGATGGCGAGCTGGTACTATAATAATAATAGTAATTAAAAAAAAATAGATTCAGCCCATAAAGTAGATTTTTACTAAAAAAGAAACACCAAAATGTAAGAAACTAAGAGAATAGAGCAGAAACTGTTAACCTAGTGGTAGAAGTGGATGAACCGGGCAGTCCAGCCGGTTTGAGAATTTGGGCTTTTTTTTTCCCTTAACAATTTGTATAGGATCCTTGGTGGGCATCTGCGGATTCGTTCTGGCATTTTAATTATTGGCTAGTACTACTAGAGGCAAATGAGATACAACTATAGTCACGCCATGCATATGCTGCACTAGAGTAGACAATCCTTAGCTAATACTTTTGAATGGTAAACCTTGAACTAAAGAAACTTGTGGCCAGGACACTTCGCTGTTTCCGTTAAATATGGTATTGTGACACCTGTGCGTGTTTCATCCTGTCGTTTTTTAAGACATGGTCTCAGTTCAATTATTGTAGATAGCTGACCAAAAAAAGTTATCCATGTTACTGATATCTATTTCCTTCATGTAGCTGTTCAAGATCAGTGAGGATTTAGTGATTGACGCTACAAAGAAGGGAAACATGGCCCGTTTCATTAACCACTCTGTTAGTCCTCATACTCTCCTATCCATTCATATACATTGGTACCCTAATGTGTTTGTGGATATCTTTTCATCTATTGTCCTGATAACAGTGCATGCCCAATTGCTACGCGAGGATTATGAGTATGGGCAGTGAAGAAAGCAAAATAGTACTCATTGCCAAGACCAATGTCTCTGCTGGTGTTGAGCTCACGTATGGATGGATCGCTGTCCCTCTTTTCTGAATGCTCATTCTAATTTGTTCATTGGCTCTATTTTCATTCTTTATTCTTTGTTCCTTTCGAGACAATACTTGCCCTTTTTGTTCCTATTGGTTGATGGTTGTGTTTTTATTTTGCTGGGCAGGTATGATTATCTGTATGATCCTGATGAGCATGACGAATCTAAAGTCCCTTGCTTCTGCGAGGCTCCAAACTGTCGGAAATTCATAAATTAGGTCTTACAGGTCATCATCTTTTTGGTGTTCACTAACCCTTAGTCTAATCGTATGGAAGAAAACTCCTGTTTAGCCCTTCTAGGCGAAGATACCTGATAAACGAGATAGTTTTGTTGTCCACTCCTTTCTCGCTTGCGTATCTGCTGTCTTGTCTCTTTCTCACATTTCCGGTACAGATTCAGCAGCTATTGCTGGTTGTGATTGTGTAGTGTTTCAATCCGATGATGTAATTATCCTCTAGCGGTCTGTCTTTCGAAAAACTACTTTCAAAGTGAGATTGGCCTTTTTAGATCTTTGTATATCTTTTGTTTCCTTATTTATAGTGCAAATGTGTGGATCACTACACAGCAGCGATCTCTCTTCTTTTTCTCCTTTTTTAAAGTAAATTATGTTGTGTTAATGCTTTAGTATATTATCCTTCATTGATGGCATTAAAAATAAACAAATTCATACCAAAATGGTTTTGTAGAATTTTTTCTCTCCCTATATTTAGATACGTTGCTGTATTTTTGACGGAAAAAGGTTATCATGCAAAAAATTATTTTTGTTTAAAGGCTGAAATTCGAAGGAAAAATGACTATGGCTTAGCACTACCTTTGGCAACATAGTAAAACTTCATCCCCCACCCGTGATTTGACGGTTGGTTAGCCAACCATTAGGGTAGCATGCAAACGGGGATATAAAATGGGGATGCTGGAAACAAAAAAAAAAGGGATTTTAAAAGTTGTAGGAAATAAGAACAGTAGAAAATTGTAATGTGTATGTATATAAATAAGGAATTAATCTTCAATATTTATTAAATTTAATCTAATTAACTAAAAAAATATCTCATTAAAGATATGCATCCAAATTTAGCAACAATGATAAACTTAACACACTAAAACAATAAGCTAGGCTCAATTTTTGAAGAGACCAACTCTATACCTCCTCTACGTTAGCTGGCTCTACCTTAGCTAGCCACTAGATGGGAATAACTAGATATTGAAACAAAAAGTATTATGGAGTTGATGGCTACTCTTCCCCTTCTTTTCTCTTTATGTTCTTTTGTTACAACATCCCTGTCTCACCCTTCAATAGTATGACTAATGATATTAGGTCTCCACCTTAATATACAAGGTCAATGACGAGGATGGAAGTGACTGAAGATAAAAGGAAATCTATGAGGTTGATGGTAAGATAACAAGTTTATGATGAGGGTAATAGGTGGGTAAGTCGATTGGTTGTTTTTCTATTTGTGTTTAGAATTGTGGACATTTTTGAGACAAATTTTCCTCTTTGTTTTCTATTCTTTTAATACCAAACATTTCTAGTCCGTTTCATTATTTTCAATAGTGTTTTTTGTCCTTGAAATGTTTCGATGACACAAAACTTGTGACCCTAAGCATTTTTGTGCAACCATGCCATTACATACTTAAGTAAACCTTATGTTCTACAACTGACAATAATACCAACCTTACTTTATTTCAAATTATAGCCTCATATACATCTATGGGCTTCCACAATACCATCAAAAATTAGTTAGAAAACTCAAACCTCTCTGAAATCTAAACATCTATACAACAAAACCCTCTTTCTTAGCTAAAATAAGGAATCGTGGACACTTCACTTGCATGCACTTTTTGTTTGCAACCTTCTACCCTTTCTCATTGAGCTATGGATTGAACACATTAATTTTCAATTTTGGCTATTAATCCAAGCATCTTATGATCCTCCACACTGTCTTAAATTTTATCCAGTCATCCCTTTAGAGTCTATGGCCTCTAGTACTGATTTATTTTATGATATTAGTGGAGTGTTAGTTATTTGTTTTTTTCATCCTCCTTCTATCTTTAATGGGTTTACTTTGACCTTTTCTCTATAGGCTTATGTTTGATGTTGATGTAGGAGTATGTCCTATAATACATCCACAATGTCCTACATTTGAAGGGGAAGTTAATTTAGTTATTGGACCCATTATAAGATGCTTGGTTGAAAATTAGATCACACGAAAGCAAGTGGGCGTAATTAGACCATAAGAGGACATGTAGGTCATTTTGAGAAGTTATATAAAGTCATGTGCCTTGCACAAGGGAGACACATTCAATACCATGGTTGGGATGGTTTTAATTAGTCCCAATTATTTATAATTATAATTTTTACTTACTCATTAAGAAACTTGTTAGAAGATTAGGCAATATTAGATATATTTCTATCTTTCTAGATTTTGATTTATGTTTTGTGAGTGCATGAGTGTGCATGGATATGAAGAGATTCTGTGTTCTTTCTTTTAGTTGTGAGCTTATCTTTGGAGTGGAAGAATTTATTGAATCAAGTATCAAAAACTCATATAATCACATTGGTTTTGACATGGTTGAATGAAAGTGATTAAGTTGAATCTTCAAATGAATTTTGTGTGAATTCTTCTATATTTTATATTTGTGAGATAATATAGAGTTATATTCCATAATTATATAATTAAACCCATAATTATAGCCATGCTTCCACCATACATTCGCAACCATCAACATTCATCACATACAATAACAACTTTTATCATCATCTACCTTTGAAACCCTAACTCTATCCTATTGCAATGTCCATTATTCCTATTGTTGATCCACCATTTTATTCATTAATATAGGCCTTAAACTAAACCATTAAACCTTAATTAAAACTCTAACTCATCACCATAATCATCGAAACATAAACTGAACCCCAAAACCCTAACCTAACTAGCAATTTCATCAATATTGTTTTTCTTATTTTATTTTATTTTATTTTTATGATAATTGCTCTAAATTATTCTTCTTTAAGTGTGACTGTATCTCCTATGTATCAAAGTGGCATAAAAACTTTGGTTCTACCCACCATAAAATTGAAGTTTTTCATTCATATTCATTCAATTCTATACAGAACTCATCAAGACTCCATCAAAATTCAATCAAGAACCTTCTAAACTTGAAGATATTCATAAAACATAGAAGGAGAAGGCATTTTTTAAGGTGGTGAACCTTAATACATGCAAAATTCAAGCCATCATGGATAAGCAAGACACATTTAATGCTTTAGTGACACAACTTCAACAACCGACCTCTCAATTTGCCAAACAAAATGAGAATAATCAAGCAAAACTATCTAGGATGCAAGAGGATTTCTTGAACCATGTAGTGGCATGCAATAAAATAAGTAGTAACATAGGAAAAGGAATGCAAACAAGAAGTAACCATATGCCAAAACCGTGTAATAACCCATTTGTAGAAACCCTAATTATAAAATTGATAGTTATCTATAATTAATTATAGATGTTATTATAGGGTTGGATGTTCTATTAATATGTGTATTATTATTTTGTGTTAATAGTATAGAGTACTAGATTTAAATTTTAAGAGATCTTAATTGGGTATAAGTTTTGTATTAGTTAATCCCTTTATTTATTTATTAAATCCTTAATCCACTTATTTTTTTGAACCCTTAAACTCAACCCCCTAACCCCACCACACTACCTCTCTCTATTTTTTCTAGCTGGCAACCTAACCAAACTAAATTGACTAAATTAGCTTAACTAGATACAAACCCAACTAAGTTAAACTCTACAACTACCAAAACAAACTCTTTGTACTACCAACTATTTATGCTTTCCCCTACCATTCCCCATGCATTGACCTTAACCACGCCTCTCCCAAACCTGTCCTTGTATCCCTGTCTAGCCCTACATCTCACAACCTGGCTCACCCAGTAAAATGCATGCCTTTGACTTTCCCTTGTTATACATGTGTACCACAAGTAACCTAGCCTGCCCTCATTTTTTTCTTCTTATGCGATAACCCTATAACCCATACCTTTTTCTTCTCTTTTGTTATTTTGGACTTTGTTTCTAAAAGCAAGCCAACCATTATCATTGCCTTATAACAGTCCATTGACATCTTCCATTTGCGTGTAAAGCCTCACCATTGAGATTTGTTGCCAATAACCACCAACATAATTACCTATCTTATCTTTTCCCTCCATCTATCATTTGATTTCAACAACAATCATCATCACCATCCCCTACATTTTATCTTGATAACCACCACGTCAATCAAACCTCATTGCAACACCTTCCTAGTGCTCATCCCTACTAGTGTAGTCACCTGACCTACATATTTTTCCATCCTAGCCTTTTCGGTGCAGTGGCCACCTTGCATGAGAATTCCATCATGCTGCCTAACTCCAGTTTCACATCTTCCTCCTATAGCATATTAGCCTAATACATGTAACTAACCTCCAACACCACAAACGCGGGCTTTATTATTGGTGCCTTATTCATGCATGAATGATCATCAAAGCCCAACCCCTATGTGAGTGTGGATTGTGCTAGTTTCTCATTACATGCATACCTCACACTACTAAGCAATTTCATTGTGAGTTGGTGTCCTTAAACTCTGGTTGTAGCCTCAAGTTGCTTAGTTCAGTTGTCCCTTTGTCTTTTTCTTCTAAATGTTTGATTTTGTAGTTATTAGTTGTGTGGTATTAGTGCTAATATGTGTATTGTGGGTGTTGTTTGCTAAGGTGATTCTTGAGGTGCTTTGGAGAAGGATTTTTGGTTCTGCATTTTTGTATAGCTTCGAGGTAAATCCAATTATGCATAAGATGATAGAAATTATGTGGAAATCATGATAGATTTTATTGGGTAGGAAGCATATTATATTTTATTTAATGTGAATTTTGTGCTAGAAAATGTAACATGTGATAATATGAGGCCTCTATGTGCAAGTTTTAAATATTGAAAAAATAAGGATAACATGTTGTTAATTTAATGGCATGAATGCTTTTTTTTTTAAAACATGTATCAAATAAGAAAATTCGTACTTATGAGAATATATGAATGTGGCTACAATAATATGCACGAATAGGGTTTTTGCTTTGGTTAGGGTTTCCCTTTCCAACACATTTTCATAATGTTGAGTGCTTTATTACATCCCTTGTGTGTTGTAGGTTACATGGATAAATAACACTTTAGCATGTGAGCATAATTAAAGGCATTTTTAGATGATTATTTGTTTACATTCACTAGGGTTAAAAGGTAAATTTTATTTATACCATGATTTACTTATGCCATGATCCATGATTCATGATCCATGACTTTATATTATTATTTATATTTAGCATGAAATAAATGATGTGGTAGTAATACATGCTTAGGATTTAATATGTTTATTATGCTTAATTTATGTATGGGGTAAAATAGTAAATTACTATGTTTAGAATTTACATGCATATGCAAATATTTTTAATTATTGAATTTTAACCTTTTCATGAAAAATTGATAAACATAATGAATTTTGAGAATAAATGGTTAATTTTGAGATAACTAAGGTTTTAAGGTCATTTAGGTTATGTATGACTAAAACGTGCCTAAAAATAAATAATTGATCAAGATTGGATTAGTTGACATCTAGTTAATTTTAGTTTACCTTAGGATTATCCTTGAATAAATTGGGATAATTATATAAAAAAAAGAATTAAAGTAGATGAATTGTAAATTATTTGGGCTAAGGCATGAAGTTTAACACTAGGCCATAATGGCATTGTTGTTGTGACTCGTATTGTCCTTCAAAATTCAATTGATAGTTAGATTGTTGTGTGGCTCTAGTGGTTCTTGGCTTATTTGATTTCATTGGTTGGACCTTAGTGTCATTCAAGGAATAATAATATTAAATTAATAAGACATTAATCATTTAAAGAAAAATATTTGAGTTTGGAAGGGGATCTCATGCCCTAGAATAAGACCTTGGGTGCATAGTTGGGCATTGGGGTCAAAGGGCCCATTTTTTTCCCTATAGGTATTCTATACACCCTATGGAGTGAATATGTACCTAAAGACTTAGGTGCCGAGGTTTAGTATGGGTGAATATTATGTCGTGTGACTTCCTTAGAAAACTTTACCCCAAAACTGAGTGATTTAATTTAGTAACACGTCATTAACGATCATTGTCTTGGATATGGGATTATATTCCTCTTAAGATTTTATATTATCTTTGATTGAAATTAAATTTAAAAACCATTTTGTACCTCTTCAATACTTAGTTAGGGTTTTTTACAACATTGCATTTGAGTAAGAAATCTTTTGTGTTGGACCTTTATTGAATATTATTTTATGTTGGGTTATAAAGACATGTTTACACTCAGATATCATGATTGCATGTTATATTATGTCCCAATAAAGTTTTTCATTATTGTATGATTATGTGCAATGAAAACATGTCACCTCTTGTGAGGTATTGCGATTTACTCAATATAAGGAGTTGGTATTGATGCTATAGCTTTTCATATGAGTGCATGCACCATGTTTTGTGATTGAAGGATTTTGAGGAGCCTCATCCTAAGGGTTAGGAAGACTAGGGGAGTGAGGGTCCATGCTTCAGTAATCCTTATAATTGTAATATGGTTTGTAGAGGGCTGAGTGCAAAGGCAAAGTGGAGTTGCACTAATGTGTTATCTTTTTTGGTTGGTTTTTCATTAGACTTATATGTCCCTAATGTATTTTGGTTATCATTGTTATACAAAATTTGTACTATTTATAAACCTTGAATTATAATATTGTCTTTTTTTTTCCATTGCTTTGTTTTATATTTGACTTGTTTTAGCCTTAACACTTGACATAAGGAAGGTAAGGGGACCATACTTATGTTGAGTGTGATAGAAACACCCATTATTTTTTGATTTATTCTTTTGCAATATAAAATGTTAAGTAGTAAAAATGAGAGTGTTAAAAATCATATCACAATCGAATTGGAGATAGAAGAAAGAAAATGTAGAGAATAGTTGGAGGAGTGGATTAGTGCCTAGGAGGTCATTTGATGATGGAGAGAAGGGTTTGTGATTTTATATTCATGATTTTAAAGGGAATATGGATCCAAAAGCCTATTTGGAGTGGAAACATATTATGAAAGCAATTTTTGATTACAAGGAGCTAGATGATGAGAAGAGGTGCACACAAGATATTTTTAAGCTTAAGAAATATGCTAGGACTTGGTACACAAGTTGAAGAGGTCATGTGATAAGGAAGGTAGTGATAAGATTAGATCATAGGAGAAGAAAAAAAAACATCTCTAAAGAAATATATGTGCTAAGTGTGTTTGAAAATAGAATTTTATCAAGATTATTGCAATTAGATGAGATTATCTTATAATAGAGGAGTATGTATGGGAATTTGAAAGGATAGCATTGGTTTGTGATGTATAAGAGTTGAAAGAGGAAAATTATGCTACATTTTTGGGCAGACCCAATATGAATATAAGGGAGAAAGTGGAGGTTTACATGTATGGACCTTTTGAAGACTTAGTTAAGTTAACTCCAATTTTGAAGCTTCTTATAGAGATGATATTATTGTTGAGAAGGTTTAAAGCTAATTCTACAATTGTAGAGGCTATTGACACTATGATATAGATTATAAACATCAAAAGGCTTTAATTTTGAGGGATATTGCTATTATAGAATCCTGTGAAGAGACTAAGGAAGAGGAGGAAGAGATAACATGTGACAATGTAAAGAGTTCTTATAGGGAAGAAGGGAAATAGTGCATCATTTTACAAAGAATCATACAAATGTAACAATAGGATCAAATTCATTAGCATGACAAGATTTTAAGGCCAAGTGCAAAGTTGATGATAAAATATGCAAGATGGTTGTCGGTAGTGGGTCATATATAAATGTAGCTTGTGAAGGCATGGTGAAAAAGTTGTAATAGTTTGTGAACTTTGACTAGTTATTTGATGCATAACATAACATAGTAGGTTGCTAGAGAAGTATAGCTTGAAATATGCATTATGTGACTAACATAGGAGCCCCATGTTTACTAACACGGGTCGTGTTTGTCCACATAATATTTTGGGTTGAATTTTGGGCAAATGTTGAGAGTAGAGAAAATAGTATGAGGCCCTTGTGTTTTCTAAAAATAGACCATGTTTTGTAGGTATTCTCTAAAACATGCGTTTTCTCTGTAGGGTTTTATCTGATATAAAGGAGATGTGATAATACACTAGCCAAAGAGAGTCAAACATGTGAATCTTCTTCTCTTGTATTGTGTCACTTCGTTTTATAGGATTATTAATCGTGTGATTTGTTCAGTTCTCTTATAATTACATAACTCCATGAATATAGATCTTCAATTTTTCCTTTATTTTTATATCATGTGATTAAATTCTTAATTGGTTAAATTATCTTATTAGTTCCGATAATTGATTAGATCTATACTTATTAGATTACAATCAACATTATTCTGCAATAAGTTGGTATCAAAGCTTGGTTGTTGAAGATATTTGGTGTTTAGGATGGCTACAAGATTTGATATTATGAAGTTCAATTGGTCTATCAATTTTGGATTGTAAAAATTAAAGATGTGGAAAATTTTGTTGCTTAATTGGTTAGGGAAGTTTTATCCGGTCATTAGAATAAGCCAAAATCAAGTTTCATCTATTCATTAGCTAGAATCAATGGTGGATTAGAGATTTGAGGAGGTAGATATAAAGTCCCTTCATACCATACAACTATATTTTTCGAACGAAGTATTGGGGGAATTAGCAAAGGAATCAATGACTATTGCTTTGTAATTGAAACTCGAATCTTTGTATATGACAAAGTCAATAGAGAATCGTTTATTGTTCAAGAGTCAGCTTCATGACTTGAAATTAGGTGAGGGTAAATCTTTAAAATTTTATTTAAATGAGTTTAATTATATTGTGATGGATTTGCATAACATAGAAGTTTAACTTAACGATAAAGATTTTCCCATAATACTTTTTTGTTCTTTGCTTGTAAGATTTAATCATGTTTGTGAGACTATGCTATATGGGAAGGGTGAGTTAATCCTTAAGGATATGAAACCCACAATGCTACAATGGGAGTTGATTTATATTCAGTTGATTGATGGTGGTACTTCCAAGGACTCATATAGTGAGAGACTTATAACCAAGGGACAAATCAAGATCGAGGATTTGGTGATTATAAGAAGTCTATATTTAAGTTGAAGAGTTGGGAAAATAAGGTGATGTGTTATGAGTGTTGTAAGAAGGGGTATTTAGAAACTCTTTTTCCTAATAAGAAGCCCAATGCTAAGGGTGGTGAGTTATCTAGCACAAAGGATGATGATGCTATTGCCTAAGCCCCCGTTTGGTATTACTTAATGTTAATAATTACTTTTAGATAAAAATTACTTTTTAAAAAGTACTTTTTTTAGTAAAATACATGTTTGTTTTTACTTTTATTGTATAAGTAATTAATACTAAAAAATTATTTATTATACCTTATTAGTGTTTGGTTTTCATTTTTCTACAAATTTATTTTTTATTTCCTATCTTTTATTTTTATCTTCCTATATCAATATCTTTTGATAATAATTATAATATAAATTATTTAATATTAAACATTAAAAATCATATAAAACATTTGAAATTGAGTATAATATTATATATATATAAATATTTCTTTTATATCCTTTTTTAGAATAAAATTTATATTCCTTAAAAATATCTTATTTCATTTTATATCCACCATATAAGAAATAAGTGACTCTATGATTGTATATCACCCCCACCCATTATCTTTTTTTTTTCAGATAAATAATATAGCCAGATGGAGGCTACGTATGGAAAAATTGATAGTAGATGGAGGTAGGAGCGAAGATGAAGAAATAGCAACAGATGAGGAGCAGGTGAACAGTGTATACGTGAACAGTGCAGACGTGAAAGCTTTCACGTAACAAACATATATGTACGGATATGAACGAGAATTTTATTAATCGTTGGGTACGTGCCGCACTAAAAAATAACTTTTAAAAGTAGGTAAAATTTACTTTCAGATTACTACTTTTAAAAACTAATTATTACTAATCACTTTTTTATAATAACTTTTTATAAGTAAAAACAAACACTATTATTAGTTTAAAATTACTTTTTATAACTACTTTTATAAAAAATTACTTTTAAAAAGTAAAACCAAACAACCTCTAAGATGACAAGGATGGGGTTGTATTGATGGCCATTGATAGACAGACCAAGATCACTAATAGATGGATCTTGGACTTTGGGTGTTCTTACCATATTTTCCCAATCGAAGTTGATTTTAGACTTTTGAGGCAAATTATGGCAGATTTGTCTTTATGGGAAGCAATGTTGTTTGCAAAGTTGTTGGAATTGGGACGATGAAGGTGAGAATGCATGATGGTGTGGTTAGGACATTATCTAATGTGAGACATGTTCCTGAGATGATGAAGAGCCTCATCTCATTGAGTTCCTTGGATTGTAATGGGTATTTGTATATGATTGAGGATGTTACCTTGATAGTTAAAAAAGGGGCACATAAGTTTGATAAACTGTATTAGTTGCTAGGTTCCACTATTATGGGGATAATTGTGGCAACATTGGTAAGTTTGATAGACTTAGATGTTACGTAACTTTAGCACATGAGATTGGGGCACATAAGTTTCAGGGGACTGACTGAGCTCTCTAAGAGAGAGTTGATGGATGGAAAGAGTACAAGTACTATAGACTTCTACAAGCACTATGTGTTTGGCAGTCAGAAACAGGTTAACTTTTTGATAACTAAGCATAGTATGAGAGCACGTCTAAAGTATATCCATTAATATTTATGGGGTACAGTGAGAGTGGTTTCTAAAAGGAGGTTCACGATACTTTCTCACATTTATTTATGAATTCTCTAGAAATATATGGGTGCATTTTTTTTAAAGTATAAGAATGATGTATTTAGTGTTTTCAAATGATGGAAGACCTTGCTAGAGAAGCAGATTGGGAAGCAAGTTATGTAACACCCCAAAATTTACTACTAATTTTGTTGTTGTTTTATAGCGAAATTTTTTTTCAAAATATTTGGGTGTTACCACTGTAATTGACACAAGCTTAGATTACCATAACGTCCTTATGTTAATCGCAAGGTAAAATGGTTAGAGTGTAAAATGTGGTAAATAGGAAATGATAGAAACTTCATAAATACAAATACAAGTTGGATGTTAACTCCAATTACAATATCCAAAAGTATAAACAAAAGGGATACCATGGATATGAGAGTTCAAAAAGGTATATGGGTAAAACTATTATCCAGATAACATAAATCTACTCCCAAACCCTAATATATAAATCACTCTATCCCACATAAATCATCATAGGTTGCAAAATCATCAAGCAGGTCCTCATTGATATGCACACAGACATTAGTGTCCTCTACTTGTGGAATTGAGCAGCAACAATGAAAAGAATGGTTAGTATGCTACGTATTGAGCATGTGACAATACAGTCGAGTAAGGGATACAGGCAAACACATGCATTCACAACGGATAGTAAGCACATATATGAGATACATAAAACATTATAAGGTAATTACTAATCCATTTCTCATTATTAGATATAAAATGATTCATTATTTTATTTATGTTTATTTTATGGAACCCACTATTATTAAACTGGTGGAATGGTTTAAAGCACCTCTAAAAGACAACATACTTGAGCTACTATTATCGTCATGTGGAACCCACCCAACACCTCGGTCCCGACTTATGTAATCTTCCACTTTAAATAAATAATGAATTATCCATTTTTACTTGTATCAAATTATATTATCATTCACGTTGAGTTTAGGGCCCCACTATTCTCAATCTGGTTGAAGAGACTGATACACCTCTCAGAGAAAAAACACACCCGAGCCACTATTATCATCTGGTGGAACATACCCATAAACACCTTGGCACGACTCACATGATCTTTCACTTAAAATTATTAATGTATATTTCATGATTTATTTGATATTTAAAAAACATAATTAAATTAATTAAGTTACTATCACATAGATAACAATGTCGGTCTTAGGGGCTAAGATCCATATACTTTTGGAAAAACCCTTATTTCACTTTTTAGGCATAACTTCTCATTTGTTACTCTTTATCCACCAAATTTATTATCTCTTCCTCAAATATTATTTTTATTAATATAACCAAAGTTTAAGGCTTAACTGTAATGTCTTACACATGTGATAATAACCATATCTCAAAAGTTACTATTTATAGGGCTTACAAAACCCTAATTTTGCTACATCATAACTTTTTCTGTAAGGCTTATATTACCACTTTATTTAATACGATTTCCTAAAACACCAATATTAATAACATATCCTAAATTCCTAGTACAAATCTAACATTTCATACATATAATAATAGCATCCCGATTTTAGGGTTACTATTCTCAAATTTAGTTCTTTTCTCATTTAGTGGGATTTATGCCATTTATGATTACTCCAAAAATTTCATATGACATCATTAGCATATTTGAATTCATCTAACACGTTAAAATACCATATTTTCCATATTAAACCCATATTGACCGAAATGCCCTTAAAGATAGCTAAATGTCCTCATTTCATGAAAACCTTATATATTCGGCATCATTATTTCCAAATCCTCCATTTATTACCATACATCTTAAATAATATTGTCTTACTTATCATAATATATTAAGTCCATATTACAACCATATATCACATCAATCCTTTTAGGGTTTTCCATATAAAATATTATTGTAATAATATCACATGCTTCTCAACTTACTCATTTCTCATCATACAATATTATATTATCATATTATAGCATTAAAAACATGAATTTATCAACATAATAATAATAATAACATGATAATATACATATTCAAACATAACACTTAAAACAAAAACCCTAGACTATAACTAATATCCTTATGGAAAAAGCATTGGTCTCTAAGCATGTATCCTAACCTGTCTTCTTAGGGATTTTTGGTAAATCTAATTAGAAAAAAAATCCATTATAATTTTATGATATATTTAAGAATAATTAAGGTAAGGAAGAGTAAAGAAAGGGAGGAAAAACTGAACCAACACAAGGTAAGGATTTTGGTGCAACAAAGGAAGAGAAGTTGCCGAATAAAGGAGGGTGGCAATTTTTGGCTTGGCCGAAGGTGGGGGTGAGTAAAGGTGGTTTTAGATAAAGGAGGGTGGTGATTTACTATGGAAAAATAAAAATGGAGGTGGTGAGTTGTAGTGGTCTTTGTCGAAAGTGGTGGGGGTGTTGTGGTGATTTTTACCTAAGGAAGGGGGTAGAGAATGGTGGGTTATATTGGAGCAAGGGGTGTTGTGGTGATTTTGGTCAGTGGTATGGGTGAGAGAATGGTGAATTATACTAGTGCTTGGGGATAGTGTTTGATATGAGGTTCCAATAGAGGTGTTGGTGGTGTATTTTGGTGACGAGGATGAGGAGGGAAAGGAGGAGAGTAAGGGTGCATTAGCTGGAAGTTTTTTAAGATAAAATGGAGGGAGAAGGAGGTATTTTGGGGCATTAAATGTAAAGTTTGTGAGTTTAAATATATATGTATGTTGCACGCAGAGTGGGAGAAGGAAATGAGACGATTGAAAAAGTTTGTTTTTCAAAGTAAAGCCCTTATGTATAGGAGGTGGAGGTGGGATTTCATGGGGGTAGGCATTAGGTGGTGGTGGTGTGGTATGCATTGTCTAGGGATAATTTTTCACGTAGGAAGAAGAGGAGGGGGGAGAAAAACAAAAGAAAAGGCCAGCTAGGGAGAGGAATAAGAGAAAGAGAAGAAAAAAGGAGAAAAAAAGGAAAAATGAAAGAAATTGGTGTGGGTTTATATTTAGGTTTATATTAAAATTTTTTAGGTTAAGGAATTAGGTTAAATTAGTTATTGATCATCTAACGTTAGGTTTAGGTTAAAGAAAAAAAAGATATTAACAACCCAGAATAGAAATTAACATTAGATAAAATATAAATCTCTCAAGTATTAGAATTAGGTTACAATATTAATTACTCACGATTAAGTTTAGCTAAAATTTGGGTTATTAAAAGTTATGTGTCTCTAGAAAGATAATGGTCTTGAGTTTGTTGAGTAAATTTTCACTGATTTTTTTTAGGATCATGGGATAGCAAGAAACTGCACTTGTGTTGGGAGACCACAACAAAATGGGGCTGTTGAGTAGATGTATAATTCCCCATTAAAGAACGCCCATTATATGTTATCATAGGGAAGGATAGGCAGAGAGTTTTAGGTTGAGTTGGTTCATATGGTAGCATACCTAATGAACTATTCACCTAATCACTCCTTTGAGAGGAAGGCACCTGAGTAGTTCTGGTCTTGTAAACCAACTAGTTACTCTAATTTGCATGCCTTTGGTTCCATACTTATGATTATGTGAATGATGGTAAACTTGAGCTTAGAGTTAAGAATTTTATCTTTCTTGACTTTACATTTGGAGTGAAGGGGTAGAAGTTATAAAACCCATCTGCATCCAAGTTCTTGACTAGTAGGGATGTTACATTCAATGAGTCCATGTTCTTTCAGAAGATTGAGTCTTGTGATGTTGTATATAAGAAAATGGATCTGGATAGTGATTCGGTTTAGGTGAAACTTGAGGTTGACTTAGATGATAGAGACCTTTCTAATAGACCCATTGTTCCTAAAGTGGGTGAATCCAAGCAGCAAGTGAACCAAATGTGTGCTACTCTAGGCAAAGTTCAGAGAATTGTTAAGCCTCCTATAAAGTATATTTTTGAACAATTATTTGGTTATGCCTTATCTAGTGTAGAGATAATTTTTGATGTAAATAAGCCACCATTATTCTTAGAGGCTATTGTGAGTTTTAAATCTATTGAGTGGTGTGTTGTTATAGAGGAGGAGATGCAATCCTTATTGAAGAATCGACATGGAAACTTGTGAAATCACCTAGGAATAATAAGATAGTTGATTGCAAGTTGATGTACAAGTTTAAATAGGGAGCCCTAGGGGTCAAGAGATCAATGTACAAGGCTTTTTTAGTTGCATGTGGATTTAGTTAGATTGTAGGAATTGACTATAATGAGATATTTTCTCCTATGGTTGGACATGCTCATATTCATACCTTACTTGTGCTTGTGGCTATGCATGAGTTTGATATTAAAACTTCATTTCTATATGGCGAGCTTAAGGAGGAGATTTACATTTATCAACCTAATGGGTTTGTTGTTGAAGGGATGTGTAATCATTTGTCTCTATTGAAGAGGTCATTGTATGGTTTGAAGTAATCTCCTAGATAGTGGTATAATTGATTTGATCAATTTATTCTCGATCATGGTTTCTCTAGGAATGAGTACGATGGATGTGTGTACTCGAATGAGATGGAGGGTGGCTCATATGTGTATCTTTTGCTATATGTTGATGACATACTTATGGCATCAAAAGATGTGTCTGATGTTGATAAGGTGAAGACAATGGTGAAGAGTGAGTTTGAGATGAATGATCTTGTAGTGACAATGATGATCCTTGGCATGGAGATCATAAGAGACTGTGAGTAGAAGATTTTGTACTTAGCACAAGAGTCCTATGTGAACAAGGTGCTTAAGAGGTTTCATATGATGGATGCTAAGTAGATGAGCAGTCCATTGGCTACTTACTTTAGATTATCAGCTTTGGGATTCCTTGAATCCAAAGAGGAAGAGAATTTCATGGCTGCTTTTCATTATTCTAATTCTTTTAGTTGTATCATGTACGCTATGATGTGTACATGGCTTGATATTGCTCAAGCTACTAGTGTTGTGAGTTAATATATGACAAATTTGGGGAAGGCTTAGTGTCAAGCAGTGAAGTGGACCCTGAGGAACTTGAAGGGTATGACATTAAATTTTTAGAGTATAGGAGATCAACTAATCCATTGGCTGGGTTTGTGGACTTTGATTATGGTGGATACCTTAATTAAAGGAGGTCCACTAGTGGATATATTTTTTGTCTTAGTGGTTCAGCTATTAGTTGGATGTCTTCCTTGTAGAAGATGATAACCTTGTCCACTATTAAGGTAGAGTATATGGCAATGAAAGAGGCTTCTTAGGAAGTCGTGTGGTTAGGTGGTTTAGTAAGTGGGCCGAGGTTCGGTCGTGGTGCTCCAATAGTTTGAGGTGATAGCTAGAGTGATATCTTTTTAGATAAGAGTTACAATTCTTTCCATTATTGAATGAAGCACATCGACATTAGGTATCACTTTATTCAAGGTATTGTTGCCACTAGCAAAATTGTGTTGGATAAAGTGGGTTATTTGGATAATCTGGCTATTATACTAATGAAGCCATTGATTATGGACAAGTCTGAGTATTTCTCGGACTTGATCCGGGCCAAGGATTTTTGCATAGGTCTTTCCTTATCATTCATCACAAATACTGCATCAAGGTGGATAATTATAAGCTTTTACTGAGTATTTGATGCACAACATAACAATATTTTAGTTCATGTAGGTTGTTAGAGAAGTATAGCTTGACATGTGTATTCTATAACAAGCATGGGAGCCCTGCGTTTACTAAAATGGACCATGTTTGTCCATAGAACGTTTTTGGTTAAATTTTTGGCAAAATTTAAGAGTATAGAAGATAACATGGGCCCCCTATGTTTCCTAAACATGGATCATGTTTTTTGGCTCTTCTACGAAACACATTATTTTGCACTTAGGGTTTTTATCTAATATAAAAGAGATGTGATAAAACCCTAGTTTAAAAAAGTTAAACATGTGAATCTTCTTCTTCTCTATTGTGTTCTCTTTATTTTAGAGAAATTTTGATTTTGTGATTTGTTGAGTGATTTGTTCAATCATCTTGTAATTACACAAGTGTACGAATAAAGATCTTTAATTTTTCCCTTATAGTCCTGCCTTGTGATTGAATTCTCAATTGATTTGATTATCTTGTTAGTTCCAATAATTGTTTAGATCTAGTCTTCTTAGACTACAACCATAATTATATTACAACATTTTCCCAAGCCTTACACACTTCAATGTCTTCGAAAGGATAAAGGAAGGAAGGTGAAAACACAAAGTCCTAGTTTCATTCAAAATTGGTAAATAAGTGGGCAATGTGCTATGTGATCTGTTACTAATGGAGTCATGCCATATACTACATAGAAGACCGTGTATTTTTTTTAAGTGAGTTTATTTTATTACCAAATAAATTTTAAAGTACATCCTTCATGGAACAAAAAAAAGCACCACCCTAAGGTATCAACATGAGCAACCAACTTATCATATGATTTATAATGGCATATACTCTCTATTTTGGTAGTCAACTCCTTCGCAATGGCATTGATAATTTTCCTTGAGGTTCTTTCTTTTCCTGGGAACATAAGTAAGTTTCTCTCCTCTCAAATATGGTAGGTGGAAGCAACAAGAAAAAATCATCTGATGATTGCTATTTAGATTTGTGGCCCTCTTCCTACCCTAAAAATATAACATATAACATCTGAGAGAGAAGTGACACAATTAGAACATCTAAAACCTCTAATTAAACAACTCCATACTGCATAAGGAAACTCACACTAATATTTCAATCGTATCTATTTGATTCTTACAAAGTAGTCATACTTCATCTACTTCAAACCCTATAGAATTCATCTTATCTTCAGTAAATAAGGGCCTATGGCACATAACCCATAAATGAAACTTACGCCTCAGTGTAGTGATGGAATTTCACATGGTTTTATGCCAAGGAACAATATTTCCTTTGGACCTAATTAATTAATAGCATTTTCCAATGCCTTAGCCACCCTAAAAAGGACCATAGATGTAACACTTTCATAAAAGCTTCGAAGCATTAGGCATATTTTGAAGATTCTTTGAAGACACTATGAAACGATGGGTTTAATGGGGAATTTATATATATATTTAGTTTTAATGAAGTATAAATGGAGCCATTTGACCCACAAAATATCCTTTTTTGAAAAAATGTTCCATAGATGTCACCCCAAAGAAGTGATGTTCAACCACTCAAGATCAAAAATACCGAACCTGCCTTCTGTTTTTGTTTTGAAAATATTATACCATGCCATCAAATTCTTTTTGGAAATTTTTTAAGATCCCAAACAATGAAATAATCAACATTTGGCATTAATTATTTGTAAAATTTTCTTACACATAAGGAACATCAAGCTTCAATGTGCTTAGACACCAAAGACCACTATGTTGATAAGTTGAAGACATCATGCATAACTAAGGAATCTTATTTTCTACCATGTTAACCTAGCAGTGAATTTATCCACTAGCTCCTAGTACTCCTAGGCCTTAAAAATAGTTTTTATACAAGGGTAGTCCAAGGTAACCGATAAGTAAAGCTCCCCCTAGAATATGATCCCGTTGATACACTTGGTCTTTTGTATCATCATCCACCCTTAGACCATGATAAATAACACTCTTGGAGGAATTAAGTTGGAGTCTTGATAAGGTAGAGAAGTTGTTGAAGGTATTGATAGATAACTTATCCCCTTTACTGAAGAACAAAATAACATATGCAAAGAACAAGGAAATTATTCTTACCCTTTAACACTTGGGGTAGGGATGGAAATTAGGGCTATCCCACATTATAAGCAAAAGCTTATTAAGATATCTATTAAAATAAAATAAAAAATATAAGGTGATATAGGATCCCCTTACCTTGACACCTTATGTGCTTTAGAAGGAGGGTGCAAGACTCCAGTGAAAGAGATTGAATATGTCACCTTAGTAATCATTACATGATGATGTGTCCAAAAGGGATAGGGAACGTCAGTGGTAGTAGCATTTTTTATAGGAACATCCAACTAATTGAATTGTAAGATTTCTTCATATCTATCTTGATCATTTACCTCAATGAAAAATGTTTATTATTAAAACCATTTACTAATTCAAACACTAATAAAATATTGTCACCTATGTCTCCCCTTAATAAATGCAGACTAGTTTTCATCAATAATACCATTCAACCATGCCTTCGTCCACTTAGTGATAAATTTAGTAATTATTTTGTAGATGGTGTTGTAACATGCAATAAAACAATAATCACCTGCAACTTTAACATTCGGCACTTTTGGGATAACGTTGAGAGTGGTGACATTGATGGTGGGGGGGCGGGGAGAAATCTAGTGATGAATAACTCTCTAATAGCTTAACAAATTGAATCCCCTAGTATGTACCATGTTTTATTGAAGAAATAAGTGTTGTTCCCATCTAGCCTCGGTGCCTTCTCACTACCTATGGATAACAAACCATTATGTACTTATTGTTTGGTCATGGGCAATAATATGTGTAACACCCCAAAATTCACTACTTTTTTTTTTAAAAGCGGAAGAATTAAAAGAGAAATACTTAAAGCCTGTGAATTCTGGAAATGTTACCGCCACACTTAGTACCAAACCGGTTCTCTCCGACCGTTTCAGTACCAAGTGCTAAGGCTAAAGAAAATATTTACATTAAACTCATACTAACAGTTCATAAAAGAACTCGAAAGATCATACATTAAAATCAGAGTGCGCATAAAGAATCATAATTAATAATAAAATAGAAATCAGAGTGCGAAATCAAAATTCCTCGAAGGGAATAGTCTTACAATTTATAAATGGTTAAGTCGAAACACTTAAAACAAGGTAATAAATTAAAAAGAGTAAATGCGAATCAGAAAAAGTATCATAACGAAATGAAATCACATGAAGAAAATTACGGCCACGATACTCTCGAACTTTAAGCCAAAACATGCTCGACACTCAGCCCCAACTGATGTCTCACCCACCTGCAAAAATTCAGAAGGGCATACTATTCATGAGAATGAGCAGCACCCATGAAAAGGGTGATCAGTACGCTACATACTGAGTACGGTAACCGAACACTAAGGCCAACACATAAGCACATAAAATCATGCATAAGAATAAAAGATCATAAAGACCATCATCATATCATAATATCGACCAATCATTCAGGTACATACATAAAGGCCCACTCATAGTCCAGATTAATTATTTAATTAATCTTTTATCGGAAGTCGATACACACCATGCTTTATATCAAATCCATGCTAGTACGGAAGCCCCCACTATTATAGCCGATGGATCTGAGGCACATAGGGTATCATACCCTAACCACTATTATAGCCAGTGGATCGGAAACAAATAGGACTACGCGTCCTAACCACTATTCCTAACCGGTGGATCGGTTGGCCCTGGCTCGCATGGTGTTCCACTGTAAGTAATTAGTATCTTTTAGGAATTTTTGCAAAACTCTGGTTTGCGGTTGTTGAGCTCGAGAACCCCCACTATTATAACCGGTGGATCAGTTTACGCATAGAGCATCATGCTCTAACCACTGTTATAACCAGTGGATCGGTCACACATAGGGTAAAAACCCTAACCACTATTCTGAACCGGTGGATCGATTGGTCCCGTCTCAATGATCTTCCAGTTTAAATAATTAGTGTCTTAAGTATCTTATTCAAAATCTTTCACCGTGGACATGCATGAATCACTCCCTTTACACTTCACACATCACAAATCATAAATTCCATCCTCATAATTTTACTTTAGTCACCAAATACACCCAATACCGCAAAAACCCTAAACAATCACACCAAACCCTAATCATCCACACAAACCCTAGCTCGGTTTCCTACGTACCCATATAATGCGCCACACACTATTTTCCATCCAAAGTATTCAATCACCCAAACAACACTTGCATTACTTTCCTCACATCCCAAATCAACGTTCCATACGTAAATTTCGCTCTCATACAAACTTTACACATCCCATGCAATTATTAACTTCCATGCAAACTCTAATACCACCAAACAAACCCTAATACCAACATACATCCCTTAATACCACCAGGAAAACCCTAGACTCTGTCATACAAAACCTTAAATTCATTCCACACAAAACCAAAGATCCATCCATACCAAGCCCTAGATTCAAACCATAGAAAGCCCAAATATTTTTCCATATAATACAATTGATTTGATTCTCCTATTCATAACTACAAATTAGATTTTCCCAGACAAAACCATAAGTTAGATTCTCCCACATAAAATCATAATTTAGAATCTCCCAAGAAAAACCATAAATTGGATTCCCCCAGACAAATCATAAATTAGATTCTCCCAATCAAATCATAAATTAGATTCTCCCATATAATATCATAAATTACATTCTCCCAAATAATATCATAAATTAGATTCTCTCAAACAAGCCATAAATTTGATTCGCCCATATAACATCATAAATTAGATTCTCCCCATTAAAATCATAAATTAGATTCTCCCATATAACATCATAAATTACATTCTTCCAAATAAAATCATATATATTATATTCTCCGCATAAAACCATTAATTTTATTCTTCCACATAAAACCATACATTAGATTCTTCCTTATAAATCCATAAAAGTAGGTCAACTCACTTCCCTTAGTCAACTTCTTTCCCCATCCTCCTTTTTCATCCTTTCTCCTACATAAACCACATCAACATCCTCTCATGCATGTCTTACAGGGTCACAACACATATCATCATACATAAATAATACACATGCCATACAAAAACATACTTCAACTCCACGTCATATCATATACGACATAATTAATAATCATAAACATAGAATGCATAGCATATGAAGCACATAATGCATATAAGCACACAATGGCCTTAGTAAACCCTTACCTAAAACGACACCGGTCTTGGAGCACATTCCTACGTCTCCTTAGGGCTTTGACCAAATAATAACATACTAATAAAATAACCTTAACAAAATTCTAACTTTGCTAAAGATATAAAAAATAATAGAGATATTATAAACCTTGATAATATAAGGTTAAAGACTTTACCCTAATAATAATAATGATACTAAGATAATAATATCAAAGATAATATAACTAATATAAATGAGAATAAAAAAATAATAATAATCATAATAATAACAATAGTAATAACAATAATAACATTATTAACAATACTAATGGTAAAATATTTGCATTAATAATAATGGAATAAGAATAATAGAAATTCGAAATATAAAATAATAATAATAACTATACTTATAACATATTAATATTAATAATAGTAATAAAAGAAATAATAAGGGGAATAATAATAAAATCGAATTAAAATACAATAAGGCATCAGCCCTCAACATAAATAATAATAAAACAATAATACTACTACTACTAATAATCAAACATATTAAGAATATAAATATTAAGAATAATAATAATGGTATTTATATGCAAATAATTGAAATAAATTAAATCAAGGCTTATAATAATATGGAAAATGGTTGAGAGGGTCTAGGGTTCAACCTTAGGCTGGTGGGGATAGGTGGCACCGGCGGTGGTGCACGGCGGCGGCGGCGGTGGCCAGAAAAAGAGAAGAAAAGAGGGAAAGATGGATGTTGGGAAAAAGATAGGGAGAATTGAGGTGAGATAAGAGGTGTTTATGGTTGCCCAGGAGGAGAAGGACAAAATGATGGTGGTGGTGCACAGTGGCGGACGGTGGTTTAAGGTTTCGGGGTAAAATTCTGGCGAGATGAGCAGCAAACTTTGCACGGTTATGGAGGCCCATGTAAGAAGAATCGAAGGTTGAAAATGGTTTGGTTAACTAGAGGGAGTTGCAGGGAAGAATTTGGGATGTGGCGGTGACATTGAGGTTGGCTAACGGCGGTGGAATACGCATCTGAAGTTGCGGTGGCCGACAACTCGGGCTTAGGGTCTCGGGGAAGAAAAACTCCAAAAACTCCTACAATTAGGCTATTTATAGATTGTAGATGGTATAATAGGGTTTTAGGGGTCGGCAGGAAGTTATGGGGTGCAAGAATTTGGGCAGCCGGCGGCGGAAAACGGTCGGCCAACGTTTGGTTTGATTCGACAGTTCGCGAGGTTGGGAGAGGAAACGAGCGAGAGATAACAGACGAGAGTTATGCCAATTGATTCCTCGGGTCAAGGGGAATTCAATGAGGCAAGAAACGGCCGGTCAAAGCCGTTGTAGCCGGAGAAGCCATTGATGGGGTCGAGAGTTGCAGCTACGACGACGGAGGAGGAAGGAGGAAGAAGGAAGAAGGAAAGGAGGCGGTCCGGTCGGCCGGGAAAGAAAAGAAAAGGGGAGAACTGGGCCGGTTGGCGCCGGTTATTTCCTTCATTAAACGAGACACGGCGTCTCGACATAAAACGCCCCAAAACGCCGCGTCTAGAAACACATAGGAGGGCGCTAGCGACGCTGGGCTGCGGAGGAAAGGAAAAGGAGAAGGAAACTGGGCCACCGAGACAGGCCCAGTCCGGAGAGAAGAGAAAAAGAAAAAGGAAAGGAAGAAGAAAGAAAAAGAAAGAAAAAGAAGGAAAAAGGAGAAAGAAAAGGAAAAAGAAAAATAGTGGGTTGGTTTAATTAAATTAAATAGGATATTTGGGTTATCTAAAAATAATAATATTTAAATAAAATAATATTTAAATCCCTTTTTAGGCTAAATTAGGATTTTTAAAAGATTTCTCATAAATTCCAATTTAATTAGCAAAACACCCTAATTTTCTTCCATTAAATTATTTATAAAATTAATATTAATTTGAAACTATTTTCTCCTTATTTTAAATAGAATAATTTATTTAATTAATTTCCAAAATAAGATCATTAGTTAGTTAAAATACCCAAATTCTCTCTTAATAAAAATAGTTATAAATTTCGTCTTGATTTGCCCTGATTAATTTCCTTTTATTTTAAATAAGGTAATATACTTTATTAGTCTATTATGAATAGTACCATGATTTAGTCAAACTAGTCAATTGGTTTCCAAACCAGTCAATCGGTTTGTTTAAACTAGTTTATTAGTCTATTATGCCAATTGATATGTTTGAATTGAACCATTTAATGCAATTGTTTTAAACAAAATACATCGATCTTGAGACTAGTCGACTAGTTTCCATTGAAATCAAACATGTTTTAAAACACTTTGGAAATATTTAGAAATCAAGAAGAACCATGAATTTATATGAAGTGAATTCAAGTTAAGTGTTTTTAAAACTTTTTGATGAGTTTTGATCAAAATGTGGTAGTGCTCAAGTTATCACTTTATAGGAAAACCTAAGGCTTTAGAAATATAATCATTAAACTTCACGTCTTGTTTATCTGCATACAATCTTCTCTTGTTCTTTGAAACTTGATTACTCTTTTAATTTTGCACTTGACAGATTGTAACACCCCTATTTTTCACTAATGATAAATTTATTTTTTAAAAACATTGTAGAAGCAGAAATACAAATCTAACCTATGAAGAACGACGTGCTACTATCATGTCTAACACAAGATAGGTGCCTCACCTTCTATCTCCCATTATACACATGGCTAAGTATCCATGCAATTAAAACATAAGGGAAAATAGAGTGCTCAAGGTAAGAGAAATCATTGTTTACAACCCAGTGCTACATAGGTCCAAATCCATACAAGGTATATATACAAAAAAAAATGCTTAACTAAAGCAAATCATTTTCAACGGATGCACCTTGGTCACCCAAGGTTCACAAACAAAGTCTTTGGAAAAACCACACTCATCAACCCAACATTTCTAAGAGGAAGATGGACCATTCAATGATCATTCTCAGGAAACCTACGAGCTACATCCTGCTCGTTGGATTGAGTAGGAGATTGCAACAATAACCCTATCAGCATGCATACATATTGAGTAAACCAATCTACTACCATCATGTAGATCCTAGTACAAGAAAGACCCGCATGAAATACTCATGGTACAATTTACTAAAATGTGTATGCGACTTTCCTATTATGTCATTCACGTACAATCATATAGGTCATTCAAGATATGGGTTGATCCATTTAATCATGCGTAGTTATAACCATGCCAGCATACCAGGGTATAAAATTTTTTAACATGCATACTATTTACTCATGGAACGTGAATTACTTAGATTATCCATTCAACAATAGGTAGAATATAACTTGCATGGTGACGAGGAAACATGATTACATGTATAACTTCCTAACCATGGATGGATCATGAACATAAGAATATTAGATCATGCAAATTCTAGAACATAGGCGTGTAACACAATAACCATTATAGAGGAATATATGATTAACATCAAATTCCAACATATATTATACCATATATTCATAGCTTAAACGAGGTGTGAGCTCTTAAGTATTCATAAAGCAAAGTGAATACCATGTTACATAAAATAAACATAATCATCTAACAAGAGCTGTCCGATTACTTCTTCCTTAGATCTCATTTCTGTCATTATTTTTACTTTAAGTAAAAATATAATTCTTTTACCAAAATCCATGAGCAACAAATGAGTATATACTTATGCTATCCCAAGTTCTTGAGCAATAGGTGAGATTATTCCCCATGGTCTCTCAATACCATGGAAGCTATCTAAAAAGGTGGACATAAAGTCTTGACTCATTCCAAGGAACTTGGTGGACATAAGTCCGGGTTCCTACCAAAGTAACATGGAAAAAAGTCCTGGCTCATTCTAAGGAAACCTAGTGGACATAATTCTGGGTTCCTGCCAAATTAACATGGAAAAAGTTATGGCTTATGCCAAATAATCATCCTATGGTGAATAGATCCTTTAGTATTGATACCCCCTAGTACATCATTAGTATCTATAGTAGGAAAGTCACCGAGATCTATGAGGATGGCAATATCAACTAGGATCCTGCTCGAAGGCAAAGCCCAAAGGTGAAAGAGCCCGAAGGCAGACTAACCCCCAGTAGCTAATCGAGGATCAAATAATCCAGACCTTTTGTAGTGCTTGTTCCACCTTAAGTGATTAGTGTCTTATTAGCTCAAAAATTTCATTTCACATAAAGGCCCAAAAAAATATCACACCAAGCACACATGCCTTTTTAATTCAACACACTCGTATAGGGATCTCAGATCATCCAGTGTTCCCATTAAGGGTCTCTTCAAGAAATTATTCCCGTACATGATCCATTATGCCAAAGGGTGGAATTATTTAATGTGAATAGCACCCATAATAATTCAAGCCAACAATTAAATTTCCATTTATTCCCTTGTTCACAATTAAACTCTAGATTATGCCAAGGTTAAAGTCATAGTTCATTACTCAATCATGGACCTACCCATTTATTAAAGGATGTTCTAATTAAATTCCTATAGCCATAGGAAAAGGTTTAATTATAGGTCAATGATAATCCAATCCTAACTCATAACTATTTATTTCATTAGCTAAGTGAAAATCAATAATCATAGGTAAGGTCAACTCAAGGCCATCCTATATGTTTATGTTATCATCTTTTATCTTTGCTAAGTCATTTTACTTATGGGGTTCTCATTTTAAGGCCATGATAAAAGTCACTAGAGATCTTTTATCCATCACTTTATTCCATTACATTAGTACTAACCATAAGAAGAATCCATTCTTAGTCATTTGATCATCTATTCATGTTATGTTCAAGAAGAGGGCCAAATACTACACTAAGGTTAAACATTGGTCAGTTAGGATAATTTCTTTTTATTGAATCCATTATTTAACTTCATTAATCCAAATAATTTCATAGCTATCAACATACTTGGCCATTGTCCAAGCATAGGAAAATTCAAACATCACATTCAGGAAGAAAAATAGGCGAGAAAAGCAAAGCTGGTCAAGACCAGCCAATTAATTTCAAAACTAGTCGATGGGACTTGTTCACTAGTTGATCTATTTCATGGACCGGTCGATCAGTCAGGGTGCTGCCATTCTTCAAATGGTGGTGAAATTGTCAGTCGGTTAACCTCGCCAGCTGACTTTTATGATAACTAGTCAATTGGTTTGGGTATACCGGTCGATGGGTCTAACCTGAGGCTAAGACTACTGGAGTTCTAGACCAACAAGTCGATTGGTTGACCCAACTAGTCGATTGTTCTAGGAACCAGTCGATCGGTTTAGTTATACCATTTTATGGGTTTAATCCAATACCAAAACCACTAAAGCCACATACCAACCAGTCAATTGATCTACCAGACTAGTCGATCAATCTGGGCGAGAGCAGCCCCACAAAACACAAATCCCACACGATTAAATTTCCATAACTTGCCCAATAAAATCCAAACATTAATCTTAGGTTACTTAAAGTTATCAATAATTGATATTCAAAAATTAACATATGAAGTACTAAAATCATGCTAGGAATCTTAGTAATTCATGCCGGCATATTATGAACTTAAATTAGGAAATTATGCATCACATTTTCTTCTTACTAGGCCATCATGCAACAATCTACTCCATATGTCACATATATCATTTTCACTTAAGACACCTAAAATATCAAGAAAATTTAAAATCTAGAATCATAGACATGAGAATATGGCATATGAGGCTTTAAACCAAGTTTCTTACCAGTGCGTTCATTCATTCTATACAAGCTAGTGTAGGCACATTTTCATCTCTACTAATCAGGATATCATAGAATTACAACACATATACTACACTTACCCATAACATTTATACAATAATTAGGAATATAGTTATTTACCTTAAAAGTGCTGAGCAGCACACCAAAAAGCACAAGTGTCTGAAATTCCAAATCATTTTCGTATACTAAAACACCTTTCAGAAAAAGATTAATTAAAACTCAGTGAAAACCTTTATGAAATTATGCAAAAAGAGATCTAATGGAATTGGAGACCCAGGATAGAAAATCAAAGAAAACCCACCTTCCAAATGGGGAAAAAATAGAGAGCACCAAGGATGAAATTTAAGCCTCACGATTTTCCCCAATCTAACCCCATTTTTCTTAAAATCAAAACAAGAAGGTGCTAGGGAGAATATTAGAAGAGGAAAAGAAGATCAAAGTGCAACCATAGAGAGGGGAATGTGGCAAGCAAGTGTGAAGGAAAATTAGGCAGTTCAGAGGTTAGGAAAGAAGAGAGAAAAATGAAGACTTTGAGTTTGAATTACTAAGGGTTTCTACTGAAAGGAGGAGGGTGAGGGAGTGTATAAATTGAGACCCCCAAACCCCACCCTGAATTATAGATTCGAAGTGTAGCTTTTCAAAGTTTCAAAGCTGACATTTTTGCCTTGAGCTAGTTTGGTGAAACTATAGCGTTCTAGGTAATGTGCCTTAGAATTTTTTAACTCAAGAAGGGTATGATGGAAACAGTGGATGAGAATCAAAGTTCAGCAAATCTACTATGGTTGTATGAGTAGATAATTCGTTCAGGAATCTCATAGAAGATAGAGAAATTAGTGAAGGAGAATACAAATGAGTTGAGGGCATGGAAGTGACTTCTCATGAATTCTCTCCTCGTGAATCCGTTGAAAATGAGTAAAATAGGTTAGTTAGGCTAAGAAGTTTTGTAAAAATTGAAAAGAAACTATTCAAAACATAGTTATAACACTGGAAAGTTTTGGGGAAATATTTATAAAAAAATTGATTTTGAAGAACAATCGGGTCAGTTAAACTAGTCGATTGGTAACCTAAATCAGCCGATCGGTTCATCGTGTTTCAGAAATCAAATTTAATGAACAAACTAGTTGACTGGTTTCTCAATAAAACCAAATTTTTTCCCTAATCCAAATCAAGCTTATCCAAGAACCATACCAATCTTAAACACACTTTTAAAACAATATGAAAAACACTTAGATCACCATTAAAAACCTAGATTAGCACAAGTTAAGGATGCTAAACTATGATGTATTACAGAGATGATTTGAGTAAGTGTGATTTGGTCTCTTTGTTTGTCAATCATAGTTTAGCACACTTAAGAAAACATATTAGTTCTTTAAACCTATTGGTTATCATCAAGACTAAGATAAGGACATTGTTTAACATATGAGGTCAATAATCTCTCCCCGTCTTTTTGATGATCACAACAAAAAGTGTTAAATTGCAAAATTTGAAGAATAATTAAAATAAATTAAGCAAGAATTGAACCATATCCCTTTTTTTTTCCCACCAATTAATCACTTTTAATCCAAAAATTCAAATTCCCTCCCCCTTTTTTTATCAATAAAATATGAGGATAAAGGGTAATGTTGAAACCTATAAGAAAATGAGCCAAAAATTTTGAAACCCTAAGGGAAATATCCCCCTAAACATGTGCATAGACGAGTAAACACAGAGACACACATTAGGGAAATATGGAAAACACTCCCCCTAAAGTGATACACAAGTAAACATCTTATTTGGGATGTTTTATAAAAGAGATTAGTGAATGATTAGAATACGTAAGTAGAAGTGATACTTAAAAATTAGAACATGAATTTAATATCACATTTTATGGTCATAGTATACATGGAAGATAGACTTTAAAAACCATATAAATACAGGAGAGTGCATATAGAAATATAGAGGAAAATACAAGTCTACACCTTGTCTAAAACAAAAATAGATATATGTAGGCCACACATAAACATGAATTAGAGGTGGGTGGGTAGGATGCCATAACCAGAACAATGAAAAAAAGGTGTAGAAACTATGTCCAAGTTCTTACTCATAGTTTCATGAGAGTCAGCAATCTTGATAATATCTCAACCAATCTAAGTAGCTTCAACACGAGACTCATCAATGATTGGATTAATGGTTTGAGGAATGGAATCACCTTGATTAGTAGTCGTGGGAGTGGGTTAATGTGCCCTAGGGACAACCTTAGCACCTAGGTGAGTTCATCTTGATGATGTAGTGTAAATTTTAGATGAAATCATATGGCTTGCATCTCAATATCCAAGACTACCCGACATCTCTCAACATCGGTTAGCATCGTGAGCACTTTAAGAAGTAGGTTATTGACAATAGCTAGTGTCACATGACCTAGAGCCATAGGCAAAAGAGGTGCTTTGCAGGTGGAGGGTGTTGTAGTGGATGTGGAGGCTCCTTTCTATATGAATGATATATCAACTATAGCCATAGGATCATTTGAGGGTGGTGGTAAGTTATCTCTATTAGTTGGTGAAGGCTTTGTCCGAGGCGAAGGAGATATGTAACCATTGTGAAGGAGAGAGGCATGAGCCTTAGGTGTAAGCTCAAGGGTTTTTCCATTGACGCTCATTTGATACCCCATCCTCTTGAAGGTGACTAAATCTAAGATGTTGATCCCAATATGGAGGTGAAATGGCGTGGCTAGAAAATTTCCAAACTTAACATTAAAATATTAGAGGATATTCATGATTAATAATCCATAGCCAAGAGTAGCCTAAATGTGTCCATCCATGTGTGAAATAAGGTGGAAGATGTTACCATCAAAGCATATGAGGGTTGAAGATAGGATGTGATCGACCCTATGCCAATCCTTATGGGTCATGTATGTGCTCAAGCCATCTTGAGGAAAAAGAATAAAGTAGATGAGATAATGACACACCCTCTTAAAGGCTGGTAGACAGTAATATCTAGTTGTGCCATCATACAAGAATTAATGGTTATGCATGCCATAGGGTATGGAGTTGCAAATTCGGGTCCTCATCCACTAGGTATATGCCATGCCAATGGAGATACCATGTTTAATCCCTATAATGCTAGAAAATATGGACTCATATACCACTATAGGGACTCCTAACATGTGGATAATGATGGTGGATCCTAGAGCATGAACTGTAATGTTCACATAGAAGAGGCGGACTAAGTCATAGTAGACTAGATCCTGAAGAGTAAAGAGAGGCATTTTGGAAAGTGACTGAATGAAAGGAAGTATACTTTCTCTAATATATTTTCATCTTAGGTTAATGAGTGGGTAATGTGCGGCCTTTTTAGTAGGAACCACGATAATTACCTCACAAAGTATACTTTCTCTAATATATTTTCACTTATTTATTTTAGATGAAAATGATTTATTGCTCTTACAACAATATCAAAGAGGGAGAAAATATTGGATGGAGAATTTGAGGTTGAAGAGAAAATTCACCATGTGATTGAGAAATGATGAAACAATTCACTTTGAGTTTTAATATGTCTAGAGGAACTCTAAGTGAAACCAATTTATTCCCTAATAAGAAATGAAATTGAATGTATAGGTAAAATTGAAAATTAGGTTTTGGGAAAAGCTTACCCTTTAATTGAATAGGTTGAGGTGAAATTGATGTTTATTGCTATCAAGAATTGGTTAGGTGTGCTTATTCAATCCTAACATGCTCAATTTTGTGTGATTTGGTGTGGCATTGATCAATTTGAGTGAGTGAGTGAGTGAGTGAGTGAGTGAGAGAGAGAGAGAGAGAGAGAGAGAGAGAGAGAGAGGATAATTTGAGGAGATAAGCTATATGAATTGTGGAAACTAGGGTTGAAGGATTGGTTGAATAGGTGAGGGCCTATTTATATGCCCGGCATACTAGTCGATTGGTTTGATACTTACTCAACTGTTTTTAGTACCCGTTAACTGGTTTGGGAATTTTAGTTGATTGTTTTTATAATTGATCGAATAAATTTTTTTTATTTTAGTTTACTGGTATTGCTCAGGTCAAAAACCAAATATTCACTTTTTATCCCTTAGTTCCACCAGAGCTTATTGACCCGTCCTCTGAACCAATTAACTAGTTTGAAGACCAGTCGACTGGTTTAGCCAATTTGATCCAAATGTTTAGAGTTTCAAATTCATTTTATATTAAGTATCATAGATCCACATTTCTCTTAAATTTAGCACATTAATTAACATTCATATAGGCCACTTTTCATAATAAATCCATGTAATTTTAAGACCAAGTTATTATAATTTTGATTATTTATCCTTACATTTTTTAAAATTTTCACAAGTTGAGAGAAATAATTTAAGTAATAGAAACATCACTCCCAATTCTCTTCTAATGTTTATGAATATTTCTTCACTTAACGACTTAGTGAAATGTACCCCCATTGAGGCAATATCTACAAATTCCACAATTACATCCCCTTTTTCAATATGGTCTCTTATGAAGTGATATCTTATTTTAGTATGTATAGACATAGAGTATTGAATGGGGTTATTAGTGAGACATATAGCACTAGCGTTGCCACACCTAATTGAAAATTTTTCAATTTTAAATCCATAATCACTTAATTGATGTTTCATCCAAATTAATTGTGCGTAACAAGCACCGATTGCTATATATTTTGCTTTATTTATGGATAATGCAACACTGGGTTATTTTTTACTATGCCAACTAACTAAGGATTCTACTAGGAATTGAAAAGTATCGAAACCTTATATCCTACAAATTAAGCATTAGAATAACCTATATGGTTTGGAAGTGTATCACTAGGGTAAAAAAGTCCTAGATTATGAGTTCCAATTAGATACCTCAGAATGCTTTTGACTGCAATCATATGAGGTTCTTTGGGATTACATTATAACCTAGCATAAAAGTAAACACTAAACATAATGTTATATCTAGATGTAGTAATTTATAGAAGCAATCTAATCATACCTCGATATCGCTTTTGATTAACTTGATTACCTCCTTCATTTGTGTCAAGCTTTATGGTAGTGGCCATGGGAGTACTAGAAGCCTTGATTTTGTTCATTCTGAACTTCTTAAGCATTTCCTTTGTGTACTTTTATTTTTCCAAAAAGATTACTTCCTTGGATTTCTTGATTTAAAGTTTGATAAAATAGGTCAACTCACTAAACATGCTTATTTCGAATTCACTACACATCAAAGTCAAAAATTTCTTGAACATGGACTCATTAGTAGCACCCTAAATTATGTCATCAACAGATATTTGCACAAGCAATAACTCCTTTTTGGTGTTCTTTAGAAGGATAGTTTTATCATATTTTCCTCTTTCAAAAAATTTTCAAAAGTAATTTTCTCAACCTTTCATAATAATCCCTAGGGTCTTGTTTTAAACCATAAAGTGCCTTATTGAGTTTAAAAATATGATTAGGTTTTAATTCATTTTCAAAGCATGGTGGTTGCTTAACATATACCTCTACCTCAATAAAACCATTAAGAAAAACACTTTTAACATCAATTTGATATAACGTAAAGGAAATGGATGATTCTAATGTGAGAAGCATACGTATACCCTTGAGTCTAGCTATGCAGGAAAAAGTTTCCTCAAAATCAATATGTTCCACTTGGTTATATCCTCTGGAAACCACTCGGGATTTATTTATAACCACAATGCCACCCTCATCTAGCTTGTTTCTAAAGACCCATTTAGTCCCAATGATGGGTCTATATGGAGTAAAAGGGATTACATCCCAAAATTGACTTCTATCAAATTGGGTAAGCTCATCTTACATTGCTTTGATCAAATTTTCATCATTCATGGATTCCAAGTGAGATTTTGGTTCCATTTGAGATAGAAATGCTAAATGATTGAGTGGGCATACAAAGATAATGAATTTGTCTACTCCATTTGAAATCATGCAATGAAAAATTAAGAAATTAATTAGAAACCCTTTGTCCATAGTTGACTAATGCTAATCAAGTTGTGCTTAAGGCCATAAACCAAATACACATTATTTATGAAGAGTTTAGAGTTACCAATACTGATGTTACCAACACCGATGATCTTTCCTTTTGAGTTATCTCCAAATTTCATGCTTCCACCATCATATGGAGTTAGCATGGAAAACATGGTCTAATCACCCCTCACGTGCCTTGAGAATTTACTCGCTAGGAACCATTTATGGCTTCTTATTTTGACTTTGAATCTATAAGCATAAATGTCCTACTTCAGACACCCTTTCAATAGGTCCTTACTAAGTTAGTGTTCAATCCTTACGGGATGGTTCCCATAGGTACCCATACCTGCTTGAATTTTAGAACAACTTTAGAATTTCTAGTAAAGCCACAATATGACTGGTTCTACTACACATATTGCACAGTGTCTTCCTTTTATGAGTAGAGGTAAATTTTGCATTCTTAGCATGTCTATATATTGAATAATAATGCCCAATTTTCTTACATATATTACAATCATTCGACAAAGGAAAAATATGCACTTGATGAGACTTGAAGGATTTTATAAATTTATTCTTTAGTGTATGGTATTTTATTACTTTTGCGTTTCCTTATCCCTCATGGTCCTTTCAATACCGTTGAACACTTAGTAACAAATTTAATCCTTCTTCACCATTAGTGAAAGTATATGCTATATTTATAAATTTATCATATTTGGCTTGTAGATCAACTAACTTAGATTGAATTTTATCTAACTTAACCTTGAGATCACAACTAATAAACTCCTTGTATGCGTGAAATTTAATCACCTTCTTAGTTATCTTAGATTTCACAAGAAGTATGCGAGACTCAAGAATAATATTTTCATTTAAAAAGATCTGTTGTTCGTTTAAGTAGAAACTTTTCATGTTTTCCATTTCCTTAGTTAATCTATCATTGTAACATAAGGAATCATGTAAGACACATAATAAATGATCATAAAAGTAGAGGGAGTTATATTGTACCTCATTAATGTTTTCATCATCATTGAAACTTGTGAAGGAAGTAGAGGTTAATGATTCCTCTCCTAAATCCATGAAATAGAGGTTGGAAAATTATTTATTTTCATCAGAGGGTTCACCTTTAATTTCATTAAATGTGGCCATAGCTTTTCTTGGCCCTTGCCTTCCCTCATTGTTGTTAGTATCTTCCTTATTTCTTTCTATTTGTTTAGCGATTTCATTTCTAAACATATAGTAGTCTCGGATAACATGTACGACTTTTACACAATTGTGGCATTTGATCTTGTCATACATGTTGGATTATCTAGGCATCCTTATGTTGTTGGAAGATGGTTTTCCTGGTCTTCCATTTATCCCTCCTCTTGACTGTGAGAATCTTTTGAATTGAGTCATTATGATGGCCACTTTTTCATCATCCATGGGAGATTGCTCTTTACCTTCCTCCTCTTCCTTTTCTACCATGTCTTTGATTACCTCTTGTTGTCTAGAGGAGTTGGAAGCCTTTAGAGCCACAAGCTTATTCTTTCTTTTATCTAACCCTTCTTCTAGCTTTGATTGATGAATCGTGAGATTTTTTAAGAGCTCTTCAATGGTCATCTTGGTCAAATATCTAGCTTCTATAATGGAAGTCACTTTGGGACTCCATTATTTTGTAAGACCTTCTAAGATCTTTCTCAATTTCTCTTATTTAGTGATTGCCTTCCCTAAGGCTTTTAAATTGTTGATAATAGAAGTAAAGTGGTTGCTAAATTTGTTGATGTTTTCACCTTAATTCATGCTAAAGAGTTCATACTCGCTAATGTGATGAGTGATTCTTTGATCCTTCACTTTATTTTTCCCCTCATAAGTGAGGATGAGATGATTCTATATCTCTTTTGCAGTGGAGCACGATTGGATATGGTGTTACTCTTTTGCTCCAAGGACACATTAAAGAATCATGATATCTTTTGTCATTAATAGTGATATTTCTCTTTTATACATCTGTGAGCTCAAACCTCATATTTTCCACTAGTTCAGTAGTTCACCATGGACCAATTTTGTAATTTTGAATGGCTCTTCAGTGGCTATTATCCACATTAAACAATAGTGGTTTTGTGGTGGAGTTATCTTTATTGACACTAGTTGAATTTATTTCTCTCATAGATCTTTTTCACCTTATATTGTTTAATCCTTTGTGAGATGCCTAAGAATACCAATTAAAAGAATCCTATAGGGGGGGGGGGGTGAATAGGAATTAATGGAATGAAAATGGAAAATAAAAAATTTATACATAATGTAGAATGGTTCAAGAGCAAATTACTCTCTACATCCACTACAAAAATGTTCTTCCTTTTGTATTTTGAATAAGTGACACATTTTTATTTATTATCGCTCTTATATTGGTTTATGAGCCTTATAATCTCAATGAACCTCTAAAAAATAATTTACAACTTGACCTAGTTATCTTCTCTATACTCTCTGCAAAAATCTCTCAAGAATGACAAACAAAAACTCATGAACCATTTTGTAATGATTTTTGTAAGGTGGTTGTGATTATGATTGCTTCTTACCAAAAATGAAGATATAAAAGTGTAGAATGTTTGATGAGATTTAATAAAATAATTTCAGAGAAATTCTAACTAAGAGAAGTGAGTAATGAACACTTTTAAATGAAAAAACTCACAATATGAAAGTTGAGCGAGTTTTAATGAGCAATTTAATGATTGTGTGAGTAGATGAATAGTTACACACTAAAATGTAGTTGAAAATTTATTTAATAAATGGAGAGGGAGCTTATTTATATGTCTCACCCTCGTTGAGTAGCCATTGGAAATGAAATGACCAAAAAGTTCTATCGCCCAACGGATGGAAAATTAGCATTCAATGTTCACCAGTTAATCGGTTTAGACAAACTAATTGATCATTTGTACAACCAATTGATAAATGTTTCAAACTAGTAGAATTATTATGTTTTGATATGAGATGAGAAAGTTATTGTTGCACATACCAATCAATTAGTTTATTATAACCACTCGATTAGTTTAGTGGTGTACTTAGTCAATCCTATGAACATACATGAACAATACCATGGTTTAGTAAACTGGTTAATGTGTCCTTCAAACTAGTTGATTAATTTACTCAAACTAGCCAATTGGTTCCAAAAAATTTGATCAGTTTTATGAAATGAGTCGATGAGTTTAGATAGAGATAAATTAGTTTCTATATGAGTGAAATCTATAGATTAGTTAGTCAAACTTGTCGATAAGGTTCCAAATCAATCAATCAGTTTGGATTATAGTAGAGGGCCCTATCCACCTTAAAAGTAATATGATTATGAGCATCTTATCTATTATTTCAAGTGATATATACTCTAGTGAAGCTATGCTCTTCAAGTTGTAAATTGTAAATATATTGCCTAAACTCCTCGAATCCATTAGGATGCTAAATCCCTTGCACCTTTTCATTTGGATTCAAGACGATGATAAAGTCCCTTAGCAAAATCCAAGGCAATGAGGGAATCTTATTAATAAAAAGCCACTACCATAATTCATTTCAATGTTGATAAACACATATAATATGTATTTTCTTAGTGTGTTTCAAGGATAAGTTATGAGTGTTTGATGCACATTTCATCTTTAAATTGAGGATACTACTTTGGTTTGTATTCTTATGTGTAGGTATTAGATCAAGACTAAAAAATTCGATGATTTTTGGAAGTTAAACAAGAGTTTGGAGTCACAATGAGATTTGGAATACATGGTTTGAGAATAAAATGGATGCATGTATAAAAAGAATTGAACTTTCAACCATGATTAAACGTGAGTATGAACAAGCTCAAAATACCAAATTTGTAGGTAACTTCAAGATATTTCCAAATCAACTTGAATCACATCAATCCGAGGTTGAAAAAAAAGTTACATCCAAAATACGAAAGATTGTCCAAACGAGCACGAATTAATCAATACAACACATGCCACATATGTGGTTTGGTTATAACATTTACTAAACTTCTTTATCCCTTTGTAGATTTTTAAGACCTATATATATATATATATATATATATATATATATATATATATATATATATATATATGTATGTATTTTAACTTAGGGTATAGGGTATCTTGATTGGATATTTCTCTTAGTCGCCAAACAATATCTAGATCTAGAACTCAATTATTGAAGAAAAATGAAGGATTTCTTATGCAAGATTGGATTACATCTCTATACCTTTAAGGTGTTAATCTAAAGATTGGTTATTTGTTTCTTCTCTTTATTTAATTTCTTCCTATTATTGAATTTTATATTTATTTGATGTGTCATTGATTCCCAATCATGTGTGAGTACATTCTTTGTCCAAGATTGGGAAATAACCCAACTTTTTTGTAATTGATGATGAATTAGTATACGTTCTTGGTGAAGGTTTGAATATTTAAACTTAATTTCTTGTGGTTGAATTTTGTTGACTCACTTGATCATTAGATTAGAAATAATTAGTAATTAATTAAAGGATCAAAAGGTGAAAAATTAATACTGGACCTCTAGAAATTAAGCAGGGAATCAGAACCATAAAAGTAGGCTAGATTCCTTGGGGATTCTATTGGATAAGCAAGAAGCTTAATAGGTTTAAATTAATCTTAATTCCATAAAATTAGGTAATTAAGCTTAATTAGGCATCATCTTTATACCTGAAAAGAGGCTTTAGACTAATTTAGGCTAATTCACCCTTGTTAGTTTAAAACAACACTGAGAGCTAAAATAATTCATCATTGAGTACCAAAGTTGTAGTGAAAACCTAATCCTTGCCCTTTATTATATTGAATTACTCTCAATTAGATATTTATTTTATTTTTATTATTTAATCTTACAATTTTATTCTCTTTTATTTTACGCATTGGTTTAACTAGTCAAAAACGTAAATTTTATTAATTAACCCCTAATCCTTGTGGGATCAACCTTGATAGTTACAATGAATCCGTGTGCTTGTGAATTTTCCTTATCAGGTGTATACCATAATTCTCTTATAGATAAAAGTTATAAAACAAATAAAATTATCAATGTTATCCATGATCTTTAGAAAAATCCCTTGATCAGACTTGACTATGAACTCTACCTTAAAAAAATGATTGTCCTAACCAACCCATATTCTACCATTGGTGTGGTGTTGATAATCGGTTGCCTAATTCCATCCTTAAATAAGAGATTTCTGAATACCATCAATTTTATGACTTTTCATTCTAGTTTCTAATAACGTAATCAATCTTAACTTATTAACTCTAATCGATTTCTTTATTTCTCTCTATTTATGAGCGTCATTTAACCCTCTTATGTTCTAACTATCCACAATCATGATACATGAATGCCCATAACAGATGAATACAACTCATCTACCATAGTTTTTCCTTTAATTATTTTCATCCACGGGTAATGTTCTATTTCATGTCCAAGGATATTATCTAAGTTTGACTCTAAGACTTGGAAAGGGTATCTTGTCCTTCCCTTTAGGCTTGTGTGGAAATTGGGGACTAGTTATGGTCCAAGAAACAAGGCCTTATTCCACTAGTATAGGCATAGGTATGTCCTTTAGAGCAGTTTTCTACCTTCTATCATTTTAACTACCCATATTTTGTGGGTAGGTAAATTAGGGGGCTTGCACTAGTGTGTGAGATGACCCTCTTTGTTATAGTTCAAGTAAAATTTTTGTGTCCATTCATAAAAACCAACTGCTTGATTAAAGATCTTAGGGGTTGAAACATGCTACCACTAGATCTTCACAAAGTATTACATTTGTGTGTGGCTTAGGCATCCACCATATACATAAGCCATAATTAAATTTTCAAAAACTATATCCTCATTGACCACCTCCTATTCTTTGATGATTGTTACCATCACCCCCATCATGCACATCTAGTGCTTAATAGTGCAGTTGCACTAAATTGTTAGAGTTGTAATTGTTTAGCATGGAATCCTTCTATGATTGATTTACAACCATGTGATAAGAAGGGGAATTTATTTTTGATGGAATCAAATTTTTCTTCTTATATGGTGTGGAATCTAGCTTAGTGTCCTTTTCAAAAGATTTTTCTTGATCTTCAGATAAAACTTATACTAGTCCCTAGGAAGTCCTCTCATTTGTAGGCTCAATTGTTGCTTCCTCAAATGCAATTGGAGCTGTCTCGATGGTTATCTCCTTTGATGTACTCTTTACTAATGTCAGCATCACACAATAAGTTGATGACCATATGGCTAGAGTCTTCTTTGTTGAAGGCCAACGTTGGTAATTGTGATAAGTGATGCAGGAGGTAAGAGATTTTGACTCTCTAAACCAATAGGAAGAATAACCAAGTACATTATAAAATTAAAATATTAAAATATTAAATATTTATTTTATTATTTCTCATCATATAAAATCTATATGTTAGTCATTTTATACTAAAATTTTTGTAATCATATGACTCATAATGGTGTTGTTAATGAGTATGTGGTTTGCAAGGATCACATAAAGTACAAGTTGAACCCATTATTTCAAGTTGCATAGAAGGAATGATAATATTACACTTTTATTACCAAAGAGCTTCAACAAGTGGATTCAACTACTACAAAGAAGAATTTTGGTGATTTTATGAAGAGAATTTGGAATAGCTTTCCTATGACATTACTTATGAAGATGATATTCAAGAGGGTTGTAAAGAACTTCAAGACCAAAAATTTTAAATTAGAGGGCAAATTCTTTTCAAAAAAGGGATAGTGATGTATAGGCATGTCCTACAATCTATAATCCACAATTTCATAAACTTTAAGGGGAAGTTAATTTAGTTATTGGACCATTAGAAGAGGCTTGTTTGAATGATTGAATCAAATGATTTCATATGGGCCTAATTGGATCAAAGAGGACATAAGGGTCATTTTGAGAAGTTTAATGAAGACATGCATGCATTTGGAGGCACATCTAAGAGGATGATTTTAATTAGTACTAATTAGTCATCAATAGATTTGTTACTTAATCATTAAGAATCTTTTTATAAGATTAGGTAAAGTTATATATAGTTTTATCTTTTTAGAGTTTAATTTATCTTTTGTGATTGCATAAATGTGGCATGGACATAGAGAGATTTAATTTTTCTCTTATTTTTAGATTGTCTTTGGTGTCTAGGAATCTACTTGAACCAAGTATAAAATCATCATGTAATCACATTAGTTTTGACATAGTTGAGTGAAAATGATTGGGTTGAATCTTCAATTAAATTATGTGTGAGTTCTTTTATAATTTTTTCAATTTTATGTGAGTGACATATTTAGAAACCATATATATATATATATATATATCCTTTGTGGGAAAATATAAAGTTCTTTCCCACAATTTAAACCCATCATGATAGCCACGTTGCCACCATACATTTGCAACTATCAACATTCTTCACATACAAGAGCAACTTTTATCATCCCACTTGCAATATCTATTAATCCCATTGGTGACCCAATTTTTTCATCAGAAATCCAAGCCTTAAGCCACACCACTAAACCCAATTAAAACCCTAACCCATAGCCATAATCATCCAAACATATATCAAACTCCAAAAACTCTAACTCTAATTAGTGATTTCATTATTTTTTTTGCTTCTTTTTAATTAAATTACATGAGGATTGGTCTAGATTGTTCTATTTTGAGTGTGTGTTTCCCATACTCATAGGATGTTTGGGAAATTAGTCATCTTTTTGTTTTCACTCTATTTGATAGAGTTTTATTTCATTCAAATCTAAGCGATTTTAGGGGATCTTCAAGCAAAAAATGTTTATCTCTATAGTATAGTTGAATTGATATAAGCTTATAGAGGGCTTATTCTATTGGTTTAATTGGTCAATGTTTTGTTTTCACTCTACTATAATGAGTTTTCTTTCATTCAAATCTAAGAGATTTTGGGGGCTCTTCAAGCAAACAATGTTTATCTCTATGGTATAGTTGTATTGAAATAAGCTTATTGAGAGCTTATTCTACTGGTTTAATTTTATGACATATTGGATTAGATTAGTTTTGATCAAATCCAATTAGTAAAATTTTGATAATAGTAAAATGTATATAAAATTAATGATAATAGTTATAATTACTACAGTAAAGATAATAGTACTAATAATAATGATAAGAAGAGTATTCATTATGATAATAATAACAGTAAAATAGTAATCATAACTCATCTAAATTTTAATTTAGATCGGCTCAAATTAAATTAGATTAGATATAAAGAAAAATAAGTAAAGGAAAATGATCTCTTAGTCATTCTCTTCCTTATGTTGTCATCAATATTATCCTCTTTTGTATTCCCCGAAGAGATAAAAACATTTTATAATCAATGTCTTTGACTTGAGGCTCAAGAAATCATATCCTACAATTTTAAATAAATTATAAATTAGATTCATTTTGATAAATCTTTTTCCAACATGGTTAAGTGTGTATTTTTTTTTGTAAAAATTAGATTAGTTTTTAAATATATCTTTCATATTATAAATTTTGGAACAAAACAATTAATTTTTACTTTCTTTATCCATAATCCTCCACAAACTAGATTTCTCTCTCTAAAATTTTAACAATTATGCACCATACTATCATATAGTTTTGCTTTGAGTTTTATAATCTAATAAACTTGTGAAAGTAATTACAACACCACCAATTTTGGGTCCAATAACCATTTAAGGATTATAAGAAAATGGTGTAGCTAAAACTATTACTAAGGGCATTACCACAATATTCATGTAGGTAGACTCCTTTATCTTGCTCATAATAGATATCAATGGTTTGTTTAAAATAGAAATCAAATAAACACTTTTTGTTGTTACAAAAGTGAAAGCATATAACAATGGTAAAGTCAAAACCAACTCAAAATAGCTAACAATACATTTATCATCAAAATGGTCTACTAAATTATAATTAAAGGAAATAAATATAACATGAAACATATAATAACATCTTGAAATCCAGCAACAATCATCTTATTCATCTTGCATGTAATCACTCACTCATATGATCATAAACTAGATGAATAATACTATCTACTTCTTATAGTAATGAATCATCATAAATACATTTAAAACATAGCAAGCTATTTAAGGAATTGACTAATTAACCCATTATATAAAAGGAAGAGATTTCACACATGTGTACATACATGTGTGCATGCGTGTTTGTGCATACACATAGTACACCAAACATAACGACATGATTCAAATGATTAGGCACTTACTAGTTAACCATTTATCAAACCTCTTTAATTGATGACCACATAAAACACACTATTTAGTTTTATTTATTAAGTGAAAAAATCATAATAAGGAGTCACCTAGAAAAAAAGTTTAAAGACATCCAATATAAACCAAAACCAACTAGGAGAGGGTCATCTTCTGGATAATCCTAATGGTCATAGCACCAAAAGGCACATTTCAACCTTGCACATCCAAACCTTAAGAGGATACATCCCCTAAGAGGTACAAATATCATAGTAGAGTAGATATGAAGTCTTAGTGGTGCTTGGTTAAGTGAATAAACTAGATGACTCATGTCACTATATCTAATGAAACACAATTCAATTCCAAGTCGAGAAGGCCAACCCTAGAATACTCTAGCACACTCCCATCTTCTAGTTTAAGTTGTTTACATTTATTAAAGTGAGCGCACATTGCACACAAATTCCTTCCCATCTTTCTAAAGTTAGGTACCTTCCATATTTGACACTTTATAAAATATTAACTTTCCATAAATAACACTTTCCATGATAAACATCTTCCATAAATAACATATCCTATCAATATTGTTTTTCTCAAATAAATCTCTCTATAATATAACTTCCAATTCACACACTTTCCAAAAGGTAAGCCGCTTGGGTCATAATCTAACTATCAACATATTTTGATACCAATTATTCCACCCAAATCTCATGAATTTATATAATAAGATCATAAGATAACATATACCAAGAATTTCATATGATCACACCATAAGACAAAATCATATAACCACCATACATTTTGAATAATTTTATAGAAATTTATAAAATAATAAATGTGTGTATCATATTTTAAATAAAATTTTAAACTAGGTAAACAAAACATAATACCTTATTAAAATCAAGGTTATAAAGTATCATTTCTTCTAAATTAATATGCCAAACTTGCCGATTTCATTAAACTGGTCAACTTGGTCAATACATCATAAAATTTATATACAATCTAATTTATCAATTAAAACTCATTTTATATCATGAAGTATACTTTTCTAGACTTGTTTGTCTACACTATAGCTTAAATAAATTTTACTACATAAGAAAGAAGACTTTTACATTGTTGGTTTAATATATGATATGATGGGTAAACTCCTATAATTGAATTCTATTCAATCCCACAAAAATTTATTACACAAGTGTAGTGATATTTTTTTTAAAAAAATAACTCATTTTCAAACCAATTTCTATAATCTATACAACATTCACAAGTTATATTGTTGGGCATGTAATTTAGCAATTATATTATCATATTCATAACCCATAAATCATTTATACATGTCCATGTCCAATTCAATATACCTAGCATGCAAGTATTCTATAATAATCCATATTTGTAAGTATTTGTAAAATTATGGACAAATACACAAATAGATTCATACAAGGTTCAAACTTTGCATGTTAACTAGGCATAAACAACACATATATACTTATAGTTTAAAAATAAATTTACATTGTATACTAAATAAGCATAAATGATACATGCATACATATAGTTTAAAAATAAAGCTATTAATTACTCTTCATTATATGCTATGATATGTAGTCTTGATTAATTTTTAGGTAACCCTCCTACACATCATAGAGCCTCAAAGCCTATAACTTGAAGATCAAATAGGCATAAAGGCTTCTCATATATTAGTTAATACACAGGAAAAAAAAGATATGAATTCAAAACAATAGATCTTGAATGATATTTAAAGAATGCTAATAAACTATCACCTAACAAGAGAATGCAACTTACATATTATTGTTTCAATGAGAAGAATCTTCTATAAAATATCCAATAAGAAAAATTGAGATATAAAAAGAGGTAATTGAAAAGGGTATAGATGAAAATTTTAAGTTACCATCCACCCTCTACAATTAGGTTAAAAAAATACTCATTGGGAAAGGGTATAAATGATTTTGGGGGAAAAGTATATACGCTAGTAATTTTTTTACTAAGGATATATATGGTGGTTTTTCCTTAGAACCATCATTAGTACCTAGTCTTGATTTTCATTCTATTCACTTTTAACATGAATTGATTTTTAATCATTCATACCAACACTTGTGATAGAGAAAGATATATATATATATATATATATATATATATATATATATATATATATATATATATATATAGAGAGAGAGAGAGAGAGAGAGAGTATTAGGTGATGCAAATTGCTTGATATCTAAAAGCTTGACCCTATTGTTGCTACCTTCACTACCCTTCTTTTTATTCTGCACCAATTTCCTCCATCACCGCCACTTGTTATTGTTATTCTTATTCACTTTTTTATTACTTTCATTTTTTCCATAACAATTGTGCCTTTTTACTTCTTCATTCTTGTTAAATGTTCCACTTGTGTTTCACAAATAGTCAACTAGTTCAATGAAAATTTCAGGTATTTTCTAGATTTTTCTTCCAATGATTTTCTAAACTTAAAAATAGTATTTCTTTGTTCTAATAAGCATATTTTGGTGTTGTTATAATATTTTTACATTATGTAGATAATTCTATGATTTTATTTAGCTAAAAATTCCACAAAAGCATTTTTGAGGTATTTTCTCACCACTTTCTCATTGTCTTACTTTTCTCTCTCCTCTGGTATCTAGGGTTGTGTGCAAACCTTCCCTTGCTACCCTAACTTGAGTCACATATGCCATGGCCAAATGGTATTCCATATCCCTCATTTTCACAATTCATTTTCTTTCCCTTTGTTCCCCTACACTTAGATTAAGTTAAATCCCCCCCTCTCTTTTTGTAACACCCTAAATTACAAGCCAAAAAATTTCATTTAAAATATATATTAAAAGAAAAAAATAAAACCAAATCATGGGGTATTATCACATCTCTCATCATGATTTTGGTGGCTGCACCTTCATCAAACTAAGGGAAAGGAAAAATAATGCACAAAAATATCACAAAATAGAAAATAACATAAGCAATAATGACATAACGAGATAAGTTGTGGATATCAAATCTTAAAAAGATACAACTCAAACAAGGAGATGAGACATACTAGTCTAAGATATTCATAATATAAAATATCTCAAAGGCACCATTAGATAACTCCTATTCTAAGTCTTAATTGAGATAACATCACTCTTGCTCTAGAAAAGGGTATTTTTTGTTTTAATCATGATTCAATAAGGTCAAAAGAAAAACAAGGAAGTAAACCCTCAAAGTCAACCATAAGAAAATGCGTCAAAAGTATTAGGAAATAAGTGAAATGGTCTCACAAACCAATGGGCTATTCTAGGAAATCATCTGAGAGAAAATAATATAAAATAGGCAAACCAATCGATTGGTATCACCAAAAGACTAGTTACAACTTAACAAGTTGCCTAATGACAGGAAACACACTTAGCAATTTCTAATGAACAAGTTCACTAATATGTTAAAAGCTAGTTGATTGGTAAAATAGTGTACTAGTTTTATCATAAACCAGTTAGTTGGTTCTATCGAAAAAAAAAACAAATTAAAGATACACATGCTTTCAATCATATTTTAAATATATCTAATACTCATGAAACTTTCCAAAAAATTACTCCTAATATCAATACTTTGTAAATTCAAACTCAAATAACTAACTTGCACATAAATCATGCTTTACTCAACTTCATAGTTTCTCATTAAAAGAAATATCTATCATGCTCCTAAAGTCATTTTCATGCTTTTAACCACCTAAAACATACTTGTAACATAACGTAAATCATAAAATCATGTAGGAAAATAATAACACATAGCACGCAACACTTCATTTTACATCTACAACATCTAACCAAATTTACCTATTTAGCAAGTCTTAAGCAAAGAATATCACTCCACAATGCTACTATAACCCTATGATCTTTGCTCACCTAATCAAGAATAAAAGAAAATCATTTAACAAAAGCATTAAGAGCTTTAAAATAGAGTGTGTAAGAAAAGGGTGTCGAGAAAAAGTTATGGAGAAGGAGAAGAAAACTTGAAGGTTTTCTTTCAAAAAAGAGCTAAAACTTTAAGGTGGTTTGCTGGGGTTTAACTAAGCAAAAAAGTAAGAAAGAGGAGGACTTGGTCGAGATAAAAAGTAAAGACAATAAGAATGACTAGCCACTTGAGTGAGGAGGAGAAAGAGGGAAAAGGATGGATATGGTGAGTAGGATAATGACCAAGGGGGAATAGGGATATCACATCAGCTAAAAAAAAAAGCTAAAGGGGGGATCTTTGGCTGCCACAAATCTACTATGCAACCAAGGGGGTGGAGAGACAAGGAGGAGGAAATCAAGGGAAGAAGTGGAAAGGGAGGGAAAAGAATTTTAATATTGTTATATTTTTCCTAAATCCTAAAATTAGTTTGCAATAAGGATTTGAAACTCTTAAAAAGTCATTTATAATCAACATATAGTTGATTCCCAAATCTAGATGAAGGATCGGGGGAGATTGAAAGTTGAAACCAAAATAGGGATCATGAGATCCAATATAACTAGTTAACTAATTTTGGCATATCAATCAACTATTTCATCATATCCAACAAAACAAAGCTATATTTTACTATTTGTTTGATTTTGACATAATAAATGATTAGTTTCTTTATTTTAAACTCATTTTCATAATTCATTTTCCTTTAAAATTTTTACAAAAACACTTTATATATATATGGTATTAAACCACTACCCACTTAAAAATAGACATCATCCCTAGAGTCAAAGCAAAACTTAATGCCATGAAAACATTTGTGATTTATTATAGCTTATCACTATGAGAATAATACCGTAAAGTGGCAATACCCCATTATAGGAAAAACTTATTCTAAGGAACACGCACCATCTACAAAGAGGTCGAGATGAGGACTCTGCTTATTTACCTCTGTCTCCCATGCAGCTTCCTCAGCTCCATAACTACACCATAGGATATTCACCATCAGTATAGGCTTCACTCACGTATGCCTTTTCATTATGTTATGTATCATCAAAGGCCTCTACTTATAGGTCAAAGTCTCATCAAGCTCAGTCTTTTTTGGTTGCATCATGTGATATTGATTTGCAACGTACGTCATTAGTTGTGAAACTTAAAAGACAATGTAGATCTGAGCTAACTACATTGGAAAAGCTAAACTGTACGCTACCTTTATGAATGTATCCAGTATCATGTATGGACCAATAGAAATCGGGCTCAGCTTGACCAAATCTCTAAATTCCCTTAGTATGCAAGATCCTAAAATTTCAATCCAAAAATTTTCATTTAAAACTATAGATATGTGGAAGCAAAATAAATTTAAGTTTTTTTCTACTCTTAAAATGAGTCTTGTATCCATTTTTTTCTTGAAGTAAGGGAAATAAAAAATAGTTCACAAATTTGTCAAAAAATAAAGAATAATGGAAGAAATAATGATATAAGTTGTGGCGATCAACTCCAAAAAAGATTTAACCCAAAAAGGGAGATGGGATATAAGAGTCCAAGATATTTAGAGTACAAAATATCCTGAAGGCACCACCGAATAGCTCTTACTTTAATTTCCAAACCAAATAACATCACTTTTGCTTAGCCATATCAATGAACAAATTAATATCATCTACCTATAATTATTCATCTACAAGTGCAATATTATTATGCCAATGTACGGAGTAAACACGGTCTCCTATATAAATGCATCATGCATCACCTAGGGTATGGCATAAAAGCGGTAAGTCATGTGTTCATAACACATACTATCACAAATACTCAAACAACTCATAATCTCATGCTCATATCATATCAAATATTATAATCATATTTCATGAATAATTCTATGGACTATCTACCATAATGTAATCTGATCCAGATAATTAATAAAACTCAAGGTAAAGTGGAATAAAACCACAAGCTGACCTACATCTTATAAAATAGGGAGGACTAAAACTATTAGATAAACCAATATAGATATTCAACACAACTCATAAAATAGGATGGACTAAAGCCACTAGTTAACCTAATGTTGATAGATAACACAATTATTCCATTAACTTCTACTTCAATCAATAATATCTTATTTAAAGACAATACTTAATTTCATATCCAAAATCTACACTCAAGACATAATTTCTTATTTTAATCATGATTTAAGAAGCTTAAAGGTCATGTAAGGAATTCAAAACTGAAGGTGGAACCTTAGAAAATACCCAAAATATCATAGGTAAACCAGTCCACTGGCACCACAAACTAGTGGATTGGTTCAAAAAATTGATCGATAGAAAATAATGAAAAATAGGCATACCAGTCGACTAGTATGGAAAAACCATATTAATGGTTTCAATAATAGAATATTCAATACCTTAATAGCTTAATGGTGATGAGAAAAATAATTATAAACTTCTAGTGAACTAGTTGAGTGGTAAGTCAAAACCAGTCAGCTGATTTTGTCCTAAACATGTCTGTTAGTTATATTGAGAAAAAAAATCAAATATATATATATATATATATATATACACACACACTTTCAATCGAAATATAAACACATATGATACTCATGAAACTTTCCAAAAATCATACCTAACATCAATACTACGTAAATCCACACTTAAATCACCAAATGATGTAATAATCATGCTACACTCAACTTTATATTTTATTATACAAAACAATAAATCCTATCATGCTCCTAAAGCCATTTTCATGATTTTAACCACTTAAAAAATGATTGTAACATAATTTAAATCATGAAAATTATGCTAGAAAATAATAACACATAGCATATAACACATCATGTTACATCTATAAGGTGTAACAAAATTTACCTATTTAGCAACTCTTCAAGTGAATAAGACCATTCCACAATGCTACTTCAACCTTATGACTCCTACTCACTTAATCAAGAATAAAGTAAAATCACTAGCAAAATCATTTAGAAATTTACAATGAAATAAAATGGAGAGGGTGAGAAAGAGATAATATAAGAAGTTATAAAGGAGAAGAAGATGACTCAAACGTAATATTGCAAAAGATAGCCAAAAATTTAAGGTGGATTTTCTAAGATTTATCTGAACATAAAAGAGAGAGAAGGGTTTTGTAGAGATTAAAAAGGTAAGGTGTTAAGAATAGCTAGCCACTTGAGTGAGGAGGATGAAAAGGTGAAAATGGGGTTATGGTGACTAGGACAATGACTAAAGGGGTATAGGGATTTCACATCAGTTGAAAAGTGAATATAAAATAGGGATATTAAGCTTCCACATATCTATAATGTTGGAAGGGGCGAAGAGACAATGAGGTAAATTAAAGGAAAAAAGGGTGGGGGGGGGGGGAATTAAGAGGAATCTTGTTAGATTTTTTCCAAATCCAAAAACTAGTTTGCAATGAGAGTTTAAAACCCTCTAAAAGAATTATAATCAACATATAACAGATTCCCAAAGTTAGATAAAAGATTGAAGGATATTCAAAGTTGTACACATAATAAAGATTATGATATCTAAGAAAACTAGTTGACTAGTTTTGGCATATCGGTTAACTATTTCATCATAACTAGAAACATAAAGATATTTGGTTTTATCATACCAATTAACTCTTTCCCCATTTTGAAACTTATTTTCATTATTCATTTTAAAATTCACTTTCCTTATTTTTTAGAAAAAAATACTTTTTATATACGGGGTATTACACTTTGTCCCTTTGATGTGTCAACCACCAACTATCCCTAGCCTTATTTATTATTCATTTGACCTTTAGTCTTTGACACTTATTCTACTTTCTATCTTTTTCCTTGGTTTTCCTTGCTAAGGTTTAAACATTCATCATCTTATCCATTTTTCTTTTTCCATTAGAAAATAGATGTTTTCCCACTTGATTCCTTCCTTTGATCAGTTGGTTTCTTTTATCTCATCTCTTAATCATAGCCATAGATCTCCCTTGTTTACAAATTTAAATAAGGAAGGATAAAGGTGTAGAGAAAGGTTGAAGATTTAATTGTTTTCTCCTCTTTGCTAACCTTATTCATAGTAGGATAGTGAGCTGTGATTCTTTCCCTCTTATTCTATTTTGATTTTTAAATTGGTTTTAAATGAGTTTTATTGAGTATGAATCTTGATTCTCTTAGGATAATCTAACGCAATTTTAGTAAAATATTGGTTTGGAAAATTATTTAAATAAAATGAGCATGATAAAATAACAAAATCTTTATTTTAATTTATTAAATATTTATATCCATTTTTATATACTCAAAAATCCACAAAATGACTAAATTAAATAAATTTAAAATTAAATTATCCCAAATGAGGGTTATTTATTAAATTCTAGGTTTTAGATTTTTGGGGTATTACATCACTACCCCCTTAAAGAAAAACTTCGTCCCCAAAGTTTATGCCTTACTATTAGGGATACAAAGAAGAATCCTAGGGTACTTGAGGTAACTACCCCCTTAAAGGTAAACCTAATTGACCTAGACACGACTAAGGAAACAACTAAACACATAATTAATATGTCAAAACAATCACAAGGGACTTGATGGTAAGCTTGAAGAAGACGCATCGAGATCGATTGCTTGCTCGTCTGCTCTGACTGAACGGGTTGCTCCGATCATCTAATTCTGCTGAACCGATGGTTGCTGGGATCTCTGAATTTCTTCATGGGGTGTGCTGTAACACTCGAAGATCCTATGCCCAAGCTATCTATAGTCGTGGCACTGAACTAGCTTTCCCATGCAATCCTTGCCTTGGTGATCTCTTCTACAACAATGGCAATGGTAATGCCGGATGGGTCTCTTGTTAGCCTTGCCACTAGAAATACTCTGACTCTTCTTACACAGAACTCTAGCTTGAGGTTGAAGTTGGACCCATAAAACCTTGCTACTGGGTCGCTGAATCTTTTCTCCAAACTCTAGCTCTTTGTTCTTCCGCTTGCCTACGATGGAGGCATGTTATTGGACCAAGGCATCGGCAACACACGCCCACTCGTACATCATATTCAATTTGTGGGAAATGGTTATGCCCATCATACTTTGGATGTTGAGGTGAAGTCCTTGCTCGAACCAGAAGGCCATTGTAGCCTTACTAGCTGCTATGCTGAGGGCAAACCTCAGTAGCTCCGTGAATTGTGCATAGTATTCTTAGACCGATAAGCTTCCTTGCGTCAGCTCCATGAATTCCTTGAGCTTGACCCTCTTGAGAATTTTAGTGTGGAAACGCGTGCGGAGCACATTCTTGAAGTCTTTCCATGATGTTGATCGTCCTCATTGGACTCGAAATTCTTCCCACCAAGTGTCGGCTGGTCCTCAAAGGAAATACGTTGTGATGCTCGTTCTTTGTTTCTTCGGGAAGTTGAGCACCTTGAAGGTTCTATCAAAATCCCATATCCAACTTTCGAGGACCACAGGGTCTTCATTCCTATCGTAGGTTGGGGGCTGATGAAGCGAGACTCGGTCAAGCCAATCCTCCATAATACCGGCCTGGGGGTGATACGGAGGCAAAGCGAGTTGAGGCCTAGGTACCGGGGGACATTGAGCTAATCCCACGAGCGTCTTGAACACTCTTTCTAAGTTGTCAACACGTCCATCTAGGGCCATATCGAGTTAGCTGCAAAAGAATAGTGAGTTAGGAAAGGTGCTATTTCTCAAGCTAGGTGACCCAAGACAAGGTCACTTAATCTATCCATACCCAACTCACAAGACTGATTCGGGGTTTTAAAACAAGGGATAAAGGAGGGAAAACCCACTTAAAACTAATGAAAACTTGGAAAGATTTCGTAAAATACCCTAATACTAACTCGTACTATTAGCTCAAAACATTAAAAAACCGAAAAGGGTTTCTGAAAACACCTGATACCGACTAGTGGGACCAGCTTAAAACATTTAATGACAGGGAGAATATTTGAAAATGCTATGATACTAACTTGTAACACTCCAAAACTTGTACTGAAAATTTTTGCTTAAATTAAAAAATTATGGAAGTAAAAATCGTAAATTTTGGGGATGTTACCGCCACACTTAGTACTAGATCGGTTTACTCCTACCATTCTAGTACCAAGTGCTAAGGCTAGAAAAGAAACCAAAATACCATTCACACAATTCACTTTTATTTAAATTAGAGTAATGTGGTAAAGACATTACAAAAGGTAAAACCCCACTGTTAGTGGTTACAAGAGTAAAATAATCTTAAACAAGGAAGAAAGAGGTGGAGAGTGAAACTCTAAAAGTTTTCCGAATAATCCTCACGCTAGTGCCCGATGCCCACTTGAATAGCATCTACAATAGACCTGCAATGGACACTGCCCATTGAATAGGTAGGGACCCACAAATGAAACACTTCAGTACTATGGTATTGAGTAACCCTTTATACCAAATTAAAAGGCAGGGCCCACATGCAACACATTATACATAAATAATATAAAATGATAACATACAGACTAATACATGAGGCAACACTACATACAATAATGGATGCATATCGCAACATCCATGCACTTAACAATTCCATCATATGTCAAGAGAAACATGCACCAAGGATGAACTTATAATATAACAATAGATCATGAGGATGATAGTAACTTTTTTGGTCTCAAGCCATTAAATGAATAGCATTCCATATCATCTCTCAAATTATATCTATGTGAGTGCGGGAACCCCACTATTATAGCCGATGGACCAAAATATTCATCAAGGCAGATTGCACTTGACCACTATTATTCACCGGTGGACCGATCTCTAAGGCAAAAGGCTCCTGGCCATTATTATTCGCCGGTGGACTGGTCTGGCCTGACTCACATGATCTATCACTTTACATGATCAACATTTTCCATTTAATTAGCATAATAAATTAATTTTTTTAACTTGAGGGGTAGATAAAGATCCCGGAGACACAAAGGTGCACCGATCATACTGGTGCTTACAAGCTGCACAGTACCCTTCAACCATCAACCCAGGAACACAAAGGTACCCTGGTCGCAGTAGTGCATTCATGCTACACAGTACCCTACCAACAAGGACACCTAATCCATAAGTATGCATACTCCCTAAATAGGTCTGTAGAGTTAGATAGAGTAAGATATAGGGTGTGGTTGGGGCACTAAGGCACACCAGCAAATACTAGAATAATCATGGGCTAAACCACGTCTTTAGGGTAGCGACCCCTAAAGAGCCATCATTCCCGATCTCGAAATCTTCCACTTTAATTATTAGTGTCTTAATTAAGGTGGCCATGAGAAATACAACAACCACATACTTATTCACTTTAATTTGTTTATGTTATTAATAAGTAATCCTTATTCATGCAATTATCCATGTTAACCTAAAGAAACCACTAAGGCCATCCTTATATCATATTATTCCAATTCAGGATTCGTTTCCATTTATTCATATGCCATAAGGGATTTATCACATCATGATCATAAGGTGGTCTTAGAGCCTGGTTAGTTCAACTCAAAGGATCATGGCACACTTAACCCTAACATGCCCTTATTTCACACCCAACACATAATACGACGCACGATTAATGATTAAGTTACCAAATCACCTTTCATAATTGTTACATTTACCAGGTTTCCTATTTTGTTGGTTAAATTACCAAATTCCCCTTCTTAGTTATTAGAATTACCAAATCGCCTTTTTGGTTGGTTAAGCTACCAAATTATCCTTCCTACCTATCAAAATTACCAATTCACCCTTTTGGTGGATTAAATTACCAAATTGCCTTCTTACTTATTACAATTACCATTTTGCCCCTTTTTCTTGCAAATTTACCAAAATGCCCCTTTCCTTTATTAAATTAGTATTTTACCCCTTTACTTTACAAAATTATCAACATACCCTTTCCTTTATGCCAAATTACCAAAATACCATTCTCCTCACAAAATTACCAAGTTATCCCCTTTCCATGTAAAATTACTAAAATGTCCTCCTTACTTATCCATTAACCATTCTGCCCCCTCTACTCTTATAAATTACCATTTTGTCCTTATTATACAAATATTACTAAAACACCCTCACACATAAATATTAATATACATGGTCCATATACATCATCCAACACCACCAACTATTATTATTTAACATTAACACTCATTAACACCTACCACACACTTATTTAGGCAGTACCTTTTGCACAAGCAAATTTACCAAAATGCTCCTAGGGCTCATATTAACGTTATTGATGCAACAAATGACCACAATAATATATCATATTATTCATATGTACTTAACATTATCATTAACAACAAGGCTCCTTCCTTAAGCATTATTTCTACACATGACATATAAATTACCATGCTTTTCTTTTCATCAACCAATATATGCCACTAAATACATTATACTTAACAACATATATCATGCATGTAAACATATTAAAAACCATAATGTGCTAGTATACGTATATCCACACATTTTAGTAGGGTATAACAGTTACCTTATTTATAGCAATAATCAAACCTTACCGATATCCCGATTAAAGGTTTGAACTTTGATTAGTAAAATCAATACCTAAAAATAATATCAATATTTATCATATTAAAAGTAGAAAAATCAAAAGAATAAACCTTTATCAAAACTTAATTAAGTACATACTAATGTTAACCATTATTATACCTCAAAGCTTAGCAAAAAATTACCAAAGGGGGTAGCAAACTCACAGTGCTTGTGTAGCATGAGCTACACGCAAGCGAATTAAGGGAGAAGAAGGTCAAAGAGAAGAAATGAAGAGAATGGAAGGGGTGGCTCAGGCTGGGGTTTTGGGGGTAAGGTGGAGAGGAGTTAGTGTAGTGGCTGGGTGTAGGGATGGAAAAGGGGTGTAGGTGGTGGTCGATGATTGGCGGTTCAGGGTGGCAGAGATGGTGGCTGTAGGGCTAGGAAAGTGGATGCAAGGGTGGAAGAGGAGAAGAAGGAAGGGAAAAGAAGAGGGGGAGGGAGGAGTTGCATGGTTGGGTTTCAACCAAGGGAGGTAAGGTGGTGGTAGGGGAGGTTCTAGGGAGTAGATTGGTGGTTGTGGAGGTGACAGAAGAGGAGGAATGGCGGTGCACAGAGGTGGTGCAAGGTGGAGGCCGATAAGGGGAAAGAAAAAGAAGGGAGGACAAAGCAGGATGCAGGGGTAAATGGGGTGATGGGGGTGGTGTAAGGAGGTTGGTGGGGGTGTTAAGGAGGTGGTGCCGGCGGTCAGATGGGTGGCAGTGGAGGTGGTTGAGGACAGTGGAGCAAAAATGGGGGAGAAGAAGATAATGAAATGAAGGAAAGGGAGAGGGCTCCGTAGGGAGGTGAGGGAGCTCGAGGTAGGGGAAAAATGCACAGGAGAGAAGAAGAAAAAGAAGAGGGAGAGGAGAGGAGGTTGGTGTGGCCGATTGGGAGGCTATGGTTGCAGGGTACGGTGGTAGGTTACATGGAGAACGAGAAGGAAAGGGAAAGGCATGCAGGCTTGGTGTGGCTAAAAATGGAAGGAAAGGGATGGGGAGAGGGAGCAGAGCTATAGGCTGCAAAGGGTAAGTGGGTGGTAGGACGAGCTGTAGGCTGCAACGGTCATAGCGTGCAGCATCGAAGGATAAGGAAGGAGGAAAGAAGAAGAAGAAGAAAAGGAAAGGAGAAGCAAGCCGGCCGGGCGGGGGAGAAAGAAAGGGAAACGGGTCGGCTTGTGCGCGCAAGGGAGAGGGGGAGAAAAAAAGAGAGTTAGGCTGGCCCAACCGGGAGGAGAAGGGAAAGAAAGAAAGAAGGCGAGAGGACCGGGCTAGGGCTGTTGCGTGGGAGAGTGAGAAGAAGGGGAGTGGTCTGGTGGCCTAGCGCGAGGGAGATGAGGCCAGCGACCCGAAAGGGGAAAATATAAGGAAAAGGAAAGAAAAAGGAAAAAGGGGAAAAGGAAAAGAGAAGGGGGGAAAATAAAATAAAATAATTTTTGAAATAATGGCATTTAATATTTTTGATAAATTAATTAATTTAATAATTTAATTTATTATAATTTAATATATTGGTTTAAAAAGGAAAATTTTAGTAAAATATTGGTTTGGAAAATTATTTAAATAAAATGAGTATGATAAAATAACAAAATATTTATTTTAATTTATTAAATATTCATATCCATTTTTGTATACTCAAAAATCCACAAAATAACTAAATTAAATAAATTTAAAATTATATTATCCCAAATAAGGGTTATTTATTAAATTCTAAGTTTTAGAGTTTTGTGGTATTACACATATGCATATCGATAAAATGTAGGGTTAATGCTATGGTACGTAGATATGACATTAGTGTCTTGTTTAAGTGGGCGGGGTATTCTTGTACTAGCATTTTGGTGCTTCATACGTCCATAACATAGATAGGTGTGCTTTCTCAATTTGTGTTAGATTTCATGGTAGACGCACTCAAGGTGTGGTGGGTATGGTATCCCCTTAGAAAGCCCCTTCGATATATTATAACTACATGTTGTTGGTGTGAAATCCCATTATTGTTTGTTGTACTGCCATACTTTTTGTTCATGGTAGAGACTTGAGTGTTTTCGCTTAAATATCTTAATAAAAGGAAATCATATGATCACTAAATGAAGGAATCATAGTACAACTTATCTTACATGTGTAACATGATTTGTTTTTATCTATTCTATGATTGTATGTGAGTGTGTTTTATAGTGTGTTATCATGTAACCTCAATGTGTGGCATGAGCCTTACCATAATTTTGGCAATTTGTTTTACCAATACTTCATCATACTAATAATACATTTTTTTTAATTTAGTGTGATGATCTAACCTAGGTTTCTGTGAGCATAAAATGATTTATAGGATTATGATTCTCAGCTAGAGTATGTTGAGGATGATAACTTGGGCTAGTAGTCAACTAATGTTAGTAGTGTATGATATTGATAAGGTGTAGACAATGCTAAAGATTGAGTTTGAGATGAAGGATATTAGAGTTGCAAAAAGGATTATTGGCATAGAGATCATAAGAGGTCGTGAACGGAAGGTTTTGTACTTGCCGTAAGAGTCCTATGTGAACAAGGTGCTAGAGAGGTTTTATATTATGGATGCTAAGTTGGCGAGCATTTTGTTAGCTACTCACTTTAGATTTTTTGCTTTGGATTACCCCAAATCCAAAGAGGAAGAAGAGTTTATGGCTATTATTTCCTATTCTAATGTTGCTGGTTGTATTATGTATGCTATGGTGTGTACTCGGCCTAATATTACTCAAGTTGATAGTGTTATGAATTGATATATAGTGAATTCGAGAAAGGCTCACTGGCAGTTGTGAAGTGGACTCTAAGATACTTGAAGGGTATGACATTAGCTTGTATAGAGTATAGAAGGTCAGCTGATTCGTTATTTGGGTTCGTGGACTCTAATTATGGTAGGGACCTTGATAAAAGGAGGTCCACTAATATATATATATATTAGTGGTTTGGCTATTAGCTAGGGCTCTTCCTTGCATGAGGTGATAGGCTTGTCTATTATTGAGGTAAAGTATATGGCTATGACAAAGTTTTTTCAAGAAGTCATGTGACTTGGTGGTTTAGTACGTGAGATGGGGTTTGGTTATGGTGCTCGAGTCATTTGAGGTGATACTCATAATGCTATTTGTTTAGTAAATCCATCATTAAACAAAGAACATTGACATCATGTATAACTTTATCCGAGATAATGTTGGATAAAGCAGGTACTTTAGATAATCTAGCTAATATGCTAACGAAGGCACTAAAGATGGGTATGTTCAAGTGTTTCTTGGACTTGATTAGTGTTTATATGCCATGAGGCCCATGTTAGGTCAGGGTTTTTTGTAGATATATTTCTATGTCATGCATCATAAATACTCTATCAAGATGGAGACTTGTAAGCTTTGACTGGGTATTTTATGCACAATATAACATAGTTTTGGTTCCTATAGGTGTTGGAGAAGAGTTTCTTTTGACATGTGAATTATTTAATAAATACAGGGACCTCATGTCTACTAACATGGGTCATGTTTACTAACATGGGCCATGTTTATTTACAAAATATTTTGATGTGTTTTTTGGAAAAAAAAGTGAAAAGTAAGAAAATTAACACAAGGGTTTTGTGTTTCTTAACACGTACCATATATTTTAGTGACTCTATGAAACACACTGTTTTGCCCGATATAATTTTATCTGATATAAAAGAGATGATAAAAACCTAGTCGTCAAGTCGTGTGAGCCAATTTTCTCTTTCTTCTCCATTGTTTTCTCCTTGTTAGAGAATTATTGATTTGTATAATTGATTGATTCATTAGTTGAATCATCTTGTAATTACATAAGTGCACAAATAAATATCTCTATTTTTGACTAATTATTTTGTCTTACAATTGAACTAACAATTGTTCAATTTTCTTGTTAATTCCGATGTTTGTTCAGATCCATTCATTCTGCATTATTGCGCAACACAAACACATTGCCAACCTTATTTAATTAATACAAAACTTATAAAATTTATTTTCCTTAAAAAAATCCAAATTTTTTTTCAAGAATTTTATAATTTTAGTAACCCCTTTGGTGGACTACACGTGTCGAACCCTCAAGGACCGATTATGTAATATTTCAAAAATTTGCTTAGCCTAATCCTACATTATTAGCGCCCTAATTTGATTCTAATCTCGAAAAATTTTATTTTATCCTTATCCCAATTTCTTAATATCGAAATGTTAACCGAATTTGAAACCTTAACCTAAATAGTATTTAGTAAACCGAACTTAAACCCGCTAAAACTTCCACTAATCCTAACTATTTTGGCTAATCTAAAATCATCTAAACTAATCCCCAATCCTTTTCTCTTTTCCCTTTTATTTCTCCTTTTATTTATTTCTTCTCCATCTTCCCCTGCAACATTTGTTTTCTCTACAACTTGCACATGCAACTTGCCTTTCCTTCCCCACTTGCACCATCACCCATTACCTTTTTGCAACCATCTATAACCCATCACCCTACTTAATTTCTTCTTTCTCTTCTTCTTCTTTTGCTTCTCTTATCTCTGTCAATTTGCACCACCATGCGCACACCCTACTCCCCACCATTCCCCTTCTTCTTCTTATTCTCAGACAACCATCCCCATCACCTGCCATTTTCCCAATACTCAACCATCTTTTCCTCTACACACCCTGCCATCCCTCAATCTCATTGCATGCCTTCCACTCTCTTTTCTTCCTTCCCTAATTCACACCACAAACGCACACATGCATATATATTAATATACCATACTCTCCCCTTTTCCCCTTTGTTTAGCCTCCACTGTACCATTTTTGTGTCAAAAATCTACATCCCGAGCCTCCTCTTCCTTATCCTTTCTTTTTTCTCTCTTCTTCCTCCTGTGTGTGCCCTATTTTTTGCCTACACACCACCCATTATACCACCAGCCCCATCATGCACCACCACACACCGGCCATTGACCGGTGGATCGACCACCAAGGTCACCCCAACCTTCTCCAGCACAGCCACCGGCCATTGCCACTGACCGCCGCTTCTTTTTTCTTCTTCTTCTCCTCGCCCATTGCATTTTTAAGGAATGCATGGCCTATAAACGACCTCAAGCACGACTGTGTAACACTAAAATTTCGTATCACATGCTTGTGCAACCCAACACAGCCTGCCAGTGCATCCTCGCACGCCTGCTCACAATCCAAATATATGCATGCCCGCGCACACCTATTTGACTTATGACCTATCTGTCTAGTGATTGAGAATGGTTGTATCACTTCACACTGCCTAGCTGTGAGCGATCCTTCCTCTCTACCTAGGTGTGCACCCCTATAGCACAGTCGTGCATCCACCCCATTTTAGCCGTGCACCCCTATTTTCACCCCAAACCTTGTCCAAACACTACCAAATTTTTACCATAGCTCCACCACACATCCACACATCTTAAGCTTCCATTTGACTACATTTATTTTTATTTTTACACTCTTTACCTTAAATTCTCCTTTGGTCAGCTCTTTGAGCCTAACCATGGATTTTGTTATTTTTTATAGGTGGTATTCTGATAGCTTCGGAGGAGAAAGTCTAGGATTTACGTGCTTAGAGCCTGAAATCCTAGTTGGTAAGGATATTATTCGATGTTTAGGGTTTTTGTGTTATTTGCTTGTATTGTTATGTGTGCTTTTCATAATATCAATGCTTTATGATTTGATGTTGTTCATGATATTTTGTGATAATTTGAATATTATGTTGGAAGAAAGTGATAATGGGTAAGAGGCATGGATGTGATATTGTTATGTTAATGACATAATTTTGAGAAATATATCTTATAGAATGAAATATGGGCTAAATGAGCTTTGATAAATGGACATAGACATATTTATGAGGTATGATGATTATTGGCGGACTTGGGAAAATAATGTGTATGGAAGGTACGAGACTTTATAAAACAAAGGTTATTGTTTGTCCTTAAAGGTAATTTGGTCATTTTAGAATAATAAGGAAATATTGGTATTTTATGTGTTAGGTGGATTAAAATATGATAATGATACCATGAGAAATGCTTGGAAGTCTTATTATTTTGGTTAGGGTCCTTCGACGAATTAACAATTAATTAGGGCATAATATCTTATAACATTAATATCATTATTCCATGTATAAAATCTAGAGGTTAACTGAATTCTGAGTACTTTGCTAATGATTAAATTTGTCTTAGTAATCATGTAAATTTTATGGGAGGAATTATGAATACTTATAAAATTAGGGTTTTTAGTAATTATGTTATTAGTGCCTTAGACGAGATTATTAACATATATGTACGATGTGGGTGCTAAACCGTGCATTATGGGTATGGTAATAATGATGTGATTCGAGGATGAGATAATATAATTTGTGGTGCATGGAATAATCAATATGGGGGAATGAATACTAAAGGCGTGTGTAATTAGGGCTTAAAAGGATGTGAGAACTATGACCTGATTTATGTGCCTATCTGCTTTAATGTGTTCAATGCTTGAGAGTTGATCTTGAATAAGACACTAATTACTTAAAGTAAAAGAGCACTTGAGTAGGGCCAAGGTGATATATATACATACATATATATATATATATATATATATATAGGGGAGGGGTCACATACAAACTATAATTAATATACAAACATAGGAACTAATCTCAACCATTGGATCAAAATTTAATCACATTCAAGATTTTACTAACACCAAACCAAAAAACTAATCCAAACCTATATCCAAACCAAATATCCAAACCTCCAAACCCGCTAAACGCTAAACCCTAAACCCTCTAAACCCTAAACCCTAAACGCTAAACCCTAAACCCTCTAAACCCTAAACCCTAAACCCTAAACCCTCTAAACCCTAAACCCTAAACCCTAAACCCTAAACCCTCTAAACCCTAAACCCTAAACCCTAAACCCTAAACCCCCTAAACCCTAAACCCTAAACCCTAAACCCTAAACCCTCTAAACCCTAAACCCTAAACCCTCTAAACCCTAAACCCTAAACCCTCTAAACCCTAAACCCTAAACCCTAAACCATAAACCCCCTAAACCCTAAACCCTCTAAACCCTAAACCCTAAACCCTAAACCCTAAACCCTCTAAACCCTCTAAACCCTAAACCCTAAACCCTCTAAACCCTAAACCCTCTAAACCCTAAACCCTCTAAACCCTAAACCCTAAACCCTAAACCCTCTAAACCCTAAACCCTAAACCCTAAACCCTAAACCCTAAACCCTAAACCCTAAACCCTCTAAACCATAAACCCTAAACCCTAAACCCTCTAAACCCTAAACCCTAAACCCTCTAAACCCTAAACCCTAAACCCTAAACCCTCTAAACCCTAAACCCTAAACCCTCTAAACCCTAAACCCTAAACCCTAAACCCTCTAAACCCTCTAAACCCTCTAAACCCTAAACCCTAAACCCTCTAAACCCTCTAACCCCTCTAAACCCTAAACCCTAAACCCTAAACCCTCTAAACCCTAAACCCTCTAAACCCTAAACCCTAAACCCTCTAAACCCTCTAAACCCTCTAAACCCTCTAAACCCTCTAAACCCTAAACCCTAAACCCTAAACCCTCTAAACCCTACACCCTAAACCCTATAAACCCTAAACCCTCTAAACCCTAAACCCTCTAAACCCTAAACCATCTAAACCCTAAACTCTAAACCCTCTAAACCCTAAACCCTCTAAACCCTCTAAACCCTAAACCCTCTAAACCCTAAACCCTAAACCCTCTAAACCCTAAACCCTAAACACTAAACACTAAACCCTAAATCCTAAACCCTCTAAACCATAAACCCTAAACCCTAAACCCTCTAAACCCTAAACCCTCAAGCCTAAACCCTTAACCCTAAACCCTCTAAACATCAAACCTAAACCCCAAACCCTAAACCATCTAAACCCCACACCCCAAACCCTCTAAACACTAAACCATGTAAACCATAAACATACTAATCAAATATATATTCATTTAGTTTTACAATATGAGAAGGAAAACAATCTTCCATGATTCAAAATTTGACAATTTCTTAAATTAAACCTTATACAAGTTTGGAAAGAAACCTTACACTATCATCTAAACTACAATGAAAAGCATAAATGACCAATACCTTCATGAAGTTGAATTAAAATTTACATCCAACTCCGGTCTTTCATTCCAAAATCTGTAATCCAAATATAAAAAATTGATATTAGTTACAATTTTAACTAACAAATTAAACAAAATATTGCAAATATGGAACAAGATACCAATATACAGCCATCAATTAGCAATACCAACACCATACCAGCATATATTATGCAAAAATATACAACAATAGCTGATTAATAATCTGATTATTAATCAGACTAACATAAAAACAACAGAACAACATTATTCAGCAACAGAAAATACAACAGCAACAGAATATCAGCCCACATTACTGTAATTAACCCTAATCACATTATTCATAATACAATAGCATTACTCAGCAAACAATAAAAAATACTTACTAAATCAATTCAGCAAGTTCGAAATCAACCAAAGTTGAGGCAGATTCCTTCGATCGAATGCTGAATCAGTAAGACATAAAACACATACAAACGAAAATCAGCCAAATCAATACAAGAAAACAAGTTAACAAACACTAGTCGAACGGATAATAAAACAAAAATGAATATATTAACTGATTTAATACTGTCGTTAAGGAAAATGTTTGACAGTAACAACAGCATACAATTTCGACAAAAATGGTTAAATATGAAGGAGAATCAGCACCTGCAAAAATGGTGGCGGAGAATAAACGAAATCGATGACGTGAGCATCGGTAGGTTGAAGAAATGTCCTGCGATGAGAATAAACCGGCGAAGACGAGGAAAACAAATGAGAAACATTGTCAAAAGCGAACGATGAAATCTGGTCGCCAATTGAAAAATTTTTGAAGATCGGTAAAACAATAAAATTTTTGAAAAATTACATACCTATCTGCTCCTGCTCAGGTCGGGCTGCCGCCATTTGCTGCTTGTCCGCGTCTCCTGTTGCGGTTGAAGTCACGACGATGTAGATCGAGGATGAAGAACGGAGAGGCTGAGCTCGCGTTGGCAGATGTAGATGCACAAATGGAGATGGAAAGATGGAGGAGAAGTTGCGATGGAGAGGAATAGAGGTGCGATGGAGATGGAGAAGAAGGTGCGGAGTGGTCTGGTGGTCGGGTGCGAAACAGAAGGGGGCGGGGCAGAGGCTAAGGCAAAAAACGAACGGCGCCTCTAACGGAGCGGCTGAGCTCCTGTTGGCAGATGCAGAGGCACAAATGGAGATGGAAAGATGGAGGAGAAGTTGCGATGGAGAGGAATAGAGGTGCGATGGAGATGGAGAAGAAGGTGCGGAGTGGTCTGGTGGTCGGGTGCGAAACAGAAAGGGGACGGGGCAGAGGAGCGAGGGTCGGGTACGAAACAGAAGGGGACGGGGCAGAACGACGCTCTTATTTTCGTTTGTAGCTCTTCGACCGTCGGATCTAATTTAGATCCAACGGTCAGAAATTGTTCCTACGTTTGTACATAATATAAGGTGCGCATGTGATCTCTTTTCTATATATATATATATATATATATATATATATATTTCCATTCCACCGGGGAGAATAGTGGCTCAGTAACGTTCTGTCCCGAGAAGGTGATAGTTTTAATCTCCATTCCACCGGAAAGAATAGTGGCTCGGGAGCGTTTTGCTTTGAGAAGGTATTTCAGTCTGTTCCACCAGATTAAAAATAGTGGGGCCCATACTCATCGTAAAATAAAAATATAACAGTACAACCTATGAGAAAGATGAATTAAAGTGGAAGAATACGTGAATTAGGATCAAGGTGTTGTTTTTATATATATCCTGTTCCACCGGGGAGAATAGTGGCTCGGGAGTATTTTACCCTAAGAAGGTGATGTTTTCAAATCCGTTCCACCGGATGATAATAGTAGCTCAGGTGTATTATTCCTGAGAAAGTGCTTCAGACTGTTCCACTAATTTAAGAATAGTGGGGTTCCTACACTCAACGTATATAAAGGAATGAAAATTGATTATATCTAATAAGAAACCTGGATCACTATCCATCTTATGAGATGTTGCAATTATCTGCTTTTATGCTTATTATCTATTGTGAAAGCATATGCTAATGATATCCCTATTTTGATAGTACTATCTCCTTTCTCAATACGCAACGTACTGACCATCTGTTTTATGGGCGTTGCTCATTCCCACGAGTAAGAGACCTTGATTCTTATATGCAGATTTTAGAAGATCCGCTAGATGAGTATGTTTCCCATGATGCCTTATATAGGGATGAGTGACTTCATCTATATTAAGGGTTAACTGAAGAGTAATGTTATCCGATAGATGTATTTAACTAGATACCTTTTTAGACTCTTGATCCATGGTATTCCCTTCTTTTGTATTTTGTGTATTGTAACTCGGAGTTAAGTTTCAAACTCATTATTGTGTTATAAATGTTTCTTCCATTTCTAATTTCCTTGTATTACTACTTACTATAAATGATTTTAGCTTTGTGATTGACATAAAGATGGTTGAATAAACCAGACTTATGTCAATTACGGCGGTAATCTCAAATATTTTACTTATACATTCCACTATAAAAAAAATTTCAGTAGTAAAAATGTAAGATAATAACTTCGATAAACACAGCAATAAGGGAATAAATAAATTCAAACCGAAATAAAGAATGTTGTGCTGTAAGATTAAATCACTGCCTTGAAGTGAATTTCGACCGGACTTTGGTGCAAATCCCTTCACGGTCGGCTCACCCCCAAGGTTGACACAACTCCTTTGATCTCGTGCACTAGTGATTGAAGGAATGAAATTCGCAAAAACAATGCCCAGATCTATTGAATTTCGAAGAGAGTTTTGGGTGTTTATGTCTCGGTAAAGCTTCGGTCTTTCACACCAAAAGAATTAATTATATTCCCAAAAAACAAAAGTAATTTTTATATTAATAATGAATCCGAAAAAGTGGAAGAGTGGAAAGTCTCCTACTCTTCACACGACTAAGGAATCGGGAGAATTGGTAAAACCTCCACAAAAGAAGAAACCGACCAAGACCAAATCAACTGGATAAAAATCATTCAAAATTTCTGATAAAAGAAAAGACGGCGACGTGTGCGTGTGTGTGATATATAGTCCAGCCCACCACACAAAACACCCCAAACTCAATACTCAAATAAGCTAATGGATAGGGGGATATAAAAACAGAATAAGGTAACATCAGAATTGAGCAATGCTGAATAATTTGTCATTGCACCAACAAAAAATTGGGGTGTTACATATTACACTAGATATATTGGGAGACACTATAACCCTTACAGGTATATATTATATTATTCATTATAGTTGTAAGTAGGAAAGACTCCACTCTACACTACTACACATGATTTCTTAAAATCGATCACATGAGACATCTTCAAAGATGCAATAATGCCTAATCAGTATGTAGAGTAGGGCACTCTTTTTACTAAGTTGTGTTAATCATAATCGGATTTAAGAAAAAAAAATATATATATAAATACTTATCTTAGATCTTATTTTGATCCAAAATAGATATTTTATTATTTTTAAATATTTGATATAAAAGATCTATAATAGTGTAGAGCAGTGCACTCTTTTTACTAAGTTGTGTTAATCATAATCGGATTTAAGAAAAAAAAATATATAAATACTTATCTTAGATCTTATTTTGATCCAAAATAGATATTTTATTATTTTTAAATATTTGATATAAAAGATCTATAATAGTGTAGAGCAGGGCACTCTTTTTACTAAGTTGTGTTAATCATAATCGGATTTAAGAAAAAAAAAATATAAATACTTATCTTAGATCTTATTTTGATCCAAAATAGATATTTTATTATTTTTAAATATTTGATATAAAAGATCTATAATAGTGTAGAGCAGGGCACTCTTTTTACTAAGTTGTGTTAATCATAATCGGATTTAAGAAAAAAAAAATATAAATACTTATCTTAGATCTTATTTTGATCCAAAATAGATATTTTATTATTTTTAAATATTTGATATAAAAGATCTATAATAGTGTAGAATATTTTCACTCATATTAACTCATATCAAACTAGCACCGAAGCGTGTATGTTTGTGCCTATCTATCTGTTACGTCTCTCCGTCTCAGCATACCAAAAAGAGGAGCAACCGAAACGCGAACTCCGTTCTTTTTGGTGTTTGGGAGAGCAAGCTGGCCGGGTCCTTCCCCGTTGTTCAGAGCTGCACAATTTGCATGGCATTAGTTCTCTTTACCTGACACGAAACTGCAATGCCACACCACACCACCAACTTTATGTATATATACTTATATCCACATCCTTTTCTTTTCATTAAAATCAACTCCTCCACCCAAACCCTCTATTGCTTCATTCAGTAATAATATATTTATAGTGGATCATCCGACCTCGTAGTTTTCCCATCATGACACCCCGTCTGATCGAGTTTCTAACCATTTTCGCCTTGCTTTCGTGCTCTGCCTTTGCTCAGGACCAATTATCATGCCAAACAGTGCTTACAGATCTCAGGCCATGTATAGCGTTCATACAGAACAAACAAAACAATCCTCCACAGAATTGTTGTAGAGGAGTCAATGACGTTGCTGGAATAGTAAAAGGAAAGGCAGATGCAAAACAAGTATGTGAATGCCTAAAAACAGCTTTGACTTCAATTGGTGAATATGATGGTGATCGTATTCCACAGCTGCCCAAGAAGTGTGGTTTGAGTATCAATCTCCCTTCGATTCGGCCATCTACCGACTGTAACAATTGGTAAATTAATTCGCTCCATGGTCTCCATGCATTCGTTTTGTTGCCTATATATCTGTTTATATATATATATATATATATATATATATAAACATATATATCTACAGGTATGACAGAATCATGGTATGAGTTTGAATGGCCAATCAATGGTTCTGTTTTTGCAGGGGTACTGTTGGGGAATTTAAAATGCACTAAGCCTCAAGTTTGGCATCCTACATATTTTTATGAATTAGTTATGGTATAGCCACTTTTCTCTCTTCTTTTGAGCCACTATAATTGCGATACCCTAATGCTTAATTCACCTGATAGTAATCTGAAAATTTTAGCTCTTTTCTGCAGGGTTGCAAGGATGCTATGAGGAAGAGATGAAACGGAGTTTTCGTCAATCTTAAATAAAGCAACTCTTTTTTTTTTTTCCTTTCTAAGATTGAAACTAATGTTGAAATAAATTCACGATCAAGCTGGCTATGCTATTCAAAATTATCTACTCTTCATCGTATCGTAATCTACAATGTGTTGTGTGAAATTATGTACCAGCACCACAGTCGAGCAAATGGGGTTCAACGTAATGAGCTTCTTTAATTAGGAATCATTCTTCCAACCTTCTTAATTGAGTTTAATTAGTAGTTTGATCACTATTGTTGGGGATTGGAATTGTAGCACGAGAAAACTGTGATCCTAATCAAATGATGAGCACAAATCATTAACATAAGCAAGTATGGCTAATAAAACACCTCAGAGATTGGAAAACATGCACATTATTCGCTCTTATTGTTAGAATTGAAGAAAGACCGAGACAAATAAGAATTACTTTTGTTAAAGTCTTGTTTGGATAAAATTTCCTGTAGTAAACACCACTTAATTCTTTCTCTATTAATACATATGACAACATGTATATATATACGTCTGTACTGAAATAAATAAAAAGTGCAGAGAGTTGTTTAACTCAATATCTTTCTCTGTCCTTTGATCTTCTTCCCTCAACATCATTCTCTACACCTTATTATTCTTTAGCATCTAACATGGTATCAAAGCGATCAATCCGATTCCATTGATACTCCAATCAATCCCTCTTTGTCGCTTCGATCTTTGTATTCGCAACTCCAATTAATTTGTCATTCTCTCTGTTTCTCCATTTTCATTTTTTTTCTTGATTGATCTCTATGGCTTCGACAAATACCCAATTTGAAGAAGAGATTCTTAATCTCCATCAACAATTAACAGAATTCAATGTTGATCCATCCAATCCCTTATACCTCAACTCATTAGACAATCCAAGATCGATATTAGTCTCCAAACTCTTCGATGGAATTGGATTCCTGATTTGGAAAAGGGTTATGCTCCTCGTCTTGACAGCCAAGAACAAATATGACTCTCTAACTGGAGAAATGCTTAAACCATCCATCATAGATCCCTATTACCCAGCATGGAAACGATGTAACAACATGATAATTTCTTGGTTCTTGAATTCTTTGTCTAAAGAGATCTTGAACAGTATCATCCACAAGACTACTGCTCATAGTATTTGGTCTGATTTAAATGCTAGAATTGGACAGTCAAACTGCGTAAGCCTTTTTTACTTGTAAAAGGAAATTTCGAATGCAACACAAGGATCCGATAACATTTCAGGATATTACACTCATCTTAGGGCAATTTGGGATGAGATAGATAATATTCATGTTCTGCCTGCTTGTGGACCTACTTGTGAAGTAGTAAAGATTATTGAAAGCTATCATGATGAATAGAAGTAGTGTAATTCCTTATGGGTCTTAATGAAGCATACACCAAAATTCACGAACAAATCATGATGATTAAACCATGTCCATCCCTCAATCAAGCCTATTCTATGTTGTTACATGAAGAAAGATAGCGAGAGATAACCAGTTATTCCCTTGTGAATCAAGAATCTACCTCATTTAATGCTTATGGCTAGATATTCAATCGACAAGATAGTAAAGAAAATAAGAAACCAACTGTCACATGCTCTTACTGCAAGAAATTGGGACACAGTAAAGAAAAATGTTATTAGCTTCATGGGCTTCTAGTAGATTTCAAGTTCACTAAAAGCAAGAGACTATTAGCAGCAACTCAAGGAGAAGAATAGATCAATTCAAGCTCACATAGCACCATTACTCAAGATCAGTATGCACAGCTCATGTCTCTCTTAAGTTAGTGCAGAGCAAATGACACAACAACCGCTGTTTTTAACTCTTTATCTCTAACTTCCTTGTCTTTGAATGTTTCTGTCGGTAGCTCATGGATATTGGATAGTGGAGCCTTGGACCAAATGTGTTCCACAAAATCTTTGTTTCATTTATTATCGTCCATATGTCGTCCTTATTCCATTTCTCTCCCAAATGGTCATACCATTTTAGTTCACTACATAAGAACAATCAGATTTCATCATATTGTCCTCACAAATGTTCTTTATGTTCCATCTTTCAAGTACAATTTGATCTCAGTCAACAAATTAACTCAACAACTACATTATACTATCACCTTCACTAATTGTGCTTGCTATATGCAGAACCCCTCCATGAGTCAGCCTCTGGTCCTTGGTAATCATTATGTTGGATTGTATTTGCTATCTACTCCCAACTTCTCGGATTCAATCAAATTTCATAACACTTCTCATCTAGTTACACAGACCACAACACATCATAGTTTAGCATATAATTTATCTAAACACCCTAGAATTCTTTGGCATATGCGTTATGGTCATGTACCTTTCAACAAGCTGAAAATGCTTGATGTAATTCTTGAAAAATTGTAATAAATATCATACTATACCCTGCATTGTTTGTTCCCAAGAAAACCAACATTGAGTGCCCTTTCCTCACAGCACCATACATACTAAATCATGTTTTGATCTCATTCGTATTGATACGTGGGGAGCTTATCATTTTTCTACACATAATATTTCCTAACCATAATGGATGATTTCACTCGTGCAACATGGACTTATCTTCTCATTACAAAGAGTAATGAATTCATTATTTTTAAAGCATTTATTCTTATGGTTCATACTCAATTCAATACATCTGTAAAAATGATTTGCAGTGATAATGCAACTGAATTAGGGACCAATAAAGAGGCAACTGAATTCCTTACATCTAAAGGTATTCTTCATCAAACTACTTGTCCCTATACTCCACAACAGAATGGTATTGTTGAGTATAAGCATAGACATCTCCTAGAAGTTGCAAGAGCCTTATTTTTTTAGTCAAAGGTGCCATTGTCATTCTGAGCATAATGTATTCTTCATGCTTCATATTTAATCAATAGACTTCCTTCCAAAATTTACATTACTTGACTCCCTATGAACTCCTTTACAAATGTAAACCATCACACTCACACATTCAAACTTTTTGGTGTCTATTCTATGCCAACACATCTCTCAAACCCAATGATAAATTCTGCATCTTTATTGGATACCCTCTGAATAAGAAAGCCTATAAAGTTTACAACTTGTCCAATAAACAAATTCAGGTATTCGGAGATGTTGTGTTTCATGAATCTATTTTTCCATTTCATCACATTACATTTAATGATTCTTCATACATTCCATTTCCTATTTTAGATCTACACACCTCCATTTCATCAAATTGTATTCCCATTGAATCATCTTCACCCCATATACCTGTTTCTATTAATTCTTCTCTATCTCAAAATTCAATGGAAAATCATACTTCATCTTCACCTTCCCCTCAATTCCCTATAGAAACAGTCAAACCTCTTTCTCAATACCCTACATACATAATTGATCCTCCTTATCCCACATGTAGATCCAACAAAATTACTAAGATTCCATCCCACCTCAATGATTACATCTATAATTCTGTTTTGCATAATTCATAAACTCATGAGTCTTCTGCTTGGGAATGTCCTCACACACTTACAAATTCTTGTCTTTCTTCTCAATGTTATTCATCAAAGTCTTCTTCCTGTTTTCCTACATAATCCTCTACTCATGTACATATAACCGAGCCAACTTCCTATTCCCAAGCTGTAATGGATCCTCATTGGTAGGAAACAATGAACAAGGAAGTTAGTGCCTTGATTGAGAATAATACATGGGAACTGGTGAAACTTACAAAATGAAAGAAGCCTACAAGCTACAAATGGGTATACAAAGTCAAATATCAAGCTGATGGCATTATTGAAAGGTATAAGGCTCATTTGGTGGTTCGTGGTTTCACTAAAAAGGAAAGAGAGGATCACATAGAAACCTTTTCTCCTGTCATTAAAATGACAACCATTTGGTGCTTGATTACCATGGCAGTTAAGAAAGGTTGGTCTCTTTTCCAATTTGATGTCAACAATGCTTTCTTACATAGTGATTTACATGAGGTCATATATTTGAAACCACCTCCCGGTTTGATAGTAGCTCATCCTTCACTTATTTGCAAGCTTAAGAAATCACTATATAGCCTAAAACAAGCTTCTAGGAAATGGTACTCAAAAGTGTTAGAAGCTCTTATATCCAGGGGTTTGTTTAGTCCTTAAACGATTTCTCCCTTTTTATTAAATCTCATTTTGTTCAATTTGTTTTTGTGGCCATTTATGTAGATGACATTCTTGATACTAGTAATAATGACACTAAAATCCAGTCATTAAAGTATTTTCTTGATGACAAGTTCATGATCAAAGATCTGGGTTCTCTTTGTTATTTTCTTGGCATGTAATTCCTTTTAGTCACTGCTAGTATTTTGGTCACACAAAGGAAGTTTATCAACGACCTACTGTCTGAATTCTTACCACATGATGCTTCTACTATTGTCAATCCTTTGGACAAAAAATTGAAGCTCAAGCAACAAATGGATGAATTTTTTGACAATCCTTCACTGTATCGCTAGCTTATTGGCAAACTGAATTTTCTTCTTCATACTCATTCAGACCTGGCCTTCTCTGTCCAACTCTTAAGTCAATTCATGTAATACCCTTGCAAGTCTCACTGGACAACAACTCAACATGTTCTCAGATATCTCAAGGGGAAACCATCATAAGGAATACTACTTAATTCTTATCCCAACTTCAAGCTCACAACATACCGCGCTTTTGTTTGGACTTCTTGCCTATATATTCGCAGATCTATAAGTGGGTTTCTTATTTTATTTAGTGGTAGTGCTATGAGTTGAAAGTCTAAGAAGTAACAAATAGTCTCCTTATCTTCTGCTAAATCCAAGTACAGATCCATGCGACGCATTACTGCTGAGATTTCTTGGCTCAGCCGTCTCCTACATGAATTGTGCGTTTTTAATATCACATCTATACCTCTTAAGTGTGATAATCAAGCAGCAATCTACATTGCTCGAAATCCTATCTTTCACAAAAGAACAAAGCATATTGAGCTTGACTATCATTATGTTAGGGAACAACTCCATACTGGACTCATTTCTCTATCTTATATTCCTACAAGTGACCAACTGACTAACATTTTTAGAAAAATTCTTCCTGGAAAAAATCACTCTTCAACACTTTCCAAGTTGAGCATGTCTTCCCTTGCTCTAGCTTGCACCGGGGGGATGTTAGAATTGAAGAAAGACCAAGACAAATAAGGATTACTTTTGTTAAAGTCTTGTTTGAATAAACTTTGTTGTAGTAAACACCACTTTTTTCTTTCTCTATTAATACATATGACAACATGTATATATATATATATATGTATATGTCTTTATTGAAATAAATAAAAAGTGCAAAGAGTTGTCTAACTCAATTTCTTTCTCTTCTTTAATCTTCGTCCCTCAACATCATTCTCTGCACCTTATTACTCTATAGCATCTAACACTTATATCCCTTTTAAGGATTTTAGGTCATTAAACATGATCAACACCACATAATTTATCATGATCAGGATTGATATCTTGTATAATAAGCGAGAACTCATGAAGAGTGTGCTTCCAATTCTTATTTCACTTACTTTGAGCACTTTTTAATAGGGTTGATAGATAGAGTATATAATATATATAGTGAGCTGTTAGCTTTTGAGCTTATCTATTCAAGGTTTAAGGAAAGGAGGGTTGGGTGATTAAGCTTGATGGGAAGAAGGATTATGATCGAGTAAATTGGCACTCTTTTTAATGTGGTCACCTAGAAGATGGATTTTGCTTATTGAAGACGCAAGTAGAATTGTACCTTTTTTGTTGGGTAAATTAATGTCCAATTTTCTTTATCATTCAACGAATGAGCTCAAAAGTTCATCAAAATTAGTGTTGGGATTTTCGATTATTAAAAAAGAACAAAAATAAAGAAAATAAGCAAATAAAGAATAAAATAACACAATTTTTTTTATATAGTTCACATGATTGCGTAATTGATAGCTTGGGCTAGATATTTTATTGATGAATACAAGAAACACTTAAATACATAGTTTCTTTCTTTTAGTTCAGATCTAGTACAATCCCCTTACTCTCTTAAATATTTATGATGGAGTTCTTTATATAGGCTAAAAGACAAACCTATAACCAAGTAAGAGGCTAAGAAAAATGATAACAACCAAAACAAACCAATCAAAGTTCAGTGCCAACCTAATTACCATCGTGGTTACACCATCAATTATCCTCGGTTACATTTTTTATAGTAGGTCGGCCTCACTAGGTTGTATATAGTTACTCTAAAGTACTTTAGGGATCAATATTGAACCACAAATCAATGCAAGTTCTTTTGAGTGTATTTTTTATCAACTCATATGTATCTTGGAAAAATTCCTAGGAGGTTACCCATTTTTACATTGCTTTAAGTCAAGCACACTAAATTATAGACTTCTTTAATGATAGGTTTCTCAAAAAGAAGATATGCCTTGTTAATATAGATATTATTATCAATCCTTTTATGCCTTTATTATCCACTACTAATTTTAAGGTATTACATTTTGATAGATGAATGACCAACAGTAATCTTTCTCTTTGTTGTCTTATATTTTAGGTCTTCCTTAGCTCCTTGTACTTGGGCTTAAATTACGTCCAATTTCATGAAATCCATGAGCATCCTCCACTAACTTCAACACACCATGAATCTTAGTTTATTAGGCTCCACCATTCAACAGTCTCTAATTTGAAGACTGAAAAAATAAGAGATCATTAACTCAATGCAAACAACCAAGCTACAAGCAAACACACCATCTTAATCAAGGAGGCCAACTAAGGTCATGCATAAACTCAATTTGTTAGTGTCAACACACTTAGTTAACATATCAATTGTAATACCCTAAATTATAAATAGTAAAATTTTGTTTTGAAAACAATACGGAAGTGTAGTAAAACAAAATTGGGAAAGAAGAAAAATGTGTGATTATCATCTAATGCATGCTTGATGTAAGATAAAATGGAACGATGAATAAAAGATGCATGCACAAATAATATAAAAATAAATAATGAAGATGATACTACTATAAAAGGGAGAAAGAGTTTATAAAGTCCAAATACATGAACCAAAACCAAGAGTTTAAATAACCAAAAAGAACAAAAGCATCCTAACACAGTGGGCAAAATAATCTAGACTAGTTAGCCTTAATCTTAACTAAACATAAATGTTCATCTAATCCCTAAGCAACGACCATCTATTGGTCCATGTCATCATCCTTGATAAACTCCAATTGAGAGTCATACCCCTCCAAACCATATTCTGCTCACTGGAATAAAAGGTGGATCATCATAATGACCACACTAATGTAGTATCAATAAGGTGAAGGATTGGTAAAACAAACTATCTATAACATGGTAAGGGCTCATACTACACATTGAGGTCATTTAATAACAAGGTATCTAGCATACTCAGAAATATAACATGTAAGATCATGGATAACACATATGTCATAGAAGAATCTATAAATCCCATATAACCATTCATCCATGAATCCCTAGGATAATCCATAAGGGTATTTCTGAGTAATTTCATTATCCATGATGGGGATTAGCGTAGGTGTAATACCCCAAAATTTAGTTAAACCTAATCCCGAGTGATTTACTTCGTAACCTAATTCTAATCTCAAGAAATTAATATTTTCACCTTACCCTAACTCACTAACCCTAACATTTTAGCCTAATCATGATTGATCAGTAATTAAACTATCCTAATATCCTTACCTAAAATATATTAGCCTAATTCTAATCCAAAAAACAAACCTATTGTCTCCTATTTTTATTTTTCCTTTTTCTCTTCCTTCTCCTTTTTCTCCCTTCGGCTGACCTTTCTACTTTCTTCCTTTTTTCCCCTTATTCCTATGTGAAACAAGACCTTAGACAACGTTTGTCATCGCCCCGTCACCCCCAATCACTTTGCGATCACCCGCCAAGCCATTTTCTAACTCCTATGGAGGCGGGATTGGGGTTGAAAAATCTCACCTAATCGTTACCCTTCTCCCCATCTTTATGCACACGCACACACACAAACACACATATACCTAGCAATAAATGTCCCAACCATCTCTTTTATCTCCCTTTATTTTCTGCAGAAACTCCAGTACCAAAGAATCATCTTTATCCTCCTTTTCCTCCTCACCATCACCAAAACAACCTCAAAAACCACCAACAGTAACCCTCACCGAAGCATCCTCATCCCCTTTGGTCACTTTTACCATTCTTAACCCCTAACCAATGTCCATTTCCACTGGTGCATTACTCCACCTTTTTTCCAAACACCCCACAACTCCCTCCTTCCTTTCCTTTTCTTAGTTGCACCCACAACCACTAAACACCAACCCCACCATTCGACAACTCTCACTATAGCCTACACCCTTCACCTTCAATTGTTCCCACTGATTCCACCCCCTTATCTTGTCCTCCCCTGCCATTGTTAACCCCTAGCAATGACATATTGTGTTGTTTCTCCATTCTCCTCCTCGACACAAACCACCATTACTCCCCTTTCGCTTGCACAAAGTTTCCCCATGCACTCACCTTAGTTGGTTTAGTTTTCCTTTGTTATTTTAACCTTCCATTTTCTCAACATTTCCTTAATTATATGGTTTAATCCTAATGGTATTTTATTGTGATTTCTTAGATGATTTTCCCAAGGTTCTGGAAAAGGCAAAATAGAATTGCGTACTTAGAAACCAGAGTCATTTTTGTAAGGATACTTGTCATAGTCTAGGGTTTTTTTTTCTAATTGTTATGCATGTATTTTTGTTATACCATGTTATTGTTATAATGTGATTTAATGTATGATTGTTAATGCTATGATATGTGTTTGATATTATATGATAGAAAATAAGTAAGTAGAGATTATGCAATATTGTTATTATATGTGGAAAACCCTCGGTGTGATATATGGTTGTAACATGGGTTTATTAAGGTATGATGAGTATGAAATGAGTATAATAAGGTATATGGAGATAAATGGAGGATTTGAAAATAATGTTACAAAACATATAAGATTTGTTTGAAATAAGGGTTTTGTTATCAGCAAGGGTATTTTGGTTAATATAGGTTTAATATGAGAATCATGGTATTTAAGGTGTTATATCATCTAAATTATGCTAAGGACTTGATATGAAATGTTTACATTAGTTGTGAATGACCTAAGTTTAATAAAGTATGGAAATGGTTTAAATGAGAAGGTTATTATCACATGTGTGAAACTGTAGAGTTAGACCATAAAATTTAAATATGTCGTTAACATTAGTGTTCTAGGAATTTATATTGAATACGGTGATAATTTTAGGCCTACAGAAAAAGTTATGATGGATTTGTAAAATTAGGGTTTATAAGTCCTAATAATAGTAACTTTTGATATAGGGTTATTATCGCATGTGCAAAACCTTAGATTTAGGCCTTGAAATTTGAGTATGTTGATAAGAATAATATTTGAGGAAGAGGTAGTAATTTTGGTGGTTAAAAGAGTAACAAAAGAAGAGTTATGATAAGAGTGTAAATGTAGGGTTTTGGGGAAATATAAGGGTCTTACCCATAGAAAATGACCTTATGATCTCGCAATGTGCCTTAACTACTTCAAACATGTTCTTTACTTATCAAATAAATCATATTGTGAGTGATCAACATTTTAGCCTCAAGCAACACTATGATGGTTTCCTTCAAAGAATGTGTTATCTTGTCAACAACTAGATTCGTGATCACAAAGCAATATAGTCTTATATTCATTCTTAAAGGGTCTCATCCATACGAGTCAACTAGATTATTTAATCATTGAACATATTCAAATAATCTTCCTAATTGTCTACCTTTGCCATCAAGTGTAGGAAAAATTTATTTAACGACATCTTGTTTTCTAGAAACCTCAATGCATATGTCTTTGCTAGTTTCTCCAAACCTTTCTTTTGGATTCCTCTCCTCAAGAACATTGTATTTGATTTGAAAAGTAATGGCTAATTTTATTGTAGTATTTTCATGTGGATTTATATCCTCTTAGGCCTTACAAATATCCTTAATCATATTATTCCATATTGCAAAATTTATCTTCTTTTTGAGTGATTCTATATCAATCCTCCTACGAAGAATCCTCTTCATCTCAAAAATCAAGCTTTGATACTAATATATAGGGAACCTTGATGCCTGAATGATTGGTCTTGTAAACATATTAAACCTGAGTTGATGTGAGATTTTCGTCAGATTTGATCCGTGTAACCAAGACTAGACAAAGATAATCAAGAAAACTTAAAAGTTTAAACTCATAGTTCTTTGTTTTCATTATTCCACCAAGCAACTCAAAAATTCAAGAACTCTTCTTAATATGTTTTTCCCTCTAGAACTTAATCATTTGATCAAGAAACATCCTTTTTGGATTTCTCCTTCCCCTATACATCTCTCCACCGCAACTAGAATTTACAAATGTGTTTGCCTATATTTCTTTGTATAATGAATGCAATAAGCTCTCCTTTTATAAGCTAAAATAATATTTTGAAACAAGAAATGAGGATCAAATTGAAGTGAACTTAGCTTTGTATACATGGGAGTGCTAAGAAATGGAGCTCACCCATGCCGGCTAACATGACCGTGCTACCCTACAACCTATATATACTCACATTGGTCTCGGCTTCATCCGACAACATTTGCACTCATACCTCTGGGATAAAATTGTGTTTACCAACACTCCCATGTAGTATGTTCCATGAAAATATCTTTCTACTTTGTCAGCCACCTTACTTGATCCATCCATAGCCTATATCTATTTGACTTGATTTTGGTACATTCTTTCGGAAGATTTTTTTTTCTTGTTCTCCTATAAATGAAAGAAAATGTAAAACTATTTTCAAAGGAAAGAATAAAATTCTATCGTTAATACATAGGTCCTTAATCGTTTGCGAATAGGTTGCTTGCTTGGTAAAATTTGAAACCAGTCTATAATCATTTTATCTCTATATGTCTATAAAGAAGAAAACAAAACAAAACTTAGAGTTCCTGCACATGAGGTTTTTGTGTATTTGACTAGGCTAGCTCGTACCATCAAATAGAAGGAACGTGCAAGATGGAGCTACCTAAATTGGAAGCGCGCAATAACTGTGATGATTGTTGTGACACTTACATTCTCTTTAGTTTATTTCATTTAGATATAAACATAAAAAGTTTATCTGTTTTAATAATAGTTAATTTTTTTTCTTTTTATTTATCTTATTTTTCTCATTTTTATTAATCTCTAATTTGAGAATAATAAAGGTGAATAGAAAAAATAAATGAACTTTTATCTAATTAGATAAAAAGATCCCCCAATATATTTTCGTAAGTGTTATTTGGAAAAAATATATTTACTATATAGAAAATAATTTTTTTTTCCATATGCTACCCTCTCCGGTCCTCCTTTTCTATCGATACTTTTATTATTTGTATTCTCTTTCTCTTCAATCGTCCTTCTCTCGTCTCTCTACATTTCAACCAACTGCCCTCACCACCTTACTGAGAACATAAGTAATTGAAATTTTTTAGTTAACAATTTTTTTCTCTATTATAATATACTCACTTTAAGTTATAAATTCATAAGTTTAATTAAAATTATTGGTTTAAAATTAAAATTTTTATTTTTTTCAACTACACATGTAATTTATATTGTAGATTTAGATTATAATTTTTTTTTAATTATAGGTAAAAATTATATTGTAAATCTTATGAAATTTTATTTTTTAATTTTCATGAAATTTTGTTTTTATAATTCTATATCTAGTATTAAAATAAATAAATAAAGGAACATGGGGCTTCGACAAATAATGCCGGTGGGGGAGAATGGGATTCAACGATTTCTATCGGTGGGCTCGACTTGCCCTTTTATAGAGAGAGTTCTATCTGCTTACAGAAGAATGGGGCTTGACAATAACTATAGAAGAATGGGCGTAAGAATGGCAACCTCTATTATCTAGTTACCTAACCTTACATACCCACTCTTATAAATTAATGAATTAATTATTTCTATCTGCTTGCTATTATTTAATCTATAGTTATCTCTATCAATGATGAGCAGGTGGCTTTGGCATATTTTGCCGATGGCACGGGGAGGCTTCGGCATATCTTGCCAATGGCACGGGGAAGCTTCGGCAAATCTTGCCGATGGAACGGGAGATACTTCGGCAAATTTTGCCGATGGCGCGGGAGAGGCCGATGCAACGCGGAAATTACTGACGGACAAGTCATTTTAGGCATTTATTTTCTGTCTAGTAAATTTGTTTTCCAAATAACAATACCTTATATTTTATAGAAAAACTTTGAGTATAAGGGTTATTTATTTTATTTTAAACATTTATTCACATCAATTAAAGCCTCAATTTACTCAAGTTAGATTAATTTCATATACACAATATTTTAAAACATTCACTCCAATTCATATTCATTCTTTTCACCTATGTTAATTTTTAATATTTATTATTATGATGATTAACCTTAGTCTAAGAGAACCATTAAATATGGGTCTTACTTAGGATCATTTTTTTTTTGTTACACGGGGGAGGTGAAACTTGGGAAAGTAGGGGAGGAGGAACTCATGCACAAGTAAGAATCAAATCTGGAACCTTTAAGATAATCTTCAGGGTCTCAAACGTTGGTCCACACAAGTGATCAATGTTATCTAGGATTATGTAGTGTAGGGGATACATTCAAAATGTAGCTAGAGACTTGTCTAAGTAATGGGGCAGGTCAGGGATGGGAACCCTATTCCTATCCCCATCCCCAAATCCAATAATCAAAATAATTTACAAATATGTTCCAATTCTCAATTTTTTTATTGGAGAATCTCCAACTCGATTTCCGCAAGATCAGATGTCCATATCCAATCTAATTCTCGATTTATTCCTTATTCCTAATTCATTTTTTGACTTTAAAATCCAACTCGATACGCAACTCCATCTTCGATCACTACAAAAAAAAGGCCTAACACCGACGATGACTAATAGTTTGTGTTACAATTTAATAGCGATGATAAATCGTCGGTATCCTAATAGACAACTAAAAGTTTTTTAACCGAAAAAAAAGGCAGGAAAATTCTTAATACTGATGATACATATCGTCGGTGTATCGTACCACCAAATTTTACCCCTAAAAAATCTTATTAAAATGTCAGGAAAATAAAATTTATGATTTATTTCTTAATACCAATGATACTTAATCTATTTCATTGAAATTCCATGGACGGAAAATTCCCTCCCCCACCCCCTGTGTGAAAATCTTATTGTCGACGATATATCATTGGTAATAAGAAAAATTAGTTAGCTAAAATATGCCGTCAAGAAATGGTTAATAATGAAATATTTAGTATCGATGATAAATCATTGATTTTAAGGGTTAAAAATTTATTCCCCATCCTAAGGCAACAACGTCATTTAATTTTATCTTTCCTAATATGGACGATTTATCGTTGGTATTAAGATGATCAATTATTTTGGTTGAGGGAAACGACGTTGTCTATTTAATTCAACTTTATTATTGACAATAAATCACTTAATATCGAAGATTAAAATCATCGGTATTAAGCATCAGATATAAACCAAACGCAATCCCTAGTTCTTCATTTGCCGTCATACTCTTTCGCCTTCTTCTTCCTTTTTCTGTAAAACCATGCAAGTTTTTGCCATTTTTCCTTTCAATCTTCATCATTTTTCTCTATTTTTGTGAAGTTTAAAGGTTTGTATGGTTCTAATATATTATCCTTAAGTATTATTTGGTTTAAAATTGGCTAATAATGTTTTGTTATATGTATTTGCAAACAACATCACCCCACCGCCGGAGCACCACCGTGTCGCTGCTATCCTCTACCAAGCAACCCTACAGCATTAATTTGGTATATTTATTAATTATTAATTTTATTTTATGGTAATATTTGGTATATTAATTAAATTGAAATAATTTTTGAATTATGTTATTGTAGTTAGGGTTTGATTGGTTTATTAGATTATTGTGTTTTGGTTCGGTAGAATTGATTCAATAGATTTTGTATAATTGGGGTATGAGATTATTATAGTTATATTATGTGTATAATTAGATTATATAGTGTATATTGATGTTATTATGCATGTTATATTAAAACAAAATATTAGTATGTTGTAGTTGATGCCCGATAATTAATATATACTTTAGTATCTTAGTATGTGTATATGTTTTTAGAAGCAACATGTTAGTAGACTTTTAAATTGGTGATATGTAATTGTTATATTTTTTGTGAGCTTTTAAGGTTTAATTAATATTTGTTAATAAAAATAAGATTAGAGATAAATAGTTAGAAAAATTATTTTTTATTTTTTATTGTATAATAATAATAATAATAATTAATGGTAAGCTTCAACCTATTTATTAAAAAATTAATAATTGAAGTGAATAATTAATAATTAATAAAACACAAAATTTTAGAGATAAATACTTCAAACAAATATGAAAATAAAAAAATTGTTCTTAGCCTTAGATGATATTAATAATTAATAATCTCTAATAATTTTAAAAGAATATAAAAAAAATACTCTTGACCTTAGATGAAAATAAATTAATTAATGATATAAAAAAACTCAAATCTTTGATAATTTTTTTATTTTAATATAGTTGAACCCTTTTGAAATCAAAATAAATGAAATAAAGGTAGTGTTAACTTAAAATAAGGGTCGAAGGTTTATTTTGATTTTGTGCCATTTTTGTAGGTGCTAAATTTAATTATTGAAAATATAAGTGAAAGTTATTTACTTGAAAAAAAATTAACAGATAAGATGATCATCGATAAGAGTTGGACAAGGTTATGGAATCATAGGTTTGATGAGTTTTGGAATGGGCTTCAAGCGTGTATTGAAATGACAAAAAATTATCTAAATTTGGATGGATTTATTTATTGTCCTTGTAAGAATTGTAATAATTATATTTGGCACCCTCCTAGAGTAATTGAAAGTCACATACTATGCTTTGGATTTATGTCAACGTATGAGAAATGGGTGTACCACGGTAAAACAGAGTTAATGTCAATTGAGGAGGAGTATTTTTGGTGATTTGTTAGGTGGTACTCATGAGCCTCATACAGATGACATCGATGATAATGAACCCTTAGGTGGTGACAATTTTATTAATAGAGATGTTAACAAGACTTTAGGTGGTGATGTGAGGAATGATAGGGATCAATATTATAAATAATTATTTGAGGAGATGTAGATAAAATTATATCTCGGATGCAAGAATTTCTCTTCTCTCAACTTTTTAGTAAAATTGATGTATCATAAGGTATTGAACAGATGGAGTAATAAGTCATTTGATGGACTATTAAAGTTCTTAAAATAAGCTCTTTTGGAGGGAAATAAGTTGCCAAAATTGCATTACAGTACTAAGAAGATGATGAGTAAGTTAGGTTTAGGGTATGAATGGATTCATGTGTATAATTTTGATTGTATAATTTTTTGGAAAGAAAATGCTGGAAAAAATAGTTTTCTAGTATGTAGGACATCTAGATGGGTTGAAGAAGGTACAAAAGGAAAAAAAATACGTCATAAAGTATTGCAATACTTTCCTCTGACACCGAGAGTGAAGAGGTTGTATGCTTGCAAACACACTGACATTTAACTGGGCGTTCTAGGGAGTCAGGGGTGCTACAACATCTTGTTGATGGACAAGTATGGAAAGATTTTGATTAGTAATTGTTTAATAAGTTGAATTTTTTTAATAACATTTATGATTATGTTCAATGTTATAGACTTTTTTTTATTTATGTGTATCATCATAATGTATATTTTTTTATATATCAAAATATTTGATAGTTTCTATATGGCTGGTGTTGTCGCCTAAGGTTACGGTGATGATAGTGATGGATGTGATCCATTTCGTCCTTGTAAATTACACATTGGGTGTCGGAACTCAAGCGGTATAAAATTTGGTCAATTATGTTTGCTTTCATCACTATTACCTTAATAATTTTATTATTTCAATGATAAAATTGTATATGCATGTTTTAGGTCCTAGGAGGAGGGCCAAAGAAAGAAATAGGGATAGGATGATGTTGGAGGAGTTTGAGAGAAGAGGTCGGAAAAAGTTTTAGGTGGACATTGATTTTCAAGCAAACACGCTAAATGTGATAGGTATACATAGTAAATGATTTATCAGATTTTTTGAAAATAAGATTGGGACAAATGTACCACCATGTTATAAGAGGTGGTCACATGTCCCTCCAAAAGATAAGACGAATATCCTCCCAAAAGTTGAGATAAAGTTTATTTTTTTTTATCTTTTTTAATTAAATTATAAAATAAAAATTATATAATTTATAAGTTATGGTTGTGTATATATGTAGAATTATTTTGATTTATCTCCATGGAGGGAAAATCCTTCATGGCCTAGAATTGAATTAGGTCTTGATTGAATGATGGTTGATCGATACAAAGATCGAAAATGCAATCATAAGAATGATTGGTAGGAAGAAAACAATTACAGACCCTTTTTTTTCGAGCCAAATGTGTGGCAAAGGTATATTGATCTATGAACTTTGGAGGATGCAAAAGTAATATTAAATTTTGGTATACAAATTGAATAAAATTACATATAAAGAACATGAGCAAAATTACTATTTTATTCGTGAAGGCTTTGACGGAAAAAAAATGCTACTAATAGGGCAAAATAAACCACTCCTTGTCATAGTACATAGTTATTGTCACAATATTACTATAAGAATGTATTTTTGGGATTTTCATTCTTTATTTTTTTTATCATTCCGAAATTCAACACTTTTTTTATCCCAATTAAATGAAATTTAGAATAAGGCATAACCTGACATAATGGCTTATTGTGCTAGACTGACTTTTCTATTAGATAAATCTCTTTTCGGGACTATGGATAACATCATTGATCGGGAAATGTTCTTCGCTTATTGGGTTTTTTTTTTTTTTCACTTGGAACAAAGATGCTGCAAGTTTATATTGCTTACATTTTGTACCTATAGTTTTCCCTGCTTAGAAGAAAAGGTACGTGTAGATTGTATTATGCTATCATCATGAGGTAGGTAGTGGAGGATGGAGGAATTAGTTGATCAAGAATAACTACCAAACCTAAGTACTTTATTGGTGCATTTTATTGCTTTAGTTGCTAAGGGTTTGGTTGCTGCCATAAATAAGTATAATTAACATCTTACTTCACTTACCTTGTCTAAACACCGCGGGATTTAGTTTTTTACCTCGTGAGATTGTACCTCGTTAGATTAGCTGCATGAGATCTGGAGCTTCCACAAGGCCGCGACGAAGAAAATGTCGGCATCAAATTCAGGCGCTCGAAAGCTCATTTTTAATGACTGTATATATATTTACGTTTAATGAAATTTTACGTTTAGAATTAGACATTTCCTAAAAATAGATAGAAATTTACGGATTGGACCTACATCTCTCATAAAGCCCAATGTTTATCAACCACAAAACCTATCTAAGGAGAGGCATGTTCTCTTCATCCCATTTCTAAATTATATTAAGTTGGAACAAATAAGACGACGACGACGATAGTAATTATGATAATGACAATGATAACGCCGACAACAAAAATTACAATGACGATGAGGATGTTAACAATAATAATAACTAATATCATTATAATTATTAGTAATAATAATGATAATTTCAACAATAATAATGACCGGTAAAAAAAGGTTAAGAATAATTATTAATAATAAATTAATAATATTAGTAATTATACATAATGGCACACTGGTCTAAGTAATAATAATAGTGGTTGTAATAATAATCACTACAAGATATATAGTTAAATAGGGCAATTTTATTTACCCTATTAAATAAAAAAATTGCCCTATTAGTTTAATAGGGGGGAAAAATTGCCCTAATATTGCCCTATTATTTGCGCCCTATTAGGGTTATAAGGGTAAAATTTTTAATTGCCCTATTTGTTTCCACTCTAATAGGGCAATTGTAATTACCCTATTTGATTATTATCAATAGGGGCAATATTATCACTCTATTTGAGTTAAAGCTATTAGGGGAACTTTTAAAATATTGCCCTATTTGAGTTACCTATTAGGACAAAATTATTGCCCTATTTAGCTTATCTATTAAGGCAAAAATATTGCCCTATTTACGTTGCCTATTAGGGCGAAAATATTGCCATATTTAAATTATCTATTAGGGCAAAAATATTGCCCTATTTAAATTACCTATTAAGGTGAAAATATTGCCCTATTTAAATTACCTATTAGGGCGAAAATATTACCCTATTTAAATTACCTATTAGGGCGAAAATATTACCCTATTTAATTCCTTAAATATTTTTCATATTTTATTCAAATAATTTATATCCATATTATAAACTAGAGTAATAAAGTTTTACATAATCAATTTGACATGAGAAAAAAGATTATATATTGAACATTAAAAAATATATTTAATACATCAAGCAACAATGTATATGTATCAATGATTTTCATATAGTAATATCCAATCAATGTTTATAATACTAGTTTTACATCCTAAAAGAAAACGAGTTAAAACTAATCCACATCGATCAAAGCATGTGCAATCCTATAGCGACTTCGGTAGTTTCGGCTTTTACTTCAGCATAACCCTTGTCTTTCACTTGAATGTTGTCCTATTAACAAAAAAAAAACAATAGATATAGTTATTGACAATAATATTGAAATATTATTGTTCTACCTATGAAAGCAAATAAACACGGCATAGAAGGATATCTATAATATTCCAATCACGTTATTTAGATGTATTCCACCGCAATTGTATATATACCTGCAAATATGTACCCATTAGTTGTGTACAGAATATTTCACATACAATACTCTTTGTGTTAAATAAAAATACAAACAGTGAGCTTAGAAGTAAATAAAAATACAAGTATGACCAAGTACAATGTCATATGCCTCATCTATACTTAAATTATCAATACCCTTCTCTGCCAGCTCCTTCTCATGCAACTTTTCAAACTCAATCAATACTAACTATGCCTCATCATTAAGCTGTCCATTTGCATGCCTATAATTAGAAACTTAATTGTTAATTATATTTTGAATTAAGATGCCAACAAAAGCATAGGTATATGTCACACCTGAGATCAATAGTTCAATATATATAAGGATCGAGAAAATTGCTGAAACCATTAAATAATTGAAAAATCACAGACATATAAAACTGCTGTAGTTAAAGAGAGTCAGATTGACACAGAAACGGTAACATCAGCTTACATTGTGGAAGGTTGTGATTAATTTCTGGAAAAAAAATATTTTATACGCTTGGTGTAACTTTTGTCTGTGGACATCCTATGGCTGCTCAAGGACGGCTGGCCAAAATACTATGACGGATACCGGCATTGTCTACCAAGAATAGTTTATATGCTACCTTCTTCATAATATAGTGATTGATTTGGAAGATGATGTTCAGGATGAGATGCCATTGTCTCACCACCATGACACAAGATACCGGCATCAGGCCTGCAAATTCGTCGATGATACCACTTCAGTTATGACAGACAACTTGTCCCTATATCTGTCTAGTAGATTGCCATCCTGATGAGCGTTTACCTTTTCCAGTAAATCAGTCATGTTAGTTTAGCTTCAGTTTATATTTTATGGAGTTTTGGAGAAATGAACAGGTTCTCTCTGAATTTTTATTTATTTTTTTCCCTTAGAAATTGTTTCTAATTCTACATTGTATATATGATATTTCATGATAGATTGTGGTGGACAACTTATTTTGGACGGACATTGGATGTTACTACAGAATGTTTTTTTGCTCAGGGTCCTCAGGTTTTACACCGACAGCTACTTGATGGTATCTGGAGATTAAAATGTGGATTCACTTGAGAAGCTCTCTTTCAAATGAAAGTCTGGAGGGTGACTAATATTGGAGTTTAAGTTCAATGAATGTTGTCATTATCATTAACCTCTACATCATACGAAGAAGAAAACAGAGAGAAAAAAAAAGTATTGATGAGGAATATTAATCAGCATATGATAGGCTAATAATCAAATAGATGTGATGCAGACAAACTTATGTGCATGTTATTGTGTTCTTTGTTTGGTTGAACTAATTTTGTTGTTCTTAGTTAAGATTACCTTTCGGGTTCTTCTTTTATGTACCTTCAATCCATTTTTAGGTCAATAGTAATATACTAACATTCAATTAAAATATATGTTTTCCAGGTTATGAGCTAGATCAGTTATAGATTACTTCATGGAATTCGTTCTCAGAATCACAACCCAAATTTTACACCAGGAATAATCCGTTCTCAGAATCACAATCACATAATGATGTAGACTTTAGAATACACCACAGAGTGCAAAAAGTAGCTTTTAATGTAACTAAGACTTGATCACCGTAAAACCATCGAAATGAGAATGCCTAAACTAGCCTAAGTTTATACCTAGATAGAAATAACATGGTATAGAAACATATCTGATCAAGAATGTTGTCTCACATTGTCTTGATTCACATTCTATTTGACAGGAACCACATCAAAATCCCTAAGGCCTCAATCAAAGATCAGATGTAATGGGATCAGCGTCAGTGATCCAGGTACACTGCCAAAATCCAATATAAAACTTATCAAGTGTACATGATCTCATACATGTTTCATGACCCAGAATGTTGTCCTTAGAACTGATGAATCTTACAGGGTTCCAATAAGCCATCATGGAAGTAGGGATCTACGAGAAATAAGGAGGCCATTGTAATTTATGTGTTGTTAAAAGGACTAGTCCTCTCCATAACTTAACACTTAGCAGAAGCTAGTATACAGGCCTTTTATGACCAGAAGCAATGAATGAATTTGTAAGGCTTTCATCATGCCACATTCACAGAGGACTTATTTAAAAATAAATAAATGAATAAATGAAAGGAAGAACCATAATTATAGTGATCTTTCTGTACATGCTGGTAGCTGTTTACCATTCCATTAAATCTTTTCTTCATAAAAAAAATTGTGGATCTTAAACATTCTGCTACTAGTTTCTCACACAAACCTCCCTTATACCATGTTAACTTCCCTCAATTATTTATCTCCCTTTCCTAGCATTCTTTTCAATTTCATTTTAATCTCATTTGAAATAGTCCTAAATCTCTCATATTTTTACTACTCTTTCTCCTGCCCAACGATAAAAATGACAAAAAAAAAAACAAATCAAGAATATTCTCACAAACTGTCTGACTCACTCTTCTCACTCTAAGATTTCCAAAACAATCAGTTATTTTTCTATATAATATGCTATAACTCTCATTATCTCTCGTGCAAGAAAAAGATATCTCACCAACTGCCTCATGTTTACGCAATATTATCACTCTGTCAAATTTGCAAACAGTATTGTCTTACTCTCAAAACTATTTTTTCTTTCATTTTTTCTCCACCAATAACACAATTAATTCCCATACAACATCATATATACAATTTGCTGCTAACCAAGTACAAAGCAAGGCAAACAAAATACGAGCTCAATCGACGACAAAAATTAACATATCTGAATGTTAACAGCAGCATACAAACTTACAAAGCAAACAATACCAAAAATAAAATTCAAATGGAAGATGAACCTGCAGTATTACTCTCAAGAAATACCCATAGATTAAAAAAAATATAACTGGATATACATGTGTTTATTGTTTACCTCTTCGTTTTGTTCCATAACTAGATGTACTTGGGTTCACTGTTATCTTGTGTATGAGGAGCAGAAATTGATGAGCTTGTTTCTGTGGTATTGATCTAGCTATCCTAATCATGATGAAAGCAAATTTAGCTTAAATAATTTTAAAAAGAAAATACGATGACAAAGAAAATACGAAAGCAAAATGGAGAAGTGAACTGAAGGCACCGACAGAATCGACGGCACAATACAGGCACCCCAACTATTAATGCCTGATATAAATGCCTGAGGTCGGATGGTATAGCTCGATACAAACCAGATAGTTGAAGTACAGAAGGTCAGAAACGGAGTCACACAACTGAAGAATTTAATTCCACCTCACCTCGGACCTCCATGTCAATCAGCAACGAGAAGGTAAAAAAAATAGTAGGAAGTTGAATTAATACTCACCTGAGATGGATAATGGCTCGTGTTGCTGCTTGATGTTGTCCTCTGCCGCGCGGGCGGTGTTAATCCGCTCGATTGTGTGAATTGGGTTGGCGCTAGTTTTGTCGTTGCCTAGTGGTGGTTGCTCGTTGCCGCTGCTGTTGGCGCGATTGGTAACCAACAATTCACTAATATGTTGTATTGTTGCTAGCTGGAATTGGTCCTGCTCTGGTGCGCCAATGGCTTCGGTCGAAGGGGAGAAGGCAGGGAATAGAGGACTACAGGTTGAGGGATTTAGAAATCATAAATGAATGACAGAGAGACAAAGGAAGAAAGATAAAATGAGGTAGGGAATAATGTTTAAAATTGGTATATATATATATATATATATATATATATTGATTAATATTTAAGTATCTTTTAATTGAATGGATAATTTGTATAAAAAGATATATGAATTGAATAATTATAATGTATTATTAAGATAATATTAATCATAATTTATAGTGTTAAATAGGGGTATTTTAATATATTGCCCTATAAGGTTGTGTTAAATAGGGGGAAAAAATTATTGCCTTATTTTTTAAGAATAAATGGAGGAGTTTTAGTATTGCACTATTTATTATATTCAAATAGGAGAATTTTAATTTATTGCCCTATTAGATTGGATTAAATAAGGGATACTTTATATTGCCCCATTTGTTAGAATCAATTGGGAAAATTTTAAATTGCCCTACTTAATTATCTATAATAGGGCAATTTTATAATTACCCTATTTAATATGCTAAAATTGCCCTATTTGACTATATATGTTGTAGTGAATGACGACGACAATAATAATTATTTTAAAATAATGAATAATAAATAACTATTGTTACTATTATTATAATTATGGTTAAGTATTATTATTATTATTATTATTATTATTATTATTATTAGCAATCATTGTTTATTTATATCATAGATATTATAATTATTGTTGTTATTTTATTTTGTAATTGATAAAATAAATTAATATAATTATTATCATTATTATATATTATTAAACAATTACTACTATCCATATATAACTACTATTAGTTTATTTTATTTTTATTAGTAACATTACTATTGATTTTTTTAAATAATAATAATAGTAATAGTAATAATAAATTTAAGTATTGCCCTCTTTATTTTTCATCGTCATAGTTATTATAGTAAGATTAATTGCTAGTAACTATTGCCTACTTTTTATCATTAATTTATTCAACAACAGTAATAAAATATTATAGTTTGGTTCAAATTTAAATAGATAAACAAAATCGAATTAAGATAACACACCCTAAATCTTGATCTAATGCAACAACGTATCATACATACATTTCAGCACCCGATCTAATTAAGTTCCTTCCCAATTCGAGCTAGCTTTTCATCAACTCCTAAGCCTACCTCTTTGAAGACTGGGTCCAAGTCCAATATGTGTTAGGTTTTTCCTAGTATTCATATGTCAATTTCATAATTTTATTTGTTATTAAAGTGTGGGAAATGGTGTATCTTATATAGGAAAGGTAAAAAAGGCAATTGACATAGAAGGGATAAAAGTCCATTTATGTAGTAGAAAATTTTAATCTTAAGATATAATCAGTTTGGAGTAAGGGTTCATTGAGCTCTACTTATGCCAAATTTAGATATTTTTGTCATCTAGTGTCTCATAATGCATTGTGTACATGCAAATATAAAACATTGTTCATGTTAACTCTTGGAGTGATACATTTAATCAACCATATACTAAGAGTCATGGGCTTATGTTTGTTTTGTGCTTTATTTTACCAAATTTCACTTTGTTTATTATGTTTTGGTAAAATCAACACATGATTTGGTAGATTTTGATAGTCTTGTTGTGGATTTGATATTTTGATAGTGGGGAATAATTTTAACCTTCTCATGTCAAGTGGGAGAAATGATTTTACATTATGGAGTGCACACCAAAAGATTTGTTGGTGTATTAAGAACCTGATGTTGCTATCAATGAGGAAAATCTTACAAAGAAGGCAATTAAAAACTATTAAACTTTCAATTGCTTCTAAAATGGAAAAAATAAATATATTATGTTGAAGGAGACAACACTAAAGGGATTGTGGGACAAGCTAGAGAATACTTATGAGTGAAAGTCGCTTACTAAGTGGGTGTACATGAAGCTATGCCACTACTCATTGAATATGGAAGAAGTGTTGGTAGTTATGATCATGAGAATTATGTTTACCAACAAGTAGGTAATTGTTGAACATAATCGATGAGCTTAAGAGTGAAGAGAAAACACTTTTTTGTGGTTGATGTCCTTCAGAAAGTCTTACAAGCCACTTGTCTGAAGGATGCTGATTAGGATGGCCACTTTGGCATGTTTAATCTACAGCTAATTCAAGATCAAGGATTAACCGTACAAATCAATACGAGTTCTTTTAATCTTTATTTGACCTCACTTATATGCTTTTTGAAAAAAATTCCAAAGAGGACACCTTTTATTAAATTACTCTAAGTCAAATACACTTAATTATAAAAATTTCTAATGATAAAAATTTTAAGTACACCTTGTTAAGATAGGTAGTATCCAATTTTTTAAGTTTCAAACATCCACCACATAACATGGGGTATTACATAATCCCATACTCAAAGAGTAATGTCCTCATCGAGTTTCCATAATGGACTTTTCTAATACAATCTAATCCTAGAATCGTTCCTACTAAGTATTAACTAACTAATCCAAGTCTAGCTTGTAGTCATAGTGTCAATACCGGAATCAATGACTAATACCATAGATCAAAATAAGATTTTTCTAACATGTTTTTTCCTCACTCACACTTCTTCTAGAAAACTTCCAAATAATTCACTAATCCTAAAAGTACTCCAAGCCTCAAGAATCAACCACATAACATGGGGTATTACACAAAAAGTCATATAAATAGAACTTCATGATGAAAGAAGACTTAGACAGCCAAAGATAGAGACATGATACGTGTAAGAATAAGGTTCACGATGAAGTGACTAATTCCACAAATGTGTCAAATAAGGTGAATTGTAAGATACTATAGGGATGCTCGATGGACTAGAAAGTTCTAGATGGGTTGATAGATTATGCTCCCTCTATGCATATTTGTAGAGATTAATAGAGCTAAACGTTTTGGTTTGAGGGTGCAGTAGTCACTGTCTCCAAGAATCATAATGGCATTGTTGAGAGGCTTTCCCATATAAGGTGTGTCTCTTCATGCAATAACAACATCATGTGATTGGGAAGTTTGACTATATGTGGGTATAAGTACATTGGTGAAGGTGATTTTACAAATTTTTTGAGAAAGACAAATTGATCTTTGCAAGGGAAATGAGAAGACCATCACATCTACTTTGTTAATAATTCCACAAATAAATACTATAGTTCTCTTAAAATCAAAAGGGAAGTGTTTATATGGGGGGAAATGGTCTCATTTTATGATAACATACATCAAGCTTATCGAAGCATTAAATCAAGGTAGGACATGTTGAGATAGCTGCTCAGGTCCCAATCCCAATGATGTAAAAGCATCCCCCACAAATGGTATAAATTTTCTAATTAATTTTTCTAAGTTATAAAGTTTTAAAACACTTCTAAATTGGACACAGTTGATTATCTAAGGCTACAAGCCATGCAAGGTATACACGAGACGCTTAAAGACACCAATTTTTTGTGGTTTAGTTTAGCTCACATGGCTCACCATTTTAGCTCATCAAACTCGAGATTCTTAGCCCATGCAAGGGCAACCAATAGCAGCTAGTTTTTGACCTCTTTTGGCCACAAAATGGAGGGACAATCAACACATAACATATTTGAGGATTGACTGGCATGATTAGAAGGTGTTCGCAACATTCAATCAATTATTCTTGGGTCATTAAGCAACATTAGTGTACCAGTTCAGTAATAAGGGCTTCAACCATTTTTAGTTTGTTGGCCTTTTCTAGTTTTAGCTAGTTGTCACTTAAATTTGATGTAATGTCTTATCCCCTTTGTAAATCCCCATGAACAGCTCGTTAAGGGTTGGAGTGTGTGTTATTTTTGTTTTCAAAATCAGCTAGGAGGGGGTGAGGAGATGATTTCATTTTTAAACTAACTAGTTAGATTATAAGGTACCTAAGTGTTGGGGAATGTAACTTAGTCAGCCTTAGAGGGTAAAAGAGTCATGTTTTAGCTTAAGAAACCTAACACACTCCCTTTTATTTGTTAGCTTCCACATGAATTAGATTCATGATACCTCTTAGCCAAAAATATTAAGGTTTCTCTCAAGTCTTGCATTCAAAGCTCAAGTGAAGAGTTGTCCTACACTTTTAAAATCTCACATTTTTTATCTCAAGTGTTGATACCTAGGGGTGGTGGTTATGAGTATTTGATCTCAAGGTTTTCTTTTAGATTAAATACCATTTCCTTTATTCTTCATTCTCCCTTCTTCATTTTTAGGTTTTCTTGGTAGACAATTCCCATAGTCTCCATCTTCCTTGTTAAGCTTGATCTAATTATTTAACATATGCATCAAATTGGTATCAAAGCTCATGGTTGACAAAAATTGGGTCTTTATATTCACAAATCCATCACACCATTCACCACTCTACACCATAATCATTTTTCATCTATTTCCTTAACCATTTTCATTCAGCCCCAACCACCATCTTGTACCACCCTCATTGTTTCAATATTTTCCCTAATTGTTTTGATCATCTCATACACCACACCCAAACATCAACCCCTAACTGTCATCCACCTTCATTAATTTTTACTTATCACCCTTTAGACCTAATTTTTTTTTAAAAAAAAAAGAGGAAAAGAGCAGACCCAAATACTAGAAAATTAAAAGCTCTAAGCCATAAACTTGTGAGAAGGATTAGTCATCTTCTTGAAAAAAATAATTAGATTGCATCAATAAAATGATGATCTAAGTAATGTTAACGTTGAGCCATTAAGTTTTGATGGTAACTAAAACTTTAATGATGATCTTAAATGGAATGAGATCATGGGAAGGACATTCTATTCTCAAGCATGAAGTTGTTGTTTATGAGAAGGAGCAAAAAGTGGAGGTTAACCATGAAGAATGTAGACTTGAATATGCCATTCAAGGTGACCATAAGGGAATGCATTCATTTGATGAAGATTCCCCTTTGGTTGTTGGAGATAGTGCTAACGAGCCTACTCATCACAATTAAAGGAAATTGAGCCTCTTGTAACAATCCATTTCCAACTCCTTGCACCTCAAAAAAACATTATGAGGTATAGGTTGAGCATGTTGATAAGGAATACATTTTGAGCCGTGAAGATGTTGTCTTTATTTCAACAACCTTCTACATAACTGTCAACCCTTATGCTTCCTTAAGACATATTACCATACAATTTTCTTAGGTTCTCATTTCCATCTTATGGTAGGTGTGTTTGTGCCCAAATTGATTTTACCCCATGAACCGCTACCTCCAAGACCTAAATTGTAACACCCCAAAATCACGACTTGAAAATTTCGTTTAAATTTTGCTTTGCGGAAGCGGAAATTAAATAACGGTGGGTGTTACCGCCACACTTAACATAAGTCTGGCCTCCTCACCATCCTTATATCAAGTGCTAAGGCTTAAAACAAGTCAAACCAACAAAAAGACGAGAGAGGTACAATACATAATCAAGAGTTTTACCAAAGAAAGATTATCCATAACGAAGGACCATTTAGATAATAAAGTAGCTAACCATTTTTAGAAAAATAAACAAAAGAGCACATGAAGGTGCAATAATAGTTTGCCTTACACTCATTCGGTCTATCAAAGTTACAAGGAAAAGGGAAAAAGGGGACGGGGCCCACTCACTCCCTTAATCTAACTATTCGCCGGGTTGATGCTCCTCAAAATTCTTCAACCATTGCATGCCATGGACGTACTCCTCTGAAAAGTGATAGTATCAGTACGAATTCCTCGTATTGAGTAAGCCACAATGCCTCCGGAGAGGTAGCATACCCGCGTAGCAATCATCATACAAATATGGGATTCAAAGAAAACATATGATCACATGCAAATCCATGATTTTATAACACGAATCCACATCACAATTAACAATACTAGTTAGATCAAAATCCCTAGAAAAGGCATTTAAAACATGCTTATAATTTCACAACCATTTTAACTTGCCGACGACCATACTTTATAGTATAATAGGAAGAATTATCGATATTCCAAACAATCTAACCAAGGTCAAGTCACTCCTAATCCAATTATTATAGAAGTATTATGGTGGGTGTCTAATCTAGTTATATAATTTATATAACAATTCTCAAGTGGAATACAATCCCATATCCATCACAATGATCGTCAAGGAGGGTGGTACCAAAATAATTCACTCGATTCCAGGGCAAAGCTCGCCAAGGAAGCCACACGACATATCAGTTGTCCATACTAAACCTCGGAACTTAAGTCCTTAAGTACGCGTACTCCCTATAGGGTGTATGTAATACCTATAGAGAAGAAGTGAGTCCCTTGACCCAAAGGCCCAAACTATGCACTCGATAGCCAAGTCTGAGGCACGAGATTCCTTTCCAACTCAAGTCTTCCTCTTTAAGTGATTAGTGTCTTATGAAATTTCAGGTTATTATTTTTAGAATATCGAGGTTCATAATATTCAACTTAGCTATCAATCAAACAACCAATGTCACATCCAAAAGACCACGAGGGTCGCAACCATTCCAAGCCAACACGACCTAGGGTTAGGCATCATGCCATAGCCAGAATAATTATCCGATTCAGTTGTTCAACCCAATTGTCCAATTATTTCTAAAATTATTTTAAGGCCAACACTTAATTTAACTAGTCCAATTATTCACTTTGGAATAGTTTTTTGCCTTAATGACCAAAATACCCATCAACATATAACTACCACATTTTCCTTCACTTTATTATCAAGTTTACTTATATAAGATACTTGTCATGAAAATGCTAGCATAAAATAGCTAATGATACTTTAACATACGATAATTTCTTCAGCACGACAACATACCATTTTATCCCTAAACATTCACCATACATAGTACATGTATACATTTCTAGCATGCATTTCTAATATCTCATAAATTCATGCAATTTCCACGAATAAATTTCAAATACGAATCATGGTATATAAAATTTACATTTTTACCCCTAGAACATGCAACACCTAATAATCACCATTTAAACACATTTATACTCTAAGTTAACATGCTATACATCCAAAATTATCTAAATTATCCAAGGGACATATTTAATCCATTTATGGGTCTTACCATAAAACATGACAAATTTTCAGTTGGACTCTAATCCTAAACATGCACATTTCTCTTTTAGAATAAATCCATATATGTTGTCATAAGCATACAAATATTAGCATGGTAACATATATTAGTACCCTAAACATACTCATTTCATTTTCTTAGCATAAATCCATATTCGTTGTCATAAGTATACACTCTTCAGATTTTAGAATACTACTTAGGCATATAAAAATTTTCATGGTAACATATATTATTTACACATCATAATACTCACATAGAAAAGAACTACAACATGCTTCCATTTCCCACAAAATACAGGTCATTTGATATCCTCAATCTAGCATGATTTTTATCCTAGAAAACTAACCTATCATTTTTACACAAAATTCTACCGTCTACGGATTAGTTGGATTTACCTTGAGCTAAGAAAATATTAACACCACGAAGCTTCTTCCACAAATACCTTAGGTGGGGTCGAGATTACTGAGAAATGAATAACACCATCGACAACTACGAGCATTAATATTATGCTAATTAAAATAATCAAAAGACAACCTATTTGAGCTAATACTTGAAAACGATTAGGGAAAATAAACAAGGCGTCCGGTGCATGAATTTAAGCACCAAACCCACCGAAAGATAGAATACTTACGTTGGGGAAAAATAATGGCTGCTTGCGGAGGTGAAACACAAGGAAAACACTGGGTTATTTGTAGGCTAAATTTCGGTGAAGGGAAGGGGAAGTTTGGGGTTGCAAACCAAATTTTTGTTGCTAGAATTAAGGGAAGGGAAAGAGAGGACTGCAAGGGAAAAATTAGAGGGCTTAAAGGGAGAGGGAAAGAGGGTGTTTGCTGCAGGTTGGGTCTTAATAAAATGAGGGGAAAGAAGGGGGAAAAAGGCCTGCTGTGTGGGTTAGTGGCTAAGGGGCTGTAAGTGGGTTCTTTTGGGGGTGAGGGTGTCGAACAGGCTGGATGGGAAAGGGGGCCTGCAAGGGGAGGTTGAGGCATGGGGAAGGGAAGAAAATGGAGGGGTAGATGGCTAGAAAGGTTGGGTAGGTGTGCAGGTTGAGAGGAGGGGAAGATAGGGGCTGCAAGTTGGTGGATGGTTGGGGTTACGTGCAATTATGGCTTCAAGTTGCTAGATGATGTGATGGAGGATGGCTGGGTTGAGGGCTGCGGTTTTGTAGGGTGGAGTGGCATGGGAAAGGAGGTAAAATGGAGGGGTAGATGGCTAGAAAAGTTGGGTAGTTGTGCAGGTTGAGAGGAGGGGAGTTTGAGGGCTGCTACTTGGTGGGAGGGCTGATTTACGTGGGTTTTATGGCTGTATGTGGAGGGGTGACGTGATGGAGGGTGGCTGGGATTTTTTCAGGGTGGAGTGGCATGGGAAAGGAGGAGATTAGGGAGGGTGATGGGATGCTACTAAGGGAGGGGAATGGCTGCAAAGCTAGAGGATAAGATAGGAGGAGTGCAGGGTATGGGAAAAAGGTGGCAACTTGCTGCATGGGAGGGGTAAGGTGCAACAGGTTGGGGGAGTTTAGGCTTTAATTTAGAGTGGGAAAAAGGTGGGGATTGGTTAGAATTTAATTAGCAAAAACCTCCCAAAGTATTAGGCTTTTAAGAGTATGGTTACTAAGGGAAAAAATCCTACTTATTCAAGGTTTTATTTTCACCATTATCCTCACTAATTATTATCATGATCAATATTATAACTACTAGTGTTACCACTACCACTTTTTTATTATCATAATTATTTCTAACATTATTATTCTCACAATTATTGTTATCGGCATTATTTTTGAGAATATTGCTTATCATAAGGTGGTTGTTATTACCATCCTTTCTATTTTGATTATTATCTACTCTCTCCTTATTCTCGTTATTATTACCGTCATCAACTTTTATCTTCCTTTACTTATATATACATTAATCTGGGTTATTTTCATAACTTATTATTTATGGACTTACTCGAGACAACAAGGCGATCGCTTAAAAATAATCTTATGGTTTACTTCGCCTACTAATCAAACTTTATGTCTTACATATCTAAATTAGGGATTTATTAATACGAGGTATTACATAAATACATACATTTTAGTGAAAATTTAAGTGTCTCTAAACTTAATTTTCACACCTTTTATAGAAATTCCTACATGTGGGTTAACAATCATATCTTTTGTCTTCATCATTCCTTTCCCTAATCATGTATACCACATGACATGATAATTTATTTGATAAGAGCCTTTGATTGGTTGAAAAGTACCTAAAGAAGAGTTTTTTTGTTTGATAAGAAGGCATGCACCATGCTGAGGATCAATGCTTATTTTCCTCCTTTAAATGGATTCCAAATGATTCAACTTGTTTTTTTTTTGTTGCACATGAATAATTCCTTATAGGAGAGTTTGGTTTTTCACCTAACCTTAAATATGCATCATTACAAGTGACGAGGGTTCATTCTCATCAATTGAGGGAGAATGATGCAGGAGTATCCACCCTCATTTTAATTTTTTTTTATAAAACATTATGTTAAAGTGGCTTTTGTTCTATGCACACATCAAGAGTTCTTATCTAAGGGAATTTTTGCCCATTTAGAGAAAATTTTCAATGCATATATCAAGCTCGCACCAAGTTTGGTTAAGAGTATTTAGCATAGAAGATCACTACAAGAAAGTCATCATTTTCACAAGTATGAAGGCTTACAAAACTTTCTTACTTGGTGGAAAATTAATCCTTGAAATGATCAAACCATGATAGAGACACCACTTTTGTGAACTTTTACGTAGCTCAATGAAGGCTCAAATATGGCTCTAAATCAATCTTCTTTGTTTGAAAATCAAGACCAATAAGCATCAGCATTTTTTAAAACAATTTAGCATATTTTGAAGACTTCAAGGGTTGATTAGTGCAAAGGAATTTTGTGGCTATTGGAAGGAAGTTTTTTTATTTGTCATCAAGACCTTAATTTTATGATGAATCAAGGCTATATTATCCTTCCAATTTAGCTAGTCACATTGAGCTAAAAAAAAAAGCAACACAACTTTAACTTTGAGACTTATTTTTTAGGATGTTTAGGGCCGAACATGGGGAGCCATGAATTGAGGGAGGATAGAAGCTATTTATGTAGGGTTGGTGCCTAAAATCTGTAGGTTTAAAGTCTCCAAATATCCCCCATGTGTTTTTAATACACACCAACATGCATCATCCACTTTTTGCCTTGCAATTTTCAAAAATCAAAAGGCATCTAGCAATAATAAATATTCCTTGGGGTAGGCATGGAGGAGACAATGGGTATAATCAGATATGATGTTTTTACTATTAATTGAGCAATATTTTGTAGGCTAAATCAATCATTCATGGTTAATATTCAGGGCTTTAGAGTACTAGTTGGATAGTGGGGTTTTTTAGCAATTTGGGGGGGGGGGGTTCCTATTTATGTTGTTTTTTTATGTAAAGGTTGATGGATGATCTCTTTTTCTTGTAAACTTCCTAAATTTTGGCCTAAGCATTAGGAAGGCATTTTCTTTTGTCATTTTCGAATTTCCATGATTAGGGTTGGTTAGAAGAATTTTTAGCTATCATTTTATCTTTCCAAGTATTTAGCTGACCTTGTTACTTTATACACCTCCCAATCAAGTGTATGAGTCATTAGGAAGGTCATTTCTTTTGTTAGTTTTGAAATATTGCCATAGGGACATCATTTGGGTTGATTTGACTTTAATTAGACCTAAACTAGATAGTTAGCATTCATTAAGTAGTTGCTTAGTTGAATCCTAACTAAGGTAAGGTCATTTAAGTGTAGATTGGTACTTTTGTATCTAAATGAGATTCACACACTCTATATAAGTGTTTGGCTCATTCATGAATGAATCAGATTTAGATGAATGGAAATGAACACTTTCACTGAGTGCCACCATTTCTCTCAAGGTTGAGAGTTCTACCTTTAAAAAAAAAATCTCTTCTTTCTTTATCTTAAGAAATATTAAGCCTTAGATGGTGATTGAGTGCATACAATCATTAGGAGGTGCCTAAGATTGTATGAATTACCATTCTACTCTCACCTGCCGTTTTGTTTTTTTTGATTTGGTGGTAAACGCCCTAATCCATTATCTTCCTTAAACTAACACAATTTGTTTCCCATATGCATCCCCCAAGTGTTTGAAGACTAGGTCTAAGCCAATGATAGGGGTTAAGTTTTTCCTATTATTTATGTCACTTTCATTTGTTGTAAAGTGTGGAAGAGGGTATATCTTCAATTTGAGTAGTGAAACTTTATAAAGAAAGAAGAGATAAAAGTTATTGTGTATTATAGACACTAGATAAATGTGTGAGAGATTATGTTTGTAATCTTGGATTTTTTTTTTCTTATTATATATGGTGTTATATTTGTGTGTAGTTTTCTTCAATAATATATATCATACAACCAATATACAACTAGTGCATTTCTAACTAAAAAAAAAAAGGTAATTTCAAGTGATATTTCAAAAATAAATGAAACGGGATGCCATAGTTCGATATTAAATGGACAAAGGATGAACATGTTATACAATCCTACAATATATAGTAATCTTCGGACACACCGTACAGCCGTTTTATGTAGACTTCGGCACAGTGAATTATATGATTATATTTAATTTATGTAACTACTCTCCCAGCGCGCTGATCTACTACGCATCTGTTTTTGCTACTTTCCTTAAACTCATCTGATCTAGCTAGCCCGACAGTCAATGAGAGCGTTGGGACGGATACACTCGGTACAAATAATTAGTCCCTCATGCACAAAACTGGTAAACTTTGGCCAACAACAAAAGACTTCAAATATTTCCTAAGAGAAGGCAACCACCTTGCCGCCATAGCACGCAGTGTTTATGTATATATGCATTTATATGCTCATCTTATCATCCAGTTGAGAAAGAAGAAGAAGAAAGAAGAAGAGAGCGAAGGAAACATTTTCTGCAAAATTTGATTGAATTAAGAGGACGAATATGGCGGCTGCTGCTGCAGAGAAGAAGTTTGTCTTTGAGATTGAGAAGGCAAAGCAAGGCAGAGATGGCAGACCGTCTGTCGGTCCAGTCTATCGGAGTACAGTAACCAAGGATGGACTTCCGGCTTTGCCTGACGGGATGGAAACTTGTTGGGATATTTTCCGGTAAATAATCTACGCGCTTTTTGTTTTTTTTTTTTTAATCAATCTCTGAACCACTCTTCATCCACATTAACTTCTCATATTTACTGATGAGTGACAGAAAGAAGAAGAAAAATACTATTCATTCCCAGTCACTTGGTGGTGTACAGTAATGGATCAGTGAAAATGAAACGGTAACAAATGCGGCACCAAAGTGCTTCAATTATGGATTAATTCAACTGAAATAGTAATTCTTATTTATAATAATTACATTTAACAATCCTAACATGTATCCTAATTATTTTGAAAAATACTTGACCTAATCTTATAAGTAATTCTACTTAGCTAGGTACTTCCATATTTCAATTTGATTTTGTTTGACTATCTGAGTAAGTGTCCGAGTGAAATTAAGAAGGTAAGTTAGTTTTACCGTTAAGAAATTCAGGGAAAATTGAATTAAAAAATGAGTTAGGTTTTTGGTATAGTGTTTTTCTTAACCGTTTAGGGAAAAAGAAATACAATAGTTGCTTGTGCGTTCAACAACTTCATTTCTTCCTTATAAATGGAGTGAGATCGAGAATATATAGCAATGAATTTTTGACACAATTGCTCATTTTATTTTTTATTTTGATAATTATATATCCTTTGTATATAATAATAATAATAATAATAATAATAATAATAATAATAATAATAGATTAGGATATTTTTATATAAGTTAATCATAAGAAAAAAGTTAGACAAAAAGAACTCCTATCATCTACTACGGTTCAAAATATAAAAACTAGATGTAACTTCAGTGGATTTTTTTTAATGTATATACTGTATCATAATTTTGTAAGAATGATGTTCTAGGATATACTTATTATTGAGTTATCTATTCAAATCAATATTTTTGATGTAGGTGTACATGTGTTTTTTTTTTATATCTCTATATTATAGTGCATTATTTTTTGTAATTGCAATTTTAAATGAGTTTTAGATTATACATAGGATATATACATTTATTTTAATTTTCCGTAGCCATAGTCATTTAATAAAATATCATCTATATATATCAAATTCATGAAATATTTATAACAGTACAACTAAGAGGCGGAGACAAAATTGTGATTTCACGGCGTCACTCTTATATCGATACGTGAGTGTGTGCGCGTATATATTAATTTTCATATGAGCTACAAGTTTTATTATTAAGGGTATCAAATATAACTTTTTTTTTTTTGCAATTATTGCAAAAACATATTTTTTCCTTATTCTAATTACTCTTAATTTCATACCTTATTCTTGATAAAATTTAATAAATAGGCTAATATAATGACTTAAATAGCTTAATTATTTATTTTATAAATTCAAATTTGAAGTAACTTATCCAACCATAACAAAATAGTAATAATATAAATTATTCAAAACTCACGAAATCAACATATCCACTATAAATGTGCTTTAAGCTTTTAAGTAATGAATATTTAATTATAAAATATTTAGATTCACTTAACCAACTTATTTACTAGAATTATAAATTTAGATTTTTTAGGTAACATGACCAATAAATTAAGTAGCTAATTGTTATTTGCAACTTAAATAATAAGATAAAAGAAATCAATATAAATCAATTACTAACGAAAAGATGAAATTTAAGCTTAGTATCTAACCGATTTACCTTTTTACTAATAGTACTGAGACCTTTATTAACTTTTAGGAAAATATGATAATAGAAATAACAACAAAAAAACTATTTGTGGTAGGAATTTTAAGAGACGTAGCTGGTAAAGAACTGTATCTTATGGATATTGATTTTACCAACAAAAAAAATTATTTAGTAAAAATTAGTTTTTCTGGGACTCGAAGCCCACTCTTTTAATTTTAATTGGACGGTATACCATGGAAAAACTCTAACTCTATTACGGATTACAACAACTATTATGATACCAAAACAAATCTGCCTTTATGTAGTACATCATATCAACTATCTTATATCAATATAAAAGAGGCATTAAGCGTCATTTTAGTATACATATATAGGGTGAAGGTCTCGTACACATTCTTTCTAAAATATATATATAAAAATAAATTATAATTATTAAATTAATATTTAATACATATATAAAAATCAATTATATATATAATACCAGTTACAAAATTTATATATCATTGCTATGAAACATATTATAAGATGAGAGATTCATCTCACTATTTAGTTGTGTTACCAGATACGATAATCGTTTATTAGGTGCAGTGATACGTGTTTGCATTTATTATTTTTGTAATTGCGTCGGTTATTTCTATTTAGGTAAATTGTTTGAGGGTATAATATTAGCTCTTTTTTATTAAATTGACATTCATTAGTTGAATTACTTTTAGTAAGCGCAACATCGATTTATGTCCGCTGACAACGATTCGATGAACCTTTATTTATTTTTAATTTCGTTAATATAGGGGGGGGGGGGGGGGGAAGAGAAAAGGTAAAATCTGAAAATTTAGCAGTATTATTTATTTATTTAATTTTAGCGGGGCTTAGGACAAGCCAACTCAACCTCGTGATCACTGAGCCGCAGACCTTGAAGAGCCGTCTGGGTTTTTCTCAGCAAAACTAACTGATTACTTCTCCAAATCATCAATGGATTTGATTTTACATATGCTCAAACCGACTCTTTTCGCCTATCAAACATCAGCCAACTACATTCCCCAATTGGTGATTGTACGTCGCTCTAGAATCCACAATCATGTGAGCATGAACGAATCACTATACCTACTCAAAACATCATGTTCATGTCCGGGACGTAATTCACGAAGTTCGTACATTCGTGCGGACCCTGTGAATTTTCTGATTCAACGTTCGTATGTCCGATGATGTTATTCTGATTCTACGTAAGCTTTACAATGCTGACGAAGATCTTCCTGGAATTAAGCAAACCTGGCCGTATATTTGTTAATATAATGAGGAAAAGTGATTTTAGTCTCTGCGAAATTGCGGCGAGTTCGAGAATTTTACTACGATTGATTATGATGAATGAATATTGGAGCTTAATCATTCTCACCTTGATGAATATGCTTGAACTTATTAACCGTTGTGGCAGTTTGTCGGTCGAGAGATACCCTAACAACCGAATGCTTGGCTACCGTGAAATTGTGGACGGAAAGGTGACTCCGAACCTTTAACTGGCCTTTTCATTTCCTTCATTACTTCCCTTATATCCTGTAACAAAGAGGCTGCCCTCCTCACTTTTTTGGTGGGTTAATGTCCTTGTAGGCGGGGGATTATAAGTGGCTGACGTACAAGGAAGTGTACAGGATCGTGATGCAAGTTGGAGCTTCTATCCGCAGTCGGGGTGATAATCAAGTAAGAGCCTTTATGAATTAAACATGCTTTCTTCATTCTAAGGTAGTGTGATTTGAACGGCGGAAATGGATTTTGAGTAGCTGCAGTTTTTTATATGGCGTTCCTCTTTTATTTTTAGTCTATTGTAAATCTGCCTCCAGGGGTGATGGACGTTTATCGTCTAACTAGGAAAGAAGAATGTTTCACTTCCTAAGTGCTTTGGAAATTTTGACGTCTTATTAATGGGCTCCTTCATCCCTACATGTGTTGCATGCTTGTGTATTGGATGGTGGATCTATTTATGTTTTTCAACATGACTCAGTTGTCATTATTAACTACCTTTGGCTTCATTGTCCTTTTTCTCTAGGGAGCGCGCTGTGGTATCTACAGTGTGAATTGTCCAGAATGGGTTATCGCTATGCAGGTATTTGCTCATTGTCCAAGCTAAATCTTACTTCAGTATATAAAAAGCTTGTGCATATTATAGTACTATGCAGTCCGTAATCCCTGCCTACTCTATTGGAATAATTATCGTCTCTTGAACTCATGGGTCAGTAGGCACTTTTTCTTTTTCCCTATTGAACTCTCTGGTTTAGGTGTGTTGATCTCATGACAGCTAATTGTACTACAGTTTGCTCCAAGTCATATATATATTTTTTTTCCAAGATGTAGCTCGACATTAACATAATGAGATATGGTTGGTTGTGAATTTTATTTATACTCCTATCTCTCCTCCTGTGTAATTGATTAGCGTTGCCCCCGTTAGGGTTCCTGTCCATTGCCCAAAACTATTCCCCTGTGGTCACAGTTTTGGGTTTTCCTCCCCTCAATTTGTATATATATGACAAGGTGGAATGTGAGATTGCATTATTTTTATTCTGTCTAATTTTTCAAATGCACAGATCTTCAGATCCATAGTTTGTAGTCAGATTATAAATGCAGACTAGGGTAATTCCTGCTTTTGGATTGGTGTGTGGTATTTTAGTTCCCCTGTAGTTGTGCTGCTGCAGTTCTCATGATCTGGAATGGTGCAGTGATTTCCTTTCAGTTATTATTTTTGTTGCACTTTCTTTAACGTGAAATGGATGTCTTCTGCAGGCTTGCAATGCACATGGATTGTTTTGTGTCCCATTGTATGACTCCCTTGGTATGATATTTCATGCTAGTAAGCTGCCACTTACATTTTCTGATGAAACAAGGCTGGACGGAGTTCATATCATACATTTAATCTTGCAGTAATATATTCTAATATATTTCCCATTTTGTTTCTAGGTGCTGGTGCAGTGGAATTCATCATGTGTCATGCAGAGGTGTCAATTGTTTTCGTAGAGGAGAAAAAGATTCCCGAGGCACGTCTAAAACTAGTTCAGCATGGATTATATGCGAGTATTTATGTTTATCATAACTTTTAAATAAATTCTTTAATGGTTAGTTTGGTTCGGGTGAATTAACTGATTCACTTTCATTCACCCTGTTTGAATACAAAAATATAAAATCCACCTTGGTTAATGAGGGTTAAATTTTTCCCCTTCATTCACCCTAATTTTCTCATTTTTATTAACCTCCAATTTTGGGGGGGGGGGGAGGGAGGGAAAAAAATAAATGAACTTTTACCTAATTAGACAAAAATACCCTCCCTAATATATGTGCTATAAAAGGAACTTCACTATAAGTGTCATTTGTTTTATATTTGAACCTTCATTCACCTCAATCCAAACTAAATTAAAACAATATTCACCCCGATTCATCCAACTCAGGTTAATTTAATCCAAACAACATTTTAAAAATTCACTTCGATTCATCTTTATTCCCTTCTTAGGTTTATTTTTATTGTTTACCCTCATCTCGATTCACCCCAGTCCAAACAAATCATAAAAATTCTGGGGCAGAAACCTGCATCAGTAGCATGATTCAGAAACATGCATTACCAGTCTAGACACATTGGACGTAATATTTGCTTATAAAGTTTGACTAGTGACATTTTATAATGTGATGGCAAGTCCGATAGCTTTTCAATTTTGTTCAGATTTTAACCATGTTGTTTTCCTACTTGATTATGTTTGTAATGCATTCTTCTCTGCGAGGAATTTTAGAGCAAGTAATAGATTCACATATTTGAACATTTAATGTGAAATTGAGGGTATTGTTTTCATGATAGCTGTGTGGAACCTTTCTGAACTTTCTTCACTGGAAAAAGAACAAACATTATAAAGACTAAAGTGCAGATTCTAACAATATGAAGAATTACTACTGTATGCTAATGTCCTGCACCAGCACCATTATATTTATGACAGTCAGAATACCTCGAGATTTTCAATTATAGGATTGTAGTACTTGCCAATCTCTGCTATTAATGTCAACTTTGTTAGCAGCGAGAACTCATTTCTTGATGATTATTTTTGTCATACCAGGTCTTGAAGACATTGCCTAAGACAACTAAATATCTAAAGAGTAAGCACCACTTCTTTTCTCTAGTCCTTTTTATAACAAAAATGAGGTAACCAAATGCCATCAACAATTGACATGTCTTTATATGCTATCTAGCCCTTGTGAGCTTTGGCAAGGTTAATATGGAGCTAAAGGAAAGTGCAAAGTTGTTTGGTTTGGCTGTGTACTCATGGAATGAATTTTTGCTGCTGGTAGGTTTTACATTTTCTGGCAACTATCTTCACAGTCTGCTTTTCATTATACTGTGAAAAATTTTTAATCTGTTGTTGACTTTGTGGGTGCCATAAGTAATTTTATTTGCACTTTTTTTCTTTTTTCTTCCATCAATAGATTTCTGTTAGCTATGTTGAAGGGCTGGTTGTTGCACAATATTCTGTTAGTTTTATTCTCTAATAAATTCCCGAGTTTCAAAATCAAAACCTAGACAGTTGCATTGTGAATTCCCCATTTTTTTATGAATAGCAATGTTGTGGCTAATATAGTAAAACGAGAAAAAATATATGTTCAGTTTTATGTCCAAGTTGTGGGTCATCAGCATTTTATCAAAATTTTCTTCAATAAAGGCATATAACCAGAGTTTGGCAAGGGAGCATGTAAAAATGTTTGTCATCTCAATGAATCTGCTTTAAATATTTGTTCCTTTTTTTGGCTCCTCACCTGCTAAGGGTGCTGCAATTTTTAATTGTACTTCCTAACTTAGCAAAGTGACCTTAGAGACTGTCCTTGCAGCTCGATATAATAATATATCTAACCACTGTGTATGTATATATACAGGGAAAAGATCAAGAATTCAATCTTCCTGTGAAGAAGAAAACTGATATTTGCACAATTATGTATACTAGTGGTACGACCAGTGAGCCCAAGGGAGTAATGATATCCAATAAAACTGTTGTCACTGTCATATCTGGTATAAATTACTCACTGAAGTACACTAATGAAGAGGTAAGCTCATGATTTCATTTTATTAGACATGGCTATGCTTGATTAGAAGCAATGATGCTTGACACATTTTCTCTTTGTCTTCTCTCTCTGCAATGCAACAGCTTATGCAGACTGATGTCTATTTTTCGTATCTGCCTTTAGCCCACATATTTGATCGAGTAATGGAGGAATTGTTTATCTCAGCTGGTGCCTCAATAGGATATTGGCGTGGGGTAAGTTGGAGACCGCACAGATATTAGCTTGAAATTGATGATTTCCGCATCCTAATTTTATTAATGGTTGCATCTTTAGGATATCAAACTTCTGGGAGAGGATATCAGCAACCTGAAGCCTTCTATTATGTGTGCTGTTCCACGAGTGTTGGATAGGATTTATTCTGGTAATCACTAAATCTGCTTGAGGCTGCTTAGTTGTAGACTTACATAATTTATTGTGACTTGAAACTTCAAAGCATTGACTTAGGGAATTGAAAGACTATTTTATTATTACAATGCACATGCTCATCTGCTTTGCTTCTTTCCATAATCCAAAGAATAATCTTTGAAAAAGCCGAACTGGTTGAGTATTGAAATCCAGTGGTCAATTAACATGTGTCATGTTAGCCAAACATTTTTTTACAAGTGGCCTTTTTTGCTTCACTTGAGCACACTATACATGTTGGTCCAGCTGCCTATGTTAGCATGCATTACGTACTCATGAAAAAAATGCAAGGCTCAACAACTATTTAGTTTGTCTTGGTTCTTTCTTGATATATCCTCCAGCCTTGAAGTGAGTTACTGTAGTAGTGTTCATCTTTTGAGTGGTGTAGAACTGCGACACTGGCATGAGATAGGAAAAACTTTGACATCGATCAAATTATTTTCACACAATATGGACTGCATTGCAATAATGAATATTGAGATTATATGAAGCCTGGACTGAATTTTGAAATGCACTTTTCATCTCTTTTTGACTTTTCTTGTAAGTTTCAGCTGTAAAATGTCTGTATCCTTCTTAAATTTGGGTAACCTCTGCTTCCCTCTTGTTTCTGACTCTCATAAGAATTAGTTTCTGGTGTCTGTGACTTTTTTTCTTTTCGGTCAGATCAGGAACTCTCTCTCTCTCTCTGACATTTCTGCTTCTGCTTCTGCAGGTCTAATGGAGAAGATCTCTGCCGGTGGTTTCATTAAGAGTACCTTGTTTAATATTGCACATGCCTAGTAAGTCAACATATAATCTTCCTAGGGCTTTACTGATTTCGTGGAGAATATGAGACAAGCCCACTTATCCCATCTTCAATATCCTTAGGCTGCCGCAAAAATTCTACTTGAGAAAAATCCACGGAGTTTTTGGTTAGAAATGCATCCCCCCCCCCCCTTTGTTGTAGTATCCATTCTCTCCTTCAATAGAAGCTTTCAGCCACTCACCTCTGTCCCACAATAAATTATTTATTCATTTAAAATTGTGTTTTTCACTTCATTTACTTGAAATTATTAAAGTCAAATTTGTTGCAACTGTAGCAAACTACATAACATGAATAGAGGCTACAAACACGAAGTGGCAGCTCCTCTGTTTGACAAAATTGTGTTCAGTAAGGTGGCTACAGCTTACAACAATCAATAGCCGCAGCTTATATTTGTTCCTTAGTTCTTCCTTGAGATTTGACAACTTTTTCACTCTTGGTCTTGTGTGATATTTGTGACCTTAGATAAAGGAGGGTCTTGGAGGGAATCTTCGCCTGATTCTTTCTGGAGGAGCACCTCTAGCTCCCCATGTTGAGACCTTTTTACGGGTGGCGACGTGTGCACATGTACTTCAAGGATATGGTATTCTCCTTTTGAGTTAGCATAAACATGCTCTTGTTTTATCTTTTTCTAGTATAGGTTGAGAAGCTGTACAATTTTCTTGTATCTTGCATAAACGTAGTAGTGACTTTGAGGTTGGATCAGTTCTACAAATCAGAATGACAAATTATTGCAACATTGCAATCATTAACATGAAATATAATGCCACTGCACCAGTTAACATGTGATGAGCTGTTCAAGTACGTCACATGTATTTTTTCTTTTTACTGACATCTTGTTTTTCCCTTATGTAGGTCTTACTGAAAGTTGTGCAGCTTCCTTCTTCCCACAACCAAATCAAATGGAAATGATTGGTACAGTTGGTCCTCCGGCACCATATGTCGATGTCTGCCTGGAATCTGTGCCTGAGATGGGATATGATGCTCTTTCAAGCACCCCTTGTGGGGAAATTTGTCTGCGAGGAGATACTCTTTTCTCAGGCTACTACAAACGTGAAGACCTTACAAAGGAGGTCGTTGTTGATGGATGGTTCCACACAGGTAAGCTGCCTTAGCCCAAAAATTTATTAGGTGAACAAGTACCATGGTGAACCCTCTCATATGCTATACCGCATGCAGTCTAAATGTTGTGGTGAACTGGAAGCGTGTTGACGCAACTCCATATGAGCCTCTCCCTACCAATAATTGCTCCTTAGCACATGCTAAGTAATGATGTTATTTCTTTATTCTTTTTTCCTTTATGTTTATTACTGTTAATATTCGTATTCTGTTCTGGTTTCAGGGGATATTGGGCAGTGGCAGCCAGATGGTGGTATGAAAATTATTGACAGAAAGAAGAATATTTTTAAGCTCTCTCAAGGAGAATATGTTTCTGTTGAGAACTTGGAAAATATATACAGCATGGCCCCTGAGATTGATTCGGTATGGCTGATTAATTCCTATGCCATACAAGTAATTTTGTTTCTTCCTCTGTCTGAATATTGTTGCCTCTTTATAAACAAAAACTTGAAGGAATACTAGTTAGACAGTATTCTTCCTCCAACCCAGGTTACTGCCAAGATCTATACTGTTACTCATGAACCTTTGTTTATCCATATCTTCGTTCTGTGATTGAGCATCTGATTACCTTACGTCGTCTTCAATTCCTGATGTATGTTTCAGATATGGGTCTATGGAAACAGCTTCCACTCTTTCCTTGTTGCTGTTGTCAATCCTAGTAAAGAAGCCCTTGAATTCTGGGCTGGAGAAAATGCAATTGATGGGGACTTCAATTCTGTATGCGAGAATTCTAAAGCCAAAATGTACATTATTGATCAACTTACAAAGACTGCTAAAAGAAACAAGGTGAGCTCAAGTACAAAATCGCACGATTTCAATTCATTGTTACCTTTTTATATCATGTCAATAAGTCAAGTTACACTGTTCATTCCATCCTGCTGATTAGAGGGAGAAAAACAACACTTCAGCCTTCATTGGAGGCTATCTGTTGATGAATTATTCTTTTGCCTTTTTTTTCCCTTAATTTTCTCACCTGCTAGTCTTTGCTACTGAAGTTCCTGTTTCCCTGACTCGACTTTGGTGCTTGTGGCAGCTGAAAGGCTTTGAGTTCATCAAATCTGTACATCTTGACCCCATACCATTTGACATGGAACGTGATCTTCTTACGCCTACATTCAAGAAGAAAAGGCCTCAGTTGCTTAAATATTACAAGGTTCGCTTACTTGTTTCTCTCAGCTCAAATGATGAGTGGGCTTTTGCTGATGAGTATCGTTCTAAGATAGCCTTATATGTTCGGGTCTTAGATCATTAGATGCTGATATGTTTGATGTCGACAAGAAAAGATCAAAATTGAAACAGAATGGGGCTGTAAATTCATTAGTGCCTTGTGACAATTACTGGGATTTTGAGAAGATAGAACACAAGCATCTGTTAGTCTAAGGGAGAACCACTTAAACTCAAGCTTCAGAAAAAAAGAGACGGCTATTAGTTATTCTTTCCTAGATTAGTAGATAACCATATCCCGTCTTAATATTTCTTCAAAAGAGACAAGACTGTCTTGAATTTTCCAACATATTGCATGCCTTAAATCAGTTAAGAACTGGTAGAGTCTACGCAATACCCAGACTGATCCATAAAAATTTATAAGTCCGAATGTCTTAAGTTCAGGATTTTGGAATTATATTTTACTATTTTTGGATATTTTATGAATATTCATTGAAAGTTTCCTGATTTAAGTACTATAAATCGTAATTTCAGGACATCATTGACCATATGTACCAGCGGCAGAATGGGAAATGAGCATGCTGAAGCTTAGTTTCGTCTGCATATAATCATATTTGATCCCTGAAGTTTCCAAGTGCTTCAAATCCTACGATCTACTAGAAGATGGTGAATCATAGCCCTGAAGTAAAATCAAGTGGTAGATTGTGAACAGTCTCCTCCGAAACTACAAAACTTGGCGATCAAAATATATAATCATTTTTTCCTTGTGTGGTTGATATTTCCCGTTTGCATCCAAGGGAAGCACCTCTGATTTGACCTATGGTATTCGGTTACAACTGCCCAAAATGCTAAAATGATGAACTAAATGTACTTACATTGCATATAATTAATATTTATTTTTCCTCGCCCAAATTAATCTATAGAAACAGTGATCTATTTAACATCAAAGAATGACCATCAGCTTCAAGTATAATTAATCAAGCAGAGTTGGTCCGATTATAGATTTGTATTATACTCCAATACTATGAAGTGTGCGTTTAACATATATCTGCTTCATAATTATTTTTCTAATAATTTTGAAAATATTAGAAGAGTTGTTATGCAAACTCAACCTTGATACCCTTTCTTATCATGACTTAAAGAGGGAACGCTTTTGTTTTGTTTTTGTTTTTTAATTTCCTATTTCCTTTTTTTTTTCTTTTTTCTTTTTTTAACTCTCCAACATAACATTCGAAGACCTTTGTGAGTTACTTATGATGTGAGCCGCAAGGAAAGACCTTTGTGAGCACTCTAGGAGTGGCTTGTCGAATATAAAATTGAAGATCATCCATGGCTATTAATAGGGGATTTCAATGTCATCCTGAATTCTTAATAAAAGTCCAGGGCATAATACATAAATAGGATATGGATGAATTTTGAGAATGCCTTCAAACCATCAAAGTTTAGGACATACTTTTCATTGTTTTCTTTCGTACTTAGACAAATAGGCAAGATCATGACCACCGAATAGCTTGTAAATTTGATAGAGTCCTAGGTAATCTTATGCGGTTTGATAATTATAGAGATATTAAGGTAGATTTTATGCCCCCCTTTAATTTCATATCATATGACAGTAAAAATTTGCGTCATAGAGGAGGCTTACATAGGTCCTAAACCATTTAAAATTTTTAACATATGGGAGAAAGATCTTGAGTTTTATGATACCGCCCACAAAGTATGGTGTGATCATGGAAAAAAGATCTTATTGAATGAAGTTAGATGGAGACTTAAAGCATTAAATATAGAACTGAGAAAGTTGAATGCGTAGAAATATGGAAGTATAAGCTAAAGAGTGCAAATAAGAAAAGATAATTTAGTTATGGATCAACAAAAGATTGATTAAGATCCTTTAAATAAAAACCTTATTAAAGGTGAAAAGAGGGCTTTGCAAAAGTTACACCATCTATCTTCTTGTTATGAAAGTTTTCTAAAACAAAAATCAAGAATTCCATGGTTAAAAATAGGTGATGGAAACTCTAGATTTTTCCATTATGTAATGAAAGGGCAAAGGATTGCAAATAAAATTCTCTCCATTAAGGATACTTATGAAAATAATTATGAGTCTCATGATGATATTGTCTAAGTCTTCATAAATTTATATGTCTCTATAAGGAACATATATAGGTAAGACATGCATCTTCTCAAAGGATATTGTGAATCTAGGACCTAAAATAGACACATATTCAAGTAAATATCTATTGAAACCAATCACAAAAGAGGAAATGCATGTTGCTTTATTCATTATGGGTAATGACAAAGATCCAGGTCTAAAAAGATATAATGCATTATTCTTCAAATGCACCTTGCACATTACAGGAGAAGTGTTGTGGTTAGCCATAAGAGAATTCTTTATTTCAAGTGTTATCCCATCCTCTCTTATTGTAAATTCTCTCTATTTACTCTTGAAGGTCCCTAATGTTGAGATGATAAGTGATTTTAGATCCATCACTTGCTGTAACACAATTTATAAAATTCTTGCAAAGGTTTTGGTAAAGAGGATTCAACAAGTTCTTAGTCAGTTACTAAATAATTTACAATCAACATTTATTAAGGGTTGAAATATAAGAGATAACCTTTTAATGGCTTATGATTTGGTTAAAGGTACTCCCATAATCATCTTTTCCCAATATGTATGTCCAAACTTGACATGAAGAAAGCCTACGACTCTATCAATTGGATATTTCTTCAACAAATACTTCTAGCACTAAATTTCCCTGTGCATTTTATCCACCATATAATATCTTGTATAAATTCAGTAAGTTACTCAATTGTTCTACTTGGTTAACTATATCCTCCTTTACAAGCTAAAAAGGGACTAAGGTGGGGGCCTTCTCTTTACTTGTTTGTCATTATTATGGAATATCTTACTAAACTTCTAATGAAGTTGTGGGACAATCCAAATTTCAAGACACATCCCAAGTGTGAGAGAATTAAATTAATCTCTCTCATCTCTTTTGATGATATCCTATTTTTCTATCAAGGAGATGAAGTCTTAGTTAAGATTTTACTTGATACTTTCTCAATCTTCTCAGGGCTTTCAAGTTTGTAATTGAACTCATCTAAGAGTCTCATATATTATGGATGAACTATGTATAACTGTTTGCCTATTGGTGTATACAAGAGGGACATCCTTGTAAAATACTTAGGCTTACCCCTTTCAAGTTGATCACTGAGGAATAATGAATATCAAATTTTATTAGATATCATTATAGAAAGGTTGAACCAATGCAAAATAGATTCCTAAGTTATGCAGGGAGAATGGAGTTGATTAAATCTATATTGTTTGGTATCCAACCTTATTGGATTATGCTATATATCCTACCTAAGAAAATAGTTTAGGACATAAACACCCTATGCAGAGCCTTTTCGTGATGAGGAGCCTCTTCTTTAACCAAGAAATAACCTATTGCTTGGAAACAAGAGTGTAAACCTCATAAGGAAGGAGGCCTTGGGTTAACGAATCTAGAAACTTGGAATAGGGTTACTGGTTATATTTTTGTGGAATATAAGTAGTAAACAAGATATTATATGGGTTATGAGGGTACATAGCTACTACATTAAAAACATAAATCTAGGGTGTTCATGATAGTGGGACTATATCATGGTGCTTAAGAAAATTCCTTCAACTTAGACTAGTCTTTGTGGACTTAGTGCAAGTGAATGTTCATCAGATACTAAATGCAAATATGGCCTATAATATTTCAATGGTCTATGATTTGATTAGGCTAAGGAGAGGTGGCAAGTTGGAGGAACATAGTTTGGAACTCGATTACTTTGCCAAGATAAAGATTCCACTTATGGCTAGTGGTGCATGATATAATGTATACCTAAGACTAAGTGATAGTAATGGGAAAGATAATATATCAAACCTATGTGATATGTAATGAAGACCACGAAATAATGGATCATTTGCACTTCAAATGCACTTATGTTCAAGCTATTTTGATTCAAAATATCCAAGCCATGGGATGCACTCATATACTAATTGGGCTTAATAGTGTGTTGCATTGGATGAATAGAGGTGGTAGAGGACCAAATATTAGAACACATTTCATCCATTACTTAATGGCTATAGTAGCTTGCCACATTTAGGAGGAGTGTCATCAAAGGATTTTTCCAGCATAAGAGTAATATGTTGTCTAATTTAGAAAATTGTTAAAGAAATGAAAAGTATGGTGGAAATATTATCTTTTTGCAATTCTCTCTTTAAGCTAGTTATATACATAGATAACTTAGATCATGTATAAGGAGTACTTCTTTTTCTAAAATTTTCGAGGCAATAAAATACTTACATTACTTACAAAAAAACATGTGAATCCTCATCCTTAGTAGTTGTTAAAGTCTCCTCACTGTTAGCACCACAGTCACGTCACAATAAAGCTCAATTAGTAATTCAATTTCAACTAGCAGAGTAGCAAGGGAAATAATGAGTGAAAGAATTTCATGGAGGTGAACGAAGATTGCAAAGACCTTATAGAAATAATTGACGGAGTTGGACCTTCATCTCAAGCAATGACCTATAGGTGTAATGATACAATTTTCCCTAGATTTAAAGGAAGACTCATTATTTCTATGGCGTGATAGACCGGTTTGGTCTAATTTTTAGTCTAAAGTGTAATCTACTGCACAATGTTCTGTTATTTGAGCTTGTCAAAATAATTCAAGCACTAAAGCACATACGTACCAACTAAGATAGAGGTTAGCCGTTGCACTAATATATATGGAAATTAAAAACAACACAACGACAACTTATATATTATAAAAGGAGTACGAAACCATCAAATCTCTTTATGGTACCTCCCTCCCTTATTTGTCATCACTCATTACTTCATTAGTCCGCTTGCTCTTCCTCTTCTTCTACCTCTGATTCACGCCTCTCATCCTCTTGTTCGACTTCTCCTCCTTCAACTGGCAGGTGAGAGCCAAAGCACTATAGACCTGAGGCTTGTTCATCAATTTTCACTATTCTTATACTTTGGTGTATCAATTTTTTCCATCTCTCTGGTTCCAATAAAGCATGGCATGTCATGATCGATTATAATACTAGAATTATATTTGTTCCATGAGCAAAACGGGGAATCAATGGGACTTTCTCTAAATTGTAGCCCTATTTTGCTAACATCAGATCAATTCAAAGTTCAATTGGGGCTCATTAGAGGTTGGTTTGAGAGTGCATATTTATTTTAGGTATCGATTCTTATATTTCAGTTTAGATAGGTTTAATATCTCAACATATTAGATTAGATTGAATTAATATCATTCGACATGACATGTAATAGCTTTTGGGATAAATGTGGAACCATTCTAATCGAGAAACGATGGGGCGGAATGTGGTACAGTGTGAATGAAATTGGGCCTAAATGTTTGCTATTTGTTGCTATAGAAGATTTCCTCGGACAATGCTCAGATAGTTATTTGTTTAGTTAATCCAATGTATAATACAACATATCAAATTTGTGAATTAATCTAGTTTGGTTTGTTTAATTGTCAGGAAACAGAATGCGGTTTTGATCTTATGTCATTTTGGACCAACTCAACCACTTTAGAGATATATTTTTTTCTAAATTTTACTTATTAGCTTCTATATAAAAGTTTGTTATTTTGCACTAAAAAGATGTGATATCGCACTTGTATTTATAGATAAAGTGTGTATTTAAGGATGACCCGCCTAAAGCATTGATGGTTTCAGGGTGAATACATTGACTAGTTAGATTGACGTTATATTTATTCAATGACCGAATTTTGTTATTGGTAGTAGGTGGTGATACTCTGGGTTGATTCATTTGCAGTCTTAAATGACTATTTTTGAGGATTTTGACACAAATTTGACATGGTTGCCATTTTTAAGGCGGGTCTACACGAGAATGGACTATTGTTTAACAATATCATGAAAGTAGAAGAAATTTATGTAAGCTGCCGTAACATGTAATACCCCCAAAATTTACTACTGAAAAATTTTGTTTCATTTGAAAGAGTTAGCGGAAGCAAATTATAAAATCGTGAATTCTGGAGATATTACCGCCACACTTAGTACCAGACCGGTTCACTCCTACCGTTCCAGTACTAAGTGCTAAGGCTAAAATTGTAAAACACAATTTACAATCCATTTTCAAATCAGAGTAGCACATCAAATCAATTACAATAATGAAATCCACCAATGTGGTTACTTTCACAACGTTAACATTAAAACCAGGAATTTACAAGAGAAAGAGAAAAACCCTAACGGTACCGGATAATTCCTTACTATCTTTCCCGTTGCCCACTTGAGGAGCACCTAAAAATACCTACAAGGAGCACTGCCCATTGAATAGGCAGGGGCCCCACGAAGGGAATCCCTTCAGTACTATGGTACTGAGTAACCCTTTAATACCACACTTAAAAATAAGCACGCAATGCAACACATAATGCAAGCTATATACATATGTAATAAGAGGTGCATACATAACAATCACATATATAACAAGGCTGCCTCATATCAACAAGCTATAAGTTACGATCGATACTTTTAGGCCTTAAGCCATGTCATAGTTTAAAATCAATACATTCGGGCATTAAGCCATTATTCCATCATCATTCAATTAATCTCACATTTTATATCCATATGAGTGCGAGAACCCCACTATTATAGCCAGTGGATCGGTCACTTATAGGGCAGAATGCACCTAACCACTATTATATGTCGGTGGATTGGTCTCCAGGGCAAAACGCTCCTAGCCACTATTATTCGCCGGTGGACCGGTCTGGCCTGACTCACATGTTGTTCCACTATAAGTGATTAGTATTTTTCCATAACTTTATTTACATACATAACTAGTTTTATTGAGCTCGGGATCCCCACTATTATTGCTGATGGATCGGAATATATATCAACATCATTCAGGGCAACACGCTCCCGGGCCACTATTATATCTGGTGGATCGGTACTCATATTCACTTACTAGGCCAACACGCTCCTGGGCCACTATTATATCTGGTGGATCGGTACTCATAATCACTTGCCAGGGCAACACGCTCCTGGGCCACTGTTATAACCGGTGGATCGGTACTCATTATCATAAGTCAACTGGGCCCGTCTCATTAATCTTTCACTTTCGTAATTAGTGTTTTTCCTTTCTTTAATCAGTACAACAATTATATTTATTTGCCTCGGACGGGAGATCAAGAACCCGAGACACAAAGGTACACCGGTCGTATCGGTGCATACAAGCTACTCAGTACCCTTCAACCACAAACCCAAGGACGCAAATGTACCCTGGTCGTACTGGTGCATAAAGCTACTCAGTACCCTACCGACAATGACACCTAATCCATAAGTATGCATACCCCATAACTAGGTCCGTAGAGCTAGATAGAGTAAGATATAGGGCCTGGCTGGCACACAAAGGCACACCAGCAAATACCAGAATAATTGTGGACTAAACCACGTCTTTAGGGTAGCGACCCCTAAAGAGTCACCATTCCCGATTTCGAGGTCTTTCACTTTAAGTATTAGTGTATTAGTTAAGGTGGTCACAAAAAGGCATGATAATCAGATACTTATTCACTTTCAATCGTTCTGATATCATTAGTCATTTCTTATTCATATGGTTATCCAAGGTATCATAAAGAAACCATTAAGGCCATCACAATCTCATCTAATTTTGAATTAGGATTCATTCTCGTAATACTTACTAATTATCAAATACTCTTACCTGGCTAATCAGCATTATTTGAATCATATTATGAAATTCCACAATCACAACGACATATTAGGTATAAATTACTTATCTACCCCTTACTTGTGTATTTGCTAAGTCATTCCTTCCTTACTTGACAAATTACCCTATTACCCTTCAGGTTGCATAATTACCAAATTACCCTTTACTCGGTTTAGGTTACCAAGTTATCTCCTACGCCTTTTTAAATCACCATTCACCTCTCATAATTGCTACACTTATCATATTTCCCATTTGGTTGGTTAGATTACCGAATTGCCCTTCTCCTTTACTATAATTACTAAATTGGCCTTGAGTTGGATAAATTACCAAATTACCCTCCTTCATTATTATGATTACTATTTTGCCCCTTTAGTTGGTTAAATAATTACCAATTTACCCTTTAGTTGGATAATTTACCAGATTGCCCTTCTCTTTTATCATAATTACCATTTTACCCCTCTCAATTATTGTAATTGCCATTTTACCCTTTCAATTATTATAAATCCCAAATTACCCTTCTTCATAATTACAATTATTAATTTACCCTCCTTCATAATTATAATTACCAATTTACCCTTCTTCATATTTATAATTATTAATTTACCCTTCTCCATTCTTATAATTACTATATTGCCCTTCTCCATTATTAAAATTACCATAATACCCTTTTATTGGTTAATTTACCAAATTACCCTTCTCTATTATCATAATTATCCAATTACCCCTTTTTAATCATAATTTAACTACCAATTTATCCTTCGTCGTTATCATTATTACCAAGTTACCCCTTACTCCCAAATTTGCCATAAATATCCTTTTATTTACAAAATTACCATTCTACCCCTTACTTCCAAATTGCCATAATATCCTTTTATTTATAAAAATTACCATTTTGCCCCCTTACATCCAATTTTACCATATTACCCTTTTGCGTACAAATTACCATAATACCCTCCTTCATCCAAAATTACTATTTTACCCCTTACTCCCAAAATTACCATTCTTACTACTTATAAAATTACTATATTGCTCTTTGACTCCAAAATTACCACTTTACCCTTTTCTCCAAAAATTACCATAATACCTCTTTACTTATAAAATTATAATTTTTCCATTTAATCATAAAATTACCATATTGTTCTTTTGCTTCAAAAATTACCATAATACCCTTCTTTCTCACAACTTACAATTTTATCCTTTTACTTATAAAATTATCATTTCACCCCTTTCTTTTGAAATTACCAAAATACCCTTTTGCTTATAAAATCACCGTTTTACCTCTTTCTTTCAAAATTACCAAAATACCCCTTTACTAAAAAATTTCCAAAATACCCTTTTCACTTATAAAATTTCCACTTAACCCCTTTATTACACCACTTTTATGAATTTACCACCACTACATAAAATACTAATATTAGCACTTCATTCTTATTATTTAACTCCACCAACTTGTCATTATTCAACATAATACTCATTAGCGACTACGTATATTAGATCACATACTTACATAAGCATATTACTAAAATACCCTTAGACAATAATATGATTCATGCATTAGCAACATAATACATCATAGACAAGCATTTAACATTTCCATCAAATATCAAACTCATTCCTTAAGTATCATCTCTACACATGGCACAAAAGCTATCATAATTTTCTTTTCTTTTCTTTTTATCAATCAATATAAGCAACCATATATATATCATACTAGGTAACACAAAACATGCATAAAAATCATACTAAAATCCCTAATGTGTTAGCATACGTTTTTCCATGAATTTAAGTGAGGTTTAATGATTACCTTAATTCCGCAAAAATCAAACCTTACTGGTATCTCGGTTAAAGATTCAAAGCTTAATTAGCAACTCAACACCTCAAAATTTAGACATAAATTCCAAATCAAAGGGGGAGCTCACGCTGCATGAACAGTGTGAGTCACATGCAGATTAAGGGGGAGAAAGGGGTCGAAGGTGGTGAGGTAGAAGGGAGGGGGAATGGCTTGGTTTAGGGACTTTAGGCTAGAAAAGGAGGTAGATGGGGGAGGATTGGAGGCAAAGGAAGGGTGCAGAAGTGAAGAGGGGGTGTAGGTGGAGGCTGGAGATGGTTTCACGGCGACATAGGGAAACGGAGGCGGCGACAGCAAGGTGGCGAAGATGGTTGTCGGGCTGGGCGTGGCTGAGAAGGAAGGAAAAGAGAGGGGGAAAATGAAGGGGCTGCTTTCGGGAAAGTAAGGTATGGGGTGGTAGAGGAGGTTGCAGGGTGTGGATTGGTAGTTTGGGTGGCGGCAGAGGTGGTCGGACGGCGGCGAATGGGGCGGTTGCAGGTGGCTTGGCGATAAGGGAGAAAAGTGGGGAGAAAAAGAAGAGGTGGAGAAGGGAGGAGCTGTAGGGGCTCGAGGATGGCTTGGATGGTCTCGTGGTGGTGCAGGGTTGAGGTATAGGGTGGTAGTGGGTGGCGTAGGGGCTTGGTGCGGTGGTTGGAGCGGTAGTTGGCGACAGCGAGCAAAAACCGGGGGGAAAATGGGGGAGGAGAAAATGAGAGAAGGAGCTCGGAGAAGGAGAAAAGGGCTCGAAATTATGAGTAGGATGAGGCAATGAGGGATGAAGAAAAATAAGAGGAGGCAGAGGGGAGTAGGTGGCCGGCCAGGGTAGGTTGTAGGGTGGCAGATGGTGGTCGGGTGATAGGGAGGTGAAGGGAAGAAGAGGGAAAGGAAAAGGGGCATGTGAGCTATGGTCCAGAGGTTGGTTTGGTTTGAAATAGGAAAGAAAATGACGGGGAAGGGAGAGAGAGTGGCAGGGAGGTAGGTGGTGGCTGGTATGGCAGTTGCAGGCAGCCGGCGTGTTCGATAATGGCAGAAAATGGTGGTCGGGCGTGGAAGAAGAGAGAAAGGAAGGGGGAGGGGTGCGAACGGGCAGACAGGTGCAGGAAAGAAAAGTAAGCCGGTCGGTCCAGTCTGGAAAAAAAAAAAAGAACGTTTGGGCTGCATCGCACGGGCCACGTGGGAGAGGGAGGAAGGAAGGGGGAGGGAGAGATGGGTCGAGGCCCAGTGTGTAGGGGAGAGGAGGGAGAGATGGGTCGAGGCCCAGTGTGTAGGGAGAGATGGGTCACTCCAAAAAATTTGAAGTTTGGTGCTAATAAAGGGACTGCGAAGCCAACTAAGGTAATTTGCAGCAGCAAGAAGGCGCGGTCCGGTGCTTCACAGAGTAAGGTTATATAAGGGTCTGTCTGTTGGACCCTTCTCTCCCCAACTGATTCTTTGGTTATGGTTGCTCCTCCCCTTCGCAAATTCTTATTTTCGAATGTCACCCTCAAGGGTGCAGGAAGCGCAACCTTTAGAGCTCATTTCTCTAAGCTGGTTAGATAGTATGATCCTCCTTTCGATGGTAATCTACAGGCGGAAAGTGCAAGGCTTTTGGGGTGGTATTTGGCTTTTGTGGCGGCCGAACCGTTTAGAGGCAATGAAGCACGGGGACGCTGAAGTGCGCCCATTTTGCATCCTCGGGACGTTTCTAGGGATGAAACGCGAGACGGGACACTGATTTTTAAAAATAAAAACCTCAAAAACGACGTCATTTTGGAGGATTTTAGTCAACTAAAGCTACTTGCCCCATCCCCTTGCCCATGATCGTAGGAATGCATGGTTGCACACACGACGCCCAGCCCAGTTTCCCACTTGCCCAGTCCTCCCCCTTCACCCTTCCAATCGAACACTTTCTTTTGACCTGAGGGCTGCGGCTGGTGGCTGCTACTTAGCTTCGTTCCAAACGAATCGCAGCAGCATCATTCTCCCTCCCTGCCCAGCACTCACCGGCGACCATCAACCATCGACCAAAGATCCATCTTCCATTCTCCCTCCCTGCCTAGTAGCATTGTTTCCTGAAGTGTAGAGTTTTGGTTCTATTCCGTTGCTCTGCATCTCCGCCACCGTTGCTGGGCTCTACAACGCCTCAAGTTCGTTGCTCCCACAACCACGATAAGACCCTTCTATTCCCTTGCTATCACCCTGCTATCTTACGAGTAGTAAAATGTGCCTGTGATTACTGCTGCTGTAACACCCCCATTTTTAGCACTTGAATTTTTTTTTAAAAAGAGTTGACTGTAGAAGCTAAGCCAATAAAAAACGTAGGGTCTTACCGCCACACTTAGTATAAGTCTGGTTCCTCTACCTTTCTTATACTAAGTATTAAGGCTAAAATGTTTATCTGCTTAAATTAAGAATAATAATGGATAAGAAGAAGAGAAAGGTTTCATTACAATATTAAATTGTTCTGATAACACAAGATTAAACAAAAGAGTTACTACTGACAAAGGAAAGAAATACATAAGGGGACATTAGAGTCCAAAAGATATCAAGATAAAAAGATGCTGGAATGGACATCGGATAGTCCTAACGCTCAACCCATACCAAAAGCCATCAAGCTGTACCCTCAAAGTACTCCTACAAGGTAAAGATTGCTCATTGAATATGCAAGGGACCATAAAACGGAACCCATTAGTACAACGGTACTGAGTAAACTAATATACAATACTAAGTAGGTAAATATCACATGGAGCACATAGAAGGTACCAAAAAGTATCATTTCATAACACGTTCAATAGTACATACCATAGCAAAGTGCCACATTCATACCATATGCCACATGTCTATCACATCAAGCTTAACCATATTACAACTATTTCATTAATCCAATTATACCAAGGTGTTCCATGAAAATAAAAACACCAAACCATAATTAAGGCCTTTCACGATAACCACACCTATTCCAATTATAACATGATAAGGAAATCACCGAGACAATTGCCAACCAATACACCAAATCCAAATAGTACACGAATGCAACTATCAAACCAACATACTAAAACCAAGTAGTGCGTGGAGGAAACTACCAAATCAAAAAATCACAACAATCCATTTAAATCCTTATACAATAATTATTTATATTTTAATTACTCGAGGGGATACAATAATAACCTGGAGACATAAAAGTACACCTGTCATACCGGCTCATTAAAGCAACACGGTATCCTCCCAACTTTAACCCAGAGACATAAAAGTACTCCAGTCATATTGGTGCAACAAAGCAACACAATATCCTCCCATCCTAGGAAACATAATCCTTAAGTATCGATACCCCCTATAGGGCCCGTAAGTCACCTATAGAGTAGACTAGGGCCATACTAGGGCACAACTGGCATACCAAAAAAATAAACACAAATCAAGGACTCTTACCTTGTCTCTAGGGTAGCTACCCCTCGAGAGAAACCATTACCAAATCTTTAGGTCTTCCAATTTAAGTATTAATATCTTAATAAGGTGATCATAAAATATCACATAATGCACAATTATTCCAATTTCATTCTTAACCATTTTTATTTTATTTCAATTATTCAAGTCGATCATAAGGTCAATAATCCACACCAAAATCAAATTCAACACTAAGGTCAACTTAGGAATCCATTAAGGTCATCATATTCCAATTATTCACACTTTTAGGTATAATAAGTCATAAATGACCAAAATGCCCTTATATGTTATTTATTCAATAGTTTCCTACTTTAATACCAATTTTTATTATAATTAAGAAAAATTCATGGTACGACTAAATAACATTAAAATAGGTACATTAATATAAAATAACAATTCTATAAATTTTCAGGAGTGACAAAAATACCATTTTGCTCCTAAAACACAATTAAGCTCATTTAGCACATAAAACTGCCATCATGCATAATTATTTTAACACAAGCAACCCTATTTTAATGTGCTATCATACATATATTTAATATAAATAAATTTAGCATACCCTTGAATAAAAATATATGGTCACACACTTAGAGAAATTAATAACAATATATGATGCATGTATATATATATTTTTTGAGATTATAAGAAAGCATAAATTACACTTACGCATAACATAAGAAACTTTAAACATACTATCACATGATTTTTATATATTTAGTAGGAGCATATGGTTTACCTCTTTCCAAGCACAAATAGCAAAATAACACAAAGAATTCCCAAAAGAATATTAGCACCTTCGAAAGATGGAGACACAAGAGGAGAAGACAAAGGATGACAACTTCACAATGTAACCAAAAATCTAACCTTTGTTACTTATTTAAAAACAAATAAAGGATAGATAGAAGGAAATTTAGAAGTGAAAACAAGAGAATAAGGATAAAGAGAGGAGGATGGGTCTTGATTATAAGCTCAACAAATATTAAGAATACTTAGCAAAAATAACCAAAATGAAGAGAAAGGTGGGAGCAACCAAGAGGAGAAAATGAGACAAATTCTGAATGAAAACAAAGAAAGAAAATTGGGGTATAATTAGGAGATGGAGGAACCAAAAATCTGCAGCCACAAGAGAGAGAGAGGTAGCTTGTTCAACACTTGAATGATAAAGGATAAGGTGTTTGAGTGTGTAAGGTGGTGGAGTGTATTTAGGTTTAATAAAGTTGTAAAAACCAATCAATCAATCAAGGGATGAGGTAGGTGATGGTGTGCAAGTCCAAGGTCAGATTTAAGCATGGGGAATGCAAGTGAAGAAGGTTGAGTGCAAGAAAAGCCAAAGTGACATAACTAGCATAGGTAGAAAGTGTAAGAAAGTAACTTGGGCTCAAATTTTGGTTGAATGAATAAGAAAATGGTCAATTTGATACACAATCTGATCATGGAAGTGTAGGGAAGTAATCTCGTGCATGAACAGTAATTTTAGGATTTATATATTATTTTTAGTGGTAAAAAGATCAATAAAGATGATAAAATTAATACAAATAGAAAATAAGCTCCTAAAATTACCAAAATTCGTAAAAAAAACCTTGAAATAATATTTTAAACTCAAATGTAAAATTTTATGAATTTACAACAAGATTTGATATATAAAATATTGAAATTACGGTTAATTAACAAGCTCATAAGGTAATTACTAACATAAATACCAAAACTATTCCTAAAATCACTAAACTTTCCATACCAACTTATTTAATTATTTAAAACCTAAATATAATTTTTCATAATTTTTAACACAAATTTGATATGATATTTAGCTAGCATACCGTAATTATACATTTTGCATATAAAATTCAAAAGGGATAACAAACACAAATAAAATTAAACCAAAATTTCTATAATTATATTTAAATGAATTTAGGACCTAAATAAAATTTTATAATAATATTTTACAAGGTTTAACTTAAAATTTTACATATATAAATAGTATTTTATAAGCAAGGTATGCCTAGCCGCAAAATCGCAATTACTACCGAATCACCCAAATAATCTTGAGGCTATAAAATTTTCTACAATAATGTATGTAATTAATTACACATAATTATAGCTCTTTAAAAATGGGGTATTACAGCTGCATTGTGCTGAGCATTGAAATTATTGCTGAGCATGGTGATTTCTGCAACATTGTGCTACGCCTTTGGGCTTTGGATTGGTCATGTACATCAAAGTATTTTTGTATCATAACATATGATCATGTCCCAAATTTGGTTTATTTTAACACTATCAAACAACACCTAGCCGAAGGAATTAAAAGATTAGTCTCAATCTGACCATTATAACATCTATAATGTAATTTCACTACTTGATAAAGTTTGGCTAAACTTGAAATGAAAACACTCTTTGTGATTCTTGAAGAATGAGGGGCAATGGCAGCCCATTGAAGGCTTTCAAAAATGTGAAGAATGGTTGAAATGAAAGGCTGATTTGGGTTGGTGGTGTTGTGTTGTGATTGTTAATTTTGGTTGTTATTGTTGTTTTGTTAGTGTTGTTGTGTTGTGATTACCGATTTGATTTTTTTTGTTGTGTTGTGATAGTTGATTATGATTTCTCTTTGTGTTGTTTTTGATGTGTTGTGAATGTTGATTTATTGTTGTTGTGTTGTGATTGCTAAATGATTGTTAAATTCGATTTTTGTTGTTGTTGTTGTGTTGTTAATGCTGATTTTGGTTTGTGTTATTGTTGTTGGGTTGTGATTGTTAATTTTGTTTTGTAGTGTTGTTGTTGTGATTTAAATAGAGTCACTGATCATTTGTTATATATTACTTGCAGTGATTTATGTTATTGGTGTTGTATTGTGTTGTGGGCCTATGGCGTTGTGGTGTCGTGATTGTATCATGACTTCTAGTGGCAGTAATAGTAACATGGGTTCTACGAGTGCTAGTGTATCTTCTACGGATGTAAATGATAATCCTCTTTGGAATTATGTTACTAAATGTGAGAAAACTAGTGGAGGGGGAACTATTTTGTGGACGTGTAATTTTTGTAATCAAACAAAGCAAGAAAGTTATACAAGGGTGAGAGCTCATTTGTTGAATATTCCTGGTAAAGGTATTGCTACTTGTAAGAAAGTGAGGGCGGAGGACAAGCTTGAAATGGTAACTTTAGAAAATGAAGCTTTGAAAAGAGTTGAACAAATGATGCCAAAAAATGTGCCTTTACCTAATTCAAGGATGGATGTATCTTTATTGAAGAAGAGACGAGTGAGTGATATAAATCCTATAGAGAAAGCTTTTAACAATCAATTGCGTTCTCAATTAGATGCAATAATTTCTAGAATGTTATACACCAACAGTATTCCATTTAATTTAGCAAGAAATCATTTTTTTATTGTAGCTTTTGCTTTTGCTACTAGCCATACTTTACCTGGTTATGGTCCACCAGGTTATAATCATTTGAGAACAATGTTACTTCAATAAGAAAAATCAAACATAGAGTGATTATTGGAACCAATAAAAAAGACATGGAGGGAAAAGGGTGTTACTATTGTGTCTGATGGTTGGAGTGATGCACAAAGAATATCATTAATAAATTTTATTGCAATTTATGATTCGGGTCCTATGTTTTTAAAGGAAATTGATGCTTTGGGTGAGATCAAAGACAAACACTTCATTTCTAAACTATTGAAAGAAGTCATTGATGAGGTAGGTTATCAAAATATTGTACAAGTTATCACTGATAATGCATCTAATTGTAAAGCAGCTGGTGAGATCATTAAACAAATTTATCCTCATATTCATTGGACTCCATGTGTTGTTCATACCCTTAATCTTTCTTTGAAAAAAATTTGTGCTGCAAGAAATGTGAAAAATAATGTTGAGACATATGAAGAATGTCATGGAGATTCTATTCAAATCAATAATTTTATAATGATGCATTCCATGAGATTAGCCATGTTCAATAGGTTTGCTTCTCTAAAGTTGCTTGCAATTGCTGATACTCGTTTTGCTCAAGTTGTTGTTACATTGAAGAGAATGAAGCTTATAAAATTAGCCTTCAAGCTATGGTAATTAGTGAAGAGTGGTTTTCTTATAAAGCTGATAATATTAGAAAAGCAAGGTTTGTGAAGGAAAAATTTCTTGATGATTTATGGTGGGAGAAGGTTGATTATATCCTTGAGTTTACACAGCCTATTTACCATATGATTAGAGAGTGTGATGTCGATAAACCAACCCTTTACCTTATCTATGAAATGTGGGACACAATGACTGATGAAGTGAGAAATGTCATTTATAAGCATGAGTGTAAAAAGGTTGGAGACATGCCTTCTTTCTTTCAAGTGGTATATACTATACTCACAACCCGTTGGACCAAAATTAGTACGCCTGTTCATTGTTTGGCATACTCATTGAACCAAGGTTAACCTTATTTTGTTTTAATTAAAGTGTTATCTTCTTATTTCTTTAATTTAACAACTAATAATAGTATCTATAGTTTTGTTGATTTCTTCCTTTGAGTGAAGGTATTACACTAATATTTGGTTAAATGTTAAGTCACCTAGATTTGCTCCTTCTAGAGATGAAGAGGTTTCCATCGAAAGGAACAAGTGTTTTAAAAGGTTTTTCCCCAATCATGAAGCTCACTCCAAAGTTAATATGGAGTTTGTGAATTTTGCACTTAAACACAGTCCATTTGGAGAATTTGATTCTCTTTATGATAGAGACATTCTTGATCCAAAGGCTTGGTGGGGAGTTCATGGCTCAAGTGCACCATTACTTCAAGATATTGCCCTCAAATTGCTTGGCCAAGTATCTTCTTCTTCATGTAGTGAATGAAATTAGAGTACATATGGTTTTATTCATTCTATGAAAAGGAATAGAATGCTTCCTAAGCATGCCGAAGACTTAGTGTATGTTCATAACAATCATCATCTCCTATCAAGGAGACTTCTGGAATATAAGGAGCAAAAATCAATGATGTGGGATATCTATGGTAATATTTTTCTCGTTGTTTACTAATTCTGTATTACATTATAAACTGTGACAACTATTAAATGACAAATTTATTATTATTTTTTTTGCATAGGTGATAACTTTGGTTCTTTTGAAGATATTGGATTACTTAATATTGCTTCTCTTTCTCTTGATGAACTCGAGTTAGAGGCCGTGATTTTTTTCCAAAACAAGGGTTGAAGATGAAGAAGTAGAAGTAGTTGATGTCATTAATGAAAATGAACATTTAATTTAATAGTGTTGAATGTATGATTTTAAGTAATTTAGTATGAGTTTGAGAATTAAATTTTAGTTGTGTAATTTTTTAATTTAATATATGCTTTTATTTTAATATTTATGTATATTGATGTTTCCTCCTGTCTCCGTTTCCTAATTTTTTGAATCATGGCATTTCCCTATTTCACCCGTTCTCCATTTCCTCGTCCCTGTCCCTGTCCGCGTGCATCACTGTTTAGAGGTGCATGGACTAGTACTAGGGGCTTCAATCCTGCTACTACACAAGAGTGTTAGGTTGTGTCTGAGTAGGTTTGTAAATGAACTAATCCATTTCGATATTCAACTTAGTTCGTTAAAAGTTCAGTTAGAATCGTTCGTTTAGTTAAATGAGTTGAACTCAAGTCTTATTTTTAGGCTCATTTATGAAACGAGATGAGCTCGAATTCGAAAAAGTAAGGTTCGATTTATTTTATGATTTTTGGTCGTGAGCTCAGTTCGACTCATTTGTTTAATTAAATGAGTTAAACCCGAGCCCAGGACTATTCGTCTCGACTTGGCTCATTTATAGTCCTACGTACGAGTAAAAAATTCTTCCAACACTACAAGTAAACGGATTTTTGGCAATAGGGTAATGTTGTTGCCAAAAATACTTTTGCAATAATATTGTATTTTTGGCAACTTTCGATAAGTATAGAAGCATACCTAAAGGTTTCTGCAACCATTTTTTTTATCCTTGCCAGTTTTTTTTTATGATGATAATTTTATGACTAAGGAAAATATTGTTGTCCTAAATGACCGTCATTAATTTTCAAGCATTTATATTTATCACAGTGATACCTTTATTGTCAATGAAGTCTCATTTTTAGCCACAATAGTTTATCCGCCAATAACGTACCATTTTCTGTAACAACGATTTTGTTGCTAATGATGTACTATTTTTTACCACAACTATTGTATTGCTAATGATATTCTATTTTGTGCGACAATTGTTTTTTCGCCAATAATATTTTTCACAACCAAGGTGTTCGTTACCACTGATGTGCTATTTCCTTTTTCTTTTTTCATATGCATTTTTTACATCAATAATTATATTTTCCGCAACAACAATTATTCAACTATCATATTACCTAAAATTCTTAATGAGTCTTAAATATGTTTACTTCATACATATATTTATCAAACGCAAGCATCAATATTTAAATTAAATTAAATTAAATTATATAATTCATCAATTACATAGTCATTAATTCATTACAAATATTCAAAAAGAAGATATTGATCAAAATATCCCAAAAAAATATTGTCCATATCATGTCCACAAACACACACACACACACACACCCATCATTGTTATCTCCATCTTCATCATGATGTTATAAAACTAGATGAATGAAATATATATATATATATATATATATATATATAACCATACATATCTAGTGAAAGAATATTTATCTTTTGGCTACATGGTATAAAAACAACTTCATGGTAACCTCGTACTAGGCTCATGCCAAACCAACTCAAGGTGAACGATGAATGCCTTTTAGCATTCTACTTGATATCTACCCACAAGCTTACAAATCAACTAAAAGGAAAGTATTAATCATCTCAAAAGTCATTATGCTTGTCTTAGGTACCGTCGTCAACCATACCCATAACTAAAAGGAAAGTGTTAGTCATTACTTCTTCCATGTAAACATAAATGAATAGTAAGATGTTGACAAGAAACTAATCTGACACCCAAAAAAAAACTTGAGCTAGACCAAGCACATGTATAGATTGGTCAAGATGTACTAGACAAAAATTTATTTGAAGACATATATATATATTTTAGGTTTTTTTTCATAGAGGCATAAACATTTATACATTTTCTATAAAAGCATAAGTATTTAAACTTTGTTCTCATTAAGGCATAGTGTTTTATAATTTTTAAATTTTAGGTAATTTTGGTTATTCTCATTTATGCCTTAATGAGAACAAAGCATAAATGTTTATGACTTAAAATTTTCATTTTTAAAACATTTATGACTTAATGGAAACAAAATCTAAACACTTGTGCCTTTAAGAAAAATTTTAAAACATTTATGTCTTTATTATAATGAACCTAAAACATTTATATCTTTCAGTACACTTTTGTTGGTTGTAATGAATAAACCTAACAAACCTACACTAATCAAAAATTCAAAATATGCCTATGTCAAACCACTATAAATTCTATGATTATATTCACATAATATCTCAAGCTGTAATTAGGATTTAAATTAAGGTATACGAGAAATAGGGTATTACAAAATCACTATAAATTCTATGTCAAAAATTGAAATTTTCATTCGCATTCTTAATAACTATATTCATCTCCTCTAGGGTTCTTTCAATAATATAGTATTATATTTGTAATGATATAATAATAATGATGATATATATTCATACCAAAATACTATTATTAGTTATTACTAATTATCACTTAAGTTTATTCATTTATTATTAGTATATCCAAATAATAATAATAATAATAAATGTATAATAACAAAAGAATTTAGAATAATTTAGTATTTTAAAAAATAATACCAAACACATTTAAACTATATTAAATATATTTAGATCAGATCAAATTAGGTCAAACATTCTCGAATCAATTTAGTAGAAAATAACTAAATAGAAGACAACAAATGACAAAGTTGTATATGATAATCCTTATTTGGTGCATATTTATCTGAGAGACCTACTCTTTTTGAAATATTTGCTAAAAATATGATTACGACTAAAGATAAAATTATATTTAAAGACATAAATATTTTTGGTTTGTTTCCATAAAGATATATTTATTTTAAAAAGAATTCATAAAGGCATAAATATTTAAATTTTGTTCCCATCAGAACATAATAATTTAAACTTTATATTCATTAAGACATAAATAAAAATACTAAAACTAATTTTTATAAATAGTTCCAAACAAAAGCACTCATGGAAGGAATTACTCCAAGTTGAAGTGGATAGGGAGGAAATAGCATGTTGGGGTGACATAGTGGGTAGGCCAATCATTGCACTATTCTACCAATACCACAAAACATCATGCTTATAGTAGCTTAATTATGCCCAATGCATGATATATAGAAGTGAAATGTAAGTATAACTTTAATTATCAATAAAACAATTGGTGGAGTACTATCTCCTTTATATTAGAGGTCTGGTGTTCTATCCCTACATATTGTAATATTAATTTTGTTTTCAATTATATATGAAAATGACAAATGTATATCTTAGTATTTTGAATACGCATATTTTTTTTAAAGAATAAACATATTTATATGATGAATTATCAATCTTTCAGGATACACATCTTTACAAAAATGCACATCATACAGTAAGAAATGTGTGTATTCTTTTGTCTATGAAATGTACATTTGTTTATATAATATTTTTATTTTTTATAGGGTGTGTATTCTTTCTAATAAGATGTACATTTGTCCTCTAAGGACTTACATCTTATAGAAGATGCTCATTCTTTTTGATAAGATATATATTCTTGATAGAAAGATGTGTTTGGATATAAGATGTGTATTAGTCATTACAAGATGTGTATTAACTTCTATAAGATGTCCATTTGTTGATACATAATGTAAATTCTATTTGATCAGGTGTGTATTCTTTCTAATAAGATGTGTATTTGTGGATATGAAGTATACATTTATAACTATAACATATATATGTGTATGTGTCTTGTAAATATCTGCATTATTTCTAATGATGTGTTGAAAAGGGTGTATTTTTGTTCAATAAGATGTGTATTCTGTTGGATAAAATATGTATTGATTTAAAACAAAATTTCAATAAATTTACAAAAGTGTCATTATATTCACTATATTTCTATAGGGATGTGTATTTTACTATAAAAGATATGTATTTCCAAGAGAAAGATATATATTTTCTAAACCATCTTCTATGTCGTGTTTAAAATACATTTTAAGTAAATTAAAAAATTACCACCACCCAGATCACCATACTTCTTGCTACAAGTAGAAGGATGCAAGTTGCAGTGAGTAGGCCACTTTTCTAGTTTCCTCGACAAGATTATTTATATCTTCATCGACTAATGTGTTTTAGCTTCAAGAGTTGTGGTTTAGAGCTCCTATGTTGGTTATTTGCTTCAACCTACTAGTAGCTTAACCATGGTGAATCAGATTCCATTCTAATGTGGGGAAATGCCTTCTTTGTGGCTAGTTTCAAGTCTAGCAAGGCTTCTTAACCTCAACTTCAAGTGACAATTGTAAAGTTTTAACTTTTAGTTCACATTAGGTTATGGTTGTTAAAATTGTGATCTAGATCGTAGCAATTTTACGATCTAGACAGGTGTTAAAATTGTTCTAGGCATCGAACTAGCGGTAAAATCATATAAAATCACAATTCTAACATTAAGTCTAGATATTCAGCAACTTTGAATAGAATTCAAGGTAGAATCATTTAGAATAGGATAAAATCATGTAGAATTGGATAGAATCAAGTATAATCATGTAGAATTTTTAGTTTTCTTCCCTTTAGTATGTTGCTTAATTTTATTCTTGAATCTTGATACTATGTGGTTAATATTTCTATCCCTATGATATTGATACTTTTATTTTAGCAAGGTTTATTGATGGATCGTATTGTCACCTTTGTTTTTATACTCCTGGAAAAATATGAGGTTTTAACTATAATAAATGATTGATGTTTTTATTACTTTCTATTATTACGATATAGTTTTAAATTTTCATCTAATGTTAATATATTTTATATTATTGATGTAATGTATTTCCTATTTTATAGAACTAATTCAAAATTGTGGTGCATGATAGTCGCTATAACTTAATTTGTGAGTACATAATAGATCAATAAAGAGTTGTTAATGACCTTTAGTTTCAAATATGAGTAATGTTAGTCCATGAGTATAGTAGTATCATTTCATAGACTCTTACGACTTTACGATCTGATTTTGAGAACTCTTACCAATCCAAAATAGAATTCTAATTTTGATAACCTTATTTTGTGCTGTAGAGAAATATGTCTTTAGCCCTATCTCAAACCATTGACCACATTCCACCCTAAACATTCCTATTGTAGTTTTGATGGCAGCATTGTCAACGTAGCAATTACATTCATGTGGTTATGGTGGTCATCAAGTGTGAACAAAGTTTTGTACCTCTTATAATTTATGTAGAAGCATACACAATCGCATATCTACATCTATTAGATCAAGTATCCACTATTTATTTCTTATATCATATTAGATATCTAAAAAATCGAATCGAATTGCTGAATATTCTGAAATATCTTATTATGCTAATATTTATAATTAGATACATATATTTGGGGAAAATATTATAACATAGTATAATACACTAAAAATATAGTATAATATGCTCTAATGTGTATTAAAATAGTCATTTGAGTATAGTATAACGTTTTTAAAATATAGTATAATACATTGAAATTTTGAATATTATACTGGTTGGGATAATTCAGTTAAAAATTAGACTGGTTGTAAATGGATTTTCTCGTATCGAAATTTTTGAATTTCATATTAGATTTTGGATCTTAACTTTAATGCACAATACTAACTTGAAGGTCATTATGATACAGTAATGTCTGCTCATTAAAGCGACGAATAGCCCCCACAAGTTAAGTCATGCAATTGATAAATCAATCCTTGTTGAAAGGGTTGGTGGAATTATTTGAAAAGACTCTTTAGGTATATGTCGCAAATCAACGGACATTTAGAAATTACAAGCGAGAACTATTTAGATTTGAACACATAGTAAGAAGTATAACTGATAGGATATTTATGGTATATTTTATTATGTATTTTTCATATTTGATGTTAGAAATCATTGATATTAATTCCTTTAGAAAAAATATATTTGTATTTCGAATTAATTAAGGTCATTAAAAATATATAAATATAAAAGTCTAACCTATTATTATAAACAGAGTAAGACTAACAATAAGAAAAAGAAAAAAAGGTAATGTGAAGAAAATCAGATAAATATATTAAAGAAAAAGGTAAATTACATAAAAATTTCTTTTTTATCCATTATTGTAAAGTAGAGATTATAAAGTAGAAGTAATACAGAAGAGTAAACAAAAAGAACTTATCTGTAAAAAGTAAAATTACCAACAAAAGCCTCTTTTTTTTACTAGTAAATTTAATAAAACCCCTCTAAAGAGTGAAGACCGAAAAAATATTACCCAACATTTTATTTGATTGACGAGCTTGATATTTCATAATATAGTACCATAGTTTGTGAGATTCCAAATCCATAAAAATGTAGTTTTCTTAGGGATGGCTAAATTAAAAATAGTGTAAGAGTATTATTATCCAATATTCTATAATATTTATTCTATAACACTATTTTGGTATCGTAAGGTATTACAAAACAACCAAAGACTAACTCAAACTTACATTTTTATTCATAGTTTTATAAAGTTTCAATCTATATCCTCTATAGTTTATATACATTAATAATTTATTCACTTTCTTAATTGATACTTTTTTCTATTATTAAATATTATTTGCAGCGAGTAGCTGCGTTTTGTTTAATTTTTTGCAGCAATTTTTTTTCCAAAATAGATTCTCGGGATACGATTCTCTTAATTAGATCAGCCCATTTCATTGTTATTTGTCTTATTTGTTTTTCTTTCTCTTACTGTAGTCCCTTGCATAGCTTATACTTATCTCCCTAACGAACTCTCCACCTGTAGTCCTGATATATGTGGCTGTGATGATGAATGAAAGGTGAAGCATGGATTTCCAATTCTCTATCACTCCTGTTCTCTTTTTCAAATTGCTAATTTCTTCCTACTCTCGAGACCTATTCTACTTCATTAGGTCACCTGGGTTGGAATTTCCTCTGATAGCTATCATTGGTATCAGAGCTCTCATCCAACGACCATGGTGAATGGTACCCAATTGACAGACATGAGACGAGAGCTAGATCAGTTGAAGGATTCCATGAAACACTGGAAAACCTCGTTGAAGGAGGAGCTGCAGCAGATTGTTGCTGACTCCATTGCTAATTCCCATCAAGAGAATTTGGTATGCGAACCTTACTCTTACAAGCTCAGTCTCAGGGCATAGGCCAGCAGGTGAACTTTAATCCCTCCTCATCTAATTATCCTCAAATCCAATCAGTCCCGTTAAGTGCTCCTGAACCACCAAATCAAAACCCGCCAAACCTAAACCCACTGCATCCAGCTCCTCAACCCCCCCGAAACTCATCCTGTGAATCCATATCCACCACCCCCACCAGCTGTTCTACAAAATGCTTACCCTTTCCAAGGTAATTATCAAATTCCCACTCGTTTAACTAGAATCAAATTTCCAAAGTTTGGCGGTGAGGATGTTCAAGGGTGGATCTATAGGGCTAATCAATTCTTCAAAATGGATGGCACACCAAAGAATGGAAAGGTTCGGCTATCTTCCATCCACCTTGAAGGCATTGCTCTTCAATGGCACCAAGCATACTTGAAGACTCGACCACATCCTACCTACCTTACATGGGGTGAGTAAACTGAAGCTATCATTTCCCATTTTGATTCAACCCCTTTTGATGATCCTATGTCCGATATCACCAACCTGAAGCAGATAAGTAGTTTGATGGAGTATCAGGATAAATTTGATGCCCTGTTGAATCATGTTAACCACCCTGAGGAGTATACTATTAGCTGCTACTTGGAAGGATTGCTCCCTTCAATCCAAATACAAGTTCGAATGTTCATACCACACACACTCAAGGATGCCAATAACTTGGCCAAGCTGTAACAAGCAGCCCTTTGCGCCCAAGACCCTCACCCCTCAACCAAGCCACCTTTATTACCTAGTCCTAAACTTGACCAGAGGTACACCAACCACAACCCCACACTAGCCACACTTAATACTCACAATAGAAAAAACTCAAATAGGAACCTAAGATCATTATCACAGGATGAGCTAGATGCAAAGAGAGCTCGAAATGAGTTATTCTAGTGCACTGAAAAATTTCATCCAGGTCATAGATGCACTAGGAGACAGATTTTATTCATGGATGCTCTTGAGGAAGACCAGGATGGGATAGTGGAAGCTCCAAGAGAATTAAAGATGAGCACCCTACCGAGGAGACTCCTTAGATTTCCGTTCATGCTTTGAGTGGAACCCCTACGTACCATACTATGAGAGTGACAGGGCAAGTCAAGAGGAGACATGTTAGTGTTCTTATTGATAGTGGGTCTACTCACAATTTCCTTGACCTCCAGGTGGTAAAACAGCTAGGATGTCAGATGACTGTTATTCAGCCCCTTACTATTGTAGTAGCTTATGGTAGTGAGATTCATAATACCTTTATTATGCAGGGGCTTGGCATGGAAGTTGGCTGACCATGAGTTTAAGGGGGATGTCATGATCCTACCCCTAGGAGGATGTGAAATGGTGCTCGGAGTACAGTGGCTATTCAATTTGGGGCTTCTAACGTGGAATTTCCAGTAACTAAACATGGAGTTCACGGTCCAAATGAGAAGAATTATCTTAAGGGGGTCCAGGAGTTTAAAGGCTAAATGTCTCAAGGGTAAGGAGGTAGATAAGGCACTCGACAACAATCCGGATCAAGCTATAGTGCAATTGTTTTCTTTACAAGATTAGGGAACAGAACCTGAACTATTCACTTCCTTATCACTGCCTCAGCAGGAAGCAGACACAATTGTTTACAGGAGGTGCTCAGTAGATTTGCAAAGATATTCTCAGTTCCTCAGGGGTTACCCCCAATCAAATCTCATGATCATAAAATTCCTCTCAAGCAAGGAACCAACCCCATTAATCTAAAGCCTTATAGATACTCCTCTGTTCAGAAAGATGAGGTGGAAAGGTTAGTTAAGGAGATGCTACAGGCAGGGATCATTCAGGTCAGCACTAGTCCTTGTTCTTCCCCCATTGTGTTAGTTAAGAAAAAGGACAACAGCTGGAGGTTGTGTGTTGATTATAGGGAGTTGAATAAACACACCATCAAGGACAAGTTTCCTATTTCAGTCATAGAATAATTACTTGAAGAGTTGCATGGGGTAAAGTTTTTCTCTAAGCTTGACCTTAGATTGAGTTATCATCAAATCCAGATGTACCCACCAGATATACCCAAAACTGCTTTTAAAACCCATGAGGGGCACTATGAGTATTTGGTTATGCCTTTTGGCTTGACCAACGCACCCTCCACCTTTCAATTACTCATGAACCAAGTCTTTAAACCCTACTTGCGAAAGTTCATTTTTAGTTTTCTTTGATGATATCTTAATCTATAGTAAGGATTAGGAGATTCATTTGGAGCATTTGGCCCTTACCTTAGAGTTACTTGAGTATCGTGAGTTATATGCTAAGGAGAGCAAATGCATTTTTGGAGCTGAACGCTTGGAGTACCTAGGCCATGTGATATCGGTGGAAAGGGTATCTACTGATCCGGCAAAGATTAAGGCAGTGCAAGCATGGCCTTTTACCATATATTTGACTCAAATTAGGGGTTTCCTTGGTCTCACAGGCTACTATAGGAGGTTTGTGAAGAAGTATGGCACAATTTGCAGGCCCTTAAACGAGATGCTGAAGAAGAACAACTTCAAATGATCAGAAGAAGCAAGAATTTCTTTTGAACTGCTGAAAGAGGTTCTGACCACTGCCCCTGTACTAGGCCTACCAACCTTTACCAAGGAGTTTATTATTGAAAGTTGAAACTAATGCTTCTTCAGTGGGTATGGGGGTTGTTCTGATGCAGGAAGGTCACCCCATTGCGTACATCAGTAAGACCTTCTCCCCTAAGCATCAAGGCCTATCTGTATATGAAAAAGAGATGGTGGCTATTTTGTTTGCAATAGATAAGTGGGAGCACTATTTAAAGGGAAGACACTTTAAGATACGCACCGACCATCAACCATTGAAGTATTTGCTCGACCAAAAGCTTACAACTCCTTTTCAGCAGATGTGGTTGTCAAAGCTTATGTCCTATGATTATGAAATTATTTAAAAAAAAAAGGAAGGGAAAATGTAGTTGCAGATGCTTTATCAAGAGCCACTGGATCTGAAATTTTTGCCATGAATTTTACTATTAGTCATCATACTTTACTGAATGATATTCAAGACAGTTGGGCCAATGATCCTCAGTTGACAGATATTCTGGAAGACTTGCAAGAGAATCCACATAATTGCCCTAAGTACTCATACTGCCAGCAGTTATTAAGGAGAAACGGGAAGTTGGTAGTGGGCTATGGTAGGGAATTAAAGCAAAAACTAATCTAGATTTATCATGATACTTCAACAGGTGGTCACTCGGGAGTGCATGCTACCTACAAGAAGCTTACTGATTTGCTCTATTGGAAAGGTATGAAGAAAGATGTGCGAGAATACGTTCAGGCGTGTGATGTATGCCAAAAAAAACAAGTACGATACCCAAGGCCAGCCTGGCCTCCTCCAGCCCCTCCCTATTCCCACAACTGTTTAGACTGACACCAACATGGATTTTATAGACGGCTTACCCAAATCCAATGGCAAGGATGTTATTATGGTGGTCATAGATTGGCTCAACAAATATGCCCACTTTATTGCTTTGAGCCACCCTTACACAGCATCTATGGTAGCAGAAAGCTTTACAGATATAGTGTATAGGCTGCATGGCCTACCCCAAAGCATCACAAGTGATCGGGGCCCTATTTTTATTATCACTTTTTGGCAAGAGATATTCAAGCAGCAAGGGGTTCAACTTCAACTCTCATCTTCCTACCATCCTCAAACTGATGGGTAGTCTGAGGTCCTAAAAAGGTGCCTAGAGAATTACCTCAAGTGTGTGACGGGTGACTTTCCCAACGAATGGAGTAAGTGGCTTCCGCTTACTAAATTTTGGTACAACTCAACCTTCCACACAGCTGCTCAAGCTACGCCATATGAGATATTGTATGGTCAACCTCCACCTATACATCTACCCTATTTTTCTAGGGATTATGTTGTTGTTGTTGTGGACATGTCCCTCACTGCCCAGGAGAATGCTCTGAAGGTTCTTAAGGATCACCTTGCTAAGGCGCAAGCTCGAATGAAGCAGCAAGCAAACAAACATCGAACAGAGAAGAATTTTAGCATTGGAGATTGGGCGTATGTCAAGTTACAGCCTTATAGACAACACTCTGTGGCTCATCATGCTGTCAATAAGCTCTCCCCACGTTTCTATAGTCCTTATCAGGTGCGTTTCTATAGTCCTTATCAGGTGCTTGACAAGATTGGAGTAGTGGCATACTAACTTTGTCTTCCTCCACAGGCTGCAGTTCACCCAGTCTTCCATGTCTCTCTTCTTAAGAAGAAGCATGGGAATCACACAGTCCACACCTCCATCCCATCCTTTGGTACCACTTCTAACTTACTGTATGAGACTGAGGCTATACTAGATAGCCGCTTTGTCAAAAGGGGAAATGTTGTCGCTGCCCAAGTTTTGGTTCAGTAGACGAATGGTACTGCTGAGGATGCTACGTGGGAATATTATGAAGATCTCATGGCTAAGTTTCCATCTTTCCACCCTTGAGGTCAAGGGTTGACAGAGGGGGGAGTATTGATACAATTCTCTTAATTATCTCAGCCCATTTTGTTGTTATTTGTCTTATTTGTTTTTCTTTCTCTTGTTGTAGTCCCTTGTGTAGCTTATACTTACCTCCCTAACGAACTCTCCACTTGTAGTCCTAATATATGTGGATGTGATGATGAATGAATGGTGAAGCGTGGATTTCCAATTATCTATCACTCATGTGCTCTTGTTCAAATTGCTGATTTCTTCCTACTCTCGAGACCTATTCTACTTCATTAGGTCACCTGGGTTGGAATTTTCTCTGATAGCTATCAACATTTAGAACCCCAATACTTATGCCTTCTTGATTTTTGCAGCTACAAAAAAAAAATTTAGAGCCACAAATGTAAGTTCTCTAACATTGATAATCATCCAATCCAGCCAACTTGTATTATCGTCCATGTTCCTCACCCTCCTTCCCGCCCCTCTAATCTCCATGTCGGCTTCAACTAAACGGTTATCGTCACGGAGTTAATTCATTCCCATTTCCATCCCGACCCCCGCTCCAAGCTAGTATGCATATGGGAGCTTATGCTTCAAGAGATGACGTGAAGTTGTGGCTTAAACTGTTTACTTCTGTTTTGCTCTAGTTTGTTTTACGTGCGATTCTAATCCTGGTCTTTGTTAAGCCACCAATGACAGGATAATAACTGTTTGATAAAACTAGCTAATAAGCTAACGTATTGGCTAATTATTAACCGATATTTGAAAGAACAGGGATTTTGCGAACATTTGTTCAAAAAAAAAATTGTTGAAAGTACATTATGAAATATATACTAACATTTATTGTAGGATGAAAGCGCAAATATATTATGAAAAATCTATTAAGGATAACGTTGTTGTTTAACTAGGAGATAAAAAAAGAAATTGAGGAAAAAAAATTTGGCAAGCAGCTTTCTTTACAATAACAAAAACTATATAGAAATTTAAAAATAAAATTGTATTTGATAATCAATAAATTTGCATAAAATGGATGCTCATGTTTATTAAATCAATAATTGACTTTTGAGTTAAATATAGAAAAAATAAATTTCCTTACAGAATTGAAAAGATAGTCTACTTGCTCTATCGTCTAAGAATTAGCATAGTTTTCTTTTCTTTTCTTTTTCTCCCCCACCCTCCTCCCTTTTCTAAATCTAGGCAGGAAAAATGAGGAAGAACCAAAGAAGGTAAAGGATGAAACAACACATAAAAAGTGCTTCAGACAACATATAGTACCAAGTATCAAAAAGATAGCTCGTAATGGAATTGAATTAATATGTTCCAAACTACAACAGAGCTATCACATGCTTAAAATTTGCAAATAATTGTCTAAATTTTTGGGTTTGCATACACTCGTATGCAAGCTCTTATTCACTTGGTACTACAAATTTTGAATTCCAACTAGTCCCCTACCAGTCATCAAACTGCCGACTCAAGCGCTTTAAAAGAATGCTTCCTCATCTTGCCTAGGAGATCTTACTATATTTTACTAGATTTCTTGGAGTTGATGATCAGGGCTTCTCTTCGTCTGAGGGAGCGCTGGGTGGACCCGGAACTGAATCAGCAAAGAACTCCTCAACTGCAAACGCGCAGAGAGCAATATCAACCCATGCTTACAACTACAATGATGATTAGAACATCAAATCATCCTACACATCCGGGAAATCAGAAATCGAGGACATACAAGTAAAACAACACCAGCAATTTGTAGAAGAAATGAAGGCTAAGATTTAAAGATTATGAAAAGAAACCATGCAGCAAATTTCCATTATCTTCACAATTTCGCATCTCACATGCTATAAAGAAAATTGACGTATTATTTTTTGGTACCTATATCCTCCTGCTCCGGAGAATCAAGCAAGATGTCTGAATCAGATGGCAGAAAGGGCGAACCAGGATAGTTTCCGAGGGGTCCTAGATCTGCACAAAAACATGTACAAACAAATCAAGCTTCAATGTAAAGCAGTGAAGACGCAAGAACATACGAAGTCACCAATGTGCTACATAATGCCGTTGGTTACCACTATGAAACTCCTGAACATGACCCTAAGCATGCAGACTAAACTTAAGCAAATAAAGATTTGATATTTACCTCCCAAATTAGACAAGTCTGCTGTTAGATCTGAAAGACTGAAAGTCCAAGGAATCTGAGCAAAAGATCTAAGTGAATCCCTTGAATTCCCAGAACCTCCATCAGTTGGAAGTTGCAATCCAACTGAATTAGCAACATCAGATTGAAACACAGAATCAAGTGCTGAAGTGTCCACTGCCATTACAGATATATCTGATGCAGTGAATGGGAAATGCCCACTTGAGGTCACTGATGTAGGGCTAATAGGCATGTCTGACATGGTTGACATGCCACTACTAGGTGGAATCAGAGGTGCAGCTTCAGCTGAGCAGCTTTCAATCACCATACTGCACACATAAAAAGTTCAACTTCACAGAAGAACTCTAAAAAAGGAAAGGCATACATGTGACAAATGATGGATGCTCACTCATTCCCAGAATTCATTCTCATGGGCTGAAAGTTGGCTGGAGCAGGGATCCCATCCACGACATGACAGCTAGATATCCCATGGCCCATGTGATCAAGATGTGGTTGACCAGGGGCAGGGACTGCAGGTGGTTGTAGGACAGGATATCCCATAGGCAAGTTATTAACTGCACTGCAAATGAGCAGCATTTAGTATATGACAATACAATGCGGATGAGATAACAGAGGCTCATAATGGAACAATGGAAAGAAGAATCATAAGAACAACACATACATTCCTAGCTGAAATGATATCTTTTTGAAAACAAGTAAAAGGTACTATCGGCAAGCTAAAGTCATGAACTCATAACATTTTTCAACAATTACAAAACCATAAATGAGAACGTACCAGGTGGCATGGGATGAACTCCATTCTGAATGGGGACCAAAGGAACTTTTGGCGGGGCAGGAAATTTTGTCATTCGATACTGATGCTCGATCAAATGATTGAACAATATTATCTGCTTCTTCAATTTCAGCCTTATGTAATAGGCCCTGAAAAAATCAGTATTCTCTTCCTCTAACTTCTGCCATACTAATTCCAAAGATCAAATCAAAATCCTTCTTCAAGAGATTATAAAGCATGTGAAAAGAATGGATGAAAAAGCTAGTATATAGCATAAAATATTAAGGTTACAAGTGTAAGATGTTCACAATATCAAATTTGTTGTTTATTGTAAACTTATAGAATACAGAATTGGTAAATACCCAAAGTAGTAAAGCCAGGGTCAATCCTTGCTCGAGTGAGGAGGGTCCTAACTACTTCATCTCTATTCATATACAACTGCAAGCATCGCTCTATTAGATTTTGTACCTGAAACCAGCACATCAACAATATTATGACAGTAGTGATGAAACAAAGTTGATCAACTCTACTGAAGAAAAAACATCTCACAAGTTCAATATCTTCACGTGAAACTTTGCGTCCATCGTTACTTGAAACAGATACAGATCCTGAGTCAGCAGCAGGAGCTTCAGTGTTGGTGGTATTATTATTATTCTGCTGGTCACCCTGAGACTCATGGGAAGCCTGGGTTGAGGACTGTACCTCAGTACTCTGGGTTTCCTATATATGGTATGATCATTGATATCAGTCGTGCCACAAGTAGAAACTGAAAACAGTTTTAAGTTCTAACAACTCCAAATTCACTACAAACATGATGATGCCACAAAATAGGAACAGCCTACCCTGCAACATGCACATGCATTTGTGCATAGAGACACAGAGACATCATTGGTAATTATATACACACGTGAAATACGTAGAGGCAAAATGACAGAAGTAAACACAGAAATGACTACATTTATATAAATTTATTTGTATATTTTTAGTATAATATAAAGAATCTTAACCCATAAATAAGGGCAGCAATATCATATCACTAAAAAAAATTATACCAATAGATAAGTAGAAATGTTAATATTTAAAAAATAACTTTTTGCTCAGCCTTCTTAGTTAATCCTCTTGATTATATATACCACTTGAAAATAGAAAATAATGACATATTATGGTAAAATCCATATGCATATTGAAAGATGTAACCCTTATGAGCGAGGAAGAAAGGTGCAGTCTAGCATCCTAACATTAATTATTTCAGAAAATAAATTGAAAACCTTTTAATACTATTCCACCAGGAATTCAGAAAATATTCCTTGTGTGACTTTGTTTCTTCTTTATAGTATTTGAATCATCTCCACATGATCCTAACAAAAACCACACTATAAATTTCATTTCCCTCCTCTCCCTCTCTTTCTCATCAGCAGCTATAGATCATAGCGAACACAGATCTGACAGCCCTCCAGCTCCTCCAGTCTCTCTTTCTTCTCTCTGAGTCTGGCTCTCTGACCCTTTTTTCTCATTTTTGCTGCCCCTTCAGACAGGGGTCATCAAAAGGTGATGAAGAGTCAGGGTGGCTGGATAAGGAGAGGCAACAGCCCAGAAGAAAGCAGCAAAAGCACAGTGACAAGTGTCTGACAAAGATAGGTATGCATTTTGGTTCTTTCCTTTTATTTTTACAGAAATGTGTCGGGGCATTTCAGTCTGCAGTCACTCTGCATTTCCATCTCTAAAATGTTTTGGAAATGTGAAACGCAGCCCCGTGGACATATCTGTACAGCATAGGTGTACACAGGGAGGTCCAAAATTGGTAGGAGTTACAGTTTCAGCAAACTCCAATGATTTGTTGTTGCAATTACTAAAAGTAAACTATGAAGTTTCTGACTTACCCAACACAAATCAAATTTCATCCAAACGTGAGGCCTCCAAGCCAGAAAAATGTTTGATCGACATGACATCAAGGAACCTAAATAATCTCCTTATCTATATATGGTAGTCAAAAATTTGAAATTAATTGCAACAATGTCATATGATTGTCACCTGCAAGGCTTTCATTGTAGCCATATACAAGTTGACCGCATTATTCTGTCCCGATAAATTACTTCAGCCTTCAGGTAAAAACAAGCTCCTTCAAATCGTGAAGTCAAATTCTGTAGCAATGATATAGTTGAAACTGAAACTATAAAAAAGAAAACCAAATCAACAACATACTTTCAAAGTAAGTATACCACATAAGATAATATATATATATATATAAGGCACAAGCTCCAAGCCGAAGCAAAAACCCAGAAACCATAATCCATAGCAACAATGTGCACACCAGAAATGGATAAACATACTAAATTGGAATGGACTGATTCATAAACTTACATGCCAAACGAGTTTCACATGTATTCAGAAAATTTGAAAATATGTTAGTTGTCATATCTACCCCAGCATTGTATTCATTGATGGACCTGACAGCCACAACCTTTAGCACATCAATACAGCACAACAACAACAAGAAGCCAGTATAAATCCCACCACTGGCAGGGTTTGGGAGAGTCTGGTGTATGAAACCCGACATCTAATCAGCTAGGAACTACAGAGGGACTGTTATCATAATGACCCAAGAATCCCTATTAAAACCTTTTGCACATCAATAAAACCTTGTGAATAATATCTTTCATTTTCAGAACATATATCTCATTCACATTCAACCATCTTAGTGTAAGTATATTAAGAAAATAACATAAGAAAAGAGAGAGTAATTAAAATGCTCACGCTAAAATCCATGAATCCGACTAAGTACAATTCAACTTCACAAATAAATAAATAGATAAAAACTGTCAATAACAGTACTTCACAAAAAAGAACAGCCCATATCTATGAATTCTTCCCTAAAATTCAAAATGATAATCTCCCAGAAAATTAATAATATGAATTTAGTCATCGTCGCATACTTAAAAGTTTAGATCCATTTTCACGGAGTCCATCCAGCAGAAGCAAACACCAAAAATGGGCCGAAGAATAAAAAATTCGGTCGAACTAGAAATATCATCAATAGATAACAAATTGACAGCCAAAAGTAGGGGACAAGTAGCATCAAAAAGACTGGCCGCAAAGTCAATTTATATCAATGCACGAAAGAGATTAAGGGCCTCGATAATCTAAATTCAACCAAAATAAAATAGCTACTATCATGCCGATACAAAATCAATTTAGCTCGTCCAGGGTAATTAACTCGCGAAACGAGATCCAATAAATTGCGTACCCAAAAATCAAGCCGCAACCTGTCTTTAAAGAGAGGGGAAGCGAGGCAGAACAGAGCCAAATCCTAAGAGCCCACGACTTCAAAACAGAATTTCGACGGATATGGGGAAAAAAAGGAAGAAAGCTGTGAGATTAAAGCATGAAGCAGATAAGCAGTTCCAACTTTATCTCGCAGCTAGAGCTACAGTAACTAGAATTTAGCCGAGTCTTCGGAACTTCTGAGGATAGCTATGAGGCGATGGAGGTGAAGAAATGACAGAGACGAAAACGATGAATTTTGGCCGAAATGAAATTTGCCTGAGAGAAAGAAAGAGGACCTAGGTTATTGTAAGAAAATCTGCAGAAATATGTAAAAATATCCTTAACGTTATTTTCATTTCTTGTTTACTTATCGTCTTTATTTCAATCCTATTGTTCAAATCGGTCGGTAGTAGGTCTTTTTCACCATCACGCGGTTTATGTTACGGCTTGCGACCTATCGGCTCCTCTAAGCGCTCGTTTGGTACGGAACAAAACTGTCGTCTTTGCCATACCGAGGGGAAAAAATGGAAAAATTGAGCTAAAAAGTCAACAAAGTCATTCACAAACAAGTTCACAATAATTAAAATTTGAACAAAAAAAACAATGAAAAAAGAAAGATAAAAAATGGACAAAGAATCGAACAGAAAAATGGATATAAATTGAAGAGATAAGCATTGTTTCTTCAATACCCCATCTTAAAATTCTTTAAAAATATGTTTAAAATTATGATAATATAAAATAAAGTGGTTTTGGTTTTGAAAATGACTTAAAATTAGATGAAAATATGAAATTTCAGTGACATCAGTTGACAGGTTGCTCAAACCAATTGACTAGTACGTCTAGCAACCCTCATTTTAATTTTCCACAGAACCAGTCGATTGGTTTTCTCAAACCGATCCACTGGTTAGGCTGCAATTCCAAAATTCTTTTCTGTTTTGCTTTGATTCTCTTTCCAATGTTTATGAAAACTTCTAATTAGAACCAAGTTGTGTTAATTAGCATATTTTGATACTTTTGGATTATTTTTATATTATCTGGATCATTCTATGATTTTATTTAACTAAAAATATCCCAAAAAGCATTTTTAAAGTTCTTTTCCTCACCTGTCGCCTTTCCTCTCTCCTTCTACTTTCTCCTTCTCCCCTTTGGCTTGTGGAGAACCCCTTGCCCTGTTGCTGCTTTGTCTTGATTTGATTTTTGATTTTTGCTTGACTTCACCCCTCCTACCCCATGCTTCATCAATTACTCCTCTTATACCATTTTACCCAACATGCCACTCTACCGTTGCAAGCCAACTTCTTATTCTATCTCTTCATTCCTTTTTGGTCAACCTGCAAACCCCTCCTTGCCCTCTTCATCTAACTTCCCTCTCCATTTAACACACTCATTAAAGACTCTTTAATTGTTCTTCCTTTGCTCTTCTTCCCATAGCATATTTTTCTAAGTGTGGAGAACCTCTTATTTCTCTTTTCCTTTTCTTGTTCCAAAAGAGAATCAAGGCCCTTGCCTTATATTCTTCTATATGGATTTGATTTCCCCTTCTTATTAACCCTTACTTTAATCCTCATGTTTTCTATAAATAGAGGATTAAAGTTCTGAGAGAGTTGAAGATTTCTTACTCTTTGCTATTCTCGGTTATCTATCTTGTGGATTAAGGTTGAGAATTTATACCTTTATCCTTCTTCTCTATTTTTCTTGTTTGAATAAAATTTTAATATATGTTTTACTGATTTTTAGATACTTGATTTCCTTAGACAATCAAAGATCTTATAGTAGGCCATCAAGTTAGGAGTATTTTATTTTTACTGGAATATTTGCTTTGAGGTAAGACAAATCACTATTTTTTGATGAGGTTTGGTGTCCATGTCTGCATTAGTTAATATATTTGATTTTTCAACATGTACCTATAGAAAAACATGAGTTATTAGATATATAATAGATCAAGATATGCATTGTGAATATGGATGCTTATAAGCATGAGATGTGGCACCGTATGGATATTTGGTAATAAATGTGGATCATGTGTTTACATCAAAGTTTGGCTTAGTAACTAAATTATGGAGGTTTTATGTATCAAGCATGCTTATATGCTTATCTAATTTCATAAATCTATCTTTATATCTCTATATCATATGTTGTTCAAGTTTAGTAATATATAGTCTTTAGAACCTTTTTGATGAATCTCAAATATGTTTGTATGGTTGATGCTAGATGTGATATCAGGAATCTTGATTTTAATGTTGATGTGGCTCTCGTTGATTTCCTCCTAGATGTTGATTATGTGGTCATGCTTAGGTTATTTCTTACTCAAAGCATGAATTTGATTAGTTAAGCATGAAAGTGTGGTGCAGTTAATTGATGGGCATGTTTAGTACTTATTTATGTTATTAATAGTAATATCATGAGTAGGATGTGTTGTATGGGATGTTAAGCATGATTTAGCCATTGTGGCCTCGGCATGAAGGTTGTGAATGTAGTATGATGTTGAGTCGTTAATTCAGTCTTGGAGGATGATCTGGATATTCAGTGTATTCAACATGTTTTCATATGAGTTGGTAGTATATAACATGTTTAACCTAATTGACTTGAGAATGGGATTGATGACAGCATGCCTTATATAACATGATAACATAGTAAAAAATAAATAAAAAAAGGGTTTATTTTTGCATGAAAAGGCTATGATGGAATGTATTAAGGAAGAAGGTAGTTGTTATGCTTTGATTATCAATGAATCCCTACAATTAGAGAAAAATGAGAGTAATAATCGATTAGATGAGCTTATTGATGAATATAAAGATGTATTTCCTAATGATTTACTACCTAAAAGAGGAATAGAACATGCTATAGACTTAATTTCTGGTATGTCTTTACCTAATCGACCTGCCTATAGATGTTATCAGGAAGAAGCTAAGGAATTAGATAGACAAATACAAGATTTCATAGAAAAAAAGATATGTGAGCGAAAGCATGAGTCTATGTTGTGTACCTGCTTTACTTGTTCCTAAAATAGATGGTACATGGCTTAAGTGTATTAACTATAGAGATGTTAACTATCAAATATAGATTTCCTATGCCAAGATTAGATGAAATTTTAGATGAATTATGTGGAACACAAGTATTCTCTAAAATTGATCCAATGAGTGGATATCATCAAATGAGAATAAGAGAATGGGATGAATGGAAAACTGCTTTAAAATGAAATATGGTCTTTATGAATGGACTGTGATGCCATTTGGATTGTGTAATACACCTAGTTTGTTTATGAGACTAATGAATGAAGTTCTTCAACTTTTTCTTGGAAAACTCATTGTGGTATACTTAGATGATATACTTGTGTATAATAAAAATAAGCATCATTGTCTTATACATTTGAGAAGATTATTTGATAATTTAAGGGAAGCTAAACTCTATGGAAAATGAAAAATTGTGATTTTATGCTTTCGACTATTGTTTTCCTTAGTTATATTGTAAGTAGCGAAGGTATAAAAGTGGATCCTACAAAGATTCAAACTATTCAAGATTTGTCTATACCCAAAGATATTCACATTGTAAGGAGTTTTCATGGGCTAGGGAGTTTCTATACAAGATTCATTAAAGACTTCTCAACTATTGTTGTGCCAATTACACATCTCATAAAGAAAGGCAAATTAAAATGGGGAGAAGATGCCACTAAAGCCTTTGAGACTTTAAAGGACAAGCTATGTAATGCATCGGTATGATCCTTACCTAACTTTGATATTTTGTTTGAAGTTACATGTGATGTTGAATAAAATTATTCCACATATGATAAGGAATTATATGCTATCATAAGAAGATTAGAAACACATGGAGTCATTATTTGAGACTTAAGTTATTTGTTTTGCATTCTGATCATGAAAGTCTAAAATATTTGCATGTGCAAAAGAAAATTAGTCCTAGACATGAAAAATGAATTATTTTCTTACAATCCTTCTAGTAAAACTTAATTGAGTCCATTTGAAGTTTTCTATGGAGTTAATCCTTATTTGCATATTGATATGTTTTCATTAAAGAAATGTGATATTGAGAACTATGATGCTAAGGAAAGAATTTAATTCTTTAAAAAACTTCATGAGAAAATTAAGAAAAACATTGACAAATCTAATACTAAATACCAAACTCAAGTGAACAAAAATAGAATTACACAAGTGTTTTCACCAAGAGACTTGGTATGGTTACACATAAAAAAAAGAGAGATTTTAAAACTTAAGAAAAAATAAATATTGCCAAGAGTAGATGGACCATTTAAAATATTAAGAAAATTTAGAAATAATGCTTATGAATTAGAATTACCTGAATCCTATGAGCGGGTTTCTAGGACTGTCAACATTAATGATTTATCTCCTTATTATAGTGATGCTAATTTGAGGAAAAATTCTTTTTTACATTGGTAGATGATGTAGGGACATCTCCACCTCATTCTTCTCATGTTGGAGGTCAAGAACTAGCATATTTTGAAATGGTATCAATTTTTCTTTAAAATATTGAACATTCATAATAACCCTAATAATGTTTCGTTAAATAATTCTTGTAGGTATTATATATGTTTTCAAGAAGAAAACTTCACCAAGGATATCTAGTGTACAAGACAATGACAATATAATGGCTACAATGTTGCACGGAAGACAAAGCTACAAGACATGGAAATTGATTACTTGATTATTTAATGTATTATCATAATTAGGGGTTACATAGCTTTGAAATTTTCTGTATACTTTGTAATGTCTTGTCTTTTGTAACTGTAAACCATTATACATACAATATGCGTGTGCACTAGTTTAGCCTTTTATTAATTAGGCTAGTTGAGTTGGGCTTGATTAATAAAGGATTAACTAGGCCTACACGTGTGTATGTGTGTGCCTGTGTGTATAATGGTGCTTGTACATTTAGTAGACAATTGATGAATGAATGAAAAGATTTAGATAATTTATTAAGAATATTTTGACCTCCCTTCCTTCCTCTTCAAGTAAGTTTATCTTGAGATTTTAGGCATTGTTCTCTAGATAAAAATTTGTGATTTCTCTTTAGAATTTATTTGATCTTGGTGAAGATCAAATTTCCAATCGTGTATTTGGTTGAAGATGGATACATACTTCAAATATTACCTCTATTTTGAACAACATCCTTCTTCAAAGAACAAGACAAAAAGGTCCTGCATTGTGAAGGATAATTCTTCCATTATCTTCAACATGAAGTAGCTTAAAGAAAATGAGTATTGGTTGCAGTAATAGTGAGTGTAAAAAAAAAACTCACACTAATTCTAAGTTAGAATCTCCTATTGTGTTTCCATTATCTAATGATGTAAGTTTGTGCTTAAGTAAATTATATGATTGTTCTCATTGTATAATTCAATATTTAGTTGGAAAAAAGAATTATATTTTTTTCACTTGGAACTAATGCTAATGACATCATTGTTTGTCGTCATAAAAAAGGGGGAATTTATTGAGTTCCTTATTTTTATGATAACGAACAAAAAGCATTTTCCCTCTTTATTCTATGTGTTGATGTTTTACAGGTCGTAAGCTGTCGAAAGGTAAAATTTAGATGGAATGATAGATAGAGGAGAAGAAGGAAATGTGTGCACATGAATATCTTGAATCTTGGAGGAGTATTTAGGTTAAGTGTCTTTATGTAAGATAGTAAGTTTCTTATTGAATTAAGTTAAGCATCATAAGGAAAATATGTTTCTGGAATGTGTTTTAAAAGGAAATAGAGCATGAGTTTTGTGTTGAGCTTTTTACAATAGTAGGTAAAGTCTGATTAATCAAAAAAGTATGATGACTAAGGAAAAAATTTATTTATGTGAAATATTTTTTTTGGATAAAATCAAGAGTGTTAATCCAATCTTAGTTTTACACTATTAGCACATATTTTTTGTTCACGATTTATGGTATCATAGGAGAGAATAAGTAATTTTAATTCTTAAAAGATAGGATCTAAACTGAATTGTTCACTTATTTTAGTGAGCTAAATCCTATCATCTATCTTTTTGTTATTGTTTTAATATTTTATGCCATGAATTAATAATGTTTTTCATTGAGTAATTTGTGTTTAACTTAGTCAATATCTTGGATGTAATTATCTAAACCTTCCATGCAATCTTAATGGAAGAAAATCTGGTGTCATCCTCAAGTGTCATAAGGGTAAATTTGATTAATAGGTTATCTATTTAACAAGAAAATTCATGTAATTTGAAGAGTAAAAGCTATCTTTTGAAGAGAAAAAATTAAAAAGAGAAATTGATTTTTCACAATAGATCGTTCATGGTGAATATGTTATAAACCAAAAACTAATGTTTATAATTTTGGGTTGTTGTTGCTAAGGTTATACATGAATTGCTTATTGTCAATTTTATTTTTGAGTTGTAATCTTACTTATCATGGAGTAGAGATCATCCTAGAAATTTTAATACTTTAAACTTGTGTTTTGTACCTTAGAGGTAAGGTAGATTTGGCACCTAGAATTAACCATGCTTTGGCAATCCTAATTAGGGTTGTGCAAGTTTGAAAGTTCAAACACATTCTACTAGTTCTATTCAAATTATTATGAGAAATAAAAGTGATAGTTAGGATCTTGAATGTATGCTACTTTAAAGAGGAGTACCTCAAAAATAGGGGAACACGTGTAATATCATGTATTGATTTCTTTATTTCATTATCTTCGTAAGGAACAAAATTGAGAATGCTACACTGAACACAATCTTAAACATAATCAAAAGTGGATATTTCCACATATAGATTGACTAATTCCAATGAGTTCATAGATTGAGTTAACTCTTTCTACACAAGAAGTCTTGATTTGTATCTCTATTTATTTTAAAAATTCAAAATTTTCAATACTCAAATCAAACTCGCTCCTTGAGTATTCTAGAGTTAAATTTGTTTTACTAACTCTTACACCAACATACCCTAAAATAACTTTATAGAAAATTAGGAAGGTGGCTTGAATGGAAGAAGGGTTGATGATGACTTCACCCTGAGAAAAAATAAGCTAAAATACACCATTCCTTTTAGTACAATCCTTTAGCCTAGCAAAAATTTACCCATGATTATTATCTCCCATGTTAAGCCAATGGAATTTATATTTTTTATGGAAGAAATAAGCATAAATTTTTTAAAAAAATGGGCGTAGGTATTCAAGGCATCTTTCTCTTTCTTCTCAACTTGACAATAACATTTGGTTCCATTAGTTTTTGTTGAATGGTGCTGAGATGAATTCATGTTTAGTGGATTTTAGATTCCATGCTACCATACTTATGGTGGTTGAGATTCTTAAATTCTTTCTGCACCTACTCCAAATACGAAGCAAATATTTCTTTGACTAAAAGTGATCCCATCCTTTAGCTATAATAGTAATAAAAACATCATCCTTGGTCCAAAATTTAAAAAAAAATGGAAAGGTTGAGTCTTGTTATGTATGCTGGAAAAATTGTGAATGATGATGGGGAAATGATTTGATATCAATGGGCGGTGGAAATCATCATATGATTTCAGCCACAAAAAAGTTCATTCCAAATTTTCTAAGGCAAGATCAAGTGTAGAAGAAAAGCCCTCATTACCTTCCCTTTGATTTTTCCATGTGAGGAAGCAACCCACACCTCTCAAGTTTTGAAGTCATGGATGATAACAAAAACTTTTGAGATCATCAATGTCTTGCTACATCGAGGTATCTCCACCTTCCTTTTCCTCCACAAATAATAGGGTATTAAAATATAACATTCAAAAAATAAGTTATCTTGGAGAAACAAATCCCCTATGCATTGTGTAAGTTAGAAATGGTGTTTCCTCCTACATTTTTAATTTTCTTGGTACACCTAGCAATTCACCTACTTGAAGAAGCAAAGCTTGTTGGTCTAGTGTCACTTTAGTGGATGTACTCAATAAAGAGGTATAACTTAATATCATGCATAAAGATCTTGAAACAACACTTTATTATTGTTATATTTATATTTAATTTTACTTTTTCTTATTTTTAAATTATATAGATTCTTATGAACACTTTAATTGTATGTTTGAATTGAACCACATCCAAAAAGATCAATAGCCACCACATATGTGGGCAATGAATGTGTTAGCTTTTGTTCACGTTACATGTAAGAGCGTGACACTAATGTTGATCAGGCACCAAAAATAAAATGAAGACGAGTTATACATATATAAAGTGATTGATTTTACTTTAAGGGTGTCCACATTACATGATATTAGCTTAGATAAATTGCAACAAGTTCACTTTTATGTTCTTACTAAGTACAGAGAACTCTAACATTTAGTTGTGTAAGTTAATTTACTTTTTTTATTGATTAGATTTTTTTAGAGTTATAGAGGATGAGGTTTTTATAAACTTATTTCCTCTAATCACATTGATTCCACAAAAAAAACATAAATTGAAATTACAAAATCGCTATGCTCTTATAACTATAAAAATATAACACAAGAAATAATTTACAAAGTGGCTATATGACTGCTTATGCTAACATCTCCAATTTTTTTTTACTATGTTAATATTTATAATTTTTTAATATATTGATTATTTTAGCTATATTCTATGCCTCATAGTCGCATAAGGGAGGATTGATTAATGAAGACTTATATAACCTTGCATTGTATCCATAATGGCTATGATGTTAATGTATTTAGGTTCAAAACATTGGGTTATTCAAATGAAAATAACTATTCTTAGAATTGTGGTGTCATGGTTAAAGGTGATTACTATACAAATATGAGTTACAATAGGTTTATGAGTTATAGTATATAGGTGGCAATCAAATTATTATAATCAAGTGCCATTAATGGGATATTCCCTATAAAGGTAGAGGATATAAGGTGGATGATTATGGTATATATGGTGTGAATAGGAATATCTTGATAGCAGTAGATGAGTTGTTTATGTTAGCCTCTCAAGTGGAACAGGTTTTTAACATCTAAGGTTCAAAGGGTGAAGATTTTTTTAGTTTTTATATTATAACCCTACCTAGAGATGTTTATAAGATGTCAATTATGTATGACAATCAAACTTTGAACAAGAAGATGAACCTATTCAAAAAACAATGGATATGTATTCCCATGGATTTAGAACTTTGAACAATGAAGTTGATCAATTCTCTCCATCATAAAGGAATGTCATTATTTAAAAAAGACTTGTTGGCAATGATGCAAAATGGCTTAAAGAATTGTTGAGTAGATTTAATGCATGATGTTAACCTATGATGGTTGTTGAAACAAATATATATATAGGATGATAATTTGACCTATGGTCATAATTTGGTTATTGTTCTATGGTTTTTATTATATTTATTATGATAGTTGTTTTTCCATGTTTTTAAATTTTTATGCATGTTTTATCCTTTTCTTTTAATCCAAAATAACATATTCATCATACTTGATTAAAGGTATGGTGGGAAGGGGGGAGAGAGAGGATTGTAGAAAATGGTCAGAGCTTCATCATTAATGATGTCATAGGGTGATGATAGTGTCACGTAAGTATAATATGTTTATATTCAATTTATAAATTATAAAATGTGTTTATTTTAAATTATATGTATAATTATTATTAGATTCTTTTAAAACATTGATAGGACCACAGAGGGGGTAAATAAAGTTTAATAAAACGTATTTTAAAAATAAAAAATTGACACCTAATTTATAATGATTCAAGACAACAAAAATTTAGTTTGTTTACCTCTACTACCAAAAGGTTTTTCTTTTTGAAATTTAAAACTATTATGATGAGTTTATTGATGGTCTTCTCATAGATTTATAGATCTACAACTCTAAGGGCTTCTATGAGAAATATTTACAACTTAACCTATTTTTATTCTTTAGATTCTATATTTAGAATCTCTTGAAGAATGATAAACACTCTCATGACCCCTAAATTTTGATAGAGGGTGCTTGTGATTACAATATTCCTCACAAAATTACAGATGTAAAAGTGTAATAACAATTTTTTGAATGTAATATAGTCAGAAGAGTCAAATACTATAATGAGCGAATTGGTTCTAGGTAAGCTGAGTAAGCAATAATACTTTAAAAAAATCAACAAATTTAGATTTAAAAATGTGTAGTTGAGAATTAATTACAATTAGGAGTAGAAAATGATTGTGCAATACGTTGGAGTCAAAATATGTTTTTAATTATTCCCTATAAGTGTTATATATATACAATGAGCCAACTAGTCATTGGGGTAAAAAATAATTTACCATTCATAGATAAATAAGATGGGGCAACCATTTTTTATGTGAGAGAACATCTCATTTACTTGATAGCACATTTGCAAAAGTTGTAAAGTTTAGTTATAATTAAAAAGGTTAAAACCATATGGTTTTCTTCCCTTATTGCTAGTTTTATAGAATTAAAAGAAAAATATAAACAAACTTCAATGGACTCTATTTGATTAGCATGTGCATGTGCAGGTCTTAAAGAACTTATCTCTCTATTTTACAACCTATATAGTTGGAGGGTATGCCATGGAATACTAACCATCCCTTCAGACTAAAGTTTTAGATTAAGTTGGGGTGTTCAAGTGTTCTCTATCGTATTGATCATGTTCATTGTTTTCTCCTTTCAGACATATATTTTATAATAGATTTGATAGAGATAGGAATGGTAAGAATTGATCAACTAGAGTTAGCCTTGGATTTGTTATAACTCTTATTGTCTTAGATTTGCTAGTGTCTTAGTTTGAAAAAAAAGGGAGGGTAGAGTAGGGCTATTGAATATGTGTTATTTATTGATTTTATAATCAACTTGTAAGTTTTTTTTTATCATGCTCCTTGTATAAGAGAATCTCTAGATTGTGGAAATATATTTTGAAATATTTACATTATTTTTGTGGCTATTACCTAACTACTCCAACAATTGGCTTTTCATTTCATAACGAAAGAGCATGTTTATTCTCATTGCCAAAGAGGACATAGTCACTCAATTTTCAAATGAGCAATTTGAAAAATTAATCAAACACCTTCCCAACTTTTTGAAAGGAAATAGAGGACCACTATCACTTAGTTTCCAAATGAACAACTTGAAAAATTAACCAACCTCCTTCCAAATTTTTTGAGAGGAAGTAAAGGACTATTGTTACTCAATTTTCAATTGAGCAATCTGAAAAATTAATCAACATCCTTCCAAAATATTTAAAGATAATTAGAGGTATGCCACTAATCTCCTTAATATGACTTTTTTGAAGTATTTTTTTTTTGGAAAACCCTAACAGATAATTCACCCACTAAAAACACCCTCAAATTTTTGGGTGAACTAAGGAATAGTATGTAGCAAACCCCTAAATGATCAAACGTTTTCAAAAGGGAGTAGAGAACCAAGGGACTAAAATAGGTCATAATCCCTATTTTTGAACAATCAATTTAAACTAATTTTAACATAAGCAAGGAACACATGCATTAAAGTGGAAAAGGCATCCGCATTTAAAAACATTAAATTACATGACATAATGATCCATATTTGGAAGTTGACTTAGCCTACACTCTAGTAGTACCATGACCAACACTTTCTTGCTAATACACAACCACTCCTCCACCCTACTTTAAAAGAGTCTATGTTGTGGGATTGTTACCTCTAGGGCCAATGTAACACGCTAAAATTCACTATTTTTTTTATTAAATGGAAGCACTTAATTTAAAACCTGTAAATTCTAGGGATGTTACCGCCACACTTTGTACCAAACCGATTCATTCCTACCATTCCAGTACGAAGTGCTAAGGCTAAAAATGATATTTGTTCAACTTAAATTAATACTTAACCCAAGAGTTCATAAGAAGAATTAGAAGGATCATACATAAAAATCAGAGTACTCGTAAAAGAATCATAAACCAGAGTGCATTGTCAAAATCCTAAAAGAGAAATAAAGTTTATAATCGATAAAAGTTTCGTCTAGAATACTCAATACAAAGAAGTAATAAGTCATAAAAGGGGAAATCCAACACAAAAAGAAATAATAGAAGGAAATAAAATAAAATAGAGAGAGAATCCGACCATGCCACTCCCGATCTTTGAGCTAAATATATGCTCAATACTCAGCCCTGCCTGATGCCTCGTGAACATCAAAGGCATCAAAAAATGCATCACCCACCTACACAAAGTTAGAAGGGCCTTCTGCTCGTAGGAATGAAAAGCACCCATGAAAAGGGCGATCAGTACACTACGTATTGAGTAAGGTAACCGTGCACTAAGGCCAACACATAAAGCACATAATCTAAGCAGGATAATAAAACAACATATGATCACTTCAGATAAATAATAAATAAAGGCCATTTAAAGTCTGGCTTAATTACTTAATTAATCTCTTATAGACACTCATTTCACACCATGCTCTTTATCAAATCCATACAAGTATGAGAACCCCACTATTATAGCTGGTGGACCGGAAACACACAAGGCACACTACAGCTGACCACTATTATTTGCCGGTGGATCGGTCTCACACATGACATAAAGCTCCTGACCACTATTATTCGCCGGTGGACCGGTCTGGCCCCAACTCTCATGATGTTTCACTGTAAGTACTTAGTATCTTTCCCATGTCTTAGCACATTTATGTTCAGTTTGTTGAGCACGTAATCCCCCACTATTATTGCTGGTGGACAGGAAACACACAAGCACAATGCACCTGACCACTATTATTTGCCGGTGGACCAGTCACATATAGGGCAAGATGCTCTAACCACTATTATTCACTGGTGGACCGGTCTGGACTCGGCTCAACAATCTACCCCTTTAAATGATTAATGTATTACAGTGTCTTATTCAAAAGCTTCGCCCTAGACATGCATGACTCACTCTCTTTACGCCTATCCTCTAACTGACCCGTTCCATATCATGAGACTCTTACACCTCCTAACTTTCCCCAACAACCTTTCCTCCATACCCTAACTCACACTAGAAGTCCAACTCCTATGTATGTGGGTCAAGGCCCACTACCTTACACTTCCAAGTCCACTCAATACCTCATTTTAGGGTTTTATCCCGAAACCATACTTTAGGGCTATGTGACCTATCCTACTCCACCTCACACGACCCAAACTATTTTAATACCCCAAACTTCATAATTCTTATATTCAACCCTCATTATGACACCTTACTCCTCAAGTACGCGCGTGGTCACAAAACCCTAGGTAACCACACCAAACCCTAACTAGTCACACCAAACCCTAGCTTCCTCGTGTCCATATGTCACCCCTCCATTTCTCACATTCCACTTCTTATTTTTACATGCTAATCATGATCATCCTCACTTGATAATTTCCATCATCCTCTCATACTCCACTCACCCTCATTTATTTATCCTTTTTTACCACCTTCTCAAATTAGGGTTTTCCCCAAACCCTAGCTCGGTCTCCTATGTACCCTTATACTATCCCACGTACTATTTTTCACCCAAAGCTCCTAACACCCAAATAACTCTTCCATTACCTTCCTTACATCCCAAGTCAACTTTTCATTCGTAAATTTTTCTCCCATATAGACGCTAACCTTCCCATGCACACCTTTGAACTTTTTCATGCAAGCCCTAGACTCCCATGCAAAACCCTAGATTCTCCCATGCAAAACCCTCAATTCTCCCATGCACAACCACATACTCTCCCATTCCTTCATTTTAATTTCGCCTCCTATTATTCTTCCACTGATGGATCATTAAAATATTTAGGTCAAATCACGTCCCTTGGTCAACTTATTTTCCTTTGGACAACTTACTTCCCCATTTTTTTTTCATCCTTTCCCCCACACAATACAACATTAACCATCCTCACATGCATGTCTAAAGGTGTAATACCCCGTTTTTAGGAAACCCTAATTAAAATTTATAATTACGTGTGATTAGTTAAAATTATTAACTTAAGAGGTTTAGTATTAGACGTATTATTATTATTATTATTATTATTATTATTATTATTATTATTATTATTATTATTATTATTATTATTATTATTATTATTATTATTATTATTATTATTATTATTATTATTATTATTATTATTTCGACGACTTATATATAAAAATAATTAGGCTAGAAAGTTGATATAAACCGATTCTTTATTTTAATCATAGTTTTTATTCGTAATTCTTATCTGAATTATTTTAATAATTACCGTGACTTGTAACCCGAAATCAATTTCTAAAAATTATTCCTGATTATGTTTATCTTTTTCGTTTTATTTAAATCTACCTTAGATCGGATTATTTTTCTACCTGATATTTTAATTTATTCAGACTAAATTTAATATAAAATATATATGTATATAGATAAAATATATTACTTATCTTATCTCTCTCCCTCTGCCAATTTCTATCCCTTTCCCGTCATGTCTCTCTTATTTCCTACCTTTACTCAATGTTCTGCATTTATATACATACATACACGCCACACCCTCGCACACTCTACCCCAAACAGTCCCCCATACTTTCGGCCCAAAACACAGCACATGCACCACGCACACACACGACGCACACACACAACACTATTCCTCCCATACTCCCTCTCTGCATATAACACACACATACACTCCTCAACCTTTCCCAGCCCTTCCCCCTGTCTTGTTCGATCAGCCCCAGCAGCGGCAGCCCCGTCCAACCAGCCTGCCCCCTCCCCGTCGGTTTTGTTTGGCCTCCCCATCCACCTTCTCCCCTCTATTCTCATCGCTGGTCTTCCCAACCAAACAGCCCCCATGTAATCACCCCTCCCCGTCGCAGAACACAGCCCTGCCACCTCCTCCCTTCATCCCAGCAGCCCACCACTCCGTCGCCCAAGCCTGCAGCGTCCAACCCGTCGCCCAGACCTTGCGCCCTTCCCCGACCGCAGCACCCTCTCCCGCAGCCACCTCGCAGCACCAGCCCCCGTCGCTCCCCCTCTTTTGTTCGATTTTTCCTCCCACCCAAACACCACCGCAGCACCTCCACCATCATCCCCCTGCACTTCTACCAGCCCTGCATCCACCACCGGGCCACCCCACCTTCTCCACCCGTCCCTCCTTTTTCTTTCTCTTTCTCCTGCAGCCACAACTAGCCCAGCCTCCACGCAGCGCCAACCACCACCGTAGCCAACCAGCCGCCAGTCTCCACCGGCCACCGCCGGCCAGCCACCGCCACTGCCACCCTCTCCCTTCCCCTGCCTTTCCCAACCGACCCTCTCGCCCAGTCAGCCGTGCCCCGTTCCCCTCGTGCGTGACTCACGCTGCATGCAGCGTGAGTTGCGTAGTGGTTTGAATAAAATTTTTGTACCAATATTAATTGTAAGGGTATTTTGGTCATTTTAGAAAAATAAATATTTTTATACTATAATTATTATTTTATTTGATAGATATTAATTCTGTATTTGTGGTATTATTTTTAGGTACGAAAGTTTAATTTGCAGGACCTAATACATTTTAGTGGATACCGCTAATTTTACGTTTTTGCTGGATTTCAGGTAACCGTTATACTCTACTAAAATGATAAAAATTGCATGATAATACATTAGGGTTTTTGGTGTATGAAGTATGTTTAGCATGATTTATTTCAATATAATTATGTGTTAATTATTATTATTATGAAAACGGATAAAAACGAGCATGCTATCTGATATAAAATATTTTGGGTATTAAAGTATGACTTAAAAATAATTCTAATGACGGGAGAATTTTTGGTATAATAATTATGTATATAATTATTAGTTTAGCATGTTTAGATATAATTGTGAAATAGTTATTAGGAATGTGTGCCCTAGGGGCAATTTAGTCATTTTTGTGTATTATGATATTTATTCTGAAAATCATGTCTAACATGTATTATCTGTTGTTGATTTTATGATCATGTGTTTTGTACATTTCAAAAGTTTATGATAGAAATTCATGTGCCGAAATCTATGTAGGGGCAAAATGGTCTTTTGACATGATTGATGATTTAAATCATATAATAAATAATTAGATTATTCATTTTAGCCTTTTCATGATAGATTAATAAATAAGATGGACTTAGTATTTAAATGGATACTAATCTGATAATTATGAGCTTCAAGGGCATTTTGGTCATTTTCGGTCTAACGCCCAAATGTGAATAATTGGATATAGGATGGCCTTAAACTTTTGGGTAGGTTGACCTTAGTATTGATTTTGACTTTTCTTTATACCGTTGACCGTAGGGTTGACTTGGATAATTGGAAATAAAGGGAAAATGAATAAGTATGGAAATGAGAATAAATGTGTAATGTGTGTTATCTGTGATCACTTTATAAAAATACTAATACGTAAAGTGAAAGACCTCGAGTTTGGGAATGGTTTCTCTCTAGGGGTAGCTATCCTAGAGACGAGGTAGGAGTCCTCGAATTGTTTGGGTTTCTGGTGTGCCGGTTGTGCCCCAGTAAGGCCCTAGTCTACTCTATAGGTGACCTACGGGCCCTATAGGGGGTATCGATACTTAAGGATTAGGTGTCCGAGGTGAGGAGGGTACTGTGTGCCTTGTGCATCAGTATGACCAGAGTGCTGTTATGCCTCTGGGTTGGATGGTTGGAGGGTATCGTGTTGCCTTGTGCGCCGATATGACCGGTGTAATGTTATGTCTCCGGGTTAATATTGTATCCCCCTCGAGTAAATAAAAAATAGAAATAATATGATTTGATTGGAAGGATTATTATTGGGTATTGGACTGGTTTGGTAGTGGCTGTTGTGCCTACCTGTGGCTTAAGTAGTAGCATGCGGGCCTACGTGTGTGGGTATTATGTCTATAAGTATGCCTGTGATGTTATGTATATTATTATACTATATCTATAAATATACCGTTGATGTTTTGTATTTTAATTTACTATACCTGTAAGTGTACCTGTGGGATTACGGATATTATTATTCTGTATCTGTAAGTACCCAAGTGATGTTATGTATTTTATCATATTCTACCTGTAAGTATACTTTTGATGTTGTGGATTATGTTATAGCTTACCTGTTAATACACTTGTGATGTTATAAATTTGGTTGGGAGTTATGCTGAGATATGAGTCATGCTGCTGATGTTATAATTGTTATGCTGGAGTTTAGGTTCTAATCATTACTTCTGAGAATACCTTTGACATGTTAGTCTGGTAAGCTATCGGTTGTTTTAGACAAATGAAAATGAGTAGCATGTAGCTTTAATAGAAATTGATCGTCTAAATGATTATTGTTTATCAATCCTCGTATGAATACTTAAATGTCTTGTACCTGTTAGTCGTATGCCTTGTATGTGTTCCATGCTAGTTTTTCATATTAGTTTGGTATAAAGGGGTATTCAGTACCGTAGTACTGACGGGTTCCGTTTCATGGTCCCCTGCCTATTCCACGGGCAGTCTTTACCTTGCAGGATTACTTTGAGGGTAGGGTCTGACGACTTCAAATAGAGGGTTGAGAGTTAGGACTATCCGGTGTTCGCCTCGACTTCTTTTGGTCCGGATATTTCTTGGACTCTTAAGTCCCCTGCTATTTCTCTTTTGTTACATTACAACTCTTGCCTGATCTTTTTGTATTTATTCGGGACAATGTAGTTTGTAATGAAATTCTATCCTGCCTTTGTTTTAATGTTATTTAAGTAAAGTAATATTTTAGCCTTAGCACTCAGTATAAGAACGGTAGAGGATGCCGGACTTATACTGAGTGTGGCGGTAACACCCTTTGGTTTTGTAATTAACGCTTCCGCAAAACGAAAATTTTTAGCAGTAAAAATGGGGGTGTTACAAAAGGGTCAAAACACATTACATCATATTCCACAACATTTCACCACATATACATGTCAACATATATAATAAAAAGGCATATAAGCATACCTTAACTCCAAGCCACACTACACATGAGATAGTTATGATGATAAGCATAAAATATAATACACATCATGATACATGCACTACTACGAAAATGGAAAATAATAACGGTGGTTCGAAAACCGTTGTCAAACGTGTGAAAATTAATGGGCGGGAGAGTTTTGATAACGGTTCTAGTTCAAAACCGTTATTAAAAGGGCAACGTTAAAATTTACATGGATGTTTTAATAACTGTTTTATTTAAACCTTTACTAAAAGAGGTTTTAATAATGGTTCATATTAGAACCGTTGTTAAAAGTCCGAAGGTTTTAATAATGGTTTCTGGAAGAACCGTTATTAAAAGATGTTTTAATAATGGTTCTATCAAGAACCGTTATTAAAACTCCAAAATCAAACTTTTATTTCGCTCAGTTCTGTTTTGTGCCAAAGTTTTTAGACTCTCTGCACCTTTGTTCTCTTGCTCTCCTTCTCCTTGCAAACCCTCGCACCACCACACCGTGCACCACCACTCCGGCTCCTCTCAAGTAAAGGAAACCCTCGCACTGCCAACTCTCCACCACGCCTCTGCCATTGTCGGCTCTGCATGTGCGTGCTGTCATTATTCCGAAGCTAGCTAGCCAGCACTTGCACCTTCATCCTCCGTCGTGTTTGAAGCCCTTGCCTCTCTCAACATTCTCGCCGTCGTGTTTGTAGCTAGCTCACTTTATGTATGTGTTTGTTCTTCCTCTCGTAACTTTTTATCTACTTATATATGTATATATATATAAATGCGTGCATGTTGCTATAGGGTTTCATTTATTTGTTATTGAAAGATTGTGGTTTGTCGTTTGAAAATGTGTTGTTGAATGTGTTGGCTGAAAATTTTGCTGTTCGTTGTTGAATTTGTTGCGTTATTGTTATATATTAACAAATGCATGTGTTGGTCGAGACATTTACATATATATATAATATGAATGTGAGTGTAGAATTATATACATTTTCACTCATAAAAACTAGACACACACACACACACATTTTCATTAATAAGTATAGGAGACTAGCAATAAGATATAGGAAATTTCATATAATGAAATGCAAATATATTTTACATATGCATATGTTAATGATTGCTATTTGATGAGGATTAAATAGATATAGAGAATAAGGAATATATAAAAGTGAATAATTAAATAGAGAGAAATAATTGTGTATGATACTAATAATAATAATAATAATAATAATAATAATAATAATAATAATAATAATAATAATAATAATAATAATAATAATAAATATGATTTATATATTATGCTTTAATTAAATTTAGCTAGGTTTAGGGATTAGGGTTTTATGAGGTTTAGGGTTAGGTTAATTAGGGTTAGGGTTAGTATTAATATCTTTTCGGAAACGTGTTAGCATGATTCGTATATATATATATATATATATATATATAGAATATCATGATACATTTGAGATTAATTCTTTCTAAGCATGATTTGTATCGATAATATAATGATACATTATTATGCTCAATACATAACATTCTAACATAATTTATTTATTTATTTATTGTAGAGATATGGCCAACAAAAACATTGATAGGGACAGCAGTGATGAAGAAGGGAAGAGAGGACCTACGATTATGAGAATTATTAGAGACATGAGGAATAGAGGAGAAGTAGTCGATTTGGGATGGAATACTTACAATCTTCCCATCAGCCCTTACGCAGATATGTTCTTGAATTACATTTCACTTGTGACCCGTAACCGTGTTCCTATCTCCTATAATAATTGGAAGCAGGTTCCAAAGGGTCATAAGGAGCATATTTGGTAGGAAATCACGGTAAATATGATATTTTATGTAATCATTTTTGTATGTCAAATGTTATTAATTTTATTACATTAACATTGGTATACATCTACATGTCTTAGTTTGCAAAGAGTGTTCAATGTCCTAGAGAGTAGGAAGAAATGGCTTCTTAGACATTATGGGGAGCGTCTAAGAACCGTTAGGTCATATTTAGCTCGTAGAAAAATGTATAGAAAGAGGGATGGTTCTCTACGACAGAATCCACCCAAACGATACAATTTCATCGATCAAGAAAGTTAGAACCAATTCATTGCTTATCGTCTTACGGGGGATTTTAAGGTACTTGTTAGATAACAATTAAACTTTTTGTATCAATCCCAGTATTATGCTTAATATTGAAATAACCATGTCATTATGTTTTGGCTTGTCACATAGGAAAAAAGTATCCAAAATAAAGAGATTGCGAAGCAAAATAAATACCAGCATAATATGGCTCGCAAAGGCTATGCGGGCCTTGAAGAGGAGTTGGTATGCATTTTGTGATTATCTATTTACATGTAAATGTCGAATTTTATAATAATATTCTTAATTAAGAATATTTTTTGATTTGTAGCTCCTAGCCCAAGACTTGGACCCATGTACCTCGTCCATCAATATTGGTACATTATGGAAGAAGGCTAGAGCAACAAGAGATGGATATGTTAATGAATATGTTGATGTTGCAGCCAAAAAAATTGTAAGTTTGTAGATATCTAGAACTCTATTTATTTTTCTTTTAGAAAATTATTATATTATGCTTATTCCTATAAGTTAAATTTACATATATTATATACATTACAGGACGAACTTGAAACGTTATATGGTGAGGAGGTGGACCAATATAGCATTGTGTCCTAGGCTACAGGAATTGTAGAACACCCTGGAAGACACAGGGGCCTTGGATTGGGTGTTACGAGAACGAGCATATGCGGTCGATCTTGTGGTTCTCGTAGCACTAATGAGCAAGTCGCCATCCTCACCCAAAAATTGAACGTGACATTTGAACGGATGGCAACAATGGAGCAAGAGTTGTCATTTATTAAATCTCAATGGTATAAGCCATCCGATTCAGTAGACCATGATCAGCTTCACATACCTAATGTAAATAGCGTCAGAGATAGTTGTGAAGCTGATGCACGTCTTTCTACTCTTCCTGAGGTAAGCATTACAAACTATGAATAGTTATTAAATGTATTCGGTGTAATAAATTATTAATAATGTGTAATATTTTTGTTTAGGGTTTACATAAATATGACTTATTAGCGAATGACCTTTCAACAATTTTGGCGAAAGGAAGGGTCCGCATCAGTTACAGTAACGAAACACAAACAATCCACGGGTACAATTTAGCCCTAAATACAAGGCCGGTGAGTATTGACACTCCAATCATTGGCAGTGCACACTTGCCTTGTTATTGAGGCAACCAGAGTACTAAAAGCTCATGGAAGCTTCGTGGCTTGGCATGCGGATCAAATACGTCTCATTACTGAAGAGGTATTGACATTTGACATCTTCATTAGACCTTGTTTAGTAGTTACACTATTCATACCTTTTTCATATATATATTTATATGCTCAATATATTTTTTGTCTAATATTATCAATTAAGGAATCAAAAAAGGAATAAAAAAAGAAGACTGCTTCTGCTAGTAAAACCAAGAGAGGTACTAGCAAAACGAGCAACACAAAATAGGGCGCTGCTAAAGGAAAGAGAGCTAAATCTGAAAAATTAGTTGCCTCACAAAAGATTCCTTGTTCAGATCAGCAAAGCCAACCTCCACTAGCATTAGCTTTATTATATTTTTATGCCCAAAACTACCTCAGGGACAGTTATATTTTCATTGATTGTCGTCTTGAGTATGTTGGGAGGGACGATGCTACTTACATGGTATCGACGACTGACATAAGCGACATTTATAATCAAGAATGGATGTCAACCATAAGTGTCGCCGTCTATGTCACGTAAGTATTATTTCATTTTGAGATGTTAGTACTCTTAACTTATACAATTGGAATTTTTATGACCTCTTATATGAGTTATTAGTTATTAACAAATATGCATTGTTTTTTTCTTCCATAGGTTGGTAGCTACTCGAGCTGCGATGGAGGGAATGTTGTCCTTTATTGTGTTTGTGTGCCCATACTACATAGCTGACAGTAGTACAATAAGAGAGGGTAGGCACATAAATTATTTGGCGGATCGCATTTTGATTGAGGGACACAACAAGCTCTATCTCATTCCTCACCTCGCAACTGAACATTGGGTTTTGTACGCCGTCCGACCTGATCTTAATAAGGTCTATGTGTTTGATTCCCTTCAAACCTATGACGTGCCTTTTGAAGTCGCTCGTCGTGGTGGGAAGGAATTTATCGACATGTTAGTATACTTTTCACTTCTTACTTCATTAGCTTATTTATACATATATTCGCCTAGCTTTCATTATTTGAGGTATATATGCGTACTTACAATATTGTGTATCCAACTCTATTTATTAGGGCACTACAGACATCGTATCAAAGGAGAGGTGGGAATGGTGTCCCAGACCCAAAGAATGTTCAATATGAGCCTGTCATAGTAAGTAGGAAGACAACTATTTCATATTTTATTTTAATTAAAATTAATATCTAATAGTTAGAGAGCTAACTGAATTCATTTGACAGTGTCCACAACAGCAAAACGACAATGATTGTGGATACTATGTATGTAGAGCAATGGATCTGATAGTCCAAAATAAATCGGTCAACATAGATCCAAGCCATGTATGTTTTTTTTCGATATTTTTCCATTAATGAATCATGACATATATGTTTGGTACTTGATGTAAATGCTAATTGTATATTAATCAAAACTTGGGTATTATAGTTTTTCACCGATGATTATGCACAAGGCCAGCTATACAATGTTGAAGAAATTGATGAAGTGAGAGAGTAATGGGCCAAGCACGTGCACTCATTCATTCGGTATTAGGTAGAGATCTATATATTCTACATGCATGTTCAGGTTTGTATTTTTTCTATGTCTTTAAGTCTTCTAAGCTATATTTATGAACATTTTACTTTGGGGTGTAGAGCTACCAAGTTGTGGTATGCCTACTAATTTTGATTCTTGAGTATATATGTCCAGTGTATTAAGACATGCATATTAACAAGGGATTGATTGAAATTATGGTGTGATTGCAGATTTGTTATCAATTGATGTTGTTTTACAATGTAGATTTGGTAATTATTTGAACATACAACTATGTATGTGGGCAGGAACAAAACAGCAAAAACTTAAAAAAAACTGGAGTTTTAATAACGGTTCTTATGAAAACCGTTATTAAACATAGGTTTCAATAACGGTTCTTGTAAAACCGTTATTAAAACTAGAGTTCTAATTTAAAATTCGGCAGTCCAAACATCCTCGTGATGACGTAGCTGTAACTATAAATGGTAACTAATGCGACTGCATGTAAGTGTACCGATCTTCATAGGTCCATCTTGGACGGAGCTTTTACGAACCTTAACTCTAAATAGAGGCATTGATTCCAAAAGACCCAGTTCAGACTGCCTCGTCAATAAATGGTAATGCATGCAATACTTAAACAATTAAAAAAAGAAACAAAAAGAAAAAGAGAGGGAGAGAGAGAGAGAGAGAGAGACAGAACAATTGCAGTTGGATTTATAATATAGTCAACAAAAATGGGCAATTTGTATTGTGTAACTTTATGTACCCACCAAGGTGTATATGGTTTTTATTTTATACGCATATATAATGCTTATTGTTTACTACTCTTATACTAATTAAAAATACACATCTTATAAAATATTCAAATTTTCCAACAAAGTACATTTCTTTCAAAATATAAATACATTTTTAGAATACATATAAATATATGTCTTATAGAGTGTGTGTATGTGTGTGTGTGTGTGTGAGAGAGAGAGAGAGAGAGAGAGAGAGAGAGATAGAGAGATTCATCTTACATAATATAAATACTATCTAAATTAAAACATGCATCCTAAAATTAATACTCATCTTTTATAATAATAATAATACGTTTACATGATTTATCTATATCAATGTAAACCTTCAATTATTCATTTTATATATTTGTAGAAAAACACGTTTACATGATTTATCCATTTTTTCGTTTAAATTCATAAGATCTTCGAATCTTTTCCAATACCAAATATTTTTATATATTTAGGTTCCTAAAATTATTCTACACTTCCCTTAAATTATTTATTTTTGGAATTCATTTTCTATTTTTCTCAATAAATACTTATTGTTGGACTTTCTTATAATTAAATGTAATCGACCATCCAACTACTAGTTACCATCCTATTAGCCTTATAACTAACAGCAATCAGAATTCTAATTTATTTACCTTTCTCCCGGCCAAAGAGTTGATTAAAGTACATAATCAAGTTTATTATAATATTTTTCTTACACATTCAACCATAGTCTAACATTTCTTATTCACTTAATCCTCCCACTCAAGTGAGGCAAATTTCAAACAAAAAACTTACCCCACAATCCTTACCTATCATATCCCATGTCTGTGTGCCCAAATTGTGCTTTATTTGCATTATAGCATCATATAAAACCACATTTTGCTCCCTTTCCTTCAGTCCTCTTAGCTGATTTCTTTGCATCCTTCATGCCTCCATTTTATATGCTCTTTATCCAATTCCTTCTTTTTTTTTTTCCTTCTTAGCTTTAACCCTTGCAACTAATACTTCCTTTAAAAACACTTAACCCTTAAAATCTAGTCTCTTCCTCATTCCTCCATTGTCGATCACCCCAAGCACTATTGGGGATGAATTTATTTTTTTTACCAACTTTGACAAGTTTCCACTTTCAATTAAGCTCAATTCTTGTCCTACGTTGTTCTTTGCAGCACATATTTTATCTTAACACCCATTTCTCCCTTGAAACTATCATTCTTTTTCCTTTATTTTTTCCTTCACTTCACCCTTTATAGGGCTATGAATTTTGTTTTCTATTGGCCTTCCAAAAATTGTAGTTGTATGTGTTGTTGATGCTTTTTCTTTGTCTCTTCTTCTTCTTTAACAGTCATCTCATTTTCTTACTTTAAGACTCCTACAACATTTTCCTTCAATAATCATGGTGTCCCTTGGTGGTTAATGGTAGTTGTGTGGCTATTTTCTATGGCTCAACTTATTTTTTTCTTTTTATTTCCTTATTAGTAATCTTCTTAAACTAATACTCTTTCTTTTGATGAATATGGTCAAGAAGCTCATTAGGATGTGTAAAGCTTGGCTTGATCAGGAATTTTGGTAACATAGAGAACCTTCAGAAAATAGGATTATGTGTTATATGTTAATCATGTTTAATTTTATGTATGATTTCTTTTAATTTGGTTAAAGCATGATATGATATCTTAGATGACCTTTCTTGGCATAGGTATATTGTTATCATGCATATGTTCACGAGCATGAAAATTGGATGGAAAATGATTTGTATTATTAATTAAACATGTTTGTATATATGATATTATATGATGAATATGTTGTTGGTTTCAAATGAATATGGTGCTAATTATACATGAATGTAGAACCAAGTTGTGATGAATATTTTTTGACCTAATGGTTTTGGCATTTGGTCGCTATGCAATTGTGTCTTAGTTTGTTGGTTTTAATTTTAATAAGTATATTTATATTTTGTATTATCATATGCTAAAGATTATTCTCATGCATCATGAGCTTTGGATGTGGAATGACTTATTTACCCTTCTATGTGCATTCATCCTTATTTTTTTCATGCCCTACTTGCTTGCTTTAATTTTATCTAATTATGTCATTGTGTTTGTATTACGATGTAGTATATTGTAGGTGAATTTGGATATAGGTTTTTTAGACTTAATTTGGCATGATAAGGGCATGTTGGGTATTTCACAACTTTACAAATTTAAGGATCTAAGCTCAATATTATATGATCATTCTAATTGAATAAGTACGGGCCTTGTTTCACCATTAGCATTACTTATATCGCTTTAGGGATTAAAAATGTTATTAGTAACCTTAGGAGCCTTGTGGTCATTTTCTATGATAAATAGTCCTGTCATATTGTTTGGGCCTTATACTTGGCCTTGTATATTTCTTGACCTCTAGTTGACTTGTGGTCAATTGTTGACCTTTAGTCAACTATTAAATTTTATGTTGGCCGTTAACATTTTCCTTTGAATAATTAAAAATTATTGGACCTTGTGATCTATAATGTGAGCTTTCGATGACATGTGTTAATAAAATCGACAACAACACACTTTTTAAATTTCCAAATATATGAAGTGAGTGGTTTTACCTTAGGGGTGTCCACATTACATGATCTTAGCTTAGATAAATTGCAACAAGTTCACTTTTATGTTCTTACTAACTATAAAGAACTCCAACATGTAGTTGTGTAGGTTAATTTACTTTTTTATTGATTTGATTTTTATTTTAGAGTTATATAGGATGAGGTTTTTATAAACTTTTTCCCTCTAATCACATTAATTCCACAAAAAACAACGTAAATTTAAATTACGAAATTGCTATGCTCCTATAACTACAAAATATAACACAAGAAATAATTTGCCAAGTGGCTATATGACCGCCTATGCTAACATCTCCAATTTTTTTACTATGTTAATATTTATAATTTTTTAATATATTGATTATTTTAGCTATCTTCTAGGTCGCTTAGTCGCATGAGGGAGGATTTATTAATGAAGACTTATACAACCTTGTATTGTATCCATAGTGGCTATGATTTTAATGTGTTTAGGTTCAAAACATTAGGTTGTTCAAGTGAAAATAACTCTTCTTAGAATTATGGGTAAATAGTTAAAGGTGATTGCTGTACAAATATGAGTTACCATATATAGGTGGCAATCAAATTGTCATAATCAAGTGTCGTTAATTGGATATTCCTTATAAAGGTAAAGGATATAAGTTGGATGATTATGGTATAGATGGTGTGAATATGAATATTCTAATAGCATTAGATGAATAGTTTATGTTAGCCTCTCAAGTGTAACAGGGTTTTTACATCTAAGGTTCAAAGGGTGAAGATTTTATAGTTTTTTTATTATGACCCTATCTAGAGATGTTTATAAGATGTCAATTACGTATAACAGTCAAACATTGAATAGGGAGCTGAACCTATTAAAAAATCAACGGATATGTCTTCCCCTACATTTAGAACTTTGAACAATAAAGTTGATTAAGTGTCTCCATTATAAAGGAATGTCATTATTTTAAAAATACTTGTTGGCAATGGTGCAAAATGGCTTCAAGAATTGTTGAGTAGACTTAATGCTTGATGTTAAACTTTATTGGCTGTTGAAACACACACTTATATATATGATGATAATTTGACCTATGATCATAATTTGGTTATTGTTCTATGGTTTTTGTTATATTTATTTTGATAGTTGTTTTTCTATGTTTTTACATTTTTATGCATGTTTTATCCTTTTTTTTATCCCAAATGACATATTCATTGTACTTGATTAAAGGTATGGTGGGAAGGAGGAAGAGAAAGGATCAAAGAAAATTGTTAGAGCTTAATCACTAATGATGTCATATGGTGATGACAATGTCATATAATTACATTATGCCTTTATAAGATTCTTTTAAATTATATAATAATTATACATTATAAAATGTGTTTATTTTAAATTATATGTATAATTATTATAAGATTCTTTTAACACATTGATATGACAGTAGAGAGGGTAAATAAAGTTGAATAAAACATATTTTAAAAATAAAAAATTGACACATAATTCATAATGATTCAAGAGAACAAAAATGTACATTGTTTACCTCTACTACCAAAAGGTTTTTCTTTTTGGAATTTAAAACTGTTATGATGAGTTTATTGATGGTCTTCTCCTAGATTTTTAGATCTAAAACTCTAAGGGCTTCTATGAGAAATATTTAGAACTTGACCTATTTTTATTTTTTAGATTCTATATTTAGAATCTCTTAAAGAATGATCTGCACTTTTATAACCCGTAAATTTTGATAGAGGGTGCTTGTGATTACAATATTCCTCACAAGAATAATGATGTAAAAGTGTAAGAACAATTTTTTTAGTCTAATATAGTTAGAAGAGTCAAATACTATTATGAGCAATTTGGTTCTAGGTAAGTTGAGTGAGCAATAATAGTTTTAAGAAAAATCAACAAAGTTAGATTTATAAGTGCGCAATTGAGAATTAATTACAATTAGGAGTAGGAAATTATTGTGCAATAAATGAGAGCCAAAATATGTTTTTAATTCTTCCCTCTAAGTGTTATATATATACAATGAGCCGACAACTAGTCATTGGATTAAAAAAAAATAATTTGCCATTCGTAGATAAATAAGATGGGGCAACCATTTGTTATGTGAGAGAACATTTCATTTACTTGATTTTTCATTTGCAGAAGTTGCAAAGTTTGGTTATAATTAAAAAGGTTAAAACCATATGATTTTCTTACCTTATTGCTAGTTCTATAGAATTAAAGCAAAATATAAACAAACTTCAGCTGACTCTGTTTGATTAGCATGTGCATATACATGTCTTAAAGAACTTATCTCTCTATTTTACGACCTATATAGTTGGAGGGTATACCATGAAATACTAACCATCCCTTCAGAATAAAGTTTTATATTAAGTTGGGTTGTTAAAGTGTTCTCTATAGTATTTTTTAATAACTTTGATAGAGATAGGAATGGTAAGAATTGATTAGCTAGAGTTAGCATTTGATTTGTTGTATCTTTTATTGTCTTAGATTTGCTAGTGTCTTAGTTTGAGAAAATGGGAGGGTAGAGTAAGGCTATTAAATATGTAATTTCATTGAATATGTGTTATTTATTGATTTTATAATCAACTTGTAAATAGATTTTTTTTATCATGCCCCTTGTGTGAGAGAATCTCTAGTTTACAGAAATATATGTTGAAATATTTACATTAGTCTTGTGGCAATTACCTAACTACTAAAAAAATTGGCTTTTGATTTCATCACAAAAGAGCATGTTTAATCTCAATTCCAAAGAGGACATAGTCACTTAGTTTTCAAATGAGCAATTTGAAAAATTAATCAAACTCCTTCCAAACTTTTTGAAAGAAAGTAGAGGACTACTATCACTTTGTTTCCAGATGAGCAACTTGAAAAATTAGCCAACCTCCTTCTGAATTTTTTGAATGGAAGTAAATGACTATTGTTACTCAATTTTCAAATGAGAAATTTGAAAAATTAATCAACATCCTTCCAAAATATTTAAAGAGAATTAGAGGTATGCTACTAATCTCCTTAATTTAACTATTTTGAAGCATTTTTTTTGGAAAACCCTAATAGATAATTCACTTAGAAAAAACACCCTCAAAATTTTGGATGGACTGAGGACTAGTAGGTAGCAAGCCCCTATATGATCAAACGTTATCGAAAGGGAGTAGAGAACCAAGGGACTAAAATAGTGTAACACCCCCAAATTTACTACTGAAAATTTTTGTTTAAATCAAAAGGTTAGCGGAAGCAAAAGAATTAAAACCGTAAACTTGGGGGTATTACCGCCACACTTAGTACCAGACCGGTTCATTCCTACCGTTCCAGTACTAAGTGCTAAGGCTAAATCCGATCATCAATAAGTACGAATTATCATAAAACGCAAGATGACATTTAGCATAAATTGTTAATAAGATATAAGTCAAACAAAAGTTTGAATACAATTTAGGGTTACAACCCCATAATGCTTTTTCTTTAAAAACGGGAAACGTAATACAAAATATAACTAACAAAACAATCCCTAAAAAGGATCAGTATTCAGATCGCCTACTCACTCAAGTCAGGCCTTCCACCCCAAGATAGTACCCGATCATAAACTTGCACAGGAAGTCTGCTCCCCACCATCGGTGGATCATCACAGGACCCATTCATTCAAGGTAGTATCAGTATGGGTCCAATACTGAGTAAGGGCGCAGGTGCGCTAAGGCCAAGCATACCATCATACAACATAACATGCACAACGCAATCACATAAGCAACATGATATATTATGAATGATGTAGATTGGTTATGGTCCAATCCAACTTCTTCTTTTCATAACTCTGATAATTATAGTCGATTCACATCATAATCGTTATGAATCCATGAGAGTGCGGGAACCCCACTATTATAGCCGGTGGATCGGTCACTTATAGGACAAAACACACCTAACCACTATTTTATGCCGGTGGATCGGTCTCCAGGGCAGAACGCTCCTGGCCACTATTATGCCGGTGGATCGGTCTGGCCCCGACTCTCATAGTGTTTCACTGTGATTATAACGTATCTTTCCATGATTTATTTGTAAGTCATTTCACACCATAATCTTTGTTAACCCATGCGAGTACGGGAACCCCACTATTATAGGCGGTGGATCGGTCACTTATAGGGCAGAACACACCTAACCACTATTATACGCCGGTGGATCGGTCTCCAGGGCACAACGCTTCTGGCCACTATTATGCCGGTGGATCGGTCTGGCCCCGACTCTCATGGTGTTCCACTGTAAGTATATAGTATCTTTCCCATGATTTAATTACAACATACTGTTTGGTTTGTTGAGCTCGGGATCCCCCACTATTATAGCCGGTGGATCGGTCACGTATAGGGCAGAACGCACCTAACCACTATTATACGTCAGTGGATCGGTCTCTAGGGCACCCCGGCACCTGGCCACTATTATGTCGGTGGATCGGTTCGGGCCCGGCTCAACAATCTTACTCTTTAAGTAGTTAATGTCTTATTCATGTATTGTTAAATAAGGTTCCATCCTTGACATGCATGTCTACTACTCTCTATTCCTTCCCTTCGAGGAGGCCCGCCCCATATCTTGAGACTGTTCTCCCCTTCTCACGTCCGATTTCCAACTCCTCTTACTCTTATACATAAGGAAATGTAGTAAGGGCACACTCTCCCGAGAATGTGGGCTAACCCTAACACAACGATATCGGTCCAGCATGTCCTCACCCTTCTAGGGCTCCTCCTTGGAAAACCCTAATTTGGGCCTATATGGCCCAACTCTTTCTTACTCGTCTTAACTTTACTTTGCTCCTTGTCTCGCATCCCGTCTCTACTAAGAAATTCCCAAAATATATCTCCTTGTTCCCCAACTCCGCATGTGGCCGCCAAACCCTAGTTAGCCACACCAAAACCCTAGCTCTTGACTCCCTCCCCAAGTAACCTCCCCTCTTTGCTCCAAAACCTCTTCTCTCATTTAGAAGCCCATACTCATCCTTTATACAAGTGGACCCTCACTCTCAACCCCATACTCCACCCTTCCTTAATCGCCTTTACCATTGTACCTCTCCAATTCCTCATTTTTCCCCCAAAAACCCTAATTGGGTCCCTTAGGTACCCTTACATCCGCCTACATACTATTTTACATCAAAGTCTCCAATGGACCCATAACTTTGACATTATCTCATTTACGCCCTAAATCAACTTTCCTCAAGTAAGATTCATTCCCATGCTTAATTCAAATACACCATGTAGACTCCCCAACACCCACTTACACGCAAAACCTTAATAAGGTCTCTTACGCACCGACTTACGTACTATTTTTCATACCAAGTCACCAACCACTCCACAACTCTCCCATTCTCTTACTTACACCCAAATTCAGCTTTTCTCACGTAAGACACACCCCCATGCAAGAGTTAGTCACCTCATGCAAACACCCCAAGTCATCATGCAAATTTTATGACTCCCATGCATGGTTTCCCCAACTCTCATTTGTTTTGGTCATTCCTCCCTTATTAAATATTTTCTCATAGATCATGAGGTACTTAGGTCAACCTCGTATTCCCCCTTAGTGAACTCACTTCCCATTTATTTCCAGTCATCCTTATATTCCCAACTCATATTACCATTTATCCTAACATGCATGTCCTAGAGGGCCATATCATATCACATCATACCATCATACATATACTTATCATGCTCACGTCATAGGAAACACATACAAACATACCTCAATTTCCAAGTTGCGCTACATAAGACAAGTTGCCCACAATCATATAATACACGACATAGCATGGCATATACAACATTCAAAACATACAGGTCACACATCACACAAAGGTCATAGCTTCGTCCTTACCTAAGGCGACGCCGGGCTTGGAGCACGCTCCTCTAACTCCTTAGGGCTTTGGGTCAGGATTACCTATAAAAGGGGGAAATGCTAAGTATTAGTTTCCCCTTATAAGTACCACAATTCCTTATTCTAGTTTAGGATTAGAGTTTTTATTACTAAAGAGGGTGTTATACAAAACCTAGGGTTTTTACCTTAGAATTAGTATACTAAATATTAGTAGTCGAAATATAGTTATTTATGATACTTATTGTTACACTTATTTTATTAAGCCCATTAGTTCCATTCTTATAATACTAGTGTTCACTAATCATAGTAAAATAGTGATAATAATAATAATAATAATAATAATAATAATAATAATAATAATAATAATAATAATAATAATAATAATAATAATAATAAGACTACTAATAGTGACACTTATGTTTCAAGTTATAGAACTCTAGCGTTTTTAAGATTAAGTCTAACAATGGTGTTAGGTTTGAAATAATAATATAATAAGGTCACAATATTGCAAGTAACTATTCCTAAGGGTGATGATGATAATAGTAATAATACTAATAATGATGATAATAGTAGTAATACTCCTAGTAGTAATGATAATAACAATAATACAACCAAGTAAGGTTTAGCAACCACAATCATAACCGTAGTAAGGATAATAGAAGTAATAATAGTAATATTATTAATAATGTTAATACTAACAATTATAAAAATTAAGATTAAAGTTAAGTATAATAAAAGTTAGGGTTCAAAAGGGATGTTAGTATTAGTAAGAAAATAAGACATTAATAATAGAGACAATAATAATGGTAATAATGACAATAATAATAATAATAATAATAATAATGATAATAATAATAATAAGTATATTCGTATTAATATTAGAAGAAAATGGTAGCAGTTATATAAAAGGGGTATTAGGGTTTGGATGAGTGGAGAACCACCTAGGGTTGGTGGTGGTCCGGCGGCGGCGCGTGGCGGCGACAGTGGCGGCGACGGAGGAGGAGAAGAGAGGGAAAGGTTAAGGTGGAGGTTAGATGGGGGAAAGGAAAGGAAAGTTAAGTGTAGGGGAGGAGACAATAGGGAGAGGGGAGTGGAATGAGGGTGGTGGCGTGAGAAGGGCGGCGGCGCGCGGTGGTGGACGCGGCGGCCGAAGGAGGGAGAAGGTGGTGGAAAATGGTGGAGGCCGGTGGAGAAGGAAGCAGGAGGTAAGGAGGGTATGGGCAGGTAGGGGAGGACCTGCAGGTTACTTTGGAAGGTGGAAGGAGGGTGGAACACGGCGGAGGAGGCGTCAGAAGGTGGCGCAAGGCGGCGACGGGCTGGAAGGGGCTGCTCGGGGTGGCGATTTTGCATGGCCTGGGGTGGCTCGTGCAAGGAAAATCGAGGGCTGAGGAGGGCTTGGTTAGGTGGAGGGTGGTGCAAGGTGGGGTTCTGGGCAGCGCTCGACCGGCGGCGTTGGGGGAGGGCGGCGGTCGACGCGTCTGATGGGGCGGCGGCGAGAGGGAGCAAACCTAGGGTTTCAGGGTTCCAAATCCCGAACCCAGGTGATCAATGGGGGTATTTATAGGTGGGGTGGTCGGGCAAGGCCAGGGGAAGAAGACAAAAGGGGGGCAGGCGCCAGGCTGTCCGACAGGCGGCAGGTCCTACCATGGCAGGTTGGGTCGGGGAGGGGGAGAAGAAAAGGGAAAGAAATGGGCACGCGGGAAGGGGAGAGAGGGACTTGGTCGGGGTCGAAAAGAGGAAGGAAAATGACAGGGAAGGGCGGGGGAGGACGGTCGGCGCTGAGCTGGTGGCTGCCGACGAGATTCAGGGCTGCAAGTCGAGTTGTAGGTCGGCGTGCAGGTCGGGGAAGAAGGGGGCGACTGGACCGGTCGGTCCAGGGGAAAAAAAAAAGAAAGGAGAAGGATCGGCCGGCCTGGGCAAGGGAGCAGGCTGACATGCGAGACAGGCCAGGGGGAGGGAGATTTGGGCCGACGGGCTGGCCCAAACCGGGGGAAGAAGAAGAAGAAAAAAAAATAAAGGAGGAAGAAAGAAAAAGGAAAAAGGAAAATGGAAAATGATAAAATGGTTGGGGATATTTGTTCTTTATTTATTTATATAATTAATTTTAATAATAATTATTTTAATTATAATAATTAAATCCATTTTTAAATTAGTTAGGCTATTTTGGATAAATTGTCCTTAACTTCCATTTTAATTAGTAAAATGTCCAAAATTTTCTAAATAATTTATTTATTATTTTCTCCTCATTTTCCTCAATTAAATTCCTCTTTATTTAATGAATAATATATTTTCTTAATTTTCTCTAATAAATCATTATTTTGCCATAATTCCATAATTAGGATTTTTGGGGTATTACAAATAGGTCCTATTACCTATTTTTGAACAATCAATTTAAAATAATTCTAACGTAAGTAAGGAACACATACATTAAAGTGGAAAATGCATCCACATTTAAAAACATTAAATTACATGACATAATGATCCATGTCCTAAAGTTGACTAAGCTTAGTAGTACCATCACCAACACTTTTTTGCTAATACACAACCACTTTTCCACCCTACTTTAAAAGAGTCTATGTTATGGGATTGCCACCTCTAAGGCCAACCCTTTATCTTTCTTTAAACACATAGTATTCCCACTAGAGCCTTATCTTGTCTCACTTGTCGGTGAGGCCACCAACTCTTAGTCCTTAATTATCTCCACCTTTGTTGTGATGGCAAAAAATGCTCACTTTGTTTTATAAATGTGAGCCTAGTTTGTTATGGAATGGTTGTGTGAATCCTAAATCCTAATTTCCTATTCCAATCGATCCTACTTGAACCTCTATGTGACCTCCTTTTGGTGCTAAGTAGAGCACACTTGTCTTCCATATCCTTCCTAAACTTAAGTAATGGCAAGCAAGTACTTTCTTGATATCTCTTTAAATGTCTAACCTTTGAATATTGAGATACTTAAAATTCTTGGAATAACTCCACCTTTGATTCTAAGAAGGTCTTGGCCTCTTAAAGCTACCTCTCATCTGATCATGACTCAATAACGGTACCTTCTATCATTACCACGACTTCAAAGCAAACATAATCTGTTTTGTGGCTTGCAAAATCTATTGATTTTAACATCTTAATGTCACATACTTAAAGCAACAAAAAAAAGATCACAAGCCTGAACCAGTAACTTTTATAAATAGGATATTGAAACTCCTAAGCCGTTGATTAGTCAAACGATAACAATTCTCTCACCACTTGCCATCATCATCTACCCTCGCTAAGTAATTCTCTACATTTTCTCTTTGCTTTCATTGGTTGTAGCTTCATACCATCTTTGTAACACCCTTACAAGTGCCTTTAGCTATGGAACTTGTTCTCTCTTACATTGATAGGATTACCCCCACATTCCTAACTTAAGCGTTAGAGTATCCTTAGGTCGATACTACACTAGTTTCCTTTTAACTCTTAAAGATCTTTCTTTATCTTTGTTCTAGGTATATTTGTAGTGCTCCAACCGACTCCAATGAGCATATATCTATTCTAGATCAAGGGGGTCTCCAATGTATATTCCTATTTGGATAGAATATGGACTCATTTTTTAATGTTTGACTTCAATAATAATGTTTTTTTTTCTTAATAGAATCTTACTCATGCTTTATTCACATTTTAACCTTTTCAAGATATATTATTTTGAGAATTAGCATTGAAAATTAGAGAGTTATGTTTGAGAATAAATATTGTAGGAATATGAGGAAAACTATATTTGAAGTTAAAATAAATAACACTGTCGTCATTTTATATAATTGTGATATTCTATCATAAGATTGAACAACAATTCTACAACTTTATCATTCTATTTGGGATCATAATCGTTTAGTGACATCTATATTCTAACATTATAAAATTTTATGAATTGGATCAAAATATTTAACCACTATTTTTAGAATACAAATTATAATGTATAAATATAATAAATATTTAAAAAAAATTGTTTATCATATTCTGACAAACTTTGAAGAACTTTGGCCATATTGGCATGGGATATTCCTTAATATTAACTGTAGAAAACCATTGATACGTTCTTTGAAATAAAAAAATGTTAATTTTTTAATAGAAATAACTCTAAAAGTAGTGAAAGGCATCGAGAGTCTGGGCATTTTTGTAAGGAAAGTCTAGGTAGTGGCTTTTGGGATGATTTTGTGAACTTAATTGAAAGAGAGAAACATATATAGTTTTGAAAGGAAATTTAAAAGCAACATAAATATTTTTAATAAAGCGTCAACTCGGTGGGGATGTTGGATTAAACCACGGAGATATAATTTTCTTTATTCTGTTGAAGCAATTATCCAATTGCCCCATTTTTTTCTCTTTTTTCTTTTTGCTTAATATTAGAGGATATAATCTGGGAAAGAATTAGTAGAGTTCACTCCTTAAAAATTTGACAATAGCTAACTCCACCAACCTGGTCGAACATCAAATTATCCCTAGCTTTGGAAGAGGGAATGTCATAAAATTCCACACCAAAATCAAGGTGATAACCTAAGTAAGCCATTAGGTTAGCTACTGTGTTTGTTTTCCTAAAATTGTGAGTGACTAGACAAGAGAGACATACATGATAGGCCCACTGCCACCTTGTTTAAAACTGAAAGCAAATAAAAGATAGGTGCACTCTTTACCTTTTAGCGAAGGAGAGTTTAAGAAGTGTCCGGAGGAAGAGAGGATATTGATGTCTTGATGGTACAGAAGGTGTGAGAGGTCTGCTTTTGAGGGGTGCTTAAAGTTTGGAGATGAAAGTTCAAGTGCTTATTCTCTTGGCAGAGAGAACTCATGAAGATTAACAAACTTGAGGCGAAGGCTATATTTCATGTCATACAGATCTCGTAATCCAAAGAATGGGTTTTTCATTCTCCTCTTTCTCACAGATTAACAAACATAAATGGTGTAATTCTTTGGCAAGGGTAAGGGCAAGTGGTTCGTATAGATGCAGCTTCTTCTTTGTTGATGCACCTTTTCTAAAATCATATTAGATAGACGAGAGAAAGTACTCTTATTTATATACAAAGATGGGGGTACTAACTCAACATGGCTATAAATAGTAAGCTTTATGCTTTATCCTTTCTCTCCTGGTTTCCTGTGGTCAAGGGTTATTGATGGCGTATCTATTCTCTATGGAGTTTTATTGTAATTGCTTGTTTATATCTGAGGCTTGCTTAGCATATATATATATATATATATATATATATTACAAGATCTAAAAATTCTTTCAAAAATATTTGGGGGGTTTGGGGGGGTGACACCTAATATGAAGCACTTAATCTTTGGATCAAAGTACATCTATAATTATGTAAAAACATAGTTGTTTGGATGACAATATACAGACAAATTTTTTTGCCTAAACTATATCCATTATTACTAATCATAGATTATCACTGCCATATATTATTGCAAATTAATAAAGTAGAATAACTAATCAAATATACCTACGTATCAAAATTCTATTCTTCTCCTGCGTATTAATTGAGATATTCATCTGTTGTACATATGTCGAACAATACCTACAGGTTTAATATGTAAACAATTAATACACTAAAGGAAGTGCATATTCATCTGCCATATATATAATTTGACTATTCATCTCCTATGTACAACAAATGCATATAACTACTCATTTGCTGTACATATGTCGTACAACTAATTTTAAGAAAGTATTAATCAAGAACAAGAACAACACCTGCATAGTAGTACATAAACTAATCATACATCAAAGGAAGTGCATATTTATCTGCCATATATACAATGCAACTATTCATCTCTTATGTGTAGCAAATGCATATAACTATTCATTTGTTGCACATATGTCGAACAACTAATTTTAATGAAGTATTAATCAAGAGTAACATCGGCCATTTAATGAATTATTAATCAAGTATAAATACATGAACATATGCAGCCAACTAATCATCTCCTGTGTATTAATTGAGTTGCCAAACTATTCATCTCCTGTATATTGATATATAAATAATTAATATACCAAATGAAGTACATAAACTAGCCAAACAACACACTATTCATCTGCTGCCATACAATTATTCATCTGCTACCATTAATAGAATGTAACTATTCATCTCCTATATACTGCAAAATGTATATAACTATTCATTTGTTGCACATATGTCGAAGAAAATTATCAAGTATTTTCTTAATTAAATACCTAAACATATGCAACCAACTATTTATCTATTGCGTATTAATTGAGTTTTCAAACTATTCATCTCCTACATATTAATATATAGATAATATAAATCATTAATACACCAAATAAAGTGCATAAGCAAGTTGAACAACACATATGTATAAATTCATATAACTATTCATATGCTGCCATATAACTACTCATTGTCTGCCATTATTAAAATGCAACTATTCATCTCCTGCGTATTAATTAAGTAATTATCTATAATTAAAACAAATTGGCTATATGAATTAATTACATACAACACTTCTACTTCCCACTTCCTCTCACTATTGATTTTGAATTTTTCTTTGGTTATATAATTAGAAGCCAGTCGACAAATCAAAGCATATTGCATAAGTTTAAGAGGGAAACAAGACATAAGCATTCATGTATCACTAATGGCACCTATATATACTCTAATAAACCAAATTCACCCATCAAAAGATTGTTGGTGCATAATTATCAGATTTGTACGAGTTTATAAAAATTAAAGTATGGAAAGCCAATATTAATGGAATTTGTGTTCTTTGATCGAGAGGTAAACAATATAACATTAGAATGCATTTTATATAAATTGTATACTTATAATGTAAGTTTTCTACAACATATATTTTTACTAACTGAACATAATACATGATATTTAGGGCATTAGGATTTATGCATATGTTAGGCAACCACTAATTACCGCTTACAAAACAAAATATCAAGAAGGTTACATTTATTCAATCAGTAACTTCTTCATTGAACCAAACGACTATCATTTAAAGGCAACACAACATATGTATAAAATTATATTTGTTCCAGGGATAGTTTCATTAGAAGTATTTGATGAAGGTTTCCCCTATTTCATGTACCTGTTGAAGGTATTCAAGACACTCAAAGAAGTGAACGTGGATGAAAAATTGTTGATAGGTGAGTAATTTTGTGTCATGATAAAATTACATACTGCATATATAGTGAGTTAATCTGATATTTTCTAATTATTCTTTATTTAACAGATTCGTGAGAACCAAAATAAGAACTTGACCAAGTTCATAGATATTTTGTTGGAGGACATTGGGTGACTAGAAAGAAGAAATAACTTATGATATTGTTGTTAACATGTATAATAGTTGCATCAAAAATTAGTTTCTTACTTTTTGGGTGTGATTCTAGGAAAAAGATGCTAGAATGTCGACTTTGGGGTGATGAAGTCGATCAACTTAGGGGTGATGAAGTCAGTTAACTTAAGAATATTTTTTAGGGTGATTATATGGAGCCAGTGGTTATTTTTCTTTAAATGTTCAAAACCAATAATTTTAGTGGAATTTTTACTAACAATTATTCACAACTAAATGTCATAAAAAAACCTACAACATCATTTGTTTGGAAAATTATCTTTTTTCCTCTGTTATAGGAACTGTGAATGTATCCAATATTTTTCATATCAGTAAACTACTAATTAATGAGGAAGTTGATGAAATAACTAACTTTAGGTCAAGGTTAGTTCCCCTTATGACTTTATGTTCCCATTATTTTTTTTCTTAATAGTAATGTTATATAAAGTAGTTTAGTGATATCATTCAATTTTTCCCTAAAGGTTATTATTGCACGATGGTGGTTCTAGCAGTTTGATAAGCATTGAGGTATCTGAAGTTTACTCAAAGGATGAGGATGATTTTGAGGTGAAGAAAATTGATCAACTTTGGCCAGGTCCTGTGAGTAACTACAATATCTCTTACGCTAATAATTTTTTTATTCTAAGCCTATTAAGATAAATCTTCGGTCATCTCCTATAACTAACCTAACTTTTGTTTGAAGGCGGGTAAACACTATGTTAAGGCAAGAATACATGTGGTCGATGCATATGGAAACTAGTGTTATCCCGCCTATCCACATTTTAGGAAGAAGACTACAGTGTGTGATAAGAAATAGGATTGTCGTAACTGCAACCTTGCTACAGTTGAATTTAATTTGAGGTTCATGGTGGAGGTTAGAATCGTTGATGAAACTGATAATGTCAATGTCATTTTGTGGGACTGAGAATTTAGTAATTTGTTGAATATTTCTGCTACTGATTTAAGGGGGAAGTCTTTGATGGTATTCCAGATCCTTTGATGTTTACAAATTTATTATTTCATTTGTCATTTATTGCTCATTGGTTGAATATAATTATTTATTATTTTTAATAGGATGTTGAGGACGAATTTCCTAAGAAGGTTCTAGATTTAGTAAATATAGAAGCTGTGTTTCTCATCATCATCAAAGTTTCAAATGCACTACCTTATTCTGTGTCAAAGTTGACTACTGACCCTCTTGAAATGGCTAAGTAGTTGAAGGCTAGAGCTACAGATAGTCAAGTATGAATATGTATTCTTCTTTTTTTATTATGAATAGATGATAATTATATATTCATGAATTTATTTTTACTAATTATGTAACTTGATATGATTTTCTTATATAGGATTCGGGGGTTTTTAGTAAGATAGACAAAAGTGATGTTAATGTGAAGCAGGTAATTTTTTGCAAGTTTGTATATTAGGTTAATTTTATTTCCACTCTTTCTCTATTCAATCTGTAGTACCCCGTTCTTTCAAATCCTAATTATCATATATGATTGGCCTATTATCGCATCATATATATATATACATATCCATTCTATTATCAAGCCCCATTCCGTTCGTGTAAATTTTTAGACATTTTATCGATTATTTCTCTTGTTTGCGTAAAACACATTTATTGCAATTCTTCCGATTTCTCTGCTTTTACTCTTTTTGATCTCTTAAAAATTTCTGAATCAATCTAAAAATATTTTTGAGTTCATCCATTCATCCTATTCATTCATGTTTCACCCTTTCCTTCCGAATCACCAAATTGTGGAAAAATTTATTTACGCGATTAGACAATTTTAGCCGTTTTTGCTATTTTTAATCCGTTGGTCATCAAATAAGTTTCGAGACTAAATATTTTCATATATTTGATTTTATAAAAATATTTCGCATCAATACGTGACAATTTAAACCCCTATTATTCATTTTGTGAATTTACGGAAAAACGCGTTTCCGCAACTTATCCGTTTTTGTCGTTTTTGATCATTTTCCATCCTTCAAGGATCAAAACTACTCCAATACTTAATATTTTTATATATTTGAGTTTTTAAAATTATTCCAAACATTTTCATAAATTTTTATAATTTTTAGAACTCAAGTGATATTTTTCTCAATAAGTGCCCATTATTAGGCTTTCTTACAATTTAATTAATCAAAATAAATTGTAACCAATCCTCTAACTAATATTCCAATCCTAACTAGTCTCCTAACCAAACCAAATCAGATTTGTAACTTGGTTACATTTCTCCCAACCAAAAAGTACAACTAGTACCATAATCATGATTTTATGACATTTCTCTTACACACTCAACCATAGCCTATCATCTCTCTTACACCCCTAATCCTAGCACTCAAGTGAGGCGAAGGTCAAACAAAAAACTCAATCCATACTCCACCATATCAGATCCTACTCTATCTTTGCCAAATCGTGCGTTCGTACCCCAAAACGCACATAAAATCATAGATTGTAGCAGAGTTCAAAGTTGATTACTTTCCAACTTTGAGCAACTCGTTCTCTCTTTCTGGTTATCCTTTTCCTTTAGTTTTTGTTTCCTTCGAAAGTCTGCATTGAATAATATGAATCCATATAATGTAAATCCCTGAAGTCGAAATCCCTCATGCTTATTCATAGCCAAACTTCTGCTTCCCGACCAGCCTTACAAAATCAGCAAAGCTGATTTTTTTGGTGACTTCGAGCATCTTTTATGCATCGAACTTGATTCCTCTACCCTATATTTTTGTTTGGTATTTTTTCTTCCATGTTATGACTCATCTACAGACCCTTTTCACCAAGGAAATCGTTCCCCTACCCTCTCCTTTTTCCTCTTCTATCTGCCTTGCCGAGCAACATTGAAGTTTTTGCTGCAGTGGTTAAGTGGGTTGCAGCAAAGATTTTGTGCCTTTCATGCTTTCTTTTCTCCTTTTTTTCCTCCCCTTTAACCCTCCAAAACCTTAATCCATCATTCCTTTGTGGTTATTGGTTGTTTTGTGGTGGTTTTGAAGCCTCTCTATTCAAGAGTAATATTTTATATTTCACTTCTTCCATTTCAATTCCTTTCTTTCCCATTTTTGTTATTTATTGAACTTGATTTATCTAACTCATTTACCTTATATTCTTGAAGGTGACAAAGTGGTTTAGAGAAGGAATTACTAGATTCCTTATTTTAGCTTTGCTAAGGAGCTTAGGAGTTTTGGTAACAAAACTAACCTTTAGAAATAGGATTTTGTGCTAGGTGTATTATATGTTCTCTTATGTGTGGATAGCTTTATTTTAATTATAAGCATGAAATAATATCTTGAAAAATATTGTATGAAGTGTGTATGTTTCTACCTTATGTGCTTAAGCATGAATATCTAATGATAAGATGGTTTGTGTGATTCTTTTTATATGTTTATACCTACGGGAAAAGTGATGAATATTTAGTGAAGAAGTGATGAATTTTCAGTAGAGTCGTGATGAATTTACAGCATAGTCGTGATGAATATGCCTGGATCCGAGTAGTTCACCTCTCTCCCTTGTTATTTTATGTGTGCTTTGGTTGTTTTAAATTTATCTAAGTATTCCCCTATATGTATAATAGTGTATAGAAGCTAGGTTATGAGTTTTGGATTATTTAGAGTTGAAATGAAATTTTTATAAGGCTTGCACATATTCAACCATGGGTACATTGGGCAATAAAGATTGTTTTTGAAAGTTTTAAGTGCACCATTGTCTTCATTGGGTCTTTTACATAAAATTTGGTATATGATATGTTAGGATTTGATGTTGTTTAAAGTAAGTTATGAATTTTAGGAGCTTAAGGAAATTTTGGTAATTAAATACATGTTGGCCATTACATGTAAAATTCTAGAAATTTTGAGACCTAATTGAATATTATGCTAATACAAGAATTTAGAATTTAGAATTCTAATACTTGGGTGACAATGATGAGTAGACTTAGAGACCTCAATTAAAATAATTCATTAAGTAAGAAAAAGAAAAAAAAGGAGACATTATGGTCGTATTGAGGAATCTTAATATTTTATCTTATTGTCCTATTGATATTTCATCCTAAGAAAATAATTGGTTAAGTGTAATATCTTTTAGCATAAATTACACCTCTCTTCCTCAATTTGCTTAGCTAGCTTCGGATTTAGATAAGCCATTACTTACCTTAACTTACGACGGATTCTCGATGTATGTCTGTTTGAAGTGGAAGGTGATGAGTATGCTTATTGATTATTTAATCATGTCAAGCATATGTTGTATTTTGTGTGTGGTAATTGTATGTATGTATGAGTTATAGATTTAATGCAAACGCATGTTCGTATGCCTCTTGAGTATTGTATGTGTGTAACTATGCGAAGGGTTGAATATTGATTGAAGTTACCTGATACCTTATGCTGTATTTTATGCCATGGACTCATTCGGCTTTCATGCCCCTAAAGTTATTCGGCTTTAATGCCTCATGAATTGGATCGGCTTTAATGCCACTTAAATTGGTTCGGCTTTAATGCCTATGAAATCGATCGGCTTTAATGCCATTTGGATTGGTTCGGCTTTAACGCCGCTTGGATTGGTTCGGCTTTAATGCCGCTTAAAATTTACCGGCTTTAATGCCATTTGAAATTGATATAATAATGGATATTCATTATATTGATAGATGTGAGCTACGTGCTGTTATGTGGGCCTAATTTATGATTGGCTAAATCCTTGAATAAAATATTAATCACTTAAAGTGAAAGATCTTGAGTTGGGACTTGTATCACTCGGGGTAGCTATCCGAGTTAGGTTTGGTATTCACTTGGTACCATTCCGGTGTTTTTCTATTCTGTGATCCCGGGTGCCTTACCAGGTACAGAGAGGCCCTCTTCTACTCTATAGGTGTCTCGATCTATTTCGGCCCTATAGGGGGTATGCATACTTAAGTGATTAGGTGTCCTATTTATTGGTGGTCTGGTTACGTTTCTGGGCGAGCCAGCTAGGGCTAGTACCATTCGAGTACTAGATTAGTTGTTACGATCTCTTCAAGTCTCCATCCTCAAGTTAATATAATAAATTGGTTGTGATCACGATGATAAAATATAATAACCAATGGATCCCATCTACCCATATATCCATATTACATTATTTTATGCTTGAAGGTTGAGTTTCCTGTTCTCAATTAACATATATATGTAAGCATGATATTATCTTGTTATTATATGCTCTATTACTTTCTTCGCATGGACCTCGCACTCAATGTTATCTCTTTAGGATAGTTGTGTTGCTCAGTACATGATGCGTACTGATACTACACATTTGTAGATGTTGTGTCACAGATATATGATGATGATCCTGCGGACTTTGAGGAGGTTCCTCGGGCAGAGTGATGCGGGTTCATACCCCTGGGGTTAGGGCGTAGAGTTATTTCTATCCGAGGTCGCACATGTTATGTGCCCTAGATTTTGGATATCTCTTTTGGACTCTTCATCTCTTTTAACCCCCTTATCTCTTTTGGATATTGTATTATCTGGAGCATGTACTCCAAACTATGTTATTATGTCTAAACTATTTAAGTGTTTTGCTATTTATATCTATTTCCGTAAGTTTTGATTTATTTGATGTAAAGTTTTTGCCTTGCGCGTAGTACGAGAAAGGTATGGACTAGACTCGTGCTATGTGTGGCGGTAACACCCGTTATGTTATGTTAATGCTTCCGCTTATAAAACAAAAAAAATGTAGTAATTTTTGGGGTGTTACAAGTTGGTATCAGAGCGAAACCGCGACCGTGAGCTGAACTTGGATGAGCCAGTCAGCCACCTAGTGGGACGATTCTTGGGATGAACTGTATTGAGACAGTCATTGGTTGAGGTGCAACGAGGACGTTGCGTTCTTTGAGTGGGGGTGAATGTAATACCCCAAATTGAGCGAAGTGTTATAAGGATTGATCTGGCTACTTATATCAACATGGTATACAATCCTTTTGGTGATTCCGTCCTAAGAACTCTACAGTTAAGCGCATTGGCCGTGGAGCAATTTTAGGATGGGTGACCTTCTGGGAAGTTTCGGAAATTTTCTAAAAATTCTTGGAAAGTGCGTGAGTGAGGACAAAGCGTGCTGAAAGGACTCGTGTTGATCTGTGGGGCCATTCGATCAATCCGAAAGTACTCCAAGGTAGCCCCCGTGTGGTCATATCTACTCGGGGTGTTACACAATCATTATGACATATGGTTTGTTTCTATTTTGTAGGAGGATTCAGATTCTGACGAAGTGACTAGACCATTGAAGGAGAAAAATATTGATAGTGAATGGTTACCTAGTAATGTTGGAGGTGATACAACAAAAAGGGTTCTTCTAGATGATTTCTCTACTACCGAGCCATCTAAGAAATATAAGTCTGCTATGAAGGAAGATTTATGTTCCATGGTTGGTCTTCATGTGTTTTCTATTTTAAGTTAGTAATTTAATTAGTTGCCTTGAAGTCTGGACAATATCAAATCGAGAAGTTGTAATTTTTTCCAGTTATATCAAATCGTTGCATTAGATGTTCCCTTATTTTGATATTTAATATTATGTAATGACCGTTGGATTTGAATTTATGCAAGTTTGTTCTGTTACATATTCTATCAGTAGTTTTTATGCATTAATTATTTTCAGTACGTGTATATTAGTTTATTTAGTTACATATATTTACTTGCATACACTAAAAAAGTTAGTAGGTAGGCCAAGTTTATCCTATACTAAAACAGAAGCAAGTGATAATATATCAGTGTGTTATAAGAAAAGTATCTTAAAAATAAGTATATAAACTAAATACCTACATATCATTTTCATTTCCAACTCTTCAACTTTCAGTGTGTTATAACAAATGTATGAAAATAATTAATTTGCTGCATTTATCTCCTTTCTTAACATCATTTTTCATATTCATGATTCATTAACCTTTATACTTATTTTGTAATTTTATTTAAAATATTAAATATTTACCTACTATCATTTTTGTTTTCAACTCTTCAACTTTCAATGTGTTATAAGAAAATTATAAAAATAATTAATTTACTGAGGTTTGAATTTTAATTTGCTGCATTTATCTCCTTTCTAAATGTTGTTTTTCACATTCATGATTTATTAACCTTTATAGTTAGTTTGTAATTTTCTTAAAAATAAATATTTATGTGAAATCATTTCTGTTTTCAACTCTTTAACTCTTCAATGTGTTATAACAAAAGTATAAAAATAAATAATTTACCGAGGTTTGAATTTTAAGTGTGTTTTTATCTCCTTCCTGAATGTCATTTTGCACATTTATGATTTATTAACCTTTATACTTAATTTTTAATTTTCTTAAAATAAGTACTTAAACTAAATATCTACCTGAGATCATTCATGTTTCCAACTCTTCAAATTTCAGTACGTTATAACAAAAGTATAAAAATAATTAATTTACCGAGGTTTGAATTTTAAGTGTGTTTTATCTTCTTTCTAAATGTCGTTTTGCACATTCATCATTTATTAACCTTTATACTTAATTTATAATTTTCTTAAAAATAAGTACTTAAACTAAATATTTACCTGATATCATTTTTGTTTCTCATTCTTCCACTATATAAAGGTTAATAAATATATCAAATAGTAAACCTGATATTATGATATGAAGAACCACAACCTTCCAGTTAGGATTGCTTAAACATGTTTCGAATTCCTTGGCCATGCCACCCCACCGTGTCTTTTTGTTTTCTAAGGCAAGTATAACATATATTTCACTTATTATGTTTTTCATTTTAGAATAGTTTATGTTCCTACAATACAAGTACTTTTAATATAGTAAAGGGGCATTAACTATTTGGATATAACGAAATTACTTTATTCATGAAGTATTCATTAGAGAATCAAGTATACTACTTTCATTCACTTTAATAATAAACTTTTTTTTAATCTATTCTAACTGTTATTTCAAAATAGATCATTTTTTATAATTAATATTTTAAATACAGCAAAAAAAAGTTATTAATTATATATCCCAAGCTTTTGAATTTGATAGAAAAACAGTGTTAGTTCATTGAATATCATCTTCCCATGCCTTAGTTCATTGCTATTTATATTCCCTTGTTAATATGATAGGTGCATATTAACTGAATATGATTAAAACACCAAATCAAGAGAACATGATTTAATTACCTAGGCAGCTTCTATTTCCTGTGTTCTCCATTCATTGTATATGACTTAATGAATCAATGAAATAATTATACACATCATTTCTACTCCCAATGTTCTTCCTTCATTATATATATATTAGATACGATGATTCTACTTCCCACTTCCTCCCTTCATAAATTTCTATTTTGTCTATATAATTAAAAACCACTCCAAATATTGGATGGTTTTGCAAACAATAAATTAACCAGGATAACTCAAAAGCTCATTAGAGAAGACACTTCAGGAAATGGTAAGTAGTTTATTAATTCTTTACTATATGTAATATTCATGTATAAAAAGAACTTATGTTTATTTTAAGTTTTGCTACTTGCTTAAATATATACACATTTCTCTGTTATCTATTATATTAACATGTATTTTTGATTTATGTAAGAAGTAATATAATATATTCACCAACAAGTAAAACTACTTATCTTTATTTCATTTACATGTCGTACCTTGAAATCTCATGCTATGATAAGGAAATTGGAAGAGTCACATATTAATCAAAGTACTGATACAATGATGAAGCAAAAAACTTAATTGTTTGATTAAAAAGTAATAAAGTATGCCCAACTAAACAGGTCGGGTAGAACTCTTCACATGCTATTAAAATTAGTTGTTCATTTACATTTTAATCTTGAGCAAAATAATTAGTAAGACAAAGATGATTATACTCTATAATATAACCGGGTCACTAATTGATTAAATCCATGAATCCTTTAGAATTCCCAAAACATAAAGTATATCTAAATCGATAATTGACTATAGAAACTTTAATTTAACAACATATCAATCATGATTTTTAATAAGATTAATTTTCAATTCATAAAGACATCCATTAAATAAATAAGAAGAGAGGCACAGAGAGATACCTATTGAGGCGCAGGACAATTTGGTAGTTGATGACTAGGGTTGTAAGGAACGAAAGGAAGTAGCTTGTAGAAAAAATTTAGCTCATTGAGAAACTCTACAAACAGTAATAAACTTCCTGTTATAGTTAAGAAATACGAAAAGGGTGCTTCAATGTACTAGATTCATAGCAATAGTCACTGATGATGATAGAAACCTTAATTAAATAGGATATCAATTGCGATTTTTAATTAGATTAATTTTCACAGCATAAACACATCAATTAAATAAACAAGAAGAGAGGCAGATAGAGATACCTGCTAACAATACTATGTCACAATCCATTTGAAATGAAACTGGGGTAGTGAGGAACAAAACTGCGGTTTTAAGGAACGAAACCAACCATTTCTCATCAAAAGTCTATCGTGTTGAGGAACTCCATAAATACCGATACATTTCCACTTATAGTTAAGAAATACGAAAATGGTGTTTGGCTCTACTGGATTGTGATAGTCACTGAAGGTCGCAAACCTTTGTTCAATCGAGAAGTTAGGGTTTCAAAGTATGTGATATTTTGTATTGTCTAGAACGAAGGTTTTGTGATTCAGCCAGCCACTTTTATACCAAACTGGAATCAGGACTTCGTCTAGTTTCATCTTAGTTGAACCGGGAATAACACTTTGGTCGATTAAGGCTTAGTATGACATATTTTTGTATGTTTTTATCACACAAATTTTATCATTGTTTGAACTTAGTAGGCCTTTTATATGATCTTAATTATATCACCTCTCTGTTATACACAACATCATACATGATATGTGGATAGATTTTGACATATAATAATAATAATCTTGAAAATATTAAATAAAAAAGTATAGAAAGTACTATAATTTTAGAAAAAACATTATAATTATTATAAATTTTAAAATAGTAGTTAAAATATGAAATAATAAAATAACAAATGACGTATAAAAATACTAAATAGTCTAATAAGGAAATATATAATTCAACTAAATATTTTGAAACACATCCTTGATTTTTTTTATAATACCCCAACATTAATTTTGATATCAATTTTAAACTATCTTTCTCAACAATTCTATTATTTTGATATGAATAATAAAATTGCTCCGACTGAATGTTAATTATAATTTATTTTTGCTTTATACCGTCTAATGTCATTTTTTTGTGCTACAATTAGATGTTTCTCTCATTGATTTTAAATCTCCACCAATAGAAGTGCCTCATCTACACTACAATGATTAGAAACTAATGGTTTGTTACTTTATGTCACATAGGAAAAAAAAACAAGATGTTCACTAACGCTTTATTTTATTGGTCACTTATTATTGTTGTCCTATGCTCTTATAACAAATATATATATATATATATATATATATATATTTGATTATATCATGTAGAGACAAGGCAATTTGATTTGAATGAATTACCGAGTGAAGATGAATTGACTACTCTTCAAACATCCAAGCATTTATCAAATGTAACATTTGATGGTTTGCATAACGTAGTTGGTGAAAACATCTTACATCCGAATGAAGGTTAGTGATAATAAATTTGTAATATTGATTGAAATTTAAATAGTTTGTTCTTAAATAGACAAACATTTAGTCATCTATCACATTTATTGTACATTGACTTTATGTTAAATAGAATATTGTCATAATATTAAAATTTTCATAGTAAGCATTATGATAATGAATTTTGATATCAATTTTAAACTATGTTCCACAATAATTATATTATTTTGATATAAATAATTAAATTGGTTCAATTGAATGTTAATTAAAAGTTATTTTTTCTTCGTAACATCTAATGTTGTCTCTTTGTTTGTGTTTTGGTCCTAAAATTAGATGCTACATTCATTGATTTCAACTGCCCATCAGTTGAATTACTCTCATCTACACCACAACATTTACAAAGTAATGGTTTGTTACTTTACGTCCCATAGAAAAAATATTTTAATGGTCACTTACAATTGTCCATCTATGGTCTTATAAGAATTATATATATATATATATATATATATATATATATATTATATCATGTAGAGACAAGTGATTTTGATTTGAACGAATTGGCAGTTGAAGATGACTTGACTACACTTCAAACATCCAAGTATTCATCAAATGTAACTATTCATTGTTCACAAAACATAGTTGGTGAAAACATATTACATTTGAATTAAGGTTAGTGATAACTAATTTGTAATATCAATTGGACTTTTTATGGTTAATTTGTCATTAAATACCAAAACATTTTTTCACCTACAACATTTATTTTACATTGAATTCATGTTAATTTATTTTTTTAACAATGATTATTTGTAGAATATTTGGATATTAGTGACTCAACATTTTCATGCCAATTTTACAATACACAATTCTAGTATGATGAGAGGACACAAAAGAGTTATCAGGCATGATGCCTACAATTTTCTTTGTGTTGTATATAGGGAAAAATACAGCTACCATTGCTGAAGCCACCTCCACAATTTTTTCTTGATTTATTATCCAAAAACAATGAAAGAAGCAAGCATTTTTGGCAAAATATTTGATCTTATAACAACATGTTTTCTTTCACTTCATTGGGAGGAAAATTTATCCGAAGATACAACATTGGCAACTCTCCACCAGTTTTCATATTGCATGGTCAAAATTACCACTTCATAGGCAGTTTGTTACTAGTCACTGGTGCATTTCCAAAATTTTCACAATTATATATTTATGACACAATGAGATTTCAAATAAGATCAATGCTTTCAGGTATTTTTTTTACTACGTTTAATGTACCTTCCACTTTGATACACATCAAATATGTTCATCTTAACATTTTTTTTTATGTTTTAGGTGTGGTGAAGACAAACATAATCTCCATGAAAGCATTGTTGTTAACTTGAAGTCAATGCTTGATGAGCATAATGTATTGGTAAAATGTTTTCATATGGCTCAAGATAAGATTGCCGACTCTGATTCTGTTAATATAAAACTCTGACTTATTGGTCGACAAGATATTGATAGCTGCCAATATAACTTGCCAATAGTTTTTGAAGTAGCAGGATTGATAGTTGGGGATTTTGATATGGATATGGGTGATAGAGATATTTTGGTAGAAACACGATCGAGCTTATTACAACGTATCAATGAGTTGCCTCCATCATACCTTCCACTCCAATATCCTTTACTCTTTCCCTATGGCGAAGATGGTTATAGAGATGATTTCCAATTTGTTGGAAACAAAACTTGATCACGGGTTCGTCGGCATGTAAGTGTTAGAGAGTTCTTTAAATTTCACATCCAAGGAAGAACATGCGAACCATCATCAATAATATCTTCAAGAAGGCTTTTCTAGTAATTTTTTTGTGGATGTGTATACTATGGTAGAATCCTCGAGGTTGAAATACGTTAAAAATACACAAACACAATTGCGAGTTGATTTATACAGTAGCTCAGCAGATCCGGTCCTTCAAGGTGAAAGTGATGCAACTAAATGTGGTAAGTGTATTGTTATACCATCATCATTTACAGGTGGAGCTAGATATATACAAAATTATCAAGATGCTATGGCAATTTGCAAATGGGTTGGTTATCCAGATCTTTTCATCACATTCACATGCAATCCCAAATGGCCAGAAATTACACGATTTCTCGATCGGGTAGGATTGAAGGCCAATGATCGTCAATATATTATTAGTCGGATATTCAAAGTTAAACTTGATGCCTTGCCAAAGGACCTATGCAACAATGAAGTATTTAGCGAAGTTGTGGCTGGTAATTAATTCAACTTATAAAAACCCACACCACCAATATCCACATTATCCATTTTGCTCTTTTTTTTTTCTAGTTGTATATACCATTGAGTTCCAGAAACGAGGTCTCCCCCATGAATATATCTTACTATTCCTTTCTACTGCTAATAAGTGCCCATCATAGGATGACATTGATAACATAATATCAGTTAAGATTCCTGATTCTGCTACGGATCCACATTACTTTACAACTGTGCATGATTTCATGATTCATGGCCCATGTGGTGCAATCCGAAGAAACTCACCCTACATTGCAAACGGTCGTTGCACCAAGCATTTTTTGAAGAGATTTATAGATAGAACTATTATTGATGACGATGGATATCCTGTTTATAGATGTAAGGATAATGGTAGAGCAGTTATGAAGAGTAGTGAAACTGTTGACAACAGATTTGTTGTTCCACATAATCGTCATTCGTTATTGAGGTATGGATCTCATATCAATGTTGAATGGTGTAATCAATCTAGGTCTATCAAGTATTTGTTTAAATATGTAAACAAAGGTGATGATCGTGTTACTGCATATATCTATCAGAACTCTAATGATGATGGCTCAGCTAAGCAGATAGATGAAGTGAAGATATACTATGATCGCAAATATTTATCACCATGTGAAGCAATGTGGAGGATATTCACATTTGAAATACAATACAAAGAACCACCAGTTGAGCGTCTTAGCTTTAATTTAGAGAATCAGCAAAATATTGTGTTTGATGAATCTGATTCTTTACGTACAATTATCTCACGCCAAACTAGAAAATAAAGTATGTTCTTAGCATGGATGGCTACAAATAAAAAGTATAACGAGGCAAAAAGTATAACATATGCTAAATTTCCCCCTAAATTTGTTTGGGATTCATATATCCGAGAATGGAAAGAAAGAAAATAATGATTCTCCATTGGGATAATGTTTTTTACTCCTCCTGGTAGCGGTGAGATGTATTATTTGAGATCTCTTCTTAACAAAGTTAGGGGGCCTAAAAGCTTTGAAGAAATCAGATGTATAAATGGAACCCAATACATTACATATCGCGATGTATACTACGCCTTAGGACTGTTAGATGATGACAAGGAATATATTGATGCAAACTTTGAGGCAAGTAATTGGGCTTCTACAAAGTCCTTAAGACATCCATATTCACAACTCTATTGTCGTCTGCCGCCTTAATCAAACCTAAAGTTGTTTGGGATAAATGTTGGTAGCTTATATCAGTTGACAACTTATACCAACGACGACGATTAGTTGGAGATCAAGGTATTTATTAATATATTTTTCTATGTATATTTATATCAACACTCCCTCATATTCTCCTTTTATATTTTATGCATTTGTTTGACTTCATTTTAATTTGTTTTAATACAGAATTGGAGTTAAATGATACCCAAATTCATGCATACATGTTAGTTGAAATGGAAATGTTGCTTTAAAGTTTTGGAAAGCAATTGGGGGACTTTCCCCCAATGCTTGTGCCAGATCTAGGTTTGCGATATCATACTTCTAATGCTCTAATTCATGAAGAAATTTGTTATGACAAACAACTTTTGTCAACCTTTTGTGTAAGATGAATATTGAGTAAAAACATGTTTACGATAGTATTATGGAGGCAGTGAAGTCCAATCTTGGTGGTGTGTTGTTCATATATGGATATGGAGGAAATAGTAAAACATACATAGGGAGGACATTATCTGCTACTTTACGATCAAAAGGTCAGATTGTCCTTAATGTAGCATCGAGTGGGATAACATCTCTTCTCCTCCCTAGTGGAAGAACTGCCCATTCGAGGTTTGCAATTCTAATCCAAATACATGGGGATTCCACATGCAATATCAAGCAAGAAACTCCATTGGCTGAATTAATAAACTAGTGCAGTATTATCATATGGGATAAAGAACCAATGCTTCATCATTATTGTTTTGAAGCTCTTGATAAGATAATAAGAGATATTGTCTAATTTAGCAACAACTTCAATCAAGATAAACCTTTTGAAATACCCGAAAACCCTAATTTTAAGAATTTTATCTAATTAATAATTTATTTTAAAAATTAATTAAATTAATTATTTTATTAAAATAAGAGGGAGTAAATAGGGCCAAATTAATATGAAATTTATAAATAATTTAATTGGAGAAAATTAGAGTGATTTGCTAATTAAAATAGAATTCATAGGTTTTAATTTAAGCGCTTCTGTTTAAAAAAAAGTGAATTTTAGAGTGTTACACCTTTTGGTGGAAAAACTATTGTCTTTGGTGGTGATTTTAAACAAATTTTACTTGTAATTACTAAAGGTAGGCACCAAGATATTGTTCATGCAACCATTAACTCATCTTACATATGGCATGAGTACGAAGAACATGCGGCTTGAATGTGCGTCCTTGGCTAAGGAACGTGATGAGTTGCTTAATTTTTCTAAATAGATTGCAAGTATTGGCGACGGAACTATTGGAAGTGGAAATGATGGTTTTTCTATACTTGATATTACTAATGATTTATTGATCAAGTCTACTGGAGATCCATTACATGATATTATCCATAGCACATATCCATCTTTCAAAGGCTCGATGACCGATCAAACTATTTCAAAGGTAGATGCATATTGGCACCAACTAATGATGTGGTTGAATTGGTCAATGACTACATGTTAGCTATTTGTGATGCCGAAGAAAAAACATACTTGAGCTTAGATAGTTCATGTAGATCTGATTCAAACATAAACTTGCTTCATGACCAACAAACCCTAGAATTTTTAAATACCCTTTGCTGCTCAGTTGTGCCAATTCATGCATTGTGTTTGAAGGTTGGTACTCTGGTAATGTTGATTCAAAACATTGATCATAAATCCGAATTATACAATGGTACGCGTTTGGTTATCACTCGACTTGGAAATCATGTTCTTGATGCAAAAATGCTTGATGGGAGAAGATCCGGTGATAAGGTTTTGATTCTGAGACTATCTCTTATATCATATGACTCAAGAATGCCATTTAGATTCAATTGTAGACAAATTCCTCTCATTATTTCATATGCAGTGACAATAAATAAAAGTCAAGGTTAATTAATGTCCCATGTTGGATTACTATTGAGAAAACCAATTTTCAGCCATGGTCAGTTGTACGTTGCAGTGTCAAAAGTTCCACATCGTAATGGACTAAAATATTAATATATGACAATGATGGAAAAGAAAGTACATTCACAATAAATGTTGTCTTTAAAGAAGTGTTCCAAAAATATCTAGCTACATTATGTATTTCCTTCTTCGGTTATTTGTTCCATATACTTTTTATTTGTCATTTCAATATACAATGTATTACTTTGTTATTTCATATATCTCCTAATATTTTATCCTTTATATTAACCATGCTCTCTTATTATAATTCTATTACTTCTTATATGATTTTTTATTTTTAGTATTTTAAAATTTATTATCACAGTATCTAAAACTCTACCTGTCCATCGTGAAGGGAAATGTAAGTAATTTTTATTACAATGAAGATAATTTATCAGTAAAAAGAAAAAAAAAACTTACATAAGGGAATTTCCAAGAGTACTCTATATCCTCACATATAGATATCGAAGAAAGCATTATGAATTATCACGGAACAAAAAGAACCAAAGCAGAAAAAAATCTCTCAATACATGAACCGAACACACGAAAGAACAAATGGGCATGAAATTAGCCATTCATGAAGTCCCAACTGGGTGAGACTCAAGCCTGACAAGAAGCTGTAAGGATATTGAGTGAAACATCAGCATCAAGTTGGACGATTTGCAAGAGGTTTAAGCAAGCCTTAAGCTCTGAATCAAGGGTAACGAGACCAAAGCTCTTGCAGCAATAAGCGGACGATGGCTGAGGATAGTCGAGCACTCCGACCGAAGCCCTCACATCAACAATGCCAAGTACATCGAGGCAAAGTGCGAAATCCGTGGCAGCAATAGGACAGGTTGCGGCGGCATTTGTTGTCGTTGTTGTGGACACGAGAGCAAGGAAAAGGTTGATTGCCAAGAAGACAAGAAGCTTGTCGGATGCCATCTCTTCCTCTCTTTTCACGAAAGAAATTCAAACTGTCACTGGTTCTCTGATGTGACCGATTGATCAAAGTGCTTCTTTCTGTGGCTGTGTAGTTGAGGCTCCAAATGAATGTGATCCTTTTATAGCACGACCTTCCGAATGATAAGTATCGATGATTTGTCCCAAAGGGAATTATAACGTAAAATGTTTATAATATTGTCCGTGGTGTGCATAATGCAAATGATCCAACCGATATTTAATAAATGCTCGCCGTATCAATTTTTGATTTTCATGGTTATGAACCGACGTACCAAGCCAGCTTGCAGCTTTACATGCATTTATTTTGTATATATATATTTTTTTATAGGGAGTTGATAAGAGATAGCATAAGACACTTTATAAGTGTACAAATGCTAAAAGAGTGGTATTCAAACCCGCTATCTTTATTATCTAAAATTCCAGCATCAATCCCTAAACTATGACACTGTTAATTTTTTAATTATCTCGAGTTATATGTTAGTATTAGAATATATAGATCGACCAATGTTATTAATCTCTCACTCCAGGCCGGCATAATCTCAATTAGTGGGAACCAAATCTAAATATCCTGATTGAATAAACTTGGTGATCAACGTAATAAGCTGTTAGCACGTTCTGACATTCTAAGAAAATCAATCTTTTAATAAGCACATTCTCCTTGCCCCCTTTATAAAATTCGGCAGTCCAAACATTCTCGCGATGACGTAACTGTAACTATATATGGTAACTAATGCGACTGCATGTAAGTGTACCGATCTTCACAGGTCCATCTTGGACGGAGCTTTTATGAAGTAGGCTGCCTTAACTCTAAATAGAGGCATTGATTCCAAAAGACCCAGGTCGGACTGCCTCGTCAATAAATGGTAATGCATGCAATACTTAAACAATTAAAAAAAAAACAAAATGAAAAAGAGAGGGAGAGAGAGATAGACAAAACAATTGCAGTTGGATTTATAATATAGTCAATAACAACAGGCTATTTGTATTGTATAACTGTATGTACCTAGGGAGGTGTATATGGTGCTCATTTTATCTCAGATGCATATATAATGCTCATTGTTTACTACTCTTATACTAAGGGGTCGTTTGGTATCAAGAAAATAGATAGAGGAAGTATAACTTCCTGGAAAATACAAAATCTCTTCTTGTTTGGTATAAGAGATGTAAAAAGTCAAAGGGAAAAACTATTTCCCTTAAAATTCTAAACTACCCATACATTAAGGAAGTTACTTCCTGAGGTAAAACTAAGTAAATAATACTTCCCAAGTTATAAATTACCTATTTATTCTCAACTATCCATAATTTTTGCAAAAATTTCAGCCACTTTTTACCACTTCATCAGTATATACCTATTATACCTCCATATTACGTACCTATTTATTGGTTTAAAAAAATAAATTTAATCCATCTCCATAGTTGCTCATTGAGGGAAAGGGAAGAGAGAAAATTCAGAAAAGTCGTAGAAAGAAAGTGCAAAGACAAATTTATCAGCCTATCAGGTAATCTAGAGTGTAATTTTTCTCTAAATTTAAATTGATTTTAACATTATCTACGCCCTTATCTTTTGTTGCTTCTAGTAGGATTCAGATGGGGGTGTTTAATTAGCAAAAGAATGGCATAAATATTTATTAGTATCAGATTTTCTAGGAGTGTCTGTTTGGTTTTGCTTAGGATCCTTGAGAACTACTTCCTGTGCCTCTAGACGAACCTTTGGCACTTCTTCCTGAACCTCTACATGTTTATCTTTGATTTTTTGTTGCTCCATCTCTCTCTACATTTCCTATTGTCTCGTCAACCATTGTTCTTTGTGGTCCACTATGGTGATGTAATTCAAGGGAAGAACTGGGTGTTTGGTTTGGCTCTCCATCAGAGCAACAGAAGGAGGTGAAAATCCTGTGCAGGCTTTATTGTACATGTTTCTTTGTCAATTTTGTGAGAGTATTGCTTTTTAGTGTGTGTCAATACCTCAGTTTGGAAAAAAAAAGTTTCAATCCTTTTTTCCTCATTATATATGTACTAATTCGTAAATAAGTATGATAGCTGCTACTTCCTAGTTCCTGCTTCTGTCTCCGTTTTCCTCTGATGAAAGCTTATGCATATGTTTCTGAAACAAGTTGTTCTATTTGCCTTTGTTCTTTGCTCTTACACTATTGCTTGGCTGCTATATGTTGCATGTGATATTTAGGTGTTAGAGTTAGACGTTGGATATTACACAAGTATCTTATCTTTATTTGTTGGAACACCAATATTACACGAGTGTATGTGTAATATATATATGTCCTATTGTCTCGTCGACCATCAGGGTTGATGATGTATATATATGTGTGTGTGTGTGTGTGTGTATACATATATACATACATATGTCCAAACTCTCCGACCTCACTGCAACGTAATTAGCTTGTTTACAGATACGATATATATATATAGATAGATATATACATATGTCTATATATATATACCTACACACACACAGATATATATATATATATATATATATATATATATATATATAAGGTACACTTTTACTGTAGGCAGTACACTTTTTACTGTTTACTTTTTACTGTGTACTTTCGGTGGATTCCCGAATCCACTTTTCAAATTTTGTTTAGTCTGACCCCCTCTTCTATATAAGGGGCCTTAGGACTTCATTGTGAGGGGTCGGCATTTGGAGAGGCAAATCCACCCTTAGCAAATATCCTCTGTACTCAAACTCTATCAAATAAAAATCAAATTCTCAAACTTCTTTCCTATCCATTTCCATTCTTTAAACTTTATTTCTTTGTTTTCCTAATTATCTATCTGTCCTCCCTTGCTTTCTTGTTCATATTTTTCAGGTTACCCGTCTGTATCCCGAGATCCTTGGCGAATATGGTATCAAAGCCTAGCAGGATTAGCTCTTGAGAGGGGTAAGTGTATCTGGTCAAACTTCTATATTTTGTACGGGGGGCTGTCTCCTTTATCTTGGTCTTAGGTAAGTCCTGTAAGTCCTGTGTGTGTGGCAAGGCAGGTAGACGTTTAGGAGTGGAAAGCAGTGGACGGTCGTACAAAATATAGATAAGGGACATGCATTTATTCCGATCTTCTAGTTCTTCTAGTTCTTCTGGTTCTAGACATGACATAGGACCTAGAGACTCAAACAGACAAACTGAAGAATATGAATTTGAAAACTTTGAAGGATCCATAGATACGTGGAAACTTCCCAAACTTCAAAAGGAAATGGTTTATAGTACTTCAAACTGGTCATTGTTACCAACAAACTATGTCATCAAAACAGAAGAAAGAGACCTTCAAATATGCAAACCTCTAGAGACCATTCAACTTCTTAGTCAAAGGTCCCTAGCAAAACATATTAGGAAGGGCTTTCGTTATATCCACTTAGGATTAGTCCAAGTAGGATTCAAATCGCTGACAAGGGAAGGCCTAAACACATCTATCTTAGCAGTTCTCAGAGACGCTAGGATGTTAGAATTTACAGATTCTTTGATAGGAACTGTAGAGTCTAGTTTGTGTTCTGGTCCGATATTTTTTAATTGCTTTCCAAATTTCGCACCTTCATTAACTGATCCAAATATCTTGCATGCTTTAACTTTACAATTCAAAACGCATGGATATCATATGTTGCCTGGATCTATTCCTGTAGCTGTAATCTATAGGATTCATTATAAGGTTGCAAAAATGTCCTTCGGGACTCAAGAAATTAGAAAAATTGAAAACGGTGAAACTCTTGTCTTGCAAACAGATTTAACAAGATCAAACACTGTCATTCCCAAAACAATAAAATGGAATGAGATAGAACTCCCTGAGGAATGGACCTTAGATAAGGCACAACCAGCCCAGGAGGAAATCAAAGATCCTGAGATTCCAAAACCAAACTCAGATCTCAACAAAATAACCCAGTTCGAAGACGGAACTGTCAAACTTAGTTTTAGGAGAAACCCGAGCCTTAGAGTAAGGGATGATACCTCGACCTCTTCCACAATTAGTTTAGGAAACGTTTCGAACCTTCCTAGAAACATCAATTTGGAAGATAAAATTCAAAAAAATAGGGATTCTGTAGATCAAACACCTAGAACTTCAATTTCAGGTGCAAACTATCAAACTAGAATTCCTAAGCCAAACTACCAAAAGCATAAAGAAAAAGAATCGGAACAAACTAGTGATGACGACATAGAATCACCTCCGCATTCTCCCGGCCTTTCTGACATAACTGAAAATCAATTAAACGTCCTCGACAAAGAATTTGTGATAGATAAGGAATTCTTCAGAAAAGACTTTTATTCCGAAAAGAACACAGCAAAAAGAAACTGGTTCTTCAAAAAACACGGAAAAGATAGTCAACATTTCCAGGAAGAATTTTACAAATTTATCGCTGATAACAAATGCAAAATAATGTTTTTTGATTGGTTAGAATTACATATGGCAAACCACAGAATTGATTTAAAAGACATAAAAAATTCACCTTTTAAATCAGCAAAACCCATAACTAACCGACCTAAAACCAAAACCTGGAAGACAGAGAAAGGAACTGTAGAAACAGAACATCCGCCTCTGCAAAACATCCAAATATCTGCAGGAGAAAACACTGTAGAACTCAAACCACTTAGGATACCAAAAGACGATGAATTAGAAAACACTAAAAACATTGTGTTGAAAAATAATTTTGCTAATATTCATCTGAACACTATTGGTACCCAATTGACGAAACTGGACAAACAAATTCAAAAGACAATTTTACCGGCAATTCAAACAGTTTCAGAAAATAAAACATCTGAACCAAAAAAGATGCCTGTATTCAAGCCTTATGAATTATCAAAATCCAGTCGTAATGAAGTTCAAACTCAAAAAGATGAATTCTTAACTGCAATTAAGCAAAAATTAAACTTAATTGCCACCTCGAGTTCGTCTAGCCAAAACCAAAATCAGGTTCCGGACACACCTGACCAAACAGCCCAAATTAATACGGTAAACCAAACGGAACAGACAGAGAGTGATGAGGCCCAAGAACCCAAAACTCTTGTAGTAGCCCGTTTAGATATACCATCGTCATCTAGGCAGATAGTTCCTAGACAAACTGCTCCAGACCTTAGTCTCGAAGTAAGGCCCAACAAACTAGTCCAACCCAGTTATAAGGCTAATGCCCTGTACGAGTGGAACATAGATGGACTGTCCGAATATCAAACCTTAGGCCTTCTACAGCAAATGACTATGGCAGCAAACGCGTATAAAGCCCAAATTAACACAACCGATAAAACCATAGCAGAACTCCTCATAGCAGGGTTCTCAGGACAGTTAAAAGGTTGGTGGGATTTTCATTTGACTTCAAACGAACAAATAGATATTTTAGATGCCATTAAGGTAGATGAAAACGACGAAATCATCTTAGATAATGGGGAACCCATATCTGATGCAGTAGCATCCCTTATACTGGCCATATCCTTACACTTCGTAGGAGACCCATCTCACCTTAAGGATAAAAATGGAGAATTATTATCCAACCTTAGGTGTAAAAGACTTAACGACTTCCAGTGGTACAAAAATACTTTCCTGACTAGAGTCATGCTTAGGGAAGATTCAAACCAGCCATTCTGGAAAGAAAAGTTTTTAGATGGATTACCACCTGTGTTAGGCGGGAAAGTAAGGAACAAAATCAAAGAAACTCATAACAATCAAATTCCTTACAACAAATTCACATATGGAGAATTAATAAGCTTGACACAAAAGGAAGCCTTAAAAATTTGTCAAGACTTAAAATTCCAAAGTCAACTCAAACGAGAAATGAGTCAAACCAAACAGGAACTAGGATCTTTCTGTAAACAATTCGACATTGCGGGAATAACAAACAAACAATGTTCGGGGAATTGTAGACCTAGTCACCACAAAAGAACAAAACAAAGGTATTTACCTGCTCCGCATAATAAAAAAAAAATACCATATTACCAGAAATCAAAACCTAAAAATAGCAAAACTACAGTTTCATCTTCAAAAGACCCGAATTGGGGAAAAAGATTTAGAAACTATAGGTGCTACAAATGTGGTAAAATGGGACACACACAACAATTCTGCAAAATAAACAAACAAATTCGTGAATTAGACTTAGATGATGAAACTAGGAAAAAAATTCAAAACCTCCTAGTATCTTCTGAGGATGATAACGAAAACCCAGAGTTAGATGAACTCCAAACAGAGTCATCTTCCTCTTCTAGCAGCTCTTCTGACCCGAAAGAAGAACCCATAGAAAATCAAATGAATGTCTTGACAAAACAACAAAAAATTATTTTAGATATAGTTCACCTAATTCCGGATCCATTAAAACAGGAAGAATACTTGGAAAAATTAATTGAATCAATTGAAAAGGATGAACCACCAAAACCGTTAATTCAAAACATTCCTTCAAAACCGGCAAATGCATATGACTTAACCAAGATTCTTAACAAACAGAAGAAATCAAAAGATTTAACTCCAACCACTTCTGAACTCCAAAAAGAAATTAAAGAAATTAAAGAAGTCAAAAAGGAATTAAAAGAGTTAAAATCAAAACAAGAATCTGACATGCAAACCATACAAACAATATTGTCCAAACAAATCTCCAACTCTTCATCCGAAACTAGCGAAGATGAACAAAACACGGTTGAAGATTCAAACGAATTAATTCCAGGAGAATTTCTTAATGTTTTAAAAGAAATAACCTCCCGCAAATATATCATCAGTATAACCCTTAGGTTAGAAGATGGTTTCCAAATAAACACAGTCGCACTATTTGATACCGGTGCTGACTTAAACTGTATAAAAGAGGGAATAATTCCAAAAAAGTACCTCTCAAAATCAAACGAAAAATTATCTGCAGCCAATAGCTCCAGATTAAAAATCAAATATAAATGTGAAGCGGATTTAATTTGTAATAACTTACAAATCAAAACGACCTATTTGATAACACCTGATATCAATCAATCTGTTATCTTAGGTACTCCCTTCATTAATTTGATAACCCCTTACAAAGTAGATTTGTCCGGAATTTCATTCAAAACAAAAGGAAAAAAGAATAATTTATCCTTTTTAGAAATCCCTAGGACCAGAAACTTAAACTTGTTAAAGGCAAACTTAATTTACGAAGATCAAATTAATCTTCTGATTAAAGGCAAACAAAATGATCTGGATTTCCTAAAACAAAATGTCAATTTACACCGAGTCCAACGACAGCTGCAAACAAAATCGGTAAAAGACAAAATTGACCAACTAAGGAATCAAATCGAAAAAGAGATCTGCTCTGATCTCCCAAACGCATTCTGGTCTAGAAAACAGCACATGGTCGACCTTCCGTATGAAGACAAATTTGACGAAAGGAACATACCGACAAAAGCTAGACCCATACAAATGAATTCAGAGCTAATAGAATTTTGCAAACAGGAAATCAAAGACTTAGAAACAAAAGGTTTAATTCAAAAATCTAGGTCACCTTGGTCCTGTGCGGCATTCTATGTTAACAAAAATTCCAAAATAGAGCGTGGAACACCTAGGTTAGTAATAAATTACAAACCTCTAAACGACGCTCTCAAATGGATTAGATATCCGATTCCAAACAAAAGAGATTTGCTTCAAAGATTGTTTTCAGCGCTTATCTTTTCAAAATTCGACTTAAAATCTGGTTTTTGGCAAATACAAATTAACCCCAAAGACAGATACAAAACCGCATTCACGGTCCCCTTTGGACAATTTGAATGGAACGTGATGCCTTTTGGATTAAAAAATGCTCCATCAGAATTTCAAAGAATAATGAACGACATTTTTAATCCTTATTCAAATTTTTGTCTAGTATATATTGATGATGTCTTAGTATACTCAAATAGTCTTGATCAGCATTTTCGACATCTTAGGATTTTCCTTAGTGTCGCTAGGCGTAATGGACTTGTAGTATCTAAGCCCAAAATAGATTTGGCCCAAACTAGGATCAGATTCTTAGGTCATTACATCGAGTCGGGTAGCATAAAGCCCATCGAGAGATCCATAGAATTTGCGTCTAAGTTTCCAGACCAAATCCTAGACAAAACCCAATTACAAAGGTTCTTAGGAAGCCTGAACTACGTTTTAGACTTCTGCCCCAATCTTAACCAGATTGCAAAACCATTACACGACAGGCTTAAGAAAAACCCAAAACCGTGGTCTCAAGCCCATACCAACGTCGTCAAACACATCAAGGCCCAAGTCCAGTCCATTCCGTGTCTGACCTTGGCCAACCCAAGCTTATTCAAAATTATCGAAACAGACGCCTTTGAAATTGGTTACAGAGGTATTCTCAAACAGTGTCAGGCCCAGATCCTTGAACAGTATCTGGCCCATATCAAAGCCAAAACCCAAAACGAAACAGTGATCCAATTTACATCCGGACACTGGACCCAAACACAGCAAAATTATTCGACGGTCAAAAAGGAAATATTCGCGATCGTCCAATCCATTACAAAATTCCAGTCCGACTTATTAAACCAAAAGTTCCTGTTACGAGTCGACTGTAAATCAGCCAAACAGATACTAAAAAAGGACGTACAGAACGTCGCAAGCAAACAAATCTTTGCCAGATGGCAAGCCCTACTTTCGGTGTTCGACTTCGACATCGAGTATATAAAAGGTGAAGACAATTCATTGCCGGACTTCCTCACACGTGAATTTCTTCAAGGACGCTCTCAAACGAATCATGCCTCCTCGACGAAAAGGAAAGGAGAAGGTTCAAGAGATATTGGCTGCAAAGCCAATCAAATCCTGGTATGAAGCTACCATGGAGGACGAAGCAGCAGCAGCTGCTTCTTCAAACAAAGAAGCCTCAACTTCTACAACACCAAATCCAGACGTGCTCAAATGGGTGGAAACACTTTCCGACTCACCTCAAATGGTTAAAGCACTCCAAAATCTTTCAGAACAAGTTCAGAGTTCACAACCTGAACGCAAAGGTATGAGTTCTACAAACCCTGTTTACAAAACAGAAGGAGGTCTTTTAATCCCTATGACTCCTTCAAAATCGATTTCAAAAATCTCTTCTGACAAATCGATTTCAAACTTTCCGGCCTTGAGATCTAGGATTTCAAGACTTGAAAACGTTTTGGAAGTAAAACCAGCCTTTGAGAAAAAAGCTGAGTATTTCACAAAACCAAATTTTCAAATAATTTCAAACCTCGAAGAAGGATTCCATTATCAGGATCCCTTCGTCGCCCTTCGGAAAATGTTTTCTGGTTGGGATTTCAAACCATGGGACGTGACTGCACCCCATGCGTATTACAAGTCAATTTTAGAGTACATAGGTTCAGCTTCATTCAGAACATTTAAACTACCCCAAACCAAAAATGAAGCTGCCTACTCAACCTGTCAACTACACAGGGTTATCCTTCCCGCGGATTGGGGACAAAGCCTCGAATTACCTCGAAGGCTCCCGGATTCGTACAAATTTAGCCCAAACTCCAAATTGAATTTCAACTACTGGGATTACCAACAGGCTTGGTGGAATACTTTCTTCACGGAAAATTCCAGAAAGTCTCATTCCTGGTTGTTGTTTTTCAAAAATTTCAGCCAAACCCATTACCCTGTCTGGTTTATCCGATGGTGGAAAGACTTCGGCGCCACCCCAGACATCCTACCAGAACAGGTTTCGAAATCTCTAGACCTGTTCAAAACCCTTTACAAACCCACAAAAAACGATAGGGTGTTGCCCCCTATCTTTGCCTTTTGTTCCAAACTGTTTTGCCCATGGGTGTTCGCCTGGACAACGGAGATCCATGAGATAGAAGGAATTCCAACTTTGGTCCGCCGATTCAAAGTCAAATGGTGGTCAAAGTATCAAACGTTCGAGAAAGTCTCAGAACAGGCCGTTCGCAAACTCATCAATACTCAGCCGGCCTCTTCCACGACAAACAAAATTCTAGCCAGATCAGAAGACACAAAGTTCCTGGCTCAAAAATCTGTTACGGCCGCTAAACTTGCAGCCGCCAAAACCGAAGACGAATACTTGGCCATTCTAGGTGAAGTATTCTCTCAGAGCAAAAAAGGAGATTCTGCATCCTCATCCATCTCTCCTGAGATCGACTATGGCGATGAGAATGAAGATGACTGTTACGGGATACTACCTCCTATCCGGTAGACAGCACAAATACGAGTATCTACAAAGGAGGACTACGCATCCATATGCGTCAAAAGGATCGTGGCAGACAAAGAATATTCCTGCCAACCAAAAGCTAGTGTCAGAGTCAAAAGTGCCGTCCTCAAAAGAAGAAGGAATCTACTTTCGGCGACTGACATTTTTACCAAGGTAAAAGCACGAGTAAAAGCAACCGCAAAAGCAAAAGAGAAGACGATAAAGGAATCTGCGGCAAATGTTATTCACGCGGATTACTGTTGTATTTTTTGTCGGCTACTTTTACTGTTTGTACTTTTCACCTTTTACTATTCAAACTTTAAGGTACACTTTTACTGTAGGCAGTACACTTTTTACTGTGTACTTTCGGTGGATTCCCGAATCCACTTTTCAAATTTTGTTTAGTCTGACCCCCTCTTCTATATAAGGGGCCTTAGGACTTCATTGTGAGGGGTCGGCATTTGGAGAGGCAAATCCACCCTTAGCAAATATCCTCTGTACTCAAACTCTATCAAATAAAAATCAAATTCTCAAACTTCTTTCCTATCCATTTCCATTCTTTAAACTTTATTTCTTTGTTTTCCTAATTATCTATCTATCCTCCCTTGCTTTCTTGTTCATATTTTTCAGGTTGCCCGTCTGTATCCCGAGATCCTTGGCGAATATGGTATCAGAGCAAAAGTTATTAATACCAAACCAAAAAATTAATCCAAACCAAATATCCAAACCTCTAAAACTATAAATTATACAAACCCTAAACCCTAAACCCTCTAAACCCTAAACCATATAAACCCTAAAAACCCTAAACCCTAAACCCTAAACCCTATAAACCCTAAACCCTATAAACCCTAAACCCTAAACCCTATAAACTCTAAACCCTAAACCCTAAACCCTCTAAACCCCCTAAACCCTAAACCCTATAAACCCTATAAACCCTAACCCTAAACCCTATAAACCTTAAACCCTAAACCCTATAAACCCTAAACACTAAACCCTCTAAACACTAAACCCTAAACCCTAAAACCTAACCCTCTAAACCATAAACCCTACCCCTAAACCCTCTAAACCCTAAACCCTATAAACCATAAACCCTAAACCCTAAACCCTAAACCCTCTAAACCCTAAACCCTAAACTCTAAACCCTAACCCTCTAAACCCTAAACCCTAAACCCTAAACCCTCTAAACCCTAAACCCTAAACCATAACCCCAAACCCTAAACCCTAAACCCTCTAACCCCTCTAAACCCTAAACCCTAACCCCTCTAAACCATAAGCCCTAAACCCTCTAAACCCTAACCCCTCTAAACCCTAACCCCTCTAAACCCTAAACCCTCTAAACCATAAACCCTACACCCTCTAAACCCTTAAATTAAATAAACATTCATTTAGTTATACAATACGAGAAAGACAAAAAATCTTCCTTGATTCGAAATTTGACAATTTCTTAAATTAAACCTTATACAAGTTTGAAAAGAAACCTTATACTATCATCTAAACTACAACGAAAAGCAACAATGACCAATACCTTCATGAAGTTGAAAAAAAATTACATCCAACTCCGGTCTTTCAATGACATTAGTTACAATTTGAAGTAAGGAATTAAAAAAAAAAATATTGGTTCCTGCCCTCTCAAACTAACCTGCAAAAATTTGCCTGCCTCAAACTAACCTCCCTAACCCTCTCTCCCAAAATAGGACACCCCTACCCTGCCTACACCACCACCACCACCACAAATCTTCAGTGTTTCTGCATTTGATTTTCTTATCCTCTAGGCCAGATTCAAAGCCTGAAATTTCATTAATTATAGACTACTTTCAGATCATTATTACTAGTCACGTACAACAGCATTAATCCATCCACATAATTAATCAAACTAACCTACAGCCACCAAACAATCAGCACTGATAATTATTCCATCCATAACAGAATACAACATTCCCAACATACAATCAACATCGGTAATCAAAGTATCAACATTGCCATAAAAAATGATTACAAAAAACATATAAGAACCAACGAAACAGAATCAAAAATACCACCTCTTGACTGAAACTTCAAAATCACAACTTTTAAGTTACGCAGCACATCTACAATTGATTAAGACTATTATTGTTGGCATTCAAACATATCAGAGTCGACTATAGTTACTCCCAAAACATATAACTCTATTTAAGATCGGATTATGTGACATATTAATTGACCCTCCAACCATAAAAAAAGAACATAAAATCGAATACTGTTGTGCTCCTGCTGATGTCGCGATGCCGCTGTGTACTGCTTCTCCTTGTCTCCTGTGTGGCAGTGTAGTGCGGTTGAAGTCAAGAGGAGGTAGAGGAAGCTTGAAGAATGAAGGAGCTGAGGTATGGTCGAAGAGAACAGTGGTTGAGCTCGCGCTGGCAGATCTTGCTACCGTTTGCTGGTCTACGAAGCTCGTCGGAGTAGATGATGAGTGGAAATTGAGGGAGGTCGGGTACTTTGCTCGATCTGTCAGCAGATGGGAGGAGCAGGTCGACGGAGAGATGCAGAGGCAGAAATGGCGATGGAGAGATGGAGAGACGGGGGCGATGGAGAGGGAGAGAGGTGCGATGGAGGATGCGATGGAGGGAGAGAGGTGTGATGGAGAGGGAGAGAGGCACAATAGGATCTGGGGGTCGGGTGCAAACGGAAAAAGCCGAAACAGAATGGGGCGGGGCAGAGAGGGTTGGACGTTGGCGAAGGAAAAACAAACAGAGTCACATTCTTTTCGTTTTTAACCCTTCAACCGTTGGATCTAATTTAGATCCAATGGTCAGTAATTGTTCCTACATTTGTATAGAAAAAAAAGGTGCAGACATGATCTCTTTTCTATATATATACGTACGAACGTACGTAAATAAATAATCATAGGCGTAAGCAGTGCATGATAGCTAAACATGTCAATCCATTATTTATTATTGTAACACATGTTCGAATGTCATCAATACAATCTAGGAATTGATTATATTGTACGGATAATACTTTTGTATGTAGTAATGGCACGGATACCATTGAGCAAAAAAAGGATGGCAGCAACTTGTCTTATTATTTATTATCGAATGATGATTATGATGATGGAGACTAAGATCATGATGATGCTTTCTCTTATCAGAATGTTAATTAGAACTCCTAGATTCGTCCACTATACGTTAAATGGCTCAACACATAGATGATATGAAGTTAGAATATCAAATATCAACTCTCTTATTCGAGTTAGTGACCAATTGTGTGTGGATCATTTAAGAATGGATAGAATATGTTTTCTTAAGTTGTATGATATGTTATGTGATGTTGGTGGGCTACAAGGAAACAAAAACACTAATGTAGATGAGATGGTTGCAATATTCTTGTATACGCTATCTCATGATACAAAAAATAGAAGAACTCAAGTATATTTTAGGCGAAGTGGTGAAACAATATCTAGGCACTTCAATACCGTACTTCGTGCTGTTCTTAAATGTCACAATCTTCTTTGGAAGAAGCCAGAACCTATTGAGGGAAGTAGTTCAGATGAAAGATGGAAATGGTTTAAGGTGTGTCACATTAATTTTATACTTTTATCTAGATTTAAAATATGAAGCAAATAATCTCTAACAATTTTGATTTTGTGTAGAATTGTTTAGGTGCTTTAGATGGAACCCATGTCAAAGTTCATGTTGGAGAAAATGAGAAAGCTAGGTATAGAAATCGAAAGGGAGAATTATCCACTAATGTATTAGGTGCATGTTCAAAAGACCTACTATTTATATATGTTTTACCTGGTTGGAAGGGTTCGGCTCATGATAATAGAGTGCTTCGAGATGCACTTTCTAGAAGAAATGGGTTAAAAATACCTCAAGGTAACAATTATAATACCTTTAAGTATTACACTTTTTGTTAATGAACTTTGAATTTATTATGAATAAATGGCAATATTTTAATGTATGCTAGGATGTTACTATTTATATGATGCCGGATACATGAATTGTGAAGGCTTCTTAACTCCATATAGAGGTCAAAGGTATCATCTTAATGAATGGAGACATGGACACCAACCTATAACAACTAAGGAGTTTTACAACATGAAGCATTCTCAAGCTAGAAATGTGATAGAAAGGTGTTTTGGTTTGCTAAAAATGAGATGGGGGATTTTAAGATGTACTACTTGGTACTCAGTGAAGACAATGAGCATGATTATTTCTGTATATGCTCTATTACATAACTTTATCAGGATGAATATGAATACTAATCCAATGGAGACATTTTTTGAAGAATGTGATAATGGAATGCAAGATGTTGGTGATGATTCTTTCATTGGGCATCTCTAGACTAGCACCACTTGGAATAACTTTAGAAATAATTTAGCTTGTGAGATGTTTCAACAGTGGCAGGAGCCCAGACAAAATTAGTAAAAGTCAAGTTCTAATTTATTATTTGTATGAGGATGCTTAAATGATGAATTTTCATTATATATTATATTATATACATTTTATTGTTGTTATAAATTTTTTGTTTATGATTATTTTTAGTATTGCAAACGAAGCACGATCATGGCATCAAATGCTAGAGGAAGATCTTGTGATAGATGGAGTTCAGAGGAGGATGCTGCCCTTGTTGAAAGTTTGGTGTATCTTGTACTTAAAGGACGTTGGAAGGCAGAAAATGGTCAATTTAAGCCGGGGTATCAATTTGAACTAGAGAAGCTTATGCAAGAAAAAATTCATGGCTGTCAGATGAAGGTTAAGCCCCACATTGATTCAAGAGTTAAATTTTTAAGGGATAGATATCATGCAATTGCGGAAATGCGTGGACCTAATACTAGTGGATTTGGATGGAATGAAAGAAGAAAATGTATTTCGGTGGAAGATGCCACATTTGCAGAGTGGGTAAAGGTAATATATATATATATGTCTATTTGATATATGTAACTATTTAATAATATTTCTATACAAAAAAATTATTATATAGAAATTTATTAATATTTGTTTCACATTGGATTAGAGTCATCCAAATGCTATCAGATTAAATAACAAGTCATTTCCGCATTATGAAGATCTTTCTATTGTTTATGGAAATGATCGAGCTACTGGAGAAGGTGATTAATGTGCCGCTAATGTGGTTGATGAGATCGATAACCATCAACAAAAAAATGAGCAAAATGAAACACCATCCCCGCCCACATATGATGGTTCTCATGTTGACACAACCTCAAATAGAAATAAGAGTAAAAAAGCTAGGACAAAGACCTTAGAAGTTGTCAAGCATATGGAATCACATATGAAACGAATGAGTGATGTGATGGAAGCTGCCAGATAGCATATTGGTCTCATCGCTAGTTGCTTTAAACACGAATCTGAGGTGGATAATAGAAGAATGAATGTCTTCTCTAAAGTAAAGAAAGTAGAAGGTTTAACTCCAAATGAGATTATGAAAGTTGCAAAAAAATTATTTCTGATCCTATAGAGGTTGACTACTTCTTTAATATGGATGAGGATTATCGAAGGGCATATATTATTAGTTTATTGATTCTGGATGTTTAAAATATTCCTGTCACATTTATTATTATTATTATGATTATCTTCAATAAGAAATTTGTTTAGTATTGTATTAGAATTATTTCATCATTCTAATTTATGTCATTACATTTATTACTTTTTTACAGTAATTTTTGATACAGGAGCTACTTTAATAACTTGGTGATATTTTTATAATATTATATTTTTGTCCGTTATAATTATTTTATTTTTTTAGTAGTAAATAAAGTTTTTATTCATGTAAAAAAATAGGTAGAAAAAATAAATGTTTATATTTAATAATAAAGGATATTAATGTAATTTTATGCCTACTTCCTAAGTAATAAGAAAATAAACCAAACAAAACAACTAAAGAAGTCATCATACTTCTCAGGAGGTACATACACGTAACAAACACAAATAAATGTTTCTTCCAGGGAACTATTTCCCAATATCTAACTTCCCTAGAAGTTGTATTTACTGTGGTAGTAACTGTAAGTATACCAAACGACCCCTAATTAAAAATACACATCTTATAAAATATTCATCTTATAGTGTATGTGTGTGTGTGTGTGTGTGTCTAGAGAGAGAGAGAGATATTTCATCTTACATAATATAAATGCATATCTAAATTAAAACAAGCATTCTAAAATTGATGCACATCTTTTACAACAACAACAACAACAATAATAATAATAATAATAATACGCATATTTTATAACAATAACACACTTTTTAAATTTATGTATTCTTTTAAAACAATAACGCACATGTTTTATAAAATCGACAATTAAAAAATTTATTGTAATAACATGTTTTTCTAAACCTTAATTACCTTGCTAACTAAACCTCATTAATCTTCCTAAAATATTCTACACTAATTCTTTTGATTTAATCATTCAAAATTTCTTTATTTCTTCTAAAACATTAAATCATAGATAAATCTATATTATATGATTAGACAATTTATTTCCTTTGGGCATTGAAAAAAAGTCAAGGCCAAAAATTCTTATATATTTGGTTTTCTACAAGTATTCTACATTCATCTGTATCAATCTAAACCTTCAATTATTCATTTTATATATTTGTAGATAAACACGTTTACATGATTTATTCATTTTTTCGTTTAAATTCATTAGATCATCGAATCTTTTCCAATACCAAATATTTTTTTTATATATTTAGGTTTCTAAAATTATTCCTCACCTTCCCTTAAATTTTCTTTATTTTTGGAATTCATTTTTTATTTTTCTCAATAAATGCTTATTATTGGACTTTCTTATAATTAAATGTAATCAACCACCCGACTACTAGTTAACATCCTATTAGCCTTATAACTAATAGAAATCAAAATTTTAATTTATTTACCTTTCTCCCATACAAAGAGTTGATTAAAGTACATAATCAAGTTTATTATAATATTTTTCTTACACACTCAACTATAATCTAACATCTCATATGCTCTTAATCATCCCACTCAAGTGAGGCAAAATTCAAAAAAAAATTACCCCACAGCCCTTACCTATCATATCCCATGTCTATTTGCCTAAACTGTGCTTTATTTGCATTATAGCATCATATAAAACCACATTTTGCTCCCTTTCCTTTAGTCCTCTTAGTTGATTGCTTTGCAACCTTCATGCCTCCATTTTGCATGGCTCTTTGTCCACTTCCTTCTTTTTTATTCTTAGCTTTAACTATTGCAACAAATACTTCCTTTAAAAACACTTACTCCTTAAAATATAGTATCTTCCTCATTCCTCCATTGTCGATCACCCCAAGCACTATTGAGGATAAATTTATTTTTTACCTACTTTGACTAGTTTCCACATCTTGTTTTTCTTCGATTAAGCTCAATTCTTGTCCTACATTGTTCTTTACAACACATATTTTATCTAAACACCCATTTCTCCCTTGAAACTATCATTCTTTTTCCTTTATTTTTTCCTTCACTTCACCCTTTCTAGGGCTATGAATTTTTTTTTCTATTAGCCTTCAAAATATTGTAGTTGATATGTGTTGTTGTTGCTTTTTATTTTTCTCTTCTTCTTCAACTATCTTCTCATTTTCTTACTTTAAGACTCCTGCAACATTTTCCTTCAATTTTCTTGGTGTCCCATGGTGGTTAATGATAGTTGTGTGGCTATTTTCTATGGATCCACTTATTTTTTTTCTTTTTATTTCCTTATTAGTAATCTTCTTAAGCTAATACTATTTATTTTGATGAATATGGGCAAGAAGCTCATTAGGTGGTGTTAAGCTTGACCTGATCAGGAATTTCGGTAACATAGATAACCTTTATAAAATAGGATTTTGTGTTATATGTCAATCATGTTTAATTTTATGTATGATTTCTTTTAATTTGGTTAAAGCGTGATATAATATCTTTATATAACAATTATTTTATGCTTTTAATAATAATTTTGAACCGTTATTGAATCGTCCATTATTAAATCTTTAATAACTATTCCCTAATAATGGTTCATAATCATCATAAAAAATATACAAAAAAGCACAAAAGTGGGCGTAAACTTGGTATTTAATAAGGGTTTTATATAAAAACCGTTATTAAAACTAGATTTTAATAACGGTTTTTAAGTCACAACCGTTGTTAAAAACAACATTTTAATAACGGTTATTACAAAAACCGTTATTAAAATATCATCCAATTAGGGTTTAATAAGGGTTTAATAATTGATTATACATTTATTAAACCTTAATACGTATTAAATAAGCATAAAATTGAGATTAAATGGCAACTTTTAATAACGGTTTGTATGGATAATCGTTATTAAAAATTGTACTAATAACAGTTTTAGGTGAGCATCATTATTAAAATGACTATAATAACAGTTGTTGTAATAACAGTTCTTACTTAAAACTATTATTAAAACATCTATAATAATGGTTTTAAGTAAGAACCATTATTAAAACTTATATGCTTTTTTAATATTCTTACTATTTTGTTCCAACCCATATACACAGTTGTATGTTCAAATATTTACCAAATCTATAATGTAAAACAATATCAATTCATATATACATGCATGTCTTCCTCCTAAATGATACTTCATATTTTCAATCAATCTCTAATTGGTATGTCTCAATACACTGGGCATACCCAGGAATCAAAATTAGTAGGTGTACCACAACTAGGTAACTCAACACTCCAAAGTCAAAAATTCATAGATTATAACCTAAATGACCAAAATACTAGATGAAATACAAACTTGAATATGCATGTAGAATATAGATCCCTAATACCGAATGTATGAATGCACGTGCTTGGCCCATTGGTCTCTAACTTCATCAATTTCACCAACATTATATTTCTGTCCTCGTGCATAACCACCGGTGAAAAACTACAATGCCCAAGTTTCGATTATTTAGTTAGTACTTAGGTCAAGTACCAAATATATATGTCATGATTCATTAATGGAAAAATATGGAAAAACAAACAAATACTTAGGTTAGGGTACAAATTAGGAAGAATGTATCAAAAAAAATAATTAGGTTTATGATAGATTTAACAAAAAGTAAAGAGGTAAAATAATTGAAAAAATATTTAAGAATTTATTTAGATGATAGGTCAAAGGTTATTAATAAAATAATTTGGTTAAGTTTTAAATGTTAGTTTTGAAATAAATGGCTAAACACCCAAAAACAAAAGTTATAAAAGTTTAGAGTGTTACATCATGCCTCAAATATTGCTATTGGAGGTTTCTTGATGAAAGATAATCATCCCATAGCATATGATAGCTATAATTTGAATGATACAAAAAGAAGGTATCTGGTGCATGATAAGAAGATGATAGATATTAGACATTCCCTTTAGGTATACAGGTAATACTTGCTTAGGAATCAGTGTGTGATCAAGACCGACAATATTGCTACTAGGTACTTACAAAGGTAGAAGAAACTAAGTGCCAATCAAGTAAGGTGGCACGACTTCTTGGCCGACCTTTTCTGTGTCAGAGAGTATAAGTTGGTTAAGGCCAATGTAGTAGTAAACATCATTCATTCGGAAGGTGAATTTAGCATCTATGAGCCAACCAAAATGTAACATCATAGATCATGTCCAATAAAGTTTGACTCAAGATCACTTAGCTAAGAAATTGTTAGAGATGGTTAATGAAGGAAGGACTCAAAGATTCTAGGTAAATGATAGCATGCTCTATATTGTTAGCTGTCGACTCTATGTGCCAAGTTGGGGCAATCTAAGGAGAGATTTACTAAGAGAGTGCCACAACTAAAAGTGGGTTAGACACCTTGGTATATGTAGCACCCTAGCTTTACTTAAGAAATCATATTATTGGCTTAGCATGTAAGATGATGTGGAGGTATATGTGAAGACATTTCTTGTGTGAGAGAAATACAAGGTGGAGCAAAGCAAGTTTATCAGCTTACTAAAGCCTTCTCCTATTGGATAGAAGTCATGGGAGAGTATTTACATGGACTTTATTTCAGCACTACTGATATTAAAGGGATGTGGTTCCATTATGGTGGTGGTTGACATATTTTCTAAGTATGTAACCTTCATCTCAATCCCACAGGATTGTATATTCAATAACGTTAGACATTTATTCTTCAAACATGTGGTAAGTATTGGGAAATGAATCGGAGCATCATAAATGACCGAGACCCACTATTCACAAAGAAGTTTTAGAGGTAGTTGTTCATGATCATGGGCTCAAATTTACACTTCTCCACAAATTTTCACTCACAAACTAATGGACACATAGAGGATCAATAATTTGTTAGAGATATACTTAAGGCACTTTGTGAGTGCCAACCAAATAGATTAGGCAAAGTTGTTCGATGTGGCCCAATTCTCCTACATTCTCCATGCAATCAAGGCAACACAAAAGAATCCATTTGATTTGGCGATGGGCCAAAAACCTACATATCTATAGGAGTTAGTCATGGAATGCATGGGGCTTAGCCTTACAACCTTCAAATATGAAAAGGGGTGGGAGAAGAAGTTGGATATGGCCAAGGAAAACTTAACCAAGGTAGTTAATAAAATGAAGAAGTAGGCTAATGAAAAGAAGTAGCTTGGGGCATTCCAAGTGGGATACAAAGTCATGGTAAAGATTCCCACCCAACAATTCAAGGACTATAGGAAGGTGTCATACCCAATTATAAAGAAGGTTGGAAGGAATTTATATAGATTGGCATTGCTAAAGATGCTCAATGTTCACCTAGTGTTTCATGTGAGTCATTAGAAGCCTTACCATAAGGACAATGAGCCATCAATCATCAAACACAAATGTTATTTCTTTTGCAAATGAGGATGCAGAGATCATGGAAGATCGAATAAATAAGGCCAGAGAAGTCCCCAAATACACTGAGTACCTCCTGTGTTGGAAGGGACTGCCAGATATAAAAGCAAGCTTGGAACAAAAGGAATTCTAATGGAAATTTCATAATTAAATCAAGCTTTCAATACCTCCAAGGACTTGATGAGGAAATTAAGGGATTAAGTGAAGGAGAATGTCATGGTAACACTACTTTTTTCAAGTTTTTGTTCAAAAGGTTCTAAAATACCCTAGTTTTGTATAAACTCTAATGAAATTGTGTGGGAAGATAATGTAATATTCTAGATACATCCTAGATAATTTAAAAACTCACTAGATCTCTTAAATATAGAAAAGTGTAGGAAAGTCCTACAAGAAAGTCTCTAGAATTATCAGGTAAGTCTTGATTTTGTAGAAAATTTAAAACCTTTCCTTTGATAGAGGGGGATGATGGATCTCAACTATAAATATATGGGGATCCCAATTTGCTCCTACCATCCATGACTTTTAAGCTCTCTACTCACTCATCAATAAAAGTGTTTCTTCATACAGACAAACACTCTCTCACTTTCTCTAAGCTTTCTAAGTTCTTTGAGCGATGGTGTTCTTACTCATCATTTAAGACTTTTTTATAGACTTAGTGTGGGGAAGGTTAACTTAGTGAGAACTAAAGGAGTTTTTCCCCTAATTACTATACGGGAAAGACTTAAATGAAAAGATTCAGCCCATGAAATGCCACTATCCGATGCTTCTTATTCTTCTTGTGAGAATCTCATTGTTGTTCAAGTCATCATTCACAAGCCATAGTGGTGAGCGTTGTTACACTTGTGAATTCCTCAAACATGAATAGTTAGGCTCATATTTTCTAATTCTTTAGTGTTATTTTCATAAATTAAATTGATAAGTTATCATAGCTATGGATGCAATTTATAACAACTTTTACGAACCTAATCTATTAAGGATACCATAATTGAGGATATATATTGATTTATAATATATGTGGATATGCATTCCACTAAAACAATTTATTTCTCTCATTTATGCTAAACAAATGGTTATGAAAAATTTATCTTTTGAATTCTTAGATGGTATGGTGTCGCAAGTTCTCAATACTCATGTATTATTTTGAATTGTTTTGTAATTTTATTAAATTTAGCTTCAATTGGTTGAATTAGCATGTCCATTTTGTATTTTTCTACAAAATTTTGAATTTAATTAGTTTTTTTTTTAGTTTTTCTTGAGGTAAATGAAGATTTTAATGTTTCCAATTACATTTTATACATCTGGTTAATTTGATTGCATTGGAAGCGTTGTTCTTCCATATGTAGTACATATGAAAATATATTGCAGAGGTATGGTACTCAATAAGATTAAAAACTAAACCTAATATTCCTTTTTAACTAAAATCTTAAGCTATTTGTTCAATGGGAATTATAATATAACAATATTTAGCCTATAATATAAAGTTTTGGATTGTAGAATTGAATCATAGCCATACAGCAGGCAATGTAGTTCACTAAGCTCATCGAAGCATAAAGTATGGTTATCCTTCTTCAATGAATATGTTAGTTAATTTTGTTTTACCATTTTTGTGTATGAGATGAGTGTGTTTGTTTATTTACTTAAAATTTTAAAGGTCTTACTTGAAATAATGGAAGTGTGTTCTTGACTTGGTAATTGTTGATCTACCAAACCAATAGATATTTTGGCCTCATTTGCAAAGCGTAGCTAACATAATATGTATATACTTTGCAAAGCTCTAAAGGTTGTGTAATCACTCTAACACTTATCATGAGATACTCAAATTTAAAGTTCAATTTATGCTTGTTGATAGGTGTAGGTATCATAGAGATTTCAAAAGTATTAACCAAAAGATTGTAGAGCTTGAGTAGTTGGCTTTGATGACAGGACACAATTATCATATTTGAATGAACCCGATGTTTTGTAAAATCTTGCCACAATATAGGAACTAAATGAGATCATGTGAGTCATAAAAAAGTAAAAATATAATTATTTGAATTCATTTTTTTATTATATAACTAAAATGCAATAACTAAATATGAGTTATAACTATAAAAAAATGTTCGCATTGTGACAGAGGTGTATACTTTGATCGGTGTCATTCCCTTCAAAAGATTCCATTATCTATATGATACACATATGTTGGAAAAATAGGATAAAATTAAATATAAGGAACAAAAGTAGTATAGCATTTCCTATAAAAATAATAAATCCATACTATGCATGGTAGGTGTATTTTAGTTTTGTTGACTAATTCCATTTGATAAATATACATGTTCATCTTTTATAAAAATAATAATAACTTAGAACAAGATAAGAGAAAATAAAAAGAGAAAAAAAATAGCATAAATAACTCTATAATGAAGGGTTGTTAGATAGATAAAAAAACCATGCATCATATAGGAGAGAAACTAGTCCTAATTAATGATAAGATGTACCAATATGCCTTGTCCAAGGTCACATCAAAACTTTATTTTCTTATATACAGTGGACGAGATTTAAAGGTTCAATATGATCTTTCGATCACCAAATTATATATGGTGGTGCTTTGATGTTAAACTTGGTAAAAACTTATAAATAAACTAAGAAAGTGAAAGTAAAATAGTTTTGAAAGCATACAAACGCAATATCTATACCGTGCAAGTGTTGCACATAGCTTTGATGTGCAACCACTGATGTCAACATGACGTTAGCATTTCTCTTTTCAAAAAATAAATTTAAATATCTTTTAATAGGATTATTATAATTAAAAAAAATTAAACCATAATGTTCATGAGATATTCTCTATAAATCAATACCCATATTAATATAAGTTTTATGTAAAAAATAACTTGTATATATCTTTCACCATTATTGTGCAAATATTTCACCACTTTAGTTTTAATAAATATTTCATTGCACACACACACACACATTTAAGTATCTTTCACCACTATTGTACTGATATTTCACTAATAATACACTGATTATTCGCCAATACTAATTTTTTACTATCAAGTTGATCTTTTAATGTACTTAAAACTATTTTTACCACTAATTTACTAATTTTTCACCATTATTGTACGTATTTTTCACTAGTGGCGTGATCTTTCACCAACACAAAGAAAATATTTTGCAAAAATAATTTTCAGTAATGTAACAAATATCTTTCATTAAATAACAACATATATTTCATCAAGGAGAAGCATATCTTTCACTAGAACATGACAAATCTTTCACCGATGCATAGGACATCACTCAAACATGTCATTTTCTTGCCAAAAACTGATCTATCAACATTATTTGCTATACCTTTTACCATTATAGTACCTTTTTTTTTCCTATCATAGTTTTATATATCTTTCACTAGTTTTTACTAAAATTTTAACACACTGTTCTCAAAAATATTTCTCTACAAAAGCACATGTCTTTCACCATAATCTTACATATCATTCAATAAAATTTTTAAAAAGAAAAATGGATTTTTTTTTGCGCCTACCAACTACACAAGAGATACATACACAACACCATTTCATAAGCTTACAACATACTTGTATTTAAGTGTATCCTTTCTTGGAATAATTTTATAGTATGATATTTTTTCTATGTCATAGATATTGTTTCAAAAGAGTGACGGAGCTTCTATACAATTCTAACATATTGATCAATTGCAATTCCCACCCCTAGAGCAAGTACACCTCCTCAAGCTCCTCCAACAAATGTTGATGTAATGGAACAATATGTTGCCTTCATAATTGAACCATACAATGAATTTTGAGCTCACGTATTAACAACAACCAATAACGATGTCGCTACTCGGTCGTCGATCAATGGAATCAAAATCAGAAGCCCGACTCTAATCTTATAGGTTATTCCCAAAAGCATAGGTATAGTGAAGTGCATGTGCTTGGAGTGAAAGAAAGAGAGAGAATGAAATGGAAATAGTGATAAAAGGATGGATGATGGATTAGAGAGAGAAGCATTGGAGATGAAAGCTAATGTGGGTGTTCTATTGTCGTCGAAGAAGAAGACCGATCAAAACAAACAAGAAGACAACACTAGTTGTATGGTTTAAAATCGTCCAACCGGTTGTATAGTATAATTTACAACAAAATAAAGGATTTTCTTATTTATCAAATGAAAATTTTTATAATAGTTGTGGCATGTCTATTATCTATCAACTAATTATAATCTAGGTTTTAGCTTTTTAACTAATCAATACTCTTTTGAAAAAAAAAATAATAATAACTAATAAAAATTATGTGGTGAAGAGCTTATCTTATACAATATAGATATATAACAAACACAACTTATCTCAACAAACTTGTAGCTTCTCGGTTTTCAACAACTACTTTTTATGCAAAACTTGTGCCAGTACTTTATGCAATAACTTTCGGAAGTGTAAAAGGCATCGATCGACGCACTTTCCCAACCCTTTCATTTGGCTGCATCCTCCCCCGTCCCCCGGCCACGAAAAAGTTTGAAAGTTAAATATGCATGCATACACAACTTTAATTCCCAATCAATATATACATAGACATAGTGATAAAATGTGCTATCCCATGCAAGTAACTGTCAGTTTAGTGGAATTCCACCAGAAAACACATGAACTTTCAGAAAAAGAAACATCCGATTATTTCAAAAATATATGGTCTCTACTTTCTTATCAATCAAAGTCCGAAAGCTTATATTAAATGGAGTCACAGCCCCCACTCCAACCGATCCTCCTTGAAAGTCACCTTTTATTGTGGAGGACCCTAGGGTTCTCGATATTTGTTATAATATGTTTGGTTTGGACTCATCCAGGGGAGTCGAAGTGAATTAATTGATTTAGTTTTATTTAATCTATTTGTATAAAAAAAATTAAATGTTTACATAAGTTAATAATAATTAATTTTTTTATTTCATTCACCTTAATTTTTTTTATCGACTTTTAATTTAAGGAAAATGGAAATAAAAAAATAAATTTTTTTTATTTAATTAGGTAAAAATACTATTTCCTAATATGTATACTATACAAAAAATTTTGAGTACAAATATCATTTATTTTATTAATAACCTCTATTTAACTCAATTAAAATAAAATTAAAATAATATTCACCCAATTTATTTAAATTAAATTAATTTTTAAAAATGATAATTTAAAATATTTATCTTAATTCAACTTTAACCTCTCCACCTACACTAATTTTTAATATCTATTTTTAACGTTGATTTATCAAATCCAAATCAACCATCAGTGAACTTAAGAGCTGGTTATCTTTGGGGGCGGCACCTGTCCATTGATTTGTAATTAATTGAGCCCCTGGTACGTCTCAGGATTCCCACACGTGTCACTTTGCTTTTTAATTCGTCTCAAAAATAAATTTATAGTTGGCGGTAAAGACTCATGAGTTTCTAGGGGATCCATCAGGAGGCTGAACCACACCAACATTCACAGGAGCCTATTGTTCATGAAACTATGAAAGTATCTGCACGGAGAAGGTCGACGAAGAGGGGGCAAAAAAACAAAACAAAACGACACTCGCAAGCGAAGGCGACCAAACACGTGTTGGTCTATGAGATGGCAGCTTTTAAGAGAAGCATATTTCTGAGACTAAAACGATTACTTCCCCTCCCCCCCAATTTTATACCAAAACCAACAAAAAGTACATAGATATTTTTTCATTTATATATATATATATATTGTATATCCATTTACATATCAAACCAATAAAATCTATGAAATTTAAAATAAAATTCATCTAATTATTATTTTTATACCTCACTCAAGGATAATAATTATTCACACATATACCGAATCCCATTAAAAAAATTTTGATTGGAGATTTTAAAATTTTGGTTTGAATTTAAAAAAAAATTATTAAATTTTTTTTTGAGATGAGGTAGAGATGAATTTGAATTCTCCATCCCTAAACCCATATTGTACCGAATATTATATATATATATAATTTTTTATATAGAATATAAATTTAAAGTATTTTATAAAACAAGAAGATTAGATATCAAAAATTAAATCAGGTATCGAAGATGAGGCCGGATTTTAATATAGAGAAATGGATAGGAGACAAAAAATAGATTAAATTAGATATAAATTTTTAATCATTGTAGAAATTGGATAGAAAATTCTTTGATAAAAAGAAATCAAAATTTAAATAAATTTAAAAATTATTTTACTTATTAAATTCAGATATTAAAATGAGACCCCCTCCCGACCCTTCCTATTCCCATTCGTAGCCTCCCTCTTGTCTAAACAACGTTGTTTTAGGAGAGTGTGTTGCGGCTGCCTAGGGCTGTAAACGAGCCGAGCCGAGCTGAATACCCCTAGGCTTGGGTTCGGCTCGTTTAACTAAACGAGTCTAAAATGATGCTTGGGTTCGACTCGTTTAACTAAACGGGCCTAAAATGATACTTGGGTTCGACTCGTTTAACTAAACGAACGAGTCGAACCGAGCTCACGAGCCAAAGCTAAAAAATGAACCGAGCCGAACTTTTTCGAGCTTGGGCTCGGCTCGTTTAACTAAACAATCGAGTCGAACCAAACTTTTAACGAGTTGAGCCGAGCCGAATACCAAACTGGCTCACCTCATTTACAGCCCTACGGTTGCCTAAAGATGAGGTTGGGGGAAACAACACACGAGAGAGGGGGTGATGTTAGCGTTTTACAAGTTGTGTGTTTTGATTCGTTTTTTAGAATTTGGATTTAAAAAATTAAATATATTTTAGACAATATAAAATATGTTTTTTTTTTCAAAAGGTAAAACTTCAGGCCTATAAATGGATGACTGGTTTGCTTGAACAAGCATCTCCATAATTTCCTACAATTTTTTTAAGTTTCTTATGAATTAATATTTGTTAATTTAATAAATTAAATATGCAAATATTATTATTTTATAAATTTATCAAAATAAAATATTTTATCCATTGAGATACCTAATTGAAAAAACAACTAATCAATTAATATTAGTTGTATGAATATTATTTTTTATTTATTGATCAATAAATAAAATTTGATAAAAATCATTATTTAATTCCATGATAAAAAAAAAGTAGCATATAAGAATAATTGAAATAAATAATCATTTCTTGTAGGCATAAACTTAATGGTTCGTAGATTGAAGAAATAATATATTCAAATATAGATTTTTAGTGTTTGGTTACAAAGTAAAAAAAGTACAAATGATATGCAATTTACTTTTGAGGGTTGATGTGATCATTTAAATCCCAAAATTGGGTGCACCTTTGCATGTGCTGATAGTATCAAAACCTACACCGATATGGAAACGGCATTTTAGGGAACGCGGTATATATTTTTGTCGTTTATTTTCGAATAAACAGCAATTTAAAACGCTATAAAGGATGGATTATAGGTTATATGTCATAAACCTCTATATTTTAAGTTATGAATATGCAAGTTTGATGTTATTAATGAAATAAATTATGCGGTGAACTAATGTATTTTATGTAATGAACATGAACATTTTTCATAATAAATCTAAGCATTTATTTCATATTTGAAGTTGGTCACGAGACAAACTTCACTAAAAATCCAAAAAAAAAATAGAATTTTAATTTGTATTCTATCAAATTCAGTTTGTAGTATGTATTTAATAGTATTAGAAAAAATTGTAATATTAAAATCATCTTTGAACTAAAATAAAATTTATCATAAAATAGGATTTAAATTTAAGAATTCTTTCTCATTGCTAAAATTAGTTGTGAGGCCTACTTCATTGAAATTCCAAATTTTCTTTAAAATTTTGATTTTAGATTTATTAAGTTCAGCTTGTAGTATGCATATAATAGTATTAGAAGAAAAAAATACTATAGCATTAAAAGTATTATTAAATTGATTTAATTTTTTTATTAATATGAGGCCGATGATGACAATTATAAATCACTATAAAGGTGTAACAATATCGAGAGAGGGTGAAAGATATTCGAACCTGAGACATCTGATACTCAAGAACTCGCATTTACCGCTAAATCAAACATCATCCGATATTTAAAATTTTTTATGAAACGTGATTTTAAGAAATTTTTTACCATTTCTAAAATGATATTTCAAAAAAATTCTGAGATCCCAATTTTTGTTCTATCAAGGTCCATTTATAGTATGTGTAATAGTATTAAGAAAAATATTATATGTAATATTCTCAAATTAGTGGTGGACAATGTAAACTTAAAGCAATTGATAGTACTTCCTTTATCAATAAAGTATACATTCTTCTAAGAAAATTTATCATTAAAAAACTTTCAAGTTAAACGTGCTTGACTTAGAGTAATTTTAGGATGAATGACGTTTCGAAAAGTTTTTTAAGATGTGTTGAGTTGATATAAAATAGGGTAAAAAAAACTCTGTTGATATATGAGGTTAGTCGTCGATTCCGAAAGTGTTCCAAGTAACTACTTGTGGCCATAGTGACTAAATTTTATCTTAAAATAAGGTTAGGAGCAACAAATATTAACAATTGTATGAACTAACCCAAATAGAAATAGGTTCACTAAAAAAGTTTTATACGATGGACGCATATATTTTATGCAATGAACTTAAATATTTGTTGCGATAAATCTAAAATTTTCATGGGATGAAGCAAAACTAAAAAAAATAAATACAATGAATATATATGCACTACAGGAATATGGGTCAATATCGACGATTTATATCGTCGGTATTAAGAGCATATTCGTCGATAATAAATACTACCAGCGATCATTCGTTGGTATTAAATTATCGGTACAAGCAAGTCATTAATAAGCTTATTACCAACGATAATTTTATCGTCAGTATTACACCTTAATACCGATAATTTGTTCATTACAGTTGGACATAATACCGACAATTAAGAAAAAATAACCCCCTTAGTACCGACAATATGAAATTTAAAATTTTTTATAAAAAAAATTGAGTTTGAAAACCCTTAATAATGACAATTTGGTCTTAGCACCGACGATTGCTCTTCCTTAACACCGACGATAAAAAATGATTTTTCTCCCTTATTACCAATGATAGTAACTGATTTATTTGAGCTCTATTACTATTAAAATACTCATTACTAACAAATTATCAATAATATTTTCTTTTGAAAATATGATAGAAAATGAAAAATCTAAAAATGTTTGACTTGTCAATAATATATACTAAATAATTGATTTTAAACACAAATATTCTGATATAAACATAAATTACAAAACAAACATATTGTTATTACATTTGACTTGTCAAAAGTAACATAAAACCTAACAATCATATTCATCTTGATATTGATATGATGATGGAGGTGGATGATATTGTGTAACACCCCCAAAAATTATAGTTGAAAATTTTTATTTAATTAAAACAATTACCAGCATAGGGGATGCTACCGTCGTGATTAGTACAAGCCCGACTTCCGGCCAGTCCCACAGCAACCACAAGGCTAAGGATAATTTCACAAATCATTAAACACACTTAAGGTAGAAAAACGTAGAAATTCAAAATACTCATAAAGAGAGAATCAGGGTGCGAAATTAAAGCATTAATACAGAATTAAAAATAGATACAAATTTAAGCCTCCAAGGGGAAAAGTGATACAATGAATAAGTAAAACTAGAAAAAGGTAGAGTGTCTGGTCGACACTATCTTTCGGCCCCAAGTAAGTCCAACGGTCATCATACATCCCTGCCCGACGCATCCAATACGTCATAGGCATCAAACTCGGTACCTCCTACCTACACAAATTTAGAAGAGGCCTCTGTTCGTGGGAATGAGCAACACCCATGAAACAGGTGATCAGTATGCTATGTATTGAGTAAGGTAACCATATGGGTAAAGCGATGCAAGAAAATAGACAAGTAAGGCATACAAAGCATAATTTAGGTTCATATCATCACTCTAGACTTAGACTAATATTTCTGTCTTACACAATTCTCATTTTAATTCTGTGTGAGTACGAGGACTCTACTATTATAGCCGGTAGACCAGAAACACTCCACAGGTGTTGAGAGAACGCACCTGACCACTATTATAGCCGGTGGACTAGAATCACTCTACAGGGCAAAACGCACCGGACCACTGTTATAGCTGGTGGATCGAAAAATCCACCTCACTAGCCCTAACTCACGAGGTGTTCCACTATAAGTAAATAATATCTTTCCATGTCTTATTACCATGAAAATTTTGGTTTATCAAGCCCGAAATCCCCCACTATTATAGCCAGTGGATTGGAAACACTCCACAGGACATAACGCACCTGACCACTATTATAGTCGGTCGACCAAAAATTACTCCACATGGCAAAACGCACTTGACCACTGTTATAGCCAGTGGACTGGAAAAATATATCCTCACTGGGCCCGACTCGATAATCATTCACTTTAATTGTTTAGTGTTTTATTTGTATATTATTCCACACACACAACCCGACTAGACATGCATGACCCACTAGACTTCCCATGCTCACCTTTTTATTATCAACTTCCCAACAACCCTATCCCATATATTGGGACTTCTACACCTTCTAGTACATCCAAACATCCTTTCCCCCTTTTCCTCATTACCATGAATACCCAACGCCTATGTGTGTGGGTTGAGGCCCACTTTCCATATCTTTGAGTTAACTCACTATCACTCTCTAGGGTTTTATGGAGGAAAACCCTAGTTTGCCCTATATGGCCCAACCTTCCTCTATCCCACACAACTCGTGTTTTATTTACTCCCAACTCATCACCTCACTCGATCCATCCCCAAGAATCCCACTTTACTTCCCATTTCTCACACATGGCCACGAAACCCTAGTTGATTGTGACCCTGGAACCTCTCTTTCCTCATACAATGTTATCCCTTCGTCACTCTCACTTACCTTCCCCTCTTCCACATGACACACATCCAACACAACCTATGACCCGAGACTTCCTTCCCATCTTTTCCCACTTACCCTGTGAACCCCAAACTCTTTTACACGTGGTCCAAGGCTCACTCCTCATAACTCTGGCTCGACTCCTCTTTACTCTCTAGGGTTTCCTTCTGAAACCTTAATCTGGCCTATGTGGCCTCACTTTCCCTGATCCTACGCAACCCATACTCTTCTTTGCTACCAAAACCATGACTTCCCTCGAACCACACCTGATATCACAACCTTGCTACCCAACTCCCACATGTGATCATAAAAATCCTAGTTCGCTCCCTAAAACCTTTATGTCACCCCCTCAACACCCAAATACCTTTTTTCTCACTTGGCTCACCTTTCCTCCATATGACACCCCTTCCATCTTTTATTCACCATTATAACCATTTCCATTAGTTTTCCCTTCCTTGTACACTTCTTTCACTTAAGGTTTCCTCCCAAAACCCTAGTCAAGTTCCCCATGCATCCTTAAACCAACCCACGTACTATTTTTCACATATAGACTCCAATCACCCTAACAATTCTTCCCTTACCTCACTTAACCCTCAAGTCAATTTTTTTCACATAAAGGTCATCCCCATGCAAAGACTAACCATCCCATGTAAACCCTAGACTTCCCATGCATGTCTTGGTCCATTTCCTTAATTTATTCCTATTATTCCTCCTTTTGTCCACCCATAGGTCATAAGATATTTAGGTCATCCTTACCATCCTCTAGTCAACTCACTTTCCTCACTCTTTTCCATATCTCTTATAACCACATCACACTATGTAGGGATTCCTATCATGCATATCATGAGGGGCAATATTACATAAGCATAATTCAAGTACAAGTAACAATACCACATTACACATGTCATAAAACACATGCAACTTACCTTAGCTCCATACTTAGCAAGCTGCACTACAAGAGCATAATCCATAATATATAAAGCACACACATCAAATCAACACACATAACACATTTTTCATACACATTAGGCCTTAATCATACCCTTACCTAAAACTACACCGGGCTTAGAGCACTCTCCTATGCCTCCTTAGGGTTCGGACTTGGTTCGCCTATAAGAGGAAAATACTAGGGTTAAATTCCCTCCTACCAACATTATCATTATTTCCTACTTACCTTTATCATAATCTAGTATTAGGGGTATTAATAATAGTAGTAGCTTTATTAGTAAAAATAAGGATATTATCCTTAAAATGGTTAATCATGTTATCATTAGACAAAATAGGTTTAGGTAGTTATATTGGTCAATGATAAGATATTATTAACAACATTAGTCATAATAGAGATAATAACTTTAATGATGATGATGATGATGATGATGATGATGATGATGATGATGATGATGATGATGATGATGATGATGATGATGATAATAATAATAATAATAATAATAATAATAATACTAGTAATAATAACAGTAGTAGTAACAATAATGATAATAATAATAGTAGCAATAATAATAATAATAATAATAATAATAATGATGATGATGATGATGATGATGATGACATTAATACGAGTAATAATAATAATACTAGTAATAATAACAATAGTAACGATAATAATAATAATAATAATAATAATAATAATAATAATAATGATGATGATGCTGATGATGATGATGATGATTCGGATAATAATAATAATAATAATACTAGTAACGTCAATATTAATAATAATAACAATGTTAATAATAATAGTAGTAGTAGTAATAATAATGATGATAATGATAATGATGATAATGATAATAATAATAATAATAATAATAATAATAATAATAATAATAATAATAAAATAACAATTGCACTAATTATACTTAAGGAATAGGAAGGTTAGGGCACAACCTAGTGGTGGTGGCAGCTAAGCGGCGACGGTGGAGGAAGTGGGGGTTAAAGAGGTGGCCTTTTAGGGCTCAAAGAGAGAGTGTGTGAGATGGTGGTTGTGGTGGTGGTGGATTCTCTAGGTTGAGAGGGTTGGAGTGGTGGTGGCGGCGCAACAAGGGTGGAAGCACAGATGATGGTTGTTGTGGTGGTCGAGGGTGGTGGAGGAGGAGGGAGGGTGAAGGAGAGGGGAAAAAGGAGAAAGGAAGGTAGGGGGAGGTAGGGGAGGCTTAGTTGATCAGATTGGGTGATAGGAGAGGCGGTGATCACAAAGGAGAAGGTGGCACACGGCGACGAGAGGGGCAGAAATATGTGCAAAGTCTCAAGTCGGACAACCAACTTTGCACTATTGGGGTGGCTAGTGTAGGGGGGACACTAGAGGTGGTGAGTGGTATGGTTTAGTGGAGAATAATGTAGGGAAAGTTTTGGGCGGTGTTTCAGGCAGCTGTGTTGGGCAATGGCGGCAGGGACGGTGTCTAAAGCGATGGTGGCGCAAGGAGGTTAGATTTTCTAGGCAGGGGAAAAGGGGCCGAATGGGATCGGTTGGGGGTATTAATAGGCCATTGGAGGGAGGATAAGACAAAGGGGGAAAAGGACAAGGAGGCAGGTGAGGCAGAGCTCGCCGGTGGTGGCAGGCCGGTACGAGTCTACAAAATGGTAGTTATAGGTTTGGGCGAGGAGGAGAAAAAGAAAGGGAGGGGCACACATGTGAGAAGGTATAGGGCTGGTTGGGGACGGAAAAGGAAAGGACAAGGATGGGGAGAGAAGGGAGAGAGGTAGGACGGCGGTACAGTGGCTGGGCTGGTCGGCAGCGTAGAGTTATAGGCTTTGACCCACAACGTGTGGGAGGGAGAAGGGAGTAAGAAGGAGAGGGGGTTGGCCGGCCAGTCTGGGGGAAAAGAAAAGAAGAAAAAGAAGGGAAAAATCGGGCGAGTGAGAGGGGGAGGGAAAAAAAGAGACGGCGGGCTAGGCGGGAGGGTTAAGAAATGAGGGAGAGGAGTTGGGCCGCGAGGGGGACTGTCCCAAACCTAGGAAGAAGGGGGGAAAAGAAAAGGATAAAGAAGGAAAAAAGGAAAGAAAAAGGAAAAATAGGTTGGTTGGGATATTTAGAATATTTTGGTATTTTTAAATATTTCAAAATAATAAAATTTAGTAAAATAATAATTAAATTTCTTATTATATTAATTTAGGATATTTTGGGTAATTTTTCCTAAATTCCATTTTGATTAGCAAAATAACCTAATATTCCCTAATTAAATTCTTTATTATTTTCCTCCTTTTTGCCTTAATTACTCCCTTATTTTAATAAAATCATATATATAATTAATTTCACCTAATAAATCCTTATTTTATCATAATTTCCTAAATTAAGATTGTTGGGGTATTTCATATTAAGACTATGTAGCCATAAAAACCCTTATTTGTCTTAATTCTTCTTCTTGTCGCTCAAATGCTTTTTGTCAGCAAGCTATAATCTCACTCATTTCTTTTTGATTTTGTTCTATTTGATATTTCCATTGTTGTTCTTGAACAAAATCACCATACATCCAACTCGTCTAAGAAGTAGCACGACTTGAGCCCTCCCCTTTAAGCCTTCGTCCTACACCTTTTCTATGCCTTGGACGACTACCTATGACATCCTTTAGTATCAGTTCTTCATCAATTTTAGGAGGTGTAGGATCATTAGAGGCATAAAAAGTCATTTAGGACAAGGTCTCCTCTCATCTTCGTAGCATATTATTCTACATATACAAGTAACAGTTAGATTTATTATAAGGAATGTGATTAATATATATTATAATTAATTACATATGAAAAACTTACAAAATTCTCTTTAGCTTGGGGAGTGACCCATTTTGTTATTTTTAAAATACATTTCTCTGTAGGTCTCCACAGCAAGCAACGATGTGTTTGTCTCTGGATTAGCCTATACATAAGAGAAAAATTAATATATTCACAATATTACATGATATATAAATAAAGAATGAAAAACCCAAAAATGTCTTCTTGTACCGATATTGTGACAACGACTGTGTACCATGATAAGAAGGGGTGGTTTGTTTTGCCCTATTAGCAGCATTTTTTTTTGCGAAAGCCTTCACAAATAAAATAGTAATTTTGGTCATATTATTTATATATATGTCTTGTTATTCAATTTATATACCAAAATTTAATATTACCTTTGCATCCTCTGAAGTCCAAAGATCGATAAACCTTTGCCACACATCTGGTTTGAAAAAAGAATGCATGTAGTTGTTGTCTTCCTGACAATCCTTCTTATGATCGCATTTTCGATCTTTGTATCAATCAGCCATCATTCGATCAAGACCTAATTCAATTCGTGGCCATAAAGGATTTGCCCTCTATGGAGCTAAATCAAAATAATTCTACATATATACATAACCATAATTTAGAAATTATATAATTTTTATTTTATAATTTAATTTAAAAAGACATAAAATAAATATTACTTCAACTTTTGGAGGATCTTCACCTTGTCCTCTAGAAGGACATGTGATCATCTCTTATAATATGGTGGTATCTTGGTCCCAATCTTATTCTCAACATATCTAATAAACCATTTACTATGTGGAACTATCATATTTAGCATGTTTGCTTGAAAATCAAAGTCCACCTCAATTTTTTTCTAACCTATTCTCTCAAACTCCTCCAACATTATTCTATCCCTATTTCTTTCTCTGGATTTCCTCCTAGGACCTGAAACATGTATATACAATTTTATCATTAAAATAATAAAATTCTTAAGGTAATAGTTATGAATCTAAACGTAATGGACTAAATTTTACACCTTCTGAGCTCTGACATCCAGAGTGTAATCTGCGAGGATGAGATGGATCATGTCCTTTGCCATCGCCACCATGACCTCAGATGACAACGTCAGCCATATAGAAACTATCAAATATTTTGATATATAGAAAATATACATTATTTTGATTCACAAAAATAAGCAAAGTGCATAACATTGAACGGAATCATAAATATTAGTACCAAAACTCAACTTATTAAACAATTACTAATCAGACCTACGATTCTGTAACCTCGTCCAACTCTTATCGATAGTCATCTTATCCGTTAATTTTTTTTTTGCAAATAAATAACTTTCACTTATCTTATCAATAATTAAATTTAGCACCTGCGACAATAGCATGAAATCAAAATATATCTTACACCCTTATTTTAAGTTAACATTGCCTTTATTTTATTTATTTTTATTTCACAAGGGTTCAACTATATAAAATTTTAAAAAGTATCAAAGATTTTAGTTTTTTTAAATTATTAATTAATTTATTTTCATCTAATGTCAAGAATGTTTTTTTTTTCGTTTAAAATTATTAGAGATTATTAATTATCATCTAAGTTGAATATCATTTTATTATTTTCATATTTCTTTGAAGTATTTATCTCTAAAATTTTATATTTTTATTAATTATTAATTATTCTCTTCAATTATTAATTTTTTAAGAGCTAGATTGAAGCTTACCATTAATTATTATTATTATTGTTATACAATAAATTGTTAGTATTAAGAAATAAATCGTTGATTTTATTTTTTTGACATATTAATAATTGGGGGGGGGGGGGAATTCGGCGCCACTTAACATCTATGATATGTATCGTCGATATTAAGAATTTTGCAACCTTTTTTTTTCAGTTACATTTTTTTTGTTGCCTATTCTAATTCCATCAATAAATCATTGTTGTTACAACTTAATACCGACTATTAGGTTTCGTCGGTATTAAAATCATCAATGTTAGACTTTTTTCTTGTAATCATCAGCATTAACTATTAATTATTAATTATCATCTAAGTTCAAGAATTTTTTTATTTTCATATTTTTTTGAAGTATTTATCTCTAAATTTTCATTTTATTTTTATTAATAATTAATTATTCGCTTCAATTATTAATTTTTTTAATACCTAGGTTGAAGCTTACCATTAATTATTATTATTATACAATAAAAAAATTAATTTTTCTAACTATTTATCTATAATCTTATTTTTAGTAACAAATATTAATTAAATCTAACAAGCTCACCAAAAACAAAAAAAAATACATATTACAAATTTAATTTTTTTAATATGTTGCTTCTAAAAACATATACACATACTAAGATATTAAAGTATATATTAATTACCGATCATCAACTAAAATATACTAATATTTTTCTAATATAACATGCATAATAACGTCAAATGACAATATATAATTTAATTATACACATAATATAACTATAATAATCTAATAACCCAATTATATAAAATCTATTAAATCAATTCTACAAAACTAAAACACAAGAATCTAATAAAGCAATCAAACCCTAACTACAATAACATACTTTCAACATTATTTCAATTTAATTAATATACCAAATATTACCATAAATCAAAACAAATAATTAATAAATACACCAAATTAAAATTGTAGAATGGCTTGGCAGGCGGCGGTAGCACGACAATGGGGAGGTGGCGGCACGGCGGCTGCGAGGTGGTGGATCCAGTGGTGCTAAGGTGTTGGGCTGTAAAACACATATAACAAACCATTATTAGCCATTTTTAAACCTAATAATACTCAAGGACAATAAAGCATACAAACCTTCAAACATAAAAATAAAAATAAAAATAAAACACACACACACACAAATTAATGAAGATTGAGAGAAAAATTGAGGGATGGTGTAGTGGATAGATAGAGAGAAAAAGAAGTGAAAGAAGATGACGACGAATGAAAAATTAAGGTTTGCGTACGTTATATATCTCTCTTAATACCGACAAATTTAATTGTCGTATTAAGCAATTAATCATCGGTATTAAGGTACAATCAAATAGGACAACGTCATTTCCGTTGCCCAAAAAAATTTTGTCCTCTTAATACTGACAGTTTATCGTCGATATTAAGAGATAGAAATTTAAATGATGTCGCTATCTTAGAAAGGGGAAATTTTTTTTCCTATTATTGACGATAAATCATTGGTATTAAGACCCAAATCATTGGTAATAAAGATTTCATAATTACCTGTTCCTTGGCAGTATATTTCCCTCCTATAGCAACTAACTAAATTTTCCTATTACCGACAATATGTTGTCCATAATAAAGATTTTATTATTACTTGTTCCTTGGCGATATATTTTCCTCCTATAGCAGCTGACTAAATTTTCCTATTACCGACGATATATCGTCGGTATTAAGGACCGATTTGTTTGTAATACGATTTTCACTATAATAAAAAAAATTCGGGGAAATTTTTCCCCCATGGAATTTCAAAGAAATATATTTCTTATTACTGACGATAATATCGTCGATAATAATAAATAAATCGTCAGTTTTATTTTCTTGACATTTCAATAATTTGGGGGGGGGGGGGATTTGGTGTGACTTAACACCGATTATATGTATCATTGGTATTAAGAATTTTCCAACCTTTTTTTTTAGTTACAAATTTTTTCGTTGCCTATTCTAATATAGACGATAAATTGTCGGTGTTACAACTTAATACTGACAGTTAGGTTTCATCGGTATTAAAATCGTCGGTGTTAAACCTTTATTTTGTAATGATTTTTTTTATGTAATAAACATAAATATTTTATGAAGAACATTTTGATATAATTTTTTATTTTTTCTAATAGACCAAATTAAAGATAATTTATTTAAAAATTTAAAATAAAGGAGGGCACTTGTAATAGAAAGAAATAAAATAAGATAAACTCTCATGTTTTGTACAGTACTATTTTTTCTTAAATTTATAAAGTTATAAAAATTATCCCATGTATTTTAATAAAATTTATATAATTATATACAAATAACACGGGAAGGTGCACCGAGTACATGATATAAATTGTGTAAAACTTTAGTTAGATTATAATTGAATATCTGGTAACACAAGTTCATGTCATATCTCGAACTAACTCTCGATGATCATTAATTAGCTGTCTAGCTAGTAGCTACTTAATTATTAATATTATTTTGTTGCCAATATGTTCGGCAAAAATATCACAGCAGTCCATGTTCCCTGGATGAATTTGTTTTCCCATATTTGTCATCTTGTCGATGTCCATCTCCTGTACAATTTAAAGTCTTTATATTTTGATTTATAATTTTTTATTCTCTTTTCTTCATCTCAAAGTTACAAATTACATCAATGGAGATCATAAGCAACCTTCAATATATTAATTAATCAATACCCAATAAATTCACAAGAAAAAAGAAAAGGCGATCAAACCCCATAACATAGATCAAATGGTAAATGTAGAGATACCACATATATAAATTCTATATTTAATAGAATCTAGAAATTATGAGATACTTGGTCGATGTTTGGTTGGTTAACTATTGTTGTCAATTGTTTTACTTTATTTAAAAAATAAATTTAGAAAAAAATAGTATAAACTTTAAGATGCAGCTATTAAAAAATAGTCATTTGAACTCAAAATGCTTACTCAAATATATACTTAACATCCTGTATAATAACTTTTAGGTTAATTGACAACACATTATTTAAAAAAAAAACATGTAAAAAATACGGCACGGAAGGGATTTTAGCAAAAAAATTGCGTCTTAAAAAGGTTTTTTTAACCACAATTTTATAAAATTTATACTATTTTTAATGATTTTTTTAAATATGGAAAAATAGTTGATGACAACGTCTAGCAATAAATATCTATTACTCACTCAAACATACACTTAAGATACTCAAACCCCTTAACTATATAAATTAGGTGATAAACATTTACCCATACAACATATATAGTTAGCAATACATGCATCATCAATTGGAATATATTTAAGTAAAAAAAAAAGCCTAAATAAAGAAATTTCAAAGAAAAATAATGCTTGCAATATTATAGAACCTTATAGAACCAAAATTTATGTGTATATGTATGAATATATTTATATACGTATGTATGCAAGTATTATGTAATATCCTATGAACAGTATATATGATTGAAACAACTTAAAAATGATTGCAGGGTGCATCTATCTTATTCTAAAAACCTACCATTTAAAAGTCCATAGTTACGCATGCTTAGCATAGAATAGTCTAAGAATAGGTGATCTTCTAAAACTTTCCTCATGAAGCATGTGAGGAAAAAATATAAATATTGAAAAGGCTTGTATTAACTTGTGGGGTTAGATGTTAAACTCAAAAACACCTTTCAGTGACAACTCACAATCAATGTTAGAGCTAGAGTGTTATACAATTGATATCGTCACAAAAACATGAATGTGAGATGAAATTGGAGGATTAATTTTGGAGATGCATTTTATTGAGAACCAATATACGTGCTAATGAAATGCGGTTATTTAGGATGTTGTAGTTTTTTTAGTGTGGAAGTATGTGTAAGTAATATCCTAAGATATCTATCTACAATTAAGAGTCTAAAAAAGGATTAGATGGATACTTTTTTTTTCTGATAATTTAGTTAGGGAACTAAATGATCAGCCTATGAAATATGTAGGTGCTTATAGGACAACACGCCCCTTCGAACTAAACACACACCTTTAAGGTAAACAATTAAGACTTCTATGATAAAAGCAAGCAAGAGCTTAACATCTAAAACACTACATCATTGCACACTTAAAATCGTAACACACTCTTCATGAAAGCCAAATAAGACCAAACCCTAAATTAGAAAGGAGGGGTGGGATAAGAGGCCATACAACCCCATTTAAAGTAGTTTTTTTAGTGCAACCTAAACCCTATGACCAATAAATAACCGTATATCCTAAACACCAAGTGACCAACTTGTGTCACTAAAACTTAATTCAATCTTCAAGATCATTAATCAAACCCATTAAAAAGAAAGACTTAAACCCTTTTTACTTCCTTCAAAGTGTAGGTCGAGTATCATAAGAAGCTCATTTTTTTAAAGTTTGTCACTGGAAACATCATAGTTAAACGTGTTTGGAATGCACTGAATAATTTAAGGATAGATAACCATCCAAGGATGGTTGCAACTCTAGAAATTTTTTGAGAAAGCATTTGAATAAGGATAAAGTATGTAGAAAAAGACTTGTACTGATTCGTGATCATAAATCTCAAAAGTGTTTAAAATATGATGTGTTGTTATGTGTTCATATAATTTAATTCAGTTATTATTCTTGATCACTTATGATTCACAATCCTAATACCTTGGTGCTTTTTTATTTTATCTATGAGATAGTATTTAAAAAATTAATATTTCAATTAATCTAATTATTATGATTATTGTAATTAATTTACTTGTCACAATAATTGCATTTTCTATTTCTAATTTAAGTCATAATTTTTATGAATTATTTAAAGGATTAATTTTCAAAGAGCATCTATATTATAGGTGAAGTGTATCATTTTTCTTGAGGTCATATAATATTTCTCAAGCCTACACTAAAAGCACCCAACAATGGTTGTATTAAAAATGGAATAACATCGCAGGAGCACACAAATTACTCCATTCACGAAAGATATAGGCGTTCAAGAAAAAACATTCTAGCATGCCTAGAGAGAGAGATAGGGAAAAAATAGTATAAAAATGTATGAAAACGATGAAATTAAAAATTGAACATAAATGAGTTGTCCATATAGGATTTAATGAAATTAGCTACATCTTTTATTATCAAAACATATTTTCCTTTCATTAAAAAAATTGTAACCACGTAGAGTTGGCAATTAGATTGGTCCAATTATTATCGGGTTGAGTTAAATGATAATTGAGTCATCACAATTTATTATTAACTCAGGTTATATTGTTAGGCCAAGTTTAATTAAGATTGGTTCGAAGTCAGATAAACTCAAATCATTCCACTCGGGTTAGGTCAGAATGATAATGGATGGCATTAGATTTAGGCATATTCGAAGTATTCTATTTTCAGTATAGGTTTGGGTTGGTTTTGGATAAGTTTAGATTATTTCCTTTTTTGAGTCAGGTTTGGATTGAAATTAGAGCCATTTTAAATTTAGGTCATGCTGGTGTCATTTTTTTTCATTATAAGATATAATCATGTCTAATTATTTCGAGCTCACTTATTCCAGTCTAACTTATTTTTTATGTTTGATTGTATTGGGCCCTTGGAATTTTTATTTTTATTTTATCATTACAAGTATTGTGAATTCATGATCAACATTTTAAATTTGAAAGTTTTTTTTTCTTGTAATTGAATCACTTACTTCTTTACTTTAAGTTATTATTTATAATTCATCTCCATTATAAGTTACGTTATATCGAGTTTAAGTTTTATTTAAATTTTATATTGTATTCATATCGCATGCAGTCTTTGCACAATATGGACTTATATTGACCATTGATACCTGATGATGCATTGAGACTTTCTTATAAGTTTATAGCTTTGATCATCTTATTTATATAATTTATTGATCAAATCATATGATTAGTAGAAGAAGCAGGAGTAGGAGGAGGAGTAGTATTAATAGTAGTAGGAGCAAAAGCAGCAACAACAACAGTAGTAGTAGTAGTAGTATTAGTAGTAGTAGTAGTAGTAGTAGTAGTAGTAGTAGTAGAGTAAGAGTAGTAGCAACAGGAGCGGTAGCAATAGTACTAGCAATAATAACAACAAGAAGAGCAATAGTAACAGTAGTAGCAGTCGCAACAACAAGAGCAATAGTAGTAGCAACAACAATAACAACAATAGTAGTAGTAGTACTTAATAATAATAATAATAATAATACAAAATTAATGATAAAAAATAAAAGAATGACAATAATGATAACAATAGTAGTAATAGTAGTTAATCAATATTAATTATTATAATAATAGTAGTATAATAATAATAACACATTAAAATTTTAATTTTGATTAAATCATATCAAAATAAATTAGACATTAGCATATCATATCAGCATTGGTGATTGACCATGACCAATGGATATTAATTTCTTACTCTCAACATATTTACTATAATAAAAAAACATTGATCTTTAGTTTTTAAAATGAGTAAATAGCATTCTTACTCTACATCTTCCCTAATTTCTTATGATATTGTATTTGTAGATATCTTGCATTTTTTTTCTTTTGTAATATTTATTCTTTTAGTCAAGTTTTTTATTTCTTTTTAAAATTAGATGAATTGAATCTTATGGTAGTTTATCTATTTGTAAGAGTAGATTCCCCCACGTCAATGTTGCTTCCTTGTATGGATGAAAATATATTACTTAGGCATGTTATTGTGAAGGGAAGAAATGAAGATTCAAAAGTAATATTTAAAATTTCTCATTTTATTAAAAATATTTGGGTAGACCTTTTGGGGGTAATAACTATTAGGTTATATCGAACTTTAGATAATATCAGGTTAGATTTATAATTTTTGGGTTAATTTTTTTTAAAATAGATGGGTCGAATCTATTTTAATGTTATAATTTCTAGCGTCATATCGGATATCCGTCAAGTAGTCGATTAGGTTAGGTAGATTTTAAACTCATATTTTTTTCAGGTTCTATTATATAAATCTATAGATGGGTCGAGTCTATTCTCGTCTTCTGCTATCTCTACACCTATATAACAATTATTTATTTATTTAAATTGAGGCTTCCCAAAGTTAGACTCTCAATGCGGCCATATCCTCCTTAACTCTAAGGAGGCACTCGTTATGGAGAAATTAAATACATAATGTGTTATGATTTTTAAAAACCTTAACACTAACGACCGAAAGCCAGAGTTATATGTAGAGTATGTCAGATGGGGGAGATCGACTTGACCCTCAAATTCTAGCAACGACCGTTAATATAGAAATCGATGCATTTATATGCGTGCGTTGTTTTATTTTTGATAGATATTTAACTAATATTAGGAAAGTCTCATGTCAGAAATATGGAAAACAGAACACATGAAAAAGGAACGTAAAGCACGCAGATCTTTCCTCCTTTTAATTTCCCTAGCCTGCTTTTTTTTTCCTTTCCATTTTTATCCGACTAGTATTTCTGGCCCAGCTAGCTCTATATATAGTGACCTTATTGCATCTTCTATGACAGAACAATGGGTTCGTACATACTGATGCCCAGCCTCGCCTTCATCTATACATCACCTTACCGATATTAGTTAATCCTCTTCTCGACTTCTTCTAAACATGCACAAGCGCTGCCTTCTGCAGGGGAAAAAGAATACGAATAATCGTGTATGAAACCTGCCTCATGCGCCCAATCGACCTCAACAAAGAAAGGAAGTCAATCAGTGGTACGTTTTTTTTTTTTTCCTTGAGTCCCCCTTAGCATATATTCTTTTTTAACTTTTTTTTTTTTTGGTAATGTTCCTAGCTGGTTTACTGCATGTCTGCGTATACACTGCTCCCACTATATTTGCTTTAATTTTCGCATGATTACACTGCGTATTCACTGCTCCCACTATAGTACATCCTTCCCTAAAAGGCGAAATCCCTCGCCTTAAGCTAGAACGTTGTTTTGGGACGCTGCATTTAGTTTTCTCTTTCTTTCTTCTTCTCCCCCCACCCTTTTCCCCCGGGGGCCCCTCCCTTTTGTCGCACTTGCTTTATAAGCTTTCTATCCAACTGCTTATCTTGCGTCCTTTTGACAAGTCGGAGCTTTCTGTAGCCGCCTGGTTAATGGGTTGCGAATGTTCGAAATTCGGACCGTTAATGGAAGGTGTTGGGTTGCATGGATAATAATAGAAGTGAAAAAATATGGACTTCTATTTTACCGGATTGATACCTCAACGTTAAAAGCTATACATAGCCGAATCACGGACGGCATTCCTACTTTGAATGAAGATGAAAAATAGCTCACATATTTGTTTCTCCACAAATTATTGTGGTTTTTTTTTCCCTTTTTTGTTTTGTTTTGTCAAGTATATCAATTACCCTAAACAAAGTGAACAAAAGATCATGTTATCTTACTTTTCCAACATTCTAGAAAGGATTTGAAAACGGTTATTTTAATCATTTGCTAAGATTTAACCTCGAATAAAATATCCAATTAACACCTAGGGGTGCGATCAACACCACCCATCTTCCTCTAAAAATAAAAGACGAGCAAAGCTAAGGGTCAACCAGCTAGCCCACATATAACAATCTCTTTCAAGCATACCAAGTCAAGCAAAGATAGATTCCCATTGCCAGCTCTTTGTCACGTATTGTCTTCTTCACCGAACTAAAATAAGTGTGATCTTAGTCTTTCTCACTCTTTTTGGTGATTCCGTCCTAAGAACTTCACAGTTAAGTATATTGGTCGTGGAGTAATTTTTATGATGGGTAGCCCTCTTGGAAAGTGCGGTCTTAGTCTTTCTCACTCTTTTTGGTGATTCCATCCTAAGAACTCCACAATTAAGTGTGTTGGTCGTGGAACAATTTTTAGGATGGGTGACCCTTCTAGAAAGTGCGGTCTTAGTCTTATACATTTCTCTACAATTATCTAGACTATACTAGAACATTCTAGATTATTCTGGAATTCCGTAGAACCTCAACGCAAGTCTTCACGCGGGTCATGACATTCTCCCTCACCAAAGCCATTATCGTCCTCAGCAATGATAGAAGGCAAGTAACTTTGGATAACCTCCTTGAATTGCCACAAATATTTTGCCTTCTCCTAGCTGTTTTGACTCTCGCGTAGTCATTTCCATTAGATGAGGTATTCCTTATAATTCAGTATCTCTCTTCTCTTGATTATCCGATTGGCCTAAATCTCTTCAACCTCATGGTTGAATGAAGTCACGTTTGCAGGCGGTGCACACTTGCTTTCTCCTCTTGCTGGATCTTCCTTATCTTCATAGTAAGGCTTGAACAAACTCACATGGAACATCGAAGACCGAATGAATCTTCAACTTTAATGGCAGTTCTACCCGATAGGGCACCTTCCTTACTTTTTTCAAAACTGGGTATGGTCCTTCGTATCTTCTCACCAAGCCTTTGTGCACTTGGCGATAAGCCTTGAATACCTAGGGTGGCAACTTAACCATAACCAAGTCCCCTTTACTGAACTCCAAAGGTCTTCAGTTTGCATTTTCCCACTTCTTCGTATTCTTTAAAGATTTCATAGATGTTCCTTGGCTAAGTCAAGTTGCTCTTTCCATTCTTGAGCAAATGAATGTGCCGCATGACCACTCCCTTTATATCCTTGTTGTACTATGTGTAGAGTAAGGGGTTATTGTCCCATAACAAGCTCAAAAGCACTATGCCTTATGGCTTCACTCCATTGCAAGTTATACAACAATTGAGCCACATCTATCAACTTTTCCTTGTCTCTTCTCACAAAGTGCCTCAAGTACATCTCTACCAAGGCATTCACCCTATCCATCTTTCCATCTATCTATGGGTGAAAGTTGGTAGAGTACTATAGTTCAAACCCCATCATCCTAAATAGCTACCTCTAAAATGTCTTAGTGAAGCGGGGATCTCTGTCACTAACAATACTCTTTGGTAATCTCCAATACTTTACTATATTCTTGAAGAATAATTGAGCACACTCATCTTCCGTACAATCCCTTGGGGAAGAGATGAATGTCTCATACATACGTAGCCTATCAACCACCACTATAATAGATCATTTCTCCTCAGATGTTGGGAGTGCTGAGATGAAATCCATAGAGACACTCTCCCAAGGCCTTTCAGAAATTGGTAATGGTTTCAACAAACATGTAGGACTCTTCTACTCATTCTTATCTTGTTGTCACACAAGACAAGTTCGTACAAACCCTTTAATGTCATCCCACATATGTGGCTAGTAGTAAGAATCTTCAACCAAAGTTAGTGTATGTCTCATCCCTGGGTGTCTAGCCCACATTGATTCGTGGCACTCTTTCATCAGATCACATCAAAGGCTTCCCCATCTAGGTACATAGATACGGTTTCTCACAGTGTAGAGAGCTCCATCCTGTTCCCACAATATCCTAGTCTTCCACTCTTTTTCCATCTCTAGCAAACTTTAAGCAAAAGGACAGCGTGACATTCTCTTTTTACTCGGTCTAGGATTTTTCCTATTGGTCCGCTCATGATTGTAATTATAACCCTCCCACTTAGTGCATCTGCCACTAGGGCTGTAAATGAGCCGAATCGAGCCGAACACTCCTAAGCTCGGATTCGGCTCGTTTATATTTTATAAAGCTCGAGTTTGGCTCGAGCTCGTTTAGAGTTCGATTAGTCATATTCGGATTCAGCTCGAATGGTATTCGCGAACTATTCGGCTCGGCTCGTGTATATTAATCGAGCCTTTTGGGCTCGTTTACGGCTCGTTTTGATACTCGTTTGAGGTTCGTTTGGGGCTCGAGTTCGGGGCTCGTTAAAAGCTCGTTCGGGCTTGTTAAAAGCTCGTTCGGGCTCGTTAAAAGCTCGTTCGGGCTCGTTTACGCATTATTAAGGATCGTTCACAACTGGTATAATTACCCTTAATAAATCAATATTAGACTAAATTCAGGCATAATTTATCTTAATTATAACCTGAACTAATATTAACCTATATCAAAAAAAAATTGCCATGCACCTATTGCACACAAATTTAGGTGCAAAATTTCTCCCCTGTTTCAAAAATAATTTGCCATGCACCTATTGCATACAAATTTAGGTGTAGAATTTCTCCCCCAAAGCCTGTTTTATATGTAGATACATCATACATCAATAGATTCAATACACAAACAAAATGGCTTCAAAGCTCCATAATAATCATCACAGCCACATCCATGTGTAATTAGCATGAGGAATTCAGCGTCTTGTACATGTAATTAGCAACTTAAAATATCTCCTCTAGTTCTGCGACAGACTGACGGGCAGCAAGCTCCTGTGACAGAGTTCAGAATAAGTATACATGGAAACTATATCAAAAAATAATATATATAAAATGAGCCTTTGCGGTGTCATTTTTGGAATAATGACATGACTATTAAAGAACAGGAAGCAATAAACCGGATCTCACAGCCGATAATTAGAGGTAACAATAGAAACTACAAACTCTCTGTCACTGTTTGCACATGAGGGAGAACTTTTGTGTAGTAGTAGTTTTTTTATAACTTTTCCATCTGTTCAGGTTTCATACTAAGGTTTCAATCACCACAAACACCATATGCACAAGCAAAAAATACACCAAGCCAAAAAGAGATGGAACTAAATACAAAAGGCAAGTTCCAAAAGTGCGTTAACTTCATGTCTTTAACTTCTTATCCTTATCCTAATCCACCTCAAAAATGAATTTCTCATCCTTCAAACCATGCATCTTGTCATTCTTCAACAAATGGTCCTTATAAAATTCAAATTCTCTGAACTTAACATTCCTACTAACAGTCTTATAAAATTCAGATTCTTCAACAAATGGTCCTTCAAACCACTCAAGTAATTATTTTGGCCACACATTTTTCCCCTGAACTAGAATTTGGTTATTTTTTCCAATAATCTCTCTACACATATTTATGACACCAAAGTATATTACGTAGAGTAAAGTGCAACATAATCACCAATAAGTATCAAATAATCACAAAAAATTAGGCATAATCACTAAAGTATGTAACATGATTACAAAAAGTGTTGAATAATCACTAATAATTACTAAAATATGCAATATAATCACAATAAACAATTCTTCTGCAAATGATAAGAACATTAAATAATCACTATAAATTCAACATAGTCACTAAAATATATAACATAATCACAAAGTGTATATAACATAGTCACTAAAATATATAACATAATCACAAAGTGTATTATGATACTAAATATAATATAGAGCAAAATATAGGACATAGTCACTGATAAGTATCAGATAATAACAGAAAAATTAGATATAATCACTAAAATATGTAATGCACCAAAAAGTTCATTAACGAGACTTTCAGGGGCATACCGCCATCCCCAACAAACATGAATGAGCTAGTTTTAGAAAACATACCATGATACCAAAATAATTTTGAACGAGACTTCGGTAGCCAACAAAAAAAGACACGATCCACAATCTGCAAAAAAAAAAATTTAAACTATAGTCATCATAGAGGCAAGTACCTTATATTAGAAGTTAGAACATTACCAACCAAATTATGGCAAATCAATTTCCTACATAGCTTCATATTCTTGTGTGTGTGCCTATTTTTTTATTTTTTTTTTACAAAAAAGGGAGCAAATAAAAGAAATTAGTAGTTGCACTTAAATTGAAAACATAGATTACGAAACTAAATTTAAATAATAGTAAAATAATTACCTTTTTCTTAGGCAAGTCATTATTACGAACCCAATCACCAGCGCAAAGTAAAACTTCAACAGTCTTGGGATCTAAAGAGGCTCGATATGGATCAATTACCCTCCCACCGGCACTAAAAGCAGCCTCCGAAGCAACTGATGTGATAGGAATTGATAAAATATCACGTGCTACTTGTGATAATACAGGAAACTTCAAGGTATTTCCCTTCCACCAGTCAAGTGCAGAAAAAGGAGAACCTAAGCCATCTTTACACATATACAAACCCTCCTCTAGGTATATATCCAACTCTGATTTGCTCGATTGTTGGGTGCTAGCACTCATAACAAACTTTTCAAACCTTGATTTCCTAGATAATAATCCTTTTTCAATCACATTACTAGGCCCAACCTCAATCATGTCCTTCTCCATTGCATTCTCAACACTACTCACATAATGTCCAGCATAACAATCAAAAATCTCCCTCAATGTTTTTTTTACCTCTCCAATATTTTTCTCAACCTCAAATTCTTTGTAAATGATAGGAAATGTATAATCAATCAACATCATTTTGTACCTAGGATCTAAAATAAAAGCAAGAGACATCAACATATTGCATTCACCCCAATACTTATCAAACTTTTCTTTCATTTTCATGGCCATTACTTGCATAAAAATGTCATCATCATTTACCTTCTCATCTAATGCCTCTTTTATCACCCAAATCTCCGAAAGATACAAGTTTGATGTTGGATATTCACTTCCTGAAATAAATTTTGTAATCTCATTAAAAATAGCAAGAAATCCACACACACCCTCCACTTGTTTCCATTCATCATAATCCGGTAACCATTGGTATCTCATATCTTGTTCAACATATCTAGAAAATACATCTTTAAACTCTAAAGCTGTGGACAACATTGCATAAGCCGTATTCCATCTTGTTTTAACATCTAACACTATTTTTTTTTGTCAAACCCACTTGCTTAGCAATCTCACTAAATAACTTTAAACGTGCTTCAGAATCCGCCAAATACTTCACACTTTCTCTCACATTTGTAGTAATATGTTCAATACATTCAAGCCCATCTTGAACTAACAAATTTATTATATGGGCATAACATCTCACATGAAATATTTTTCCATCAAAACAAAGCTTATTCTTAGAAGCAAAGCTATCTCTTGCTATCTTAACAACCCTATCATTAGCACTTGAATTATCAACGGTAAGACTATAGACTTTATCCTCAATTCCCCAATCCATAAAACATTTGTATAAAGCATTGAAAATTGTTAGACCAGTACAAGGAGGGGCCAAGTGGAAAAAATTCAGGATATATTTACGTAAGACCCAATCATCACCAATAAAATGTCCGATCACAACCATATAATGAATTTTTTGAGCATCTGACATCCACAAATCAGTAGTGATACTAATCTTCTGCGTCTTATCCAACACATTCTTAATTTTTTTTCTTGTAATGATCATAAACAGAAAAACAATCTTTTTTGACTATAGCACGTGACACTTTTTGTAATGAGGAGTCAGAGTTTTTAAGTATTCATTGAACATTTCATGTTCAACCATATTAAATGGGTACTCGTGGACTAGAACGGCTTTAGCCCAAGCCTCTCTTGATTTTGCATGGTCAAATCGAAAGCATGTAGCAGAACTTACCCCCATTGATTTTGTTAAAGACAACTCTTGCTGACCTTTTGGCTTGCGGAGTGCACTGGTAGACAAGTGTCTTCTCAAGTGGGAGGTAGTACCGCCAACGATGATGGAAAGTTTGTCATCACAATGATTACATTGCGCCTTCTTCGTTCCATCTTTTAATACAACATCTTTAAAGTCTTCCCATACAAGTGAAGTTTTCTTTCGAACCTTTTTCTTTATCGCACAATGCTCATCATCTTCGTCAAATCCACTACAAGCTTCAACACCTTGCTCCCCATCCTCATTACAAGACTCTTCTTCTCGAACTTCCACCATATTGTTATTGTCTTCTTCCATAACTGGACTTGTAGCAGAAGATCGTGAATGTGTTGAGTTTGATCCTTGTTTAGAAGAAGAAAATTCTGAATATATTAATTTTGACATAGTCAGAAGTTATATATGATAATTGAAAAAGAAAACAAAGAAATTTGGGAGTAGGAGCAATAGCAACGCTTATAACACTAATAATTTAATAAACAATCTAATTGTGTAAGTTATACATACAATTTAAGCAATTTGATCCTAAATTTGAATAAGACCAGGAAAAAAACTAGAAGAAATTACAAGGCTTAATTTTTTATTTTATTATACACGAGAACAAAACAAATAATATAATTAAAAAAATGCCTACAAAGAAAAGTTCACACTTCTAACTTTTTTTGTTAAAACAAAAAAGACAAAACATGATATAAAAGAACAATTATAAATATAAATACCATAAAACTAATATTGTTCTCTCATATAAATCAAAAAATTAGAAGCATTATAAAACAAAGTTGTTTATTAAAAAAAATAAATAAAACATGATATATTAAACAGGATTATAAATAAATATACCAAAAAACTAAAAGTATAATAAAATAATTCAAAAAATAAGGCGTTGCTAATACTACCTACTGACCAAATTTTTTTGTTGACTTTAATTCTTCAACCATCAATATCTGTTAACTTCTTCAACCTAAGACCAAATCAAAACAATATTATTCAGATAAGCTTTAATAAGTAATTTAAGCATTAAATGTTGATTATATATTTAATAATTACTTAGGTCATAATTGAAAAATAACATGCAACATATTTTACATGATTGATGGATAATTCATTTCAACATATTTAATAAATACTTAGGTCATAATTGATGGATAATTGAAAAATACAACCTAAGACCCAGAGTTTGAGTGCTCTCTGGGTTAACCCTAAGTTCAAGTACCACCCAGGCTGCAGGTCCCTCAAGATCATAGACATTTGTTTTGCTGATGATCTTCCAATTTTTTTAGCAAAGGAGATCTCACCTCTTTTCAACTAATAATGTAGAAGTTAGAGGACTTTGCTGAAGTTTCAGGGTTAAAAGCAAAGCAAACTTTTACTGATGTATTATGACTCATGTTATAATATGTAAAAGTAATTAAAGAATGAACATGGACTTTTTGAAGTAATTTTTGTGCTTTGAGTACATTATAAGATGTATTTCAGATATGACAATTTGACAATGTGCTCAAAGCCTTACAAATTAATACAAATGAAGTTAGATTTTGATTTAACTACTTTTATAAATACGATTTGGGCATTTTTTTTCTCCCTGAAGTAAAGCAATAGAAATACAAGTCTTAATTATCTATATTATTACTGTCTTCCCTAATAATTAAGGTTCAAAGTTATTATAAAATAAAAGAAACCTAATTTTGATGAATTACAAAGTTTTATTCAAAGCTGATCTGTTTCATTATGAGGCCCTAATAATCAAGGTTCAAAATTTCTTTATGTTCTGTCAAAAATAATAAATTATGCGAAAAATATGTGAAATGATATTCAATGGTGTTATTTGATCACTATGACATTGTTATTCAAAAAAATCATTTCATAATAATTTATCAACTTTGATTACAAATAATGCGTAGCAGAATATTACTGTGAATTTACATTGCTAAATCATATGAGAGCGATATTAGGAAAGATTAGAAATATGTATTTCAGATATGAAAATTTTAGCTCTATATGTTCAAGGTGTGCCAAGATTATACAATTCTACTCGTGTTGCTGCATTGCATAAAATCATTTTTTAAAATGCTTATGCAAAAGAATTTCAATTATGAAAATCTTACACTATATCTTCAAATCCTTACACATTACACATTACACGGAAATCTATAATATAATATGAAGTTAAATGATTTTCTACTTTACTTTTACGACTAAAACCTTTTAGCTAAAATAATAGAATCCTGAAGCATATGAGTCGCAGGGTCTGTTTAACAATGACAGGGAAAATATTGTTACCTATTTTTTGATTATGCAGTATTTAATATATGATGATGCATAAATAAAACATCACAAATCCACTGGAACACCTCATTGACATTATAAAAAGAATGATATGCAAATAGCTATTTAAGAAGGAGATCAAAGATGAGAGGAATTGTGAAGAAAGTTTTAGTTCAATAGTAGCACATAAGAAGACCAAAACTGTCAAGGGGAAGGATCAAAAGAAATGATGATGATGATTGGAAAGTGGTCCTAGGCGATAATATCATGCAGGATTCTATGCCCCACACAAAGACAATAAGATGGCTGCCCTATGCTCCACTATCTAAGCTTGTTTTTGTTTTCTAATATAAATATATCAGAATATATAAAATGAACATGTTTTTAGATTTTTCAAAAAACTAGAGTTTGTTTACAGAAAAACACATAAAAATAGAAAAGCTTTTGTAGATGGTTATTGATTGTAATTGGCTATTTGTGTATATCAGGAAAGTGAACTTACCGAACTACAGATAAAAATTGGAAAAATGTCATCAAAAAACTGTGTATAGGACCAAAAATCCTTGCAAAACTAAGCCTAAGACACACTACAGAGTCAAGAGACATAGAAACTTATAAGAGGACAAGAAGTCCTATTCATAATAATAGCAATCATAAAATATACCAGACCAAGACCTTCTACTATTTAGTCACAGTTCATATTTCCTCTTAAAAAATTACACATGGAGATGTATACATGGTATGTACTGCTGCACATCTCATCTCCACAGAACCCCTCCTTGAACGAAAAAGTAAAAGAAAGGAATTCTTGCGTCTGTTTCAGACTAGTAAACAGCTCTTTGACGATGGAAAGTTGCAGAACCCCATCAATTAATCACATTATTAACATGTCAAAACCAAGATATCTTTACCCAATGTAACCAAAAATAGTCATGAATGAAAGAAGGGTTATATTATTGATGGCAGTAAAAGAAAAAGATACATATGATAATGCCACATATTATCTACATAATCAAATGTATTTGTTTGATTCTTTTCCATGTCATCAAATAACCCAAATTAGTAACTCAGAAGGATTCTACATGACAGGTGCCCAAATCTCCGTGTAACATCCAATGTTTTCCAGAATTAAACACACAGCAAAGGCTCTGCAGATTATTGACAATGATCCCTAGGTATGAAGTGAGCTAAGCTAAAGCCACCAAACTTCAAACCTGCTACTTCATTTGACAATGATCCCTAGGTATGAAGTGAGCTAGGCTAAGCCACCAAACCACACAAAATCACACAAAACAGGGCTCTTTAAGATCAAATTAGTGAACCCTAACCATTATTTGATAGAAAACAAACATCCTTCTTCCTCTTAGGTTCAAATTTATGGTAAGCTTTCACAAACCCTAAACTATCAATTTTTTAACCAAAAATTAGGATTATCTCATCTAATTTAAGTGCATACATTGGAAATTTGGAATTGAATCATGTATATGGAATTATTCAGGCAAGCCGCACAAATTATTCAGTCACAAAATCAAGCATAAACAACTGGAATACAAAAATAATTGAGGAGAAATACTACCTCACTGCAAAATTTAGTCCACACAGAATCTGCAAGGTCTTGCGATTCTGTGACTTCAAATCGAACAGACTTGAGACCTAGAACACTTCAAAATCAAATTAATCATCTAAATGATCAAAGGGTTTCAAAGGAAGAACACTTCCGATTCTTACGATAATGAAGAAGGAAGAACACATACCTGGGGCTGGGGGCAAAACCGAATGAGTGTACGATTAGTGGCGATTGGTGATTGACTGATTGCTGAGTGTGCGAACTAGCGAAGGATGCTCGGCCAGGCTAAGATTCCAGTTCAACTATGTCGATTGTCGACTGTCCGGCTGTGTTTGGGACTCGTTAAGGGTCGGGTTCAGGCATTCAGCAGACGAGGAGGGTCGGGCCGTCGGGGACTCGGGGTTGCTGAGTGTCGTCGACTACTGTAAGTGAAACTAGGGTAGGGCTCCATCCAGTCCTGCCTCCTATAAGTGTGCACGACGGGCGGGACGGGCCAAAATTCTGTGAAATATTGCTTCGACCAAAACGCGGCATTTTAATGTAAAACGCTGCATTTTGGTTTCCAACTTAAACGAGCATTTAACGAGCTTCTAACGAGCTTTTAACGAGCCTATTTCGAGCCGAACCTTAACGATTACTAAACGAGCCGAGCTGAGCCGAACATACCTATGCTCAAGCTCGGCTCGTTTATTAAACGAGCCGAATACGAGCCTTAATTTAAGCTCATTTAACTAAACGATCGAGCTCGAACGAGCTTTTAACGAGCCGAACCCGAGCTGAGCTCGAATTGGCTCAGCTCGTTTACAGCCCTATCTGCCACCACATTGGCACTTCCTAGCTTACACTCCATCTTATAATCAAATTCAACCAAGAAATATTGCCAATGGGTCTGCTTGAGACTCAACTTCTTTTGGTTCTGGAAGTAACTCGTTGCAACATTATTAGTCTTGATCACAAACTTACTTCCTAACAAATAGTTTCTCCATACCCATAAGCAATGGATGATAGCTGTCATATCCTATTAATGCATAGGATATCGCCTTTATGTATCATTAAGCTTGTGACTCTCATAGGTGATAGGAGGTCTCTTTTACATAAGCACACTTCTAATGGCATAATCGAAGTAATTTGTGTGAACTTCAAAGTCCTTTGAGTAGTTGGATAAGCATAGGACTAGCTCCTCCACCACGACTATCTTTAAATCTTCGAAAGCCTTCACACAACTCTTATCCCAACTCCATGGAACCTTCTTCTTCAAACAGTTGATGAGAGGCTTATCTTGTCTAGAGTACCTTGGGATAAAATTGCTGTAATAATTAACCAATCCAAGGAAGCTCTATAGCTCCAACACATTCTTTAAGGCTTCCCATTCCTGAAAAGCTTGGACCTTGGCTATGTGCATCCTGGTTTTTCTTTCTCTGATATAGTAGCCTAAGAACTTCACTTCTATGAGAAAAAATGAGCACTTTTCCATCTTCACATATAGTTCATTTTTTTTTGAAGTAACTAGAAAAAAAAAACTTCAAATGCTCTACTTACTCTTCCAAGGACTCTCTTGTCACACATGCCATCTTTGCTTCATCTCCATTGGCAATCCACACTTTTGAGTGCCCTAAGTGCAAATCCATATTTATGAAATACCTTTCTCTTTCAAGCCAATCAAACATATCATCAATAAGAGGTAGATGATACTTTTTATTTATTGTGATTTTGTTCAAGGCTCTATAGTCCACACACATTCGCAACAACCCATTGTGCTTTTTCTAAAATAATACGAGGGAACCATAAGGAGCTTTATGGTTGGATAGACCCTACATCAAGAAAATATTTTAGTTGCCTTCTTAATTCTTCTAACTCTAGACACCTTATTCTATAAGGACTCCTTACGAGTGGTTTTGTACCTAGCTCTAACTCAATAGCATGATATACCTCTCTCCTAGGTGGAAGGTTCTTTAGTAGCTCCACCGGCTTTATATCTTCAAATTCATGGAGTAGCTTCCTAATATCCTTGGGCACTTCCTCTACCAAAGTATCTAAGTAGCAAGATTCTGCCTTATTGAATCCCTTAGTGAATTGCATAATTGAAAGTAAGCGGGAATCTACCTATGCTCGTGCTAAGGGAACAACATGACTTTGGTGTCCCTTCCCCAAATGCATGGTGCTATTTCTCGAAAAGGTAAGTGGAGCTGCCACAACTATGGACTCCATACTAAGCACCATATTGTAATCATCCATCTCAATCACCATAAAATTCCCCCTTCCTTACTATGATCCAAGGGTGATCAGAACTCCATAAGTTACCCTGAGGATGGGCCTAACATTATAGTGCCTACTTTCATTCTCCTAGTTTCTCTAGTGACTCTTAATGCCATCTTTTGTGCTTCCTTAGGAATAAAAAAATTATGAGAGGCATTAGTGTCCACCAATGCCTTATTGGCACTACCCTTGACTCGGACCTCAACATACATCAAGCTAGAAGCTTACTCTTTAGGATTGTAATTGATGGAGTTTAGTAGATTTAGGGACCCCATATATGCCTTATTAGTGCCCTCCTTCTTGGGTTGGCTCACCACGATGGTACTCAAAGCCTTCTTTTGGGGACAATCACGAAGGAGATGATTACCTCCACACATAAAACATTCATGCTTGAACTTTGAGGAATCTTTATATACGTGCTCTTTCTCTTTCACATTGCCTTCATAGTGCTTTTTACAAGACTTCTAGGGCTTGCCTCCCCCACTTTATCTAAAATATCCTTCAAGCCTTTGTCTTTCTTCTTGGACCTATACTTGATTGGGAATTTGGCCTCTCATTATGTTGTGGGGAGATATTAGACATTATGCCTTCGGAGTTCTTATTCTGCCCAAGACTATAATCCATTAAGGAAGTATAACATTCTCTCCTTCTCTGGCATGTCAAAAATATCAAGCATGAGGGAATTGTATGCCTTGATATACTCTTTCACAGTTCTAGTATGCTTCAGATTCCTTAGTCTCCTCATTGCATCTAACTCGGCATTTGCTGGGTAGATTTGTCTCTTCAATTCTGCCTTGAAAACTTCCCATATGTTTATTACACAAGTACCTTATTCAATCCCTCGATGACGAACCTACCACCACAGCATGACATCTTCAACTCTATACAACAAAGCCTGTGTAAAGCATAGTTTATCATCAAGTAAATGAGTGGTGAAAAATGCCTCTCTATGTCATATAAGAAGTTGTTAATCTCTTTAGCATTCTGAACTCAATTGAATTTATGTGGTCGGTATGTGTCCAAATCTACATAGAACCCCTTCAACTTTCAACACTGAGCAATACTACTTCCTTGCATCGAGCACAATCGGACTCAACATTGGCAAGCCGATCCTTGAGCAGAACATTCTCTACCATCAACTGATCCATTCGAGCCATCACATCCTCCATTAGCTTTTGGTGTGTTTCCATCATCTTCTGACGAAGCTAGGTGGCTAAGGCATTGACTAACCCATGTACCTCTTCTTGGTTGTTCAAGTCTTCCACATCCTTTTCCAACTCATCCACAATCCCCTTTACGATGGCAACATCCTCCTAGCACATTGCCATGGAGCGATACGTCATTTCTATAACTTCCTCCAAACTCGAGGCATGAGACTTAGAGGTGGGATTCAATCTATTCCTCTTATCACCATCACCACCTTGAGTGATTTATGACAAATCGAGGTTTTTTTCATTATGAACCGAGCTCTGATACTACCTATCACGTACCGACTTCTTTACTGATATAAAATACATGCAACCTTAGTCTTTTATCACTCATTGAGAGACTAATTCAGTCTTTCTCCTTCAAGTATATTCAACACTTAAGCAAAAAATGACTTTGAGATAATAACTACAAACACTTCACAAGAGAACTTAAGAAAGAGCTTTAAGAAAAAGAAAGAAGTATGTATTATAGAGATAGAAACTTTGAATATAACTCTTGGTGGATGATTCTCAAATGACTCCGCCTCCCTCTATTTATAAGTGAAGCTTCACCCCTTCCCCTTTCTAGGAAGATTCTAGAGACAAGACTAAGGGATCTCTTTAAAATGATCCAATAAGCCTTCTAAGATTTCTAGAAGAATCCATTAGAGTTTCTAGAAGATTTTGCTAGGGTTTCTAGAGTATTTTTTTTTATGGTTTCTAGAATGCTCTATACTTATCTATACAAGTGTAGAAGGATATAGATATATCCCCCTCTAGAACCACCTAGACCCATCTAAAAGAGTGTAGAATCTTATATATCCCTCTACACTTATATAAACTACACTAGAACATTCCAGATTATTTTGAAACTCCATGGAACCTCATTGCAAGTCTCCATGCAGGTCGTGACATCCCGCTAATAAAAGTGTGTAGTTGAAATTTGTATGATTGAATGAAAATCTAAAGTTGCTATCTATCAAGGCCTTCCCATTACATAAATCCAAATCCTCCACGCTCAAACGTCAACATGATACATCTCAATGCGCCCATGTGAACAACATCATCCACCAATCGAGTCACATTAAGTGTGTTGTTTGTTATGCAAGGGTGAAAGAGCATATAGGCTTATTTTCTTTCATTTTTTGTCGGTACTCATGAAGAAAAGCCCTCCAATGCCAACACGACTAACACAGTAGACAACATAGACAACCTATGTATGTAGTAGGAGTGTCAAAGTTATTCCTTTTTCCTTTTTTTCATAATTATTTTCTTGGTTTTCATAAGGTTACCATTTTCTGGAATAACTGTCAATTATGAGATTTTCAAAGATTTTCAAAAAATACATCTTCATTGTTTCAACACCTACTCATGGAATTATGAGATAATTTATCCTTAATAATCTTTTATCACACAATAATTTTGTTATGTTAAATTTTATATTTTATATTGAAAATTTTGTGAGCAAAGCAACCTTGTTTAGACGCAGATGAAGAAATTAATTAATATCATTTGTTCTAAATATCTTGTGAGAGATTAAATATACTTGTCTAATCTAAATACTCTCTTAATGCTTTAAAAAAATTAATAAAGAAGATTATGCATCAATTTGAATATGTTTCTTCATTAAAAAATATTCCATTATTTTCATATTTATTTTTCTTATTTTTTTGTACCTTTATTTGTTTTTTGTTATGACGAAGACACATTCAAAATTAGAAATATAAACTCAAACTAGCAACAATATATAGTAGGTTTTTTTGTTCATATTTATAAGTGTACCCTCACTTAATGTGTGTGTGTGTGTGTGTGTTGCGGAATAGCGTGGATTTAAAGATATCCAAACCAAATCAAAATTAATAAGAGTATGTACAATTGAGGATTCAACCACAAAACCAAATAGTTGAGGGAAAAACTAGAGATATTTGTTCGTGTTCTTACGTAATTACAAGATGATTAAACTAATCAATCAATTACATGAATATGAAATTCTCTTTTAATGGAGAATTCTATAGAGATGAAGAAGAAGTTGGGTCGCACGAATTTCAACGGCTAGGGTTTCATCATGTATCCTTTTAAAGAAGAAGAATCCTTATGGGACAAAACTCCATATTTTAGAAATAAAGCAAAAACACATTCTGTGTTTAGAAAATATGGGACCCTGATGTTTATTTCCTAACTCTTGACTTTTTCCCAAAACATATCAAAGATTTCACTAAGAAACATGATATGTGTTTATTAACACGGGACCTCGTGTTTCTTATATACTTCACATTTTACATTTAAACTTTTCCAACAGCTGCACGAACCAACACAATATTATGTTGTGTTCAAATACCAAGTCAAAAACTCATAATTCTCTACATTGACGTAATATTTGTGACACATAACATATAAAGACCTCTACAAAACACCCTAGCCCAATAAAGGAACTCTTAGCCTATGAATACCAACCAAGTCCTAGAAACACTTGAACTTACTCATGGTCAGTGGCTTCATTAGCATATCAATCAGATTATCCAAAGTACCCAATTTCTCCAACACAACTTTGCTTGCATCAACAGTACCTTGGATAAAATAATACCTAATGTCAATGTGCTTCATTCAATGATAGAAAGAATTCTGATTCTTATCTAAATAGATAGCACTCTGGCTATCACCATGAATAATTGGAGTACCATGATCAAACCCCAACCCTCATACTAAACCACCAAGTCACACGACTTCCTAAAAAACCTATGTCATAGCCAAACACACTACCTTAAAACTTCTAAGGTCAAACACTAGTAAACTAGTGTACCTCTGATCATCAGTACCACAACCAAGATTAGAGTAACCCATCAACAAAATAGTCAACAACGCATACTCAATACAAGCCGATACTTTATGCACCAAGTATCACAAAATCACCAAGTCACACAACTTCCTAAAAAACCTATGTCATAGCCAAACACATTAGTGTACCTCTGATCATCAAGACTACACCGAACCAAGGTGTCTTTAAGAGACTCGTCACACATATACTCACCACACGAGCAATACAACGATTGGTATTAATCAAACAAATCATCAATAAGAGGTAGATGATACTTTTTCTTTATTGTGATTTTGTTAAAGGCTCTATAGTCCACACACATCCCCAACAACCCATCGTGCTTTTTCTAAAATAACATGAGGGCACCATAAGGAGCTTTACGGTTGGATAAACCCTACATCAAGAAAATATTTTATTTGCCTCCTTAATTCTTCTAACTCTAGACACCTCATCCTATAAGGACTCCTTACTAGTGGTTTTATACTTGACTCTAACTCAATAGCATGATATACCTCTCTCCTAGGTGGAAGGTTCTTTAGTAGCTCCATCAGCTTCATATCTTCAAATTCATGGAGTACCTTCCTAATATCCTTGGGCACTTCCATAGGTTCTGAAGACTCTTCTTGTACCAAAGGAGCAAAGTAGCAAGACTCTACCTTCCTGAATCCCTTAGTGAATTGCATAGTTGAAAGTAATCAAGACTCTACCTTTGCTCGTGCCAAGGGAACAACATGACTTTGGTGTCCCTTCCCCAAATGCATGGTGCTATTTCCTGAAAATGTAAGTGGAGCCACCACAACCATAAACACCATACTAAGCACAATATTGTAATCATCCATCTCAATCACCATAAAATTCCCCCTTCCTTACTATGATCCAAGGGTGATTAGAACTCCATAAGTTTCCCTGAGGAAGGGCCTAGCATTGGAGTGACCATTTGCATTTTTCTGGTCTCTCTAATGACTCTTAATTCCATCATTTGTGCTTCCTTAGGACTAAAAAAATTATGAGAGGCACCGGTGTCCACAAATGCCCTATTGGCACTACCCTTGACTCAAACCTCAACATACATCAATCCCAAAGCTTGCTCTCTAAGATTCTAATTGATGGAGTTTTGTAGAGTTAAGGGCCCCATCTATGCCTCATCAGTGCCCTTCTTCTTGGCTTGGCTCACCACTATGGCACTCAAAGCCTTCTTTTGGGGATAATTACAAAGGAGATTACTACTTCCAAACATAAAACATTCACATTTGAACTTTGAGGAATCTTTGTAACCTTGCTCTTTCTCTTTCACCTTGCCTTTATAGTGCTTTTGATAGGACTTCTAGGGATTTCCTCCCCCACCTTTGTCTAAACTATCCCTCTAGCCTTTATCCTTATTCTTGGACCTGTACTTGATCAGGGATTTGGCCTCTCATTATGTTGCAGGGAGATATTACCTTTGGAGTTATTATTCTTCCTAAGACTATAATCCATCAAAGAAGTATAACAATCTCTCTTTCTCTAGCATGTCAGAAATCTCAAGCATAAGAAAACTGTATGCCTTGATATACTCTTTCACGGTTCAAGTATGCTTCATATTCCTTAATATCCTCATTACATCTAACTCGGCATTTTCTATGTAGAAATGTCTCTTTAATTCCACCTTAAAATCTTCCCATATGCTTATTACACAAGTCCCCTATTTAATCTCCCAATGACGGACATGCCACCACAACATGGTATCTTCCTCTCTATACAACGTAACCTGTGTAATGAATAGTATATCATCAAGTAAATTAGTGGTGACAAAATACCTCTCTATGTCGTATAGGAAGTTATTGATCTCTTTAGCATTCCGAACTCCCTTGAATTTATATGGTCGGGATGTGTCCAACATCTACATGGAACCCCCTTTAACTTTTGACACAGAGTGATACTACTTCCTTGCATCGAGCACAATCGGACTCAACATTGGCAAACCGATCCGTGAGCACAACATTCTCTACCATCAACTTGTTTATTCAAGCCATCACATCCTCCATTAGATTATGGTTTGTTTCCATCTTCTATTGACAAAGCTAGGTGGCTAGGACATTAACTAACCCATGTACCTCCTCTTGGTTGCTCAAGGCTTCCACATCCTTTTCCAACCCATCCACCATCCCCTTTAAGGTAGTAACATCCTCCTGGAATATTCCCATGGAGTGATACATCCTTTCTATAACTTCCTCTAAACTCGAGGCATAAGGCTTGGAAGTGGGCTTCAATCTCTTCCTTTTATAACCATCACCATCTTGAGTGATTTGTGATGATTCAAGGTTTTTGCTATTGTGAACCGAGCTCTGATACCACCTATCACGTTCCAACTTCTTCACGGAGGCAAAATATGTGCAACCTTAGTCTTTTATCACCCATTGAGAGACTAATCCAGCATTTCTCCTTCAAGTCTATTCAACACTTAAGCAAAAGATGACTTTGAGAGCACAACTCCGAACACTTTACAAGAGAACTTAAGAAAAAACTTTTAGAGAGAGAAAGAAGTATGTATTATAGAGATAGAAGCTTTGAATACAACTCTCGGTGGATGATTCTGAAATAACTCCACATCCCTCTATTTATAAGTGAAGCTCCAACCCTTCCCCCTCATAGGAAGATTCTAGAGACGAGCCTAAGGGATCTCTTTAGAATGACCCAATAAGCCTTATAAGATTTCTAGAAGAATCCATTAAATTTTCTGGAAGATCCTTCTAGGGTTTCTAGAGTATTTTTTTTTATGGTTTCTGGAATGCTCTATACTTATCTGTATATGCGTAGAATGATCTAAAGATATTCCCCTCTAGAACAACCTAGACCCATCTAGGAGAGTGTAGAATCTTATATATCTCTTTATATTTATGTAGACTATACTAGAACATTCCATATTATTTCAAAACTCTATGGAACCTCACCGCAAGTGTCCACGTGGGTCGTGACATCCTGCTAATAAACGTGTGTAGTTAAAATCTGTATGATTGAATGAAAATCTAAAGCTGCTATATATCAAGGCCTTCCCATTACATAAATCCAACTCCTTCACACTCAAACATCAACAGGATGCATCTCAATGCGCCCATGTGAACAACATCATCCACCTGCCGAGTCATGCTTAGTGTGTTTCTTGTTACATAGGGGTGAAAGAGAATATATGCTTATTTTCTTTCATTTGTTGTCGGTACTCATAAATAAAATCCCTCTATTGCCAACATGACTAACAAAATAGATGACACAAACAACCCATGTATGTAGTAGGAGTGTTAAAGTTTTTCCTTTTTTTTCCTTTTTTCATAATTTTTTCTTAGTTTTCATAAGGTCACCATTTCTAGAATAAATGTCAATTATTAGAATTTCAAAGATTTTCAAAAAATAAATCTTCGTTGTCGCAACGTATAATCATGGAACTATGACATAAGTTGTCCACAATAATCATTTATCACACAATAATTTTGTTATGTTAAATTTTAAATTTTATATTGAATAATTTATGAGTGAAGCAACCTCGTTTAGATGTAGATAAAGGAATAATTAATATCCTTTATTCTAAATATGTTGTGAAGGATGAAATATACTCGTTTAATCTAAATACTTTCTTGATGTTTGAAAAATATTAATAAAGAAGGTTATGCATCATTTTGAATATGTTTCTTCATTAAAAAAAATCCCATTATTTTCATATTTATTTTCCTTCTTTTTTTGTACCTTTATTTGTTTGTTGTCATGATGAAGACACATTCAAAATTGGAAATATAGACTCAAACTGGCAATAATATTATGGATTTAGAGGGATCCAAACCAAATCAAAATTAATAAGATTATGCACAATTGAGGATTCAATCACAAAACAAAACTAAAGATCTTTATTCATGTTCTTACGTAATTATAAAATGATTAAACTAATCAATCAATCAATTACACAAATATATACTTCTCTTTTAATGGAAAATTCTATGGATAAGAAGAAGAAGTTGGGTCGCACAAATCTCATTGGCTAGGTTTCATCATGTATCCTTTTATAGAAGAAAAAACCTTGTGGGAAAAATCGCATGTTTTGGAAATAAAGCAAAAACACAAGACCCTCGTGTTTATATCTAACTCTCGACTTTTGCCCAAAACACATTAAAGATTTCACAAAGAAACAAGGTATGTGTTTATTAACATGGGACTCCCGTATTTCTCATATACTTCAAATTTTACACTTCAACTTATCCAACACTTACACGAACCAATACAATATTATGTTGTGCTCAAATACCTAGTCAAAAACTCACAACTCTCCACCTTGATGTGGTATTTGTGATGCATAACATGTAAAGACCTCTACAAAAAAACCATGGCCCATAAAGGACCCCGTGGCCTATGAACACCAATCAAATTTGAAAACACACTCAAACTTACCTACAATCAGTGGATTCATTAGCATATCAGCCGGATTATCCAAAGTAACCAATTTCTCCAACACAACTTCACATGCATCAACAATACCCCAGATAAAGTAATACCTGATATCAATGTGCATCATCCGATGATGGAAAGAATTATGATTCTTCACTAAATAGATAGCACCCTAGCTATCACCACAAATGACTAGAGTACCATGACAAAACCCCAACTCTCGTACTATACCACCAAGCTACACGGCTTGCTGAAAAGCCTATGTCATAGCCTAACACACTACCTTATAACCTCTTAGGTTGAACACTAGCAAACTAGGGTACCTCTTATCACTAGGACCACAACCAAGATTAGAGTAACTCGTTAAAAAATAGTCAAAATGCATACTCAATACAAGCCGATACTTTATGCTCCAAGTACCACAAAATTTTCACTACACCTAACAAAGGTGTCTTTAAGAGACTCACCACACACATGCTCACCACACGAGCAATACAATGGTCAGTACTAATCATATTTTACATCAAGTATCTTACATTTATGGAGTATGAACCAATGACTAAGCAAGCCACCACAACCGCTTTGGATTTAGGCACATCCAAAGCCTTCAACTTGTTCTCCTTAGGCATTTCTTTTGTTGCGACAAGTAAAACATAAATACACAATAAAAGAATAACCAGTGAAACATCACATACCAATGTTTGAGTCTGCCAAATAGACCATATCTCTTCACTAACACCAGCAGAATACCATAAGGCAGAATCAATACCCAAAATAACCTCTGAGTCTAACATTAGCTCCTGCACAACAATACTACTAGTAGCATACAGTGCATAACTAGATCTACCTAATGTAATGCCCACTTGCTCTACCTGCTGCCCAGATTCCTCCTCACCAAAAGAATTCATACCATCTATATCAATAGTAACATTCAGCTTGTTTGAAGCACCCAGCAAATTCTCTTGCTCCACCTTCTTGTCAAGAAGGAAATTAGACTCATAATAAGTCATAAATCTAGATGTAACTGGGTCACAGCACAAGGACCCTTCGGTTATGGCAATGATACTTCCACGTCTCAGCTTTATCAAATCAAGGCCAGTAGCATCTGAGTTAGATACTCTCAATGTCCCCCCCAACTGCACCTTCAATAGTTGTGCCAACAAGCTTATACAATATCCTAACACGCTTGCCAACAATCCCCACCATAGCCCCTTTAGGAACCTTCAATGTGTTATTTTCAATGACATACTTATAACCTTTGCTACTCAAGTAACACAGTGAAATCAAGCTCTTGATCATGTTAGGAACATAACAAACAGTAGACATTATTCTGACCACACCATCATGCATCCTCACATTCACACTCGCAATCCTAACAACTCTACATGAAGTAACATTTTCTAAGATAACAACTCTACCTTGAATAGTGTCATATATCTGGAACCTACTTCTGTTGGGACATACATGGTAGGAGTACCCATAATTCTGAATCCATCTATCAACTAATTTGTTCTATCTATCTATGACAGTTAGTACATCACTATCACCATAAGCTATGGTATCGTCACACTCATTAGATACACCATTAGCAGTATCTGTTGATTTTCTATTGGGATAGTATATCTAGATATGGCCTTTCATGTGACAACCATAGCATGTCTCATTATTCTGCTAACTCTTCGGCGACTTAGATCTAGACATCTTCTTGTCACTATATTCCCACTCATATGTTCTCCCCTATCTATCAATCCCTCACTATGTAAGTCCCTAAAAGAAAGTACTGCTACTAGTCAATTGACTATCAATCAATTTCCGTTGTAGCAAGGCAGATTTCATATCCTTAAAGAATAACTAGTCCTTCCTATACAAAACAATCTCACGAAATACTTAAAGCTAGATAACAAAGAATATAACAATATAATAGCCAAATCTTCATTATCTAATTTAACATCTATATTATGCAAATCCATAACGATAGAGTCAAATTCATCCAAATGACTTTTCAAAGATTTATTATTACTTAATTTCAGGTCATGAAGTCAACTCTTCAACAGTAGTCAATTTGTGAATGACTTTGTCATATATAATGACTCAAGCTTTAACCACAAGGTAGCTATTGTTGGTTCTTTTTTTACTTCCTGCAATACCTTATTAGATAAGCATAGTTGTATGGTAGAGAGAGCATTCATATCTACTTCTACAAATCTCTCATTTTTCATTGACTCAAACTTGTTCAAATGACCGGATATAACTTTTCTAATATGCACTGAATTAAAATCATCCGCATCTTCAATTTCTATAATCTAAAATTGACGGATCGATTAAACTTCTTAATATCAAATATTGTAGTCATCCCCATAACCGAATCTCTTCAACAACATAGCTCTGATACAAAATTGTTGTAGAATCGCATGAATTTAGAGAGATCCAAAACAAATTAAAATTAACAAGATTATGCACAATTGAGGATTCAGTCATAAAATAAAACAATTAAGGAAAAATTAGAGATCTTTATTTTTACTTTTGTGTAATTACAAGATGATTACACTAATTAATTACACAAATACAAAATTATATTTTAATGGAGAATTCTATGGAGAAGAAAAAGATGGGTTGCACTACTCTCGACGGCTAAGGTTTCATCATGTATCCTTTTATAGTAGAAAAACTTTTACGGGGCAAGAAATAAAGCAAAAACACGGTCCGTGTTTATAAAACATAAAACCCTAGTGTTTATTTCCTTACTCTCAATTGTTTTCCAAAACACATCAAAGATTTTATATAAAAACACGGTTTGTGTTTATTAACATGGGACCACTGTGTTTCTCATATACTTCACATTTTACACTTAAACTTCTCCAACACCAGCATAAACCAACACATTGTTATGTTGTACTCAAATACCTAGTCAAAACTCATTATATATATTCTTTTGAGGAAAAAGGATTTGAAATTTATGGTTCATTTTGAAAAATATTTGAAATTGTCAAGAAGTTAACATTTCCCCCTAGAATCGATGGATGAAATTTATTGAGGAAAGAAACATACAAAAACCTATTAAAAAATGTCTCTTACCTAGAAAATGTGTAATGCATTCATTCCCAAAAATGCACAAACTTAGTCCCTAGCAATTCTTGAAAGAGCCTAGTTCATGGTGAATCCTACTTTCGTGTAAAAATTTGCTCAGTAGCTTCCCTTTCTCTTTATTTTTATTTTTATTTTTGATAAGTAGAGATATATTGATCCAAATGGTACACCCCCATCATCACTATGTTTTCTAGAAAGCATCGAAAAGGTTTACATCATTTTCCTACACTATACCAGAACAACACAAACACCAATGCCACAAAGGCAACAAAATAAAAAGTTGTACCGTTTTTCTAACATGTGTTCAAGGATATTTATTATTTGATTTAAAAAAAAAACATTTACTAATATCAGTCACCACATATATGTGCAATTAATTTTAAGTTACGCCATTGTGGAAAAGAAATTGAACCATCATATGAAATACCATAGGAAACCTTTGATCCTTTTGATACTAGTAATAGAACTTTCACGAAAATTCCATTTGACTCAGCATCCTAGTTATAGAAATGTTTCGCCATTTTTGTTTCTCTAAAATAAACATTATGTTTTTTTAAAAAAATTATTGTTTTTTTTCATTTCTCCTTATTTTGGTTTCTTCCCATCTTCGTTCCCATATCCATGCAATGATTAATGGAATAGGTGAAACTCAAACACTAGACCCAAATCTCATACCAAGTGAAGGATAAAGTCTATCCAAAATTCAAAGTTGTTGGGTAAACATTAAATACAATTTTGGTAAAACATAAGGTAGTTTATTTAGTTTATCAATTTGGTCAATATGTTACCGGTTATGTCATAGCCTTATAGTTGAAGCTGGGGTACAACAAACAAGTTGTTTCAAATTTGAATCCTATCTCTCCTTAGGTATCATGCATTTTTTTATGGCCACTGTGACACTTATATGGTAATTTATAGTTATCCTTATGAGCTCCCTATATATAAGTACATAAGTAAATAAAATTGATCAATAAGTAAGATTAAAAAATGTGTTTGGCAAGTAGCATTTGTTAACTTATAAATTAGCATTTGAAAATTTTGGAAACGTTAAAACAAAAGGCATAACTGGCAACTTATCATAAGCTAACTTCTTATAACAAAAATATCTCATTCACTATTATAATTTAAAATAATGATGGTAACGATAACAATATTAATAGTAGTAATAAAAAAGTATTTATGACATTACTTATATTAAAATAACAATAATATATCAAACTTTTTAATTGAGATCAATGAAATTCAAAAGAAGAGAATAGGCCCAAGAAACTTCTTCCAATATCATGTGCTATATTTCAACTAGCCGTACCAAACAATTCTAAAAAAGAAAGAAATAAAGTAGCTAACCTTTTTTTTTCTTTAATAATTCTATTTTATTCATGAAACATTGAAAATATTTATCTTCACAATATCAGGGTGATATATTTCCCTCACCTTCTATAAGGCTCTGTTTGATTTGGAAAAAATAATTAGAAAAGAAAAATAAAATTCATTTCCTTTGTTTGGTTGTTGGAAAATTTTTGTAGAAAACATTTTAGTAGGAGCAATAAAAACGTGAATAATAGTTAATAAGTTATACTACTCACATGCATTTGCTTATCGTTATTTGTTAGTATTTTGATATCAACAAATATTATAGTAAAAGTAAAGAGATAATAAAATAAATTAAAAAACCAACTTCAATCGCAGAATACGAATACGAAAGTTGCGATATAGTCAAATGTAGAGCGTAGAGATACGAAGGTTGAGGGAGTAAAGTCGGACATAAAATAAGATTTTTTTTCAAGCTTTCTTTCATTTTTCTTATATATTTATTAGAAAAACTATCTAATATAACTTTCGCACCTATTTTCTTTTTCATTATATTTCTTTTTAACTTTTTTCATCAACCAAATACTTAAAAATCATATTTCATTTTCGTTACTTTTTAGGGTATTTTTTCCTCGATCAAACAAAGCCTAGATGATTTGATTTGACAAATGATAGCTAATCTTTTAATACGACAAAATCTGAAGAAACTCCGAGACAACACCATAGGCATCGCCCACAGGAGGTTGGTTTCTAGCTTGTACTTCATTTGTTGCTTGTCTTGTTTTCATGTACGTGGGCTGTCCTTTCACCACCGGCTCGTGTAGAGGGATTGATCGCCTCTGTAGTCTGTATGACACTCTTACCGAAAGTAAATTATCGAAAGAAAAGGATTCACGCATACTTAGGAAACAGCACCCCGAGCTAAAAGGAAGGAGACCCATCCTATTCACTCACCACCACCGCCAAACGTCTTCAGTCGCCGACCCACCGAGCGGATGAAAACCATTTAGGCCTGGCTAAGAACGAACTGTCAAAAAGAGATAAAAGCACCCCCGAAACTACGAGTGATCAATCAAAGGCCGTAGCGTTAGCATGTAGCTAAACTTATCAACTTTAACGATGAACGACAACTGCTTTTCTTGTCGGACATAGCCTAAAGCCACAAAAACTGCAAGGCTTTAATTTTGATGTACCGAAAGGAGTATGAAGGTGGTTGGCATCATGGCTCATCGCTACCCTGTGTAATAGCATGCCAAGCATCTAGATGGGCATGTGTAGCATGATATTACGTATGCCGGCCATTTAATTGATCGGCTTAATTTCTAAGCAATTAATGTTTGTTGTGCCTCTATTAAACTAACCCTTGGTTGGGGTTATCAAAAAACAAAAAAAAAAAGGAATTAATTTTAGCCACAATTATTTTCTTAGAAAAAAACATTGAAATGTGATTTTTTTTCTTTAAAGAGTTCCAAATGATCATATATATTATGATTTTAAAGTAGAATGCATTTTTGCAATGATTTTTTATTTATTTTATAAAATATCATGACCTTTTTTTCCTTCTAGAATTTACTCTTAGGCTTCGTTTCGATGGAAAATTTTGCAATTGATGGAATTTAAAAAATAATGAAAATTCGAGAAGGAATCGCTTTTAAAATTCCATGGTTAAAAATCCATTAGTTTGGATAGATAATTTAAATGGAAAGTTTTCAAATTATCTTATTTAGATAATTCTATATATGAAATTTTAATAGAGTATTTATATTATTTTTCTTATTTTTAACCATAAGACTAAGCAAACACAGTATAAACTTGTTGTAGAATTCTATTATGTAGAGTTTTGACATGGATGTTAAAACTTGCGAGAAGTACGTACTTAAATTCTATTTCAGGGTACCCTGACAGAGTAAAAAAGTTGGAGAAGTTTAAAAAAAAATTCTTAAAATAAAATGACTTCTAGAAGTTCTTTGTCCAAACGAAACTTGTCATATGTTCTCTATTTTGTGATAAACTCTCTCTCTCTCTTTCGCTTCCCAATTTTTTTTTATAGATGGGAGAGTTAGAGATACAAAAACAAAGATCAAAAAAATAGCACAAGAGGAAGAAACAACTCAAAAGAAAGCCTGCATATTGTGGATCACCTCGTCGATTCTGTAAGAAAAATTCACTCGCTTATTCTTGATCTAGAACTCGATCCTCATTTTGATTAGCATAACCATCCATCTAACACAAATTTATTGACTTTCAAACACTATCTTATTTCTATATTCCCAAATAACTCCCATTATTGCAAAAAATATAGCATTCTAAATTTGCTCCCTAAGACCCCTCATTCTGCCTCCCAGCCAAGCGAGAGCATTATCAACAGTAGATCTCGACATAACCCAAGTGTAACCTATCCAACTACAAATTCTGTACTAGATCCTACCCATCACTGTGCAGTGAAGGAGCACGTGGTTGACAGACTCTTGTTCAATTTTGCAGAAAGGGCAACCCAACTCCCTTATGTCAATGAGATGGAGCCTAGCTAGAGTATCTCTTGTGTTAAGTCTCTATTGAATGGCAGACCAAGTAATAAGTTCGATCCTTGGTGGCGCAATGCCGATCCAGATTCTATTATAGTCACTACTGCTCCTTCCATCATTATTAACAAATTGATATGAGGTCTCATAAAAGGACCTAACCAAGAAAGTTCCCTTATCGTCGTAAGCCCAACTAAGCGAATCCTTTCTATCTTTACTTGAGGTAGACTGCTAAATCAAAATTTCCAACTACTCTGCTTGCTCTTCCTCCTAGGAAAAAAGTCTTCGACGCCACGTCAAGTGCCACCACCACACTACACCATCCCAGAAGCCCATATCCGCTATTCTATCATTTTGCTGATCTGACACCAAGAATAGTCTTGAAAATAAACTTTTTAGAATACCCTGTTTCAGCCACTTATCATGCCAGAATCTGACATTATTACCATTGCCCAAAACAATTATTATACCAGAATTTTGGATGAAACTCTTCATTCCAAGTTCAACAATATCCGCCCACGGAGTCCTGCCTTTCCTCTATTCTGGTATCTCTAAGCTTTTAAAATGATCACAAGAATAAATAGAAGATATGACCCATTGCCAAGAAGCCCCCTTATTAGTATAAAATCTCCACCACCATTTGAACGAAAGCGCATTATTCCTCATGACTAAGTCCCCGACCCCCAAGCCGCCTAGACTTTTAGGACGTTGGATCACACTCCAGCTAACCAGCGGTAGCTTCTTCCACTTCCCACTTCTAGCATAAAAGAAATTTCTTTGGATGTTGATAATCTCCTTAGCCACTCCTTTTAGCATTTTGAAAAGACTCATATAATAAATTGGCAAGCTGTTCAGAACACTCTTGGTCAACACCAGTCTCCCTGCTTTGGAAAGAGTTTTTGCCTTCTACCTTGCTAGTCTCTACTTTATCTTGTCAACCACTAGTTTTCATGACTGTTTATTCCTCGAATTAGCCCCTAATGGGAGGCAAAGGTACTTGATGGGGAAAACAATTGATCTTACAGTTCAATATATCTGCGGCCTCCTCTTGAAAATGTGCATCCACCCCAAGACCGATAAGCTCAAACTTTGTAAAATTAATGCTCAACCCTGACAACAGATAAAAACAATCCAATAGTCTCCTCAAATTCCTGACATTCTCCTGAGAAGCTTCATAGAAAATCATAGTGTCGTCCGCAAATTGCAAATGAGTCACCTCAAAACTATCGCTCCCCACTCTCACTCCCTGAATCAACCCTTTAGCAATGCCTCTTTGGATAAGCTGATTGAAAGCTTCAACAACCAGCACAAAAAGAAAGGAGGAAATGGGACCCCTTGCCTGAGACCCCTTCTCATCTTAAAGGGGGTGGTTGGCAACCCGTTCACCAAAACTAAGATACTAGCTGTTGAAATGCACTCTTTTATCCATCCTCTCCACACATTACCGAATCCTATTATGCCTAGAATTTTATCGACGGAGTCCCATCTGATGCTATTATACGCCTTCTAGAAATCCAACTTAATCATCAAACCTCGCAATCCCTTCTTCTTTTTAAATCATTGAACTATCTTGTTGGCGACTAGAGCTCCATCCACAATGCTTATGTTTTCAATGAAAGATGATTGAGAATCACTAACCAGACAATCAACTACCTATTTTAATCTATTTGCCAAGATCTTCGAGATAACCTTATAGATACACCCTATCAAACTGATGGGTCTGAAATGACTGTCCTTCTCTGCCCCTTCAACTTTGGGAACTAAGGTAATCAAAGTGGTATTAATTGCATGCGGAAAATGACTAGATCTAAAAAACTCTAGAACAGAATCCGTAAACTCATCGCCTAGGATGCCCCACATCTTCTGGATGAAACCCAAATAATAGTTGTCATACCCTAGTGCTTTTAGAGGATCACACTCCCAAACCGCCTTCTGAACTTCCTCTCTCTGTGGCATGCTTTCTAATGACCAACTTTGCTCTATCATGAGCTTGTGGAAACCTTCGGCTGAAATACTGATTTCTAGAAGATCAGGCTCCTTTTAAAGACCTTTAAAATAAGATATGATTACCTCCTTTATTCTCACGAATCCAAGATCACCTGGTCTTTCTCAACAAACCTATTAATAACCGCCCTTTTCTTTCTCGCGACATCAACTATATGGAAGTACCTTGTGTTCCTATATCTTTCCTTAAAACCCCTAACTCTGGAAATCTGGAACCAATAAGCTTCTTTTCTCTTATGTCACATCCATAATTACTTCTGCAGGGCTGTTCTTCTAGCCAATAGTTGTTCGTCGAAAATCTTATCTCTCCACGTAGATCCACCTTCTCCAGTTCCTGCTCAATGGTCTTGATATATATTCAAGTCAAAATCCCCAAAAACTTTCTTATTCCACTCTTTAATCAAACTCTTGAGTTTCTTAAGCTTATTCTGACACGAGGCCCCCTCCATCTTGGACCAACACTCCGCCACAAAGCCACTAAACTGCGTGTGAGAAAACCACATATCTCAAGATCTGGAAGGCTTCAGACCCTCTCCTATCTTCTTGTCACAAAGTCTAATAGGTAAGTGATCAGACAACGATCTCCCAAGACCTAAGCATGAAAGAGTCGAATAAGTTGAGAGCCAAGCTGTATCAATCAAGAAACGGTCCAGAAGACTAGCAGAACTAGCCCTATGCCAAGTATACTTCACATTAGCGGGAGATATATATATATATATATATATATATATAACTCTTTACTATTTTAATTTAGTACTCATTTTCCATTTCTCTCCACCGGCATTTAGTATTCAAAAAGTAGCTAGCTAATGTCTAAACTACAAATCACTATATTTTGATTTATAGAAGACTTTCTAATTTTATGACCTTTTATTTGTAAATATTTACTTTTATTTGTAAATACTTACTTTTATTCCTATAATTTACCTTTTTATTTATTACTAAAATTCTTTTTTTTCTGCTCATATATTTTTCTTTAATTTTAAATATTTGATAGTATATGTACTTATCAAATTATATATATATATATATGCACCATAGTTTTAAAAACCGGACTGGTCATTGAACCCGTATGATAACTGGTTCACTGGTTTAGTGGTCGAACCAGTGGTACATTTTAAGTCAAAAAATATGAAATACATAGAAAATTAAACTATATATAAATTTGATCGGCTCCCAACCGATTTTTTGACCGGTTCTAAGACCGATTTTTTGACCGGTTCACCGGTTTTCATTGGTTCCGAGATCTTAAAAACTGACACATGAAATCTGACCGGTGACCCGACTGGTTCGCCGGTTCACCGGTCAGACCGACCGGTCCAGTCCGATTTTTAATACTAGGATATGCACCGCATGAACTGATAAAAATAGTCCTAGTATTTTAATTTCACTCGTGAGCACCTAAGTTCATGTACGTAACCAAATTCGGGAAAGTGGCTACTATTCGATGGCATAACTAATCAAAAGAACGCTAGGACCAGCAACACAGGGAACCACATGTGATAGCCTGTTGCAATCTTAAATTTTGTGCACGTTGTAAGTATAGAAAAAATAATTCAAAATTGAAATTATGTCAAAAATTTGAGGTGTACACAGTATGAAAACTAAGGCCTATTTAGTATATTTTTTAGACTGATTTTTAGCATTTATGAGGTATTCATTTATTTATTAAAAAAATTAGTCATTGTTAATTAAATTATTTGTAAAATTACATTTAATGAAATTTGATGATATAATATCATAAATTGATATTTATGGATTTATATAAATTAAAAGTTAAATATTATAAAGTATAAATATTATTAATGTGACTGATAAATATACTTATGTAGGGTAAATTTGAGGTAGGGGAACAGAGAGTAGAGAACTAAATTAAAAGTAAATTGATAAAATTATGAGAGATGAGAGAAAAAATGATTAAATAGCACAATTGAGTACACCAAATTTGAAGTAGGGATGTATATGCTCTAATCGGACTCGTTGTTTTTCTCATTCATATAAATATTGAGACCGCATATAAAATATATGAAATGTTATGTTGTCCTATTAGCTGTACAACATATATCAGGGTGATGTCATTAATGCATCATTTTTTAAAATCACTTTTAGCAATAATTATATTTAATTTGGATCATCAAAAAAATAATATATATATATATATATATATATATATATATATATATATTATATGAAAAAATTTCTCACATTTTATTGTATAAATAAGAACTCATATTAATATATCTTAGACCCAAAAATAAGAATGTACATGTTTTATAATACAAACACAAATCTTACAAGCATATACATCTTCCATAATATAAATGTACATCTTTCTATTAATACACATGTAAGAAAAAATACATGTGCCTGAAATAAAATACACATCTTTCGGCCAATAATATACATATCTCTATTAATAAAACACGTACGGGAAATATACATCTTAGAGCTAAAAGAAACACATCATAGAGAATATTTTATTGAAAATAGTATATATCTTATTAAAAAAATACACATATTATATTAACAAATGCCCATTTATGAAATGTTCTTTCTATAACCGAAAGAATACACATCATGAAAGATATCTTATTGAAAAAGAATACATATTTTCTTGAAAAGAATCCACATTTTAGATCTACAAATATACATCTTATAAAAGTTAATACACATCTTATAGTGACTAATACACATTATATGTGATCACATATTCGTTAAAAGATTACACATCTTTCTATCAAGAATATACGTCTTATAGCTAAAAGAGTACACATAATGGATGATATCTTATTAGAAAGAATACATACATACATACATACATACATACATACATATATATATGTACATCTTTTATTTATCATAGTTCAGATTTTCAAAATTAATATTTTGTCCTCTCCATCTTTACCAAAAGCAACAATAATTGAACCCCTTAAATTTGAACATTATCCCTTCTAACTCCAATTACCAAAACCCCTAATTCTTCTCCCCAAGTTCAAATTTTTTGGGGAAAACAAACAGAGAAGAACCCTTGATAACTTTACCCAAAAACAATAAAAATAACAATAAAAAGATTCCACAAGCAACAAAAACAAAAGCCAAAAAACCCAAATTCCTCTCTTACTTGGGAATACTAGGAAAAACTAGAAGCAACTACAAAGTAGCTCGAGTTAATTAACAAGTCCTTTGAACAAATCTTCTAGCACTAGTGAATTCATATTGGTGAGCTTCACTCACTACAAATGTCGTCGGTGGCAACCTTCGGACTGTGGAAGCGAAATTCGAGGCCAATTATTATGCTACGAAGACAAGAAGCGAGTTCAAACAAGGATGGATGAGATTGGGGGAGATGGGGATGGTACCACTTTGACATGGAGACAATCATTTATAACGCATGAATATTGATAGATAATTACAATATTGATCTCTATGTAGGAAGTATTATGTTACTAGTAGCATGATACAACAATTGAAAAATATATTTACTTTTATTTACGTTACGGTATTTACGGTGAGTCATTTTAATCATATTGTCATAGTCATGTGTCAAGAGTTAATAGATCTATTTCTATTCATGATTAGTTCTTTAAGAAAAATACAGTCAACCTAAAACAATGCACATGATATGAGAGAAATTGAAATCTAAAGTATTTATGATGTCCTAACCTTAGGATAGGACATAAGTATAACATATCGTTGTAGTTTGTTATACTCTAGGGCATGAATTGAATATCCATTTGACTATGGGGTTATGATCTATATATATATATGGATACTATATTATATATTGGCCTATTTTATTTCAATGCATCAACAAAGTATAATGCTTTATGTGTAGTGTTTTAAATACTGGTATGGGATCCGACTTGGTGCAATGACCGACATGAGCTCCGATCGATTCGATCGAGGTTGGATCATAAAGTAACTTGACATGGTAATTTACCCAATATAACTCTAATACAACCGATTCGATTGGCTTTAATTTCTTAGGGATCATGGTTTAAAACAACAACGGAAAGTGATTTTTTTATGTTAGTTAATAATTATTAATAGGATTCATCAATTATAGCAACATATACGCATCAAGCCACAATATTGATCTTAGCCATACATGCATGTACTGATGATATCCGTCGCCAACGTCGATGCACGGAGACGGAGAAAGGGAAGGAGACAAAATATAAAAATATATATCAATTTTAAAAAATATGATGTCATACTTGTCAGCATAAGTTCAGCCAGTAAATTTGATAGACATAAATGTACGTAGGAATATGATTGTCGTTTATACTTTTATGGGTAAGTAGGCTTCATTGCCTGATCGAGGGACCGTAAGTTTTGGCGACGACAAGGGTTTTAGGAAGAAAGATTTTGTCGTGAGGGATACTACAATATGCAATTACAGGGTGTATACTCCGTATCAATTGGGTGGGTGAACCGCACAAGGTGAATGAGGTACCATGTGTTCCGACTTTGATGAGAAATATGCATGGTAAGTAATTAGCTCGGCGTGCCTGCCCACTAGTTATGATTTGTACGTCTTCATGCAAAGTCCAAAATCTACGTTACTGGCCCGATAGAGCCGACGGACAAGATCGTACGTGGCACAAATTTACAAATAGACGATTATATTTTTGTCCTTCTCCTTGAATAATAAATATTTTCTTTTAAACTTTTCTTAAAAAAAAGTTAAATAACTAATATTTAATAATTTTATTCATTATTCATTTTTTATTTTACTAATTTATGTAAAGCAAACACACACAAAAAAATATATTTTCTTTCTTTTCTTTAAAACTTTCTAAAAACCAAACGGACTATAAAAGGATGTAGCGCATTCTTCTCGAATTACCGAACACATTTTATTCTAAGTGGTTTACTTAACTTTTTTTTTATTTTTTATATCTATGATATAGATAGAAAACGGTGTGATTCGAATTTAAATCATCGTAGAAAGGAATCAAAATTAAAGATAATTAATTTATTAGCGACGTCTAATAATTAAAAAAAATATCCGAAACGGTAAATCAGATTCTTAATTTATAAATATAATTTTATATGGCTAAAAATCGATGTTTGAATAACTTTGTAGCCGAATCTCTTGAACTTTTTTCTTCAGAGTACAGCCGGACAATTCATAACTTATAAGGTCCGGTAACCGAAGTATATGTAACACATAAAACCTTCATTTTTATAGATAAACCATTTACAACGTTAAGTACCTATTTTAATAATTTGTGAGTATCTAGTATACATATAATCTGCATATTATTAAATAGTTATATTAGTGGTATGTCTCGTTTACCACTAATTATCTTTCATTCCCATTATTATTTTTTTCAACCTCTTATATATTGCATTATTATTATTATTATTATTGTAAGCTCTTTGGCTTCGTCCGTAGAAGGGCATCAACCAATTTACCTGGGAGCCGACGGTGGGCGAAAAGCGCCAAATACCAGGTTTCAATCCAAGATTTTCTATAGATCCACCGGTTGGTACGTGATTGCAAATTGGATAAATTAATAGTAAGAGGAATAAAAGATTTGTACAGACCTGTTAAAAGAAGTAAGCACAAGATCTCCTGCTAAAGTAGACACTAATCAGTTAGTGATTGAGACTAACCCTTGTTTAGAACTACTCATACAATATGTAGTTTTTGTTATAATTAGTATCTCTATTCTCTTTCTCTCTTTTTTTTCCTCCCTTTTTTTTCTTAAAGAATTTTAGATTAAAATTTTCCTAAAAGAAGTTTTTTTTTTTTTAATACTTATAAGCAAATCCAAATAAGGGGTAGAATATCTAGGTAGCCACCTAAAAGTCCTTCCTTTCCTTATCTAATGTTCTTGCAGGCCTTTCATATAAAAATGGGTCTGCATCTGTACTTATTATTGCTTTTTTTTTTTTGGGATTTTAAAAAGAAGAAGAAATTTAACATGCTTTTAATTTGTACACGCCAACTTTAAGGGAAAAAAAATCGTATGGAGATTATTATTATTATTATTATTGATATATCTAGGAATGAAATGTTTTGATATTTTCTGATAATTATTAAAGAATTAAATCCATTTTTTTTTCTTTATCCTGTAAGGAATAATAAAATTCTTTTGCGGCAAATAATTTTAACCACATTTTCAACAATTATGCCTTTCGAAGCATTTAAACAAGTATTATTATTATTATTTAAAAAAAAAGAAAGTAAAAGACGTTATTTAGCATTGCTTATTTGTGAGGGAGGGGGAAAAAAAGAAGACACAACCAACACATTTAGGCTCCATTTGATTTAAGGAAAAAAGTGAGGAAAGGAAAGAAAATTAGAAGGAAACTAATTTTTCCGTATTTGGTTCTCAGAAAAATTATAGAGAAAGAAAATAAGAAGGAAAAAATTAGAAAAAGTTGTATTACATCCCTTTCCTCACTAAAACATATGGAAAATAAGTAACCATCGAGGAAAAATTTTCGAAAGATTGCCCGATACCATCCTCCTCAACTCCCCTTCCTTCAACACCATTCCTTTAGCTCACCCGTTGTTGCCGGTGGTCCGTTGCTGCTAGCGAGGCTCCGGTGGTGGTCTACGACAATGAAGGGAGATGGAGGTGGAGCTGCCGGCGTTGGGTCGAGCTTGCTCCCCTGTTCGCTAGCCTGTCGTTGCTACTGTTGTAACTCGCGACGCAGCTCGTTTCCGGTGGTTCCACAGTTCCTGGTTGGTGACGAGGCTGGAGCGGTAATGATGTGGCGGTGGTTCGACAGGGCGCTCTAGGTTGAGGGTCAAAGGGCAGGGAGGTCGGGAAAAGGTTGCAGAAAAGAAATGGGAAAGGAAGAGAGAGAAGTGAAGAAGAAAAAAATGAGACCCGCAACAACTAGCACATAGCAGTAGTTTTTTTTCTTTTCTTCACACACACACAAAAGAATATAAAATATCTGAAAATATTAATAAATAATTTTATCTAAAATTCATTTAACAAAAATTATTTTACAACTAAATATATATAAATTAATATAAAATATATTCAAAGGATTTCCAAAAAAAACTTTCGGAAGAAAATACCCACGAACAAAAGAGTTTATATTATTTATATAAATACATAATATGACCTTAAAAAATATTTAAAACTACTTGAAAAAAAATTACTTAAATCAAATGCTAAGAAATTGGGTTAATTTAAATAATTTTTAAAAAATATTATTAGTAAAATAAAAAAGAAAAAACAGAAGAAAATTAATTTATGAAAGAAGATTATAAATAAGTTATGAAAATCTTTAATTTAAAATTTTTCCAAGATCTTATTGATCTTACAAAAGTAAATAATTTATTTCGTTAACAAAATATAAATCTAAAATAAAGTTGTAATCACACGATGAAGATATAATAAAAAATAAATTTAAAATATTAAAATTCAAAACACGTGATAAAATGAAAACATATATTTTTAAATGGAATTGAAATCATATGAATATAAAAAAAATTATAGTTATACAATGACAACGATTAACTAGATTTTAATATGAATTTGAAACTGTTGATTGATTTTGGAACTCAAACATTGGTTATTTTAGCTTTACTTAGAGTGTGCAGCTATGTTGGTTAACATCTACTAATTTTTTTAATCAAATTTATTTATGGTTGTTTGATGCGCACATTTTATTGTGTAATAAGGTTTTTTTTCTTTTTTTTTAGTTGATGATAACAAGTTTTCGTAAGCATGAATTTTAGTAAGTAGTGTTATTTGTTCTATAGTTTATTATTAAGTGTTAGAAGGTTTGTACCAAGCAGATACATAAAAAAATAATGGGTTATTGATATTTTATAGAACTAACAAGTGCATAGTAATCATGGAGTTATTCTGGGTTTTTTTTGCCTATGTTTGTTGTGTCATGTTTGAAATGGAAAAGAATATGGAATATTTTGTATATTTTTTTAAAAAAAAATTGAGATCATTGTAAGTTATTTATGTAATATTTTAGAATGCTTCTAAAAAACATTAGAATTAGTATTGAGTTTATGGAGTTTTTATTATTTTTAGACACTTTATGGATTTTTTTTTATGTATCAATATAACACTTTAATTTTTATTAAATATATAAAAGTATTTAAATAATAATAATAATAATAATCGAATTTCCTTAGAACTTTTTTTCTACAAACCAAACACTAAAAACACTTTCCAAGAGTCATATTTTCCACAAAAATTTTCCAACAACCAAATAAGGAAAAGAAAATCAATATATCCTATTTTATTTCCTCCATTTTTCTTTCCATCTCATTTTTCTTTCCTTCTTATTTTTTACAAACCAAACAGAACCTTAAGGCTTTATTCGGCTCATGGAAAATTAGGAAAAAACAATGCAGAGGGGAAAAAATTTTCTTTAAACTTTTCTTGTATAATTCTGAGAAACATTCCAAAAACCAAATGAAGCCTAAGGGAAAAAGACAGAAACTATGATTGCCATTAAAAATGGACTTGGATCCATGTATTTAATGCATTCCTCTCAAAAGCTATTCCAACTATAGCTCTAGCTAGACGTCTATGGTTTGGGCGTGAGAAAAGGGGGGAACGCATGTTGGGATCTTGAAACCGAAAGTGGCAACTTTTCACCATAAATGTAGTGTGAGAGCTTTTCTCTACTTCTTTATTCATTCGTAGTATTATTATTCATTCATTCATTCATCTTTATTTTATTTTATTTTGGTTTGTGTCTACCGTCTGTAGGCTCTAGGCAACTGTAAGCTGTAGTGCTACCTACCAACTGCATGCCGAAGCCCGACTACTATATATATATATATATTTAATAAGCTACTTCTCCAGGACCCTCGCTCGCTCACTGATTACCGAGGCGAAAGCCTTAATCAAGGAAAAAAAATCATCATCATCATAATTACTTAGTAGAGTATATATATTTATTTATCTTTATAAAGGGGGAAACAATCTTGAAGTTCTGCGACAATTTTGTTGCAGGTGATTGAAAGGACAGCCGAGCATGATCAACGGAGCAGCCGCCGCCGCCGCCGCCACTGCTACAGATTCAACCTAATAATGGGATTTCTAAAGTTCATCATTAAGCTCATCAGCATGAACTCGGTCAGTTTTATTGAGGATCGTCATCACCATCGACAGCGGCAAATCGATTCGCATTCATCGTATGATTCATGGCTGGTGCGTAATTATGATGTTATATAAATATTGATTGTGGTTTTTTTTAGCCGATGAGTGTCGGTGGTATTAGGGTCAACGTGGGTATCTACAGTCGAAGGGTATTTTTCTTACTTTGCAATGAAATATTTATCTTTTTTTAGTATCCATTATAGGTTGTTTTGAAATTTTGCATCTTTGTGTGGTTTTTATGGACACAATTGTAGTTAAAGATATCAATATTTAGGACTTGTTTTTATAATTGCATAAATATTTCTAAGTTTAATTTTTATAAACGCATAAATTTTTAAACTTTATTTTAGCTAAAGTATCGACGTTTTGAAAACGAAAATTTTAGGTCATAAACGTTCAGACTTTATTCTCATTAATACATTAACCGTTTAGACTTTATTCATATAAAAAGAATAAGCCTTTAGAATGTTTTTCATGTTAAGCCATAAATAAAAATTATTAAAATTGTCTAAAATTTAAAGTTCTTAAAAAATATATTTACCTTTATAAAAATAAAATCTAAATGTTTCTATTTTTATAATAAAAAAAAATGTTTATGTTTGTATATGAAAAGAAAAAAAAAACCTAAACTATTATACTTTTAAATACAATTTTTTTTTTGTCATTTTCTACACATGGTGTTAATGTAGACTACCGGTGTTGTGTCCTTGTTTTTTTCCTTTCTCTTTAGGATGCCCATTGGCGCATATGGGTATGACGTGTTCCTATCGTAGGCACTGATGAGCCACATTATTGCGTATACCTCCTCTTTCAATTATGAAATATATGTGTGTGTGTGTGTGTGTGTACTTAACAATTAATGATGCATGCAGAAAAAGCACCCTTCTGCACTCGATAGATTCGACAACATGATGGAAATGGCCAAGGGGAAGAAGATTGTTGTCTTCCTGGATTACGACGGTACCCTTTCGCCAATTGTGGACGACCCCGACGTTGCTTTCATGACCGATGAAGTACGGGTCATTCAATCGTGCAACTATTATTATTACTACAAACTAACTATTACAAGACACTCCGTTAAATAATTAATACAATACCCGATCTCTGTATTGAAGTATTCTCGAGCTTGATGGAAAGTTTGCATGCAGATGCGATCGGCGGTACATGAAGTTGGGCGGCGTTTCCCCACATCAATAATCAGCGGAAGAAGTAGACAGAAGGTATACACTATACACTACTACGTCCGGTGGCAGAGCTATAACATTTTACGTATTTTTTTATGGTGTTCTCGGACACCGTGAAAATGTAAAATGATAGCCCTGCCGGTGGTTAGTGCATCCATTAGCTTTTTGCAGAAAGACGGGGAGCTTAAAATCCCAAGGGTGCAATTTTATTTCATGATCAGTGGGTGCTTCCCCTTTTGTTTCTTGTCTTTATTTTTCGTTACCTTATTCACTTTGTCACCTTTTTTTTAAGGTGGTACGTCTATATTTTTTTTCCGCTTTATTTATTCTTTTTTTTTTGTGTGAGAATAATTTTACATTTACTATATTAGTGTGAGGCTATTGGATCTAGTATTTTTGTTAGGTATTTATATTGGTAGGAATCAGATTGAGTGGTTTGAGTCGAGTCAGATGGTTATCAAGTCTGATTATTTGTCAGTCATTTTCTTTACGGGTTAATTGTTGGTTGGATCGTATAATTTTGGAATCAGATTATATCTATATGGGATATCCATATCTGTATCCGTACCCATTTACCAGATATATAATAACCCTTTTACCCTTAATTTTAAAATGAATATAGTATAAATTAAGGTTAAATTTTTCATTTGATTTAACTCTAAATATATGGGTTTATCCGTCGGATAATAGATGTATCCGTTGGATAATATCCATTAATGGGTAAACGAATTATCCATCAGATAATATATTTCTAATAGATACGGATATGGATGTTTTAGTAGATACCCATTCGGAATACGTATATAAATTTGGATACTAATTTTCTTATTGCATACGGGTACAGGTACGGGCGTACCCGCCCTGAACCTATCGTGGCTCTGCTACAACAGCACCCTCTATTTTATGATATAATATGGCATAGTGAGTGTTAGCTTTTTAGGAATGTTTGAAGAAAAATTTTAATTTTGGATTATAAAATTATCAACTTTTGCCAATATCTTCTCAAATTAAATTTAACGTCCTTAGTTATTTAATTGGTAAGAGAATAAGATAAAGGTTAGCATTGAAAACAAAACACTTCATTGTTATCGATAGTATTCGTACAATCACTTCAATTATAAAATAAAATCGGAAATCTAATATGCATTTGTATGATGAAACGAATGGAGTAAAAATTTCAAGTTTTTATGCAATTATCACTAGAAGTAAATACAAACGTACGTTTTTTTACTTGGGCGATATGCCTATCTTAGGATGGACCTATCAATATTAATTATTTAAAATAAATAAATAATTTTGATGAATAAACCATTCATTAATATATGATGCAAGGCAGGTCTATGAATTTGTACGACTGGATAACATCTATTACGCTGGGAGTCACGGGATGGATATAATGGCACCGTCGCAGCCATTACGGTTAAGGGGGCGCAAATACCCACCCGCTGCCACCACCAGAGCTGCACCGACGGACAACAGAAAATTAGGCGATCAACTCGTCCTCTATCAACCGGCACAAGAATTCTTGCCTCGAATAAAAGAGGTACTTTGTAAGATAAAATGAGCGTAACAGAAGTCTCTTATCTCTACTGCTGCATACGCTGACTTCGTTCCTGACCCGGCGTATGATTTGGTATTACCCGATTCTGCACTGCAGATACATAAATCATTGACGGAGAGAACGTCGGCCATTGAAGGGGTGAAAATTGAGGACAATAACTTCTGCCTGTCTGTACACTACAGAAATGTAATGGAACAGGTACCTAGTCGTTTCCATCATTTCGGGTCGATCGACATGGTTTATTACTTGTTCAAATTAAGCTGTTTATGATTAAAAATGATTATTCGATATAACTATTTATTTTTTAAAAAAAATTTAAGTTAAAGATTTATCAAAATATTCCATGAATATTTGTATAAAATAATATTATAAAAATACTCTTTAATATAAATTAATTATAGAATGGATAAATAATTAACTTTGGTAAATACTAGCTAGTCCAAACAACGGGTTTGCTGTATATGTAGTATAGACGCGGGTCCATTAACGGGTAGATCAAAATCAATTACAGGAGTCAATTAGCATACTGGAAGGAGCGGTGAAATCGGTACTAGTAGAGCATCCGCACTTCCACCTGACAAGCGGCAAAATGGTACGCCAACACTGTTTGTGCGCGCGCGCAGATTCCTGGGAATTTAGAAGAAAGATGCCGGAGCGCACACATACATAATCTCTACCCTAACGCCCGTACAAATTGCAGGTCCTGGAAATAAGGCCGCCGATCAACTGGCACAAAGGCCGTGCGGTAGAATACCTACTTGCCAGCCTCGGCTTCACCGTGTCCGACGAAGTCCTTCCCATTTATATCGGAGACGACAGGACCGATGAAGACGCATTCGAGGTACGAGAGGATTTCCTCCATTTTCCATCTTTTATTATACCTTCCCCCCCCCCCCCCACGGGTTAGTTTTACGACCGAAGAATATAAAGAAAGCAGCGTTGTGATAAAATTTTGAAATTGATTTACGGATATTTGTGTTCTAGATTCAAATCTCCCTATGCAGTATCAATAAAGTATATATATCGACGTTGAGGTACTAGAACTTTATATGTTTTACTTGTGGTAGCATTAGCCGTCTTCTATAATTAATGTGGATAAAAGAAGAAAGAGAGAGAGTTTTATATTAGCCGTTTAGATAATGATAATGCGAGTTTATATGTTTTACTTGTGGAAGTCTATATGGTCTCTTCTAAATAATATGGATAAAAAAAAATAAGATAGGATTTTATAACTTGATAAAAGTTTACTTATAACTATAGTCGTAAATGAGTCGAACCAAATCGAATATTTCTAAACCCGGGCTCAACTTATTTAATAAACGGGCCTAAAATAAGACGTAGGTTCTAATCGTTTAATTAATCATTCGTTTGGATTTGGTTGAATCTGGATAGATGTAAATTATAAAAATTAACCTAGGTGAAGGAATTAGAGGTAAATTGATGTGAATGTTATAGAATATTATTTTGATGATATTAACATACCGTAGGCAAATCAGAATGAATGTCTTAAAAATTTTCGTTTGGATTGAGGTAAATGAAGGTTATTTGCTTATATTTTCACATTTACGTCCCTTATTATCAAAATCAAAGGCTAACAAAAATAAAGTGAACCGACTTGAATGAAAGTAAAATGTTAACCACAATTCACCTAAGTGAATTTAATAAAATTATCTCCAAATGAAATGAATCAATTAATTCACTTTCATTAACCCCATTCACCCCAAAACCAAATAGAACATAAATAAATAAGTCGAATCGAACTCACATACTTAACCTAAAAGATTAAGTCGAATCCAAACATAAATAAATAAGTCGAACCGAACTCACGTACTTAACCTAAAAGATTAAGTCGAATCCAACTTTTTTGGCTTTTTAAAGGTTTGTGGAACACTGTCACAGTATAGGGGTCCTACATATTAATTACTTCTCTACGCTTCTTCTGTGATTACGACCAAGTTCGAAAGGGCTAAACTTCTCGAATGGATGTTGAACGTGCTGTGTAGGTGATAGAACGCATGATACAAGGTTACTCCATTATTGTAACTACCGTTCCAAGACACACTCGTGCAACTCACTCGCTGTACGACACAGCACATGTAAAGTTGTTCCTGGAGCGCCTTGCCCGGTGGAAGAAGGATGCCCCTTCATGACCGCACAATCACCAGGTGCGTAAGGGGATCTTTATGCATGCAACTTGCGCACGCGTCCCCAAATTGCCCGGCAGGTTTTTACCTTCTAAATTGAACTGCCAAGTTTTTTTTCCTCCTCCCCCCCCCCCCCCGCCACCGGAGAGTGCGGATTAGCTTTTCCATTTCAACAAGCACCCTGGTCATTGCATCTTTATGCTCCTTTATGGAGGGAAGTGTACACAACAATTTGAGTAGATTATACAGTTATATATTAGCTGATGTCTGTAGCTTGTTTCTTATTGATTCGGAACAGACAAGAACTGAGATGGTATTGCTAAAAACATGACAGATACCGCAGGTGCATAACAAGAATTGACGAGGTCAGAAACACCGAACGAGTGATCCTGATCGAGCTTCCCATCTATTCCGTTATCATCTAAACTATGTCTTTTACACTTTTGTTGACTGTTCTAGCAGTGACTACCTAAAAGCCAATAATTGATTACATAGTAAATACATCAAGACTATATAAATGTGTAGTCGGTATGGGAAGAGGTTCGGTTCTGGTTCGACTAAAAATTTACAGCGAGTCAAGACCCTAAATTGTTAAGCCGTAGCATGCTCTGCTTTCTTCTATCTATGATCTATCTGCTCAATACAGGCCCAGGCACAAGATAAAACTTCCATTTGTAGTGCACGTACAGGTACAAGACAGATAAAACTTCCACACACGCAGAGATTGTACAACAATTCGGAGAAACTTTTTGTGAGGACTGAATAAACAGGAGTGCCTGTCGGAGGGAGGGCTCTCTCCAATTGCAGCTTCTCCCACATCTTGATATGCGTACATGATAGATGTGCAGCATTATTTTCCATCGTTCACAGGTTGTTTCTTTCTGACCACTGACCTTAGAAAATCAATCACATATGGATACAGCAAGACAACAGAGGGGATGGTTGATCCATTTTGGGTTTAAGGGGTACCTCCCATGTACGCTATATTCCCAGGAGTATTTTGAGAGGAGATAAGCCACATCAGACCATCTTGACACTGCTGCGAATGCAATGATTTGTGCCTGTAAGAAACCCATGGCCTATCAGTTCAGCTCTCATTTGATCCAAATTGATCGAGCCTTGATTTCTCAGCCTGATCACAGTTGTAACTCCGCCCAGCAGGCCTGGGTTTTGAATTTGCGTACCAGTTCCCTTCTCTCTCACCATGGTGGCCACCACCCCCGTGATGGTTGTCCTTCCCGCTCCAGAAGTATGCCGCTCTCTCATAGGAACCTTCTAAATATAGAGAATTTCAAAAATCAGGAATCCTTTACACCAAGAACCGGTGCAAGAAATATGAAACACTTCTCCTTTTAATAGGCGGGATAGAGATTTTTTTTTCTTTTATCTTCTCTTTTGTGTTTCTGTTTTTTTTTTTTTTTGGGCTCGTTTATGGGAGGAGGATTGTCTTTACCACAAATAGTGAAACAATTGCACAGTGCAAACAGCATAGGCTGATGATACAAATCGTGATAGAAAATTGCGTGAACACGACAAAAACACCATGTCACAGCTAGCAAATGACCAAAGAAATAATCAGTTAAAAATAGAAAAAGAAAGTCCAAAAGAAAAAACCAACTAAACCTGGTACTTCACTAGGATGTTGAGCCATCCCAAATGGGAATGCAAGAAGAGAAGCATCACCATGGATACATCATGTAAATATTAGTGCCTACTTTATGATTTCACTGTAGGCAGGCAATTCTTTGCAGCAGAAATTTTTTTATCCTTCTGATTTGACAAGTATCGGGAGAAATCAAACATAGAACTAATTATGAGGCTGCTGCTTTGGAGCATTTTATCCTAGCAAGGATTAATTCTCAATCGAAAGAGTAATGGTTGGGTGACTCCCCAAAAGCAAGAAGGAAGATGTAGCAGGAGCATAGATCACTACTTTCATTTGGCAACATAAAATCATCATTCAGTCCACAAAATGTACACCATAACCTAAAGTAGGCCATCTACTCAATCATGAACAAAAATCAGGCCTTTTTTCTGCAAATATACATAAAATACTCATCCAAGAACGTTTCAAGCTGAAGATGCACAGCAGCTCAACTTTGGCTACTTAAATGCAACACAGCTAACCAAACAAAACCATCTTTCATATCCAATCCCCAAATAGCCTTGTAAATCTCCATAGTTCCAACAGTCAGTAAAGCATGAGGAATCAACCGATATAGACACAGAGGCCAATGCAGAAGTCAGCTTTTTGTGTAAGGTGATGGACGCCCTGCTACGTCAAAAATAAGATATGCTTAGGAAATCATTCACCCTCCAGGGATTGAGATCTGAGAATAAGAACAATGTGTCTAGAAGTGAGTTTAACATATCAGAGTGACACGAGTCATGAATGATACCCCCTAAAAATAATGTCATGGGAAGACTCGATAAAGGCGTAAAGAACTGAGTCAACTCTTTGAGAAAAAGAAAAAAAAAAGGCATGGTATTTAATTCTCTCTAGACTACGAGAATATCCCCGTTTCTCATAAAAGGACAGTTACACTTACCAAATCCTTTGAGAAAAGCCCTATCCCCAGTAAAAGGGAGAAAGAAAAGTATAGAGCCAATATATAGCCACCTTATCTAATCCAGTCCAAAACACATGTTTTGTACAGTTCAACCCAAATCATCCTTCCTTGAAAAAACATTACAAAACAGTATGTGCCCCGGGTCACTAAAACTGGCCACTGAACGAGAATAAGTTACTAAACCAATCCACTTGTTAGACTGACTTGTATTTCTTCTCTCCCGTCAAATTTGATGTACGCTTACCAATAACCATGAGGGAAATGTAGAAGAAAGCATTTTGTCAGCTTCCCTACGTACTAAGCTCACCTTACAATCATCCCTAACAAAAGAAAGGGGAAGAATAAAGAAGACAAGAAATGGGAGGAAAAAAATGCTATAGGTTCATGAGAAAACATCTTACAGGGTTCAGCAGGTAAGTCCCTATCCCGCTGCGATATCTAGACAACTCCTCAACATAATATCGTTGATACACTCCATCTGGTCTGCTGGACACAGCCTGAAGAGGAGCAGCAGGGACATGACGAGGACCATAACCCATTAACTGCAAGAACAGATTCATATTTGCTGCAAGGGGACTTCCCATACCATCCCATGGGAAACGCCCTTGTAAATACATAGGAGGAACAAGGACAAATGTAGGACAAATAACTGACCCAGGATACTGTTTGTTCTGACAATATCTCCCATGTTGCAGACTTTGCCAATGGCTATGAATGTCACTATTTAAGATATCAGGCCTATGTGCCTCCAATGGGTTGGTCGTAGTTGTTCTTTGCATATATTCAGAGGCACCTAAACTCTCTACCTCATCACAAATCACAGCAGTACCAATATTTTGACCAGAATCACTACTATTAAGATCCAAATCACCACTCAGATGACTTTTTGAGATATTAGGTTTCAGTGGAAAAGTATGAAACTGGAACCATCGTCAGAAATGGCACAGGTGGCCCAGTAGGATAAAATGGAATTGGGGCAGCCCCAGAATTATCCACCACTCTTTGTTGAGATCGAGGACTGACATGCATTCGAGGAATAGATAATATAGAATCTGAATCACTAGTCTGCGGTATATCATGACTCGATGTGTAATGACTTAGGACATGCAACGCTGCTTGAGACATCATGCTGCTTGCAGTCATTTCACCGCCAACAGTGGATTCCATATGCCAGTACTGGTTCTCATCATCTGCCCCTGAAAAAGCATGGTCAGAGATACTTCTACCTTTCCCGGAGGTTATGGATTGTGCAGCCGACACAGCCGCCCTCCTCCCTCGCCTTTCCCTTGTCATCTTAGGTTCCTGTCCTAATGATTCATCCCAACAACTTTCAGAAGAAGCCTTACTATGTGATGAAGCATTAGAAGTTAGCCTCAAACTTGAAATTCTATCATCAGAGTAAGGTTCATCTATTATATTATATTGGTGTTGATACAAATCTATAGGCTCCTCTTTAATCAATCCACAATCTTCTTTGGTCAACTTACATAAATCTCTCAAAGAACTGCTGGAATCACCCACTGCATATGAAGAAACAAGGCCTAAACCAGTAGATGTTGATGGCTGCTAATCGTCTGTTCTAAGCACTTCACAGGTTACATCATCCGGACCAAATATTCTGTTGGAAGTACCAGCTCTCTTATGAAAATATTCACTATCAGTTATCACAGGAGAACCCAAGTTCTCATTCCCTTGTTCAACCCGATCTCGTGAATTAGAGGCCATTAGGGGAGATGAAACCAAACCCTGATGAAATTGTCCATAGGGAAGCAAGGGGATGCTTGCAGGAAAAATAGCACCCAGATCTTCTTTGACCATACACAATTGAAGCCAACATAGATGGGGGAAGTACATGAGGTGAAGCTAAATTCAACGACATGGGAAAATGTTTACCAAAACTGTGCATACAAGATGTCATCATATGGAGGCGATCCAGCTCTTCTTGATGCATTTCTTGTGGCCTCATGGAAGAAGCCAATTCCTCATTCATGGAACCAACTCCAGAAACCTCCATGCAGCTATTCAGAATACTGTTAGTATCAGCAATCATATCTAATCTTTGAATGCAGGACATGCTCCTGACTGCAGAAGGATCCTCCACATAGACAGTCGAATTTTGGATTGAAACAATTTCAGGTGCTAAATACATCTTCCTGCAATCGTCCATAATTGTAGAAGTAAATTGGTATGTCTGACTGTCTGTACCCTTGGCTCGAGAAGTGACATCATTATGTTTGGAGTTCAGGATGAAATCTTGTCCCAGCAAAAAGATACTTACCTTAAGATTTATTCATAACTTGATCAAACCTAATTCTTTGCTGAACCCTATCAACCAGCACTTCCTGATTTCAATCTTCATTCTCATCAAAAATTCTTGAATTGCTCAGCCCACCAGAGCTTTTCTGGTTTTCAAAATGAGAAGAAGCAGAAGCGTCATTGCTCTTAGGTGTGCTTTCCAAGGGATAACTCACTCTAAGAAAAATGCACACATGGCATAGTATCATGGGCAGATGAATTCTTGTTCATTTGGTTGCTGCCAGGAGTAATTGTCTGGTTGTCCGATCTATGCTTGTAGCCAGGATTAGATGGCCTCAAGTGCCTTAATTCACCAAAAGGTGCATCAGGATGGCTGCCACTACCATCCCTCTGCCATGTATTCCTGAAAAATTGGCTTAACTCAAAAGCAACATCCTCTTTGGGACAATCAAGCAGCCTTGCCAGTCTCTTTGCCCCCAAAGCAAAGGCACTTCGTATTCTGAAGAAATTGCCTACAGTGTATACATATACATATAAATGTGCTATCACATATCAATGTCACCACTGATTAATGAAAAACCATGCAATAAATAATGTCAATTGACGATGGTGCACATAATACGCTAATGCTGAACCACATCATTCACAAAATGTCGGTTTCAGTCATGTCCTGGAAGATGAACCCTTGTTCAAATGAACCATTATAACATCACTCAATTTGGGAAATTATCAACTGAACTAAAGATGAAATTAAATGATATATATTGATTTCGATATGTCATTTACTTGTTTATTTGTTTGAAAACACATTAAAGTAAATTGTGATAAAAAGTACGGATAATTTTTAATTTTTCTTTGGGAAGTAATAGGTTGTGTCGTCGCATCATATGGATGAAGTAATAATCTGAGGATAATCCAGCTTCTTGATTGAGCCTAAAACTAACTACATTCTTATAAAGTAACATAAAGAAGGCCCATCAAAAAAAGATTTTATTTAATAAATATGAATTATGCAGTCCTGAGCATTTTCCAAGTAAATAAACCACCTGGATACTTTGCACATTATTAGGCTTGCTTTGAGAAAGCTATTGTTGCTGCTTGTTGGTTGTTACCGTTAGTTGTTTCTATTTATTACGAAACTAGACTTATGATATTGTCAAAATATGCAATAGAAAAGCTGTGATTAGGACGAAAAGAGCTTCCCAAACCATCCCTCAACTTTCTAATGTCATAAATTGACATCTCGTTTGTCAAAGAACAAGTTTCACAACGATAGAAGCTAATATTTGCAAATTTACCGCAGTTAACGGTGGCTAAAAGCTATGAGAAAACAATGCAGATGTACTTTCAGAATAGTAGATTGATCTGCTCCCAGACAAGCTAGCCGCTTAGTTACCTTTGCTGACACTGCGTCCAAGGTTATTGTTTACACGTAATGGATCAATGATATTGAAATGCTTGGAGACAAAAGACTGCCCTGGATTATCTTGGCCACCCGGAAAAACAGCATAAACTGTGCTACAAGCATCAAGGAACAACTTGCTAAGCAATAGATCCACACTGTCCTTACGAGGTAGCTCCGCTGTAAATAAGCAAATTTGATCAAATAAAATTTTAACATGATACAATGGAAAAGCAACAGAAAGAACAGAAGCAGATCCTACAAAAATATAAATAAATAAATCGGCAGGCAATGATATTTACCTGTTACATCAGGAAGTGATGCAATGGGAACAGGGCCCCATAAACTTAGGCAGAAATTCTCCCAGTCAAAATAACTAAAGAACTCCAAGAAACAATAGAGGACCTGCATAAGTAAATATGTAAGGTCCTAGAAATGATATGTAAGCATGTCAAAGGAAGTTCGATGGTACACCTCCAATGGTCCGGCAAATGAATTGTTGAAAACATGAAAAATGTAAAGAACCAAAGTCTCCAGGGCATATGTTGAGATAAGCCCATGATGAGCACCCAATATACGACTCTCATAGTAACACCAGGCTTTAATCAATATAATGCTACGCTTGAATAGATGATTTTGATTTATCAGAAGGTCAACCTACAAAAACCAGGCCATCCATTCAGTACAACAGTGATAATTAACTGAAATTCATAACCTCATGCTGATAGTCAGGACATGGTACAAAGAGACAAATCACCTGCTCAAGGAAACAATGGGTGCATAACCCACCAAGCTGGTTGAAGGAAATGTCCACAACAATGTTCTCCACTAAGCACTTTATTATCTTAACCTGCAACGAAGCACAGGAATTTAAAAAACAGACAGAAATTTACAAAAATGTTCATGAAATAATTATCTTAGAATCAGAAACTTTGGTCAAATACATTGAGAAAATAGACATTCAAGAGGTCCAGGAGCAATGTCCTGAATCAATAGGAAAAAAGTGAAGAATTGGCAAGAAAAGCAAAAGTTACCACATATACATTAGCAGAGCACACACTATAAAATGTGAATCATCTCAAGACTAGATTTTTCGAAGCAGACATCCAAGTTTAAAAATTCTGCAATGATCGAGTTTCCCAGCTTTTAAACTATCGTAAGGAAACACCGGGATATCTCGACAGGAGCCAGCACTAAAAACCAGTGTGGACATGCATGCAACCATATAGTTTGATCAAGCAACAAGGGCTAGAAGAAGTTTGAGCTTAGAGTTGGGCGAAAAATAGCATCATCAGCTGATCTGCTGAGCTACTTTAGCTTCTCAATATAATAAACAACCAGCAAACCAACACACACCTATCAACAAGTTCTTGGTTCTCCACACAATTATACCTCAGAGAAGATTAGATGTACCAATCTTCTGACTGCTGCATGAAAGTAATGCACAGGGAGAGACTCAGATCTGAGGATGTTTGGAACATACTTCACACACATCAAATATATGGCAGGAAGGGAAGGGAAAATTGTAGATAATGAGAAGTTGCTAAACCATGCCTAGTCAAGGCTCAACTCAAATATCTTAAATATAGTTATCAACATGAACAGCTACTAACCAAAGAACTGAAAAAGAATGTGAAAGAGAAAAAGGCAAGGAGAGAAAGTTGCAGCTCAGCATGTTTTGGAATTCACATCTAAATTCCAACAAGCAAGGTCAAATCAGCTTTTTCATGAAGATTATCTACAAAATTTTAAAGAGAAAAAAGGAAGGAAAAAAACACACACACAAGGCATTGTTTACGCTAGATTAGAGTTGTAAATAAGCCGAGTTGAGCTGAACACCCTCGGGCTTGGGATCGACTTGTTTAGTTAACAAGCCTAAAATAAGACTCGGATTTTGCTCGTTTAACTAAACGAATAAGGCGAACCGAAATTTTAACAAATCTAAGCTCCTCGGCTCCTTTAACTAAACGAGCCAAGCCAAGAAGTTTGTGAGCCGGCTTGAGTCATTTACAGCCCTATGCTAGATTACATATAACAGAGAGCTGAAAATAAATGTATGAGAAATGCGATGGCAGAAGGAACAGGGGCAAGGAGGCACAAGAAGGAACCTACTTCAGCCTGGATGTATTGAACCTCTTTTACATGAAATTCAGCATTCTTGTTCTTCTCTTCACTTTGCAGCATATCTTGAACCTTTGTTGCCCACGTGTCCTTCAAAACCGGGTTCTTACTGAAAGCTGTCAGATCAATGTCCCCATCAGGTAAATAAGTCTTGAGAGGAACAGAGCCAAAAGTGAACACCTGCATACAGTGGAGTTAACACAATGCACCAGCTAAAAAACCTGTGTAGGAGCTAAAATTTGCAGCAAATTCAAATGTTTTTGGTCTATTTGGTCTATTTTAATTGTATCAAGATTACATATACAGTGTTCTCACACTTACAGAAAATTATGTTCAGTAATTATCCTATGAGTAACTATGATTATATCATATAAGGATATGCCAAGGACTGGAATTTGTACACTCAATTTTCCAGATCTGAGCAACCATTGAGTGTTTTAAATGTTGATATAAATCTAGGATCTGCATGAATTTTTTTAAACCAGAAGAGTGGTAACAGTGATGCTATTACAATGAGGGGGGAGGAAAAGAAAGAACTGAGCTAAAACCTTTGAAAAATAAAAGGCCATTTTATCCAGAAACCCCTAATCCATAAAATCCTCGCATATATCTCTGATCACAGATCCAACTCAAAAAACACCTCAACACTCTTCAGAGCAAGTTAGATGGATTGGAGTTAGTAGTTGAGCCAGTTGATTATATACAATCACCCCAAACATGTTTAGGGTTAAGTTGATTTAACCATCCATTCAAATCAAAGTTATCACCTGAATCCTGTTAGAAAATGACCCTTTAACTACAATTGACGTATGATGTCACCAAACACCACTCCTATTCAATAACCATAACGAGAATTTAATATATTACAAAATTACCCTCACAGTTTATTTTTCTTCCCCTTTCTTGTGGCTACCTTAATTTTTATTGAGATGTCAGGAAAAATGGCACACTGGGCACTAACTAAGTCCTGTAAACTAATAAATCATTCCAGATGAATCCAAATTTGATCTAAAATCTGCTTGATTTGGTAAAAGATGTTTAAGACAAAAATTGATCAACTAAGAGAAAAGGATACTTAGGATAGTCAACCAGACCCAGCCAGCAGTAGCATTACAGGCAATATAACACATTTTTTAGTGAATTTTGCAACCCTTGTGGAAAACACCTTCAGGTAGCAAAGCAGTAAGGTAATGATCAAAAGAATTGTAATCTGAAATAGAAGTTGTCGCATACAGCTAGATTGTCTAGCCCAGCATAGCAGGTTTCATAAAAGGCTGTGGCATACAGAAAATGGTAAGTAAAACCCACACAATGGTATTCTAATATTAGACAGCAGAACGTTCCCATAACATGTGAAAAGTTGCTTCGCTGCTTCTCCCTTTTTATTCCCAAAAACATCCAGGGGACAACACCCATATATTGTCTTCAAATAATTAAATTCTTGTGTAATTGAATCTCATTAAGATATTTGAGCTCATTGATCAGTTTAATTGATCAGAGCTTTGATAGAATCAAAGTTCGGCTTTCTTCCAACCAGGAAGGAATATGAGACCAAAACCGCCATCATTGACATCATAAAAACTTATCCACTAGTCAAGGATAACTCAGCCGTAAAATAGCCAATTGTTCGTTCCTCTTCTCTAAGACCAACAATCATGTGATTGCTCTTTGAACCAGCACATCAAGATTACCCAGAAGTAAAGTCAACATAATATCTGTATCACAACGTTGCTATCATATCCAAAAGGAAAAAATAAAGTTAAAAAAAGTAGCAACGTGAACCAAAAATATTGTGCCAAACTATGACTAATGGTATGTTTGGCAGTTTGGGAGAGCATGTAGGCTTCACAACCCAAAGGTCGGAGGCAATTTTTAAAAGTCAACAGTAAATAACAACAGCAACAGTTTTTGCAGGCACCCCTATATTAGGGGCCCCTATCCCCAAAAAACTAGTACCATGCGCCCCAACCTCTAAAGGAATATATCAGATTTTTTTACCTCTTACTTTTCCACAAGTTTAGATAGCTACTGAGGTAGAATGTTATGGGACATATTACTTTGCCCAGAATTCACCTAGTGATGAAATATGATCTCTGAATGAAGAAGAACTTAAAGCTGCTTAAGTTTCGAGAGAGAGGCTTCAGGTTAACCAAGGGGTTATGCGCAAAACCGACTTAGGTTAAAAGATTAAAGTCTGGGGCCAAAGTGGAATTATGGGAAGTTACAGGGGCTTGATTGTAAAACCAGAAACTTATATATATGTTCTGGTATTTTCCCGGGTGAGAAAAAAATCATTACTGTAAAAACCTTTTCCATGTGCGAAACTTATTTTCTCTCTTTTGTTCTTCTGTATACGAGATAAATAAAAGTATACTAAACTTCTCCCGAGACGTAGGATGATCACACTGATCAATCCGAACTCGTAAACGATGTGTGTCTCCTTCTCATTACTGCTCAGTTCTTTCGTTGTTTTGATTTCAGAGTTTAATACAGTTTAAACTTTCAAGAACTTGAAACAGAGTTGAGTTTAATTGAAGATTATAGATCTGGTTACAACAAGTGGTATCAGAGCTCGGTCGTGACTTTGAATCATCGCCGGAAGTGAACTTCAGAGAAATCAAGAAATTCAAGAACTCAACGAGGACTGTTGAAACAAGGTGAACAGAGAGGTTCTTGTAGTTGGAAAACCAGAAAGAATGACGACGCAGACATGGAAATTAGAAGTTGAGAAGTTTGATGGAAAAGGAGACTTCGTTCTCTGGAAAGAGAAAGTATGGGCAAGCCTGTGGAATCTTGGCCTTCATACAACCTTGGAAGATAATCCTGAGAGCTGGACTCAAGAAAAAGAGGCGGAGTCCAAAGTGGAGATCTCCACACCTGTGACAGGTATGACCTCAATCTCGACAAAGATTTCAGGAGAAACCACGTTGATGAAATCTTTTAAAGAGGAGTCAATTGAGTCAAGAATGGAGAAGAGTCAGAGAGTAAGAAACATGATTGTGCTCTGTTTGGCCGACCAAATATTAAGAAAGGTTGTGCATGAAAAGACAGCGTATGGTGTATGGAAAATGTTAGAACAGATGTACGTGGAGCAGTCTCTCCCTAATAAAATGTATCTGCTGCAAAGACTGTCAGGATTTAGAATGGATGAAAGCAAACATATCGAGGAAAATTTGGATGTGTTTCAAAAACTTTTGTCAGATCTGCAAAACTTACAAGTGAAAGTGGAAGATGAATATCAAACAGTTTATCTGTTAAATTCATTACCTCCTGCTTATGATCAGTTAAAGGATGTCCTGAAATACTCGAGGTCGACTATAACTGCTGAAGAGGTGAAAGCTGCTGCAAGATCTAAAGAACTCGAGCTTGCTGCTCAAAAGAGAGTAATCAGAAGCTCAGGGGAAGGACTGTTTGTCCGAGGAAGATCAATGAACAGGGAGAGCAATCAAAACAATAAGAACAGAAAGAAATCAAGATCCAAATCCAAAACTAGAGCAGAATGCTGGTATTGTGGAAAGAAAGGTCATCTAAGGAGAGATTGTTTCTCAAGAAAGAAAGCTGAAAAGGGAAACCAAGAAAGTCAGGAAGAAAGGGGAGAAGCTGCAATTGCAAATGCAGCTCCTAATGAATCTGATGTCTTGACAATAGTGGATGCAGATTCATTAATTGCTTCAGAACTAGATATCCAGGATCAGTGGATATTAGACTCAGGATGTACATTCCATATGACCCCTCGAAAAGAATGGTTTCTCAATTTTGAAGAATCAGAAGGAGGAAAAGTCAAGATGGGAAATGATGCAATATGCCCAGTTAGAGGTATTGGAAGTATTAAGATGGAGTTGGATGATGGAACTTCTGTTATATTGACACAAGTGAGATATGTACCTGAACTAAAGAGAAACTTGATCTCTCTTGGAGCCTTAGACCAAACAAACTGTGGCTACAAAGGTGAAAAGGGCTCACTTAAAATCATAAAGGGATGCAGAACAGTTATGAAAGCAGTCCTACAAGATGGCCTATTCATCATACAAGGAAAGGTTGTTTCTGGAGAAAGTAATGTTGCTGCAGTCACTCCAGATGAAACTCAACTTTGGCATAGCAGATTGGGACATATGAGCCAAAGGGGACTTGAAGTTCTGTCAAAGGAAGGATCACTTGAAGGCAAACATATCTCGGCTCTTACCTTTTGTGAAAACTGTGTTTTAGGGAAGTCTCACAGACTATCCTTCAAAACAGGTAAGCATACTTCAAGAAATATACTTGACTATGTACACTCTGATTTGTGGGAAGCACCATCTGTCACACCTTCTCAGTCAAGGTTCCAATACTTTGTCACCTTCATAGATGATTTCTCGAGGAAAGTCTGGATTAGTTTTTTGAGAACTAAAGATGAGGTGTTTGAAAAGTTTGTGGAATGGAAATCTTTGGTAGAAAACCAAACAGGCAGAAGGATCAAAACTCTCAGAACAGATAATGGATTGGAATTTTGTAATCAAAAGTTTGATAGTTTCTGCAGAGAACAAGGTGTACAGAGACACAGAACCTGTGTTTATACTCCACAACAGAATGGAGTGGCAGAAAGAATGAATCGGACAATAATGGAGAAGGTGAGATGCCTACTTGTTGAGTCGGGTTTACCTCAGAGAATGTGGGCTGAAGCAGCAGCAACTTCAGTCTATTTAATAAACAGATCACCATCCACTGCAGTGAATCTTCAGGTTCCAGAAAAGCTTTGGACAAGCTACTCACCAAACTATGATCACCTCAGAAGGTTTGGTTGTGTAGCCTATGTCCATGTTGATCAAGGTAAGTTGAACCCAAGAGCAAAACAAGGAATATTCATTGGTTATCCCCAAGGAACCAAGGGATATAAAGTGTGGATTAAGAATGAAAACAAGGTAATAACCAGTAGAGATGTGATCTTTAATGAGGCCATGGTATTCAAGGATTTGCCTAGAGAAGAAATGGAGTCTGAGAATGATGATAAAAATCAGAGAACTCAAATTCAAATTCCTATACCTGTTAATCCAGGAAATGGAAGAAAAAAGACTCCAGTTCCAGGTGGAGTTTCCTCATCACAGACACTGATAGAAGAATATGTATCTGAATCTGATGATGAGAAAGTGAATGGATCAGATGAGAAGTCTGATGAATCCTCCAAGCAAGATCAGATAGAAACAGATGTTGAGAAGAATACAGAGGAGCAGAAAGATCTTACAGACTGGGTTCTTGCCAGAGACAGAGGAAAAAGGAACATAAAAGTCCCATCAAGATTCAATGAATCAGACACAGTGGCTTTTGCCTTCATTTCTGCAGAAGATATTGAAATAGAAGAACCAAAAGGATATCAGGAAGCAAGGAGAAGCAAAAATTGGCCTATGTGGAAGAAGGCTATGGAAGAGGAAATGGATTCTCTTATAAAGAATGAAACCTGGTCTCTTGTCAAACCAACAGCAAACAAGAGAGTGATTGGGTGCAAGTGGGTTTATAAACTTAAACCTGGCATACCTGGAGTTGAAAAGCCAAGATACAAGGCTCGGCTTGTAGCTAAGGGTTACTCACAGGTTGAGGGAATAGACTACAGCGAGATTTTTTCACCTGTTGTCAAACATGTCTCTATCAGGCTTCTCCTATCTTTGGTAGTTCATCAAGACCTTGAACTAGAGCAATTGGATGTAAAAACTGCTTTTCTTCATGGAAATCTGGAAGAGCAGATCCTCATGAAACAACCAGAAGGTTTCGAGGCTAAAGGAGCTGAAGGATTGGTTTGTCTGCTTAAAAGGTCCCTGTATGGCTTGAAACAGGCTCCTAGACAATGGAACCAACGTTTTGATACATTCATGCTCAGCCAAGATTACATGAGGAGTCAGTATGATCCCTGTGTTTACTTCAGACAACTGAAGGATCAGACATATATCTACCTCTTGATATATGTTGATGATATGTTAGTTGCTGCTAAAAATATGTCAGAGTTGAAGAAGCTGAAAGATACTCTCAATACAGAATTCGAAATGAAAGATCTGGGGCCTGCAAAGAAAATTCTTGGAATGACCATTCAAAGGGACAGAAACTTGGGAAGATTGACTCTGTCTCAGGAAGAATATTTGCACAAGGTTCTGATGACTTACTGTATGGATCAAGTAAAAGGTGTTTCAACTCCATTAGGAGCTCATTTTAAGCTGAGGGCATCAAAGGAGCAAGAGGATACAGATTACTCATTTATGGATACAGTCCCTTATTCTAATGCAGTGGGGAGTATCATGTATGCTATGATTGGAACAAGACCTGATTTAGCTCATCCAGTTGGAGTTATTTGCAGGTTTATGAGTAATCCAAATCGAGAACACTGGGATGCAGTGAAATGGGTACTAAGATATATCAAGGGAACACAGAACTATAAACTGGTCTATATCAGAGATGCAAGCTTTAAGGTGAGAGGGTTCTGTGATTCTGATTTTGCTGCTGATTTAGACAGAAGAAGATCCATAACAGGTTTTATTTTCACTGTGGGAGGAAATGTGGTGAGCTGGAAATCTAGTCTTCAGCATGTAGTTGCATTATCAACAACTGAAGCCGAGTATATGGCTTTGGCTGAAGCAGTAAAAGAGGCAGTGTGGTTGAAAGGTATCGTTGAGGAACTCGGGTTAAAACCAGATTGTGCAGAAGTTTTCTGTGACTCACAAAGTGCTTTAGCTTTGTCAAAGAATCAGGTGTTTCATGAAAGGACAAAGCACATTGATGTCAGACTTCATTTTGTCAGGGACATCATTGCACAAGGAAGAGTCAAGGTTTTGAAAGTTCATACACAATACAATCCGGCTGATATACTTACAAAAACACTTCCTGTGGGCAAGTTCATTTCAGCACTAAAAGTGCTGAAGCTGACTGATGAATGAGAAGAGTCAGGTTTGGAGAAGTTTAGTTCCAGAGTCTACTGCTAAAGATTCAGAGATCAAGGTGGAGATTGATGAAATATGATCTCTGAATGAAGAAGAACTTAAAGCTGCTTAAGTTTCGAGAGAGAGGCTTCAGGTTAACCAAGGGGTTATGCGCAAAACCGACTTAGGTTAAAAGATTAAAGTCTGGGGCCAAAGTGGAATTATGGGAAGTTACAGGGGCTTGATTGTAAAACCAGAAACTTATATATATGTTCTGGTATTTTCCCGGGTGAGAAAAAAATCATTACTGTAAAAACCTTTTCCATGTGCGAAACTTATTTTCTCTTTTTTGTTCTTCTGTATACGAGATAAATAAAAGTATACTAAACTTCTCCCGAGACGTAGGATGATCACACTGATCAATCCGAACTCGTAAACGATGTGTGTCTCCTTCTCATTACTGCTCAGTTCTTTCGTTGTTTTGATTTCAGAGTTTAATACAGTTTAAACTTTCAAGAACTTGAAACAGAGTTGAGTTTAATTGAAGATTATAGATCTGGTTACAACACCTAGTCATATCATAAAAAACCTTAGCTAAGAAGCAACTACATACCAACCTTGAGAACTAAGCTATTAACAGCATTAATCCTTGTCCATTCTACATGCACCTATAGAGTGATGCTCAAAGGGCGAAACCAGCAACCATCTACATAATTTCAAAGAATTGGAAACGCACATTTTAAAAGAAACTTCCTCCGTACTGGTGAGCATCATCATATAAGTTCACCTGACAAGGGAAGCATTTCATGATGAGCCGCTGCACATAGTCTGCCACAGCATTCCGCCTTTCTTCTGATCGCTGATTAGGCTGAATGCATGCAATGATTTGTGCAGTTGTCTCCTCCGCCTTTGACCATTTTTCTGCATCAAGAACACGAATCACCGAATCGGATTCATTGGGCAATAGGCCATTTGGCAATAGCCCGCTTGGCTGTGACCATCTCTCATGTTCGCCCATACAAGGCTGTTCCTTTTACTAACAATTCTATCCTAAATACACCCCTTCCTTGTACCACCCGAAGTTCTAAAATAAAAAACAACACCTTTATTCTCCCTTTAAAGCACGGACAACTAATAAATACCGAATAGTATCTACAATTCAACACGTCAAACTATTATTGGATTATCAATTCCAAGTCACCAATTGAAACTACGGAGAAAAACTCAAGGGAGGAGTTGTCTGCCTTTACTGTTATAAATAAGACCCAAATATTAAATGTATTGGAACATTGTGATTTGCTATGACCAATTGATTAGTACGAATGGTAAAATATTATACCACAGACAACAGAAACTTCACTTAATTTCCCCCAACAAAGCTGATTCTACCTTGATCGTCAAATTCTCAATATAGATGAATTGGACGGTCAAACACTACAGAAAAGTACCCCAAAAAAGCAAAACAAGAAGAAAAATAAAGAGACAGGAAGAAACCCAAATAATGGGATTCCATTTCTGAGGTATTGAAGAAAAAAATCCAATCCTGCAACTTTGTCATATCAAAACCCTAGCTGGAAATGGTTTGAAAAATTGGTCAAAGTGATTAGAAATTGTAAACGGGCCACAGTAATGTCGACAAATCAAGGCGAAATCAAAGAGCAAAGGGAATAGGAAGATCCCATCATTGTTTGCAGTTTATATATGGTAACTGTATTGGAAGAGGGCAAGAAGCAGCAAGAGCAATATGGATCGTAAGAAGTAGAGGAGAGGGGACAAAGGAAGAGATGAACGAAAAACAAAAGCTTGGATATTGGGAGCTAATCGGAGATTACTGCGATGTCTTCGTTGTTGGTTGGGCAGCCGGGGGTTATTTGAATTGGAGTTTAAAACGAAGAAAATGGTGAGGGAAAAAAAAGAATCCGGCGCCTGCAGGACAGAGGAGAAGAGATAGATAAGGAGTGGAGACGCAGAGTACCAACGGGCCAAAACTCCTTGCTCCGCCAACTTTGGTCGGTTGCGCTTAGGTCTAAGTTGGATTGGAATTTTAAGGGAAAACCTGGCTGCAGCCCTGTAGGTTTGAAGGTTTAACGTGCAGAGTCAAATGCTGGAAACTGGAAATGGTAAGGAGAAACCTTGCATGACCAAGGGGGATGGAAATGGAACTATGTGCTGACTTCTTTTTTTCTCCTTTCAGTGGTTAGGTCAGAAATTCCTTGCATTACCAATACCAGAAGAAATGGCAACCAATTCTCCTCAATTGAGAATTCCGGTTCAAGCTACTTCATTGGAGGGAAAATTAGATTAAATATAAACAAAATTGACTATCATCTCTCTCTTTCTTCTCTCTCTGACATGATATATTATCTACTGAATACAACCTGAAGGAGTTGTAATGTACACCCTCATTTATGATCCAAGACGCAACATTTATATTCTTTTTAGTTTTTATACCCTATATTGACGCCCTTCTTTTTATTTTATTTATTTCCCTTTATAATGAAAAGCCGATATGATGTATATTTCATTAAAATTAAATATATATAAAGTAGTCTTCAACTGAACATTTACTTAACTATTTTATGTATCAACTTGAGCACCCATCTTTATAAGAAAATAAGATAGCACTTGTTTAGATTTCTTTATAAAAAATAATTATCAATTTATAATCTTCAACAAATAATTATACAAAACCTCTATATATATGAACTTAGATGAACTTCTTCATCAACAAAATGTAGGGGGAGTTGAAACTTAGCTAATGAAGAATGACCAATCTATTGTTTAATAATGAAAATTAATTACTTATTTACCCCAAAAAAATAATAGAAATTAACTCCCAATTCAGCTTAAATATGGTATTTATGGAAACACATGTATGCTCTGTACTAGGAACTTCAACTTTAAAATTAAAAGTTCTAACTTATCAAATGAAGTTAATATTTATACAAAGGACAGTAGCATATCTTTCCTTCAAGATTGCATTAGCATGTTATGCAATAATCTACCTTTCTAAAAACATCAATCTTCATCCGATGTATCACCCTAGCAAACAATAAGTATGATAAGTGACCTTAAAAAGAGAATGGTTTGTCATCTCAATATTCTAATGATATAGGGAGTAGGGGTGTTTAATATTTAGTGCCAATAAAAAATTTAGACTAAACCGATTGGTTATTCTAAGTTGTGGCCCCTAAGTAAAAAAAAAATCAATCCTTAATTGGTTACGATCCAACCCAAATTAGCCATCTGCTAATCAAACCTAAAAACTTATTACTATTTCACCCAAAAAAATAAATATTTTCAATAATATATATATATATAACACCAGTCTAAGACTGGTAATTCAGGTCTAGTCTCCATTTTAAAAAATTATAGTTATTAACTTGGTTTTGGTCCAGTTTAGTCCTATTTTGGATTAGTGCATACTCTAAATAGGGAGCACATATGTCATCCTAAAGAATCTTGGTCCACTAGTACCTATTGAGGGGTAAAGAGTTCATAATTATAAAGTAAATCCATCCTATTAATAGAGGATGAGAAGTTTAAGATGTTGCTTCCCCTTAAGAGATAAAGAATATGTCTCTAATCTTCAACATTCCTTTATGCCACCAAGAATCAATATACTTACCTTTGCCCATCCATCAGAATCATCCTTAAGTGTATAGGATTTGACTTGTGAGATCCATGTTGAAAGGGAACTTTCTTCATAATCAAACAAATTTTAGGTGTTGTTCTAAGATAAAAGTGCATTGAACCCTAAATATCATTCTTTCATGGATAATCACACCTTCTAATCCAAAACATATTTTTTACTAGTAGGATTTTTTGTTCGTATATATTTTCCACACACAATTACAAACCTTATACATAACATATTACATAATCATAGAGATTGATGCCTATAATCTTTTAATACTTAGTAAGAATATAATAAACTAGCATGAGAATATAATAAACTAGCATAAGTGATTACTTGTATTTGTATTTCCTTTTCTACTTCATGAATAACAAGTATGTGTCATTACATTAGAAGCTACTTTAGTAGTTATAACATAAGAGAATGTGGGGGTGTTTGATTGTACTTGGTCCTATATGGGACTGAGATGCATGAGGGAATAGAAGGTACAGATTGGTGGAGATGTAGTAAGGTGGGTTATGCTTTCTAATTAGTTGGAGCCAAAATACATGATTTCAGTCTTTAGGCTTTTCTATATTGATACAATTTATAATTTAAAAACTATATGAGTCATTAAACCTATCATATCAATAATACACCAATCGAACTAGTGGTTTGTATTAATAAAACCTATAGTCTAAACTAGTTTAATAAACATAGGAACCAATTAATAGAATATATAAAACTATAAATAACGGTATAATTATTGATTTTCATTAAGTTTTTGCCATTTTTTCATAGTTCATCTCCGTACCTTATACAAAATAATTAGGTTAAATTAGGACTAAATTAACTAATTTGCATGTTCTGATCGATTCACCATTTTTTTAGGTGGTTTGATTGATTTTATAAGTTTGATTACTTAACTAATCTAACTAGAAAAGTAATAAAATAAAAACTAGATCATTTTCTACCAAACCACTTCTTTACTAGTTAATGTGGTTTTTTCCCTTCAAACTATGGTATAATCTCATCCAACAATTTTAGGAGTGTATTTTATTTTTCATTTTTTTGAGATGGTTGCTTTGAATTTAACTTAGTTTAGGGCTATAAAACAAAACAACAATACGATTTTATTTGGTATCATATTTAAGTAGTCAAATGTTCCACTTAGAGTTGAAAAACACCTCTAAGTTGGGAAACATGGTAGGTTTAATTTTTATTATCAAATGAAATAATTAAACCCTTACTTATCCTAAATAAGGGAGTGATTTTAAAAAATTTATATATGTAATGTATTAAAAAATGGCATGAATTGATTAACTAGATATACTTCTATTTTTAAGATCTTTATGCAAATGTCATGACACTCACAGTATATGGAGTGTATTTTGTAGTTCTCTGTGACTACTATAAAGTCTTGAGGGATAATTTGGTTTGGCTCTAAAAACAAATTTCAATCATTGTTATTTATAAAGTTATATCTATTTTTATACTAGCTACTAACTAGAATAAGCATCAAACAAAAGAAATTAATAACAACAACGTTCTTGAATCAATCATTAGTTGAACTTAATAAGAACAAACAATGTGTAATACCCCCAAATCATAGAACCAATTTTTTATTTATTTTGAAGACAATACAGAAGCATAACAAAATAAAAACTAGGATATGTCACCACCACATCAACTATGATATATGTGTGATCAACACTTAAAACATGCTTAATGCAATGCAAAATGGAATGAATGGACAAAAGATGCATGTGTTAACAATATACCAACAATGAAGATGAGAATAATATAGAAGGGAAGGATATACAAATTCAAAATATAGGAACCAAAGACAAGTGTTTAACTAACAGGACATAAGAAAAATATCCCAACATAGTGGGCAAAACAATTTAAGTTAGTTAGCAATACTATTAACTAAACAAAATTGTAAATCTCAATCCCCAAGCAATGCCCAGCTACTAGCCCACATCATCGTCTTCGGTATACTCCACTTGAGATCCATACCCTTGCAATTTTTTCTACGCTCACTAGAGTAGAAGCTAGATTATCAAAATAACCACACAAATGTAGTTTAAGTACAATGACGAATCGGCAAAGCAAACTACGTAGAATATAACAATATGATATGTGACATGCTTAGAAAATATAACACATAAGATCATGGATAACATATATGATATAGAAAAATGTGTAAATCACACGTAACCACTCATCCATGAATCTCTAGGAAAAGCCATAAGGGTAATTCCAAGTAATGCCATTATCCATGATGGGGACTAGCTGAAGGGGAAGGTTGGCTGGGTTGTAGGTTTGTGGGGGTGATAATGGAAGGGGGAATCGTGTAGGGCTTTTAGGTGAGAGGTAGGAGATGGGGAGAGAAAGGGAACAGAGGAAAGAAGGGAGGGAGAAAAAAGGAAAAGAAGAAAGAGGGGAGGGGTTTGGGTTGTTTCCCAGGAGAAAAAAGAAAAAGGGGAAAGGGGAAATGAGCGGGGTCAGTTGGGGAAGAAAGGAAAAGAAAAGGAGGGAGACTGCTTGGGTTGGCTTCAACGCAACCCAGGCGGGGGAGGAAGAAGAAAAAGAAGACAAAGAAGAAGGAACAAAAGAAAAGGATAAAGGAGAAGAAAAAAGAAGAGAAAGAAAAAGGGAAAGGGAAAAAAAAGGTTGTAGGAATTTTAGGTTGGGTTTTTAGAGAATTTATTGAAAGTTATAAAAAAATTATAATTTATTTTAGGCTAAAAAATTAAAATAATGTCTTGAAATAAGGCTAGATAATAAATTTTAAGTATCATATTATTATTATTATTATATGTTCATATATTTTATTTTATTATCTTATTATTTATTCTTATGAAAATTTTTGAGGTATTACATTAATAGTGTTTTTTATCCCTTCCAAAATTGATTTTATCCTTACCACTTCAAAGTGGCCTAGTTAAGTGTGCGGTATTACATCCTCAACAAGTATAAGTTAGCTTCAAGGATATACCACAAATTTCCATCTTAGAAGTAAATGTTGAATTTTGCGAAGGAGTTTTAAATTGCCAATATGCCATTTCATCAAGAGATTTCTCTACGCCACTCATCATCTTGTGGTGTAATGGGAAATTAACACTTAGAGAGTTGAGTCCTAGTTCCTCTATGTTTGCCATGAATTATAGGTAACTCCCTCCTTGAGTCTTTTCTAAAATCTATTATAATTTTTCAACAATTCTCGGGAAAGGGACCTAAAATACTCAAAAATCCTAATTTAGAAATTATGTTAAAATAGGGATTTATTAGGAAAATTAATTAAATAAATTAGTTTATTAAAATAAGGGGAATTATTTAAGGCAAAATCAAGAGGAAAATAATAAATAATATAATTAGGAAAAATTAGGGTGTTTTGCTAATTAAAATGGAATTTAGGAAAAATTATTCAAAATATCCCAAACTAATCTAAAACAGAAATTTAGTTATTATTTTACTAAACGCTATTATTCAAAGATACTAAAATATTCTAAATATCCCAACCCACCTATTTTTCCTTTTTCCTTTTTTTATTTTCCTTTTTTCCCTTTCTTTTTCCTTTTTCTTTCCTTTCTCTCCTTTCTCCTTTTCTTTTTTTTTCCCTTCTTTCCCCGGATTGGGCCAACACCTCGCAGCCTAGACCCCTCTCTTCTTCCTTCCACATGGCCCAGCTCACACACTTTTTTTTCCTCCGCCCATTGCCCTGTCGCCCAATCTTCCTTCTTTTTCTTCTTTACTTTGCCATGGACTGGTCAGCCGACCCTTCTTCTTCTTCTTCTTCCCCCGCTCCTCTCCTACGTGAACCTACAACCCTACCACCACCGTCCCCCTCCTCTTCCACCTTACATCGACCAACCTACCTCATCCTCTCTCCCCGTCACTTTCCTTTCCTTTTTTAACCCCAACCAACCCCACATCTCCCCTTCACGCGTGCCCCTCCCTTTTCTTTTCTTCTCCCCAACCCAACCTACCCTTACCATTTGCAGACTTGTACTGGCCTGCCATCGTCGGAAAGTGACCCTGCCATACCTACCCCCTCTCGTCCTCTTCCCCCTTTGTCGTTTAGTCCCCCATTTGCCAATAAATACCCCATACCCAACCCTTGATCGAGCTCTCTCGTTGTTGCCTAGAAACTTACCTCCCTTGCACCACCACCTGTTCAAACGCTCCCTCTGCCACTGTCGCCTAGCGCCGCTGCCCAAACCACCTACCAAACTACTCCCTGCATCACCCTCCACCGAACCACACCACCCACCACCTCTAACTCCTCTTGCACAAGCCACCACAACCATGCCAAATTGGCTGCCCAAATTGCCAATTTTCCTCCATCATCGCCCCTCGCACCGCTGTGCACCGCCATCCCCGCCACAACCACCACTCCCCCTACCCCCCAAAATAACCAACAGAGTCTCCTCTACCTTCCTTTCCCCCTGCCTCCCTCTCCTTCAGCCTTCATCCGCCTCCACCACCTTCGGCCACCACACCAATCGCAGCTTACGCTGCCCCTTTGGCTGCGCCACCACCACCATTCCAACCCTCTCAACCCAGAGCATCCACCACCACCACAACCACCATCTCACTCCCCCTCTTCTAGCCTAGAAACCCTCCTTTTCAACTTCTCTTCCTTCTCCATTGCCGCCACCGTGAGCCACTGCTGGCGTTGCCTAGTCACCACCACCTCTATGTTGTACCCTAACCTCCTCAACCCTTAAATATTATTAATGTAATTATTATCATTTTATTAGTATTAATATCATTATTCTTATTCTTATTATTATTGTTGTTGCTGCTGCTGCTGTTGTTAGTATTATTATGACTCTAGTATTTTTATTATTAAGATTCGAACCATTATTATTATTATTATTATTATTATTATTATTATTATTATTATTATTATTATTATTATTAACTTTGGCCCTATTATTACTAATGTTATTATTATTATCATTATTAGAACCCTTATTATTATTATTATTATTAAGATTCACTACTACTACTACTACTACTACTACTACTACTACTACTACTACTACTATTATTATATCATTATTGTTATTATTACCTATATCACTAATATTACTATTACTACTAGCATTATTATTATTATTATTATTATTATTAGTATCATTATTGTCACTATTATCATCATTATTATTATTATTATTATTATTATTATTAAAGTTATTATCTTTAGTAATATAAATATTACTAATAATACTTCAACATGGACTAATATAACTAACAAGACCTATTTTGGCTAGTAATAGTATGATTAGCTACTTTAAGAATAATACCCTACTTTTACTTATAAAACTACTATTATCATTATTAACCCTAATATTAGGCTATGATAAGGATAAGGTAGGAAATAATGGTAATATTGGTTAGAGGGAAGTTAACCCTAATATTTTCCTCTTATAGGTGAACCAAATCAAAACCCTAAGGAAGTGTAGGAGCATACTCCAAGCTTGATGTTGCATTAGGTAAGGATATGGTTAAGGCTTGTGTGTGTGAGAATGTGCTATGTATGTTGGTTTGATGTGTGTACTTTATATATTACATTATCATGTTCTTGTAGCACAGCTTGCTAAGCATGGAGCTAAGGTAAGTTGCATGTGTTTATGATATGAGTAATATGATGTTATTACTTGTACTTGAATTGTTCCTATGTAATATTGTCCCTCGTGACATGCATGATAGGAAGCTTTAAGTAGCATGATTTGGTTGTGAGAAAAATGGAAAGGAATGAAGAAAGTGATTTGAATAGAGAATGGTAATTATGGCCTAATTATCTTATGACCTATGGATGGACAAAAGGAGGAATAATGGGAATGAATTAAGGGAATGGATCAAAACATTCATGGAGAGCCTAGGGTTTGCATGATATGGCTAGCCTTTTCATGTGGATGACTTTTACGTGGAAAAAGTTGATTTGAGCATTAAGTAATGTAAGGGAAGACTTGTTAGAGTAATTGGAGTTCATATGTGAAAAATAGTATATAGGTTGATGTAAGAATATATAGGAGACTTGACTAGGGTTTTGGGAGGAAACCCTAAGTGAGAGAAATGTGTAAGGAAAGGAAAACTAATAGAATTAGTTAGAATGAGAAATAAAATATGGAAGGGGTGTCACATAGAGGAAAAGTGAGTCAAGTGAGAAAAATATATTTGGGTGTTGAGTGAGTGACATGAAAGAAAGGAGAAGTACTATGGTTTTGGGGAGTGAACTAGGGTTTTTGTGATCACATGTTGGAGTTGGATAGTAAGGTTGTGATGTTAGGTGTGAATCAAGGGAAGTGATGGTTTTTGTAACAAAGAATAGTTTTAGGTTATCATGGTGAGTGGAAAAAGATGGAAGAAGTCTTGAGGTCATAGGTTGTGTTGGATATGTGTCATGTGGAAGAGTTGATGATAAGTAAGAGTGATGAATGAATAACATTATATGAGAAAGAGAGGTGCTAGAGTTTTGGGATGGACAACTAGGGTTTCGTGGCCACATGTGTTATATGGGAAGTAAAATGGGTGCTTGGGGATGAATTGAGTGGGGTGATAAATTGGAGGAGCATGAGTTGTGTGGGATAGATGAAGGTTGGGTCATATAAGACAAACTACGATTTCTTGGAGGAAACCCTAGAGACTGATATTAAGTTGATGTAGAGATACGATAGCTAGGCCTCGGAGTAGAGTATTCATGGTAATGAGGAAAGAGTGGGAAAGAATGTCTGGATGTACTAGAGGAAGTAAAATTCCCAAGATATGGGATAGGATTTTCGGGAAGTCGAGTGGGTCATGCATGTCTAGTCGGGGTTGTGTATGGAATAAGATACAATAAAACACTAAACACTTAAAGTGAAAGATCATCGAGCCAGGGCCCAGTGAGGTTATATATTTTCTGGTCCACCGACTATAATAGTGGTCAGGTGCATTTTGCCTTGTTGAGCAATTTTTCGGTCCACCAACTATAATAGTTGTGATACCCCCAAATGGAGCGGAGTGTTATAAGGATTTATTTGGCTACTTATATTAACATAGTATACCATCCTTTATGTGATTCCATCCTAAGAACTCTAAAGTTAAGCGTGTTGGTCATGGAGTAATTTTTAGGATGAATGACCCTCTTGAGAAGTTTTAGAAAATTTCTCAAGAAGTGTGTGAGTGAGGACAAAGCGCATCGAAAGGACTCGTGTTGATTTGTAGGGCCAACCGATCAATCCAAAAGTGCTCTAAGGTAGCCCCATGTGGTCGTATCTACTCGGGGTGTTACAAATGGTATCAGAGCGAAATTGCGACAGTGAGTTGAACTTGGATGAGCCAATCAGCCACCTACCGAGACGATTCTTGGGATAAACTGTATTGAGATAGTTAGTGGTTGAGGCGTAATGAGGACGTTGCGTTTTTTGAGTGGGGTTGAATGTAATACCCCAAATTGAGCAGATTATTATAAGGATTGATTTGGCTACTGATTTCAATATGGTATACCATCTTTTAGGCGATTCCATCCTAAGAACTTCACTGTTAAGCGTGTTGGCTATAGAGAAATTTTTAGGATGGGTGACCCACCTGTGAAGTTTTAGAAAATTTCTAAAAATTTCTCAGGAAGTGCATGAGTAAGGAAAAAACACACTGAAAGAACTTGTATTGATCTATAGGACTGGCCTATCAATCCTAAAGCACTTCAAGATAGCCCTGTGTTGTCGTATCGACTCGAGGTGTTGCAATAATAGTTAGGAGCATTTTACCCTTTTGAGTGTTTCTAGTTCATCGGCTATAATAGTGGAGGATTTCGGTCTTGATAAACCAAACTTTACATGGTAATAAGTCATGGGAAGATACTATTTACTTACAGTGGAACACCTTGTGAGTCAGGGCTAGTGAGGATATATTTTTTCGGTCCACCAGCAATAATATTGGTCAGGTGTGTTATGTCCTATGGAGTGTTTGCGGTCCACCGACCATAATAGTGGGGTTCCCGTACTCACGCAGAATTAATATGAGAAATGTGTGAACTAGAAGTGTAAGACATGGAAAGATACTAATTATTTATAATGGAACACCATGTTAGTCGGGGTCACTGAGGTTATATATTTTCTAATCCACCGATTTTAATAGTGGTCAGGCGCGTTATGCCCTGTAGAGTGTTTTTGGTCTACCGACTATAATAGTGAGGTTCCCATACTCACATGGAATTAATATAATAAATGTGTAAGATAAAATATTAGTCTAAGTCTGGCCTGCTCTTATAAACCTAAATTATGCCTTGTATGCCTTACGTATTTATTTTCTTACATGGCCTTACTTGTGTGCTTCTTGTTGGTCTTACCCATATGGTTACCTTACTTAGTATGTAGCGTATTGACCACCCTTTCATAGGTGCTGCTCATTTCCATGAACATATGGCCCTTCTGAATTTATGCAGGTAGGTAATACCGTGTTTGATGCCTATGACGTATTGGATGCGTCAGATGGGGATGTGTACTAACCATTGGACCTACTTGGGGTTGAGAATGGATGTTGACCAGACTCTCTTTATTCCTATTTATCAATGGTTCTCGTTTTATTTTAGTTTTGTTTTATGGCATTGTACCTTTTTATCCCTTTTGGGAACTTGACTATGTAATCATTTTCGGTTGTAAAAACTTTTATCGCGCACTCTGATTTTCTTGTTATGAAAACTTCAATTTCTATGAACCTTTGTTGAAGTTGTATAATATCTTGTGGAAACTTTTCTTTAGCCTTGTGGTTAGTTCGAGACTGGCCGGGGGCCGAGCTTGTACTGATCACGACGGTAGCACCCCCGTACTTGTATTTGTTTGTTTAAATGAAAATTTTAAACCATAATTTTTATGAGTGTTACAAGTTGGTATTAGAGTTGGTTTCTACTGCTCTTCTAATTTCAATTTTTTAAGTTGATACCATAAGTTGGTATCAGAGCATTGGTTTTGGTAACTACGCCTATTTTCAAAGTAAATTTTTGATTTACAAAAGGATAAACTAGGATAAACTAGGAAGTGTTTTTGAAAGGGAGATAATAGATTGTGAAGTGTTTTCATACCCTAACAAAATCTTTTTATTTTAATACCTTTGAGTCCGGTGCCACTGTGAGAAAAAAAAGGATAAACTAGGAGTTTTTTTGAAAGGGAGATAGTATGTGATCATAGTGTACCCAGTTACTTGCAAATGTGGCCTTAGTCTTAGGCGAGGTAGACTTCTTAGTAAACCCTTTTCTTTAAGGGGGTAGTTGTATAGCTATTGATGTTAGTATTATCATTAACCGCTTAGAACATCATGGCCCTTAACCCCAGGAATTAGCAAGTGACTTTGGGGATGAAGTCTTTCTTTAAGGGGATAGTGATAAAATACCCCAAAACCCTAATTTAAGAAATTATGTTAAAATAGAAATTTATTAGGAAAATTAATTAAAAGAATCATTCTATTAAAATAAGGGGAAGTATTCAACGCAAAATCAAGAGGAAAATAATAAATAATTTAATTAGAAAAAAATTAGGGTGTTTCGCTAATTAAAATGGAATTTAGGAAAAAATATTCAAAATATCCCAAATTTATCTAAAAAATAAATTTAATTATTATTTTACTAAATACTATTATTCAAAGATACCAAAATATTCTAAATATCCCAAACCACCTATTTTTCCTCTTTTTTTTTCTTTTTTCCTTTTTCCTTTTCTTTTTCCTTTTTCTTTCCTTTCTCTCCTTTCTCCTTTTCTTTTTTTCCCTTCTTTCCCCGGATTGGGCTAACCCCTCACTGCCTAGACCCTTCTCTTCTTCCTTCCATGCAGCCCAAGCCGCACACTTCTTTGTTTTTTTCTCTACCTATCATCCAGCCACCCGGTCTTCCTTCTTTTTCTTCTTTTATTTCCCCTGGACCGGCCAACTGACCCTTCTTCTTCTTCTTCTTCTTCTTCTTCTTCTTCCCCCGCTCCTCTCCTACACGAACCTGCAACCCTGCCACCACCGTACGTCAACCAGTCTGCCTCCTCCTCTCTCCCCGTTACTTTCCTTTCCTTTTTCGACCCCAACCAACCCCACATCTCCCCTTCACATGTGCCCCTCCCTTTCCTTATCTTCTCCCCAACCTAACCTACCCTTGCCATTTGCAGATTTGTATCAACTTGCCACCACCGTCCGGTGACCCTACAATACATAACCCCTCTTATCCTCTTCCCCCTTTGTCATTTCACACTTATAATGCTTGAGAGAAGGATTGAATAAATTCACTTAGAAACTTGATTACTTCTTTAAAAATTGCACTTGAAAAATGGTTTGAATAAGTGTTGTATTATAATACCCTAAATTTTTAGCTAACCCTAATCTTGAGTAATTAATATTGTAACCTAATCCTAATATCAAAAAATAAATATCTCAACCTTATCCTAATTATCTAAATCTAGGACTTAACTTAATTTTTATTTATCATTAATTAATCCACCATATTATCTTAACTTAAATTACAATGATCTTGTTTTAACCAAAAACTAAAAATACTACACTCTATTCTTTTCCCTCTTCTCCTTTTTCCTCTCTTCCCTCTCGATTGATTCCCCCTCCTTCTCCTGCGTGGAACATTGTCCACAGATAATACTCACACTTCTCACTTCCTACCACTTACGAGATCATCCCTGACTCCCATCAACTCCTACCTTTTATGCATGAGGATAGGGGTTAAAAAAATTTCCTCACCTCCCTCGCCCGTCTTTGTATAGTATATATACATACACATAGTCCACATTAAATGCTACCATCACTACTCTCTATCTCTTTTTTTTTTCTAAAACCAACACATCACCACTTCCCTCCTTTACGACCTCCTTCCTGTTGCTAAAATCGCCCAAGCCCACCCCCACCGATGGACTCAACTGAGGCATCAACACAACCACTAGACACCTTTGTTATTGCCTCACCTTTAGAACCGGCCACCTTCGCCACAAACTTCCCCCAACCACCGACCAAAACCACCAATAGTACCCCCTCCATTTGGTCATTTTCACCACAACACACCCACTACCTTCGTCTAACTCCACCACACTATTTTTTCCCTTCCTTATTGCAGCATTTTTCACCACAACATAACCCCTATCCCTTTAGCAGCTTTGGCCAAAACCCCCTCCATCACTTCAGCAACCTTTGCTGAAGCTCCTCCTCCTTCACTTCAGTAACTTTAGCTAAAGCCTTCTCCTTTATTTTCCTTTCCTTGATTACACAATTTTCTTCCCCAAACAACACCCTTATTTTGTTAGGTTTTTCTTCCTCCCTTTATCATTCTATTTCCTTAAGAATTTCCTTAATTAGGTGGTTTAATCCTAATGATGTTTTAATTTTATTTTCTCATGTAATTTACCCATGGTCCCAAAAGAGGCAGAATAGGTTTTGCAAGCTTAGAGACCAGAGTCGTTTTAGTAAGGATACTTATAGTAGTTTAGGATTTTGATTGCTAAGTGCTATACATTATTTTATGGTGTACCATGTTATTGTGATTATGTGAAGTAATACATGATTGTTGACACTATGAATTGCGGTTGGTATTATATGATAGGAAAAGAGTAAGTAGAGTTTATGCGATATGGTTATTTTATGTGGAAAAGCCTTCGGTGTGAAAAATGATTGCATCATGGGTTTTATTTATGGCATTCTGAATGTGAAATGATTATGGCAAGGTCTTTGGAGAAAAAATGTGGATTTTGGAGATGATATTACTAAACATGGAATATTCATAAAATAAGGGGAGGATTTTTTTAACTAATAATGGCATTTTGGTCAACGTGGGTTAAATATAGTAATCACGGTAGGGCTGTGTAGAAAAATCGGGATCCAAAAAACCAATCCGGTATCTGGAAAAACCGATACAAAATTTTGGATATCCGATCCGGTTTTTGAAAATCAGAGTGGATATCTGATCCGGTCAAATATAAGTTTGATTGGAGCGGATATCCGATCCGATTTTTTATTGGATAATCCAATCTGCCAAAAATATCCGGTTTTAAGAATAAGCCAGTTATATTTAGGTATAATTTAATTTATAATATGGATTTTTTTTCTTTCAATCTTCAAGTTTGGATCATTTTTTTACTATAGTACATAAGTCCAAAAATAATTTACTAAACTAAAGTCTAAAATAAACATAGGTCGTTCCACGGTTCTAGAGCGTCATTGTTCACAAATCTTGATCGTTAATTTTTGTGGATATGATTAATCATGTATTATATCTTTTTGTATGCAGGTTGAATAATTAAACAAGTGTTTCTGCAGGAAAAAAAATAGTTATAGATTATGTAAGTAAATTTAATAATCGGATATTTTTTCAATAATCGGATATATCTAAAATCCGATCCGATATTTCAGATATCCGATGTTTAGGATATCTGGAGTATTCGGATGCGAATTCGGATATAGGATATCAAATATCCGGTCGGATCAGATATCCAAAAAAAATCTGTTCGGATACGAATATCCGATAATGCACATCCCTAAATCATAGTATTATAAAGTATTATATCATCTAAAATATGCTAGGTAATCTATATGGAGTGGTTGGAGTAGTAGTAACCTTAAACCGAAGAGGCTATTATCATATGTGCTAAATGGTAGATTTAGACCACAAAACTTGAAATTGTTATTAATATCAATGTTTTTGGAATGTATAATAAATTTGGTAATAGTTTGAGCTCTACATGAAAAGTTATGACAAAATTGTGAAACTAGGGCTTATAAGCCTTACGAATAATAACTTTTGAGATAGGGTTTTTGTCGTATGTGTAAGATGTGGGATTTAGACCTCTAAATTTGGTTATGTTAATAATAATAATAATAATAATAATAATAATATTTTAGGAGCATATACTAAATTTGGTGGGTAAATGACCAATATGGGAGAAGTTATGCCACAATTGTTAAATTAGGTATTTGAAAAATAAGGATTTTAACTCTAGAGAACGAATTTATAACATGCGTGATGTGATGACCTCTTTTAATGTGTTTTATACATTAGAATCAATCATGAATAAGATATTAATCATTCAAAGTGAAATATTACTTGATTTTGGGCCAAGGTGATGTTTTCAAATCCTTTCAACTAGATGATAATAGTGACTCAAGAGCGTTTTGCCCTGAGAAAGTGATGTTTTTTATTCCACCATATTATAATAGTGACTCAGATGTGTTTTCCCTAATAAGGTATTGTAGTTCATTCTATCATATTCAGAATAGTGGGGGCCATGGTCATTGTGACTAAGAATATGAATTGAGTAACCTAATAGATAAGACACAAATGATTTACAATGGAAGAGTACGTGAGTTAGGACCAAGGTGATATTTTGATATCCATTCCACCAGATAATAATAGTAGCTTGGGATCATTTTGCCCTGATAAGGTGATGTTTTCAATTCCGTTCCACCGAATGATAATATTGACTCAAGTGTGTTGTCCCTAATAAGGTACTTTAAACCATTCCACCAGTTTTAAAATAGTGGGGTTCATAAAATCAATTTATGTAAAAGAATAAAATGGTTGTATCTAATAAAGAGGTCTGGATTGGTATTTTCCTAATGAGACTTTTCATAAAATGTATACGTACTTATCATCTATTATGAATGCATGTTTTCATATGTATCCCTAACTTTATAGTATGATTACCTTACTCAATACGTAGTGTTCTGACTATCTTTTTTATGTGTGCTAATCATTCCCACTTGTAGAAGACCCTAATACTTTTGTGCATGTCTTTGAAGACTAGCTAGATGATTTTTCTTCCTTTGATGCAATGTACGGAGAGGAGTGACATTTTATCTGTACTAGGTGTTTGGGCGAAGAGTTATGTTATTCAGATGATATTTTACCCAGGTACCATTTGGACTTTTTGATCTATAGTATTCCTTAGTTGTATTTTAATATTATAACCCGAAGTTAATCTGCAAAACTCGTATTTGTATTTATAAAAGCTTATTTCATTTCTAATTGCATTATTTTACTATGATTGGTTTTAGCCTTGTGATTGATATAATAATGGTTTGGTAAACCAAACTTATGTCAATTATGACGGTAATATCCAATATTTTGATCATATGATTCCATTGTAAATAAAACAAAAATTAGTAGTAAATTTAGGATGTTACCTTTCTACTTATAAATATTCCATTAACTCTTTGATCCATCAGCTTTCTCGGATAATTCTTCTATTTCTAATATACAAGTTTCTTCATCCTCTTAGTTGGACTTATATTCCAAGAACTCCACTTGAATAACTCTCAAAATGTTAGATGTGGACTCCAAGGCTAACTTAGCAAGAACATCAGCTATGAGATTCCATGTTTTTGGTATCTAGATCAAGATGACCTCTTTGAGTTGTTTTGAGAGTGACTTTGTCACTTCCAAGTACGATCCCATGATAGACTCCCTATTCTTATAAATTTTGATGTATAACCAAACCACCAATGCTAAGTGACTATGAATTTTTAACTTTTCTATTCGCAATTCTCTTTCCATCATCAACCTTGTCAATACTACCTTGTACTTTTCTTTATTATTGGTGGATAAAAAGATAAACTTGATGGTGTGTTTAGATATTATTCCTTTTACATCCACTAAAATAATCCCATCTCGGATGACATGTATGGTTGGTGTCTCATCCATATACACTAACTATACTCCCTTTCATATCAAACTAAGGTACCTTATGCTAATGGAAGGTCTAAAACCATTTTCATCCAAGCCACCAATGTCTTAGTCTTCTTGTTCCTCAAATATTAGTTTCATTATAAAACTAGCCAGCACCTACACCTTAATAGTTTGGTTGGGATGATAGTTGATATCCAACTTTCTCAACTCAATCACTCATTGATCATCTAACCCATGTTCTCTAAGTAATGTAATACGATCTTTCATGGAAAGTTTTTACAAACATAAATGAAGCAATCTTCAAGGTACAACTTCAACTTTCTTATACTAATACATGCTGATATTATTGAGGTGTTTGCCACTAAATAAATGAAGAGTGTTTCCTCTATTGTTGGTGTCACTAGTGAAGGTATTAAAGTTAGGTAGGCTATTAGATCTTAAATCACTTAATAATATTCAACTATTGAGTTTAAATATCCCTTTTCCTTAAGTACTTAGGAATAGGAGGCTTTTATCTGCTACTTAAGATAGAAATCTTTGTAAGCTAGCCAACTTTTTAGAGAGTTTCTATAGGCCAACCTTGTTTGTAGGTGGTTTCTTGTTCATAATGATCAACACTTTGTCTAGGTTCATATTTATCCCTTTGTTGGACACCATGAAATAAAGGAATTTGCATGCGCCTATCCAAATGCACACTTGGCAAGGTCCAAATTCATTTATTGCTCTTGAAGGGGATAAAAGGCAACCCTTAGGTTAGTTATGTACCTTGTTTCAACTTTACTCTATGATCTTAAAAGATTTTTTTGATAAGCTTATGATATGTATCCCTCATATTATTTAAGCCAAATGATATAATGTTAAAATACTACTTTTCTCATTCATTATGAAACTTGTTTTTGGCTAATATTCCTTGACTAAAGCAACCTAATGATACCTAGAAAAAAACATCAATGAAGTTAATACATTCATGACTTATTCTTGAGTCAAATAGTTTCTCAACTCTTGGTAGTTATCCTTTGGGTGCACCCTATTCAAGTAAGTAAAATCGATGAATATTCTACATTTGAAATTAGTTTTTTTTAACCAAAATTGGGTTATAGATCTATTTTACATATTTTATTTATCTTATAAATCCGGAATCTATGAGTTTTGCAACTTTATATTTTATGAACTTTATATTCTCAAAACCTACCACCTTGTTCTTTTACTTGAATGATTGTTTCTCTAGTGTGATATCTAACCAATTTTTCATAACTATTCTTGGGATGCTTTCCAAATCTGCCATCAACCAAGAAAATACATTTACTTCATTCTTGAATAATTTTATATGCCTGGCTTTCACAGGTGCTCATAAATGTTTTTCAACATTACCTGGCCAAATTGTATCCTTATCTAGAAACACTACTTCTATTTTAGTGGTTTATTTCACTCAGGGGGGATCTTATAGTTGTTTATCATCCTTTATCAACAATTTACCCTTGTATTGGGATTATCCGGGTCCTTTTTTCACTTCCAAAGCATAACATTATATAGTTTGAGTTTAGTCCCCTCACACTTCACCTCTAAGAATCCCTACAAGGAACCTCATCAACAACTTTACCATGAATACACTAGCCTTTAACCTTATTAGGGTTAGCCTACCAAGAATGAAGCCAAGGATTAACCTATAACGGTAAAAACTAATCTCTTATTCTATGGCCATATGACACTCTTATTATCAAAGGTAGGTCCGTATATCCTTTTATGTCCATATTGTATTTAGTAAATCTAACTAAGTGTGTGAGTGATGATTTAACCATTAAGTCAACAAATCCATATACCTATATGCTTCATCAAAGATGATATTGTAACACCATCAAATTTTGCAACCAATTTTTTTTTAAAAGAGTAATGCAAAAGCAAAATAAAAAGTCTAGGGTGAAACTGATGTATCGAACATTAAAAAGGTGTGGTTGTTGCCTTGTCAATGTTAGGTGCTAGGATAAGGTTGGAATGATAAAATAAAACATTACATCTACTTAACTATAATAAACATATATAGAAATAACTATAGTGATAAGATTATATAAACCAACAAAAAACACGAAATATTTTTAATAGAGATAAAAGGTTTAAATGACTAACAAAACAAAAATACCCCAAACGTAGGTATAAACTTTGGCGGGTGGCCAAGATACAAGCATCATCACTCCTCACCTAACATTTATTAACCATCAATGGAGATATAGCTATCATATCCACCACTAACTAGGCCTCATCATCTTGAACAAAAATATCACCTATCCATTGCATGGATAGGGACCATAAGTGGTAGTATTAGTGAGTGAATACCATGTATGAACTAATTATCACACATAAGCACCAGTATGCTAGAACTCTATGCATAACATAAAAGAATAATGTCATAACCATCATAAACTCATAACATAAGGACATGGTATAATATCACATGAAGAACCATATTCTAAGGGAAGAAACTATAAGGCATCACTAGCAAGTCATTCCATCATAGCATAAAATCTAGTACATGATTTCACGAGTGTTTTAAGATGATAACACTAAATACATAAAAAAAAATCACATTAGGACATCACATCACATAACTGATGGAAATTTAGGTCAAAATCATAAAAATAGTCATCACGACAAGGAATCAATAAATAGCTATTTTGGAAAAGGTATAAATAGTATGCACTCAAATCCACGACACATGAACATTTAGGTCAAGGGTCTTATCCAAGGATGACACATCCACCTTATATCAATCGCCAAATGCCACAACAACTTGGACACACAATTATCACCATCATTGGTCTCCTACCATGATGGCCTCACCAATGGTATCCTAATCCTTAAGTATGCACTCCCCAAATAAGGTTCAGAGGGACTTATAGGATATAAAAGGCAGTAAGCTACTTTACAACTAGCAGTCCCTTCTCTTTAACAAAAATACAAAATAAAGGTCTTGAGGATAGTGTTTTTGTAACACTAACACAAAGTGTATTCCACAAGGAAAACTCATATAGTACACATATCTCACAACCCATAAGTGTTTAAGTTTAACAAAAAATCCTAGAGAAAATAAGAGAAATCTCATTATTATCTAAAAATACAACTTTAAGTTAGAAAATCCAAAAAGGGTAAATGAGAAAAAAAAAACTATGATAAAATAAGCTTAGTAATTATAAAATAGAAATGTACACAAAATTTGGAAAATTAACAATTCACAAGCATCACTATTTATAGCTCGACAAAAAATATCATTTTATACCGAAAAGTTTAAATCTAAAAAATAAAGAAAATATTTTTATTACCAAAATTCACTATCATACTTCATTACTATTCATGAGATAAATTTTCCACAAAATATCATCAATTTCAAAAAAAACCTTAAGATCCATAATGCCCCCAACATGGCCGAAAATACCCATAACCAAAACATGGCACAAATCAACCACAAACATACTAAACCATTATTATATGTAATAAAACAATAGTTCATACCTTACTTTGCTCTAAATTAAACAAGAAAAATCTCCTAGATTAAGTCTTCAAAACCTTAAAAAACCCATAAAAGTTTAGAAGAATATCGTGGAAAAGATTAGAAAGGAAATAAAAACGAAGGGGGGGGGGAAGAACCAAGAATGATGAAGTTTTAGAGCTTACAAGTTGAAAATGGCGAAGGAAGGAATATGATGATGGTGGATGAAAATTATGGATAAAAAGAGAGATGAATTATTTGGAGAAGAATAGAAGAAAAAATAAATAATATGTCATGACAAGTGAAGAAGTGTAGGAAGGGTAAAGAAGTAATGTGGTAGAAACTTAATTATTAAGTATATTTACAGATTTGGTGAAAATATCAAGGAAGAAGGGGGAGGTGGAACATGAAGGAGGGAGGATAATATGAGTGGAAAATATACATCTTCATAAAGAAATGTTATTGGAGGTTTAATCTCATAAAAGTTAGAGTAGGATGGAACAAAAGAAATTGAATTTGATGGTGTATACACACTTAATAATATCTAATAAATCTCAAATATTATAAAATTAATTATAAAATATTTTTAAATGATTGAAAATTTTAAAACACTAAAATATATAAAACTCTAAAGTTTTATAAAATTAAGATATATCAAAGGGTTTTTTTGAAGCTTAAAACACATTTAAGGCATATTAGTATGATAAATATTGCTCTCTCTCTCTCTTTTTATCAATGACTTGGTTTGATATTTTGAAAAATCCCAAGAGACTCAAAAACACATGAGAAATTCAAAAAAGAATCTACATTATGGAAGATTTTCAAAAGATATCGAAGGCCAAAAGTAGTTTAAAAGTCTTATGGGGGGCTTAAATTACAAAAAAGGGTAAAAAGGTAATGACAAGTTTTTTTTAATTACACCACTATAGTTTCTAATCTTTCAAGAGATGTAAAAAAATCATAAAATAGGATATTATTATTTTAAAACCAATAATATCTTGAAAAATTATGGGTTTTAGACAGTGGGGTATTATATCACTACCCGTTAAATAGATACTTCACCTCCAAAGTCAATGTATCTAAGATAGAAAGAACAAGAAAAGAAGAAATATGAGATCTCCATCATAGGGAATACCAATTACTACCCCTTATATTGATACAAAACTCTAATAAATGCACCTAAATGAACAACTCTAGGTAGCTTGATCACATCTCCTTATTTATTTCCCTAGGTTGTCTCCTATACTCCATAACGTGTCTAAAGAACCTTATCCATCGGAGAAAAAACTTTGAATGGAATTTTCACATCTTGTTATCAATAATCTAGATGTGTTATCCTTTTTATTCTAATGACTCATTGAGTTCAATCATCTTGGGTCATATGATGTGCAATGGATCTACAACATACATCCTTAATTAAGAGACATGGAAAATGTTGTGCATATGCGACAACTCTAAGGGTCACAAAAAGATGATACACCATTTTTCCAAGTCAATATAAGATCTCATATGGATAATGTACCTTAGACCAAGCTCACCTTGCTGACCAAATTGCTAAATACCCTTAGTGGGGGAAACTCATAACATTACCATGTCTCCCATTTTATATTCCTCAATCCTTCTTTGTAGGTATGCATATATTTTCTATTTATCTTGAGTAAACCTCATCCAATCATGGATCAATCTTACTTGCTTGGTAGTTTCCTCAATCATTTTTTGTCCTAAAATAATTGACTCACTGATGTCACTTCAACACAAGGGCATACAACACTTTCAACCATATAATGCTTCAAAAGTTGTCGTGCATATACCCGTATGATAGTTGTTATTCTAGAAAAACTCAATTAGTCCCAAATGGTCCACCCAACTGCCTTGGAAATCCATAGCATAGGCTCAAAACATATCTTACAGGGTTTGAATAATCTGCTTGATCTTCCCCTCTATAGTAGGGTGAAGTGCAATACTCATTTTTAGTCTTGTTCCAAAGGCCTCTTGTAACTTTTACAAAAAAAAAATGTGACACAAATCCAAATAGATAAGCACATAATTCATATATATATTAACTAACTATCACATACTCTAAGTCAACTTCATCAGAATGGGCACCACTGACTTAGTTAATTGATTAACTGCAACCCAAATAGATACTAAACCTTTACATGTATTTAGTAATCCCAAAATAAAATCTATTGAAATGCTATCCCATTTTCATTCAGTAAATTTTAGTAGATGCACTAATCCAGCTAGTCTTGTATGCTCAACTTTCACCTTTTAAAAAGTAAGATACTTAGTAACAAATTTTGAGAGTTCTCTCTTCGTACTAGGTAGTTAATCCATTTTAAGTCTTTAAACAACTTATCTCCTTTGGGGTGGATGGAGGAATACATACAATGATCTTCTTCCATAATCTTATTTTTAAGATCACCAAAACTCCGAAGATCACACCATTGCCGTCATAATTTGATGTTGCAATCATAAAAAATTAGAAAGCCTTTAGCTTTTCCTTCAAAGATAGCTTTCATGATCCTCTTAAGGTTTTTGTCCCATGACTAGCTTGCTTAGATCTCTTCAATAATTGCTAGCATGATTGTTAAAGAGAGAAACCTTAACTCAAATCCTTAATGTTAAACCAACTCAATATCCATGGCATGTGTATCTTGATTAATTTGATATGCAACTGCCATAGCAAGTAATAAATGTGAATTATTTCTACTAAATGCATCAACTACCACATTAGCTTTACCCTTATGGTAAGTCAACTCCAAAGCGTAATCCTAGAATAGCTCGAGTTACCTTCTTTGTCTCATGTTTAATTCCCATTGTGTAAATATATGTTTAGAATTTTTTGGTCCATGAAGAACTTGCAATACAAACTGTACAGGTAGTGTTTCCAAATCTTTTGAAGTAAAGACTACTACTACTACCAGTTTTAAGCCATACACTAGGTAGTTTTCTTCATAAGACTTCAGCTAGCATGAAATGTATGCTATTAATTTTTCACATTACATCAGTACATACCCCAAACCATGATTTGACACATCACTATGGAATTCAAAATCTTCCATTTTTAATGGCTAAAAAAGAATAGGATTCAAAGTCAACCTCTTCTTTAACTCCTCAAAATCCCCATTGCAACTTTCATTCCACTAGAATTGTGTGGTCTTATTTAAAAACAATGTTAATGGTCATGAAATATAGGGAGAAATCTATACAAATCAATGGCAATTGCCAAATAACCCCTGAAAATAGCATACTTCCTTGACATTAGTTGGTGTTGACAAGTTTGACATTAGTCAAATGGCATAGCCATAAACTCTTAATCTCCATATATTGTTTGAATATTCATATTTATAATGTCCTAGTCGACTATTCTCAACCAACACCACCTAGAATAGAGGTCAATCTTCAAAAATACCATAACTCCTCTAAGTTGATCAAAAAGGTCACCAGTGTGTGGTAGAAGGTAACAATTCTTCATTGTAACTTAGTTAAGACCTCAATAATTAATGCATAGTCCTAATCTTCTATCCTTCTTTTAAACAAAAAGCATTGGTGCTTTCAAGGCAATACTCTTGGCTGTATGCAGCCATTTCCAAAAGTTCCTTTAGTTACTTCTTTAGTTCCACCATCTCAGGTGCTACCATATGGTATGGTACCTTTAATATTGTATTATCTCTTGGTTGTAACTCAATCATAAATTCAAATTCACGAGTTAGAGGGATGTCAAGAATCTCTTCAAGGAAAACATTGGGACTCTCATGCACTACTAGAATATCCACAATGACTAACTCACAAGCCTCTAGGTCTTGAACATTGCATAGGAATAGTGAGTAGCCCTTCCTTATTAAGATATCCAACACCATCAATGGCATTATATTTTTTGAGGGCACTAGCTAGCAATTATGATAGGAAACCCTAATAACCTTCGGTCCCTTAAGACCTATGTGATCTTATGCTCAATCTATAACAACCTTATATCTCACAAGCATATCTAAATTCAAAATCATATAAAAATGCCTCATCTCCAACACTATTAGGTATATGGATAGCTTAACCCTACTTATTAACAAGAACACGTCTCTATAAAACTTAGAACATGCAATAACATCTCCCAAAGGCAACAACATAGAGGTAGAAATGATTGCATAAGATGATAAAAGCAGCTTTAACAACAAAAGTGCTAGATACAAAATAATGCAATGCACTTGAATCAAAGATTAAATTTGTTGGTATTGAAGATATAGTGAACTTACTAGTAACCACATTGACTTGATAGTCAACCTCAAAATGACTAATAGCATTCAAACAACTGCCCATTAGGGTTCCTTTGGTATTTCTTAATCTATGTCCATACTATTATGCATGAGACTTTTGATGCCGATTCTCTGGATTTGTTGTGATTATAGCACATAAGTCTTTAACTAGTTCTGACTCTACAAGGCCTTACCATCCTTAGGTAGGAAGCGCATAAAATTCTTGTGACACATCCTTCCACCATTATGGCACTCAACTCTCTTTCTTAACAATTAAACCTAGGTGATTTTACCCATAATGCTTAAAACTGAAATGTCTTTCTAGGTGGTGTTGAACAAACTATCTTTTATGTTGGGGTGTTGACCTATGTTGATTACCCCAAACTAATATCTCTCGGTGCCTCCAAGGCTCTACCCTCCATCAAGTCTTCTCTTGCCTGTAGATAGGGTATCATGAGTTTGTATAACCTTAGTATACTCTAGAACTCTCTTTTACATCTAAAAGTCGAATAAACTTGTAGTTGTATTGCTATGTTCTGCTAGGTGTAGAGAGTAAACATGTTATAAAAATTTACACTGCATACATGATTACAATATCCTCATTAATGTTACCTAATTGAAAATCCTGAGTTGCTTCAATAATGTCTTTCACATTGTCATAGGTCACATGCTTATCTTTGTTTACTTTTTGAAACAAATTCCAAAACTAACCAATCCCATAATCAATGCCCAATTGTCTAACCATTACACACACTCGAAGTCCAAATATTAAACTTACAATGAATTTGTTTAAAGGAATAAATATGTTTTATATTACAAATCCTTTTTGCTCACCATATCAAACATATAATAAAAAACTCAATAGAGTATCATTTACATATGGCACTTTCATTAACAAATCAAGAGGAGTTATAGAGGAAATTATATACAATTTCTATCTCTATTAGTCTACACGAAGTTTTAATTCTTCTTTAATTTAAACCAACCATGAATTTGTCAGTGAACTAAATAGATTTTGTTGTAGTGTTGATTAATTGACTACTAATTTAATGTTTTTATTGGCTCAATGTAATTGAAAATTTTAAACATATTTTTTGATTAGTCAAGTACACATCCAATAAATGTTCCTTATTCAATAAAATCAAATTAGATAAAAAAAAGTTACATGAAAAAAAATAACTCTAAATGGGTCTTATTCAAAATTTTACCACATTAAACCCTAGCTATAACATAGAAAAATATAAGTTACAAAAATTAAAATAGGAAAAATAACTCTAAATGGGCCATACATTAAATTTTACCACATTAAAACCTACTTATAGCAACATAATGGAGATTAATTTTGAAATATAAATGCTTACATTATGCATAAATGGGTCATTATGTGTACACTATGATAAATTTTGACCTAACTTGGGAGATCTAATAAAAAATATAACAAATAAAAAAATTAATAATGATAAGCTAACAAATTAAAGAAATATAAGATATTAAAAGAAATTTGAGATAGAAGCATACGTTCAACGATGTAAGATCTGAAATATGAGAGGTTGGAGGTAGAATTGGCCAAGATGGATCTCAAATCTATGGAGAAACCAAAGAAAATTAAAATTTTGAGATTTAAGTTGGAAGGATGGAGAAAAGAAAAAAGACTGAAGTAGTTGAAGCAATATTTGAGCTACGGAGGTCGGGAGGGGGCGAGATGAAAGAGAGGGAAGAGGAAAGGGGTAGTGATAGAGTGTTATGGTATCAACATGCTAGGAGCAATATGTTTTTAGAATGAATACAAACACACTAGGATACCTAGTATATTATTATTATTATTATTATTATTATTATTACAAACATACTTGTTATGCCAACGTATTATTTCTACCAAAAAAAAAATGTGTGGCTGGCTTCGTCTAATGGGGAGAATCAGTTTGGTTAGTTTTATAATAGAAAGATTATCTTAGTGTATTAAAAGCTAATTTATCATTTTAGTATTGGGTTCCATAAAATATAGATCAAACTAAAGATAATTGGTACCCAAACTTATAATTTTAATTGCGTGCTAAACTTTTCCTATGTCAACAAAATTTGTGATTTTGACAAGCTATAAATTATCAAAATAGTACTTATTCTGTATGAAAGTAATATAAGTAGAAAATTTATTCTTAAATTATATATATATAGATATACTTAAAAAAAAGATGTATATTTATTTTAAATCTTAATTTATTCTAAAATAGATATTTAATTAAAAATAATTTTATTATTACTAAATATTTATTATAGAAATTATAAAAAAAATATCCCTGTTACCATATTACCAAGAAAAAAAAAGTTTCTCAGAAGTTAGGAGATCACTTTCTTGACTTCAAGAAATCTAATCCGCACACGCAACGAAAGAGTTATTCTCGTAGGTTTAATATTAGTATTAGTATTTTATATTGATCAACCACGTCACACGTGTACGACCAATTTTTCCTTCTCCCCATAAGCCGAACCGTCCGTTGCCCTTATAAATACCTCTACTCCTACCCCATGCTGGGTAGCTCACAACTTTCTTCCTCACTAACGAAACGTTCAACTGAACTACTGTGCCGAAGCGATCAGCGAAAGCTCCTTATAGTTTGATTTCTAGGGTTTAATTGCTACTTTTTCATCGACTCTCTTTAAGGTACATAGTTTTTTTTTCCTCCCTCGTGTTTTGATTTATTGAATTCGGTGGTTTTCTTTGTCTTCATATTTGATACTTTGTTATGCGATTATGGTGATCTTCCGATTTCGTCTTGTTCGATGGTAGGTTTTCTCGATTGGTACTAAATTTCTGTCGGATAATTATGGTCTCATATAGATTTATGCCTCCATATATATATATATATATATATATATGGATGTTATTCGATTATATGATCTGTTGCTTATTTGATATCTTGTTCAATCATCCCTCGGTTTATTCTGAACTTCGTGGGTTGTGAATTGTGATAGTGGTGATTTTTTATGTTCTTTCTTGAGATTTACTTTCGTTCATGACTCCATGAATGTTTAGTTGGATTACCGGAGACTAATAGTTTGGGTGGTGGTCAGTCGATGATCACGGCTTGTGGGTAACACTCAAATCGTCCAACGTCATGTGGAGAATATGTCGAACTGTGCTCACTAGTCCCATCTGTTTTCCTGAACCTTGCCGATGCTGTTTAAGATTTTGTTTGTTTTTCTTATGATGTATTCTCTTAGTTAATGGATTAGCGTGATTCTTGTATGGTTTCTGGCATCTGAACCTCTTCAGTGCTTGTAGATCGTTTATGATTTATATTTTTCTTGATTCTAGAAACTTGATCTGGTTCGAAAAATTCAGGGTTTTCCTATTCTTCATGTTTGTGATTCGTTTGCACATCTGATTCACCTTGAAGTAATCTATTGATGGATATTTGACTGTTTATCTGTGCTAACTGCAGACCCTGTTCTTTTTTGTTTGTGTGTGCCCTTTTTGTTTTTTTGCCTCTCCCTCCCCTGCAGATGCAGATCTTTGTAAAAACGCTTACTGGCAAGACCATCACTCTCGAGGTTGAGACCTCAGATACTATTGAGAATGTCAAGTCCAAGATCCAGGACAAAGAAGGGATTTCTCCGGATCAACAGAGGCTTATCTTTGCTGGGAAACAACTTGATGATGGTAGGACTTTGGCAGACTATAACATCCAAAAGGAGTCTACTCTTCACTTGGTCCTCCGACTTAGGGGTGGTATGCAGATATTTGTTAAGACCCTGACTGGAAAGACTATCACCCTTGAGGTGGAAACCTCCGACACGATTGACAACTTGAAGACTAAAATCCAGGACAAGGAGGGTATTCCTCCGGACCAGCAGAGGCTTATTTTTGCTGGTAAACAGCTGGAAGATGGAAGGACTTTGGCCGACTATAACATTCAGAAAGAATCCACCCTCCACTTGGTTCTCCGTCTTAGGGGTGGAATGCAGATCTTTGTGAAGACCTTGACAGGAAAGACCATCACCCTCGAGGTTGAAAGCTCGGACACTATTGAGAACGTGAAAACCAAAATTCAGGACAAGGAAGGCGTTCCCCCGGATCAGCAGAGATTGATTTTCGCTGGGAAGCAGCTTGAAGATGGTAGGACCTTAGCTGACTATAACATCCAGAAGGAAGCCACCCTTCACCTGGTCCTCCGACTCAGAGGTGGGATGCAGATATTTGTAAAGACCCTCACTGGCAAGACAATTACACTAGAGGTGGAAGACTCTGATACAATTGATAATGTGAAGACCAAAATTCAAGACAAGGAAGGGATCCCACCCGACCAGCAGAGGTTGATCTTTGCTGGAAAGCAGTTAGAGGATGGCAGGACCTTGGCGGACTACAACATACAGAAGGAATCCACTCTTCACTTGGTGCTTCGTTTAAGGGGCGGTATGCAGATCTTTGTTAAGACCCTCACTGGCAAGACCATAACCCTTGAGGTAGAAACCTCGGATACCATCGAGAATGTCAAGTCAAAGATCCAGGACAAGGAGGGCATCACTCCGGATCAGCAGAGGCTCATCTTTGCTGGTAAGCAACTGGAGGATGGCAGGACCTTGGCTGATTATAACATTCAAAAGGAGTCCACCCTTCACCTTGTTCTTCGCCTCCGTGGGGGTTCCGATGCTTGAAGTTGAAGCCGGTGATATGGGTTTGCCTTCCCAAGAGTTGCTGTGTACGTCCAGGCTATATGTTCATATTAAAGGTTGTGATGCGTTCTAGTTTGCTTTCGCAATAGTTGCTGCGAGTGTCCGGGGTTTGTCTATACAGTAAAGGGTTTGATGCATATGAATAAAGAGGCCTGGGATAGGGCCTTTTGTGTTTTTTAGATTGTTATGTTATTCATATGGATAGTATTGCTTATGCAACGTTAGCGTTGATATAAACTATGGACCAGTTGCTATTGTGTCATGGCTTGGTAGTTTCTTTTATGGCGGTGCATGTTTGAAACGGCATTCTTCGTGGGGTTGGTTTTTGGTACCATCTCGTGTCTGCAGCCTTTCTACCTAAAACTTTTCGATAGCAAAACCAGAGTCGCGCAAAGTAGGTGCTCAATTTCGACGGGCAGTGCGATGATGATAAATTCATAAAATTGTTTTAATAGTTTATTTTGTTGACCTGAATGGTAACCACCGAATTGTGCAAATTGCAGCTACTGTTATATGCGTCCGAGAAATGATTTCTGCATCAAGTCTGGCATAACGACAGAAAGGGGACAAATCGTATCCGACAACTCTAGACACCTAATCAAATGAATATGATATTATGTACAATGTAATCATAAAAATACACATGTTATAAAATAAAATAAAAAAATTGCACACCTTATAAAAGTATTTATATTTTCTAATTAAATTTACTTCTTTTGAATTATATATATACATTTTATAAAATATAAATAAGCATCTTACACAATATATATAAATATGCATTTTATAGATATATAAATGCACATTTTACATAATAAAAATACACATATTAAAGAATATAAATACATATTTTACATCATATAAATACATATATTAAATAATATAAATACACATTTTATACACATATAAATAAACATCTTACATTATAAAAATACATATATATTAAAGAATATAAACATACATGAATAAAAATATGCATCGTAAAAAGAGTACACATTTTTTTATATAAAAAGAATACACTTTTTTTGGATTTTCTTAAAATAATACTACATTAATTTTTATAAAATAAATTATAAATTAACTTATAACATATGCTTTCTTCTTGTAAGATGTGTATTCTTATAAATAAATTTATATAATACACATATTGGATATGATTGTATGTAAGACAAAATAAAACTATATACATCTAGCAAGGTACATATAGTTGTACCATGCTTGGACACCATAAAGAAAAAAAATAGACGAAAAAAAATAATGAAAATAATAATAATGTTTAATAAATTATTTATAATTTAAGTCATCTGAAAAATCATAAAAAAAGATAATAATAATTTTTATTTTAGAAATTGTTCGAAGGCTAATATTCTATTGGTTCAAATTTTCATACTCATCATATTAGTACTAGTCTTTAATTTGATGAATATGAGTGTGTGAACTAACGAGTTTCAATCATTGAATTAATGGATATAAGCATTTGGTTTGTGAATACTAGAATTTAAAAGCATGTTGCATGGTATTTTAAAAGTAAATAACATTCGTTTAATTTGAATTTACACATAAAAATAACAATAAACATACATTGATTATCTAATATAGAGAATAATATGATGAAAACATAAAAATTATGAAAACTTGATTTTTGAAGAAATATTGTATTGCCTTTTGGTTGCATATACCAAATATGTTAAGAATACTTATTCAAAACTTGATTAGTTGTTCCAATATATATTGAATTCTAATTTTGGATAATTAATAAAAAAAGAAAGGGATTTTGGGAGCTGGTGATTAAAAGCAAACATCATTTGAAAATAAATAAATACTTTAATAATGAAAGCATTAGGTGAAAGGAAACTTTGTGGGAGAAGTAGTTATTAGAGTGAATTAAGAGATATAAGAAAAGTAAAAGAAAAAGTAACACCTCTATTTTTTCTTAACCCTAATTATTGGGCAATTAGCCTCTTAATCATCCACTGACCTCCTATCCTTCTTTAATCATCTTACATTAACCTCTTAACTCTTTATTCCATGTCATGTCCTTTAAAATCCTAACCCTAGTTTTAGCCAATCAGGTAATCTGTGTTTTGTGCCAAACTTTTTTATATTCGGTTTACTCCAATTTAATTAATATGGCTAATATTTTTACATATTTGAGTTCCTAACTTTATTTTGCACCTTTTCATAAATTTTACAATTTTTTCATTTATTTTATATTTTCCCCTAATAAATATCTAATTAACTCATTTCTACACATTTAAATTTCAAAAATAAATGTGAAAAGACCACCCTTGCCCCTCTCAATTCTGATGTGACCACTTGTTTTTATAGAAACCAGATTTTGCTTCCTAAGTTTGGTTACCCAAACTAAATCCTCACTATGCCCAAAAAACCACATAAACACCCCCTAATATCTCACGCTCAATCACAAGTTTTACTCATGTGAATTACACTTCACCTCAACCTATGCTCCTAAATATTTCATACCACATCTCTAATAGGCTGCAAACCCTTCATTGTACATTACTAACCCTTCTGCACCTCTTTTTTTTTTCATTTTCATACAAATCGACACATGCGAACAACCCCCTTTTTTACCCTTTTCTACTTCATTTATCTAGCCCTGATATACGCCTCTCCTCTTTAAATTTTTTTAAAGCTTATTTCATTTTCAAACAATCCTCCTAACTTCCCCTACTTGTGCCACCATCACGTATTATCTTCCCTCCACCTTCTCCATTGTCTCACACAACCTCCCTCTACTTGTGCTTCCTTCTCACATTGTCACCCCTTCAATTGCACAACTCCCTCACATAACAACCAACCTTTCCAATGCTATCCTTCCTCTCCATATTATTCCTCTTTTCCCTTCATCTATCACAACTTGCAACCATCCAAGCACCAACTTCCTTATCTCTCTTTCCCTTGCCTTCTGGTGGTATGTTGTGGGTGGTGTTATGGTAGTTTGAAAGCTACCATTATTTCTATAGTTGGCTAAAATTCACCCTCTCATCCTTCTATTTTATACATTCATTATTTCTTCTTAATTATTCCTCATTTCCTCTACCATTTCCTTGCTAATTCTTATCTCCTTTCTAACCTCTTATTTTTCATGATTTATTACATGATCCTAAAGTGTTGGAGAGAATTACCTAAGAGAAATTCTTTTCGTTAGAAGACTAATGCAGCCTTGGGTAAAGATACACATCTCTAGGTTAGGGATTTTATGTTGTAATGTATGTTTTATATTAAAACTCGTGATACCATGTTGTATTTGTGTAGGTGTGTTATGAAAGTGTAAATTTTTATATGATTAGTTTATAGAGATTTTTTAAAATAAAAGTGTTCTCCCTATTATAAATGTGTTATAACATTGACATATTATATGACTAAATTAAAATTTGTTATTTATGTAAGATCATATTTTGATCCTAAGATATTTTGACCCCTTTTGATTTAGAGTGTTGGTTAGATAATTTTTGTTATTCCAGCTAGTGGAAATAAATTGGTGAACCTGTGTGGGTATGTTTCTATTTAATTTGGAAAAGTTATCTCGTATGAAATATTACCTAATGTGGAAGGCTACTTGTTATAAGAAAAGGATAAAATGGAATTAATTTGGTGGATTGTGTGTCTTTATGTGACAATGCTTAACAAAGATGTCTTAAATTAAAGTGAAACATAAAATAGGTTTTGGATCCTTCAGGTTTGACCACCTGAATGTGGGGCTCATTAATAACTTTTCCTTCTTCTATTACAAATATTTATTTATCTGTCAATAATGTATGGTTATGTAACACCCCCAAAATTTACTACTAAAAAATTTTATTTTACTTTTAAATTAGCGAAAGAAAAACCGTAAGGAATGTTACTGCCACACTTAGTACCAGACTGATTTCCTTCTACCAGTACCAAGTGCTGATGCTTAAAAAGAATGAGAGCACATTACATAAAAATAAATTATAACTAAATTAGAGTTGCACGTTAAATCACATTACAAAAGATAAAACCCACTATTTGTGGTTATAAGAAAATAGAATAATTACATAAAGAATTATGAAAGTTTAAAAAATAAATGTAGAAAGGTTCCCAAACGATCATTACACTCTTACCCGATGACAATTTGAATAGCACCTGTTATTAACCTGCAAAGGATACTGCCCATTGAATAGGCAGGGGCCCATAAAGGAAACCCTTCAGTACTACGGTACTGAGTAACCCTTTATACTAAACTAAAGGGTAGGGCTCACATGCAACACATCATACATGAACAAATGTAAAAACAATATCATATGCAAGCATATAAATAACCATGACCACATAAGAGCAATTACACACAACAACCAATAATAATTGTATAACACGAAGTCCATTTACTTAGCATCTCAAGCACTTACCAAGAGTGACAGGCACCAAGGCCATACTTATACTATATCAATAGATCATAATAGTGAAATCAATATTCTCTAGTCTTAAGCCATTAATTACACATTATTCAACATCATTTCTCGAAGTATACCTATGTAAGTACGGGAACCCCACTATTATAGCCAGTGGATTGAAAATACACTCTAGGGAAGAACACACTTAGCCACTATTATTCGTCAGTGGATCGGTCACTAGGGAAAAAGGCTGTTGGCCACTATTCTCGCCAGTGGATCTATAACACCCCCAAAATTCACTACTGAAAAATTTCGTTTTATTAAAAGATAATAGCGGAAGCAGATAAACAAAACGTGAACTTTGGGAGTATTACCGCCACACTTAGTACCAGACCGGTTCACTCATACCGTTCCAGTACCAAGTACTAAGGCTAAGAAAATGAAATACAATTCGAAAGACATTCAACATGCATAAATCAGAGTAAATTGCAAGCTTCAACATATTTAAATCAGAGTAGCGCATCAAATCGTTTTCAGGAATAAAATCCACCAATGGTGGTTACTTTAACAACGTTAACATTTAAAACCGAGAAATTAAATGAGAAAGAGAAAAAGCCATGATACCGGAAAATTCCTTACTCTCCTTCCCGTAACCCACTTGAGTAGCACCTGAAATTACCTGCAAGGGCACTGCCCATTGAATAGGCAGGGGCCCCATAAAGGGAATCCCTTCAGTACTACGGTACTGAGTAACCCTTTAATACCACACTTAAAGACAGGCCCGCATACGGCACACAATGCAAGCCACACATATATAAATAATGAGAGATGCATACATAACAATGACAAACACAATACTTTATAAGTCACAATCGATACTTTGGGCCTTAAGCCATTATTCTGTCATTAATCCATCAATATCATATTTATATCCATGTGAGTACGAGAACCCCACTATTATAGCCGGTGGACCGAAAGTCAACACACAGGGCAGAACGCCTCTGACCACTATTATTGCCGGTGGACCGGAAGATAAACACACAGGGCAGAACGCACCTGACCACTATTATTTGCCCGTAGACCGGTCTGGCCCCGACTCACATGGTGTTCCACTATAAGTGATTAGTATTTTTCCATAATCTTATTCACATACATAACGGATTTTATTGAGCTCGGGACCCCCACTATTTTAGCCGGTGGACCGGAATATATATAAAATCATCATCCAGGGCACAACGCTCCTAGCCACTATTATAACCAGTGGACCGGTACTCATAATCACACACCAGGGCAACACGCTCCTGGACCACTATTATAACCGGTGGACCGGTACGCAATATCACATACCAGGGCAACCCGCTCCTGGACCACTATTATAACCGGTGGACCGGTACGCAATATCATAATCATTTGGGCCCGGCTCATTAATATTTCACTTTCAATAATAGTATCTTTCCTTTCTTTAATCAGCACATCAATCATATTTATTTGCCTCGAATGGGAGATCGATAACCCGGGACACAAAGGTACACCGGTCGTACCGGTGCATATCAACTACTCAGTACCCTTTAACCATGAACCCAAGGACGCAAAGGTACCTTGGTCGTACTGGTGCATAAAGCTAACTCAGTACCCTACCGACAAGGACACCTAATCCATAAGTATGCATACCCCCTAACTAGGTCCGTAGAGCTAGGAAGAGTAAGATATAGGGCCTGGCTGGGGCACAAAGGCACACCATCAAATACCAGAATAATCGTGGACTAAACCACGTCCTTAGGGTAGCGACCCCTAAGGAGTCACCATTCCCGATCTCGAGGTCTTTTACTTTAAGTAATAGTGTCTTAATTAAGGTGATCACAGAAAGCACGATGATCCGATACTTATTCACTTTCAATCGTTTCGATATCATTAATCGTTTCTTATTCAGAGGATTATCCAGGATGTCACAGAGAAACCATCAAGGCCATACTAATCATTAGATACTCTTACTTGGCTAATCAACATTATTTAATCATATTAATGTTCCACAATCTCAAGGACCTATTAGGTACAAATTGCTCATTTGCCCTTTTCTTATATAATTGTTAAGTATCCGTTCCTTACTTGATAAATTACCACATTACCCTTAAGGTTGCATAATTACCAAATTGCCCTTTGTCCGATTTAGATTACCAAATTATCTCATACACTTTTTAGATCATCATTCACCCCTCATAATTACTATACTTATCATATTTCCCTTTTGGTTGGTTACATTACCAAATCGCCCTTCTCCTTTGTTATAATTACTAAATTGCCCTTGAGTTGGATAAATTACTAAATTACCCTCCTTCATTATCATGATTACTATTTTGCCCCTTTAGTTGGTTAAACAATTATCACTTTATCCTTTTATCGGCTAAATTACCAAATTGCCCTTTAGTTGAACAAATTACCAAATTGCCCTTCTTCGTAAATACCAATATTAGTTTACTCTTTTTCATAATCAAAATTACTATATTACCCTTCTCCATTATTAAAATTACCATAATGCCCTTTAATTGGTTAATTTACCAAATTACCCTTCTATAGTATCGTACTTATCCAATTGCCCTTCTATAATCATAATTTAATTGCTAAATTATCTTTTGTCATTATAATAATTACCAAGTTACCCCTTACTCCTAAGTTTACCATAATACCCTTTCATTTACAAAATTACCATTTTACCCCTTACATCCAATTTTACCATAATATCCTTTTATTTATGAAAATTACCACCATACATCTTTTACTTTACGAATTACTATTTTACCCTTTCACATCCAAGATTACCATCTTTATCTTTCCATACATAATTACCATTTTGCCCTTCTTTCCCAATTTACCATATTACCCCTTTACTTATAAATTTCCACTTCGCCATTCACTTATAAAATTTACCATATTACCCTTTACTTGTGAAATTATGATTTTGCCCCTTTACCTCCAAAATTACCATAGTGCCCTCCTTCATCCAAAATTACTATTTTACCCCTACTTCCAAAATTACCATTTTACCCTTCCTTCTCACAACTTACAATTTTATCCTTTACTTGTCAATTATCATTTGGCCATTTAATCATAACATTTCCATATTATTCTTTTATCTCAAAAATTACCGAAATACCCTTTTCACTTATAAAATTTCCACTCAACCCCTTTATTCACCATTTTTATGAATTTACTAACACTACATAAAATAATGATATTAATACTTCATTTTTATCATCTAAGTCCACCAACTTGTCATTTTTCAACATAATACTCATTAGCAACTATACACATTGATTTATATACCTCAAGCATAATTTCTAAAATACCCTTAAACAATAACATCATTCATGCATTAACAACATGGTACATCATAACAAGTGTTTAACATTTCTATCCATATTCCAACTCCTTCCTTAATTAACATACCTACATATGGCATAAAAGTTATCATGCTATTTCTTTTTAACAAGCAATATAAGAAACCATAACATATCATGCTAAGCATACCAAACATGCATAAAATCATACTAAACCCTAAATGTGCTAGCATGCATTTTTAATATATTTAAGGGAGGATTAATGGTTACCTTAATCCCGTAAAATATCAAATCTTACCAAGCATAATTAGCAACTCAACACCTAAAAATAATATCCATCATATTTATGTTAGAAATAAGAATCCAAGTATAAAACTTTATAAATTTTAATTAATAAAACACTTAACATAAAATACCATTATACCTTAAAAATTATCCAAGAAATTTTCAAAATAAATGGGAGAGCTCACGCTGCATGAGCAGCGTGAGTTTCATGCAAAAATGAGGGGTGGAAGGGTTCGAAGGGGGGTAAAGGAAGAAAACTCTACTATTTTCGGGTTAGGGTATTTAGGCTAGAAAAGGAGGTGGTTAGGGGAGGTTCTAAGGCAAGCGAATGGTGCAGAAGTGAAGAGGGGGTGTAGGTGGAGGCTAAGGGTGGTTTCACGGCGACGTAGGGCGGCGGAGACGGCGGCGGTGGGGCGGCGAAGTTGGCTGCCAAGCAGGGTCGAGGGCGAGGGGCTGAGAAGGAAGGAAAAGGAGAGGGGAAATGGAGGGGTTAAATGGCTGTTTTTGGCTAACTAATGAATGGCGGTTGTAGAGGGGGTTGCAGGGTCTTGAATGGTGGCTTGGGTGGCGGAATAGACGGCCGGAAGGCGGCGATCGGCGGCGTTACAGGTGGGCTATCGAGAAGGGTGAAAAACCGGGAGAAAAGGAAGAGGGGAGGAAGAGGGAGTTGCGGGGTGGCTCGGGTGGTGTTGGGGCGGTGCAGGGAGGTAGCATACGGTGGCATAAGGCGGCTCTGGGGGTCCAGTTCGGCGGTGTACGCGGCGGAGGGTGGCGGTGGAGCAAAAAAAGGGAAAAACGGGAGAGGAAGAAAATGAGAGAGAAGGGAGGATCGGGGAGTAAAGGCTCGAGAGGATGGGCAGAAAAATGGGTTGAAGAGGAGAAGAAAAAGAAGAGGGAGAAGAGAGGGGGCAGGGGCTGATCGACGGCAGCGTCTAGGGTGGCAGGGTGTCGTAGGGTGGCAGGGAGGGGAGACGAAAAGGGGGGAAAAACAGAGTTGTGGGATGGTTTGCAGGGCTGGATGGGTTCGAAAATAGGAAGAAAATGACGGGAGAGAAGGAGGGCAAGTGGTGGCAGCGATGGGTGCAGACGGTGGCAGCCAGCGTCTCGGTGGTCGGGCATGGCAGACGGTTATGGCGATGGCAACGAGTCGAGGAGCTGCTGGGTCGAGAGTCATGACGTTGGGAGAAGAAGAAATAAGGGAGCAGGCCGGTCGGGGAAGGGAGAAAAGAAAAGGGGCTGGCCGGCCGGTCTGGGGGAGGAAGGAGGGATGGGTCGGCCGTGCGGGGCTGGGGCGACGGGCGTGCGAGCGAGGGAGAGGAGGGGGAGACGGGCCGAAGGCCCAACGCGCGGGGGAGAGGGGAGAGCAAGCCGGGCGGGCGGCCCAAGGGGGAGAAAAAGGAAAAGAGAAGAAAGAAGAAAAGGAGAAAAGGAGGAGGAAAAGAAAAAGGAAAAATGGGAAAATAGGGGAAATAAATTAAATAAATTTTATAAATCATAAAATGTAATATTCTTGATAATTTATTTAATTTAATAATTTAATTTATTATAATCTAATATATTAGTTTAAAAAAGATAAAGTTGGTAAAATATTAGTTTTGGAAAATTATTTAAATAAAACAATATGATAAATAGCAAATTATTTATTTTTAATTTATTAAATACTCTTATCCAAATTTACATACTCTAAAATCCATAAAATAATTAAAATAAATAATCTAAAAGCAATTCTATTCCAAATAAAAGTAATTTATTAAAATATAGGTTTTCGAAATTTTTGGGGTATTACAGGATCGGTCTGGCACCGACTCATATGATGTTCCACTATAAGTGATTAGTATCTTTTCCCATAAGTTATTATCATCCAAGGTTTTGTTTATTGAGCTTAGGATCCCCTAGCCGATGAACTAGAATACACTCTAGGACAGCACACACATGACCATTATTATAACTGGTGGATCGATACACATATACAACCTCCAGGACAAAATGCTCCTGGCCACTATTATAACCGGTGGACTAGTACACATGATATAACCCATCTGGCGATGGCTCAATAATCTTCCACTTTAAATGCTTAGTATTTTTTTACATTTAATTAACACAACAATTCTATTTATTAAACTCGAGGGGCAGATCAAGAACCCGGAGACACAAAGGCACACTGGTTATGCTAGCGCATACAAGCAACACAATACCCTCCAACCATCAACTCAGGGACGCAAAGGTACCCTGGTCGTACTAGTACAAGAAGACACACAATACCTTACTGACAATGACACCTAATTCATAAGTATGCATACCCTATAAATAGGTACGTAGAGCTAGATAGAGTAATATGTAGGGCATGGCTGGCGCACTAAGGCACACCAGCAAAATCCAAAACGATCGTGGGTTAAACCACGTCTTTAGGGTAATGACCCCTAAAGAGCCACCATTCCCGATCTCGAGGTCTTCCATTTTAATCATTAGTGTCTTAATTATGGTGACCATGAGAAACACATCAATCATATACTTAATCATTTTTATTTATTTCTGTTATTATTAAGTAATCCTTATTAGTATTATTGTCCATGTTAGCTTAAATAGTCCACTAAGGCCAACCTAGGTTCTAATTCTTATACTTTGGCACCTTAGGTCAAAATAATCAAAATGCCCCTAAGGCTAAGGCTTCATTTTTCATCTATTTCCATTTCAGGATTCATTTCCATTTATTCATATGCCATAATAGGTTATCATATCATAATTATAATACCGGTCATAGAATCAAGTACTATATACCAAGGGATCATGGAACACATAAACCCTAACACGTACTTCTAGCACATCCAGCTCACATTTCCAAGCATGATTAACACCTAAGGCACCTCTTACATGATTATAAAATAAACATCATATCATACCCTTAATTACCCATTCAATCCTATACCATACATTATCCTTATGATATTCCCCGATTTACCGAAATACCCTTATTCTTATAATATACGAGGTTATACTTAAACAAGTGATACTAAGGCCATAAACCTTTATTCTATTATTTAATATCCCTTATGTCTTATTATAGAGGCTTATTAAATCTATTGCCATGTTATATTCAAATTACCGATTTACCCCTCCTTACTTACAAAATTACTAAATTACCCCTCTTACTTGCCTATTTATTAAAATACCCTTTTACTTGTCAAATTACCAAATTATCCTTGATACTTATATAATCACCCCAAACACCCTTCATACTTAAGAAGCTACCAATTTACCCTTCATACTTATATAATTACTAAAATACCCTTCATACTTGTTAAAATTACCAAATTGTCCTTCAGGTTAGTTAAATTACCAAATTACCCCTCACATGTGTTGGATTACCAACTTTACCCCTCAAACTTGTTAAATTACCAAATTACCAAAATACCCCTCTTACTTACTAAATTACCATTTTACCCCTTTTATTCATAAAATTTTCAAGTTACCACTTTTTACGCCAAAATTACCAAAACACCCCTCTTACATACTAAATTACCATTTTACCGCTTTTATTCATAAACTTTCCAAGTTACCCCTTTTTACGCTAAAATTATCAAAATACCCTTCTTATTTAATAATTTACCAAATTACCTTTTTACTCATAAAATTACCCAGTTATCCATTACCAAACTGCCATTCTTACTTATTAAAACCATGTTACCCCTTTTACTCATATAAATTACCAATTTGCCCTTCTTATGCCAAATTTACTAATATACCCTTACTATATAAAACATTAACACCCATAATCTATATGCATCATCTAACACCACCAACTATTATTATTTATTATTAATACCCATTATAATCTACCATACATACTTATTTAGGCCACACCCTTTGTACAAGAAAATTACTAAAATGCCCCTTTGGCTCATATTAACATTATCTCTACTACAAATGGTTATATTAGCTTATCATAACATATACATGCATCTAACATTATTATTAACAATAAGGCTCCATCTTTAACCATCATTTCTACACATAGTACAATATAACATGCTTCTCATTCTAACTTCCAACATATGATACAAATGATGATATACTTAACACCATATAATATGCACACAAACATCTTCAAAAACCCTAATATGCTAGTATGTGTATATCCACACATTTTAGTAGTGTATAATGGTTAACTTATTTTTGCAATAAATAAACTTTATCAGTACCCCAGTTAAGAGTTCAAGCTTTGATTAGAAAAATTTGTACCTAGAAATAATATCAAAACTAGCATATTAGTCATAGAAAATTAAAAGACTAATTTTTTATTAAAAATCTTAGTGAATACAAATTAAAACACCCTTGTACCAAAAGTGGGAAAAGAGAGGACAAAAATATTTTAACAAAGAAGATGTAAAACTTGTTCAAACCGTAAAAGAAAGAGCTAAATATCTAAAACCTTTAAAACTACCATTAGATGAAGACTATAAAATAATTTAAACATATGCCTCAGAATTAGGATAGGGAGCCTATGCTCCAAAAAACACCAAGGAAATAGCCAGATATGAAAGTGGGGTATTTAAGAATAAAAACTTACCAGCAATTGAATGTGAGATTGAGGCAGTAATAAGATCTTTGGAAAAATTCAAGCTCTATCTTAGAGAAGAATTTATTGTAGGAACAGATTGTGAGGAAATAGTAAAGTTATGGTCTTACAATAGTGAAAGAAAAACTAGTACACATTGATGGATAAAGTTCCTTGATTCAATATAAGGTGGAGGGTATAAAATCACCTTTCAACATATAAAAAGTGAGAAAAATATAATTGCCAACTATCTATCCCGAGTATGGGAAAAAGAAGCTAACATTATTATAAATGCAAGAAAACATCGGGACACAACCCAGAAAAGGAAAAGAAATCGAGAACCAATGGATGATTCAAAGGAAACAAATAGAAATCATAATAAAGGAGCAAAAGCTAGAGAAGGAGAAAGCCTCAACAAAATAGCTTTTATTCTATTAGTAGTAAGAATTTAACTTAACTCTTCTGAGTTTATTTTATAATTTTTTTTGGTTTTTTTAACATAGCTTTCCAATAAAGCCTATTCTTATCATCAATTTTTTTACTCCTTTTTGGAGTTTTTATCCCTTATTTTTATTCCTATCTTTATATATTTTGGAAATTCTTTTGGATCCATCATATAATTAGGAAACAAATATATTATTGCTCCATTTGTTGGATTTATATCAATCTCAAATGTTCCCAAGATTGATTGTCCCAAATACATATGTCTTTCATCATATAGGATAACAAGTATTTTTGTCCCTAGATTAGGTCTATTTAGTCCTTTTATGGCTATCATTATTGCTCCTATATGCAGATATTGATATCCTTTCTGGATAATTTTTTTTGTGTTGGCTCCTTTTCTATTAAGTGAATTGAGATCTGTTAGTTCTCTTCCATGCCGACATCATTCTAGATTTTATTCGCGATTTTTTTATCCTATATCATATTTCAAACCCTAGGTTTTAGGGTTTAGGTTTTAACTTCTTCGTCGTAGATTTAATTTGATCCACCATGCTTTGTTTGTAACTCTAGTGGATGAGTTATGGCTCCATCATATTTTTGATGTTATGCCTTGTAGGCAAGTCATAGTCAGAATAAGTTTCGCCTGTCATATCTTCATAATTTGGGAGATATGAATTTATGAATAGATCAATCCATTCCTTTAGTTTTCAAGATTAATATATTCCATTTTGGCCTCTAATGGTCCTATTAATAGAGACTTTTGGGCATATATTATCTAAATCTTATTAGTGAATATTATTTCTACTAATGGTGGGCACTAGTATTTTGAGTTCATTTCCCATTTGGATGCAATATAATATGTTATTACTTCATTAAAGGACATGCCTTTATGAAATTTGGTCGATCTTGACACGTATCCTTCAAATGTATGTATCCGAGTTTTGTCGGAAATACCCTATTTTTCCAATATGGAGGATTGGAGTCTATTGTGACCACCAGTTGTTGATCATCTTCAAACATTTTACACGCATCCTGAATGGCTATATTCATAATATTTCTCAATCCTGAGTTTGATGGATAAGATTCTTTTTAACTAATGGTGATGGCGTCTACTACCCCATAATCCATCAGCTTTTGTATTATTGTTTTATTTTTCTCAATTTTTATTATTTCAAATTTTGTTAGCTCAATTATTACTTTATGCACGCATACCACCATTTGGTAGTTACATACACCGTGTTCACAGCTGGTTGCTCCTTCATGAGGAATTCAGGGATTATAACAAGCCAATAATGATTTTTGAACTCCTTTGTAGTTAACATGCCATGCATGTTTGCAAAAGATTTGAAGTTGCCTGAATTCTTCTAGGAATTTATCTTCTGTCTTTTTATTAATAATTTCTCGTACTTCTTCGAGCATCTGGTTGAGCTCTTGATGTGGAAACATTGTTAGCCTTGGCTACATTATTTCATATGGTCTTCCTTGTTGGACTGCCAAGTGTTCTCTGGCTTCATTTAGCTTCCAACTTAGAGTTTGCATCATTCTTTCCATTGCTTGGTAGTGCCTAAAAAATTCAATTTTACAAGAGACATCCTTCTAAACTTTTGGTGCATAGTTCAGTCCTTCTCTTATAGGTTGCTCTAAAAGGGGTTTAGTCTTTCAAGACCTTTCCTCTTTTAGGTGTTTTTCTACCTTTTCTACTCGAGCCTTAGTGGCATTTTCGATGTGGATAGGATTGGCCTAGAATAGGTCCATTTTTACTCGGACCACATCCTTTAGGTCATCAAAGGTTTTCACCTCTGATTTATTATATCTTATTACTACTTTTATGGCAGCTTCCATATAGGTAAAGATTCCTCTTGTATTTCCTCTTATAAGAAGGAAATATTACTCAGTTTTTTTAATACCAAAAATAGAGGTAAGACTATTACAAGCTTTGAAGAATAAAGTTTGATATTTTATCCCCTAGGATTTGTATAAATAATTCAACCCATGTTGAAATTCTTTCTTAACAATGTTGTTGAACTAGTTTATGAAGAAATCTCTTGAATTGACCTCGATCTTTTCTACATTAATTTCTCCAATTTTAACCCTTGCAAGTTCTGTTGAGGCTTTCTCCTTCTTAGGCTTCTGCTTCTTTATTATGATTCCTATTTGTTTCCTCTAAATTGACCATTGCTTCTCGATTTCCTTTCCTTTTTTGGGTTGTGTCCCGATGTTTTCCTACATTTATAATATTGTTAGGATCTCCATATATAAGCATTTATTAGGTTTGCTCAATATGGATTTTTAATTTTCCTTGGGAATTTACTTGCTAGGTGATTAGGGTCTCCATATATAAGCATGTGCATTTCCGTGTCCTATATGGTTTTTTAGCATGCTTACCTCTTTGAGGTTATTTCTTTTTTTATTTGAATAATTTCTTTTTATTTTTTCTAGGATTTTCATAAGCCTAAGGTGTCATAAATTTTTTTCAGAATGCCTAACTGTGTCTCTTAATTTCCTTTTGTTGTGCATATTCTACAAATTTTTGTTGGAGGTAGTCAAATACATACACAATTCTTGGTCATGTTCCTAGTCCCTTAGGTTAGTTCTTATTATGCCAAGATTCTTCAAATACATTTCCTAACTGGCCAGGAAGTCTAGTTAGGTATCTATTTTCTACTTCTACTTTTCCTGCTAGGCTAAAATAATCATTGGTGAATTCTACTATATTAGCTCAATCTTTAATCGTTGTTTGTTCCAAAATTCGTAATGCTTGGTTTTGAAAACTTACATTTTTCTTACTAGGTTCTATTCCTAGTATTATTTATATGATTAGTCCAGTAAAGTTATAAGAATTGTTTCCTAAAACTCTTCTTGCTTCAACTCTTCTTGGATCTTCCTTTTTTTACTCTATTATAAGCATTTAACACTGAATCTCTTAAAAGTGTTTCCAGGTAAATAAACATGTCGATTTCTAGTTGTTAGTCATTTGCCCATGCTCCTACATAGTCTGCTTCCCATCTATCTATGGCTTTAGGCCATTTTTTTGGATGCATATTGGTTAGTGATAATTGAAATGCCTCAAAACCCTAATTTTAGAAATTTTGGCAAAATAAGGATTTAATAGGGACAATAATTATATAAATTATTTTTATGAAGATAAAAGGAAATTAATTAGGGCTAATCAAGAAGAAAATAATAAATATTTTAATTAGGAAAATTTGGGTGTTTTGCTAATTAAAATTAAATTTAGGAAAAACCTTTCAAAAAACCTAAATTAGCCTAAAAAGGGAAATTCATATTTTTTTATTTAAATATTATTATTTTTAAATATCCCAAAATAGCAAAGTATTCCAAATACCCCAACCAACCTATTTTTCCTTTTCCTTTTTCTTTCTTCCTCTCCTTTCTTCTTCTCTTTTTCTCTTCTTTTCCCTAGAATTGGGCCTGTCTTCTTGCGGTCCAATTCCCCTCTCCTTTTCTCCTTTAGTGTGGCCCAACCCCGGTACACAGCGTTTTGGTCTTTTTTTTATCTTCCGTTGCTCAGCTGGTTTTCCCCTTCTTTTCTTTTCTTTCCCAGACCGCTCGATCCACGCCCCATATCCCTTCTTCCTTCTTCTTCCCCAGCTGTCGCGACCTGCAACTTTCTTCCACAACCTTCGTCGTTATTTCCACCACCGACCACACCCAATTGAACGACCATTCTTTCCCTCTCTTCCTCACTGATGAGCCTTCCATTTCGACCCAACCAACCTTCCTCTCTTCTCGCACACCATTCTCTCTCCCTGGCTAACCATACCCTACCATGAAACATGCCTACGCCTGCCTGATGTCGCCGGATGGAGCATTCCCACCTACTTGCCCTATTCTCCCATCTCCCCTATGACCTTATCCCCTCCTTTAGCTCTATAAATACCCCCATAACTAGCCTTGATTGAGTTTTTGTTTCGAACCTAGAAAAATCACCCCTTTGCACCACCGCCCAATCAGACGCCAGTTTTGTTGCCGTCGATCAACGCCCCCACCCACGCCGCCCACCTAAGAACTCCATACATCACCCTCTACCTAACTACACCACCCTCCACCCTCGATTTGCCTTGCACGTGCCACCCCAGCCATACAAAGTCACCTTTTCGATCAGCCACTCCTTCCATCTCTGCCACCCTTTGCACCACCATTAGCCACCACTCCCGCCATAACCACTACCTCCTACACCTCCCAAACTACTTTGCAGACTTTCCTCTACCTCCCCTACCCTTCTTTTCCCCTTCCTCCCTCTCCTCCTCCCTTTCTCCCCTTCCTCCACTTTCAGCCACCACAACCACCGCTGTGCGCCGCCACCTTCATTCCACCCCTCTCCATCTAGGCAACCATCAACACCCCAACTTCCACCCTCTTTCTCCCTTTCCTTTTTCTATCACTCAACTATCTCTCCTTTCTTCTCTTTCTCTTGTCGACGCCGTCGTGCACCGCCACTGGTGCTGCCAGTCACCACCAACCCAAGGTGGTACCCTAAACCCTCTTAACCCTTAAACCCTAATTATGCAAGATTTATTTATTTAATTTTATTATATTACTATTATTCAATTATTATTATTATTATTATTAATGTTATTATTATTATTTCTATATAGGGCTTAGACCCTATTATGTCACTATTTCGATTATTATTATTATTACTACTACTACTACTACTACTACTACTATTACTATTATTATTATTATTATTATTATTATTATTATTATTATTATTATTATTATTATTATTATTATTATTATTTCAATGTATGTTCAAAACCCTACTTTACTTTATTTTTGATTAATACCATTATTATTGTTGTTGTTGTTGTTGTTGTTGTTATTATTATTATTATTATTATTATTAGGATAAAATCTTCAAACCTTATATTATCATCTTTTCCAATATTACTATTATTACTTTTATCCTTAGCAATATTAGTATGTTATTAGTGTTACTATTATTATTTTATTATTTTATCTATAACTCTAACCTTAGAATAAATTAGGAAATAATAGTATTTTGGTAGGGGAAACTAATCCTTAGTTTTTCCCTCTTATAGTTGAGACTAGTCAAAACCCTAAGGAGGTATAGGAGCGTGCTCCAAGACTGGTGTCGTATTAGGTAAGGGTGTAACTAAGGCCTTATGTATGTAATGTGTTGTGTATGCCTTGTATGCCATGTGTCATGATATGTGATGTATCTTATGCTTATCGTTATAACTATTTATGTGTAGTGTTACTTGGAGTTGAGGTATGCTTATGTGTTATTTTATGGCATGCATATAATATGTATAAGTTGTGGTTATGATGTGATGTGTTGTGACCCTTTAGGACATGCATGTTAGGATGTAATTGGATGTTATGGAGTGAAAGGATGAAAAAGGAAGATGAGAAAGTAAGTTGACCAAGGGTTGTTGTTTGACCTAAATATCTCATGATCCATGAGTGGAGGAATCTAGGGTTTTGCATAGGAGAATCTAGGGTTTGCATGTGAGAATCTAGGGTTTTGCATGGGAGATTAGGGTTTTGCATGAAAAAGTTTGAAGGGTTGTATGGGATGTATAAAGTCTGCATGGAGGTGGATTTTACGTATGGAAATTTGATTTGGGGTGTGAGGAAGGTAATAGAAGAGTAGTTTGGGTGATTGGGACCTTTGGGTGAAAAATAGTACCTGGGACAATATAAGGGCGCATAGGAGATTGAGTTAGAGTTTGGGAGGAAATCATAATATGAGAAGGTGGTAAAAAGGGGAAATGGAAGTATATCATGTGAAGGATGAGCATAGGCATCATGGAAAAATAAAAGTGGATGGTGAGAAATGGATGGGTGACGTGTGGAAAGGAGGATGCTAGGGTTTGGTGTGGCCAACTAGGGTTTGGTATGGCTACTTAAGGTTTTGTGATCACACATGTACTTGGTGAGTAAAGTGTGATGATGAGGGTTGATTCTACGAGTTGTGATGTGTGGGTGTTAAAATAGTTTGGGTTGAGTGAGGTGGAATAGGATGGGCTGCATAAGCCCAAATTAGGGTTTCTGGAGAAAACCCTAAAGTGAGGTAGTGAGTGGACTTGGAGGTGTATGGTAGTGGGCCTTCATTCATACACTTAGGACTTGGGCCTCTAATGTGAGTTAGGGTAAGGAGGAAAGGATGTTGGGACAAGTTAGGAGGTGCATGAGTCTCATGGTATGGGGCGGGTCCTTTTGGAGGATAAGTGTAGAGAGAGTTAGTCATGCATGTCTAGGGTGAAACTTCTAAATAAGATACTTAAGACATTAATCATATAAAGTGGAAGATTATTGAGCCAGGCCTAGACCGATCTACCGGCATACAATAGTGGTTAGGGCGTTTCGCCCTATATGTGACCGATCCACCGACTACAATAGTGGTTAGGTGCATGTTGCCCTATATGTGACTGATCCACTCCTAGAATAGTGAGGGATCCCGAGCTCAATAAACCAAACTCTGAATTTACTAAGACACATAAAAGACACTAAGTACTTATAATGGAACACCATGCGAGTAAGGGTCAGATCGATCCACCAACATATAATAGTAGTTAGGGCGTTTCGCCCTATCTGTGATCGATCCACCGGCTATAATAGTGGTTAGGTGCATGTTGCCCTATAAGTGACCGATCTATTGACTATAATAGTGGGGTTCTCGTACTCACATGGACTGATAAAAAGCATGGTATGAAATGAGTACTGATTAGAGATAAAATAATTAATGGATCCAGACTTTAGTTTGGCCTTTATTTATTTATTTATCTGAAGTGATCATATGCTATTGTATTATCATACTTGGATTGTGTGCTTTTGTGTATTGGCCTTAGTGCATGGTTACCTTACTCAGTACGTAGCGTATTGACCACCCATTTTATGGGTGCTGCTCATTCCCACGAGCAGAAGGCCCTTCTGACTTTGTACAGGTGGGTGATACGTATTTTGATGCCTTCGATGTTCATGAGGCATTAGGCGGAGTTGAGTGTTGTGTTCATACTCGGCACAAAGATTGAGAGTGGTGTGGTCGGATTTCCCTCATATAACTTTCGAATTATGTTTTGAGTTTCCTAGATTTATCTTTTACCATTTGTAAACTTATTTCCTTTTAAGGAACTTTGACTATGTACGCTGGTTTATGACATTTTGATTCCGCACTCTGATTTATATATTTAAATGGTCTAATGTCTATTTGAAGTCTTGCTTAGGATTAATTTATGATGATTATTAAATTCCTTTTTGCCTTAGCACTTGGTATTGGAATGGTCGGAGTGAACCAGTCCGGTACTAAGTGTGGCGGTAACATCCCCAGAATTCACAGATTTTAATTTAAGTGCTTCCCTTTTATAAAAAAAAATAGTGAATTTTGGGGTGTTACATTAATATAGTTCCATTTCTATGTGCTTGTGGTAAGATGATGTTATGCGGCATATATTATTTTTCTCTTCCCTTTCTAATATCCCTGTGGGATGTTATAGGTACTGGTTGGTTCTCGAGGAGGTCTTCCTAGATTATACGTAGGAGGTTCTACTCCTATTTTTTCATACATTAGGGTGTCTTGATGAGTCGTTGATGCTTGCCCTTCCGTTGGTATTGATGGAGAAGGCACCATTCTTCCTTTAGGTGTTTCCATATAACTTTTTCTTTCTTTCATAAAAGCATAACCCTTAAAATCTAATTTAAATTTTTTATTCATTTTGTTAAAAGGTTTTTATAATCTAATATAATTGATTATGTTAGTCTTTCAAATTCATTATCTATTTTTTCCATAGGGATTTTCCCGTCAATATCTTTTAATTCTCTAACGGTAATATCCTTATTCATTTTTGAACTTTCTTCTTCATATGGTAGTGAAAGAGGCAATTTTTTTTCCTGTTGCAAATAATTTAATACTATTTCTATACCATAAGGGGTATAGAGATATTCTATAAGTTTTCCTCTAGTATATACTTTATCTAATAGTTGTTTGTTTAAGAGATATACTTTGCTTATTTTTTACTTTGTAAGGTGAGGATATTCTTTGAGAAAAGATTTATATTTTTTTTTTGTTTTTGTTCATAAACCATTTTTGTTTTAAAGATTATCGGTAAAATTCTTATTGATTCCTTCATTATTCTTGTTCAGATATTACATAGTTTGTATCGGTGTTAACTCAAGTATACCCATAACTATGAAACCTTAGGGACATACTTCCATCTTGGTTTTCATATACTGGATTTTCCTTAGGGGTGAAACTAGGATTTCTTAAAAAACTTGTTATGTTCCAATTTAATCCTTTATTATCTCAAAGTCATATTTTATTCCCTTAGTAGTAAGAATTTGACCAAACTCTTCCGAGTTCATTTTATAATTTGTTTGGTTTTTTGAACATAGCTTTCCAATAAAGACTATTCTTATCATTAGATTTTTCCCCCCCTTTTGGATTTTGTATCCCTTTATTTTTATTCCTATCTTTATATATTTTGCAAATTGTTTTGGATCCATCATAAAATTTGGACAAAAATATATTATTGCTCCATTTGTTGGATTCATGTCAATCTCAAATGTTCCCAAGATTGATTGTCCCAAATCCGTATGTCTTTCGTCATATAGAATAACAAGTGTTTTTGTCCCTAGATTAGGTCTATGGAGTCCTTTTATGGCTATCATTATTGCTCCTAGATGTATATACTAATATCCTTTTTGGATAATTTTTTGTGTTGACTCCTTTTCTATTAAGTTAATCGAGATTTGTTAGTTCTCTTCCATACAAGATTGTTTTCTTTCACAGTGATGTTTATAGATTTTTTATCTACTAAAAATTGATTTATTTTCATACAATCTTTGTTCATCCAGTCGGCTAAGGCCTTTGTTCCTGAAGTTTTCATATTGTTGGTTAATATCAACTAGGTCTTCTATCCTTTTGACATTGTTTCTATTATTTTTCCATAACCTAGGGGAGTTTAATCCTCCTCTTAGCTCTGAACTGGTACTAGGCCTTCCTAATTCCATTTAAACATATATCGAGGGTTTATTTGGAACTTTAAGGGTATCTTTCCCTTTGTCCAAATTTATTTTTTTCATTTGGTTGATTAAGTCACCTATTGATTTATCATTATTTATTTTTTCTTCTAAGTTTTCTAGATTATCTAATACTCTTGTTTGTATTAGTATTTCTAGTATTTCTATTTTTTTTACTAATATTTAATAACAAGATTGTTTGGAAACTTAAAATTTTTGGGTAGTTTTATTGGATTATGATATTCCTACATATTTTATTAAGCCTATTGGTTGATCATACCTTTAGCTCTCTTTCATTATTTTTTGATATGTTTTTCAGTGCCCAAACCTTATATTACTCATGATAAAACTAAGGATCTTATTTTTGTTAAACTATCCTCTTATTTTTATTGGATAGTTTCTAATTCTTTGTACCTTTTTCTAAATTCCTTTGATTATATTTGAGTTGCTTGAATTAATTGTTCCTTTAACATCATGGGAGAATTTTTTTGAAACTTCTTTATATATCTTAGTAACTTTTTCTTCTATTTAGTTACCTTGATTTTTTTAAATTCTAATTTCTTTTCTAAATCTTTAACAAGATTATCTTAGTGTTATTAATTTCAAAAAGTTTGTTTATATAATATTCCATTTTATAAAATTGTTTTTGTTATTCTATGACTAAACTAATTAAAAGATCTATAATCAAATTTATTTGTTTTTCTTCTGAATGCAGTATATGACTTAAGTTTTTACCAAAGTTACAGGTAAGGGTGTACCCGCCGGTTGTGTTTTTAGTTTCCTTTTGGCGTGGAATACTTGCCAAGTGTAAATAATTTTAATTAATCATTTTAAATGGTTTTATTAATATGTTTATCAAGCAATCCTAGAAATGATTCTAGAAACCTGATATGTTCATAATCTTCAAGGGCTACCATGCTTTGATCTAGGGCAGCTAGCCTATTGATTGTTTCTTTTTCTCTATTAAGTTTTATGACTATCATATCTTTCATTAGAATTAGCTGATTTTTATCCCAAAAAGGGATACTAAAAATAGAATTAAAAAACTAAAAAAATATTCATATCGAACAATATTTTTCCCTCCCCCCTCAGGTACTTAAATAGTAAAAAGCAAAATAAGAGAAGTTCATACCTCTACGATTTCTTTCCCTTTTTTACCCTGGCATCATGCGGCCCCATCCCAAGTTTTCACTTAATCCTTTGGGACTCTGTAGAGCTTCAATATTCAATTATCCTCCCTTAAAATCAATCAGTCGGGAGACAAGGCACCTACTCTTCACTCCCCTGAATTTTATAAGATCTCCTAATCTTCTTGGGATAATTTTTTAGAAATTTAGGAAGCCGTAATAGTGCCGAAGTGACACTGCTATAGTGTGTCGGGGTTTCTACTTCTTTATTTTCCTTTTACCTTTCTTTCCCCTTGAGTTTTAGGGAAAAAGGTTCTACTCTCTGGCTATAACCAGGAGTATACCTTTTATTGAGAGTAGCGGAATGTAGAGTTTGAAGAACATACTAAAATGACTACACATGATGATTTCCTTATAGATCACTCGCTCTTATACCAAAACACTCCACAATGTATATAAATATATTTTATAAGAATGATGATTTTATATATGTTAAATATATTTTTCTCTAAGCGACTTGGTTACAACTAAGCCAAAGGCCTCTATTTATTGGCGAGGAAAACTCATAAGTCGGGCTCTCTCTACCATGTGTCATTATCATATTAGACCGACAATAGATTGTAATTTATAAGACTCTTACTCTTATTAGCTATGTAGATTATAATGAGATAAGCTTATCATTTTGTATAATTATTACAGTATAGAGTAAAAAAAATTCAAAAGATTCCTAACTATACATCGATAAATTTTTCTTCTTTTATTCTGCACCACTCCCTTTTGTCTTTTATTCTTTTGTGCACACGTGTCTAGAGGGGTTGTTCGTAGAGAGCAGTTGTTACTTTGTGACATCATTGCTTATGTCATTATTATCGTCATTGCTTATGTTAGAGCATAGTTGACGTCATTACTTACGTCATGCTGACATCATTCTAGATTTTATCTGAAGTTATTTTTTAACCCTATATTATATTTCAAACCCTATTTTTCTCGCTCAAAACTGACACTTTTAGGATAATAAAAAAAAACACTTCTAACACATGATTAGGGAAAGGGAAAAAAATTATATCACAAAAAGAGAGAGAAAGATATAGGACAGAGAATATTCAATAAAGGTGTTAGCAATAAAGAAAGAATCTATGCTATATAAAAAATGAGAGTTATGTAACATTTAGTAACCCTATTAAACACATCACAAACTAATTCCCTTAATGAATAATTATTTTAATAATCACAACTAATATGCTATAAATGATCTTAAATACCTCTGCCAAACATCACACGGGTGGAAATCTAGTTATCAATATGGTTAAATGCTGAGTAAAGTAAATCTACCCTAATACATGAGAGGGCTTATGTTACACGGATGATCATGGCATAACGCATAAGGTTCATGCTTGAGAAAACTTTATAATGGAAATAAGCTAAATTAAATCATGTATACTTCATGCATCTAATTAACACAATAGATTTATAAAGTATGCTTAAATTAACAAGGATAACATGCCACTTAAGTCATCTCTAGTGTTACAACTCATTAATATCATCAAATCATGTGGCCACACAAGCTCCTTTATTTTAAAAATTATAACAACTACACCAACTCTCCACCATGAATGCATGTAACATCACAACTTATAAATGGTTTGAGAAGAAGATCACATATAGATGAGTCAAACTTAGATTAGCTAGTTAGCCACATAGTGGTAATTATTGGACTATATTGATATAATTTATAAATATACAATGAGGATGTTTCTCTCTTTGAGTGGTGGAGAATGTGATACCCCAAATTATTTGGTGGATGCTATATGCTTAAAAGGATTGATATGACCACTTTATATCAATAAGGTGCACCTGTATTTTTGGAAATCCATTATTGAATAACTCCAACATTAAGTATGATTAGCTTGGAGTAATCTAAAGGAGGTGACATCTTGAAATTTTTAATTGATAACTTTGTAAGTAAGGACAAAATATGTAAGAAATCTAGGAGGCCAGTTATTGATCCTATTAGTACTTTAGATAACTACTCATGACCACTACTATGGTTGAGATGTTATATTGAGTAAATAAGTTGTAAACTCCTAATATAAAGACACATGCATACATATGTGAATGGAAAAATATAAATTGATACCATTTGAAAGCATATGATCATGGTTAGGAATGAATTAATGGTCGTGGGAAAGTTTTAGACTCCCTGTATCTGTACTAAAATCTTATGAATTTTTGTATTGTTAGACTTTATAATATTACCCCTTTAGTTATCTTTATAATACCCTGAAAAATTATATAATCTTAATAATGATTAATTTATATTTTATCCAAAGCCTTAGATCTTAGCTTAATTATTTTTATTAATATTTGACCCCCAAACCCAAATAAAGTCTTAAATAAAAATTTTCCTAATTATTTTGATTTTTTTTCTTTAAACCCTTCTTAAATCAATAATTTTACCAAATTTAATAATAATGGTCAGGTTCATTTTTATTGAGCTCAAGTCCCCCACTATTATTCGCCGGTGGACCGGACACTTGCGGGACAAAGTCCACACCACTATTATTTGCCGGTGGACCGGTCTCACATAGGGTAATAACCCTAACCACTATTCCTAACCGGTGGATCGGTTGGACCCGGCTCAATAATCTTTCACTTTAAGTGATTAATGTCTTAAATATTTTATTCAAAGATTTCACCCTGGACATGCATAAGTCATCACACATCACAAATCATAAAATTCCACCATCATAATTTCACTTAAGTCACCACATACACATGATAACACAAAAACCCTAATCAACCACCACATACCTCAATTAACCACAACAAACCATAGTTAACCACTCCAAACTCTATTTAACCATACCAACCATAATTAGCCACTCCACGCCTTAGTTAATCATAACAAACCACAATTATCCACTCCAATCTTAGTTAATCACAACAACCCAGAGTTCATAAATTCCATGTGAAACTTGCAAACCCTAATATCGTCATCCAACCATCAATGCCAACATGCAAACCCTAATACCACCAAACAACTATAATTACCACCATACAAACCTCAGTAACATCATACAAACCTTAATACCACAATATAACCATAAATACCACCATATAAACCTTAGTAACATCATACCAATCCTAATACCACCATGCAACCATTAGTACCACCATTCAACTCACGATTCTGCCATATAAAACCCTAAATTCAATCCATAGCAAAACCCAAGATTTGTCCACATAATACAATTGATTAGATTCTCCCCTTTCATAACCACAATTTAGATTCCCCCATACAAGACTATAAGTTAGATTCTCCCACATAAAATCATAAATTAGAATCTCCCAAGCAAAACCATAATTTGGATTAATTGGATTTCCCCAAACAAATCATAAATTAGATTCTTCCATATCATATCATAAATTACATTCTCCCAAATAACATCATAAATTATATTCTCTCCCACGAAACCCTACATTTCTCATTTTATTCTTCCTCTCATAAATCATTAAAATACTTAGGTCTACTCACATCTCTTGATCAACTTCTTTCTCCATCCTCATTTTTCATCCTTTCCCCCATACAAACCATACCAACATCTTCACATGCATGTCTTTTAGGGTCATATGCAAACACATATTATTCCATACACATAGTACACATGCAAAATAGCAACACAAAAGCATGCTTGGACTCCATGCCATACCAAATATGCAATAATTACAATAATAACATAGGATGCATAACATATAAGGAACACAATGCACATTAGCACACAAAAGGCCTTAGCACCCCTTACCTAAAATGTCACCGGTCTTGGAGCACGCTCCTACGCCTCCTTAGGGCTTTGACCAAATAATAACATATTAATAAAATAACCTTAACAAAATTCTAACTTTGCTAAAGACATAAAAATAATAGAGAAATTATAAACCTTGATAATATAGGGTTAAAGACTTTACCCTAATAATAATAATGATACTAATATAATAATATCAAAGATAATAAAACTAATATCAATGAGAATATAAATAATAATAGCAATAATAATAATAATCATAATAATAATAATGATGATAATAACAATAATAACATTACTAACAATAATAATGGTAAAATATTTGCATTAATAATAATGGAATAAGAATAATAGAAATTCAAAATATAAAATAATAATAATAATAAGTATACTTATAACATATTAATATTAATAATAGTAATAAAAGAAATAATAAGGGGAATAATAATAAAATCGAATTAAGATATAATAAGGCTTCAGCCCTCAACATAAATAATAATAAAACAATAATATTACTAATAAATAATAATAAAACATATTAAGAACTCAAATATTAAGAATAATAATAATGGTAAAATATGCAAATAATTGAAATAAATTAAATCAAGGCTTATAATAATATGTAAAATGGTTGATAGGGTCTAGGTTTCAACCTTAATCTGGTGGGGATAGGCGGCACCGGCGGTGGTGCACGGCGGCGGCGGCGGTGGCCGAAAAAATAGAAGAAAGGAGGGAAAGATGGATGTTGGGAAAAAGATAGGGAGAATTGAGGTGATAAAAGAGGTGTTTATTGTTGCCCAGGAGGAGAGGGACAAAATGATGGTGGTGTTGCAGCCAAAGGTGGCGGAGAACGACGGCGGACGGTGGTTTAAGATTTTGGGGTAAAAATTCTGGCGAAACGAGCAACCAACTTTGCATGGTTATGGAGGCTTGTACAAGAATAATCGAAGGTTGAAAATAGTTTAGTTAATTAGAGGAAATTTCAGGGAAGAAAATGGAATGCTTCAGTGGCGCTGAAGTTGGCTATCGGCGCCGGAAGATGCGTTTGAAGTTGGGGTGGCGGCAGCTCGGGCTTAGGGTCTCGGGGAAGAACAAACTCCAAAAACTCATACAATCCAGCTATTTATAGATTGTAGATGGTATAATAGGGTTTTGGGGGTCTGCAGGAAGTTATTAGCTGCGAAGATTTGGGTGGCCGGCGCTAGAAAACGGCCGATGATTCCTTGGTTTTGGTCGAAGGTTCGCGGGGCTGGGGAGAGGAAACAGGCTAGATTTAACGTCCAATAATTATTCCAATTTATTCCTGGAGTTAAGAGGAAGTCAATGAGACAAGAAACGGTCGGTATTATTCACCATAACCGGAGATGCCATTGACGATGCCGGGACTGCACCATCGCCGACGGAGGAGAAGGGAGGAAAAAGAAAGAAGGAAGGGAGGCGGACCGGTCGGCCGGGAAAGAAAAGAAAAAGGGGAGAACCGGGCGGTTGGCGTGGGTCGCAGGCTAATTAAATGAAACGCGGAGTGTTAGTGAGGAAACACGAAAAACGCGGCACAGCGAGGGCGGTAAAGGACGCCGGTCGCACGGGCTGGGCCGCAGGGAAGGAAAAAGGAGAAGTTTGGGCCGCAGGAGATGGCAGCCAAACGAGAAAAGGAGAGGAAAAAGAAAAAGAAGAAAAAGAAAGGAAAAAGGAAGAAGGAAAAGGAAAAAGGAAAAGAGAAAAATAATGGGTTGTCTTAATTAAATTAATCTTAAAATTTAGAATATTTAAAAATAATAATATTTAAATAAAATAATATTTAAATCCTTTTTTTTGGCTAAATTAAGATTTTTAAAATGTTTTCCATAAATTCCATTTTAATTAGTAAAACACCCTAATTTTCTTCCATTAAATTATTTATAAAATTAATATTAATTTGAAACTATTTCATCCTTCTTATTTTAAATAAAATAATTTATTTACTTAATTTCTAAAATAAAAACCTTAATTTAGATAAAATACCTAAACTTATCCTAAAAAAAATACTTATAGATTTATTCTTGATTTGCCCTAATTAATTTCCTTTTATTTTAAATAAAATAATTTACTTACTTAAATTTTATAATCAACCCTCATTTAAATATACTATTTAAAATCAGGAATTTTTTTGGGGCATTTCAATATTCACTTTGATTCACCTCTATTTCCTTCACCTAAGTTAATTTTTAATGTTTACTCTCACCTCGATTCACTCCAATCAAAATAGGTCATTAGGAAAGTTTTGTGTAGTTGCACGTCTATCTGATTGCCATAAAAAAGTTTTCAATAAAAGAAAAAATAAATAAAATGTTTGCATTTGGTTTAAAATAGAAAAGGAGCAATATATATATATATATATCTTAAAGATTAACTATTTAAATTTTCTTGAAAAATATTTGAAAGAAAGTATATTAATTTTGATTTTCTTTCCTTTAATTTTTTTAGAACCAAAGGAAACACTATAGTTAGTAGCTGTTTGCTTGAATATTATTATTGCTTTTTAGTTTGCATATATTGTTATTTAAACTAATTATTGTACATTTCTCCCACGTAGTATTCTACTTAATATGATCACATATAGTTTATTAACAACCCATAAAATACAAGAGTCCATAATATGACAATTGACTATTACTTTTTGTAGAGAAGACTGGTCTTGCAATTTAAATAATATTGAAGTATTGGTTTTATTTTAAGGAGTTTAATGGAAGTAGACAAAAAGAAAGACATAAATGATCTTTTTTTTTATATATATAAATTGAAAATAATTATATACTAAAAGAAATGCAACATTCCAATAGGGGTGTTATTATCCTATAAATGCCAGAGTAACTTGTACATTTTTTCCTTCAGTTTCAACTAACAATCCTACAAAAAATCAAATATGCATGGTTCAAAAACAAAACATTTTTTTTAAAATATTATTCAAAAACAACTTAGATGAACTGCTTTTTCCAAGAAAAGAAAGTTAAAGATTCTGAAGATTTTACTAATAATAACCATATTAGAAAAAATATAATCTAATCATTTTTTTGAATTTCAATTATTATTTTTAACAATCCTATAAATAAAGTAAAATGTGTTTTAGGTTGAGTATCTTATACCGATACAAACCAATTAAAATTGTTTTGCAAAAAAATGGCCAAATTCACAAATTAATATAGAAAAGACTTTGAAGATTCTATAAAAAATAAAGTGCACTAAATTAGCCCCATGGGTTTAACTGGACAAAGTATGCAATGGCCCAACCAACTCCATCTCTCTTTTGTTTTTTTTTTTTCTCTAATAAGTTGGGATGGCAAAAGTTTCATACCGGACACAAATCAACGCCATTGCCTTAAGCAGCGAAAGTGACAAAAACACCCAAAACTAGAAGCTCTGCACCAAAAGATGAAAAGCTGATGCAAATAACCAGCTACTTCGAGCGTAGCCAAGCTCCACAAAGACAGAGTCAGGGAAGGGAAGATAAGTAATAGGACAGATGATTGCAGAGAAAGGTGAGAATTGACTAAATGATTTTTCCTCTCTCACTACGATTACATCCAATGCCTTATATGGAAATATTCCCTCACTCCCGAATCACCAATTGACATCTCAAATTGCCATCCTACGCAACAGAATCAGTAGGATAATATCTATCCACGAAATGTAAATATAGATATTCTCTTAGCTAACCGACTAGGAGTAGTACCTGTTAGTAATTAAGCCTAACCTATACCTCCCTATCTAATTCTTGATGGTAGAATTAGATTTATTTATGTGTGTATAGAAACATGTGTAAGACACATGATAATGGATTATTGAGTAATAAAATTTATTAGTAATTAATTACTCATTATCTTTGAATTTGAATTTGAAAAAAGAAAAGATCTAAAAATTTGTTACACTAACCAACATAATTGACGTGCAGCGAAACAAAAGGTGTTGTGCACTTTTGTGGTTATCAGATATATATTATCTTTGGCTTTTCTTTTCCTTTTTCTTTTCTAACATACACATATATACATAAAGAAAGAAAATAGGAAGGATTCTTCTTCAAGAATTCAAGTGCAATTTCTGTTGCAAATCAAAAAGAAGAAGAGAAATAAAGAAAGGTTCATATTCCCGTTTCTCGTAAAGGAAGCACGCATCATCGGGTTTGAGAAAGAGGGAGTAGAACCGAGAAATTATCGTTGTATTTTTATTTGTACAATTTTCCGTATTGATAATTTAATCAATGACTGGAGATACGCTATATATAATTTATATATAGTATTATATACTCTTAATTCCGCATAAAGTTTGATTAATTTGTGTATTAGAATTTCACATGAATTATAGATTTATTGTGCATAATTTTATATTAATAATATATTAATTATATTATTCATGTCATATCATTATCTAATAGTATCGGTACTTAAGAAATCACCGGACACTTAGCTCCCTTAACCCTTGCAGTGGGGCTTGGGCTCGTGCCTGCATCAGAATCACACCCTCTAAATCAAACCAAAAGGAAACACCCAAGGCTAACTTAATTCCATCTCCTAAGATGAAGACACCAAATCGAAATTCATATGATGATAATCATTAATTCATTATTCCGTAAACCTAAGCTTCTACCCAAACCACCAGTCCCCCGTATAATCCAGCAGAGGGCGTTCACTGAGAATTCTCCATTCTGGTCCCTTCATCTTCTACCCTCTACGAATTAGCCTCTCATCGACCTTTCTCAGTCAATCTTTGACGCCTCCTAATAATTTGCAGAGCTTCAACACTACTTTGATAATCAGTCGCTAATAGCCCTAATTCCTTCCCCACGCCCATGTAATTCTCGCTTCCTCCCTTAGTTCGACATCGTTGCTAAGATCTTGTGCTGCCCAGTTACTAATTTCAATTGAGCTCGGGTCCCGGTGCTCATTATTAACCCCCCCCCTCCTAAGTCACAAACCCAGATGGAGAATTGGGCTCAATTGAATCTGTCCACCTTTGGTTCATAGTTATATCCTCCATGTTCTCATCACGTGAGAAGTCTCTTGAAATTAAACTCTATACCTCCGCCTTCAAATCATAATCAACACCCGCTTCCTTCGTGTTTGATGAAGTCATTTGCACTCCCTCTTCCGTCAAAATCGTCGTTCTGCTTGCCTTACATCATTTTTCAAGGTCTTGGGACTGCAGATGTCGACCAGGAGCTCCGTTTCCGCTGAATGGTCGGCTCTGTGTCCTTCCATTGCTGTAACATCAGCCAAATCTGTAGCCGCGTCCATTGCATTGCTACGTGTTTCCAGACTTCTAATTCCTAGCCACCTCGTCGTCTTCTGCCTCATGCTCTACTACTCACTACTACAGATTTGGTGTTAGAAGTAACAATTTTTTCGGTCACCATTTTTAATAGGCCCATATAATAAGGATCGTTGTGAAAAATTATAGAGTTGGTGTGTGGAAATATAGTTTTCGCATATAAGATAACAAATGTAAACGAGGGCGGTTATGTGCACCATTGTTAAAAATTATTAAAGGCAACCATTTTTTTTTTCTGTATTATTTACAACGGTAAACTCGACGTTGTTAAAAGTAAAGAGAGTGGGCTTCTTTATTACTTACCAATACCATGGTATAATCTTCATTGCTAATACATCGATGATTCATTGTCCGCATTGGGATTCTTTCCTTCCGAGCGAGCATCGCACTTCGAGAAACACAAATCGTCCTAGCCACAAATTCCGATTGTCCTATTTTTCTTCCTTAGACGCTTGCCACTACCAGCTTCTACTCCTCGATAGTTACACTTTTGGCTATCGTCGATTACTACATTCGTTGCCCACCGTCATCCCCCGTCACCACCAACTTTTATCCCAACCATCTTGTGTCAGGTACATGATCTACCTTTCACTTTCATTCTATTTTTTTTTCTAAGATTAATTTGTTAGGTAGGTTTTTAAATTCTTAGATAGTAGGGTTTTGATTTGTTAATTTTGGTTATTTCATATGTAATAAGTTCCTTGTATGAATTTGAATCGCTTTGATATCTAGAATTTTGGTGAGAAATTGAGACTGAATTTTGGTTTTTGAGGCTGAGTGCTTGACAACTGTGTTTTGTTCTTCTCTGTCTAGTTTCTATAACGTTTGTGTCTTGTTACGCTAACAATGGATTTTCTTATGACATGATATGGATTCTAAGAAAACCTAGTTGTGACCATGGTTAATGAGTGTGTTGCAAAATATCGTGTCAATTATAGAAAATGAACATTTTAATTAGGGTCATCTAGAAGGGGAAAAACAAAAAATAGAGAAACACTTGTTGGGTCTTATTTGAATTAATTGATTCAAGTTTTTTTTTCCCGCTTACCATGATCATAGTGGATCAGACACTATGTCATGAGGCAATAATTGCTTTTATGATGCCTCCCATTGATCGTCCAACTTTGCAGATTGTTAGGCATGTAAAGAAGGAGTTGAAAGTGAAATATGTGTTTACTATTTTGGGGCATATCCTTAATTCAACTCAAGTTCCTTTTGTCATTGTCGGTTTATTCAAAGAGTATATTGCAAGATCTTAAGCATGTATGTGGTGTGAAACAGCCAAACACTATCTACTTTGACAATCTTATCTAAAAACATGCTAATAACTTCAAAAATTATAATTTCTGAGACTGTGTACATTGTAGCATTCTTTATTCTAGGTATACAAAGTGGTAAAATCCACGCTACCAATCCTCTCTCACCATAGGATTATTTGGTTGTTTGACTTTATGTGGTTCTTTATAGGTGCATATGAATTTCCATACATTTGTGCATATATAATAGTGTTGAATTATAAGGATTAATGTGAACTAGATAGCATTTGATGTTGTAATTAATGGATTTACAAAACATACATTATCTTCTCATAATGGTATGTTATACCTTGTTTTGTGAAAATCATTGGCAAGTTAGGTAATCATTTAGATCTAGATTTTTGCTATAAATTGTAAGTTCTATGCTAATGGCATGAATGTCTCTATCTTATCTGTCTCCCTCAACTTCACGCCTCCTATCTTGTACCTCTCAATTAAAATGAAGTTGAGTTAGATTTGGACTACATTATAAAATAGGTTGTATGATATCCATAATGGGCCACTATTGTGGTTGTTTGTTATTAGTAGAAAGTTTTTCATTTTACTTATTTTTTCATGATTTGAGAGAGGTAGGGGGAGTCTGAACTATATTGTGAGGATTATATGCTTCAAAAGGGAAATTTTGTGCCACTAAATAATTGTTCCAAGTATCTCCATTCATTATTTGCTTTTGTCTTATTTTATTGACTGCTCCTTGATCTCTGCTATTGAAATTTGGTGTGGACTACTTTGAATGACTTTATTAAATCAATTTCGTTCCCTCTCACCATCTACGTAAATAGAAGTGGTCATCTAAGGTAAAATTGATTTCATTTTTTGTTACATTCTTGTAATGTGGAATAATTATTTTCTTGGAGTAGGTTATTTTTTTAAGATGCATTTAGTACTTGTGATTACGCCATTCTTGAGCAACTAAGAGAATTAAGTGCTAAGTGTAAAGAGAATGAATAATCCATCAATGGGACTACTTGCATTACTAAGTTGTTACAAGGGAAATGTCTAAAGGGTTGACTTCTTGATCTCACCAGGTACAATAATAAAGGATCATTTATGTTGTCGTTATTGCTTTTATCTCTAATTAGTTGTTGTTTATTTTCCTGTGTATTTCTAGTACACCCTCTCTTTTTTCTAAATAGTCTATCAAAGTCTTTTTTGACATTTCAATACTTTTTAACTTGATGTGGGCATCTTACATTACAAACTTTTTATTTCTTTCCAATTCTCCTCAATACATAATGTATAATATAGGAAGCTTGTTGATCTTTTTATTTTTTTACGCATATAAATGTTGAGATCTTTTTATTTATTTCCAAGCACTAACTCATGATATTGTAGGATGATTTTGTACTAACATATTTTATTCCCTCTTTTAATATCCTCTCAATGAGTAGATTTTCTAAAATAAGCTCATCATCATCAATGATTCATGATTTCATTTGACAGTTGAGTGATGCGACCGAGGACAAGCTAGAAAGGTACCTTTAGTGTACTATGTTATCCCTCGTACTGTTGGCTATGTTGAGGATTTAAATTGATCCAACATTTTTTAGCATCCAAAAGAGCACATACTCATGTAGTGTTGGACTCATGCTAATGGAAGTTACAGATAACTTATCATTTATAGTTCATTGGAATTCTCGAATATAAAATACCACAATATGCTTTATATTAATGGTCATTTATTATTAGTTATAAGGTTTTTTTTATTGTTCTATATTTTTATGTTTATTTGTTATATGTTTTATATTAGGTTTTTCTCTATTTGTCTTCGTGGTGACTCTATATTGTCTTCATTTCATGACGTGAACTGAAGTAGGATATATATGGCAAATTTCTCATTGTTTCCATCTCTTAAACTAGTCGGTTTTTATTTGTTAGGTGGTGGAGATTTTATTTTTGTAGTAGTGTTGATTCATTGTCTCTTTACTTTTGTAGCTAGTTTGGAGGGGTTGTTTGTAACAAAACATCATGTGGGTTGTGACTTTTTATTTTTCAGATCATCAATTATTATTATTATTATTATTATTATTATTTGGTGTAATAAAAATTTGTAAATATATTGCTATATATATGTGAGGATCTATTAATAGCAGGTTGTGTACATATTTTTTTGAAATAAACAAGATTATTTAGATGTTAATAACATATGCCGTGTGTATTTTAGGGGGAAAATGGGTGTAAATAGGTCATTTGGTATACATGCCAAGATATTTTATAGCAGGTATAAATCATATTTATGTTTGTGGGTGTGTGTGTGCGCGCGCGTGTAATCTTGGTTGAATAGTTTATTAATAACGGTTATATATCCATTACAAAAGTACATTATTATCCAAACTCAAATCCCATTTTTTTAAAAAATATACATATTAATATACTAATTTTTATTATTAATAATTAATTAATAGAAATTAATAATAATACAATATAAAAGAAAATTATGACATAAAAATACAATAAATTTATTATTAGCATTATTTCTATTATTATCATCATTATTATTGTTATTATAATAAAAAAAAAGATTTACACTTTTTTTATAGTGTATTTTTTTATATTTTGTATTATCATTAGTTTGTCTTATTTAATTATTAATAAAAAAATAAAATTACTGTATTAATATGTATATTTTAAAGAAAATTTAGGTTTGAGTTTAGATTTAAAATTTGGATAAAAAGCATTTTTCTAAAATAAGTATGCTAATGACTGAGCTCCTACTTGAATGACCTAAAACGGCTCAACCCCGTTGGACCCGCACTAATGCAGCGTTTGGATTGGGGTGAATGGAGGTTAATGGAGGTGAATCAATTGATTCACCCCGTTTGGGTATGTGGTTAATAATTTTACCTAGGAGAATCGAGGTTAAAGTTTTACCTCCATTCACCTCGATTAACCTCATTTTTATTAACTTCCGATTTCGGGGGTAACCGAGGTGAAGGTAAAAGAATAAGTAAATTATTGACTTAATAGGACCAAAATACCCCTCAATAGGATTTATTTGTTTAATACAAGGATATAAATGTCATTTATTATTATTTTTTTTAATCTTTATTTACCTCAATCTAAACAGAATTTTTAAAACATTCACCCAGATTTGGTTAATATCATCCAAACAGTATTTTAAAATATTCACCCCGATTCAACTCCATTTTCTTCACCTATGTTAATTTTTAATATTTACCCTCACCTCAATTCATCTCAATCCAAATGGAGCCTAAGAGCTCACGCATCGCTCGGCTTACTTCGTTTATCAAAAGGAGACGAATTGTTTTTTTATTTTTAATATTTTTATCATTAATATTAATTCAAAGTTAAAACTTAAAAAGTCGGGCAAACTTTTTTAAGTACACAACAACAGATGAGTTAGGCTCGAATATATATACATACATATATATATATAATATCGGCCCGACCCGTGTACGGCCCTCGACGACTCCTACCAAAATTCTACGAGAGAGACGGCAGCAGTAACCGGAAGGTAAACAACAACCATAATTGTTTCGAAGTAAGAGCCCAAATTCCAAATCCAAACCATAAAAGCAGTTAGATTCGATTCAGGGCGAAGGGCCTCCGGTCTACTTTTTTGACTTGGGGCAGGGCAACAGCGCCAGTGGTGGTGGACCGGTGGTAGGAGGAGTCATGCATGCGCGAGTCGCAGCAGCGGACGGAATAAATGCAGAATAATCTAATCAAATCAAATCAGACCCAAACAGCGACAACAACTACAAGTCAACCCCCCCCCCCCTCGCTGCGTCCCTCCGTCGTCGCTCGCTCGACTCTGAAAATTTGTATGTTTGGTTGGACCGTCCGTTCCCGTATTTCATACTACAACCGCTGCTACTAGTAAGCGTAGGAGTAGACGACGACTGGTAGTAGTACTTGAATCGAACAGCTAGGGCCGCTTTCATACAAAGCGCTGATACGCAACTTATTGGCGTCCCTATCCAAAAACACCCCAGCTCCTCTCGCTCCCTCTTCCTCTCGAAATTGAAACGCCACGGCCACGTCGGTGCGTATCGGCGGTGCAGTAAACAAAACATTTGAAGCGGGCGGGCGGAGGAGGAGGAGGAGGAGAAAGAAAAAAGAAAAAAAATTCTTTCTTTTCAGGTAATTAACTACTGCTAATTAGCTGCATCGATCTGCAGACCCTCTGTTCCTCTTCGTCATCCTCCTCTTCGGTGCCCAGGGACATCTGTTTAAAGTACGTATATATCTTGCATCAACCACTCAAGAGTTTCTATCTCTAGCTACTGAGGGAGGAGGAAGAAGAATGGACAGGCGTCGCAGAAAACAGGCTAAGACGGCACAGAGCTGTTGTTACGAAGGTACTGCCTCGGTTTTTAGATACCTACCCTTTTGAGAATTTGAATTTCTTCACAAATTAAATGAGTGTTTTTAGAGGTACATTTTGATGTATTTTTTTTTTTTAAAGTTTACCTTGTCCCTAGTCTTAATTATTTAATTTATAGGTTGTACGCGCTTCAAGTAATAATAATAATAATTATAATAATTTTCAATAGGAAAATTTTGATTATTTAAATTACATTCTTCATTATTTTATATTAGCCGGCACATATATAAGATGCCATTCACGTATTATTTTATTTTTTTTCTCTTTTTCCCTTCTTCTTCTATAATCATATATTTAGATTTATGATGAAAGGGGATGAAATTGGCTTTATTTTTTCTTTCCTTACAATTATTGGGATGTTGCATTAATTGCATGCTATACAGAGGTGAGCAGCATAGAATGGGAGTTTATAAACATGAGCGAGCAAGAAGAAGATCTCATCCATAGGATGTACAAGCTTGTCGGTGATAGGTAATACTCTTACTAATTAATTTACTTACTTTTCTTTATTTTTTTAATTTTTATTTTACTTTCCTCCTACTGCTTCAACATCAAATTTCTTATATAGCGATTTTTTTTTTTCATTTTGCTAATTATATCACATATCTATGGTACGGTTCTTGACAAGTAGCATTATTTCATTTTTTTCCCCCACCTCCCCCTTAACTAATACCGGCTTGAAAAATTATGACCGGCGCTGTTTGACAGTAACAAAATACACACAAAAGATTCATGTTTCTAGGCTTCTAGCGTTTTAACAAAAGACTGCCCCGGTGATTATTATTGCAGTCGATCCAAACATTGAATTGCATAACTTTTTTTCTTCTCATAGGATAGCGTAATCTTTTGGGGTCCGTTTCGTGCATAGAACAATTAATAAATGAAATTTGCGCAACATATATAGGCTGTAAATTAAAGTCATGTACTCAAATACATATAAATATTTTTGGATTAGTTTTCATAATGGCCTGACCTTTTTTTTTTTTTTTATTTCCTATAAATGTACAAGCGTTTAGGCTTTATTATCATCGAAACATAAATGGTTTTTTTTTTAACTAAAAGACTGAGACATAATTATTTTTATACGAAGACATACGTTTTTATGTTTTTATTTCCGTTAAAACATAAATTACGATGACTAAATTATCTAAAAGTTAAAAATATTATATCATAATCAGAATAAAATGTACGGGTCTGTAACTTTATTTTAAAAAAATTGAAGACATCTTCTCGTTTATTGAAGCAAATTAAAAATTAAAAATTAAAAATTAAAAATTAAAAATCATCATGCATTTTAAATTTCCTTTTGTCCTACGCCGGGCATAGAGTCCGAACTCAATTACTACCGCAGCAGTTGGAATTTGTCTTGGTTTCGGACCTTTGGGACCGAACCGTTGAAACCTACGAGCTACGACAAAAGGAAATTTTATTACGGTTTTACTAACGGTAGTCCTCAGGGTAATAAATAAATATTTAATATTTTTTTAATGTATCATTAATTTAAAATATATATTAATTATCCATTGTAAGTAAATAATAAATATTTTTGTACTTAGTTTCTTAGTTACTTACAGGTCGTCGTAGGTGTAACATCAGTGGTGGTTTTTTTTTTCTTTTTCTTATACTTATATATGCACAATATATAATTAGCATAAAGCATAGGAACGTTAAAAGAAAATATATTTAGGACTTGTTTGGTATAGGAGGAATAGGGATAGAAAAATTTCTCCTCTATTTTACATTTTTTATATTAAGTATTTAATAATAATAAATATATTTTAATAAAATATCTATTTTACATTAAATTAAAATCTAAAATAAATATTTATTAAAATAAAAATATTTAATTTTAAATAAATTATATAAAATATATAAAATATAAAAATAATTTTTCCATCTATTTTATCCCCTAACCAAACGAGCACTTAAAAGGTAAGATATCTTCGAGGCACCCGACGCATTTAGAATATTGCCACAATTGGTTGGGGCAGACAGGCGATTAGCCTTTATTACCAAAAACAACAAAAAAACCGTGAGTTGGGTCAAATCAACTGCGGTGCGGTCACGTGATTACGGGCTTGGAGGCTCTTTACCGCCAGCCACACAGAGCAAAAGGCCAGGCCAGACAAACCGACGCACGGACCAAGGTCTCGACCGATGTCCTGCATCCATGTGTCAGAGATGAAGGGACCGGAGGTAGGTAGGGGGTCCATCCATGTACACGTAAGACCTGCGCCTAAAAAGAAATAAAATGATAACCTTATCTTTTTTTCTTTTTTTTAAAATATACTTTTATATATCTTACGATCGAGTCTGACGGTACAAATTTACAAAGACTTACTCAGAGTTGAACCCAAACTTTTAAAATCCTGTGAATTCGCGGACAGTACTTACTCGTTTTTTTTTTTTTTTTATTGCTGCATGAAGAATAAGTTAACTTCTTACGATTTTTTTTTTCTTCCCTGAATTTTATATTCTGCAAGATATACGTAGCGTAGATCCAGGGTTATCCAGTAGTATTATGGAACACTACGAAGTTCCGATAAGATATTATTATTTATCCAGGGTCAGTATTTTTTTGTTGTTTTTTTTTTTTTTTACGGACACATACATCATACGTTTTTATATTCTGATTCCGCCTCAAAATATGACTAATATACTTGTAACATCCGATAATATTTGAAGTAGTGTGGGCATCTAGATTAAGCCAGCTTGTATCAAGCAATATAATCGAAGTCGCAGTCGTCATTATAGTTGCAGATGTAGATGTAATATCGAAGCATTGTGAACGATATTTTATATATTGCGGTATAATTTTTTAATTTTTTCATAATAAATATTAACAAATATAAATAAATATCGATAAAATATTGATAAATATCAGTCAATAATCGATATATTACTGATAAATATGCAAAATTTTAAATTCGTCATGTATTGCTAATTTCGTGTATCAACTTATCCAAAATCTAATAAATATTGGTCTATATTGTATATCGAAATTGATATTTAACTGTATTTCAGGTACTAATACGACTCTTTGTGCCATGTTTGTGTGTGATATATGTACGCAGATGGACATTGATAGCCGGTCGGATTCCAGGTCGAAAGGCGGAAGAAATAGAAAGGTTTTGGATAATGAGACATGGAGAAGGGTTTGCAGGGAGACGGCATGCGAGAGCTAAGGAGGTGGACCGCTACATAAGTAGCAACAAAATCTTCTGATTCTAATTGCATCAAATTTGTCCGCCTACTACCGTCCGTAGCTAAACCATCTTCCCTCCTCTCTCTAGCTTGCTAGGTCTCGTCCCCTTACTTACCCACGGGCTCACTTCCTGTCTCACCTTTGTCCTAACCGCTTGATGGTAACAAAGGATAGCGTGTGTCCGGAATGTATTTTTCTTATGTTATTATTAGTTCAAACGGATTCATATCAGTTTTTCTATGTGTTATTTTTATTATATTATTTGTTCTATTGTTTAATATATCAGTGCTTTACTAGAAAAAAAAATTATTTTTTTATTCAATATTTAAACTATCTTATACTATTTTTTTATGCTCTTATCAAATATGCATAGCTATTACTATTTATTAAATATATATTACATCGATTCGGCTCCGATCAAATGAGTTGCCACGTATCGTTATTATTTTATATATAGATAACATGTACTTACCATATTTTATTATTATTACTTTAGATCGGATCAAATTTTAGATGGACTATCAAATAGACACATACCGTAATTTAATTAGTTTTTTTTTTCAAAAAACTGCTATAATTTTTCTTTTTCTAGCATTTACTATTAATAATTTATTGGAGGGGTATATGTAATAAACAAAGTAGCTATATTAATTTAGGTAAATAAACTACTCTATCCGTTTCTATATAATAATAATAATAAACTTAATATATTTTGAGGATAAATTTCATCTATTATTAGTTTTTTTTTGTAATATATATTCATCAAAATTATAAAAGTATATAACATTATAAAAGTTTTTTTTCCTCAATACTAATATGACTATTGTATTTTTCATATATCATAATTTATTATACTTTAAGATGAATCAACCGCCAAAATTCTCATAAAAAACAACGAAGACTTCTTCTTCTTCTTCTTTTTTTGAAGAAATTGAAGAATTAATTTTTTAACATGGTAAAAAAATGCTCATTAGGCATATCAATAATAATTGTAGTATGTATTTGTTTGACAGATGATATGAAATATGATACGATTTAAAGTAATAATGTATTTGAAGAAATAATGATCCAAAGTAGACACGTTTTATATATGAATGTCTTATAGTAATAACAACATTTGATAATTCATATGATTTGAAATTTTTAAACATATGATGGTTATAATTATGACTTGTATATTTTTGATAGTTATTAATTTATGATTGCAATTAATAGTATCATTAATAATTCATTCATTCATTCATTTTGATCACTTAAGACTAGTTATATTTTCCTTAATTATCAATATTAACATTCTTATTACCATATTTGTATTATTATCATTATGACTGATATTAATCTTATAAAAAGTTTATATATTATTAACCTTAATATCATTTATATTAATAAATTATATATAATTATGATTAATAATATGCTTATTCATTTGCTATTTAGGATTATATTTAATGTTTGTTTGCATCAATTAATTATTGATAAATTTTATTTAATGACATGAACAATTTAAGTTTGTTCTTATAGATACATAAGCATTTTAAAAATTTTCATAAAGGCATAAAAGATTAGAATTTATTCCAATTAACTCATAAAACATTTATGAACTTTAAAATATAAGTAATTTTGGTCATTTATATTTATCTCTTAATGTAGATAAAGTCAAAATATTTATGATTTAATAGAAATAAAGTTTAAATGAATATGCCCTTAAAAAATTTATATTTTTTTATGCCTTTGTATGAACAAATAATTTTTTTTAGCCTTTACATACAGATCTATCATTAATTATCTATAATTATGATTACTAATATTTTTAATACTGATTATTTTTTAGTACACTCAATTGTATAATTAATACTTCATTATTTATAATTATAATTAACATTATTTTTTTATTATTTAATTACAAAAAATACTAATAATGTTTTGTAAATTATAATTGATAATTATAACTAACATTATTCTTATTATTATTAATTAATTTTATATACTTATAATTAGGTTAGATATTTAGTAAAAAAAAATATGTAAAACAAACAACTTGAAGTTAATCTAAATTAATAATATAAATTATATACTTATAATTAGCTTAGATATTTCAAGTTGATCTAAATTAATAATATAAATTATATGCTTATAATTAGGTTAGATATTTAGTAAAAAAAATATGTAAAACAAACAACTTGAAGTTAATCTAAATTAATAATATAAATCATGGCCTACCGACCAAAAAAACACTTAAATGGGTTATCTCTCTCTTTTTCTTAAAAATAAAATAAATTAATATTAGAAGTAGAACTTTATATCATATCGTACACAAAATCTAGACATTTCATTTTGGCAAATGTTGTACTCGTCGCCCCTCTCTCCCACTCTATTTAGGTAAAGTGGATCTCTAACTAGTTTAGATTTATAAATAATAAAATATATGTTAGGTTTAATTAAACTATTTTTTTTCCAGTTAGGTTACTCAAATTCTCTTGTATCAATTATTTCTCTATTTAAATTTAAGTTTTCAATTGTACCTAATGTTTATGTAATTTTATTCCAAAGTAGAATTAATAACTTTTATTAAAATTGAGTTGTTAACTAAATTTGTTACGTTAAAAAAGAATATTATAGAAAAGTAAAATTTAAAAATCAACTTAAATGATACAAACAAATGATAAACCTGATTGAAAAAATAAAATTAAACGAACTTCATCTGTAATTGACTTGATTTATAAGTAGTTGAGTAACACCCAAGTTGATTTATGGCTCAAGGATGTATACGATAAATTTATTGTAGGTATAACATCTTTAATTTTTACGACAACAAAAAAAAGTTTTATTATAATAGTAATGTAGAGGCATAAACCGAAAATAAGAGTGAAACTACCACATCAAACATGAGAAAGTGTGTTATTATTATTCTAACCAATGCTAGGTGCAAAGTTAACGTTGATGCATTAAACAACTACAATATATCATTTACAACATCCCAACCATAAGCAACCCACTCATAAAGAGAGTTAGAATTATACAACACCGATAAAATACAACTCACTCAGAAAGATTATATGGTGTGTGCCCTAAAATAGATGGAGAGTTATTCGATGTTTAAAGGTGTAGATTTATAATTATATGGTATTTTTAAATAAGGAGAAAACATTTTTAAATTATATGATATATTAGGCCTAAATATAAGGTTGCCTCATGAATGTTTATTTATTTAAAAACTAAGAATAAATAAAAACATGTTAGATATAAAGATGGCATCATTCATCCCCATCTCAAAATTCGTACCTACAAATCACTATTTACTAATTGTTGGATAGTGCGTTAGTCTACTATACTTTTTCTATAGTATTTTATCAAAAAATATGAGGTAAGTTTCAAATAAGTTTTCACATCATCTACCAAGACTACAAATGATGGTTAGAAAACAATGATAACCGATTGGGAGGTTGAAGTCTAGCAACTTTTATAGTTGCAGAGCATCTCAAAGAAGTCGTGGCATACATTGAGCAGATACAGTTTCTTCTGAGGGATCTCATTCTTCTTCGTCACTTAAAAAGTACCGGAGTCTCCATTACCCTTTAAGATTAGAATAAGTGCTTATTATTATTATTATTATTATTATGTAAACGTCTCACGCCCAAAAAGACTCGTAAAAATCGGATTGGGCCGACTAGTCTGATTGGTTAATTATTCAGGTCACTGATTAGATTGTATGTGATAGCTTTTAGAATTTCAAAATCAGCAAAAACCGGCCAACAATTAATGGCACTAGTAAAAATTGGTCCGTCAAATCGATAAGAAATAATTAAAAGTCTGTCAAATTCACGTGCAGTTTAATTTTTTTATATATTTTAATTTAATATATAGTAAGGTTTGCCTCGGGTATTGCAGCTAGTGAGTCCACTATAGTCTACCAGTTCGAGCAGAGGCTTCCACTTCAGTTTCCACCGAATGATGGGAGTAGTGGCATCCTCAGACTTGGCCACCTTATACGAGCATGCATGCATCACCGCCACCTTGGTCCACGAACAAGCATCAATCTTGGGAAAGAGGAGACTAAAGACCTAGGGTTCCAAATGTAGGATCCAATTTAGAGGAGGAGGACTCTAAGGACATTAGTAGAAGGGCTGGTCCACTTTATTTATCCGCGTGTTTTTTTTCCTGTCTTCCCCTAACCCTAACTACGTCAGTCTTCCTCTTTTTCTCAAACCATTCTCCCTCTCCCTTTGACGACGCTTCTCATTGACTCTTTAGGCTCTGCCCATTCTCCTTCCCCTCTTTTCGAAATTGGAAGATGAAGAACTTCAGTTCTTCCCTTCTTAATGTCTGAGGTTGTTAATCTTTTACCATTATCTTTAGGTTTATCTCCTTCCTCTTTGTCGAGCAGTTATTCCTATATATATGCATCTATAACGGAGCGAGGGGGTATGTTGCAATTTTTGTTGTTATAAAATCAAAAGGCCAATCCTTTTCTTTGCTAAAAATATCGATTACGCCAACAAGCATGAAGATTACTCAGGGTTTGGGGAGAACGATTATGTTATTGTAGCCTCATTTAACTAATTGATTATGATTCAGTCAGTTAGATTTGGTTCACTAAGACTACAAATGATGGTTAGAAAACAACGATAACCGATCCAAAGGTTGGAGTCTAGCAACTTTTATGGTTGCAGAGCATCTCAAAGAAGTTGTGGCACACATTGAGCAGCTACGGTTTCTTCTGAGGGATCCCACTCTTCTCCATTACATAAAAAGTACCAGAGCCTCCATTACCCTTTTAGATTAGAATACATTATTATTAATATTATGTAAATGTCTCATGCCCATAAAAAATACTTTATTTACATGTGACTAGAATACTACTCACAATAAATCTCCTATTATTTATAATTATAAAAATTAATAAAGATTGTGGCCCATGTAACTCCCTCGTCTCACTCTTTTCCTTTTATCTTTAATCATATTTCAAGTTTTTTCGCCTCGCCCCTTCTTCTAATTGTTTTTTTTTCTTTCCTTTTGGCTTGCTCTTCAATTCTTTACATACAATCAAAGTAATGGAATTGAACCTACAAAGACTAACAATTTTAAAAATCGAGTGTAATTTAAATTTTTTATATATATTTATATTTGTTAACTTAATATATGTGTGTGTGTGTGTATTACTAGTTCAACTAATTTAAATCATTAATCTAATCATTTAGAGTTTGTTTGGTTTTACTTAGGAAAAGTAGTTTTTTAGATAATTAATTATAAAAATTAATTATAGATTAATTATTACTGTTTGGTTTTCCTTTTTAAAAGTTATTTTAAAAATTAATTATCTAAAACTACTTTTTATAAGCTATAATCAAAAATTAAATCCTACCTACTTATCAAAATTAGTTTATAACCTACTCGGTACGGTACCCTGTTAAGTAAAAAAGTCGTTTATGATAAATACCAGTTCACTGTTACTGCGTTCGACACTCAATGGACAGACCTCTGCATTCGTCCATTCGAGTTGCAGTTGTTCGACTCTTCTCCTCTACATAGTTCGATCTCGCTTCCACTCCTTCGCCTCTACTTGACGGGCATTCTGCGTTTGCTATTGCACGAACAGAAGGATATACACGAGTTTTTATAGTTTATTCTGTGAGATTTGTTCTAGGTATGCAATCTCTCTTCTTTTTGTTTCAAGTATCCTCTTTAATTCATCCTTGATTTTTTATTTTTGGGTTAGATTGGTCCTGCGTTGTTGTATTACGTTTGAATGAATTAGGGGATTCCAGATTTGTTAATCTTATTTTCCTACCAGATCTGTGAAGCTTTCATTTGACCTAATGAGGTAGTCCCTTTGATACCACCGTCGGAATGTTCGTCTTGTTGAATCTGTTTTAATATATATATATATATATATATATATATATATATATATATATATATATATATATATATATATATGTATGTATGTATGTATATAAGCTGAAACGAGAATTAATGATGTTAGTTGACATCAATTGAAGTTTTTGTAGACATAATGAACCAATATGTGTGTGCGTGTGTGTGGGCATGACGACATATGATATGCATGTGTACCTCAGGAAGCCACCCTTTGAAGCACCTAGAACCAAGATGTCTATAGCTGAATAAGTTACATGCTCTATTAACGCTTTAGTTGTATCTGGATCTTCCAGTATAATATCCGTGCATTTAATCTGTCAATGTTATAGAGAAAAATAAAATAAAATGAAATTATTTCCATCATTATTAAATTTTATCTTGCATCTAGGTGTGGAGTTGTCCCTCTAATTCCGTTATACTGCTGATTTGATTCATGGTTAGAAAGAATAACTTGTGACAAATATTGTGAGTTTAGATACCTACATCTTTTCCGCGTGCAAAAGCAACAGAATGGAAGGAACAACGCCTTCATCTGTGCATCCATTTCACTGCCTGTTGAATTCTCATTAATACAAACGAGGGGGGAATACTTTAGAGATGAGCATATAATTATTCTACTTGGACAAATGATAAAAGTACGCTTAAATTCCATTCTAACAAAAAATCTTGTGTGGAATTTTTACCTGTAGTTGCGATCTTTAGAAGGAGAAAGCAGAAAAAGGAATTTTTATCTCTGGTTGAGCATATAGTTTATCATGAGGGCCTTTTCCAGTATTTTCATCAACCATTGCCACATTATCATCGTGCTTTCTCTTCCTACCTTCAGCACAAGATGTGGAAATAGTTGGTTGTGGGTTCGAATCGCCTTCCACCACTGTAATATCCCAAAATCCTAATTTCCGAAATTATGGCCAAATAAGGAATTATTAGGAAAATTAATTATATAAATTCATTTATTAAAATGAAGAGAGTTAATTGAGGTAGATTAAGAGGAAAATAATAAAGAATTTAATTAGAAGAAAATTTGGGTATTTTCCCTAATTAGCATGGAGGTTAAGGAAATTTATCTAAAATAGTCTAAAATAGTCTAAATAACCCAAAAATACCCCAATTTCCCCCATAAGTTTTTTTTTTATTATTTTTCCATCCTATTTATTTTCTTATTTTCCCTTTTCTTCCTTTTTCTCCCTCATCTTTCTTTTTTTTTTCTCTTCCTCTCCCCCCCGGCTGGGCCAGCCCACCGGCCCAAATCCCCCTCCCCTCCCCCGTCTCGCGTACAGTCCGACCCTTCCTTCTTTTCCCTTCCCGCGGCCCAGCGCCGTTGGACGCCTGCCCTGCATCCGAACGCAGCGTTTCGGCCCTCCATCCACCGAGACGCTGCGTCCGATCACTGAAGATAGCCGTTGCCGAACGGGCAACGCGACGCGGCGCTCTGTCCCCCATAACGTTGAAACGCCGCGTTTAGTTATAAAGAAAACCTTATAAACGCCGAACTAGCCGGTTCCCCTTCTTCTTCTTTTCCCCTGGACCACCGGTCCGCCCTGCCTGTCTTCTTCTTCCCCGACCTGCACCGCGTCCTGCAAGTCGACGCCTGCAGCGCGATCTTCGCCGGCAGCCACCAGCGCCGACCGTCCTTCCCTGCCTCTCTCCCGTTGTTTTCTTTCTCTTTTCGACCCCGACCAAGTCCCTCTCTCCCTTTCTCGCGTGCCACCTCCTTCCCTTTTCCTCTCACCTTCCCCGACCTAACCTGCCATGGCAGGACCTGCACCGCCTGCCACCGGCCGACCACCTGCACCCTTGCCCCGCACGCCTCTTTCTTCCCTTGTTGTCTTCCACCTCCCAATCGCCTATAAATACACTACCACGGAAAGGGGTTTTAATAACGGTTATTTTATAGTTTTAATAACGGTTTTCAACCGTTATTGAATCGCCCGTTATTAAATCTTTAATAACGGTTCATAACCGTCATGAAAAATACACAAAAACCCGCGAATATGTGCGTAAACTTCATATTTAATAATGGTTTTTACTTAAAAACCGTTATTAAAACCTACATTTTAATAACGGTTTTTATCATAACCATTATTAAAACAAGGTTTTAATAACGGTTTTTATAAGAACCGTTATTAAAACTCCACTTTTTTTTTGCAGTTTTGTTCCTGCCCACATACAGATTTGCATACACAGTTACCAAATCTGTATGTTAAAACAATTACCAAATCTGCAATGTAAAACAATATCAATTCATACCAAATCTGCAATCACACCATAATTTCAATCAATCTATAATTGGTATGCATGTCTCAATACACCAACTATACTTGCAATAAAATTAGTGGGCATACCACAACTTGGTAGCTCTACACCCCAAAGTAAAGAGTTCACATATCTAGGCTGATAGACGAAATACAAACCTAAAAATGCATGTAGAATATATAGATCGCTACCGAATGAATGAGTGCACGTGCTTGGCCTCTAACTTCATCAATTTGATCAACATTATATTGCTGGCCTCGTGCATAGTCATCGGTGAAAAACTACAACACCCATGTTTCAATTAATATACAGTTAGAAATTAGGTATGTCATGATTCATTAATAGAAAAATATGGAAAAGCAAACATACATGGCTTGGATCTATGTTGACCGATCTATTCTAGACTATAAGATCCATTGCTCGTCTTCTTCACTTGAACCCTTAAAAACTTCAATTTCATCATCATCATCTAAGTTCCTTTGTCTCGAAGATCTTCAATTTTGGAGGTACCTGAAGCTCTTATCTCATCCATAATTACAATAGAGGATAAAGAGATAAACAATAGAGGAAAAACAATTTTGATAAAAGTAAAAACTAAAATAAATGAAAACATGTATTACCCTACATACAAAATAATACAAAGGTAGGCAACATATGTTACCACTATAATCAAGAGGTTATATAACACCATCATACCCTAAATTAAAGGTTTAATTTGTAAAAAAGGCCCTAAAAAGGTTGTATCACAAAAAACCTAAATTTAGAGGCCAAAACGGCCTTTTTTGGGCTCCGATATTGGCCAAACCGGTTTTGCCGTTTTGCCACGTCGTAGATCTCGAAAAAATACCCAAAATAGCCTCCTAGATCACCTAAATCCGAGGTCACACGAAAAAGTTATGACCCTCCAAAGTTTACAGTTGAATCTAGCTCTAAATAACCTCAATAATGCCTTCTCTTTTGTTTATTATGGTTGTAGCTCTAAATAATGTTGAATCTATATTCTCCATACAAACAAATACAACAATAATATGTAAAGCTCTCGGCCAACACATGCATTTGTTAATATATAACAATAACGCAACAAATTCAACAACAAACAGCAAAATTTTCAGCCAACACATTCAACAACACATTTTCGAACGAAACCCTGGCGACAGACATGCATTTATATAAGTAGATAAAAAGTTACGAGAGGAAGAACAAACACATACATAAAGTGAGCTAGCTACAAACACGACGGTCAGAATGTTGAGAGAGGTAAGGGCTTCAAACACGACGGAGGATGAAGGTGCAAGTGCCAGCTAGCTTCGGAACAATGGCAGAGGTGTGGCGGTGCGATGGTTTCCTTTACTTGAGAGGAGCCTGGTGGTGCGAGTTGGCGGTGCGAGGGTTTTGCAAGGAGAAGGAAGGAGAGCAAGAGAACGAAAGTGCAGAGAGTCTGAAAATTTTGGCACGAAACAGAACCGAGCGAGAAATAAAAGTTTGATTTTGGGGTTTTAATAACGGTTCTTGAGAGAACCGTTATTAAAACATCTTTTAATAACGGTTCCTGAGAGAACCATTATTAAAACATCTTTTAATAACGGTTCCTGGAAGAACCGTCATTAAAAGCTTCTGACTTTTGACAACGGTTCTAATATGAATCGTTATTAAATCCTCTTTTAATAACGGTTTATATAAAACTGTTATTAAAACATCCGTCCAAATTTTAACGTTGCCCTTTTAATAATGGTTTTTAACTAGAACCGTTATCAAAACTTCCCGCCGATTAATTTTCACGCGTTTGACAACGGTTTTCGAACTACCGTTATTAATGTCCCGTTATTATTTCCCGTATTTGTAGTAGTGATACCCTCTTTAGGCAGCCATAATCAGCCCTTCCTTCGATTTTACCCCGAAACCCTGCCTCTCCGCCGCCACCGGTGGCCGCCACCGCCACTGCTCCCCACCGGGATCTTCCCTGCAACTCCCTCGACAAAACCAAGCACCACCATCCTCTGCCTTGCCCTGCACGTGCCGCCCTAGCCGTGCAAAATTCCTATCCCGAAACCACCACCTCCAGCCTTCGCCGACCTTGCTTGCGCCGCCTCCCACCGCCAGCCCAGCCGCCACCAGAGCCTCTTTCACCCTCCAAAATGCCCAGCAGACCTCCCTCTACCTTTCCCTGCCTTCAACTTCCCCTGCCTCCCTCTTCTCCTTCCTCCCTCATCTTCCACCTCTCTCCACCATCCTCGGCCGCCGCCGCGCGCCACCACCCCTTGCCACGCCACCACCCTCACTCCACTCCCCTTCACCTGCTGCTTCTCCCCCACCTCAAACTTCTCTTTTCCTCCTGCCATCCAGCCCCCACCTTGATCTTTTCCCTTCTCTTCCTCCTCCACCGCCGCCGCCGTCGCCGCCACGCGCCGCCGCCGGACCACCACCGACCCTAGGTGGTTCTCCACTCATCCGAACCCTAATACCCCTTTTATATAATTGCTACTATTTTCTACTAATATTAATACTAATATACTTATTATTATTATTATCCTTATTATTATTATCATTATTATTATCATTATTACCATTATTATTGTCTTTATTATTAATGTTATTATTTTCTTACTAATACTAACATCCCTTTTAAACCCTAACTTATATTATACTTAACTTTGGTCTTATTTTTATAATTATTAGTATTAACATTTTTATTATTATTATTTCTATTATCCTTACTATGGTTATTATTATTATTGCTTAACCTTACTTGGTTGTACTATTATTATTATTATTATTATTATTATTATTATTATTATTATTATTATTACACTTAACACATTTATCACTATTGTTAATAATAATACTACTTTTGTTCTTATCCATGTTACTTAACTCAAGCTAGTAAATATCATGTGGTTGTTAACTAAGAAGAGTACTTGAACCTTATTACCATACCATTTAACATTAACCCTAACCTCATTACTATGACACTATTATTAGCTATTACTATTATTACTACTATCACTACCTTATTGTTGTAATCAAAAGCATTTGAACCCTTTTATTATTCAAGAATATATAACTATTATCATTATCACCCTTAGGAATAGTTACTTGTAATATTGTGACCTTATAATAATATTATTTCGAATATGACACCATTAATAGACTTAGCCTTAAAAATGCTAGGGTTTCTCTCACTATAAACATCAGTGTCACTAGTATTAGTTTTATCATTATTATTATCACTATTTTTCTATAGTTAGCATGAACATTATTATTATAAGAATAGGGCTAACGAGTCTAATAATATAAGTGTAACAATAGGTATTAAAAATAAACATATTTTGACTACTAATATTTAGTATATTAATTCTAAGGTAAAAACCCTAGTTTTTGTATAAAACCCTTTTTAGTAATAAAAACCCTAACCTTAAACTAGAATGAGGATTGATAGTAATTATAAGGGAAACTAATACTTAGCATTTTTTTCCCTTTTATAGGTAACCTCGACCAAAGCCCTAAAGAGTTAGAGGAGCGTGCTCCAAGCCCGGCGTCGCCTTAGGTAAGGACGAAGCTATGGCCTTGCGTTATGTGTGATGTAATGTGTTGATGAATGATGAGCATGCCATGTTGATGTGTATTATGCATGTGTTATGAATAACCTGCTTTGTGTAGCGCAGCATGGATCATGAGGTATGTTGTGTGTGCCTTATGTTATACATGTATGCCATGTTCCATGTTTATTGTTGATGTTGATGATGTGACCTGTTATGGCCCTCTAGGGCATGCATGCTAGGGTTTTGGGTAGCATGAAATGATAGTAAAAGAATAACGGGGAGGTGAACGTTTGGGAAGTTTTCATGGGGGATTTAGACCTTGCATGGGTGTGATCCTTACGTGAGAAAAGTTGATTTGGGTGGTAAGTAAGAGCTTGGGAGAGTCTTGGAACGATTAGAGACTTAGTATGAAAATAGTACGTGCGTTGGTGCATAAGAGACCTTATTAGGGTTTTGCGAGTAAGTGTGTGTATTGGGGAGTCTGCATGGAGTATTTAAAGTCTGCATGGGGATGAATCTTACATGAGGAAAGTTGATCTAGGAAGTAAATAAGATAACGTCAAAGTTATGGGTCCATTGGAGACTTGGGTGTAAAATTTTACGCGGGTCGATGTAAGGGTGTCTAAGGAACCCAATTAGGGCTTGGGAGAAATTGGGGAATTTGAAGGGGTACAAGAGTAAAAACGATTAAGGGAGAGTAGAGTATGGGTTAAGAGTGAGAATTCTACTATATAAAAGATGAGTATGGGTTTCCTTGTGAAAGAAGAGACATGGGGATGAAAAGAGAGAGGTTACTTGTGGAAGAAGTAAGGTGCTAGGGTCCGATGTGGCCAACTAGGGTTTTACCGAGTACATACGAGGTCGAGGAATAAAAGGATATGCTTTGGGCTTTGACTTAATAAGGGTGAGATGTGGGGTGAAGAATGAGTAATGGTAAGGTAAGTGAGAAGAGGTTGGGCCACATAGGTCCAACTAGGGTTTCCAAGGGGAAAACCCTAAAGGTTGAGAATAGGCGAGATCGATGTCGTAGGGTGTTGGGTTTAACCTACACTTCCAAGAGTTGGCCTTTCATTATGTGTGAGTTTAAGGGGGGAAATAATGTCGGAGTGTGATTTGGGGTGCACGAGTCTCAACATATGGGATGGGCCCTCTTGGAAGGGAAAGTAGTGGAATGTAGTGGGCATGCGTGTTAGGGTGTGATGTGATTTAATAAGACACCGATAAGACATTAATCACGTAAAGCGAAAGATGTCGAGCCGAGCCTGTGATCCGGTCCACCGGCTATAATAGTGGATCAGAGGCGTTTTGCCCTGTGCGTTTATTTTCGGTCCACCGGCTATAATAGTGGATCAGAGGCGTCCTGCCCTGTGCGATATCTTCCGGTCCAACAGCTATAATAGTGGGGGATCTCGTGCTCGACAAACCAAACGTATAAGTTAATCCATGGGAAAGATACTAAGTACTTAAAGCGAAACACCATGTGAGTCGGGGCTGTGATCCGGTCCACCGGCTATAATAGTGGATCAGAAGCGTTTTGCCCTGTGCGTTTATTTTCCGGTCCACCGGCTATAATAGTGGATCAGAGGTGTTCTGCCCTGTGCGATATCTTCCGGTCCACCGGCTATAATAGTGGGGCTCCCGCACTCACATGGATTAATGAAGAATGCTTTGAATGAAAATGAATGAAGTAATCCATGGGAAAATATTAAGTACTTACAGTGAAACACCATGTGAGTCGGGACTGTGATCTGGTCCACCGGCTATAATAGTGGATCAGAGGCGTTTTGCCCTGTGCGTTTATTTTCCGGTCCACCGGCTATAATAGTGGATCAGAGGCGTTCTGCCCTGTGCGTATATCTTCCGGTCCACCGGCTATAATAGTGGGGCTCCCGCGCTCACATGGGTTATTGAAGAAATGTGTGGAAATGGACTTATTATCATCAATGAGAATAAAGAATAAGTCACCAGAAAAGTATTCAGACCTTATCTTCGCATGTTGTCTACATGATTGTGTTATATGTACTATGTGGTATGACTGTATGCTTGGCCTTAGTGCACCAGCGCCCTTACTCAGTATTGGACCCATACTGATACTACCTTGATTGAATGGATCCTGTGATGATCCACCAATGGTGGGGAGCAGACCTCCTATGCAGGTTTGATCGATTACTATTTTGGGGTGGAAGGCTTGACTTGAGTGAGTAGGCGATCCGGATACTGATCCTTTTTGGGGATTGTTTTGTTAGCTATATTTTATATTACGTTTCCCGTTTTCAAAGTAAAAGCATTATGGGGTTGTAATCCTAAATTGTATTCAAACTTTTGTTTGACTTATATCTTATTAACGGTTTATGCTAAATGTCATCTTGCATTTTATGACAATTCGTACTTATTGATGATCGGTTTTAGCCTTAGCACTTAGTACTGGAACGGTAGGAATGAACCGGTCTGGTACTAAGTGTGGCGGTAATACCCCCAATTTTACGGTATTAATTCTTTCGCTTCCGCTAAACCTTTGGATTTAAACAAAATTTTTCAGTAGTAAATTTGGGGGTGTTACAACCACTACTGCTGATGTAGTAAGAGAATCAACATCTCTTTCCTGTGAGCCCATGAACTTTTTATCAGAAAAAAGATGCTTTTGAGTTTATGGCAGGACTTGATACGATTTCTCTGTCAGAACCTCCAAGCAGAGGATCCATTTTAGTTTTGATACCTGAATGTGACTCAAAGTTGTTTTCTGGATGCCTACAATACCCAGTTGGAATGAGAAAATCAGATGCCCCTTCAACTGAAGGATTAGGCATCACAAGCTCATGATCATGCATGAGATACTTGACACTCATCAGTCTTCTATTCCAGCAATATCTTTGTAAATCTGGCAGGTCACCTAACTGCGAAAATGAAGAATAAAACTATAGTCAACATGAGATTATTTAATATATCATACTTAGAAATGGCAACAGTTGAAATATACCCATGTTTTCTTATTAATACCCTCTCGGAGATTGATAATCAAGGAATCAGCCCTCAGTCGATGGGTTTGTTTGTGCAGTTTCCCTTGAGTTGAGTTAGGTCAGCAGCAGTACTCCACGGGTTCTTTTCTGGTGCATAGTAAAAAAATAAAAGTCAGAAGATAAGTGTGGTACTGTAGGATATCTACGGATGTCTTTGCCTATGTTCTCCCCGACTTGCTTTCGAGACTCATAATATTTGATCAGAAAAGTGTTCTATAGTTTCTGCATCCAAGCAACATAAACATTGTGTGTGGTTAATATGCTACAAGCTTGTCTTTGGTGGCTAGTTTTTTTATGAGCTGCTAACCAAAATACAAATTTTTTTTTAGGTGCAACTGGGTTATGATACAGTTCTTCACCAAAATACAAATTTGTTTTTAGCTGCTAGCTAGAATCATTAGACATTGTTGACAGCGCTTGAGTTGGTGTAGCTCAAGTTTGTAGGATGTTTCAGAAATTTCAGGAAGCATATGTTATGATTTTTGGGTAATTTAAACCCCATAGCTCAAGTCCCATACCTTAACAATGGGCTCACGAAAGCAATATGAGAGGTTTCAAAATATCAGATTCTGTGCTGCTGTAGATAAATAGTTCTATACTCTAGATCTGTTTCCTACTGGCTGTAAACTTCTAGCATTCCATATCTTGATGTCCAAAATGCTTCGTCCTCCCTCCTTAGCAAACAAATTTTGGACCAAGTCACTAGAGCTCTCTTGCTATGTAAGGCCTTACCAATCACCGTTGGTCACTTTCTCTTTACAAGATAGTAGCCAGAGAAGAAAGGTAAGGCTGGACTGAGAAGGGGATTTATGTACACATTGTTGACGGGAAGCTGCTTCATGACATTGTTTCATTAACTATGAATTTGGTTTTTATATTTTGTTTATTTCCAATTTAATCATTTATTTCAGCTAATGTGACCTATCACTTTTTGCAAATGATCTAAGTTGTCCCTACCTCATGTCTCATAACTGGAAAATATTTTTACTAAATGAAAATTATTAAACTTCATACTCAAAAATGTCAATATCGATCATTTCATTTCATCACTTAATGCGAATAGAGTCTATGTACCCTATTCATTTTATAAAGCTGGTGAATTACAAATTCTTCTCCATCAATTGGGGATGAGGGAATATCATAACTTTTTGCACAGTGGATGTAAGAAATCAGGAAACATGGGACACTTTCTGTTGTAAAGTTCCGAGTAGCATTGAAAATTGCAGAGAATTTTTCTAACATTATATGGAGACTCAACATAGATAGGACAGTCTAGCCCATGACTGGGTTGAGTCAGCCCACACAGTTCCTAATGGTAGAGTGCACTGGTGCCTAGATAACTTTAATTTTTGATATCATGTACCTCTTAAAGTACTATTATGACTTAAGAATTCTTCTTCGTCATTTGATTAGAAAAAATAGGTTCGTAAATTTATAATTACAATGTATGTTTATCATTGCAAGTATAATACAATTAATTATAAGTATACTGTAATTATGTTAATAATATATTTAAATTGATATCTCTATTGATAGTATGTAAGTGTATTTGTAGGATATATGACATCTTTATCAGATATTGCACATTGCACGGAATCAAGGCATCAAACCTTTGTTCAATTATATGTTGAGGAGGTTAAGAAAGGCAATAGTCCTACTTCAAGTTTCAACAAGATTGGATGGTCCAGTATTGCTGATGGTTTTAATGGGCTTGAGAATGTACGATACCAAAAAATTCAAGTGAAAAATCATTTTACCTCAACAAAAGAAGATTACTTAGCATGGGTGAAACTTAAAAGTGAAACTGGACTTGGGAGAGACCCAATAACAGGTGCAATCATTTGTGGGGAGGAAATATGGAAGATATTTATTCAGGTAAATTACAATTATTTTTTTTACTTATTTTTTATTCTTATACATAACTTGTAATAATTTAAAATTGTTTTTGGTAGCAAAACCCAAGTTGTAAACACTTTTACAATAAACCAATTGCCCATTTAGATGAGCTTCGGTTAATCTTTGGTGGTACTCATGCAACTGGAGAACATTTATGGACTCCATCTCAAGGGACATATCCAAGCTTTGATAAGGATGATGAAGAGCTAAGAACAAGTAATGCAGGTCCTTCTAAATTTCAAAAAGTCATTGAGATCAAGGGTTGTGATTCTAGTGATTCAGATGGTGGGACATGGCAAAAGAAAAAGTTAAGCAACAAGCGTTCTAAGAGTCAAAAATCTAGTTCTTTTAAAAGAAAGGAATCAACTAGTGAAAAACTTGATAATAAGTTGCTACAATTATGTGAATCTACGTTTAAGAGTAACGATGATCCTTCCTTACCAACACCTCGAGCCTCAACAACCCCGACCATAAAATAATGTTTAGCTATTCTAAATGCCATGGATGATGAAGTTTCTGATGAGTTTTTTATCCTCGGTACTAATGCTTTCAAGGATCCTGATAATAGAGACATATGGATGTATATAGCTACCTAAAAACGTAATGTTTGGTTGAATTATTTAAGAGATCCATCTAAGAATTAATCAAGGATGTTAGGTATTATGGTATTTTGTAAAAGATTAATTTCTTTTAGGATTTTTTATTTTCTATTTGTAAAACTATGAAGTATGAATGATGTTGTTTATGTTGAACATATGTAATTTTCTTAACTTGTGACTTTTAGTATTTTAGAATAGTCTACATTTCATAGACTTTAGCCAATCAATCATATGCATATCATATTTTCTTGAATTAGCTTTGAAATATTCATGTTCTTCGATGAAAATTATAAATGTTGTTTGTTGTATATAATTTTATACATATATATTGGATATACATATAATACAAGTGATAACTTGATTTTGAATAGATGGGTGATCGAAAAAAAAAGACTACTACTACTTTTACTTGTACTACGACATTTGCGAAAGAGAAGGAAGATATCTATCGAGAAGTAAGTTTGTTTGGAGTCTTCTGAAACAGATCACCAGTTTGTCCAACGTATATTAAATGATCATGATAGGCTATGCCATGATTTATTTAGAATGAAGAAGGATGTTTTTCTAAGGTTATCAACTTTTTTAAGATCAAGGAGGTTGCTAGGTGATACTTATAATGTGACTATTGAAGAACAAGTGGCAATTTTTTTTATATATAGTTGGTCGCAATGAAAGGAATAGAGTTGTGCAAGATCGATTTTAGCACTCTGGAGAGACCATTAGTAGATATTTCAACAAGATTTTAATTGCTATATCAAAGATTGCTGGTGAGATTACAAGGCCTCATCGAAGCCTTGATGAGGTCCCTCCTAAGATCATGAATGATTCGAGACTTTGGCCTTATTTTAAAGATTGTGTAGAAGCGATAGATGGAACACATATCGATGCTTGTGTTTCAAAAAATAAACAAATTCCCTATAGTAATTGTAAAGGTGTGTGTTCTCAAAATATTATGGCGGCTTGTTCTTTTGATATGTTGTTCACATTTGTGGAAGTTGGATGGGATGGGTCGGCTCATGATTCTCGAATATTCCAATACTGTATTCGAGATCCCAACAAAAACTTTCCTCATCCTCCTCGAGGTAAATAGAATATTATTTTATATGTTAAGTATTAAATATTATAGTTGAATAATATGAACTGAAATTTTATGCAGGTAAATATTATGTGGTTGATTCAGGTTATCCCAATACATCCGGCTATCTTGTCCCATTCAAGAATGCAATGTATCATCTATCCGATTTTCAAAGAGTTGGCGATCCACAAGGAAAAGAAGAGTTATTCAACCATTTACATTCATCAATGCGAAATGTCATTGAGCGTTCCTTTGGTGTTTTAAAGGCTCGTTTTCCCATCTTAAAACAGATGTCGAATTATAGTTTGGAACAACAAATGTTTATTGTCATTGCAACAATGACAATCCACAATTTTATTAGGTTGAATGGAATGGATGATATATTATTTGATGAGTTTTGTAACAGATAAATATATGAAGAAAAAAATAGGAATAGAGATGTTGGACAATATGTAGAGGGTAGAGCTGCTAGAGAAATGGAAATGATACGATGTAGGATTACAGATGATATTTACCATGCACGTCATTGAACTATTTGATTTTATGATGCTTATTATAAATGTAAGAATATTTATTGCATAATATAAACTTTGATCATTGTCACTATTTGAGTTTTAGATGTTTTTGAATTTTATAAAGTTTATTTAGTGGTTGTTCATAATATTTTTAATAGGTTTATAATTTTTATTTTATAATTTTTAGTACTTTGTAATATCTTTATATTTTTTTATACTTTTTAATGTTTTATATGCTTTTTAATATTTAATATTACATAATTTATATAATAATTATTACCAATATATATAGGAAGATAAAAATTAAAGATGGAAAATGAAAAGTAAATTTATAGAAAAATAAAAACGAAATACTAATAAAGTACCATAAGTAGTTTTTTTAGTATTAATCACTTATACAATAAAAGTAAAAACAAACATATATTTTATTTATCAAAATATTTTTTTAAAAGTAGATTTCTAACAGTAATTTTAATCTAAAAATAATTATTAAAAATAAGTAAAATTAAATAAGGACTAAATTAGTAAACTAATTATAATATCCTTTGATTTTCGATCCAATTTTTAAAACCACGAGAAACACTGCTTTATTTACATAGTCCAACTGTACTAGGCTACTACACACTAATTCAAATAATACTTAAGGGGGAATAGATTAAGGGGGAATGATTAAGGGGGAAATGATTAAGGGGATAATACTTAAGGGAGAAATTTTTTTCACCTTTCTTGTTTGGTATATAAGGGTAAATTATTTTTGGAAATATTTTCCTTATATTTAGTTTGGGATGAATAACTTATGTTAGAATAATATTTTCTTTTACTTTATTAGCATGAAAAATTAGTAATATTTTTATTAGATATAAAATACAAATAATTATTTATCACATAAATCAAAATTTAATATATTACAGTTTTTTATTTAATTTTTATAAATCAAAATAACATATTACAATAACTAAAAAAAAAATAATACACCATCCCCATTTCCTAATAAATGTGTGCCACAGTCAACCAAGCTTGCTTCTTCTCTGGCTGCAAATACAAATGAAAGCAGAGATAGCAACAACACCCACGACACAAGATGGCCACACTCTCATTCAAAGTCTTAGCATCTAATAACAATTTCGAATCAAGGTCGGCATTACCCACAATCTCCTCATCCTCTTTATCATCTTTTCAATACGTGAGCGGCAATAGAGGAGTATTGATTAAGAAGATGAAGATCAAGTCGCAGATTCATACAGCTGCAGCTGGTGCACCCATCACCGCACAGGAAAAAGAGGCAGGAACTGTAGACCCGACCCGGATAGAGCCAAGAGTAGAGGAAAGAAATGGATACTGGGTGTTGAAAGAGGAATTCAGGAAAGGGATAAATCCTTCGAAAAAGATAAACCGACCTTCAGAAACCAACCACCATCTACCTCAACTTTCCCTCCAAGACCCGAGTCTTCTTCCTCGACATTTCTCCTACTCATTACCTATGAGTAATTAGAGCAGGCTAACGTTCGAGGGATTAAAATAATACTACGGCGGGTGGGAGCCGTATCTTCGTCTGCGGAACATAGAACCCAACTTATTTTATTTTATTTTATGATTATTATTACAGGGGCAGGGATTGGAACCAGCCGGCGAAATCATGCTCGGGAGAGACCGTGCCGTTCTCCAGCGGAAGGTATCCGAGAGATCCCCTAAATAGTACTTACAGATCGAGCAGTGTGTTGAAGATGACAGTGAAGAGGTAGGCTCCGAGAGGCAAGATTCGGCTTCGAGAGTTGGGCTTTGAGAGGCAGGGCACGAGCAGGAGTAGGCGACAGCGGCTGGTTGAGGATCCGTGCGAAGCTGAGGGAGAGGAGTCAGAACACGGGAGTTGGGAGAAGGGAGAGGAGGCAGAACACGGGAGTCGGGAGTCGGGAGAAGAAATTTTACCCGATAGTGTAGTCGGGAAATAATTTTCTCTCCAATAAAACAATAATTTTACCCCCAAATAAATTTCTTCCCATACCAAACATAAAAAAAGAAGGAAATAATTTCCCTTATAATTTTTACACCAACTTTACCCCAATACCAAAGATAACTTAAATCTCCCATTATTTCTAATTATAAAAATTAATAAAGTTTGTGGCCCACGTATCTCCCCCGTGTCGCTCTTTTTCCTTTTGTCTTTCGTCATACTTTTCGCCTCGCCCCTTCTTCCGGTTAGTTCCCCCCCCCACCTTTTGCTCGCTCTTCAATTCTTTAAAAACAATCAAAATAATGGAGTTGAACCTACAACGAATGACGCCTCTCTCCTTGTCTACTAGTATCCTTAAGTCAGCTTCATCCAACAGGCAGCCGCTTATCGAATGGAATTGGTCGACTTTACGCCCGGCTGGCGGCTGCACCATCGCTCATTTTGCAAAGAATAGACAAATGAATGAGCTAATTGTTTCAGTTGTGCTTGCGGCCTGACCGATTGTTGCGCCTGATTATTGGTGAGTGATTTTCAAGATCAATATCGCTAGATTTTCATTTTATTTTTTCCTTCCGACGATTGTTTTGGTTGCCTGACTAGCATGGTGCGGCGACGGCTTGGGGCTTTATTTTCTTCTTTGACCTTTTACTCGCCCTACATTCTCCTTCAATTACTCATCTATCTTCTGTCTGTCTGTCTCTCTCTCTCTCTCTCTCTCTCTCTCTGCTTGTCTCCTTCATTCTTCTGGACCTTATTCCATAATTGGATTTGGAATTCATCAACCATCGCAGTAAAGCGGACAAAATTGACCGAGTTTGGTGACAGCTGAAGCGAGCAGGGTTGAATTGATTTTTTTGGACGAGCAATTCATAAAGCCTTGCTTTCTATTTAGTTTCCATTATTTTGGAAAAAAGGAAAAAGAAGAAGAAGAAGAAGAAGAAGAAGAAGGAAGCGGATCGACTAATTCTATTTTTGGTCGAGTTCATTTTGATGTTAGATTGAAGCAAGCGATAAAGGTGTGCCTTCTCTGTTTCTCTCTTCATTTGGTAGTTTGCGAAGAAGATGCGAACGCTACTACGAGCATTGTTGAGTGCCGTACTCATACTCATAATAAAACCACGAGGCATGTACCATATCAAGACTAAATACAAAAATAACGGCAATCGGTTGTTCAAAGTCACGCCGCACATGACGCAGGTTACTCCGCACATTAAGCGACTCCAATCGAATACTACCGAGGTTAAAATGAGATTCCGAAACTTTTAACTAGCTAAATTTATGAGATAAATACTTTTATTAAATTTGGATTTGGCTTGTTAATTAAGCAAGTCTAAGTATATAACTTAGACTTAATTTATTTAATTAAGCAAACAAATTAAATTAAAATTTTAAAAAGTAGAGTTATATCAAATTAATTCATTTCATTTACACCCTTATTTAAAATAACTTGTCAATGCCCCTAACTAAACAATAAAAAATCAGTTCAATAAAAAAATATCAATTATAAAATTGTCAACCGATGATTTTTCATCAATTTTAAATAATTTTTTACTAGAAGTTAACATATACATACAAATATTATCTCATATCTAAAATTACATAATCACCACAAAATTCAAAATGACCACCAAATTGCCAAAAAAGAGGTTTTTATTTAATTATTTATCTAATGAACATCTAATATTGTATTTATAGGACAAAGACTTTATAAGAAGTACCTTGTAATAATAAAGCTGAAGGCGACACTTTATTCTTCATAATCATCGTACTTTTATGTATCTTTTAAAAACTATTACTTTTATTTATAGTACCAAAAAATTATATATATATAATTAGATGCTCATTTTTCTAATTATTTAGATTTGTTTCCTATTCATATTAATAATTAGTAATGTTTTTTATTTGTTTTAGCCTTGAATACGGATAATCCGAAATGAGGAAAACAGGCAAGTAGAGTGCTTTTTTTTTTTTTTTTGGGATGTTCCAGGCTTAGCTTGAACAAGATTTAACATAGGCCTTAAATTCTGATCATTATTGACCAACATTAAAATTCTAGCAAGAACGCGCAACACACGTCTTCCTTCTCCGCTTCTTCTTTTTCTCTGTCCCCTTGGCCAAACAACACCCCTCCTTTCCTTTTCAAAGATAATGCACTTGAGCATGTGTGCCAGCTTCATCTTGAAGAACACTTCAACAAACTCCTTTACGACTTGCAATCCGACAACGAAGGAGAAGAGAAATTATGACATGTTAACTTGGTACGCCCAAAGTTAGATACACCACTTATATATTTAGTATAATTATTGAATATTTTGTTGTACATTTATAAACATATACTAAATATATATATCAATATATACTAAAAGTACATAATAATTGTACTAGATATACAAGTAATGTGCCTAAAATTAGATACACCACTCGTATATTTAATATAACTACTTTGTATATTTAGTACATTTATAAAAAAAAATACTAAATGTATGCCAAAATATACAAAAAAAAATACTAAATGTACAAGTGGGGGTTCATGCAATAATCTCTCTTGAAGAGGTTGGGTTGTATATAAAATCGTATATTTAGTGTTTTTTATCCTCTCAAATCTCTCTCATTGCTCTCTTCTATTTTCAGTTGTTCTAAGGTCTTAGAATACCAACACCTAAGAAGATCCAAGCTAGATCTCATATGCATCACCTATCCTTAAATTGATCTAAGTCAATCACACTTGACAATGTAGTTATGTAATGATAAGTTTTCTAAAAAGAAGGTATGTATATTTTATTGATATAGACAATTTTATCAATTCTTTTAAACCTTTGACCATCTACCACAAATTTGGAGGGTATAACAATCCATCACATATGTGGATCTTCCTTATCATGCCAATATTCTACTTCTTGCAAAGCTAACAATGGTTCTTCCAAAGAAAGCATAATCTTCCCTATCAACAGACTTGTCATCACAGGACTAAACCTCTTCTTTTTCTCTACATCACTCTTAACCCGCGTACACCTCCAAGGACATCTTTTTTCTCTTCATTATCCTCCATTCGATGCCCTCCTTGGTCTATGCACAAGGACTTGAATCCTAACCTAAACTATACAATATGGTACGCATTTTGATAGTGCTCGAGAAACTACATTAACTAGTTATATTCTCAATAGTGAGTGCCATTGTTTTTAATTTTGAAACTCTTGGGTTTCCTTTAACTTGCTTCAACTGCCTAAAGAAATTGTGTGCATCTTCAAGTGTTTGATCTCTTTGTGCGATGGTAATTGAATTAGTTTGTGTATTTAATTGAATTGGAGATCAACGATGTGAAATGCTCTTTCTTTATACACACACATGCATAAAAAGGAAAAAAACATTTTTGCAAAGAAACATTGCGTTACGTCTTTTTTATTATTTTTTTTCTTTAATGACCGAACTTATGTTCCAAATTATGGTTTTTAAAATATATATATATAATTGATAAGATATTTTTGAAATCCTTTTATGGCTAGTATCATTGCAATTAATATTTTCTTTAAAATGCATTATTTGCCTTCTATAGTACATTTATATAGTGCAATAGTTGGTATTTCAGTATAGAGCCACATTTGTGTGTTTCGTAACATACGCCGTAGGATAAAAGAAATGTATTAAAATAGAGAGAAGGGATTGGGAAGGACAGAGACGAGAGGAAGGTACATGCTGGCACTGGGATTAGGGGAGACGGAAAAATAACGAGAGAAATAAGAGGAAGGGCTAAAACGAGGAGCGTTAGGGCCAATACACAGGCCACATCCGGTCCACGTCGACCCTGTCCTTGTTCGTCGTGACCCATATGTAGGAATGGATGGGTGGATTTTTGGGCTCAGTCATTAAGGGTTAAGGGTGGTCGTTGGATCAAGCCATCTTTAAGACCATTTGTTAATTGGACGGCTTAACCAAACAAATTCCTCTTCCACAACACTTGGGTAAACGAAAATACAAATAAAATAATAATAATAATAAATTATCATCATCGGCAAAGACAGGGACTGAATCGGAAAAATAAGGTTTGGTTGATTATTAGGCCTAAGGGTATGCTTGAATTAAGGGGAAATCATTAAGGGGATAATAATTAAGGAAGAAAATTTATCCACCTTTCTTGTTTGGTATGAAAGGGTAAATTATTTAAGGGAATATTTTTTTTATGTTTGGTTTGAGAGGAATAACTTATATTAGAATAATATTTTATTTTACTTTATTCGTATAAAAAATTAGTAATATTTTTTTATTAGATATAAATAACTATTTATCACATAAATCAAAATTTAATATATTTTATTTTTTAATTTAATTTTTATAAATAAAAATAACATATGACAATAACTAAAAAAATCTATAAAAAAACTAATCAAAATATATCGTAACAATATTTGAGACACGACATTTAAAATAAATTTACATACTAAATATTCAATAGCTAATAAGATAACAATTATTCATTAAAACATAATAAAAGTCTATACTACTCCCCAATAATTGCTTACTCGATACATCTAAGTATAATTGTTGCTGCTGTTGCTTCTTTCTGAGCTTCCGTTGCTACCATAGAGGCCAAGTTCCTCCATCAAATAATATGCAATTACATAATAAAAAGAGAATAACAACTAGAAAATCAATCGGAGAAGAATAACATATATATATATATATATATATATATATTATATTTCCTGCAACAATTATTGCGATTTAACAACATATATATATATATATATATATATATATATATATGGTAGGAACAGATGGATGAATTAGTTTTCAGATTTTACCCTCCCAGACTTCAAAACACTAATTAGAAGAGAGTTCTAGGAGGATATAAATTAAAAAATTCTTTGGTCGTCTTAGAAACAAGGTCGTGATCCACTGGTTCTTTAGGCAATTCAAGCGAATGATGATCGGGGTGACCGCATGATGGTGTTGTCGGGCAAGACAACCATGCGGTACTGCGACCAGCACGCTGAGACATAGAAGAGTCACAAGAAGCTGAGAAGACAATTACCCGATGGTTTAAACTGAAAATTATTTTCCCTAGTCCAGCGGTATAATTTTACTCCAGAATAATTTTTTCCCTGTGACAAACATAAAAGAGAAGGAAAATAATTTTCCTTGTATTTTTTACACATGCTTTAACTCCCATACCAAACATAACCTAACTCTTTAAATAAATAAATAAAAACTGATAGCCTCTTATCCTAATAAAAGATTCAAGAAAATATATATATATATATATATATATATATATATATATATATATATATATATATAGAAACAGTATCATATACGAACTTTTTAACTGTACAAATGTAGGAACCATTTGTATCCGTTGGATCAAAAATATATGGACCGTTGATCTGATATACAAAAGTCGTGACTCCCGTGCGGCGTGCGCTTCCTTTCTCCCGTCTCTCTGGTTCGTTTGTGTCGTTCCCAAGCCCACCTTCTTCCCCCTGCTCGTGTTTCTACTGTTTGTCGATCGTCGATACTCACTGCGCTGTCTGCCTCGCTCTCTCCGGTCGCCGTCACTTGCTCTCCTTCACCAGATTTAGCTCTGCACATCTCCATCGCCGTCGATCTATCACTCGGAGCCGCGTCTCGACATCTCCGTTCCTCCTCCTCTTTTTATCCATCAAAATCTCTCCCTGTCCATCACTAGTTGTCGATGTGCATAAATCCATCGTTCCTTCTCCGTCCGCATCTCTCTTTCGCTTCCTTCCATTGTCTTCGAAGTGCCTTGCCTTTTCTCTCTACGCCGCCTATATCTGTGCGTCACTGTCCTGTTTCCATTGTCGTGCGAAGAAATTTCGCGTTGTGTGCAAACAGATCTAGTAGACAACGACAATTGCGGTAAGCGAATTTCTTGTTTTTGTGCCGGTGTTCATTTTTGTTTTCTGCTTGTTCTATCGATGTGTAGCAGCAAAGGGACGGGTTGACCTTCGGCTGGATTCGACATGGATCAGCGGATTAAGATTTGTGAATTTTGATTCTATTTTTTTGGTTCTTATATGTTTTTTGTAATCAATTTTTTGATGGCAATGTTGATACTCTGATTATCAATGCTGATTGTTGTAATTAATTTTTTGATGGCAATGTTGATGCTCTAGATTCTTTGTGTTGGGAATGTTGTATTCTGTTGTGGATGGATTAATTATCAATGCTGATTGTTTGGTGGCTGTAGGTTAGTCTGATTAATCATGTGGATGGATTAATGCTACTGTGATTAGTAATAATGATTGTAATGTTACTGAAATTAGTATGTAATTAATGAAATTTCAGGCTTTGAATCTGGCCTGGAGGATAAGAAAATCATAAGCAAATGCACTGAAGATTTGTGGTGATGGTGGTGCAGGGCAGGGCAGGGGTGTCCTATTTTGGGAGAGAGGGTTAGGGAGGTTAGTTTGAGGTAGGCAAATTTTGCAGGTTAGTTTGAGATGGCTGGAACCAATTTTTTTTTTAAATCCTTACATCAAATTGTAACTAATGTCAATTTTTTATATTTGAATGACAGATTTTGGAATGAAAGATTGGAGTTAGATGTAATTTTTTGTTCAACTTCATGAAGGTATTGGTTAATGATGATTTTCATTGTATTTTAGATGATAGTGGAAGGTTTCATTTCAAACTTGTGTAAGATTCAATTTAAGGAATTGTCAAATTTCAAATCATGGAGGATTTTTTTTTTCATTCTCATATTGTATAACTAAATTAATGTATATTTGATTAGTATGTTTCTTTCTTTTGTTGAAACATGCATGCCTTTAGATGGAAATTAGATGGTTTAGGGTTTAGTAGGTTTAGGTTTGTAGGGCTTGGGGTTTAGGGTTAGGGTTCATGGTTTATGGTTTAGAGGGTTAGAGGATTTGGGGTTTAGAGGGTTTAGGGTTTAGGGTTTAGAGGGTTTAGAGGGTTTAGGGTTTAGGGTTTAGGGTTTAGATGGTTTATGGTTTAGGGTTTAGAGGGTTTATGGTTTAGGGTTTATGGTTTAGGGTTTAGAGGGTTTAGGGTTTAGGGTTTATAGGGTTTAGGGTTTAGGGTTTAGGGTTTAGGGTTTAGGGTTTAGTGTTTAGGGTTTAGTGTTTAGGGTTTAGGCTTTAGATGGTTTAGGGTTTAGGGTTAGGGTTTAGAGGGTTTAGGGTTTAGGGTTTAGGGTTTAGGGTTTAGGGTTTAGGGTTAGGGTTTAGAGGGTTTAGGGTTTAGGGTTTAGGGTTTAGAGGGTTTAGGGTTTAGGGTTTAGGGTTTAGGGTTTAGGGTTTAGAGGGTTTAGGGTTTAGGGTTTAGGGTTATGGTTTAGAGGGTTTAGGGTTTAGGGTTTAGGGTTTAGGGTTTAGGGTTTAGGGGGTTTAGGGTTTAGGGTTTAGGGTTTAGGGTTTAGAGGGTTAAGGGTTTAGGGTTTAGGGTTTAGGGTTTAGGGTTTAGAGGGTTAAGGGTTTAGGGTTTAGGGTTTAGGGTTTAGGGTTTAGGGTTATGGTTTAGAGGGTTTAGGGTTTAGGGTTTAGGGTTTAGGGTTTAGAGGGTTTAGGGTTTAGGGTTTAGGGTTTAGAGGGTTTAGGGTTTAGGGTTTAGGGTTTAGAGGGTTTAGGGTTTAGGGTTTAGAGGGTTTAGGGTTTAGGGTTTAGGGTTTAGGGTTTAGGGTTTAGGGTTTAGAGGGTTTAGGGTTTAGGGTTTAGGGTTTAGGGTTTAGGGTTTAGGGTTTAGAGGGTTTAGGGTTTAGGGTTTAGGGTTTAGAGGGTTCATGGTTCAGGGTTCAGGGTTAGGGGTTCATGGTTCAGGGTTCAGGGTTCAGGGTGCAGGGTTAGGGGTTCAGGGTTCAGGGTTAGGGGTTCAGGGTTAGGGGTTCAGGGTTCAGGGTTCTGGGTTCAGGGTTCAGGGTTCAGGGTTCAGGGTTCAGGGTTCAGGGTTCAGGGTTCAGGGTTCAGGGTTCAGGGTTCAGGGTTAGGGGTTCAGGGTTCAGGGTTCAGGGTTCAGGGTTCGGGGTTCAGGGTTCGGGGTTCAGGGTTCGGGGTTCAGGGTTAGGGGTTCAGGGTTCAGGGTTCAGGGTTAGGGGTTCAGGGTTAGGGGTTCAGGGTTCAGGTTTAGGGTTCAAGGTTCAGGGTTCAGGGTTAGGGGTTCAGGGTTCAGGGTTCATGGTTCAGGGTTCAGGGTTCAGGGTTAGGGGTTCAGGGTTCAGGGTTTGGGGTTCAGGGTTTGGGGTTCAGGGTTAGGGGTTCAGGGTTCAGGGTTCAGGTTCAGGGTTCAGGGTTCTGGGTTCTGGGTTCTGGGTTCTGGGTTCGGGTTCAGGGTTCAGGGTTCTGGGTTCAGGGTTCACGGTTCAGGGTTCAGGGTTCAGGGTTCAGGGTTCAGGGTTTAGGTTTAGATGGTTTAGAGGTTTGGATATTTGGTTTGGATATTGGTTTGGATTAATTTTTTGGTTTGGTATTAGTAAAATCTTGAATGTGATTAATTTTTGATCCAATGGATGAGATTAGTTCCTATGTTTGTATATTAATTATAGTTTGTATGTGACCCCTCCCCTATATATATATATAATGAGTCGAAACGAAGAAGTCAAATATAAGGTCGATCACATATGAGCTTCAGAGGAAGGATCTGCTTGTCCAGAATGACATCACGGTACGTTTCGTGCAGAAAAGTCGGAACAATTGATTAATGATATTGTTTTCTCCGCTTGTTTTCGATTCGGTGCCGAAGTTACATGAGCGGCCAGAAAATATCTGTTCTCGGAAACCCCGCAGAAGAAGCCTGCGTTCAATGCAGAGACATAGCTCTGGAAGTTGAACAAGTCAATATCCAGAAGATGATGCAATAATATCTATTTCAGGTAACTTATATGCCACCTTATTCGACTTCATTGAGGCAAATTATCTTCACGTATTCAGAACACAGGTGTAGGCCCCCATACTGATACTAGCTTTAAAACATATATACGGGGTAGATCATATTGGAGCGTGCATCATCATGCGATAGGGTAAAGTTGCGATGCTACCATGTGCGCCCAGCGAGTGACATGCGAGGTAAGATCCCTTAAAAAAAAAAAAAACATTTTTAAGCATCCTGAATCAATAATTAGAATACTAGAAAAATAATATTTACTTAATTTTTTCAGATTTTATGCAAAATATCCGTTATGCTCCTAAATCCTAAAAACAAAGAAAATAACGTAACTCTTATCATATAATAATCTCTCTCATCAAACTTTTCATGCTATTATTCATCAAGAGCCACATAGCCACATTAGATCACATAAAAAGTTCAAGAAAGATGCAGCACACATGTAGACGGACAAAATACCCTTTTTCATACTAAGACTTAATTAAATTATAACTTTAATTATACAAACGTGAATTAAGATATTTAATATATGAAATTACATCTAAACATCCTAATCAATCCATTAAATATATTGAAATACCGAATAGAACACAACATAGAAAACATCTAAGTGATCAAATAGTCTCAAAAATGCCAAAATATGTTCATTTTTACAACTTCAACTAATTTAACCATGCTGACACTTTTATTTCTATAAAATCTTAGTATAATTTAGTTTAATAATATCCTATATCCAACCTTGCACAAAAATAAGCCCAATATCAATAGTTTTCACCTTCTTGGAAATCTTGTACACAAAACCAACAAGAACCATCAAATACACTTCTTAAATGCAAAATAAAACCAAATAAAGTAAGAACCAAGGGTGGAATGACTTACTTCTCATTGTAAAATGATATTGAAATCAATTATACAATTAGAAAGGTTTTTATTCAAATATTCAAAAGCCTAACCCTAAGCAGCTTAATAAAAAAAAAACAATTCATGATTCGAGAAGAAAAGTTTAAATGTTGCAAGAACAAAGGATGAAGGAATGAGATTGAAGAATATTGGTTTGGGGAGCTAGGGAAGACCATAATTCAGATGGGGACATAAGGTTGGAAGATAAATTGGTTATGTTTAGATATTTAGGTAATAAAGGAGCTTTAATAAACATAATATGGTAAAATATTCAACAAAAATAAGGGGACATGGCACGTTTGGTTTTTAATATTACTAAGGGTCAATTTAGGTGTTACAACTTTCATTTAGATAGTGTGGAAGGATAATATAAATTTTAATATAGTTAGGATATGTCTAGTGTATAGAAATTGTGTTTCGGGGTCTAATTGCCTAAAATGACATAATTATCTAAAAATATTAACCATATTTTTAACTCATTATTTTATTCTTATGTAGATTAAATATACCAATATATAAATATCCCTAAAATTTCATAAATTTGTGCTGCATTAAAATACTCGCTTTAATGTGAGTAAAGATAAGAAAATGATGATGGATAGTAATTTTTTCATCAAAATATCCATTTAAAATTTTAAAAAGGCCTAAGATAACCATAAAAAGATAAGGAATTTGAATATAATAGAATTTTAATACTTCAAACGAATCTTGATGGTTAAAAGTGGCTTATAATTCATATGAGATCTATAGTTGCAATAAAGGTTGAATAATTGAAACATAATGTTTTTAAATTACACAAAGGTTAAGGAAGTATAAATATTTGCATTAGCAAACATTGGAAACGAAGGAAACGAACGGGCATGGAGGTGCACATGGAATAGAATCGGTCGAGCGGTGAGCAAATTCAATCCAAATTTCAACTCCTATGATGACTATTGGTTTCTCCATATTTTCATAACCCTAACAAATTATGAGGTAAGTTATTATCTCAAAACTTACAACATTTCATTTTTTTTACTTTACTTAACACTTTTGTTAATTTTAGATTGTAATTTAAGATTAAAAATGCAATTACTATTCTTCTATATTTACAATTGAAAGTGAACTACACACTTCTCTAATTTTAATTTTTACATTCGTATTTGTAATACTATTTTACAATTTTGATTTCAAATAATTATTGAAATACCTTTTTTTGTTTGATTGCTACTGTCATATTTCTTACTCTTCTCAATTTTTTCCTTCTATTTTGGTTCTTTAATTCTATATCAGTATTATCAATGCTCCTCTAGCATCGACAACTAGTTTTCCTCCAACAAATAGCAGGCTTGACAAATCAAAGTTAGAATCTTGATTTTAATTGTGAGTTCTCTAAAAATTAAATCCTTGTTCACAAATTTAAGTGTCTACAACTTTAACGATTTGTTTTTTATGATTAAAATTTCACTTGCATTTATTAAAAATTGAGAGAGTACCAACTTTCAAACTATTTGTTAGCTAATAATTATGGAAAGTAAAGGAAAACACTTACCTTACATACTTTTGCAAAAGAGTTAGAAGATAGTTTTAGGTTTTTATGGCTAATACTAATTTATTTTTTTACTTTATTTTATGTAGGACCTTAATTGTTATAAATTATACCAATAGTTCTACAAGTTGCAACTATTCTGATATCAGGTATTGATCTCCAATTCTATTTTACTATTAGTTAACTACATAGCTTTTATTCACTTTGTTTTATTTTTTTGTCTAGTGTTTACTAATGTCCACCAAAAATTATAAATCTAGATATGAAATACATAAGAAAAAGAAAAGAGTAGAAGAATTTATTTAGTCTTAGAAAGGTGAACTTGATAAATTTATTAGTAGTACAAGTCAAATAGTACAAAAGGTATATGTGCAAATTTTACAAATAAACCACTTATTGTTGATAATATTTTATGTAATAATTTGGACATTAATGTAGAAAATAAAGGAAATAAGGAGAAAAGTAACTATATTGATTGTTTGTGTGTAGATGTTGCTATATATGATCTTGTAAGTTGGGAAAATATTAGTAATAACTTGAGAGATTTAATAGTTGAAAAGGGACTTATTAGATATAGCATTCAAGACCTTCCAAATTATGAGCATTTTTAATAATTTTCCACAGTACATTACACTATAAATTTACAAAATGGAGAAATGCATGATAAAATATGGTTAGTTTACTCTAATAAATTAGATGGTTTTTTTTTTTTGCAAATTATTCTCAAAGTCAAATTTTATTTTTTAGCTAGCATATAAAGGTTGCAAATACTAGAAAAATCTCAGTGTTAAGGTGAAAACACATGAAACAAGTAATGGACACATTGTTAAAATATCTTATTGGATCGATGCAAATATAAGATTGCAGAATGAAAAAACAATAGATGAAAAAACTACATGATCATAAAAATAAAGAAAAAGAACATTGGAGAAATTTTTTTTTTATTAAGAATTATTAGTCCTGTGAAAACACCTGCTATAAATAACTTGATACTTAGAGATACAAATGAAAAAGTTTATGAAGAAAATACTAGGAACTTTTTGAGTTTCATTGAAATAACTGTTGAATATGAACCCATAATGCAAGAACATTATCGACATAATCAAGCATATGAAATACATGACCATTATCTTGGTCATTGAATACAAAATTCATTAATTAATTTGTTGGAAAATGAAACAAAATGTATAATTATGAAAAAAGCTAAAGCAACAAGTATTTCTCGATCACACTTGATTATATTCTTGATGTAAGCCATCAAGAGCAACTGTCCCTTGTTTTAAGGTATGTGGATATTTCTTCTCTTCTCATAAAAATAGAATAATACTTAAGATATCTTTTGAATGTTATTAATACATCTAGTCAAGGAATTTTTGATAACTCATAAATGCTTTAAGTAACCTTGGTTTTGATGTTTTTGATATAAGAGAACAAGAGTATGCTAATGGATCCAATGTTAAAGGAAAGCATCAAGGTGTGCAAAAATGGCTATTAGATACAAATCCTAGAGTATTTTATTGTAACACACCAAATTTTACTACTAAAAAAATTCATTTACAGTGGAGGTAAAATATCAAAATAACTGGATGTTAGAGCTGTAATTGACACAAGTCTCGCTTACCTAACCATCCTTCCATCACTCACAAGGTAAAACAATAAAAACATGATAAATTAAAAACGAGAGAAAATTCATAACATGAATATAAATTAAAGATTAACTTTGAGTGTAATATCCAAAAAGACAAACAAAAAAGGGATAGCATGGATCTAAGAGTCCAAAAAGATATTTGGATAAAACAATCATCTAAATAACATTACTATACACTTAAAAAATTGATACAGAGATTCAATCCACCCCACATAAATTATTGTAAGCTGCAAGATTATCTACTAGGTCCTTAACAACATGTACGTAGACATCCTGAACATCTACTACTAAGAATAAGGAGCATCCATGAAAAAAGATGGTTACTAGCTATATACTGAGTAAGGTAACAATACTATTGAGTAATATATACAGATAATTACACGCATTCACAATAGAAAATAAGCACACGTGCGAGGTGCATCAAATTATTCAAGGTAATCACTCTCCATCTCATTATTATACATACATACATACATACATATATACATACATATATACATACATACATACATACATACATACATAATACATACATACATACATACATACATACATACATACATACATACATACATATATATATATATATATATATATATATATATATATATATATATATTATTTCATTATTTCATTTGTGTTGACTTCAAGGATCCTATTATTCTTAATGTAGTGGAATGGATTAAAGCATCTCTCAGATATAGCAGAGCTACTATTATTGTCCAATGGAACAAACCCAACATTAAATAAGTAAACACACTCCTTAACACCATTATTAAACATACATAATAGTTTGAAACACCTCTCAGGGTAGAACATAACGGAGCCACTATTATAGTCTGGTGGAACGGACACAATACCTCGACCCTAACTCATGTTATCTTTCACTTTAAATAATTAATGTCTTATCCATTGGTTAGATTAGATCAATTCATTTTATCATTCATTTTTATTTTAGGATCCTACTATTCTTAATTATCTGGAACAAACTGATGCATTTCTCAAGGAAAAATGCACTTGATCCACTATTATCGTCTAATGGAATAGATCCAAAAAATACCTCGACTTGACTCTAGTGATATTTCACTTTAAATGAGTAATGATTTATCAATGATTTTTTTATTAGTAAAAAACATAATTGAAGTAAGTAAAATACAACCTGAAATACCCCAAAACCCTAATTTAGGAAATAATTGCCAAATAGGGAATTATTAGAAAATTAATTAAATAAACTACTTTTATTAAAATAAGAAGGAATTAATTAAGTTAAATCTAGGATAAATTTATAAATAATTTTAAATAGGAAAATTTGAGTATTTTTCTAATTAAAATGGAATTTAAGAAAATTCTTTAAAAAAAATCCCTAAATTAACCTAAAAAGAAAATTTAATTATTATTTTAATAATTATATATTATTAAACACCCCAAATTACCCAAATTATACTAATTATACTAATTTGATGTACGATGTTAAACTTTTGGAACCTTAAAACTGTACCTTTGGATTGTATTTTTGACTTTCCACACTCTGATTCTGTATGACTCGTGTTTTCCTTATAACTTTGTTTTGTTATCAACTCGTATTTGATGGTAATATAGTTTAGCCTTAGCACTTAGTACCGGGATGGTAGGAGTGAACCGATCTGGTACTAAGTGTGGCGGTAATATCCCCGAATTTACAGTTTTACCTTTTCATTTCCGTTAAACTTTTTGAAATCAAATGAAATTTTTTAGTAGTAAATTTGGGAGTGTTACAAGTTGGTATCAGAGCGTTGGTCCTCGAAACCACGCTTGTTTCTTTTCAAAACAGAATTTATTTTACAAGTTTTCCTAATTTGGAGTGTTTTCATACCTTAGCGAAACCCTTCTATTTTAATGATTTCAAGTCCGGGCCACAGTGAGGAACGTAAGGGTAGAATAGGGGTTTCCCCAAGGAAGGGGGGAGCACTGTGTCATGATTGTTGCGAACTAGTGGGTTCGCTTCTAACCTTGCCTTTTTATTTGATGCAGCTTCCAATGACGGTGAACGACCGTGCAACACGTTTAGAGAAGGCCTTTGAGGCCTTCATGGAATTTGTTCAACGCACCCACCATCCAGAGGGTGCTGGTGAAGACTGGCTTCGAAGGGTTAACGGGCACCACCCTCCTACGTACTCCGGTGAGGAGGACCCCGTGGTCCTCGAGGGGTGGATTAGAGACCTAGATCGCACTTTTGAGGCGGTGGACTGCTCGTAGCTAGACAGCCCAGCATAGTTGCCTTCTTCTTGAGAGGCGTAGCGGACACCTGGTGGGTAGAGTACAGAGCCCGGGTTGGTCCCCCGGTAGATTGGGAGGGGTTCAAGACTGCGCTTCGTTCCAAATTCTACCCAGAGAGCCTAAAGAGGGACAAGCTACGAGAGTTCATGCAGCTCACCCAAGGGACGATGACAGTGCGACAGTATTACACTCGCTTCACTGAGATGCTACGCTTTGCCCCCGAGATCGCTGCAAACGAGTCAACAGTAGTGTTCCAGTTCGAGTAGGGGCTGAACTTTGGTATCCGTAGGATGATGGACGCGGTACCGTTCACTGATCTTGCTACACTCTATGAGCGCGCTTGCCTCGCCGCCACCCTAGTCCAAGAGCAGGCTAGCATCCTCGGGAAGAGGAAACATGAGGGTCAGAGTTCCGGGGGTAGGACCTAGCCAGGGTCAGGAGGACTGAGGAGACCCCCACCATGAGACCAGAGTAGGGGCCAGGGACCCTCTGGAGGATTTACATGCAGACGTTACGGCCGCAGTCACCCCGGCCGAGATTGTGGAGGTAATCTGATTATATGTTAGAACTGTGGCAAGTGGGGCCACCGATCATTCGAGTGTCGAGGACCGCCACATGCTCAATAGTACCAGTCTCATCAGACACCACAGGGGGAGCCTTGATGCCCCAGCAACAGGCTTACCAGCAGCACCTCCAGACCGCACCCCCACAGCACTACCAACGAGCACCCGCCCCAGCCAGTGCTCCAGCCAGAGAGACCCAGGGAAGGCCTCAGGGGCCCAGACCATTTCCCCAGAAAGGAGGCCAGTCAGGCGGGCGCCTGAATGTGGTTAGTCAAGCAGAGGCAGACTGCCAGTTGGATGTTATTACTGGTACGTTCACGATTCGTTCTCTGCCGGTGCATGTTTTGTTTGACTCGAGAGCCACCCTGTCCTTTATTTCGTCTGCTTTTGTTGCTAAAGCTAGTCTATCACCTGCTGCTAAAGTATAATTGTCTGTGATGCTTCCCTCTGGTGATAGAGTGAGATGTAGCCAGTTGTATTCGGATGTGGCCTTAGTCATAGGCGGGGTAGATTTCCTAGTGGATCTGGTCGGGATGGAATTGAAGGATTTCGACGTGATTCTGGGTATGGACATGATGGGGAGATATAAGACTGTAATTGACTACTCCCAGGAGCACGTGATCTTACGGGGCCCAAAGGGAACTAGGGTTTCATACCGGAAGACCCAGCCTAAGCCCGTTACCAAGGTGGTAACAGTAGTGACTCTGTATTCCTTGGTTCAGAAGGGATATCCCCTATACTTATACAACATACAGGAGCTGAACAAGGACCTGGCTGATCTAGACAACATTCCGGTGGTCAAGGAGTTCCCGGATGTGTTTCCAGAGAAGATACCGGGCATGCCCCCAGTTCGAGAGATTGATTTCAAGATCAAGTTGGTGCCATGAGCTGAGCCCGTCACAAAGGCACCATATCGGATGGCACAGGTCGAGTTGAAGGAGTTAAAAGCCCAGTTAGAAGAGCTGCTGGAGCATGGATACATTCGACCGAGTGTGTCACCTTGGGGAGCACTGGTCCTGTTCGTAAAGAAGAAGGATGGTAATCACCATCTCTGCATCAACTACCGAGGATTGAACCAGCTGACCGTGAAGAACCGGTACCCGCTTTCAAGGATAGATGATCTCTTCGACCAGTTGAGGGGTGCCATAGTGTTCTCTAAGATTGATTTGAGGTCGGGGTACCATCAGTTGAGGATTGCCGATGCTGATATTATGAAGACAGCTTTCCGAACTCGGTATGGACACTACGAGTTTACGGTGATGCCGTTTGGGCTCACGAATGCGCCTGCGGTTTTCATGGATATGATGACAAGGATATTCAGGCCATTATTGGATTGATTTGTCGTGGTGTTCATTGATTACATACTGGTGTATTCCTGAGGGGACGAGGATCATGAGCAGCACCTCCACACTGTTTTGAACCTATTGAGAGAGCATCGCCTGTATGCGAAATTGTCGAAGTGCAGATTCTGGCTCCAAGAAGTGGCTTTCCTAGGACACATTGTATGCGTAGAGGGAGTGGTTGTGGACCCAGCCAAGATCGCGGCCATCACAGAGTGGAAGCCTTCTGCAAATGTCGCTGAGGTTTGGAGTTTTCTGGGGTTGGTCGGGTATTACAGAAGGTTCGTGCAGAATTTCTCCCAGATTGCCCGACCATTAACCAACCTCCTGAAGAAGACAACAAGGTTCCAGTGGGACGAGACTTGCGAAGAAGCCTTCCAGGAGCTAAAGAGACGGTTGACCACTGCACCCGTGTTGACCCTACTAAAGGGTACCGATGAGTTTGAAGTCTATAGTGACGCATCCAAGCACGGGCTAGGGTGTGTGTTGATGCAGAAGGGTAGAGTGGTCGCATATGCATCTCGACAGTTGAAGCAGCATGAGCAGAATTATCCCATGCACGACCTGGAGTTAGCAGTCATGGTATTTGCATTGAAGATTTGGAGGCACTACCTGTATGGGGCAAAATGTAGATTCTTTACGGACCACAAGAGCCTCAAGTACATTTTCACTCAAAAAGAGCTCAACATGAGGCAGAAAAGGTGGTTGGAGCTTGTCAAGGACTACGACATAGAGTTGACCTACCACGAGGGTAAGGCCAACGTAGTTGCAGACGCCCTGAGTAGGAAGACTTCACATCATGCAATATATCACGTAGTTGCGGACCGAATGGTACGGGAGTTATCGGGCCTGGAGATTGAGATAATTCAGCAAGGGGACCTGGAGACCCGCATGAGCGCCCTGACACTCACTCCCACCCTATTCAAGGAGATCCGAGCTGGTCAAATTGGAGATGTCAAGCTCGAAAGGATCCGGCGAAAGATGCAGGAGGGCCGAGCAGAAGGGTTCAGGATTCATGAGGATGGCAGCCTTCGGTTCAAGGGACGTTGGTGTGTACCACAGAGTTGTCTAGAATTAAAGCGCCCTATTATGGAGGAGGGACATTAGACTCCTTACTCAGTCCACCCGGGAGGGTCTAAGCTGTGGCAGAGTTTGTGTCTCGGTGTCTGGTGTGTCAAAAGGTCAAAATTGAGCACCAGAGACCAGCAGGGCTACTCCAGCCCTTGGAAGTGCCGAGGTGGAAATGGGACTCGATCTCCATGGTTTTCGTCAGCTGGTTACCAAGAACTCGGAGCGGCTACGACACCATTTGGGTTATTGTGGACAGATTGACTAAGTTGGCCGTGTTTATTCCGATGAGGTCCACGTGGAGTATGGATCAGCTAGCGAGGGCTTATATGAAGTATGTGGTCAGTCGTCATGGGGTTCCAAGGGACATCTTTTCAGATAGAGATTCGAGGTTTCTCTCTCACTTTTGAGGAAAGCTACAGGAGGCCTTGGGAACAAAGTTGAAGATGAGTACAGCTTTCCACCCTGCCACAGATGGGTAGACAGAGAGGACCATACAGACCCTAGAAGATATGCTGAGAGCCTGTGTGCTAGATTTTCAGGGATTTTGGGAGGAGCGCCTACATTTGACAGAGTTCTCAAACAACAACAGCTACCACGCTAGTATTGGGATACCCCCCTTTGAAGCCTTGTACGGGCGAAAATGTCGAACTCCCTTATTTTGGAATGATATCAGTGAGACGGTGGTATTGGGGCCCGAGATGATCGAAGAAATGACCAGCAGGTCCGACAGATTCAGGACAGGATGAGAGCCGCCTAGAGCAGGCAGAAGAGTTACGCGAATCAGAGGCATCGGGATAGTAACTTAGAGCCTGGAGAAAAGGTGTTATTGAGGGTCTCCCCCACAAAGGGCGTTCAGAGATTTAGAAAAAAGGGTAAGCCAAGTCCGAGGTACATCAGCCCCTTTGAGATCCTGGAGCGAATAGGAGAGGTTGCTTATCGTTTGGCTCTTCCTCCTGAGTTGGCTTGAGTTCACAATGTATTCTACATCTTTCAGCTGCGAAAGTACGTTGCTGATCCTTCCCACATAATCCGACCGGATGAGATAGAACTGGATGACTCATTAACCTATGAAGAGAGACCGGTGTGAATCCTCCACACCAAACTATGAAAGACCCGCTCAAGTGTAGTCCCCCTCATCAAGATCCCATGGAGTCGGCATGGAATCAAAGAAGCTACCTGGGAAACTGAGAAGGACATGCGGGAAACGTACCCAGAACTCTTCACTACAGGTACAACCAATTTTTAGAAACTTTTTCCTAAGGGGGTAGTTGGGATGATTACTAATGTAAGAACAGTGCCCTATCCAAGTAGAATACCTTGACCTTAACCCTAGGAAATCGCCAGTGACTTCGGGGACAAAGTCTTTCTTTAAGGGGGTAGTGATGAAATACCCCAAAACCCTAATTTAGGAAATCATGGCCAAATAGGGAGTTATTAGGAAATTATTTAAATAAACTACTTTTATTAAAATAAGAAGGAATTAATTAAGGTAAATCTAGGATAAATTTATAAATAATTTTAAATAGGAAAATTTGAGTGTTTTTCTAATTAAAATGGAATTTAAGAAAATTCTTTAAAAAAAATCCCTAAATTAACCTAAAAAGAGAATATAATTATTATTTTAATAATTATATATTATTAAACACCCCAAATTACCCAAATTACACTAATTAAGCCAAACACCCTTTTTCCCTCTTTTTCCTTTTTCTTTTTCTCCTTTTCCCCCTCTTTTTCCTTTTCTTTCCTTTCCTTCTCTTCCTTTTTTTTTTCTCTCCTTCTTCCTCCGACCTGGGCCTGCCACTGGCCCAATTCCTCTCTTCCTTTGCGCGGCCCAGCGCCCCTCCTTCCTCTCCCGGCTGGTTCGGCCTTTTTTTTTCTTTCTTCCTTCTTTCTCCCTGGACCGTCGGTCCAACCTTCTTCTTCCCCTACGTCGTCTTCTTCCCCCCAACAGGCCTGCAACTCCCAAATCGGCTCCGGATTTCTTGCCTCCGATCGCGTCGCTTGACCCGTCATTCTTCTCCTCTCTTCCCCGTCGTCTTCCCTGTCAATTCATCCCAGTCGGCCATTCCCTCCCCTGCCCGCGCCATCCCCCTTTCCCGACAAGCATGGCCTACCCCCGTAGACCTGCGCCGGCCCATCCTCGCCGGTCGGAGCACCATACCCCTTGCCCCCTACTCTCCCACCTTCCTTTGTCGTTTTAGCCCTCGATCACCCTATAAATAGCCCTAAAGGCTGCCATAATCGAGTTTGGATTTTGGCAGCCCAGAAAAATAACCTAGCGACCACCGCCTGTTTAGCCGCTTGTTCCGCCACCGTCGGCCGCCCGCCCTGACCACCAAAATTCTCCTTGCACCGCCCTCTACACAACCCAACCACTAGCTTTCCCTGCCTTGCCCTGCACGAGTCGCCCCAGCCGTGCGAAACTACCTCCCTGAACAGCCCATTCGACCTCCCGCGCCACCTTCGCGCCGCCAGTGTCGCCCATACCGCCGCCTGCAGCACCACTCCTACCCCTCAAAACAACCAGGGGATCCTGCCTTACCACCCTACACCTCCATTTCCCCTACTTCCCTCTCCCCTAGCCTCCACCTCCACCTCTCCCATTTCTTATTACTACTATTGTTATTATTATTATTATTATTATTAATATTACTATTATCATGATTATTATTATTATTATTATTTCTATTATTATTGTTATTGTTATCGTTACTATTATTACTATTATTATTACTACTACTATTGTCTCTATTGTTGTTATTATTATTATTATTGTTATTATTATTATTAACACTATTATTATTACTATCATTATCATTATTATTATCCTTACTATTATTATTATTACTATTGTTATTATTATAATTATTAGTATTATCATTACTATGTTTACTACTCTAATTATTATTATCATTGTTATCATCTCTATTATTATTATTATTATTATTATTATTATTATTATTAGTAGTAGTAGTAGTAGTAGTAGTAGTAGTCTTATAATTATTAGTATTATTACCATTATTATTATTATTATTATTATTTTTATTAATATTCTTATTAATATTATTATTAATAATATTATTATTAATATTTGTATTAGTAAAATCGACACCCTTACTTTAATACTATGAGTATTATTAAAACTTACTTGATTAGTAGTAATTCGATTAACTATCTTGAGAATAATAACAACCCTACCTTTTGATTATAAACTACTATTATTAATATTATCCTTAATACTATGCCATGATAGGGGTAAGATAGGAATTTTGGTGATTCCGATAGAGGGAGATTAACCATAGTATTTTCCTCTTATAGGTGAATCGAGTGAAAACTTCCGGGAGGCGTAGGAGCGTGCTCCAAGCCCGACGCTGATTTAGGTAAGGGTATAACTAAGGCCGCTTGTGTGATATGTGATCTACTTGCCTTGGATGCCTCGTATGATTATATGTCGTGTTTTACATGTTATTATCTTACCTGTTTTACGTGTAGCGCAGCTTGGATTCAAGGTACGTCTATGTGATCGCTTTTGTTATGTATTAATGTGGATGTGCTACAATTTGTGATATGATGTGGCCTTAGGACATGCATGCTAGGGTATTTGATGTGGTGATGTGGTTTGGGGGCATGAAAAAGAAAATTTGGAAAGAAAGATAACCAAGGGGAAGTAAGTTGGCTAGTGAGGGGAATAGGAGGAACTAGGGTTTGTATGGGGTGGTTAAGGTCTGCATGGGGGCAAACCTTACGTACGGAAAGATGCCTCGAGGCGTGTGGAAGGTAAGAGAAGTGTGGTTTGGGTGTTTGGGGGCTTTGGGTGAAAAATAGTACATGGACCAAAATAAGGGTGTGCAGGAAACTAGGCTAGAGTTTAGAGGGAACCCTAATTTGGGTAGGGGAAAGAAGAAAAAGAGAATAATAAAAATAAGTGAGAATGAGCGAGACATGAAGTGAGGGTTGAACCGAAGGGTCGTGATGTGTAGGGGTGCTAGAATGAGTCTGGGTTGTACGAGGCAGAAAAGGGTGGGCCACATAGGCCCAAGTTAGGGTTTTTGGAGAAAACCCTAAGGGAAGGTGGTGAGTGGAATTTGGGGTATAAGCTGGTGGGCCTAGATCCACACACTTAGGAGACGGGTTCCCGGAGTGAGTAAGCTGATTTAGGGAAGGATGTCGGGCGAGTTAGGAGGCGCAGAGGTCTCAGGATATGAGTCGAGCCCCTCTTGGGAGGATAAGTATAGCTGAAGTTAGCCATGCATATCTAGGGCGGAATTTCGTTAAAAAGACACAATAAAATACTAATCACTTAAAGAGAAAGATTGTTGAGTCGGGCCTAGACTGGTCCACCGGAGAATAATAGTGGTTAGGAGCCGGAGTGCCCTAGAGACCAATCCACCGGCAAATAATAGTGGCTAGGAGTGTGTTGTCCTGTATGATTCCGGTCCACTAGCTATAATAGTGGGGGATTCCGTGCTTAACAAACCAAACGCAATAAAACTAAGACATGAGAAATGCATTAATACTTACAATGGAATATCATGTGAGTCGGGGCTAGACCGGTCTACCGGCAAATAATAGTGGTCAGGAGTGTTTAGCCCTGGAGACCGATCCACCGACAAATAATAGTGGTCAGGAGCGTTCTGCCCTGTATGTATCTCCGGTCTACCGGCTATAATAGTAGGGCTCCCGCACTCACATGGATTAATAAAGAGTATGTGTGAAATTGGGTACGTTGTTAAGAGATTTAAAAGATAAGTCTAACTAGAGCATAATCGGTCTCACTATCTATATTGTTTTATGTGCCTATATGATCATGCATGTATTGTGTACCTTGTATGTTTGGCCTTAGTTATTCGGTTACCTTGCTCAGTACGAAGCGTACTGACCACCTGTTTCATGGGTGCTGCTCATTTCCACGAGCAGAAGGCCCCTCTGATTTAATGCAAGTAGGTGATTCTATATTCGATGCCTACGATGCTTATGAGCCATCGGGTGGGGCCGAGATTTGAGTTCGGACCTAGCTTGACGGTCGAGAGTGACGTGGCTGGAGTCTATCATCCACTTTATCTTTCTTATGCCTTTAAGTTAGTCTATTTTTGATGTACGATGTTCAACTTTTGGAACCTTAAAACTGTACCTTTGGATTGTATTTTTGACTTTTCGCACTTTGATTCTGTATGACTCGTGTTTTCCTTATAACTGTGTTTTGTTATCAACTCGTATTTGATGGTAATTTGGTTTAGCCTTAGCACTTATTACCGGGACGGTAGGAGTGAACCGATCCGGTACTAAGTGTGGCGGTAATACCCTCGAATTTACAGTTTTACCTTTTCATTTCCATTAAACTTTTTAAAATCAAACAAAATTTTTCAGTAGTAAATTTGGGGGTGTTACACAACCACATAGATATCATGGTCGTTCTTAAGAATTTTGGTCCATAAACTTCCTAAGAAACCCTAATTTCAGATTTTAGGCATAATTCATCTCTCTTGATCTTTTATCCACCAAAATTAATATATTTTTCTCAATTATTATTATTATTATTATTATTATTATTATTATTATTATTATTATTATTATTATTATTATTATTATTAACATACCCAAAAATCAAGACCTAAATCTAATATCTTACATATGTGATAACAAACCTATCTAAAGAGTTACTATTTACGAGGCTTACAAAATCCTAACTTCACGAGTACGTCATAAATTTTCCCATAAGACTCCTATGATTATAAATTCAATATACATGCGATAACAACATTGCCATTTTAAGATTACTATTCCTAAATTAAGATATTTTCTCATTTTATGGTACCCATGTCATTTTTATTTATTCTAAACATATCATATGATATTCTTAGAATATTCTAACCCGTATAACACATTAAAATACTAGAATTCTATATTAGACCCATATTAACCAAAATGCCCTTAAGGATAACCAAATATCCTTATTTAATGAAAATCATATATATTTGATATCCTCCATTTATCAACATACATCTTAAGTACTCACTTCCCACTTATCATACTCATTCAACCCAAAATATAATACCATGTATCATATCGGTTCTCTTAGGGCTTTTACTATAGAAATTATCATATTATCACATGCTTCTCAAATTACTCACTTTTCATCACATAATATCATATTGCCATATCATAATATTGATCAACATGAATTTAACAACATAAGCACAACAACACAATAATACATGAAAGCATATTAGACATTAGCAAAAAAATCCTAACACAACTAGTATTCTTACAAAAATAGGCACTGATTTCTAAGCATGTATCCTACTTGTCTCCTCCAAAATCTTTTGAAAATCACCTAAGAACAATTAATAAACATCATTAGAACTTAATGATAAAATTAAAGAAAATTTAAGGTAATATAGAGTGAAATGATTGGATAAAAACGGAAACAAGGCTCAAAGGTGTGGTCGGTAAAATTATACATAAAAAATGAGGGAGGATTGATAACAAGTGCTAAAGTTAGGGGTGGTAACATCACAAGCTACCGTTGCAAGTGGTAGGGGAATGATAAGGGAGGCCAAGAGTGGGGGAGGAGCAATGATATAAGTGGGCAAAAGGGGAATGGGTTGCATTGGTTTTAGATAAATGGAGGGGTGTTGCTTCAGTGTTTTGTGTCAAAGGAATGGGGGGAGCAATAGAAATTTGTATCATTGCTAAGGGGTAGGAATCGGTAGAGGAGGTCGAAGAGGGTGGTTGGTATGTGGTGGAAATGGACGAAAGTGGTGTATTTCAATAGAGCTTACCAATGGTAGGGGTAAGGGAATGGTGAAGGATGTCGAATGTGGTGGATGGTTGAGGAAATAGGAGGCTTCAGTGGGAGTTGTTGAAGCAAATGGGGAGGGAGTGGTAGTTTCGGGTGGCGATTGTGTTGTGGTTTTGGTGGATGTGATTGGTGTTAATGGGTGAAGCACTTTAAAGGCTACTAGTGGTGGTTTTTATGGTGTGTTTAGCTATGGTGAGGAGAAGAAATGATTCGGGTTGGTGGTGTAAATTTTTGAGTAGAGAATTAAAGAGAGAGAGGAGATCGTCTCACATTAAATATGTTATAAATATATACAAAAGTATGAGCAGAGAGAGAAGGAGATAAGTGAGGCACGATTGGGTATGATTTTTTTAATGAAACCCACCGGCACAGGGTATGGGTGATGATGTATTGATGGGGTAATATGTAGGTGATATAGGCATGGTAGGGTAGAGGCATGGTGTAATACCCCCAAAATTTACTATTAAATTTTTTAATTTTATTGAAAAATTAGCGGAAGAAAAAACCATAAATTTCGGAGATGTTACCGCTACACTTAGTATTAGATCGGTTTCCTCCTACCATTCAAGTACTAAGTGCTAAGGGTAAATGAACATAATACAACCTACTCGAATTCAACTTTAATTTAAATCAGAGTAGTGCGGTAAAGACATCACAAAAGACAAAAACCTACTGTTAGTGGTTATAAGAATAAAATATTTAAATAAGAAAATAACAAGATTTAAAAAGAAACTCTAAAAGTTTTCTGGATAAGCCTTACACCCGATACCGGCTTGAATAACACCTGTAACTAACCTGCAAGGGACACTGCTAATTGAATAGGCAAGGGTCCATAAATGGAACCCTTCAGTACTATGCTACTAAGTAACCCTTTATACCAAACTGAAAGGCATGGCCCACATACAACACATCATACTTAAACGATATAAAAATGATAATATATGCGGGCTTTGGAAAATCACAATCGACATAGGGACTAATACACAATGCAACACCATATACAATAGAAAATGCATAACACAAAATACGTATACTTAGCAATTTTGTCACATACCCAAGTAGGGATAGGCACCCAAGCCAAACTCATACCATATCAATGGATCATAAACGTGAAATCAATATTTTTGTTCTTAAGCCATTAATTAAACATTAATCCACATCATCTCTCGAATTATATCCATATGAGTACGGGAAATCCACTATTATAGTTGGTGGATTGGAAAAACCTAGGGTAGAACACACCTAACCACTATTATTCACCAGTGGATAGGTCTCCACGACACCCTACACCTGGTAACTATTCTCGAGGTGGATCGGTCTGGCCTTGACTCGCATGGTGTTCCACTATAAGTGTTTAGTATCTTCCCATAATTCATTATCATCCAAGGTTTGGTTTATTGAGCTTAGGATCCCCCACTATTATAGCTTGTGGATCAGAAACACTTTAGGGCAGAACTTACGTGACCACTATTATTTGCTGGTGGATGGGTCTCGAAGGCATCTTGCACCTGGGCACTATTTTTGCCTGTGGATTGGTCTAGACCTGGATCAATAATCTTTCATTTTACATAATTAGTATTTTATTCATATCTTATTCAACAAGTCCATTTATTTAATTGGAGGGGAGGTCACAAATTCAGAGACACAAGGATATACCGACCATAGAATCAAGTATTCTATATCAAGGATCATGGCACACATAAAACCCTAACATATACTTCTAACTTATCCATCACACATTACTATGTATGCTTATACACTGGGTACCTCTTGCATGATTATGAAATAAATAACATATCATACCCGTAATCACCCATTCAACCCTATACCATACATTATCATTACGATATTTACTGATTACCAAATACCATTATCCTTATAATGTACATGGACATACTTAAACTGTGTTCCTAAGGCCACAAACCCTCATTCTTCTATTTAATATCCTTTATGTCTTATTATGGAGGCTAATTTAATTCATTGATATGTTATTTGTAATTTATCGATTTACCCGTCCGTACTTACAAAATTATTACCGATTTAATATCCTTTATGTCTAATTCCCCTTGTACTTGCTAAATTACCATATTACCCTTCATACTTGTATAATTACCAAAATACCCTTTGTATTTGTTAGATTACCTAATTACCCTCCATACTTATTAAATCACTATCTTTATCCCCTTATACTTGTTAGGTTACCAAATTACCTTTATAGTTGGTTAAATTACTGAACACCCCTTTATACTTGTTTAAATTACCAAATTGTTCCTCGGATTTATTAAATTCCCAAATTTCCATTTTGTTAGATTAGTTACCAACTTGCCCTTCACACTTATTAAAATTACCAAATTATCCTTTAGTTAATTAAATTACCAACTAATCTTTCATATTTATTAAAATCATAAATTATCCTTTTGGTTGGTTAAACTACCAAATCGACCTTTATACTTATTAGAATTATCGAATTACCCTTTTTGTTGGTTAATTTACTAAATTGTCCTTCATATTTATTAAAATTATCAAATTGCCCCATTTGGTTAGTAAAATTACCAAATTGTCCTTGTTATCTATTAAAATTACCAATTTACCCTTTTGCATGCCAAATTCTTTATTAAAATTACCACTTTATCCCTTTTCTCATAAAATTACCAAAATACCCTTCCTTTATGCCAAATTACCAAAACCCTTCCTCTTTATTAAATTACCACTTTATCTCTTTTACTTACAAAGATTACCAAAATGTCCTTTCTTTATGTCAAATTACTAATATACCGTTCTTCTTTATTAAATTACCACTCTATCCCTTTTATTCATAAAATTACCAAAATACCCCTCCTTTATGGAAAATTACTAATATACGCTTCTCCTCTAATTAATTTACCAAAATACCTTCTTACTCATAAAAATTACTAAGTTATCTCCTTTTCCAAGTAAAATTACTAAAATGCCCTTCTTACTCATTAACTTACCATATTACTCCTTTTATTCTTGTAAATTACCAATTTGCCCATATTATGCCACATTTACTAAAATACCCTTACCACATTAACATGAATACCTATGGTCTATATACATCATCCAACACCACCATCTATTATTATTTATTATTAAGACTCATTATCCTGCCACACATACTTATTTAAGCCATACCTTTTGTATAAGGGAACTTACTAAAATGCTTCGAGGGCTCATATTAACATTATCTATGCAACAAATGGCCACATTAGCTTATCATGTCATACATATATATTTAACATTGTCATTAACAATAAGGCTCCTACCTTAAACATTATTTCTACACATGACAAATAAATTAATATGCTTTTCATTTCAACAACCAACATATGGTATAAGTCATAATACACTTAACATCATACAACATGTACATAATTATAAGAAAAATCCTAATGTGCTAGCATACGTATATTCATATATTTTAGTAGGGTATAATGGCTACCTTATTTCTAACAATAATTAAACCTTACCAGTACCCCGATTAAAGGTTTGAGCTTTGATTAGTAAAAATTAATACCTAAAAATAATAATAAAAATTAGCAGTATAGAAGTAGAAAATCAAAAGAAATTTTTTTATCCAAAGCTTAATTAATACATACTAACAGTAACTATTTTTATACCTCAAAATTAAACAAAGTTTGGCTCAATTACATGCATCAGACTCACGCTGCATGACAATGCAAGCAACATGCAAAGGGAGGAGCAAATAATGATTCGAAGAGGGGAGCTAGGAAATGGAGAGGGGTTGATTCGAGTGAGGGATTTTGGGCTTGGTTGAGGGCTTGTGGAGCGGAGTAAGGGTGGTGGCTGGGTGCAGGGAGGGAGTAAGGGTGTAGGTGGTGGTCGGGGGTTGAAGGTTGGAGGCTCAAGGCAGCGAAGGCGGCGGTTGTAGGGCTAGGAAGATGAATGCAATGATGGGCGAAGGTAAAGAAGGAAAGGAAAATAAGAGAAGAAAGGAAAGGCTGTAGGGGATTTTCGGCCAAGGGGAGGCAAGGTGGTGATAGAGGAGGTGCCAAGGGATAGAGCGGTGGTTGTGGAGGCAGTGGAAGAGGGAGGACAATGGCACACGATGATGGTGCATGGTGGAGGCTGAGAAAGAGGAATGAAAATGAATGGAGGGGAAGGGTGGCTTTAGGGGTGAGTGAGGGTGATTGGGTGGTATAAAGAGGTAGTAGGGGGTGCCAGAAGGTGGTTGTGGTAGTTGATTGGGCGGCAGTAGCGGTGGTTGAAGGTGGAGGAGAAAAAATAGGGGAGGAGAAGAGAAGGTAAAAAAGGGAGAAACGAGGAGAGGTTTGCAAGGAAAAGGGGAGCTCGAGATAGGTCAAAAATGAGCTAAAGAGAAGGTGATAAGGAGAAAAAAAGGAAGAGAGAAAGAGGGTAGGCATGGCTGGTTAGTTACCTGCAGGGGTCGGGCATATAGGGTGGTAGGAAGGAGAAGAAGAAGAAGGGAAAATGAGGGCATGTGGGGAGGGTTGTAGGACTGTATATGGCTAAAAATGGAAGGAAAGGGCCTGTGGGGAGAGAGAGTAGGGTTGTATGGTAGGCAGGCGGGTGAAGCCCGCCATGGTGTGTAATGGTTGAAGAAGAAGGAAGGAGGAGGGAAGAAGAAGAAGAAAAGAAAAGAAAGAAATGGTTAGGTCGGCTGAGTGGGGGAGAAAGGAAGGAGGCGGGTTGGCCCTGCTCATGTGGGGGGGGGAGAGGAAGAAAAAGAAGAGGCTGGGCTAGCCTAACCAGGGAAGGAAAGGAAGGAAAGGAAAAGGTAGGTGGCTGGGGTGGCGAGAAGGGAAGAGGGGAAAGGGCCAGCGACCCCAGCATAGAGAGAAGAGAATGGAAGTAGGCCAAGCGACTCGAAGAGGAAGAAAAAAGAAAAGGAAAAAGGAGGAAAAGAAAAAGGAAGGAAAAGGAGAAAGAAAAAGAAAAAAGGAAAAATAAAATTAAAATAATTTTTTAGAATAAGGGTATTTAATTATTTATATGGATAAATTAATTTTATAAAATAATTTATTTAAAATTTAAGATATTAAGTTAAGAGGGTAATTTTATTAAAGTATGGGTTTGAAAAATTATTTAAATAAAATGAGTATGATAAAATAGAAAAATATTTATTAAATATTCATATCCCTTTTTATTCAGCCAAAAATCTATAAAAATAATTAAATTAAATAAATTTAAAATTTAAATTATCCCAAATGAGGATTATTTATTAAATTCTAGATTTTAAATTTTTGGGGTATTACATATGGGTAGGTAAGATTTTATGGAAGAGAAGGGAGAGACATGAAAGAAAGAAAAAGTAAGGTCAACCAGCAGGGAAAAGAAAAGGAAAATAAAAGGAAAAGGAGAAGGGAAAAAGGGGAAATGAAAAAGGAGGGAGGAAAATAAGTGTGGATTTAGAATTAGATTTAAGCTGAGATAATTTAGGTTAAGGTATTAGGATAATTGGATTAACAATCATTCAAGATGTTTAAGTTAGAGTATTTATAATTCGGAATAGTGATTAGGGTCAAATAATAATATAAATTTTTCGAGTATTAAAATTATGTTATAATATTAATTTCTCAAAATTAGGGTTAGCTAAAATTTGGGGTATTACATTTATCCATCATGTGGCTGTCATATTCTTATATATTACTTTCTAAAATGACTAGTTGTTGTTCTAAAGCCATTATATTTTTCTAAGTATTACAACAAATTTATTGTAACACTCCAAAATTCACTAAATTTTTTTAAAGCGGAAGCAAACAAAAATAGAATCACTTAAAACTTGTGAATTCTGGGAATGTTACCACTACACTTAGTACCAAACCGGTTCTCTCCGACCGTTTCAGTACCAAGTGCTAAGGCTAAGGAAAATATTTACATTAAATTCAAATCAACAGTTCATAAAAGAACTCGAAAGATCATACCTAAAAATTAGAGTATGCATCAACGTTTATAAACGTAATAAAATAGAAATCAAAGTGTGAAATCAAAGAGAATAAATACTCCAATACGAAGAAATAATAGCAGGAAATAAAATTACATAAAGACTGAAATACGGTCACAACTCTCTTGAACTTGAGCCAAACATGCTCAATACTCAGCCCCGACTGATGTCTCGCCCACCTGCACAAACCAGAAGGGCATACTACTCGTGGGAATGAGCAACACCCATAAAAAGGGTGATCAGTACGCTACGTACTGAGTAAGGTAACCGAGCACTAAGGCCAACACATAAGCACATAAAATCATGCATAATAATAAAAGGACATAAAGACCATCATCATGTCATAATATCGACCAATCATTCGGGTATATACATAAAGGCCCAATCATAGTCCAGATTAATTACTTAATTAATCTTTTATCGGAATTCGATCACATCATGTCTTTTTATCAAATCCATGAGAAAACGGAAGCCCCCACTATTATAGCCGGTGGATCGGAGGCGCATAGGGTATCATACCCTAACCACTATTATAGCCGGTGGATCGGATACACATAGGACTACGCGTCCTAACCACTATTCCTAACCGGTGGATCGGTTGGCTCTGACAAGCATGGTGTTCCACTGTAAGTAATTAGTATCTTTTAGGCATTTTAGCAAAATTCTGGTTTGCGGTTGTTGAGCTCGGGAACCCCCACTATTATAACCGGTGGATCGGTTACGCATAGGACATCATGCCCTAACCACTATTATAGCCGGTGGATCAGTCACACATAGGGTAAACACCCTAACCACTATTATTATCGGTGGATCGGTTGCACATAGGGTAAGAACCCTAACCACTATTCCAAACCGGTGGATCGGTTGGTCCCGTCTCAACGATCTTCCACTTTAAATAATTAGTGTCTTAAGTATCTTATTCAACGGCTTTCACCCTAGACATGCATGAATCACTCCTTTAACACTTCACACATTGTAACTCATAAATTCCATCCTCATGACTCCACTTTAATCACCAAAAAAAACACCTGATATCGCAAAAACCCTAAGCAGTTGCACCAAACCCTAATTATCCACACGAACCCTAGCTCGGTTTCCTACGTACCCATATAATGCTCCACGCACTATTTTCCCTTCAAATGTTCAATCACCCAAACAACACTTACATTACTTTCCTCAAATCCCAAATCAGCGTTCCATACGTAAACTTCACTCTTATATAAACTTTACACATCCCATGCAATTATTAACTTCCATGCAAACCCTAATACCACCATACAACCATTAACCATTATGCAAAACCCAAAATCTCATCATAAAAAACCCTAAATTCAATCCACATAACCCAAAGATTCATTCATACCAAACCCTAGATTCAAACCATATAGAACCCAAAGATTCATCCATACCAAACTAAGTATCCATCCTTACCAAACCCTAAGTTCAAACCATATACAACCAAAAGATTCATCCATACCAAACCCTAGATTTGAACCATATCAAATAAGAGATTCATCCATATAAAACCTTACATTAGATCCTTCCACGCAAAACCGTAAATTAGATTCTCCCAATAAAAACCATAAATTAAATTCTTCCATACAAACCATATATTAAATTCTCTCATATAAAATCATACCAAACCATAAATTAAACTTCCCCATATAAAACCATAAATTGGATTTCACCAAACAAATCATAAATTAGATTCTCCCAATTAAAATCATAAATTAGATTCTCCCAAACAAACAATAATTCGATTCTCCCATATAACATCATAAATTACATTCTTCCAAATAAAACCATGCATAAGATTATTCCTTATAAATTCATAAAATTAGGTCAACTCACTTCCCTTAGTCAACTTCTTTCTCCATCCTCCTTTTTCATCCTTTCTCCCACATAAAATCATATCAACATCCTCACATGCAGTCTTACAGGGTCATACATAAATAATACACATGCCATATGAAAACATACTTCAACTCCACATCATATCATATACGGTATAATTAATAATCATAAACATAGAATGCATAACATACGAGGCACACAATGCACATTAGCACCCCTTACCTAAAACGACACCAGTCTTGGAGCACGTTCCTACGCATCCTTAGGGCTTTGACCAAATAATAACATACTACTAAAATTCTAACTTTACAAAAGACATAAAAATAATAGAGAAATTATAAACCTTGATAATATAGGGTTAAAGACTGTACCCTAATAATAATAATGATACTAATATAATAATATCAAAGATAATAAAACTAATATCAATGAGAATAATAATAATAATAATAATAATAATAATAATAATAATAATAATAATAATAATAATAATAATAATAATAATAATAATAATAATAATAATAATAATAATAATAATAAGCTTTAAAATTTAAAGTGGAGTTTTGACCCTACTTATAACTAATGACTTACCACTTATTTAATATTAATAATAAAATTAATAACATATATAATAATATTAAAATAATAAATATAATAATAATAATAATAATATTATTAATGGTTATAATAACAGTAGAAATACTAATACTAAAATAAATAAGTGCAAATGTTAATACAAAATTAGGGCCTAAGATTTTCCAGAATAAATAATAAAACGTTAATAATAATTATTCTAATAATTATAATAATAATAATAATAATAATAATAATAATAATAATAATAATAAGAATGATAATAATCCTATAATAATTCAATTAATAACTTAAAATTTGAAACTAACAATAAAATTATTTTATTATCACTCTCCACCCTGCAAGTACAATTCAGCATAAATTTTATATCAAATAATAATAAAACATATTAAGAATATAAATATTAAGAATAATAATAATGGTATTTATATGCAAATAATTGAAATAAATTAAATCAAGGCTTATAATAATATGGAAAATGGTTGAGAGGGTCTAGGGTTCAACCTTAAGCTGGTGGGGATAGGTGGCACCGACGGTGGTTCACGGCGGCGGCGGCGGTGGCCGAAAAATTAGGAGAAAAGAGGGAAAGATGGATGTTGGGAAAAAGATAGGGAGAATTTAGGTGATATAAGAGGTGTTTATTATTGCCCAGGAGGAGAGGGACAAAATGATGGTGGTGGTGCAACCAAAGGTGGCGGCGCATGGCGGCGGAAGGCAGTTTAAGGCTTCGGGATCAAAATTTCGGCGAAACGAGCATCCAACTTTGCATGATTATTGATGCTCGTACAAGAAGAATCGAGAGGTGTAAACAGTTTAGTTAACTAGAGGATGTTGCAGGGAAGAATTTGGAATGCGGAGGTGGCGCTGAAGTTGGCTAACGGAGGCGGAAGAGGCGTCTAAAGTCTCGATGATGGCAGCCCTCGCCGAGGGTTTCGGGGAAGAAAAATCTTCCACAACTCCTACAATCAGGCTATATATAGATGTTGGAATGGATAATGAGGAGCTGGAGGTCGACATGGAAGTGTTAAATGCAAGAATTTGGGCAGCCGGCGGCGGAAAACGGTCGGGTATCGTTTGGGTTGGTTCGACGGTTCGCGACGTTGGGGAGAAGAAACGGGGGAGATTTAACGCACAAAAATTATGCCAATTTATTCTTGGAGTTAAGAGGAAGACAATGAGACAAGAAACGGCCGGTATTATTCACCGTAACCGGAGATGCCATTGATGGGTCGGGAGCTTGCGTCGCAGCGATGGAGGAGGAGGGAGAAAGAAGGAAGAAGAAAGGGAGGCAGGCCGGTCGGCCGGGAAAAGAAAAGAAAAGGGGTAGAACCGGGCCGGTCGGCGCGGGTGGTAGGCGTTAAATGAAACGACGAGCTTCAGCGGAAAAGGATGCAAAACGCGGCGCTGAACGGGGCGGAAGAAGGACGTCGCGCGTTCGCGGGCTGGGCTGAGGGAAAGGAAGAAGGGGAAAAAGATTGGGCTGCGGGAGAGGGCAGCCCAAACAAGGAAAAGAAGAGGAAACAGAAAAGAAGAAAAAGAAAGAAAAAGAAAAGGAAAAGGAAGAAAGAAAAAGAAAAAGGGAAAAAGGGAAAGGAGAAAAAAAAATAGATTAGGGCCAATTAAATTAATCTAAATATTTAGGATATTTAAAAATAATAATATTTAAATAAAATAATATTTAAATCCCTTTCTAGGCTAAATTAGGATTTTTAAAAGGTTTTCCATAAATTCCATTTTAATTAGCAAAACACCCTAATTTCCTTCCATTAATTTATTTATGAAATTAACATTAATTTAAAACTATTTTCTCCTTCTTGTTTTAAATAAAATAATTTATTTAATTAATTTCCAAAATAATATATTTAATTATCCAAAATACCAAAATTTCTCTAATAAAAATACTTACAAAATTCTTCTTAATTTTTCCTTATGAATTCCTTTTTATTTTAATAAAATTAATTTATTTAAATAATGTTTCTAATAAAATATCATTTAAATATAATCTGTAAAATTAGAAATTTTCGGGGCATTTCATTTATTCACTATTTTCTTCTTCTACTAAAATACTAAAATTTTTGAAAGATCGTGTGTCTTTTTTAACTATATAACTGTTATATCAAATTAGTTGGGAAAGTCACATTGAAAGTTTTAAGGCAATTGGATTTCAAAATTTTCAAATAAGGGATGCTTTACTTGGCTTAGCGAAAACTAGTGATGATCATAAAACACAAAGTGAGATTTATTGTTTGGAAACATATGAACAAGAAAGTTTTAAAATTTTAGTTTGCGTCATAATTTGGTATGATTTATTATTCATTGTTAACACAATTAGCAAGGCTTTACAGGCAAAATACATGTATATCAATATCGCTATAAATTATTTGAAATGCCTTATTATTATTTTTTCTATTATCATTATAAAAAAAACTATAGAGAAAATGGATTTGTGTATGAATTAATTTTAGCTAAAGGAATAGCTTTGGATATGAATGTGGAACCTGTATTCCAGGAAGAATAATATGTAGAAAGAAATAATTTGATGAAAGTAATATTAATAAAATATCACATTCTTCCGAATAATAATTTAGAATTACTTATTTTTATTATGTGTTTGATAAAGCTATTTATTCTTTTAAAAGTAGGTTTGAATAATTTAAAATATATGAAGATTTTTTTTAATATGATCTAAATAAGGTAAAATTATTAGATGATAAGTGTTCGAAAACATATTGTCTTAATCTTAATTTTTTTCTAAAACATAATATAATTTTGATCTTGATGGTTTGGGGTTTTTTTAACTAAATGTTTTTAAAGAAGTTTTTCTTGATGAAGCAAAAATTCTATTAGAAATTATTAATTTTATGTAGAAGTTAAATTTATTTCCAAATGCTTTTATTGTATATAAAATATTAATAACCATTTCAGGCATAGTTGTATTGGTAGGGAGAATTTTTTTTAAAATTTAAATTAATAAAATTATTTCTACGACAGGATTAAATGGATTGGTCATTGGATCGATCGAAAAAGAACCATTATCAAAACTTGATTTACAAAACGCAATCAATAAGTTCACATTTAAGACGATAAAAAAGAATTAAAATTGAATGAGTTTTTTTTTTTATAAAAAAGATGTATTTTCTTTGCGAATGACCCTATTTGATGTGTTTTCCAAGCGTAGCTGTTATTTGGCAAACATGTTTTTACTGCGCAGAAAATATTTGCGCAGTAAAAGACTATTATACCCCTTATCCTTTAAAGCTCCTGTTCTTTCATTTTTGACCCATCCTTTCTCACATTCTATCTTCTCTCTCTCAGAACCACCGGTGCTCTCCTCCTTCTGCGAGAAGAATTTTCAACCAACAGCAACATATTTAAGGTAAGTTTGATTTTTTATTTTTTATTTTTAATTTATAATATATAATTATCTATAAGTATAATTTTTTTTATTAATTAGATCTAGTAATTTTTTTTTATTAATTAGATCTAGTAGATGTAAGTAAATTTTTTTTAAGGAGATCGACAGATCTGCAGCAAAATTTGCCGATTCTGCTGCTAGGTTTCAGCAAAATGGACCGAAGGGAGGGGTGGGTTTCGGCAAAACGGACCGAAGGGAGGCATGGCTTTCGGCAAAATCAACCGAAGGGAGGGGTGGGTTTCGGCTTATTTTGCCGATGGCGGGGGTTGTTTCGGCAATTTGTGCCGATTCCCCGAGGACGAATTCGGGCACCAGGGCCGATCTAGATCGTTTGTCGCTAGGGTTTCGGTTATAATGATAATTATATTTATTAATTATAATTTATGTTAATAATATATTTTGATTATGGTTAATTGATTAATTTTAGAAAATATATTTTTAGATTTATTATACTCTAATATTTGAATTAAATCTAGGTTTTAGTAAATTATCTTTGTATTATAGGATTTTGGTTATTTTTAGGATGTAAAATTATATATAATAATTATAGTTTATTAATAATATTAATAGTACTCTAATATTCTAATTAAATATAGGTTTGGTAAATTATATCTTTATTCTATAGTTTTGGTTATTTGTAGGATATATAATTATATATATTAATTATGGTTTATTAATTATATTGATTATGCACTAATATTTTAATTAAATATAGGTTCGGTAAATTATCTCTCTATTGTAGGGTATTTGCTATTTTTTGGAAGTGTAATTATATATATTAATTATGCTTTATTAATTATAATAATTATGCTCTCATAATTTAATTAAATATAGGTTCGGTAAATTATCTCTCTATTCTAGGGTATTGGCTATATCTTTGATGTGTAATTATATGTATTAATTATGGTTTTTTAATTATATTAATTATGCTGTCATAATTTAATTAAAGATAGGTTCGCGTGTATTATCGCTAGGGTATCAGTTTAATGATTATAATTATAATTATATTTATTAATAATAATTTGTTAATTATAATTTATGTTAATAATATATTTTGATTATGGTTAATTGATTAATTTTAGAAAAATATATTTTTAGATTTATTATACTCTAATATTTGAATTAAATCTAGGTTTTAGTAAATTATTTTTTAGGATTTTGGTTATTTTTAGGATGTAAAATTATATATATTGAATATAGTTTATTAATAATATTAATTTTACTCTAATATTCTAATGAAATATAAGTTTGGTAAATTATATCTCTATTCTATAGTTTTGGTTATTTGTAGGATATATAATTATATATATTAATTATGGTTTATTAATTATATTGATTATGCACTAATATTTTAACTAAATATAGGTTCGGTAAATTATCTCTCTATTGTAGGGTATTGGCTATTTTTTGGATATGTAATTATTTATATTAATTATGTTTTATTAATTATAATAATTATGCTCTCATAATTTAATTAAATATAGGTTCGGTAAATTATCTCTCTATTCTAGGATAATGGCTATATCTTTGATGTGTAATTTTTATATATTAATTAAGGTTTATTAATTATATTTGTTAATTATATATTTTAATTATGGTTAAGTTGATTAAATTTGTTTATTATGTTTATAGATTTGTTAATACTTTGTTAATTATGTTATTGTATTATTTATATATGATTAGATGTTTATTAGATTTATTTATATTTTCATTAAATATGTTAAATATTGTTATGTGATGGGGATTATTGGTGAATGTTTTTTAATTATATTGATAGGATAATAGGTTAGATTTGTTTAATATTTTTTTTAAATGTATTTATAATAGATAAAATATGTTTATATTTGAATTATATTTAATAATGTTGCTAATTTTTATGGAATAAATTTGGATAATTCTGGTTGGATTTTTGAAAAAATAGATGAGGACATACCATAATTAAGTATACTTTAGTTGTTATATTATACTAAACTCCTACTAGTAAGTAATACAAATATTGTTGATATATTTAATTAATAAAGTAGAGGATTAATGTAAGAGATTGTATTTGAGTTATATGGTTGGGTATACAGATCTCTTTGGCTATCATAATATGGGTTGATATTTATTAATGATATTAATTTCATGTATGTAATTAGGTTTTATTTATGTTATCACGTATTACCTTCAATTCATATATATAATTAAAATTGACTTTATGCATTTATTATTGAAATTCAAATGAGTCGTAAACAAGACAAAGTAGTAGATAGAACCGATGGTCGTCATGTGACTGCTTCTTCACGACGTAACAGAACTTCTACTAAGCTACTTGCGCCGATGGCTCGTTTGAGAAATTTCAGAAGGAGTATTACCAAAGGATTATGACGAGGTAAGAAATCTGGAGAACAAGAACCGGAAGAAGCATCAGAACAAAAAGAATATGCAAAAGTTCCCGAAGAACCAAGGTCTAGTCAACAAGGTCATAAATTTCCATCATTTGCAAACTATGCAGGTCGTCCATCATTTTTGGCCGATGTTGGCACTACGGGGTTTGGAGGGTACGTAGGTTTGGGGGCAGGAGGTCTGGGGTTTGGAGGTTCTGGGTATGGAGGTTCTGGGGTTGGAGGTTCTAGGTATGGAGGTTATGCGGTTGGAGGTTCTAGGGTTGGAGGTTCTGGGGTTGGAGGTTCTGGGGTTGGAGGTTCAGGGTATGGAGGTTTTGAGTCAGGAGGTTTTCCATTATCTAGAGAATATATAGATTTTCTTACCTCACCGGCGTAGCCTGCTATGGGAGCATCGTCATCGACTTATGTGTGATGATGATGATGATGATGATGATGAGGAGGAGGAGGAGGAGGAGGAGGAGGAGAAGGAGGAGGAGGAGGAGGAGGAGGAGGAGGAGGATAGAGATCATCATGATAGGGATGCTAGTGATGTTGGTGACGCTAGTGAAGATGAAGAGAGTATACAATTAAAGGATGAATGGTACTTGCTTGGGCCATGTCCTAGAGGTCCAATAATTCCTGATTTGATTCCTAGCTTTGGCGGTCACGCAGCTTTAGATTTATGGTTAGGAAAGGTAAGTTTAACATATTCATTATTTCTTAATTATTATTTTATATGTAATCAATCATATATATGCATTACATTTGCTTATTGTATTGATCAGGATCGGGGTTGTCCCAAGATCCACACGAGGTAGGAGGTTTTAAGAAGTTTTCTAGGAAGCGTCATTGACGATGTTCGCTATGATACGACGAACAGGATTATCACACCTTTCATCCTGCATATTTGAGCATGTAAACGTGCGGCTTATTTCAGCATTTATTGAGCGATGGCAACCAGACACTAATAGCTTTCATATGCCGTGGGGGGAGATGACAATCACTCTTTTAGATGTACATCGTATATTAGGGCTACGAGTTGATGGTCATCTATTACATTTGGATATGATAGCGGACACGGGTGGGCAAATGATTGGTGCAATGGGTGCTTTATTTGGGATGGAGGAAATGCAAGTGAATGAATTCACTCGAAAGGGCGGGCTTCCATTTAAATGGCTGCAAGAAGTATGTGAATCATACTGGTTAGGGGACGAGGAAAAAGCGATAGGGTATATATTATGGTTGATCGGCTTATCGTTGTTTGTCGATGAGACGGTTGATAAAGTTAATCTATACTTTATCATTTTTCTTCAAGATCTTAGCCGGGTTGAAGGTTATGCATGGGGTGCAGCCACACTTGCTTTTTTATATCGACAACTTGGTATGGCTTCTAGAGCCGACGCTGCTCAAATGTCTGGATGTATCACTCTATTACAGGTAATTTTATAATCAATATATATACACATATATTACATATTCTATATTCATTATGATGGCTAACAATCGAATATTATGACAGACGTGGATATATGAATACTTTCCGGGGTTTGGAGTGGAAAGATCTAGGTATGATCCAGACCATCCTCGTTGTATGATGTGGTTTTGTGGCCAGAAATTCGAAAATAAATTGGAGACACTCGATTACTTTCGGGCAAAGATTAATGTTATGTCTGCGTCAAAGGTATGCTAAAAATATTATGGAAATTACTATATTATGTTTGTGATATCCATATTTACTTGAATATTTTCGTGAAAGGTCAATTGGGATCCATACGGAGTAGCTGATCCATATAGATATTGTCGTATGGCATTCTATCATGGCTGTATACACTGTTTGGAGAAAGTTGAACCACATATGCCAGATAGAGTGACATGACAATTCGGTTATACACAAGTCATCCCTGAGGAGCCCATCAAGCCAACTAGAAACTCATACAGAGGTCCTTCCCTCAAGAAGTACAAAGTACTCATGCTTCTGATCCTGTCCAATCATCATGCCATAAGCTAACAGACCTTCCGTCCCCAATAGCAAACGACAACCCCTCTTTTATGACGGGGTCCCTACTTCCCCCCTTTACTATATCTACCCACGGTGACCAACCTCGTTGATTCGCAAGGCTAAGCATACTCCCACTTCGGTCCCTATAGTGAATTGAGGATATCACGTTCTTCCACGAAGCACCATCAACCGTATAACCTTCGGTATCTGTTGGTCTAGTACGGACGTACGTATCACTTCGTTCACATCTTATCGAGACTCTACCCGCCCCTATACCATTTCCTTTTCTAGAACATTTGATAATCAAAATTATCTTATGAGTTCTACCCATTTTCTTAACCCATGTCACAAGTTCATCTCGATCAGAAAATATATGATCCATTACAAAAAATCTCTGATAATTTTCAATCGTAAAAGATGTATTCTCCATATCCTAAAAAAAAGAGTTTACCATAATAATATAATAACAAAAAACTATAAATTTCATGTAACTAATTTTGTCGCCACAATTTACAATACTTAAAAAAAATAATATTTTACCTCTTTGTTGAAGTTGTAATTAATATTGGGAGAATGCATTTGCATATTTTTTGCATATCCATAGCTTCTCGGTATTGTAAATCTATCATCGTAATACGATGGGGTTCTGACCCCATCTTCGTAGTTCATCGGACTTCCGAACTCATCATACCCTATCGAAGTTTCAAACTCTTCGTAGTTTAAAGAACTTATAAATTCATTATTTATTGTGAGTGTTTAACAAATATTGAAAAATTTTATCTCAACCTTCAACTAACAAAGTTTTTGCTGAATAGAAATATTGAGTTGAATAATACGAATGATAAGTTGTTGCTTTATATATAAGGATTCGAACAGAAACTATAATAATTATACATGCATCTGACAAATTTTTTTCCTATTCCTAACTTCACGAGAACCATATACCATCCTACAATAATTTCATTTACAAAGATATGTAACAGTATATTTTTTTTATGTACCATCCTATAATACTATCAGTGTTGCAGTAGCTACACATATTTTCTATCCCCACCAGCATATGTTTCATTGTATATGATTCCACTACTATCGGCCAAACTTGCCAAAAGACCAACAACAAGATCAATTGCCATATGATTCATTGTCAAGCAAATATTTTTTTGTCAGAAGTACACATTATTTTACTATTTCAAATCTTTTCGAATCAGATGATAGTATACAGTTTTTGTTATTTGGAAAACAAAATTTTACTCCATGGAAAACATATTTTGTCCTAACCTCCATGTATGAATTTAATTCAATAAGTTTTAAAATACTAAAATAATGGCTACTTTTGACAAAAACTTATTTTTTTCATAATAAATCATATATTACTGATTTAAAAATATTCATTAGTATATATAATTTATATATTTTAGATATATTTATAATAAATATTGATTAAATTTATTTTTATTTCTAAATAATTTAAAACTGATGGGAAGGTAACAAATTTTATCGATACAATTTTATTTAAAGGATACTTTTGAAAAACTCAAAATTTTTAACATAAAATTTATATATAATATAGATCTAGATCATGACATTTTTGTTAATTATAGAAAAAAAAATAGTATAAAATTTTATTACATTATTTATAATTTAAAAAAAATAGTTCGGTAATTATTGCCGATATATAGAAATTATTGAGGATGGAGACAACTATTCATGATGGAGATGAAATAAAGAGGTGGGGGAGGGTCGGCAATTATTGCCGATTTATGTTATGTTCGGCAATCTTTGCCGAAGATATGGGATAATTAATATTTTTTAATATTTTTTTTCTCTTCCTATAATATGCATTAATTTATAAGTTTAATTAAAGTTATTTAATGAATTTTTTTATTTGATTGTAAATATGTTAATTTATATTTTTGTACAAAATATTTATATTATACATCTAGATTATGAATTTTTTAAATTATAAATAAAAATTATTTCAAAATTGCTGAAAGAAAAAAAATTGGGGTGATAGACATCTGCAATTATTGCCGATATATAGAAATTATTGAGGATGGAAGCAACCATTCATGATGGAGATGAAACAAAGAGGTGGGGGAGGGTCGGCAATTATTGCCGATTTATATTATGTTCAGCAATCTTTCCTGAAGATATGAGGTAATTAATTTTTTTGTTTTAATATTTTTTCTCTCTTCCTATAATATACATAAATTTATAAGTTTAATTAAATTTATTTATTGAATTTTTTTTATGTGATTGTAAATATGTTAATTTAAATTTTTGTACAAAATATGAATTCTTTAAATTATAAATAATTATTATTTCAAAATTGTCGGAGGAAAAAATAGGGATGATACACATCGGCAATTATTGCCGATGATCTAGCTAATATTTGGATGAAAATGCCGAACCCCATGCAGATTTTCGGTAAAATTGTCGATCCTTAATAAATATATAACTAAACTTATTATATATATTTTTTAATTGTAAATATGTTAATTTAAATTTTTGTATAAAATATTTATATAGATTCTGAATTTTTTTAATTATAAATAAAAATTATTTACAAACTTTTCCACAGAAATTGTTGAAAAAAAAGGGGGAATCGACAATTATTGCCGATGGCCTTGGCCAGATTCGGCAATTATTGCCGAATGTCAAGCTTGCTTTCAGTTAAAATTGCTGAGCACAATGTTTTGCTTCAGTAAATTTTACGATGCGGGAGGAGTTGCTTCGACAAAAATTACCGATATTAAGATTAGTTTCGGAAATTGTTTTCCCCCGAGTAAAAACTTATTTTCTATATAACAATACCCTTTCCAAGGCGTTTAAAATCTTTAAGGTCAGCGCTAGAAGTGGTATCCCATTGGGTGCCAAGCTTAGCCAAACAGGCAAGCAAATTAGAAGCTAGGGTGTGGCGTTGGGGCGGACTATTAGCCAATTCAAAAAAAAAATTATCTAACCCACTTCACGCATACTATACACCTCATTGATAGACCTTGAACTACAGGAAACAACTTTATATCTAACCTTAAAGGTCTTACCTTTCCTTTTAGCTAGAGTCGAGGTTGCTGCGTGACCCAAGGGCAGAAGTCCCTTAGATGCTTGCACAGAGTCTACCACTAATTTGGAGGTATAACAATCCATCACATATGTGGATCTCCCTTATTATGCTAATTTTCTACTTCTTGCAAAGCTAACAATGGTTCTTCCAAAGAAAGCATAATCTTCTCTATCAACAGACTTGTCACAAGAGGACTAAATCTCTTCTTTTTCTCTAAATTACTCTTAGCCTGTGTACATCTTTTTTCCTTCGTTATCCACCATTCGAGGCCCTCCTTAGTCTATACACAAGGACTTGAATCCTAACATAAAATATACAATATGGTACACATTTTGATATTGCCCAAGAAACTGCATTAACTAGTTATATTTTCAATAGTGAGTGTCATTGTTTTCAATTTTGAAACTCTTGGGTTACCTTAACTTGCTTCAACTCCCTAAAGAAATTGTGTGCACCCTCAAGTTTTTGATCTCTTTATGTGATGGTAATTAAATTAGTTTGTGCATTTAATTGAATTGGAGATCAACGATGTGATATGCTCTCTCTTTACACATACACGCATAAAAAAGAAAAACATTTTTGTAATGAAAGATTGTGTTAGTTTTCAAATCGGGGTTCAAGCCAATGTGATGGAGGTTAAGAAGGACCTAGAGTGGAGGATATTGTGCGTAACTTAAGGAGGGTGTATGGTCAATTGATACATTTATGACAAATGTTTAATTGGTCCTTAGGAAACGGATGGTATAGTCAATTAGAGTATTAATTGACATTTAAGGCCTTTTACCAAAGATATTGATTGTTTTCGTTTGTTACTTTTACTAAACTTTATGGTTGTTATTCATCCTTAGGTTTGTAATGCTTCACATTTAGTTCTAGGTTTTGTCTAAAGCCTATTTAAAGGCTCTTTTGTATAGAGTCAAGAGATATGCAAAGTGAGGCATATGCACAATACAACCTGGGGATATGCGATAGATCTAGAGAGTAGATCTAGAAAATTCTCAATTGGAAACGGGGTTTCGGAATTGAGTGAATTAATCAAGAGGATTGTTCTTGATTAATTGGTAAGAATAAAAACACGGGGAGAGTATTCTTGATTCTTGTATAGCTTGAAAGGATAGCAATAAAGATTCAAGTTTAATAAATTCTTCTTTTTGTTATTATTCTGCATAATACTTGTGTTATTGGTTTTGAAGATTTTATTTTAGATCTCAAAACTGAGGTAATTACGGATATTTTCCAACAGATTACGTTACGCCTTTTTTTTTAATTTTTTTCTTTAATGACCAAATAGATGTTTTAATTTATATATTTTTTAAAGTTATAATTGATAAGATAGTTTTGAAATTCTTTTATGGCTAGTATCGCTGCAATTAATATTTTCTTTAAAATGCATTATTTGCCTTCTATAGTACATTTATGTAGTGCAATATTTGACATTAGAGTATAAAGCCACATTTGTGTATTTTGTAACATACACCATAGGATAAAAGGAATGTATTAAAATAGAGAGAAGGGATTGGGAAGGGCAGAGACGAGCGGAAGGTACAAGCTCGCACTGGAATTAGGGGAGAAGGAAAAATGATGAGAGAAATAAGAGGAAAGGCTAAAAAGAGGAACGCTAGGGCCAATACATAGGCCACATCCGGTCCACGACCCCGTTCTTATTGGTCGTGACCCGTAAGTAGGAACGAATGGGAGGGTTTTTAGACTTAGTCCTTAAGTATTAGAGGTGGTCGTTGGATCAAGCCATTTTTAAGGCCATTGATTAATTGGGCAGCTTAATCAAACAAAAGTTTTCTCCACCACACTTGGGTAAATGAAAATACCAAAAAAATAATAATAAAATAAAAAATTTATCATCATCGGCAAAGACAGGCACTTAATCGAAAAAATAAGGTTTGGTTGATTATTAGGCCTAACTCTTTTAAAAAAAAGCCCAATAGCCTCTTATCCTAATAAAAGATTCAAGAATATATATATATATATATATATATATAGAATGTGTCGAAACGAAGAAGTCAAATATATGCTCGATCACTTATGAGCTTCAGAGGAAGGATCTGCTGATCCAAAATGACATCATGGAACTTTTCGTGCAGAAAAGTCGGAACCAATTGATTAATGATATTGTTTTCTCCGCTCGTTCCCGCTTCGGTGCCGAAGTTGCATGAGTGGCCAGAAAACATCTGTTCTCGGAATCCCAGGAGAAGAAGCCTGTGTTCAATGCAGAGACATAGCTCTAGAAGTTGAACACGTCAATAACCAGAGGATAATCAAAACATATATCCAGAAGATGATGCAATAATATCTATTTAGATAAATAGCCAACCTTATTTGACTTCTTTGCGGCAAATTATCTTCACATATTCAGAACATAGGTATAGGCCTCCAAACTACCTTTGCACATTTAAAACATAGGGAAAATTGTTTTAAAGTTCAGTTAAGAGAAACTATCACATTTTTTGGTATCTATATAGATAATATTATCTGTATATTTATCTATAATTAGATATATATATTAATATAATTATATATACATAATATTTTATATTTGAAACCAAATATTTTTAGACCATATTTATTTTTTTTCTATTAAATTTACTCAAGCAAGTGGACTACAAACTAATTTTTCTTAAAACATATATAAGGGGTAGAGCATATAGGAGCGCGCATCATGCGATAGGGTAAAGTTGAGATGCTACCTTGTGCGCCCAGTGAGTGACATGCGAGTAAAGATCCCTTAAAAAAAACATATTTGTATACATCCTGAATCAATAATTAGCATACTAGAAAAATCATATTTACTTAACTTTTTCAGATTTTATACAAAATGTCCTTTATGCTCCTAAATTGTAAAAAAAAAAAAAAACATAACTCTTATCATATAATAATGTAGTTCAAAACACTTTACATACGATTATTCATCAAAAACGACATAAACATTAGAACACATAAAAGTTTAAGAAAAATGCAGCAAAATACCTTTTTTCATAGTAAAACTTAATTTTAATTATACAAACGTGAATCATGACTTTTAATATATGAAATTACATCTAAAAATCCTAATTAATCCATTAAATATATTGAAATACAGAATAAAACACAACATAGAAAATAGGTAAGAGATAAAATAAGCTCAAAATTTTCAAAATGTCCATTTTTACAACTTCAACTAATTTGATCATGCTAACACTTTTATTTCTATATAATCTTAGGATAATTTAGTTTAATATCCAACCATGCACACAAATAAGCCCAATATCAACACTTTTCACCTTCTTGGAAATCTTGTACACAAAATCAACAAAAACCATCAAATACACTTCTTAAATGCAAAATAAAACCAAATAAAGCAAGAACCAAGGGTGGAATGACTTACTCCTCCTTGTAAAATGATATTGAAATCAATTATACGATTAAAAAAGATTTTATTAAATTATTCAAAAGCTTAACCCTAAATTGCTTAATAAAAAAAACTAAGAGTTAAAAATTCATGATTTGAGAAGAAAAGTTCAAGAAATGGTGCAAGAACAATGGAGGAAGGAATGAGGTTGACAAATCTTGGTTTGGGGAGCTAGGGAAGATGAAAATTCAGATGGAGGGGGACATAAGGTTGGAAGATAAATTGGTTATGTTTAGATAGTTTGGTAATAAAGGAGCTTTAATGAATATAGTATGGTAAAGTATTCAACAAAAATAATGGGGCATGATAGGTCTTGTTTTTAACATTACTAAGGGTCAATTTAGGTGTTCCAACTTTAATTTAGATATTTTGGAAGGATAAGATAAATTTTAAGATAGCTAGGATATGTTTAGTGTATATAAAATTGCCTAAAATGATAGAATTTATCTAAGAATATAAACATATTTTTAACTCATTTTTATTCTTATTTTGGTTTCATATACCAAAATATAAGTATCCCTAAAGTTTTATAAAATTTTACTACGTTAAAATGCTCGCTTGATAACTTAAAAAGCAAGTATAGATAAAACATTTTGACAATGAATAGTATTTTATAATCAAAATCTCCATTTAAAATTTTAAGAAGGCCTAAAATAACCAAAAAAAAGACAAGGAGTTTGAATATGATATTTGAATAATTCAAAATAATCTTAATGGCTAAAAGTTGCTTATAATCCTTATTAGACCTGAAATATCAAGAAAAGTTAAACAACTAAAACAAAACATTTTTAAAATAACACAAGGGTTAAAAGGAAGTGAAAATATTTGATTTATATTCATATTAATTAAAATAGTGAATGCATTTTAGAATATTAGGGTATTATAGAAGATCACGATGGGGAAAATAATGAGCGCTAGTGCTAGAAGTGGTCAGGGTTGATCTTTAGGCTAGGGTAACTAGGCCCAGACCTAGACCCCCCCAAAGGCCCCTACGGTTTATATGTCCTTATAAATATGTATATTTTAGAAAAACAAAGCATAAAAAAAACATTGAAAACGGAGGAAACAAAGAGACATGGAAGTGCGAATGGAACAAAATCGGTCGAGCAGTGAGCAACTTCAATCCAAATTTCAACTCCTAAGATGACTATTGGTTTCTTTATATTTTCGTAACCCTAACAAATTATGAGGTAAGTTATTATCTCAAAACTTGCAATGATTCATTTTTTTTTAACTTTCTTTAACACTTTTGTTAATTTTAGAATGTAATTTCATATTAAAAATGATATTACTATTCTTCTATATTTACAATTAAAAGTGAACTACACACAAATTCTTTGATTTTAATTTCTAAATTTGGATTTGTAATACTATTTTGAAATTTTGATTTCAAATAATTATCAAAATGCCTTTTTTTTTGTTTGATTGTTAATGTCAGAATTCTTTCTCTCCTTAGTTTAATCCTTCCATTTTTGGTTCTTCAATTCTCTATCAATATTATCAATGCTCCTCTAGCATCAACACCTAGTTTTCCTCCGGCAGACCATAGGCTTGACAAATTGAAGTTAAATCTTGATTTTGATTATGAGTTCCTTAAAACCTAAATCTTTGTTTACAAACTTAATTGTCTATAGCTAATGATTTGTTTTTAATTATTAAAATTTCACTTGTAATAATTAAAAATTGGGAGAGTACCAACTTACAAACTATTGGTTAGCTAATAGCTATAGAAAGTAAAGGAAAACACTTACCTTACATACTTTTGCATGCTAATAAAAAAGTTAGAAGACAGTTTGGGGTTTTTAACAATAGTTCTAGAAGTTGCAACTATTCTGAGATCAGGTGTTGATCTCCGATTCTATTTTACTATTAGTTAACTATATAGCTTTTATTCAATTTGTTTCATTTTTTGTCTAGTGTTTACTAATGTCTACCAGGTAATATGAATCTATATATGAAATACATAAGAAAATAAAAGAGTTGTAGACTTTATTTAGTCTTAGAAAGGTACAATTGATAAATTTATTAGTAGTAGCAAGCCAAATAGTACAACAAATATGTGTAAATTTTACAAATAAACCACCTATTGCTGATAATATTATATGTAATAATTTAGACATTAATCTAGAAAATGAAGGATATGAGGAGAAAAGTAAATATATTGATTGCTTCTATGCAGCTGTTGATATATATAATCCTGTAAGTTGGAAAAATATTAGTAGCAATTTGAGATATTTAATAGCTGAAAAGGGACATATTAGAGATAGCATTCAAGACTTTCCAAATGATGAGAATTCTTAATATTTTTCCACAATGCATTACACTATAAATTTAAAAAATAGAGAATGATAAAACATGGTTAGTCTACTCTAATAAATTGGATAAAATCTTTTGTGTTTTTTTTTTCTTTTTGTAAGTTATTCTCAAAGTCAAAATTTGTTTTTTAGCTAACATATGACGGTTGTAAAAACTGAAAAAATCTCAATGCTAAGCTAAAGGCACATGAAACCAGTAATGAACACATTGTTACAATATCTTATTGGATCGATGCAAATATAAGATTATAAAATGAAAAAAAATAGATAAAAAAACTACATGATCATATAAATAAAGAAAAAGAACATTTAAGAAAAATTTTTTTATTAAGAATTATTAGTATTGTGAAAACACTTGCTAAAAATAACTTGATATTTAGAGATATAAATGAAATAGTTTATGAAGGAAATACTAGAAATTTTTTGAATCTTATTGAAATGACTGTTGAATTTGATCCTATAATGCAAGAATATCATAGACATGATCAAGAAAATAAAATACATGACCAATATCATGGTCATTGAATACAAAATTAATTAATTTATTTGTTCGAAAATGAAGTAAAATGTATGATTATGAAAAAAATCTAAAGCGTCAAAGTATTTCTCAATCATACTTGATTATATTCTTGATGTAAGCCATCAAGAGCAGGTGTCCCTTGTTCTAAGGTATATGGAAAATTCTTCTCTTCTCATAAAAATAGAATAATACTTCAGAGATTTTTTGAATGTTATTGATACATCTAGTTAATGAATTTTGATAACTCATAAATTCTTTAAGTAACCTTGGTTTTGATGTTGTTGATATAAGAGAACAAGGGTATACTAATGGACCCAATATTAAAGGAAAGCATCAAAGTGTGCAAAAATGGCTATTAAATACATATCTTGGAGTATTTTTATTATAACACCCTAAATTTTACTACTAAAAATATTCATTTATAGCGGAAACATAATACCAAAATAGCTGAGTGTTAGAGCCGTAATTAACATAAATCTGGCTTTCCTAATCATCCCTACGTCAATCACAAGGCAGAAAATTAAAATGTAAACATGATAAATGGAAAACAAGAGAAACTTCATAACATGATTATAAGTTGGATATTAACTTCAAGTATAATATCTAAAAATACAAACAAAAATAGATACCATAGATCTAAGAGTCCAAAAAGGTATTCGTGTAAAACTATCATTTGGATAACATGACTCTATGTCCAAAAAGTCTAATATAGAGTCAATCCATCCCACATAAAGCATTATAAATTGTAAAATCATCCACTAAGTCTTCAACAACCTACATATAGACATCTGGGCCATCTTCTAGTGAGAATAAGGAGCACCTATGAAAAAGGATGGTTGGTACGCTACGTACTGAGTAAGGTAACAATACGGTTAAATAATGGATACATATATTTATATGCATTCACAATAGAAAATAAGCACACGTGCAGTGTACATAAAATAATGCAAGATAATTACTAGTCCATCTCATTATTAGATATAACATATTTCATTCTTTTATTTATGTTGAGTTTAAGAATCCCACTATTCTTAATCTAGTAGAATGGACTAAAGCACCTCTTAGATACAACACATCTGAACCATTATTATCGTTCGGTGGAATGAACCAAACATAAAAAGGTAACACTATTCTTAAACAACGTAATGGTTTAAAACACCTCTTAGGAAAGAACACATCTAAACCACTATTATCGTTGGGTGAAATGGACACAACACCTCGGCCCTACCTCACATAATCTTCCACTTTAAGTAATTAATGTCTTATCCGTTAATTACATTATATCATGTAATTTTCTTATTCATTTTTATTTTAGGGTCTTACTAATCTTAATCCAGCATAATAGACTGATACACCTCTTAGGAAAAATTACAACTAAGCTACAATTATCATTTAGTGGAATAGACCTATAAAAGACCTTGACTCAACTCATATGATTTTTTACTTTAAATGATTAATGTTTTATTAATAATTTTTTAATAGGTAAAAAACATAATTGAAGCAAGTAAAACACAACCACATAGATATCAAGGCTGATCTTAAGGATTTAGGTCCACAAACTTCCTAAGAAATTCTAATTTCACATTTTAGGTATAATTCTTCTCTATTGCTCTTTTATCCACCAACTTTAGTATATTTTCCTCAATTATTATTATTATTATTATTATTAACATACCCAAAAATCAAGACCTAACTTTAATGTCTTATGCATGTAATAACAACCCTATCTCAAGATATACTTTTTACGAGGCTTACAAAACCGTAATGTCACAAGTACGTTATAAATTTTCTCATAAGACTCCTATAATTACCAAATTTAATATAAATTTCTAAAATACCATTATTAACAACGCTTCCAAAAATCATGGTCTAACTCTAACATTTTGAACAAGCGATAATAACATTGCCATTTTAGGATTACTATTCCCAAATTAAGATATTTTCTCATTTTGTGGAACCTATTCCATTTTTATTTACTCTAAACATTTCACATGATATTATTAAATATTCTAACCCATATAACATATTAAAATACTAGAATTCCCATATTAGATCCATATTGACTAAAATGTACTTAAGGATAACTAAATATCTTTATTTCATGAAAATCTTAGATATGTGATATCCTCCATTTATCAATATACATATCAAGTACTCACTTACCACTTACCATACTCTTTCAACCCAAAATACAATACCATGTATCATACCGATTCTCTTAGGGCTTTCAATATAGAAATTGTCATATGATATCGTATGCTTATCGACTTACTCACTTTTCATCATATAATATCATATTATCACATTATCACATCATAATATTGATCAATATGAATTTAACAACATAAGTACAACAACATAATAATACACAAGACCCTATTAGACATTAGCAAAAAAAAAACCCCTAACACAACTAGTATTCTTATAGAAATAAGCTCTAATCTAGGCACGTATCCTATTCTGTCTCCTCCAAAATCTTTGGAAAGTTACCAAAGAAATAATAATAAAGACCATTAGAAATTAATGAGATAGTTAAAGAAAATTTAAGGTAATAAAGAGTGAAATGATTGGAGAAAAAAAACTAAAACAAGGCTCAAAGGTGTGGTCGGTAAAATTTTATGTAACAAATGAGGGAAGAATGACAACAAGTACTAAAGCCAAGGGGTGGCAACATCAAAAGATGTTGTTGCAAGTGGTTGGGGAATGGAAAAGAAAGCCCAAAGTGGGGGAGGAGCAATGGTGGAAGTGGTTCAAAGGAGAGTGGGTTGCTTTGGTTTTGGCCTAATGGAGGGGTATAGCTTTAGTGGTTGGTGTTGACGGAAATGAAAAGCAATGATATTTTGTGTCATTGCTAAAGGGTAGGGATTAGTAGAAGAGGTCAAAGTGGGTGGTTGTTTTGGGTGGAAATGCATGAAGGTAATGGGGGTGTTTCGGTAGAGCTTACTAGTGTAATACTCAAAAAAATTTTAAACCTAGAAATTAATAATTAATCTTCATTGGGGACAACTTAATTTCTTTTTCAATTATTAATTTAATTATTTTGTAAATTTACAATTTAAAAAATAGATATGATTATTTAATAAATTAAAATAAATATTTTGTTATTTTGTCATACTCTTTTTATTTACATAATTTCCCAAACTCATATTTAACTAAAATTATTCTATTAAATGGATAACTTAAAATTTTAAAATAAATTATTTTATTAAAATAATTTATCCATCTAAATAATTAAATACCCTAATTTCAAAAAATAATTTATTTTTATTTTATCCTTTTCCTTTTCTCCTTTCTTTTTTCCTTCCTTTTCCTTTTTCCTCTTTTCTTCCTCCTTTGGGCTACCCAACCCTTTTCCTCTCTCCTTCCCCCACGGGGTCACTAGCCCTTCTCCCCTTCCTCGTCTATCCAGCGCTCTCCCTTTTCCTTTTCTTTTCTTTCTTCCCCCTCGATTGGGCTAGCCCAATCGCCCCCTTCCTTCTTCCTTCTCCCTTACACGCGTTGGCCAACCCACTTTTCTTTTCTCCCCGCCCGATCGGCCTACCCCCTTCTTCTTCTTCTCCTTCCTTCACCCTACTCATCGAGCTTGCACTCAGTGGTAGAGCTAGGGCTTTGTAATGGTGTCATAGAACACCATGCAATTCCAAATTAAGTATCTTTTGATATGACCATATATGACAAAGATCAACTTGGTGTAGCGGAGGACACCATGGGAATTGTGTCATAATAGGTGGGATGGAGGTCAAAAGATCAATTCTCTATGGCATCCTAATTTTTACATTAGCCGGGACCTATAAAATTAAAACAATCCTTATAGCAACATAATGATTTGAACCCACAACCACCAAGACATACCTTACCCACCTCAACCATTCATCCAAATGTTGATTATTGATCTTTTTCACTTATAGGTATTATATATCCTAAATTGTTATAATCCTTCTTTTTTAATCATAATTAACGTACATGTTTATTTTTCTTTAATTATGTTACTAGCAATTACAATAATACAACTACCTAATTTTTTATTTATAATGTTATTAATAATACATTTTAAAATTATATGATTAATTAATGAACAAATAATATTTTAGTGAGATTTTTTAAATAATAATAATTCAATATCATTAATCATGAAAATCTATAAATCAAAAACAATGTTTGGTTGAACAAAAAGGAATGCTATATTATTTTGAATGGTAAATTTATTATAAACAAAAAATTATTATTATTATTATTATAGAGGGTCACCATAGAGTAAAATATCTGGCTCCGCCCCTGCCTACACTTGCAACTTTTCGCCCCTCCTCTACACCTACACAAATCCATCCTTGTAACACCCCAAAATTCATTATATATATATATATATATATATAACAAAAGCAATTAAATTAAAACCTATGAATGTCGAGGATGTTATCGCCACACGTAGTACCAGACTGGTTCACTCTGACCATTCCGGTACCAAGTGCTAAGGCTAAAAGGATATTCGTTAAACTTAATCAATACTTAAGCCAAGAGTTCACAAAAAGAGAAACTAGAAGAGTCAAAGCATAGAAATCAAAGTACGCGTAAAAAGTTACATATCTCAAAGTATGAAATCAAAATTCCTCGAAGGGAATAATGTATACAAACGATAATGTTTAACTCTGGCAAATCCAATACAGAAATGAGATAACATAAGGAAACAAAAAGACATAAAGAGAGAATCTGGCCATGTCACTCTAATCATCGAACCAAGCCCATGATCAACACTCAGCCCCGCTTGATGCCTCATGGACATCAAAGGCATCAATATAAGCATCACCTACCTACACCACGTCAAATGGGCCTCCTGCTCATGGGAATGAGCAACACCTATAAAAAGGGCGATCAGTATGCTATGTACTGAGTAAAGTAATCGTGCACTAAGGCCAATACAAAAGCATATAATCCAACATGATAACGTAATAGCATACGAGCATTCGAGTAAAAAAATAAAGGCCCATTTATAGTCCGGATTAATTAATTAATTAATCTCTTATCGATACTCATTTTACACCATGCTTTTTATCAAATCCATGCAAGTACGTCAACCCTACTATTTTAGCCGGTGGATCAGTCACTTATAGGGCAACATGCCCTAACCACTATTATAGCCGGTGGATTGGTCACTTATAGGGTAACATACCCTAACCACTATTATACGCCGGTGGATCGGTCTGGCCCCTACTCGCATGGTGTTCCACTGTAAGTACTTAATGTCTTTTATGTGTCTTAGCAAACATAGGGTTTGATTTATTGAGCTCGGGATCTATCACTATTATAATCGGTGGATCGGTCACATATAAGGCAATATGCCCTAACCACAATTATACGCCGGTGGATCGCTCTTCAGGGCACCCCAGCACCTGGCCACTATTATGCCGGTGGATCAGTCTAGACCCGACTCAATAATCTTTCACTTTATATAATTAATGTCTTAGGTGTCTTATTCAGAATTTTAATCCTAGACATGCATGACTAACTCCCTCTACACTTATCCTCCAAAAGGACCCGTCTCACATCATAAGACTCATGCACCTCCTAACTTAGCCCGACATTCTTTCCTCCTTACCTTACCTCAACTAGAGCCCATTTCTCATGTATGTGGGTCAAGGCCCACTACTTTACACTTCCAAGTCCACTCACCATATCACTCTAGGGTTTTATTCTTAAACCCTAATTTAGGCCAAAGTGGCCCATCCTACTCTAACTCACACAACCCAAATCATTTTAACACTCCACACATCACAACCCATACACTCCACCCTCATCATCACACTTAATCACCAAGTACACGTGTGACTACGAAACCCTAAGTAGCCACACTAAACCCTAGCTGACTACACCAAACCCTAGCTTGGTCTCCTATGCACCCTTATACTGTCCCACATACTATTTATTATATAAAGTATTCAAACACCCAAACAACACTTCCATCACCTTTCTCACACCCCAAATCAACTTTCCATACGTAAAATTTACCCCCATGCAACCCTTCGAACTTTTTCATATAAAACCCTAAAACTCCCATGTGAAACCCTAGATTCACCCATCCAAACCCTATATTCTTCCCGACGTACTTAGATTTCCCCATGCAAAACGCTAGATTCCTCCATGCAAAACCCTAGATTATCCAATGCAAAACCCTAGATCCTTCCATTTATGGTCATTCAACATTTAGGTCCACTCCACATCATTTCACTCCATATTATCATATTACATAACTTAGCATGCATGTCTTCCGGGTTACATCATATCACTACACAATCACAACACAAACATATGATACACAAATCATAAGATATCACATAAACGTACCTCAACTCCAAGCCGCACCATACATAAAATAGTTAAAACAATACACATAAGGTACATCACATATTATGGTACATGGCATACAAGGCATATAAGACATATTACATACATAGGCCTTAGCTACACCCTTACCTAATACGACACCGGTCTTGGAGCGCACTCCTACGCCTCCTTAGGGCTTTGACTAGTCTCACCTATATGAGGGAAAAGCTAAAGATTAGATTCCCTCTTACCAAACTATTATTATTTCCTATTTTATTCTAAGATTAGGGTTTTGGATAAAATAATAATATAATAGGAATAACACTAGCTAATTACTGATTTTGCTAAAGGTAAAAGTAATAATAGTCATATTGTAAAAGATGATAATAAAAGATTTGAAGATTTTACCCTAATAATAATAATGATACTAAAAATAATAATAAGGATAATAATAATAATAATAAAATAATAATAACAACAACAACAACAACAACAACAACAACAACAACAACAACAACAACAATAATAATAATAATAATAATAATAATAATAATAATAATAATAATAATAATAATAATATTCGAAATAAAAATAGAAAAGGGCCTCGGCCCTCAGTAGAAATAATAATAATAATAACCTTAGTAGTAGTAGTAGTAGTAGTAGTAGTAGTAGTAGTAGTAGTAGTAGTAGTAGTAGTGGTAATATATTCGAATAATGGAGATAAAATAAAATAAAATAAATAAATCTTGTATAAATAAGGTAAAAGGGTTGAGAGGGTTTAGGGTTCCACCTTGGGTTAGTGGTGACAGGCGGCACCGGCGGTAGTGCACGACGGTGGTGGCGGTGGCAGAAAAGAGGAAAAGTCGAATGCTAGGAAAATGAGAGGAAGAACGAGGGTGGGAGTAGGGGTGTTAATGGTTGTCTAGATGGAGAGGAATAGAATGAGGGTAGTGGTGCAGCCAAAGGTGGTGGCGCACGTCGGCGGTAGTGGTGGCCGAAAGTGGAAGAAGGAGAGAAAGAGAGGAGGAGAGGGAGGAAGAGAAAAAGAAGAGTAGGGGGAGGTAGAGGAGGGTCTGCAGGCATTTTTGGGAGGTGTAAGGGGTAGTGGTTGTGGTGGGAGTGGTGGTGGACTGTGGTGTGAAGGGTGGCAGGGGTGGAGGAGTGGCTGATCGAGAAGGAAACTTTGCACGGCTGGGGTAGCCCGTGCAAGACAAATCGAGGGAGAAGAGAGGTGTAGTTAGGTAGAGGGTGGTGTAGGGAAGGCTTAGGTTGGTGGCATGGGCAAGGGGAAAAATTCTGGGTTTCAGAAAAAAGGCTCGACCAAGACTGGTTATAGGGGTATTTATAGTGCTATGGAGGGGGATAAGGTCAGAGGGAAGATGGGAGAATCAGGGCAAGTTGGTTAGGGCTCACCGACGACGACGGTTGGCTGGTGAAATTCAAAACATGGTAGGGTGAGTGGTTGTATGGGAGAAGGGAAATTGTGGTAGGAGAGGGGAGTGTTGGTTGGGTCGATGTGGCCGATGAATCATGGGGAAGGAGGGAGGAGAAATGGTCGGTCAACTAGGCGTGGTCGGTGGCAAAAATAATGAAGCCATTTGGGAAAGAACATCGTAGGCTGCGACGGGCTGGGGAAGAAGAAGATGGGGGAGGCTTAACCGGCGGTCTAGAAAAGAAAAGAAAAAAAAAGAAAATGAGAGAAGAAGAATCAGACTGGCCGAGAAATAAAAATGCTGCGGTACGAGCCTGGGATGCGCAGGGAAAAAGGAAAGAGAAGGGAATTGGGCCGGCGGGCTGGCCCAAGTCGGGGAAAGGAGGAAGAAAAAAGAAAGGAAGAAGAAGGAAAAAGGAAGAAAAAAGAAAGAAAAGAAAGAAATAAAAAGGAAAAAGTAAAAGGGGAAAAAGAGAAATAATAATTTGGGATATTTTGATTATTTTAGTAATTTAGGATATTTAAAAAAATAATATTTAATAAAATAATATTTAATTTCCTATTTAGGCTAATTTAGGATTTTTAAAAGATTTTTCCTAAATTCCATTTTAATTAGCAAAATACCCTAATTTTTTCTAATAAAAATATTTATTATTTTCTTCTTTATTTTCCCTAATTAATTCCCTTTTAATATAATAAAAATAATTTATTTAATTAATTTTGATAATAAATCCTTAATTAGCTATAATTATTAAAATTAGGATTTTGGGATATTTCAATCCTACCCACACCCTTTCTCCTCCGTCCCTTTCCTTTCCATTTCAAGCCAAATCCCTCTACATAGCCTATCCTACTCATGCAAAGTGGGCAGCTCTTTGCACCCTTTTGCCGCCCCATTTGCTGTCTTGAGCTTATTCCACCACCACAACCACCATCCCTCAACCTAGTAAACCTTCCCCTACCTCCCCATACCCTTCCTTTCCTCTTTCTCCCCCTTCTTTCTTCTCCTCCACCTTTGACGACCGCAGCTACCTCCACTTACGCTGCCCCCAATACCATTACAATCCTCCTAGTATAGGAAACCCAATACCTCACAACCACCACCTCCCTTTCCCTCTATCAACCCCAAAGCTTAAACCTTTTCAAGTCACCACCACTCCTGCCGTCGCTGCTGCCACCATCGCCGTCATGTGTCGTTGCCACCACCACCCTAGTTGCCACCTCCACCTGTGGTTGTACCCTAACCCTTGCTTCCACTTAAGTATTAATTATTTTGTATAATTATTATTTTTAGTCATATTATCATTATCATCATCATCATCATCATCATTATTATTATTATTATTATTATTATTATTATTATTATTATTATTATTATTATTATCATCATCATCATCATCATCATTATCATTACCATTATTATTATTATCGTCACTATTATTATTATTATTATTATTACTATTTCTACCATTATTGTTATTATTATCATCATTACTACTATTAATCTTATTATGGTTATTACTACTACTATTATTATTATTAGTATCATTAATAATACTAATCTCATTATTACTAAGACTATTATTATTATCATTAATATTATTAGTCTTTCACTAATAATTAGTTAAGGGATAATGAAAGGAATAAGAGGGAAGTTAACCTTAGTGTTTCATTCTTATAGGTGAACCAAATCCTTTCCCTAAGGAGGCGCAGAAATCATGCTCCAAGCCTGGTATTGATCTAGGTAAGGATGTAGTTAAGGCCAAAGTATGTGTTATGTGTTTATGCGTGTTTGGTTATATGCTTGTACACCATGTGGTTATGGATTATATGCTTGTAGCGCAGCTTGCTAAGCGTGGAGTCAAGGTAAGCTATATATGTGTTATAACATGTGTAATATGGTGATATGACTTGCATTTTGTATTTTTTCCCTATATGTCATGCATGTTAGGAGGCTTTAGTAGTAGGATAATGTTGTGGAGAGATAAAAGAAGTAAAGAAAGTGGAGTGGTAAGACGGAAGTGAGAAAGACCTACGTACCTTATGACTTATGGGTGGACAAATAAAAGGATTATATGAATAAAATGAGAGGTTGGAAAAAATCTTGTATGGAGAGTGTAAGGCTTGCATGGGGTGGTTAGTCTTTGTATCGGGGTAATGTTTATATGGGAAAAGGTGACTTAAAGGTTAAAAAAGGTGAAGGGAGAGTATTTTTGGTGATTGGAGTTCATGAGTGAAAAATAATACGTAGGTTGGTATAAGGGTGCATGAGGGACTTAATTAGGGTTTGTGAGAAAAACCCGAAGTGGGAGAAGTATGTGGAAGGGAGAGTTAATGGTAAGTGGTTGGAGTGTGGGTTGAGATTGGAAGGGTGTCACATGGAGGGGGAAATGAGTCAAGTGGAAAGGGGAATGGTGTGTGTGGGTGATGAGGGGATGACATACAAGAAAGGAGAGGTACTAGGGTTTGGGGTGGTCAATTAGGATTTTCATGATCACATGTGAAGGATGGGAAGTAAGGTTGTGATGTTAGGCGTGAATTGAGTAGAGTGATGGTGTTGGAAGCAAAGGGAGCATGGGCCATGTGTGATAGGGAGAGGTTAGGCTGTATAGGCCAGATTAGGGTTTTTGAGGGAAAATCCTAGAGGGCAATGGTGAGTTGAAACAAAGATATAAAAAGTGGGTCTTGACCCACATGCATAGGATTTTGGGTTCCTCATAGTGAGTAATGGAAAGGTGGGGAAGAAGTCTAGGATTCCTAGGATGCATAAAAGTCCCAAGATATGGGATGAGACTTTTTAGGAGAGTAGGGGGTGAAAGAGGTGAGAATGGGGAGTCTAGTAGGGCATGCATGTCTAGTAAGAACGTACCTACTGAATAATACATGAGTAAGACATTAACCATTTAAAGTGAAAAATTATTGAGCCGGACCCAAATTGATCTATCGATAATAATAGTGGCCAGAAGTAGGGTGCCTAGAGACCGATCCAGGATGAATAATAGTGCCCAGGTGCATTTGCCCTAGATGTTTTTGATCCACTGGCTATAGTAGTGGGAAATCTCAAGCTCAATAAACCAAACCTTAAATGATAATAAGCCATGTGAAAGATACTAATTACTTATAATAGAACACCATAAGAGCCGGGATTAGACTGATCCACCAGTATAATAGTGGCCAGGAGCACCTTACCTTGAAGACCGATCCACTGACAAATAATAGTAGCCAGGAGCTTTTTATCTTGTATATTTTTGATCCACCGGCTATAATAGTGGGGTTCTCACACTCGCATGGAACTGAATTGCGAGTTGTGTGAAAATGGAAATAATGGCCTGAGATCTAATGATTATGTTTAACTGGACTAATTCACTACTTGTATTCTCTATCATTTATGTTTTATGGCTTTAGCTATAAGGTTACCTTACTTAGTACGTAACGTATTGATCACCCGTTTTATATGTGCTGCTCATTCCCATGAGTAGTGACCACTTCTTAGTTGGTACAGGTAGGAGATGTTGCATTTGATGATTTTGATGCCTTTGATACATTGGATGGGACTAAGTGATGTCCTGTTGGACTTGGCATGGGGTCCGAGAGAGTGTTGTTTGGACTCACCTATTTATGTCTTTATTATTGTTTTGTTGATCATTTTATTTTTCCCATAGAGGTATCAACACTGTACTTGTTTTCTATTCCTGTGTTGACTCTTACATCTAGCACTTTATTTTAATTATGAATTATTAGAAATATTGTGGTTTTATGTCCTACTCGAATTAATGTCTTTTAAATTTTATAGCCTTATGGTTTGTAAGAGATTAATTGGCCGTTTGTCTTGTGCGATCATGGTGGTAGCACCCCCTATCTTAATATATGGTTTCTGTGCAAACAAAAATTCTTAACTGTGAAATTTGGGGGGGGGGGTTGTTACAACCAGTAGTAGGGTGAGGGAATTGTGAAGGATGATGAATGTGGTGGATGGTAGAGGAAAGAGGATGCTTGTATAGGAGTTGTCAAAGTAAAGGGGGAGAGACTGATACTTTTGGCTAGTGGTTGTGGTATGGGCCGGTGGTTATGGTATGGTTTCAGTGGAAGTGATTGGTGCTAATGGGTGAGGCACGACAAAGGCTATTGGTGCTGGTTTTTATGGTGTGTTTGGTTAAGATGAGGAGAAGGATTAACTCAAGTTGGTGGTGTAAATTTTTTGACACAAAATTAGAGGGAGGGGTATATTGTCTTGTATTAAATGTGTTATATATATACACAAGCATGAGTAGAGAGGGAAGGAGACAAGTGAGTCATGCTTGGGCAGAATTTTTTTTTAATGAAACCTATAAGTGCAGGGTATGGGTAATGATGTGTTGATGGAGGCATGTCAGGGCAAAGGCTTGGTTGGGTAAGATTTTACCTAAGAGAATGGAGAGACGTGAGAGAAAGAAAAAGGAAGGTTGACCAACGGGGAAAAGAAAAAGGAAAGAAAAGGAGAAGGAGAAGGGAAAAAAGGAAAAGGAAAGAGGAGGGATGAGAATAAGTGTGGGTTTAGAATTATAATTAGGTTAGGCTATTAGGATAATTTAATTAACAACCATTTGAAGATGTTTAAGTTAGAGTATTAATAATTCAGAATAGAGATTAGGGTTAGATAAAAATATAAATTTTTTGAGTATTGGAATTACGTTACAATATTAATTACTTGCAATTAGGATCAGTTAAAATTTGGAATATTAAATTTATGCACCATGTGATTGCCATATTCTTAACATATTGCTTTCTAAAATGACTGGTTATTGTTTTAAAGCCATTATATTTTTCTAAGTATTACAATGAATTTATTCACTATTTTCTTCTTCTACTAAAATACTAAAAATTTTGAAAGATCATGTGTCTTTTTTAACTTTAAAACTGTTATCTCAAACTGGTTGGGAAAGTAACATTGAAAGTGTTAAGGCAATCAAATTTTAAGTTTCTCAAATAAAGGATGGTCTACTTGGCTTAACAAAAGTAGTGATGATCCTAAAACAAAAAGTGAGATTTATTGCTTGGCAACATATGAACTTGAAAGTTTTGAAAGTTTAGTGGGCATGATAATTTTTTATGATTTATTATTCATTGTTAACACAGTTAGCAAGGCTTTATAAGCCAAAGACTTGCATGTCAATATTACTATAAATCTTTTGAAAGGTCTAATATTTATTATTATTATTATCATAAAAAAAACTATAGAGAAAATGGATTTATGTATGCATTAATTTTAGCTAAAGAAATAACTTTGGATATGAATGTGAAACCTATATCCCGTGAGGGAAGAATAATACGTAGAAAGAAATAATTTGATGAAAGTAATACTAATAACATATCACAATCTTTTGAATACTCATTTAGAATTAGTTATTTTTATTATGTAGTTAATCAAGCTATTTATTATTTTGAAAGTAGGTTTGAATAATTTAAAATTTATAAATATTTTTTTTATGATTTAAATAAGTTAAAATCATTGAATAATGAGTGTTCGAAAATATATTATCTTAATCTTATTTTTTTATATGAAAACCATGATATAATTTTTGATTTTGATGGTAAGATTAAATATTTAGTTAATGTATCGATTGAAAAAGAACCGTTATCAAAACTTAATTTACAAAACTCAATCTCTTTACGAATAACGACCCCGTTTAATGGGTTTGCCGAGGCGTTTAAACTCTTTTAAGGTCGGCGCCGGAAGTGGTATCCCATCGGGTGCCGAGCTCAGCCAAACGGGCAAGCACATCAGAAGCTAGGGTGTGGCGTCCAATTCAGTAAAAATCATCTAACCCACTCCACGCACACCGTACACCTCACTGATAGACCCTGCACTTTAGGAAACAAGTTTGTCTCTAACCTTAAAAGGTCTTGGTTGCTGCGTGACCCAAGGGCAGGCAGAAGTCCACCATTTCCATTACAAGGATTATAAACATCTGAAATATGGTTTTATCAGAAGTTATAACTATACAAAATCGTTCACAAAAATATTCTATGACTCTTAGTTCAATGAAAAAATATTTTTCAAGAAGCAGACCCCAACCTATAAAAATTTAGAGAGAAAGGTTGGGGGGGGGGATATTTCCTTCTTCTAATGATAAGTTTTGTCTTTTTTTTTTAAGGAAAATGAACATAAAATATGTGTGCCCAAATTTAGGAGAGGCCTGAAACTGAAATAGTTGTTCATAGTGCATTAACTGAACTGACAGGTATATTTTTAAATAATAAACAATATATATATATATTTTTAAAAAGGGAAGAAAGATTTGAAAACAAAAACAAATAATATCTTTATTATGACAAAGTCAAACGTAATTATTTTGGTACATGGCCTCTGGTCGAGTATCCGTTCGCCAATGCCTCTCTGGTAGTAGAGTATAAGATAAGGGATTTCTTATATCTATGTGTGTGTGTGTGTGTATATATATATATATATATGTTATGTTAGATGATCCATCTGCGGAGCAACCAATCGGTGGTGTTTTGTACGAGGGGAGTGATCCGAGCGCGCGGATTAATTAAATTTTTGTGATAATGAGCTCTCCCATCCCATGTGATCGATGTGGGTGAGCCAATCAACGTCAGTGTGACTACGTTGGCCGGGGAGCGAAAGCTGAGGTCAGATCTTAGGTCATTTTGTGGTGGGAGCCAAAGGGCATAGGGACAAGACATGTGGGGGCCAACGAGGAAAGTTGGTTTGAAGATTCCACCCCACCTCCTCCGCCTTCCGCTTCACGGCCATAGCCACAGCCACAAGTCCTCTCCTCCTCCATCCTCCATCCACGATGCACCATCCATCATCCATCATGCGTCATGCATCATCCATCATCCCTACCTTAATTTCCTTGACTTTTCGGGCTGCTTTCTTTTAAATTCCCCAAACAATTCCCACCCTCTATTTTCTATATTTATCGCATTATTTTTTATCTTTTCCAGAACCCAAGCCCCCACACCCTCCCTCCTCGAACTGAGGGCGACGTAAAGGACAAAATACATATTTTCTTTCATCACTCTTTTTTTAATAAAAAAAATTGAGATTCCAAGAGCCAACAAAAACTAAAATCCAAAAAACGCTCTTTTAATCTTTCAACCCAAAATATAATAAAATTATATCATTTGATCCACAAGATCACTACAGATAAACTACTACTTGTGATCTAATAATGCGCGCGCCTAACCAATTCCATCTCTTTTTTTTTTATACGTAAATTATATACTGCTTCAAAAAACATCATGTAAAATAATGCACCCACACATGCTGAGGAGCTGCATTTTTATTATAAAATATATTTTCATCGTAATTATGAAGTGATTAAATAAAATAACAATACAATTCAAATCATAAATTAAAAAAATCACCAACGTTATACCATATGACAAGTTGACAACCGTCGATCCGTCGATTGTAATAGAATAATGATGAAGACAGATTGGTTATTACTAATTAATTGATTGTTATACTATAATCATGATAATATCGATTCAAAAATTATACTTACAATAATTATAATTACGGGTACAAATATATGTTACATCATCATCACTATTTTTTTTTTATTTACTGTGCAACCCACACGGAAAAACATCTTTATAGATGTTCCGGATGTACTGCAATAATCATCAACCGCGTCACCTTCCACTGCCTCTCTCTTTCTCCGTTACCTTCTCCCCCTTTTCCACATCCCTCGTTCTTACAACTTTACACTCGAAATCTAAGCCATATCTCAGACTCTCTTGATGTCTCCCTTTCATATATTGCCTCCCCAATCAATTCCCCCCTCCCCTCCCCTTACGTACACTCTATGAATCTTCGTCTTAAACTCATCTAAAAACAGCATATCTATATCCTTCAAATCTTCAGTATCTTAGTGGGAAAAGAGAGAGAGAGAGAGAAAAGAAGAAGGGGTTAAGTTGGATGAAAAGGAAAATGGAGGAAAAGAGCAAGCAAATGTTTCCAAGGGCAGCTATGATGGAGGTACTCAGATGCGGAAGCGAGCTAACAAAGCAACTCCAATATGATCTACAAGATTCCCCGAAAAGGTCTCGGGAGGCAAAGGAACACTTAATTGATAAGATCCTGTCCTGCTACGAGAAAGCAATTTCAATGGCGGTTTCCGGGAACCCTGGTGTTGTTGTTGGGGGTATCCACGGTTCTACGTTCAAAGGCAAGATAAACTACAACTTTTGCGGTTCGACGCCGGCGCCGGCTGCAGTTGCCCTAAATGCAGCGGGCGTCGACGGGTCTAGCCCGTGGAGCGAAACCGCCGACCAAGATCAATACCCTGCGACGCATCATGTCTCCAAGAAGAGGTATTTGGATCCAATCCGCCGCAACTTATCTATAATTAAAATTTGATCAGAGGATGGATCAATAATCATGGCACTACTTAATGTGCGCGTGTATCCTGACGGTGATTCATTTTGTGCACATCTGTTTAATTATTTATGTCTCGAACTGTGTTGCAGGAAGACACTGCCCCGATGGAGTCAGATAATTAGGGTTGCATCTGGGTCTGTATCGGGCCTAGAAGGTCCGCTTGATGACGGCTGTAGTTGGAGAAAATATGGACAGAAGAATATCCATGGAGCTAATTTCCCAAGGTACCTTTAACTTTCATCTAATTATTATTATTATTATATTATTATTATTATTTGTCTGTATAATTACATAGGATATGTCTTTTGGCCTTGTCATAAATATATGCTTTATTTTATATACCCCCCACCCAAAATGTATGTATAATTTTAGTATGGTTTTTTCAATTACTTTTTAATGTATTGGTTTAAGGGTCGCAAATTTTCATATTAAGATCTATGTTTATATATCGATATAAAATATATGTTTTAGATATATTTTTATTAAATAAAAATATGTATTTTTTTCAATAATATATAAACTTATAATAGATTTATTTGATTTTTGTTGTTTAATAAATAAAAAAAGTGTATTTGTACGTGAAAGATATATATTAATGTTGTCGAATAAGACTTGTACTTTTTTGAATAATATATATATTATTGATGTATCTCAATAAGATATATATTAATGAAATAATGCATGTATTTATAATGCATTTATTCGTTTCTTATTATTTTATAAATAAAATAAGTATATTTATATTCAAATATTATGTATTTTATAAGATAAAGTGTTTATTTTTTTAGAATAAAATGTGTATTACTGTTATTATTATTAGGGATGTATTATAGAAATATATTTTTTGTTAGAAAAAATATATATTATGTAAAAAAATTAATATATTTATAAATAAAAAATATATATCAGCGTGTCCGTCGTTTGTATTTAGGATAAAAGATGGTGTTATTTATTTATTATAGCTGTTGAGATTTATTATTAATTAGGAAAATTTGCATGAAGATGAAGAAGTAGGGAAGTGTTTCCTGATTCCGTACAACAATCATGAATCCACCGTGTAGCTTTCACTTTATCACTGAGATGGGAGCGGACTTTTTTTATTTTTTATTTTTTATTTTTTATTTTTTTTGTCTGTTTTATCGATCTGGTGTGTTTAAGTCAATTACTGATATTTAATTTGCAGGGCATACTACAAGTGCACCCACCGCAAATCCCAAGGCTGTTCGGCCACAAAACAGGTCCAAAAGTCAGACGAAGATCCGACCGTCTTTCATGTCATATACCGTGGCGATCATACCTGCGGCAACATTAAACTGCTCCCTCATCCTCCTCACTCTCAGCCTCAAGCCCTCACTCCGCCGCCACCGAATCCAGAGCCACCTTCCGTGCTACTCCCGCCAGTAACGGAAGACGACCCTGGAGAGCAACTTCCGGCTCAGCATCTTAAGATCAAAACCGAGGACTTAATTGTTACGGATCGTCATGATCGTCAAGAAGGAGCAGTAGCAGATGACCACCGACAATGTATCTTCAGAAACTTCTCCTTCTCTTCCTCCGGGGCGTTACTCGATAACGAGACGATGGAAAACTACATCTTTTCCGATCTATTGATGGGCAATGATTTAGTTCGTGCTTTCTCTGCTGGACCCACGTTTGTGTCGAATTCTGATTCTAATCATTTATGGTCCTCGCCGTGCGGATTTGGCGAAAGTAATTATTGTGGCGCGGGTTTTAACGGACATATTTCTGAATCTTCTGTTACTAATTCTCCGGTCGGCGATGCTGCTCCTCGTGCTTTTGGTGGGTCTGAGTTTGAGCTTGAGCTTTGTGGTATTGGTATCGATCCTGATTTCGCAATGGATAGCTTGTTTTAGTAATTGACATATATATATTGCAATACATAGAACGATCAATGAAGTAATTATTATTCATTGCCATTGGGTCACAAATGTATAGTCTTGTGTCTCTCTATTGAACTATGTCAGAAGCCACAAAACTACCATATTGCTTGATTTATGTATAACGTCGTTTAGAATAATAGCATTAGCAAAATAGCTAATAATATCATGTAAAAGCTAGTAGCAGATGTTTGATAGAAAATATATGTTTGTTACTATATATATAATCTCAGCCTACGTCTCTTGGGCTGTCTTGTGTTCCATACCGTCCTACTACATTAGTAGGATAAATTTTCAAGCCAATTTGTAAATCAACGTCACTCTCTTCCACCCTGACCTTCTAACGACTTTGTCGATTAGGTAGTCAAGTTCATATGTGTGCGCACATGTGTAACGCTTATATCTGAATGCCCCTAAGCGGTTAATGTTTTTGGTTTTCCTCCTCTTAGGTACTACTCATATGCAGCCTTTTGCAACACCAAACGTCATCAAGACGACAATATAGTGAACCATATTTTATACCCTCAGTACAAAGGCTCCTTAGAAGGCTAGTTCCAAATTGCAATGCAATAATGCCTTTGACCATGTTGGCTTGTGACTTGCATTTCATGTGCTTGTTTATGGTGGAGTATGTGTATGAAATTGAATTTGAAGAAAGCTCATTCAAGTGGGTAGTGTTGTTGGGCACACTTGTGTTGATCCTATGTACGTAAGACAACTGAAAATTGGGGACTTACACAAGCAACACTAGTGACCCATATTGTTGGGCATGACCATGTTACAATTGGTTGTTCATCGCTTAAGATTCACTTATCTTATGTTGTGTATACATCTATTCCATTTATACGATTTTTTACTTTATTTTTATCAGTTTCTTTCATATATTCAAATCCGCAGGGGGGTAGAGAGAGATTGTGATGATTGTTAACTCATTCTTCTTTTGTCCCTTGCGATTTGGATTGTAAATCGATTATTTTTTCTTAATTTATCTATTTTTGATCCTTTATACTTATCAAGGCCATTATTTTTTTGCTTAATAATTGATCCTGCAAATATATTCCCAACAAATTAGTATTAAAGCTTGGATTAAAATTAAAAACTATTGAAGATGGTGATTATAAAGTTTGATTGTTCTTTTATTCTTAGCTTGTGGAAGATGAAGATTTGAGCAACTAGAATTTAGATTGTATTGAATATGGCTTTATATGCTAAATCCAAGAAGTTTGTGCCTATAAAAAGTAGTATGTTTGTCTAATAAAATCTTAGGTAAGTATTACAAAAAATTCTTGTATTAGTGATCAATTTAATGACTAAATAAATTTTTGGTTGTTTTTTATATACTATTAATTGCCATCACCACAAACTATTCAAGTCAATGAATTTTTTTTTCATTAATCATTAAATTATTTGATCGTTAAAGAATTACCTCACATGCATACACACATTTTGTAATTAAACTAAAAAGGTTCTGCACAACTTATTACATAGTATATGTGTATATAAATTTTAAATTTTTTATAGATAAGCTGCCGGAACTAACTTCACCCCACCCCTCTTACTTTTTCTATCCCGATCGATTACCCCCGCCCTTCCGCCCTCCTTCGACGTTGACATAGCGGACGACGACCCCAACTCTGGGCGGTGGCAGCGCGATGCACCGTGTAACTAGATGATACAGATTTATCCTTCACTGATTCGTTTGTCGTCCTTCATCTCCCTTGCGCTCGTCCTCAAACTCCAATCGTTTATTCAAAGGACTAAGATCTATAGAGAGCATAGGATGTTGCACATCGACACAACGTTCCAGCCAAAGCTACGACATTCCCCTAGCCATCACTGTCTCCCTGCTTAACCTGTGTCCTCCGTCGCTGCCCTACACTACAACCGTGTTCCCTCTACTGCACCAGTTAAGCCTAAAGGCAGAAGAGTGAAAAAAAGGATACCAATTTTAGGCGGAAACTCTTCTTAGTAGGTGCCCCTACTTTATGCCATTAGGTATCATATCCTCTCTTAGATTCCTATCTCAATTTCAAGTTCTCAACTTATTCGATTATATTTGAAGTCGGTTTTTGACTTGTTGGGTTCGTTACTATCATGAAATTAGGGAATTTGAAGTCTAAGGCCTTAGGGTTTATGTTGAAATTGATATGGGGGGAAATTAGATGAGAAAAATAGGAAGGGAAATGTTTTTATGTTGAAGCCAGTCTTCTCGGTTACTAATTGCATTCTAGAGCAATTTAAGGATTTAGGGCTTGAACTGGTTCATAATATTATTGAATGATAACGATATGTTTCACTTTATGTAGCTCTGTCCATAGATTTGATGTTGAAGAGCGTTCTTGTATTAACCAGAAAGTATGAGTATAAAGAAAGGTGATCATTACGTGGCATCTCTCAATGGAAAATCGTTAGTGTTTTCCCTTATTTCCTTATCATATATACTGGGAGTTCCCGGTTTTACGATTGTTGAGAATTTTTATTATTAGGTATTGATTATCTTGCAATCTAACTATGATTGTTTAATTGATTTTGAGAATTTTTTGAAATATATTGATTTTGATTGCTTAATTATCATGTGTTGTATGGTTGATGAACAAGGTAATATGATTAATGGTGATAAGCTCATTAGTGTTGGCTATTATACTTAGAAAACATCTTGGCACAAAGATTGCTATGGAAACAAGTGCTAGTATTGATTTAACTAAGTTTTTAATGGGAAATGTGGATATTATTGGTTGTATAAGTTTGATTAGAGAAATATGTTTGGTAAAGGAATCCAACTTCATGAAGATGGTATTGTAACCCATCCTATCATGGTGCTTTGAAAGAGAATTGTTTTCTTGATGATGGTAAGAGATTAAAAAAATTAAATCTCTCTTTCTCTCTCTCTCTCTCTCTCTCTCTCTCTATCTATCTATCTAAATTTATTAGATAAACTTCATTTTTCCTTGCATTATATAAATCATCTAGGAGATGTTATTGTTTACATATGGGACATTTCAATAGTATTGTGGTAGCTTTAATGATGTAGGAGCTTTCATAGCTGTAAACATCATCATGAAATGGTGAGAATGAACCTTCTTGAATCAAGTGAAATGGATGAGAGTCTAATTAAAAATCTTTAATTTCAACTAGAATATCCGTTCAAAGCCTATACTTCTTTATTGAGCATTTGCTTTACGCTCTTATCTATATGCATGCCTCCATATGGATAGTTGTCAATTGGAAAGTTCAATGTCATAATATTGATGCTTAATAGCTCACTGTGACATTGACAAGTGCAAAAAGGAAGTAATTTTTGGATGTGACATGTGTATCATAATGTTTATAGTTATTGGGAGACGTTCCATTCTTCACTTTCTATCAAATGTGGAGATGTTGTAGATTTTAACTCTTATGTTGTTTCCCTTTAATTTTCTATACATTTCCATTGATATTATGCTTGTTTCTTATTTGAAGATAGTTCTTTTGTTTCATGCAATGATAGTACTTACCTAATTATGTAAGTTATTTGTCTATGTCATCAGAAATATCCTTTTTCTTCAATGCATTCATCTATAAGGATGTTTCAAGCTTGTCATTTATATATCATATCTTTGGATACATGTTGAAGTCTCCAAACTTCAAAATTTTCTCTAATGTTGGTGTTGGCTTCACTACCCCGAAAAGACGTTTTAATAACGGTTATTTTATAGTTTTAATAACGATTTTAAACCGTTATTAAACAGCCCGTTCTTAAATCTTTAATAATGGTTCCTAACAGTTATCAAAAATATAAAAAAATCCGCCAATATGAGCATAAACTGTATATTTAATAACGGTTTTTAAGAAACAACTGTTGTTAAAAAAAGAGTTTTAATAACGGTTACTACAAAAACCGTTGTTAAAACATCATCGAATTAAGCTTTCAGACATTATTTAGGCATTTATTAAACCTTAATACGTATTAAATGAGCATAAATTTGAGATTAAATGTACATTTTTAATAACGGTTCTTATGCAAACCGCTATTAAAACTTATGTTTTAATAACGGTTTTCATAAGAACCGTTATTAAAACTACAGTTTTTTTAACGTTTTTGCAGTTTTATTCCTGCCCACATACACAGTTGTATGTTCAAATAATTACCAAATCTGCATTGTAAAACAACATCAATTCATAACAAATCTGCAATCACACCATAATTTCAATCAATCTCTAGTTAATATGCATGTCTTAATACACCGGACATATATACTCAAGAATCAAAATTAGTAGGCATACCACAACTTGGTAGCTCTACACCCCAAAGTAAAAAGTTCATAAATCTAGCCTAAAAGACTGAAAGACATAGACAAAATACAAACCTGAACATGCATGTAGAATATATAGATCTCTACCTAATACCGAATGAATGAGTGCACGTGCTTAGCCCATTGGTCTCTAACTTCATCAATTTCATCAACATTGTATTGTTGGCCTTGTGCATAGTCATTGGTGAAAAACTACAATGCCCAAGTTTCGATTAATATACAGTTAGCACTTACTTCAAGTACCAAACATATATGTCATGATTCATTAATGGAAAAATATCGAAAAGAAAACATACATGGCTTGGATCTATGTTGACCGATCTGTTTTAGACTATCAGATCCATTGCTCTACATACATAGTATCCACAATCATTGTCGTTTTGCTGTTGTGGACACTGTCAAATGAATTCAGTTAGTTCTCTAACTATTAGATATTATTTTTAATTAAAATAAAATACGAAATAGTTGTCTTCCTACTTACTATGAAAGGCTCGTATTGAACATTCTTTGGGTCTGGGACACCATTCCCACCTCTCCTTTGATACGCTGTCTGTAGTAACTGTAACACCCCAAAATTCACTATATTTTTTTTGAAAAGCGGAAGCAGTTAAAAAAGAAATACTTAGAACCCGTGAATTCTGGAAATGTTACCGCCACACTTAGTACCAGACCAGTTATCTCCGACCGTTCCAGTACCAAGTGCTAAGGCTAAGAAAAGATTTACATTAACTCAAACCAGCGGTTCATAAAAGAACTCAAAAGATCATACATTAAAATCAGAGTACGCATAAACGTTTATGAACCATAATAGAATATAAATCAGAGTGCGAAATCAAAATTTCTTGAAGGGAATAATCTTACAATTTATAAATGGTTAAGTCGAAACACTTAACACAAGGTAATAAAGTAAAAAGAGTAAACGCGAATCAGAAGAAGTATCATAATGAAATAAAATCACATGAAGAAAATTACGGCCACGACACTCTCGAACTTCGAGCCAAACATGCTCAACACTCAGCCCCGACTGATATCTCGCCTACCTGCACAAATTCAGAAAGGCATACTACTCGTGGGAATGAGCAGCACCCATGAAAAGGGTGATCAGTACGCTACGTACTGAGTAAGGTAACCGAGCATTAAGGCCGACACATAAGCACATAAAAACATGCATAAGAATAAAAGATCATAAAGACCATCATCATATCATAATATCGACCAAACATTCAGGTACATACACAAAGGCCCATAAATAATCCAGATTAATTATTTACTTAATCTTTTATCGGAAGTCGATACATACCAAGCTTTATATCAAATCCATGTGAGTACAGAAGCCCCCACTATTATAGCCGGTGGATCGGAGGCACATAGGGTATCATACCCTAACCACTATTATAGCTGGTGGATCGGAAACACATAGGACTACGCGTCCTAACCACTATTCCTAACCGGTGGATCGGTTGGCTCTGGCTCGCATGGTGTTCCACTGTAAGTAATTAGTATCTTTTAGGCATTTTAGCAAAACTCTAGTTTGCGGTTGTTGAGCTCGGGAACCCCCACTATTATAACCGGTGGATCGGTTACGCATAGGACATCATGCCCTAACCACTATTATAGCCGGTGGATCGGTCACACATAGGGTAAACACCCTAACCACTATTATTACTGGTGGATCGGTTGCACATAGGGTAAGAACCTTAACCACTATTCCGAACCGGTGGATCGGTTGGTCCCGTCTCAACGATCTTCCACTTCAAATAATTAGTGTCTTAAGTATCTTATTCAACGGCTTTCACCCTAGACATGCATGAATCACTCCTTTAACACTTCACACATTGTAACTCATAAATTCCATCCTCATGACTCCACTTTAATCACCAAAAACACCTGATACCGCAAAAACCCTAAGCGGTTGCACCGAACCCTAATTATCCACACGAACCCTAGCTCGGTTTCCTACGTACCCATATAATGCTACACGCACTATTTTCCCTTCAAATGTTCAATCACCCAAACAACACTTACATTACTTTCCTTAAATCCCAAATCAGCGTTCCATACGTAAACTTCACTCTCATACAAACTTTACACATCCCATGCAATTATTAACTTCCATGCAAACCCTAATACCACCATACAACCATTAATCATTATGCAAAACCCAAAATCTCATCATACAAAACCCTAAATTCATTCCACATAACCCAAAGATTCATTCATACCAAACCCTAGATTCAAACCATATAAAACCCAAAGATTCATCCATACCAAACTAAGTATCCATCCTTACCAAACCCTAAGTTCAAACCATATACAACCCAAAGATTCATCCATACCAAACCCTAGATTTGAACCATATCAAATAAGAGTTTCATCCATATAAAACCTTACATTAGATCCTTCCACGCAAAACCATAAATTAGATTCTCCTAATCAAAACCATAAATTAAATTCTTCCATACAAACCATATATTAAATTCTCTCACATAAAATCATACCAAACCATAAATTAAACTTCCCCATATAAAACCATAAATTGGATTTCACCAGACAAATCATAAATTAGATTCTCCCAATTAAAATAATAAATTAGATTCTCCTAAACAAACAATAATTCGATTCTCCCAAACAAACAATAATTCGATTCTCCCATATAACATCATAGATTACAATCTTCCAAATAAAACCATGCATTATATTATTCCTTACAAATTCATAAAATTAAGTCAACTCACTTCCCTTAGTCAACTTCTTTCCCCATCCTCCTTTTTCATCCTTTCTCCCACATAAAATCATATCAACATCCTCACATGCATGTCTTACAGGGTCATACACAAATAATACACATGTCATACGAAAACATACTTCAACTCCACGTCATATCATATACGACATAATTAATAATCATAAACATAGAATGCATAACATACGAGGCACACAATGCACATTAGCACATAAAAGGCCTTAGCACCCCTTACCTAAAACGACACCGGTCTTGGAGCACGCTCCTACGCCTCCTTAGAGCTTTGACCAAATAATAACCTTAACAAAATTCTAACTTTACTAAAGACATAAAAATAATAGAGATATTATAAACCTTGATAATATAGGATTCAAGACTTTACCCTAATAATAATAATGATACTAATATAATAATATCAAAATTAATAAAACTACTTTCAATGAGAATCTAAATAACAATAACAATAATAACAATAATAATAATAATAATAACCATAATAACATTAATAACAATACTAATGGCAAAATATTTGCATTAATAATAATAATAATAATAAGCTTTAAAATTTAAAGTGGGGTTTAGACCCTACTTATAACTAATGACTTACCACTTATTTAATATTAATAATACAATTACTAACATATATAATAACATTAAAATAATAAAGATAATAATAATATTATTATCAATAGTTATAAGAACAATAGAAATAATAATACTAAAATAAATAAGTGCGAATGTTAATACAAAATTAGGGCCTAAGATTTTCCAGAATAATTAATAAAATGATAATAATAATTATTCTAATAGTTATAATATTAATAATAATAAGAAGAAGAAGAATGATAATAATCCTATAATAATTAAATTAATAACTTAAAATTTGAAACTAACAATAAAATTATTTTATTACCACTCTCCACCCTGCAAGTATAATTCAGCATAAATTTTATATCAAATAATAATAAAACATATTAAGAATATAAATATTAAGAATAATAATAATGGTATTTATTTGCAAATAATTGAAATAAATTAAATAAAGGCTTATAATAATATGGAAAATGGTTGAGAGGGTCTAGGGTTCAACCTTAAGCTGGTGGGGATAGGCGGCACCGGTGGTGGTTCACGGCGGCGGCGGCGGTGGCCGGAAAATTAGAAGAAAAAAGGGAAAGATGGATGTTGGGAAAAAGATAGGTAGAATTGAGGTGATATAAGAGGTGTTTATTTTTTCCCAGGAGGAGAGGGAAAAAATGATGGTGGTGGTGCAGCCAAAGGTGGCGGTGCACGGTGGCGGAAGGCGGTTTAAGGCTTCGGGGTCAAAATTCTAGCGAAACGAGCATCCAACTTTGCATGATTATTGAGGCTCGTACAAGAAGAATCGAAGGTTAAAAATAGTTTAGTTAATTAGAGGAAATTTCAGGGAAGAATTTGGCATGCGGAGGTGGCGTTGAAGTTGGCTAACGGAGGTGGAAATGGCGTCTGAAGTTGCGGTGGCCGGCAACTCGGGCTTAGGGTCTCGGGGAAGAAAAACTCTAAAAACTCCTATAACAAGGCTATTTATAGATGTTGGAATGGATAATGAGGAGCTGGAGGTCGACATGGAAGTGTTAAATGCAAGAATTTGGGTGGCCGGTGGCAGAAAACGGTCAGGCATCGTTTGGTTTGCTCAAAATTTCGCGAGGTTGGGGAGAAGGAACGAGCGAGAGATAACGGACGATAATTATGCCAATTTATTCCTAGAGTTAAGAGGAAGGCAATGAGACAAGAAACGGCCGGTATTATTCACCGTAACCGGAGATGCCATTGACGGGGGCGAGAGTTGCAGCGGCTGCGACAGAGGAAGAAGGAAGAAGGAAGGGAGGCGGTCGGGTCGGCCGGGAAAGAAAAGAAAAAGGGGAGACCGGGCGGTCGGGCGTGGGTTAAGGATTCATTAAATGGAACGACGAGGTTCGGGCGTAAAACGGGCGAAACGCAGCGCGTCGAGGACGGAAGAAGGGCGACGGCGCGGGCTGGGCCGTGCCAAAGAAGAAGAAGTAAAGAAAAAGGGGAACTGGGCCGCGGCAGGCCTAGTCGGGGAAAAAAAAGAGGAAAAAGGAAAAGAAGAAAAAGAAGGAAAAAGGAAGAAAGAAAAAGAAAAAGGGAAAAAGGAAAGGAGAAAAATAATTAGATTAGGGCCAATTAAATTAATCTTAATATTTAAAATATTTAAAAATAATAATATTTAAATAAAATAATATTTAAATCCCTTTTTAGGCTAAATTAGGATTTTTAAAAGGTTTTTCATAAATTCCATTTTAATTAGCAAAACACCCTAATTTTCTTCCATTAAATTATTTATAAAATTAATATTAATTTGGAACTATTTTCTCCTTCTTATTTTAAATTAAATAATTTATTTAATTAATTTTCAAAATAACATAATTAATTATCCAAAATACCAAAATTTCTCTAATAAAAATACTTACAAAATTCTTCTTAATTTTTCCTAATGAATTCCTTTTTATTTTAATAAAAGTAATTTATTTAAATAATTTTTCTAATAAAATATCATTTAAATATATTTTATAAAATTAGAAATTTTCGGGGCATTTCAGTCACCTAATAAATAGAATTGGATACACAATATTGTAAGTACGCATATATACCTCAAATAATGAAAGTTAGTAGAATATATGTATAAATAAGCTAATGAAGTAAGAAGTGAAAAGTATACTAACATGTCGATAAATTCCTTCCCACCACGACGAGTGACTTCAAAAGGCACGTCATAGGTTCGAAGGGAATCAAACACATAGAATTTATTAAGATCAGGTTAGACGGTGTACAAAATCCAATGTTCAGTTGAAAGGTGAGGAATGAGATAGCACTTGTTGTGTCCCTCAATCAAAATGTGATCCGATAAATAGTTTATGTGCCTACCCTCTCTTATTGTACTACCGTCAGCTATGTAGTATGGGTACACAAATACAATAGAGGACAAAATTCCCTCCATCGCAGCTCGATTAGCTACCAACCTATGGACGACAAAAACAATGCATATTTGTTAATAACTAATAACTCATATAAGAGGTCATAAAAATTTCAATTATACAAGTTAAGAGTAAAAAATCTCAAAATGAAATAATACTTACGTGACATAGACGACGACACTCATGGTTGACATCCATTCCTGATTATAAATGTCGCTTATGTCAACCGTCGATACCATGTAAGTAACATCATCCCTCCCAACATTCTCAGGACGACAATCAATAAAAATATAATTGTCCCTAAGGTAGTTTTGGGCATAAAAATACAATAAAGTTATTGCCGGTGGAGGTTTGCTTTTATGATCTAAAGAAGGAATCTTTTGTGGGGCAACTGATTTTTCAGATTAAGTTCTCTTTCCTTTAGCAACGCCCTTTTTTGTGTTGCTCGTTCTGCTAGTACCTCTTTTGGTTTTACTAGCAGGATCATTATTCTTTTTTGATTCCTTAATTGATAATATTAAACAAAATATGTATTGAGCATATAAATATATATATATATGAAAAATGTATGAATAGTGTAACTACTAAACAAGGTCTAATGAAGATGTCAAATGTCAATACCTCTTCAGTAGTGAGACGTATTTGATTTGCAAGCCAAGCCACGAAGCTTCCATGAGCTTCTAGTACTGTGGTTGCCTTATCGCCCTCTTTATAACAAGGCAAGTGCGCACTGCCAATGATTGGAGTGTCAATACTCACCGGCCTTGTATTTAGGGCTAAATTGTACCAGTGGATTGTTTGCGTTTGGGTACTGTGACTGATGTGGACCCTTCCTTTCGCCAAAAGTGTTGAAAGGCCATTCGCTAATAAATCACATTTATGCAAACCCTAAAAAAAAATATTACACATTATTAATAATTTATTACACTGAATACATTTAAGAACAATTCATAGTTTGTAATGCTTACCTTGGGAAGAGTAGAAAGACGTGCATCAGCTTCATAACTATCTCTGACGCTATTTACATTAGGTATGTGAAGCTGATCATGGTCTACTAAATCAGATGGCTTATACCCTTGAGATTTAATAAATGACAACTCTTGCTCCATTGTTGCCATCCGTTCAAATGCCACGTTCAATTTTTGGGTGAGGATGGCGACTTGCTCATTAGTGCTACGAGAACCACGAGATCGACCACATATGCTCGTTCTCGTAACACCCAATCCAAGGCCCCTATGTCTTCCAGGGTGTTCTACAATTCCTGTAGCCTGGGACACAATGCTATATTGGTCTACCTCCTCACCATCTGACGTTTCAAGTTCGTCCTGTAATGTATATAATATATGTAAATTTAACTAAGTAGGGTTCTAGATATCTACAAACTTATAATTTTTTTGGCTGCAACAGCAACATATTCATTAATATATTCATCTCTTGTTGCTCTAGCCTTCTTCCATAATGTACCAATATTGATGGACAAGGTACATGGGTCCAAGTCTTGGGCTAGGAGCTACAAATCAAAAAAATTCTTAATTAAGAATATTATTATAAAATTCGACATTTACATGTAAATAGATAAATCACAAAATGTATCCCAACTACTCTTCAAGGCCCGCATAGCCTTTGTGAACCATATTATGCCGGTATTTATTTTTCTTCGCAATCTCTTTATTTTGGGTACTTTTTCCTATGTGACAAGCAAAAACATAGTGACATGGTTATTTCAATATTAAGCATAATACTGGGATCGATACAAAAAGTTTAATTGTTATCTAACAAGTATCTTAAAAATCCCCCGTAAGACGATATGCAATGAATTGGTTCCAACTTTCTTGATCGATAAAACCGTATCGTTTGGGTGGGTTATGCCTTAGAGAACCATCCCTCTTTCTATATATTTTTCTACGAGCTAAATATGACCTAAATGTTCTTAGACGCTCCCCACAATGTCTAAGATGTCATTTCTTCCTACTCTCTGGGACATTGAACACTCTCTGCAAAATAAGACATATAGATGTATACCGATGTTAATGTAATAAAATTAATAACATTTGACATACAAAAATGATTACATAAAATAGCATATTTACCTTGATTTCCTGCCAAATATGCTCCTTATGACCCTTTGGAACCTGCTTCCAATTATTATAGGAGATAGGAACACGGTTACGGGTCACAAGTGAAATGTAAGTCAAGAACATGTCTGCGTAAGGTCCAATGGGAAGATTGAAAGTATTTCATCCCAACTCGACTAATTCTCCTCTATTCCTCATGTTTGTGATGATTCTTATAATCGTAGGTCATCTCTTCCCTTCTTCATCACTGCTATTCCTATCAATGTTTTTGTTGGCCATATCTCTACAAAAATAAATAAATAAATAAATAATGTTAGAATGTTATGTATTGAGCGAATGTTATGTATTGAGCATAATAATGTACCATTATATTATCGATACAAATTATGCTTAGAAGGAATTAATCTCAAATGTATCATGATATTCTATATATCTATATATATCTATATATATATACGAATTATGCTAACACGTTTCCAAAAAGATATTAATACTAACCCTAACCCTAATTAACCATAATAAACGATAAATCCTAACCATAACCCTAGCTAATTAACCATAATTTATTATAATAAAACCTAAACCTAAACCTCATAAAACCCTAATCCCTAAACCTAGCTAAATGTAATTAAACCATAATATATAAATCATATTATTATTATTATTATTATTATTATTATTATTATTATTATTATTATTATTATCATACACAATTATTTCTCTCTATTTAATTATTCACTTTTATATATTCTTTATTTTCTATATCTATTTAATCCTCATCAAATAGCAATCTATTTAATTATATTATTTCTCTCTATTATTATGCATTTCTAATTGAAAATTTCATTTAATGATGCATGTGCATATGTAAAATATATTTTCATTTCATTATATGACATTTCCTATATCTTATTGCTAGTGTCCTATACTTATTAATAAAAATGTGTGTGTGTATATATATATATATAGTTTTTATGAGTGAAAATGTATATAATTCTACACTCACATTCATATTATATATATATGTAAAGGTCTCGGCCAACACATGCATTTGTTAATATATAACAATAACGCAACAAATTCAACAACGAACAACAACATTTTCAAACGATAAATCGCAATCTTTCAATAACAAACAAATGAAACACTGTAGCAACATGCATGCATTTATATATATATATATATACACATATATAAGTAGATAAAAAGTTACGAGAGGAAGAACAAACACATACATAAAGTGAGCTAGCTACAAACAAGATGGCAATCAAGTTGAGAGAGGTAAGGGCTTCAAACACGACGGAGGATGAAGGTGCAAGTGCTAGCTAGCTAGCTTCGGAACAATGACAGCACACACATGCAGAGCCGACAATGGCAGAGGCATAGTGGAGAGTTAGCAGTGCGAGGGTTTCCCTTACTTAAGAGGAGCCGGAGTGGTGGTGCATGCTGTGGTGGTGCGAGGGTTTGCAAGGAGAAGGAGAGTAAGAGAATGAAGGTGCAGAGAGTCTGAAACTTTTGGCACGAAACAGAACTGAGCGAAATAAAAGTTTGATTTTGGATTTTTAATAACGGTTCTCCTAGGAACCGTTATTAAAACCTTCGGACTTTTGACAACGGTTCTTGTATGAACCGTTATTAAAACCTCTTTTAATAACGGTTTTATTTATATTGTTATTAAAACATTCGTGTAAATTTTAACCTTGCCCTTTTAATAACGGTTTTGAACCCGTTATCAAAACTGTCCCATCCATTAATTTTCACGCGTTTGACAATGGTTTTCGAACCACCGTTATTAATGTCCCGTTATTATTTTCCATTTTTGTAGTAGTGCTTTATGCGTCACAATGACTATGCTTCCTTTTTGCATTGTGGATTTTTAGAAGTATGGACCTTTCCATTTATATTTGTTATTATATCCTTTCATATATATATATATATATATATATATATATATATATATATATATACATACACACATAGCATCTTCAAGTTTTGAATTGTTCTTCAAGTATGTAGATCTTTCGAGCTTTGATAGTGCTTCTAACCCATTCTCTACCTTCAAGGTCCTGTGGTTATTTTTAGCATCTTTCTACTTTTAGCTCTTGTAAAGATTACATAAATATTTTTCCATATTGTATAGTTGGACCTGTAAGCATGAAAATGTTATGTCTGAGTATCTGTCTTTCTATTTTGTTTATTAGCGGTGAATTACTATGGCATGTCCTTTTTGTTAAAAAGTTAATTGGATATTTTAAAGTCATTTTCTAATCATTTTTTGTGCATATAAAACTTTTATGATTATGTATCACATTGCAAACATTTTCCCCTCTGTAATTTGTCAATCATTTATCTATGAGGTGACAATAATGGATGGTTTGAATATTCGGTTAATTGTGTTTCTTTTCCATATCACTAATTCTTAACCATTATAAATGTTAATTTGGGAGCTCTTTTCATAATCTTTTGAATTCATTGACCTCAATTCTTCTATATGCTAGTTGTGTACATTTGGTTGTTGGTGATGAAAAAGTACACAATATTAGTGGTGGTGAAAAGAAAATATTGTCATTAACATTTGAATTAATTGCATGATACTTGCAAATGATCTGACCACTAGTCATGGATCCCCCCTTCATTGAAATTTTTTGTAATTCCATTAATCTATATGACATATTCAGATTATTCATACTTTAATTTTGTAAGTTCTATGAATGAGTCAAATCTAATCAATTGGCAAGGTTTGCTTTTCCAATTATGTTTTGGAAATTGAATTTGATCATCCTAATGTGGTCTTTTTGGAAACATATGAAACATAGATTGGTTTGTTATATGACCATCTTTATCATTGATATGTTGCTCTAGTACTTGGGTATAAAGTGGTGATTGCTAGTTGAACATTATCATATATCAACCGCTAGAAATCTTGAATCCTTTTTTGTAAAGGAAGATCTTAGTCATTGATAACAAAATGATCATATGAGAAAAGCAAAAATAAGAAAAGGGTATTCTTCTTGGATGCGAACCCTCTCTCTTTTTTTTGTAGTGGTAGTAGGCTTAGTTTGGAGGCATTTGTTTGGTGGATTTCTCTATTACTCTCCTAAGTCAGGCTCGGAGACCCTATTATCACTGTAAGCTCTCTTTCTCTCATTCCCATTCTTCAACTTTGTCTCCAAAATTCGTGATACTTTGGTGTCAAATAGCAGATTTTGTTGATTTTTCTTGACTTGTTTATGCCATGAGATGGAAATCACAACAAGTGTATGGAAAATGTGTTTACTTCTTGGCACAATTGGTTTTTCAATATAGGTTTATTTTGTTTAATGTAGATTGGTTTTGTAGGTGATCGATGGAGAAAGGGGTAATGAATTTGGAAGATCGATATTACCTTCGTATAAAGCACATAGGGAGATATCACACAATCAAGTTGTCATCAATGCTCTTAGAAATTGAAATATTTCAGTTGAGACTTTGTCATTGTGTGTTGTAGGTTTCTTACTCTAGTGAGTTAAAGTTACTAACTTGTGACCGCTCTAAATAGGCACATTTGCATTATGTTCTTTTATGATAGTCTTACTATCTTGGAATACAATATTAAATAGGCTTGCAACCTTTAATAAAAGGAATATTTGTGTTAAAAGCACTCCATCCTACATATAAAGGAAATGCACAAGCATATGGCAATATATTGAGGTATTATTTCTTGTTATTAAAGCAAATAATTGAAAAGGAGAATGAAACCTTGAAAGATATAATAAAGGTTGATTTTAGGCTATGGTATGCATATCAGTATATGTGATGTGTGTTGTAAGAAATTAGGGGAGGAAAAAGGATTCTAGATATAGAATGGAAAGTAATTCATTCCCTAAATGTGTTGCTTATATATTAGTTTATAACTAAAATTGTTAGTGAAATAAGTTAACAAAAATAAAAGTAGAGAGAATATTCCATCATTTAGTTCATATGAAAATAATGATTATTATACTTCATTCTAAAATATTTTAAAATGTGTTTAAAATTACCTTGATATTAAACAAAATGAATTTGTTTTAGATCAAACTTGGAAAATGGTGTAAATTTGATGTTTTAAATTGTTGGCCAACTAATGACTGGAACCAGTTGATAGGTGCCCCTTGGTCAATCGGTACCAATAAATAGGGGCAAATAACAAAAATAGGCATTTTATCCAATATACATTAGTCGATCGAGTGAGTCAATTAGCCGATTTATGCATGCAATTTCTTAGGTGTGTTTATGGTCTTGTTTAGATTCTTGATCAAATGATTTCGAAACTTTTAGATTATGATATGTTTGTGTCATGAAGCACATTAAAGTGTTTAGGGAATAATTTCATATTCATTAGATTATTAAATTATTTTTATTTAATTTGAATATTCTATAAAAATTCTTTTGGTACATTTTCTTCTATCTACTCTCTTTTCTCTTTATTCACCTCTCTCTTTTGCCCTTATGTTCCATTTGGATCAGGGTGAATCGAGGTGAGGTAAACATTAATATTAACTTAGATAAAGGGAATAGAGGTGAATTGAGGTGAATGTTTTCAAATATTGTTTGGATGATATTAACCTAACCTTGATGAATCGAGGTGAATGTTTTAAAAATTCCATTTGGATTGATGTGAATGTAGGTTAAAAAAATAAAACAAATGAAGGACGAGACACATAACGGGATAGAGTGGATGAGAAGAGGATTGTGATTCAATTGATATAAATTAGAGGCATTTTTGTTTGGTCAAGTCAAAATATTAATTATACATTAACCTTCACCTCCATTACTCCCAAAATTAGAGGTTAACAAAAATGAGGTTAATTGGGGTGAATGGAGGTTAAACTTTAATCTCAATTCACCTTGTCAAATTTAATAAAATTAGTCCTCAAACAGGGTGAAACAATTAATTCACCTCCTTTCACCCTAAAACAAATAGGCCATTAAGTTGTGTGTGTAGGCCTTTGGGGCTGATTTCCTCCTCTTACCAACCCTATCTTGGTCAAATATTCACTCCACCAACCCAATTCGTATTCATTTCAAGACTTGCACCTTTTACCTTGCATTGCACTTTCTCTTTCACAAATTCAACCCTATCCCTTTATTTTCCTTTTAATTTTGTGTGTTACAAGGGGTTAGAACCTACTTATTGATTCATTCCAAAACTCTCCAAACTCTTTCTTCCCTTGTCTCTCTTTTCCTTAAGCTAAAATCTCTAAGTGTTGCACCTTGCTCTTCTTCTCCCTCCCTTTATTTTTCTCTCAGCCAAACCCCTCTCTTTTACTTCTCCTAATATTCATTTTTCTCTTTTATTTTCTCTAAAAAACAGGAGGATTAACGTAGAGAAAAATAATTGAAGCCTTTTGTTTTCTCCTCTTCGTAAGACCATCTTTGCAGTAGTAGGTTGGGTACACTTCTTCTCCTTCTTATTTTATTCCAATTTTTTAATTTTGATTAAGTTTTAAATAGTTTTAATAATTTTTTATTCTCAATTTTCTTAGGAAATCAATATTCTTATTAGGAGCCATCAAGTTAGGAGATTTCTTCTCTTATTATAGAGGAATTTTGCTTGAATGTAAGTCAATATTAACTTTAATATGTCAAAGTGTTTGTATTGTATATGGTGGTTTTATGATCTTGGTGCATTCTATGTTGTCCTTGTGTTAATTAGATGTATGATTTTCAATCATATGACATGATTCATGTTTCCCTTGGTAGTTTGAGTGTGTTTTAGGCTTTTGGGATATTTTAGCATGATTTTGTGATTTCAAACAAAAGAGGGTGTGATGTTTAATTTGATACCATGAATCTATGTTCTTAGTTATCTAGATTTATTTTTATGTGTTTTTTATAGGTTTAGAAGCGTGTTAGGAATTATGGTTATTTTGATTATTTTTCCTTTATTATTATGTTTTTTCACCAAAAAAGTCATCAATTGATGAGCCACATCGATAGACTAAACTATTGTTTTAGTCAACTAATTTGGTTCTTTAGTTGATGGGATTATTGATGGAAAATTAAGGTATGTTATCTGTTTCTATATCGGTCTACTATTTTGGTTGGTCAGCTAATGGTCCCACTAGCTTGGTTGACTGAGTTAACCTAGTAGTTTATGGACACATTTTTATAATTCTAGTCTGGTTAAATAATAGGCATATTGTACCACTAGCCCGATTAATTGAGGAGTTGCAATTTTAGTTTTTTATTTGGGCTTTAGGCAATTGACTGATTGGTGCTTTTGGTTGATTATTTAGCTTATTTTATTAGATTTCTTGCTTATGGTCCTTAGGATTAGTGGTGGTTTTCTCTTAAAAATTTACTTAGGATTGATTATTAGTCTCTGTGCTCGGAAGTGGCTTGAATTATCAATAATTGGACCTAAGTAAGAGAAAAGATATAAAAGTAAGAATTTTTGTGTACCTTATATGTTTGTCTGGTGTTATCCCCTTAACACAATGTTTTAGGGGGGACTTGGATTTCCTTTGATTATTATTTAGTTTCAATACTTAAAATTGTAACACTTCCAAAATTTACTAATGAAAAATTTTATTTTAATTAAAAACTTACGGAAGCAAAAATGATAAATTTTAGGGATGTTACCACCACACTTAGTACCAGACTAGTTTTCTTCTACTATTCCGATACTAAGTGCTAAGGCTTAAAAGAAAGAGGATATATTTTGCACCAAACCAAATTAAGAAAATTAAATCAAAGTTGCTCGTTAAAGATATTGCAAAAGGTAAAGCCCATTATTAATGGTTATAAGGTAATGAAATAATTACAAAAAGGAAATATGAAAGTATAGAAGATAGACTTAGAAAAATTCTCGGACGTTCTTATGCTCTTACTCGATAACAACTTGAATAGAACCTATGACTAACCTACAAGGAAAATTGCCCATTGAATAGGTAGGGCCCACAAACGAAACCCTTTAATATTATAGTACTAAGTAACCCTTTATACTAGACTAAAAGATAGGGCCCGCATGCAACACATCATACATAAACAATATAAAAACGATACATACACAATCATATGGATAATCATAACAAAATAAGAGCCAATGCACAAAGCAACACAACATACAATAGGAAATGCATACTACAAGGTCCATTTACTTAGCATTTCCATCACTTACCAAGAATAACAGGCACCAAAGCCATACTTATACTATACCAATAGATCATAAAGGTGAAATTAACATTGTCTGATCTTAAGCCATTAAACATTATTTAACATCATCTCTCAAATTATATATATGTGAGTACGGGAACCTCATTATTATAGCTGGTGGATCGGAAATACACTAGAGGGGAGAACACACCTAACCACTATTATTTGTTGGTGGACCGATCTTCAGAGCAAAAGGCTCTTGGCCACTATTATTTATCGATGAATCGGTATGACCCTGACTTAAATGGTGCCCCACTATAAGTGATTAGTATGTTTCTCATGATTTATTACCATCCAAGGTTTGGTTTATTGAGCTCGGGATCCCCCACTATTATAGCCCGCGAATCAGAATACACTCTAGGGCAACATGTACCTGGCCACTATTATTTTTCAGTGGATCGGTCTCCAGGGAAAAAGGCTCCTAGCCACTATTATCGCCGGTGGATTGGTCTAGGGTCGGCTCAATAATCATTTACTTTAATGATTAGGGTTTTTCATTTAATTAACACAACAAGTCCATTTATTTAACTTGAGGAGGAGATCATGAACCCAAAGAAACAAAGGTACACCGATCATACAGGCACATACAAGCAACACAATACCCTCTAACCATCAAACTAGGGACGCAAATGTACCCTAGTCATACTGGTGCACGAGGACATACAGTACCCTACTGACAAGGACACCTAATCCATAAGTATACATACCCCCTAAATAGGTCTATAGAGCTAGATAGAGTAAGATGTAGGGCCTGGATGGGATACTAAGATACACTAGAAAAATTTAGAATAAATGTGGGCTAAACCACACCTTTAGAGTAGCGACCCCTAAAGAGCCACCATTTTCGATCTTGAGGTCTTCCACTTTAATTATTAGTGTCTTAATTAAGGTGACCACAAAAATCACATCAATCACAAACTTTATCATTTTCATTTGTTTTCGTTATTATTAAGTAATCCTTATTAGTATTATTGTCCATGTTAGTTTAAATAGTACACTAAGGCCAATCTAGGTTTCAAATCTTATACTTAGGCGCCTTATGTAAAAATGACCAAAATGCCCCTAGGGATAAGGCTTTCTTTTATCATCTATTTCCATTATATATTTCATTTCCATTTATTCACATACCATATTAGGTTATCATATCATAATTACAATACTGGTCATAGAATCAAGTACTCTATACCAAGGGATCATTAAACGCATAAACCCTATCATGTACTTGTAGCACATCCAGCACACATTTCCATGCATAATTAACAACTAAGGCACCTCTTGCATGATTACGAAATAAACATCCTATCATACCTTTAATCACCCATTCAACCCTATACCATGCATTATCCTTACGATATTCATCAATTTACCAAAATACCCTTATCCTTATAATATACATGATTATACTTGAAACAAGTGATACTAAGGCCATAAACTACTATTATATTATTTAATATTCCTTATGTCTTATTATGGAGGCTTATTAAATCTATTGACATATTATATGCAATTTACTGATTTACCCCTTTATACTTACAAAATTACTAATATACCCCTCTTGTTTGTAAAGTTACTAAGTTACCCCTTTTTACTTATCAAATTACTAAATTTCCCTTTATACTTGTATAATTACCAAAATACCTTTCGTATTAGTTAAATTACTAAAATACCCTTCATATTTATTAAATTACCAACGTTGGCCCTCATACTTGTTAAATTACCAAATTACCTCTCATACTTGTATAATTACCAAGTTACCCATCATTCATGCCAAATTACTAAAATACCCCTCATACTTACTAAATTATTATTTTACCCCTTTTATTCATGAAATTACCAAGTTATCCCTCTTTATGCCAAAATTTACCACAATACCCTTCTTACTTATTAATTTTCCATGTTACCCCTTTTATTCATAAAATTACCAAGTTACCCCTTTTATGCTAAATTTACCACAATACCTTTCTTTCTTATTAATTTACCATATTACCTCTTTTATTCATAAGATTACCAAGTTACCCCTTTTATGCCAAATTACCAAAATACCCTTCTTACTTATTAATTTACCATATTACCCCTCATGATTATAAATTTACCAAGTTATCACTTTTTTATGCCAAAATTACCAAAATACCCTTCTTATTTAACAATAATATACTAAATTACCTTTCTACTCATAAAATTACCAAGTTACCCCATTTTCCATGCCAAATTATTAAAATGCCCTTCTTAATATTTAACATTTTACCAAATTATCTTTTTTACTCATACCATTACCAAGTTACCCCCCTTTTCCATGCAAAATTACCAAACTACCCTTCTTACTTATTAAATTACCATGTTACTCATTTTATTCATATAAATTACTAATTTTCCATTCTTATGCCAAATTTATTAAAATACCCTTACCACATAAAACATTAACACCCATAGTCCATATGCATCATTTAACGCCATCAACTATTATTATTTATTGTTAATACCTGTACATACTTATTTAGGCCACACCCTTTGTACAAGGAAAATTACTAAAATGCTCCTAGGGCTCATATTGATATTACCTATACTACAAATGGTCATATTAGTTTATCATAACATATACATGCATCTAACATTATTATTAAAAATAAGGCCCCTTCCTTAACCATCATTCTACACATGGTACAATATAGCATGCTTCTCATTCCAATTTCCAACATGTGCTCCAAATCATGATATACTTAACACCATATGTTATGCACACAAACATATTCATAAACCCTAATGTCCTAGCATACGTATATCTACACATTTTAGAAAGGTATAATGGTTACCTTATTTTAAGCAATAAATGAACTTTACTGGTATCTCGGTTAACAGTTCAAGCTTTGATTAGTAAAAATGAATACCTAGAAATAATACAAAACTAGCATATTAGTAGAATAAAATTAAAAGAATGAATTTTTACCATAAAGCTTATTAAATACATGCTAATACTAACTATATTTATACCTTAAAATTTTGGGTTAAATAGGCTTGTAATGTGCAACAAAAATCACGTTGTATGGTAGTGTGAGCTGCATGTACAATGGGAAGAAGAGAAGTGGGATGAAGAGAAGAGTCGGGAGAAGGGGAAGGGGTTGGTTTGGGTGAGGGTTTGTGATTTAGGGCTTGTGGAGGGGAGTGAGGGTGTAGGGAGGGTGGCAGAGTGTAGGTGGTGGTCGGGGGTTGGAGATTGGCGACTTAGGGAGACGGAGGAGGAGACGACGATGGCAGGAGCTAGAAACTAGGTGCAAGGAAGAGAGAAGAAGTAGAAGGAAGGAAGAAAAAAAGAAGGGAAGAAAGGAGGGGGTTGTAGGGGAGATCTCGGCTGGCTGAGGTAGGGAGGTGGTAGAGGAGGTGTCTATAGTGGTAAGGCGGTGTACAAGAAGGAGGTTGAGAGAAAGAAGAAAAAAAAGGGAAGAGAGAGGTGGTTGTAGGGGCGAGTGGTGGTTGTTGGGTGGTGTAGGGAGGAAGTATGGGAGGTCAAGGGGTTGGTGTGGTGGGCGGTAGAGGTGGTGATTGTGGGTGGCAAAGCAAAAATAGGGGAGACGAGAGGAGAAGGAAATAAAGAAAATAAAGAGATGATTTGTAGGGGAGAAAAGAAGGCTCGAGGGAAGGAAATAGGCAAATGAGATGGAGAAAAATAAGAGGGAGAGAAGGGTAGTCAGGGCTTGTGCAGGGTAGGTGGTTGTAGGGGGAGGGCTATAGGATGGGGTAGATGACAAGGAGAAGGAAGGAAGAAAAGGGGAAGGAGGGGGCACGTGAAAGGGGTTGTGCATGGTCAAAAATGGAAGGGAAAGGGACGAGGGAGAGGAAGAGGTTACAGGCTGGAATGGCAGGTGTAGGGGGCTAGTTGTAGGTGGATTGCAAGTGCTGGCATGGATCATCAACGTAGGGGGAGAAATAAGGAAGAAGGAAGGAGAAGGAGGCTGGCAGGCTGGTCGGGCGGGGGAAAGGAAGAGCGGGTTAGCCTCTACATAAAGGGAGAAGGAGGAAGGAAGAGAGGAGGGTTGGGTTGGCCCAATCGAGGGAGGAAAGAAAAAAAGAAGAAGGGAGGCATGGGTTGGACGAGCGAGGAAGGGAGAGAGGCCAATGGCCTAGTAGAGGGGAGAAAGAGTAGGTCGGGCATCCCACGAAAAGGGAGAAAAGAAGAAAAAGGAGAAAGGAGGAAAAGGAAAAAGGAAAAGGGAGAAATTAAAAATAAACTAATTTTTGAAATTGGGGTATTTAATTTTTTAGATGGATAAATTATTTTTATAAATTTATTTATTTAAAATTTAAGATATTAATATAAGATGATAATTTTAGTAAAATATGTGTTTGGAAAATTATTTAAATAAAATGAGAAAGATAAAATAACCAAGTATTTATTTTGATTTATTAAATAATCATATCCATTTTTAAAAATCATAAGTCCACAAAATAATTAGATTATCCCAAATGTGGATTAATTATTAAATTTTAGGTTTTAAAATTTTTGGGGGTATTACAAAAACACTCATTTGGAGTAATCTATGACACTAAATAATAAAATCTAAGATTCCTTCCCCATATGCATAATTAGGGATTGATTATCTTGGTTGTGTCCTCTAGCTTAGGATATAAAGTGTGTTGGATGTTGAAGATCCCTAAGAGTACCCATGAGTACTAGAGTTAGTGTGGTGGGTGTTGCAGATCTGAAATTGAATGTATGCCTCTAAACTAGGAGACAAAGTATGGTAGATGTTGAAGATCTAAGAGAAAACCCCTTGACACTAATGTTAGTGTGTAATCTCCCAAAATTTTAGAAAACCTATAATTTAATAAATAGCTTTATTTGAAATAAATTAGCTTTTAACATTATTTAATTTAATTATTTTATGGATTTTTGAGTATATAAATGTAGATAGGAGTATTTAATAAATTAAAAATAAATATTTTATTATTTTATCATATTATATTTATTTAAATAATTTTCCAAACTAATATTTTACTAAAATTATCCTTTTTGAACCAATATATTAAATTATATTGAATTAAATTATTAAATTAAATAATTTATCAATAATATTACATTATATTATTTTCTAAAATAAATTAAATTATTTTCCCTATTTTCCCATTTTCTTTTTGTTTTTCCTTTTTCTTTTCCTCCTCCTTTTTCTCCTTTTCCTCCTTTCTTTCTTTTTCTTCTTTTTTCCTAGCTTTGGGCTGTCAGGCCAGCCCTTTCCCTCCTTATGCGCTGAGCTAGGGGCCCGTTCCTTTCCCCCTTCTCCTTTCTCTCCCTCCCCCTGCGTGCACACAACCCAGACCCCCTCCCTTCCTTTTTTTTTCAGGCTGGGCCGACCCGCTCACCCTTCTTCCTGCGCTGGCCTACACCTCCCCCTTCCCTTTTCTTTCTTCTTTCTCTACACTCCATTCGACACCCCTCGACCAGTCTTCATCACCCAGGACTGCCACCCTGAACGCCAGGCCCGACCACCGAGACACCTACAACCCCTTGCTGCTACCACCTACCACCACTGCAGCCCTCTCTCCCATCATTTTCTTCCCATTCTTGAACCCGACCAGCCCTGCAAACCAACCCCCAAGCCCTGTTTTTTCCCCTCTTCGCCTCCCCTCCTTTCCACCCTACACGCTGCCATGGGCCGGCCAGTTGTAACCCTATCCTCCCTCTTCTTTTTCTTATCCTCACCAGCCCTTCATGCCCGATATTTTTGAGCCTTCTGCTCCTTCCCCGACCTCCTTCTCTCATTTTCTTCTCCTCCCACTTCCACCCCTCTTTTTGCATCGCCACCGCCCTCCGCCGCTCCAGCCGCCTCACCAACCCCCTGCACCGCTCCCTACCACCCTCCACCTCAGCCTTGCACCACCACAATATCCCTCTCAAGCCATCCCACAACCCTTCTTCCTCCCCACCTATTTTTCTCTCCATTTTCCCCCTTCTCGGCAGCCCACCTGCAACCCCACCATTCGCCTCCTCTACCGCCACCCAACCTACCATTCAACTCCTTGAAACCTCCTCTACGACCCCCATATATTGTTTGGTCGAAAAAAGACCCCGAACCCCTTCATTTTTCCCTTCTCTATTTTCCTTCCTTCTCAGCCCCTCCACCTCGGAAGCCACCTTCGTGGCCTCTCTGCCGCCGCCGCCCTTGGCCACCGTGAACCCATCCCCGACAACCACCTACACCCCCTCTTCACTCCTGCACCATTCCCTTGCCCTAAATACTCCCCCACCTGCCCTCTTTTCTAGCCTAAAGACCCCAACCCGAAAACACCCCTTCCACCCTCTTTTTCATGCAACCTTCGACCCTTCCACCCTTATTTTTACATGCAGCTCATGCTACATATGCACCATGAGTTTTTGCATTTATTGGCCATTTTTATTAAAAATTTTAAGGTATTGGTTTTGTTAATCAAAGCTTGAAACTAAGGTAATCGTTAAACCCCACTTAAACGCATGGATACACGTATGTTAGCACATTAGAATTTTTTATATGTTATTATGTTTGATATTTTTGGTTTAATATAATGTATATATTTGCTTGTATTGATTGATAAAAAGGAAAGTATGCTAGTTTATATATACCATGTGTGGAAATGCTGCTTAAAGGAAGAGTTTGATTATTAATGAAAGTGTTAAGTACTTATCCATGTTATTTTATGTTATTGTGACCATTTATGCATGAATAATATTATTGTGAGCCCTAGGGGCATTTTAGTAATATTCCTTGTGCTAGATTATGGCCTAATATGTGTGGGTGTTAATATGTATTATGTTGAAATATAATAGTTGGTGGAGTTAGATATTGTTAATGGAGTATTAATTTTATTATTCTATGTTGTAATGTTAATTTAATAAAAGTGGTGTAATAAAGGGGGTAAAGTGGTAATTTTGGAGGCAAAAGGGCAATATGGTAATTTTATGATTAAATGGCAAAATGGTATTTTTATAAGTAAAGGGGATTATGGTAATTTTGGGAGTAAAGGGGGGTAAGAATGGTAATTTGGAAGAGAAGGGAAAAATGGTAATTTTGTAAGAAAAGATAAAAATGGTAATTTTTGGATGTAGAAGGGTAAAATAGTAATTTGTAAAGTAAAAGGGGTATTAAGGTAATTTTATAAGTAAGGGGTATTATGGTAATTTTGGGAGAAAAGGGTAATATGGTAATTTTATAAGTAAATGGCAAAATGGTAATTTTATAAGTAAGGGGTATTATGGTACTTTTAGGAGAATAGGGTAATATGGTAATTTTATAAGTAAATGGCAAAATGGTAATTTTGTAAGTAAGGGGTATTATGGTAATTTTGGGAGAATAGGGTAATATGGTAATTTTATGTGTAAATGTCAAAATGGTAATTTTGTAAGAAAAGATAAAAAATGGTAAGTTTGGAGGTAAAAGGATATTGTGGTAATTTTGTAAATAAAAGGATATTATGGTAATTTGGAAGTAAGGGGTAGAAGGGTGATTTTGCAAATAAAAGGATATTTATGGCAAACTTGGGAGTAAGGGGTAACTTGGTAATTATGATAACGACGAATGATATTTTGGTAATTAAATTATGATTATAGAAGGACAATTGGATAATTATGATAATAGAGACGGGTAAATTGGCAATTATAATTATGGAGAATGGTAAATTAATAATTATAATTATGGAAAAGGGTAAGTTGGTATTTATAATGATAGAGAAGGGTAAACTGGCAGTTATAATTATGGAGAAGGGTAAATTAATAATTATAATAATGGAGAAGGGTAAAATGGTAATTATAATCATTGAGAAAGGTAAATTAATAATTATAATTATGGAGAAGGGTAAATTAATAATTATAACGATGGAGAAGGGTAAAATGGTATTTATAATAATTGAAAAGGGTAAAATGACAGTTATAATAATTGAGAGGGGTAAAATGGTAATTATGATAATGAAGAAGGATAATTTGGTAATTTAACCAATAGAAGGGTAATTTGGTAATTTAACCAAGTAAAGGGTAAATTGGTAATTATTTAATCAACTAAAGGGGCAAGTTAGTAATCATGATAATGAATAAGGGTCATTTGGTAATTTATCCAACTTAAGGGCAATTTAGTAATTATAACAAAGGAGAAGGGAAATTTGGTAATCTAACCAACCAAAATGGAAAATATGTTAAGGGTAACAATTATGAAGGGTGAATGGTGATCTAAAAAGTGTAAGTGATGACTTGGTAACCCAAACCGAGTAGGGATGTGGCTAAGAACAATAATGTGTGTATTATATGCCTCGTGTGCCATGTGTTATGTCGTATTATGTACCTTATGCTTAATGATTAATTATTTGTAGTACAACTTCGAGTGATGTATGCTTGTGTGACTTCTTTACGGCATGTGGATTATGATTATATATGTTGTGCGTATGATGTTATCTGATGTGACCCTTTAGAACATGCATGCTAGGGTGTTTAATAATATGATATGGGGTGAAAGGATAAAAAGGAATAAATGGGAAGTGAGTTGACTAAGGGGACACAATATTGACCTTAATATCTCATGATCCATGGGGGAAAACAGAAGGAGAATATGATAAAAAAGAATGAGTGATGCAACTCTTGCATGGGAGGCTTCTAGGGTTTGCATGGGATAATCCTTACGTAAGAAAGGTGTTAGGGTTTGAGTGGCCAACGAGGATTTTTACGGTCACATGTATGATTGGTGAGTAGAGTGATGGGATTTGGGTTGAAACTAAATGAGATGAGGTGTTGGACGATAAAAGAAAGGTTGGGTCACATAAATCCGATTAGGGTTTCAAGGGAAAACCCAAGAAAGCGGTAGTGGGAGAGTTTGAATGTCATAAGGTGATGGGCCTCGACCCACACCCTTAGGAGTTGGGTTTTCGTTATGGGTAGATGTAAGGGGGAATGGATGTTGGGGTGTGATAAGAGGTGCAAAGGTCTCAAGATATAGGATGGGCCATCTCGGGAGGATAGAAGTAGAGGTCGACGGCATGCATGTCAAGGGTGAAATACTTTTGAATAAGATACAAATAAGACACTAATCACTTAAATTGGAAGATTATTGAGCCGGGCCCAGACCGATCCACCGGCATAATAGTGGCCAGGTGCCGGGGTGCCCTGAAGACCGATCCACCGGCATATAATAGTGGTTAGGTGCATTATTCCCTATAAGTGATCTATCCACCGACTATAATAGTTGGGGATCCCGAGCTCAATAAACCTAACATAAAAATGATAAGATATGGGGAAGACACAAAGTAATTACAGTGGAACACCATGAGAGTCGAGGCCAGACTGATCCATCGGCATAATAGTGGCCAGGAGCGTTTTGCCTTGAAGACTGATCCACCGGCGTATAATAGTGGTTAGGTGCATTCTGCCCTATAAGTGACCGATCCACCGACTATAATAGTGGGGTTCCTGCACTCACATGGATATAAAATATGAGAGTTTATTGAATAATGATTAACTAATGGCTTAAGGTCAGAAGTATTGATTTTGCACTATGACACGGCTTAAGGCCGAAAGTATCGATCGTGCATTACGACCTATTGATATTTGATATGAATGTTAATCATGTGAATGTTATATGTATGCACATCTTATTAAATATGTATGTAGCTTTGTTTTATGTGTTGGAATGCAGACCTGCCTTTAAGTGTGACTTTAAAGGGTTACTCAGTACCGTAGTACTGAAGGGTTTCCATTCGTGGGACCCTTGCCTATTCAATGGGTAGTGTCCCTTACAGGTCTTTTTCAGGTGCTACTCAAGTGGGTAATGGGAAAGAGCGTAAGGATAATCCAGAACCGTTAGGGTCTTTCCCTTTCTCTTTTAAATGTTTGGTTTAAATGTAATTTTGTTCTTGTAACCACCATTGGTGGAATCTATTCTTATAAAATTGTTTACTTGCACTACTCTGATTTAAAAATGGGTTGAATTTCTAGCAATTGATATTTTTTTCTTTAGCCTTAGCACTTGGTACTAGAATGATATGAGTGAACTGGTCTGGTACTAAGTGTGGCAGTAATATCCCTGAAATTCACAGTTGGTTATTTTATGTCCACTAATCTTTTAATAAAACAAAATTTTTCAGTAATGAATTTTGGGGGTGTTACATGGGGGGGGGGGGGGGAATTATAGTCATGTCTTTGTCCTTGTCTAGGATATAGATAATGGTTTAATTATAATGAGCATGTTAGAGTGTTGTAGAGTTGAAATTTTATGTATGCTCCTTACCTAGAATACTAAGTGTGGTGGATGTTGAAGATCCTCAAAAAAAGGCTCTTGGCACTAGTGTGTAGTGGTGGCAGGAGTTGTAGTCCTATGCTAGTCCCTGTCATAGATAGTGGCATTACTTGGATTTATCCTTATGGTTTGTCCAAAGGATTCATAGATGAATGGCTATGTGGGCTTTACAAGGTTTTTTTTATGACATATATGTTATCTTTGATCTTATGTGTTATGTTTTCTAAGCATGTTGCATACTATGTTATTATATGACTCAATGTGCACCATAAACCCTTACCATTTTATAGGTAGTTTGTTTTACAAGTAATTCACTGTACTAGTACTATATTTGTAAGGTCACTATGATAAACCATATTCTATTCCGATGAGAAGAGGAAGATCTACAGGGTTACAATTCTTAGCTTGAGTATGATGAGGATGGTGTTGTCGGTGAGTAGCTAGTTGTTGCTTGGGGATCAAGGTTTATAATTCTATTTGGTTAAGAGTCAGGCTAAACAATTTAAATTATTTTACCTACTGCATTAGGATACTTTTGTTTTTTCTAGTTTTTAAAACCTTTTACTTTAGTTCCTATATTTGGATTTTATAATCCTATATCTCTTGTTATATTATTCTCGTCTTTATTACTATTATATTGTTACCACATTCATCTTTATTTTGGTTCTTTCTATTTTGCCTTGCATCAATCTTGTGTTAAGTAATGATCACACATTTTCATGGTTGATGTGGTGGTGACATCCCCCGATTTTATTTTATTACACTTTTGCATTGTCTTCTAAATGAAATTTTTGAGTTAAAAATTTAGGGGTGTGATAATGATGTAGTCACGTAGCATTGTATTTTGCTTAGGATTCTAGTGGAAAGTGTATTATGTGTTGTAGCCTACAATTTTTAGTGTTTGAAAATGAATGGATTGTGGTATCTTTATCTTAGGTGATGCAATAAAATAAAATAAAATACTACTAGCATCTCATATCTCCATACAAGAGCATAGAAAACCCATAGCCATGTTAAAAATGTTTGTCATCTCTAATCAAGTTGCAAAATACAATCCAATATAATTTATTCTAATGGATTAGTCATGACACATGAAACATGGAAAAGAAATTTCAACTCAATTAATGGAATTTTTTTTGGTACATGTAAAAGGCAATCTCATGTACAATATATAAGCATTACTCCCTATGATTACATTAACATTTTTGTTTGTTCCTCTTTCCAAATCCTGTTTTACCTATGTATAACTTGAGGTATTTATAGGTCTATATTTTCACACTTATCTACTCCTTGATTAAACTTGTGATCTTTTAGGTTACATCCAAGGTGACGAAGTCAAGGGTGTTTGTGGCATCCAAATGATGGTACTTGGTTTTGGTAAAAAGACTAGTATTAAGTTGCTAAAAAATGCAATTCTTTAGAAAAAGTACTAAATGTAGCAATTATGAGAACCATTGGTGAACAATATGCACATGATTCTATTACAAAATATGCATGCCATCTTATAAAGAACTTTCAAGTTCTAAGTGTAATATATATTCTTCACATATAGTTGGGATATTATAATATATTTATCATCATTTTTTGTAAAGATACTATTGCAATATTAATCCCTCTATAAAGGTGTGAAAGACCTTGGGAAGGAAAGATTTCAAGGGTAAGATAAGCTATTCCTCAAATTTTAGATATTATTAGAGATTTTTCTATTGATTTATCTTAGTACTATTATGTTATCATATATGCATTGGAAATGAGATTCTCACTTAAGATATTAGTAACCTTTATATTTGACGGCATCCCTTTACATTAGTGTTATATATGAAACTTTATTTGATGAATTGTACAATGGTTGGTGAATTGGGCTTTTTGATTTTTATTAAAAAAAAAAAGAGGATGTCCATTCTTATTTCAGTGATAGTACGTTGAATAGTGCAAGTTTGTTTTGTAGGTAGTTGTTGAGGTTGAGTTTGTTAGCATTTCTAATGGTCTCCACAACAGGATGAAAATAGAATTGTCAAAAATTTTTTTGATGAAGAAAATTTGGTTTTGCATAATTTATATGTTAGAGTTCTAGTTTGTATGTGTGTGTGTGTGTGTGTGTGTGTGTGTATTATAGTGTGACGGTATAGTTGGAATAACTTTCAAACCTTATTTATGAAGATATCTACAATTTTTATTTGTATAATGGAGTAGTGCTTATAAATATATGAGCATGTAAGTAATTTGGAGTTTGAGAATGTTTTGTAAACATATTAAACAAAAGAATATAAATTGAGTAGAAAATGGTTTACGTGATAAAAATAATGTGATTGCTAATATGAATGGATTATGTGGTTTCGCTTAAACAAAGACTGAAAAGTTAGTCCTTATTGGTGTATGTGATTATTATTTTTATTTATGATAAATAAAATTAGTCTATAATATTGTAATACTAAAAAAAATATCTTCTTTAATCTTAGATAATTAATATTTAATCTTACATTAATTCTCTACTACTAAAGTTAAACCCAATCCTAATCATAACTCTAAATCCCTTTCTCTTTACCTATCTTTCTCCTCCTTTCCCTCTCTTCCTTATTCTTTCTTCCTCTTTAGGCTTTGCCTCCCTCTTTTTTATAGCTTTCCCTTCTCGGTCAACTCTGTCCTTGTAGCCTAGCTTGCAGCCACTAAAACTAGCCTCATCATAGCCCTATCCCTTTCTCATTTCCAAAGGTGTGTGCAGTGGGAAAAATCATGTCCAAACCTCCCCGGTCTCTGTCTTACTCTATACACCCTATGCACTTTCAATTATTTCTTGATTTTACACATCACCCCTTCGCCTATAAATAACCATATTTTCTTTCTCCTTGATTCATTCAATTTTCAACCCTAAACTCTTTCCTCTCTCTCTGTTCCCCAAAAACATTCCCTCACTAAGCTTCGAGTAGTTTCCATCCACCATTCCTATCAACTGTCCTCACCATTATTGTTTGATACTGCCAGACTTTGCAATCTCCTAGCCAAACTCCACCGCAATTAATCATTATGTTTTCTTCTCTCATCCAACCTGTATTTCCCTTTGTTCTTAGTTGTCTTGCCGAGCGACTTAACTCACTAAGTAGGTGGTCTTCCCTTTGTCTTAAGTATCTTGTCTAGTGTGACCCCTACCTTTTCTCTTAGTTTTGTCCTAACCAATTTTCTTCCCCTTGGCCAAACCATTTTTCCTTCTTCTTGGCCAATCCTGCTTTCTTTCTCCTCAGCTAAACCTTTTTCCTTTCCCCCAGTCTCGGCTAGTCATTTCCCTATCAAGCATGGTGATTTATTTTTGTTCCTCTTAGCGAGCACCATTGGTCTATTTCCCTCTTCCTTTTTTCTTTTCTCTCACCTTTCCTCATCTTGATCAATCTTCTTATACTCTAATTATGTATTTTCTCTTAGCCGTAGGTGTTTCCCTAACGACCTTAGAGGTAGAGGATTATACCTTTTTGCTTGCTGAGAGACCAATGTTTTTTGGTAAGGATACACGTCGTAACTAGGGTTTTATATGTAATGTATAAATTTGTAAGAAATCTCATGTTTGGTAGTACTGTATTGATAATTTTATGATCATAATGTCATTGTCAATATATGATGTGTTGTAGGATAGAAGCGTGAGTAATAGGCAAAAGCATGTGATTATGCACATTGTTTGGTTAAGCTTGTTTTGTATGTCGAGAAATTTGGCATAAAAAATTATTTATTTGGGGTTAAGGTAGATGACTTGTATGCATACATCGTTACGTATTAATATGATGATGTATGTTGGATGGTAAGAATAAAACGTATTGGATTCGTAAGGTTTTTGTGAAAATATGGGTGTTTTAGCTAACTTAAAGGTATTTTGGTCAATATGGTTTAAATATTAAATGTTAGAATTTTAATATGTTAATAGTTATAAAATATGCTAAATATATTATATGGAAGGCTTAGAGTAACTATGAGTGACTTACTCTAATAAAATGAGAAAATAGCTTAAATTGATAATAGTAATCTTAATTTTTGGATATGGTGTTGATTATGGCATTTTAGAAATGTGTACTGCATTTGGTTGGTATATGAGTCTTATGGAAAAAGTTATGCCAATTTGTAAAATTAGGGTTTCGTAAGAAATTGAAGGTAGTAACCCATAGGTAGGGCCATTATCACATGTGTAACAAGTTGGATTTATACCTTAAATTTTTGATATGTTGTGAATAATAATATTTTAGGAAGTATGCTAAATTCAGTGGTTAAATGAGTATTATGGAAACAATTAAGCTCATCTTGCAAAGTTAGTGTTCCTCAAGGGAAATATGACATTTTCCTTAAGAGATGTCTCTATCTTGTTGTGGGTTTGTTTTATATGTTTTGAATAGTTATGTTAAGTTTGGATTATGAGTCTTTCATATCTACATGTGCATCTGTATTGTGATCTTAAAATAAATAAAAGTGAATAAGATATTGATCTCTTAATGTAAAAGATCGGGTAAGTTAGGACTAAGGTATTGTGTTCATTCCTTTGGACATTAATAGTGGTTCAAGAGCATTTTTTTCGCGATAGGTGCTTCAAAAAATTCCATCAGTTTTTGAATAGTGGTTAAGAGTGTGTTGCCTTCATAGTTTTTGTGTGCGTTCCACCAAACAATAATAGTGACTCAGGAGTGTTCGCCCCGAGAGGTGATTCGTTCTATTATACGGGATTAAGAATAGCGGGATCCCTGAACTTAACATAAATAAGAAATTGGATTGTGATTTTACCTAAATGTGTAATTCTAATCTAGTTATTCTCTTGCTCTATATCATGTTAAATCAATAAACATGATTTTTTATTCCTTACAACTTTATATAATATGTGTAACCTTACTATGATCATATTGTTTCCATACTTAGTAAGTTGTGTATTGATCATCCTTTTCATAGGTGTTGCTCATTACCATGAGGAGACAACCTAGATGATTTTGTACAGGTCACAGAGGATCATCTTGATTATTTTGTTGCTTTTAACGAACTACCCATAGAGAAGTGATTTTTTATGTCATGGAGTTAGACATAGAGTTGTTATCCGATTATTTGTTTTTGTCAGGATACCTTTTGGATTCTTAGTTTCAATGGATCCCTTTTGATTGCATTTTTATTTATAATGCACTTAAATTTAACCTCCAAACTCTTATTTAAGCTTCATGAAAGTTTCTCTCATTCTCTATTCATCATATTTTAAATTCTAATTGTTTTGTTTTGCATTTGATGTAATGATGGTATGGTAATCTTGACTTATGTCAAGTACGGAGGCAACACCCAACTATATTATTATTACCCTTATGCTAAAAAAAATTTAATAATAAATTTTGGGATGTTATAAATATCATTTATAATTTTTTTTTTATCTTTGACATTATTACCTTTAGCAACCAATATTATGCAACATCGTTATTACTTTAGCTACTAACATTGTACATTATCATTATTGCTTTAGGAACCAACATAATAAAAAACATTATTTGGTTGTGAAAGCCTTTAGCGAAGAAGAAATAACAATTACCAATGATAATTGATATGTTTGGTCGCTATTAGCATTGGCGACCAAAATTTAGCCATTAGTGATGAAAAAAGTTGGTTTTCAATGCCCTAAATTCCTGTAGTGATTGTAGCTAGGACGACAACTATGTTCAACATGAAGTTCAAAGTTAAATCTCTCTACATGAAAAATGAATTCATGAATTAAATGTTGTTAAATAGAAAATTTCTTGAATTGAAGCTATGCTAGAGATAATCTTTAAAATCTTATCTAAATTAATTTCACTCAATTGTTATGGATTTACAAAACATTGATGTTAATCTAAATGATGAGGATTTAGCAATTAAAATATTGTGTTTCCTAACCCCTAAATATAAGCACTTTAGAGAAATACTATTGTGTCGTAAATATAAATTAACTCTTGAGGAGATCAAAACTAACCTGCTACAATGATAATTAGTTGAAAATTAATTGAGTAGTAGCAAATTAGGCGATTCATGTGGTTAGGGGCATGTATTTAGGGAAGATCTTAAGATAGGGGTTCTAGTGATAATAAAAAGTCAGGATCAAAGTATGGAAATGTGTAAAATAATGTTATATGCAAGGGATGCCATAGGAAAGGTCATATTATAAAGAGCTCTATATTATATTTTGGTGATGTTTTTAACTATAGCAAATAAAAATATTTTACTAATAGGTGGATATAGGATTCTATGTGTTTCTAGCTCTTTGAAAGGTGCTTGATGAGTGAATAGAGCATGAAACTATTGGATTACATGATAAATAAGTAGTTGGACAATAGAATCACATGATATTTTCAATAACTATGCATAATACAAAGTAGACTTTTGATTATATCCATCATGAGTTGTGGAGTCCCCCACAAATTGTATCTAAACATAGTTTGTAGTATTTGTTAACTTTTATTGACGATTTCACTCAAAATTTGTATCATTATTTTGTCAAAAATAAAAATAATTTGTTTGGTGTTTCAAGAATTAGAAGACTAAGACGCATAAGTAGACTTAGAAGTGGATAAATTATTTTAGGTGTACCCCTAATTTAAGAAGAATATTAAAAGAATTGATATGACTATTTATATTAACAGGGTATACCATCCTTTTGGTGATTTTATCCTAAGAACTTCACAATTAAGCATGATGGATATGAGGGTCTGCTAATCAATCCGAAAGTGCTATAAGGTTACCATATGGTTGCATCGACGTAGGGTGTTACAAATGGTATTAAAGTGAAACCGCGACTGCAGGTTGAACTTGGATGAGTTAGTTAACCACCCGTTGGATTGATTCTTGGGATAAAATGTATTGAGATAGTTAGTAGTTGAGGCACAATGATGACGTTGCGTTCTCAGAGTAGGGGTGAATGCAATAACCCCCAAATTGAGAAGAGTGCTAAAATGATTGATATGGCTACTTATATTAACATGGTATACCATTCTTTTGGTGATTACATCCTATGAACTCCATGGCTAAACGTGCTAGCCATGGAGTAATTTTTAGGATAGGTGACCCTCCCAGAAAGTTTTTAAAAATTTCTCAAAAAGTGTGTGAGTGGGGACAAAGCGTGCTAAAATGAATCGTATTCATGTATGGAGTCAATCAATCAATTCAAAAGCACTCCAAGGTATCTCTCACGTAGTTGTATCGACTCAGGGTATTACATTAGGACTGATAACAATCTTGATATTATAGAGTAGAGTTTCACAAGCTTCTATGTGACCATAATATCGGTAGGCATGAAAATTGTGTTGGAAGACAATAATAGAAAGGGCTTTATAATAAATTAATTAGGACCCCATTAGATAAGACTCAATCCATGCTCTTACAAGGTAGTTTAAGGATGGACTTTTAAGTTGAGGAGGTTCACTCATGACAACATTCCTTGTGAGTAGGTATGTAACATCCCTTTTTAAAAAAAAAAAAAACCTTGATTTTTTCACAATCCTTCATATATAAAAATAAAATTATTTGATTGTGAGTATTTTATCACATCCTTTAAAATATTAGAGACCTTTGTTAAAATTTTAAAACATTTCATTCTCATTTTTTTCCATTTTTTACAATTTTAACTCCCATTAAAATTTGAGCCGCTTTTATCCTTCACACTGTTTTGAGAATCTTATTTAATGTCGATACTTGAGTTTTACATCCTTTTTTTTTGTTTGGAGTCACATAGGATGTTTCAAAATTCCCAACTTAGTTGTTAGCAAAAAGACACCATTCATTATATTGATATGCCTTAAGTCTCAACATGATCCTTTAAGCCATCTAAAATTTACAAATCTTCAATTATCACTATATTTTAGTCTTATTTCAAGCTAAATGACTTTAAAAATTTTGTATACTTACTTTTATGTATATTTTAAATTTTAATTAGCTATTTTTAGACATAATAAGTCATCAAAATTAACTTTTCTTCCTTAATTATTATCAAATCTTTTATAGGCTTAATCTCAAACTTTCATTTTAGGTGAGTATGTATTAGGACCACTCCTTTTCCCCATTGAATCTGGCACACCATTTCTAGCTTGGATAGTTTTACAAAAATATCTAATAAGTCTTAACACTTAAGTTACCATATAATTTTAGTACTTATGTAACATCATTTTCATCATCATTATTGCTTTCTAATTTCTCATAATATATCTTTTCTCTACTCCTTTGGCAAAACCACCCTCCTTCTTCTCTACTTGCATTATACCACTTTCTCCATTTCTTATCTCCTTTATTTTTGAAGCTTTGATCTTCTCCCAAACTTGAAAAAGGTTTAATTTTCTTCCCTCATTAATCTCACCTTCTTATTTAGTTCATTTTATGTAATTTTCTAAGCTCTTTACTTTGAAGTTTTTATATTTCCAAGGCTTTGTAAGAGTGATAATTTGATCTTACTCCTTTTCTTTGACTTTGGGATCCTAGGTTCATGTAATGTTTTCTTACTACATTTAAGCATCAATTTGTATTATATAATTTGTGGTAAAATTATGAGTGATTTGGCTGATTATGCATATGAGGTTCAACCTCTTCGCCTTAGGGAGTGATTTGGTCTTTTCAATTGAATATAAGTATGTTATGAGAATATCTGATAGTTTTAGAGTAATTTTTATATATAACATGTTATGATTTGGATAAGTTTAACATGTTTGATGGTAGATAAAAGCTTATCATGTTTTATTAGTTTATGCATAACATCTTCATTAATTCAAAGTTTTCTTTATGATATTCAAAGTGTTTTTGGCTTGGTAACCACCCATTAAATAATATATGTAAGATTAAAAATATGATTAATGGTATTTTGTTGTTAATTAAGAAATAAAGGGTAACATTATCATTAAAGACCTTAAGTATCATTCAAAGGTCAATGGTTGATGTAATATCCCAAAACCTTAATATATGAATTGATAATAAAATAGGGATTAATAGGAGAGACAAATTAAATATAACATTTTTAATAAAATAATGTTATTATAATAAAAATAATTAAGGAAAAAAGAGGAAAATAATATAGGAATTAAATTAGTGGAGGTTAGGATATTTTGCTAAACTAAAATAGATTTTAAGAAAATTTAACCATAAATTCTAAAGTAATGTAGAAAGAAAATATTGTTATTTATTTTTACTAATTTTATTAATCTCAAAAAATTTAAAAAATTTGAAATACCCCAACCACCTCATTTTTCTTTTCTTTACCTTTTCCATTTTCCCTCTTTTTATTCCTTTTCTTTTTCTTTCTTCTTTTTCTTCCTTTTTCTTTATTTTTCTCCTTTCTTTGCCGGTTTGGGCCCCACTCAGTGCAGCCCAACCTTCTCCCCTCCCTCCTATCCTTCCTTCCCGTACAACACAACCCATCCTTTTTTTTCTTTTCCCCGCGCACGACCCAAGACCCCCTATAACACCCCAAAATTCACTACTTTTTTTTAGCGGAAGTAATTAAAATACTTAATTTAAAACTCGTGAATTCTGGGGATGTTACCACCACACTTAGTATCAAACCAGTTCTCTCCAACCATTTCAGTACCAAGTGCTAAGGCTAAAAAGATTAATATAAAACTTAAACCAAAATTTCATAAAATGAATTAACGAGATAATAACTAAGAAATCAGAGTGCGAAATCAAAATTCCTCGAAGGGAATAATCTTACAATTTATAAAAGGTTTAATCGAAACACTTAACACAAGGTGATAAATCAAAAAGAATAAATGCGAATTAGAAGAATAACATAACAAAATGAAATCACATGAAGAGAAAATATGGCCACGACACTCTCGAACTTTGAGTCAAAACATGCTCAACACTCAGCCCCGACTGATGTCTTGCCCACCTTCACAAAGTCAGAAGGGCATACTACTTATGGGAATGAGCAACACCCATGAAAAGGGTGATCAATATGCTACGTACTGAGTAAGATAACCGAGCACTAAGGCCAACACATAGGCACATAAAATCATGCATAAGAATAAAAGGACATAAAGACCATCATCATATCATAATATCGACCAATCATTCTGGTACATACATAAAGGCCCAATTATAATCCGGATTAATCATTTAATTAATCTTTGATCAAAATTCGATTCACACCATGCCTTTTATCAAATCCATGCGAGTACGGAAGCCCCCACTATTATAGCCGGTGGATCGGAGGCACATAGGGTATCATACCCTAACCACTATTATAGCCGATGGATCGGAGACATATAGGACTACACGTCCTAACCACTATTCCTAACCGGTGGATCGGTTGGCCCCGACTCGCATGGTGTTCCACTATAAGTAATTAGTATCTTTTAAGTGATTTAGCAAAACTCTGGTTTGTGATCATTGAGCTCAGGAACCCCCACTATTATAACCGGTGGATCGGTCACACATAGGACATCATGTCCTAACCACTATTATAACCAGTGGATCGATCACACATAGGGTAAAAACCCTAACCATTATTTCGAATCGGTGGATCGGTTGGTCCCGTCTCAAGGATCTCTCACTTTAAATAAATAATGTTTTAAGTATCTTATTTAGAAGCTTTCATTCTGGACATGCATAAATCATTCCCTTTACACTTCACACATCACAAATCATAAATTCCACAATCATAATTACACTTTAATCGCCAAATACACATGATAACATAAAAATTCCAAGCAACCACAACAAACCCTAATTGTCCACACAAACCCTAGTTCGGTCTCTTACGGACCCTTATATAACTCCACGTACTATTTTTCACCCAAAATGTTCAAACACTCAAATAACACTTACATTACCTTCCTTGTATCCCAAATCCATCTTCCATACGCAAACTTCACTCCCATGAAAACTTTACACATCTCATGCAACCTTTCGAACTTTTCATGCAAACCCTAAATCCCATGCGATCATTAACTCCCATGCAAAACCCTAACTCCACCATGCAAATCCTAATACCACCATACAAACATTAATACCACCATGCTACTATTAATACCACCATAAAAACCCTAATACCACCATGCAAACCCTAATATCACTATACAACCATTAATACCACCATGCAACCATTAATACCACCATACAACCATTAATACCACTATACAACCATTAATACCACCATGCAACCTTTAATACCACCATGCAAACCCTAATACCACTATGCAACCATTAATACCGCCATGCAACTATTAATACCATCATATAAACCCTAATACCACCATGTAAACCCTAATACCACTATGCAACCATTAATACCACCATGCAACCATTAATACCATCATACAAACCCTAATACCACCATGTAAACCCTAATACCGCCATGCAACATTACCTCCACGCAACCATTAATACCACCATACAACCCACGATTCCGTCATACAAAATCCTAAATTCAATCCACACAAAACCAAAGATTCATCCATACCAAACCCTAGAATAGATCCTCTCATACAAAACCATCAATTAGATTCTTCCATACAAAACCATAAATTAGATTTTCCCATATAAAACCATAAATTATATTCTCCCACACAAAACCATAAATTATATTCTCCCACACAAAACCATAAATTAGATTCTCCTATATAAAACCATAAATTATCTTCTCCCATATAACACCATAAATTGGGCTCTCCCATACAAAACCATAAATTAGATTCTCCCATATAAAACCATAAATTATCTTCTCCCATATAACACCATAAATTAGGTTTTCCCATACAAAACCATAATTTAGATTCCCCCATATAAAACCATAAATTAAACTCTCTCACACAAAACCATAACGAAACCATAGATTAGATTCTCCCATAAGAAAACAAAATTTATATACTTCCAAATGAAACCATAAATTATATTTTACTCTTCCACACATGGATCATTGTAATACTTAAGTCAACTCTCATCCCTTGGTCAAATTCTTTCCCTATCCTCCTTTTTCATCCTTTCTCCCACACAAACTACATCAATATCCTCACATGCATGTCTTACAGGGTCATAACACATATCATCACATATACATAATACATATGCCATGCAAATACATAACTCCACATCATACCACATGCAACATAATTAATAATGATAAATATAGGATACATAGCATGCGAAGCACATAATGCATATAAACACACAAAAGGCCTTAGTAACACCCTTACCTGAAACGACACCGGTCTTGGAGCACGCTCCTACGCCTCCTTAGGGCTTTGACCAAATAATAGCATATTAATAAAAATAACATTAACAAATTTCTAACTTTATTAAAGATATAAGAAATAATAGAAATATTATAAAAGTTGATAATATAGGGTTGAAGACTTTTCCCTAATAATAAAAATGATACTAAAATAACAATAGCAAAGATACTAAAAATAATATCAATGAGAATATAATTAAGGATAATAATAATAGTAACAATAATAATAATAATAATAATAATAAGGATATTATTCAAAAACAAAGTAAAATAAAGGCTTCGACCCCTTTACTAAATTACTACTAATAATAGCATTAGTAAAATAAATAGCCAAATTTAGTAATAATAATAATGATGAAATAATAATAATAATAATAATAATAATAATAATAATAACAACAACAACAACAACAATTGCATAACAATAATAATACTAATAATAACAAAACTAATAGTAAAGTAGTTGTAATATTAATAATGGCATAATAATAATAATAGAAATTTGAAATAGTAATAATAAAAATAATAACTATAATAATAAACACATAATAATAATAATAATAATAATAATAATAATAATAATAAAATTGAAATAAAAAATACTATAAGGCTTCAACCCTCAACAGAAATAATAATCAAAACATTTATTATAATAATAATAATAATAATAATACATATTAAAAATATAAATATTAATAATAATAAAAATAGTATTTATATTCAAATAAATGAAATAAAATAAATTAAGGCTTACAAAAATATGGAAAAGGGTTGAGAGGGTCTAGGGTTCAACCTTAGGCGGGTGGGGATAGGCGGCATCGGTGATGGTGCACGGCGGCAGCAGCCAAAAAAAGAGAAGAAAAAGGGAAAAGTTGAATGCTGGAAAAAAAGATAGGGAGAATTAAGGTGGGAGTAGAGGTGTTTAGAGTTTCCCAGGAGGAGAGGAACAAAATAAGGGTCGTGGCATAGCCAAAGGCGGCGACGCATAGCAGCGGCGGTGGTGGCCGAATGGAGGAGAAGAAGAGAAAGAGAGGAAGAGAGGGAGAGAGAGGAAAAGAAAGGTATGGGGAGATAGAGGAGGTTCTGCAGAATAATTTGAGAGGTAAAAGAAGCGGTGGGGTGGAGGAGGTGGCTAAGGATGGTTCGAAGGGCGGCGGGGGCAGAAAATGGTTTGGTTGAGGAGAGAACTTTGCACAGCTAGGGTGGCTTGTGCAAGACAAATCGAGGGAGGAGGAAGACACATTTATTTAGAGGGTGCTGCTAGGAGTTCACGGGTGGCCAGAACGGGAGGCGGTGTTGGCCGGAGACAGAGGAAGTGACGTCTAAATGTGCAGTGGTGAAAAGGGTCATTTTTCTGGTTCAAAAATGGAACTCGATTCTAGGTTTGGTTTAGGGATATTTATAGGCTAAGGGTGGGAGGTAAGGTTAAAGGGAATACGGGGAATTCAAGGCAGGTCAATTGGGTTCGCCAGTGGCGACGGTTGCCGGCGAAATTCTAAGTCGAACGTGGCAGGGTAGGCTGGCTGGGAGAGGGAGAAACGTGCGAAGATAGGGGGAGTTGATTGGGTCGAAATGATAGGCCGGTCAACAGGGAAAGAGAGGAGAAAAACTGGTCGGTCAAAACGGGCATAACCGGTGGCAAAATTTTCGGAGGTGGAGGTGAGTTGTAGGTCGGAGGTCGGTGGGACTGGCAGGTGCAAGGGGCTGGGGAAGAAGAAGAAGTGGGGGTGTTGGACCGGGCGGTTCGGGGCAGAAAAGAAAGAAAAGAAAAGAAGGGGAGACTGGGCCGGTCGGTGCGGGGGTTAAAGTTGCTTAAATGAAACGACGCGTTTATATGGAATAAACGCTAAAACGTAGCATGGAGGAAAAGGGAAGGAGGTACCGCACGGCTGGGCTGGCCCGGAGGAAAAGGAAGGAGAAGATAGGGGAACTAGGCCGCGAGCTAGGCCCAGTTCGGGGGAGGGGAAAAGAAAAAAGAAAAGAAAAAGAAAGAAAAAGGAAGAAGGAAAAAGAAAAAGGAAAGGGAAAAAGAAAAAAATAATTAGATTGGGTATTTAAATTAATTCAAATATTTGGGATATTTAAAAATAATAATATTAAAGTAAAATAATATTTAAATTCCTTTTTAGGCTAAATTAGGATTTTAAAAAGATTTTCCATAAATTCTATCTTAATTAGCAAAGCACCCTAAATTTAATAAATTAAAATATTTATAAAATTTCCATTAATTTGAAACTATTTTCTCCCTCTTATTTTAAATAAAATAATTTATTTAATAAATTTCCAAAGTAAAATCTTTAATTAGCTAAAATGCCAAAACTTTTCTAATAAAAAAATATTTATTATTTCCTTCTTAAATAGCCCAAATTAATTCCCTTTTATTTTAATGAAAATAATTTATTTAATTAATTTTCATAATAAAAGCTCAGTTAAATTTAATTATTAAAACTAGAAATTTTTGGAGCATTTCACCCCCGCCCAGTTTTCCTTTTTTCTCCCTTCCTTTTTCCCGTTTTCCCCTTTCTTCCCTCGTCTCCTACCTCACCCCGACCAACTGACGCGCATCGCTGCTTCGCAGCGGTTACTCTCCCTCTCCCCTCACCTTCCTCTCAACCTAACATGTAGGGGGTGAAGCTAGCACTGCCCTACACTGGTCCCCGCCCCTCAGCAGCCTCAATACCCCTACCTAACCCCCTATAACCCTGCCAAAATCCTCCCTCACCCCCTACGAACCTGCACCTCTACAGGCTTGCCACCGCCGACCGGCAGCCACCTACCCCTTCCACTCCCTTGTCCTCTTCTCCTCCCTCTGCCTATAAAAACCATAGCCCTCACCCTTCTTCCTTTTCATTTTCCTCTACCCAGAAATTCCCCAAAACTCTCCTCCGACCCCTCTTCAGATGTAGCCCCAGCTACTGACGCTCCTCGCTGCCATCCAAACTTCCACTCACCCTCTTCCCTACACTACCCCTACCAAACGACACCCTCCCCACATCTAACTCTCCCTACAATACAATCCCTACTCATGCAAAGTGGGCAGCATGAACTATCATTTGCACCCTATCGTCGCCCCTTACGTAGCCATGCGTCGCCTCCTCCACCACAACCACTATCCCCACTACCTCTCTCTCTATCCAAAAATCCTTCCCCTACATTCCCATACCCTTCCTTTCATTTTTATCCCCCTCCTTCCTCCTCCTTTCCTTTCCTTCACACTTGATCATTGCTACCATCGTAGTGGCATGCCGCTGCCACCACTACAACCCCCTCATCCAAGAACCCTACCACCTCACAACCACCACTTCCCTTCCCATTTTCTAACTCTAAAATTGTTTCTTTCAAATCACCACCACCACCGCCGCCGCCGCCGCCACCACCCTAGCTGCCACGTCCACCCCTAGTTGTGCCTTAACCCTTATTTTTACTTAAGTGTAATTTATTTTGCATAATTGTCATTATTATTATTATTATTATTATTATTACTATTATTATTATTATTATTATTATTATCTTCATTATTATTATTATTATCATCATCATCATCATCATCATTACTCTTATTATTATTATTATTACTATTACTATTATTATTATTGTTAGTATCTTTACTATTACCAATATTATTATTATTAAGACTATAATTATTATCATTACTATTATTAGTCCTTTACTAATAATTAGTTAGGGGATAATAAAATAAAAAGAAGTAAGGGAAAAGTTAACATTAGTGTTCCACTCTTATAGGTGAACCAAACCCTTTCTTTAAGGAGGCGTAGGATTCGTGCTCCAAGCCTGGTGTCCTTCTAGGTAAAGATGTGGTTAAGGCCAAATTGTATGTTTATATGTTCATGTGTGTATTGGTTATGTGCTTGTATCATATGTGAGTATGGACTAAATACTTCTAGTACAGCTTGGTATGCATGGAGCTAAGGTAAGTTGTGTATGTGTTATGATATGTGTGATGTGGGTGATATGACTTGTATTTTATGATATACACTTATGTATTGTTGCCCTAATATGATATGCATGCTAGGAGGCCTTAGGTGGTATGATGATATTGTGAGGAGTTGAAGGACATAAAGAGGGTGGAGTGATTAGGGAGAAGTGAGAAAAACCTAAGTACCTTATGATTTATGGGTGGCCAAATAAAAGAATAATAGAAATAAAATGAAAGGCCGGAGTGAATCTGGCATGGGAAGTGTAAGGCTTGCATAGGATGGTTAGCCTTTGCATAGGGGTAACATTTACGTGGGATAAGTTGATTTAGGGGCTAAGTATGGTGAGGGAAGAATATTTTGGGTGATTGGAGTCTATGGGTTAAAAATAGTATGTGGGTTGGTAGAAGTGTGTAAGGGGGACTTAACTAGGGTTTGTGGAAAAAACCCTAAGTGGGCGAAGTGTGTGGAAGAGGGAGTTGATGGTAAGTGGTTGGAGTGAGGGTTGAGACTGGGAGGGTGTCATATGAAGGGAGGATGAGTCAAGTGGAAAGGAGGGTGGAGTGTGTTAGGATGAGGGGATGACATAAAAGAAAGGAGAAGTATTAGGGTTTGGGGTGGCCAACTAGGGTTTTCATGATCACATGTGAAGGATGGGAAGTAAGGTTGTGATGTTGGGTGTGGATTAAATGGAGTGATGGTGTTGGAAACAAAGGGAGCATGGGTCATGTAATGATCATGAGAGGTTAGAGCGACATAGGCCAGATTAGGGTTTCTAAGGAAAACCCTAGAGGGTGATAGTGAGTTAAAACAGAGATATAGGAAAGTGGGCTCTGAACCACGTGCCTGGGAGTTTAGGTTTTCATGGTGAGAAAGGGAAAGGTGAGGAAGAAGTCTTGGAGACCTAGGGTAGGTAGATGGGATATGGCTATTCAGGAGAGCTGGAGTGAAACGGTGAGAATGGAAAGTCCAGTGGGACATGTTTGTATAGTTAGAAGATACCTATTAAATAAGGCATGAATAAGATAGTAACCATTAAAAATGAAATATTATTGAACCAGACCCATACTAATCCACAGGCAAAAATGGTGGCTAGGTGCATTTTGCTCTGGGTGTTTCCGATCCACTGGCTATAATAGTGGGGGATCCCAAGCTTAGTAAACCAAAACTTAAATGATAATAAGGCATGGGAAAAATACTAATCACTTATAATGGAACACCATGAGAGTCAGGGCCAGACCGATTCACTGGTATACTAGTGGCCAAGAGCACTTGCCCTGGAGACTAATCCACGGCAAATAATAGTGGCAAGGAGTGTCCTACCCTAGGTGTTTCCGATCCATCGGCTATAATATTAGGGTTCCCGTACTAGCATGGACCTAAATTGAAAGTTGTGCGAAATTGTAATTAATAGCCTGAATTCTAATGCTTATGATTAACCAGACTGACTCACTACATGCATTATCTACCATTTATGTTTTATGGTCTTAGCCACATGGTTACCTTACTTAGTACGTAGCGTACCGATCACCCCTTTTATGGGTGCTGCTCATTCCCACGAGTAATGGCCCCTCCTAATTTTGTGCAGGTAGAAGATGATGCTTGTGATGACTTTGACACCTATGATGCATTGAGCAAGACTGAGTGATGGCCTGTTGGACTTGTCATGGGGTCCGAGAGGGTGTTGTCTGAACTCATCTTTATCTGACTTTCTTATCATTTTATTTCCCCTATATGGGCATTATTATTGTATTCGCTTTCAATTTCTGCATTGACTCTAATATTTGCACACTCTATTTTATTTATAAAATGTTGGAAACATTGCGGTTTTATTTACTACTCGAATTAATGTCTTTAAATTTTTTAGCCTTGTGGTCGGTATGAGATTGGTCGAGGGTCAGTCTTGTGCTGATCACGATGGTAGCAATCCCCCCATTTTAGTGTATGGTGTTCTATACAAATAAAAATTTTCAACTGTGAATTTTAGGGGTGTTATAGTTAACCATTAACCCTTGACCATCGTCTTTCATCCCTGGAATAGTAAACAAGCATAAATGGTAAATTGATGTTGAATAATGACTTTCGTTAATAAATAATTTATGGTTTTTTTTATTTATGATAAGATAATATAAAATGACATTCCTCATTGACCGTGAATATTATTTTATGTGAATGGTACATTTTTTTAGAAATGGTTATTGAGCTTATTTTATTATGGTTAAACTAAATATATTTAGCATTTTTTTCCCGTTACCCTTTATATGGTATTTCGGGTTAAAAATGATGATTTTGGAATATTTTATCTATGCATCATTTGCTATGTTTGGTGTTATCTATAAGCACTCACATTAAGTTATGTTTGGTGTTATTTATAAATATTCATATTATTCCATTGATGTGAATCAAAGGGGAGGGAAGTGTTGGATCGATTATTCCTTGAGTTGTAGACTCCAGCCGGTTAAAAATTGAAGAAGAAAATTGGTTTTAGTGTAGGTTATACTTGAGCCAAGTTGCAAAGTGTCGTTGATTCCTTTGAATGATACCAATCACTCAAAGGCTCAAATGATGAAGGTTAAACCCCGGGTTTGCCTTGATCGAAAGAGACTTGGAAGAGAGAATACACGCATGCCAAGCTGGTTAGATTCTGAATTCAAAAAATTCTATTATTTTTCCTCATTTAGGCGTGTACAAGGAGATATATATAGGGGTGGGAGACTCGTCGAATACAAGCCTTAAACCAGCCGAGTTCCCTCATAATTCAAGCCCATTTAACTCACTTGAATTAATCCCATATAATATCTAAACTTAATCATAATATCATCATGTAAATGATACTAATGACTAACATTGCAAAGCCACATAATCACCTATGATACATACATAAAATTACATCAAACCCTAGCATACATAAAATACACTTAGGGTTTACAAAAAGTTTAATATAACTGATGATAATCATCACCATATATTCTTGTTGTAAAGTGTCATCCCATGTATGCCATAGTCTTGCATGCTTTGAATGCTTGTACAATTAAGGTGTGTTAACATCTTCTCCTTGCAACTATGTAACATACCTACAAGAATATCTTGAATTTAATATGATTGGTTCCAATATTAAGAAAGCTAATTCTTCCTTACCTTGAGAATCATTAGATGCTCCTGCATCAGCCATATTTAGTGTTATCTGTAAAGACTCTATTATGCTAAGTTTTGAGTTATCTATAAACACATGCTAAGTTTTATGTCATCTATAAACATATGCTAAGCTTTGTATGCGTTGTATAATGAAAGTATAATATTTATATTATCTTATCATGAACCTTGTGAATGGTAGTTTGTTTTGAATATGAAAGTGTGGTTGTAAAGTGATGATGATTGTGAAAGCATTTTGGAAATAGTGCGTTGGTTTTTGTACAGGAAATAGTATGGTGTGGCCCTTCACCGGTAAAAAAAAAAGCCTTCAAATGTGAAAAGAGGAAATAACTATAAAAAACAATTGTTGTGTAGGCTATAACTATCTGATATGAACCTTAAAAATTTATACTTAATTAATTTTGATAATTGCTGTGAATTATTTACTTAAAATTATTTGTCTTATTTGGTGGATAAATAGAAGTGTGATGCAGCATATGGATTCTGTGGATCTTCGGTTGCAGCTGCTGGAGTGTGCAGATTATGTATTTTTTTGTTAATTACTTGTAATCCCATATGATGCATTCGCCGGTCGAATTGGCTAATGGAAATTAGGTCGGTTGTATAATCCGCCACCCGGTCCTTAATTATGGACTAGTTGGATTATGGATTAGTCAATCCTTAATAGCCATGATTAGCTAAAGTTAGCTAGCTGATGGGAATTATGTCTCAAACTTACCTTGTATTTGGGGAATTTCCATTGTTGTGTTCTTGGGCTGGTCGAACCTATATCTGCGGCCCAAGATTGTCGACCCTTCCCGTTTCGCTGGGCTGTGTCTCGTCTGGGCTGTACGTGTGTATTTTATACGATTGATTATACGGTCTGTAAGCTGGTATAAATAGGCCATATAACGTTGTAATACGTAGATAATTGGAACAGAATACAATTCTTGATTTTTCTCTCGATCTCTCTCGCGACTTGTCTCTCTCTCTCGGCGAACCTCTCACTTGCTCTTCTTCTCAGTGTCTGCTCTCTTACTTTGATCGATCTTGATCATTCTTTCTTCAATTTCAGTTGCCGCTGTAAAACTGTGCCTCTAAATCTTTGGGTCTTCCTTTGGAGTTTTCCTTAGGCTGAATCCGGTGAATCGAACCTTGCACTCGATTAATTTCTCGATCCTTTCGTGAAACCCTAACAGGTTTCCATCACTATCTATACAATAAATTTTTCTTCAAAGCACAACCTTCTATAAAAAAAAATAAAAAATATGCTTAAAAAAATTATGGGAAGGATTATATAGTGGTTGGGTCTAAAAATAATCATCTATTGTCAACCATACACGAAGTTATAACCCACAACTACCATCTAATCTTCTTCTAATTTTTTGGAAAAGATTTGATGATTGTTTTTAGCTAAAATTGTTGTCTAAGTTCCACTATAGACAAAAAATTTATTCCACAACTATCGTCTAATCCCTCCTTTAATTTTTTCAGTTTAGATGAAATTTTTTAACTTAAAACCTCCCCATATAGCCTATTAGAAAAGAAAATTGATGAAGAGTTTAGATGAACAAACTTGTAAAAATATAATTCATATGCCGATGAAAGATTCTAGAATGTAAAGCTTATACAATGAATGCTCTAACCCTATTATACCTAGAGAATGTAATTTAGAGAATAAAAGTGATAAATATTCTCTGGTGCCCATTGTGAGACCAACATGTTTATTTTTTGTTTTGTAGATGTCTTTTTATCTACATAGGCATATTCATTTCTTTTGTGTGTGGGTGTTCATGGTAGAGCTTTTACAAAGTCCCATGAGAAATGAAGATGTTAAGATAGATAATAGAGACATTTATTCAACAAAAAAAATATACATATTGTTCATTTTCAATGGACACTAAAAAATATGTATCACAATTATCCTATATATCACTTCATCTAGGTATAATAGGGTTGTTAAAACATTCATTACCTAAGCTTTGGAGTCTCGAGCCTTTTATCAACATATGAGTTACACTCTCATAGAAAACTTCATTTAAACTCTTCATCCCTTTTCTTTACATTTCTCCCTTAACCTTTATCATAATAATCAAATGTCAAACATGCATGAAATCGTCAAAGAATTAAATAGGCATACATTTTAACAAAAAAAATGATCATAAATATATGTCATTCACCAATAATATATAATTTTAACAACAATGGCATACAACATTTAACTATGTCACTTTAAGAATCCTATAAATATACTCCATTACAATGACATTTTATCCAACTATGATAAAATAATCTTATGAATAAACTCCATGATCATCAATCAATTTACATTAAAATTATTTAAATCGACTACTTATATCAATAACAAAAATAGAGCAAGCAAGTAAAATTTTCATATAAGATAGAAATAGACATAAATTTTATTATAAGTTATTGATCGCAAATGAATATCATGGTTACCTTCTTTTTATATCCACCTCTCATGGGCTTAGCAAGATCACTATCACATAAATTGAAAATACCAAGAAAGATAATAAATACTTTTCTTGTAGACTCATGGGTGTGGCATCTTTATCATGACAATCAAATGCCAAATCTGCATTAAATTGTCAAAATAATAATTAGGCATACATTTTAACAAGGCATTGAATACACATATATGTCATTCACAAATTTACTATAAAATTTTAACAAGATAAAATAATTTTAAAAATATACAAAATTGTAATGCTTTATATTATAGTTACATGCATCATTCATCTACATTATTTTACTTTTTTGTGCCTACCTTTTTGTGTACAAATTTTAATTCATGTACATAAAATCCTTCTTCACAATCATCCCTCACATAAATGTTGATAAAAAATAATCTTACATTGAGGTCACCTCTCAATATGAAGTTCCTTCACCTTTTCTTTAAAATGATCAATCTAACATTTGACCAATAGTTTGTAACTTGTAAAGGAAATTCTGTGAATGGGAGTACCTTAAGTTGATGTAGATTATTTTCTAGTTCCCATAGAAACATGATAGTTTGTAACTTGTATTCAAGATAAAAAGAACAACATCTCTCCATTTTTATAGAATTAGGAATTTGTCTGTTAGTTCAACATGGATAGAGAATGTGATGTTGTAATAGAAGTAAATCCTAGAATTTGAAGGCTTTAAGATCGTGTGTTTTGAGATCCTACATGGAAATTCATAGAAGCAACAATATAGAAATTGGTATGAACATGACTCATAAAAACCTACCTCCTCATAGATAACTTTATCATATTAACAAGTTTTTTCTTTGTAGCTATTTTCCCCATAGAAACATGATAATTTGATTACTTTAAAAACTTTCTCAATGGCTTGACAACAAATCCCTTTTTTACCACACTCTCAAGGTACTATAATAATAATAACTGGAAAATTAAAGCTTTAAAATTAGATGAAATAATGGATTATTATTAAAACCTAATCTCAATAGCGACTAAATGGCTTAATGTTGGATTGAATGTTTTTCAGAAAATCTATAAGGAACTTTGTATTGGGAGGTGACCTCATTGTAAAATTATTTTTAATCAATGTTTAAAATTCCAACAAACACTAAGCCAGAATTGCTAAAACCATTGTAAAATTCCAACAAATTACAAAATAAATACCAAAGCATGTGAAGCATGTTAACCATAAAACATAAAAAATGAAACAACTTAAAAATTCTATAACCAAATGGTAGTATAGTTTTCATGTATAACCTTACCTTTTTGAACCCTACCCCTAGTTCAGAATATTAAAAACCTAATTTTGAAGGCTAAAACAATGATACCAAAGAACCAGTAATAATATATAAAACATATAACATAATAAAATTGAGGAAGCAAATTCACATTTTGTGGGTTTGTGCAAAAGTGAGGATAAACATCAATAATATCAGGGAAATATTTATGAAGAAAGAAGATGAAAAATACATACCAATTTAGGAAACAATGGGGAAAAATATGAAAAAGAAGGATGGATGGTGATATCAACAGAGGTGGAGGAAGCAACAATTGTGGAAGACTTTAGAGAAAAATAAAAAAAGTTCACATGATAGATCTCTATGTGTGCTTTTAAGAATGTGAGAAGTGGAAAGGGTCTCCTAGGTTAAAAGTGAATTATGTGAAAAGGAAAAAAATATATATATTTAAGGTATAAATGAGACAAAAATTAAAAAAAAAAAACATGTTAACGTATAGATGAGGGTTGTAACCCAAATCCACCATGTATACCCTTAAAAAAATTGGGAAAAATCCCACTGAGGTATAAGTGCCATTTTGGGGATAAAACAATTTTCCAAACCCTTTCCCATAACGCTTACCCTATAAACTATGGTTATAATTCGAACATTTTTGTCTATTTATTTTGCCTATTCTCATCCTAGATGTTTATTTATTTATTTATTAGAGAACTTATGGACAACTATAATTATTAAAATGGGTGTATACATGATGTCTTCTATGTTTATTTTTGTAGTAGTGCTATTAAATTGCTTGCTTTCATTTAAAAAAAGGTAATAGTTTACAGCTATTCCAAAGAATTTCCATATAAATTAAAAATACATAATGATTCAATGGTATAATCACCATTTATTTTCTTGCACTACAACACATAATTGTTTAAGGTAAAGGTATATATAATTATATTGGTGTATAACTGTCATGTAAAATTACCTTTATAGGGAAATTATTTTTTGCCTAAAACCATTGTTTAAAATCTAGCACCAAAAAGTTTAAGCCATTTTTATGAATTTATACAATAGTTTTCAAAAATTTGTATCTAGTATACATGACGATGCATTAAGCGATGATTTAAAACTGCTACGCATACCCCTTTTTCAATCTTAATGCATTCCCTATTTTGTAGCAATGTTCATATTATCTATAAACACTTGTGCATTATTTGGTGTTATTTTACAAAATACATCCTATAAAATATGTGTTTTTTGTAATCATAAAACACAAGGGCCGTTAGTTACTTAGGAGTTCAATATCTTCTCTATCTATTAGGGGGTATGTACAATTAAGAATTAAGATACTGAGGTTAGTATTATAGTTACTATGGCTGGGTGACCATGTGTGGTGGGTGTTAAAGACCTGATCCATCATGAAATTAGGTGACACAAGTTGAGAGGATGTTAAGAATCTATGTACGGCCTCCTTGGATCTAAATGTTCATTGGTGATGGACGTTGAAGGTCCATATTAATGTTATAAATTTGTGAATTAACTTATCTATTGATCATGCTTGGTGGTTGTTGAGGACCTAGTGATATTATATTGTGAATTATTACATGTCTTACCAAAATTAACTTGGTCATGGATCACTTATGGTAGGTATTGAGGAAAAGATGTTATTGTTTTATGGATGTTATATAAGGTACCATGGCCTTTATAGAGCATGTATTCCCTTCTTTACTAGTACATGTGTAGTGTAAACACTTCTATTACCCACAAGTTAAACTCCAAGTAATTAGACCTATATGATCATGATATATCATGATATACGAAAGAAGAATGATCAAAATTTACTTTTTGGTGATACCTTTCAGGTGAAGTGTACACAATTCCTAATACTTTTTTATTGTGATTATATGTGTTATATCACTAGGCTCATTTCTCATGTTTCATGGGATGTCTTATGTGCATAATGTGAATGTTATCTTTATATATTAGCATGATATCATATGTTATTATAATACATTCTTTAAGAAATATTTTTATTCATGTAGTGTTATATCTTACTTAATACATCAGTGTATAAATACTTTCATTCCATTGTCATTGTGCATTTAATAGATAAATGGAATTTTGTTTGTAGGATGGAGATACCTAAGATGTTGCTTTTGATGGGGGAGTACTTATAGTTTAGGGTTAGGCTAATTGGAAACCTAGATGTTTTACCCATTTTAGGCTTTCTTTTATTGTTCACCAAATTAAAACATTTATTACTCCCTTTCTCTTGGAATCACTTGGTTGGAAAACTTTGTTATCAGCATATATATATATACACATGTATATATATATATATACACATGTGTGTATATATATATATATATATATATATATAGGGGAGGGGTCATATACAAACTACTATTAATATACAAACATAAGAACCAATCTCATCCATTGGATCAAAATTTAATCACATTCAAGATTTTATTAATACCAAACCAAAAAACTAATCCAAACCTATATCCAAACCAAATATCCAAGCCTCTAAGCCCTAAACGCTAAACCCTCTAAACCCTAAACCCTAAACCAAACACCCTCTAAACCCTAAACCCTAAACCCTCTAAACCCTAAACCTTAAACCCTAAACCATCAACCCTAAACCCTCTAAACCCTCTAAACCTAAACCCTTAACCCTCTAAACCCTAAACCCTTAACCCCTTAAACCTCTAAACCCTAAACCATCTAAACCCTAAACCCTCTAAACCCTAAACCCTCAACCCAGTCTTCCTTGATTCAAAATTTGACAATTTCTTATATTAAACCTTATACAAGTTTGGAAAGAAACCTTACACTATCATCTAAACTACAAAAAAAAAGCACCAATGACCAATACCTTTATGAAGTTGAAAAAAAATTATATCCAATTCCGGTCATTCATTCCAAAATATGTCATCCAAATATAAAAAATTAACATTAGTTACAATTTGAAGTAAGGAATTAAAAAAATATTGGTTCCTGCCCTCCCAAACTAACCTACAAAATTTGCTTGCCTCAAACTAACCTCCCTAACCCTCTCTCCCAAAATAGGACACCCCTCCGTGCCCTGCCCTACCTGTACCACCACAACCACAAATCTTCAGTGTTTCTGCATTTGATTTTCTTATCCTCCAGGCCAGATTCAAAGCCTGAAATTTCATTCATTACAGACTACTTTCAGCAACATTACAATCATTATTACTAGTCACATACAACAACATTAATCCATCCACATAATTAATCATACTAACCTACAACCACCAAACAATCGGCATCGGCAATCAGAGTATCAACATTTCCATAAAAAAATGATTACAAAAAACATATAAGAACCAACAAAAAAGAATAAAAAATACCACCTCTTGACTGAAACTTCGAAATCACTAATTTTAAGTTACGCAGCAAATCTACAATTGATTAAGCCTATTATTGTTGGCATTCAAACATATCAGAGTCGACTACAGTTACTCCCAAAACACAACTCTATTTAATATCAGACATATTAATTGATCCTCCGACCATGAAAAAAGAATATAAAATCGAATACCGTTGTGCTCCTGCTGATGTCGCGATGCCCCCGTCTACTGCTTCTCCTTGTCTCCTGTGTGGTAGTGTAGTGCGGTTGAAGTCAAGAGGAGGTAAAGGAAGCTTGAAGAATGAAGGAGGTGAGATCTGGTGGAAGAGAACAGTGGGTAAGCTTGCACTGGCAGATCTTGCTGCCGTTTGTTGGTTTACGAAGCTCGTCGGAGTGGATGATGAGTGGAAATTGAGGGAGGCCGAGTACTTCGCTAGATCTGTCAGCAGATGGGAGGAGCAGGTCGACGGAGAGATGCAGAGGCAGAAATGGTGATGGAGAGATGGAGAGACAGGGGCGATGGAGAGGGAGAGACCGGTGTGAAGGGGCAATGAAGAGGGAGAGACCGGTGCGAAAAGGCTCTGAGGGTTGGGTGCGAAGGGGGAGCAGATGGGTATGGATCAAAACAGAAGGGGGGCGAGTAGAGAAGCAGAGAGGCAAGGGTTGCGGCTCGGCTCAGCGGAACAAACATGTCGTAAGACCTGTTTTTATTTCTTCCGTAATTACAACTATGCCACCGTGCGCCTGTTTTTATTTCTTCCGTATTTACAACTATGCCACCGTGAAATTCATTGTATACGGAGTTTAAATTTTAATCTCAACCCTTTATTTATCCAATCCAACGGATAAAATTTGTTCCTACGATTGTATCTAATTAAGAGTTTGTATATGGGCATGTATCTATATATATATATATACATCTTTTGCGCTTTCTATATTTACGGTGCATGGTTTCCATAATGTTTAAGTCTTCCATTGAGAATGAATTAGATTTATGGCCACACTTGTATGATATTTGATGCAACTACAACATACTTTAGTTTTGTTTTATTCCCTACTACATATCTTTAAAACAAGATTTTTTAAGTCACAAATATTTAGGGGGGTGGAGTGTTACACGGTTACCTAATTTGTTTCTTAGGTTGAAGATACCTATGGAGGTATAGTCTAATAAGATTGATGATCATTTACATTTGCGTAAATTTTGATATCATGTTTATGCTTACATTAATGATGTAAAGCAAGAGTATAGAGCTCATAAATGTATTTTTCATGCTTATACATTCAATCTAGAGGGATATAGATAATGTGACTCAAAAATATCCAATTGTTTTTACAGCTAAGGATGTCAACTTTAATGATTCTAATTTTCTTAACAAATTGAATCTTCCATTGAAACATTGTTAAGGAGGTAGAGTAGGAGAATCTATAAAGCACTAGAGGCTAGACTTGAGGTAGAGGTTGATTTGGATAAGATAAACCTTTTTGATAAACCCATCATCCTATAGGTTGAAGGGATCTAGGTTGTAGGTTGAGGAAAAAGGGTGTTTCACTAGAATCAACACAAATAATTGTGAAGGCTTCTATTAGATGTAGCTTTAAGTATTTATTTATTTATTTATGCTTTATCTATTATAAAAAGTGTCAATCATGTACATGAACTAGTGTCATACTCAAAATCTATTATTATTTTTGATTCTAGTGACTAGTATGGCGATATAGAGTAAGGTATATGATCTCTTTGGAATAATCATATATGGGAACTTGTTAAGCCATCCTAGAAGACAAAGATCGTAGATTGTAAATGGGTTTACAAGTTCAAACAAGAAACCCAAGGAGTAGAGAGCTAGTAATAATGCTTCTTTAGTTGCATGTGTGTTCAACTAAATACCTAACGTATATTAGAATAAGGTATTTTATCATGTCCTAAAGTATACTTCCAACCATACTTCACTTACACTTATAACTGTGCATGATGTAGAGTTAGAGTAAATGGATGTTAAAAAAACAACTTTTCTACTTAGTTAGCTAAAGGAAGAGATATGTGCCAACAAAATGGTTCCATTTTTTTGGGAAAGCATGACCATGTATTTTTATTGAAGAAGTAATTATGTAGTTTGAAGTAGTTGATTATATAATGTGACAAGAGGTTTGATGAACTTATGACCAAGCCCCCATACAAAAATAAGTGTATGAATAGCTAGTAGATAAGTCTTAAATTCAACTCATAAATTACTACTACTTTCACTTATTCAAGAGTTTAAAAACTCCAAAAGAGATAAACTCCATTTCTATTTTCATTTCCAATATAATTCATAGAAAATAAGCTATAATGTGGAGGAAAATTTGACTTGATAATTGTCTTTTTTATGTTTGTTATTACTTTTAAGTATGTTAAACTTAGTTATCTTATCTATCTACAAGTTGATTATAAAATTGTAGGTGGCACGTCTTGTAGGACATAGATTACATACAAAATCCATGTTGTGGATTTAAAAAAATGGCTCATTTATATTTTTTTCTCCCTTTATGGTTTTCAAAGGAATGTACAAATAATACGAGATTACTATAAATAAATACAAGAATACGATGGACTATAGGCAAGGAAGCAAATAGTGCAAACTAATAAAATGGAGAAAAAAAGGTACATGTTTTAATTGAATAGAATTTATATTCACATAGAAAAGTTGAAACAAAGAAGGAGGAAAAAAAAAGTAACCATATCATTTTTTAAATGTTAGGTTATATAAAACCATTTTTTGGGGTAAGTACGTAAGAATTATATTATCAAATAAACTTGAAAATACAAACTCCAAAAGATGCAAAAATATTTCTCCACCCTAATTACTTACATGGGAAACTAACTTATCAAATGGTTTACAATGGTGGATACTTTCTTACTTGGTAGCCAGTTCCTTAAGAATAATCTCGAGAAGCTGTCTTAGGGACCTTTCCCTTTTAAGAAAAATATGTGTGTTTATCTCCTCCCAAATGTAACAAGTAGCAACAACTAACATGAATCCAAGGATAGCAGCTTGAGTTTAAGGGACTCTTCCCCCTTTCATCCATTACATGACCATGGGGAGAGAGATTTCCTAATGAGTACAACACAATCACTTCATTAAAGTATTCCATATCACCTTTGCAAACTTTCATTAAAAAAAAAAGAGTATATATTATCTATGCATGCTCTTTACATAAAATAGTGACTTCATTAACCTCAAGACCCATCTTCTGCATTCGATCTTTGGTGAAATGTTGACTGTGAAATACAAGTCATAGGTGAAGTCTATGTCGTGGTACACTGATTGTATTCCACACCACCATATGCCAAGAACCAGGCTCTCCTTTAGGTATGACTAAATCATAGCATTTGCTAATACTATAGAAGCCATCAACCAACACTTGAATAGATGAAGAACTGTCATATATAGGCCCATATAGGTTCTTCCTCGTTGCTCTTCTTTAATCTATAATTGAATCCATGTGAATGTTGGGTAGGGAAGTGATTATAAAAAAATTGGTACTTTTATTTTATTCATTCGTAGGATTTTTTTATGTTTAATAAAAATAGTATATTTTATATTGTAATGAATAATATACTTACTATGTAACCTACCAACAAATTACAACCCTCTGAATTGTATTTTAACTTTTAAGGTCCTTTTTGTGATATAAATAAATTGGTGAATTCACATATGTTGATGTAGTACTACATTTGATTCATTATGATTGTTATATTAGCAAAGTTTTTTCTATTCAAGATAAGGGTCATTTTGTATTCTCAATACTAAAATTAAATTAATTTTACAAATTTACCCTACATATTAAATGTTTTCTACTATAAATATCATTTAGTGAAGGTATATTTAGTAATTACTCAATAATAAATTTGTGTATTTTATAAATGTGCAAATATCAAAAATTATATTATTTATTTTATACTAGATGTAGTATTATATTTGCATAATTATTGATATGCCAATCCATATTTTAATATACTTTCTCATGTAGAACATTAAATATAATACTTATTATGCATTATATAATATAGAAAAACAAAAAATATTTTCATGTTGATTTAATAAGTAACATTTTTTAGGAATTAGTTCTTAATTGTGAGATCATGACTTGTATTTATGTGTGTAGTCTAGCATAGATTGTTGTATACATTTGGAGAAGTTTGGTCCCAAAAGGAGATAAAGGGAGAAAACACTGGGGGGATGTTTTTGAACACGGCGTGCATTTACTTAGTATACTTGGTCCCACAATATTTTGGAAAAAGTTGTGAGTTTTATAAAATAAAAACACAGGCCCTTGTGTTTAGTAACACAAACTATGGTTTTTCCTATTGTCTACTATTCACTTTTGTCAGTTACATACTTCTATAAATAGATGTGTGTAAAACCCCTAGCAATGTGTTATATCCCATTAAATTTTTCCAAGCTGTATCCTCTTGTACTCTCTTGTGTGTTTTAAGATAATTGTGTATTGAGTGATATTGTGATAATTGTTTGATTCTCCTTGTAATTACTAGTGATGTATGCAGTAAAGATCATCATTGTTTCCTCAATTTTTCTTACATTCTAATTTTTCTCTTAATTAGATTTAGGAATTACTTGATTGCTTGTTAGATTAGGTCATAGACATTCATATCTGGTGAATTTTTTCCAATATTAATTTATTATTCTTCCATAACAATAAAATAGTATAGATCTTAAGTTTCTTCAGATCAAAAACTAAATTTATAATTTGGTTTGATGGAGTTAGTTTATAGAACACATATGTTTTTTTATTCATTTATAATTTTTCTTTAACCTAAATTTATATTAGAACTATTAGGATAATGTGACCCACTATGTCAACTAGCTAACGGGATAGCACTCTCTCTACACTACCTGAGTGCAAAAGACAATATCAAAAAATACCAAAGATTTGATTTAAATAACATAGTTATTAGGAAATGTAAAAGTAAATTGCAATTACAAGATTAAAGATTTATGAGAAGAAAACAGTGGAGACTTTTATTATGCAGTACCCCACTTTTTAGGGTCATTAATGTGTGTTAATCTATGTATTTAATCGTCATCTAAGGGGTTTTAATCACAATCTAGAGGTGTGTTTAAAGTTTGGTATTTCTATCATTGGGCTTGGTTTGAATTTTAGAAGGCAAATGATTTTTAGGGTAATTAGCCGATTGGTTTAGGGTACCAATCTATTATCTTGTTCCTTAAAATGAAGTTTTGAAACCTGGCAAACTGATTGACTGTTTTTGGGTACCATTTGAATAGTTCAACAAAGCTATTTGTTCTTTGGGCAAGAATTTTATTACGGATCTTTTTCCAGCAATTTTGTAGCTTCATGATTTTGTTTTGGGTAATTTGTTGATAATTTTTATAAATCATTTAACCCTTCCTCACTTTTTTTTTACTGATTTGCAATGGATTTATGGGTTTAGAATTCCAAAAGAAATGTTGATGAATTCATCCTCTTCTTCTTCTTCTTCTTCTTTTTCTTCTTCTTCTTCTTCCTCCTCCTCCTCCTTTTATCTCTCTTATGTTGCTGTGATATCTATAAGATTCCCTTTATGATCCTTCCTTCTGATTCCTTACCCGATCTTGCCTTCTTCATCCTTTTTTCTTCCTTAGTTTCTCTATTTCCCTTGAGGTGGTTAAATCTCTTTGATTTTCTCTCTAATCTATGGTTTTATTTTCGTTCTTATGAGATTTTAAGGGATTGACTAAGTTTTAATATTATTTTTTAAGATGCTTAAGACTTGGAGGGGTTTGGATTTTCAAGTTGAGGATGGCTTTTGCAATCTTTTGGTGGGGTTTGCTAAGTTTTCTTGAGGTAAACCATTATCTTCTTTATTTGGTGGAAAATGGTGCGAGTAAGTGAAGTGTATGTTCTATGTTCTATGTTTTTTTGGGTGAAATAATGAGTCTTGAAGATGAAAATGCTTTGAGCATGTTATGGATTGAATAAATGAAATAGTAGGTTGAAAATCCTAACTTGGAATCTTGCGTACATTAACCTTATGGTTATGATTTGAATTTATGGCTACCTTGGGAATTTTGATAATTTTAGCAACATGATAATGTGTAGTTTTGCATAAAGTTATAACTTGAAAGAACATGATATATGAATATTTAGTTCTTTTAATGATTTTGGAAAAGGTACAAGCATGATTTCAATATTCTATTGAGATTCTAAGCATGATTTAGGTGTTACAAATGTTAATCCATGAATATTACTTGTGATGAACCTTATGTGATATATGATTTATGTTGATATTGAATGAGAAAATCTTAAAGAATTTGATTGTATGTGGATTTGCATGATAGGGTTTGTTTTTGCTCGATTGATCATCTAGACCATGTAATTGATTGACTAGTCTAGGAGATTGATCAATCGGTCACCATGAACAAAGTGTATTGGATAGGTGTGTCACTTGTAAAAAGTCCAAGAGTCACTTCTACCAGGGGCTCTACACTCATTTGCCTATCCCACATCATTCATGGGATCATGTAAGTATGGACTTCATTGTAACATTGCCTAAGCTAGAAATGTAAAGTGATGTTATAATAGTGGTGGTGGATTAGTTCTCTAAGATGGCTCATTTTGTTGTCTGTCATAAGACGAATGACACCTCTTATATAGCCAAACTATTCTTTATGGATATAGTTAGGCTATATGGTATTCCCAAGTCACCTACCATCCACAAACCAATGGGAAAATTGAGGTCACCAATAGGACCCTCACAATGCTCCTCAAAAGTTTGGTTCATGCATCCTCAAAAGATTGGGACACCAAAATTTCACATACCAAGTTTGCCTAAACCGATCCCCAACCTATGCTAAGGGACTCTCATCCTTTGAAGTAGTATATGGGGTAAACCCTACTACTCTCATCGATCTCTTACCTCTTCCCATCTAGGCCCACGCCAACTTTGAAGCACAAGAAAAGGCTAGGGTAATGAAGAAGTTTCATGAGCAGGTGAGTTCAAACATTGAGAAGGTAAATAAAATGAAAAAGAGTAAAGCGAACAAACACTAAAGATAATGTGTGTATGAACAAGGATATCTAGTTTGGCTTCACATTAGGAAGGAATGATTTCCTTCTAAAATGAATAAAAAAACTCATACCTAGAAGTGATGGTCCATACAAAGTTATTGAAAAGATTGGTGATAGAGCATATAAATTGCAGCTATAAGAAAAAATGTGAGATATATCAAACACATTTCATGTGGGAGATCTACTTTCTTACGTTCATGATGAACCATTCAAAGACAAGGAGGTTGTTTTTCAAGAGGGAGAGGATCATGTGGGAGCATATTCATTTGATGATCACAATCTCATCATTAATTTTTTCAATTTTGAGAGCCACAAAACTCTCCTTACTTGGAAAAATTAATCCTCCAATAAAACCTAGCCATGAAAGCCTTGTAAAGCCCCCTTTTGTACCATCCATAAAAAACCCCAAAATAGGCCACCATTAGCTACATCTTTTCCTCTAATTTTTTCCATCCTTTTTAACCCATTTTACCTTAATATTTTAACCCTAAAAATTATACAAAAATGCAGCTCATTTTGCACCCATTAGTGCCACACAAAACAACCATCCATCTCAAGTTGTATGTCAAGTCTTGTTTAGCACTTGAGAAGAACAATGCAGATTTTGGGAAAGAACAATGCAGGTTAAAAGACATTCCTTACTCCCTTTTGTTACTTACAAGATTAAAATGGCATTTTTCTCTTTTATTTTGAGACATGTGGCTGATATTTGAGTTAGAACATGTGTTAAGTAGGTATTCATGTTCGAAAATCTATCAACCATACCTACCCATGACCAAAACTCATGGTTGGAATATTAGGTAGATTTACTCCTTTATTTTAGCTCAAATCACATACATTAGTAGGCTGATTTGTAACTTTTAATCCTACACTTATCTATAAGTGTCAAAGGTAGAATGAAAAAGAAAACACAGAACTTATTGGCTAAATTTTTTTCTCAAGTAAATTGAGGATCGTCCCTTCAAAACAAAAGTGTAAGAGTTTGAAGTTTTGAAAAAATATTCCAAAATTTATCCTAAGAGTTTAAAACCTTAGGTGGTTCTTGTAAGTATTGATTCAAGGGGTTACCAAGGATCAATTTTATTCTTTCAAAATATTTCCCCCATTATTCTCTTTGTTTTGGTTATTCTAAGTTGTCTTGGAACACCATGTCCTAGTAAGACCTAATTTGGATCTCATATGCATTAACTATATATTACAAAAACTAATATAACAAAACAAAAGGTCAAAAATTCACACTTTCAACAAAATGATAGGGGTGATCAAGAGGGAAGAACAAAGTGCTAATTTCACAAATTAACCTCCTTTCCTTATTTAAAAATAAATAGAGGCAAGATTAGGGAATTATAAAGTAAAAGATCAAGAGAAAAAGAAGAGAAGGAGGAGGAAGAGTGTCAAAAATCTAGGAAGCAAGGACAAAGGAGAAGGATAAAGAAGAACACCAATAACTCAAGAAAAAAGGATGAGAGAGAAGAGAGCAACCAAAAGGAAAAAAAGAGCAAAATGTAATGAAATTAATCCAAGCAAAGTTAGAAAGGGGATGCATAAGGTAGTTTACATTTTGATGAGATAAGGAGGGGAGGGTGGCTTATTGCACAGTTGAATGAAGAGGACAACAAGTGAGGTGTGTAAGAATGTGGAGTGTAAAATGGTTAAATAAAAATATGAGAAACCAAATAATCAAGAAAAGGAACTATGGGGATTGTGTGGTCAACATTTACCAAGACTAGGGAGGTCTGGATTGACAAAGTTAAAGGGATAAAAGAGGAGAGAGAAATGGTTGAGTGCAAGAAATTCATAAAGGAAAAAGGTAAAATGTATAGGTTTAGAACGAAAAACAAGAATAGGCTCAAGAGATTACAAAAAATATGAAATATATCATAATATGATCAAGGAAGGTCAAAGGTGAATTTTTTGTGACCCAAAAATATTTTATCAACTTTATATTATTTTCAATCTATTAAAGATCAATAAACAAGAAAAAATTAGGTAAATACCAAAACAAATTCCAAAAAGCATCAAAATTTATTGGAAGGTTCAAATAAAAGTGAGGAATTTAAATAAATCATTTTTTTAGCATAAGAGTTGAATTATAGCTAAAAAAAATCAAATATCATAAAAGAAAAGTAAACATATAGATTTAGAGTGCCGACTGACACCCCCACGATCAACTACCTAAGTCCTGGATGAACACTGTATTATTGGATGACAACTAATAGACCGAAGGCCTTTACAGGTAAACTAACACTCCATAAATTCTAATTCCTATCCAATTTCAATTCCAATTATATAACAACTCAATGTATAAATTATTACACAATATAAAGACACATCCAGCATAGAATATCCAACAATAGTTTCAATACTTAATTATATATAAAATACCAATTTTATAATTACAATTTCAATTAGGGTTTATTAATAATGGGGTATTATAATAGGCCTCTAGCCTCCGATCATCCATAAATTTCTTTTAGTTATGGTCCTAAAAAATTGACATCTAGATTGTGTAAATTATAACTAAACTTTTCTTCACCATGTCTAATGGACAAAAACGAGCGACCATTCTTGTCTAGCTTTTTTCTCTCACCCCTTGGAATGTGAACAAATACACAATAGCCAAAAACTCTTAGATATTTGTATTCCACATTCTTTTTGAACTATACTTCATCAAAAACATCTCTATTTAGAGAACTTGATGGAGATCGGGTTGATGATGTAAGATGTCATTTGTAAAGCTTCTCCCCAAATTTTTCAGTGGAAGCTCGACATGTGAGAGTAACGCTTTCTCTATCAATGTGTGTGTGTGTGTGTATTTTTAAAACATTTTATCACTCCCTTGTGTTGATGAATTTTATGAATGGTCATCTCATGTCAAATTACATGAACCTTATATTATTTGTTAAATGGACCGAGGTATTCACCTCAATTGTTTTTCTAAATGCACTTTAAGTTCCTTTGAGTCTCACACTCAACCTTAGCATGAAAGACCTTTAAAATTGGTCAACACATGATCCTTTATCATTTATCTTAATGGGTTATACCCAAAGATTCCTAAGAAATTCATCGATGAATGCCATAAAGTATAATAATCCACCCAAGAACTTCACCCTCATCTAACCACATACATCTTAGAAGACTCGGTCTAGATTTCCTTTAACTAGGATGTTGGATACCTTGATAAAATAAGCTTGAATCTACTTACCAATGACATAGTGGGCACACCTATCAACCTCACCACCTCATACCTTGGGAACTTCACCTCAACTATGGAGAATCTTCATCCCCTTTTCACTTATATGACCCTAGGATTGATGACATGCCTCATACAAGTTTTCTATTGAACTAACATCTACCTTGGGTTGACACACCATTTCCATTGTCCGATACAGTGAGCAACACATTTTTCCCCTAAACACTATAAGCGTCCCTTTTATCAAATTCCATAAGACTCTTCCAAATTGACACATGTAGCCTTCATCATCGAGATTAATTCTTAAGCCTAGAATGTGTCTAAATTTCTTAAGTTATATAGTACAACCCAAACTCATCTTTAGGCATATACTCCTTATACTGATTGTCTTTTAGATGTCATCTCCATATGTACTTAACTGAAATATTAGGATTTATAGGAGGCAAATTACTCCTTGTATGGGGTGACGTAGTCGGACACACGAATGTTCATCATCCAGTTAGCCATTGCACATGAAGTGATCATATAAGCACTTATATGGTTCGACACAACCATCAGGTTGACATTATCATTATTGATAATTACCATCTCCCTAACCTTTTCTTTCCCCTTTGCATCATTCCTTATCTCTCAATAATCTTTTTTCCAATGGTTGAAATTTCCATAATGGAATTGAATCACAACTTATCCTTCTTTGAGTTCCCCATTCTACTCGTAAACCTCGCCATCTTCTTCCTATTTATGGTTCTATATCGATCCATTATAAGAGCCTCAAACTTTGGGGCATTGCTAATTCTACCCTATATTCTCATCTCTTATCATAGAAGTGAAATTGTCACCGATACCTGCGTGAGGTTTCTACCAAAAGTAAAATTGTTGAGAGACACACATAGAGTCACCTAGTTGTATGGTTAAGAGACTAGCTACAGAAAATCGAAAACCCTATCCCCAAAGATGGTTTTCATGTTCTTCAATTATATGGATATGCTCTAGAACTTATTGAGGTGTGCTGCAATGGGTTCTCCACCTTCATACTTCAATTTTTTCAACTTCTTCATGAATTGTAACTTATTTCCAATGGTCTTATTCACATAATGCGAATCCAACTCGGACCACACTACAAATGTCATGGTTTCATTATTAACATAATGAGTAGCATTGTTATCTACCCATTGACGGATGAAACCACAAACTCTTCAATCAAGCTTCTTCCACTTCCCTTCTTTTTCTTTCATGCTTTCGGGAATGATTTCCCTATTTTTAAATAGCTCAGCCAATTCTTTTACATAAAAAAAATCTTCCATTTTTCTCTTTCATGGCCTATAATTTGTTTAATTCAACATCACCATGACCGACTTACTAGCTTCCATGACCACCAACATAAGTTTTGATACCAGTTATCGGAACAATACGACCCATTGCATCAACTAGTTGATAAGATGACACATTTCCTTAGTTAGTTGAGTACTGAAGACAGGATAAAAAAATACTAAGGATTTAATCCTTGATTTATAGAAGGAAGAAAATGAAGAAGTTTATTGACTATGAAGAATGAGAAAAAAATGAGAGCTTACACCAATTATTACAAATGGTCAGATGAGGGCCTTTTATACTCTCACTCATAACTAAGTGTACAGATAACTATCGTTAGCTAACAAATTTATAAAAAATATTACCTGGCATTAATCTGATTCAAAGGAAGTGTGCAAATTACTATCTAATGATTATCCCTATGACTTATAGAGCTGGCAATCGGGTGAGTCGGGTCACTATCAGATCGGGTTACATGATAATCGGGTCATATTAGTTTCGGATAATCTCGAATCATTTTTTCGGGTTGGGCTGGGTCAGGTTTGATTCAAATCAACTCAGTATCAGATAATCTCGGGTCATTCTAAGCTCTCGGATCAGGTCTAGTTGAGATCGTATGAACTCAGATTCGGGTAAATTTAGGTTGTTCTAATTTTGGTTCGGATTCGGATTGGGCTCGGGTGAGTTTGAATTATTATATCTCCGGGTCGAATTTGGATTGGATTTAGGTCATTTCATATTTGAATCATGCTTGTGTCATTTTGTTTCTTTTTTTATTCCAAAATTTTATTAAAAGCTAATTATTTTGAGATCATTTATTTTAATATATCTTATTCAATTAAAAGCAAATTATTATATTAATTGTTTTGGGGCCTTAGAATTTTTTTTCATTATTTCATTTTTGGAGATGTATTTGACATTTCAAATTTAAAAGTTTTCAAATCATATCACTTTTTTTTATGTTAAGGTATAACTTAAAATTCAACTCTATTATTAGCTTGGTCATATTGAGTTCGAGTATTATTTTAAGTTTATATTATATTTATATCTTTTACGCTCCTTACATAATATTAACTTACAATAATAATTGATAATTGATAACAAATGAAGGCTTGTAAGGTTGTACTTCTCATATTATTTTTATAAGAGATTGATCACATCATATCAACATAATTTTAATAATAATAATAATAATAATAGTAATAATAATTAATGAATATCAATTATGGAAAAAATAATAATAATAACATATTAGTTTTTTATATATTTTGATTAGATCATATCAAGCCAGATTAGATAAAAATTAGATAAAATAAGTAATAATGACTATTATTGATAAAAGATCAACTAATATTGACTTCTTACTATTTAACATTGTCGATGTAATAAAAAAATATTAATCTTCAATTTTCATAATAAATAACTAACATTCTCACTTTAGATTTTTCCTACTTTCCTATGATATTGTAGGTGTTATATTGCAAAGTATGGCCATATAGATACTAACATATAGTGTTCAAGACTACACTGTTATTATCTTATGGTACTAGATGAAATCATAGAAGTGAACTAATATTTAGATGGTATAGAAGATTTTTTCCTTTTTTCTCTACTTTTATTTCTATACTTTAATATTGGTATCAATGGATATTATATTTATTTATACATGAGTGATATAAATTTTAAGAAAGTATATTGTTTCCAGATTTTGATGTAAGTGCTAGTATGGATTAGTTGCACATCTATATTATTTCATGTTATATGAAGTTTTGGAAATTTTGAGTTATGGGTTAAGGTTAATTTTCGGGTCCGGGTTGAATATTTATAGATTTATAATTTTTTGGATAATATCATATTTCGGATAAATAATGGATCAGGTCGGGTCATTTCTCATTTATAGTTTTTCGGGTTATATCGGGTTTCGGGTGAGTAGCTGGTCGGGTTTATTTCGGGCTTACAATTTCTCAGGTTATATCGGATATCGGATATGTATTGGATCGGGTCGGATAGATTTCGGGCTTTTAGTTATTTAGATAAAATCAGATCAGATTTCGGATGGATCAAGTCGGTATTCATCGAATTTTTCTAGTCGGATCAAATTTTGCCAGCTCTAAATTGATTTAACCCCATCAATCATAGGCTTCCAACTAATGAGTACCAAATCTCTTAAATGATAGGATTTCCTAACGACTCTCTTCCTTCCCATTCTTTGCTCTATTTGTGTCCATATCTTCTCCTTCCTCCTTTGATAGTGTGCCAAGCTAGTGTAGACAAATAGTTTTCGCCAACCTTGACTTGGCTAAATTCTTCTTAAGTTTGGTTTGACAACTAATTTCATCGGTTGGTCTTGTGTAGTCGACACACTTTACTTGGATAACTCACCTTAGCTAACTGATGCACTAAGGATAGTGGACCCTCATGACCAATTAGGGATGGCAACAGGACGGGTTGGGGATAGGGACCTCATCCCCATCCCTGAACCCGATAAGAAAATTAATCTTCGAACCCGACCAGATCTTCGATTTATTCTCCGACCTTAAAATTCGATTCGATCTCCGATCTCGTCCCCAATCTTCAAGTCTTTTTTATATTATAATTTAAATTTATACTCTATAAAAAATTATATTATATTATATTATATATATATATATATATAATATTCGGGGCAGGTTCGGGGATGAAGACCCCAAAACTGTCCCCGCCCCGTCCCAAAAAAAATTCCGTAAGAAATCCCCAAACTCGAATTCAAACAAGGAATCCCCGACGGAGCACCGAACCCGCGGAAAAACTTGGCACCCCAATAACCAATCAACCAACATGCTTTGCTGATAACTCACTCTAGCCACCTCGACCATCACGCTTTGTTGATCGATCCACTATAGCTAACAGACCGACTTTATATCTTAGCATTGTTCATTAAGACACTTTATTTGTCAAGGAGCCCCAACATGAACTACGTTTGATCAATTTGTACATCCGTGGAGAATGATGCATAATAAAAATGGCATAATATATATGACAAAGGTTGGTAATATTGAGATAATAAAGTAATAATTCATTTAATTGTATAAGTTTTTTTTACCTGTCGAAATAAATAAGATATCTAAAGTTTAATTTAAGACATTCATGGTGTGGATGGATTTTATAATATCAACGGATAAAGAGGGGAATTTGAACTTAAGATCTATTATAAGTAGATTTACGATAGAATTAGATTTGGCCTATTTTGAGGGGATTGACAAGGGGGTATGTATATATATTAATCATGCACGTGGCTAAGCTGATCAACGTCAATGTAACAACTAGAGGTGGCAATCGGGTCGGACGGGTCGGGTCATTTCGGATCATTTGACTGTTGCGGGTCAGGTGCGGGTCGGGTCGGGTCACTAACGGGTCGGATCATTTTGAATCATTCAATTTGTCGGGTCGGGTCATTTCGGTTGCGGGTCATTTCGGGTCAATTTGTCGGGTCGGGTCGGTTGCGGGTCGAGTCATTTCGGGTCAATTTATCGGGTCGGTTTCGGGTCGGGTCATTTTGGTTCCGGGTCATTTCGGGTTAATTAATTTGTCGGGTCGAGTTGGGTCCGCCCGTTCGGGTTAAGAAAACTCGGATTCGGATAATTTCGGGTTAACTTGACTGGTAGGATTGGGTTGATTTCGTGTCATTTTATAATTCACGTGAGTAGGTGGCTTCGGCCCGTTCAAGTCATTTCATATTTTCATGTAATAATATAATATGACGGGTTAGTTATGTTCGGGTTGTTTTGAGTTAAGTTGATGGGTGGGGTCATTTCATACAATTTGATGGGTTGAATTCAATTAGTTACGGGTTAACTTAATGGGTCGAGTTTTGACGGGTTTACTCATATTCGAGTCTAAGTAATTATCATTTAATAAATCATAAATATTAGAGACAAACAATCATAAGATTAATATTGCAGATAAAAGAATTAAAAATATTAAATGCGCTTTATTTTCATAAATAAATAGTAAAGATATTTATAAATTTTAATAATAAAAAATATTGCGCTTTGAATCAAACAAAGATATTTATCATTGATTATAATTTATTTGATAACTTAAAATATTTAATTACTTAAAAAAGATAATTTTATAAAATAAAGATGATCAAAACAAGGCTATACATGTAATTTATTATTATAATATATTATGATGTCTGATCAGGTTAATGTTGGGTCAGATCGGGTGATTGTCGGGTCGGGTCGAAGTGGGTCGGGTCACTATCGGGTTGGGTCAATTACGGGTCGGGTCGGCATCGGATCAGGTCAATGACGGATCGGGTCACTATCAGGTCGGGTCAATAACGGATCATGGGTTGGAATCGGATCGGGTCGGGTTGATTATTATCGAATCAGTGTCGGATCGGGTCAATGTCGGGTCGGATCAGGTTGGGTCGGGTTGTTAAATTTTTCAGATCGTATCGGGTCGAATTTCGTTTGAATCGGATCGATTGGACGGGTCGGGTCAACTTTTGCCAGTTCAAACGTAGGAAAAGGAGTACAACTTGGAGCAATTTCTACATTAAAACAACATTTCATACAAGAGGGTTTAGAGTGAGCTCAGCCCAACAATTTGTCCGAAACTGAGGTAAGACACGAAGTCATTTGGTGGGAGCCAGGGCAACGAGGAGCAAAAGACGCAGAAGTTGGTTAGAAGATTCCTTTCCTCCTTCATCCTCCTTTTCTTTCATTCCTTGACTTCTCCGCTGCCCTGCCACTGAAATTCCCAAAACAATCCCCCTCTCTGTTTTCTGGGTTTATATATTCCTCTCTGTCTTTTCCAGCCCCACCCCGCTCAATCAGAGAGCGACGTAAGTGATAAAAGGCATTATTTCTTATAGTCTGCTCATTTCCAAAGACATATCACTGGTTCACACGAACAAGCTGCATGTTCGCTATAATAAAACTATATATATATATATATATATATCCAGTTTCATCTTTCATTTTGTTACTATGATTTAGTTCTCTATTTTTCCCTCGGTCCCTTACATCCGTACCAACAATCGCAGACCACCTCACCCTCCACGCCCGCTTTCCTATTCCATCTCTGCCCTTTTCCAAACGCGTCATTCACACTGATCTCTTTCATCTCCAACATCAAAATCTAGCATATCTCATTCATTTTGTGACGCCCCCCCCCTTCATATATGGTCCAATCAATTTCCCTCCTCCTCTGGCATATATCCATCACATCTTCAAACATCTGAGGGGGATAAAGGAAAATGAAAGGAAAAAGTAGGAAGAAGGATAAAATGGAGGAAAAGGGCACTCTGCAAGTTAACAATCAAAGGGGAGCTATGATGGAGGTCCTTAGACAAGGAAGTGAGCTAACAAAGCAACTTCAAAATCAACTCCAACATTCACCAAAAAGATCTCAGGATACAAAAGCATACTTGATTGAGAAAATCTTAGCCTGCTATGAGCAAGCAATGTCAATGGCTCTTTCTAGCCGCTCAATTAATGGTATCAGCGGTTATATTTCCCAAACCGCGACATCTGCTGCTGGGTTTAGCTCTTGGAGTGAGATCTCTGACCAAGACCGTAATCATCATCAATACATCACTGCACATCATGTCTCCACGAACAGGTACACACACACATAAAAGGACACCGTATCTCATACATATTTAAATTGATCAACAAATGGATATCATCATGAATTCCTGATTGGAACAATCAACTGCTTTAATTTATCATTTTTCTTTCTTTATATAATTGAGAAAAGCTTACAGAAACTATTTCTTAAATTTTTTTTAGAATTAAATAGAGCCCTAAATGTTATATATACGCAAATGTTATACATCTTGATGGTTGATTTCGGGCGGTATATTTAATTATGTGCAACTCGTACAATGTTTGCAGGAAGACACTGCCACGGTGGAGTAAGACAGTTAAGGTTGCATGTGGGTCTGCATCGCGCCTAGAAGGCCCACTTGACGATGGCTACAATTGGAGAAAATACGGACAAAAGGATATACATGGAGCTAAATTCCCGAGGTATATAGGGTGTGTTTGGATATGCTTCAATGTTTCATATAATTATTATATTAAAATTATTTTATTATTAGCCCACACGAATAAATATATAGGGTGTATTTGGATGAGCGGCTTGAATTTTTTTTTTAACCTATTTGTATTATAAATTTACTAAATTTTGTCAAAACTATTAAAAATTGTGATTGAATAATAGTTATTACAGACCAAAACGCTCCCCAAACATACCAGGGGTACACATGGGTTGAACGTATCATTTAAATAGGCTTGGTTTTGTATGGAAGTTGTTGTTGGCTATTACTTTATACATGCTACGTATGTATGAAATATTAATGAAGAGGAAGATGACGAGCTGTTTCTAAATTTCAAAAGTTTTCCTGATCCCGTACTTCAATCATGAATCCACTGTATTAGCTTTTACTTTTTGGGTATCTTTTGAGGGTGAGTGATGTCATCATGGCCCGAAGGGGACTTCTTTTTTCTTTTTGGGTATCTTTTGAGGGTGAGTGAAACGAACAGTCGTATATTGCAATGAGGCGGTTGTCAAGTAATATGATAATAAAAAGTTGATATTCAATTTGCAGGGCATACTACAGATGTACCTACAGAAACTCACGAGGCTGTTCGGCAACCAAACATGTCCAAAAGACAGATGAAGATCCAACCATCTTCCATGTCAAATACCGTGGCCATCATACCTGCAGCAGCATCAAACAACTTCCCATCCTCCATAATCCTCAATCTCAAATCCTCTCTTCACCTCCACCGAATCCAGAGCCGTCGTCAGTACTAATCCCGCCAGAAACAGACCTCCGCCCTCAACAAAAACTACCAGCTGAACAGTCTCTTGAGATCAAAACCGAGAACCTAACTGACCATTATCATCATCAAGTGGCAGTAGCAGATGACCATCACCAACGTATCTTCAGAAACTTCTCATTCCCTACCTCCGGGGCTTTACTCGACAACGAAACGATAGAAGACTACACCTTTCCTGATCCATTTTCGTACGGATTTGGTGAAAGTAATTATTATGGTGAGGGTTTTAATGGACATATTTATGAATCTAATTCTTTTGATCCTCAAGCTGCGGGTGGATATGATTTTGGGCTTGTGCTTGATGGACTCGATAATGATCCTCATTTCACAATTGATGGCCTGTTTCCTTGATTGATATGTGCAAGTCAACGTGCCTGGATTGTCCAATAACGTTGCTACGGAGCAATAAATATTCATTCCAGGTCGGATCTCAGCGTATCACGTATGTTTAACGTTGTTTAGGATAGCATTAGAAAAATAGCTAATAGCATTAGGCAAAAGCTGTTAGCGCATGTTTAATAAATAGAAAGATATGTTTAGTATGTAATTAGCTTATTTCTTTTTGGGTATGAATGGGAGCTGTTCCCTCTCTATCAGGGAGGGTCTCTTGTGATTTCTGTGCGTAACTCTGTACGTACTACGTACACTTGCGGGATAATATTTTTAAGCCAATTTGCTTAACAACTTAATTTGTTGATTAAATTTATAAAAAAAAATTAATAATAACATGCATGCACTACTCCATGCAAAGCCGCTGATTAACCGGATCAATTTCATGTAAGGGTTCTTTACATCTTAAAATTATGAAAAATTGGTCCGGCCAATAAAAATTGGTGTACCGTTCAGAAATCGACAACAAATCTGATCAAGAACCACTTGGATTCGTATATAATTTAATTTTTTTAATATATTTATATTTATGACCTAATATATACCGCTAGGTCGACAATTAAGTCAATAAATTAGTAATAATATAAATTTGATGATCAATTAGATTTTTAAAATTATACGTACGTGACCTCACTACTACGAAAATAGAAAATAATAACGGAACATTAATAACGGTGGTTCGGAAAGTGAAAATTAATGCGCGGGATAGTTTTGATAACGGTTATGGTTCAAAACCGTTATTAAAATATGTTTTAATAACGGTTCTTGTAGGAACCGTTATTAAAACCCCAGTTCCATCCGCCTTTTATTTCGTCCAGTTTTGTTTCGTACCAAAAATTTCAGACTCTCTACACCTTCCCTCTCTTACTCTCCTCTTGCAAACCCTCGCACCACCACACCATGCACAACTACTCCGGATCCTCTCAAGTCAGAGAAACCACCACTTGTTCTCTTTTACACTACCAACTCTCTTCGTCCTTGTAGCACCACACCTCTGCTATTATCGTCTTTGCATGTGCTGTCATTCTTTCACACCTAGCCAGCACTTCTTCCTTCTTCCTCCGCCGTATTTGTAGGTGGTCGCCACTCTCCTCTTGCTCACCGCAGGTTTTCTTGCTCGTCGCCGCTCCTTTTACCTATATTTTTGTTCTTTTGCTCGTAGCTTTTTCTCTTCTAATATATATATATATATATATATGCATGCATGTTGATACAGGGTTGTGTTATTTGTTATTGAAAGATTATAGTTTGTCGTTCAAAAATGTGTTGGTGAAAAATATTGTTGTTTGTTGTTAAATTTATAGCAGTATTGTTATATATTAACAAATACATGTGTTGGCCGAGACCTTTACATATATATATATATATATATATATATATAACATGCATGAGTGTAGAATTATATACGAAGTTAGAGAAATAAAATACTTCAAATTATTAGTAATGTCACTCATAAAAACTATATATATACATTTTCATTAATAAGTATAGGACACTATAAGATATAGGAAATATCATATAATGAAATGAAAATATATTTTACATATGCACATCATTAAATGAAATTTTCAATTAGAGATGCATATGTTAATGATTTTTATTTGATGAGGATTAAATAGATATAGAAAATAAAATATATATATATAGAGGGAAATAATTGTGTATAATAATAATGATAATAATAATTATTATTATTATTATTTTAATAATAAAAAAATATTAATATAGGATTTATTATGGTTTAATTATAGTTAGCTAGGTTTAGGATTAGGGTTTATTAGGTTTAGGGTTAGTTTTTATTATAATTTATTAGGGTTAGGGTTTAGAGTTTATTATACTACATATAAAAGTGAATAATTAAATAGAGAGGAATAATAATGTATAATAATAATAATAATAATAATAGTGTTTTAATAATAATAATAATATAGGATTTATTAGGGTTTAATTATAGTTAGATAGGTTTAAGATCATTATCTTATGATGTTTAGGGTTAGGTTTTATTATAATTTATTAGGGTTAGGGTTAGGGTTTTGCAATTATTATACTAAATATAAAAGTGAATAATTAAATAGAGAGGAATAATTGTGTATAATAATAATAATAATAATAATAATATAGGATTTATTAGGGTTTAATTATAGGTAGCTAGGTTTAGGATCATTATCTTATGAGGTTTAGGTTTAGTTTTTATTATAATTTATTAGGGTTAAGGTTAGAGTTTAGTGTTTATTATACTAAATATAAAAGTAAAAAATTAAATAGATAGGAATAATTGTGTATTATAATAATAATAATAATAATAATAATAATAATAATAGTGTTTTAATAATAATAATAATATAGGATATATTAGGGTTTAATTATCGTTAGCTAGGTTTAGGATTATGGTTCAATTAGGTTTAGAGTTAGTTTTTATTATAATTTATTAGGTTAAGAGTTTGGGTTTGGGTTTAGCGTTTATTATACTAAATATAATAATTAATATGTGCTCTTATAACAAACTATTATATACATTATTCTCAACTCTACTTTTAATAGTATCATATTATTAAACTTAACATATATATATATATATATATATATATATATATATTATTAATATTTACTTGATTTTACTATACATAGCTTGAACGATTTGATGATAGTTTGATGTTCAACTAGTTTGTTAAATATATAATTAAAGATTATGTACTTATTTTAAATAGTTTGATGTTGTTAGCTTTACATAGTTGGTTAAGATCTGGTAGAATATATTTATGATTTTTCTAGCTAGTTGAAGATCATTTTACATATTTTGTAATTTAGATCCTTTCGAAAACAACCTTGATGATAAGATTTAGGGTTCGCATTTGTAGGTAGTGAGATGACATACCCTCCACCATATCTATGCATAGCGCCACATGCAGATCTACGGACTTATGACATATGGTTATACAACAAGCTAGGTCGGTTGTATGCGAGTGGCTCATCCTATCACCCCTTCCATTTCATATCATATTACCTACTATTGACCCTGCCTCAGATAGAGCCATGGGCGTTGGCTACGTCTACTTTTTTACATTGGTTTGTCCACCACACTGATGCACCACACCCGAGATTTATTGAGGGTAAGGTGTTTGCTAGAGAGTATGATAGGATATCAAGAGATCTGATGGTCATTGATGATGAGTGGAGGTTTCGTCATAGCTTTCCTCCGAGCATCCACCCCGGTTACCCTAGAATATCCGTGAGTAGACTCTTTAGCGATGATGTCAGGTATCAGATGATATATCGTGATGAGTGGACTTTCAGAGTTATAGTTATTAGTCAGGCTCGACAAGGCTATCGGGGGATTTAGTTTTACAGTTATGAGTTTTCATTTTTTAGGTATTTGGGTTGTAGCAACCTTTTGATGTATATAGTGTTGCTATTGCTTTAATCCCGTAGTATGTATATCTTTTGTAATTTGAACCATTGTACAATGTTTTGTTGTGTATATATCTATGTATATATATATATATGAAATCTTTCTAAGTATGAGCAGTTTGAGTATTAATATGTTTTTAGAAACGTGTTAGCATGATTCGTATATATATATAGAATAGCATGATATATTTGAGATTAATTCTTTCTAAGCATGAGCAGTTTCTAAATATATGTATCAGATTGAAATGCCCTAAAACAAAATTTTAAGAATTTTAGTTAAATAAGGATTTATTAGAAAAATTAATTAAATAAATTATTTTTATTAAAATAAAGGGAATTAATTAGGGCAAATCAAGATGAAAATAATAAATATTTTAATTAAGAAAAATTAAGGTATTTTGCTAATTAAATTGGAATTTAGAAAAATATTTCAAAAATCCTAAATTAGCTTAAAAAGAAAATTAAATATTATTTTATTTAAATATTATTATTTTTAAATATCCCAAATATTCAAATTAATTTAATTAACCCAACCCACCTTTTTTCCCTTTTTCCTTTTTTTCTTCCTTTTTCTTTCTTCTTCTTTTTTTTCTTCCTCCTTCCCGATCTGGGCTAGCCTAACTGCCCAAACCCCTCTCCCCTTTCTTCCTTCGGCATGGCCCAAGACTGAAACGCTGCTTTTTATTTAAGTTTACCACGTCAACGGTCTGGTCTTCTTTTCTTTCTTTTCTTTTTCCCACCCAGCCGGTCCAGTCCCCCTCCTCCTTCTTCCTTCTTCTTCCTTCCTTCCCCGTCGACCTGTAACACCTCCCCGCTCCCTGGTTTTTCACCGTCGATCACGCCCTATTGACTGGTTGTTTCTTCTCCTCTCTCCTCCCCTAACTCACTGGTCACTTTGACCCAACCCACCTCCCTTCCTTCTCGCGGGATTCCTTCTCTTTATATGCAACTACCCTACCACCTTTTTGAATTTTTGTCAGCCAATTGTCACCACTGGTGAGTCCAAACTGATCTGCCCTCTTCCCTCGTCATTCCCCTGACCTTATCCTCTCCTTTAAGCCTTATAAATACCCCCTACCCAGCCTGGAATCGAGTCTTCCCCAAACCCTAGAATTCCCTTTCTCATACACTGCTGCCACTTCAGACATTATGTCTACCTCCGTCGGCCAATGCCGCCGCCCACTCTACCCACTCGAGTACTCCTTGAACCGCCCTATAACTAACTACACCTCCCATCTCCCTCGATTTTCCCTACACAAGCCACCCCGGCTATGCAAAGAAGCCCCCTTGACCAGCCCTTTCTTCCCCATCCGTCGCCCTTCGCACCACCCTTAACCACCATTTCCGCCGCCACCACTTCCCCTTACACCTCCCAAAAACACCTGTAGACCCTCCTCTATCTCCCCTTACTCTTCTTTTTCTCTTCCTCCCTTTCCTCCTCTCTTTCTCTTCTTCCACTTTCGGCCACCAATACCACCGTCGTGCACCACCACCATTGGTTGCGCCACCACCCTCATTCTACACCTCTCCATCTAGGTAGTCCTAAACACCCCTACTTCCACCCTTATTCTTCCCCTCTTTTTCCCAGCATTTAACTTTTCCTCTTTTCTTCTCTTTTTCTAGCCACCGCTACCGTCGCTGTGCACCACTGCCGGTGCCGCCTATCACCACCAACCCAAGGTGGAACTCTAAACCCTCTCAATCCTTTTTCACTATTTATACAAGCTTTATTTGTTTATTTTATTTTATTTACATTATATTTGAATATATTATTATTATTATTATTATTATTATTATTATTATTATTATTATTATTATTATTATTATTATTATTTCTACTGAGGATCGAGGCCCTATTCTATTTTTATTTTGAATATTATTATTTTATTATTATTTCTACTGAGAGTCGAGGCCCTATTCTATTTTTATTTTGAATATTATTATTATTATTATTGTCATTTTCATTATTATTATTATTATTATTATTATCATTAATATTATTATTAGTGTTATTATTATTTCAAAGTAGGGTCAAAAACCCTACTTTACATTATCTTTGATTTATACTAATATTATTATTGTTATTGTTGTTGTTGTTATGATTATTTCGTATTACTATTATTTTTTTATAATTATTATTATTATTATTATTAGTAGTAGTAGTAGTAGTAGTAGTAGTAGTAGTATTGTTATTAGTATTATTTTGGTGAAAGGTCGAAGCCCTTATTTCACCATTTTTTTTAATGATACTAATATTATTATCGTTATTATTATTATCGTTATTATTATTATTATTATTATTATTATTATTATTATTATTATTAGGGTAAAATTTTTAAATCTTATATTATCATCTTTTACAACATTACTATTATTTCTTATATCTTTAGCAAAAGTAGTAATTATTTAATGTTATTATTATTATTATTATTATTATTATTTTATTAAAACCCTAATCTTAGCATAAATAAAGAATAATGGTATTTTTAATTAGGAAGGAATCTAATCTTTAGCTTTTCCCTCATATAGGTGAGACCAATCAAAGCCCTAAGGAGGCATAGGAGGTGCTCCAAGACCGGTATCGTTTTAGGTAAGGGTGTAGTTAAGGCCGTATGTATGTAATGCGTCTTATATGCCTTATATGCCATCTGCCATAATATGTGATGTATCTTATGTGTAATGTTACAAATATATTATGTATGGTGAGGCTTGGAGTTGAGGTATGTTATTTGTTACCTTATGATTTGTATATTATATGTTTGTGTTGTGAATGTGATGTGATATAATGTGACCCTGTAAGACATGCATGCTAGGTTATGAAATATGATGTTATGGAGTGAAATGATGTGGAGTTGACCTAAATGTTGCATGACCATAAATGGAGAAATCTAGGGTTTTACATGGTAGAATCTAGGGTTTGCATAGAGGAATCTAGGGTTTTGCATGGTAGAATCTAGGTTTTTGCATGGAGAAATCTAGGGTTTTGTATGAATGGATCTAGGGTTTGCATGGAAGAATCTAAGTACATAGGGAAGAATCTAGGGTTCGCACGGGTGAATCTAGGGTTTCACGTGGGAGTTTTAGGATTTTGCATGAAAAGGTTTGAAGAGTCACATGGGATGTATAAAGTCTGCATGGGGGTGAATTCTGCGCATGGAAAGTTGATTTGGGGTGTGAGAAAGGTGATGGAAGTGTTGTTTGGGTGTTTGAGCACCTTGTATGAAAATAGTACGTGGGACGGTATAAGGGTGCACAGGAGACCGAGCTAGGGTTTGGTGTGGTCAGCTAGGGTTTTGTAGTCACATGTGTATTTGGTGATTAAAGTGTGATGATGAGGGTGGAATCTATGGATTGTGATGTATGGAGTGTTAAAAATGATTTGGGTTGTGTGAGGTGGAGTAGGATGGGCCACTTAGGCCTAAATTAGAGTTTCGGACTAGAACCCTAGAGTGAGACGGTGAGTAGACTTGGAAGTGTAAGGTAGTGGCCCTTGATCCACATACATGAGAAATGGGATCTAGTGTGAGTTAGGGTAAGGAGGAAAGGATGTTGAGCCAAGTTAGGAATTACATGAGTCTTACGATGTGAGATAGGTCCTTTTGAGGATAAGCATAGAAGGAGTTAGTCATGCATGTCTAGGGTTAAAATTTTGAATAAGGCACTTAAGATATTAATCATGTAAAGTGAAAGATTATTGAGCCGGTTCCAAGCTGATCCACCGGTTAGGAATAGTGGTTAGGATATCCCACCCTATAAGTGTCTGATCTACCGGCTATAGTAGTGGTCAAGAGCTTTATGCCCTATGTATTTTCGGCCCACCGGCTAAAATAGTAGGGGATCCCGAGCTCAATAAACCAAATATGAGTTTGCTAAGGCACATAAAAGACACTAAGTACTTACAGTGAAACACCATGCTAGCAGGAACTAAATTGATCCACCGATAAGCAATAGTGGTTAGGGTGTTTCACCCTATATGTGACCAGTCCACCAATTATAATAGTGGTTAGGGCATGATGCCCTATATGTGACCGAGGCACCAGCTAAAATAGTGGGAGTTTCCTATACTCTCATGGATTGATAAAAAGGTATGGCATAAAATGAGTTATGATAAGAGATGAATTAATCCGGATTATGGATGGCATTTATGTATTTATTTATTTATTTACTCACCTAATGTGATTGTATGTTGTTTATTATCCTTCATGGTTTTATGCACTTTTATACATTGGCCTTAGTACTCGATTACCTTACTTAGTACATAGCATACTGATCACTCTTTTCATAGGTGTTGCTCATTCCCACGAGTAGGAGACCCATCTGACGTGGTGCAGGTAGGTGATGCTTATTTTGATGCCTTCAATATTCATGAGGCATTAGGTGGGGATGAGTGCTGAGTCAGACCTAGGTCGAGGACTAGGAGAGACGTGGTCGAATCCTCTCTTTATAACATTCTATTTCCTTATGTTATTTCCTTTCTGTATTGGATTTTCCAGAGTTAAACATTATCGTTTGCATACATTATTCCCTTCAAGGAATTTTGATTTCGTACTTTGATATATGTAACTTTTTACGCGTACTCTGATTTATATGCTTTGATTCTTCTAGTTTCTCTTTTTATGAACTCTTATTTTAAGTATTGGTTAAGTTTAATGAATATCCTTTTAGCCTTAGAACTTAGTACCGGAACGGTAGGAGTGAACCAGTCTGGTACTAAGTCTAGCAGTAACATTCTCAAAATTTATAGGTTTTAATTTAATTATTTCTGTTTAAAAAATAGTAAATTTTGGGGTGTTACACAGATCCTGAAACCATTCCTAAAATAAGGGGAAAAAACAAAGAAGGAAAAGAAGGCAATGACGGTAATAATATTGTAACATATGATATGTGTGTTAGTTTTTTTAAATGCATTTTTCGACATTCCTAATAGGATATTTATTGTATCGATAATATAGTGAGACATTATGGTCAATACATAACTTGTAACATAATTTATTTGTTGATTTTTTGTAGAGATATGGCGAACAAAAACATTTATAGGGACAACAGTGATGAAGAAGGGAAAAGATGACCTACTATTATGAGAATCATCACTGAGATGAAAAACAAAGGAGAAATGGTCAAGTTGGGATGGAATACTTACAATCTTCCCATTGGCCCTTATGCAGACATGTTCTTGATGTACATTTCACTCGTGACCCGTAACCGTGTTCCTATCTCCTATAATAATTGGAAGTAGGTTCCAAATGGTCATAAGGAGCATATTTGGCAAGAAATCATGGTAAATATGTTATTTTATGTAATCATTTTTGTATGTCAAATGTTATTAATTTTAATACATTAACATCGGTATACATCTATATGTCTTATTTTGCAGAGAATCTTCAATATCCCGAAGACTAGGAAGAAATGGCTTCTTAGACATTGTGGGGAGCCTCTAAGAACATTTAGGTCATTCTTAGCTTCTAGAAAAATGTACAAAAAGAGGGATGGTTCTCTACGGCAGAACCCACCCAAACCATATGGTTTCATCGATCAAGAAAGTTGGAACCAATTTATTATATATCGTCATACGGGAGATTTTAAGGTATTTATTAGATAATAATTAAACTTTTTGTACCCAATATTATGCTTAATATTGAAATAACAATGTGACTATATTTTGGCTTGTAACATAATAAAAAAGTGCCAAAAATAAAGAGATTGCGAAGCAGAATAAATAACGGCATAATATGGCTCACAAAGGCTATGCAGGCCTTGAAGAGGAGTTGGTATGCAATTTTGATTTATCTATTTACATGTAATTGTCAAATTTTATAATAATATTCTTAATTAAGAATATTTTTTGATTTATAGCTCCTAGCCCAAGACTTGGATCCATGTACCTCGTCCATTAATATTGGTACATTATGGAAGAAGGCTAGAGAAACAAAAGATGGATATATTAATGAAGATGTAGATGTTGCAGCCAAAAAAATTGTAAGTTTGTAGATATCTAGAACCCTACTTAGTTTTATTTTAGAAAACTATTTTATTATGCTTATTCCTATAAACTAAATTTACATATATTGTATACATTACAAGACGAACTTCAAACGTCAAATGCTGAGGAGGGGTGGACCAATATAACATTATGTCCCAGGCTACAGGAATTGTAAAACACCCTGGAAGAGACAAGGGTCTTGGATTAGGTGTTACAAGAATGAGCGTATGTGGTCTATCTCGTGGTTCTCGTAGCACTAATGAGAAAGTGGCCATTCTCACCCAAAAATTGAACGTGGAATTTGAACGGATGGCAACAATGGAGCAAGAGTTGTCATTTATTAAATCTCAAGGGTATAAGCCATCCGATTCAGTCGACCATGATCGGCTTCACATACCCTGTGTAAATAGTGTCAGGGACGGTTGCGAAGCTAATGCACGTCTTTCTTCTCTCCCCGAGGTAAGCATTACAAAATATAAATTATTATTAAATGTATTTGGTGTAATAAATAATTAATAATGTGTAATATTTTATTTTAGGGTTTGCATAAATGTGACTTGTTAGCGAATGACCTTTCAACTCTTTCGGTGAAAGGAAGGGTACGCATGAGTCATAATACCCAAACGCAAACAGTCCACGGGTATAACTTAGCCCTAAATACAAGACCGGTGAGCATTGACACTCCAATCATTGGCAGTGTGCCCTTGCCTTGTTATAAAGAGTGCGATGAGGCAGCCACAATGCTAGAAGCTCATGGAAGCTTCATGCCTTGGCCTACGGATCAAATATGTCTCACTACTGAAGAGGTAATGACATCCAACATCTTCATTAGACCTTATTTATTAGTTACACTATGTATACTTTTTTCATATACATATGCTCAATACATATTTTGTTTATTATTTTCAATTAAGGAATCAAAAAAGAAGATTGTTCCTACTAGTAAAACCAAGAGAGGTACTACTAGAACGAGCAACAGAAAAGAGGGTGCTGCTAAAAGAAAGAGAGCTAAATCTAAAAAATTAGTTGCCCCACAAAATATTCCTTCTTTAGAGAAGAGCCAACCTCCACCAACACTACCATTATTGTATTTCTATACTCAAAACTACATCAGGGACAATTTTATTTTCATTAATTGCCGTCCCAAGTATGTTGGGAGGGACAATGCTACTTACATGGTATTAACGATTAACATAAGCGACATTTATAATCAGGAATGGATGTCAACTACAAGTGTTGATGTCTATGTCACATAAATATTATTTCATATTTGACCTCTTATATGAGTTATTAGTTATTAAAAAATATGCATTGTTATTGTCATCCATAGGTTGGTAGCTAGTGGTGCTATAATGGAGGGAATGTTGTCCTCTATTGTGTTTGTGTGCCCATACTACATAGCTGATGGTACTACAATAAAAGAGGGTAGGCACATAAACTATATAGTGAATCACATTTTAATTGAGGGACACAACAAGCTTTATCTCATTCCTCACCTCGCAACTGAACATTGGGTTTTGTACGCCGTCCGACCTGATCTTAATAAAGTCTATGTGTTTGATTTCCTTCGAACCTATGGCGTGCCTTTTGAACTCGCTCATTGTGGTGGGAAGGAATTAATCGACATGTTAGTATACTTTTCACTTCTTACTTCATTAGATTATTTATGCATATATTATACTTTCATTATTTGAGGTATATATACTTACAATCTTGTGTATCCAACTCTATTTATTAGGGCACTACGGACAACATATCAAAGGAGAGGTGGGAATGGTGTCCCAAACCAAAAGAGTCTTCAATATGAGCCTATCATGGTAAGTAGGAAGACAACTATTTTGTATTTAGTTTTAATTCAAAGTAATATCTAATAGTTAGAGAGCCAACTGAATATTTGACAATCTCCATAATAGCAAAATAGCGATGATTGTGGATACTATGTATGTATAGCAATGGATCTGATAGTCTAGAACAGATCGGTCAATATAGATTCAAGCCATGTATGTTTGCTTTTCCATATTTTTCCATCAATGAATCATGATGTAATACCCCAATTTTTACAACTGAAAAATTTCGTTTTAATGAAAAAGTTTAGCCGAAGCGAAATCACAAAACGTAAATTATGGGGATATTACCACCGCACTTAGTACCAGATCGATTCACTTCTACCGTTCCAGTACCAAGTGCTAAGGCTAATTGGGATAGACATCAAACATGAGTCAATAGTTAAAACGAGAATTCATAAAAGAAATAAGTCATTAACCGTACAAGAAACTAGAGTGCGGTAATCAAAAGATACAATCCAAAAGTACAGTTTTAAAGTTCCAACGTCTGAAACATCATACACTAGAAATAAACTAAATATAAAGATGTAGGAAAGATAAGGAGGACGGTAGACTCCGACCACGTCACTCTCAACCCCCAAGCTAGGTCTAGGCCCAACTCTCAGCCCCGCCCGTTGCCTCGTAAGAGTCGTAGGAACCGAAGATAGAATCATCAACCTCCACTAAGTCAGAAGGGCCTTCTGCTCGTGGGAATGAGCAACACCCATGAAACGAGTGGTCAGTACGCTACATACTGAGCAAGGTAACCGTATAAATAAGGCTAACACATAAGAGCATATAACATAATCACAATCACGTGATAGCACATAGTTTCTCAGGTAAATAAAGGCCCACACTGTTAATTTATTCTCTAGATAATACTCGTTTCACACCATAATTCTTATCAATCCATGCGAGTACGAGAACCCCACTATTATAGCCTGTGGATCGGTCACTTACAGGGCAAAATGCACCTGACCACTATTATACGCCGGTGGATCAGTCACCAGGGCAAACGCTCCTGGCCACTATTATGCTAGTGGATCGTTCTGACCCCAACTCTCATGATGTTCCACTGTAAGTACTTAGTATCTTTTACGTGTATTAACAACTTAGGGTTTGGTTTACTTAGCTTGGGATCCCCCACTATTATTGCTGGTGGGCCGGTCACTTGTGGGACGATGTCCAAACCACTATTATTTGCCGGTGGATCGGTCACTTATAGGGTATTTTACCGTATCTTATTCAACAGATTCCTCCCTAAACATGCATGGCTAACTCCAGCTATACTTATCCTCTTAAGAGGGCCCGTCCCATATCTTGAGACCTCTACGCCTCCTAACTCACTTCGACATCCTTCCCTTAATCTACTTATTTATACCAAGAACCCGACTCCTAAGTGTGTGGGTCAAGGCCCACCACCTTATACCCCAAAGTCTACTCACCACATTCTCCTAGGGTTTCTCTAGAAACCCTAACTTGGGCCTATGTGGCCCATCCTTTTCTACCTCACACAACCCAGACTAGTTTATCACCCCTACACATCACGACCCTTAGGTTCCACCATCACTTCATGCCCCACTCATTCTCACTTATTTTTATTATTTTCTTTTTCTTCTTCCCCCTACTCAAATTAGGGTTTCCTCTTAAACTCTAGCCTAGTCTCCTATGCACCCTTGTACTATCCCACGTACTATTTTTGGCCCGAACCCCCCAGACGCCCAAACAAAACTTCTATGACCTTCCTCACGCCCCGAGGCAACTTTCCATATGTAAAGTTTGCCCCCATGCGGACTCTAACCATCCCATGCAAACCCTAGTTCCTCCTATACCTACATTAGCCAACTTATTTCCCCTTGGTTATCTTTCTTTCCCATTTTTCTTTCTCATGCCTCCAACCCACATCACCACATCAAATACCCTAGCATGCATGTCCTAAGGGCCACATCACATCACATCACAACTTGCAGCATATCCATATTAGTACATAACATAAAAGAGTACATGAACATACCTCGGTTCTAAGCCACGCTACACATAAATCAGTTAAGATAATAGCATATAGAACACGACATATAATTATACAGGACATCCAAGGCAAGTAAGACACATAACACACAGGCGGCCTTAGCTACACCCTTACCTAAAAGTCGTCAGGCTAGGAGCACGCTCCTACGCTAATGCAATAATAATAAGGATAGTAGTAGTAGTAGTAGTAGTAGTAGTAGTAGTAGTAGTAGTAATAGTAATAACAAAGTTGTAGTCTTAATCAATACCATTAATTAGAAACTCTTTAGAATAAGAGTTAGAACATAATAATAGTAGTAGTAGTAGTAGTAATAATAATAATAATAATAACACTAATAATAATAGTTAATAATAATACTATTAATATAAAAATCATTAACACTTTTATGCACAAAGTTTAAGGGTTAAGGAGTTGGGAGACCACCTAGGCTTGGTGGTGGAGCCAACGGCGGCGTGGCCACGGCGGCGGCGGTAGTGGAGGAAGAAGGGTGGTGGACAGATGGATGTGGAGGCTAGGGGAGAGGGAAGTAGGGGGAAATGGAGGTGTGGGGAGGTAGGGTAAGGTCCCCTGGTTGTTTTGGGGGTAGAGGTGGCACTACAGGCGGCAGAACCGGCGGCAAATGACAGTACGAGGGGATGCATAGGGTCGAATGGGGTTGTTCGGGAAGGTGACTCTACACGGCTGGGGTGACTCGTGCAGGGCAAGGAAAGGAAGGGTGGTGGCTTGGTTGTGTAGAGGGAGGTGCAGGGAAAGTTTTGGTGGCTGGAGTGGGCGGTGACAATGGCCGACGGCGAAGAAAAGAGGGGCTAAACAGGCGGTGGCGCAAGGGTCAGTTTTTTGGGGTGCCAAAATCAAAACTCGATTATGGCAGCCTTCGGGGCTCTTTATAGCTCGATCAGAAGGGGAAAATGACAAAGGGAAGTGGGAGAGTAGGGGGAAAGGGGTTATGGGCTCCGACCAGCGCAGGTCTACCTTTGTAGGCCATATCTTGTCGGGGAAGAAGGAATGGAACGTGCAGGAGAGGGGAGGAATGGCCCTGTTGAAATGGCGGGTAAGTGAACGAGAAAGAGAGGGAAGGAATGGTCAGAGTGGGTGGTGTGGTTGGTGGCAGGATTCCCAGCGCCTATTGAGGGACTTGCAGGGCGCGGGAGGTTAAAGATGATGCGGGGCGGGTTGGACCAGCGGTCCAAGGGAAAAAAAGAAAGAAAGAAAAAGGGGAGGCCGAGACGGTTGGGAGAGGGGAGAAAAATGAAGACGTAGGCTTGGGCCGTGCAGGGGAAGGGGAAGGAGTTGGGCCAACGGGCCAGCCCAGGTCGGGGAAGAAAAAGGAAGAGAAGGAAAGGAAAGAAAAGGAAAATGAGGGGAAAAAAGGAAAAAGAAAAAGGAAAAAAGAAAAGGAAAGGTGGGTTGGCTTAATTAATATATTTTGGGTATTTTGGGATATTTAATAGAATATTAATATTAAAATATTAATTAAATTCTCATTTCAGGTTAATTTAGGGATTTTGAAAGATTTTTCTTAAATTACATTTTAATTAGCAAAATACTCAAATTTTTTCTATTTAAATTATTTATTAATTTCTCCTAGATTTACCTTAATTAATTCCGTCTTATTTTAATAAAAATATTTTATTTAATTAAGTTTCCTAATAATTTCTTATTTGGCCATGATTCCCTAAATTAGGTTTTTGGAGTATTTCACATAACATATATATTTGATACTTGACCTAAGTGCTAACTGTATATTAATTGAAACTTGGGCATTGTAGATTGTCACCGATGACTATGCACGAGCCTAGAAATACAATGTTGATGAAATTGATGAAGTTAGAGAATGATGGGCTAAGCACGTGCACTCATTCCTTCGGTATTAGTTAGGGATCTATATTTTACATGCATGTTTAGGTTTGTATTTTGTCTATGTCTTTTGGTCTTCTAGTATATGATGTATGAAATTTTTGACTTTGGAGTGTAGAGCTACCTAATTGTGGTATGGCTACTAATTTTCACTCCTCGGTATGCACAGTGTATTCAGACATATGAATTAAAGCTTGATTGAAAATATGGAGTGTCATGTGGGAGGAAGACATGCATGTATTTATGAATGGATGTTGTTTTATATTGCAGATTTGGTAAATATTTGAACATACAACTGTGTATGTAGGCAGGAATAAAACAGCAAAACATTAAAAAAGCATATGGTTTTAATAACGATTCTTATTAAGAACCGTTATTAAAATCATGTATTTAATATCAAATTTATGCTCATTTAATACGTATTAGGGTTAAAAAATGCATAATCAATTACCGAAACCCCAATTGGATCATAAAGTTTTAATAACGGTTCTTATCAAAATTGTTATTAAAACTATGTATTTAATCTCAAATTTATGCTCATTTAACACGTATTAGGGTTTAATAAATGCATAATCATTAACTGAAACCTAATTAGGTCATGTTTTAATAATAGTTTTTATTAAGAATTGTTATTAAAACTATGTATCTAATCTCAAATTTATGCTTATTTAATACATATTAGGGTTTAATAAATGCATAATCATTGACTGAAACCCTAATTGGATCATATTTTAACAACAGTTTTTGTAATTAACTATTATTAAAACCTGGTTTTTAACAATGGTTTTTACTTGAAAATCTTTATTAAATATGAAGTTTGCGTACATATTCGCGGGTTTTTGTATATTTTTTATGACAGTTATGAACTGTTATTAAAGATTTAATAACAGGTGGTTCAATAACATTTCAAAACCATTATTAAAACCCTAAAATAACCGTTATTAAAACCCCTTCCTAAGGTAGTGCCCCAAGAATTTAGGCCCCTCCTATTTTCATTTGTTTTCACCCCTTGAGTAAAAATAAAATAAAAATTAAAAAAAATCCTTTAAAGTCTAAACCAAGAATTGGCTAGAAATAAAGATAATGGGCGTGTTCATTTATATTCCCAAAACCATGACACCTTGAGTTAGTGGCAGACACATCTTCATTCAATTAATTCTTAAGCCATGCCTCTAAATCACTCAACCCTTCTCCATACTCTTAAATTTCATTCAAGTGATGGACTAGTAACACTCTCCCTCGTCTCTTATGTTTGGCCAACTCCCTCTCCCTCCCTTCCCCTCACTCTCCCTCCCACCTTAGGGAACTTGGTCTTGTTTTTGTTTTATGTAACACTTTATACACTTTACTTTTCATTTCTTTCATTCAACAAAAATAGTATAAGTGTGCTCTCACCTCTCTCCTCTTTTCCTTGTTGTAACAGAGAGCTTCCCTTGTTCTTTACCCTTTATTCTTCAATTTTCTTTTTATATTATCTTTCCTATTTATATTTTGGAGTAAAAGACAATTAGGCCTTAGGCGTTTGTGAAGTAAGCTTTGAAAAAAAAATCCTTTGAAAAAAAAGGGATTGATCTTATTCCCTATATCTTATGATTTGATCTAGTACTGTGTTATGTTACAAGGACTTTTAATATAGGATTCTTTCTATTTTTAAAGTATTAAAGAGGATTTGGAATCATAGATTGAAGGGACTATTAATTTCTTTCTTTTAACTTAACTCTAACCTATGCTAAATCATTTCCCCCTCTTTCCTATATGTAACAAAAAAAAGTGACATAGTATACCATGTTTTTTCTTTATTATTTGATAACCATGAATATTCCTTGCAAATAGCATTATAGCATGATATCCTTTCAATTATGGTTAATAAATTATCACCATAATATTTTATATGAATATGAATATATATTAAGCATGAGAAAATAAATGTAAGTATGTCATTAAATGTCTTCATATGTATTTTAGTACTTTTTTTTTAAAAAAAATGTATGAGTATGTTGTTAAATAACATTAAAAAAAACTCTGACAAGTTTGAGGAGCACGTGGCCTCCTACGTTTTTCTTTTACGATTATAGAAATTTTTGGCCATTTTTGATACATCCATTGTGTTCACTCCATGTTTTACTAAAAGTATATATCATATATGAAATTTTTATATTTTAGAATGTTTGGTGTAAAAAATGCATAAAAGAAGTTTTGTGAGCTTTAAGGGCATTTTTTGTACATTAATTTTGAATTTTTTTTCTAGAAAATATGTTGGAATTATGTATTATTAAATTAATTATGAGAAACGTGTATTAAATGGATTATTATATATTTTCTAGAAAAAATTTAAAAAAAGTGTGTATATTAGGGTTTTGCGTGAAAATGGTTATAAAAGCTAACCAAGGGCATTTTAGCCTATACATAAAATTTCGGGGGGGGACGAGAGCTACAATTTTATGTTAAAATCATCATTTTGACACTATAAAGCCTTTGTAAGAATTTTATTTTATATATTACAATAAATTTTGGTGATAATATACTTTAAATTGAGCTTATTTGATATAAAGGGTAAAATGATTGTTTCACCTAAGTGTTGGATTAATTTTATTGTATAATCTAACTCCATGTTTAATAATATTAATTTTACTTATATACAAGTCTTGCAATGAGTTCTTCTTAACGTTAATGAGTTTCGGTAATTGATGGTTTAATAATAGTGTTCAATTGCAATAAGGACATTATTATCATAAATGATAAAATATATGCTAGGTTTAATATGATGAAATTAAGGTGGACTTTTGCTAACTTTTAATTGACTTTAAAATCAACCGTTAATGTTATCTTACCTTATGGTTAACCTTTGATTAATTGAAAGTAATGATGATAAGTAGTTCATAATTGGTTAAGTGTGGGGGCTAATGGCTTTATGTGTTAACCTTGGACCTTTTAGTGGTTGTTTCCTTTAATATCTTGTAGCTAGATCGAAGATGATAATTCATAATAATGGATTATAAAAAATGATTAAGTGTTGAAAATTGGTAATGTGTGCTTCAAGATTTCTTATGTGATCACTTCAATAAAATACTAACAGTGAAAGACTCCAAGTTTGGAAGTTGTTTATTATTTATGATTAGGTTCCCTAGAGATGAGGCATTAGTCCCCTTGATTGAGGTTGTGTTAGTTACCGTTTGAGTGCTATTGAAATCTCAACATCTACTCTATTAAAATTCTATGAACCTATTAGAGGATATGCATATTTAAATATTAGATAACTAATGTAGATTTGTGAGCTGGCTTGAAATTTGAGTGACAAATACTAGTTACCATTAGCGTACGTAAAACTTGTTACTTATATATCCCTCTCAGGTCTTATTTAATTTAGAGTTATTTGATAAACATTGTAAATATTGAGAATTGGAATAAGTGTTAAATTATCCTTACCTTAGTGTGCCATTAGTTTTGTCAAGAGTGGATTATATGACATCATATGTGATTTTACTGTTGTCTATGAGTTATATGTTATTGCATGTGAAATCGATATCATATGAGATTATTGTACTTAACCTTGTTATCATATATGTGATGTATCTAGAATGATCTTATGTGTGTTTCCTTTTATATGTATCATGATTCCTTCACACAATTAGTAGTCTTGATTTACTCATTATGACCTATAATGATAGTATGCTTGAATCGAGTCCACTTCAATGATCTCAACTTTGTTCAAGGGAGCAATGGAAATGTTACACATCGGGCTATGTCTAAGTAGACATGTCGAGAGTTTTGATTGGCTAGAGTATTAGGATGAGAGCTATTTTTGGACTCTTGTTTCTCATCACCCATTGTATTATATTTTTGTACATTTATTTTGTATTGATCACGCATGATCCTCTTTTGTTGTACTTTAAAAGATTTGAATTTGATTATGAAGTATTTATTTAAATTGTATCATGCTATGTTTAATCTTAATTTTTTTTCAATGTTAAAGATGGGTATTAAAAGCCTTGTATCTGACTTGAGACAAGTCATGAAAATGTATCTTATGTAAGGTGTAGCGGTAACTATAACACTAATTTTCACTACTAAAAACCTTATGTCAATAAAAGCTTCAAAAATTTAAAAGAGGAAACAAGAATGCTACTACCACATCCAACGTGGAGATAGATATGTACAACATTTAACCCATATAAGGCACAAGGTTTAAATCACTACTAATTCAAAGTTTTAGTAACATCTATAACAAATGGATAAAAAACTATCACAAGGTGATATGCTAAGATGAGAAAACATAAGAAATTATACAAATTCATATGTACCACTATTAAAGGTAGAAAAAAAATAAACAAGATCTCAATACGAGCAAAAAACTACACTAGATAGCCTTACATTTTGGCACTACAATTTCCCAAGAAGAGCCACTCACTAGCCAAAATAAGCCCACGAACATAAACATATGAAGAGTGTAGTATTAGTACATAACCATAACAAGTAAGATAATATTCCATAGAGAGATAGCTTACACTCTTAGGGCATGGTAATACACAAGAAAATACATATGACCACATAACATTAACATGCAATAATATGGTACATGCAATAATACTATTCATAAATGATAATATTCATGCAATAACACTTAAACAAAAAGCCATACGCTACAAGAAAATAGATCTTTAGCAACAACCAAAAAATTTTGTTGCCAAAAATTATTTCTGGCAACTACTACCTATTGTGGCAAAAACTTGTTGCCATAAATGCCGCTTTTTTGTACAACAATAATATCTCGTTGCTATAATATATATTTTTATTGCCACAATAATTTATCATGGCTAAAATATAAATAATTTTTTTGACAAAAATTTTGTTGTAAAAAATATTATTTTCCAACAACTTGTCACTTCGTGACTAAAAAATTTACAAAACTAGAGGAAGAAAAAGTATACCGGCAATAAATTTAATATATCACATTTATAGTCATAACACTATCGTTGGTAAAAAGTTTTTTTTTCTCTATGATAACTTTGTTGCGACAACATATTTTTTGCAATAGATTTCAGTTGCACCTAAAATATTTTATAGTTATATTTTTATTTTATAGTTACTTTTTTATATTATAGTTATGTTTATTTTATGGTTATTTTATTATTTTATTTCTCATAATTTAAGAATTATTAAGCTAAAAAAACTAAAAATAGATTATGCTATTTTTTATGTAATGAAAATTAATCTAAGAGAAAATAAAAATAATAATTTTTTAAGAATCATAAAAAATATTATCCTATTTTTTCATTTTATGAAAATAATAAAAGAAAGAAATAAAAAAAATAGAAGATTATAAGAAAATTTTGTCCAACCTGTGAAAACTCTCTTCTTTAACAACATATATTATTTATTGTGGCCAAAAAGAGCTTCACAATTTTCAAAGTAACTTTAGCAATGGATTTTATTAATTGTGGAAAAAATAATTTTACAAATGTCAAACTAACTTTAGTAATGGATCTCAATAATTGTGGCCGAAAAAATTTTCATAAATTTCAAACTAACTTTAGTAACAAGTCTTATTTATTGTATCCAAAAATATTTTTACAAATGTCAAATGAACTTTAGCAACATATTTTATTAATTATAGCCAAAAGAAATTTTATAAATTTCAAACTAACTTTAGCAACAGATATAATCGTTATGGAAAATATAATTTTAGGTAAATAAAATAGCACTACCTTTCTATGCTAATGAACGACCTCAAAAAAAATTCAAAACATAAAACCATAAGCCCCTCTTTCTCATGACACAACCCATCTTCTTAGTTTTCACGACCCTTCACCATCAACGACTCCTTCCTTCACAACAACTTATTCCACCGTGCCCACCATCACCATAATCAAGGCATCTAGTGGTGCTTCCAATGAATGGTGGTGGTTTTTGTCGACCAGCAATGGACAACTTTCCATCTAACATCAATATCAACCAGCGCACATAAATTGGTTTCATCTCCTACAAAATTAGGGAGAATCAACCAGCCTAGTTAGCTTCCAAGGTATCAATCCTCTTCCTATTTCAATTTTTTAGCCTAATTTCATGTATGATTGATGTAGTAGTCGACTAGCATTTTGGTCTAATTACTATCCACTGAGTTCTGTATTGTCATTGTGATTGAGTCCATTCTTATTTCTCTTTCAAAATTAGATAATTGATTAAATGTTGGTACTGACTCGTTTGATGAAACCTCGTGCTCTTGCAATTTGAAAACTACTCAATTTATTGTACTTGGGTTGAAATCAAGTCTAGGTCATCAATTTGGTTTTAGATAGCCTTGTGTACTGGGGGCTTTTGGTTAGGTTTAAATAGTTGAATAATTTAATTGTTAGATTCCTGCACTTCTAAACAAGGTTTTATCTTGTGATTGTAGTAATTTCAAGCTGATATTTGATTCAATTCTGAAGCCGATGGAAGTATCGTTGCTCTACTACTTTCGGTTTGTTTGACATTTAAAGGGAAATTTGCATATATGATGATGTTGTTATATGCCTTAATCCTAATACTGCTTATATCTGATTTTGTATATTGATTTTGGAGTAATTGGTTACGATTAAAGTGGTAAAAATGATATTAAAAAAAACAAAAAATACGAGTTCAATTGATCAAGTACCTAGTTACATGATAATATTTAGATCAACGTAATGATAATTTTAGTATTATAATAATTTTTCATAATAGTGTAGCATGCATACTATAAACCAACCTCGATAGAACTTAAATTGAGATTCTATACAAATTTTGGAATTTCGCTGAAGTTGGTCCTGTGACCAACTTTAGTTTTGGAAAAAAAATCTTAGAATTCTAAATATTGTGTCTTCTTCAATCTTATGGAGATTTCATTGATAATATTGAGACATAATATATGACTATTATACTCTAATAAAAATTCTCTTTGTAGACACACATGTATACTATACTTTGAAATTTATAGAAATGAAATTGGGGTTATAGATTTTTTTATAACAATTAGATTAAAAAAAATTATAAAAATAATTGAAGTTGGCCTCGCGACCAACTTTGAACTTTGTTTTATGAGGGGTAGGTTAACTTAATTTGGGCCTACACCCCAATCATGCTTCCTTGTACTTAGTATATGGATTTTAGTGTTGTAATCTGATTATTGGATAGGCTTTATCCATATCTAACCTCATGTATGTAGGTGGTTGTAGGAGGCTAATAAGTGTATCAACTTTTAGTGATGTTGGTTTATGGCAGCCTCAAGCTGTATTGTATGCCTTGATTCTATTTTTGCTTATATTAGATGTTGTATATCAATTTTGGAGCAATTGGTTACCAAGCTTTTGTACTAATGTAATACCCCAAAATTTTAAAAACTGATAATTTAATAAATAACATTAATTTGAGATAAATTAACTTTAAAATTTATTTAATTTAATTATTTTGTATATTTTTGAGTATATAAAATTGGATATGAATATTTAATAAATGAAAATAAATATTTTGTTATTTTATAATACTCATTTTATTTAAGTAATTTTTTAAACCAATATTTTACTAAAATTATCCTTTTAAAACCAATATATTAAATTATATTAAATTAAATTATTAAATTAATTTACCTATCAAAAATATTAAATTCTATTATTCCATAAATTATTTTATCTTATTTCTCCCCAATTTTGCTTTTCCTTTTTTCCCTTTTTCCCTTTTCTTTCTCCTTTTTCTTCTTTTTCTCCTTTCCTTCCATTTCCTTTTTCTTTCCCTTCAGGCCACTAGGCCGTGACTCCCCCCTACGAGTTGAGCCATTGGCCCGTTTCTTTCCTATCCTTCTTCCCTTCTCCCGCGCGATGGCCCGACCTTCCCCCTTCTTTTCCAACCTTCTTTCCCCCCGTCTGGGCCAGCTAAGTCTTCTTTTTTGTTCTCCCCTTCCCCTCGCACGTGGTTCGGCCCGATTGCTCTTCTTTCTCCCTCACCTGGCCGGCCTACTCTCCTTCTTTGTTTCTTCTTCTCTTCTTCTTCCTCATTCCCTGACCATTGAGCATGTCATGGCAGTCCCTACAGCTCCTCCCTGCCAACACTTACCTCCCTGCAACTCTGCCCTCTTCCCCTCTCTCTCCCTCGTCCTTTTCTTCCCCTTTTCTAACCAACCCAACTCCTACAAATCCTCCCTGCATGCCTATTTTTTTCTCTTCTTCTCCTCATCTCCCTACCACCCTGCGCCCGTCAATCTGCACACCTCCCCCTACCACCACCTAACCGTCCATGCCTACATCATCCCTCTCTCGTTTTCTCCTTCTTCCTGCTTAAAAACCTTCCCATTCGAGCCCCTTCTTTCCCTCTCTCGACTTCTTCTCCCTTTATTCTTCTTTCCTTTCCTTCCCTTGTTTTGCTCTGCCACCCCCATTCCGCCATTGCCACTACCCTACCAACTGCATGTACTGCCTCCTGCCACCCCCTACTACCACCCTACACCACCAAGCCACTCCCTCGAGCCCTGCAGCCACCCTCCTTCCTCTTCTTTTCTTTTCCCTCCCTTCTCAACCTCCTCCCTACACCAGCGCCCTCCGCCGCTTCTGCCGCCTCCCAAGCCACCAACCCAATCCTTGCAACCTCCCCTACCACCCTTTACCTCCCTTGGCCAAAAACTAGCCCTATAGCCTTTCCTTCCTTCTTCTTTTCCTTCCTTCTCCTCCTCCGCCCAACCCTCTACCCACTTTTCCCATCCTACAACCGCTACTTCTACCACCCTTGGTCACCGATCACTCATCCCTGACCACCACACACAACCCTACCCCACCCTTACACCTAACCCCTGCCCTAACTCTCCTCCACCTACCCTCCTCCTAGCCCCTGAAACCCCAACCCGAACCAACACCCCCTCCCTTCTTCCACCTCTTCTTTGACCCCCTTCCCCCTTCATTTTTGCATGCAGCTCATGCTGCATGAGCAGCGTGAGTCTTGCCTTAATTTTGACCTAATCATTAATTAATTTTAAGGTATAAAAATAGTTGATGCATTATATATTAATTAAGATTTTGATATAAATAAATATTCCTTTGATTTTCCTACTTTTATTATGCTAATTCTGATATTATTTTTATGGATTGATTTTTACTAATCAAAGCTTGAATATTTAACCAGAGTACCGGTAAGGTTCAATTTTTGCGGGAAATAAGGTAACTGTTAAACCTTACTTAAACGTATGGATATACGTATGCTAGCACATTAAGGTTTTTAATGTGTTTATATGCATGATATATATTGTTAAGTATAATGTATTTAGTTGCTTATATTGATTGGTAAAAAGGAAAGCATGCTTATTTATGTGTCATATATAGAAATAATGCTCAAGGAAGGAGCTTTGTTATTAATAAAAATGTTAAGTGCTTATCTATGATATGTTATGTTAATGTGGCCATTGATGTATAAATATTATTATTATAGGCCCTAGGGGCATTTTAGTAATATTTCTTATATAAGAGTGTGGTTTAAATAATTATGGGTGCTAATGAGTATTATGATAAATAGCAATAGTTGGTGGAGTTGGATGATAGAAATGGAGCATTAATATTAATATTTTATGTAGTGAGGGTATTTTAGTAAAAGTGGTGTAATAAGGGCAATATGGTAAATTATTAGGGTAAGGGGTAATATGACAATTTTGTAAGTAAAGGGATAATATGGTAACATTGTAAGCAAAACGATAAAATGGTAATTTTGGAAATAAAGGGGCAAAATGATAATTTTGGGAGTAAAGGGGTAAAATGGTAATATGGTAATTTTGTGAGTTAAGGGGTGAAATGGTAATTTTGTAAGTAAAAGGGTAATATGATAATTTTGTAAGTAAAGGGGTGAAATGGTAATTATGTAAAGTAAAGGGATAAATTGGTAATTTAATAAAGGAGAAGGGTATTTTAGTAACTTGGTATAAAGGAAGGGTAAAATGGTAATTTATTGAAGTAGACGGGTAAAATGGTAACTTGGTATAAAGGAAGAGTAAAACGGTAATTTAATAAAGTGGAAGGGTAAAATGGTAAATTAGTGTAAAGGAAGGGTATTTTAGTAATTTGTAGAAAGAGGGGCAAAACGGTAAATATAATAATGAAGAGAGGCTAAATGGTAATTATAACAATGGAGAAGGGTAATTTGGTAATTTAACCAACTAAAAGGGTGGTTTGGTATTATGATAATGGAGAAGGGAAATTTGGTAATTTAACCAACTTAAAAGGTAATTTGGTAATTATAATAATGAAGAAGGGTAATTTGGTAATCTAACCAACCAAATGAGAAATTTGACAAGTGTAACAAATATAAATGGTGATTGGTAACTTAATGAGCCTAAGGGTAATTTAGTAATTATGCAACATCGAGGGTAATATGGTAATTATGCAAGTAAAGAGGGATGATTTAATAATTATACAAGTAAGGGGTAATTTGGTAATTTTTGTAGAGATGATAGGGGTAAATCATCAACTCGTATCTAGCATATCAATGGGTTAACGGAGTTTCATAATAAGATTCAAATAACAGTGAATAGCAAGATAAGGGTATTTAACAATCAATAAGTATTACAAGAACATGGCCTGACCTGAGATTAGATGGATAATTAAAGTCATGGTATAGTGTTATTCTTATATTCATGAAGGAAGTGTCTTAACCATTTATCACGCATGGTGTTGTGTGTTGGGTGTGAATTGAGGACATTTTAGGGTTATGTGTGCCATGATCCTTCGATGTGAACTAACCAGACTCTAAGACTGTAATGTGATTATGATATGATAACCCTTATGGCATGTGAACAAATGGAAACGAATCCTGAATCGAAATTGGATGAGATAATGATGGCCTTAATGATTCGTCTAGGTTATCTTGGATAATTGTATGAATAAGGATTACCTAATGATATCATAAACAATTAAAAGTGAATAAGTATCTGGTTTTTGTGTTTTTTGTAATCGCCTTAATTAAGATACTAATAATTAAAGTGGAAGACCTTGAGATCGGGAATGGTGGCTCTTTAGGGGTCGCTACCCTAAAGACGTGGTTTAGCCCACGATTATTATGGTATTTGCTAGTGTGCCTTAGTGCCCCATCCAAGCCCTACATCTTACTCTATCTAGCTCTACGGGCCTATTTAGGGGGTATGCATACTTATGGATTAGGTGTCCTTGTCGGTAAAGTATTGTGTAGCTCGTATGCTTTAATACAACCAGGGTACCTTTGCGTCTTTAGGTTGATGGTTGAAGGGTACTGAGTACCTTATATACACTAGTACGACCGGTGTACCTTTGTGTCTCTGGGATCTTGATCTCCTATTCGAGGTAAATAAATGGAACTGTCGTGCTAATTAAAAAGGAAGAATACTAATCATGAAAGTGAAAGGCAATTGAGTCGGGTCCAGATGGATTATATTATGAGTACCGGTACACCGGTTATAATAGTGTCCTAGGAGTGTTTTGCCCTGGAAGATGTATATGTGTATAGGTCCACCGAATATAATAGTGGCCCAGGAGTGCTTTGTCCTAGAAGATGTATATCTGTATTTCGGTCCATCGGCTACAATAATGGGGATCCCGAGCTTAATAAACCAAATATTGGATGTGAATAAATCATGGAAAATACTAATCACTTATAGTGGAACACCATGTGAGTCGAGGCTAGACCGATCCATCGGCGAATAATAGTGGTCAGAAGCGTTTTGCCTTGTATGTTTCTGGTCCACCGACTATAATAGTGGGGTTCCTGTACTCAAATGGATGTAATTCTAGATATAATGATTGATTAATGGCTTAGGGCCCAAAAGTATTGATTTCACATTATGATCCATTGATATTGACATGAGTTGGGCTTCAGTGCTTGTCCCTGCTTGGGTATATGATGAATTTGCTAAGTATACGGGTTTTGTGTTATACATTTTCTTGTTGTATAAGATGTGCCTTGTGTATTAGCCCGTATGTTATCTTTCTATATAGTTTTCGATTATGTGTTGCATGCGGGCCTACCTTTTAGTGTGGTTTAAAGAGTTACTCGGTACCATAGTATTGAAGAATTCCATTAGTGGGGCCCATTCCTATTCAATGGGTAGTGTCTCTTACAGGTCCTTTGTGGGTGCTATTTAAGTGGGTAACAGGAAAGAGCATAAGGATTATCCGAAAATTTCTAGGGTTTCACTCTTTCTCCTTTTAATTCCTAGTTTAAATGTAATATTTACTCTTGTAACCACCATTGGTGGATTTTATTCTTATAAAGTGTTTATTGCACTACTCTGACTTAAATATAGTTTGAGTTTCTATCATTTTATATTTTATTCTTTTAACCTTAACACTTGGTACTGGAACTGTAGGAGTAAACCGGTCTAGTACTAAGTGTGGCGGTAATATTTCCAAAATTCACAGTTCTGTTTTCTTTGCCTTTGCTAATTCTTTTAAATAAAACAAAAATTTTCAGTAGTGAATTTTGGGGATGTTACAACTAACATATATTAAGTTTTAACCTTCAAATTAAGTTAAAATCAATAGCAAAAATCAAAAAATAAAATATGGTATTGCACTATAGAATTTAGCTCAACATATGACGAAATTTACTTCCAAAAGTGCTTGGAGACCCATCCAAAATTATCAAACTTGATTATGCATTGTGTAAATTGAATTTCCTAGGATACTACAAATCTAAAATCAGGTTTGTAAGTGAAAAAATAATTGGTTTCAAGTCTGAAATCGCCCCAAAATGAAGAGAATAGACCTATAAATTGCTTATAAAATCAATCCAAAACATGATGAAATCACCCCGAAAATGCTTCAAACCTATCTAGATTTATCCACTTGATTAAGCACTTTGTAAACTCCATTCCCAATCACATTATGATTTTATAATAATTTTTTGAATCATAAAATAAGCTAATTTTATATTTAAATTAGATCTATAGATCTGTTACAAAATTAGTGCAAACATAAAGAGAATAAGCCTCTACGGCACATGAAAAGCTATCAAAACTTAGTTAACTCTATTCTTACTTGGTGCACTAAACTTTCCATTATTTTTTTAATTATGTAAGCATTTATTTATCTAGAGGAATAAGAAAAATTCATATATGAAATAATCTATGAAAAGCAGTAAGTAAACATGTCTGCATATATCATAAATAATCCATATAAGACAAATACAACTCAGCTTAATTGAACCTATAATTTTTTGATTTTTTTTCTTATTATTATCTAAACTCTCTATGGTCTTAATAAAATACTTTCAATGTGTGAAACAATTCAATTTTAATTATGAAATTAGACCTAAAAAAACTAGAACAGAGAACAACTTTTGGTTTGCATTCACCACATAAAAGGGACTCCAATTTACAGGCTCATATACATGACATCTCTAACTCTTTTCTCTTAATCATAATATCAAAACTTGTATAAAACAAAAATATAGATCCAAATAGAAATTCCAATAGCTAATTGAAAATTGAGTATGTGCACCAACTCTGCAAATTCATAGCCAGCTAATAATAGGATTTAACTTCAGCTTTGAGTCCTAACTTAATGCTGATTAATCAAATTTTTAATAACCCATTGTTATATTAGAAAGTTTCTAATAATTACTCAAGGTACAAAAACTTATACTTAATTACAACTTTATTAACAACATACTTAACACAAAGATAAATAATAATATATCAGGTTCAACAAGTTAAACATAGTTTAGCACACATATTAACCCTTTCTTAGCTCACTACCTACTGGCTTTCGGTAATTAAACATAGCTCATGTAATCATCATTAAGTAAATTTATATCTAAAAATTCCTCAAGCATATTAGCACAAGCAATTCAAGAAGCTACAAGCATTTAGAACTTAGAAAAATGCAAGTATCATTCTCAGCTACAAATTTAGAACTCATTTATAAATATGACCTATTATTCAATTTAATTTAGACTTAGTTTGGAGGATGTCGATATATGAAAGGAATTAAAGCTACTTCTAATTATAAGTCATTAATATATAAAAATCACCAAGAGGGCATCATTAACCCTAAGAAAATTCATCCATGATAGCAAGAATGAAATCTTACAAGATTATGCACTACTGTAATTAAAAGCCAACTGTACGACCAATTAAACCTTAATTAGTTACTACCAGAATAGTCAATTCAATAGCAATTACAAAATATTGGTTTAAAAATAGCATTAAATTCACTACTAATATATCAGGATGTCTCCAACTATATATACAACATGAATCATATATCACAAACAAGGCATAAATACTAAAATTAAAACGTGGATTAGATATACAATTGGAATTATTATCTTAAATAATCAAAATCAGAATTTCTAAACTAAAGTTGCATAATAGAAAGATAATTAAACTAGGGAACTAGATACAAAGAGGGATAGGATTAAGAGAGACTCATTTAATTTTCTATCTGGATTTGTGAACTTGGACACCACTGTGACTCGATGTATCAAGTTTCAAAATCCTCCTCCACTTGGTCACAACCCAACTCAATTCCAATGACTTGTATCCCTCTTTGAACCTACACTCCTCTTTGCACTAGTCCTTCATTCAATTACTCCCAATTTATAGGCGAAAATGGCTTCCTTCGTTAATTGGTTTTTTCTTGTTTATGTGGGTCTTCTCTTTCTTAAATAACAAACTTGGAGATGTTGCTTCTGATTAATAATTGCGATATTTTTGCTCTTGTTGTGACCCAAAGAATCGGTAAATATTATCATATATGTTTGGATAATAAGATTGCTAGTCGATCTTCTAGCTCGGGTGATATTTTTGCACCTTCTATCTCCTGTTAGCTAAATAGAGCTTATTCTGGAATTTTTGCGGAATAATCACAATAATCCTTTTGGCCTATTGAAGTGTTGCTGCAACTTTCTTCTTATCTTTTCTTTGTAATATATATGGTGGTCTAACCTTTTCTCTTTTCTTTGCAAGCTATTAGAACGTGAGTTCTCTTCTTCTTAATATAGTTGCTAGATTAATTATTTTCTTATTTGCCTTACAGGTTATATGTTGGATGAAGGATTAATCAACAATCTTTTCCTTTCTTAACCATCTATCATGAAGGTCTTGTTCTCTCTCTCTCTCTCTCTCTCTGGTAAATCTGTGAACCTGCAAAAAGAATAATTAACGTAAATTAGGTTCTTTAAATGGTAAAATTTTATGTTAGTAAATTTAGGCCTAAAATAATGAAGTATTACAAAGAAATCCCATATTTACTAATAAATATTAGCTAAAAAGACCAATTTAGGGAAATAAATATGTCACAATATGCACTTATCATTAGCTATCTAGCTACACCATCTAGCAATGTTATGCTATATATGTTCATCATTAGAACAATATCAAGTTTAGGTAAGAGATTAGTATGGTGTGTGTTCTATTTGGTCTTCTATCTCTTTATGTAATTTAGAAATTACTCAATTACTTATAAGTAGAAAGAACGGAAAAATAGGGCTACACATTTTAGTTTTACACAACGCCTTCGAATATTCAGGACTGGCTTACATAGGACTTATCATGGCGGTTGCATAATTATGTTAGAAAGATTTAATTGAATCATCATTGTTGGATCTATCGAATGATTGGGTTGCTAATGGCACTTTATATATATATATATACACTCTTATGTAAAATCCATGTACTAATCTTATTATTTATTCATGTCCAGGAGTACACTTGAGGATGAGGTGATATTTTTCATGATGACATTGACAGTGATTATTGAACTATTTGTGGACATAGAATTATAATTAGTCGATGTTTTGACAAGAAGACGATGTTCTTGGTTTTAGAAGTATTTTTGTATATCTTTTTGAACAAAAACACTTGCCAAGAGTGTTTTTTTGATAATACTTTTGACGATGGTGATGTTTTTTGTTGATATTATGAACAATAGTTTATCTTTTTGAAAATTGTATTGGAAAAATATACAATTGTGGAATTATGCATCTTATATGGATGATCAAATAAATATGCTATTGACATTTGTATTTGATTAATACATGTTTAGGATGTATGTTTAAATAGAGTATTATGAATGTGACAGATTATAAAGTTATAGTAAAAATGATATAATTGTGGGGATTTTTCATTATTCGCAACAAAGAAGTTGTTGCCAAAAATAGCATATATAAAATTATTTTATTAGAAAAAAAATAGATGTTGCGAAAAATAGTATATCATTGCAATGGACAATAGGAAACTCATTGTAAAGAATAACACATTATTGGCCACAAGAAAGTTATTGCAAAAATTATATATTATAGGTAATTGTAAAGTCGTTGCCAAATATACATTATCGGCATCTAGAAAGTCGTTACAAAAAAAAATATGGTGTATTATTAGCTAAAAAAATGTCATTGCAAAAAAGTACATTATTGGCTACAAAAAATCGTGGCAAAAAATAGCATATTATTTGCAACAAGAAAGTGGTTGCAAAAAATATTGTGCAGTATTGACTACAAACAAAGCATGACAAAAAATAGTATATTATTCATAACAAGAATATCGTTGCAAAATATTGTATCTTATTGGTAATAGAAAAATCGTTCTGAAATACAATTATATGTTAGCATTTATGCCAATCATTTATGACTATAAAAAATATTTTATCAATGTATTTATCATTGCAAAATATTTTATTTTTGCCAACAGCAAAAAATCAATGCAAAAACTTTTAGCTATACTATGATACTCAACAACGGTTTGTCATTACCAAAAATATAATATCAATAGAAAAAATATTTTTGGCAACAACATATTTTGTTGCCAGAAATTACTTTTCTTGTGGTGATATTATTATTCCATAATTTGTGATCACACGAATGTGATTTATTATCCACTTTGAGAATAGAGACTCAATTAACCTAGAACTCGAAACGAAACATGTGAAATCGTGTACGGCAAATAGAATTCTAAAAAAAATACTCTAATATCGTAATAAAATGGTATTATCCTTATTAGTGATCAAACGAAAACTAGAACTCTCAATCTTTAGGTTGTCTAGTCATTAAATATGCATATCCCCTATAGGAACTATAGAAGCCTATACAACCAATGTAGAGCCTTTAAACTCCTACAATAGCCGAGTAAAATAAACACGGGAAAAATCTCTTCAAAAAACACAAATGCATAATTCTAAGTTAGATGCCATCCTAAGATACTAAAATCCAAGTTCCAACTTTAATGTTCTTTCTCTTTAAATATTAATTAATATTTCATTCAATGGGTTATAGCCAATCACAACACAAGAGTCTACTCTTGTATAATTATCAAAAACACATCATCACATCACTTAAACATTTTCTTTATTCCACTTATCATTAATCATCTTTGAGCTAAAACCATCACAGGGCTCAACATAATCATCTTTTATCTACAACAATAAAAAGCATCAACAAAATAATTTTGTAACACCCCTATTTTTCACTACTAAAAAATTTCGTTTGAACATTTTGCTAAAGTAGAAATACAAAACCAACTTATAAAAAATGGGGCTCTACCATCGTATCTAATATATGATGTGAGCCTCACCACCTATCTTGTGCTAGATACAAGGTTAGGTATCCAACCAACAAAACATAAGGAAAACTAGAGTGCGCAAGATAAGAAAAATCCTTGTTTACAACCTAGGGCTACATAGGCCCAAATCCGTATAAGGTACATACAAGGAAGATAAATTTGCTTAATATAACCAAATTAAACTCATCAAGAGTATACCATGGTCACTTAAGAACCACGAGAAATTCTTCGGGAAACTTATGCTCAGCAACCCCAAGATTATGAGAGGATGAAGGACCACTCAATGGTCATCCTAAGGAATACCTGCAACCAACCTCCTTCTCGTGGGATTGAGTAGGGGATTGCAACAAAAACCCCATTAGTATCCATACATACTAAGTAAACTAATCTACCACCATCATGTAGTTCCCGGTTCAGGCAAGATCCATATAACATATTCGTGGCACAACTTACCAAGATGTGCATGTAACTTTCATATCATGTCTTTTACGTTTAATCACATGGTTCATACAAGATATAAGTGAATCCTATAACTCATGCATGGTTGTAGACATATCACACAACAGGTTATGAACCCTTTTAATATGCATACCATCTACTCATGGATCATAAAATAATTAGACTATTCATTTGATAAAAGATAGAGTATAATTAATGGTGATGTGGTAGCAAGAATTCATGTACAACATCTAACCAAGGATGAAGGACTCATGGATCATTCTGGACTACAAGCATGTACCATAATAGGAATCCCAAAGGCCATATGATTAGCATCAAATTCCAAGTAGATGGGCATAAGACATACCACTTATTCTAGCTTAAAAAAGGTGTAAGCTCTCAATAAGAGATGGTAATGGGTCGGGTCTGGACCGGGTCCAGCCATACCCAAACCCGGACCCATTTATGTTACCTAGACCCAGACCCGACCCAGACCCATCGGATCTTAAAAGTTTAGACCCAGATCCAGATCCATCGGGTCTAGCGGGTAAACGGGTCCTAAATGGGTCCGGTTATTTTTAAAAAAAATAATTAATAATCTATGCTAATAAAAATACATTTATATTTTATATAACTTAATATGTATTTTTTTTGTTAAAAAAATCATCTAAGTGAAAAAAAATAAATATATTAAAATAGTTATATTAACTTTTCAAATGGTGTTTTAATGCTTTTAGTAGAGATGTAAATGGGTCGGGTTCAAGGCGGGTATACCCATATCCGTAATCGATAATAAAATCTGTATCCGTACCCGAATCCATATCCGCTAACATATCCATATCCATATCCATTGGATATCCGTTAGTCGACGGATTATCCGTTTACCCGTTAATGGATATTATTCGATGGATAAATCTATCATCTGACAGATAAACCCATTTAGAGTTAAGCTAAATGATAATTCTAACTTTAATTTATACTATAATTATTTTCAAATTAAGGGTAAAAAGATAATTATATATCGGGTAAACGGGTATGAATATGGATACGGGTATGGTTACGGGTACGGGTATGGATATCTCATACCCGTATCCGTACTCGAACCCGACGGGTATTTTTTTCCATCATCCATATCCGTATCCATATCCGTTGGGCAAAATCCATCGGGTTTCGGGTAAAATCCACCCCGTTTATATCCCTAGCTTTTAGAATACAATGTTATACATATTGTTTATAAAGTAAGTATATAAAAATAAAATTAAAAAAATGAATAAGGAGCTTATATAAGATTAAAACAATAATGACAAACATAATATTAGTATGTATTTATATATGTATGCATACATACATACATATATACACACACACACACACATATGTATATTAAACAGATCTGGCGGGTCGGGTCTGGATCTAGAACTGGACCCAGACCCAGACCCTTTAAGGTATATGTGGACCCAGACCCGATCCAGACCCGTCGGGTCCAAAAATCATGGACCCAGACCCGCTAAAAATGAGGCGAGTCTAGCGGGTCTGGGTCGGGTCCGAGACCCATTGCCATCCCTACTCTCAAGTACTCATAATGCAAGTGGATAGCATGGAATTCATCCAAATAATGGACATAAATCCTTACTCATGCCAAGGAAACAAAATGAGTTTAGGCTCCTACCAAAGTAACAATGGACCAAAGTCCTGGCTCATGCTGAGGAAACCAAACAGACATCTTGTGGTGACTAGAAACTTTAATATCGATACCCTATAGTAAATCATCAATGTCTAGAGTAGGAAAGGCACCGGGATCAACAAGGATCCTGAGATCAACTAGGATCCCACCAGAAGACAAAAAGTGATTGAAGTCATACTCACCCCCCGATAGCTAATCGAGAATCAAATAATCCAGACCTTTTATAGTGCTCATTCCACTTTAAGTGATTAAGGTCTTATTATTTCAGGAAATTCATTTATCATAAAGGCCCACACAACAATATCATACCAAGAATACAAGCCATTTTCATTCAACACACCCATATAGGGTTCTCATATCAACCGGTGTTCCCATTTAGGGTCTCTTCAAGAGATCATTCCATTATGCCGCAAAGTGAAATTTTCAAGTAATAAATAATAATCATAATGATCTAGGGCAACATCAAATTTCCATTTATTCTCTTATTTGAAATCCAACTTTAGCTCATGTCAAGGTTAAGGTCATAGTACATTATTCAACCATAAACTTGCCCATTTATTTAAGAAGGTTCCAATCACTTTCCTAAGGCAGAAAGTGTAGGTCCAATTATAGGTCGACTAGAGCCCAGTACTAGCTTACAACTATTTATTTATTTATTTCATTAGCCTAGTGAAACTTCTAATTGTAGATAAGGTTAACTCAAGCCTTCCCATATGATTGTATTATTTTCTTTTATTTTTTCTATGTCATTTCACCTACAAATCTCTCATTTTAGGGCCATGTTATAAGTCACTAGAGATCTATTATAAATCATTTTAATCCAATACTACCCTAAGTAAAGCCTAGTTTTAGCCATTTGATTTTTTATTCATGTTAGATGCACAAAAAATGTCAAAGGCTACACTAAGGTCAAGCATTGAATGAATTCTTTTTATTACTTTTAATCAATTATTTAACATCGTTAATCTAGATAGTTCCATAGCTATCAGTCTACTAGATTATTAGTTAAGCATAAGAAAATTTAGATATCACATTTGAGAGGAAAATATGTGAGAAAAAAAAACTAGTTGAGACTAGTCAATGGATCTCGTTAACCGATCAACTGGTGTTATGGACCATTTAATCGATCAAGATACTGGAAACCTCCCAATGGTAGGCATCCAGCCAATCGGTTAGCTTCACCAGTTGGTTGTTCCAATAACCAGTCGATCTGTTTAGCCATATCCGTCGATGGGTCTAACTTGAGGCTAAGGCTTTTGGACTTGCAATCAAACTAGTCCATCGATTAACCAAACAGTCGACAGTTCTATTAACCAGTCAATCGGTTTGGTCAATCAAATCGATTAGTTTTCACACATTACATATATCATTATCTCCTAACACCCAGAACATCCAATGGTTTTCATATCAAGAGTTTTAAACATAAAGTCCAAGCATATGAACTTTTAAGCCAAATCTCATACTAACTCACTTGTTCATTCCCTATTGGCTTATGCAGGCATATTGTCATTTTTAATATTCAAGATACTACAGAAGTATAGCACTCATATTTCACTTACCCATACCATCACTATCATAATAAGAGAAGATAATAAGTTACTTTAAAAGCTAAGCAATACACCAAGAGCACAACTCTCTAAAATCTCAAATCCCTTTTCCTACACTAAAATACCTTTCAATAAAAATTAATTAAACTTAGTGAAAATATTTTTAAAATCATGCAAAGAAGATTAAATGAAATCAAAGACTTTAAAGGAATTTAGAGAGAAACCCACCTTTCACAAAGGAAAACAAAGAGTATTAAAGGTGAAACTCAACTCTCACTCTTTTCCTCAATCTAACTCTATCTTGCCTAAAATTCAAATAAGAAGGAGCCAGAAAGAGGATTAGAATAGGAAGAGACACCAGGATACAATCATAGGAAATAGGAAAATGGTAAAGGAAATATAAAGAAATAATGCAGATCAAAGGTTAGGTGAGAAAAGAGAAAAAGAGGACTTTATGTCTAAATCATTGAGGGTTTTGCTGAAAAGAGAAGGGTGAGGGAGTGTATAAATTGAGATTCCCATCCCTAGTCTAGATTAAAGATTCGGAGTGTAGGTTTTTGAAGTTTCAAAGCTGACATTTTCTACCTTGAGATATTTTGGTGAAACTATAGCGTTCTAGGCAATGTGCCTCAGATATTTCAAACATAAGAAAGGTATGATGACATAAATGGACGAGAATCAAAGCCCAGCATATCTACTAAGGTTGCAAATGCATAAAATTTTCTCAGGAATCTTGTAGAAGAGAGAGATAACAAGAAAGAAGAAGACAAATGAGTTGAGGGCATGAAAGTAACTCCTCATACCTTCTTCTCTCATAAATCTGTTGAAAGTAATCAAAATAGGCTAAATAGGTTCAGAGGTTTTGTAAAAATTGAAAAAGAAAACTATTTAAAATGTAGTCATGTCTTTGAAACGATTTTGGGGAAAGATTCTCAGGAAAAAAATTGAGTTTGAAGAGAAGCTAAGTCAGCCAAACCAGTTGATCAGTTCGACAAGTTCTAAAAATTAAATTTAATGAACAAACCATTCGATCGGTACATCAGACCAGTCAACTGGCTTCTCGATAAAACCAAATATTTTTCCAAATCAAATCAAGCTTATCCACTAACTATAACACTCTTGAAAACATTTATAAAATGAGATCAAACATACTTAGATCACCATTAAACACTTATATTAGCACAAATTAGGAATTCTAAAAAGAGAGGTATTAAAAATCTTTGATCTAGAATAATCATATACATCCACACAATCATCTTTGAGCTACAAATCAAAGGCATATTTGGTCTACAATCACCAAAGGCTAAAATATCATCTTGATCCATAAGTGATGAAGGGTTTAACACTTATTATTGGGTTACAAAGGACCATAAACAATCAAGGTGTCACACTTCAATAAATTCTAACATACATTCAAATCTAAATAAAACACAACAAAACATGCTCTAAATCACCAAATTAAAAAAAATAGCTCAATAGGCCAAGCTTATAACTCATGCTTGAAATGACACAATTTGATAAAGGACTTATAATGATCACAACCATTTTCCTATAATGGTCAAAAGTTACCTATCAAGAATAATTCACTTCTATCTTACATTAAATTTCCAAAACATTCTCACTGTAATACCCCATTATTACCAACCAATTTTTTTAATTTTAAAATATGATTCATGGAAACAAACACAAGAAATGGGGATAAAACCATTATATCCATCATCAAGGTGTGTACATCACCTAACTAATGTCAGATACAAGGCTAAAAATTGTTGAAAAATTCAAAACACAAGTAAGAACCATTATGTACATAAACTTAGTTAAAAGAGTATATTATTCTAACAAAGCCTCAAAAGCTAGAAAAGAGGTTCGAGTACATAAGGAAAGGACTTAAGAGTCCAGAGATATTTGGAACAAAACCCCCAAACAAAGAACACCATATATCCTTTACACTTATCCCACCTTCTTCAATGTTATAATTTATATTGATCACAAAATTAGGGACTTTCACTCCTAAAATTTTCTACCAAGTTTAATGCCTTGTAGCAATCCAATGCCTTCTTATCGAACGATGGATTGTGCACCACCCCATGATCTCACATACCATAGAAGTCTATCTAAACTAAAGGACATAAATTCTAGGTCAAAGCCAAAAAAACTAGGTAACCACACCATTTAGTATTGATACTTCATAGTACATCATCAATGTCTAGAGTAGGTAAGGCACTGAGATCTACTATGATCCTACCCAAAGGCATACTATCCCCTAAGAACTAATCGATGATTAGGTAACCCAAGGCGATACATAATTCATCTTTCACTTTGAGTGATTAGTACGTTATTCTCAAGGTTACAAAATCATATAAGGCCCATATAGTATACAAGCAAGGCATTTATATACTTATTTCATCTTAACCATTACCATTCCCCAACCATGTGTGAGATTTCCATTAATGCTTACTTGGTATTAACCAAATCCCTTAGATTAATCCATTTTAGGTTAAAGTTCATATTACATTGCCCATTTAAAGCCATCAAATACTTATTCAAGTTTACCCATTAAGTATGTCATGACTCATGATCCATTAGGTTTTCAATCCATGTCAACAGATGTATTTCACTCATTAAATAGTTATATAGTGGTGTTAAGCATAGTCTCAAAGCATATCCTTGACAAAAGATCAAAATCACACAATCTGAATGAACCAATAGATTGGTTTGACCTAACCAATCGATCAATTTTACCAACTAGTCGCTCGGTTTGGACCAACCAGTCGATCGATTTCACTTAACTAAACATAAGGTTCCCTTGAACTAGTTGATTGATTAAGCCAAACCAATCGACTATTCAGAGATCAATTAATCAGTTATGCTAAACCAATTGATGGGTTTAAGTAAAGAGCAAACCAAGGTCATCACAGACCTATTGGTTGATCAATTTGGGGCAACCAGTCGAATGTTCTAACTAACATTCAATCAATATAGCCTAAGTCAATCGGTTTGCCCCAAATAGAACAAAACAAGTATTTTTCATGCCATTCACCCTAAAAATCCTACCACATCCAAACCAAATCATGTCATAGCATCATACCAATACTATATTAGTTCATAACACAAACATGCTTCATAATTAATAAAATTGACCTAATTTTCCTAAAATCATACCTTTTCTCAAGATTCATAAATTAATCAGCATGCATCAATCTAAAACCAAATTCTCATGAAACCCTATATAATTAGCACTTTAAAGAATACACAACATCACATGATTAACTAGGTGACATTTCAAAAGTAAGAATAACATAATTGGTGTAAGCAACACTTTTTCACAAATAGAAAAAATCAACCTCGAAGAATTTCAACTTCAAAACCTTAAAAAAACATAAGTTAAAGCTTCAGAAATCTAATGAATAACTTCATAAATTATAATTCAAATCATGAGAAAATAACATACCAAACCTAGGAGAAAAACATATGGAATTTGTGCTGAGAGAGAGACTCAACTTTATCCTAAATCTAACCCTCCATTGCTTAAAGATAAACAAGAAAGAGCTAGAGAAAGGATCAGAAGATTGGAAAGGAACTGAAACTAAGCTTGAATCGGAGAGAAAATAGTATAAAGTTACAGAGTTGGAATATTTCTGTGGATAAATAAAAAAATGAGTGGAAAGAGCAACTAGGGCTATTTATAGCCAAAAAATTAGTACAAGAATGAGTGTGGTTATACTCATATAAATATATATAAAAACCTAATTTATATTGTTTGAATTTAAGCTAAACAAGCAGATTTCATCAAAGATAGGTTAAACTCCCTTCTAGAGCTAAAAAGACAATTTCTGAAAAAATGCTGGTCAAATTTGTTGAATGGTGATTGGGCAATAAACCCTGCTTCAATCAAGAATGCTTTTGCTGATTATTACAAAATCTTGTTGGGAACTGAAACTCCTAATCTTACTTCCCCTATGGCCACTCTCATCTTGCAAAAAGGGGCAATGTTCACACTTGACCTACTGCAAACTATTTCTTTCTCTGAAGTTAAAGAAGCTCTATTCTCCATAGGCAATACTAAAGCTCTTGGATTAGATGGTTTCACTGTAGGAATTTTCAAGGAATCTTAGGATATAATAGGCAATGATATATGGTGTTTTGTTAAGGACATATTTAACTCAGGAACTATACCATTCTTTATCACTCCTACCCTATTGGTGTTGATTCCCAAAGTAAAAAATCCTAGTAAGGTAACAGATTTCAGACCCATAGCCTGTTTTTCTATTCTTTACAAGATTCTCTCAAAGGTATTAGTAATTCGACTACAGCCTTTAATCTCGACATCATCAATCTATCACAATCTTCCTTTGTTAAGGGTCAATTGATTGGGGATAACATATTAATAGCTTATGAACTCGTAAGAATGTATGGTAGGAAGTACACTTCTCTTAGGTGCATACTGAAAGTTGGCTTAATGAAGGCCTATGACTCCATTAATTGGAAATTCCTAGAGAAGGTCCTTTTGGGCCTCATGTGAAAATTCTTATGACCTGTGTAACACAAATCAACTACACTATCTCCATCAATGATGATCTTCTTCCTCCTTTCCCTACACAAAAGGGACTAAGATAAGGAGATCCTCTCTTACCCTATCTTTTTTCATTGCTCTTGAGTATCTCTCCAAGCTACTCCATCAACTTTGGAATACTAAGGGCTTTCGAACTCACCTTAAATGCAAAAGGCATCACATTATCAACCTTTCCTTTGCCGATGACCTCTTACATTTCTGTAGAGGTGACTTGTAGTATGTCACCCTACTTATGGACAAGTTTTATTATTTTAGTAACACCTCGGGCCTTCACATCATCCCTGCTAAGAGTATTGCATACTTTGGATGTGTCTCGGAATTAGTTAAGCAGTAAATCAATGATTTACTTTCCTTCACTAAAGGTTCTATGCTATTGAAATACCTTGGAGTTCCTCTCTCTTTAGTTAGATTACACTCTGATCAAATGTTGGAGTTAGTAAGTAAAATCACCAAAAAATGCATCACTAGTTTACATGGTGGTTATCCTATGCTGGCATATTGCAATTACTAAAAGCTGTTGTTTATGGCATACAAATGTATTGAAGCCAAATTTTTATACTACCCAAGAAAATTTTGTACAAGATTATTGGTCTATGCAAGGATTTCTTGTGGAGTGGTAAAGTTATCCCTTGTAAAAAGGCTCTTATTGTGTAGTCAACAGTTTTTTTACCCAAGTAAGAAGGTGGCCTAAGATTGTTAGACATTCAGATTTGGAATGTAGTTGTTGTTAGCAAACACCTCTGGCACATTGCATAAGACAAAAATAGATTGTGGATCAAATGGGTGCATAGTTATTATCATAAAGGGAGCTGCTTTGCCATGTACTACTTCCTAGACAATGAACAAGTTATTTAAACTTAGAGAAACATTGAAACCTGCTCTTCTTTCACTTAATCCCTCCACATCCTATAAGATCATCATGGTCTATGAAAAAATTCGATCTAGAGCATCTCCTGTCACCTGGTGGAAAACAGTTTGGATGAATAATGCAAGTCCCAAGCACAAACCAGTTCTTTGGATTGCCGCTCACTACAGACTTCCCACAAAAGACATCATCAGTAAATTCTGCTACATTGGCAACCCTTCTTGTGGCTTTTTTGATTCAACTGATATGTTTCCTCATCTTCTATTCAATTGTCCAATTATGAAGCACTTGTTACATAATGCCTTTGCTTGCGTTGGTCTTCAGGGTCATGTCCATAGTTGGCTTCGAGTTCTTGATTGCTTGGCCCGTAATACAAGAATATCTAGGAGGAAAATACAAGTGGCTAGAACCTTGAGTGCAGTGTGCATCTAGGAATGTTGGCATGCCCGTAACTCCAAACTTTTCTCACACAAAGATTATCGTCAGAAGGAACTATTTAAGAAGTAATCTATGTTGTCTCAGCTAGGTTTACATCCTCCTTTAGAAGGATTAGTAGTGATTTTTTTAAAGTTTTTTGGACAAGTTCTATGAGCTTAGCTGTAATATTTCCAATGATTAATGCAAAGTTACAACTTTCCCTAAAAAAAATGAACGATCAATGTGGAAGAAATCTTCTAGCTAAGCAAAGACATGTCTGGGAATCAAAGCAAGAATATCTAGAGCATGCAAAGGAGAGAGGTGGAAGAAGAAAAAGTTAAGGTCACCCTCCCCTTCAATTGTCCAAGTTGAACCCTTAAATCATTTCAAGGTAGAATATTGAGCCAAATGCATGGTAAGAAAGGTTAATAATCTCTAAAGAACGGCTTGGAATGGGATTATGAAGGTTTCATTTTGGTAGAAGAAGAAGAAGAAGAATAAGAATAAGAGGAGATGGAGGAGGAGGAGGAGGAGGAAGAAGAAGAAGAAATTATTTCTACTCTGATTCCAAGAAGAAAAATAGATTGGAGAATGTTTTCTTAATATGCCATTTTTATTGATTAATTCCACCATAAATTGATACCTAAAGGATGAAGAATATGAAATGCAACTCATACAAAGATTTCCTAACCTAATTCCTTAAAAGTAACAATCAACTGATTTGAATAGAGTATTCAAGCATAGTAAAAGATAGTAAAAGGGTTTGAATAGAGTATTCAAAATGTAGTAAAAGAGTTTGAATAAAAAAATCAAACATAGTAAAAGGCTAAAATTTCTTTTATCAACCAAACTACCATTTATGTAGGAAGTTTTTACTTTTAAGAGTCTCTGACGTCAACCATATTCCTTAAATAGATATTTGATTGAGCATTTGTGGGATCCACCTTATATAACTCCAAAAACTCATAATCTTGGACCTCGTTTTCCAATATACGGTGTCTATATTCATTTTATTAGAAGTAGTGTTTTAAATACTAGATCAAAAATTAACTCATTGTAGTGGGCGATACGAAATCCAACCAGTCCGACAGGATTTTGATTGTAAATTGTTTTTATTCAAAGGAAATTACTAGTAATATCTGGTATGACTTGGTATGATTCCAATTCAACTTGTTTGGCCGGTTCACCTAGCCTTAAGTTTTTATCATTCATGACCAAAACAATGATGTTTTAGGTTGTAGTGGATAAAATTGATCCAACCGATTTTTATTTTTTTTGACATTTTATGATCACTATGCATATTTTATAATTGGATAGCTTTGTTCTGCTAGACCTTCTAGAACCGACTCGAACCAGTCAGACTAACTGATATGATCCATTTTTCATTCACTTATCGGAAGTGAAATTAGACAAAAAAAAACTAATTTTGTTCCCATTTATGTTTATGTGATGGGCTTCAACCTTTAATGCATTTGAGTCAAACCAATAGGATTTGCCATTTAACTGGTTGAGTTTTTTTTTTATAAGTCTCATTTGAGTCTTGGTTGAAGAAACATTGAAATCTTAATTTAAAATTAAATTTTTCTGAAAAATTATTTATTAATTCATTAATTTTATTATACTTTGTGTTTCATAACTTTCTATAATTTTGTATTATTTAGGGTTTTTATTACTTAATTATCAACAAAAAGCTATAGCACTAATATACATAATTTTAGAAGAAATTAGATTTTAATTTGGATTTCAAATGTAGATACACACTAAAAAAAATCGCCCCACTCCTATGGGCAGAGAAATTATTGTAGAAAAAATGAGACAGGAAGATCAGAATCGCCCTTTTTCCCTTTTATTGCGGATGATCGTACCCATGAAGACGACAGGTTAGCTGGTAATTGTCCTATTTATGTTTTGATAGCTTCTTTAACGCTATTATGTCTAGTAATAAATGACAACACCTCAACATTATTAGCCTCAAGTTTGATTATTTTCTTTTTAAGAAAAATGCAGTTGTTATTCTTGAACCATACATTTATAATATATAGATAAGCCTTTCGGATATTCCTTGCCCCCCTTGTATTCCCTTATATCCTGTGCTTGGTCCGGTGATGCCTTTATGTGACATCTAATCAATTCGTATATCCCTACAGAAACATACGGAATAAAATAGATTTGATATATTTGACAAAATCTTACAATATTTAAGGTCCGTTTAGTTTGTAAAAAATAAAAAGAAAAATTAAAAAAAATATATAAATAAAAAATTATTTTTTTTCGTTTGTTTAGTTGTATAAAAAAATCTATCTATGAATTTTATATATTTTTAGTGGCAGCAAAACCTTAAAAGTTGAAAAAGATACAATCTGGTAAGAAATTTTTTTTCAATAGTTTTCTTTCTTTTTTTTAATTATTTATATAAAAAACAATCCGGTACATTTTTTTCAACTTTTTCCTCTTATATTTTTTCTTCCAAACTTTCTAAACAATAAAAAAAAAAAAAAAAAAAAAAAAAAAAAAAAAACTTTCCATCACTTTTTCTTTCTTAGGTTATTTTCAATGAATCAAAGACCCTAATTCAATGCATCGTACGAGTGTTTTTTTGAGCAGTAGAAGCTGACGACATTATTTCTCAGGAGACGGCGAGGGTAGAAGAAAATGGAGTCCGTCAGATGTACAGCGAGTGGTTTTACTGATGAGAATTTAAAGTCTCGGTGTGTTTTCTTTGCCGGGGACGGACATGCGCGTTCTCGTATTAATTAATCAGCGATAGTTGTGCATGCAGAGTTGGGCCAATCAAAGTAAGTCCTGCTAACTTCGAACTAAAGCTGAGTGAGAGGCCGAAAACGAAGTCATTTCATTTGACGGTGGGAGTCGAGGGACAAGGTACACGAGAGGCGACGCGGAAGAGACGGTTTGAACTTTGAAGAGTCCTCTCCTCTCCTCTCCTCCACCCCACCACACCAGTCTTCGTCACTTTCATCATCCGTCTCTTACTTTCCACTGCGTTAATTTCCATCAAATTTCCCAACTTTTTTTTTTGTGTTTTTTCCCGATCCCCACAACGCACCCCTCTCAATCCGAAAACGGCGTAAGCTGCACTGCAGAATACGTTGTATGTATACATAAAATTTGAAGCGGTCACGTCATAACTCAGAGACAGCAAAAAAAAAACTTCCCCTTTGAAACTTCCAACAACATTGAAGAAAAGTCACCCACAAGTGAATGCAATCCGGCTGATGCGGACGGTAGATTTATAAATAGATCTTAAATGTGACTTCTGTAATTATATGAACGAGTGCTCATAATAATGAGTTCCGACTCAAATAAAATCTGTAAGATCTTTGTATTAAAATCACCTGATAGAAGTACGCGGATATCGTCCCATATTCTTCGTAAGAGAAAGAAAAGGTTATGTTGGAAGAACAAGAAGAAGAAATTAAAGTAAAACGACAAGGAATTTAAAACAAAAGGTCCTGTGTTTTTCTCACCTTATTTTTCTATAATATGATTTGCACAAGTTTAACGTGTTATCAGGATTATTTGCGATAATTGTTTTCATAATTTTGTATTATTTTACACATGGGAGTGAATTAACAAAAGCAACTTTAAAATCAACTGCAACATTCGACAACAAAATCCCAGGAAACAAGACAATGCCTGATTGATAACTTCTTCTCTTGCTATAAGAAAGCAATTTCAATGGCTTTTGGTTTTTTTTTTTTTCTACAGTTCAATTATCAATACTTGTAAGGTTGTTAGAATTAGAAATCTACCTAAAAAGGATTAGGGTTATCATAATCAAATTATACAATTGTAAGAGCCTATGATAACCACAAAATATGACTTTGATATGCTTGTATGCTACAAAATTTCATAGTACGTGGACTATTTTGGCCACTAAGTTGCAGTGACCGAAAAATAATACAAATTATTGAATTATATGCATATAGAAAAATTAGTACCTGGACTATGCATACAAAAAAAAACTAAGAATACCACAAAAGAAAATAAAACAGATAAATGTGAACTAAATAGAAATTAATAAATAAATAATATCACAAAATTTAATATATTTATTTTTATTTGTATATAGAGTTTTTCACTCTTTCAAACATGTTTCTTTCAACAATCGACTTCGTTGTCATATTAACATCTTACCTATGCTTTCTTCGCGTTGGTCAGTACTCAGTATATACTTTGTAAGAAATAATTGGGGATGACTTTTAGAGTTATGGAAGAAATGTTATAAGAATTGTAGAAAGTATGTACAGCTGTAAGATTCTATCCATCCCATATAAGATCATACAACAATTCTATTAATTTAATTGTAGTACCTCATTTTTTTTTAAATCCCGATTTAATAGAGATTGTATTATATAGAAATAAAGGTATTTTATTTTGAATTATTTATTACATCCCTTAAAAGTTTAGAAACCTTGACTATATTTGTGAAACATTTTGTTCACCATTTCTTACTGTTTTAAGTCAAATGAGACTTTTCAACACTTTTGGTCATTAAACTTATTCGGAATTGAACTGACTTGATCATATTTGTATCCTTTGGCTTTCGTAGAATATCCTAGGACTTTTAAAACTTTCAAATAGAGATTTGATGAAAGATGGCTATCAACCACCTTTTTTTCCCTTATTCACATTATAAGCATTGAAACAATCTTTCTAGCTAACAAGAATTTATGAAACTTCAAAAATACTTATATTATTAAATATTTAAGTTGAATATGAAATACAAATTTGTTGTAAATTATTTTCAATATTTTCAAATAAATTCCGTAAATTCCATACATAATTAGCTACTAAAACTTAACTTTTAGGTACTAAAACCTATCATAATCTTGTGAGAATTAATCTTTACCCTTGGTTTAAGTTTAATAAAATTTAAATCAGCATGTTGACCTTATTTGGTTATCAAAATTAAGCCAAAAATTTTTTTTTCATGTTTTAATGATTTTTCACTTTTATTAGCAAAATATCATGCTCAAATATGTAATTGTAACAGCCTAAAATTTACTACTAAAAATTTATATTTTTAAGTGAAAGCATTAACATAATATAGCGGATGTTATCACCACACTTAGTGCGAGTCTAGTCCATACCTATCTCTTACTAAGTGCAACGATAAAATATTAGGACAAATAAATCAAAACTTATAGAAATAGATATATATAACAGAGTACGAAGTACATGCTTCAAACTATACAATACATAAAAAGAGATAGGGGACAAAAGTAATGAAGAGTCCAAAAGAGATATCCATAATTTAGGACATATAACATATACAACCTTGGATAGATATAACTCCACGCCTTAACCCCGGGGTATAAACACGCAATACTTCATATGAGGAACCTCCTCAAAGTCAGCAAAATCATCATCATATACCTGCAACACAACATCTACAAATGTGTAGTATCAATATACATATTGTGTTGAGTAACAAAATTTTTCTAAAGAGATAACATTATATATGAGGCCCATGTGAAGGAAGAAATATAACATATAATAACAAGATAATAACATGCTTACATAGAGATGTCAATTAAGGAGAAGAAAACCCAACCATCTAGTATAAATAATATAATACAAATTTATGGATAGATGAGATTCATTGATTATTATATTTTATTATCGTGATCACAGCCAATATATTATATTAACTTGAGTACGGAGATTGGAAGAAATTATAACAACTAATCTTGTGCTCAAATGATACTAGTCCTAGTTGGTTCACCCAGAAATAAAAATATCAAATGATGGGACACCTAATCACTTAAATATGCATGCCCCCTATAAGGCTGAAATATATCGAGATACTTATACAATATAATTTTAAATAGATTTTAGACATGCATGGTATAATTATTAATACATTTCAGATGTGATTTCTGTAGTTATGCGAAAGATTGTTCAAAATAAAAAGTTTCGACTCAAATAAAATATGTAAGATCTTATACCACTCCATTTTTTCCCTCCTTCTGTCCCACCACTCCCATTTTCCACTCTCTCTTTCATCCTCAACATCAATATCTAACATATTTCAATCCCTTATGGCCCATGAATCTTTGTACTAAAATCATCTTATAGAAGCACGCAGCTATCATCCACATATTCTTCGTAAGAGAAAGAAAAGGAAATGTTGGAACAACAACAAGAAGAAGAAATTAAATTAAAACAACAATGAATTTAATTATCAAAGGCAGGCTATGATAGAATTACTTAGGCTATGTGTTTTTCTCACCTTATTTTTCTATATTGTGATTTGCAAAAGTTCAATGTGTTATCACAATTAGTGGCAACTATTATTTTCATAATTTATCTTATTTTCATTAATATTAATAAATTAAGGCCGTATACATGGGAGTGAATTAAAAAAAGAAACTTTAAAATCAACTGCAATATTCGCCTGCAAAATCTCAGGAAACAAGACAACGGGTGACTGGTAACTTCTTCTCTTGCTATGATAAAGCAATTTCAATATCTTTTGCTTTTTCCCTGTAGTTTACCTATCAATACTTGTAAGGTTGTTAGAATTATAAATCGACCTAAAATTGATAAGATTTATCATAATTAAATAATAAAATAAAATTATACAATTCATAGTTGAAGTTATATATACTGAATTATTGAATTATAGGCATACAGAAGGAATTAGTACATGGACTAAACATGCCAAAAAGATTAAGAATAATACAAAAGAAAAAATGGATAAATGTGAACTAAATAGAAATTAATAAACAAATAACATTACAAAATTTAATATATTTATTTAAATTTGCATGTAGAATTTTTCACTCTTTCAAATATATTTCTTTCAACAATCAACTTGGTTGTCATATTAATGCCTTACCCTTGCTTCCTTCACATTGGTCGGTGCTCAATATATACGTTGAAAAAAGTATTTGGGGTTGAGCTTTAGAGTTATGGAAGAAATTTTATAAGAATTGTAGTAACTACGTAGAGTAGTAAGATTCTATCGTTCCCCTCTTTTTTTTTAAATCCTGATTTAATTGAGATTGTATTATATAGAGATAAAGGTATTATATTTTGAATGATTTATTACATCATTTACAAGTTTAGAAACCTTTACTATATTTGTGAAACATTTCGTTCACATTTCTTACATTTTCGTAATGTTTTAAGTCTTGTGAGACTTTTGAACCACTTTTAGTCATTAAAATTATTCCAAATTGATCTAAATTGATCATATTTGTATCCCTTGGATTTATTTGAATCTTCCAGGCCTTTTAAAATTTTCAAATAGAGATTTGACGAAAGATCAATATTAACCACCATGTTTTCCCTTATTCACATTATAAGCCTTGAAACAATCTTTCTAGCTAACGAAAATTTATGAAACTTCTAGCATACTTATATCATTAAATATTTAAGTTGAATATGAAATATAAATGATGTTTTTAATTTCAAATATAGATTTCATGAAAGATCACTATCAACCACCATTGTTGCCCTTATTCACATTATAAGCCTTGAAACGATCTTTCTAGCTAACGAAATTTTATGAAACTTTGAGCATACTTATATTATTGAATATGTAAGTTTAATATGAAATAAAAATGATGTTTTTAACTCTTTTCAATATTTTAAAATAAATTCCATAAATTTCAAACATAATTACATACTGACACTTAACTTTTACGTACTAAAACCTGTCCTAATCTTGTGAGATTTAATCTTTACCCTTAGTTTCCATATAATAAATTTTAAATTGACATGTTGGCCTTATTTGGCTGATCAAAATTAAGCCCCAATTTCTTTTTCCCATTTTTTAATATTTTTTCAATTTTATTAGCAAAATATTGAGCTAAAATATGTAATTGTAACACCTAAAAAGTTATAGATGAAAATTTATGTTTTTAAGCGAAAACATTAACATAACATAGCGGATGTTATTGCCTCACTTAGTGTGAGACTAGTCCATACCTATCTCATACTAAGTGCAAGGCTAAAATATTATAAAAAATAAATCAAAACTTATAGAAATAGATATATATAACAAAGTATGAAGTGCATACTTCAGACAGTACAATACATAAAAAGAGATAGGGGAAAAAAGCAATGAAGAGTCCAAAAGATATATCCACAATTTACAGCACATAACATATGTAACCTCAGATAGATATAACTCGACGCTCGAATTGTAATACCCCAAAAATTTGCTTAGCCTAATCTCATGTCATTAATGCCCTAATTTGATTCTAATCTCAAGAAATATTATTCTTAACCTTAACCAAATTTCTTAATCCCGAAACTTTAACCAAAACCAAAACCTTGATCCGGATAAACCTTAATTTGTAAACCAAAATCAAAATAGCTAAAATTTACACTAATCCTAACTATCTTGACTAATCCAAAATCACCTAACCTCTTCTTCCTTTTTTTCTTTTCTTTTCCTTTCTTTTCCTTTCTTTTTCTCCTTTCATTTTCTTTTCCTTCTTCTCCTATACCGACTTTGTGGCGTGAAGGAGTTCTCTTCCCCTGCTGCACCATGACACCATCAACTTACCCTCTCACATGCATCCTCTCACCATCACCCTACCATCCCTTATGCCTCTATTGCACCTTGACACCATCACACTCTGTTGCTGCTTTGTTCGACCGTCAGCCACCATCATATTCCCTGCTTTACTCTCCCTCATTCACCATGTCAACCATCCCCCTTCACCCTCTACTTCTTCCCTTGCTGCCTCCATCACCCTCACTGACCACCATCATCATCATCCCGTGTGCCTTTGCCTAATCTCCATCGATTTCAACCATCATCATCACCCTTTTCTTTTCTTTCTTCTTCTCTGTTGATTGTTGTCACCGTTTTCGTCAACTCCCTTGCCATTTTTCTCCTCCATGGCATGCCACCTTACTAGTATATATCCCCTCCACCCCTCCATTTTATTGTCATTCGTCACCTCCTTAACCTTCTTCTCTTCTTCCTTCTTCTTTCTTCTTCTTCATCCCTGTTGTTTCCCTATTTTTGGCCATCACACCACCTAACCCACCACCAAGCACCACCTCGGCCACCATTCTCTGCCCTTTGGACGGTGGACCAACCACCAAGGTCACCCCAACCTTTCCCCTCGCTGTCACCAGCTATCACTGCCAACCACCGCCTCTTTTCCCCTCTTCTTCCTCTCGTGTGTTGTAGTGTTGTAGAGTGCATGACCATACAACACTTAAATCTCCTACTACACAGTCGTGCAACTCATGCACCATTTGGCCATGTGTCTTTTTTTCTCTAGGCCTAGTGCCGCACAACCGTGCAATTCTTACATTGAATAGCCGTGAGTCTTTTCTCCTCTCGATATGTTGTGCACTGTTGTTGCACGACCATGTACCTTTCGCACTACCTTACCATACACCTTATTTTCTCTCGACCAGAAGCTGCACCGCCTACTACACAGCCGTGTAACTTCATTTTTTTGTTCGTGCACCCCTATTTTTACCCCCAAACCTTATCTAAATACCACCAAAATTTAACCATGGCTCCACCACACATTCCTCTACACTTCCATACAATTCAAGCTTCTATTTAACTCCAGTTAATTCCATTTTTTACCCTCCTCTACCTTAACTTTCCTCTCAATTTTTAATCTTCGATCCTAATCGTATTTTATCTTATTTTCGTAGGTGATATTCCAATGATCTCAGAGGAGGTATAAGATTTATGTACATAGATCCCAGTGTCTATGTTGGTAAGGATACATGTCGTAGCTAGGAATTTATGTGATCTATGTATTTTCTTTGCATATGCTTTGTGTTGAATATGTTGTATTGAATAATTTATTTATGGAAATGCTATAAAATGATATTCTTGAGAGTAATGAAATTATGTAAATTCATATTTAAGTATAATTTTGGATACAAGATATCTATGGAAAACTAAGGATATGTACTTTGGATATTGATTGGAAATTTATATGTTTTGGGTTTTATATGGCTTTGGGAATATATGATTTTCTTGATTACCCTAAGGGTATTATGGTCATTTGAGGATAATAACATGGTCGTATTTATGTTGTTCAGTTGTATGTCTTGTGCATTTTTAAAATTTCAACATGATAATATACAATCAACTCTGAATAACGTACTAATCATTTAAAGTGAAAGATTATGTGAGTCAGGCCGAGGTATTTACATGGGTCCATTCCACCGGATAATAATAGTGGCTCAGGTGTATTGTCCCTACGAGGTGCATCAGTCTGTTCCATCAGATTAAGAATAGTGGGGCCCTATACTCAACGTGAATGAAAATATGATTAAGAGATAAATTATAAATGGAAAGATCCTAATCATTTAAAGTGGAAGACTACGTGAGTCAGGATCGAGGTATTGAGTCCGTTCCACCGGATAATAATAGTGGCTCTAGTGTGTTGTCCCTGAGAGGTGCTTCAGATTGTTCCACTAGTTTAATAATAGTGGCTCAAGAGTATTTTACTCTAAGAGGTGTTGGATTTGTTCCACCGAATAATAATAGTGATTCGGGTGTGTTGCCCCCAAGAGGTATTTCAGACCGTTCCACCGATTGAAGAATAGTGGGGTCCCTAAACTCAACGTAAATAAAATATTGGAATATGGTATATCTAATGAAAGATCTGGAATCAGTATTTCTCTAGCATTCTTTGATTTGCACATGTATGATTTTCTTATGAGAATTCTTATATCATGTGTAACCCTGCTTGACTGTACCGTTCTCATCATCCGTTTTATGGGTATTGCTCAATCCAACGAGTAGACTACCCAGATGTATATGTGCAGGTTGATGATGACCAGGTGGATGAATTCGTAGCCTTTGATGCTATATATTTGGAGGAGTGATTCCTTTGTATCAAGCTTTTGGGCATAGAGTCATGTTATCCAGATGATAGTTTTACCCGGATACCCTTTTGGATTCTTAGTTCCATGGGATCCCTTTTGTTGTATTTTGATATTGTAACCGGAGTTGATCTCCAAATGCTTATTTGATGTTATTAAAAGTTATCTCATTTCTTCTTATCATGTTTTAAATTTTTTTTTAATCATTTTTGCCTTGTGATTGACATAAGGATGGTGGGGTAAGCCACACTTATGTCAATTATGGTGGTAAGACCCAACTATCTGATTATACACTTCCACTTAAAATAAAAATTTTCAGTAGTATATTTTGGGGTGTTACACTAACCCTGTAATATAAATGCACAATACTACATATGAGGAACCTCCACAAAGTCAGCAAAATCATCATCATATACCTACGACACAACATATACAAATGTGTAGTATCAGTACGGATATTGTATTAAGTAACAAAAATGTTCTAATGAGATAGCATTATATATAAGGCTCATGCAAAGAAAGCAATAGAACATATAATAACAAGATAATAACTTGTTTACATAGAGATGTCAATTCAGGAGAAGAAAACTCAACTATCTAGTATAAAATAAAATAATACAAATGTACAAAAGATGAGATTCATTGATTATTATATTTCATTATCCAGATCACAACCAATATATTATATTATCATGATGACACATATTGGAAGAAGTTATAATAACTAACCTAGCACTTGAATGATACTAGTCCTAGTTGGTTTACCCAGAAACATAACCCGACCATCAAATAACAGGACACCTGATCACTTAAGTATGCATACCCCCTATAGAGCCAAAATACATCAAAACACTTATATAGTGTAATAATAAATACATTTTAGATGTGGACAGTAGAGTTATTAATACATTTTAGATGTGGTTTATGTAGTTACATGAACAAGTGTTCATGATAATGAGTTCCACTCAAATAAAATCTCTAAGATCTTAGACCACTCCTTTGATTACCTCTCTATGTCCCATCACTCCCATTTTTCCACTCTCTCTTTCATCCCCAAGATCAATACCTAACATATTTCAATCCCTTATGGCCCATGAACCCTTGTATTAACATCATCTGATATAAGCACGCGGATATCGTCCACATATTCTTCGTAAGAGAAAGAAAAGGAAATGTTGGAAGGAAAAAAATAGAAATTAAAGTAAAACAACAAGGAGTTAAATTATCAAAGGCGAGCTATGATGGAAGTACTTAGGTCATGTGTTTTTCTCACCTGATTTTTCTATAATATGATTTGCAAAACTTCAACGTGTTATCAAGATTGTTTAGAATTATTATTTTCATAATTTATATTATTTTAATTAGTATTACTAACATGAGGACTTAGACATGGAAGTGAATAAACAAAGCAACTTCAAAATCAACTGCAACATTCGCCAGCAAAATCTCATGAAATAAGACAACGCGTGACTAATAACTTCTTCTCTTGCTATGAGAAAGCAATTTCAATGGCTTTTTCTTTTTCCCCGTAGTTCAACTATCAATACTTATAAGGTTGTCAAGATTAGAAATCTACCTAAAATTAATAAGGGTTATCATAATTAAATCATGAAATCAAATTATACAATTCTGAGATCATACCAACACTACCACAAAATATGACTTTGATATACTTGTATGTTATAAAAGTTCATAGTTGAAGTTATATATATATAAGACAATACAAATTATTAAATTATAGGCATACATAAGAAATTAGTACATAGATTACGCATACCAAAAAAAACTAAGAATACTACAAAAGAAAACAAAATGGATAAATCTGAACCAAATAGAAATTAATAAAGAAATAACATCACAAAATTTAATATATTTATTTAAATTAACATATATACTTTTTCACTCTTTCAAATATATTTTTTTCAACAATCGACTTTGTTGTCATATTAACGTCTTACCCATGCTTTCTTTACAATGGTAAGTGCTCAATATATACTGTGAAAGAAATATTTGGGGTTGAGAATTAGAGTTATGGAAGAAATGTTATAAGAATTGTAGTAAGTATGTCGAGTTGTAAAATTATATCGATCCCATATAGGATTGTAAGATCCAACAACAATTCTACAAATTTAATTATAGTACCCTTTTTTTTAAACCCTAATTTACTCGGGATTGTATTATATAGAAATAAAGGTATTTTATTTTGAATGATTGATTACATCCTTTATAGGTTTAGAAACATTGACTATATTTGTGAAACATTTCATTCACATTTTCTTACCTTTTCTTACTATTTTAAATCTCGTGATACTTTTGAACCACTTTTGGTCATTAAACTTATTCTAAATTGATATAACTTGATCATGTTTGTATCCCTTGGATTTCTTCAAATCTCCTAGGCCTTTTAAAAATTTCAAATAGAGATTGGACTAAGGATCACTATCAACCACCATTTTTCCCCTTATTCACATTAATCTTTACATGTGGTTTCAGTTTAATAAATTTTAAATCAGCATGTTAGCCTTATTTGGATAATAAAAATTAATCCCCAATTTTTTGTTTCCATTTTTTAATAATTTTTCATTTTTATTAGCAAAATATCAAGCTAAAATATGTAATTGTAACATGCTAAAATTTAATACTAAAAATTCAAGCCCGGTTTAATTTTTCCATTTTTCAATAATTCTCTAACTTTATTAGCAAAATATCAAGCTAAAATGTGTAACTATAACACCCTAAATTTTACTACTAAATTTTTTTATTTTTAAGCTGAAGCATTAACATAATATAGCAGGTGTTATTGCCACACTTAGTGCGAGTCTAGTCCATACATTTCTCTTACTAAGTGCAAAGCTAAAATGTTACAACAAATAAATCAAAACTTACCGAAATAATTATAAATAACAGAGTATGGAGAACATGTTTTAGATAGTACAATACATAAAAAGAGATAGGGGATAAAAGTGATGAAGAATCCAAAAGAGATATCCAGAATATAGGGCACATAACATATGTGACCTCGGATAGATATAACCCTATACCCTAACCCCAGGGTATAAATCCGTATCACTCTGCCTGAGGAACCTCCTCAAAGCCAGCAAAATCATCATCATAAAACTACAACACAACTTCTACAAATTTACAGTATCATTACGCATCTTGTATCGAGTAACAAAACTATTATAAAGAGATAGCATTATTATAGTACCCTAAAAATTTACTTAGCTTAATCTCGCATTACTAATGCTCTAATTTGGTTCTAATCGTAAGAAAATATTATTTTAGCCTTAACCCCATTTCTTAATCCCAAAACCTTAACCGAACCCGATCATTTGACCCAGATAAACCGTATTGCGCAAATCGAACTCAAACCCGCTAAAATTTCCACTAATCCTAACTATCTTTGGCTAATCCAAAATTACCTAAACTAATCCCCAATATTTTTCTATTTATCCTTTTCTTTCTCCTTTCCTTTTCTTTCGTCTCCATCTCCCGCTGCAATGTTTGATTTTCCCTACAACTTACACCTTTCTCCACTTGCACCATCTCCCATCACCTTTTCTACAATCAACCATCACCCTACTTTCTTCTTCTTCTTCTTCTTCTTCTTCTTCTTCTTCTTCTTCTTCTTCTGCTCCTCCTCCTCCTCCATCACCATGCTTTCTTCTTCTCCAATCCCTGCCTGATCTACACCACCATCACCTAAGCATGCCACTCTTCTTCTTCTTCCTTATCCTTACGTAATACATACACACAATCATCACCATCACCTGCCTACACCCTTTCGTAATACATACACACAACCATCACCATCACCTGCCTACACCCTCTACCATTTTTTCCTAACACTCAACCATCATCTCCTCTACCACTCCTCATACTTGACCTACACCATCACTCATCTCACACCTCCCTCCTATTTTCTTTCTTTCCCATTTGCACCACCCACACACACACATGTATGTGTGTGTGTGTGTGTGTGTACCACACTCTCCTTTTTTCCTCCTGGTTTGGCCTCCACTCTACCATTTTTGTGCCAAAAAGCCACTTCCCAAGCCCCTCTCTTCTCTCCTCTTCTTCCTTCTCTTTTATTCTCCTTCTTTCTATTGTTTCATGCCCTATTTTGCCTGTACACCATCATTTCCACCACGACACACCACCCATTGACCGGTGGACTGACCATCAAGGTCACCCTAACCTTCCCTAGACTGTCGTCGGCCATTGCCACCAACCACCGCCTTTTTTCCCTTCTTCTTCCTCACCTCCGTTGTGTTTTTACAAAATGCACGGTCATATAACACTAAAATTTCCATTCGCACACCCGTGCAACTCAGCATAGCCTACCCATGCACCCTCACATGCCCGCACACTGCCCAAATGCACGCCCATGCACACCTGTTTGACTTGCAACTTGTTTGCCTGTGATCCATCACAGTCGTGCCACTTCCCACCACTTGGCCATGCACAATCATAACTCTCGGTCTGGGTGTGCAGTGCCTGCAGCACTCTTGTGTAGCCCCCATTTTTCAGTCGTTCACCCTTATTTTCACTCCCAAACCTTATCCAAACTCCACAAAATTTTTACCATAGCTCCACCACACATTCCAATACACATCCACACAACTCAAGCTTCCAATTAACTACGGTTATTTCCACTATAACCCTATTTACCTTAATTTATCCCTTAGTTATACTCTTTGAGTTTAACCGTGGATTTTTTTATTTTTCATAGGAGGTATTCTGATAATCTCAAAGGAGAAAGTCTAGTATTTACGTGCTTAGAGCCCAATGTCCTAGTTGGTAAAGATATTAATCAATATTTGGGATTTTTGTGTTATTTGCTTGTATGGATATGTGTATTTTTCATGATATCGTTGTTATATGTTTTAATATATGATGTCGATAATATGTTGTGATTACATGGAATATATGTTTGAAAGAAAATAAGGATGGGTAAGAGGTATAGTTATGATTTTGTTATGATAATGACATAATTATGGGAATATATTTTATGGCATGAAATATTGGCTAAATAAGCTATAATAATGGACATAAGCATATTTATAAGGTATGATAATGATTGATGGATTCGAAAAATAATGTGTGTTGAAGGCACAAGAATTTATAAAATAAGGGCTATTGTTGTTCTTAAGGGTATTTTGGTCATTATAGGATATTAAGAAAAATTTTGTATTTTATGTGTTAAGTGGATTGAATTATGATAATGATATCTTGAGGAAATTTTGGAGGTACTATTGTTTCTTTGGGGTCCTTCAATGAAATAATAGTGAAATTAGGGCATAATAACGTTAACGAAAGTGTTATCATTCTATGTGTAAAATCTAGAGGTTATTCAGATTCTGGATATGTTACTAATGATTTGCCTATAAGGTAGTTTATAGGACTTGGTAATTATATGAGTCTTATGGGAAGGATTGTGAATACTTATGAAATTAGGGTTTTCGTAATTCAGGGAGTAGAGCCTTAGGATATGATTTCTACTATATGTGTGTAATGTGGGAGTTAGAACGTGAATTTTGGGTATAATAATAATGATAAGATTCAAGAATTATATATTATAACTAGTGGTTGAATAATCAATATGAGAGAATGAATGCAAGAGAGTGTGTAATTAGGGTTTGAAGAGACTTAAGGACTTTGACCTGTGTTATGTGTCTACCTACTTTAATGTGTTTGATGCTTGAGAATTAATCTTGAATAAGATATTAATCACTTAAAGTAAAAGAGCATATGAGTAGGGCAAAGGTGATATTTTTATATATATATATATATATATATATATATATATATATATATATATATATATCACGTTCCACTAGGGAGAATAGTGGCTTGGGAGCGTTATGTCCTAAGAATATGATTTTTTAATATCCACTCCACCGGAAAGAATAGTGGCTTGAGGGCATTCTACCCTAAGAATGTGTTTCAATATGTTCCACTGGATTAAGAATAGTGAGTCCCCTACTCATTGTGAAATAAAAATATAACAGTATAACCTATGGAAAATGCACTAATGATTTAAAATGGAAGAGTACGTAAGTCAAGACCAAGGTGATATTATATATATATATATATATATATATATATATATATATTCCATTTCACAGGAGAAAATAGTATCTTGGGAGCATTCTGCCCCGATAAGGTGATGTTTTTAGATTCATTCCATCGGATGATAATAGTACCTCTAGTGTGTTATCCCTAATAAGTAGGGATGGTAATTTTCCCTACGGGTTTGGGGCCCTACCGGGGATTCCCCGTTCAGGTTCGGGTTCAGGGAGAGAATTTGGGGATCAAGTTTTGGTTTGGAGATTTTAAATGGGATTTTTTTCAAGGATGGGGCGGGGATGGGTTTGAGATCCCCATCCCCGAACCCACCCCGAATATTTTTTTATATTTTTTTATATAATTATAATATATATATATATATATATGTATATATATAATTTTTTATAGAATATAAATTAAAAGTACAATAAAAAAAAAGGCTTGAGGATCGGGGATGGGATCAGGGATTGGGTATAAAGTCGGATTTAGGGGATCGGGTTGGGTTTCAAAGTCGGAGAATAAATCAGGGATGGAAAATAGATCGAGGATCAGGTCGAGTATGGGGATTTGATCCCCATAGGGATCGGGTCGGGGAATCCCTAATAATAAAAATTAGGGATTGGGTCGGGTTTAGGGATTATTTTCCTTATCGGGTTCGAGGATGGGGATGGGGTCCCTGTCCCTAACCCAACCCATTGTCATCCCTACTAAGAAGGTGTTTCAAGCCATTCCACGTGTTTATGAATAGTGGGATTCCTACACTCAACGTATATAAAAGAATGAAATGGATTATATCCAATAAAAAGACCTGGATCATTATCTTTCTTACAAGATATTTCATTTATTTGCCCGTATACTTATCACCTATTGTGAATGCATGTGCTAATTGTATCCCTGTTTCGGTAGTATTGTTCCCTTACTTAGTACATAGCATACTAACAACCTGTTTTATGGGTGTTGCTTATTCCCACAAGTAGGACACCTTGATTCCTATGTGCAGGTCCCAAAAGATTTCATAGATGATGATGTTGCCTATGATGCCTTATGTGGGATGAGTTACCTTATTTGTACTGGATGGTTGGGTGAAGAGTGATGTTATCCAGTAGTTGTATTTACCCAAATATCTTTTTAGACTCTTGATCTATGGTATCCTTCTTTTGTATTTTTTATCATAACTCAAAGTTAAACTCCAAACTCATTATTGTATTATAAATGTTTCTTTTGCTTCTAATTTCCTTGTGCTACTACAAATGTTTTAGCCTTGTGATTGATGTAAGGATGGTTGAACAAATCAGACTTATGTTAATCTTGGCGGTAACCCCTAATATTTTACTTATATTACTTCTACTGTAAAATAAATTTTTTTAATAGTAAAAATTGGGGTGTTACAATTATATACAAGGCCTATGCGAAGAAAGCAATATAACATATAATAACAAGATAATAACATGCTTACGTATATTAACTCAACCATCAAGTATAAATATATATATATATATATAATACAAATGTACAAATACATGAGATTTATTGATTATTACATTCTATTATTGTGATCACAACCAATATATTATATTAACTTGGGGACAAAGACTCGAAGAAATCATAACAATTAATCTAGTACTCCAATGATACTAGTCGTAGTTGGTCCGCCCTGAAACGTAACCCAACCACCAAATAATATGACACCTAATCACTTAAGTATGCATACCTCCTATGGGCCGAAATATATCGAAACATCTATAGAGTAGAAGAGGGTCTCCAAGACCTAGTAAGGTACCCAGGATCACAAAATAGAAAACACTAGAATGGTATCAAGTAAATAGCAAACTTGACTCGGATACCTAGTCCGAGTGTTATAAGTTCCGACTTAAGATCTTTCACTTTAAGTAATTAATGTCTTATTAATGATTTAGGTCAAACAAGAATAGAGGTTCATAGAAAATCACTTAATCACATCTATGAATATAAGCTAATTGTGTTAGTAAATTATGTTATTATCCACACAACTAATCCAAAGAGGAATCAAGGCCCAAAACATATAGAGCACAGAGGCCCATTAACATGCCATTAAGACCCAAATAAATATATGAAGCATTAAATCCCAATGAATATTATCGAGGTGTTAAAGACCAAACAATATTATTGAGGCATTAAATTTCAAGTTCCACGCTATGAAAGGCTCAATGAAATTTGATATCAATGTACATTAACTCCAATTATTATAGACAAGGTTCAATAGCCAACATCTAAGTCAGTTGAGGGTTCACATATAAGGTCAAATCAAATAACTAGTCTAAAGGCACATAAATTAACTAAAATATCTTTAACATCAACCAATTTACCTTAATATTAAGATATGTGTGTTTCATGCTAAAAGGATTATACTTAACTAAATATTTTCTTAGGATGAAATATAAATAGGATAACAAGATAAAGTTATAATATTACTCAATATACCTAAAGTGTTTATTTCTCTTTTTTTATCTTGCCTAATTAATTATTTTATTTACAATTTATAGGTCTACTTATCAAATGTCACATAAATGTCAAAATTATCCATTTAACTTATTTTATTAAAATAATATTCACTTAGGTATTAAATTTTTTAGAATTTACATGTAATGTCCAAAATATCATTATTCACCTAAAATTCCTAACTTACTCTAAATAAAATAAAAACCTAACATATAATATACCAAATTTTATGTAAAAGACCCAATAAAGACAATGGTACACATAAAAGTTTAAAAAACAATCTGTAATGACCAATATACCCATGGCCGAATATGTCCAAACCTTAAATAAGTTCATTTCAAATATAAATAATCCAAAATTTATAACCTAGCTTTTATATCCTATTATAAATATAATGGAATACTTAGATAAATTTAAAACAACCAAAACACACATCAAATAATAAGGATGAGAGCTAAACTACTTGAATCTAGACATGTTCATCACTAATCTACTTAAAATTCACCACATTTGCAGTAGGCATAAGAACAAATGAAAATACACAAATCATTGTCTCATTAAATTTTCATGCTTCTACACATAAGATAGAAACATACACATTTCATAAAATATTTTCCAAGATAACATAAAATAACATATAATACACTTAGCACAAAATCCTATTTCTTAAGGTTAATTTAGTTACCAAAATTTTAAAGCTCCTTAGCAAAGCTAAAATAAGAATTCTAGAAAACCCTTATCTAAACCACTTGGACACCATTAAGAATATAAGATAAAAAGTTATATAAATCAAGATTAATAAATAGGAAAATTGGAAAATAAAGGAAGTGAAATGAAAAATATTACTCTTGAATATGGAGGCTTGGAAACCACCACCAAAAAACCACCAAGGAATTAGAGGTCAAGGTGTCAGAGGGTTAATGGGAAGGAAAACAAGGAGAACATAAGAGAGTAAGGACACAAAATCTTTGTTGCAATGCATGCAGCAACAACAACAAAATTTCAAGGTTTCTCGGCAAGGCAGATAGAATAGGGGGGAAAAAGAGGTGAGGGGCACTATTTCATGGGTGAAAATAATTTCTAGATGAATTATAACATGCAAGTAATAATACCAAACAATAATATAAGGTAGAGGTGTGGTATCTTCTGGAAGTCACAAAAAAAAAGAAAAAAAAAGTAGAAGCTTTGCTGCAATTTTAAAGTTGGCTGAGAAGCAAAAGTCGAGGGAAAATGAAGATCGAAGGAGCTCAATTTATGGGATTAAAATGGTATTGAGTTGTATCATGCAATTCAATAGTTTTGAAGAAACAAAAAACAAAGGACAATAACAACCATAGAGAGAGAACGAGTTTTTGTAAGTTGTAAAGAAATTAACTTTGAGGTTTGCTGAAACATTGATTTTATGTGAGTTTTGTACTAGAACTCACAATTTAGCAAAAATATAGTGAAATATGATAAAGATGAGTGTAGAGTGAGTTTTTCATTTGACTTTAGCCTCACTTGAGTGTTACGCTTAGGGGTGTAAGAGAGATGTTAGGTATAGTTAAATGTGTAAGAAACATATCATAAAATCATTATTATAGCACTTGGCGCACATTTTGGTTGGGTGAAAGGTAACTAAGTTAAAAAATCTGATTTTCTTTGGTTAAGATGCTATTTGGGGTTGAAAGATTAGTTGGAGGATTGGTTACAATTTATTTTGATTAATTAAATTGTAAGAAAGTACAATAATGGGCATTTATTAGAAAAAATATCAATTAAATTTTAAAAAAAATGAAAAGTGTATGAAAAGGTGAAGAATAATTTTAGAAACTTAAATATTTAAAAATACTAGGTATTAGGGTTAGTTTGAAGTTCAACGGGTCGAAAACAAGCAAAAATGGATAAGTTGGGGAAACAAGTTCTTCCGAAATGCACACAACAAATAAATGAGGGTTTAATTGACATGGATTGATGCGGAATATTTTTATAAAATCAAATATATAAAAGTGTTTGGTATCAAAACTCATTTGATGACGAATAGAGTACAAATGGAAAAATGGCTAAATTCGCCTAATCCCATAAAAAGATTTTTTTTTTCATAATCTAACAATTCATAAGGAAAGGGTGAAACATAAATGAATAGAATGTACAAATAAACTCAAAAATAATTTTAGATCGATTCATAAATTTTAAACAAGTTAAAAAAGTGAAAACACAGGAATTTAAAAAATATAATAAATGTATTTTTTGCAAACGAGATAAATGATCAACGAAATATTTAAAAGTTAATACAAACGGAATGAGACTTGATAATAGAATATATATATATATATATATATATATATATATCTATATATACTAGAGACGTGTTGCTAGACCAATCACATATGATAATTAAGATTTGGGAGAATGGGGTATTATAGTATCCTTTACCATTATTTATTCCTACTTCATTATTCATCATATTCCTCCCCCAATTCCATAAACTCACCAACAACTATCCCTTTTCTCCATCCATTAAATTTATTGAGCTTTCTTTAATTTTTTATGGTTTCATTTTGTTTTTAAATATTTTAGGTGTTTAATTGTAAGGATTTCAATGAAAGGGTTTGTGATTGGAGGAGAAATTTCTCTATATTTACATAAACATAATCATACTAAGAGTAGATAGAATTTGGGTGTTAGCATACTTGATTTGAGTTGTTGTGTTGAAATCATCATTTTTGAGCACTTTCGAGTCATGCGACCAAAAAGGCATATTTTGTGTTATTGTGCTCTTTTCTAATTTTTAATGGTTCCAATAGACTATTTAGGTTGTTTAGGTTCAATTTTATATATTTAAATTCTTGAGTTGGGTTTGTATAATTAAGTTATTATTTAATCAAGTTTCTACCATTTTTTTAGAGGCAAATGGGAAATTTACTAGAGGGACGTGTTTTTTGTGCTCTTCATGTTTTTTAATATGTTTACTATGCATTAAATGAATATTCTATATAGTTTCATTTGTTAGGTCCTTATATGCTAAATGTTATGCCATTGTTGGTATCTTTAGAGTTTAGGGGTATTATGATCATTTCACATATAATTTGAATTTATTAATTAAGTTTTCATGTTCTAATATGCTAATTATTGATAAATATGTTTACTGTTTAATTTTTTGATTTTATAAGTTTTTTAATACTTTATTATAAATTATTAAGTTTATGACATGTTAGGTCTAAAATGATAATTTAATATTTAAAGTCTTGTAGTAAGATATTTAGGGTCAATGGTTCATTCTGACCTTCAAAATAGTAATTTAACTTGAGTAGTAAACTAATGTAAATACTACATTCTGTTTGTAAATATTTTATATTTTTAAATATAATTTTTTTAACATATTTCTACAAATTTTTTTGTGCATAAATAGTATTTTATAAATATTAATTTTTTTTCTAAAATTGGTGTAATGGCTTATTTTGGGATAGTGAATAATAATATATCTAAAATTTATTAATAATTCAAGTATAATATAAAATTTAAAAATCATGCAAGCAACTTCAGGATAACCTCTGAGGTAAGGATGTGTAGTTCATATTATTTTGTATGGTGTTAACCTTCTCCATGTGGTAGCATATTTTTTGTTTGCTAGTGGTGTATATGCCTTTAAGGGGTTCCTCTTTATACTTTATAAGTGACTTACAAATCCTATAATGAGTATACTCACTTAAATAATTAAGGTACTTAAGGGATTTTACTGGTTATATTGAGTCTCAGTGCTTTTGTTGATTTATTTTGTGACTATCTTAAGTCTTTGTGCTACTAACGATTTATTTTTATGGGTGTCTTGAATTTCCATGCTATTGACGTTTAATTTATAAATTTCATAAATGAATATGTATTATAATATATGTTAATGGGTTTGATGGGATGTCAATAACATTAGGTAACATATGTAATTAGTGGGATAATTGAACTATGATATTATTTACCTTAGAAAATGAGAAAGTGTGAGAAATAAATTGTGTGATAGCATAAGTAAAGAACATAATAGTTAGTGGATCTCACATGTATATAATTTTATTATTTTATATTTTTGGTACCATCTTTGTAGTGTTTCTATTATTCTAAGTATTTTATAAGATTCTTAAGGTTTTGTGTGAATAGTTATAAATATTATATATAGTAATGAATAGTGTAAAATGTATAATGTCATTTAGCACTAGTACAGAGATTTTGCTTGATATTAATGATTTTGGTGATCTCTTCCGTGTCATACATGGCTTTGATGTCCTTCCTGATTTGAAGATGGATCTTGAAGTTTTTATTCGGTGCTCTTACAAAACGTCAAACAATGTTCTTAAATGAATAAATTAATGGCTTATTTAAAGTTACTTATTAAAAGTAGTTATTTAAAATAATTACTTATTTAAAAAATAGACTAAATTTTTTTTAAATAATTAATTATCTTCAATAACGACTTTTGATAAATAGAACCAAACCAGCTACAAGTCATCTTAGGTATGCATAACCTCTTTTCGATGAATACATCAAGTCACGTGTATATATAAGCATGAAAATTAACTTGGCCAACTTTCTCAATAGTTATTGGTCGCTAGGTGGAAAAAGGATGAAAAAGGGGTGGAAAAGTTTTTGTTGTTTCAAAAGCTTGGGAAACCATAGCTATTTGATTTCATTGCTTCGACATAATCTCACATGGAATGTTGGCACTTATAGTGGCCTTGCTGCTCTATTAAATGTGGGGACGGAGACAAAAGAAGAAAGAAATGGAGATTGTTAATGAGTGCCAAAAAGAATGTTTCTAGTAAAATGACATAATAGAAACATGAGTATTCTCCCCTGTACTTATAAATAAATAAAAATATTCTTTTTTTTAATTGTATTTTGTGTTTATTTTCGAACATATATAATCCGTCCTTATATTTGTATAAATAAAAATATATATATATATATATATTATTACCGTAAAATATGTGTATTAACTTTAATATATGTGTATTTTATCTTAAAAGATGTATATTTCTACCCAAAAAAATATATGTTTATTCTTATATTGGAAAAATAAAAATCAGTAAAGAATATATATTTTTGTCCTATAAAATGCATATTCTTTCTTTGAAAATTGTGTATTCTTATTTTAAAATGTGTATATAGTGTATGTAGATGTGTATTTATTCTCAATCATATGTATTTTTTTTATTTTCAAAGATATGCAAGATTATTCTAAAAATTATGTACTTTTATCTTAAAAGATGGAAGATGTGCATTATAATACCGATAGATGTTTATTTATTTTAGATATGTATATTTCTTCCTTTCACTTTTATCCTAAAAGATATACATTTTGTTCAAATATATGTATATTCTTATATCTATATCTATATATAAGAGAAAAAATTATTGTAATTTTTACATTTTTAACAATTATAATTAGAGAAAATTAGTTAGTACAACTTCAACCATTGCATTTTGCTGGTTGCAAAGATGAACACTCAAGTACCTACACGGCGAATCCCGCTCAGAGATACCGACGACCATAGTAATATGTTTTGCTAGGCTTTGAGAACGCTACCAAAAAAAATGATGGAAGATTTTTCTAAGTAGTTGTTATCTTTACTCTGTAGAAAACATATTTTTTTCCTAAACTACCCAACCCCTCTATTTCTTTCCCTCTCTTTTTTCTCTCTTCTCACTCTTCTCTATCTTGTCTCTCAAACTCTCCCTCAACCTCACTTCCTCACCTCAATCCCTCTCCCTCGACCGATCTAAGGTAAGTTTTTTTATATTACAAATTATCTAATCTATATGTGGATATATATATTTTTTAAGTATGGTGGATAGACCGGCAATTTTTGCCCGTGGAGGATGGGAGGAACAACTATTTTAGCAAGTAATGGGTTAATGAGAACAGCAAAAAATGTTGTAGGGGAGTTCAGAGGAACGGCAAAAAGCGTAGTTGGGGATCGAAGGTAACGGCGGAAATCGCTGGTTGATGGTGGCTGGGAACGGCAAAAAGTGTCGTTGGGGGTGGGGATAATAGTGAAAATCGCCGTTGGCTAGTGGCATGAGCACAAGTATTATTTATATTAGTATTAATTAATAATATTAAATATTAATTGATAATTAATATTATGATTTATGATTAGTTAATCAGATTTAATAATTATATCTCATTAATTAGTGCAAAAAGTAATAACATTTTATCTTAGGTTTGCGATTATTGTATTTTATTAAATATGTATGTAATAATTATTATGTTAGTATTAATTAATAATTATTATTTATTAATAATTTTTATTAATTATATATGATTTATGGTTTATTAATTAGCTATTATGGTTCGTGATGTGGAATATGGTTTTGGTTGGATAGATTGGATTTTTTAATTCTGTCTCATAAATTAGTGCAAAACCTAATAAAATTTTGTCCTTGGTTTGCGATTATTATGCTTATTAATAATTATGTTTTGTTTAATATGTGTGTAATAATTATGTGAGTATTAATTAATAATTTTTATTTATTGATAATTTTTATTATGTGTGTATGATTTATGGTTTATTAATTAGTAATTATGGTTCGTGATGTGGAATACGGTTTTGATTGGATAGATCAGGTTTTTTTAATTATGTCTCATTAATTAATGAAAAACCTAATAAAACTTTGTCCTAGGTTTCCGATTATTGTGTTTATTGATTATTGTGACTTGCTAAATATGTTTGTAATAATTATGTTTGTAGTTGAATGAAAACTTAATTATGATTAATTCGGTTAAATTTGTTCATTATATTTTTAGATCTATTATACTCTATTAATGATGCTATATTATTGTAATTAAAAATGAATTTGTGAAAATTTGTCTGATTTCTAGGATTTTCGGTTGTCGTTTGGAGGGGTAGTTATGTTAATTAAACATAAGGTTGTTAATTGTATTTTTTAATTAGTGTTAATTTAGTTAAATTTGTTATTGATATTTCTAGATCTATTAAACTTTGTTAATTGTGCTTTTGTATTATTTATATATGATTTGATATTTATTAGATTTGTTTATATTTTTATTAAATATGTTAAATATTGTTATGTAGCGGTGGTTATTGGTGAATGATTTTTTTAATTATATTGATTGGATAATAGATTTATTTTCTTATTGAAATTCAGATGAGTCGCGGACAAGATAAAGTAGTAGATAGAACCGAAGGTCATCATGTGACACCATCTTTACGACGTAATAGAACGCATATGCAACAACCTACTCCGATGTCTCATCAAAAAAGTCAAGAAAAAAGTATTACCAAAGGATGGAGGAAAGGTAAAAAAAAAAGTAGCCAATAAGAACCAGAAGAAGCATCAGAACAATAAGAATATATAGAAGCTCAAGAACAACCAAGGTCTAGTCATGTAGCTTTTACCATTCCAATATTTGCTAACTATGTAGGCCGTCCATCATATGTGGTTGATGCTGACATTTTAGGGTACAAAGGTTCAGGTTTTGGAGATTTAGGGTACAGAGGTTCAAGGGTAGGTCGTTCGGCGTTTGGAGGTTTAAGGTACGAAGGTTCAAGGTATAGAGGTTCAGGGTGTTGAGGTTTAGGGTACGAAGGTACAGGGTATGGAGGTTTGGGGGTAGAGGGTTTGAGGTTTGGAGGTTTAGGGTATGATGGTTTTGAGGGTGGAGGTTTGGGGTACAAATGTTCACGGGTTGGACGTTCTGAGTACGGAGGTTTTCCATTATTTATAGAATATATAGATTTTCTTACCTCGGCTACACATGCTTATATGGGAGTACCATCATCCTCAACTCACCTATCTACTGTTGGTGGTTCTAGATCAACATTGGATTTGGCATTATCATTACCTTGTATTACTGAGCAACCATCGACATCGACATATGTGTGTGATGATGATGTTATACATCATGATGATGATAACAATTACGACGATTATAGATATGATGATGGTGATGATGGTGATGATCATGATGATGATGATGATGATAGGGATGATGGTGAAGCCAATGAAGATGAACGTGGTATACAATTGAAGGATGAATGGTATTTTCTAGGGCCAGGTCCTGGAGGTCCAATCATCCTTGATTTGATCTCAATCTTCGGCGGTCACATTGCTTTAGATTTATGGTTAGGAAAGATATGTATATCATATTTATTATTAAATATTTAGAATTTTATTTATACAGATATCATATATAGCCATCACATATGTTGATTTTTTTTTAGGATCGTGGTTGTCTTAGGATCCATAACAAACAAGAGGTTCTGAAAAATTTTCTCGAAAGCGTAAATAAAAGGATGTTGTCACACCTTCTAGCTTGCACATTTGAACATGCAAATGTGCCACTTATTTCATAATTTATTGAGAGATGGCAACTAGATACCAATAGCTTTCATATGTAATGGGGTGAGATGACAGTCACCTTTTTGGACGTACATCGCATATTAGGGCTACGAGTTGATGGTAATCCATTATATTTGGAGATGACTGCTGACACGCATAAGCAATTGATTGGTGTAATGGATAACTTATTTGGGACGGAGGAAATGCAAGTGAATGAAGTCACTTGAAAATGTAGGCTTCCATTTAAATGGTTACAGGAAGTATGCGAATCATACTGGCTAGGGGATGAGAAAAAAGTGATCGGGTATTTATTATGGTTGATCAGCCTATCCTTGTTTGTAGATAAGTCGGTTGATAAAGTAAAACCGTACTATATCATTTTTCTTCAATATCTAAGCTGGGTTGAATTTTATACATGGGGAGCAGCCACACTTACTTTTCTTTATCGAAAACTTGGGATGGCTTTCAAAGCTGACGCTATTCAAATTTTGGGATGTGTCACTCTATTATAGGTAATTTTGCAATTACCATATATATATTACATACTTGGATACATTTAATGGTAATTAACACAATCAAATATTATAACAGACTTAGATTTATAAACACTTTTTGGGGTTTGGAGTGGAACGGTCCGGGTATGATCTAGACCATCCTTGTTGTATGAGGTGGTTTTGTCGACATAAATTTGATACTAAATTGGAAATGCTTGAGTAATTTTGAGTAAAGATTGATCTTATACATCAAAGGTACGCTACTTGGAATCATATTCTCACTATATTATGCCAGCGATATCTATATTTAGTTTAAATTTTTTGTGACAAATCACTTAGGATCCATACGAAGTACCAAATCTGTATAGGAATTTTCCGATGGCATTATATCATGGTTGTCTACATTTTTGGATAAAGTATAACTGTAAATGCCTGATAGAGTCACACACCAGTTTGAATATACACAATTAATCCCTGAGGAACCTATCAAGCCCACCAGTAACACATATAGAGGTTCTTCCCTCAAGAATCATAAGGTTGTTTACGCACACATATATTGTAATCCCCCAAAATTTTAAAAAACCTATAATTTAATAAATAGCTTTTATTTGAAATAAATTAGCTTTTAAAATTATTTAGTTTAATTTTTTTATGGATTTTTGAGTATATAAATTTGGATAAGAGTATTTAATAAATAAAAAATAAATATTTTGTTATTTTATCATGTTATTTTTATTTAAATAATTTTCCAAACTAATATTTTACTAAAATTATCCTTTTTAAACCAATATATTAAAATATATTGAATTAAGTTATTAAATTAAATAATTTATCAAAAATATTACATTTTATTATTTTCTAAATTAAATTAAATTATTTTTCCCTATTTTCTCTTTTTCTTTTTTTTCTTTTCTTTTCCTTCTCCTTTTTCTTCTTTCTTTTTCTTTTCCTTTTTTCCTTCGGGTCGTCCGCCAGGCCAAGCCTAAACTCCCTTCTCCCCCACGTAATTGGGCCTCTGGCCCATCTCCCGTCTCCCTCTCTTTCCCCTCCTCTCCCGCGCGTCTCTACCCAGCCCAGACCCCCCTCCCTTCTTTCTTTCCTTTCCCTCCTGCATGGGTCGGCCCAACTCTTCTTTTTTTTCTTTCCCCTGCACCAACCTGGTCTCCCTCCCTCCCCCTTCTTTCTTTCTTCTTCGACCTCTACGCCTGACCAGTTGCATGTTTCGACGCCATGCCTGCTGCCACCGCCTGCAACCCCCCGCTGCCACCACCTGCCCTCCTTCTCTCCCGTCATTTTCTTCCTATTTTCAGACCTGGCCAGCCCTGCAAACCATCCCACTGCCCCATTTTTCCCCCTCTTCGTCTCCCCTCCCTGCCACCCTAAATGCTGCCACCTGATCAGCCACCTATTGCCCTATCCTCCCTCTTCTTTTTCTTCTTCCCACAAGCCCTTTCCTGCCCAACTATTTTTGAGCCTCCCCCTTCCCCGATCCCTTTCTCTCCTTTTCTTCCTCTTCCATTTTCAACCCCGTTTTGTGCACCACCGCCGCCCTCCGCCGGTGCAACCGCCTCATCAACCCCCTAAACCACCTTCTACTCCCGCCCAACACCACCACAACACCGTCCAAGCCACCCCGCAACTCCACCTTCCTCCCCTCTTCTTTTCCTCCCCATTTTCCCCCTTCTCGGTAGCCCACCTGCAACCCCACCGTTCACCGCCTTCTGGCCCAACCCACCATTCAACTCCATGCAACCTCCTCTACCACCCTCACACCTTCTTTTCCCGAAACCAACCCCTGCACCCCTCCATTTTTTCCCTCTCTTTTCCTTCCTTCTCAGCCACGCCTAGCTCAACAGCCATCTTCACCGCCTCACCTCTGCCGCTCTTGGCCACCAACAACCCATCCCCAGCCTCCACCTACACCCCCTCTTCACTCATGCACCCTTCCCTTGCCTCCAATCCCCCCCCCCATCTACCCTCTTTCCTAGCCTAAAGACCCCAACCCAAAAATAACCATTATTTCTTCCTTTCATCCGCTATTCGAGCCTTCCTCTTTTATTTTTGCATGCAGCATGAGTTTCTACATTTATTGGCCATTTTTATTAATAATTTTAAGGTATGATAATATTTAAATTAATTATTTCATTAAGTAAAAATTATAAAGTATTATGCTTTGATTTTCTTATTTCTAATATAATAAATATTGATATTATTTTTAGGTGTCAATTTTGCTATTTAAAGCTTAAATCTTTAACCGGGATACCTGTAAAATTCATTTTTCGCGGGAATTAAGGTAATCGTTAAACCCCACTTAAACGCATGGATAAATGTATGTTAGCACATTAGGATTTTTAATATGTTATTATGCTTGATATTTGTGGTTAGATATAATATATATATATATATATTTGCTTGTATTGATTGATAAAAAAAAGTATGTTAGTTTATATGCCATGTGTGGAAATGTTGCTTAAGGGGAGAGTTTGATTATTAATGAAAGTGTTAAGTAATTGTCCGTGTTATTTTATGTTATTGTAACCATTTATGCATGAATATTATTATTGTGAGCCCTAGGGGCATTTTAGTAATATTCATTGTGCAAGAATATGGCTTAATATGTATGGGTGCTAATATGTATTATATTAAAATATAATAGTTGGTGGAGTTGGATATTGTTAATGGGGTATTAATATTATTATTCCATGTGGTAAAGATAATTTAATAAAATTGGTGTAATAAAGGGGGTAAAGTGGTAATTTTGGAAGCAAAAGGGTAATATGGTAATTTTATAAGCAAATGGCAAAATGTTAATTTTATAAGTAAAAGGGTATTATGGTAATTTTGGGAGTAAAGGGTAATATGGTAATTTTATAAGCAAATGGCAAAATGTTAATTTTATAAGTAAAAGGGTATTATGGTAATTTTGGGAGTAAAGGGTAATATGGTAATTTTGGAAAAGAAGGGCGAAATGCTAATTTTGTAAGAAAAGATAAAAATGGTAAGTTTGGAGGTAAAAGGGTAAAATATTAAATTGCAAAGCAAAAGGGGTATTGTGGTAATTTTGTAAATAAAAGGATATTGTGGTAACTTAGGAGTAAGGGGTAGAAGGGTAATTTTGTAAATAAAATAATATTTATGGCAAACTTGGGAGTAAGGGGTAACTTGGTAATTATGATAACAACGGGGGATAATTTGGTAATTAAATTATGATTAAAAAGGGCAATTGGATAATTATGATAACAGAGAAGGGTAATTTGGTAAATTAACCAGTAAAATGGCATTATGGTAATTTTAATAACGGAGATGGGCGATATAGTAATTATAAAAATGGAGAAGGGTAAATTAATAATTATAAATATGGAGAAGGGTAAATTAATAATTATAAATGTGGAGAAGGGTAAATTAATAATTATAAATATGGAGAAGGGTAAATTGGTTATTATAATTATAGAGAAGGGTAAATTAATAAGTGTAATTATGAAGAAGGGTCATTTGGGATTTATAATAATTGAAAAGGGGTAAAATGACAATTATAATAATTGAGAGGGTTAAAATGGTAATTATGATAATGAAGAAGGGCAATTTTGTAATTTATCCAACTAAAGGGGCAATTTGGTAATTTAATCTTGGTAATTATTTAACCAACTAAAGGAGTAAATTGGTAATCATAATAATAAAGAAGGGTAATTTGGTAATTTATCCAACTCAAGGGCAATTTAGTAATTATAACAAAGGAGAAGGGCAATACGGTAATCTAACTAACCAAATGGGAAATATGATAAGTGTAGCAATTACGAGGGGCGCATGGTGATCTAAAAAGCGTAGGAGGTAACTTGGTAACCTAAACCGAGTAAGGGGTAATTTGGTAATTATGCAACCTAAAGAGTAATATGGTAATTTGTCAAGTAAGGAAGGGATGACTTAACAATGATATAAGTATGGGGTAAATGAGTAATTTGCACCCAACATGTCGTTGTGATTGTAGAATTCCATAATATGACTCAAATAATGTTGATTAGTAAGGTAAGAGTATTTGATAATTAGTAAGTATCACGGGAACAAATCCTAATTCGGAATTAGAATGAGATTATGATGGCCTTAATGATTTCTCTGTGTTATCTTAGATAACTGCCTAAATAAGAAACGACTAATGATATCAGAGCGATTGAAAGTGAATAAGTATATGATTATTGTACTTTTCGTGATCACTTTAATTAAGACATTAATACTTAAAGTGAAAGACCTCGAGATCGGGAATGGTGACTCTTTAGGGTAGCGACCCCTAAAGACCTATTAGTAGATCTATTTGGGCCAATTAATCGACTATTCTAAAGACCAGTCAATCGGTTTAGCCTAAATAATCGATTGGTTTACCCCAAACAAACATTTATCATGCAATTTACCCTTAAAAATCCTACTACATTCAAACCAAATCATATCATATCATATCATCATACTAATGCTCCATCCGTTCATAAACTGAAACATACTTCATAATAAATCAAATCGACCTAATTTCACTAAAAGCATGCCTTTTCTCCATATTCATAAATTAGTCAACATGTATAAATAAGAATCTAAATTCTTATCAACCCAACATAATTAGGAATTTAAGGAATATTCCACATCACATGATTAACTAGGTTACATTTCAGAAGTAAGAATGACTTACTTGGTCCTAGCAAAAAAATTCAAAAAATAGGAAAAATCAACCTGGAAGATTTTCAAATTCCAAAACTTAAAAAATATAGAAGTTAAAGCTTTATAAATTCAATGAATAATGTTATAAATTAAAATTCAAATTAGGAGAGAACAAATTACCAAACTTAAGAGAAAATAGAGGGAATTTGTGCTGAAAAAGAGACTCAACTTCCCCCTAAATCTAACTCTCCCTTAAAGATAAACAAGAAGGAGCTAGAGAAAGGATTAGAAGAGTGGAAAGAAACTAAACTAAGCTCAAATTTGATAGAAATTACACAATGTTAGAGAGAGTTAGAATATTTTGGTGACTAAAATAAAGGTGAATAGAAGGGGCGATTAGGGATATTTATAGCTAACAAATTTGTACAAGGATGAGTATGGTTAGGCATAGATCGAAAAATCCTAATTTCTACCATTTCAATTTTAGCTAAATGAGTGGATTTTGTCAAAGATAGATTGACCCCCCTTCCAAAGTTGAAATGGTGATTTATAAAAAAAATGCATATTGAATTCTCCTAGAAATGTCAAACACAAGAGAGGAAATAAACGATCAGTGTCGATGGAATCTCCCAACTAAATAGAGACAAATCTAGAAATTAAAGAAATGATTCAAGAAGCGAACAAAAGAGAGAGGTGGAAGAAGAAAAAGATGAAGTCGCCCTCCCCCTCAATTGCCCAAATTAAAACCTCAAATCAGTTTAAGATAGAAGGTCGGGTAAAATGCATGATAAGAAAGGTTAAGAACCTTTAAAGAAAACTTAGAATGGGAGTATCAAGGTTATATTTTGGTATAAGAATTTTTTTCAAAAAAGAAAGTTTAAAAATGTACTCACCTCAACAAACCAACCAATTGGTTTGGTATACCGGTCGACTGTTCTACGAACCAGTTGATCGATTTCCCAAGCTAATTGATCCATTCAATCGAATAAAACCCTTTAGCTAAATCAACAAACCAGTCAATAGGTCTGCCTGAAAACTTATTTTATTCAATTTCTAAAACTTATTTAAATCCAAATTTTCCCTAAACTCAACTATAGTTCTAAATCAAAATCAAACATTATCAAATCTTAATCAATACCACAACTTCTCGTTCAACAAACTTCACAAAAAGATGGGATATCACAATAAGACAAATAGATATGGAATGCCCTTACTTAAAGTTGTTGGACTAACACCAACAAAATTTAATTTCAACGTTGCATGTACATACATGTCATCTGAAAAGGAGGAAAATTATTTGTGGATACTTAAAAGGTTGAAGACCTTAATGGATCCATCTATGCTTCCAACCACCATTATTACAAATGGGGAACTTGCTCTCATTTTAGTTGTGCAACATATTTTTTCCACTTCAAAACATGTATTATATAGGTTTCATGTTAATAAGAATATGGAAGAAAGGTATAAGAAAGTATCTAATCATTTTCCATTTGCACGTGGTTTTATTTCATGATGGAAAAATGTGATAGATGTCACGAATGAACAAACATACAAGGAACAACTCTTGTCAGTGGGAGAAAATTACAGAAACATATCTAACCTAATTTTATATCTAAAGATGAATTGGCTACAACCATATAAACACAAAATCATTTATGATTTCTTTAGTGTCGTGTTTCATGCCATCATATTACAACAAATAGGTATGTTTTATATTTTATCATATAGTATAGTTTCTTTTATTTCTTTTTGCTGATAAAGTAATACACTACTTTTTATATCTACAGGATATAAGGTGCTCATGGATCTTTGAAGAGATTTTTAGAGAAATCACAAGGCAACTTCAACATAGTATTAAAACAAATGCACACGTTTCTAAGATTGTAACATGATGGGATTAAAGCATTGCTAGAAAGCTCTCGTTTCAATACTTCTCATTTTGCTACAAGTGCCATTTACACTAATTTAAGAGGTCACGTCTCTTTATATGCAATGGAGTTGGTCAACAAAGAGTGTCAAAGAATTAATTATTTAGGTACCAATGATGATTTATGTAAATGTTATATACAACATATGCGCGGGATACCATATACACATAAGATTAATACATACATTCATAACTACATATCAATCCCCTTGTTAGCTATTCATCCATTTTGGAATAAAATCAACATAGATGGGCCGTTTAATCCATCGTCACCATAAGAACCAATGGATGTTGTACCTCATTTATGCCATATTTCCATGGAAGCTATTATGAGCCATCCACTAGCGATACAGGATTAGTTAGAGAGACATATTTAATATTATAATTCCCTATAGAACACCTATCTAGGAGCCACCAGTACGACAGCATAGGGGTTACCCAAATAACTCCACCAAAAAGGAACCTTCTAGTTGGGAGCACACAGAACAAGAATCTCCAAGTCATTTAGGATCAACACAAGCTTAGGGTAGGTTGCCTCCAAGTCAAGGTGGGGTCGGGGTCTGAGTCGAGGATGACAATCATCATTTATGTCATCGAGCCAATTATAATTTTCATATATGAGTTAAATGAATATACATATAGTTCCATATATTAGTACATGATATAATGTGTTAGGAGATGGTAATTGTGGTTTTAGAGCATTGGTATATATTATATTAGGAGATGAGGATCGATGGGTTAAGATTCGTACTAAATTATATCATGAGATATTGGCTAGACAATAGCTCTACAAGACTATATTTGTATATAACAACATTGGTCAAGTTCGCAATATCATTACCCACTGGAAAGAGGCAGATCTGATGACACATTGGATGGAAATACCAGATATTGGTCATATCATTGCAACCTGTTATGTGTGATGTTTGCATATTAATTATTGAATGTGTGTAGCTAATTCCTACCTTTAATGGCGCAATATAAAATTCAAGATTCTGAAAATGAAGTAACTATTAGTTTTTGTAAGATGGAAGTCATTACATATCGGTATGTGGGTGTTTTATGTCTTTTTTTTCATATAAATATTATATAAATGCCAATTCTTATAAATTTTTGTTGACAGGTATATCTTTTGGACAATTTTCCACTCCCACCGCTACACGTAAAATGTAATAGACATTGTGATAGCAGCGTTTCAACATAGAATATACTATATTTTTTAATATGTCCATAATGGCATTGTTTGGTACATAATGGCACAAAAAAGCCACATCCTCTATCTTCGAACTCAACTTTTATCTAGAATTGTTATAATTTTTTCTTAGTTTATTTGTATCTGACCTTTGTAACATCTACATGATAATTTTTTGCCAATTTTTGTTTATTTCCTAATTACTTTTCCATGATAGCTTAAGTATCTAACCTATGGTAATCAAATATATTTATATGTTATTCAGCTTAAGTATCTTAATGTTCAATGTGTTCAATGTAGGTTGGATGATATTTTACTAATCATAAAACAAAAATAAAAACTACATTCTATAATTGTCACACACATTTTAATCAAAGTAAATAACCATACAGTAATAAATAAAGCTCAATGCAAATGCCCATGCCCACGCTCACGATATGCCCATGCCCACGCCCAAGTACAATAACTCCTAAATCATGCACATTATTTTTAATACATGTAACTAGCTATTGGTAATTTGAAGCTGGCCCACCCCTCAAATGCAAACGACGGAGAGTTTTACGTGCTTCGTTAGGACATCTTTCAACTAGAATTTCATGCTTATCATTTGGATGTTCCGCTAAATATTCCTCCGTCATTTCCAATACATGCCTATGAGTTCTTGGAACATACCAATTCATATAGTCATGATCCACAACCCATGGGTATTGAGTCGGTGGTCCAAAAAAATCTATTGGTTAAGCATATGTGCATAATGAACTTTATGTTTCTTGAGCGAATGACCTTTGTAATGTTCCTAGTGGGCTTGATAAGCTCCTCGGAGATCACTTGTGTTATCTAAACTAGCGTGTCACTCTATCTGGCATATACAGTTCCAATTTCTCCAAATAGTGTAAAAAGCCATGATATAATCCTATAGGACAGTGCCTATATGGATCAACTACTCTGTATGGATCCCAAATAACATGTCACAAAAAAATTGAATTAAATACGAATATTTCTATAAGAATATAGTAAGAATATGATAATTTGAGCATACCTTTGACACAGGCATAAGATCAATCTTAGCTTGAAAGTACTCGAGAGTCTCCAATTTATTATTGAATTTATGTCCACTAAACCACCTTATAAAATGGGGTTGGTCTGGATCATAATTAGATTGTTCCACTTCAAACATCGAAAAGTATTCATAAATTAATGTCTATTATAATATTCAATTGTTAGAATCATAACTAATGAATCCATGTATGTACTATATATATATATATATGATAATAATAAAATTATCTATAATAGAGTGATATATCCTGATATGTGAGAATCATTAGCTCTAGAAGCCATACTAAGTTGTTGATATAGAAAAGTAAGTGTGGTTGCACTTGCACCCCATGCATAACCTTCAACATGCCTTCGACCTTGGAGAAAGAGGCTATAGTACGGATTAACTTTATCAACTGACTTATTGATAAATAACGATAGCCCGATCAACCATAATAGATACCCAATTACTTTTTCCTCATCCCTAACCTATATGATTCATATACTTCTTGTAGCCATTTAAATGGAAGCCCACTTTTTCGAGTGACTTCATTCACTTGCACCTCTTTCATCCAAAATAAGGCACCAAATACACCAATAATGTGACTACACATGTGGACTTTCATCTGTAAATGTAATGGATGACCATCAACTACTACTTCTAGCATACGATGAACATCTAAAAGGGTAATTATCATCTCACCCTATGACATATAAAAGTTGTTGGTATCTAGTTGTCATCTCTCTATAAATGTTGATATAAGTGTCATGTTGGCATACTCATATGTGCAAGATAGAAGGTGTGATAATCCAATTTGGCACATGAGAGTGATCATCCTTTCATCAAAGCTTCCAAGAAAAGTTTTCAACACCTCCTGTCTAGTGTGGATCTTCAGACAATCACAATCCTAAAAAATAAAAGAAACAAATGTAATGAATATATGATAGTTTACACATGAAATAAGAAATAATAAATGTGTTAAACTTACATTTTCTAACCATTAATCTAAAGTGGTGTGACGACCAAAGATTGGGATCAAACCAAGGATCATTTGACCTCGAAGAGATGGCTCAAGTAAGTACCATTCATCCTTTAATTGTATACCTCGTTCATCTTCACTAGCATCCCTATCATCATCATCATCATCATCATGATGTACATATGTCGATAAGGATAGCTAATCAATCATGTGGGTTAATGATGCTAGCAAATCCAATGCTGATCTATAACCACCCACAACAGTTAGGTGAATTGAGGTTTGTCGGTCAATTTTAGTAATGTAATAAAATCTACATATTTTGTAGATAATGGAAAACCTCCATACCCAAACCTCTGTACCCCGAAATGCCAACATCGACCATAAATTATGAAAAACTTGCATAATCTGCAAATGTTATAGTGTTAGGAGCCTGATGACTAAACCTTGATTATACGGGAGCTTATTCATATTCTTATTGTTCTGAAGTTTTTTCTGGTTCTTGTTAGCTAGCTTTTTTACCTCATCGTAATTTTGTCCTAAACTTCTCAGATAAGACATCGGAGCAAGCTGTTATGTAGGATTTATGTTACATCACGAAGAAGTGATAATAAGATGATCTTTTGTTTTATCTAGTACTCTGTCTTACCTACGACTTATCTAAATTTAAATAATAAAACTACGTCTATTGAAATTAAGTATATGAATTGTAGGTAATAATTCATCACAGAAATAAAAAGTAAATACATACGTCAGAGTAATGTAATTGTTAGATATTCTAATATCAACCCATATTTTGATAGGCAAAGAGATATATATACATACACCCACCTTATAACTAAAATGCAACCTCTTAAACTAATATTTTATTTTATTAATTAGATTAACAGCTAAATATTTATAAAGTCAAAACACGTCAACAATAACTTTATTAATTACTAGTAGTAGTTTGGTATAATATTACAACTAAATATACTTAATTATGGTATCTTACAAAACCAATCCCACTAGTAATCCCTTACCCATCAGCTAGTACATTTTTTTTTAAATATTTAACCTACGACAAACTCCAAAAAATATAATCCTACCAAAATATATCCAAGATATTCTATAAAAATTAGCAAAATAAATAAATATAATAAAAATAAAAACATGTTTTAATAAAAAAATATAAACAAATCTAATCAATATAATTAAAAATATTCACCAATAACCCCCCACCCAATAGCATTATTTGCTGATTCCTCCTGTAACCAACTACATTTTCTACCGATCCCATTCCCCCCAGATTGGCATTTTCTGCGCTTCTATTCCCTCAATCCATGGCATTTTCTACCTTTGCTTCCCAAAATTATCCAAATATAATAAACACATAACCATATTTAACATATTCAATAAAAATATAAATAAATATAATAATATATCAAATCAGATATAATTAATACAATAATCCCCACCCAACAACAGACTTTTCTAATGCCTTTCCAGTGACAAAATCTATCATTCTCTTCCCCCACCCAACAACATTTTTAGCCGATGTCCTTTCCCCCCAATGGAAAAATCTGTTGTTCCCTCCCCCCATTCAACTACAATATTAGACGGAGCTTTTGCCTCGCCAATGACATACCCTTCTGTTGCCCCAATGTACACTTGTTAAAAATGTTGATGTCCCTTCTCATCTACGCATAACCAATGGCAGTTTTTTTTCATTTCTTTCCTTTCTTTACCAACATTAAGTGTTGTTAGTCCCACAAACCCTAAATGAATAAATACCTTAGCGATGGCTAAAAGGAAAGAAAGAGCCAAAGCGATGAGAGTGAGAATGAGAGTGTGAGCAATGAGCGAGAGAATGAGAAAAACTATGTGTGAGATATGAGAGGGTGAGAGTGAGAAGAGTTAAATAGATAAGAAGGGTAATACTAGTACTTTAAAAACATATGTTTTACAAGGAGTAAACATACATTTCCCAAATAATAGCTATGTAAAGAAATTAGGTGAGAGTGTATTCTTACCTGACCTTCATAAACACAAAAATATGTACATTGCTCGCCAATCTCCTTACCCTCGCCTACAAAACTAGCATATATCAGAATTATTAACCCCTCGTTTAGTGAGATATTCTCATTTCTACACCTAACACGTGTTTCCGTGCCTTGTATGACACAAAGGCAATAACTATGGACAAAATGACTTATAAAGGAAGAAACAACGAAATTACAAACAAACACAAATGGGAAAAAAGGATAGATAAAAATTAGGATAACTTTAATTAGACATTATGGCATTCAGCATACCATTTGTTCTAAAAAATCAGCTCAATAGAGAAAATATAATATTTTTATTTTATATTTAATATTATTTTGTGAATATTATTAGTCTTATATTAATAAAATAATATATTTTAATATAACATATTCTACTAAACCAACTTGAGAGAAATCAAAATCATTCAAATATTTTTAAGCTTATTCAGGAATTTCACATTTTTTTTTATTTTTTAAGAAAAGAGTAATATATGACTTTTAAAAATATTTTTCGTGGGGGATCATTTGTGGGTCGGGTCATTTCAATTTTGAGTTATTACAGATCCAAGTTATATTGAATTAGATTACTAGGTTAAATTTGGATTATTTCGGACTAACTTAATAAGTCGGATTGAATTTATACTGAGCTAACTTGTGCTCTCGTTAATTTGACAAGTCAGGTTAACTCGAGTTTAAATCATTTAAAGTTAATGTGATGGGATAGGTCATTTTAGATTTTGATGGATTGGGTCAAATTCTGACCGAGCTAATTTCAAATGGGATCACTTAATATTTAGGTCAAACCAGACATTAATTATCAAAATTAGTCTAATTCATTAATCTCACAAATAAATATTAAATTTAATTTTGTGTAAGAATATAATAAAATGTGTTATTAATTGTTACTTATTTATCATTATGATTTTTTTAATATTGTATTTTTATACAAAAAAAAGATGTAAAAATAAGTTATTATTAATAGATAAGAATATCCACAATAAGAACAAAAAAAGTAAATTTTATAAAATGTATTTTTAAAAGTTTTAAATGAATAATAAATAATATATAATTTTTTATTATCATAATTATTTCTCAGTTGGCTTTCATCGAAGGCAAAAGCATTCTTGATGGGGCCTTGGTAGCCAACGAGATTGTCCAGTGGTCTAAGAAGACGAAGGGATTGAAAAGGGTGATGATTAAACTAGACTTCCAAAAGGTGTATGACAGCATAAGATGGGAATGTGTGGATAGCAGTTTGAGCATCATGGGTTTTGAAAATGTATGGAGAGGATAGATAAAAGAATGTATTTCAATTGCCAGTATATCAGTTCTCGTTAATGGGACTCCTTCTATTCCCTTCAAGATGAGAAGGGGTCTCAGGCAAGGGGATCATATTTCCCCTTTTTTGTTTGTTTTAGTGGTTGAGGTGTTTAATCAGCTTATTAGAAGAGGTATGGATAAAGGTTTGATCCAAGGCTTAAAAGTACGGAAAGATAAGTATGAAGTTACCCATCTTCAATTCGAGGATGATACTATGATTTTCTATGGGGCTTCACTTGAGAATATCAGAAATTGGATAAGATTGCTAGAATGTTTCTATCTACTGTCGGGCCTGAGTGTTAACTTTGCAAAGTCTGAACTTTTAGGTCTTGGGATGGATGCATAGTTTTAGAAGAAAGCAGTAGAAATTATGGATTGTAAGAGCAGCTCTTTGCCAATTAATTACCTTGGGCTTCCATTGGGGGCCAATGTGAGAAACAGTCAGGTTTGAAAACCCATGGTTGACTAGGTTAAATCAAGATTGGGTGGATGGAAGTCAAAAGTTCTATCAAGAGCAGGGAGATTGGTTCTGATAAAGAGTGTTTTGAACATCTTGCCTCAGTACTACATAAGCTTATTCAGAATTCCAAAAGGGGTGGTAAAGGAGATTATTAGTGTTCAAAGGAATTTCTTCTAGAGTAGTAGTGGGGTTAGGAAGAAGCTACCATTGGTTAGATGTAGTGTGATCCAGAGACCTAAAAGCCTAGGTGGAATGGGTGTTGAGGACTTGATCATGAAGAATAATGCACTATTATTCAAATGGTGGTGGAGGTTTTATACCATAGAGGGGGAGTCTTGGAAAAGGATTATCTCATCCATTTACTCTTATGATCATTTTGGAAGTCTGCGGATTCCAAATCAAAGGAGGGGTGGGCCCCATAGGCGGATATTGTTAAAATGGGAAGGATGAACCCCATTCTTAACTCAGGTCTAAAGATTGTTTTTGGATATAGTAGAAGAGTCAGGTTTTAGCACAATAACTGGGTGGGATAGGGACCCTTAAAAACCATTTTTCCAAAGCTCTTTATGGTGCCAGGTCAACAGAAAGAAAAAGAAGTAGATATGGGTTTTTAGGATGGGGCATAATGGATCTAGCATTTTTTGTAGATGCGGCGGTTATTCTCATTGGAGGAAAGACAAGTGGAACAGATGGAAAATCTTCTCAAGTAGGTTGTCTTGAGTAAGGATAGAAAGAATAAAATTAGCTGGGTCTATGATGATATGGAGGTTTTCTCTGTCATATCCTTTTGTGAGGCCTCTTATCAGAGTATTCTTGGGGATGATTCGAGTATTAGCACCTGCAGCAGAATTTGGATTGGCATAGCACCACCGAGGATCGAATTTATTACTTGGTTCGCAATTCAACAGAGACTTAACACAAGAGATAGACTTATTAGACTTCATATTGGTGATTTTAGGGAGTCAGGATGTCCTTTTTGAAGAATTAAGTAAGAGCCGGTCAATCATGTCTTCCTTTATTGTATTGTGACGGGGAAGATTTGGTATGAGATATGCAATTGGATTGGATGCACTTGGGTGATGCCGAGGTCCACTGAGGATAATGTTGTTACTTGGCTAGGAGGTAAAAAGAAAAGTATGAAGGAAGAAATTTGGTTTGCAGCTTTCTTCGCGATAATGGGAACTATTTAGGAATTTAGGAATAAGATGGTGTTTGAAAATCATCAAGTTTGCAGAAGATGGATGGTTATATTCATTAAATCAATGATTGGTTTCTGGATTAAGAATAGAAGAGAGGAGTTCCATTATAGAATTGATGAGGTGGTTCATAATGTGTAGGTTTTTTTGTGAGTTGGGGGTACAGTAGGGAATGTCCTTATTAGTTTGGCCTTTTTTCTGCTTTAGTTCTATTTATGTATTACTTCCTCTCAATTATCAAAAAAAAAAGTTAATATTAAGTTTAATTCTATTGGGTTGGATTAATATCAAATTGAATGAATAATAGGTTAGATTGATAGCAAACTAGAATGATATCACAGAGGATTGACGTGAATTATATTCGAATTAACTGGATTCACATGTTGGGTTCATATTGATATCGGGTCCCAAAAGATATACAGTGCAAGAAATTTATAGACAAAGCAGTCTATTGCTACAAAGATATGGAGCGGGTTATTTACTATATATTGCGTGAGTACGGGATGCAATAAGAGAAGGAACAAAGAGACAGCATGGGCAGCATTTGCATTCGTGGTGCCTGAAATTTAGCGATAAGTTTAAATCAATCAATTAGCCTTGGGTAAATCTATTCAAGTGTTTGTCTGGCAACAGAGAGCTAAATTAATTCATGCCAATGTCTTAAAGAGATAGTTCGGTTAGCATTAGGCAACGGCCTGACATTATTGGCAAAGATTCCTAGCTTTGCATTTTACTGAAAGATAGACGTACCCATTTCCTATTTGTTGCAGATAAAGCCACAGGATTCCCCTGTGAAAACATGAAATCATAAGATTCCCCTAAAATAACAATTATTTGGATAAAAATAAGATTGCTACAATAACACTTCTGTTTGGTTCTTAGAAAGTCAAGTGGAAAAAAAATATAAAGGAACAAAAATAAAAAGAATCAATTTTCTTTCTATTGTTTGGTTGTTAGAAAGTTTTTATAAAAAAAAATAAAATATTAAATTTTTTTATGTGTTTGGTTTTCTAAAAAAACATTCTAAGAAAAGTTTATTATTATTATTATTGTTATTGTTATTTGAAAACCCTTATGCATTAAAAAAAAAGTTTAGATGTTATATTTGTACATGAAAATTTTCTTGAAGGTTCTAATAAATCAAAAAAAAACTCTATAAAGTCAATATTAATTCCAAATTTCTTTTAGAAAAAAAATAAAAATATTACATAATAAACTTGCCAAATTTTTCAAAAAAAATATAAATATATACAAAATATTCATGTTCCGTTTCATTTCAAACATGATACGACAAACATAGGAAAAAAACAATAAAGAATAACTCCATAGTTGGTTACTAATACACTCATTAATTCCATAAAATATCAATAACATATTATTTCATCTTCCATCTACACAACCATATCAATAAAAATAGTAGTTATAAAAATTATTGTTATTATTAGTAGTATATAAGAAATATCAATTGTAACATTGTAATTATAATATATATATATATATGCATATATTATAATTATAATAATATTTATAATAATAACTATTATGGTTTAATAATAATAATAATAATTAACTAATATGATTTGATAACAGAGTAAGGAGAAAAGAATTTTACTACTTTAGTTTTATTTATTATTTTATGGGTTGAGTATCATATTCTTTTATAATAAAAAAATATTAATGAGATCCTTTACTAATATTTATGTATTAATTCAAATGAAATAAAATGTTACCTTTGTTGATTGAGTTTTACTTTAGTTTAGATTATGTTTGGGTTTATGTTCGAGTTTGAGTAAAATTCGAATCCGATAGTTTTACGTTGTATCAATTTTGATGTGAGGCATTATCGAGTTTATGTTTGGATATGAGTTGAATATGGATTAGATTTTTTTGAGGCCATGTTATTTTTGGTCATGTCTACTAGGGTTATTCATATTATCTAATATCTGTTTATTTAATCCGATTTTCGAAGCGATCCGATCTATAAATAAATAAATAACCGATCCAATTTTTTTTTCAAATCAAATATCCAATCCGATCAACAAAAAGTCAGACAAACTAGATATCCTATCCGACAAATACAAATAATATCCGATCCGAAATAAATTGTTTATACACTTTTTATAATTTTGTATTTTATATATAATTATATATAAATAAATTTATATGTGTGTGTGTGTGTAATTTTTACTTGATTTAATATTTGAGGCAAAATTTAATTTATTTGAAAATGTATTTTTAATATAATCCTTTTTTAGATCTAATAGAATCTAATTAAATATTGTGATGTAGCAGCGTTAATCATCAGATATTCATTGAGTAAGTCAAATATTTGTTGAGCGGATCGGATACTTACTCAGCATATTTGTAATCCCCCAAAAATTTCGAAAACCTATATTTTAATAAATAACTTTATTTGAAATAAAATTAGCTTGTAAAATTATTATTTTAATTATTTTATGGATTTTAGAGTATGTAAATTTGGATAAGAGTATTTAATAAATTAAAAATAAATATTTTGCTATTTATCATAATGTTTTATTTAAATAATTTTCCAAACTAATATTTTACCAGCTTTATCCTTTTTAAACTAAAATATTAGGTTATAATAAATTAAATTGTTAAATTAAATAATTTACCAGGAATATTATATTTTATGATTTTATAAATTTAATTAAACTACTTTTCCTATTTTTTTTCCATTCCCCTTTTCCTTTTCCCCTTTCTTCCTTTCCTTTTTCTTTTTCTTCTTCCTTTTCCCTCAGGCTGCCTCGCCAGGCCAGCCTTCCCCGCGCAGTGGGCCTCGGCCCACCTCTCCCTCTCCCCCTCAGCCCTCTCCCGCGTGCCTGACCCGGCCGGCTACCTTTCTTTTTCCCCTGGACCGGCCAGCCTTTTCTTTTCCTTCTTTCCCCGACCGGCCAGCCTTTTCCCCTTCTTTCCCCCGACCGGCCGCCACAACCCTGTTCTTCTTTCTTCTCCCCCCAGGTGGCGACAACAGCCCGACCCCCTGCAGCTACCGCCCGACCACCTGCGACTGCCGCCGCCTGCCGCCGCACCTGCCCCTGCTACTCCCTCCCTCTACCCTGTCCTCTTCTCCCCTCCTTCGAGTCGAGCTACCCCTGCACCCTATCCATGTCTGCAACTCCCCCCCCTTCCCGTCGCCACCCTCTCCCTGCCACCCTACCGCCTCCCTGCCGCCCTATGCCCTGCCACCTGCCCCCTTACCTTTCCTCTTCTTTTCTTCTCCCATTCGCCCATTTTCTTGTCCCATTTTTGAGCCACCTTCTTTCCCCCAAGCTCCCTCCTCTCTCCTTCCTTCTTTCCATTTTTTTTTATGTTTTTCTCTGCCCCGCCGCCGTCCGCTGCTCCGACCGCCGCACCCAACCCCTGCGCCGACTCCTGCCACCACCCCCTACTGCCCTGCACCCCCACACCGCCCCCTTGAGCCTACACTTCCTCCCTTCTCCACCCCTTCTTTCTTTTCTCCCCATTTTTCCCCTTATCGCCAGCCATCTCCGCCGCCTTCAGCCGCCGCGAAACCATCCTTGGCCACCACCAACACCCCCTCTTCACTCCTACATCCTTACCTTGCCTCCAAACCTCCCCCAACCACCCTCTTTTCTAGCCCAAAGACCTCAACCCGAACATGGCTCATTTTTCTTCCTTCACCCCTCTTCGAGCCTTTTCCCCTCCCATTTATGCATGACACTCACGCTGCTCATGCAGCGTGAGCTTTCCCCTTGTGTTGGAAATTGTTTGCAAAATTTTTGAGGTATAATGATAATTATTTAAAGTGTTTTATAAAATAAATTTCTTTTATAAAGTCTTATCCTTTTTATTTCTTATTTCTAACACAATAGTGATGGATGTTATTTTAGGTGTTGAATTGCTAATTTTGCTTGGTAAGGTTTGATATTTTGCGGGATTAAGGTAATCGTTAAACCTCCCTTAAATGCATGGAAACGTATGCTAGCACATTAGGAATTTGATTATGATTTTATGTATGCTTTGTGAGCCAAGCATGATATATAAATGGTTGTTTACATTTATTGAAAGAAAAAGGGAAATGCATGATAGCTTTGTGCCATGTGTAGGTATGATAATTAAGGAAAAGGTTGATTATTGATGGAAATGTTAAATGCTTGTTTATGATGTATTATGTTGCTAAGGCTTGAATGATATTATTGTCTAAGGGTATTCTAGTAATTATGGTTATGAAGTATGTGATCTAATGTATGTAGTTGCTAATGGGTATTATGGTAATTTCTAGAGAAAAGGGTAAGAATGGTAATATTTCAAGGGAAAGGGCAATATGGTAATTTTGAAAGTAAAGGGGGGCAAAATAGTAATTTCATAAGTAAGTGGTAATATGGTAAATTTTATAAGTGAATGGTGACACGGTAATTTTGTAAGTGAGGGGTATTATGGTAATTTTGTGAGTAAAAGGTTAATATGGTAATTTTGGAAAGGAAGGGCAAAATGGTAATTTGGTAAAAGAAAGATAAAAATGATAACTTTGGATGTAAAAGAGTAAGATGGTAATTTGCAAAGAAAAAGTGGTGTTATGGTTATTTTACAAGAAAAAGGGGTATGGTGGTAATTTTCATAAATAAAATGATATTATGGTAATTTGAAAGTAAGGGGTAGAAGGGTAATTTTGTAAATAAAAGGATATTATGGTAAACCTGGGAGTAAGGGGGTAACTTGGTAATTATGATAACGACAAAAGATAATTTAGTAATTAAATTATGATTGTAGAAGGGTAATGGGATAAGTATGATGCTAGCGAAGGGTAATTTGGTAAATTAATCAATTAAAGGTTATTATGGTAATTTTAATAAAGGAGAAGGGCAATTCGGTAAATTATCCAACTAAAGGGACAACTTGGTGACTTAGCCAATTAAAGGATAAAGTGATAATTACTTAACCAACTAAAGGGGCAAATTAGTAATCATGATAAGGAAGAGGGGTAAGTGAGTAATTTATCCAACTCAAGGGCAATATAGTAATTATAACAAAGGAGAAGGGCGATTTGGTAATCTAACCAACCAAATGAGAAATATGATAAGTGTAGCAATTATGAGGAATAAATGGTGATCTAAAAAGCGTAGGAGGTAATTTGATAACCTAAACCGGATAAGGGGTAATTCGGGAATTATGTAACCTAAAGGGTAACAGGGTAATTTGTTAATGAGGAATGGATGACTTGGCGAGTACATAATTAAGGGGGTAAATAAGTGATTTGTACCTAATTTGTTGTGATTGTGGAACCTGATAATGTGATTTAAATAAGGCTGATTAGCTAAGTAAGAGTATTTGATAACTGGCATGGCCTTGATGAGTTCTCTGTGACATCCTGATAATCCTCTGAATAAGAAACGATTAATGATATCGAAACGATCGAAAGTGAATAAGTATCGGATTATCGTGCTTTTCGTGATCACCTTAATTAAGACACTATTACTTAAAGTGAAAGACCTCGAGATCGGGAATGGTGACTCCTTAGGGGTCGCTACCCTAAGGACGTGGTTTAGTCCACGATTATTCTGGTATTTGCTGGTGTGCCTTTGTGCCTCAGCCAGGCCCTATATCTTACTCTTTCTAGCTCTACGGACCTAGTTAGGGGGTATGCATACTTATGGATTAGGTGTCCTTGTCGGTAGGGTACTGAGTTAGCTTTATGCACCAGTACGACCAGGGTACCTTTGTGTCCTTGGGTTCGCGGTTGAAGGGTACTGGGTAGCTGATGTGCACCGGTACGACCGGTGTACCTTTGTGTCCCGGGTTATTGATCTCCCGTTCGAGGCAAATAAATATGATTGATGTGATGATTAAAGAAAGGAAAGATACTATAATTGAAAGTGGAATGTTAATGAGCCGGGCCCAGTGATTTATGATATTGAGTACTGGTCCATCGGTTATAATAGTGGCTAGGAGCATTGTGCCCTAGATGATGATTCTTTATATATCCCGGTCCACCGGTTATAATAGTGGCCAGGAGCGTTGTGCCCTGGATGATGATTTTATATATATTCCGGTCCACCGGCAATAATAGTGGGGGTCCCGAGCTCAATAAAACCAGTTATGTATGTGAATAAAATTATGGGCAAGTACTAATTACTTATAGTGGAACAGTGGCTTAAGGCCTGATTGTTTTGAGTTACATTATGACATGGCTTAAGACCGTAAGTACCGATTGTTCGTAACGATACATTGATATGCTATGTGAATGTTGATGGCGTGAATTTTATATATATGTATGTAGCTTGTTTCATGTGTTACATTGCGGGCCTACTTTTAAGTGGGACTTTAAAGGGTTACTCAGTACCGTAGTATTGAAGGAATTCCCTTTATGGGGCCCCTGCCTATTCAATGGGCAGTGTCCTTGCAGGTCTTTTCAGGTGCTACTCAAGTGGGCTACGGGAAAGAGAGTAAGGAGTGATCCGGTATCGTTAGGTTTTCCTCCTTCTTCATTTAATTTCTTGGTTTTCGATGTTATGTTGTTACTTTAACCACCATTGGTGGGTTTTATTCCTGTAAACGATTTGATGAGCTACTCTGATTTAAGTATGTTGAATTTCTTGCAATTTACTCTGATTTATGCATGTTGAATGTCTTTCAAATTGTATTTCATTTTTCTTAGCCTTAGCACTTGGTACTGGAACGGTATGAGTGAACTGGTCTGGTACTAAGTGTGGCGGTAATACTCACAAAGTTCACGTTTTACTTAATTTGCTTCCGCTAATTTCCTTTAATTAACGAAATTTTTCAGTAGTGAATTTGGGGGTGTTACAATATTGGATAATATCAAATATATTTGTAATTTGGTGGTTTTTTTATATTTAAAATTTTATTTAGATAATATTGGTTATATTTGATATCTGAAGTTTTAAATCAAATATCAAATATCATTTTTACATATTCGAAATATCAAATATTTGAACCGTGAACAACCCTATTGTCTACTTAGATGTTGCTTGTTAATAGATTGACTAACTTTAGATTAAATTTTAGATCAATTCAGATTGTTCGAGTTTAAATTTGGTTTGGCATTTTAGTTCAAAATTGGATTTGAGTCTAAATTATCCGGGTCGGGATAGTTATAATAGTTAAAACTTAACCTATTTTTGTAATTTGCTATAAAAATATATATAGTTCCAAATATTATATTTGTCAAACAATGTGGCAAGCATGGGCAAAAAAAGGCTGAATGGGTAAAATCATTGACATTCTTCTCGACTATAAGAGTAGAAGGGGAGAAATCAAAAGGGTTCCCGGCAAAACTGAACATCCTAGATAGGGATGGCAACGAGGCGAGTCGGGGACGAGGACCCCATCCCCATCCCCATCCCCGAACCCGATAAGAAAAATAATCCCCGAACCCGACCCGATCCCCAATAATGTTTTATCGGGGATTCCCCGACCCGATCCCCGCGGGGATCAAGTCCCCATACCCGACCCGATCCCGATATATTTTTAATCCCCGATTTATTCCCCGTTCATAAAACCCGACCCGATCCCCGATCTCATCCCCGATCCTCAAACTATTTTTTTATATTATATTTTAATTTATATTCTATAAAAAATTATATATATTATATATATATATATATAATTATATAAAAATATATATATAAAAAATTTCGGGGCGGGTTCGGGGATGGGGACCCCAAACCCGTCCCCGCCCTGTCCCCGAAAAAATCCCCGTTAAGAATCCCCGAACCCGAACCCGAACGAAAAATTTCCGACGGGATCCCGAACCTGCGGGAAAAATTGTCATCCCTAATCCTAGACTCTTAGTCTAATAACCGAGGAACTAGATCGGCCTTTTGTTGCATGCAGAACAGGCCGAACACAACGGCCCGGCAGACAACACCTTATACCAAGCCACCGTACAGACCAGAGATGTGTTTCTCCCAGCCAAATCAGCAGCAACAGGGCACGGTCTTTTCTAAACCACCTAGCACAAGCATATTGGGACCACCTCCACCTGCTGGGCTTACTCATGAACAGGCCCAATGGGTCAACCAGTACCTACAACAAAACCAGCAGCCCTCCCTCGTTGCTAGTTTCTCTAGCAATTGATTTGAAAAAAATAAGAAGGAAAGGAAAATGAAAGAAATAAAATAAGAGAAATTTTTTTTTTCTCATTTAGTTGTTGGAAAAATTTTGTAGAAAATATTTTAGTAGAAGTAACAGAAAACGTAAATACTAGTTAATAAGTTGTGCTACTCACATACATTTACTTATTATTATTTGTTAGTATTTTGATATCGACAAATCTCGTAGTTGAAGTAGAGAGATAATAAAACAAATTAAAAATCAATTTCAATTGCAGAATATGAAGTCGGACGTCATGATGTAGTCAAATGTGGAGCTTATAAATATAAAGGTCGAGGAAGTGAAATCGGATATGAAGCAAGATTTTTTGCGAGCATTATTTTGTTTTCCTTAGCTTTTTATTATGAAAACTGTCTAATACAACTTTTGCACCATTTTTCCTTCTTATTTTATTTTTTCTTAACTTTTTCACCAACCAAACACCTATATATTAAATTTTGTCTCATTTTCTTTTATTTCTATAGTATTTTTTATAGATCAAACAAAGCTTGAGTAATTTTTCTTGGATAATTGACAATGGTGCATCTAACCATAGGGTTGGTTCACAGGTTATCCTCAACGAAGCTAAACTCACTCGTCTGTCGATACGAGTCCCGTATGGGTCCTTTTCCAATTATTCACAACGGTGACAATAATCTCAACCCTAATTTTAAATTTAAAAATGTCCTTTATGTCCGTAGTATTAAATGCAATCTCCTTTCTGATTCAAAACTCACAAAAGAACAAAACTACTCCATGACCTTTTATCCTAATAATTGTATTTTTATGACCTATATATAAGGATGACAATTAGAACAATTCAACTTAAGGATGGTGTATACAAGATGGGTGGAAGTGTCTAGCCAACAACAAGTCACTCATTGATGATTGGTGATTCGAATCTTTAGCACCGACAATTAGGACATCTGTCTCTTTTGAAATTAAACCTCGTGAAACACCTTAATATTCCTCATTATCATGAATTAATTTGCGATACTCTGCCACAAAACAAAGACGTTTATCCTTCTCTACTAGCTACAATAAAAGTCCTCACATTTTTTCTCTTGTGCATCTAGATCTTTGGGGATCATACTATAGGAATACATGAGATATTGGCAAAATTATAGGAGTAGTAATGACAACAAGTTGTTAGCTGAAGTTTAGAAGTATCTTTATATGTTTAACCATGTTATTTATTTTTAAATAAGCTGTAGTTTTAATATTATATATGATCCTATTTTATAGGAGAATTGATAGGCAGTGAATCTATTTATACTTCTGTAAACTATACGCTGAATAATTGAGAAAGAATTAGGTTTCTCTTTCCTCCTAAACCTACATGGTATTAGAGCCTAAAATACAAAAACCTATGTAGTAAAATACATAGAAGAAGGAATATAGCCGATAGAATGCAAACTACGAATGCTTTTGAGGTCACTTCTCAACAAGAAGGTATGTTTACTGGAAGCGTTGACCTCGTCTCATTTCACTCCTCTTTTTAGATTATCATTCATCCACTTAATGGTAAAAAAAATTGGAAAGCATAAACTTAGATACTTTGACTAGAGAAGAATATAAACCTACAGAAAGCGGCCCTAGATTTAAAGGATGGAGGTTCAAAAACTCTCTAATATCTTATTGGCTCCTAAATTCAACGGCCTCTTCCATTTCAAAGCCACATATGGTCATAACCACTGCAAAGAAAATTTGGGACTTTATCTGTTCCGCTTACTTTGATTTAGAGAATTCTTCTAAGATTTTTTATTTGAGTTCCAAGTTGTGGAACTCCAAGCAAGGTGAGCATGATATTACTGTTTATTATAATGAGATGATAACATGATGGCAAGAGCTTGATAAATACTTATGTTGTGACACTATAGCCTAGGTCATCCTAGTTTTTATTATCTACAACAATTATTTCCTAAATTATTCATCAATAAGAATTTGTCATTATTTAAATGCAAGTTTTGTGATATGGCGAAACATCATAGAATCTCTTACCCTCTTTGACCTTATCAATCTACTACCTCGTTCTTTCTCATTCATAGTGATGTCTGAGACCCTCACTTATCCCCCATACACTCTAGAAAAAATATGCCAATAACATGCTAGGAACCTTCTTCAAGGATAAATGAATCATTCATCAAAACTCTTGTATGGATACCCCAAAATAAAATGGAGCAGTTAGACGTAAAAATAGAATTTGTGTAATTTAAGGTTAGATTAATAAGAGTTTTATTTCTTTCTCTTTGATTTTTAACCAATTCTCATAAATCAAGAAATACGATTTGGCGAAAAGAAGGAAAAATTACCACCTCCAAGAAGAATCTAAGGAAAGAATAGCTTAAAGCAAAAACTCAACTTTTATTAATCTAACTCTTTTTTTCTTAAAGATAAAACAAGAGGGAGCTAGAGTAATGATCATAATAGAAAAACAAATTAGGGTGAAGGCTCAAAATAAAGAAGAGTGGAGCACAAGTGCGTAAAGAACTCATCATGTCTCGGTGGCTTAAAAGAGATGAAAGAGAAAGAGGATTAGGGCTATTTATAACCAAATAATCGGTCAAGAAATGAAGAAGAGAGGTGCAATAGATTAAAACCCTAATTTTACCATTTGATATTGGACTATACGGAGCATATTTATCAAGGACAAGGATGACTTTATTCTCATGGCTCCAATGGTGATTTCTAGAGAATGCAAGTCAAGATTTCTTAGAAAAAGGCCAGACATAAGAAGGATATTGGGTAGATCAACTTGGAAAACAAATCCTTGAGGCATGCAGTGCCGGTCTGGAATGAATCGTCAATTCCAAAGCTACATAGAGGAGAGAGGAAGAAAGAGAAAAAGGATGATTTCATCATCCCCCTTTTCCAATTCAAACCTGCATCTTTTGGAGCCATATAAATCAACCACAAGTCCCTCTCAAGTTAAATATCAAGCCATTTTCAGCACTTGGAAAGAATAATACAAATTTGGGGAAGAACAATAAAGGATATAAGACATTCCTTACTTCTTTTTACTACCTAAAATATTAAAAGGACATTTGTCTCTTTCCTTTTGAGTATATGGTTGTTATATGAGTTAGAACATGTGCTAAATGGGTGAGGGTAGCTCAAAAATCTACTCAAACTTCCACCCCATGACTGAAACTCATGGGCTAGAACTTAGGTAGATTTTCTCATATATATTTTTTAGCTTTAATCATATTTATTAGTTGGATAAGTTTTAACCTTTAATACTACACTTCTTCTATAATTTTCAAGGATAGAATGAAAAAAAAACTCAACTTTTTGGTTGTTAATTTTCCCTCTGTGTACCGAAAGCTTTCCCTTCAATTCTCAAGTGTAAAAGTTTGAAGAATTTGCAAACATCTTTCAATATTTATCATAGTCTAAACCTTAAGTGGTTCTTGTAAGTATTTATTCAAGGGGTTACCAAGAATTAATTTTTATCTACTCAAACCTCCTCAATTTCTTTCTTTATTTTGGTTTTTCTAAGGCTTATTGGAACACCAACACCTAGCAAAACCCAAGTTGGATCTTATATGCATCAACTTGGTATCAAACCTTAGGTTGTATTAATTTAGGTCTTATCTTGTCTTTCTATCATTCTTGTCTAAACAAAATGCACACACACAAAACTTTCTAACCTGAATGCCCCCCCTCTTTCTCGAACCCAATCCCATTGTATTCTTCTATTAGCCAAATCCTTTTCTCTTCTTAACTTTCTTAATCTTTAATGGGAGGTCTTCAATTACTAAGAGGGTAGAGCCTTGAGAAAACAAATAATTTAAGAAGGGATAGATCCATTGATTCTCTTCAAAATGATATAAGAAGAGTACTTCATTTCTTGGAAACCTTAATCCCTAATATGACCCGAGATCAACAAAAAACAACACCCCCATTTTGTGAAACATATAGAGATGTCGGGCATATTGGTAGTGAGGATGGATAAGACTCATTCTCAAGTGAGTCCTCTATGTAGCCAAGGAGAAGGAATAAAAAAATTATTCATGATTTTAGAGTCGTGGTCCCGAAGTTTGAAGGCAATCACAATCCCGAAAAATTTTTAGAGTGGGATTTGAGATGTAGTAGTTTGTTTGAGGCCAAGGGCTATTCCGACACCAAAGCCTTTAAAGTGGAGGTTCTTAATATCAAAGGTCATGCATCCTTATGATGGGAGAATGTAGTTCATAAGAGGGGGAAAAAGAAAAGGTTAAAGTTAAGTCTTGGTTGAAAGGGAAGAAGTTGATGAAGGAGCGATTCCTTCCTCCTTCTTTTAATCAAGACTTGTACAACAAAATGTCCTCTTTGAAACAAGGTTAATTGAGTGTAGAGGAGTACATTAGAGAATTCAAAAAACTCTATATTTGTATGAGATAGAGGAATACACTATTTCTCAATCCTAGGTGGTATTAGGAAAGACATAGTTAGGAAGGTGGAGATGCATATGTATTATACTTTAGATGAGCTTTATCATCTAGATATCAAGGTTGCAAAACACAAAAAAAGAGAAAAGGGAAATTAGGTATAGAGGTCCAAATAAGCGAGATAGCACCTCAAGGTAGGTTCCTCCACCATTCAAATCCCCTTCCACACCTTTGACACAATATGTGAGGAGTAAAGGAGTGGCGACTGAGAATTGAACAAAGAGTGTTAGGTGTTTTAAGTGTCGAGGCTTGGGCACTATCAAAATGAGTTTCCTAACAAGAGGATAATGTCCATGTTTGATTTTGAGGAAGATAATTGAGAGGAGGAAGTCTCGACCATTAATGAAGAGGAGGAGTTTGCACCACCAGATGTGGAAAAATCTTTTATGATTAGAAGGGTGTTGCACACTAAGGAGGCCAAATGTGATGAGTGCCAAAAAGAGAATATTTTTCAAACCAAGTGCACCATACTTAGAAAAATATGTTATCTTATTATGGATGGAGGAATTTGTGCTAATATTGCTTCTTGCACCTTAGTACAGAAGCTCGATCTTCCTACTACAAAATGTGACAACCCATATAAGCTACAATGTATTAATGATGTTAACATGGTGGAGGTGACAAAGCAATTAAAGGTGACATTCTCCATTGGAAATACCTATCAAGATAAGGTGGTGTGTGATGTAGTTCTAATGGATGCTTGTCATTTACATATGGGGAGGCCATGACAATTTGATAGAAGTGTCTTGCATGATAGAAGGAACAACACCTATTACTTGAAGTTTACCAAGAAGAAGATTGTTATCACCCCTTTAGTTTCTCAGCCTAGTCATATTGATATGAGTTGTAAAAATTCCTCACTCATAGGTGAAAATTGTCTAGATAAAGCCACAGTAAAGGGGAAGGTAGTCTACTTGTTGTTGTTACTAGAGGATAATTAGGGGAGGGTTTGTAATGAGCAACAGGTTAGGGCATTTTTAAAGGAGTTTGATGATGTATTCTCTAATGATATACCCCATGTATTACCCCTCATTAAAGGCATAGAGCACCAAATAGATTTTGTACCCGGTGATATACTCTCTAACAAGGCGACTTATAGGTCTAACCCTAAGGAAGCATTGGAGTTGTAAAGGTAAGTAGATGAATTGTTATATAAGGGTTTAATAAGGGATTACCTTAGCCCTTGTGTCGTGCCTACCTTGCTTGTGCCAAAGAAATATGGCACCATGAGAATGCATGTTGATAGTAGAGCTATCAACAACATTACTATCAAATATAGATATCCTATACCTAGACTTGATGATATGCTTGATTGTTTGAATGATGCATACTTGTTTTCCAAATTTGACCTAAGTAGTGGCTACTACTAAATAAGAATGAAAGGTGGTGATAAATGGAAAACTACATTCAAAACCAAGGGAGGATTGTATGAGTAGATGATTATGCCCTATGGTTTATCAAATGCCCCTAATACCTTTATGAGACTTATGAATGAGGTACTTAGGCCATTCATTAGCAAATTTATAGTAGTTTACTTTGAAGGTATCCTTGTGTATATCGCTAGTTAGGAAGAACATGCAAAACACCTCAAGCTTGTATTTTTAGCACTTAGAAGTCACAAGTTATATGACAAGCTAGAGAAGTGTGAATTTTTTGTACTTAAGGTTACATTTATAGGGTTTGAGGTGTTTAAGGATTGCATAACCATGGATTAATCCAAGGTGGAAGCAATGAATACATGGCCCATGCCTGCAAGCTTTACACAAGTGAGATATTTTCATGGTCTATCTTTATTTTATAGGAGGTTTATTAGGGATTTCAGCACCCTGCTAGCTCCTATAACCGAATGCATGAAGAAGGGTGAATTCAAGTGGGCCAAGGCAACCTAATATGCCTTTGAAGTGATCAAAGGAAAACTAAGTGAAACACTCATTCTAACATGACCTAACTTCAACAAATTGTTTAACGTTGAGTGTGATGCTAGTGAAGTGGGCATTGGAGTTTTCTACTAGAAGAAGATAATTCAATTGCCTTTTTTAGTGAAAATCTCAATGGCTCTAGGGTGAATTGCAGCACGTATGACAAGGAGTTCTACACTTTAGTGAGGGTTCTTAATGTAATCCCCCGAAATTTTAAAAACCTATAATTTAATAAATAACTTTTATTTGGAATAAATTAGCTTTTAAATTTATTTAATTTAATTATTTTATGGATTTTTGAGTATATAAAATTGGATAGGAATATTTAATGAATTAAAATAAATATTTTGTTATTTTATCATACTCATTTTATTTAAATAATTTTCCAAACCAATATTTTACTAAAATTATCATTTTTAAACCAATATATTAAATTAAATTAAATTAATTTATCTATCAAAAATATTATATTCTATTATTTTATAAATTAAATTATTTTAATTTCCTCTATTTTTCCTTTTCCTTTTTTCCCTTTTTCTTTTCTTTCTCCTTTTTCTCCTTTTTCCTCCTTCCTTTCTTTTTCCTTTTTCTTCCTTCGGGCCGCCAGACCCCGACCCACCCTTCCTCCTCGCGCCTGGGCCTCCGGCCCACTCCCTACCCTCCTCTTCTTCTCCCACGTGCAGCCGGCCTCCTTTTATTTTCCTTCCTTCCCCCGCGCGACCAGCCCAACTCAACCCTTCTTCTTTTCTTTTCTCCCTTCCCTGACTGAGTCGGCCCACTCCTTCCCCTTTCTTTCCCCCCAGCCTACCCTCTCTTCCCTCTTCTTCTTATTCCTTCTTCGTCGCCCATGCCCGACCACCCTGAGCTCGTCTGGCCACCGCCCTGCCACCACTTTCCTCTCCCTCTCTCCCCCTCTCTTTCCCCCATCCTTTTCTTCCTCATTTCAGACCCAACCAACCCTGCACCATCCCAGCCACACATGCTTTTCTTTCCTCTTCTTCCTTTCCCTCTCCCTGCCACCTGACCACCCCTACTGGCTGCCACCCTACTGCCGCCCCGATCGGCCACCTACTCCCCCTGTCTCTCCCTCTCTTTTTTCTTATCCTCACCAGCCCTTCCTACCCCATTTTCTTCAAGCCTTCTCCCTTCCCCGACCTCCTTCTTCTCCCTTCCTTCTCCTTCCTTTTTCCTCCTTGTTTTTGCTCCGCCACCCCATTCTACCGCTGCCACTGCCTCACCAGCCACCTATACCACCTTCTGCCACCCCCTACTACCACCCTACACCACCAAGCCACCCCCTTGAGCCCTCTGCGGTCCCTTCTTCCTCCCCTCTTCTTTTACTCCCTTCTCGACAACCGCCCTACACCTCCTCCTTCCGCAGCCATCCTGCCGCCTCTGCCACCTCCCAAGCCACCAATCCACTCCCTGCAACCTCCCCTACCACCCCCTCACCTCCTCTAGCTGAAACCAACCCTTGTAGCCCCTCATTTTTCTCCTCCCCTTTCCTTCCTTCTCAGCCACCTCCACCTCGACAGCCACCTTTACAGCCTCGCCGCCGCCAACAACCTATCCCCGACCACCACCTACAACCCCCTCTTCACCCCTGCACCCTTCCCTTGCCCTAAATCCTCCCCCACCTGCCTCATTTTCTAGTCCCAAAACCCTAACCCAAAAATACCACTCCCTCCTCCCTTCATGTCATTTCGAGCCCCTTACCCCTCTTGTTTTGCATGCAACTCATGTTGCATTAGTAGTATGAGTTGCTGCATGCCTTGGTATATTTTGTTTAATAAGTTTTAAGATATAATAATATTTAAGTTAAGTATTTCATTAATTAAGTTTTATAAAGTCTTATGCTTTGATTTTCTCATTTCTAATATGATAAGTATTGATATTATTTTTAGGTATTGGTTTTGCTAATCAAAGCTTGAATCTTTAACTTGGATACTGATAAGGTTCAATTTTTTCGGGAATTAAGGTAATCGTTAAACCCCACTTAAACGCATGGATAAACGTATGCTAGTATATTAGGATTTTAACATGTTATTTTGCATGATATATATATATATATATATATATATATATATATATATATATATATATATATATATATACATATATATATATATATATATTGTCTAGTATATTATATGTAGTTTCTTATATTGATTGATAAAAAGGAAATCATGCTAGCTTATATGCCATGTATGGAAGAAATGCTTAAGGAAGGAGATTTGTTATTCAAGAATATGTTAAGTACTTATCCATGTTATATTATGTTATTGTGACAATTGATGCATGAATAATATTATTGTGAGCCCTAGGGGCATTTTAGTAAAATTTCTTATGCAAGAATGTGCCCTAATATGTGTGGGTGCTAATGAGCATTATGTTGAAATATAATAGTTGGTGGAGTTGGATGATGAGAATGGAGTAGTGATATTAATATTCATGTAGTGATGATAAATTAATAAAAGTGGTGTAATAAAAAGACAAAATGGAAATTTGGAAGTAAAGGGTATTATGGTAATTTTGGAAGAGAATGGTAAAATGGTAATTTGTAAGTAAAAGGTTATTATGGTAAATTTGGAAGAGAATGGCAAAATGGTAGTTTGTAAGTAAGGGGTAAAATAGTAATTTTATAAGTAAAAGAGTATTATGGTAATTTTGAAAGTAAAGGGAAAATTGGTAATATTGTAAGTAAAAAAGGTAAAGTGGTAATTATAATAATGGAGAAGGGTAATTTGGTAATTATAATAATGGAGAAGGGTAAAATGGTAATTATAGTAATGGAGAAGGGTAAAATGGTAATTATAGTAATGGAGAAGGGTAAAATGGTAATTATGATAATGGAGAAGGATAATATGGTAATTATAATAACGGAGAAGGGTAATTTGGTAATTATAATAATGGAGAAGGGTAAAATGGTAATTATAATAATTGACAAGGATAATATGGTAATTATAATAATGGAGAAGGGTAAAATAGTAATTTTGATAATGGAGAAGGGTAATTTGATAACTATGACAATGGAGAAAGGTAGTTTGATAATTATGACAATGGATAAGGGCAATGTGGTAATGTAACCAACAAATGGGCAATTTGGTAATTATGATAATGGAGAAGGGTAATTTGGTAATTTAACCAACTAAAGGACAAATTGGTAATTATAAAAATGAAGAAGGGCAACTTGGTAATTTGGCCAACAAAAGGGCAATTTGGTAATAATAACAAAGGAGAATGGCAATTTGGTAATCTAACCAACCAAATGGAAATATGATAAGCGTAACAATTATGAAGGGAGATTGGTGACCTAATAAGTATGGGAGATAACTTGGAAATCTAAACCAAGCAAGGGGTAATTTAGTAATTATGCAACATGAAGGTAATATGGTAAATTGGCAAGTAAAGAAGGGATGCCTTAATAATTGTTCAAGCAATGGGTAAATTAGTAATTTATATTTAATATGTTGTTGTCATAACGGAGTTTTGTGATAAGACTCAAGTAACACTAAATAGTAAGATAATGGTATTTGACAATTAGTAAGTATTACGAGAACGAATCCTAAATCGGATTTGGATGAGATTATGATGGCCTTAATGATTCATCTATGTTATCTTGAATAACCGTATGAATAAGAAATACCTAATGATATCAGAACGATTGAAAGTGAAGAATTATCTTATTATTTTATTTTTCGTGATCGCCTTAATTAAGACACTAATACTTAAAGTGAAAGACTTTGAGATCGGGAATGGTGGCTCTTTAGGGGTCGCTACCCTAAATACGTGGTTTAGCCTACGGTGATTCTAGTATTTGCCGATGTGCCTTTGTGCCCCAGCCAGGCCCTACATCTTACTCTATTTAGTTTTACATACCTACTTAGGGGGTATGTATACTTATAGATTAGGTGTACTTGTCGGTAGGGTACTGAGTTAGTTGTATGCATTAGTACGACCAGGGTACCTCAGCGTCCGTGGGTTGATAGTTGAAGGGTATTGAGTAGCTTGTATGCACTAGTGTGACTGTTGTACCTTTGTGTCGCAGGATCTTGATCTCCCCTCTGAGGCAAATAAATGGAATTGTTGTGATGATTAAAAAGGGAAAACACTAATCGTGAAAGTGAAAGACTAATGAGTTGGGCCCAGTTGATTATGATTATGAGTACCGGTCCACCGACGAATAATAGTGGCCTAAGAGCGTGTTACCCTGGAAGACTGGATATAATAGTAGCCCAGGAGCATGTTGCCCTGAAATATGATTATGAGTATCAGTCCACCAGATATAATAGTGGCCCAGGAGCGTGTTGCCCTGGATGATGAGTATATGTATTCCGGTCCACCAGCTATAATAATGGAGGATCCCAAGCTCAATAAATTCAATCTGGTTATTAATAAATCATGGAAAATACTAATCACTTATAGTAGAACACCATGTGATTCGGGGCCAGACCAGTCCATCGGCGAATAATAGTGGCCAGGAGCGTTCTGCCCTAGAGACCAGTCCACCAGCAATAATAGTGGGGTACTCGCACTCACATGGACATATATACATAATCCAAGAGACGATGGATTAATGATGGACCAATGGCTTAAGGCCCAAAATTATTGATTGTACGTTTGACCCATTTATATTTGATGGACTTGTTAAGTATGCGAATGTATGAATGTGAATATTATGTAAGCACCTTTCATTATATTTGTATATAGTGTTGTATCATGTGTTGCATTGCGGGCCTATTTTTAAGTGTGTTTTAAAGGGTTACTCGGTACCATAGTATTGAATGATTCCATTCATGGAGCCCCTGTCTATTCAATGGGCAGTGTTCCTTGCATGTTCGTTTCAAGTGCTATTCAAGTGGGCAACGGAAAATAGCATAAAGAATTATCCGGACTTTTAGGGTTTCCCTCTTTCTCTCTTACTTCCTGGTTTAAATGTATTCCTTGTCCTTGTGACCACCATTGGTGGATTCTATTCTTGTAAATTATTTATTATGCTACTCTGATTTTAATATGGTTTGAAATTTTAGCAAATTGTATCTCACACTTTTAGCCTTAGCACTTGGTACTGGAATGGTAGGAGTGAGCCGATCTGGTACTAAGTGTGGCGGTAATATCCCTAAAATTCATAGTTTGTTATTTAGCTTCTGCTATTTCTTTTAATAAAATGAAAATTTTCAATAGTAAATTTTGGGGGTGTTACACTTAATCATTGGTCACACTACTTAAAACCCTAATAGTTTGTCTAGACAAGGATCACGAGTCGTTGAATTACATCAGTGGCCAACACAAGCTTAATTCGAGTTATGAGAGATAGGTAGAATTTTTACAGTCTTTTCCCTTTATAACCAAACATAAAAGTGGGAAAACATATGTAGTAGCAAATACACTTTCTAGGAGATATTGTATGCTCTCTTTGTTGGAGGCGAGAGTATTGGGGTTTGGGTGTATTTGAGAACTCTGCAAGGAAGATGAAGACTTTGGCTGCTACTTTAATGATCAAGACAAGAATAAGGGGTCATTTTTCATTCAAGACGGGTTCCTCTTCCAGAATAACAAACTCTACATTCCTAAATGTTCCGTCAAATAATTACTTGTGAGGGAAGTGCATGGAGGAAAACTAGCTACACACTTCGGCATCAACAAGACTGTAGACATGCTTAGTGAACATATTTGTTGGCCCAAACTTGTGGGAGATGTACAAAGTGTAATAGCTTGGTGTGCCACTTATCAAAGTTTCAAGAGTCACTTCCACTAAGGACTCTACATTCCTTTGCCTATCCCACTTCAACCATAGGATTATTTGAGTATGGGCATCATTATAGCATTACCTAAGACACAAAGGTAAAATGATGATGTAGTGGTAGTGGTAGATTAGTTCTCTAAGATGTCTCATTTTGTTGCATGTCATAAGATGGATGACGCCTCTTATAGTGTCAATTTATTCTTCAAGGAGATAGTTAGGCTACATGGTATTTCTAAGTCCATTGTCTCAGATGGGGATACCAAGTTTCTTAGCTGCTTTTGGAAGACCTTGTGGAGGCTAGTTGATACCAAAATTCTATTCAGTGTCGCTTACCATTCACAAGCGCCGATGTAAAAATCAAGATCACTAATAGGACCCTCACAATGCTCCTCAAAAATTTGGTTCACAAATCCTTGAAAGTTTGGGACACCAAACTTTCACATATCGAGTTTGTCTATAATCGATCACCAGCCTATGCTAAGGGATGCTCACCCTTTGAAGTAATATATGGGGTGAACCCTACTACTCCCATCAATCTCTTAACTCTTCCCATTGAAGCCCATACCAACTTTGAAGCACGAGAAAGGGCTAGGGAAATGAAGAAGCTTCAAGAGCAGGTAAAAAATTGAGAGGGTAGTTATAGAGGGTCAAGAATAAAGCCAACAAGCACTAGAGATAAAACTTGAATGAACCACGAGATCTAGTTTGGCTTCACCTTAGAAAGTAATGATTCCCTTCTAAAATGAAGAACAAACTTATGCCTAGAAGTGATGGTCCATACAAAGTTATTGAGAAGATTGGTGACACTGCGTATAAGCTAAAGCTACCAAAGGGAATGGTAGATAAATCGAACACATTTAATTTGGGAGATCTACTTCCTTACATTCATGATGAAACATTCAAAAATAAGGAGGCTATTTTTCAAGAGGGAGAGGATGATGTAGGAGCATCCTCATTTGATGATCACATTCTCGTCATTAATTTTTCCAAGTTTAAGAGCCACAAAACTCTCCTTATTTAAAAAAATTAATCATCCAAAAAAACCTAGCCATACAAGCCATGCAAACCTTGCCAACCCCCTCCTTTTTACTATCCACAAACCACCCAACAAGAGGGCAGCTACGTTTTTTTAAATTCCCCCCCATCTTTCTATCCATTTTCCCTTAATATCTTAGCCGTACAAACCCACCAAAAAATGGAGCCCACCTGCACCCTTGGGAGCCATACAAATCAGTCGTAAGTCCCTCTCAAGTTGAATGTCAAGTTATTTTCAGCACTTGGGAAGAACAATATAAATTTGGGAAAGAACAAGGAAGGCTAGAAGACATTCCTTAATTCTTTTTGTTACTTAAAAGATTAAAATGACCTTTGTCTATTTTCTTTTGAGTAGCATAGTTGTTATATGAGTTAGAAAATGTGCTAAATGGGTGATGACGCCTTGAAAATATGCTCAAACTTTCACCCCATGACCAAAACTCATGGACTGGAACTTAGGTAGATTTTTTACTTTGTTTTAGCTCTAATCACATGTATTAGTTGGATAAGTTGTAATCCTTAATCCTACACTTCTTTTATAAGTGTCAAGTATAGAATGAAAAAAAAACTTAACTTTTTGGCTACTCATTTTCTCTCCATGTACCAAAAGCTTTCCCTTCAATTCTCAAGTGTAAGAGTTTGAAGAGTTTGCAAAAATATTTCAAGATTTATCCTAAGAGTTTAAACCTTAGGTGTTTCTTGTAATTATTAATTCATGGGGTTACCAATAATCATTTTTTATCCACTCAAACATCCCCTGTTTCTTTCTTTGTTTCAGTTGTTCTAAGATTTCTTGGAACACCAACACCTAACAAGACCCAAGTTGGATCTCATATGCATCACGAGTCGATTGGTTTTCCCAACTAATCGACTAGTTCCATGGAACTGAAAGCCACACTAAAAATGACATACCAGTCAATTGGTTCATAGAACTTGTTGACCGGTACGCCAAGAAAACTGATTTTCTCTCAAATTTTCTAATCTTTTCCAATTCCTTTTTCAAAATTAAACCTAATATATATTTTCAAATTGGTAGTAAAATCCGCAAGTGTATGGTTTCATTGTAGCTATCAAGGTCAATCCCGCAAGGACTAGGAGTTAATTACCAAATTTTACATTTCTAACTAGCTAAACTAATGAGTAAAGTAAAAGAGAATAAAATTACAATATTAAATAAAAAATAAAAAAAATAGATAATTAGGTGGAATTCAATATAATGAAGGGCTATGATTAGGTTTTCACCACAATTTTGATACTCAATGACAAATTATTTCAACTCTAGTTATTGGTTTAAACTAAAAATAGTGAATTAACCTAAATTAATTTAAATCCTCTTTATAGGTCTAAAGATCATACCTAATTAAGTTCAATTACCTAATTTTTTGAAAGTAAGATTAAGTTAAACCCATTAAGCTTCTTACTAATCTAATAGAATCCAAAAAGAATCTAGCCTACTTTCATGGTTCAAATTTTCTACTTAATTTCTAGAGATCCGGTATTTATTTTCACATTTCGATCTTTCAATTAAGTACCTATGATTGCTAATTTAGTGGTCAAGCAAGTCAAAAAATTTCAATCATAAGAAATTAAGTTTAAAGACTCAAACTTTCACTAAGAATGTATACTAATTCATCATCAATTATAAAAAAAAGTTGGGTTCTTTTCCAGTCCCAGACAAATAATCTACTCTTATATGATTGGGAATAAATAACATATCGAATAAATATGAAATTAATCATAGGAAGAAATTAGTTAAAGAGAAATAAGAAAGAAAAAACTAATCTTTTGATTAAAATCATCAAGGTAGAGGGTTAAAATCTAATCTTGCATAAGAAATCCTTCGTTTTTCTTCAATGTTTGAGATTCTCCAATACTATTTGGTGGCTAAGAGAAAAATCCAATAAAGATCCTCTAAATTATAAGCTAAAATAAACACACACACACACACATATTGAACTCTTCATTCAATTTTGATTGAGTCGTCACAATTTTTTCCATTCTATTTTGTAAATTAGACCTTTGGGGAGGGGAATTTGGTTGAGGGGCATGAAAACCAATAGGGGAAAAATTTGAGGCGGGCATGGAATGTAGAGGTGGGTTTATATAAGATAAACTTGGATGATTCCTCTACCCTCGATTATAGGTATTGGAGAATGGATATCCCTTTTGTCATATTCATTACTCGGAGGATGGGGGTTTCCTAATTGACATTATAGTGCTGAGTGACCCGCATAACCATAAATTTCACATGAAATAGTTGAAGTAGATGCCACAAAATTGATACTCAAGCTTTCACCTTTTTTAAATAAAGTATCACCTTTAAAGGATATATGATCTAAGGTGTCGATGTTATACCTTCCAACTTTTAATGTTTGAGCACGCTCGCTTGCCCACTGATAGTGATTCTTAGCCATGTCTTCAATGAGAGTATACCTCTCATCTATTATTTTATTCATCAAAGCTCCTCTTGTGACAACATCAACAGTTATCTGAGTGTTGTAAGTAAGCCCGCTGTAAAATGTGTGAACCATAAGCCACTTCTCTAATCCACGGTGAGGGCACATCCTCAATAATTCCTTGTAGTGGTCCCAAGCTTCATAGAGTAATTCTCCTTACTTTTGTAAAAAGCTTGTGACCTATTTCCTCATTTAGGCTATTTTACTCAAGGGGAAGTACTTTTCTAGGAACGACCTAGACAACTAATCCCAAGTGGTGATGGACCTAGATGACAATGAATGCAACCAAGCACTAGCCTTATCTTTTAGAGAGAATGGAAATAGTCTGAGTTGAATAGAATTATTAGTCACTCCATTATGCTTCAAGGTGTCGCAATACTCCAACTACATGACAGGTGGAGGTCCAAAGTTATTAGCTTCAATAGTGGGCCTTATAATTCTTGAGTGTGTCTCTTGACCATTTGGAAAAGCAAAATCCTTAAGAAGTTTATTCTGACCACCCATCATAGCTTGTTTTATGTTCCTTTGCTCCCTTATATACCTTCTTATGCCTGCAACAATCAACAATAGTTCAAGATCATTCTCGTCATATACTTTCGGTTGATGCCCTTATATAAAAGAAAGACAGTAACAAAACAAATAAAATAAATATAAATATAAATATAAAGTTAAGCCTAGCCTAATCATGTAAACAATCAATATTAACACCACAGTCCTTGATATCGACGCCAAAAACTTGATAGGGAAATCTGCAATCACACGGATTCATTGTAGCTATCAATGTCAATCCCCCAGGGACTAGGGGTTAATTACCAAATTTTATGTTTTTGACTAGCTAAACCAATAAGTAAGGTAAAAGAGAATAAAATTTTAAGATTAAATAATAATAATAAAATAAATACTTAATTCGGTGGAATTTAATATAATGAAGGGCCGTGATTAGGTTTTCACCACAACTTTAGTACTCGGTGATGAATTATTTAAACTCTCAATATTGGTTTAAATTAAAAAGGGTGAATTAACCTAAATTAATCTAAAGCCTCTTTATAGGTCTAAAGATCATGCCTAATTAAGCTTAATTACCTACTTTCATGGAATTAAGATTAAGTTTCTAATCTAATAGAATCCTCAATGAATCTAGCCTACTTTGTGGTTTGAATTCAACAAGTGTTTAAATTAGGATATTTGGTATAGTTGTATTTGAGAAAAGAGATATTTTCAAACTTAGGAAAGAATAAACTGATGCTAAGAGCTTATGGTCCATTCAAATCTTAAGAAAATTTAGAAATGACACATATGAACTTGAACTACCTGAATATTACGGAGGAGTATCTAGGACTTTCAACATTAGTGACTTATCTTCTTATTATAATGATGCTAATTTGAGGACAAAATCTTCTTTATAAGGGGAGAATGATGCAGGAGTATCTCTAGAACACTCTCAATTTTATTCTTCAAATGATGAAAAATAAGAAGAATTAGCATACTTGGAGATTGAGCCCTTTGTACTTGAAAATTCTTATACTTCTAATGTTTTGTCAAGTAATTCTTGCAGGTATTGTACATGTTTGCAATAAATTCATGAAGTTCATATTTATTGACAATCTTTGATGTACAAGGCAATAGCAATGGATTACAAGGATTATAAATTGCAAGGAAGAACGAGGCTACAATACTACAAAGTTGAATTATATATTATTACATCTATATATTCTATTATTAAGTTATGTAGCTTTGTTAATTTGTTGTATATTTTGTAATACTTGTAAATTGTCATTTTAACCTTTAAAATATGTAGTATGCCATGCACTAGAGGTTTATTTCATTAATAAATTCTGATTATTGGGCTTATTAATGAAAGGGTCTGCATGGGTGCATACATATATATACCCTTGTACTCATTGATTTCGACAACATTACATGACATAAGAAATTAAAGTTCATTCGTGAATTTGGGAGAGAGCTACACGAGAGGTGTGCTCCTCTTCTTCTCTTATCCTTCTTCAAGTGAGTGTATTAAAGAGAGTAGAGAGTATTCTATTGAGAAATAGAAGATTTCTCTTTAAAAGGTATAAGTTCTTTGGATTAGATCTTGCCACCTTCCAAAGGATTATCGACACTACTATCAAATTCTACCATTTTTGAGTTTTCTGAAGACTTTACACCGACTTGAGTCCTATAGAAAAGTTCCTGGATTTGTATAAGATTATTTGGTGATGATCTTCCACATCAATAGGAAGATGACAGAGAAGAGGGTTGAAGAATAGGGAAAATTTTAGAGAGGAAGGAAAGAGTTCTGATCGGCTTGCACTATATAACCTCAAGAGAGATAAAGGTTTATATGGATGATTGTGTGGGGGAAGGATTGCATGGCAAAGATCGGGAATTAAGGCCAAGACATGGAGTTGGTGTAGAAAATAAGGATATTAGATATGGGGTTGGGTTATGTGGAAGATCACTATGGATAAGGGTGAAATGATTTTGGAGTAAGCATTTTTTTAATAGTTGGAGAAATTGGTTTGAGTGACTAAACTTAGCACAATTTGGTTGGCAAGGGGACCGTATAAGAAGGAGAAAAAGCAAGAGAGAAGAAAACGGAAAAGAAAAAGGAAAATGGTCCCAATATTTAGATTTAGAATTAGAATTTAGAACCAAAAGATTAGGAAGAATGTTATTATATTAATTATCCAAAATTAAGGTAAATTAAAATTTGGGGCATTACAATACTAATGTCGACCGATACCACAATAGTTAGTATATAGTATAATCGTATACACCTTGCTCATGGTATATACGGTGGCATTTAAGTAAATAATAGAACAATTATTAAAATATTAACATTTATATATGGTAGTTTATGTAAGGTAGCAAATTAGCAATTGTGTAAATAATACCAACCTTGTGTGTTTGCCATAGCATGCTTGTGCTTCACCACGATATGCTTGATGTTTCACCACGATATGCTCAATGGTTCACCATGATCTAAAATTATATAGTGATGCTTTATCTCTATTATTATGTTTCACCACAATATGTTTGGTGTTTCGCCATAATATATTTCATATTTCACTATAGTATGATTAAGGTTGTAAATGAGGTGAGCTAAGTTGAGTTGATGTAGGTTTAGGCTCGACTCAATTAATAAATGAGCCCAAAACTTAGGCTCATGTTTGGCTCATTTATAACCTAACCGAGCCGAGACAACTCGTGAGTTTTTGTAGTAAACAAGCTAATCTCGCCAGATTTTGCATTGTAAATGAACTTAAACTTAAAATTTTCATGTTCAATATTGAGTCATTTAATAAAAGAATCCTACAAAAATCTAGTTCGATTCGTTTAGCTAAATAAACAAATCGAGTCGAGCCCAAAAAGCTCGCAATTTGGTTTGATTCATTTACAACCCTAAGTATGATTGGTCTTTCACCACGGTATACTTCATGTTTCAACATTGTATGCTTTATGTTTTACTATGGTATAACATTATGTAGTTCTAATTCTCCCCATTGTTATGTTTCACCATGATATTATTAGTGTTTCACCATAATATACTTGTTGTTTCATCACAATAATCTCCATGCTTCACCATGGTATGATACCATCACATGTCTAGTATTTCCATACAATATGTTCCATGTTTCACCATTTTGTGCTTGATGTCTCACCTTAACAGTCATTATACCATCATATGCCTGGTGTTATACCGCTATATTCTCTGCGTTTCACCGTGATATGCTTTAAGTTTCACCATGTGTTTGTTGGGCGTTTCACAACCAATAGTCTATGATACCATAGTATGTATAATGTTTTACCATGTTATTCTTCATGCTTCACCGCAACATGTTCTATGTTTTACTACGATATACTCCATGTCTCACCATTATATGCTCCATCTTTCACCATATTGTGTTTTATGTCTCATCATAACAACCATTGTTCCATTGTATGACTGGTGTTTTACTATGATATTCTCCATACTTCACCATTAATATTGTATATTGCAATTGTATATATGGTTTTTCATCACGTTATTCTCCATTTTTCATCATGATATACTCCATGTTTTACCACAATGTTCTCCATCCATAAAAAATCATGTAGTCATCATGTTTCATCATGATTGTCTTAATATTTTACCGTTATTATGTTATGTTTTATCACTATTTTTTCACTATTTTTTACCAAAAAATATATCATTATGGATCTCTACTTGCAGAGAAAATTTTCAAGAATATTATGATATTTTTCTAATAATTCTATTAAGAGATATTTTAATTTTTTCTCTTTTTAAAAAAGTAGTAACATCAATTGTATATATGGTCCACAAGGTGTATCGGGTTACATCATAAAAATTGTGGATCCCACAGTGGTCAGCATGTGACCATTGACTTTGTATAAATTGCCTTAGCTAATCCATCAACTTCATTATAGAGAATATATAGTTTTTAACCACATATATTAAGAGTAGTAATAAACTTTAGAAACTTTAACACCTAAATTCTCTAATATACCCTTTCATTAATTGTGTTAATCTAATTAGTAGTCGAACTTGATCAATGATAGTAATTATTAATGTGAATACGAGGAAAATAGGTAATAAAACATAATATATTTTTTTGTAAAATGACTTAAATTGTCAAACAAGATTTAAAAAAAAATATAGGCCCTCTATTGTGAAACAAATAGACTATTTGTGTCTCATTACACTAGTACATACTCAACTTTAAGAAATGATAAGTTGTTTCCAAAAGTGAAAATCATTGCCAAAAAATCTTTTTAGTAACGTATAACACCTAAAATTTTACTACTGAAAATTTTTATTTTATAGTGGAAGCTTATTAGGTGTTATTGCCGTAATTGATGCAAGTCTAGTTTACCAAACCATCCTTATATCAATTACAAGGCTAATACCATTAAAAGTGAACACAGAGTAACTTGAAATGAAAGAAACTTTATAAATGTAAATATGAGTTTGGAGTTTAACTCTAGGATACATTAACATAATACAAACAAAGGGATGTCATGGATTAAATAGTCCAAAAGTTATTCGGGTAAAAACATCATCCGAATAACATAACTCTTTGCCCACACACCCAATACAGGAAAAGTCACTCATCCCCACACAATGCATCAAAGGCAACAAAATCATCTGATTGGTCCTCACCTGCACAAAAACATCCGGGTTCTCTACTTGTGGGAATAAGTAGCGCCCCTGATAAGGATGGTCAGTACGCTACGTACTAAGTAAGGTACTAACAATATCAAGCCAGAGGTACATTTAAATACAAATGTTCATAGTAGATGATAAGCACACATACAACTTCTATAAAGTCTCACAAGATAACTACTAATCCAAACCTCTTTATTAGATATAACCATTTTCATTCTTTTATTTATTTTGAGTTCAAGGATCCCACTATTTTTAAACTGGTGGAACAGTTTAAAACGCATTTCAGGGACAACACACCCAAGCCACTATTTTCATCCGGTGGAACAAATCTAACATCTCTCAGATTAGAATGTTCATGAGCCAAGATTCTTAAACCGGTGGGCATTCAGAAGCACCTCTCCGAAATAACACACTTGAGCTACTATTATCATCTAGTGGAATGGATCCAACACCTTGGTCTTGACTCATGTACTCTTCCACTCTAAATCAGTAATATCTTATCCATTAGGTTACTTATCTCAATCCATATTCTTATTCACGATGAGTATAGGGCCCCACTATTATTAATCTGGTGGAGTGGACTAAGGCACCTCTTAGGGACGACACACCTGAGCCACTGTTATCATCCAGTGAAATTGATCCATAAAACACCTATCAATTAAAAATGATTATGAGGCACTATTATTAAATTGGTGGAATGATTTAAATTACCTCTCAGGGACAACACACCCGAGCCACTATTATCATCCGGTGGAACGAATCCATAAAACACCTTGGCCCGACTCATGTGATCTTTCACTTTAAATTATTAATGTCTTATTAATGATTGATTCAAAGGTACAAAACACATTTAAAGTAGGTGAACGCATCATAAAAATCATAAGGCCATTCTCTAGAATTAAGACACCTATATTCCCTCGAAACTCTAATTTCACACTTTTATCATAGCTCTTCTTCTGTTACTCTTTTAATCACCAAACTCAGTACCTATTTTTAAAATATTATTATTATCAAACTACACTAATTTCAATGCCTAACTCTAAGATCTTGCACATACGATAATAACCCCATCCCAAAAGTTACTATTCTTAGGGCTTATAAATCTTAATTTCACAAATCGATCATAACCTTTTATGTAAAGCTCAAACAATCACTAGATTCAATATACCTTCCCAAAACAATAAGGTTAACAACATATTTGAATTTCATGGTCTAAATCTACCATGTCACATATGTGGTAATAACCTCCTCGTTTTAGGGTTATTATTCCCAAATCGAACTATTTACATACTTTATCAACTTATATCATTCATAGCTACCCAAACACTTCATATAAATTATTTAGCACATATTATATGATATAATGACTTAAAATACCATGATTCTAATATTTAACCCATGTTGACCAAAATGCCCTTATCGGTAATAAAATCCTTATTTCATGTGAATCTTATGTGTTTAGTAACATTATTTCCAAATCCAAAGTTTTCTCCATAGACCTTATTATACTCATTTCACATTCATCATACCATTAATAACCCATGATACGTTCATATTTCACACCGAAGGCTTTTCCACATAACATAACAATACCGTATGATCTTTACTTACTCATTTTCTATTATATAATATCAACTGCATATCATTGTATCAACAATCATATATTAATTCAAATAATCATATTAACATGGTATAACACAAAATCATGACTAACACTTAGCAATCAAAACCCTAGACTACGACAAATATCCTTACAAAAACAGCTCTAGTCTCTAAGCACACAAATCTTATTCATCCTTTTCCAAAACCAGGAGGAAATCACCTAAGAGAATCATAATAAAATACCATTGGGATTAAACCACATAAGTAAGGAAATGGAAGGGTGAAAGAAGGGAGAAAACCAAACCAAGAAGGGTAGTGTTTGGGAAAAACTTGCGTAACCAAAAAAGGGGGAAAATGGTGGTTAGTGAGATGGTGGATGAGCAACAACACAACCTGCTATTGCTAAGGGAGGTGCAACGGTAGTGGAGGCTGATCAAGGAGGCTAGTGTTTGGTGGGAGTCGAAGGGTGGTGGTGTGGTGTGGTTGGAGATGCCAAAGGGTGGATGATGAGCTTCGGTTGTAGCTACCAAAGGGATGGAATGAGGGTTGCGGTCAAGGTTGCCGAAGTGGAGGGGTGAGCTTCAATCAAGGATGTGGAAGAGGAGGGGGTTAGGATGCGGTGAGAGCTGTTGCGGCAAGGAGGGGAAAGGGAAGAAGATGGCTGCTATGGAGGATGCAAAAGAAGGAAGGAGGGATTCAACTATTCTGACCAATGGTTGGGGGATATGTTTGGCAAGGATGACCGAAGTTGGTGAGGGAGAAATGGTAAAGGTTTCCAGTGGTGGTGTGGGTGTCTCGGTTTGGCTCGTTGGTGGTGGCTTTTTGGGCTACTTTTTTTGTGACAACAAGGAGGTGGTAAAGGAGGGAAATAGTGGTGCTTGGGTTGCAAAAACAAAAGGGAGAGAAGAGAGGTGATAGGGGGAATTTAATGCTGGTCGAATATGTATATATATATATATACACACACACACCCATGCACCTAGAGAGAAAGGCAATAGGTGCAAGCAAAAATTTTCAACCCCAACCCTTATGCACATGAGGTAGGAGTTGATGGACGTAGAGGATGGCTTGGCAGGTGGTAGGGAATGATGGGGAGTGTAGGCATTGTCTATGGACAATGTTTCATGTAGAGAGAAGGGAAAAAGAAGAAGAGGAGGGAGTCAGTCGTAAAGGAAAGAAGAGACAAAGGAAAAGAGGAAAAGAAATACGGGAGTTAATATGTTTAGTTTTTAATTAGAATAAGATTTATATAATTTAGGTTAGGATATTAGGATAGAGTAAGTATTGATAAATCGGTATTAGGTTTAGGTTAGGAAGATATTAATAACCTAAAATAAAAATTAGGTTTAAGCTAAAATTTATGATTGGAGAGTTAGGGTAAGATAACTTTTTTTTTCCTGAGGTTAGAATTATGTTACATTATTAATTATTCGGGATCAGGTTTAACTAAAATTCAGGGTATTACATAACATTTTGCATATGAGGGTGTTACAAAAAAATAAAACCATTTTTATTTGCAAGTTTTTTTTTGTAACAAGAAATATATTGTTACTATATATATATATATATTATTGAAAAAATAGAAGCAAAATAATCATTTCTAATGAAGGTCATAAAGATGGGAAAAAATCATTGCAAAATTTCTTTTGTTATAGAGAAAACATTTTAATTTTCTTAGAGAAAAAATAGAAGCACCGATGGTGGAACATGGAGATAACAATCGTGAATATATGAAATCAACATTGATAAAACACCAAACACATGATGGTAAAGTATGAAATATATCATGGCAAAATATTAAGCATATCATAATTAAATCCTAGTTACATGACACATACGTGTGGGGGAAACATAAAAAATTAGTTATAGTGAAACAATGACCGATATTGATTAAACAATAGTGAATCGTCAAGATTATTATGATGAAATACCATACACATCTTAGTGATATATCAAGCATATTGTGGTGAAATTAATATAACAATGGAGATAAAGAAATCTACATAATTTTGAACTATGGTAAAATATTAAGTATATCATGGTGAAACATGAAGTATATTATGGTGAAACACCAAGTATATCATGGTAAAATATAAAACATATCGCGGTGAAATATAACATTAGAGATAAATAAGACTATATAATGCGAGACCATAGTGAAATATAAAACATACAATCACAAAACATCAATTATATCAGAGTGACACACTAAACATAACATGGTGAAATATAAAGTATATCGTGGTAAATCATTCAGCATATAATGGTGAAATATAACAATGGAGAAAAATAAAACTACATAATATTAAACCATGATGAAATATAAAACATATGGTGATAAAATATCAAGGATACCATTATGAAACACACAACATATAGTGATCAATTATAATAAAATAAAAAAAGCAAGATTATGTAATATTGGATTATGATAAAATATCAAATATATTATGGTAAGACATGAATCACACCATGGTAAAATATCAAAAATACTATAGTAATATACCAAATATATCTTCGTAAAATATAAAATAGAGATAAGTATGACTAATAATTTTAAATTTAAAGACATTATAATAAAACATAGACCATAATATAATAGATATGAAATATATCATAATAAAATAAAAAATATATCGTAATCAAACATTAAACATACCATAATAAAATATAAAACTAATCTTATTTATACGATCATCATTGTATAAAAACCACGGTAAAAATATTAATTTCTAACAATTACTTTTTATTTATTTAAAAGTAACTGTGAAAAGAAGAAAAAGAAGAAGAAGAAGAAGAAGAAATAGAAATAAAGGACAACTCTTCTTCCGCCAGGTCCTCATGTCCCCGCCTCCCTACGCACTAAGACATAGGGATTCGGCATCGACTATGCACAACCACAACTTTTGGCGGAAAGCTGGAAACATCCGCGGACTCGGACCACAGAGCGTCCCGGATTAAAAAGGGGCCACTTGGCCGGCCGAACATCAACAGTGCGTCTCCGCATATTGATCGTGAGATATAAACGGTTGTGAACAAACATCGCAAATTGACTATCAAAGGATAAGAAAATTCATAAAGCGAATGTTTTCTTTCTTAAAGCTAGAAAAATTAGTGGTCGAAAGGAACTGGATGAGAATCACAAGATCAAGCGCAATTAGATATTTTTATTTTGAATATTCGACAATTTTTTAATTTGTTGGCGTGGTGAGAACTCAAGTCACTTACTGCAGCTCCTCCTCCATTAGTCCTCGACTATCTTACCTCGTTGTCAAAATTGCGATTAGTCATTAAGCTTAGAGGGCATAATTCTATTGCATCAGTGCTCTGGTAAGTTCCTAGATCCGTTCGATCTTATACACTTACAATTTTGAAGAAAAAATCAAAGTTTTTTTGTTTTCTCTGATTGTCGAATCGTCTGTGGTGCATGTCTCAGTGGACTCGTCAATCAGTGCACACATTTGTTTCATTCGTTTCTTTATCTGTTTGGATGTTTGAATTTGGCTTATCTTTTCATGTTCTGGGTAGAGGCGGTTGTCACTCTATCTAGTCTTAGTCGCTATTTACAACTTCGGTTAGTTTTTATTTCTGTACAAATGCGATTAGGTTTATGTGATTCGTTTGGATTTTCTTTTCCTTGTTTCTGTTTTCCTCTTCTGATGCCAAATTATAATACCCTACCTTTGAATCTTATTATTTCTGTTTTTCTTTTGTGTCAGTTCCACCTTCTCTTGAAACAGCGATCTATTATTTGATACCTACACGTCGGAAGAACCTTATTATGTGATGATTTTGGAGTAATGCAATTCATATCTTGGCCGATGCTTCATTATGCTTTTGATATCGCCTCCTAGAGTATTCAGGTGGAATAAGTGGTAGTTTGCACCATATGAATCACAATGAATGACTAGTGTTTTCTGGAAGTGAGAATTGTGGAGGCAATGGATCCAAATGATGTAGATGATCTGAATATCCAGAGTTCCAACATGCCGTTGAAGGAGGATGGGCGCGTTATGTTGGATTCACCTGCACTTCATGGTTGTATTGGAGGAGATTGGCCTGTCAATTCCCTCCGTACCTATGGTGATGCATTGGACAACAATAATTTGAATCGAGGTGCAACGTCAGGTCTACCTGACACTTGTCTGCAGTCCCTAGATTTGAAGGAGCCTGTGGTTGAAGAATTAACTATGGATCATCGTAGGAACCAAATCTTAAGTAAGGGAACTGACTCAAAAAGGAGAGAAGCAATGCAATCTAGACAGAGACAGTGGCCACACTTGTATCAGCTGACCAGTGGGTCTAAAAGTAAAGGCTTATATAAGGATTCACTTTCTAGGGCGAAGGATCAATTGATGATGAGTGCTAGAGAGAATGGAAGAAGTGGTCCTGATATGTCAGATACAAGGCCTCTGAAAAACAAGCTTGTAGAAGGATCAGAAGAAGTTGGACATTTCTCTGATAGCCAAAACATAGTTTCTGGTAGTTCATTACTTCCTCAGGATGCAAGGCTTAGGATCCTATCCACGTCTTGCTTTTCCCATTTCTTTGGCAGTAAAGCTGTGAATTGCAAGGTGGTTAGTTCTGGTCATCCTGAAGCAAAGAGTTGCCATGGGGTTGACCAAAACACCAGAAAGTTACCTCTTGCATCAGAAGTATTGTCGGGTGTATTGTCAGATCATGGTGTCAAGTTCAAACAACTGTCAGATGGTTCTAGAATAGATCCAGTTTCTTTTAGTTCAGTTCGTGACGGGATTAGCTTGAGAGAGCTGCTGAAACCCGGATGTTGCACCATAAATAAAGCAGAGAGACTTAATTTATTCAGGAAAATTGTGGAGCTTGTGGATTGTGCACATTTGGAAGGAGTTGCTCTGCAATACCTGATGCCCTCACACTTTATATTGATGCCATCGGATAGGATCAAGTACATTGGTTCATATATCCATGAGAAGATGGACGTACTTGTGCCTCGAGATATGGGCAAAAAAAGGCCTATAGGAGAAGACAGTTATGAGTGTGGTTTCTCTCCTGCAAAAAAGTCGAAGCTTATTCCTGACATGGCTTTGCAGAGTTATCAGTCTTCTTTCACTTCAAGGTGTGCTTCTAAGATCAAAACATTCAATGAGATGGATCATAACAGCACCTATTCATCACACCCGGGGGGCGTAGGGCACCAGGTTATGGATGGAATCAGCCACCAGTCTACACAGAAATCTCTTGCTACTGACCTTCAACTGGAAACAAAGTGGTATAATTGTCCAGAGGAGCTTTGTGGGAGCTGTACAATTTCATCCAATATCTACAGCCTTGGAATACTACTTTTTGAGGTAAGGAGGTATGATATGGTAAAATATGGCTTTTTTCTGCGAACCAGTATGATTGCTATGGCTTTTTATTGGGTATCATTGTATTCGATTTAGTAAGAAGGCTTAATCGTTGGTTCTTCGTTTTATTAAAGAGTCAAATATAGTCTAACTTTTATGTATACAGTGATATGTGACTTGAACATTGCAGTAGTGACGTGAACAAGGGAAACCTAATGCTATTTTGTTGGTTGATGGCCCTCTCATCTGCCATGCACCCCCCTCCTACCCTCATGAATGGTGGTCACAAATTGTGACATTCTTAATGGCATGCATAATCCTAGTACATAATCCTTTATTCTCTCAAATTTACTAGCATTTTCCCATGAATGAGGGCCATATCTGAATTGATGAAAGACCACGCGTTTTTCTATTCCTCAGTTTTGTAGAGATGCAGCATACATGGTTGGTCACTTAGCATGATTCTTGCCTGATTCTGAAATATTCTTATAAGCATTGATAAAATTAAGTCCTCTGATTGATAGTAAAAAAGGAAAATGGTTGGATTTTATTAAGCTGTCGCAGCCTTTAACTTCAAACTGTAGGAATACAATTATCTTTCCTTTCCAGAGTGTTTCTTTACTAGTCTGTTAAAGTGCCTTCAAAATTAATAATTTCTTGGTCAATTCACTTTTGGTTTGCGTTCTTTTATGTGTGTTTTGTTTAGCACAATGACATCAATATGGGTGGTATTTGGGTTTGATGAACATTTAATATCCTATACAAGCAATGTTTTAAGTACACATATCTATTGATATCTTTCAACACTTCTGCTGTCATAGCAATTTCTGCTCACATCTTCTTCTCCGTCAGCTGCTTTGCCATTTTGAGTCCCCGGAAGAGCATGCTGCTGCAATGATTCAAATTCACCTGCGAATTCTTCCTCCATCCTTCCTTTCAGAGAACCTGATAGAGGCTGCCTTCTGTCTTTGGCTTCTTCATCCCGAACCTTCATGTCGTCCAACAACAAGGTGCATTGACATGTAAACTCCTGTAGTTTATGCTCATTTTCACTCTCAAGTTTTATTCTTGCTCGTCATAATGTTTTTCCCTTTTAGTGCGTGATGGTGATTGCTTGTGCTTTCAGTTGTTTATTTTTATTTATTATTTATTTTTTGAATTTGGTTGTACTTTTGTTCATGTTAACTTGTGTTTTTCTTTCCCCACAACTAAAAGGGAGTGTGATTTGATTGGTTCATTATCTGCTTCTTAAGTAACAATCCAAAGAGGCAAAGTCCAATGCTAGAAATCATATTACTATGTATTTCTTCCAAAGAAGCAGACTGACTTGCAAGCAGGTCCACTTGCATTACTATATTATACTGAAACTTTTACTGCTGGGAAAATGCTTTCGGATATTTCCTTTTCTGTTATAAACTTTTTGAGGAGCTTTCCTGTGAACATAAAAATTTGGGCTTATTCAGCATGTAAGCACGTATTCATTGACAAGCTAAATTGTCATATGATAGGGAGATCTTGTGTTCAGATTTAATTCGGGGTTCCCAACAGTCGCATTGTAGTTACAAGTTGCAAGCCTCAGCAAATGATGAGGATACAGAGTCAGAGCTGCTTCTTGATTTTCTATGTTCTTTGAAAGACCATAAGGAAGATCAGGCCTCCAAGTTGGTAGAAGATATAAATTGCATAGAGGCTGACCTGAGGGAGATGGAGAGTCAGCGCTTGTTGAGAACAGCCTCAGTTTCCTGCTCACGATCACCTTGTGCTATCAACGAACCTAGATTGACAAGAAATCTTTCTCAGCTGGAAAATGCTTACTTCTCTATGCAATCACAGACTAATAAAACTGACACAGCAACTTCTTCACGCAAAGAACCGCTAAGGAGCAGAGAAAGGTGTTCTAAGGGTCAAGATCAGATTGAGGGGCTAAACTTGAATAAAAACTCTGGTGGCGGATGTGAAGTATTCTTCGAAGGATTGTGCAAGTATACTTGCTACAGTAAACTAGAGATGCGTGGAACCATAAGGAGCAGCGATCTGCTCAACTCTGCTAATGTTATATGCACTTTAAGCTTTGACCGTGATGAGGAGTACATAGCTGCTGGTGGGGTGTCTAGAAAAATCAAGATATTTGAACTACGTAACCTTCTAGACAAAAAAGCTGATATCCATTATCCTGTGATTGAGATGGTGAATAACTCAAAGCTTAGCTGTATTTCATGGAACAAATACATGAAGAACTACTTGGGCTCAACCGATTATGATGGTGTGGTCAAGGTTAGTCAAAAGTAATTGCTGTATGGTTCTTTAAAAGATGTGCCAGCTGCTGGAGATGGAATCCCACTCCAGCCACCTTGACAATGCACCTCTACCTTAGTTGTCATACTAAAACGTACACATATATTTCTTGTTTATGATATAACTGGGGCCTCATGAAGTTCACACAAAATGGCTGCAAATCTGATATGCTTTCTTATCAATACTCCCTTAAACTTGTACCAAATTGGTGGGTGAGTTGTGACCACATTGTTCCATGCTTATTTATATACACTATTTTGATATGCGAATTCAATCAAGATGAAATGGGAACCATTAACCCTTTTATTTCATTTTAACTCCATACAAAGTTGTCGACATTTCCAATTCAATCTTTGTATTCCTAGATATTCCATAGAAAGAAATTGGCTATTATTTATCTTAATAGAGAAAAGTTTGATTCCAACTCAATCTAAAAATGACATATCCAATATCTTTTCGGGCTTAGGTGTGGCCACTCTCATATTCATTATTTTGCTCTGGCCTACTCCTTTCCCAATAACCCCCCTCTCCCACAAGGAAAAAGATTAGCGTGTATCTTGTGTTGTATCTTTTAGCTGTAATGCTATTCATATAGCATGTATCTTGCGTTGTAAGTTTGGAAACATGGGTGGAGAAGGGGGTTTGTGGCAGAAAGAGTGATAATTTTAAGAGGTAATTTTTTAATTATTCCATTCAACTTTAACCCATGCTCTTATAATAAGTTCAAAGAATACTTGTCTCTCTTTTTTTTCCCTCTCTTCATATTGTGCCTTCCATGTCTGTGTGGTTGTACTGTCCAACGGATACGTTGACTGCTTGTCTAACTGTGATCTCATCTTGGTTTGGCATATTCGTTGCTTAAAGTGTTTTTAGAGTAGCAGCCTTGATTTCAATATCTTTGGGAAACCAATTAGGTGTCCCAAGGGAGTAATTTATCAGTTGTTGAAATCAAGCAGTCAGTGATCTTGGATTATTGCTGAAGAATGACTCTAATACACCTAGTAATTATTTTCTTATTTTTTTATTTTTTTTTTCTGCGAAGTTTTTTAATTGAAATGTGTGGGTAATTTGACAGAATAAGTTATTGCCCTTTCCAAACTATAGGAACAGGAATTACCTGATGCATCCAACCCTTTGTATATCAGATCAACAAAAATCAAGCATGGTTCTTTTACAGGGGGAAAAAAAGAACTGGTTTATGGTTTTGAGCTTTCAAATATGAATGCATCAGCCCCTCCCCCTTGATTTTTTTTGTTTCCTTTAATTAATGAAGACAATTGTCAAGATTTCTATCTTCCAGGTCTCTTTCATTTTTTTTTCTTAAATTTTCTAGTATTATTTGCCTGAGCATGTTGCAGATTTGGGATGCTACTTCTGGCCATGTATTATCTCAGTACAATGAGCATCAAAAGAGAGCTTGGTCAATTGACTTCTCTCAAGTGGACCCATCAAGGTTTGCCAGTGGAAGTGATGATTGTTCTGTGAAACTGTGGAACAGTAATGAAGTATGCTCTCTATCTGCTTCTCCATCCCTTCCCTATTTAAAGGACGGCGTTCTTGGATTTTTTTTTTTCAATTTTGAACTATTATTGGATAAGAATATTGACAGAATCTGTCATGCAGAAAAGGTCTACTTGTACCATATGGAATCCTGCCAATGTCTGCTGTGTGCAATTCTCTCCTTACTCTTCTCACTTCTTGGCCTTTGGGTCTGCTGATTACAAGATATATGGTTATGATCTACGTCATACGAGAATTCCTTGGTGCACATTAGGTGGTCATGGCAAGACTGTCAGCTATGTCAAGTTTTTGGATGCAGATAAACTTGTTTCTGCTTCGACGGATAACACTTTAAAACTCTGGAATCTCAATGCTACTAGCTTGTCAGGGCCTTCTTTGGATGCTTGTGGTTTGAGTTTTAGAGGCCACACCAATGAAAAGGTCTAATCCAGCTTTGAAATTTGATCTTTTTCAATTGCTAGGTCAGTTCTATCTTTAATCAATGCCTTTTCTCCTGATTGCAGAATTTTGTGGGATTATCAGTCAGGGATGGATACATAGCTTGTGGCTCTGAAAGTAATGAGGTACTTAATAATTTACTGCTGAGGTTTTGTTCCTTCATTTATTCATGATGCATATTGATGTTATCCTTCTTAATGTTGTGGAACACTTTTTAAATCATCCAAACCAACAATTGCAAACTCTGGCTTCCCTTATTATTTGAAGTTTTCCTTGTAATTGTGTGTACTGCATTTCATCTTGAACTGCTAACCTCTTCTTCCACTGCCTTAATATGCTAATATTTACTCAAAGGCTCAAGTAAAATGTTGGTTTCTAGCAAAACTTTCTGAATCTCTTGCACAAGCACTTCTAATTGAGCTGTATTATTGTTCAGGTCTATACTTACTACAAGTCCCTTCCGATGCCAATCACCTCTCATAAATTTGGCTCCATTGATCCAGTTTCTGGCATTGAGACTTGTGAGGATAATGGTCATTTCATTTCAAGCGTGTGCTGGGCAAAGAGGTTGAATATTATTGCTGCTGCCAACTCGACTGGAATCATAAAAGTCTTGCAGCTGGTCTGATGAAGCAAATTGTCTGAATTTCATTGACTCTTTTGCTGTCAGAAGCTTCGAGTAGTGACCAATGAAGGAGGGCTATTTTGCTGAGGATGATTAAGCTTTAAAGTGTTTCTCTCTAATGCCTTTTGGAGAAAAGAAAGGTACTTCACTTGATGGATTGAAATGCACAAGCAAATGTGTCTGTCACCAAAAGCAAATTTAGAAGTACCATCAGTAGGTGCATACTCTAGAAAATTTGGGGTTTCAAACTGCATAAGATGTTTCTTTTTGACTTCCAGGAGCATTTGAGGAGTTTATGCAATCTGAGATGAGCATTATGAAGAGTTATGTGCTGAAAGTGATGCAATTGTTCAGAATTGTGGATAGCTGACTGTGAAATGCTACTCTGGGGATAGGTTTGGATAGGGATCAAAAAGGCTTCGTCAAGGCTGCTGCAATTTTCCTGGGTAGTGACATGAAGTGTATATAGTAGAGGTAAGTAATCATTCAAATTCTCTTTCAGGACTCGAGGAAAGAACTTAACTGTAAACAAATTAAATTTAGATTAGATGTTCAGTTTTTCTATGAAAATATTTGCTTGTGGCAACATGACCAACTTTGCCTATACATCTCTTGTTCGACGACTTGAGCTAATTCATAGAACCACATTAAGTGGCTATTTGGAAGACCATCTTACTTATGTTTGAAGTAATAATGGTGTTTGATAACTAATCTAATCTGAAATAAATTGATGTATATTGACAATTTTATACATTCTTTATTTAATAAATAGTGATGGGTGGGTATATTTAATAAGAGTTTAAGGATAGTAGCGTATGATAGTTTAAATATTTAATAAAAAAAATAATGGGGCTTACTCATGAAGTAATAATATGGTAGATAATATAATGATGAGGCTCTGAAAATAATACATAAAACAAACGTCGTAAAGTCTATGCGAACCAATAATATAGATAATGAGACGCATACCAAACACACACTAATTATCTTGATTTTGTACCTTACTTGTCATCCTCTCTTTGGTCCTATAAAATTCTGTGTCCATTTATGCCATCAATTATTTGAATCTACCCATTCCTGTCTGACAAGCCAGTTAACTGCTAAATACAATCCCCACATGCATCTTATTTTGATACATAATGATTGTGCAATATGATCAAAGTATGTGTCGCCAGTTTTCTTATATTTTTTTGGGGGATCTAGCAAGAATTTGAGCACTAGAGCCATTACTGTTGATCAGATATGATCTCATGTGATTTGATGATGAGTTGTCATTTATCATGTAAACTATCGCTGACTTATATTGGTATTCCCTAAGAAGACATCATGAACTGACTTGGTTTATAATATTTTGTGTATTGTTGTCTATGTCAAACAATTTTCAAAATAACTACTGATAATTGGACATTCAGCAGTTCGTTTATTTGGAGGGGATTATTCTATGAGTTAGTGAGTAGGTTTAAATCAAGAGGAAGTTAAATCAAAGAACTTGAAAAAATATATAGGAGCTGAGGGAATAAAGATTTGTGGTCTCTAAGTGATCCCTGCAACCAAATGTATCACATGATTCACCACTTGGTCAAGGCTAGATGTTTTACAAGTGACACGGGTGTCCTAGTTTCTGGATTATTTGTGGACGAGCTAGATGGAGGTGATCCTTAACATTATTTATCTGATTTTTGAGCCATTTGTTGATAACTTAGTAAAGTAAGCTACTTGTATGACCTAACAAGCTTAACTACATTTATTTGGTGGATGCTACTCACACTTATATCATGGATCATCCCAACTTCGTGCAAAATATGATCTACAAAATTGCTCTTATCATCCCTTGTTGTGTCCACAGATTTGTAGTTTTCTACTTACTCTCTAGGGGTCCAAACTCTTCAATAGCCTTCACAGTCAATGGTTGCTAGTTGCTACACATGTGATACGCTTTCTGTCACTCTAGTGCTTGATTGTAAAAGCTGTCATATTCTCAAGGAGGTGTTATGGTCTTTACCTATATAAGTAATACATGCTGGATTGCTGGTTGTTTTCTTGTTTAGCTCATTTATTCCCTGTATTATTCCTTTATTTTTCATTTCTCTTATTGGTCTGGTAAGAATTACGAATGTCAGAAGTCTCTCTAAATAACACCCCATTGCTTCACTTTTGATATGTTCATTTGGTGGTGGTTGTCAGTTTGAACTTGACATTTGGATAGGACACCCCAGACTCAAAGTTCATTAGTATGAGATAGATGACATTTGGAATGGACAATATTAGTCTGCATTGTATACCCCTAGATCTATGACAGTTATAGAATAATTTATGTTGCACCGTTGAAAAATCCATGCTTCTTTATATCTGCAACATCCTTTCATAGAACGCAATCATTGATATCTTCTTTTTCCTTGTCATGCAATATTTATGTCAAGCCATGAAATTATATTTATGCTAATTGTCCACATGTTAGCATGTTAAGCGTCTTCCTGATAGGATGTGATTGAAAAATCTTGCCATTTAGTTTTTAAGTATCAGTGCATCCATTTTCTTTTGTTTGAAATTCAAACGGTATTCATTACAAAGCATCTCATATAGTGGATCCTGTAAACTTTCTCCTTTTCTGTTATTCAGCTTTTACAGTTATTTAACCAGTGCCTGATTATCTTTTTGCTGATATTTCAATAAACCATGAAAAATATCTATTGCGACAAGGGTGTCTGTTGCTAAGAAAGAGAAAAGCAGATGATCTCTAACTTAAAGAACAGTTTTCAGTTCTCCCTCTCAACTTAGTGTGTTACTTGAGCTATCACACATGACTTAAGGCCCTGTTCTCTTTTGCTTATTTTTGTTGATCCAATCTAATATTATTAGTGCTGTCTAATCATTATTATTATTATTATTAAGAATAATATTAATTTTTTTATAAATATAATTATAATGTTGTTAATTAATAATAATATCATTGATTATATTTATTATTATTATTATTAATATAATTAATAATAATAATGAATGTAACAATATAAATAATAATAATTAATATTAAATGAATGATATTTATATATAATCATAATATTAATAATTAATAATAATAATCATAATAATAATTGATAATATTTAGATTAATTTAAAAAATATAAAAAATATAAAAATTAATTTAATAAGACAAATAATAATCATAGTAATAATTCAGAAGATGACAATTAATATTAATATCAATTTCATAATAATAATATTAAGAGCTAAGAATTAATAATGAAAATAACAATACATTAATAACAATACTATTAATAGGTATTAATAAAATAATTAATTTAACTTGATAAATATTAATGATAATTAGTAATGATAATTATAAATATTAATTTAATAATGATTAACAATTATTAATAATAATTAATACTAATAATAGCAATAAATAATAATCATATTATTAATTAATATTAATAATATATATCTATGATGAATATTATTATTAATGATATTATTCTTAATTAATATTAATAATATTTATATATTAATATTATTCTTAATAATAACAGTAATAGCAATAATACGATCAAATTAGATCAACACTAATATATGATTAGCAAAAATAAGCTGAAAAGAACAGGGCCTAAGTGAGATAATGCTAGAATGAGAGTAATAATTCTGACCTGTGTATTAGTTGACTTTTGTGTCAGATGATATTCTGATTAATGATAGTCTTTGACTCTTTTGTGCGAACCTCTGGACTCACTTTAATATTCTTGTGAATCATAGGTTGAAAAGGATCATCAATTGTGGCATGTGGAAGTATTCTCATCTTCAGACTTTGATGCCCCTCCACTTCCAGATTCTGATTTGACCAATACCTTTCTCTTTCTCCATGATCCGGTATGCAAACATCTGAAATGGGACCTCAGAAACAGGGAGTACATCATTCTTTCGCCAGGAAGGAAATATTTTCAGGAGTGCAGTCTCAATGACATAGTGATCAACAAGCAGAATGGGGGAGTTTGTGTGCTGATCAAGATTCTTAACTAGGAATCATTTTATGTAACAGAGGATCTTCCAAATAGATGAGAAAGTTGGGCTCTGGTTTGGGTCTGAATGCTGGAATTTCTTTGTTAAGTTTACTATATGGGGCAGTGAAATGGGAATATTGGCCGCTCCCTTGCCATGTCCCAAAGTTGTAGCCATCATCTTTCGTTGTGCATTTTGCAGCAATGGTGCTTCCCAGATTTTCCTGCTCTGCTATTACTTTTGGAGCGTGGATGAATGGTGGTATATCATTTGGGTTTGCTGATGTCTATTAAATATCTATGACCGATGATAGAACAAATCTTGCGACCTTTTCATGAAGAAATCCCTCTCCAGTTCAGTTTCTTGCTTTGACGAGGATATTTGAAGGATTCAGATCTCCATGGTATATTTGCTTAAAATGTTATTCCATCCCTCTAGAAATTTGTGCATAAGATCTAATGTAACAGCAGGAGAGATGAGAGAAATTCGCTTCCTTGGACTACCAAATTCCTTCATATGTGTGCTGAGGTTCCTACTCATCAACTCTGCAATCAGAAAGCATTCTTTCTTATCTTCCTCCGTAAACTCACAATGAAACTGTAATGCATTTGGGTGAGACAGTGATAACAACTGATATAATTCAGGAATAATATGCTCAATATCTCCTTTTACATGTCTGAGAACAAAGCTTTGATATATTTCCTTATATTGCTCCCATTTCCCAGCCGCCTTCTTACTTGGGACTCTTTGGAACCCACCAAGATCGGTCATGGTAATAGCTTTGTGTCTGATGTATTTGAATCATCCAAGTTCTTTAGATGGAGATGCATAAGCTTTTGTTCGTACTTGGTTGATCCAGATGATTTCTTCGCTTGAAGTTTACCTTGACAGAATCCGTCTTCTTTCTGAATTGTCTTCATCCGTGTGCTGAATTCTGAAGAAACCAAATATTGCTTGCTGAATTTCCACCGGAAGAGCTCGGTATGATTCCATTCATTGTGGTACTTTCTCGACCAGAAAAGTCTCCTCTTTCACATGTTCCTCGTCCCGGCATGATAGTTCACTTGCGATTTCTATTGCACCGATGGCCTTTGGAATAACAGCAAAGAAGGTTGTGAATGAGAAACGCTATGCAGTCCCTATTTTGGTAGAGAGATGGCTCTGGACCATCAAGACTTGTCTTCGTCTGATATATTGCCACGCCTTCCCTTTACACCCTGTGAAGTTCTCTTAGTGTTTTTTCAAGGACCAGCCATTTGGTGGGGTGCTCTTCAAATCTGAGTTTGTTTCTCATCTCGTCTGCAACTGTCTCTGAGGCCAAACTAAAGCGATCTAAGATGATTGGAAACAGCATTGCCGTTAAGGAAAAGGCAGGCTGTGCTTGAAAATCAGAATACAGGGACATGTAAATTTGACCAGGCATATATTTATATATAATATCTTTAAATATAGTGAGTGGTATACAATGTTTTATCCTTTAATTAATTACTTAATTTATTTAGTGAATGAAACTAGACTAAATTTCTTTTTTTGTATTGCTAGATATGGAAGTAGAAAAAATTTCTTTCTATTTTGTATTTTTTGTATTGATTATTTAAAAATAATAAAAATATAGTTAAATAGATAATGTTCAGTTTAAATAAACTAAAATCTAAAATAGATATTTGTCAAAACTTTTTTTTAAAAATATACTGTATAAAATATTTAAAATGCAGGAATAATTTACCAAGAAGGCACTAAAAGGGGGAAAAAAAAGAAAAAGAAAATTCGTAACCTCCGCTCTCATGTCGCAACTCGCAATTATAATCTCAAATCTAAAGTGACAGGCTGCCTTGCCGCTCATAATTTCGCCTTTGCGTGGGGGCAGTACCGTAGACGGGACCGGACCTAGTTTTCTCTCTTTCATCATTTTCATTTCCCTCTCTTTTTAAAAAGGCTTCCCCGCGAGAGATTAGAGAAGGGAAAGCCGAAACAGTGACGAGGAAAGAGCGGTCGGTGAGAAAGAGATAATAGGGAAAACGGACTACTAATCGAAAACCCTAGGAATTTTTTAGAGGGAAGAAGGCGAGAGGGAAATGCCTCGAGAAATTATTACGCTGCAAGTCGGACAATGTGGGAATCAGATCGGAATGGAGTTCTGGAAGCAACTTTGCCTTGAGCACGGTATTAGTAAAGACGGCATTCTCGAAGATTTTGCTACTCAGGTTGCTTCATTATCCTTTTTTTTTTCTTTCTCCCGTTACTTTTAAGTGCTCAAAAAGCTGTACTAGTTACGAGGATTTTATGAGAGTATAAAATATTGATTACCGCTATTCATGCGGAACTTGCACAAATGAGTGTTTTAGGTTGTTTATATTGTATTATATTGTGGTTTATGGCAGCAATTGATTGAATCGTACTTAGGGATTGTAATGAGTCCGAGTCTTTGTTCAAGTATTGTTCTATTGTATAACAGCTTGGTTTATCTGCAATCTGGTGTGAATTCAGCATTCTCCTCTGAATCCGAGTCACAGAAGATAGAAGGGAGAAGAAGAAATAAAGAGGGAAATCCAGAAACGACGAGGATATTTCCTTAATTATCGAAAAGAATAACCGACGGATCACCACCTCGCAGCTAACTACAGTAGTCTCCCCAAATAGGAATTTAAATCAAACTTTAACAACTAACAGGAATGGATAACAAACTCTAAAACCCGTGGCTCCTGAAATGGCGCCCAATAACAGCTATGCTGTCAACTGTCTTACGAGTCAACTAATAGCTATATTCAGCTGCCATCTAGACTAGCATGGCAGACAATATCCTGAGTTAAGTCGATCCTTGCCCCCAAGGATTGAAATCTGGGAAGTGGGGCTGCAGCAGTGTAGTCCTCCCATCTAGCATCTTTTGAGCTAAAGTTTTGCCATTCTACTTGGGGCTTATTCTCGTCAGCTTATTTTTTAGGACAATTAGCAAAATTTTGATAACAATGAAAGAAATATGTATATTTTTATAATAATAATTATAATAATAATAGTAATGATAACAATAGTAATAATATTAATAGAGAAAATAATAATTATGACACTTATTATAGTAGACTAGTTATAATAACTTATTAACTGATCAAAAAATTTAGCGGAGGAGAACAGGCCCTACGTGTTGGGTCACAACCTTGTTGTGCCTTTTGATTTGCCTCTTGTCTGATACTCAAAGGGAGAGCAACCAATGATTGACCAAAATCTCCCTGCAATGGTAACTCAGAAGTAACTAGCACATGTGGGTTCAAGCTCTTCTTGAGTAAGGAAACATGAGAGGCAAGGCGAAGTAAGCCAGGGGTGGGGGAAGGAGACTCAAGTCTATACGCCACAGGTCAACCTTCTCCAACACCTTGACAAGACCATAATTTTTTTGAGGGAGATCTTCAAATGGTTTCTTAGAGCCAAAGAGGTTTGTTGATATGGCAAGTTTGAGGGATACCATATCACTCTCTGCAAATGATCTCTATGCTTGTTAGCTTAAAACTTCAAACAGACTTGAGCTTTCTAGAGTCTATTGATACAAGTGCTAGCTTGAAAAGATTGTCACATTGTCGGAATTTTGGAAGAAGGCCAACATCCCAACAAACCTACGGTGGTGGGTACCATAGAGTGCTTCAAATGGAGTAGTCTAAACTCTTAATAGCTGATGCTTCCAATTTGTTGGGACCGCCCTCCCGTTTAGTCCTAACGATTCATGTGTTTTGGTTTAGGGATATCGTTATTTCCTATCCTTATACTAATCCCTCCACAACTGTCATGCTTCTTCAACTGATCTCTAACTGAAAGAAAGAAGTAGAGGAAAATTAATTTACTTTTTTGGTGGAATTGATGTTGTCTCATAATTATTTTCCTTTGGGTCAGAAGTATTGATATGATCACACTGACTGCTTCCACATTTCTGTGTGTAGACCATATTTGTACATGCTTATTTTTTGCTTCAGCTGTCTCCTTTCCTCATTGCAGTAATTGACTATGGTAAGAGACCTGTTAGGTTTGCTGATTCCTTATTAATCCATATGAAACTTAGCTTTGGCACTTAGTACTTCTGCTAAAATTGTATGTTGTGGGGCTTGCTTGAAAGTTGAAAATATGCTGCATTCATTTATCCAGCTTTGTCCCATTTATTAAAATGACTAGATGCTGTCTGTTGACTTATTTGTGGCAACAGAAATATTTTGGTCCATGCTAGTTCCTTTTGTGGACAAAAATGATTTCTCAGGAAGAAACACATAATGTGCTGAGAATTTAATATTTAAGCTAAGTACCTATATTTATTACCAAGCTGCTGATAATTAATAATTTGTCATTATTTCACCTGAAATATATGCAGGGAGGTGACAGAAAAGATGTATTTTTCTACCAAGCTGATGACCAGCATTACATACCAAGAGCTTTGCTGATGGATTTGGAGCCCAGAGTGATCAATGGTATACAAAATAGTGAATATCGAAATCTCTACAATCATGAGAACATATTTGTCGCAGATCATGGAGGTGGTGCTGGAAATAATTGGGCCAGTGGTTATCATCAGGTTTATCTCTGCAACTTTGAGGTGGCCTTACTTTAGACAGTTTCAAGCTATCTCTAACTAAGTTGTTTGTACATTGCTGACTGTCACCAAGTTGCCTTTCAGCATTAATTCTGACATCTTTACTGTGGAACACTGGGTATAGCCTGCCAATTCATCAAACCATTGCTGCAGTCAGGCTTTGGATATTTAATAAACCCCTTAAGCTCCTTTGATCCTCTACATTGATTTTCACAGTCCTGTTCCTCCATAGTATGGTAACTTTTGATTCGATAAGTTTAATTATTTGACAACCACACTTTTCTGACAAAGGGATTGTACTTCTTGACGTCTCCTGCAATCTCCAACAATTACTAACTGGGAAAAAAGGTTCTACTTAGCAGAATCACAAAACAGATCTTAAGTGCTAATTGCTGGTAGTTTCTCAATTCTTTTAGTTAGACTTCTTATTCTATGATGACGGATGCTGACCGATTGCTCAATTAATCTATAAGCATTATCCAAAATTTTTTATGGAGCTTGAGTATGCCTTAGGGTCCATATCAACCAGTCCTAGGCGGGTGCTCCTTGGGATTTTGTGTGTGGGATAACGAGTACGTTCTTGCAAACCCATTTGGCGTGACAAGTATCAAATTGAGACGAACCCGTATCAATCATGGTCTATTTATGTTGAAATGTACTTCTTGACCTGACTTGGTGAGACTGAAGATGATGATTATATCGAGGTTGCTTCACTAAATATGTTGTAAGCCATGGTTCTGAGCGTACGCAGCCTCATGTCCATTGAATTTTATTAGGCTAATTGCTAGGTGTTACTAAAATACTTGCAAAACTTTTTGGAGTATTGATTCAACAAGGGGTAGCAAGAAATTCACTTAGTACCAAAGTATCTCTAATAATAATAGTAGTACTTGCAGAATTAGTACTTACAATGAAATATGGAGATAGATATATAAATATGATAAGTAATACACACACATACAATAATTGAAAAAGAATGTTATGTAATGAATTAATAGACAAATGCTATCTAACTTACTAAATAAACAGGGTACATATTTATCTATTTTTGGGGATGATCCAATATTGCCTGTGGGAAACATTTGTTGAAATACTGAGCCTAGGCCATCAATTGCTTGGCGCTACATTGTCCAGGCTCTAGATATTTAATTCTGTAGGTATCATTGTGGGAACTTGGAACCCTAGATGGGCCTTTGAAATCGGACATTTGAATTATCTTTGGAAAAGGTTCTTGAGCCTGTTTCTACTATGGTCAGTCCATGGAGATACCTGAATCTAAGTTAGCTCACTAAGAAACCATGAGTACTTAATGATATGAGGGTGACAGTCTGTTTTAATTAGGACTATGCTATTTGGTTTAGTCCATCTTTTACTGTCATACTCAAATATGTCAGGGATTTTAAGTTCTTTTTCTTCTTTGTTTATCCAAACGTTCAGGGAAAGGGTTTTGAAGAAGATATAATGGACATGATTGATAGAGAAGCTGATGGAAGCGATAGTCTTGAGGGATTTGTGCTGTGCCATTCAATAGCTGGAGGAACAGGATCAGGTTTGTAAAACATTTTGGCCATAAACTTATAGTTTATCTTAACCATATTAAAACTCATTAAGCTTATTTTACTTCTGATCTTGAACAGATGGAAATCCATAGTACACTAGAATTGTTGCAATCATTAATATTTTATCCTTCCACTAGTTGAAAGCAATGGTGTGGTCTTTGAGACCATGAACATTCATGATTACATTGGCTTGTTTGTCCCTTTACTTTTGACCTGTATATACATCTACTCCTGCATTCCTGCAGGTATGGGATCATATCTCTTGGAAACACTAAATGATCGCTACAGCAAAAAACTTGTACAAACATATAGTGTGTTTCCAAATCAGATGGAAACTAGTGATGTTGTTGTACAGCCTTACAACTCTCTGTTGACGCTCAAGCGCTTGACACAGAATGCTGATTGTGTGGTTGTTCTTGATAATACTGCATTGAATAGAATTGCAGTGGAGCGGCTTCATCTATCAACTCCTACTTTTGCTCAAACAAATTCATTGGTTTCAACTGTAATGTCTGCCAGCACCACCACATTACGTTATCCAGGATACATGAATAATGATTTGGTTGGTCTTCTTGCATCTCTGATTCCTACACCAAGATGCCACTTCCTAATGACAGGATATACACCCCTCACTGTGGAGCGCCAGGTAAGATTGAGCTTGCAAAGCAGCAGCAATTACGTCTATAGTGGCTGCATATTTTGTCTGCCAAACTAAGGGATTTGTTGGACCAAAAATAGGGAGTTATTTTGGTAGCTGGTTGGTTCTTCAAAAAAGTAGTGAGGGAGCTTTTTATTTATTTATTTATTTATTCATTCATTTTGATCGTGTTGGGGATGCTGCCAACCATATTTTGGATTCTAGATGCAGTTGGTTGACATGCAATTCTTGCAGGCAAATGTGATTCGGAAAACGACTGTGCTTGATGTTATGAGAAGACTTCTTCAGGCAGGTTTTGGTGGCAACTTTCTGACTTTTAACATGGCATAAATGGGAAAATCCGTGATGTTGATTTGTTTTGCAGACAAAAAACATTATGGTTTCCTCATATGCTCGAACCAAAGAAGCTAGTCAAGCAAAGTATATATCAATATTGAACATTATTCAAGGGGATGTTGACCCCACCCAGGTAATATGTTGTTTCATCTCAAATTTATTAAGTTTTACTGTTCCACATAATAATATTGAATGCTATCTGTTTTTCTTCTTACGATCAGGTTCATGAGAGTTTGCAAAGAATACGTGAGAGGAAGCTTGTAAATTTCATTGAGTGGGGTCCTGCCAGCATCCAGGTCTCTATCTTTTTTGAAAGCAATCAAAGCATGGTGCCATGTTGCCAATTGATTTATTTTTGCAAGAATCTTCTGCATGTTACTGTCACCATATATCATCTTGCATAATGAACCTTATCTTCTGTTGAACAGGTTGCTCTGTCTAGAAAGTCTCCATATGTCCAAACTGCTCATCGGGTGAGCCCTTCTGTGGTCATGTTTTATTAGTTTTTTATTATTTTCTCCGAGGCCTTTCTTTTGATCTAGATATTCACTATTTCATTCTTTCCAAGTTTTCATAGACAATATTTAGAGCATTTTACCTGATACTGGAATATGGTATGTGCAATTCATTGTTGTCAGGTTAGTGGCCTTATGTTGGCTAGCCACACAAGCATCCGACACCTTTTCAGTAAATGTTTGAGTCAATACGAAAAGCTGCGAAAAAAGCAGGCCTTCTTGGACAACTATAGGAAGTTCCCAATGTTTGCAGTAAGTAGCCATGCAGTCTTTCTTTGCTTAGATTCCCGTTGGTTCTTTAAATTTTTTTTCCATTTATCACTGTAGACTGAAATCTTTTGCTTTATCTGGTTAGATGTTACTTTTGGGTTTGTGCTTCTACTTATAAAGTCTTGCTAGTCCTGTTGGTAGAAGCAAATATGGGTGTGGCTTTGTGACATTGCATTATTTTTGTTGCATGATATATCTAGAGCTGGCAAAAGTTGACTCGACTCGACCCGCCCAACCCGACCTGATAAAACATGAAAATTTTAGCAGTCCGACCCGACCCAAACCCGATCTGATATTGGCCCGACACAACATTGGCTTGATAAAATTTAACCCAACCCGATTCCAACCCATGATCCGTCATAGACCCAACCTGATAGCGACCTGACCCGCCCTCGACTCGACCAGACATAAAAATCTATTATAATAATAATAAATTACACATATTTTATTATTCATTTAAAGCTTTTAAAAATAGAGTGTTTTATAAATTGTACTTATTTTTCATACTTTTACCCTAGACATTCTTATTTATTAATGATATCCTAATAAATTTTTTCAACAAAAATACAACATTAAGAAGTTATAATAATAATTTAATAAACAAGTAACAATTAAAAACAGATTTTTAATTACATGCTTATATGAAATCAAAATTAATACTTACAAAGTTAATGAGTTGGAGAAATTTTGGTGGTAAAGGTGTATATTAGATAATTTTTTAATATCTTTTATCTTCTTTGCCTAACTACTTTTATAAGTTCATAACTTGTAAACATACACATGTCCTATAATATCAAATGAACTTATACACATAATTATTGATTTATTATATTATATGTTATTACTTATGGCGTAAAATAACATTTTTTCTCTAATTCCATCATCCATGACATGTATAAGAAGTTAACAACTAACAAGTATTAATCTGTTATTCGAATCATTTTGATCAATACTCTATGTTATTATATAAAATAAAATGAAATATTTTATGTATTAGCAAATTCATTTAACTTGACAAATGACAATATATTCTAAAATTTTCCATCATCTTCTTTAACAAATAAGATATATTATTGACAATTAAAAAAGGTAAACATCCAGCTATAAGCCTGTAAAATAATTTCTAAAAAATCTTCCATTACATCCACTGATCCACCTATTTGAAGAAGCTTTTAATAGAAGAGCATAGTAGTGCCCTTTATCACCCACAAAATCTAACAAGTAATAGCTATGCCCAACAATAACTTAACAAAATTAGAAGATCCAGGAAATTCTCCGATAACATCCATAATTCATGCACAAGTTATAAACTTACAAGTTACAACTTATAGGCTATATAGATTTAAAAAAAAATATATATCAAAATGGCCTTCAAGGCATAAACATACACACCACCTACAAACTATTACAACAACTTCCGCACAAAATGTCCACTACATATAACATGGTAGAAAAACTAACAAGGCAATAGAACAAGAGCAGCAATCCTAGAATATGCCACTTGTAAGTTGTAACACAACGCCAATAACAGCAATAAAACAACATCAGTAGATATTAGTTAGCCAACAATATAAAGATTATCCAAGTATGGTAAATCTGCAACATAAGGAACAAATGACATGATTGAATGAAAATTGAATTCCTTGCTTACAAAAGATAACAATTGCCCATGTTTACAAGCAAAAGCATCTAAAACTTTTACCACTATTTTTAAAGCTCCTTAATCCATTTCATCATTGTTACTCATTAACTTTGATGGCTCCACATAAGTGCCTTCTTCTTCTTCTTCTTCTACTATTTTTGTAAATACCAAAAAAATAAAAATAAATATTACATTATTATCTTCAAGATTCATTGATAAAAAAATTATCAAATAAAAAAATACAAATTCATAACAACTAATATTATCACCATCATATCCGTATAACCAGTTACGAGTAGTTACCAAAGCATCAACATTTTTCGACAACAACGAACTCCTCCACTTATTTAAAATTCTACCACCCATGCTAAAGGTTGACTCAAATGCAACATTAGTAATAGGAATGACAAGGATATCTTTAGCCATAGAAGAAATAATTGGAGAAGTCTTAGAATTATTTTTCCAAAATTGGAGCACATCAAGTGAAATTTTACGATCCAACCGCCGACGTTTGATATACATCTCAAATTTGCTTTTACAGCTTTTACCTCTACCTCCAACAGAAGTAGAAGCATCAAAATCCTAAATTGTAAACAAAGGAAAAAACAATAATTAGACTTGATGTAAACAAAAATTAGTAATAACAAAGATAAACATGTAATAAAGATAAAAAAATATTTGGTGAAATATAGCTCAATTTACTTCCATTTTATCATTTCCTCTGTTCACTTATCTACTAATAGATGTCCCTTGATCAAATAAATTTGCAGCATTAGGACAATGATATTCATAGTGTTTGTATAGCTCGACAAATTCTACATATACATCATTAGCGAACTTTGTACCCTTCTCATTACCATGTAGTTTGACTAAGGCTAACTTCATAAAGTTAAACTTATAACGTGGATCCAAAATTATAGCAAAAGTAAGAATGGTATTGTAGTGCGACCGATACTTTTCAAAATTTTGCATTATTTATAGTCCCATTCTGCTTATATCATTATCATCACACATCACTACCTTCTCCAATCTCAGTTAAATCCTTCAAACAATAAGAGAATATAAGTTGGTAGTAGGATACTCAGATCCAGAAAATAGACAGGTAATTTCATAGAAAGGTTCCAACAACCCACAAATTTTTTCCTCTTTACTCCACTCATTCAACAAAATTTTGAGCTTGTAATTAGCTTCAACATTACCAAAGAAATCCAAAACACGACGATAATCTAATGCTCTATGAAGCATAAGATATGTAGAATTTCATCTTGTAGCAACATCTAGCCACAACTTCCCAGAAATTGATATATTCAATTTTGTAGCACAATCATAAAATAGGATTATCCTACCTTTTGAAGCATCTATATACTTCACATTCTCTCTAATTTTGAGCACACATCCTTCAATATTTTTCAATCCTTCCCTCACTATCAAATTAAGAATATGAGCTGAACATTTAATGTGGAAGTATTTCCCATCACATACCAAGTTTTGAAGCAATGTGGGTTTCAAGTGACTAATCATGTTGTTCATATTAGAAGCACATATAAATATTTTAAGTAATCAAATATAATATTGTTAAAACTTATAAATATCTTTATTATTTACCTTTGTAAAAATAAAGCATATATAATATTCTTATTCATTTTATCTGTACTAATAATCTTATGATTGTCTCTAATATTTGCAATGTAATAAATGATAATTATACATTGTATAGTCATGTTTATGCTCACCTTTATTTTATAATTTTTTTTTTAAGTAATCAAATATTTTAAGCAATCAAATAAATATAATAAATGATAAATATCTAATATTTTTACTTGTAAAATTTATAAATATTTTAAGTAATCAAATATAATATTGTTAAAACTTATAAATATCTTTATTATTTACCTTTGTAAAAATAAAGAACATATAATATTCTTATTTCATTTATCTGTACTAATAATCTTATGATTGTCTCTAATATTTATAATGTAATAAATGATAATTATATATTGTATAGTCATGTTTATGATCACCTTTATTTTATAAAATTATCTTTTTTTAAGTAATCAAATATTTTAAGTAATTAAATAAATGATAACTATCTTTGTTAGATTTAATCACACAATGTTTTTTATTGTTAAAATTTAGAAATATCTTTATTATTTGCTTGTAAAAATAAAGCGCATCTAATATTCTTATTTCATTTATCTATACTAGTAATTTTATGATTGTTGCTAATATTTGCAATGTAATAAATTATAATTATACATTGTATAGTCATGTTATGATCACCTTTATTTTATAAAATTATCTTTTTTTAAGTAATTAAATATTTTAAGTAATCAAATAAATCAGAATAAATGATAAAGATCTTTGTTAGATTGAATTATACAATGTTTTTTATTATTAAAATTTATAAATATCTTTATTATTTACTTGTGAAAATAAAGTGCATCTAATATTCTTAATTCCTTTATCTGCACTAGTAATCTTATGATTGTCTCTAATATTTACAATATAATAAATGATAATTACCTGGACTCGAATTTAACTCAACCCGTCAAAACTTGACTCTGCTCGACCTATCAAGTTAACTCATAACTACTCAAATTCAACCCGTCAAATTGCATGAAATGACCCCACCCATCGAGTTAATCCGAAACAATTCGAACCCAACGGGACCAACCCGTTATATTGTACGAAATGACTCGATCAGGCCAAAGCTACCTAGTCATGTGAACCAGAAAATGATCCGAAACCAACCCGACCCTACCAGTCAAGTTAATCCGAAATGATCTGAACCCGAGTTTTCTTAACCCGAACCCGATCTGTAACCGACCGGACCCAAACAAGGCAATGACCCAAACCTGAAATGACCCGACCCACCCGACCCGATTGCCACCTCTAGATATATCCCTGTTGTCTCCTACTTATGTGCAGTGGATGGATATCATTCATCAACGTAATTAATCATCATCATTGATGACAATTTTCTTATTGCATAAGTGCACAATATTGTATCATCTTAGCAATTTCTTGATCATCAATAACTTGAGGAAAGGGTTAAAATTTTCTAATATCAACATGCAAACTGAATTCTACCTGTCCAGATATAAATCTTATGTTAATCCTACAAGGTTCAACAGCATGAATTTTCTGACATTCAAGTGGCCGAAGTTATATGCTGTATTTATGATTGATCCTGATTCCCGATGATAATGTTGGAGGTTGCATTGTGGTGTTTGGGATGCTATCTGAATAGTTGTGGTTGTTGGTAATACATTACTCTTTTCTGAAGTTTGTTTCTGTTGGATATCAGCTAAATGAACAGATAACAAACTGACAATAGGAATTAGATGGAGTGGGTGATTAATTGCGTAGAAAGAAAAAGGGTGGGATTGTAGATTGATTAAAGGGGAATGAAAGATACAACCAGGTGTTTGAAGTCCTCGTGCCCTCCCTATGAAATTGATTCCTCCTCACGTAAGTGTATTGAAAGATACAACCAGCTTCTTAGCCTCTGACTTAGCATAACAACCAAAACAGAATAATGATGACGCACCCTAATACCTTCAGGCTCACCCCAGCAAACTGACTCCGTTTAATCAGTTAAACGGACCCTAGACTCACTAACGGGACAATAATGTCAAAAGTCAAATGGTTATATTAGTTGGGCTGGACCAGCTGCAACAGTGCTGTTGCGCAAGCCTTCTCATTTCTTGTTCCTCCTCACGTAAGTGTATTTGATTACAGGTCCATCAGCTTCCTTGTGTATAATGATTTTTCTTGTTATACCATTTGCCAAATTATGGCCAAGGTGAAAGTTTCCTAGTTCCTGCAGGTTTGAGCAAAAGATGAAAAAGAAGAGCATCAGTAAAACATTTTACCTTTGATGAAACTTGAGTGATCTAATTTCCATCTAAAAAGTGTATGCAAGCGGTAGGATCCTCTCTGCAATCGAGTCATCTCATCTCTATATGTGCTGAAATGGACAGGACAATGATTTATCCGAATTTGATGAATCGAGAGATGTAATTGAAAGTTTGGTGGAGGAATATAAGGCGTGCGAGTCTCCTAATTATATTGAATGGGGGATGAAGGTATTTTTATTGCGTCTCCTATAAAATTTCCACTGTAATTTATCAGTTTGAGTGAGTTCATCATTTTCATCTTTCAGGGTAATGACCCCACACCAGTCGATGGTGGTAGCTCAGGAATGGATTCAAATCTGGGAATCTGAAAAGAGAGTATTGCTAAGTAAGCTTGTCTTGAAGAGTTAACCTTTGTCTGCGTCTTTTGGATGTGCATTATTAGATACCAAGTTGAACTGCCATATTTTTATAGATTTCTTGAATTTGTTGGCAGTTATAACAGTTAGTGTTCAAGTGTTTATCGAATGCTGATGGCTTGGATTCCACTTTTTACTAGCAACTATGTAATGAACCGAGCCTGTGCAGTTGTACATATTATGTTTGCTCGTCTAATTTTCAGAAATTTTGGAGCGGGCCTCCTTCCCCACTCTATTCCTCTTCGATTAATGCAAAATTTGTCACTTATTGTTTGCTTTAACGTTAATGAGGATCAATGTCATGCTTTATGCATGGTTGATTTCTCCTCTGGTCTGTGCTGTTGATGATCTGGTTCAACTGAACTGTTAATCCTGTTTTTGGTAACTTGTAGATTGATTCTGTTCTTATCTACGTGTCTGCCTCTAATTTATATATGTATTGTAAGTAACACCGTTTTTTGCTGTTAATCCTGCTTTATTTGATTTGTGGAAGTTGGGTGGAAAAGAAAATAAAGATGAGGGATTGAATTTTTCCCTTCGTTTGATTGCTTAAAAAATTATGTAGAAAGAAATTGTTAAGGAAACTTATAGTTAACTATAATTATAAATAATTAGTTTTGTATAAAAAACATACAAATTACGCCATCACTTGCACCACCACATCCTCCATAGAATTTTAGTTAAATTATATATTTATAATTATAAATAGTGGTATTTTGTATTTTCATTGTATTTTAGTATTTTTTTATTAATATTTATAATATTCTGAAGTTAACTTTTTTTACTTAAAAGTTGTTTACTGAAATATATAAAAAGTATAATTATTCTTAAATAAAAAATTAATAATTATAATAATTTTCATATATAATCTCACTAATTAATTTGACACTATTACACAAATAAAAATAAAAATTGAAATTATATAAAATTAAAATATTTTTCTGTTCATATGAATCTAATTAAAATGTTTTTAGGTATATTTGGGTCGATCAAAAGTAATAGGTATACTATAAGTTGGTAATTTTACCATTTAAAGAATGAAGATAATACTTAATATATTAAAATTGAATCCTGAAATATTTTGTGCATTGCCTCCAATCATATTACTTTTTTTTGGCTTGAGTCAAAAAAAAAGAAAAGAAAAAGAAAAGAAGGGCAAAATGAGAAACAACAACCAAAAGCTAAGTATTATCCAAATGGATAACAAGATAAAGATGCATCCGTAAAAGTGCTATGATTTATAGGATTGATTCAATGCAGTCGAACTCTTTTTGTAACTAGCACAACCCCGACGAGCGGCTCTGCTTTGAACATTATATAGGACAAACTCCATAGGCTTCCTATGTCCAAAGGTATCCAATTCTTCCTAAGCCACTTTAAACCTGAGAATCTACAAAAAAACATACAGTTACTTTAACAATGAGATTGTAGAATTTTTTTTGAAGCATCAATACGTAACAACCATATTTGAGGGCCCTTTTTTTTTTAGCAGGACACAATGGTATGTGAAATGCTCATGAAAATTAGCTAGTTACATAAGGAATATAAAGGCTGAATAAATATGGCTGTTATTTGAGGATTTGAATAGATTCGGTTATATAGTCAAAGAAAACTTGTTCCTCAAATTCCGAAGGCTAGATTCAAGGAGGTCGAATCTATTTTTTAAAAATCAAGTAGCAATTGACTTGCCTTGGTGATTACTCATTAGTCATCATCATTCAACAAACACAACAACTGCTTGCCACGATTATAAATAGTTTTGTGAAGTCATGAAATAACAATGTATACAAAAGTTTCAAAATTTTATAGATAAATTAAAAATAAAATCAACTTCAATCACCAATTTTACATTCCTACCTAATAATAGAATTCAAATAGCAACCAGTATTACTCATCATTGAAGCATGGAAACAGCACCCACGTGTCGTTTTCCCGTCCCAAAAATTTTTCGGTATTGGAATCGATAGCAAAAGCATCCGATTAATTTTTTTTTTAAAAATTATTCATGGTTTACATTAATTAATGTAGGTAGTACTTAAATGATTATTTTTTACATTTTTTTCCTCTTAATTTTAGTAGATTTTATCTATTTTTTAAAAAATATATATAATGGGTATGCATATATATAATTTTTTTTCGTTGCCTTCCGTCCTTGTATCTTAAATTTTTAAGAAATAACTTTTCTATGTTTCTCTCTGTCTCCGTTTCCCTATTTCCAACCATATCCTCGTGCAACATTGATACTCATCTAGTTAGGATGTTATGCTTTTTGTTATTATGATATAGTCTAACACTCCAAGTTGGTTATCTCAAACATATCATATTTTTGCAATTGTTCATCCAAAATAGATTTTCCAAGAAATCAAACTTCTATAACTGTTTAATAAGATGAAAAAGGTTCAATTCAACAAACAACACAAGTGAATGCTTAACAACCATAAGTTCAATTGCATTAGAATCGTCAGATTGTAGACTCTTTAATAAGATGAAGGGATTATGCTAGGCATGAGAAATTAGGGTTTTGGAGGAAACCCGAATAGGTAGATTATTATCACATGTGTAACCCGCGGGTAATAGACCATGGCTCTTGAATATGTGGTTCATAATAACATAAGATTTGTTAGGGACATGGAGGACTAAAGGGGAACTAGAGTAGAGAATAGGTTAGGGTTGTGAGATTAGGGTTTCTAAGGGGAAACAAGGTTGTTTTGGGGTATGTGTTGGGATAGTGCCTTGCATGAGTATGTGTACACAATTGTTTGATGACTTTGAAATAAATAAAGCACAAATAACATACTTATCACTTAAAATGGAAGATCACTCGAGTCGAAGCTAGTTGTACATGTCCGATCCACCGGCAAAAATAGTGGTCAGAAGCGTCCTGCCTTGGAGATGTACCTTGTTACCTTTCCACTGGTTGAGAATAATGGGGTTTCAAACTCAAGTAAATCAAACCATTTAATGATCATAACTTTTAGTAAGATACTAATTATTTATAGTGGAATACCATGTGGGTCAAGAGCAGTTGTATCTTGATTATCGATCCACCGGTGAGAATAGTGGCCAGGAGTGTTCTGTCTTGGAATTTTTTACTTTGATTATCCATCCACCGGTGATTATCGATCCATCGGTGAGAATAGTGTCCAAGAGCGTCTTGCCTCGTGATTTTACTTTGATTACCGATCCACTAGTGAAAATAGTGACAAGGAGCATCCTGTTCTAGAGTTGTACTTGATTATCGTTCCACCGGTTGAGAATAGTAGAATCCCTAAACCCAACGTAAATAAAATCATGAACAGTTATCATTACGCTATTACTATTTGGTTTGGAGAGTAATAAAATAAGTCGGTAAGATTAACTTATGTGCATGCCATCTCTTATTGTGGTATTATGAATTTATGTGACCTTCTTGATTGTATTATTATCTTATTCAGTACGTAGCATATTGATCATCTTTATTATGGGTGTTGCTCATTCCCACAAGCATAAACCCCTCCTGAGCTTGTGTAGATAAATGAGGATCCATTATATGACTTTGCCGCTTATGATGCTTTGATCGGGGCGGAGTGATATCGTCTTATGCTGGGTTTGGGGGCCAGGGAGCTATGTTATCCTATTGTTGTTTTAAAATAATTTTCCTTATTTTTCATTTTCGTCCAAAACATTTAATTATGTATTTTAGTTCCATTTTTGAAATAAACATCTAAACTCTTACTTATATTATGGAATATCCTTGTTCTGTATCTATCATGTCTCGCATCTTGATTTACTTTTGCCTTATAATTGGTATGAGGATGGTTCGTAGCTAAACTTATATCGATTATGGCGGTAACACCCATTCATGTTTAAATATCAATTTTTGCTTAATGAAATATTTCAGTAGTAAATTTTAGGAGTGCTACACAAATCGATGAGCAACCATATCCTCTCTATTAGCTATATCTAGTGCAAAAGCAAGAAGCTCAAAGAACTTGTTGAAATAGTCATCAACTGACATGCTGCCCTACTGAAGGGTCAGAAACTTGACATGTTTTGTATAGTGCACGTGCAAAGGGTAGTAGCGTGCTCTCAAGCCTACTAGAAATCCTTCCCAAGTGTCCATCGGCTCAAAACCTTGAAGCAAGATCCTCTCCACCATTTATCCACCTTTTTGCGCAAGTAGGAAGTATCAGTGTCCACCTTCTTTCCATCTAGGCAATTAGAAGCCCCGAAGATCTTCTCTACCTCTCTAATCCACCTTTCCATCATTGTAGGATTCTTAACTCCCCAAAATACATATGGGTGATGAAACACAACCTCTCTAAGCCAATTCTCTACCCAAACAGGCGTCAGAGGTGGCAGTAGCGACAATTGAGGTTGTGACTGTGGCTATACTACTATCTCAGCAACTGTGATAAACAACTCCTCCACACGTGCGAGATTAAATTTTTAGTGATAAAGAAAAGAGAGTAATAGGGTTACAACCCTAGCAAACACAATCAAAGTTCACCTATAAGAAGGCTAAGCACATGAAATCATTCAAAGGCTAACAATCAACCAATTCTCATACACAACCCAAGACAATGACCTAACTCACTTTCTTATAAAACTAAATTGGATTTCAAAACATTTAAGATCAAAAAAATTCGAAAACAAAAGAGTAGATTTTAAAACCAAAATCTCTAATACCGATTCATAACACCCCTAATTTACTACTTAAAATTTTCATTTTGGGGAAGCATTATTTACAAAAATAATGGGTACTACCACAACACTTAAAATAAGCCTGATTCCCTCAGCATTCTTGTGTCAAGTATTAAGGCTTAAAACAAGTCATATCCAAAATAAATTAGCGAAAATAAAATACATCAAATAGATAAAAGTTAGAAATAAATATTCTTCATACAGCAACAAAAAATAAAATACAAAATGGGACATAATTGTCCAAAGGAAAATCTATTACAAAATAAAAATAAAAATGAAAGTACAACACTGGTTTTTCCTAACTCTTAGACCCATAAACCCATTCCAAAAATATAACCACTTCCCAAAAACTTCACTTATCCTTACTGCTCTTATACACTTCATATCACTCCATGACCTTCACATAGTTATCTACAAAAGTAGTATTAGTACGACTTTCTTGTACTAAGTAAATTACAATATATCGCAAGAGATAGCATGCTCACATTGCACATAATCAAACAATAATTTGAAAATATGGTTAAAGCATAAAGCACATGCCATAATAATATGCAATAGTCATGGGGTAACATATACAACATCAAAGTCTCATGCTCGATAATCATACTAAACCATTTGACCTAATCTCAAATTACACAATAGCCATATCAAAGTTCATGGCCAACACCAACTAATCAATTAAATTTCAAATACCAAGGTAGGGCACTGAGGTAACTACTAGACTAGCCCATCAAACAAAGTAGCGCACGGAGACAAATACCAAACTACAACCACAACAATCCATTTTCATTCTTACACAATAGTTACTTCTATTTTTAATTACTTGATGGGGATGTAATTAACCTAGGGACATTAAGGCACACCTAATTATATTGGTGCACAAAGGTAGCACACATAGATGACACAATATCCTCCAACCTCGGTCACCCAACCCTTAAGTATCAATATACTCTATAGGGGTTATAAATCACTTATAGAGTATACTAGGGCCTTACTTGGACACAACAATACAGTAGTGAACCAAGCTCAAACAAGGGCTACACCTTTTCTCTAGGGTAGCTAATCCTAGAGTTCAACCATTTCCAAACTCGAGGTCTTTCATTTTAAGTATTAATGATTTATGATGTGATCACAAATGTCAAATATTGCATAACACTTTTTTATTTCTATACTTAACCATTTTCCCTTATTTTTCATTACTAAAGTCAACCATAAGTTCAACAATCCAAGTTAAGGTCAAAGTTAACACTAAAAATGTCATGTCAAAATTCTAAGTCCGTCCTATGTCTAATTATTCACATCAGGTGCATTAGGTAAAAAATGAGCAAAATGCACTCGAAACTCAAATTAAACTATTATTACCCAATTTGGAACCAAAAATTATCATTATGAATTTTTTCCATAATAAGGATAAAAGATAATAATTTACTATAGTTTAGTACGTAAGTAATTTCTACGATAGCAATCAACTATATTTTCCATTATGCGAGCATTTAAAAACTTACATGTACAAATCCTAATTATATGTTTCTAACGTGTCATATATTTCATGAAATACATACATACATCTTTTTAGCATGATACAACATTTAAAATGTCAATTATCATCATGGTGCAAATAAGGGATAATTTCTACCCTAGAAAATGTGAATAGTAATCTCGTATTTTAACCTTAATAATAAGTGTATAATTTCATGTTATTTATATTGACTTTAGCTACACATGCAATGATAATCTTAATATACTTAACAAAGCATAAATATAATATCTTTGCAAAGTTAAAAACTCTAACAAAACCCTGGACATGCATACATTACTGTTTATCAATTTACATGCATATTGCTCATAGTTATTAGTAAATTGAACATACGTACTAACTATTTAATAGAATATTATCATCTTATCATACATTTCATAAACTTTACATAATATAAAACCCTGTCATGATTTTAGATCTAAAAAACCTATCATGCTCACATACAAGTTCTACTGTCTCATGAATTATTGGATTTACCTAAATCGAAGCTGCACAAAAGTACGAAAGATCATTTTCTCCATGATACCTCAAGCTTACCTAAGCAATCGACATCCAACAACACATATATTAGCATCTAATACAAAACAATAGTAACTAACATTAACTTGGGAAAAGGTTATAAATTAACAATGACAAAGGAAGCAATCGCACATGGTCATACAACCAAGGGTGTTGGGCGAATAACTAGCACAAAATGAGCACAATTTTGCCAGAGGAAAAGAATGGAGGGAACAGTCATGCATGCAACGCATGCTCATGTCGAGGAGGATGAGTACACATGGGCTATGCATGGGCGTGCAAAGAGAAAGTAATAAGAGAAGTGCACAAGCTATGCATGAGACACATGGGAAAGGAGAAAATGTGCACACAGGTTATGCATGAGGTCATAAGAGAGAGGCACTGCTAGGGTGTGTTAGGGGTCCATAGTCACGCGTCTAAAAAAATCAAAACAAAGCACAATAGGAGAAAGAAATAAATGGCTTAAGGTAGTGATGGACTGTCAATGACTAAGGGGGCTGATAGGGAGGTAGTGCTCATGGTTTACCGGGGGAAATAGTGGTGCTTAATGGTTGTTGGTGGCGAGGTGTTGCGGTGATTGTTTATGATGGTGGGTGATGTTGTTTTAAATGAGAACCAAATAAGAAGGGGAGAGGATGGTTGGTTAGTTGGTCTGAATCGGCAATACTAAAACAAGAGAAGAGGAGGCTTAAATGGATGATGGCATGAATGGAGCATGTCAAGCAAGGAATTTATGAATGAAACACATGGCAGAGGCATATTCTTAAGGGAAAGATGGCGTGAGCAAGAAGGTTATGCGGAGGGAAAAGGTGGAGAGACAACACAAAGTGTAGCACCCCAAAATTTACTACTTACAAATATTGTTTAAATAGAAGCATAATAACAACATAATTGGGTATTACTATCATACTTGGTATAAGTATGAATTACCATACCATCCTTACAATGAATACAAGGAAAAAATAGTTAAAAACTTAAAACATGGTAAAATAGTGAATGAGATAGATTTATAGTGTAAATAAACGTATGGAGGTTAAATTTCGATACTATATCCAAAAAATACATAAAAGGAATGAACGGGAACTAAGAATCCCAAAATATATATTGAATAAGATAAGATTTAGATAACATGACTCTACATTCTCAAACCCTAAGCATAGATAAAAGTTCACTACTCCCCAAACTACCCATCATAAGCAGCAAAATCATCCAATAAACCCTCATTGATCTGCATACAAACATCTGGGTCATCTGCTCATGGAAATAAGTAGCACCCATGAAAATAATGATTAGTACAATACAATTGATTAAAGTAAAAATGAAATCATAAAAAAGGGACAAACATGCATATATAGGTTAGCATAAAATGGTACAAGAAGAGGATTGATTTCAGGTCTCATAATATGATATAATCAAAATCCATAATCTTGTTTATATTGAGTTGAAGGACCCCCACTATTCTCAACTGGTGAAATGGTATCAAAAATATACAACCCCAGGGTCATGGCCACTATTCTTGTCTGATGGAATGAACAGGTACAACCCTAGGAAGAAAAATGCTCCTGACCACTATTCTTGTCAGGTGGAACAAACTAGCACAATTGGTTCTAACTCACGTGGCCCTTCACTTTAAATATTAATATCTTATTAATGATTTCAATCATTCCAATGGTTTATTTCATTTTGAGTTCAACGATCTCATTATTCTCAACCAGTGAAACAATAACATTAATATACAACCCTAAGGCAAAATTATAACACTCCAAAAATTTAGAATTATGTTTTTTAAATAATTAAATGCGGAATCTTAAATAAAAAAATGCGGGGTGTTGTAGCCACACTTATTACAAGTTTAGTTTCCCTTACCGTTCTTGTACTAAGTGTTAATGCTAAAAACTTTTAAAATTAAGGTTACAAAATTTTAGAATTTTACATCACTACTCTCTTAAAAATGAACTTCATCTCTGAAGTCCACGCCTCACTACTCAAAACGCATTCAAGGAACCACATGGAACCCAAGAAAGCAACTAACCCCTTAAAAAAAAGAAACCTTCCCAATAAGAAAATGGCCACAAAAAAATGTAACACATGAAAAACAACAACTCAAAACGACCAAGGAGGCAGTAACATACTAGAAGGAGAAGGGTTAGGATCTAGCGCTTGGTTATATGCTTCTTCTTATCTAACCAACATGATAACTCCAAACAACATATCACATTAAACTGGTTGTTGCTAGTGGATTGGTCCTAAATCATGCTTTTGAGACCTCTGAATTCCATCATGGAGCATGTTGTAGCACTCAACCTCTTGTGTCCGAGCTAACCATAGTTGTGGCACTGAATCAACTTTTCCATATAGTCCTTACCTGGATGTCTACAATGATGACAATGGTAGTACTGAGTTGGTCTTTGATTACCTTCATTATGGAAACCATTCTTACTACCCTAGTATTAGCCACCAATCTGGTGATGACCATTCAAAACTTCATTACTATGATGCCGACTCTTTCCTATGGATTCTAACACTTCAAACTTTCTCTTACCTAAAATCAAAGTCTATTCTCAGACCAAAGTGGAGGCAATACATGCCTACTTATACACTGTAGCCAAGTCATGGAACCTTTATCCTTCAGATGCTAAAGTGAAGTTATTGCTTGAATTGGAAGGCAAAAATAGCCTCACTAACTAATATGCTTGGAGCAAACATCAAAAATTATATAAATCATGCATGATATTGCATTACTAAACTTCCTTGATTCAACTAAATGAATTCCTTGAACGTGTCCTTATTGAGGCTCTTGGTATAGAAATGCATACGAAGTGCAGTTTTGAAGTCCTCCTAGGACATTGGTTTTTCTCCTTGAACATGAAAGTCCACCCATCAAGCGTCTACTAGTCCTTGAAGAAGTACGCATCTGTGGTTGCTTTTCGTGCTTCTGAGCAGTTGACTATATCAAACGTCTTATCGAAATTCCACATCCAAACACTTAGGATAACAAGGTCTTCTTCTCTAGCGTAAGTGAGTGGTTAATGACGTGAACCTCTTTGGATTCAATCCTCTCTAATACCCTCCTATGGGTGATACAAAGGTGGTGGAGGTTGAAGTTGAGATGTCAGAGGATGCTAAATGAACTCCATGAAATCATCAAATGTTCTCTCTCCAAATTACCAGCATATCCATTTGAGAGCCATGTCAAACTAGCTATAAAATAAAAATGTGTCAGGAAAAAAAATCCTAACTTACTACCACATAAAACATATCAAATGACACCTAGTATACCCACACTCAATACTCACAAGGCTAATATGGGTTTTAAAACATTAAGAAAATGAAAATATATTTTTTGATTAAAACATTTAGGATTGTGAAAACCGAATCTCTGACCAAAACATGATTATCAACAACAAAAAAAGCTTCGATACCAACTTGTAACACTCCCAAAATTTGGAACTAATTTTTTTTAAATAATTCATTACAGGAGCTAACGTAGAAAAATGTGGGGTTTTACCGCTACACTTGGTACAAATTTGGTTTTCTCTACCATTATTGTACCAAGTGCTAAGGCTAAAAACATTCAAAATTAAGGTTAAGAAATTTTTGGGTGTTACAAAAATATTCCTAACCACTATTCTTATCCGATGAAATAGACAAGTAAAACCATAGGGTGAAATTCTCTTAGCCGTTATTCTTATTCGGTGGAATGGAAAGGTATAGCTGATTATGACTCGTATGATCTTTCACTTTAAGTGATTAATATCTTATTCATATTTATTTATCACAAGATCATCATGTAGGAACACATGTATTTATTCATGGAACATAATCCAAATTAACATAGTTATTTGAAACACATAAAATACAACCACATGAATTTCGAGACATCCCCCAAGGAAAAAAAACATATTTTCTCTAAAAAATCCTAATTTTACAAGATAATCATAACTTTTTCCATAATACTCATTTAACCATCAAAGTCAATACACATTCCTAAAATATTATTATTGAAATCATACCCAAAAATCAAGGTCTAACTCCAACGTATTACACATGCGATAAGAGTCTGGCTAGAGTTAGTATTCACCAATCCCTATGAAACCCTAACTTCACAAATCAGGCATAACTTTTCCTATAATAATTATATAACCGCCCATTTTAGTACACATTAATAAAATATAATATTAACAACATATCTAAAAATGGCAGCCTCAATGTTTTATAGATGCGATAATGACTTGCCTCTAAGGTCGATATTAACCGATTTAAGCCATTTTCTCATTTTATGAGACTTAAGCCATTCGTATTACTCTAAATATGTCACACAATAAATTTAACCTATTTTGAACCAATTAGCAACTTAAAATACCAATGATTCTATATTTAACCCATATTGACCTAATTACCCTTAAGATAATCAAAATGCCTATATTTTCGCAAAACCCTACGAGTCTCAATATGAATTATTTTCAAATTTCAATATATATAATCATGAAACTACTTGATCACATTATTTAACCACTTTCCATACCTATTAAAACCGTATTAAAATATCACATGTCATACTAACATACTTAGGTATCAAAACAAGATTCATTGCATCAATAACATATAAGGTCATGCTCTTCACATATTCTTAATTTCTGCATATTTGATACCACATCATCATACCATAACATTATCAAAATAACATTATCAACATGATAATAACAACCATGAGTTTTCATACACATAAATACACATTGCATAAAAAATCCTAGTGATGACATATACCTTTACTAAAAACATCTCTGATCTTTAAGGACGTATAACCCTAAGACACCTCCTCTAAGACCACCAAAAAATCACCTAATAATAAAGGATAATAAATCATTATAACTTAATAAAAAAATAAGGAAAATCTAAGCAAAGGAGGGTGGAAAATGGAGCAAAACTAAAGCAAACAAATACATGCAAAGCTTGAACTAGCTACGACAGAAGTTTGTGCAACAAGGAGGAGTGCAACATCAACTCTTGACGTAGCCAAGGCTGTAGCGTCACTCCTTGAAGCAGCTAGGGATGTTTTAGCATGGGTTCTTGAGTCTAGGGGGGATGGTTTGGCATGGGTTCCTGATGTAGCTTGGGGTGGTTTAGCTTGAGGTTGTAATGTGGGTAAGGGTGGTGCACTGTAAGGGAATGACACCAATAGGGGTGTCTGGCATAATGTTGGAGTTGTTGGAGAAAAAATTTGGTGAATGGTTGAAGGTTGTATGAGTGGATAACACAACCAACGCATTGTTGCATAGGTGCTTAATGTAGCTTGGGTAGATTATGTGTGAGGGTTTGAAGCAACAAAGAGTAGAGTTACATGAGGAGTGGTCAGTTATGTATAGATTTGAGGGAAGATATTGGAGAATGAAGGACAAATGAAACGTAGAGGGGTTGAGGAAATGAAAAGGGAGATATGGGCTTTGTGTGGGTTGTATAGAAAATGAAGTAGAAAGGGAGAAAGGCTTTGTGTGGATTGTAGGAGATAGGGATCAAGATGCATGCCGAATATGTAAGGTTAGGGGAGTTGGTGTAGGTTTAGCTTGATAGAGATTTAGTGAAGGAGTACAATTGGCTTAGCTAGTGGTGCAAGGTAGGTGAGGCAAAGCAAATGTAGGGGCAAGTGGACAAGTGTAGTGCCAGTGAGGGCCTAGGAAAGGAAAAGGGAAGGGAACCATGTGAGGGGGTTTTACATGGCTAGAAGAGCAAGGAAGAGAGGAAGGCCAATTGGAACAAGGGAGGAGGAAAGAAAAGAAAAAGGAAAGGAAAAGAGAAGAAGAAGGGAAAAGGAAAAGAAAAGAAAAGACTTTAGGTTTAGGATTTGAATTAAGTTAAATTTAGATTAGGAAAATTAGAATAAAATTTATTTATCAACCATATGGGGTTAGGTTTAGGTTAAATAGCTAGAATTAACATTAGGATTAGGTTTATATTTAGGATTACAAAATTAAAGTAAAATAAAAATGGTAATTATCTAAGATTAGGAGTATGTTAAAATATTAATTACTCAAAATCAGTGTTAGATGACATTTGAGGTATTAAATATAGCAAATGAAATCTATTTCTAAAGAAGTAGTTATATTACCTAGCTTAGAAAATCCTCAAGGAAAAATACTCTTTAACTTGAGCTACTTTTTCACCGAAGAAACAAGATTATCACTCCAACTTTCTCTAAACCTTAATTTCCTACACTTAAAATAAATTTTTAGGAGCTAAGCTAAAGGAAATTAGGAGTTAAAGGGAGCAAAACAAATGGATAAATAAGATGAAGAAAAGAAAACAAGCTAAGGCGAAAGTTGTGTGAATTGGAAAATGAAGGGTTGTTTGTGTTGAATGGATTCTAGAAAAGAGGAGTGAGACGTTTCTTTCTAAATACTTGAATGAAGAATAATCAAGGTGGAGTGTGTATGACAAAAATGAATGTCTAGTGTACTTTAAACCAAGAATATGGTTGAATGAAATGTAACTAATTCCAAAATCTAATTTGGTTTGGTTAGAGGGCTAATTGGATTATAATGGATAGTTAGGAGGTGGGTTACAATTACTTTTAAGCAATTAAATTGTAAATAAATTTTAATAATGGGCATATAGTGAAAAAAATTAGTGAAAGATGCGGAAAATTTTTAGAAGCCCAAAGTATTACACGATTTAATAAAATGAAGGATGGAAAGGTTAAATAAGGAATGAAAGGAGTGAATAATCGAGCTTGGTATATTACAGAATGATTAGTGAGCATAATCACATAATTAGGTTTTGTAAAATGGAATAGTACAAATTATTCTCTTATATTCACTAATTAAGTCGTAGTGATTCATAAACAACATAATTGTTGAATTAGTTTTACAAATAAGTAATAGATTAATTTCACCAACATAAAAAACACAAACTTCAAGTGAAAATTGACTATTATAAGAAAATGATAGAAATTGATAGCATTAATAATTTATCATGGACTCATAACCACTATGGGTGTAGGATAATACATAGATTATTGAGTTTTAAATACAAGTTTTTACCTTATATGAAAAAACAAAAAGAGGGTTAAGGTGGAAGGTTATGAGTCAATATCAAAATAAGTGGACAATGTCTTTCATAATTTACAAAAATCAAGACAAAAGACTAGTATGTTAAATATCAGCAATCGATTAAATCAAGACAAAAGAAGAAGAAGAAGAAGAAGAAGAGTGACTTACTTGTTTACATAATAAGTTTATATAATAACCATGCTCGCATCATAATTTGAAGTTGGTTTACACTAAAAAGTCAATAACAATACAAAATAACATAAATTAGGATTATTATAAGCTAAATTGAGTATTTGAATTAATAACAATATAAAATTTAATATATCTTTTATGATTTTGATAAAAAAAAACCTTTATCCATTAGTATTCCATTCCAACACTCGGTTACAATTGACTTCATTGTCGTAGTAGTATATTTCTCATGTTTCCTTTGCATCAATTCATATTCAACAATTATCATATAGCAAAATAATAAGGGTTAAGATTTAGAGAGTTGTTTAATAAATGGAATAAGAATAAGAAGAAATTGATTTTAAGGCGAAACAAATGAAGGTTGTAACCATCATGTAGAATAGTAAAATTTTACCCATCCTATATAGGATTATACGATTCCACTATAATTCTATTACTTGAATATTGTAATTCTAATTGTAATAGTCCTTACACTTTTGGATCATAAGATCAGTGAGTCATAAAATTTAGATCAATATTTTAATAACTATATAAATTCATCGACTTACAATTTATCTTGCTTATCAACCTTTGTCGTTAAATTTTTTTTTATTGGCCTCTATTACATGGCCTTGGAGTTAATATTTCATTTGTCATTGCCTTGCTCCTCTCTTACCCTAGGCACCTCTTCTATGATTCCTCTTTACATACATAATTCCAATGAATGCCCGATGCATATCGTTGGTGTCGTGATAATGACTGCGAGCCATGCAAATCAAGTGTTGCACAAGTAGAGGATTCACTAACACCACTCTCCCAACCACTAATCCTGCCATGTTTTCTCCATCCTCTGGCAGACACACCATTGGTGAAGACTTCTTCATGTTGCTAGTATTGTGAGTTTTCACTCTAAACTAATGCCTTAACATGGCTAGGGTCAAAATCTTGGAGCATTCGGCCTAATGCATACTTAATGCTTGGAAATTGTGATTGACAACTTTAGAAATGTCTAACTTATGAGGGGTTTTTTTTATTCATCAATGAATTGCCACTTTGATTCCTTTTATCACCAATAATTTGGAAAAATTTTGACATATCCTTAATAATAAAGAATATGCAGGTGAATAATACTTTTTGTGTGTGTGTGTGTGTGTGTAAGGAATGGATCAAGTAAAATCTACATATTAAAATACAAATGTAAATGTCATTTATTAACCGTTAGATTAGATAATTGAAATACGACAATTAAAAAATGGTAAAAAAAATTACATAGAAAGAGACGCGAAATTTAAAATTGTGATTAATGGCATTTATGTAATTATGCCATACTATCTTTTAAACAAATAAATTGACTCTTGAAGTACTTATTTTTGTTATCTAAGGTCGTCCTACGCAACTCCATTTTCTGTCACGATGCTGGTAATAATAAACGAGTCTATACTTTTATCCACTTTTATAAAAATGATTGGAACTGATTTTCCATCACCCAGGATCTTGATATTGGTTCTTTATCATCATCTTGGATTTTATAAATTTGATGACTTACTCTATGTTCTTGAGATTGTTAATATTAAATTTTACTACTACCAATACTAAATCATCTCTTTTGTGCTAAATTTTTGTCAATACCGGACTTTAGATTGTAGTAGTTGTTCCCTTTTAGATTGTATTGTGGCCCATCCATTACCTCAGGTTTTGATTAGCTTCTATATTTCACGACTTATTTGACTTGGAGTATTTAATTTCTTTACAACTTAAATTGATTTATGACTAAGAAAGAGGAGGATAATTAGAGTAGAGATGGGAGGCTATGGAGGGAGATTGAAGTTTAGATTAAGTAGGAAGAGATCAAATAAATTTTGGGTTCAATGAATTCAAAATTCAAAATTAATTGAAGAATATTAGAAGGGAGAAAATAAAGAAGAAAAAATGCTCACTAAATCTAAGGTAAACGAAAAAATTTAACAAGAAATGCAGATTAAGGAAGAATACCGGAGATGACTTCTATGGAAAACAGATAGAAGCAACAAAACAAGAGAGCATTCACTTAATTAACAAAATCTTATGAAAAAATAGCGATCACATGGTAGAGATGGCGATCAAGAGGAGGCGATGAGGAAGAAAGATGATAATATTAGCAAACTAGTTCATTTATAAACTACCCATGCGTTCCATCAAAAAAAAAGGCCGATTGTATTTTAATTAAATCCTCACCGTGTGATTGACCTAAATCCAACTATTTCAGTTTGTTCTTCTGTATGTATTTTAAGACACGTTTGTACGTGACCTTAAGCCTATATATATATATATATATATAAATCGAGCTTCAATGCTTGCTAGGGGTGACTTTTATTGATTTGATCTGAAATTATAAAATCTCAAAAAGAAAGAAAGAAAAAGTAATTATACAATAATAATCATTAATATTATAAAATGTTGATTACCTAATTTAATCTAAAAATAGATGAGAAAGGATAATAGCACCCAAGTTTGCCCCGGCCGCCATTTCCATACAAAAGAAACCGCTAGTTTAGTTTCTCACATCGCATGGTCCCAGTCGAGAAATGGAATTGCTGATGTTAAAAATTGGGCAAGTCTGTACATAAAGCCAAAATGCAAATGACCATACCAAGCAGAGAATCTCAGAAGCTGAAACACCGCAATGAAGGTTCCTTATTCTGAATTACAACAAAAACAGCATTCAGCTCACTGATTCTCACTCAGCGGCCACAACTCGCCAAAAAAAAAAAATCTAGTGAGAAAGCTTATTCACGACCAATGCTTTACAGTATAAGCCTTAGCGAAGGGGGGGGGGGGGGGGATATATAAGACAACGATATAAAGAATGCAGGGAGGTGTTCAAGCATCGAAGGACAGAAAACTGGTGAGGAGCAAATATTGAAGGACCGATGTTTAGACTTCGGAAATCTCATCTGAGGCTTACGAGAAAAATCTTGCATTAGTCATATCCGAAACATCGCTCTACTTTTAACATGTTCGCATTCAGAACTGTGGCAATCCCCGTTATCAGCAGCTGATTAGTGCTTTCAAGTTATCAAGCAGTTGTGTGGCTACGTTGCAAACCATATTTGACAACTTCATAAAATGAAACGACAATCCCAACGGAAGGGCCAGCACGACCAACTCTGGGTCCAACACCAGTAAACAATCCCTTCCAGCCTCCGCCTCTGTCCGTATTTATAGTATCATTAGTATGCACTCTAGCGCATGTGGCTCAAACCATGAGATTCTCAACAACAAAATTGCACAGAAGATGACAATTTCATTCAACATAGAAACAGGTCACGGGAAACTGTTCATCTGAATGTTTACCATTGCCCATCAAGAAAAAACCGATTCACGTTCATCATAACTCTGAATTTCCAACAACACAGAAACAATGCAAAATGAAGGCACCTACCTCCAAATTTCAAGTAGTGTCTGCCTTGTCGTCATCCCCATTTGTCTAGCTGGATTTTTCTGAAAGTTGGCAAAAATCAACCTAACCATTAGTAACCAATAGAGATTGTTCCACAAATTCGATGACTCACTTCTAAAGTACAAGACTAGATTAGGAGAAAAATGCCCAGAATGCGCTAAAAAAAAAAAAAAAAAACAGAAAGATCTCCATGTGTATATATCTAGAGAGGACTGGTCACGGAAGTCCTAAATCTGCTCATATAAGATGCCTTTCTCTACCGTCACTTGCCCTTGCCTATTTAACCTTAGTGGGGAGAGGGGTGGTTTGCTTGGATGGAGCAAAACATCTAGATGAGAGGTGGATTTTGGATCAATACCTCAATTTGGCGTCGGGTTCTTGCAACATCTAGGGGACATGTGGCAGCTGCAGCAAGGCTTCCTGCAACAACACCAGCGGAGAAATTTGCTCCTAGGATACCCACTGCAGCAGCTTCATCACCTAAAAAGTTCATAACTCCTCTCCTCATCTGCAACATAGGACCCGTCAATTAGCATGGGTCAATTGGATGATTACATCATTAACCTATCCGAGAAACTATGAAGAATTATAACTCACTGGCTCTAGAGTCGTCCAGCAAATTGCAGAGAAAGGAACATCACGTGCAAGTTGAGCACCAAGGCCAGTCCACAAGATGCGATAATATTTGACTGTCGAAAAAGAATTCAGACTCACATAAAACATTGCCAACTTGCACACCAAACAATACAAGACCAGTTCAACATGACAGTATGACCAACCAGCTTACCCCAGATAATCTGGTAAGTTGATATTTAAGCCTTATACGTTATTGTTGGCTAAACCTTTTGATAGAGATTAGCCGGGGAGAGGTTAAGTGGATTGGAGAAAGGAAGACTTGAGGAGAAGAGGAAGTATAGGGCAGAACGTGATTGGCAACTCTTATTTGATTCATACTCAGATCTGCATTTACATATGGAACCAATCCTCCCTTATATAGGCTTCTAATAACCTGAAAGGATAAGATGCTAACTAAAAGATAGCTAATAGATATAACGTGAATAGTAATCCCATGATTAGCAACTAATAAACTAGATATTAAAATAACTAAGAGATGAACATGAGAAAGTCTTAATTTCTATTTTTGAATTTCTTCCAAAAGTGCCTTGCCCGTCTGAATCCAATCATTTCTCCCCGGCTTGGAAGAACTCGACTCTCAAGAGTTAGCATAAATGCACTCATCATGCAAATCTGAAGCCAAATGTCGTAACTCATCTTCCTGAATCCAAGAATTATCTGATGCGAGACGACCTTTCCACTGAACTAAATAACAGTGATACCCTCTATTAGCAATACTCACAGCATCAATCTCATCTCTTGCCCATGGTTGAGTAGGGGGCTACTTAGGAACCAAAACAGAAGTAGTTGAACCACCTATCACACTAGCAGAAAATGTAGGATGCTCAAAAGTACCTCCATACGGAATCAAATCCTCAATATTGAACATAGAACTAATAGACAAATTAGATGGTAAGTCAAGCAAATAAGCATTAGAGACAAAACATTTTATGATCCGAAAAGGTCCTGAAGCTCGGGCAAAAAGCTTTTTAAAAGAATGTTCAAGAAATCTTTTTGGACAAATACGAACTATCACATAATCACCCTAATTAAACTCTAATTTCCTACTATGTATATCAGTAGCCAATTTATTATCTGCATTACACTCTGCAATCTTACCTGAGTATCAGCATGCAAATCATGAATGTGTTGGGTGAAAGTTTTAGCAAATACAACCAGCCGCAAGTCAATAGGCAATGGCACTAAATCAAACATGGAGCAACACCATGCACAATTTCAAAGGGACTTTTTCCAATTGACTTATTAGTAGAGTTGTTATAGGCAAGTTTGGCAGTAGGTAGAATCAAGTCTCAAGCATAGGTTTCTCGCCAACTAGACACCTAAGGTTGCCTAGACTACAATTAATGACCTCTGTTGTCCATCAGTTTGAGGGTGGAACGCACTAGAAAACTTCAAGTTAATGCCAAATAATTTTCAAAGAGTTCTCCAAAAGTGGCTAACAAATTTAAAATCTCTATCGGACACAATGGATGAAGGCAAACCATACAACCTAACAATTTCCTTACAGAAAATCCTAGCAATGTGTGATGCATCAGAAGTTTTAGTACAAGGAATGAAATGTATCATGAAAATCTATCTACCACAACTAAGATTGAGTCATGACCTCTAGCAATGCGGGGAATACCTAAGACAAAGTCCATACTTAAGTCTTATCAAGGGGAATGCGGAATGACAAAGGAGTGTATAGTCCCAGTATTCTGCTTCCTAGCTTTGCCAAGCTGGCAAGTACAAAACTGAGAAACCACTCTAGCAACATCCTTTCTTAACAACGACCAAAAGAAACCGTCAGCTACAAGTATGGTAGTTTGTCTCTAAGTGTCCTGCAAATTCCCTAGCATGAAGTTCCCAAATCAAGAACTCACGAAGGGAAGTTTTGGGAATACACAACTTAGATCCACGAATTGGGTAACCATCTACTATAAAATAGTCAACATAATCACAACAATTACCATTAAAGACTTCTTGATAAATCCTTAAAAAGTGAGGACATATGACATAAGATTCCCTTAACTTTTCAAACCCAACAATAGAAATAGTCCTAATGTAGGAGCATCTCAATCTTCTTCCATTAGATGTCAAGAGTTAGTATATTTAAAGATGGTATAAGTTATTCTTAAAAATCCTAATGCTACTAATGTTTTATCAAGTGATTCTTACAGGTATTATATATGTTTGCGAGAAGAAGAATTCACCAAAAATATATAGTGTACAAGATAAAAACAAAACAAGGGTTACAAAGTTGCATAGAAGACAAAGCTATAAGACACAAAGCTTAGTTACATGGTTATTGCATGTATTGCATGGTTAGGGTTTTGTTTAACTTTGAGATTTTATGTATACTTCATAATGTCTTGTAAATTGTAATTGTAGACAATTATATGTATATTGGGGGCGAAGTGTATTAGTCAAATTCTTTTACTAACTAGTTAAACTAGCTAGCTTAAGGATGGTTGGGTTAGACATTGGTTAGTGAACGATAAGCTAGTTCACCCATGTATATACTTATATATATATATATATATATATATATACATTGTCAAGCTTGTACATGGAAGATAAGAATCGAGTTGAATGAAAGATTAAGAATTTTCGAAATGTCCCTTTCTCTTCAAGTGATTTGATCTTGAAAGTTGAGGTTGTTCTAGAGAAAAAACTTTGTTATTTCTCCTTAGAATCAAATGGTCTTATTGAAGATCCAATCCCAAAATTGAAGAGCATTATTACGACCATTTGAACCAAACTATTTCAACTTCACGTTGGAAAAAGCAAATAAAAGAACCCGCTTGAAGTGTATGGTCAACCCCTCTTCGAGCATCCACATCAAGTCCACTTGTACAAAAAGTCTTGCTCTAGTAAAGGCATCACCAACCAAGTTTTCTACTCCAGAAGAATGCTTCAGGACAAAGGAATACTCTTGCAAAAACTCAACCCTCTGAGCATTTTTCTCTTCAAGTTTCTTTTGGTCATTAATAAACTTAATAGTATCATGATAACTCCAAAGCACAAACTCCTTAGAAAGTAGATAATATCGCCAATCCTCCACACATCGCACTAAAGGATGTAACTCTTTCTCCTATGTCGAATATTTATCTCTCCTAGAGTCATTCAGCTTTTCAGTATCACATTCAGCTTTCCGAATATTTATCTTGGCTCAAAACACCTCCAATCGCAACTTCTCAAGCATCATAATCAACCACAATGACTTTGTTTGTGACCTAAGACAAGGGCTTTAGTCATTTTCTTCTTAATGCCAAGAAAAGCTTGCTTTGCAACCTTAGCCCATTTAAACTCACGTTTCCTAAGAAAATTGGTGATAGGAGATATAATGGTACTAAAGTTCCTAATGAATCTCCTATAGAAGGTAGTTAATCCATGAAAACTTCTAGCCTTAGAGCTGGTTTTAGGCTCAGACCGCTCAACTACGGCTTTAACCTTTTGAGAATTACATGGAATTACCTTATTTGAGACAGCAATCCCAAGGAAAATCACCTCATTCTGTAAGAAAGAGCACATCAAGGCTAACAAATTGCTTCTTAGTCCTAAGAATCTCTAAGACTAGCCTCTAATGATGGAAGTGGTCCCTTTGGGAAGGGTAAAGAATGTGTGTCCTAGATCTTATAAAGGTACTAGGTGCATTAATTAACCCAAAGGGCATAAGTAACCACTCAAACAATCTGTCCGGAGCTTTAAAAGTAGTTTTCCACTCATCACCAAGCCTAATCCTAAGTTGATGGTATCCTACTCTAAGAGCAATTTTTGAGAACCACTTAGATCCTACCATTTGGTCTAACATCTCATCAACTCTAGGTATGGGAAACCTATATCTAACAGTGATTTTATTCATGGCTTTACTATCAATGCACATTCTCCATGAACCATCTTTTTTGGAAGTCAAGAGGAGAGGAACACCACAAGGGCTAAAACTATATTGGATAAATCCTTTCTCCAATAAACCCTCAACTTATCCCTTTAATACCTCGCGCTACTAGGGATTCATCCTATAATGGAGTAAATTAGGTAATGGAGATTCCAGAACAAGGTCTATAGCATATTGAGTAACTCTCATGAGAGGTAACTCAGTGGTGACATCCTTTAACTCATCAAGAAGCTTACTAAGCTCATAAGATCTCTCGCTAGCAATGGCTAAAGGGAAATCTGGTTATATTTTGGCTACTAAGACTAGCAACATATCCGACTCACATCCCTCTTTCTCACACTCATATGCTGACAGAAAATGGATCATTTTTAAAAGTGAGGTGGACGAAGTGATTGACCTATTCTTATTAGATTCGTGATGGGACATTGAAAGTCTAGCAAGGGTTAACTTAATTCTCTTTCCATCATGAGAAAACACATTGTCTTTCCCATAGTTTGTTGCATTCTTATCATAAATCCAAGGATAACCTAGCAAAATATGTGATACATCCATAGACAACACATCACACCACACATTCTCTTGATATGCACCCAAATGTAAAGGAAATTATCATCTCTCACATATAATCAAGGACGTCTTATCTACCCAAGCAACTTTGATAGGAAAGGAGTGTAATTCAAACTTAAGATTAAGGAGCTTGATAGTAGACTTAGATATCACATTCATAGAACTAACATTATAAAAGACCAAAGGATCTTATCACCACATTTAACCTTAGTCTCAAATATTGCAGTTTTCTTCCAATAGTCAGAGTGATTAGAAGAAGAAAGAATATACCTCATAATATTCATATAGCTATCCTCCTCACTCTCGAATCACCCTCGGAAGCAGTATCCCCATCAATTAGACCTACAATTTCATCAATGGGTTTCTCCTCTTCCTGAATTTCTAATCCTATGGAAAAGGCACGATTTAGACAGCGAGCTATAAGATGGCCTTACTTATGACAGTGATGACATACCATGGAGGAGTAAGAAGATGATCCAGAATTTCTAGGGTTAGAAGATGATATAAATGAAATTCACTCATAAGTTGCTTAGATTGATTGTTACCCTTAGAATACAACAAATATAAACTCTTCGGTTTGTAGAATAAAGAGGTTTTAGCCTACTTAGACTCCCCGACTTGGAAATCAACCGACGAGAGTAAGATGACTACTGGTAACTCTTTACCTACAAGGCCTTTTGATATGCATCACATAAGCTATTAGGTATATGCAAGTTAACATCTCTCTTAAGCTCGTCCTTAAGTCCGTTAATAAATCTAGTGGAAGTGACCCATGTTCTTTCTCACGTTACACCTAAGTTTTAAGTCCTCCCAACAATTATAATAATCATCCACACTAGAAGAGAGTTATTTTAGATTTAGCAATTATCCATCATTTATTTCCTATGAAAAGTAAGCAAGTATTTCTCTTTCAATTTCTATTTCATCTCATCCAACAAGTTTCATATTAGCAAAGCGAACGCTATGAATGTCAGTCATGCCATAAAATTCCAAATAATCCTCTAGGCAATCTAACCAACCAATGAAAACAATGGGATTGAAACGACCATCAAAGTCAGCAAACATCAACCTTTACCTTTTTGGTTATATCATAAGGGTCATCACAAGGTGGGTACCTAGGACAACCATAGTCACACCTATCATAATGCCTAAGGTGAATGGTACTTATTTCCTCTTACTCGATGCCTACCTCTATATCATCCTCATAGTCCTCAAAGTTATTTTTAGCACTTTTATGATAGAATGTCCTGTGAAAATCTAAGTTATTGTGTAACACTCTCAAATTTTGAACAAAAAAATTTCATTTTAAAGACAATATAGAAACATATTAAAAACAAAACTGGAGAATATTACCGCCACATCAACCATGAGAGAGGTGTGATCATCACCTAACACATGTTTGATGCCAGGCAAAACGAAACAAAGAACAAATGAATGCATACTCAACGCAACAACAATAGTAATAAAAATGAGGATAATATAGATTAGAACGAGGGTTACAAAATCCAAATACAGGAACTAAGGCCAAGAATATAAGTAACTAGAAAGAACAAAAACAACCCAACGCAATAGTCAAAACACATCTAAGTCGGTTAGTCTAACTATTAATTAAACGAGAATGTAACTCTTAATTCCCAAGTAATGGTCAACTACTAGCCCATAACATTTGAGAGTCATAAATCTGTAAAATCATCATCTAGAATCCGGATCATCACAATAACCACACAAATGTAGTACCGGTACGACAAAGCACTGGTAAAACAAATTACCTAAAACATGGTAAGGGTTCACGCTGCACATTAAGGTCGCACAATAACATAGTATGCGATACACTTACAAAAACATATAGCACACAGGAACATGGATAGCATATAGGACATAAAAAGGCATTTAAAGATCACATATCCATACATTCACGAGTTTCCAAAAAAAGCCACATAAAGGTAAGGCCATATAATGTCAATATTCTATGACACTAGTGCCAAGGAGTTTTTCTTAGGGATCTTCCACGCCCACCACACTTAGTCTCCTAGGTAAGGGAGCATACACTAAAGTTTGGATCTACCTCACCCAAAGTACTCATCAATATTAAATAACCAATGTCTATATTCCAAGACTGGGACGAACATAGGGCTACAACTCCTATCATCATTACAAACTAATGCCAAAGGGAGTTTCTCGAGAGATCTTCCACATCCACCACACTTGGTCTCCTAGATAAGGGGCATAGGTTCAATTTTGGATCTGTTTCACCCACCATACTAACATTAGTACCCAGGAACTTTTCTCTAAAATCCACCACACTTGGTCTCACCTCGGGCACCAACAAAATAACTAAACCCTACATATGCATACAAGGAAGGCCTCTAAGATTCCATTATCTAATTCCAAAGATTAATCCAAATGAGGTGTTTTGAGTGTTGATACGAAACACTAACCAAGGCATACAAGTCACCAAAGTAGGTGTTTAGAAATAACACCAAACTAAACCACACAAGACACCACAATATTATCATTTTGATATAGTTAAATTCTTATTAAACATGTTGGTAAACATGATTTAAATGTTACAATTACATAGAAAAGTGAGGATAGAAGTCCCAAAGAAAGATCGCCAAATCACAAACAAGCATGATGAACTCTAGCGGAACCAGTTGATCGGTCCATAAGACCTATCAATTGGTATGGCCACACCAAACCTGAGGACAAAATAATACATAGCGAAACCAGTCAATCAGTCGATCTAACCAATCAACTGTTCATAAAAACCAATCGATCAATTTAGTCAAACCAGTTGATATGTCTAGGCCGAGACCAAACTACTCTATTCACAAAACAACTAGTCAAAGATTTGAAAAACTGATCGACTGTTCACGACAACCAATCGACTAGTTTATCAACCCAATCACCTGTTCACGTAACAATCGAATATGATCTCCAAACTAAGCGACTATCCACACAACCGGCTGATTGGTCTAACAAATTAATTGACTAGTCTAGATGAAACAACACCCAACCCCACGATCCACACTTAACATAAAATCAACAAAATTTTCTAATTAAATCTTACATTTTCTATGCCATAAAATACATAAAAGGCATACTCTACATATAGAATCACATGGGTACATGATAGAAATCGATACTCAACAAGATCATGATTAAATTTCACCAAACTCATATATGATATCAAAATACTTAAAACATGCTCTAAAATTTTAGCGATGAAAACATTACCACATGCTTGAATCAAATAACTCAATTATCACAAGCACATCACAGAAACATAGCAAAAACTTAAAACCACAACAAACAACACTAGACATTATTCATATTAGAAATAAGGATGTCTTACCTTCAAGCAATTCTTCTAACACAAAAATACTCCTAGCTTGATATTTTTACCAAGATTTTGATTTTTCAAGAATCAAAACAATTAAAACAACTCTTCAAAACTTAATAAAAATGAAAAAAGAAGAAAATATAGCAAAACTCAACCTTTCTCTCAAAACAGAATTTCAAAGCGAACAAAGTTAAGATCTACAACATTTTTTTTAAACCTTAATCCTTCCTTATTAGAGGGAAACAATGCAAAGTTAAAGCTAAGATTAAGAGAAGAAAGAAGAGACAAGGGTTCAACCAAAGGATGAGAAGATAAGAGACAATCCTCCATTTTTCCTAGCAGAAAAGAAAAGCGAGAAAAGTGAGGAAATGCCTAACATTTAGGAATTTTTCACAAATGAAGAGGAGAGAATGAGCAAGTACAAAAGGCATGGAATAAAAATGAATCTGATTTGGAGTGTCAAGAAGAGTTGAGTTGCATATCAAAAGGAAAAAGAGAAAGGAAGAATTGACTTTGATTGAGTGTAGGCCTATAAGGGATCAAAGTGTAAGAGTGAAAAAGTGAGGGAAATGGAGTGAAATCACATAGATGGAAGGGAGTAAGCCAGCTAGGGAAGATGTAGAGGAAAGTAAGGGAGAGTGAGAGAAGGTGAAAAATAACTCAAAAGTATTTTTGGAAATTTTTTAGCTAAATAAATTCATAGAATGATCTAAATAACGTAAAAGTAATCCTAAATTATCAAAATATACTTATTAACACAAATAGATTTTAATTATAAGTTTTCAAAAATATTGGCAAGAGATTTGAAGCCAAAATTAGAAAAGAATATAAAATTGCAGGACAATCAGTCGATGGGTTTGGGTAAGCCAATCAACTACTTTATCGAGGAATAAAAGTGTCGGTTTCTATGCGTTCTGGTCGATCGGTTAGGGCAACCAATCGACTAGTGTGCTTGAAATTCACATTTTTACTAAAATTTCATACCTTTTTCAAAACCAAAACATATTTATTTTATATCAAAATAATTTTAAATACATTATGAAGGATTTTAAGACGGGATATTACACAATTTGTCTTCTAGATTCGGAATTTATGCTTCTACCATTCATGGGTATAATGCAGGTGGAATATTAGAGTTGGTTGTTACAGGTTGAACATGAGACCCAAATGTTTGCCATTATTTGGAATAGAACTAGAACTAGGCATATGCGACACATTGGGAAACGATTGACTTGCTACTTTTTGTTCTAGTTTAGTAACAGAACTATGCGCAACACCTAACGAATTTTGTGCTCCTAGGACAAACACTTGAAGGCGTTTAAATTGATTTTCAACTACGGTAATATGTTGTTTATTTTCCTTAATGTCTCTACGGTATTCCTATATCATAGCATTTATATCAGATTTTCATTTATCAATCATTCCATTTATGGCCATTTGAAAATCAAACAAAGTTTTTTTCACGTCATCTGTCCTCAGATTACTGCCATTACCCTAGTGCGAAGCATATATATATGGTAAGTAATGAAGTATTTTATTTACTACCAATAGGAAAAATTACATTCGTCAGTCAAACAAAACCCTATTACAAAACAACAAAACAGCACTAGAATTATCACATCAACATATTATCAATGCATCCTTTCCATTGTGCATACTTATATTCTTAACTAGGGGAAAAACATCTACTAGCTACTATGAAGCTAATCTCTTTCAACATGGAAGCATTTGATCGAGAGAAATTCTGAAAAATTCTGGAGTTCCTTTCATACCAAACAGTGTTAACAAAGGTGACATAGCATGCACACAACAAACTCTTTTTTCCTTTAGGTTGCCGAGTCCTCTTTGCTAGAATCATCCTCTCTCTAGACTAAGAAGCAACAATATCCCTATGATCAAAGGCTTTCCTGATTTTGTTCCATATTTCCAAGCTATTTAGGCAATTAGACAAAAGGTGGAAAGGGGTCTCAACCCCATTTGAACACATTATAAATTTCAAATCAGTGGGCATACCCATGCAGTGCATTCCATCTTTTGTAAATAATCTCCCCTGGATAGCTAGCCACATAAGAAACTTATGTTTAGGTGCAGCATGGTGACTCCACACCAGAGAGTGCCACCAGACTTTATTGGTTTCGGGTCTCAATTCTTCATAAGCCTTGTGGATACTATAGTGAACCCTTGTACTGTCAAGGTACTGAGAAGATGAGCTCTGGCACAGGGTGAAAAACAAAGGTCTCAATTTGAGGACTTGCTGCAGATGCTACGAGCATCTACGCATACCAGTGAAGCCCCACAAGTAAAACAAACGACAAAATTACTAAGCACACCCATAGCAAACTAAAGCAACAAAAATAATTATGCAATTCCCCAATTCTACCAAAAATTATATAAATATATAAGAATTAGTTTTAAAAAAATGACATCACAAATTAATCCCAACTCTAAGCAAATTAATCAACTAGCTACAGATAGTCTCAAGTCCTAAGTCGGTAAAGAGAAGAAACCAATACCCAAATAAATTAAACCTGATAACTAGTCCAAAGAAACCAACAAGTCACTTCTTCCCTTTCTTTTTTCTTTTCATTTCTCCTACAAACAGATATCACAAACAAACAAGACAATGCACTAGAGTCTAGAACTTCAGGACTTACGACAAACAAGCTAGCACACAGGGAGGCAGGTTGCGATTGATGGCGGTTGTGATGCCTGGTCAGGGAAGGGGCAACCAATGACAACCAAGTGGTGTCCAGCAGCAACCATAGGCTGCAACGGAGTGTGATGTGTGGCTCCCAGCGACAAGTCAGACTTCCTCTCTGATTTTTCATCTTTTTAGGCAAATCTCTTCCTCTTTGATTTCCCCCCAAATTCTACCCCTTTCTCTTGATCTTGTTGTATTTGTGATTTTAGGGTTAGGATTTTTGTAATCCAGCCCAATTATACTTCGATTCCAGTGTAATCAAGACTAATTGAGTTTGAATTAGAGGAATTAGACATCGATTGATTGAGATCTAATTGGAGTAGTGATTAATTAGTGAAATATTTCGGGACAAATTGAAGAATTTCGGCAATTAGGGTTTGATGAACAAATTGGGGTAAATTTAATACGATTAGTAGCAATAGAAGTCATGAGAACAACTTAAAGCTTTGATACCAAGTTGATAGAGATTAGCCAGGTAAAGTTTAAGTGGATTGGAGAAGGGAAGAGTTAAGGAGAAGTGGAAGTATAGGGTAGAATGTGATTAGCAACTCTCATTTGATTCATACGTAAATCTGCTTTTACATATGGGACTAATTCCCCCCCCCCCTCTCTCTATATAAGCTTCTAATGACCACAAACGATAAGATACTAACTAAGAGATATAATGAGAATAGTAATCCAAGAATTACTAGCTAATTAACTAGATAATAATATAACTCACTAAAATATAAACACCGGGAAATCTTGTTTTCTATGTTTGAATTTCTTCCTAAAATATGTTTTGCACGTCTAATTACCATCACCTTTAGAGCAGGTATGAATCGAGAACTTTGGGATTTAAAAGGTGATGGAATTTTTCAAATGACTCACTTTTAGATTTCTATGGTTATAGATTTCATGTTTAGAATTTGAATCCCTAAGAAAATTTCCCAATTTTGTCTAAATATGTGGAGTTTGATAATATCTCTAATGCACATGAAGTTATTAGGGATCTTTTATCTTTTATTGGTTAGAGATTTAAGTTATTAATTATTCTTCAGTATATTATTCAATTTAGGTAATATCTAGTAGGTTAATTATCTATTAGTAATAAGACCATTATCTTATGTTTAGATTCTATCTCTTATGTTTATCTTCATAGTCCTTTGACCTATATATAAAGCCATAGGCATAGATTAATTCTCAGATTTGAATGAATGGAATTATGGAGTGATATTTGTCTTCCCTACCTAATTCCCTTCTAATTTCTCTCCTCACAGCTCCTAATTCATGTCATCATTCTCTAGTTCTTCTCTTTCCTTCTTCTAGTTGCCGTCTTCTGCTTCTCCCTCTTCCATCCAATCTCTCTTCCTCATAGCTCCTAATTCCCTTCTAATTTCTCTCCTCACAGCTCCTAATTCATGTCATCCTTCTCTAGTTCTTCTCTTTCCTTCTTCTAGTTGACGTCATCTGCTTTCCCCTCTTCCATCCAATCTCTCTTCCTCACTGTTCTACATCAACCTCTCATTCCCTTTTGGAAATCCAAACAATAAATACAGGTTAAAAAGAAAAAAAAACATCATAAATCACCTTTTAGAATAAATTACCCTCTATCACTACCCATCGAAACTCACCCTTAACATTTCATTAAAACCAGAGTAAAAAATAATTAGTTTTGGTGGCAGATGAAAAACCGTCCTGTTGGCCCTGTTCCAGTTTATAGTGTGCAGAAGATGCTAACATGAAGTCAGAAATCACAATTATGTACCGTGAACATTTTTTTTCTATTAACAGGGAGTCCAAAAGGCTGAGTACAGTCTACCGTATAGGTGCAACAGTTGCCATAAAAGCATACAAGTACTAAGGGGGATCTAGACGCAGGACCTCTGGCCATAACCACTGGACAATGAGTTTACCGGTTTGAACACTACTATTAAGAAAAGGATAAAGACCAAGCAAAAAATTAGCAACGTAAACATCAACTTACAGTTCTGAACATTATTAGCTCTCCTGATAGGGGACAGAATACCAGATAGCGTCTTCCAAACCCCAGGAGGCTTAACACCAACTTGGATTTCTGTAAACGCCTATAGTTGATAAAAAAGAAAGGGTCAGATAGACAACTCGCAAGGTTATAACAGGAATTGTTAATAATGAATGTAAAATGATTTCATCGTTTAAATAACCACTCAGTAGCTAGTTACAGAGGGGATTATCTACGAGTCATGGCTTCATTTCACAAATGATTACTAACCAAGATATAAGTCAACAGTCAAAAAGAGCCACCCTGCTTAAAGGTTAATCACAAAACGCATATTCAGATTATGAGTAAAGAAATGACTGTTTTAACTTCAGCCAAAAAATGAACCCACCCACCCAAAAAAAGAAGGAAACATCAGCAGAACAAATTTTCATGGCTCTTTTTCAGTCATAATGTATTACAACAGGAAGCAGAACTTATCGTTCAGTTAGTGATTGACAATTCACATTAACATACATATACATGGAGTAAAATACCAAAAATCTCGAGTTCATGGGAGCAATACTCAGAACAAGAGTTGCAAAGAAAACAAGACCTGGAAATAAAATAAAGTGAGGACTTGGAAACAAAGGAGAACACCTGCATACGTGTCCTTGCCAGTTCCACGGGGTAGCAGCTAATACAGGCTAAAGAACGAGCCATAGAACCGGCTAATAGTGGGACATATGGTGTCAGACAAGGAGCACTCTGGTTTGTGTAATCCTCCATATAGTTACGGAAAATGTCATAGGAAGGTAAGTAAATCCCCACCTGCATTGCAGTGGAAGAGATCCATCAATTTCCTAAAAAGAAATGACCAAACAGCCAGCAGGCATATTGGTGAAAATGGAGCCTTACCGATGGAAGGGCTAGTGCTAAACTTGCATTTGTGCCCCTCCATAACCTAGAAAATCCTTCCTGCAGAATCATGCCTGTTAATGCCCAAGAAACAGAAAATGAACAGTGGATCTTTTAGACATTAATATCATACTGTAGATGCGCTGATATAGACTTAGTGATATTTGAACCAACAGAGAAACAGCAGACTAGACTATCTCTGCACATAGATCTTCACTGATGACAAATAATACCACGCCATGAGAAGAAAAAAAAGGAAGGGGGGAACAGGAGACAAGGGACTGATTCTCTTTCATGCAATTTCTCAAACAAACTAAGAAGTCTGCATTCCATAGCATTGAGTTCCACACTAATCTTGAACAAAATGCCTCCATCATTCCATATCAAACAACCTTCAGTTCCATCAGCAAAAAACAATAAGGAAAAGTCACAAACCAAATATAATCTGCTTGCTTTCATGTCAGGTTCAGCCCAATTATGATGTAGATTGACCAACCTGGCGTATGACTTTGTAAAATACATCCAAAGTTCCTTTGTATTGCGAGCACTCTGGAGAGCACACAGATTCACCATTCAGAACCGCACGACTGCATGATTTTGGAGATTTCAGATCTGGAAGCATCTAGTAAGAAGTAAAAGAGCCAGGATTAATAATGCAGCTGCTTTACTCATCAACTGTTACTTACATGCACAGTAATGTTCAAGCTCGTAGGTTGGTTGGAAGCACCAAAAATATAATAGATTCAACTTGATTGTCCAACACTAACACCCCCCCCCAACTCCTCAAAAAAAAAAATTTGATGCAAAGAGTATTACTAGGTAGCTCCTAAGTTTGGCAGATGTACAGAGCAACAGAAGAATTCTTAGCTGATACAACTAACCAGTTAGAACATATGTAACAGAAGATCCATAAAGGCAATACTTCAATAAATAATTAATGGCATTCAATGATCCAATGTTTTACACAAGTCCATCTAGTTCTATTGCCCAATGAACATCCCAAAAAAATATGGTCGCTAAATTGCATTGGACGATCACAGAGACTGCAGATGAACAGATAAACTCAGGCCAAAAGCAGTACAATAAAACTCAGCTTCCATCCTATCACAGAGCCAGCATTAAGTTGTGAATGCTGTAAACGTCGAATATAAGGGAAGTCTATGCTCAGAAGAAGAATTCCAACGTCTTACAAGGAATAAATACAGTGGATTCATGAGTCAAGCTGATGGTGTCAAACGTTCTGGTTGTTGAGCAACACAAGAAGCAGAAACCAGAAAAAGAGAACAGCCAATTAAATGATGCAGAGCTTACTAATTTGAGTTTTATGGAAACAATATCCAGTCTCAAAAGGTGGCTTTAACCACAATATATTACCAGAGTCTTGAGCCTGTCAACAGTGGCAAGGCCAGGGGTATAAAAAAGGCGCCACAATGACCAAGTTCCAGCAAGCACTATCACATTAATGCTCCAATGTACACCCTCAGTACCAAGACAAAAGTCATTGGGAGAAATTTTTTGTATAAAAAATAAAGTTGTTTTAAAATGTCAAAACTGATTTCAATTTTCATTGTAACCTTTTCTCTTCCAGCTTTTATGTAATAGTTGAATTTGATGTTATTAAATGACAGATATAATTAAAATATTAAGATTAGTTTATTAGCTCCCAAAAACCGTGCAAATTGCTAAATTTTTTATTTTTTATTTTTTGGACACAGAAAAGTAGTTGTTAATGTCCTATTATCTCATTTAATTGAATCTGAATAGCATTGCTGTCAACAAGAAAGAGGGGACATATTATCTGACTTAGGGCTTGTTTGGTATAGGGGTAATAGGGGTGGAAAATTTTCTCCTCTATTTTACATCTTTTATATTAAGTATTTAATCATAATAAATATATTTTAATGAAATACCCATTTTAGATTAAATTAAAATCTAAAATGGGTATCCATTAGAATAAAAATATTTAATTTTAAATAGATTATATAAGATATATAAAATATGGGGGTAATTTTTCCACCCCTATTACCCCCATACCAAACGAGCACTTAGGCTAAAAATTTTAGCCTAAGAGTTTTCACACAAAACCTCGCCAAACTTTATTCAACCCAATTCAGTCTTCAAAAGTACAACCTAAGGTTATATATTTAAGTCGACCTACTACCAAAACTTAGCATAAAATCTAATTGAAATAATATCAACAGGAAAGAAAATCATAATGAAATAAGATAAACTAATATTCTAAATATACTCCTAACTCTTATGGACCTAAACCTCCTCTCTTAGTTTAGGTTTGGACTACGAGCCCTATGGTGAGAATTGAGGAGGCACATAGACTTAGCCATTCTCCCTTCTAGAAAAAAAAAATGGTCAATGCACTAGACAACCTGAGTTTTTTGGAAATATACAATATAATCTTAAGTTTCTGAGAATTCATAATGTAACCCTAAGTATATAGGTTTTCACACCAAATAACCCTCCGTTAGTTTTATCATCAATTTTCTTTTAACTTTCCAAAAAAAATCTTAGGAAATAACCATTATACTCTTACCTCTGTTACATCCCATTTTACCTTAACTCATTATTATTTTTCTTAAATGTCCCTTTTTTTTCAAAGAAACCACCTCTCTCAACCTTCATACTCTCTCCTCTCCCAAACATAGGACTTGTTACACCACTATATTCCCCCTCCCCTAACCTCTGTTTTTCTCACATGTGGAAGTTCAAAATGGAGAAAACTAACTAACTTCCATTCATTTCCAAATTATTTTAGTGCAAATCCTGAAACAACTCCAAAGGTTCAACCCCATCACCACCTACACCAATGCAAGCATCCCAATAAACAACATCAAGTTTAGTAACTTTGTCAAACATCTTGGTTGCTGCCATCAACAACCCACACCTACTATACATAATCATGATAGCAATACAGAAATGAATCAAAGATCTGCATAAAAATCCTTTCTTAAGACCCAAATCGTGAACCTATTTGCCATCTTTAATATCCCATAAGACATTGAGAATGCTACTCAAGCTGAACTCATTCAAGTCCATCCCAAACCGCTCATTTTCACAAAACACATCAATACCCTTCTCAAATTCATAAATATTCATATGCAATGAAGAAAAAAAAATTTGTAGGGGAAGCCAATATAAGCTATTAGATGTCCCAATCCTTGTTATTCCAAATCCACAGTGGATAATCGATATGTAATTTTGCTTCTTCTCCCACTGACCTTCGAAGTTGATTTTGATGCATTGATTGGTATATGTGACAAGCAAAATTCGTAAACAAATGGGTTAAAAACTTAGGAAAAGAAGTACAAAAGAGTGAGAGAGACTAATTTTGGATTGAGGAATTAAGCTAACGGAGGGAGAGAGGGAAGGAGATTGCATCCCTTGGTAGTGGTTAGAGCAGTTGGATGATCCATTGTTGTCACTGATGGAGGGGAGGAGGAACATGCTAGGTCAGGGTCTCATTTGTCAAGCTACAACTTGTCAAGGAGGTTGAAGACGACAGGGCAGAGCTCATACTAGATTCGTTGAGCTGGGTCGCCGTTGTCAAACTTTGTTGCATTGTACTAGTGTTGTTTGTGGGTCAAAGGAAAGGAGGGCTAGTTGAGGAGCTGGTATCGAAGATGCCCATGGTGGTGGATTGGTGAGCAGCTCTAGTCAAGACTGAAGGGGGCTAGAACTGTCGAGAAAGAAGGAGGAGGAGGAGAAAGAAAAAGAAACGAGCATGTGTTTGGGTTTTGTTAGGGTTTTTCTCATACAAATAAGAAGGGTAACATTAGTCACTTTCTGGTCATAATTTTGAAATTTTTAAAGCTTGAAAAAAAGTACTCTCACCAACTTAAGGTTATACTATAAATTCTTAGGACTATATTATATATTTTTGAAAAAACGTAAGGTTATATAGTGCATTTTTCAAATAAATAAAAAAATTGACCTCAAGCTTGGAACTAATAGAGAACAAGGATGGCCAACTCTTCACTTTCATCTCCCAAGTACCCACATGGATCCATTACTCTTCCTCCCCAGACTTTGGGTCTACCAGAGCGTGGACATTAGACTCTACCAATAATTCCTTTTAGGAGAGTACATCCGTACAATTAAATATTAGTCCCAATACACAACATCGACAGATAATTATTGGATTTTGGGTCATTTGATACACTAAATGGACAATACGTGATGATTTTACAATTTCACTTTTTTATCGGCAATACCGATATTTATTGATATTTGTTGTGGAAAAAAAGAATACGCCGTGACAACCGCAACATATAAATATCGTTCTCGACACCCCGAAACCGCAACACTGCAAACGCTGTTTTATTGCTTGAGCCCGTAAAAGGCTTAACCGAACCAACTCAACATTTGCGGATGCCTTAAGCATGAGAAATTCCTATGGAGATGACCAATTTGGTCCTAGTTCAAGCGTTTAATCTTAGAACTGCCAACCTTCAAAAAAGATTTAGGTGGATTAGTTGGTCTACAATAAGAGTGTCAAAGGATTGTTGTCAAAAGCAAATCTTTTGTTCCACATCACGAGCAAAAAATTTAGTATGATTAACAAAGTCAAAACTTCAACCCTTGAACGCATACTAGATGTCTTTGAGGAGACCACCAATATATCAAACAATTGACTGATTTGAGTTTTCTTCAAAAATGCATGTTTCGGCTAGCTTTTGAAATTCTCGAGAATAACTATCAACATTACAATTACCCAATGGTAAGTCGCAAAATCAAGGACATAAATAACGCTCACAATTAGTTGATTTAGCTGGCTCCACTCAACTATGAGATTAAGAAGATGATAATGACACTAGCAGTTGAGGTTACTCCACCACCCACTAGCATAGCCTGTGAAGCAAGTGGCAGCCATCAAGACTTCCTCCTCATCCAAGAACCTTCAATAAGCAAAAAAAAAATTCAACCAAGTTGAATCACTCGAACAACTTCACTAGGACTTCCTCCCCATCAAAATCAATAAGGATAGTCATGACAACATAACCAAGAAATTGTGGCGACTAAGTAAGCTAAACTAGAGAGCACTTTGAAGGCAAAATATGGCAGGTGCAATGGCCAGAGTAATAGGATCAGGCTCTTTGTGAATCTTTTGCTTAGCTAGGCTTTGAATGATGGCAATTGGCTATCAAAGCTCGTATCGAAGGGCTAAAAATTAAATATCACGAGCCTCCTCAATTGCATCAACCCTAGCATTGGTAGCTTCTTGAACTTTGATTAAGTTCTCAACCTTTAGCTGTAAAGCCTAAAAATCTTCATTTCTAACCATGGTAAAAGTAGACACACATAGAAAAAACAAAAACTACATTTTTTGGCATCTATTTTCCTTGGTCAAATTGCCTTTTTGACCTTTTTTCTGCATATCTATTTTGTTCTTTTAAATCACAAGGAAAAGAACAAATAATTTTGAAAACAAAAATTGTGTGTTCTGTCCTTTCAAGGGTATGTGCAACCCCCAATTAAAAGTTCTAGTGGGGCATTTGGCAAGTGAATTAACAGCAGCCTGATTGTTGTAGGAAAGTGCAATGGCAACAAAGAATTAGCGGTGTAGTCTCTAATGGAGTCTTCCAAACAAAGAACGGTGAAAGTGTTGGCTGGTGAACTCTTGGAAGAGCAATGCTCACGAATTCCAACAAGATTAACACTGAACAGCAAAACTCGTCCAACAAAGGCAAAGGGCGACATGTTTTCAAACGGTAGCTAGAGTTGACAACAAAGGAAGGAAACGATTGACGATTGGGTTGAGTGACAATAGAAATCAAAGATAGGATACAAAGCGTGGATTTGTTTTGGTTGCGTAACTTGAATACAACCATTTAGTTGGCAAAGGATGGTGTTTCAACAATCTAGGCCAGCGGAAGAGTGGTGGATTGTAGGTGCTAGTGACAATTGATTGGGAATTAGTGTTAGGGTTAGGGTTTGTAGTTTTAGCTCATGGTAGTTTATGATCCTGAATTCGATTTTCCCTATTGATGAAAATCAAGTTTTTTCGTATGTTGAATTGGCGGTTAGGATTGGCTTAGGGCTCTAATACCGAACTGATGTAGGCCAAAATTATTAGCTTAAAAGTTATCACACAAAAACTCACTTAATTTTATTCAAATCAACTCTGCCTTCAAAAGTACAACCTAAGGCCATATATTGTTGTGATAAACATCAATGGATTAAATTTAACAAAATAAATAACTATAACAAAACACGAATCTCTTTATGAGAAAAGAATAAAATTACAAAGATAAATTCCTGAAGAATTCATAATCTCACAATCTCTTAAAACTAAAGTAAATACTTCTTTTAAATTTAATAGGAATTTGATGATCTTCAAAAGCTGACACATAGATGGATGACATTCTTGATTAATCTAAGTCATTCAAGTTGGTGGATTAAAGTAAACATCCATGATGGATTAAATTCGACAAAATGAATAATTATAACAAAACATGAATCTCTTTATGAGAAAAGAATAAAATTACAAAGAATAATTCCTTACGAATTCATAATCTCATAGTCAGTCTCTTAAAACTAAAGTAAATATTTCTTTTTTTAAATTTAATTGGAATTTGATGGTCTTCAAAAGTTAACACATAGATGGATGACATTCTTGATTTATCTAAGTCCTTCAAGTTAGTGGCCTAACTTTATTAATCAAAAATATAAAGGTAACTAGTGAACCGTTTTCAATCTACTAAATCTACAAAAAGTTAAAAGATATTGCATCATATCACCCTGTACTTTGGTAAAATTATACCATATACCCTTTCCCCCTTTTTTATTATAGTTATATGCCTTCTATTTGCAAACATATGCATTTAGTGCCCTAAAAAAAGGAGGTAAGGATATTTGGTGCAATTTCACCAAAATATGGGAGTACATAGTGTAATAAGTTTAATTTGATTTGCAAAGTTAATAATGTTTTAGAAAATGACCATAATTTCAAGCCACATATAATAAATCTCCACCTTCGCTTGAATACCCCAAACCATTCTTCCAACAGGATTGGTCCACGTGCTTCTAGTTCCAACCAGAACTTGCACCTGTATATGCCAACTATGTCCAAACTCCACACACTATTTGAACTTTACAGATGCAGGAGCTTTTGTCATCATTTCTACTAGATTATCAAAAGTGGCAATCTTCTCCACAAGCATATCACTTTGTGCCATAACATCGTAGATGAAATGCATTCTAACATCAATGTAAGTCGCACACTAGTTTATAGCACTACCTCTAAGAGTGAAAATAAAACCGGTAAACTATTACAATCAATATTGCTTGCATAGTCTGAGTCACAAAATCTCGTGCTTCTAGTAACTTCAATTTCAACTCTATCAAAATCGAACCTATCAAATATCTAAGAATCCAATTCACAGTTTGCCATGAACCTTCCCAAGGTTAGCCATATAACAACTAACAACACTCATCGTGTATAAAATCTGGTTTAGTACAAACCATAGCATACATCAATCGTCCAATTGCACTTGACTAAGGTACCCGAGACATAATTTTCTCCACCTTTATTTGTGGTGACAGCTTTGCAAATAATTTAAAATGAGCGACAAAATGGGAACTAGCCGGCTTTGCATCAAGCACTCAAACCACTCCAAAAATTTCTCTATGTAGTTATTTTGAGAAAAAACCCAACCTTCCAACTTTCCAACATCATATATTATATACACCAAGGATCCTCTTTGCATTTGCCTTAATGATCTCATTTGTATGCTTACAAACAATTAGCATGTCAAGTATGATGGGAATCAACTAGTGTGAACAAGGCCCCATTTGATAGATATAGGGATTCCAAGCAGAGGAAAAAAATAAAGAACAAAAAGAGGGGAAAAAACCAATTATCATATATGTGTAAAATTAGGAACAATCTCTCAAGTTCTCTCTCAAGTCTCCCTCTAGAACAATGGAGATCAATTTGAATCATTGACATCATAGTTTGTATAGGAGAAAACACATTATATAGGTTTCCAATAGAAAGGTAACCGAAAAGGCGTGATCAAAGGTGGTGTAGGTCTCTCGTTTGTTAACCAACACAAGCTGCCTGTGTCCACATATACATGATCGTGTTAGCATGGGGCACCCATGGTAACACTCGGCTTTTTCTCCCATTTCTGCAACTTTTGATGTGACAATAATGTTGTATAACACAATCCACCCGTGTTTCTGCTCTCGACTCCATTATACTGTAACCTTCTCCCCGCAGCTACACATAACCAATACATGCTACACAAAATCTCAAATACACGTCATAAACTTGCAATTCCCTAACAAGACAGAGTATATGAGGAAACTAGCAATAGGAACACGAGATCATTAAAAAATGCCTTAAAGGGCCTCATGGTACTTGAACACCAAACAAGTCCAAGTAATGATCACTTACAATAAATGGCTTCATGTAGTACTCACCTTCTCCAACATAAATTTACATCCAGCAATAATACCTTGGATGAACTAGTACCTAATATCAACATGATTCGTTCGACGAAGGAAATAATTGTGATTCTTTGCCAAACAAATAAAACTCTTATTATCGCTTCAAATATTAGGAGTACCATGATCAAACCCAAGCTCACGAACTAATCCTCTAAGCCATGTGGCCTCGGTAGTGGACAATGCAGTGCAAAAATGATCTCAAGCTAACTGTGGAACCACCAAGACAAAATACGTAATCACTAGTGGACCTTCTACTATCAAGATCTCCACCATAATTAGAGTCAATGCATCAATCAACTTCCTATAAACAAGCTAATACAATACCCTTCAAGTACCTCATAAACGAATCCACTTCATTGCTTACTCGTGAGCCTTCCCAAGATTCGCTATATACTTACTCACAACACTCATAGCTTGAGTAAAAACCAAGTGGACATCCCCCAACCCTAGAGTAACCAATTTATTTGCGACAATCTAAAGCAGATAATTTGAAATGAGTAACCAAAAGAGTGCTAATAGACTTGGCATCCGCCATATAAAACCTCTCTACAACCTTCTCCTCATATTGCCCTACAACAAGTGAATACGTTTTTGTCTGCGGTCTCAATTAATCTTCATGCTAAATATCCTCTTTGCAACTCCAAAATCCTTCATCTAAAACTAGTATTCAGCATTATTTTCACTTTATTAACTTCAAACAAATCATTTGTGGCTACAAGCATGTCATCAACATACAGCTAGAGGTGTGCACAAACCAAGTCAACCCGAAATTACAGACCGGAATAGTAAAATAGGGTCAGAGTTAGACTGCTTTACAAAATTGATCCGGGTTATAAACTTATAGGCCACATTTTTCTTAAAAAAACATGCGCTCGGGCTAATCTAAGTTTGACCGGGATTTCAAGTCTTGCCCTGTTTCAACCTATTTTATAAATTTTCTAAACACAATTAAAAAAATGGTTAGTTTCAAAACCAAATTGAAATAGAATCATTTTTAAAATAGGGCCAAAATCTGGTCGGTTCGGGTTGACTCATTTTTACATTCTGGACCCTAATGTAGATTGTTTTGTAACCGGTCTCGGTTTCAAGTCATAGTTTAGTAAAAACGAACGTCCGAGTCCATCCGAGTTTGATCCAGGTTTGGCCGGGTGAGTACTCCTACATACAACAAAAGATACACTAGCGAACCATCAACAACCTCCTTCAAGTATACACATCCATATAGAGAACCCATGCTTAATCATGAATTAGTTAAACTTTTTGTACTGCTATCTAGGCAATATAGTGATTTCTTCAATAAGCACACGATCCTACTTGCCTTTAATAATAAAACTATCTAGTTGACACATATATATCTCCTCCTCAAGCTCATGATAAAAAATTGTTTTAATATCCAATTGCTCCAACGCCATATCCTACATATCCACAAGTGCAAATAAAATTCAAATGAAAGTATGGCTAACAACAGAAGAAAATACCTTATCGCAGTCTACACTAGGTATTTGACTGAACACACATGCGATAAAACGAGCCTTGTAACTCCATCTCTCGCAGTCTACACTAGGTATTTGACTGAACACATATGCGATTAAACGAGCCTTGTAACTCCACCTCTCAACTCCTGGGATTCTCTATTTGAACTTATACACCCTTGGCAATCAACAATGTCCTTCTTTCTAGGCACCTTCACATGTTCCCATATCTCATTCTTCCACAGAGATTACATTTCTTCCTCTGCAGCAACACACCACTTGGCAAAATCAACACTAGCAATGGCAACAGTGATTTGATAGAGGCTTCATAGCCCTCTATGGTCATCCTAGAGCAAATCCTCTTTGTTCCACAGGTTGCCTGCCCAAATTCACCCTCCATAGGGATAATGGGTCTATTAGAAGGGTTTGTCTTATCCAAATCAACCCTCACCTCCACCTAACCCATAGCACCAAGCATATTCTCATGCTCCACTTAGAGAATCTATCAACAAACAACTAGAGAAATACGAACTCATTCAATGTGACATATGGTCAAAAATCTAGATGCAATCAGGTATCACAACTTATACCCCTCAACTCCATAAATATAGTCGTAAAGTATTCTTAGCTCTAAGCTCACTAAGAATCCTACCATGTGAACTGCCTATGCAAGAGCATTCCAATGTTTTGAATATGGAATTCATGTTGGGGAGCATCAAGAGTCGATTTCTAAGGAAACAAATTTACCCTGCATTATGGATACCATAGGAAAGGTTATTAAATTAGGAGTCCAATACATTTTTTGGATACCAATTTCGAGTTTTCTACCTAAAATTATGACCGTTTAACTAGCAAACTGATGAAGTGTTTCATGCTAATCATTATGATAGAATTTGAGCTTTAATAAAAAAGTGTTCTCTGTGTGAGTGACAATTTAGAAACCCTTATAACTTTCCGGTGGGCTTATATGGAGATATTTCCTGTGCGTTTTTTATTAGAAATCCTTTGAAAGTTATCCTTCAAAGCTAGTTTGAAGAATTACTTTGTATGATCGTTCATCTATATCCTTAGTTTATAAATCATCATTCATTTATCATCATAAAATCAAATAAAATAGGGTACTTCTAAAACCATCGTTTCTGCAACACACCAATTTGGTATCAAATCCTAGTTTTGAAGATCTTCCAAGAACTTCAACGATACAATAAGGTTAATTGAGTTGAGATTCAATCAAGATTTGGATTTTTATTTAAAATTCATTAAAAATGTAATCTTTAATTAAGTCTTTTTGGATCATTGAAGTTCTTAAAATATCTTTAAAACCAAACTTTGATACCAAATTGATGCGTAGCATAAGTGATGGTTTCAAAAATAATCTATTTTATTTGGTTTTATGATGATTAACGAATGATGATTTCTAAACTAGGATATAGATGAAGGATTGCACAGAGTAATTCTTCAAACAAGATATCTCAAAGATCTCTATTGAAGAAACATTGAGTAAACTTCCCTGTATATCTTTGTATAAGCCCACACATGAAAAGTATAGAATTGAAAAAATAAAGAAGAATCCACATAGAGAATACATTTTTATTAAAACTCAAATCCATCATCATACTAATCATGGCACACTTAATCCATATAGTAAAACAGTCATAATTTTGTGTAAAAAACTCAAAATCAAGATCCGAAAAATGTGTTGGACTCCTTATTTAATAAACTTTCCAATGATATCCGTATTATAAGGTAAATTTATTTCCTTAGAAATCAACTCACGATTCTCCCCAACGTGATTCATAAGCCAGTTTTCAAAGCCTTGGAATGCTTTTGCATTACTTCCTCAACCGAAAACTCCTTACCTAATCCAGCCTATGATAACATACATCGAGTCTTCTCTACGAAGGTTTTGTTCATCATCTTAGCAACTCCATTTTACTATGGTCATCTAACATAAGTGTGGTGCCTAATAATACTGTGGTTCTCACAATTTCTGCTCCACAAACTCAAGACTATTATTTGTCCTAAGACACTTGACCTAACAATCTACCTCTCTAGTAGTCTTCCAATGCTTGAAAACACCAAACACATGATAAAATAAGTCCACACCTTTCTAACGAAGTTATCAATAAGAGTTAGTAGGTATTGTGAACCACCTTGTAAACCACCTTAGCAAAACCCCACAAATCTAAATTGATGTAATTAAGAAGCCCCATTTATACTATGCGCAATTGCGGAAACACTAACTCGCTTCTATTTGTCAAATACACAATACTCAAAGAACTCCATAATACCGATGTTCTATCCATCCGACAACTCTCTCTTCAAGAGTTGAGTCATGTCTTTGACACTCATATGTCTCAATCAAATATGCCAAAATCTAGTAACATCTAGATATACTCAAGATATTATCACAACTGCACCCTCAATAGTAGAACTAACCAACTCATACAATGTCCCGACCCTCTTGCCTTTCATCGTCAAAAGAGCCCCCTTAGTAATCTTCATCATGCCATCCTCATATCTGTTACAATCCAAGGAACTTCGTAAAATCAAGTTCTTGATCATCTAAGGGTCATGAAATAAAATTAGAAAGGACGACACAATCACACCATCAGACATCTTCACCTTCACAACCTCAATCCCACTCCACCTCTAGCTGAGCACCTAAAATCAACAATGCACCTATCAATCATCTTAATTTGTCTATCAGTAACAATCAACACATAATCATCGCTACCATTTTGGACTATAGCAACATCATCCTTCGTTCAGGATGATACACCAGATTTATCTCTAAATTTCTTATTAGAATAAATATTCCTAACATGACTCTTATTATGACATCCATGGCAGAAAATGTTCATATATTCATTACTTCTTGTAATCTTGTCACCAGGACCCCGGTCCTGTCTCCTGAGATCTCTCCTAACTAAAAGCCCCTTACAATGTGAATCACCTAGACTTCCTTTGGTCAATTGCTTTTTAGTCAATTTTAGTTGTAGCAGGGCAATCTTGGTCTCATCAAAAACCAACTCATCTATATCATATAGTATAGTCTCACGAATGTATAAAATCTTGTAAAAAGTGTGACAACAAAATAACAAGATTCTCATCATCAATTTGGCATCTATATTTTGTCAATCCATAACAATAGAATCAAATTCATCAAAATAAGATTTTAAAGATTGGTTATTACCTAATTTTAACTCATACAGCAAGGATTTGTCACCAACTTCATCATGTATAAAGATCTCCACCTTGAGCCACAACGCAGTTGTCTCCTCAACCACCCCTCATAGGGCTCCACTAGATAAGCACAACTATACAGTAGACAAGGCCTTTAGATTGATTCCTCGAGCTTCTCCTATTCGTTTTGAATTAAGATCACCATCAACTTCAAAGACAAAATGATCAAACTTTTTGATATGAAATCTTGTAAAAATCTTCCTTTAACAACCCAAATACGAACCCAAGCATTGGTACTAGTTTGATGGTGATCGACCAATAAGAACACATAAGACCTAATCTAATAAAATTAGAAATTCCAAGATTTATTAGAAAGGGAAAAAAAAATCAAGAATAAGAATTAAGAATAGAACCAGAGGATATAGTGAGAATTAGGATCAATTTCTTAATATAACAAATTCTCTCTCAAGTATCTCTCTAGAACAAGAACTAATGGAGAAATCAATGCCATCTAGTTCGTACAAGAGAAAATATTAAACGTGGTGGAAAACACGTGATCGAAGGTGGTGTAGCTTTTCCATTGGCATGCGCATCTTACCAATACGGTTACCCATGTTAGCATTGAAACAATCATGTTGGCCAGCACAAATCAATCGTGTTGATTCTCAGCTTTATTTCCCGTTTTCTGCAATGTCTGACAACACAATTCTCTACTTCAGCCTTCGCTTCACTCCAACCTTCTACGCACATCCACACATAAGCCATGCATGTTAAATAACTCCTCAAGTATGAATTACAAGCTCACAAAGTAAATATAGGATCTATCAGAGAGCTTTTTGTAGTAGACACACTATCATACTCACTCTATGCATAACCAATACTAGTGATAACTGAGTCAAATCGTTCATACCACTACCTTTGCAATTGCTTCAAGCCATACAATGATTTCTTTAGTAGAAAACATGATTCTCCTTTCTGAGTACAACAAATCACATATAGATCCTTCCCTTTCCTCCACAAGGCCATGGAGAATGGTCATCTTTACATCTAGTTGCTCCAATTCCTAATCATGTAGAGACATCAAAGCAAGAAGCACATGAATACAACTATGTTTTACCACTGGAGAAAAAAATTAAGCAAAGCCTTTGGCAATAAGTCATGTTGTAAAACTTATTCCATCTTTCTTCTTGAATATCCACTTAAATCCCTTTGATTGACTAGTTTCTCAATAAGCTCCCAAGTTTGATTTTTATGGACGGATTCAAGCTCTTCTTTCTTCTTTCATGGCACTGATCTTCTATGATGCTTCATCATGAGTAACTGCCTCACAAAATGAACTTAGTTCTTGTTCTTTAATACTTCCTGTCATGTTGAGTGCAAAAGCAACAAAAACATTATACCATTGTGGTAGTTTTGTTTGTCTTCTTGGATTATCTCCAGCCCAAATATGCCTAGACTCTTTTGATGCAATATTTTTCATGTGTCTCCATTAGTTGTTTCTCAAAAATTTAAATCTCAAGCTCCACCTTCTTGCTAGGACCATTAACCTCAATCTTAATATCATAACTCTTGTGGTCTTTTGATGCTCATGGTTGCCTCAACGGAAATCACATCTATACTAGTTGAAAAGTATGATTCCTTAGGATCCTATAGCTACTACTCTTTAACACCATCTTATAACCCAAAAATATGCACTTCATGGCTCTTGGTTCTACTTTTCCCTCATTAATATGTGCATAAGTCAGCCATTCAACTATGCACAATCTTGAATAATTTTTCATTGAGCTTAACCATATATCCTCTAGTGTCTTGCAATCTATGGCCATAAAAGTTCACCAAATAAAATACAGTGTTGATTGCTCTTGCCCAAAGCTGCTTAAGCAAGCCTACATTAGAAAGCATGCTTTGGGATATATGACGCAGCTTTGTTCTGCCACTCTATTCTATTGTGGTGTATGTCTTACCATTTTATGGCAAGCAATACCTTCATTAGCACAAAACTCATTAACTCACTACTACAATATTCCAAACAGTTACCAGTAAGGACCAGCTTGATCTTCTTCTATGTATGCTTCTCCACAAGAGCTTTCCATTGCTTAAACTCGAGGAAAACATCAGTCTCATATTTCAATATCGTGTTTCAGGACATTAATCCAAACTTTTCGTGAATAATTGTCAATGAAAGTCAACACGTACCCGGCTCCATCGTGAGAAAGAATGCTTGAAAGCCCCATAGGTTCAAATGAATGTATTCAAAAGTCCCTTTTGTCCAATGAACTCAAGTGCAAAATTTCACTCTGCTTGATTTCTCATAAACACAATACTCACAGAATTCCCACTTCCCAGTCAAATTCAGAATTAAACGAAACTCATGCTGCACCTACCACTATGCTACTTATTATTCAACTTTTCCTCCATAATTGTTAATGCACTTCTAGAAACTCTCAAGCTTCCACCTTAAGCTCAATACGTATGGCCAATGAGCGTAAAATTCTTAATAAAATAAATTTCTTCCTAAGTTATGACACATATTTCACATCAATTAATACTCTCACAATATTGTTTCTAGCCACACAACAAGCTCCATCATTTCCTGCTGGAACTTTGCCGCCATCAACCTTTTTGAATGTGACAAACTACTCTCTATTGGGAGCCATATAGAAAGTATATGTTGACTCAAGAATCCAATCAACACCACCATCATTAGATACAACAAAGAGAACATTTCCACTATTCTCCAAAGGCAAGGCAATAGTTTCTCCCCTAGTGTCCTTCCGTTTGACAATTACGGCATCTATTATTATTGTTCTTATTATTTTTGTTGTGTGACTTAGAGCAACTTCTCCAAAAGTCCTTATTCTTTCTTCTATTATTCCTCTTATGGTTAGACCTTTACCAGAGCTTGTAGGACCATATGAGTCCATAATTTGCCTTTTTAGTTCTAAAGATTGTAAGGTCATTTTCACTTTCTCCATGGATGGTGAATTTCTGTTGTCTACGAAATTATTATATGACCTTCCCAGGGAACTAAAAAGAAGAAAAGCTTAATTTATACCATTCACCCCAACGCCAATAACTTGGTTAAAATTATCAATATGTTTGCCAATGGACTCACCATCTTGCATTTATAAAGTACAAAATTGTTACTTCAAGCAAAGGCAATTTTGGAGAGGCATTGTCATATATTGACTTTTCAAATGCCCAAAGATTGCCAGCAGTCTTTTCTCTAGACACTTTTCTTAGTACTTTGTTACCCAAAAATAGTAAAATTAAACTACATGTTTTCTTCATTATGATAGGTACCAAACTGATTTAGTAAACTTTTCAGAAAATTAATAGCAAATAAGATGATGAGACAAGTTGTGTTTGATTGAGAAACAAAGTGAAAATGGATACAAGCAGGTTTCAAGGACCCGGGACCTCCGCACTGATTCTCCCACTTACTTTTTTTTTCTATCTCCTTCCCCCCTTCACTTATATACGCAGGTAACAACTCCCTTGGCATATGACTCAGCATAGTAGACTTTGGGGACTCACCCAATGTAATAACACTCTCCCTTACAGATTATTTATTCAAAATTAACAAAACAATAGAAAATAATAATATTAACTAGCTGCTACTAATTAACTGAAAAATTCCCTGCAGGAATGACTACGCACATACCCTTACCCAGTCATTCAATTCTTACCCCTTCTCACGTATATAAACCTGACCAAGGGCTTATCACATTATTGAAATACTAGTGCGTTAATTAAATTGCTTGAAATTTTTTTGTCCCTTCTAATGGCTCCTCACATTCTTGATGATACATGAGAAGAGCAAGCATCTATATCTACCATAAATTGAAGTTATTTTTGCTCCCAAGATTCTCAACATTGATGTTTGTAGATGAAATAGCTACAATACCATTTTGTAGTGATAAACGAACACAATGAAATAATGGTACCGCAATAGCATATTGGCTGCAATTTCACGGTTGTTGGGTCATTTCTAAAACGTTGCCGTTTCTAAATATTACATATTTATCCCACAATATTAGCAAAATATAGCCAATATTTACCGATATTTGGCAATATTTGTTATGAAAAAAACACACACAAACACCACAACATATAAAATATTGTTTGTAACACCCTGATACTGCAACAACACGATCGTAATTATTACTTAGATAAACGTTTAAAACAAAAATAATAATAATAATAACAAAAATTATAACGGACAATAATCTATTTATGAAAAAGAACAAAATTACAAAGAAAATAAATTCTTAATCTTGCAATCTTTCTAAACTAAACGAAATATTTCTTCACGATCTCCAAATGCTTACACAATGCATGTTTATATATGCATGTTAGCTAATAAATACAAGGATATATTCTTCTTTTATCGAAAGCATTCAAATTTAGTGGACTAGCTTTATAAACTAAAAATACAAAGCTAACTAATGAGCATTTTTCAATATATTATAAAAAAAGGCTTAATTTGATTTGCTAAGTTAATAATGGTTTCCGAAATAACTAAAATTTCAAGCCATGTAAATTGGTCAACCTATTACCAAAACTTAGCATGAAATCAAAATGAAATATAACCATAATAAAATATAGTAAACTAATATTCTAAATAACACTCTTAAATCTTGTGGTTCTATAAGACCTATGGAAGGAAGTGTATCACTGTGGATTTTATCCTCCTTTCTTATAGTTTGGGCTTAGACTACAGCTCAAATGGTGAGTTGAGGAGGCACGTAGACCGTATCTCCTATGGGAACAAAAAGGTAGCAGCATCTGACTGATGAGTAATACTTTCTGAAAGAAAGACTTTTTTTAGCTCAAAATTTTTGTTTCAAAATAAAAGTTGTTTAGAAAAATTCATACTTTTTATTTTTATCCCTCCTATTTTCCTTTCTTTTTCTATTCATTAATTGTCATATTATTTTCCAAAGTATAATTTTCATATTAGGGTATAATTTTTACCACTTAAAATAGTGTATAAATTGTTAAAAAGACTTTTGTTGTAGAAACAGAGAGAGTACTAATAAACGGAGTCCTACTACACAAGAAAAGTTAGAGCCTACCGAATTTGACTCAAAACATGCAACTCCACACTGATTCTGATAAGGAACACCAGCGGCCTGTGCTTGTAATCTCGTCTGTGAACCATACAAAAGAAAACACGGTAGTCGGTACAGCAGCTTGCGGATGGACTACCAGCAACATAATAAAATTATTCACCTTGTCACTTTTACAATTCCGATGTTTCAGAATGCGCCAAACAAAGAAATCCACTGGAAGTAAGTAGCTATAAACGAATTTACCTAATACTAAAACAATAACTACAAAAGCAGGTAGACAAGAATGATGGAACAAGACGTACAGTTTAAGGAACAATTGAAAGGCGATACAAATTCGATTTGATCAGCGGCATAGAGCCAACGAATACATCACAAATAAACGAAAATTAGCAAACAGAATTATCTAGGTCAAATTGTCAATTTAAGACAAATTTAAGTCATAGTTTCTAAAGTCATCCACGGGGTTACGGGAATGAAAATTCGGGCACCTATATTGTCAAGCCTCTACCACGGCAAAAACCCAAAAAATAATCATCTCTCTGACTTTGTCAGAAATACCAACCTTGACGACATCAAGAGGGTTAACGATGACGGCGGAGATGAAGGCAGCGCCGGCAGCAGAGAGAGCACGTTCTCCAAAACCCAAGTGAACATCGGGCAACCCTTTAGGAAGCGGCGGAGAGGTTTCACCAGAAGAAGAACAAGAGGAAGAAATATCACTATCTTTAAACATAGCATCGACGTTTCCTTCACGATCAACCCTCTTGGCCGCTGCACTTAACCATGACGGCGGCGCATTCTTCATCCCGACCATCCCACGGCTATCCCGCTTCTCCCAAAACTTCTTGGGCTAATGGAATAAGTTCCATAAAAAATATCAACTAAGTTCAGGGAATAATAAATTACAAGTTGTCGAGGACTATGAGCTGATTCACTGGATGAAGAGAATTCTCGAAAGAGCGGAGAGAGATTGAAAAAAAGGGATTGCCGGCTGTACAGGGAACTTTAGTCGGTGTTTTCGTCACTGCATGGAAGGAAATAAATTGATTCGTGGCGTGGAATCAAGGACCCCAGAGAGGTGGGGAAGGGGCCTGGAGTGCAGAGAATTTCGTAGCCCCCGCGCTTCGGCTAGTTAACACGTGACGTCATTTTACTTATCTGATGTTTTATTTTCCATTTTAACATTTTTTATAATAATAATAATTATCATTATTTAATATATAATTTATTATTACTATTATTATTCTGATCTGATTAGCGAAGTCAACGTGCTTCTAGGCACCTTTCGTAGTTAGAAGATTCTAGAATGTCTTAAAAATATGTAGAAATTTATGCATATTTTTTGGAACCTTTTAGAAATTTCTAAAGTATTTGTCTCTAAAGAGTACGGGAGAATTCTAAAAAATATGGACTTATTCTATTAAGATCTAGAACCTTTTATATGATGAGGTAGAGGGAAGAATAAATCACAAGCTTTTTTGGTCGAGTTTGTCCAACCTTTGATACTTGTCTTTCTTATCAAGGTTCTATTCAATTGATATATCTCTTTTTTTAAATCTAAAATATTTTCAAGTTGATTGCATAGAGAAAGAAAAACCATGATTCTAATATTTTTGATTAAATGCAAAGTCATGCACCCTAATTTTAGAAAGGATTGGTATCATATAGTATGTTCAAGGGTCATACATATATTACATCTCAATTTTTACTACCGAAAAATTACATTTAATATATTATTTTATAAAAAAGGAAATAAAAAAGTTATGGATGTTACCAACATACTTAGTACAACTCTAATATCCATAGTATTATATGTATATATATCATGTATGATCACAACCGTGTTTTAAATGAAGATGTACTTCTAGTGTAAGATAAATAAAAAGATAGCACAAAGACATCATAAAGTATAATGAAACATAATAGTCTAAAAAGGTATTAAGGGAGCACAAAACTACACCAACATTATATGACCATCGGATAGTTATAACTCAAATCCCACCCCAAAAGTCATCACTCCTGGTCTTCTACATTATCAATGAAGTCATCATATTCCTAAAACTAGTTATTAAAAAGCGTAGTATTATTACAACTACATAAATTGAGTAAATATAGTCTCCTCAAAAGAAAACATGCAACATGTAGGACATGATATGATGCATATAATAACACATGTGATAACAAAAGCATTGTGCATGCAATAACATGGCAACCGGAGATAATGCTACTACATATGATAGCAATGGAAACATATAATGACACTATTATAGATGATAACATTAAAACACATAGAGGTCACCATTACTACACTTACCCATCTATCACTTAGTCACTTATAACTCTACTAAAAAAATTGAAATAAACAATAGCACATATACAGTTGTCAAAATAAAGACAATCGTATAAAACTTCACCAGTAAATAGAAAAGCATGGAAGATAAAAGCACTATATTTTTAACAATCTATATATGGAGATTATAGAGATACACGTTGTTTAAAGATAAGCGCTAATTTTGAAGGCTTTAAACGGTGGTTTCATGTTAAAACCGTCATCTATTGTAAAGTATGATGATTTTTACCCAATTTTTAAGGTTATATACATAGGTTTTGGCTTATAATCATCATTTATACCTATTGAATTTTTTTCGTTGTGCTTCACTTTTAATCTAGCAGGCCTCCCTTTTACCCTCTCATTTGTACAAACTCATAGACTTATTGTATGAACTGGTTGTTTCTTTTTATATTCCACCATTGTTGCTTCCTCCACCTCCTCATCCTTCCTCTCCACTAGTCACCTCCATAGTCTCCCTTTCCAACTTTACTTCTTCTTCTCTTAGTGTCGTCGTTCTTCTATTAGAGGTTTGAATTTTTCATCTTCACTCTTCTTTATTGTTGACATGATATATATTACCTATTTTTACCATGCTTTGGTTGATTAGGACATTACTGTACTTTTACATTTTGTAATGTCATTTTTTTATATATTTCTATAAATTTAGCTTTGATATCATTGTTGTTGTTAGTGTATTGCATGAGAAACTCTCACTTTGTTAGCTATATATATACTAACCCATGTATGTTTTGTATACATTTGGTTTGGACATCATTATTGATGTTATTCCTAAATCAATATTCTAAACCTTGTTTTTAACATAGTATATAATGGATCGATCATGGGTATACTCTAGTAGGCTAACTATATAGTATATAGATGTTGTAGATTACTTACAAAAAATTATGATTGAACATGTTGTGGATCCCTTACAGATATTTTGCACATGTATTGATTATGGGAAAAAAATTAGAAGAAGGGGAAAATGAAATACGAGATCATCTTATTATGTGTGGATTTAATATAAGTTACACTAATTAGATATGACATGAAGAGTCCATTAGTGTCCAAACTAGTTGTGTTGAGAGCAATGACCTTGAAGATGATAGCTTTATTTATATGAAAGACTTGACAAATAATATAGAAGAACATTTTCAAAGACTCCTGAAAAGTTTGAAAGTTTTTTCGGTGATTCGGGAATGCCCTTATATGAAGGTTATACTAAGTTCACAAAATTATCGATTATGTTACGACTATCCAACATTAAGGTGCTTAGTGGACGAAGCAATAAAAGCTAAACTTTTCTTCTTAAATTATTGAAAGAAATTATTATGGAAGACAATGTACTTATTTTAAGCACATATGAAGAAAAGAATATTATTTTCTCTATTAACTTAACTTACGAAAAAAATTATTTTTGTTATAATGATTGTATTTTATAACGTAATGAATATGCATACATGTACTTAATATCAAATGTCATGATTCAAAAAGGTTGAGATTCTTAACAATGTGTTGTGGTAATTTCCAATCATGTCAAGATTTCGAAGAGTGTTTAGTGATGGAGAAAATGTGAAGAATCTTATATGGCATGTGAAAAGGATAAATTTTGATGGAAAGCTTAGGCGTTGAGCAATTATCCTCTGTGGAATATGAGTGATATCAAATTTGATGAATTTGGTTACAAAGCTAGAAAGCTGTATCTGATACTTTGCTTTGATAGAATAAACCCTTTCAATGGAAACGCCTTGAAAATTCATAAACCCATATGTTTAGATGTTTAGTCTTTTATTCAAACTTAACTATAAACATTGGCTTATTTATCTCTTTTAATCCGTAAACATAATCATTTCTTAAATTCCATATCTTAATTTTTTTGTTATTTTTTCTTGTTTACCCCTATCCCTTTACTCGCTATTTTTTTTATTTGGTATTTTTTAACCGAAAAACCCCATCCTAACCAAAATAAACCCTAAACTAACACCCCTAATTGCTAATCCCATCTCACACCAACCCCTATCCCTATCCTTTATATCCTAAGCACACACACACTCCCTGCCATCTCCATCCCACTTACAAAACCCCCTTTCAGAACCTTCTCCTCCAACTCCTTCATTCCCCTTCCATTGTCTTGTGGCTAAGCAACTATCCCAACACTTCCCTTTGTTTCTGACTTTTTTATATTCACACACCATCACCCTAAGCCTCTTCCTCCTCCTCCTCCTCCCTAGTTCTTTTCCTTCGTCCATTCACTATCCCATGCTCCATTTTCACACACCACCACAGTCGTTCCTTTGCAACTTCCTTATCCACCTATGCATTTTTCATCCATACAACATTATGCATTCACCAACCTCACTTCACCACCATCTTCATAACACTATTCTAACCTAAAACCAACCCAACTTCCACCCTCCTCCTTTCATTGCACAACCACCTCACAACCATTAGCATCATGTTCTCACCTAGCACCAACTCTCCCTCTTTTATCATTTGTTATTTTTCTCAACCATTGCCAAATCCACCAACCTATACGTAACTCAAATAACCTAGCTCTTACATTCCTCTCACAGTCATTGTCACCTAGCACCCTCCTGTTTCTCCCAACATCGCCCTATTTTCCCCTACTCTCATGTTGCCATCCCTCCTCTAAAATGCACCTCCCATGCATGCACCCCCTCTATAGCACCAAGCCTCCATGCCACCTAGACCATCATATGTGCTAGCCTTGTAGAACACAAAACCTATTATGTCACCTCCTCGTGCTCACCGAGCTCCCTAATGTAGCCCCACTACATTATACCTTTCAACTAACATTACATGCTCGCCTATTTTGGTGTTAGATTGATTACATACATACATACATATATATATATATATATATATATATATATATATATATATATATATTAAAGATTTAAGATAATATATATGCCTTAATAAAATGTGAAAATCGTATGATAGCATATTAGGGTTTCATTATGTTATGTCATATTTATTTCTCTAAGTACGCCTTGTGTCATTGTATTTATTTTCCCTAGCAAGATAGCATGCAATTTGGTTTCATTGAGCATGTTAAGTTGCTTATAATATTAAGTGTACAAAATCATGTTGTAATATGTTTAATATCATAAGTTAATTATGCATGATGTATATATATACCATGATAGGATGAACATGTTTAAACTTATTTTTATATGATTATTATTATTTGTATGGCTTAGGGGAAGAACTATTTTTTAAGTATACTATGCCTATATTATCCCAACATGTATGCCAAACACGTATTATATGATGTTAAGTATAAAATCGTGTGATTTATGATGAGTTATATATGCATATTAGGGTTTTATATGCATAATCATGTGTAAGGACAAAACAGACATTTGTTATGTCTTATAATTTACTCACATGCTAAAGTGTTTTAAATTATTTTATATTAGCCTTTTTATGATTAATTGTTAATTTAAAGATACACTAGAATTTGAAAAGGGATAATATTGTGGTAATTATGATTTCGAGTGCATTTTGGTCATCTTTGACCAAATGCGCATAAATATATAAGATGGCTTTAATATACCTTTAGGTTGATGTTAGTGTCGACTTTGACATTGAAATGACCGTTAAAATTAGGGTTAACTTAAATTAATTAGACATAAATAAAAAGTGGTTAAGTATGGAAATTAGAATAGCTTGTACATTATGTCATATTTGGGATCACTAGATAAAATACTAATATATAAAGTAAAAGGCATCAAAATTTGAAAATGGTTTACTATAATACTCCAAAATTTACTACTGAAAAATTTTATTTTATTTAAAAATTAGTGGAAGCAAAAACCGTAAAATTTGGGGATGTTACCGCTACACTTAGTACCAGACCGGTTTCTTCCTACCGTTATAGTACCAAGTGCTAAGGCTAAAAAGGGAACATAACACGATTTACACAAATTCATACTTTTATTTAAATCACAGTAGTGCATTAAACTTTTTATAAGAATAAAACCCACTATTAGTGGTTACAAGAATAGAATCAATTTAAACAAGGAAATAAAATGTTAAAAGGAGAAACCCTATAAGTTTTTCGGACAATCCTTACGCTCTTTTACCAATATCAACTTGAATAGCACCCGCAATAGACCTAAAAGGGACACTGCCCATTGAATAGGCAGAGGCTCACAAATGAAACCCTTTAGTACTATGGTACTGAGTAACCCTTTATACCAAACCAAAAGGCAAGGCCCTCATACAACACATCATACATAAAACAATATAAAACGATAACATACGCGGGCTTAGAAAAATTACGATCGACATCAAGACTAATACATAAGGCAACACCACATATAATAAGAAAAGTATAACACAATATCCATGTACTTAGCAATTCCATCATATACCCAAGCAGGGATAGGCACCGAAGCCAAACTTATACCACATCAATATATCATCCATGTGAAGTCGATTATTTTGGTCATAAGCCATTAGTTAAACATTATTTAACATCATCTCTCAAATTATATTCATGTGAGTACAGAAACCCCACTACTATAACTGGTGGACCGGAATACACTTCAGGGTAGAATGCACCTGACCACTATTATTCGTCGGTGGATCGGTCTCCAGGGTACCCTGCACCTTACCACTATTATTCGTCGGTGGATTGTTTTGGCCCTGACTTGCATGGTGTTCAATTGTAAGTGATTAGTGTCTTCCCATAATTTATTACCATCTGATGTTTGGTTTATTAAGCTCAAGATCCCCCACTATTATTGCCGGTGGACCAAAAATATATTTCAAGGTAGAATGCACCTTACCACTATTATTTGCTGGTAGACCGATCTGGGCTCGGCTCAATAATCTTTCACTTTACATAATTAGTATTTTATTCATGTCTTATTCAACAGGTCCATTTAATTCATTCGAGGGGAGTCGTGAATCCAAAGACACAAGGATATTCCAGTCGTAGAATCAAGTATTCTATATCAAGGATCATGGTATACATAAGACCCTAACACATACTTCGAACATATCTAACACACATTCCCATGCATACTTACAACCCTGGCACCTCTTGTATGATTATGAGATAAACACCATATATTAATAATCCATCCAACCCTAGGTTATGCTATGTTATCATGATACTCACTGACTTATCAAATACCCTTATATTATTATTCAATATTACTCATGTCTTATTAACGAGACTCATTTAATTCATTGACATGTTATATGCAAGTTACCAATTTACCCCCATCATCCTTACAAAATTACTGAGATACCCCTTGTTTGTAAAATTATCAAGTCACCCTTCTTTTACTTGCCAATTTACCATATTACCCTTCATGTATGTATAATTACCAAAATACCCCTTGCATTTGTTAAATTACCAAATTTCCCACCATACCGATTAAATTACTAACTTTATCTCTTATTCTGGTTAAGTTACCAAATTACCCTTCCAATTGGTTAAATTATCGATTTGCCATCTATACCTGTTAAAATTACCAAATTGCCCCTCAAGTTTATTAAATTACCAAATTCTCCTTTTGCTAGATAATTTACCAAATTGCCCTTTACACTTATTAAAATTACCGAATTACCCTTTTGTTGATTAAATTACCAAATTACCCTTCTTACTTATTAAGATTACCAATTTGTCCCTTTTGATCGATTAAATTTACCAATTTACCCTTCACACTTATTAAATTTACCAAGTTGCCCCTTTTAGTTAGTCAAATTACCAAATTTCCCTTTCGTTGGTTAAATTACCAAAATACCCTTTTTCTTCATCAAATTACCACTTTACCCCCTTTTACTCACAAAATTACCAAAATACCCTTCCTTCATACCAAATTACCAAAATACCCTTCTTCCTTATTAAATTACCACTTTACCCCTTTTACTCAAATATTTACCAATATACCCTTTTTCTATGCCAAATTACCAAAATACCCTTCTCCTTTAATTAATTTACCAAAGTACCATCTTACTGACAAAAATTACCAAGTTATCCCCTTTTCCATGTAAAATTGCTAAAATGCCCTTCTTACTTATTAGCTGACCATTTTACCCCCTTTACTCTTATAAATTACCATTTCGCCTTATTATACCAATTTTACCAAAATACCCTCGCCACATAAAATACTAATATACATGGTCCATATACATCACCCAAAACCACCAACTATTCTCACTTATTATGAATACTTATTATTGCCTATTTCACATACTTATTTAGGCCATACCTTTATACAAGAAAAATTACTAAAATACCCCTAGGGCTTATATTAACATTATTCATGGTCATATTAACTTATCATGTCACATATAAGCATTTAACATTATCATTAACCATAAGGCTCCTTCCTTATCTATCATGTCTACACAAGGCATATAAATCAACAAGCTTTTCATCAACCAACATATGCCACTAATTACATTATACTTAACAGCATACCTCATGCATATAAACATATTAAAAACCCTAATGTGCTAGCATACGTATATCCATATATTTTAGTAGGGTATAATTGCTACCTTATTTTCAGCAATAATCAAACCTTATCGGTACCCTGGTTAAAGGTTTGTGCTTTGATTAGCAAAAATCCATACCTAAAAATAATATCAACATTTAGCATATTAAAAGTAGAAAATCTAAAAGAATAAATTTTATCAAAAGCTTAATTAGATACATACTAATATTAATCATTGTTAAACCTCAACAAGATTATCCAAAAGTGTCAAAGGGGAGGCAGCAAACTCACGCTGCATGTATAAAATTATAGGGAGAAGGGGTCGAAGAGGAGAAGTGGGGAGAAGGGGGAGGTTGGCTCTATTAAGGGTTTTAGGGCTTGGTTGAGAGATTGTGGAGGGGAGTGAGGGTGGTGGCTGGATGCAAGGGGGGAGTAGGGGTGTAGGTGGTGGTCGATGATCGGTGGCTTAGGGTGGCAGAGACGGTGGTTGCAGGGCTAGAAAAAGTGGATGCAAGGGTGGCGAAGGAGAAGAAGGATGGGAAAAGGAGAAGAGAATGGAGGAGCTTCAAGGGGGTTTCGGCTAAGGGAGGCAAGGTGGTGATAAAGGAAGCTCTAGGGAGTGGATTGGTGGCTGTGGAGGTGGCAGAAAAAGGAGGAGGGCGGTAGACGATGGTGGTGCAGGGTGGAGGCTGAGAAGGAGGGGAAAGAAAAGGAAGGAAAGGAAGGGGTTGTAGAGGCGAGTGAGGGTGATGGGGTAGTGCAGGGAGGTTGAAGAAGTGTCAGGGAGGCGGCTGCGGTGGTAGGTTGGGCAGCAACAACGATAGTTGAGGGTGGAAGAGCAAAATTGGGGAAGAGGAGAAGAGGGGGAAAAGGGAGATAAAGAAGGCTCGACAGGCAGGTAAAGAAGGAGCTCAAGGGAAGAAAATGGGTAGGGGAGAAGAAGAAAAAGAAGAGGGAGAGGAGTGGAGGTGTGGACGGGTTAGGTAGTTGTGGTTTGCAGGTGGTAGGGTGGCGGGTTGTAGGAAGAAAATGAAGGGAGGTGTTGCGGTGCATGGGTGTGTATGGCCCAAAAATGGAAGGAAAGGGACGTGGGGAGAAAGCATGGCTGCAGGGGAGGCAGGTGGAAGGGAGGAGTTGTAGGAAGGCATACGTCAATGGTTTAAGAAGAAGAATAAGGGACGGGAGAAGAAGAAGAAGAAGAAGAAGAAGAAGGGACGGGAGAAGAAGAAGAAGAAGAAGAAGAAGAAGAAGAAGAAGAAGAAGAAGAAGAAGAAGAAGAGGTAGGCCGACCGGGCGGGGGAAGAAATGAAGGGGGAGCTGGGCGACCCACTTGCACGAGGGAGAGGGGAAAGGAGGAGGAAGTTGGGCTAGCCCAACCGGGGAAGAGAAAGGAAAAGAAAAAAGAAGGTGGAGACGGGTCTAGATGTGAGGGGGAAGGAGTGGCCTGGTGGCCCCGCGCGAGGGAGGAAGGAGGGACACAGGTCGGGCGGCCCAAAAAGGAGGAAAAGAATAAAATGATGAGGAGGAAAAAAGAAAAAGGAAGAAAAATGAGAAAGAAAAGGAAAAAGAAAAAGGGAAAAAATAAATTAAAATATTTTTTTTAAAATAAAGGTATTTAATTATTTAGATAGAAAATTTAATTTAAATTAATTAATTTATTTAAAATTTAAGATATTAATTTAATAAGGTAATTTTAGTAAAATATGGGTTTGAAAATTTATTTAAATAAAATAAGTATGATAAAATAACAAAATATTTATTTTAATTTATTAAATATCCATATCTATTTTTATATACTCAAAAATTCATAAAATAATTAAATTAAATAAATTTAAAAGTCAGATTATCCCAAATGAAGGTTATTTATTAAATTATAGGTTTTAAATTTTTAGGGTATTATATTTACTCTCCATGGTCAGATACCCTAGAGATAAGTTAGGAGTCCTCATTTTGGATTTGTTTCATTAGTGTGCTTAGTTCCCTAGTAAGACCCTTATTTACTCTATAGGTTACCTGCAAGCCTTAAATGAGGTATCGATACTTAAGAATTAGGTGACCTAGGTTAGAGAGCTTTGTGTAGCCTTATTGTGCCAATTTAACATGTGTAATTTATACTCTCCTGGGTTGTATGGTTCGGATGGTATTATGTTGCCTTTGTGTGCTAGTGTGATCAATGTACTTTATACGTCTCTAGATCACCTCTTATATCCCCTTGAGTAATAAAAATGAAAATAACTAATGTATGGTTATCGGTAATGTATTTGATTATTGGTTTAGTAGTTTCCTTCATGATTACCTATGGTTTTATGGATAGATTATGATGGAATGGTTGGGAGGGTATTGTGTTGCCCTCGTGTGCTGGTTTAACCAAAATATTTTGCACATTTTTGGGTTAACATTGTTCTTTTGGACTTAATTGGAATTTATGTGATGGTCTAGTCAGAGGGTATATTGATGCCTCAGTGCGCCACTATAACCAGAGTACTTTATATATCTCTAGGTTATGTTTTTCTACTTGTGTCATTTTGAAATTTATTGGTATGATTTTTTGAGATTTATAAGATATGAGATGATTTTTATGGAAAATGATTAAGTATAAGGGTATGATGAGAATGCTTATTGGTAATGTATACATTATCGCATGTATAACTCAATATGTTTATGTTATGTTCTTGTAAATATGATTCGATATTTTTTCTCTTGTAATACCTTTTATGTACTCCATGAGACCTTAATATGCTTAGTATTTTATATTTGGTTGCTCAATATTATTGCATTGATGGGTTATATTTCATGGTCCCTTACTTATTCAAAAGGCAGTTGTGACTTTTTAGGATCACTTGTGAGTTCATCTTGATGGCTAGTTATGGGGTTTGAGAATTAGGATTATCTTATATTTGACTCGACATCTTTTGATCTAGATATCCCTAGACTCTTGTGTCTCCATTGTATTTCTTTTCATTTGACTTTTATAACCGTTGTCGGATCTTATATTATCATAACAATGTTAATTTGTAATATAATTTATTATATGCCTCCATATTATTGTTATTATTAAATTAAATATAGTAATGTTTTAGCCTTATCACTTGGTATAAGAATGGTAGAGAAAACCGTACTTATAATAAGTATAGTGCTAATACCCTATGTTTTAATGTTTCAGCTTCTGCAAATATATAATTTTATATTTATTTATGTTGGGTTCAAATCAACTAATTAGTGATATTGATATTTATCTAGCTCTCCTTGTTGAGGATTTAAGGCACATGTGGGATCGTGGAGTTAAAATGTTTGATACACATGTCTAATAGTCATTTAACTTGAGAGTCATGTTATTTTGTACAATAATGATTTTCTAACACATGGAATCTTTCTAGTTATAGCATGCATAGACATTATGCATGCCCTATTTGTGAATAAAACATAATTTTTTTCCCAGTTACCAAAGACTAAGAATACGTCCCATCATGGAAATCATAAGTTATTTCCTATAAGTTATCATTATTGTAGGCAAAGAAAAACTTTTAATGGAAATGTTAAAGAGGATTTATGAATCTGCTCATGAAACTCTACGTACTTGAAAAGGGGTTATTAAATGTGCCTTTTGAAAAAAAAAAGTTGGTTCCAACAAGTGTGTGGAAGCAAAGGCCAATATTGTTTGACTTTCCATATTGGAAACACTAATACATGTGACAATGTTTTGAGGTAATGATCATTAAGAATAATGTATCTGATAGTATAATTGGTACACTTATAAATATGCCAAAGAAGACCGAGGATGGCATCAATGCTAGATTACATTGAGATGGGTATAAGAATATAATTACATTTGTAATAAGTGGGGGATAAATCATTTTTGGATTGTTTGGTATCATAGGTGTTTGATCCCAATATTAACTAGTATTGGGGAAAAATTATCATTTTACCCCTAAAACACAATTAAGCCCATTTCACACATAAAACTCTAATCATATATATTTATTTCACCACAAACATCCATATTCTAGCATGTTATCATACATACATTAATATACATAAATTTACTCAGCTTGTTCACTTAGTCAAACAAGCAAAATTCCAACCTTATTTTAGACTCGTATATTAAATAAGTTGAGCTCAAATTAGGGAGTTTTTGGCTCAACTTGAGTCATTTTGACTTAGAAATTATTATTATATTTTGACATAATCTAGTGGTAGATTTTGATTTTCTTAACATATTTATCATATTTACGGTGATCTATTATTTTTATTTTATTATTTTATTTATCACTTTTATTATTTTCTATTTTAAAACCCCCATTAGTGTTTTTCTTATCTATTTTTTTATGTGATTTAGAGTTTTTATTTTTATTATTTTTAAGTTAGTTAAATAGAGGTGATCCCTCTCAATCCCCGGTATAGAACAATATGGTTTAAATTGAATGTTGGCTACGGCCACACCAATTTTTGGTGCCATTGTCGGGGATTATTAACTTAACCCTTGTTTTGCTAGTTTTTTTAGTGTGTTGTGTCATCCTTTTATTTAGAGGTCAAAGTGCTTATGAGCATTCAAGTCTCTAAATTAATAGGATTTTTAGTAGTAAGTGCATTTCTTTTTTTAGTGTTTTCTTTTTTCCTTTTAGTTTTTTCAGGATTTTTGATGTGTTTTGTTTCACTTTTAACCTTTTCCTTTGAAGTGTTGTTGTCTTTCAGGTTGTTATGAGAGGATCCTTGGGGTATGCACAACTTTGTATGAACCTTAATGCTAGAGTAAATGAGGTAAGTTCAAGTACCCTTGATGATAGACTTAACCAACTCACTACTATTGTTTCACAAGTTGTCACAACTAATGGAGTTATTAATACAAGCGGAGTGTGTCACACACAAGGAAATCCATATGTTTACCATGCACAAGCTATGAGAGCAGGAAGACGGACATAACCCAGTGCTCAATCTTTCAATAATTTCCAAGGACATGACCCCTACACAAGCACATGCTATTCAAAAATGAGGCATCACCCCAACCTTGGATGGGAGATGAATGATCATTAACAAGTGCCATATTCCTTACAAACTCGAATATGAAGCTTTAAAATATTATCAATATCCTCAACAAAAATCTTCTCCAATTTCAAAACCTTCAAGTTCAAAAAAAATGGAAAAGCTTTTTGAAGTATTAACAAATGGGAAAAGCCAACTAATACAAAGTCAAAATAAAAAAAAATGAAAGGATGTTGATGTTAGAGGAGAAAATGGGTTATGTGGTTAACATGATTGATCAATTATAAGCACACAAAGAGCTCTCTAGTACTTTGGTTCCAAATTTAAGTGGGAGTTATGAGTATGATGATGCCATGTCCACATGTGAGGATGAGCTAGTTAAGGAGGTCCCCATGGAGCATATTGAAAAGCACGATCAGGTGTAAGAAGAGCTGGTAAAAGTACAAGAAGCACCTCATCAAAATAAGGATCAAGGGAACAAAGAGAAGCATATTGATGGCAAGACTATCACTTTTATCTACCATAGACCATCTTTAGACATTTGTTCCCCAATTTTGCTTAGAGATGAGAATGAAACACGAGGTAAGCCCTTGAACCACTTTGATTTTATTTATGCTAACCATACTCCTTATTTTTCCTCTTTTAGAAGGTTATATGGGTCCAATATTGAAGAGAGTAACCAAATCATCTTGGATACATCCAATAAGAAGTATAATGCTCCAAAGGAGAGGCTATGTTGGAAAGATGTGCTAAAAGACTTTGAGATGAGACAATATGTTCCTCCTTTGATAGAGAGACCACCATACATTGAAATTGAGCAAAACAATTTCTCTTTATACACAAGCTTAAATCTCATGATAGGTAAGTTGCATTCTTGCTGGGTCAAATATTTTATTAAAATTAATATTTTATCTTTTTCTACCTTGTAGGATATAGATGATCGTCATGAGGAAGGATTTGGTGAAGCAACTCTTAAGTAGATGTACCCACCTTGAATGAGTAAACCAAGATCATGTCAGGCTGATGACATAAAAACAAGCGCTACTTGGGAGGCAACTCAATGTGTTAGGGGAGTTTTCTACCATTTATGTATTCTTATTTATTTAATTTTATCTTTCTATACTTAAAATTATATGTTCCTTTAGTTGTTTACACATTGAGGACAATGTGTGATTTAAGTATGGGGGTGTGAATGTTTTTTGTGTTTGCATGAAAAAGAAAATAAAAAAAATAATTGAAAAAAAATATATAGATCTTGTTTTGTGTTTTTAGAGTCTTAGGAGCCCTTAACTAGTTAATAAGGATCATGTATTTGAAATATAATGAAAAGAGGATTATAAAATCGAGATAAAGTAAGTGGAGATTTTTTATGTTAATTTCGATATAGGAAACACATATCTATATATCTAGATGTGATTGTAGAAATAACATGTGTGATTTTCTAACCATCGACATAGCATGTTGAGATCCATCATATTCCTCGATGAGCTTTTGAACCATATATACCTTCATTTTTCTGAACAAATTCAAATAAACTTTTCTACTTATCTTGACTTCAAATTTTCTTTGTAGACTTCATATATGTTTAATTGCTATGATCAAATTACTTGTCATAACTTTGTAATGGACTCTAAAGATCATTAGAACTTACTCTTATGCTAGTCGAAACTTATAGTTAAAACATGATTTGATTGAGAAAATGATAAAGGCAGCTTAGGATTTTTCCACCACATGACCAAATAGCTTGACCCTAATTTATGTGCACATGATATTGTAATACCCCGTATTTTTAAAACCTAATTTTATTAAGCTTAATGATTTTATTAGCGTAATTTGATGTAAAAAAAATAATTATTTTAATTTTGATTTGTTTTATGGATTTATCGACGATTTTGAATTTATATTTTAATTTAAGTAATCGTTGTCGTTGTGAACCATTTTAGACAAATTCGTTCGCGACTATGATTTTATTATACTCTTTTAATTTCGATTTTCGGTTAAAAATATGTATTCCCGTTCTTTCTCGTATTTTGATTTTTAATATTTTAGATTCATTTTCGATTATAACTTCGTCATGTGATTACGACCTTATTTTTGGAGTTATATTTCGTTAACTAAATATATTATTTAAATTATAGAATTTGTGTTTAAATAGTTAAATTTATTTTAATGATTTTATCCGTAGAAAGTATTTCCGACTTTAAATTTATTCATTTTCGGAAATCTTTAATATTTGGGAAGTTTTAAATTTAAAAAAAAAAAGATCTTCGGAGTTTATTTATGAAATTCTTTCTGGAATTAATTCTCTTTCGTTTTATGCTTTTTGGTTTACGGGAAACCGATTTCAGAAATTATTTAAATTAGTTTTGGTTTATCCGAATTTAACTTAAATATTTTAGTATATGTTTTAAATAATTTTTCGGGGTCTTATAATGTATTTCCATAAATAATATAAGTTTTTACGTTCGTCGGTAAATTCTTCCGAAAATGTATCCGAAATTTTTTATATAGCTTTTTATTAATTTTAAGCCTTCGGATCCGTTCGAAATAAATTTTCATTAAATAAATTTTATATAAAATCTTCCAATAATACTTTTATAATTTTAGTATTTTATTTTATGTGTATTTGTAAAAAAAAAAAACCCCCGCACCTAGCCCCGACCGGCGCCCCTCCCTTCTTTTTCTTTCCCTCTTCCCTTTCCCCGACCCCCTGTTCTGCTCCCATAACTTTGCGCAACCTCCCTCACCACCTCTTCTCCCCAGCTCCTCCCCGCTCCGGCCAACCTCGCCAGCACCCGTCGACCGCCGCCGCCGCAACCACAGCAGCAGCAGCCACAGCGGCCAGCTCAACAGCAGCCACCGCGCAGCAGCGGGCGACGGCAGCAGCAGCAGCAGGCCACGCAGCTCGCGCCACCGTCCGGTCACCGGCGAGCTCGGGCGACCACCGTCGAGCCAACCTCGACCCCCGACGAAGCTTCCCTAGCCTTCCTTTGCCCCGATTTATCGGTTTTTGTTTGGTATAATTTTCGAAAAACCCTAACCCTTATTTTGATTAATTGGGTATGAATTAGCTTATAAAAAGCTAAATTGATTGTTTGATTATGTATATATATGCTGTAAGAATGATTTAGATGGGTTAATTGTATGGTTGTATTGGAATTTTGGAAATTTTGGATTTTTAGTCGGGTTATACCCAAATTTTTCGGATCCGCCCGTTTTTGTGATCTCAGACAAATTGATTATACAATATGTTTTAAAATGTATCCAATTTCATTTTGGAACCGTCAATTTGATAAATTTATGCAGGTTTTATCGGAATTTGATTCCTAGGTCAAATTTTGGGTGTAATGAAATTGGGTCGTATAATTGAGCCGTTTCGCTCAATTGATTTTATAATATTGTTTAAAATGTATTTAATTTTATATTGGAAGTGTTGATTTGGGAAAATTGTGTGTAATTGATCGGAATTGGATTTTTAGGTCAAAACTACCGCGGGTTTAAATTGGTTTGAGTAATCGGGTTATTTTATTCAATTGGCTATATAAATTACATTAGAATATGTTTAATTACATTTTTGAACCGTCAATTGATATGTTTTGGCAAGAATTGATCGGATTTGCGTTTCGGGCTCAAAAACCCTAATTGTGCTAAATTGCGTATTTCTTTTATTGGTTTTGAGCAATTGATTATTTGATATGTTATAAAATGCGTTTAAGTGCATTTCTAAACATTCAATTTGATTAAATTCATAGAATTTGAACTAATTGTATTTTCGGGCCTAAAACCCTAAATTTTAAGTGAAATTATGAAACCGATTACTCGTATTGTTGTTTTTCTAAAATTGAATTTATAGAAATAGTTGAAATGGTATTAATTGCTTCTAAATACCTTTAATTTGAATTGATTAAATTGAATTACTTGAGTTTGTGTCGTGGGTATTAAAAACCCTAATTTTCGAGGATGACTTTATAAAATTGATTTTTGCTATGTGTATTTTATCTAATCGAATTCTATCTTTGGGTTTTAAATCATTTAAATTCTGCTTTAACCTAATCGGTTTGGATTGGGTTCTATGTAAATGGTTGGGTTACTTATTTAGTTGTAAAACCTAATAAATAAGTTATTTTCGATAAATTAGCTTATGATCGATTATTCTTTCTCGAGCTTTCCAAATTAAGTTGAAAGGTCCCAAGTGATATTTGTATTAATCCGTTTCGATTTAGTTTTAACCTTAAATCTTAATAAAGCTATGCTTTTAAGTTCTAATTTTTGGTCACATTTTCTAAGAGAGATCATTTGGGTTGTTTGTGTTTGTTTAATTAGAATATGTGAATTTTTGATTGATAGAATAGTTTCTAATTTAGTTTTCGATTTCTATCGGATCTAGGAAAGCTTTCTCGTGGATCCACGAGCTAGGGATCTCTCTCCCTCTTATCTCGCTTAGCTAGCTTCGGATCCAGGTAAGTCTCTACTTACCTCTACTTATGGGTATTTAGTAAGGACGAAGCTATGGCATTGTGCTATGTGTGATGTGATGTGTTGATTGTTGTGTCCACCATGCTAATGTGTGTTATATGATGTATGGATAACTTGTCTCATGAGTAGCGCAGCTTGGGAATTGAGGTACGTCGTGTGTGCTTCCATGATATGAGGATGACATGCTTTATGTGTGATATTCTATTGTGTTGATACGGCCCTCTAGGACATGCAACTAGGGTTTCGGTACTATGAAATGGGACTAAAAGAACAATGAGACGGGGAATGGGAAGTGAGACCATTAAGGGGGATATGGGGTTGACCCAAATGAATAAGAGATAAGAAATATGTATGGGAATTCTAGAGGTTGCATGGGGACTTGAGAGTTGCATGGAGTGGATAAATTTTGCATGGGGGTGATCCTTACGTGTGAAAAGTTGGTTTAGGGTGTAAATAAGCAAAAAGGAGAGTTGTGGAGTGATCGGAGACTTGTGAGGAAAAATAATACGTAGGTCGGTGTAAGGGTGTGTGAGGGACCCGATTAGGGTTTTGGGAGGAAGTGATAATCTGGGAATTTTGGGAAGTAAAAGTGATTAAGGGAGAGTAGAGTATGGGTTAAGAGTGAGAATTCTATTATACAAAAGATGAGAATGGGTTTCCTTATGAAAGAAGAGACTTGGGGATGAAAAGAGAGAGGTTACTTATGGAAGAAGTGAGGTGTTAGGGTTTGATGTGGCCAACTAAGGTTTTACCGAGTACATGCGAGGTCGAGGAATAAAAGGGTATGACTTGGGGTTTGACTTAATAAGGGTGAGATGTGGGGTGAAGAATGAGTAATGGTAAGGTAAGTGAGAAGAGGTTGGGCCACATAGGTCCAACTAGGATTTCCAAGGGGAAAACCCTAGAGGTTGAGAATAGGCGAGATCGATGTCGTAGGGTGTTGGGTTTAACCTACACTTCCAGAAGTTGGTCTCTCATTATGTGTGAGCTTAAGGGGAAATAATGTCGGGGTGTGACTAAGGGTGCACGAGTCTCAACATATGGGACGACCCCCCCCCTTGAAAAGAAAGCAGTGGAATGTAGTGGGCATGCATGTTAGGGTGTGATGTGATTCGATAAGACACGAATAAGACATTAATTACGTAAAGCGAAAGACTGATGAGCCCGACCCAGTTCGGTCCACTGGTTAGAATGGTGGCCAGAGGCGTTTTGCCCTGGGTGTTTATTTCCGGTCCACCGGCTATAATAGTGGTCAGAGGCGTTCTGCCCTGAGTGTTTATTCCGGTCCACCGGCTATAATAGTGGGGGATTCGGGCTCGACAGACCCAAACGAATAAGTTAATCCACAAGAAAGATACTAAGTACTTACAGCGAAACACCATGTGAGTCGGGGCCATGATCCGATCCACCGGCTATAATAGTGGATCAGAGGCGTTTTGCCCTGTGCGTTTATTTTCCGGTCCACCGGCTATAATAGTGGATCAGAGGCGTTCTGCCCTGTGCGTATATCTTCCGGTCCACCGGCTATAATAGTGGGGCTCCCGCGCTCACATGGATTAATGAAGAATGCTTTGAATGAAAATGAATGAAGTAATCCATGGGAAAATACTAAGTACTTACAGTGAAACACCATGTGAGTCGGGGCCATAATCCGGTCCACTGGCTATAATAGTGGATCAGAGGCGTTTTGCCCTATGCGTTTATTTTCCGGTCCACCGGCTATAATAGTGGATCAGAGGCGTTCTGCCCTGTGCGTATATCTTCCGGTCCACCGGCTATAATAGTGGGGCTCCCGCGCTCACATGGGTTATTGAAGAATATGTGTGGAATGAACATATTATTAATGAGAATAAAGAATAAGTCTAATTGGACCATGACCGGCTTTTATTATCTGTTACTACATGTTGCTTACGTGAGTATGCCACGTATTGAGTTTTAATAATATGGATTATTCCTACCTGAGGCGTATGAGCCACTTTACATCTCGGTTATACCACGCTTATATGTTAAATAGGATGTTACGTATGTTTTATATGTTACTCTAGGTGTATGGTAAGATTTATGCTGTGGGTTGTGAATATGCATGATATTGTATTAACGTGTTGTACCCGAATTTAATATGCACTTGATGATATCTCTCCTAAGATAGGGTAGTGGGATTTACTCAGTATTGGACCCGTACTGATACTACACTGGTTGAATGGGTCCTATGATGATCCACCGATGGTGGGGAGCAGACCTCTTGTGCAGGTTTAAGATCGGATACTGTGTTGGGGTGGAAGCCTTGACTTGAGTGAGTAGGCAATCCGGATATTGATCCTTCGGGATTTATTTTTGTTTAGCTATATTTTGTATTACGTTCTTGTTTCGAGAAACATATTCTGAGGTTGTAATCCCAAATCGTATTCTAACTTCTGTTTGACTTACCTCTTATTAAGGATTTATGTTAATGTCGTCTTGCGTTTTTTGATACTTCGTACTAAATGTTGATTGGATTTAGCCTTAGCACTTAGTACTGGAACGGTAGGAGTGAACCGGTCTGGTACTAAGTGTGGCGGTAATACCCCCTAGTTTACGGTTTTATCCTTTACTTCCGCTAAGTATTTTGATTTTAAACGAAATTTTTCAGTAGTAAATTTAGGGGTGTTACAGATATACACCCCATAGAAGCCCCTTGAGCCTATACATTGAATATATATTTTTCTTCATCACCCACATTAAATAACCTTCAGACCTTAATATCCTTACCCTTGCATAAAGCTAGTGGAAGGGGATCATCATTATGGATATGGAGTGGTTGTGTATGTGAAAGAAATTTATGTATTTATTCTAGGAAAGGAAGTAGTTATGTTTGGTGGTAGAGATAGAACTTATATATTTGTTATATTGCCATCATTCATCTTTAAAAAAATGATTGGAAAAGAAAAAAATTAAAAATGAAAAAAAAGAGATTCAAGATAAATTGAAAAAAAAAGAGAAGAAGAAGAAAATTATAAAATATAAGGAAGAGAGGGAGTTGTGGAGATGATGTTGAGAAATTTCTATTCATGTTCTATTTTTATCTCATCGTTATAGTTTGGTGTTAAGGTGGAGATGTGTATCATTGATGTGGAGTTCATGTTTACATTTCATATGATTATTAGAGTTCCACTATTTCTCGACCTTTTTAGCACCACAATCCTAGAATACTCTGTACCCTTCTATACCTTAAACCCCATTACAACCAATAAGTAAGTCATATTTGATTCTTGAAATGAGAAGCCTTTGATCTGATTGAGATTAGTCACAAGAGTTAAGCATATGGTTCGGTCCATTTGGCATGTATTTGGTATCTTTCATGAGATTTTATCCACAAGAATATGAGCCTTATTTATTTATATATATGAGTCGTTTGTCATCTTTATCATCTTATCTCACATACCTGATTATTTCTATTCATTTGTAACCATGAATCTAATAGAGAGAAAAAATTAAGGGTATCCATAGTGATGATGGATCCTGATGTGAATAAGGTGTGGTAGATCTTCATACATAATATTGATATGTCCATACCTTTCACGTTTATGTGTGAACCACGTGTTGAATTGATCCATTAAATCTCCTAATACCAAATCTTGGTTGATTGCTAATCTTAACGTATGAAAGTAAAACATTGTGGGAAAAATAAATGGTTAAGGGTGTTAGGTGTGGTTTTATTATTATTAATTTTTTCAATATGTGTGATTTTGTGAGTATATCCTCTATGAAACCCTCACGAGACCTTACTCATCCTCTAAGGGTGACTTAGGGGTTTTAAAGACTTGTTGCACATGCTAAGTGCAATCGTGAGACCTATGAAAGTGGTTAGTTAGCATATTTTTATTCGATTTGAATCATAACTTGCTTGAGAACAAGCAAGAAGCTAAGTATAGGGGTATTGATGAGTTCATATTTTTACATATTTTATACCCTTATAATCTTATTTTTTGGTATTTAATTTGAGTAACATATGTGAATAATTATGATTTTATACTTAAGTGATAATAATTATATAAATTTTATTATTTAAGCTAAAATAGCATAAATTAAATAAATTTAGAGTATAATTTTATTTTGCAAGTAAAGTATAAAAAAAAGGTTAGGCCTTTGGCCCAACAGCCCAAGGACCAAAGGCCTAGAAAGAAAAGCAACATGCGGCGGCTGCTATAGAAAAAATAAATAAATAAAAAGTCAAGGAAAACAGTAGAAGAAGCCAATGAAATAAAAGGGGAACCAGCGAAGCAATGAAGAAAAGAAGAAAAAAAGATAAAAAAAATAGAGCAATAGACGGCCGCAAAGTAAGGAGAAGTTAGGAGAAAAAAAACACAGGGGAGAGTAGGCTAGCGTATAGGAAGAATAGTAAGGAACAGAACCATAGAAATTTAGAGGAAGAGCCACACGAAAATAAAGAGAGGGATGGCAGGAGAGTGAGAATGAGGCACAAACAGGAACGAAATTTAAGAGGAAAATTGTAGGAAAAGAAAAAGTCACTAGCGCAATAGGAGAAGACGAGCAAAAGAAAGAGAGGGAGCATGGGAGGGTTGACGTGCGGCATGAGAAGAAAGCAGCAAAGTGAGGGTGCATAGGCGCATTAGATAAGTAGTATAAGGTGTATAGACCTGCTTTTAGTTTATAACCTAGTCGATCTCTTTCTCATGATTAAATATTAACTTAAAAATTATTATTATTATATTTTGACTTAATCTAGTGGTGAATTTTGATTTTCCTAGCATATTTATCATATTTGCAGTGATCTATTATTTTTATTTTTTATTATTTTATTTATCACTTTTATTATTTCCTATTTTAAAACCACCATTAGTGTTTTTCTTATTCATTTATTTTGTGCGATTTAGAGTTTTTATTTTTATTATTTTTAAGTTAGTTAAATAGAGGTGAGCCCTCTCAATCCCCAATATAGAACAATACCCTTATTTATCAGTTCTACAATTGTTAAAAAGATGGTTTAAATTGCATGCCGACTACAACCACACCATATCATGAAGAATAGTGGTGTGAGTATAATATCATAAGCTTTGTATGTAGCAAGTGTAAGAGACAAAAACCCTATTTATCCATTCTTAACGTTGTACGAGGTGATCGGGCATATATGTCTATTAGATTACAACTCCTTAAGACTTTCTTTATTTGAATGTAAATGGGTTGACAATCAAAATAGTACTTCTATTAAGGAAGAGGGGATTATAACGGTGGATATTTCCAGACATAGTGATACAAATGACTCATTTATATCGGCATCTCAAGTCAAATAAGTGTTTTATGTTACTTATCTAGCCAATAAATAATGTTTTGTAGTCTTGTTATCAAATAAATGGTATTATAACATAGAATGGGAGAATGTGTTGACTATGGACCTACCTTGTTCGTCTGATATTGGTGAAGTTTATATGTAGGATGATCACAAATAATGGTTTTATGAACTTAAATCAAACTTTGTGGATAAGGTAGATGCCACAACGTAAAGTAATGTTGGTGAACGCATATGTAAATATACTATAAAATATTTTAATTTTATGAACTTTAGAAGTCATGACTTGTTGAAATTGTATATTAAATTTGTAGATGAAATATATTTATGATCAATGCATGCTATATTGTATGCATAATTATTTTTTTGATGGTTTAATGCAGGTATGTCATAAGATTTTCATAATGAAGATGTCAAGCCTATGAGCCAATAAGAAAATCCTTTGTTATCTTTCTTAGTATCTTTAGTTCACATGGTAAAGATGTTACTAAGACCATGAGAACCAAATATACCAAGTAGATAACAATAATATTCATTTTTGATCAATGCCTTGTTATAAAATCTATATTTGTTTCTATCTTGTTTGAAAATTCTATTCTTTAATCTATTTTAATAATTTATATAAGTAGTTGATGTAAATAATTTTAATGTAAATTGATTGATGTTATGAGTGTTTAGTGGATGTGTATATACATATGTTATACTAAAACTTATGAGATGGATAGTTGATGAAAATATATAGTGCAAACTTTAAAGTCTAAGATAGGATATACAACACTGATACTTATATATCAGTTGGGAATGTATGCAATTTTTGCGTGTAAGTAATTGTGAATAATATAACTTGTAGGTGCAATGTTAATTAAAAAAAATTCACTATAGAGGATAATTTTAGATCATAACCATCATTTATTCCTTTGTAGGAAAATCTTGAAGGTTTTAGATGGAGGTTCTAACTACCAATCACCATTTATATTACAACATATATGGTTGTTATAGGAGAAAATCGTCATCTATAGTTCAATAGGAAGCACATGTGAGACTTTCCACTACATTTATCGCTTAGAATAACCATCTTTGTGAAACTCTAGATGGTGGTTTTAACCCACATTCATCGTCTATACTCTCCCATAAGGCTCTATTTTTTATTTTCCATTTCATTATAGATGGTTATATTTTTAATTATCATCTATACTATAAATTGTTGTAGCCTACATGATCATTCTTTACGTTGTATTTCTTTCTTTTCTACCATCATCTATGCTCCTTTTGTAGCAGTGTAAATAGAGTGATTGCATGAATCAAGGAATGCTAAGTCCATATTATAAATTCGTATTAATGATGACACAATTCTAGTTATTTATTCAATTAAAGAACAAGGACATATACATATGTTCAAGATAAATATCATCAACAAACCCATTATGATGTTACAATATCCAAAGCAAATCTCACCAAGGAGCACTTGAAGGTTATAAGGTTCAAAGAAAGCCTATAAAGTAGATATAGGGTCTTTTTCACTCTTAAAAGTAGCAGATTAGTACCGATAAAACATTGAAAAGGCATTATAAAGCGCAATCCTACTTTAGAGGTCATCCTAAAAATAGATATCCTAATTTGAACTAAAGTCTCTACAACTTTAAATTTTAGTATTTTCATTCAAAGAGATTAATAGCCAATATTTAGCCAAAGATACACTCTTATCAACACTAAATCTCTTTCACTTTGCATTACGTATACACTCGGTCACAATGGATCACTCACTTAAGCATGTCATCAAAAACTCACTCGAAACACTTAACCATTAAGAAAAGTTAACTTAAAATCAATAGTTAAAATACCAAAGTTTAAACAAAAAATCAATTAAGGTTAACAAAAGTTCAACTAAGTCCAATTTACTTGGCTTATATATGCATTACTATTATGAACCAAATTGCCCTTTTAAACTCTAATCCACAATTAAGTGACAAAATCCTCATATTGATTTTCCACCAACAAAATTCAAGATAGCATTAAAATTATTTTATTTAAAACACTTTGAGGCCAAAAATAGGATTTAGAAACAATTTCCAACAAGTAAAAAGAGAATTTTGCCCCTAGGTCCAATTAACACTGTATTAAGCCATTTTGATGTCAAACACTATTATTAAATTAAATTTTAAAAAAGGGCATAAATGCCCCTAAAAATATTATTTTAATAACAAAATACAAATATTTATTTTCTAAAATGACTAAATTACCCTTATGACTTACTAAATCCATTTTTCAATTAAAATCTCAATGCATTTATAACTAATATGCGACATTTAATGCACTTTTTATACTCTAAATATTTTCACATAAAATAGGCAATTTTTCTAGAAAAATTATAGATTTAATGAAAAATAAAAATGCTTTTAAACATGATGTAGGAGAAAACACTCAAGAATTGGCATTCCTCATTATGTTACCAATTGTTCTTCATTTAGAAAGGATATCCCACAAAATTAAAGACAAACGAATGGTTACGTTGCTAGTTATAGATGAAACGTACCATACAAGCTACTAGGCGTATGCGTGCATGTGCATGGCATGCATGGAGGGCATGGCTACGTTCATGGGAAGAATAGAATGCAGCTTGGACGTGCATATTAGTTGGTTTAATTAAGTAATTAATTAATTAGTCGAGTTAGAGGTTAGCTATAAAATAAAGTAGCATAAATCTATTTTTGAAGAATATTATATCTTCTTATGTCTTTATCTAGGTATCTTTTGAAGAATTATACCTTTAGCTAGTAGATGGAAATATCTTGTAATCAATAGTCTTGGCTATATAAGCCATAGAACCCACGTTAAAGAAGGCATCAAGAATTGAATTTGAATGAAAATTACAAGTATTGATTATTAAATTCTGCGTGTGTTCATATCAATTTTAATTGAATTTGTGTGAACAATTAATCTTGAAACCCTTAATCTTTTCGTCTATATGAATTAGAGATTAATTAATATCTTTCTAAACTCCATAACCCAGACCATTATTAGCCATAATCAATGTCCAAATTCGTCCAAATCAAACCCTAAACCATAACCTTAATTTGCTAAACCCTAACCCTAATTTTCAAACCCTAACCCACGAAACCTTATACTCTCAAACCCTAATTTCCGAATCGCCTTCTTCATTATCACATCATTGTCGAATCATCATCCTCATCATCTCATCAGATTTGAATCACCTTCATCATTTATTCATCACCATCGAATCATCATCGTCATTATTCTACCATATTCAAATATCTACATTCTTAATTCAACACTTTCAAATCTTCATCTTCCTAATTCCAACATAATTGATCATTAGTTTTACACAATTGATAATTCCATATTCCCACACACATCAAAAGACACTTAAGCATTGATTTAACATATCTAATCATAAATATATTTAAAATCAAACAGCATGTAAGAAAATTCATGTAAAACACTAAATAAACGACATAGGACACTAAAAATAATGAAAAAAAATTATAAGAATAGAATAATATGGTCAAATTTTGAGAGAAACAATATCGAGAAACAATTAGTTTTCAACCCTTTACATGCCATACACACTTCAAATGCTGAATATATATAAAATGCTTGTCTTATACTTGAAATATAAAATTCATAATATCACATACTTGATATTCTTAACATGTTTCACATTCATTTTCACAAATAATATTGTTGGGAGCTAATGTGAATACATAAGACCTTATATGATAAAATTAGGATTTATATGATTTAGTAGAGAAAATCACTCAATAGCAATAATTTGGGTGATAGATGATACTTATTATGTGTAGAAACAAAATATTATGAGAAAGAATTAGTAATAATTCCAACAAGATTTTGAAGAACATAATTTCTCTCTCAAGAATTTAAGAAAAATAAGTTCTATATCTCTCTCTAAACATCATAAATAATAGCCTCATTCTCAACATTTATCTAAAGATATAAAAATATTCGGTGTAAATACACATCGATAATCATGGATAATGCTACCAAAACTTATATATGTGTAGAATAATTAATAACATTTTTAGTACTATAGTGAGTACATGAAAAAGATGTGTGGGCATCGTGGAATTTTAGATGACATTTAGAGGAAAGAGTTTTCCCATTGGTTTCATTCTAAGGTAAATGATATAAATGTTAAGCTGAATAATTACTCCTAGTTAATCAGATGTGAGATGAAATTGATAACTATTTTTATTAACTATTATATAAATATACAACTTATTTATGTTGGGGCACCCATAAAAACTAATGAAATATTATCTCTATCCAATGGTCCATCGAGTGTGGATACAACTTATACCAATTATATCATAAATGGTAGTATATTCTTACCTTATGATAGAGAAATAAATAAAAGAACACAGAATAATGATATGTATGTCCTTAAAAGTCAATTGTGAATGTTATTATAGATGGATGCATTAGATCATCGAACTATCTTACTTGCAATATCGTTTTTTTTATTCAAGTGTAAGCAACTCAACATCAATATGAGGAAGAAAGGATTCATATGAAATAACAGCATTACAAGTGTTTGAATTAGGTATGAATGCCACAAGGATGATTGTTAAATATTAAGCTCTCAATCAAAGCAAGTATAATATGTTGATACTCTATTTAGTGTCCTCATTGGCAAGTTTTGTGGGAAGTCAACCTATCACATTTAGGATCTAAATGACGATGATGATGAGCAAATAGATGTTGTTGATGAGGTTGATTCATCTACTATATATTGGGATGTTCAAGCTAAAAATCATGATAATCTAACTATTTGATATGCTAGTGTTAGAAGAAATGAGGTCCAAAATGACAAGGCACATATAGAGACCATACCTAGCACTATAGATAATGTTGTAAATTCTTCAATCTTAGATAGTGAATAACATGCATGTAGTGAACTAATAGTACTAGGAGGATTGATTATTTTATTCTATTGAGATTTGTCATGTTGTACTTATTATCCACTTATGCTATTATCTTTAATATATTGTAATATATCTATGTGTGATTGTTAGTAAGTTATGTTTACTATCGTTATTCAATTTATTGTTAAAGATTTTTGGGTATAACTAAAATTATGACGAGTCTTCAAGACAAGGATAGTAATAATAACCTCTTCAACATCCGTCTAGTATCCCATCTTAGTGCTAGTCGGGTAATAGCTTTTATTGTTATGTATGATATTAGATAATAAAGTAATGGCATACTCCATTTTAATTATTGTGTTAGCTAATGCGATGCGTGTTGTAGCTCTAATACACCCCACTCATAAGAAGTCAAAATCCTTAAACATGCATGAGGACTTCAATATGAATAACTACATCAAATTTTACCTCCGATGTCCATGTTTGATAAGGCATGCAAACCTTTTAATCATAAAGGTACACTATTTTTGAGACACATGGGGAATGAGTGAAATGCCCCCACTTTCACAACAATATTTTTTTTAGTTTTGAGAGGGATTTTGTAGAAGTAAAATAAGAAATGCAGGGTGTTACCGTCGCATCTAAAGATGGAAAAGGTACAACTATTACCTACTCTATGTTGGGTGAAAGGTTAAAAGTACCCTCATACCTCAAGGATCAGTTGTATCTAACTCCTAATCTAAGACCAATATGAGATTTACTACATGTAGAATCAAAGTGAAAGATAATTCTTAAAATGAAATAGATTAAACCATAAATAGAGAAGTGTTACACGTTTAATTTTACATTGTAATCATAAAAACAACTATAGGGAAATAATGAAGGAAACATAGGAGTAATATCCTATGCAAAATCTAACATTTCTCCCTCGGATAAGACTTTACAAGAATGACTTACTTGAAAAATAAGGCTAAGTGATTGTAATACCCTAATTTTTTTATCTAATCGTAATCCTAAGAATTAGTAGCTTAATCAAATCCTGATCTTTATTCCTAGTAACTTTTAATTTAACCTAACACAAATTCCAAATTATTTATATTTTAATCTTACCTTAGTTATTTAATCACAATTTTTAAACCTAATCCTAGCCATAATCCCATGCTTATCTTTCTTTTCCCTTTTTCTTCTTCTTCTTCTTCTACCCAATTTTCCCTCTTCCCTATGGCCTTGTGTGTTCCTTCTTCTCAACCCCGACCAAACTCCTCCTTGTCAAGCTTCCCAAGTGATACAGGAGCATCTATGGATTCTCAAAATAATAAGGATTTGACATACTTAGTAGTGGAGCCTATTACAATATGTGTCTTTGATGATAATATTACTGACTATAACAAGTGTACTTTGATTATTTATTATATGTATATAACATATTTGCAAGGATAAGATTCATACACTTCAATATGTCAACACAATTAAGCTTTTATATGTTACAAGTTGTTACAAGTCAAAGGGAAATATTATGTATGGAAGTCAAACTTAAAATTCAGGAAGACCTAGTTATCATTCTTATGCAAATTAGGGATTTTTTTAGTTGTGTCCATGTAATAATTAGCTACGTTTGTTTGTGATACTTTTTTATTTGATTCATATATTATATAGGTTAGTGATATGTTGCAATTACTAGTTAGCGTTCTATTTAACCATGTGTGTATTATCTTGGCCACCTTAGGGTGCTATTTAATGAAGTGTGAATACCCATATGAGTCATGGTCGACACATCTTGTAACATATGAGTCAATTATATTGACTCTAATACAAGTATTACACTTGGCTATCTTTTATCTTTTTTGAGTGAAATTTCTAACTAAGACTACTTGGTGTAATCTTAGATAGAGTAATTTGAATGTATTATGGGAAAAACATTCAAAGTAATCTTCTTGTTGAATCTTGATTGAACATTCATACCATTCTTTAAATCTTGTTTGAATTTTGCTTGAAGATTCTCCTTATTATTCCTCATCTTCAAACCACCGATCCTACTTCCTTCTTCTAACCTTTGAATCTTCCTTCTCCTAAGAAGATTCACACCATTTTTGGATTCAAATCTAGGTTGATTATTTCCATCATTCAAATAGACAACCTATCCTTCAATCTCCCTTATTTTATTTATCCATGCAAACACATGCAAACATGAGAAGCCCAACCTTCTTGGTTTATCTTCAAAGTTCTCTTTGAATCTTCAACCCTCAATGTTGAATAACTTCGGCCTCCTCATTGTCTTTTCCTCAAATTTCACTGAATATCTTTTGGATATTCAAACTCAAATTCATCCTCCCTTTGCCCATCCAAATTGGAAACACAACATCTTCGGTTTCTCCTTCTTTCTCCCAAGTTTATTCAAACCCTAGTGCACGTCTTTGAACTCCATTAAGCCTTCTTAATCATCTTGATTTAAGCAAGAAGAATTTCGTAAGTATTTCCACACCATTTGAACATTAGTTGGATGTTTCTTCTCTTTTTTCTATCTTTGCATTTATTCACTCACAAGAAGATTACTTAAACCATTCTTGATGTTACAGTTAACTTCCTCCACAACTTCATTCGTGATTTCACTCGTGTAATATTCATCCATCTCCCTCCATCAAGAATCCTTCATCATGAATCAATAATTGGTGGTGTTCCTCTCAACCAATTCCTTTCCATTACTACTTCATCTTCACAACCAATAAGTTTCCAAGATTCTTGAAGCTCCACTAATAATCCATCAAGAACCAACATCAAGTAGCAAATAAACCTTAATGAGGTTGATTGCAACGAGAATAATAGACATGGTTGAAGAAGTTTCCATAAAATCTATGTTTCACACTCATCAACAACTTGCAGCAAGTGTACATGTTACTAACACACAACTTCACTAGCTTCATTCCATTCAAAACCAACTCCAAATGTTAGAGATGAGAGTAGCCGACAAAGAGACACTCCAACATATGCACAACACCATGGAAGCCACCAATGATCAAGTAGAAGGTATGGTGAAGAGAGCAGTCTAAGCACGAGGTGGACATATCAACAACTGAATGGAGTGCGAAGAAAGGGAGAATGAGAATGGATCCAATGATTTCAGCCACAATCAATGAAGCCATGTAAATTACCAACCAAGTTATAATCCTATTAAAGACAAAGGTATTAAGCTCGACCTCCCTAATTTTTATGGTGAATTAGATGTAGAATTATTTTTTAAATGGTTGCATAAAATAGAAGCTATATTTGAATTTAGAGAGTATGATGATGAACATAGATGTAAGTTAGAAACTCTTAAATTTAAAAAAAAAATTCTAGGCTTTCGTATGATAATCTCCAGAGGACTTGGGAAAGGTAAGAAAAAATTAAAATCAAGTCTTGGGAGAAATTAGAAAAAACACCTAAGAAAGAAATTTCTTCTTGAAGAGTATGAACAAGAAATGCATATTAAATTGACTACTCTTACTTAGTGTAGAGGAATACATTAGGGAATTTGAAAGACTATAATTCTTGTGTGACATGCAAGAAAGAAAAGAACAAAAATGTGCTTGATGCTTAGATGGACTTAATAACTTGATTGGAGATAAGGTTGAAATGTTTGCCTATGATTCTCTTGATGATTTGACTAAGCTAGCATTAAAATGTGAAATACAAACTAAATATACCAATGCCTATGCTAAAACAAATGCTTAGACTTCTAATTTAACCAAAAACTATTCAAGTGCACCTACTTTAAAATATAGGACACATATATCTTCAATAAATGATAAGAAAATCAACCCTAACTAAGATGAAAAGGGTAAAACCAAGGTGAATGATATGTCTAATAAGTAATGTTTTAAATGTAAAGAATATGATCATTTTTCTAGAGAATGTCGTAACCATATAATTTTACCCTTAAATAAAATAGCAAGTATTGAACCATGTGATGAAAATAATGACCTAGAGACCGAATCTAATGATGATACCTTGAGTATGTATGAAGAATATGCCAATCAATGTTTTGTACTTCAAAGGGTATTATAAATCCAACCTAATAATCCATATACAAAAAGGGATAATATTTTTAAAATAAAGTGTAGAATTAGTGATAAGGTTTGTGGAGTCATTATAGATAGTGGCTCTTGTACTAATGTTACTAATGAGATGATGGTTAAACAAATAGGTTTAGTGAGTACTAATCATCCTAATCCATATTCATTACAATGACTTAATAAGGACAGATGTGCTAAAGTAGATAAGAAAACCCTAATTACTTTTTGAATTAGTGACTATCATGATGAAATATGATGTGATGTATTTCCTATGGATATTTGTGGTATATTACTAGGAAGATTGTGGCAATATGATAAAAATGCAATTAATGATGGTGTAACCAATCAATATATTGTGCTTAAAGATAAAAAGAAGTATAAATTGAAATTATCTTAATGTGATCATATGTAACTTATTAAGACTAAGAATAGTTTATTCTTACGTGAAAAATATATGATTAATTGCATTGAGGAATAGGGTGTTTGTTATGCTTTAGCAGTAAAAGAATCTCAATTTGGGAAGAAAAATTCTAACAATTCAAACCTTACTAGATTACTTGATGAATATAATTATGTATTTCCTCATGACTTACCTCCTAGATTACCGCCTGTTAGAGGTGAAATGCCCCAAAAATTCTAATTTTAAAAATTATAGTTAAATAACATTTTATTTGAAAAATTAAATAAATAAATTATTTTTATTAAAATAAAAAAGGAAATTTATTAGGGCAAATCAAGAAAAAATTTATAAGTATTTTAATTAGGAGAAATTTGGGTGTTTTAGCTAATTAAGGATACTATTTTAGAAATTAATTAAATAATTTATTTTATTTAAAATAAGAAGGAGAAATTAGGTCCAAATTAATAGTAATTTTATAAATAATTTAATTGGAGAAAATTAAAGTGTCTTGCTAATTAAAATAAAATTTATGGAAAACCTTTTAAAAATCCTAAATTAGCCTAAAAAGAGATTTAAATATTATTTTATTTAATATTATTATTTTTAAATATCCAAAATATTTAAACTAATTTAAATACCCAACCTACCTATTTTTCTCTTTTCCTTTTCTTTCTTCCTTCTTCCTTTATCTTTCTTTCTTCTTCTTTTCTTTTTTTTTCTCCTTCCCGACCTAGGCCAGCCCAGCAGCCCAAGTTCCTTCCCTTCCTTTTCCTTCCTGCGGCCCATTCTCCCTTTCTTTCTTTTCTTCTTCTTTCAGTAGCCCAGACGTTGCGTTTTATCTCCTTTTCCCCCTGGAACGCAACGTTTAGCTTAAACAACTTTAGCCGCCGCCCGATTCGCTCGCCTTCCCTTTCTTTTCTTTTCTTTTTATCGAACCGCTGGTCCACCCCCACCTTTCTTTCTTCTTCTTCCTTCCTCCTCCCCCCGGTCGTCGGAAACCTACAACTCTGTCAACCTACAACCATCCGAAAATCTCACCGTTTGACAGGCCTTTTCTCACTCTTTTTCCCTGCTGATGCATCAATCCCGTCACCCAACCACATCTCCTCTATTCTCACGTGATTTTCCCTCCTCCTTGGCCTATGAAATCACCCTCTACTGAATTTGAATTTCGCCGGCTTTTGTTGCCGCCGATGAGCCTAAACAACCTGCCCGATCCTCCTGTTTTTCCCTCTGACCTTAACCCTCCATTTTACTCTATAAATATCCCCATAATCTGCCCTATATCGAACCTTTGGCTGCTTACCCATAAATTTCTGACCTTTCCACCTCCACCATTTCAAACGCCATTTTCGCCGCCTCCGGCCAACACCGTCGCCCGTTCTGGCCACCTGAGTACTCCCTGCACCACCCTCTAACTAACTACACCTCCCTTCTCCCTCGATTCTTCCTGCCCGAGCCACCTTGGTTGTGCAAAGTTTCCTTCTCAATCAACCTATTCTCTGCCTCTGCCACCCTTCGCACCGTCGTCCGCCACCACTAACGGCGCTTCCACTACCTCGCTCATCTCCCAAACTGTATTGCAGACCCCCTCTACCTTTCCCTACCTTTATTTTCCTCTTTCTCCCTCTCCTCCTCTCTTTCTCTTCTTCTTCCCCATTCGGCCACCACCGCTGCCGCCGTGCACCGCCACCACCCTTATTCTATTCCTCTCCTTCTAGGCAACCATAATCACCTCTACTTTCACCTTCATTCTCCCTATTTTGTTCCTAGCCTTCAACTTTTCCCTTTTTCTTCTCTTTTTCCGGCCGCCGCCATCATGCACCACCGTTGGTGTCGCCTGTCACCACCAGCCTAAGGTTGAACCCTAAACCCCCTAAACCCTTTTTCACTATTTATACAAGCCTTAATCTATTTTATTTCATTTATTCAAAAATTATTATTATTATTATTATTTCTATTATTATTATTTTTATTGAGGGTCGAAGCCCTATTATATTTTTATTTCGATTTTTTTTTATTCTTATTATTTCGATTATTACTATTATTATTATTATTATTAATATGTGATTATTATTATTATTATTACTACTACTACTACTACTACTACTACTATTTCAAAATTATTATTATTATTATTCCATCATTATTATTACAACTATTTGATTATTATTATTATTATTATTATTATTATTATTATTATTTTCATTGTTGGTATTATAAATATCAAGTCTTATTATTCTTATTTTCATTGTTGGTATTATAAATATCAAGGCTGAAACCCTATTGTGCCTATTTTGAATTGTAGCAGTGGTATTATAAATATCAAGTCTTATTATTCTTAATATTATCATTATTTTTATTATTAGCAGTTATGATTATTATTATTATTAGTGTTATTATTATTATTATTATTATTATTATTATTATTATTATTTAATAAGTTTATTATTATTCAATGTAGGGTCGAACCCTACTTCATTTTATCTTCAATTATTATCATTACTACTATTACCATTATGATTATTATCATTTTTGCAATATTATTATGGGTTTTATCATTATTATTATTATTACTATTTCATTATTATTATTATTATTACTAAATTTTGTTAATTATTTTACTAATGTTATTATTATTATTATTTTGGTAAAGGGGTCGAAGCCTTATTTTACTTTATTTTTGAATAATGCCCTTATTATTATTATTGTTACTATTTTTATTATTCTTGTTAATATTAACATTGATATTATTTTTAGTATTTTTGCTATTATTATTTTAGTATTGTATCAAAAGCTTAGTCTTAGAATAAGTTAGCAAATAATAGTATTTTTGGTAGGAGGGAATCTAATTCTAGTTTTTCCCTGATATAGGTAAGATCTGTCAAAGCCCTAAGGAGGCGTAGGAGCGTGCTACAAGACCGGTGTCATTTTTGGTAAGGGTATTACTAAGGCCTCATGTGTGTTTATGCTCATTATGTGATTTGTATGCTATGTATTCTATGTTTATCATTATTAATTATTTTGTATGTGGTATGACATGGAGTTGAAGCATGTTCTTGTGTTGTTATATGGTATGCATATTATGTATATGTGATGAAATATTGTGGTATGTGATGATTGGTTTGTGAACCATTAGACATGCATGTGAGGATGTATAAAAGTGGTATTGTGTGGGAAAAAGGTTGGAAATGAAAAACGGGAAATGTGATGACCAAAGGGGAGTAAGTTGACTAGAGGGAAAATAAGTTGACCTAAGTATTTTAATGATCCTTGAGTGGAAGAATAAAATGGAAAATTTAGGGTTTCGTGTGAGGGAATATAATTTATGGTTTTATATGGGAGAATCTGATCTATGATTTTATATGGGAGAATTTAATCTATGGTGTAACATGGGATAATCTAATCTATGGTGTAATATAGGAGAATTTAATCTATGGTTTGTATGGATTGAATTTAGGGTTTTGTATAGAGAAACCTTGGGTTTTGTGTGGATTGAATTTAGGGTTTTGTATGAAGGAATCTTGGGTTTTGCATGAAAGAATTTAGGGTTTTGTATGGATGGACTTAGGATTTTGCATGGCAGATTTTATGGTGTTGCATGAGAGAATCTAAACTAGGGTTTGGTATGGATGAATCTTGGGTTATGCATGGAGGAATCTAGGGTTTTGTATGGATGAATCTAGGGTTTGCATGGATGATTCTAAAGTTTTTATGTGGGAGTTTTAGGGTTTGCATAAAAAAGTTCAAAGGTTTGCATAGGGAGGTTAGCATCTACATGGGAGTAAAGTTTACGTATGAAAAGTTGATTTGGGATGTAAGGAAGGTAATGTAAGTATTGTTTGGGTGTTTGAACACTTTGGATAAAAAATAGTACGTGGAGCAATATAAGGGTACGTAGGAGATCGAGCTAGGGTTTGTGTGGACAATTAGGGTTTGGTGTGGCTGCTTAGGGTTTTGTGGTATCATGTGTATTTGGTGATTAAAGTATAATTATGAGGATGGAATTTATGAGTTGCTGTGTGTGGAATAGTAAAAATGATTTGGGTTGTATGAGGTGGAGTAAGATGGGCCACCTAGGCCTAAATTAGGGTTTTTGGGAAGTTACAGGGTTCTCATGATATGATACGGGTTAGTTGGAGGATAAGTGTAGGGGGAGTGATTTATGCATGTTTCGGGGGAAAAGCTTCTGAATAAGACACTTAAAGCATTAATCATTTAAAGTTGAAGATTATTGAGCCAGTCCCAAACCGGTCCACCGGCTAATAATAGTGGTCAGGCTTTGTACCTGTGAGTTTTCGGTCCACCGACTATAATAGTGGGGGATTCCGTGCTCAACAAAACCGAACATATTTGTGCCAAGACATGGGAAAGACACTAAGTACTTATAGTGGAACACCGTGCGAAAAGGGGCCAGACCGATCCACCGGTGAATAATAGTGGTCAGGAGCTTTATGCCCTATGTGTTTCCGGTCTACCAGCTATAATAGTGGTCAGGAGCTTTATGCCCTATGTGTTTCTGGTCCACCGGCTATAATAGTGGGGTTCTCGTACTCGTATGGATTTGATAAAAATCATGGTGTGAAATTAGTTCTAATCAGAGATTAATTAAATAATTAATCCATACTATAAATGGACTTTTATGTATCTACCCGAATGATTGTACATTATTATGTTATCATGATGGATTATGCTCTTTTATTTCTTTTACATTGAATGATTGTACGTTATTATGTTATCATGATGGATTATGCTCTTTTATTTCTTTTATATTATTTATGTGATGTTATGTGTTGGCCTTAGTGTATGGTTACCTTGCTCAGTATGTAGCGTACTGATCACCCTTTTCATGGGTGTTGTAGTAAGCCCTTCTGACTTTGTGCAAGTGGGCGAGACATCAGGCGGAGCTGTGTGTTGAGCATTTTTGGATCCGAGTTCGAGACTAGTGTGGCCAAATTCCCTCTTCTTGTTATTTTGCCTCCTTCTGTTATTTTCTTTGTATCGTATTTACCCCTTTTATGATTCATTACTTGTATTGAGTATTTTAAATGAAAATTTTATCGGTTGTAAGCTTATTTTTCTTTTGGATATGAATTACAATTCTTTACGCGTACTCTGATCTTTGGTGTTATGATCTTTCTAGTTCTTTCATGAACTCTTGATTTAAGTTTAATATTAATCTTTTCTTAGCCTTAGCACTTGGTACTGAAACGATCGGAGAGAATTGGTTTGGTACTAAGTGTGGCGGTAACATCCCCATAATTCTTCCGCTTTAAAAAAAAGTAGTGAATTTTGGGGTGTTACAAGAGGTATAGAGCATTTTATAGATTTAATTCTTGGAATGCATTTACCTAATAAACCTACTTATAGATGTAATCCAAAAAAACTAAGGAATTGCAAAGATAGATGTAAGAACTAGTAGATAAAGGTTATGTGAGGGAAAGTATGAGCCCTTGTTGTGTACCTGCTTTGTTAGTTAATAAGAAAGATGATACATGTCACGTGTACATAGATTCTAGAGCCACAAATAATATTACTATCAAGTATAGATTTCCTCTGACTAGACTTGATGACATGCTTGATGAACTTTATGGTGCATGTGTGTTTTCCAAAATTGACTTAAGAAGTGGTTATCATCAAATGAGAATTAGGAAAGGGGATGAATAGAAAATCGCTTTTAAAACTAATTATGGTCTTTATGAATGAACTATTATGCCTTTTGGGCGCATAATACACCTAGTTCTTTTTTGAGACTAATGAATGAAATTATTCCTCCTTTCTTAGGTAACTTCATTGTGGGTTATTTAGATGACATACTTATACATAGTAAGAATGAACATGATCATCTTGTGGGGAAACTAAACTACATGAAAAATTAAAATAAATGTGAATTTATGCTTTCAAGTGTAGTTTTTCTTGGTTATATCATTAGTGGAGATGGTATTAAAGTTAATCCTACTAAGATACAAGCTATTAAAGAGTTGCCTATTCCTAAGAATATTCACCGAGTGAGAAGTTTTCATTTGTTAGCTAGTTTTTATAGGAGATTTATTAAATATTAGTCCACTATAGCTACACCTATTACTCAACTCATGAAAAAAAAATTAATTAGGGGAACTAAAGCCACTAAAACCTTTGATATCCTAAATTGTGTAATGCTCCTATGTTATCTATTCCTAATTTTGACCTACTTTTTTAGGTAACTTGTGATGTTGGTAGGGTAGGGATAAGAGGAGTTCATTCACAAGAAAAAAGACCTACTACATAGTTTGTTGAAAAATAAAATGGATCTAAATTGAAGTATTCTACATATGATAAGGAATTCTTTGCCATCATACGTATCTTAGAGACATGGAGTCATTATTTGAGTCCTAAACCCTTTCTATTACATTATGATATTACGAGTTTGAAATATTTACATGGTCAAAAGAAAATTAGTCCAAGACATGAAAAGTGGATAAACTTCTTACAATCATTTGTATTCTCTATCAAACACTTAGATAGAAAATAAAATGTAGTAGCTCATGCTCTTTCTCGAAGGTCTACATTTCTTATCATATTAGATGCTAAATTGATGGGTTTTGAGATGTTAAAAGAATTGTATCCTAAAGATGAAGATTTATCAAGCATTCAAAGAAAATGTATATCATGGTAATTATGCATTACACGATGGATTTTTATTTGAACTCAATAAAATTTGTGTGCTGAGATAAAGTATTAGAGATTTACTTATTAAATAGGTACATGGAGAAGCTATAGTAAGACATTTTGGTACTCAAAAGGCCTTATAAATCTTACAAGAGAACTTATATTGGCCACACATGATTAAGGGTATAAAACTTATAGCAAACATATGTGTTACTTGTAAAAAGAGTAAAAGTTTTTTTGAAAATATTTATATACACCATTACTTGTGCCTAGTTAACCATGGGAAGGAGTTATTATGGACTTTATATTAGGGTTTAACTAGAACAAAAGAGGTAAACATTCTATTATGGTTGTGTTCTAAAATGGTTCATTTTATTTCATGCAATAAAACCAATGATGCCACACATGTTGCTAATTTGTATTATAAAGAAATTGTAAAGCTACATGGCATCTGTAAAAGTATTATTTTAGATAGAGATGTTAAGTTTCTTAGTTAATTTTGGAAGACATTATGGCACATGTTAGGAACTAATTTGTTGTTTAGTACTTCAAATCATCTACAAATTGATGGACAAACTGAAGTTACAAATCATATTCTTGGCACTTTGTTAAGAGGATTGGTAAATAAAAGTACTAAATATTGGGATATTAAGTTAGCTCATACAGAGTTTGCTTACAATTGAAGTCCTTCAAGTAACACTCACTCAATTTCATTCAATATTGTTTATGGGGTGAGTTCATACATACCTATTGACATGGTACCCTTGAAAAATGTGAGTTTAAAATTTATGAGGCAAAGTAACGAGTTGAATTTTTTCAGAATCTTCATCAACAAATCAACGGGAACATAGAACAAGCTAATGAAAGGTACCAAAAGCAAGCTAACAAACATCGTACTCTAAAGGTATTTTCTCCTGGTGATTTAGTTTGGTTACATTTGTGAAAAGAAAGATTAACCTAAGAAAACATAAACTAATGCCAAGAGTAGATGGGCCATTTAAAATGCTTAGAAAATTTAGAAAAAATGCTTATAAAATTGAACTCCTAGAATCTTATAGAGGTGTTTCAAGGAAATTTCATATTGGTGATTTGTCTAGTCGTTATAGTGATGTCAATTTCAGGATCGATTCTTCTCAAGTCGAGGAGAATGATGCATGAGTATCTATGGATTCTCAAGATAATGGGGATTTGGCATACTTAGTAATGGAGTCTATTACAATATGTGTCTTTGATGATAATATGACTAACTATAACAAGTGTTATGTGAGTAATTCTTATAGGTATGTAACATATTTGCAAGGATAAGATTCATACACTTCAATATGTCAACACAATTAAGCTTTTATATGTTATAAGTTGTTACAAGTCAGAGGGAGATATTATGTATGGAAGTCAAACTTAAAAGTCAGGAAGACCTATTTATCATTCTTATGCAAATTAGGGATTTTGTTAGTTGTGTCCATGTAATAATTAGCTATGTTTGTTTGTGATAATTTTTTATTTGATTCATATATTATATAGGTTAGTGATATATTGCAATTACTAGTTAGCGTTCCAGTTAACCATGTGTGTATTATCTTGACCACCTTAGCGTGTTATTTAACGAAGTGTGAATACCTATATGAGTCATGGTGGACACATCTTGTAACATATAAGTCGATTATATTGAATCTAATACAAATATTACACTTGGCTATCTTAGATAGAGTACTTTGAATGTGTTCTTAGAAACATTCAAAGTTATCTTGTTGTCGAATTCTTATTGCATCTTGATTGAAGATTAATACCATTCTTTTAATCTTGTTTTTAGTTATTTGGTTTTCCAAACAAATCATGACCAGCTCGACAAACCAATCGATTGGTTTGAGCCTACCAGTCACCTATTCATCTACCAGTTAATCAGTTAAGTCGAGGAACCTCATTTGACTAAAACAACAAACCAATCGATGTATTTACCTGAAAAACTCAATAAAATTTATTTTCCAACATTATTTTAAATAAAATTTTATCCCAAATTAAATCATAACATTGAATCAAAATCAAAGGCCCAAAAATTGACAAAAATTCTCATTCAACCATTATACAAAAATGTGGGGTATTACAAATCCTATCCATTTCCTTCTTCTATCACACCTTGATCACCATTAAAAGCCAATAAAGGAGAGGATGGAAAGGGGGTTTTGTGGGGTAGTTTGGAGATCACAAAAATAAGAAGAAAGAAGGTGGGAGAATTCTTACATAACTGCAACAAAAACATCAAAAGTTGCATAAAACTATTATAGAAGCATCCCTTCTTTGTTTATTTTTTGAGTTGATTAGGAAGGATAAGTTGAGGCACAAATAGGGCACCTAAGCCATGATTTAAATATTAGGGTTGGTTGGTTCTTGTAATATGCAATGAAGGATTCTAATGAAACAAAAATCAAGAGAAACAATTGAGAAATTAAGTGGTTGGAAGTGTTGGAATTAAGCCCGATGATTAGCCCGCCCAAGAGGTTATGGCTGTGCATGGGAGAAGATGGGATAAAACCCCATGATTTTATGCACAAAAAATAAGGGGCTTAGTTGGAGAGTATTTAAGGAAGTTTGGGTAAGGGAAAGAAAAAAGTAAATCTAAAAAAATAAGTTAGAAAATGAAAGAACCAAGGGACTCAAGTAGGGAAGAAGAGGAGAAACAAGTGATGAAATGTTGCTATAAGGGGAAAACACTAGTGTTAGCTTAAAAATGCAAAGAAAAAAAAGGTTATCTACAACAATGGATGAGAGGGAAGTGTGGGGGTTGAAGGGCAAAGAAAACCAAAGGGGGAGATGAGTAAAGGAGGGGCTTAAAGGTTGGAAATCTATCTTAATAAAGGAAGGAAATGGGTTGTGAAAATGGTGTCTTGGTTTGCATAGGGAAGGAGAAAAGAGCATGATGGCTGGGTGTGGAAGGGTAAAATTTTGTGGCTAGAAAGTATGGGTAGATTAGGCCTGAAATGAATAAGTAATAACTGGCCTAAAGCTTGATTGTTTAACACTTGAATGAAGGTGAAAAGCATGATTGGATTAAGTGAAAAAAGTGACGACGAAGCTTTACTTATGGTTTGATTTTTTGGTTAAACAAGGTCAACTATGGCGAATCAAAATTTAAGGCTAGTTATAATTTAGTTAGGGTTTGACTAGATGGTTAGGAAGTTAATTAGATTATACTAATAATTTAAAATGTGTAGAATGTTTAAAAATAGGTGTCTACAAAAATTAAATAACAAATAGTCTTTAAAAATTAAGAAAATATACGGGAAGGTGAAAATTAATTTTAGAAACCCAAATATAAAAAAATTGAATATAAAAGTTAGTTTGAAGCTAATGGAAGAAAAACAAGCAAAATAGAAAAATCGGATAATATTTGAAACCATGATTTACAACAAACATGCAAAACAATTAATGAAGGGTTCAAAAGGGTACGGATGGATGTCGAACAACTTTAGAAAATAGAATTTGTAAAAAAATATATGATTATGGTTTATAATTCATGGTATTCTCACTAAGTGATTTAGAAAGTCTTAATGGAAAAATCAGAATGGGTATGTTAGGACTTCACAAAAGGATAATGTCATACGTATTATTAACATAAATGGATTATCTTGGTTGGTTTATTTAATCTTGGTTAAGCACCAATGGAAATCCCACCACACGATTGGAGGGTAATAATGGTTAAGATGGAATAATTATATGGATGTGTTACTTGGATGTTACATGGGCCTTATATGAAAACAAAACCTTGGAAAATAACATGGTAATCACTTAAAGTGAAAGATGATCGAGTTGTTCATGGGTCTGGGTTACCCAATCCTCGATTAACTACCGGGGGTTAGTTTGCCTTCGAGACCTTATTGGAGCCTTCGGGCGGAATCCTAGTAGATCACTGTGTCTTACCTACTTTAGACACTAATGATGTATTAGAGGGTATCGATACTATAGAGTTTGGTCACCTAGGTGGTTTTTGGCTTTGGTTGGACTTTATGTCCTTTAGTTTGGATATACTTCCATAATATGTGAGATCATGGGGTGGTAATCAGTCAATCGCTTGATAAGAATAAGAATATGGATATGGATAGAGAAGGGAAAAAAAAGGAAAATGAATAATTGTTTGCAAATAGTTGATCTAATGGATTATGTAAACCTAGAAATGGACTTAAAGGAATTCTCCTATATGTGGACATTAGAAGATCCTATTAAGACATGGAATAACTTTTTATTAACTATATGTTTCTATCCTTAATATATATGTTGTATTGCTATGCATGATGAGCCACAAATTGTCTGAGTTCTTACATGACATGAAATCCTGATGCATTATATGATTATGTTAATACATGAACATCTAAATGCGATGTGTAAGTATCCTATCGTTTTTAGTATGGCCTTTATTGTTACATGTGGCCTTATATTCCTTTGAATCCTATTGAGTAGATAATTTGGCTTACTCAGTACATAGCATATGGATGTGTTCATTTATTTGGTCACCTATTCAATCCCAGGTGCAAAAGACCATGTATAGATTTCTGAGGATGGTCTGTAGTGGGGCAACCTTGTATTGGGCTTGGGAACTTGACAGTATAGACACCCAAAGACAGTTGTTTGGCCCTTAATGGACTAAGGTTTAGGGTTATGCCTACTATATCTTCGTACTTTCGGTTTACTCTCTATTTATCTCTATCTTATGTATTTGAATATTTTGGGAATTCATTGAGGTCTTGTTTTGTAAACATTTCCTTTTGGTACTTATATATCATATTTATTGTGCACTCTACTCTTGTTTTGGTTGGTTTGGTTTCTTAGCCTTATATCTAATATGGGAAGAGCGATAGTTGTTCATCATATGTTAAGTGTAGCAGTATCACCCCATTTTTTCTAGATGTATCTGGAATTTTTTTGCTTCCGCAACGTTATAAAATAAAAAAAATTAGTAGTGAAAAATGGGACTGCTACACCTAATCCTCTAAGTAGAGAAGATCTAGAAATGTCGTTGTCCAGCTCATATATTTGTCATACTTTCTTGTCAAATGTATTCAAGAAAATATTGAACAAATTCTACTAGCCTATTGGAGAATCCCATCAAGGAGGATGAGTATTCTTTAAGTTGTTAGCATGCATCAATTTTTTTTACAAAGCTCATCGCGAGTTGAGAAAAAGATCTTATTGATTCAACCTCGAGTTTACCAAAATACCTCAATGTCAATCCTTTTAAAGTTCTTGAAAATGCCTTACATCAGGTTTTTTCCCGTGATCTGCCTAATATCATTGTATTCGTAAACACATTCAAATATTCTTTTGGTTATGAAAAACCTTCAAATGATTTGAAAGTTATAATTCTTATTCTTTGTGTTGACACTTCAAATATGCCCCTAGTGAAGTGTGTTTGCCAATTGTAACCATCTGCACTATTCTTCTTTTTCCCCATAGCTTCTAAAACTTCTTGCACTTTCTTTTATATTAACCTTGATAATAGAATCATCTCCGTATCTATTGGTCTAACGATAATCATATTTGTTGTTGATAGAATCTTTAGCCATCTGTTAAATCTCATATAAAGGATATTCTTCATCATCCCTATTGCTCCATTAGCCATCATGTTCTCTTCTTAGACTTGAATGTATTTCTCTCATGTCTTGCCTTATAGGGATTAAAGATAGTCATGGTTTATCCTTTCTAATTCTCTTTGGTTGTGCATCTTCCATTAATTTAGCTTCTTAATCTTAAAGGACGGCACTACGCAACCTAGTTCTTTATTCTCGTTCTGGAAGGTGTAAGGTCTGGTCTAAAGCTTCTACTAGTGTTTCTTGTGGGGTGGGCTACTGGGGTGTTTCATGAAGATGATGATTGGGTTGATTTAGAAGATCTAGGAGTTGACTAAAGGTATATGCTAATGAAGCTAACATGTCCGGGATAATCTCTTAAACGGATGCTCGGAGTTCAGTGTTTATAGTTTGAAGTTGAGAGACAGTTATTGGATTATCCACTCTTGAAGGGTCACTAGTAATAGGATCAAGTATGTCTGAAGTTTTAAGGGACTCATAGCTTTTTATTCAAGATCGCCACAGACGGTACCTATTGTTGGTGGTGTTTATAAATTGATTGGAAGTCTTAAGTAATCAAGGAATGCCAAGGCAAAATCTTAGAGGAGAGAGGAGAGAGCAAGAATTAGTTATTATATTAATGATTTTACATCCCCAAAAAGAGGAAAAACTCTAAATTTATAGAGATAAGATTAGGGAAGGAGGAATGTTGTGTGGTCAAGAACATGGAACCATCATTGTTCAATATAGTGAACCGGCCCAGTGAGGAATATGGAGAGCACCGAGAAGGGGTGAGCGGGTCTAAAGATTTGGTTGGCTGAACTTAGCTCTTTAGATTTTTTCCATTTAATCCCATTAACACCGATTTAATAAATACCCATATTAGTTTTTATAGTTACATTTAGCTCAATTGTCCACATTTCGTAATGATTTTTGATTAATATTGCCATGATTTGGTGCCTTTTGTACAAAGTTACTACTTTCAGGATATTTTATAGGTATTTAACTTACTCTCGAGCCAAAAAAAAGAGTAGAGACATGGACCACGGGTGAAAGCTATCACAAAGCACGAGGGTGAAAAGATAGACGGAGAATTAGCTAAAGAAAAGAAATCAAAAATGTAAATAAGGATGAAGTTGAGGCCCAACACAACCCCACCATGGCCATGTTAGCCATAGGAAAAAAAACATGGTAAAAAGGAGCACGACATGAGGTGCCTATGTCATTTGACACGATTGTGTCGTGCCTAGTTGTTTTACAAATTCGGTCATTTTGTAGTCTAATTGGGCGGGGCTTTAATGTTATATATTTTTTAGGAACGAAAGGGAATGTTTTTAGGGTTTTGTTCGAGATCTATATATATATATATATATATCAAGCTTCCATTCAGCTCTAGTGATGGATCAATTTGAAGAATTTCTCTCTTTGTAAGTCCTGAATTAGAGATTGTTGATTGGAGTAGTCAACTTCAGGGTGTATTTATCAATTTATATATTTGTGTTTATGAATCTTTTAATTATTATTAATGTGTTATTATTATTAATATCTTTGATTTTATAGTTATATGCTGCTAATTTTCTCATACTAAAATAAAGGGAGAATTCTTCGATATTCATATGTTAAATTTTTGCATATGTCCTTATCTAAGTTTGTAATCGTGTGCAATATACTTTATTCGTATATAAAAGACTATCAATATGTGTTTCAATAATAAAAGTTGACTATTAATTTGTTTAAACTATGTATATTATAGTATAAAAATATAATTATTATATTTGTATTAAAAAATATTAATACTTAAATTTCATTTTATAAATATATAGCAACTTACTTTTTTAAACACGAAGGGAGGAAGTAGCTTAGTGGTTGGAAATCCAACTTTACCCATTCACACCCAACCCCGTTCTCCCTGTTCAATATCCTCTTTCAGCACCCTCTCTTCCTCGTGGTGTTACTGATCTCACTCGTACTGGGTAAAGGTGCATTGCGCAGCCCAAGTGCATGAACCGCACTACCACCGCCTTCTACTGTTAACTTCTCTTGGTGTCATACCAGTCATCATTCCATCGGCACTACGTTTCAATGTGAAAACAGCTCCTACAAATTTTAACACGTAATGCTCCCCGTTGGAGATTGGCATCGAATTAATGATAATTAAAGATGATGTATGGCGCACTGTTGGTATCTTATGATCGAACTACCATCAGCTGTACCGAGCTTATGTGATTGGATCAGTTCCGAAGGATTAAGTACAGTCACGAGTTGAGGTACTATCGCACTTTTGGCGATTATTACTCCTACTACTTAGTACGATCGTCGGTAGTTATAATTATTGAAATATGTGTATTTACGTACATATTTTTCAACTTTATAAATATAAATTTATTTATATAAGATATTTATAATTATAAAATGTGTATGTGTGTGTATATATATTCTCAAGAATAATAGAAAAACCAATCTCTTTTTTCCGAATTATGCTGAGGATAAAAATCTTGTTGAGGAAATTTTTTATTAATCTTAAAATTCTTCTCAAGAACATTTATGAGGTTCTCACTAATATCCGAAAAGTTTGGTGACTTAGGAGGAGAATTTACTTTCCGAGGGGATTTTGTACTTTGTCCAGAAATTTGTGGAGATTTCAGATTTATCTGGTTCTCGTCATTTCTGGACTAATTTTCTCTTGCATAGATAGGGTGATGAATTCTCGTGTCATATTTTGTCGTTCGAAAGAATATATTTGGAGGGCTAGAAATGGAGTTTTTGTGCTAGTCATATGAAAGGTTGATAATAGATGGGAGATTTGATACTTTGCCTATGTCTAGAGTAGATGAGGTCGAGGCTGTATCAGAGTATTTTGTACTTTGAGACATTTGGAAACTAAGTATTACTGTTCCATCCGGGAACTGAATAATCTGACTTAGCTTATTATTTAGCTCAGCAGAGGGTTGGGGCTGCTCATCCTGAGATGGAGCAGCATTTTTCAAGAGCCAATCCTCTGGAAGGGTAATATCCTTCCATTTAATTGTTCAAGGAACAACCACATTTGCTCTGTTAGAGTCTGTTTGGAGCAAAAGGGTTTCACCCTTAATACTCTGGGTTTTAGCATTTGTTTTAAACTCAGTTTTTATAATTTTGTAGTGGATACGATAAATCATAACCACTGGTATTGATCCTTCCAACATCTTATACATATGTGTTTTTACTTGAAGAGTAAAAGAATGCATAAGGTTAGGCAGATAAAGAAGGGGAGAAATTTGGAGAGAAGTTGAAGAGAATAGGACTGTTGCATAAACTAGATTTTACGGTTCCTAAAATTGAATCTTCAAATTTTTTGAGTCTGTCGTCTCATATCAATCCTTCCTTGGTTAGCGGTTTGAATCCTACTTGGACGAGGCCCAGATGTATGTATCTAAAACCGTCGTTGAGATGTTTTTTGATTGACTTTTTTTTAAAGAAGTTTGATTGTTTCGAAAGGTTTTGAAATTTGAATATCTCGTTCTTCAGTTTTGATAGTGTAATTGTTTTGAAAACCATACCATTTTGAAGTTTTGTAAATCAATTTTTTTTAATTTTGGGAAGTTTCCAGGTATCAATCGATCATTGAAAATCTTCAAATTCAATTTCTTCAGTATTAATTATGTTTTCATCAGATTTTGCAGAATTCCTACTATTAGAGGAAGAAGAAAAGAGAAATCAGGAAAATAAATTCATGTTTGCCCTATACATAACTATATGCAATTCCTACGGAAGTCTAAGTATGGATTTACTGCCAACATCTTAGGACTTACTACCAAAATAGATAAACTCTAATTAACTCATAATTACAAATAGTAATGGATAAAACAAGCAATGAAAGAACAGGCCTTCGCTACCTTTACCCTAAGCTTTGATACCAGGGACGCCATAGGATTGGGGGAAGACATAATTAAGATAGAAGAGTAAGAAGAGGAAGATTTAAAAGGATAAATTAGTAACTTGAAATGGAAAGGATAGATAGAAGTAAAGGGAACTAACAAATTTTATTCATTTGATTTTGAGGAATACATAGGATAATTGTAAATTGTTCAACGCATGAACCTTACAATTTATTTTGAGAGAGAATTGCACTATTAAAAATCGATGCCTAGCTTTGGAGGCTAAGTCCTCTATTTATGAGAGTTGAGGATCTCCTAGTCGTGCAGACATGAAGATTATAGATTTTGAAAAGTATGTGTCTAATCTAATAATTACATCTTTTGAAAATTAATGCACCGAAAGTAGATTCGGTGGCAAGCCTAATTATTAATATTTTAAAAAGTAGAGCCAGGTAAAATCACCGAAAACATATTCCTCTGTCTTCGAAGGTCAAAAGATTATTTATCTTTTCACTTTCAGCTGCTACAGTGGTTGCCCTTTTCTCTTTTTTTGATAGATGCTCCCTTATAGGGCTGCCTTTTGTCATGTTGCTTTCGTTTTTTATCGATGCGCCTTTATGGGGCTGCTTTTTGCCCTGTTTTGAGGTGTAATACATGTATAGCGAGTTAAGGAATACTGGGTAGTATTCTAAAACATTCATCTTCATTTTTGTCACCGTAATCAGGGGAGCTTGATGAAGATGGTGATTGGGTTTTGTTTTGCAGAGGAGTTTGGTTGAGGATGGTAAGGTATTCTTCCTCATTTTTTGTTGCACCAAGTCATGCTATTGTGACAGACGTTTGAGCCATGAATTGAGTATGTGAGGGACTCAAAGGAATTTAGGAGATTAGTTTACTAGTTTTTTAGGTTTTTGCCCATTTTTGGATAAATTATTTTGAATTTTTTTTAAAGGCTTGAAACTTGTTCCGCCATTTAATTTTAAATCGGTGAACAAGTTTTGGGATACCATCAATATCATGTTATTCAACTATCTAAGAAAATACCCAAGGATAGAAGAAAAATCTACATAAATGAAAGATAGGTAGTAATTGTCTATCTTTCGGAGAGGGACAAAAAAGGATTTTGAAAGTATCTAATGCTTCAGATACCTAGGGAGGTAGGATGGCAGGAGAAGATCCAAAATCTTTCCACCATTTGATGAACCAAATAGGTACATCATATTGTGAAAAAAATTTGGAAGAAAATTAACCACAAATGGCCCTTCCTGTTGTTTTGGATATAAAAGGTATTTTACCAGGCTTGTTGGTAGTCCCAATAATTATAGATTAGGGTGGATGTAACACCCCCAAATTTACTACTGAAAAATTTCGCTTAATTTAATAGAGTTTAGCGGAAACGAACAGAAAAAACTGTAAATTCGGGGGCATTACCGCCACACTTAGTACCAGATCAGTTCACTCCTACCGACCCGACACTAAGTGCTAAGGCTAAATAAGATTGATCATCAAGTACAGATCGTTAATAAAACATTAGTCATTAGCAAAACACAAGTCATACAGATCAGAGTACAAAAATCAAAAGTTACAATTCAGAAGTACAGTTATAAAGTACTAGAGGTTAAAGGACATAATACATCGTAATAAAACGAAATATGATAATACAGGGAAACAAAATGGGGAATGAACTCCGGCCACGTCACTCTCGACCCCCAAGCTAGGTCCAGGCTCAACTCTCAGCCCTGCCCAATGCCTTGTAAGCATCGTAGGCATTGAAGACATCGCCCCCTACTTGCAAAAACTCAGACGGGTCTTCTGCTCGTGGGAAAGAGCAGCACCCATGAAATGGGTGATCAGTACGCTATGTACTGAGTAAGGTAACAGACGCACAAAGGCCCACATACACAGAGATACATGACATAGCAGGCATGGCATAATTACGTAGATATCATGCAATAACACAGATAAACAATACCGGTTATGAACCAGATAACTTTCTCATTAGATCTCTGATAATTATAATCGGTTGACATCATAGTCTTTACCAATCCATGTGAGTGCATGAACCCCACTATTATAGCCGGTGGAACGGTCACGAGGGCCATGCCCTGCCACTATTATAGTCGGTGGACCGGTCACGAGGGTAACATACCCTGCCACTATTATTTGCCGGTGGACTGGTCTGGCCCCGAATCACAAGGTGTTCCACTGTAAATATTCGTATATTTCCCATGTCTTATCATTATTATGATTGGTTTGTTGAGCACGGAATCCCCCACTATTATAGCCGGTGGAATGGTCACGAGGGCACATGCCCTGCCACTATTATAGCCGGTGGACCGGTCACGAGGGTAACATACCCTGCCACTATTATTCGCCGGTGGATCGGTCTGGGTTCGGCTCAACATCTTTCTCTGTAAGTGATTAGTGTCTTAACGTATCTTATTCGAAAGAAAATCACCCTTGACATGCATGGCTAACTATGTCTTCCCTTAGCCTCCCGGGATGGCCTGTCCCATATCTTGAGACTTCTGCACCTCCTACTCGCCTCGACTTCCTTCCCTTAACCCATTTTCTCACACCGGAAACCCAACTTCTAAGTGTGTGGGTCAGGGCCCACCACCTTATACCCCAAGGTCTACTCACCACCTTATCCTAGGGTTTTCACCAGAAACCCTAATCTGGGCCTATGTGGCCCTTCCTTCTCTGTCTCGCACAACCCACACTATTTTAACGTCCCACGTAACATGACCTTCAGACTCAACTCTCCCCTCATACCTCGTTCCTCTTCGTTTATTTTTAATATTTTCTTTTTCTTTTTCCACCTCCTCAAATTAGGGTTTCCTCCCCAAACCTAGTGGGTCCCTATGTACTCTTATATTATCCTACATACTATTTTTCACCTCGAGCCTCCAGACTCCCAAACAGACCTTCCATTGCCTTCCCCACGTCCCAAAGTAACTTTCCATACGTAAGGTTCGCCCCCATGCGGACCTTAACCTCCCCATGCAAACCCCTTGATCTCTACCATGCCAAACCCTATTATTTCCATGCAAACCCTAGTTCTCCCATATAACCTTAGTTCCTCCCGCTCTTCTATTTTATTTAATTCCCCTTTTTCTCATCCATTCACGAATCACATATTACCTAGGTCATGTTTACCTACGTTAGCCAACTTACTTCCCCTTTGTTATCTTAATTTCTCATTTTTCTCTTTCATACCCCCATTCCACAACACCTCATCAAATAACCTAGCATGCATGTCCTAAGGGTCACATCACATCATATTTGCAGCACATCCACATTAGCATATACCCGACAAGAGCACGAGAATATACCTCGGTCCCACGCTGCGCTACACAATAAAACAGATAACATATAGAATACAACATATAAACCGTACAAGGCATCTAAGACAAGTAAAACACGTAACACATAGGCGGCGTTAGTTACGTCCTTACCTAAATCGGCGCCGGCCTTGGAGCACGCTCCTACGCCTCTTGGGGGCTTTGACCCGGTTCACCTATAAGAGGGAAATACTAAGGGTCAATCTCCCTCTACCAGAATTACCATAATTTTCCTATCTTACCCCTATCATGGCCAAATACTATGGCTAATATTAATAATAGTAGTTTATAATTAAAAGGGTAGGGTTATTGTCATTCTCAAGGTATTTAAGCAAATTACCACTAATCCAAGTAAGTCTTAGTAAAATCTATAGTATTAAAGTAAGGGTTTCAATATTACTAATAACAATATTATTAATAATACTAATAATGATAATAATAATAATAATAATAATAATAAAAATAATAATAATAATAATAATAACAATAATAATGATAATAATAATAATAATAATAATAATAATAATAGCAATAAGAATACTAAAAATAATAATAACAGAGATAATAACAATGATAATAACAGTTAGAATAATAGACATAATAATACTAATGCTAATAATAATAATAATAATGATGATGATAGTAATAACGATGATAATAATAATAATAGTAGTAGTAGTAGTAGTAGTAGTAGTAGTAGTAGTAGTAGTAGTAGTAGTAGTGATGATAATACTAAGAGTAAGAACAATAATAATAATAATAACAATAACCACCATAACCATGATAATAATAATAATAATAACGATAATAATAATAATAATAATAATAATAATAATATTAATAATGCTAATAATAGTAAGAATACTAAAATAATAATAATAATAATAATAATAGAGATACTAACGATGTTATTCATAGTTAGAGTAATAAACATGATAATAATAATAATAATAATAATAATAATAATAATAACACTAACAATAATAATAATAATAATATTATTATTATTATTAGTAATGGTAATAGTAATAATAATAATAATAATACAACAAGGTTTTAGTATTACTTAATACCATTAATTAGAAGTTCTTAGGGATAAATGTTAGGACCTAATGGTAATAATAGTGGTAGTAATAATAGTAATAATAATAATAGTAATGATAATAATAATGTTAATAATAATCATAATAACACTAATAATAATAGTTAATAATATTAAAAATCATTAACACTTTTATTATTCAAGGTTTAGGGTTCAAGGAGTTGGGGCAACCTGGCTGGGTGGTGGTGCCGGCGGCGGCGTCGGCGGTGGAGGAAGGAAGAAATGGGAGAGGTGGATGTGGAGGCTAGGGGAGAGGGAAGTAGGGGAAAATGGAGGTGTAGGGTGGTAGGGCAGGATCCCCTGGTTGTTTTGGGGGGTAGGGGCGGCGGTATGGATGGCACTAGCGGCGCGAAGGTGGCGTAGGAGGTCGAATGGGATGTTCGGGGAGGCAACTTCGCACGGCCGGGGCAGCTTGTGCAGGGCCAAGCAGAGGAAGCTGGTGGTTGGGTTGTGTAGAGGGCGGTGCAGGGAAAATTTTGGTGGTTGGTTCGGGCAGTAAGGGCGGCCGACGGCGGAGGAACGACTGGTTGAAGTGGAGGTGGCGCACGACTGGGTTTTCTGAGCTCCGAATTCCAAACCCGATTATGGCAGCTCTTGGGGCTATTCATAGGCCAATTGGGGGGTAAAACGAAAAAGGAAGGTGGGAGAGTAGGGGGCAAAGGGTATGGTGCTCCAGCCGGCGAGGATGGGCCGGCGCAGGTCTACGGGGTAGGCCATGTTTGTCAGGAAAGGGGGACGGTGCGGGCAGGGGAGGGAATGGCCGACCGAGACAAAATGACAGGGAAGACGACGGGAAAGAGAGGAGGAGAACGGCGGGTCAAACGGCGGGATCGGAGGCGGAAAATCCGGCGCCGATTTGGGAGTTGCAGGTGTGTCGGGGGGAAGAAGACGACGCAGAGGGGGAAGAAGGTGGCTGGACCGGCGGTCCAGGGAGAAAGAAAAGGTCGAACTGGCCGGGAGAAGGGGAGAGGAGGTGCGCAGGCGTTGGGCCGCACAGGGAAGAGGGCGTTGGGCCAGCGGGTCGGCCCGAGTCGGGGGAGAATTAGAAAAAAAAAAGAGAAGGAAAGGAAAGAAAAGGAAAAATAGGGGGAAAAGGAGAAAAAGAAAAAGGAAAAAGAAGGGAAACTGATGGTTAGCTTAATTAATATAATTTGGGTAATTTGGGATGTTTAATAAATATAAATATGAAAATAATAATTAAATTCTCTTTTTAGGTTAATTTAGGGATTTTTGAAAGAATTTTCTTAAATTCCATTTTAATTAACAAAACACTCTAATTTTCTCCAATTAAATTGTTTATAAAGTTTATATTAATTTGAAACTATTTTATCCTTCTTAATTCAAATAAAGTAATTTATTAATTAATTTCCAAAATAAAATCCTTAATTAGCTTAAACTACCACAATTCCTCCTATTTAAAACACTTATAAATTTCTTCTTGATTTGCCCTAGTTAACTTCCTTTTATTTTAATAAAAGTAAATCATTTGATTAACTTTCAGAATAAAAATCTTATTCAATAATAAATAATAAAATTAGGATTTTTGGGGCATTTCAGTGGAATTTAGGAAAGTTTTGTAGGAATCTTGGAGTCATTTGGGTAATTTGAGGGCCTTGCCCCAATCCGTAGGGAGGAGGATTTTTTGGATTTCACAAGTCGAATAGGCTATTTCATTTTGTGTGTCATGATGGATAAAGTGTTTGAAGGATGCAGAACTGGTATGTTCCAAGATGGCCATATAATATGGCGTTGGTTTTATAATATCACACGGTTGAAAACCATCCAGAAAACATCTTTTGTAAAGATAGAAAAGGATCATGTTAATGAAATCCATCTTCACAATTAGTAATAATTTGATATTGGGATTGTATGAAATAATCAGAAGATTTTTTAAAATCCTTTTGTTTTTGAATAATTTGTTTAGATGAAAGGTTTTTAAATATGGCCAAATTTGATGAAGATGGTTTTGAAATCAAAATTTGAGAGGGGTTTTTTGGGTAAGATCACTACTCTATTTTCAAAACATTTTGAAAAGGGGGTTTTTTAGTTGAAGAACCCTCTTTAATTTTTAAAACAAGGGAATAAATTATACCTTTGTCCGAGGATGGAATGTTTTGCATCAGTTGTTGAAGCTCTATAAAGGCTTCAGGGGATTTTGTCAAGGTATCTACCTAGATTTGGACTTCACTTTGTTTGTTGGTTTGAGGGTTTTGTGAGGACGAGGCTCTGTCTTTAAGTGTTATCTCATACCATGATTTGATTAGGTTTTGAGATTTTGATATGGCCTATGAAATGGGTTGCTTACCCTTATTCTTTGGATCTATGCTCCTATTTTGTCTAGAGAAACTCTCTTGTTAGAAAATCGGGTATGGAGTTTGATTCTCCTTTGATGTATTCTATGCCAAAATAAAAAATAGAGAGAATGGTTTGCCATATGGCAAATATTTGTTTGGAAGCAATGTTTTGGACATCCTTTTTTAGGACTTCTTTTGCATACTTGTTGTCTATGCAAAGGAGGAATTTTTGATTAAGGAGATGATATTGGAATTTTTGTATATAGAGGACAATCAAAATAATCTCTTTTTTTTATTATAGTATAATTCCTTTGAGTATCGTTCGAATGAGCAGAAGTGAACTGAATTATTTTCTCCCGTTGATTTTGGATCTATTTGATTATGTCATCATAACCAATGTTAGAGGCATCCATTTCGACTATTTTGGAAAGAGATGGATCGATAAGGTGGAGACAAGAGATTTGCTTAACCTATTTTTTGATGTGTTTTATGGCATCAGTATGTTTTTGTGACCAAGGAGCAGGATTTTTCCTAAGACATTCATGCAGGGGTTTTGCTATTTGATTTAAGTTTGGACAGAAATCTAAGATATAATTTAGACTTCCTCAAAATATTTGTAATTTCTTTTTGTATAAGATCCTATCTAGGAACTTAGATGCAAATTCTAAAGACCTTTCTATTAGAGTAACGGTTCCCTAGGAAATGTAATGACCTAGGAACCTAATGCATGTGTGAAACAATGAAATTTTTGACTTTGAGACCACTAGACCACTTCTTCTTATGACCAAAATAAATTTCCTAAGATGTTTTAAATGCTGGTCATTGGAATTAAAAAATATGAGAACATCATCTATGTAGACAATGCAAAATTTTGAATATGAATTAAAATTGTCATTTATAATTCTTTAAACTTCAGAAGGATCCATTTTTTTTAATCCAAAAGGCATTATATTCCATTGATAATGACCAAAGGGAACAATGAATACAATTTTTTATCGATATTTTGGTGAGATTTGAACTTGCCAAAATCCCAATTTTAAATCAAACTTAAAAAAATAAGTGCAGTTTCTGGAGAAGATACTTTTTTTTAGGAATTAGGTATATAATCCATTTTAATACAGTATTTAAAGGTTTGTAATTTATGACTAGATGAGGAGTTCTTCGTTCAAATTCAGATTGTTTATTGACATAGAAAGCACCACAAGACTAAGGGGATCAAGATTTGGATATTGATTTTTTGTTTTCCAAATCAGTAATCTAGGATCGCCTGTGTTTTTCTAAGTCAACATTCATTTGAATTGGACTAGCTTTTGTGGAAATGTTTTTCTCAAAAAATGAGTCTTTATAAGGCAAATCTATGATGTACTATTTTCGTGACCGGAAAGCACTCAAAATATCTGAACAAACTTCTTTTTCAATTTGGTTTTGTAAGTCAAGAATATTTGTTTTAACTAGTTTGGAATCTAATTGGTTTTGGATTCTTGCAAAGGTAACATCCTACTTGAGAAAGTAGAGATGAGTTTGTTTGCCACGAATGAGGCGGATTATTTGGTTGTGGTAGATTGAGTTTTCTTTAAGGAGGTTTAAATTTCTGGTTCTTGGTATTTCCAAAAAAGAGAGTAAATTTGTTTTTCCATTTGCTTTAAAGGAGATTCCTTTCATATTAACCTGATATGGAGTAATCAAGTTTATGAAAGAAGTTCCTAAGATTATGCTAATGTCTAGGGTTACCATATAAGTTGATTTTATTTGGAGGTTATTACGAAGAACATATGCTTTACATTTGTTCTTGATTTTGAGTTTGGGGTTGTTAGCTGCAGAAAGTTGGGAAGAGGAATCGTTTTGGAATGATTCCATCTTTAATGCAGTGTAGATCAGCATCTGTCTCAGAAATTTTGAGAGTAGTGCTTATTATATATTTTCATGATGTTATTTCCTCTAGAACATTAAGGAAATTTGGGGAAGCTGGTAAATATTGAAATGATTGATCTTCTGAATCATCCTTTTTGCTAGGAACAGAAGAAGATTCTTCCATGGTTTTTGAAAGAATGATCTGAATGACATTGCTATCATTTTCTTATTTTTTGTTGGAGTTTTTTAGCTCCTTTTTAACTTCTTTGATTTCATCTTGGAGCTCAGAAGTCACGGGGATAGAATATTTTGACTTCTGTTGTCATTTTAGAATTGAGGTTAAGCCATATGTGCTTGTAGGTTTTGCTGGGAGTTTTGATGATGATGGATTTGGGTCATTATTTTCAAGAGACTCACAAAGTTTCTCAAGATATTGTTTCTGTTTTAATGGATCAAAAATGTACTGGACCACTTCAACATGATTTTATGTTCTTTGGTAAGGACACGGACTTGTTTTGTGAATTCTTCATCCTCGCATTTAGAGGAAGAAGAGTATGGTGCAATTTCATCAATCTAAAGACCAGATCCAAATATGTCCTCATCTTAAGACTCACTATCTGAGGATTCAATAAGGAGATTTTAAATTTTCCTTAATGTTTCCTCATCGATATTTTATTCTCAAATTTATTTGTTTAATCGATAATACATAAAAATATGTCCTTAAATATATATATATATATATATATATATAGATATATATATGTACATACTGTAACGATGTGTATTCTTTCTAATCTATATAATATATAATAACACATTCATAGCACTAGATAACTTTTATCGACGTAAAAGTCTATACTCGTTTTTTCATCCATATTGTATATATTAATTATAGGTAATAATTACAATATAATTCCCATATAAGCTATTAAAATAATATTATTATAACTTATTAAATAGTCAGGAATGAGATAGTTGGACATATATTTTTGTTATATTGTACTTCTATTTTTTTTAAAATAAAAAAATAGATTTTCAGACTACTCAATTCTCATTAATGATAGTAGAGAAAATTATCTTTTCCATGTATAAAGTGAATTAACTCTTAAACTCTTTATCTTCCCAACTTCTCCCCCTACTTATTATTACCTCTTGCACTTGCTCCTTCTAAATTAAAATAAGTAATAATCAAAGTCTAAACCTCAATTTGTTAGGTTATATTCTTTCTATTTAATTGATCTGTTTCTAATAAAAAATATTTTTAGCAATTTACATACTATTTTAGGAGGTAAAAGATATACTCATAATATGACGATTATAACATTCATTAGAAAATAATATAACAATTATAAACTTCATTAAAAAATAACAGGACAATTATAACCATCATTGAAAAATAATATGACAATTATAACCTTCATTGAAAATAATATCACAAATTAATACATAGAAAAGGAAGGAGAAAAATTAGCAGTAAAAATAAGAAGCAAGCATCAACTTTTATTTTGATATAAAAAGTATAAAAGTACCTCTTATTACCATAAATATTAACTAACCTTTAATTATTTGACAAATATTTTGAATAATTAGACATGAACATAATTATTAATTAATTCTCATTATTTTTATTTACAATTATTATTTAAATATAATTTATTTTTGTGATGTTACTATATTTAATAAATATTTGTCATCGATCAAATAATAATAACCAATTAAATATTACTCTATTCATATAAAAAAATGAATTCATTCTATCACTAAATTTTTGTATAAAAAATTAAATTATTTTAGAAAAGTTAAAAGCTACTTTTCATTTTTACTCTCACTTTTTTCACATTATCTATGCACTTAATGCTTTCTCCTTTTTACTGAAGGACATAAGTGTAATGATAAGATTCTTTTATTTGTTGCTTAAAAAATGTATAGATTGATGTAATAACTTATTTTTTTGATACAGATGGAGTACATATTTTTAGGAAATAATTATATATAATTTACCATCTTGATTTAAATATATAACATTTAGTATATTATAAGTTCAATAATAATACTATTGTATAAATGAATTTCTTAAATTATCACTAGACTTATGTTTATCATTATTAGTATCTATTATATGCAACTTTGTATTTAATTTAATTTATAAAATTCAAAAAAAGTAAAATATGTGCACCACACAGGCCCAACACTAATAATATTTATATTTATGACATATGCATTTGTTATTTATTGCTTTATAAATAAAAGATATTATAAGATATACATTTGTTGATATAGCATGTGTATTCACCGTTATAAGATATATATTTCATCTATTTGATACTAATATTTGTCGATATAAGATATGGAGCTATAACTATAATAAGTGAATTTATCATGTAAAGATATATTTACTTTCAAATAATATATCTATTTATACTATATGTATTTGTCCCTTGTTGTTTTATAAATAAATGATTGGCATTTATATCTTGAAGATTTATATTTTGGTTGATAAGATATGTATTTATATTTTGAAATATGTATATTTTTATTTTTGTGCCTAAAATATAATACAGGTGTATATTTATAGAAAAAAATAAGAGAAATTTTTTATATATGTTTATTTTTTTAACATCCCAAGTTATAGATGATTTCATTTATATTTTTTATTTAAAAAAAAATATTGCAAGCTTGCAACAAGTATGCATGGTACAAATTACATAATCTCGTCAAGCGAACTAGTGTTTTTATGAGACTTTAATTTTTATTAATAAAAAACATTTTGTTTTGAAAGAATAATGAGAAAATAAAATTAAAAAATGAGGGATGTTACCCTTGTATCTATCATGAAAAAATGTGCATGCATTCTCAATCGACATACAATGTTGAGTATTAAACTCAATCGACAAGAAGTAAATTATAGTGCTAAGTAAAACTATTTATAGTATATAAAATTACATAATCCAAAACAAATCAATAAAGACTAGACAAGAAATTCCAACATTTGCACTAAAGCTACCAAAAAATAAGGTTGTAAATGAACCGAGTGGAGTCAGACACCCTTAGACCCGAGCTCAGCTCGTTTAATAAACAAACCTAAAACTAATATTTGGGTTTAACTCATTTAATTAAAAAAAAAAACTAGTTGATCCCAATCTGACTTATGGATAGCTTGACTCCTTTACAACATTACTGAAAAATAAGATTGTTAGTATAAAAGTACTAAGTAAGCACACCCAACTTAGAGCAAGTGATATGCTCACATAATCATATTATACAAATCACATGATAAAGTAAAATTATGTGTGCTTAAGGGTAAAACAATATATAACACACAATGCCACCAACTATCTCAACCAACAAAACTGTAATCTACTATTAAACAGATAAGAAGGATAACACACCACAATAACTGTCTATAACACCCTTATTTTTACTAAAAATATTTGTTTTACGGAAACATAATATCCAAAAATAGCAAGTGATAATGCTATACTTAGCATAAGTTTGATCTATTTACCTTCATTATGCCAAGTGCTAAGGTGTAATCCCCCGAAAATTTAAAAATGTATAATTTAATAAATAAATTTTATTTGGGATAAATTAGCCTTTAAATCTATTTATTTTAATTATTTTATGGATTTTTGAGTAAATAAAATTGGGTATAAATATTTAATAAATTAAAATAAATATTTTATTATTTTATTACACTCTTATTATTTAAATAATTTTTTGAACCCTTATTTTACTAAAATTATCCTTTTTAACCCTTATATTTTAATTATACTAAATTAAATTATTAAATCAATTTATTACCCAAAATATATTATATTGTATTATTTTATAAATTAGATTATTTTATTTAATACCATTTTTCCTTTTCTTTCTCCTTTTTCCCTTTTTCCTTCTCCTTTTCCTTTTTTTCTCTTTTTTTCTCTTTTTCTTCTTTGGGTCGCCGGCCTGCTTCGGCCTGCCCTTTTCCCCCTGATGCACCTTGGGCCGCTGGCCCACTTCTCTCCCCCTCCTCCCTCCTTTCCTTTTCCTTTCCCCGACCCAGTCTCACCCTCATTCTCCCGCGTGAGCCGGCTGGCTCCCTTCTCTCCTTCCTTTCTTCCCCAACCGGGCCGGCCTGCTCTTTCTTTCTTCGGCCGCCCGTCGCTCGCACCCAGCACCCCCTCCCCTTCTCCTTCTTCTTTCTTTCTTCTTTCTTCTTCCCCACTCCCTGCCATCACCATTCCTTTCTCCCTCTCCCTGCAACTCTCTCTCTCTCTCTCCTGCCATTCTCTGCCCCATACCAACCCCATCATTCTCCTTCCCCACTCCCTGCCATTGCCATTCCCTTCTCCCTCTCCTTGCCATGGCCATTCCTCTACCACTCTAACGCCATCCCCGAGCTCCCTATCCCCTCCTCTCTCTCCTTATTCTTTTTCTTCTTCACTTCCGTTCCATTCGGGCATTTTTTTTCCGAACCTTATGCCTTGCCCGAGCCTCTTATTTTCTCCCTTTCTTCTCCTCCCCTCTCACCCCCTGTTTTTGTTTCGCCACCTAGCTCCGCCGCTGCCGCCGCCTTAAACGCCACCTACACCACCTCCTGCCACCCTCTACCTCACCCTCAAGACATCACAACCCCCATCAAGCCACCTCTCAGCCCCCATTCTTCCTCCTCTCTTCTTTTTCTCTTCTCTCTCTCCCTTCTCGGTAGCCACCCTGCACCACCATATTCGCCACCGTTCCGCCGTTTCTGCTGCCAACTGTGCCACCATATTACTCCCTGCAACCCCCTCTACCACCCCCATCCTCCTTTGGTCGAAAATGTCACCCAAAAGCCTCCATTTTCCCTCCCCATTTTTCTTCCTCAACAGCCTCCATCTCGACCCCTTCTCGGCAGCCTCTCTGCCGCCGCCGCCACCTTTAGTCGTCGTCATCCCATCCCCGACCACCACTTACACCCCCTCTCCACCTCTGCATCCTTCCCTTGCCTTAAATCCTCCCCCACATACCTCTTTTCCTAGCCTAAAAACCTTAACCCGAAATTGCCCATTTTGCCTCTCTTCACCACCTTCGAGCCCCCTCCTCCTCATTCTTTGCTTGCAGCTCATGATGCATTAGCAACATGATTTCTGCATTTCTTGATCTTGTTGTTTAAAAATTTTAAGGTATAATAATGTTTTAATTTAAGTATTTAATTAATTAAGCATTATAAAGTTTTATACTTTGATTTTATTATTTCTAATGTAATAAATCTTGATATTATTTTTAGGTATTGGTTTTGATAATCAAAGCTTGAACCTTTAACCAAAATATCGGTGAGGTTCATTTTTTACGGGAATCGAGGTAATTGTTAAATCCCACTTAAACGCATGATTAACGTATGTTAGCACATTAGGCATTTTTAATGTGTATTATGCTTGATATAGGTTGTTTAATATATTATATAGGGTTTCTTGCGTTGATTGATGAAAAGGAAGTATGATAGATCATGTGCTATGTTTGGAGATATTGTTCAATGTAGGAGTTGGTTATTAATGGAAATGTTAAGTATTATCCATGTTGTATTATGCTATTATGATCTTAATGCATGATTAATGTTTTGTGGGTCTTAGGGGTATTTTATTAATGTATCATGTACAAGATTATGGCCTAATATATATATGGGTGCTAATAAGTATTGTATTAATTATAAGAGTTGTGGATAAGGTGTTAATATTAATATTTTATGTAGTAATAATAATGATTTAATATAAGTGGGGTAATAAGGGGTAAGATGGTAAATTTGTAAGTAGAAGGGTAAATTGGTAATTTTGTAATAAAAGGGCAATTTGGTAATTTGTAATAAAAGGGTAATTTGGTAATTTTGAAATAAAAGGGCAAATTGGTAATTTTGTAATAAAAGGGGCAAATTGGTAATTCTATAACAAAAGGATAAAATGGTAATTTTGTAGATTAAAAGGGGTAAAAGTGGAAATTAAAAAGGAGTAACCTAGTATTTATAATAATTGAGAAGGGTAGAATAATAATTTAATAAAAGAAAAGGGTAAAATTATAATTTAATAAAATAGAAGGGGAAAATGGTAAACATGATAAATGTGAGGGGCAATTTGGTAATTTAACTAACTAAAGGGGAAATTTGGTAATTAGGATATTGAGTAGGGATAATTTGGTAATTTGACAAACTCAAAGGCAATTTATTAATTATAATAAAAGGAAAAGGTCAAAGTGGTAGTTTAACCAACCAAATGGAAAATATATTAAGTGTAATAATTACGAAGGGTGATTAGTGGCCTAACAAGTGTGGGAAATAGCTCGGTAACCTAAACCGAGTAAGGACGTAGCTAAGGCCGCCTATGTGTTACGTGTTTTACTTGCCTTGGATGCCTTGTACAATTTTATGTCGTGCTCTACATGCTATTATCTTAATCGTTTCGTGTGTGGCGTGGCTTGGAACCGAGATATGTTCATGTGTCCTCTTTTGGTATGTGATAATACAGATATGTTGTAAGCTATGATGTGATGTGATGTGGCCCTTTAGGACGTGCATGCTAGGATAATTAATGTGTTAATGTGGGATGGAAGCATGAAAAAGAGAAATGGGAGGGAAAGATAACCAAGGGGAAGTAAGTTGGCTAATATAGGTATAGGAGGAACTAGGGTTTGCATGGGATGGTTAGAGTCCGCATGGGGGCAAACTTTACGTATCGAAAGTTGCCTCGGGACGTGAGGAAGTTAATAAAAGTGTCGGTTGGGTGTCTGGGGGTTTCAGGTGAAAAATAGTACGTGGGACAGTATAAGGGTGCGTAGGAGACTAGACTAGAGTTTAAGGGGAAATCCTAATCTGAGTAGGGGAAGAAGAAAAAGAAAATAATAAAAATAAGTGAGAATGAGTGGGGCATGAAGTGAGGGTGGAACCGAAGAGTCAAGATATGTAGGGGTAATAAAATATTCTGGATTGTGCGAGGTAGAAAAGGATGGGCCACAAACGCCCAGGTTAGGGTTTCTGGAGAAAACCCTAGGGGAAGGCGGTGAGTGGACTTTGGGGTATAAGGTGGTGGGCTTTGACCCACACACTTAGGAGTCGGGTTCCCGGTATAAGTAAGTGGTTTAAGGGTAGGATGTCAGGGCGAGTTAAGAGGCACAAATGTCTCAAGATATGGGACATACCCTCTTAGGAGGATAAGTATAGCTGGAGTTAGCCATGCATGTCTAAGGCGGAATCTATTGAATAAGATACGATAAAATACTAATAATGTAAAGTGGAAGATTATTGAGCCGGGTCCAGCCGATCCACCAGTTAGTAATAGTGGTTAGGTGTGTTCTGCCCTATAAGTGACCGATCCACCAGCAAATAATGGTGGTGTGGACTTTGTCCCGCAAGTGACCGACCCACTGGCAATAATAGTGGGGTGACTCTAGCTCAATAAACACAAACCAGAGTGTGCTAAAGACACTTAAAAGATACTAATTACTTACAGTGGAACACCATGTGAGCAGGAACCAACCGATCCACCGGTTAGTAATAGTGGTTAGGTGTGTTCTGCCCTATAAGTGACCGATCCACCGGCGAATAATAGTGGTGTGGACTTTGTCCCACAAGTGACCAGCCCACCGGCTAAAATAGTGGGGTGTTCCTGTACTTACATGGATTCGATAAAAGGCATGGTGTGCATCGACTTCCGATAAAAAGATTAATTAAATAATTAATCTTTGAATATTATGTTTACACCTGTCGTTATGTACGGACATAGTAGTATAACATGTGTTACATTGCGGACCTGTTTTTAAGTGTGTATTTAAAGGGTTACTCAGTACCGTAGTATTGAAGGGTTCCCTTCGTGGGCCCCTGCCTATTCAACGGGCAGTGCCCCTTGCAGGTTATGTTCGGTGCTATTCAAGTAAGCCTCGGGAAATAGCATAAGGAACTATCCAGAACTACTAGGATTTTAATTTATCTCTTTTAAATTCAATATATTTGTTATTTTGTAACCACCGTTGTTGGATTTTACTCTCGTAAATTGTTTACTGCGCTTCTCTGATTTATATATGCTTAAGTTTCTCGTAAAAATTATATTTTACCTTTTTAGCCTTAGCACTTGGTACTGGAATTGTATGAGTGAACCAGTCTGGTGCTAAGCGTGGCGGTAATATCCCCATAATTCACGGTTTATCATTTTGCTTCCGCTAATTTTCTTTTAATTAAACGAAATTTTTCAGTAGTGAATTTTGGGGGTGTTACATAAGGCTAATCAAGCTATATCAAAAACAAAACATAAACATTGGAAAGAAAGAGACAATAATATAGTAAAGTTTACGGATGATACATCCTCCGTACTAGAAGCTACACAAAATACAATTAGGACACAACACTTTAAAAGGGAAACCAACAAAACCAAAGCTATCATCCAAAGATGAAACACCAGTTTACCTCAACTCTTGGACCCAAAGACCCATTTATTGAGAGGAATCTCCTTCCATGAATCCTCGCCACACTTGTACACATCATGTCATTCCATGACCCGCACTTAATAATTTGTAAATATAGTATTAATATGACTTTTTTGTATTGAATAAATCACAACACCTTTAAAAAGGTAGCATGCTCATAATGCATATAGACATACAATAATGGGAAACATGCTTATGCTATAACACATGCAGTCATAATAATAAAAGGACAATCATGCTTGCATAAACTCCACATAAGAACAATAATCAACCAAAACCTTAAGAAAACCAATAATAGCTAAGATTCCAACCACAACTCAACAAATACCGAGGAAAAACCTTAATCAAATTATTAATAAGATTTCTTTAGTGATCCGTCTAAAGTTATTACAACTCAATTAATTAATTCTTGAGAGAAATATGATCCTATAATCAAAATACCGGTCGCTATGGATAATAACAAATCAACAAATCAAACTACTAACCTATTAACACCATGTTATAGAGGTCACATGACATCAAGCCATATATTACAATCAACTAACTTTTTAAATCACATCATAGGATTCGTATGACCTAATTCATGTATATGTAACCTCAACTTTCAAGTCCTTAAGTATGCATAACCCTTATAGAGTCTGTGATTCCCTATGAGTAGAAAAGTATCCTTTGACCTGGAGATCCAACTATTCACTAGGTGGTCTTTCCAAGGTACATGATCATTATTTAATCCTTAACTCTTTTACTTTAAGTAATTAGAATAGATAGAAAAAGTTGACTCAACTTGACAAAACGCAAAATATTTATCAACCCAACCCAACTCAAAACTAACTGGAATATAATTGATCCAATCTAAACTCAATCTGACCTAAACCTAACACGCGACTCAAGTTAACCCAAAACCCAACATCAACTCGGTGTTAACCTGATATTAACCTGACTCGATATCAATCTAACTCAACAAGACCAAATTCTATATTAAAGATTTTTTATACTAATAAAAAAATGCATATGCTTTATTATTCATTTAAAGCTTTAAAAAATATATTATTTTATAAATTTACTTATTTTTTTAAATTTATCATAGACATATTTATTCACCAATAGTATCCTAATTTCACAATTTTTTTGCACAAAAACACAACACTAAAAACTCATAATAATAAACAAATAGCAATTAATGACATATTTTTAATTACATGCTTACATGAAGATAAATTTAATACTTTCTTATGATATTAATGAGTTTGACTAATTTTGGTGGTAAATGTTTGATTTAATCAAAATTTGAAGTGATTTGATCTGAGATTGGCTCATCCCAAACCCAAGTCAACCCTTCAAAACCCAAAATAGCTTGAAATTGAGTTAGCTTGACCTAACCCATCAAAACCTAAAATGACCCTAACCATAAACAATCCAAACCCAAACTAGCTCAACCTGCACCCAAACTTTATCCGACCAACAAATTAACCTAATAAAACTCTGATATATAATGAGCCCAAACAAGCCTGATCCAATTTAAATAATAAAAATGACCCAAAATGAACCTGCCTAGCCCACAATTGACCCAAAAAGGAAACTTACTCGTAAAAAATAATATTCGAGAATGACCTAAACCTGACCTAACCAACTTGATTACTACCTCTAGTGAGTAGTATCTTATTCAATTTAATATTATCACTCTTTAAATGACACTAAGGTCTACCACAACAATCAAATCAACCAAGGACCACAATGGTCATCACAATCAATGTTATCATGACTTAGGGTTAGGCATCATGTCGTAGCCCAAACAATTATTCCAACTCATTACAATTTAATACTTCTCGATCAATTTCTCCAAATTATCTAAAGGTTAACCCTAATGTTAACTATCAATGTGAAAGTACAAGGCCAATTCTAAAGTCAACTAGAGGTCAACTAAAGCCAACCAAGTTTAATTACTTAGCCAATGCACATTTCACTCACAAATGACCAAAATGTCCTTCAAAATCCTAATCACCATGTTTTATCCAATTTACCACCAAATTTATGATAATTAATATTGCTCTTGAAAAGGCTAAAACACAATAAATTAAATCACTTTAGCATGAAAGTAAATTCTAAGATATAACAAATGATTATTTTACTATCATACCTTAATTAAGCATGCTAAGCATATTAAGTCCTAATTATTCATATCTAATATATCATTTATTTCATGCTACGTATACATAATAAATTTAAGGCATGTATTGGCACTCACGATAGTAATAAATCATGGTATAAGTAAATTTTCCTTTCTACCCTTAGAACATGAAATTAAAGAATCATCTAAAACTAATAATGCTCAAATACTAACATGTTATATATCAAAATTTAACTACAACATGCAAGGGGTATAATGTAATACCTAACATATTATGAAAGTGGCTTGGAAAGGAAAACCCTTGTTGAACCCTATAAATATATAATATTCTAGCAAAAATTTACTTATTACCATATGCATACATCCTCATATTTTAAATATAATATAAAATGTACATGATAATTCATTACCAACATGCTAGCATACATTGCTTTAGAAATAATAAAATTACACATAAAAACATAGTACCACATGCTCTCATTTTCCTCACACCAAATCATAAGTTTTCATTAAAAAAAATCATAGTATGATTCTAGCCCTAAATAAAGCCTATCATGCTCACAACCAAATTCTACCATCTATAGAGTAATTGGATTTACCTCCAAGCTACACAAAAATGTACAACAAAATGCCTCTTCTATGACCACCTCAATTAAGGGATGTGGAGATTGGCTAAGAAAATAACACCCAACAACACATATTAACACTAATATAACAATAATTTAATTTAAAAGAAACAAAATAAGAATGGACATAAGAAAAAAATGAAGAAACGAAGTTATGTGAAGCTACAACACAACATAGAACGCCAAATCATGTGCAACCAAGACCTAGCGGTGTGAGGTCTTCACATAATGAAAGGTAAGCAACGCCTAAGATTCACGCAATGGAGGAAAGGAAGCATCCAATTCTCATGCTGGTAGTAGCTAGCAATGTCTGTAGTTCACGTCAGGAGGTTAAAGCAATGTTGTAAGCTCATGAGGCCAAGGTGCAACAACATGACTCAAGCACGTAGGTAAGGTGGTTGTGGTGAGTTCTACACATCACTAGGGGATGGCTCCATTAGATCTTCATGATACAAAGGCTAGATAATGTCACTAGCTCACACAGGTAGGGTTAACAAATGCAGAGATCAAAGTGGTGGCAGTGGCTTGAATGTTGTAGTATAAAGGGGTGGAATTGTACTCCAATTTATGATAAAACACAAAGAAATTGAGGAAAAAACATAGCAAATAAAAAAAAGAAAAGGGATAGTTGGGGTCACTGGGGAAATGATGATCGAATAAATGAAGGAGAATGAGGGAGGTTAAGGGGGTCAGTTGCGTGTGAAAATACAAGGCATGGGAATATGGATTGGTGAAGTATATGGAGGGGGCACATGTCTCTAGCAAAGAAAATTGAATAAATAGAGAGTGGCATAAAAGAATAACAATACACAAGGTTAGCAGGTTGGAGGAGTAAAAGAATCACTCAATTAACAAAGTTATGACTTACTTAAGGCTAGTAGTTACAACAACCAAACTCGAAAAGAACAAAAGGATATAACCCGTTAGGCCAAGGTTGTCATTATAGTTAAAAAGAAGTTCAAGGGTTAATGTTGATGCAAATGTTAAAATACTAATCACTCAAGTTTCTACCAAATTTTAATATGTTTGATTTATAATTTATGTTTCCATAATATTACAAAAAAATAATACATTCAATCCCATAATAATTTCTATAATTAATTACACATAAATAACAATTTATTATTAGGGTTTTCAACAAATGGGTATTACACTATCAATATCTCATATCATCTCAACCAATCGAGGCATAAACCTATGCACCATTGATGTTGTAAGTGATAACATCTAATACACAACTTAGGATACTAAGATACCCAATTCATTGATGTTTCAAGTAATAACATATAACACACGACTTGGGATACTAAGATACCAAGCGTTGATATTTCAAGTGATAAAATCTAACACATGGCCCTTTTCTAGTTTGTAAGCCACATTTAGGTGATCAAATAAAATCATTCTATTTGATTTTATGCGGGATTATCATCTCAACCATAAAAACACCATGGTTATCAACTAAAATAACTCACTCACTTCCAAGATAACAAGTCAAGGTAGCACATGGTTGCTCATCGTAATACAAAAATTAGAGCTCCAAATCTCTAAATATGCATATCCCCATAGGGTTTGTAATTTAATCTATGAAGTAGAAATTATCCCTTTGACTTGAAGGTCTTTTACACTTGGAGGCCCAACCAAAGGTATAAGATGCTTGCCCAACTCAATTCGGCTTTCACAGTATGCAATTAATGTTTTAGCTAAACAAAGGATCTCAATATCCAACATAACATCCAAATTAAGTCAATAAGACTTTAATCAATTAGGGTCACAACCATAAAATAACCATGAAAGATTAAGGCTAGATAATAAACCATAGTATCCCAACATATAACCTACTTATTTTCAACTTTTTTTTTTTAATTCCAATTATTTAATAGTTAACATAATGTCAACTACCAATGATGTGGTCAATGGTCAAACATAAAGCCACCTATAATTCAACTAAGGTTGAATTATTCTTAGTCAATTAACACTTAGATAAATTAACAATCCAAAATCACACAACGACCCAATGACATACTCGCTAACCAAGCTAAAGCTAAGTAAATAAATCTAAAACAAGATCAATTACACTTAATAATAAATAATTACTTCAAACCTTCAAGACCATAAAATACTAAACCAAAATAAAAAAAACTCACTTAGAACACCAAAACAAATCATTTAGGATCTTTTCTAGAAAAGATTGTTCATTAGAGATAAAATTCAAAGTTACACTTTGGCAAACATTAATCAAAATAACAACTTTTAACTATAAAAGACCGTATATGTGCCAAACATGACAAAATAACAAATATGAGTCAGAAATCACAAAATAAGGTCCTATGCTATTTTTAGATAACATACTATTGACCAAGAAAAAGACAAAAAGTCAATGTAAAAGTCAAGGTCATGGTTTGACTTTCACTATTTACTAATTCAGTATTTTACCATTTTAAGGCTAATTTGGTAATTTTATGTCTAATCATGATTATTCCAACTTTAACCATAATTTAATTGATTAATATTTAATTAATTAGCATGATCACAGTAATTCTTAACTAACCCTACTTATGGTGATTAGTGTATAATTAGTGAAGAACACTTTGAATATTCACGAAGAACATTAAAACTAAAATTACTAAACTTAACCAAACTTTAATCAATTATAACTTAGGTTATATCAATCTAAATGACAACATATTATATAAAAAAATTCACCTAAAAATACCAATAAACATCATGAAATTATTATTTGAACAGAAAAATCACCTCCAACAAAAAAAAAGGAGCCAAAACCCATAGTTAAACTAAACATGACAAAATTCGACAAATTTGTGCACTCATGGAAAAATTATCATATTATTATACATACTAAACCAAATCACAAAACAAAAGATGCGTTTGAAGGAAGAAATCTTATGCTTTAATTTGGAATATTAAACATGCACAAACTCAAACCACACACATCTAGATATTCCATGAAATATTGGTGTAAATCCATAAATCTAAACTATAATGATATTTTATTTCTACTGAGTTTAGGAGGTTTGCTAACAAGAAGAAAATACTAAGAATCAAATCATAACTTCATTAATAAACTTCTTGAATCATAGAAAACCAAGAACACACATAAGAGTACAATGCATAAGGCATAACAACAAGAGAGAGGAAGTAAATGAGGTTAGATTTAACCAAACTTTAATGCTTTGATGTTGTTGCTTGTACGAAGCTTCTATGGATGACCTCTATGGGGGGAGTTGTGGCAAGAGACGGATAGAAGACATATATAAGATAAAAAAATTAAATGCAGGAGGAATGAATGGATGAAGTTGCATAGGAGAAATTTTAGCTTAGAAGATATAAGGTTATCTTAATCATGTAACTTATAATCATTTGTTTCATTTAGTAAATGTGCTCCATGGGGCTAAGGTGGAAATGTAATTTAGTGGGAATAGTTGGGGTATTAGTATGGGTGAAGAAGCAAGGTGAAAGGATCATATGTAATACCCACAAAACATTATTTTAGGAATTAAAAATAAAATAAGGATTAATGGATAATGTTTAATTATATATCCCATTTCTAATAAAATAATAATATTATAATAATAATTATGGCTATAAAAGAAGAAAAATGATGTAGGGATCTAATTAGTGGAGGCTGGAATTATTTGCTAAACTAAAATAAATTATAAGTAAATCATAGTAATAATTTCTAATTAATAAAAAATTATTTTGTTATTATTGCTAATTTTTATTATTCCTAAAATACAAAAAAAAAAACCATCCTACCAACCCCATTTTTCCTTTTTTCTTTTTCCTTTCTCTTCCTTTTCTTTCTTTTCTTATTTTTTTCTTCCTTTCCCCACCCTTGGCCAACTAGGCCACGCCCAGCGTATGCCCAATCCCCCATTTCCCCTCATTTTCTTCTTTTCCCTCCCCTGGCCCACTATTTCTTTTTTTTCTTTTCTTCCCTCGTGCGGGCCAACCCGGGCACGCACCACACTCTCCCCTCTTCCCCTTTTATCCCTTCTTCCCCTTCTGACCCTATCTTCAACCTTTCCCCCGATCGGAGTTGTTGGGCATGGCTACTTTGTAGCTCTGCCCCTCTCTCTCCCCTCCCCCCTTTCCTCATTTGGACCTAAAAGGCATGCAACTAGCACTTCCTTGCATGGTCCCCCTCCCTCCTGCAACCCTCGACTCCCCCCACCTACCCCCTGCACCCCCTTCCAAAACTTGCCTGTCCCCCCTATCGTGTAGCTGTGCCGGCCGACAGCCAACCACCCCCTCCCTTGGTCTTCTTTCCTCCTTTGTCCACTTCCCTTATAAATGCCCCATGTTCTCTCATATCTCTCTTTTTATGTTGATCAAACCCCCTAGCCTTACTCGTATAGCCACTTCAGCCGCTGCTGCTGCTGCCGTCACTTCGCGTCGCCATCGTCACACCCTCCCTTCCTCTTCCCTACATCAACCTCCACCCAACGAGCCTCTTCCCTGCCCATAAATCCCCTTCCTCTTCTCTCCCCACCAGTGCAAAGTGGGCATCTCGAGCTGCCATTTTGCCCCCCCACCGCCGTCTACACTGCCCTACGCCGCCACCACTGCAGCAACCACCATCCTCCTTGCCTCCCTTCCTTCCCAAAAAACCTTCACCTATCTTACCACACCACCACCCCCTTTCTTTCCCTTCCTTCCTCCTCCTTTTCTCTTCTTTCTTCTCGGCCACTGCTACTGCCACTGCCATGCATGAAGCGCCACCACCACCACCACAACCCCCTCTAACCCAAGAAACCTTAACTTCTCTCCTATTTTCCAACCCCAAAACCCTTCTTTTACAATCACCACTGTCGCCGCCACCATGCACCGCTGCCGTCCCCTTGCTTGTTGTCCCTTCTAGTTGTGACCTTATCCCTCCTACCTACTTATTATATTTTATTTTAATATTTTGCTATTATTAACATTATTATTATTATTATCACTAATATTTAATTAGGGAAATAAAGAAAATGTAAAAAGGAGTAGGAAGAAGGTTAAATGACTAGTATGTTATTTTTATAGGTTGTGAGCAAAACCCTTCCCGTGAGGAGTTGTAGGATTCGTGCTCTAAGCCTAGAGTCCCATTAGGTAATAATATAGTTAAGGCTTTGGGTTATGTTGTGGATTATGTGTTTATGGGTGTAATGGTATGTTATGTGTACTTATGTGAAAGTGAACTAAATATGTGTGTAGTGGAGCTTGGCTTGCAAGGAACTAAGGTATGTTGAGTATGATTTATATTATGTGTAAAATGTGTGCTTTGACTTGTTATGTATGACATGCTCTTATGTATGGTTGAGATGGTATGACATGCATGCTTAGAGGCCTTAGGTGGGTTTGAGTGGTTGTGGGAAACTCAAAGAAATAAAGAGAGTGAAGTGAGTAAAGAGAAGAGGGGAAAATCCTAAGCACATTATTAAATATGGATGAGAAAATAAAGGAAGAAAGTAGGGAAAGCTTACGTGGAGAAAGTTAGTTTGAGGGCTAACTATGGGGATGAAAGAGTATTTTGAGTGGTTGGAGTGCTTGGGTAAGAGATAGTATGTGGGTTGGTGGAAGTATGCATGAGAGCCTAATTAGGGTTTTTGGAGGAAAACCCTAAGTATAAGGGTATTGTGAGAGAGGTTAAAAAGGTTGGTTGGACCTTCAGTTGTGATGAGGAGTGTGTCATATGAAGGGTGAGAGTCAAGTTAAAGGAGGGTGGAGTTTGTGTATGAGGGGAATGTGTAAAAGAAAAGAGGTGTATTAGGGTTTTTGGGGGTGACCAAATAAAGTTCATTATCATATAGGGAAGTTGGAGAGTCAGATTGTGACATCTAGAGTGGGTTGAGTGGAGTAATAGTGTTGAAATCAAGGGGGAGTGTGGGTTGTGAAGGATAAGGAGATGCTAGGGTCACATTCACATAGGCCAAATTAGGGTTTTAAGGGAAAATCCTAGTGGGCGATGGTGAACCTAGATGGAGAAATGGAAAAGTGGGCATTGGCCCACATGTGTGGGGGTTTGGACTTCAGGGTGAGTATGGTGGAAGGTGAAAAGGGGTCATGGAGTCTTGGGGAGTGTAGAGGTCCCAAGTTATGAGATAAGGTTACTCAAGAAGCCTGTGGTGGAAGAGTGATAATGAGTTGGGGAAGTTCATTGGGGGTGTAAATGTCTAGTTGAAGGGGTTACTTATTGAATAAGACACGAATAAAATATTGATTATTTAAAGTGAAAGATTATTGAGCTGGGCCCAGATCGATCCACCGGCGAGAATAGTGGCTAGGAGCATTTTTGCCTTGGAGACCGTTCCACTGGCAAATAATAGTGGCCATGTGCGTTTTTCCTTAGAGTTGTATTTCTGATCGACCAACTATAATAATGGGGAATCTTGAGCTCAATAAACCAAACTTTGGATGGTGACCAATCATGGGGAAGGCATTAATCACTTACAGTGGAACACTATGTGAGTTGGGGCCAGATCGATTCACCAACGAGAATAGTGGCCGGGAGCATTATGCCTTGAAGACCGATCCACTAGCAAATAATAGTGGTCAGGTGTGTGCTACCCCTAGAGTTGCATTTTTTATCCATGAGTTATAATAGTGAGGGATCTCAAGCTCAATAAACCAAAAATTGGATGACAACAAATCATGGGGAAGACAATAATCACTTACAGTGGAATACCATATTGGTCGGGGTCAGACCGATCCACCGACGAAAATAGTGGCAAAGAGCATTTTACCCTAGAGATCGATCCGCTAGCAAATAATAGTGGTTACGTGTGTTCTATCCTAGAGTTGTATTTTTGATCCATGAGCTATAATAATGGGGGATCCCAAGCTCAATAAACCAAAAATTGGATGATAACAAATCATGGGAAATACACTAATCACTTATAATGAAACAATACGTTGGTCGGGGCCAGACCAATCCATCGGCGAGAATAGTGGCCAGGAGCATTTTGCCTTAGAGACCGATCCACCGACAAATAATAGTGGCTAGGTGCGTTTTGTCCTAGAGTTGTATTTTCGATCCACCATCCATAATAGTGGATTTCTTGTACTCACATGGATATAATTCGAGATAAGTGTAAAGACGTAACTAATGGCTTAAATTTAGATAGTGGTGATTAATTTAATTAACTTATTGCTTGCATTATCTACCTTTTTATATGATATGCCCTGTCTTAGCTATATGGTCACCTTAATTAGTATGTAGCGTACTGATCACCCCTATCATGGTTCTGCTCATTCCTACGAGCAATGACCCCTCCTAAGTCTGTGCAGGCTGGAGATGATGCCCTTGCTAACTTTGATGCATATGATGCATTAGTTGGAGTGTAGAGTGACGACTCGATGTACCTGGAGTGGGGCTAGAGAGAGCGTTCTCCGAACTTGTTATTTTCTGTTATTTCTACCATTTTTATTCCCCTGTAGCGGGGCATTATTTTGTACTTTATTTCAATTATGTATTAACCTTAACATTTGCGTACTCTGGTTTCATTTATTAATGTTGAACTATTATGGTTTTTATTAATCATTCTTGTTAATGATCTTTGTACCTCTAGCCTTGTGGTTAGTATAAGATTAGCCAAGGGTCAATCTTGTACTAATCAAGGCGGTAACACCCCTCATTTTAGTGCATGATTTTTCATAACAAATAAAAAATTTCAACTGTATATTTTTGGGGTGTTTGGAGATATTGAAATACCCCAAAATTCTAATTTTAAGAATTATAACTAAATAAGAATTTATTAGGAAAATTAATTAAGTAAATTATTTTATTAAAATAAAAGGGAATTAATAAAGTCAAATCAAGAAGAAAATAATAAATATTTTAATTAGGAAAATTTGGGTGTTTTACTAATTAAAATAGAATTTATGAAAAATCTTTAAAAAATCTCAAATTAGCCTAAAAAGGGAACGAAATATTATTTTGTTAAAATATTATTATTTTTAAATATCCCAAAATACCAAAATATTCCAAACACCCCAACCAACCTATTTTTCCTTTTCCTTTTCCTTCTCTTCTTTTTCTCCTTCTTTTCCCTTTTTCTTTCTTTCTCTCCTTTCTCCTTTTCTTTCTTTTCTTCTCAGTTTCGGCCTGTGTCCCTGCGGCCCAAGACCCCCTCCTCCTTTTTCTCCCTCGGTGCGACCCAGGTTCGTGTGCCACGTTTCCTCTTCTTCTTTTTTCCCAGCCAACCTGCCCACCTCCTTTTTTTCTTTCTTTTCTTTTTTCCCAGATCGCCCAGTCCACTCCCCTCCCTCTTCTTCCTTCTTCTTCCTCCCCCGTCGCGATCTGCAACTTCCCCCAACCTGCGCTGTGATTCTCACCATCGACCACGCCTGCTGACCGGCCATCTCTCCCCTCTCTTCCCCACTGATCCGCCTACCTTTTTGACCCAACCAACCCCCCCTCTTCTTGCGCGACGGCATGCCATCACCGGCTGGTGTGCCCTATCCCACTTGCCCCCTATTATCCCACTCCCCTCTGACCTTATCCCCCGCCATTGGTCCTATAAATACCCCATAGGTATCCTTGATCGAGCTTTTGATTTCACAACCCATAAAATCCCTCTCGTGTGCCATCGCCTTATCAGACGCCCTCGCTGTCGCCGTCGACCAGCGCCGCTGCTCAAGCCACCCACAATACCACTCCCTGCATCACCCTCTACCCAACTATGCCACCCTCCACCCTCTATTTTCCTTGCACGAGTCACCCCGGCCGTGCAAAGTTTCCTTCCCGAGCAGCTACACTTCCACCCCCGCCGCCCTTCGCACCACCGTTTACCACCACTCCCGCCGCAACCACCACCTCTTACACCTACCAAAATTCCCTTTAGACCTTCCTCTACCTTCCCCTACCCTCCTTTTCCCTTTCCTCCCTCTCCTCCTCCCTTTCTCCCTTTCCACCACTCTTGGCCACCACAACACCACCGTCTTTGGTTGCGCCACCACCACCATTCCAACCCTCTTCACCTGGGCATCCACAACCACCCCAAATTCCACCCTCATTCCCCCTATCCTATCCCCAACACTCAACTATCTCTCTTTTTCCCACCGCCGGTGCCGCCAGTCACCACCAACCCTAGGTGGTACCCTAAACCCTCTCAGCCCTTAAATTCTAATTATGCAAGCCTTATTATTTTTAATTGTATTATATTTTTATTATTATGTATTATTATTACTACTACTACTACTACGAAGGGTCGAAACCTTATTTTACCATTATTTTGATTACTACTACTACTACTACCATTATTTTGATTACTACTACTACTACTACTACTACTACTAATACTACTATTACTACTACTACTACTACTACTACTACTACTACTTATTGTCGTTGTTGTTATTGTTGTTGTTGTTGTTGTTATTATTATTATTATTATTATTATTATTATTATTATTATTATCACTATTATTATTATGGTAAAAATATTCAAACCCTTATATTATCATTATTTCAATTATTATTATTATTATTATCCTTAGCGATATTAGTATTTTGTTAGTGTTACTATAATCACATTATTATTTTATCCCTAACCCTATTATTAGCCTTAACCTTAAAAATACTATGGTTTCTATTACTAGGAGTATTAGTATTATTATTATTCATATCGTTATTTTTGCTATAACTAGTGTTAGTACTATTAGTAGATGAAATAAAGCTATTAGATTTAATAATATAAATATGGCTATAAATATTATTAAAAACCCTATTTTCACTTATAAAGTTTCCTTTAATAATAGTGACCCTAATCTTAGAATAAAACAGAAAATAATAGTATTTTTGGTAGGAGGGAAACTAATCCTTAGTTTTTCCCTCTTACAGGTGAAACTAGTCAAAACCCTAAGGAGGCGTAGGAGCGTGCTCCAAGACCGGTGACGTGCTAGGTAAGGGTGTAGCTAAGGCCTTATGTGTGCTATGTGTTTTATATGCCTTGGATGCCATGTTTAATGATATGTTATGTATCTTGTTCTATTAGTTTAACTGTTTTATGTGTAGCGCAACTTAGAGTTGAGGTATGCTCATGTGCTTTCTTATGGTATGTGTTTAATATATATGCGGGGAAATGTGATATGATGTGATGTGGCCCTTTAGGACATGCATGTAAGGATATTTAATGTGGTAGTGTGGGATGGAAAGACGAAAAAGAAGAATGGGAAAGTAAGATGACTAAAGGGAAGTATGTTGGCTAACGTAGGTGGGATTGACCTAAATATTCCATGATCTATGAGTGGATGAAAAAAAAGGGACTTTAAATAAAATGAAAGAGTGGGAGAATCTAGGGTTTTGCATGGGAATTTTAGGGTTTTGCATGAAAAACTTCGAGAGTTTGCATGGGATGGATAGAGTCTGCATGGGGGTAAACTTTACGTATGGAAAGTTGACTTGGGGTGTGAGGAAGGTAATAGAAGAGTTGTTTGGGAGATTGGAGGCTTTGGGTGAAAAATAGTACGTGGGATAGTATAAGGGTGCATAGGAAATCGAGCTAGGGTTTGGGAGAAAACCCTAATTTAAGAAGGTGGTAAAAGAAAAAATAAATGAGGGTGAGTGTAGTAGGAGTTGAGGATGGAGGAATATCAGGTGAGGGATGAGCATGGGCATCATGAAAAAATAAGAGTGGAATGTGAGAAATGGAGGGATGACATGTGGAAAGGAGGATGTTAGGGTTTGGCGTGGCCAGCTAAGGTTTGGTGTGGCCACCTAGGGTTTCGTGGTCACACGTATACTTAGGGAGTAAAGTGTGATGATGAGGGTTGAATCTGAGGGTTGTGATGTTTGGGGTGCTAAAATAGCTTGGGTTGTGTGAGGTAGAGAAGGAGGGGCCACATAGGCCCAAATTAGGGTTTCTGGAGAAAACCCTAGGGTAAGGCGGTGAGTGGACTTGGAGGTGTGAGGTAGTGGTCCTTGACCCACACACTTAGGAGTTGGGTCTCCAGTGTAAGTAGTGGAATAAGGAAAGGATATTGGGGCGAGTAAGGAGGTGCAGAAGTCTAAAGATATGGGATTGGCCATCTTGGGAGGATAAGCGTAGATGGAGGGGTGACATGCATGTCTAGGATGAAAACTTGTTGAATAAGATACAGTAAGACACTAATCATTTAAAGAGGAAGACTGTTGAGTCGGGCTCAGAGCGGTCCACCGGCGAATAATAGTGGCCAGAAGCCGGGATGCCCTAGAGACCGATCCACCAGCGAATAATAGTGGTTAGGCGCATTATGCCCTGTATGTTTTCGGTTCACCAGCTATAATAGGGGGAATTCCGTGCTCAACAAACTGAACATAATTATGGTAAGACATGGGAAAGATACTAAGTACTTACAGTGAAACATGAGAGTTGGGGCCAAACCAGTCCACTGACGAATAATAGTGGCCAGGAGCATCTTGGCCTAGAGACCGATCCACCAACAATAATAGTGGTCAGCAGCTTTATGCCCTATATGTTTCTGGTCCACCGGCTATAATAGTGGGGCTCCCGCACTCGCATGTAATGATAATAAGCATGGTGTGAAATGAGCATTGATTAAAGATTTAATAATCAGTTTATCTGGACTGCAGCTTGGCCTTTATTTATCTGAAAGATTATATGTTGTCATGTTATCGTGCTTGTATTATGTGTTCTTATGTGTTGGCCTTAGTGCACGGTTACCTTACTCAGTACGTAGTTTACTGATCACCCGTTTCATAGGTGCTGCTCCTTCCCTCGAGCAGAAGACCCCTCTAACTTTATGTAGATTGGTGATACCATTTTTTATGCCTTTGATGCTTATAAGGCATCAGACGGGGCTGAATGTTGAGCATGGACTTGGCATGGAGATCGAGAGTGGCGTGGCTGGACGTCCTCCTTTTGTTCTTCCATTTTTGTATTGAATTTTCCATACTTAACTTTTATCATTTTGTAGACCTTATTCCTTTTAAGGAACTTTAACTATGTACTTTAGATTGTAACTCTTTTACGCGTACTCTGATTTCCATGTTATGAACTTTCTAGTTCTTTTATGAATTCTTGGTTTAAATATTGACTTAAGTTTGACGATAATCCTTTTTAGCCTTAGCACTTGGTACTGGAACGATAGGAGTGAACCGGTCTGGTACTAAGTGTGGCGGTAATATCTCCAGAATTCACAGTTTTGTAATTTCACTTCCATTAAACCTTTTTATTAAACGAAATTTTTTAGTAGTGAATTTTGGGGTTGTTACAGATATGACATGCAATTGTTTTTACTAAAACTCATGATTAGCTAAGGAATATAATCTCACAATCAATGCGTGTGGGAGGGGGAATTGGTGCCACTTTTGGCATAGATTGGTGGGTTAAGAATTTATCTTATATACTTTTGAATTACTAGGATTGAATATCAAAAGATAAGATGAGATTCTAGTATAAAAAGATAAGTTTCGGTGGCTTATTTCACCTGAAAATAAAAATTTTTATTTGAAAATAATAAAAATAAAGGTATAGTGTTTTTAATTCATTTTTAACCTAAAAACAACAAAATATAATAATCCTAGAAGTTTCATAAATGTTAGATAATTAAAAAGACCACTTAAAGGTGCAAAAATGCGATAAAAATCAAATGAGACCACATTAGCACTTTTTTTCTAAAACCTTTGTTTACTACTTTTGAAAATGGTTAGGATACTTTGAAAAATCCAATAAATCAAAATATGATAAATTTAGAATGATACACAAAAAATCTAAACGACCAAAAACAACACAAAAATTCTCACGGAACTAAGTTGTGAGCGAATATATGAATAATGGAACTAAATGTTTGTAAAACATAACTAGGGTTTTATTTTCTTTGCAAATATGTAATCGATCAATCTTTAAATAACATAATTTCCTCATTTTTTTAACATTAAATATATATTCAAAAAGTAGGGTATTAGAGTTTTCCTTGAATTATCTACCAAAACGTGGGAGAACTAACCATTATCATGTTGCTCGGTGTTATCATTCTTAGCATGTGACTCTTAGGCCCATACTAAAAAAATGTTGTACAAAACTATAATACTAATAGGCCAAAAATAAAAAGAATGAAAGATAAAACAAATACTGTGAAAAAGAATAAGGATATAATGGAAACCTTAAGATTAAATTTTATTCTATACAAAAATTTGACAATTTCCTAAATCTCTTAGTGTTGTAGATCATATTTAAGCATTTGTTGTGATATCAAGCATATAAGATTTTTATGAAATGAGGACATTTGGTTATCGTAAAGAACATTTTGATTAATATGGGTCTAATATGGGAATTGTGGCATTTTAATGCATTTTATGGGTTAAAATATGCTAATATTTTAATTTTAAACATTTGGGGTAAATAAAAATAGCATTGATTATACAAAATGAGAAAATGACTTAGTTTTTGAGTTAAATATGTTCTTACGAAATATTGTTTTAACCCAAATATTTCTATAACTAAATTAGTAATAGGCCAAAAAATAGAAAGTTTGAAAGATAAAATAAATACCAGAAAAAAGTAAGGATAAAGTAGAAATCCTAAGATTAAATTTTATTCTAAACAGAAATTTGACAATTTCCTTAATCTTTTATCATTGTAAATTATATTTAAGTATTTGTTGTGAGTTAAATATGTTCTTTCTAAATATTATTTTACCCTGAATATTAATTTAGTATTTGTTCTATATTTTTATGGACATGTGGTCAAATGTTTTGGACTCTCACAAATAAATTTTGTCTACACTTTTTAAAAATTTATACCATTTTTAATAAATTTACTTTTTAAATAAGGTAGGGCTTCAACGGCTAATGACTAATAATTATAATAAGGACATAATAGAAACCCTAAGATTAAATTTTATTCTAAACAGAAATTTAACAATTTTCATAATCTCTTAGTGTTGTAAATTATATTTAAGTATCTGTGGTGAGCTAAATATTATTTTATTCTAAATATTAATGTAGTATTTGCTCTATAATTTTTTGGATATGTGGTCAAACGTTTCGGACTCTGACAAATAATTTTTGTCCACACTTTCTAAAATTTATACTATTTTTAATAAATTTATTTTTTTAAATAAAGAAGAACTTCAATGATTAATAACTAATAATTATATTTCATATTCCACATATCCAATGTGTTATATTCCACGTGCATTAGTGAAATTAGAACAATCAATATAAAACAATGGAGTAGTTATTCAATGGTTTATATATATATAGCACCATATTAGAAGCAATATTATATACTACGAGTGTTATAAGCAATATTATATACCAGACATAATATACGCTAGCGTAACTCTGATCAAATGACGAGGAGGACCAGAAATATAATAATAGTCCAACCGCACTACATTATTCTAAGAATTAGGCAGAGATAGACAGAGCAAAAAAAAAATCTACAATTGAAGCCAAAATCCACATATATAATAAGAAAAACAAGCACATAAATAACCCTGCGCTCTGAGTACCTGCACACTTGAATGAAAACCTTTGTCTTACCAAAACCCTTCAACCATCAAAATCAATCGAACATCTTCGAATCCAAAACGAGTGTATTTAGTTTGGAAAAACACACTCGTATATACCACAGCATCAGGATTCATGATCACGATTTTAGATAGGCTCCTCGAGTATAAGGTAATCATCAACATCAGGTATAGAAGTACTTGATGCCGGACCAAGATTACCTGAATCGGAAAAATCATCACGATTCCGGATATTTACGACGGACACCACATTATTATCGTCGGACAAAATGGGTCCCGGCGGCTCTGCCCGGATCTTTACATCAGAGACTACGTCGTCGTCGGAAAACACGGGTCCGGGCGCTTCGCTAAAAAAGAAATCACATAATTCCATAGGATCCAAATAGTCGTAATCATTCCAAAGTAAACTACTGGTGCTGCTAGTGCTACCCATCACCAGCTGCATGTCCGCAGCCGGTAACCGGTCACCTTTAGAGTTCACGCTCTGATTGTTATGTGGCCGTCGAAAAGATTGTTTTCCTCCCTGTCTTTGTTGTCTTCGAAGCTTTAATTCGTCATGCGTTTTGAACCGCAAAACAGAGGTTGGAGAACAATCACCGTATGACTCCCTACTGGAATCGTACCCACAATTTACCGCAGCGTTATCCACCTTTTGACGTGGTTGTGGGGTCGGAGTCGGACCCGGACTCGGAGGTGGTATACGCGGTGGCGGAACCACCAAGACATCATTATCCTGCGGTGGTTTCTGAAAATTTGTCCGAGCATCTTTTCCTCTCAACGCGATCGCCGCTTTATCATAACACAGCGCAGCCTCTTCCGCCGTATTAAAAGTTCCGAGCCAAATCCTTGATTTCGCATACGGATCTCTAATCTCTGCCCCCCATTTCCCCCACGGACGTAGCCGTACACCTCGATATTTCTGAAGGCCCTGATTGTCAACGGGAGGACCGTTCGAAACAATAACCTTCAAATTGCCATCTGATTCCCCTGTTTGCTTCCGATGATCAATATTTCTCCCCCCATCTTCATCTACGCCCGCTGCTCGAGCTCCACGGCCGGTGCTGCATACTCTCAGTCTGATCTCATTGACATGGCATCGAACTCTCGGCCGATCGTCGTCACTGTCTGAATCCGTTGCATCTGTATCCGTCGACAGTATCCGAACGACTCTGACTGACCTTGCGACCAGTTTCCTAACGAGCCGTGTCGTGACCCTCTTATGCTCCGTGTACTTAAACGGGAAATTTCTGCTACTCCGATTCATCACGATATTTGGAGATTGGGCTTTCGATGATCAGATTAGAGGACGCGCTCGCTATGGGGAAAAAAGAGTACGGAAAACTCAGCAGTTTGCTTGAGTCTATATAGTATTAAGTCAAGGAAACGTCTGTAATTAGGAATATACTATAAATAAATGGGTTTATGGCAGTAACCGGTGGCCAGCCGAGGGCTAATTAATTCAGAAGGAAGTGAGTCCCGAGAAATAAAGCAGGGAGTAAAGGTATGGTGTTTTGATTAGTAGAGAGTAAGGGGACGAGTTTAGGGACGACGAGTGCGTGAGTGAATGAATGAATGGTTATGGGGAGGAGAGAAGGAAGGGAGGGAAGTTGGAGAAATTAACGCTCCGGAGGGAGGGAGAGGGAGACGATGGAAATATTAAACTCGGTAAATAAAAACTCGCGTGTCAATAGGCACTTTACTAGGGTCCTACTTTATCGCCAAAAGCCGAAATGAGGTACCCAACCAAAAAAAAAAATCAAACTAAAAATTAAATTCATCTATGTATATTAATGTCCTTTGTGAAATTATCAAGGTTGGCTTCTTCGTATGTTATCAGAAAATTTTGAACATCTCTTTTAATTACTGTCAAAACAAATATCTGCTTTTATTTATAATTAGAATCGAATAGTTTGTTTCGGTCAAAGCAACGGTACAGTTGTACTTTTGATTTAGTAGACCGTGATAAGAGATGACATGGAGAGAGTTTTAGCCTCTTATAAATGTTATGTGATTATATTTTGAAAAAAAATGTATACAACAAAATTTAAATTGTTTTTTTAAAAGATTAAAAAAAAATCACAACAGCTCGGGGCCAAAAGTTATATCTTACCCGCACCATCCTGCTACGAAATAGCTAAAATATTAAGTTTTGAATAGATTTGATTAATATCATTTTTTTATCTATGGATAATATTATTGTGCTCGTAGTTATTAAAATTTGAATTTAATTATTTAATTCTATGATTAAAAATTTACAAAATAATATAGAATTCTATATAGAATATTAAAATAATTGAATAGTTATAGTATCTTACGATCCTACGTATAAAGACTATATATATATATATATATATATATATATATCTCCAAAATTTGTTTTCCTTCTTATTCTATATATATCTCTTTCTTAAATATATGATTTTTGATCATATATTATTTTACAACATGTTTTAAAAATGAGTTAAAACAAAGAAAATATGACCAAAATATCACTAAGACGATTTAAAATTTTAAAAATAATGTAGGATCATAAATCTAGAATAGTTGTAAACTCTTACAATTCTGGAATAAAATCTTCAGATCCTGCATACAAAAACTATATATATATTTTCTTTTATCAATTTGTCTCCAAAGTCTATTTTCCTCCTTATTCCATGTATATCTCTTTCATAAATATATGATTTTTGATCACATATTATTTTGTAACATATTTTGAAAATGAGCTAAAATAAATAAAATATTATTAAAATATCACTATGACAATAAAGACAATTGTAAAATGTTCACAAAGAATGTAATCTCTAACTAAATGGTGAAATGACCATATTAAATTTTATAATATTATTAACTATTAAATTCTTTTAAATTTAAATATTTTTTTATTGTTCTTTCATGGTCATGTTAACTTCATAATGCAAATAAAATTTATTTTATACTTTAATATAGTTTATATAGTAGTTTAATGTGTGCACATATAGACGAAACTCATTTTTTTTATCTTGATTTATCAAAATTTCAAAAGCCAACATAAAATTTGTTTAGGTCTTATCATATTAAATGGCAGAAAATCAATGTCCTTGTATTATTTCATTCATTATCATTCACCTTCTTTATTTTTTGTGTATTTTTCTGAAGGCAAACATTATTGTATATTTTGAACGCACTGAATTATATGCTACCTCTGATCATAATTTTATTGTATTTTTTATATTTCATGTGACAATTTATTTCTAATGTTGTTGATTTAATATCGTTGTCAATATGCACAACCACTTCAACAATTTATATTACTTATATCTTGTTATAACTCAATGAACCTCTATATAAGAATTCAAGAGTTTAATTATTATATTATTCTAACTTAAAATATATTATTTTATACTATATAAATGTATAAGTTTTGTATTCTTATTGTTCATGTTGACTTACATAATTTTTCGATCCTATTCTAAGTATCTAAATCAAGTGCCATAATTTAGAATCGAGACTATAAAAATGAAAGAAACAAAATTAGGGACATTGTTTCGCACGAAAATCGATTATTATTGTTAACCAACTTGTTACTTGGGGCCCAAGTGCCGACACAGCAGTCGATTTCATACCAACGAAAGGATGAATAAAACTCTATTTATGGCTAAAAGGGTGGGACGGATTACTTGGTGGCCAAGGACGCGATTTTGATTAGTACATTTTTGTTTCCTTTCGTGGAAAAAAAATGTGCTGATTAATGAAGTAGGGCTCCATGTATAAAAATTCGACCTTATTTATATGTAGAGTTTACGTTTCATTAGTATATGGTAAACAATTTATAAAATTTACAATCGAAAATTTAGACTATATTTTGTATAAAAAAAAACTTATAAACTAGCTTAAAAACTATATGCCACTTTAAGTATATGTTTGATAAAACTAATTTGAAACGTAGTTTAAAGTTGGTTGAAAATTTATAATTTAATCTATTACTGTGTATTTTGAGAATATAATTTTATTATTAACTTTTCTTAAAGTATAATATATTATTATATTTATATTTAAAAATTTATTATATTTTTTTATTTTTTGTCAACATGTATTAAAATATATTAATTATAAAAACTAATTACCAAGCTAACTTACAAGCTAGTAGGAAACTAGTTACCGGCCATAGTTTTTTTGTTTACACCCTTTTTTTAAAAGAAAAAAGAAAAAAAATTATACCGACCTATTTTTTAAACTATATTATAAACTATAAACTACTTTTGAACTTACCAGATATCATATGAGTAATTTTTTAGAAATTAATCTATAAATTAGTGAAGAATTACTTACTAAATAAGATTTTGGTATTTTTGTAATATATATAAAATGGTGGTCTCGTCCTTCTGGGAAAACCACGGCGTACTTTTTTTATTGTTGTATCTAGAAGAGATATGAAGTGACTTCCTGGATGAGGATGATGATGATAGATCATCACCTAAGTTGGATAATGGGAAAAAGAAAATAAACGTGGATATTATTTTTCCCTATGCCGCTTAATTCGGCAAGAACGGAAATGTGCAAAATAATCTGTACTTTGTTCGTCGAACTTGCGCTCTGAATACCTACTTGAGGTAAAAATCGTTAATTTTTTATGCTCGGAGTATCTACATAGGTGCATTTTTTTTTTCTTTTACCATTTTCAGGTTCTTCATATAATTTTTTTTATTACATAACTCACACATGAGGGAATCACAGATAGAGCTACGCTTTGTTTATTTCATTTGATTTTTTTTGAGTTGAGTTGATTTACAAAAGTCTGATATGTTATTATTATTATATAAATATTAGTTCTATAATTTATATATTTTTCCAATAGCATTACTATTATGGTATTAAAACTATCATTTTTATAATCAGTATCATTAATTTTATATTATTTTTATTATTATCAAAATTTAGTGATATGATATAAAAATAAGATGGAAAAAATAGGGCCTTACTATCTAGAATAGCTTATGAGGATTTTATTTTTCTGCTAATTTTGTAACGGAATGTATGATCCAATAAAGTGATTACATTATTACAAAGTCACACGAACGAAAATAATAGGCCAAAAACCTAACACCCATTGAAACATAAGCCATGATGAATGAACCTAGATATCTTCTAAAGTGGTATGATGGCAGTATCATTAGTCTAATACAAAATAGGTTAGGGGCATGTTTAAATAAGCTATTTTTTCTTTTACTTTTTCTATCAAGAATTATAATACTATTAATGTATAAGACTCTCAAATTTTCCAACTTACAATTTTTTAAGATAATACAAAAGCATTAAAAATTAAAACTAAGGGAAGTTACAATCAGATGGATAACCGCAATTGCTAAGATAATATGATAGATCATGATAGTGATTACAAATTAATTTCCAAAATAGATTAAACATAAACAATTGTTTACATAAATGGAAAGAACAAAACATGGATCTTGCTTCGAATCTAACTAAGGCATCATACTCATGCTACTTCACAAAACTACATATCAAGGCCAAAATGTCTAAATCATGCTTATCACCTTATAATGCATACCATAATCCATACTTATGCTGAAAATCACTTCTATACCATAGCATGCTTATGATGGAATATATTCAAGATCACAACAAATAACATATTGCAAATCATTCTTATTTGAATTAAGGTTAAGTGTTGCCACTCTCTCCTCCCATGGCCTGAATGGAGAAAGGAGCAGGGTTTGTGAAGAAGAAGGTGAATAGGAGGACTTCCCCTTCTATCTTTATTGTGTATTATGATCTTGGTTTTCCAACATCATCGAGTAGTGATATCAAGAAGGAATCAAATTTGGGTATGGAAGGGAAAAACCTTAGTACATTGGTGACTATCTAAGAGGGGGAATCCACTTCGGACAACATCCCTTGTCTACATGATCAAAGGCATCAGGTCACACATTTCAACAATGTTATAGTGTCCTTAGAATCTTCAGAGATTGGGTGTTTACACTCCATGCTGATCCACCCACCCTTACCCACTAATGGCATGAAGGTGAAGGAATTTAGATTAGAAACAACCAAACCTAAGACTTGGAGGACTATAGTAATTATGTAACATCTCTTCTTTTTTTTTTCCCCTGATTTTAATGACTATGTAACTAGGCTCATAATTAGTTTTTAAAACTTTTTAATGTTGATTTCTAGGCCATTTGTATTAAATTTAAGCATTCCATGGTTTATTTTATATATTTACAGGAAGTCACATTTTTCGCGATTATTTTGATTAAGTGATTTTCTCATATTCTTCGCTCATCCAAAATTTATAACTTATTCTAAAATTATTTCTTAGCTTGCAAGTTCATTTTGTTCCATTTTATTTCACATCTTCCTTCCAGAACATTAAACTATAAAAAAATTCATTTACATGATTAGATAATTGTAACCATTTTATCTATTTAAGCTTCGAATGAATTTTGATATCAAATATTTTTATATATTTGATTTTATATGTTTTCTGCATTAATATGTACCAATTTGGACCCTAAATTATTCGTTTCATTCATTTATGAAAAAATGTATTTTATACGGATTATCTAATTGTATTGTTTTTGCTCATTTTTCCTCCACTGATCTTCATACTCTTTCATATGTCAATTTTTTTATATATGTAGGTTCTCTATATTATTCCACATTTTTCTATAATTTTTCATAATTTTCAGAAATTTATTTGCTATTTTCAATAATTCCTTATTTAATAGAATTAAAGAAGTTATTTAAAATTTATTTTTTGTTAACCATTGACTTTATTCAACATAAAATTATTTCCCACATCTTTCATACTATATTTGATCTCTTCCTTTATTATTCAACCACAAATTTGACCATAATCCTATCACCTTACTATCCCACTCACTCTCACTTACTCCTATACCATCACATATTCATTCAAGGAACCAAATGATTTGTCCCATTAAACCAATTGACTAGTTTAGGGTTTGAATAAAAAATTGTAATTGAAATAACATGAAACTAGCTTACTAGTATGGGGCTTACAAACTGACTATTCAAAAAATAAGGAAATACGGAGATGCAAATGAAATAATCGATTGGTTGACCAATGCCAGTCGACTAGTGTCTTAAGCCAAAACACCACTTCTCTGGTTTAGTAAAAATCCAACTTAACTAGTTGATTGGTTTTATCCATACTAGTTGGTTGGTTTAATAGGGTGAAACACCAAACCACAACATGCAATTAACCAACATGTTGTATACCACATAGTTCTATCATGCTTCTAAATTGTTAAATCATACAAAAAAAAACATATTCACAACATTAAACACATGGATTTGTGCCAATTAATATGAATTACAACAAAATCTCATGCTTGATTCATCAAAAAACACAATGAGGCTAAAAATTCTAAAAATGTGATCATGCTTCCAAAATATACTACTCATGCTTAGAATTAGAAATCAAAATAACACATGCCTCACATGGAACACAACATAATCATGCAATCACAATTTACACAATAAGCACTGAGGTATATTAAAGACAAGATTATCTTACCTTAAAGAAATTGTATTTTAACAAAAAAACTCCTAACTTAATGACTTCCACTGAGAACCTTGATTATCTTAAGAGAATAACGAATAAAAATAGTCACAAACTCATTTAAAAATTATTCAATAACACAAAAATAGATGGAGGAAGAAATATTTTCTCAGCCTCAAACTAGGAATAGAGAACCAAGAGAAAGAAAAAGGCAAGAATGCTCAACTTTTTAAGATCTTAGCCCTTCTTTACTTGAGGAAAGCAAGGAAGAGCAAAGGAAAAGGTTAATAAGAGGATTAGGAAGCAAGAACTCCAGTTAAAAAAAGAAAGAGAGAGAGGAAACAAGGGTATATGCCCTATGTTTCAAGTCAAAAGGAAAAGGAAGGAAGAGGAGGAGGACGGGTTCAAAACTTAGCAAAAATTACTAAATGAGAAAGAAAAATGCAATAATGCTCAACTCTTTCAAGACCTTAACCCTTATTAACTTAAGGAAATCAAGAAAGAGCTAAATAAAAAGGTTAAGAAGAGGATTAGGAAGCAAGAACTTCAATTAAACAAAGGAAAATAGGGTTAGAGACCTTATGTTTCTAATCAAAAGGGAAGGAAAGGAAAAGGAGGATAGGTCGAGTAGTTAGCAAAAAATGTTAGATGAGGAAAAGAAAATAAAGAGATCAAGTGCTCAAGAGTTGAAGTGAATCAAAAAATGAAGGTAAAGTGGTCTTGAGAGTTGATACTTCAAAAAGGAAGGAGAGATTGGGAGTTAACTTAGGTTGAGTGTAAGGGAACAAATTGCAAGAAGAGGAATTATGAAAAAGAGGGAGTTGGAGTGAAATTAGGCTATGGTAGGGGTAAGGTGGAGACATCAAGAGTTTTAGTTGGAATTAGGATTTTGGTACATGATTTGATGAGGTTATTAATGGTGGGTTAATGTCCAATGATTATGGTTATTAATGGTTGGTTAATGCCAAAATTAATGGTGTAATTAAAGAGGAAAATCATGGCTTCTTAAAAGAGGGTTAGGGTTAGGGTTTGAATTTTAAGAAGTTAAATTTGGGGTTGTATGTGTTGATGATGGCGAACAATTGCTAGGTGTTGAATTAGGATATAAATGTATTCAATTTAAGCACAAACTAAATCTCCAAAATCTCACATCAATTGAGTGGAGAAAACTTGAATAAGAATCATATAGAGATCAAGTTAAAGAAATCATGAAGAGAACCGATTGAAGAATCATACTTAACTTGGTTGTATTGCACGAATGTTTATCATCCACAATTATAAGTTTTAAAGATTGATTTTACACCTCCTAAAATCTAATTCTCCATGCAAATATAATATATAACCAAAAGATAAAAATACCTATAACAATGCACCCAAATCTGCACACACACATACATAAACCAAATATGAAAATTGAAACTATCAAGATAAATATTCTAATATTCTAACAATATCTAATGTCTGCTAACTAAATCTAATATTTAATGCATATGATCAGTGATCCCCTGGATTCACATGACATGGGGCCATCATGTTTCTTCTTCATATATTTCAATAATTACCATTAAGTCCATTATTGATCCATAATTAAATAAGTAAGCACCGTATTAGTTTATTCCAAATCCTCAACCAAGGCTAACCTAATGGGCTCTAATATAAAATAAGCCACATATGGATTCTAGAACTTGTAGAACATGCCCTATATTATTCTTCCCCTTTGTTTAGAATAATTTGTCTTCAAATTTACATCATCATAGCACGTAGAAAGATCACCTATGTTGAATTTCCTTGAAATGCCTCTATAGGAATCTAGTAAATCGATCATGTTAGCACTTTCCTTAAACTTTCAAATGACCTTAAAATGACCATTGTCCCTTATCGGGAGATTATTCTTCCTTGAGTAAGTAAAGCATTCCTTATAAGGTATAACCATACTAAATATCCTAGAGCAAACACTTGTTGGCTTCTATGCTTGCTAGCTCAAGGCTGATAAGTAGCATTGCTCATCTTGATGTTTGATCTAATTTGCTCGTGTAGACATGTGAAATAATCCACTCTCTCATGGGCTTCATAACTATTTGAGTCTCCCTTATTCAATGGTACTAAGTCGGTTGGCATGTAGGGATTAGTACTATAGATGCTCTCAAAATGGCTTCATCTAGTTAATTTTGATGGACTCTAGTTGTAAGCAAAATTTGCAGTGCTAGCTTCACTCTTGTACCAAGTATTCATCTTTAGCATAGAGATCCTTCATCATCTCTAACCCTAGAAATTTAGCATCTATAAGTGGGACCATGGACCTTCTTAAAATAGTATCCACAACTACATTTTCCTTTCCATCCAAATGTCTAGTGGAGAACACTATTAATTTCAAGAAGCTCACCCACTTGGTATTTCTTGCGCTCACCTTCTTCTTTTCATGAAATTACCTCTAACTCTTGTGATATGAGTGAAGAACAAATGGTTTTTGCTTTAAATAGTGACTCAAATTCTCTATATAGGTTATGATAGCAAGCATATAATTCCTTATTATAAGTTGAGAGATTGAGTCTCGTGCCATTCAACTTCTTACTATAGAATGTTATCGGCTATCTTTCTTTAGACGAAACACCTCCAATGCCTATATCCCTAGGATCATAAGTTACTTAAAATAATTTATCAAAATAAGGTAAATCAAGCATCAATGCATTAGAGAGTTTGATTTTTAATTCTTTAAAAGCTCTTGTAGCATCTTCATTCCACTCGAACTCTCTTAATCTCATAAGTTATGTGATAGGAGCCGCAACAGTTGATAAATTTTTGATAAATTTTCTCTAAAATGATGCTAATCCATTAACACTCACTTATTCAAAGTATTTAGTTGTTACCAAGTCTAAATAGCTTCAAATTTATCCAATATCCACTTGTGATGTAGCCAAAGAATACTACACTTTCCATAATGAAGCTACACTTCTCCAATTTCTTAAATAAGTTCACTTCTCTCAACTTATGAAATAACATATTCAAGTGTATTAGATGAGCCTTTTTGGTCTTTCCATAAATATGTGTACACCGCCACAAAAAAACTTGATAGTGATCTTAATATCTTCTTCAACAATCTCAACAATAATCTAATTACATTACATTATCCAAATGGTAATACCAACCACTCATAATGGTCATACGTAGTCTTAAAAGCTGTTATATTTCACTTATTCCCTTCTCTAATTCTGATTTGATGGTAACCACTCCTCAAATCAATTTTAGAGTAGATCCTCTCCCCATAAAGCTCATCTAACATGCCATCTAATATTGGAATAGGAAATATGTACTTGATTGTGATGTTATTAACCACCATTGAATCAATGTACATCCTTAACATCCAATTATTCTTAGGAAACAACAAAGATGGAACACAACATAGACTTATGATTTCTCTTACATAACCCTTATCCATTAACTCTTGAACTTCCATCTAGATATCATTTGCATCTTTGGGATTACAGTGATAATCCACCTTCTTTGGAAGAGGAACTCCTGACAAAAGATTAATAGCATGCTCTATTTCTCTCAGTGGTGGCAATCTAGGTGGTAACTCCTCAGGAAACCCATCACAAATATCTTCAAATAATTTCATGAGGATCGAATCGGTCTTGATAAACTCCCTTTGTTGTGATTCTTCTTTCACCACCAAAGAATAGTAAATCCTTTCTTCCTTGATGGCTTTCTCCATATCTAGCTCTTCTAAAAATAATTTTTTGAATATATGCTCCTCTATTTCCTTCTTTATTTTGGTTGTTAGAGAAAAAATTAGCTTCAACTTGAACTCCCTCTACAAACCATGTACTCATTAAAAAATCCATTGTAAGAAAATTATCAATCATATTCCCAAGGCTTCCTAAGTAAGATATGACATGAATCCATTGAAAATATGTCGTATAACATATCATCAACATAATTACCAATTTAAAATTTTTAAAGCACTTGTTTAGAGATTATCACCCTTTGTATTTGTTGAGATATTGTATGGAATAGGATTTTGGGTGCTTTATATTCTTTAAGCTAAGTTTTTTCACCATCTCCTCGCTTGCTACATTGGTGTGCTAGCCACTATAAATGATGACCTTGCTCTCTTTATCTCCCACCTTATGCTTAGTATTAAATTTTTTGTCTCTTTAGGTTGAAGATGACTATTAATGCACTTACGGTAATCTTTTCACAATGAAACATTCTTGGCCTTCTTCACCATAAGCACTCTCCATACCATCACTATATTTCTCCTCTACTTCAATATCTTCATCTTCATAGGGCCCCACATTTGAAATTTCTCTCAAAGTCAATGCCTTTTAATTATAATAATCTATTAAAAAGTACCTATAGCCTCTACACTTGAAGCATTGTTTTCTATAAATTTCTCCAATCTTCTCCTTGCCTTTATAAATTCAGTCTCCAGCTCCTTTTTTTTCTCTAAAATCAAACCATCACTAATTTAAGGTTTGGAAGGTGTTGAAGATGAAGCCTTGGAAGTCATCTTAGTCCTTTTAGATATCAAAGCTAATTCCACCAACTCCTCTAATATATAATGCAAACATGATTCAACCTTTTCTCTTACATTCAAATTAAGACCTCCTAAAAGCTTTGCACAAGTTTGCTCCTTTTTCTCTTGGATGTCACAAAGAAATGATAACTTCTTGAATTCTCAAACATAATCCTCTACACTCATAAACACTTACCTGAGTGTGGTCAATTTGGTGTAGTTGTCTTGTTTGTGATCATTTGGCACAAACTTCCTTCAAAGGTGCTTCTTCAACTTCTCCTATGATTTGATATTGTCATTTCCTTCTTTCTCCTTTGCCTTATTCAAATTCTTGGACCACACTCTAGTAAATTTCTAAAACTTTAAAACTACCAACTTGCATCTTTTTTTTTTATCATCTAGTTCTTTATCTCTATAGTTTGTTTCCAATCTATATAGGCCTTAGGATCCATATTGCCTTCAAAATCAGGAATACCAAATTGAATTCCTTTCTCTACATCATCATAGGATTGTTTTGAAGTTAAATTGCCCCTCCAATTTTTGCCAATACTCTCCTCATCTTTATCATCTATTTGATTGGTCGTGTATGGTAGCATGTGTCGTTCCCTCCATCACGGCCTCCTCATCACATCTCCTCCTCCTTAGATCCATTTCTCTATATGATTAGAGAAACCTTATTCAATTGTTGTCAATCTCTCTTGTTTTTTTTCATCTTATCTAGAAATTTGAGATGTAAGTTGTTGAATTTGAGCCATCAATGCTTTATACTTGTTGTCTCCTCCCATATTTAGATTTGTTTTTGACATGGCTAGGTGAGCCACTAAAAAATTTGGTCTCCATTAAATTTAGTATCAACATCCAAATATTTGGAAGGTTCTTGATGAATTGTTGGTATAAGAGGTTGAATTTTTGCAGAAAAATCAAAGCTTTTTATGCTGCCTTTTTAGCGTGTGATAATGGCTGAATAACTTAATATTTGATACCACTTTTGACGTGAATTGGAAACACACAAGAATCAAAAAAGAAAGAGTATAAATTTTGGGGTAGAGTTTTGGTAATTAGGATTGGAATTGGGGCTTACGATTTTAGTGTATGGTTTATGGAATTATTAATAATGGTTTAATGGACGATCATTGGGTTTGTTTATGGGTAATTATGTTAAAAATTAATATGGTAATTAAAGAGGAAAATTTGTTGCTTCTTGAACGAGTGTTATGGTTAGGGTTTGAATTTTTAGAAGTTGAATTTAGGGTTGAATATGTTGATGATGGTGGACGATTATGGGGTTTTTAATTAGGATAAGAATGTATTCAATTTTTTAAAAAAATTCTCAAATCACACATAAATTTAGTATAAAAAACTTGAATAATTATCACATAAAAATGAAATTCAAGTAAGAACTCACATAAAGAACCAATTGAATGATCGACCTTAACTTGGTTCTTTTGCACGAATGTTTATCATCCATGTTTACACATTTGAATGCTTGATTCTAACCTCCTCAAATATGATTATCTCTTAAAAGATAAGATAAAACAAAAATTAAAAAAATCACCCCCAATCTTGCACCCAAATCGACACATACATATATAAATAAAAGATGCAACTTGTAACTAACAAGAAAAATATTCCAATATTCTAAAAATATCTAATATCCACCAACTAAATCTAATATTTAATGCATATGGTTGGTGATCCTCTCTTATGGATGCCCATCATGTGTCTTCACTAAATACTTCAATAATGGCACTAAGTCCCTCATTGATCCAAAATTAAACAAGCACCTTATTAGGTACAATGTTGTTAGTTTGGTCTAAATCCTTAATCAAGGCTAAACTAATGGGGTCTAATATGATATACGTTAACCTATGGCTTTTATAATTTTTAGAACACACCCTTATATCATCTGGGGTAAGATTTAGGATTATTTGGTGGTTTCTTTTTGATACAGATGCTTTATGGATTCTTACGTCTCTTTCCAGTTTATTTTATTTTTGTGTTTTCCATATGTATTATTCTTATTCGATTAATTTTTTTGGGGTTTGGAAATTTGAATTTATTAATAAAAAATTTATTTTTAAGTTATCTTGGTGATTTTTAATATTTAATTATATTGAAAAAAACTATTTAAATAGTCATACATCTAACTTGAGACGGATGGAGGACGTTTCTCTTATGTTAGATGTGATGGTAATAATCTACATTTAAACTTTTTAGCTTCTATAGTTACTTTTAAAATAAAAATTTTAAGTTGTGAAAATAGGAATGTTCTAAAATTTGAGATAGATGCAACCTTGAGTCAATTGGAAAAGAGTTTTATGACCATCAATCAATATCCCCTAAACATTAGGTCATTATTTGGCTTGCTACTCATGATAGCTTATTGAAAAAATTGTAATTGCATATAATATGTGTTGATTTTGATCCTCCATGTGTCTTATATGGTGTTTTTTTGATACAGATATTGATCATTTATCGGCACAGTGCCCTTGTGCACACATCATTTGGGAGTTGATTTTGAATAAGATAAGATAGGAATGACATCAACCTTAGTTGGCATTTGGAGTTGTTATGAGTATCCCATACATGAAGAAGAGCTAATCTAAAGTATTGCATTGAATATCATTTTATTTACTTCTATTTACTATATTTGGTAGGAGAGAAATAATTGAGTTGTTAATTAGAGCCAATCATCATCGAATCACACATCTAGAAAGATAATATAGGAGATTGTTTATAGTATTTTATATCGATGTTCTAGTATATGTTTTTAGATTTTATTTAAGTTAATTGAATTATTTCATGCATAGAAAGGGATGGATATTTGGAAGCATAGTATGTAATTCACGCCCATTTTTGTGGTCATTTTTTTATTAGTTACTAAAAAAGGGTGGCATGGGAGAAGATTTGCCTTAATATGGATATCTATGGCAACTCACTATCCTTAAAGGAAATATTTGTGTGAGATGGATACATGGAGTATATATTAGGCAAGAGATTGTGGAAGATTAATGTTGCTAACACCATATGTCATGGATTTAAGAGGGTTATAAGGTCGATACTAGAAATACTATCACGAATATAATAGGGGAAGTGCTACAAGCAATAAAAGTACACTATGAAGCTAAATTACGAGATTTTGAGACATAAAGAGGAGATAAATCTCTTGTTCTATCTAGTGTGGCTTAATGTGAGCATGCTCACATATAGACTTATCATGTGGCTAGCATGCTAACATTCTTTCCTCATTAAAGGCAAACTCTTTACTTCGAGTATTGTCCAACAAATTGAATGCATGGTGTGTCATCAATCTAGGGAGAACTTAGAACATGCACTCAACCAATGTTCCATTGCTAAAAAACTATTAGGAATGTACACTTAATCGACTACGTTTTTTCCCTCGAATGATTTCATGGCAGTAGACACTAACATGTCTCATTCAAAGGACTAAGAGGGAGACTAGGGTTTCAAGTATGATGAGAATTTCAACATGCACCCTTATATGTATATGATTTGGCATAATCAAATAAAAGAACATTTTAGGAGGATACAACGGGGCACATACTATATAGTGTGGCAAACAATTTTGAATATATGCATTAAACTTCATCATAGTGAATACTTATTACATGGGAAATTTATTTAATATCATGTTAATGAATTAAAGAATAATATATATATATATATGACACATTAATTTCCATTCCATATTATTGATATATTAATTACCAACATAGATATTAAAAAATTGAAATAATTTATTAAATTTTCTAATTATTTGTCTTCAGTTCAATTTATAAAATATTTTTTTTTCAAATCTTATTATCACTATTTATTTTCCTCAAAAACTTGGTGATAAATGTTTTTTTTTGTAAATTAATAAAAGAAGAAAATAAAAGTTAACAAATAAAAGTTACATAAGTAAAATAAATTAAAAAAAACTAAAATAAGAAATGAAGACAAATTTAAATATAAAATCAAAATTTATTAATTATTAATTGATAAAATTGTGATGATAATGAGTTGAAAAAAATACTTTAAATAAATATAAAAATAGAAATCAAATTTATTTTCAAAAAATTAACATACATACATATATATATATATAATTTATATTTTATTATTATTATATGTAAAAATAATGCATATATACATATACTTTTTCATGTATAAAATATTATGAAAATAATGTTATTATGATAAAAGAAACTTTTTGACTTGATTTGAAAAGAAAATGTCAAACTTTTATGATTTATTTTAATAGAGAACTTAATAAATGAAGGGATTATGAAAGTAATGAGATTCTTAAATTGATTCATGCTTGAATTTCTTTAGCTATACATTAAGTATTGGGATACAATAAAGATAGGAGGTTTGAAAAAAAATAAATTCTAAACTAATAATTTTGCAAGTTCTAAGAAAGATTTTAAAAGTTTAAAAAAAATTATTCTAAAGTATCAAAAAAAATATATTTAAATTAATGAAGTATATGAGTTCTCTTTTAAGATGAAATAAATTTTAGAACTACCCTATCCAAATAAAATCTTTTTGACAATAAACATAACAATGTATATTTAACTTTATTTTTTTCTTTTGAAAAACATACACAACTAGTATTGTTAAACATATAGTAGACTTGTACAACATATGTAATGCAATAAACAAGGTGAAATTTTTAGCTATATGAATAAAACAAACTGAGTTTCAAATGGATGGATCAAAGAAAACATTAATTCAAATAATAAATTAGGGTTACACGAGCTTCCAAATGAAGTAAATTTTGATACTTCGTATTTAGCAAAGGTGTGATTTTTAGGTTATAAATTTGCCTCATGTTGCAAGTACAATCTTTCTTGTCCAATCTCAAGCTTAGATAATTGATCTACAATAATTAATAATCACCCTTGATTTATCCATTATTTTTTTAGCTTATTTTTGCTGATATAATCTAAACGTATTGATGATTATTCGATCTTACCATGATTAAAATTGTGATTATGGTTATTATCACTACTGCAAAAATAAAAATAGATGACAACACATATACATATATTAACTAAAGACAATCATATATAACTTTCCTAGTAAAAAGAAAAAAAAATGAGATTTGAGGTACTTTATTTTTACCAACATAGATGGCAATTATAATAATACAAATGACATCTAATATAAAGCATGCTATTTTTTTCTAGCTTTTAGGGGTATAAAAGGCAATTGACTTATAATATAGTCTATACTTTGGTGAAAATTCTTCCTCAAAGTTTGGAAGATTTGAAGATGGAAAGATAGGAAGGTGTCGAATGGTTGAAGGTGAAAATAAGGGCACACATATTCAAGCAATATTCAAGAAAGATTGAAAGAATGATATGAATCTTCACGCAAGATTCAAGGAAGAACTCAATAAATTTAACTTTGAATATTTCTCCAAGAAGACATTCAAAGTATCGTATTTAATATTACTCCAAGTAGTCTTAGTTAGAAGATTTCACTCACAAAAGAGAGAAATAGCCAAGTTTATTACTTGTATTAGATTCAAATGATCAATGTTCATCGTGTTACAAGGTTTAATACCCCAAAACCCTAATTTAGAAAATTATAATAAAATATGACTTTATTGGTAAGATTAATTAAATATAACATTTTAATGAAATAATAGGAGTAATTAAGACAAAAAGGAGGTAAATAATAAAGAATTTAATTAGGAAGGATTAGAGTAATTTGCTAATTAAAATATAATTTAGGAAGATTTACCCAAATAATTTTAAATTAATATAAAAAGAAATTTAATTATTATTTTACTAATTTTTATTATTTTCAAATATCCAAAAATACCTTAAATACCCCAACTACCCTATATTTCTTTTTCTTTTTTTCTTTTTCCCCCCTTTTCCTTCTTCTTTCTTTCTTTTTTTCCTTTTTCCTTTTGTCTTTTTCTTTTTCTCCTCTTCTCCCCCGGTTGGGCCTCTCTTGTGCGGCCCAACCTCCCCCTCCTCTCTTCTCTCCCCCACATTGAGCCCAGCCCGCCTACCCTCCTTTTTTTTCCTCCCTCGCCCGCTCAGTTCTCCCCTCTCTTTTTTTTCTTTTCTTTTCCCCTGACCAGCCGACCCAGATCCCTTCTTCTTCCTCCTCCCCTCTCCTTCCTTCACGCTGTAGGTTATGCTTGTAAACCTACTGACCGTCCTCCCCCTACCACCATACTGCCCCAGCCTGCTCCCTTCTCTCCCCCCGTCCCTTTCCTTTCTAATTCGAGCCAAACCCACCCTGTACCTACCTCCCTCGCGTGCCCATTCCCTTCCTTTTTCCCCCCACATGTTGCTTGCACACTGCAACTTCAAAGGCTCGTACCGACCTGCGACCTTCGGTCTGCGAGCTCTTGCCACCCCTACCCCCTTTTCCTCTTCCCCCTTTATCCTCTTCTCCCTCCCTCGACCTATAAATACCCCATACCGTCCCCCATTTTTTCCTCCTTTGCTTTGCCTAGAAAATTTAACCATTTTCGCCATCGGCACTTCAAACATCGCCCCGGCTACTGTTGTGCAACACCACCGCCTAAAACACCACCCAACCCCTTCCTTGCATCACCCTCGACCAAACTAAGCCACTTGCTGCCCCAGAGTTCCCCTACACAACCCACCCCCGATCATGCAAAGTTGGCAGCTTGAGCTGCCCTTTGCATCTCATCGCCGCCCTTCTCGCCACCCTGTGCTGCCCCTTCCACCACAATCACCACCTCCCCTGCCACCCACTCGACCCAGTAGACCCTCATCCACCTTCCCCTACCTTTTTCTTTTCCCTTTCTCCCTCTCTTTCCTCCTCCCTCCTCCCCCACCACTCTCAGCCACTATAACCACCACTATCTGTGTCGCCGCTACCACTGCAACCCTCTCAGTCTAGAGAGCCTACCACCCCACAACTACCACATCTCTCTTTCTCTTCCAACCCTAAAAGACTCACTTTTCCCAAAACTACCACTTCCACCATCGCCGCCGTAGTCACCACCGCCGCCTAGCTGCCACCTTCACTTAGGTTGTGCCCTAACCCTTTCTAGCACTTAAGCATAAATTATTTTGGTATAATTATTATTTTAACCTTATTATCATCATCATCATCATCATCATTATTACTATTATTACTATTATCAACATCATCATCATTATTATTATTAAGTTATTATCACTATTATTACTAATATTGCTATTAATATTCTTCCATGACTATTATAACTACCTAACCCTATTTTGGCTAATGGTATCCCTAATGTATTTATTATCCACTTTAATGATAACTCCTTTATTAATACTACTAAAGCTATTATTATTATTATGATTATCACTAATACTAGTTCATACTAAAGGTAAAGTAGGAAACAATGAAAATAATAAGAGGGAAGTTAACCCTAGTATTTTCCTTTTATAGGTGAGTCAAGTCCGACCTCTAAGGAGGAATAGGAGCGCGCTCCAAGCCCGGTGTCATTTTAGGTAAGGATATGGTTAAGGCCTAATAATGTGTATCATGTGCCTCTGTGTTGGTTCTATGTATGTACCTTATATGGATATGGATTATGCCTTATAGTACAACTTATAAACATGGAGCTAAGGTAAGTTGTATGTGTTTTTATGGCATGTGTAATATAGTGTTGTTACTTGTACTTGTAATGTTCTTGTGTAATATTACCCTTCGTGACATGCATATTAGGAGGATTTAAGTAGTGTGATGTGGTTGTGAAAGGAAAAAGGGAGCAAGGGAAGTGAGTTGACTAGAGGGTAGTAAGAATGGCCTAAAAATCTCATGACTTACGGGTGGACAAATGAAGGAATAATGTGAACAAATTAAGAGGATGGACTAAAATATGCATAGGGAGTAGGGTTGCATGGGATGGTTAGCCTTTGTATGGGGATGACTTTTACGTGAGAAAGGTTAAGTTGAGGGTTAAGTAAGGTAAGGGAAGAGTTGTTGGGAGTAATTGGAGTCCATATGTGAAAAATAGTACATGGTTTAGTATAAGGGTGCATGGGGGACTTGGCTAGGGTCTAGGAGGAATCCCTAAGTGGGAGAAGTGTGCTAGGAAGAAAACACTGATGGAAATGGTTGGAGTGGGGAATAAGAATGAAAGGGGTATAACATGGAGGGCAAGTGAGCCAAGTGGGAAAAGGTGTTTGGGTGTTGAGGGGATGATATAAAAGAAATGAGAAGTACTAGGGTTTGGGGAGTGAACTAGGGTTTTTATGGTCACGTGTGGAAGATGGGTAGTGAAGTTGTGATGTTGGGTGTGGTTTGAATGGAGTGGTAATTTTGGTAGCAAAGAGGAGCATGTGTTGTGTAGGATGGGGATAAGAGAGGCCACATAGGCTAGAATAGGGTTTTGGAGGGAAGCCCTAGAGGGCGATGAGGAGTCCAAATAGAGTTATGGGGAGTGGGCCTTAAACCATGTGCAGAAGAGTTTGGGTTTCTTATGGTGAGTGGAAAAAGGTGGGGAAGAAGTCACGGAGTCATAGGGTATGTAAAGGTCCCAAGATATATGATAGGGATTTCTGGGAGAATTGGTAATAAATGGGTGAGCATGGGCGGTTCAGTGGGTTATGTATGTCTAGTCTAAGTTGTGTGTGGAATAAGATACGGGTAAAACACTAAACACTTAAAGTGAAATATTATTGAACAGGCCTAGTGAGGATAATTTCCAGTCCACCAGCTATAATAGTGGTTAGGAGTGTTCTATCATGTGGAGTGTTTTCAATCCACCAGCCATAATAGTGGGGGTCCCAGGCTTGATGAACCAAACATTATACAGTATTAAATTAAGGAAAGATACTAACTACTTACAGTGGAACAACACGTGAGTCGGGGCCAGTGAGAGTAATTTTCGATCCACCGATTATAATAGTGGTCAAGTGTGTTATGCCTTATGGAGTGATATCTAGTCCACCGACTATAATAGTAGACAGGTGCATTTTATCCTATGGAGTGTTTTCAGTCCACTAACTATAATAGTGGGGTTCCCGTACTCACGCGAATTAATATAGAAAATGTGTAAGACATAAATAATAATCTATGTCTGGAATGATGATATGAACCTGAATTATGCAGTGTATGCCTTACTTATCTATTGTTCTTGCATGGGCTTATCCATATGATTAACTTACTCAGTACGTAGCATACTGATTACCCGTTTCATGGGTGCTGCTCATTCCCACGAGTAGAGGTCCCTTCTGAGTTGGTGCAGGTAGAAGATGCTATGTTCAATGCCTATGATGCACTCGATGCATCGGGTGGGGCTGAGCGATGACATGTTGGACTTGGCATGGGGCCCAAGAGTGAGTATCAACCGGACTTTCCATTTTCTAGTTTTTATTCTATATCTTTGTTTGTATTGTTCTTTCCCCTCGGAGGCCTGACACTGTAACTATTTTCCATTATGTAATGACTCTTTAATTCACACACTCTGATTTCCTCTTTATTTATGAATCTTTCGGATCACTATGGTTCTATCTCTTAATTGGTTTAATGTCTTGTGAATTTTCATAGCCTTGTGGTTGGTGCAAGACTAGCCGGAGGCCAAGCATGTGCTGATCATGGCGGTAGCACTCTCCTGTCCTTGTGTGTGGTTTTTAATTAAATGAAAATTTTCAACTATGATCTTTGGGGGTGTTACACAAGGTGTGAAATATGATATTATATAGGCAGTCACACTTTGTTAAGTAGCATAATAAGGTAGATAAAGTAATATAAACATGGCTAACTATCACACTAACTTGTAAAACAACACAATACTAACGTATATAATACGTGAATCTAACAAAAAATGATCACAAATAAACATAGCTAATTATTACATGGAAATAACTAACAAGAGCCCTAATATACAAAAAGAAAATGATAACTATATCTCATTGACTTGGTAGTTTGACTTTCATGCATAATGGCTTCTTTTGACTCGTAATAACTTGTAGCAAACAAAATCTTAGGTATGTTGATGTCTTGAAGTGCGTTAATTTTCTCCTCACAAATGTAACATTTCAAGAATTACTCAAAACACATTTTTTAAGGTTAGTCACATTATTAATATTATCGTCAAAGACAAATATTGTAATAGGCTCCATAACTAAGTATGTCAATTCTTCATTGTCTTGAGAATCCATAGATGCTCCTGCATCATACTTGTCAAGATTGTTTTTTCCTTCATTCTTCAAATTTTGATTTATAACCTAGCAAGACTCCATTTAACCCTATCATTTGTGTGAACTTAGAGAGAGCTATTACATGAAATGGTTATTTTCCTTTGTATTCCACCATTTTTGCTTCATCCATTTCCTCATTTTCCTTCTTCACTAGTTACATTTGTTGTGACAACCCTAATTTTGAAAACCTAGCTTGTTAGGATCTTGGTGATGTGAAAATAAATTTATTTAAATCATACATTTATTCACATCTTTAAGAATTTGAAAACCCTAGAAATACTTTAAAAACATTTATTTCTGATTTTTTATTATCTTTCTTGTGGTTTTGAGTTACATAAGAATTTTGAGTTACTTTTATTTATCTAATTTTATCTGAATCATTCTAATATCTCCATAATTGGCTTTTTTTTTTAACTTTTTTGTGTCTCTTAGTAGTGTTTAAAATGATAAATAGAGATCACAACAAAAGTACTTTTCACTCCTTGTATTACAATTATTCACTATTTAAGCTTCGATTTAGCTTTCTGCTTACAAAAAAATTATAAAAACTGGGGATCATCATATTTTCATGTCTTGGAGATAAAAATGTTTTCCTTTATTATTATTATTTGCCATTTCTATCAATATTAATTATCAAATGTATAATTCTTACTTTCATTGTACTTAACATTTGCACACTTAACCTAAGATCCTAACATTTGTCAAGACTTAATTTTAACTTTTTATTTAGCTTAAAACCACCCTATGATTACATATGTTATGAGAAAATACTCCTTAACAATTTCCTAACCTATTTTCTACTTATTTTCATATTAACACTTATAGCCTATGCTCAAATTATTACTAAATTATTCTAGGTTATCCAAACACCACCTTAAACCTCATATATATCTTATTAAGCTTGAAACTAACCTGAACCAAATAGAAACTCCCTTTGTTAAGAAAATTTCTACAAATCATTACCTTATCCTATCCAACCAATCCCTACTCAACAACTCACCCATTCATCCCCCATATCCCTCTATTTTATCATACCATTATCCCCCTCATTTTTTTGTAAAATTTAGCCCCTTTATATTTAGAATATCCTCTAATAATTATCAAATCCATCCCTCACCCAACCACGACACCACACCTTATAATACACTTCGTTTACCCTATTTTTGCTCCATCCTGATTCACCTACAATGCCCCCAATTTATAGCTCATATTTTTGTCCCCTATAGTCGAGTAACCTCCCATAATACATTATCAATAATTTAATATCTTCTTCCCTCAATGAATGTCTAGTGAATCCCCCTAAATTATCTTCTATGGATTGACACACAACATCCCCGATCTCCTCTATGGTTTCGTGTGTATGTAATGGATAATTGTTGTAGAATACTTCAACCAAACCCATCATCTCTTATATGCTTAAATTTTATACATCATATAAGATTTAATTATCTTCAATCCATGTTACTTTTTAGTCCCTAAAATCGACCCAAACAACCACCACAAATCTCCATAACCAAAGCTTCCAAATCTTCTAAAATTCAAGGGTTGAATTCTCTCATGTCTAACTAGGAAAAGGAGGATTAAGGATATTTATTTGTTTAATTTATTAAAACTATTTTATTTTATATTAATAACTTTCAAATATCTAAGGGTAATGGTTTCTTACATCTTTTCCTTTTGGTTTCAAACTATTAAAGTTTGATAAATTTCTTATTTTTTTTCTAATGATTTGATGATTTTCAAGGTTATTTAAAGTACCTAAAAGTTGAGTGAGCTTCTCATATTTTTATAAACTTTGTATTAATCTTCATGAAAAGTTAAAACCTTTATTACTTGTGCTTTCACACAAATACTGCTGTGATTTTATGTCTTATGATGAAATATGGTTATATTGGCTAGTTTGGCATGCTAATGTTTCTATTTTTTGTATCATGGGCCATATGAGATTATATATTTCTATAAAGTTGTGAATAGCTTGATTATAAGTTTTAATAAATATTAGAATTAATTTAAGTTGATTTTTGAAAGGCTTGATGCATGAAATATTAAAGAAAATATAAGATTGATTGATTTTAGACCTATGAATTCAAGTTAACTTACGACCTAAATATCTCTCATATGGTTAAGATTTAGAAGTCATATTTCATAACAAATTAATATATACGAGTATAATTTCCAACACAACTTTCAGATTTCAGAAAGTATTAATATTGATAGAGTTATGATTGTTTTTCTCCAAGCATGCAAATCTGATTTTTCTATCGACTTGCACTTAGGCTCGAGATTAAATTTGATTTGGGTGTTGGAGTTTCACTTTGTGTGTTTTAGGTATTCTAAGTTGTTTTTTGTTATTTTCAACAGAAATTGGTATGAAATATGATACCCTTTAGTTGAATATAAGTGGAGCTATAATAGGTTAAAGATTTAGGCAAATATGGTGCATCATTCATTGAAGATATACATGAAGTGTTCTTCTTGTTATTGATGTTCTTCATGAATAATATTAATAGCATATTAATTACACCTTAGCTCACTAATGACATAAGTAGGGTTAGTAAAAGATTAATCATGATTACACTTAAAATGACTAAACTATCTTTTACATGGAAAATATTGAATACATGAATAGTGATAGTCAAACCTTGACTTTTGACATTGAATTTTAAAATTTACCATTAAATTGGACTTTGACCACTAACTTTGATTTATCTCAGACATAGACCTAGACTTTTTGTCTTTTTCTTGATGAATAGTGTTTTATTTTTGAAAAATGACATACGATTGTATTTCACCATTTCAAACTCAAATATGTTTTTGACTGCTGCTCAATTAAGCTATAAATGTTCTTTTTGGTATCTAAATGATTTGTTCCAAAGTTTAGCTAGAATTTTTTTTATACAAAGTTGTGTTAGCTTAAGCCCTTATATGCTATATGTTACACGGTTGTGCTTTTATGTTAGTTTTAGGCACACAAAAAGGTTTTAATATATGTTATTGCTATGTGTAATCATAAAAAAACACTCAAATACTTTAGGGGGTTTGTGTGATAAATAACCTCGAACTTTGAGTTACATTTTGGGTAATCATTAAAACCCAAGGGTCCTTAACCAAGTTCTTAGCTCTCCCAAAAAAAACAAAGGGCCACTATGGTCGTCTAATACCCTTATATACTTTATATTACATCACAAATACCCATAGGGAGTGTATACACATAAGGATTAAGTTACTTAGGGCTAAAAAATGTAAGGGGGCCGGGTATTCCCCTAAGAGATTGTTTAAGGCTTAACATTCCCTATAGGGTATGCTTGGGGTTGAGCATTCCCCTAAGATACTACTCATGTTTTCAAAATTCTACCATGGAAAAAATTGTTATGTGGTAAATGTACAAAACCCACTCATTTTAATGGTTTTACTACCATCCTGTAATGGGCATGTAATTTAGGTTTTCGTAACATTTTGAAAAAATGTTGTCTTTTAGATGCATGGAACAATTTATATGATTGTTTTCTAAGTTTGCATGTTATATTCATTTTATTGTTCCGTAGTGCCAACTTTCTTGAGCATAATACGTTTTAAAATGTTATTTGTGCAAGTTGTGTTTTAGGTACTCTTAGGATCTAGATTTTACTAAGTACTTAATTGTATTGACACCTTATGTGGTGTAGTGATGAACCTAGCATATGTGGGGGAGGAGTTGGTTTCATTTTGCTAGTTAGCCTATAAGTTATGCCTTATAGAGGGAAGAGAGCATTCATAATTATTTTTAAGCTTTTCACTATCTCATATTAACCATGAATTATTGTATTGACTCTTATGATTTATGTTGTTAAACTAATGTTAAACACAAATGCTGTATATAGTTTTTGGTACCTTACGGGAGGATGCTTATCTTATAAAGTTTTAGACTTGTGTTGGAAAAGGGTTAGGTGAATGACCACACCTCTATCCATAGTCAACATGATAGTTTTATCCCCATTTCTTGGGTTTCTTTTGCATGTTTTTCTCTTTCAAATGAAAATTTATGGTGTTAAATTTGTGGCCGGCCCCACAAATATTACATTTTCTTCTTATCTTGTCATCATCATTCTTCCCTTATATGTTTGGATATTTTGTTTTGACTCTTATTTATTCTTTCATAATATATATATTACCTATTTTTACCATGCTTCAATTAATTAGGATGTCATTGCGCTTCTTCATTTTTGATATGTGGTGCGTTTTATATATTTCTAGAAGTGTAACTTTTATGTGATTGTTGTTGTTGTTAGTGTACTGTATGAGAAACCCTCATGCTGTTAACTATATATATTTGGCCTGTAAATCATTATTTTCCTGAAGTATTCTAATCAACTTTATTTTAAATATAATATATAATGGACCAATCATATGTACACTCTAGTAAGTTGTATAGGGCGTATATAGATGGTGTAGATGAGTTCCTAAAATTTGTGATTGAACATACCCCCATATCCCATATACCTTGCAAATATGTTGCACATGTATTGGTTGTGGTAAAAGTAAGAGGATTGGGGTCATAGAGATACAATACCATCTTATTATATGTAGATTTGATATAAGTTATACTAATTAGATATAGCATGGAGAGTCCGTCAGTGTCCAAACTAGTTGTGTTAAAAGGGATGATTTTGAATATGCTGACTTTTCTAACATGAAAAGCATGACAAATAATGGAAAAGAACATTTTAGTGATTGTCTTGAAAATTTTGAAAAGTTGGTTAGTGACTCATAAAATCCATTATATGAAGGTTATGTGAGCTTTGACTCGGTATTTGAAGTACATCATAATATTGTGTTGGTTCATATAGGTGTTGGTGAATTTTGGTGTGCATTGGTGAATTATGTGAGAAATACGTGGGTCTCGCGTTTGTTAACACAGACCGTGTTTCTCACTAAATATTTTGATATGTTTGGATAAAAGTCTAGAGTAAGGAAATAAACATGAGGTGTATTTCCTAAACACGAATCATACTTTTCTTTTATTTCTAAAACATATTTTTTTCCCTTAGAGTTTTATCTTCTATAAGTCGTCAAGTTATGCAATCCAACTTCTTCTTTTCTACAGAATTCCCTATTAAAGCATTGGATATTTTTCCTTAGTTGTTCTATTTTATGATTGAATCATCAATTATTCATAATCTTGTTAATTCCGATTTGGTTTGGATATTTTTTAACCCACGCTATTCCGCAATAATTTGGTATTAAAGCTACGTTGTTAAAGAGATCTAGTAATCGAGATGGGCATAATATTTGAAATTGAGAAGTTTAATCGATCCATCAATTTTAGAGTATAGAAATTAAAGATACAAGCGATTATACTTCAAAATGGATTGGAGAAAACATTATCTGGTCATTTAAACAAGCCAAAGTCAATGACATATAAGAAACTTAAAGAAGTAGATTCGAAGGCCCTCTCTACCATAAAACTGTGATCGTCTAATGATGTATTACGGGAAATGACAAAGGAATCAACAACTGCTACATTATGATTGAAGCTTGAGTCATTGTATATGACGAAATTAGTATCAAATTGGTTACTGTTAAAGGGTTGGCCTTATGGCTTGAAATTAGGTGAGGGTCAATCTTTAAAAAGTTATTTGGATGAATTTGACTCTATAGTTATAGATTTGCATAATATATATGTTAAATTAGATGATAAACATTTGGCCATTATGTTGTTATGTTTTTTACTTGCAAGCCTTAAATAGTTTTGTGATACTATTTTGTATAGGAAGGATGAGTTAGTTATTAAGGATGTGAAATCTACCTTACTATAATGGGAGTTGATTGATAGTCAGTTAACTAACAGTGGTACTTCTAGGGACTCACATAGTGAGGGATTTGTGTAACACCCGGGGGAGGATACGTAAGTGAGGGTATGGTGAAAAGAAGATGTTCGGATCTAAGTTGAAGAGTTGGTAAAAGAATGTGACATACCATGGTTGTCCCATGAAATGCCATATTAGGAGATACCATCCCAATATGAAATCAAAAGATACTAGTGATGGTGTATTTAATGAGGGTGATACTACTATAGCTGATGCGATGGTGATATACTGACTGTCATAGATGGACATACCATATTGGTTGATAGGTGTATTCTAAATTCTAGGTGCTCCTACCATGTTTGTACCAATAGAAGCTAGTTCTATACATATGACACTATTTAAGGTGGAGTTGTTGTCTTGGGAAATAGTACTTCATTTAGAGTTGTTGAGATTAGGATTATGAAGGTAAGGATGCATGATGGTGTGGTCGGGACATTATTTGGTGTTCGTCATGTTTCTGACATGACCTAAAGCTTGATTTTGTTGTGTTCCTTAGATAGCAAAGGTTATGGGTGTGTCATTAAGAATGGCACATTAAAGGTTGCTAGAGGGGCTATGGTGGTGATTGTTGGTAAGTGGGTCGGGACATTATATGAGCTTATTGGCACAACTATTGAAGTTGCAATTGGAACGACATTGAGAGTGTCTAACTTAGATGTTGTTGACCTTGGTTTGATGTGACTAAAACATGAGAGCGTCATTGGCACAATTGAGGGGTCCTTTAGTTATGACTTGGTCACATCTAGATCTATTACTTTTTATAAGTCTAAATTCCTTCTTGATAATAAGGTGGAGCAGGAGAGTTTGTTGGGTGCGTCAGACAAGGTGGAAATTGTTGTTGATCTAGATGGTATGGATTCTTCTATTGAGGAGGAATATGGGCAACATGTGTAGCAAGTGGGTGTTGCTCTAATCAGAGCTGGTTATACTTTTTATACTATGGTTAGTAGTATTGGTGTGCAGGAGAGTGTGTTAGACTTAGAGGTTATTTTAGGTGTTAATTCTACCTTGTGGTATTCTGTTGGTGTAGTTGAAGAGATGTAGTCTCTTTCCCGAACTTAGACATTGGTATATGATGTTTCAGTGGTTTTTTTTATTGTGTGTCTGTGTTTTACTTATTACAGCAAAAGAAATATTTGAGGAGAACAAGCTAAAGACTTTGAATGTGCCCAAATCCAAAGTAGTTGTGGTGGTGTGCTTAATCACTAGGTCATACTTTGTAGCTGTGAGATGTTTGATGTACAATGTGATTAGTACTAGTCATTGTATTGCTTGTGTTGTGAGCATGTGTGTGGGAATTCTCTTGAAGACACCTTAGTTAGGTATGGTGCCGATTTTGAGGTGCTTGGTGCATACATTATCGATTTGTATTGAGTATGTGTTGTCAACTATTCTATTGATGGGTTAATCTAATATTAGCTATGATCTTGATGATTAGAGGTACACTAGTTTGCTAGTGTTTGACCGCACAACTTCTAAGGTTGTGTGTTTGACTATGATAGAGGCTTTTCAAGAAGTTATCTGGCTTGGTGGTTTAGTACGAGAGTTGGGGTTTAGTCATGATACTCTAGTCGTTCATGGTGATAGTTAGAGTGTTGTCTGTTTAGCAAAAAATTAGAATTATTTCTATCATCAAATGAAGTACATTGACATCAGGTATCACTTTATTTGGAGTATTGTTGCTACAGGTAAAGTTGTGTTGGAGAAAGTGGGTACTTTGGATAATCTAGCTAATATGCTAACGAAGACACTGATCATGGATAAGTTCAAGTGTTTCTCATACTTGATTAGTGTTCATAGACCATGAGGTCCTTTGTAGGGCTAAGGTTTTTGTAGAGGTCTTTACATGTCTTGCATAACAAATATTGCATCAAGTTGGATAATTGTGAGTTTTAACTAGGTATTTAAAGCATTGTATAACACTGTGTTGGTTTGTGTAGGTGTAGGAGAAGCTTAAATTAGAATGGTGAATTATGTGAGAAACACGGGTGTCATGTGTTTGCTTACATGGACCATGTTTCTCACTGAATATTATGATGTGTTTGGACAAGTCGAGAGTAAGGAAATTAACACAGGGGTCCCATATTTCCTAAACACAGACTATGTTTTTCCTATATTTCTGAAACACGTTGTTTTACCATGTAGGGTTTTATTTTCTGTAAAAGGAGGCATGATGGAATCCTAGCCATCAAGTCATGCGACACAACTTATTATTCTTCTCCATAGAATTCTTCATTAAAAGAGAATTATAGATCTGTGCAATTGACCATTAATCGGTTGGTTTGTTTAATCATCTTGTAATTACACAAAAGCATTAATAAATATTTCCACTTTTTCCTCAATTGTCTTGTTTTGTGATTAAATCCTCAAATGTTCATAATATTGTTAATTCCGATTTGGTTTGTATATTTTTCAATCCACGCTATTTGGCAATAGGGTGTACTCAATTTACAAAGTTATGAGTTATGTCACGACTATGAAACCTTAAGGCATCATATGGATGAAGTGACAAAAGCTTCACTTTTCTCCTCAAATTGTTGAAAAAGATGATTCCAAAGGACAATGTACTTCGTCCTAAGACATATGAAGCAAAGACGATTATTTGCTCTATTGGCATAAATTATGGGGAAAAAAGCATGCATTTCCTAATGATTTCATTTTATATCACTATGAATATGGGATATTGGATACATGTCTTGAATGTTAAATGTCATGATTTAAGAAGGATAAGGTTCTTAACAAGGTGTTGTGATAGTTTTCAATCATAGAAAGATTCTAATGTATGTTTAGTAATGAAGAAAATACAAAGAATCTTATGTGGCCTACGAAAGAGAAGACTTTTGATGGCAAGCATAGACATTTGACCGATTCTTCTCAGTGAAAGATGATTGTTACCAAATTCTCTAAATTGAGTCATGGAGTTAGAAATTTACATCTTGCACTTTGCTTTGATGGAATGAAACATTTTAATTAGAATATAGACTACATTTTATGGATGGTTATCTTGCTGATATATGATCTCTCTCCCTCACTGTACATGAAGCAACAATGGATGATATTATATAAGTGAGTCCAACTCATCCCAATAATGATATTGATGTTTGTCCAGCTCCCCTTGTTGAGTATTTGAAGAATACATGAGATCATGGAGTTGAAGTGTTTGATGCACATGTCTAAGAGTCATTTGACTTGAGAGACATGCTATTTTGTATGATAAATTATTTTGCAGTTATAAAAAAATAGGAATACCACCTATCTTGGACACTATAAGTTCTTTCTTACAAATCATCATTACCGAAGGCAAAAAATATTTAAATGGAAAAAATGAAGAAATAAGATCTTGAATCCACTCTTAGGATTATTTGTATTTGAAAAGGTGAGGGTATTAAATGTATATTTTGAAAAAAAAAACAATATGTTAGCTCCAACAAGTGGGTGGAAGAAGTGGTCAATATTCTTTGACCTTCTATATTGGAAAACCTCATGTATACCACTGTCTTGATGCAATGCACATTGAGAATAATGTATTTGATAGTATATTTAGTACACCTATAAATGTGCCAAAGAAGACTAATAATGACATTAATTCTAGGTTAAACCTCGTTGAAATGGGTATTAGGACATAATTACATCTGCAAAAAGTGGGGAATAACACTTTTTTTCCTCCCGCATGTTATACTCTTTCTAAAAAAGAGATTTTTGTGTGTGTGTGTGTGTGTGTGTGTGTGTGAGAGAGAGAGAGAGAGAGAGTCTAAATAGAATGAAGATTCTATAAGGACATTCATCAACCATGAAGAGCATTATTTTAATGAAATATATGAAGTTAGTGCATATGAAATTATACAATCATCATGTTCTCATTTAGGATTTGTTGTCGGTGACTATACATGTTGTTATGCTCAATCGTGTTTGTAGTGCCATCACTCAATTTTGTTTATTTATAAAGGAAATTTGTGCTAATGCTATTGACCCTTAGAGGTTGGACATGTTGAAGGAATATATTGTGATTATATTGTGTCATCTCAATATTTATTTTTCTCCATATTTCTTTGTGATCATGTGTGTTTAATCATGCACTTGGTCAGGTTAGATTATGTTGTTTAGTTCATTTACATTAGATGCATCCATTTGAGAGGTTCATGTAGTTCTTAAAAGACTATGTGAGGAACCCAAATAAGCTAGAAGGATTTATTGTTGAGGCTTATCTAGTAGATGAGGCATCTGGATTTTATTGTGAGTTCATATTGAATGTTAATACTATAAGTCTTCCTCAACCATGGCATTTAGATATATCAAATGAAGGGAAATAGGGTAAAGTATTTTGAGTGCTCAAGATTGATGATTCCAACACATTGAGACAATCTCCTTTCTATGTGTTTCATAATACAAATTATCTCCAACCATTTGTGCAAAAATACATGGATATGATCAAAGCTTCAGATCCATCTAAAATTGAGAAATGGTTATTAGTGACACATAATAATTAATTTCTAGAATGGTTTCCATCACAAGTATTTGATCCCTATGTTGATTTGTATTTTTTTTATCACACTCCCTCATTGGGAAGTATTGTGTTATAACTCATACATGCTTAATGGTAGTACCTTCTACACAAAAAAGTAAGATGGCAAGAATATCACGCAGAATAATGGTGTGGGTATAATATCAGAAGCTTTGCATGTAAAAATTTCTTGTAATACCCTAAACCTTTTATTTTAGGAATAAAGAATAAAATAATAAATTATTGAATAAAATTTAATTATATGTATCCTTTTTAATAAAATAAATAATAATAATAATAATAATAATTATGATAATAGAAGTGACACAAGGACATAGTTATTGGAAACTAATTTAATTAATTAACCTAAAATAAACTATAAATAAACTATAATAATTTATAAATTAATAAAAATTATTATTATTACTATTATTAATTATCACCCTAAAATTTCTCAACACCCAAAACACCCTACCACCCCTTTTTTCTTTCCTCTTTTTCTTTCTTTTATTTCTTCCATTTTCTTCCTTTCCTTTTTTTCTTCTTCCTTGGGTGGCCCAATCCTATTTCTTCCCCCTCTCCTTTTCTTCTTTCCTTTCCCCCTTGACCAGCCTAATCCTCTCTTTTTTTTTCTCTCCCCTGGGTGGTAACCCAATGCACACGCCCCCCTTTTCCCTTTTTCTCTGACTCTTTTTCTTCCCTTTCGGCCCTCACCCCTACCTCTTGCCTGCATTGCACATGCGCAGTGCTGCCATTCTGTAGCTCCCCCTCCCTTTTCTCCCTCATTCTTTCCTCTTTAGACTATGCAAGGCATGCAGCTAGCACATCCCTTACACGATCCCCCTTCCCTACGAGCTCCTTATCTCTCACCTGCTCCCCTACCCCCTGCAAATCTACCCTTGCCATTGTCCCCTTGCGTAGCAACACTGGCTAGCATGCTGGCAGGCAGCCACCTACTCTCCCTTGTCTTTTTCCTTTCCTTGTCCACTTCATCCCTCCCCTACGCCTATAAAATTGCCCACTCTCTTCTTCCCTCTCTCTTTTCTACCTGATTTCCCTTATGTCTCCCTTACTCCTGTAGCCCATTCAGACTCTGTCGCCGTCGCCACCAGGCCGCGCCGCCATCCCCACTCCCTCCTATTCTATGCCCCGCATCACCCTGCATCCACCGAGTCTATTCCCTTCCCTTCCTTCTCATTCCCCTTTACTTCCTCTCCCCATTCGTGTAAAGTGAACCTATGCCACCACTAGCACCACCCTGCGCTACCACCACCACCGATCACACCACCCTCCCTGCCTCCCTTTATGCACAAGAAGACCCCCTGCTACACCAACACCTCTACCTCCCCCTTCTCCCCTTTCTTTTCTTCCCTCTCTTCCTTTCTTCCTCTCGAGCGCCGCCGCTACCGTGAGACCACCACCATCACCACTAGCCACCCTAGTCAAAAAACCCCACCACCCTAAGGAACCCCCTCCTCTTTCCAGCCCTAAAAACCCATCCTTTACATCACCATAACTGCCGCTGCCATCCTCACCTACCTGGCCCATCCCTGTTACACCCATCCTTCCTTTACTTGTTTACTGTATTTTATTTTAATAATTCGTTATTATTAACATTATTATTATCATTATTATTATCATTATTATTATCATTATTATTATTAGTATTTGTATTTTAGTTAAGAAAATAAGGAAAAAAGGAAAAGAGGTAGGAAAAAAAGTGAAATTGCCTAGTTGATGCTCTCATTATAGGTATTGAACCAATAAATTCCTCGTAAGGAGGTGTGCGATCTCTTGCTTTAAGCCCAGAGCCCAACTAGTTAAGGATATAGTTAAGCTTTGGATTGTGCTATGAGTCTTATTTGTGAAATGGGTGCATTTGTGTGAATATATATGTATTGAACTAAATGCGTGAATATATGGGTGTATTTAGATCTAAGGTAATGGTATGCATGGTTCTCAATGTTTGTTGTATGTATGGCTAAATCTTACTATGGGTGGATATATTCTTGTGCATTGTTGGATAATAATATATTTATGCCTAAAAGTCTTAGGTGGGACTTGAGTAGCCAAGGGAAATTAAATAAAAATAAAGAGGGTGGAGTGAGTAAAGTGATATGTGGAAAATTTCCTAATTATCTTATGAAATATGATGGAATAATTAAAAAGAGAAATGATAATATGAGGAGTTAGGGTAAAAGCTTGTATGGGGAGTGTGAGTCTTGCATGGGGGAGATTTACATGGGGACAAAATTATGTTTTGGGTTGTTAGTGTACTTGGGAAAGTTTTGGTACATGGGATGATGGGAAGATGCATGGGAGCATAAACTAAGGTTTTGGGGGATCAACCCTAAGGATAGGGTGTGTTGTGGGGAAAGGTTTAGGAAGTTGGTTGAACAAAGGAGTTGGGATGAGGGGTGTACCACATGGAGGGTGTGTGTCAAGCTAAATGGAGGGTAGAGTTATGTAAGATAAGGGGGTATGAAAGAATAAGGGGGAATATTAGGGTTTTTGGGGGTGACTGGCTAGGATGTTATTATCACATATGTGAGTCGAGGAGTTGGGCTGTGAGCTTTGGAGTTGGGGTGAGTAGGGTGATGGTGCTTGAATCAAGGGAGATGTGGGCTAAGTAAGGAGAGGAGAGGAAAGGGTCACAAAGGCCAGATTAGGATTTCGAAATAGTAATAATTTTGAAATAGTAATAATAATAATTATAATAACATATTAATATTAATAATAAAGATAATAGCAATAATAAGAATAATAATAATAAAATCGACATAAAAATATAATAGGGCTTAGGGATGACAATTTTCCCCACGAGTTCGGGGCCCGTCGGGGATTCCCCGTTCGGGTTCAGGTTCGGGGAGAGAATTCAGGGATTGGGTTCGGGGATTCTTAACGGGGATTTTTTCGGGGACCTGTTTGGGATTCATATCCCCGAATCCGCCTCGAAATTTTTTATATGTATATTTTTATATAATTATATATATATAAATTAAAAATATACTATAAAAAAAGTTTGAGGATTGGGGATGGGATCGGGTATAAAGTCGGGTTTCGGGGATCGGGTCTAGTTTTAAGAATGGGGAATAAATCGGGGATGGAAAATAGATCGGGGATCGGGTCGGGTATGGGGATTTGATCCCCGCAGGGATCGGGTCAGGGAATCCTCGATAAAAATATATCGGGGATCGGGTCGGGTTTGGGCATTATTTTTCTTATCATGTTCCCCATCCCTGCCCTGCCCCATTGCCATCCCTAACAGGGCTTTGACCCTCAATAGAAATAATAATAAAAACATTAATAATAATAATAATAATATTAATAATACATCAAATAAATGAAATAAAATAGATCAAGGCTTGCATAAATAGTGAAAAAGGGTTAAGGGGATTTAGGGTTCAACCTTAGGCTAGTGGTGATAGGCGGCACCGGCGGTGGTGCACGGCGGTGGCGACAGTGGCCGAAAAAAGAGAGGGAGAATGAAGGTGGGAGCAAAGGTGATTATGGTTGCCTGGAAGGAGAGGAACATAATGGAGGTGGTGGCGTAGCCAAAGGGGGCGGCGCACGGTGGCGACGGTGGTGGCCGAATGGGGAAGAAGAAGAGAAAGAGAGGAGGAGAGGGAGAAAGAGGAAAAGAAAGGTAGGGGAAGGTAGAGGAGGGTCTGTAGAAGAATTTGGGAGGTGAAAGAAGCGGCGACAATGGAAGAAGTGGTGGATAAGGGTGGTTCGAAGGGCGGCGGAGGTTGAAGAGAGGGTTGATCGGGAGGGCTACTTCGCACAGCCGGGGTAGCTTGTGTAGGGAGAATCGAGGGATGAGGGAGGTTTAGGTAGTTAGAGGGCGGTGTAGGGATTAGTTGGGTGGGCAGAGAGGGCGGCATAGTTGGCTGGAGGTGGCGCAAATGGTGTCTGAAGGGGTAGTGGTGACAAGGGGTGATTTCTGGGTTTCGGGAAAGAAGGCTTAAGCTCAGGCTAGCATGGGGATATTTATAGGCTAAGGGTGGGGGATAAGGTCGAAGGGAAGAAGAGAGGATAGGGCAGGGGTGAGGGCACCAGCTGTTAATGGTTGCCGGCGAAAATTCGAATGTGGTGGAGATAGTTGCGTATGGAGAGAGAGGAGATCGTGCATGAGAAAAGGGGAGGTGGATTGGTTCAAAATGGCCGGCGAGTCAGGGGGAAGAGAGAGAAAGGAAAACGGCTGGTCAAAACAGCCGTAACCGACGGTGAAAAACTAGGGGATTAAGTGGTGGTGGAGGTCGTCGGCATCGGGGAAGGAGGAAGGAAGAAGAAGAAAGAAAAAGGCGGCTAGACCGGACGACCAGAAAGAAAAGAACGAAAATATGAGGGAGAGAGGCGAACCGGGCGACAACGACTACTAAAAAAAAGATCGAAACGCAGCGTTCCGAGGGTGGGCTACGCTGAAGGAGAAAAGGGTAGGTAATTGGGCTGCCGGAGAAGAAAGGAAGAAGGGGAAAGGATTGGGCCGCGAGCTGGCCCAAGTCGGAAAGGAGAAGAAAGAAAGACAAAAGGAGAAAAAGAAAAGAAAAAGAAGAAAGGAAAAGGAAAAAGAGAAAAAGGAAAAGAGAAAAATAATTAGGTTGGGTATTTAAATTAATTAAAATATTTGGGATATTTAAAAATAATAATATTTAAATAAAATAATATTTAAATCCCTTTTTAGGCTAATTTAGGATTTTTAAAAGATTTTTCATAAATTCCATTTTAATTAGCAAATCACTCTAATTTTCTCCAATTAAATTATTTATAAAATTAATATTAATTTGGAACTATTTTCTCCTTCTTATTTTAAATAAAATAATTTATTTAATTAATTTCTAAAATAATATCCTTAATTAGCTAAAATACCCAAATTTCTCCTAATTAAAATACTTATAAATTTCTTCTTAATTTTTCCTAATCAATTTCCTTTTATTTTAATAAAAATAATTTATTTCATTAATTTTTCTAATAAAATCTTACTTAACTATAATTTTTAAAATTAGAAATTTTCGGAGCATTTCAAGGTAGGAGAGAGTATATCCTAGAATATTTTCCATTTGTACCTTATGTTTTTATTCCCTCATAGTGGGATCCTACTTTCTATTCCATTTCTCTATTGGACTAATATTTGACTCTCACCTGTAATAGCATTTTCTGTAATTCAATGTTAGACTCCTTCATGTTTTAATCATTTTCTATTATAGTTCCGTATTCATGTTTATCTTTTAGCCTTGTGATTAGTATGAGGTTGGCCAGGGGCTAGACTTATACTCATCATGGCGGTAGCACCCCCTTTTTGGTGTATGATTTTCCTTAAACAAATAAAAATTTTCAACTATGATTTTTGGGGGTGTTACAAGTTAGCATCAGAACAATGGTTCTGATAACCACGCTTTACAAAAAAACTTGGTTGAAAAAAAGTTTTCCTGAGTTTTAAAATGTTTTATACTCTGAAAAGTGTTTTCCTATCTTGTTTTATAGCCACTAAGTTTGGGTCCTCTAGTGAGGAAATGAGAGGGGTAGCCTAGGAAAATCCCATAAGGGGAATAGTGTGTATGAATGTTTTCGAACAAAGAGGTTTAATTCTAATGCATCATTTGTTTTGCAGAATCAATTCAAGATGAATGGTCGGGTTGGACACCTAGAGGAGGCCTTCGAGGACTTCATAGAGTTCGTTCAGCGCCGACCCCTAACTCAACCACCACCCCCACCTCCACAGCATCACTCGAAGGGTGCTAAGGAGGACTGGCTTCGAAGGGCACCATTCAGCAGCCTTTGTTATACATGGGAGAGGAGGATCCCATGATCTAAAGAGGGTGGATCTGGGATATGGATTGTACCTTTGAGGTTGTGGACTACCCCTAGCTAGGCAATCCGACATTGTAGCATTCTTCCTCAGGGCGTTGTAGACGCTTGGTGGGTTAAGCATCGCACCTGAGACGATCCCCAAATGACTTGGGAGACCTTCAAGACCGCCTTGCGTACCAAATTCTACCTATGGAGCTTGAAGAGGGATACACTTAAGGAGTTCATGCAAATCACCCAGGGTAGCATGACAATCTGACAGTACTATGATCACTTCATCGAGCTATTGAGGTTTGCTCTGGGCATTGCGGTCAATAAGTCCACCGTAGTCTACCAATTTGAGTAAGGGCTTCACTTCAGCATTCGCTAGATGATGGGAGCAGTGGCCTCCACAGACTTGGTCACCTTGTACTAGTGTGCTTGAATCGCCGCCACTTTGGTCGAGGAGCAAGCATCAATCCTAGGGAGGAGACCAGAGGCCCAAAGCTCCGGGAGTAGGACGCAACCTCAAGGAGGAGGACCCTCTGGGCATCAATAGAGAGGTTCGGTCAAAGGTCAGGGACCAATGAGGGGATTCTCATGCAGGCATTGTGGCAGGAACCATCTGGGTTGAGACTATGGAGGCAAACCCATGGGTTGTAGGATATGTGGCAGGCTAGGCCACCATGCCTTCGAGTGTCAGAGCCAACAGAGCTTCCTGCAGCCCTAAAGCCAGCAGTTCTAGCAGAGGGGACCATTGATGCCCCAACATCAGGCATCCCAACAACATGCTCAGACCTCGTCCTAACAGATCCAGTAGAGAGCACCTGCCTTAGTTGGTGCATCATACTAGGACTTGGAAAGGCCACAGGGACCATGACCTTGCCCTTTAGAGAGGTGGTCAGACACAGAGCTCCGGAGGTTACCGAGGGGGTCACTTGAGTTTAGATACCTTACTATTCTCATTTAGTGGAGTTGGCTGATACAGTTCTTAGGGCAGAATGTTCTTAGCCACTATTCTCATTCAATGGAACAGATTGGTATATCTTCAAGGTTAGAACACTCCTATAAACTATTCTTGTTTAGTGGAACAAACTAGTACAAATCAACTCACATGATCTTCCATTTTATATATTATGTCCTACCATAATAATTATTGCTTATCATCATTACATGAAATACCAATATCATTTAATTCATTCCAATAACTGATTAATGTTTGTACACATATAATTACATCATGGTTAACTGAATTATACATGCCACAAACACATAGTATAACCATAAGATAGAAGTGGAGCAAAACCAATCCAAAAGGGAGAAAACCACCATAAGAAATATATTTGCATGCCCTTGTAAAACCTTAATTCACAATTACACTATAGCTGCCCCTATAGTATTCACCACCCATCAAATTTGACACATGATCCCAATGTATTATTCTAAAAAACATATCCAAGACAATAACATTTCATACATAAAATACCAATCATGTCTTTAGGATTTTTAAGTCCATTTAAAGCCATTTTAACATTATATAAATACTTACTTTAGCCACAATTAACTCACACCATGCACGTAACACACTTATCATATTTTTACCCTAATAATAATTACATAAGATCAATTCCATAATTAACCCAAAAATGGCCATTTTACCCATAGTCTTCTTATATACCTCAAACTTATTTTAACATAACTCGTTCCATACTCAACTAACCCTAACATATTATATATGAATTTCCATGTAACAACCTTAAGGATTAAAATGAATTATTTATTTGCCCATAAAACTCATGAATTGATCTAAATAACCTTAAGGTTGAGAATCATATAAACACATACAAATGCTCCACACATTACCACACTTTCAACATCAACATACTTACAACAATAATACTTAATCACCTTTATGTCCCCTCAACTATGAAATTATTAAATTAACACAATACTTATGGGTGTATTTCGTGAGTACTTGATGTACTAAGGGGGAGAGAACATGATCTACTCATGTTGATAAGGATCTCCAACATGAGATCCCAACATTGGGCTTGATGGTCGTGTGAGTAGTGGACAATGGGGTGTTGTTGTGGCGTGAAGGTGTTGCATTCCTAGGGTTGGTTTAATCAAGGTTAGTGGTGCAAGGTGGTGGTGGTTTTGGGAGATGTGGATGGTGGTAGTGGTGGTGTGGGGTGGGTAAATTAACAAAGAGGAAGAGAAAATGGTGCTGTTGCAAATGGGAACAATGGAAAACTAGGGAAGAAGATAGAGAGAAAGTCGGGGGAAAGTTTCATAGCAAAGGAAAGGGAATGAAAGGCTATGGTTTTGGGTTCGATATAAAACGACATAATATGAAAGGAGGGGAGAGTTTATGGTGGTCGGCTGCCTACAAATGATTTTTCATGAGATTCCCTAGGTAAGGCTAAGTTAGGCATCGGTAGATAAATAATAATAGAGGCATAAAGAAAGAAAGGTAGAGTCAAGTTTCCGTGTGATTTGTTTGACCAACCAACCCAAGGAAAAAAAACAACAGTAAATGACTCATGTGAGGGTGAGGGAAAAAGAAAAGGAATAATAATAAATATTTAAGTGTTGAGTAGATAATTTACAAGTTATGGATTAAGGATGGAATTAAAAGACTAATTACATAAAATTTAGGGTGGAAAAATTTAGGGTATTACATCATTACCCTTTTAAAAGGGACTTTATCCCTAAAGTTAAAAGGTTGAGGTTGAGGTATAAGAGATAGAGGATGCAAGGAAAAAGGTGTTTACGGTAATTATCTCTTGGAAGTCGATGTAAACTACTGGTTGCTACCCCATTAAAAGAGAGGGAAACTAGAACTTAACACACCTACATTAAAAAGCTCGTGATGCATCTAACACATTTCATTTTTCAACTCCTAGGTCATCTCTTCTACTTTATAGTGTATCTAGAGGATCTTCATGAGTGGAAATAAATTTGTACCAGTTCTTTATATCTTGGTGTCGAGAATATGCAACAATACCTCCTCGTAGGTCAACTAATCATTGAGCTTGATTTTGTTGGGTTTAATCATATGGGATTGATTTATGATGTAATTCCTCAAATAACTAATAAAATTATCAATGTAACTTATAACAATTATCAACGTGCATATAATATACTATATTTTATAGTTTTACTAATAGATAATATTATTTATTTATATAAAAATATTTGGTAATAATCGATAATTTTATTAGTTATTAGCCAATGAAAGATATACATACATTTCAAAAGGATAATTTTTAATAACCTAACCTAAAATGCTATTATTTTAACCCTTTTTATTTATTTAAAATAAGCGTTTTCATTTTTAATTATTATTATTATTTTTTTACCAAATGCTCAAACTAAAATTTGAATGTTGAGCTTTTATCTATTTCAAAACCGCTAAGGCTCGTCTTACTGCCGTGTACCGAACAGCGCATGGAAAACAAAGGAAAAAGTTCTTAAACCCTTTTCTCCTTAACTCTTCATCGCTACCGTCGGCAAAGCAAACTCATTTTGAGAAAGAAAATGGAATTTGTGAGTCCTGAAGGTCTTCGTTTAGATGGTCGCCGTCCAATGGAGGTGACAAATCTTCCTTCCTTCAATCTCTTTTTAACTCCTCATATTTTAATTTATTTTTGTTTCTTAATTTCATTTTTGCCTTTCGAATCAGATGAGACAGCTGCGTGCTGAAATTGGCTCCGTTCCTAAGGCAGATGGGTAACTTCACTAGCCCCCCCCCTTTTTTTGTCAAATTTGATTTCTCTTGGGAAGTTACATTGTTTTGTCAAGTGAAGAATCTGTAGTTATACCTTGTGGATGAAATAAATTGTGTGCTGGTGTAGAGGAGGTATGAAAAGAAAACACTGCTTCCCTGAAGATGTCATTTAATACTTCTTAGCAAAACATTGCGTCCATTTTGTTCATAGGGATACCCAAGAAATACACTTGTTTTCTCTTGCACCAAATTTATCCGAATATTTAATGGCAGTTTTGCAAAACAAAGACAATAAACCAAAAACCCAAAGATTTATGATGTAAAAAGCTCAAAGGGTGTTTTCCAAACAAGTGGTGTCATAGGCAGCTAGTCAATGAGATAAGTAGCTGCTACTTTACATTCTCACCAGAAATGATTAGTTGGTATAGATGTCTGGGTTTTTGAGGCACCGGCCGTATCTAGGTGCCTATGCTTTGGTTCAAGTACTCCCTTTTGTTATGGACTATATGTGATAGTATGTTATTGAATAATATCTGTTAATCTGAGTGAGCATGACAGATAGAGATAATGATCTTGGATCCATTATGACTTTGAAGGGTTTTGGCATTGGCTCTATGATGTGCTTGAATTATGGATAGAAATTGATCAAGAGGAGATGTAACTTGCTTTTACTAATTCATTCCCAAAGCTGAAATAGTACTTTGGTTGATGAAATTGCTTTTTGTTATGTTATTGCAGTTCAGCTCTTTTTGAGATGGGTAATACCAAAGTCATTGCTGCTGTGTATGGCCCTAGAGAGGTATATTTTCCACATCTATATTTTTTACCTGTGCTTTCATCGTTTGTTTAAGGTACTATTTAAAGCTTAATCAAATTGATTTTTTACGTTTCATATTTGAAATTTAAGTATCTATGTCAATAATCTAGTAATAGGAATTCATTACCACGAATTGTACGTGTAACCAACTCTTCGAAATTTGTGGCACATACTTTTGGATGCAATTTACAATAAAATATGAATACAGAGATTTAATCTGACCATTTTTGGTTCTTGCACATTCTGCTTAATTTCCTTATTTTTAATTTCTTTGTTCTGCTTTGGTCTACCTTATGTTTTCATTTACTAGTATATAATAACTAATTTAGGAATTTCATTTTCAGGTGGAAAATAGATCACAAGTGATCAATGATCAGGCATTGGTAATATGCTGTTATCAAATGAGCTTTGGTTTAATGTGTTTCCTATAGTTTGTATTATATCTTGACGTGTGTGAATTGATTATTCAGGTCCGCTGTGAATATAACATGGCTAATTTTAGCACTGGTGACCGTTTGCGGAAACCAAAAGGTGACAGGTACTTTCATTCTTCCTAACCACTTTTCAGTTTTTTTTTTCTTTTTTGCAATGGTTATTCAGTGGTAGCAAGTATTTTCTCTTTAGGAAACATTAGCAATCCTACAATTTCATTTCTGGTAATTTTGTTCCTGTGGAATGCCGTGTTTTGCAAACATAATTTTGTCACTGTTGTGTTGTTCTAGTAGTTAATGTGAAACCTAGAGTGGTAAGCTTGCCTCAGCATTTTTCGTTCACCTTGAGAGTGGATCTGAAAAGTGCAAAGATACTTTGTGCTCGATGAAGATTGGAAGCTTTGATGTCGAAACATGTTCTTTGAATGTCAATTTTCCAGTTTTATTCTCAAACCTTTTATAAAAATATTCTCAGGCGGTCCATGGAGATATCAAAGGTCATTGGGGAAACGATGGAAGCTTGCATAATGACACACCTAATGCCTCGTACTCAGGTACTACACTTTTTGATGCTCACCTCTGCATATTTTGGCCACATAACTGACTTTGGTCTTATGTAGATTGACATCTATGTCCAAGTTCTCCAAGCAGATGGAGGTAAGAAAAATGCTTCATTATGTGGAGAAATCCACCCGCATCATATCATGTGGACATCAATTGATTCTTACACATAATTGATTTTAATGAAGTGCAATTGCTTTGCTCCTGTTTTCATATCCTTGTAGCCTTAACATGTTTCTCATAGCTTTATACTTAATGACTTAGTATGTCAGAATACTTAGGAACAATGCTTGAAAAAAAATGAGGAATACCTTATACTTTCTTGTAAAAGGTACCACAAGTTGTGTGGGATTTGTTGGTTTATGTATCAACTTTAACCAACTGTGCTCTAAGGTGACACTTAAACTGTAAAAATGGGTTCAGATGTAAAGTGAGTCGCTCCTCATTTTCTGGAATTTGTTACAATGGTTGAGTTCAATTATTTGGTTGATTAATGTGTATTGTGATTATTAATAGGTTGTATGTGTAAAGGTTCCAGAACCTTCAAAATTCCTAAATAGTTGGGAACTTCTGTATGCAGGAACTCGATCTGCATGCATCAATGCTGCAACTTTGGCTCTTGCAGATGCAGGCATTCCTATGTGCGACATTGTAACGTCATGCAGTGCTGGATACCTTAATAGCACTCCTCTTCTTGGTAATTTGGCTTTTTAATAATTATCCTGTGGAATGACTCTTGAAAAATTCTGCAACTTTCATTTGACTAGAGACTGCTTCTTTTTTTTTTTTTGTTTGTTTGTTTGGACAGATCTAAACTATGTTGAAGATAGTGCTGGAGGCCCTGATGTTACAGTAGGGTATCTTCCTAAGTTGGAAAAGATGCCTCTTATCCAGGTTCTTTTCTATGAACTTGTATGTTTTTAGGCATGTTATTGGAAAGCATTGTTCTGAGATTTCGTTTGGTGTATACGTCTAGTTGAATGTCTGTGCTGCCAAAATGATATGTGGTCCTCATGCTAATGGACATGTGTGGATGGCCAACCCCACTTGGATGCCACCTCCTTTTCTTGCCCTGAGCCCTGAGCATCAGTGATTGATGTTTCATAGAATTTGGTTACCATGTAGTCATTTGTCTTTAATCTTTGGGGTCCTTTAAGTATCTTAAAATAGTTATAAATATTTTAGAGGCAGTGCTTCTGCTGCTTCCTTTATTTTTTCTTTTTCCTTTTTTTTGGGGTGGGGGGAGTAATAAGCATTTTCATTATCAAATCTATCTCAAAACTGTCAAAACGACACTATGTACATCACCATCTCTAAACTATCAAAACGACACTATAGATTGTTAAGGCCATCTATCTAATCCTTCTAAATGAGCTTTGTATCTTTCACCACTCATAGATCTAAACTATATCCTGTATCAACCTTCCCACCAGGGGCACCCTAGCACTGAAAAGGGCTTGGTTACATGCATTCCATACAGCATACACAACATTTGCAGCTACCATTCTCAATATCTCATTTTCTTCCTTATTTATCTGCCTCCTATTCAGAAACCAATCCATAGCTTGCGTCCAGTTTGTGAAAGCCATGCACAGTCCTAACCCATTGAATATCTTATACTAGCAATCCTTGGCAAGCTGGCATGCCCCAAATAAGTGATCTCTATTCTCAGAACTGAGCTTGCATATAACATTCATCTGTATCAGTAATAGGGCTGTTGACGAACCGAATCAAGCCGAACCTTCTCTGGCTCGATTCGGCTCGTTAAATTTTTTGGAAGGCTCGAGTTCGGCTCGAGCTCGAATCGAGTCAAGTATTTGAGGCTTGAGTTCGGCTCGGAAAAAGCTCGCGAGCTATTCGACTCGGTTTGTTAATTGAAAACAAACCAAATCGGCTCGGTTCGTGGCTCGATTTGTGGCTCGGTTCGTTTAATTTTAAACAAGCCAAACCGGCTCGGTTTGGTCGGCTCGATTCGAGCTCGGTTTGGTCGGCTCGATTTGTTCGGCTCGTTTATTAGAAAATTTAGCCGATTAAACCTGTAAGTTTCAACAAAAATTAAATATCAAATAAAGACCTGTTTGGCTTGATTATAAATACTAAAATAAGACCATAGACCGTACAGTATCAAATCATTCATACAAAATATTCAAAGATTGTGCCTTCAACCCTGCATGCTTTTACAAAATAAAATATTCTTCAATCCTTAATTCTAAATTCCAATATCCAGAATTATAGCAAATTTGCAACCTTCATCTCATCCAATCCATCATAAGCACTTCTACACCGAATCTCAAAATATGGCACCAAAATCCACTAACCTTCATATCTGCAAGGATAATTTTATGAATAAATAAGAGAACTAGATTAGTAATAGTTATTTGATAAAGACTTCAATCCCATAAGTTTTGATTATATTATACCTTAAATTTGATCAAAAAATATATCATATTATAGTAGATCTATGATCTTCATGCTTGGAGCATCTGCAACCTGCTTATATTAAGAGAGCAACAATAATATATATATGAATGATTAGAATTTAATTCCTAAAATTTCAAGAGATCAAAAATTAATAATGAAAACATAAAAATATTATTACCTTCTTCTTTAGCCCTTTTTTTGTACGAATCCAATCACCTGCACAAAAAAGTACTTTAACCGTATCAGTAGATAGTGCTCTTCTATACGGATCAATGACCCTTGACCCAGCACTAAAAGCAGCTTCTGAAGCAACTGTGGTGATAGGTATGGACAGGATATCACGTGCCATTTGTGATAAGATACGAAACTTTAAAGTGTTTGCCTTCCACCACTCTAAGGCACTAAAAGAAGATTCGGAATCATCATCACAAATAAATACACTCTCCTCCAAGTATATATCTAACTCCGATTTTGTAGGAAGTTGTGTGCCAGATTGCCTAATGAATTGCTTAAATCCCATCCTTCCTAAACCTGCACCTTTCTTTGCCCCAGTATTAAAAGCAGATGACCCTTCACCCATTTCAAATCCCACTAAAGATTTCTCCAAGTTACGTGTATGCTCTCATAATCATCAAATATAACTCGTAAAGTATCACGAACTAGCCAAATATGCCTGTCAGCTTCATCATGACTAAAAATATTGGGAAATGTATATTCGACCAAAGACAACTTACATCTAGGGTCTAAAACAGCTGCAATAGCCATTAATAAATTACACTCACCCCAATATTTATCAAATTTTTCTTTCATGACTAAAGCCATCCTTTGAATAAATGGTTCTTCAGAACGAGCCTTCTCATCTAATACTGCTTTAATTCTCCATACCTCAGGAAGATACAGATTTGCCGTTGGATACTCACTTCCAGAAATTATATTTGTTACCTCACTAAAAACCTCCAAAAATTCACATACTATTTCAGCTTGTCTCCATTCTTCAACAGAAGAGGCCCATTTATATGATGGATCTTGCTCTGCATATCTTGGAAACACATCCTTAAATTCTAATGCAGCAGATAACATAGCATGCACAGAATTCCAACGTGTGCAAACATCAAGAATCAACTTTTTTGCAGGCAATTTTAAATATCTAGCAATCTCACTGAATTTCATCAAACGGGCATCAGAATCAGACAAATACTTCACACTTGTGCGAATATTAGAGATAACATTACTGATCTCCTTATAACCATCTTGCACCAACAGATTCACAATATGAGCACAACATCAAACATGAAATATTTTTCCAGCAAAAGAAAGCTTCTTCATCAAACTAAAATGATCTTTCAAATGCCTTACACAAACATCATTTGCACTACAATTATCCACCGTAATAGTGCTCACTTTATCTTCAATTTCCCATTCCACCAAACAGCCACATAAAGCATTGTATATATTTAATCCACTACCAGGAGGAGGTAAGTGAAAAAAATTCAAAACATGCTTTTGAAGATTCCAATTACTATCAATTAAGTGGGCTGTTACAACCATGTAATGAATTTTTTGGACATCAGATTTCCAAAGATCTGTTGTTATGCTAATCTTATTAGCATCTTTCAGAATATTTTTCACCTTCTTCTTTTCATATTCATACACAGTAAAACAAGCATCCTTAGTAGCATGACGAGTAATCTGCTGATACTTATCAGAGATGGCCCAAAGAAATTCATTAAACCCTACATGTTCCATCATATTAAATGGATATTCATGCATGAGTATCATATGAGCGCACTTTTCCATCACCCTTTCATGATCATATCTAAATACAGGAGCAACACTAATACCAGTGGACTTAGAAAGAGACAATACCCTTTGTTTTTTTGATGGCCGACTAGTACATCGCTCCAAATGCCTGATAAAATGACTGGTTACGCCCCCAGGAAGAATTGATAGATGTTTACGACAATGCTTGCATTGAGCCTTTTTGGTCCCATCTTTTAAAGTCACCACTTCATACTCTTCCCAAACATGTGAAGTTTTCTTGCGAGCCTTCTTCGTTATTGCACACTCATCATCATCATTTTTATTTTCATTATTCACCTCCTGCTCCTCATTAATCTGCTCATCAACATCTTCATCAAGCTTATTGGTCGGCTCAAAATCATTCTCTTCATCACGATCACTAATGTAAGTATCTCTGGGAACTTCAAATATATTAGGGTCATCTGCCATTTTTGGGCTTCTTGTTGATGTAGATGGCGATGATACAGGAGATGAAGATCCTTGTTTAGAAGAAAAATCAGAAGTTACCAAATTTGACATAATTATAAGTTTGAACTAAAAACAGCAAAAAAAAACCACAAGGTAGCAGACTAGCAGTAGGTAGCAGCAAAAATAACACATAAAACTATGAATAATTAATAATCACCACCATGGTTTTTTATTTGTTTTTTTAATCAAAATAAAACATCATTATAAAACAAAGAATATATGGGAAAATTTTAAAGTTCAAAATTCCAAGTTGAGTAAAAAGGAAAACAAAAAGTTACATGTGTGATGTATTAATATGTACAAATAAAAACAACTTGATAACAAATAAAATTGAGGGAAAAATGTAAAATGCTAACCTTCAAAGTCATAATATAGAAATCATTTTTGATAAACTTCAACAAATATAACATATGTGGCTTTTAAGAATAACGTAATAACAAAATTGTTCATCATAACACCAAATAAGAAAGTAAAAGAAATTATTAGAAAAGATCATGCTAACAAAATGAAAAAGTAATATAAAATAATAATGCTATTGCTCAATTTAAAAACATAAAATTAAACAAAATATTTATAAAATAATGTAGTAGAAAAGAATCAAAATATGCTGCTATCTAGTAGCTACTGACCAAGTGTTTTATTGATATTTTCAATTACAAGAGCTTGAAAACATCTCCAAACATCTCCAACCTGAAATTTCAAATACAACGCTTGTAACTTTCAAAGAGGAATACAGTTAAACAAGATAAAACCCGATAGATCAAATTCCGGATTGGTTACTCTCTCAAACCAAGCATTCCACCCAAATACAATTAGGATCATTTCAACTACTTCTATAAATTTAATTTTAGAAAAACAACTATACAATAACCAATTTCATAATCTCACTTGAAATTTAGGGTTTTAGGCCCAAAAATACAATTCAGTTGAATTCTATTAATTTAATCAAATTGAATGTTTAGAAATGCAATTAAACACATTTTATAACATATCAAATAATCAATTGCTCAAAACCAATAAAAGAAATACACAATTGAGCACAATTAGGGTTTTTGAGCCCGGAATGCAAATCCGATCAATTCTTGCTAGAATATATGAATTAACGATTCGAAAATGTAATTAAATGTATTCTAATGTAAATTATATAGTCAATTGAATAAAACAACCCGATTACACAATCCAATTTAATCTCGTAAGAGTTTTGACCTAAAAATCCAATTCTGATCAATTACACACAATTTGCCCAAATCAACACTTCCGATATGAAATTAAATACATTTCAAATGATATTATAAAATCAATTGAGCGGAACGACTCATTTATATGACCCAATTTCATTACATCCGAATTTTGACCTACGAATCAAATTTTGATAAAACCTGCGTAAATTTCTCAAATTGACAGTTCTAATATGAAATTGGATACATTTTAAAACATACTGTATAATCAATTTACCTAAAATAGCTAAATTGGACGAATCCGAAAAATTCGGGCATAATCCGACCAAAAATCCAATTTTTCCAAAATTCCAGCATAACCATACAATTAACTATCCAAATCATTCCCGCAGCACATATATACATAATCAAACCATTAATTTAGCTTATCACAAGCTAAATCATACTCAATTACACAAATTAATATTAGGGTTTTTCAGAAAATTATACCACACGAAAATCAACGATTCGAGGCAAGGGAAGGCTGGGGAAGCTTCGTCGGAGGCTGGGGGTGGCTCGCCGGTGGTCAGAGCTGCTCGCTGGAGCCGGACGGCGGCGCAACCAGCGCGGCACGTCGCTGTCAGCAGCTGCTGTCGCCCGCTCGTGGTGGATGTGCGTCGCTCGTGGTGGATGTCGCCCGACGAAGGAGGAGCAAGGAGGAGGAGGCCGGTCGCTGGAGCAGAGGGCAAGGGAGAAGGGGGAGGTGATGGAGGCTGGGGCTGGCTAGGTGACTGTCGGGGTCGAGAGTCTCGAGTCTTGACGCTGTTCACAGAATCACAGTGTTGAGTCTTGACTCTTGAGTCTCTTGACTTGACGATGGGGACTTGTGGGGTTGGGGACTAGGTGAGTGGCCGAGTGGGGACGGGAGTCACGGGACACGGCCCGGGAGTCACGGGAATTCAAAACAAAAAATCCCGCCGAGTATTAGTGTTGTGCCCGGTTGAAAGCCCCGCCCGGTTCGTTGTGCCCGGTTCCAACGATTCAGCGGTCCAACCGGTTAAATTATAAAAATTATTTTTATTAAATAAAAAACTTATAAGAATTATTTTTATTAAAAAAAGACTTAAATTATGATAATTATTTATAAAAAAAATAATTAGTTCTTTTTAACTTTATTTTATATTTGTATATATTCTCAAAATTTATTTGATAAACGAGCAAACGAGCCGAATTTGAGTCGGGTTCGAATCAAGCCGGTTTGCGAGCTAACGAGCCGAGTCAACCTAGGCTTGAGTTTGGCTTGTTAAATAAACGAGTCTAAGATCGAGGCTTGGATTTGATTTGTTTATCTAATCAAGCGAGCCGAGTCGAGCCGGCTCGCGAGCCGGCTTGATTTGTCAACAGCCCTAATCAGTAATCCCTCATTGAAATTGCTGAACTCTGCATAACAGTGCCTTCCTGCATGACAACCATAAAATGATTTTTTGTTTTGATAGGTCTGAATGCTTCCACGCCAGTGAAGCCCATGGTTAAAGGAGCATCTTGTGGTCTAATAATAAGTTCATATACCTTCAAAATTTGGTAATTCCCCTGCATGTCACATAGATTGGTGTCTAGAGGTAAGAGTTTGCCCCTTAGCTGCAGTATTTTCTGAAACATCCTGGCTGAGAGGCCTTGCACTCACACCCTGCCACTTTTTCTAGCTAAATGTAGTGTCCATTTGCTTGTTTTATCTAGGTACTCTCTTTGTGATGTATGAACTGCCATAGCCTCTTACCCTCTGCCATTATGTTCCAATTGGTCTGGTCTTTTATGCCTGAACCATGATATAAAAATTGACTGATACACCAAAATAACCCCTGTATAGATTGGATTTTTCCGCCCTCAATACGGGAAATGTCTCATATGCGAGGCCTAAATGAAATCACGTGTGTATCGGTCGATATATCCTGATATTTAACAACAATATATTGATATTTGCCAATATTTCAATATATTTACATATATGTATATATCTATATATATCTATATCTATATTTATCTATCTATCTATCTATATATATATATATATTGATATAAAAATTGACCAATACGCCAAAATAAGCCTTATATAGATTGGATTTTTGTCCCGTCGATACGGGAAATGTCTCATATGCGATGACTAAATGAAATCACGTGTGTATCGGCTGATATATCCTGATATTTAACAACAATATATTGATATTTGCCAATATTTCAATATATTCACATATATCTAAAGATATATATTGATATTTATTGTGGAAAATAAATATAAAATCACGTCGTGAAAACTACTGTGTACAAAATATGCTTCGCAACATCTTAATGATGCAACATCACATCAAGAATGAAATTGCGACCAAGATTACTGCTTATTACCTAGCCCAAGCCCCCTCCTACAATGGTAAACATACATGGTGCCATGCTGCTAAGTCTCAGAATGATTTTTGCTCCATACGTGTCTGCAAGAATATTCTATATGTTCAAAGTTAATAGAAAGGGAACGTACCACCTTCACACTCTAGTAATGCCAACACTTGTTTTCTGCTCTACTTAGATTATGTTTGACACGTCTAGCTTTGAAAAATTCTCTGACAAGCTTGTCAAAAAATGTTTTAAATCTCAACAAAGCTTATCATCTAAACACATCTAAAATTGGTCAAATGAGCTTTCTTTGGGAGAAATAACTAAAAGTTAGCTTAATTTGTCATCCAAACACAGAGAGGAAGATGCAGATACTCAATCAATTCAATGTCAATTCCAATAATCATTTATTGTATAAAAACAAGAAGTGTAGGGTATCATATAAGCCAAACGGCTACAAAACCATAACACCAAATCTTTAGATGATGAGGTCAAATGCTAAAAAGACTAGGAAAACCAGTTGGTAGAAGCAAAGCCAAAAAAACATAAAGCATGCTAATTACAAAGGAAAGTTAAATTTTAATCTTCTTCCAGCATACAACATAACATCACGAAGAATAATGAAAAAAAGAAAAAAACCACATTATGCCTAGGAAGCTCCTTGAGTCGTACCGACACCCTATCTGCTTTAGGAACAACCTTAGGGGGGTTCTTGAGCTTTTTTCTGGGTTTGCCTTTAATCCTAATCAATCAAATTCATCCATTTGCTATGTTGTCATGCTCCCCACATGAAATGAGCTTTTGCCAGGTTTGCCTTTAATCCTGAGCACAAAGCAAATTCGTCCATGTTGCCCTTGATGTGGCCAACATAATGCATGTCACCTTTACAAAACAATAATATATCATCCACGAAGCACAAGTTGATAATCATTAACTTATGACAACTTGGATAACCTTCAAAGTCTCCCTCTCTTGTAAAGTGCACATGCTTCTATGTAGATATTCCATAGCTATAACAAAGAGGAAGGGTGATAAAGGATCTCCTTCCCTCAGCCTTCTCTTATATGGACAAGTTGTAGTTAGCATGCCATTCGCATTTAAAGACATCACCTTTACACTAGTAACACATTGCATCACCAAAGTTACAAAATGGCTAGGAACCCAAAAACAAGCATTGCCTGTTGTAAGAAAGGCCATTCAAGAGAGTCTTAGGGTTTCTGGATATCCACCTTGACATCACCCTTGGCCTAATATTTTTCCTTTGATAATTTGTCACAAGTTTAGTGGCTATAAGAACGTTATCCCTCAATAACCTCCCTTTTACAAACACAACTTGTGTCTCCCTTACAATCTCATGCAAAATACCTTGGACTCTGTTGGTTATGACCCTGGAGAAAATTTTATACACATTGTAGAGTGCTATGGGGCGATACTCCTTCACCCTATTGACATTAGGTGTCTTCGGTATCAAGTTTAGAGTGTTATTGTTCAATTACTTTAAGAGTCTCCTAGATTGCCAAGATTCCCTTACTTCTGTAAGAATCTCATCTCCTATAATTGGCCAAGCTTTTTTGAAGAAAAAAGGATCAAAATTATTGTGGGTTGAGGATTTCAGATTACCCATGGAATAAAACTACTTTTAACTGCTCAGCAGTAGAAGTCTTTAGGAGATATTGTTTATGTTTAGCAGATAAAACAGGACTTGATGCATATTGGAAGCATACAACACTAAAGTAGATCACTTGATAATAAAACACAAGAAATCGAACTAGAAATAGATGAAAGGAATTAAAGAAAATGTGACTATGGGAATAGGGTTTAGGGTTTTGTACATGGTTTAGGGCTTTGTTTTTTGCAGTGATTTGGCTAGGGTTTATGGAGGGTTTAATGGCGTGATTAATGTTATGATGGTAGAAGAATAAACGAGATTAATGATGGTAAGAAAAGAGAGTGTAATTGGTTAGGTTTAAGCTTGATGGTTGAAGATAGGGGTGTTCATAATCCTCATGAAAATACTATTTTAACAATTTTAATGGCTTTTACAAGAAATTTTTGAAAAAAAAGATTGTATATCAATTAATATTTATATCTATATTCATTTGAGTATCTTATTTTATCCAAAAAGAATATTAAAATACTCTTATTAATGTTTAAATTACAAAATAAATAAAATTATAATATTTTGATTTATTATTAAAATGATCAACAAAATATCTGATATTTTCTGTGGATCGAAAAATTTGATAAAAAATTGGATATCCTTTAAAAAAATTGGACCATATATCCTAAATGTTAGATTGGATTTTTCAGACACATCAGATATTCGGATCCACATTTTTTGCATAGCCCTAGTTAAAGATGATGAAGATTATTATTTTATGTGATTGAATGGGCATGTAAGTATGGCGTGGGGATGGGACGATTTGGGGTATGATTGTGTTATAGATTAACACAAACTCTTCTCTAATTAACTCACACAGAAATTATGTAGGGAAATCTTAATTATGAATCATATAGAAATTATAAACAAAGAAGAAACTCACTAAAAGATCCAATGAAGATTCAACTCAATTCAATTGCATTATGATCTTCAACCTTGAGCACACTGTTTAAAAAACATAATTGCGCCTCTTGTTGAATCTTCCGCACCAAAAGATTAGCTAAAACTTTAAAGAAAAACTACACAAAATCTTGTGGGAATCATGCCACACACACAAAGAAATAAATATAAAACAATAAGATTAAACAACTAGTAATTATCTAATGACTTTTAAGTCCTAATTTATGTATATACAGCCAGTCCTCAATGGCTTGTACATCCTCCTCATGTGTTAGGCATGTGACTTCATTAAAATTTGCATAATAACCCTTAAATTCCACCTCAATCCATGCTTAATTGAGTAGTCACCTTATTTGGCTCAATTATGCTAGTTTGGCCCAATTCTTGTAGAATAACGGACTTAATGACTAAGCCAGCCAATCCTTCAATTTTAGGACATGCCTTGTATCATTATCCCATTGTTGAGAGGAATTTGCCTTCAAATTTGAATATTCATAGTATGAATAAAAGTTCTTGAAACACCTCTATGAGAATCTGACAAGTCAATCTCATAGGCACTTAGCAAATGTCCCAGAGCAAATTCATGTTGGTTTCTATGTTTGTTGGATCTGGCATCATAAGTAACATTACTTCTCTCTATGTTTGTCCTAACTTGTTCATATAAAGTGTAGAAATATTCTACCTTGTCGTGAGCTTCATAGCTCATCAAATCAACCTTCTTCTAAGATACCAAATCAATGGACATGTATGGATTTGTACCATAAACCACTTCAAAAGGATTTGAGCTTGTGGATTGTGAAGGACTTCAGTTGTAAGCAAATTCTTTAGTACTCTTACTCACCGATCCCCTTTGTAAGGTACCAAGTGTTCTATCAGTCACGTTTATTTAACCATCGGTTTGTAGATGATGAGAGATACTAAGTAGAAGCTTGGCTTCTAGCAAGTGTCATAAAGTCTTCCAAAAGTAGCTAGGAACTTCATGGCTTTATCTAAAATAATACTTTTTGGAATCCCATGCAATCTCAGCACCTCTTTAAAGTAGAGATCCGCAATGTGAGTAGCATCATCTGTCTTGTAAAGTGTTCCATCTTTGAAAAACGGTCAACTACAACCATTATAGAGTCCGACTCTTTGTGTCCTTGGTAAACCAAATATGAAATCCATATTAACTCCCTCAGAAGGTACATTAGGCATGGGCAATGCCGTGGAGAGTTCTTTGTGGAAGAAACTTTTGCTCCTTTGACATATAACATTTCTTCCAACCATAACTTGCACACTTTTGAACATGCATTTCTAGGAGAAATGCTATTGAAGTAACTCTAAAGTCTTGTTTAATTCAAAGTGTCCCATAATGCCTCCTTCATGCTCTTTCTTGATGAGTAAATCTTGAATAGAAACTCTTAGAATTCATAGCTTGTTGTACTTGAATAGAGAGTCATCTTGAATCACATAAGCTCCATTGCTTCCATGCTTCCTACAAGCTTCAAAAATCTCTACAAAGTCTTTATCTTTGGAATAGAGGTCTTTCAACATCTTGAACCCTAACAACTTTGCATCCATAAGTGTGATTATTATTGATCTCTTTGAAAGAGCATTTACAACCTTATTCTCTTTGCCATCTAAGTGTTCAGTAGAGAACACAAAGGATTGTAAAAAATTCACCCACTTGGACTCAACTTCTTTTGTCAATGCAAATATCCCAACTCTCATGGCTTGAGGGAAGAATAAGCTTCAAGTAGTGACTCTAATTCTTTAAGCACCTTATGATAGCATAGAAATCCTTATCATAAGTTGAGTAATTGAGTTTTGCACCATTCAACTTCTCACTAAAGGAAGCTATTGGTCTCTTCTCTTGTGATAGAATACCTCTAATGTCTATACCACTAGCATCATAAGTCACTTCAAATAATTTGTCAAAACTTGGTAAGGCTAAGACTGGTGCATTAGAAAGCTTTGTCTTCAATTTTTCAAAAGCTCTTATAGGAGCTTCATCCCACTTGAATTCTTTATTCTTCATAAGTTGTGCGATAGGAGTTGTAATTATTGAGAAGTCTTGATGAATCTTCTATTAAAGGATGTTAACCCATGAAAGTTTCTTGCTTCATGCACATTGATTAGTTGTGGCCAAGTTTGAATGGTTTCAACCTTTGATGGATCTATTTGTACTCTATCTTCACTCACAATATAGCAAAGAAAAACTATACTCTCCATCATGAAGCTACACTTCTCCAACTTTCTATATAGCTTCACCTCCCTTAACTTCTCGAACAACCTTCTCAAGTGCATCTTAGCTTTACTATAAATGAGAATATTATCTAAATATGGCACTACAAAATCTCCTAAGAATGGTCTTAGCATATCATTCATCAATCACATAAGGGAACTAGGTGCATTTACATAGCTTAAAGGGCATTACCAACCATGAAGACCATAATTAGTCTTAAAAGTTGTATTCCACTCATCCCCTTCTCAAATTCTCATTTGATAGTAACCACTCCTCAAATTAGTCTTAGTGAAGACGGTTGCCCCTTATAGCTCATCTAATGTATTATTGAGTCTTGGCATAGGGAATCTATACTTTTTTTTTTGGCAAGTAAGTTAGATTTGTATTGATAGGAAGAAAATTAATCACAACCACCATAGTGCGAACCTATACTATCTAGTATCCACCATACCAATCTATCTCTCATATATTGCCTTAAGACTAGGGAAATTTACCCATTAGCAATGGTGATTGCAATACTTATTAAGACAATTGTCACGATTACAATGCTAGAAAATCATCATGCTCCTCTCATGCCATATATTGGAAACAAAATCACAGAAGCGAGCACCTAATAGCTGCTTTTTTACCCTTGCTTGTCTTGATCTTGCATACAAAGCATAGATTTCCTATTGCCAACTTATGATTAGGTCTCTCCTACTTACCGAGGACTTGAGGTGTTGCCAAATGGAGCATATGAAAGGTCAATGAATGAAGATCTCAAGTTTCCAGCTACTTACCACAAAAAACACAATCTAGATTTGGGATTGTCAGCCCCATCCGTAGTAGTCTATCTTTGGTAGGAAGTTTATTCCTCATAGCCAACTAACAAAAAACCTTATGTTGAGGAATAACAAGTGGTTGCCACACCATCTTGGCCCACTATTTCTTAGGATGTTTTGTCCTTAGTTGTTCATAAGCACAAGCAATGCTATAATCAACTCTACCATCTAGATGCCATTGTCGAAATAACGATTGAAAGGTAGGCCTTGTGGAGACTATCTTTTGAAAGAGCCATGAGGTATAGTTTGATTGTTTGGAATGCCATATATCAACTGTCTTTAAATAAATAATGTGCACCCCTTACACCTAAAGTGAGCCCTTCACACTAATACTCTAGGAGTTTCCCGGGAGCACAATTATTCCATAAACTCAAGTAAAAAATGCCCAGGCCTCCTTCATCTTTGGGTCAGCAAAGTTATTCCCAACCCACAAAGGCTTTCCTACTATTGAAGAAAAGCCCTAAATAAGCTGATAAACTTATGGAGCACCTTCTTGGGGGGACAATCACCTGAAGTACAATTGGATATTAAACATGGCTGATTTCACAAGCTGCAGCCTCCCTATATAAGATAAGAACATGGAGCTCCAATGTCTAACTCTGGATGTTACTTTTACGATGTTACTTTGTCTAGGAAGCTGATTTGAGAAGAGGAGAGGGGCATTCCAAGGTATGTGATATGAAAGGTTCCTGTTTGGAATCCCAAGTAAGAAGTAATAGTAGAGCACACCTCATCATGAACACCCCCATAATAAATAATGTACTTGGAAGGATTCGCCTTGAGCGCTGATAACTGAAGGAACCATTGCAGAGAAGACATAAGACAGTGGACACTCCTAAAAACCATGAGAGAATAGCAAAAGATCATCTGCATGACATAGGTTATTGACTTTGATTTCCTTACACCTTGGTTGTCCTTTCAAATTAGCATTTTGCTAGAGGCGTTTAAGGCTCTTGCAGAGATAGTCCGTCACAAGTACAAATAGATATGGTGGGAGAGGGTTACTTTGTCTAAGACCTCTCCTACTTTTGAAAGAGGGAGCTATAGATCCATTACACAAAATAGAATAGGAGACTGAACCCACACAAGCCATGATCAAGTTTGTGAAGTGAATAGGGAAGCCATAGGCAAGTAACAGATGATGTAAGAATTTCCGGCTAACCATGCCATAGGCTTTTTAGAGATCAAGCTTGATCATGAATCTAGGGGAAATGCCTTTTTTGGAATAATTCCTTACCAGGTTATGTGCCATCAAAACGTTCTCGCCTATACTTCTCCTTTTTATGAAAGCAAACCGAGCCAAATCTACAGTGTCGGGTAGGATACTCTGTAATTTGTGAGTTAACAATTTAGATATAATCTTATAGAGCATGGTGCAACATTTTTGGGCCTAAGCTTAGTCATCCGTTGTGATGTTGACCGCTCTCGATTCAATGCACATCCTCCATGTTCCATCTTTCTCAGGCACCAACAAAGCCGGAACACAACGTGGACTCATGGTCTCCATCACATAGCCCTTGTCGAATAACACTTGAATTTGCTTTTGGACTCTTTTGAATTGAATCGATAAATTGCATTGCTTGGAACAGATACTCCTAGCATAAGGTCAATGGTGTGCTCAATTCCCCTCAAAGGTTGTAATTTAGGTGGTAACTCTGCAGAAAACACATCACTAAACTCTTTCAATAATTTGTTGAGGCTCGAATTGTGGTTTGATGTCTCTTGTAGTTGTACTTCTTCTTCCATCACTAATGCATAGCAGACTCCTTTGATGACTTGCTTGTGGAGAATTAACTCTCAAATTGAGGCTTGTTTTGGGGTTCCTTGCGTTTGTTTGTGTGCTCTAAAATTGGCTTCAATTTGAATATCTTCTTCCCTTGGCACTCCATGTATTTGTTGTGAATTCCATTATAAGAGACTTGTTATCATATTACCACTACCTTTGAAGAAAGATATGACATGCATTCATTGTAATGTCACAAAAAACATTATTAATATAATTATCAATTTTAAAAGAAATACTAAGATGTTTAGGGACTTTTTTACCTTTGTCTTTGTTGAGCTATTGTAAGAAATAAAGCCTTATGTATTTTGTGGTCTTCAAACCAAGAGTTTTTACCATCTCTTCACTTGCAATATTAGTGCATGAACTACTATTACTAAGGACTTTGCACACTCTGCATTCCACCTTGCACTTGGTCTCGAAGATCTTGTCTTTTTGAGTTGAAGACCACGGGTGCACTTGTAGAACTCTTTGAACAATGTACCACTCTTGATCCTCTTCTCCATATGCACTCTTTATGTTGTCACTCTCTTCATCCTTCACCTCAAAATCATCATCACTACAAGGCTTTATAGTCAAAATCTCCCTCAAGGTCAAGGTTTTTTGGTCAGGACAATTTCTAGCAAAGTGTCCATAGCCTTGACATTTGAAACAATGCTTGCTAGCCTTCTCTACCATCTTATCCTTATCTTTCTCCATTTGTCCCTCACCTTCTTTTTTCTCAAAATTTGAGGTAGCACTTGAATAGGATTTGGACATTCTAAGGAAGATGGCTTAGATGTCATCTTGGCACGCTTCTATTGTTTCTCAAACTTGAGAGACAATTTCACCAAGTTTTCTAATATATCATAGATGCAAACCTCTACCTTATTTTCTTGGACATCACAAATCAATGCTAGCTTCTCAAATTCTCTAACATACTTCTTTACACTCATAAACCCTTGCTTTAGTGTAGTTATATTAATGAAGTTGTCTTGTTCTTAATCTCTTAGAACAAACTCCTCTTAAGATGCTTCTTCCACTTTTCTCATGATCGTGTCTTTTCTTTACCCTCTCTTTCATTTGTCCTCTTCAAGGTCTCAAATCAAGTCCTAACACACTTTTTTAAGTTTTAAAGTTGCTTGCTTGCACTTCTTCTCATCATCAAGCTCCTTATACTCAAATATTGCTTCTATCGTTTGTTGTCACTCCAAATAAACTTTAGGGGTCCATATTACCCTCAAAATTTGGTAGATTAAGTCTAAGCGCCTTCTGCCCATCATCATGAGTCTTCCTTTGCAATGAGCCATGCCTCTAATTATTCCCCACACTTGACTTCTCTTCTTTGTCAATTCGGTTGTGGGTGTATGGCGGTGTGTGATGGCCTCTTGTATGTGCCCTTCTTCTCATGTTTACTCGTTGCATGTCTCCACATGGTTTGAGAAATCTTCTCACATTCTAGATAATTGTGCTTGATAAGTTTTGTTTTGTTTGGCAATTTGATGGGCGGGTTGTTGAATTTGTGCCATCAAAGTTTTGAACTTGTCATCTTTCTCCATGGTTGTGTGTGTTTTGTGTGTGGTAGGGCTTGCCACTCCCAAAAAAGGCTTTCCCTTCAATTTATGATGAAGGTTCTCAAGTTGGGTAGCTTCTTGAATGAATCTTGATGGAGTGATGATGAATTTTTTATAAAATTATCAAATTTGGATGAAAAACTTCAACTTTATGCCAATCTACTTGTGGTGTGTGATATGGTTATTATAACCAAGGCTCTGATACCACTTTTGATGTGTATTGAAAGTGCACAACACCAAAGTAGATCATTTGATAACAAATGCCAAGAAATCGAACCAAAAATAGATGAAAGGGATTGAAGAAAATGTGAATATGGAAGTAGGGTTTAGGGTTTTGTGATTTGTGGGGATTTGGCTATAGTTTAATGGCATGATTAATAAAGAATAAACAATATTAATGATGATAAGAAAAGAGGGTGTAATCGGTTAGGGTTAGGGTTTGATGGTTGAAGATGATGAAGATTGTTATGTTATGTGATTGAATGTGTGCATGTATGGCGTGGGGATGGGATGATTTGGGATATGATTTTGTTATGGATTAAAACAAATTCTTCTCTAATAACTTGCAAAATTAAGTAGAGAAATCTTGTTTCATAGAAATCATAAATCATAAATAAGGAAGAAACTCACAAAGTTCAATGAAGATTCAACTCAATTTCATTGCACTATGATCTTCAACGTTGAGTACATCATGTTTCCATAACATAATTGTAATTGTACCTTCTCAAGCTGAATCTTCCACACCAAAAAATAATTTATAACTTGAAAGAAAAACCACACAAAATCTCGTGGAAATCACGCCACACACAATGAAATATAGATAAAACACTCCTAACTTCTACTAATTATCTAATGACTTTAACCTCCTAATTTATGTAGATATGGGCTTGGACGTCCTCCTCATGTGGTAGGCATGTGACTTCATTAAACCTTGTATAATGACCCTTAAGTTCCTCCCTAATCCATGCTTAAACAAGTAATCACCTTGTTTGGCTTAATTGTGCTAGTTTGTTTCAATTCTTCAACCAAGTGTATAACAATAGGCTTAATGACTAAGTAAGCCAACCCTTTGTGTGTAGGACTTTCCCCTGCATGAAGACTATATCTGCAAACCTCATAGTTGACATGAGTGAGTTGTGTGTTAGCAGTGCCCAGCAAGCCCTGATAGATCCTTACAATTTCCTTCTGGATCTCCTGTGGTTCAGGAAGCCATCTGCTGTTTGCATCAATTACATGTAGGATCTTGATTTTCTCCCTTCTGCCCTGTATAGTGGCATAAAAATGTCTGTTGTTGTGATCTCCTAACATCACGTAGGCTTGTATGTGGGCTTGCTGCTGGTGAAATATTTCCTTGTCCCTAGCTCTCAGTTCCCATTCCATCAGCATTTCTCTCCTGTAACATGATCTACTGAGCTATTATTTTTAACTTCTCCTTCCATGCTTTCCTTGCTTCACTGGCCTTCAGAAAAATATTACCACACCTTTCTTCATTAAATTTTCTCAATGCATTCTTAAAGAGCATGAGTTTACTAACTACTTTGAATGCTGTACTGCCAGTAACATGTTGATCCCACACCTGTTTCACTAGCTCCATAAATCCCTCCTTTTTTACCCACACATTAAGAAACTTGAAGATCTAGATGCATTTGGTTGTGCTCTCCCACTATCCACAATCATAACAGCAGCATGATCACAAATAGGTCCTTGTAGACGGTGCACTCTAATACTGGGAAATAAATCATACAGTCAAACAATTACCCACACCTCTGTCCAACCAACAATAGTCTATTAGTCTTGTATTGTAAGTTAGACCATGTATAAAATGCCTCTCTAACAGGAAGGTCTCCAAGGTCACAAGCTTTTAGATATTGTACAAATTCAGTTACCTCTTTATCATCGATGGGTCCTCCCATCTTCTCATTAGCTGCTGTAACCACATTAAAATCCCCAATAGCCAACCATTGTTCATTGCGTGCACTTTGTAATTGCTCCATCCACTCCCTTAGCTCAGTTCTTTATCTATCTGTATTATAGGCATATATAATAGTCGGCTGGAAAGTTTGTTGTGAGGTCACCTCTCTGGCTTTGCAGTGAATTCCTAGTGTACTCCTCAATAACACCTGAACTGTATACTCAATTTCATCCCATAATATTCACTCTCGGCGATTTTGATGCTGTGGATTGTTATGTTCCCATTTCCATCGTAAACCCAGTCTTCCCAAAACCCAATCAACCTTTTGTTGTTTTACTCTAGTTTCCAGTAAACCTACTAAGCCAACTTTATAAGATAACACCAGGTTATTCACAGCCTTGTGTTTGAGGGTCTTATTCAACTCTTGTACCTTCCAAATGGCCGTCTTCATTTAGATGGATTTAAGACCCCCCTTGCCCACAACCAAAAAATCCACGTCCCTTGTTCTCAATTGATCTAGTAGTCTGCTCTGAACATTCTGCCTTTTCACCGCTGGTTGGCTATTCAGACACTGCATTTGAGTCACCTCTTTTCCCTTTCTGCTAACAAGAAGATTAATGTCCTGTATAGCACCCACCTGTTTGAGTGGTTCCTGGTACTTCCACTTTCTGAATTTTATCCTGGCTGACAGCTCTATCCTTCCTTGGGTCCTTCCCCTTCCACACCTTACCCAAATCATGTACCAGCCTTTGCCCTCGTCATTGTACTGCATCATGCCCAAAATTATCACAGTAGTTCACACTTAGGTTTCCATTCATAGAAAATCCTTTTCTTCAACTCTTATCCTTCAGGCATGAGGATATCTATCTGGTCTGACATTGGCATAGTTACATTGATCTCGATAAGTAATCTGGGATAGGAGACCCTACCTCTTGCCTCCGTAACAGAATCAGCAAATACTGGCTTGTCCAGGAGGCTATCAATCCTGCTAAGTCTATCATCTGACCAAAGCTGTAATGGTAGGCACTAGGCAATGTGATCCAGAGTGGCATAATCCTCCACTCCTTTGACAAAGTCATAGTGCATCAACCCGTTCACAGTAGCATTGGCTGGATACCAAAGCTTCAGTATGGCCTCTCCTGCACCATGCTTGTATATCTACAGAATTGAATTTAGACAGAAAATAGCCTTTTTTTTGTGTGAATATTTCAGATGCTGCCCCCAGCGACTTCCAATGGCCTCAATCATATCCCTACATTTGTGTGTGACTTAGTTGAGATGCAGCTACCATTCCTACTACAGTGAATTCCCATCTGCGGATCTCTTTAAGCACTTTGATCTCCTGAATTTGAGTCTTAGGAGCTCCTTCCACTACCACTGGCAGGGCCACATACCAGAGTTTCATCCCCTGTTCACGCGGTCGGTCAGCCAATAGGAGATCCTTTTAGCTCTGTTTCTCAACTACATTGTCCAATCCCTCCTGCTTCTGTCCATCCCCTGTTCTCTGGTGTACTTGCATTCGATCCATTCAAAGCACGTATGGGTGCTGGTGTTGTGTCCCTAAATATTCTATCAGTTTGTTGCATCTTGCGTAGTCTCAATGGCGTCTTGAACAACATCCTTCTCCAATTGTAGCACTTTGCCCTGTGGTTGACTCTGGCTCGAGCTTCCTCTTGGTAGATTTCCTCCTTGCTATAGTCGATGAGCAAAATTAGGTATTATTCAATAGTGCGTGCAGTGTGTTCTATTTTCCATGTCTCTTCGGAAAAAAAAAAAAAAACCTTGCCATGCTTCTACTGCTTTGATCATCTTCTTATTTTCATTGATGTGTTTGTAAAATTCTGGTGTTGTATATGAACTCATCCTCAAGTCTAACAGTGAGTTTTCTTGAAGTCTAGAAGTATATTTTCTTTCTGATCTATTATCTCGTTTGATTATTTTTGTGATACTGCAGATGGATTCCAGGCTGTCAATGGACATCTTTGAAAACGTTTTGCAACTTGCAATTGAAGGCTGCAAAGCAGTAGCAAATTACGTTCATGAAGTAAGATCACTATCAGTCACACTCTCTGGTCTTGCTGTCAGAATTATATATCTGCTTAGCTATTTGATTCAACTTTAGGTTGAATAATAAGTCAGCCATTTGAATTTTTATACGATTAGGTTTTTATTACCGGGAGTGACTTTCTTATTGTCTGGGCAGATTATACTCTCTGGTTTCAAATGAGTGTTGTTTTAGCAATTTGATATTGGTTTCATATAAGTGTTGTTTTAGCAATTTGATTTTAGTTACAAATAAGTATTATATTACAGGTAAATTTTAAATAGTTTTCTACCTCACCCTTTAGTATTAATCGCTTCATAATCTTTTATATATCTATCTATATATTTTTCCAACAATAATTACATTTCCAATGGCATTTAATAGGGGACAATCTAGTCATTTAAATTCTTTTCTTATATCTTTTGCTAAAATTTAACACTTGTATAAAACCTGAGGGAGTATCATAATCTGTTCAATGACGATCCTATATTTTTATACCGGAAGGTGGATATGATTTGTACTCTTTACGTATGAACCTGTTTGTCCGGCAGGTATTACTGGAGAATACCAGGCAGCTCGAGTATAGAAGGGGAGTTTAGTTCAAAACTGGTAAGATCAGCTAAATTCGATGTAGAATTATGTGTGCTGATGTTAATTGAACTGGTGGATACACTGGCTCATAGTTATTGGTAAATTGTGCTACTACTTTGAAAGGTTTTTAATTGAAGACAGTGATGTATATCTGTTTGTTTTAATTTTACTCGTCACACTCAAGGTGCATTTGTTTTGGATTATGTTACTGGAAAATGAGCTTCATTGGGGCCTATATTCATGCGTTTATTTTTCAAAACTTCGAAAGGGAAAGGTTTACAGAGCCACTTGTAGTTAAGCTCTATATGTCAAAAAACCAACTATTGAACCAAAATTGTCATCGAGTCAATTGTGTTACTGAACTGCTACTCTTTGCCATTTTCAGAGACTAGAAACCCAAATTAACCTTGTATTTGAGCTGTCTCCTGGCTCACTCCCATAACCCATTCCTTCTTTTATCCCAATCACTCGTCCTGCACCTTGCAATATTCGGCTGCCTTTCCACCGCTGCCACTCCATCTTTCCTTCAAATTTAAAATCAGACCATCAACACTGGAAGCAAATTCCCTTTCTTGTACACCAAAAACTCAACTAGTGTGCCACCCATTGGAGCAAGAACTATCACCACTGCAAAGGAACACATGAAATGGACAGTTTTATTGACAGTGAAATCAAATGCTAGAAAGAATTAGAAGAGATGGCTAAAGAGGATGAGATTGGAGTTGGTGACTTGGACTTGATTTTTGGTCATGTACGTTTTTCAACAGAAAAAGATGAAGAAAAGTCCAGCAAATGTGAGATTGTAGCCAGCAGAGGTTAATCTTACTACATATAAAAGCAGAATACACTATATAATGTTTTTCTGCCTAATTCTGTCAACATCATATAATTTTTTTTTTCTTTTCCCTTGGTAAAAATATTTCATTGTTGATGAACTACTTGCAGATTGCAACTGTGAAATTTAGATTGGTCTTCTCATTACTACTTGCCTGCTACTATCATTAGGTGCTAGAATTTGTACTTTACAAGTAGGAGGATTGAGATTTTTATGAACATATAGTTGATACTAATTTTTTCCAAAATCAATGCCTGAAATTTTACACAAGATGAATACTAGGATATATTATCTTCTACTAGGTTGGGTATACATTTTTGCAAAAAGAAGAAATTAGACTATACTGAATTAATAATTTACTTTGGTTTTATTTAAAAAAATATAATATAGTACAGAAAAAATTATAGAATTTTTTATATCTTATAATTAATAATAATTTATAAACAGTACATAAGAAGTTATATAGAATTAAAAAAATTGTATTTTAGTAGCACAATTTAATTATCATTACACTATAATTATATCGATACATATAAATATGTATTACAAATTGGTAAATTCTTAAATTAAAAAGTTTCAAACTATAAAACTTTGTAAAAATAAAAGATTATGTGATGTAACTTTGTTCTTTAAAGATATTAATATTTTTAATGGATACTAATAAAATTTCTATCTTCTACTATTTCATACAAAAAATAGATTTCTTATTGGAAATTAGATTTTTGTAACTTAACTTCAATGAGCAAGGCAAGTATAAAGTTGGTTTTTTGTTCTCATGAAATAAAACAAAACATGAAGGTAGGTTTTTAGAAGAAATTTTAGCATTTATACCTATCTAAAAAAAAAGAAATTCTATAGATTTCCATGAGTTTTAAATTTTTTATATTACTTAAAAATATACAAATAAATAAATTATGAACGTTATATATATATATATATATATATATATATATATATTTATTTATTTATTTATTTTTATTTTTATAGATTTTAAATTTCAATCAATATATATTAAGATCTTCAATAGATATTTTGGATAATGCAACAAACAACCATGAGTTTAGATATAATATATAATATAATCTTGACTCTGTTGGAAAATGCCATTTAATCCTAACCTTATACCATTATGCACGAGATGATCCTCCCGTTTAAAAACTGAGGATTATATGATGTCAACTTTCAAAATAGACTGTCATTTGTTACATAAAGTTGTAAACTCAAGATTATATAGTATTTTTCAATAAACTAAATATTATATTGTAGATCTTACTATATATAAAAACGAAATATATCAACTTTTTCGGCTTAAAATTATTGTTTTCATTATATATATATAATAAATAACCTTCGAACGCACAATTGGGGAGAGAGAAAAATAGTGTATGACAAAAAAATAACATGACAGAGAATATTCGACAAAGGTGTAAGCAATAAAAAGAGAGTTTTCCAACATTCAATATCTTACTTAAAAACATCGCAAATTAATTTTCTTAATGAGTAATTATTTTAATAATCATACCTAATATATTATAAATGATCTTAAACACATCTCACGGGTGAAAATTTAGGATTAGAATCAAACTAGGGTGCTAATGATGCGTTATTAGATTAAGCAAAATTTAGGAGTATTACACAAAGTGGGAGTTTTGGTTAGATCAAGTGGCCTTCCTTGGGCATGTGATCTCTAAGGATGGTGCGGCAATGGATCCTGCTAAGATTTAAGTCGTTTCCTGGTGGCTAGTGGCTATTTCTATCAAGGAAGTGCATAGTTTTCTAAGGTTAGTTGGTTACTACTATTGGTTTGTGGTAGGCTTTTTTAAGATTGCACAATCATTGACCCAACTTTTGAAGAAGGCTACACATTTTTAGTGGAATGAGAAGTTTAGTGAAGCCTTCGAGGAGTTAAAGAGCCATTTAGCTTTAGGCCCAATACTCACATTGCTAAGTGGGTTTTATGGTTTTGAGGTGTATAGTGATGCTTCCATGAATGGACCGGGTTGTATGTTGATGCAACGTGAAAGAGTGGTGGCTTATGCCTCACGATAACTAAAGCCGCATAAAAAAAAACTACCCATTGCATGATTTAGAGCTTGCTGTGGTAGTGTTCGCTCTTAAGATCTAGAGGCATTATCTCTATGGAGTTCAGTGCAAGTTTTACACTGACTATAATAGCCTCAAGTACATCTTCACCCAGCAGGATTTGAAATTAAGACAACACCGATAGTTGGAGTTAGTCAAGGATTATGACCTGGAATTGACCTACCACGAGGGTAAAGCCAATGTGGTGTCATATGCACTTGGTCGAAAGATATCATATTCTTGGGAAACAATTGTATTGTCAGATCATCTATGCCGAGAGATTAGAAAGATGGAAATTGAACTGATCACTATTAGAAGTCTAGAGGCAAGAATGAGCGCACTCACTGTTATACCTTTAATATTCGAGGAGATATGAGCTAACCAAGTTGGTGATGTCAAAGTTGAGAGAATTTGGACTGGTATTGTAGAAGACAGAGATGAAGGATTCCAGGTCCATGAGGATGATAGTATCAGGTACCATGGTAGATGGTGTGTACCACAAAGGTGTGTTGAGATTAAGAGGAGAATGCTTGAGGATATACATTTTACTCCTTACTCTGTTCACTTTGGAGGAGACAAGCTGTACAAGGACCTGAAGAAGATATATTGGTAGTTTCACATGAAGCAAGAAGTGATAGAGTTCACTGCCTGATGTCTAACCTATTTAAGATTGAGCACAAGAGATCGAAAGGGTTAGTGCAACCAATTGAAGTTCCTGAGTGGAAGTGGGACAACATATCAATGGACTTCGTGGTTTGTCTTTCGAGGAGTCATAGTGGTTTTGATTCCACTTGGGTTGTTGTGGATCGTCTGACTAAGTCGGCTATGCTTATACCTCTGAAGACAATATGGAGCATGGAGTAATTAGCCAATGCCTACAGAAAGTACATGGTGAGATTGCATGGAGTTCCTAAGGACATTGTGTCTAATTGAGGCTCCAGATTCTTATCATACTTTTAACAAAAATTGCAAGCCACCTTTGGTACTCAACTAAATATAAGTACATCTTTTCACCCAGCTACGGATGGTCAGACAGAGATGACCATTTAGACTCTGGAAGACATGCTTTAAGCATGTGTGTTAAACTCTAGGGGATGTTGGGAATATTGTCCGGACTTAATCAAGTTCTCTTATAACAACAGTTATCACGCTAGTATCAAGATGGTGCCTTTTGAAGCCTTCTATGGGAGGAAGTGTCGTATTTCCTCATGTTGGAATGACATCACTAAGATGCTCGTGTTAGGACCCGGGATGATCGAGGATACAGCTACGCACATCCGTTTGATTCAGGACCAGATGAGATCTTCCTAGGACCAATAAAAGAGCTACGCAGATTTGAAGAGATGGACTGAGGGTTACGAGGTGGATGATAAAGTCCTTCTGATGGTCTCTCCCACCAAAGGAGTTATAAGGTTCGGTAGGAAAGGTAAGCTTAATTTGAGGTACATTAGATTGTATGAAATTTTGGGCTATGTCAGTGAAGTTGCCTATTACTTAGCTCTACCAATGGAGTTGTCACATGTTCACAACATTTTTCACGTATCATAGCTACGAAAGTATGTAGCAGACCCATCACATGTTACTCGACCGGATTCACTAGAGCTCGATGAGTCTTTAACTTATAAAGAGTGATCGGTGAGTATTCTCGACACCAAGATGAGAGAGACATGTACAAAGACCGTTCCTTTGGTGAAATTTCTTTGGTTACGACATGATACAAAGGAGGCTAACTAGGAGGCCAATGAATAAATTTGAGCCAAGTATCTAGAGTTATTTTCATAGTTGTTACCTTAAATGTAAACCTTTTTCTTTAAGGAGGTAGTACCCTTTTCCTTGAATGTGAATATGATGTGTGTTTGACCTTATGTGTAATGATGTGATCTAATTGTTATCGGCTTCGGGGACACAACCTTTTTAAGGGACTATTGCTGTAATACCCAATATTTTTATAAATAGTTGAATGAGAATTATGTCAAATTTTAGGCTTTTGATTTTGATTTAATGTTATGATTTGGGTTGGGATAAAGTTTGATTTGAAATCATGTTGAAAAATGGAGTTTATTGAGTTTTGCAGGAAAATTGATCGTCTGGTTTGTTATTTCAACAAATTTGGTTTTCTCGACTAAATTGATCGACTGGTTAGGGGGAAATCAATCGATTAGTTGTAGAACAACGACTGATAGACCAAAACCCATTGGCTGGTTTATCTAGTTGGTTATATTTTTTGAGCTTGATTTTCTAAAAAATCCCTTATACTAAAATATAACCTTGCCAACCCATGCTTATTTGTTTCTAAGAGACTCCTAACCATTTTCATTATGTATTTAGCTTGAAATATTGGCTCGAATAGATCTAGAAGTTGATTGGGACAATTGAGGAGGAGAGATGACCTCAGCATTGTCTTCTTCCTCCTCTCTCCTCCGCACGATTCTGAGATCAATGCTCTGATCCCAGGTACAATTCTGAGCAGCTGGAATATTCTTCCCACCCTAACCTTCTATTACTCCACTCGTGTATGTTAATTCTGGCCTAAATGATTTGCATTATCCAGAGACACCATTTGAGCTCTGGAGAATAGGTTAGCAAATCCTAGACAAAATTTGTCCATTTAGATTGAATTTAAATGGTCAATTGTAGGGTTTAGAGTTGGTTCCTGAACCCTCAACACTTCCCTTCGATTGGTTTGCTATAAATAGCACCAATCATCCCTTATATGCACATTTCTTTTAGCTACCAAATTCTTTAATTCTTGTATTCACTCTCATCTTTCTATACTTCGAGCCTTACCAATCTATTTTCTTACAGTCTTCTAATCCCATCTCTAGCTCTCTCTTGTTTGAATTGTTAAGCAAGGAAGAGTTTTGCCTTAAGTGGTATGTTCCTCTTTCTCTCTATTTTATGTTCAAAAATTTAATAAGGTTTTGGTGTAATGTATGAGTTTAAGATTTGGTTTTAAGGTTTTAAAAGCTAAAAATTTCACAATTGTAATTTCTGGTTTTAAAGGGAATTTTTCCGGCATCAAATAAGTGATTCTTACTTCTAAAATGTTTAGTAAGTATTCCTACATGTTTTGTGTTCCCTTAAGTTGATTTTTGCATGTTATTATGAATGTATGTATCTTGTATAAGTGGTTTGGATGGTTAGATGACATGATTTGAGTAAAAAGCATGAAATTTGGTAAAAATAGGATATGATGATTCCATATTGAGAAATGTATGTTAATCTCGGAGAAAATATTTTAGACTATGTTGATACATGTTTTAATATGGTTATTGATTATTTATATGTAAGAATTAGCATGAAAATTTATGGTTTGATGCTGTGTTAGGGAAAGCCAATCGACCAATTAGGTCAAACTGATCGATTGGTTTCTAGAACATTCGATTGGTTGGCCTAACCCATCGACTAGTAAACTTGTAGAGACTTTGGTCTTGCCTCTCTACTTAAACCCATTGATTGGTTGGGAAAAATAGATCAAATAGTCTATGAATAGTCAACTAATTTACCTAAATCGATTGACCAGATTAAGGAAAAGCATGGTTTGGTTGAGTCAAACTGATCAAGTGGTCAACCTAAATTATTGACTGGTTGGTGCAATTGATCAACTGGTTGGGCCAAACGATCGACTGGTTTGTGTGATTTGTTTCCTTTCGGTGTGGTTATGCTTTGAGGCTATGTTTGATACTATATCATGATTATTAATGGGATAAAATATAGATTTTATCATGGATTATTGGCCTAATGAAAGAATTAAATAGATCATAATTTATGATACACTCTATGAGTAATGTAAATGCTAATTGGTTATTTCACTTATGATTAATGATGATGTTGAGAAAAGAGTAATGAAACTCAGCCTTGAATTAAACCATATGGTGGATGCAAATAATATTGGCCAAGGAGAAATGGAAAAACCTACATGGTTGGGAAAATAGAAATAAAAGGATTGATGTGGATTAATATAGAAAATTACCTTACTTGCTTTTGTATGGGCCTTCTATGATCACCCATCCTTATGAATAAAATATTACTCACTAAAGTGAAAGAAAATTGAGTTGAGTATGGGTTTGGGTTACCTGATCCTTAATTAGTTTGTAGGGGTTAGTCTGCATTCGAGCATTTTTGGTACCTTTGGACTTTGCCTTTAGGCGGGATCTTGAAAGGTTTCGGTGCCTTACCTACTGTAGACATTGATGATACATTAGGGGATATTGATACTAAAGAGTCTGGTTACTTAGGTAGTTGGCTTCGTCGTGGACTTATGTCCATTCTCCTGATTGGCTTCGGCTTGGATTTATTTCCATTATGGTGATTGACTTCGGTCTAGACTTATGTCCATTTGGTGATTGGCTTTGACCTGGACTTTATGTCCCTTATTTGTATAGACTTCCATGGTATGTGAGACCATTGGGTAGTGCACAGTCCATCATTTGATGATAATAAAATATGGATAATAAGTAATTGGTTGGTAAAATATAAATGATGATCAAGTGAATGGTTAATAATTGGTTAAGAATGGAAGTAATGGTATAATTGATCAAAAAAGAATAAAAGCTGGTTTATACACTTGGCTAATGGTTAAAATGACTAATTGGTTATGGAATATAATATTGATTGGATGACTCACTTGTCTCATGTATGGATAAGTAAATGGTATAACCAAAATAATTGGGTAATTGGAAATATACCCTAGAGGTTGCTTGGATATTCTTTGCTATTATTGTGTGAGTGAGTATGTAAAACCAAGCATGATATATTCTACTTTTTTGGAATTATGCATGATAGCATGTTCTTATGTATTTTTACCTTTATATATAGCTTTATCATGATGCATATTGTATCTCGTATCCATGTACCATAGATTTATATACTTGTGATTACATAGAGGGAGCAACTTGACTTACTCAGTATGTAGTATACTGATGTGCCCGTTTTCTTTGTCACATGCTCATTCCCATGAGCAGAGGGCCATGTGCTGGTGTTTAGGGATGACCAGCAAAAGGCCTACCTCATTTGGGTCAGGACTTGAGAGCAAAGACATCTAGAGGTTTTTGGTGGGGTCTGTAGTAAACCTAGATTTTATGTTGGGTGTCATACCCTAACCTTATTTATCGTAGCCCGTATTTCTACCTACATGTATTTTGTAATGATTTGATCGGAACTCTTTAGGGTCCTCCGATGTATATACTCTTTGAAGTTGTTTAATTAATTTTTATTTTATGCATTCTATTATTTTAAGTGTTTTGGTTGGTTTGACCTTGTATTTGATATAAGGTGGGCGAAAAGCGTCTATCTTGTGTTTGGTATGGCAGTAACACCTTATTTTTTCCTATGTATGTTTTCAGCTTCCGCAAACGTTTTAATGAAATTTTTTGGTATTGAAAAATGAGGGTGTTATAATGGACTAGTATGAGAATGAAGACACAGAGCAAAATAGATAGCATAGAGGAACCAATCGATTGATATTGGGGAACCAATGGGTTGATTAAGCCCTAAACTAGTGGATGGGTTAAGCCCCAAAACAAACTCTTTCAAGCTAGTGAATTAGTGGATCAGACCAACCAATGGATTAATTTATCCCACTACTAGTTGTCTGGTTTCATTACAAAACTAACAAACATGCATTCCCAACTAAATTAAACACCTCCCAACATATTTACATACTATAAAACTTTATAAAATCATGTTCCAACATATTAGAATCATAAATTATGCCTTCTAATTAGACCAAAAACAACATACATGCTTAAATTCACTAAATTAGCTAAAATGACCCAACTAAGCCTCCTCATGTTTAAAAGTACCATACTTTCAAGGAAATGCTGATCATGCTCCAAAAGCAACCTTTACACAATTAAACCAAGAGGCCTCAAATGATTGTATAAGTTAAGCTAAAACATTTAAATAATTGATGCCATCATGCTTAAATTCTCATAATTAATCTAAAACATCGTGCTCATAAAAAAATAAGTTAAACATGCTAAAAATCAAACACTAAGCTACATTATAAAGTTAATATTAATTTACTTAGATTTTAAAGCTTTTCCTAGCACAACAGAAAGCAAATCATAGATCGATGACTCCTCTATCAAAGTTCCTTTGTTATCTTTAAAAAAAAAAAGAGACTTTAAGTCAAATAACCCCTTCTAAAATAACATTTAAACTTAAAGAAATTATGAAAAAAGAAGAAAAAGAAATCATCTTTTAACCTCCTCCTAACGTTCAAAAATTTGAGATGAGGAAAACCAAGAAAATCCTTAACTCTTTCCAAACCTTATTTTACCTTTTCTTAGAAAGAACAAAAGATCAAAATAATTATTAAGCAGAGGATTAAAAGAGTAAGAATATAGCTTGGAGGTGAAGAATGAAGAGTGAAGGGCCATAGTTTATTAAGGGAAGAAGACAAAGACACTTATTATTTATTTATTTATTTTACCTAAAGGAGAGCCAATGAGTGTGTGTGTGAGATTGAAAGGAAATGAAATATGATAAATATATCCCTAGACACTTATTAGGTCACCAATCACCCTTCATAATTGTTACACTTATCATATTTCCCATTTGGTTGGTTAGATTACAAAATTGCTCTTCTCCTTTGTTATAATTACCAAATTGCCCTTTTATTGGTCAAATTACCAAATTACCCTTCTCCATTATCATAATTTTCAAATTTAACCTTCTCCATTATTATAATTACCAAACTACCATTTGGTTGGTTAAATTACCCTTCTTTATTATTATAATTACCAAACCGCCCTTATCAATTATCATAATTATCAAATTACCCTTTAGTTAGTTAAATTACCAAATTACCCTTGTCCATTATCATAATTACCAAACTACCATTCTCTATTATTATAATTACCAAATTACCCTTTAGTTGGTTAAATTACCCTTCTCCATTATCATAATTACCAAACTACCATTCTCTATTATCACAATTACCAAATTACCCTTTAGTTGGTGAAATTACCAAGTTACCCTTCTCTATTATCATAATTACCATTTTACCCTTCTCCATTATTATAATTATCATTTTATCCTTCTCTATTATTATAATTACCATTTTGTCCTTTACTTTTAAAATTACCATTTTACTCTTTTATTACACCACTTTTGTTAAATTATCATCACTACATGAATATTAATATTAATACTCCATTCTTATCATCCAATTCCACCAACTATTATATTTCAACATAATACTCATCAACACCCACACATATTAGGCCACATTCTTACACAAGACATATTACTAAAATGCCCCTAGGGCTCACAATAATATTATTCATGCATTAATGGTCACAATAACATAACACATCATGGATAAGTAGTTAACATTTTCATTAATAACCAAACTCCTTCCTTAAGCACTATTTCCACACATGCCATATAAACCAGCATGCTTTTCATTTTATCAATCAATACAATCTACTACATATATTATATTAAACAACATATATCATGCATAATATCTTAAAACCCTAATGTGCTAGTATACGTTTATCTATACATTTAAGTGGGGGTTTAATGCTTACCTTAATTTCTGCAAAAATCGAACCTTACCAGTATCTCAGTTAAAGATTCAAGCTTTGATTAGCAAAATCAATACCTAAAAATAATATAAATACTTATCATATTAGAAATGAGAAAGCCAAAGTATAAGAATTTATAAAAATTAATTAATAACTTAAATATTATTATTCCTTAAAACTTATTAATCAAATTAGACCAAGGCATGTAGCAACTCATCCTGCTCATGCAGCATGAGCTGCATGCAAAGTAAGGGAGGAAAGGCTTGAAAATGGCATGAAAGGAAGGAGGGGGAGTCAATCTCGGGTTAGAGTTTTGGGGCTAGGAAAGAGGGCAGGTAGGGGAGGATTTAGGGCAAGGGAAGGGTGCAGGGGTGGAGATGGGGAGTAGGTGGTGGTAAGGGATAGGTTGCTAGTGGACAAGGGCAGTGGCGACGGCAACGAGGCTGCAAAGGGGCTACTAAGGTGGAGGTGGCTGAGAAGGAAGGAAAATGGAGGAGGAAATTGAGGGGGTGAGGGGGTTTGTCTCTGCTAGGGAAGGTGTGAGGGTGGTAGGGGAGATTGTAGGGAGGGGTTTGGTGGTCCAGGTGGCGGAAGGAGGAGGTGCAGGGTGGCTGCTAAGAAGGAATAAAAAGAAGAGGAGAGGAAGGAGGTGGGCTACAGGGTGGCTCGAAGGGTGGTGTGGTGGTGCAAGGCGGGACTAGAAGGTGGCAGGAGGTGTTCAGGTGATTGGTGTGGCGATGGCAGCGGTGGAGTGGTGTGGAGGTGCAAAACAGGGGGAAAGGATAAAGGAGAAGAAAGGGAGAGAAGGTGAGGTTGGGAGAGGGAAGGAGGCTCAAAAATAGGGCAGAAAGCAGCTGTTGAAGGGAAGAAAAGGGGGAGGGAGAAGAGAGGGGTAGATGTGGTCGGTCGGGGCAGTTGTAGGGTGGCAGGGAGAGGGAAGGGAAGAAAAGGAAAGAAAGAGGCATGCGGGCTGGGGGTGCATGATCGGTTGGGTCTAAAATAGGGAAGAAAGAGACGGGGAGAGAAAGGGAGAGAGGGAGAGTTGTAGTGGTGGCATGGAGGAGTTGCAGTTGCAGATGTTCGGGGTCGGGCATGGCATCGAGGAAGAAGAAGAAGGGAGAAAGAGGGGCAGGCCGGTGAAGGAAAAAGAAACGGGAAGTGGGCCAGCCCAGTCGGGGGCAGGGGAAGGAAAGGAAGGGGGATTGGGCCGGATGACTTTGTGCGAGGGAGGAAGGAAGGATAAGCTGGGCCGGTCGCGTGGGAGAAGAAGGAGAGGAGGGGAAGAAATGGGCTGCATGTGCGGGCGAAGAAGGAGAGGAGGGAAGTGGGTCGATAGCCCAACATGCAGGGGGGAAGCAGGCCGGGGTTTGGTGGCCCGAAGGAAGGAAAAAGGAAAAAGAAAGAAAGGAAAAAAAGGAGAAAGAAAAGGAAATGGAAAAATAAAATAATTTAATTTATAAAATAATAGAATGTAATATTTTTGGTAGATAAATAAATTTAATAATTTAATTTAATATAATTTAATATATGGGTTTGAAAAGGTTAATTTTAGGAAGAATATTGGTTTGGGAATTTATTCAAATAAAATGAGTATGATAAAATAATAAAATATTTATTCTAATTTATAACATATTCCTATCCAATTTTATATGTTCGAAAATCCATAAAATAATAAAATTAAATAAATTTAAAAGCTAATTTATCCCAAATAAAGGCTATTTATTAAATTATAAGTTTTTAAAATTTCGGAGGATTACAGTTAGACAAACCAGTCGATGAATATTGTAATACCTTATTCTAAATCCTTTCTAAATATTTTAACCTTGTTCACAAAAGTGTGCTAAAATAAATGTTCCATGGTACTGGTATACTGGTGTGCCTAATCGGTTAATTGGTCGCATGTTTCAATAAGTTTATCTTCCTAGAAAAAACTATTTGATTGGTTAGTGAAACAAGTTAGTTAAGTCGGTTAGGTTTTCTATTTTTTGGGTAAAAATATTTTAAAATTTTATCTAATGATTATGAAGTCTTTCATGGATTATAGTTTTATGCTAATGGGTATGCCCTTGAGTCTATTATTTTCACAATTTTGGAGGCTTTGTTCCATTTTATTTAGCTAAAAATTTCTTAAAAGGCACATTTTTCACCTTTTATCTCATTTGAATTTTCTTTTCACTTTTTTTCCTGTCACTTACCTACAAAATCAACAACACCAACAACATCTTAGAGTCTTTTGTCCTTAGTTGCTTTGGCTCACCTTTCCCCAATTATCATTTGATTGTCTTACACTTATGTCCTTACACTCAACCTCCCATGAAGTTAACATACCATATTTCCTTATCCTTATTTGTCATACAAGAGGGGCATAGGAGGGCCTTACATCAAATTTTCATTTCCCTAAAACATAAATAAAACTCTCATAATATATTTTGTTAAAAAATAAAAATAAAAGTGTTAAAGGTATTTTTCTCTTTTCTTCTTCTTCTTCTTCTTGTTCTCTTACTTTGAAATAAATCCTAATCTTATTTTCTTCTTATTGTTCACTTTAATTATCCTTTCTCCCTTATAAACTAATGCGGATTAAAGCTTATAAAGAGTTTAATATTCTCCTTCGCATTCTCCTTTTGTCTCTTTCAAATCTTGGGAGGAGGTTGAATTTCTCTTTTGTTATTCCTATCCTTGTTTCTTCTTTTTTTTTTCATCGGTTGGTTCAAGTTTTTTTATTTATTTATAATTTTCCCTCTTTTTTTTTTAGAGAAATTTAAGAATTCTTAGTAGAGGAGCCATCAACCTAATTTTATTCTCTTTTTGCTCAAAGATATTTTGTTTGCGGTAAGGTAAATCTTAATCATAAATATGGAAATGTTTGAAGTGTTTTGTATGATTATGGGAAAAGTTTTTTGTTTGTTCTATGAGCATGAAATTATGATCTTTTTATGAGTATGAGTTAAATTGTATGTAAGGGAATGTTGATTTAGTATCATCAAGAGTAAGTGTGTTAATGTTATATTTATGTTTGAAATGAATTTTTTAAGGTGGCATGATATATATGGTTTGAATGTATTCAAGCATAAATTGAGTTTTTAACATATCTTTATGTTGTTGTTGGAGATCTTAGCAAGTTGGGATTTGATGTTGTATGTTTTATATTTTCTAGACAAGCATGAAGATTGGGTTGAGTATGCTAATATGTGTGTTTGGGATATTTTTGTCTAGACTAATCAATTGTTCATGCAGTAATTCAATTAGTTAATTTATTTCTCCAAACGTTTTGTTCTTAGCCAAAACACACTAACTAAATTCACTAAACCTATCGATTCGTTCACAAGAATTGTTGATTGGTTGAACCAACCGCTCAATTGGTTATTGTGTGATATTTTATTTGTTGGTCTAGAGGTGCCCTAACCAACCAACTTGTCCTTGGAAGGAGTATAATGGTTTTAGCTAGGTCTTACCATTTTGTTATTTTGTTGATTTATGATGTTTGGATGTTTGTATTCTTCAACCTTTTTCCTTGAACATTTAACTTTTCTATGGTCTTGAATTATTGTATCTAAGTAACAAATATGATTGGTTTGTGTTTAGTGTTATCACTATAAACAACATTAATGATTAATAATCATGGATGTCTTGTGTTAGGTGTTATCACTAAACACCACAGTGAATAATAATTGTATATTTGCTTGTATTAGATGTTATCACTCTAAACACTATTGTGAATAATAAGTATATTTTGGATTATTTTAAGTGTTATTATCATAAAAACTAATTCAAATAAATGGATAAAGAGCTCATTCGAGCCTATAATATCTAGCTCGTGAGATAGCTAATTGGGAGTTAAATGACAGGTTACCTTTTTGATATTTTATTAGCATTTTCCCTTGCTCTGTTAGATTTTTGATTTGTAAGGGTTACACATTTAATTAAGGGTTAGGTTATTTGTGATTTTATCCAACATGACATTAATGACGAAGTTGGATGAGTAAGGTATCTTATGTATAAGGCCCCTTGGCATGAGTGTGACCATGTATGGTAGGTATGATATCCCATGTGTCATTTGAGGCCTCGTAGTAGATATACTTAATGTGGGGGTGGTATCCCTAATCAATCCCCTTGGTATTTTCTAACGATGTGTAGTGGGTGAGGTATTCCTAATCAATCCCCTTGGTATTTGTCACGTCAACATGACACTTGTGTGTCTATGGTAAAGAGTTAGGTATGGTTGAATTGAACCTCAATAACCAAATTTATGTATTAACATAATGGGATGATAATAATATGAATTGTTCTTTATGAAGATACATGAATTAACTTATGTCATTGTTATGCCATTTCATGTGTCTTTAAGCATGTTTCCATGTGCTTATATTATAGCAGAATCTCTATGTTTAGCATGAGATCTTTCCATGTGCTTAGGGTAGATTTATTTTACTCAATATTTTTATCACATTGATGTTGCCTTATAATAGTCATAGTGTTGATTTTGGATTTTGTTCCAGGGAGCATATGTTGTTGACTTACAGGGATATGAATCTTAATTGGAGTACGGTGATGCTAGTGTGGGCCTCTATATAACAATTGCTTGAGAAGATACTTATTCACTAAGAGCTAGGTTAATCGGAGTAGATTCTTTTGCCCACTATTAGGATTATTTTGTTATTCTCGATTAATTAAACTCTTGGTTCTTTTTCTCCTTTGTATTTTGGAGATGTGTCATTGTAAAAACATTATTATGTCATTTATGCCTTATGTTGTTAAGTTTCTATCTTAGTCATTGTACACGTATAGTTTCATTTAACTTTTCATTAGGAATGAATTAGATAAATGGTCACACTTTTTTATGCTTGATGTGGCCATGACATTCCCCATCTTGGTTTTATTCACTTTTGCATTTTCTTTCAAACTAAAATTTTTAGTTAAAAAAATTGGGGGCATTAGAAATATCCCAAAACCATACCACTAGTTTGGTGGATTTCAGAATCAACTTAGAATGAAATAGTCCATTGGTTTGCTATCAAACTAGTCAATGGGTAGCCTAGTGAACTCACGACCTTTTATTTTCCATTTCTTTCTAATATTTTTAAAACTAAATTATTACTTTTTTAGTAATTATAAATTCTTTAATATATAAAAAAAAGAATCTTGTGTACATCAAAGTATCAACAAAACATATGATGCTGTAAAAAAAAAGTGACCTACACAACATCTCCAATCTAGCTAATAAGCCTCTATATTTTCTCCCATATAAACTATTGTATATGCTGATGAACAAATGCCATTATGTTTGTATTAGTATGCATCTTGTAAGTAAATGATCAAGTGTTTCCGATGCACTATGGCATACATAGAAAAGTATTATTCCTAACTACACCCCATCTAAGTAATTTAACTTTGGCAAAGGTAACATTTTGATAAAACAACTACATAATGATCTTATATCAAGAGGGATCTGCATGTGCCCATATTGCATATCTCCATGAAATAGGTTTTGTCCTTAACCTAATATGGCTTACACAACTTGTATACCGTATTTTTCACCCCATGTACCATTAATAATGATAAAGAGTTGGGTTAGCTTAAGACTCATGATTCTCCTAAAAAGCCATGAATGAGAAGCCTTGGGAGTATAATTAGGGATATTAGTGTTTGGAGATATACCCCATTTACCCACTTGATCCATAGTATTTCCTTTCATAGATATTGTCAAATGGTTGCCATATTCCAATAGAGCACATTTTTAACTCTCAAACCCCCTTCATTTCTTGGTAGCCATATTATTATCCATGCCACTAGCGCCTTCTTACTTTTATCACTCACACAAGTGTCCGAACCTGTAATACCTCGTTTTTTAAAACCATAATTATAAATTAATAATCGTATGATTAGCTATAATTATTATTTTAGGAGGCTTAATTTTTAAAGTATTATTATTTTTCGTATTATTTCGACGGTTTAAGTATAAATTTAATTAGGTTAAAATTTTGATAGAGATTAGGTTATTTAAATTAATCCTAATTTTTACTCGTAAATCTTATTTTAAATTATTTTATTAATAGTCTTTTGATTTGTAAGAATTATTTTTAATTATTTTACTCTTTTTGATTATTTTTAAAATCTATCATGATTCGGATAATTTTTCCCAAACTATTTTTATATTCGATATTTTAATCTACCTAAATTAAATCTAAAACTAAATAAATAAACTCCTATCCGGTGCTATTAATTTACCTCCTACTCTACCCTCTGCCTTGCCCAAACATTTCTCCCGAAGATTTTTCTGTCCCCCTTTGTGCATTTATACACACGTATCCACGCTACATACTTACACACTCTGCACATTATACACATATATACACACGCACATGACACCATCACCAAACCAACCCCAACCCCGATCAACCCAAACAGCCCCCCCTTTTCATTTCACATATACACACGCACACAACATCCTTGCACATCGCACATCACCCCCGTCGTCCAGCACCAGCCTTCTCCCCTTCTCTCCTTCTCCCTGCCACTTCCATCGCCCTTCCCCCATCGCAGCCCGTCGCCTAGCTTCCTCCATCCCAGCACCACCACACCCTTCCCTCTCCTCCTGCGCCTTTTGACACCCAGCCTCCCCGTCCAGCATAGCCTCGACCAAACACAACCCCTACTCCCAGCTCCCTCACTGCACACTCCACCCCAAGCACCCTCGACCCAGCGAACCCAAAACCCAAACAGCCCCCTCTCTGCATGCATATACACGCATGTATACAACCTCCTCTCTCTACTTTTCTTCATCCAGCAAACCCTGCCTTCCCTACAGCCCCTGTTTTTCTCTCACCTGGCAGCCGCAACATCGCATTAGCCACCATTCTCCCTCTCGACCCAGCCGCCCTTCAGCCTCCCTTGTGCACCACTTTGCTCGACCAAACACAGCACCTAAGCCCTTCCATCTCCTCCCAATCTTCGACCACCGATCCCCTCTCTGCATGCTCATCACATGCAGCCCCCTACCACTTCCTTTCTCTGCCCCTTCCACCACCGTTCGCAGCCCCCTGCTCCCCTCCATTTTTGCACACCGCCAGCCATCGAGTAACCCAGTGAGCCAACGTCGGTCACCACCACCTCAACTTCCTCGAGCGAACCTAACCATCGCCCGACTGCAGCCAACCCCTCAGCCAGACCTTGCAGCCCCCGGTTGTGCAGTGCTCATGCTGCGTGCATGCAGCGTGAGTGAGTGTGTGTGTGTGTGTGTTTTAATAAAATTTTGGGATATATATTAAATGTAAGGGTATTTTAATAATTTTCAAAAAATAAATATTTTTATATTATAATTATTATTTTACTTGATAGATATTAATTCGATAATTTCAGTATTATTTTTAGGTACGAAAGGTTGATTAGCGGGATCCGATAAATTTAGTAGGATACCGCTATTTTTGTATTTTTGCTGGAATTCAGTTAACCGTTATACCCTACTAAAATTATAAATATTGCGTGATAGCACATTAGGGTTTTTCGGTGGATGAAATATGTTAAGCATGATTTATTTTGATATAATTATGTGTTAATTATTATTACCATAAAAATAGATAAAACGAGCATGTTATTTGATATAAATTATGTCGGGTATGAAAGTATGATTAAAATGATTCTAATGATAGAAAAATTGTTTGTATGATAATTATGTATAAAATAATAGGTTGAGTATGCTTAGATATAATTATGGATTAATTATTATGGACGTGTGCCCTAGGGGCAATTTAGTCATTTTTGTGTATCATGGTATTTGTCTTGAAAATCATGTATAATATGTATTTGCTATTGTTGAGTATGTGAGTATGTGTTTTGGATGGATTAAAGGTGTGGAAAATAATTTTATGTGTAAAATTATGTATAAGGGTAAAATGGTCATTTGACATGTCTGATAATTTAAATTGTGTAATGAATAATTTAATTATGGTATTTTGGCCTTTTCATGGCAAATGAATAAATAAAATGGAATTAGTATTTAAATAGATGATAATCTAGGGATTTTTAGTCTTAAGGGTATTTTAGTCTTTTTAACCCAAAGGGTCCAGATGTGAATGATTGAGCCTAAGTTGGCCTTAGTATATTCTAATGTTGGCTTCGATGTTGACCTTGATTATTGTTGTCTCGGATGATTGGAAATAAGTAAAAACGGTTAAGTATGGAAATTGAATTTATCTGTATTGTATGCGATTTCGTGGTCACCTTAATAAAATACTAATACTTAAAGTGAAAGACTTCGAGATCGGGAATGGTGGCTCCTAGGGTTCGCTACCCTAAGGACGTGGTTTAGTCCACGATTGATATGGATTTTTGTTGGTGTGCCTTAGTGCCCCAGTCAGGCCCTATATCTTACTCTATTATGTTCTGCGGACTAATAGGGGGTATGCATACTTATGGATTAGGTGTCCTTGTCGGTAGGGTACTGTGTTACCTTCGTGTACCAGTGCGACCAGGGTACCTTTACGTCCTTGGGTTGATAATCGGTAGGATACTGTGTTGTCTTGTTGTGCCGGTATGACTGAAGTACCTTTGTGTCTTCAGGTTGATTAATCTCCCCTCGAGAAAGTAAATAAAAATGAAAATGATATGATTTGATGGAAATAATGATTATCGGATTATTGGATTATTTGGTAGCAGCCTTTGTGCCTACCTGTGGTTTCGGTACCAGCCTTCGTGCCTATCTGAGGTTTCGGTAGCATCCTTCGTGCCTACCTGTGGTTTCGGTAGTAGCCTTCATGCCTAATTGAGGTTTTCTACGGTTTCGGTAGTAGCCTTTGTGCCTACCTGTGGATTTGGTAGAAGCCTTCGTGCCTACTTGTGTTGGTTTTATGTCTGTGAGCATACCTGTGATATTATGGATCTTATTATGCTGTACCTGTAAGTTTACCTATGATGTTATGGATTTATTATGCTGTACCTGTAAGTATACCTGGGATGATATGAATCTTAGTAAATTATACCTGTGAACATACCTGCGATGTATGTGATTGTTTGGGATTTATGTTGAGACGTGAATTATAGTGAAGTTTGGTTTTAATTATTACTTAGAGAGTATTTCTGGGATGTTTAATAATTAGCTTGGCTGTTTTAGATGAACGAATATGAGTAGTACGTGACCTTGATGGAATTTGATCATCTGAGTAATTATTGTATCTCAATCATCGTATGTATATGTATATGTCTTATACCATGTTAATTGTATGCCTTGCATGCGTTCCATGCTGATTTATCATATTAGTTTGGTATAAAGGGTTGCTCAGTACCGTAGTACTAAAGGGTTCATTTCCATGGGCCCCTGCCTATTCAATGAGCAGTTGACTTTGCAAGTCAGCCTCTAAGCTCAGTCAAATGCTGATAGTTCGGATTTGGGAGTGTAGGACTATCCGGTGTTTCTTTTACTATCTTATTTCCGGTTGTATTTGGACCCTCGTGTCCTCTTGTAATTTCTCTCTCAAGTTTCGTAGACTGCTAATGTCATTTTTAATTAGTAGTATTTATCTAACGTTCTCTCTATCCTGATTTCTGTAATCATGATATTAATTTAAGTGGATTAATGATTTTAGCCTTAGCACTTGGTATGAGAATGGTAGGGGAAACCAGACTTGTACCAAGTGTGGCGGTAACACCCTTTGTTTTTATTGTTTTAACTTCCGCACTTAACTCTGTAAATGGAAATTTTCAGTTGTAAATTTTGGGGCGTTACAGAATTCCCTTCAATTTTTTGAATGATAGTGTGTGGAAGCAAAATACCTTGTGACCAAAAACCATGAAATCTATACAAAACACACTAGATCAGCTAGACTCTTCCTACATAGCTGAAAATTTCAATAGTCCGACACTTGATCCTAGATAAAAAAAAAATTCCAATAAGAATTGTTAACATCAAACACTAAGTTTGGTACTTAAATGTATGTCTAGGTACCAAAAGGAGAAGGTACCTTCTTCACAACTATCATCTCTTAAATCTAATGTTGTATGTTCAAAGGAGTTCCACCATAGTATACAATACTTTTAGTATGTTTTTCCTTTAGTTCAGAAGTTTCACTAAAAAGAATTATCCTTTTGATGAATTGACTAAGTAGAATTTACATCCCTCTTACAGAATATCAATAAGTCATCAACAAAACAAAGGTCAATGAGATGAATCTTCTTACATCCATGATGACCATGAAATTTATGATGCTATAGAGATTTGAGGAAAGACTAATTACATAACACAAAAAATATAAGGATAGATGGGGTATACCTTTCATAAACCTATTTAACTAGAAGAAGGTTTGTTAAAGTACCATTAATCTTAAGTAATATTCTAACATAAGTGATGCAAGCCACAACCAATTTCATAAAATCTAGGGGAAATTGGTAAGCTGTGGTTAGGTGTTGGATGAATATAATACCCATTTAATACTATCATAAGCCCGTTCAATATCAATTAGCCATCATCATGTCCCCCATATTCTTTCTACCAAAATATTTAACTAGACCATAAACCATAAGGATCTTATCATTAAGCAATATAATTTTGATGACTACTGGTTATGATTAATCCACCACTTCCTACAACATAGATTAAAGCTTACTAGTTAGGACCTTTGAGAAGACCCTATAAAATTTATTGTAATAGGCTATGGGAAAGAAGTCTTTGACTCTAATAGTGATGGCACTTTGGGAATCAAGGTAATAGTTGCGTTGTTGAGTTGCTTTAATAGATTTCCTATCCTTTGAACTCTTACACTACAAATATATTATTTCCTACTATATCCCAATCCTTCTTATAGAAACAAGGGTTAAAACCATATGAACTATAATTTTTAAGACCCCCCATAGAGAATTAATCATGCCTAACTTCCTCTTTGGTAATTGGGTGCCCTAGGAAAGTTTACTATCTAGAGATGCATGTCTAGAATTGCACAATATAATGTTAAGCATGTGAAGTTTACGGGATCTAATGCCTAATAGTTTTTGATAAATTTTTTGAAACTCTCCCCCAATTTCAAGGTATGTTGTGAAAATAGTACCATTTTTTGCTATAAGCTTATGGACTAAAATTTGTGATTGTATCCCTTTTATATTCACAGAAAAGTAATAAGGGTTATGGTCCGATAACTAAATATATTCTATATAAGATTGTTTTATAAAGCCACTCTTCATCTAAAGTTCTTCTATGCCATACTACTGCAACCTCTTCTTTTTATTTAAGATCTTTAGATTAACTGGATCTATCTATAATTGTTGATGCAAATTTGCCAAATCTTATGACTTTGCTCCTTTTGTAGACTAACAAGGCCTAAATGTTGAGAATTTGACTGCTTTAGTAACTGTTTGAGGTATGGTAGCCTTCTGACCACAACTGAATTGGGGATCCCTTTAACATTCAATTGTGAATCACTTACAACTAAGTTGAGGCATTCATTTTTATTTTGTCTAATAGTTACAAAATCCAAATCTTTTAGGTCATCTTCTACTTATTTTTCAAAGAAATAGCAATATAGCTACATAGTTAGAAACACGATCTTCCAAAAAAGCATGCAATGGGTTAAGGATATGATTGCAACCAAGTAAATTTGAAAAAAAAAATTGATATAGCTTACACCAAAGTTTGGGGATGGGTTCTGGATTATTAGTCCAAGTTAAAAAAAAACTCTATTGAAATGCACATCCCCAAGACCACACTCTTGTCGGCATTCAACAAAAAAAAAATCATATTGATTAATGTCCCCACCTACTTTCTCTATGGATTTAACATCACATTGAAGACACATAATATAACCCCAGGATTAGAGTTTGGATTTTGAAAAGATAGCCATTGCCATTAGTCCCTGAAGGCATATACCATGGTGAGGGTAAAGGTCTAATTTTTGCTTTGAGTTTGAGTTCTAGCAGTAATAACCTAAGCACATTTAGACAACATTGTCAGCTCATATTGACTTAGATCCCATACTTGCCAAAATTTTCCATTTGGATGATGCTCATAGTAACAAATGATCTTCCATAACAATTATTTTATACATAAGTAATAAAATTAATATATTTTAAAGGTTTTGAAAGGGGGTATTATAGACCAATTCATTGATGCCAATATGAGTTAGTTCATATTATGTCATTGCGCTAATTGTTGTAAAACTTTACATTTCAAGGAGTGAAGGCATACTTGTTTGTATGTACTATAAGTGTTGGACATGAAATTTCTTTTAATGGGTTACATCAACACATGTAAATGCATCGAGAGCTCTATGTGTGGCAACATCATTAAGGAATCCAATATTACAACCACAATTTACTAATAGAGATGTTACAGAGTTGGTTGAAAGTCTGAAGGAGGAGATATGAAAATTGAAGCAAGAAGTGAAAGAGTTGAGGATGGGTGTCTTTTAACTTTCCTTAATTCTCATTGTGACGTAATTTGGCGCTCTATCAACTGGTGTTTGAAGTAGAAGCATATGATATATATATATAAAGGAAGCATAACAACACCATGAAATACGTAAAGAAATTGTCACAATACCAAAACACATAAAAAAAATACAACACTATGAAATGAAAAATATGGAATATATGCTACATGAAACATGAGGCAATATCATATAACAACATATATAGGGAATGCAGAAAAATAAATGAATATAATTAAGGTAACTGAAGTGTATTCTTACTTGTATAATTCTTCAAGAGATTATTTCTTTCTTTATCTTATACTTTGATCATATTACATATATATTATTCATGTTCCATAATATGCTTATTGAAATATTTGAATGTTGAGTTATCCTTACAACCATCTTTAAAAATAAAAACATTAGGGACAAGCTTGTATGCATCACATTTGTCTTGCATAATCATCTTATGTAAAATAATACATCTTTCCATAATATTTGTCATTGTTTCTACCTTCACATATGTGCTGGTCATCAATTAATTGAAAATCATGTATGTAGGATCCCAAGCACACACTTAATATCCTTTCTTGTTGAATTTTAATGTTTAGCAAATAATTTAGCCTCTCTTTTTTTTCCTGCAACTTGTGAAACAATAGTCTCCTTCTTGTTAGCACAAGCATATTAGCCTTGCCACATAATTAGACAATCCTGCCACTACATATAGTTAATAATACCTAACATATGAGGAAGAACATGTTTCTCCCAGACATGAAACAACAATTAAAGGTTTGACCGAGTTGGCATCTTTAGGTACCCTCCTTCAAAAACATTGATAATAAGTTGAGCAAATTCCTAAGGCATTTTAATGTTGTAGATGTGCTAATATGGATTTAATTATCAATGCTATCAACTAATGATACATATACAAGCACTCTAAATAATGGAAGATCTTAGATGGTGATGTGCTTGTGGAATTTTTCAAAGTCGGGTGTGTGGGTGGGGGTGGGGGTGGGGTTGTGTGTGTGATGAAAGTTGATAGCAATAGAGAGGTGCATTAACACAACCCATATGAAGGTACTAAGATATGCCAAAACTCATATGAATGCACCAAAAAATTTATATAAAATTCATCACATAATAATTTCATGTCTTGTATTTTCTTCAAATTTAGCTACCTTAAAGTCTCTAAATAGATATGAGATATCTCATGTCAATAATAGAGACAAACAAAAAAAAGATAATAATAGATAATTTTTCTTGACATGCTTTGTCTTTTATTCATTGAAATCAATTTTTATTTGAGGGTAATAGTAGTAGATTAGAACCCATATGAAAGTAATAATGATTGTCTTTTCTTTTCTTTTTTTCTTTTTTTTAAATGAGAATATAAATGGTTGAAATAGTGATAAAGGCCTAAAATTAGGTTTTGAGTAAAGACAAATAAATCCTATGTACAAATAAATTAGGGTTGAAATTAAATATTAATTAAAGATAAATGAACTCCATATAAAAATAATAATAACCGTCTTTTTTTTTAATAAATAACAGTCACATGTAATATCAATATATATCCAAAATCAAACATATATGAAGATGAACAAATCACTAGTGAACTAATTATCGTTATCAAAACCCATGTAAATGAAATACTGACAGTTTGACGATTTTTTCAGAAAGAGACACCACAACTTATTAACAATTTAAATACACACCCAATATATTGTACTACGACATGACTTTAAAATACGAAGAATCAACAACATTAAACAAAAGTGCGGGTATATTCACGCCATAACAATATTATAGGAGTACTGCAACCATAATTACAATAATCATGAATGTACAAAGATTCTACCTGAGGTTAAAAGGGTGTTTGGCATTGCTATAATGAAGATGGAAAAAACACATGTTAGTTACTTCTTTTTATAATATATTTGGGAGAAAAACTTTTTCCAAATAAAGATGTAATATAGTATGCACCTCTTTGAAAAAGTTTCTGTGCCAATGTTAAAAGACTTTAAGGCATCTGTAGTTTTCCACTGCCACTACACACTACGAAAAATCATCACGTCCGTACAACGAAGCTACGTTTATCTTTCAAAGACGGAGGTAAATTGCATTGTCCCTACATGCGCAGACACGGCAGATCAGAGTGCCTGAACCTGAGATAACAAAAATCAAATGAAATCGTTTTCTACTGGACGTCACTGACAGCACACATACATCACAAAAGAAGGAAAAGATTTTTCAGTAAACCAAAGTCTTCACTTGACATAGAAAAGGAGATTTTTAGCAAATTTCTACAAGACCAGATCCTTCTAAAGAACATCTAGACTAACTTCAACTCATAGTGGCCGAGCAAGCCTTGCACTACTACAATCCCTGATCTCTCCCTCCTCTTACGGCTTCTACACTACTATATATCAAGGTGGTCACTACAAAAACTGGAAGGAGCCACCGATAGCACTATCTTCCCTTTCCACTCTTCACCGGGCTTAAGAGTGATAGGTTTCTCAATCGCAGCAGCATCTACACAAAGCATCTGTTTGTATTCCTCGTCACCAAAGTCAAGGATCGACTTTGATTTCTTCTCCCATGGATTCCATACAACTGCAAACAGGCCAAAACATATGAGCAACAATTGTTTTTGCTAGCTATATAGCCTTTAATATCTACGCAATTAGTAGATTCATGTCACTATACGACATATTTCTTGGTTCAAAATTGCTGCAATGAAGTAAATTTGGTTGTCACTGACCAATATCTGGGAGACCTTCCTTTTTTATGACAAATGTCCTTTTCTGCCCATGGTCAATCACGGCGATAGCATTTGGAGAACTCAGATACACGCGATCCACCTTAAGAATTAAAAGAAATAAACCACACACAAGAAATTTTATGACTCGGGTCAAGAAATTTGTCAACCCGGAAGTACACAACTAATACCAGGGTCCAAACTATCCAAACAACAGGTAACTGGAAACAAAACTGGTACCTCGGTTTCAAAAGTCAAGGCATCTCCTTGTTCAGTGCAGCGTTCCTTTTGAGTAAGGTTGTCAAGGTAGTCCAGTGTTTCCAACCCTTCAATCCTCACCTCACTAATAAAGGTAAAGATCATGTTTTAGAAGATAATAAAAAGGGTTAAAGTATAATTAGTCAACGTCAATATATAGCAGAAAATTTCTACAGACTAGGCTTTTTAAAGCATTCCTCGATCATAGGCCATATACAGTGCATTCCTTGATCATAGTCAACATATAATGCATTCTTTAAAGAAATCACACCAAGCAAAACCAGCTTGTTCAATGTGCCCTTGTAGCGGCAAGGCTCTTTGAAGTTGCTTTTGAATCAAAGAACCCTTATTATAGCAACAAGGCTTTTTAAAGTAGCTTTTGAATCAAAGAACTCTTCCAAGCCAAAAATATAAATAAAAGGCGGAAGAAAATGTGACACACCTGATGTCGGATACCGACAGGTACGAGTGACATGCAGTCGAGAAACTAAAGGGCTTTCCATCAACATTTCTTATACGAGATATAAATGTCAAGCTTCCATCACTTGCAAGAGAAACCCTCAGACGAAACTCAAAGCTGTCACACAACCATTTACAAATACATGATCAATTACACATATAAAAGGAGTACAATGTGAGAGAAAAAGAGTATACATACTTGTGAGGCCAACATTTCAGATCTTCAGCTGATGGTTTGAGTAATAAATCAATGAATGATTTTCCATTGGAATCCTTTGGGGCCAGAGGAGGTGGATTTTCATCAACTGTCCAGGTTTTGTTCCTTGCAAATCCATGTTGTTCGAGCACTCCGCAGTTACCAAACTTTACAAGATTAAATAAAATGTAATTTAAAAGTTGATATGTGCAACGCTGAGATTCAAATCAGGCACACAAAAGGGATTCAAAGCTACCTGTGGAAAGCAAATAGATATTCCTCCTCGCACAGCTTTTAGAGGCTTAACATTTGCCTATCATCAAGCAAGATAAAAGGAACAAACTCAACAAGAATCTAAGCAAGAAATACTAAACAAAAAACATACATCACAAAACACTTCCGAAAAAGATAGCTTAACTCAAGCAGGTATTCAAAATTCTGGACGTTGCACCCAAACATGGAAAATCATACTGAAGCAATAGATGATTGAAGTATGATAAAAGCAAGCTCATTAACTCAATCATGGCAGCCAAAATCCATGGATCACAAAGCCATTAGCTCAAACACCAAAAAAGGGCATTCCAAGCAAATCAATCTTCATCCACTAACATTAAGATTAGGATTTTTTTTTTCCATATGGAAAATAACGTAAACATCTCCAAGCCTGCAGCAACTATGGAAAATTTTATCACGGGCAGATAAATCAGTTATTCCTTATACTAGTTGAAGATATGTCATCATGAGAACCCATTTAACTCGTAACCACAAAAACTCAAGTCGAATCCTAGAGCAGGAATCAGAAACTACAGTGAATATAAATAGATTTCTGGGGACATCTAACTACATAGACGGATAAACTCAAGGCACGGGTATAACGGCACACATATGGAGCGAAAATAAGCTGAAATCGACGAGCCCTACAGTATAAGAACTCGTGATGCAAATGGTGAAAGACATTAACAGGTTGGACAACCACCATAGAAGGACACTATACCTTACTACTGGTAAAAAGTAGTTCTTCTCCATATTCATTTTTCCATGACATGACCTGCCCGCCGTACATACTAACCTGAAAATTGACCGATTATCAAAAAATAAGCAACCAGAAAACATAAATCTCAGGCAAAGCTTAACATTCGCCGACATCAAGAATTCACCGGAATCGCACCAAATTAACACCAGCACAAATAAGAGTAAATTCGAGAAGGGAAGGTCTTACCTTGATGGAAGCCCCCTGAGGGTTCCTAAGCACAACTTGGACAAGCCCATTACAACCTGTAGTAGCCTCAATTGCAGCTCTATTATCCCAAACTGCCGCAGAATGTCCCATGCTTATTTCTGTTATTGTTTTTTTGTTTGTTTTTTCACAAAATCAATTTAATTTCGCTCCTTTCACCTTCCCTCTTGGAGGGTGAAAATGGAATTGATGAGGAAGAACCGAAAATGTGATTTTATTTAAAAGGAAGGTGAATAAGACACAGAACCTCTAATAAGTTGTCATGGCTAATAACACCAAACACCAGCACTTATCTTGGGACATAAAATTGACAGATATCTCGCTCAAAAACCCAACCACCAAAACAGCACTTTTCATGAAACCTTTATTATTATATCCACGACAGCCCAGATCTAGGAACCCTAAACCCAGGTGGTTTTAAAAAAAAAAAAGAAATTGACGAACTCAACTCTGTACGGTAACGGAACGTACTCTTCCAGCTACTCCTCCACACTGCAGCCAACCTTTTTTCTCTAAATTACGATTAACCGAGAAAGTGAAATTCAGAAATAGAGAGAATTTGGCACATCAGCAGGCATTATATCAATCCGCAACACTTTTTTCCCAAAGTGCGGCACGTAGAGAATCATAGATAAATAAAACTAAGACAAGGGGAAAAAAATTTAGAAAAAAGAAAAGAAATTATAACAGATCAAAAGCATTTCTGTAACTTCAACCTTTTTTTTTTCTTCTGCCCCAAACAAATAAAAAATAAAATAAAATAAAATCAGAAAAGTTTTGTTTTCCACTTTTGAATCCGAACCAAACCCCAGAATGAAATATCACTCAGGAACGCTATATGCAAATATCAACCACACAACAATTGCCTTATCTGATAATTTCCCAATTGAATAATAAGCGAAACTTTATTGGATTAAATAACAAACTAAGATGAAGGACTCATATATATGTATATATATATATATGAAAATGAGATGTAATTAGCAATCAATCAAAGGGAAAAAAAATAAAGGGCACGGAAACGCAACAAAAAAAAAAAAAAAAGCGAGTAGAGATTTTGCAAACCTCCCCCGTTTGGTGTTTGACAATGAACTAGGACGAACTAGCAATCAATATGACGAGATTAACCTGGTTGTTTCCAAAATTATAAAACAATGGCAAGATTAAAGAGATATACATCGGACTAACAATGGATGGAGTAATGATGTATTTTCAGAAGGACAGAAAAAAAAATCACGAAAACCCAGTTTTGGGTCGTTTTACTTTTGAAGGAGAAACGGTGAATGGTTAATCTTCACTCTCCAGTGAGTGTGACTGTGATGTGGTACAGGTGGTGAGAGAGGCAAACAAAAGGGCGAGAGCCGAGAGATTCGATGGGGATGGGTGAGAGAGGGAAAAATGAAAACGTGGAGAGTGAAGCAGCTGGATCTGCCTTGCATTTGTACAAACGGTCAAACCATAGCAAGCGGTGGGGGTGCTATTTCGCTTTTGTTTTTTCCCAGACTAGGATGAGGAATCATTTTAAATCCGTCTCAGTTCCACCTCAGCTCTTCTCATTGTTGTTTTCTTTCCCTTTTTTTTTTTTTTTTTGGTCTTTTTGGGACAAGAAGCAGGATCGTGTTATTATGATAGTTTGAAAAACTGAATTGGGGATCGAATTGTTATTGGCATCGGCGCGGAGGTCTATTAATAGGGCTATTGATTTTAATCGATGTTATTCAATTTGAATAAATAAACATATTATTTTAAGTTATACACTATATTTGTATTAATTTTTAAAAATTATTTTTATATATTTTTAATAAATTAACAAAATAATATTAAAATTATACTTACATTATTTATTAAAAAATAATAAACTATTTAATGCATATATAATTTAAAAAATAAGAATAAAATTATAAAATAAATTTTAACTTTTATAATATAAAAATATAATAATAAAATAAATTTTTTTAACATGGAAGGAATATTATTCTTATATCAAAATAATATATTACTTTTCTAATAATTTTTCATATTAAAAGGTTATTTTAAAAAGTTTAAACTAATTTTTATTTTTATCCTTATTTTTTCTATCATTATCTATATATTACATTATTTATTATTTTCCATTTAAAGATGTAAGTAAAAAATTTAAAATTCTATTTATTATTTCTTAAAAATATATATAAATTATTAAAATGACTTTCATGGTTATACAAAAGAGGTAATAAATTATTAATATATATATATATATATTTTATAAAAATGGTACAAAGTTGTTAAAGACTTGTATAATCCAATCATTCAAAAATAGTATACTTTTTTTTTCAATCTTTGAAAAAATATCTTATGCTCATGACCTTAAGTAAAACATTGGAGTACACGAAACCAGCTCAAACATGAATGCTAAACGCTACTGGACGGTCATAATTAGTTCAAGCCAACTAAAAAAATGGAGCCGCATTTGTTGTTTGGCAAACTTTATTGTTTATTTATTCTTATATTATCTAATAATATATATTTTAGATTATTTATTTTATCTTATTAGTTTTATATTATTGTAATCTCATTATCTACAACTTAATATTATTTTATAAGTAAGTCCTACTAATTTCAATTAAATACAAAAAAAAATTATACTATTTATTTTTATTATAAAAATATTCTTATTATTTAACTCCATCAATACTATTTACATGTCTAAAATTATCAATATATATCAATTCATTTTATTTCACAAAAGAGCCAAATACTATTATTATTTTGAATATATTCATATACAAATTATTTGCGTCTATCAAACACTCTTCTATATTATTATTATTATTATTATTATTATTATTATTATTATTATTATTGTTGTTATTATTCTTATTATTATTATTTCATATATTACTATTTTAAATAAGATTCACATTACATATTAAGTTACCCAAATGGTACTTACACCTACCATATATAAGTACGTAAAAAAATAAAAGAAAACATATGACCCATAAAAAAATACGACCCATTTAGTTCAAAAGTACATATTTAAAACCTTAATATGACATGCATATGTATTTAGAACTTTGGAAACCTAATGTCGCCATCTTCAACGTCTTTAGCTAAACACTCTCTAATCGTTTCTTCTCTATTTCTCCAACCCAACAATATATCTATATGGCTAAACAATCGAGCATGAATAAAAGTAGTGGTGAAAGAGAATGTTGGTAGAGCTTTGATGGTTGCAGGTATATTCCCTAGGTATGATTCAAGAGGTTAAGAAGGCGTTTAATGGAAGTAAGAGCCTCACAAATAGTGTTAAGCATCACAGTGGTGAGAAAGAGGATGCAAGCCAATGTCCAACACAGTTGATTGAGTGGTTGTCATCCCTTTTAACATTCCAGAGAACATGTCAGAAATGACCAATCTTTAAGGTATTATTATTATTATTGTAAGGTTTACAAGGGAAACCACACAAGAGAGGACAGTTAGGGTAATTAAGCTGAGTGTTGGAAATGTAGCAACATGGGTCATAGAGGTTATGAGTGCTTTTTGGCTTGAGATGGGGTTTAGCACAACTAGGGCCAGCTAGAAGCCAGAGTCATCTATCAGCAACAAGCTCCATTAGCAATCCAACCATCAATGAGTAGTTTTTAGATTGTGGGTGCTTAGGGAAAAGGTTATAATCTTCACCCCTACCCATATAGTAGTGGAGTTTAAGCTTCAAGTATTGGTGGTACCCAAGGAGATCCGATGATTAGTAGTCTCCAAGTAATTAGTTAGTCAAAGGTAGATGCACAAGCTTGTGGTTTCATTGATACCACTGATGGTATATTACCATATTTCTTTATTTCCAAATCATCATTTAGTTATCCATGATTTTTGGACCTGATAGGTCTGGTTTCATATATAAATACATAATAATATTACATTTGTCATCTTTGTCGTAATTTTATTTGAGCTTCTTTTTTATTTTTAAATTTTATTTCTGTGTATTTACTTTATAAGTAATATGTATAATATTTTATTTTAAAAGCATTAAAATACCATTGGAAAGGTTAAAGTAACTATTTAAAAATATTTATCTTTTCATTTGGAGGGGTTTTTAACAAAAAAAAACATATTAAGCTATATAAAACATAAACGTATTTGTATTTACATGGATTTAAAAAAAAATAGTTTGACTTATTTATGACACTTTTTTCCTGCTAGACCTTGTAGGTTTGGGTCTAAAATTTTGAAAGCCAATGGGTCTGGGTCAATTCTGGGTCTAGGTAATGTAAATGGTTGAGAAAGCTAAGAAGGTGGCTCAAGTGCCCCTCCCCTATATTGAAACCCAACAATCTCTCATTAAATTGAGGAAGAAGATATTGGCGCTGAAAGAATTTATAATGGGTATTCCATATAAAGAATCAAAAAAGGAAGAAAATGAGTGGATGGTTGTTGATGCCTCAGAAGAAAAGGGACCAAAGGGAGCCCAGGAAGAGACCCACCGGGTAAATGTGGAGGTCATGATGGAAAATGTACTATTTAAGGTGCATATGTTGAGGGGCAATAAAAGGGTGAAATAAAAATTGCTAAAGGAGAGGATGTTTCTTCTAAAGAAAAGAAATAAGGGGATTATGCCACATTGATACAGGAGTCCTAAGCTTATGAAAAGAAAGGTGAGGAGACACCTAAAGAAGAGTATGAAGATGAAGAGTCTGAGGTTTGATGACTCTAAAAAAAAGGGAAGTGGAAGTTGTAGAGGAAACTTAACAGAGAGCTAATAAAGAGGATAACAAGAAAGATTTCAATGAGGGAGGTGAGTATGATTGTGAAGAAAAGTCTATCTTAGAGGAGGATGAGTAAAAGAAGGAAGAAGAAGAGGAGCAACATGAAGAAGTGAAAGAAGCCTCAAGTAAGTATAATGCCAGAGAATAACCGGATAATGAACTAAAGAAGGCAAATTAAAGTGATGAAGTAACTATTTCTAGTGCCACTGCAACCAAAGGTAAAAGAAATGTTAAAGCAAGTAGACATAAGCATGCCAAGGTCCCTCATTTACTTATTAAATTGGATAAATAGAAACTCTCCAAGAGGTTAATGTTGACTAATGAGATCTCATAAATTATTAGATTTTAGAAGACATCCTGGATGCTAATGAGGTAATAGCTCATCAAGCCTAGTTTTTTTTTTCATCTTGCTATCCCTCAGAGGTGGGGGAATTTTACTCTTAGTTGGTGGTAGTCAATAGTTGAGCCAAGTCTAAAGTGAATGGCATAATGTTTAGTTTTGAAGCAAATGATCTAGGTGAGATCCTTGGGGGTTCAACAATATGAATTTGTATATGTTTTAAAGAACTAGTGTCTGATAACTTCTAGCATCATACCAATTGAAATAACAAAATTGTTTAGTTAAACGAGGTGACAAAGAGCTCCTAAAAAGGTAATAATAGAGGAATCGAATCCTATGGAAAAGCTTTTAGATGTTGTAATTTACAGGAACATCTTGCCAAGGATATAGAGGAGAAATGAGGCCAACTTCATGGACCTCTTACATGACTATTTTGCCCTTACAGCCAATTAAAAGCCTAAAATCCCTAATTCCAAATTAACTCCTTTTTAACCCAATTTCACACACATGATAGTAATTCCTAATATAAACATAATGGAATAATTACATAAAATTAAGGTAAGCAAAGAGGACTTGTAAAACCCAAGGCCAAATGCTTAAGGAGTAAAAATGTCATTTCAAATTCAAACTTCATGATACATGAAAATAAGCTTGAGAACATGGTCATGCATAATTTAATCATGCTTAGAAAAATTAAAACCAACAAAACACCACTCATTTACCTAAGGCCAAGAGACAAAACATTCAAGGTTCAACATATTCATCACAACTTAGCTACATATTCATATGGTGCTAATACCAGACTCATTCATGACTAACAACATATTCACCCATATAAAATTTGACATAAGAACATACTTAATCCACACTAATGATTCTCTCATCCCATTTGTTGGCTTATACACATATGATAACAATATACTTATGTCATGATAGGCCATCTATTATATTATTTCATGCTTTAAACAAATTATAAGTAATCATACATAAATTTAAACATGATTAGCACTTAGCATAAAACTCAATTTTCTAATGGTTAGTTATGTTGTCTAGTTTCCAAAGCTCCAAACAATAATAAAATAAAGAACTACATACTACCAGCTCTAGATTACTTGATCACCTCCATAAACAAATAGGAAAAGGCTTAGATCAACATAACAACATAAGTAATGAAATGAAAGAAAAGTAAAGAAAGGTTGAAGAGGATAACCCTTGAATATGGAGGCTTAGAAATGATCAAGAGCTACTCTACCACTCCAAACCTTAATGCCCTATACTTATACCAAGTATTTAGAAGTTAAGCCACATAATGTAAGAGAGGAAAATCAACAAAACAAAGGGGAAAAGAGAAGAGGAAACAATTGGACGGTAGCGATAAAAATGAAAACATTAGTAGTTCAAAATTGAGTAATAGTAGTAGTTCAAGGCTTCCAAACAATGTATAAAAGCAAATGAAGATTAAAGGTGATGGATGGAAGATGAATTAGGTGTTTCAAGGAATAAAACCTAGAAAACAAAATAAAGAAAATTGGAGAGAAAGAGAGATTAAAAGTACCATGGATTTGGTGAACATTAACGCAATTTGAATAATAGTAGTAGGTTCAAGCTGCTCGACAGAGGAGGAAGAAAGGGGAAAAAAGAAGGAAGATACCCAATTTTAGGAGGTAATTAATGGAAGTATGCATTTTAAGGAACACGACCAAGAAAAACAAGAGGTAAAGAAGGAGAACCTAGGTGGAATGAAGGGCCAAAGGGCTAGAAGTGGCAATAAAAATAGCAAAGGGGCTGAAGGAAAACAAAGGAAAAGATTTGCTAGAGAGTTTGAGAATGTAAGAAGGGCTATGATTTAGGGAATTATGGGGGAGTGGCATGTGAAGTTCGATGGGGATGAGTTAGGAGTGCATTGTTTTACTTTAATCTCACTTGAGTGCTAATTGTAAGAATGAGCAAAAGCTAAGGTTAAGAGTGTAAGAAATTTGTTATAACAAAAATAATTACCTACTTTAATCTACTTTTTGGTTGGGTGAAAAGTAATTAGATTGAAATTATGATTTGGTTTAGTTAGATGGCTAGTTAGGATTCAATGGATCGTTAGTAGGTTGATTACATTTAATTTTAGGTAATTAAATTGTAAGAAAAGTTTAGTAATGGGTATTTATTTGAAAAAATAGAAAATAAAATTTAAAAATTATGAAAATGTGTGGAACAATTAAAGAAAGCCTAATATATAAAAACATTTGATTTTAGAGTTTATTTGAAGTCCAAATAAAATAAAACGGACGATATCGGGAAAAAAAATTGCGTGAAATAAATTTTCTGTAGTTTAATAATTAAAAATAAATGATCGGGTTTTAATTAAATGGATTGAAATAATGAGTTTAGGTCCTTTAGGATAATTAATGAGGTTAACTACTTAAGGAACTTAGCGTTCAAAAAAATAGGACATTACAGATGTTCATATTTCATAAGGTCTTTCGGCATGGTGATTTGTCTGAGGAGGTATATACGACCCTTCCCTTGATTTTTTTGGGTCATCCTTGTTCGGAAGGTATGTGGCGTGTGCAAATCTGTATACGCTCTACGTGAGGCGGCTTCTTATAACTGGTTCGCTAAGCTGTCTTCCGCATCTCGTGCTTTTGGTTTGTTCGCTCTTATGCAGATTATTCTCTGTATTCTTTGAAACATTATATGATGTTGTTATACCTGTTTTTGTTTATTTTGCTAATTTGATCATAGCTAGAAATAACTCTGATGCCATTGCCAAGTTCGAGGACTGACCGAGTGCTTATTTTCACATGAAAGATCCAGGCCTTATAAAGTATTTACTTGGAATTGAGATAGCTTTGAGTTCGTCTGAGTTTCTCTCTCCTAGTGAAAGTATGCTTCAAACATAACTTTTGAAGCTAGGTTACTCGGTGCCAGGCTGCGCGATTTTTATATGGAGCAGAATCATCAGCCAGCGTAGGCTGAAGGTCTGGAAGCTTCTCATCATGACAAATATCAGAGCCTTGATGGTCGCCTAATTTATCTTACAGTGACTCGTTGGTTGAGCTGTCATATGTTGTCCATACAATAGCCCGATTTATGCAATATCCTAAGCAGGCTCATTGGCATGCTGCGAAACGTTTTTTATTTGCTACCTAAAAGAAAAAGGGAGTCACGTCCAGGGCTTGTTTCTTTCTAAAACTAAAGATTTAGATCTCAATGCCTACTGCGACTTTAATTATGCCACTTGTCCTTTCACTCTTCGATCATCTATCGGTCATTTCATTATGCTGAGATGTTCACCCGTTTCCTAGAAAACCAAGAAGCAGCCCATAGTTTATTGTTTGTATGCGAAACTTCAGCATCGCCCCAATGCCTGCCGCATGTCCTGAGCTCATTTGGCTTGGATCTTTCATCGTTTGGTGCTCATCAATCCAAGTCGGCGCACCCGCTTCGTGATAGTTGGGCAGCCTTACACGTTGCAGTTAATGAGCAACTTACCGATCTTTTGACCAAGACTTTGGGGATGCGACAGTTTGAATTTCTCCTCTCTATGTTTGGCGTTCAAGATCTTCATACTCCAACTTGAGGAACATATTGCAATAAAATAACAGACAGAGAATATTAACCCAGAAAATTTCGCATTTATTATCATATCTACGCCTTATTTGCGTAAAGAACTTTCTTCCACCGTAAAATATACTTAGGATTTTTATCGTGTACGTATTTAGCTTCTGTAAAATAGGAAGGTGGGCGTTGGCGCTAATCTGAATGACAAGCAAACCAGAAACGTTTTTTCCTCGTCTCCTTGCCAAAACGGCATCCACTCTTCACTGAACGGCAACTCAGTTTACCAAAATCATATCATCACCATTCATCGTCCTGAATGGCTAGCTAAATATTCCTAGCAGCATTAAATCATCAATGTGCGTCAGTACTTAACAATTTACACATGGCCATCAGTTCCACACGACAAAGCTTGATACAGTTCAATAAACATTAGGACAAACTTTCATGCTTTTCATCATCCCGTAATGTATCTGATCTGATATAGACTTAAGATAATTTTGGGCTCTAATATTGCCAAAATTATTTGTTGTCTTTTTCGAAATGCGGATATTATATTTTCCATACCAACTCTTTGATCAGGCAGCTGCGACAGCATCAGCTCTCAGGTTTGCATTGAGTAACTGATGAAGCTTAGCACCAGAGCTATTCCCGCCGTTTTCACAAGCATCAGACCCATCCTGGCCACTACTTCCAGAAGAGCCGGCGTTGTTTACTCTCGAAAGCACGTTCTTGGCGCTCCGCTTCACACTATCAGGATTCATCGGTGCTATATCTTCTACTTGTCTTGCCTCTGAATTCTTAAGCTTTTCCTGTCAAATATGATGTCATTTCCTTTTATGTAGAAATTGAGTTGTTCTGAACTAGGGAGAACGTAAAAGACCAGAAAGGTTGGTTGAGGGGGAGGGGGTCGGTTATTTAAGTGCATTACAAAGTACTGTAAAGAAATGGCATTGTTACCATCAGCTTAGCATTTTCGTGTCTCAGTTTTTCAGAGTTCTCCTTTAATTGATTGATCCCATACTTTAGTGCCATGTTATCAGCATTCAAAGAGTTCACTCTCCTGGCTAATTCCTTGGCTTCAGCCTGGAAAAGAAAACAGGGAAATTATGGTCAAATATCGCATGTACCTGAACAGGCAGGCTTCCTTTAACGAAAATTCAAGAACGGCAGAACCAGGTGACTGCACGCATTATGTCCAATAACAACTACCTGCTTCTTCAGCCTTGACCTTCTTGCTGATTCACGATTAGATTGCTTCCTCTTTTCTCGCTTCAATTTACGTTCTTTCTGAGATGAAACAGCACAACTGGATCAGAGTCGAGGAACAGTTGTGCAAAGAAACAAAGGGCTGCTGCATGAGATAACATGAAACAAATGACATCATTTGACTGCACCTGCATCCAAGTTTCAGGGGATATGGCTGCATTGGAAGAGGGAATTGATGTTGCTGGATTAGCTCCTGGATTCCTGAGCTCCAAAGCCGTATCCATGTTGGGTGTAGCAGCACTTCCATCGCACTTGCTGACTCTGTTTACGGAAGCAATAGGGAACCCCAAAACGTTGTCAGGAGCTGAACTTAGTTGTCCTGTTGAATGAGGGGTATCATTTTTTCCTGCCTTCTCATTTGAAGCTGGTACAAAAGAAAAATTGAAGTGGCAATTAGCTTAACGAACAATCAGAATGCATCACTTCCCCCTCACTCTTCAGGGGAACTTTATCCGTTCCCCTTCCAATCACTATTATCTGTTCTTCAGTCAATCAATTCAAACCCCGAGACATAAATGCCAAGCTGGGGCTTATCATGGCCATCGTTGTCACTTATATTAGGTGTAATATAAGTTCTAAATAAATGAATATCCCACCGGCAGTAGGTGTCCTTTCGCAGCTTCTGTTCCTTTTCTTGTCATCCGTCTGCCCATGAGATATAAATCCAAAACAAAAAGATTACTTTCTGAACTAGTCAGACATTTATAGATTTCCCATACACGTAAACAGACATAACAGCAATAGAGGAAATGACAGTCACCCACCCCAACGGTGTTCTCATAACTGCCACCACTAGAACCTTCACCCTCAGAACTGCCAATACCATAGTGTAACATTCTAGTGAGCTTTACTCAAAACAGAAACAGAATCAGAGAAACCAAATTAAATAGCCAGATTGCCTTAATAAATTATTAAAAAATATACATATAGAAAGAAGAAGAAGAAGAAGAAGAAGAAGAAGAAGAAGAAGAAGAAGAAGAAGAAGAAGGTGAAGATACTATCTGCAAGGATTTAAGAAACTGCTGCCCCCAAGGCAAAGTAACAGAACAAACCTCTGTGATAGCCTATTTTCAGCTGCACCCTCTGTCTTCTCACTGTTTCCATTGCCTAGTGAGATAGCAAGATCATCTAACCCTTTCAACTTTTTCACGAATCCTTGGTTGTTGTCTCCTGATTTCTTTCCAGCTATGTCCATGCTCAAAAGGGTACCAGCCTACAAAATCACAATACATTTAAACCCAGACATGCAGGTTCCAGCAGTTCAACAGAGCAGAAAATCAAAGCTTGAGAATATAAGAGAACAATCCATCATACCACAGCATTACTGACAGATGCAGAGCAAGGAACTCCTGGACCAGGTGGTTGTGAACCCTAAGAAGTATCAGCAAAATAAATACATAGAATATGGGAACAAACAAACATTAAAAGCAGTAATGTGCTGTGAGGTTCAATCGTATACAGTAAATTAGACATCATATAGCATATACTTGAGGTTGAGTCACAAGACCTCTCTTCCATATCAGAAGCATAGACAAAAATAGAAGGAAGACATACTACCATGGAAACAGCAGGATGAGCATAAACTCCTCCATGCTGATATATTGCAGCATAGGCTCCTCCATAAGGTGGCATCATAGCCTGAGCAAATAAAACATTGCCTTTTAGTTCCAGTACAAACATTGATGAAGTCCAGCGAGCCTTGATTTGTGAATCCAGAAACAGGATAACGTAAAATCAAGAGCAAAGTGCTAATGCACCTGCAATCACATGTGGAGAATACCTGAGCTGACAGCCACATATACGGAGAAGGGGGATGGCCAGAAGGAACAGCTGGGCAGAAATATGGTGGTAAAGCAACTTGGGGACCATAATATGCCTGAAGATAACAAGAAAAAGGCTTAAGCATCAGTGTATGAACCATGATTCGAAAAGAGAAGTAAAAATTACAAAGATAAGGTAATAAAATCACCTGCATAGCAGCCCAATCAGAATAAACATGAACAATGCTCTGCTGCTCCTGTGGAGACTGAATAATGAACTGAAACGTCAGCAGACAGAAGGAAAATAAACCATGGTATACAAAAAAGGATGATCAATGATGGTTCCAGGGGAAACAACATATTCTGGCTCACCGGAGCAGGTGAAGATGATTTCTCAGATTTCACTTCGTTGCTCAAACCCATCTTGACTTGCCACCAAGGTTAAAAATTCTCTGTTCCAAGTGGACGTGAAGACCACTAGTATCCAGCAAGGGGCGCAGTCCAACTCAAGGCTATGATTGAGGAAAACAAAAGTAATATACGGGCATTATATTACTCATCGATCCTTCTAGAATATTTTTCAAAAGATTTCAAGTAAAGTAGCAGTCTTATTTAGGGATGAATTTTCCTTATAACATGATAAAGCAAGCCAGCTAGGACAATCGGAAAAATCAGGCGAAGAGGAAGAAGTGTGCGGTGCTCAACTAAAATCACCCCGTGCTTAGTCATCACAAGTTCTATTAGAATGTAACGTCATCAAGCAACACGCCTAATCCCTATGCAGGCTATAATATATACCATGAAAAAGTAACCTAAGCAAGCAAACAAGCCAAGGACAAAGGCAACAAAGCACATGAGCGTTTTTCTATTACAACAATCTTCCTCGAGGCTTCATAGAATCCACTTGGCCACCGACTTTAGTAAGTCACTACCAAAAAAATTTTAACCTCATTCCTTGTGTGTCCCTTCAACAAATTAAGAAAACCCCAACACCACCAACCACTGAGAAGAGAAGGCAGAAAGGTGATAAATTAATCCACAGATCCGCAATAGAGAGAGAGATCCGATGATCATAAAGTCGCCCTTTTGAAGAAAGTGGGAGATCATAAAACCCACTAACAATTGCCATACATAAACAAGAAGCCAACAAAGGTGATGCAGTGCTCTATGACACTGTTTATTTTTGGAATTTCACTCAGGTCCCCTACACACAGTACATATATATACATCATCCAACTAAAGCAAAAAGTTGGAACTTTGAAATGGTTTATACATAGTATATTAACTTGCTTTCTTTTGTAAAAGACTAGCAAAACTATGGATCATTAATTTATTATAGTTTGCTTCAATTACATTTGAACCCAAAACAGCTAGGCGTCAAGAATCATATAAAATGATGCCGGTAACGTCATATCCTGTGCTTAAAGGTTCGTTAAGGTGAGGTGCTGGGTACCCAGGTTCAGATTCCAAACTCTAGTCAATTATAGTCGCCCTACGTCAAATGATTCTTCCAATCGAAAAAAGGGGGAAACTGGGAGAACAAGCCTAATCTGAGAATAATTTGAAGAACATTGCCAGCAAATAGATATAGCCTATCTCCTCATCAGTTCAAAACGTTGGGGTGCCTGAGGACCAATGTCAACTAACGGTGGGTCGGTCGGCCCGGAGGGCCAACTATCCTTTTAATGCATCGGTGGGTTAAGGTGAATTGACTTAGTGAATCATCCCAACATAAAATTCAGATCCGCTAGCCAGTCGAAATAGAAAAGCCAGAAAACAGACCTATTTAGTAATTGAACCTTTTTCAAAGATATCTAAGTTTTTTTATTTATTTTTTTGATAAATTCCATTTGGATACTCTGTCATCTGGCCTAATATTTTACAGGTTTTATGTGTTTTAAATAATCTCAGTTAGGTATTATCTACATATTTCAAATAGTTATCACTTATGTACATTTTATGTTAACAAAGTAATTAGGTTAAATTTAGTACAATTATGATATTTTTGATAATAACACATGAAATACAAATAAGTTTGTTCCAAAAATTTTAAAAAATATTCCTGAAAAAAAATCAGATTTTTATGAAAAAACTAAAATCATTTCTTTTTCAAAAAACCTTTTAAGAACTTAAAAATAAGTTTTTTTCAAATAAAAATTTAGACTTTTAAAAATAATTATATATATTTTTATATTTTTAACATTTTTTTTTAAAATAATAGATTTTTTTTTATTTGTTATAAAAAATCACTACCTCCTTTTCATAATAAAGAATCTATATTTTTGTAGCACAGATATTAAGAAATATTAAAATTTAAGATAAATAATATACAAAATGACTAAAATGTCTATATTAAAATTTAAACAATTAAATTGTTACGAGCGATGGAATATAATAAACTAAAAAATATAATAATAAATATTTATTAAAACTTAGAATAAAAAAATAAAACAAAATTATAAGCGATCCATTGTGAAAAGGAAGAGAGTACCTTAATTACATTAAAGTTGACATAATCTTATTTTATCTATGAATATGGTATCCGTATCTAAGCAATAATAATATAGAATATTAAGGGAGATAAGTAAAATGATTTAAAATCCGGATATATATAAAATATTAAACCAAACATTACTATATCTCCATAGATTTATCTTATTTATTTAGTACATTTCGATGCATACCACGTCATTATTGAAATAGGGGAACCTAGAGGTCGAGTACATTTCAATCTTATTTTTCGGGAGAAAATTTAGCGGAGGTAGTTCGACCTTTTCTTTCGGGTGGGGGAAGGCGGAAGCTAAAGAGGCATTTTAACGTTCATTTCCTAATATCAAACCACGCCCCAAAGCCAAAAGTAACCAAAACAAAAGTGAAGTAAATATGCTAAATAACGTCGCCGTCAAAGTTAGGCTACGGCGAGAGAGGTGAAAATGACAATATTGACCCTGGTATAAATAAAATGACAATATTATCCTCCGAATAACTAAACTCCCCAATCTCCTCTCTCCCTCTTCAAATCAAGCACGCTCCTCCTCCGGCTCCTTCCGCCGTCTCCAACGCCCGACACCGCCCACCACTGATCTTACTACAGTTCTAGAATAATCAATCGAAAAGCTAAGAAAACCTAAAGATGAACTAAACATGATCGCAAATTGATGAAACAGAATCCAAAACAAAAAAAGAGGGTAGACAATTAACCGTACCTCTGCCAGAACTTGAAAATTAAGGGAAAAAATCACGCACAGCTCCCTCTATTCCTTACGCGGATAACAAGTCTTAAATCCTTCAAGCAGATAAAAACCTCGGCATTGGTGGTTAGTTTCACTCTCTTAAACAAAACAACAGATTAGAAGAAGAACAGCAGAAAGAGAGGGCGACAGAGAGGAGAGGAGGGGAGAGGTAGAGCAGAAGATGAAAAGCTTATTGGGAGAGACGAGGAAAGTGGGGCCGCCAGGCCAACATCCACGTCAAAATACACGTGTTAGTTGTACATGTAAATTAAGATGTAAAAAGTTTAAAGTATATTTTTAATTTATATTATCTCTCTTAATTAATATATCATTAATTTGTTAATATTTATTTCAATAAGGTTAATAGATGTAAAAGTAAAGAAATAAAAGATGTATAATGTGACCTTAAAATTGTAGATCATTAATTATACTTAAACGATAGTTTTTTCTAAAATAAATTTATAAAACATGTTGTATTTTGAATCACATAAACGCTATTTTAAAATTACATTATATTAAATAAAAATGTGGTTGACTTGGATAATATTTTTTCATTAATACATAACAATAATATATAATTATTTTTGAATAATGAATATATTAATCCTTTTGTTTCTTAAAAAAAATAGTTGAGGTAGAAAATTTTATTTAAAAATAAATAAATTAGTTAATGTTTATTTTATATTTTTATCCTAACTTTTTTTTAATTTTATGCATTATTTATTATATTATTTTTTAATTGAGTGTGTAATTGTAATATTAATGATATATTTATTGCCTTTTAAAATAGTATATCAATTATTAAAAGAACTTTCTTTATAAGACACAAGGCTTATTAAATTAATTATAACTAGAAAAAAATCATGATCATTTCATGTTGCAAACTAGTAACTTATATGTCCATAATTAGTGCAGTTGTTATATTATTGTTAGTATAACATTTAATTCTTAAAAAATGTTTAAAGATATTTGTTAAATAAATAATTATTTATTAAAAGATACGGTCAAAAAGTTATGGTCATCAATTAAATATTTTCTCTAAACCAAACCTAAGAGTTATAGATAGTTAAAAAAGGAAATTTTATCTCGTTATTTTGTTACTTGGTCAACTTAGTTTATCATGTTGTAGTACTGGTATTTTATATAAATAATAAATGAATAATCTATTTACAAAATGATGTATAATTTAACAATTAAATTATTAATATGTGTAAAAAATATGTAAGAGGAATACACAATGATATAAATCAATTTAATACATGTATATAAAATAAGTTTGAATATGATGATATTTGTTCAATACAACCGTAAAATATTTAATATAATGTTAAAAATCCACTTGAATAAAAAATGTGCATTAAGGATGAAGCAAATTATGATGATGAGATTAGATTACAATAATATTTCTATAAAACTTATATTGAGAACATTATAAATATGATGATGATAAAATTTGTTTACTTTATTTTGAGAAGAATGTGTACAGTTTTATGAAACTTATTTAGAAAGAAGAAGAAAAAAACATACATTCAACAAGAAAGTAAAATCCAATGATTAATATAATTATGATGATATATTATTATATCTATTTTATTAGCTATGAAATATTTGTAAAGAAAATTTAAATTTAAATTTTATATAAGAATAATATGTATTAAATCATTAACATATTAGTAATTAGAAATATGAAGAATAGACATGGATATAATATAATAATTAATTAGAATAATAATTAATATTTTTTTAGAGCCAAAATGCCCCATAGGGCCATAAAACTTCAATTACTTATACTATTAGAAAAATAGGTTTTAGCGACAACTAGTGTCATCGTCGTTAACCCCAAATTCGTCCCCACTATTCTGCCACTAAAATATCATCCCAAATATTTCATGGCTAGAAGTCATAATTAGGATGAAAAAACTATAACACCTTATTTTTAGAAACCCTAGTTATAAATTTAATAATTGTGTGTAGTTATTTATAATAATTATTGTAGGATATTTTGTGTTGGATACATTATTATTATTTGTTTGATAATGAGAGGTTAGATTATAGATCTAATTACTTTAAAATTTCGATAAACTTCGAAAAATTAGTTACACTTTGTTTTGAACTAGAATTGTGAACCTCGAATCTTGTCCATCTGGTTTTCATCTTCCTTAGTTTAGTTTGTGTAACCAAACAACCTAACTAAACCCCAACCTAATTGATCACCACACTCCACCATTTGCCATGGTTGTTTGTGCTCCTTGTTTTATCTAACTTGCATACCTGCCTACCTCACTAACCCTCCTTACCTCAATTGTTTGCACATTACCTAGCCTATATAACCCCTCCTCTGTAATTCCCCAAAATTTTAGAAAACCTATAATTTAATAAATAGTTTTTATTTGAAAATAAATTAGCTTTTAAAAATATTTAGTTTAATTATTTTATGGATTTTTGAGTATATAAATTTGGATAGGAGTATTTAATAAATTAAAAATAAATATTTTGTTATTTTATCATATTATTTTTATTTAAATAATTTTCCAAACTAATATTTTACTAAAATTATCCTTTTTGAACTAATATATTAAATTATGTTGAATTAAATTATTAAATTAAATAATTTATCAAAAATATTACATTTTATTATTTTATAAATTAAATTAAATTAAATTATTTTTCCTATTTTCTCATTTCCCTTTTCTTTCTCCCTTTTTCTCCCTTTTCTTCTTTCTTTTCTTTTCCTTTTTTTCCATCTTCAGGCCTCCCGCACCAGGCCTGCTCCCTCCTCCCCCTGCGCCTAGGCCTCCGGCCCACTCCCTTCCCTCCTCTCCTTTCCCCCGACACAGCCACCTAGCCCAGCTCCCCCTCTTTCCTTTCCTTCCTTTCTCCCCTAGATCGGGCCGGCCTAACTCTTCTTCTTTTTTTTTTCTTTCCCCTACGCCGGCCTACTCCCCTTCCTTTCTTCCTCCTCCTTCTGCCTCGACCCAGCATGCCCCCGACCCGTTGCCATCGCCATGTCTGCCACCTCAGGCACGCCAGCCACCGCTTGCTGCCACCACCTGCCACCACTACAACCCTCCCTCTCTCTCTCTCTCTCTCTCTCTCCCATCCTTTTTTTCACCATTTTGGACCCAACCGACTATGCACTCCTCCTCATGCATGGCCTCCCTTTCCCTTCTTCCCCTCCCTCTCCCTGCCACCCTAAACACTGCCACCGACCAGCCACCTATCCCCCTATCCTCCCTCTTCTTTTTCTTCTCCTCTTCAACCCTTTTCCTGCCCCATTTTTCAAGCCCCATACCTTCCCTGACCTCCCTCTTCTCCCTTTTCTTCTCCTTCCATTTTCACCTCGATTTTTGCTTCGCCGCCTCGCTGTCGCTTCCTTCGCCTCACCAACCACCTAAACCACCTTCTGCACCCTTCTACTCCCACCTTACACCTCCACAACACCACCCAAGCCACCTCGCAACTTCCTCTTCCTCCCCATCTTTTTCTCCCCGTTTTTCTCCCTTCTCGGCAACCCTCTGCAACCCCTGGATTTGCCGCCGTCCGTCCGCCCAGCTCCACCCAAACCATCAATCCACTCCCTGCAACCTCCTCTACCACCCCCACACCTCCTTTTGCTGAAAATAGCCCCCGAACCCCTTCATTTTCCTCCTCTCTTTTCCTTCTTTCTCAACCCCATCCACTCCTACAACCCACTTTGCCGCCTCGCTGCCGCCTTTGCCGCCCTTGGCTGCCAACAACCCATCACCAGCCACCACCTACACCCCCTCTCCACTCCTGCACCCTTCCCTTGCCTCCAATCCTCCCCCACCTATCCTCTTTTCTAGCTTCAAAGCCTCAACCCGAAAATGAACACCCCTCCCTTTTACCTCCCTACCTTCGACCCTTTTTCCCCTATATATAGCTTGCATGTGGCTCATGCTGTTCATGTAGTGTGAGTTCCACATTGTTTTGGGAATTGATTTGTTTAATTATTGAGGTATATTAATAGTTAATAAAGTGTGTTATTAATTAAGTTTTTGTAAAGTTTTATCCTTTTAATTTTCTACTTCTAATATAATAATTATTGACATTATTTTTTGGTGTTGATTTTTCTATTTTAAACTTGAATCTTTAACCGGGATACCGAAAAGGTTCAATTTTTGTGGGAATTAAGATAATCATTAAACCCCACTTAAATGCATGGATAAACGTATGTTAGCACATTAGGATTTTTAATATATTATTATGCTTGATATTTGTGGTTTAATATAATATATATCTTTGCTTGTATTGATTGATAAAAAGGAAAGTATGCTAGTTTATATGCCATGTGTGAAAATGCTTCTTAAGGGAAGAGTTTGATTATTAATGAAAGTATTAAGTAGTTATCCATGTCATATTATGTTATTATGACCATTTATGCATAAATAATATTATTGTAAGCCCTAGGGGCATTTTAGTAATACTTCTTGTGTAAGAATGTGGCCTAATATGTGTGGGTGCTAATAAGTATTGTATTAAAATATAATAGTTGGTGGAGTTGGATATTGTTAATGGAGTATTAATATTATTATTCCATGCAGTAATGTTAATTTAATAAAAGTGTTGTAATAAAGGGGGTAAAGTGGTAATTTTGGGAGTAAAGGGGGTAAGAATGGTAATTTTGGAAGAGAATGGCAAAATGGTAATTTTGTAAGAAAGGGGTAAAATGGTAATTTTGGAAGTAAAAGGGTATTATGGTAATTTACAAGCAAAAGGGTAATATGGTAAATTTGAATGTAAGGGGGTAAAATGGTAATTTCTATAAATAAGAGGATATTATGGTAATTTTGGTAGTAAGGGGTAAACCGGTAATTTGTAAGTAAAAGGGTAAGTTGGTAATTATAATTATAAAGAAGTATAAATTGGTAATTATAATTATGGAGAAGGGTAAATTAATAATTATAAATATGGAGAAGGTTAAATTGGTATTTATAAAAATGGTGAAGGGTAAATTGGTAATTATAATTATCGAGAAGGGTAAATTAGTAATTATAATTATGGAGAAGGGTAAATTAGTATTCATAATAATAGAGAAGGGTAAAATGGTAATTATAATAAATGAGAAGGGTAAATGGTAATTATAATAATGGAGAAGGGTAATTTGGTAAATTAACCAACATAAGGGTAATTTGGTAATTATGATAATGGATAAGGGTAATTTGGTAATTATAATAATGGATAAGGGTAATCCGGCAATTATGAGATTGTAAAAGGGTAATTTGGTGATTTAACCAACTAAAGGGTGAATTGGTAATTGTGATAATATAGAAGGGTAATTTGGTAATTTACCCAGCTAAAGGGGCAATTTAGTAATTGTAACAAAAGAGAAGACCACTTCGGTAATCTAACCAACCAATTAAGAATTATAATAAGTATAAAAATTATAAAGGGTGATTGGTGACCTAATAAGTGTGGGAGATGACTTGGTAACCCAAACCGGTAGGGATGTGGCCAAGAACAACAATGTGTGTGTTATATGCCTCGTGTGCCATGTGTTATGCCGTATTGTGGTTTATGCATAATGATTAATCATTGTAGCACAACTTCGAGTGATGTATGCTTGTGTGACTTCCTTATGGCATGTGGATGATGATTATATATGTTGTGCGTATGATGTTATCTGATGTGACCCTCTAGGACATGCATGCTAGGGTGTTTAATAATATGATATGGGGTGAAAGGATAAAAAGGAATAAATGGAAAGTGAGTTGACTAAGGGGACACGATATTGACCTTAATATCTCATGATCCATGGGGGGGGGGGAAATAGAAGGAGATTATGATCAAAACAAATGAGTGATGCAACTCTTGCATGGGAGGTTTCTAGGGTTTGCATGGGATAATCCTTACATAAGAAAGGTGTTAGGGTTTGAGCAGCCAACTAGGGTTTTACGGTCACATGTATGATTGGTGAGTAGAGTGATGGGATGTGGGTTGAAACAAAGAGAGATGAGGTGTTGGACGATAAAAGAAAGGTTGGGTCACATAGGTCCGATTAGGGTTTCAAGGAAAAACCTTAGAGAGTGGTAGTGAGAGGATTTGAATGTCATAAGGTGTTGGGTCTCAACCCATACCCTTAGGAGTTTGGTTTTCTTTATAAGTAAATGTAAGGGGGAATGGAAGTCAAGGTTTGATAAGAGGCGCAAAGGTCTCAAGATATGGGACGGGCCCTCTCGGGAGGATAGAAGTAGAGGTCGGTGACATGCATGTCAAGCGTGAAATACTTTTGAGTAAGATACAAATAAGACACTAATCACTTAAAGTGGAAGATTATTGAGTCGGGCCCAGACTGATCCACCGGCATAATAGTGGCCAGGTGTCGGGGTGCCCTGGAGACTGATCCACCGACATATAATAGTGGTTAGGTGTGTTCTACCCTATAAGTGGTCGATCCACCAGCTATAATAGTGAGGGATCTTGAGCTCAATAACCCAAACCCTAAGTTTGATAAGACACATAAAATGCACTAAGTACTTACAGTGGAACACCATGAGAGTCGGGGCTAGACCGATCCACCGGCATAATAGTGGCCAAGAGCGTTTTGCCCTGGAGACCAATCCACCGGTGTATAATAGTGGTTAGGTGTGTTTTGCCCTATAAGTGACCAATCCACCGGCTATAATAGTGGGGTTCCTACACTCACATGGATATAAAATCTGAGAGATGATCGAATAATGATGGATTAATGGCTTAAGGCCCAAAATTATTTATTTTGCACTATGAAATGACTTAAGGCCCGAAATTATCGATTGTACATTAAGACCTATTAATATCTGATTGAATGTTAAGTATGTGAATGCTATGTATGCACATCTTGTCATGTACGAATATAGTGTTGTATCATGTGTTACATTGCGGGCTTGCTTTTAAGTGTATTTTAAAGGGTTACTCAGTACCATAGTACTAAAGGGTTCCATTCGTGGGGCCCCTACCTATTCAATAGGCAGTGTCCCTTGCATGTCTTTTTCAGGTGCTATCCGAGTGGGAAACGGGAAAGAGCGTAAGGATTATCCGGCCTTTAGGATTTCATTCTTCCTCTTCTAATGTCTGGTTTAAATGTAATTTTGTTCTTGTAACCACCATTGGTGAAATCTATTCTTATAAAATGTTTACTTGCACTACTCTGATTTAAAAATGGTGTGAATTTCTAGCAATTGATATTTTGTTCTTTAGCCTTAGCACTTGGTACTGGAAGGGTATGAGTGAACCGGTCTGGTACTAAATGTGGCGGTAATATCCCCGAAATTCATAGTTTTGTAATTTTCTTCCGCTAATCTTTTAATAAAATAAAATTTTACAGTAGTGAATTTTGGGGGTGTTACATCCTCCCTCCCTCATTTTTGGTGTTTTGACTCAACCCCAAATTGACCTTAGCCTTCATATTCTTCTTCCTTGTGGTTTGCTATGGTTTTCCCTAGTTTGAGCTCCACCATTGTCGCATCCCAATACCACCTTTAGTTGCTCCTCACACCACCCAACCATCCTTATGCACAACCCTAATGCAGCCTTACCCCTTGTTGCATGAGCCTCCCATGCAAAAGCCCCCACTTTTCCTCCCAACCTCCCATTACTACACCTTCTCTATGTGACTTTGTGCCACAACACCACCTTAGTTGCATGACTTGGTGCTGCAACTCCATCTTGGTGGTGCGACTATTTGGCTTAGCTCCCCTATCTTGTGTGACCTTTTGACGCACTCCTCCCTTACATGTATGAGATCCTATTGCTGCTATTTTCCTCCTGCATAAAGACCTCATGTTGCTAAGCCTTGGGAGTGTGAGCTTCTCCCTTTTCTATCCCTTGGTGAAGTGGAGTTTGAGGAAGTTTGAGTGGATAATAGTTGGGTTATTATGTGTTTTATTTCTTTTTCTTAGCTTGGATAAGAGGTAACAATATGTTTCTACAAAAATGTAAACCCATGTGGTGATGCATATAGGTTTTTTTTTATGTTACTTAGGGTATATTCTATGCATGTGGACTTTTTTTAAAGGACATATACATGTGTAATACACCAAAATTTTATCATATATATAATAATATGCTAGTGCTATGAAAATGTGTGAATGTTGAAATCTTAATCTTAAATAATTAACATATGTTTGATTTATTATTAAATATGAGATATATGCATATGAAATATATAAAATGGTTCAAGTATGTTTGTCAAGGGTTTTGTTAGGGTATTTGACCTTGTCAGGTTATTATGATTATGCTATGCTAAGTGTTTTATGATTATCATTATATGTTGTATCTAGGGTTGATATAAATATAACATAATAGTATACAAGATGATTAGGGTTAAATTGTGATCATTATTATTCGTCTGCTCTAGGGTTAGGAATGGATTATTGCATGCACCATGATATTAATTATTATCTTAATTGTTGGATCATGTGATAAAAATATATGTATATGTTGCATGGAATATATGATATAGTAGAAATTCATGCTTAGGATTTGTACATGTAAGTTGCGAAATACATGAAAAACAGAGAATATAGTCAATTACTAAATAGTAGAAATTATTGATGTACTAAAATGTTATAAATTATTTTCTCTTATACTTTTCATGATAAATTATCATTTTAATAAATTTCGGTACCAAAATTGGATAATTATGGTAAGGCATCTAAGTTAAATAATTGGTCATAAGACGACCTTAGTGTATTGATAGGTTGACCTTAGTGTTAACTTTGATTTTGACTTAGACCATTGACTTTAATGTAGACTTAAATAATTGAAAACAAAAGAAAAATGGTTAAGTAAGAATTACGATTATAATGCAATATGTGATATTTATGATCACCTCATATTTTATTAATAATTAAAGTAGAAGATCTTGAGTTTGGGATTGGTAGCTCCTTAAGGGTAGCTACCTTAAAGATGATGTATATCCCTCAAATTGAATGGATTTGTTGATGTACAGATGTTGTAACACCTCCAAATTTTACTACAGAAATTTTTTGTTCTCATTAAAGGTTAAGCAGAAGCAAAACAGGTAAATTTTGAGGATGCTACAGCTACACTTAGTACTAGACCGATTTCCTTCCATCGGTCCAGTACCAAGAGCTAAGGCTTAAAAGAAAGAAGATACATTTTGCACCAAACAAGATTAAGAAAACTAAATCATAGTTGCTCCTTAAAGAAATCACAAAAGGTAAGACCTACTATTAGTGGTTATAAGGTAATGAAATAATTACAAAAGGAAATATGAAAGTATAGAAGATAGACTTAGAAACTTCTCGGAAGTCCTTATGCTCTTACTCGATAACAACTTGAATAACACCTGCGACTAACCTGTAAGGGACAGTGCCCATTGAATAGGCAAGGCCCCACAAACAGAACCCTTTAGTACTATGGTACTAAATAACCTTTTATACAAAACTAAAAGGTAGGACCCACATGCAACACATCATACTTAATAAATGTAAAGACAGTAACATACTTATGCATAGAAATAATCGCAACAACATAAGGGCAATTACACAATGCATATAAATAACACAACAAACAATAATAATTGTATATCACAAAATCCATCTTCTTAGCATTTCCTGCACTTACCATGAGGGATAGGCACCAATGCCATATTTATACCATAACAAAAGGTCATAACGGTAAAATCAATAATTTATGGTCTTAATCCATTAATTGAACATTATTCAACATCATCTCTCGATTTATATCCATGTGAGTACGGGAACTCCACCATTATAGCCGGTGAATAAGAAATAGACTCCTAGACAGAACACTCCCGGCCACTCTTATTTGCTGGTGGATCGGTCTCCAGGACAAAATGTACCTAGCTACTATTCTTGCCAGTGAATCGGTCTAGCCGTGACTCACATGGTGTTCCACTATAAGTGATTAGTGTTTTCCCATGATTCATTATCATCCAAGGTTTGGTTTATTGAGCTCGGGATCCTCCATTATTATATATAGTGGAACAGAATACACTCTAGGATAACATGTACCTGACCACTCTTTTAATTGGTAGGCTGGTACACATGATATAATCCATCTAGGCTCAACTCAATAATCTTCCACTTTAAATAATTAGTATTTTCCCTTTAATTAACATAATAATTCCATTTATTTAACTCGAGGGGGAGATCATGAGCCCGGGGATAAAAAGGTACACTAGTCATACTAGTGCATATAAGTAGCATAGTACCCTCCAACTATCAATCTAGAGATGCAAAGGTACCCTAGTCGTACTGGTGCACGAGGACACATAAGACCCTACCGATAAGGACACCTAATCCATAAGTATGCATATCCCTTAAGTAGGTCCGTAGAGCTAAATAGAGTAAGATGTAGGGTCTAGTTGGGGCACTAAGGCACACTAGTAAAATCCAGAATAATCGTGGGTTAAACTACATCTTTAGGATAGCGACCCCTAAAGAGCCACCATTCCCGATCTCGAGGTCTTCTACTTTAATTATTAATGTCTTAATTAAAGTGACTAAGAGAAACACATCAATCACATACTTAATCATTTTTATTTTTATTTTGTTATTATTAAGTAATCCTTATTCATATTATTGTCCATGTTAACTTAAATAATCCACTAAGACCATCCTAGGTTCCAATTCTTATACTTAGGCACCTTAGGTCAAAATGACTCAAATTTCCCTAAGGCTAAGGCTTCCTTTTATCATCTACTTCCATCATACACTTCATTTGCATTTATCCACATGCCTTAATAGGTTATCATATCATAATGATACTACCGGTCATAGAATTAAGTACTCTATACTAAGGGATCATTGACACACATAAACCCTAACATGTACTTCTAGCACATCCATCACACATTGCCATGCATAATTAACAGTTAAGGCACCTCTTGCATGATTAGGAAATAAACATCATATCATACCCTTATTATTCATTCAACCCTATACCATGCATTATCCTTATGATATTCACCAATTTACCGAAATACCCTTATCTTTATAATGTATATGGTTATACTTAAACAAGTGATATTAAGGCCATAAACCTTTATTCTATTATTTAATATCTCTTATGTCTTATTATAGAGGCTTATTAAATCCATTTCCATGTTATATGCAAATTACCGATTAACCCATCCTTACTTACAAAATTACTAAATTACCCCTCTTACTTGCCTATTTATTAAAATACCCTTTTACTTGCTAAATTACCAAATTACCATTCATACTTGTATAATTACCCAAAACACCATTCATACCTATGTAATTACCAATTTACCCTTCATACTTATATAATTACCAAAATACCCTTTATATTTGTATAATTACCAAGTTACCCCTTCTTCATGCTAAAATTATCAAAATACCCTTCTTACTTATTAAATTACCATGTTACCCTTTTTATTCACAAAACTACCAAGTTACCCCTTTTTCATGCCAAAATTATCAAAATACCCCTAACACATAAAATATTGACTCCCATAGTCCACATGCATCATCTAACACTACTAGCCATTATTATTTATTATTAATACCCATTATCATCTACTATGCACATTTATTTGGACCATACCCTATGTATAAGTAAAAATTACTAAAATGCTCCTAGGGCTCATATTAACATTTTTTCTACTATAAATGGCCATATTTGCTTATCATGACATATACATGCATCTAATATTATAATTAACAACAAGGCCCCTTTCTTAACCAACATTTCTACACATGTCACATTTCATAATATAGTATTCTTTTCATTCCAACTACCAACATATGCTACAAATCATGATATACTTAACATCACATAATATGCACACAAACATATTCAAAAACCCTAATGTTCTAGCATACATATATCTACACATTTTAGTAGGGTATAATGGTTACCTTATTTCCAGCAATAATTAAACTTTACCGGTACCCCGGCTAAAAATTTTAAGCTTTTATTAGTGAAAATTGATACCTAGAAATAATACAAAATTAAAATATTAGTAGAAGAAAATTAAAAGAAAGAAATTTTATCAAAAATGCCTATTAAATACACATTAATACTAACTATACCTATACCTTAAAAACTTGGTAATTTTAGCTCATAAGGTGCAACAAAACTCATGCTACATGCATAAAGGGAAGGGGGAATAAGGGTGGAGAAGAAGATTGGAAGAAGAGGAAAGGGTGGTAGGAAGATCTTGAGCAAAGGGAAATAAGCTTCAGTTAAGGGCTTATGGAGGGGAGTGGGGGTAGTGAATAGGTGTAGGAAGGGTGGCAGAGTGTAGGTGGTGATTGGTGGCTCAGGGCGGCAGGGATGGAGGAGGCAGGGCGGGAAAGGTGGTGCGAAGGAAGGGAGAAGGGGAAGGAAGAAAAAAAAAGAGAAGAAAGGAGGGGTTGCAGGGGATATCTCAGTCGGCTGAGGTAGGGAGGTGGTAGAGGAGGTGTCAGGGGGTCGAGGGGTGGCTTTGGAGGTGGTGGAAAAGCGAAGACCGCGGCACAGGGTGCAGATGTAGGGTGGAGGTCGAGAAGGAGAATAAAAGAAAAAGGAAAGGAAGAGTGGTTGTAGGGGGAGAGTGGCGGCTGCTGGGTGGTTTAGGGAGGAAGTAGGGGAGGCCAGGGGTTGTTGTGGTGGTTGGTTGGGTGGTGGTTGGAGGTGACAAAGCAAAAATAGGGTAGGGAAAGAAGAAGAAGGAAAAAAGGGAGAAAAGAGCTCAGTAGGGAGGGGAAGGAGGCTTGAGGAGGGGAAGAAATGGGCAGATGAGAAGAAGAAAAAGAAGAGAGAGAGGAGGGCAGTCAGATGAGTAGGGTTAGGTGGTTGTAGAGGGAGGGTTGTAGGTCGGGGTAAAGTGGTAGGGAGAAGAAAGTAGAAGGGGAAAGGAAAAGGGCACACGGGAAGGGGTTGCAGGGGTTGTGCATGGTCAAAAATGGAAGGGGAAGGGATGGGGAAGAGAGGGAGAGGTTGTAGGCTGGAATGGTAGGTGCAAGGGGTTGGTGGTAGGTGTGCGAGTGTAGGCATAGGGGGTTGTTTGGGTCATCATTAGGGAGAAGAAGGAGGAAAAAGAATAAGAAGAAGAAGAAGAAGAAGAAGAAGAAGAAGAAGAAGAAGAAGAAGAAGAAGAAGAAGAAGAAGAAGAAGAAGAAGAAGAAGGAAGTCTAGTCTGACGGGGGAGAGAGGAAAGGAAAGGAGACAGGCCGGCTTGATCATGCGAGGGAGAAGGGAAAAAGAAGAGAGGGTTGAGCTAGCCCAACTAGGGAATGAAGAAAGGAAAGATAGAAGGGAAGGGGGAGAGGGGATGGATGGGCGAAGCCAGGCAGTAAGGAGGAGGAGGCTAGCAGTCCAGAGGGGGAAGAATAAAGAAGAGGCCGATCGGCTTAAGGGAAAAGGAGAAAAGAAAAAAAAAGGAAAAATGAGGAAAAAGGAAGGAAAAGGAGAAAGAAGAAGGAAAAAGGCAAAAGGGGGAAATAAAAATAAAATAATTTTTGGAATTGGGATATTTAATTATTTAGATGGATAAATTATTTTAATAAATTAATTTAATTAAAATTTAAGATATTTATTTAAAAGGATAATTTTAGTAAAATATGGGTTTGAAAAATTATTTAAATAAAATGAGTATGATAAAATAAAAAAATAATTATTTTAATTTATTAAATAATCATATCCATTTTTATAAATCGAAATTTCACAAAATAATTAAATTAATAATTTAAAAATTAAATTATCCTAAATGAGGATTAATTATTAAATTCTAGTTTTGAAATTTTGGGATGTTATAGATGTACCCTAGTAGGGTCCTACATCTACTATAATTAGTTCTCTTGACTTCTAAGGAAGTATCGATACTTAAAGATTAAGTGTCCTAGTGGGAGAGTATTGTGTCACCTTATGCATTAGTATGACCGGAGTATTGTCATGTCTCTTGTGCACCAATATTGTAATACCCCACATGTTTGTATGATGGTTGAATGATAATTTTGTCAAATTGTAGGCCTTTGATTTTGATTTAATGTTATGATTTGGTTTAGGATAAAATTTGATTTGAAATCATGAGGACAAAATGGAGTTTATTGACTTTGCAGACAAACCCAGCGACTGGTTCCATGAATCGATCGAATGACTTATCATTTTAGTTAATTTTGGTTCCTCGACTAAACCAATCAACTAGTCATAGAAAAGTCAACTAGTAAACCTGAACCCATCGACCGGTTTATCGAGCTAGCCACATTTTCGAGCTTGATTTTTCTAGAAAATCCGTTACACTAAATTGAAACCTTACCAACCTATGCAAGATTGCCTCTAAGAGATTCCTAGCCATTTTTATGATGCATTTAATCTAAAATATTGCCTTGATTTGATCTAGAGGTTAATTAGGAAAATTGAGGGGGAGAGATGACCTCAGCATTATCTTCTTCCTCCTCTCTCCTCTACACGATTATGATATTAAATGCTTCAATCTTAGGCATGATTTTGAGAAGCTGGAAGATTCCTTCCATGCCAACCTTCTATTACTCCATTCGTGAATACGAATTCTATCCTAATTGACTTAAATTCTCTAGAGACACCATTTGAGCTCTAGAAAAGAGGTCAACAAATCCCGGACAAAATTCATCCATTATGATTGAATTCAAACTATCAATATTAGGGTTTTGAGTCAATCTCCAAACCTTTAGTAATTCCCTTCGATTGGTTGGCTATAAATAGCCCAAATCCTCCCTGCTATGCACTTTTCTTTCAACCACCAAATTTTCCTAAGTCTTGCATTCCCTCTCTTCTTTCCACTCTTTGAGCCTTGTTAATCTACTTTTTCACTCTTCTGATTCTGTCTCTAGCTCTTTCTTGTTTTGATTCTCAAGTTAGGTAGAATTAGATTTTGGAAAAAGTTTAAGTAGTCCAGTTTAACTCTTTCCCTTTTTTTGGCCTCAAGTGGTATGTTCTTACTCTCTTCTATTTTTAAGATTTGAAATTGACAAGAGTTTGGTATAATGTCTGAATTTAAGGTTTTCAAAGCTAAGAATTTCTACATTTGGAAATTATGTTTTTAAGTAGATTTTGCCCGCATCAAGCAAGTGATTCTTGTTTCTAAAATATTTAGTAAGTTTTCCTGCATGTTATGTATTATCTATAGTTGATTGCCGCATGTTGGCATAAAAAAATGTAGTTATATGTATGATATGTATACTTAAATGACATGATTTGAGTAAAAAGCATGAAAGTGGGTAAAAGTAGGCTATGATGATCTTATGTTGAGAAATGCATGTGAATGTGGTTGAAAATATGTTAGTTGATGTTTATATATGTTTTAATATGGCTTAAAATGAGTTATATAAAGAATCTGCATGAAATTTGTGATTTGGTGTTGTATTAGGGTAAACCGATTGACTGAATAGGTCTAACCAATCACCTGGTTCCTAGAATAGTTAAGTGGTTAACCCAACCCATCAATTGGTATGCTTGCAGAGATCTTAGTCTTGCTCTCTACTTAAACCCTTCTACTAGTTTGGCAAAACCAATCAATTGATCTATGAATAGTCGATTGGCTTGCCCAAACCGATCGACCGATTTGAGAAAAATATGGTTTGGTTGAATCAAACTGATCGACTAGCTTTCCCAAAACCAATCAATTGATCTATGAATAGTCGATTGGCTTGCCCAAACCGATCGACCAGTTTGAGAAAAACATGGTTTGGTTGAATCAAACTGATCGACTGGTTGGTGTAACTGATAGACTGGCTGGGCCAGACTAATCGACCAGTTTACTTAATTTACTTCTTTTTGGTTCAGTTTTGCTTTGAGATATTGATTGGTAATCTTCCATAGTTAATAAGGGGAAAAAGTACATATTTTATCACAGACCATTGGCCTAATTAAAAGATCAAAATGGATCATGGGTTATGGTATACCTTATGAGTGATGAAAGGACTAAATGGGTATTTCACTTATGATAAGTGAGGCTATTGAGAAAAGAGTAACGGAACTTAGCTTAGATTGGAATTAAATATAATGGTGGATATGAATAACACTGGCCAAGGGTAAATGGAAAACCCACATGGTGGGAAAAAATGAAAAGAAAAGGATTAATATGGATTAACGTGGGAAGTTGACTTGATTGCTTTGTATGGGCCTTGTATAACCACCCTTCTTTATGAATAAAATACTAATAATGTAAAGAAAAATAAAGTTGAGTTGAGTATGGGTCTAGGTTATCCGATCCTTAATCAGCTACCGGGGGTTATTTTGCCTTCGGGCGTTTTTAGTGCCTTCAAGCGGGATCCTGAGAAGTCCTATTGTTTTACCTGCTCTAGATACTGATGATATAATATGGAGTATCGATAATAAAGGGTCTGGTTACCTAGGAGGTTGGATTTGGCCTGGACTTATATCTATATTGGTTGGCTTCGGCCTGAACTTATGTCTATTTTGGTGATTAACTTCAGCTTGGAATTATGTTCACTTGAGGATTGGCTTTTGCTTGGACATTATGTCCCTTATTAGATAGGCTTATATGGTATATGCGACCATAGGGTGGTGCACAGTCCATCACTTGATGATAATAAAATATGGATGGTAAATATCAGTTGATAATTATGAACGATAACCAAGTGAATGGTTGATGATTAGCTAAGAAATAGAAGTATGGTATGATTGACCAAAATGAGTAAAATTGGTTTATGCAATTGACTAATATGTTATGGAATAGAGCATTGATTGAGTGATTGGCCTATCTCTTACATGGATAAATGAATGGCACGTCCTAAGGAATTGGATAATTGGAAATAACCTTAGGGGTTGCTTAGATGATCTCTACTATTACTTATGTAAGTGTTTATGTAAAAACATTGTGAATCTAAGCATGATGTATTCCACAATGCTGGAATTATATATGATGGCATATCTTATTCACTCTTACCTTTATATATAGTCTTATCATGATGCATGTTATAATCTATCTTCTTATATGGTAAGTTGGCATACTTGTGTACATTGAGGGAGCAGCTTGACTTACTTAGTATGTAGCGTACCAATGTGCCTGTTTTCTCGTTCACCTGTTCACTCTCACAAGCAGAGGTCTATATGTAGGTCTTTAGGGATGGCTAATAAAGGGCCTACCTCAATTGGGTTAGGGCTTGAGAGAAAGGACATCCGGGGCGGTTTTGGAAGAGTCTCTAGCGGACCATGGTTTTGATTTGGGTATCATGTCCTAATTTATGTTTTTATATCCTCGTACTTTATTTGCATGTATTTTTTAATTATTTGATCGCAATCTATTAGGGTCCTCTGGTGTAAACACTCTTAGAGTTCCTTAATTAAACTATTATTTTGCACACTCTATTATTTTAAATGTTTGAATAGTTTAACCTTGTATCTGATATGGGGTAGGCGGTAGACGTCTATCCTGTTTTGGGTACGGTGGTAACACCCCATTTTTTCTAGGTGTTTTATTCTTCTACAACATCTTTCAACAAAATTTTTCGATAGTAAAAAATAGGGATGTTATAGATATGAATGATGTGTTATTATATCTCTGGATTATCTCTTATATCCCCTCGAGTAATGAAATAAAAGCAACTTATGATGTGGCCTTTGGAATGGTTAGGTTGGTTTGGATTGTGGGTTTAGCAGTTACCTGTAACACCCCCAATTTACCAACTAAAAAAATTCATTTTTATGGAAGTGTTAATTCCTAAATTACTGGGTTTTACCACCACACATAGCATAATTTTGTCTCCCTTGCCTTTTTTATGCCAAGTGCTAATGCTAAATTATCTTACTAGAACAAAAAAATTTGAACCTGACTCACTAAAGTATCTTAGCTATGATCACGAGGTTTGACTTCAATATTTAATACAAGAAGGGATAGGAAAATAAGGTTATTGATGCCTTATCTAGGGTAGAAGGGTCTGAATTATTGGCTATGGTATTTGATGGGGAAGCTCCCAATTTTCTCCAATAACTATAAATTATGTGGCAGACAAATATTATTGTGCAAATGCTTATAAGTGGTCTGAAGAAGGATTCTTCCTCTGACCAGCATTATACATGGAGACAAGAACAATTAAGGTGGAAGGGCAAGCTGGTTGAGGGCAATTACCCTCCCTTAAAAATCCTCATCCTCAAATGTTACATGAATCACCTACAAGATGTTACTTAGGGAGGGATGCCACTCTCCAGTGAATTAAATCTCTCACATAATGTCTAACAATATGTAAGAGGCTTCTACACTTACCAGACTTGTAAGTATGACAATGTAGCTTATCCAACCTTACTCCAACCTCTACCAATCCCTAAAAAGGTATGGTATTCAATATCAATATCAATGGACTTCATTGATGGGTTAACAACAACTTTCAATAAGGAATTCATATTTGTGGTAAGGGATATGCTAAGTAAGTTATCTCACTTTGTATCCCTCAAACATCATTACACAACCACAACAATATCACATGTCTACCTTGATCAAGTGTTCAAACTTCATTGCCTCCTAGATTCCATAATTTCATATAGGGATCCTTATTATTATTATCATTATTATTATTATTATTATTGAAATATGAAGTTGGTTATTCAAGGTGCAATGGATGGACCTACTTCATTTGCCTTCCTACCATCCTCAAATGGATGGGAAGATATAGGTGGTTAATTGATGCTTAGAGAAGTATCTAAGGTGCATGTGTCATGCCTTTCCTTCCATCTAGGGCAAATGGATACCTTTAGCTGAGTGGTGGTGTAACACCATCTTTTACACTACCATCCAAGCCAGCCTTTATGAGATTCTGTATAACACAACCCCTCCTCTACACTTACCTTCTTGACTTGGGGAAACTGATAATATCATCATGGATAGTATAGTAAAGGGAGGAAGTCTTAAAGATTCTCATATTTCACCTTCTTTGCACAAACAATAGAATGAGTTAGTTAATTGATAAGCATTGTAATGAAAAAGAATTCCAAATTGGTAGCCTAGTGTTCTTAAAACTCCATCCTTATAGGCAGAGATTGGTAGTCCAGCGTCATAATTAAAAACTCAACCTCGGGTATTTATGGCCCTTTATATGTGATAGGTAAGATAGGGGTAATGGCATACCAGTTACAACTCCCACCCGGTTCCCAAGCACATCATGTGTTTCATGTGTCTCTACTGAAGCAATGTCATCCTAATATGCCACTAATTGATACACCTGTTCATGTGGAAAATCCAACTACTTAGAGCATCCCTGAATTTTTAGATAGGAAATTGTGAAGAGGTGCAATAGGGCAACCACTCAAGTTCTAATCAAATGGAAAAATCTACCAATAACACAGGCTTCATGGGAGTTTACACATGATTTGTTGAAGTAGTTTCCCGCTAATCACCTTCAAGGATGAAGGATTTTAGGGGAGGAAAGTACTTATATGGTGCGTTTGGGAAAACTAATAGCAAGGCACCATGTTAGGGTAGTTATGCTCGATTCTGTTATCCTTTTTCTTTTTTGTTTTGTTATTTTTAGATTTCTTATTCTTTTAAGCTCAGATGTAATGATATATATAATTAGGCCGGTAGTTGGATGGATTATCGAATGAAAACACCTAAATGTCCACCTCAGTTTATCCCTTATCTCTATCTCTATTATTTATTGAATTCAGAATCACCTCACGCTCAATTGATCATTCATTCTAACACGATTAATCCTTCTAGAGTGTTATGTAGTCTCGAGTCTTCAGGATTTCTAGCTACATCAAATTGGATTCTAGAATGCGAACAAACACCACTACCATCCACCTAGACTTGTTGTTGACAGTGGTAGCACTGTGCATCATCAACGAACGTCACCAGCACTAAGTCACCTCCAGCCTTTAACGACCCAACCTGAACACAATGTCAACGACAACAAATCCCTACTGACCTTACCACCATCGTTGATCACTCCAGCCAATCAAGTGATAACGGATTGCGACCCAAATCACTACACTACTAGAAATGAGGTTTTTAACGACCAACAAATTTCGTCGTTAATGGCCAAATTTTGGTCGTTAAAGCTAATAACGACCAAAAATTTTGTTGGTCGTCAGTGGTCGTTATTGCTCCCTCGTTAAAGGCTTTAACGACCAACTGAAATTTTTTGGTCGCTAAAGCAATAATGACTACATATTATGTTGGTCGCTAATGCAATAGCAACGGCGTATAATTTTCGTCGCTAAAGGTAATAACGACGAAACAAAATGTTGGTCGCTGAAAGTAATAACGACAACTTATGACGTTGGTCGCTAAAAGTAATAGCGACAACGTATGATGTTGGTCGTTAAAAATAATAACGACGAATAAAATACACTGTCGTAAATAATATTAACGACCAATTTTTTTTATCGTAATTAAAAAAATATTACACCAATAACGACTAATTTTTCCGTCAATACTAAAGTTCATTCATTATTTGCGACATAATGTATTGGTTGCAAATGGCATAATTATATATTCAATAATATATATAATCAACATTTCAATATTCATCTACAACCCTGCACCTATATGGATATACATATATCCATTTCAATCTTTTGAAGACCTGTACATGCATGCGTACATATATCCATTTCAATCTTCTCAAGACTTATACCTGTATGTATGTATATATATCCATTTTGATATTTTAAAATCCTGTACCTGCATATATATATATTCATTCTAACAAATAGATATAATTTTCTAAATATCTGTTTATAATTAAACATTCAACTAAATATTCATACAAATAATTTGTATCAAATGTCCGGTACAATTTTTGGCTATGATCAAATATAAATATATTACAAAAGAGCTACAATATGTCGTTGCATTATAAAAATATCATGATTAGCAGCCGCTTAAGAATTAATCATTCTATCCATCAGATACAATAGACTTGGTAAATTTATTAAAATAAACTGGATCTGCAACAATAGAAATATAAAAATAATAATTAATATAAGTATCAAATAAACAATGACATATGATATCAAAATAAAAGAAAAACATTACGCCGAATAATAAACAATGACAGCAATTCATGAAATCAAATATATAAAATGAAATCTCCAAATACAAGGAAAATAATGAAAATGGAAACAAATATGATTCAATAACATCCGAACTTATTAAATGTGCTCTACTACGACAACCTAAATCATGCATCATCATTACCTTTATTCATTTTTCCTTTACTTCTCATTTTCTCTTTCTTTGTACCCTGGTCAAACTTTTATTGGACCAAATCCCACTGTATTTCAATTTTCATGCACATGGTGCCATATTGCCTATTTTTTGGCTAATTTTGATTATATATAGAACAAAACTAAAGACCCTTAAATGCCAACAACCCATTCTGTTATGTGAATTGGTTGGGGCACAAGCAACAAAACTAAAGACCCTTAAATACCAACAACCTATTCTGTTCTGTGAATTGGTTGGGGCACAAGCAACAAAACTAAAGACCTTTAAATAGCATCACATTTAGTTATTATTGTTATTAGAAATTAGAAATTCTGCATATGAACTTAGAAAAATATTACTATAATGTCCAGCTTTCCAATTTTTTAGTTTTATTAATTTGGAAAGATACTTTCCAATTTTTAGAAAAATCAGATTTGGGGAATTGACTGATTAAGCTAATTCTTCCACTCCTACTGCAATCGGCTCTCTCTCTATATCTCTGCATCTCCTAGCCCCTCCCCTGTTTTGTTCTACCTTAGTCTCTATCCTCAACCATGGGGTGCGAGGGAACCCACAACAAGAAAAGAACTTCCAGCAGCCCAAGAACCCAACTTTACAGGATATAGGAGCAGCCACGAAACCAGAAATCCTTGGTAATCAAGAAACGCCCATCCTGCAGTACCCCAGAAGATGATGAATAACAATGTTAGAATTAACAGAGGGTTGAAACAAAGATCACAGGATTAAGATACGCAAGCTTCTTTTATCCCCTAATATTTCATCCTTTCTTCTTGCTCGTGCACATTATGATTGTTTACATCGTTGTCTTTTTTCCTCTGCTTGTAACCATAAGTGCTTACTATATTATATTCCAGTTCATCCACTATAAATTCGTATGAATACATTTAGTAGATTACTACGAGCCAATAGATAGTTAACAATATTGCATAATCCATAGAACTAGAATAATTTTGTGTCATTCTTAAATGATTCACTTACATTAAACTTTCAGTTTTTTTTAAAAAAAATTTCAAAAACATGACAAAGGCCTAACAATAACAAATTATACACCACCAGCAAGTACAAACATCCATAAATCTAACATGACTAAATTCTTATGACATCTCCTCTCCAACTTCCCAAATTCCTTACTAGCCAAGATACTACAAAGTAGAATAAAAGAACAATTATCTATGTGAGAAGTTCGGTAATCAAGATCGCTGACTAAGTTCACAACGACCGGCCAGTTAACTTCTAATGATTTATATAGCTACAACCACTTTGGCTAGACAAGATATGCAGAGTATCAAAAAAACACTCTTCTCCTGGTACATGTAGCTCAGACTTCCAAGATAAAAACATGTAAGACATGATAATCTACAATTGCAGAAAGAACAACAAAACAAGTAGATATATTTCAAACACCCCATGCACTTATTCTCAACATATCTCAAGTACAACAAAGATGCAGAATCAAACCTGATTGCTGTGTCCACATTTCTTCTTCCGGCAGTTAACAGCCCTAGGGTGGAGGCGGGCGTAACATCTAATAATTCCAGGTTTACCAAATCAGCATAGAAAACGGAAATAGAGTAATCATACACCAAGACTATTGCTATATAATTTATGAAGACAGCATAAAACCTAAAGGGAATGGATCATGCCAGGGAGAAAGTAGTACCAAATGAGATACAACCTTCGTATCTTTTGCATTAATTCATGGGTGATAGTTTCTCATACAATCTTCGATCCAACCTTCCGTTTACTTTCATAAAACCACATCAAGACCTTTTTCCCATAATTGAAAATTTTGTTCTAATGATACATGAGGAAGAAAAATAAGGGAATGGAGGTGAAATTACTGCATAAAACATGAAGAGAGGTGTGATCATTCATCTAATTCAATGCCCCATGCAAGGCTAAGTGTAGTAGATCCAAAATTTTACAATAATAAAACCTTTAATAGATAAGATAATGATAGGGTAGTGATGAATATAATTGTATATAATGAAGAGAAAGAACATAGATAAATGAGCAAGTAGTTAAGGAAATTAAAATTCAACAAGCCTAGGCTATCATCACTATCCCAATCAAAAGCTTCAACAAAAATTTTACAACTTGAAAAACATCACTAACTACTCCTCCAAATAAGCCAAAGTCAATACAACTCCACAAATGCATCTGTATAGTAAGGTACTTAGTAAGATATAACCTCTATATACACTTAAAAACATTTCATATTTGAAGAAGACATATCTATTTCATGACCTTAATAATTGTATTTATCATGCTTTCATATATACGTACTATAAGACACATAAGCAAAAAATATTCATAGATCACAATAAAAGATTTAAGGATTCCCTTTATAGTAGTAAAATCCCTAATACACCCCTAAGAATTTAGTTAATTTGTACTGATTCCTCCATATATCATCCTCATCATACGTATACCCAAATACTTAGACCTTAAATAATTGTTACCAACACTATTTTAAGATGACATTAAAGTCATTATCAAAAGTAGGTTCTAGCTTACACTAACTTATCAAATTATAACTTTGTTTCTACTGACACAATATATATTATCCATATAATGACAATTTTTTAAGCTTACACCAAACTTAGTCACATATTATCTATACTAAACATTACATCCATGTCACTATAGTGTTTTAAGTTGATGTAAAACATATTATGTGGACCAACCAAAACAATACCACCACATTAAGTTGTACACACCCACAACTCATATTCTTATGCCATGGCAATCAAGATAACATACATTGTATACTCAATTGATTAAAACAATAAAGAAAAGATCCAATTTAACATAATTAGGGTTTTTAAGCTCGGACTACAAATCCTCTCAAATCTTGCTAAATATTTAAATTGACGGATCGACAATGAAATTAAACATAATCTAATGCAAATTATATAAACAATTGAATAAAATAACTCGATTACACAATCTAATTTAAATCCGCAAGAATTTTGACCTAAGAATCCAATTTCGATTAATTTTGCACAAAATTTTCAAATTGATAGTTCTAAAATGAAATTAGATATATTTTAAAGCATATTGTAAATTCAATTTATCTAAAATAGCTTAATCGGATAAAACCGACAAATTCGGATATAACCGGGTCACAAATTCAATTTTTACAAATCAACTACAACTACTACAATTAACCATTCCAAATCACTCATACAGCACATCTATATATAATTAAACAACTAATTTATCTTATTATAAGTTAACTCATTCAAAATTAATCAAAACTGAAGTTAGGGTTTGAGTATTTATACCAAACGAATTACTGCGAAATTGGAGAGGATGAGGGGTGTTGGAGCTTCGCGGGTGGCCAATGTAACACCCCCAAATTTCACTCCTGAAAAATTTCGTTTAAATCAGAAGGTTTAGTGGAAGCGAAAGAATTAAAACCATAAACCTGGGGGTATTACCGCCACACTTAGTACCAGACCGGTTCACTCCTACCGTTCCGATACTAAGTGCTAAGGCTAAACTAAACAATCGTTAAGTAAGAGTCATCAAAACACAGGTCCGTAGTTAACATAGACCATTCACGAAAACCACGAGTCAACAACAGTTAAGATATCGTTAAGATTACAACTTAAGAGTACGGTCTCAAAACAAGAAGCGTAGTACAAAATATAGCTAAATGAAATAGATCCCAAGGGAGCAATATCCGGATTGCCTACTCACTCAAGTCAGGCCTTCCACCCCAACACAGTATCAACCTGCACAAGAGGTCTGCTCCCCACCATCGGTGGATCATTACAGGACCCATTCAACCAAGGTAGTATCAGTACGGGTCCAGTACTGAGTAAGGGCGTAGGTGCTAGGGCCAAGCATGCAATCCTACCACGTAGTCTACATGACACAATCATAAAAGTAACATGCAATAATACACAAGATGCATGCTCAACACATCAACAACACGCAAAGGCGAGTAAGTGGAAAGCTGAATTCATGCTTGTACTTTGTTCGTTATTACTTATTATGATAATAAGTTCTGTTCACACATTCTTCATTTATCCCTATAAGTACGGGGACCCCACTATTATAGCCGGTGGACCGAAAATCGAACCCTAGAGCAAAACGCCTATGGCCACTATTCTAACCGGTGGAACGGACTGGCACCGCACTTACATGGTGTTCCGCTGTAAGTAATTAGTATCTTTCCCGTGGATTAACTCATTCGTTTGGGTCTGTCGAGCCCGAACTCCCCCACTATTATAGCCGGTGGACCGGAGATACACACCCAGGGCAAAACGCCTCTGGCCACTATTGTAATACCCCGTATTTTTAAAATCCAGATTTATTAAGCTTAATGATTTTATTAGCGTAATTTGATGTAAACAATTAATTATTTTAATTTCGATTCGTTTTACGGATTTATCGATGTTTTCGAATTCATAATTGAATGTAATTAATCATTGTCGTTGCGAACCATTCTAGACAAATTCGTTCACGACAATGATTTTATTATATTCTTATGAATTTGATTCTCGGTTAAAAATATGTATTTCCGTTGTTTCTCATATTTTTATTTTTAATATTTTAGATTTGTTTTCGATTATAACTTTGTCGTGTAATTTTGACTTTACTCTGGAGTTATATTTCGTTGATGAAATATATTATCTAATTATAGAATTTTCGTTTAAATAGTTAAATTTATTTTAATGATTTTATCCGTAGAAAATATTTCCGACTTTAAATTTATTCGTTTCGGTAATCGTTAATATTTTCGGAAAGTTTAAATTAAAAAGATTTTCGGAGTTTAGTTATGAAATTCTTTCTGGAATTAATTCTCTTTCGTTTTATGCTTTTTGGTTTACGAAAAATCGATTTCAAAAATTATTTAAATTAGCCTCGGTTTATTAGAAATTAATTTAAATAATTACTTTTATGCTTTCAAATAGTTTTTCAAGGTCTTATAATACATTTCTGTAAATAATTCAAATTTTTAGGTTCGTTGGTAAATTCTCCCAAAAATGTTTCCGAAATTTTGTATATAGTTCTTTTATTTATTTTAAGCTTTCGGAAACTTACGAAATAATTTTCGTTTGATAAATTTTAGATAAAATCTTCCAATATTAATTTTTAAGCTTTTAATATTTTATTTGATACTTGTTTTGTTATAAATAAAAAAAAAAACCCAACTGTCGGTACCCGACCCCCCTCTCTTCTTTTTCTTTCTCTCTTCTCTCTTCCCTGCCTGTGCCCCCGACTCCTTTACCCTGTGCGTGCTCCCTGTCCCACGACCCTAGCTGACTGCCCTTCTCCCTGCCTGCTCCTCCTTCGTCCGCTGGCCGGCCTCCAACCTGCAGCCACCGCCAGCCACGACACGACCGCCAGCTCGACCGCAGCCAACAGCAGCAACTGAAGCAGAGCCGCTGAAGCAACTGCGCGCAGGAGCAGCAACAGTAGCAGCGAGCCGCCGTCCGGCTCCGGCGAGCCTCGCTGTCCACCGGCGAGCCACCCCCGGGCCCCGACGAAGCTTCTCCGGCCTCCCCGTGCTCTGATTTGTTGAGTTTCGTTTGGTATAAATTTCCGAAAACCCTAACCCTTGATTTGATTAATTGAGTGTGATTAGCTTATAAAAAGCTAAATTAGTTATTTGATTATGTATGAATATGCTGTAAGATTGATTTGGACGGGTTAATTGTGTGGTTGTGTTGAGATTTTGGAAAAATTGGATTCTTGGCCGGGTTATGCCCGAATTTTTCGGATCCGCCCGTTTTTGCGATTTCGGACAAATTGATTATACAATATGTTTTAAAATGTATCCAATTTCATTTTGGAACCGTCAATTTGAGAAATTTATGCAGGTTTTATCGGAATTTGATTCCTAGGTCAAATTTTGGGTGTAATGAAATTGGGTTGTATAATTGAGTCGTTCCGCTCAATTGATTTTATAATATTGTTTAAAATATATTTAATTTTATATTAGAAGTGTTGAATTGGAAAAATTGTGCGTAATTGACCGGAATTGGATTTTTAGGTCAAAACTCCCGCGGGTTTAAATTGGTTTGGGTAATCGGGTTATTTTATTCAATTGAATATATAAATTACATTAGAATATGTTTAATTACATTTCCGAACCGTCAATTGATATGTTTTGGCAAGAATTAATCGGATTTGCGTTCCGGGCTCAAAAACCCTAATTGGGCTAAATTGTGTATTTCTTTTGTCGGTTTTGAGCAATTGATTATTTGATATGTTATAAAATGTGTTTAATTTCATTTCTAAACATTCAATTTGATTAAATTTATAGAATTTTACCGAATCATATTTTCGGGCTTAAAACCCTAGATTTTTAAGTGAGATTATGAAATTGGTTATTTGTGTAGTTGTTTTCTAAAATTAAATTTATAAAAGTAGTTGAAATGAGCCTAATTGTATTCTAATACATTTAATTAGAATTAATTGATTTGAATTACCTGTGTTTATGTCGTAGACTCTAAAACCCTAATTTTGAAAATTGATCATCTGGAATTGATTTATCGGAAGATCGTTTGTTGAATTTGATTGTCTAGATTTACCTAAAATTAGTTTAATTGTGTTTTAAACTATCAATTTGAGGTAATCAAAGTGACTTGGCCGATTTGTGGTTTAAGTTTTAAAAACCCTAATTTTCGGGGATGATTTTATAAAATTGATTTTTGCTATGCGTCTCTTATCTAATCGATTTATGTCTTTGGATTTTAAATCATTTAAGTTATGTTTTAATCCAATTGGTTTGGATTTGGTTCCATGCAAATGGTTGGTTTACCTATTTAGTTGTAAAACCTAATAAATAAGTTATTTCGATAAATTAACTTATGATCGATTATTCTTTCTCGGGCTTTTTAAATTAAGTTGAAATATCCCGAGTGATATTTGTATTAACCCGTTTTGATTTAGTTTTAACCTTAAATCTTAATAAAGCTATGCTTTTAAGTTCTAAGTTTTGGACACGTTTTCTAAGAAAGGTCATTTGTGTTGTTTGTATTTATTTAATTAGAATATGTGAATTATTGATTGATAGAATAGTTTCTGATTCAGTTTTCGAATTCTATCGGATCTAGGAAAGCCTTCTCGTGGATCCACGAGCTAGGGATCTCTCTCCCTCTTACGTCGCTTAGCTAGCTTCGGATCCAGGTAAGTCTCTACTTACCTCTACTTGTGGTTGTTTAGTAAGGACGTAACTAAGGCCGCTTGTGTGTATTACATGTTTTATTTGCCTTGGATGCCTCGTGTGGTTTATATGCTATATTATGTGTATGTTATCTGTTCTACCGTGTAGCGCAACATGGAACCGATGTACGTTTCCATACTCTGGCTTATATGTACTAATATGGCATGATACAAGGATGATATGGTGTGATGTGACATGCATGCTAGAATGTTTTGATGAGGAGTTGTGGAGTGGGGGCTTTGAAAGAGAAGGATAAGCAAGTAAGAAAACCAAAGGGAAGTATGTTGGCTAACGCGGGTAAGAATGACCTAGGCAAGTTATGATCAATGAATGGATGGGAAAAGGGGAAATTAAATAAATAGGAGAGTGGAAGAAAGTAAAGTTGCTTGGGGAACACTAGGGTTTGCATGGGAATGATAGAGTTGGCAGGGTGGAAGTGTTAAGGTTTGCATGGGGTGGTTAAGGTCCGCATGGGGGCGAACCTTACGTATGGAAAGTTACTTTGGGGCGTAGGGAAGGTAATGGAAAGTTGTTTGGGAGTTTGGAGGCTCGAGGTGAAAAATAGTACGTGGGATAAAATAAGGGTACATAGGGACCGACTAGGGTTTGGGATGGAAACCCTAATTTGAGGAGGTGGAGAAAAAAAAAGGGAAATAATAAGAATTTATGGGGAAGGGTGAAGTATGTGGGGGAGTTGAGTTGAGGGTCATGATTTGGGTTTTCGATGCGAGAAGTATGCTAAATACACAGGGTGTTAGTAGCTTAATATAAGGGTAGGAGACAGCTCGGTGACCTAAACCGAGTGAGGATATAGATAAGATTGGATGTGTGACCTGTGTCCTATGTGCTGTGGATGCCTTATATGAATGTTGTGTTGTATTCTAAATGTCGTTATCTTACTTGTTTCGTGGGTAATGTGGCTTGGAAACAAGACGTGTACTTATGTTTTATTAACATGTGATAGTACGATTATGTCGTCAGTTTTGATGTGATGTGTTGAGAACTCTGGCCATGCATGACAAAGATATGCCCTCGAATAAGATACTTTAAGACACTAACGACTTACAGAGAAAGATGTTGAGCCGAACCCAGACCGGTCCACCGGCTATAATAGTGGCAGGGTATTTTACCCTCGCGACCGTTCCACCGGCTATAATAGTGGGGGATTTCGTGCTCAACAAACCAAACGTAAAAGTGATAAGACATGGAAATATACTAATATTTACAGTGGAATACCTTGTGAGTCGGGGCCAGACCGGTCCACCGGCAAATAATAGTGGCAGGGTATATTACCCTCGCGACCGTTCCACCGGCTATAATAGTGGCAGGGCATGGCCCTCGCGACCGTTCCACCGGCTATAATAGTGGGGTTCCCGCACTCACATGAATTGATAAATACTATGATGTGAATCGACTATATTTACCAGAGATCTAAAGAACGAGTCTACTCGATCGGGGCTGAGCATGTCCCTAAGTAATGCTCGGGGTTGGACATGTCCCTAAGTAATGTCCGGGGCTGAGCATGTCCCTAAGTAATGCTCGGGGCTGGACATGTCCCTAAGTAATGTCCGCGAGGCTAAATGCCTAATTGGTTTGGTTCGGCATTTCCCATAAATGCCCGTTTGATAAATGCCTGATTCGGCATGGTTTGGTTTGGCGTTGTCCAAAAATGTCTGGTTGGTTGGTTTAACATTATCCATAAATGCTTGGTTGGTTTATCTGAATCTTTTATCGGTTTAAGATATTACATATATTTCGCATGTTATTATATGTGTATGGTAGGACTTGTGATGTGGGTTTGAGTAGGCATACCATTGTATCAACGTAATGCAACATGATTCAATATGCACTTGATGATATCTCTCCTATAAGGTAGGGTAGCGAGACTTACTCAGTATTGGACCCGTACTGATACTACACTGGTTGAATGGGTCCTGTGATGATCCACCGATGGTGGGGAGCAGACCTCTTGTGCAGGTTATGATCGGATACTGTTTTGGGGTGGAAGGCTTGACCTGAGTGAGTAGGCGATCCGGATATTTATCCTTCGGGATTTATTTGGTTTAATTGTATTCACCTTTAGAAGTTGCAAGTATTGGTTTCAGATTTCTAAGGGTTTTGTAATTGACTTTAAATTTCTCGTATTCTGATAAGTGTTTACTATTCAGATTTAATTGTTTGACAGGTTTTAGCCTTGCATCTAACATGAGATAGATGGTTGACATTTATCTTGTGTTAGATGTGGCGGTAACATTTCCCAAATTCGCTCCTAGCTTCCACTTTAATCTTTCAAAAAAATTTTTTTTCAGGAGTGAAATTTGGGGGTGTTACAACTATTATAGCCGGTGGACCGGAAATCAACCCCCAGGGCAAAACGCCTCTGGCCACTATTCTAACCGGTGGAACGGACTGGGTCGGGCTCATCAGTCTTTCGCTTTACGTAATTAATGTCTTATTCGTATCTTATTGAATCACGTCACGCCCTTGACATGCATAAATCATTCTCTTTATACTTTACACATCACAAACAATAAAATTCCACATTCATAACTACACATTAGTTAATAATATACATGATGACACCAAACAACTCTAAGCAGCCATGACGAACCCTAATTGTCCACACCAAAACGTGGCTTAACCCTATTTTACCATAACAACCATACTTAGCCATCCCAAACCTTAATTACCCTCAGCAATTCACAATTAGCTACTCCAACCCTACTTAATCACAACGACCCAGAGTTAGTCACTCCAAACCCTAATTCTATCTCCTCCATACCCTTATAATACTCCACGTACTATTCCCCGTCCGAAACAGTTAAACACCCAAATAATACTTGCATTACCTTCCTTACACCCCAAATCAGCCTTTCATACGTAAATTTTGCTCCCACGCAAACGTTACGCATCCCATGCAACCTCTCGAACTTTTCACACAAACCCTAAATCCCATACAATCGTTAACTCCCATGCAAAACCCTAACTCCCCCATGCAAACCCTAATACCACCATACAAACATTAATACCACCACACAAACCATAACGCCATCATGCAAACCCTAATACCACCGTAAGCCATTAATGCCACCATGCAATCATTAATACCACCATAAGCCATTAATACCACCAAGCAATCATTAATACCACCATACAAACCCTAATACCATCATGCAAACCCTAATACCATCATGCAGCCATTAATACCACCATGCAACCATTAATACTGCCATAGAAACATTAATACCACCATACAAACCCTAATACCATCATGCAAACCCTAATCTTCCCCATGCAACCTTATTTTATTCCCACTCTTTTATATATATTTAATTCCACCTTCTCTTCATTACCGCATAAATGGTGAATTCCTTAGGTCGTCCATACCTATGTTAACCGATGTACTTCCCTTTGGTTATTTTATCCGCTTATTTTTCTTTTTCAAGTCCCCACTTCACAACACTTCCTCACATAACCTAGCATGCATGTCGTAGGGGTCACATCACATCACACCACATCATACTTGTACCACAACATATTAGTACACAAAGACGAGAACACGGGGACGTACCTCGGTTCCATGCTGCGCTACACAAAAACACAGATAATATACAGGATATAACATACAACCGCACAATGCATACAAGACAGGTAAAACATGCAATGCACACAGGTGGCCTTAGTTACGTCCTTACCTAAATCGGCGCCGGGCTTGGAGCACGCTCCTACACCTCCGGGGGTTTGACCCGGTTCACCTATAAGAGGGAAATACTTAGGGTTAATCTCCCTCTGCTGAAATTATCAAAATTCCTATCTTACCCCTACCATGGCCTAATACTAAGGCTAATATTAATGATGGGGTTTATAAATAAAGGGGTAGGTTATTACTACTCTTACGATAGCTTAAACGGATTATCACTAATTAAAGTAGGTTTTAGCAAATCCAGAATATTAAGGTGAGGGTTTCAATATTATTAATAATAATTACCAATAATACCAACAATAATAAGAATACTACTTATAATAATAGTGCTCATAATAAGAATAATAATGGCTATAATGATAATAATGATGATAATAATAATTGAAATCATAGTAGCATTAGTGATAGTAATATTATCAATAATAATAAAATACTAACACAACCATAACCATTTAGATGACAATATCGATAATGATGATAATAATAATAATAATGGAAGGAGTAGTAGTAATGAAAATAATAATAATAATAATAATAGCAATAATAATAATAATGATAGGAGTAATGACAATAATAATAATAATAATAATAATAATAATAATAAATACAATAATAATACTAATAATAACGACAATAATAATAATAATAATAGTAATAACACAAAGGATGATAAGAGTACTAGAAATAGTATGAATAGGAATAATAACGATAATAATAATAGTGAGAAAAATAAACATAATAACACTAGTATTAATCATAGTAAAAATAATAGTGATGATAGCAATAATGATAGTAACAATAATGACAATAATAAAAATAACAATAATAAAAATAACAGTAATAATAATCACAATAATAATAATAATACAATAGTTGTGGCAATACTAAGCATAACAAAAATACTAAGGTAATAATATTAAAGTATAACGTTAAGGATAATAACGGTAGTAATAATCGATAAAATAATAAATGCGTTAAATACAACAACAACAAAATAATAACAAGGATAATAATAAGGATAATAATGATAATGATAATAATAATAATAATAATAATAATAATAATAATAATAATAATAATAATAACAACAACAACAACAACCATAATAGTAATGTTGATAATAAAAATAGTAAAGATAATAATAATAATGATAACAACAACAACAACAACAACAACAACAACAATAATAATAATAATAATAATAATAATAATAATAATAATAATAATAATAATAGCAATAATAATAATAATAACAATAACAATAACAATAATAATAATAATAATAATGAAAATAATAGTACTAATGATAATAATAATAATATTAATAACAATAATAACACTAATAGTAAAATAATGACATTGATAGTAACAATAGTAATAATAATAGTAATAGTAACCATAATAATAATAATAATAATAATAATAATAATAATAATAATAATAATAACATAACTATAAGGATAGTAACAGTAACGATAATGATAATAAAAAAAAGATGATAATGGTAGTAATAATGATAGTAATGCTCATAGTAATAATATTAATAATACTAATAACAATAATAATAATAATAATAATAATAATAATAATAGTAATAATAATCATAATAATAATAATAGTAATAATAATAACACTAATGGTAATAATAGTAATAATAATGCTAATAATAATAATAAGGATAATGATAATAATAATAATAATAATAATAATAATAATAATAATAATAATAATAATAATAGCAATAATAACAATAATAATAATCATAATAATAATAATAGTAATAATAACTTAATAAGGCCCTAAAGTTAATTAACACCATTACTTAAAGGTCCTTAGGGTAATGTTGAGTCTTAGTAATAATAATAAGGGGGGTAGTATTAGTAATAATAACAATATTAGTAATAATAATGGTAATGTTAATATTAATCATAATACTAATAATAGTAGTTAATAAGATTAAATCATTAATCAATTTTATTTATTTTTATTCATTTATTTATTTTTAAGCTTTAGGGTTCAGGGTGTTGGGCAACCTGACTGAGGTGGTGGCGGCAGCGGCGGCGGCGCGGCGGTGGAGGAAGGGAGAGAGGGGAAAAATGGTGGTGGAGGCTAGGGGAGGGAAAACCAGGATAAAAGGGAGGTATAGGGTGGTAGAGCAGGAGCTACCAGTCGTTTTTGGGGGTGATGGTGGCGCTGCAAGCGGCGGTGGAGGCGGCGCTGGTGGCACGAAAGTGGCGCCAGGGGGGTCGAAGGCTGTTCGGGAGGGTAATTTCGCACGGCCAAGGCGGCGCGTGCGGGGCAAGGCAGGGAGGCTAAGGTGGTTGGTTGTATAGAGGGCGGTGCAGGGAGGATTTTGGTGGTGCGGGCAGGCGGCAACGGTGGCCGAAGGCGGAGGAAAGGGCGGCTAAAGGTGGGACGGTGTGCGGCTCTGGTTTTCTGGGTTCCAAATTTCGAACCCGATTAAGGCGATCTTCGGGGCTATTTATAGGCCAAACGGGACGGGAAAACGACAAGGATGCGAGGGAGGGTCGGAGGTTAGGTGGATGCGTGTCCGGCGAGGCTGACCGGTGCAGGTCTGCAGTTGCAGACTGAGACTCGTCGGGGAGAGAGAGAGAGAGGTTTCGTGCGGGGAAAGACCGGATCGATTAGTCCAATCTACAGGGGAGACAACGAGGATGAGCAGGACGAAAAGACGGGAGCTAATGGCATGGCGTTGAAGCTTCCTTCTCCGGCGAAAATCTCGGGTTGCAGGCGGCTGAAGGTTGAAGACGAAGTACGGGTGGGGCGGACCGGCGGTTCAGCGGGGAAAGAAGAAAAGAAAGAAAGAAATGGGGCAGTCGAACCGGCCGGGAGAAAAGGAAGAGGGGCGTGTGCTGGGGAGCTGGGCCGCACAAGGGTGCTGGGCCAGCAGGCCGGGAAAAATAAGGAAGAGGAGGGGAAGAAAGAAAAAGGAAAAATGAGGGAGAAAAAGGAAAAAGGGAAAAAGGAAAAAGAGGGAAAATTAGTGGTTGGCTTAATTAGTATAATTGGATAATTTGGGGTATTTAATAAAATATAATTATCAAAACAATGGTTAAATTCTATTTTTAGGTTAATTTTGGGATTTTTGGAAGAATTTTCTTAAATTCCATTTTAATTAACAAAACACTTTAATTTTCTCTAATTAAATTATTTATAAATTTTATATTAATTTGAAACTATTTTGTCCTTCCTATTTTAAATAAATTAATTTATTTAATAAATTTCTAAAATAAAAACCTTAATTAACTTAAAATACCACAATTCCTCCTATTTACACACTTATAAATTCCTTCTTGATTTATCCTACTTAATTCCCCTTTTATCTCACTAAAAGTAGTTTATTTTAATTAATTTCCTAATAATTCCCTATTCAGCCATGATTTCCTAAATTAGGGTTTTTGGGGTATTTCAGCCAAGGACCACTCGACGGTGCCGAGCGGCGCCGGAGGTTGACGGGTGGTGCCGCACCGCTGCTGCCTTCGTGCGTTGCTGGCGGCTGTTGCTGATGCTGATGCTCGCTGTTGCTGCGCTGGAGGATGACGGCGACGAGAGGAGGGCTGGTGGTGTGCTCGAGCAGCGGTGGCTGGTGTGGTGGTGCGGCCTGGGTCGAAGATGCAGAGCAGGAAGTGTTTGGCAGGTGTGGTGGTGCGGCAGGGGCAAGGGGTCGGGGGTAACCGGGTAAGGCAGGAGCCAGGAGCTGTTTGGTCGAAGCTCCACAGGAGAACTGAAAATAAGGCAGGGGCTGGGGCGGGATTTTGTTTGTTTGTTTTTGAAATTTTGAGGATTTGAGGGGGTTTAAGTGTTTTTTTTTCATCATATTTTTTTTTTGGATTTTAAAAATTTTAAATTTTTTTATTATAAAACATATATATGAGACTTAAATAATTTTAGCGACCAATAAATTAATGATTAACGACCAAAAATTATATTAGTCGTAATAGATGTACCAATAACAACGACTTTTAATGGTGGTCGTTAATAATATATCAATAACGACAAAAAAAAAATTGGACGCTAAATTGGTCGTTAATGTGCCAGTTTGTTGTAGTGCTAGTCCAATGACTAGCAACCAAGCATAGTCAAGTGCAATAGAAAATGAGTATGGTGGCGGAGTTCCAAACTTAATCGAAAATAATGATGAATATAGAACATAATAATGATCGAAGACAAGAAAGTCAAAAAAAGAAGAAGATGATTTTAGATAATTCGAATATAAACAAATATTATTTTCTTGATGATTCAAGTATGAAGGATTCTAATAATAATTGATAGAATTTATCTATCTATCTATCTATTTATCTATCTATCTATCTATCTATCTATCTATCTATCCATAACGTTAGCGATAATTAGATACCTTTGAATTCATGTGTAATAGCACAGGCAGTATTGTAGTCTTCTAGATTAGTCGCGCACCGACTTGGTTATAAAAAATTAAGTAGAACGAAGTATGTATAACCTAGGGACCATAACGAAATATACAATTAACCTGGTATCTATCGGGATATTCTAGTTTTATCAATCAACAAACTAGAACTTCTACATTTCTACACATATTGGTTCACATCTAATTTAGATATATTAAACCTAAATTTCTTATACTTAAATACGATTATATTTTTACAGGTTTAACTTATACGATAACTCAAAATTTGTAGTATTCACGTATAAATCCAAACGTTGGATAATAATAATCAAACAAACAAGCATCTTGAACAACAATGATGTTGGGATCCTTTTCTTGGTTCGAAAGATCGCATATATGTTAATTAATAATAATAATACTCCACATTAAGTAATAGTAATAATAATAATAATAATAATAATAATAATAATAATAATAATAATTAATAATAATAATAATAATAGCAAGGTTAAAAGGCTCGCATATCACAAACATCAAGCCTGTTTACCTAGCATAGCAAGGTTAAAAGGTTGGCATATCACAAAAGCGCGCACAGCCTTCATCCTCGGGCAAACAGAGATGCTTCTACGGAAGCAAGTGAACACATCACTTGTACTCCACATTAATTACCCTCCACCAAAATCTTTAAATAAGAGGTTACATTTTCGAACATGCATGTACATGCCAAGTAGGAGTGTGCAAAACCGAATATTCGTATCCATTCGGATATTTTTTCGGATATCCGTTCCGTATTTTTTTAGACCGAATATCCTGAATGCGGATATCCGAAAAATATAGACCGGATATAGACCGGATTCGGATATATCCAATATCCGTATGAAAATACTATTTTATCAATTTTAATAACTTTTACTATAATATTTTTAAAAATAAGGATCATATATCAATTAATATTCATATAAACATCTTATTTTATCTAAAAGAAGTATTAAAATATTATTATAAATATTTAAAATATAAAAATAAATAAAAATTTAAAATTTAAAACTATAAAAACACAATAATATGATGTATTATTGAAATAATCAACAAAATATCGGATATTTTTTCGGATCGGATAATCTAAAAAAAAATTGGATATCCGAATGTCGAATATCCTTTTAGAATAAAACCGATTCGAATATCCGAAATGTTGAATCGAATTTTTAAATATCGGATCGGATTTTCGGATTCCGGATTTTTTGCACGGCCCTAATGCGAAGGACCGAAGCCTGTGTACGATGCGAGTCTCTGTATTATTCCTGGCCCAGGACAGAGTGTACGTTGAGTAATGAAATTACTTACCAAACGAAAAAAAAAAAAGTGCAAGAATCTTTCTGAGAGCAAACGAGAAGGAGACGACGATTGAGGAACTCAAACACACGCGCGCAGACGGGGATTTAGGAGGAAGAAAGAATCTCTGGATATTTATACGGAGTATATTGTACGACTGCTGTACTAAATAGGGGCATTTGGGACGGGGTCCATTTAAAGCAATGGCAGATTACGCACACATGTTAATGATGTTATAATGAACGAATACATATACTCGAGTGCGAATGGTACACCTTTTCCTCCGTACCTAACGACGGTCAGCTCTGACAACTCACGCCGACAGTAGAACTAACCACCTAGCTCCATCAACTTCTGTCAGTAGCTGCCGTATATCATTAATAATAATTAGTGCTAATAATACTAATAAAAATAGTATTAATTAATGAACAATATACATACTAATTAAGAACATGAATATTAATTCGATTATAAAAATAATTAATAATTATATCAATATTTCATAATAATAATGATAGCGAATTGAATACTATAAATAATAATGACGATCGTAATTGTCATTATTATTAATGTAATTATATGCATAATAACAAGTATTACGAATAATTCAAATTAATAGTAATAATCAATGATATTATACATTTTCACTTGATAACATTAAAAAAGTGTAAATAATTAATATCAATAAAAAATTTATTTATTATAACAATAATTAGTATTATTTTTAATAATAATCATCATAATAATACTTATATCATATTAGTTCCTATCGTTTCAAATTAGATCGGACCTTAATGTACTATGGCACCATTACGGAAAAGGGTCCACGTGATACAAATAGATAAGCATCAGAAAGCGCTACAAATGCAATTGCATAGCTGTCATAAGCATTTGGTCGGGCGTATGAAATTGTGCACAATAATCTTATCTAAGTCCATGTCTCTTTTACTGTTTCTCGTTCAAAGTTGAGCGGGGTACAGACCCAATCAATCTCGAATTCAGGGTCAGGGTTATATTTGTCGGAAAAAACTGAACTTCCGACGTATCCGGATTTGATCAGAGCGTTTCAAACTTACCCAATTTTAATCCATTATATATATATATATATATATAGGGGAGGGGTCACATACAAACTATAATTAATATACAAACATAGGAACTAATCTCATCCATTGGATCAAAATTTATTCACATTCAAGATTTTACTAATACCAAACCAAAAAACTAATCCAAACCTATATCCAAACCAAATATCCAAACCTCTAAACCCTAAACCCTAAACCCTCTAAACCCTAAACCATAAACCCTAAACCCTCTAAACCCTAAACCATAAACCCTAAACCTAAACCTCTAAACCCTAAACCCTAAACCCTAAACCCTCTAAACCCTAAACCATAAACCCTAAACCCCATAAACCCTAAACCCTAACCCCTAACCCCTAAACCCTAAACCCTAAACCCTAAATCCTAAACCCCCTAAACCCTAAACCCTAAACCCTAAACCCTGAACCCCTAAACCATAAACCCTAAACCCTAAACCCTAAACCCTCTAAACCCTAAACCCTAAACCTTAAACCCTAAACCCTAAACCCTCTAAACCCTAAACCATAAACCCTAAACCCTAAACCTCTAAACCCTAAACCCTAAACCCTAAACCCTATAAACCCTAAACCCTCTAAACCCTCTAAACCCTAAACCCTCTAACCCTAAACCCTATAAACCCTAAACCCTAAACCCTAAACCCTATAAACCCTAAACCCTAAACCCTAAACCCTAAACCCTAAACCCTAAACCCTCTAACCCTAAACCCTAAACCCTCTAAACCCTAAACCCTAAACCCTATAAACCCTAAACCCTCTAAACCCTCTAAACCCTAAACCCTCTAACCCTAAACCCTAAACCCTAAACCCTCTAAACCTTAAACCCTATAAACCCTATAAACCCTATAAACCCTATAAACCCTAAACCCTAAACCCTAAACCCTAAACCCTATAAACCCTAAACCCTAAACCCTAAACCCTAAACCCTAAACCCTCTAACCCTAAACCCTAAACCCTCTAAACCCTAAACCCTAAACCCTAAACCCTAAACCCTAAACCCTAAACCCTCTAAACCCTTTAAACCCTAAACCCTCTAAACCCTAAACCCTAAACCCTAAAACCCCTAAACCCTAAACCCTAAACCCTCTAAACCCTAAACCCTAAACCCTAAACCCTAAACCCTAAACCCTAAAACATAAACCCTCTAAACCCTAAACCTCAAACCCTAAACCCTCTAAATCCTAAACCATAAACCTCAAACCCTCTAAATCCTAAACCCTAAACCCTCTAAATCCTAAACCCCAAGCCCCAAACCCTCTAAACCCTAAACTCCAAACCCTAAACCCCAAATTCCAAACCTTAAACCCTAAACCCTAAACCCTAAAATGTCTTGTGCACAAACTTGTGGTTGAACTGTCTTTGCGTAAGCACCAATTCCTTGCAGAAGAGCCACGAAACGGCATGCAATTCCTAAACCCAGGCCAACAAACAAAAGAAATAAGTGACAACATTAGCCATATAATAATACCGACCCAAAGATAAATCAGCAAAGATACAGCCACTAGAAAAAATACAAAACTATTAATCAGACTAACATACAGCCAAGTATTGACAATACAAAAACAATAGAAAACAATCAACAAACATAAGGAAGAATTAAATTAGACAATGAAAAGTATGAAGGAGTTGTATTGATTTCAGCAGTGGGGGATGTGGACAACCAAGTATTTGAGGCCCTGGCACCTCCCTCTAACAGACTTCCTTGCAATCCATCCCCCTGCCCTCTCACGCCCGAACCCTATTTATCCACTTCCCCGCCCCCACGTCACTAATAGAAAAGATACTAAGAGACAACCAATAACTGAAAGGAATAACCCCATGAACAAATCACTCGGCACAAAAAAAAATCAAGCTGATGCTCGATGTTGCTGATAATGGAGATTATCGAATAAGAAACAAATATTCAGACATAAATCGGTAATACAGCACCACACCAGCATATACTACGCAAAATATACAACAAATTGACAACAATCTCTTCGAAATACCAGACCAATAAGCATAGAAATTAAATCCAAAATTAACACAATCAGTCGGTAATACCAGAACAATCAGCACAAAAATCAAATTAAAAATGAAAAACCACACAAGAAAAGCCAAATCACGTAAATAAACTTACGAATTAGATGAGAGAGGTCGGAATTATACCGACGGTGTGCACTGAGGTGGCGGTCGCAGAGGTTGCGCTTGACTGCTGCGTTAGTTGTTCTAGCTGCAGCAATGGTGGAGCTCGTACTCAGGTCGCGTTGCCGCTGTGCTGCGCCACTGGTGGTGCTTGTCCACGTCCGCTGTGCGGCGGAATATTGTGTATTGGCGGTTGTGTTGAAGAATGGAGGAGGTGAGGTATGGTCGAAGTGAACAGGGGAAAAAATGGCGATGGAGAGATGCATAGACGAGTGCGATGGAGAGAGAGAGAGACGGGAGGTGCATAGAGGGAGGCGAGAGGTGCAGAGAGGGAGACGGGAGACGGGAGGCGGGAGGTGCAGCGAGAGGGAGTGCGAAGGGGGGTCGGGGGTCAGGATTAGATGTGCAGACAGGGGAGCGGGGCGGGACGGGACGGAACGGATAAGAAAAGGTGAGGAACAGTAATAAAAATAGGAACGCGTTTTCGACCGTAAGATATCTCAGATCCAACGGTTGAAAACCGTTCCTACGTTTGTACAGTAGAAATGGTCCGCACATGATCGTTTACCTATATATATATATATATATATATATATATATATATATATATCTTAAATAAAGTTAGATTAAATAAGGTTAAAATTAGATAAAAAAAGATCAATTTTAAAATTAGATAAAAAAGAATTAAAACACACATATTTTTTTTTTAAATAAGATCAAAATATAATCAGCGTAGGGTTGATCTAATTAAATATGTCTGTGGTTAAGAATGGTCTATCAAAAATGAGAGTACGTAATTCTACTATCCTCTTCTATGTCAAACACTTTATTTTATAAAAGAAAAAAAAAGTTTGTACATATAATATATCAATTAAATTACTAAGAAAAACATTCATACTCCATAGAAGAGGCAGCCTCGGTTCTAGTAAAAGAAGCAGAAGGCATCCTACTAGTATCATTGATCCAAGTACTACCCAAAGACTCGCTCCTTTCAGACTTTTTTTCCATTCTCTTAAACTCCCTTACCCTATAAGCCTTGTACAAAAAGAAACCCACCAAACCAGCGAACATCAAGCCAATGAGACCACCCACAAAACCAATCAACCACCATTTCCACAGCTTTATATTCTTCCTCTTCTTCTTCGTCTTCACGGGCAAAGGCGGAGACGACGGGATAGCAATGGCAAAGTGCCCTTGAGCGTGACTCGAACACACATTCTCTTGATCATCACCGACGGCCATATCGCTTAACTCAACCGATCCGCTTGGATCGAACCTCAAACATTTCTTTTTTCCTAAAGGCGGCCGACGATCACGATCGATTAACAGGTTAGAAAACTTGACCTTGATTGGTTCCCCTCTTACGCTTAGATTAAGAAGAGGCGGCGGAGTACTAGTAGCAGCAGTACTCTTGTCATTGTTGGCATTAGGGCTTGCATAAGCCAGGAAACTGGTGACGGAAGTAATGATAGTGTAACCTGCAGGGAGGTCATAGTACCGAGAAGATAGATTTTTTCCGAGGTTTGAGAAGATTATATCGACTCTCTCGACGTAAGGCCTAGTCGTTATCCTTGGCGGTATGTCGAATGATTCGAACAAGCCATGGAGCCCTCTTGCCCAGAGATTGCTACTTCTTAATCTAATAACGGAGACTTGCATGGTATTTAATGGCGGCGGAAGATCGGTAACGCTGACGTTGTATAGGACGCCGCTTTTGTGGTTTGATCTCATTAAGGTTGAAGATGATAGGTTGTAGATGTACGCACTTAATGAGTTTGGATCACCGATGGCGGGAGTACCTCCTGCAGCAGCTAATGATGGTACTACTATGAATATTGTTGAGAATAGGATGACTAACATTATTATTGTTATCGACGGCGTCGTCGGCGGCGAAGATAGATCATGTGTGATATCGATCCGATAGATGATGGCATACCAGCATCTTAAACTCCGGTACTCAAAATTGGACCCAATCTATCAATCCTTTTTCTTCTTCTTTTCCTTTCTTCCCCTTGTTAGCCACAAAAATAATAACATGAACTGTTCCCGATCATCAACATCTTTAATTAATTTGTCGGCGACGTATACGTGCCTATATACGTTGATCTGCAGGTTGATGCCGAGGACTTCAAATCAATCTCTTAATACATAGTGCATGTGAAATGAATTGCTGAACCGATCATAAAGGTCATGATGTAGATACGAAACCCATGCATTTATACTTACTTTGATTAGGGTTGAAGAGCAGGGTTTGAGGGAAGAAGAAGAAGAAAGGGGAAAACTGAAAAGAAAGGAGAGTTCCGTACAGATGTGCCGGACGGCGATGTATAATTGATATTTAGTTATAAATAAGAGAAGAAAGACAATCTTCATGGCGAAGAATAAGGACACTAGCTAACTAATATGATATATATAAACACACACACACACCCAGACCAGTATTTTCAACAAAACTTTTGGTCTATGTACTGGCAATTGGCTGTCGTAATAGTACGTATTATTTATATATATATATATAATGAATATGAATATATATATATATATAGACCGGTACGAAGTCTTTGTTCAAGCTAACATACAAACTATAGATGTCTTATTTTAGTTCACATGACAGCATATGTATATATATATATTGGTTGTTGGCTAAGCTAGTTGTCTATATATGCATAGAAATTATGTAATTAACGAGCTGATTAGCAAGGTCCCCGTCCTGTGGTGATCCATTTATTTCTTTCCTCACACAACCTTTTAATAATGTTGACTTTGTCTTTATACTGATCGTTAAAACCTCAATAAATACAATCAAATAAATTAATAGGAAAAATTGTTGTAATAGATATAACTATGATAATTAATAAAATAATTATTGATAGATTAATATAATCTGCTAATTTATCAAGATTATTATAATAATAATATAATATGGAAGCGTATTTGAATCTATAACGCGGAAATAACTGATGGATTCGGGACAAGGACAGTACTAAGGTCTTTTGGGTTGGACATATGCTCGTCAGTCTCTACTGATTGATGAGAATCTAATAGGATGAAGTAGTGTGTGACTTAGGAATCACGATCCTATATATTGAACACTAATCTGTTGTCTATCAGATTATTCTAGTCCGGTCCATCAACAACCTAGAATACCTAGTATCTCTATACATCCAGACCCATATCTAATTAGATACGTTAAACCCAATAATGTATATACAAATATGATCACTTATATGCGGACATAATTTATACTACAAACCGCAATTCTTATGGTTCACATATAAGCCCAAATGTTGGATAAAAACCCAACAATCTTCCACTTGGGCTATATGTATGACTTTATAACCACGAATTGCAAAATAACTACATGAGCTCAATATTGTTGTCATTATAAAATCTATCTATAACCAATCTAGTCCATTAGTCACACCAACATAGGATCAAAGGGACTTTCGTCACATTTTTTCGTAACTAAACCTTTAATTGTCATATATGCGGATATAACTAAATGACATAAATCAAGATGTGGATGTGCAGCATGAAAGTTTCATGTAATGTGATCTTGACATACCTATTTCCAATTGGTCCACCTTAAAACTTTAGTGAGATTAAATAATCAACAAAGTCTGGAACTTTATTTCTATAGAAAATATATGGTAAAAAATGTCCATAATCCAAAATAAAGTGTCCATATATAGAGCAAATGAAGTGACACACTCCCACTGGAACTAAACATCAGTAGCTGACATAACACCTATACGAGCAACATGCTTGAGAAATTATTTGGCTTGTAAAGCCTTAGTGAGTAAATCCTCTATCATCGAGTCTTTATTAACTTGCTCTATAGATAATTCTCCTTTTTATACTTTCTCTTTAACAACCAAGTATTTAATGTCAATAATTTTTTATTTTGTAGAACTTAGGTTGTTATTATAATACTGAACTGCGGCCTTATTGTCACATAACATTTTAAGTGTTCTTTCAATACCGTCAACTATATTCAGCCCTATGATAAAATTTTGCAGCTATATACCATAAGTGGAAGCCATATAATATGCTACAAATTCTACTTCTATAGTGGAAGAGGCCACAACTATCTGCTTAGCACTCTTCTAAGAAAAATACCTCCAATCATTAGGAAAACAAAACATGATGTAGACTTCATGCTATGTTAGCATCCAGCTACAAAATTAGAGTAAGAATATCCTACGATCTCAAGCTTTTCTGACCTTGGACATGTGAGCATGTAATCTTTTATTTTCTGTAAGTATTGCATAACTTATTTGGTTGTTATCCAATGGTTTAGTCCTAGATTACTCTGATATCTTCCAAGCATCCCAATGATGTATACATTATCCGGACATGTACACACTTAATCATGCATTAGACTTCCCTCTACTAAAGCATAGGGAATACTTTACATTTGCTTTCTATTAAAATCATTCGTAGAGCACTGTCTGAGACTAAATTTGTCTCATTTAGCAATATAGGTGTTTTCTAATTTGTAGTTCTACATGGCATACCGCTTGAGAAGTCTTTCGACATAAGCCTTTTATGATAGTTCTAGGATACCTTGAGAATGATCCCGATGTATCTTTATTTCCAATACAAAAGAGGCATTGCCAATATCTTTCATCTCTAAATTCTTAGCTAGAATTATCTTGGTCTTATGTAACAAACTTATGTCATTATATGCCAACACTATGTCAACAACATACATAACCAAAAAAATACATTTACTCCCACAGAATTTACGGTATACACATTTATCCATCAGGTTCATCTCAAAACCAAAAGAGGTAATAACTTGATGAAATTTAAATTACCATTGTCAAGACGCTAGCTTGATCCCATCTATGGATTTATTCAGTTTGCAAACCATATTCTTTGGGTCTCCCGGCACAAAGTTTTCTGGTTGCACCATATAGATTGTTTCCTCAATGTCACCATTAAAAAATGTTGTATTTACATCCATATGATATAACTCAAGAATAAAATGTGCCACTAACACCATGATCACCTTTAAGGAATATCTAGAAGAGATCGAAGAAAAATGCCTCTTTAAAATCTTCTCCTTCTGTTTGTGTATATACCTTTGCGACAATACGTGCCTTATATCTCTCCACATTTCCCTTTGAATCCTTTTTTGTCTTAAATATCTATTTGCAACCAATGTATTTATTTCCTTTAGGTAATGGGATAAGATCCCATACATCATTATCCATCATGGACTTTATTTACTCATTCATGATATCAATCTACCTTTGAGAATCCAAACTTTCCATAGTGTGATGGAAGTTAATTGGATTATATTTCATCACGCCAATGCCTACCTCATGTTCTAGGAGGAATATAATATAATCATCCAAAATATCACTTCTTCTTTCTTTGGTGGATCTCCTTAGCTCTTGAGGTTGTTGAGCTTGTTCTTATGGAACTTCTTATGGAACAATCACCTCATTATCAATAGGTGGTTGTTCAACATTGTCTTGTAGAGGCTCTTGATTTTCTTCCTAATCAATGGCAGGTGCAAAGACTTGCACATCAGAGACAACACTAGGAATTATAATCAATTCCTTCTTAAAGATAATGTCCCTTATTTATCCCCATAATCTCAACATCCTCAAAGAACGTGGAACTTCCTGTTTCAAAAATCGACCTGATTGTGGGATTATAGAACTTATATCCCCTTGATCACTTAATGTAACCAAAAAAATAGCTACTAATTGTTTTGGAGTCTAATGTATTTTCATGTAGCCTATATGGCCTAGCTTTAGTTGGACATCCCTAAATATGAAAATGTTTTAAACTAGGCTCTTTCCTGTTCAAAGTTCAGAATGTGTTTTAGTACCTGCTTTAGTTGATACTCTATTCAGAATGTAAGCAGTTGTCTTTAGTGCTTTTCAGAATGACTAATCATACTCCTTACCATGGCCTTAAGAGTTTGGTTTTGTATTTCAGTTACACCATTCATGTTAGGAGAACTTGGCATAGTGTATTGTGAGATGATTCCACACTCCTTTAGGAATCTAGCAAAAAGCTTCGGACATTATTCACCTGAATATCTGCCATAATATTCACGACCCGGTCAGATTTAACGCACTCGATCTTTTTTTGAGTTGGTTCTCAAATTCACACAGTTAGATCTAACACGTCTAATGATTTTGAATTTTTATGAATGAGATATAGGTAGTTATAGCGTGAGTAATCATCTATAAATGATATGAAATACTAGTGACCATTCTAACGTGAGTAATCGTCCACAGTTATTCATGTGAATCAATTCTAAGATGTCTAAAGATCTATTTGCACATGTTCTCTTTATTTTGGTCTGCTTTCCCTTAACATATTCAACACAATTGTTTAAATCTGTACATTCAAGGGAATCTGAAATGCCATCGGACACAAGTCTCTCAATTCTTCTTTTTGAGATGTGACCTAAGCGCTTATGACATAATGACACTAAATTATATTTGCTTCATTTACGTTTAGTACTACATGATTCTACATGAAAAGTTTCATGATATGAAGTGATGACATCAATTATATATAGGTTATCATATGTACACAATGAACCAATACCAATAATATTTGAATTTAATAAAAGACTAAATTTATTATTTATTATTTTCAAATGAACAATAATAATTGGATCTGTCCAATAAGAAAATAGAAACCAAATTCAATCTAAAATACGGTACCATAAAAGTGTCTTTCAAATCCAAATATTGACCGATTTCTAACAAAAATCTAAAAGTGCTAATCGCTTCAACTATTACTACCTTGCCATCTTCCACATAGATGTATAATTCACCAACATTTGGCTTTTAGTTGCTTAGGCAACCCTACATAGAAACACTTATGTTAGTAGCATAATAATCTAGCCAACAGGAATTTCTAAGTATTAAAGCTAAATTAAGCTCAAAACAAACCAAAGCAAGGATTGTACTTTTATTCTTGCACCATGCATGATACTTTTGACAATCCTTCTTAACATGTCCAGTATTTTTTACAAAAGAAGAAGTTGTCTTTTTCCCTCTATTTTTTTTTGGATTGGACCCTTAAGAGCAGCTTTATTCTTTCTCTTCATGCCCTAACTTTTAGGGGTAAATGCTAGATGATCACTTTTAGTCTTATCTTACTTCAACTTTCTTCCTCTTGCATGCAATATGAAATGAGCTAATTAACAGTCTATTTCTCCTTTTGGCAGTTGTAACTGACCTTAAATTGACTGAATTGTATAGGAAGAGAGATCAATACTAAATGTATGAGTAAGTCATCTGACAACGTAACTCGAGCTTTAGTGCCTTAAGTTTTTAGGCAATGTTATACATCTTGTAACACCCCCAAAATTTACTCCTGAAATTTTTTTTGAAAGAATAAAGAGGAAGCTAGGATAGAATTTGGGGAATGTTACCGCCACATCTAACACAAGATAAATGTCCACCATCTATCTCATGCTAGATGTAAGGCTAAAACCTGTCAAACAAAATTTCAAACATCTATGACGTGAGGATAAACCCCCATAAGGAGATATATATCCACAAGCAGATGGCAAGTGAATCAATTCACTAAATAAAATCATCGCTGAATGAATCAGCAGAACCTGTAAAATAAATTCGAATTTTAAAAGCTTATCAGAGTACGAGAAATTGAAAGTTAGTTACAATACCCTTGAAGTTTTAAATACAACACTTGTAACTTCCAAAGATGAATACAGTTAAATAAGATAAAACCCGATAGATCAAGTTTCGAATTGCCTACTCTCTCAAACCAAGCCTTCCACCTAAATACAATATTCGATCTCAAACCTGCACAAGAGGTCTGCTCCCCACCATCAATGGATCATCACAGGATCCATTCAACCAAGGTAGTATCGGTACGGGTCCAATACTGAGTAAATCCCACTACCCTGTCTTATAGGAGAGACGTACACTATAACATCAAGTGCATATTAAATCATGGTACATTATGTTGATACAATATTATGCATACTCAAAACCCACATCATAAGTCCTACCATACACATATAATAACATGCGAAACATATGTAACATCTTATACCAATAAGAGATTCAGATAACCCAACCGGGCATTTTTGGACAACGCCAAACCAAACCAAGCTGAATCGGGTATTTATCAAGCGGGCATTTAGCCCCACGAACATTAATTAGGGACATGTCTAGCCCCGAACATTACTTAGGGACATGCTCAGCCCCGGACATTACTTAGGGACATGTCTAACCCCAGTCGAGTAGACTCATACTTTAAATCTCTAGTAAATATAGTTGATTCACATCATAGTATTTATCAATTCATGTGAGTGTGGGAACCCCACTATTATAGCCGGTGGAATGGTCACGAGGGCCATGCCCTGCCACTATTATAGCCGGTGGACCGGTCACGAGGGTAACATACCCTGCCATTATTATTCGCTGGTGGACTGGTCTGGCCCCGACTCACATGATGTTTCACTGTAATTACTTTGTGTCTTTCCCATGTCTTATCGTTATTACGTTCAGTTTGTTGAGCACGGAATCCCCCACTATTATAGCCGGTGGAACGGTCACGAGGGCACATGCCCTGCCACTATTATAGCCGGTGGACCGGTCACGAGGGTAACATACCCTGCCACTATTATTCGCCGGTGGACCGATCTGGGTCCGGCTCAACATTTTCCTCTTTAAGTGATTAGTGTCTTAACGTGTCTTATTTAAAAGGATTTTAAAAGGCCACACGACATCCATCATAACTTGCAGCATACCCATATTAGCACATACCAAACAAGAGCACGAGAACATACATCGGTTCCAAGCTGCGCTACACAATAAAATAGATAACATATAGAATACAACATATAAACCGTACAAGGCATCCAAGACAAGTAAAACACATAGCACACAGGCGGCCTTAGTTACGTCCTTACGAAACACCCATAAGTGGAGGTAAGTAGAGACTTACATAAATCCGAAGCTAGCTAAGCGAGATAAGAGGGGGAGAGAGAGATCACTAGCTCGAGGATCCACAATAAGGCTTTCCTAGATCGCCGATAGAAATCGAAACTAGGTTAGAAACTATCTTATCAATTAATAATTCACATATTATAATTAAATAATCACAAACGAACACAAACGATCTTTCTTGGAAAACGTGTCCAAAACTTAGGACTTAAAAGCATAGCTCTATTAAGATTTACGATTAAATATAAATCAAAATGGATTAATACAAATACCACTTGGGACATCTCAAATTAATTTGGAAAGACCGAGAAAGAATAATCGATCATAAGTTAATTTATCGAAAATAACTTATTCATTAGGTTTTACAACTAAATAGGTAAACCAACCATTTACATAGAACCGAATCCAAACCAATTAGATTAAAACATAATTTAACTGATTTAAAACCTAAAGACAGAAATTGATTAGATAAAAGAACCATAGCAAAAATTAATTTTATAAAACAATCCCCGAAGATTAGGGTTTTTAATCCCCCTAAACTACAAATCGACTAAATCACTTCGATTACCTCAAATTGATAGTTTTAAAACACAATTAAACTAATTTTAGATAAATCTAGATAATTAATTTCAACAAAATAATCTTCCTAGTAGCCAATTTAAGACTATCCATATTCAAATTTAGGGTTTTAAAGCCCACAACACAAACTCGGGTAATTCAAATTAATTAATTCAAATTAAAGGTATTAGAAATCAATTAGGATCATTTCAACTATTTCTACAAATTTAATTTTAGAAAAACAATGATACACATGATCAATTTCATAATCTCACTTAAAATATAGGGTTTTAGGCCTAAAAATACAACTCGGTTGAATTCTATTAATTTAATCAAATTGAATGTTTAGAAATGCAATTAAACACATTTTATAACATATCAAATAATCAATTGATCAAAACCAATAAAAGAAATACCTAATTTAGCACAATTAGGGTTTTTGAGTCCGGAACACAAATCCGATCAATTCTTGCTAGAATATATAAATTGACGGTTCGGAAATGTAATTAAATGTATTCTAATGTAAATTATACAGTCAATTGAATAAAATGACCCGATTACACAATCCAATTTTGACCCGCAAGAGTTTTGACCTAAAAATCCAATTCCGATTATATACGCACAATTTTTCCAAATCAACGCTTCCTATATGAAATTAGATACATTTAAAAACATATTGTATAATCAATTTATCCAAAATGGCCAAACCGGGCGAATAAAAAAAAATTGGGCATAACCCGGCCAAAAATCCAATTTTCCAAAATTCCAACATAACCATACAATTAACCTATCCAAATCATTCTCGCAACACATATTTACATAAACAAACAGTTAATTTAGCTTATCACAAGCTAAATCATACTCAATTAAATCAAATCAATGTTAGGGTTTTTCAGAAAATTATACCAAACGAAAATCAATGAATCGGGACAAGGGAATGCCGGAGAAGCTTCGTCGGGGGACGGGGGTGGCTCGCCGGTGATCGGGCGGTGGCGCGAGCTGCACGGCTTGTCCCTACTATGGTTGTTTGTTGATGGTGGCTCTGTTTCAGTCGTTGTTGCGGCTGCTGCGCGGCGTCGCAGGTGGTGGCCGGTTGGCTGGCGACTGTCGACGAAGGAGGAGGGAGGAGCTGGGGAGAAGGAGTCGGCTAAGGGTTTCTGCTGCAGTTGGCTCGAGACAGGATCAGGGAGCAAGGGTCTGACGGGAAAGAGAAGAGAAAGGGAAGCAGGGAAAAAGGAAAGGAAGAGAGGGGGGTCGAGGGCACCGGCTGGGTTGGCTGGTTTTTTTTTCTCATATAAAATAAAATACTAAATATTTAAAATTATTATTGGAAGATTTTATCTAAAATTCATTAAACAAAAATTATTTCGCAAGGTTCTGAAAGGTTAAAATTAATAAAAGAATTATATAAAGAATTTCATAAACATTTTCGAAAGAGTTTACCAACGAACGAAAATTTTATATTATTTATGAAAATACATTATAAGACCTCAAAAAATTATTTAAAAACATATAATAAAATATTTAGGTCAAATTCAAATAAACCGAGACTAATTTAAATAATTTCCGAAATCGGTTTCCCGCAAACTGAAAAGGGTAAAACTGAAGAAAATTAATTTCAGAAAGAAATTCATAAATAAGTTTCGAAAATATTTTTAATTTAAAACTTCCCAAAATATTAAAGATTTTAGAAACAAAGAATTTCAAAGTCGGAAATATTTTCTACGGATAAAATTATTAAAATAAATTTAACTATTTAAACAGAAATTCCATAATTTAAATAATATAATTCGTTAACGAAATATAACTCCAAAATAATGTGATTAAGTTACAATCGAAAACGAATCCAAAATATTAAAAATCAAAATACGAGAAAGGATGGGAATACATATTTTTAACCGAAAATCGAAATCATAAGAATATAATAAAATCATTGTCGTGAACGAATTTATCTAGCATGGTTCACAACGACAACAATTAATTAAATTCAATTATGAATTCGAAATTGTCGATAAATCCATAAAATGAATCGAAATTAAAATAATTAATTGTTTACATCAAATTATGCTAATAAAATCATTAAACTTAATAAATTTGGATTTTAAAAATATGGGATATTACACATCTCCATTATGTACTTTCTGATATTTCCTTCACCTTTATACTTTAAACAAATTAAGCGCTGTAAAAGAGTGCTTGTTTTAACCTTATTGATTTTTACAAAATGTTTTTCAATTTTGGTAAGGAAATCCTTAACATCAATGATCTCATTAGAGAATCCATCCCTGATAGCTTCTGGAATGCTGCGCTTGATGATCATAAGACCAATGTGATTAGAGTGATCCCACTTCTCAAATTTTCTTTTCTCATCAAAGGAACTTTCTACCATCAGATCAATGGGTTTCGCTAAATGAAGTGTATGGTCTAGATCCATGCAGCCAAAGACAAGTAAAACATTGTCCTTTCATTCCTTAAAATTATTCCCGTTCAGCATGGGAATAGAGCTTAAGTTGGCAGATAAATTAGTAGCAGACATAATTGTATAGAAAACACACCAATAATGTAAATATACACGCTCACAAGGAAAGTTCATCATAAACAATCAATAAATTTAAATAATGTTAATCCCATCACAAGAAATTGGTGCAACATTAATATCAAGTCTTTGGACCAAAATATTAACTACAAGTGGTGTTCTTGTTGTAGTGATCAAACACTAGTAATAAGGCTTGTTAGATGATGAGATAATCTTTGGATTAACTCATTGTCCACCTGACATCCAAATAATTACCATATATTTATCACCATAGGTATATATAAAATTCTGTCAAAAAGTTGCCTTCCTTTGGGTTGACAAATTATCTGCATGAATAAATATATATACATAAACATCTAATAATTTAAATAAACTAATTTTTGCAAAAGAGGTCACTTTGACGATATATTATACCAATTAGCCTATCTACTAATATTAGACAACCAAAATTTAAATAAATTGATCACTTAATTTTATTCATAAATATGGACCTAAAATATTAGGATTGACTTTATTTAGATTTAATATCCATAAAAATATATATTAAATATAACCTTATTAGCATTATAATGTAATTAATACTAAATAACACACATAAAAGGTCCACATAATAATTTATTAACTTACAACAAAATAAACATATAATTAAATTAATTAGGCTAATTATATTACATTAATAAGCTTATTTCAATAATATAAGATTAATGAGTATCAAATAAATAGCCTAAAAGTACTAAAATTGAAAACTAAGCTAACACAACCAATAAGCCAAAATGAACCAAAAAGGCCCAATAAAGAATCGACCCAATACGCTGGAGAGGGGTTGGCCAAGAAATCCAAATATTAAGATAAGTCGGTTGCACAATAAAATAAGAATATCAGCTAGACGTCGGGAATAGAGATGGCAATGGGTCGGGTCTGGACCGGGTCCAGCCATACCCAGACCCGGACCCGTTTATATTACCTAGACCCAGACCCGATCCAGACCCGTCGGGTCTTAAAAGTTCAGACCCAGATCCAGATCCATCGGGTCTAGTAGGTAAACGGGTCATAAATGGGTCCGATTATTTTTTTAAAAAATAATTAATAATTTATGCTAATACAAATACATTTATATTTTATATAACTTAATATGTATTTGTTTGTTAAAAAATCATTTAAGTGAAAAAATAACTATATTAAAATAGTTATATTAACTTTTCAAATGGTGTTTTAATGCTTTTAGTAGGAATGTAAATAGGTCGGGTTCGGGGTGGGTATACCCATATCCGTATCCGATAATAAAATCCGTATTCAAATCCGTACCCGAATCCATATCCGCTAACATATCCATATCCGTATCCATTGGATATCCGTTACTCGATGAATTATCCGTTTACCCGTTAATGGATATTATCCGATGGATAAATCTATCACCCGACAAATAAACCCATTTAGAGTTAAGCTAAATGATAATTCTAACTTTATATATACTATAATTATTTTAAAATTAAGGGTAAAAAAATAATTATATATCGGGTAAACAGGTACGAATATGGATACGGGTATGGTTACGGGTACGGGTATGGATATCCCATACCCGTATCCGTACTCGAACCCGACGGGTATTTTTTTTCCATCTTCCATACCCGTATCCATATCCGTTGGGCAAAATCCGTCGGATTTCGGGTAAAATCCACTTCATTTATATCCCTAACTTTTAGAATACAATGTTATACATAATGTTTATAAAGTAAGCATACAAAAATAAAATTAAAAAAAAAATGAATAAGGAGCTTATATAAGATTAAAACAATAATGACAAACATAATATTAGTATGTATTTATATATGTATACATATATATATATATATACATATATATAGATACACACACATATGTATATTAAACGAGTCTGGCGGGTCGGGTATGGATCTAGAACTGAACCCAGACCCAAACCCTTTAAGATATATATGGATCCAGATCCGATCTAGATCCGTCGGATCTAAAAATCATGGACCCAGACCCGCTAAAAATGAGGCGGGTCTAGCGGGTCTGGGTCGGGTCCGAGACCCATTGCCATCCGTAGTCGGGAACACTTAAACTCAAGGCCTAGTCTCAGGTTCAAGATTCGGGCATGACCAAACTCTCATTTTTTATAATTACTAAAATTCCATTCATTAATTAATGCCCTTCCTTAATTCAAACCATAATCTCCTGATTCTCCTCTAATCTCTCTAATACTTTGTATTCTACACGACATCCATCCAACCCTTGTCAGCAATCATCGCCCGCCGCCAGCCTGCACCAACAGCCGTTGCCACCCATTACTGGGCGAAAAGATGTGCTGGTTGCCGCCCAGATCCGGACGTCTTCCACCGACCACCAGCAGCGGCCAACGCCACCACCAACCCAGCATTTGAGCCAACCAAGCTTCTAAGGGCGACGACCAAATCTGAAGCCAAACAAGATTGGCGATGGACGAGGGCGACAGATGAGGGAGACCAGCCAAATAGAGAGAGAAATAAGTGAACCAGAGAGATAACAGACAAAAGAAGTGAAAATAAAAAGGACGAAGGGAGAAAAAACCGATGACCAACAAAATCAGAGACCGACGAGCCAACCAGATGAACAAACAGTAGTAGAGAGGCAAAACAGTATCGTTCAAAAATAAAGAAAACAAAACACAGAAGACTACAGTAGAATAGTCCCACAGATACAAAAAAAAAAGTCAAACAGTTGAATAGTAGAAACATTTATCGAACATTATCGAAGTCTACTTTTGCGGAACAAAAGTTATTTTCTTAGGCCATGATCGGGACGAGGGAAATTGATTAAAGAGAAATAATTAAGGGAGGAATGATTAAGGGGATAATGATTAAGGAGAAAAATTTATCCACCATTTTTGTTTGGTATGTAAGGGTAAATTATTCAAGGAAATATTTTTTTTTATGTTTAGTTTGAGAGAAATAACTTATATTAGAATAATATTTTATTTTATTTTATTTATATTAAAAATTAGTAATATTTTTATTAGATATAAATAATTATTTATTACATAAATTAAAATTTAATATATTAAATTTTTTAATTTAATTTTTATAAATCTAGAAGAAAAAACAAAAAACAAAACAAAACAGATAAACCCCACTAAAAAAACAGAAAGAAGAAGAAGAAACTCATACGCATATATCATCATACATAGAGAATAATACCATATAATTATAAACCAACCAGCCATATAATTATTTATTGATTAACCATTTACGTGAACCAAATCTGCCGATTCTAATCACACACACATATATGTGGATGAGAGGATAGAGAGGAAGTTGAAACTCTCTTTCTACACACCTAAGAAAATCTTCAGAAGATGGAAAAAGTACGGACCCGACCTAATATGCTTATTGGACAAATTTTTGACATCTGTAAAACACAACTTTTATCATTCAGCATATGTGGTGTGAGCTTCCTATGATGCTTCGAATTTCATTATCTTGGGCGGGATATCACAACCTCAACTTCCAGCACCACCGATATAAAAATCAATTATCACTTCTTTTGAGGACAACCCAACTTTCTTCAATCTATGACAGTCTCTAACGGTAGCCTCACTCCTTGCTCTCAAGGGGGCACATTACAAGGAGCGGCCTGTATAAATGGTGGACCCATAAAGCCTCCCAGGCTTTGACCAATGAAGTAATCAAACCACTCGAGCAATTGGATCTCTTGCTATCTGTACTCATTTCCTGCTAACCAACTCTGCTGATTCTCTCAGGTATTGCAGCGGGCAATTTTCATTGTCTGGATAAGTTAGAAGGAAGATGAATCGTACTCAAAGTTTCTAATTATAGGATGGATATTGGTCTACTTGATCTGAATAAAAAAAAATTATTTCCTTGACTATACATTAAGATTTTCGAATCATGTACACAAAAGAACTTACCCACAATCTTTAACCTGCTCAGATTCTCCGCACACCGAATCTCAAAACAACTCTCTCTCTCTCTCGGACTCTCGGTTATCACTTCAAACTCTTAAGTTTACTTGGCCATCGATCCCTACTCTAGAATTGGTGCCCTTACATCTTCTAGCTCTAACGGAATGCTTGCATTGTGTTATCAAACAGTTTAAGAATGCTCGAATGATCTGGTTTAGCTCTTATTTGGGTTTGCATATTACAGATTCAGATTCTTCTTCTTCTTCCTCAAGACATGATTAACCAAGTTGATTAACCCTTTACTCCCACCGAGTTACAAATTTCCTCCCGTCGAGTCAGGAACAGAGTCGCCCGGCTTTAAAAAACCCACAGCGATGGCCCCCGAGCCACACAACCATGTTTCTAAAAGCAGCGCGGCAACCAACGACAGCAGCTCTAATTCTAGCCCTCCGCCATCCGGGTCCTGAACCATGTCGTAACAGTACGAATAATACATGTACCGTTCCCAGAACCACTTCATGGAGCGACGCCTTTCCGGCGTAATATAAGAATAGTCGGCTACTTCAAGGCCAGCCTTCTTCTCTTCACAGTCTTCGCGGGCAACATTAGAGGAGGAGGAGCTGCCGCCGTCGTCGTCGTTGCGGTAATCGTCGTAGTTGTCGACGACAGACGATATAGTAGCCGACGTGGATGACAATGGATGTCAGTCGAGTGGATCGACGGCGCAACCGTGGAGGACGAAGTCTTTATGACAATGGCTGTCGGTCGAGTGCTTCGACAGGTAGCTTCGAGAGGCAGGGAGGCAGTGAATAGGGAAGCTAAGGAGCATCGGGTTACCCGTGAGTTGAAAAGGGAAATTATTTTCCCTCAGCCGACATAAAATTTTTACACGAGTAAAAAGTTTTACTTATACCAAACAGGTATAAGAGGGGAAATAATTTCTCCTGTATTTTTTTAGGGGCCTTTACGGCCATTCCAAACATAGCCTTAATCTTAATAAATTTAGCAGTAACTCTACCACCAATTGATAGATTAATATAATTTACTAATCCATTAAGATTATAATAATAACACAATGTGAAAGTATATCTAAATCCATAATATAGGAATGACCGATGGATTTGGGATAAGGGTGGTACCGTAGTTTTCTAGATCTGACACACGCTCATCGGTCTCTATTGACTGATAGGAATAGAATAGGGCGAAGTTGTGTGTGACCTAGGGACCATAACCCTATATATAGACAACTGAATCGTTGTCTATCAGGTTATTCTACTTCGGTTCATCAACAACCTACAATACTCAACGTCTCTATACATATCTAATTAGATACATTAAGCCCAATAATTTGTACGCAAATATGATCACTTATATGAAAGACTAATTTAACAACAACCTGCAATTCTTATGGTTCACATATAAGCCCAAACATTGGATAAAAAAACCCAATAATTATTATTTACATTAGTATAATAATAATAATAATAATAATATCAATATCACCATGAATTAAAATAATAATTAAAATAATTTTTATTATCACTAGAAGATATGTAAGGTAATTTGAGGTTATCAAATATGGAAATTATAAAATTACCCAAATACATGTGCATATTTTTTTAGGGAAATAAAAATTTCTCCTATTTAATATTAACAAAAGGGGAAATAAAAATAAAAATAATAAAATCCACCTACTTGATTATATCTAATGAGGCAATAAAAAAATCTCTATTTAATATTATCTAATAGAATAAAAAAAATCCCCTATTTAATTTTATCTAATGGGGCAATAATACAAAATTCTCTATTTGGTGTTATCTAAGGAGAAGGGGGATGACTAAATCCCCTTAATTGATAATGTAATAAAAAAGGAAAATAGTGTAATAAAACACTAACAAAGAAAATAAAACACAACAACTAACACTGTAAACTAACATAAAAATAAATAAATAAGCAACCACTAATAATGAGAAAAATATGGATATGAAAATTTTAAAACAAAAAATATAAAAAGATAAATAAAAATAGATGAATACAAATATGATAAATGTGCTAGGAAATTTAAAATCTACCACTAGACTAGATTGAAATATAACAATAATTTCTAAGTCATCTTTTAATCACAAGAAAGAAACTAGCCAAGTTTCAAGATAACATCAGGTTTATATATCTTATATTACTATCATAAAATAATTAATATGATAAAGCGTCAATATTAAATCCTATTATATTCTAGTAATATAGTCTCAACATGGGACTCTTATATTTAATTAGATTTAAAGCATTAAATACTAATGGAAGACCGCCAATATAAGCATCAAAACTAATACTTCAATAGTGTGTAGCTGTATTTACCTCATTTGACTCGCATATATCGAAACATTACACTACTTTTAGTTAAAATTATAAAACTGTTAGGTGAATTGTTAACCTATCTGCAACACACACACAGAGGATCATATGTAAGACATGATTTTAGTACAAACGTTGGGACAATTATAAGCCATACCATAGGGGAAATAAATGGTTGATATTTGATTTTGTACATATATGTATATAAAAGAAGCGGTGGCGATCTTATAATTTGTCATATATAAATTTTGTTTTAATCGGCTCACGCGCTAGAGTTGGGGCATGTACAACTAGAGGTGGCAAACGGGTCGGGCGGGTCGGGTTCGGGTCGGGTCATAGCGGGTCGGGTCATTAACGGGTCGGGTCATAGCGGGTCATTTGACTATTGCGGGTCGGGTACGGGTCGGGTCGGGTCACTAACGGGTCGGGTCATTTCGGGTCAATCAATTTGACGGGTCGGGTGCGGGTCGGGTCGGGTCATTAACGGGTCGGGTCATTTCGGGTCAATTTGGCGGGTCGGGTGCAGGTCGGGTCGGGTCATTAACGGGTCGGGTCATTTCGGGTCAATTTGTCGGGTCGGGTCAGTTGCGGGTCGGGTCATTTCGGTTGCGGGTCATTTCGGGTCAATTGTCGGGCCGAGTCGGTTTCGGGTCGGGTCATTTCGGTTCCGGGTCATTTCGGGTTAATTTATCGGGTCGGGTTAGGTCCGACTATTGGAGTTAAGAAAACTCGGATTCGGATAAATTTGGGTTAACTTGACTGGTGGTAGGGTGACTAGGGTCGGGTTGGTTTCGGGTCATTTTCTAGTTCACGTGAGTAGGTGGCTTCGGCCGGTTCAGGTCATTTTATATTTTCATGTAATAATATAATATGACAGGTTAGTTATGTTCGAGTTGTTTCGAGTTAAATTGATGGGTGGGGTCATTTGACTCATTTCATACAATTTGACGGGTTGAATTCAATTAGTTACGGGTTAACTTAATGGGTCGAGTTTTGACGGGTTTACTCATATTCGAGCCTAAGTAATTATCATTTCATAAATCATAAATATTAGAGACAGACAATCATAAGATTAATATTGCAGATAAAAGAATTAAAAATATTAAATGCGCTTTATTTTCACAAATAAATAGTAAAGATATTTATAAATTTTAATAATAAAAAATATTACGCTTTGAATCAGACAAATATATTTATCATTGATTATAATTTATTTGATAACTTAAAATATTTAATTACTTAAAAAAAGATAATTTTATAAAATAAAGATGATCAAAACAAGATTATACAATGTATAATTAATGATCATTTATTACATTGTATATATTAGATACAATAATAAGATTACTAGTAAAGATAAATGAAATAAGAATATTATATGTGTTTTATTTTTACAAAGGTAAATAATAAAAATATTTATAAGTTTTAATAGTATTATATTCGATTGCTTAAAATACTTATAAATTTTAAAAGTAAAAATATTAGATATCTATAATATATTATATTTACTTAATTAGTTAAAATATTTGATTACTTAAAAAAAGATAATTTTATAAAATAAAGATGAGCATAACAAGAATAAACAATGTATAATTATCATTTATTACATTGTAAATATTAGATACAGTCATAAGATTATTAGTAAAGATAAATGAAAAAAGATTATTATATGTGTTTTATTTTTACAAAGGTAAATAATAAAGATATTTATAAGTTTTAATAGTATTATATTTGATTGCTTTAAACATTTATAAATTTTACATGTAAAAATATTAGATGTTTATCATATATTATATTTAATTGATTACTTAAAAAAAGATAATTTTATAAAATAAAGGTGAGTATAACAAGAATATATAATGTATAATTATCATTTATAACATTGTAAATATTAGATACAATACAATACAATTATAAGATTACTAGTAAAGATAAATGAAATAAGAATATTATATGTGTTTTATTTTTACAAAGGTAAATAATAAAGATATTCATAAGTTTAATAGTATTATATTTGATTAACATTTATAAATTTTAAAAGTAAAAATATTAGATGTTTATAATATATTATATTTAATTAATTAGTTAAAATATTTGATTACTTAAAAAAAGATAATTTTATAAAATAAAGGTGAGCATAACAAGAATAAACAATGTATAATTATCATTTATTACATTGTATATATTAGATACAATACAATCATAAGATTATTAGTAAAGACTAAAGATAAATGAAATAAGAGTATTATATGTGTTTTATTTATACAAAGGTAAATAATAAAGATATTTATAAGTTTTAATAGTATTATATTTGATTGCTTTAAACATTTATAAATTTTACATGTAAAAATATTAGATGTTTATTGTATATTATATTTAATTGATTACTTAAAAAAAGATAATTTTATAAAATAAAGGTGAGCATAACAAGAATATACAATGTATAATTATCATTTATTACATTATATATAATAGATACAATACAACCATAAGATCACTAGTAAAGATAAATGAAATAAGAGTATTATATGTGTTTTGTGTGCTTAAAAATTTCAAGTTCTTGATCCATACTTGCGGTACGTGGATTTTTTGACACTTTTTAATATATTTTTAGCTCAATTTATACTGTTAGAATATATATATATAACACGGTTAATATTAACAGTAAAAAAATTTACCTACAAAAGTATTATTTTTTTATCCAATAATTTTTATATCATTTATTCTATCTTTTTTTTCATATTAATTTCTCTATATAATTTATCTTATTAATTTCTCTAGTTGTATTTATTTTATTAACATTATTATATTTATATTTTTATTGTAATATTTTTATTAATTATTATTATTATAGTAAAAAAAATATAATAAGTTATTTTAAACATAATTTAAATTAAATAATAACTTTATATATTTTCATTAATTGTTAATTATTATATATATATATATTCATATAAATTAAAAATTAAATAATATAAAATATAAATATTAATATTATAATTAACAAAAATAATTAGATATTGTAAATTTAAAATTGATGAACGTAGAATACTAAATTATATTTAAAGTAAATTAATAATATTAAAAGAAAAAATATAACTAAAACTTTAAATTTAGGGTTGTAACGTGAGATACTCTTGATACGAGGTATAGTTATTATTTGTTGGATTTTGTAGGTGATAAGTGATAAATTGATAACTAATAAATGATACTGTTATACTCTTCTATTAAGAGTTTCTTCAAATAGATGGATTAGTAGATGTAATGAACACGTTTTGAAAATCATTTTATAGGGTTATAACTGGATGTTTGTCTTTTTTATTTTGGTTTTTTATTTATTAATAATATATCTTATTAGGATATCATTAGTAAATAAGAATGGCTAGGGTAAAATTATGAAAAATAAGTACAATTTATAAAATACTATATTTTTTAAAAGCTTTAAATGAATAATAAAATATATGTAATTTATTATTATTATTATTATAATATATTTTGATGTCTGATCAGGTTAATATTGAGTCAGATCGGGTGATTGTCGGGTCGGGTCAACGTTGGGTCGGGTCGGCTTCGGGTCGGGTCAATAGCGGGTCGGGTCACTATCGGGTCGGGTCAATTACGGGTCGGGTCGGCATCGGGTCGGGTCAATGCCGGGTCGGGTCGCTATCGGGTCGGGTCAATAACGGGTCGTGGGTTGGGATCGGGTCGGGTCGGGTTCGGGTCGGGTTGATTATTATCGGGTCAGTGCCGGGTCGGGTCATTGTCGGGTCGGGTCTGGGTCGGGTCGGGTTGTTAATTTTTGCGGGTCGTAACGGGTCGGGTTTCGCTCGGGTCGGGTCGGGTTGGGCGGGTCGGGTCAACTTTTGCCGGCTCTATGTACAACGCTGGAGCCCGACGCTTTTTCTATTGTTTTATCTATTTTGTGGAGCAATGTATGTGAAGAGCAGCAGCGTATGAATTAGGGCTGTGCAAAAAATTCGGGATCCGAAAATCCGATCCGATATTTTAAAATCTGATCCGACATTTCGGATATCCGAACCGGTTTTATTCTAAAAGGATATCCGACATTCGGATATCCGTTTTTTTTTTGGATTATCCGATCCGACAAAATATCCGATATTTTGTTGATTATTTCAATAATACACCATATTATTATGTTTTTATAGTTTTAAGTTTTAAAATTTTATTTATTTTTATATTTTAAATATTTATAATAATATTTTAATACTTCTTTTAGATAAAATAAGATATTTATATGAATATAGATATGAATATTAATTGATATATGATCCTTATTTTTAAAAATATTATAGCAAAAGTTATTAAAATTGATAAAATAGTATTTTCATACGGATATTGGATATATCCGAATCCGGTCTATATCCGGTCTATATTTTTCGGATCTCCGCATCCCGGATATCCGGTCTAAAAAAATGCAGAGCGGATATCCGAAAAAATATCCGAATGGATACGGATATCCGGTTTTGCACACCCCTAGTATGAATGGTCAGAATGTGTGAGTTTAAGTATTAGACGTTGGTTAGAGCCTTGGTAGCGACACTTCGGCTCTTTTATGTGCTTTGGTTTTCTTTCGTAATATTTTCATTTTATCTCTTTATCCTTCTATTTTTTAGACTTGTTTAGGGTTTAGTATTTATTCCATTTATTTTAGATTTTTTAGATTTATTCAAGGTTTATAATTTACTTCATTTATTTTAGATTTATTTTATATTTTTTTAGGATTTAGGGTTTATTTATTTTAGATTTTTTTAATGTTTAGGATTATTATATTTGTTTTAGGTATTTTTGATTTTTTTGGTTTTAGGGTTTATTCTATTTATTTTAGGTATTTTAGATTTGTTTAATTCTAGGATTGATTTTATTTATTTTAAATTTATAGATTACTTTATGGTTTAGGGTTTAGGGTTAAGGATTTAGTGTTTAGGATTTAAGTTAATGGTTAGTGTTTAGTGTTTAGGGTTTATGGTTTGAGGTTTAAGGTTTATGGTTTGAAGTTTCGGGTATGAAGTTTAGGCTTAGATATTGGTTTAGATTAGATTTTTGGTTAGGTATTTATTAAATCTTGATTGTTGATCAAATATTAATCTAATGGTTAAAATTAGTTCCTACTTGTGTATGTTAGGGAGGGTTTGTATGTGACTCTCCCCATATACATACACATACATATGCATACATACATACATACATACATACATATATATATAGCGAGAGAGAGAGAGAGAGAGATACATACATACATATATACACACATACATAAATTATAATGCAATTATACAACCACCTAACATGAATATACTCCTACATATTGTGATTATAGGGAAGCAAGAATAAGCCGTGTACCATATAGCTATATATAAACAATAACAATTATAGTAGAATCAAAGGACAATTTCATAAAATAAATAAAATGTATTATTACATCTTAATCCATAGTTTAAAACTTCAATCAAGCCTCTAACATCAAGTAAATTAGCCACACAAAATATAACAATTAGTTTGAAAAAAAAAAAGACAGAGGAATTGGAATAGGAAAAGAAAGAACTAAAAAAATAATATGGATGATAAACTAGCAAATCAATTGGAAAAAAGTTTGCTTATTCTTCATCTAGAAATTTTCTTCTGATCCAATCTTATTTTTTTCTTCTCTACTTCAATTTTCCTTTGGAGGTTGTTCTTTTTTTTTCCTTCGGATATATGTGTGTGTATACACATGAATGATGGATGATTCTTGAGACTTTTTCTTTTCTTTATTAGATTCTTATACCGGGCTTCTTATTTTTTCCTCCTTATTCATTAGCTTGTGCTAGGTTTTAACTTAGTCTTCTTGTTGCAGGTTGTCGTACGTAGGATGGAGTCAATATTTTAAATTTCTTTTTTCCTTTTCTTTTATTTTTAGTTGTACCTATAAAACAAAAATAAGGAAAATAATAAATAACCTTATAAATTAAGCCTAGCAATTCTTTATTATATGAAATATTCTCATCTGGAACACTAGATTAAATTATGACCTAGATAAGTTTAGATTTAGAAACAATAAGTAGAGAGAGAAGTTGTAGATCTTGTTTTAGCTTTCCATAGCAATTTGAATCGCCTAAATCAGATTTTGTACCTAAAATGTATGGTTAAAATATGATAGGTTATCATATATTATGCAAAATTCATTATTTTAGCTTAAATAATTAAATACATGAGATAATTACCACTTAGGAAAAAGTTATAAATAACCTTACATATTATTTAAATATATGAACTGTAATTTCCCATATTTTGTGAAATTTATTAAGTGAAAAATTTTAGTGTTTAATTAGATTTCATGGTGTTTGATATATTTGGAACTACGATTGGGCTTGAGATAAAGTTGGATTTGAATAAGGAAAGAAAAATAAATTTAAAAAGTTTTTAGATAGGCTAATCAACTAGTTCTATGAACCAATCGACTAGTTTGTCATGTTAGGCAAAGGATTTTTCTCAACCAAATTGATCGATTGTTTTGGGGGACCGATCGACTATTCGATAGAAGAGTCGACTGGTAGGCCAAACTGATCGACTGGTTTGTCAAGCTAAGTGTATTTTCAAAACTCAATTTTTTGGAAAAATTCCTTATACCAAAATAGAACCTTGATAACCGCATTCCAAATTGTTCTTAAAGATTCTTAGCCTTCTTTATAATGTATTTGACTCGAAATACCACCTCTAACAAATCTGAGAAGCTCGATTTGGATAATTAAAGGGGGTGATGACCTTAGCTTTGTCTTCTTCCCTCTCTCTCCTCTGTATAGTTCTAGAATCGCTGCTTTGCTTCCAGACCTAATTTTGATTAGCTAGGAGATTCCTCCCACATTGACTTTCTATTTTTCCTCGTGTTTTTGGTATTTTTGGACTAAATCGACCTACACCTCTCCAAAATCACCATGTCATCCATAAAAGAGAGGTCAAACTACCTTAGACAAAATCTCTCTATTCAACTCAAATTCAAATATTAGGAATTAGGGTTTTTGATCTGTGTTAGACCACACTTGTGATTGTATTGATTTGTTGGCTATAAATAGCCCTAATCGTCCCTTCTATTCTCCTTTCTTTTCAGCCACTAAAAATACCTTAGCCCTAGCACTTGCCTTCCCCCTCTCCACTTTAAGCCTTGCATTCAAATTCCTTTTCTCTTCTGATCCTTCTCTATATCCCTCTTGTTTTATTGTTAAGAAAGAAAAAGTTATATTTAGGAGAACGTTGAGTTGATTTCAGCATAATCTTCCTCTATTTTCTCTTGGGTGCGGTATATCTGTTTTCCCTTTCTATATCAAGTTCTAATTTGTGAAAACTATTCGATGACTTTTGAGTTTAAACTTGTTGTTTTTAAGGTTTGGAGGTTGAGACTTCCTTCAAGCTTGAGTTTTCCTCCTTAGAGGAGAATTTTTTCTAAAACACAAAGTAAGTAAAATTCCTAATACTGTTGATTAAATGGAAATCCCACACATGGTTAGGGGATGGAAATGGTTAAGATGGGGTAAGTATATGAATACCTTACTTGTATATTATATGGGTCTTGTATGATCACGTAACCTCAGGAGTAATGTACTAATCACTTAAAGTGGAAGATGATCGAGTTGTGTATGGGTATGAGTTACCCAATCCTTGATTAGCTACCAGGGGTGGGTATGTATTTGGGTGTTTATTGGTTCCTTCTGGTTTTGCCTTCAGGCAGGAACTTAGTATATTCCAGTGTCTTACCTACTCTGGACACTAATGATGTACTAGGGGTATCAATACTAAAGAGTCTGGTTACTTAGGTGACTTTTAGCTTTAGCTTAGACATATATCCATTGGTGGTTACTTGGCTTTGATCGGACTTTATGTCCTTTGATTTGAATAGAATTCCATCATATATGAGACCATGGGGTGGTGCACAATCCATCGCTCGATAATAATTGGAATGAGTAATTGAATAATAACTTAGACAAGTATATGGATAAGAATTTATATAAGTATTTGGATAAGAACAAAAGAAGGATGTGGATGAAATGGAAAATAAAAGAGATGGAATAGGAAAGAGAAATAATTATTGTAACTATGTGACCTAGTGGATTGTGTAATTTAAAAAATGATTCAAAGAAGAACCATGTGAATGGATGGTAAAAACCCGAGTTGTCATTGAGTAACCTTCTTATTATTTGTATGTGACTATCTATGATGTTCTATTATAAAGACAAACATAATGCATCCTGAATTTCTTGAGTTGTGCATGGTATTAAGTTCTAATACATTACCTAACCGTGACAGAGTAGGTACATCTAATTATATGGCATCAACATAACTCATGTTAAGTATAATTTCCACAATATGTTAGGATCTTGTATGCTTGTGACTCCCGTAGAGGAGTTAACTTAGCTTACTCAGTACGTATCATACTGATATGCCCATGTTCTCTGTCACCTGCTCATTCCCACGAGTATAGGACCATGTGTAGGTTTTTAGGGATGACCAGCAGTGGGCCTACCTCATCTTGGGCTCAAAGCTTGAGAGTGTGGACATTCGGAGACTTTTGTGTTGTCTGTGGTGGACCAAGGTTTTGGAGCCACGCCCTACCTTTGTTTTCTACCTCAATAGCCCTATATTTCAATTTAATCCACCTTCCTGTATTTGATTATGTCGGGGACTATCAAGGTCCTACTATGTAAACGTTTTCTCTAAATATCTATATATCTTGTTCTTGTGCACTCTACTTTAGTTTTGGTTTTTCAGCCTTTTATATAGCATGAGACGGGCGTCTGATGTTTATCTTGTGTTAGGTATGACAATAGCACTTCGTTTTTCCTAAGTGTATTTGGTATTTTTCAGATTCCGTAATATTTTAAAATAAATTTTTTATTAGTTAAAAATGGGGATGTTACATGAACAAATGATAAAATAAAAGGGTATAAAATATGTAAAAATATATGCTCATCAATTTGTTATTAAATGGACAATTCATACTTAATTGTGCTTAAACTCTAACTTAGTGATTATAAAATGGCATTCACCCTCCTTTGGTGTTTTTGGATGGACTTGGAGACATGAAAAAATGTGTGTGAAATTGAGAAATTGTCAAAAGGAGTTTGTTTCATTCATTTGATATACTAATTGGTTTTAGAAAAAGCTAAAGATTGTATAAAAAGGTTTTGAATTAGTAATTGTCATGGATTAAGTGGATTAGTGGATGAATAGACTAGAAGATGGGTGTATTAATCCTGGAAGTTGCATTTGGTGTAAATTAGATAATCCCTTCATATTTTTTTCCACTATTTCTCTTCATTACTTGAACAAGTGTTGATCTGAGAATTTTACGACTTAGCATAGTATAAGAGTAGTCTGACACAATTGGATGATTTTGTTAGGTTATATTATTTTATTTGTTATATTATGTAAAATAATTGGTTCCTATTGATGTGCTTTGAATGAGTCCCATGATATTAATATAAGCTCACATAATTGTTGCATATGGAAGCTCAACTTTTGTTGCTTGACGTGGAGAACATCATTCATAGCTATAAAAAAACTCATTATATTTAAAATCAACATTGATAGGGTGAGAATTCTAAATGCACTTTAATAGGTTTTTTTATTACTATGAATATATATCTGACCTAACTGCATGTTAAAAATATCATTTGAGTCATCATCATCATCATTATCATTATTATTATTTCCATGTGTCGTATAACAATGGGTTAAATTAGATTGGGTTGGAATAAAAAACAAGTAGTTAAATTTCATCGATTTCTTACTAACATGTTTATGCATTTATATTATTAATAGATTTTGGGTGCTCTTGTTTTTCAATTTCCTCTCTCTTGTTGGTTGCTTTAGTGTTAGGAAGTGGAAGTTTCATGGACTTCTTGATAATATTTTTTTTCTTCTTCTCTATAGTAAACATATACTATTACTCAATAATAGAATTCATAATTTTGTTTTATTTTTTTAATATTTTACTTCAAGTACAATTGCAAAAGACGAAGGTAAACTTGCAATAAAACTTTGTATTAAATGGTCATGAAACAATTAAAAGGTAGTAGTTAGCAGATCATGCAAGTTTATGTAATTTTGGGAATGACTTGTCTCACCATAGGTTATATATATATTTTTTTCTCATTTTATAGAGAAATATTGAATGGTAGTAGTTGGTAGATCATGTAAGTTTATGTAATTTTGCGAACGACTCACCTCACCATAGGTTATATATTTTTTCTCATTTTATAAAGAACTATTGACCAATCTACCATTGTTGTTACATTAGATCCAAAACAAATTGAGGCAATTTGATATTGGTCATGTTATTCAATTTCCCTTCCTTCTTACAAGAGTAACATACATTGGTATTCAATTACATGCCATTTGGTTAATACGCCAACTGGAATGGTCTAGGATGTTATACTAACTAAAGTTACCTTATCGTATCTTCTTTGCATTCAATCAAAATTCATTATACCTTTCTTCATATTTATTATATCCTTGACATCAACATGGGTTAGGTTTCCTTATTTTGTAGCACAAAGAGCATGAGAGAAAAATGTGTTTTAAAATTTATAAAGAAGATAATTTTGGATCTACTGCTTTGTCACAAAGATCATATCGTTGCTTATTGTTTTTTTTTTTTGTAATATGATAACACTTAGTGAAGGAAAAATGTTATGTTGAAGTGATAGCTTAAATTCATGAAGTTGTTTTGGGATTATGCATGCTTTTGTTAATGTGGATCTTTTGCATATAGTTTTTTTCTCACTACAACAATATTCATCTATTGTGATGTCCTTTTTTATGAAGGTCAAAGTCGTCACAATAGACACATATATTGCAATGACAAGTCGTTATTGAAAGAGCAATTTGATGAATGAAAAAAAGTGAAGATATAATGACAATGGGGGTGGTCACTGTACATATATTATGATGACCAATAATTAAATCCTCATAATATTTGAAATTAATTTTTAAAAATAACAAGATACAATGACAATGGGGTTGTCGTAATATCCTGAAAAACATCCCCCTCCATGTTTCCTAGCTAAAAAAGCACTATTTAATAGTGGCGAGTTGTCATTGTATGGGGGGTCATCATTGTATGGTGTAGTAGGATTTTTCCGCCTCCTGAAAATTGGTGCGAGAAATTTTTTGGGTATGCTATATGACAACGACTAGTCGTCGTTATAGGGGATATTTTTGTTGCAATATGGTGAACTAAGACATTGTCGTTCATTTAAATGGGAGTCTATTGCAGCAACCCTATCATTGTAGTAAGGGGGAGGAGTCAATGTAATAGAGGTGAACTATATAAAACACAAAATACCCATCGATCGTCATTGCTGCCATTTATCTCTCTCCATTATTGACCCTACAACTCCAACTTGATGCTTCTCTCTTGCCCATTTGGTATGTTAATCATTGTTTTTTTTAATTTTTTATCTAAATATTATGTATTATTATTAGTTCTCACTCTTAATTAAGTTTTTTTGGTGTGTTTTTATGGGATCCATTGCAACCACCACCACTACCACCTTGCACCACCTCCTCCTCATCCTTATCTCAGTTTAATCTTTGAGTTTTACTATTTTTTCTTAGTTTATTTTGTTTTAATTATTAATTTATTAAAGCTAACAATTTCTTGCTTAATTTTTAGTTTAATTGTACGTCGCCAAAGAAGCTTGCCGCCACCATTGTAGCTGCTACTATATTTTTTTCCTCACACACACACACACACACACATATATATATATATATATATATATTATGTTATTGTTAAATATTATATGGATGTTGGTGGTGGTAATTATATGTTGATTTATTTGTTGTGATATGTGGTTAAGATATATTTATGTATGTTGGTGGTGGTAATTGAAAGATGGACACACACACACACACACAATGTGATTGATATATGTGATGATAATTGAGATGCATATATTGTGATTGATAAAGTATTATTGGACTTAGATGAAGTATTATTAAAAGAATGGAATAATAAGATAATAAAATGAGAATTAATAAAATATTATTAGACTTTAAAAGTGTATGCTTAAATAATTAAGTGGATTAATAAGATACTAAAACTTTAAAATAATAAGATATTATTGGCCATAAATAATTGATTATTAAAATTTAAAACAATAAGAATATAAAATTATTAAATAATAAATTATTTTTAACCTTAGATAGAGTATCATTACTTGAGTGAAATAATAATTTAATGGAAATAAGAATTAATAAAATATTATTGGACTTTGAAAATTATGATTAAATAATTAAGTTAAATAATAAGATATAAAAATTTAAAATGATAAGATATTTTTGGCCTTAAATAATATATTATTAAAATTTAAAGCAATAATAATATAAAATTATTATATAATAATTTATTTTTAACTTTAGATAAAGTATTATTAATAGAGTGTAATAATAATATAATAAAATGTAAATTAAAAAAAAGTTTAAATAAAAAAAAGTATGATTAAATAATTTAGTGGAATAATAAGATAATAAAACTTTAAAATAATAAGATATTGTTGGCCTTAAATAATTGATTATTAAAATTTAAAACAATAAGAATATAAAAGTATTAGATAATAAATTATTTTTAACCTTAGATAAATTATTATTAAAAGAGTAGAATAATAAGATAATGAAAATGAGAATTAGTAAAATATTATTGGAATTTGAAAAATTTTGTTACCCTAATTCATTAGATATTTTTTCCTTTTGTAGATAATAAGATTTCTCTCTTACTTGACACATGTTTTTCAACCTACTTTTTGATGTTTGCTGCACAAATATTAGGTCCAAGTGAGGTGGATGTGCAATGAGCTAGGTTACATGCTAGAGAGGGATTTTTATGCAGTACCATATAATTTTAGGTCGTATTATATATTGTATAACTTGCCAAAGATTCAACCATGGTTATACACGAGAGGTAGATATTTAGATGATTTTGGCCATAGTAATTTTCTACACCTTAGGTTTATTGAGGGTGGACATTTTATGAGCGATTATAATCACATCGAAAGGAAGTTGATGGCAATTGATGGTGAGTGGAGGTCTTAGCACAGGATACCACCGAGTATATATCTTGATTACCTAGATTATGGTTATAAGTTGATTGAAGATGTGAGAGAACAAATGCTTCTATGAGAAGTATGGACTTAGTAGGCAATCGATTGCATCTGAGGTAGAACTAGGGTTTGATTTTTGTGAGGCATTATAGGTTGTAGTAGCTCTATTTCAATATGTATCATTCTTCTTTTATGTATTAAGGTCCATAATATAGCTAGTATGTTGATCCATATTTCGTCTTGTTAAGCTATAATAATAATAAGATATTATTGTCATTAAATAGTTTTATAAATATTTTATAATACGATTATGTTTTGGTATCTAAGCAATGAAATAATTTTATAAAATTGATCCCTATTTTAATTATTTTCATAGATATATAATGTCTATTGATAAGAGCTGGAAGAGGTTATGTAATAAAAAATCCAATAAATTTTGGAATGGTCTTCTAATATTTATAAGATTTGCAAAAGATAACTTAAGATCGAATGGATTGACAAAATATCCTTGTAGGAGACATGTTAATTTTACATGGGATGAATAGATAGGGTTGAAGCCCACATTTTGTAGTTTAGGTTCATGGATGATTATGATGCATGGGAATTTCATGGTGAACTTGTAATACCCCGTATCTATAAATTTAATTTTATTAAGCTTAATTATTTTATTAGCATAATTTGATGTAAACATTTAATTATTTTAATTTTGATTCGTTTTATAGATTCATCGACGATTTTGACTTTATATTTAAATTTAATTAATCATTGTCGTTGCGGATCATTCTAGATAAATTCGTTCACGATTATGATTTATTATATTCATATGATTTTGATTTTCGATTAAAAATATGCATTTCCATTCTTTCTCGTATTTTAATTTTTAATATTTTAGATTTATTTTTTATTATAACTTCATTGTGTGATTACGACTTTATTTTGGAGTTATATTTCATTAACAAAATATATTATTTAAATTATAAAATTTCCATTTAAAATAGTTAAATTTATTTTAACGATTTTCTGCGTAGAAAATATTTTTGACTTTGAATTTATTTATTTCTGAGGTTGTTAAGATCTTCAGAAAGTTTTAAATTAAAAAGATCTTTGAAGCTTATTTATAGGTTTCTTTCCGAAATTAATTTTCTTCCCTTTTAACCTTTTTGGTTTGCGGAAGACCAGTTTTGAAAATTATTTAAATTATTCTCGGTTTATTAGAATTTGATTTAAATATTTTCTTATATGCTTTTAAATATTATGTCGATGTCTTATAATGTATTTCTGTAAATAATATAGATATTTGTATTCGTTGGTAAATTCTTCCAAAGATATTTCTAAAATTCTTTATATAGCTCTTTTATTGATCTTAAGCCTTCAGATCCTTACGAAATGATTTTTTGTTAAATAAATTTTAGATAATCCAACAATATTTTTTAGATGTTTAGTATTCATTTATGTGTGTATTTATATATAAAAAAAAAAAAAATTGGCCCAAACCCCAACCCCTCTTCATTTTCTTTTTCTCTCTTCTTCTCTCCCTTCTCTTCTCTTTCTCTTTCCCATTTGTTCTCTCTACACCTAAGCCCAACCCCTGCCATCTCCTTCTCCCTACTCCTCCACTCTAGCCTACCACCACCTTGCCAGCCACAACTGCCACTAGCGACGCCACTGCCAGCCATCACAGCAAGCAGTAGCCATAGCGAATAGCAGCATGAGTAGCGGACATCAGTGACGGAGGTTGTGTCGCCGTCCAGCCAAGGAGAGCTTTGTTGGCTGCCCACGAGCACCGGTCGACCTCCGACGAAGCTTCCCCAGTCTTCATTCTCCCTGATTTGCAACTCTTTGTTTGGTACAAATTTTTGGAAACCCTAACCCTTGTTTTGATTAATTGAGTATGTATTAACTTATGATAAGCTAAATTGATTGTTTGATTATGTATGTATATGTTGTATGATTGATTTAGAGTGGTTAATTGTAGTGTATTTGGTTGATTTGTGAAAATTGAATTTTTGGTCGGGTTTTGCCTGAATTTTTCAGATTCGTCCGATTAAGCTATTTTGGGTAAATTGATTTTACAATATGCTGTAAAATGTATCTAATTTCATATCGGAACCATCAATTTGAGAATTTTGGGAAGAATTAATCGGAATTGACTTTCTAGGTCAAAATTCATGTGTAATGAAATTGGGTTGCATAATTGAGTTGTTTCACTCAATTGATTTTATAATATCCTTTGAAATGTATTTAATTTTATATTGGAAGTGTTGATTTGGGAAAATTGTGTGAAATTGATTGGAATTGGATTTTTAGGTCAAAACTCTTACATAGCTAAGTTGGATTGTGTAATCGGGTTGTTTTGTTCAATTGATCATATAATTTAAATTAGAATACATTTAATTGCAATTCCAAACCATCAATTTATATATTTTAGCAAGAATTGATCAGATTTGCGTTTCGGGCTCAAAAACCCTAATTATGTTAAATTGGGCATTTCTTTTATTGGTTTTGATCAATTAATTATATGATATGTTATAAAATATGTCTAATTACATTTCTAAGCATTCAATTTAATTAAATCAATAGAATTCAACCGAATTGCATTTTCGGGCCTAAAACCCTAAATTCCAAATGAAATTATGAAATTGATCATTTTTATAGTTGTTTTTCTAAAACTGAATTTATAGAAATAGTTAAAATGATCTTAATTGCACTCTAACACCTTCAATTGGAATTAATTGATTTCAATTATCCGAGTTTGTGTCTTGGGATTTGAAACCCTAATTTTGGAAACCGATTGTCTTGAATTGGCTACTCGGAAGATTGTTTTTATTGAAATTGATTATCTAGATTTATCTAAAATTAGTTTAATTGTGTTTTAAAACTATCAATTTGAGGTAATTGAAGTGATTTGGTCGGTTCGTATTCTTGGCATTGAAAACCCTATTTTTTAGAGACGGTTTTATAAAAAATAATTTACTTATGTTTCTCTAACCTAGTAGATTTCTAATTTTGATTTAAAATCATTTGAATTGTATTCTTATGTTATCGGGTTGAATTGGTATTCTAAAAATGGTTGGTTTGCTTATGAGTAAGTCATTTTCGATAAAATTAACTTATAATCTATTATTCTTTCCCCGCCTTTCCAAATTAATTTGAAATGCCCCAAGTGATATATGTTAAACTTCATTTGATTAATATTTAATCTTAAATCTTAATAGAGTGACGCTCATGAGTCCTAGGTTTTGGACACGTTTTCCAAGAAAGATTTTTTATGCCCGTTTGTGTTTATTTAATTATAATAATTAAATTATTGATCAATAAGGTAGTCTCTAACCTAGTTCCAATTTCCATCGGTGATCTAGGAAAACTTTCTCGTGGATTATCGAGCTATTGATAGCTCTCTCTCTTTCTCAATTTGCTTAGCTGGCTTCGGATTTAGGTAAGTTATTACTTCTCTTTACTTATGACGGAATCTCGATGTATGTCTACTTGGAGTGGAAGGTGATGAAGATGCTTATCAATTATTTAATCATGTCAAGCATATGCTCTGTTTTGTGTGGTGATTGTATGAATGTAAGAATTTATAGCTTCAATGCAAATGCGTGCTAGTATGATGCTTGAATATTGTATCTGCGTGAGTATGTGAAGGGTTGATTATGGATTGAAATCGCATGATAGCTAATGCTATATTTGATGCCATTGAATTATTCATCTTTAATGCCACGAAAATTATTCGAATTTAATGCCACATGAATTGGATCAGCTTTAATGCCTCTGGAATTAATCAACTTTAAAGTCTCTTGAATTGGTTCGGCTTTAATGCCACTTGAATTGGTTCAGCTTTAATGCCCCTAGAATCGATCATCTTTAATGCCACTTGGACTGGATCGACTTTAATGCTGCTTGGCTTTAATGCCACTTGAAATTGATTTAATAATGAAAATTCATTATGTTGATGGATGTAAGCTAAGTGTTGTTATGTGGGCCTGATTTATAATTGGTTAAATCTTGGAATAAAGTATTAGTCACTTAAATTGAAAGATCTTGATTTGGTACTTGTATCACTCGAGGTAGCTATGGGAGTTAGGTTTGGTATTCACTTGGTACCATTATGATGTTTTTCTATTCTATGATCCCGGTTGCCTTACGAGGTTCGGAGAGGCCCTCTTCTACTCTATAGGTGTCTCGATATATTTTGACCCTATAAGGGGTATCCATACTTAAGTGATTAGGTATCCTATTTATTGGTGGTCTGGTTACATTTCTAGGTGGGCCAACTAGGGCTAGTACCGTTCGAGTACTAGATTAGTTGTTACAATCTCTTTGATTCTCCATCCGCAGGATAATATAAACAAATGGTGGTGATCATGATAAAGGAATATAATAATGAATTATTCTCACTCACTCATGGGCTTTATATTTATTTTTCCTATGCATGTCTCTTGGTCGTCTCCCTTACATTAGTGATGCTATATGATATATGTTCGTACCCAATTATCATATAATATATCATTAAAGTTGCATGTGGGCCTTATGTGCAGAATGATACCTTCTAGGGTAGTGTGTGTTACTTAGCATGCGAGCATGATTTTCTTGTACTCGTGTGCCCTATGTCTTGTCATGTCTAGTCATGTATTCATAAGCATGAATCTATGACCCCATGTTCTATTGTATGTATCATATGTACAATTGAGCATGAGTTATTATATGAGTAAAATGGTGTATGTATCCTATGTATAATCGAGCATGAGTTACTATATGAGTAGAATGGTGTATGTATTATATGTGTAATCAAGTATGAGTTATTACGTGGGTGGAATGGTACATTTATCATATGTATAATTGAGCATTAATATTGTAAGAAAACATGATTAAATCATAACATGATGGTACCTCTCACCCATTCTTACTTTCTTTCAACATAATACTTATATCATCACAAAATATCATGATCAACACATGTTACATCATATATAAACAATATCATGAAAAACACATATAACCATGCAAGCAAATATTATCAAAAACCCTAAACATCAAATAGTATCCTCACCAACTAGGACACCAGGCTCTAAGCATTAAAATCCTATACTTCCTCCTCTGAAGCTACTGGAATACCATCTATGAAAAATAATAAAATTCATGGGTAGGCTCGAAGAGTTAAATCGGAGGAGAAATCAAGTTAAAGATGGTGAAAATAGATATAATCATAGTCAAATGGGAGCTTGAGATGTGTGGATGTGTAGAGGAATGTGTGGTGGATCTATGGTTAAATTTTGGTGGTGTTTGGACAAACTTTAGGGGTGAAAATAGGGGTGTACGGCCAAAAATAGGAAGTTGCATGGCTGTGCAGCAGGCGGCGCAACTTCTGGTCTAGAGAAAATATGTTGCACGGCCAGGCAGTGCGAAAGTTGCATGGCTGTGCAACAACAGGCCAAGAGAAAATATCACGCACGGACAAGTGGTTCTAGGGTTACACGATAGTGTAGAAAGAGATTTTAAGTGTTGCATGGTCGTGCACTCTACAAAAGTGCAACGAACTAGGGAAAGAAGAAGGGAAAAGAGGCTGGCGGTGATGGACGGTGACGGCGAGGGGGAAGGTTGGGGTGACCTTGGTGGTCTGTCCATCAGCCAAAGGACGGTGAGTGGTGGTTGAGGTGATGGAAATGGTTGTGTGCAGGCTAAAAATATGGTAAGAAGAGAGAGAAGGAAGTGGGAGTGCTTGGGTAGAATTTTGGACACAAAATGGCATAATGAAGGCAAACTAAAGAGAAGGGAAGAAGAGTGTGAAGTGTATATATGTACGTATATATATATACATGTGCGCGTGTGTGGTGTGAGTTAGGGAAGAAGAAAAAGAACAGGCGGTGGTTTGCGATGGTGATGATGGTGATGGTGTAACTACAAGGTGATGATGATGATGATGATGGTTGCCGAGGATGATTAGGGTAGGGTAGTAGATGCAGCGTGAGGGTGGTGATGGTTGTATGTAGGTGTTGCGTAAGGATGAGAATGACAAGAAAGAGGCAGGGAGATAGGGTGGTGCACATGGGGTGTGTGCAGTTGAGCAGGGATAAGGGAGCAGAAGGAGAAGAAGAAAAAGGAGAAAGGAATTAAGGTGAAGGTGATGGTGCAAGTTGCAACCAATTTAAAAGTGCAGCTTGAGGTTGGCGAGAGGAAGAGAAGAAAGAAAAGAAAAGGAGAAAGAAAAGGAAAAAGGAAAAGGTTGGGGGATTAGTTTAGGATGATTTTGGATTAGCTAAACTAATTAGGATTAGTGGAAATTTTAGTAGGTTTTGATTTTAGTTTACTAATTACGGTTTATCTGAGTCAAGGTTTTGGATTCGGTTAGATTTTTGGGATTAAGGAGTTAGGTTAAGGTTAACATAGGATTTATTGAAATTAGAATCAAATTAAGGCGCTAATGATGTGGGATTAGGCTAAGAAAATTTTTAGGATATTACAATTTGAGTATGGTGCAATTTTAGTACTACAAAATCAAAATGGACGGTTGAACATACACGGTTGTTATAGTAAAGATAGTTGTATAAAACTTCTCTAATAAATAAAAAAGAGTGGGAGATTTGGAGCACTTTGTTTTTAGTAACATAAATGGTGGTTACAAGAGTACAACCAACATCGAAAGTTGACTAGGAATTTTTTAGCTTTATATGGCAGTTATAAGTTAAAATCGTCATCCACTATAGTGTGATTATTTATTTCCTAATTTTTAAGGGGTATAGATGACACTTATGACTTATAATCATCATCTATGCCTAGCATAATTTTTTTCATTTTTCAATTTTGGACGTTTAATCTAGAAAGCCTCCCTATAACCCTATCATTCACATAAACTCACAAAGAGCTACCATGAGAATTGGATGTTTCCCTTTTTATTCCACCATTATTGCATCATCATTATTCTTCATCTCCATTTGGAAACTCCATAGTTTCCCCTACTGGCCTTCCTTTTTCTTCTTCTCTTATCATCATATATGACTTTTAAATGGGTAGAGCATAGCATAACATTGTGTTAGTTAATGCAGGTATTGGAGAAGTTTAGTTTAGCATGAAAATTTATATGAGAAACACAGGGGTCTAGTGTTAATAAAAATGGTCCATGTTTTTAAGAAAAATCTTTGATGTGTATTGGGCAAAAGTTAAGAGTAAAGAAATAAGTACAGGGGTCCCGTGTTTCCTAAACAAGGACCATGTTTTTGCTTTATTTTTGAAACGTGTTGTTTTGACCTATAGGATTTTTTCTTCTATAAAAGGAGCCATGTTGAAACCCTAGCCATCAAGAGTCTTGCGACCCAAATTCTTCTTCTTCTCCATTGAATTCTCCAATCAAAGAGAATTGTAGATTTGTGTAATTGATTGATTTATTAGTTTAATCATCCTGTAATTACACAAAAGTATGAATAAATATCTCTAATTTTTCCTCAATTATTCTATTTTATGTTTGAATCCTCAATTATTTATAATCTTGTTAATTTTGATTTGGTTTGGATCTTTATAAATCCATGCTAATTTTGTAATAATTTGATATCAGAGCTGCGTTGTTTAAGAGAACCAATTATCGGGAGGGGTATAAGATTTGATATTGAGAAGTTTAATCAATCCGTCAATTTTGGGTTATGGAAATTGAATATACGAGCAATTCTAATTCAAAGTCGATTGGAAAAGGATTTATCTGGTCATTCAAAAATCTAAAGTCAATGACGGATGAGATATTTGAAGAAGTAGATCTGAAGACCCTCTCTACCATACAACTGTGCTTGTCTAATGAGGTATTGTAGGAAATTACAAAAGAACCAACAATGGTTGCCTTGTGGTTGAAGATTGAGTCATTGTATATGACAAAGTCAATAGCAAATCGGCTACTATTGAAGAGTAGGCTTCATGACCTAAAATTGGGTGAGGGTCAATCTTTGAAAAGTTTTTTTATATGAATTTAACTCTATAGTTATGGATTTGCACAACATAAATGTTAAATTAGATGGTGAAGATTTGATTATTATGTTTTTTTCCTACTACCTTTAAGCATTTTCATTAGACTATTTTTTATGGGAAGGAAGAGTTAGTCCTTGAGGATGTGAAATCTGCCATACTACAACAGGTGTTGATTGATAGTCAGTTGACTGGCAGCAGTACTTTCAAAGTCTCATATAGTGAGGGATTGATAGCCAGGGGAGGACACATGAGTGGGGGTTTCTAGATCTAAGTCGAAGAGTTGATAGAAGAATGTGGCATGCTATAGTAGTTGTATGAAAGGCCATATTAGGAGATATTGTCCTAATAGAAAATCAACAGATGCTACCGATCATATATCTAATGAGTGTGATGCTGCCATTACTATTGGCGATGGTGATGTACTGACTGCCACAGATGGACAAACCAGATTAGTCGATAAGGGGATTTAGGATTTTGGGTACTCCTACCATGTTTGTCCTAATAGAAGCTTATTCCAAACATATGACACTATTTAAGGTGGAGTTATTATCTTGGAAAATGAATCTTTGTGCAGAGTTGTTGGGATTGGGACTATGAGGGTGAGGATGTGTGATGGTGTGTTTTGGAATATGTCTGGTATTTTCAAGTTCCTGACGTGACTAAGAGCTTGATTTCATTGTGTTCATTAGATATCAAAGGTTATAGGTGTGTCATTAAGAATGGCACATTGAAAGTTGCTAAAGGGGTTGTAGTGGAAATTGTTGGCAAGTAGTTCGAGACATTGTATGAGCTTATTAGCACAACTATTAAAGGTGCAGTTAGGGCAACATTGAGAGTGTTTAAGTCAGATGTTGATGGCCTTGATTTGATGTGACTGAGACAAGGGAGTATTATTGGCACGAATGGAGGGTCATTGTGTTTTGACCCGCTTACATCTAGATATGTTACCTTTTGTGAGTTTTAATTCTTTCTTGACAATAAGGTATAGTAGGAGAGTCTGTTGGGTGTTTCAGACAAGGTAAAGGTTGTTGTTGATATAAAGAGTACAGATTCTTCTAGTGAGGAGGAATATGGGAATTAGGCAAAGCAAGTGGACATTACTTTAGGCAACTCTGGTTATATATCATTTACTATGAGTAATATTGATGTGTATGAGCTAGCTTTAGACTCAAAGGTTATTTTGAGTGTTGATTATATCTTGTGGTATTCTACTAGTATTGCTAAAGAGATGTGATCTTTTCAGCAGACTCAGACATTCGTATCTGATGTTTCACTAGCTATTCTTTTGTTGTGTGTATATGTTTTGCTTATCATAGCAAAATAAATGTATGAGGAGAACAAGCAGAGTACTTTGGATATTCCCAAATCCAAAGCAATTATGGTGGCTTGCTTAGTCACTGGTTCATACTCTATAGCTGTGAAATGCTTGATGTATAATATCATAAGTACCAAATATTGTATTGCTCGTGTTGTGAGCATGTGTGTGGTGAGTCTCTTGAAGACGCCTTGGTTACGTATGGTGTAGATTCTAAGGTACTTGGTGCATACAGTATTGGCATGCATTGTCGATTATTCTATTGATGGATTGCTCTACTCTTGGTTATGGTACTAATGATAAGAGGTACACTAGTTTGCTAGTGTTCGACCATAGAGGTTCTAAGTTTGTGTGTTTAACCATAATAGAGGCTTTTCAGTAAGCCTTGTGTCTTTGTGGTTTATTACAAGAGTTGAGGTTTTGTCATGTCTCGAGTGGTTCGTAGTGATAGCTAGAGTGTTATCTGTTAAGCGAAGAATCATAATTCTTTTCATCGTCAAAAGAAATACATTGACATCAAGTATCACTTCATCCAAGGTACTATTATTGTAGATAAATTTGTGTTGGAGAAAGTTCATACTTTGGATAATCCAATTGATATGATAACAAAGCCACTGATTGTGGGTAAGTTCGAGTGTTTCTCAGACTTGATTGGTGTCCATAGGCCATGAAGTCCTTTGTTAGGCTAGGATTTTTTGTAGAGGCCTTTACATGTCATGCATCACAAATACTACGCCAAGGTGAAGAATTGCAAGTTTTGATTGGGTATTTATGCACGACATAACATTGTGTTGGTTCATATAAGTATTTGAGAAGTTTAGTATAGTATGGAGATTTATGTGAAAAACACGGTATGTGTTTTTGATAGAAATCTTTTATTTGTTTTAGGAAAAACTTGAGAGTAAGGAAATAAACACTAGGGTCCCATGTTTCCTAAACATGAACCGTGTTTTTTTCTTTATTTCCAAAACACGTTGTTTTGCCCCGTAGGATTTTTACTTCTATAAAAAGAGACATGTTAAAACCCTAGCTATCTAGTGTCGTGCAACCCAACTTCTTCTTCTTCACCATAGAACTATCCATTCAAAGAAAGTTGTAGATTTGATTGATTGATTAGTTTAATCATCCTGTAATTAAATAAAATAAGAACACGAATAAAGATCTCCACTTTTTCCTCAATTATTATGTTTTTTTGATTGAATCTTCAATTGTGCATAATCTTATTAATTTTTATTTGGTTTACATATCTTTAAATCCACTCTAATTCTGCAATATTATCATTCCCTTAGAGTTTTAGATTTTTTATCTTTCCTCTTCTTTATTGTTAACATGATATATATTACTTATATTTACCATGATTTAACTTATTAGGGTGTCATTGTACTTCTTCATTTTTAATATGTCATGTGTTTTATATATTTCTAGAATTTTGGCTTTGATATCAATGTTGTTGCTTTTAGTGTAGTGTATGAGAAACCCTCACCCTATTAGCTATATACACACACACACTAACCTATGTATGTTTTATATACATTTGGTTTGTAAATCATTGGTGTAGTTATCTATAAATTTTTATACTCAAATTTGTTTAATATAATATATAATTAATCGATCATGGGTATACTCTAGTAAGTTTTCCAAAGAGTATATAGATGGTGTTGATGAATTCCTAAAATGTGTGGTTGGACATATGAGAGAGAAATTAATAGAGGTAATTTAACAACTAAGGAGGGTAATTTGGTAATTTAACAACTAAAAAGGGTAATTTGGTCATTTTACCACTAATAAGAGTAATTTGGTAACTTTGCATAAGAAGGGGGTCATTTGATAATTTAATAAGTACGAAAGGTAATTTGGTAATTTTGTATGAGAAATGGGGTAATTTGATAAATTTTTAAGTAAGAAGGGTAATATGGTAAATTTACAACTACGAAGGTTAATTTGGTAAATTTGCAAGTAAGAGGAGAATTTTGGTAATTTGGCAAGTAAAAGTGTATAAGAAAAGGCCTAGTAGGCGATGGTGAGCCTAGGTAGAGAAATGGGAAAGTGAGACTTGACCCACATGTGTGGGGGTTTTTCAATTCATGGTGAGTATGGTGGAAGATGAAAAAGGGTCTTGGAGTCTTGTGGAGTATAGAGGTACCAGATTAAGGGATAGGATTATTCAGGAAGTCTAGGGTGGAAGAGTGATAATGAGTTGGGGAAGCCCATTGGGGCATGCAAGTCCAGATAGGAGGTTTCTTGTTGAATAAGACACGAATAAAATACTAATCACTTAAAGTGAAAGATTATTGAGTCGGGCTCAGACTTAGGATGATTTATGTTCCACCGGCATAAATAGTGGCTATAAGCATTTTTGCCCCGGAGACTGTTCCACCAACAAATAATAGTGGTCACGCGCGTTCTACCTTGGAGTAGTATTTATGTTCCACCAACTATAATAGTGGTCAGGAGCGTTCTGCCCTAAAGACCGTTCCCCAAGCTAGAATAGTGGGGTTTTCGAGCTCAATAAGCTAAACCTTGGATGATAATAAATCATGTAAAAGACACTAATAACTTATAGTGGAACACTACGTGGGTCGGGGCCAGACTTAGAATGATTTCCGTTCCACCGACAATAATAGTGGCCAGGAGCATTTTGCCTAGAAACCGTTCCTTCGGCTATAATAGTGGCTAGGTGTGTTCTGTCTTGGAGTAGTTATTTCCATTCCATTTCCCATAATAGTGGGGTTCTCGTATTCATATAGATATAATTCAAGAGATGATTATAAATAATATTTAATTAATGGCTTAAGTCCAAATAATGATGATTAAACGTATGACCTATTGTTATAGTATGATTGTGGCCTTGGTGCCTACCTTGGATTGAGTGGTGTTATGTGTTGATGGAGTGTGTGGTTGGACACTTTTAACTATACTAAAAGAGATTCACTTAGATACTTTCTTGGTAAGTGTGGGTAATGCTAAGTGAATGAATCTAATGACATATGATTCTTGAAGTACGAGTCCATCCTAATGTTTATTGTAACTCTTCCCATGTGTATGTTATTGTTTTTATGTTTGAATTAATGTGTTGCATGTAGGCCCTACCTTTTAGTTCTATATAAAAGGTTACTCAGTACCGTAGTACTAAAAGGTTCCTTTTGTGGACCCCTGCCTATTCAACGGGCAATGTCCTGTGCAGGTTAGCCCGCATATACTATTCAATTTTCTTTTTGGGTTAAGAGCATAAGGACTATTCGATAAACTTTCAGAGTTTATCTTTTAAATTTCATATTTCTGTGTTCAATGATTTTATTTCTATAACCACTAATAGTAGATTTTATTCCTCTAATGTATTTAACATGCTACTCTAGTTTAGTTTTGTAACCTTGGTTTTGTGTAAAATGTGTTCTCTTCCTTTTTAAGCCTTAGCACTTAGTACTAGAATGGTGGAAGGAAACCGAGATGGTACTAAGTGTGGCATTAGCATCCTCAAAGTTTACTACATTTGCTTCCGCTCAAATTTTGATAAAATGAAAATTTTTCAGTAGTGAATTTTGGGAGTGTTACAATAATCTTCCCTTCATATTTAGGAAACATGGGACCCTAGTGTTTATTTCTTTACTCTTGACTTTTTCCTATAAAAAAATCAAAGATTTCTATCAAAAACACAAACCATATTTATTAACATGGGACCCTCGTATTTCTCACATAAATCTCTATACTACACTAAACTTCTCAAATACCTATATGAACCAACACAATGGTATGTCGTGCATAAATACCCAATCAAAACTTACAATTCTTTACCTTGACGTAGTATTTGTGACGTATGACATGTAAAGGCCTCTACAAAAAATCATATCTGAGCAAAGGACTTCATGACTTATGAACACCAATCAAGTATGAGAAACACTCGAACTTACTCACTATCAGTGGATTTGTTATCATATCAGTCGGATTATCCAAAGTGTACACTTTCTCCAACATAACTTTATCTGCAACAATAGTACCCTGTATGAAGTGATACCTGATGTTAATGTATTTTGCCTGATGATGAAAAGAAGTATGATTCTTCGCTAAACAGATAGCACTCTGGCTATCACCACGAACCACTAGAGACATGACCAAATCTCAACTCTTGTAATAAACCACAAAGACACAAGGCTTCCTAAAAAGCCTCTATTATAGCCAAACACATGCATATATATAACAAAGAAATTCCTATATTAATCTCATATAGTCATAACATAAAACACGTGTTGTTTATGAAGGCCAAATAAAAAATTTAATGTGTTACCACCACATCCAACATTAAGAAGGTACTTCCAATACCCAATCTATGCCAGATGTCAAGCTTAAAAGTAGTCTCCTACTCGATGATCAAGTATGAAAGTTATCTAATCCCAACATGATACAAGATTACAAAACTACTAAGAGAAAATACAATAAGGAGAAAGGAACAAGAGGCCAAGAAAAATTTGGCTATAGATCCCAACTACTACCAGATAACTCAAATCTTATCCCAACCCTAACAAAAAGTAGTAGCACAAACGTTTCACCTGCACCAAACATGTGAAAAGTTCAGTATCGATATAATATACATACTGAATAAACATAACCTATTAAAAGTGATAGCATGCTCATGTAAAGCACATAGATAGATGTTGGAAAGCAGTAGATCATGTTGAAGCATATTTTATAATAAACACTTAAAACATGCATCACATGACATCATAGGAAATAACCCATATATTCATAAATTCACGCCTAATAACATCTTACTACTATCATATATCGTACTATAAAACATGAGGGTCTTGCTTGATTATAGAAGAACATGTAGTTGCATGAATTTAGAGTGCATTATACATTTTACACTATTTACACTACTCCTTAATATTCCTTAGTATTTATCTGAACCCTAAAATCACATAAACACTTAGAATATAACACCCAACACCAAAATGATAAAATTCATACACATGTGAGGTCTACTAGTTATTCTGATCCATATTATGTTATCACACAAAACATTTTCTATATTTACTTATTCTCTAGTATAGATAAAGACATAGTCCAATTAGCCCATGTATTTCACTTATATCCCATTTGATAACAAAATTCATTTATCCATTTCCAAAACATAATTTTTCCATCTATGACATGATGGCCATGGAACTCACATCCAAAGCTCATAAGCTAAGGGACTATAATGTAACACCCCCAAAATTCACTACTAAAAAAATTTGTTTTATTTAAAAGAGTTAGCGGAAGCAAATTACAAAACTATAAATTCTGGGGATATTATCGCCACACTTAGTACCAGACCGGTTCACTCCTACCGTTCTAGTACCAAGTGCTAAGGCTAAAAGTGTAAAACACAATTTACAACACATATTTAAATCAGAGTAGCGTAACAAACCATTTACAAGAATAAAATCCACCAGTGGTGGTTACAATAACAACAATAACATTAAAACCAAGAATTTAAAAGAGAAAGAGAAAAACCCTAACAATTCTAGTTAGTTCCTTACTCTCTTTCCCGTTTCCCACTTGAATAGCAACTGAAAAAGACCTGCAAGGGACACTGCCCATTGAATAGGCAGGGGCCCCATGAATGGAACCCTTCAGTACTATGGTATTGAGTAACCCTTTAAAAACACACTTAAATGTGGGCCCGCAATGCAACACATGATACAAAGTTATATACATATATAACAAGATGTGCATACATAACATTTTCATACTTAACATTCACGTCCTTAACGAGTCCATCAAATGTTAATGAGTCATAATGCAAAATCGATACTTTTGGGCTTTAAGCTATGTCATAGTACAAAATCAATACTTTCGGGCCTTAAGCCATTAGTCCATCATTATTCAATCATCTATCAAATTTTATATCTATGTGAGTGCGGGAGCCCACTATTATAGCCAGTGAACCGGTCATGCAGGGCAAAACACTCCTGGCCACTATTATTCGCCTGTGGATTAGTCTGGCCCCGACTCATATGGTGTTTCACTATAAGTGGTTAATATTTTTCCATAACTTTATTCACATCCATGACTGGTTTTATTGAGCTTAGGACCTCCACTATTATTACCAGTGGATCGGAATATATATCAACATCATCCAGGGCAACACGCTCCTGGGCCACTATTATATCCGCTGGATCGGTACTCATAATCATCTTCTAGGGCATCATGCTCCTGAGCCACTATTATATTCGGTGGACCGGTACTCATAATCATCTACCAGGGCAACACGCTCCTAGGCCACTATTATAACTGATGGATCGGTACTCAATATCATAATTCCACTAGGCCCGACTCATTAATCCTTCACTTTTATGATTAATGTTTTCCCTTTTTTAATCAGCACAATAATTCCATTTATTTGCCTCGGACGGGAGATCAAGAACCCGAGACACAAAGGTACACCGGTCATACTGGTGCATACAAGCTACTCAGTACCCTTCACCCTGGTGGTACTAGTGCATAAAGCTACTCAATACCCTACCTACAAGGACACCTAATCCATAAGTATGTATACCCTCTAAATAGGTCTGTAGAGCTAGATAGAGTAAGATATAGGGTCTGGCTAGGACACAAAGGCACCAAAAAATACCAGAATAATCGTGGGTCAAACCACGTCTTTAGGGTAGTGACCCCTAAAGAACCACCATTCCCGATCTTGAGGTCTTTCACATTAAGTATTAGTTTCTTAATTAAGGTGATCATGAAAAACACAACAATTAAATGCTTATTCACTTTCGATCATTATAATATCATTAGGCATTTCTTATGCATACGGTTATCCGAGATAATACAGAGGAATCATTAAGGCCATCATAATCTCATCCAATTCTTATTCAGGATTTGTTCTCGTGATGCTTACTAATTGTCAAATACTCTTGCCTTACTACTCAGTGTTACTTGAGTCTTATTACGAACCTCCAGTGTCCCATCAACATGTTAGATATGAATTACTGATATACCCCTTACTTGTATAGTTATTAAGCCATCCCTTCCTTACTTGCCAATTTACCATATCACCCTTCAGGTTGCATAATTACCAAATTACCCCTTACTCGGTTTAGGTTACCAAGTTATCTCCTACGCTTTTTAGATCACCATTCGCCCTTCATAATGGTTACACTTATCATATTTCCCATTTGGTTGGTTAGATTACCGAATTTCCCTTCTCCTTTATTATAATTACTAAATTACCCTTAAGTTCGATAATTTACCAAATTACCCTTCTTCATTATCATAATTACCAATTTGCCCCTTTAGTTGGTTAAATAATTACCAATTTACCCTTTAGTCGGTTAAATTACCATATTGCCCTTCTTCATTATTATAATTACCGAATTGCCCCTTTAGTTGGATAAATTACCAAATTGCCCTTTAGTTGATTAAATTACCAAATTACCCTTCTGAAATCTCATAATGGCTAGATTTCCCTTATCCATTATTATAATTACCAAATTACCCTTATCCATTATCATAATTACCATTTTACCCTTCTCAATTATTATAATTACCATTTTACCCTTCTCCATTATTATAAACACCAAATTACCCTTCTCCATATTACAATTGCCAATTTACCCTTCTTCATTATTATAAATACCAACTTACCCTTCTCCATTATTATAATTGCCTATTTACCCTTCTCTATAATTATAATTATTAATTTACCCTTCTCTATTATTATAATTACTATACCGCCCTTCTCCATTATTAAAAATACCATTATACCCTTTTGTTGGTTAATTTACCATTTTGCCCCTTATTTCTAAAATTACCGTTTCACTATTCTACTTATAAAATTACCGTAATACCCTTTTACTTGCAAATTACTGTTTTACCCTTTTACATCCAAAATTACCATTTTGCCCTTCTCTTCCAAAATACCATTTACCCCCTTTACATCCAAAATTACCATAATGTCCTTTTATTTATAAAATTGCCATTGTACCCATTTCACTTATAGAATTACCACAGTACCCCTTTTTCTTGCAATTTACTATTTTACCCTTCTCCTATAAAATTACCATAATGCCCTTTTCTTACAACTTTACCATATTCCCCTTTTATTATACCACTTTTATTAAGTTATTATCACTACACAAAATGTTAAGATCAATACTCCATTATCATCACCCAACTCCACCAACTATTATCATTCAACATTCTACACATTATCACCCACACATAATAGGCCATATTCTTGCACATGACATATTACTAAAATACCCCTAGGGCTTATAATAATATTGTCCATGCATAAATGGTCATAATAACATAATATAACATGGATAAGTACTTAACACTTTCATTAATAGCCAAACTCTTTCCTAAGCAATATTTCCACATATAGTACATAAACTAGCATACTTTCCTTTTTATTAATCAATACAAGCAAATATATATATATATATATATATATATATATATATATATATATATATATATATATATATATATATATATATTAACAAACATATAACAAGCATAATAACATACTAAAAACCTTATTGTGCTAACATACATTTATCCATGCATTTAAGTGGGGTTTGATAATTACCTTGATTCCCACAAAAGTGAATCTTACCGGTATTCCGGTTAAATATTCAAGCTTTGATTAGCAAAACCAATACCTATAAATGATATCAATACTTATTATATTAGAAATAAGAAAAATCAAAGCATAAGACTTTATAAATTTTACTTAATGAAATAATTAAATTAAATATTATTATGCCTTAAAATTATTACCAAAAATGGGCAAAGAAATGCAACAACTCATGCCTGCTTATGCAGCATAAGCTACATGCAAAAATAAGGATGGAAGGGTCAAAGGGGGGTAAAGGAAAAGGAATGATGTCTATTTTCGGGTTGGGGTCTTTAGGCTAGGAAAGAGGGTAGGTGGGGGAGGATATAGGGCAAGGGAAGGGTGCAGGAGTGAAGAGGGGGTGTAGGTGGTGGTCGGGGTAGGTTGTTGATGGCCAAGGGCGGCGGAGGCGGTGGCGACGAGGCCGCAAAGTGGGCTACAGGAGTGGACCGGGATGAGAAGGAAGGAAAGTATAGGAGGAAAATGAAGGGGTTCGGGGGCTAGTTTTGGCAAAAGGAGGCGTGGGGGTGGTAGAGGAGGATGCAGGGAGTGGATTGGTGGTTTGGTTGGCGGTAGAGGCGGTCGGATGGCGGCGAATGGAGGGGTTGCAGGGAGGTTATCGAGAAGAGAGAAAAAAGGGGGAAAGGAGGAGCTACGATGTGGCTTGGGTGGTGTTGTGGTGGTGCACGGCTGAGGTAGAGGGTGGCATGGAGTGGTGCAGGGGGTTGTTGCGGCGGATGGCGGCGGCGTAGCCAAAATAGGAAGGAGAAGAAAGGGAGAAGAGGGAGGTCGGGTAAGGTATGGAGCTCAAAAAATAGGGCAGGAAAAGGGCTGAAGAGGAGAAGAAAAAGGAGAGGGAGGATAGGGGAAGTAGACAGCTAATCGGTGGCAGCGTTTAGGGTGGTAAGGAGGTGGTAGGGTGGCAGGGAGGGGGAAGGGAAGAAGAGGAAAGGGTGGCCATGCAGGATGGTGTGCATGGCTGGCTAGTTAAAAAATGGTGGGGAAAACAGGGATAGGGGAGAAGGAGAGAGAGAGAGAGAGAGAGGTGGTGGCAGTGGTTGCAGGCTGTGGTGGCCGGCATGCTCGAGGTGGCAGGTGGTTATGGCAATGAAGATGGGTCAAAGGCGTTGGATGGGGTGTAGAAGAAGAAGAAAGAAAGGGAAGGGGGAGCACCAGGCCGGTCAGGGAAAGAAAAAGGGGAACTAGGCTGGCCCGGGTAGAAGGGGAAGGAAAGAAAGAAAAGAGGGAGACTAGGCTGGGTCGTGACACGCAGGAGAGGAAGGGAAAGGAAAGAGGGAGTGGCCCTCACGAGAGAAAAAGAGAAGGGAAGGGATTGGGCCGAAGGCCCAGGCGTGCAGGGGGAGGGGCTGGCCTGGCGCGGGCGGCCCGAAGGAGGGAAAAAGGAAAAGAAAAGAAATAAGAAAAAGGAGAAAAGGAAGAAAGAAAAGGAAAAAGGGGAAAAAGGGAAATGGGAAAATAGGGAAAATAAAATAATAAAATGCAATATTTTTTTATAATTATTTACTTTAATAATTTAATTTAATATAATATAATAAATTGGTTTAAAAAGGATGATTTTAGTAAAATATTAGTTTGGAAAATTATTTAAATAAAAAGAGTATGATAAAATAATAAATTATTTATTTTAATTTATTAAATATTTCTATCCAAATTTATATACTCAAAAATCCATAAAATAATTAAACTATATAATTTTAAAAGCTAATTTATCTCAAATAAAAGTTATTTATTAAATTATAGGTTTTCTAAAATTTTGGAAAATTACATATAATGCCTATAATACTACCGAATATGGCATACATAATTGCCTATAGCACTACCAGCTGTGAAAAAAGAAACTACTTAGGATACTCTAACCTTTAAATATCGATATATCTTATATGACTCATAGGTCACCTATAGAGTAGAGAAAGGGATCTCGCTAATGCTTGATGGTGATAACACATACAAAATATAGAGAAGGCGGCTATCACACAACCTTACCTCGAATGTCATCTTGAGGTAATTTGAGACATGTTATAAACCAACAACTAATCTACTAATGTTAGTCAACACAACACCCATAAGTAAGATGAAACCACCAGCTAACCTATATTAAGTACAAGATACCATTAAATCCATTTGTTTCAATTATCACTTAAATTAGTTAAAAACAAAAATATATTATTAATCACCACCTAAAATAAGCCTCCACACCAACTTCATAAAAAGTTGTTATTTATCAAACACTACTCACAGACATTAAAAAATGTAGGAATATACCAAGAACCTTTCATTCAAAAACCGAAAAATATTTATTACCAAAAAATACTGTTCACACTCAAAATCATCAAAATACTATTCAAAAGAGGTAATATTTAATATAAGATCATATTTGACAAAATACCTCCATAACTTCATAAATATCTTAAAATATCCAAGTTTAGAAAAGATCTCATAAAAATATCTAATTTTTATAAAAATGACCCTTATGTTCTAAATATGTGTAAAAATTCTTAAATCTAATTAATTTAGTTAACATAATTTAAAAAAATATTAAATTATGTAATAAAAATTTGTAACTAAAAATTAGCATAAAGGAATACTAAAATTCAATTAGCAATTTTAGATTATGCGTAAAATAGTTATTATGCCCTTGAATCCCTAAAGTGAAGAAAATAGCTTAACATTTAACATAAGAAGATAAAGATCATGAAACTTTTAAAACTATTCATTAAACTCTGTATGAACGTATTCAAACGTACAAAAGTTCAGCTTATTTACAAATCCTATGTAAATGAAGAAAAATACCCTTTTTCATGTTAAATATTCATTAAATAATAAATTTAATTATACAAATTCAAATCATGACTTTAAATATATGAAATCACACCTAAAAACCTAAAAAATATAGTGGAACCATCATAAGTTCATAAAAATAGCAATAGCATCTAGATCTGGCCAGAGGCAAAAATTACCCTAAAAATACATAAAAAATTCATCAATATTATACATATGTTTAAAAAAAAGGTCAAATATAGACATGATATGAATAAAAAATGACCTAAAAATCGTAAATAACATGATCCTAAATTTTGAAGATACTCACACAACAATTTCTATATGAAACAACCACAAAACAAAAAACCATAGAAATACCAACATGGTATAATCAACACTTATAATTATATTAAAAACCAAATTCTATCTACTTATATTATATTCATGTTTACCATGATTCCAAATATACATAATATATATATATATATGTAACGTCCTCCCTCAAGCATAGAACCTTCTTTTAAAACCTATACACAACAATTAACTACAACCTGTAAAAACCATTAAAACTATCAAGAAATCAAAGGAAATAATGGAGAAAGGGAAATGGAATGGGAAAATAATAGAGAAAATTGTTAGTTTTTTTTTTTTGAGTTTTGGATGAAAATAATGGTGTAAAAAAGAAGTTGGAATAATAAATGGTTAATGTTAGATATTTTGTAGATATTTAGAAGGAAAGTAATTGAGGCAACAAAAACAATTTAGTCACTCCAATCAACTGAGTTAGACATACACAAAGGATTCCAATAAAAATTTCTCACATTTGTTATGATATTTTAAAAGGATAGGAACATATTTTAGATTTTATGATAGGTTTTTAGAGAAAGTTGAGTTTCAAGGGTTAATTATGCCTAAAACGGCATAATCTATTTGAAAATGTTGAAAACAATTACAAACCATTTTTATTTAATATTTTTTCTTAAATAATCCAAAATATAAGTATCCCTAAATTTCTCATAAATATTTATTGGTTGAAACAGTCGTTTCGGAGCTTAAAACTAGAATAAGGGTAAAACAGATGATGAATAATATTATTTCATTAAAGTCTCCATTTAAACTTTTATAAAGGCTAAGGAGATTCATAAAAATACACGTAATTAAAATATGATAAAATTCGATAAATTTGGAAGAATTTTGATAGCCAAAAGTGGATTAGAGTTTTTACATGACTCAAAATCGTAAAAAGAGGCAATAAAATGTGAATGAAATGTTTCAAAAACATAACTATGGTTTTTTTAATTTTAAGGGATGTAATTAGTCATTAAAATAATATAATTTTATTTTTAAATAATAAAAATCCTAATTAAATTGTGCTTTTCAAAAAATGGGGTATTATATTTATAAATTATAAAATTTGTGTGAAAGTGTATTGTGAATTTTGCCGCAAGTGTTAATAGTTTGCTTGTGTATTATTTTAATCATGATTGTATATGATCTTCCTTATGTGTATGAAGTGATTTCCAAGCATGTGTATATTTTTAAATGTGAGCATGATCAAGTGTTTATATGATTTTAGATTATTTTTCATGTTGATGATTTGAAGCATGAATATGTATTAGCTATATTCAAGTGTAAGTGTGTTGTTAGCATGAATTATGTCAATTTTGAAGAGCTTGGTAAGTTGTGTTTGATCCATTTTATGTTTAAATGTGATGAGAAAATCATGTTATTTGGTTAAGTATGTGTATATTTGGATAATTTTCAACCACATCAGACAACTTGGCCCTGGTAGTAGTTCAGTGGTTAATTTATTTCTTCCGAAAGTTGTGGTCCCAGCTTAAAGCTTAAACACATTGAGTGGTCTGGGTTAGAATATGTGATTGTATTTCTAGAATGGTTGATTGGTAAGATAAACAAACCAAATATTTTTTGTGCATGTTATTATTTTTGTTTTGTTTGGGGGTGCTCAAACCAGTTGATTAGTTCCTAAAACCAGTCGACTAATTCCACTTAGAATCTATGCCTTTTTTTTACTCTTTGTTAGTTATGCTTTGTGCTTTTATGAATCGTTATTCATTGGAGCTTGTTTTGGGTTTGACTATATTTTAACTTGATCTCAATTATTGGATAATAAATGGACAAATCAAATGAAGTGGTTTAAGTGTTTGGAATATGGCTCAATGCATATCCTTGGGCCTTTCGTAGCTTGGTGTGATATGATCCTTGTGATTTATCAATTAGTATTTCATGGTTTGGCATTGTTTGTGACCCTTAGGGATCAAGGTGGACTAAGTAGAAATTAATGAAATTATTTTGTATGAATTTTTGTATCCTTTGTTGATAAATGTAATGGCTTTAACAAAACACTATCTACTTAATGTGAAAGTATAAAACCCCTAAATTTACTATTAATTTTTTTAAAAAAAATTGCAGCAAGATATTCGGGTGTTACTGCCATACCAAATACTAGTCAAGCTTACCATATATTATTAGATAAATTTCAAGGAAAAACATTATGACAAGGTAAATAAGATACCAAGAGAATAATCATAATTTCTTAAAACTAATATAAGAGTTTGAAGATAAACTCCGAGTACAACGGTAATCAAAATATATCAAAAGGGATCATCTAGATCTAAGAGTCCATAAGATATATGGATAAAACCAAGTTATCTTATAACCTATACTTTACACCCAATTCCCATAATAAAAACAAATCACTCCTTGACAAGAAGCTCAACAAATTCATCAAAGCAGTCATCATAAACCTGCACATCAACAACCTGGTCATCTATTCATGGAAATAAATAGCACCTATAAAAAGGATAGGAGATACCTATGTATTAAATAAGGTAAAATATACAAAAATAGAAAATATATGAATAATACATACGGTTTACATGAGGAATAATATTATGCATACACATGCTAATTTTGATGTAAGATGATTCAGGAAAAAACATGATTAGATTCCCACACTAGTTGAGCATACATTTCTGATTACTTAGTCACTTGAGTTCAAAACCCCCACTATTTCTCATCAGTGGAACAATATCATAACATAACAACCGTTCCAAGAAAAAAAAACACCTAGGGACAAAAAAAATAGACACATAATCCTTAAGTATGTGTACCCCCTATAAGTTGATAGAATGGTTAATATAGAGTATATATGGGATCACTCTAATAATTGCAACAACCAAAAATCACAAGTATTGTAACATCCTAATTTTTAGGACTTGAAAATTTTATTTTAAAGGGTTAATTGTGGAAGATAAAACAATAAAAACAAAGGGTGTTGCCACCACACTTAGTACAAGTCGGGTTTCCTATACCATTATCATACCAAGTGCTAAGGCTAAAATCATTACTCCGCTTAAATTAATAACATGATTACAAGAAATAGAAGAGAGAAGATAACATATAAGTAGTATGCTATATAAAAACAACATCAGTTATTACAAAACTCAAAAGAGATAAAGAACAAGATGACACAAGCGTACAAATATAACTAGAATAAAGTTAGCCAAAGAACATCGGATAACCCTAGGCTCTCAATCCGATCTACCAGCTTTCGACTAAACTTGGAAGCTGACCAGCAAAGACCACTATCCATTGAATAGGTAGCGGCCCAAAAAAGGAACCTTTTGGTAAAATAGTACTGAGCAACCCTTTATACTAAACCAAAATGAGAAAAACTAGCATAGAACACATACAAGGCATGCAACAAAACATGGTATACGACAATTAAAATACATAGGAGGATTGAAATATCATGATCATCATAAACCACATAACACTAAGGCTATATACTATTCATACTCGTTCCTCTGAAAAAAACTAAAACTTACCAATTAAACATCCAAGAGATGTTCTTTGAAGTATAATTAGAAACAACATCAACTCAAAACCAAGACAATAACAACATATCACATATCTCATTATCAATACCAATATATCTCATAAATAATAATCCATAGCATCACATGTAGGTACAAAAGCTGGTACCGAAGCACAGTTTGGCACAAAGCCTACTACAAAAACACAAGTTGGAGTGAAGGCTTCTGCCAAACCACAGGTAGTCACAAAGGTTGCTACCAACCAATCCAATAGTCTAATAATCCAATAATCAAATAATTCATCAATCAATTCCATTTTTATTTACTCAAAGGGAGATCAATCAACCTAGAGACACTAAGGTACTCTGGTTATACTAGCTCACCAAGGTAGCATAGTATCCTAATAACTATTAATCCAAGGATGCAAAGGTATCCCGATCACACTGGTACACAAAGGTAACATAGTACTCTAATGACAAGAATGCCTAATCCATAAGTATGCATGCCCCCTATCAATTTGTAGAACTAAATAGAGTAAGATATAGGGCCTATATAGGGCACTAAGGCATATCAGCAAAATCCTAAGATCAACTGTGAGCTAAACCACGTCTCTAGGGTAGCAACCCCAAAGAGTCACCATTCCTGATCTCAAAATCTTTCACTTTAAATATTATAATTTTGTTAAAGGGGCCACGAAATTACATATAATCACATAAATCTAATTCCCATATTTAATATTTTTTTATTCATTTCTAATCATTTTGAGATAACCATAAACAACGTCATAAATAATGCATGGTGGATACAAATTAGGTTAATCTTGGTTCAAATGGTGGCCGAGGACTTAACCATCAAAAAGAAAGGGAAGAAAAGATGGAGATAGGAAGAGATAATATGAACTAAGTGACCCTTAGATCAAACACTTGTTCTATCAATTAAGTCTTACATCTCCTAAGATTTTGATAACATTCAACCCAACATGAACTACCTAGGAGGTGGGGGTTCCTTCAAAACAATGAGGGAAGAATGGGCATTCAGACTTGCCTTGTATTCAATTTTGTCTTACACTTATAAGGAATGTGATGACCTTTTAGTTACATTCTAATATTTCCCAACTAAGTAGGTATAGTTGGTGAGGAGTCAAACTAACTAGTTAACCCAAAAGTCAAATGTGCATCTTAGTTTAATTCTAACCAACCCAAAAGTCAACTTAATTCCTACCACCCCTCAATGTGCATCTTTTGTCCCAACCCATACTTTATTTTTTATCATGGAATGGTTCACAAGTGATCAACTATTACATCATTATAAATGACAAGAGGTAAGCTAGAAGCATAGCCTACATCATGGGCTATCAAAAGTACATTAAAGTGAGGGATTAACATCAAAATGTTGCCATAATCTGCACAAAGTGGCCTGCCCTTTTACCAACCCTTTTCTTTGCCCTTTTTCATGTAGGTCGATGTTGAATAGGTGGTCCCTGCTGGTGGTGTGTGCGGGTAGTTGTTAGTGGTTGTGGTGACAAGTTGAGTGGGTTGCATTTAGCTTCAAAAAGGAAGCCACGAAGTAATGTGTGTCTTGGTGGCTATGTTGCATGGATTCCATGCACGAGTATGGGGTTTTAGATTTAGGTTTAGTGTAATCCTTCCCAAATTATAAGGGTTCTAAGTCCTTCAAATTTAGGGGAATAAATGGCTAATGTTGAGTGTTGAATTAGGGAGAGTTTTGTTGGTTATGCTCCTGCATCAATTACCAAGTTCAATCATAAAAACATAATAAGGTCATCCTAGGCTCAATTATTCACTTTTGAGCCCATTAGATTGAAAATAATCAAAATGCCCCTAAGATCAAAATTACCACATTAACATCCTCTTTAATTAACAAATCTATTTTATTTATAGATTCATCATAAAAAGGCTAAAATATAATAATTAAATTAATTTATCATGCAGAGAAATTATCAGATAAGTCAAATGACCATTTTATCCATATTCAAGATTTTACATATAAAACCCTAACATGTGTATCTAATACATCCATGATCACATGACCTCATGCTAAACATCATATAATACACATTAGACATGCTTGTTAGAGTAAAAATTATAATACACATAAAATGACCAAATCGCCTCTAGAGCACACATCCACAATTATTATTCCATAAAGTTATCTAAACATGATCATCCTATCTTTTTTCACATACATTTTACATATGATAACATGCTCTTTTTACCAATTTCCATAATAACAATAATAAGCACATAATTATAGGATAACGAATCATACTTACATATTTCAAACATAAAATCTCTAATGTGCTATCATGCAAGATCTCATATATTTTAGTAGTGTATAAAGTTACCTGAATTTCAATAGAAACGTAAATTAGTGGTATCCTTCTAAATACTACAAGGTCTCGCAAATAAAACTTTTATACCTAAAAATAATATATAAATTACCTAATTAACTTTTAACAAATAAAATAATCGTTATAATAATAAAATATTTATTTCTGAGAATTACCAAAATATCATTACATTTAAAAATATGTAACCAAAAATTCAAGGAAAAACTCTCACGTAACATGTGTAGTATAAGGCATGCACGAAGAGGGGCTGAGCTAGGGTGTAGGGGCTGTCGGACTTGGTTTGGCTGAGGTGGAAGGGTGAGGAAGGAATGGTGGAGATGGTGGTGATGGTTGGTGTTGTTGATGGTTGACGATGGTGGTGGTGGTGGCATAGGAAAGGAGGTACGACTAGGTAGGGTGGTTGGAAAGGTGGTGATGGTGTAGGATGGAGGGGTTGGGATAGTGTATACGGTGCTGTGGGGAAAGGTGGTGGAGGATAGTGGTTGTGCAGGAAGGGAATGAAGAATAGTGAGTTGCAGTGCAGGGGATGGTGATGGTGATGTGGAGGGAGTAGACGAAGGTGGTGGCAAAGGCAGAGAGGATCGAAGGTGGGTGGTTAGCTGTGTTGGGAGGTATCGAAAGGATGGGGGTGCAATGGTAGAAACTAGCATTTCCTAGGGAAATGTTTTAGAAGAAGTGGCTCCAAGAAGGAGTAGGGAAAGACGAAAAATGTCGCAAGAAAGGAGATGATGAAAAATAAGGGGAGACGGAGGAGGAGGAAGAAGAAATATAATAGTAGAGAGAGCCGGGGAAGGTTGTGATGAAGAAGCCAAATAAAACAAAGAAGAGGAAGGAGGTGTTGTTTGATCGATGAGGAGAGGAGGATGCATAGCAGGTCTAGATGGTGGAGGATGGGTTTGTTAGGAGTGAAAATAAATAAGGCAAAGAGCAGGGGAAGCTACAAGGCTATGTTTGGTTGGGGAAGGCTAGGTGACGGGTGGTGATGGGCTTTGAATAAAGAAAAGGGGGAGGGAAGAAGTTTTGTTGAATTGCATGCAAAAACTAAACAGGGCTAAGAGAGAGAGGAAGTAGGGGAAGCTGTGAGGGTTGCATTTGGTTGGGTTGGAGAGGAAATGAGCATACAAGGGAGATGGGTTTGGTTGAGAGAGGGGGATTTTGTGTGCCTATGTATATATGTACATGCATAGGGGGATGAGGGGGGTGAGTTCGATCGGTGAGGTGATGGTGATCGATCATGGGTCAGTAGAGATGGGTAGGATGATGATCAAGAGAGATGGTTTGAAGGTTGAAGGGTATGGGTGTTGCGTGAGGTAAAGAAAAGACAAGGAGAATGGTTGGGGCAGAAAAAATAGGGGCACACAAAGGGGTAAATTAGGGAGTAAAAAAAAGGTAGGGTAGGGTAGAAATATATTATTTTAGTTTTACGTTTAGTTTAAATAGATTTGGGTACTGGGTAGAAAATATTTGAGAAAATAATTAGGTTTAGGATAGTTTTAGCACACAAAAAAAGAGATAAAATAAACAGAAAAAAAAATATTTAAGAATATGTTTAAGTTATGGGTCAAAGGTTATTAATAAAATAATTAAGCTAAGGTTCAAAGGTTAGTTTCAAATAAAATGGCTAAACATCTGAAAAATAAAGGTTACAAAATTTCAAAATGTTACAAGTATCACATCAACCCAAAAAATAACAATATAATCGATACAACAATCCTAACTCATATGATATTCCCCTTTAATTATTAGTATGTTATTAATTCATAAATCAATACATCACTTGTTTTACTCTTCATCATAGCAATTTTATTTATATTAACCTTTTCTTATCACAGAGGATATTGCCGATCATTGCTTCATGAAATACCAAGTATTACTAAATTCATTCCAACAACTTTTGTCATTTAAATCACTCAGAAGTGCATCATGGCTAATAAAAACATGCATGTTATAATAATGTGAAGTAGCGATAAGACAAAGCCAGACAAAAAAAATAAGAGACGTTACCCAAGTGAAAATACCATAATTCCCTCACCAAAACCTTAAATCACTAACCACTCACAATTCACCAACTCACCAAAATTGCCATAACCCTCCAAATCAGGTTAAAACTCCAACATTTTACACATAAATCACCAATCATAACCCCAACGTTTATAAACCTATTTTAATTCAACTTCATGTAATATCAATATTTTTTAACCATATTAATCCAAACTAATCACACTTATTATTAGGGGTGTGCACCTCTTCAAAATCGAACCAAAACAAGGTTAAGGACCAAAATTTTTTATAATTTAGGACCGGGACAAGACTAAAATTAGTAGTTATATAATTTTTTATAATAAAAATATGTATTTTTTTAGGTTAAATATTAATGAGAATCTGGTTTGAACCGAAATATTGGATCGATTGGGACCGAACTAGATAGGATCGGAACTTATTAAGGAACATTTTTTTTTACTTTCAAATCGAAGACTAGAATACTGATTTAGTTTGGACCAAAACGCTAAATAATTTTATAACATACCATGGTTAGTTCTCCTCCTCCACCGCATTATATTCATAGCATGCACTTACTATTGTTGCCACTAATTTTTAATTCAAAAAAATATTATATAAATTTAAATATTATAATAATTAAAATTAAATAAACTATAAGTAAAATAAATGCTTAGTTCTTTAAGACGACCAAATTGTAATCCCCCAAAATTTTATAAAACCTATAATTTAATAAATAACTTTTATTTGAATTAAATTAGCTTTTAAAGTTATTTAGTTTAATTATTTTCTGGACTCTTGAGTATATAAATTTGGATAGGAGTATTTAATAAATTAAAAATAAATATTTTGTTATTTTATCATATTATTTTTATTTAAATAAATTTTCAAACCATTATTTTACTAAAATTATCCTTTTTAAGCCCATATATTTAATTATATTAAATTAAATTATTAAATAAACTTATTATCAAAAATATTACATCATATTATTTTATAAATTCAATTATTTTAAATATTTACATTTTCCCATTTTCCTTTTCCTCATTTTTTCCTTTCTTTCTCCTTTTTTTCCTTTTCCTTATTTCTTTCTGTTTCCTTTTTCCTAGCTTTGGGCCGCCAGGCCAGCCTCATCCCTCTCCCCCTGCGCTTGGGCCTCCGGCCCACTCGCTTCCCTCCTCTCCTTTCCCCGATGCAGACACCCAACCCAGACCCCCTCCCTTCCTTTTTTTTTCAAGGCCAGGCGGTCCCGCTCGCCCTCCTTCCTGTGCCAGCCTGCACCTCCCTCTCCCCTCTTTCTTTCTTTTTTCCTTCTTCTGCCTCAACCTAGCAGCTCCCTAAACCGTCGCCATCGCCATAACCGCCTACGCCTTGGGCACCCCGGCCACCGCCCCGCTGCCACCTTCTACCACCACCTCCCTCTCTCCCTCTCTCTCCCCCCGTCCTTTTTTTTCACAATTTTAGACCCAACAAGCCATGCACCCCCATCATGCATGGCCTCCCCTTTCCCCATATTTCCTTCCCCTCCCTGCCACCCTACCACCTCCCCTGCCACCCTATATGCTGCCACCGGCCAGCCAGTTTCCCTCCTATCCTCCCTCTCCTTTTTCTTCACTTATTCAGCCTCTCCCTGCCCCATTTCTTCAAGCTTTTCCCCTTCCCCGACCTCCCTCTTCTCCCTTTTTTCTCCTTCCTTTTTCCTCCCTACCGCCCTCCGCCGCTCCAACCGCTGCACCAAGCTCCTACACCACCTTCTACACCCTTCTACTACTGCCCTGCACCGCCCAAGCCATCACGCGGCCCCTTCTTCCTCCCCGCTTATTTTTCTCCCCATTTTTCCCCCTTCTCGGCAGCCCACCAGTAACCCCACCGTTCACCGCCTTCCGGCCACCTCTGCCGCCACCCAAACCACTAACCCACTCCCTACAACCTCCTCTACCACCCCCATACCTTCTTTTCCCGAAACCAGCCCCTACACCCCTCCATTTTTTCCCTCTTTTTTCCTTCCTTCTCAGCCACGCTTGGCCCAAAAGCCAACTTCACCACCTCGCCGTCACCGCCTCCGCCACCCTTTGCTACCAACAACCCATCCCCAGCATCCACCTACACCCCCTCTTCACTCCTGCACCATTCCCTTTCCTTAAATCTTCCCCCACCTGCCTCTTTTCTAGCCTAAAGACCCCAACCCAAAAATAGCCATTTTACCTTCCTTCAACCCCCCCCCCTTTGAGCCTTCCCCTTTTTATTTTTGCATGAGCATAAGTTGCTACATTTATTAGTCCATTTTTGTTAATAATTTTAAGGTATGATAATATTTAAGTTAATTATTTCATTAAGTAAATTTTATAAGGTCTTATGCTTTGATTTTCTTATTTCTAATATAAAAATTATTGATATTATTTTTAGGTGTTGATTTTACTATTTAAAAATTGAATCTTTAACTGGAGTGCCGGTAAGATTCAATTTTGTGAGAATTAATGTAATCGTTAAACCCCACTTAAACGCATGGATAAATGTATGTTTTCACATTATGATTTTTAATATGTTATTATGTTTGATATATGGTTGTTAGTATAATTTATACGTTTGCTTGTATTGCTTAATAAAAAAGGAAAGTATGCTCTTTTATGTGCCATATGTGTAAATGTTGTCTAAGGGAAGAACTTGATTATTAATGAAAGTGTTAAAGTACTTATCCATGTCATATTATGTTATTGTGACCATTTATGCTTGAATAATATTATTGTGAGCCCTAGGGGCATTTTAGTAATATTTCTTGTGTAAGAATGCCTAATATGTGTGGGTGCTAATAAGTATTATATTAAAATATAATAGTTGGTGGAGTTGGATATTGTTAAGGGAGTATTAATATTATTATTCCATGTAGTAATGTTAATCTAATAGAAGTGGTGTAATAAGGGGACAAGATGGTAATTTTGGAAGAAGAGGGTAAAATGATAATTTTCTAAGTAAAATGGTAAAATAGTAATTTTATAAGTAAATGGAAAAATGGTAATTTTATAAGTAAAGGGAAAATATGGTAATTTTGGAGGTAAATGGCAATATGGTAATTTTATAAGTAAATAGCAAAATGTTAATTTTATAAGTAAAGGGGTATTGTGGTAATTTTGGGAGTAAAGGGTAAAATGGTAATTTTGTAATTAAAGGGTAAAAGGGTAATTTTGGAATTAAAGGATAAAATGGTAATGTTATAATTCAAGGGCAAAATGGTAATTTCATAATTAAAGGTAATGGTAATTTTGTAATTAAAGGGAAAAATAGTAATTTCATAATTAAAGGTCAAAATGGTAATTTTGTAATTAAAGGGTAAAATGATAATTTTGTAATTAAAAGGAAAAATGACAATTTTATAATTAAAGAGAAAAATGGTAATTCTGTAATAAAAGAGCAAAATGGTAATTATGTAATTAAAGGGTAAAATGGTAATTTTGTGATTAAAGGGAAAAACGGTAATTCTATAAGTAAAATGATAAAATGGTAATTTTGTGAATAAAGGGCAGAATGGTAATTTTGTAAGTAAATGGATAAATTGGTAATTTGTAAGTAAAAGGGGTATTATGGTAAATTTGGAAGATAAGGGCAATTTGGTAATTTAATCAACTAAAGAGTAATTTGGGAATTATGATAATAGAGAAGGGCAAATGGGTAATTGTGATTATGTAGAAAGGTAATTTGGTAATTTATGCAACTAAAGGGACAATTTGGTAATTATAACAAAGGAGAAGGGCAATTCGGTAAACTAACCAACCAAATGGGAATTATGATAAATGCAATAATTATGAAGGGTGATTAGTGACCTAATAAGTGTGGGAGATAACTTAGTGACCCAAACCGAGTACGGATGTGGCTAAGAACAACTATGTGTGTGTTATGTGCCTTGTGTACCATGTGTTATGCCATATTGTGTACTTTATGCTTAATGATTAATCATTTATAGCGCAACTGGGAGTGAATATATGCTTATGTGAATGCCTTATGGCATGTGGATGATGATTATATTTGTCGTGTGTACAATGTTATGTGATGTGACCCTCTAGGACATGCATGCTAGGATATTTAATGTGGTAAGGTGGGATGGAAGGATGAAAGAGGAAAATGGGAAAGTAAGGTAACCAAGGGGAAGTAAGTTGGTTAATGTAGGTGGGAATGACCCAAACAATCCATGAGCCATGAGTGGATGAATAAAAGGAGACTTTACATAAATTGAAAGAGTGGGAGAATATAGGATTTGCATGGGATGGCTAGAATCCGCATGGGGGAAAACTTTACGTATGAAAAGTTACATTGGGACGTGAGGAAGGTAATAGAAGTGTCGTTTGGGTGACTGGAGGCTTCGGGTGAAAAATAGTACGTGGGATACTATAAGGGTGTATAGGAGACCGAATTAGGGTTTAGGAGAAACCCTAATGTGAGAAGGTGGAAAAAGAAAATAATAAAAATAAATGAGAATGAGTGGGGTATGAAGTGAGAGTTGAATCTAAGGGTCGTAACGTGTGGGGTGTTAAATAGTTTGGGTGGTGTGAGGATGGGCCATATAGGCCCAAATTAGGGTTTCTAGAGAAAGCCCTAGGGGAAGGCGGTGAGTTGACCTTGGGGTATAAGGTGGTGGGCCTTGACCCACACACTTAGGAATCGGGATCCCGGTGTGAGAAGTGGATTAAGGGAAGGATGTTGGGGCGAGTTAGAAGGTGCAGAGGTTTCAAGATATGGGATAGTCCCTCTTGGGAGGATAAGTGTGGATACAGTTAGTCATGTATGTCAAGGGTGAAATACTTTTGAATAAGATACGAATAAGACACTAATTACTTAAAGAGGAAGATGTTGAGCCGGACCCAAACCGGTCCACCGGAAAATAGTAGTGGCCAGGAGCTGGGGTGCCCTAGAGACCGGTCCACCGACGAATAATAGTGGTCAAGAGTGTTCTGCTCTGTATGGATTTCCAGTCCACCGGCTATAATAGTGGGGGATTCCATGCTCAACAAACCAAACGTAATAATGATAAGACATGGGAAAGACACTAATCACTTATAGTGGAACACCTTGTGAGTCGGGGCCAGACCGATCCACCGGCGAATAATAGTGGCCAGGAGGGTTCTGCCCTGGAGACCGGTCCACCGGCGAATAATAGTAGTCAGGAGCGTTCTACCCTGTATGTATTTACGATCCACCGGCTATAATAGTGAGGTTCCTGCACTCACATGGACATTTATAATCCGAGGTGATTGATTAATGATGGACTAATGGCGTTAAAGCCTGAAAGTATCGATTATTCATTATGGCCTGTTAATATTTGGTTAACTTGTTAAGTATACGAATGTACGAAAGTGAATGATACGTATACACCATTAATATCTGATTGACTCACTGAATCTGTGAATGTATGGATCTGAATATTATGTTTACACATGTCGTTACGTATGGATACAGTAGTATATCATGTGTTAAATTGCGGGTCCGCTTTTAAGTGTATTTTTAAATGGTTACTCAGTAGCGTAGTACTGAAGGGTTCCCTTCGTGGGGCCCCTGCCTATTCAATGGGTAATGTCCCTTGCAGGTCTTTTTAGGTACTATTTAAGTGGGCAACGGGAAAGAGCATAAGGATTATTCGGAATTTTAGGGTTCTCCCTTTTGCCTTTACTTTCTGGTTTAAATGTATTCCTTATTCTTGTAACCACCAATGGTGGAATCTATTCTTATGAAGTGTTTACTTGCGCTGCTCTGATTTGAAAATGGTTTGAATTTCTAGCAATGGATATTTTATTCCTGAGCCTTAGCACTTGGTACTGGAATGGTATGAGTGAACCGATCTGGTACTAAGTATGGCGGTAATATCCCCAAAATTCACAATTTATTGTTTTGCTTCCGCTAATCTTTTAATAAAATAAAATTTTTCAGTAGTGAATTTTGAAGGTGTTACACAAATAGTAGTGTTTTAGATGTATGGGAATGGGGACAGGGAAATGGGAATGAGGAGAAATGAAAAAAAATATTCATTATGAAATACATTTGTGTACATTTTGAAGAAATTAAGACATGAAAATGAAAAAGGAAAAATATTTTTCTAGATGGAGACAATGAACTAAACAAAATTTACGTACATTAGTGTTAAATAGTTTGATCTTTTAGATTGTACCTCACTTAAGGTATTTAATAGCTTTAAAGCATTTGATCTAATTGATTGTATTTCCATAAGTCTTAAAAGAATTTAATTTATTTTATCTCCACAATCAAATTGCATATAAAGTATTTATCACCATTTTATCATTCAATATTTAGGATTGAATTGTGTATTTGGTCTCTAAGACCATTAAATCATTAGGTAAAGTGTCCAAATTCTATCTCAATTGTGTCATTATCCTTTTGTACCTTGGTCACGTGAAAAAAATATATATATATATATTTGGCCACTATTGGTGATTGGGGTTTGAACATATTTGTTATATGGCCATTTTAGGTGTTCATTCAAACAACTTTTGGTGATTTTGATATGTATGTAATGATAAGTGATGACACCATCGATCTATCACTTTTATGTACACAGTGGCAAATGATGAGACCGTCTATTTAGCACTTTTATATTTATGTAATTTTTGTATAAATTGGCACTTTATGTGGCTTTCCATCATCTTTAAGTAATGGAAATCTACATATAATGATGATTTATGCGACCTTTTATCCATTACTTTTAATATTTGAATTTTTCATACTAGATCAATTTGAGTCTATTCAGAGAAAAGATATTCACCTTCTCCTTTAATTTACCTTTACCTTTCATTAATATAATTTTAAATCTTGGAAAGAAAATAGTAAATCATCATAGATAAAATTAAATTAAAATACATATTTTAAATATACCATAATTTAAATCTATAAATAAATACCAATTTAATTAAGAATGGTCCAATAGAATCATGTATAGTAATATAATAGAAGAAAAATATCATGTAAGGTTCCATAAATATGGACCTATACATCCATTTTGTATATCAAACAAAATCATGTGCTCAAACAATATTTAAAAAAAATACGTCCTTTATGAATGAGACAAACCGCGTCATAAAAATCTATGGAGAGCAAGAATGTTGTGTGGATTAAAAATGACAGCCTATCTACAACCTAAAATAAACTAGATCTCTTAGGCAATATTATAATGTATACATAGGTTCAAAATTTTCTAGACTCCCAAAAATAAACTAGAGTTCATAGGCACATCACACATAAGTACATATGATATCAAATCTATGGACAATGACATACGACATACTCCATAAAATATGTTTAAGACAAAGACATGTTTTAGCACCTGTAATGTAAATGATGATAGCAGCTATGAATATGATGAGGTGACAACTGGGTCACTACCAACTTGTAACACTCTAAATTTACTACTAAAAATTTTCATTTTACAACGGAAGCATATAAACAAAATACCGGGTGTTACCGTCATAATTTATATAAGTTTGGTTTGCCATACCATCCTTACATCAATCACAAGGCTAAAACCATCCAAAGTAAAAAAGAGTAACTAGAAATGAGAGAAGATTTATAAATATAAATATGAGTTTGGAGATTAACTCTAGGATACAATAACAAAATACAATAAAATGGATACCATGGATTGAAGAGTCCAAAAGGTATTCGAGTAAACACATCATCTAGATAACATGACTCTTCGCCCAAATACCTAATACAGAAAAAGTCACTCTTCCCACATGCAAAACACATAATTTCTCACAAGGTAAATACTGATTAAGGCATCTTTATTAGATATAACTATTTTCATTCTTTTATATACATTGAGTTCATGTACCCCAATATTCTTAAACCAGTGGAATGGTCTGAAGCACCTTTCAGAGACAACATACTTTAGCTACTATTATCATATAGTGGAACGGATCCAACACCTCTCAGGGCAGAATGCTCATGAGACAATATTCTTAAACTGGTGGAATGGTCTAGAGCACCTCTTAGGGATAACACACTTGAGTCATTATTATCATCAGGTGGAACAGACCCATAAACACCGTGGTCCCGACTCACATACTTTTCCACTTTAAAATATTAATATCTTATCCATTAGGTTACTTATCTCAATTCATATTCTTATTCACGATCAGTATAGGGCCCCACTATTTTTAATCCGGTGGAACAAACTAAAGTACCTCTAAGGGTTAACACACCTGAGTTACTATTATCGTCTGATGGAATGAACCCATAAAATACCTTTTAGAGCAAAACTCTTCTGGTCCACTATTCTTAAAGTGGTAGAATGGTTTGAAACACCTCTTAGGGATAACACACCTGAGACACTATTATCATCAGATGAAATAGATCCATAAACACCTCAACTCGACTCATGTGATCTTTCACTTTAAATAATTAATATCTTATTTATGTTTGATTTGATAAGTACATAATATGTTCAAAACAAGTAAGGCACATCATGAGATCATAAGGCCATTCTCTAAAATTAAGACCCTTTTATTTCCCCTAAATCCTAATTTCACACTTTTATTATAACTCTTCTTTTGTCACTCTTTTAACCACCAAGCTTAGAACCTCTTCCTTAATTATTATTATTATTATTATTATTATTATTATTATTATTATTATTATTATTATTATTATTATTATTATTATTATTATTATTAACAGATTCAAATTTCAAGGATTAACTCTAAGGTCTAACACATGTGATAACAACCCTATCTCAATAGTTACTATTTTCGGAGCTTATAGATCCTAATTTTACAAATCCATCATAACTTTTCTTGTAAATCCATCAAACAAATACCAGATTTAATATACAACCCCAGAATACTAATATTAAAAAACATATTTAGATTTCATGGTTTAAATATATTGTTTCACACATGTCATAATAGCCTTATCATTGTAGGGTTACTGTTCTCAAATCAAATAGTTTTCATATTTTATCAAACTTCTATCATTCACAACTACTTTAAACACATCATGTAAATTCCTTATCATAATTTAGATGATATAACACCTTAAAATTTCATGATTCTCATATTTAAACCACGTTAACCAATATGCCCTAATTGATAACAAAATCCTTATTTCATGCAAGTCTTATATGTTTGGTAATATTATTTCCAAATCCACATTTTTTCTCCATATACCTTACCATACTCATTCCACACTCATGGTACCATTAATAAACCTATGATACATCCATATTTCACACCGAGGGTTTTTCGACATAAATTAACAATACCGCATGACCTTTACTTACTCATTTCTATCATATAATATCAACCGCATATCATATCCTTAATAATCAAATATTAATTCACATAATAAAAATAACATGGTTCAATAAAAAATAATGCATAAAACTTAGCAATCAAAAACCCTAGACTACAACAAGTATCCTTATAAAAATGAATCCAATTTCTATGCACGCAAATCCTATTCCACCTCTTTCAAAACCATGGAAAAATCACCTAATAAAATCATAAAAAAAATATCATTAGGATTAAACCACATAAGTAAGGAAAAGTTTAAGGAAATGGAAGGTTGAAAGAAGGGATAAAAATCGAATCAAGTAAGGTGATGTTTGGGAAAACTTTGTGCAACCAAATAAAGGGGAATAGTGGGTTGTGTTGTGGGAAGGTGGAGCAATGGAAAAAGCTATCAATTCTATGGGGGTGCAGTGTTGGTGGAGGCCAAAACAAGGAGGGATAGTGTTCAATTGTGGGAGTCGAAGGGTGGTGGTGTGGTGTAGTCAAAGATGCCAAAGGGTAGAAGGTCTGGTGTAGTGAAGGCTACCGAAGAGAGGGGAGGTAGGCTTTGGTTGAAGTTGTCGAGGGTAGGATGGTGGGCTTCAGTTGAAGCTTCCAAAGGGAGGATACGAGTACAAGCTATTGGTGCCGTAACTAAGGGAGAAAAGAAATGAGGGTTGCGGATGAAACTACAAAAGAGGAGGAAGGGGCCCCGGTAGTTGGTGTCGTAGCTAAGAAAGAAAGAAAAAGGGAAGGGGTTGTGGTGTGTTTGGCTGGAGGTGGAAGTTGTGGTGCAGTGGATTTGGTCGATGGTTATGGGAGGGTTGGTGTAAGTTGATGCAGGTGGTGGAGGTGCCTTAGTTGGGCTCACCGGTAGGGGTTTTTGAGGTTGTTTTTGTAGCATCAATGAGGAGGTGAAGGAGGAAAGATGGTTGTGCTATTGTTGTACAAAACAAAAGGGAGATAGGTTTATATATACATACACATGCACAAAGATGGGGTTGCAACCAGCCAAAAATTTCAATATAAACCTTTAAGCTAAGGAGAGGGAGTTGATGGGGTAGAGGGTAGGCTTGGCAAGGGAAAATCATGCACGCAATGTGAAGGGAAGAGAACAGGGACGTATACGAGGGAATGGAGAAGAAAAATAAAAAGGAGAAAAAGGAGGTGGTGTGGGTTTAGATTTAAGTTTTAGTTAAAAAAATAGTTTAGGTTAGGGTATTAGGATAAACTGATTAAATGAACATTCAAGATTAGGTTTAGGCCAGAAAAGATATTAATAACCCGAAATAAAAATTAGGGTTAGACTAAGATTTATTATTAGGGAGTTAGGGTAAAATAGAACAATAAATTTGTTGATGTTAGAATTAGGTTATGATATTAATTACTTGGGATTAGGGTTCGCTAAAAATTTAGGGTATTATATCACCAACCCTTAAAAGAGACTTTGTTCCCGAAGTCAAGAAATCAAGGTTGGGGAAGAAGAGAAAAAATGATGTAAGGAAGGTGATCTCAGAGGCTAATTCTACCGAAGTCGCTACTATACTACCGGGGACTACCCCCTTAGAAGAGAAAGAACCCAAAACCTATTGCACCTGAGCCGGGAATTATTTGTGGGTTGATTATGGATTGGATCATTTAGGTTTGGATTATTTTTATTATTTGGGTTGGGTTTGGATTGTTATAAATCTGGATTGTATTATTTTAATTTATCGGATCAAGTTGGATTCAGGTAAACTTGGCATGTTGGGTCAGGTCGTGTTTATGCGGAACTAGCTTGGGTTTGAGTTAATATGGTGTGCCCAATTTGGGTCAAGTTACCTCAGGTTCGGGTCATTTTTAGTTAACTTGACAGATCAGATCTTTTTCAACTTTAAAGGGTTAGGTTGGGTTCGAACCAAGCTAATCTCAAATCATATCACTTCGAATTTGGGTCAAACCAAACATTGACTACCTATATTAATCCAACTCATCAATCTCGTAAGCAATCATTAAAATTGACTATGTATAAATATAGAATTAAAAATATGTTATTAACTAATACTTATTTGTATAATATTATAAATTTTAATGTTGTATTTTTGTGTGAAAAAATAAGTGAAATTAAGATATTATTAGTGAATAAGGATGTCTACTGTAAAATTAATAAAAATAAATAAAATTTATAAAATAATACATTTTTAAAAGATTTAAATGAGTAATAAATCATATGTAATTTTTTATTATCATAATTGGTTGATTTCAAATTTGGTATTGTCAGGTCAACACCGAATCTATTTGATGTGAGGTCGGGTTATAATTAAATCAGGTTGATATCAGATTTCGGATTAAATCAAAACACATGATGAATTTGGATTAGGTCAAATAAATTATATTTAAATTAATAACGAACTAGTTTTAAATCAAGTCGATAAATTTATCGAATCATATCATATCAGGTTGGTTAGATGATGTCACATTTTACCTGCTCTAGTAGCGTATATGAAACTTGAATTAAAATATTAGCCAAAAGTATGACTTGTACTAATAAGATATTATAATATTAAAAATCTCAAATGGAAGCAAAAATAACAAGATAGAGAGCCGAAGAGAATAGAGTATTTCTTTTTCTCATTAATACTCATATAGATATACATTCTACCTTACCTTTTATATATAATATCCCATACTTAAAGGGTTACGGATATAAAATAGTAGAGAATATAAAGAGTTAACCATTACAATCACAACAAAAAAAATGTATTATAATTGATAAAAATAATTAAGATATTAAACCTAAAATTTAATAAAAATACATGCTTATAAGATATATATCCACAATATCTAAATAAATAACTTACAACAATAATTAGATTATACAATTGAATATATAGTATTATTTACAAACAGACCCATGGACACTTCTCAAGGCTCTAATAGTGCCAACTTAATTACATACGTACGTATATATATATATTCATGTTTATAATAAAATAAACGTTTATAAGAAATATATCCACAATATCTAAATAAAAATATTACAACAATAATTAGATTATACAAATGACTAAATAGTATTATTTACAGACGCATGGACATTTCTCAAGGCTCTAATAGCGCCAACTTATATATATATATATATAGATATAGATATAGCTGTGTGTTCGTGAAAATAGAGCAGTATTCATGTTTCAGATAAAATTAGAATGGGGCTCATCAAATGTCGAACGACGAAGAAAATAATACCAAAGTAGACAGCGTGAGACGGGGTGGCAGAAAATTTAAATGACCTTAAAATTCAAAGCATTGATCCACAAAAAAAATATATCTTTCTATAATAATATACGCCTCAACCTTGAAAACAAACGCCAAACAGTTATGGCATCAAAAGTAACATAAAGAGGCAGATCAGACCCCAAAAACGGGGACAAAGAGTAACCCCCCCCCCCCCCCAAAAAAAAAATCAAAAATACCATATAAACTCCCACACACTGCTATACACCAAATACAATGAAAACAAGAACATCTACATGTTTCCGCGGCCCCATTGTTTCTATCAGCAGTGCGCATCAGCACCAGAATCAACATCCTCCCGGTCAACTTCATCATCACCGAAATCATACCTACTGAAATGCCCGACCTTGAATTTCCACTCTCCTTTGACAGGATCGTATGACAAATACTCAGCACCTTGGTCCTCAGCCTTTCTCCTTAGCATCTCCATATACCTTTCAATCTTTGGTCCTTCGGTATATTGCTTTCCCGTCTTCTTATCATAACACTTGATGTTCAGCAGAGTCACCTCAGCAGGCTTATTGAGACCTTGTCCAACAGGAGGTTTCTTGCTGTCATCCATGTACACAATTACCTCTCTGTTGTTGAACTGGATAAGAGATTCAAGATCCAGCCGCCGCACATCTGTCTCACCCAAGAATTTGATGCTTCCATAGCCATGTCGTCCAACAATAAAGTCTTTAACATGTCGGCAGTATCCTGGCTCAGCCCTTTCCTTGGCAGCAAGCTCTTGGATGCGAGGCTCTGTGTAGTAGTCAGAGTGCCAGAGCTTTGGCATCATTGCTTCAATGTCAGCCCCATGCTCGTATACGATCGCTGCTTCACCGGCTCGGTGCCCTGTGAGCGTAATGTACGAGTCCCCTCTCTGGCTTGCATTGTTGTCATGGCCACCGTGGGCTTTCTCGAAATAAGTCTGCTCCTTTACTGATCCATTTACACCCGTGGATTCTGCAAAAAGACCACGCTTGAGACAACTAAAGCTGCTAGCGGAAGAGAGAAGAAAAAAAAATCATACTGCTCAAATGCTTTCAATTTTATTGATAAATCGGATAAGCCTGCATAAAACCATATCGGGAACAGTAGGCCCACACCATCAAAGTTTATGGATCCGAGATATCATTATCTCAGTAGGATAAATAAATAAACAAACAAGGAATCAAAAAACTACAAATGGACGGGGAGAGGGTGGTTGGGAAGGGGGGAAGGGACGGACTTTACCCTTGTTTGCACTCATGCGACCGTTCGAGACATTTGAGAAATGGTTACCATCCTCTGACATTTTACCTGGATGACAGTAATAGTGTTTAAGTCAACTCCATAACAGCTTATAAGCGTACGGATCAAAGATAAATGACAGACTCTCCACCATAGCAGCAGTAAAAAGAGCCCCAACAGAAGTCTTAAGACCAAGAAATAACCAACCCTATAAAAGTACAGCCAGTGATGCACACTGCAGAGAGTGAAAATCTGAAATTTATTGCAATGTTCCAGCAAAGATTTAAGAAAAATAAACAAACAAGTAGCAGCTGTTCCCTTCTAGAAACGTCAAGGCCACAACCCTACCCTGTCAGTTCATTCAACTAGCCACCCAACCTTTGCCACTGCTCGCCTCTAGGAGAGCAGACAGAGTAAATTAAAGGCAGTTTCAGACAAGCAATGCTTTCCAGCACAAGGTTAGTCAACAGAGGGTGAGTCAGGCCTAAGATCAGGCTGAAAAGGGTAGTCCATGGAAAAGAAGTGAATATTCCTGTAAGAATTGGTCCCAATGGATAGCTGAGGCTAGGTTAGCCAAAATATGGTTATATTAGTTAAAGGACTCAAGATGAGCACATCTTTGTTCTCCAATGGCAGCCTAATTAAATACTAACCACTGCTCATAAATCTGTATCCAATAAAGGACGTTTTAGAGTTATAACTGAAATTAATTTTTTTGTGTGCGCTTTTTTCTGCCCTTGAGCATTATCCTGCATGACATTTCACCTCCATAAAGGAGAGAAAATAATTTTATATATTTTACCTCCTAGCGCTATAAATGAGTTGAGCTGAGCCGACTCACGAGCTTTTTAGGCTTGGCTCATTTCTTTAACTAAACAAGCTGAGTTCAAGCCTTGAGCATGAGAAATTTGGGCTCAATCTCGTTTTCAATACAAAAGCTTGCAAGCTCAGCTCGTTTACCATAAAAGTTCACGAGTCGTATTTTTAAGCTCATTTATTAAACAAGTCAAGCCCAAGCCCACCCCATGTCGACTCATTTAGAGCCCTATATAAATATGTGTGTGTGTGTGTGTGTGTATGTTTGCTTCCCAAAGTTTTTAAATGTTGCCGTTAAGCTTCACAATTACACACCTGTTTCTGACTGCACCTAGTGATGTTATTAACAACTCCCCTGATATCTTAAGCCTAATTCTTGTTGACCCATTGGGAAAAGAACTCCAGCTCGATACACAAACAAGTCTAGCAGTGATAACCCAATATCTTAGGATTAAGGTATTTCTCAATTAAGTTTAATTCTAACTAATTTTGTTAATCTTCTTGAGTCATTTTTTAGCTATGTAAGTCATCATTTTCTAAGTTAATAAAACTCTGAATTTTGCATAAAAACCTAAGCTCAAATTAGCCATACATCAATCTGGAATCGTAGGCAAATTGATCAACCACCAGCTTTGTCATTTACCCCCATTTTGTCAATGTCTGCCAAATTAGTCAATATTGCTGAAATCAATCCCTAACAACATCCCAACCACCATGCTACCAAGCCTCAACCAACCACCATCACACACACAAGAATCAACCCCAAACACAAACCCTAACCATTCATGCCATGCAACTAGCCTCTAGGCTGCACAAAAACGTGGAAATGAGTAAAACGAAAATGTTCGGAAAACACATAATGATATTAGAAAAAAATTAAAGCTCAGAAAGTATATATTCAATTGTACAAATATGAGTATAAGCACATAATTAATATAAACAAATTGTTATCTTTAACATTCATTCAAAAGATCGTAAAACTTCATAATGATCCTTTCAAACTCATAAAATAATTAAAAATCATTTAAAGTTCATATGCAATTTGATGGTTTCCAAAAGGTGGGATGGAAGTAGAGAGTTTTTATGATGTTCAGGTGAGGGTTGCCAAGTGTTTTCATTTGTGAAAAAAAGGCCAAAATTCCATTACTTTGGTCATTTCTTTCTTTTTGGTGACAATGGTGAGGCAACTTTAGAAGTTTTGCTAGAAGTGTTGATTTCAAAAATATTTATGAAACCAACATTGGTTGGCCATGCACATGATGGCCCACCACTTCAGCCTCATCCACAAGCAGCCACAGCCCACAACACTGAAAACCCTAATAAAAATCTGCAAACTCCAGCCTCTGTCGCAAAGCCTTCATGCCACCTCCCATAGCATCACATAAGCCCACAACTTTAGCCACCATCACCCAGCCCCACAAAGTTGAGTTGCTTCCCTCTTTGCACATCTTCATGGCCATCACCACATAATTCTCTCGACATTTGTCTTCATCTTTGTCGCTTGCATAAGTACAAGTCTCTGGCACCGAAGGTCATAGCCACCTTCCATAATCATTGTCGTTTAAAGCCACCACCAAACTAGGCATCACCTGTTTCTTCATTGTTTGTGAGTATCCAATTTGACAAATTACCCAACCACTATTGTTGTTGCACAAGGACAAAGTAATCGAAGACTCCAGAGCTAATTCTAATTTTTGTGTGTTATATGTTGCTTTAGCTTAAAGCAGAAAATCATACAAAAATAAAACAATCATAAAATCGTAACTTCAAAAGTAAAATTGTTGGACTTTGAGTGTTAGAATCTCAATCCGAACCTTAAAATCTTATGATGTAAGTCACTAAACGATCCCAATTCTAAATAGAATCTTAAGCTAGTAAAATTGTGGTAGTAGGAACAATAATTTGTATCATTTTGCCTGAAAAATCCCCCAACTTATTTCTTTCTAACCACGTAATCCTTGACACTTGTTATTTTACTTCAGACGTCGTCTTAAAAAAGAGCCAATCAAAAAGAAGTAGAAGTGAGGTACCACTAAGACAGCAAAGCTGATTGTTATATTAAAATTTATGATATTATTAGTTTGTTAATAGAAAATTAATTCAATTATAATAAATTATTTATTTACTTTTTGTGGTGGCGTTGGCTTTTTTATGCCATTAAACTTTAAATTTATGGTCAATGCATGATTAGAATACCAACTAAAAGTGTATGTATATAAGCCAAACTTCTTTGTTGTTTTGATTCACTTGAATGTTAGAAGCAATATGATACCTGCATGAGTCTTGATACTTTTAAATGATGAAAGACATTATCCATTTGTCTTCATACTATTTTCCCAAACATCCAACTTCTTTGTTCTTTATGTGTATTTCTAAGAGCATCTACAACAACGGCTGAACAAATAAACTCAATACAATTTCTAATATCAAAAAATATTATTTTAAAATTTTTGAGCCCCAGCTCTACATCAAGAACTCAAAAATATAATAACAAAATATATCAAACAATTATTTATCTCTTCTTTTCTCTCTGCCTCTCTCCCTTGTCTTTCCCTCTCTCTCCTTTTTTCTTTCCTTTGCATCTGTTGAGCTGGGATTTATTTCCTAAGCTCTGCTCAAGCTTATTGAGATTTGATGTGGCTTTTTGAGCTGCTGAATAGGCTCAATAAAATTATTCAGCTGCTCTTGTGGACAACCTAAAAGTTAACTACTTACAATTAGAGAACAATAAGTTGTATATTTTGCTGTCAACATGAGGAACTATTGATATCGTTAATTTCCATCAATTTCACTGTAATTTTCTTTTTCTTTTTCTTTTTTTATGTTTAACTTAATGCAGTTCCTAATTGGTAAAATTAATTTGATAATTGCTATAAGTAAATTAGGGACTAGAATGTGTTTTTTATCATTCTTTAATTACATATATATGGTATTTCATACCATATAAGTATACTAGGTTCTTACTTTTGTAGCTTTTGTGGGATCTTATGATCATACATCTAACGATGACGATTTGACTCCGAGGACCTAATCAATCTAGACAGAAGATCAAACCTTACTCAACAGTACTGTAGGGCCTGATATCCTAGTCCAAGCCATTAGCATGTATATACATCTTTCCATAGGTCCAATCTGAAAGTGGAGGTTAAGGTTAAATGTCAAATAAGATTTATAATAATCTTTCTAGGATTAAACTTCTATCTCGAGATTGAGGCTTATCTCAGCTAGTTTTAGTTTCACTTCAGTTTATTTCTTGAGGCATTCACATGTTCTATGAGGCTTATGTGAATCCCTAAGGCTAGAGTTATCTTTGCATCACCTAGGGTACATCAAAAGAAAAGAATAGAGATGGAAACTCCAGCTTCATCCCCATTGTCTAAAGGGAAAAGTTAATCTAGAGGAAATTGAAAGAAGACAGCACAATAAGATCTTCATAGGAGGAAAAGCACATAAGGCCACCATCTAAACTGCTCAATGACCATTCAACTTCTGGAGAGAGTGTCTCGTTTCGGAGACATTTTGTATTGTGTGCACTTGAAGTCGTGAACAGTGGTTAAAGAGAGCACTTCTACCCCAATACTTCATTTCACCTTAATGTACTACGTAGGGCAATGTTGATGAGTGTGTGTATATGGATTAAGGAATGTAGAATGGAGAGTTAAATTGAGCAGACAAGTTACCAGGAGACGGTATGCAATGCTTAAATTCCATAAATGATTCCTTCAAGCAAGGAACCAATATTCTAACCCAAGAAAAATAATTAGTGTACATAATTCCTTTGTCGCATCCCTTCACCCAAAGGAATTCTTATTAAAAAGTTCATGGACTAATGGATTAGGAGTGATAGAGAAAGATGTTAATCTTTCAGAAAACTTGTAATTCCAACTTCTTCTGATTAATAAGACACTAGACATCCAACAAACACCTTTCTTTAACCTCAAGCAATGGAACTTTTGCGCTGGAAATTTTTCAGAAGCATAATTAAAAGAATAGCCTGCAATGATGTTATGAATAGCCAAAACAAACCAGTAGGTCCGTTAGATCCTAAGCATGAAGTGGAGAAAGATTATTTCATCATGAGCTATGGTTGCTATACGATTTTGAGGAGCAACGCGAAGAAGATAGCCTACAAAGATGCCTTGAATAGCCAATAGCAAACCACTATATCCTAACCATGAAGTGGAGATGGTTCATTGACCATTATGAGATAAAAGTCTGATAAATCAAAGATAAACCACCACAGGCGAAGATAGTTGAAATATATTACCATTTTGATGTACTGTTGAAGACCCATCCTTCAATGGAGAGGACTTATCCAAATTCCCTTTGTTCGGCCACTGATCCATAGGACGTATGACCAGTGCTCGTGGATTTTCCCTAGGAATTAAAAGTGCATCTGCCTTTGGTGTGTTAGGTGCTTCTTCATCATCGCTGAAGAAGGGAACCTGCACAAACAATTGAGATAAGGAAACTGGACACATCTGTACAACCACAGCAAAAGGAATCTCATCAAAACCATCACAACCTTCAGACTGTCACGTTTTGGATGATACTTTCTGGCTGGCAACTTGATCCTTCTTTGAGACAAGTGGCGTGATGTTAACAGGGATGAGATTCTGACGGGGGAAGGCTTGTCAACAACCTGCATAAAGCAATATGATCAATGCATACAGAAATAATGATCACTAGAACATGCTGATGAACTGTACTCACAGGCATGTTAGAAATTCCATATTGAATTGATGGTGAAGTTCCGGCATGACCAATCGAAATCTTGGGAATCGCAGGAAGAGTTCCAAAGGGATTTGTGACAGCTACTGGCTGTACTACCACAGAGCTTTGATTAGCAGGCCTGCATTTAGAAGCAACAACAATTACTAGGCAAATCAAAAAGGAAGTAACTGATTTTGCAAATGACACATTCACGTTACTTCAAAATTAAAGAGAATATTCAAGTATATATACACATACGGTTGTCCAAAGCTCTGACCAAACATGTTGGATCCACCACCAAAGCCAGAAGCAACAGCTATTGACATATCATTGAAAACACTACACTGAGATATTGCATGACAAACAACCATTTTACTAAACCTAGAAACTCGGAAAGCAGTACCTACCTGGTTGTGTCTGCCCAAAGTTGCTGAAGCTAAAAGTACTGCTTGACTGCACTGGCTGAGCAGCCTGGAAAAGAGACGGCTGAACGCAACAAAAGTGAAATTAATACAAATGTGAGTTCACCGGCTGTCAACTACCAAATAATAAAATCAACTGTCATTACTTGAGGAAAGCCATCAGAGATGTAACAGAAGATACTTTTAGAGAAAACAGCGCATTAGGCACATAAAACAACAGTTTTGCTCTTTCGCCACCAGATAAAGAACTTTATCTAAGTACAAAAAGCAATAGAAAATGATCAAATGAATTATTTCCGAAGATTATAATCTTATTAGGCAGCGATAGATTGCACTATCATATGGAACTTTTCATTTCAGGACCAATTACAGAATGCATATGGGGTAAAAAAAAGCATAATTTAGGATGACTTACAGCAGATTGACTAAAGCCCGGCATGTTGCTTGAAGTGAGTGGTGAAGCAGAGCTTGAGAACAAATTTGATCCAAAACCAGATGACGAATTAAACAGGTTTGATGAGCCAAAAGGTGAAGATGTCTGACCAAAGGAAGAAGCAGGTTGTCCAAAAGCAGAACCTGTCTGTCCAAGGGATGGTGTTGTTGTTGGAAACAGTGAGGGGGTTTGGGTGTTACCAAAGGATAAGCCAGAAGCAAATGATGGAGTTGATCCCGGAGCAGAGGAAGAACCAAAGAGAGATGGAGTCGACCCAAACGGAGAAGAGCTTGATTGGCCAAAGATAGAAGGGGAAGAGCTTGATGCAAACGTCGGAGCTGTTGATTGACCAAAGAGTGACGATGATGCTGCAGAAGTTGATCCAAAGGGGTTTGATGTAGATGATCCTCCAAAGGGAGAACTACCAAATGCATTGGTGGAGGATGGGGTTCCAAATCCTTGACTACCAAAAGGTGAAGGTTTAGAAGCAAATGGGTTGGATGCTGCTGGTGTGGAAAATGGATTTGAAGATGTTTGGCCAAATGGTGAAGAGGTGGTGAAAGGGCTTGATTGTGGAGCAGAGACACCAATGCCAATCCCGGCAGATGGCTGACTTGCAGGACTTGGTCCTCCTGAAATCATAAAATAAAAATTGATCATCAGTACTTCTAGAAGCAGCATCAGATCTGAGAGACAGAAAGTAAAAAAGAGAATGTTAACACAGAGCCTTGACCATCAATTGGCTAACAAATTACAGTACTCTCCCTAGGGACCATTATCAAAAGGTTTAACAAAAGCGTGAAATGATAGATAAATTACATACTTGGCAATCCCCTAAATGAATCATATAATGATATTTTACGAGTGGCTTTGGGTCAGGACCTTCAGATATGATTGATCAATATGCTTAAGAGAATTTAATTCAAAGCAAAGAAACCTAATGCAGGGGCATTTAAACTTGGCCACCTGTAAAGCAAGTTTTGGTAGCCAGACCTATACCTTTTTCTAACAACTTGGCTAAAAGATGATCCTGTGCTGAACCTGAACCTCCACAGCAGCTGGTAAATACCATTTCACTGGAGCCTCGAAGGGCAGGGAAACCAAAACGAGGGAAGAAGAAGTGAAATTGCCAACTTTATTTCTACCCCAAGGGTCATAACACAAACTTTCCACTGACTCCCATGATACAATACATGGAAGAATAATGCAAAAATAAAGATCAAAATACAACAAAGAATCTATAACTAAAGTCTGATTTATCAACAAGGCTCAAGACCAATAAAACTAATACAAAACTCCTAATAACTTATGACTAAAGAAAATATCATGAAATCAGATGGTAAAAATAATACTTCATTAATCAAAACCAGTGTTAGGAAATCCAGAAAGTCTGAGTTCAGTATGAAGGCCAAACGCAAGCCACTTTCCTTAAATTACATCGATGATCAGCAACAAGAGATCTATTCCCATGTGTGTGCTACTGTGTTTTTCTTGGACAGATTCCGGAAACAACTGAAGCCTATGTAATTCAACTTAAAACCAGAATGCTAAAGATAATTACGCAAACCTTTGTCACCACGCTGGAAATCTTCCCATCTCAGTTCTTCATGGCTTTTGTTTTTGTAAGCAGGCATGGCAGATATGGACTCCAGCTTTCCGGCAGCCTGTGTACCACTGCTACCATCTGCATCTGGTGTAGGTGCATAACGAACGGCTCTGCTTCCCCCTTGGTGACCTCCAAAGGCTGACTGTCCAAAGCCACTGCCCCCAAAAGTAGGTGTGGTAGACTGAGCTCCTACATAAAAATCATGCGCAAATAATGGTAAAATGAGATTAAGCATAAACAACAATAGTGCAAAGGATCAACATACACCCACAACTTACCAAAAGCAGAACTCTGGGCACCAAAGGGAGATGCAGTTGAACCAAATGGGATGCTGCTGCCAAAGGCAGAGGAGGATTGGCCAAATGCTGAAGTGGACCCAAAATTGAACGATGGAGAACTAGAAGCACCAAAAGCAGGAGTGCTTGAAGTGCCAAATGCAGGTGTAGAAGAAGCACCAAATGCTGGGGAGCTAGAAGTCCCAAATGCCGGGGTGCTAGAAACGCCAAAAGCTGGAGCACTGGAAGCACCAAATGCAGAAGTGTTTGTTCCTCCAAAGGCCGGAGCACTAGAAGCACCAAATGCAGTTCCTGCATTGCCAAATGCTGTAGCAGCTGTTGAACCGAAAGGTGGGGTACTGGCAGCTCCAAATCCTGGTGAGCTTGTGGAACCAAAAGTTGGAGTGCTTGACGAGCCAAAGGCCGGGGTGCTAGTACCACCAAATGATGGTTGACTTGAAGCACCAAAGGGGGAGGAGGAGCCAAATAAACTGCTACCAAATGCTGGCTGTGATTGCTGGAATGTGCTTCCGAAAGGACTTGACTGTGAAGTGGACCCAAAACCTCCAAACGGCGATGCAGGCTTCTGCCCAAATAAAGAGGACCCTGCATATTTCAGATGGCATATTATTAGTGCAATTTAAACTTGAACACATTTGAGAAATAGAGTACATAAATATTAATAAACAATATTGGATCCAAAATATTCACTCAGAAGTCAAGTTGACGTAGGACATAACATAAGAGAGATAGATACAAGGAGGAAAAACTAATTTTTAGGAGCTGTAAGCATTTATTAGTTATTATCTCCTATTATTTAGTATCTTTCATTTTCCATCTTTAGATTTTATCCCTGGATTTATTCCCCTATCTTAGAATTAGTCTTTATCTTCCTAGCTGAGAACTACTATTTAATCATGTGTCATGGGAATAATGTAATCAGACCTGGACGATTGATTAAGATAGTTAGAATTCATCAACTTCTTCCTACTTCTCTTCCCTGTCACCTTCTTTTTTTCCTCTCTCCAACTCTCTTTCTCTACTGTTCTATATCACAAGTCCTATCCACCATTCCCCCCTCCCCAAATAGGCAAAATCTACCTCTCTTAAGTCTTAAGCCATAAACAACCTCATTATCTCTGCAGTCTTCATTCCAAATGGCTACTGCCTAGTAGTGCTCAACCGGGTGCAGAAAATGTCCACAAGAAAAACAAGAGAACATAATGGGAATGCTACGGCTAAAAAAACAAGAGAAGATAATGGGAACCATAGCGCTTCCAAATTTAAGATAACCATTTTGATTAGCCACTTACCAAGTACACTTATGTGAGGAATAGATGTAAGGTTCCTGAGAATGAAGCTGAGAATTCTGATGGATACGCTGCTGGACAAGCCATTGTTGATGGGCCTGGTACTGGATAATTTTGGTTATGTCAACGTGATGAGGCGTATCGGTCTTAGGTAGTACGGTGGGGTCATCCAGGTAGGCCGTTATGGTAGGAACCGTGGGAATGATTTCATATTCTGTAAGGGTAACTCAGCTTTTACAGTCAGGTCAGGTTGTTATGGAGGGGGGTATAAATAAGTTCAGAGAAGAGAGAACAGTAGGGAGATTTTGGGTGGCATTGTGGGTGGTCCACATCCTTGAAATCCTGGTTAGCTCATTTTACCTATAAATTCCCCACCAATCAATAAATTAAAACCCCATTTCTCATCTTATTTGTACTCTATGCTGTGAACCTAACATTTTTGGTATCAAAGCTCAGTCTGGGCTATGAGGTAAGTAATAAAACCACTATCACGGTGTCACGGTATCGGGATGTCACGAATGATATTTTATATGTTGTAGTTATTGCAACATGATTTTTTATTTCAAATATTAGCAAATATCAGTAAATATTGGTCGGTAACCGATATATCTTCGATAAATACGTAAAATTCTAAAACCATTACAAATTACAAATTTTGCATATCAAATGACCCAAAATCCTATAAATATCGGCTAATATTCAAATGTATGTTGTGATGATCATGACACAGAAGAAGAATAACATGGAGGCAAAGGAGGAAAAGTTGAGCATGGTTCAGGAGGAATGGTAGAGGGATTTGGGTCTGTGGAAGACATAGTCAGCAAACTCAAGCTATTGGTGGGAGGTGAAGAAAGCCGATCATCAATCAAAGAGGCGAGGAAGCAAAAGAGCAATGATTAAGCAAGTCCCATGACGCAAGTAGTAAGTCAAACTTCTCCCGAAACAGAGCAAGTCCAGCACTCTAAGTGTCATGCCACTAGACACCTTAAATTTCCCACTTCCAATGGCAATGATCCAGACAAATGGATTTTTTGGAGCAGAAAGGTACTTAAATCAGATGGTTCAACCAAAAAGATTAGAGGCTTCTGCCATTACCATGGAGGGAAAAGCCCTAGCTTGGTAGCAATTCACTACCTAAAATAATTTCAAGGAAACCTTGTTGAGTTGTTGTTGTTCTAAGCATGCCAGCTCTCTCTACGAACAATTGCTGGTGGTGAAGCAGGAGGCCACAGTGGAGGAGTATATCAAGAATTTTGAGTTGTTGTCCTCTCTAATGGGGACTTTTGGAGGAGGTGTTGGAGAGCACCTTATGCAATTGGGATAACAGTTACTAGTTGCACTGATGAGAATCAAGCACGATAACTATTAGGGTACAAGAAGCTCAAAGAAAGCGGTAGTGCAAGAAAGGGTTATGCTTCCATAGCGACAAGAAATTTGAAACTAGGCATATTTGCCAAAATTGCCAACTGCAAGTGCTCTTGGTGGATGATTTGTGTGGCAATGAGGAAGGTGGAGAAGACAACACTGAGATGTTTGATGGGTCAAATAGTGAGCAGGTGGACAAGGTAGTAGAACTAAGCATAAATTTGGTAGTGGGCTTGAATCCACCAAGAACCATGAAGCTTGTTGGAGTAACTGGGCCTGTCCCAGTCACAATGTCGATGGATTGTAGTGCAACCCACAACGTTATTAGCATAAAAGGAGGCTTACAGGGTTCTAATAGCTACTAGAGGATCAATACATGGTAAGAGAATTAGCAAAGGAGTGCACCTGTGTCGATTGAGCACAGGAAACTGTCCTACACAAGCTTAGAGGAGTTGCTTGATGAACTCCAACAAAACAACATTTCGCACTCTTAAGGGGCATTACGAGTTCCTTATAATGACTTTCTAGTTAATGAATTCTTCGGATATATTCCAAGCCCTTATGAACAAAGTGTTATGTCCGATCTAGAGGAAATTTGTTAGCTTTCTTCACTGATATTATGGTGGTAAGCAGGTTTGTTGAAGAACATGCTCATTGTGTTGGAGGTTCTACAGCGGCATAGCTTTTATGTAAACTAGGTACCACAATGGCATAGCTTGTATGTAAACCACTTGGACAACAAAGATTAGAGTACCTTGGTCATATTATCTCCGAGGTAGGGATGGCAACAGACCCATCTAAGATCAAGGCTATAGTTGATTGGTTGATGCCCGCCTCCTTACGGGAGCTTAGAAGTTTCTAGGCTTTACTAGCTACTATTGAAAGTTCAAATGGCACTATGGGTAGATTGTTGCTCCTCTAACGGCTTATCTAAAAAAAATCATTTTGGTAGAATGCATAGGCACAAGCGACCTTTAACAAGCTCAAATGAGCCATGGTCGGACGCTTCATGACTTTTAGCTTCAATTTGTTGTTGAAACAGATACTTCAGAGCATAGATTAGAAGCAATGAATAATAGACCGATCACTTACTAAAGTCAAATGTTGGGACCTCGAGCCCAACTTAAATCTGCTTACAAGCAAGAATTGATGGATATGGTGCTGGTTATTCAACATAGGAGACTTTACTTATTGGGACGGCATTTTGTCGTATAAATGAACCAAAAAAGCCTCAAATTCTTATTAGGGCGGTAGGTGTTTGTCCATGAGAATTAGAAATGGATATCCAAGTTGTGCAGCTACAACTTTGAGATTGAGTACATGACAAAAGCACTTTCACACTAGCCAGATTTGGGCTTTCTCCCCATGTTAACTACTACTTGGGTAGACAGATGAGAGACTTGCAGCAGAAATTGATGTTGATCCGGTAATGGAGCCAATTAAGGCAGGGTTGTTGGACTCTTCGCTCTCAACAAAGGGTTATTCTCTACATCAAGGACATTTAACATACAAGGGTAGATTAGTGTTCCCTAGTCGGTTGATGCACACTCCACAACTTTTGGAACACTACCATGCTAGAACATTAGGGGGGACACTCAGGTTCATTGAAGACATACCAACAGCTATGGCATGATATGTTTTGAATTGGTATGTGGTGTCGCATACAGCAATTTGTGTCTAATTGTCAAATTTGCCAATGTAACAAGGCTAGCACTCTCTCCCCGACGGAACTACTTCAGCCTCTACCGATTCCAAACAAGGTTTGAAAGGATGTGACACTTGACTTCATTGAGGCCCTGCTACGTTTCGAGGGGTTCACCAGCATACTAGTTGTGATGGACCGTCTCACCAAGTGTACCCACTTCATACCATTGAAGCATTCATATACTGCTCGGATGTTGCAGCCATTTTTGTCAGGGAAATCTTGTGGCTCCATAGCATCCTTTGCTCGCTGATTTTGGATCGGAACAGCATCTTCATCAGCCATTTCTGGAAGAAATTGTTCCACCTTCAAAGTACCATGTTGAAACGTAAATGGACGAACAAACTAAGATTGTCAATTGCTACATTGGTTCAAAGTACCATGTTGAAACATAAATGGACGAACAAACTGAGATTGTCAACCGCTACATTGGTACCTACTTAAGTGGTTGCCATGGGCTAAATTCTGGTACAACACACCATACCACATATCCTTGCCAAACATCCCATTTCCTGCTCTCTATGGTTGCAACCACCCGCCATTGTTGTATTATACTCCAAGTGACACTTCGTTTGATGTTGTAGACAGGGAACTTGAGGATCGGGACATTATGCTAGCTATTTTGAAGGGTCATTCGCAATATGCACAGCAACTTATGAAGGCTTCAGCATATAAAGGGTGTCATGAGGTGAAACTGGCTGTAGGGGATTGCGTGTTTGTGAAACTTAAATCGTATCATTTAAATGAAAAGCTATCCCCATGCTACTTTGGCCCCAACAAGATTGTCACTTGTGTTAGGATGGTGGCATATTGACTAGAGCTCCCTAATTCTGTGCCGATTCACCTTCATCTTGACTTTCACATATCACTACCTAAGAAGGTTCATAGGGATTTTTTTTTGTTCAGGTACAACCATTCCCTCCCAAATTGACTATTGAGTTGGAATGGCAGCTTATGCCTAAGGAGGTGCATAGGATATGCTATAACCCTCGAGAGTCTTGGAGATTTTGATTGAATGGGCAGACTTACCAACTCTGAAGCTTCTTGGGAAGAATTTGAAACTATCAATGCCCAATTTCATTCTTCCAACCTTGAGGACATGGTGAAAGTTTGGGTGGGGAGTATTGATAAGCCACTTACCAAGTACACTTATGTAGTGGATATGTAAGGCACTTAACAACCTAAGAAGCTAAGAATTATGTGGATATGTTGCTGGAAAGGCCATCATTAATGGGCCTAGTATAGGGTAATTTTAGTTGTCATTATGATGAGGTGTATGGATCTTGGGTAGTATGGTGAGGTCATCTAGATGGGTCGTTATGGTGGGCGCTGTGGGAATATGGGAATGATTTCATATTCTATTAGTAAGGGTAGCTCATCCTTTTATAGTCAAGTTAGGAGGGGAATATAAATAAGAGCAAAGAAGAGGGAACGGTGGGGAGATTTTGGGTGGTATTGGGTAGCTCATTTTGCCTATAAATAAATTCCTCAACAATCAATATATAAAACCCCCATTTCTCATCTTATTTGTACTCTGTTGTGAACCTAACACATTTAACCCCCCCCCCCAAAAAAAACCTATTTACACAGCAGTTTTCCTTATTCTTTGTTCTAAGTAGGGTCAACATAATATAGTAAATTGGAACAAACCATACTGTAATTTTATATTTTGGTTTACAAACTTATGGTTTGATTTAGAATTTTTAAAAACTCCTTGGTTTAAATTACAGTTTTACCATGTGTGCATATATATATATCATTTTGTGTCCTAGCTAATAATATTATGATCAGTATACGTATTCATAATGAATCATTACTTATAATGAGATTTTTCCCTTATATTCCTCAAAGTATCCATGCTTAATTGTTTTTGTTTGCATATTTTTGGTACTTAGAGAGTTGCTTACAAAAATATTACACAATATCTGCATTGCTTGAATTGTACTTCTATTCTATTTTCTTGCAATTGCAAATTTGGCATATATATATATACACACACACACAACCATATCTACATAAGTACATGGTACGTTATATATTATAATTAAAATGATATTTCTCAATTACAAATTTTCATTGATTGTTCATTAGTTCTAATTTTTATAAGAATTTTAAAGTAAGTTTAAGTTGAATTATTAATTTTTGATATTTAAGACATATGAACTGTAAATCAAACCACACCGGACCGTAATCTGCAAATATGGTTTGATTTGAATCATTTGAAAATTTGTTTAGTTTGGTTTGAGAGTTCTCGAAACTTTAGTTTTGCTTGAGGCCAAAACCAAACCATGTTGTATACAAACAATCATCACAAGTCAAAACCAACATTTTCCTAATTTTTAGGAAGGGGGATAACGTATGTCAAGACTAACCCAAAAAATATCAAAGGATACTGAATAAAAGATACAAGAAATCTTACCACCGAGTGCTGATGATGAACTACCAAAAGCAGGAGTCGAGGAAGCTCCAAAAGCAGGAGTGGAGGAAGCTCCAAAAGCAGGCGTTGAGGAAGCACCAAATGCTGGACTAGAAGAGAAGGGTGAAGGGGATTGTGTTGCGCCAAAGACTCCAGTTGAGGTGTTTCCAAAAATGGAACTTCCAGTCTGCAAGCCAAAAGGACTCGTGCTACCAAAAGGCTTTGAGGCAAAAGGATTACTGCTAGGGTTGTTATTTTGCCCAAAAACAGACTGGGAACCAAATGGGCTAGACTGCGCAAAAGCTGGAAGAAAATAGGAAGAATCGTTGTTGTTTCAGCACAAGCAAAAACAAGGTAGCATGTACCACTTCTAGGAAAATATATGCATGATACGCAAGAGAAATAAACTGATGGACTAAATACATCAGCATTCATTGATAATAATGTGTTTATAACAGATGTCTATGACAGAAACATAGAAGGAGGCAAACTTTCACACAGAACTTCCAAACAATGAAGTGAACTTAGTAAAGAGAAACTTTATTAAGAATGAATTGATAACTGTGACACAACAGAAAACATTTAAATGGTCATAGACAAGGCTGGAATAAATGATGCCTTAAACTAGGCAGAACTTAGCAACTTCAGGACCATGCTCAGAGGATATAATAAAACTTGCTTTGCGATGAAATAAATAATATTCAAAAACATTGCAATCTGTGATTCTAGTAATTATCATAGCAAGGTCAAATACAGGGAAGATTAAATAATTCAACAAAAGGATACAGCCAATAAAATGCACTACAACAATGGGCAAACAGAGACATGAGAAAGGCAGGAGATACACAAACATATAAGCTTTATGGATCACAACAGAAAAAGTAATTAACCAAAGTTTACTTACCGCTGCTAGAGCCGAACATCCCTCCAAATGATTGTAGATCAAAGGCTTAGCACGGTTATAAAAGCTGATCATGGAGAAGACAGACATATTTAAACCATGAATCCGGCTAAGAAGTTCAAGTAAAATGAGCCTACATGTCACTAATTTCAAACAATTATGAGAATAAATACTGAAATACAATTAATTTTTAGATTTAGCGGCAGCTGCAGGATACCGGGCACTCGGAAGATTGACGGAAAGGGCAAAGAATAGAGGAAATTTGTTCAAGCCAACAAAAATTCATTAAGGTAATCACACAGCTTAAATCATCTGAACAGTTACATCACTCTTCTAACAAGTTTACGAACTAAAGTTGCTACAATTGCTACATTATAGACTAATGCATCCGCAAAAATGCATCAAAATCCAAACCTATATACGCCGAAACCATAGAGAACCTCAAAACTTCTGTTAAATCGATTTATTATTTGAGATAATGAGCACATTATTAACATAGAGTTTTTACACATCACAAGAAATAAAATGAATAGCCACAGATTTACCTCAGCTTGACTGCTAAATGGGTTACAAGAAATACGCAGGGTTTCCGCTTCCACTCGATGTTGTCTTTCAAATCCGCGGTTTTTTCAGGTATTAATTGATAAAATTTCAGGCAAATCAGGGTTTGGATCTATAGGCTTTGCGCTTCGAACGGAAAAATTCAGCCCTAATTTTGAGAAGACTTTAGCGCAGAGAAAATTTATAGCTGAACGAGGTGCAGACGGGGGCGGAGTGGGCAGAGGAGAGGGGAGGGAAGAAAGAAAAATATGAGAGATATATACATGTATGTCTAAATTGGAATCGAACGAAGTGGACGCAAAGGAAGAGTTTTTAAACGGTAGGGGAATGGAGAAATTAGTAGCAGTTTATGTTGCGTCCAATCAACGCAGCGACGGACTGCCTTTTAGGTATTGAAGCGGGAATGAAACGCGACGGTGTCGCGGCTCAAGCGTGTGTCATGATGGATGGTTATTGGTAACTTACACACTCACACAGACATATTAAACCGAGCTACTACTTATAAATCGCGACTCGGCCCAACCCTAATTGGTCATTATCTTCTCCTGCGTTATTTTTAAAAGGGTCGTATTTTTAGTGCTTGTACGATAACTTTGTTTTTATCTAATATTATCTGAACTAATAATAATATTTGATAAATATATTATTATGTATAAAAATAAAATACCTCAAAATTCTAATTCTAAAAATTATGGCTAAATGAGAATTTATTAAGAAAATTAATTAAATAAATTATTTTATTAAAATATAGGGAGTTATTTAGGAACAATTAAGGGAAAAATGATAAATAAGTTAATTAGGAAAAATTAAGAAGTATTGCTAATTTAAATGGGATTAAAAGAAAAATTATCCAAAATAATCTAAATTAATCTAAAAAGGAATTAATTATTATTTTCTAAATATTATTATTTTAAATAACCCAAAAACACCAAAATACCCAACCCACATATTTTTTCCTTTCTTTTTTTTTTCTTTTCTTTCTTTTTCTTCCTCTTTTTCCTTTTTTCTTTTATTCCTCTCCTTCCCTTTTCTTTTTTTTCCTTCCCCCCTCGACCTAGGCCAGCCCTCCTGTGCGGCCCAGCTTCCTCCCTCCCTACGCGGCCCAGGCCTGCGCCCCTGCCCTCCTTCCTTTTTTTTCTTTCTTTCTCGGTTGGTCTGGGTATTTTTTTTCATTTTTTCTTTTTCCTCCCTGGACCACCCAGTCCCGACCTTTCTTCTTCCCCGAGGCGCAGGCAGCAACCGAGGAGCTGCAACTCACCCCTCTATTGGGCACCATCACTGCCCACCGTTCTTCCCTCCCTCTTCCGTCACTTTCTTTCATTTTTTCGACCCCAACCGACCTATTCCCCTCTCCCGAGCACCCTGCCCCTTTCCCTTTCCCTCTTCCCTCGACCCTACTGCCCTTGCCATGGCAGAACCGCCTCAATTGCCACCACCGGGCGACATGCCTGGCATCTGCCCCTCCCTTGTCTTCTTCCCCTTGTCACTGCCCACCCAATCGACCTATAAATACCCCATAGGATGCCTTAATTCGGTTTTTTATTTCGAAACCCAAAATTCGCCCCTTCTCGCCGCTGCCCCTTCAGACAAGCAATCCACCACTGCCATCCATCGTCGCCAACCAAACCACCTCCGGAACTGCCCCTTGCACCACCCTCTACTAGGGCTATAAATGAGCTGAGCTAGTTCGGTATTCAACTCGGCTCGGCTCGTTAAAAGTTCGGTTCGACTCATTCGTTTAGTTAAACGAGCCTAAAAGTGAGGCTCGGGTTCAGCTCGTTTAATAAACGAGCCGAGCCCAAACATTATTTTAGGCTTTTAGTTAAACGAGCCGAACCCAAGCCTAGGGGTATTCGGCTCGGCTCGTTTACAGCCCTACCCTCTACCTAACTAAACCCTCATCCTCTCTCAATTTCCCCTACACAAGCCACCCCCCGCCGTGCAAAGTTGCCTTCTCAATCAACCAACTTTAACCCATGCCGGCTGCCGCCCTTCGCACTGCCACCCACCGCCAATTCCATCGCCACCAACTCCACCTCTACCCTCCAAAACAACCAGGGGAGCCTCCTCTACCTCCCCGCACCTCCCTTTCTCCCTGCCTCCCTCTCCTCCTCCCTCCTTTCTCCTCCTTCCACCACCTCCAATTTCCACATCCGTCGTCGCTGCCACCACTACCCTTAGGTGGTTCTCTAACCTTTCCAACCCTTAAACCCATTTTATACAAGTATTAGTTATTTAATAATATTAAGGGTATTATCTATAATATTATTATTATTAATGCCATTATTATTATTATTATTATTATTATTATTATTATTATTACTACTACTACTACTACTACTACTACTACTTAACCTAACCTTTGAAATATTTATAACTAATGCTACTATTAATGGAGATCTACAATTTTAATATTATCATGATAACCCTTGTTGTTATTATTGTTATTATTGTTATTATCATCATCGTCGTCGTCGCCGTCATCATCATTATTCTCATCATTATTGTTATTATTATTATTATTATTATTATCATCATCATCATCATCATCATCATCATCATCATCATCATCATCATTATCATTATGTTCTTGCTAATATTGTTAATACTAACTTTATCCATTATCACCTTTTATTATTAATATAAATATTTGGACCCTTATATTATTATGATCATTCGGTTACTATATTATTGTTATTGTTATTATTATTATTATGCTTAACATTATTATTTTTATTATTATTACTATTGTTATTTTTGTTGTTGTTACTATTATTTCTATTATTATTAATGTTATTGAAACCAAATTCGGCATGTTACCATTTTGTTACTATAGAAGAAGAATACCCGACCTTAGTATTATTATTATTATTATTATTATTATTATTATTATTATTATTCAAATATTGCTAATATTATTCCTAATGCCTTTGTTACTAACATTATTACTATGGTATCATTATTAGTTATTACTATTATTATTGTTATGATTTTGTTAATATTATTGTGATAAAAACATTCGAACCCTTATATTATTATCATTCCAAATATAACTATTGTCATTATTATCTTTAGTAATATTAGTACTTTTTTAGTGTTACTGATATTATATTATTATTTTATCCCTAAAGCCATTATTAGCCTTAGTCTTAAAAATAATAAGGATTCTAGTTCTAGAAGCGTTAGTATTACTATTATTATTATTATCACTATTTCATTATAACAAGTATTAGTACTATTATTAGAAGAAATAAAGCTATTAGATTTAATAATATAAATATAGTTATAAATAGTAACATAAATATATTTTGACTAGTAATATCTAGTAAGCTAACTTGATGGTAAAAACCCTAGTCTTTTACTTATAAAGCTCTCTTTAATAATAGTAACCCTGATCTTAGACTAAAATAAGAAATAATAGTATTTTTGGTAGGAGGGAAACTAATCCTTAGTTTTTCCCTCTTATAGGTGAATCAAGCCAAAACCCTAAGGAGGCGTAGGAGCATGCTCCAAGCCCGACGTCGTTTTATGTAAAGATGTAGCTAAGGCCCCTGTGTGTTGTGTAACTTGTATGCCTTGGATGCTATATATATCATGCTATGTCATGTATCGTATGATTATCATTAATTTGTCTTATGTGTAGTGCAACTTGGAGTTGAGGTATGTTTTTGTGTTCCTTATGGCATGAGTATGATATATATATACAGTGATTATGATGTGATATGATATGACCCTCTAGGACATGCCTGCTTGGATGATTGTTACTATGATATGGGAATGAAAGGATAAAAAGAAAGAAAATGGGAAGTGATTTTACTAATGGGGATATTAGGTTGATCAAAATACCTCGTGATCTATGAGAGGAAAACAAAGAGAAAGAGATGAATAAAATAAAAAAGAGATGGGAACCATGCATGGGAATTTTAGGGTTTACATGGGGACTTTGAGAGTTTACATGGGGTGGATGAAACTTGCATGGGGATGATCTTTATGTGAGAAATGTTGTTTTAGGGTGTAAATAAGCTAAGGGGGAGTTGTGGAGTGATTGGAGACTTGGGACGAAAAATAGTACGTAGGTGGGTGTAAGGGTGTATAAGGGACCCGATTAGGGTTTTAAGAGGAAGCACTAATCTGAAAAAGAAAATGTGGAAGTAAAAACAAATAAGGGAGAGTGGAGTACGGATTAAGAGTGAAAAGTTATTGTATAAGGGGTGGGTAAGGGTTCCATGGGAGAGAAGAGTCTTTGGATGAAAAAAAGAGAGGTTACTTGTGGGAGAAGAAAGGGTACTAGGGTTGAAGTGTCCAACTAAGGTTTTCCGGTCACATGTGGAATCAAGTGGTAAAGCGATATGATTTGAGATTGGATATAAATGAGATAAGGTGTGGGGCGATAAATGAAGTAATGGTAGTGTAAGTGAGAGAAAGTTGGGCCACATAAGTCTAATTAAGGTTTTCAAGGGAAAACCCTAGAGGGTGATAGTAGGTGGAGTTTGATGTCATGAGGTGTTGGGCCTTAACCCACACTCTTAGAAGTTGGTTTTCTTCATGTGTAAGTGTAATGGGGAATGGATGTCGGGGCGTGAGAAGGGGTGCAGGAGTCTCAAGATATGAGACGGGCCCCCTTGAGAGGATAGAAGTAGAAAGTTGGTATCATGCATGTCAAGGGTGAAATGTTTATGGAATAAGACATGAATAAAATACTACCCATTTAAAGAGAAAGATTGTTGAACCGGGCCCAGACCAGTCCACCGACGAATAATAGTGGCCAGGAGCCGGGGTGCCCTACATGACCGGTCCATCGGCGAATAATAGTGGCCAGGCGTATTTTGCCCTACATGACCGTTCCACCAGCTATAATAGTGGGGGTTTCCGTGCTCAACAAACCAAACGTAATGATGATAAGACATGGGAAAGATACGAAGTAATTACAGTGGAACATCATGTGAGTCGAGGCCAGACCGGTCCACCAGCGAATAATAGTGGCCAGGAACATTTTGCCCTGCATGACCTATCCACCGGCTATAATAGTGGGGTTCCCGCACTCACATGGATTGATAAAGAATATGATGTGAATCGACTATATTTACTAGAGATCTAAAGAATAAGTCTATTCGGACCATAGTCGGCCTTCATCATCTATGTTACTTTATACTACATATGTGATTATGCCATGTGAGCTATGTTGCAGGTTTTGTATGTCGGCCTAGCGCATCTGTTACCTTACTTAGTACGTAGCGTATTGATCACTCGTTTCATGGGTGCTGCTCATTCCCACGAGTAGAAGACCCATCTGAGTTTGTGCAAGTATGGGACGACGTCTTCGATGCCTACGACACCTACGAGGCATCGGGCAGGGCCGAGAGTTGAGCCTAAACTTGGATTGGGGATCGAGATTGAATGTTCGGACTCTATCTTACGTTTACTATGTATCATTTTACTCTAGTCATATTATGTCGTACTATGTTCAATGTATTCGAAAAACTTATTTAATTACTCTCTGGATTGTAATCCTAAACTGCACTCTGATTTCTGTATGACTTGTGTTTTATTAATGAGTTGTGTTTTTATCAATGACTTGTGCTTGGCGTTAACCTGTTTAGCCTTAGCACTTAGTACTGGAACGGTAGGAGTGAACCGATCTACTATTAAGTGTGGCGGTAATGCCCCCTGAATTTATGGTTTTATTATTGTACTTTAGTCAAACCTTTTTAGTTCAACGAAAATTTTTAGTAATAAATTTTGGAGGTGTTACAAAAAGTTCATAAAATAATAATAGTATTTAATAATTTATCTCATCTTAAATGAATTAATATATATTGATAATTTTAAAAAAAAATTATTAAATATAATATTTTTTATAATATTTTTATTTTTTATAAATATAATTTTCATAAGATATATTAACTTATAATAATAATAATAATAATAATAATAATAATAATAATAATAATAATAATAATAATAATAAAGCATATTAATCATTAATATTAATAACTAGTAATACTGATTAACAATTATTACTTACTAATAATTAATAGTTAATGATAATTCATAATGAACATTAATAATCCATAATAATAACTAATAATACATATTAATAAGTAATAATTATTAATACTTAATATTAATTAGTTATTAATTATTAATTATTAATACTAATAATTATTATTAACTATTTAAAATTATTATTGATATTTATTAATTATTATTATTTATTATATAATTATTAATTATTAAGTATGAATATTAATTATAATTAATATTTATTATATAATCATTACTAATTAGAATTAATATTAATAAATAATAATTGTCCATAATAGTTAACAATCGTAGGGTAATTAATAAGGGTAATAGTATATAATAATTTAAATATCTAATAAAAGATAGTAGAGCCTATTCTTGAAATAATAATATATAATAGATAATAATAATAATAATAATAATAATAATGAAGTTATAAAAATAATATGCAAAACAAATGAACTAAAGTAATAATATCCAAATAATTTCAAATATATAAAGTTACCGAACAAGCTTTGGTGGATCAAGTACCGGTTCTCTATAATGTGCTCTTAGTGTATGTTTAGTAGGCGCCATATGATCTCTATTATTGATTTAGACAAGCTTTAAGACATTTGTTTTATATAATATTTTTAAAATCTTATTATCTATATTATTTGCTATATTTTTACTCCATAATAAGGCTACACTATTTTTTTTATTAAATATTCAAACTATCATGTGGTATCACTCTTATACCCTTGTTAAATATACACATTTATTATTATTTATTAAATAAATAATGCTCAAAATTATCAATATACATCAGTTCATTTTATATCAGATACATTACCAAAAATCCTTATTACTTCAAACAAAAATAATGATGTCTATCAACCATCATTATTACTTGAGAAATATTATTACTTTAAACGCAGTTTTACTTCAGATCATATCAGATTTCAGATGTTCTACCAAATAGAGCTTTAGTAAGATAATGTTTTTTCTTATAAATTATGTTGATATTTAACTATAGTTGTATTTTTATACTTTTTTGCCTTAATAAATTTAATTATTATTATTTTTACTTTATATCTATTAATTGTAATTTTTTTGGCAATTCTTCGTATAGTGTGATGTCCGATGCATTTTTAGCATTTGTATATCGGATTAATATGTTATTATATTCATAATTCTATGATAATATCTTTATGTTTCTATTGTAGTATGCTTTATCTATACTATTTTGCGTTAGTATTTTTTAAAAATGTACCAAACAATTGTAAATTTAAATATGATATATAATACAATTCTAAGTTTCTTGAAAAACACCATATAACCTTGAATTTACACCCATTACTCACCATATGACCATTCGTCTATTTTAAGAACTAATACCTCATTTATCACCTTCAATTTTTTTATGAGAAAGACAAAGCCAACACTTTAAAACTCTGAGGGATATCAAATTGTTGTTGGTTTAAGGTACTCCAATGCTCAAGTCAGTAACATAGAATGTAAAAAGGTGTAATGGGAATGAAAACAATAAAGAAGGTTAAAATAACTTAGCCATGAGACTATTAGCATATATAACCCCAGTGGTAATGGTATAAGAACCGAGATCTTTAAGTGAAAACACTAGTATAGGTGCTTGGAAGACCTGAACAAAAGAAGTAGAGAATGAGAGAACTTAGATCATAGCAAGGTTGATTATTTTACAGCAATTAAGAATAGTATCAATATTAGTGTGTTGGAAAAGTCAATGATCCCCCTAGCTACTAAACTACTTGAGTTTGTAGGGATAAAGGTGGTTGTTCCCCTAGCTTATCAAGTTGACAGTGGTTAGTTTAGATTAATGGGGAGGTGACTTCCACATAGTGTGGTTATAATGTCCATAATTGGGTGAGATTTATACACAGTGATCTAATTATTGGAATAACTAACTTTAACTTTTGCTTACTCAAGAAGACATGTAAATTGGGTCAATGTGGCTAGGTCGTGCCTTCATGTCAATTTCTAAGGTGTCTTGCATCGTTTAGTGTGTTACAAAGCCCAATTATTACTTCTACACTATATGTTGTGTAGTAGTGTAAACTTAGAGCTTTTCAAAATACATAAAGTTATATTGTATATAAAGTAATGGTTGTTTAGTGTATCATTGCAATACCCTGATCTTTTGTAAGCCTAATTAGTGGATGATTAGTCTCCCGATCCATTCTCTAACCCTCAAACATTGTGTGGACACTTTATTTATACCTCTCAAACCCTTATTTTACCTTCCTGCCCTTTGAAATACTAGTTTTTATTTCAACCAATCGGCAGTTAACCGACCGTTACCTTCGATCAGCCAGCAACACTCCAATCCTTATTGTCTAGGGCCTCAAGTGACCAACAACCAGCCTCTTCTAATCAACCAGAGTTGGGTGATTTTCATTATTCTTAATTTTCTTAATTTATTTTAACCTTTAATTAGTTCATATGCTCAATATTTTTATATACATAGGTTCCTAAATTAATATCTCACTTTTTTCTAATTTTTGGGAATTATTTTTTCCACTTTAACTATTTATTGGATTCTACCTTACCCAAAATATTTTTAATCATTCTTAACTTTTTTTAGACATAAAGGCTTCAAAATTCGAACCTTCCTATACCCAATTATAAAATCTCACATGGTCATTACTCATTCAACTAAAAATCTAACCATAACCACCTCAATCACCTTCCACCAACTCTCTTACACTCTATCCCTCATGTTAATCACTCTCATCAACCCTCTTGATTACAATCAACCTCCCATATGAATTATCTCCTTGTCTCGACAACCATAAGGGGGCATACTGAAATACCCCAAAACCTTAATTTTAAGAATTATAGCTAATTAATAATTTATTAGAAAAATTAATTAAGTAAATTATTTTATTAAAATAAAAGGGAATTAATTAAGGCAAATTAAGAAGAAAATAATAAATATTTTAATTAGAAAAATTTGGGTGTTTTACTAATTAAAATGGAATTTAGGAAAAATCTTTCACAAATCTCAAATTAGCGTAAAAAGAGAATTAAATATTATTTTATTAAAATATTATTATTTTTAAATATCCTAAAATACCAAAATATTTCAAATACCCTAACTAACCTAATTTTCCTTTGCCTTTTTCTTTTCTTTCCTTTTTTTCTCCTTCTTTTCCCTTTTTCTTTCTTTCTCTCCTTTCTCCTTTTCTTTTTCTCTTCTTCCTCGATTTAGGCCAACTTCCCGCGGCCTAATCCCCTTCCCCCTTTCTTCTACTTCGGCACGGCCTAGGGCCCGTGCTCCGCGTTTTCCCTCTTTTTCCCAGCCACCCGGCCGGTTCCCTCCTTCTTTTCTTTCTTTTATTTTTCCTGAACCACCCGGTCCACTCCCCTCCCTCTTCTTCCTTCTTCTTCCTCCCCCGTCGTGACCTGCAACCTCCCCCAACCTACACTGTGAATCTCGTCGCCGACCACACTCGTTGATCGATCATCTCTCCTCTCTCTTCCCCACTAATCCGCCTACCGTTTCGACCCAACCAACCCTCCCCTCTTCTCGCGTGCCATTTTTTCCTCCTTGGCCAATCACAACCTACCATGGCAGACTTGCACCGGCCTGCCGTGGCCGACCTGTGTGCCCTTACCTACCTGCCCCTATTCTTCCATTCTCCTCTGACCTTATCCCCCCTCCTTTGGCCCTATAAATACCCCATAACCAGCCCTAGACTCGAGCTCTTTCCTGTAACCCATAAAATCCCTTCCGTGCGCCACCGGCCTATCAGACGACTTCACTGTCACTGTCGTCCAACGCCGTCGCTCGAGCCACCCACAACACCACTCCCTGCATCACCCTCTACCAAACTACGCCACCCTCTGCCATCGATTTTCCTTGCACGAGCTACCCCGGCCATGCAAAGTTTTCTTCCTGAGCAGCCACACTTCCACCTCTGCCGCCCTTCGCACCACCGTTTGCCACCACTCCCACCGCAACCACCACCTCTTCCACCTCCAAAATTTTCCTGTAAACCTTCCCCTACCCTCCTTTTCCCCTTCCTCCCTTCCTCCCTTTCCACCACTCTCGGCCACCACAGCACCACCGCCTCACCACCACCCTCTCAACCACCCCAACTTCCACCCTCATTCCCCCTCTCTTATTCCCAACACTCAACTAACCTTCTCTTTTCCCTCTTTCCCCGCCATCGCTATCGTGCACCACCGCCAGTAACGCCAGTTGCCACCAACCCTAGGTGGTACCCTGAACCCTCTCAACCCTTAAATCTTAATTATTCAAGTCTTATTCATTTTAATTGTATTATTGTTGTTTTTGTTGTTGTTATTATTATTATTATTATTGTTGTTGTTATCATTATTACTATTAAGGGCCGAAACACTTTTTTGTCATTATTTCGATTATTATTATTATTATTATTATTATTATTATTATTACAATGAAGGGTTGAAACCCTATTTCACATTATTTCGATTAATACCATTATTATTATTATTATTATTATTATTATTATTATTATTATTATTAGTATTAGTATTATTATTAGTATTAGTATCACTATTATTATTATGGTAAAAATATTCAAACCCTTATATTATCATCATTTCAAATATTACTATTATTACTATTATCTTTAGCAATATTAGTATTTTATTAGTGTTACTATTATTACATTATTATTTTATTCCTAACTCCATTATTAGCCTTAGCCTTAAAAATACTAGGGTTTCTATTACTAGGAGTATTAGCATTACTATTAATTTTAATATCGCTATTTTTTCTATAACTAGTGTTAGTACTATTATTATTAGAGAAAATAAAGCTATCATATTTAATAATATAAATATGGCTATAGATATTATTAAAACCCCTATTTTTCACTTATAAAGTTTATTTTACTAATAGTAACCTTAATCTTAGAATAAAATAGGAAATAGTAATATTTTGGTAGGAGGGAAACTAATCCTTAGTTTTTCCCTCTTATATGTGAAACCGGTCAAAACCCTAAGGAGGCGTAAGAGCGTGGTCCAAGACCGGTGACGTGCTAGGTAAGGGTGTAGCTAAGGCCTTATGTGTGTTATGTGTTGTATATGCCTTGGATTGCCATGTGTAATAATATGTTGTGTAACATGTACTATTAGTTTAACTATTTTGTGTGTAGCGCTGCTTAGAGTTAAGGTATGTTCATGCGCCTTCTTATGGTATGTGTTCATATGTATATGTGGTGAAATGTGATGTGATGTGATTTGGCCCTTTAGGACATGCATGATAGGATATGTAATGTGATGATATAGGGTGAAAGAATGAAGAGGGAAAATGGGGGAGTAAGCTGACCAAAAGGGAATAAGTTGACCAAGGGATGTGGGATTGACCTAAACATCCTATGATCCATGAGAGAAAGAATAAAAAGGGGACTTAAAGCTAAATAAAGTGAATGAACTTTACATGGGATACTCTAGGGTTTTGTATGGGAGAATATAGGGTTGCATGGGAGAATCTAGGATTTTGTATGGGAGAATCTAGGGTTTGCATGGGAGTTTAGGGTTTTGCATGAAAAACTTCGAGGGTTTGCATGGGATGAATATGGTCTACATGGGGGTAAAATTTACGTATGAAAAGTTGACTTGAGGTGTGAGGAAGGTAATGGAAGAGTTGTATGGGTGATTGGGGGCTTTGGGTGAAAAATAGTACGTGGGATAGTATAAGGGTGCATAGGAGACCGAGATAGGGTTTGGGAGGAAACCCTAATTTGAGAAGGTGGAAAAAGAAAAAAATAAATAAGGGTGAGTGGAGTATGAGATGAGGATGGAGGATTATCAGGTGAGGGATGAGTATGGGCATTGGGGAAAAAATAAGAGTGGAAGGTGAGAAATGGAGGGTTGACATGTGGAAATGAGGATGTTAAGGTTTGGCGTGGCCATTTAGGATTTGGTGTGGCCACCTAGGGTTTCGTGGTCACATGTGTAATTGGGGAGTAAAGTGAGATGATGAGGGTCGAATCCAAGGGTTGTGATGCATGGGGTGTTAAAATAGTTTGGGTTGTGTGAGGGGGAGAAGGATGGGCCACATAGGCCCAAATTAGGATTCTAGAGAAAACCCTGGGGTGAGGTAGTGAGTGGACTTGGAGGTGTAAGGTAGTGGACCTTCACCCATACACTTAGGAGTTGGGCCTCTAGTGTGAGTTAGGGTAAGGAGGTAAGGATGTTAGGAGGTGTAGGAGTCTCAAGATATGGGACGGGCCCTCTTGGAGGATAAGTATAGAGGGAGTTAGTCATGCATGTCTAGGGTGAAACTTTTGAATAAGACATGGTAAAACATTGATCATGTAAAGTGGAAGATTATTGAGCCGAGCCCAGACCGATCCACCGGTATATAATAGTGGTTAGGTGTGTTCTACCCTATAAGTGACCGCTCTACTGGCTATAATAGTGGTTAGGTACATTTTGCCCTATAAGTGACCGCTCCACCAACTATAATAGTGGGAAATCTTGAGCTCAATAAACCAAACCCTAAGTTTGTTAAGACACATAAAAGACACTAAGTACTTAAAGTAGAATACAATGAAAGTCAGGGCCGGACCGATCCACCCACGAATAATAGTGGCCAGGAGCATCTTACCCTAGAGACCAATCCACCAGCATATAATAGTGGCCAGGTGCATTTTGTCCTGCAAGTGACCAATCCACATGCTATAATAGTGGGGTTCCCGTACTCGCATGGATTGATAAAAAAGCATGGTGTGAAAGGAGTACTAATCAGAGATTAAATAATTAATTTATCCGGACTATAATTTGGTCTTTAGTTATTTATCTGAAGTGATCGTATGTTGCTATGTTATCCTGCTTGGATTATGTACTTTTGTGTGTTGGCCTTAGTGCATGGTTACCTTACTCAGTACGTAGCGTACTAACCACCCGTTTCATGGGTGTTGCTCATTCCCACAAGCAGAAGGCCCCTCTAACTTTATGCAGGTTGGTGATACCTTTTTTGATGCCTTCAATGTTTATGAAGCATCAAGCAGGGCTGAGTGTTGAGCATGGGCTTGGCATAGAGATCGAGAGAGGCATGGCCAAACTTTCTTCTTTATGATATTCTATTTTGTATTGGATTTTCCAGAACTAAACCATTATCGTTTTGTAGACCTTTTCCCTTTTAAGGAACTTTGACTATGTACTCTGGACTATAACTCTTTTTCACGCACTCTGATTTCTATCTTATAATTGTTTAATGCTTATTTGAAGTCTTGCTTGGGTTTGATTTATGATGGTTATTAAATTTCTTTTAGCCTTGTGGTTAGTATGGGAATGGTCGTGGGTGGGGCTTGTACTAATCATAGTGGTAACATTTCCAAAATTTACAAGTTTTAATTTAACTACCTCCGCTAAATCTTAATTTAAACGAAATTTTTCAGTAGTGAATTTTGGGATATTACAAGTCGGTATCAAAGCGTTGATCCTTGGAACCACACCTATTTTTGAAGTAGAATTTGATTTACAAAGTTTTTACCGGATTTCAAAGTGTTTTTTTCCACCTTAACGAGACCCTTCTGTTTTTAAACTTCCGGAGCCCAGCCATAGTGAGGAACGTAAAGGTAGATTAGGGGTTTTTTTCCAAAAAGGGAAAATGTATGATATGATTGTTTCGAACCAGTAGGTTCGCTTTTAAACTTTTCTTTTCTATGCAGCTTTCAATGGCAATGAACAGCCGAGTAGGGCGTTTGGAGGAGGCCTTCACTGCTTTTATGGAGTTTGTTCCACGCCAACCCTTAGTGCTTGCCCCGCATCCTCACCTTGCTGGGGGCGCTGGTGAGGACTGGCTCCAGTGGGCCACTGGACATCACCCTCTAACCTACTCTGGCGAGGAGGACCTAGTAATCCTTAAGGGGTGGATCCGGGACATGGATTGCACCTTCGAAGCGGTGGATTTCCCGCCAACCCGATAGCCCAGTATCGCAACTTTCTTCCTCAGAGGTGTAGCCGACGCCTAGTGGGTGGAGCACCGTACCCGAGATGGTCCTTCGGCTACGTAGGAAGCATTTAAGACTACCCTTCACTCTAGGTTTTACCCCGAGAGCCTGAAGAGGGATAAGCTCTGAGATTTCATGCAGCTCACTCAGGGGTCGATGTCGGTATGCATGGATCACGCTTGCTTCATTGAGCTACTCCGATTTTCCTCGGGGATTGTCACCAACATGTCCATGGTAGTGTTTCAGTTCGAGTAGGGGATGACTTTTAGTATCTGTCGGATGATGGGCGCAACATCCTTTACGGACTTGGCTTCTTTATATGAGTGTGCCTGTGTCGCCACCACTTTGGTCTAGGAGAAAACCACCATCCTCGAGAAGAGGAAGCCCGAGGGTCAGAGTTCTGGGAGTAGGACCAAGCCCCGGTTAGGAGGACTGTGGAGACCTCTATCGAGAGATCATAGTAGAGACCAAGGACCCCCGAAGAGATCTACTTGCAAACCGTGTGGCCGGAACCACCCAAGCAGGAACTATGGAGGTAGGTTGATAACTTGCCCAAACTGTGGGAGGTTGGGCCATAGAGCGGTGGAGTGTTTGAGGCCACCACAATCTCAGCAGAATTAGACTCGACTGTCTCAGCAGGGAGGAGCCCTAATATCCCAACAACAGGTGTACCGGCAACATCTTTAAAATGCACCCCAGCAGTACTACTAGCAAGCACCTACCCCAGTCGGTGCCCCAGTTCGAGAGGCTAGGGGAAAGCCTCAAGGATCCAAACCCTTTCCTCAGAAGGGAGGTTAGCTAGGCGGATGCCTAAATGTGATTAGTCAGGCAGAGGTTGACCACTAGCTCGATGTTGTCACGGGTATGTTCACCATCCATTCTCTGCCAGTGTATGTTCTCTTTGATTCGGGTGCTACCTTGTCTTTTGTTTCATCTTCTTTTGCTGCTAAGGTTGGATTATCACCATCTACTAGAATAAAATTATCTGTGATGCTTCCATCAGATAATAGGATGGAGTATAGTCGGATGTTTTCAGATGTGGCCTTAGTCATAGGCAGGGTAGACTTTCTAACAGACCTGGTCAGGATGGAATTAAAAGAATTTGACATGATTTTTGGGTATGGACATGCTGGAGACATACAGGACCGTTATTGAATGTGCTCAGGAGCATGTGATCTTACAAGGCTTGAAGGGGACTAGGGTTTTGTACAGGAGGACTCAGCCCAAGCCCACCACTATGGTAGTATCGACAGTCGCTCTGCATGCCTTGATCCAGAAGGGGTACCCCCTGTACTTATGTAGTGTGCAATAACTGAACAAGGATTTGACCGCGCTAGATAGCACCCCAGTAGTCAAAGAATTCCCCCCTTTTCCTTTTTCTTCTTTCTTTTTCTCCTTTCTCTTTTTCTCCTCTTCTTCCCCAATTGAGCCTCGCTCCTGTGGCCCAACCTCCCCCTCATCTCTTCTCTCCCCTGCACGACCTAGCTTTCCTCTATTCTTTTTCCTTTCTCCCCCTCACTCGCCTCATTTTTCTTTCTTTTCTTTTCCCCCGACTGGCCGACCCAGTCCCTTCTTCTTCCTCCTCTCTTCTCCCTCCCTCCCGTTGTAAGTCGAGCCTGCAAATCCACCATCGACAGACCTGCCCTACCACCGTATTGCCCTGACCTACTCCCCTCTCTCTCCTCCGTCCTTTTCCTTTCCATTTCAAGCCCAACCTGCCCCTGTACCGCCTTCCCCGTGTGCCCCTTCCCCTTCACTTTCTCTCCCTCTACAACCTGTGCCCCTACCATTTACAGGCTAGTACCGGCCTGCCACCGTCGGCCGGCTATCTCCTGCCACACCTGCCCCTTTGTCCTCTTCCCCCTCTGTCTTCTTCTCCCTCCCTTAGCCTATAAATACCACATACCGACCCCCATTTTCCCCTCTTTTGCTATGCCCAGAACATCCAACCATTTTCGCCGCCGCCACTTTAGATAACGCCTCAGCCGCCATTGTGCAACACCACCCAATCCCTTCCTTGTATCACCCTCCACCAAGCCAAGCCACTGGATGCCCCTAAATTCCTCTACACAAACCTCCCCAACCGTGCAAAGTTGGTAGCTCGAGCTACCCTTTGTACCTCATCGCCGCCCTTCTTGCCATCGTACGCTACCCCTTCCGCCACAATCACTACCCCTCCTGCCACCCACTCGACCCAGCAGACCCTCCTCCACCTTCCTCTACCTTTCCCTTTCCCTTTCCCTTTCTCCTTCTACTTCATCCTCCCTCCTTCTCCACCACCCTTGGCCACCACAACCACCAACCCCTATGCTACCACCCTATTGCGCCACCACCACCACTGCAACCCTCTCAATCTAGAGAGTCTACCACCCTACAACCACCTCTCTCTCTCTCTCTCTCTCTCTCTCTCTCTCCAGCCTTAAAAGACCCACCTTCCCCAAAACCACCACTTCCACCACTACCGCCATGCACCGCTGCCGCCTAGCTGCCACCTTCACTAAGTTGTGCTCTAACCCTTGATATTTCTTAAGTATGAATTATTTAGGATAATTATTATTCTAGCCTTATTATGATTATTATTATTACTATCATCATCATCATCATCATCATCATCATCATCATCATCATCATTATTAAAGTTATTATCATTAATATTACTTATATTGTTACTAATATTCTACCATGACTATTATGACCACCTAACCCTATTTTAGCTAATAATAGTATGGTTAACCACTTCAAGGATAATACCCTTATTTTTACTATGAAAGCTATTATTATTATTATTATTATTATTATTATTATTATTATTATTATTATTATTATTATTATTATTATTATTATTATTATTATTATTATTATTATTATTATCCCTATTACTAGTTCATACTAGAGGTAAAGTAGGAGATAATGAAATTAATAAGAGGGAAGTTGAATCTTGTGTTTCCTCTCTTATAGGTGAGCCAAGTCCGAACCCTAAGGAGGTGTAGGAGTGTGCTCTAAGCCCAATGTCATTTTAGGTAAGGATATGGTTAAGGCCTAAATATGTGTAATATGTGTTGGTTATATGTGTGTACCTTATGTGTTATGGATTATGCTCTTGTAGTACAGCTTGCTAAGTATGGAGCTAACGTAAGTTATATGTGTTTTTTATGGCATGTGTAATATGGTATTTTTACTTGTATTTGTAATATGCTTACATGATATTGCCCCTTCGTGACATGCATGATAGGAGACTTTAAGTGGTGGGATGTGGTTGTGAAAGGAAAATAGGAGTAAGGAAAGTAAGTTAACTAGATGTTAGTAAGAATGGCCTAAAATATCATGACTTATGGGTGGACAAAGGGAAGAAATAATGCAAATAAATTAAGAGGGTGGATTAAAATATGAATGGGGAGTATAGGGTTGCATGGGATGGTTAGCCTTTGCATGGGGATGACCTTTACATGGAAAAAGTTGACTTCAGGTTAAGTAAGGTAAAGGAAGAGTTATTGGGGGTGATTAAAGTCCATATGTGAAAATAGTATGTGGGTTGGTGTAAGGGTGCATGGGGGACTTGGCTAGGGTTTGGGGAGGAACGCTAAGTGATATAAGTGTGCAAGGAAGGGAAAACTAATGGTAATGGTTAGAGTGGGGAATACGAATAAAAGGGGGTCACATAGAGGGGAAGTGAGCCAAGTGGAAAAATATGTTTGGGTGTTGAGGGGATGATATAAAAGAAAGGAGAAGTACTAGGGTTTGGGGAGCAAACTAGGGTTTTTATGGTCACATGTAGAAGATGGGTAGTAAGGTTATGATGTTGGGCGTAATTTGAGGGGAGTGGTGGTTTTGGTAGTAAAGAGGAGTATGGGTTGTGTAGGATGAGTAGAAGTGAGGCCACATAGGGCAGATTAGGGTTTTGGAGGGAAACCCTAGAGGGCAAAGATGAGTCAAAATAGAGTTATAGGGAGTGGGCCTTGAACCATGTGCTAAAGAATTTGGATTTCTCATGGTGAGTGAGAAAAGATGGGGAGGAAGTCTCGAATTCATAGGTTGTGTAAAGTTCCCAAGATATGGGACAGGACTTTTCGGGAGAACTAAAAATAAAGGGCGAGCATGGGAAGTCTAGTGGGTCATGCATGTCTAGTCTGGGTTGTGTGTGAAATAAGATATGAGTAAAACACTAAATACTCAAAGTAAAAGATTATCAAGCCAGGCCTAGTGAGGATAATTTCTAGTCCATCGACTATAATAGTGGAGGTCCCAAGCTTGATGAGCCAAACCTTATTTAGAATTAAATCAAGGAAATATCTAGTGAGGATAATTTCTAGTCCATCGGCTATAATAGTGGTCAAGTGTGTTATGCTCTGTGGAGTGATATCCGGTCAATTGGTTATAATAGTGGTCAGGTGCATTTTATCCAGTAGAGTATTTCTGATCCATTGACTATAATAGTGGGGTCTCCGTACTCATGTGGAATTAATATGGAAAATGTGTAAGAAAAAAATAATAGTTTATGTATGAATTGATGATATAAACCTGAACTATGCATTGTATGTCTTACTTGTCTATTGTCCTTGTATGGCCTTATCCATATGGTTACCTTACTCAGTACGTAGTATACCAATCATCCGTTTCATGAGTGCTGCTCATTCCCATGAGTAGAGGTCCCTTATGAGTTGGTGTAGGTAGGAGATGTCGTGTTTGATGCCTATGATGCACTTAATGCTTTAGGCAGGGCTGAATGATGACCCATTGGACTTTGCATGGGGCGGAAAGCGAGTGTCAACTGGACTCTCCTTTTTCTAGTTTTATTCTACATCTCTGTTGTATTGTTCTTTACTGTAACTATTTTTAATTTTGTAATGACTATTTAATTCATGTACTTTGATTTTCTCTTTATTTATGAATCTTTCGAATTTCTATGGTTTTAAGTCTTAAATGGGTTTAATGTCTTGCAAAATTATTTTATAGTCTTGTGGTTGGTGTGAGACTGGTTGGGGCCAGGCTTGTGCTGATCATGGCGGTAGCACCCCTATCCTTGTGTATGGTTTTAATTAAACGGAAATTTTCAACTGTGATTTTGGGGAGTATTACACTATGTGTGGTGTTTATTTTAAGTAAAATATAGTTAATTTTATAGACTAATGAAGGGTTAGTCAAGCTTGTTCTTAAGTCCATGTTTGAACATCTTAAGGGTTATTCTCTCCTCGTTTAATTTTTCTCATCTATTCTCCTTGTCTAATTGATTTATATATATTTTTAGGTGATCAAATGGTGGAAAAAGGAGTTTAAGAGTATTTTGTGTATAGAGACTAAAGTAACTTTGGTAAGGAATATATATCTCTAAATTAGAGCTTGTTATGACCATGTGTTAATTTTTATGATTCCCATGTTTTGTGCTAAAAAATATGTTTAGGTTTTATTTTTATTTATATGCATGTATTACATGGTAAAATGCATGATTTTATACAATTTGTGATTATATGAGAAATTGTTTTGTTTTAGACCTCACTAGGCCTTATCATAAAATACCGACCATGATGGTATATGATGTTATACTTTTAAGCATATGGATGAATAGATTAAATTATGTATAAGTATGGTGATTGATGTAAAATGTCAAAATCTCAAAATTTGGGGGTTTTTGGACCTGGCGTGGTCTCAAACTTATGTCCTTTAAAGTTTTGTGGGTTGTTTGATTTTAACAAATTATATTTTGAAGATGTTAATAACTTAAAGGTGGTTGTGTATAAATTTGGTAAGATTTGGAGACTTGTAAGATTTTGTAAAATATGGGAGAATCTTAGCTTGAAGGGTAAATTGATCTTCTTGTGAGTTTTTGTAGAAAATAAGTATTTCATTGTGTTGCTTAAGGTTCTTACAATAAATTCAATATTTAATGTGTTATAAATTGGATAAGGATAACTTAAGTTATGGAAATAATAACTTTGGAGATGTTTAAGTGAACTAAGGGAATTTTGTCTTTTTAGGTTAAATATGGGATTTTGGTGTTGTATAAGTACTGCGTGGGATAAAAGCTAATAATTATGAATTGTGAAGTATCTTAGTAAATTATGAATAGAATAAGGTATGATTTTATGAAAAATGACCTAAATTGGCAATAATAACTTAAAATAGTAGCATCAGTATTTTATGCATGAAAAATTAGAGTTAGAGTATATTTTTGGATAAGATAGTTTTAGTAATATTTTGGGTTAGTGTGTTAAATTTTGTGAGTTAGAGAGTCTTATGGATGGAGTTGTGGTGTGCTTGTGGAATCACGGTTTTATAAGAGTGTAATGATATTTTACCTTATAAAATGTTCCTTTACGTATTTAATAATTCTTATTATGTCTTAACTTTACTCTTATATAGAATATTCAATGTGTTATTAGTGATACACCTTATATGTTGGATATTATTAATTGTTTGAATAAATTAATGATAAATGGATACCTTTGTAATCATTTGATGTACATAAAGTGAAAGAACACATGAGAAATGACTAAATACTTTGGAATTATTGAAATAATTGTTTGGTCCTAATAAAACCAAATAACCCTAGTTCACTCTATCTGACCGATCCATCAACTTATATGAGGCATATATACTTAAGTATTAGATATTTACTAATGGCCCGATCATGTGCTTACCTTAGATGCGAAAGTATCAGTTAGGTTGACTACCTTTCTTCTATTTGTAAGGAAAAGAGGAGAGTATTGTTACTATAAGTTCCTTGACATCAGTGTGTTAATTAAATGGTTTTGTTGGATATTCAATATGGTTGTAGCTTATGTAGTTTTCAATCATGAGTAGTGTGCATGTATATTCTCCTCTTACAGTGATATTATATTTTAGATGTCTTATCTTGGTGATATATAATTATTACCTCACTTAATACATATGTATTGATTATCCTTTTTATAGGTATTACATATTCACACAAGTAGACGACCATATTGTTGATGTGCAAGTTTTTTTATGACCATCTCAAGGACTTTATTGAGTTTGATGCACTTCTTGGGGAGGAGTGATTGCATTTGTGGGGTTAGATGTAAAGTCTTAGTTATATGGTAAATATTATTTTTGTTCGGATATCATATGAACTCTTTGATCCATGGTTCCCTTTTGTTGTGCATTAAATTATATTATACTTGGAGTTTATCTCCAAAACTTTATCTATGTCTATGAAATATCTCTTATTATTGTGTTATCTTATTTAAACTGGCTGATGTTTTTACCTTGTACTCAATATGAGAATTGTACAAAAACTGGACTTATGTTAAGTATAGCGGTAACTTGATTATCTTATGATGAGATTCCACATAAATCAAAATTTTTAGTAATAAATTTTGAGACGTTATAATTTTTTTTGGTATTTTTAGTAATTTGGCATTTCCTTTGTGGAATATCATATATTGGTCTCTAATAATGATAGATATATCTATTTTATAATATTTATACATGATTAATATTTAAGTATATTAGTAATTATATGATAATATTTTTGGGTTTCTATTGGTAGTTGTTTTTCCCCATAGGTTATTTTGTTGACTTTATAGTATGTTTATGTTTGTGATATTATCTTAACAATAATCATGTATATCTTCTTAGTATTTGTATGTGATTAATAAGCAAACATATTAATAACTCTACAATAACGTCGTTAGGTTTCTACTATAGTATGTTTTACATTTGCTTCGTGATGCATATATATAGTACCACTGTGAACCATCATAGTATATTAGTGTCTATGATAGTATTTTGAAAAAAGAATACAATCGTTATCTAGAAATATACAATCTTATATAAATATAATACATTGAATTTAGAAGATAATATCTATCATGCATGTCTTAAATTTTGAAATTTCATGTAATTAGATAGCAATAAGTTGATGTATAGAGTGATTATTTAATTTAAGGATAACAATGGGAGTTGGTCATATATAGGGTTGTAAATAAGCCAAATTGAGCCGAACACCCCTAAACTCAGATTTGATTCGTTTACAAAATTTTGAGCTCAAGCAATTTTCAAGCTTCGATAAGGTTGTTTGACTTTGACTCGATTTTGGTTCACAAGCTACTAGACTCACCTCATGTATATTAATCAAGCCACTTTTGAGATAGATTATCTTATTTAAAGCTTGTTAATATCTTGTTTAAACCTCGTTAAGACTCGTTTCGATATCATATGTAGCTCATTGATAATTCAACATTTGGCTCATAATTTATCACATTTGTAACCTAAATCAATATTGACTTGTTTCAATGAAATAATGTTTTTTGCCTCATGTAGCCTTGTACACACAAATTTTCTTATGAATTATATCCCCAAAGCTTGTATAATACTATAACAAATCCATAAAAAAAAAAAGAATCCAAAAAGAGAAGCAACTATATCAATACACATAAATAAAATGACTTAAAAAGCTCCATGACAAAATACTCCATCCTCCACATCCATTGCCATTGGGATGAAATTATCTATCAGTTCACTGTGGAAAATAACTTACATTAGATTAAAAGCATAAAAAAATATTAGCAAAGCTTAGAAGTATAAAATTTACAATATTAAATAAAAACTCTACATATAAACTTAGAAAGATAATTAAGAAGTACATGTATAAGCTAGTACGATACCGAGTCGGAACTTTTTTAACCAAAGGTATATTATATTATAGGATGCAAATTTCAACCCCCTTAACTAAAGATATACTATCTAAAATCAACCTTTCCAAACCAAATTTAATTTGATCATAGCTTAAAACCCAATGTTAGCTGAATAATAATCTCTAGTAATGATCATCACTAGCAACCAAATCTTCCTTAGGATAATATGAATGATCTTAGGTTACAATCAGATGGCCCTCAACTAACAACATAATTGAGCAATGACATGACTTGTAATTTCCTTTAAGTTGACAACAACTAAAGTAAAAGAAGAAGAAGAAGAAGAAGAAGGATATGATGAGGTTAATTAGATCGAGATTCAAACATACTTGCATGTTTACCAAATAGTACTACTATTTTTTGGTAACTAAGCACTTGATTATCAAATTATTAATATTTATTTTGAATGACAACAAATCACACTTTAACACCACCAACCAACAAGTTCTAGAGAACATACCAAAATAAATCGTAATTCGACTCCAAACTCCAATGCCCAACAAAAAAAATTCATGATCTAAAACCTACAACAACAGCTTGAAATCTTCTTATTTAATGAAAATATCATTGATTAGTAAGTACAAATCAATGATCAATAAATTTGAAGTTATCATAGAGTTGGGTACCTTATAGTAGAACATTACCAACTAAAATATGGTAAATCTATTTCCTATACTTCTTCATATTCTTGTGCGTGTCTATTAAAAAAAATGGGAAGCCAATAAAAAATATCGGTAGCTACACTTAAATAGGAAACATGGATTAGATAACTAAATTCAAATAAGTAACAGTAAATAAATTACCTTTTTCTTATATAACTCATTATTATAAAGCCAATCACTAGTTCAAAGTAGAACTTCAATTGTTTTGGGATCTAAAGAGGCCCAATATGGATCAATAATTCTCACACAAACTTTAAAAGTAGCCTCCGAAGCAACTGATGTGATAGGAATCAACAAAACATCATGTGGTACTTGAGATAGTATAGGAAAATTTAAGGTATTTTCGTCCCACCATTTGAGTGCAGAAAAAGGAGAACCTAATCCATCCTTACACGTACACATACCCTCCTTTAGGTTTACATCCAACTATGCTTTGCTCGATTATTGGTTGCTAGCACTCATGAAAAATGTTTCAAACCTTTATTTCCTAGAAAATAATCCTTTCTTAATCACATTATTGGGCTCAATCTCACTAATGTCTTTCTCGAATATATTTTCAACACTACTCACATATTTTCCAACATAACAATAAACAATCTCTCTTAATATTTTTTTCACCTCTCTTACATTTTTCCCATCATCAACATATTTTTAAATGATAGGGAATGAATAGGCAATCAACATCATATTGTACTGATGATCTAAAATAGAAGTAAGAGACATCAACATAATGCATTCACCCCAATACTTATCAAACTTTTGTTTCATTTTTACAGCTATTACTTACATAAAAATATCATCATCATTTATTTTCTCATCTAGTGCCTCTTTTATCACCAAAATCTCCAAAAGATACTAGTTTGATATATAATATTCACTTCTTGAAATAAATTGTGTGCTCTCATTAAAAATGGCAAGAACTCCACACATGTCTTCTACTTGTTTCCATTCTTCAAGATTTGATAATCAATGGTATCTCAAATTCTATTTTACATATTTGAAAACCACATATTTAAACTCTAAAGTCGTGGACAACATTGCATAGGATGTATTCCATCTTGTTTTAACATCTAACACTATTTTTTTTAGACAAACCCACTTGCTTAATTATCTTGCTAAATAACATTAATGTGTTTCAAAGTCTACCAAATACTTCACACTTTCTTTCATATTTGTAGTAATATGCTTAATACCTTCAAGCCCATACTATACCAACAAATTTATTTGAAGGGTACAACATATCACATGAAATATCTTTCCATCAAAAGAAAGGTTATTATTAAAAGCAAAGCTACCTTTTGTTATGTTGACAACTCTACATTAGCAATTACATTATCAATAGCAAGACTACATACTTTATCCTCAATTCCTCAATCCATTAAACATTTGTACAAGGCATTGGAATTTTTTAAACCATTACAAGGAGGAACCAAATGAAAAAAAATTATATTTATGAAATACCCAATCATCACCAATGAAATGTGTAGTCACAACCATATAATGGATTTTTTTAGCTTCAAACTTCCACAAATCATTAGTAATACTAATCTTATGTATCTTATCCAACACATTCTTCGTTTTTTTTTTCTTATAATGATCATAAAAAACAACTAGCATGTTACACTTTTATGTAAGAAGGAATGAGGGTTTTCAAGTATTCATTAAACATTTCATGTTTAATCATACTATATGGGTATTCGTGGACAAGAACAACTTTAACCCAATCCTTTCTCGACTTTGCATGGTTAAATATAAAGCAAGTAACAAAACTTACCCCCATTGATTTTGTTTAAAAAAAAACTCTTGCTGGCCTTTTGTTTTATGGAGTGTACACGTAGCCAAATGCCTTCTCAAATGGGAGGTAGTACCACCATCAACAATGGAAAGCTTGTCATGGCAGTTATTACACTATGCCTTTTTTATTCCATCTTTCAATAAAACATCTTTGAAATCCTGACATACAATTGGTTTTTTCTTTCAAACTTTTTTCTATATGGCACAATGATTATCATCTTCATCACCACCACTACAAGCTTCAATACCATGCTCTCCCTCCTCATTACATGACTCTTCTTCTCAAGCTTCAACAACAATGTTGTTATCTTCTTCCATAGTTGGACCTATACCTAAAAATCCTAAATGTGTTGAGGTTTATCCTTTTTTAGAAGAAGAAAATTCTAACATATTATATAATACTCCAAATATTACTACCAAAAATTTTTGATTTATAGTGGAAGATTATAAGAAAAATATTATGTGTTACCGTTATAATTGACATAAGTTTGGTTTACCAAACCATCCTCACATCAATCATAAGGCTAAAACCATACATAATAAAATATGGTAATTAGAAATGAAAGAAACTTTTATAAATACAAGTATGAGTTTAGAAATTAACTTCGAGTTACAATAAAAGAATACATACTATTGGATACCGTGGATCAAAGAGTCCAAAAAGGTATCCAAGTAAAACATCATCCAAATAACACGACTCTTCACCCAAACACTCAGTACAAATAAGAGATTACTCATCCTCACACAGTACATCAAAAGCAGCAAAGTCATCCAACGGGTACTTAAAGACCTGCACAAAAGCACTAGAGACTTCTGCTCATGTGAATGAGCAGCACCTATAAAAAGGATGGTCAATATGATACATACTGAGTAAGGTAATAATACTATCGGATTAGGGTAGGGATATAGATAAAAACATGAATTTATAGAAGATAATAAGTACACACACAGATTACGAAAAGGTCTCATAAGGTAATTAATGATCCATACTTCTTTATTAGATATAACCATTTTCATTCTTTTATTTACGTTGAGTTCAGGGACCCCGCTATTTTTAAATAGAAAGAATGGTCTGAAGCACCTTCTTAGGGACAATACCTAAGTCACTATTATCCTCTAGGAGAATAGATATGAAAATAACATCTTGGCCCTAGATCACGTACTCTTTCACTTTATAATTTTAGTGTTTTATTTGTTAGGTTACTTAATTTATATTCTTATTTACGATGAGCATGGACCCCATAATAAATAATCTAGTAAAACTGATTGAAGAACCTTCTCAAGAAAAATACACCTAAGATAATATTATCATCCGATGTAACGGATCTGAAAACATCACCTTCTTAAGACAAAATGCTCCCCTGCCACTATTATCATTAGGTGTAAAGGATATGAAAACATCACCTTGGCTTGACTCATGCAATATTTTACTTTTAATGATTAATGTCTTCTTCATGATTGATTTAGAGGTACAAACCATGTTAAGGTAGATAAGTACATCACGTGTGTCACAAGGTCGTTCTCCTAAATTAAGATTCTTATTTCCTCAAAACCTTAATTTCACACTTTAGGCATAACTTCTCCCATATTGATCATTTATACACCAAATTTACTGTATATTCCTAATATATTGTTATTAATAACATATATAAAATTCAAGGTCTACCTCCTACATCTTACACATGCGATAATGGCCCTACCTCAATAGTTACTATTTCTAAAGTTTATAAACCCTAGTTTCATACTTCTATTATAACTTTTCATGTTGAGCTCAAACACTTACTAAATTTAATACACATTCCAAAAACACTAATATTAATAACATATCTGAGTTTTGTGGTATAATTCTACAGCTTCACACATGTGATAATAGCCTATTTGGTTTAAGGTTACTATTAAAGTTAGGTCATTCACAAATGCACTAACACTTCACTTAGGTTACTTAGCACATTTTGGATGATATAATACCTTATAACACCATGATTTTTATATTTAACCCATGTTGACCAAAATGCCCCTATCGGTAACCTAACCCTTATTTTATGCGAGTCTCATGTGTTTAGTAACTTTATTCCCAAATCCACATTTTTCTCTAAATGACTTGCCATAATTAATTTACATTAATCATACCATAATTAAAACCCATGATTTAACCATATTTCACATCGAAGGTTTTTCCATATAAAACAACAATATTGCATGAACCCTACTTACTCTTTACTATCATATAATACTAACCATATATCATACTCATAGTGTCAACAATCATGTATGATTTCACATAATTAGAATAACATGTTACAGTATAAAAATCATGTATATCACTTAGAAAAGAATCCTAGACTATGATAAGTATCCTTACAAAACAACTCTGGTCTCTAATCTTGAAAACCCTATTTTGCCTCTTCTCAGACCATGGGAAAATCACCTAATAAAATCATAATAAAACATCATTAGGATATAACCACCTAATTAAGAAATGCTTAAGGAAATAGGAGGATAAAAGGAGGAAGAAAACCTAACCAAGGAGAAAATGGGAGGATAAAAGGAGAGGAAAGTAGAGGATGGGGCTTTGGCCAAAGTTGCAGAAGCGAAGGGAGGGATTCGGCAAAAGCTACCAAAGGGAAGGCTTAGGCTACGGGAGAGATTAGTGAAGCAAAGAAAGGGAAGACAGAAAGAAAAGGGGGAGCGGGGGATTTAGCTAAAGGTGGGGGAGTTGTGGTGGAAATGGCCAAATGAAGGGGGTAGGATTGGTGGTTTTGGCCGGTGCTAGGGGTAGGTTGTGGTGACTTTGCTCGATGGTGGTGAGGGAGAAACGACAAGGGCTACTAGTGGAGGTGTGGTTGTTTCAGTTTGCCTTGTAGATGGAGGCTTTTCGTGGTGGTTTTTGTGGCTACAAGGAGGGGAAAGGAAGGAGGGGGAAGGCTATTTTTGGTGTGAAATATTTTGACAAACAAACAAAGGGGTAAGGGGTAGATGCAAGCATTAAATGTGCCTTATGTGCGCACATGTAAGTAGGAAAAAGGAGATGATAGGGGAGGTGGTAGGGAAAAAAATTCAACCTCAACCCTGGAAATGAGGAAGGGTGAGTTGATGGGGGTAGAGGGATAGGCTTAGTAAAGGTATATGTGCACGCAAAAAGAAGATAAGAGAAGATAAAGGTGAGGATTGGTAGAGGTGGAGTTAAAATAAAATAAATCAGGAAAGGAGGAGGAAAAAAAGTGGAAAATAAAAAATGTGTGTTTAGATTAAAATAAATTAAGTTAGGGTATTAGGATAATTAAGTTAAAAGAATATTCGAGATTAGGTTTAAGTTAGAAAAGAAATTAATAACCAGAAATAAAATTAAGGTTAGGCCAGAATTTAGGATTAGGGAGTTAGGTTAAGATAAAAAAATATTAATTTTTTGAGATTAGAAGTAGGCTACGATATTAATTATTTGGGGCTAGGGTTAGCTAAAATTTTAGGGTATTATATATTAATTTTTCCATAGTCATAGGTTATATACGATTATTGAAAAAGAAAACAAAGAAAATTGGTAGCAAGAGCAACAACAACACTTATAAGACTAATAAAATAATAAAATAATCTAATTTTGTAAGCTATTTATATAGTTGAAGCAATTTGATCCTAAATTTGAATAATAATAAAATAACAATATTACGAGTCTTGAATTTTGATTTTGTTATACAAGATAAGAAAATAAATAATATAATTCAAAAAATAAGAAGTATCTACAAAAGAAAGTTTAAACTTCTAATTTGTTTTATTAAAACAAAAAGAGGGAAAACATGATCTAAAAGAAAAATTATAAATAAAAACACCAAAAAACTAATAGTGTAATAAAAAGAATTCAAAAAAATAAGGTGTTGCTAATACTAGCTACTAACCAAGTTTTTTTTTGTTGAATTTAATTTTTCAACCACCATGTCTATAATATTCTTCAACCTATGACCAAATAAAAAAAATACTATTGAGATAACCTTTTATAAATAATTAAATCATAAAATGTTGATTATATTAATATTTTTGTAATATTTATTAAGTTATTGAAATATACTATAACAATATAGATAGGACGAGAGAATGCGACTTTTTTTTCTCATTGGTATGTGTGAGTTCTCTCTTATAATTATAATTCAGAATATCTCATACATATAATACACATAATTATAACATCCATTATGAGAAAGAGTAAGAGAATATGAAAGGAGGTGGAGGATACAAATAGTTGGGGTTAAAATCATAATGGAAAATCTATTACAACTTATGGTACTAATGAGAGTATTAAACCTATGATTTAATACACATATAAATTCATAAATTATACATCCACAATATGTAAATAGAATACTTACAACAAATTTAGGATTGAAGTTGTGGAACTTCCATGTGGAAACCATAAACAATGGCCATATAAGATGGTTAATCATTAATATATAGACTCTGTATTTTAATACACCATGGACATAGATAAAAGGCTAAGATAATACACCATGAACATAGATAAATGGCTAAGCTAACCAACATCAACACTCTAAAGTTTGGAAGAACAAATTACTAAACATGCTCTTAAATAAATAAAAAAATATTTCAATATTGAGCAATGCAAGACCATAAAACAAAAAAAGACCTATCACGAACTAGCCAAAATAAATTTAAGAAACAAAGAAAAGAGATGAAAACACATATCTACCAGTTACAATCAAAGAACAACTCCTTGATGCTCTAGGGAAGGAACATGATCTATATACTTTTATTTTTTTAGGATGAAAACTCTAGATTATTCTTGTTTAGTTAGGTCACTTGATGGTGATAATTTTTTTTATTTTTTAAGCTAAATACTTGACCATTTTACCCGATTCATTTGGCAGTCTCATTAAGATTTAGAAAGAGCTAAAAAATACTCATATTTCCCCCCTCTACAACTTCTTTATAGGATATTTCATTACAATTCTAAGTATAGGATTTGGAATTCTTTTCATCGGTTTGTCATAAGAATCAGTAGAGTTAATTCATTTACTCCCATTTCCCACAATATTAAGATACTTATGCTAAATTTTATTCCCACAATAGTAACACCAATTTAACATTCCTATATACCTAAATTATATGATAACCATTTAAAATATGATATGGGTAGGTTAGGATATTAATCGGATCAACTTAATTGTAATTATTTAATCATATTCATATATTCTAGTGGGACCTTTTAAAGTAATGTTAGCTCATTGAATATTACTTATAAAAATTAATTATTTTATATAATAATTAATTTTAAAAAATTAGGATACAAAGCTTTCTAAAATAATAATTATATGTAATAATCAACTTTTATGAGTAATATTGAAGAAGAGAAGTAGATAAATGATTTTTGTCCAGTATATTCTTTAATCATAACAATTAACAAATGGCCTTGAATGAAATAGTTGTTCAAAAGAAATAAAATAGATTTAAGCACAACAAGATCAAGTTATCTACCTAAAGAAGAAGAAGAAGACTTGAAGATCTTGAAGATGGACATCGAACTAGATTAAACTCTTTATGAACTTGCGACTTATGATAATGGAGGTTGAGATCTGACACTGGAGATGTTATACATCAAACGTTTAAAACTAAAACTAGAAGAGTTGAGTAAAATAAATGATGATGGAAGAATAGATATCTAATGGGCATGACGAAGAAGCCTACTGAGGAGTCGAGGATGTAGAATGATGCTGGTGGTTGGTAGTGTAATACCCCATTTTTTAAAATCCTAATTATAAATAGATAATTATGTTTATTCACAGTAATAATTATTTTATGATGGTTTGTATTAAATATATTTTTAGTATGTGTATTATTATCATGATATATTAGATATAATATTTAATTAAGTTAAAATTTGTTAGAGGGTGTGTTATTAAATGTTAATCCTAAGCTAGATCTTAACTAGTATATGTTGTATTGAGTAAATCCTATTCTGGCAATCAGATATTTTTCTACCTAGATTTTCACCTAAATAATTGCCTTATCATGCTATATTTTATTGACTTTTCCTCCTTTCCCTTCCCACACACTTTTCTCCTCCTATATATTTACCTACACCATACCTCCCTCTCCCCCATGTTTTCCCCTCCTTATTTTGCTTGGCATCACCCTGCACGTCATCATATTCTTAATTATTATCCCTCTCATTCTATTTATCCCATTTTTTCTCGTGACTTAACTCCCCAAGCAAGCCTACCTTGGCCCTTCCTTCTTCTAAGCTCTTTCTAGAAAGAAGAAAAGTTCGTTGTTTGCTATTATTGCCCTACATTTTCACCATTTATTTCTTCACAATGCACTCTACCACTAGCTACATTTACTTATCAATGACCATCTCCACCGATCCCTTACCTTCTGCACTAGTTACTCTTACCAAAACCACTCCAACACTAGAGCTCAATTTTCACAAAAATTACCCTAAACTCCCTTGGCCAAAAACATCAAAACTCCTTCCTTCTCCTTCAATCAAAATTGCTAATACTCCCTACCTTTCTACACCAACTTCCACTATAACTCCACTCCTTGTTGCATCCTCCACCACTGAAGCCTTGTAATTAACAAAAAACCCCAACAACCTACGACTAACCTCACTAAAACCACCATCCCACTTTTAGCTAAAAACACCAAACCCTTATCCATTGGCTTTGATTGTTTATTACATGGTTCCCCTTTTACTACACATTTCCCTGCCATTCTCCCCTCCCTAGCACTAGCCAAGTCATCATTGCTCCTCCTATCCTTCTCTACAACACCCACCGATTCTCCCTTTTTATTGTATGAGTTTTGGTTGATTTCCTTTTCTTTTCTTCAACTGGTTAGTTATCCGTGAGTTATTTTAGTAATTTTAGTTTATTTTTGTGTAATATTAAACGCTAATATGTTTGTTATTGGGTATTCAATTCTTTGAGGATCTTGGAGAAGGCTTTTTATATAAGCTTGGATTAGGTAAATCTAATCACTCATAGGACAATGGAATTTATGTGTGTGCATGTTAGGAATGTTTAGACCAAGAAATATGCTAGGATTTTACATTCTCCAATAATTATGACATTCATGATAAATTAATAACATGTTAACTAAATAATATGTGTTATTGTTGTAAGTTAAGTTATATGCATAAGTAATATGTCATATGATTTACGTATGCATGTCTAGGATTTTGTTAGGACTTTCATATCTGTCAATTTAGGAACTAAATTCCATGATAAACATCTCATGATCACTAATGCATGATAGTTAGGGTTACTATAATTCGTATGGGACCATAAGATGATTTCTATTCATATGACCTAGGGTAGAGATATTTTTCCACATATAATGTGATGATAATTTACCTATTTAAATATTATACTATGCTTTAAATATGCACACACATGCTTCATGGAATATGTGATACATGAGAGTTGCATGATTAGGGTTTTGTGGGTATAACCCACTACATGCATAATAAGTGGAAAATATGGTTAATTGCCAAAATGCAAAGGTTACCTATGTACTAAAATGATGTGAAAATTTTCCTTTTAGCCTTTTCACAACAAAATTCTTGTAATAATAATGTTTAATACAAAAATGAATAAAATGGTACAATTACGATTTTAAGGGCATTTTGGTAATTCTTGACCTAGTGTATCTGTTGAGAATAGTTGGTCATTTGGATGGTCACAAACTTTTGATATGTTGACATTAGCGTTAATTTGGCTTGACATAGACTAATGACCTTATGGTCAACCTTTATAATTGAAAATAAAAGGAAATGGTTAATTATGGAAATAAGAATTATTGTGGAGTATGTGACATCTGCAATCAACTCATAAAATATTTATACTTAAAATGAAAAACCTCAAGTTGGAAATATGTGCTCTCTTGGATTAGCTACCTTAGAGATGAGGTATTAGCTCTCATTTGATGTGGCTCATTGGTGTGTCATTGTTCCCCAAAAAGGCCCTATTTTACTCTATATGTGCCTTACGGGCTCTATAGGAGATATTAATACTTAAGGATTAGGTGACTAAGGTTGGAGGATATTATGTTGCCTTTATGCACCGATATGACCAAGCATACCGTTGTGTTATTGGGTTTGAGAGTAAGGGTATTGTGTCACCTTCGGATGCCAATAAGAATTATTGTACCTTAGTGTCCCTAGGTTGATTTTATCCCCCTCGAGTAATGTAAAAGGCAAGCACTTATTGTGTAAGAAAAAAAATAGTTGATTTTGGATTTGTTGGTTAGATAGTTACCTTAGTGCCCTACCTTGGTATTTGGAATTGTTTTAGATTTGCTGGTTCAGTAGTTTCCTTAGCTCCTTACCATGGTATTTGGAATTATTTTTGATTTTTTAGTTTTATAGTCGCCTTAGTGCCTACATTGGTGTTTGAAATCTATTTAACTAACCATCTATGCCTATTGTACCTTAAGATGATGTGAAATAAACTAGTATGTGTAACCGTTGAGCTTAATATTTTATATTCTATATATTATTCTATAACTACTGCATATGGTCCTAGTACATGCTTTGTGCTCTGGTATGATGTTGGATTTTAGTGTGACTATGTGCAATGTGGCTATGTTACTTCTTGCGATGCATTGTGATTTACTTAGTATGAAAAATTCATGTTGATACTAGTTTTACATATGATTACATGAAGGGTATGGAGTGGCTCTAAGTGTATCATAGGGAAAAGGAAGAGAGTCCTTAGGAGGATATACCATTTTTGGAGTAGGATTTTGGGTCTAAGAGTTAAGATAAATTGGTGTTATACTTTCAGGTACCTATTTCTGATGTAAGTAGTTTTTCTTTGAACTCTTATGTCCCTTGGCGTTTTTGATCTCCATTGTTGTATAGAGTACATTATCCACAACTTTTATTTATGTATTACCTCTCATTTCCATGGTTTATTTTAATTGTGATTTGTTTTATCCTATCATTTGGTATAAGAAAAGTGAGGGAACGAGACTTATGCTAAGTGTGATAAAAACACCTAATAATTTGGTAATTAATGCTTCCTCAAAACAAAAATTTTAAATCACAAAAATTTTAGGGTGTTACATGTCGATGTTGTTACTAAGCTATGATAGTTTGTTTATGTCACTAAGGAGCGAGGAAGAGTTGAGGAATGATAGAGGATATCAAGGAAGGATGAGAGGAGAGGACGATTGAGCAAGGAGTGACGTTGAGATTTGAGAAAGTGAAAGAAATGAGGGAACCAAGGGGTCGGGGTTGGCGTCATCGAATCTTGAGGGTAGTGGAGGATAAGAAGTCTTTAGATCATTAGCGGTTTATTTACTAAAACATGTCATTTTACTTTAAAATGGATTATTTAAATTTAAAACTTGAGCCTTCATATGAGCCAATATATGAGCTTATAAACAAGCTTTTAATGCACCAATTTTGAGCCAAGCCGAACATACCTAAGCTCAAGCTTATATACAAGCTTTTACTTAAATGAGATAAGCTGAGTTGAGCCAAACTTACCTAAGCTCAAGCTCGACTTATTTAATAAATGAACTAAGTCCAAACCTTATTTTAGACTCAATTAATTAAACAAAAAGCTAGAATAAGCTTTTAACAAGACAAGATCGAATCGTCTTGGTTCATTTACAACCTTAGTCATACATGTAGCCTAAGAGTTAGATACCAAGTGTTATTTTATAGGGAAGAAACTAATTTACTATCTAAAGTGATGTATTTTTACGTAATTTTTCTAAAGTTATAGATGAAGATTATCTCATATAAAGGATCAATAGTTGTTGTTTTTTATGTAAATATATACTATTTTTATGGCTAAGTTACAAAATTGACCTTAATTTGTATAAAAAGTGTTAGTAACTTAAATGAGAATAAATGTAGAATCAACTAAATATGCAATTGACTCTAAATTAAATCATCATTTTAATGAGTAAAAATGATATAACATTACTGATGTGGAAGATTATCACCAAAAAATCTTCTAAAACTAGGAACTTTTGCTTTTGAATTACAAGTTACAAATACTCCTCAAAACTTCAATCTTCAACTTGAACTTTGATGATACTTGATGGCTTTTGTAGGGTGGCGTTGATCTACTCTAAGATCAATTACCTTCTAATGAAAAATCTTCTATTTTTCAATAGAACAATCTTGCTACTCTCCAATACACTTAATTGAAGAAGGAGAAGAGAAGAAGAAGACACACACTTTCTCTCTTTCATATTCAAATGAACTTGTTTATGTTATATCTCTTGAAATCAATGTGTACAATGCTTTATATATGCATGCACTCTTGCAAGAATTTTCATCAATAAGCCTACTAATTGGCCCTAATTAATGAAAATAACCCCTAATGCATGGTAAAACACATATTTAAAGAATTATAATGACAATTTATAAGTATTATAAAGTATACAACAAAATAACAAAGCTACACAACTTTAAGAATGTACTACATAGATGTAATCATATGTATTCCAACTTTGTGTCTTATAGCCTTGTTATTCCTTGCACTTTATAATCCTTGTAATTCCATTGTCATTGTCTTGTTCATCAAAGTTCTTTAATAGCATGAACTTCTTACAAACATGTACACTACCTGTAGGAATTACTTGATAAAACATTAGAAGCATAAAAATTTTCAAGCATAATAGGTTCTATCTCCAAGTATGCTAATTTTTCTTGTTCTTCATCATTTGAAAAATAAAATTGAGAGTGATATAGATATGCTCTTGCATCATTCTCCTCTTTTAAAGAAGAATTTTCCCTCAAATTAGCATCACTATAATAAGGAGATAAGTAACTAATGTTGAAAGTCCTAGATACTCCTCTATAATATTCAGGCAATTCAAGTTCATATGCATTATTTCCAAATTTTCTTAAGATTTTTAATAATCCATTAGCTTTTGGCATTAGTTTATTCTTTCTTAAGTTTGTAAATCTTTCTTTTCTCAAATGTAACCATACCAAATCTTCTGGTTTAAACACTTGTTGAATTATGTTTTTATTTGCTTGAGCTTGGTATTTAGCATTTGATTTTTCAATGTTGTCTTTAATTTTTTGATGAAGTTTCTTAAAGAATTTGATTCTTTCTATGAAATCATAATTATTTATATCTCCTCTCTTAAATGACAACATATCAATGGGTATATAAAGATTAACCCCATAGACAACCTCAAAAGGACTCGATTGAGTTGTACTAGAAGGACTTCTATTGTATGCAAACTCAACATGTGTAAGATTTATATCCTAATCTTTAGCAATTTCATTCACCAATCCTTATAGTAAAGTACCAAGATTTCTATTATTCACTTTGCTTTGACCATCCGTGTGTGGATGATGAGAAGCACTAAACATTAACTTTGTACATAAAATGTGCCAAAGTGTCTTCCAAAAGTAGCTAAAGAAATTAACATCTCTATTCGATACCATACTTTTGGGAACTCCATGTAACCTTACTATTTATTGAAAATATAAGTTTGCTACATGTGTTGCATCCAGTCTTATTGTAAGGTATAAAATGTGTCATTTTCAAAAATCTATCTACTACCACAAGAATAGAATCTTTACCCCTTTATGCCATTGGTAATCTCAAACTAAAATCCATGCTAACACTTTCCCTAGGTTGATCAAGCACCGGTAAAGGAGTATACAAATACTTATGGAAGAAACTTTTACTTTTTTTTTACAAGTTACGCATCTTCCTATAATTTCTTGTACTAGTTTTATCATCCTTGGCCAGTAGAAATTTTCTTATAGTATTTCCATGGCCTGATGAACTCCAAAATGACCATCTATACCCCCTAATGTACTTCTTTAACAAGTAAATCATGTACACTAGAACGAGGTACATATGATAAGTGTGACTTTTACATCTTATTCCTAAGGTTTTTAAGAGTTTTTACCTCAAATTTCAGTTGAAATTCTCCATTTTTGTTCTTGTTACTGCCTTTGCGTTGTAAAAATTTGCAGGAACTCAAGCAACAAAAAATCATGAAGGATAAGAAAAAGAATAAGCTTAAAGGGATAAGAAAGGAGAAAAAAGTTAAAGTGGAAAGAGATTTAGAGCTAAAATGTAAATTCTGGAATAAAATAAAAGCAAGAATGCATATTCAAAGTATATGGGCATGGAAGAAGTGGAATTTAGACAAGGAAAAAAATATTAATTTGGAGAATCTTTCAGCATAAAAGTTGTATATATTTTTGATATCTTTCCAATGAATCTAAAATAAGCTTAATTGGAGCCCAATGAAAAATTTATGGTCAAAATACCCAGCATTGTCAAAGCAAACACGGGAAGCCTGTGTTTATCTATACCCTAGGGATTCGAGAGGCGGTAGTATTTAAACGCTCATTCTAATTTCTCATTCAAGAAGCCTCTACTCCCTATCTTCTCTATCCTCCATCCTCTTCCTTAATTCCTCAAGAATTCTCTTGTAAATTAGAGATCTAGGTGCAAAAATTTAAACACTTGTAAGAATCATTTGATTCCAAGGGTATTTTCTTTTCTATCTTATCTATCTATGGAATCTCTTATTATTCTTAATGTTCTTGCTATGGGTTTGATTGGCTATATTTTTGTGCTAAGGTAAAGGGGATTTTTCCTCAATCCAAATGTGTTGAATATTTACATTCTCTTTTTTATTCAATTCATGATCCTTGTGTTGTTGATTGATTGACAAAATAATGAACTTTGGCCGAGTTCCGATTTTCGGTGTGGGAAGTACTACTGCAATTGAGAGATAATCCGATATTAGACCCAATAGCACAACTAGATATTAAATTATAGATATAGAGATGAATAACCTCTAAAATAATAAAGGAGGAAACTTTGTGGACTTTAAGGCATTACACTCTATTAGACCCTAAGCTAGAGTTAGTTAGGGCCATAGAGATGTAATAGGGTGTCTGTGTAACACCCCAAAATTTATATATATATTTTTATTTTAAAAATAAGACCTTTAAATTTAAAACCCGTAAATTCTAGGGATGCTACCGCCACACTTAGTACCAGACCGGTTCACTCCTATCATTCCAGTACCAAGTGATAAGGCTAAGAAAACTATTCACATCATTATATAATCTAAAGTTCATAAATATGAAAATCAGAGTAGGCATAAGTTTTTACACAATCCGAACTATGAGAGATAGTTCTTCATAGAAGAAAAATAGCTGTAATATTAAAATTATTTTTGGAGTTTCAAACATAGTTAAAAGAGAAAAGGAATAATAATCTCATAATGGAAAACCGGCCTCACCACTCCAAGGACTTGATCCAGCCCAAATCATCACTCAGCCCCACCTGATGTCCCATAGACATCAATACCATCAAAGAAGGCACTACCTACCTGCAACACGTCAGACGGGCCTTCTGTTCGTGGGAATGAGCAACACCCATAAAAGGGGTGATCAGTACGCTACGTACTGAGTAAGGTAACAAAGCACTAAGGCCAACACACAAGTACATAGAATCATACGGTATAATATATAGCTTACAAACATTCAAACCAACACATATATTATACAATGTCATGCAGGATAATATACACCTTATAACCATTCAAACCCACACATATATTATACAATGTCATGCATGATAATATACAGCTTATAAACATTCAAGCCCATGCACAAAGGCTCAAATAATCCAGATTAATTATTTAATTAATCTCTTATCGAAAATCGATTCACACCATGTTCTTTATCAAGTCCATAAGAGTATGGGAAACCCACTATTTTAGCCGGTGGATCGATCTCTAGGGTACTCCAGCACCTGGCCACTATTTTAGCCGATGGATCGGTCACTAGGGTAACATACCCTATCACTATTTTATGCCGATGGATCGGTCTGGCCCCTTCTCGTACGGTGTTCCACTGTAAGTATTAGTGTCTTTTACGTCTTAGCAAACTTTAGGGTTCGATTTATTGAGCTCGGGATCCCCCACTATTATACCCGGTGGAGCGGTCGCCTAGGGCAACATACCCTACCACTGTTATACGCCAGTGGATCGGTCTCCAAGATACCACAGTACCTGGCCACTATTATGCCGGTGGATTGGTCTGGACCCAGCTCAATATTTTCCACTTTACATGATTAATGTTTCAAGTATCTTATTCAGAAGCTTTCACCCAGACATGCATGACTGACTTCTACTATTTTTATCCTCCAACTCTAGCTAACCACACCAACCCTAGTAACCATAACAAACCCTAACTCAATCTCCTCCATACCCTTATAATATCCCACGTACTATTTTCCACCCAATGTTTTCAAAACCCCATACGACTCTTCTAATACCTTCCTTACCACCCATATCAACTTTCTACACATAAATTTTTCTTTCATGCACACTTTATGTCCCCCATGCAAACGTGCAAACTTTTCATGCAAAAACTTACGCGCACACGTGAAACCCTAAATCTCCATACAAACCCTAACTCCCATGCAAACCCTAACTTCCATGCAAACCCTACGCCCACGCAAACCCTAACTCCATGCAAACCTAACTCTATGCAAACCCCAACTTCATACAAACCCTAACTCCCACATTATTACACTCCCCATCATTTTTTTACAAAACCTATCATGCATGTCTTATGGGCCACACTATACCACAATAATAACACAACCCATACACATAATACACATGCCACAATTTAATGCACAAACCTACTTCAACTCCATATCATGCTGCATATATGACAGTTATACAATTACACATAAAATACATTATAATATCATATCATATGGCACGCATGGCATATAAAACACATAATACACAAACGACCTTAGTTACTCCTTACCTAAAACATCACCGGTCTTGGAGCACGCTCCTATACGTCTTTAGGGCTTTGACTGGTTTCACCTATATGAGGAAAAACTAGAATTAGGTTCCCTTCTACTAAAAATACTATAATTCACTAATTTATTCTAAGACTAGGTTTTTAATAAAACAATATTATACTAATAATAACTATATGAAATACTACTAAAAATACTAATAATAGTATTAATGTAATTCAAAACGGATGGTGATATAAAGGCTTCTACCCTCCACCAAAATAATGATAATGATGATGATGATGATAATAATAATAATAATAATAATAATAATAATAATAATAACTTAAGCCTAAATAATATAGGGTAGGGTTTTCGACCTTACCTCAAAATAGTGAAGGTACCATTTAATATTAATAATAATATTAATAACACATATTACTTATAATGATATTAATAATAATAAAGATAATAATAATATTAATAATAGTAGAAATAATAATATTAATAATAAAAATAGGAGTATGCGCACCATTTAAATAAAATAGGGCTTCAGCCCCCTTTAAATAGATAATAGTAATAATAAAAAATAATAATACTAATAATAATCATATTAATAATGATAATAAAACTTATAATAATACTAATAATATTAATAATTCGAAACTAATAACTTAAATAATTTATACATACTCTCGACCCTACCAAGAAATGATATCATTAATATTAAGCCCAATAATAATAATAATAATAATAATAATAATAATAATAATAATAATAATAAGGGTTAAAAATTGAAATAAAATATAATAAGCTTAAATAAATAGGGGAGAAGGGCTGAGAGGGTTTAGGGTTTCACCTTGGGTCAAAGGAGATAGATGGCATCGGTGGTGGTGCACGGCGGCGGCGGCGGCTGGAAAAGAGGATAGAAAAGGAAATAGTTGAGGTTTGAGAAGAAGAGGTGGAGAATGAGGGTGGAGGTTGAGGTGTTGGTGGTAGCCTAGACTGAGAGGAGTAAAGTGAGGGTGGTGGTGCAACAAGTGGCGGCGGTGCACAGCGACTGAGGTGGCAGCCGAAATGAAGAGAAGAGAAAGAGAAAGGAGGAGAAGGAGACAAGGGAAAATAAGGGTATAATGAGGTGGTGGAAGATTGGTAGCAGTTTTTGGGTGGTGTAGGAGGTAGTGATAGCGGTGGATGTGGTGGTGGACGGTGGCACGAGGGGTTGCGGGTGTAGAAATTTGGCTTGTTGGGCAGGGAACTTTGCACAGCTGTGGTGGCTCATGCAAGAAGAATAGAGGGAGATGGGTGGTTTAGTTAGTAAGAGGGCAGTGCAGGGAAGACTTAGGAAGGCAAAAATGGCTGTGTAGTTGGCTGACGGTGGAGGAAAGGTCATCTAAAGTCGTGGTGGTGCGCAGGGTAGGTTCTTAGGGTTGCGGGGAAAAAGTTTTGAAATCAACCAAACAAGTGGTATTTATAGATTTTGGAGGGAAGGTAGCGTTCTGAGGGTCGGCATGAAGATAATGTAGGTAGGGTTTGGGGTAGCCGGCGATGTCAATTGGCGTGCAAAAACTTAGGTCGTGGTCGACTTTTTGCGTAGGAAAAGGAGGGTTTTACGGGAAGGAAAAGGAAAGTGGGTCAGGTTAGGTCGAACTGCGATTCAAGGGGAAGAGAAAGAGAGGAGAAATGACCATTTAAGTCAAGCGTGGCTGGTGGCGCCATATTCGGAGGTGACGGAGCTGCAGGTCGACGGTGGAGGAGGAAGGAGGAAGAAGAAGGTGAACCGGGCGGCTGGGGAAAAAGAAAGAAAAGAAAAGAGGAAGGAGAACCAGGCTAGCCGGTGCCGGTTATAAAATTTTTAAATAGAACGCGGCGTTCCAGAGGGAAAAGAAGAGATACGCAACGTTTTGGCTGCCGAAGGAAGAAAAGAAAAGGAAGCAGGAAGATGCGCCGTGAGAGAGAAAAAAAAGAAAGAAGAGATTGGGCCACGACTGGCCCAATTGGAATAAGAAGGAGAGAAAAGAAGAAAAAGAAAAATGAAGAAAGAAAAAGAAAGAGGAAAAAGGAAAAAGAAAAAAAATAGGTAGGTTGGGGTTAATTAAATTCATTGGGATATTTTGGGTATTTAAAATAAAAATATTTTAAATAAAATAATATTAAATTTCCTTTTTAGGCTAATTTAGAATTTTTAAAAGTTTCTTCCTAAATTCCTTTTTAATTAGCAAAATACCCAATTTTTCCTTATAAAAATATTTATAAATTCCTTCTTAATTTGCCCTAAATAATTTCTTTCTATTCCAATAAAAATAATTAATTAAATTAATTACCTAATAAATCCTTATTTAGTTACACTTCTTAAAATAAATATTTTTGGGGCATTTTAGTTTGTGGCTTAAGAAAGCACAACACTTTCTATCCTTGTTGGCATAATTAATTATGATTGTTGAATTAATTTGTGATGTGGTGTTCAATTGCATGGAGGATTGGGGGCAATGAACCGGAACCTTAGCTTTTCTATTTACTTGAGTCACTTGAGTGCTGTTTTCCTTCCGTTTTAGTGTAGTTAGTTATTTTAGTTATTTTAGCTTATAATTTCTTACTTCTTATCATTTCTTAGTTTAGACATAGCTAAGTTCCATCATTGTCTTAGTGGTCATTCACCAATCCTTGTGGGATCGACTTTGACTACTACTCTGACCATGTGTGCTTACGGGTAGGAATGTGTCAAGTTTTTAGCGCCATTGCCGGGTATTGGTAATGAGTGACATTAGGACCTAATGAATTTATTGTGATCTAGATATTTTATTTTATTTTATTTGTGTATTTTTTTGTTGTGGTTGACTAATCTTGGGGGTAGGAGCTTTTGATTTAGTGCAGGTACACTGGTGCATGAGTCACACTAGTGGGGGTGAGTTAGTGCCACTTGATCCCAAGATCGAGAGGACCATCTCACATTTACGCAGGTCAAACACCACAAGCATTGAAGGAAAAGAACCCTCCACCCCATGATGGACAAATCACACCATAAGGGCACATCCTACTCTAAGAACAAGCTCTTATCTAAAAGCAAGCTCCCATTCCTAGGTCGCTTCGAGATTATGCTACACTGAGCCTTGATGGCTCAATCTCAAGCACATGAAGACCGACCGTTTAAGCTAATAATTTCAAGATCAAGCCTACCATCATCTAGATGCTACAAACATCGGTTCAATTTGGAGGTAGCCTTAATAAAGATCCCCTCTCCCACGTTGCCAACTTTGTAGAAATCTGTGACACTTTTAAGCTAAATGGTGTTTCTAATGACGGAATTAGGCTTATATTGTTCCCTTTTTCTTTACGTGATAAGGCTAAGAGTTGGTTACACTCATTAGTCCCACATCTATTACTACTAAGGATGGTTTGATGAAGTCTCTCCTTTGTAGATATTTTCCACCATTAAAAAATGCAAAATTAAGGAATGACATAACTACTTTTATGCAAAATGACCTTGAATCATTCTATGTTGCTTGGAAGCGTTATAAAGATTTGCTTAGAAAATGCCCACACCATGGCTTACCCATGTGGCTTCAAATGCAAACTTTTTACAATGGTATCTCTAATACTAACCGGTCTATGATAGATGCAGCTGTAGGGGGTACCATTATGAATAAAACTCCAGAGCAAGTCTATGAGTTCATTGAAGAGCTAGCCTCGAATTCCTACCAATGGCACTATACACATGCCCTGACATAAAAAATACCGAGAATACATTTTTTAGATGCCATCATGTCATTAGAGGCTAAAATTGAGTTGCTTGCCAAGAAATTTGACAAAATTGGTAGTGCCTCTTGTATGTAGGTACAAGCTAATGTACCAGTGTGTGAGCTATGTGGTGAATCACACTTGAGCATGGAATGTCAAGTTAGGAATCCCTTCTAACAATCTTATGACCAAGTGAACTACATGGGCAATAGTTATAGGAGACTGAATAATCCCTACTCTAATGTGCATAATCTAGGATGGAGAAACCATCCAAACTTAAGTTGGAGAAATGAATTTCCTACAAAGCCTTCGAGATTCACACAACAACACACAAGCATCTCCAGCTCCTCTACCACCCCTAACAACCTCAATCTTCTTCCCTTGAAGAGATGATGTCCAAGTTCATCACTCACACCGAGAGCACCCTTCAAAAACATGATGCTCAAATTCAAGCTCATCTTTAGAAACAAGATGCACGCCTCTAAAATCAAGATGCATCCATCAAGAACCTCGAAGCATAGATTGGACAACTTGCTAATGCCATTTCAAGGAGAGCACCTAACACTTTGCCTAGTGATATAATCATTAACCCCAAAGAGCAAATCAATGCAATAGCCTTAAGGAGTGGGAAACCACTACCTGAACTATACCCTCAAGAACTGAAGGAAGATAATGAAAAATCTCCTGAAGAGAAAGCATATGAATCACAGCCAAAGGCAATCCACACTTCACCTCAAGAGGTAAAAGTATACATTCCCCCTCCTCCGTTTCTGGGTAGGATTGTACAATGCAAGTTAGGTAGTCAATTTGAAAAATTCCGTGATATGCTTAAGAAAGTGCACATTAACTTGCCTTTGCTTGACACTGTGAGATAGATGCCCAGTTATGGGAAGTTTCTCAAGGAGATAATCACTCACAAGAGGAAACTAGATGATTTTGAAAAAGTAAGCTTAAATGAGGAATGTTTTGCTATCTTGCATAACAAACTTCCTCCTAAGTTTAAGGATCCAGGGATTTTCACTATCCCATGTGTAATTGGGGATCTAAAATTTGAAAAGGTATGGTGTGATCTTGGTGCTAGTATTAATTTGATGCCTTTCTCTGTCTTCAAATGTCTAGGTGTAGGGAAACCAAAACTGAGGAATATGTCCTTATAGTTGGCTGATCAATCTATTAAATATCCTAGGGGTATAATTGAAAATGTTTTAGTTAAAGTGGAAAAGTTTATCTTCCCCGTTGACTTTGTTGTGCTAGATATGGAGGAGGACCACAAGGTCCCCCTGATTCTTGGTAGGCCTTTCTTAGTAATGGGACACACTCTCATAGATGTCTAAGAGGTTAAGCTTATTCTTTGTTTCTAAGTTGAAGAATTCACTTTTAATATTTTTAAGAGCATACAATACCCTTCTGATGATAATACTTGCTATCGCATTGATATCTTGCATAATTTAATTGATGATTGCTTTCAAGCAAGTGTTGTGTAGGACCCCCTAGAAAGGTATTTTGGTTCAATGAGAAGGATGTGAGAAAGAGGAGGAAATAATATTTTACTGCACATCCACAATATGGGTGCCATACTGTAGTCCCCTTACAAGGACTATAAAGGGCCCAGATCCCAAAATTGAAGCCATCTATTGAAAAACCTCTAGCTTTAGAGCTCAAGCTGCTACCTCAACATTTAAAGTATGTATTTCTTGGTCACAGTGATACTCTTCCTATCATTATTTCTTCATCTTTAACTCAATTATAGGAGGAAAAATTGATGAGAGTACTCAAGGAATGAAAGATAGCTTTTGGGTGAACCATTACTGACATTAAAGGGATTAGTCCTTCCATGTGCATGCACAAAATCGTTATGAAAGATAACCACAAGAAATTAATCTAATCTCAAAGGCGATTAAACCCAAAGATGCAAAAGGTGGTGAAAAAGGAGGTAATTAAGCTATTAGATGCAGGTATAATCTATCCAATTTCTGATAGCTCTTGGGTTAGCCTTGTCCAGATGGTTCCCAAGAAAGGGGGTCACAGTGGTCAAGAATGACAATAATGAATTGGTGCCTACAAAAATTGTGACTGGTTATCGTGTCTGTATTAATATTAGAAAGCTGAATGATGCCACTAGAAAAGACCACTTCCCCCTTCCCTTTATTGACCAAATGCTTGAGCGTTTAGCGGGGCATGACTATTATTGCTTTCTTAATGGGTATTCCAGTTATATGTAAATTTCTATTTCCCCTAATGACTAAGAGAATAATACCTTCACTTGTCCTTATGGCACCTTTACATATAGGCGTATACCATTCGGTCTTTGTAATGCCCCAGCCATGTTTCAAAGATGTATGATGGATCTGTTTCATGATATGGTTGAAAAATTCATGAAAATTTTTATGGATGATTTTTTGGTCTTTGAGTTATTGTTCGATGCATGCTTAAATAATCTTGAGCTTGTTCTTAAGTGTTGTGAGGATACACATTTGGTTCTGAATTGGGAAATTGCCATTTGATGGTCCAAGAAGGAATAGTTTTAGGGCATAAGATTTTGTGTAAATGCATAGAGATAAACAAAGCCATATTCAAAGTCATTGAGATATTGCCGCCCCCTACATGTGTCAGAGATGTACATAGTTTCCTTAGCCATGCAGGTTTCTATAGACATTTCATCAAAGATTTTTCAAAAATTTAAAACCTCTTTGTGATCTATTGGCTAAGGATGTGTCCTTTCACTTTTTTAATGCATGTTTGGTTGCTTTTAACACTTTGAAGGCAAAACTTGTGGATGCCCCGATTATTATTGATCTTGACTGGAATTTTCCTTTTGAGATAATGTGTGATGCTAATGATATGGTTGTAGGAGCAGTGTTGGGGTAACGTAAGGACAAACTTTTTTATACTATCTATTATGCTAGCAAGACTTTGAACTTAGCACAATTGAATTATGCAACCACCAAAAAAGAATTGCTAGCTGTGGTTTTCTCCTTTCACAAGTTTCATCCCTTTATTGCTTAATAAGGTCATTGTCTATTCTAACCATGCTGCCTTGAAGTATCTTTTTGTTAAGCAGGACATGAGGCCCAAAATCATTCGGTGGATTCTATTATTGCAAAAATCTGACTTGGAAATCAGGGATAGGATGGGAAGCAACAACCAAGTAGGTAAATCAAGGGACTGAGCCTATTTGTGACACCTTACCCAATGAGACGCTCTATGCTATTACAAATCACCCTTGGTATGCTGATATTGCCAACTTTCTTATAAATGGAATCTTACCCGATAATCTATCCTTTCATCAAAGAAAGAAGTTCTTACATGATTTGTGGTACTATTTATGGGATGATCTTTATCTCTACAGGATTTGTACTGATCATATCATTAGAAGACGCATCCCTAAGCATGAAATGCATTCAATATGATCTCATTATCATAGTAAAGAGTGTGGTGGCCATTTCGGCCCCACCAAAACTGCTACCAAGGTTTTACAATGTGGGTTCTATTGGCCTACTTTGTTTCATGATGCATACTCCTTTAATAAGACTTGTGATAGGTGCCAAAGAGTTGGAAATATTTCTAGAAAACAAGAGATGCCTCTTACAAACATTCTTGTAGTAGAGTTATTTGATGTTTAGGGCATTGATTTTATGGGACCATTCCCCAAATCCATGCATAAAGAATACATCCTTGTGGCAGTTAACTATGTATCTAAGTGGGTAGAGGCTATTGCCACTCCCACAAATGATGCAAAAGTCGTTACTAAACTTTTGAAAAAGAATATATTTTCATGGTTTGGGACACCACGGACTATTATTAGTGATGGGGGTTCACATTTTTGTAATAGAGCATTTAGCGCTCTTTTGAGTAAGTATGGAGTTAACCATAAGGTTGCTACCCCGTATCATCCTCAAACCAGTGTTTAAGTGGAGGTATCAAACTGTGAGCTTAAAATAATTCTTGAGAAAACGGTTAACTCCACTAGAAAGGATTGGTCCTTGAAACTTGACGATGCTCTATGGGTATACCGAACTACTTTTAAAACTTCCAGTGGAATATCCCCTTACAATCTTATTTTTGGAAAATCTTGTCACCTTCCTATAGAACTTGAGCATAAATCATTTTGGGCTACTTGTCTCCTTAACTTTGATATGCAAGCTGCAGGTGAGAAAAGGCTCCTTTAGTTGAACGAGCTTGATGAATTTTGGATTAAGGCATACGAGAACACAAGGCTATATAAGGAGTGCACAAAAAGGATTCATGATCAATGCATCACCAAACGGAAATTTGAATTGGGGAAGCAAGTGTTCCTATTTAATTTTTGTTTACAATTATTCACTATAAAGTTTAGATCCTGATGGTCAGGATCATTCACAACCACACAATTTTTCCATCTAGAGCAGTCTAAATCTCTAGCCCTAATAAAGAACCATTCAAAGTGAATGGGAAAAGGTTAAAGGTGTATGAAGGTGGTGAGGTTGCAGCCCTTAGAACCACCATTCTTCTGGATAATCCTAAGTGAAGTGAGAAAGTCAAGCTAATGACTACAAACAAGCATTTCTTGGGAGGCAACCCAAGTTCCCCCTCTTTTTATTTTTCTTATTTTGGTTCTCTTGGTTTTTTTGCTCTTTGATTTCCTTATGGTTTTTGTTTGATGGATTTGTAGGTGGTGACATGGAAATTCTAATTCGAGTGGCAACCATGGTCAATTTGTTTGAGTGTGAAGGCGTGAAATTGACCAAGCAAATTCTTTGAACCTCCACCAAATTCTCTATCGCCACAATTGTATTATGCCGCCGCCATCCCGCCACCACCAGAACCACCATCACGTCATCCACTAACCTCCACCACCTCCTCCATCAGATTGATCCATGGATCTTTTCTCCCTCTTTTCTTTTGTGCTTCTTGTTTCACATTAAGGACAATGTGATACATAAGCATGGGGGAGAAGACGACCTATCCTTTTCATTTGGCTAGTATTCTATTCTTCCTGATTTTATTTCAATGGGTGTTGCTGTATTTTCTTTGGTTATTTCTTTTGGATATATATATGTAAAACAAAAGAAAGAAAAAGAAGGAAATGACTCTTCATTAATGATATTAAAGAGTATGTTTTATCTTGCAATGACATGAGTGTTTAGTTTAACATATTAAGACCCTTTTGAAAATGGATTTTTACGTACTTGAGTGTTTTGGTTGCATTATTATGAGACAAGTGTAATTGTGTTTGAGAAATTTAGGGTTATGCATGCCTTAACATTCTTGTGGTATTGTAGTTTGACTTATGCTAATTTACTATTTGCCAAAAGGGATTAGAATAAGAGAATTTTGGACCCAGTGAGACTTTGATCCTTTAGAATGATACTTCACTACAGTCTCCTATTTATTCTTTTGTGTGTGTCTCCCACCATGACTTGGGAAACTATAACTTGTAATGGTTTTATTCAAAACCACATATGACTTAGACATGCATTAAAATGATAGAGGCACTTTTTTTTTTCATAACCTACATTATCCAAATAGCTCGACCTTCACGTTTTTTCCTTTGCTAACCCAATTGTGCTTATGGCCATTTTTCTTGATCTAACCACACATGTAACCCAATTTCCTTTATCCCTCCCTAAGTCTAGAATCACTGGGTGTTGCGTAATTTGAAAAAAGGAAGTTGGTAGTGTGATGTAAGCTAATCATGGGGGAGGTGAGAGAGAGTGAATGGTTGTGTATGATCATAAGTAAATCGATATATCTCTTATCTATTAAAAAAAAGAATCAATAAGAATTTTGGGGTGCTTATGTTTCATAATGAAAATTTGGGATGGTAAAATATATGTTATTAACAAAAATTACCATACTCCATTGGTAATAGACTTTTAACTCCACTTCCAAACTATTTTAATTTATTACTTGGGTTAATAATGGGTTTAATTTAATAGCGGCAAATACACACTATCACTAATCAACTGTTTTGGTTCAAACTAAGAGCATTAAATGTGTAAAACTAAAAAATGATTGACTAGTGCTAGAAAATTGATTGACTAATTTCATCAAATTGATTGGTTGGTTTAACCAACCAATCCATGGATTTTGCTTATGCAAAAACACATTTATCTTTATTTAAACACATTGGTTGTTTCACCAAAGCAAATGATTGGTTTGGGAACCGATCACAATCAATTGGTTTCTCCAACCCGTACATGGGTTTCTCTCCTAAATAAATCCATTCATCTTCATCAATTAGTTTCACTAAATTGATCGACTGGTTCACTAACCAGTTCGTGGGTTTCACTCCTACAAAAACCCATTTGTCTCTAATTAAACTTATCAACTGGTTTCTCCAAACCAATTAACTTATTTAGGGAATTTTATTGACTAGTTTGATCAACTAGGTTAAAGGTTGAGATGAAGTGCAAAATGGTTTTGCTTAGGGAGCAAACTAATCGACTAGTTTAAGTAATTCAATCAACTGGTTTGAAGGACATATCGAATAGTTTACTAAACCATGGTAATATTTATATATGTTTAAAGGACCAACCAAATACAACAAGAAACTAATCAACTAGTTTGTGTAACAGTAACTTTCTCATCTAAAGCCTAAGCGTATTCAGTCGACTGGTTTGAACAACCGATCGAATGGTAAGCATTAAATGTTGATTTTCTGTCCATTGGATGATACAAATTTTTGGACCATTTGTGTCCAACGGTTACCCGACAAGAATGACTCATATATAGAAGCTTCCTCTATTTTTACTACAACAACTATTTAAAAACATTTACAATGTAGTTAATCATTTACTCTCAAAATCATTTAATTGCTCATGCAAACTCTCTTAACTTTCAAATCCTAAGTTTTTTTTTATTAAAAATTGTTTATTACTCACTTCTCTTAGATATAGTTACTCTACAATTGTGATATCTCTTTTTACATTTATATAGATTTCATCTCATCCAAAGCTATACAATTTCATATCTTGATTTTTGGTCGAAATCAATTATAATCACAACCACGTTACAAAATTCATTACAAAGGAGTTAGTGAGTGTTTGCCTATCATTCTTGATAGATTTTTTGTAACACCCCCAAATTTCACTCCGGAAAATTTTTTTTTTGAAAGATTAAAGCGGAAGCTAGGAGCGAATTTGGGAAATGTTACCGCCACATCTAACACAAGATAAATGTCAACCATCTATCTCATGTTAGATGCAAGGCTAAATCCTGTCAAACAATTAAATCTGAATTTTAAATCCAATCAAACAATTAAATCCGAATAGTAAACACTTATCAGAATACGAGAAATTTAAAGTCAATTACAAAACCCTTAGAAATCTGAAAACAATACTTGCAACTTCCAAAGGTGAATACAATTAAACAAAATAAATCCCGAAGGATAAATATCCGGATCGCCTACTCACTCAGGTCAAGCCTTCCACCCCAAAACAGTATCCGATCTTAACCTGCACAAGAGGTCTGCTCCCCACCATCGGTGGATCATCACAGGACCCATTCAACCAGTGTAGTATCAGTACGGGTCCAATACTGAGTAAGTCTCGCTACCCTACCTTATAGGAGAGATATCATCAAGTGCATATTAAATTGTAGTACAATACGTTAATACGATAACATACATACTCACCACCCACAACATGAATCTTGCCATACATTCATAGTAACATTTAAAACATATGCAACATCCCAGTTAACATATACGCGTGGTATAACCGAAATAATACGTGACTCATTATGCACATAAACAGCATGTGGTGATACATATAATAAAAGCTGGCCAAGGTCCAACTAGACTTATTCTTTATTCTCATTAATAGTATATTCATTCTACACATATTCTTTAATAATCCATGTAAGTACGGGAGCCCCACTATTATAGCCGGTGGACCGAAAAGTAAACGCACAGGGCAGAACGCCTCTGATCCACTATTATAGCCGGTGGACCGGAAAATAAACGCACAGGGCAAAACGCCTCTGATCCACTATTATAGCCGGTGGACCGGATCACAACCCCGACTTACATGGTGTTTCGCTGTAAGTACTTAGTATTTTCCCTGTAGATTACTTCATTCAGATTCATTCAACGCATTCTTTATTAGTCCATGTGAGCGCGGGAGCCCCACTATTATAGCCGGTGGACCGGAAGATATACGCACAGGGCAGAACGCCTCTGATCCACTATTATAGCCGGTGGACCGGAAAATAAACGCACAGGGCAAAACGCCTCTGATCCACTATTATAGCCGGTGGACCGGATCACAGGCTCGGCTCGACATCTTTCGCTTTACGTGATTAATGTCTTATCAGTGTCTTATTAAATCACACATCTCCCTTGACATGCATAAATCATTCTCTTTATACTTACACATCACAAACAATGAAATTCCACATTCATAACTACACTTAATCAATAATACACATGATAACACCAAACAACTCTAAGCAGCCATAACGAACCCTAATTGACCACACCAAACCGTGCCTTAACCCTATTTTACCATAACAACCATACTTAGCCATCCCAAACCTTAATTACTCTCAGCAATTCACAATTAGCTACTCCAACCCTACTTAATCACAACGACCCAGAGTTAATCACTCCAAACCCTAATTCCGTCTCCTCCAAACCCTTATAATACTCCACGCACTATTCCCCGTCCAAAATAGTTAAACACCCAAATAATACTTGCATTACCTTCCTTACACCCCAAATCAGCCTTTCATAGGTAAATTTTGCTCCCACGCAGACGTTACGCATCCCATGCAACCTCTCGAACTTTTCACACAAACCCTAAATCCCATACAATCATTAATTTCCATGCAAAACTCTAACTCCACCATACAAACCCTAATACCACCATACAAGCATTATTACCACCACACAACCCATAACACCACCATACAAACCCTAATACCACCATAAGCCATTAATACCACCATACAATCATCAATACCACCATACACATCCTAATACCACCATGTAAACCCTAATACCACCATACCAACCATAATACCACCATGCAAACCCTAATTTCCCCCATGCAACCTTAATTTATTCCCACTCTTTTGTTTACTTAATTCCACCTTCTCCTCATCGTCTCACAAATGGTGAACTCCTTAGGTCATCCACACCTATGTTAGCCGACGTACTTCCCTTTGGTTATTTTAACCGCTTATTTTTCTTTTTCAAGTCCCCACTTCACCACACTTCCTCACATAACCCAGCATGCATGTCGTAGGGTCACATCACATCATTCTTGTTCCACAACATATTAGTACACAAAGACGAGAACACGGGGACGTACCTCGGTTCCATGCTGCGCTACACAAATACACAGATAATACACAGGATTATAGCATACAATCGCACAAAGCATACAAGACAGGTAAATCATGCGATGCACCTAAGTGGCCTTAGTTACGTCCTTACGAAATACACATAAGTAGAGGTAAGTAGAGAACTTACCTGGATCCGAAGCTAGCTAAGCGAAATGAGAGGGAGAGGGATCCCTAGTTCGTGGATCCACGAGAAAGCTTTCCTAGACCCGATAGAAATCAACACTAAATTAGGAACTATCCTATCAATCAATAATCCATATATTCTAATTAAATAAACACAAACGACACAATTGATCTTTCTTAGAAAACGTGTCCAAAATTAAAACTTAAAAGCATAGCTCTAATAAAATTTAAGTTTAAAACTAAATCAAAACGGATTAATACAATTATCCTTTGGGACATTTCAACTTAGTTTGGAAATCTTGAGAAAGAGTAATCGATCATAAGGTAATTTATCAAAAATAACTTATTTATTAGGTTTTACAACTAAATAGGTAACCCAACCATTTACATAGAACCAAATCCAAACCGATTAGGTTAAAACAGAATTTAAATGGTTTAAAACCCAAAGATAGAATTCGATTAGATAAATACACGTAGCAAAAATCAATTTTATAAAATCATCCCCGAAAATTAGGGTTTCAAAGCCCATAACACAAACTCAAGTAATTCCATTTAGTTAATTCAAATTAAAGGTATTTGAAAGCAATTAATGCCATTTCAACTATTTCTATACATTAAATTTTAGAAAAAACAACAATACAAGCAATCGACTTCATAATTTCACTTGAAATTTAGGGTTTTAGGCCCGAAAATACAACTCGTTAAAATTCTATAAATTTAATCAAATTGAGTGTTTAGAAATGCAATTAAACACATTTTCTAACATATCAAATAATCAATTGCTCAAAACTAGTAAAAGAAATACACAATTTAGCCCAATTAGGGTTTTTGAGCCCGAAACGCAAATCCGATTAATTCTTGCCAAAACATATCAATTGACGGTTCGGAAATGTAATTAAACATATTCTAATGTAATTTATATAGTCAATTGAATAAAATAACCCGATTACCCAAACCAATTTAAACCCGCGGGAGTTTTGACCTAAAAATCCAATTCCGGTCAATTACGCACAATTTTCCCAAATCAACACTTCTAATATAAAATTAAATACATTTTAAACGATACTATAAAATCAATTGAGCGGAACGGCTCAATTATACAACCCAATTTCATTACACCCAAAATTTGACCTAGGAATCAAATTCCGATAAAACCTGCATAAATTTCTCAAATTGACGGTTCCAAAATGAAATTGGATACATTTTAAAACATATTGTATAATCAATTTATCCGAAATCGCAAAAACGGGCGGATCCGAAAAATTTGGGCATAACCCGGCTAAAAATCCAAATTTTCCAAAATCTCAACATAACCATACAATCAACCTATCCAAATAAATCTTACAGCATATACATACATAAACAAACAATCAATTTAGCTTTTTATAAGCTAATTCATACCCAATTAATCAAAACAAGGTTAGGGTTTTTTCGAAAATTATACTAAACGAAAAACTGACAAATCGGGGCAAGGAAGGCTGGGGAAGCTTCGTCGGAGGCTAAGGACTGCTCGCCGGTGATCGCCCGAGCTCGCCGGTGACCGGGCGGTAGCGCAAGCGGCGCGGCTCGTTGCTGCTGCGCTCTGCCGCCGCTGCTGCTCCTGTGCGCTGCTGGGCGTGGCTTCGACTGCTGCTGTTGCGTCGACGGTGCTGGTCGGCAGTTGGAGGCCGACGATCGACGAGGGGGGAGCAGGGAGGAGGAGCTGGGGAGATGGAGAGGCGCGAGGGGGGGTCGGCTAGGGTTAGGGTTAGGGTTGCAAGACAGGGGGGTCGGGGAAAGGGAAGAGAGAAGAAAAAGAAGGGAGGGGTACGCCGGTCGGGGCAGGGTGCGGGGTTTTTTTTTTTTTTTTTTTTTTTTTTTTTTTTTTTTTACAAATACACATTAGATAAAATACCAAAAACATCAAAATATTAGTAGAAGATTTTATCTAAAATTTATTTAATCAAAAATTTATTTTGACCGGATCCGAAGGCTTAAAATTAGTAAAAAGGCTATATAAAGAATTGTGAAAACATTTTCGGAAGGATTTAACAACGAACACAAAATTTATATTATTTACGGAAATGTATTATAAGACCTCGAAAAATTATTTAAAAGTATATAATAAAATGTTTAAGTCAAATTCTAATAAATCAAGACTAATTTTAATAATTTCCGAAATCGGTTTTCCGTAAACCAAAACGCATAAAACAAAAGAGAATTAATTTCAGAAAGAATTTCATAAATAAACTCCGAAAATCTTTTTAATTTAAAACTTTCCAAAAATATTAAAGATTACCGAAAATGAATAAATTTAAAGTCGGAAATATTTCCTACGAATAAAATTATTAAAATAAATTTAACTATTTAAATAGAAATTCTATAATTTAAATAATATATTTCTTTAACGAAATATAACTTCAAAACAAAGTCGTAATCACATGAAGAAGATATAATCGAAAACGAATTAAAAATATAAAAAAAAAACCGAAATACGAGAAAGAACGGGAATATATATTTTTAACCGAAGATCGAAATCATAAGAATATAATAAAATCATTGTCGTGAACGAATTTGTCTAGAATGGTTCGCAACGACAATGATTAATTACATTCAATTATGAATTCAAAATCATCGATAAATCCGTAAAACGAATCGAAATTAAAATAATTAATTATTTACATCAATTTACGCTAATAAAATCATTAAACTTAATAAACCTGGATTTTAAAAATACGGGGTATTACATTTTTACTAAGAGCCTAGAGAAGATAAATAAGTTAAACTGTAAATCATCTATTAGGGAGTCATTGAGATTGTAAGTGTAAAACCCCTAAATTTTAAAACCTAGAATTTAATAAATAATCCTCATTTGGAATGATTTAATTTTTTTGATTAATTAATTTAATTATTTTTTGGACTTTTGGGTGTATAAAAATGGATATGATTATTTAATGAATTGAAATAAATATTTTGTTATTTTATCGTATTCAATTTATTTAAATAATTTTTCAAATCCATATTCTACTAAAATTACCTCTTAAATTAATATCTTAAAATTTAAATAATTAAATATCCTTATTCTAAAAATTATTTTAATTTTGTTTTCCCCCTTTTCCTTTTTCCTTTTTCTTTCTCCTTTTCTTTCCTTTTTCTTTTCCTCATTTTTTTCGTTTCTTCTTTTCTTACTCTTCGGGCCGCTCGACTTGCATTACCCCCTCCTCGCCTATTGGGCCACAACCTTCTTCCCACCTCTTCTCTTTCTTCCCAATCTTCTCCCTATGCCCATCCAACCCAGCTGTCTCCTTTTTTCTTTCCTTTCCCCCAATTGGGCCAGCATAACTCTCTCTTTTTTCCCTCTCCCTCGCACGTAGGGTCGGCCCACCTTCTTTCTTTCTCCCCCACCTGATTGGCCGTCCTCCTTTCTTTTCTTCCTCTTCCTTTTCCCTCCTCCTTCCTCCTCCAATTGTTAAAGCTTGCACCTACCTGTAACCCTTCCCCCTCCTTAGAACCTACCATAGCAGCCATTGTAGCCTGCTCAACCTCTCTCCCCCCCGTTCCTTTCCTTCCATTTTTAGCCACACACACATCAACACTAATCCCCCACATGCCCCTTTTTTCCCTCTTCTTCTTTTCCTTCCTACTATCCTGTACGGTCGACCCCTTTGTAACCTGTAGCCACCTAACTTGGCCACGCTTGCCTTCTCTCCCTCTTCCTTTTCTTTTCCTCATCTCCTCCTTCTTTGCCCATTTTTGACCTCCCTCGACCTCCCTCAATTCCCTGCAGACCTCCCCTCTTTTCTCCCTTCTTCCCCTCTCCTCCTCCTCCCCTATTCTTGCCTCGATGCCTCCAACCACCACTACTGCCACCCAACTAGCCACCATAACCCCCGACACCCCTTGCTACCTCCCTACACCCCCAAACAACCACCCATCGCCCCTACAACCACCTTTTCCCTTATTTCTTTTTCTTTTCTCCTTCTCGGCCTCCACTCTACACCACCACCATGCACTGCCACTCCCCCTCTTCTATCGCCGCCACAGCTAGCACCTCCCATACCACCACCTTACCTCACCTTGGCCGAAAAACCCCTACAACCTCCTCCCTTCTTCTCTTCTTTTCCCTTCCTTCTTCTTCTTTGCCCATCCTTACATCCATCTTCCCAACCTTGCAGCCACCATCTCCACTACCCTGAGCCACCAATCTTCAACCCCTGACCACCACCTACACCCCTACTCCCTCCCTACACCTAGCCACCACCCTCACTCCCCTCTACAAGTTCTCAACCCAACCCTTAAACCCTTAATCGAACCAACCTTCTCCCTCTTTATTCCATTCCCCTTCAACCCTTATTCTCCTTTGTTTATGCATGCAACTCACCCTGATCATGCAGTATGAGTCTTGCTGCTTATTTTGAGCAAATTTGGTTAATCTTTGAGGTATAACAATATTTAATATTGGTATATATTAATTAAGCTTTTGAAAAAAAAAATATTCTTTTAACTTTCCATCACTAATATGAGAATTTTTTATATTATTTTTAGGTATTCATTTTTACTAATCAAACTCAAACCTTTAACTGAGGTATCAGTAAGGTTTACTTATTGTTGGAAATAAGGTAACAATTATACCCTACTTAAATGTATGGGTATACGTATTCTAGCACATTAGGGTTTTATTATGATTATGTGCATGTTGTATGATGTCAAGTGTATTATGACTTGTAGCATGTGTTGGTTGTTGAAATGAAAAGCATGTTAATTTATGTGTCATGTGTAGAAACGATGTTTAAGGAAGGATCTTTATTATTAATGACAATGTTAAATACATATGTATGACATAATAAGTTACTGTGGCTATTTGTTGTATAGATAATGTTAATATGAGCCCTAAGGACATTTTAATAAATTTTCTTGTACAAAAGGTATGGCCTAAATAAGTATGTGTGGTAGGTGATAATGAGTATTAATAATAAATAATAATAGTTGGTGGTGTTAGATGATGTATATGGACCGTGGATATTAATGTCTTATGTGGTAAGGGTGTTTTAGTAAATTTGACATAAAAGGGCAAATTGGTAACATATATGAATAACATGGGTAATATGATAATTTAATAATTAAGGAGGACATTTTAGTAAATTTACATGAAAAAAATGGATGACTTGGTAATTTCATAAATATAAGGGGGTAAAATGGTAATTTATTAAGTAAGAATTGTATTTTGGTAAGTTGGCATAAAGGGAGGATAACTTAGTAATTTTGTAAGCAAAAAGGTAAATTAATAAGTAAGGAGGGTATTTTGGTAATTTGGCATAAAATAAGGATAAGTTGGTAATTTTATTTGTAAAAGGGGTAAAATGGTAAAGTAAAAGCAAGAAAGGTATTTTTATAATTTGGCAAGAAGGGTATTTTGGTAATTTGGTATAAAGGAAGGATAACTTGGTAATTTTGTGAGAAAAAGGGGTAAAATGGTAAAGTAATAAGTAAGATGGATATTTTGGTAATTTGTTATAAAGGAAAGGTAACTTGTAATTTGGCGAATAGAAGGGATAATATAGTCATTGAGTAGGTAAGAGGGGTACTTTGGTAATTTAGCATGAAAATGGCATTTTGATAATTTTAATAAGCTGGAAGGGCATTTTGGTAGTAACTTAACTAACCAAAAGGGCAATTTGGTAATTTTACTAGATAAGAAGGACGATTTGGTAATCTACCTAACTAAAGGATAAATTTGGTAATTTTAATAAGTATGAAGGGCAATTTAGTAATTTAACTGACCAAAAGGTGTAATTTAGTAATTTAATAAACCTGAAGGGCAATTTGGTAATTTTAACATGTAACAAGGGCAGTTTGGTAATTAAACCAATTGGAAGGGTAAATTGGTAACTTGGCAAGTATGAGGGACAAAGTTGGTTATTTAATAAGTATGGAGGATAAATTGGTAGTTTAACAAATATAAAGGGTATTTTGGTAATTATACAAACATGAAGAGTAATATGGTAATTTGACAAGTAAAAAGGGGTAGCTTGGTAACTTTACAAACAAGAGGTATTTCAGTAATCGGTAAATTGCATATAACATGATAATGTATTAAATAAGCCTCCATAATAAGACATAGGGGATGTTAAATAATAGAATAAGGGTTTATGGCCTTAGCAATACTTGTTTAAATATGACCATGTATATTATAAGAATAAGGGTATTTTGGTAAATCGGTGAATATCATAGGGATAATGTATGGTATAAGGTTGAATGGGTAACTACGGGTGTGACATGCTATTCATTTCATAATCATGCAAAGAGGTGTCTGATTTGTTAATTATGCATGAACAATTGTGTTGGATATGTTAGAGGTACCTATTAGGGTACTTGCTAGGGTTTATGTGTGCCATGATTCTTAATTTAGAATACTTAATTCTATGACCGGTATGCCTTTGAGTCTCTGGGTTCGCGACCTCCCCTGGATTTAAATAAACTGACCTATTGTGTTAAATAAATGTAAAATAGTACTCACGTAAAGCAAAATATTATTGAGTCGGGGTCCAGACCGATCCATGAGCAAAAATAGTGGCTAGGTGCGAGATGTCTAGAAGACCGATCCATAGTCAAATAATAGTGGTCAAGTGCGTTATGCCCTGGGTGTTTCCGATCCACCGGCTATAATAGTAGGGGATCCCGAGCTCAATAAACCAAACCTTAGATGATAATGAATTATGGGAAGATACTAATCACTTATAGTAAAACACCATGGGCATCTAGCCCAGATCGATCCACTAGCGAGAATAGTGGCCATGTGCAGATCCACTAGTGAATAATAGTGGCTAGGTGCGTTTTGCCCTGGGTGTTTCTGATCCACTAGCTATAATAGTGGGGTTCCCGCGCTCACATGGATATAGTTCGAGAGATGATGTTAAATAATGTTTAAATAAATGTCTTATGACCGAAGGTATTGATTTCACATTTATGATCCATTGATATAGTATAAGTTTGGCTTTAGTGCATGTCCCTTTCTTGGTATGTGATGGAATTGCTAATTACATGGACTTTATGCTATGCATTTCCTATTGTATGTGGTATTGCATTGTGTATTAGTTCTTATGTCGATTGTGATTTTCCCTAAGCTCGAGTATGTTATCATTTTTACATCTTTTAAGTTTGATGTGTTGCATGCAGGCCTTACCTTTTAGTTTGGTATAAAGGAGTTACTCAGTACTATAGTACTGAAGGGTTCTATTTATAGGCCCCTACCTATTCAATAAAAAGTGTCCCTTGTAGGTAGTTGTAGGTGCTATTCCAGCTGGTATTGGATATGAGCGTAAGGATTGTCTGGGAAACTTTTAGCATATCTCTTTAAATCTTACTATTTCCTTGTATAAGGATTTCATTCTTATAACTACTAACAATGGGTTTTTTATCTTTTTTAATATCTTTACCGTGCTACTCTAATTTAAATGAAAGTTAAATTTAAGTAAATTGTAATATGTTCTTTTAGCCATAGCACTTGGTACTGGAACGGTAGGAGGAAACTAGTTTGGTACTAAGTGTGGCGGTAACATTCCCAAAATTTATGATTTTCACTTCTGCTAATTTTTAAATAAATTTTTTTTTTAGTTATGAATTTTAGGGGTGTTACAGTAAGGCTCATCAACCGAAAGAAGAGTGATTGTCAATAAAAACACGTCACTTATTTAAAATCTAAAATGGATAACTTTTGATAGTGGATGTAGAGAGTGATTTTCCCTTAAACTACTGTAAGTTGTGTGTAAATTTTTTATTTATCATTTTCATTCCCCAAAACCCTATTTATCCTCTCTCTAAGGTTCTTTCAAATAATTTTATTTTTAAATACATAAGGTTTTGAATAAGCCAAGGTTTTTAAAAATTAAGGCATTACAAGATAATTTTAAGAAAAGGTAAATTGAACTTAATAATTTAGGTAATCACACAATTCCATATATTAAATGCATTAAGACCAAGGAACCATTTGTAATACAACCACTCGTCTCCTCTTTTTCTCTCAAAGGGAAGAAAGATAGTCAACTTTATTGAAATGTAACATTTACTGTCCCCTTTCTTCCTTAAATAGGAGAAAGGTAGTCAACATCATTGATACTCTCACATCTAGGATAAAATACTCATGAGCCACTAGTAAACATCTAATCCTTAAATATGTGTACTCTTTATAAGCTGGTGGATTAGTCAGATAGAGTATACAAGAGTCCTTTAAGTTTATGTAGAATAAACAATATATAATTAAATATTTAACACTTGAAATCATCTTGGTCTCAATACATGTGATTTTTTACTTTACATAGTAATATTTTATTAGATCATTAACCAACACTTAGTACAAAATAATGCATCACTTGATTTATTTATCAATATAGCACTTTTACTTATTACCATTATCTTATTACATAATATGTTATTTTTCATTAATTACATGCAATATTGATCATTTTTTTTTAATTCATACTAACTATTGTTTGTATAATAAACACTTGGAAATGCAAAATAGTTTAAAAAAAAATTTACACACACTATAACCATATGACGTAATTGACCAGGCATTGCGAAGCCAACAAGTATAATAGGAGACACTACTATAGTAAAAGGATCATAACGCCCTCACTAAACTCTAATTCACAATTACGCCATAACTCCATCCATAAGGCTCTCCAATTCACCAAAATTAAGAAGGTATTTCAATATATTATTAAAAACACCATATTAAAAAAAATTATGGCTTAACTCCTACATTTCACACAAAAAATGTTGATGTTGTCCATTTTATTACTATTTCCAAATTAAGTAGTTTTCTTTTAATATAATACTTATGCTACTCCTATTTAGCATATTACACTTATATTTTGTACTAACCAAAATTTCTTATACAGAACTTAAAGTTCTAGAATTTTACCTAAAAGACCATAATACCCTTAATTCACCTAAACATCTCAAAACTTATTATTATCATAACTTAAACTATACTCACCTAAACCCTAACATTTTATATATCAAATTTAATGTAAAAAATTCAAGGGATACAATGGAATACTAATTCCCAAAAAAATTCATGAAAGACCAAATTACCTTGAAGGTAAAAAATCACATATGACCCCACAAAATTCTATTAACTTCCAAAATTTACCACAATTACATTCAGCCATTCCTATATTATTAGCACCTAAAAATGTATTTGGTTTTAATTAAAAGTGTAATGCCCTAAAATTTACAAATGTTTTTTTTTGTTTAAGTGAAAGCGTAAAACAATATAATTGGATTTTACCATCATACTCAACATAAGTCTGGATACTTAAATACAAGGCAAAATAGTTAGATACTTAAAACATGGTAAAACAAATAACGAGATAGATTTCATAAATTTAAATAAGTGTTTGGAGAATTAATCCAAGTAATAAAGATAAAATCCATGAAAAAGATAAATTGACAACTAAGAGTCTAAAGAGGTATCTGGGCTAAAAGCACTAACTGGATAACTGAACTCTACGACCCATGTCCCAAAGATAAAAATAATGACTCTTCCTCGAGTAGCGCATCTTATGCAATAAATTCATCTATTGGGTCCACAATGACTTACACAAACTCAACTGGCCCCTCTACTTATAAGAATGAGCAGTACTCATAAAAAAGGATGATCAATACGCTACATACTAAGAGGACAATACAATCATATCTAGCTTATATAGAATACATAAGTAATATAGAAGAATAAGCGATTGCAATAACATGATGTAAGATAATAATGATTATAGAATCCCATTATTAGATACATTCATAATCCATATTCTCAATTAGATTGGTTTTAGGGACCCCATTATTCATAATCTGATGGAACAAACTAAAGCACCTCTTAGGACACTATTCAACCACTATCATGTCCGGTGGAAAGGGCCCAACATATATTAGAGCAACAAACTTTTAAATACTATTCTTAAACCTGTGGAATGGTATAATGCACCTCTTAGGAAAAAAATCTCCTAAGCCACTATTATCATTCGGTGGAATGGACACAATACCTCGGTCTCAACTCACGTAGTCTTTCACTTTAAGTGAGTAATATATTGCCCATTATTGATTATCTTAAGATCATATTCTAGTTTATGTTGAACCTAGAAACCCCAGTATTCTTAAACCAATGGAACAGTCTGAAACACCTCTCAGGGTAAAACACACTCGAGCTATTATTATTGTTTGGTGGAATGGACACACAACACCTCGGCCCCAACTCACATAATCTTTCACTTTACGTGATTAGTATCTTATTCATGGTGGTATATCTCAAGATCATCATGCATACAGACATGTAGATATGAAAGGCACACAATCCATCTCGACATAATCAATTTAACACATAAAACACAACCATATGAATATCAATACATTCCCCTAAGGAAAAGGCTATATCCCTTATAAAAAACCCTAATTACACCAATTAAACATAAATTCTCCTTTGGTAATCATTTTATCAGCAAATACCATACCTATCCTTAAAATATTATTATTAAAAATATACCTAAAAAATCAAGGTCTAATTCCAACATTTTACATATGTGATAATAGCCTGCCCTTAGGGTAACTATTCATAATTCCTCCACAAAATCCTAATTTTATAAATTAATCATAACTTTTTCCATTAAACTCGTATAGCCACCAAATTTAATATGCATTCCTAAAATGTCAATAATAATGACATATCTAGAAATTAAGGTCAAACTCCAATATTTTACAGATATGGTAATAATCATACCTCTAGGGTTACTATTCCCAATCTAAATAATTTTCTCATGCTATTGGACTTATACCATTCATAATTACTCAAAAAAGTCCACATAATATATTTGAAATATTTTGAACCATTTAAAACATTAAAATACCCAAGATTTTATATTTAAACTATATTGATCAAAATGTCCCTAAGATAGCTAAAATACTCATATTTTCACAAAACCTTATAAGTTCTGATATAAATGACTTTTCAACCTCAAATATATAATGAAAATTCATAACCATAATTATATGTAGATACCACATATCTCAATTCATAACAATTAACAATAGACAAAAATACATGCTTTCAGAACTTTCTTAATTTTTCAACATACAACACCATTATCATAATAACTCTATCCATGTAATCATTTCAAAAATGATATCACACACAGATATACACATTACACAAAAAAGCTCTAGCTATGACATTGTCCTTACCGAAAGTGTTTCTAGTCTCTAAGCACATGAAAACTACAACTCATCCTCCAATACCACAAGAATATCATCTAGAATCCAAAAATATAACAATATTATACTTAGAAAAATTAACTAAGGAAAACTAAGGCAAAGGAGAGGTAGGAAAATTAGAAATAACCAAAAAGGTAGAAGGGATCGTGCAAGGGATCATGCATTGTGGAAGGCATGAAGGTGCTCCAAGGAGAAGGCAAGGTCGCATAGGAAGGGGAAGGAGGTGCACAAATGGGGTGTGCCTAAACTAAACCAAACTAGGGTAATGATGAGAGGGATGACATAGCTTAGGCGGTGATGGTTGATAGGGCAAGGTAGTGATGTAGTGGAGATGGGGTCGGTGTTGGTCGGTAACAAAGGTGATGGTGGCATTAGGTGGCACTGATGTAACACCCTCAATTTTCACTACCAAAAAAAATTATTACAAAAATTACGGAAGCAAAAAACACCTAGAAAAATGGGGTATTACCGTCATACTTGACCCAGGATAGACGTTTGTCGCTTACCCCACATCATATACAAGGTTAAACCAACCAAACACCTTAAAATGACAGAGTGCATGGAATAACAACTTAATCAAACAACTCCAAAAGTGTTTACTTTGGAGGACCCTAATGGGTTTCGATCAAATCATTAAAAAATACATGTAGGTAGAAATATGGGCTATAACAAAGAAGACTAGGGTAAGACACCCAGCTTAAAATCTTGATTCACCATGGATCCCACCAAAAGTCTCCGAATGTCCTTGCTCTCTAGTCCCAACCCAACTAAGGTAAGCCCTTTAATGGCCATCCTCAAAGACTTACACATGGTCCTTTACTCATGGAAATGAGTTGGTGACCGAGCAAACGGGCACATCAGTATGCTACGTACTAACTAAGCCAAGCTGCTCCCTTAATATAAAACAAGTATACCAATTTACCATAAATGAATATAAATCATAGCATACATCATGATAATGACATATATAAAGGTAGAAGTGCATAAAGACATGCTATTATATATAATTCTAGCATAGGAGAATACATCATGCTTATATTCACAACCTTCTCATATAAGCACTTACATAAGTAGTAGCAAAGAACATCCAAGCAACCTCTAAGGTTTATTTCAATTATCCAATTCCTTAGATTATACCATGTACTTATCCACATATGAGGCGGGTCAATCACTCAGTCAATATTCCATTCTATAACCAATTACTCATTTCGACCATTAGGCAAGTGTATAAACCATCTTTATTTATTTTGGTCAATTATACCATTACTTCCAAATCTTAACCAATCATTAACCATTCACTTGGTAATTGTTCATAAATTTCAACCAATATTTACCATCCATATTTATTATCATCAACCGATGGATTGTGCACCAACCCTGGTCTCACATACTATAGAAGCCCATCCAACTAAGGGACATAAAGTCCGGGTCGAAGCCAACCACGAAATAGACATAAGTCCAGGCTAAAGCTAACCAATATGGACATAAGTCCATGTCAAAGCCAACCACCTAGATAACCAAACCCTTTAGTACCAATACCAACTAGTCCATCATCAGTGTCTTGAGTAGGTAAGGCATTGGGACCTCTCAGGATCTTGCTTGAAGGCATAAAAAATGTCTGAAAGTAGACTAACCCTCGATAGCTAATAAAGGATCGAGTAACCTAGTCCAGACCCATACTCAACTCAAATTTCTTTCACTTTATGTAATTAGGATTTTATTAATAAGGATGGGTGATCATACACGACCCATATAAAAGCAAGCAAGTTAACTTCCCATGTTAATCCATATTAATCTTTTTTACTTCCATTTCCCACCATGTGGGTTTTTCCATTTTTCATTCTCTTATGATATTCATAACCACCATATTATTTGATTTAAGCCCATAATGATTCTCATTACTCTTCTCTCAATATAATCACTTATCATAAGTGAAATACCCATTTAGCCTTTATACTACTCATAGAGTATACCATGAAATATGATCCATTTTAATCTTTTATAACACCCCAAAATTCACTATTATTATTTTTTTTACAGAAGAATTTTAAATTAAAACTTGTGAATTCTGGGGATGTTACTGCCACACTTAGTACCGAACCGGTTCTCTCCGACTGTTCCAGTACCAAGTGATAAGGCTAAATAAAATAAATAATCAATTATAAATCATTACAATCCAAGTTTCAAATAAGCATTAAACGGTTGTAAAACAAAATTAGAGTACGCATCACGAATTGTAATTCATTTCCAAAAGAGAATTAAACTTACAACCGAAAAAAGGTTCATTAAAATACTCAATCGAGTAATGAATCATAAAATGGTAAATACTATACCAAAGAAATAACAAAAGAAATTAAATCGCATAAAGAATGAATACGGCCACGACACTCTCGAACTTGAGCCAAAACATGCTCAACACTCAGCCCCAACTGATGTCTCGCCCACCTGCACAAAGTCAGAAGGGCATACTACTCGTGGGAATGAGCAGCACCCATGAAACGGGTGATCAGTACGCTATGTACTGAGTAAGGTAACAGAGCACTGAGGCCAACACATAAGCACATAATCCATGCAGAATAATAAAAGGGCATAATCACCAACACAATAACATAAAGGCAAATGAACGATCAGGTGAGAATGCCAAGATCCAATATAGTTTAGATTAATTACTTCATTAATCCTTTATTGAAATATTTTCACACCATACTCTTTATCAAGTCCATACGATTACGGGAACCCCACTATTTTAGCCGGTAGATCGGTCGTGAGAGTACATGCCCTGTCACTATTTTAGCCGGTGGATCGGTCGCGAGGGTAATATACCCTGCCACTATTATATGCCGGTGGATCTGTCTGGCCCCTTTCTCGTACGGTGTTCCACTATAAGTAATTAGTATCTTTCCCATGTCTTAGCAATTGTAAGGTTTGATTTTGTTGAACTCGGGATCCCCCACTATTTTAACCGGTGGATCGGTCACTAGGGTAACATACCCTACCACTATTAAGCCGGTGGATTGGTCTCCAGGCTACCGCAATACCTGGCCACTATTATGCCGGTGGATCGGTCTGGGTCCGACTCAACATTTTCCACTTTACATGATTAATGTTTTAAGTATCTTATTCGAAAGCTTTCATTATGGACATGCATGAATCATTATCTTCACACTTCACACATCACAAATCATAAAATTCCACAATCATAATTATATTTTAATCAAAAATACACGTGATAACACAAAAACCCTAAGCAGCCACAACAAACCCTAATTGTCCACACCAAACCATAGTTAACCACTCCAAACCCTATTTAACCATAACAACCATAATTAGCCATTCCAAACCTTAATTAACTACAACAAATCACAATCAGCCACTCTAACCCTATTTAATCACAACGACCTAGAGTTAATCACTCCAAACCCTAATTCAGTATCCTCTATACCCTTATAATACTCCACGTACTATTTTCCGTCCAAAATAGTTCAAACACCCAAATAACACTTGCAATACCTTCCTTATATCCCAAATCAATCTTTCATACGTAAACTTCACTCCCATGCAAACTTTACCCATCCCATGCAATCATTAACTCACATGTAAAACCCTAACTCCACCATGCAAACTCTAATACCACCATACAACCATTAATACCACCATGCAACCATTAATAACACCATGCAACCCTAATACCACCATGCAAACCATAGTACCACCATACAAACATTAATACCACCATGCAAACCCTAAATCCATCCATATCAAACCATAGGTTAGATTCTCCCATACAAAACCATAAATTAGATTCTCCCATATAAAACCATAAATTATATTCTCCCATATAACACCATAAATTGGATTCTCCCATACAAAACCATACTTTAGATTCCCCCATATAAAACCATAAATTATATTCTCCCACACAAAACCATAAAAAATCATAAATCAGATTCTCCCACACGAAACCCTAAAATTTTCCATTTTATTCTTCCCCTCATGAATCATTAAAATAATTAGGTCAACTCACATCCCTTGATCAACCTCTTTCCCCATCCTCCTTCTTCATCCTTTATCCCACACAAACCACATCAACACCCTCACATGCACGTCTCACAGGGTCACAACACATATCATCACATATACACAATACATATGCCATGCAAATACACGAAAACATACTTCAACTCCACATCATACCACATATGACATAATTAATAATGATAAACATATGATACATAGCATGCGAAGCACATAATGCATATAAGCACACAAAAGGCCTTAGCACCCCTTACCTGAAATGATACCGGTCTTGGAGCACGCTCCTATACCTCCTTAGGGCTTTGACCAAATAATAACATACTAGTAAAAATAACATTAACAAAATTCTAACTTTGCTAAAGATATAGAAATAATAGAAATATTATAAAAGTTGATAATATAGGGTTAAATACTTTACCCTAATAATAAAAATGATACTAAAATAATAATAACAAAGATACTAAAAATAATATCAATGAGAATATAGTTAAGGATAATAATAATAGTAACAATAATAATAATAATAATAATAATAATAAGGATATTATTCAAAAACAAAGTAAAATAAAGGCTTCGGCCCCTTTACCAAATTAATACTAATAATAACATTAGTAAATAAATAACCAAATTTAGTAATAATGATAATAATGAAATAATAATAATAATAATAATAATAATAATAGCAAAGCTAATAGTAAAGTAGTTGTAATATTAACAATTAAATAATAATAATAGTAATTCAAAATAGTAAAAATAATAATAATAATAATAATAATAACACATTAATATTAATAATAGTAATAATGGAAATAATAAGAATAATAATAATTAAATCGAAAATAAAATACAATAGGGCTTCAGCCTTCAACAAAATAATAATAAAAACATTAGTATTAATAAAAATAATAATACATATTAAAAATGGAAATAATAATAATAGGATTTATATTAGAATAAATGAAATAAATTAATTTAAGGCTTGTAAAAATAGGGAAAATGGTTGAGAGGGTCTAGGGTTCAACCTTAGGCTGACGGGGATAGGCGGCACCGACGGTGGTGCACGGCGGTGGCCGAAAAAAGAGAAGAAAGAGGGGAAAGTTAAATACTGGGAAAAGGAGAGGCAGAATGGAGGTGGGAGATGGGGTGTTTAGGATTTCCCAGGTGGAGAGGAATAGAATGGAGGTGGTAGCACACGGCGGCGGCGGCCGCCGCCGAATGGAGGAGAAGGAGAGAAAGAGAGGAGGAGAGGGAGGAAGAGGAAACGAAAGGTAGGGGGAGATAGAGGAGGGTCTGAAGAAGAGAATGGGAGGTGAAAGAAGTGGCGGTAGCGGCGGAATAGGTGGCTAATGGTGGTTCAAAGGGTGGCAGAGGCAGAAAAATAGGTTGGTCAGGAAGGCTACTTCGCACAGCCGGGGTGGCTTGTGTAGGAAGAATCGAGGGGGATGGATGATTTTGTTAGCTAGAGGGAGGTGCAAGGAAGATTTTGGTGGCCAGAGATGGCGGCGAAGTTGGCCGGAGGCGGCGGACGAGGCGTCTAAAGGGGCGGTGGCGACAAGGGGAGGATTTTTGGGTAAGAAATCAAAGGCTTGATACAGGGCTATTATGAGGGTATTTATAAGGTTAGAAGGGAGGTTAGGGTTTTGTGGGTCGGCGTGGGAATATGAAAGTAGGGTTTTGGTCACCGGCGACAATGGTTGGTGGGGGGCAGCAAAACGGGGCAAGGACTGCGCAGGGAAATGAGAGGGAAAAATCGCGCGAGAAATAGAGATTTGGTTGGGTCAAAAGAGTCGACGATTTAGGGGGAAGAGAGAGGAAGAAAAACGGCCGGTCCAAACGGCTGTAATCGACGGCAAAAAACCAGGGCAATGGCTGCAAGTTGCAGGTCGGTGGTCGACGGGCTGGGGAGGGAGAAGAAAGGAGGAAGAAAAGAGCTGCACAGGTGGTCCAGAAGAAAAGAAAAGGAAGGAAAAAGGGGGAGACCAGGCGGTTGGTGCTGCTTAAAGTTTTTTTTTTATCAAAACGCGGCGTCCAAAGGGAAAAACAAAACGCAGCGCAGGGATAAGGAAAGAGGAAGGGGCGGCTGCGCGGTTGAGCTGGGCCGAAGGAGAAAGGAAAGAGGGAGGGGACTTGGGTCGCGAGCTGGCCTAGGTCGGGGAAGGTAAGGAAAAAGAAAAAGAAAAGAAGAAGAAAGAAAAAGAAAGAAAATGGAAGAAAGAAAAAGGGAAAGGGAAAAAGAAAAAGAGAAAAATAATTTGTTAGGGCCAATTAAATTAATATGAATATTTAGGATATTTAAAAATAATAATATTTGAATAAAATAATATTTAAATCCCCTTTTTAGTCTAAATTAGGATTTTTAAAAGATTTTCCATAAATTCCTTTTTAATTAGCAAAACACCCTAATTTTCTCCAATTAATTATTTATAAAATTATTATTAATTTGAAACTATTTTATCCTTCTTTTTTTAAATAAAATAATTTATTTAATTAATTTTTAAAATAAAATTTTTAATTATCTAAAATACCAAAACTTTTCTAATAAAAAATTATTTATTGTTTTCTTCTTAAATAACCCTAATTAATTTCCTTTTATAAAAATAATTTATTTAATTAATTTTCATAATAAAACCTCATTTAAATATAATATTTAAAATTAGAAATTATCGGGGCATTTCATCTTTTCATTAGGCCTATAATCTATGATAAAATAAACATTTTATCCCATTAATAGTCATTGTATAGTCCCAAACATAACCTATAACCATAACCAAACCAAAAAGAAACAAATCATGTAACACAATCAATCGGTCTGGCCTAACTAGTCGATCTGTTTAAGTCGACCAGTTGATTCGTTTGACCCAACCAGATCATGCTCTCCTCAAACCAGTTGATCAGTTTAGGCAAACCAGTCCACTATTCATTGAATAATTGATCGATTTTGCCCCAACCAGACCATACTTTCTTCAAACTAGTTGATTGATTTGGGCAAACTAAACGACTATTCATACACCATTTTATTGGTTCTACCAAACCAGTTGATGGGTTTAAGTAGAGAGCAAGACCAAGGTCTTTTTAGGCTTCCTAGTCGATGGGTTGGGTTACCTATTCGATTGTTCTACAAACCAATCAATTGATTTACCCTAACACATCACCAAATCATAGATTTCATGCAAATACTTATATATAAATCATTCTTAATTATATTAAAACATGTATATACATCGTATAACATAATTCCAACCAAATTAACATGCATTTCTCAACATGGCACCATCATATCCTATTTTTACCAATTTTCATGCCTTTTACTCAAATCATGTCATCTAACCATCCAAATCACCTATATAAACAATATTCTTTATGCAAACATGTAAAAATAAACTAAAGATAACACATAACATGCAGGAATACTTACTAAACATTTTAAAAGCAAGAATAACTTACTTGATGCAGACAAAATCCCCTTTAAAAATAGAAATTCCAACTGTGGAAAATCTCAGCTTTAAAAACCTTAAAACCAAAATCTTAAACTCAAACATTACACTAATACCTTATTGAATTTCAAAATTAAAAATAGGAAAGAATAAGGACATAATACCTTGAGACAAAAATAGGGAAGAACTAAACTGGACCACACAACCTTTTTGAAAATTTGAAACTCAACTTTTAAGATAAAGTTGAAACTTGTCTATACGATTCTCTTGATGATATGATTAAACTATTATTTATATTTGAAAATAAAATCAAGTCCACTAAGCCTCATGCTAAGCAAAGTACTTCTTCTATAAAGTACTACTCAAGTACTCAAGCTAAAAATTATGGAATGGGCACTTTAAAATCTACAAGTGTTGATAAGAAATAAGGATCTACTAAAGAAGAGAAAGGAAATAATAAGGTCAATGAGGTCTCTACATGATAATGTTTTAAATGCTGAGGGTTTGGATACTTTGCTCGTGAATGTCGCAATTAAAGAATGTTGTCCATAATAGATATTGAAGCTATGGAGACATGTGAAGAAGACACTACATTCGAGCCTACTGAGTCAGAGGAGGAGGAAAATGTTCGTTATGTATTGGAAAGTGTACTTCAATTCCAAGCTAGTGATCAACCCAATCAATAAGAAAAGATATTCAAAACTAAATGAAGAGTGGGATATACAACTTTTTGAGTCATTATTGATAGTAGATCTTGTACGAGTGTAACTAATGTGAGAATGGTAAAAGATTTGGGATTGATAACTTCACCACATCCCAAGCCTTATTCTTTCAATGTTTAAACAAGGACAAAGTATTCAAGGTAACCCTAATCTCATTTCAAATTGGTAATATCATGATGACATGCTATATGATGTTTTACATATGGATGCATGTGGAATCTTATTAGGTAGACTATAGTAATATGATAGAAATTCTATTCATTATGGTATTATTAGTGAATATCTATTTTAGAAGGATAAGAAAAAGATTAAACCTAAACCTTCTAAGTGTGATAATGATAAAATAGTCAAGAATAAAAATAGTTTATTTTTGCATGAGAAGGCTATGGAAGAATGTATTAAAGAAGAAGGTAGTTATTATGCTATGATTATTAACAAATCCCTATAGAGGGAGAAAAATAACAATAATCCTTAATTAAATGAGCTTATTAATGAGTATTGTGATGTGTTTATTGATCACTTACCACTTAAATTACCACCTAACAGAGGAATAGAACATGATATAGACTTAAACTTAGTGTATCTTTACCCAATTAACTTGCATATCAATGTAATCTGGAAGAGGCTAGAGAATTAGAGAGACAAATAAAAGAACTCATAGGAAAATGGTATGTGAGAGAAAGCATGAGCCCTTGTTGTGTGTATGCATTACTTATTCCTAAAAAAGTTGGTACATGGTGCATGTTTATTGACTCTAGAGCTATGAACAATATAACTATCAAATATAGATTTCCTATGCCGAGATTAGATGACATGTTAGATGAGATATGTGGAGCGCAAGTATTCTCTAAAATTGATCTAAGGAGTGGATATCATCAAATGAGAATAAGAGAAGGGGATAAATGGAAAATTGCATTCAAAGCAAAATATGGTCTTTATGAATGGACCGTGATGCCTTTTGGTTTATATAATGAACTTAGCTCATTTATGAGGCTAATGATTGAATTTATTCAACCTTTCTCAAAAATTTCATTGTGGTATACTTAGACAATATACTTGTGTATCGTAAAAATGAGCATGATCATCTTATTCATTTAAGGAGGTTATCTGATAAACTAAGGGTGTAACACTCCAAACTTTACTATTGAAAAATTTCATTTTAAGCAAAAGAGTATAATCAAATAGTTGGGTGTTGCTACCGTAATTGATATAACTCTAGCTTACTCCACCATCCTTACATCAATCACAAGGCAAAACAATTAGAAATTTAAAAACATGATAGGAAGAAACAAGACAACTTTTAATAACATCAAATAAATGTTTGGATATTAACTCCGATCATATATCAAAATACAACAAAAGAGATCCTATGGAACTAGGAGTCCAAAAAAGGTATCCGGGTAAAGCTATCATCTAGATAACATAACTCTTCGCTCAAAACCCTAATACAAAGAAATCATTCCTCCATATATATATCATCAAAGGTTGAAAATTCGTCCACCTAATCATCATCAACCTACACATATACATATGGGTTATCTACTTGTTGGATTGAGCAGCACCCATAAAACGGATGATCAGTAACTATGTACTGAGTAAGGTAATGGTGTAGTCAAGTAGGGTTACGAGAATTCTCATAAGAAAATCATACATGCGTAAATCAAAGAATGCTAGATAATTATTGATTCCAGGTCTTTCATTAGATATACAATATTCCAATCTTTTATTTACGTTGATTTCAGGGACCACACTATTCTTAAACCGGTAGAACAGTCTGAAATATCTCTCGGGGACAATAAACCCAAGCCACTATTATTATCCGGTGGAATGAACCCGACACCTCTTAGAGTAAAATGCTCCTGAGCCACTATTATTAGACCGGTGGAATGGTCAGAAGCACCTCTTTGGGATCCTGAGCCACTATTATTAGCATGTGGAATGGACTCAACAACTTAGTCCTGACTCACGTAGTCTTCCACTTTAAATAATTAGTATCTTTCCATTTATACTTTATATCTTAATTGTATTTTCATTCACGTTGAATATAGGGCCCTGCTATTCTTAATTTGGTGGAATAGATTGATGCACCTCTTGGGGATAACACACTCGAGCCACTATTATTATTCGGTGGAACAGACCGATATAAACACCTCAGCCCGACTCACTTGATCTTTCACTTTAAATTATTAGTATCTTATTCAGATTTGATTATATATTACCATGTTGAACTCATGTAAATGTGCAAGACATACAACTGAACAACATAAGTATAACCACGTAATTATTCTCAAATGACTATAATACCCTCAGCATAGACAAAAAAAGTGTACTCTCTCAAAGGCCTTATGAAACCCAATACTAATACATATAAATTGTCAATCATTATCTGAAGTATATATCATCAGTTTTCCATAAATATCCCGTATCCAACATTATACTCAAATTCATAATTACATAATTTCATTACTCTCAAGAATATCATTTCATAACATTTCCATAAATATATTACTTCAATACAGCATACTCAACACAAAAGCACATACAAAAATACATTTATCACATAAAACCCTAGCTACGACATGTATCATTGCCAACAAAGATATCAGGCTCTATGCACGTAAATCCTAAACCTCCTTCGAGATCATTAGAAAATCACCTACAAAAATAAGATAAAAAATATAATTAGGATTGAAGATTAAAATCAAGGGAAAAGTTAAGGTAGTGGAGGGTAAATATGGAAATAACCCGAGTCAAATGGAAGCTTGAGTTGTATGGAAGTGTAGATGAATATGTGGTGGAGCAATGGTTAAATTTTAGTGGTATTTGGATAAGGTTTGGGGGTAAAAATAAGGGTGCACAACCAAAAATGGGAAGTTACATGGTTGTGCAATAGGCAGTGTAACCCCTGATCGAGATAAAAAGTGATGCACAGCCAGGCGGTGTAAAAGTTGCATGGCTATGCAGCAACGTTGTGCACTAGGTCGAGAGAAAATATGACGCATGACCAGATGGTGTAAAGGTTACACGGCTATGCAGCAAGAGATTTTAAGTGTTGCATGGCTCTACAGCAAGTGGTGCATAGGTCGTGCACTCTACAAAAGTTTGACGGATAAGAGGAAGAAGAAGAGAAAAGACGTGGTGGTTGGGTTGGTGACGGTGAATGGAAGGTTAGGGTGACCTTGGTGGTCGGTCTACCAGCCAATGGGCGGTGAGTGGTGGCCGAGGTGGTGCATGATGGTTGAATGGCTGGTGCAAAGGCCAAAAATAGGGAAAGAAGGAGGAAGAAGAAGGAGGAAGAAGAAGAAGAAGAAAAGAGAACGAAGAAGGAAATGGGAGCTCAAGCAATGGCTTTTTGACACAAAGATGGGAAGAATGAGGTAAACCAATGAGAAAAGAAGGAGAGTATATATATATATATATATGTATGTATGTATGTATTGTAACACTAAAAAATTTACTACTGAAAAATTTCATTTTATTAAAATTTAGCAAAAGCAATTAAATAAAAACTTGTGAATTTCAGGGATGTTACCGCCATGATCAGTACAAGCCCGGCCTCCGGCCACTCCCATACTAACCACAAGGCTAAAGAATAATTAACAACCATAATAATTCAATTTCAAACCAAGGATTCATAAAAGCATTGAAACAATCATAAAACAGAAATTAGAGTACGCGAAAAAAGTTTACAATCCAAAGGAGTACATAGTTAAAGTTCCTTAAAAGGAATAAGGTCTACAAAATGATAAAAGTTAAGTCTAAAAATTCCAATACAAAATGGAAGAACAAAAGGAGGAAGTCCGGCCACGCCACTCTCGATTTCCATGCCAAGTCCATGCTCAACACTCAGCCCCGCTTGATGCCTTATAAGCATCGAAGGCATCAAAAACAAAATCACCGACCTACACAAAGTCAGGGGCCTTCTGCTCGTGGGAATGAGCAGCACCCATAAAACGGGTGGTTAGTACGCTACGTACTAAGTAAGGTAACCATGCACTAAGGACAACACATAAGGGCACATAATACAAGCACGATAACATAACAACATACAATCTTTACAGATAAATAAAGGCCAAGCTGTAGTCCAGCTAAATTGATTATTTAATCTTTGATCAATGCTCATTTCACACCATGCTTATTATCATTCCATGAGAGTGCGGGAACCCCATTATTATAGCCGATGGACCGAAAATATACAAGGCATAAAGCTCCTAACCACTATTATTGCCGGTGGATCAGCCTCCAGGGCAAGATGCTCCTGGCCACTATTATTCGCCGGTGGACCAGTCCGGCCCCAACTCTCATGGTGTTTCACTATGAGTACTTAGTGTCTTCCCATGTCTTATCATAATTATGTTTAGTTTGTTGAGCATGGAATCCCCCACTATTATATCCGGTGGACCGGAAACATGCAGAGAATATTGCGCCTGACCACTATTATTCTTCGGTGGATCGGTCTCCAGGGCACCCCGACTCCTGGCCACTATTATTCACTAGTGGACCGGTCTGCGCCCAGCTCAACAGTCTTCCTCTTTAAATGATTAGTGTCTTATTATGTCTTATTCAACAAGTTTTCACCCTAGATATGTATGACTATCTCCATCTACGCTTGTCCTCCAAAGAGGGCCCGCCCCATATCTAGAGACTCCTGCACCTCCTAACTTGCCCCAACATCCTTTCCTCCTTTCTCTAACTCACACTATAGGTCCAACTCTTGAGTGTGTGGGTCAAAGCCCACTACCTTACACCTCCAAGTCCATTAATTGCCTCACCCTAGGGTTTTCTCCATAACCCATATTGTTTTAGCACCCCACACATCACAACCCTCATATCCAACCCTCATCATCACACTTTACTCCCTAAGTATACGTGTGACCACGAAACCCTAGGTGCCCACACCAAACCTTAGCTAGCCACGCCAAACCCTAACATCCTCCTTTCCACATATCACCCCTCCATTTCTCACCTTCCACTCTTATTTTCTCATGATGCCCATGCTCATCCCTCACCTAATATTCCTCCATCCTCAACTCCTACTCCAATCACCCTAATTTATTTTTCCTTTTTCCACCTTCTCAAATTAGGGTTTTCTCCCAAACCCTAGCTCGATCTCCTATACACCCTTATACTGTCCCACGTACTATTTTTCACCCAAAGCCTCCAATTACCCAAACAACTCTTCCATTACCTTCCTCACACCCCAAGTCAACTTTCCATAAGTAAAGTTCACCCCCATGCAGACTCTATCTATCCCATGAAAACCCTCAAAATTTTCATGCATAACCCTAAAAATCCCATGCAAAACCCTAGATTCTCCCATGCAAAGTTCATCCACTTTATTTTGCTTTAAGTCCCCTTTTTTTCTTCCTCTCATGGATCATAGGATGTTTAGGTCAGTCCCACATCCTTTGGTTAACTTACTTCCCCTTTTTTCATTTTCATCCTTTCACCCTATATCATCACATTACATATCCTAGTATGTATGCCCTAAAGGGCCACGACACATTACATCATATACATATTATACACATGCCATAAGATAACACATGAGCATACCTCAACTCCAAGCTACGCTACACATAAAATAATTATAACGATAAGTATAAGATACATAACATATCATGATACATGGCATACAAGGCATATAAGGCACATAACACACATAAGGCCTTAGCTACACCCTTACCTAGCACGTCACCAATCTTGGAGCACGCTCCTACGCCTCCTTAGGGTTTTGACTGGTTTCACATTTAAGAGGGAAAAACTAAGGATTAGTTTTCCTTCTACTAAAAATACTATTATTTCCTATTTTTTTCTGAGATTAGGGTTACTATTATTAACGGAAACTTTATAAGTGAAAATAGGGTTTTTAATAATATTTATAGCCATATTTATATTATTAAATCCGATAGCTTTATTTCCTCTACTAATAGTACTAACACTAGTTATAGCAAAAATAGCGATATTAATAATAATAGTAATACTAATACTCCTAGTAATAGAAACCCTAGTATTTTTAAGGCTAAGGCTAATAATAGGGTTAGAGATAAAATAATAATGTAATAATAGTAACACTAACAAAATACCAATATTGCTAAGGATAATAATAATAATAGTAATATTTAAAATAATGATAATATAAGGGTTGAAATATTTTTACCATAATAATAATAGTGATACTACTACTACTATTAATAGTAGTAGTAGTAGTAGTAGTAGCAGTAGTATTAGTAGTACTAGTAATCGAAATAATGGTAAAATAAGGTTTCGACCCTTCATAGTAATAATGATAATAGTAGTAGTAATAATAGTAATAATAATAATAATAATAATAACAGTATAATATAATTAAAATGAATAAGGCTTGCATAATTAGGGTTTAAGGGTTGAGAGGGTTTAGGGTACCGCATAGGGTTGGTGGTGACTGGCGGCACCAGCGGCGGCGCACGCTGGCAATGGCGGGAAAAGAGGGAGAAAAGGAGGATAATTGAGTGTTGGGAATAAGAGAGGGATACTGATGGTGGAAGTTGGGGTGGTGGTGCATGCCTAGGTGAAGAGGGTTGGAATGGTGGTGGTGGCGTAGCCAAAGGCGGCGGCGTAGGCGGCGGTGCTATGGTGGCCGAGAGTGGTGGAAAAGGAGAAAGGGAGAAGGAGAGCGAGAAAGAGAAAAGGAGGGTAGGGAGAGGTAGATGAAGGTCTGTAGGGAATTTTGGGAGGTGTAATAGGTGGTGGTTGCGGCGGGAGTGGTGGCAAACAGTGGTGTGAAGGGCGGTAGGGATGGAGGTGTGGCTGCTCGGGAAAGAAACTTTGCAAGACCGAGGTGGCTCGTGCAAGGCAAATCAAGGGCGAAGGGTGGCGTAGTTTGGTAGAGGGTGATGCAGGGAGTGGTACTGTGGGTGGCTCGAGCGGCGGCGACGGCAAGGGAATTTGATTAGGTGGTGGCGCAAGGGACAGGATTTTCTGGGTGTGGGAAAGAGTTTGAGTCTGGGGCTGGTTATGGGGTATTTATAAAGCCAAAAGAGGGGGATAACAACAGAGGGGAGCGAGAGAATAGGGGGTAAGTAGGATAGGGCACACCAATCGGCGATGGCAGGCCGGCATAGGTCTGCCATGGCAGGCTGTGATTGGCCAGGGAGGAGGAACAACACGCGAGAAGAGAGGAGGGTTGGTTGGGTCAAAAAGGTAGAAGAATAAATGGGGAAGAGAGGGGAGGAATGGATGGTCAGTCAGGCGTGGTCGACGGTGGAATTCATGGCATAGGTCGGGGAGAAAGTTGTAGGTCACAAAGGGCTGGGGAAGAAGAAGAAGGGGGGACTGGATCGGCGGTCTAGAAGAAACGAAAGAAAGAAAAGAAGAGGGGGAAAACCGGATTGGCCAGGGAAAAAAGAAAAAGAAGAAGGTGTGGCATAGGACTATGCAGCGCAGGGGAGGGAGAGGGAAGAGGGGTTTGGGCCGCAAGGGAGTTTGGACCAATTCGGGGGAAGAAGAGAAAAAAAAAGGAGAAAGGAGAGAAAGAAATAAAAAGGGAAAAGAAGGAGAAAAAAGAAAAGAAAAGAAAAAGGAAAAGGAAAAATAGGTTAGTTAGGGTATTTGGAATATTTTGGTATTTTGGGATATTTAAAAATAATAATATTTTAATAAAATAATATTTCATTCCCTTTTTTTGGCTAATTTGAGATTTTTGAAAGATTTTTCCTAAATTCCATTTTAATTAGCAAAACACCCTAATTTTTCCTAATTAAAATATTTATTATTTTCTTCTTGATTTGGCTTAATTAATTCTCTTTTATTAATAAATAATTTATTTAATTATTTTTCCTAATAAATCCTTAATTAGCTATATGTAATCCCCCAAAAATTTTAAAAGCCTATAGCTTATTAAATTACTTTTATTAGGGATAATTTAACTCTTAAACTTATTTAATTTAATTACGTTAAGGATTTTACCTTTTAAATTTATTTAACTTAATTATTTTGTGGGCTTTAAGTATACCAAATTAAATGTGAGTGTTTAATAAATTAAAATAAATAGATTGCTATTTTATCATACTCTTTTTTATTTAAATAAGGTCCAAACCAATATTTTTCTAAAAGCTACCTCTTTAAACTAATATAATAAGATAAATTACTAAAATTTTAATTATAAAATTTTAATTATCTACTAAAAAAATACTAGGACTCACCCCATAATTCATTTTAATTATTTCCTCCCCTAATTATTTTCCTTAATATTTTTCTCCCTTATTTCCTTCTTCTCCTTTTTCCCTCCCCCTCTCCTTTCTCCCTTCTCTCCCCCATTTCCCCCGACTAGGCCAGCCCACTGGCCCAGGTCAGCTCCCTCCCCCTTTCCCCCGTCTCGCGCGCAGGCTTGGCCTGCTTCCCTTCGCCCGAACCGCCCGGCCGGTTCTGTTTCTTTTCCACCCCGGACCGACCGGTCCAGCCCTTCCCCTTTCTTCTTCCCCGCGCCCCGCTGCAAATCGCCGCCTCCCTCTTCTGCGCCGACAGCTCTTCTGCGCCGCCTGTACACCTTCTCCCCCTCTTCTGCACCGCCCGTCTGTCCCTCCTCGACCGACCGACCACCCCCATGCCTCACACAGGTCTGCTACCGCCCCCCTTCCTTTTCCCGACCGAACCACAGGTCTGCCATGGCAGACCCATGTCCGCCTGCCATCGGCGGCCGGCATGCTAAAATTCAACCTGCTCGCACCTCCCTCTGCCCCCTCTCTCGATCCTCCCCCATTTTCGAGCTTATAAATACCCCCACGAGCCAGCGTCGGGTTCTTTCGAAACCCCAACCCAGAAATCACCCTTTTGCGCCATCCCCGCTTCAGACAACCACTCCGTCGCCGCCGCCCATCGCCGCCACCCGATCCACCCACGAAATCCTCCCTTGCATCACCCTCCACCAACCTAGGCCTCCCATACCCCTCGGTTTGCTCTGCACGAGCCACCCCGGGCGTGCAAAGAACTCTTCCCGATCAGCCCTGCTTCGAGCCCGCCGCCCTTCTCACCACCGCCCACCGCCGGTGCCGCCACTTCCAGCACCCCCTCTGCCTCCTAAAATCACCAGGGGAGCTTCCTCTACCTCCCCATATCTTCTTTTCCCCCTGCCACCCTCTCCTCTTCCTTTTCTCCTCCCTCCACCACTTCTCTACCTCTCTTCTCCCCCATCACCACCGTCGCCGCCGCCGCCGTGCACTGTGCGCCGCCGCCTGTGCCACCAGCACCCCTAGGTGGTCCTCTAAACTCCCCAACCCCTAAACCCTTGTTATACAAATGCTAACTATTTTTAGTAGCATTATTAATATTATTCTTAATTTTATAATTTTTATTAATATTATTATTTAATCTAACCTTGAAATATTTATAACTGTTTTTATTACTATTATGAATGACCCATAACTCTAGTATTATTATTTTAACATCATTATTACTATTATTACTAGTACTACTATTATCATTATTATTATGGTTATTATTATTACTATTATTTTAGTTCATTGTCACCCTTAGTAATATTATTATTTTAGCCCTAAGGGTAAGTTGTAATAAGGGTAAGGTAGGAAGGCTATCCATTTTGGTTAGAGGAAAGTTAATCCGTAGTCTTTCCCTCTTATAGGCGAATCAAGTCAAAACCCGGAGGAGGCGTAGGAACGTGCTCCAAGACCGGTGTCGTGTTAGGTAAGGATGTGGCTAAGGTTCTTACGTGTTATGTGATTTGTATGCCTTGAGTGCCTTGTATATATATATCATGTCTTGTTGTGTATCACATGACTATCCCTAACGTGTTTTATGCGTAGCGCAGCTTGGAGTTGAGGTACGTGGTATGTGTTTTCTCATGAAACGAATGTGATATCCATACGTGGTGATTATGATGTGCTGTGGCGTGAATTAACCCTCTAGGACATGCATGTTAGGGTAATTATTATTATGACATGGATATGAAAGGATAAAAAGAAATAAATGGGAAGTGAGTTGCTAAAGAGGGGTATGAGGTTGACCAAATTAAATAAGGGATGAGAGTTATGCATGGAAAATTCTAGGGTTTGCATGGGAACTTCGAGAGTTTGCATGGGTTGGATGAAGCTTGCATGGGGATGATCGTTACGTGAGAAAAGTTGTATTAAGGTGTAAATCAGCTAAAGGGAGAGGGTTGTGGAGTGTTTGGAGACTTGGGATGAAAAATAATACGTAGGTTGCTGGAGGGGTGTATAAGGGACCCGATTAGGGTTTTGGGAGAAAGTAGTAATCTGGGAAATGTAGAAGTAAAAATGATTAAGGGAGAGTGGAGTATGGGTTAAGAGTGGGAATTGTTGTATAAGGGGTGATTATGGGTGTCATGGGAGAGAAGATATATTTGGTGGAAAAGAGAGGGGTTACTTGTGGGAGAAGAAAGGTACTAGGGTTGAAATGGCCAACTAGGGTTTTTCGATCATATGTGGAATCGAGGAGTAAAGCGATACGATTTGGGCTTTGATCTAAATGAGATGAGGAGTGGGACGATAAATGGAGTAATGGTAGTGTAAGTGAGAGAAAGTGGGGCCACATAGGTCCAATTAGGGTTTCTAAGGGAAAACCCTAGAGGGAGATAGCATGTGGAATGGATGTCACGAGGTGTTGGGCCTTAACCCACACCCTTAGGAATTGGTTTCCATTTTGGGTAAGCGTAAAAGAGAATGTATATCGAAGTGTGATAAGGGGCGCAAGAGTCCCAAGATATGGGACGGGCCCTCCTAGGAGGATAAGTGTGGATATAGTTAGCCATGCATGTCAAGGGTAAAATACTTTCAAATAAGATATGTTAAGACACTAATTACTTAAAGAGGAAGATGTTGAGCCAGACCCAGACCGGTCCACCGGCGAATAATAGTGGCTAGGGCCGGGGTGCCCTACATGACCGGTCCACCGGCAATAATAGTGGCAGGGTATGTTACCCTCGCGACCGGTCCACCGGCTATAATAGTGGGGGATTCTGTGCTCAACAACCAAACGTAATAAAGATAAGACCTTGGAAAGATACGAAGTAATTACAGTGAAATATCATGTGAGTCGGGGCCAGACCGGTCCACCGGCGAATAATAGTGGCAGGGTATGTTACCCTCATGACCGGTCCACCGGCTAAAATAGTGGCAGGGCATGACCCTCATGACCGTTCCACTGGCTATAATAGTGGGGTTCCCGCACTCATATGAATTGATAAAGACTATGCTGTGAATCGACTCTATATTTACTAGAGATCCAAAGAATAAGACTTTCCGGACTGTAACTAGCCTTTATCATCTATTTTACTACATGTTGCTCACGTGATTTTTGCTACGTGTACTGTGTTGCGTGTTTTGTATGCTGGCCTTAGCACATCTGTTACCTTACTCAGTACGTAGCGTACTGACCACCCGTTTCATGGGTGCTGCTCATTCCCACGAGCAGAGGACCCACCTGAGTTTGTGCAGGTAGGAGACGATATATTCGATGCCTACGACTCTTACGAGGCATTGGGCGGGGCTGAGAGTGGAGCCTAGACTTGGCATGGGGACCGAGAGTGACATGGCCGGACTCTCCTTGTCATTTTGTTTTACCCTGTATTGTTTTATTTTAGTTATGTTTCTCGTACGATACTTTTGTTCCTTGAGAACCTTGTCGATGTACCTCTTTGGTTTGTAAACCTTTTTATGCGTACTCTGAATTTTTATATTGTGAACTATTTAACTTCCTTATGAATCCTCGTCTTAAGTATTAGCTTTTGACTGATAGTAATCCGTTTTAGCCTTAGCACTCGGTACTGGAACGGTAGGAGTGAACCGGTCTGGTACTGAGTGTGGCGGTAACATTCCCCATAATTCACGGCTTTCTTACTTCGCTTCCATTAATTCTTTCCTTTAAAACGAAATTTTTCAGTAGTGAGTTTTGGGGGTGTTACACTATAATTCTTAAAATTAGGGTTTTGGGGTATTTCATGTATATGTGTGTGTGCGTGTGTGTATGGTGTGAATTGGAGATAAGGAAAAATGGAGGGGGAAAGGCATGCGACGGTTGTGTAGGGTTATGGTGCAGATCACTAGGGTGACAATGGAAGTGATAGTTGTGTATTGTGATGAAAAATGCAAGTGATGGCAATGGTTATAAGTATGGGCTGCATAAGGATAAGAGAAACAAGAAGAAGAGTGGAAGGGGAGGTGATAGTGGTTAACATATTAGGGGAAGAGAAGAAGAAAGAAGATGAGCACAGGGATGATGGTGTCATGGTGCATGTGGGAGGTAGGGTGATGGGGTCATAGTGCAGCAGAGGCCAAATCCTTCACACCACAAAAAAAATCGGCATAGAAGAAGAAGGAAAAGAAAATAAAATAAAAGGGAAGAAGAGGTTAGGGGTTAGGATTAGATTAGGTGATTTTGGATTAGCCATATGTAATTAGGATTAGTAGAAATTTTAGTGGGTTTTGATTTTGTTTTGCGAATTATGGTATATCCGAGTTAATGTTCGGTTTCGATTAAAGTTTCAGGATTAAGAAATTAGGTTAAGGCTAAAAATAAGATTTCTTGAGATTATAATCAAATTAAGGCATTAATGACACAAGATTATGCTAAGGAAAATTTTGGAGTATTACAAAGGGAAATTAAACTAAATGGAAAAATGAAGAAATGTAATTTTATGCTTTTGAGTATTGATTTCCTTAGATATATTATGAGTAGTGAAGGTATTAAAGTGGGTTCCACAAATATTCAAGCTATTCAAGATTAGCCAATACCAAAAGATATTCATGAGGTGAGGAGTTTTCATGGTTTGACAAGTTTTTATAGAAGATTAATCAAGGATTTTTCAACTATTACCACACCAATAACACAACTCCTAAAGTAAGGCGAATTCAAATGGATTGAGGATACAACTAAGCCTTCAAGACTTTGAAAGACAAGCTATGTAATACACTGGCATTATCTTTACCTAACTTTGATAAATTATTTGAAGTTACAAGTGATGCTAGTGGGGTAGGGATAAGAGGTGTACTCTAAATAAATAGGTCATTGCATTCTTTAGTGAGAAATTAAATGGGGCAAAATTAAATTATTCAACATATGATAAAGAATTCTATGCCATCATTAGAAGTTTAGAAACACAGAGCCATTATTTTTGGATGATCGGTGAATTTCTTTGAGGTTTTTGGCTAACACTAAACACTTATGTGATATGTGTATTATATTCTCTTTGAGCCAAACTGGTGGATATGTTTGGTGTTAATGTATAGAGCATGGTATACAGACTTTACATTTGGTGTTATTGTTTAAAGCATAATCCTCTAGAATTTTTTCCATGTTCTTATAAAACACATGGGGCTATTAGCTATATAGTAGATTGGTGTCTTTTCTACTCTATAGGTATATATGAACCCTATAAGAGGTGTGGACACTTAAGGATTAAGATACCATTGGTAAGGCCACCATGGAAGGAGCCCATTAATTGTGGTCATAGGATGTCCAAGTTGCCATGGCATTTGGTGAATAATGTGAGGTGGAAATGACATCCATGTACTAACCCCTCAGCCTAGATGTTGCCATGTCATTTGGTGACTAATGTGAGGTGGAAATGGCATCCCTGTATTAACCCCTCAACCTATATGTTCATGTGTAGTAGATTCAAGCTCCTATTATTTGATACATTTTCCAAAATGGTTATTTGTTGATTTCTAGTCGAGATGACTATGTGTATTAATTCCTTGTCATGATGGAAATTATTACGATTTTAACCTAGACACATGTTTGTGATGGGACATGATGTCTGTGTATAAACATGGATATGTTTTTAGTGTACATGCTTGAAAAAACTAGAGGGTCCATGGGTCCAAAGATAAGAAATCAGACTTTTATGATCATGATATATGGAAGAGTGATAATAGGAGTCGAATTCTTAGAGATGCCCTAGGGTTTTGCTTTCCTTGTTTGCATGAGTTATATATCTATATGTGAGCATGTAGTCTTATATTATTATACCATGTGCTTGAAATATTAATATATTATGATTTTATACATATTTTTTATGAAACATGATTATGTGTCATAATTAGGTATTACTCATTACACTTGTCGTGCTGATATAACACTATTTTAGTCTTGTATAGGGTTCTCATGATTTGCTTATGTGAGGTTGAGAGTGTCGAGTTCTTAGTCGGCTAGATAGGCATTTTAGTTTGAATTATTGGGATCCTATATTCTAAGTTCTGTTAGATCTTATTTATCTCATATTTATGTTCTGTATAATTTTTATAAGTCTTAGATAATATGAGTTTACTTTTTAGCCTTGCATCCATCACATGTTAGGTAATGATTACACATTTCTAATATCGGATGTGGTGTTGTAATGTGTAATACTCCCATTTTCATAATTTTTTTTGTTTTAAGATAATGTGAAAGCTACAAAAACAAAATTGGGGAATGTTACTGTAATCCCCCAAAAATTTCGAAAACCTATATTTTAATAAATTACTTTTATTTGGAATAAAATTGCTTTAAGATTATTTATTTTAATTATTGTATGGATTTTAGAGTATGTAAATTTGGATAAGAGTATTTAATAAATTAAAAATAAATATTTTGCTATTTATCATATTATTTTATTTAAATAATTTTTCAAACTAATATTTTACCAACTTTATCCTTTTTAAACTAAAATATTTTAGGTTATAATGAATTAAATTATTGAACTAAATAAATTATCAAGAATATTACATTTTATGATTTCATAAATTAATTTATTTTATTTTTCCCTATTTTCCATTCCCTTTTTGCCCTTCTCCCTCTTTCTTCTTTTCTTTTCCCTTTTCCTCCTCCTTGGGCCGTCCGCCCAGCCTGACCAGCCCCCCCTCCCCTGCGCACTGGGCCTTCAGCCCGCCTCCTCCCTCTTCTCCCTCGCGCACGCCGCCCAGCACACCAGCCCAAACGCCTCCTTATTTTTCCCCTGGACCGGCCGGCTCCCTCCTTTTCCTGCGCCGGTCCAGCCGCCCGCCATCCCTTTCTTCTTCTCCTTTCTTCCTTCTCCCACGCCCGACCTGCTCCCGTCGCCATGCCAGCCTGCAACTGCGGCCGCCTGCCACCACCACCTGCTCCTTCTCCCTCTCTCTCTTCCCCCGTCGTTTTCCTTCCCTTTTCGAGCCAAACTGGCCCTGGACCACAGCCCCACATGCCCTCTCCCTTTCCTTCTTCTCCCCTCTCTTCCCCTGCCACCCGACCACCACCTGCCACCTGCAGCACGATCGCCGGCCAGCCCTGCCCCCTCTCTTCTCCCTCTTCTTTTTCTCCATCCCACCAGCCCTTCATTACCACATTTTTCGAGCGTATCATCCCTTTCCCGAGCTCCCTCCTCTCTCTTTTCTCCTCCTCCCATTCGCTCCCCGTTTTTCTTTTTTCCGCCGCCCTCCGCCGCTCGAACCACCAATCCCAGCCCCTGCGCCGCCTTCTGCCACCGCCTACTACCACCCTGCACCACCACGCCGCCCCTCGAGCCCTACACTCCCTCCCTTCTCGACCCCTTTTCTTTTCTCCCCAGTTTTTCCCCCTTACCGCCGAGCCACCTGCAACCGCCGATTCCGCCGCCTTCCGGCCACCTCTGCCGCCACCCAACCCACTGTTCGACACCCTGCAACCCCCTCTACAACCGTCGTGCCTTAGTTGGCCGAAACCAACCCTTGCACCCCTCCATTTTTCCCTCCACTTTTCCTTCCTTCTCAACCCTTCCACCTCGACCCACTTCAGCAGCCACCTTCGCTGCCTTGCCGCCGCCGTCTCCGCCGCTCTATGCCGCCGTGAAACCACCCTTAGCCTCCACCTACACCCCCTCTTCACTTCTGCACCATTCACTTGCCTTAGAACCTCCCCCAACCACCTTCTTTTCTAGCCTAAATACCCTAACCCGAAAATAATGTATTTTGCTCCCTTCACCCTCTTTGAGCCTTTTTCCCCCATGGTTTTTGCATGAAACTCACGCTGCCCATGCAGCGTGAGCTCCCCCTTATTTTGGAATTTGTTTGGAAAATTTTTGAGGTATATCCATATTTAATTAAAGTGTATTATTATTAAATAAATTTGTTTTATAAAAGTTTTATCCTTTTTAACTTCTTATTTCTAACAATAATGATGGATATTATTTTTAGGTGTTGAGTTGCTAATTATGCTTGGTAAGATTTGATATTTTGCGGGATTAAGGTAACCGTTAATCCTCCCTTAAATATATGGAAAAACGTATGCTAGCACATTAAGGGTTTAGTATGATTTTATGCATGTTTTGTGTGCTTAGCATGATATGTATATGGTTTCTTATATTGTTTGATAAAAAGAAAAAAAAAGCATGATAACTTTTGTGCCATATATAGATATGTTAATTAAGGAAGGAGTTTGATTATGGATGGAAATGTTAAATGCTTGTTTATGATGTATCATGTTGCTAATGCATGAATGATGTTATTGTTTAAGGGTATTTTAGTAATTATGCTTATGAGGTGTGTGAATTAATGTATGTAGTTGCTAATGAGTATTATGTTGAATAATGACAAGTTGGTGGACTTAGATGATAAAAATGAAGTATTAATATCATTATTTTATGTAGTGTTAGTAAATTCATAAAAATGGTGAATAAAGGGGTTGAAGGGAAATTTTATAAGTGAAAAGGGTATTTCGGTAATTTTATAAGTAAAAGGGTATTATGGTAATTTAAAAATAAAGGGGTTAAATAATAATTTATAAGTAAAGGATAAAATTGTAAGTTGTGAGAAAGAAGGGTAAAATGGTAATTTTGGAAGTAGGGGTAGGATGAAGGAGGGCATTGTGGTAAATTTTCAAGTAAAAGGGCATTATGGTAATTTTGGAGGTAGAGGGGCAAAATCGTAATTTCATAAGTAAAGGGTAATATGGTAAATTTTATAAGTGAATGGTGAAGTGGTAATTTATAAGTAAAGGGGTAATATGGTAATTTGGAAAAGAAGGACAAAATGGTAATTATGTAAGGAAAGATAAAGATGGTAATCTTGGATGTGAAGGGGGTAAAATAGTAATTTGTAAAGTAACAGATGTATGGTGGTAATTTTCATAAATAAAAGGATATTATGGTAAAATTGGATGTAAGGGGTAAAGTGGTAATTTTGTAAAAAAAAGGATATTATGATAAACTTGGGAGTAAGGGGTAACGTGGTAATTATGATAACGACAAAAGATAATTTAGCAATTAAATTATGATTGTAGAAGGGCAATTGGATAAGTATGGTGCTATGGAAGGGTAATTTGGTAAATTAACCAATTAAAGGGCATTATGGTAATTTTAAATATGGAGAAGGGTAAAATTGGTAATTATAATTATGAAGAAGGGTAAATTAATGATGAGGAAGGTTAATTTGGAATTTATGATAATTGAAAAGGGTAAATGGCAATTAAAATAATTGAGAGAGGTAAAATGGTAATTATGATAAAGAAGGAGGGTAATTTAGTAATTTATCCAACTCAAGGGCAATTTAGTAATTATAACAAAGGAGAAGGGCAATTTGGTAATATAACCAACCAAAAGGGAAATATGATAAGTGTAGTAATTATGAGGGGTGAATGGTGATCTAAAAAGTGTAGGAGACAATTTGGTAATCTAAAGTGGACAAGGGGTAATTTGGTAATTATGCAACCTTAAGGGTAATGTGGTAATTTATCAAGTAAGGAATGGATACTTAACAATTATATAAGTAAAGGGCAAATGAGTAGTTTGTACCTAACACGTCTTTGAGATTGTGGAACATTAATATGATTAAATAATGCTGATTAGCCAAGTAAGAGTATTTGATAATTAGTATGGCCTTAATGGTTTCTCTGTGGTATCCTGGATAATCATCTGAATAAGAAATGACTAATGATATCGGAACGATTGAAAATGAATAAGTATCTGATTACCGTGCTTTTCGTGATCACCTTAATTAAGACACTATTACTTAAAGTGAAAGACCTCGAGATCGGGAATGGTGACTCCTTAGGGGTCGCTACCCTAAGGACGTGGTTTAGTCCACGATTATTCTGGTATTTGCTGGTGTGCCTTTGTGCCCCAGCCAGGCCCTGTATCTTACTCTTTCTAGCTCTACGGACCTAGTTAGGGGGTATGCATACTTATGGATTAGGTGTCCTTGTCGGTAGGGTACTGAGTTAGCTGTATGCACCAGTACGACCAGGGTACCTTTGCGTCCTTGGGTTCGTAGTTGAAGGGTACTGAGTAGCTGGTATGCACCGGTACGACCGGTGTACCTTTGTGTCCCGGGTTATCGATCTCCCATTCGAGGCAAATCAATATGGTTGATGTGCTGATTAAAGAAAAGGAAAGATACTATTATTGAAAGTGGAATATTAATGAGCCGGGCCCAGATGATTATGATATTGAGTACCGGTCCACCGGTTATAATAGTGGTCCAGGAGCGTGTTGTCCTGGTATGTGATATTGAGTACCGGTCCACCGGTTATAATAGTGGTCCAGGAGCGTGTTGCCCTGGTATGTGATATTGAGTACCGGTCCACCGGATATAATAGTGGTCCAGGAGCGTGTTGCCCTGGTATGTGATTATGAGTACCGGTCCACCGGTTATAATAGTGGCCAGGAGCGTTGTGCCCTGGATGATGATTTTATATATATTCCGGTCCACCGGCTAAAATAGTGGGGGTCCCGAGCTCAATAAAACCAGTATTGTATGTGAATAAGATTATGGAAAAATACTAATCACTTATAGTGGAACACCATGTGAGTCGGGGCCAGACCGGTCCACCGGCAAATAATAGTGGTCAGGTGCGTTCTGCCCTGTGTGTTTACCTTCCGGTCCACCGGCAATAATAGTGGTCAGAGGCGTTCTGCCCTGTGTGTTGACATCCGGTCCACCGGCTATAATAGTGGGGTTCTCGCACTCACATGGACATAAAATATGATATTGATTGAATGATGATGGAATAATGGCTTAAGGCCAGAATGTATTGATCTTACACTATGACATGGCTTAAGGCCCAAAGATATCGATCGTGAATTATAACTTGTGTTACGTGTTATTGTTATGTATGCACCTCTCATTATTTATGTGCGTAACTTGCATTATGTGCCGTATGCGGGCCTGTCTTTAAGTGTGGTATTAAAGGGTTACTCAGTACCGTAGTACTGAAGGGATTCCCTTTATGGGGCCCCTGCCTATTCAATGGGCAGTGCCCTTGCAGGTATTTTCAAGTGCTACTCAAGTGGGCTACGGGAAAGAGAGTAAGGAGTTATCCGGTATCGTTAGGGTTTTCTCTTTCTCTTTAAATTCCTGGTTTTAATGTTATGTGTTACTGTAACCACCGTTGGTGGATTTTATTCTTGTAAACGATTTGATGCGCTACTCTGATTTGTGTGTGTTGAATTTCTTTCAAGTTGTATTTCAGTTTCTTAGCCTTAGCACTTGGTACTGGAACGGTATGAGTGAACCGGTCTGGTACTAAGTGTGGCGGTAATACTCCCAAAGTTCACGTTTTATTTATCTGCTTCCGCAATTATCTTTTAATAAAACGAAATTTTTCAGTAGTGAATTTTGGGGGTGTTACAGTTACCGCTGCATCGAACCTAAAAGAAGTGTGTCCATTCTCCTAACTCATGCTCAATGCAAGGCTAAAATCTTTAATTAAAATCGTGTACAGGAATTATAGATAGATAGATAGATAGATAGATAGATAGATAGATAGATAGATAGATAGATAGAAAGATAGATAGGTAGAGAGAGAGAGAGAGAGAGAGAGAGAGAGAGAGAGAGAGATAGAAATACACACACATAGAGGATTGACACCATGGCAGTTCTATCTCCAACCTAGCCTATCAACCACAACTCGGTAAAAATGGGTAGGGTATTGAGATGAGTGTTTCAAAGATAACACCAAACTCAAAACATCATGGCATCCCTCCATAAGCCGCAACCCTATATAGCATTGACACCATGGTAGGTCTACCTAGTATTCTCCCTAACCCAACCTACTAGCCATAGCTTGATAAAAGCAGATGAGGTAATGAGGGAAGAGAGAAGTAAATACCACAAGGTAATAAGTATAAAAACTCTTTATTAAACACCCCAAGTGCTGGAGAATAAATCTGGAATGAAATATTATTTACCAATATTAATAATTTACAAGAGTTTGCACAAAATACAGCCTAAGACCATAACTATAGACCATCATTTACTGTTCAATTTGGTATAATTATTTAAGTTTAGGATCTCAACAAGGTCCATGAAACAAGGTAAGTAAAGCATCACAAAATAGTGGAAGCATCACTATAAAGAAGTAAGAAAACATTAAATCATGAATGTGACCAATCGGCAAGTCCCTAGGTACAATCAACTAGTCTAGGTATACCAAACCCAAAAAATCCATATTAAACAACCAATTGACTAGTTGATCCAATCGTTTGTTAATTCTTACAAAACAGTCAATGGATTTGTCATTTGGCTAACCCTATTGATGTGTTTAGGCTAAAACCAAAATGACTCTAAACATAAAAATAACTAGTCGATAGACTTAGCAAATTCGATTGAACAACCTGGGTGGGATAACCTAAGACATACATAACCAAAATCACATATTTAATTACCACAATTACCAACTCGACACATTTCAACATGAGTAAGTCAAAACCATAGATAAAAATAGAAGGTCATACTAAACAATGAAATTCATGCTTAAATATAGTAAAATCCATACATCATGTTGATCATAATAAACATAATAATTTATGCTTGAATACAATAAAAGCCATAAATCTTGTTGATCATATTAAATATTAAAATTTATGCTTCAATTCATCACATAGATAGGGTAATATATAAATCATGTTATCGTTAACCCTTATGAGAACCCACCATTATCCAAAGGACTAACAAGAAGGGGAAAAAATCAACAATATAGGCCAACTAATTGATTGGAAGAATCAAATAGTGGATTGGTTGATCATTTCAGAAAGCATAAAAAAGTGCATTGCATCAATTGACCAAACTGGTAGTTTTGGCAACCAATCAATCAAGCAAGATAGATAGTTAATATGGTGTACCCATTGACCGAACTGGGGGTACCAAATACTGATGGGTCAGAAAAGTCAACTGGGAACAAAAAGATAACATATCATAACTTTCCTTCAACCATCTAATTGATTGAAGACCCAAATCAGTTAATTGAAACAACCATCAAGTCGATCGATATGTTCATCGAGTAGATGATCACCTAGGCTGATGGACATGCAAATAAGTGCATAATAAAATTAGAAAAAATCATGATTCCTAACATGGTCCTAAACTCATCAAGGACATATAAAATCATGCTAAAAAACAAAGAACATGGATTTACACTTAAAAAAAATACACCCTCTTATGCTAAAAATCACAAGAGTTATGCTATTTAACTAACTTTGAAGCCAATGTCTAAATGCCTAAATCATTATCACATGCTCAAAGATCAAGGAAAATAACAAGCTCATACTATAAATTAAATCATGCTTAGTAACCAAAACCTTCATAAGAATTCCTTAAGGCAAAAATGTTCTAAACCATAGGTATAATCTATTTATAATCAAACCTATAAAATATCGTAACTCATGCTAAAACCAACAATATTCCACAAGTCATACCTATAACCTTGCGCACATACACACGCGCACGCACACTTGTGTGTATGTGTGTGTGTGTATTCTTTTCATAAAAACATTCCACATCCAAGATAACAACTAAAAAAAACATGAACATCAAGCCTTATCAGAGGGTAGATATTTGTCTTACCTCCAATCAAACCTTCTAGAAAAAAAAAGAGAGAGAAACCTCCTAATTTGATGACCAACTACATAACCCTTGATTTATTAAGGGATAAAGAACCTAAAAATCCATAAAAACACACTTAAAAATCAATTTACAAAGAAAAAATCATAAAAAATAAGAAGATAGGATTATTTTTCCTCAATCTTAACTCACAAGATGGATAACTAAAAAGGAGAAGAAGTATGAAATATTCAATACTTTATAAACTTTAACCCTTCTTTGTTTAATGAAGACAAATAAAGGTTAAAATAAAGATTAAGAATAAGAGAAGAGAAGAGAAGGAAAACACTCATAAATATAGGGAAGAAAGAGGCTAGAGCGTCAATTTTCTGTTAGAATAAGAAAAAAAGGAAGAAGAGGAAAAATATTCTCCACACTTACCAAAAAATGATAAGGGAAGAAGAGAGAAATGAGAGAAAGTGTGTAAGTGGTGATGAGAATAAGAAGTTGAGGCCAAAAGGGAAGGCCTTAGTTTCCAATGAGGGGTAGAAGAGAGGGAGAATACCCAACACTTGGAAAATTTTTGAAGGAAGGGAGAGAAGTAAATAGAGGGTTATTAAGTGTCCTAAAAGGATAAGGAAATCAAATAATGAGAGCTTGAGGGGGGTCTTTTGGTCAACCCAAAATGAGAGGAGAGAGAGAGATAGAGAAATGTTGACTTTGGGTGAGGTAAATGGTGGAGTGGATGGATAAGGGTGTAATGAAGTAAATGATGAAGCATAGGTAAATAAGAGGGGTCAAGTCAAGCAAGAATTAGGTCATCATAATAAAATAATAGGTGTAGAGGGTCCTGCATGATCTAGAGAGAGAGAAAGAGAGAGAGAGAGAGAGAGAGGCGAGTATGAGGAGATAGGAAATGTAGTAGGTGAGGTAAAGTCCCAAAAGCGCTATTGGAGGATCTTAATTAAATAGAAATGATTTATTAATCTAGGTTATTTAAAAATATTTCCCACCACCTCAATGTGCTTACTAACATAAAAAGATCATAATCTAAGAGTTTTAAAATCATTAGAGCAAGAAACAAATTAAAAATAGAAATAAAGTTAAGAATCCTAAGGATTAATGGACTAATTACCTCAATCAATTAATTGATGTATCCTAGGTACAATGCTTATTTTTTAGAGTTTTCCTCATCGACTAATAGAGGAGCTAGTCAAATGGTTCATCACATCAATTAAATAATACCTCTGAAAACACCCACTTTACACAATTTACTAACTCTATTCCAAAACAAACCCAATTTGTTTATTATCAAAATAAACCTAAACACATTTTGGAAGATTTTAAGATGGGTATTCCACATATCTTGTATCATGAGCATTTATGCATATATAGAATGAATCTTGTTTGCTACACATGCCTCATCCAATTGTTGTATATTGTTACCTTACTTAGTACATAGTATACTAACCATCCTTTTTATGGGTGTTAGTCATTCCTATGAGCGGATACGACCTTATTTTGTAGGTAACAATTAATGCTTTCATTGTGCTTGCATGTGGTGAGTGTTTATAGGTTAGTTCAAGTGTATGATTATTTAAATATCTCTCTCTAAATGTTTATTCTTATATTTTCTATCATATCTATTCTCCCCTCATTATTTTGTAAGTTTGTATCATAGTGGGATCAAGTACTTCTCACGCCTAATCTCTATGTATGAGTTATTTCTTTTATCCTTGTATGGTTATAGGGAGTATATATATTCAAGGTGGTTTAACCTCCAATATTTTATTATTAATGCTTCCTCAAAAATAAATTTTTTTAGTAGTAAATTTTGGGGTGTAACAAACTCATCAGTAATAAACTTATTACCAATGATTCAATCATTGGTAATAAGGTTACCTAGAAGTTTTTTTTATACATAAAATCATCGGTAATAAGCTTAATACCAAGGAATTAAATCATCGATAATAAGATTTTTTGAATTCAAATTTGAAAAAGTTGCCCTAAGTAATAAGAGTTACAAATTTAAATATTCAAATTACCAAAATCTTAAAATTGTTATTAATTAACTTAATTCCAAATAAAATATCAATAATGTTACATCTTGTTATCGACAATCCAAATTTTTTTAGAATTAAGCTTATTATCAACCCACTTGTAACGATAATTACATACCGACAAAATATCATTGGTCATAGTTATTAATAATGATTTGCTATTTTATCTTATTCTTGTAGTGAAGAATTAAAACTTAGATAGAATTTTACAAAACCATATGAAATTAAAATAAAAATCAAAACTGAAAGAAAATATAGGAAATACCAACCTTCTTCCAAAATTAGAAAAATCAAGAGAAAAGAACTCAAAGCCTCAAATTTTCCTAAATCTAATCCTCTTATACTTAAGGTTAAAACACAAGAGATCTAGAGAAAGGATTGGAAGAGGAAAGAAAAACATGAATGGGGAGAAAGAAGAGATAAATAATTTGTGGAAAGGGAAGGATAATAGAGAGTTAGAGAGAAAAATGTGAGATAAGTGTCAAACAATAGGAGGATGCTAGGGTTACGGTGTGGAAAAGGAGGCGATCTTAAAAGCCACAAAATTTCCCCTTTCTCAACTCCTTTAAACTAGTGACACAAGAGCAAAGGGCAAAGGCTAGAATATATATATATATATATATATATATATATATATTCTCAAATTGGTTGATACAAAGCCTTTCTTGTAGCCTAAGGTCAAACAAAGCTAGCAAATAAGAGGAAAAGGGACAAGGTGTGAGATCAACTACCTCAAAAAGCATGACTAGATGAATCTAAGGCAAATCATGGAGAAAATCTTTGGTATAGTAGAGAAGAGAGAGGAAAGAAGAAGGAAATATAGGTGATGAAGTCATCAAAACATCTTTTGAAATTTTACTCCATATATCTATTTGGGGTTGAAAATTGTTCAAATTCATGGTCTCAAAACTCTTGAAAATAATTTAGAAAGTTATAGAACTTAATTATAAAGTTTCAAGACCAATGAGAAAATGTTCAAATCAAAATGGAGAATCTTTAGTAAAATGGTTTTTATTACACTTTTAGATTATGTTATAAATCTGAGTGTGTTGGAAGTTATAAGTGTAATTACATTGTAAATTAATGTAATAAAGACCATCAGATAAAATGCAACTTCCACCACACTCAGATTTATAACATAATCTAAAAGTGTTGTATAAAAACTTAAAGGAAATACCAGAGGGTACAAAATTGAAAATAAATTTCTTGAGAAGCTAGGTATATAAAATATATTTTCTAATTATAAACCAAATACTCTACATAAAGTTAGGAAACATGTTCCTATAACTTACAAGTGAGATCCCAGCTTATTTCCCGATAAGATGCATTACTTATTTCTGCTAGCTTCCTTAGGTTTTATAAAACTTGTAAAGAATTTGAAATATGGATTTTATATCCAAATTCAATCCACCATGTGTTAACATTAAAATTAACCTTATTAGATTCATAATAAACAAAAGAGATTGAGATACCTTTATCCTCAAGCTATTTCTAGAATTTGGCACAATCTATCTTCATGTGCTCTTTCTTCTTCTTCTTCTTCTTCTTTAAAGGTGCTTAGAATATTTCTTGATATCATAGTGTGGAGGCATTGTTCAATTTCCATTTTGATTGTATTTTCCCTTATTAAAAGCTTGAGATTTTTCCTTTCCTTGTGTTGCTATCAGTGCACTTTCACCTTGTTCCATTAACAACTTGCCTTCTTCTTAAACACACAAATTCATGAGTTCATTAATTAACCATTTGTAATTTTGTGTATTGTAAGAGATCTTGAACAATTCATATGGTTGTGGGAGAGTATTAAGAATGTAGTGCAAAAGGAAGAGTTATGACATTTCAACCTCAAGAATCTTTAACTGAGTTGCAATGTCCCTAATTTGTATAATGTGCTCATGCATGCTTTTTACACCAGTGAGCCTTAGAGATGAGAATTCACAATTAGGGTGATTTCTAGGACCTTTTTTGAAGAGATGAATTGGTCATTAATTGCTTTTAGCAAGTTTCACACATTGTTATGTTGATTAATAGGACCACAATTACCAACATGAATCTTAGTCTTAATAAACATCACACTAAGACAATTATATCACTCCCAATGATTATAACTTGTGATGTAATCCATAAGGCTTTCATCAATAACTACAAATGGCTTGTCTTTCCTTATAGCATAATCAATGTCCATTCACCCTAAGGGAAGGGGAATTCCCTCCTTTTATACCTTATAGTTATCACCCTTAAGCTTAGGAATGTCACATCGAATGTAGAAATAAATACCAAGTTGAGAAACTACATAAAACAAATATCACATGCATATATTAAGGCTGAGGCCAAAGCAAAATTAATAATCTACCAATGTATATTATGCAAACTTTAATTAGATGACATGAAACTTTCCTATAAGCTAAATTTTTATTTCTAGCGGATTCATAAAGATAAAATGTATTATATCATTCACTAGATTCATAAAGCTAACACGTATATTACAAATTTAACTTTATATTATTCTATCTTTAAGTAGAGTTCATGATAAAACTATCAAATCATTTTTAAGTCATAATTATTAGGGGTAAATTATGAATAGTTTTATGTCTTACCCTAATTAACCTTATAAATATAATAAAAATTCTAATAGGTTGAAATTTATTATATTAAGCACAACTAATTACAGTTATTGTCTAAAATTACTCATGTGATCCTAAGTAGCCATAGTATGTATTATTCATTTGATAAAAGATCATTTAGCTTCTCTTTGATTAAACTAAATCATATATGAATCACTAGGAAGTTATTTTATATAATTAAACATGACAATAATATGAAAGTTTGCATAATAATAAGGTAATAATGATGATCATTCATGTAATTATGCAAATGAATGTCTCGTAATAAATACATAGAACATAACATAGACAATCCAATGTCATAATATAATAACATTTTTGAATGTGAACCAGTAGATTGATTTTGAAACCAATTTATTTGTTTGGAAATCAATGAATCAATGAAACGACTTTTATCACTGCACATCTTTACAAAAAGGATTATAACTTGAATTACATAGATCAAAATTGAGTACCATTGTTTTTTCCCATGTAAAGTAGACAACTTAAGCTTTCTAAAAAAGTATTATTTACCCAAAAATAATGTCTATGGAATTTATGGTGAAAATTTTAAGTCATTTCATTGCAAAAGGGCTAATAAAGGACTTATTCTGAACATAATTTTGCGTAAATACTTATAAACATTTTTGATGCATGAAAATATTTTAAGACCTTTCAAAATAAATTTTTGATAGGATTAGAGATATAAAGTCATTGAAAAAAATCTAAATGCTTAATATGTAAACCATATGTACATAATACCTAAGACTATAATACACTCATTGAAGCTTAAGCCTTGGTTTCTTGAGTAAATTTTCTTAGCCCCTCGTGGTTTTTGTTTTCCACATATAAAATTGAGTTCCTTGAAACTAGAGTATTCTTTTGTCCTCCTTTTTGATATTTGTCTTCTGTTTAGGATATGGTTTGCAAACTTGATCTCCTTAGTGCTCCTTAACTTAGTTAAGTGTTAAACATCTCAGTTTTTACTATGATACACATGCATACTTAACAAGGTAAGTCAAATTTATAATTAGTTTTGCTATCATCAAAACAAAGGTTTATTGACCTATGATATCAACACAAATTAGTTTACTCTTTACAGTTTTAATGCCATGCTAAGAGAATAATTACCCAAGTATTTCTTAACTAATGAGGAAACTACCTTTATTTAATTATATATTTTTAGAAAAAGAATTACGAAAAAATGAGAAATACATCAAATAAGACAAATCATAATTCTAAGGATTTAATACCACACGTAAGTTGTTTAATATTACCTAACACGCTCATAGATTGTAATGCAGAAATAAATAAGGATCGTGATAAATACCTCCAACCATTTTCACATAGTATTCTCCTTTAGAAGAAATTTATGAACTTATTTTCTTTTCTTTGTGGAAGTTATGGTTCTTCCAACAACATCAAACTTTCATTCACGATGATATTGTGTATATACAAAGTTTGTGTATTAGGGACCCAAAAATAGAGTATCTAATTATTTTATAAGCACTTTCCATCTAAATAGTTACAATACTTTGTTGTTTACCACTATATGATGTGGCATATAAATGGAAAAATATTGCTAAAATTAAGTAACTAATTTTGGTGGATATGATTGGTAATTGAATATTGGACCACAATTCAAATATTTAAACTATTTTAAATATGAGCTAACATCATACTTTACTCTCTTTTTATATGTCACATCTGTCATTTGTTCTATAGTTAATTTTATTTTCAACTTTTCATGCATGTTTTATCAAAGGCGTGTAATTCAGGCATAAAATTCTTAAGGTAAAATGTTTAGAGTAAATAAATAGAGGATGGTGGTATTTCAATTTCAGTGTTAACGGGTATTCGCTTCACTATTGACTTTCATAATAGTTGTTGTTTTTTGATTTTTTTTTGAAGTAGTTTTCTATCACCTTGCATTTTTGTTGGTATGTACTTTATTATTAGTCCAAGAATGATGATCTTAACATAAAAAAGAAGTTCAAAATCAAACTTTTTATGCTTGAGGGTGGGAGTGTGCATAAATAGGTATGAATCCAACCAAATTGTAAAATCATACCAAATCAAAAGTTTTGGGTTTTAATTTGTACTAGACCCTTCAGTCTGATATCTAATTTAGTAATAAAAAACTTAATTCAATCTTGATTTCTGTCTAATTCAAACTAGTTTAATGTGGTTTGAGTTTGTTTTTTTTAGTCTAGCAAATCTTTAACTTAATGAGCGTATATTTTCAAAACAATTTTTTCCATATTCCAGTCCAAGTCCAGGTTAAGACCAAGTTTTTTGACCCATCCGATCCTAATTTAGTCTTTGGTCATTGTTTTGGTAAATTTTAGCCCTTAACTGGTTTTGATTCACACAAATTTTAGATTCATAAATATCCTTAATTATAAGTGAAAATATAAAAGAAACTTTGGTTTGAGGGAAAGTATTGTGGATCAAGGATGATGCCACACTAATGTTCAATGATCAAGAATGAAGGAGCATTAGAATTCAAGGAGGGTAAATGGGCTATGTTCAAAGGCTATGTATGGATTTGTACTAAATGAATATGCAATAGTGAATAGAGAAGTGTGTTTTCATTTGGAACATAACAAGGGATATGAAGTGTCATGGAAAATTGTCACGTCTAATGTGAACATGAATAAGAAGCAATAGAAGCAATTAAAATCAACATGGAAGGTGGTCTTGGTCAATATAGTTGTGTCATTTTATGCTATGGGGTGATACATGTCAATGTAATTTTGGTGAAAAACACGATGGAGTATATGCATTTTTTTTTATATATACCATTCTCCTTTAATTATAGTTTTATATTCAGTATATAATGGAACATAGTATACCACATTGGAGAGAATGGTTATTAAGACGAAAATAACTATTTAAATAAATCTTTTGCTACTTTGAAAATTACTTTGTTTTGAGGAAAGAAATGGTAAAAATCATTATATTATTTTATATATTACTTAATTATTGGGAGAGTAATGATATGAGGCATGAAATTTAATCTCTTTATCTAGGTAGGCTAAACTTTTCATCTAGATTTTAAGATTCTATGATTCAAAAGTCATTAAATGATCTATAATTTAAGTAAAATATTAATGTATTAGAATCTTAGTAGCATATTATAACCTTAGGTAGGAATAGTAGGACCTTATGATCTTACATACTAAATATAATATTATTACTTTTATCTATTTACATCAAAATATTTTTGTCCACTTACTCTTACTATATTTCTTCCCCAACTCTAAACCTTAATCCTATTATTTTGTACAAATTTTATATTAAGAACCAATTAATGCGAAGGAAGCAATAAAAAAATATTAGTGAAGTTAATTATTAAAAAGAAAAATATTTATAAAAATTTCTAATTCTATATGCCGAGTAAAATAAATATATTAAATAGGTGATGATATTTACTAATTTCTATTTAGTTCATAACTATCTTTTTGTGTGGTGTTATTAGCTTTATTGCATGCATAATCTATATAACAACATTTTTATATGTATACAATCAATAATTTATATTGTTTGTTACTTGCTAAAACTTAATTAGTGATTAAATAAGAGCTTAAGAATGAGCTTTTAAGTATTTTCCCACTTCAATTATGGAATTTTATTACATAAAAGTATATAAAGTTATATTTTTGTGGTATTTGTAATATCTTACGATCCCGTGATCTAATTCTACTATTTAATTTTAATGACCCCTATTAATTTTAGGTAGAATTTTAATTTTAACAACTTTGGTAAACTGATTTATTTCAATCTTCTTATGTATTATTATTATTACTAATATTATTACTTTGTTTTAGGTAAGAGCAAACCGAAATCGTTCATAAATTTGGTATGGCCTCATGGTCAGATGTGAGGCATATATGTTGTAGATAAAAGTTGATTCAATCCATCAAATTTGACCGAATCTATACAAAACTTGACTTAACATAATCCAAAAAATCTATCAACCCAACATTAATCCCGATATAATTAACCTAACTTGACCCTACCTCTTAACTTACTATCAACTTGACTCAACAAAACCAAATTTAATATCAATTAGCTATGATATTTTTTACTTATTTTTCATACTTTTATAATTGAAATACTTATTCACCAATAATATTTTATTTGTACTAGTTTTTTACATAAAAATACAACATTAAAAAGTCATAATAATAAATAAATGATAGTCATTAAAATATATTTTAATCACATGTTTACATGAAATCAAAGTAAATGCTTACCTACGAGATTAATGAGTTGAATTAAGTTTGATAGTCAAAGTCCGATTTAATCCAAACTTATAGTGATTTAATCTGAAATTAGTTTAGTTCAAATCTAACTTGATCTATTAAAGTATAAAAAGACTCAATCCATCATAATAATTCAAACCTAACATATATTAATCCCAATATGACCCGACAAACTAATCTAAATCTGATATGAACTTAAATATATAAATTAACTCAATATAATTTGAATCTACGGTAATCAAAGCTGACATAAATTTGCATAATAAAATAACACGAAATAATCCAGCCAAAAATAATCTAACCTGACTCAAAAAAATAATCCGGACGGTTATAATTCGACCAGAACCAAACTTTGCTCAACGATGCAACCCACGGTTGGATTCCTGACGAAGGCCTTTGTACATATTCTCAGAAGGAGAGGGAAAGTCGAAGGCGGATTAAAAGATAGGCTTCTAGCCAATCACAAGTTTCCATGGATCCACATGTCAATCACGCGAGTCGGTGTCCGCAACACGAGAATGACAGAAGTATCCCGGATATGCATCGACTGGACGAAAATTGAGCTGAATGTCCAAGACAAATTCAGAACAAAACTTTTGGCAACAGCAAGAAGTAAAAAGTTCAACAGAAATTGTTTATTTCTAAATCCGCCTCTGGATATAGGAGCTGAAGCGTCTTCTGTAATAGGGCTTAAAGGCAAGAAATGGCCACGGCTTATTCAGGAGCTTCTTCAACCTTGGCGGCAGCAGCAGCAGCTGCTGCTGCTGCAACTGGGTCTTCGCTTCGCATTGCCCCTCATACTCCTAGTCATTGCTTAGCCTTGCCTTATCTACCATCGCGCCGGTTCCAGGGGGTTGCCTCGAAGAGATTTTCTGGTATGTCACTCTTGTGAATTTCATCAAGCACTTAACCTACATTGGTGATGCATTCGTTCTATTGCTTGCTTTGATCCTGCTTGTGTTTGTTTGTGGCATTTTTGGCTGTTGGCTGGAGTAATTTGATCCGGGTAACATTGGGTTTAGTAATTCAAATTCCTTTTGTATGCTCTATGCATTCCTGCTAGAATTAAAAGCAATAGTTCGTGGATTTGCACTGTTGAACTGCTTCTACGAGGGTGATTGATGTCATTTGAATCCCTTAGTTGCTCAAAAAATATGGGTTCGAGATGATGCACGATTGAGATGCTGGACATTAAAAAAAAAACGTGGAGCTTTGGCTGAAAATAAGTAGATAGGGTACTCGTTTGGACTCTGGAGAATCCTTGGAGTCTGTAAGGGCAATGGCTGTTGGGGGTGGCACTACTTGTGGTATTTATTTATTCAAGTGAAAATCATCTTAGTGTGGATGATACAGGACAAACCTGTGCTAACATGCTGAAACTATACAAGGTGAAAAAGCATAGATTAACGGTCTTTTCCTAGTGAATTGGACTCTATTTTTGTACTACTAGCCTCTATGGTGCTAGGGAGTTCTCTCACCAGCAGTTTCAATTAAGCTCACCCTTGTGGTCTGATAATGGTCTCAAATTTTGCCTTTTAGTGAACCTGTAAAGCCGGAGCTTAACTTTAAGGTCTTGCTAGCCACAAGCAGGGGTGGACCTGAGCATAACAAAAGTAGACATGAACATAGATTCCAAATAAATATGGTCCCAAATTTTTATTCTCCTTCCGATTCACAATATAGGTCATGAAAACTTGTTTCAAAATATAAGTCATAAAATGGAAATTCATATAAATTTAATGCTATATTTCCTACTATACCCCCTATTTTCTCATTCATTGATTAATGATCAAGTTATTAAAATTATATTTATAGGATGGTATATTGGTCATGTTATATATTTTATTTCCTCAAATTTATTTATAGTATTTCTTAATTAGTGTGCCCAAGCTAAAAGTGGTTTATATTGTGAAATGGAGGAAGTAATATATAAGTAAATGTTATATGAAATGAATTGTTAATAAACAAGCAGTACTTAATGACAGTAGCTTAGTTGACATACCATTAAGTTAATGATAATGAAATTGTTTGCGCAATTCCTACATGCTACATTTTTCTTTTTGTTTGACTCTAGGGCCCAAATTTTTTTTTCTCACCTAGGGCCCCTAAAGACTCTGGCCAGCCCTGGCCACATGATTCATTTCTCCATGATAGACATATGCTTCTTTGCAAATGCACATCATTATACATACATTTGCAGATAGGGTAGTAAATGAGCCGGCCCAGCTCATGAGCTTTTGCATTGTAAATGAGCTGGAGCCCGAATTCTTCATGTTCAAGCTTGGCTTGTTTAGCTAAATAAACAAACCAAACCTAGCTCAGAAAGCTCGCAATCTGGTTTGTTCATTTACAACCCTATTTCCAGGCAAGAAAGCATTTATTTTGTTGCTTCTTGCACTAGGAAATTTAGATTTGAAAGATAATGCAAATTTCCCTGTGATGAGGAAGCTTTTCAGACTTCAGATAATTCCATGCTCCTCTTATAATCTGGTATATCATAATCTTGATGCCTTGATGATGATGAGGTAGATTGCTATTTGAGTTCACTTTCATGGTAGCTAATAAATTTGGCTCTGTCATGATTTTTAGGCTTTGAACAAAATCCTCTCATCTCTTGTTTCTTTCTGAATAGAGTCACAGAGGTTTTCTTTGCTTCAAGCGAAGGCTTCTTCTACAGATGAGAGTCCTGTTGATGCAGGAGAATTGTTCAATGACCTAAAGGAGAAGGTGGGAATGTATTCACTTACCTTAACATGATGAGATATTCCATTTTTATTGCTCCGTATATGATCAAGTATTTTCTAAATTCAACTTTTCAATAGTCATGATGATATGAACTGATTCTAATTTGTAATGCAAGTGATACATTTTGACAGTGGGATGCTGTTGAAAACAAGTCCACTGTAATTTTATATGGTGGTGGTGCAGTGGTAGCAGTGTGGTTATCTTCAATTGTCGTTGGTGCCATCAACTCAGTCCCTTTGGTATGTATTAAAACTTTCAGTTTCCCCCCCTGTCAATACTTGACATTGTATATGGAACTTTAATAAAGAGAGTGCATAAGACAGTTTCTCTTGTTAAGTGAGTTGGTCATCACCAAAATATACTACTTTTTTAAGTGTATGATACTTTTGTTCCATTAGAATCCATAAATGCTTGATAACGGGTTAGATACCCTGGCAACAAAGAACCAAATTGCATTGAACATGATGCCTTAACAGGCATCTATAATCAAGGCCTTAATGCTTTTGATCATCCTCATTACCAGTAATATGTAATCTTGGGAATACATTGAATATGCAAATTGTTGGTGTCATTATGCTGGCTTGATTCAACAAAATTAAATTGTCCATGTTCCGAGGGTGTAATACATGTACAGTCAGATTCCTCTACCACATTTTTGCTCGGTTTGTGTGATGCTGTAGAGTTACTATATCTTTCTTCTGGCTGTAATGGAAATGGGGTAGGCGCAGAAGGCATTTATTATTGTAGTGTTTTCAACAAAATTGGTTATGGGGAACTGGATGATGTTGGTTGTCTAAATGAATGGAACCAATGTAGCTTTGATTCTGTAACACTGGATCTCCGTTTGGAATTTCACACTGACATTAGTTTCATACTCTCAGCTCCCTAAGCTGATGGAGGTGGTTGGCCTTGGATACACAGGATGGTTTGTCTACCGATACCTTCTGTTTAAGGTAGGACAACTTTTTTCTTGGTTGATTTTACGGCCTACATGATCGTGTTCGTGATCCTGATAAATCTTTGTGAAATAAAAAATGGTCTTTTCTCAAATTTGACACAACAAAACAGTGACTGCTACTTTTGATCCTTCACAGTCGAGCAGAAAGGAATTGGCTGAAGACATCGATTCATTAAAGAAGAAGATTGCTGGGACAGAATAAGGGTCCAATCCTGGACTCCTTTTATCACTTCCGATCAGCCGTTGGATTTGGTGCGGAACATGTTATGCAAGAGGGGATTCGATCCTTATTTGTAGTATAATAGTTGATAGATGTTTTTCTTCTTTTCTGTTGCTGATAACCCAGCTGTAAGATTGAAATAATAATTGAAAATATGGTCACCATTGTTGTCCAATTTAGCATTTTGCCTCTGTATAATCTTCTTGATATCTTATATATACAACTTATTCAGTATTGATTTCCAGAAGCATTAGCTTGGTTTACTTTCTGTCAAGTGTCAACCGGCTGACTGTTAATTATCTACTTCTGCATTTAGTTAAATTAGTTGAGGGGTTTGTCTCTCTTCAAACGTATAATAGTTATTTCAAAACTACATTTTGACTACTAATATCTTTTACTTTATATTAATAAAAAAATGTATAAAAAATAATATTATAGAAATATTTTTCAATATAAATATAACATTTATATTTTATATTATAATGTATTACAATTTAAAAAATATTAATAGCCAGTTTATTTTAAATGCGTGGTGATATATAATTTAGGTCGAAGGAAGTATTAGTCAAAATTTAGCATTAAAATATACAATGACTTCTTTTTTAAAATGAATAAAATACTTTTTAAGACATTAAATTTGGAACCTAAGACATCTGGTTCTCTAGTCTTTACTTACTCGGCTACAACCTCTTTGGCCATCCGACCTTTAATTTGTTAAAATCATTTAAAACAATTGTGGTCTGTTCTACTAATGCATTACCACAACGGCCTCGTTAAGAGAGAACGCGAAGTCCAAACGGCCGCCTCTAAAATTCCTTACCTCTATAAAGTATAAATAGCGTTCAGCTCTCTTTAGTTTACAAATCAATGCATGTCTACCAAAATTATATTATTCGTCGTCGTAGACGAGGCTGCTGGTTAGGTCCCATATTTCAGATCATATCAACACTAACTCTAGGGTCGCTCAGGAGGTGTATGCTACCTCCAACTGCTCCACAAATCACGAGCAACGAGCCGACGGAAGCTGCTTTTAGCACCATCATCAACCACTAGACCTCGCACAGATTCCAAATTGACATTTAAAGATTGCAGCATACATATTCGTTTCATATTTCATGACGGATTTCAGAAGTTCGAGCTTAAATAACTATCGGAAAATTGGAGGCAAGTCAATAATGAGCAAGTGATACATAATATACACAGCATGTCAGAAAAATCAGAGTAAAACGAGGGCACAGTTTGAGAGAACTTTTTGACCCCTAATAATAGTAGCTTGCGACTATTAAGTTACAAAATTTTTAGCAAGCTTATTTTCTAAATAGATAAAAAAAAAGGCTAATTTTCAAACCATACCCGAATAATATATCAGTTCAGTAAAATTATAGTGAATCAATGACACGATGAACCAGGGAAGACAGGTACAATTCACACCATCATCCATACGAGAACTAAAATTTAACTCCCGACTATTATTACTTGATCAATATGACATCCATAAGGACCAATACAGAACCACCAACAGGTCGTTTCACACCCAGGGCTATAAATTAGGTTTCACATCCATCCAAACTTCAGCTGTATATAACAGGTTCACAGACATGAAATATAGGCGCATTGTAGCTTAAATCTTGTCAATGTCCTCGTCCTCAAACTCGATGTAATTGTCACCGTCTTCTACATCATCTTCAATGCTGGTAATACCTTCATTGAGTCTCACATTCTCAGGCAACTCACCATAGGCCTTTAATAACCTAGCTTCATCAGGCATGTACTTGAGAATCACATCAGCTTTATCATCCTGTTACCCAAATAAATATGACATTAGCTGATAAGTAATGCCATTCCATCAATCTGAGTTCAACATTTAAAGAAGTTGTTTCCCAATTGAGGATGAGTGGCTAATTGATATCTGCTACAACAAGACCAGTTTGTATACACAAAGGTTCAGACCTACGTTCTTTAAATGACTACGTCCTCAGATTAACTTCCCCATCCCACACGCTATAAACATGCAATACACACAAATGCCATGAAAAAGAAGGTATAGGAAACTGGTGCAAACACAATTGTGCAAAGAAGGTAATGGTGAGTAGTACAATCACAATTGTAAAACACAAGCCACATTAGGGCAGTCTTTCATGATAAATCCAAATATTTGTCTAATATATAGAAGAAAAATATCATAATTAACAAAATAATTGCACTATTAAGTAAAATTAATCAAATCCAAGTCGATTATAAGAAGTATGTTCACAACAAACTTTCAGAGTGTCAACCAGCAGATTGTGTTAATAAACTAGGAGAGATCCAATACATCAATATGCGGTAATGCACATATAAAAGCAACCTATAATCATCTAGAAACCATAAATAAACAGTGAGTTTTGGACCCTGTTCCTTTTTGTTCTCACAAACCCGATTGATTAACCAAATAGGTGTTAATATGGTGTTTAGGCCTAAGGGGTCAGATACCTAAAACATCCCAAGTTCAAATTTCTTCATACCATAGTTCTTAAGGATCTTGCAAAACAATTTAAAGCCGGAGGTTAGGTTGCACAAATCTTAACCTCTCATAAGGCATACCCTATCAAAGATGGGATTTCTGATACTCAAATAATTGAACAAAGTGCATGTTTGTTCTCCTTTCAAAGTATGAATTAAGAAACCATCATTACACACGCAACACGGCAACACCAAAGTCGCTTTTGCACATCCAAAACCCACATAGCACAAAGTGTATTCACATAGCCACAAAACGTACAATCAATTCCCCTAAGACAAGGCACAGAACAGGCGTACAATTTTTTAACAAAATTGGCATACAGCTCTATCCTCACGATATATGAGACACACCAACTTTATCAAGAATTGATGAATACTCAAATCCAGAGAGCAACAAAAACCAAGTTGGTATGGCTACAGATAACAATATCCGAACCATCAATCAGCATACACCTGGGTCATTAAGAAAATGAAAATCAAGAAGCTATTCTCCATTTTCAATACACCAACGATACTATCTTTACCAAGAATTCGCTATTTAATAGAACCAGAACAAGGAACATGAATCCAAGTGGTGCACCTAGAAATTCCAATATCAGAACAGTCCTTTCATCGGCGATCGACATGCACATATCACACATATTCTCTTTATCATACAAGAACACTAAGTTGTCAAAAGTCCACATCCCTCATTATTATAAAAACAGTCATCAAATACCGACGAATCGACTAGTCCGAGATTAAATCAACCAATATTTAGGTCACAAACACCAACACGGGAAAAAATTATACCTGATAGTCACGAAGACCGACGAGGATGATATCACCAGCAGCAATCCAGACCTTCTTGTGCATCTTCCCCCTAATATGGCAAAGTCTTTTCACGCCATCGATGCACTGAGCCTCACACCGACCATTTCCGAGCATACGAAGGACCTGAGCGTACTCCTGTCCATCTTCCTTGAATACAAGCTCCCTCTTCTCATCATCAGCCTCGTTCTTTCCCCTCTTCCTGTTCTTACCTCCCTTACCCTTGTTCTTCGGCATCTTCGATTCCTATCAGTCTTCTCTTGACGATAACCTAGATCTGACGGTGTTTTCTTCAGCGGCCAAAAGTCGAAAACCTAGTCGTGTGTCGATGGCGATAAGTTACAGGTTTGCTTTCACTAGGACCGCTTTTCGCCCACTTTCTTTTCTTGCGTGGGTTTTCCAAAGGAAAGTTCAGAGGGACGAGATTCGAAACTTTATACTAGTGTAAATGCGTAATGAGTCTACGGTAGTGCCCCTGGGCCCTGTTACCCTGTCGGGTCGGCAAATTATATTATACCCCGTAAATGATGAAACTACATCCTTTGGTATCAAGTAAGTTGTTTGGGGGGATGACTCTTATTTCTTATTGCGTGTCCATTTGTTAAATTATCTGTAATATAATTTTATATAAAGTAATAATGTATATTAAATAATAATAATATATGTCAAATAATAATATTCTTTAGTTTATACATTTTATTTATATATGAAGTAATAATAATATTTGATTCATTTATTTATTAATAAATGTCACAATATATTTTAAAAATCAAAGTTGACTATCAATATCTTTTAACATATATAGTTAAAAATTATAAAAATAATAATATAATGAAAAAAAATTTCACTAAAAATATAACAAATATATTTTTGTATTATAATGCATTATGATTTGAAATAATTTAATGGTCAATGATTGTTATTGAAATGTGTGGTGATATTTATTCAAAAAATTAACTTATTTGATTTAAAATAAATTAATATATATTGATAATTTTAAATATTTTTTATATAATAAAAAGTGATGAGTTTATATATATATATATATATATATATATATATATATATATATATATATATATATATATATATATATATATATATATATAAGGGTAATAATATAGGATAATTTAAATATTTAATAAAAAAATTATGGGGTTTACTCATAATGTAATAATATGACAAGTAACATAGAAAATAAATTTTGAAAAATAATATGTAAAATAAATGACTTGAAGTTCTTCTCGACTAGTAATATAGATCATAATATGGCTATTAAACAAACACTAATTAAGTATATTAAAAAGAAGTGCAACTCTCCTTTGACTCTCCTACTTTCTTAATTATTGAAAATTTTTCTTATAGATAATATCTTAAGATAGAGCTTCATTTACTTTATTTATTTATATATGACTTATTAAAAATAAAAATAACTTAATTTTCTCTCCTACTTTCTTAATATAAACCAAACACAAATTGTTTAAATCATTAAGGGTGTATAGGGGTGAGGGTAAATATTAAAAACTAACCTAGATGAAGGAAATAAATGTGAATGTTTTAAAATGTTATTTGGATGATATTAAATGCTTGTTTGGAGCTACTTATCAAAAGTATTTATCTAAGATAATTACTTATTTTGAAAAAAAAAAAGTTTAAACAATTATAAAATAAGTAATTATTTTAGATAACTACTTTTGATAAGTAGCTTCAAATAAGCCATAAATTAACTTGGGTGAATCGATGTGAATGTTTTAAAAATTCCATTTGGATTGAGGTTAATGAAGGTTACAAAAATAAAACAAATGAAGGATGGGGCACAGAATGGGTGAGAGTGGACGAGAAGAGGAGAGCAATTCCATTGATATAAATTAAGGGCATTTTTTTCCTGTCAAGTACAAATATTACTTATATATTAATCCTTACCTTTGTTACCCTTGAAATCGGAGTTAACAAAAATGAGGTTAATCGAGGTGAATGGAGGTTAAGCTCCGTTTGGATTGGGGTGAATCGAGGTAGGGGTAAACATTAAAAATTAACCTAGGTGAAGGGAATGGAGGTGAATCGGGGTGAATATTTTAAAATGTTGTTTGGATGATATTAACCTAACCTGAGTGAATCGGGGTGAATGTTTTAAAATTTTCGTTTAAATTGAGGTGAATGAAGATTAAAATAATAAAAAATGATATTTATACCCTTGTATTTAATAAATAAGTCATATTGAGGGGTATTTTGGTCCTATTAAGTCAAAAATTTACTTATTCTTTCACCTTCACCTCCGTTTCCCCCAAAATTGGAGGTTAATAAAAACGAGGTTAATCCAGGTGAATGTAGGTGAAACATTAACATTGATTCACCCGGGTAAAATTATTAACCTGATATCCAAACGGGGTGAATCAATTCATTCACCTCCATTAACTTTCTTCCACCCCAATCCAAACGGAGCCTTAAAGTTTAGCCCCCATTAACCTCGTCAAGGTTAATAACATTAGTTCTAAAATAGGATAAATCAATTGATTCACCCCCTTTAACCCTAAAATAACCAGGATATAAGAAATTATCTCTTTGGTAGTGAATTTCTAAAATATATGACTTTCTCATAAATTTACTTTTAATGTACCAAACAAGGCATATGCTATATTATAAGGTGACATCATTAATTTTTTGTATTGTTTTTTATTTAATTTACTTTTAGTTTGGTTTATACGCGCGCGCACACACATCAAATTGTTTCTAAAATTTTATTCTATAAATATATGCAAGTGTTGATATGCTCTCACAAAAATTATAGTTGAAAATTTTCGTTAATTAAAATAAACACAAGCATAGGGGGTGATACCGCCGTGATCAGTAAATGCCCGACCCCCAGCCAGTCTCGGATCAATCACAATGCTAAGAATAATTTTACAAGAACATTAAATACACTTAAAACAGAGATCAATAGAAAACTAAAGTATTCATAACAAGAGAGAATCGAAGTGCATAATTAAAAGTCATTACAACCAAAATAGAATACATAGTCAAAGTCCTAAGGGGATAAAAGATATAATGTAATAAAATAAAAATAGAAATAAAAAGAGTCATGTCTACATCGCTCTTGGACCCCCATGCTAAGTCCAAGAAGGTCAACTCTCAGCTCCGCCTGATGGCTCATAAGTATCATAGGCATAAAAAATGGTGTCACCTACCTGCACAAAGTCAGTAGGGTCCTCTACTCATGGGAATGAGCAACACCCATGAAACGGGTGGTTAGTACGCTATGTACTGAGTAAGGTAACTATGTAGCTAAGGCCATACACATAATGCAGATAACACAAGCAGGTAACCATACAAATAAACCATATAAGACATACAGATAATATAGGTCATGTTTCAGTCTGATTATACTTAATCATTAGATCTCTGGTTAATGTAACCATTTCACACCATACTCTTTATAAGTTCATGCGAGTATGAGAACCCCACTATTATAGCTGGTGGATCGGAAATATACAGGACATAACGCTCCTGACCACTATTATTTGCCGATGGATCTGTGAAATACCCCAAAACCCTAATTTAGAGAATTATGACAAATTAAGGATTTATTAGAAAAATTAATTAAATTAATTATTTTATTAAAATAAGAAGAAGTAATTAAGGTAAAATGAAGAGGAAATTAATAAATAATTTAATTAGGAGAAATTAGGGTGTTTTGCTAATTAAAATGAAATTTAGGAAAAACCTTTCAAAAATCCTAAATTAACCTAAAAAGGTAATTTAATTATTATTTTAAATATCCCAAAATACCAAAATATTTTAAATACCCTAACCCACCTATTTTTTCTTTTTCCCCTATCTTTTCTTTTCTTTTTCTTTCCTTCCTCTCCTTTCTCCTTTTCTTTCTTCCCTTCTTTTCCCAATATGGGCTAGCCTACCTCGCGGCCTAGACTTCTCCTTTCTCCCGCGCGGCCCAGGCCAGCCGCCCTCTCCTTTCTCCCTCGCCAGCCAATCGACCCGGTTCGACCTCCTTTCTTTTTCTTTCTTTTCTCCCTAGACCGCCCGACCACCCACTCTTCTTCTTCCTTTCTTCTCTCCCCTGACCTTCCCTCTCCCCGATGCTCAACCTCTCCACTTCCTGGTGCAGGCATGCGGCCTCTACACCACCGCACGCGGCCTGCCACCCCTAACCTCGTCCCCATCATTCCCTCTCTCTTCTCCACCCAATCACGCTCTCTCTCTCCTCATGCGTGCTTCTCTCCCCCTTCCTTTCCCCCCTTCCCAAGCTAACATGTCTTGCAAATTTGTAAACCTACATTGGTCGTGCACCGCCGGTCGGCAACTTGCACACATGCCACCCACCTTCGCTCTTCCGCCTCTGTTGTTTTCCCCCATCCATGGCTTATAAATACCCTTCAACCGCCCCTATTCAACCTTTTTTTCTCAACCCAGAAATCTGCTCCCTTTTGTACGCCACCGCCATCCAGCACCACCGCCCAAACCACCACCTAAATTACTCCCTGCACCACCCTCCATTGAGCTACACCCTTCACCACCCTCAATCCTCCCTACACAAGCCACCTTGGTTGTGCAAAGTTGGCCATTCGACTAACCTCAATTCAACCACCGCCGCCCTTTGTGCCATTGTCCGCCGCCACTTCCGTCATAACCACCACTCCCTCTATGTTCTACCCTCCAAAATCACCAGCAAAACTTCCCCTACCTTCCTTTTCACCTACCTCCCTCTCCTCCTCCCTCTCCACCACTCTTGGCTGCCACACCGCCCCCGCCTGCGCCGCCACCTTTAGTTGCATCACCACCACCATTCCAGCCTTCTCAACCTAGGCATCCTCCACCACCTCAAATCCCCCTCTCATTCCCCCTCTCCTACCCTAAACAACCAACCTTCCACGCTTCTTCCCTTTTTCCCTGTCGCCTATGTGCGCAGCCGCCGATCACCACCAACCTTAGGTGATACCCTAACCCTTAAAACCCTAGTTATGATATCATTATCTCTTTTATTTGTATTTATATTATTATCCTCATTATTATTATTATATCATGACTATTATTTTTATTATTATTATATCATGACTATTATTTTTATTATTACTAAGTGTAGCCTCGGGATTTTTATCCCATTATTATTAAAGGGGTCGAAACTCTATTTTAACTATTATTATGATTATCCTTATTTTTATTAATATCATTATTACTTTTATTATTATTATTACTACTACTACTACTACTACTACTACTACTACTACTACTACTACTACTACTACTACTATTAGTGCTAGCCTTAGTATATTACTATTATTACTTTTGTAAATATTCAAATATTCAAACCCTTACCTATATAAATATCATTATTTCAATTATTATTATTATTAGTATTATCCTTAGCAATATTATTGTTTTTGTTACTATTACTATTATTATATTATTATTTTTATTTTTACTACTAACCCTATTATTAGCCTTAACATTAATAATACTAGGGTTTCTATTACTATGAGTACTACTACTACTACTACTACTACTACTACTACTACTATTATTTTTGCTACAACTAGTATTATTACTATTATTAGTAGTATTAAAGCTATTATCTTTAATAATATAAATATGGCTATAAATAATTAACATGAACCTATTTTTACTAGTGATAACCTAGTAGGCTAACTTGATAATAAAAACCTTATTTTTATTTGTAAAGTTTCTTTTAATAATAGTAACCCTAATATTAGAGTAAAGTAGGAAATAATAGTAATTTTGGTAGGAGGGAAATTAATACTTAGTTTTTTCCTCTTATAGGTGAACCCAATCAAAACCCTAAGGAGGCGTAGGAGCATGCTCTAAGACCGGTGTTGTGTTAGGTAATGATATAGCTAAGGCCCCCTATGTGTGTGTTATGTGCCTTGTATGCCATGTATGCCATGTACCATATTATTTTGTGTATCTTATGATTATTATAACTTTTTTTTTTGTAGCACAACTTCGAGTTGAGGTATGCTTATATGGCTTTCTTATGGCATGTGTATAATATGTATATGTTGTGCTTATGATATTATGTGATGTGGCCCTTTAGGACATGCATACTAGGATATTTAATATAATGATATAGGGTGAAAGGATGAAAAAGGAAAAAAGGGAAGTGATTTGACCAAGGGGAAGTGAGTTGACCAAGGGATATAGGATTGACCTAATTATCTCATGATCCATGAGGGGCAAATAAAAGGGGACTATGAACAAAATAAAAGAGTGGGTGAACTTGCATGGGAATTCTGGGGTTTGCATGGGGTGGATTGAGCCTACATGGGGATGATCTTTACATGTGAAAAGTTGTATTGAGGTGTAAGCAAGGTAAGGGAAGAGTTGTTGGGGGTAATTGGAGACCTTGGGTGAAAAATATTACATGGTTATTATAAGGGTGCACAGGAGACCTGGCTAGGGTTTGGGAGGAAAACTCTAATTTGAGGTAGTTGTGAAAGTAAAAATAATTGAGGAAGAGTGGAGTATGGGATGAGAGTGGAAGAGTGTCATGTGCAGGGTGACTATGTGTGTCATGGGAAAGCAAGGATGGAAGGTGAGAAATGGAGGGGTGATATGTGGAAAAGAAGGGTGCTAGGGTTTGGTGTGGCTAGCTAGGTTTTGGTGTGGCCAACTAGGGTTTCGTGGTCACACGTCTATTTGGGTGAGTAAAGTGAAATGATGGGGGTTGAATCTAAGGGAGGTGACGTGTAGGGTGTTAAAACAACCTTAGTTGTGTGAGGTAAGGAAGGATGGGCCACATAGGCCCAAATTAGGGTTTCTGGAGAAAACCTTAGGGTAAGGTAGTGAGTGGACTTGGAGGACGTAAGGTAGTGGGCCTTGACCCGCACACTTAGGAGTTGGGCCTCCAGTGTGAGTAAGTGGAAGAAGGAAATGATGGTGGGGATTGTCAGGAGGTGCAGAAGTCTCAAGATATAGGACGAGCCCTTTTGGGAGGATAAGAGTAGACGGAGTGTGATATGCATGTCTAGGGTGAAACTTATTGAATAAGACACAATAAGACACTAATCATTTAAAGTAGAAGAATATTGAGTCAGGACTAGACCAATCCACCGGCATATAATAATGGTCATGTGTGTTTTGCCCTATACATGACTGATCCACTATCTATAATACTGGGGGATCCTGAGCTCAATAAACCAAAATCTAAGGTTGATAAGACACGTAAAAGACACGATGTACTTACAGTGGAACTCCATGAGAGTCGGGGCCAGACTGATCCACTGGCATAATAGTGGTCAGGAGCATATTACCTTGGAGACTGATCCACTGGCTATAATAGTGGGGTTCCCATACTCGCATGAATTGATAAAGACCATGGTGTAAAATGAGTATTGATTAGAGAATTAAATAACTAGTTTATCCAGACTATAGCTTGGCATTTATTTATCTGTAATGACTGTATGTTGTTTATGTGGTCATGCTTGTGTTATATGCCTTTGTGTGTTGGCCTTAGATGCATGGTTACCTTAGTCAGCACGTAGCGTACTGACCACCCGTTTTATGGGTTCTGCTCATTCCCATGAGGAGAAAGCCTCTCTGAGTTTGTGCAGGTTGGCGATGCTGTTTTCAATGCCTTCGATGCTTATGAGGCATCGAGTAGGGATGAGAGTTGAGCTTGGACTTGGCTTGGGGACCAAGAGCATCATGCCCGGAATTTCCTTTTATGTTCCTTTATTTTGTATCGGTTTATTAAGACTCATTTTATTGTACTATAGCTTTATTCATTTTGAGGAATTTTAATTATGTATTCTGGATTGTAAACTCTTATCTGCGTACTCTGATTTCTGTCTTATGAACGTTTCAATGCTTTTATGAATCCTTGATTTAAGTTTAATTTATGATGGTTCTTAATCTTTCTTTAGGCTTGTGGTTAGTACGAAACCGATTGGGGCTGGGCTTGTACTGATCATGGCAGTAATATCCCCAAAATTCACAAGTTTTGACTTACTTGCTTCCATGGAATCTTTTAATAAAATGAAAATTTTTTAGTAGCAAATTTTAGGGGTAATACAATCTGTCTCCAAGGCAAAGTACTCCTGGCCACTATTATGCTGGTGGATTGGTCTAGCCTCGACTCTCATGGCGTTCCATTGTAAGTAATTAATACCTTTTAGGTGCCTTAGCAACTCTGTTTGTGTTTATTGAGCTCGAGTCACCCCACTATTATTGCCGGTGGGCCGGTCACTTGTGGGACGAAGTCCACACTACTATTATTTGCCGGTGGATCGGTCACTTGCGGGACAATATTCCACACCACTATTCTTAACCGGTGGATCGGCTGGTTCCTGCTCACATGGTGTTCCATTATAAGTAATTAATACCTTTTAGGTGCCTTAGCAACTCTGTTTGTGTTTATTGAGCTCGAGTCACCCCACTATTATTGCCGGTGGGCCGGTCACTTGTGGGACAAAGTCCACACTACTATTATTTGTCGGTGGATTGGTCACTTGCGGGACAATATTCCACACTACTATTCCTAACCGGTGGATCGGCTGGACCCGGCTCAATAATCTTTCACTTAAAGTGATTAATGTCTTAAGTATTTTATTCAAAACTTTCGCCCAAATATGCATGACTAACTCCTACTATTCTTATCCTCCAAACCCTAGTTGACCAGACCATAATATGGAAACCATCACCAACCCTAACTTCCACGTAAACCGTAACTCCCATACAACCATTAACTCCCATGCAACCCTAGCTCCCATGCAAACTCTAAAACCACCATGCAAAACCTAACACCACCATGCAAATCCTAACACCTCCATGCAAACCCTCATACCACCATGCAAACCCTAATACCACCATGCATGCAAACATTAACTCCATGCCAACCCCCAATTCTATGCAAACATTATGATACTCCCATCATATTTATACGAACCCTATCATGCATGTCTTATGGGCCATACCATATAATAATATCACAGCTCCAACATATAATACACATGCCACAAATAATGTACGATCTTACCTTAACTCTATATCATGCTGCACATATGATAGATATACAAATACACATAAAATACATTATAATTCACAACACATGGCATGCATGGCATATAAAACACATAATTACACAAACGACCTTAGTACTCTCTTACCTAAAATGTCACCTGTCTTGGAGCACACTCCTATACCTCTTGAGGGCTTTGACTGGGCTCACCTATTATGGGGGAAAAACTAGAATTAGGTTTCCTCCTAAAAATACTATTATTTACTAACTTATCTTAAGACTTGGTTTTTAATTAAAATAATACTATACTAAAATTAACTATACAAAATACTACTAAAAACTCTAATAATAATATGAATGCAATTTAAAACGAATGGTGATATAAAGGTTTCTACCCTTCACCAAAATAATGCTACTAATGATAATAATAATAATAATAATAATAATAATAATAATAGTTTTAATAATAATAAAATATTAGTAATAATAATATTATTAATAATAGTAAAAGTAGTAATAATAGTAATAAAATACAAGGGTGCGAATCCTCAACTTAAAATAGGGCTTCAGCCCTTCTTAGGTTATTAACAATAATAATAAAATAATAATATTAATAATGATAATAAAACTTATAATAATATAAATAAATGCCCAAAATTCAAAACTAACATCTCATTTAACTTAAGACTACTCTCGACCCTGCTAAGAAAATTTAGCATTAATATTACATCCAATAATAATAATTATTATTATTATAATTGAATAAACATTAACATTTGGAATAAAAATAGAATAAATTTAAATAAATAGGGGAGAAGGGCTGAGAGGGTCTAGGGTTTCACATTGAGTTGGCTGAGATGGGTGGCACCGACGGTGGTCCACGGCGACGACGGTGGAGGACGGTTCGTCTGAAATCACGGTGGTGCACAGGTTAACTCTTAGGGTTTCGGGGAAAGAAATTTCGAAAACACACAAACAAGGGGTATTTATAAAGTTTAGAGGGAATGGTAGGGTTCTGGGAGTCGGTATCAGGGTATTGCATGTTGGGTTTGGGGTGGCTGGCGATGTTAATCGGCCGGCACAATTTTTGGTCGGGGTTGACCCTTCATGAAGGAATAGGGAGAAATCGAGCGAGAGATGAGGAAAACAGATTATACCAAGTTGATCTGCGAGTCAAGGGGAAGATAAAGAGGGGAGAAACGACCGGGCAAGTCAAGCATGACCGGCGGCGCCATTTTTGGGGCTTGAAGGTGCAGGTCAACGGTGGAGGAGGAAGGAGGAAGAAGGAGGTGAATCGGGCAGTCGAGGAAAAAGAAAAGAAAAAGGAGAAGAACCGTCCGGTTGGCGTTGGTTATATTGTTTTAAATGGAACGTGGCGTTTTAGGGAGAAAAGACACAGAAAGCAGCGTTTCAACTACTGAAGGAAGGAAGAAAGAACGGCACTGGGCTGTGAGAGAAGAAGAAGAAAAGGATTGGGTCGCGTCGGCAGGCCCAATCAGTAGGAAGAGAAAGAGAAAAAGAAAAAGAAGAAAAGAATGAAAAAGAAAGGAAAGAAAGAAAAAGGAGGGAAGAAAAAAAATGTATAAAATTTTGGGGGTGTTACAATCTCTCTTTAAATGATCCATGTTTTTTTTTCGATATATGTTTTCACCCTAGACATGCATGTTCTTTGGACTACCCGCTCACACAATCCATCTACTCCTATTCTCCTGAAAGGGCCTATCCCATATCTTGGGACTTCTATGCCTCCTGATACGCCCATACATCCTTTCTTTCTTTTCCTCTCTTACCACGAATACCCAACTCCTAAGTGTGTGGGTTGAGGCCTACTTCCTCATACATTTGAGTCAACTCACTAGCGCCCTCTAGGATTTCCTTCGAGAAACCCTAATTTGACCTATATGGCCCAACCTTCCTCTATCCCACATAACTCATGTTTCCTTGCCCCCAACTCATCACCTCACTCGATTCATCCTCAAGTATCCCACTTTTACTTCCCATTTTTCACACATGACTACGAAACCCTAGTTGGTCACCCCAAACCCTATCACATCTCTTTTCTCATATGTTATTCCCCCCATCACTCTCACTTGCCATCCCCTCTTTCACATGACACACACTCACCCTCCATGTGACATCCTTCCACTCTTACCCTATATTCCAATCCTCTCCATTATTTCTCCCTTCCACAATATCCTCTGCTTAGGGTTTTCCTCTCAAACCCTAGCCAAGTTCCCCATGGACCCTTATACCAACCTACGTACTATTTTTCACCCATGGACCTAATCACCCCAACATCTCTTCCCTTACTTTACTTAAACCTCAAGTCAACTTATCCCACATAATGATAATCCCCATGTAAATACTATCAATCCCATGCAAACCCTAGACTCCCCATGCAAGATTCACTTCACTCTCTCTCATTTTGTCCATATTATCCTTTTATTTGTCCGCCCATAAGTCATGAGGCAATTAGGTCATTCTCACTTCTCTCTAATTAACTCACTTCATTTTCCCCTTTTCCCCCTTTCATCCTTTCACCCCACACCATATCTTTAAATCATACTAGCATGCATGTCCTAAAGGGCCACATCACATAAGCACCACAAGCACAACATATATATCATTTTACACATGCCATAAGGAGAATACGTATGCTTACCTTAGCTTCGCACTACGCTACAAGTAAGTAGTCATAATCACATAACGTACACAAACGTATCATAACACATTGTATACAAAGCACATAGTACACATATTAGGCCTTAACTACATCCTTACCTAAAATGACACTAGGCTTGGAGCACACTCTTACGCCTCCTTAGAGTTTGGACTTGGTTCACCTATAAGAGGAAAATACTAGGGTTAACTTCCCTCTTACCAACATTATCATTATTTCCTACTTACCTTTATCATAACCTAGTATTAGGGATATTAATAATAATAGTAGCTTTATTAGTAAAAGTAAGGATATCATCCTTAAAATTGTTAATTATGCTATTATTAGCCAAAATAAGTTTAGGTGGTTATAGTGGTTAATGATAAGGTATTCTTAATAATATTAGCAATAATAAAGATAATAACTTTAATAATAATGATGATGATGATGATGATAATTCAAATAATAATCATAATAATAATAATAATACTAGTGATAATAAAAATAGTAACGATAATGATAACAACAACAACAACAACAACAACAACAACAACAATAATAATAATAATAGTTCAAATAATAATAATAATAATAATAATAATACTAGTAACATCAATGTTAACAACAACAACAACAATACTAATACTAAGAGTGATAATGATAATGATAATAATAATAGTTATAATAATAATAATAATAGCACTAATAAAAATAAAATAATAATTACACTAATTATACTTAAGGGTTGAGAAGGTTGGAGTGGTGGTGGTGGCGCAACAAGGGTGGCGGCGTAGGTGTTGGTGGTTGTGGTGGCCAAAGGTGTAACACCCCTGAAATTCACTAATGAAAAAATTTATTTTATTAAAAGAAATAGCGGAAGCAAAGAAAATGAATTTGTGAAATTCGGGGATATTACTGCCACACTTAGTACTAGACTGGTTCACTTCTAGCGTTCTAGTACCAAGTTCTAAGGCTAAAAGAATCAAATAAAATTTGCTAGAAATTCAAACCGTATTTAAATCAGAGTAGTGCAATAAATATTTTACAATAATAGAATCCACCAAGGGTGGTTACAAGAACAAATATTACATTTAAACCGAAATTAAAAGGAGAAAGAGTGAACCCCTAGAAATTTCCATACAATCCTTACGTTCTTTCCCATTATCCACTTGAATAGCACCTGAAACGGACCTGTAAGGGACACTGCTCGTTGAATAGGCAGGAGCCCATGAATGCAACCCTTCAGTACTATGGTACTGAGTAACCCTTTAAACCACACTAAAAGATAGGCCCGCATGCAACACATCATGCATAATAGTACACACGTATAATAGGAAATGCATACACAACTTTTACATACTTAGCAAGTCCATCACATATTAATAGATCATAACGTGAAATCAAAACCTTTGGTCCTTAAGCCATTAATCACTCATTATTCAAGCATCTCTCAGATTATATCTATGTGAGTGTGGGAACCTCACTATTATAGCCGGTGTACCGAAAACATATAGGGTAGAATACTCCTAACCACTATTATTTGCCAGTGGATCAGTCTCCAGGGCAGAAGGCTCCTGGGCACTATTATTGCTGGTGGATCGGTCTGGCCCCGACTCACATGGTGTTCCACTATAAGTGATTAGTATTTTTCATGATTTATTCACATCCAAGATTTGGTTTATTAAGCTCGAGACCCCCACTATTATAGCCGATGGACCAGAATACATATATACATCTTCCAGGGTAAAGCACTCCTAGGCCACAATTATAATCGGTGGACTGGTACACATATACATCTTCTAGTGCAAAGCGCTCTTGGGCCACTATTATAACCGATGGACCGGTATTCATAACATAATCCATCTAGGCTCGGCTCAATTGTCTTTTACTTTACATGTAACACCCCCAAAATTCACTATTGAAAAGTTTCATTTTATTAAAGGATTCCATTGAAGCAAGTAAATAAAAAATGGTGAATTTTAGGGATATTACCGCTGTGATCAGTACAAGCCCGGCCCTTAGTCGGTCTCGTCTAACCACAAGGCTAAAGAAAGATTCCAACCATCATAATTCAAACTCAAAACAAGGCTTCATAAGGGCATTGAAACATTCACAAGATAGAAATTAGAATACGCGAAAAAGAGTTTACAATCTAGAATACATAATTAAAATTCCTCAAAGGGAATAAAGGCTACAGTACGATAAAAATTAAGTCTAAGTAAACCAGTATAAAATAAAGGAACATAGAAAGTAAATTCGACCACGCCGCTCTCGATCCCCATGCCAAGTCCATGCTCAACTCTCCGCCCTGCCCAATGCCTCGTAAGCATCAAAGGTATCAAAAACAGTATCACTAACCTACACAAAGTCAAAGGGGCCTTCTACTCATGGGAATGAGCAGCACCCAAGAAACGGGTGGTCAGTACGCTATGTACTGAGTAAGGTAACCACGCATCTAAGACCAACACACAGTCATATAACACAAGCATGATCACATAAATAGCATACAATCATCACAGATAAATAAAAGCCAAGTTATAGTCTGGATAAACTGATTATTTAATTCTCTAGTGAATGCTCGTTTACACCATGCTCTTTATCAATCCATGCGAGTACGGGAACCCCACTATTATAGCCGGTGGATTGAAAACGTAGAGGGCAGAACACACTTGACCACTATTATATGCTGGTGGATCAGTCTCTAAGGAAAGATGCTCCTAGCTACTATTATACCCATGGATCGGTCTGGCCCTGACTCTCATGGTGTTCCACTGTAAGTACTTAGTGTATTTTACGTATCTTATCAAACTTAGGGTTTGGTTTATTGAGTTTGGGATCCCCCACTATTATAGCTAGTGGATTGATCACGTATAGGGCAGAACACATCTGACCACTATTATATGCCAATGGATCGGTCTCTATGGCACCCCGGCACCTGGCCACTATTATGCCAGTAGATCGGTCTGGGCCTGGCTCAATAATATTCCACTTTAAATGATTAGTGTCTTACTATGTCTTATTCAACAAGATTCACCCTAGACATGTATGTCAAACTCCATCTACACTTATCCTCCCAAGAGGGCCCATCCAATATCTTGAGACTTCTGCACCTCCTAACACAACCCAACATCCTTTCCTTTTTCCACTTACTCACACTAGAGGCCCAACTCCTAAGTGTGTGGGTCAAGGCCCACTACCTTACACCCTCCAAGTCCACTCATTACCTTACCCTAGGGTTTTCTCTAGAAACCCTAATGTAGGCCTATGTGGCCCATCCTTCCCTACCTTACACAACTAAGGCTGTTTTAACACCCCACACATCATCTCCCTTAGATTCAACCCTCATCATTTCACTTTACTCCCCCAAATACACGTGTGACCACGAAACCCTAGTTAGCCACACTAAACCCTAGTTGGCCACACCAAACCTTAGCATCCTTCTTTTCCACATGTCACCCCTCCATTTCTCACCTTCCATCCTTTCTTTCCCATGATACCTATAATCACCTTACACATGACATTCTTCCACCCTCATCTTATACTCCACTCTCCCTTAATTACTTTTACAACCCTCTTAGATTAGGGTTTTCCTCCTAAACCCTAGCCATGTCTCCTATGCACCCTTATACTAACCCACGTACTATTTTTCACCCAAAGCCTCCAATTACCCAAAAAACTCTTCCCTTACCTTACTTACATCCCAAGACAACTTTTCACATGTAAAGATCATCTCCATACAGACTCTATCTATCACATGCAAACCCTTGAAGTTTTCATGCAAAACCCTAGAATCTCCCATGCAAAGTTCACCCACTCTTTTATTTTATTCATAGTCCCCTCTTATTTGTCCTTTTCATGGATCATGAGATATTTAGGTTAATCCCATATCCCTTGGTCAACTCACTTCCCCATTTTCCTTTTTCATCCTCTCACCCCATATCATTACATTAAATATCCTAGCATGCATGTCCTAAAGGGGCCACATCACATCTTATCATAATTACAACATATACATATTATACGCATGCCATAAGAAAACATATGAGCATACCTCAACTCCAAGCTACGCTACACATAAAACAGTTATAATAAAAATCATAAGATACACAATATATCATGGTATATGGCATACAAGGCATACAAGGCATACAAGGCACATAACACGCATAGGGCCTTAGCTACATTTTTTCCTAATACGACATCGGTCTTGGAGCACACTCCTATGCTTCCTTAGGGTCTTGACTAGGTTCACCTAGGGTTGGTGGTGACTGGCAGCACCGAAGGCAGCGCACGGCATCGACGATAGTAGGAACGAGGAAAAAGGGTGGAAAATGGGGTGTTTAAGGTAGGAGAGGGGGATTTAAGGTGGTGGAGGATGCCTACGTTAAGAGGGCTGAAGTGGTGGTGGTGGTGGCGTAGCCAAAGGCGGCGGCGTTGTAGGGGCTGAGAGTGGTGGAGAGGGAGGAAGGGAGGAGGAGAGGGAGGTAGGGAAAAAGGAAGGTAGGGGAAGGTAAAGGAGATTCTGCTGGTGATTTTGAAGGGTAGAAGGAGTGGTGGTTGCGGTGGGAGTGGCGCTGGATGGCGATGCAAAAGGCAGTGGTGGCTGGATTAAGGTTGGTCAAATGTCCAACTTTGCACAACCAAGGCAGCTTGTGCAAGGAGGATTGAGGGTGGTGAGGGGTGTAGCTCGGTGGAGGGTGGTGCAGGGAGTCATTTGGGTGGTGGTTTGGGCTACGATGCTAGATGGCAGCGGTGGGACAAGCAGCTGAACACGCAGTGGCGACAAGAGGGTGTAGATTTCTGGGTTGAGGAAAAAAAAGAGTTGAATTGAGGGGTATTTATAGGCTATGGATGAGGGGGAATAATTTAGGGGGAAGAGGGAAGGTTGGCGGCATGCGTGCAAGTTGTCAGCCGACGACACATGGCCGGTGTAGGCCTGTAATTTTTGTAGGGTCTGATAGTTCGGGAAGGGCAAAAGGAAGGGAGAGAGAGGGCGTGATTGGGTGGAGGAGAGAGAGGGAATGATGGGGAAGAGGGTAAGGGTGGCAGGCCGGCATGCGCCTGTGTAGAGGCTACATGTCTGCACCGAGAAATGGAGGGGTTGAGTATTGAGGAGAGGGAAGGTCGGGGGAGAAGGATAAAGGGAGAAGAAGGGGCAGCCAGTCTGTCCAGGGATAAAAGAAGAAAAAGAAAGAAAGCCGGACCGGGCCAGTCGGCCGGCAAGGGAGAAAGTAAGTCAGTGGTGGGCCTGAGCCGCATGGGAGGAAAGGGGAAGTCTAAGTCGTGAGGTGGGTTGGCCTAGATTGGGGAAAGAAAAGGGAAGGAAGGAAAAGAGAAAGGAGAGGAAGGAAAGAAAAGAAAAGAAAAGAGAGGGGAAAAAGGAAAAAAAGAAAAGAAAAATAGGTGTGTTGGGGTATTTAAAATATTTTGATATTTTGGGATATTTAAAAATAATAATATTTTAACAAAATAATAATTAAATTTTCTTTTTAGGTTAATTTAGGATTTTTGAAATATTTTTCCTAAATTCCATTTTAATTAGCAAAATACGCAATTTTTTTTTCAATTAAATTATTTATTACTTTGCTCTTGATTTTGCCTTAATTTCTTCCTCTTATTTTAATGGAATAATTAATTTAATTAATTTTCCTAATAAATCCTTAATTTGCCATAATTCTCTCAATTAGGGTTTTGGGGTATTTCAATCACTACATGCTATCCTCCATTATCTTTCCTAAAGTAAGATTAGGGTTAGACATAACCTTCAAGGACTTGTATAGGGTAGATCACATTCTTTCCTCTACCCTAATACACTTTAGAGCTGACATTTTTCAACATATATCTCATATGGCTGGGCACAGTCAGATAACCCTTCGGTATGAATCTTTTCTTATGCAAATTTATTGTGACTTCAAAGTTAATTTTGGAGAATTTCCAACCACCCCACTTCATTTGCTTAATGGGTTTGACATACTAGATACAGTTACCTTTCACAAAATGGGCTATCAAATAATTATGGGTGGCTACACACTTGAACTTGCACCTAAGGCTTTTGCCTCACTACATCGCAGCGGTCACCTATATATATCATCTAGACTAAAGATTTCATAGCATGTGGAAGATAATCTACCACCTCCATCAGATGACCATGTGCCTCCAATCAATATACCATTCTCATCCACCAGGGGAGCCTCTGCATCCACCATTACCCCTTCCACCTCCTATACCTCCTCTATTTGGTTGTGTGCCACTTGCCAATGTCCATGATATTCTTCTTCATGTCATTGGGATTTTTGCCTCCATGGAGAAAAGACATAGTTTTATGGAGATAAAGTCTCGTGTGCTACACTCTCTGATATAACCCTACTTTGTGCCACACCATCAGAATCACATAGACACTCATCCAGGTGATGTGTTTGTCCATGAGGACCATCACACTACTTCTACCCTTTCCGATCATGACATTACTCCTTCTTCTGATCCCATATTTGATGATTCCCTCAATGATGCAAATAGGATTAGATGTGTTGCTATTGAGACAACTGACTCAAAGAACACTGCAAGTGAGGATTTCAACATCCAGTTCATGCCTAGTGTCACTACTCTAGCTACATCCTTAGCCTCACCCACCTCAGGTCTTCCTTGATAAAGACTTATACATTTATCTTAGGTTTTGCTTTGTCATAGCTTTCTCCTTCAACATGTATTGCTTGTGTGTTATCTATCTTTTATATAACTAAATGCTAATTATTAATGAGATATTAAATTCTCTCTCTCTCTCTCTCTCTCTCTCTCTCTCTCATATCTATCACTTCTAGTTGCACATTATTCTGCTTGTTCATTCATTTAAAAAAATCACCTACAAGCTTTCACCTTATGGGAGAAATGGGCATGATAGCCATCAACGTGATAATAATAGAAGAGGACATGATCATAATCATCCAAGTGCTTCACAAAACTCAATAGCTAATGTCGTAGAACCCAATGTTTATAACCTTTGATAGATTTTTGTTGTTGTTGTATTGTATGTTGTTTTATTTTTTAGTGTAAGTAGTTGAATAAGTTAAAGTATGTAATGATAAACATTTGTACTAAATGACGTTAGTATGTAATTTTGGAGACCCTTCGATAGGTTGTTGTTGTTGTTGTATTGCATGTTGCATAATCTTATCCAATGTAATTTAAAGTATTGGGTATGTCGTTATTACATTCATTAGATTTACACACATTATTTGTATGTGTTATATCTTACAGGTTTCATTTAGCCCCATGGATCCTATATATGGTATTTTTTTTAGGGTCTGAAGACTAGTCCGTTTTGGTAGAACCACACAGACACTAGTCATCTGACATTTGGCATGGAAAGGTTCTTGCTGATATAGTTGTACACTTTTTTCCTTTAATTTTTTCACTTGTCTTATATAAAAACCCTAGTATTTTATATTTTTTTTAATGATATATTGTTGGGTGTGGATGAAAAGTTAAAGTGTTAATGTTATTGTGGGGATATGTGGATCTCATATCCAAGGGTCCATAGATATTTGGTCATTTATGATTTTATTGATGTGCTGCACTTATGATACATATAGCTTCACATGCCCCTAATCCCAATGATAGTTGAAAGGTGGTGTTTAGTAAAGCATACTTTTCATATGAGAGAAGGTGAGATGACAATCATGCTTGAAGATGTTGTTGTGATGTTAGGGTTACCTTTTGGTGGGATACTAATAGCTGTAATGAAAGACATCAATCTTAGAAAATTATGCGTAGATTTTTTTAGATTAGAGCTATCATTATATCTAGTTTGGCTTAGTAAAAATTTGGAGACCTTCCTGATGAAGCTAACAAAATGCAGATACAGTTGCATGCTAAGGCATAGATCCTTATAGTGATAGGGAAGTTGTTATTCCTTACTAAATAAGGTCATTGGTTGTCATTACTATTTCTATATTTATACACGACATAGATTACATGCTTAATTTTATTTGAGACTTGGCTATATTAGCTAGTCTATATTGTGGTTTATGTCTTTCTTCACATAGTGGTACTAAAGAGATTGCTAGCTGGTTATTGCTACTACATGTACTTATTTTTGGATATCGTATGTTATATTTTTCATTGATATCGTGTGTTGTTATAACTAATCGTCATCTTATAGCTCTGGTCATGGGAAAGGATTCCCATGGTAGTAGTAGATCACCGTGAATGCTTGCCTAACATTAACACTAATGTTGTCAATGAGGTTGAAGTAAGGGCAACATTAGTGTAAAGGTTATTAATTGTCTATGACAATATTTTTATTGTAATGTGACTTGATTATCCTACTTTAAGGATATATTTGTGATGGGTGGAAACTTTTCATAGATGGGCATAAATAAAAATCCCTTACAGAAATCCCTTTAGGTCTTTAGGGTTTTTGTAAGGACTATTTAGATTTGATGAGTGAGGTATGCATGAATACCCATTTTCCCAATTGTTCCCAATTTTTTAAAAGATATACTCAATATTGATATGTTTTTAATTGAACATACATTGAGCAAGTGATATGGATTCCTTATGTTGATATGTATGATGATCTCCCACCATCAATCTTAGCTAATCGTGTGTTATAGACCAGGCATGGTCTAATTATTTGGCATGCATTTGTAGAGTTATATTTTGCTGGCCATGTGTTGAGATAATTTGTTATGGTGCAACTAGTTCCTACATTAACATGCCGATTGAATGATGAAATTCATAAAATAGATGGGTGTAGTATGCACTTCACAAATTGGAAAGAATTCCACATGCATTGCATTAAGGAATTAATTCATAGCGTGGATGTTGCCACTGCAGCATACAATGAATGTCCTAATGCTTTGCAATTCAATGCCAATTATTTGGACTATTACTAGCACATCACCCAGTTTCTCATTGCACCACCCACTTTACCGTAGGAGCACTAGATCACACATCTCAATATCTACTACATGCAAGCATAATAATAAAGCCGATACAACATGCTATTGTGTAAGGTGTATAGTATGCTATTTGTTTCATTAGGGGTATGGTGTTATTAATTCAATATTTTTTATGATAATAACTTAAAGACTATAAATTCCATGGTTGGAAAAATGAAGTGTGCATCTGAAATCTCAACTAACTGTCGAATACCAAAGAGCAATAAACGAAGTAGTATCCATGGGTGAGGCTTGTTTATAAGAAGTTGGTGAATAAGTGGAAGAATCTAAGGAAGAAGAACAAGTACAAGAGAAAGAGTCCAGTGGAAGTGCAAGCAATAGAGGTTGAGGTAAGAGGAGATGATGGTGTATGGTGTAAACATAATGAGTTATGGTGTTCAAATGATGGAGTATGGTGTAGAAATAATGGGGTGCAGTGTACAAATAATGGGGTATGGTGCTATATTATATAATACGGTTATAACAAACTATTCTATATTATATAGTATAATAGAATGGTTGAAAATTGTATAATACAATAATAATAAAGTAATAATTCCTTCTTTTCATGGAATGAGATGACCTAGACATATTTCATAGATAATGTGTTGCCTCATAGTTAAGACATATTCCTATAAAATATTAATAATTACGTTATTGTAAATGATGTAAAATGAAAATAAACATAGCATGGTGTAAAATTATGAAATATGTTGGTTAAAATTGAATTACTCCTCCATTGATGGCAAATGATGCCATGAATGCCAACATCTACACCCCACAATCATTCGTACGAAAGTAGTGCAAATGTTATATTCATTGGTATAATTATATAAATATAACTTTTAAACATAATGATATATACATGACGTCAACTTACCCATTCAAGTGTTGAGGTAAATCAGAACTAATGATAATAATATAACTATTCACACTAATTATTTGGTAGACACCTTTGGTAACATGCTAATATATTTAATGCAACATAATTTAACTATTTTACAAAAAATGCTTCAATATACCATTGATATACACATACCAAATTCCTTACAATCTTATAAAACCTCTTGCTCTCCATTGAATTGAACCAATAAAAACATTTATCATCATGGTCCGCAACAAGAATCATCCAATGCCCCTCATAACACAATGATATAAAAAACTGACATAAAAAATAGAAATTAATATTTCTTTGACTAATTTTAACATTTGCTTTAATTATAAACTTATTAATGTTCATACCTTTGATTAAGAAGGTGACAATTGAGATTCGATGGTGGTCAAAAAAATTAATGTCTTCTCTTCTAAATTATCAATACTATACGCTAGCTGTGCTGACATATTGACAAACTAAATTTGTAGTTCATAGAATATAATAGTACCATCACTAATTACATAGTGTAATAATGAAATATTACTCCAAACTTTTCAATCACAATGCATGTTGTGTCATCTCAGAGAGCATCCAGTTTTATCATCATATGCGTGTATGCTTGAACAATGGGTGTAGTTACCCAATTATCAATCTCCTGTAGCATTTGTATGATAAATTCCACAAGTAAAGCCATATGATTCATTCTGAGCATAATAAAAAAAATCTATATAACAAACTTACCATTATACATAGTGGTATTTTATTCATGACATAGTTACATCACAACATCACTTACCCATTATTGGAAGTTTGTAGCCAATTATTCACTGATTAAATTACATGGCTATCAAGTTGGTAAAATATATTCAACTATAGTTAATCATCCTATACATAGGGATAGAAAAGGATAGAGAAAACTAATGGAAGATAGATCATAAATACGTTTAACACACATACATATGTGTAGTTCTTCTAAAGTGCATGTCATTTGATTTTAATTTCCAACTTTTTTTTCTTCAATGCTTCATGCAAACTATGAAGCTCCTAACTAGGTTTCAAAGACTAGCCATGCTCCTTAATCCTTTTATCAATGTTTGAAATGGAGTAATACATGTCTTTAAACAGACTATCATCAACAATTACTCTAAACTCTGTAACACTTTCATTTCCATGATGGTCTTCATTAAATGAGGTGGATATTGACATTTCAAAATCAAAACTTATGCCAACCTAGCATTCTATTAAGCATACACTGTGCTCTTGTTGTAAAAAAATTATATTTCTTTGTATTTTATATTCTAGTCGGGAAGAGCGGGGTACTGATGATAATATAATGACCATAATAAAATATTTTAGTGTAAGCACTTATGTATAGAGAGAAAATGAGTTATTAAAATATACATAATTATATCCAAAAATATATCATATCAAAGTTGATGATGAACATGAAGCAAAATTATATGAATACACTTCATTCACAATTAAGTTGATCTCTTGTTCATTTTGTTGTAGTTGAACAATAACCTACAAACCTGTCATAACACTGTCTAAGTTTTTATGAACATTATATGAAATCAAATACATTGATTTATGACCAAACTAACATTTTCTTCAAAATCCTCTCTCTTCTGTAATGCTTCTATTGATTGTTTAAAAATCCTCCCCTTCTTATAACTTTTAATTAGAGGCCACAAATTCATATCCAAGGAAGGATTATACAATGGTAAATGGTCAATAGTCCAAACCTAACACATTGTTAAAGCCACACACACACACACACACACACACACACACACACTACAACATAAATATTTACAAACATTCATTTTGAATTTATTACCTTCAAGATAGGAGCACATCTACACAAGCAAAATTCTAATTTTGATTTGCTTTTATAAAATGCATTTAAGCCTTCTTCCACTAGAAACTTGTACACTAAAAAACCCCATGCATAATATGATTGATGTTAAAAATCATCTAAAAGTCTAGTAAACTTACACCACATTACTCAGAATGGTGTCACAAATAAAAAGATCACAAACTATATATAATAAATATAATAACAACTTATTTATCAGTCTAGTTCAATTGAAAATTGATTAATGCTTTAATGATCCATTTTATCATTTAAGGAGATATGGGTCTAATATTTTTCACCCTTACAAATAAGTTCTAAAAATACCAAGTATGTGGTCAGTATCTAATTTTATTAGAATGCAATAGACTCTAAGTTCTAAAATTAAAGATATTTCGACTACTTTAAAAGGGATGCATCTACTTCATATGTTGAATCATTTACTTTCTTCATCCCAAGAAGATAATAACTAACCTAATAAGTTATCTCTTATATCCATATCAGTCATTTATGTTAATATAACAAACAAAGTCATTGCAAACATTACCTTTTGCACATTTGATAAACAATTATAAAAATTGTCTAGTTCATTAATTTTGCGTGAATGTATAATTTAGTTTGCTATGAAAATGTGACAGTTAATTTTAACTATTAATTATTATAAATTTATTAATCTCAGCATAACATTTTACCTTATAATATCATAAGCCAATTTATGTTAGTCGTAAACAAATGTAAATAATAAACACATATGAACATTTATTTATTTACTTATTAACTAAAAACTACATTTCATGTAAGAATATTCAATAAATATTCATATCTACAACCATAAAAACAACATATATATATATATATATATATATATATATATATATATATATATATATATATATATATATATATATATAATGATAGTAATAAAACCTTAAACACATAATAACAAGCATAACCTATAGTTTACCTAAATTAAGCCATATGTAAGAATATGATCATATGCTATCAACTTTTGGACAAAAAGCTAGACAAAATTATGAAATGTTATCATAAAAGAATAATTGCACAAATCATTTTGAACGTAAAAATCATTACCTAAAATTATTAGATGAAAGCGTAAGGTGAAATGAAGTTTGCAGATTCAGTCGGATAGGATATGGAAGAGGGAATTTTTGATAGGGTTGAAGTTATAGTTTGAGAGATATTTGAAGATAAAGGTGTTAATTTTGGGAAGAAGAGAGTGAGAGAAAGAAAATGAAGTTGGGTGTTGGCATGAAGGAAGACGATTTGTATTTAGGGCTCCATAAGTATGCCTAACCTTCATATGTGTATACTTAATAAAACAAGCCTGATCATTATGAATTGTTATTTAAATTCATGGACTAATTTCAATCAAACATGCTTGATCATCAGGTGTATTTTAGTAGATTCTAACATCGTTACAAATGGAGGGCTTTTTTGGTTGTTTAACTAAAAGGGTTATTTTAGTATTTGATGTACAAAAATAAACCATTTTGGTAATTGGTTCCTTTGGACCCACCAAAGGCATTTCCACTAGCTTTTCCTCTAGGAATTATAGAAACAAGGAAAGTTATCAAGAAGAGTGGGACCTCGAAGAGACAAAGTAGAAACAAAGGTAACTAATAAATTAGTGGAAAATATAAGTAAAAGAGAATGAGGAAATCTTCAAACCGAAAGGGTAATTCAATTGCAAGGGAGACACCAGATAAAAAAGGGAAAACACTTGTCACTAGTACATTTTGACCTGTTATTAGCATTGATGAACAAGTGGGGTTGAGTAATCAAGTGCCTCATTAGTGTGAATAATGTTTATTATTTGTTAGAACTATAGGGGGTTTAACATCCCCCATGTAGTTTTTCATCTTTGGGATCTTATCTAGATAAACCATCCCTTTATTCTCTTGTATGAAAATAAAACTTTCAACCTATGAGTTTAATAAAATAAAATTTCATCATCTTGACTATGATGGTCTCTCAATTGATAGAATATGGATAAGTGGAGGCTTGGCATTAATTTGAAAACAAAAACTTAATGTTACCCTTTTGTCTATATCCATTCACCACATGGATGTCAAAGTGGAAGTCTTAGTTAGTAGTTGTATATGGCACTTTACTGGCTTCTATGGATGGTCGTATACCTACAAGAAGCATATGTATTAGGAAATCCATTTTCTTTATGAGCAATTCTCCCTATCATGGCTTGTTAGGGTGATTTTAATGAAATTCTATACAGTTTTGAAAATTTTGGAGGACCTATATAGGACTATAGGCATATAACTTTGTATGAGGATGTCTTGGATGAATGTGGCTTTTCAGACTTGGGATTTTTGGGCTACTAATTTACATATACTAGTAGTTGTGGTGGGGATGCTACTATTTAGTGTCGATTAGATTGTATGGTTGCTAACCCTTCTCGGATAGGTGATTTTGCTAGATTCTCTGTTATTCACTTGGCTATAAGCTGGTCCAATTATGCTTCAATACTTCTCCACTTCTACTAGTATACCTAATTATGATGATAATGACATTTTTGCTTAAAAAAAATGTGAACCTCTCACCTAAGCTATAAAGAGGTACTCTGAGACTGTTGGAGAGAGCTTGAAAATGTTTAGGCTTTGTTGATGTTGAAAATTGAGGATTGTGCGTGTTGCTTCAAAGGATGGGATAATACCATTTTTGATGACATATGAACTAAGATACTTTTTTTAAGGCCCATCTATAAAAATTGGATGGCTAGAAGCTTCTAAACCATTTGATTAAGGACAAGAAATGGGTGGTTGGAGAATTGGGGGATCCGCTCAAATGAGAAGGAGAAATGTGGAAGAAAATATCAAGAAATATGGAGATCAAGGTATGGATGCTAACACAAGCCTTTTTCATCAAAAATCCTCTGCTAGGTGTAATAAATAAAATCATCAAGCTAGAGGATGAAAAGCAGGGGTGGTGGGCATAAGAGAAGGACATGGATGAAGTAGCTAAGATGCATTTTCAAATTTTTTTTTACTTCTTCCAAGTCATCAAACATTGAAGTGACCTCCAAGGAATGAAAAACAAGGTCACCAATGATATGGATGCTTCCTTAATTACACCTTTTATTAAGGTTGAAGTGTACTATGCTCTTTGTTAGATGTACCCCATAAATTCCTCAGGCCAAGATTATATGTATGCGATGTTCTATAAGGTACATCATGGGTCCAGAGGTTATCTCTTGTATGTTACATGCAATAGACGAAAACCCCTTACCCATTGAATTTAATCACAACTTTTTAGCTCTCATTCCTAAAACTAAGGTCACAAAGTGTATGACTAGAGTTAGGCCCATTAACTTATGAAACATGGTCTATAAATTAATTTCATGTCCTAGAAACAAACTGAAGAAGATCAATTTAAGCATCATTTTGAAGCACTAAAGTGGCTTTGCCCTAGGCAGGCTCATCGCTAACAACATTCTCACTACCTTTTAAGCATTTTATTATACCAAACATAAGAGATGGGGCAAAAGGAGTAAGGTGGCTTGAAAGATTGATATGAATAAGACCTACAACAAGATCAACTGACTCTTCTTTGAAGGTATTATAGGAAGAATGGGTTTTGATACAAAATATATGTCTATAGTGATGAAACATGTGAGTTTTGTTACCTTCTCCTTGTTGTTCAAAAAATCCCATGGACCAACTTTTAGACCCCAACAAGGTATCTGCTAAAGGGAATCTATTTCACCTTCCCTCTTTATCTTATATGTGGAGGTATTTTTAACACTCATCTTGCACTAGATTACTTTTGAATGACCACATGGTATTAAGGTTTGCCGAGGAATCCCTAGGTGTCCTATCTATATTTTTGATGATGATATCATCTTTCTCTCAAGAGCCACATGTGAGGAGATTCTTCACTATAAGTATATTTTAGAGAGATATTGTGATGCTTCTAGCCAAGAAGTTAACTTGGAAAAATCTAATATTATCTTTAGTAGGAATGTAGCTTAAGAGTGTAGAGAAGAGTTAAGAAACCTTCTAGGAGTAGCATAAGTGTAGTCTTATAGCATTTACCTAGCTCTACAAACATTTTTTTTAGTTGATCTAAGAAGTATATCTTTAGAATACTCAAAAAGTATAGTTTCTATAAGCTTATGTGCTAGAACAATCTTTTATTGCATGTAAAGAAGGAGATCATGCTTAAAGCGGTAATATAGGTTATTCCCATATACACTATGACTGTATTCAAGCTCCTGACTTCTCTTTATAGTGACATACAACAAGTTATGGCTAGATTTGGGTGGTGTAAGTGATAAGACAAATGCAGCATCCATTGGCTTAGTTGGTACAAGCTTTGTGGCCAAAGAGAATTAGTGGTATGGGTTCCAAAACTTAACTCTTTACAACCACTACCTTTTAGGTAAAAAACTTTGGCAGTTGTTTAGCCAAAAATATTCTATCATTTCCAAAATCTATAAGGAAGAATATTATCTTAGATTCAACCTCCTTGATGCCCATATAAGGTTTAAATCAAGATTTAATTAACTTAGTGCATGGAAATCTAGATGGGTTTTGTTGACTGGTCTTCATTGGGAGATTTGGAATGGAAAGAGTGTTAGAGTCTAAGAGGACAAATGGATTCCAATACCTCATTCCTTTAGAATCATCATACCTCATAATGAGATGCTTACTAAAATGAAGGTGAGGGACTTAATGGTTTGCGACACTGATATCTAGGATGTAGAAAAGATCAATTCAATCCTCATGTCAATTGATGTCAAACAGATTTTTTCATATGCTTATTCATGAACACAATTTGAACAACAAAGTAGTTTAGCATTACTATAAGGATGACCACTATACAATAAAAAGTGTGTATAACCTACTAAGTAGTTTGGCTAAAAGAGACACACCTTCCTCATCTATTTAACACACACATGATGTGTGGAGGATAATTTAACATGCCAAAACCCTACCCCCTATCAAGTATTTTATACGAAGTTGTAGTCATTGCAAAGGTATCCCTACTACTAGTGAGTGTCTTTGAAGTGGTAGAAGGGAATCCATCATGCATGCTATCATTGAATGGCCACACGCAAAAGAGCTTGGGAGATGTTTCTTGATAAAGGCGGACTTGTATCTTGGGAAACTTTCTTGTAATGAGTGGTTGGCCTAGAGAATGCCAAGAACACTTAGATGGCTTGGATCCTTACTTATGCCTAGGTTATAGGGTGGAGGAGAAATGACCTAATTTTTTAGGATAAAGTCATTGACCCAAGACACACTCATGAATTCATTGAGCATATACTACTCTCACTTTGGAAACAAAATAAGGGGAGCACGTACAATGACACATTAGCTAATAGATGGAGTGTACCACCCATTGATAAAGTTAAAATGAACGTGGATGTGGTTAGGACCAGATGCAAATTGTTAGGCCATTGAGTATTTCTATCATGACTATAAAGGAATGGTTCATTTGGCTCATAAGTAGGTGGTGTAAGGTATTTAGTTAACTGAGGAAGCATAAGGCTTACCTATGCTCAATGCCATTAAATAGGCAAAGCTTTAGCAGTAGAAGGTCATCAATGAGTCAGAATCATTAGGATTGATATGCAATATAATAACCATGCAGTTAAAAGAGATGGAACGGTCATGAGTGGTGGGTAGTAGACGACTTCTAAGGAAGTGGTACCAAATTTTAATTTAGGGTAGGAGTTGTAGGTGATTGCAATGGTGAGCACCATTTGTGGTGACTCGCCATTTTGCTCCAGGCTTTGTAAGGGTGGAGAGTATGTCTATTGCTAAGTTATTGGTAGGATTGTCTCATCAATGACAAAAGAGGGAAGGTCGTAGAGGTTGTTGATTGTGGTGGAGAGGTAGGATACTGACTTTCCACAGACAAGCACATTTTTTTTTCATTTGGTGTCTAAATTGTTGTAAAATTCTAGGATGAATAGAGGGGAAAAATAGAGGGGATGTTGAAAAAAATTGGCCCAATGTTGGTGGTTGATGGGGCCAACAAGATATTGGGGTAGTTTAAAGATGGCGAAACCTCTTTCAAAGTAAAACTCTCAGTTGGTCAGAGTGTTGAAATGCTCCTAGGTATTGTCAGATCAGAAAATGATGAGGGAGTTGGAGGTTCTTTTTAGGCATTTGGTGGGGGAAGCAAAGGAACAGGTTACTTCATCATCTCCAGTGGATGAGAGTTTGTCAGATGATACTGAGAAGAGTGGTCACTTTTTTGAAGAATTAGGTTTCTTCTATCATTGAAGGCTTTTCCCTATAGCTTTGGTAGCAGAACGGGTACTGCATCTTGGCATGGTCTAATTAGAGATGGATGACGAGGAGGGAATGGGAATGGACATGCATAGAGGAGTGTTTTTTGTTGAGGTGGTGATAAGGGTGGTGTCAACGTGTTTAGGTGAAATGAGTTATGCAAAGGTCTCTACAAGGTAATCATCCAAAATGTACACTTCTTACAATGAGAGTTTACTCGGGACTTTTTTTGACATTAGAAGAGGAAAGGATGGTAGTGGAGGGGTGAGCATGGAGCTAATGAGACAAGACTAAAAAGAACGGGGGTGAAATTTTAAAAAGCAGTGCTGGACAAGTTGCGATGTACTAGAGAGAGAGTGAGAGAGTCGTAACTACATTCAGACTGGCAGCCTAACACTGGATATGAATGAATCTTCTTGCAAGAGAGGGAACGCCAGTGTATTCCTTCATATGACATGTGGTGCGTGTGCTCTACCCACTTTTCACCTACTTGGCTCCCTAGTAATAAAAGCATTGTTAGGGTAAGGATGATACAGTGGATTTTGTCGATACATAAGAGAATTCTTATGGGAATTATAAAGAATAATAGTTTAAAAGGCAGGGGATAAAATTTTAGGTTGCCTCCTATTAATGTTTGGTTTAATGTCCTCAACCAGACAACCTATAACAACCTTATGAGTTTTGTGGGGAAAGTTTTTAAACTTTCCTATTAAAATTTTTAACTCGATGAGGTTTTAATTAGTGACCATTGACTTTAAAGGTCCCTTTAGTTTTATGGTCTTTGAAATCCACAACTTTATAGGGATACACCTTGACAACTTCATAGGGTCTATACCATCTTGATTTTAATTTCTTAGGGAATAGCTTTAACCGTGAATTGTAGAGAAACACTAGCTACCCAGGATATAGCTCATTTGATTTGAGATGCTGGTCATGAAGTTTTTTGGTCATCGCATTGTACAACTAAGCACTCTTATATGAGGCATTTTGTAGCTCTTTGAGCTCATTCATCTGTAACTTTTGTGCCTCTCCTACAATAGCTAGATCAAAGTTGATCATTTTGAGTGCCCAATAGAATTTATGCTCTAATTTGATGGGTAGGTGATAAGCTGTTCCAAATATAATCCGATAAGGTGACATTCCCAAGGGAGTTTTAAATGTTTTCTTATACGCCTAAAGTACGTCATTTAACCTGGCTGACCAATCCTTTCTAGTAGGATTAAATACTTTCTCCAAAATTCTCTTAATTTCCATGTTAGCAAGCTTAGCTTGACCATTTAACTGTGGGTGATAGTCGGTGGCTACTCTGTGATGAATCATGTATTTGTGCATAAGTTGTTGGAACAGCTTATTGTAAATATGTGTGCCACTATCACTAATGATAGCCTTATGAGTTGTGAATCCTGATAGTATTATGTTAGAAGAAGAGGATCACCACCCTGGCATCATTTGTTAGTAGTGCATCAGCCTCTATCCATTTGGATACGTAATCCACTACTATTAGAATATATTTGTTGCTAAAGGAGGATGGGAATGAGCCCATGAAATCAATACCCCAAACATCAAATATTTCCACCTCTAATATGCCCGTTTGAGGCATTTCATTCTTCTACAAGATGTTTCCAGTTTGTTAGCATTACTCACACTTTTAGACTTCTACCCTAGCATCCTTGAATATGGTGGGCTAGTAAAATATACTTTAGAGAACCTTTGTTGTAGCACGTATACCTCCAAAATGACTAATATAGTGTGCATGATGACATGCAGCCAAAATTTCCTTCACCTCCTCTTCACTCACACATCTTCTCATCAATCCATTTGATCATTGGTGAAATGGGAATGGTTCATCCCAATAGAAATACTTGAGGTCATGGAAGAATTTCTTCAGTTGTTGTTGAGATTTATCAGGGGGCTATATTTTACACGCTAGATAGTTAGCAATGTCTGCATACCAGGGTGGTTGACCCTGCTTGACTGTTAAGAGTTGTTCATTAGGTACATTCTCCTTAATCTAAACCTATCTATGCTCTTTAGTGTATCCTTCCAATATGGAGAGATGGTATGTAACTTGATTATCCTTACACTGCTGATCCTTAATTTTAACATCAAACTCCTGTAAAATTGCAATCCATCTTAGGAAATGAGGTTTGACATTTTTTAGCAAGCAATAAGCGAATAGTAGTGTGGTCAGTATATACAATCATTTTAGTTCCTAAGAGATAATATTAAAATTTATCAAACGCCAACACTACTACCGGTAATTCTTTCTCAATAAAGGTGTAGTTCAATTGAGCCTCATTGAGTGTCTTACTAGCATAGTAAATGCTATCCTAGAACTGCTCCTATAGCGTAATTACTTATATCACACATCAACTCAAAGGGTAAGGTCCAGTCAGGTCCTATGATAATAGGGGCTTTAGTGAGTGCAGACTTTATTCACTCAAAAGCTTCCTTACACAACTCATCAAACTCAAAAATTTTATCCTATTCTAACAACTGACAAAGGAGTTTAGCAATTTTTGAGAAATATTTTATAAATCTTTGGTAAAATCTTGCATGTCCTAAAAAACTTCTCATACCCTTGACAATGGTTAGAGGGAGTAATTTATCAATAACCTCAATTTTTGCTTTGTCGACCTCCAATCCCTTGGGAGAAACCTTATGTCCCAAAATAAATCCTTCCTGACCATAAAATGACTTTTTTTTTACCAATTTAGAACTAAGTGTCTCTCTTCACACCTTATCAATTACTCTCTCTATGTTTATTAGGCAATCCTCAAAACTGTTACCAAAAATAGAAAAATAGTCCATAAAATTTTCTATAATTTCTTCTATGATATCTTTAAATATAGCCATCATGCACCACTGAAAAGTTGCGGGTGCATTACATAGGCCAAAAGGAATTTGTCAAAAGATGAATGTGCTATAGGGGTAAGTGAATGTGGTTTTATGTTGATCTTTGGGTGTGGTGGCTATTTAGTTATAGCTAGAGTATTCATCCAAGAAGCAATAGAAAGCACTTCCTGCCAATCTGTCAAGCATTTGATCATTAAAGGGGAGGGGAAATTGTCTTTTTGGGTGTTTTTTTTTAGTTTCCTATAGTCCATACAAATACGCTACTACGTGACTATCTGAGTTGTGATCATTTCATTCTCAGAGTTTTGAATGACAATCATACCTCCTTTCTTAAGAACACATTAGATAAGGCTTACCTAATTATTGTTGGATATGGGGTAGATGATACTTGCTTCAAACCATTTGATGATTTTATTTTTTACTACCTTCTTTATTGTTGGAGCCTTCTTTGCTCCTTAACAGATGAACTTGAGGGGTCCTCTAATAGAATCTTATGCATGTATAATGTTGGGTTGATTCCTTGGGCAAAAAACCAGGGCGGGGCGGCGAAGTTACAAGCGCAAGTCGGTGTCGACGGGGAAAGAAGGAAGAAGAAGATGGGGGGTTGCGTGGATCGGTCGGCCCAGGGGAAAAGAAAAGAAAGAAAGGGGAACCGGGTTGTCGGGCGCGAGGGATAAGGTTCTTAAACAAAACGACGCGTTTCAACGGAAAAAGAAGGGGAAGTGTCGCACGGCTAGGGAGAAGGAAGAGGCAACGACAGCGCAGGTTGGGCCACACTGAAGGAAAGGAAGGAGGGAGGGGGACTTGGGCCGCTGGGCTGGCCTAAGTCGGGGAGGAGAAAAAGAAAAAGAAAAGAAGAAGAAGAAAGAAAAATAAAGAAAAAGGAAGAAAGAAAAGGAAAAGGGAAAAAGGAAAAATAATGGATTAGGTTAATTAAATTAATTAGGATATTTGGGATATTTAAAAATAATAATATTTAAATAAAATAATATTTAAATTCCTTTTTAGGCTAAATTAGGACTTTTTGAAAGGTTTTTCATAAATTCCATTTTAATTAGCAAATCACTCTAATTTTTTTAATTAAATTATGTATAAAATTAATATTAATTTGGAACTATTTTATCTTTCTTATTTTAAATAAAATAATTTATTTATTTAATTTCCAAAATAAAATCCTTAATTAGCTAAAATACCCAAATTTCTCTTGATTAAAATACTTATAAATTTCTTTTAATTTGCCCTAATTAATTTCCTTTTTATTTTAATAAAAATAATTTATTAAATTAAATTTTCCAATAAAACCTTATTTAACTATAATTTTTTTTAAATTAGAAATTTTTGGGGCATTTCAATAATAGTGGTTAGGGTATGTTACCCTATGTGCCTCTGATCCACCAGCTATAATAGTGGCAGACTCCAAGCTCAAAAAACCAAACACCTGAGTTGCTAAGACACTTAAAAGACACTAAGTACTTACAGCGGAATACCATGTGAGCCGGGGCCAACTGATCCACCGGTAAGAAATAGTGGTTAGGGTATGATACCCTATGCGTGATTGATCCACCGACTAATAATAGTGGGTAGGAGCATTGTGCCCTGCTTGTCTCCGATCCACTGGCTATAATAGTGGGGGCTTCCGTTCTCGCATGGGTTTGATAAAAAAAGCATGGTGTGAAATGAGTTTTGATAAAAGATTAATTAAATAATTAATTCGGACCATAATTGGGCCTTATGTATCTATTAGAATGTTTGAACAATATTATATTATCATTATGGTCTTTATGTTCTCTTCATTTCTTCTGCATTATTATGTGATGTTATGTGTTGGCCTTAGTGCATCTGCTACCTTACTCAGTATGTAGCGTACTGATCACCCTTTTTATAGGTGATGCTCATTTCCATGAGTAGTAGGCCCTTCTGACTTTGTGCAGGTGAGCGAGACATCAGTCGGGGCTGAGCGTTGAGCATGTTTTGGCTCAGAGTTTGAGAGTGTCGTGGCCATATTTACTCGTTATGCGATTTATTCCTTCTGTATTTCTTTTGTATCGTATTTACCATTTTATGACTTATTACCTTGTATTGAGTATTTCAAATAAACCTTTTATTGATTGTAAGATTATTCCCTTCAAGGAATTTTGACTTCGCACTCTGATTTCTATCTTAGGATTGATTTTACTCTATTGGTTTGTAAACCTTCATGCGTACTCTAATTTTTGATATTATGATCTTTCTAGTTCTTTTATGAACTCTTGGTTTGAGTTTAATGTTAATATTTTTAGCCTTAGCACTTGGTACTGGAACGGTCGGAGAGAACCAGTTTGGTACTAAGTGTGGCTGTAACATCCCCAGAATTCACGGGTTTCAAAATTTAAATTTTCCCGCTTTAAAAAAAAAGTAGTGAATTTTGGGGTGTTACAACTTATGTGGTATGTGATTGTTGCACTCTCTTAGCTTTCCTTTGTGGAATACGCTTTATGCTTACATTATGAAACACGATCCTTTGAACCTTTATCTTTTGTTTTCATTAAATATAAGGGGTTGTTAGTCATATAGTAGCTTAGTGACTTTTCTATATTATATGCTTATTTAATTAAACTCTATAGAAGGTATACATACTTAAGAATTATGATATCTTTAGGGATACTACCTTAGCTAGAGTCAAATGGTAGTAGACGGGATATCCAACTTGTAGTGGCATTTATAGTCCAGGCTAGGTGGACGTTAGAGTCCTTGTAAAAAAAACCCTCAACATTAGTATGTTCATTTGTAGTGGAGCAAGATGTTCATTTGATTTATGGTGCTTGATGAATTTTTTCTATTTGTGGTAAGATGGGATGTTCATATACGAACATTTATATATGTTTTTGAGTATACACTTGGATGTTGTCCATTTGTGGTAGGAATATGGAGTCCATATATCAAATTTTCTTGTACTCCTTTATTAATTGTACCCTTGAATTTGTTATTATGGTAGGACATGTGCCCATATATATATATATATATATATGCTTTTGGCTTATATACATTATTGCTATGTTTCTATAATGATTTATGTTGATCGGGGGTAGGATCAAATGTCTAGGCTTGTGGCTCAAAGTTTGTGTTCATGGTTTCCTTCATATTATGGGTTATATTTGTCATAACATGATTCTTCTATGTGGAGTATAGGATGACAACATGCTCTTGCTTGTGTGATAATTATTTTTTCATAGTACTCGCATATTCATACTACCATTTTTGGTCCTTGACCATTCAATGAATAGGTGATATGTTTGTGTAGGGTGATGAGACCTTAGTTGATTACGACTATGATAGCCAGCTTTTTGGTGATGGTTGATGAATGCTTAATGGGGAGTGATGATGCTTGTAGCTTGGCCAACTAGTGAGTTTTTCCCTATATTTATGACCTTTTATTTTATAGGTTGCTTAAACCTTTTATTATTGTGAAAAATATTTTATGTTTTATGTCTGTTTATATAACCATATATGTAATAGACAATCCTAAAATCTTTCATAATGTCTTTAAAATTACTTTGATACTTGGATTTATTGTGAAGCAAACTTGGAAAATGGTGCAAAGTGGATGTTTTCAGAGCCTAGGTCGATTAATGGTATAGATAAATTGATACACACCCCTCGGTCCACCAGTACCAGCTGATGATGACAACTCAAAAAATATAAGCATTTTACCTAGCATATTTAGTCGACCTATTGAGTTAATCAGTTGGCTAATACCTGCGATTTCTTAGGTTTGTTTTCTTGTTTTTATTGTTGCTCAAATTATTTTTAAACTTTTAGATTATGATATGTTTGTGTTATTAAGCCCTTTACTGTGTTTAGGGAATATTTTTATATTATTTAGATAATTAAGTCATTTTACTTAATTAAAATCCTCTAAAAGATAATATTATCTTTAATATGTCTAAGTGCTTTTGGTGTATATGGTGGTTTTATGATCTTGATATGTTCTATGTTTTTCATGAATTAGTTAGATCTTTAATTTTCAATCATGTGGCATGATCCATATTTCCTTGATAGTTTGAACATGTTTTAGGCTTTTGGGGATAATTTAGCATGATTTTGTGATTTATGAGCACAATAGGGTTTGATGTTGAATTTGAAAACATGAATCCATATTCTTGGTTATCTAGAATGACTTTTATGTGTTTTGAGTTTAGAAGCATGATAGAAGTTGTGGTAATTTCTATTATTTTTTTTACCTTTATTCACATGTTTTTCTTCCTAAAAACCAATCAATCAATGGGCCACATGGGTCAGCTAAACTGTTATTTCAATCGGTTGATTTGGGTCTACAATCGATGGGACGATTAGTGATAAATTGTGGTATATTCTCTATTGTGATATCAATTAACTTCTCCAATTAGTCAGTCAATGACACCATTAGCTTGGTTGACTGATTTACCACAGTAGTCGATGGGCACACTTTTAGGGTTCTAGTTTAGTTGAATAATCAATCGACTAAACTACTCTTTTTGTCGACTAAGGAGTTTCAATTTTAGTATTTTTTGGAGCTTTGAGAAGTCAATTGATTTGTGGTTCTGGTTGAATATTTATATTATTTTGTTAGATTTTTTAAATATTGGTCTTTAGGGTTAGTGGTGATTTTCTCTTGAAAATTTACCTAGGATTGACCTTTAGTCTTTGATTTTGAGTATTGCTTGAATTATCAATAATTGGATCTAAGTATGAGAAAAAAAATAAAAATGAGAAGTTTTGTGCACCTTGCGTGTTGAAATGCTAGTGTGGTTTAGTTTGGTGTTATTTCCCAAACACCCATTTTAGTGGCTTGGATTGCCTTCATTAGTATTTGGTATCAACACTTAAAACACCCATTTTAATAAAGTTGTGAATTTAGGTGCACCGATCGACTGGTTTCCCTAACTAATCAACCAGTACGCTCAGGAATTAACAATTTTATTTTCCAATAAACACGTTGAATAGTTTGCTCAAATCAATCAACCGATTGTCTTATGATTTTATATCCTTTTTTATTTTAATTTCATCACTTTCCAATATTTATGAAAACTTCTAATTATAATATAGTTATGCTAATAAGTATATTTTGGTGCTTTGGGATTATTGCTACATTATTTAGATCATTGTATGATTTTATTTAACAAAATTTTCCCAAAAGTATTTTTTGAATCATATCTCACCTTCTTTCTTATCCCTCACTTTCGCCATTCTTCTAGCAGCCATGGTTTCCCGTTTGACTTTCTACACCACTCCCTTGACCTATAAATCCTTTGTCATGTCTCTTTCTTGTCATACCTTACCTTCCTTACCTAACTTATTACTTCTTTACACTTTGGGTTGCCCACACTTAAACTAAGTCAAAATTTCCTCTCTCCCACTTGGTTATGTCAACCAACACTTCATTCCTTTACACCCCATTCCTATTTGAATTCACTCCCTATCATTTGAATTTGATAATTTTCTCCCTTTTTCCTTTGTAAAAATTTTTCAAGTGTTGGGCATTCTCCACTTTTACTCTATTTTCTTCATTGATGTAAAAATAGAGTATTGCCTCTTGTTCCCTATCCTTTGGTTGCAATAATTATATCTTCTTTCTTCTCCTATTATTAGCTTTAGCTCTATCTTATTTCTCTTGAGCAAGGAAGGGTTAAAGTTTTCAAAAAGGTTGAAGGCCTTGGGTTTTTTGGTTTTAGGTTTCAATTTTGAGAAAAGGTTGTGTTAGGCCATTTTCTTCTCCTTCTCCTTCTAATCTTATTTTGATTAAGTTTTGAAAAGGAGTTTTAATAGTTTTGATTCTTGATTCTCTTATGAATTGAGGTCTTGGTAGACAAGTATTTTGCACTAGAAGAATTGCTTGAAGGTAACACATTCTTATCTTTAAAATGAATAAGGTCTTTTGTTGCATATTATTGTTCCATATTCTTGGTGTGTTTCTATGCTAAGTATGAGTTAGTTATATTCTAGGATTTGAGCATGTGGAAGATTTTTCTTTCTTAAAATTTAAGCATGCTTAGGGCTCCTTGATATTATGCATAATATTGGTAGTTTTGAGCATGGTTTAATGCCAATATTACATGTATCCATGTGATTCTATATGTGTAATATGTCTCTTTATGTGTTTTATTATATAGAAGCATACTAGGATTAATATGGTAAAGTTGGGTGAAATTTTTGTACGTGGATCGTAGGTTTTGGTATTATTTTACCCAGACCATTTGATCGATTCATTGGACTAATCTATTGCTTGTGTGAACATTTGCTTGGGTTGGGGATTTTGATCGAGTGGTTGTGAGATCAAACGATTGGTTCGATGAACTAGTAGACTACTTCCTATGAGTAGTCAATTGGTTTGCCAAATCCTTCAACTAGTTGCCTTATGACTAGAGTGGTCTGATCTCTACTTAGACCCATCAATTGGTTTAGTTAAACCCATCATCTAGTTTCCTATGAACGGTTAATCAATGGGACCAACCAGCAAACTGGTCCACTAGTTTTATTTTCCGTTTGGATCTTATATGAATATACTAGTAACATCCCCATAATTCATAGGTTTTTAAGTTTTAAATTCTTCTGCTTTTAAAAAAAGTAGTGAATTTTAGACACTAAGTACTTACTGTGGAACATCATGCGAGAAGGGGCCAGACCAGTCCACCGGCGAATAATAGTGATCAGGAGCTTTATATCCTATGTGTTTCTGGTTCGCCGGCTATAATAGTGGTCAGGAGCTTTATGCCTTGTGTGTTTCCGGTTCACCAGCTATAATAATGGGGTTTCTGTACTCGTATGGATTTGATAAAGAACATGGTGTAAAAATATTTCGATAAAGGATTAATTAAGTAATTAATCTGGACTATATTTGATCTTGGTGTATTCATTTGAACGTTCATATGCCTTTATGTTATTATGTTGGATTATGCTCTTTTTATTATCCTGCATGGTTTATGTGAATTTTGTGTGTTGGCCTTAGTGCATGGTTACCTTACTTAGTACGTAGTGTATTAATCACCATTTTTATGGGTGATGCTCATTCCCACGAGTAGTAGGCCCTTCTGACTTTGTGCAGGTGGGCAAGACATCAGCCGAGGCTGAGTGTTGAGCTTGTGGTTGGCCTGAAGTTCGAGAGTGTCGTGGTCGTTTTCACTCTTCTCATTATTTTATTTCTCTTTTGTTATATCTTCTTGTATCGGGTTTATTCCTTTTGATTTATTACTTTGTATTGAGTATTCTAGATAAAACTTTTATCTTATGAAAGTTTTAATTCTTCTTTCTGGAATTTTGACCATGTACTCTGATTCATGATTCTTTACGCGTACTCTGATTTTTAATGTATGACCTTTCTAGTTCTTTCATGAACTCTTGATTTAAGTATAATATTAATCTTTTCTTAGCCTTAGCACTTGGTACTGAAACGGTCAGAGAGAACCGGTTTGGTACTAAGTGTGGCGGTAACATCCCCATAATTCATAGGTTTTTAAATTTTAAATTCTTCCACTTTAAAAAAAAGTAGTGAATTTTGGGGTGTTACAATTTGGTATCAAAGCTGGTTTCGACCACACTCTTCTAATTTTTAAACTTTTTAAGCCGATACCAAAAGTTGGTATCAGAGTTGGTTTTGACCATGCTCTTCCGATTTTAAACTTTTTAAGCTGATACCACAAATTGGTATCAGAGCGATTGGTCCTTTTGACCACGCTCGTTTTCAAAAATAAATTTGGTTTATGAATTTTTTGTTGGATTTTGAAGTGTGTTTTGACCGCTTTCCCGTTTTTAATGTTTTTAAGTTGATACTACAAGTGGTATCATTTTCAAAATGAATTTGATTTACAATGTTTTTCCCTGACTTGAAACGTTTTTGAGCCAAAAAGGATTTTTCATTTTTAAGCGTTTTATTTCCGTCCACGGTGAGAAACGAAGGATAGAATTCTAATTAAGTTTATTCTTAAGGGGGTAGTTGTTATAAGTATTGTTGTTATTACGGTGTCCCTATCCGCTTAGAATCTTTCGACCCTAACCCTAAGAGCTACAAGAGGCTTCAGGGACGAAGTCTGTTTTTAAGGGGGTAGTAATGAAATGCCCCAAAAATTATAATTTTAAAAATTATAGTTAAATAAGATTTTATTAGGAAAATTAATTAGGGAAAATCAAGAAGAAATTTATAGGTATTTTAATTTGGAGAAATTTGGGTATTTTAGCTAATTAAGGATTTATTTTGAAAATTCATTAAATAAATTATTTTATTTAAATAAGAGAGAATAAATAGGGCCAAATCAATAGGAATTTTATAAATAATTTAATTGGAGAATATTAGAGTGATTTGCTAATTAAAATGGAATTTATGAAAAATCTTTTAAAAATCCTAAATTAGTCTAAAAAGGGATTTAAATATTATTATTTTTAAATATTCCAAATATCCCAATTAATTTAATTAACCAAACCCATTATTTTTCCTTCTTTCCTTTTCCTTTTTCTTTTTCTTTCTTCCTTTTTTTCCTTCTTCTTTCTTTTTCTTTCTTCTTTAGGCCAGCCTAGCAGCCATCTTCCTTCCCTCTTTTCTTCTTCAGCATGGCCCAGCCCGCATGCCCGAACCTTTTCCTTCTTTCGCGCCCAGCTTTCTCCCTTCTTCTTTTTCTCCTGCCACGGCCCAAACGCCCCTTTCTTTCTTTCTTCGGCGACCCAGGACGACACGTTGTCCTTTCTTCTTTCCTTCCCACAAAATGCTGCATTTTGGCCACCGTTTTTAGACTTCGTTGCCCGGCCGGTTCTTCCCTCCTTTTTCCTTTCTTTCTTTCTTTTTTTCCCAGACCGCTGGTCCAGCCCTTTCTTTCTTCTTCTTCCTTCCTCCTCCCCCCGTCGTCGATGACCTGCAACAACGCCGCCCATCCCTGGTTTTTCGCCGCCGGTTACGCCCCTTTGACTGGCTATTTTTTTTTTCATTTCTCTTCCCCCTGATTCGGCGACCACATAGACCAATCCACCTCCCTTCCTTCTCGTGCGATCCCCTCTCTCTTTCCTACGCACAACCCCTGCCCCGATTTGAATTTCGCCAGCTTTGTTGTCGCCGGTGACCCTAACCCTAACTGCATTATCCCCTCACTGACCCACATAACCCTAACCTCTCCTCTAAACTCTATAAATACCCCTCATTAGCTCAATCTCGGGACTTTTTCCTGCAACCCAGAATTTTCTGACCTTGCCACCGCCGCTCCTTCAAATGCCATTTCTGCCGCCTCCGGCCAACACCGCCACCCGTTCTGGCCACCCGAGTACTCCTTGCACCACCCTCTAACTACCTAAACCTTCCTCATCCCTCGAATCTTCCTACACAAGCCACCCCGGTTGTGCAAAGTTTGCTCCTCAATTAACCCATTCTTCCACCTCCGCCGCCCTTTGAACCACCCTTAGCCACCACTTCCGCCGCTTCTTTCACCTCCCATTCTATTCTACAGACCCTCCTCTACCTTTCCCTACCTTTATTTTCCTCTCCCTCCATCTCCTCCTCTCTTTCTCCCCTTCTTCCCCATTCGGCCACCACCGTGCCCCGCCACCTTTGGCTACGCCACCACCCTTATTCTATTCCTCTCCTTTTGAACAACCATAATCACCCTTATTTCCACCTTCATTCTCCCTATTTTGTTCCCAGCATTCAACTTTTTCCCTTTTCTTCTCTTTTTCCGGCCACCACCGCCGCTACCGTGCACCATGCCGGTGCCACCTGTCACCACCGGCCTAAGGTTGAACCCTAGACCCTGTCAATCCTTTTACTCTATTTTGACAAGCCTTAATCTATTTTATTTCATTTATTTAAAATATATTATTACTATTATTATTATTATTATTATTATTTCTATTATTATTATTGTTATTATTATTATTATTATTATTATTATTATTATTATTATTATTATTATTATTATTATTATTACCATTAATGATTTTATTATTATTTCTATTGAGGGTTGAAGCTCTATTATATATTTTTTTATTTTGATTTTATTATTATTATTCTTATTGTTGCTATTATCTTTATTATTAATATTAATATGTTGTTGTTGTTGTTGTTGTTGTTGTTTTTGTTATTATTATTACTATTTAAAAATTATTATTATTATTATTATTTCATGATTATTATTACAAATATTTTACTAATAGTGTTATTATTATTATTATTATTATTATTATTATTATTATTATTATTATTATTATCATCATTATTATTATTATTATTTTCAATGTTAGTATTATTATTCTATATAGGACTGAAACTCTATTGTGCCTATTTTGAATTGTAGTGGTAGTACTATAAATATCAAGTCTTATTATTATTAATATTAATATTAATTTTATAATTAGCATTTTTTATTCTTATTAGTGTTATTATTATTATTATTATTATTATTATTTATTAAGTTTATTATTATTCAATGTAGGGTCGAAACCCTACTTTATTTTATCTTCGATTATTATCATTACTATTATTACCATTATGATTATTATCATTTTTGCAATATTATTATGGTTTTTTATCATTATCATTATTACTATTTCATTATTATTATTACTACTAAATTTTGTTATTTATTTTACTAATGTTATTATTAGTATTATTTTGGTAAATGGGTCGAAACCCTTATTTCACTATGTTTTTGAGTAATGCCCTTTTTATTATTATTGTTACTATTATTATTCTTATTCTTATTAATATTATCATCGTTATTATTTTTAGTATCTTTGCTATTATTATTTTGGTATCATCATTATTATTATTATTAGGGTAAAGTCTTCAACCTTATATTATCAACTTTTATAATATTACTATTATTTCTTATATCTTTAGTAAGATAGTAATTAGTTAATGTCATTTTTATTCATATTTTATTATTTTATCAAAAACCTAGTCTTAGCATAAGTTAGTATATAATAGTATTTTTGATAGGAGGGAATCTAATTTTAGCTTTTCCCTCATATAGGTGAGACCAGTCAAAGCTCTAAGGTGGCGTAGGAGTGTGCTCCAAGGCCGGTGTTGTTGTTGTAGGTAAGGGTGTTACTAAGGCCTATTGTGTGTTGATGTGCATTATATGCTTTGTATGTTATGCATCCTATGTTTATCATTATATTGATTTCATGTGTGGTATGGCGTGGAGTTAAAGTGTGTTCATGATGAAATATTATGGTATGTGATGATATGTGTTGTGACCCTATAAGACATGCATGGGAGGATGTTAATATGGTTTGTGTGGGGGAAAGGATGAAAAAGGAGAATGGGGAAATAAGTTGACCAAAGGATGTGAGTTGACCTAAGTATTTTAATGATCCATGAGTGGAGGAATAAAATGGGAAATTTAGGGTTTAGTGTGGGAGAATCTAATTTAGGGTTTCGTGTGAGAGAATATAATTTATGGTTTTATATGGGAGAATCTAATCTATGATTTTGTATGGAAAAATTTAATCTATGGTGTAACATGAGAGAATCTAATCTATGGTGTAACATAAGAGGATCTAATATATGACTTGTATGGATTGACTTTAGGGTTTTTTATGGAGAAACCTTGGGTTTTGTGTGGATTGAATTTAGGGTTTTGTATGAAGGAATCTTGGGTTTTGCATGAAAGAATTTAGGGTTTTATGTGGATGGTTTGTATGGTTGAATCTAGGGTTTCACGTGGGAGCTTAGGGTTTGCATGAAAATTTTGAATGGTTGCATGGGATGTGTAACGTTTGCATGGGCATGAAATTTACATATGAAAAGTTAATTTGGGATGTGAGGAAGGTAATGTAAGTGTTGTTTGGGTGTTTGAACACTTTGGATGAAAATAGTACGTGGAGCAATATAAGGGTATGTAGGAGACCGAGCTAGGGTTTATGTGGACAATTAGGGTTTGGTGTGGCTACTTAGGGTTTTTGTGGTATCATGTGTATTTGGTGATTAAAGTGTAATTATGATGGTGGAATTTATGAGTTGTGATGTGTGGAGTGTTAAAATGATTTGGGTTGTGTGAAGTGGAGTAAGACGAGCCACTTAGGCCTAAATTAGGGTTTCGGGATAAAACCCTAGAGTGAAATTTGGAGTGGACTTGGAAGTGTAAGGTAGTGGGCCTTAACCCATGTACTTAAGAGTTGGACTTCTAATGTGACAGGTTGTTGGACAAGTTAGGAGGTGCAGGTTTCTCATGATATGATACGGGTCAGTTGGAGGATAAGTGTAAAGGGAGTGATTTATGCATGTCTAGGGTAAAAGCTTCTGATTAAGATACTTAAGACATTAATCATTTAAAGTGGAAGATTTTTGAGTCGAGCCCAGACCGGTCCACCGGCGAATAATAGTGGTTAGGGCATAATGACCTATGTATAACCGGTCCACTGGTAATAATAGTGGTCAGACTTTGTACCTATGTGTTTTCGGTCCACCAGTTATAATAGTGGGGGATTTCATGCTCAACAAAACCAAACATATTTGTGCCAAGACATGGGAAAGACACTAAGTACTTACAGTGGAACATCATGCGAGAAGGGGCCAGACCGATCCACCGGCGAATAACAGTGGTCAGGAGCTTTATGCCCTGTGTGTTTCAGGTCCACCGGCTATAATAGTGGTCAGGAGCTTTATGTCTTGTGTGTTTCCGGTCCACCGGCTATAATAGTGGGGTTTCCGTACTCGTATGGATTTGATAAAGAACATGGTGTAAAAATATTTTGATAAAGGATTAATTAAGTAATTAATCTGGACTATATTGGATCTTGGTGTATTCATTTGAACGTTCATATGCCTTTATGTTATTATGTTGGATTATGCTCTTTTTATTATCCTGCATGGTTTATGTGAATTTTGTGTGTTGGCATTAGTGCACGGTTACCTTACTTAGTACATAGCGTATTGATCACTCTTTTCATGGGTGTTACTCATTCCCATGAGTAGTAGGCCCTTTTGACTTTGCGTAGGTGAGCAAGACATCAGGCGGGGCTGAGTATTGAGCTTGTGGTTGGCCTAAAGTTTGAGAGTGTCGTGGTCGTTTTCACTCTTCTCGTTATTTTATTTCTCTTTTGTTATATCTTCTTGTATCGGATTTATTCCTTTTGATTTATTACTTTGTATTGAGTATTCTAGATGAAACTTTTATATTATGAAAGTTTTAATTCTTCTTTTTGGAATTTTGACCATGTACTCTGATTCATGATTCTTTACGCGTACTCTGATTTTTAATGTATGACCTTTCTAGTTCTTTTATGAACTCTTGATTTAAGTTTAATATTAATCTTTTCTTAGCGTTAGCACTTGGTACTGAAACGGTCGGATAAAACTGGTTTGGTACTAAGTGTGGCGGTAACATCCCCATAATTCACAAGTTTTTAAATTTTAAATTCTTTCGCTTTAAAAAAAAGTAGTGAATTTTGGGGTCTTACAATACTAATCGAGTGGTCCCATGGACTGATTGACTAATCTGCCTGTATTTTTCCAAGTTTATTTGTTAACTATTGTTCTTCCTTTAAGCCTTATATCTTAATGTTTCCATGTAATTACAACATTTTAATCACAATTCCAACCATTTTTACCCTTAAATTAATATGGATAAAAATGATGATAGTTAGGTCTTGAATTAGTTAAGTTTGGTGTCATCTCTAAACACCCAATTAGTGGTTTATATGCATTGTGATGTATTTGGTGTTTTCACTTGGAACCACCAAATTTGGACAATAATGGAATTAATTTTTGATTTGTGATATCACTTGGTAGTTAATAAATAATGGAATAAGATTTTATTTGATTATTTTTCTCCAACTCTCAAGGTAAATTGTCGGGAATGAGTGGGTGGGTCACCTTGTGTTTTATATTTTCAGTTAATACTTATTTTTTTCTCTACCGGGTTGTGGTCAGTAGGGGGTATGAGCATATATTTGAGGTATAGGATTATACTATGACAGGCCGACATGGCATCAATGTCTAGTTTGGGTAGGTGAGGTATTATAGTACAAGTCGCCTAGCACTTCATATTGTCTATTACGTAGGCGGGTATGGTGTCCTAACTTTTCAGCCCTCATGGAGGACGTATTGAAAGTGTGGTGGGTGAGGTATCCTAATACAATCCCTTTTAATGCACTTTGACCATGTGTGTGGTGGGGTATCCTGTGATGGGTGTGTTAGCCCTCGTGAAATGTGCACTTGATGTATGATGGGTATAATATCCTCAAAGAAAAGCCCCTTCAGTGTATCCTAAACCAATGTTGTGGGTGTGGTATCCTATTGTGTGTATATGTTGCCGTGAATTTTTTTCATATTGGAGAACTGGAGGTGGTCAAACGAATTATATTAATAACTAAAAATAATGTGATCACTAAAAGAATATAATAAGGTTTACATTAAGTGGTTGTGATGCATTTACTGTATTGTTGTTCTTCCATGATCTCCATGCAATCATGTCTTGCTATATTACCACCATGAGCTTGAGTATTATTTTATGCTAGTATGCTTATCACCATGCTACTATGTGACTTCAACGTACCATATGAACCCTTATCATATTTTAAGTAGTCAGTTTTACTAGTACTTCACCATATGAATACTACATTTGCGTGGTTACTATGATGATCCAACTTATGATTTAGCGAGTAGAGAACGATTTGCATGGATATAATTCTCAATTAGAGTATGTTGAGGATTATACCGTGGGCTAGTACCTAGCCATTGCTTAGGGATTTGAGAGGTACTTTCCCATTTAATTAAGAATTAGGCTAACTGATTAGATATACTTTTACCCACTGTGTTGGGTTGTTTTTAGTTCTTTCTTGTTATTTAAACAATTGGCTTTTATTCTTGTGTCCAGATTTATCAACTCTTTTTTTTTATCTATAATGCCACTCACCATTGTTGTTGTAGAATTGTAGTATTGTAATATTTTTAATTGAGCATGCATTATTTCACGATTGTTCTATTTTGCCTTGCATTAGGCATGAGTTAGGTAATGATTACACATCTCTCATGGTTGATGTGGCAATAACATTCCCTGGATTTTCTCTTACAAATGCTTCCATATTATCTTTAAAATAAAATTTTCTAGTTTAAATTTTTGGGGTGTTACATACAATTCTACGTTCATCCCTATCTTAGATAGAGATAATGGTTTAATTACGACGAGCATGTTTAGATTGTTGTAGACTCAAAATTTAGCGTATGCCCCCTTATTTAAGAAACCGAGTGTGGTGGATATTGAAAATCCGTAAGAAAAGTCTATTGGCACTAGTATGCAGTGGTGATGGGAGTTGTAGTCCTATGCTAGTCTTTATCATAGATAATGACATTGCTTGGAATTATCCTTATGGCTTGTCCTAGGGATTAATGGATGAATGGTTATGTGTGCTTTACAGATTTTGTTATAACATATATGTTATCCATGATCTTATGTGTTAAGTTTTCTAAGCATTTCGCATATTATGTTATTATATGATCTCAATGTGTAGCATAAGCCCTTACCATGTTCTAATAGTTTTTTTACTAGTATTTCACCGTACTTATACTATATTTGTGTGGTCATTGTGATGATTTGACTTTTACTCCGGTGAGCATATGGCGATCTATAGGGTTACAATTCTCAGCTCGAGTATGTTGAGGGTGATGTTGTGGGCAAGTAGTTGGCCATTGATTGGGGATTGTGAGTTATAATTTTATTTTGTTAAAAGTTAGGCTAATTGGTTAAGATTATTTTTTCCATTACATTAGGATAATTTTACTCTTTTCCGCTATTAAAAATCTTGGTTTTGATTCCTGTATTTGGGTTTTGTAAGTATATATCTCCCTACTATACTATTCTTGTCTTCATTATTGTTATATTGTTGGCACATGCATCTTTATTTTTGTTCTCTTTATTTTGTCATTCATCAAGCATATGTTAAATGATGATCACGCATCTTCCATAGTTGATATGGCTGTAACATCCCTTGATTTTGTTTTATTATGTTTTGCATTTTTTTCAAAATAAAATTTTCTAATTTGAAATATTTGGGTGTACCGAATAAACATACCTGGGTATGAATCTTTCATGTACCCCTTATTGATGTTGCCAAAATCAATATAAATATATGAAATCGTCTGCCCTGTGGTGCAGCTTTTGATCTCAATTTTTTTTGTGTCTATTCAATTATGAAAAGTATATCGGAGCCTACTTCTTAAGCAAGCCATGGTATGAATGATAAAGCTATTACGGTGAAGGATGCAGAACCCATGAAGTTAAAAAAGCAATCACAAGCGCCTTTACATACATATAAGTAAAATAATAATAATAATCATCAACGATTGATAAAACAATCCACAAACTCGAATTTCCTAGTTGATTCAGGTCATACACGATAGGGATTCGATCTTCATAGATGCACTAAAAAGCACATTTACAATCATTTCAATTCCAGGATTGGGGCGCTCTACTTCAAAACATGAGCCCCGAAAGCTTAGATTAGGTTAGTGCGAACTCAGAGATCAGTACTTAATGGTAAGTTCAGCCCTGAGGTGTAGGATGCCGTCTATGAAGTAAGGGCTATCATCAGCCATGAAAGAGGTCCATGGGATGCCAAATAAGTTCCTATAACCCACTGCCTTGCCCCCGGTGAATGTGTAGTTACCCTTGTATTTACTCTGAAACTCCTGCGATGGCTTTATTCTTGCTGCAAATTCATAGTCAACAGCAAAGGCTACAGACCCTTTCTCCTGCATGCCTAAGAATAACCCAAAACAGTGGAAAGAGCTTTGTTGATCCATGTTGCAATGCGCAGAGAGGAAAAATCCCTGTCCTCCAAGGTGAAACGCTTGAGAATATACCCGCCCAGATGGGAATAAGCTGGTACATTCCTCCTTTTTCAGGTCCAGGTAAACCAAGCATTGGGGTCGGGGGAGCTCGAACTCCACCACTTTCACAGGTCGATACTTGTAGGCACGCTCCTGATAACGACGGCTCACAATGGCTGAATACTCAGCAGCCATCAGGCTTCTTTGACGATGAGGTGCCTCGGCCTTGAAGAAGAGGGCTTCAAGTACGAGCTTTGATGATACTCCATGATCAAAGTCGGGACAAGATAAAACTTTGCGCAGCTTCCTGCAGGACATATATGGAAAACGGATGCAACACGCAAGCCGTGAACCCAGGACTTCTCTACGGTCCTCCAGTTTTGGGTACTGATTCCTGGCCCATTTCAACACAAAATCATAAACAGCATCCTCTGATGCTACCTGAAGATCGCTACTGGATAGAATGGCCTCGATCCCAGCAATGGGCAAGCTCATTACCTCTTCTTGGTATCTTTAGAAGTGTTTAAAAAATAAATGAACCTCTTGATCAGAAACTCAGAAGTAGAAATTATGATTGCATGAAAAATTGTATTTACAGATGAAACATAAAACTAAATTATGATTGCATGGAAAATTGTATTTACAGATGAAACATAAAACTAACAGTGATAGTTTGGACATAAGGAGAAGCAAAGGACCTTCTCAAGTCTAAATAATGATTTATGAAGAAGATCTGAAGGGGGGCATACGATGAGCAAATGAGAGGCTTACTTCAATATGTCTCTGTAACGGTCAGCAAGGTACTGCTTTGCGGCATCTGTCAATGGTTGCACTGCTTCAGCCATTAAGACACTTGAAGGAAGGTCCAAGTAAAGCAGTGCAGACTCAGGTGTCATAGGCATATCCCGCAATAGTCTGCTGCAATATCGCATACATGAAGCAACCTCAAATTTGTCTGCAGCCATCAGCACATCAAGCAATGCAGGGGCTGTACTTGCACTAAGGGTGCTGCTGTACATAAAATTGAGCAACTCCATCAAGGCAGCTTCTTCTGTTGATAGCACAATAATAGGGAGCAAAAAGTGAGCTGGTTAAGAAATCAGATTTTAGTACTCAACAGAGGGATAAGAATGAAAGCTTCATACATAAAACCAGTGGAAGAAACAGAGTTAATAATGCATACCAACATGAAGGAGCAACAAGTGGAAAAACAAATTGTAACTTCCGGCCAAAATGCAGACATACCAGATGAGTTGATACGCAATGTCACATGCCTCTGATCAGACTCTCTCATACCATTTGAAAATAACTGCAGTAACGTAACAGTAAACCTTAGCACTGGATATAACAAAGACCTAGATGAGAGCTTACATAAAAGGACAAACGGTCATACCTTGTAGAAAAAAGGACTTTTTGCAGCAAGAATAGGAGAGCTGATATGTAATGTTTTAATTCTAACAACTGTAGGACAATCCGTACTCCAAGATGAATCATTGCTATTATCTGCTTCATCTCCTATGGAGGTACAAAGCAGGTTTTAGATGTAAAGAAAATTAGGAATGGAACAGCAGGAAGACACATAACACATTAAAGCACAACTTGAATATACATCCTTGTTTTCAAGCAAAATTGTTGTCTCAAAACTAAGGGAAGAAAATGAAAACGTTTATCAGCCTTTTCTTTTTTCTTTTTTCATTATGTTTCATTTGGCAATTATTCTTCCAATTTTTTGCTTTGTTAGTCATTGTTTTCTGGAGATAACTCATTTACTTTGTACATTCATGCCCAGCAAGGCTGAGATCAATCATAACAGAAATTGAATTCAGACGTTGTTAGAGCTGGCTAGCTGCCTTGTAATTCCAAAACAACAAGCTTCATCAAAACAGTTGAATATCTAAGTTTTCTGTAAGAATTCTGCTCTGATCATGTAATAATCAGTCATGACCAAGCAGCAGCATATACATATGAAAGAGAGAAAGAAAAAAATAACCTGAAGGCACTTCTTCAATCATAGCAACCGCTTCCTCTTCATCGTCACCACAAACTAAAACATCATCTGCATCGGGTTGATTTAAAAGCTGCTCTTCTGGCCCTACCAAATCCACAGACAAACCTGACATAGGTAAGCAAGAGACATCAGCAGATATTAAAAGCACTTGCCTCTTTGACATGAACAAAGAAGTGTTGAAATCATGATTACTAGCATTGGGGGTCTAGGTCCATAGGTCCCAAGTCCAGCCTTCCTAGGACAGGTCTTTCAGAAACACTGCACTACCACCCATAGGCTAGTAGAGCTGAGGCTGTGTGCCTACCAATAACAGGATTCTTCCATACTAATTACTTTTTACTCCTATGCTCCTTGTCACACACCTTATGAGAGCTGGGCTAGCCAAGGTCTGGCCTAGTTTTATTCCAAGTATGTTAGTTTGGAGCTCATTAATAAGTAGAAGCAAGCAATAAAATTGCGACCGCGATCACGGTATCGAAGTGTCGCGGTATCGAAGTGTCGCGAATGATAATTTATATATTGAGGTATCGGAGTGTAGCGAATGATATTTTATATGTCGCAGCGTGATTTTTTTCTCAATAAATATTAGCAAATATTGGTAAATATTGACATATATCGGCAAAATATCACCAAATATCGGCCGATAATCGATATATCGCCGATAAATATGTGAAATTTTAAATCCGTCACGTATTAGCCGATCCAAAATCCGATAAATATAGGCCGATACTACGTATCGGGACCGATATTTAATTGTATGAGTAGCAGGATTATGTTTGCTATCGCAATGCCATGGTATCGAAGTGTTGTAAACGATATTTTATATGTCGTGGTTATCCAGGTATGATTTTTTTTTCCTCAATAAATATTAGCAAATATCGGTAAATTATCAGTAAATATCGGCCGATAACCGATATATCAACGATAAATATGTGAAATTCTAAATCCATCGTGTATCACCAATTTCAGGTATCAGCTGACCCAAAAGCCAATAAATATAGGCCGATACTGCATATTAGGATCGATATTTAATTGTATGAGTAGCAGGCTTTAGTTTTTTTTATTAATTATTAGCAAGCCTTGGTCTATTAATTAATTTATGGATTAGGATTTAATAGGACTTATTCATAAAAAGCTTGTTAGACCCTAGGCCTATCACAAGCAATTACCAATGGGTCCATACCTATTTTGTGTCTGGATCCTCTAAAAGGCCAACCCAATGTTGTTATTGGTTTAGGTTATCGAGGAAGAAGCAGGAAAAGTCCAACTGCAGTTGGAAGGCACTTTGGTGTTGCTCCAAAATCCTTACATGGCAGAAATATGGTCCTCAGGACTCTATCCACCATCTACCCACCACAGACTGGCCCACCTATTGAACCTCCTTAGAGCCTAACAACCCTATGTACCAAATTGCCTAATTTGTGGCCTCACCTAAACACGTCATGGCACATTGCTCAAGATTCTTGTGCCACAACCTTACCAATGCATGTTGGCTTCAGATTAGACAACTACAAGACTCTTAAGGCTGAATCCTTACTCCAAACCATTTTAGGCACAATTGAAGGTCATGACAAGGAGGCTTGGCCAAGCAACACACAATACCAAAGTTACCTAGCCTAAATGTCTTATAAAGGACTTATGTTCTATCATTAGCCAAAAAATTTTAACTGTCAGCCTAGATCAGCTCTAGGCATAATTGGTTGCTCCCCACTTGGAATTGCTGGTTAAGTGGAATGATTTGCCTCCAGATCAAGATACGACAGAGTTTATTGCTGATTTTTGATTGCTCCTTTCTTTATTATGAGCTTGAGGACAAGCCTGTTTTCCTAGAGAAGACTAATGTCACAGACCTTGGTCATGGGTTGAACCCACTACCAAGACTGTTAAGGTCGGGCCTAGTTTTAATCCTAGTATGATAGATTCAAGTCCACTAATAAAAAGCAGGATTTAGTTTTTATTAATTCTTAGTAGGCATTAAGTATTGATTTATGTATTAGGGTTTAATAAAACTTATTAATTAAAGGCCTGTTAGACAACCTTAGCCCTGGTATAAACCTTAGCTTGCTCCCCAAATTGTATTCAGCTATACATAAGAGGCTAAGTCCTTGGTAATAAACAACTTAGGGAATTAACAAAATAGCTAATCCCCTAACTCTCTTCTCTCTCCCCATCATAGAAGCCCTCCACCTTTTCCCTAGGCTCCTAGCTGCTACCGCCGATCCTCTTCCTCCTCAACATGGGGTCATCTTGTCCCCTTCCTCTCTTTCTTCTCTCTTGTTGTTCCCCTATTCTACTTGAGGGAAGAGTAGGAATCTTAGTTCTAGGCACTCACATGCTCAATTAATCCTCCCAATTGACCCATAATTTAGATCCAAAAATCAAGACCATACTACTCTAACATGGATCATATCAACTATCAAACCTTGAATCAATAATAGTGAGCACCTACCAACAAAAAGACTAATAGTAGTCCTACTGCAATATGCTAAATCATAACATTCAAATTAGGCGCGTAAACAAAATTCTTAAAAATCAACAAATATGTCATTGCAAGAACACTATATTAGCTTTTGATGATATTAAGTCAACAACATACAATTATTTCAAAGCATCACGAATCATGTAGTAGAGCTCGATCCAAAACTCCACTGATCACTCAATCAAGCATCACCTTTCTAGTTGGCTTAAAAATAATATCTCCCACAATTATAAAAGTACATGATAATACATGACACTATTATTCACTTTCCATTACTCAACCGCCAATGTTTCATGCAATAAATATGAATTACAAACCAGTGAAAAAACTTTGATTTCCTACTAATCTGAGATGCATCCATTCCAAAGTACACATGCAAGCTATTAGCCTCTTGTTTCGAGACTATGGTTGAATCTAGTTAATCCCAGAACTTGTGCTTTGACAAACCTTGGCATGCCATAAGGGATGATAGTGCAACTTTGTGTGAACAAGATATTCATAAGATCATGAGGACAGGACAAGTATGGTCAAGGGCACGTGCTTATACTTTCCTCGATGAAGTGTTGGGCCCCTGTGTTCTATTTCTATGCTTCTTGCGTGGTAGGTGGGAGAGCATGGCAAGTATGTTTTTTTCACAAGCCCTCATGTCTATGCCTATAAGTTCTAAACAGGTGGCATGTATGTTTCTTCACAAGTCCTCAAGTCTACGCCTATAAGTTCTAAAAAGGTTTAAAAAAAAAAGGAAAAAAACTATAAGTACTCCCTCAAGGAAAAGTTGGTAGACCATAAGGTCCTGGTCACCCCCAAGGATAATAGGGACGGAATGAGAAAGTGGCACACATAGGTGCAAAGACTTGTTGGGCACATGCATGAAGGCTAGGCAAGACATGGTGTATGGTTGGACACTCTAAAGGGGCCTCATTAAAACTGAAAATGTCCCTAATGCTATATGAAATGGCATGATGAAAAGGCTTGAGACCAAAACGAGTACAAGGCACCAACAAGCACTAGGTGGGTTAGGCTCCCAATGGGTATAAGAGCATTGCCTGCCAATAATAGCCATCTTCTTAAGAGACCTCAATTCAAAAAGGCTCCTCTGACTAAAAAGTCACAGTACAACCACTAGAGACTCTAAAAGGCACAACCCATGGACACGATCAAATTTGGATGCCCCGTAGAGCCAACATACACATCTCTTGAAGCAAAAGACACAAATTTTGGGCCAAAGACAGACACAATTAAATGAAGAGACACCAAGGGATGCTCTACTCTACGGAAACACAAATAGACATGACCGTTTAACCCAAGGCCATGGGGGGTTGTCATGGCTATCATAGACATGTTTAAAGTATGCAAAGGCAATCCTTTTAGCCATGAGCATTGTAAGGACAACCTAGATGGTTGTGTACTTGTTCTATTCTATTGATAATAAAGAGAATATCGTTTAAGCTCCCCTTTGTGCTCAAATTTGCATTGTGTTCTAGTGCTTCCATTCCAAACACACACCAATTCATATAGAGAGTAAGATAATGGTAAGGGTTTGCCCTAGTGCCATTGCAATGCAAGAAAAGTGAAAAAGAAAAACTTAACCTTCATATATTGTGTCATCACATAAGCCGAGGATGAAAAGACAAAATAAGGCCTTCCCTCACAACTTCAACTTGAAGAAAGACTAATTGAGTTACATTTAACAAGTTTATAGTCCATCAAAAATGAAATAGGCGAAATCTGCATCTACATTTACCATGTCTTCAGTTCACCCAAAATGAGATAGATGAAATCTGTATTCCTCTTTGTATACAAAATCCAACAAAATCTCAGCCTCGACCCAAAATAAAACGGGAGGTGAATACCAACAAATTCCAAGTTGTAAAGCCAGAAGCCTTGACCTAGTACTAAGGAAACACAAATCTCAGCCTTTGGAATCTAAAGTAACAAAACTTAAACTCAAGAATCTAGCCTAAACATTATATGTTTCAGATATCCAGCTGTACCTCTTGCTTCTATCATCAGAGCTAGATAATCCTTCACATGAATATAGCACACCCCACAAAATAATTTTCAGAGTCAAACACCAACCAGACCAAAGTTTGGCCAGCAAAGGAGGACAGTTCTCCCACGACTCGTAGAGTTAGGCCAATAGACCAACAAAATTTTCATCATCTTAGCAACCTCATCATATTCCCTGTATAATTTTTTTTTAAAATATAAAATGGTTCATGAACTATACAATGTTTGCAGTCTGGACAAACATTTTTAACAGAGCTAGCCAACCCTGATATAAAAAGAGGATGAAAAACCAACATTTTCCCAAAACCCCAATTTGTCAGCCAGCTAGAGAAATACTCACGTACTCTTTATAGCAGATAAACATACATACCAATAAGAACCAACGATGTATACAGATGAACAAGCTAAATTTCACTTAACGAAGACATCATAGTCCAGTCGTGAATTAGCTATTAATAAACCAAAGATAATCCTAATGTTGAGAAAAATGGTACCTCTACAACCAACTCTTTGCATAATCGCATCTTGTTTACAACTCTCCGCAAAGCATGTCGAACTGAATTTTTGCGGGAGATAATAAACAAGGTGTAACCATTTGATTGTAAGCCTATCATTGCCGAATATTGCAGAATTAACAAAATCCATGAAACTGAAAGCGAAAAGACAAACAACACATCAGGAAGTAAACACTCAAATTAAAAAAAGTGGACTCAATTCTAACTGGTAAATCTTTTGAGATCACTTTTTCTTACTTTTTTGTTCCGGGGTTTGTGTTTTTACCATCGAGGAATTCAATATACACATTTAGGCACTTTCACTGGTTGGCTGACAAATAGAGGTATCGGAAAATGTTATTTTTACTTATTTTCATGCGTTTCATCATCCATGTACTGCAAAATAATTGATTTTTTTTTCTTCCCCAATTTCGAACAAACAATATAGCTTAGTTGATGAAGAATTTGTCGGTCCATCTATCGTCCAAGTATAAACCTCTTAACTTTGAGGTAGCTCAGCCGGTAAGGGGACAATTCCACTAACGTAACTCGGAGACATTATATTCTACTCCTGATTGACTGAATCAACTAATGAAATTGAAAGCCTAAAAACAAACCACACGACCAAATGAAAAACTCAAATTAACGTCTAAAGACAGCAGATGCATGTGAAGAAGAAAAATACGAACCTCCATTATCTTTCTTCAAATCCTCCCGTCTACGCTTCCGATTCCTAGCCCAATCAACAAGACTACTACATCCGTCATAGTCGGACTTAGAATCAGAAGACTCAGACACAATTTCAATCCGAAGCACCCGATCCGAGAAATTACTATCATTAAACGCAAACCCAAAGTTCCCTTCATCAGGCGAAATACCATACTCTGAATCCATCACGGTTCTGGGATCAAATAAGTCCGTGTTCGATTCCTTCATCCCCTAAATACCTCTCCAATCAAACCCGAAATGGATCGTAAACGCTCACGTGAGGAATAAAGGATGTAAGAAAAGAAGGAAGATATGGATAGCAGAACCTCGGCGGAGGATGTAAGAAATGGATCTGCCAGTCTGTCTGTTCAACGAGGCCTCTTCCTTTTTAAATTGTCGAAGGTAGAATTGGATTGAAGAGACGGCCCATTTATGGCAAGGAGGCAGATAAATTAAACTACTACTATTATTTTATCTTTATTTTGTGAATTTGATGACCTTGGCGGTTCGTTGAGTTTCATGTGACAAAAGGTCGGAATTTACAGACGTTACGATAATGCGATTGGCGGCGAGAGGCGGACAGAAAGGACGAATAGTTGTTTGATTTATGGGATGGAGTGAAAAGTCCGTGTCCCAACTCCGAAGTGATCATTGTGTTTTGGTTTACCGTTTTCGGTGTGGACCGGGTGGTGTGGACCGTGCGGTGGAGAACAGAAGTCGGATAAAACCGTCATTGCATAAAATATATCAGCACCACGTAGGGATGGGATGGCAATGGGTCGGTTTGGACCGGATCCAGCCATATCCAGATTCGGATCCGTTTATATTATCTAGATCCAGACCCATCGGGTTTTAAAAGTTCAGACCCAGATCCAGATCCATCGGATCTAGCGGGTAAACGGATCCTAAATGGGTCCGGTTATTTTTTTTAAAAAATAATTAATAATCTATGCTAATACAAATACATTTATGTTTTATATAACCTAATATAATATGTATCTTTTTTGTTAAAAAAAATCATCTAAGTGAAAAAAATAAATATATTAAAATAGTTATATTAACTTTTCAAATGGTATTTTAATGTTTTTAGTAGGGATGTAAATGGGGCGGGTATACCCATATCCGTATCCGATAAGAAAATCCGTACACGTACCCGAATCCATATCCGCTAACATATTCATATCCGTATCGGTTGGATATCCGTTACTCGACGGATTATCCATTTACCCGTTAATGGATATTATCCGATGGATAAATCCATCACCCAGCAGATAAACTCATTTAGAGTTAAGATAAATGATAATTCTAACTTTAATTTATACTATACTTATTTTAAAATTAAGGGTAAAAAGGTAATTATATATCGGGTAAACGGGTATGAATATGGATACGGGTATGGGTATGGATATCTCATACCCGTGTCCGTACTCGAACCCGACGGGTATTTTTTTCCATCATCCATATCTGTATCCATATTCATTTATCCATATCCGTTAGACAAAATCTGTCGGGTTTCGGGTAAAATCTACCCCATTTATATCCCTAACTTTTATAATACAATGTTATACATATTGTTTATAAAGTAAGTATACAAAAATAAAATTTAAAAAAAATGAATAAGGAGCTTATATAATATTAAGATAATAATGACAAACATAATATTAGTATGTATTTATATATGTATACATACATATATATATATATATATATATATATATATATATATATATATATATATATATATATATATAGATACACACACACACATATATGTATATTAAACGGGTCTGTCGGGTCGGGTCTGGGTCTAGAACTGGACCCAGGCCCAGACCCTTTAAGATATATGTGGACCCAGACCCGATCCAGACCCGTCGGGTCCAAAAATCATGGACTCAAACCTGCTAAAAATGAGGCGGGTCTGGATCGGGTCCGAGACTCATTGCCATCCCTAGCGCCACGTGAATCTACCACGTAACATAACTAGTTGTACAGGAACGGAGACAGAAAAAAAATATAAAAATATTATTTTAAAAAAAATTCAAAATAAAAATAATAAAAATATAAAAGAAAAATTATGTATATATACATATTATATAATTTTTTTAAAATAGATTAAATCTACTAAAATTAAGAAAAAAAATAAAAAAAATCTTAACATTATTATCTATATTAGTTTATTTTAATCATTAATATTTTTTAATAAAAAAATTAACTAAATAATTTTAATATCAATTTGACACTAAAAAATTTTCGAAAGGAGAAACGTTTTCGGAACGTTTCCATGCATTAGTGGTTGTAACATGTATTTGGACTATGTTCGATAATTAGTGGATAATTTATAGTAATTAATGGCTTATATTAACAATTATCTGATATTAGATTATATTAATTGATTTGATTATTAGATAATATTAGATGTTTATATATAAGTGTTTGATAATTTGATTATTGTAATAATTATTACTGGATCAAAAGTATAAACGACTTTAAAAAGCTAATTCAACTGCATATAGTTTGAGCATTTCAAAACAACTTTTTTTTTAGCTCAAACTATTAATCCAAAAATTCTATACCAATTACTTAAATTAGAGGTTTGATGTAGCCAAACCTCTAATCTATTTCAAAATCACTAAAGCTCTTCAAACATCTCTTTACCAAACATGGCCTATACATGCGGACACACGGTAACACAAAATATGGTAATTATCATTGCCTTATAAGGCTTAACAAGCCTAATATGAAGAAAAAAAAGTATATCTAATACTAATATTTAATAGCATAACTGATGGAACACATGAATCCAATGTGGTGGAGGTTTTTGTGTTTAAATGTCATGTATTATAATTTTTAAGTATGAATTTTCATGAAATAATATACATATTTATAGCAACATGAATAAACATCTTCCATGAAGAGTACACTAAATATATTTATAGCAATAAGCACTCATATTTATTTTGTCATGCCTAGATATACATCTTAAGAAAATAAAGACACATCTACCAAATAATACACATTTCCCATGAAAGAATACACATCTTTATATAACAAATACTCAATATTTGAGAATACATATCGTTAAAAAATGCACATCTACAACTAGAATGTGCATTCTTGAGGGAAAAAATATACACGCACAACAAACGAATACACATCTTGAATAAGATACCTGTATTTATTATGTTCCAGATGATGTGTATTTATGTTCTGGAAGATGTGTATTCTTGTGTTTGAAGAATGCACATCCATAGAAAATGATATGTATTATACTACTAAAAATGTGCATTTATATTATGAAACATGTGTATTCTTATGTTGGAAGAATGCAAATATTTTAAGAAATATGCATATAGTACCAAAAGATGTGTATTTTATTTTTAGACATGTGTATTTCTCCTTACATTTAAATTAATAAAATATGTATATTTATATTATAAAATGGTGTGTTATAAGATATATATTTATATTTGTAACACCCTAAAATTTACTAAAAAAAATTATTTTACCAAAGAATTAATAACAAAATATTGAGTGTTATGTTGTATCTAACATAGAAAATGTATTTTCTATATCCAATCTATGTCAGGTGTAAGACTAAAAAAATAACTTGTATTTAGAGATAAGATTAAAAAATGAAGAGGAGAGAACATATGTAATCAGAGAAAAAAAATAGAGGACTAAATGGCCAAATCGAGAGTGATATCCAGATAACCATATGCTTGATCTAGCCCAAATAAACACTCACCATAGGTAATCATGTCAAAAGCATTAATCGGCAATTACCTACAAAATAAGGTGGTATTTGTTCGTGGAAATGAGCAAAATCCATAAAAAGGACGGTCAATATCTATCTATTGAATAAAGTGATAATACATCAATAGTAAAGAGCATGCATAACACATAAGAACACACAACCATATAGCTACTATACACACAAATATGACAAGGTGAATTAAGAAAACCATATTACAGTTCCTCATTAGGCGATCATACCTTTCCTTTACTTAGTTACGTTGAGTTTAAAGACCTTACTATTATCGTCTAGTAGAATGGAAAGGTATAACTTATAGAACAAAATACCCCTAGCTCCTATTATCATTCAGTAGAACAAACTGGTAAAACTCCCAAGACATAACACTCCTAACCACTATACAATCTAGTGGAATGGATAAATGAAACTCATAAGGTAAAATTTTCATTATAATACCCTAAATTTTAACATAACCCTAACTTCGGATGATTAATTTTAATCTTACCCTAATTCTAATCATAAACCTAAAATCCTTTTCCCCTCCCCCTTTTTTTCCTTTTTCCCTTTTATTTATTCTTCTTCGCACAATTCCTTTTGTTCCCCTTATTCTCTACGTATGTTGCTCCCTCACCCAACCAAATCTCCCCTGCTAAGCCTTCACCCTACAACCTACCTAGCCTAATTCATCATCAATACCATCCCCCCCTCATCTTAAGGGATATGTTGTGTGTAATTTTTGCCTAAATCTCCCTCGATCCTGCTTACCTCATACCCCCTTGTGCACCTCAATTTGTTTCTCAACCTTACACAACACTATCATATACATACCCATCTCTTTCTTGCTCCTTACCTCATTTATTACCTCACCTAAATTATCCCCATATTCCCTCTCTCTTTCCCCGACTTCCTTGATCTTTCATCCATCGTCATCCACCATTTTCACATAAATAAGCTCTATGTAACATATTCTCCACATATAACTCAACCTTTGTTGTGTCAAAAATCCACATAACTCCACCCTACTAGCATCAACACCTCACTCAACACACCCTTTAGCTGCATCAACTTCTCACGTAAAACACCCCTAAGTTGCATCCATACCTCATGCAACCTTCAACCTTCAACAACCTCCTTCTCCAACAACCCACATCTCATGTAATATCCACCTAAGCTACACCAACCATTCACACAAACCCCCCTTGGTTACATTAACTACCCACGCAAAATACCCTACATTACATCCATATCTCATGCAAATCACCATCACTCTCAGTTGACCATCACGCAACACCCCCTTAATTGCATCAGAATCTGATGCAAAACCCCGTTAGCTGCCTCAAATTTTGACACATCTCCCTCTTAGTTGCACCATCATCCCACATAGCTAGCTTAACTTTGTGCCACATTTTCTCGTATCTCCATTTGCTTTAGTTTTTCCTATTTTCCATCCTCCTTTTCCTTAACTTTTCCATTATTGATTTCTTAATCTATAACTTTGTATTACTCTTTATTTTTAGTTGATTTTCTAGTGGTTACAAAGGAAGCATATTCAAGTTTTACTTACTTAGAGACCGGTGTTATTTGGTAAGGATACATGTCGTAGATATGGACTCTTAAATGCTATGTGTATTTTGTGTGTATTATCATGTTGGTATGGTTATTTTTATTATGTCATGTAGTTAATGTTCTTATATGATAATGTGGTATTATATTATGGAAATTGAGTAATATGATAAAGCACGAGCTTAAGTGGTATATCATGCGATAAATCTTACCTTGAAACCCTAAGTGAGGTAGTATGATCTATGATATTGTAATGTAGATTTAATAAATTGTGTTAATTGGGAAATGAATATTGTTAAGTTGTATTGTGATTTAATAAATTGAGGGTTGGAAAATAATGATATTAGACTTATAGGATTTTTGTGAAAATTTGGGTATTGTGGTTATCATAAGGGTATTTTGGTCATTTTATAATAATGTATATAATAATAATTACATGATATTATTTGAGGGTTTTATAAATCATTTCATAAATAATATGATAAAATGATGATTGAATAAGATAGAAGATGTATAAAATAAGATTTTGAGGTTTTTTGGTGAGATAATGGCATTTTGGTTAATATAGGTTAAATATGGAATTTTGGTGTTTCTAAAGTGGAAATAGATTTAAAGTATGCTAATTATGTTACTTTAAATGTTTTCAGAATTTATGAATAGAATAAATATTATAAAATGAGAAAATAACTTAAATTGGAAATAATAACCTTAAAAGTAGGCTCGTTATCATATGTGTATGACGTTAGAGTTAGATCTTGATTTTTGGGTATGTTGTTAATAATATTACTTTAGGATTTTGCACTAAATTGTGTTATGAAATGAGTCTTATGAGAGACATTATGCTTGCCATGTAAAATTAAGTTTTATTAGGGGAATAGTGGCATTTTTCCTTGGGTGATGTCCTGATCATCATGTGGTTGTGTATTGTGTGTATTATATATTTATTTTAATATTAGATTATATACTGTGCATGTTCACACCAAGATGAATAGTAGTTTAATAGGGCATTAATCGCTTAAAGTGAAAGATCACGTGAGTCAGGACAGAGGTGTTGAGTCCGCACCACCAAACGATAGTAGTGGCCAGAATCCTTTTTCCATGGGAGGTGCATCAAACTGTTCTACTAGCTTAAGAATAGTGGCTAAGAGCATATTTTCCTAGGAGGTGTTGAGTTCATTTCACCATATGATAATAGTAACTAAGTGTAATACCCCACTTTCAAGGGTATATAATGTGTACTAATCTATGCATTTAATGGTGATCTAAGTGTGTTTGATATTGTTTTAGAGGTGTGTTTAAGATTGGTATGGTTTTTGGTTGAGATTGGGTTGGATTTTGGAAGATAATTAGTTTTATCAGAAAACCAATCGATTAGTTGGAGGTATTGATCTAGTCTTGAAACTCAATGAACTGATTAATTGGTTTGGGGTACCATTCAACTGGTTCGACTAAACGAGGTGTTCTTAAGACTCAATTTTCAACCTTCCTCAAAACTTTTCCAACATCGTGGCTATGTTTTGAGCGTTTTTTTTTACAATTTTTATAAATCTTTTTAGCATGCTTAACCTATTTTATCGATTTTCAATGGATTCACGAAGAAGTAATTTATGAGAAGTCACTTTCATGACTTTAGCTCATTTATCTTCTTCTTCCTTATTTTCTCTCTCTTCTACAAGATTTCTGAGCTAATTATTTGATCCTAAAACCTTTATAGATTGTTGAACTTTGATTCCTTTTCTCTTTTTTTTCTCCATTATTCCTTTATTGTGTTTGAAATTTCTAAGGCACATTACCCAGAACATTACAATTCCACCGATTGAGCTCAAAGGCAGAAATGCTAGCCTTGAACCTTCAAAACCTGCATTTGAAGCTTGTATTTGGGCTAGGGTTTTGGGTCTTGATTTATACACTCCCTTACCCTTCTTTTTTTCTAGTAGAAACCCTCAGTAATTCAAACCCAAAGGCTTCATTTTCTCCCTTCTTCCTGAACCTCTAAACTGCCTTATTTTTCTTCATACTTGCTTTGCCACATTTCATATCCTTGAATTACTTTTTTGATATTCCAATCCTCTTCTATTCATTCATCTAGATCCTTCTTGTTTTGATCTTAAGTAAGATGGGGTTATATTTGGGAAAAGAGTGAGGGTTTGGGTTTCATCTCTAGTATTCTCTATTTTATCCCTAGGAAGGTGGGTTTTCTTTGATTTCATTTCCTAGATCTTATGTGTATGATTTCAAAGATTTTTATGAGTTTTACTTTAGCTTCCTTGAAAGGTGTTCTAGTGTTGGAAAGGGGTTTGGATTTTTCAAAGACTTTTGCTCTCTTTGTTGTGTTGCTCATTTCTATTAAGGTAAACCATTATCTTCCCTATTTTTGTATGAAATGGTATGGATAAGTATATTGCATGTTATATAAGTATGGGATAATCCAAATATTAGAGATGACAATGTGCCTGAATCTGTTTATTATGGAATGAAAGAAAGAAAGGGTAGAAAGCTTAGCTCAAAGTATTCCATGCATAAGCTTCATAAGTATGATTTAAGATTCATAATTACCTTTGATATTTACATTATCTTAAGTAAAAATAGTATGTGATCCCTAGAATATTTGAGTGGTTGGTCTATGACCCTAGTAGTTGTAACACCCCGAGTCGATATAACCATGTGGGGGCTACCTTGGAGTGCTTTTTGGATTGATCGGCTAACCCCACAGATCAACACGAGTCCTTTCAGCGCGCTTTGTCCTCACTCATGCGCTTCCCGATAAATTTTCAAAAATTTTTGAAAACTTTCCAAGAGGGTCACCCATCCTAAAATTGCTCCCGACTAGTACGCTTAACTGTGTTCTTAGGATGTGATCACCAAAAGGATGGTATACCATGTTGATATAAGTAGCCAGATCAATCCTTATAATACTCCGCTCAATTTGGGGTATTACATTCACCCCCACTCAAAGAACGCAATGTCGTCGTTGCGCCTCAACCAATGACTATCTCAATACAGTTCATCCTAAGAATCGTCCCGCTAGGTGATTGATTGGCTCATCCAAGTTCAGCTCACGGTCGCGGTTTCGCTCTGATACCATTTGTAACACCCCGAGTCAATACGACCATGCGGGGTCTACCTTGGAGTGCTTTTTGGATTGATCGCTGACCCCACAGATCAACACGAGTCCTTTCAATGCGCTTTTTCCTCACTCACGCGCTTCCCGATAAATTTTCAGAAATTTCTAAAAACTTCCCAAGAGGGTCACCCATCCTAAAATTGCTCTACGACTAGCACGTTTAACTATGGAGTTCTTAGGATGTGATCACCAAAAGAATGGTATATCAAGATAAGTAGTCAGATCAATCCTTATAACACTCCGCTCAATTTGGGGTATTACAGTAGTAGCCTTGGGTTAGACACATCAGCCGATTTAACCAAACTAATTGATTGATTCTTAGAACAATTAACTGGTGAGGTTGACCGATCGACTGATTCACCACTAATGAGAAGGTTGATAGTGCCTTGACCAATCAAATGGTATATAAAACTAATCTACTGGTCAACAAGACCCATTGATTGTTTTTGGAAACCCAGCTATTTGTCTCGGCTAGTTTTGCTTTCTTACCTATTTTTTTCCAAATGTCATGTTTGATTTTTCTGATGCTTGGATAATTACCTAAGATGATAGTAGCTACAAGTTTAATTAGATTAATGGATTTTAAATGATGGATTAAATTTATTAGAGAGATATTTTATCCTAGTTGACTAATGTTGACCTTAATTTAGCATTGGGCCTTTCTCTTGACCATAACATGAGTAGATGATTAGATGGATAAATATGGATTCTTCCTATGGTTAGTATTCATGTAATCAATCAAAATGATGGATAATAAACCTATTTAATGATTTATATCATGGCCTTAAAATGTGAAACCTTGTAAGTTAAATGACTTAGTAAGAATAGAAGGAAATAAAATGGACATATATGGCGGCCTTAGGTTGACCTTATCTATAAATAATGACTTTCACTTAGCTATTGAAGTGAATGGATAAACAATCATGAGGTAGGGTTGGTCTCTAGTTTACCTACAATTGGACCTTAATCTTTGGCCTTAGGGAATTAACATGGAACACCCTTTAATGAATTGTAAGACTGTAGTTAAGAAATGAACTATGGTTTTGACCTTAGTCCTAAGCCTTGACCTAGATTTAAAGGGTGAAAAAGAGAGAAATAAATGGAAATAAAATGTTGTGTTGGACATTTATGAATGATATTAACATTATATAAGTTAATATTTTGGCATAGTTGATCAAGTAATGAGATGATCACTTTAAGATACCCTAAATGGAAACACTGAATAATATGAGAACCTTATATGGGTGCATTGAATTGAAATGGCTTGTTATTTGGTGTGATATTTTTTGTGGACCTTTATGTGATATGGCATCCCGATATAATAAGATATTAAAGTGGAACGAACACCATGATAGGTTTGAATTATTCAATCCTCAATTAGTTACCGAGGGTTAGTCTGCCTTCGGGCGTTTTACCTTTGGGTGCCTTCAGGTGGGATCTTAGTTGATATCAAGATCCTTATTGATTCTAGTACCTTTCCTACTCTAAACACCGATGATGTACTAGGAGGTATTGATACTAAAAGGTCTGTTCACCACATAATGGTTATTTTGGCATGAGCTAGAACTTATGTCCATCAGGTTACCTTAGCATGAGTTAAGACTTATGTCCACCAAGTTACATAGGCATGAGCTGGAAATTTATGTCCATTTATTTGGTATGACTTCCATGGTATTGAGAGACCATGGGGAATAATCCTACCTATTTCTCAATAACTTGGGGTAAAAGAACTATATGCTCACCTATTGCTCAATAACTTGGGGTAAAAAAATTATATGCTCACCTAATGTTCAATAATTTTGTAAAGGAATTCTATATTCACCTAGAGAAAAATAATAACCAACATGATACCAAAAGAGATATTAATTGGCCTTATTTTTTTTTTATGCTTGACCTTGATATGGTTATTTTACTAACGTAATACTTGTTATAAGTACTTAAAGAGCTCATGCCTCACTTAAGCTTTGAATATGTGGTGTAACCCATGTTCACCTTCCTTAAATTTTATGCCAATCATATGTGTACCTTGAATTCCCCGTTGTGGTACGTTTATGTATTTCTAGCATGTTTCCATGAATTATTACGTGGTTTATTGCTATTATAATCATGATCCACTTGCTGTAAGAATCCATGGTTAGAAAATCATATATGTAATTCAAATTTTGCATTACCCTTCAAGTTATGTTGTAAACATTGGTGTGTGAATAGTCTAAGTAATCCATGTTCCATAAAAAGGTGGTATGTATGTTATAATTTGTAAACCCTTATATGTTGGTATGATTATAATTAAGTATGTTTTGGTGGATCTAAATATGTCTTGTATGACCTATGTTATTATACGTGAATGCCATACTAGGAGAATCACATGTACATTTTGGTAGGTTATACCATAAGCATGTTGTGTGGATCTTGCTTGTACTATACCTTACATGATAGTGATAGATTGGTTTACTCAGTATGCATGCATATTAATGGGGTTGTTATTACAATTCCCTACTTAATCCCACGAGCAAGAGGCTTAGTGCAAGTTTTATGAGGACAGCCAGTGAGTGGTCCATCCTTTTCACAACATAGTTGGGTTGATGAGCGTATGCATTTATAGAGAATTCCTTCTGTGATCCTAGAGTGACCAAGGCATTTCTCATTTAAAATTGATATATTCTAGTTATCTTTTTCTTATGATATATCTTTGTATGGAATTTGAGCCTACATAGCCCTAGGTTTTCCTATCTCCAAATGTTTTCTTTTGCACTCTAGTTTTTCCTTGTGTTTGATTTGTTTGGATGCTTAGCCTTGTATCTAAGGTGATGTAAGTGGTGAGGCACCTATCTTGTGTTAGATATGACAGTGGCACCTCATTTTTCATGGACTTATATTTCCACTTCTATAATGTTTAAAATAAATTTTTCCAGTAGTGAAAAATGGGGTGTTACACTAGACACATTTTGCCCTAGAAGGTGATTGAGTTCATTCCACAGGATTAAGAATAGCGTAGACTTGAACTCAACATAAATAAGTAAATGGATTGTGATTATACCCATTAATGGAACTCTTATTCAATTCTCCTATTCAACTGCATCATGTTTAAGTAATATGCATGCTTATTCCTCCATGTGACCTTATATATTTGTATGTTCTTGCTATAATCGAATTGTCTCCTAACTCAGTACTTAATATACTAATCATCCTTCTCATGGGTGTTACACATTCTTATGAGCATATGACCCAAATTATTTTGTGTATGTCGATGAGAGCCATTTGGATTACTTCCCTACTTATGGTGCTTTTCTTGGGGATGAGTGTTCATATTGTCTTTAAGATTGGATGTAGAGTCATGTTATTTGATTCTTAGTTTTTATTTGAATACCTTTTTAGACTCCTAGTTACATGGGATCCCTTTTGATTGTATTTTATTGGTGATATACTTGAAGTTAATATCTAAACTCTTATCTAATTTTATTAAAGATTATCTTCTTCTCTATTTATCATGTGTTTAGTTCTAATTTTTTTGCCCTGTATTAGATGTAAGGATGGTATAATAAGCCAGACTTATGTCAAATACATCGGCAACACCCAACTATATTGTTATTATTATTCCGCTAAAATAAAAAAAAATTAATAGTAAATTTTGGAGTAATACACTGATGGCCAGTATTCTCATCCAATGGAACAGATAAATATAATTTCCAAGGCTTAACACTCATGACCACTATTCTTATCTATGGGAATGGACATGTACAACTTCTAGAGTGCAACGCTCTTGGCCACTATTATCGTCCGATAGATGGATAAGCATAACTTAATCTTGACTCACGTGATCTTTCACCTTAGATATTAATGTCTTATTAAACCTCCATGATTAATAAACTTCATATCCCACACTTAACAATTATCACTAGTTACTTATCATCACGATACTATTTTTCATTAATTACATGTGAAACTGATTATCAGCTACTACAAAATTCATACCAACAATTGTGTATCATTTGTACACTTAAACTGTATTGTGGTTAAAAATTATGTTTAACCATTTTAACCCAAAAAAATCACATATCACACTTATTACAACTACAACCCAAAAAAACTTATACAACATCTCATTTTCATAACTAACCATAAAGTGACCAAAATACCTCAAAACTTGCATAATCATAACTTGAACCATACATAACCCAACCTTAATATATTATATATGAAATTTCATGTAAAAACCTTGAAAACTGCAATAAAAAAACTTATTTTCTTCAAAAACTCACAACTTAAGCTAAATGCCCTAAAATCAATACCAATAATTAAACTTCCAAGTCCACAACTTTCACCAAAACTTAACCAACTTCACATAAATCCTCCCATAACTTATAATTATCCCAAAATTGTTAAAAAAAACATAATCAAGCCAACTCAAACCACCACACATAGCCTAGGGCCAAGCCACCTTAGTCTCAAAACATTGAAAGAACTAACCTCAACCTATTTCCTCAACACAATACATTATTATAATTAAAATACAGAACCACAAGCTTATGAAAATAAAAGGTATATTATCATGCTTGAGATATATAATTAAAATCTAGCATGACCTAAGCATGGTATATCACATAAATCATAAAGCAAACAAACTCATGATATCACAATATATTACAAGAATATAATTTGATATAGGAAATACTAATTAATATTATAAAGTCCTAATGCTAGAAATGTGTGTCCTTACCATAAGGTTACACTGGTATCTAAGCAATTAATTACTCCTAAAACTTATCCTTCCTCACCTTAAGACTAGTTAAAAAGAAGATAAGAAAAAGGATTAAGAATAGCTAATAAGATTAGCCAAGGATAAAATAATGAAAAATGGAAAGGAAATTCTATTAGCATGAACAACAAAGCAACACACAAGACAAGGATAGTTTGTGAGGGATGGTTGTTTGTGTGAAGTTTTACACTTATGGGGTGGGGTGGGAGCATTTCATGTAGGGAAAGACATAGAGAGTAAGGATGTGATGTGAAGGGTAAGTTGCTATGTGAATTGATGTCAAAGGTGGTGGTGGTTGGCGTGATGATGGGACACTATAAGAGGTTATGGGTGGTTATATGATGCAATTAAGGTGGTACAAAGGCAGGGAAATTGCAACAAATAAGGAGGAAGGAGAAAAGGGAGTTAGGCGAGAAGTTTGGCTATGGAAAAATTCAAAGAAACGAGGGAATGAAGCAAAATTGTAGGTTGAGGAAAAATGAATGACCAAAAACAGAGAAGGAAGAGTTATGGGGTTAGATGCATGAAGTAAATAATACCAAAATGATGGCATGAGGGACAAAGGGAAGTAGGGGGTCTGTAGCTGGTAGAAGGATGGTGTGAAAATCATAAGGGTATATGTGAGGGTTGAGTGTGTTATGATGTATAATTGTGGTTTAGTTAGAATTTAGCTTGGTTAAATAGGTAAATAAAATCTAGTTGGTAAGATAAAGGGTTAATATAAGAAAACTAAACCAAGATCAAGGGTTAAAAAGGATTAAAGAATAAATACTCAACAATTAAGGTTAACAAAATTTGAGGTGGTACACTATCATATAATATGTGCATTTTATTTTTACATCTATGATGTATCAATATGGGTGTCTATTTATGGGAAAAAAAGTTAGAAATTTTTTGGTATACTTTTTTAATGATCAAACATGGAATACTGTGTTTATAAGATAGCACTAAAACTATGTAAATGAAATAGCTCTATGCCTCAGAGGTTGGAGCGTGTTCATGTTATGTTGTAGTAGTATGGTTAATGGATTAAATTACATTTATGATCAAGTTAACCCAATTCACCATGAGTAAAGCATCCATTGTTCCCTTCTTTCTCAATAATATTATTATAATACCTTGCCATATGACCTATCTCTCATAGCTACGACACCCATTTTCATCACCATAGCCGCCACCGCCATACTCACCTGGATGTCTGCTCCTCAAGGACTCTTGTTATACCCACCACCATCATATCCACCGTCATGACCTTTATCATAATACTACCTCTATGATAATAAAACCATTTAACAACCTTGGTATGATAGTCATCACACTACTCTCAATATCAAACTTAATATCTTCACCCTCACCCAAATAGCAGAAACCAACAATATGAATTGATAATGAATATAGCAATTGCAATTTTCAAAACCAAAAACACAAAAGAAGTAAGGAAATGAGGAATCTAAAACCAATATTTAAGGTGTTACTACCATACCTAGTGCTAATATACACCATAGTTTTCCTTAAATTAGATGCAAGGGTAATTTAAAACAGCCACTGAACAAATTTATTGTTTATTTGAAGTTATTTATCAAAAGTAATTATTCAATATAATTACTTATTTTAAAAACTTTTTAGGCTAAAAAGTTTACAATATTTTTTTTCAAATTAAGTAATTATCCTAAATAATCGCTTTTGATAAGTAACCCCAAGCAAGGGGTTAGTTATTAAAATAATAACCATTTTTTGACCAAAAATGATATCCAAAATAGGGGAAAACACATCAAATATTCATGAGCTCAATAAAAAAGTATTTTATTTTAATCCCTTCTAATTTTAGGTCATTAATGTTTGTTAATTCATGTATTTGATCATGATCTAGGTATGTTTAATTATGATTTGGAGTTCTATTTTGGTTTTTATTTTAAAAGGAGGGAATTTTATTTTCTAGTGGACTTAATTAATGAGGAAACCAATTGAATATTTTGGAGTTATACCAATTAACTAGTTTGCCTGTTCTTGGAGTTTTGGGTTTGGTAGAACCATGGTGAGACCAATCATTTAGTTTTGTCAAACTAAACCACTAGTTTGTTCTACCTAAAAGTTTTTATGCTTGATTTTAATTCAAATATTTTATAATGATTTTGAAACCTTATAATTACATTCTAGAATGTATCTAAAACATTTTGAGAGTTTCAACCCCAAACAAATTTATGGGGGAAAATTTGAAAATGGGGTTTTAGATTACTTTAGTTTTCTTATCTGCTTCCCTCACTTTTTCTCTCTATGTTGGGTATGCCAGAATGGATGATTTCTATCCTAGAGGATCTATGCAAATTGAAGCTTTCATCTCCCATGCATTTTTTGTCTCTGTTTTTTTTTTCCTTTCTTATGATCTTGTATTTTCTAAATTTCAACACCTTAAAACTCTTTAGCCATCATCATTTTACTTTTAAAAACAAAAACTAACTCCAATGCCTATGAAATTCACTCTACTTGGTCTAAATACAATCTAGGGTTTCGGGTTTTGTTTTATATAACATCCCTACCCTCCATTCCACACTAGATTATGCTTAGTTATTTAAATAAAACCCTCTAACTCCCTTATTTTTCCCAAACCACCAAATTCACCTTTCTCCACTTTCTCTCCATATTTATTCTCCACCTTTTTCTTGTGTATCTTTATTAGGATCTCCTCTATTATGCTAATCGTCTATCTATCTCATTTACATTTTTCCTAAACAAAAGGGAGTTATATTTAGGAGAAGTTGAAGCATTCTCTCAATCTTCTATATTTTTTTTAATTTGTAATGGAAGAGATCGATCTTTCTATTTTCCCTTGAATTTTAAGTATTGATTCAATTTTAAAGGGTTTCTTAAGAATTTTTACTAAGTTTAAATCTTTTTTTTAAGGTATTTAAGTTCCAAATTGAGGCTTTCTTTCTTTTCTTTTATTTTTAATAGCTTAACTTAAGGTAAGTTATTATGTGGATTGTATAAGCCATAGTTTTCTAAGATGTATGTAGATATATATGTTAGGGGTTAATGAATACAAGCATATTTTGATGAAACGTATGCTAACATGCGTAGAAAGCATGAAACTAAGGTTGAGCATGTTCTACAAAATGACCATTTGTGGATTCTATGTATAACCATTATATAAGTTGAATATGTGTGATCTCAACTTGTGAGCATGCCTAGTATTAATCATGGAGTGTTTGTGCTGAATATTTTGTAATGATTATTGGGAATCTAAGCATGCCATAAGTATTAAGTTGCTAATCCATGATTATGATGTGTTAAGAGCCCTCTATGCATCATGACTGATATTTGGGTTGAAATGGAAAAGTATTTTTTATTGTCAAACAACATGTTAGATTTATTCCTTAGGTAAATCGTTCTAGTTAGAATCAATCCACTGGTTTACCAAGTAGTTAGTATGACTCTATAGTAAATTGGTTTATGGTCTTTATTTTGTTCTACTAGTAGGACATTAATAAACTTATTTGGACAAAACCAATCCACTAGTTTGCTCCAAACCAATTAGTTAGTTTCTCTATTTTGGATTGAATTTTTTCTATTGTGGAATCGAACCAATCCACTAGTTTGATGGACCAATTGACTTGTCTTTTAAGGAAGTTTTTTGATATTTTTGAAGGTTAATCTTGTTAATTTAACCATGGATTTGGCCTTATCCCTAGGATTTGACCTAAGCTTTCATTGATGAAAAAAAAGAATAATAATTGGAAGTAAATGTTGGCCTTGGATACCTATTATTATTATTAGATAATTTAATTTCCTTTCATGTCATAATTTAAATGATGATGTTATCAACCAAAGTCCCCTTGATGGGCAATGATGAACAATGTAAAATGTTAAAGTGGATATATTGGATTTGTATGGTATGTGGGCCTTAGTTTGTCCTATGTTCTTAGTTTAATAAAACACTAATTACTAAAGGAGAAATATTTTAGATCTGTATATGGGTATAAATTATCCAATTCTCAATTAGCTACCAAAGAATAGTCTTCATTCGGGCATTTCTTAATATCATTCACCTTCGGGCAAGATTCTAGAGATCTTGATTGTATTTCATATGCTAGACAATGTTGATGTACTATAGGGTGTCAATACTAAATGGTTTGATTACTGAGGCGGGTTTATTTAGCTTTAGCCTTATTTTATGTCCATTGGTGATTACTTGCCTTTGACTAAACTTATGTCCATTTAGTCATTTGGTTTTGCCTCCATGGGTATTGAGAGACTATTGGGGGATGATGTAACACCTTAAAATTTCATAATCTTTGTTTCTTAGTGTTTAGCCTTTATATTTAAAACTAAACCTTAAACCTTGGCCTAATTATTTTATTGATAACCTTTGACCCATAACCCGATATAAATTTCCTAAAATTTATACTCGATTATTTTACTTTTTCCCTTCCTTTTTAACTTATCCTAAATAGAATTATTTTTCCCAGATTATTTCTCTACTCGGTACCCTAACCTATACAAAATAAATCTAAAACTAAAATAATATATATTTTCTATCTTAGCCATACTACCCTTCTCTCTCATGTTACCTCTGTCCTATTAAGTTTTCCTCACCTCAATCCACTTTTCGTGTTCTCCTTACCTCACGCAACACATTACTCTATCACCTTACCCATACTCCCTTTCACCTTGCCCTTTCTATGCGTTTAAATATATACATATGCACATAAAACCCTTCCTCAACCCCTTCCAACCATCTTTCCTCAACCAACACTCCAACCCTCTTACCACGACCACCCTCACCCTCAACCCAACTTCTCCTCCACCGCCCTTCCTCTTCTTCTTCCTCATTCCTTCCTCTTCTTCCTGCATACCCATCACCACTGCCTTTTCCTACAACCACCGTCGCCCAGCACCCCAGCCAACGCATGTACCACCACCACCACTCTTCTCCTCCTACTAGTCGAGCCTCCCTTCCACCTTCTTCTCCTTCTCCTTTTCTTCTTATCCCTTATTCTCCTCTCCTCCCTTGGTCCAACTTTTCTATTTACATCACGTGACCATGCCTCAGCAGCACACCTCACCCGTGCTTCTCCATCTTGCGGGGACGACCTGTGCACCTACCCATGCCCCAACTGTGCACCTCCATCCTTACATGCACAATTGTGCCTTACTGCATGAACTGCCCATGCTCCCTCCTATGCACGTCTCAAACATTACCAAAACCTCCAACTATGCCTTGCTAGTGCTCCTTCGCCACTCCCCTGCCCTGGTTTCCTTCTGCTTACACCAACCCAACACCACCACAGCCTCATCTTTTCTCCACCCTTCTTTGTAGCCGCCTCCCAGCTTGCCTCACCACCCACCTCCTTCCTATGCAACCACACCATCACCACCACTGCAACTCCATCTTCCATCCACCAAAACCTTATAGCATCACCAGCTAAAACCAAGCCCAACAACTCTCCTCCTGCACCACCCTCAACCCTTACTATTCCTTGATGAGCCATCCTCGCAGCTAGCTACCACCTTCCATTGTCGACCACAGACCAGCACCAACCACCATCAGCCTCCACCATCTCCATCCTTGCCTCACCTGTCCACCACTACCAATCGTCCAACCAATGCCCTCCGGTTCATGCGCTACTCACGCTAGGCATGAAGTGCGAGTTTTTGCTTGGTTTTAAAGATTTGGTACCTATTATTAAATTTAAGAGTATTTTGGTAATTTTATAAAAATTAATATTTTATTGTTATAATTATTATTTTATCTAGTAAATATTAATTTTTAGGCACACAAGTTTATTAGTGGGATCTCGTGGTATTAAGTAGGATACCACTATTCTTACATTTTTTCTGAAATTCATGTAACCATTATACCTTACTAAAATTATTGACATTGCATGATAGCATATTAGGGTTTTTGGTGTTGAAATATGTTAAGCATAAATTGTTCAATTAAAATTATTTGTTATATCCTGAAAATCCACAAAAATAGCATGTTACCATATGTAAAAATAATTCAGGAATACAAGTGTGATAAGAATGGTCTCTCATGATTTTGTATGACTTGTACATGAAAAATGATAGGATGATTATGTTTAACTCTATTTATGGAATATTAATCATGGATGTGAACCTTAGAGGCAATTTGGTCATTTTATGTGTGATATGATATTTACCCTAACAAGCATGCCCAAGGTGTATTATATGTTGTTGATCATGAGATTATATGTTTATGAATAGAGTGTTCAATGTGCAAAATCATGAATAAGAGCAAAATGGTCATTTAGCATATCTAATCATTTAAATTACATAATAAATTATTATGTTTTAGCCTTTTCATGACATATTAATAAATAAAATGGATTTTTTATTCAATTGGATAATAATATGGTAATGATTGGTGTTAGGGGCATTTTGGTTATTTATGGCCTAATACATCCAAATATGAATAATTGAACCTAGGATGGCCTTAGTATGGGAATCAGATTTATGTGATTTATATGCGATTTCATGATCACCTTAATAAAATACTAATACATAAAGTGAAAGAGCTCAAAATCGGGAATGATGGCTCTTTAGAGGTCACTACCCTAAAGACGTGGTTTATCCCACGATTATTTTAGATTTCTACTGGTGTGCCTTAGTACCCTAGCTAAGATCTACATCTTACTCCATTTGTTCTACGAACTCAAAGGGGATATGCATACTTATGGATTGGGTGTCCTTATTGGTAGGGTACTATGTTACCTTCATGTACTAATACAACCAGGGTACCTTCGTGTCCTTGGGTTTATAGTCAGTAGGATAGTGTGTTTCCTTATGTGTTGGTATGACAGGTTTACCTTAGTGTCTCTAGGTTTGATGTGATCTCCCCTTTAGTAAATAAAAATAGAAAAGATTGATGGATTATTAAATCATTAGATCATTGGATTGCTTGGTAGCAGCATTTGTGCCTACCTATGTTTAGTAGCAACCTTTGTGCCTACTTGTGGTTTGGTAGTAGCCTTCATGTCTACCTGTGTTTGGTATTGTAACTTTGAGCCTTGCATATGGTGTTATGGATTTTTTTGATCTATGCTTGTGAGCCTACTTGTGTTATGAGATTTTTTGATACTAATGATGAGGTGTGTGGCATGTAGTTATTATATTGTATTTGAGTTTGATGTGTTTCTAATTATACTACAAAGAGAATCATTTGGATGCTCCATTAGTAAGATGTATTGGTGGTATGTTATTATTTGAATGGTTAATTGATGCCTATGTAGTCAATGTTTTATACCGTGTATATTTTGAAGCCTTTCATGTGTTCTATGCTAGTTTTTTATTCTAGTTTAGTATAATGGGTTGCTCAATATTGTTGTACAAAAGGGTTCCTTTCATGGGCTCTTGCCTATTCAATGGGCAATGATCTCTACTGGTCAGCTTCTGAGCTCAGTCAAAGCTGATGGTTTGTCTGAGAGCATATGACTGTCCCGTGCTCCTTTATTATTTTTATTCTAGTTTTTTTTGGATGCCTATGTCCTCTTGTATTTCCCTCTTTTTGAGTTTTGTAAACCGTTGATGTTTTTTTTTGCTTAGCACCATATTTATCTGATATTCTCTTTATTCTAATTTTGTAATCGTGTTATTAATTTAAGCGGAGTAATGATTTTAGCATTAGCACTTGATATGAGAATGGTAAGAGTGATCAAACTTTTACCAAGCGTGGTGGTAACACCTATCATTTTATTATTTTAGTTTCTAAACTTAAATCTAAAAATGAAATTTTTTGGTTTGTAAAAATTGGAATGTTATAGATGATCCAGCTTATTGCTCAAAATTAAATAGATGTATAATCATGTGATCATAATTTAGTAATTAACTAAAAGGAATAAACCCTAGAGATGCCTTAAGTCATTTACCTCATTAATATACAGCCTGTGTATGATCCATGAGTTTCAAGTATTGTGATATGTATGTTTATCCATGGTTCTGTATATATAATTGAGCATTTTATCTTCATATGCATGTATAGGTGTGATATATTATAAACATCATGTGAGTGTGGTATGTGTACTTGGTACGTCTTGATGCACGAGTATGTTGTATGTAAGTTAAACATCATCCGTGTGTGCTCACTATGACCTTATGTGTATTATGAGCCTTCATGATGGGCTAACTTGGCATACTTGGTACAAAAGTATTGATTTACCCATTTAATCAGTCACCTACTCAATCTATTAAGTAGAGAACCTTCTCAATATTTCATAGGATAGTTATGTATTTTGCTTCTGCATGTGTTTAAAGAAAGTAAAAAAAAAATATAATAGCGAAAAATGGGGAGGAGGTTACATTTACATTATATAATTAGGATGTTACCACCATACTCGTTACAAGTCTGGTTTTCTCTATCATTCTTATACCAAGTGCTAAAGCTAGGATAATTACTCCGCTTAAATTAATAACATAATTATAAAAAATAGATTAGAAATAACAAGGGAGATTAAAATCATTCTGAATAAAACCAACATCAGTGGTTAAAAAACTCAGTGAAAAGAAAATACATATGGACATAAGAGTACAAAGAACATCTTAATTGGGAGATACTAGGAATAACACCTGATAGTCTTAACTATCAACCCAAAATTCTAGTCTTCAACTAATCTCACAAGCTAACCTGCAAAGACCACTACCCATTGAATAAGTAGGGACAATGAAACGAAACCCATTAATACAATAGTATTGAGTAATTCATTATACAAGACTAATATGAAAAGCCTGCATGGAATACATAGAAGACATTATAGAAAGACACGGTATAAAATATTAAAATATGTGATGATCAAAATATGATAATCATATCAGATAAAAAAATATCACCAAAGCCACATAATGCTCATACTCATTCATTTAGAACATAATGAAAATGTAATCCCCCAAAAATTTAGAAAACCTATAATTTAATAAATAGCTTTTATTTAAAATAAATTAGCTTTTAAAAATTATTTAGTTTAATTATTTTATGGATTTTTGAGTATATAAATTCGAATAGGAATATTTGATAAATTAAAACAAATATTTTGTTATTTTATCATACTCTTTTTAAATAACTTTTACCAAACCAATATTTTACTAAAATTATCCTTTTTAAGCCCATATATTTAATTATATTAAATTAAATTATTAAATAAATTTATTATTAAAAATATTAAATCCTATTATTTTATAAATTAAATTATTTTAAGTTCTCCCATTTTTCCCATTTTCCTTTTTCTTTTTTTTTCTTCCCTTCTCCTTTTTTCTCCTTTTTCCTCCTTTATTTCTTTTCCTTTTTTCTCCTCCTTTGGGCCGCCCGCACCCGGCTTGTTCCCCCCTCCCTGCGCGCCTGGGCCACAGGCCCGTTTCTTCCCTCCTCTCTTCTCCTTCTCCCACGCACGACGCAGCCCAGCCCAATCGTTCTTTATTTTCCTTTTTCCCATACCGGACCGGCCGATCTTTTCTCCCCTACGCCAACCGGTCTGCTCCCCCCTCCTTCCTTTCTTTCTTCTCCTTACTCGTGCCCGACCAGTTGCTGTTTCGACTCCATGCCTGCCACCACCAAGCCGCCCTGCAGCTGCCGTCACCTGCCACCGTACCTGCTCTCTCCCCCGTCATTTTCTTTCCTATTTCGAACCAAACTAATCCCTGCATCCCTAGCCCGCATGCCCTTTTCCTTTCCTTTTTCTTCCCTCCCCTCTCCTTGCCAACCGACCACCCCTGCCACCCTACTGTGGCCCCGACCGGCCACCTACTCCCCCTGTCTCTCCCTCTCTTTTTTCTTACCCTCACCAGCCCTTCGTGCCCCATATTTTTTAGCCTTCTTCTCCTTCCCCGAACTCCTCCTCTCATTTTCTTCTCCTCCTATTTTTCCCGGCTTTTGTACCACCGCCACCCTCCGCCGCTTACACTGCCGCACTAAACCCCCTGCGGCGCCTTCTTCCACCACCTGCTACTGCCCTGCACCATCACACCACCCCCTCGAGCCCCTACACTTCCTCCCTTCTCCCCCTCTTCTTTTCCTCCCCACTTTTCTCCCTTATCAGCAGGCCACCTGCAATCGCCCCGTTCGCCGCCTTCCGACCACCTATGCCACCACCCAAACCACCAATCCACACCCTACAACCTCATCTACCCCCCATACCTTGTTTGGCCGAAACAAGCCCCCTCACCCCTCCATTTTTCCCTTCTCTTTTCCTTCCTTCTCAGCCCGGTCCACCCCGACGACCCCCTTTGCCGCCTCGCCACCGCCGTCTCCGCCACCCTTGGCCGCCAACAACCCATCCCCAACTTCCACCTACACCCCCTCTTCACTCCTGCACCATTCCCTTGCCTCCAATCCTCCCCCATCTACCTCCTTTCCTAGCCTAAATACCCCAAACTGAACCATCTCCCCCTCCCTTCTACCTCACCACCTTCGACCCTTTTCTCCCCCCTTAGTCTGCATGTGGCTCACGCTGTTCATGTAGCGTGAGCTCCACATTGATTTGGGAATTAATTTGTTTAAATCTTTGAGGTATATTAATAGTTAAGTAAAGTGTATTATTATTAAATAAGTTTTTATAAAGTTTATCCTTTTAATTTCCTACTTCTAATATAATAATTATTGATATTATTTTTAGGCGTTGAGTTGCTAATTAATCCTTGAATCTTTAACCGGGATATCGGTAAGGTTTGATTTTTACGCGATTAAGGTAATTGTTAAACCCCACTTAAATGCATGGAAAAATGTATGCTAGCACATTAGGGATTTTAGTATGATTTTATGCATGTTATGTGTTGCCTAGTATGATATATGTGGTTTTTTTTATATTGATTGATAAAAAGAAAAGCATGCTAGATTTTGTGCCATGTGTAGAGATGATACTTAAGGAAGGAGTTTGATTATTGATGGAAATGTTAAATGTTTGTCTATGATGTATTATGTCATTAATGCATGAATAATATTATTGTGAGTCTAAGGGTATTTTAGTAATATGTCTATGTAAGTATGTAATCTAATATATGTATTTGCTAATGAGTATTATGTGGAATAATGACAAGTTGGTGGAGTTAGATGATAATAATGAAGTACTAATATTAGTATTTTAATGTAGTGGTGGTAAATTCACAAAAGTGGTGTAATAAAGGGGTAAAGTGATAATTTTATAAGTGAAAGGGGTATTTTGGAAATTTTGGAGTTAAAGGGTAAAACGGTAATTTGTAAGAAAAATGGTATCTTGGTAATTTCGAAAGAAAAAGGCAAATAGTAATTTTGTAAGCAAAAGGGCAATACGGTAATTTTATGATTAAATGGCAAATGGTAATTTTATAAGTAAAGGGGTATTATGGTAATTTTGGGGAGTAAAGGGGTAAAGTGGTAAATTTGGAAGTAAGAGGTAAAATGGTAATTTTGGAAGAGAAGGGTAATAATGATAATTTTGGAAGTAAGGGGTAAAATAGTAATTTTGGATGTAAAAGGGTATTATGGTAATTTTCAAGCAAAAGGGTAATATGGTAAATTTGGATGTAAGGGGGTAAAATGGTAGTTTTATAAATAAGAGGATATTATGGTAATTCTGGTAGTAAGGGGGTAAAATGGTAATTTGCGAGTAAAAGGGATTAGTTAATGATTATAAATATGAAGAAGGGGTAAATTGGTAATTATAATTATGGAGAAGTATAAATTGGTAATTATAATTATGAAGAAGTGTAAATTGGTAATTATAATTATGGAAAAGTAGACATTAGTAATTATAATTATGGAGAAGGGTAAATTAATAATTATAAATATGGAAAAGGTTAAATTGGTAATTATGATAATGGAGGAGGGTGATTTGGTAATTTAGCCAACAGGAGGATAATTTTGTAATTTTGATAATGGATAATGACAATTTGGTAATTTATCCAACTCAAGGGGCAATTCGGTAATTGTGATAATGGAGAAGGAAAATTTGGTAATTTAACCGACTAAAGGGTAAATTGGTAATTCTCTAACCAACTAAAGGGGAAAATTGGTAATCATGATAATGAAGAAGGGTAATTTGATAATTTATCCAACTTAAGGGCGATTTAGTAAATATAACAAAGGAGAAGGATAATTCGGTAATCTAACCAACCAAATGGGAAATATAATAAGTGTAGCAATTATGAGGGGTGAATGGTGATCTAAAAATCGTAGGAAATGACTTGGTAACCTAAACCGGGTAAGAGGTAATTTAGTAATTATGCAACCTGAAGGGTAATAGGGTAATTTGTCAAGTAAGGAAGGGATGAATTAGCAATTATATAAGTAAGGGGTAAATAAGTAATTTGTACCAAATCTGTCGTTGTGATTGTGGAATTTCATAATATGATTGGTGTGGCCATAGCCGGCACGCAATTTAAACCCTCTTGTTGTCAATTGTAGCACTGGTAAATAAGGGTATCGTTCTAGGCCGGGGATTGAGAGGGCTCACCTCTATCTATCTAGCTTAAACTAAAAATAAAAATAAAAATCCTAAATAACACTAAATAAATAAATAAGAAAAATAATAATGGGGTTATAAAAATAATAATAATAAAATGAGTAAATATAATAAAGTAAACTAATAACAATAAAAATAATGAAAATAATGGGAAACCGCAGATATGAGAAATATGTTAGGGAAATAAAAATCCATCATTAGATTAGGTCGTAATATAATATTTATTTCTAAGTCATCCTTTAATCATGAGAAAGAGATCGACCAAGTTGCACACCAAAAGCAGGTCCATACACCTTATATTAATTTCCTTAATTAATTAATACGACAAAGCGCCAATATTAACCCTATTAAATACTAGCAGTATAGCAGAAACAAGCGACTCCTATATTTAACTAGACTTAATGCATTAAGTGTAAGTGGAAGGCTATCAATCTAAGTACCCATACTAGTACAAAAAGCATGTCTAGCTGTATTTCCTTTCCTTGACCCACATGTATCGAAACGTTTTACCACTTCGGTTAGAATCACAAAACGATTAGGTGAATTGTTATCTAACCTAGCTGCAATTTATACATATAAATTCTAGTATATTTAGATGGCCACCTAGCAGGCAAATAATCCTACATACTGTCACTTATGAGGAACCAGAACAAGACATGCACCAAATAAACTATACTTGACAGAATCATACATATAAACGATAGCAAATAACATAGAGTCAAGAAACAATCTCACGAAACAAAGAAAATAAAATTATAATTCAAATCATAATCTAGGGTTTCAATTCATTCCCCAACAATAAATAATCAGCCCGCCATAATTATAGAATTAATTACACAGAAATATATATATATATCTAAAATATAACTTAAAAATAAGAGAAAGAAATAACCGGAATTAATTTTGGATAAAAGATCAAGAATTTATTCAGATAAAAATTAATTTTATCTGAAATAAATTCTACCGATATAAATTCTTGCTCTACTTTTTCTTCCTTCTCGGCCTTTATTTCCGTGCGTAAATTCTTTTTATTTTTCTTTTTCCGGTTGTCAGCTGTCGGCTGACGCGTCGCTGCCGCGTTCCCGCACGTCTCCTCTGCTTTCCGGTTCTCCCGAGCCTACGAAGGCTCTGTTGCGTTCCCCCGAGCCTACGAAGGCTCTGTTGCGTTCCCCCGAGCCTGCGAAGGCTCTCTCTATCTCCCGCACACCTTTCTCAATTAATGCCCTCCTTTATTTATAACGTGCGGCCCTACTTTGTGTCTTCTGTCTGCTGCCCTTTCCTTGCCACGTCACCCCTCGGCTGAATTTTCTTCTCTTTCGAGCGGCACTCCTTTTCTTCTGCCGTCATTTTAAATCCCGTTCGGCGTCGTTTTGTTTCAGGCCTTTGGGCCTTCGGCCTTTGGCCGTTGGTCCAAAGGTCTTATTTTTTTTTTCTTTTATATAAAAACAAAACCTGCAAAATAAAATTCAATAAATATTAATAAATAATATTTTATTCTAAATTTACTTAATTTATATCATTTTAACTCAAATAATAATATTTATGCATTTTTTACTACTTAAGCATAAAATAATAATTATTCCCCTATATTAGTTAAATAAACTACCAAAAACTAAGATTATAAGGGTATAAAATGTGTCAAAATATGAACTCATCAATGATTCAAATAATGCTGATTAGCAAGATAAGAGTATTTGATAATTAGTAAGTATCACGAGAACAAATCCTAATTCGGAATTAGATGAGATTATGATGGCCTTAATGGTTTCTCTGTGATATCTTGGATAACCGTCTGAATAAGAAATGACTAATGATATCAGAACGATTGAAAGTGAATAAGTATCTGATTATTGTGCTTGTTGGGTGATCACCTTAATTAAGACACTAATACTTAAAGTGAAAGACCTCGAGATCGAGAATGGTGGCTCTTTAGGGGTCTCTACCCTAAAGATGTAGTTTAGCGCATGATTATTCTGGTATTTGTTGGTGTGCCTTTGTGCCCCAGTCAGGCCCTATATCTTACTCTATCTAGCTCTACGGACCTATTTAGGGGGTATGTATACGTGTGGATTAGGTGTCCTTGTCGGTAGGGTACTGAGTAGCTTTATGCACCAGTACGACCAGGGTACCTTTGCATCCTTGGGTTGATGGTTGAAGGGTACTGAGTAGCTTGTATGCACCGGTAAGATCGGTATACCTTTGTGTCCTGGGTTCTTGATCTCCCGTCCGAGGCAAATAAATGGAATTGTTGTGCTGACTAAAGAAAGGAAAAACACTAATTACGAAAGTGAAAGATTAATGAGTCGGGCCCAGTTGACTTATGATATTGAGTACCGATCCACAAGTTATAATAGTGGCCCAAGAGCGTGTTGCCCTAGCAGATGATATTGAGTACCGGTCCACCGGATATAATAGTGGCCCAGGAGCATTTTGTCCTGGATGATGATTATATATATCCCGGTCCACCGGCTAAAATAGTGGGGGTCCCGAGCTCAATAAAATAAGCATTGGATGTGAATAAATTATGGAAAGATATTAATTACTTATAGTGGAACACCTTGTGAGTCGGGGCCAGACCAGTCCACTGGCGAATAATAGTGGCCAGGAGTGTTCTGCCCTGGAGACCGATCCACCGGCAATAATAGTGGTCAGGAGCGTCTGCCCTGTATGTATTCCGGTCCACCGACTATAATAGTGAGGTTCCCACACTCACTTGGATATAACCAAAGAGATGATTGAATAATGATGGACTAATGGATTAAAGTCTAAAAGTATCGATCGTACTTTATAACTTGTTGATATGTGGCAGCCTTGTTATATATGTGATTGTTATGTATGCATCTCTCATTACATATGTATATAGCTTGCATTATGTGTCGCATTGCGGGCCTGTTTTTAAGTGTGGTATTAAAGGGTTACTCAGTACCATAGTACTAAAGTGTTCCACTCGTGGGGCCCCTACCTATTCAATGGGCAATGTCCCTTGCAGGTCTTTTCAGGTGCTACTCAAGTGGGCAACGGGAAAGAGAGTAAGGAATTATCCAGAACCGTTAGGATTTTTCTCCTTCTCCTTTAAATTCCTAGTTTTAATGTTAATGTTGTTAATTTAACCACCACTGGTGGATTTTATTCTTGTAAATGATTTGATACGCTACTCTGATTTAAATATGGGTTGTAAATTGTGTTTTACACTTCTAGCCTTAGCACTTAGTACTAGAACGGTAGGAGTGAACCGGTATGGTACTAAATGTGGCGGTAATATCCCCAGAATTCACGATTTTATAATTTGCTTCCGCTAACTCTTTCAAATAAAACGAAATTTTTCAGTAGTGAATTTTGGGGGTGTTACAGAAAGTTACTAACCAAGCGTCCAAGAAATGCTTTCTAAATTAATGCTTAGAATCAATCTCAACATAATAATCATAACCTTCACATATATCTCATATCTCACTATCAAAACCAATAATATCCAGAATACCATAGGTAGGGTTCAAAGGTACAATACCAGTAAAGCCTATAACACCACAGTTAGGGATCAAAAGAAACTACCAAACCATAAATAGGCAAAAAGGCTACTACCAACCCAATCCAATAATCATTTACATGTTTGTTTACTTAAGGGGAATCATATCAACTTGGAGACACTAAGGTACTCTAATCATATCAGCACACCAAGGCAACACAATATCCTACCGACTATCAACCCAAGGACACTAAGGTACCATGTTCGCACTGGCACATAAAGGTATCACAGTACCCTACTGACAAGGACGCCTAATCTATAAGTATGCATATCCTCTATAAGTTTGCATAGCTAAATAGAGTAAGATATAGGACTTGGGTGGGGCACTAAGGTACACCAACAAAAATTTATAAACAACTGTTAGCTAAACCACGTCTTTAGGATAGTAACTCCCAAAGAGCCACCATTTATGATCTCAAAGTCTTTCATTTTAAATATTAATATTTTATTAAGGTGGTCACAAAATCACATAATGCACAAATAGATCTAATTTCCATACTTAATCATTATTTCTCATTTATAATTATTCAAGATTGCCATAATCAAAGTTGATACTAAGGTCAACCTAATAATCTATTAAAGTCATCCTAGGTTAAATTATCTACATTTAGGTGTATTAGACCGAAAATAACTAAAGTGCCCTTAAGACCATAATTACCACATTCTCATCCATTTTAAGTACTAATTCCATTTTATTTATTTATTTGTCATGAAAATGCTAAAACATAATAATTAAATTATTGAACATAAAATTAAATTATCATACACGCCAAATGACCATTTTATAATTAGACATGATATAGCACGTAAAATCCTAACATGCGTAACTAATTCATCCAAAATCGCATATTCCCATGATTAAAAATAAATAATGCATATTAAGTATACTTAATGGAATATATAATATGGTATACTCAAAAAGACCAAATTGCCTTGATAGCCCACAATAATAATAATCATACCAAAATATGATTAAGTATGCTCGCCCTGTCATTTTAGACATACATGACATACATAATTTATTTCCAGCATTAAGCATATTTTAACATGCTTTACACAATTTATACATCAAAATTCTAATGTACAATAATGTGATGTCTAACATTTTAGTAGAGTAGAGAGATTGTCTAATTTTTAGTAAAGCACAAATTATAAGTAACCTACTAAAAATTATTAGGCTCCACAAATCAATATCTTTTACCTAAAAAATAAAACCATATTAACCATATTAATATATAACTAATAAAATAATAATTGTTATAAAAATATTTATGAAGCAAAATTACCAAAATACCCTTAAGTTGCAAAAAAGGGTAAGATTTTCTAAACTTACGTTGCATAGGTAGTGTGAAGCCAAGCATATAGTAAGGGGCTAGATGGACTGGGCTTCGATGGTGTTGCAAGCTATCGAAGGTGGTGGTCTAGGGGGAGGTACATGATGGTGGAGGAGATGGTGGTGATGAAGGGGATAGATGTGGTGGGTTGCAAGCTGGGAGAGATGGGCGGATGATGGTGTGTTTGTGTCGAGGGGTACGACTAAGGAGGAAATGGGGCACGATAGGGAGTGAGGCATGGGCTAAGAGGTGGTGCTAGGTTGATGGGTTGGAGCCGAGATGAGGGGCACGAGACGTAGGGAGTATGGTGGAGGCAAGGGAAAAGAAGCTGGAGGTAGGGGAATGAAGCACGGTTAGAGGATGGCGCAACGATGATCAAGGCAAGGCTAGGGAATGTCAGTGGCGGCATTGGACAGTGTTGTAAGGAGGAGAAAGAGGTGGGTCAATGGTGGGTGGTGGCAGTGATGGGGGTGGCTATGAGCTTGGCGGGAAATGGATGGGTTGGGGTCGAGGTTGTGCATAGAGGAAAAGGGCACAGTTAGGTTGTACGATAAGGGTACGGGTGTGGAGGAAAAATGGGGTCGGCTGAGGCGTGCGAGAAAGACATAGGTTGTGCAAGGCTCGCACGGTTGTGCATGTATTGGTGCACACTAGTGCGATGTACACAAAAACAAAACCAGGCCAAAGGGAAGAAAAACGAGGAGAACGAGATATGGCTCAGGCGATGGAAAAGGAGAAGGAGGAGGAGGAGCAACAGAAGAAGAAGAGTGTAGGTGGTGAAGGTGATGGTCAATGTGATGGAAGAAGAAGGAGAAGCAGAAGAAGAGTGTAGGTGGTGATGGTGATCATCAATGGTGGTGGAAGAAGAAGGAGAAGGTAGTTTTTTTTATTAATGTAAAGATTTTTTTTATTTATACTTGATTATTTGTAGGATTGTAGGTAGTTAAGGAATTAAATACTTATAACAATTGATGCATGTATAGTAGTTTTGTATATGAGATTAAGTATACTTGATTATTTTGTATTAATGTAAGAGCTTGTTTATGTATGATTATATATACATTTATTTTCTATAGATAGAATTTAATTTGTATATATTCATGGGATACACATAATACTAAAGTTTGTATATCAGCCTCGAACATATATGTGTGTGTGTGTGTGTGCAGGGACGAAGCCAGGATATAAAATTCATGGGGTCCCAATAAATAATAAGTATATATTTAAATATAAAATAATAACAAAAATTATAATAATAATAATAATAATAATATATTTAATATTATCTATAATTATACATAGATATTTGTTTATAATTGTACTTGTCGAGGTTTCATATTTTAAAAGCGAACTATAACTATCTCATTACTGATAGTATCAGATATATATTTTTCTATATATGACATTAAACAATTATACAATAATGAACTAATTCTTATAGCCAAACTAATTCATACCATACTAATTCGAAATTAACATAACCTAATTCAAAAATATACAATAATCAACTAATTAACGTACAAACTATTCCAATTTTTAAATTCACATATTCACAATAAAATCAGAAATAAAAATACAAACTAATTCAATTAACAAAAATACTCAACTAAATCAAAATTACACAATAATGAACTAATTCTTATAGCCAAACTAATTCATACTATAATAATTCGAAATTAACATAACCTAATTCAAAAGTATACAATAATCACCTAATTAACATACAAACTATTCTAATTTCCAAATTCACATAATCACAATAAAATCAGAAATAAAAATACAAACTAATTCAATTAACAAAAATACTAACTGAATCAAAATCACACAATAATGAACTAATTCTTATAGCCAAACTAATTCATACCATAATAATTCGAAATTAACATAACCTAATTCAAAAGTATACAATAATCACCTAATTAACATACAAACTATTCCAATTTCCAAATTCACATATTCACAATAAAATCAGAAATAAAAATACAAACTAATTCAATTAACAAAAATACTCAACTAAATCAAAATTACACAATAATGAACTAATTCTTATAGCCAAACTAATTCATACCATACTAATTTGAAATTAACATAACCTAATTTAAAAACATATAATAATCACCTAATTAACATACAAACTATTCCAATTTCCAAATTCACATATTCACAATAAAATCAGAAATAAAAATACATACTAATTCAATTAACAAAAATTAAATTAGATTTCATCTAAAAAAAAAACTCACCCTCTCAATTTCTCTGGCTCTCGGTCTGCTAACTTGCTAATGCTGGCTGCTGCCTGTTGAGTGTTGATACAGACAGGGATGGCTGGCGGGCGGCGGCTGGGCGGCTGGGGTGCACCACGCAAGGCATCGAACAGGGCAGCAGCGACAGAGGGGCCGAGAGGTTCGACAATGGCTGAACTGCTAAAGGCAGCAGGCAGCGCCGCAGCAGCCAACAACAGGGTTACTCCGAGAAGCTGAGAAGCGGCGGTGGGCGCCTGCGCCTGGTGCCTGGTGGCCAGCAGTCCTGGGCGTGGCGCGGTGGCGGCCGGCGGGGTAGAGTTATTCCGAATAGGAGTTGAAGACGGAGGCGAAGAGAAGCTGGAGCCTGGAACTGGAGCTGGAGGGCTGGGGTCGAGCGGGAGTGGGAGTGTGGGACGAAGTGCGAACTGAGGAAGCACGCACGGCACAGTCGCACTCGCACCGCACAGACACACTCTCACAGAAGTTGAAAAAAAAAAGAGGGAAAAAATAGAAGCCGAAAATTTTGGCAAAATGGGGTTCGAACCCAGGACCCCAAGCTTGCCTCAACATTATTTATCCCTTTGAAGTTTGAACCACTGCTCCAGAAATATTTTCTGTCAAGTTTGTTGTATATATAATATATATTTTTAAAAATTCCATGGGGTCAAGCGACCCCATGTGCTCTGAATTGGCTCCGTCCATGTGTGTGTGTGTGTGTGTGTGAAGATGGTACATGTACTATTATATATATAATAAAATAAAATAAAAAGAGGTTATAGACGGTTGTTATTACTTAAATTTGTTGTCTATACCTCAGCTGTAAAAAAAAATAGAGGTTATAGATGGTAGTTTTAAGTAGTAATCAATGTCTATACATTGGCGGTAAATTTTTTACAAAAAATGCATGAGGGAATAAATGGTAGTTTTATGTTAAAGCTGTTGTCTATACTTAAGTTTAAAGGGCAGTTATAAAGTAAAACTGTCATTTATTTTCGGTGTATTTTTGTAAGTGTTCCTTTTATTTTTATTTTGTGGTAGACACTTGTATTTTGAACACTTGTTTATACTATAGCCTATATAGTTGTTGCTTATCACCGTTTATGGCTTTTTTTTATACCGATGTGTCAACTTCTACAGCAATTATGTATATCTATATGGTGCTTATGTCTGTCACTATGTGATTATCATTTCCATAGAAATTATGTGTTACATAATTTTTGTGTATACTTTTATGGTAATCTTGTCAGCTACCATGTTTATTATGTATATTTTTGTGATGGTTATATCTGCTACCATGGTGATTATACACATTTATAAGATGATTATATGAGTTAATGTGGTGCTTATCAGTTTTTATGATAATTATTATTGTCATATTTTTACTGATCGTGTACTAAAAACAATTTGTATTTGTTGACATAGAAACCGGTTGTATGTAGGTGCATACACCCAGAGTATATCTAAGAGGTATTGGCATCAGCTAATCTCAAATAAATACGAAATTACACGTAAAAAGGTTATTCATGAGAAAGTGGGTGGCCTGCTGCAAATACAAATACAATTTTACCTGCATCAATTTCTTCATTTATTCCTCTACCACAAAACATCTCCCCTTTTATCACGAGCTAGACGGCTGGTACAATAAGACATGTCGGGCGACAATACTTTACAAATGGATTGGAAATTATTATTATTTTTTTATCCCAGAGACATTTTTTATATGTATTTTGGTAAGTATATTTTCTTAATAATACAATAAATTCACGGCATCAGCCACTACCAAATTGTCCAAATCAAGCTTCGGTCATCATGGAACCCCCTTCAAGCAGCTAGACTCGGATATCCCATTAAACAATAATTCTTGCAGTGTCAAGATGTTAACAAGTTACTCAGGTAAACTTATCATCAGGCAAATACATATAATACACTTCCTACATCAATTTTTCACTAATTGGTACGTGCCTTATTCCTAAGACCACATTCATGTAGGAGAGCGACAGATTGACAAGAGAATAAACAGATTCACATTGTCTTTGACCCTTGTGTTATACTGTACAGCATCCATATAGCCAGAGAAGTTTCTCAGCAGATGGTTTTTTATGATGCTTGATTTGGAAAATCTCGGCAGCGCTATCCAGGTGCGCCTCAGCAGGGCGAACGACCTTTTTTTTCTTCTTCTTTTTTTTTCTTTCTTTTACCTTTTTGCGGTGCTCAGAGAGGTTCAAAGAGGCCTAGTACATGGCCATCAAGACATCGCATAGCTGCAACCTGCAAGTGCCAACGAAATAAGACACTGTCCAGTTTAGATCAATACAGAAAGAGATCGAATATCATATTCTGATTACCGAAACGTTCTCATTTCTTAATTTCATAAAGCAGCATGCATTTGCAAGCCATTGTGTACAGTGATGTTCAGATGTTACATGTTATCAGTGGTTCTTTTCCTTATAAATTGATCATCTTGCATATTTACAACATTGATATGCATCACCTCCATCGTTTTTGCTCCTACACAGAAGTTGATTAATTGGAATCTTCAGATATTGTAGCATCATGCAGGGTAAAGAAAGAACAAGCCACACTACATGTAATGCAAGAACATTCAGATGTTATCTGACACATAGTTTGAAAGGGCCTAAAGCACACCTAGGTAATAAAGGTCCTAGAGCCTAAGCGCTAAGGACAAGGCGGAAGTACATGCCTAGGCAAAGGCACTAATATTACCAATCTAATATTGCTTTTGATCTTCTTAAACTACGTAATCTTTTCTCTTCAACATCATGTTTATTAGTCTTCTCATGACCATGCAATAAAACTGCAGTTGTGGTCGCAGTGTTACAATATCAAAGTGTCACGAACAATATTTTATATGTTGCGGTTGTTGTGACATGATTGTTTTTATTTTTTTAATAATAAATATTGGCAAATATCGGTAAAATATCGAAAAATATTGGCCGATAACCGATATATTGTCGATAAATATATGAAATTTTAAAACTGTCACGTATAGCCAATTTTAAGTATCAATTAACTCAAAATCTGATATATATCAGTCGATATTGTGTATTGGGATTGATATTTAATTGTATGCCCATGACCCTTTTTACCCTCTCTTTCCTTCTCAACAAGAAATTTAATTATTATATTTATAAAAATAAAACCCAAAAATAGTTAATCAGAGTGTCTTTCTCTACACTAAATGTATTTCTTTTCTTTCTCATTCAAAATTACGTCTATTGGTCTTCCTATGACTTTTGTACCTCCTCCCTTATCTCCCTTTCCTTCCCAATTGATTGCAATTTTTTTTGAATGAAATTAAAACTTAAAAGTAGTTAAATTTTAGTAAGTTGTGCACCTTAGTGTGCTTTAGATGCGCCTTGCCAATGTCGCCTTGCCTAGGATTAAAAAAAAAAAAAGAAGCCCTAAACCTTTGCACCTTTTCAAACACTGATTCTGACCATAAAACAGTAATATATTGCTTCCATTCTTACACATCAACCGAAGTACATACACAAAAGCATTCATCCTTCAGTAGCAGTAGAGGAACAAAGGACCCACATATAATTGGTTGGTAAGGAAGAATTCACTGGGGTGTGAAAATTTAAAACCTACCTTCCCATGTATCTCATGTTTGATGGGTCCGTCTAACTCTGCACCCAATTGCATCAATTTCATCACTGTATTGCTTATGTCGCAGACAGTGAAGGAAACAAGTGATGAGTATCCTTTCCGCGTGCAAGGGTCATTGTCACTGCCATTGCAGCATCAACATGAATTCAAAGGCAATCCAACAACATACATACACAACTGGCTAATTAATAAGTATCATATCACACTCAAAAAAGAAAAAACAATGTAAACACCAAGTCTAAAGCTAAAAAGGTTTGATTAATTTAGCATGCATAGCAAATCTAACATGCATATGCACCCATGCTGCCCATGCCAATGCCACCACATACCAGCAAATTGCAAATAATGGAGTGATTAATGACAACTAAAGATGGAAACAAGTGAGAAAAAGTATACTTAATCAGTGTCTATGTCAACCACTTACTACCAAATCTTTGGTAATGGAAGTAGATTGAAAGCAGGTTCAAATGAAGATAATTAAAACATCTTCGCCATACACGCAATGATGCTATCTACATGTCTCCTCGTTGCAGGCTCATAGTCTTAGCCCAAACTATAAAAGAAAAGGTCTATCTCCATGGGCACACCCTCCTTCCATAGGTCCTGCAAAACCTGAAGATCTAAGAGTATTAGTTAGAATATGAGTTGAAATTATATTTTGATATTTAATTTTATCATGCATGGTTTATTACAATTTGATATGATTCTTAACTTTTGGTAATAATTTGGCTGATATATATCGCTTAGGCTGTACTTTTGAATTCAAAGTAGAGTTAATAAGATTTGAGTGTCATTTGTGTGAAAAACTCTGATAGGTTAGCCAACATCAGTTTGGTATCACATCAAACTCGATCCCACCCATCAATTTAACATTTCAGAGGTTTTGATTTTTGGGAAAAATAAATCTCAACCAGAAATTTTCATTCATGTGTCAAAACCTAACTCCAACCCTAGTTCCCAAATCAGCCACCAGCCATCACCACAGCACACCCAGTCTCCGTCGTTAATCTTTCACCAGCCACAACACCAACCGACCATCAACACATCACTAGCACAACAACCATCAGTCCATCACTAGCGCATCACTTCAACACCAGCCACCAGAGAGCACAACAATTGCACGAGAACAATTATCAACTAGCAGCCCTTGTTTCCAAGACGTCCTAGGAGGAAAAAAGAGCTGGAAAGGACACAGAGTACTGAATAATGATGCTTCACATTCTGCTGCCTATTTTTTCCTTCTTTTTTTTTTTTGCAACTTTCCTTTTATTCTATTATCTCCAGCCCAAATTTCTCTATAATATAGTGAATAGAGATAATCTTTAAGTTGGAAAACAAATTTATACCATAGGCGGGAGCACCTACACATGCTAAAGAAAAAAATAGCGCACTATACAAGAGTTTATTATCTTCCTGTTTTTATTACTAATACATGTAGTCTCCCTTGTTTAAATTATTAAAGTGAATTATCTTTAATTTGGATTATAAGAAAATTTTAAAAATTATACCAAAATGTTCCACACTTTTTTTTTTCTATAAATAGACATCCATATTAATATGTTTTTTCAGCAGAAAAATGAATATGTAAAACACCATTAAATTTTTTTCAATAAATATTTAATATGGGTTCAATAAAAACTTGATTAGATACAACAAATAATTGTTTTAGGTTCAGCATGTTATTCTTAAAGGTTCAGCGAATAATTGGTATAAGTTTAGTAATTAATTTTTGAAGGTTCAGTAGACAAAGTGGTTTTTACAGTGGCATATTTGGATCGGAGGACTAGGTTTAGCAAATAATTTTTTTAGGTTCAATAAGTTATTCTTAAAGGTTCAGCAAATAATTGATATAGGTTCAATACTTTATTCTCCAAGGTTCGGCAAGTTATTGTTTTAGGTTCAATAGACAAACATTCATCACATATTATTTAGATTCATCAAATAATTATTTCAATAAATTTAGAAGTCTATATAGTTTATATATGTTCATTATTGGATTCATTTAGGTTCAACTATTAAAGTATTCATGTTTATCTTATAAAATTATATAGGTTCATTCAACAAACCTTATAGGTTTAGAACCTAAATCATTTATATTCAGAAAATATATAAACCTATATATTATATATCATGAACCTTATACACTTGTATGTTCTATGTTAAGAATCTAGTTATGAACCTAATGATAAATATAACCACAATATTATACATAATATTTTTTATTTTTGCATCAAAAGTATATTAGGATGGGTGTCTATTTATTGAGAAAAAATGAGCAATATTCTCATATATACATATTTTTTTAATAACCCATATTAAAATAATCAAATTTTAAATTTTTAAACAAAGTGCAGACATCTATAGATTAGATGAAAAAAAATGCTAAGCTTCTATATTTGTATTTAACATGTACTGTTATGTTAGAAAGTTTTTTTTTTTTTTACTATTTTATATCTAGGAGCACCTTGCAAGGTATTCCAGGTCTATAATATAAAAATTGGTTTGAAAGATGGAGGGTCCAAGAATTCATTCTAAATATTTCATTGAAATATTATTTTTAAGTTATTTTCTAAGTGTGGTTATTTTTTCATTAAATAGTTGTACTTTTATAATAATCAGATTAGATTATATGAATTACAAACACTAACTTGTAATGTTAAAACTTAAAACTAAGGTGATACGTGTGTGTGTGTGTGTAGATATATATTTCTTTTCTTTTTATCGTTTCCTAACATCCTATTTCCTTCTTCTTTTTTTAAATTATCGTTTTTGAATCCTTCCATACCATACACTTAAATATCGGTCCCGACACTCAATATCAACCAATATTTACCGGATTTTGAGTCAGCTGATATGCGAAATTGGTAATATGTGACGATTTTAGAATTTCATGTATTTATCAATGATATATCGGTTACCGGCTGATCTTTTACCCGTATTTACCAATAGTAATCGATATTTGCTAATATTTGTTGTGAAAAAAAATTAAAAAATTACGTTGCGACAACTGCAACATAAAAAATATCGTTTGTGACAACGCAACCGTAACCGCAATCATGACTACAGTTTTATCACTTGCTCTATACCCGTTTCCATGTCTATCCCCATGGAATACTAATGAACACCACAATCTCACTCAAGCTCATTCAATCGCCGCCCCCACAGCACCGGCGCAACCAATGTGGGCCTCACATGACCACCACCAAGTGATATCATCACTCACAAGACCCTGAGAAGCCCTTCCCAAACGATCCTGTAATACCCTTATCTAATATTTTAGCTCACAAATAATTTTATTTGGTTAGTTTTATGTCACTTTTTTTTTATATATTTTACAGGACTAATGGACTAAAGTGAGCTAAATACAACAAAAAGGCTAAATGTATTGAGTTATCTGCCAAAGCCAGTCTAAATCCAAGATAAGATAACAAAACTGGAATAATCAATATTCTCTAACAAAAAAATAATAATCGTAATAATATGAAACTTCATTCATGTAAAGATTGAAGGAAGAAGAAATTTTGCATGTATTAATCATCGGTGGAAGAGAGAATAGGTGACTATCACTTTAGCCTTCAATGTATATTAAGGAAGGAAGCATTAGATTAAAAGAACCAGACAGATGTAAACTTCAGCTTCTAATGTTACTAAACATACTCACTTTAAAAGATGAGGGAGTTAAGGGGCAGAGAGTCGCTTTAATCGATTTTTCATCCTCTGTTATTTCAACCTTTTGTTTTTAATGAAATTTAAGCAATCCTTTTAATGGTCTTCGATTTTTATTATTTGTGCTCCGTAGCCTTAGTCTGATGCAAACTCTATCTTTTAGTTTGGTTTTACAATCAGCTTTTCTTTCTTACGATTCTAAAAATTCTGAGAATCATCGACAACTTAATATTCTTTGGTACTTTCTTGTTTCTCATGCTATTTACTATCAGTTTTTTTTCCACAAACGCTTAGTTCTTCGTTTTGTAGTAATCAAAGACGGCTCCATAATTGATACTAGTATTATTTTCATTAGTTTCCAGATTAATTCTCAGCAACTGCCATAACAAGTTTTGTTTTCTATATTTCTGATCTCTGTCACAACGATGCTTTAATTAACTGGAGCTCTCGACAATCATGATGCTTACTTCAACATACAAGAGGCCACAATCGCTGAACTTGTTCGCACTGTAAAAGGTCCTATCTGCTTGCTATTTCCAGTTCTGCTTCACCTACCATATTTCAAATAAACAATGCTCCAATTCTAGTTCCAGCTGCATTTCATAAGCTACAGTTGTCTCCCAATTATGGTGTAAATATTCTTCTTTCAGATTTTGATAGAGAGGAAGATCTACACAAGCTTTTCAAGTAGTTCAACATGGTCAAGAATATTTTTAGTGTATCAGAAAGTTTAGGATGATAAAAAGGTTCCAATGGCTACAACTTTATTTTATAGGTTATGTCATTAGGTAGAGTAACCTGACTTGACTTATTAGCACAAATTCCACAGCCTTGATCCAGTTGTTGATTGGAGCCAACTATGATAGCTAATGACCAACTAATTCCCATGTTAACTATGAGCAAGAATTGTACTCTTGGTTTTGCAAACTGTCCATGTAGAGTGGGGATGTTGAGACCAATACACTAGAGAATTTTAGAAGCTTGCTGCAAGATGGTACTTTTGAGAAAAAAATTTGTCCAGCAATTTATCAAATACAATGGAGGCTTTTGTGAAGATATTTAGTTCATGCTAAAGGGTAGACGTTTCTGCTCAGTTGACCATGCCATTTCATTTACTCAAGATCCAGAGAAGAAGGCTAATCATTGGCAACCATCCTTCAAAAAGTCATATGGTCAACCTGTTAGTCTGCCTAGGTTCTCCTTAAGCCTAACGGTTCCAAATCAATGAGACGATATATTTGCTAGCTCATATTTATTGGCATCGTCCAGCCCGCCATAAAGCTGCTAATAAGATCAGGATGATTCAGTTTGGGTCCCCAAAGTACAAGTGGAATCTATAACAAGATTGAAGATGTTGTTGACCCATGTGAGTATTCAGGGATTTCAAATGAAGAGTTGGGCCATTGTTATAAGTTTGAGGTTGGACTTTTTTCTAGCGCCCCCTTCATCATAGGGCTAGTAGTCATAGCCAAATTATAAAGAGCAGGTAATGGTCACATGGTTACCCCTCCTTCATAGGTTCCACATGACCCAGAAGAGCTAAGAGTATTAGTTAAAATCTTAATTGATATTATATTTTAATTTATTAGGTATGGTTTATAACGATCTGGTATGATTTTTAGCTCTTGGTAAATGTTGGACCTATATATATGGCCTTACGTTGTACTTTTGAATTGAAAGTTAAGTCTATAAGATTTGAGTGTGGTTTTGCATGAAAAACCCTAGGCTAAGAGCCTACATCACGCAAGGCCATGCTACTAATTGATCAGGTATACTAATTCAAAGTTAAGTCAATGTTTGACCAATATTTGAATGTCAATTAGTTTATTTATATAAACTAATTAATAAGGTAGCACAATCGACAAGCCTTCTTCTATACATGTACCCATGTTCGATACACACTTCAGGCTTATTAATTTCAATTAATTTCAAGCTAGTACTCCCTTTGTTTCACAATAGAGATCCTATATTTTATTTTATTTTTGTTTCATAATATAAGTTTTATTCTAAGTTCCAACAAATATTTATTGTTAAATTTTCTAATTTACCTTATCCACCTCATTAATGTATCCCATAACAATTAAATCATTCAAATTTCAATATAGGCATTTTAGGTATTTTGATTACCATTTATCTTAAACTTTAATACTTCTTAATATATATGTTAAAAAACTATAGGTCCTCCATTGTGAAATGGAGGGAGTATATGTTAAATTTATTATAAAAAAAGGTCAAATACATCAAATGATCAGGTAACACAAGTAGCAAGCCTTCGTCATGTGTTATGGGTCAACCAATTTTGATACTTGTTGCTGGTATGTTTTGTTCTTTTAAAAAAAAAAATAAATGCCTCGGGAAAGAAAAAAGTGTTTTCAACTTATCCTATCTTTTGAAACCTCAAAACATCACACAAGGTCACAACCAATACTCAAGGTCCCTCAAGTTCCAATTCAAATTGAAATTCATCGGATCCTTATTAGCTAGATTGCATAGGAAAGAGGAAACTTGAGTGTATGAAACAGAAAACAACAATCTTCATAAAGCTAAAAAAGAGGAAACTTGAGGAAACGGTGAAAAAATTATAATTTTATAAATATATTGATATTTTTTACTTAGTTTTACCATTATAAATGCAAAGACATAAGAACTATACAAATGACTTCTATCACTAGACATCTACTCAAAGAGCATAAACCTTCATAATGGTCGTTTTAAAATTAAATGAAAGAGTCAAAGAGACCTGTAAATTTTATATGCAAAGGTTGAAGGCTTTTGAGAGGTGGGAGACGCTAAGGCAGGGTTAAAGGCTTTTGAGAGGTGGAGAAGTTGAAAAAATGGCCAAAATATCTTCGTTTTTGTTTTTTTTTTTTAAATAATAATAATAATAATAAAACTTTAAACCAAACGTTTTGGAAACAGCTTTGGAGTATCCACTCGATTTTCTATAAGGAAATGTTCAAAAGGGAAAAATGGCCGCTCCCCTGAATGCTTATTCCAACTGAACATTAAATTACACTTCAACCTAGACATAACAATACATTAAAAAGATAAGTCCACATTATAGTTTTTGCACAGATCTACTTCTGGCCGCGCCTACGAGTGTAAACTCTCCTAATCATAATCATGGAAGTGAGATCCAAATTCTTTTCTCATCTATGATAGTTACAAAAAAAAAAAAAAAAAAAAAAAAAAAAAACCACTATTTTACTTTACAAAAATAAATCGAAATTCCAAAATATTCAAATGAGCGACATTTCAAGTAGGCAGTCATAAAACTGGGCATTTCATCAAACACGTTAAACACAAAAGAAAAGGCAAGGTTTTTAGGCCATTGATAGTTCACTCAAGCAGAACAGCTTAAGTTGGTAAGGATGGCAAACAATTGAAAATATATATATATATATATATATGTATATATATATATGGATGCAAATTGAAGGCGAACAAGAGAAGAGAAGACAAGGGACCTGTGGGAATAGAGGAGAGCAATCTTAAAATCACCAGTTTGAAGCTCGGCCCAACGAGGAGTGCACACATTAACGCTCATTCCCAATCCTTCTGAGTAGAATCTCGCTGCTTTCGGTACGTCTTTGTGAAGCTGCAGAACCCATCTGAACGCGGCGGCCATTTCTCCGTCTCTCCTAGCGATGTCGATGGAGAGAGGAGAATAAACAGGAAAGGTCCATAATCCATTTAAATGAACCCGCGCGTAATCCATTTAATTGAGTGCATAGAGGTTAGCACAAGTAGAACTATTGAGTCATTGACGCACTGAATTCTTTTTTACCCATCGTTTTCGTTTCCGTCCTTGTTTTTATTTCTGAATTCCTAATTTCTTAAAAAATATATAAATATATTGTATAATTAAAAAAATTATAGTTTTTTACAATGCACGTACGTACATGGTACAACATATATAATTAATATGAGCACATATTATAATTATTAGCCTAAAATTATTAGATATATTCCATCAAATTAAATTTAAGTTAATGAATCAAAATACAATTTATAACTTGAAAAACTTTTTAAATATATGAATTTATGTCAGCTATTGGTCATTATTATTGACGTAGTCAAAATATCCGAATGAAAATAACCTATATATATATATATATATATATATATCATCATCATCAACAATCATATTATATAATACGATAATGCATAAATTATGTACCTTGTTGTTTTCATGTCTCAAATTCATGATGGATCGGGAAAAATTATAAAGCATCATCGTGCACTCTAAATACATAATCAACATCTATTCTAGCACTTTCTTGACACTACGCAAAATTGCGAACAATATTCTCTTTGGTCTTTGAAGAAGTTGTATAGTTCTAATAAATGTAAATCAGCCTATATATATATATATCATATGATGTATAATATCTAAGATAATATTCTGAATTGTTCACCATATAATGAAATTTCGGTGATCGCCCTCTTATAAATATCATTGAATACTGGTGAACGAGGAATAACATTAATATCATTATTTGATCTAGAGCATCCAAGAAACACATACCATACCCAAAGATGTTGGGATTCAACGACCTCTAATATGATTATTGGAACACTATACTCACCACTACAAAACTAATATTTTTATACAACGAAACAATTCTTCCACTTTTGATGCATATAATTGATAATCCCCATTATACTAAGAAAATTAAGTCTTTTACCCGTTTTAAGGAGGCGGTGAACATCATCAATATTGGATCTTCCTAAGTATTGGGAAGTAAGTAGTTCATTCACAGATTTAACAAATCAACATAGGCAATGAATTCTCCAATGCATACATATACATCTATGCAATCAGTAGTCGTTCCATATGCTAACATGCATATCATTGTGATGCATTTTTGCAATGGATAAAGCTTGTCTCTACTAATTATATTATATCTCATTTGAAAATATGGGCAATGATTAGTTGCTTTGACAACCTAAATAAATAAGTATCTTCTCATTCTAAACATATAACGAAACTAAGTTTTGTTGTATGGTGGATTATTGGATAAATAATTATTGTGTAATTATTTATAGCCTTCTTCACATACCCATTTAATGTAGACTCGTCGTTTTTTCTACTACATACCTCTCAATTTTGACCATACAATCTTTGAGTGTAGCATCTATTGCTTCATCAACAAATGCAACTTTAAGAGTTGTGGAATCATCAGATGATGAATCAATTGATATTGTTGGTTTAGAAGTATGAAGAATTGTTTAAACAAGATGTGAGAAGAGTAATTATATATTCTCCTTTTGTTTTTTTTAGGAAAGTAAGTTGTGGAAATATAGGTACAAGAGTTATGTATTTATATGCCTCGTGAGATAAGTATAAGAGGGAATCAAATGGTACACTATCACATGTGCACATATTTGATTTAGATATATTAAGACAAGAATACCATCACAGATAACTATAAGAAGAAATCAAGCATTATAATATCACATGCACACATATTTGATTCTAGCCTATTGAAACAATGATACCATGGCAAATAAGCATACGAGAGAATCAAACGATTCAATGTCACATGCACACATATTTAATTTGGGTATGTTCATAAAATAATACCATGACAGATTAGTGTAAAAATAGTTAAACGATAAACGATAATAAATAGTCGTTGTACAAAATGAACATCTATAGATAAAGATAAAGATACATAAGATTATAGTAACAATATTACATAACCAAATATATAAATTAAACAATATATTACAACAATATTACATAATTAAAATTTAGAGATAAACTAACAAATACAATTAAATTAAGGATGCAGTGTCATCCTTCTTATAGAAGTTGTATAAAAGATCTAATAATTTGTGAACTATTGTTTGGTCATATTAGATGTGTTCATATAAATTATAGTCATATCTAGTTATTTTTCCTTCAATTGCCTTTGTGTGGCTCTATCCTTCTCCCTCTAGTCAGCATATGCTGCCATTTGCTCTAATATTACATTCCTCTTTGATGTGATTTTCATAAGACTATAAATATATTGAATTGTTGATTTCTTTTACCTTTCCCTTGACCTTTTGCTTTGTTGCTTTCTAGCCTATAAGTTATACCTCTCAAACTTTAATCCTAGGAACATTAACAGTAAATGAATCATTGTCAGTAAATGAATTAATGTGTACACTTGACTCTGAAATTTTGTTTGCTTCAATGTGGAACCTTACTAGTATCCTCTTTCATTAGGAGCCTTTTTGGGTGATCCTTCACGAGTTTCCATATGTGCTCATGACTGGGACTTATATTTCCTTTAATATTTACTATGTGCGTTTAAGAATACATCTATCTCATGGGCACCACTCTAATTATATTAACAAATATAATTATAGCAACCAATAAAGTGATTAGAATTTTTATTAACATAAAAAATTGATTCTTTATCATTAACATAAATCACTTTTTTTCTAAAAATATTTGCATTTCTTATTATTCCCCCGAATAGATTTCTTTGAATAATGTAACCACGCTAAAGAGGATTTCATCTTCCTTATCTGACCATTTACCATACTCTCACCTTAGATCATCATTTGGAGGTTTAAATCTAAGTGTTGTCGTCAACATGAATTTAGGTGGAATATCTAACACTCAACCATAGAAGTGATACTTAGAGAATTAAAATTGCGTCGACTTAACGCTTTCAAATGTTACGTAGAATTTAGGGCATCTATAAAATCCAAATTAATTTGTGGGGGGTATTTGGAGGTTGTGAGAATTGAATTTTTTTTGATTAAATGGGTTAGAATAATGCATCACATTTGAAAATAATGGATTTGGGGAATTTAAAATTTTTTGCATACTCTAAAAATTAAAATGTTGAAAATTTTGGATATTTGAATTTTTTAGATAATGATAATTATTTTTGGATATTTTGGTTAGGAAATTTATTTGAATTATTTGTATTATTCATAATACTTAAAAAAATAAATTGAGTAGGATTTATTTTATAAAATAAAAATCAAGGAAGATAATGAAGATGATGAATATATTTGGAGATAGTTGTATAAAATTTATTGTCGAGAAAGATAAAAAAATAGTGTGAAAATTATTATATAAAATGTTACATATTTATAAGAATTTTTTAATCACCGTTGTTTTTTTTTTAATGTTACCTTTGGATAATAAAAAAAAAAGGGAAAAAAAAGAGCTTACCGTTGCTCGTTGAATAGGGAAGAACAAGCAATGAAAAATAGGGGAGCACGAAAAGTGGGGTCGTGTCCAGAAAAAGCAGCGTTTCTTTGTATTTACAACATGCGAAAGTAATAGAACGCCATTTTCTTTTTAGTTATCTCATATTATATATATATATATATATATATATATATATATATATATATATATATATATATATCGCTATTTCCAACACCCGAAGTTTGAGACTACACAAATTTACAATGCACACATTATGGCCGACAATCAGTCGAGTTCGAATTAGATTATAATAGATCCGATTATTTGGAGATTTTTTTTTTTATAAATTGGGTCGTATCATTCAAGTTATAATTATTTTGTATCATTATTCGAATTTGTTAGGATTTAGGTTTCGATTGTTATAGATTTGGTTTATGATTACTTTATCATAACGGGTCGAGTTGGGTTTGGATTAAACTAGTTTGGATTTATTTTATTTCAGGTTAACTTATTTGAAATTTAAATTAATTTGACAAGTTGGATTTAAATTAACTTGACGAATTGAATTTTTTAGATTTTAATGGGTTAGGTTGAGTACAAATCGAATTACTTAGAAATTGAGTCAAATCGGACATTGACCATCAAAATTAATCTAACTTATTAATTTTGTCAGCAAATATTATATAAGCATGTGATTAATAATGTGTTATTAATTATTATTTATTTAGTATTATGACTTTTTATTATTATTTTTTTACGTGAAAAAATTGGTAAAATTAAAATATTATAAGTGAATAAGTATATTCAAACAAAAGTAAAATAATCAAGTAATATTTATTAAAAAAAATATTTTTTAATAAGTTTTAAATAAATAATAAGATATTTGTAATTTTGTTATTATCATAACTAATTTAATATCGACTTTAATTTTGTCGAGTTGAGTCAAGTTGAAAACGAGTTGGGTTGAAGTCAAGTTACGGATTGGATTCAGGTTAGATCGGATTACTTATATTCGGATCAACTTAGTTCAAATCAGATCGGATTGATGAATTTTTTAAATTTTAAACGGATCAGATCAAATAAGTTGAGTCAACTTTTGCCAAATCAACCTCGGGTCATTTTTTCCATGCTATTTGGCTGCTCTAAATACATATGTTGATTTAAATTTTTTTCAACTATTAATAATAATTCTTTGTAGATATTCGTTAGAAAAATCATTTTATTTTTAATTTTAAATATGAACAAAATGAGCTTTGGATGATCCCGTGTTAAGTTAACCATAATCCATAAATTTCAAAAAACAAATCAATTAAAAGGTACTCATATTTATTGACTCAGAACATCATGGCTTAAGTCAATCCAGGTTGGACCAACATACTGGTTTGGCAAAATTTCTGTTCCATTGTATCCAGTTGTTGGGTGTTTTTTTTTTACCCAAAAAAAAATACTAAAATATGTAAATATAATTTTTAAACAAATATGATAAAAATAAATAAAGTTTTGGAGGAGAAAAAATATTTTCCCAAATCGATCATTAGGTTTCAATACCCCTTTTAAGTGGTAATATATTCTTCAAACACCCTCCAAGCATCAAACAAATTATGAGAATATAAACATAAATAAATACATAAATAGAAAGAAAATGAAGCAATTTATCCTAAACACCCCTTTTACAAACTTCCAACCTTTGATCCTCTATGCTGCCGCAATTGTTAAGCCATTTCCATTTCCAGAAAGCTCAAGGCATGCGCTATAATAAAATTAGTCAGTATAAGAATACAGGTACACGTATCTCGCTTAGAATTCAGTATATTACCAATAATAAAAAAGTAAAGCCTATTTTTTGACAATGTCGCATTGGTTATTCCAAGTTCATAGATGGAACCCTGCCGAATATTCCCAGCAACACATGATCACATTCCTGTCCCTGATCTCTGGGAAATCTTCCCATTCCTCCGCTGTAAGGAATATTCAGCCCAGCTCTTAGACATTACTAACAGACCCATACTTCGAACAGATTTTTTTAGCTCCAAATTGAACCTTTCAAATGTTTAGTATGAGAAGAACGTCCATCTAATCTCGCTTCAAGTAGCTTAGCCTTCAATGTGTTTTCTCTGGTGACACTCGACTCAGAAACATCTGGATCTTGCAACGTGATTCTTGATTCCCACTTCTTCACTGGGCTAGCTGTACTAGCTACCAAGAAATGACCATGAGAATCATTGGCTAAACGATCATCGGGACGAATGTCGCCACCCTCTAAAGACGATGGATTATTTCTCAACAGAGTCCGAACCATATGATTCGAGTTGTCACCACCACAGAGATTACTGAATCGTTTGCTTTTCCTCTCTAACGAACGATCTTGGGCAACCACCTGGATTTCACACCCTTGAGATGCATCATCTTGGTTATCTTTCTGTCTTTTACTCCTCCCGTTATTACTCAGTAATACTTTGGCCATATGTTGTTGGAAACGCGCTTGTAAGCTGGATAAACCACGACCCTTGTTTTGGGGATCAATCGTTTTGTTTGCAGTTTCCAACTTGGCTGCTTCTTCAAGTTGTGAATTTCTGTCTTCAGAATTCTCGGTGAACTGTCCGCCGCTTGGATTGCCATTATCTAGACCAGAAGCTTTTTTTAGCTCGAAACAGTTTGACTCGCTACTAATGGTGTCGTCGTCATCGGCATTTTTAGGAGCACTTGTCACCTCATTCAAGTGGAAGGACTCTAGAGACTGGCGCCGTAAGCAATTTTCTCTCAACTCTTTTGTGGGTAAGTCATTAATTTTACGATGACTCAGAGACTGCCTAGCTTTGATGAATGTTACTATTTCTGAGCCAAGTTTGTCCAGAACCATGTCCTTTTCTGGAATCCCGCTCCCTGCATCTGCTAGTTTTTTCATCTGCATCCTTTCATCCAGCCAGGCTTCTGAAATATGGAGAATTAAGCTATCATCAGCTTCTCTACAGACCTGATCCATTTCGTTCTTGTGTTTCAGTGACCGCACTTCTTGCTCATAGTCCCTGATACCCAAAGCAAACTCATCACACAAGTCTTCCAACAGAATTCGTGAATTCCTCTCTCTTTCAAGTTCATTCACAGCCTTATTAAAGGACGACTTCATCTCAGAGAGTTCTCGAGCTAGCTTTCGATGCAAACTCTCTGACCGTTTCCTCAGTTTCCTCTCATCTTCTAGCTCTTCCCTCACTGACCGCAAGGTGGACTTTATTCTATCTTGCTCCAAGTTTTTCCTGGGATGTTTGTCGTCCGCAACTTTCTTCATTAAGTCTTCTATTACATTTATATCCACTTGCTTTTCTTTTAACAGTTCTTTGATTCTTTCCCGGGTATTATTTAATTCCATTTTCAGTGCCTTAACCAATGACAAATTTGATGCATGCTGTTCTTCAAGACTCCAGATTCTGTTAAGTACTTTGAGCAACTCGGCGGATGTTTGAAGGCTGTACCGTGATTCACCAATCCTTCCCCTGAATTCCAAGGAACTGGAAGGCGTACCCGAGGGGGTATATGGGGTAACCTGTCGGGGAAAGGGAAATAAATGGCTCAATAATTGGACAGTTTATGCAATGGAACTTTCGGAACATTATCGAGATAAGTATAAACTATGGGGAAAAATGACAAGCAGAAATACAAGAAGAAAACCAATAACATAAACAAAGCCGTGGAGATGGTCAGTCAAAAACAAAATCACCACAAAAGCAGTGAACAAACATCTTCGCAGGGGTTGGGATGGGATGACGATGTGACAATAATTAAAGAAATTGGCACAGAAAATTAATAACCCAAAAGATTGGGGGGGGGGGGAGTGTTTGACAAGTAAGCCTCCATAGCCAAGACGCTATCAGTCTAAAGAATAAAAAAAATCAACTCATGACAATAACAGGAAAAATAAGAAATAGTCGTGAGAACAAATTCTTGCAGCGTCAATGAGGAAGGTGGTGGCAAAATTCAAGCAACCATGGGCAACAACACATCGTTTCAACTCTTCCCTTGAAAAGAAGTTAAGAGAATGAGCATTCATTTGAGAAGAGATACTGTCGACTATCAAATTATCCCAATGCTCTAGAACAGAATTAACTGACTCTGCGTGCCACAGTTGCATATGACAATTTAGTAGGTTGATCTTGGAATTGGAAATAGAAGTTACACGGTCAAAAATAAACATAGGACTGTTCACAATTTTTTCCTTTAGGCACTATTTATTTCTAAGAAAGTTTAAGGGAAAGAAAATTAAAATCAAAATACTTTTCTTCAAATTTTCCTCAAAAAAAATTATATAGTTAATCTTTAGCAATTTTATACCATATTCTTTTTCTTTTTCATTATCTCATGTAAACCAAACACAAAAAATTATTTTCCTCATTATTTTTTTCCTTTTCTTTAAAACTTTCTATGAATCAAATGGAGCATTAACAATACTGAAGCAGAAAATATATGCAGATGGGTCCCAGTGAAAAATATGTTAACAAATGTGATACACTGCTCGCTGGTTCGTTCACGATTAATTTGTTCATTGATTAGTTGTCTTGGTTCTATGACTGAATTTTGGACCTAAGTTCGGGGTTGGATTCGAAATTCAAATTGATTCTTAGACTTTCTTTTGTCAAATTGAGCACTTGTGACCCATGATGATTATAGAATCGGAAGAGGAGTTAATTAGGAGGATTGATTGAGTGAATTAGGAGAAGAATTGAAGGTAGAAGAGAGGGGAAGGGGAAGGGGAAGGGAAAGAGGAGTAGTGGCCAGCTGCCTGCAGAGAGAGAGAGAGAGCATGTGAGATAGAGAGAGGTTTTCGGAAAATCAACTGCTTTGTTAATTCCCCAATTACTCAAAATTAGCATTGAGGCATATAGTTATATATATTATTACATCATATGGGCTAGGCACTTACAAAAGATGGAACTAAATTACTTCCCAAATTTTTAGAATCATATCTAAGTAATATCTAATAAAATCGGGCTATCTTAATTAAATGAACTAAATAACAAAATATTAGTTAGTAGGAAAAGATTGTAAGTATGCTCAAAGATACTAAAAAGTAGCTTGCTTTCTTGACTTCAGCAGGGGGCTCAGCAAGGGGGGCCATGTCAATACTCCCCTCATCAAGTTTTCCCGCAAGCTTGAGGTGGGGCTATTCCTCAAGCTCTGATAGAAATGGAGCACATGGTAACTCTATCCAAGGGCAGCCTAGAAGGTAGGGTCACCAGCCCCAAGAATGTTCAACAGATTGGCCAGTCTGTGATGGAGAGAGAGTCCTGGGGCCCATATGTCTGCCACGTTAAAACTCTGGAACACATCCAAAGCCCTTCCAACAGCAATTAGATTCTTCTGACTTCTTCCTGAATAACCTGATAACAACGTTAGCTTGGCCTCCTGGAGGAACTGGGGCTTCCTTCCAGACACCAAACTAGTGTTTCCTAGATGGATGGAGTGACAATTGTGTGTGGTAAATGATCCCAAGGTTCAGCCACAGCTATCGAGAGATGTCTGATGGTGGCAATTGGAAAACCAAGACTTTTTAGTGTTGGAAGACTTTCCTAAACTAAGCAAGGGTGTCAAGGAAGCAAAAAAGGGCTGACATGGTGTCTTAGACTGTATTCAGGGCTGGCCATGGATTACGTTGCGACTGTTGATGATTTAGGTGAGGATAGGAAAGGGTTTTGGCGTGGCATTAGGGTTGTAAGTATTGTGGATGGGCAACAAAGTGCCTGTGAATGGTTTTGTGGGTTGGCACATGTTGTGGCAATGGTCACTAGGGGGTTGTAAGGGAGCAAACTGCAAAGATGGATGGGGTGGGGAATATTGCAGGTGGAGTCACTAGCAGCCAAAGTCTCCACCAGTCTCAAGTATGGATTGACGAAGGTTGGTTAAGACAGGCAAGGTGGCCAAGGGTGGCACTAGGGTGTTTGTGTTGATGGGGGCAATTTAGGATTAGGGTTTCATGATTAGGGTTTGGGGAATTTAGTGTTTTAGGATTGAGGGTTTGTAAAATTTGGGCTGCTAGGGTTTGATTGGGTGATGGTGGGTGGTCGAAGGTGGTCGGTGAGGATGGCGAGGGGCTAGGTATTTTAAGAAGGTGGTGGCAACGGCCATGGTGGCAATGGAGAGAGGTGGCAGCAATGTAGCAGCCTTGGCAGGGGTAGGGAGGACTTATTGAAGTCTGGCGATGTTGCTGGTGGCTTTGCCAGTGACCAGCAGAGGTCTGACAAGTGACACAAGAAGGTCAGTGGCCATTGACGGGGTTGTCAGCTTTAATTTAGCCCCGTTTTTCTCACCTTATTTTCAAATCAGATTGGATCGGCAAAATTGTGATAATAACAAAAAAGAATATAAAATTAATGATAAAAATTATAGTAACGATAAGTATAATAGTAACAATAATGAAAAAATACAAATTATGGAAAAAATATTTGTAAAATAATTAATAATAGCACATTAAGGTTTTGTAAATCTAATCAAATAAGACGAAGAAAACAGGGGCTTTCTTCTCTTGGGGATGGGAACTTTTTCAGTTGTTCCTAATCCTCCTGAAAAACTTTAGTAATTTCCTTTGATCCTCATCCACAAAATTGGGTTCTAGTACCAATTTTTTTTCTGTTGCCTAAAGGATGTTAAGGTGTACATTGGAAATAAGACAATGCAAGTAGAGTTGTTAACAAACCAAGCCAGCTCATGAGCTTTTTGAGCTCGGCTCGGCTCGCTTGATTAGCTAAACAAGCTTAAAAATTAGGCTCGAGCTCGGCTTGATTATTAAACAAGCCAAGCTTGAGTATAATAAATTTGGGTTCAAGTTCATTTATAGTGTAAAAGCTCGTGAGCTCGGCTCGTTTATCACAAAAGCTCGCAAGCTGGCTCGTTAAAAGCTCGACTCGGTTCGTTAAAAGCTCGACTCGTTTATAAGCAAGCCAAGCTCAAACTTCATTTTTAGGCTCATTTATTAAATAAGTCAAGCCCAAGCCTACCCTGACTTGGCTCGACTCGACTCATTAACAGCCCTAAATGCAAGTGCGCAGGAGATAAGGAGATTCAATCACATCCCTTCCTGATCGCACTTTCTTTCCCCAATTTCCCGGCTGAGTCTTGACCACAAGTTTAGGGTTGGATTTGTTGCAAATTGAGCACTTGTGACCCATAATATTTATAGAATCGGAAGAGGAGCTAATAAGGAAGATAGATTGAGTGAAGTAGGAGAAGAACTGAAGGTAGAATAGGGGGAAGGGGGAAGTGACGCCGGAAAGCATAGCGAGAGCACATGAGGTATAGAGAAAAGAAATCGGAGAATTTACTGCTCTGTTAATTCTTCAATTGCTCAAAATTAGCATTGAGGCATAAGCCTATTTATACTATCACATCACGGGGTAGGCTCTTTCAGAAGATGGAAATTAAATTACTTTCCTAAATCTTCAGAACCATATCTAATGAGATCAGCCTATCTTCTTAATTAAATAAACTAAATAACAAGATATTATTGAGGAAAGAATGCAAGTATGCTAAAAGATACTAAAAGTAGCTGCCTTTCTTGGCTTTTTGCCTTTTTGGCTGCAGAGGTGACAAGGAGGCTCGTGCCAATTATCAATCTTAGACTGAGTAGAATAACTAAAGATTAGTATCGTCTCCTTTTTGTTAACTCAATTAAGGAGGGTGGGGGTGGGGGGTAAAAACTTCCATTCGTAGTCCAGGGAAAGGATTACCTCCATGGAACTGCTATAAGTTGCAGGAGACACTGGCTGCACAGCATGGGCATTTGTGACAACTGAACGATGATGTCTCATCAAAGAGGCTGCAATCTGCCTGTGAAAGCTTCCAGAACTTTCTGGCTGCAAGCAGACATGATAAATCATGAACAACTCATAAAAGTTCCAAGCTGACCAAGAATGAGCGGTAGTTATTGGCTGAGAAGAACTACTAGTCGTAATTGAACAGGAACAAAATAATAATGGTATATCCATTCTTGTTCTTCAGATATCAATATAACTGCAAAAAGAGAGTTTATCACTTGCTACCATAACTGCCTTATCAGCATTCCAAGCTCCAATATATGAAATCCCATTTAGTAGAAGCAGGCACCAAATATCGAAATGCTAGAAGAAACGCTAAAAGGTATTTCTGATTCATAATCATAAATCAACAACAGAAGCAAAATTCTGAGAATCCGATTTGCAACTAAGAATCTACATTGAATATAAACAGGGGGAAACAAAAACCAAGGAGGCCGAAGTAGACAACATACGCTCGTGCTACACAAACGACTAAGCCAAGCAGGCGCATTTTGGAGGCTGGAAACAAAATTGGTAAGGAGAGCAAAAATGAACTCATTTCTAGGCGTGAAAATATGAACCAAGCAGAAGAACGAGTTAAAACCAGGCGTGAAAATCTACTATGCATAGTACATCATCACCAAATTGCCATCGGCCCAAAACAATGAACTAACGTCCTTGGATATTATTCCAGGCTAGGGAATCATTGCAGGGGAAAATCTAGGGAGTAACAGAACCAAAAGCTTTCTTAAACTTCTCCACCATGTGTTTACATCATTGAAAGATAAGGTAAATTACACGATCAATAAAAAGCATACCACAGAAAATTACTAGAAACCACCAATAAAAGGAGACGAGACAAACAAAGAACAAGGGGCAGCAGCATAAGTAGCGAGGGCAAGAGAGATGAATCCTCGATACCAGATGAGTTAAGCGCATCAACGTCAGCACATCGACCATAGACAATATACACAAAAGCAGGCATCTGGAATACAAAAAGGACCCAACATGAAGCTAATTTACCTGCTCTGTTATGCAATCACCTTCAAGCAGGTCTTCCTCTGCAACAGTTTGAATCTCCAAATGTTTATTCTTCTGGCCACCAACATGATGGTGGTGGCGCCTTCTCGAACCACCACCAGCAACACCATCCTCCATCTTAATTAATTTCTCTAAGTGGGGAAAAATTTTCCCAGAGATTAGCACGCAGTTGCTTAGCAGAGACAGAAGAAAAGGTGGGGTTATAGGTTTTAGGTTCTTCTTGTTGTTCAGAGCAAGAAGGCCCAAATGTCCATGTGGGTGGAGATGTACAAGCGCCTCCTCTTTTTCCTATCAAAAAACCGCGTTTCAATTTTATCCCCATGAATTCCTCCTCTTCATCCTCCACCTTTCTCTCTCAACCTTTTTCCATCTCTATTTTCTCTTTGACATTTTGTCAATCACTTGATGGGCAATCAATTTCAACCCCGCCATCTTTATTTGAACCAAGATTTCCTGTACAGATGGCCACCTTGTTCCCCACAGGCCACAAGTCTCAAATTTCTGAATTTTCACTGCAAAAACTGTATTGATATTTGATCCCCGTCGTTCCAAGTACTGCTCCCTTTCGGTCTTACCCATATATGTCGAGCGCGGGGACATTGAATAAGTTGGGTAATTTTCTTTTTGACTTATCGAGTCATTTTTTGACCAAGAAAAATTGGATGTTTACAAAAACTATCACTTTTTTTTTCACGTCTTTAATTTTTTTAAATGTATATAAATATATTTTATAATTTAAAAATTATTATTTTCTAATTTCTCTCCGGTTTTTCGTCCCCGTCTCGTAACAATAAAACAATGGTGTTGATTGGCTTGCCTTGGATCTCTCTCTCTCGCTCTCTCGCTCTCTGTGACATTTGTTGTTCGAAAAAGTTAAATGAGATTTTTTGTCTGATAACTGTCCATGTCCATCAGTCCATGGCTACTGTGAGTCTTGAGAGCTCCGTATTTCGCCGTGCCCATTTGTCCACTAGTACACGTATTCCCTTGAACCTTTATGTATAATATACTGTGTCTGTTTCGTAATAAATAAAATATTAAGTTTTTACGCGTATTATTAAATAGCTGTAAATTTTGAATAAGAATTTATCCATTTTTCTGACAAACTTTTATAATGAACTTAATACTCTTTAATTATATAATTAAAAAATAATATAAGATTAAAATTAAAAATAAAATATTTAATTGTTCATAGTTTATGTAAAAAAGTCATATATTATAAAAAATAAAATTATAAATCTAATAACCCTCATATAAAATTAAAAAAATAGATTGCATCCCTCATATCATAAAATGGAGGGAACATGACAAATGTGTCCTGGACATACAAATGTTCTAGACTGAAGCAGGAGGTTAGCCAATTTAGACCCATCAGCCTAGTAGGATGTATTTATAAGGTGATTTTGAAGATTCTGACTTATAGACTGAAGCAGGTGGTTGATGGATTGGTTAGTGATTCTCAATCAGCCTTTATAGAAGGAAGAGGTATTCTGGATAGTGCCCTGGTAGTCAGCGAGATTGTTCAGTGGTCCAAGAAGAGGAAGGGATCGAGAGGAGTGATGATCAAACTGAACTTTTAGAAGGCTTATGACAGTATTATATGGAAGTTTGTGGATAGTATTTTGAGTATTATGGGCTTTAAAAATGTTTATAGAGGTTGGATTAAGGAGTGTATCTCAATAGCAAATATTTCGGTTATTGTTAATGGATTCCCATCCACTTCCTTCAAGATGGGAAGGGGTCTCAGGCAAGGAGATCCCATTTCCCCATTTTCGTTCGTTTTGGCGATAGAGGCGTTTAATCAGCTCATCAAAAGAGGTGTGGATAAATGCTTGATCCATGGTTTAAAAGCGGGGAGAAATAATTACGAAGGTACCCATATTCAATTTGTGGATGACACTATAATTTTCTATGGGGCTTCTCTTGAGAATATTAGGCTTTGGAAGAGACTGCTAGATTGGTTCTATTTGTTATCAGGACTGGGTGTTAACTTTGCTAAATCTGAGCTCATAGGTCTTGGTGTGGATGATCATTTTCCAAAAGGAGGTTACAGATATTATGAATTATAAGATTAGCTCTCTTCCAATTAATTATCTTGGCCTTCCATTGGGGGCTAATGTGAGAAACAACCAGGTTTGGAAACCAATGGCCGACAAGATTAAGTAGAGATTGGTTTGGGTGGAAGGTGAAAGTCCTTTCAAAAGTAAGGAGATTGGTATTGATAAAAAAAAGTGTCTTGGGCAGTCTACCGATGTACTACATAAGCCGATTCAGAATTTCAAAAGGGGTGGTTAAGGAAATTATTAGTGTATAGAGGAATTTTTTCTGAAGCAGTAGTGGGGACAGAAAGAAACTGCCATTGGTTAAATGGAGTGTGATATAAAGATCTAAAACACTAGGTGGCTTGGGTGTGGGGGATTTAGTCATGAGGAATAATGCACTATTATTCAAATGGTGGTGGAGGTTTTATACCATTGAAGGGGCATCATGGAAAAATATTATTTCCTCAATTTACTCTGGAGACCATTTTGGACAATTAGAGATTCCAGAACAAAGGCGAAGATGGGGGAAATTGTAAATATTGGACGAATGAACCCCATTCTTAATTCAGGGCTAAAGATTGTGCTTGGAAATGGTATAAGCATTAGGTTTTGGCACGATAACTGGATGGGACAGGAATCTTTGAAAAGTCTATTTCCAAGGCTTTTATGGTGTCTGTTCAACAGGGTGGAAAGGTAATAGAAATGGGTGTGTGGGAAGGGGTATAGTGGATATGGTATCTATGGTGGAGGAGGCGTCTTTTTGCTTGGGAGGAAAATCAAGTGGTATAAAGGAGCAGTATCTTCAACATGATTTGGAGCAGTATAACACCCTTGAAGATTGAACTTATTTATTGGTTTGCGGTTCAAAATAGACTCAACACAAGAGAAAGACTAGAGATGCTTCAAAATTTTGATATAAAGGAGTCAGGATGCCCTTTTTGTAAATCTGAGTAGGAATCAGTCAGCCATATTTTTTTAGATTGTACCGTGACAGAAGGTTTGGCATGAGGTTTGTAAGTGGCTTGGATACACATGGGTGATGCCAAGATCTATTGAGGATAAAACTGTTGCTTGGATAGGAGGTGAAAAGGACTGAATGGGAAAATTTGGAACGTAACTTTCTTTGTAATAACAGAAATTATATATGAATTCAGAAATAAGATAGTGTTTGATAGTCGGAAAGTTTACATAAGGTAGATAATTATGCTCATCAAATCAAGAATTAGTTTTTGGATCAAGAATAGAATAAATGAGTTTCCTTACAGAACTGAGGAGGTGGTCCACAATGTGCAGGTTTTCTTGTGATTAGGGGTATTAGAAGAGAGTGATTCCTTAGTTCCTTAGTTATTCTATGTTTTAGTTTAACTTTGTTTTGTTGTTATACCCTTTCTCAATTATCAAAAAAAATGTTCTAGATACACAAGTTAAGAAATGATAACATTAAAGTAAGAATAAAATTAAGAAAATAAAATTGAGGAAATAGAATGCTTAATATAACCTCAAATGTGTGTGTGTGTGTGTGTGTGTGTGTGTGTGTGTGAGAGAGAGAGAGAGAGAGAGAGAGAGTTATAACCTCATAATTAACCACTAATGATACAAGATAAAGTAGAATGGTACTATAGAAAATATAGTCTTTAATTTGTATAAGTTTACGTAATGTGATTTATATGATGAAATAAAACTTAAAGGAATATGACCTATATTGTAAGATTCTTAGAGTAACCAATTAGAGCACAAACAATGTTGTGCCCATTTTGAGATACAAATCATCAAATCGGCCTTAAAAAATATTTTATCTAATTTCAAATAAGCATTGTATTAATAGATTATTTTTATTTTTATTTTGTATGAAAGATGAGAGGTGTACCATCGTGGCTAGGATACAAATCTCATATCATTTGTATAATATTAATATTTACGTATTTCATTTATTAAATTTGCATGTATTAGTTTTGTTTTTTGAAATTTTATTTTTTCAGATAAAACATTATTTTAAAATTTTGTTTAATTGTGTGTGTGTGTATGTTTACCTAACAATTAAATGTTTATTTCTAAAAAATATTAGAAATCCATTTTCTTAATTGGTAGCCATTCCAAATGAGTGGTTGGTATTTCCTCTCTTTTCACCATTTTTATAATTGTAATATAATTTTTTTCAAAGGTGCTTCACATAATAAGTATAGTGACAAAAAAACTTAGCACTCATTGAGTTAATTAGCTATCATTAGGGGTGTGCATATATTAGTATAGACCTAAAGTACCCAATTTTTGTATGGACTAAATATAATGTAGGTCCATCTTCGGTCTTAATATTTTTAACATCTAGGTATACGGTCCTATTCAATATAGTCTAAATCCTGTTTTAATCGATCCATACCTATAAGGAGAGAAAATCATTTTTAACTCACCATCACTCCAACCTTTTTATCATGTCACATGCACATTCTCTCTTTCTCTCTTAATCTTACTTACTATGTCTTGTATCACCTTTGCTCATCTTGTTTATTATTCTAGGGAAATCATCAAAGGTTTCCATTCCATTATAGTATTTTGGATGTAATGAGTTTTTGTTGAATTCCTCAAATGCCAATGTACATATTACTTCTTCCTTTGTTTGTTACCTTTTCCCCCTATTTTTTCTTATTAGAATATTAGTTGATATTCTTCCTATTGTTGGTAGTTAGTTATAACTCACTAGATTTTTATATGGTTGTCATTTTATAATTAGTAATTTAGCATCAATGGAAGACCTTTTTCTTTAATTATTAGTTCCTTATGTGTGGTATGATGATATGGTGCAATTTATTTTAGTTATTTTTTTTTCTCTACACTTTTTTACTACTACAAATTAGCTTACAATTTAATGTAATTTTATTCTTCCCTTATGATTTTTTTAGCTTTTTTTTTTCAATTATGATTTAATTTGATTCCCCACATGATCGATTTTTCTACAATGATATAAAAATGTATAAAAAGAAAACAATATCGGGCACAATTGATTTAGTCCTGTTAAGACTTGAGATTTCCAATACGATCATTATCTTCAACCTTATTGCTATATGATCATGTCTTTGGTGTTTAAAATCTAGAATTCTAGGTATTTAGTTTAGTCAGAATCAAGCTGGTCCGGTCTAGTTCTAGATTGATATACACCTCTAGCTATCATGCAACTTTATGACCCAAGCACATACCTTCTCATCATTTAGCATCCTACACAAGTATGACTATTCTATAAATATGTCTTATCCTTTGTGGTACAAAACACAACCCAAAATCTACAATTAAGTTTTAAAATGTTCTTCATTCTTTATCTCCACAACTTGAGCTCTCTACAACAAAATAAGATAAAGCCTAAAATCTTCAAGGCCATGAAACTATCATTACATATGATACACTAGTATTCAAAGTTTCTACATTACACAACTATGCCTAATCTCACTTCAAAGTTGTGATACCACAAAATTTACTACTAAAAACTTTTATTTTAGTAGAAGCATAATAACAATATAGATTGGTGTTACTGCCATACTCGACATAAGTATGACTTATCATACTATCCTTATATCAAATACAAGGTAAAATAATTAGATACTTACAACATAGTAAAGCAGAGAATGAGATAGATTTCATAAATTAAAACAAGTGTTTGGAGGATTATTATAGGTACAATATTCAAAATACACAAAAAGGGATACACTAGAGTGAAGAGTCCCTAAAGGTATCAAGGTCAGAGCTAATATTTGGATAGTATGACTCTACACTCCCAAACCCTAAGTATAATATCACCAAACCCTAAATTATGAATTAATAATAAAATAGGGATTAATTTGTGAGATTTAATTAAATATACTATTTTTTAAAAAATAATGCTATATAATAAAACTAAATAAAGCCAAAAAGGAGGAAAATAATGTAGGAATCAAATTAGTGGAGGTTAGAATAATTTACTAAACTAAAATAGATTTTAAGAAAATTATATCCATAATTTCTAAATTAATAAAAAAGTATTTATTTATTTTTATTAATTTTATTACTCCCAAAAATTCAAAAAAAAATTCCAAACACCCTAACCACTTCATTTTTTTCCTTTTTCCTTTTCCTATCTTTTTCTTTCTTTTATTTTTCTTTCCTCCTTTTTCTTCTTTTATGTCTTTTTCTTCCTTCCTCATCGGTTTGGGTCGCGCTAACCTTCTCCCACTCCCCCTCATCTCCTTCCTTCCTCGCACGACCCAAGCCGTCCCGCGTCATCCTTCCTTTTTTCTCCCTTTCCTTTTTCCATTCTTCCCCTTTTGCCCTTATCTTCTACCTTTCTCCCCTGATAAGATGACGCGCATGGCTGCTTCGCACCTATGGCTCTCCCTTTCCCCTCACCTTCTCCTTGTCCTAACCTGTAAGGCGTACAACTAGCACTGTCCTACACTAGTCCCCACCCCTTGTAGCCCCAACACCCTCACCTAACCCCTACAAACCTACCCCAAAAACATAACCCTGCGAGCCTACACCATTGTAGGCCTACACTGACCTGCCATTACCGGCCGGCAGCCACCTACTTCCCCACTCCCTTATCTTCATTGCCCTTTGTCTTCTTCCCCTCCCTTGTGCCTATAAAAGCCTTCCTTCACCCTTCTTCTTCTTCTCTTTTTTTCTACCCAAAATTGCCCCTATCTATTTCTCCCAACGCAGCCACAATAGTTGTCGCACCTCACTGCCACACATTCTCTTCCTTGCACCACCCTCTACAGAATGTGACCCTCCCCTGCCTCTAACTCTCCCTCCTCTGCTCTCCCTACCTGTGAAAAGTGGGAACCTAGAGCTATCCTTTTGCACCTTTCGCCACCCCTTGTGCCACACTATGCCACCATGCGCCTCCTCCACTACCACAATCACCACCTCCACTACCTCCCTCTCTGCCCAAAACACATCCCTCTACCTTCCCACACCCTCCATTTCCTTTTTCTCTCCCTTCTTTCTCCTCCTTTCCTGTCCTCCACTTTATACCACCACCACCACTGCAACATGCGCCTTTACCGTAGGACGCCACCACCACCACCAAAACCCCCTCTGACCTAGGAACCCTACCATCCAAGAAAACACCACTTCCTTCTCTTTTTCCAACCACCAAATCCTATCTTTTCTATCCGGTTGTGCCCTAACCCTTGTTTTTATTTAGTATAATTTATTTTAAAATATTTTGTTATTATTAACCTTATTTTTATTACTATTAATCTCTTTACTATTATTTAATTAGAAAAAAACAAAAAAAAAGGAAAAAGGAGTAGGAAGAAAGTTAATATTAGTGTTCAATTGGTATAGGTGAACCAAACCCTTCCTATAAGGAGGCGTAGAATTCATGCTCCAAGCCCAGTGTTCTATTAGGTAATGATATGGTTAAGACTTAGTTTGTATGTTTTATGTGCTCATGGGTGTTTTGATATATGCTATATATTATATGTGAATATGTACTAAAATATGTGTGGTACAACTTTTTTTGCATGGAGTAAGGTAAGTTTTGTATGAGTTATGACATGTATAATATGGGTGATATAACTTGTATTTTATGACATGCTCTTATGTATAGCTATTACAAAATGACATGCATGTTAGAAGCCCTTAGGTGGTATGATGAGGTTGTGGGGATCTAAAAGAAACAAAGAGGGAGGAGTGATTAGGAAGAAGTGGGGAAAAGCCTAAGTACCATATGACCTATGGGAGACAAAATAAAGGAAGAATAATAATAAAATAAAGGTTTAGAGTAAATCTTGCATGAGAAGTGTAAGGCTTGCATAAGGTTGTTAGCCTTTGCATGGGGGAAAATTTACATAGGAAAAATTGGTTTAATGTTTAAGTATGATGAAGAAATAGTAATTTGGGTGATTGGAGTCCATGGGTGAAAGATAGTACGTGAGTTGGTAGAGATGTACATGGAGGCTTAAATAGGGATTTTGAGGAAAAACCCTAAGTAGGGGAGTGTGTGAAAGGGGTTAATGGTGATTAGTTGGATTTAGGGTTAAGATTAGGAGGGTGTCTTATGAAGGGGTATGAGTCGAGTGGTAAAGAGGGTGGAGTGTGTGCGCGAAGGGATGGTGTAAAAGAAAGGAGGAGTATTAGGGTTTCAAAGTGGCCAACTAGGGTTTTCTTTCCACATGTGGAAGATGGGGAGTAGGGTTGTGATGTTGGATGTGGGTTGAGTGGGGTGATGGTATTGGAATCAAAGTGGAGCATCGATCATGTATGATAAAGAGAGGTTAGGGCCAAATAGGTCAAATTAGGGTTTTTAAAGGAAAATCCTTGTGAGCGATGGTGAGCTAAGGTGAAGAAATGGGAAAGTGGGCTTGGATCCACATGCATGGGGGATTTGGATTTCATGGAGAGTGGGGGAAAGGTGAGAAAGAGTTCTTGGAGTCCTAGGGAGTGTAGACATCCTAAGTTATAGGATAATATTATTTAGTGGGTCTCGGTTGAGAAGGGTGATAATGGGAAGTCCAGTGGGGCATTCATGTCTAGTGAAAAATTAATTGTTGAATAAGACACAAATAAAACACTAACCATTTAAAGTGGAAGACTATTGAGCCAGCCCAGACCGATTGAAATGCCCTAAAAATATTTATTTTAGGAAATATACTTAAATAAGGATTTATTAGGAAATTTATTTATTTATTTATTTATTTGGAATAGGAAATATTTACTTAGGGCAAATTAATAATAATTTATAAATATTTTTATAAAGGAAAGATTGGGATTTTTGCTAATTAAAAAGGGAATTAGGAGAGGTATTTTTAAAAACCTTAAATTAGCATAAAAAGGAAATTTAATATTATTTTATTTAAATATTTTATTCTAAATACCCCAAAATATCCTAATTAATTTATTTAACCCCAAACCGCTTAAATTTTCCTTTTTCCTTTTCCCTTTTTCTTTTTCTTTCCTTCTTTTTCTTTCCTTCCTTTCTTTTTCTTTCTTTTCTTTTTTTCCTTTTTCTTTTCTCTCGCCGGATTGGACCTGGACGCGGCCCAAATCCTCCTTCCTTTCTTCTTTCCTTCCAGCGCCACTCTTTCTTTTCTTCCTTCTTCAAACACCGCGATTTGTTTGTTATTACCCTGGGATGCCACGTTCTATTAACCGAAACTTAATCCCAGCCGACTGGCCAAGTTTCCTTCCCCTTTTTCTTTCTTTCTTTCTCCCTTGACCGCCGGCTCACCTTCTTCTCCTTCCTCCTTCCTCCGACGTCGCCCACCTGTAACTTTGAGGGTCAAAAATGGCCCCGCCGACCACACGTGTTGTGACCAGCCTTTCTCCCTCTCTTTCTCTTCCCCTCGACGCCCACTCCAACATGAACTGCCCCACTTCCCTCTTCTCCCACACGATCTCCCCATTTTCTCTCACGAAGGTCGGGCACAATTTGAAATCGTGCTGACCGATCAACGCCACAATTATCTCATTATCTCATTGGCATTGACCTCCTACCAACCTCCAGAACTCGACCCTACCCTCTAATGTTATAAACACCTCTCGTATGGTCTGATTTTGAGATTTTTTTCCCTGAAACCCTAAGTGCAAACCTGTGCTCCACCGCGACTTTAGACGCACTGTTCTCCACCGTTAGCCAACCTCACTGCCGCCTCTGCCTCCCAAACTCTTCCCTACAGCGCACTCTAGCTAACTAAACCATCCACCCCCTTCGATTCTCCTCGCACGAGCCACCATAGCCGTGTGAATTCCCATGCCCATCTCAAAAAATATTTTACCCCGCAACCTTTAAACCACCATCCACTACCACATCCACCACTTCTACTGTCTTTTGCACCGCCCAAAAACTTCTACTAATTCTCCTCCACCGAACCATAACCTTCTTTTCCTTTTTCTCCTTCTCCTCCCCTCTTTTTCTTCATTTTCTGCCCTTTTAGACTTCTTTTCCGGCCATCGTCGGTGCCACCCATCCCCGCCAGCTCAAAGTGAAACCCTAGACCTTTTCAGCCCTTCTTTTCTATTTATTGTAATTTATTCTATTTTGATTCCAATTTTTAGTATTTATTCAAATATAATAATAATAATAATAATAATAATAATAATTATCATTATCATTATTGTTATTAGATATAATATTATTGATAAATTTTGTTGGCAGGGTGGAGATTATTCTTGAGTTAGATAGATTATTAGTTTCGAATTTTAGAAATTTAATGAAATTATTATAAGTGTACTATTATTATTATTAATATCATTAGTATAATTATTTTATTAATATTATAATTATTTAAGGTGGGCTGAGACCTTAAATTTTAATTAGGTCTCGCACCCTTGCATTTTTATTACTATTATAAATATTTTTACTATTATTACTATTAATATTATTATTATCTTTATTAACTTTTATATTATAAGTATATATATATATATATATATATATATATATATATTATTAATATTATTATTACTATCATTGAATAGTAATTTTATTATTTGGGCAAGTTCGAAAGCCCACCTTGTAATTTTAAGATTTATATTATTATTATTATCAATATTCTACTAATATTAGTATTATTAATAATATATTATTATTATTATTATATTATTATTATTATTATTATTATTATCTTTACCAACATTATTTTGGTGAAGGGTAGAAACCCTTATATCACCATTCATTTTAAATTACAATAGTATTTTATTTATATTTTTAGTAGTATTTTGTATAGTTAAGTATAGTATAATATTATTTTGATTAAAAACCAAGTATTAGGATAAGTTAGTGAATAATAAATTTTTTAAGAGGGAACCTAACTCTAGTATTTTTCCCATAATAGGTGAGCTCAATCAAAGCCCTCAAGTGGTATAGGAGCGTGCACCAAGACCGGTGACATTTTAGGTAAGGGGTGCTAAGGCCATATGTGTAATATGTGATTTTATGCTATGTATGCCATGTAATATGAATTATAGTGTATTTCATGTGTATGTTGTATAATTGCTATGAATGCAACATGATTATGGAGTTGAAGTATGTTGGTGTGAATAAATTACGGCATGAGAATTATGTGTATAATTGTGTTATTATTATGGTATGATTTAGCCTTAAGACATGCATGTTAGGGTTGTAAAATAATGATGGGGAGTGTAACAATGTGGTGTTAGGGTTTTGCATGAAATTGCATGGTGTTAGGGTTTGCATGAAATTGCATGGTGTTAGGGTTTGCATGGGATTGCATGGTGTTAGGGTTTTACATGGTGGTGTTAATATTACATGGTGTTAGGGTTTTGAATGGTGGTATTAATGTTGCATGGTGTTAGGGTTTTGCATGGTGGTATTAATGTGGCATGGTATTAGGGTTTGCATGGAAGTGTTGTTTACGCAGAGTTAGGGTTTGCATGGGAGTTAATGATTGCGTGGGAGTTAGGGTTTGCATGAGAGCCAGGGTTTACATGGAGTTAAGGTTTGCGTGGAGTTAGGGTTTTTATGGAAGCAGGGTTTACGTGGAGCTAGGGTTTGCATGGGAACTAAGGTTTGCATGGAATTAGGGTTGCATGGGTGTTAGGGTGTGCCATGGTTAACTCGCGTGGTGTTGGTTAGATAGGGTTGGAGGATGAGAAATATAGAAGGTAGTCATGCATGTCTGGGTCAAAGCTTGTGAATAAAATACTTAAGATATTAATCATTTAAAGTGGAAGATCATTGAGACGGAACCAACCGATCCACCGGTTCGGAATAGCGATTAGGGTTTTTACCCTATATGTGACCAATCTACCGGTTATAATAGTGGTTAGGGCATGATTTCCTATGTATAACCGATCCACCGGTTATAATAGTGGGGGTTCCCGAGCTCAACAAACACAAACTAGAGTTTTGCTAAAGCACCTAAAAGATACTAATTACTTACAGTTGAACACCATGTGAGCCGGGGCCAACCGATCCATCGGTTAGGAATAGTGGTTAGGATGCGTAGTCCTATGTGTCTCCGATCCACCGACTATAATAGTGGTTAGGGTATGATACCCTATGTGCCTCCGATCCACCGGCTATAATAGTGGGGGCTTCCGTACTCGCATAGATTTGATAAAGAGCATGGTGTGAAATTAATTCGATAAAGGATTAATTAAATAATTAATCTGGTATATAATTGGGCCTTTATGTATGTGCCCGAATAATTGTTCGATAGTATATTATCATAATGATCTTTATGTTCTTTTATTCTTCTGCATAATTTTATGTACTTATGTGTTGGCCTTAGTGCTCGGTTACCTTACTCAGTACGTAGCGTACTTATCACCCGTTTCATGGGTGTTGCTTATTCCCACGAGCAGAAGACCCGTCTGAACTGTTGCAGGTAGGAGATGCTTATTTCGATGCTATTGATGTCTATGGGACATCAGGTGGGGCCGAGTGATATTTGGGCTGGATCAATTCCTGGAGTGGCGTGGCCGTTTTTTCTTTTTAAGTTATGACTCATGTTATTTTTTATTATGTTTGAGTTGCAGAAACAATTTTATTATTGTTGTTTATTTATTATCTGGAAAAACAATAGCTAGTATGCTGAATTATATAAAGACTTACGCGTACTCTAATTTTCTTTTTTTATAAATTTGGATTATTAATGATGTTATTAGTAGTGTTTTCTTAGCCTTAGCACTTGGTACCGAAACGGTAGGAGTGAACTGGTCTGGTACTAAGTGTGGCGGTAACATCCCTAGAAATTTACGGTTTTAATTTATAAGTATTGTGTTTAAAAAAATGTGTAAATTTTGGGTGTATTACACCGATTCACATGTGAGAATAGTGGCCAGGTACATTTTGCCCTAAAGATCGATCCACAAGCGAATAATAGTAGTCAGGCGAGTTCTGTCCTGGAGTGTTATCCAACCCATCGACTATAATAGCGGGGGATCCCGATCTTAGTAAACCAAACCTTAAATAATAATAAGTCACAGAAAAAAAATACTAATCACTTATAATGGAACGCCATGTGAGTTGGGGTCAGACCAATCCACCAACGAGAATAGTAACTCGGAGCATTTTACCTTAGAGATCAATCCACTGACAAATAATAGTGGCCAGAAGCGTCTTGCCCTAGGTTTTTCCCATCCATTGGCTATAATAGTGGAGTTTCCGTACTCACATGGATATAAATTGAGAGTTGTGTGAAGATGGAATTAATGACCTAAGTTCTAATAATTATGATTAATCGGAATGACTTAGTGCATGCATTACGTGTCTTTTTCATGTTTGCATGGTCTTATCTGTATGGTTACCTTATTCACTACGTAGCGTACTGATCACCCCTTTCATGGGTGCTGCTCATTCCCACGAGTAGTGGCCCCTCCTAAGTTTGTGTAGGTAGGAGATGATGTTATTGATGACTTTGATGCCTACGATTCCTAGGGCGAGACTGAGTGATGGCCTGTCGTACTTATTGTGGGCTCTGAGAGGGTGTTATCCGTACTTATCATTATCTATTTTTCCCATCATTTTATTTATTGTTTTATTTCTCCCATAGTGGGCGTTGTTGTATTTAACTTCCATTTTCGTATTAACTATGGTAATTGCGCACTCTACTTTATTTATGAAATGTTGAAACTATTATGCTTGTTATTGATTACTCATATTAATACTTTTAGTTTCTCTAGCCTTTTGGTTAGTATAAGATTAGCCAGGGGTTAATCTTGTGCAAATCACGGTAGTATCACCCCCCGTTTTTAGTGTATGGTTTTCTATATAAACAAAAACTTTCAACTGTAAATTTTGGGGGTATTATAAGTTGGCATTAGAGCATTGGTTATGGTAACCATGCTTTATTTTCGAAAAAAATTTGGATTAAAAAATTTTCCTTTTTTTTGAAAATATTTTATACCCTAAAAAGGTTTTTTTTGTTTTAAAAACCCTAAGTTTGGGTTCACTAGTGAGAAAACGAAAAGGGAAGACTAGAAATTTCTTGAAAGGAAAATAATGTGTGGTAGTTGTAACAAACTAGTAGGTTCCCTCCTAACATGTCTTTCTCTTGCAACGAAACTTCATGATGAATGGAAGAGTCAGGCAATTGGAGGAGGCCTTCGAGGCCTTCATGGAGTTCGTATAGCACCAACTGTTGGTGCGGGCCTTGCCACCACCACATCACTCTGAGGAAGTTGGGGAGGATTGGCTCCAGAGGGTCACCAGGCATCACCCTCCGGTATACATAGGTGAGGAGGACCCTGTGATTCTTGAGGGGTAGATCTGAGATATTGATCGCACTTTCAAAGCTGTGGACTGCCCCCTTTCCCAGTAGTCTAGTTTCGTGGCGTTTTTTATAAGTGGCGTAGCAGACGCCTGGTGGGTAAAGCACCGTACTCGGGATGATCCCCTGATGACTTGGGAGGCATTCAAGGCCGTCCTGCGCTCTAGGTTCTACCCATAGAGCTTAAAGAGGGACAAGCTCAAATAATTCATGCAGCTCACCCAAGGTAACATGATGGTCAAGCATTGCTATGCTCGCTTCACCGAGCTGCTCTGATTTACCCCAAGGATTGCCGCCAGTGAGTCTATGGTGGTGTTCTAGTTCAAGAAGGGGCTGAACTTCAGCATTCGCTATATGATGGGAGGGTGGCCTTCACCAACTTAGCCACCCTATACAAGTGTTCCTGTATTGCTGCTAGTCCGGTCTAGGAGCAGGTATATATCTTGGGGAAGAGGAGATCAGAGGGCCAGAGATCCAGGAGTGGGACCCAACTACAAGTAGGAGGACCCTCGAGACACTAGCAGAGGGGTCAGATCAAAGGCCAAGGACCACTAAGGGGGTCCTTATGGAAACGATGTGGCAAGAGCCGCTCGAGTAGAGATTGTAGAGGTAGGCTTGTGACCTGCCTAAACTGTGGCAGGCTAGGCCATCAAGCATTCAATTTTTTGAGGCAGCAGCACTCACAACAGTTCAAAGGTTAGCAGTACTAGTAGTGGGGACCCCTGATTCCCTGGCAGCAGGCCTACCAACAACACGCACAAAACTCATCCCCACAATTCCAACAGACAACACCTACCCCAGTCGGTGCACCAGTTTGGGATGTTAAGGGAAGGCCTTAGGGACCGCGGCCTTTCCCTCAAAGAGGAGGTCAGTCAGGAAGATATGTGAATGTGATTATCCAGGTAGAGGTTGATCGTTAGCTGGACATCTTCACCAGTATGTCCACCATACTATCCTTGCAAGTGCATGCTCTTTTCGATTTGAGTGCATCTCTATCATTCATGTCCACTTCTTTTGTTGCTAAGGTTGAGCTATCACCATCTGCTAGTGTAACGTTGTATGTGATGCTTCCTTTGAGTGATAGGATGGATTGTATTGAGTTATAATCAGATGTGGCCTTAGTCATAGGTAGGGTAGACTTCTTAGTGGACCTAATCGGGTTGGACGTATAGGATTTTGACATGATTTTGGGGGTGGATATGCTTGGGGGGTATCGCACAGTGATCGACTATGCTCAGGGGAGCGTGGTATTATGAGGCCTAAAGGGTATTAAGGTTTCGTACAGGAACACCAAGCCTAATCCCACTACCAATGTGGTGTTTGTAGTTACATTGCACTCCTTAGTCCAGAAGGGGTACCCACTGTACTTATGTAGTGTGCAACAGCTAACCAAAGACCTGGCAGCACTAGAGGACATTCTGGTAGTCAAAGATTTTTTAGATGTATTTCTAGAGAAAATATTGGGTATGCCCCCAGTTTGTGAGATTGATTTCACTATCGAGCTAGTGCGGGGAGCTGAGCCTTTGTCAAGAGCACCCTATCGGATGGCACCTATTGAGCTAAAGGAACTTAAGCCCAACTAGAGGAGTTGTTGGAGCATAGGTAAATTTGACCAAGCATATCATCCTGGGGAGCACCGATCTTATTTGTGAAGAAGAAGGAAGGGAACCTCTATCTCTGTATAGATTACCAGGAGCTAAACCAGTTAACTATAAAGAATTGGTACCCACTCCCAAGGATTGATGATCTCTTCGACCAGTTGAGGGGTGCCATAGTTTCCTCCAAGATTGACCTTAGATCGGGGTACCACCAGTTGCGGATAGTAGATGCTGACATTCTAAAGACCATATTTCGGACTCGGTATGGAAACTATGAGTTCACAGTGATGCCATTTGGGCTCACCAACACTCCTGCAGTGTTCATCGACTTGATGATGAGGATCTTCAGACCCTTCCTCGATCAATTTATGGTGGTGCTCATCGACGACATCCTAGTGTACTCCCAAGGGAATGAAGAGCATGAGCAGCATCTCTGTACCATATTGTCCTTGCTAAGGGAGCACCGTTTATATGCAAAGTTGTCTAAGTGCAAATTCTGGCTTCAAGAAGTGGTCTTCCTTAGACATATAGTATCATTTTGGGGAGTATCTATTGACCCAATAAATATCATGACAATCACATAGTGGAAGCCTCCCACGAACATGTCAAAGGTTCGAAGTTTTCTAGAACTAATTGGATATTACAAACATTTCATGCAGAACTTCTCAAAGATTGCCCATCCCTTAACCAACCTCTTAAAGAAGACCACCAAGTTCCAGTAGAATGATTCTTGTCATGGGGCCTTCCAGAAATTAAAGAGGTGGCTGACCACCGCACATGTTCTGACTCTTCCAAAGGGTCTAGAAGGTTTTGATGTCTATAGTGATGCATCCAAGCATGGATTCGGTTGTATGTTGATGCAAAATGGTAGAGTGGTTGTATATGCCTCTCAACAATTGAAGCAGTATGAGTATAACTATTTGACTCATAATTTGGAGTTGGCTGCAGTGGTTTTTGCCTTAAAATTTAGAGGCACTACTTATATGGGACAAAATGTAAATTCTTCACTGATCACAAGAACCTCAAGTACATCTTCACCTAGAAGGAGCTAAACATGAGGCAAAGGAGGTGACTAGAGCTAGTCAAGGACTATGATATTGAGTTGACCTACCACGAGGGTAATGTGGTTGCAAATGCCTTGGGCAGGAAGACCACACACTTTATGAACTTCTATGTGGTTGCTGACTGAATGTTGGAAGAATTGACTGGCTTGGGGATTGAGTTGATTCAGTAGGGTGATCTCGAGGTCCATGTAAGTGCCTTGATGATCACTTCTATAACATTTAAGGAGATCCGGGATGGCTAGGCCAGAGACTCTGAGCTTGAGAGGATCCATAGGAAGTTGTAGGAAGGCCACATTGAAGGGTTTTTGGGTACACGAGGATGGTAGCCTTCTTTACAAGAGCAGATGGTGTGTACCACAGGGATGTTTAGAGTTGAAGTGCCAAATCTTAGAAGAGGGACACCAAACCCCTTACTCTGTCCACCCAGGAGCAGACAAGCTATATAGGGATCTCAAGAAGGTATAATGGTGGCCCCGTATGAAGCGGAAAGTGGCTGAGTTCATGTCCTGATGTCTGACCTATCAGAAGGTCAAGATCGAGCACCGTAGACCTATAGGGCTAATTCAACCCTTAGAAGTGCCAAGGTGGAAGTGGGATTCGAATTCCATGGACTTTGTTAGTGGGTTTCCAAGGACTCAGAGCTAATGTGACACTATATGGGTCATCATGGATAGATTGACCAAGTCAGCCATGTTCATTCCAATAAAGTCCACTTGGAGTATGGATTAGTTGGCCAGCACCTACATGAAGTACGTGGTTAGTCAACATGGGGTGGCAGAGGATATTATGTCAGATAGGGATTTGAGGTTCCTCTCTCATTTATAGGGAAAGTTGTAAGAAACCCTGGGAACAAAGTTGAAGATGTGTACAACTTTCCATCCTGCTATAGATGGACAGACTGAGAGGACCATACACCCTAGAGGACATGTTTGAGGGCCTGTGTATTAGATTTTCAGAGTTGTTGGGAGGAGCACCTGCATCTAATAGAGTTCTCATACAACAAAAACTACCATGCCAGCATAGGGATGGATGGATCCTTTCAAAACATAATATGGATGGAAGTGTAGGACCCCCTTATATTGGAGTGATATCAGTGAGATAGTGGTGCTCAGACCTGAGATGATCGGGGAGATGACTAGGCAGATCTACCAAATTTAGGATCGGATGAGAGTTTCTTAGAGCCGATATAAGAGCTATGCTAATTAGAAGTGCTAGAATAGCAACTTTGAGCCTAGGAAAAAGGTGCTATTGAGGGTTTCCCCCACTAAGGGTGTGCAGAGATTTGATAGAAATGGCAAGCTGAGCCCGAGGTGCATCAGACCCTATAAGATCTTAAAGTGAGTCAGAGAGGTTGCATACCTGTTGGCACTCCCACTAGAGTTGGCACGAATTTACAATGTGTTCCACATCTCGTAGTTGTGGAAGTGCGTTGTTGATCCTTTCCATGTGATATAACCTGACGAGGTCAAACTTGATAATTCCCTGGCTTACGAGGAGAGACCTATGTGGATCCTTGACACCACAAGAGTGCAGTCCCTCTTGTGAATATTCTTTGGAGCCACCATGAGACCAAAGAAGGTACTTAAGAAGCTGAGAAGGACATGCACGAAGCGTATCCAGAACTCTTTGCCTCAGCTATGATAGTCCTTAGTAAACCTCTTTTTCTTTAGGGGGTAGTAGCATCGCATTTCATGCTTTTATTACCTGAATCATCTTAGAACTACTTTTTCCTATTCCCTACTCCCAAAATTTAAGCCAGTGACTTTGGGGACGAAGTCTTTCTTTAAGAGGGTAGTGATGTAATACCCCCAAACCCTAATTTAGGAATTAATAATAAAATAGGGATTAATAGGTGATATTTAATTAAATATACCATTTTTAATAAAATAATGTTATTATAATAAAAATAATTAAAGCCAAAAAGTAGGAATCAAATTAGTGGATGTTAGAATAATTTACTAAACTAAAATATATTTAAAAAAATTATAACCATAATTTATAAATTAATAAAAAATTAATTAATTAATTTTATTAATCTTATTATTCCCAAAAAAAATAAAAAAAATAAACACCCCAACCACCTCATTTTTCTTTTCTTTTTTTTCCCTTTTTCCCTTTTTCTCTCTTTATCTTCCTTTTGTTTTTCTTTCTTCGTTTTTTTTCCTTCCTCATCGGTCTAGCCCATGCTTAGCATGGCCCAACCTTCTGCCCCCCTCCTCTCCTTCCTTCCTTGTGTAACCCAATCCCTTTTTCTTTTTTCCCCTCGCATTGCCCAAGCCTCCCCCGCCATATCCTTCCTTTTTTCTCCCTTTCATTTTTCCCTTCTTCCCCCTTAACCCTAGTCTTATGCCTTCCCCTTGATCGGATGATGTGCATGACTACTTCATAGCCATGGCTCTCCCTCTCCCCTCACCTTCCCTTCATCCTAACCTACAGGGCATGCAGCTGGCACTATCCTACACTAGTCCCCTCCCCTCTATAGCCCTAACACCTTCACCTAACCCCTATAAACCTACCCCAAAAACCTAACCCTATAAGCCTGCATCGACTTGCTACCACCGGCCAGAAGCTACGTGCTCCCCCACTCCCTTGTCCTCATTTCCCCTTGCTTCTTCCCCTCCTACGTGCCTATAAAAGCCTTCCCTTACCTTCTTCTTCTCTTTTTTTCTACCCAGAATTTCCCTTACCGCCGCCCCTTCAAACACAGCCACCGGGGCAATCATGTCATGTAGTCATCCAAACTACCACCCATTCTCTTCCCTGCACCACCCTCTACCAAACATAACCCTCCCCCGCCTCTAACTCTCCCTCCTTTGCTCTCCCCACCTATGCAAAGTGGTGAGTTAGAGCTGCCCTTTTTACACCCTTCGCCACCCCTTGTGCCGCCATGCGCTGCCTCCACTGCCATAACCACCACCTCCCTCTCTACCCAGAACACCTCCCTCTACCTTCCCATACCCTCCATTTCCTTTTTATCTCCCTCTTTTCTCCTCCATTCCGCTCCTCCACTTTCGACCACCACCATCATCGCCGCTTGCACTGCCATCATGGGACGCCACCACCACCACCACCACCACAACCCCCTCTAACCCAGCAACCCTACCACCTAAGAAAACACCACTTCCCTACCCTTTTCCAACCCCAAAATCCTATATTTTTTTTATCACCACCACCCTTGGCCACTACTACCGCCCACACCACCCTAGCTTGCCATACCCTCTCTGGTTGTGCCCTAACCCTTTTTTTTATTTAGTATAATTTATTTTAATTTTTTTTTATTTTTAACCTTATTACTATTAATCTCTTTACTATTATTTAATTAGAAAAAATAAAAGAAAAACGAAAAAGGAGTAGGAAGAAAGTTAATATTAGTGTTATATTTTTATAGGTGAAAAAAATCCTTCCCATAAGGAGGCGTAAGATTCATGCTCTAAGCCCAGTGTCCTATTAGGTAATGATATGGTTAAGGATAGTTTGTATGTTTTATGTTCTCATGGGTGTTTTAATATGTGTTATGTATTATATGCAAGTACATGCTAAAATGTGTGTGGTACAGCTTGCTTTGCATGAAGCTAATGTAAGTTGTGTATTTTATGACATGCTCTTTTGTATAGGTGTTATAATATGACATCTATGCTAGAAGCCCTCAGGTGGTATGATGAGGTTGTAGGGATCTAAAAGAAATACAAAGGGAGGAGTGATTAGGAAGAAGTGGGAAAAATCCTAAGTACCATATGACCTACGGGAGATAAAATAAGGGGACAATAATAATAAAATGAAGGGTTTGAGTAACTCTTACATGGGAAAAGTAAGGCTTGCATTGGGTGGTTAGCCTTTCTACGGGGATAAAGTTTGCATGGGAAAAATTGGTTTAATGTTTAAGTATGATGAGGAAAGATTACTTTAGGTGACTGGAGTCCATGGGTGGAAGATAGTACGTGGGTTGGTAGAGGTGTTCATGGGGGCTTAATTAGGGATTTTGGAGAAAACCCCTAAGTAGGGGAGTGTGTGAAAGGGGTTGATGGTGATTAGTTGGAGTTAGGGTTGATATTAGGTGGGTGTCTTAGGAAAGGTGATGAGTTAAGTGGTAAAGAGGGTGGAGTGTGTGTATGAAGGGATGGTGTAGAAGAAAGGAGCAGTATTAGGGTTTTAGGGTGGCCGACAAGGGTTTTCTTACACATGTGGGGAGTAGGGTTGTGATGTTGGATGTGGGTTGAGTGGAGTGATGGTGTTGGAATCAAAGGGGAGTATGGGTCATATATGATAAAGAGAGGTTAGGGCCACATTTTAGATTAAGGTTTTCAAGGGGAAACCCTAGTGGGCAATGGTGAGCTAAGGTGGACAGATGGGAAAGTGGGCCTGGACCCACATGCATGGAAAATTTGGATTTCATGGTGAGTGGGAGAAAGGTGAGAAAGAGTTCTTGGAATCTTAGGGAGTGTAGAGGTCCCAAGTTATAGGATAGGGTTATTTAAGGAGTCTAGGGTGAGAAGGGTGATAATGGGAAGTTCAGTGGGGCATGCATGTCTAGTAAGAAATTACTTATTGAATAAGATACGAATAAAATACTAACCATTTAAAATGGAAAACTATTGAGTTGGGCCCACACTTATCCACTGGCGAGAATAATGGCTAGTGCATTTTGCTTTGGAAACCAATCCACCGGCGAATATTAGTAGCCAGGTGTGTTCTGCCTTGGAGTGTATTCCGATCTACCAGCTATAGTAGTCGGGGATCTCGAGCTCAGTAAACCAAACCTTACATGATAATAAGTCACAAGAAAAATACTAATCACTTATAGTGGAATTCTTTTGTGCAAGTCTTGAAGAATGTATGAATTTATTACAAGTTGAAGATCCCATGTGACAAACATGTGCTTAACAAAAATATTTTGTTATATGGTATCTCAAGGATGCAATTTACATGTGGGATATGAATACTAACAACCTTGGTGAATTTTAGTTATGGTTGGTATGAAGTTAGGGCAATTATAACAAACCTTATCTTATATAACTATAATTTGTTAGATTTTTCTATTCACGAGTGACTAGAGCATGTAAATAGTGCACATATTGTTAGATGTTTGAAAACTTAGTTAGGGTGTTGTTAGGATGTTATATAAAAATCTTAACTACATTTGGAGTTTATTAGAAGTTACTTGAGATAGTTGAGTTTTTTTTTGTTATTTGTAATTGTCTATATAAAGCATAGCTCATGAATAGTGGTAGATAGAGATATGTATGTTGAATTGAGAATTAATACAAGTTTCTCTTTGTGAATGCTTATATTCAATCATTTTTACGTGATTGTGTCTATTCTTTGAAATTTTATTTTGTGTGCTTTGCAAAAGACCCTACTAGTGAGATTTACTTTGTGTGTTTTTTATTAGGATCCTTTGATTGTTATCTTGGTGAAACATTTAAAGTTCTTTTCTTGTTGCATATATTCATCACCAAATCATCATCTTCATTTCCATCCTTAAATTAAGAGTCGAGATCCTTCAAATGAACCATAATCATTTCCATTCATTCACATACACATCATTTTTGGTATCAAAGTTATGGAGGTTAATTTCCTAAGAGTAACCTTGTTCCTAGTAAGTTACCATTCATTTTTCATTAACACATTCATTCATCATGTTTTAATATTCATTCATCAAGTGTCTAATTCATCCTTCATATATTCATTAAGAATTCCATCAAGATTATATTAATATTCATCAATATTCCTTTGAAGATTGAATTTTGTCATTCAAAAGTTGAGAAGTGAGTGACTTTTTTCATTTATAGTGATAATTCAATTCATTTTTTATTTTGTTTCATACAAACATAACCATGGATTGGGAATCAGACATAATTAGGGAAACCAAAAGTAGTTGTGATTCCTTAAAAGTTTACTTTTGCATGAATTATCAATTGATTGGTTGAAGGTTTCAAAATATGGAAGATCTATTAAAGAAAATGATTAAAGTCATTAAAAAGTAAGAGAATATCATTGACGTTTGTAGTAAAAATGAAGTTAAAAACATTGGTGAAGAAGGGAATAATTGTATTACCCCAAATTTATCCTAACCCTAAAACCAAATAATTGATAAATTAATCTTATCCTAATTCTTGAATCTTAAATTAAAACATAATTGTAATCATAACACTAAAACTCTTTTTCTATTCCTCCTTTCCCTTTTTTGTTTTCCCTTTTTCTTCTTCTCCCACTCATTCATCTTCTTCTCTTTTTCCTCTGCTTGATTTCTTCATCTCCCAATCAAATCCCTTCTACCAATATTGTAACCTAAACCTAGCTATGCCTAACTCATCATCACTACCATCAACTCATGGAATGTGTAGTTGAAATTTTTGCCCAAAAAATTACCCCAATCACGGAGTATACATGTCCTCTTACCTTACTCTACCTCTATGTTGTCCCTCACTATTCACACCACCACTTCTGTACATATAAACCTCCACTCTCTCTCTCTCTCTCTCCCTCTCTCCCTCCTTACCTCATTTATTGCCTGGCCAACCTTCTCCTCAGACTTCCCCTTCTTTCCCCAACTTCTTTGTGCATTGTTCATTGAATATCCACCATTTTCATCCAACAAAGCTCTACATAACTTGTTATTCCTCATGCAACTCTATCCTAGCTACATAAAATTCTCACATGAACATACCCTCATCTACGTCATAACCTCACACAGTAACCCCCTTGGCTTCATCGTTCACTCACGTACCTACCCTTTAATTATGCCAACCATTGATGTGACACCCACCATTCCTACATCTGCCACCCATGCACCACCACCTTCCCTACATCACCTAACTTTGCAGCAACCCCTTGTTGTGTCATCCCCTCACGTAGGTCACCACCACTTGTGCCACTTTTGCATGTAGCTTGAGATCCTTAATTTACTTAACTTTTTGCTCCTATTCCATCCTCCCTTGCCTTAAATTTTTATGGATATTTTTCCTAAGTCCTAACCATGTATTAATCTTAGTGTGCAATTTATTTTCTAACGGTTATGAAGGAGGCGTTGTAGGGTTATATATGTAGAAAGATCGGTGTCTTTTAGTAAAGATGATGTCATAACTAAGGTCTTATATGCAATGTAAATTTGTATGAAATATAATTATGTGCATAATTTGATGGTATTAATGTTATTGTATGATAATTTGTGTTATATAATGGAAAAATGATAAAAATGTAAAAGCATGTGATTATGTGTATTGCTTGGTTAAGCTTGTTATATAAGACAAGTAAGTAGGCATGAGTTGCTATCAAAATTAGGCTATGATGAATGAATTGTATATATGTGTGGTAAATTATTTTCAATTGGATATGTGTTGGAGGTTGAAAACCAATCATGTCGTGATTTGTAGGGTTTTTGTAAAAGTATGGATGTGTTGGGCTATATTAAGGGTATTTTGGCCAAAATGGGCTAAATATGAAATATTTGGTGTTTAAATATGTTAATTGGTTTAAAATAAGCTAAATATATTATTTAAAATATTTAGAGTAATTATGAGTGGACTAAGTCCAAATAAAATGAGAAAATGACTTAAATTATGAATAATAACCCTAAATACATGGTCATTATTGGATGTGTAAATCATTGGATTTAAACCTTGATTTATGGATATGATGTTAATAATAATATTTAATAAATTTGGTGTTTGTATAAGTCTTATGAAAAAAGTTATGCCTAACCTATGAAATTAGGTTTTTGTAGGGATTTGTAAATAGTGACCGTCGAGGTAGGGTTGCTATCGCAAGTGTTAGGTATTAAAGTCAGACCTTGGTTTTTGGATATATTGTAAATGATAATATTTTAGGTATGTGCACTAAATTTGGTGGTAGAATCACTGTTATGAAGAAGTTATACTCACCTTATGAAAATAGGATTTTCTCAAGGGAAATGGAGCATTTTTCCTTAGGGCATGTCCCGATCTTCATGTATTTGTGTGTTATGTGTTATGTGTTTTGAATAATCATGCTAAGTTGTATTATATTATTGCATATTTATAAGTGTTTCAGCATGATGATATTGAGAAAAGCAACAATGGATAAGTCATTAATCACTTAAAGTGAAAAATTATATGAGTCAGGACTAAGGTGTTATATCAATTTTATTGGATGATAATAGTGGTTTAGGAGTATTTTTCCCTATAAAGTGATTCAAATCATTCCACTTTTTTAATAATAGTGGTTAGGAGTATGTTTTCCTCGTATTTATTGGGTTCGTTCCACCGAACAATAATAGTGACTCACAACCATTTTCCCCTAAGATGTGCTTCAAATCATTCTACTTGTTTAAGAATAGTGGTCAGAAGTGCATTGCCTTAGTATTTATTTGGTTTATTACACTGAATGCTAATAGTCGTTTAGAAGCATTTTGCTTTAAGAAGTGATTCAGTCAATTCCACTAGATTAAGAATGATGGGGTCTCTAAACTCAATGTAAATAAGAATGTGGATTATCATTATATCTAATAACGGGTTTATGGAATTAGTTCTTATCTTGCATCATAATATGTTGTTAATATGAATGTTTATTCCTTCATATGACCTGATAACATTGTGTACTAATTGTTCTCTTACTTAGTATGCGTATTAATCATCCTTTTTATGGGTGTTGCTCATTCCCATAAGCAGATGACCCAGATAACTTTGCGTAGGTCAATGACGACCCTTTGGATGACTTTTTATTATTATGATGCTTTACTTGGGGAGGATTAATCAATTTATTCTTAGATCTAGACTTAGAGTCATGTTATTTGGTTTATCGCTTTTGGTCCATATAACTTTTGGACTCTTAGTTTCAACGTACCCCTTTATGATGTATTTTGGATATCGTACTCCAAAATCTTATTTCTATTTATGAATCTCTCTTATTCTCTATTTTATTATGTTTTAGTGTGTCAATTATTTTTCCTTGTAATTGATGTGAGTATGGTATGATAAGTCAGACTTATGTCAATTATGGTGGTAACCCTCATGTATATTATTATTATGCTTTCACTAAGATGAAATTTTTTTAGTAGTAAATTTTAAGGTGTTGCAAGAATTCCCATGACGATGGTAAGAAAATGAAGTCCCAATATTAAAAGAATATTATGTAGGAAGCACAATAACTTTTTCATGAAGGGAAGACACAAAATCAAGGAATCAAAAATTGGAGTAAGATGATCTTGCTTTTTTCCCAATTTGTTCCTAGTGATAATGACATCAAAGAGGGAAAACTAAGTAGTTTGAAAAGAAGAACATAAGGAGAACATAAGTAAATATGGAGTTGTAAGTGTACATAATTATATTAAATCTATTGAAGAATATGATTCAAATAATTTGATTAGCCATGAATTATGATAAAGAGAGTAAATAAATGGATAATCTAAGCATGCGTTAGTTAAGCAATGAGGAATGCAATTAGGTTTACATGCCCATACAACCGATTAAGTATGTGAAGTTTCAAATGTACAACAAAGGATTCATGCTAATTTATTATGGGTTGAAGTCATACATGATATAGTCATGTTATTTGAAGCTTATTGGTGTTGTTTCCATGAAGTTGTCCTATAATCCAAAGATTGTTCATGATAGATCTACGGAGCTCTCATTTTATTTTTCACCTTAGAAAAGCGTGATCATTTTAAGTAATAATGTGTCATGATTGAGAAGACATTTAAGGATCTTAAAAGATAATTTTTATGTTGATGAAATAGTTAAGGAATTCAAAGACTTGACCTATATTATAAGTTACATTAAATATCTAATGTTATTCAAAACAAAGCACTTTAATTTGAGGATAAATTCTTTCAGAAAAGGGAGAATAATGTAGGAGCATCTAGGAATTCTTGCAAAATTTCTCTCTTAGAAGATTATTCATTACATCTTGAAGTTTTTTGAAGTTTTCAACAAGATTAAGACACTTTCTTGAAGTAATATTAAAATGTGTGAGTATTTCTTGCAAGTCTTGAAGAATATATGACTTTTTTTGTAAGTTGAAGATCACATGTACCAAACATGTACTTAATAAGAATATTCCGTTATATGATAGCTCAAGGATGCAAGTTACGTGTGGGATATGAATACTAACAACCTAGGTTAATTTTAGTCATGTTGTTAGGAAGTTAGGGTAGTTACAACAACACCTTATCCAATATAATTACAATTTTATAGATTATTCTAACCATGAGTGAGTAATGCACATGAAGGGTGCACATCTTGTTAGATGTTAAACAAGTTAGTTAGGGGTTTTTAGGATGTTATATAAAAATCATAAGTACATTTGGGTTTTGTTAGGAGTTAGTTGAGGTAGTTAAGATATTATATATGACTTGTAATTGTCTATCTAAAGCATAACACATGAATAGTGATAAATAGAGATGTGTATGTTGAATTGAGAAGTAATACAAGTTTCTCTTTGTGAGGGATTACATTCAATCATATATGTGAGGAATTACATTCAGGGGGCCGGTCAAGTAGAGAAGAAAACCAACGGCATGGATTGTGTGCCAATGAAAGTAAAATAAAACAAATTTGGGCAGGGAGATGCTAATGGAACGAAATGGTTTTGTGCACACGATCAAGAAAATATGGCACAACCAAACCTGACAAAGGTGTGCGAACATGTGAGGCTAGTGTAGGGTTGGGTCTTGTTTGGCAAAAGGCTACAAACATGGGGAAGGGAAGATAAAGCTACAAGGAGGGGTTGTTTGTTTTGGGTTGGTTGGGTTTCGACTAAAGATGGCCAGTGACTTTAAGAGGTTATTAATAAACTTTAGATTTTAATTAATTAATTAATTAATTAATTAATAATATTAATAAATTTTAAGAGGTTATTAAATACTAAAAAAGAAATATCCTACCTAATTAATATTTTATTATCATCATCATTATTTTGATTACTATTATTATTAACAATATTCTTGTTGTTGTTACTACTATCTTTTATCTAAATATTAATATGCTAGTCTAGATTATTAATAATAATTTAATAAATATAGTAATACACACAATAGCAGGACATCCAACCCTAAAATAATTTTATAATTAATTACACATAATAATCAAAATTTAAATTTGGGTATATAAATTATGATTTATATGAATATGGTATTAAAGTCTTGAATGGCCTTGCATGTTCTTAATATGCCTTTATGTTATGCATCAAGCTATATGATGAAACATATGGCTCTTAGTTCTTATGATACATGTGACCATCCATGAATCCATGTTTATTACCAAGTATGATAGTCTTAAATTTTATGCGTGCAAACACGCCTAGCATGAGCGGTATGCCTTACATGACCTTGTGTGCATCAAGAATTTCATAATAGGTAACTTGACATACTCTATACGTGAATACTGACGTGCATGTTTAATTAGTCACCTACTCAATTCCAAGAGCACATGACCTTATGTAGGTAGTTATGGATGGCTAACAGGTGATCATATGCTTGTTTGGGGCTAGGGCATTCGAGAGCTAGACATCGCAACGTGTTATTCTCCTTTGAGGGTTCTTAGAGACCACAATCTTGTTGTAGTTGTTTTTCCTTGTATTTTGTACGGTTTTCGGCCTATTACGACATTGGCTTGTAAAAATCAAACATTCTTATCTCTTACATTATTCTTGCACACCGTCTTCCTCTTATGTTCTTTTGGTGTGGATACTTAATATTATGTCTAACATGAAATAGGTAATATAACATCTTTCTTATGTTAGATATGATAATATCACCGTATTTTTATATGATTATTTTTTTATTATATTTCCTCAAATGTTTTAAAAAAATAGTAGTAAAAAATAGAATTATTACATAAATCCTACCATTTAGATATATATATATATATGTATATGTAAGAAGCTGTTGAATATATCCAACTGTTACTAACCATTTTGGTTTTGAAGCAATTACGAGACCATAAGGTCCACAATAATCCAACATACTCAATTAAATTGAGCTAAAATTGTGTGTGTGAGAGAGATAGAGAGTATTTTTTTTAAAACATATATATATATATAGATTTAGGCTCTTGTACAAACCATTACTTAAAATACAAATGTAGGAACCTTTAATTACCATTAGATCTAGAAGATTGAAGGGTCAAGATTAAAATAAATTCAAGTTAGTTATTTACTAAATCTTGATCATTGATCAAATACTAATCTAATGGTTATGATTGATTCCTACAAATATATTTTAAAAATAGTGTGTATGAAACATTCACCCTATATATATATATATATATATATATATATATATAGCCAAAATTTTGCCGTTTTAAAATATATGTAACTAAACTAATTTTTTCCATTGTTAATTAAACTAAACCGTTGTATTTTGATCAGCCACCTACTTATATTCTATGCCCCCCGAGTCATAACATGTGTGGGAAAAAGGTTGAAAGGCGTAGGACTATTTTTTCCCGAAACAATAGTGCGTTCGAGTGGGAACTGGGAAGAATAATTCATGGTATTGGTACCTATTTTGGACCCTTGCTTGCAGCAGCCACGGCAGCTTAGATTTTGCCCGAAACTTTTATGCCCAACGGCTAATGCCACCGGTGCAGAGCAAAAGGTTGTGGTCCAAATCCTGCTTCCAAAAATATGGTTCGTTGAACACATTCCTCTGTTGGTTTCCCAATGCCACTATGTGATAGTATTGATAGTAAGAGTATAAACTATGCCATTTATATTTATAAAAAAATTATTTTAATAATTTTTATATATTTTTTAAAAAATTATTAAAATTATACTTGTACTTGTACTTTTATTAAAATAAAATAAAATAAAATATTTTTAAAATAACTATTTTTATACAAAAATTTAATAATAAAATATATTTTTAAACGAATAAAATCTATAAGTTCTTTTCATAAATAACGATTAAAATATGTTCGTCTATTATTAAGGTCCGTATATGAATTCAAAAATATTTTTTTTTTGGGTCCTTGCGGTCAAGAACAAATAAGGTAAAGCAAAAGTAAGACTTAGAGTTAGGGATGGCAATGGGTCTCGGATCCGATCCAGACCCGCTAGACCCGCCTCATTTTTAGTGGGTCTGGGTCCATGATTTTTAGACCCGACGGGTCTGGATCGGGTCTGGGTCCATATATGTCTTAAAGGGTCTGGATCTGGATCTAATTCTAGATCCAGATCCGACCTGCCAGACCCGTTTAATATACATATGTGTGTGCGTATCTATATATATATATAAATACATACTAATATTATGTTTGTCATTATTGTTTTAATCTTATATAAGCTCCTTATTCATATTTTTTTTGTATGCTTACTTTATAAACAATATGTATAACATTGTATTCTAAAAGCTAGGGATATAAACGGGGCGATTTTATCCGAAACCCGACGGATTTTGCCCAACGGATATGGATAAACAGATATGGATATGGATATGGCTGATGGAAAAAAATACCCATCGGGTTCGAGTACGGATGCGGGTATGAGATATGCATACCCATACCCGTAACCATACCCATATCCATATTCGTACCTGTTTACCTGATATATAACTATCTTTTTACCCTTAATTTTAAAATAATTATAGTATAAATTAAAGTTAGAATTATCATTTAGCTTAACTCTAAATGGGTTTATCTGTCGGGTGATAGATTTATCCATCGGATAATATCCATTGACGGGTAAACGGATAATCCGTCGAGTAACGGATATCTAATGGATATGTTAGCGGATATGGATTCGGGTACGGGTACGGATTTGGATACGGATTTTATTATTGGATACGGATATGGGTATACCCGCCCCAAACCCGACCCATTTACATCCCTACTAAAAGCATTAAAACACCATTTGAAAAGTTAATATAACTATTTTAATATATTTATTTTTTCATTTAGATGTTTTTTTTAACAAAAAAATACATATTAAGTTATATAAAATATAAATATATTTGTATTAGCATAGATTATTAATTATTTTTAAAAAAAATAACCGGACCCATTTAGAACTCGTTTACCCGCTAGACCCAATGGATTTGGATTTAGGTCTGAACTTTTAAGATCCGACGGGTCTGAATCGGATCTAGATTTAGGTAATATAAACGGATCCGGATATGGTTGAATCCGATCCAGACCCGACCCATTGTCGTATCTAGTAAGACTGTAGGAATAGAATATGGAAATGGGTTAAGGAATTGCTAGCTTTCGGTTCATCATGTCCAGTCTAGTCTAGTCTAAGCTACGCTTGGTCGGAGTTAGGCCACAAAGGCGACTCCGAGTCCGTGCATTCATGAGCTATGCACACCCCTCATGACATACTAGTATACTACTCTACTAGGAAGGAAGTAGCGATTCGTGGGCTATGCACATATATATGTGCGCACGCGCGGGGTGGTTTGGATAAATTTATTTGTTGAGATATCACGCCTCAGAAAGGGAGAAAGGATGATGAAGGTTTTCTCGTGATCCTGAGCGTATCATCCAAGACGTTGGTTGTACTGTATATGTCGGGTACGAAGATTAGCGGATTGTTTGAAGCTAGTGTATCGAATTAGTGGTCAGTTAATCATGGATTATATTAGCTTATGAGACCAGGCGATAGTATAAACTATAAACTATCTGTATGAAGTATATTTGATAACATAATTAGCCGATAAATGTTGCTCGTTGGCTACATGTACATGCGGAATAAAATATAAAGATATTAACTGTTTGCCAGCTATTCTTCTTAATTAAAGTAGACCCGTCTTGATCCATGAATACATACTTTGAACATCGGAACTTAATTATTTTAGAAAGAAAAAAAAACATACTTTAGCCATAGTTTATTCTTCTTGGACCAACTTGGTTATACCTGAGCCAAACACTTCTATTTATAGGTAAGAAAATTCCATAAGTCATGCTCTCTTTATTATGTGTCATTATTCTATTAGACCGACAATAGATTATAATAAATAAGACTCTTATTCTTTTAGGTATATGAGTATCCGGATTACAATGTGATAAGCTTATTCTATCGTACACTTATTACGGTACAGAGTAAATAAAAGTCAAAAGATTTCCGAATATCATTCCATTACCTTTTCATATTTTATTCTACACCGCTCCTTTTTTCATCATTTACTCTCCTTCGCACACGTGTCTGTACGGGTTGTTCGTAGAGCATAACTGTTTCTTTGTGGCATCATTGCTTACATCATTATTATTGTCATTGCTTACGTTAGAGCATAGTTAACGCCATTGCTTATGTCATGCTGAAATTAGTCTAGATTTTATGCGGGGTTATTTTTTAACCCTATATCATAGTTCAAACCCTAGGTTTTAGGGTTTAGGTTTTAACTTCTCCGTCATAGATTACCCAATCCACCACGCTTCGTTTGTAACTCTGTTGGATGCATTACGACTCCGTCGTAGATTCGTCATTTGTTATGAAATATTCTTCTTAGGTTATTGTATTTTTTTTTAAGTAGCAGGTGTGAAAAAGTATACCTCCCACCATGCTTTACGTGCATATACTCTGATTTATCAGTGACAATGGTAGCGGTTTTCTTAAAAATTGATACTGCATTTTTACTTATTAGTATTGAACCATTATCTGATATTATAAAATTTAGCCCCAACACAAAGTCATTAGGATGTGTTGGTCCATCTTATACTTAGGTCATTGGGAGATTACAAAGTATTCCTTTTTTATTTGGGTTATTTAAGAATTCAATCTTTGCATTAGGAAGATAATATTTATATTCATGGATACTTCCATCTGCCAATATTGTTGTGACTCGCATTCTTGAAATTTATATACATTTAGATCCTTCTAATAGGTCTTTGTGTATAGAAATTTTCGTACTCCCACTATATATTATGGAAAAAGTTTCTATTTAGGTTTCATCATTAATATGAATTACACATTTTAGATTTAGTAGTGAATTTAAGGGATTTCCAAAAGTTAAACAGTGTATTTCTTGTATTTCATTAAACTCTCTTCTTAAATTTATAAGATTGTCATCAGATTCCGTATCAAAACCTATTTTTATTCCCTTTTCTTTTTTATCATTCACTTGTATTTTTATTGATGAGATTGTTTTTGTTTTAGGATAGTCCATTTTATATTCTAAAATGGTTATTCTATTTTTAAATTTTTTAAGTTATAGTTGTAGGTTCAATAATTCCTCTCTTTCTAATGTTTCTACAACCTTTTCAACTTTTGTGGTTATATTAAAGTATTTCTTTATACATATACTAAAAATTTCATCCTAGTATATAAAATAACTATACCTATGAGCCATGGGTGGATATAGTTTACACCAATCGCATTGTTTGCTAAGAATTCCTTCGCCATACATCCAATGGTGTCATGTTCATCTTGCATAAACTAATAGTTTATATATTTAGACATATTTTGCATTGGATCTATAAATTATAATTCTAGATCCCGTTCTTCAATTTCTTTTATAGAATAAAAATACGAGTCATTAGAATCTATACTGACTATATCTTCTTCTAGTCTATCTATTAGGTTTGCCCTAGATCAATTTTTAATTTTCTTTGGGCATCTATTTGCTAGGTGTTTAGGATCTCTACAAATAAATCATGTTCATTTCCTTGTCCTATTTGGTTTTTTAACATGTTTTCCTCTTTGAGGTTATTTCTTTTTTATTTAAATATTTCTTTTTCTTTTTCCTAGGCTTTTCATAAGCCGGAGGTGTCATAACATTTTTACAGAATGCTCAAATTTGTCTCTTAATTTCTTTTTTTTGTGCATATTCTACACATTTTTGTTGGAGATAGTCAAATATATACACAATTCTTGGTCTTGTTCCTAGTCCCTTGGGATAGTTCTTATTATGCCAAGATTCTTCAATTTCTTTTCCTAACTAGCCAGGGAGTCTAGTTAGGTACTAAGGTATCTATTTGCTATGTCTTCATTCATAAGAACCCCTACTTTTCTTGCTAGGCTAAAATAATCATTGGTGAATTCTACTATGTTAGCCCAATATTTAATCGTTGTTTATTCCAAAATTCTTAACGATTGGCTTTGAATACTTACATTTTTCCTACTAGGTTCTATTCCTAGTATTATTTATCTAATTAATCCAGTAACATTATATAAGGATTACTTCTTAAAATTCTTCTTGCTTCAACTCTTCCTAGATATTCCTTTTTTTTACTATATTATAGGCATTTAATGCTAAATCTTCTAAAAGTGTTTCTAGGTAAATAAACATATCAATTTCTTGTTGGTAGTCATTTACCCATGCTCTTACACAGTTTGCTTCCCATCTATCTATGGCTTCAGACTATGTTTGTGTATGCATATTGGTTAGTGTTAATATAGTTCCGTTTCTATGTGCTTGTGGTAAGATGACATTATCCGACACGTATTTTTCCCTTTCCTTTCCAATCCCCCTGTGGGATGTTATAGGTATTAGCTAGTTCTCTAGGAGGTCTTCCTAGATTATACGTATGAGGTTCGACCCCTATTTTTTCATACATTGGGGTTTCTTGATGAGTCGTTGATGATTGCCCTTCTGTTGGTATTGATGGTGAGGACATCATTCTTACTTGAGATGTTTCCCTATAAATTTCTCTTTCACTCATAAAATCATAACCCTTAACATATAATTTATATTTTTCATTCATTTTGTTAAAGACTTTTTCATAATCCAATCCAATTGATTTTGTTAGACTTTCAAATTCATTATCTATCTTTTCCATAGGGGTTTTTCCATCAATATCTGTTAATTCTCTAACAGTAATATCTCTATTCATTTTGAACTTTCTTCTTCATATGGTATTGAAAGAGGCATCTTTTTTTTGTTGCAAAAAATTTAATACTCTTTTTATACCATAAGGGGTATAGAGATATTCTATAGGTTTTCCTCCAACATATACTTTATCTAATCATTGTTTATCTAAGAGATATACTTTGCTTATTTTTTTCTTTAACCTTGTACTTTGTGAGGTGAGGATATTCTTTGAGAAAAGATTTATATATTCTCAGTTTTTGTTCATAAACCTTTTATGGTTTAAAGATTATTGATAAAATTCTTATTGATTCCTTCATTATTCTTGTTTAGATATTATAGGGTTTTTTTATCACTACTAATTCCAGTATACCCATAATTATGAAACCTTAGGGACATACTTTTGTCTTAGTTTTCATATACTGTATTTTCCTGAGGAGTGAAACTAGGATTTCTTAAAAAAACTTGTTATGTTCCAATTTAATCTTGCATTTATCTCAGGGTCATATTTTATTCTTGGAATGCCTCTTATTCCCTTGGTAGTAAGAACTTGACCGACCTCTTCTGAGTTGATTTTATAATTTGTTTGCTTTTTTGAACATAACTTTCCGATAAAACCTATTCTTATCATCAAGTTTTTTACTCCTTTTTGGAGTTATTATCCCTTTGTTTTTATTCCTATCTTTATATATTTTCAAATTATTTTGGATCCATCATAAAATTTGGGTAAAAATATATTATTGCTCCATTTGTTGGATTCATATCATTCTCAAATGTTCCCAATATTGATTTTCCCAAAAATGTATGTCTTTAGTCATATAGGATAACAAGTTTTTTTTGTCCCTAGATTAGGTGAAGTCCTTTTATGGCTATCATTATTACTCTTACATGCATATACTGAGATCCTTTATGGACAACTTTTTTGTGTTGACTCCTTCTCTATTGAGTTAATCGAGATCTGTTAATTTCCTTCCATACAAGATTCTTTTCTTTCGTAGTGATGTTTATAGATTTTTTCTTTATTAAAAATTGAGTTATTTTCATACAGTCTTTCTTTATCTAGTTGGCTAAGGACTATGCTCCTGAAGTTTTCAAATTGTTGGTCTATATCAACCATGTCTTCTAACCTTTCGATAGTGTTTCTATTATTTTTCCAAAACCTAAGGGAGTTTAAGAATCCTCCTCTTAGTTCTGAACTGGTACTAGGTCTTCCTAATTCCATTTAAGTATATACATAAGTTTTATTTGGAACTTTAAGGGTATCTTTCCATTTGTCCATTTTTTTTTTGCATTTATTTGATTAAGTCACCTATTGATTTATCATTACTTATTTATTTTTTCTAAGTTTTCTAGATTATTTGATATTCTTGTTTCTATTAGTATTTCTAGTTTTTCTAAATTTTTTTACTAATATTTAATTATAAGATTGTTGGAAATTTTAAAATTTATGGGTAGTTTTTATTGGATTATGATATTCCTACATATTTTGTTAAGCTTATTGGTTAGTCATGAACTCATGATACCTTTGACTTTCTTTCATTGTTTGTTGATAGATTTCACAATGCTCAAAATTTTGATTACTCATGATAAGACTAATGATCTTATTTCTATTAAATTACGTACCTTTTTCTAAATTCCTTTGATTCTATTTGAGTTGTTTGGATTAATTTTTGATAGATTTCCCGGTGCTCAAAATTTATATTACTCATGATAAGACTAAGGATCTTATTTATGTTAAACTATGTACCTTTTTCTAAATTCCTTTGATTCTATTTGATTTGCTTGAATTAATTGTTCCTTTACCATCAGAGGAGAATTTTTTAAAACTTCTTTTATATATTTTAGTAACTTTTTCTTCTATCTGGTTACCTTGATTTTTTAATAATTCTAATTTCTTTTTAAAATCTTTAAACATATTTATTTTAGCATTATTAATTTAAAAAAGTTTATTTACACAATATTTCATTATATACAATGATTTTTGTTGTTCTATACCTAAACTAATTGAAAGATCTACAACATAATTCATTTATTTTTCTTCTGAATGCAGTATATAACTAAAGTTTTTACCAAAGTTGCATGTAAGGGTGTACCCGTCGGTTCTATTTTTGGTTTTCTTTTGGTATGGAATATGTGCCAAGTCTAAATAATTTAACTTAATTATTTTAAACGATTTTATTAATATGTTTATCAAGTACTTCTAGAAACATAATATTTTCGTAATCTTTAGGGGCTACCATGCTTTGATCCAGGGCAGCTAGCCTGATAATAGTGTCTTTTTCTCTATTAAGCTTTTTGACTATCATATCTTTTATTATAATTAGTTGTTTTTTTATCCCAAAAGGGGGTATTAAAAAGAGAATTAGAAAACTCAAAAATGTTCATATCTAACAACGTTTTTCCCTTCCTCCTTAGGTACTTAAATAGCATAAGGCAAAATAAGAGAAGTTCATACCTCTGTAATTTCTTTCCCCCTTTTGACCCTGGTCTCATGCGACAACATCCCAAGTTTTCGCTTGATATTGCGGGATTCTATAAATCTTCAATCTTCGGCTAACCTCCCATAAAATCAAATAGTCGAGAGACAAGGTGTCTGTTACACCCCCAAAATTCACTACTGAAAAGTTTCCTTTTAATTAAAAGTTAAGTGGAAGCAAAATGGTAAATTTTGGGGATGTTACCACCACACTTAGTACCAAACCGGTTTCCTTCTACCATTTCAGTACGAAATACTAAGACTAAAAAGGACTAGAATACAATTTGCACAAATTCAAACTTCATTTAAATCAGAGTAGCGCGTTAAAGACGTTACAAAGGACAAAAGCCACTATTTGTGGTTACAAGAGTAAAATCATTAAATAAAGAAATAGTAAGGTTAAAAGAGAAATCTTGAAAAAATTTCCGGACAATCCTTACGCTCTTACCCGATAACATCTTGAATAGCACCTGCGGCTAACCTGCAAGGGACTCTGTCCATTGAATAGGCAAGGACCCACAAATAGAATCCTTTAGTACTTATACTAGACTAAAAGGTAGGATACACATGCAACACATCATGTGTAAACAATGTAAAAGCAATAAAATATGCAAGCATAGAGATAATCACAACAACGTAAGAGCCAATACACAATGCAACACAACATACAATAGGAAATGCATATCACAAGGTCCATTTACTTAGCATTTTCATCACTCGCCAAAAGCGACAAGCACCAAGGCCATACTTATACTATATCAATAGGTGATAATGGTGAAATCAATACTTCTGGTCTTATGCTATTAATCAAACATTATTCAACATCATCTCTTGAATTATGTCCATGTGAGTACGGAAACTCCACTATTATAGTCGATGGATCGAAAATACACTTCAGGCCAGAACACACATGCCCACTATTATTCACCGGTAGACCGGTCTCCAGAGCAAAAGGCTCCTGACCACTATTCTCATCGGTGGACCGGTCTAGCCCCAATTCACATGGTGTTCCACTATAAGTGATTAGTATTTTATCCATAATTCATTATCATCCAAGGTTTGGTTTATTGAGCTTAGGATCCCATACGATTATATCCGGTGGAACGGAAAATACTCTAGGGCAACACGTGCCTAACCACTATTATTCACCGGTGGATCGATCTCTAGGGAAAAAAGTTCCTGGCCACTATTATCGTCGGTGGATCGGTCTAGGCCCAGCTCAATACTCTTTCACTTTACATGATTAATGTTTTCCATTTAGTTAACACAAAAGTTCATTTATTTAACTCAAGGGGGAGATCAAGAACCTAGAGACATAAAGGTACATCAGTCATACTGGCGCATACAAGCAACACAGTACCCTCCAACCATAAACCTAGGAATGCAAAGGTACCCTGGTCGTACTAATGCATGAGGACACACGATAACCTACTGACAAAGACACCTAATCCATAAGTATGCATACCCCCTAAATAGGTTCGTAGAGCTAGATAGGGTAAGATGTAGGGCATGGCTGGGGCACTAAGGCACGCTACTAAAATCTAGAACAATGGTGGGCTAAACTATGTCTTTAGGGTAGCGACCCCTAAAGATCCACCATTTTTTATCTCGAGGTCTTCCACTTTAATTATTAGTGCCTTAATTAAGGTGACCACGAGAAACACATCAGTCACATACTTAATCATTTCTATTTGTTTATGTTATTATTAAGTAATCATTATTCACTTTATTTACCATGTTAACTTAAATAATCCACTAAGGCCATTCTAGGTTCCAATTCTTATACTTAGGCACCATAAGTCAAAATGACCCAAATGCCTCTAAGGCTAAGGCTTCATTTTATCATCTATTCCCATTATATAATTCACTTTCATGTATTCACATACCATAATAGGCTATCATATCATAATTATAATACGGGTCATAGAATCAAGTATTCTATACCAAGGAATCATTGAGTGCATAAACCCTAACATATACTTCTAGTACATCCAACACACATTTCCATGCATAATTAACAACTAAGGCACCTCTTGCATGATTACAAAATTACATCATATCATACCCTTAATTATCCATTCAACCCTATGTCATGCCATATCCTTGTGATATTCATCGATTTATCGAAATACCCTTATCCTTATAACATACGGGGTTATACTTAAACAAGTGATACTAAAGCCATAAACCCTTATCCTGTTATTTAATATTACTTATGTCTTATTATGGGGGTTTATTTAATCCATTGACATGCTATATGCAATTTAACGATTTACCCCTTCATACTTACAAAATTACTGAAATACCCCTCTTGTTTGTAAAGTTGCCAAGTTACCCTTTTTTACTTGCTAATTTACCAGTTTACCCTTCATACTTGTATAATTACCAAAATACCATTTGTATTTGTTAAACTACCAAATTACCCTCCACACTTATTAAATTACCAACTTTACCCCCTCATACTTGTTAAATTACCAGATTACCCTTTCAATTTTTTAAATTACCAAATTACCCTTTATACTTGTTAAAATTACCAAATTACCCTTCATACTTATTAAATTACTAAATTGCCCTTTTGGTTAGTTAATTTACCAAATTACCCTCTATACTTATTAAATTAACAATTTGCCCTTTTAGTTAGTTAATTTACCAAATTATCCTCCATACTTATTAAATTACTAATTTTCCCTTTTGGTTAGTTAAATTACCAAATTATCCTTCATACTTATTAAAATTACCAAATTGCCCATTTTACTCACAAAATTACCACGTTACCCTTCTTTTATGCCAAATTACCAAAATACTATTCTTACTTATTAATTTACTATTATACCCCTTTTATCCATAAAAATTACTAATTTTCCCTTCTTATGCCAAATATACTAAAATACCCTTACCACATAAAACATTAACACCCATGGTCCACATGCATCATCTAACACCACTAACTATTATTATTTATTATTAATACGCATTATCACCTACCATACATACTTACTTAGGCCACACCCCTTTGTACAAGAAAAAATACTAAAATGCCCCTAGGGCTTATATTAATATTATCTCTACTACAAATGGCCATGTTAGCTTATCATGACATATACATGCATTTACCATTATTATTAACAATAAGACTTTTCCCTTAACTTTCATTTCTCCATATGACACATAATACAACATGCTTCTCATTTCAACTACCAACATATGCTACAAATCATAATATACTTAACATCACATAATATGCATTCAAACACATTTAAAACCCTAATGTGCTAGCATACTTATACCCACACATTTTAGTAGGGTATAATGGTTACTTAATTCCTACAATAAATAAACCTTACCGGTACCTCAGTTAAAAGTTTAAGCTTTGATTAGAAAAATTTATACCTAAAAATAATATTAAAACTAGCATATTATTAGTAAAAAATTAAAAGAATATTTTTTTTATCAAAAAGCTTAATAAATACATATCGATGCTAACTTATTTTATACCTTAAAATTTCGTTAATTAAGCTCAAGAAGGTGCAGCAACACTCATGTTGCATTGAAGCGTGAGCTGCATGCACAAAATGAAGTGGGAAATGAGGGTCGAAGAGGAGATGGGAGAAAGGGGGAGGGTTGGTTCGGTTAAGGGTTTTGGGAGCATGTTAAGGGCTTGTGGAGGGGAGTGAGGGTGGTGGTTGGGTGTAGGGAGGATGGCAGAGTGTAGCTGGTGGTTGGAGGTCAAAGATTGGTGGCTTAGGGTGGAAATGATGGCGGTGGTAGGGCTGGAAAGGTGGGGCGAAGAAAGGTGGGGCGAAGAAAGGGAGGAGAAGGATAAGGAAGGGAAAATAGGAGAAGAAAGGAGGGGGTTGTAGGAGATTTTCGGTCAAGGTGAGGTAAGGTGGTGTTAGGGGAGGGGCCAAGGGGTCGAGGGGCGGCCTTAGTGGCAGTGGAAGAGGGGGAATGGGTGACACAAGGTGGTGTGCAAGGAGGAGGGTTGAGAGGAGGAAAAAAGAAAAGGGAAAAGGAAGGTGGTTGTAGGGGATGAGTGGTGGTTCTTGGGTGGTGTAGGGAGGTAGTAGGGGAGGCCAAGAGGTTGTTGTGGTGGTCGGTTGGGCAGTAGAGGCGCTGATTGTGGGTGGCGAAACAAAAACAAGGGAGGAAAAGAAGAAGGGAAGAAGGGAGAGAAGGAGGATCAGGTGAGGAGAAGGGGAGGCTCGAGGGAGATAGAAAATGGGCAAAGAAGAAGGAGATAAGGAAAAGAAAAGGAAGAGGGAAATGAGGGTTGGCATGGTCTACTAGGTGGTGCAGGCTGTAGGGGGTCGGGGTGTAGGGTGGTAGGGAAGGGAAGGAAGAAAAGGGAAAGGAAAGGGGCACACAAGGGGGGATGTGTGTGGTCAAAAATGGAAGGGAAAGAGACAGGGAGAGAGAGAGAGAGAGAGAGAGAGAGAGAGAGAGAGAGAGAGAGAGAGAGAGTAGGGCTACCATAGAAGGGCTGCAGGGGAAGGCTAGTTGCAGGTGGGGTATAGGGAGGGTCTATTTGGTTTGATGGGTGAAGAAGAAGAAGAAGAAGAAGAAGAAGAAGAAGAAGAAGAAGAAGAAAGGAAATGAGGCAGTTTGGGCGGGTGGGGGAGAAATGAAGAGACGGGTTGGCCCGTGCGCGCGAGGGAGAGGGAGAAAAAAAAGGAGTATTGTGCTAGCCCAATGGGGGAAGGAAAGAAGAAGTAAAGGGAGAAGAGGGGGCATTGGGCTGGACGGCGAAGGGAGGAAAGAAGGAGGGCCAGTGGCCCACTGGGGAGGGAAAGAAGGGAGAAGTAGGTGGGGTGGCCCAAGGAGGAAGAAAAGAAGAAAAAGCTTAAAGGAAGGAAAAAGAAAGGCAAAAGAAAAATAAAAATGGAAAAAGGAAAGAGGAAAATGGGGAAATAGAATGAAATACTTTTTAGAATTAGGATACTTAATTATTTAGATGGATAAATTATTTTAATAAATTAATTTATTTAAAATTTAAGATATTAGTTTAAGAGGATGATTTTAGTCAAATATGGGTTTGGAAAATTATTTAAATAAAATGGGTATAATAAAATAATAAAATATTTATTGTAATTCATTAATAATCATATCCATTTTTATAAACCAAAAGTCCACAAAAATAATTAAAGTAATAATTTAAAAATTAAACTATCCCAAATAAGAATTAATTATTAAATTCTAGGTTTTAAAATTTTAGGGTATTATAGTACCTACTCTTCACTCCTCAAAATTTTCTAAGATCTCCTAATCTTCTTGACATATTTTTTTATAAATTTGAAAATTTGTAACAGTGCTGGAGTGACAGTGTTACGGTACTGCTACGGTGCGTCGGGGTTGCTACTTCTCTATTTTCCTATTACCTTTATTTCCCCTTGAGGTTTAGGGTCTATTTGATTCATTGAAAATACTGTAGAAAGGAAATAAAAGGTGATGGAAAGTAATTTTCTTGTGTTTGGTTGTTCCAAAAGTTTGGAAGAAAAAAAATAAGAGGAAAAAGGTTGAAGAGAAATGTACCGGGTTGTTTTCCACAAAAACAACCGAAGAAAAAGAAAAAAGTTCATGAAAAAAATTCATCATGATAAGTTCGACCCTATCTTCATTGGTTTCTATTTGGTCTTTGTTTCCACTAAAAATATATGAAATCCATACATAGATTTTCTATACAATTTTTTATACATCCAAATGAATGAAAGAAAATTAATTTATTTTCTTTTCTTTCCTTCATTTATATTTCCCTTTTATTTTCCTTTTCTTTTTATTTTCTATAAACAAAACGGACCCTTAGAGAAAAAGGTTTTACTCTCTGGCCATAACAAGGAGTATACCTTTTATTGAGAGTAGTAGAATGTAGAGTTTGAAAAACAAGCTAAAAAATTTGAACATATAATGATTTTTTTGAGAGATAACTCACTCTAATACCAAAACACTCCACTAAGTACTCATTTGGTATGGGGTAATAAGGGTGGAAAAATTATCCCCATATTTTACATATCTTGTATAGTATAATAAAAATAAATAAAAACTTTTGGACGAATACCCATTTTATATCTTAAATTGATCTAAAATGGGTATTTCATTGAAAATATATTTTTTATTATAAAATTGTTAATATAAAAGACATAAAATAGGGATAAATTTTTCCACCCCTATTACCCTCATGCCAAACAAGCCTATATAAATATTTTTTTTATATGAAAGAAGGATGATTTTTATTATGCTAAATATATTGCACTATCGACGACTTGGTTACAACTGAGTCAAATGCCTCTATTTACGGGGGAGGAAATCTCACAAGTCGAACTCTCTCCGCCACGTGTCATTATCCTATTGAACCAATAATAGATTATAATTGATAAGACTCTTACTCTTATTGGCTATCTAAATTTCAATAAGATAAGCTTATCCTATCATACAATTATTACGATACAAAGTAAATAAAATTCAAAAGATTTATAACTGTCCTTTAATAAGCTTTTCTTCATTTATTCCGCACCACTCCTTTTTTCTTCCTTTACTCTTCTCCGCACACATGTCTGTACGAGTCCTTTTGTAGAGCACATCTATTACTTTGTGACATCATTGCTTACCTTATGTTAAAGCATAGTTGACGTCATTGCTTACGTCATGTTGACATCATTTTAAATTTTATAAACAAAGTATAAAAATTAATAGTAAATTAAAGATTATTAATCAAATTAATATAACCCCAAGCATAATCATAGATCATTTAGAATCGGTCTATATTTTACTAAGCCTACCGTAAAAACATTGACTAAATGTCCCTAAAATAATAAGGGGGTTGAGTCGAATCGGATCGGACACCCTACTTTTGCAGAGGTCTGTCTACTCATATGAGTAAGACATCAACGTTTTTGTTCTCGCTGCTAGAGAGTAAGGCATCAAAACATGAAAGGAGGGTGGAATTGAGCGCCCTATTGAAATCTTAGTCAGCCCCGGTGGATGTGGATTCTGGTTGCTAGTTGTATACGAAGCGGCTGGCCTTCAATCTACCCCGCTAGATGGCACCTAGCAGCCAGGCAGTGCGCGGGCCGCAACAGACCTCTAGTCTGAGAAAAATAAGTGAACGCGTGACATTATGTTATGTATGTATGTATGTATGTATGCATGTGCCATTACTATATCCCCTCGAAGTCGAATGTTAGCCGGATCTATTGATGGTATTTACTAGGGCTGTGCAAAACCGGATATCCGTATTCGGTCGGATTTTTTTTTCGGATATTCGATCCGATCGGATATTTAGTAACCTATATCCGTATCCGTATCCATTAATAGCGGATATCCGAAAAATCGGATACGGATATCGGATATATCCGGTATATCCGATTATCCGAAAAATATTTATTTTTCAACAAAAAAGACTTGTTTATGACCGGATATTCGAAAATTTAATAATTTAAATTCGGATATCCGGTATCCGATATCCAAACATCCGTATTGAAATATCCATATGTGGATATTTTAACCTACCAGAATTAAATTAAAATAAATTCTAAAAATCCAAATTTCATAACAAATACAACAAATCAATAATAATCCAAATATCTGCATTGAAATATCCAAATGTGGATATTTTAACCTGGTAGAATTAAATTAAAATAAATTCTAAAAATTCAAAGTCCATAACAAATACAACAAATTAATAATAATCCAAAGTTCAAAGTCCATAACGCAAATACAACAATAATCTAAAGTCCATAAATTCATAATTTTCGGGTTAAATAATTATATATATAATTTATTTAATAAAAAAATATTTATATATTTTATGTTTAAAAAATATTGTTGTTATATACCGGATATTTTAATCGGATCGGATAATCCGGAAAAATATCGGATCGGATATCCATTCCGAAAATTTTTAATTTTAACCGAATCAGATATCCGTTCCGATTTTTAAAATCCGAATCGAATATCCTAAAAGTCGGATCGAATTTTTAAAATATCGGATCGAATTTTCGAATTACGAATTTTTTGCACAGCCCTAGTATTTACGTACGAAGTGGGGGGAGTTAGCTAGTCGGTTATTAAATTTTTTACGCTTATTTTGCAGAGAAATTGCCCTTGGGAGTTGGGTTGTGGGGTCCGAAATGTGACTATTGTCGCTTACAAGTTACAACCGCCAGCTGCGTCAGGGGTTATTCTGGAATCTGGAATAGCTTCATCCGGTCCAAAAATTAAAAGCAACATTGGCAGAATTCCGTCTCTTGGGCTCCTGGACAAGATTAAATCTAAACATTTTGTAAAATTTAGGATAAAATTAGAATGTTAATAACAGTTTCATCTAAAAATTATTATTAAAATACTAATATATTAATGTATTTTAGGTATTTTCGATCCTAACTAAAATTTAATAAAATATTAATTAAAATCATAAATAACTAATCATTAGCATTAAATGTATTATTTAATAATTAATTTTTTTCCCAAAACCATTATTAAAACATATATGTTAACATTAAATATGCGATTATATAGTAATTAAATCCTAATTAGTATTAAATAAGTATTTAATTTACCTTTTATCAACATATTTCTCTAATAACCATTATTAAATCCTAATTTAATAACAATTTTGCTAAAAATTGTTATTAAAACACCTAAAATATATTAATATATTATGGTTTTAATAACGGTTTCTAGGTAAAATCGTTATAATAATCTTTTTATATATATATAAATTGTGTAATTTTATTCCAGCCCACATATACAATTATATATTTGAATATTTACTAAATCTGCAATGTGTAAAACAACACGAATTCTTACATAACTTCCTCCCAAATGATAACAATATATATATATATATATATATATATATATGTATATGTATACTTGTAATTGGTATTTCTCGATACACCGGGTATATCCTAGAATGAAAGTTAGTAGACATGCCATATGTTGGTAGCTCTACACTCCAAAGTTAAAGTTTATAGTTCATAAACTTGAACTATCAATAGCTTATAAACACTTGCATAAATGCTAGGGCTAGCCTTACACATTTTGAGTCCCCAGACAAATATACTAAATGGATTTTTTTTATATATGATAAAAATATTTTTTTTTGTAAAAAAAATAATTATATCATTTTTTTTATCTTGTTGAGATACAAACTCATTGATTAGATTTTGAAATCAAGTTTTGATACCAAATCTTTTTCAATTGATATAATAACTAATTCATTTAGTCTTTCTTAAGATATTGTTGACTGTAGATTTTTTTTATTAATTTCAACTTTAAATAACTTCTCTTTGTTGATGCTACTGTAACATGAATAGTTAATAATACTCTATATGCAATCAAAGCATTAGAAAATAAGTTTAGTTTTTGTATTAAATTAATAATATCTAAAGGGCCTTTTGCTTCATCTTAGAAACTTCTCTAAAAACCTTTAGTTCAAAAAATAAATCCAACCCATCAAGATCTAAAATTATATCAAATTTCAAAAAGCTTTTTAGATTAAGATAACATAATTTCAAACACTCATCCTCTAAAGATTGTAATTTACTTATATCATACAACAAACCAAAAACTTCATCATATATTTTAACTTGTTCAAACCTACATTCAGAATAAGAAATAACTTAATCAACACCAAAATAAAAATAGTTGATTTTAAATAATTCTTCAAAAGAATGTGTTACATCATTGGTATTAGTTTTATTAAATTATCTTTTCCTATGAATTACTCTTCTTTCACAAAATATAGGTTTTATATTCATCTTAGAAGATATTTCTTTAGCTAAAATAAGTGTTGTGGTGAATTCATTTTCTCTATAATTTTTCAAAATTGAAATACGACATTTCAAGTATTTTATGACAACATGAATTTGCATGTCTTTAGCTTGTAAAATCTTACTAACTCCATTAATGACAAATAATAAATCATACCAAATTATCATACCTACTTCAAGTTCATATGTAGCCAAACAATAAGTTTCACTTTTTATTTTAGGATCATCACTAATTTTCACTAACTCAAGTAAATCATCTCGTATTTGTGAAATTTGAAATCAAATTGCTTTGACACTTTCAATGTGACTTTGCTAATGAGTTTTTGATAGTGGTTTTACAGTTAAAGAAATCACATGTTCTTTCATAATTTTCCATCTTTTAGTAGAAGAAGAAAACATTTAATAAATACATTACAACAATCCAAAAAATGTAGAGGCTTTACAACAACAATCGATGATATTTCCCTTTCATATTAGAGCCATTATCATACCCTTGTTCTCTCACATCACTAATATCAAGGGCAATGTTGTTTAATGCATTTTTAAGTCCTGATGTATCATTTACATTCAAAAATCCTATAAAGTATTCTTCAATTCTAACAAAAAGAGTTGAAATGTCTACACATATTAATATAAGAGCCAACTGTTCTTGATGACTTACATTAGAAATACAATAAAATATAATAGAAAAATACTTTAATGCTTTAAATTTTTTTACAATTGTGTATTTTATTTCATTTTCCAACAAATCAATTAATTCATTTTATAATCTATGACTAAGATAATAATCATGTATTTCACATGCCTGAATAAGTCTAAAATGGTCTTGCATTATTGGATCAAATTCAACAATTATTTCAACAAGATTAAAAAAAATCATTGTTATCTTCATAAATTTTTTTCATCTATCCCTCTAAATGCCAATTTTAATACCCTCAAATTGAACGGAGTGTTATAAGGATTGATATAACTACTTATATCAATATGGTATATCATCATATTGGTAATCCTAATAACTCCATAGTTAATTGTACTAGCCTTAGAATAATTTTTAGGATGGGTGGAAGTTTCAAAAAATTTCTATAAATTTCTCAAGAAGCACGTGAGTGAGAACAAATCGTGTTGAAAATACTTGTGTTGATCTATGAAGGAAGCCGATTAATCCAAATGCCCTCCAGGGTAGCCCCCGCGTAGTCGTATACTCGGGGTGTTACAAATGATATTATAGTAAAACCGCAATTGTAATCTGAACTTGGAAGAACTAGCCAGCCGCCTAACGGGACGATTCTTGGGATAAACTCTATTTAGATAGTTAATGGTTGAGGCGTAACGAGGACACTGCTTTCTTTGAGTGGGGGTGAATGTGATACTCCCATAGTGAGTGGAATGTTATAAGGATTGATGTGACTACTTATATTAATATGATATACCATTATTTTGGTGATTCTATTCTAAGAACTTCATAGTTAAGCGTGCTAGTCGTGGAAATTTTTTTAATATGGGTGACCCTCTTAGGAAGTTTCAATTTTTTTAAAAAAAATTTCTCAAGACAAAGTGCTCTAAAATAATTTGTGTTGATCTGTGGGGAAAACCAATCGATCTGAAAGCCCTCCAAGGTAGCCCTTGCATGATTTTATTGACTTGAGCTATTACGCCAAGTTATTTTTTGCAAGAGTTTTCGGTACACCAATAATTTTCAATTACACATTTCTCCTATGCTCTTTTTCTTTTTTTATATGATCTTGTAGTTTCTAATTGATTGTTTTTTCATTTTTTTGTAATATTATGTTCACATCAATCGAAGAAGACATATTAATAATGTGGTCATTACTTGTTTCATTTTCCTTGAGCTTAGCACCAGTGTTTCCCAATCTTTGCAACCATCATCTACAATCTGAAAATTAGATTTTAATTTTGCAAATAATTTACAACAAAAACAAAATATTTTATCTTATTATTTGGAGTAAACTAAATATGCTCGGTCATGTATTTCTCCATTTTGTAATTTTCTAGTGTAATATATAGTGGAAAAATATCTAGAGTTCTCATATTTAGGAAAGTCTTGATTATCATATCTAATAGGTCCTTTCTCAACTATAAAATCTCTGCTAGTAATTACTAATATTTTTTTTCAATTTTCATGATCATATATATATCTATGTCTACAAGCGAATTCATTCCATCTATGCATTCATTTCTCTCATCATATCCTTTATCTTCTTCATCATGTTCCAAAGCATTACTAATATTATTATCTTCACTATCCGGTGATTCATTTGCAAGGTTTTCACCTGTGTTTTCTAAAATAATTTGTTTGCTACTACTAATAAATCTATCAAGTGCACCTTTTTGAGATTAAATAAATTATTTAACTTTCTTATTTTTCTTATGCTTTTCATATCCAAAATTGTAATTTCTATTAGATATTAGTAAATACAAAATAAAAAAAGACATTGATAAAAAATTATGCAATAAGATAAGAAAATATAAATGGAGAGTAACACCTTATGGTCCTTATCTTGGAATAATTGCACCAGTAGATTTTATTGTTATAATAATTAAGTGCCTACACAAAATAAAGTCATAAAAGAATATTAGTAATGTATAATTACAATGAAAACAAAGAATCAAACTACCAGATGAAAATTAATTAAATAGATATGGAACTACAAATATACGAGTAGTGAGTAGAAGTGCAATCAAAGAAAAGAAAAATAATAAAATAAAAATCAAAACCAAACATTGAACTAGTTATGCTAATTAGACTAATTCCTCCCTACCAGACCCTTTTTGTTTACTAATTACAAATGAAACTACTGAACTTTATTAATCAACCACAGAAGAGCTGAAGAGGAGGGGTCTACTAACTAGTTTCAAAAATCTAACTTACATTATTTTGAAGAATGTGATGCCAAATGTCAATAATGAGTTGTGGAAATCGAATATGAAAGTAGAACTAGTTATGTTATTTAATAAAGTTTGGTATTTTTTTCGTAAGTAGTAGTGCAACACATCAATGGTTGACAATGGTGGCTGGCTAGGAATAAAAGAACAATGTAATTTTTTATAAAATAATAAATCAGCAAAATCAAATCAACATTCAATTTATTTATTTATTTTTGGAATGTTGATTTAAATACAATTGATGAACCAGGGATTGGTTTAAATAGGTGTATTTTTTTTATCGTTTGAAAAAAATAATTAACAATAGAAAATATGAGCTTTTACCTACTAGAGTTGCAAGAAAATGAAAAACTTTCATCATTGTCTTGATTCTTGAAATTGAGTTTTTTTATATCTTTCATCTTTTGTCTCTCTATCTCCGGTTGTTTTGCCCTTTCAAAGAAAAGGTACAGTTCAACCACTAGCAAGTGTTTGCTAGTCCTTTTTTTTCTCTCACATAATGTTAGTCTCTTTCCTTATATATATATATATCATCTAATACATATATGGGGACCTATATTTTTTGGGGCCTTATACCTTTACCTAGGTTACCTAGCCCAAAGACTAAGCATGATAAATGTATGTGCATCTCCAATTCCATAGAAGAACGAAAAATATATGAGATACAAACCTGAATATGCATGTAGATCCCTAATACTGAGTGTGTGAATGCACTAACTTGACCCATTGATTTCTAGTTTCATCAATTTCATATTTATGGCCTTGTGTATATCCATTGTTAAAAACCTATAAATTAACACGATTTAATCATTTCTTAGTAACTAATATGTCCTAGATTAATTAATGAAAATTATGAAAAAAGAAACTATAATACCCCAAATTAAGTGGAGTGTTATAAGGATTAATCTGACTATTTATATCAACATGATATACTATCCTTTTGGTGATTTCGTCCTAAAGAACTCCAAAGTTAAGTGTGTTGGCTGTGGAATAATTTTTAAGATGGGTGACCCTCTTGGAAAATTTTATAATTTTTAAAAAATTTCTCAAAAAGTGCGTGAGTGAGGACAAACCATGTTGAAATAACTTGTGTTGATCTGTGGGGCCAACCTATTAATCTAAAAGCGATCCAAGATAGCCGCTGAGTGGTCGTATCGAGTTGAGGTGTTACAGAAACATACATAACTTAGATCTATGTCCACATATTTGTTTTAGAGTATGAGATCAATTGCTCTACAAATATAATATCTATAAGTATTACCGTTTTGCTATGGTGGACATCTTTAATTGAATTTAGTTAGCTTGTTGTTCTATTAGATATTAATTGGAACCGGAATAAAATATAAAATACATGTCTTCCTGCATATCATTACATCAAGATTCTTTGGATTTGGTACAATATTTCCGCTCCACCTTATGTATATCATCCGTAGTATCATAATAAATAAAGTAGATACACAATATTGTAATTTTATATACCTCAAAAAAGTCAAAGCAGAATATATGCATAAATAAGCTAATGAAGTAAGAAGTAATAACTAAGAAATATACTAAGATGTTAATTAAAATGTTTCCTTCAAAACAAGCAGCATCTAAAGGAACAAAATATTTTCGGGAGGGAATTAAATACATATTCTTTGTTGTGATCAGGAGCGATGGCGAACAAAACCTAATGTTCACTTGCAGGGTCATTTATAACCCTTTCAAATAGGGTTGAACATAATATGATTCATACCGTAAACCAAACTGAACCAAATTTTAAGTTTATATTTGTTTTACAATGTAAAAACTTATAATCATGGTTTAGGATTTTTTTAAAATAATTTGGTTACGGTTTTAAAAATTAAATTATGATTTATAAACTACAAAATATATGTGTATACAAGTGAGATATTATTCAGCATAATTTTCATTTGTATCTCTCAAGCTATATTGTAAGTTTGTGTATTTATAATGAATCATTTGCTATAATGCGATTTTACTCTTAATTGTATCTCTCAAAATATTCACGTTTAGTTTTTCCCCCTTTTTGGTCATTTATATAATTATAGTAGTTAAAAAGTTGACTAAAAAATATTGTATAATTTACACATTACTTAAATAGTGCTTATACATTATTATTTTTTACAACCACATATAAACAATATTTATATATATACAACCATATCTACTTAAGCATATAGCATGTTAAATATTACAATAAAAATAATATTTCAATTACGATTTAATATTGATTGTTCATTAGTTCATGTTCTCATAAGAATTTTTATGTGATTTTGAATTAAGTAATTAATATTTTATACGCAGATGTTATTTAGAAAATAGTTGTTTACTATATAGAAAACAATAAAAAAAATTCCATACATTACCCCTCAAGGAGTGTCCGCCAACAATTTTTTTTAAATCTCTTTCTCTCTCCATTCTCTCTTCTCTCTACTTCAAAATAAAATTTTGTGTAGCTCTCCCTTCTCTCTTCTCCTTGCAATACAACAGAGTCTCTCCATAAGGTAAGTAATGAACATTTTTTTTATTAATAATTTTTTTCTCTTGCTATGATATGCATAAATTTATAAGTTTAATTAAAGTTATTTGTTTAATTTTTTTTATTTAATTATAAATATGTGAATTTAAAATTTTGTACATAGCATTTATATTATAAATCTAGATCATGATTTTTTTAAATTATATATAAAAATTATATTATGAAATTTTGTTTCATATTTCTAAATTTTATCCTTATAATTCTAGATCTAGAATGAAAAAAAAGGAGCTTCGGCAATTATTACCGATAGCTGGGTTGGAGTTCTGGGTTAAATCTAAGCGGAAAAAAGAGAGAGGGGGGATTCGGCAATTATTGCCGATGGGGGTGAATGGAGTTCGGCCGAAATTGCCGAAGGACCGGATCGAGTGAAAAAAAAGGGAGCTTTGGCAATTATTGTCGATAGCTGGGCTGGAGTTCGACAGACATTACCTGGCTGGGTTAGATCTAAGTGAAAAAAAGGGGGGCTTCGGCAATTATTGCTGATGGGGGTGAATGGAGTTCGGCCGAAATTGCCAAAGGACTAGATCGAGTGAGAAAAAAATAAGCTCGGGGCTTCGGTAATTATTGCCCGTGGGTGGGGAGTTCAACAATTTTTACCGGTGGTGCGCAGGGTCTTCGACAATTATTATCGATGATGGGCCTTGGATTCGGCAATTTCTGCCGGTGATGGGCTGGGCTTGTATAATCCTTCGGTTCGTTAGTTTAGGGTTTGTTAATTATAGTTGTATTAAATAAGTTTTTAATGATATTTATTCATTATAGTTTGTTAATTATATTATTTAATTATAGTTAATTCAATTAATTTTACTTTGTATATTTTTAGTTCTATTATACTCTATTAATTATGCTTTAATATTTTAATTAAATATAGGTTTGGTAAATTCTCTTATATTCTAGGGTTTTTGGCTATTTTTAGGATATATAATTATATATAATAATTATAGTTTTTGAATTAAATTTTTTAGTTATATTTTTTTTAATTACAATTAATTTGGTTAAATTTGTTCATTATGTTTTTAGATTTTTTTAATACTTCATTAATTACGTTATTTTTAGGATGTGTAATTATATATATAAATTATGGTTTATTAATTATGTTCTAATAATTTAATTAAATATAAGTTCAGTAAATTATTTCTGTATTGTAGAGTTTTTAGATTTGTTAATACTTTTTAATTACGTTATTGTATTATTTATATATTATTTTATATTTATTAGATTTATTTATATTTTCATTAAATATGTTAAATATTGTTATGTGATGGGGGTTATTGTTGAATGTTTTTAATTATATTGATAGGATAACATATTAGATTTGTTTAATTTTTTTATTAAATCTATTTATAATGGATTAAATATGTTTATATTTGTATTATATTTATTTAGTTTGCTAATTTTTATGGAATATATTTGGATAAATTTGGTTGGATTATTAAAAATATATATCAGGAGATTGGTTTTATAAGATACCATAATTAAGTATAATTTAATTGTTATATTATACTAAACTGCTACTACTAACTAACAAAAATATTGTTGATGTATTTAATTAATAAAGTAGATGATTAGTTTAAGAGATCGTATTTTAGTTATAAGTTATATTATACTAAACTCCTACTAGTAAGTAATAAAAATATTGTTGATATATTTAATTAATAAAGTAGAGGATTACTTTAAGATATTGTATTTTAATTATAAGGTTGGGTATACATATTTCTTTCGCTATCATACTATGTGTTGATATTTAATAATTATATTACTATCATGTATGTAATTAAGTTTTATTTATGTGATGATTTATTACCTTCAATTCATATACCTAATTTTAATTGACTTTAGGTATTTATTATTGAAATTGAGATGAGCCGCAGATAAGACAGAGTAGTAGATAGAACCGAGGGTAGTTATGTTATTGCTTCTTCACGATGTAACATAACTGCTACTGAGCAACCTGCGCCGATGGCTCGTTTGAGAAATTTCGGAAAGAGTATTACCAAAGGATTACGACGAGGTAAGAAATCTGGTGAACAAGAATCGAAAGAAACGTCAGAATATCAAGAATATGCAGAAGTTCCCGATCAACCAAGGTCCCAAATTTCTAACATTTGCAGACTATGCAGGTCGTCCATCATTTTTGGCTGATGTTGGCATTTCGGGGTTCGGAGGGTACGTAGGTTCGGGTGTAGGAGGTTTGGGGTTTGGAGGTTTGGGGTATGGAGGTTCTGGGGTTGGAGGTTCGGGGGTAGGAGGTTCGGCGTTTAGAGGTTTGGGGCATGGAGGTTCGATGGTTGGAGGTTCGGGGTATGGAGGTTCTAGGGTTGGAGGTTCGGGGGTTGGATGTTCAGGGTATGGAGGTTCTAGGGTTGGAGGTTCGGGGTACGAATGTTTGGGGTTTGGGGGTGGGAGGTTCAGGGTCTGGAGGTTTTCCATTATCTACAGAATATATAGATTTTCTAACCTCAACGACACAACCTGCCATGGGAGTACTATCATCCTTATTTTACCCACCTACTGTCGGTGGCTCTAGATCATCATTAGATTTGCCAGCGTCATTACCCCACATAACTAGTCAAGCATCGTCATCAAGTTATGTGCGTAATGATGATGATGATGGTGGTGGTGGTGATGATGATGATGAGGAGGAGGAGGAGGTGGAGGAGGAAGTGGATGATGATGATGATGATAGGGATGCTGATGATGTTGGTGATGCTAATAAAGATGAAGAGAGTATACAATTAAAGGATGAATGATACTTGCTTGGGCCATGTCCCGGAGGTCTAATAATCTCTGATTTGATTCCAAGTTTTGGCGGTCACGTAGCTTTAGATTTATGGTCAAGAAAGGCAAGTTTATCATATTCATTATTTCTTAATTCTTATTTTATATGCAATCAGTCATATATATATGCATTACATTTGTTTCTTTTATTTTTTAGGATCGGGGTTGTCCCAAGATGTAACACCCCAAAAATTCACTACTGAAAATTTTCGTTTTATTAAATTAATTAGTGGAAGCGGAATAACAAAACTATGAATTCTGGGGATATTTCTACCACACTTAGTACCAGACTAGTTTACTTCTATCGTTCTAGTACCAAGTGCTAAGGCTAAAAGAGTAAAATACAATTTACAAGAAATTCAAACATATTTAAATCAGAGTAGCGTAGTAAGCCATTTATAAGAATAAAATCCACTAGTGGTAGTTACAAAACAACAAATACATTGAAACCAAGAATTTAAAAGAGAAAGAGTACAACCCTAGGACTTTCCGGATAGTTCCTTACGCTTTTTCCCGGGAGTCCACTTGAATAGTACCTGAAAACGACATGTAAGGGACACTGCCCATTGAATAGACATGGGTCCTACTAATGGAATCCTTCAGTACTATGGTACTGAGTAACCCTTTAAAACACACTTAAAAATAGGCCCGTAATGCAACACATGATCTGTCAAACACAAAAATATTATGTTAGCCATTCATATATTATTGAAATGGAAAAAAACTTCATAAAACTTAGTGTTCATCGATATGTAGTGACTCATGTCTTGTAAGAAACATATAGCGACTTCATTTTTAGGACCTTGAATTATGTGTTGCGCCACTAAAGGTAGGAATTAACTGCACGCATTCAATGAGTAATACGCAAACAACACACAGTAACAGGTTGCAATGACATGACCAGTATCAGGCATTTCCATCCAATGTGTAGTCGGAGCTGGCCCTTCTGTGTGGGTAATAGTATTAAAAACTTGATCAACGCTGTCATATATGAACACATTCATATATAACTACCTTCTGGCCAATATCTCATGACATAAGTCGGTACAAATCTGAACCCACCGTTCTTCATCTCTTAGTATAATAAAAGCCAATGCTCTGAAACACAATTCGCATATCCTAATACATTACACTAGCTACTAATATAAGGAACTATATGTCAATTCATCTAAGTCACTTATGAAAATTGAAATTGGCCTAATGACATAAATGTCGATTGTCATCCTCGACCCCGACCCCGACCTCGACGTTGAGTTGATCTCGAACGACTATAAAATTGTTGTTTTGTATACTCCCAACTAGATTGATCCCTTCTAGTAGAGTTCCTTAGGCAAACCCTATATTGCCGTACTGGTGGCTCGTAGAGAGGTGTTCTCTAAGGAACTACAATATTAAATATCTCTTTGTCCAACTAATTCTATATTTTTTGGTGGCTGGCTCATAACATATTCTATGAAAATATGGAGTAAATGAGATACAACCTCTAATGGTTCTTGGGGTGTTGGTGGACTAATCGACCCATCTATGCCGAGTTTCTTTCAAAATAGATGGATAGCCGACAGGGGGATTGATATGTAGTTATGAATGTATGTCTTAATCTCATGCGTACATGGTATCCCATGCGTACGGCGGATGTAACATCCGCATAAATTATCATCGACACCCAAGGACGAAGCCAATTCAGAGCACATGGGGTCGCCTGACCCCATGGAATTTTTAAAATTATATATAATATATACAACAAATATGACAGAAAATGCTTCTAGAGTAGTGGTTAAAGAAGGATAGATGATGTTAAGTGAAGCCTGGGGTCCTGGGATCGAACCCCGGTTTTGCCAAAATTTTCAGCTTCTATTTTTTCCCTCTTTTTTTTCAACTTCTATTTTCCTATGTGAAACAGTGAGTGTGTCTGTGCGACTGTGTCGTACGTGCTTCTTCAGTTCGCACTTCGTCCCACTCCCGCCTGACCCCAGCCCTCCAGCTCCAGGTCTAGGCTCCCGCTTCTCTTCGCCTCGGTCTTCAGCTCCTATTCGGAATAACCCTACCCCATCGCTCGCCGCCCGCCACCGCACCACGCCCAGGACTACTGGAAGCCAGGCCCAGGCGCCCACCGCCACTTCTCAGCTTCTCAGAATAACCCTGTTGGCTGCTGCAGCGCTGCCTGCTGCCTTTAGCAGTTCAGCCATTATCGGACCTCTCGGCCCCTCCGTCGCTGCCCTATTCAACGCCCTGCACGGTGCACCCCAGCCGCCGCCCGCCGGCCATCCATGTCTGTCTCAACAGGCAGCAGCCAACATTAGCAAGTCAGCAGACCGAGAACCAGAGAAATTGAGAGGGTGAGGTTTTATTTTTATTTTTTTAAGATGAAATCTAATTTAAATTTTGTTAATTGAATTAATTTGTATTTTTATTTCTGATTTTATTGTGAATATGTGAATTTGGAAATTGGAATAGTTTATATGTTAATTAGTTGATTATTGTATATTTTTGAATTGGGTTATGTTAATTTCGAATTAGTATGGTATAAATTAGTTTGGCTATAAGAATTAGTTCATTATTGTGTAATTTTGATTTAGTGGAGTATTTTTGTTAATTGAATTAGTTTGTATTTTTATTTTTGATTTTATTGTGAATATGTGATTTTGGAAATTGTAATAGTTTGTATGTTAATTAGTTGATTATTGTATATTTTTGAATTAGGTTATGTTAATTTCAAATTAGTATGGTATGTTAGTTTGGCTATAAGAATTAGTTCATTATTGTGTAATTTTGATTTAGTTGAGTATTTTTGTTAATTAAAATAGTTTGTATTTTTATTTTTGATTTTATTGTGAATATATGAATTTGGAAATTTCTTATTATTTTTATGTCAATTGTAAAATAATCTTAAATTATAGTAGATGATGTTTTTGGCATAGGCTATGTTAATTTTCATGAATTATTTGATTATTGTATATTTTTGAATTAGGTTATGTTAATTTTGAATTAGTATGGTATGAATTAGTTTAGCTATAAGAATTAGTGCATTATTGTGTAATTTTGATTTAGTTGAGTATTTTTGTTAATTGAAATAGTTTGTATTTTTATTTTTGATTTTACTATGAATAAGTGAATTTGAAAATTTCTTGTTATTTTTATGTAAATTGTAAAATAATCTTAAATTATAGTGGATGATGTTTTTGGCACAGGCTATGTTAATTTTCATGAATTAGTTGATTATTGTATATTTTTGAATTAGGTTATGTTAATTTCGAATTAGTATGGTATGAATTAGTTTGGCTATAAGAATTAGTTCATTATTTTTTATGATTATGGATAATATTAAATATATTATTATTATTATTATTATTATTATTATTATTTTGTTATTATTTTATATTTAGATATATGCTTGTTATTTATTGGGATCCCATGAATTTTATATCCTGACTTCGTCCCTGTCGACACCTATATAATCAAGTCTTTGACACTCTTTGTTGACCAACTCCATTACATATAAAGCAACATGGCCCCTCAAATTGGCATAAATGACACTTGTAGAAATATGAGGAGTATTGAACATAAATCTCTACAGCGATGCTTTTATCTTATCATATTGCAATTAGAAGAACGCGTGCATTTGTTTGTACACTGTATTGAAGCTGCCTCGTGATGTCTCTAGAAATCTTTTCAATGATCCATGAGCGCCTTCAAACCTATTTATAAAAAAAAATTAGTATATGACTTTATCAACATAAAGGAAGTTAAAGCAGTTATACTTGGAGATAAAATATAAATCATCTTATTCATTGCAATCTAATAGATATGAAACACGTCACCAAAGAGTGCGGCAACGATTTTATGTTTATATTGTTGTAGCTAATTTGTTTTTAGATATGAAATTAGGTTCGGCATACTTCTGCAATCTTCTTCTAATGACAATAGTCGTTCCTCGTATGTTTTTTCATCCATGGCATCTATCAAAATTTTCTATTGTGACATAAAACCACGTGCGAACGATGAACGACCAGAGACTTTCTTACACATTTCCTCCACATTCTTATTAACATGAAACCTACATAATAAATGTTTTAAAGTAGAAAAAATATATTCCACAACTAAAATAAGAGTAAGTTCTCGGTCGGTAATAAACTAATAATGGTGGTTGGAAGCATACATGGATCCATTAAGGTCTTCAATCTCTCAAGTACTCAAAAATAATTTTTCTCCTTTCCAAATGGCATGTATGCACATGCAACATTGAAATTCAATTTTGTTGGTATTAGTCCAATAATTTTAAGTAAGGGCATTCCGTATCTATTTGTCTTATACATGCAATCCATTTGTAAAACAAAAGGAAATACACGTAAAATATTAACAAATACGGGATATGCGAATAGATGTTCACTTATTATGTTTGATTGCGGCTCAATTCGATGCCACTAAAAATAATGATTCTCAACCAATATACTCATAACATGTTGTAACATTGTTTGACCGTCCATTTCTTAGAATCTAAGCTTTTATCGAGCATTATAAATATGTCTTCTCATATTTATATTTCCTTCAAATTGTTTTTGAAGAAGCGGTATGATTTGTCATGGCTTTACGTTAGCTATGATAAGTTCATCAACAAATTGAACTTTATTTTCTGTCAACTTACCATGAACAACATGATCTTGGTCATAATTTGTCAATTCGTGATTGTGTGTCCCGTTCCTAACTACCACTTTCCATCCACCATTATTATTTTCAACGCCAATAATAAAAAAGGGACAATCATTCTTTTTAGAACATGTATTATGTGCATCTTCTGTAATTGTAGGTCTAATACGGATGTACGTTCCACTTCTTTTACATCTTATCTAGACTCTACCTAGCCCTATACCATTTTCTTTTCTAGAACCTTTGATAATCAAAATCATCTTATAAATTCTACCCATTTTTTTAACCCATGTCACAAGTTCTTCTCGATTCAAAAATATTTGATCTGTTATAAAAAATCTCTAATAATTTTGAGCCGTAAAATATGTATTCTTCATATCCTAAAAAAAGAGTTTACCATAATAATATAATTATAAAAAAATATTAATTTCATCAAACTAAATTTGTCGCCACAATTTAAAATACTAAAAAAATTTTACCTCTTCGTCTAAGTTGTAATTAATATTGAGAGAATCCATTTGTACATCTTCTGCGTATCCATAGCTTGTCGGTATTGTAAATCTATCATTGTAGTACGATGGGGTTGTGACCCCATCTTCGTAGTTCATCGGACTTTCGAACTCATCGTACCTTGTCAAAGTTCCAAACTCTTCGTAGTTTGAATAACTTCTAAATTCATTATTTATTCTGAGTGTTTAAAAAATATTATAAAATTTTATTTCAATATGCAACAAACAATTTCTATTCTGCAGAATAGAAATGATGAGTTGAAGAATATAAATGATAAGTCGTTTGTTTATATATATGGATTCGAATAGAAACTACAATAATTATACACACTTCTGAATCGAATATAAACTACAATAATTATACACATACCTACGCTATAACCTGTATTTCTGACAAAATTTTTTTTGCTCCCTACTTTTACCAGAACTATGTATTGTTTGCAATAATTTGATTCAAAAATATTTACATCAATGAATTCATAAGAATGTCTGACGAGAACCATATATTATATATAATAATTTTATTCGAAAAGATTTGCAATAGTAAACTTATAAGATTGTTTGATAAGAACCATGTATTGTATGTAATAATTTGATTCGAAAAGATTTTGAATAGTATAAAATTTAACCTTATTTTTAAAGAAAACGATTGTTATCTGCATATAATTTATATATTTACAAAAATATGTTGGAACGGCCTGAATTGCCGATGCGTGGTGTAGGGGAATGGAGTGATGTGTCATAGAAAAAGAATATTTTGTTTATATCTCTAGGCATATGTTTTTCGTTGAGTAAAAATTTGTTTTCCAAATAACAATACTGTACAATATCCTCTAAGTGAAACAGTACAAATTTGATTCGAAAAGATTTGAAACACTTAAATAATGCCTACGATAACCTATACTTCTGATAAAAAAAAATATTTGGTGGAAGTGAACCATATATTATTGATTTGAAAAGATTCGTTAGTATATATAATTTATCTATTATAGATATTGATTAAAATTATTTTTATTTACAAATAATTTAAACTAGTTAAGAAAATTAAAATAGGATAATGCTATATATAAAACAATCTTTTTTATGTGAAGCAGATGAATTTTTTTGGGTGGCTTCGGCAAGATTATCCGTGGAATATGACCGGCTTCGGCAAAATTAGTCGATTATAAAATGAAGCAGATAAATTTTTTTGGGTGGCTTCGTTAAGATTATCCTTGCAATGGGTATGTTTCGGCAAAATTGGTCGATGGTATATGACCGGCTTCAGCAAGATTGATCGATGGTACATGGTCGGCTTCGGCATGGTGGACCGATGGTTATGGGCCGGCTTGGGCATGGTCGGTTGATGGGTCTTGGCCGGCCTCGACATTTTGTGCCGATGGCAATGGGTATGTTTCGGCATATTTTGCCGATAACGTCACTTTAAGAATTTATTTTTCGCCGACTAAAATTTTGTTTTCTATATAATAATACCCTATTTTATATTTAATATACATAAACCCAAATCAAACCACACAGGACGGTAAAGTGTTAATATATCTTGGTTTTGATCATTTAGAATGTACTTTGGTTTGGTTTGAACCAAGGCCTAAATCAAAAACTCTTTAGGACCAAGAAATACCGAATGGAACGTATTCATTAGTTAAGGAGAGAGATTGAACTAGTTTCTCGAACTTTAAATCTATTAGTTGCCGAGAACAGAAAATACATGATTAGTTAAAGAGACATATTGGGCCAGTTTCTTTAACTTTAAAGCTATTAGTAGCCGAGAACAGGAAATCCATATATGTAATCAGCACTCGTTGATGTCTTCTTCTGGAAATGTTCTGCAGAGAAACTCCTGAAACCGGCTGGAATATACTTTAGGAGGAACGGACGGAATAGCCTTGGAATTGTAGTGCAACGACTTATATGCATGCTCAATCTTCTTGACCACACTGTAGTTCTGAAGGAAATCTATTATCCCAAAATATAAGAGAACATTCATGCGCTTAGGCTCTTTAACCTTTCGATTTGCTGATGTCGTGCTCCGGTTCTCAGTTCTAGGGATCTTAACAGCAATGGCTGGTACTTCCTCGCCAAGCCTAGTTACCGAAGGCCTGCAATGATGCGTATCCATGAGACGTCGGGCGATGAGCAACGAGAACAGCTAGTCATTGGTATTTCTTGAGTGTGTATATATATGACAAAGTGACGTATAGGAGCAAGGATATATATGCCATATATATTCAAACACCAAACCTGGTCGTGGGTTCCAAGAAGTCAGCAAGAGTAAGATCTCTTTTGTGGCGTGGTTGGGTATAGTTATTACGAGATGATTCTTCCTGTGTAATGGTATTTAGTGCTCCTGCATGAGAAAACTTGATGCATGAGGAAATAGTAATAGGGCAGCAGACGGACATCGCAGATGCAGCTAGCTAGACTGCTTATTGTGTCCTGAACTGAGATGTGAATAATTAATTAAGATATATATATATATATTATTTTTCCATTTAATTTCAAGTAAAAGGCAACATGAAACAACTTGAATCTCCTCATTGGAGGATCTGAACAGTAAGGTATGGTGGCCACCAGCCTATCCATAAATTCCATACCATATTCTAAGACAACATCCTTGCCCAATTGCTGCCTGAATTGCTTTGAATCTGCAAGGAAAGAGTTTACTCAGAACAACAGACAAGGAATAAGAAAAAAAAGAAGAAAAGCGACTAGCAGGAGCCTTTTTCCTTTCCGTTGATTTCTTTTGTAGAAGAAAACTCTTACATTTGCCTTGTTTTTTCTCTTTCATCACTCACTCTTGATCTATGAGTTTTCAGGTTCAATTTTCAACTTTGTAACCAATCTTTTTGAAACAATATTCAATTACTGACTTTTTCCGAGGTAGAAACAATTTTGGCATTTTACATCCATTCATTTCTTTTTAACCGATTCCCCAGAATAATTCTTCTCATCTCTCATTAATCATAAGAAACTATACTTTTGAAGTCAGTCTATAGGGTCTGCACCAAACCTCCTTTTGGAACCAAGTGTATGCCGAGCAAAAGACTGTAGTCCATGACACCATTTTCCTCCAAGAATTTGCAGTCAGTATTAATCTGCCTGTAAAACAGATGCAATGGGCACCATTTAGAGGATCTCACACATCTTCTGATAAACACGTTTGAATCATGGGGGGGGGGGGTTCCTTTTTTCCCACTCCCGGTTTATTACTAGTGTACTGCATTACTATTTAATTAAACCCCTTACTAGGAATCTCGGTAGACTGAAGTTAATAAATTAATCAAGCCTAATACGTGAGATTCAGGTGCAGGTATCAGAGAATGTTATCTTTGGTGGTAAAGAATCCCCAAAGAGTTATTTTCTTGCCAGAGGCAATTTTTATATAACTATTCCCCCGGATAAGAAATAGAATTAGCAGCTTACTCCAACAGCTGACTCCGGATAGTTGGGTTGAGATAGAAGCAGAAATTAAAATCCACATCCTTCAGCACTACTCTCTGGTGAGTGTTGGGTTTACAAAGGCTTCTACCTTGCGTTGAACCTTTGAGATCAAACCGCTTGTGTATGCGCAAATCTGATTTCATCAAGTTTTCCATCACTACAAAATAAACCTGCATGGAAAGGATCAGTAATCATAGCAGAAGACATAAGGAAAAAGGAAATAGAAAAAGAAAAATCTATGCCGACTAACGATCGTGAAAGCCGTGAATCTTAGTCAACAATGATTTTTAACAGCTAGGACTGCAGCTTCATTATTACCTTTTGACCCACAGCAACAGGTCTTGCAGCATGAAGGCCATAAATCTTTGTTAGCAATGATTTTTCATGGGCTTTGACATGGCTGTGGTAGCCTGGGAGCAATTCTTTAAGTACCTGAAAGGTGATAAAATTTAGTCAAGCACACAATAGAGGCTGGTTTAGCATATTTTTAAAGCGTAGAGGTCCCAAGGAGCTCACAAGAAAGCTTTCTCTCGTATATATGACAGAAAGTACTTTCCGTTCATGCTTCAGCAAAACTAGTGACATCTTCCAGTTTTATTTGCTATAATGTTTGAGACAATTTTCATCAAAATACTAGGAATGGTTAGAATACGTCTCCAAGTATGTGTGCGTATAAACTGATTTAAGGGAGAGAAACAAAATCAGTATGTTGGAGCTTTGCTCAAGTTATCATTGAAGTATATAACATTAAGATTGAATCCCAAACACCTAGAAATTTGCCTCAGAGCAAAGCCCCTCAGATAAACAGGATTTAGCTCATTTGCAGACAGAACATCACGGCTCCATTTACTGGATATTCCCCTATCAAATACCACGCATTTGATTCAAGGCGTATCATTTTGTCCATTCTTCTCACATTCAGAAAAATCAGCAGCAATTGAAAGCGCATAAGCAAGACAACTTAAATTTCACCAAGCATACGACTTTAGTGTTTCTTCATTCAACATATAGACAAGGGGAGAGAGCCAAAATTGAAACAAAACACACACAGAGGCACGCGCACTCACTGTGGAGGCCGGATCCGGAAGATGTCAGTGAAGTAAAAAGGTTGCCGACATTCTTTCACCAGAACATAAAATCAAACAACATCATGTTAAGAATCTGGTTAAGAGCTTCTGGCATGCAAATTCATGAACACAGACAATTCTGAAGAATCGTTCATTACCTTGACCTGAGATTTCTTCAACGGCTTTATGACAAACCGAGCATCGTTGGGCAGATAAAATGGTTTTCCGCTCTTTCCTTGTAAATATACTTCCATAAGGGTTTCGTGTTGATGAATGGATAGCAGGTAGTCATCATAAGCAATACCACCAATGTCTATAATATTTCTGGAAAGACAAGTAATACATGGGAAATGAGTAATGAATCTTAGAAGCCTCGCATAAATACCGAATAGACATAAAGATTGGGTTTTTCAACAAGCCTTGAAAAAAAAAAAATCCCTGTGGTTAATACAACGGTGTACAGTGAATTTAATTTCCTACAGGTGAACACATGTCATATCCAGCAACATGGTATTCCTTCAACTACAACGACGATTGCTGACTTTTTTTTTTATTGGTCTTTTTAAAATTTAAAGGCCTTCATGGCTTAACTCTTAAGGGACATCAGGTCATCTAGATGTCCGAAGATTCTTACGAAAGACATGCCAGTGATTTTTAAGCAAGAGGAGTTTTCAAGCAGCGAACAGACGATTAAAGTGGCTGCATGGACAGAGATTATTCAAGCAAGAAGAGCAGATGCCACCAAGTACAATAACAACGTTAACACGATTCATGATAAGTCGATATATAAAAAATTGAATCACGGTTCACATTCACAAGACTTCTTGAATTTTTTATTTTTTTTTGAGTCGGGTGGGGGGGGGTGTGCGGGGGGACATCTTCATTGACATTTCTAAGCATGTTTTTCGAGTTACTAACATTTATGCATATCTACTAGTGTTGTGTTGCAGAGCATTACTTGAATACATGAGAGCAGTAGTCCTTCCACACAAATTCGGTAACTGCCCCAACTGGCAAGCTTTGTTGTTGGGAGAATTTGATGCTGGCTCGTCTTGAAGACTTGATATCAGAAGCTGATAGCTGTCTCTTCAGCAAGGCCATACAGTGCCCTGCAGGATGATTTCTTGACACAAATAAAACAGTATTTATGATGTCAATAACCAATATATATATATATATATATATAACGTTTGTCAATTAAATTGACATAAATTTCATAAGCCCCAAAAAGTATTAGGGCCCTCCATATATGTGCGTGTATTGATATAAATATATATGTACCGAGAAAAAAAAACACAAATAGATGATGAGGTTCAGGAATTGGCAATTTTGTTATCCTTCAAATACAATATGTAGCAATTCTGCAGTTGATCTGATTTACCTTATAAGATTAAAATCGGGAAGAGATTTAAGCCAAAGAATTGAGAAGGAATCCTGCCGGAAAATTAATTTGGACGGAGAGATTGGCAGCGGATGGAACCAAATTTAAAAAAATATATATACAAAAAAATTAAAAATTTTGAAGCCGAATGTTAGAAGAATTGGTGGGGACATGCCGACATGGGGACTCGATTGCTCTGTAGTTCCAATGTCCTTGAGTTGCCGAAAAGTCGGTTAGCAAATTGTTCGGAGAGAATTTCAGCGTGAAAATGAAATTTCAAAAAATAAGCAGAGTCGCATGGGAATTGAACCCTTGCTGTAGCGCTCAGAATATGCGGAAGCTTACACCGGTTATGTAATTAATAATTATGTTATGTTCTCTTCCTACTTTATGCGGGGGTCTGGTTTATTTGAATACGTCCGTGCATTAACAACTTTGGGCCCCTATTTTTTAGGCCTCTAGGCGCGGGCCTAATTTTGCAGTACCCTGGCCGGCCGTGCAGCCAGCGCTGAGTAGGCGAACAAAATTATGTTAGCGTGAGAATTTGCGGCCAAAATCTTCGCGATCAATTTTTATTTGAGTTGTCAAAATTTAACTCCATATCCGACCCTTATAAAATCTAATATGGTATAATTTACAAATTTTATCAATTTCATTCGATTTAAATTCGATCGGAAATTAATCTATTCTAACACTAAATTAAATATACATGACCCGATTCATTCCAAACATAACCATTACTCATCCCGTAATCCTCTATTAATCCCATTTACTTCGACAAAATTAAATTCGATATTAATTGGTTATGATAATAAAAAATTACATGTGTTTTATTATTTATTTAAAACTTTTAAAAATATATTATTATATAATTTTTACTTATTTTTCTTACTTTTATTTTGTACATACTTATCCACCAATAATATTCTAATTTTATAAAAAAAAAATTATCAAGTAAAAATACAATATTAAAAAGTTACAATAATAAACAAATAGTAATTAATAATATATTATTAATCGTATGCTTATATAAAGTCAGTTTTAGTACTTGCTTACAATGTCAATGAGTTAGATTAATTTTGGTAGTAAATGTTCAATTTGACTCAAATTTAAAGTGATTTGATCTAGGATTAGTTCAGTCTAGACCCAATTTAACTAATCAAAACCTAATAAAATCTGATTTATTAAATTAATGCAAACCCGACTTGCCAAATTAACTTAAATACGTGCTTACTCGACCTAAATCCAACCTTATTCGACGAGTTAATCCGAACCCGAATTAACTTAATCCAAACCCGACCCAATCTGGTAAATTGATGTAATTCTCCAAAATTTAAAAATTTGTTTATTATTATAATTCTAAAAAAAATTATTTTTAATCAATTTTTTTCATTCCTTTGACTCTCGTTACGTTTTTAAAACGTTTCGTTTTGATCGTTTAACCCTTCTTACAGTTTTAATTCTCGTATGACTTTTGTGCTACTTTTGGCCATCCAACTTCTTCCAAAACTTTCTAATTTGATCATATTTGAATTCCTTAGCTTTTTCTAAGTCTCCTAGGCCTTTTAAAATTTTTAAATAGATATTTCTAAAAAATACTATTCACTATCCTTTCTTAACCCTTACTTGCATTATAAACCTTGAAATGAGCGTTTTAGCTGGCGAAAATTTACAAAACTTCAGGGATACTCATATTTTGGCATATTTAAGCTAAATATAAATTAAAAATGGGTTCTAAATATTTTTCAATTTTTTGTAAACTCCGCCAATTTTAGGTATAATTAGCCCTTGAAACTCAACTTTATCTAAACGAAACCTATCCTAAATATCTAAAATTAAATTTGAAATACCCCAAAACCTAAATTTAAGAGTTTTAGTTAAATATAGATTTATTATATAAATTAATTAAATAATTATTTTAATTAAAATAAAAAGGGAATTAATTAGGGCATTCTAAAAGAAAAATAATAAATATTTTTATTAGAAATTTTTTGGTATTTTAGCTAATTATTTTAGAAATTAATTAAATAAATTATTTTATTATTTAAGAGGGAATATATAGGGCCAACTTAATAGGAATGTTATAAATAATTTAATTGGAGAAAAATTTGAGTGATTTGCTAATTAAAATAGAATTTATGAAAAATCTTCCAAAAATCCTAAATTAGCCTAAAAAAGGATTTAAATATTATTATTTTTAAATATTCTAAATATTCAAATTAATTTAATCAACCCAAATCACCTATTTTTCTTTTTCCTTTTCCTTCTTTTTTCTTTCTTCTTCTTTTCTTTTTCTTACCTTTCCCTCCACCAACCTAAGCCAGCCCAGCAGCTCAAGCCCTTCTTCCCTTTCTTTCCTTTAGCGCAGCCCGCTTCTTTCCTTTCTTTTTCTCCTGCCACGACTCAAATGCTCCTTTCCTTTCTTCCTTCGGCGGTCCAAGATGACACGCCGTCTTTTCTTCTTTTCCTCCCCCGAAATGTTGCGTTTTCTTCCCTTCTTTAATTATCATCGCCTGGTTGGTTCTTCCTTTCTTTTTCTTTTCTTTCTAGACCACCGGTCCACGCCATCTTCTTCTTCTTCCTTCCTCCTCCCCTGTCGACCTGCAACACTGCCCCAACTCCCTGGTTTTTTGCCCCGATGACACCGTTGACTAGCCGTTTCACTTCACCTTCTTCCCTATTAATTCTCCAGCCAATTTGAACCAGCCACACCTCCCTTCTTCTCACGCACAATCCCCTTCTTCCTACTCAACCAACCTTGCCTAATTTGAACTCTGTTGGCCTTTGTTGTCACCGGTAACCCTAACTGACCAGCCCTAAATTTTCATCACTCCCTTCTGACCCTAGCCCCCCTTTTACTCTATAAATACCCCCATAATCTATCATGTATCGAGCTTTTAGTTGCTTACCCAGAATTTTCCAACCCTGCCATCGCCGCCACTTTAGACACCATTTCTGTTGCCATTAGCCAATGCCGCCGCCCTCTCTGTCTACCCAACTAATCCTTCCACCGCCCTCTAACTAACTGAACCACCCATCTCCCTCAATTTGCCTTGCACAAGCCACCCCGGTTGTGCAAAGTTTCCTCCCCGATCAACCCTTTCTTCCACGTCCGCCACCCTTCGCGCCGCCGTCCATCACCACTACCGCCGCTGCCACTGCCTTTTTTACCTTCAAAAAACCTTTGTAGACCCTCCTCTTTCTCCCCTACCTTTATTTTCCTCTTCCTCCCTCTCCTCCTCTCTTTCTCTTCTTCTTCTCCATTTGGCCACCACCACCGACGCCGTGCGCCGCCACCATTGGTTTCACCACCACCCTTATTATGTTCCTCTCTTTCTAGACAACCATAATCACCCCCACTTCCACCCTTAAGTTTTTAAAATGTTTTGTTTTGATCGTTTAACCCTTTTTACGATTTTAATTCTCGTAAAACTTTTGTACCACTTTTGGCCATCCAACTTCTTCCAAAACTTTCTAATATGATCATATTTGAATTCCTTAGCTTTTTCTAAGTCTCCTAGGCCTTTTTAAATTTTTAAATAGATATTTCTAAAAAAATACTATTCACTATCCTTTCTTAACCCTTACTTGCATTATAAACCTTAAAATGAGTGTATTAGCCAGCGAAAATTTACGAAACTTCAGGGATACTTATATTTTGGCGTATTTAAGCTAAATATTAATTAAAAATGGTTTCTAAATATTTTTCAAATTTTAGTAAATTCCGCCAATTTTAGGCATAATTAGCCCTCGAAACTTAACTTATCTAAACGAAACCTATCCTAAATATCTAAAACTAATTTCTATCTTCCTAAAATATCTAAAATAAATTTTGTACTTTCTTTTTCTGGCCATGATTATTTCGTTCTAGGCTTGGTCCATTTTCTTTCTTCTTCTTTTGATTATTTTCTATTATTATAAGCATAAAATTCCTTTTTAAGTTGTTAAATATCTAAAATTTAACTAAAACTACTTTCAACCTCTTTTATTCTTCATAATTTCCTGCCTTTAGCACCCAAGAATAGAATCCTTCAACCTCAATCCATTCTTCTATTGTTTGGCATTTGTTTTGATTTTTACTTCTTTATTCTTGATTTATTTGATCTTTATTGTTTTTCCTAAACAATTAAGTGTTAAAAATTAAAGAGATTGAGAGAAAATATTCCTGATCTCTTCCATAATTAAAGAGATTGAGAGAAAATATTCCTGATCTCTTCCGTAATTAAAGAGATCTTTATTGTTTTTCCTAAACAATTAAGTGTTAAAAAATATTTTCTTTTGTATTTTTGAAGTCTTTTGATGGTTTATGTTGATTTTGGTGAAAGAGGTTCAACTGGTTGGAAATAATTGGTTTTGGGCTGATTTTTGCTTAATCTTGGATGTAAGGACTTGATAAAATAAATTATACTAAGAACATATAGTTTTGTATGTGTTAGAATACTTAAATATGTTGTGGTTGTTGTTAATGGCGTTTTTGCCATATTTTGGACAACTCAACCTTTAAGCATGATTCTGTGTTTTGGCGGTGCTTATTAATTTTTGATGAGTACAATGGATTAGTTAGGCATTTTAGATGCAATTTCATAAATTTAAAGTCTAGATTTGGTTTATTATAATTAAAGTTATGATTAAATTAAGTTTTCAGTATGAATAAAGGGTATTTTGGTCATTTAACATCTAGGCTATGAGATTGGTTATTCTTTCTCATATAATATGCTCATAATTTTATTAATGAATAGTGTCCAAATTTTGAGGAGTTAGATCCTAATATAGTAAAAGTTATGTCATTTTTGGTGTTTTTAGGGATTAAGGGTATTTTGGTCTTTTTACTTGAAAATATGATTTTATTTAAAATTTTGTGTTCTAAAATGATAATTATTGATAAAATTTTCTTAGTATTTAATTTCATAATTTTAGGAGTTAGTTTACTATTTTATTCATAATTATTATATTAAGGGCATTTTAGTCATTTTGTACCTAAATGACTTAATTAGATATTTTAGAGTCAATGGTTGACCTTGACCATTGATGTGATTTTCGAAATAGTAAATTGATAGAAATAGTGAATTGGTGTGAATAGTAAATCCTGGTAATAGTAACAGTTCTCGATTTTTAAATTTAAGCTTTTTGGTATATTTCTACAGAATATCCGGTATATAAATAGTATTTTATGAATAGTAACTCGAAGCCTCGAACAATTGTAGCTCGAAGCCTTGAACTTAAGTGCAGCCTCCGGCCCTCCCAACGTTGAGATTTGCAGCCCTTCATATTTTAGTCCTCTCCTCACCCTTCTCCGTTTCTCTGCCAACATTGAGTATTTTTGTGTAACTTATTTCTAGATCTATTGCAGCCTTGTAGACAGACATTTGCAGCAGTGTCGGTGCAGCCAAAATTCAAAAATTGGTTGGGTTTGTTGCGGAGTGCTGACTGCCTGACTCTCGCTTGCGTTTGGTAAGTGGTTACTGGTATGCCCTATACCCACTATTTCCTATTGGTGCCGTTATTGAGCAGCTGAGGATAGAGGTTTTATTTAGGGCTGAGAAGATGGGGAAAAAACGATAGTTATCCACTTGAGTAATTCACTATATCTAATATAATTTTAGATGTCTGCCGATAAAGAGATCAGAGAGACCAAGGGAAAAAAAGGATAAGAACACTAACAATAACGTAAATCAAATTAGATAACACGATGTGTTTTTGATGGGCGGACTCCTCTTATTTGTTCTACATTTAAAAAGAGATTATTAAAGTTATTAAAACCACACAATGCAATTTAATAATTAGCATACGCCAACATATCAAATACTGTATAAGAAAAAACTCAAATCTAAAATCTACATGTATTTAAACTTTCATGTTAACCACTAAAGCAAAACTCTTTTTTTTACTGGATTAAAAACATCACAAATGAATTACTTGACCATCTAATAAAAATCTATTAATTTTAATAATTTATCAATGTATTATTATTTTTCTTACTCGTAATTTATGTTGAATAGTATGAAGGCATTTCTCTTCAAGTCACATCTTGCTATTAGTCAACAAGGAGCAATATATGAAGTGGGGTTTCAAGTCAATGGAGAGGAGGGTACACTAACAGTGACACTACTACAAAAACTAATGGTCCATATCATATATGAATATTTTCACTTTTGTTACATTATTCTTGTCCCTCTAAAAATAATTTATAATCAACATATACCATATTTCCAAAGCTAGCATGGTGAAGGATGGGAGAATATTCGAAATCAAAATTAGAATAGGAATCACGAGCTCTGTAAAACAGTTAACTAATTTTGGCATATCTATCGATTGGTTCATTAGAAAAAACAAAAAAAAAAAATCTATAATTTACCAATCTACTAGTTTATCATACCAATCATTTGGCTCCCATGTTTTGAAACTCATTTTTACTTAAAAAAGTATACAAAATACATTTTTTTTATATATGGGGCATTACAATTTTAGAATAAAATCTCTATCCATAATCTTTCATAAAGCGCACCCTTTAGGAAATATTATAAATGAATGTTATAATATTAAAACTTTATATGTAAGCTGAAGGCATCTATATATAAGCCATCAAGCCAATCGAAAATATAACTAAAATACATATTAATTAGTAGTAATATAAGAGAAATGCACATATCCTTAACTAAAATGCACAATCTTTAGTGATATGATATACACATATTAGTGTTACAATAAATCAAGATAAAATGAGATAAATGTTTGAATTTGACTTAACCAAACTTAAACTAAATCCCAAGAAAGTTATCAAACGAAATTGGCATAAAAATTAACCCCCGCTAACTCCTCCTAACCTCCATCCAAAAAGTGATTCCTTCCTTGTAGCTGGGGTAAGTATTTCGAAATGTAACAAATGGAAAGCAGTGTGAAAAGGGACCATACAAAGTTTTGATAAAAAAAACGTAAAAATAGCCATCACACTTTCTAAAAAGGCAAAATATCGTCTTGGCCGTAACAAGAATAAAGTAGGCGTAATTTTTAAAAAATTTCAATGTAGTGGATACTGGATAGTGGTTTATATGCATGCATCTATAAAGTTTGAATCTTCTTTTGTTTGGTATTGCATTAGTTTATGAATTTTATGGTAATTGTTGACTGTCTATATAATATGTTTGGGTAAATTAGGTAATTAGGTTCTTTATCATAATACCTTTTACAATAACTAACTAAGAGTAAGTAAATATAAATAAGTGAGAGTAAGTAAATATTATGTTCTCTTGTTGTGCAGTGTTTGGGATTATTAATTTTTTTGATGGCATGAAGTAGCCAACCTAATACTGATTCACAAAGTCTACCACCATAGTCTTCTACCGCAGCTAGTAATCCTACACCTAGTGAACCATCAACCAATGAGGAGGTAGAAGAAGTGAATCCATTTTCTTTAGTAAAAAAATGGAAGAAAACTTTAGTTGTTTGGGATCATTTTAATGCAGCAGAAATTAATGGTTTGAAAAAAAGCAATTTGTAAAGGTTTTAATAAGATTTTGAGCGGTGATCTAAAAAATGGTACTTCTCATTTGCATGATCACATGAGGAAATGTGTACGTTTAAGGCCTATGTAAGGGGTAGGACAAACTAAGTTGAGTTTTGATTAGAAGGGGGAAGGAAAAGGAAAGCTTATGGTTGTGGAATTTAATCAAGAAGTTGCAAGACGTGAGCTATGTAATATGGTAGTTATGCATGAGTATCCACTTTGTATAGTGGAACATGAAGGCTTTAAAAGATATTCAACAGCTCTTCAACCATCATTTAAAATGATTTCAAGGAACAATATACGAAGCGATATTTTCAAGTTGTTTGAATATGAAAAAGAAAAAACAATGTCATTGTTGAGTAGTAACAAGAGTCGAGTTTCAATCACAACAGATATGTGGACATTTTAGAATAAAAAAAGGGTTTCATGGCTATCATGGCTCACTAGATTGATAATCATTGGACCTAGCAAAGTTGAATAATAAGGTATACTAAATTCATATTTATCTATAGTTCTAAAATATTAATATTATGTAATTATATGTTGTTCTTTGGTTTATTTGTTGTATCATTGTATTTTGTTGAAGGTTTGTCTATGTTCCAAGTCCATATATATCTGAAGTTCTGTGTGATGTTTTGGTCAATTGTTTGATGGAATGGAATATTGATTCAAAACTTACTACATTGATCGTCAATAATTGTACTACCAATGATGCTTTGACCAGAAATTTAAAAAATAGATTTGAGTCGAAGTGTTTTTTATTGCGTGGGATATATTTTCATATGCGTTGTGTTGTTCATGTGCTTAATGTTATTGTTAGCTATGGTATGGAGATCATTCAAAAACCTATTGAGAACATACGTGAGAGTGTGATGTATTAGAAATCCATACCAAAAAGGCTTGAAAAGTTTATGGAGGTTTGTCGTAAAAAAAAATCCACATAGTAGAGCCTTAACACATGATTGTAGGACAATATGGAATTATACATTTTTTATGCTTGATGTTGCTCTGATGTATAAAGGTGTTTTTGCTCGCTTGGCATAGTTGGAATCTTATTTTAATTGTTGTCCTACAAGTGATGAACGGAATTTGGCTCAATCTATTTGTGTGAAGTTGTCATTATTTTATGATGTCACTTTGATATTTTCTGGGAGTAGATATTCATGGTATTGTTCACGTAAATAGTAGTCGAATAAAATCCTGATAAACTTTATCTTATCTCAGCCAATAATTTGTAATAAGATAATTCACATCATAAAATAAATTAATTTAATAACTAAGGAAATAACAATTAGCTAAATCTTCCTTGAGAATATCTAATCCTAAGGCTTAGTGGCATTCTATAGGGCATTTTTACCCCTTCCATAGAATATATTATCCCTTTACTTATAGGGCATAGTGCCCCTCTTATAGGATTGCCTAGACTTTCTGTAGGATACCTTCTGGTTGCGGACCTGTGGTGTATACTCTCACATTATGAACATTCTCAACTATTTAGGCACGATTAACTATTAGATGAATGGAAGATTCCTCGATAAAATGATGTTTTAGTATACTTTTATAATAAAATTATCCTATCAATATTTTTAGTTATAGATTTTATCATTCTTTACTTCATCTAATTTTTTTGTTCATTTTAATCAATGGATATCCATTACTCTAATTTTAAACATATTTTTTTAATCTAATAGAAAATCTTGAATTATTGTATGCCATTTTTTTTTACATAAATAAATGTTTCAAAATTAAATTAGAATTTTGATATCATTTTAAAATATTAAATAAACTAATATGAGTTTTCTCAAACACACTTTTATTCTATAAACATAATATTAGAATTAAATAATTATTAATATTAGTTTTTGAATTGAATAATTATATTATATAAATATAGATCATGTGGAGAAACTGATGTAATATCATACATATTTATAGGCCTTTTCTTTATATTTTCATTTTTATCTTTTTGTACAAAAAATATAAATAAAAATTTCCTCATATATATAGAGTTGTTGGGCAAAGAAAAATATGGAATTGTTTGCTTTGTATTTAAAAAACATGAAAAACAAGAGGGTAATGTCTAGGGTGTACATGGAAAAGATATCTGATAAAACATTTTAGATATTTGGCAAAAAAAATGGATATCTAATATTTTGAATTAGATCAAAAATAATTAATAGGATATTTAAAATTTGTGATCAGATAAAAAAAAGAAATAACAGATAAAAAGTTATACAATTAGTGAATAACACATACACAATTAAACCAACGTGATAGTGATTTAATTATAGTAGGGATGTGAATGGGGTAAATTTAAAATAGATACACACATACTTGTATCCGTATCCAATAAAAAAAATCTTTACCCATACCCGAACAAATATCGAGTAACACATTCATATTTGTACCCGTTGGATATATATTACCCAATAGATAACCCATTTACTCGTTAATAGATATTATCCAACAGATAAATTCAACATCTGATGAATAAATCTATTATGGGTTAAGTCAAATAATAATTTTAACATTAATATTATATTATATTTATTTTAAAATTAAAGATAAAAAAGATAATTATATATCAAATAAATAGGTACGAATATAAATATGGATATGGATACGAATACCGATATAGATATCTGTTATGTTTATCTGTATCCAAATCCGACAGGTATTCTCTTCCATCCTGCATATCAGTATCCGTATTTGTTCAAAAAAAGTCCTATATAGTTTTGGCTAAAATTCGTCTCGTTTACATCATTAGATCCTAGTGGTTAATATCCAACTAGTAATTTAAAAATAAAATTACACGACATAATCTTAAATTTAGATGAAATATATAATATATCCCAAAGTTTTTTAAATCACATTAGATAACCTTGAGTTTAAAGAGTCCCGCACTATATAACCTTATATAAACAACATGTCAGAAGTTAAAAATAAAATATTCAAATTTGAGCTTGGGGAAAGATAATATTACCCTCACCTATCCTACTTAATATTCCCTTCTTTTTTCATACCCCTTTCCATTTATATTTAATCAATTAGTTATTGTTAACTCTAATGTTATATCTTTTTTCTCTTTTTTTTTTTGTACTTTTATGTATTTTTCTTTTCATTTAATCTATCTCTTTCTTTCTTGAAATAAAAAATGCTAAGATTTTTTTTTAAATAATCATTTAAAAATAAAAATTTGAAATTCGAATAGAATTAAAGTTAAATATAAAAAGAGAAATTAAATAAACTTAATATGATTCCATCTTTTTTCCATCTATATATATATATAGATATATAACATGAGTACCCAGCCAAAATGCTTGCGGAGGTCCTTAAATGAGGAAAATAAAAATAAGGTTTTAAAACTTGGAAAGCATGCGAGTTCAGGTCATCGAAGCGCATGCTCATTAGGTCTTTAGGCTGGTATTATATCACCAAACAAATTAGGCCCGACGCAACAGAACAGAATCAGTCAACTAGCGGCGGAGTGAGACCCGGTCGGGCAAGCACCTGGCGTTTCAACAAAGAGCCGCCCACTAACCGAGCCCCACTCCGTGAACAAGAGTTCCGGTTGTGGTATTTGATACCAATACAACTCTACACAGGTCAAAGGGGCGGCTTCATTTGGGGGATTTTGTTAGAAAAAGAGACAACTGATGCAATTGCTCTTAGAAGTAAATAATGATGATGATGATGATAATATTATATGTTGACAGATAGTACATGGACCTCGGGAGGTGCACATACCACATGCAATGCTCATGCTTTTGGCGTGCAAGGTAATATAGAGTAAAGTAAAAGCATTACCAGAAGACAGAAACACCACATGCATAGGGGAGAGAGAGAGAGAGAGAGAGAGAGAGAGAGGGAGGGAGGGTGGGTGGGGGTCCTAAGTCTGGAGGAGAGCTAATCGTATCCCGCACGCATGTGCTACTGCATTCGAAAACGATATTAGGATAAAAGGGTGTGTATAGATATGATCGGAAAACGTAGGGAAAGAAGGCCTCACTCACGAGGTCAGAGGGACATTTGCCGCAGAGAGAAATTGGGCAGGCAACCAGACCAGCTAAGTCCCCTCGGTTCGCCCTTTACGTTTTGATGAAGGACGCAGGGTACAATGTGACCTTGACTAATCTATGATACGTAGTAGTACTGTCGAGGATTCTGAAAGATGGCCAGAACCAGTATACTTACGGACATGCAAGATCTAAACTTTCACTAGACAGATACCGGCACAGAGTGCTCCAGCGTATGGGAAAGGAAAATCAATCAATGCAAAGACGAGGAAAGACCGGTACCAAGTTTATAGAGCAAGTGCGACTTTTAATCACCGGACTAAAACTACTTGATTTATTCTCCAAATACGTATTTTTTTTTCTTTCAAAATAAACGAATGATTGCAGTAGAATAATAGGACATAACAACAAGAGGACTCGTATTAATTTGCAGGTTCCAAATTCCCAACTTCTCTGCACTCTCGAACTTATGATACTACTCGTTAAAAGCCCTTCAATAAAGACCCCAAAAAGGATAATACCACTGCCATTTCTCATGGACAGCAGCAGCCTTTCTCATGCAAGCTTGTTTGTTTCGTAAGCCTCTATAGTCTTCTAGAAAACGGAAAATGTCGTGACAGGAAGATGACAAAATGAGCCCAATGACCAAAGGATAACACAAAAGGGGGAAATCATTGACGCTAATCCTAGCTACTACCTAGATAGTATAATATATATAGTACCAGTTTCCTCCGTCACCGTGTTAAAAGTGACCCACGTGAAACTGCGTCTTACGGCATGATTTCAAGCCTCGGCTCGAAGCAAAACCCAGTGAACAGCTGAAGAGGAAACTTCTTCGTCACCGGACACTTCTGCGACCACCTCCACTGCTTCAGGTTCATGTCGAAGACGAGCAGCGCTGGAGCGCCGTAGCTCTGGATGTACACCAGATCATCCATCCCGCTGCTAGCAAACACGTCGTCGAACTCTCCGAAACCTTGGAAAAACTTATGAGGCATACGCGCAACCTCCTCCCACTCCCTTCCATGCAGAACCCAGATTCCGATCCCTTTGATAATGTCCATCCGATCTTGTTTGCCGATCCCTCCCACCAGCACCAGCCTCTCCTTCAGGTTCATCAATCTACCGCACGTCAGGGCGCAAGGAATTGGTATAAAATTCTCCATCAATAACCCGTGTGAAGTTCGGTTCGACAGGTCAAGTCTGATCAGACCATGGCGACTGTCGGGGTTGCCCGCTCCGGTAAGATAAATTAAAAAGTACAGGACGCCGTCGCAGATTACGCTCTCGTTGCCGCCTCTCCATCCAGTCAGCACCTCAGCGAGCAAGGTTACCCACATCATCGATTCCGAATCATAGACGACAACCGAGACATCCCATTGCAAATAATCCTCCAGGACTTGCTTGGACTTGACAATTGCGATGCTATAACCATGCGACACTCGATCAACGGAGAATGCCTGGGAGCTGTAATCAGAAAATTTGACAGCAGGTGGCTCTACAATCCTCTGACAGCTTCGGGTGATGGGGTTACAGACATGAATCACGCTTCTATCATCGTTGTTCATAAAGCAAACCAGGCCAAATGATGAAGCAGTAAACCAGTTGGAGGTAACAAAGTCGGGCAGGTCAATGCCATACCACTTACGAAGGGCTGGATCGTACGCATAACCAACGGGATCGTCATAGCTAGTAAACATGAAATACCATGGTTTTTGCGCTAGGACTTGCGAGCAATTCCACAAAAAACTCTTTGAAGTCACTATCTCCTTCCATCTTTTACAGACGCATCCAGCCCTGAATATGCTTGCAACCGGAAGACTGGCGAGTATTCGTTCTAACATATCATCAGGCAGGGCCGAATCAATCGAAACTGCTGATTTGCTCGCTTCATCACTCGCCTCAGAAAATGAATCAAGCTCTCCACGGTCAGCAGAAGTGGTACCATAGTAGTACTTCCTAACCCACGATTTATCCCTCTCCATAACCATCAATGGCAAACCTATCCATTAGAAAGAAATATCTTATAAGAAAACCGAACCAATCATCTGGTCCATTAGAAAGAAATATCCTCTAAGAAAACTGAACCAACCATCTGGAAAGCAAGGTGCTCAAATACTATTTCAATTCAAATCACCAGGAAAGTTCTGACAGCAATTAACGGAAATAGAAACATTTAAAATCTATAACCGACGACCGAATCAGCACATCCAACGAGACAAAGCATTCGTGCCAATCATCAGACTGAAGGTTCCAACATTCTGAACTACTAAAATAATCATTCAAACAGAAAATCCTCCAAAACCAGGGAAACACATAACCTACACCACAAGAAGCTACAGTAATCGATGAATTATCCCGCCTCTTCGTGCAAGATTGTTGTTTATCCTGGTACCTAACACTAAGACACGCCAAATTCATGATGTGAAGGATGATGAATTGGAGACAAACACCTACATTGAAAATACCCGAAGGACATTTCAAGCACGCTGAGAACGAATTAGCATCATCTAAACAGAAGGGTAAGGAACTGGGTTGTAAAAGCAGCTGAATCATCAGAAACACAAAAGAACCAGCGCAAACAAAGCGAAGCCAGGCACCGACTCAACACCACATTCATCCCACATTAAATTACCAAAACACTTCATCTGTAAGAAACCAAAAAAGAGAAGCGTTTCTCAGTGTTTTCACAGCAAGCCCTAAACGGGCCTCCAACAAAATCAAAAAGTAATTATAAAATGTTAGGTGAAAAATGCGTTCCTAGATCAATAATCCAACCCCCCCCCCCCCCCCATGTGTCCATAAAGAACCAACTACACACACCAAAATCAACTATTTTAGACAGAAAACTACGCACACCCCCATTAACATACCTATCTTGCAGGACAATAAACACCAACCCTCGATGTCAGTAAACTTCTTATATGATTCTGATTCTTTGGGGCAGATGGGTCTCACAAGAATCGTTCAAAATTTCGCAGCTTTACTGTAAAAAGAAGAGAATTCAGACTCGATTGGCAACCCGTTGTTTGCGGAAATGGGAAAAGAGAAAATGGGATGAAGGAGAAAATTGAGATTTCTTATGAACAGAAACAGATTGCAAAACGAGAAGAGGGGTGTAACCATCGGTTTAGTGTTGTGCTGCAACCCGGGGAAGATAAGTATAACGCACATCCATCGAACTCCCTTCCCGTGTTTAATTTAAAGGCGAAAAAACAGCCGAGATGAGGAGGGGGTCTCTGTCTCTCTCCATATTACATTAATTCTTGGTTTAAATACTGAGGATGCAACGAAAGGGCGGTATGAAAATGAGAGAGGGGCTCTCTCTCTCTCTCCCCTCTATTTTTTCTGCCTAGATTCAGAGCGAATAGAGAGAGAAAAGTGGTGCTTTCGAAGTTGCATATTTTTTCTTGCAGTCCGTCGGCTTTTAACGAGAAGGACCGATATACGGAAACTCTGCATAACGTTATGTTTCTGCGTTTTAAAAAAAAAAGTAAATATAATTAATTATAAATAAAATTATATTGAATGCCTGTAGATACTTATTAAAATACTATTTTTTATTTAAAATAATATAATTAATCCATTATAGATAAATATATAAGTTAATTTTTAACTTTAAATATAATAGTTTTTTATTTTAATCATCTTAATAAATATCATTATATCCTCATTAAAAAAATCATTTAAAAAACTATCATCTTTACGTTATTCGTCATCTCCTGCACACCAATAGAAGGAATTAAAAAAAATTAGCCACCAACGAAATGGAAAAAAAAAATATATATATATATATATATACAAGTAATAAGTTTAAGAAAATAATAAAGTAAGAAAAGGTGTCAAAATTTTGTGCGGATTGATGTGTAAGACGCAATATATTCTTTTAGAGGACATTTATATTTTTGCTTCCTTTCTTACTTGAACTAAGACTATTTTCTTGGTCACTTTCTCACATTCTTATAGGTTTCTTTGAGCTGTCACTAACACTCAAAAGCAAAGAGTATATACCTTTCCTAACCCAAGCAGCAATGAATCAAATTCCTTAACCCCGGGGAGTTTTTTTTTTTTTTTTTTTTGGAAGGGGGTGGGGGGTGGGGTGGGGTGTCGTCTTTTTTCCTTTCTTTCTTTTATGCAATGAAGCACCACGTGTTTCGCTGGCCTCCTTACGTTAGCCCAATTTGGTTAAGTTCTTTATTAGGCCTAAATTTTGTTATGCTGAGATACGCGTTGGCCAAACATTGCTTTGGTGTATTATTATGCAATAATAATAGTGGGTTATTAGTCATATAGTGTGACGGTGTCATTTCGCCTCTAAACGTACAATATCGTGTAGTATGTATATTCTTCTATTGAGATAGTAATGGCTTATTAGTATCGTACAAAGTAGTGTTTATTGCAATTACAACTATGGCATTAGTGGAATATATTACGAGGAACATTACAATGAATGTGAAGTGATAAATTTTGAGTGTGACAATCAAAGTTAGTAATTTAAAGCATATAAAATTACAAATTAGGTCAGTTTGTAGTTTGATTTTCTTTTTAAGAATTTTTTTAAAAAAAAATATTTTAATATTTCTATTCTATTCTTTGATTTATAACATGATAATGAGAAGCCCTATTAGATTCTTAACTCAACCCAAACCAAAATTATCAAAGATGAAATCAAATCAACAAAAATCAACGAAAATGGAATTAATGACAAATTTAGTAACGAAGTTGAAAGTTAGGTTCCTGACAAGTTGTCTACGCTATAACTCCTACTAGGAAAAGATCAAGGTTTTGGCAAGATATGGAAATTATAATGATTTGATGAATCGAAGAAGGAGAAATTAGGATATGGCCAATATTTTATAAATCAAACTCAATGCCATTTACATTAGAGTTTTAACACTTTAAATAAGAAAAGACCTAACACTATTACACAACTAAGAATACATGACAGTTAATAAATAGTCAGTTTAAGATTGGCATGCCATGTATTACAATGCTTAGTAAAAAAGGCAAGGGGTGAAAATTATAGCGCTCGAAGAGAATTACAACAATTTAACTACCATATAATGTCATCTTACAATAGAGAACTATATATGGCAATTTCATATCATAAACTGCCTTTTATATTTGAGTTTTATAAAGATTTTATAGGGTGGTTCACAATTGGAACATTCATATAGTGTAAGATCTCTTTACACAATGGTTGTACTAGTAGGATCGTTGTATATAATCAACATATTTATTTAGAATGATATTTATAATACCACACTTTTAGGTCACTTGATGTATGTTAATTCATGTGTTTGGTTATGATCTAGATGTGTTTGATTGTGGTCTTGGGGTGTGATATTAAAGGCTGGGTAAAAATATTTAAATTTAAGAGACTTGGTTTCCTCTAGGAACTAGCCGATTGGTTTATGCTTTCAACAAAATGTAAAACCCAAAGAACCAACCAAATCGTCACTAGTGGGCAAGTCAATAGGTTACACAAGTTTGTTGGTTATGCCAAACCAATCAATTGGTTCTTTAGAGATGTTGGATTTTTTAGCTCAAACAATTTTGAATCTCCTTCTAATGTTTGATTAACTTTAAGATTTTTGTGTAACCCATTTATGGATCATTTTGGGAAATTTTAAACTATATTTCGCTCCGATCAAAGCATTGTATCAAGTTGAAGGGATAAATATGTTTAAAAATTAATTGATGAACTAATTACCTTTATCGCCTTCTCGCTTCTTCCTCTCTCTTCTATGTGAATCAAAATGGCATGATTTTGTGCTAGATGATTCCTATAATGTGAATCTTCTATCCCCTTATTCTTTTTGTCTCTTTTCACTTTGATGATATGGTCTTTGTAATATCCCCATTTTTTACCGCTAAAAAAAATTCATTTTTAAAATGATTATAGAAGTAGAGTTAGGAAAACACTCCTACAAAATTGAGTGTTCCTATCATACCTAACATTAGATAGATATCCTACCTTCTATCCTATGCTAGATACAATACTAAACATCCTACCAACCAAACATAAGAAACAAAGTGCTTAAAATTGATAGCATAAAAAATGATAAGAGTTAGGGTTTATGAAAAAAAGACCATATCAGGCCCCAAAATAAACTAAAATACATGAGGCAAGAAAGTGACTGGTTAAATGTGCATATATCAATACACTACATATTAAGTAATATAATTTACCTAATCATGGGAGTTTGTGATGCATGTAAGATCATAATAGGCATACAATTCATGATAACACATATTAACAAGCTTTATGTAGTAATATACTAACTCATGTGATGTACTAACAGAGTGTTCTCAATAAGGTACCCTATATATGCATATGGATGTAGATGATATCATGCTCAATGGTAGATATAGAAATTCATAGAAATATCATGCTTCACACCAAGTGTAGGGGATTCATGCTTCATCATGCTTACCACAAAATTCAGGAATCATGGGTAACAACATAGGAATATGTGAAGTGACATATTAAGGACGTAAAATATTAAAGTAAACTCCAAGGTTCTTATGCCACACTATCCTTGCACCACCCCTCATCCCTAACCTGCACCATTTCATGCATGCCTCCCCCCACTTTTCTTTTTCCCTGGTTGCACGACACACACACACACACTACACACTATCCTTCTCCCTCATTTTCTTGTGCCATTTATTGCCCAAACCATTCCAAAATGCCCTGCATGAGCCTCCTTCTCCTTTCTTCTTCTCCTTCCTCCCGTTTTGTGCCCTATTTTTCTATCGCTTGTCTCCCATCACCACCGTGCACCACTACAGCCACCACTTGCCACTCATCGACTGGTGGACCGACCACCAAGGTCACCCCAACCTTCCCTAGCACTATCATCGGCCATCGCCGCCGACCATTGATTCTTTTTCCTTCTTCTTCTCCTCATTCGTTGCTTTTTTAAGGAACGCATGGCCTGCAGACGATTGTGCAGCACTAAAATTTCCTATCGCACTCATGTACAACTCATCACAGCTTGCCTATGCATCTTTACACACCCGCACACGGCCTGAACACATGCATGTGTTCATTTGTTGACTTGTGACCTATTTGCCCAGTTATCAAGCATGGTCATGCCACTTCACACCATTTGGCCATGCACAGTCATTCCTCTCGGCCTAAGTGTGTACCACCTGTAGCACAGCCGTGAAACCACTCCATTTTGGTAGTGCACCCCTATTTTTACCCTCAAACCTTGCAAACACCACAAAATTTTTAATATAGCTCCACCACACATTCTACAACATATCCACAGATCTCAAGCTTCCATTTGACCACACTTATTTCCATTTTTACCCACTTTACCCTAATTTCTCCTTCAATTAAACTCTTCAAGCCTAACCATGGTTTTTGTTATTATTCGTAGGTAGTATTTTGGTAATCTTAGAGGAGGAAGCCTAGGATTTGTATGCTTAGAGTCTGGTGTCCTAGTTGGTAAGGATACTATTTAATGTTTAGGATTTTTGTGTTATTTGCTTGCATGATCATTTGTGCTTTTTATGATATTATTGATATATAATTTAGCATTTATTAATCATGCTATTTTGTGATGATATGGATATTATATTTGAAAGGAAGTAAGAATGGGTATGAGGCATAGCTATGATTTTGTTATAATAATGCATAATTGTGGAAATATATCGTATGGCATGAAATAGGGGCTAAATAAACCATGATAAATGGACATAGACATATTTTATGAGGTATGGTGATTATTGGTGGACTTGAAAAAATAATGTGTGTGGAAGGTGTAATACCCCAAAAATTACAACTGAAAAATTTTATTTAAAGAAAAGGTTTAGCCGAAGCGAAATCACAAAAATGTAAATTATGGGGATACACCACACTTAGTACTAGACTAGTTCACTTCTACCATTCTAGTACCAAGTGCTAAGGCTGATTGGGATAGACATCAAACAAGAGTCGATAGTTAAAACAAGCATTCATAAAACAAATGAGTCATTAACCATGTAGGAAATCAGAGTACGGTAATCAAAAGGTACAATCCAAAAGTATAGTTTTAAAGTTCCAAACGTCAGAAACATCATACACCAGAATAAAACTAAATATAACGATACAGGAAAGATAAGACGGACGATAGGCTCCGGCCCCGTCACTCTCGACCCCCAAGCTAGGTCCAGGCTTAACTCTCAGCCCCGCCCAATGCCTTGTAAGGGTCGTTGGCATCGAAGATAGAATCACCAACCTACACTAAGTCAGAGGGGCCTTCTGCTCGTGAGAATGAGAAACACCCATAAAACGAGTGGTCAGTACGCTATGTATTGAGAAAGGTAACTGTGCACTAAGGCCAACACATAAGAGCACATAACTCAATCACAACAATATGATAGATAACACACAATTTCTCAAGTAAATAAAGGCCCACATTCGGCCTTAGCTACACACTTACCTAAATGTCGCCGGGCTGGAGCACGCTCCTACGCCTCTTGAGGGTTTTGACTTGATTCACCTATAAGAGGGAAATACTATGGGTTAATCTCCCTCTACCAGAATTACCATAATTTCCTATCTTACCCCTATCATGTCCTAATACTAAGGCTAATAATGATAATAGTAGTTTATAATTAAAAGTAGGGTTATTATTCTTAAAACAATTAATTGTGCCAGTACTAACCAAAGTACGTCTTAGTAATACTTATAGTATTAAAGTAAGGGTTTCAATATTACTAATAATAACATTATTATTAGTTTTATAACGATACTAATATGAACCCCAAATTCTAGTAATAATAAGAGTAATAATAATGATGAAAATAATATAAAAAGTAATAGCCATGATGATACTTATATTAATAACGCTAGTGGTAGTAGTAGTAATAATAGTAACAATAATGCTGGAAATGATAATAATAATAGTGGTAATGATAGTATTCATAATAACAATAACAATAATAATAACAATAGTAGTAGTAATAATAATAATAATAATCATAATCATAATAGTAATAGTAATAAGAATAATAATAATAAATATAACAATAATAATAATAATGATAATAATTATAACAACAACAACAACAATAATAATACTAGTGATGAAAATAATATAAAAGTAATGGCCAAAGTTAGTATTAGCATTATTAGTAACAAAGTACTGATAATAATAATGATGATAGTAGTAGTAGTAGTAATAATAACAACAATAATAATAAGAATAGTAATAGTATTAATAATAACAAAGTTGTAGTCTTTTACATAGTAATACCATTAATTAGAAATCTCTTCGGAATAAGAGTTGGAACATAATAATAATAATAATAATAATAATAGTTAACAATAATACTATTAATATTAAAAATCATTAACACTTCTATAAAAAGGGTTTAAGGGTTAAGAAATTTAGATACCACCTAGGTTTGGTGGTGGAGCCAGCGGCGGTGATGGAGGAGGAAGGGAGGTGGAGAGATGGATGTGGAGGCTAGGGGAGAGGGAAGTAAGGGAAAATGAAGGTGTGGGGAGGTAGAGTAAGGTCCCTGGTTGTTTTGGCGGGTAGAGGTGGCACTATAGGTGGTGGAACCGGTGGCAAACGGTGGCACAAGGGGCGGCGCAGGGTCGAAATGGGTTGTTTGGGAGGGGGACTTTGCACGGTCGGGGTGGCTCATGCAAGGCAAGGCAAGGAAGGAGGGTGGCTCAGTTGCTTAGAGGGCGATGGCGACTGCCGACAGGGGAGAAACGAGGGTTTGATCGGGCGGTGGCGCACTGGTTGAGTCTTTGGGCTGCCAAAATTAGAACCCGATTATGGTGGCCTTCGGGGGTATATATAGCTCGATTGGAAGGGAAAACGAAAAAAAGGAGTGGGAGAGTAGAGGGCAAGGGTTATGGGGCTCCGGACGACGAGGGTAGGCTACGCAGGTCTACCTTCATAGGGAATTTCTTGACGGGAAAACGGGATGGCATGAGCATGAGAGGGAATGGCCGACCAAGATGAAGTGACAGGGAAGATGAAGGGGAAGAGAGGAGGAGAACGGTGGGCCAAACAACGTGATCGGTGGCAGAAAATCTGGCACCGATTGAGGGAGTTGTAGGCGGTGCGAGAGGAAGAAGACAACATAGGGGAAGGGGAGGGGCTGGACCGATAGTCCAAGAAAAAAAGAATAAAGAAAGGGGAAGGTCGTACCGGTAGGGAGATGGAGAGAGAAAAAAAGAAACGACGCGGCTTGGGCCGCGCAGGGAAGGGGGAGGAGTTGGGCCAGCGGGCCGACCCAGGTTGGGGAAAAGAGGGAAAAAGGAAGAAAATGAAAGGAAAGAAAAGGAAAAAGAGGGGGGAAAAGGAAAAAAGAAAAAGGAAAAAGGTAGGTTGGCTTAATTAATATATTTTGGGTATTTTGGGATATTTAATAAAATATTAATATTAAAATAATAATTAAATTCTCTTTTAAGGTTAATCTAGGAATTTTGAAAGATTTTTCTTAAATTCCATTTTAATTAGCAAAATACTCAAAATTTTCCTATTTAAATCATTTATTAATTTCTCCTAGATTTACCTTAATTAATTCCATCTTAATTTAATAAAAATGGTTTACTTAATTAATTTTCATAATAATTTCTTATTTGGCTAGAATTCCCTAAATTAGGGTTTTGGGGTATTTCAGAAGGTACAAGATTTTATAAAATAAAGGTTATTGTTTGTCTTTAAGGGTATTGGTCATTATGGGATAATAAGGAAATTTTTATATTTTATGTGTTAGATGGATTTAAATATGATAATGATATCATGAAAAATGCTTGAAAGTATTATTGTTTATTTGGGGTCCTTCAATGAAATAATGGTTAATTAGAGTAAACTATCTTATGACGTTAATGTTATTATTATTCCATGTGTAAAAACCTAGAGGTTATTTGGATTCTAAATATGTTGCTAATGATTGGCCTTATAATGTTGTTTATTGGACTTGGTAATCATATGAGTCTCATGGGAGGTATTATAACTTATATGTGGAATTAGGGTTTTTAGATATTTATATGAGTAATACCTTAGATAAGATTATTAATGTATGTGTACGATATGGGTGTTTGACCGTGCATTTTGGCAGATGATATTCGAGGATGATATCATATAGTTGTGGTGGAATAAACAATATGGGAGAATGAATGCTAAGGAAAGTGTGATTAGGGTTTGAAAAGACTTAAGGAATTTAACATGTGCTATATGTCTATCTCCTTTAATGTGTTCGATGCCTGAGAATTAATCATCAATAAGATACTAATCACTTCAAGTGAAAGAGCATGTGAGTAAGGCCAAGGTGATATATATATCTCACTCCACCAGGGAGAATAGTGGCTCAGGAACATTTTGCCCCAAGAAGGTGATATTTTTAATCTTCGTTCCTCTAGAAAGAATAGTGGCTCGGGATTGTTTTGTCCTAAGAAGGTGTTTCAGTTCATTCCACCAGATTAAGAATAGTGGGCCCCCTACTCATCGTGAAATAAAAATATGACAGTATAACCTATGGAAAATATACTAATGATTTAAAGTAGAAGAGTACGCGAGTCAGTAGAAAGATATTATATATATATATATGTCCCGTTCCACCAGAGAGAATAGTGACGCGGGAGAGTTCTGCTCAAGAAAGTGATGTTTTCATATCCTTTCCACTAGATGATAATAGTAGCTCAGGTATGTTGTCCCTGAGAAGGTGTTTCATATTATTCCACTAGTTTAAGAATAGTGAGGTTCTTACACTCAACATATCTAAAAAAAAGAAAATGGATTATATCTAATAAAGAGATCTGGATCATTATATGTCTTATGAGGAGTTTCATTTATCTACTTGTAAACTTATTAACTGATGTAAAAGCTTGTGCTAATTTTATCCTTATTTCGATAGTATTATTCCCTAGCTCAGTACGTAATGAAAAGCCCTAAAAGCATAATTTTAGAAAATTTTGCCAAATAATAATTTAATAGGGAAATTGATTAAATAAATTATTTTTATTAAAATAAAAGGGAATTAATTATGGCTAACCAATAAGAAAATAATAAATATTTTAATTAGGAAAAATTTGGGTGATTTGCTAATTAAAATAGAATTTAGGAAAAATCTTTCAAAAACCCTAAATTAGCCTAAAAAGGGAATTAAATATTATTTTATTTAAATATTATTATTTTAAATATCCCAAAATACCAAAATATCCCAAATACCCCAACCAAATTATTTTTCCTTTTCTTTTTTCTTTTCTTTCCTTTCTCTCATTCTTTTTCCTTTTTCTTTCTTCCTCTCCCTTCTCCCTTTCTTTTTCTCTTATTTTCCCCAAATTGGGCCTATTTCCGCGGCCCAATCCTTTCCCTTTTTCTTTTCTCCTTTGGTGGCCTAGAATGTCGCGTTTCATTTTTCTTCTTCCCCCTATTGCCTGGCCGGTTCTCTTCTTTTCTTTCCTTTTTTTCCCAACCGCCCGGTCCACGCCCCCTTTTTCCTCCTTCCTTCTTCTTTCCTTCGTCGACCTATAACTCCTCCCCAACTCCCTGAGATTTTTGCCGCCGGCCACACCCAATTGACTGGCCATTTATCCTCTCTCCTCCCCTAAATCACCTACCATTTCAACCCAACCAACCTCCTTCCTTCTCGCTCATCATTTCTCCCTCACTAGCCAATGAAACCCTACCACGAAACATGCTTGCGCCTACCTACTGTAGCTGGCCTAAGCGTTCCCACCTACCTGCCCCTATTCTCCCGTCCTTTTCTGACCTTATCCTCTTTCCTTTGGCCCTATAAATACCCCCATTGACAGATTGGATCGAGTTTTGTTTCACAGCTAAAATTTTCCCCCTTTGCACCACCACCCAATTAGACGCCAGTTTCGTCGCCATCGACCAACGCCGCCGCCCAAGCCTCCCACCTAAGCACTCCCTGCACCACCCTCTACCTAACTACACCACCCTTCACCCTCGATTTGCCTTGCACGAGCTACCCCGGCCGTACAAAGTCACCTTCTCGATCAGCCGTTCCTTCCACCTCTGCCGCCCTTCGCACCACCATTAGCCACCTCTCTCGCCATAACCACCACTTCCTACACCTCCCAAACTACCCTACAGACTTTCCTCTACCTTCCCCTACCCTTCTTTTCCCCTTCCTCCCTCTCCTTCTCCTTTTCTCCCTTTCCTCCACTCTCGACCACCACAGCCGCCACCGTGCGCTGCCATCTTTGGCTGCACCACCATTTTCATTCCACCCTTCTCCATTTAGGCAACCATCAACACCCCAACTTCCACCCTCTTCATCTCCCTCATTTTTCCAGCACTCAACTATCTCTCTTTTCTATCCTTTTCCGGCCACTACCACTGCCACCGTGCACCGCTGCCGGTGCCGCCAATCACCACCAACCCAAGGTGGTACCCTAAACCCTTTCAACCCTTAAACCCTAATTATGCAAGCTTTACTTATTTAATTTTATTATATTACTATTATTATTATTAATGTTATTATTATTATTTCTATATAGGGCCGAGACCCTATTATGTCACTATTTCAATTATTATTATTATTATTATTATTTCAATGTATGGTCAAAGCCCTACTTTACCTTATTTTCGATTAATACCATTATTATTATCATTATTATCATTATTATCATTATTATTATTTCGTATTATTATTATTAGTATCATTATTATTATTAGGATAAAATCTTCAAACCTTATATTATCATCTTTCCCAATATTACTATTATTATTGTTATCCTTATCAATATTAGTATGTTGTTAGTGTTACTATTATTATATTATTATTTTATTTATAACTCCAACCTTAGAATAAATTAGGAAATAATAGTATTTTGGTAGGAGGAAAACTAATCCTTCGTTTTTCCCTTTTATAGGTGAGACCAGTCAAAACCCTAAGGAGGCGTAGGAGCATGCTCCAAGATTGGTGTCGTATTAGGTAAAGGTGTAGCTAAGGCCTTATGTGTGTTATGTGTTTTATATGCCTAGTATGTCATGTATCATGATGTGTTATGTATGTTATGTTTATCATTATAATTGTTTTATGTGAAGTGTAGCTTGGAGTTGAGGTATGCTCATGCGTTATCGTATGGCATGTGTATACTCTGATTATGCTTTGTTTATGATGTGATATGATGTGACCCTTTAAGACATGCATGCTAGGTTATATAATGTGATGATATAGAGTGAAAGGATGAAAAGGAAAATGGGGAAGTAAGTTGACCAAAGGGGAATAAGTTGACCAAGGATGTGGATTTGACATAAATGTTGCATGACCATGAGTGGAAGAATCTAGGGTTTTGCATGGAAGAATCTAGGGTTTGCATGGGAGATTCTATGGTTTTTCATAGGAGAATCTAGGGTTGTGCATGGGAGAATCTAAGTACGTATGGAAGAAACTAGGATTTGCATGGGTGAATCTAGGGTTTCACGTGGGAGTTTTAGGGTTTTGTATGAAAAAGTTTGAAGGGTTGCATGGGATGTATAAAGTCTATATGGGGTGAATTTTATGTATAGAAAGTTGATTTGGGGTGTGAGGAAGGTAATGGAATAGTTGTTTGGGTGTTTGAACGCTTTGTATGAAAAATAGTACGTGGGACAATATAATGGTACATAGGAGATCGAGCTAGGGTTTGATATGTTAGGCTTTGATGTGGCTACTTAAGGTTACGTGATCACATGTGCACTTGGGGAGTAAATTGTGATGATGAGGGTTGAATCTAAGAGTTGTGATGTGTGGGTATTAAAATAGTTTGGGTTGAGAGAGGTGGAGTAAGATGGACCACATAGGCCTAAATTAGGGTTTCTGGAGAAAACCCTAGAGTGAGGTAGCGAGTGTAATTGGAGGTGTATGGTAGTGGGTCTTGACCCATACATTTAGGAGTTGGAACTCTAGTGCGGGTTAGAGTAAGGAGGAAAGGATGTTGGGATAAGTTAGGAGGTGCATGAGTCTCATGATGTGGGACAGGTCCTTTTAGAGGATAAGCGTAGAGGGAGTTAGTCATGCATGTCTAGGGTGAAACTTCTGAATAAGACACTTAAGACATTAATCATGTAAAGTGGAAGATTATTGAGCCAGGCCCAGATTGATCCACCGGCATACAATAGTGGTTAGGGCTTTTCGCGCTATATGTGACCAATCCACCGGCTACAATAGTGGTTAAGCGCATGTTCACCTATAAGTGACCGCTCCACCAACTATAATAGTGGGGTTCCCGTACTCGCATGGATTGATAAAAAGTATGGTGTGAATTGAGTACTAATCAGAGAATAATTAATTAATGGATTCGGATTATAATTTGGCCTTTATTTATTTATCTGAAGTGATCGTATATTGTTGTATTATCATGCTTGGATTGTTTTCTTTTGGGTATTAGCCTTAGTGCATGGTTACCTTACTCAATACATAGCATACTGACCACCCGTTTTATGGGTGTTGCTCATTTCCATGAGTAGAAGACCCATCTGACTTTGCGTAGGTGGGTGATATGTTTTTCGATGCCTTCGATATTCATGAGGTATCAGGCGGGGCTGAGTATTGAGTTGGACATGGCATAAGAATCGAGAGTGGTGCGGTTGGATTTCCCTTATATGATTTTCTAATTATGTTTTGAGTTTCCTAGATTCATCTTTTACCGTTTGTAAACTTATTTCCTCTTAAGGAACTTTGACTATGTACGCTAGTTTATGACACTTGACTCCGCACTCTGGTTAATATATTTTAATGGTTTTATGTCTATTTGAAGTCTTGCTTGGGTTTAATTTACGATGATTATTAAATCCTTTTCAGCCTTAGCACTTGGTACTAGAACGATAGGAATGAACCGGTCTGGTACTAAGTGTGGTAGTAACATTTCCAAAATTCATAGGTTCTAATTCATTTAATTCCGTTTAAAAAAAATATTAATCAATTTTGGGGTGTTACACGTAGCGTACTGACCAGCCGTTTTATGGGTGATAATCATTCTCATGAGCAAGAGACCCTGTTTCTCTTGTGTAGGTCTCAAAATATATGCTAGATGATTATGCTTCCTCTGATGCCTTATGTGGGGATGAGTGACTTCATCTATATTAAGGGTTGGGTGAAGAGTAATGTTATCAAATAATTGTATTTATCAGGATACCTTTTTGGACTCTTGATCCATGTTATTCCCTTCTTTTGTATTTTTGTGTATTGTAACTCGGAGTTAAACTCTAAACTCATTATGGTATTATAAATTTTTGTTCTCGTTTCTAATTTCCTTTCGTTACTATAAATTTTTTAACCTTGTGATTGATGTAAGGATGGTTGAATAAACAAGACCTATGTCAATTACGACGAGAACCCCCAATATTTTACTAATTTACTTCTGCAATAAAATAAAATTTTTCAATAGTAAAAATTGGGGTGTCATAATTAATGATCCTTTTGGTAGACCCATTGTCCCTAAGGTGGATGGATCCAAGTAGTATATGTAGCAAAGGGTTTTTTTTCTAGGTAGAACACAAGGATAATTAAGCTTCTTGTCAGGTATGATTTTGAGGGCTGGTTATGCTTTATCCAGTGATGAGATTGTGGTTGATGTGCCTGAGTTAGTGTATTACTTAGAGGCCATTGTTAGTTTTGATTATGTTAAGTGGTGTACTAATACAAAAGAAGAGATACAATCTCTTTTGAAGAATAAGACATATGAACTTTTGAAGGTACCTTGGAAAATGAAGATAGTTGATTGTAAGCGGATGTATGAGTTCAAATAGTGAACCCCAAGAGTAAAGTGATCATATGCAATCATGATAAAAAATGTATTTACTAATCATAGGAGAATTTGTGAAAAGGTGCTAGAGAGGTTTCATATGATAGATGTAAAGCTTATTAGTTCTCTATTGGCTACTCGTTTTAAATTATCCGCTTTGGATTGCCCCAAATCTAAAGATTATAAGGAATTTATTGCCATGGTTCCCTATTCTAATGTTGTGGGTTATATTATGTTTGCTATGATTTGTACAGAGCCTCTTATTTCTCAAGCCATTAGTGTTGTGATAAGGTATATGGAAAATCCAACAAAGGCTCATTGGAAAGCGATGAAGTATTTTAAGGTACTTAAAGGGTATAACATCAGCTTGTTTAGAGTATAGAAGGCCAGTTGATGTGTTAGATTGGTTTGTAGACTCTTATTATGGAGAAGAACTTCATAATAGAAGGTCCACAAGTGGTTATATTTTTGTCATGGTGGCTCAACAATAATTTGGAGGTCTTCCATACAAGATATGGTAGCCTTATCTACTATAGAGGCTGAGTACATGGTTGTGAATAAGGTTTATTAGTGGGGCATCTACTTGGAGAGCTAATGCGTGAGCTTCGATTTTATCATGGTGTTTTGGTCATTTGAAGTGATAGTTAGAGTGTTACCTATTTGGTGAAGATCTAGAATTATTTCCACCATCAAAAGAAGTACATTGATATCAGGTACCATTTTATGTGAGGTATTGATACTAATGGCAAAGTTATATTAGAGAAAGTGGCTATCTTGGTGAATCCAGCTGATGTGATAAAGAAGTCATTGACTGTGGGTAAGTTTGAGAATTACTTCAAATTGATTGGTGTTCATGGGACATGAAGCCCTTTGGAGGGCCAGGGTTTTTATATAGATCTTTCATGCTACGAGTCATAAATAGTGTACCAAGGTGTAGAGCTATGAGCTTTTACTAGATATTTGGGGCACAACATAGTTTGGTTTTGTTTATGTAGGTTACTAAAGAAGATGTAGCTTGGAGTGTTTATTGTGTGGAAAACATGGGGGTGGTATGTTATTTAGCATGAACTACATTTTTCCACTAGAATTTCTAAGATATTTTCTTGATAAGAAGTTGAGAGTAATGAATAAAACACGGAGAAATTGTGTTTGCTAATCACGATTCATGTTATATGGCTCTTCTACTAAATGATCCACTTTGATTGTAGGGTTTCATATTGATATAAAAGGGTCACAATGAAACCCTAATCACCATTGAATATGTTGTTATCTTCTCCTATTTTATGTTATCTTTGATATTTATATAATTATTAGTATTTGTGATCGATTAAGATATTTATTATTTATCTTTCTTATCATCACACTATTACACATGATAAAGATCTTTGGTTTTCCCTATTTTTCTGATTGTTGAATTTATCAGTTAGTTCTCGTGTTTTTGATCATAGATTAAATCTGATCCTATCTTATCTCAAATTGGTTGTCACTACAAAAATTTTATGTATGAAAATTTTGGGATGTTACATTATTATTCTAAAGTGCTTGGGCACATCATCAACTTAACTTTAGTGCCCATCTAAGCAAATTTACATATCAACATGATGCCGCAACTCTGTTCCTTCCTGGGTTCCATCTTTAGACCCAACTAGTAATTCATCATGTAGCAGTAGATGAAGGACCATGTAATACCACACGCATTAGGACAGAAGTAAAGATGAATAATGAACGAATGGGTCGGTACTATTATTGGTTCAAAGAAAAAAAGATTGGTATAATGGATAAAGATACTAGTTTTGATAGGTGGAATGATGTCTACTTACTGATAGGTGAGCTTACTCTTTCCCCTAGAGAAGAGGAGGATGACCAATCCCTACTAGCATTGATTTTGGGATAGTTAGTGGTGTTAAGACTTTTATTTAGTTACTAATTTTAGTTTGTTATCAAGCTGTTTTTCTAGTAGTCTATTACAAATAAATCATCAACAAATCTATAGTAATAAAGTAGATAAAATTCTACAACAAAATATTACACTCAAATCCAAATTAATTACATTACAACAAATCATCAACCAAAGTATCCCCTTAGGTTGACATGGTTGACACTCATACCCAAATTCATTTTGATATAGCTGAATGTTATTACAATATGGCTCATTGTATCTATAAATGCTTAGATTATCATGTATATACCATTTATTAGATATAAATGGTAACATTGAGTTTTCCATGAAGTTTATCTACCAATATATAAAATATCATAACACGAGTGTGCATAGTATATTATATGGAAAATTGTATGCATAGGAAGTAAGAGGCATACCGATACCTAATGTGACAAATTATTAACACTTAAGCTGGTAATGGTCTAATTAGGTTACTAAACGTTTGGTAGAGCTTTGTGTGGTAAATATGTATCCAATCCCAAATGACTTAGGAAACTAGATACCACATTATACATCATCGTGAAGATAAACCCAAAGTGAGGATACTGCCAAAGTTTCTCCATCGGAGATGACCCCCTCTAATAGATTAGGTGTTAGATATCTTCAACAATGGGATCTAGGATTTCATGCTCATAGAATCCCTAATTCCCTATATATTATCCCTTTAACATTCAACCATTCTTCTTTGATTCCAAGGAGTTGTAGGCTGCAACTTCTCTATATCCACTATTTCCATCACCTAGAACATCACACAATGATTCTACCCATAGGAGCATAACTCCCTAGATATCATAGGATCATAGGAAATTATGGATGGTTTTATGAGTCCTCTTAGTACTATGCCTTCCACTACCACTTCTTCCTTAATTTGATCAACCAGGGGAAGAACAATCTCTATCAGGGGATGAAAGACCATGTCCTTGACTTGATAAACCTCATCCTCTAGGTGATTCTGAATAAGCATATTATATGTACTTTCACTCTAATGGTTCCTTCCGTGTGCTACTACAAGGAAAACCTTTATTTTGTTAAACATCCGACTTTATCAAACTTGTCGTAGTAGGTTCAATAATATCATTAATTAGATTATAATAGTATTGTAGATGTGATGGAGAATTTTTTAGCATCATTTACACCTTTGACATAATGTTACAAGTAAAGAGACATGTAAATGGATGAATAATTGAATCATTGAAAGAAAAAAAAATCACTTGGTTTGACATAAGTGAATGTCTTCTAGAATTAATGCATCAATTCGATAGGTGATCTTGTTTGTATTGAAATATATCATTGGCACAAGGTAGACTATGTATCAATCTTAAGTAACACCCACACTTTAAGGGGTTGGTACCAACCATATCGCATCTCTTACTTTTATCCTCAATGAATTTCAACACTCTATGATATATAGCATATATGAGCTCCTTAATCAATATTCCATCTGTAAAGTGATGTGGAGTAATTACCCATGGTTATTCCAAATCTTTCTTCAACTCATTGATTTGGAGTCAAATCAATGTGTCAGTATTTGGGTATAATGTGCTTTGAAACTTTATATGACACAATTATATATATATTCATCTTACCATGCTCACTTTTCACCCTAAAATTAAAATATAAATTACAAGTAATGGTTATTTAATAATAAGATAAATGATCATAGATATTCACAACAACGAAATTGCACTTGTTAGTCATATGAGTGCCAAAGTGAAGAATTTTATCAATCCATATAGAATTAAACCCCTCATTATAGGCATTCAATTAGGTCTCATATTCATCTTGTATTAGATGTAAAAATATTCCCTATGTGTTGTGTATTAGAATAAGCTCATTCTCATCTATCTTCAGTGTAGTTGCTTGTTCAATCTTCCTCCATTTAAACTGGGAAATATTCTTGTGATGCTACACTTGCCAACTTTTTTGTAGCATAGGAGAGAACATTGTAACTAATGTGCCATCTATATAAGAAGGGGGTCGCATTAAGAATTTTTTTTGCCACTATTGGTGTCAGTCTTAATTCCCTATCAATGATTACTACATTTGACTAATGCGGCTACATAAATCTATTTACCTTATCAAGCACCCATTTATAGCTATTTTTATTTTTCTTCATTATAAACCCTAAGGTAATGTTAAAATTCTTTCATCTAGACTCTAAATCAACAACCTCCAAGGAATGAAGGCTCTACTTATTGGTTTTGTATATGCAAACAAAAAAGTGACATATGGAAATGAATGTAACAAAGTAATAGAATCTAGGTGCGCAAATACATTATTACTAACTAAATCAGAGTTGGTAAATTAACGATGCCATGAATGATGTTCATTCATTTCCATGAATTGCAATAACTATTACATAATTCTATGTCCCATCAAGCTCTATGCCCTAAACTTATGTCTAGCGTTTAGACTGACCTAAGTGTTGCTATAATGCCTTACCCTAAAATCCTTCAAAATGTATTCATAATTATGTTGGCATAAGAGAAATTGGTTTTGGTTTGGAAAAGAGATTGAAAATTGGGTAAGCATATGAATTTTAGGTGAACCGATCATCTAGTTTTCCAAACTGATCACATGTGCGACTAGGGAATTACATTTTTATTTCTAGGATAACCAATCAATGAGTTGCCCAAACAAATTGATTGGTTATACTAAGATTTTAGATCCTTTTATACGTTGGCTTTGATTCTCTTTCCAATGTTATGAAAACTTCTAATTATTATCTCTTCACTCTAATAAGAATATTTTGATGCTTTGGAATTATTTTTATATTATTTACATTTTTCTATGATTTTATTTAACTACAAATTTTCTAAAAGAACTTTTGAGGTACTTTCTCTTCTATTCTCCCTCTCCTTCACTTTTCTCTCTCCTTTGGCAGCCATGGTTGCGTACAAAACTTCTTGTACATTCTCCCTTGAATTACCTACCTTTTTCCACAACCCGATTTCACTCCACCTCTTTTATCTTTATCATTCCTTTTTACACTTTGGTTCTCCATACTTAACCAAAGTTAACTATCCCTCTCTCCTCCCCTTTGATATGTCAAGCCCAACCCTTTTTATGCTTCATTTTTTGATTAATTTGGACCTTAGCCGCCAACATATGATATTCTTTATCTCTTTCCCTCAGGTTATTCTGCTAAGTGTTGAGCAAACCCTCATCCCCCCTTTTCCCTTCTATTAGAAAAATAAAAGCTTTGCCTATTAAATTCCTTACTTAGGTAGTTGTTTTATCTCCTTTTTCTCCTAATCTTAGCCATAGTTCTCCCTCATTTTTCCTTTTAAATAAGGAATAATTAATATATAGAGAAAGGTTAAAGGCCATATCTTTTCTCCTCTTTGTAAGTTATTAATGAGAGAAGGTTGAGTCATACTTCTTCTTTTCTTCTTTTTATGGTTTTGATTTTAATGGGTTTTAAAAGGAGTTTTGATTGTTTTGATTCTTTATTTTGTTAGAAAATCAAGAGTTTTGGTAGAGTCCATCAAGTTAGAAGTATATTCTTGTGCCAGAAGATTTAGCTAGGAGATAAGCCATCCTTATCTGTAATATGACTATGGATTTGTTTTGTTCATTGTGGTTTCATGTTCTTGGTGTGTTATATGATATATATGTGTATTATTTTTAAGTACTTGAATTTGAGCATGTGGAATAATTATACCTTTGGAATTTAGAACATGTTTTTGGTATTTTGATATTTAGCATGAATTTGGTGAATTTAGCATGAGTATGATGTGACATGATTTCCTATTATGTATCTATGTGATTTTAAGTGTGTAGTGGGACTTCTTATATGTTTTACAACATAGGAGTATGACATAATTATTATGGAAAGCATGCAATATTTTTAGTTATGTGTGGTATGTCTATATTTAGGTGTTGTTTTTCCCAGATCATTTGAATGGTGGGCCAAACCCATTGATTAGTGTGTGGGATAGTTGATCGGTTTGATGAACACATGGACTAGTTCCATGAATAGTCGATCAATTTGAGATACCCATCGATTGGTTTTGTGAATAGTCAATCAGTCTTAGAGACCCATCAACTATATATTTTGTGATTGTAGTGGTTTTGTTATATGCCAAAATACATCAGTTGGTTCAACTAAACCCATTAATTGGTTCTTATTAACAATTTATTGGTTGATCCAACTTATCGAATGTTTTTTTGGTGATGTTTATTTCTCTTTGGGTTTGCTATTCCCATCCCAATCAACCGGCTCCCACCTGATTTCACCATGCTTATTTATTACTTGTTGATCTTTCATTGGGGTTCCTATTTTAATATTTCCATTAGTTTGTGACATTATTGCTAATGTCAGTGTATGCATCATTTGCTAGTTGCTTCATTTTGTCTTGCATCGAATAATTATAAGGTGATGATCACATCTATCTCATGCCTAATATGGCGGTAACATTATCCAATTTTGTTTTAATACGTTTCCACATCGTCTTCAACATAATATTTCAATTTAAAATTTGGGGATGTTACAACTACAGTATCATCTCCATCACCCCATTACAACTTGTTGATAATCTCATTGGATTTGACATTTATCAAGGCTAGTTCATGATTCATCTTGCATTCTTTAGGTGACAAGTAACAAATGACATGCGAACGAACAATTCTCTAATTACTTTCCTAATTTATGATTATAAAGACTACATTTAACCTTGAATCTCCAACAACCACAAGCATCTTTCCTTCCACATATTATGAATTCACATCTATACTTTTTGGATCCGATAGATCGAACACTTTTTGGATTCATTGAAGGTTGTCTTTTATATGAACACTTTCTATCACAATGCATCCAACCCTACATTCTTTTACCTCTTGATACCCAAATCCATATTATGTGGCCTTTCGATTTATTTAACTCATCAAATTAACTATTCAGGATCACTAAACATCTTATCCATTGCAAACATTCCACTCCAATAAGTATTGAATGGATCTTGATTATGTCATTAACAAAATAAATTATAAAAATTTAAGGAGTTTATAAATATAAAATGAATTAAAAATAATGAAAACGAAGGGGGCTTCTAAGTAATTGGCTTGATGGGTTGGGAGGATATTGTGTAACTAACTGCTAAGATTGGCTTAGAATAGGTGAGTGAGCTGTCGAGAAGACCCATATATGGGTGAAACACCCGCCCATCAAATCTTCTAATGGATGAGTGGTTCATTCCTTGGGGTGATCCATGAGTAAATGATGCGGGTCAAAAATTTACAAAAAGAAAAACGATGCAACATAATTTTGTCGTGTTCCTCTTGGCTGAAAAAGCCTATTATGTTTTTCCATGATTCTTTTTTTTGGTAAAAATTGAATGAAATGAGTTGAAGATTTATGGAGAATAAGATAGAAAAGAGAAGTGAAAAAATGAGGGGGGGGGGTAAAATGGTCAAACAAATAAAAATATCTTTTTCAAGGGGTGTCAACTCAATAGTTTAGGTGTGTATGTAACATGTCACATTTTAAGGGATTACACTTTATAAATAGTGATCCTGTGTGGTAGGATTTTTATATATGTATTTATTTATAATGTAGCGAATAGTTCATTTGGATTATTGTTGATTTTATATAAAATCAATCATATGGTTATCATGAATTATTCATTGCATGTAAAATTCTATGACCTTGTACATTATTGATCATTTGGTTGAATTGAATCCATGCATCAAAAGAGGAAGAACAAAAGAATAGGGTTGTGTCAGAAGGATAAGATTAAAAACCTAATAACTAAAATTTGTTCAACATAAGTTTTAATGATCCAAATAGAATATTTGTAATAATGATGATGTACACATATAAGTTAGTGCATTACATAGGTTCATGTATTAATACGGTAAAATTTTTCTAAAATATAAAAATGTATATCGTGTGATATCCCTTAGTTTTATTCCCATAATTATGCATTATGCTTTTCTCATTTTTTGTCGTTCTTATGTCAAAGCAGTATCCTTATTATGTATAGAGATAACATGTTATGCACCAATGGCTTTTTAATCACATTTTGTCATCATATAAGGAATTCCATATGACATAATGAGTGCTACATATATCACATGATTCTATAAGAATAAATTATATTATAAAAATCTAATTATCTAAGTCTTAATTGCCTTAAACCTAATCCATAAAGAACAAGTCAATACACACTAAATGACAAATAACAAATAATATTGTGAAAATTTTATTTGTTATATATAAAATAAAGTATAAATTTCATTATGATATTTGACATACAACTCTACCGGTACCTTATCTTTTAAATATTTTTACTTCCTAATTTATTATTATTTGGGTACCTAAATAGAAGTATATGGGTAATTTGTTTTTATTATTATTTATGTACACAAGTGAAAGTAATTATTAAGGTTATTAAAAATAGAAGTACACATAAAATGCTAGGTCAAATGTCTGAATGACTAAATATAATTTATCAAATATTAAATTATTAATGAATATACATGCTTCATTTATTTATTTTTTCTATATAAAAATACTGATGCACATAAACTTTGTTTAACTCACCGTTTTTGTTTTAAAAATATTTCTTTATTTTTATTTCTACACCATCATTTTTTAAAATGCACATAAATATATTTTATAATTTTTTTTTATTTCTTCTCGTTTTCACACTCGTACAATACCGTGTGCAAGAGCTTGAAAAATCAACATCCGTCATTACCAAGATCCAGTGACTTAACGGCATTAAAAAAATAAAAGAAAAGGTAATGATACCTAATGTTACCTAAAGCTTTTGACTAGTGCTTATTTATTTAATTAACAAAGTATTAATATTATATGCGTATGTAAGTTAAGAGAATCAAACTCTTCAGTTGTGGACAAATCATGCGGCCATAATGTGATTTGATTGCGATAAGCCCTGCCTTTGTATAGCTTAAATTACTCTCAATAATCATAATAAAGTAGGGCCACAATGAATAGGCATGCCATAAGGAAAGAGTGCGAGTGACAAGGAAAATAGCGGGGCCTCCGACTTGAGAATGCAAGAAAATCAAATGAAACATCCACTAATATTTTGTACTCTTGCAGTTAATCTTTACTTGGAAGAGATCGCAGAATCATAACTTTGGATGAAAATTATTGAGGGACAGTAAAGGTTGACGAGAGAGGAAGTAGACTGAAAAACTAGGACAATAATGAATGAGGGTCAGTTATGTATAGCCTTTTGTTTCTTGCTACTTGTTAACAAAAAAAAAAAAAAAAAAAATGCAGCCACCATCTCCACTGCCGCAACCATCATAGCCATTCATGCCCTACATCAACGGCCACCGTTGCAGCTCCTACCACTGCCGTCACCACCATTGTAGCCACTACGAGTAAGGATATTTCTACATAGGTCCAAACTAAAAGAGTAGACAAAAACTTATGAATTTTGGTCAAGATCCATCTTGTTATCGTGGTCTTCAATCTGCAAGATGATTAATCGACTCAAATTTGTTCTAGCCTGGAGCTAATATTTTGTAATTTTCAAAGTTTCGGTCTTGTTCGATTTGAATCGAACTCAACTTATATATATATATATATATATACTTTTTAATAAATAAAAAAAAACTAGTCAAGCTTAATTTTACACCAACAAAAATAGGAGTGTTTATTAGCACAAAACTAATAGAATAATAGGCTTGGAACTTGGTTAAGGGCCAGATATTTTCAAAGCTAGAACCAATACCATGCTTTTTGGTAAAAAAAAAATTGATTTTTATGAAAACATGCATTCTTTTAGTAAATTATTAATGATTTTTGGGATCAAAATTAAAGATTGAAATAACAAATTTAATCTATAGAAAATATGAAATAACCTGTTAATTAGACAAAATTTTCAATTCGAATAAGTTTTTACACACTTCTAAATGATAACCCCCAATAATTGCCCTTGTCTCCATCATTGACACTACTACCATCAAGATCACCACCACCTATCATCGCTAGGACTTCATGATTCATTTTTGATTAAAAAAATTGGTATGCAAATTTAGGATTCCAATCTATATTGATTTTATTAGTGTGTTGTTCAACTTGTAAATTAAATATTCAATCAAATCTAAACAGGACTCAATACTTGTTATTTTATTCAAAGAAATGTGTAACTTTATCAATAAGTGAATAAACAACTATGTTTGGCACTTCGGTCTAGCCCAAAATTGAGTTTTGAGGTATGATACTTGTATAGAGAGTTTAAGGAATACTAGATAGTATTCCGAAACAGTCATCTTCATTCTCGTCACCGTAGTCAGGAGAGTTTGATAAAGATGGTGATTGGGTTTTGTTTTGCAAAAGGGTTTGGCTGATGATAGTAAGGTATTCTTCCTTAGTCTTGGCTACAGCAAGTTGTGCTACTCTGGCAGATTTTTGAGCTAGGAATTGAGTATGTGAGGGGCTCAAAGGAATTTGGGAGATTGGTTTTTTAGCTTTCTGGGTTTTTGCCCATTTTTAGTTAAACTATTTTGAAATTTTTTCAAAGGCTTAAAGCTTGTTCCACCATTTAATTTTAAATTGGTAAACAAGTGTTGGGATATAGTCAATATCATGTTGTTCAACTATCTAAGAAAATACCCAAGGATAAAAGAAAAATCTGCAGAAATGAAAGATAGGCGATAACTGTCTATCTTTCGGAGAGGGATAAAAAAGGGTTTTGAAGGTATCTAATGCTACAGATACCTAGGGTGGTAGGATGGTAGGATAGGATCCAAAATCTTTTCACCATTTGATGAACCAAATAGGTACATTAGATTGTGAAAAGTTTTGGAATAAAATTAACCACGAATGACCCTTCATGTTGTTTTGGGTATAAAAGGTGCTATACCAAGCCAGTTGATAGTCCCAATAGTTATAGATGAGGGTGGAATTTAGGAAAGTTTTGTAGGAGTCTGGGAGCCATTTAGGTAATTCGAGGGCCTTGCCCCAATATGTAGGGAGGAGGATTTTATGGATTTATAGGTCAAATAGGCTATTTCATTTTATGTGTCATGGTGGATAAAGTGTTTGAAGGATGTAAAACCGATATGTTATAGGATGGCTATGTAATGTGGCATTGGTTTTGAAATGTCCCATGGTTTGAAGAACCATCCAAAAAACATCTTTTGTAAAGATAAAAAGGGATCATGGTAATGAAATCCATCTTCAAAATTGGTAATAATATGAAAATAGGGCTTTGTGAAATATTCAGAAGGTTTTTGAAAATCCTTTTGTTTTTGAAAAATTTATTTTAATGAACGTTTTGGCAATATGGTCACATTTGATGAAGATAGTTTTGAAATTAAATTTTGAGAGGGGTTTTTTGAGGAAGATCCCTCCTCTATTTTTAAAATATTTTGAGAAGGGGTTTTTTTTATTATAAAAGAACCCTCCTCGATTTTCAAAATAGGGGAAGAAATTATACCTTTGTCCAGAGATAGAATATCTACATTAGTTGATGAAGCGTTGTCAAGGATTCAAGAAATTTTAACAATTTGTCTACCTAGATTTGGATTTCACTTTGTTTGCTTATACCACGGGCATCCCTAGTATCAGAGCCAAGGGAGAAAGTTAGTGAAGGTATGTCCTTTCATTGCTTGGTTTTTCCATTACTGTGTGCAATTCTGAGTCATTTAGAGTCTATCTATTTTGGTGATAAGTCCTAAAATTGGCAGTAAATCCATGCATTAGACTTCTGTAGGAATTACGTATAGTTGTGTACAGAGCAAACATGAATCTATTTTTCCGATCTATCTCTTCCTCTAATAGTAGGAATTCTGCAAAATATAACGAAAACATAGTTAATACTGCAGAGTATGAATTTGAAGATTTCTAAGGATCAGTTACCTGGAAACTTCCTAAAATTCAAAAAGAACTGATTTACAAAACTTTAAAATGGTATGATTTTCAAAATAACTTCATTATCAAAACTAAAGAATGAGATATTTAAATTTTAAAACCTTTTGAAAACAATCAAACTTCTTTAAAAAAAGTCAATAAAAAAGCATATCAATAGTGGATTTAGATACATACATTTAGGCCTCGTCTAGGTAGGATTCAAACCCCTGACCATGGAAGGATTGAATACTTCAATCATTGCTATCCTACGAGATGGCAGACTCAAAAAATTTAAAGATTCAATTTTAGGAACCGTTGAATCTAGTTTATGCAATGACCCTATTTTTTTCAATTGTTTTCCAAAAATTTCCCCTTCTTTATCTAATCCTAAACTTATGCATTCTCTTACCCTTCAAGTAAAAACACACAGGTATTAGATGCTGGAAGGATCAATATCTGTGGCTATAATTTATCGTATCCGCTACAAATTTATGAAAATTACGTTAAAAACAAACGCTAAAATTCAAAGCATTAAAGGTGAGACCCTTTTTCTCCAAACTGACCCAAGCAAAGCAAATGTGGTTGTTCCTCAAACAATTAGATAGAGGGAAATTACCCTTCTAAATGACTGGCTCCTAGAAAATGCTGCTCTATCTCAGGATGAGCAGCCCTAGCCCTCTACTGATCCAAATACTAAGCTAAGACAAATCATCTAGTTCTCAAATGGAACGGTCGAACTTAGCTTCTAAAGGTATCAAAATATTAGATACTCTGATATGACCTCAAGTTCATCTACTCTAGACTTAGATAGAGTATCAAATCTCCCGCCCGTTATCAACCTTTCTGATGACCAATGCAGAAACTCTATTTCTGACCCCTAGAGTACCTCATTACAAATTACAAAATATGATACAAGAATTACTCATTCTGTCTATACAAGACAAAATCAATCCAAAAATGTTGAAGATCAGACAAATCTAGAATCTCCATACATTTCTGAACAAAGCTCAAAACCCCCTTCAGAAGTAGCTTCTCATCCTGAGTCACCTAAATTTTCTGATATTATTGAGAACCTAATAAACGTTCTTGAAAAATAATTCAAAATTAATAAAAAATTCCTTTAAAATTTGTTTATGCTTAACATAATTTAGAGAAAAGAAACTGGTTTTCCAAAAATTTTCATAACCAACGTCAAGAAATTCAAACAAAATTTTATACTTTTCTTGAAAATGAAAAGGCACACGTTCTTTTCTTTGACCATTTTAAAATGTATGCTAAACAAAATAATATTAGCTTTCCTTTTCAAACTATAAGTCCTATTACAACCTGAAACAAAACCAAAACATGGAAAACTGATAAAGGAACGGTCGAGTATGACCATCCTCCCCTACAAAACATAAAGCTAACTTTTGGTGAGAATACACTAGAATTAAGACCACTTAGGATGCCAAAAGAAGAAGAAAATGAAAATTAAAAAAATTCTTCTTCAAAATACTTACTCCAACATTCACTTGAACACAATTGGTTCACAGCTAACAAAACTAGATAAACAAATACAAAAAACTATCCTCCCTATGTTCCAAGCTACATCTATTCCTCAAGATACAAAAAGAAAGAAATTGTATGTCTTCAAACTATTTTAGGTTTCGAAGGCAATCCAATAAAACATTCAGGTTGGAAAAGCAAAATTCCTCCAATCCATTAAAGCCCAACTTAGCCATATAACCCCGACATCTTCTTCAAACAAGGTTCATATCCCTGATACACCTGACCTAAACACAAATTCACAAATAAACACACTAGGAACCTCAAAATTACCTCAACAAACAGATGACGAAGAGGCTGAAGAACCATTCCTCTCGTGCTTCTATGAAAGGAATGTATCCTCAAGGATGATCATTTCCAGACATACACCCTGATTTTAGCATTGAGATGAGGCCAAACAAAATGGTCCAAACAAATTATAAGGCTTTCTCTCTATACGAGTGGAATATATATGGGATATTAGAATATCACATTCTGAACCTTCTAAAACAAATGACAATGGCGACTAATACCTATAAAACCCAATTTGGCACCTCTGACAAGGCCATAGTAGAACTACTCATTGTACGGCTCTCTAACCAACTCAAGGGTTGGTGGGATTTCCACCTCACCTCTAAAGAGAAAAAATCTATTCTTAACGCTGTCAAGATGGAAGAAGATGCAATATTATATTTGAAAATGGTGATGTCTGCTCTAATGCGGTGGACTCTCTAATCCTTTCCATATCTTTACAATTTGTTGGTGATCCTTCGCACCTCAAAGATAATAATGCAGAACTCCTTTCAAACCTTCACTGTAAACGCCTCAGTAACTTCCAGTGCTACAAAAACACCTTCCTTACTAGAGTTATGCTTTGGGATGACTCAAACCAACCATTTTGGAAAGAAAATTTACTTGTTAGTCTTCCACCACTCCTTCCACCACTCCTTGGTGAAAGTGTCAGGAACAAAATCAAAAAATCTCATGGTAACTAGATTCCTTATAATTGGTTTACCTCTGGAGAACTCATTAGCCTGACCCAAAAGGAAGGTCTTAGGATTTGTCAAGACCTTAAGCTTAAAAAACATCTAAAATGGGAGATAAATAAAACCAGACAATTTGGTGGACTTAAAATAGTAGAACTAAAATGGTTATTGTAAACCAACCTATCGCCATTATAAAAAATCAAAGAAATAATTGCCTGCTCCTCAAACACAACAACAATTATCTTATTATAAAAAATCTCAATTTGGTGGAAAACAACCTCAAACCATCTCCCGCAAACCTTCTAATAGGGATGTTACCTACTACAAGTGTGGTAGGAAAGGTCATATCTCAAGATATTGACAATTAAATAAAAAAATTTGAGAATTGAATCTCGATGAAGAGGCATTAGGAAATATTCAAAACCTCCTAATTGAATCCTCAGAAAATGAGTCTCAAGATGAAAACCTCTATGGATCAGGTCTTCAAATTGATGGAATTGCTTCATCCTCCTCCTCTACAACTGACTACGAAGATGAGGATTTCTCAAAGCAAGTTAATGTCCTCACCAAAGAATAGAGAATTATACTCGAAGTGATTCAACATATAAATGATCCATTAAAACAAAAGGAGTATCTTGATAGACTTCGTGAATCTCTTGAAAATGAAGATTCAAAACCATCTTCATTGAAACTTCCAACAAAACCTACAAGCGCATATGACTTAACCTCAATTTTAAAATGATAGCAAAAGTCAAAATATTCTATCCCCGCGACTTCAAAGCTTCAAAATGAAATTAAAGAAGTCGAAAATGAGTTAAAACAACTCCAACAAAAATAGGAGAATGATAGCAATATCATTCAAATACTTCTTATAAGAACCATAGAAGAATCTTCTCCTATTCTCATAGAAAAGGATGATTCAGAAGATCAATCCTTTCAACATTTATCAAATTCCCCATATTTCCTTAATGTTCTAAAGGAAATAACATCACAAAAATACATCATCAACATAATCCTCAAGATTTCTGATAATTTTCGGATCAACAATGTCGCTCTCTTTGACACAGGTGCTGATCTAAACTATATCAAAGATGGAATCATTCCAAAACTATTTCTCTCCCCAACATCTCAAAAATTATATGTAGCTAATAGCTCCAGACTTAAAATCAAGAATAAATGCAAATAATATGTTCTTTGCAATAACTTCCAAATATAATCAACTTATTTAGTAATTCCAGACATCAGTTATAGTGTAATCTTAGGAACTCTTTCATAAACTTAATTACCCTATATCAAGTTGATCTAAAAGGAATATCCTTCAAAATGAAAGGAAAAACAAATTTATTCTCTTTTCGGGAAATACCAAGAATAAAAAAATTGAATCTTCTCAAAGCAAATTCAATTTACCATAACCAAATAAACCTCCTTATTCGGGGAAAACAAACTCATCTATGCTTTCTCAAGTAGGATGTTACCCTTGCAATAATCCAAAGCCAATTAGAATCCAAATTTGTTAAAACAAAGATTCTTGATTTACAAAACCAAATCAAAAAAGAAATCCGTTCAGATCTACCAAGTGCTTTTTGGTCAAGAAAATAGCACATAGTAGATCTACCTTATGAAGATTCATTTTCTAAAAAAAAAAAGCTTCCACAAAAGTTACGTCAATTTAGATGAATGCTGATTTAGAAAAACACTATTGATATGATATTATTGATTTGGAAAATAAAAATCTCAAAGCTAAATCAAGATCTCCCTGGTCCTATGCTGCTTTCTATTTCAAAAAATAGTCTGAAATAGAATGAGGAACTCCTCATCTCGTCATAAATTACAAACCTTTAAATACTGCATTGAAATGGATTAGATATCTAATACCTAACAAAAAGGATCTTCTCCAGAAACTACATTATGCACTTATTTTTTCAAAATTTGATTTAAAATCAGGATTTGGGCAAATTCAAATTTCATCAAAAGATCGATACAAAATTGCTTTTTCTATCCCCTTTGGTCAGTATCAATGGAACGTAATGCCTTTTGGGTTAAAAAAATACTCATTATGAATTTCAAAGAATTATGAATGCCATTTTTAATCCATATTCAAATTTTTGCATTGTCATATTTTCTTATTCCATAGACCATTATTTAAAACATCTTAGGACATTTGTTTTGGTCATACGAAGGAGTGGTCTAGTGGTATCAAAGTTAAAAATCTCATTGTCAGGTTCTTAGGTCATTAAATTTTCTTGGGAACCATCACTCCAATAGAAATGTCCATGGAGTTTGCATCTAAGTTTCGAGATAGGATCATAGACAAAAAGCAATTATAGAGATTCTTAGGGAATCTAAATTATATTTTATACTTTTTTCCTAATGTAAACAAAATAGAAAAACCCTTGCATGAGCATTTTAAGAAAAATCCCGCTCCTTGGTCACAAAAACATATCGATGCTATCATACACATCAAAAAATAGGTTCATCAAGTCCCTTACCTCCACCTTGCCGACCCATCTCTTCCCAAAATTGTCTAAACTGATGCCTCTGATATTAGTTACGGTGGCATACTCAAATAGATACAAAATCAGTAGGAGAAAATAATTTAGTTCTCTTTTACTCATTGGAACAATACCCAAAGAATTTATTCTATAATCAAAAAAGAGATTCTCTCGATTATCCTTTGTATACAAAAATTCCAATATGATCTTGTTAATCAAACATTCCTCCTTCACATAAACTACAAATCTGCAAAAGAAGTCCTGAAAAAGGACGTCCAAAACATTGCTTCTAAACAAATATTTGGTAGATGGTAAGTCATTCTCTTTATTTTTGATTTTGACATAGAATACATCAAAGGATAATCAAACTCCATAACAGATTTTCTGACAAGAGAGTTTCTCTAGGTAAAGTAGGAGCATGACTCTAAAGAAGAAGGGTAAGCAACCTATTTCACAGGCCATCTCAAAACCTGATCGAATCATGGAATGAGGCAACCATTGAAGATGAAGCCTCATCCTCCCAAAACCCTCAAATAAGCAAATAGAGTGATGTCCAAATCTGGGTAGACACCTTGTCAAAATCCCCTAAAGCTTTCACAATGCTTTAGCAACTAATGCAGAACATTCCATCTCCAGACAAAGGTATAATTTCTTACCCTGTTTTGAAAATCGAGGAGGTTTCTTCAACTAAAAAAGTCCCTTCTCAAAATATTTTAAAAATAGAGGAAGGATCTTCCTTAAAAATCCCCTATCAAAATCTTATTTCAAAACTATTTTCATCAAATTTGACCATATTGCAAACCTTTCATCAAAATAAAATTTTCAAAAACAAAAGGATTTAAAAAAACCTTATGAATATTTCACAAAACCCTATTTTCACATTATTACCAATTGTGAAGATGGATTTCATTAGCATGATCCTTTTTTTTATCTTTACAAAAGATGTTTTCTGGATGGTTCTTCAAACCATGGGATATTTCAAAACCAATGCCATATTACATGGCCATCCTACAACATACCGGTTCCACATCCTTCAAACACTTTATTCACTTTGACACACAAAATGAAATAGTCTATTTGACCTGTAAAATCCATAAAATCCTCCTATCTACAGATTGGGGCAAGGCCCTCGAATTACCAAAATGGCTTCTAGACTCCTACGAAACTTTCCTAAATTCTATCCTCATCTATAACTATTGGGACTATCAGCAGGCCTGATATAACACCTTTTATACCTAAAATAGTAGAAAGGGCCATTCGTGGTTAATTTTCTTCCAAAACTTTTCATAATCTGATGTACCTATTTGGTTCATCAAATGGTAGAAAGATTTTGGATCTTCTCCTACCATCTTACTACCTCAGGTATCTGAAGCATTAGATACCTTCAAAACCCTTTTTTATCCCTCTCCGAAAGATCAACGGTTACTGCCTATCTTTCATGTCTGTAGATTTTTCTTTTGTCCTTGGGTATTTTCTTGGAGAGTTGAACAACATGATATTAATGGTATCCCAACACTTGTTCGCCGATTTTAAATTAAATGGTGGAACAAGTTTCAAGCATTTGAAAAAATATCAAAACAATTTATCCAAAAATGGGAAAAAAAACCCAAAAAGCTAAAAAACCAATCTCCCAAATTCCTTTGAGTCCCTCACATACTCAATTCCTAGCTCAAAAATTTGCCACAACAACATGACTTGCTGCTGCCAAGACTGAGGAAGAATACTTTACTATCCTTAGCCAAACCCTTCTACAAAATAAAACCCAATCACCATCTTCCTCAGACTCCCCTAAATACGGTGACAAGAATGAAGACAACTATTTCGGAATACTACCTAGTATTTCTTAAACTCTCTATACAAGTATCATACCTCAAAACAGGAAAAAGACAGCCCCATAAGGACGCATCAGTCGTAAAATAGGACAAAATAAAAAAAAATAAAACAAAAGGCGGCCCCACAAGGGCACATATGTCAAGAAAAGAAAAAAAAGACAATCACTGTGGTAGACAAAAGTAAAAAGACAAATGGACGAATAATCTTTTGACTTTCGAAGATAAAAGAATCTGCTTTCGGTGCATTAGTTTTCAAAAGATGTAATTATTAGGTTAGACACATACTTTTTAAAATCTATAATTTTCATATCTGTACGACGAAGGGATCCCCAACTCACATAACTAGAGGACTTAGCCTCCGGAGCTGGGCATCGATTTTGGAATCATGCAAAAAATTCTCTCATTTTCTCTCACAAAAAATGATTATTGTTAGACAATTAAAATTTGAGTTAATTATTAGGTTAATTTCAGGTTATTTTTGGCTTCAGATTGAGATAAAATATGTATTTATAAATCATGATCATCGTTAGATTAAAATTATTCCGATAAAATTATTTAAGTTGCATGAGCTTTACCGGGTGTAACGGGGAACAAACAATAGTGTGTCAAATAGAAGCCTACCCTCAAGTTGTCACCAACATTTATCGGTACCCTCTACGACAGAAAAACACAATACAACCAAATTGGTGAAGATAGTAGTAAATTGGTGCATTTTTAGTTGGCATAAGACGATGCCATCTTAGGGTCTGAAGCAAGTGGAACGTGTGAAATCTAAAAAGAAAAAAAGAAAAGAAAAAAAGGGTTTGTGGCGGACCATATGACAGCAAATGCGGCCCTGTCATCGCCATGGAATAATCTATTCCCTCGATGTTCACGTACAGAGCAGCGGTGCGTTGGCTAGAGTAGAGAGTGCCATGACTCATGGATCCAAAGGAATGATTGTTCTCAAAAAAATAAAAAAAAATAAAAAAAAATCCACCACTTTCTGGGAACAGTTTGGTGGCCCATTAAATCTTACGTAGGGTCTATTGCTGCAATCCGCCGGTCATAAACTTAGTTGGGGAGAGACTTTTCGCCACCGCAAGTCCGCAGCGGCCTTTCATTATTAACAATTATTGGGAGATGAAAGCAAATGGCAAGAGCCATATTGAAAACTTTTGGAAGATACCATGGGCAGTTGGGCACATATTGTTACGCATGGTATTGGTTCTTTATGGTATTTCCATACTAGCTTCCGATCAATTAATATATGGTTTAAAATTAAAGTTTGAATGCAATTTATTTATTTAAATAAATAAATTAAATAAAACTTTTTAATGAGTCGTACCGACTGTGTAAATGAGTTGGACTTGTGAAATTATTGTTATAAATTAATCAAACCTAAAAAATTTTATGGTCGGATTCAAATTAGTTAATAAACGAGTTTAAATATTAAATATTAAATATTAAATTTAATTTATCTAATTAAATTAACGAGACGAATTAGCTCGCAGACAATTTAAATTATTTACATTTCTAAATCGATAATCCAGATTCTTATACACATATCAAGCAAAGAATTATTATTATTTTGACAGATTTACTTTCAATACGATTTTATAAATAAATAATTAAATAAATAGACAATATTGAGTTGTTGAGGTCCACCTTATATGTTTAAACTAAACACCCATAGATTGATAACCAACCAAGTGGGCGTGCAGCTGCAGGATTCGGAGGCCTCATCTACGATCATGGCGGCCGATGGGATACAGGAAAACAGGCCATGAACTTACTTTAATGCAGTATGCTGCGGAGCGAGTACTGTCATGTTGTAGTTATCTGCGTCTTGATTCGCAAGGGCTTCCTTTTGATGCGATAGGGAGGTGCTGCTATTTTTCTTGTCAGGGCCTTGGCTCGAATTATAATTGCTGCAGCACTTCGTGTTTCATTTTCGACAGGCAAGGTGCAGTGACTGGTCTCTGTTCAAATTGTCTTTGTACTGTTTTTCTAATCAATATTTAATGTTTGGCAATTGGAAGTGATTAAATTCTTTCTTTAAAGTTTAATAAAATTCAAATTAATTGGGTTTTGAGTTGACTATGCTATTTTTTTTAATCAAGTAAATTTTAAAATAATATACATATTTTATATTAAAAAATTAATCAAAAAATGAAAAGGATAATCATAGCGGAGTCCTAAGTACTTTGCTCTTTAAATTGCAAATTGTTTTTTTTTTTTATCTTGCGATGCCATATTATACAAACACCAAAAAATAAAATAAAATCAATTTACTATTATGGATATTCATAACCCACACTTATCTATCATAACATAGTGACATCGCATGATCCGGATGGTATTTCTATCATTGTATATATCAATATATATATGTTCATACTTAAAATTAACTAAAAGTTTGTATTGGAATATTTTTTTTTGGTCTTTATCTCTTATGCATGGGATGTTTTTTTTTTGTATTTTTATAATAATACTTTTCTTATTCTTACGGCCTAAATTTTATATTTAGCACAAGGACACCAAAATGTTTGAGATAACATAACCCTCTAGGAAATATAAATAGTCTTCTAGCAAAAACACGTAGGTTTAGGTGATGGGCTAATAATTTCTCAATCGTTAGGCATTTGTGGACTTAAGATAGAGTTCGATGCACTTTCATTGTTATCTTTCTTATCAAATCTATATGCCTCACCTCTGGGCTACTTTAATGGTGGACTATAGGGCACTCATTAGGGACGACGTTGATGTCCACCACCAGCAAGCATACACATCGCCAAGAGAATGTCATGGTGGATCGTCTTGCAAACATTGCGACTATTTTTGATGTATCTGTCATTTTTTCTAATGCTTGTCTCATTCATGAGTGGCACTCTAAAATTCACATCAGAAAATTTTTACTTTTAAGGGCTTGTTTGGTATGAGAGTAATAGAAATATAAAATTTTTCCCCTATTTTATATCTTTTATATTAAATATTTGATAATAATAAATATATTTTAATAAAATATTTATTTTAGATTAAATTAAGATCCAAAATGAATATTCATTAAAACGAGAATATTTAATTTTAACTAAATTGTATAAGATATATAAAATACGGAGATAATTTTTCCATCCCTATTACCTCTTAACCAAACGAGCACTAAAAAAAGATTTGTATAAACCAAATAAAAAAAATAGAATATTATCGCCACATCCAACATATAAATAATATTATTAATATCCAATTTATACTAGATAAAAAATAAAAATAATTTTATATTCTCTAAGCAGGTAAGATAAATATCCAATTCTTAATCAATACACGATTAGAAAACCACTACTACGGAAAAAATATATAGATGGCGGTTAGAAAAGTCGTATATATGATAATTTGTAGCCGCTATCGCAACATATATTTTACACAAAGGCTCTAAAAATTGATACATAATTTATTAAATTTGGATCGACAATTATTGGCTCCATAATATATACAATGGTTTAGATAAAAACACTGCCTTATAATGTTAATATATACGCCGGTTATAAACCACAACCGTTGTATATACCCGTAACACGTAACTCCTAAACATTTCACTAAAAGAAATACACGATGGATTTTGGCTAATAAACGTCGTGTGTTACCTAATTTTTTATTACTTATGGAGCATATATGATTCTGGCTATACCATCTTCTTTCTTCCAAAAAAAAAAACTTACACATGATTTTCAAAATATTTTCATTAGCATCAATATTTGCTACATCCAAAACAAGTAGCCAAAATTCATAATATTTATGTCAAAATAAATGATTTTATACTTTCATTATATACCTTGCATACAAAATTCTTTTTCATTCATATTTACACTCTAGGTATTAAAAAAAAATAAAGAAACACATATGATCCTACAAATAGTCATCATAAAAACTTATAATAAAATCTAACCATTCTTTTTTAACTTCATTAATCATATTATTATTATCATATTTACACAACTCAAAAGGTCGATAGACCTACAAAAGATAGTAACATGTTAGTATTAATGTATATAGCTAATCATAATTAATATGAACTAAATAAAGTAAATACATACTTCTCCTTATCCTGTCCAATGTTTGTAAAAGAATTCTTTCATGAATATCATGATGTAGCATCCACAATGCACATTATATTGTTTTTATGGACACTAAAAAATAAAATATGAATTATATTGTCTTATTAGTTTCTCATACTAAATGCTTAAAATTAGATGACAATGATTCTTAAATGACATAATAACTATAAACCTTCTTTTATGGACCAAAATAAGTCTTGGATGACCTAATTGGTGTAGTAGTCTTATTTAGAAAAAAAACCTTATGGGTGTGTGTGTGTGTGACTCTAATTAATATCATTATATAGATAAATATTTACCATTCAACAAGTGACTTTGGATTGGAATGAGGATTTCAATCAATTAAATTTATCCAATATGATGTCCCTGAAGATGGTTGCAATGTCACTAGTACTCAATGCATGTCAAAGGAAAATGAAGTGAAAAAGAGGGATTGTGGAGTCATCTTTATCACGTTGACCAAATATGGAACACGTTAAATATTATAATTTTCATTAGATATCTTGTCTAAGCATCAAAATCTGCATACATCATACCCATCCAAGACATGAGATAATAAATTCTATTTCAAGAACCTATGATTATAAAAGAATAAATTACACATTTATTATTGAAATATTGCTTCCCGTTAGCAATTAAAATAAATTTCAAAATTAAAGGATTTTAATTACATTATATATGCTATTATATGTTGATATCCTTACATGTCACCTTCTAACAAGTGTAGGATATTCTCTACCCCAATCCAAATAATCATACACTTAAAACCTAACAACATAATAAAAAAGGGGACGGAGGGATGAAGTGAGGTCAAATAAAAAGTTAGCGGAGAATCTAGGTTGAAGAGCGATGAAGTGAGAGAGAGAGAGGGGGGGAGGGCATACCTAGTTGTCTTACAATATAATCACCACTCATTCTATTCTTAATATCAAAAAAGGGGGAAAAGAGAGTATACACGGTGGTTTTTTCTACATTTGTCATGTATACCCTTATCCAAAATACTATTCTCGGTAAGGTTATATACAAAGGTTACAGAAAAACCGCCATATATATTCCCACATTCCCCCCCCCCCCCCATTTTAATATAAAGCATAGAATACATGCTGGTTATGTTGTACAGTTGTTGTGTACATCCTTATAAAAAAAATTACTTTTCTTGGTAATGGTATACACGATGGTTGTAGAACAAAACTGTCATGTATACTTCCCTCTTAAAATGCCAAAAATCTCTCTCCATATTTTTTTTACCGAATAATAGAATAAACTATGGCTTAGTTTTGAATCGCCTTATACTTTCTGCTTTGTATTCTAAATTGTGTACTAGTGAACAACACTAAAAGAAAAACAATACCAAACAAAATATAAACAAGTAACATAAAGATATATTTATATACATATAAATAGAGTTAAACTTGGATACAAAAAGACACAAGGAAAACATATCCAAATAAGCATAAACTATACTATATTCCTCCCTAAATCACACTTAGAGTCCAAGTCCCAGTGTAGACTTCTACATCTAAGCATGTGGACAAAAACCTACGAAAAAAAACATAATATCACAAAAATAAGCATATTGAGTAAATATAATCTACGAAAAGTGATAGCATGCAATCACATTAGAAACATAGAAGCATGTTGAAAGAGGAAGAATATAATAAAGCAATCTAACACATGATTCATGGTTAAATTCATCAAAATATAATATTCACATTATTCATACTATTTGTTATTATTCATCGAAACCTTAAAAAATCTTATAAAACACTTTGAATTATTCAAACACTAAGAAAATGATACTGAATATATAAAACGATGAAATTCGAACACAAACGAGGTACCCTAGTACTTCTACTCCTTATTTACATTATCATGCCAATTATTCACATACTTACACAATTTATTATACAAAAATATCACCATTCATTTATCCCACCTATTCAACTTATTTGTTATATTACCCATGACTATTCATTTATATATTTCTAAAACATAATACTACTCACATAAAGGGAACGATAGCCATGGAACCAACATAAACATCCATATCTCAATGGATAAGGAAATCAAACAATATATAAGGTAGAGCGGTCAAAGAAAACCACATGAACACAATAGCCTATAGCACGATGACTATGGAAAACATAATAGCCTATAGGAATACAATTATGGCAACAGAAATAGCTTATAAAACTACAACTATAAGAAAAAAACCATTTAGGAATCCCTAACCTTTAAGTGTTAATGTCTTTAATAGGGCCCATAGGTCACCTATAGAGTACAGAGAAGGGAATCGCTGATGCACTACCAGCGTAACCTATTAGAGGTTTAAGAAAAAAATATATATGTTGAATAAGAGGAGAAATGAATTTGGATATAAATTGATAAAAAAAATATAGTTATTATGTAGAATTATAGGATTTTATTGAGGACCATAATGTTATACTGTATGATTGTAAGATTCTATAACTATTTGACTACTTTAATATTCTAGCTAGGATTTTAAATCGTTTTATGATTTTTGAATTGTATGATTGTGGAATCATAGAATCGAATCAAGATTTTAATAATTATGCTCATGGTAAGGTGGCCTAAGAATGTAACTATATTAAATTCCTTACTTAGGTGACTACACAATGCCATTTACTTGGTCACATTGAGACTAGGAAACTGCTAAAAATATTTAATCACCTCTTTTCCCTAATGATGGGATAAAAATAGTCAACCTCACTAATATTTTCATATCTAGGGTAAAACACACCTAAGCCACTAATAAAAAACTAATCCTTAAATACACATACCTCCTATAGGCTAATGAATCAGACTAATATTGTAGATTAGGGTCCTCTGGTTCCAACAAAACCATGCCATTTTCAATAATGAGTACATTTAGAATCACTCAATCATAACTCATGTTCTTTTCCACTTTAAGTATTAATTTATCTTTAGTTTATTATTGAACATATATCACACAATAATAAATAATTTATTCATCCTCATTTTTTTCTTCTTATATTACCCTTGTCTTATCATATGGAACATTATTTATCATTGTTATATGAAATTCTAGGTATTAAAGAATTTATTCCAATAATTGTTATCATTTAAAACACTTAGATATACATAATGGACAATCAAATCAAACATGTTATAGTCACATAAAGTAGTGATAAAATAAAGCAAGCTACCACACACAATAGGAGATATTACCTAATTGCAAAGACCATAATGCCCTCACAAAACTCTAAGTCACAAACCACTCACAACTTTATCCATACAACTAACCAAAATTACTACAACACTCCAATATATGATTCTTAACAACATATCCAAAGATTAGGATATAACTCTAATATTTTACATATAAAATACCAATTATACCCATAGGGTTTCGAAGCATATTTTAGGTCATTTTCACATCATATTAATACTTATGTAATCCTTATTAACTCAAACTAATCACATACTACACTTATCACATTTTAAACCCAATAATACTTGTAAAACCTCAATTTTCCATAATTATTCCAAAATGACCAAAATACCTCTATGTTACTTAAACGCCTCAAAATTTCTTATCAATATAACTTGAGCCATGCTCCACCAAGCCTTATCATTAGACTTGAATACTGAACCATATCGCCCCAATTCACTAAAAAAATCAATTCTCAACTTGAATCTCAAAAAATTCTTAACCACATATTAATACACATAATAACATACTTCTTACAATAGTGAAGCATAACATCATACTTGAGAATTAATGACAAAGCCTAGAATGCCCTAACATATTTTTTATACATAAAATTCATCGAATCATAACCGTGTCAAGTAACACATGAATATCTATTAAAATAAAACATAAACATGATTTCTAATGCAAAAACATAATAACATAAATATTCATACCAAAATAGCATATATCAACTAAATCTCTAATCTAAAGTTTTGCATCCTTACCACAAGCCACTATGGTCTCTATTTAAGCAACATTACTCCTAATTACCTTCCTCAACACCTTGATCACCTAAAATAAGAAATAACATATAATAAGCTAAAATAATTAGAGAAAGTTTAATATAACAATGAAAATAAAGAGAGAGAGAAAGAAACCCTTGGTTTTGATAATAGATAGAGGTTCTAAGGTGAAGGGTACTTCACAAACCAAAATTTCAATCTAGTCTTGATTGATAGCAAGCACTAATAAACTAAAATTTATGGGTTTAGAAGTGGGCAACAAAAGGAAAAGAAGTTAAAAAGAAGGATGGGGAGTAGACACAAGGAAGAGGAAGCTAAGAACAAATACACAAAAGAACAAGAAAGTAATAACAAGGTAGAAGAGAGGAAAAATCAAGGTGAAGGTTAGGAAATTTAACTAAGAGTAAGTGAGAAACTTAAGGGGCACATACCCCCTTATGGTTATAGACAAAGGTTAGGAGAAAGAGGGAAAATTCTAATGGAGGGTTGCTTACAAGTAAGAGGAGTGATGTGACGATTGACATAGGTGAGAAAGTGTAAAAGAGTTGGTGGAAGATGATGGAGTTGATTATGGAATAAAATTTGGTTTATTGGTTATGGACAAGGTAATATATGATCATGGAGTGTGAAGGAGTTATAATTTCAATTTTAACACACCCAAGAAAGTAAATTTTGATTAAAAATAATTTAGGTAAGATATAAAGTCTAATAAATGACTAAAAATGAAAAAAATAATCAAATAATTTGCAAAAAATATTACATAAAAATATTAGGTATAGGAATTGATTTGGGGTAAAAAAAAATTAAGTTATGCAAAATCACACAACATTAGGTTGACTGAAAAACTTGGTCAGTAGTTTGTCAAACTCCTTGGATGATGGAGCATTTTGCTTATTGGATTGTTGTCTAAAGGGAATAACCTAGTTGACCAAGGGATTAGTTTGTTTGAGTAAAACTATGGTTAGGGTTTCAAGTTTTTTTTTTGTTAAAATGAGGGGTTTATAGTTTGAGATAAGGTGATTGAAAAATGAATAGGGGTTAGGGAAGTATTAAGGAAATAATGACGTAATAATTATAGTTAGGGAAATTTTAGGGTATTTAAATGTATTTTCTTTCAATGAGCTAGAAGTCCCCATGTTAATTAGTTAAGTTTCAAGTGGAACCAATCTATTGGTTAATGTCCATACCAATCCATTGATTTGGATAGGCTTCTCTATTAGTTTCTTGTCTTATGTAGTTGCATGTTCTATTTTCACCATTTGACATGTTAGGGGGGGTCATACCATTTCACTATTTAGACCAATCCACTAGTTTTGTTGGAGTTATGTTTCATCTAATTTCACCTTTAAAATGGCCCACTAATTTGTTATGCCACTTGACTATTTTGTTTGGGAAAATTTGGTTTTCCTTTGTGTTATCCATTGGGTTTGACTCTTAGATTAGGGTCTTTGATCATTTTTTTGGCATTTGAATTTTCTTAAGAAATGTATGTGCTAGAAATTAAATGATTTAGGGGTGAAGTGTTTTTAAGTAACCTTAATGGTATGTTTAGGAGATTGATTATGCGATGAGCATATATAAGTGTTGGGCCTTTTAATCCTTGTGATTAAAAATGATTGTGCTATCTCTTAATCACTCTTGGATCAAGATAATATTTTATTATAATACCCCAAAATTTTACTTAGCCAAATCCCATATCATTAACAACCTAATTCAATTCTTATCTGAACAAAATCTTATTTTAGCCTTAACCAATTTCTTGATCCTAAAACCTTAACCGAATATGAAATCTTTGACCCAAAAAAACTATATTTTGTAATCCAATATCAAATCTGCTAAAATTTACCACTAATTCTATCCATTTTGGATAATCCAAAATTACCTAAACTTATCCACAACCTTCCCCTTTTTTCCTTTTCTTTCTCCTTTTCTTTTTCTTCCTTTCTCCTTTCTATTGTCAGCTTTGTCGTAAAGCTTGACTTTGGTTTATGCAACTTGCATCCTCCTATTTGCACTATCTCCCACCACACCTCTATAGCCACTATCATCCATCATCCATCCCCCTATTCTTCCCCTTGTGTTTTCCAATCTGCACATCACTCTAATCTCCCTGCCAATTCCTTTTCCTTCTTCACACAACATACACTCACCCCATCACCATCACCTTCCTACACCCCCCTACAATCTTCCCAACACTCAACCATCATCTCTGCTGCTATACCTCATGCTCACCTACCATCCCCATGCACCATCGCCCGTCGCGCGCCTCTCTCTGCCATTTTTCTTCCCCATTCGCACACCTATGTCTACACACACACACACACACTACTTTTCTCTCCTTCCTTCCTATTTGCTTTGCCTCCATTCTGCCCACTTTTGTGTCAAGAAAACATTGCCTCAAGCTCCTCTATTTTCTCTCTTCTTCTTTCTCCTTTATTCTTCTTCTTCCTCCTTTTTTCCCTTCCCTATTTTTTTGTCGCACGCCTCCCATCGCCATCGTGCACCACCACAACCACCACACACCGCCCATCGATCGGTGGATCAACCACCAAGGTCACCCAACCTTTCCCATCTCCATCTCTGGCCATCGCCACCAAACACCGCTTCTTTTTCCCTCTTATTCCTCACGTCCATCGTGTTTTTATAAAATATACTACTTGCACACAATCGTGCAACATGATTTTTTTTATCGCACGCCAGTATGCATATGTTTGACTTAAGTTTGTTTGCCTAGTGATTGAGAACGACCATGCCACTTTGCACTGTCTGGCCATGAACAATTCTAACTCTCGACTAGGGTGTGCATTGCTTGCAGCACGATCATGCAACCACTCATTTTGGTTGTGCACCCCTATTTTCACCCCCAAACCTTATCCAAACGCCACCAAATTTTCACCATAGATCTGCCATACATTCCACCACACATCCACACATCTCAAGCTTCCATTTGACTATAGTTATTTCCATTTTACCCTCTTTAACTTAATTTCTCCCTTGGTTATAATCTTCAAGCCTAAGCATGTATTCTGTTGTTTTTTGTAGGTAGTATTCCGGTGATCTCAAAGGAGGAGGTCTAGGATTTACATGATTAGAGATAGATTTTCTAGTTAGTAAGGATAGTAATGGATGTTTTAGGTTTTTTTTTTTGTAATATCTACTTGTATAGTTATGTGAATTTCTATGACATTGTTGTTATATGATTTAGTGTATGTTGTTGACGATATGTTGTGATTATATGGAATATATGTTTGAAAGAAAGTAAGAATGGGTATGAGATATGGATATGATTTTGTTATGTTAATAAAATCTTTGTGGAAAATATATTTTATGGCATGAAATATAGGCTAAATAAGCTATAATAAGTGGACATAAGCATATTTATGAGGTATGATGATAAATGGTGGATTTGAAAAATAATGTGTGTGGAAGGTACAAGAATTTATAAAATTAAGGTTATTGGTTGTCCTTAAGGGTATTTTGGTCATTATGGACTAATAATAAATTTTTGGTATTTTATGTGTTAGGTGGATTAAAATATGGTAATGATATTCTAAGAAGAGTTTGGAAGTATTATTGTTTGTCTTGGGTTCTTCAAAATGAAATAATGGTCTAATTAGGGTATAATAACTTAAAATGATAATATTATTATTCCATGTGTAAAACCTAAAGGTTATTTGGATTCTGGATATGATGCTAATGATTGGCCTTATGAGGATGTTTATTGAACTTGGTAATCATATGAGTCTTATGGGAAGAGTTATGACTACTGATGAAATTAGGATTTCAGTAATTTTGTGATTAGTACTTTAGATAAGATTATTAATGTATGTTGACGATGTGTGAGTTAGACTGTAAATTACGGATATAATAATAATGATGATATTCGAGAATGATATATTATAATTTGTGGTTGAATAATCATTATGGAAGAATGAATGGACTTAGGGTTTGAGGAAACTAAGGATCTTGGCCTATGTGATGTGCTTTTATGCCTCAATGTGTTCAATGCTTGTGAAACAACCGTGAATAAGACACTAATAATTTAAAGTGAAAGAACACATGAGTAGGGCCAATGTGTTGTTTTTATATATCTGTTTCACAGAAGATAATAGTGGCTTGAGAGCATTTTGCCTTGAGAAGATGATATTTTTAATATCCATTCCATTGAAGATAATAGTAGATTAGGAGTGTTTTGCCTCAATAAAGTGTTTCAATCCGTTCCACTGAATTAAGAATATTAGGACCCCTGCGCATCGTGACATGAAAATATAATAGTATAACATATAAAAATGATACTAATGATTTTAAGTGGAAGAGTACGTGAGTTAGGACCAAGGTGTTATTTTTATGTCCATTCCACTAGAGATAATAGTGGTTCGGTAATGTTTTTCCCTGAGAAGGTGATGTTTTGAGATCCGTTCCACCGGATGATAATAGTGGCTTGGGTGTGTTGTTTCTGAGAATGTGCTTCAGACCGTTCCACCGGTTTAAGGATAGTGGAGTTCCTAAACTCAACGTATATAAGAGAATGAAAGTGGTTATATGTAATATCCCGTTTTCTCAAATCCTAATTACTATATGTGATTGGTCTAGTAAGACGCCTTAAAAAAATACATATATTATATTATCAAGTCTCATTTCATTTGTGTTAACTTTTAAACATTTCGTCGATTATTTCTCTTATTTGCGGAAAATATATTTATTACAATTCTTCCGATTATTGTGTTTTCACTATTTTTGAATCGTTCAAAATTTGTGGATCGGTCAAAAAATATTTTTGAGTTCATTCATCCATTTTATTCATTTATGGTTCTCCCTTTCCTTCTGAATCGTTAAATCGCAAAAAATTTCATTTACGCAATTAGATAATTTTAGCCGTTTTTGCTATTTTTAATTTGTTGGTCATCAAATGAATTTTGAGACCAAATATTTTTATATATTTGGTTTTCTAAAATTCCACATCAATCCGTGACAATTTGAGCCCCTGTTATTCATTTTATGCATTTGTGAAAAAACGTGTTTCCGCGACTTATCCGTTTTACTCGTTTTCCATCCGTCAAGCTTTAAAAAAACTTCGTTACTCAATATTTTTATATATTTGAGTTTCTAAGATTATTCCGAACATTTTTATAAATTTTTAGAATTCAATTGATATTTTTCTCAATAAGTGCCCATTATTGGACTTTCTTGCAATTTAATTAATCAAAATAAATTGGAACCAATCCTCTAACTAATACTTCAATCCTAACTAGTCTCATAACCAAACCAAATCAGATATGTAACTTGGTTACCTTTCTCCCAACTAAAAAGTGTAACTAGTACCATCATCATGATTTTATGACATTTCTTTTACACACTCAACTATAGTTTGACATCTCTCTTACACCCCTAATCCCAGGCCTCAAGTGAGGCTAAAGTCAAACAAAAAACTTAATTTGCATTCCTCCATATCATATCTCACTCTATTTTTTCCAAATCGTGCATTCTAATTTTTAAACATACATAAAATCATGAATTTCAGCAGAGTACAAAGTTTATTACTTTCCAACTTGCACCAACTCTTTCTCTCTCCCTGATTGTCCTATTCCTTTGATTTTTGTTTCTTTGGAAACATTGCATTGCATACTAAGACTCCATATAATTTACATCCCTGAAGTAGAGATCCTTCGAGCTTATTCATAACCAAACTTTTGCTTCCCGACTAGCTTCACAAAATCAACAAAGCTGATTTTTTTTATGACTTCCAGCAATTACCATGCCTCGACCTTGATTCCTTTACCATATATTATTGTTTTTTATTCTTTCTTTCATGTTATACTTTATCAAGGAACCCTTTTTATCTAAGAAACCGTGCCCCTACCCTCTTCTTTTTCCTCTCCTATGTGCCTTGCAGAACAATGTTGGAATTTTTGCTGCTGTTGTTTTGTGTGTTGTAGCAAAGATTTTGTACCTTTTCCTTCCCATTAATCCTCCAAAACATTGATCTATCATCCATTGGTGATTGTTGTTATTTTTTTGTTGACTTTAAACCTCCATATTCAAGAGTTATCTTTTCCATTTCAATTCCATTCTTCCCATTTTGTTTCTTATTTAATAATCTTGTTTTATCTAACTCTTTTATCTTATATTCTTGAAGGTGACCAAGTGGGTTTAGAGGAGGAATCGCTAGATTCCTTATTTTATCTTTGCTAAGGAGCTTAGGAATTTTGGCAACTAAACTAATCTTTAGAAATATGATTTTGTGCTAGGTGTGTTATAAATTCTTTTATGCATGACTAGCTTTTTTTCATTATAATCATGAAATAATATCTTAAAAAAATACTGTATGACATGTGTATGTTTCTATCTTATGTGTATAATCATGAAAATATAATGAGAAGATGGTTTGTGTGATTTTTATATGTTCTTATGTCTGTTGGAAAGATGATGAATATTTAGTGAAGTAGTGGTGAATGTTAAGTAGAGTCATGTTGAATTTCCAGCATATTCATGATGAATATGCCTATATCTAAGTACTTTAGCTCTCATCCTTGTTATTTAATATGAGTATAAGTTTTTTTATATTTATCTAAGTATTCCATTGTATTTATAATAGTGTATAGAAGCTAGGTTATGAGTTTTGGATCATTTAGAGTTGAAATAAATTTTTTAAAGGTTTAGACATATTTTTCCATGGGTACAATGGGCAATAGATATTGCTTTTGAAAGTTTTATATGCACCATTGTCTTTATTGAGTCTTTTAAATAAAATTTGGTATATGATATGTAAGGGTTTAATGTTGTTAACAGTAAGTTATGAATTTTATAAGTTTAATGTAATTTTAGGTGAATGGGGACATTTTGGCCATTACATGTAAATTCTAGAAAATTTGAAACCTAAGTGGATATTTTATTAATAAAATAAGTTAAATGGATAAGTTTGACACTTATGAGACATTTGATGATTAGACCTAGAGATCTTAATTAAAATAATTGATTAAGCAAGAAAAAGAAAAAGAGAAATACACACTTGGGTATATTGAGTAATCTCATAATTTTATCTTGTGTCCTATTTATATTTCATCCTAAGAAAATAATTGGTTAAGTATAATTATTTTAGCATGAAATATTCATCTCTTAATATTATGATAAATTATTTGGCATTAAAGATACTTTATTCAATTTATATGCCTTTAGACTAGTTATTTGATTTAGCCTTATACGTGAACCCTTAGTTAACTTAGATGTTGGTTATTGAAATTTGTCTCAAATAATTAGAGTTAATGTATATTGATATTAAACTTTATTAGGCCTTTCATGGTGTGGAACTTGAACATTAATACGTCAATAATCTTGTTTGGACTTTAATACCTCGATAATCTACATTGGGCTTTAATGCTTCATATTTTCAATTGGGCCTTAATGGCATGTTAATGAGCCTTTGTGCTCTAAATGGTTTGGGCCTTGATTCCTTTGTGGATCAAGTGCATAGATAATATCATAAATTACTAAAATAATTATCTTATGTATATATATATATATATGATTAAGTGATATTTTGTGGGCCTTTGTTCTGGTTTGACCTAAATCTTGGATAAGAAATTAATCACTTAAAGTGAAATATCTTAAGTTGGGGCTTGTACCACTCGAGGTAGCCATCCGATTCAGGTTTGGTATTCACTTGGTACCATTACGATGTTTTCTATTATGTGATTCTTGGGTGCCTTACGAGGTCTGGAAGGCTCTATTCTACTTTATAGTTGTCTCGATATATTTCGGCCCTATATGCGGTATGCATACTTAATTGATTAGGTATCCCATTATTTGGTGGTCTGGTTACGTTTCTAGGCGGACCATCTAGGGCTAGTATCGTACGAGTACTAGATTAATTGTTAAGGTTTCTTCAAGTCTCATTCCTCAAGTTAATACAATGTATTGGTTGTGATCGCGATAATAAAATATAACATTCAATGAATCCCATCTATCCATACATTTGTATCACATAATTTTTTGCTTGATGGTTGATTTTTCTTCTTCTCAATTAACATTTATGTGTAAGCATGTTATCATCTTGTTATAGCATGCTCTATTGCTTTCTTTGCATGAGACTCGTACATAATGTTATTTCTTTAGGATAGTTGTGTTACTTAGCACAAGATGCGTATTGATACTATACATTTGTAGGCATTGTAGTAGGTACATGATGATGATCCTACTAATTTTGAGGAGGTTCCTCAGACAGAGTGATGAAGGTTTATACCCCGGAGTTAGGGTGTAGAGTTATATCTATCCAGGGTCACACATGTTATGTGCCCTAGATTTTGGATATCTCTTTTGAACTCATCATCTCTTTTATCCCCCCTTATCTCTTTTTATGGATTGTATTATATGAAGCATGGACTATGTACTCTATTATTACATTTAAATTATCAAAGTCTTTTACTATTTATATCTATTTTGATAAGTTTAGATTTACTTGTCATAATGTTTTAGCCTTGCACTTAGTACGAGAAAGGTATGGACTAGACTTGCTCTAAATGTGGCGGTAACACTTGCTATATTATGTTAACGTTTCCGCTTAAAAACAAAAAAATTTAGTAATAAATTTCGGGGTGTTACATTATATCTAATAAAGAAGCTTGGATTGGTATTTATCTTATGAGATGTATCGTTGGTTTGAATGTGTACTTATCATATATTGTGAATGCATGTGTTATTTGTATCCTTGATTCGATAGTAATATTACCTTGCTCAGTACTTAGTGTACTAGCCACCCATTTTATGGGTACTGCTCATTCCCACGAGCAGGACACCCTAATTTTTGTGTGCTCAGGTCTCAAAAGATTCCCTAAATGACTATGCTGCCTATAATGCACTATGTGGGGATGAGTGATCTTATCTATACTGGGTGTTAGGGTGAAGAGTAATGTTATCTAGTAGATGTATTTTCCCCAGATACCTTTTTGGACTCTTTATCCATGAGATCCCTACTTTGTATTTTGTTTAATGTAACTCAGTGTTAATCTCCAAACTCATATTGTATTATAAAATTTTCTTTCGTTTCTACTTTCCTTGTTTTTCTATGAATGATTTTAGCCTTGTGATTGATGTAAGGATGGTTGGGCAAACCAGACTTATGTCAATTATGGCAGTAACCCCAAATATTTTACTTATATACTTCTATTGTAAAACAAAATTTTCAATAGTAAAAAAAATCACGGCGTTACATTTATCCCTTTAATTCTCGTGATATAAGATGATGTGTTAGCCCTTTATCATCTATGATTCAAGATGATAGTACATCTCTTTGATCCTTGTGATCAAAGATGGTGGTTTAACCCTTTAGTTCTTGTAACCAAAGATGAGAGTCACCTTTTAGTTCTTGTATTCAAATGTGATGATATAGGCATTTGTTATTGACAATCAAAGATGATGTGTGAGCCCTTATCACTCATGAATCAAGATGATAATTGAATAAACTAACTAGTGTAATAATGAGTAAACTTATATTACATTGTTTTAGCTTGATGTGGTGTAAGTTACCATGTTCACATATGTCGCATGTGCTACCTAATTAATGTTACCACATCCTATGCATTTCATGTTAAGATGGTTCTTTACTCAATACAAGTTGTAATAATACTACTATTTTTTATATGGCAAGTTGTAAGTTTTGATAACGATGATTATCTCATTAATGATGTGCCTATTCTAAATTGATGACCTTGGGGTGAGTGTAGAGTTATGCGATAAGTGCAATTTATTCCTTTTTTTTTGTATGGTATTAATCTTCTTTACTTTGCATTACTTTTCATTTCAAAAGGCTAAGTTAACATCTCTTAAACCATAGCTACTCATTTGATATCAATCGTGTAGAAAAGGAGCTAAAATAAGGACTTTTGGAGAAAATATGAGCAAAAACAGGTTGAACATATATGATTCAACAAGAAAAAGAATATATGCTTGTGAAGAATCGAAATCTTGGTTATGATCTTATAAGAATTTGTAAAAATGTAAAAGATTAAATCTGTAAGTTTTTTTTTATTATCTTTCCAACATATAATAAATCATCTAACTCTAAGGCTGCCTAGAAAGTTATAACCAAAATACCAAAAGCCATCAGAGTGGGCAAAAATGTTGAAGCTGAGGCAAACACGTCTAGGCTATGTTGACCCAGAATCTCCTTAACGCATAAGATTTTTAGTCCAAATATTTTTCAAATTAAAAACCTATCTTATGTCCAACCTGTGTCACGATGTAAAGGCCATAAAACCTTTTTCCAATAATTACAAATAAATCATACACTCAAGAGCTCCACTCACACAAAATTAGCCTACATTATAAAAATCACATCTAGATAGTTCTTAATCTTCTAGCTTCATCTACCCCCATTATTCAACTCAATCTTATATCAAGATTTAATCTTTCCTGCATAAATCCATCAATACATCATCTACATTGATTTGTGAGTCCTATAATACACAAAACACCATCAACATTCAAGTTTTCACTAGAGGAGATAGAGCTATAGAAGACCTTTTTTTTGGTTCTTTCTTTTCCTATAGTTATATATGTTTTGTGTAATTAATTTTTCCATTATTTGCGGCTAAATTTTTTGTTGTTAGGGGTGATATTAGAGCCTTAGACTATGGTTTGAGATATAAATGATAATTTCTTTGTTTTCCTCTATGTTATGAGACTATCCTTTGACTCTACTTTAATTGTTATCATTTATATGTGTGATTTTGTCAAGTATGATTTATGTGGTGCATGCTTCATTTTGTTTCCTCATAGTGATAGTATGTATGATTATATGCTTATTAAGTGACTATATAAACATGTAAGAATATATATGTATAAATTACAATTAGGTTATATAACAATTCATGTAATAGTTTGGTGATTCTTATTGAAGTTTTGGAATGTTTATTTATGTGTGGGTTAGAAGAGGAGAATATAACTAAATACGATTGATATACTAGGTTGGGTGCTTAGATTGACATCCTTCTGCTTATGCTTAATTATCTAGATTTAGTTAAATATAGGAGGCAGATGTTGCTACTATACTCCTAGAATTTACTAGGATTTTATATTTGCACTCAATCAATATAGAAAATTAATATAAGGTGTATAAACTTATTTCTGGCTTGCAACTTAGTTGATCATTTTTCGTTACTAATAGCCGACGTAGGAATTATTTGCTTTATCCTAGTGGTAAAAATCTATTCCGGAGCAGATTTCTCATATTTACATTCATCCATGTTTGTATTCTTACTTGATTTGATTTATTTTTTTTATTGATTTTTATTTTAATCTCCATAATTATTTTTTCTTATTAGTTTTTTGTATAATTTAGATTTTTATTTTATTTTATTATTTGTGTGCTAGTTAGATTGACTTAAGTTATGTCAAACTCTGGATTAGAACGATATTCTTCTCATAAATACTATAATTGTGCCAAAAAAAAGGGCTTAAATTGTGTATCCTCAATGACCTACCTTTATAGCTATTAGGAGTACAATGTGTTAGTGTCATTTGGGTAGTTCTAGAAATTTTTATACTCTTAATTAATCCCATTGGTATTTCAGGTCATCGTTTAACTTTTAATCGACTTGTATCAAGAGCATGCCTCCGTTTTGAACAATATATTGTGGGTTATATATGTATATCTATATCGTTGTCTTTTGTTCTTGTATTTGCGAGGTTGTTTACGCTTCAATTGTTTAACCTTGCATTTAGCACAGAAAAGGTGTAAGTAGTGGACTAGTTCCAAGGGCTACGATATTTAAGTAAGCTTCCACAAAACAAGGTTTTAAATCGAAACTTTTGGGTCATAAATTTTGTGGTATTGCAACGTCGGCATGGTATTCACGTGAAGCTGGGCTATTTTGTGGCACATAAACGACTGGGTTTTCGGCAGGGAGTATAAATTATGCTCGGTGATACCTGAAGTTATATTGAGCAGATGGTTGAGTGTTTATGAAAGGAGTCAACCGAGTCAGTCATACACTGCCTGCTGTACACTGATCTGCACAGCCGGTCAGCACACGCTGCACAGCCTGAAGGAATATTGATGCGGGAAAAAAATGCCTCGGGCTCATAGGTAATGGTTCTGTGGGCCTGCAGAGGAGTCCTCGATGGACCGTTTTCGGCGGAAAGCAGAACCTTACGCCATGATCACTGCTCTGAAGCGTGCTGCAGATTTGGTAGTTGATAGCTTGATTATGGAGTCCGATTGTCTTGCCTTGATCGTTAAGGGGGAGAGAGAGAGAGAAGTTCGTACAAGCGTGGGCATCCTGATGGAACATGTCAAGCAGTTGGAGCACCTAAGGTACAACCGTATAAGATTGGATTTTCATAAAGTCAAAAGGCAACAATCTAACCCACTCACTCCATCACTAAAGTATTGAACCGATGTCCGCTTTACTTGTCGGTTGAGCAATTTAACAGATGCCCTTATGCACGTATAAAACTTTTGATTTGATGGAATAAAAGTAAAGGCCATGAGGGTGGCTTTTCTTCTCAAAAAATAAATCGGGAAATTATGGTTCGCTTCTTACTGGGATTACTGTTAGTTGTGTTGACATTCGGTTTGGTTTGGGAGAAGATTATGTTTTACAAAAATTTTAAACCGTAGCTCTTCGACCTCATTCTTTTAAAATCACATGTTGATTTTGTAAATTTAATTTTTAAATATTATAAAATGACAAACTACAACAGCCAACTACCAATGATTACAATGATTACGTTTCACCGTATTATGTCAATACTTTAGTTTCGAGTTATTATTTCTGGTTGAATAGACTTAGGCATGATTTAGGAAAAATATTATTATTGGTTGTTGATTTTTTTAAAACTTTATTTGGTAAGTATATCAAATTTATTATAAGTTCTTCAAATGTACGGTTGAAAAGTTGTTGTCAAGATCGAAATGCCTTCCTAACTAGACCGCACCTTAGATTTTAGGTAACGTGAGAGTATGTAAATATGACTTCGTTTGGTAAAACTAGTTAATAAATAAAATTGGTATACATAATAATTTAATAACCATTGCTAATGCTATTAACCGATGAGATTAAGGATTAAAATTGACAAATTATATAATACACTCAAATGTATCATGTAAGATGCATTCAGGTGGGATGCTACACAAAGGTGTAATTAATGAAAAATTGGTTTATAGCACAGAGCCAATAAGACCAAAATACGTAGTATATAATTACTTTCCTTTTAGGATAATCACTATTTTTTTTTGTTAGGATAACCACTTGCATAGAAGAGATCATCAACAATATTTCATGTAACACATAATTACCTTTTGGCTAGGGTTATCATTTAAAGAACGCAACACTGATGTGTAATTAATGAAAAAGTCATTTATAATGTGGATTGTGGAAGACGAGGACATAGAGTTCACTATTTGTGTTAGGATAATCACTTGTGTAGACAAGATAATTACTAGCACTGCATGTAACACAATCATTTTTTTTATCCAAGATAATAATTTAAGGAATGTGGCAAGGATGTGTAATTAATGAAAAAGTCATTTATAATGCAGGTATTTTTTTTGGTCGGAATAATCACTATAACACCCCCAATTTATCAGCTAAAAAGTTTCGTTTTTACTGAAGCGTTACTTATTAAATTATTGGGTGTTACAACCACAATAAGTTCGGCTTCTTCACCTTTCTTACATTAAGTGCTAAGGCTAAAATGAAACATAACCAAAGTAAATCAGCAGAAATAGAAATGATACACAATATAATTTATGAATAAACGTTGTAGTAAAATAGTATAACCAAAATACATTAAGGGACATAATAGTTGAAAGGAAAACCAATTATAATCAAAATCCAGCACTCGAAGGTACGACACCGGTTTGCCCTAACTTTTAGACCCGAAGGCCCACTCTAAAAACGGAACCCTTTCCCAAAGACTCTACTTATCCTTCCCATTCTTATATACTTCATGCTACTCCATGACCCTCACGTAATCATCTGTACAAGTAGTATCAGTACGACCTCCTCGTATTGAGTAAATTACAATACCTTACAAGAGATAGCATACCCATATTTCACAAAGTCACACAAAATCCGAAAAGCATACTTGGGCATAATGCATGAACCATAGCCACAAACAATGGAGCTACATATATAAACATCTAGTCTCAAATTCAACAGTAAAACATACCGGTCAACTTCTCATCATTTCAAAGTACAAAATCATATTTGATTAGTTAAATGAACATAGTAGTAGGCACTGAGGCAACTACTGAAACAATAATCCAAAATAGTACTAGGGTAGGGCACTGAGGCGACTACCGAACCAACAAATCCATCACAATACCAAGGTAGGGCACTAAGACGACTACTAAACCAATAAATCCAACACAAACCAAGGTAGGACACTATGGCAACTATCGAACCAATAAATCCATTTCTTTCATTTTATTACACGACAGATATTTTCATCTTTACTTACTTACTCGAGGGGGGTACAATTCAACCCAGGGACATAACAATACACCTGATCATATTGGCGCCCAAAAGCAATACAATACCCTACCACAAAACTACAGACACAGTGGTATACCTATTTATACCGACACACGAAGGCAAAACAATATCCTCCCAACCTCGGTCACCTAACCCTTAAGTATCAATACCCCCTATAGAGCTCGTAAGTTACCTATAGAGTAAAGTGGAGCCTTAAAATAGGGCACAACGACACACCAACAAACCAAAATAATGAGAGCTAACACCTCACCTTTAAGGTAGCGACCCCTAGAGAGCAACCATTCCCAACTCCAGGCCTTTCAATTTAAGTATTAAGATTTTATGAGTTGATCACGTAAGTGACATACGATACAACAAATTTTCATTTTCCATTCTTAACCATTTTTCCTTTTATTTCCAATTATTCAGATAAACCCTAAGGTCATAGGTCTATGTCAAGTCAAGTTAAATCTAAGGTCAACCTATAAAAAGTCTAAGTCCATCCTAGCATTCAATTATTTGTAAAAGATATATTAGGTCAAAATTATCAAAATACCCTTCAAAACTCTAATTTCACAATTTTATTCATTTTCTTACTAGACATTATCATTACGAGAGTTTCTTCATGAGCAGGTAACATGGAAATATTACACATTATCTTAGCACGTAGATAATCTTTACATTTTGACAATTAACTATATTTTCCACTTTTAATGCATTTAGTGGGTTGCACCCACCAAAACCCTATTTATGTGACTCTCATGTACCTCATATTCTATGCAGCATGTACATGCACATTTTAAAGCACAAAACATCATTTAACTAGGAAAATTATCATCACAATACATATAAGGGATTGTCTCTAACCCTAGGTCTTGTAAATAGAATTTATCATAAGCTAACCCTAACCATTCGCATATGCGTCCATGTGAATTATCATAACCCTAACTTCCATGCATGAGCAATCATGAGGCATTTACTATGGAATTTAAATCATAACTCGATAAAAATGGAAACACTAACAAAATATTAGGAATACGGGCATAAAACATTTGACATATTACCATGCATACAACTCAATTATCAATAACCATGCATATCATCCCTTCAACATATTATCATGCTACATTACTCGAAAAGAATAAAACCCTATAAATATTCTAGTTCTAAAATTCCTAACATGATTGCACATAGTTTATATCGTCTCATGAGTTATTGGATTTACCTAATCCAATCTTATTAAAAAAAAATCTTCTGCAAAGTCCTCAAGAATTACCTAGGAATTTAACATCCAAACACATATATATTAGCATATAATATTACACAAAAATAATCCAAAATCACTAAAATAACTTAGGGCTTACTAACCGGTTGAACATGCAAGAGGAAAACCAAGGAAAAAATTTGAACCGCCAAAGGGAAAGGATTAGTTGTGGCTGCCAAAAAGGAGAAGGTGGCAACGGTAGATTGGGCTGGTGATAGGGGACCAAGAACTACGAGAATGGTCAGTGTTTGGGAGGGGATAACGACTGACAAAGGTGTAACAAATCAAGAAGAAAAGGTATAACATAAAGGGTTGAAGAAGAGGAGAAGGCTTTGGTGAAAATGGGTGCAACACAAAGGAGGAGTTTTGGCTAAAATGGCCGAAGGTGGGAGATGTTGGCTTCCATGGGTTAAGGTGTAGGTTGGGGGTTGGTTTTGGAAAGGATTTCTGAAGGTGAAAGGGTAGTAACAGATAGTTAAGCTAGTGGTGTGGTGGTTGATTCGGTGGGGAGAGTTGAGGGCAAAAGAAAGAGAGAAATTGCACGAGGGAGAGGGTTCGACAAGGGCTGCTGATGTAGGGTATGGAGTATTGGTGGTGGTGGTTGATGCAAGGTAAGGAGGCCGGTAGGGGTTGGTGTTGCAGCAAATAAAAAGGGTGGTGGAATGAGAAAACGACAGGGAAGAATGGCACAGAGAATTTTTATGCGTAAGGGAGCTTGGGAGAGGTAGACGATTGCAGGTTTGCTCGAGGCTTGGTACAACACTGGAGGGAGTAGAGAAGTGATTAATAAGGGGGTGGCTTGTAAGGAAAATAGGAGCAAGAAAATGAGAGAAAAACATGGGGGAGAGGGGATATATGGTGCAGATGGTGTAGGGTGATGGTTCGCAGGGTAAGGTGTTGGTGTAGAGGGAGGAGGGTGATGATAAGAAAAATCTAGCACTAATTAGGGGATAGGGTAGGGTAAATTATGTTTATTTGACGAAATGGATACCTTTTAATACCCATCCTAGGTTTAAAATCTAATACATAGCTTCTAGTAGATTTTAACCTAATTAAATTTTATATCTAATAAGTCGTAATAATATTACACATATTAACAATACATTTATTATGAATTATCCTAAAATAATTATTAAAACTAAAACACATTATTACCGATTATAATTAGGGTTTCTAGTAATGAGGTATTACAATCACTTATGTGGATTAGATGACGACAAACGCTAGACGTAGCACGTAATGTAATTCCATCATTTATATTCATCTTTCATAATATTTTTTTAATATTTTGTGTTTTAAGAATAAAGGTGTTACAAAGTGGTATCAGAGCATGATTTTCTATAACAATTTTTAAGTAAAGTCTTCACTGTAAGTTTTAGAGTTAATATCAAACTTTTCAAAGATGTTGGTTTTGAAACCCATAATGTTATTAAGTGAGGAAGGGTATAAGCATATGAAACTCATGAGTAATTCTTTGTTTAACATCTGAATGATTATGTGTACATATATGAATGCACATGCCTTATTGTGAGTTTTATACCTTGTCGAGTTTATAGTGCATGTTAGAATGTGTGGACTAAATAGGCTTAGCCTATTTAGGTAGTAGACTTACAATGTTTTGGTTTTGCAGCTTAATATGGATCATCACACACATTTTTTTGAGCTTCAAAAGATATTCTTGTGATGGTCCAGACTCACTAGTAGATCCAGGCTCATCAGGTTCAATTGGCTTAATAGGCTCAGCAAGCCCAATAGGCCCTAGCTCAGTACTAAGTGGTAGGGAAAGAAGTGGATTTTCTTTATATGTTGACATCATACCATATTTTGGTTTATATGGGCCAAGATGACCCAAAGGTTCTTGAGTGATGGATTATGGAATTCGATAAGCTTTTTCGTGTTACTCAATGCCTACTAGAGATTAGAGTAGATATTTTGGCTTGCTACTTGAAGGATAGTGTTGCTGATTGGTGGCAGACATACCAAGCCATTCATGGAGATGAGGATTTAACATGGGGTAGTTTAAGGAACTTGTGAGGGAGCCATTTTATCTTAAGCATCTTAAGCTAGAGCAATACAATGAGTTTATTTGCTTGAAAGGGGAGCATGTGTAATACCCTAATTTTATAAATTGTGTCTATAATTATAATTATGAAAATTTATTTTAAAATTTGTAAGAGAATTTAATTCTCTTTATGTTTTTTAAAAGGTTTTATTTTGATTATTTAACTCTTATTACATTTTTAAGTCTTATCAGATTTTTGAGCCACGTTTAGCCATCAAAATTATTAAAATTTATTCTTAATTTATTATATTTGAATTTATTGACTTATTCTAATTCTCCTAGGTCATTTCAAAATTTTGAATAGTGAGTTTGATGAAAAAAATTATTCACCATCATTTCTCATCCTTACTCGTGTTGAAGTCATAAACAAGTGTTTTAACCAACAAAAAATTATAAAAATTCATGGATACTTATATTTTGACACATTTAAACTAAATATTAAATAAATATGTGTAAACAATATTTTTGATATTTTTATATAAATTATGCCAATTTTAGACATAATTAATCCCCAAAACTCAACTTTCTCTACACAAAACCTATCATAACTATCTTAACTTTGATCTTATCTTCCTAAAATATCTTAATAAAGTTGGAACATTATTTTTATGACTCATGTTCTGTTGAAATATTTCCTTCCTGGCCTTTAATATCAATTAAAATGCCTTTATTAGTTAAATATCTACATTAACCATTTCTTCTTCCAACCTTATGCCCCCAACTAGAAACTTTGACCTCCTTAGCTCCCAATAACAACTTTCATCAACCTTATTTCTTCATCCATTGTTGTTGCATAATTTCTTTAATTTTATTCTCAAATCTTATTTTTAACACCTTATTGTTTTCCTTAAACAATTTGGTTTTGAAAGTATAAGAAATTGAAGATCAATTTACTAACCTTTTACTTAAATTTATAACTCTAACCCAAGGAATTGTAAGGTTTATTAGCCTTGATTCTTGCTTCTATGTATTTATTTTGAATTTTGGAAGTGTTGTAGATGATTTTTGTTGATTTTTTGTACAAGGTATTCAAGAGGTGGAAAAATAATTATTTAGGGGATGATTTTGCACAATATTAGAGCTAGGAAATTGGTAAATTGCATCATACTAAGAGTAGATAGTTTTTTGATGTGTTAGGTTTGTGTGAGGAGTTGTTGTTATGAAATTTGCCATTTTTGGCCTTATTTGAGTTTCTCAAATATTTTGTTGATTAAGGAGTTATGGTTGTGCTTTCACATTTTAGTATCATGTTATTGAGGTCGTTTAGTTCATTTTTTCCTTCATACCATGTTTAAATTTAACCATAGTTATGGTGTGTAAAAATTTATTGAAGGTTTGAGCATAAAAGGGGGTATTTTAGTCATTACACATGTAGGCTGAAATTTTATGTATTCTTGATATTCTAGTGTGTTCTTATTACATTCAATGAATAGTGCAAAAAAGCAGTGATATAGATCATTATATGTTAAGAGTTATGTTATTTTTTGTGTTTTCAGGATTTAAGGGCATTGTGGTCTTTTTATGTGCTATCTGATTAAGTATGCTTGGTATTTAGTTTCATGAGCTTGAGAGCATGACTAATATTTTATTCATAATTCTCTAGTTTAGGGAATATTATGTTTAATGGTTGACCTTGACCATTTACTTGACCCTAGAAATAGTAAATTAATGTAAATGTTGATTTAAAATGAAGAGTAAAATAATGTGAATAGTAAATTTTGAATTTTTAATTTTCAAATATAAGATTCTTAACATATTTCTACATATCCAACTATAAATGAATAATAATTTTCTAAATGGTAACTTTAAAAAAAATTAGCGTGTAGGCTTATTTTGGTGTGGTGATGATTAATATATCTAAAATTTATTAATAATTCAAGTGTAAGATTGAGTTAGTGATCTGGGAGAGAAGTCTCAAAATGACCTTTAAGGTAGAGTTTGCATTAGATGCAATCTCTATTATTATATGGTTATGTTATCACTGTAGTGTATTAGCAATGCATCTTCCTACTCTCTAAGTAACCTACGGGATCTTATAGGGGTATTACTATTTAATGATATAGTGTTCCTCAGTGCATGTTATGAAGATGGTATGAAGGGGTTTCATTAAATATTTTATATTTCATGTATTAGCATGTTTTCTTATATTCTCCTCCTTCAACATGTTTTATAAGTCTTATGTGAATGCATGTTATTCACTTTTAATAGATTTAGTTTATGTAGTACACTCATTGTATTGATTATATTGTTATTTCTCCTTTTTTAGACGTTTTAGTAGAAGCCAACATTGGTGAGGACATCATTGATTTTACTGAGTTTTCATGAGGTTATTCCCTAAGTTTGATGATCACAATAAGAAACTTCATGGGAAGCTTCAAGATATAGGTATTAAGTTGATTTCCTAGGGTAGCCTTGAGGGTACGATGAATGTACTCACCATCTTACCTTCATTTTTTTTATGATATTTGAGTTGGACAAGCTAGAGATACCTGGCTTGAGGGTATTCTACATAGGGTTGGTGAGGGCGTAGTTAAGGGGTTTTAGAATCATGAGGATGGCAGTACCAAATTCAAAGGTAGATTGTGTGTTCCACCAAGATATAGTGATATAAAGTCCAAGATACTTGAGGAAAGCCATTGTAAACTTATTTTGTCCATCCTAAAGGTGATAAGTTATATAAGGACCTCAAGAGGATGTATTGGTTTCTAGGTATGAGAAGAGAGGTGGATAAGTTTTTTTTTTATTTTTTTTGTTGAGGTATTTCATCTATCAGAAGGTTAAGGCTGAGCATAGGAGGCCAATAGGGCTTTTGGAGTCATTAGAGGTACATCAATGAAATTGGGACTTTATTTCCATGGATTTTGTTAGTAGGTTACCTAAACAAGGAGTGGCTTTGATATGATTTGGGTAGTGGTTGATTGATTAACCAAGTCAATTGTGTTTATTCCAATGACACTTATAAGTACATGAGGTATATGGTGAGACGTCACGGTACTCCATCTGACATCCTTTCCTATCGCAATTCCATGTTCCTTTCACATTTTTAGGATAAATTACATGAGTTTATGGATCTAATACAGAAGATGTGTACAACATTTCACCCACCTAAAGATGGTAAGATAGAGCAAACGATACAAAATTTGGAGGACATGCTCCATTCTTGTGTTCTCGAATTCTAGAGTAGTTGGGAGGATGTATTATACTTGATTGAGTTCTCATACAACATGACATCACACTGTATGGATGTAGATGTCGTAGTCCTCTATGTTGGATTGAAATCAATGATACTATTATTGTTGGACCAAAGATGATAAATGATATGACTTAGCAGGTCAGGTTAATGATAGAAAGATTGAGGACAACTCATAATAGACAGAGAAGTTATGCTAATATGAGGCAACGACATAAGGGTTATGAGGTTGCTGATCATGTTTTGTTGAGGGTTTCGGTGATAAAGGGTTTAATGTGCTTTGGTTGGAGGGGTAAGCTTAGCTCGATATTTATTAGACCCTATGAGATTGTTAAGAAAATTAGAGAGATCGCCTACCACCTTACATTGCAAATAAAGTTGTCACGAGCTCACGACATCTTCCACATGTCATAATTGAGGAAGTACGTTGTAGACCCATCATGTGCCATGGCCTAACAAGATATAGTTGGATGAGTCATTGAACTACATTAAGAGACCACTTTAGATTATCGATTGGAAGAAAGGACACACCTGGTCAATGGAGATCCCATTAGTGAAGATTCTTGAGATGCACCACGGAGTATATGAGGCTAAATGGGAGACAAAAGACAAGGTTTGGTGTCACTATCCATAGCTTTTGATTATGTAAGATAAATTAGTAATAAGATTTCCTTTAAGGTATTGTTACCCTATTGCATGCCTTAGAATATATATGTACGCATGTTTTTCTCATTTTGCTTGACTTTAGGGACGAAGTCGCTTATAAAGAGGTAGTGATATAATCCCCCAAATATCTAAATTATGTTTGTTTTTATAGTTATGAAAATTATTTTAAATCAAACATTTTTACATACCTTTAACTCTCATTATATTTTTTAAACGTTATGTTTCAATCATTTAACCCTTCTTATGGTTTTAAGTCCCATAAGACTTATGAGCTACTTTTGGCTATATAAGTTATTCCAAATAATTCAAAATTCGTCGTATTGGAATTCCTTGATTGTTTTTTTAGTATACTAATCCTTTCAAAGTTTTAATTGAAGATTTTGATGAAAGAACACTACTTACCACCCTTTCTTACCATTACTCACATTTTAAGTCCTGAAATAAATGTTTTCGAAAATGAAAACTTTCAAAACTTGAGGGATACATGCATTTTGGCATATTTAAGCTACATATGAAATAATTTTTTTTGACATTTTCAAATAAGCTATGCCAATTTTAGGCATAATTATCCCTCAAAAGTCAACTTTCTCTACACAAAACCTATCATAATTATCCTCACTTTGATCATAACTCCCTATAATATCTAATTAAAGTTGGGAAATTATTTTTCTAAATCTTGGGCTATCAAAATCATTCCTTCCGACCCTTTTATTTTTTGAAGATATTTTACTTTATAATATCAATTAAAGTATATTTATAAGTTAAATATCTACTTTGACAATTTCTTCTTCCAACCTTATGCCTCCAACAAGAAATTTTGATCTCTTTAGCTCTCAAAAAAAAGATTCTTCATCCTTATTCCTTTTTCCATTGTTGTTGCATCGTTTCTTAAATTTTCTTCTCAACTCTTGATGTTTAGCACCTTATTATTTTCCTTAAACAATTTATTATTAAAAATATAAGAAATTAAAGATGAATTATCCTAACCTCTTACTTAATTTCATAACTCTAATCCAATGAATATTAGACTTTGTGAGCCTTTGAAATAATCTAGAGGGGTGAATAGGGTTTAATGTAATATAAAGCACAAATAAAAAATTTACACAGAATGTAGAATGGTTCAAGAGTAAATTACTCTCTATATCCACTATCAAAAGGTTATACCTTTTGTATTTTAAATAAGTAATGTATTTTTTTATTGATGATCACACTTCTCCCAGTTTAGAATCTCGATGACCCTCTAAGATATGATTTACAACTTCACCTATTTATATTCTCTAAACTCTATACAAGAATTTCTTAAGAATGATAGGTAAACACTCACTAATCCCTTTTTAATAAATTTTGTAAGGTGCTTGTGATTACAATTACTTCTCCCAAAAAAATCAAGAGATGAAAGTGTAAATATTTGGATGAGATGTAATCTAGATATATGAAATAAAAAATATTACAATTTTAGAGCAATTCTATCTAAGATAAGTGGGGATTGAACACTTTTCAATAAAAACTCATAATCTGAAAGTTGAAGGAGTTTGAATGAACAATTGAATGCTTTTAATAGTATATGTTTAATTGTATAGTAAATATAGTTGAAAATTTGTGTAATAAATGTTGGGGAGCTTCTTTATATAGCTCAACCTCGTTGGGTAGTCGTTGGACAAGAAATGGAAAAAAGATTGTATTACCCAATGGACAGAAAATCAGCACTTAATGCTGACTAGTTGATAGGTTTGATGATCGGTTTTTCAAACCATCCAACTAAATATGTTTAGAACCAAGGTGAGAAAGTTACCATTACACAAACTAGTTAATCAATTTATTGAAACCAGTCAATTGATTTTGTGTTGTACTTAGTTGGTTCTATAAATATATATGAGCAGTACCATGGTTTAGTAAACCAATCGATGTGTCCTTCAGACCATTCAATCAGATTTCTCAAACTAGTTAATCGATTTGGTAAAATAAATCATTGATTTAAATAGAGACAAATAGGTTTCTATAGGAGCGAAACCCATGGACTGATTGGTCAAACCAACTAACTAATTGGTAAAATCAAGCAAGCCCGGATGCTAGCACTTGCATCCACTGTTTACCATGTTTGGAAGGCTAGGAATTCAGCCCTTTTTGAAGATGTAACCGCTGATGTTGATGCTTTAGTTTTCAAGATTAAGCTAGATGTTTATAGGATCTTAAACAACAAGCAACATTGAGCCCCTGTAAATTTCTAACTCTAGTCATTAGCTCCTATTCCCCTTGTCCCCTTCTGTCTGATGTAAGCTCGTGTAGGATGACATCCTCAGGTTTTGTTGTATGAGGGGTATCCTAGGTTGCTTAAGGTCAGTTACTGCCCAGGCATCCCTGGTGTTCCTGTACATATATATGCTTCATATATATTGTATCTTTTTACCTTTGATAAAAAAAACTAACTAACTGATTTGTTGTGCTAGTCTATCTATATGAGTTTTTTTTTTAATTCTCTTGGTTTAAATCACCAGATAATCAGTCTTAAGACCAGTCAACTAGTTCTAACTAGAACCAAATAATTTTTAAAATAATTTAGAAAGATTTAGAGATTGAGATCAACCATGAATTCATATGAAGTGAATTCAAGTCAAGTGTTTTTAAAGAAAAAATTATAGAGTTTTGATCAAAATGTAAAATTTCCTAACTTAACTCTTTGTAAAAAAAAATAAATAAGACTTAGATATATAATTCTTATACCTTAAGTCTTGGTAAGCTTCATACAATCTTCTCTTGTGCTTTGAAACTTGATTGCTCTTTTAAATTTGCACTTAAGGAATGATTTGAGTAAGTGTAATTTGGTCTCTTTGTTTGTCAATCATAGTTTTTGCACACTTAAGCAAATATATTAGTTGTTTAAACTCGTTTGTTATATAAAAAAAGGACAAAGACATTGTTTGACCTACAAGGTCCACAACATTATCCTTGATTCTCTCTATTTTTGAAGTGTTTTTAATGATTTTTAAAAAAAAATTATGCAAGGATTTAAAGAGGTGGATTTGGGATGTTCCCTATTTATAATGCTTTGGAATTATGTCTTCGTCATAGTGTTTTTACTTTAGTATTTTTCCATCTCAAATGAAATATGGTATGTAGATTCTATCATTTCTGTTTTCAAATTCATGTTCTAAGTGTTTGTATAATATTAATGTTTTAGATAAAGTAATAAATTGTAAATTTTTATTAAATATTCCATATTTCATATTTAGCATTTTTTCTTGTATTCTCCTTCTTTAGGAAGTTCTTTATGTCTTACATGAATGCATGTTATCCACTTTAATTCATTTAGTTTACTAAGTACACTCACCGTAATGATTCTATTCTTGGTACTCTTTTTCAAACATTTTAGTGAAGGCTAACGTCATTGTAGACATCATTGATTTTGTAGAGTTTGCATGATCGATTGAGGTTAGAATAAGGTATCTAGTACACCTTGTTAGTGTTTTTTTTTGGTATCTAAATACGGATATTATTCTCTTTTGTTTGTGTACATCTTGTCTATTTATTTTTTATCTTTTTCTTGGGAGTTGATTTTTGGATATTTTTATTGTATATTTGTATATTCTTTCTTCACTTTGTTTATATATCTCTTTCTCTATGTTATGATTGTTTTGATGGTTTTTTTCTTGAGATTTTCTCCTTGCATTTCATATAAGAAAGGAAAGGGAGCCTAAATTATACAAAGCATGGTGGTATTACCCGTGTATTTTTGTTTGCTTCTACATTTTGAAATAGAATTTCCCATTTCATAAAATCGGAGTGTGACATGTTGGTATTAGAGATTTAGTTTTGAATACTAATTTTTTTTAACATTCTTCTTCTTCTTCTTCTTCTTCTTCTTCTTCTTCTTCTTCTTCTTCTTCTTCTTCTTCTTCTTCTTCTTCTTCTTTTGTTTTAAGTCCTAAATATTTGTGGAAACTCGGAATACCCTTGTGAGTGAGTATAGATTGGGTAGCTATGTGGCTTTGTGTTATTATGTGTTGTTCTGTGTTTGTAAGTTAGGATATTTTCCTACCAAATTTTCTATCTTATAGGACTCTATGACATACCCTAGTGCAACTCTCATAACATGTTTGGAGGACACTTTTATTGTGCTCATAGAGCTTGCACGACAATATGCTCAACAGTAGGATCTTCCACCATTACCTATGTTGTAGTAGTATGCTGCCAAAATTTGATGAACTAGTTTAAATAATACTGAAATTAAAGAAGTATAAAATATAAGTGTAGGAAATCAAATCCAAGAGTTTAAATAATTGGAATGAACAAAAAACATCCCAACACAATGGGTAAGACCATCTAAACTAGTTAGCCTAACTCTCAACTAAAGTAGAAACATAAATCTTGACTCCCAAGAAATTAACGACTACTTGCCCACATTATCATCCCTAACATACTTTAACTCAAAATCATAAGCCTACAAATTATTTTCTAATCACCTAAAAATAATTTATATCATCACAGTGACCATATAAATGTAGTATCAGTACGGTTAAGTACTAGTAAAACAAAATACCTAAAACATGGTAAGATTCATGTTATATATTGAGGTCACGTGATAACATACTATAACTACAATACCCTATTCTTCTGGGAATCATGAATTATTAAGGATTGGTATTGATGGTGGTTAATTTATATTATGCTAATGTTTTATCATATCTTTGTAGATTTTTGAATCCCTAGTTGTATTTTTAAAATATTTCATTCACGACTCATTGCTCTTTCTTACAGATTTGTTTCCTGTAAGAATCGCAAGCCACTTTGGACCTTTGAAATATTTTCAAATTATTTTTTGTGATCATATTTGATATCATCATATTTTTCTAAATCTCCAATTCTTTTTCCAATGTCTAACTAAGTTATTGGAAAAAAACTATTTATAGCTCTAATGGGCCTTAATTATGTCTTTTGAACCCATTAAGCCTATTTCGGTTATCTAAAAATTGTGAAACTTTGGGGATTATTTTTATTTATTAATTTTTAAATAAAAAATATCTAAAAATATTCCATTATTGTTCATTTTACTTTTGGAATTATTCAGATACTTTTAAATCATAAAAGTCACCTAATCACGCTTTTCTTCCTTAAATCTTATCATAAAATTATGAGAATTGATCCTAACATTTCATTATTGTTTATTATGAATGATAAAATCTCATTTTCGCCTTAGGAATTTCTTGGCCCCTTGGTATTTGTAGTAAAGCTGCTTTTGTACTCTTTAGTAGATATTTTGTATAAATATCTAAAGTTGGAAGATTTTTTCCTTCTTTCTTTCTCCTCAAGCCATTTTCTATATGTTGTGGCTCAAGAAGAATCACTCATATACCTTTTACATGATGGCACAAGATCCTTTGTTGTGGAAAAGTTGGATTTTTCATCTTTTAACTACAAAATGACATTTATACCCATATACCTTAACTTAATTCACAAGTTTCCTATACTTAGCAAACTTGGTCATTTTTTCTTCTCCTTCCTCTCCCCACCACCAATAATTTATCCTTAAAAATTTTATGGCCTTCCTAGCCATATTCCACCATTTTTTGAGCTTGATTTTACTTTCAACTTTAAGGATAAGTTTCTTGATCTTTCTTCCTTCAATCATTTCTCCTTTTTTATGCTTTATGAGCTTGATTTCCCTAATCTCTTATATATTTTTTTGTCTAGGGTGTATTTTTTTGCAGTGTTAAATCTTGGAGATTAAAGGTAAATCCCCTAAACCTTAAGTAAATAGAATTTAAATGTATTATGTATGTTGTTTCAAGGTTTGGCATAATTTTGTGCTTGTTAAGGATTTAATTTTGGAGGTTGCTTTTGGTTTGAAGCTTCCAGATTGTTATGATGGATTCATGAGATTATTTAAGTTATGATTTGCATATAATGTGATTAGTTTTGCGCATGTTTAGGTTATGGTTATTTTGAATGAAGTTTGATGGGCTTAAGACCATTCTCTTAAATATTTTGGTTTTGGGGAATTTTTAGATTATGGTGTTGTTTTTATTTAAATATAATTATACCATGATGATCCTTGTAATTTTTAGATGAATTTGGATATGTAATATGCTTGATTTGACTATGTTTTAATGCTCTAATTTATGGTTAAAACTTTGAAGGGTTTAGATATTCTTTGTGTTCCTGATAAAATTCAAAGTGTTATTGGTTAATGATGATCTAAAAATGCTAATTAGGATTTGATTTGAGATTAATCATATTTTGGAGATAGATAATCACAATAATGACACATTTACCCCTAACAGGATTTTAGTTTGATTTAGGGTCAAAGGTTTAGTATGACCTTTGATTATTCACCCATAACCCTCATAAATAATGTCTTAAATGAATAGTGATTTGATAGTTTTGGAATATTTTGGTTCGCTTATATGCCTCTAATTTTGTTGTTTTGACTATGTTTTGGTTTTAATGGTTAGCTTTTACTTGGAGTTAAGTCATAGTTTGGTTTTTATTTTGTTTTGCACCTTTTTTTTATCAATTTGTTTTGGGATTCGTGTCTTTTTTAGATTCCAAATCCTTAGGAGCTTTTTAGATTGGTTTTGGTGTTTGATGAGTTGAGAGTCATATTATGTTGTTGTGTTATGGTAGGTGGCAAATATAATTTGATAAAGTATTGAGTAGTTAACCTTAGTAATGACTATCAATCACCTTCTTAATAATTGAATCTACATTAACTTTTGAGTAATGTAATAGAAGGATTGAATTGGAGTTAATTAGCTGGTTGTTGTGAGTTTATGATGTGTGCTTAACACTAGCCTTCATATCTAGTTGTTTGTTCGACCTTGAGTGGTCAAGGCCTTCACAACTAGTTGTTTATTTGACCCTAAGTGGTCAAGGCCTTTATGGTTAGTTGTTTATTTGACCTTATATGGTTAAGGCCTTTCATGGCTAGTTATTTGTTTGACCGTAAGTGGTCAGGGCCATCATAGCTAGTTGTTTTTTCAAACCTGAGTGGTCAAGGCCTTCATGACTAGTTATTTGTTTAACATTGAGCGGTCAAGGCGTTTCATGGCTAGTTTTTGTAACCTTGAGTGGTCGGGTTGTGGAGAATTCGATTGGTTCTTATATGTGGATCTGAGTATCCTTTATGGAATAAGGGGATGACTTGAACAAAATACTAATAATTTATAGATAACTTGAGTTGGGAAAGGAACCTTGTGCCTCGAAGTGGCCCTTGAGTACATATTGGACCTTTAGGTCAAAGAGGTCAAGTTTACTCTTAGGGATTCACAACCTTATAAGGGGTATACATATTTGAGGACTTGGGTGCCTTGATTGTTTATACACTCCTTGATGTCATATGACTTCCTTCATTAGCTATCTTGGTAGTTAAAGATTTGATTCTTGATTTATCTCTGGCGATCATTGCTTTGAAATATGACATTGTATTCGTCTCAAAATTATGTTAAATTTATTGATTTGCTCACCTTAACAAAGGCTTGGTAATTGAAATAGGGATAAGATTTATTGTGTGGTTTTCTTATTTTATCTTTGTTGGATATATCTTATAGAATCATTTGGTGTATACAATGAATACTAAATTAAACTGACATATCTTTGTGGATTAATAAATTAGGTTGGAATTGGAATGTGTACCCATGTTATATGGTTAGTTGGTTGAGATTTCAGTCAATAGTTACATTATGTGTACTATATTTGGTTATTATGTGATTGTTTGAATGGATTAGTGGATTACAGGAACTGCATAATTTTACACCTTTGTGTGGTGGTTGATTGTTTAAGCATGCTATTTGCTCAATGTTAGGTGTTTTTACTTAGTAATTTTGTATTGAAAAGATAATTTTTCAATGGTTGTGATGTAGGTGATCTGATTATTATTGGAGCTTGAAATGGAGTCAGAGAGTATGGCTTCTGGCATTTTTGTTCCAAGTTAGATTGTCTCATTTTGGGTGTAGTTAGTTTGGGTTAGTTTGTAACATTGGTGAAATAACCCTAGAAGGGGTGAATAGGGTTTAATGTAATGGAGATGACAAATAAAAAATTTGCGCACAATGTAGCGTGGTTCAAGAGTAAATTACTCTCTACATCCACTACCCAAAGTGTAACACCCCTAAAATTTGGAACTAAAAATTTTTGTTTAGAGAGTAAATTGCGGAAGCTAAAACAATAAAATTCGGGGTGTTATCATCACACTTGGTACAAGTCCGGTTTCCTCTACCATTATCGTACCAAGTATATTTACATTATTCCAAATAAAATCAATTATCAGTGGTTACAAAATTTATTGAAAAAAATATACATAAGATTACATAATCATCCACATCAAAAGATACCGAACAACCACCAAATAGCCCTAACTCTTAATCCAAGCACTAGCCTTCAAATGATATTGCAAGCTAGCCTACAAAGTTCATTGATCATTGAATAAGCAGAAACCTATGAAAATGAACCCCTTACTATAACGGTGCTGAGTAACCCATTATACAAAGATAATATGAAAACCCAGCATGGAACTTATAGAAGGCATCACATAATATGTGGCATAAAATATTTAAATATATATGCAATGATCAAAATACAATAATTATATTAGATAAACAATAACACCAAAGCCACATTTAACTCATACTATTTCATTTAGAATATAATAAAACTTACTACCAATGCATCCAAGAGATCCAATATGAAGTAATGATTATAACCAACCTCAACACAATAACTATATCATTCACAATGTATCTTATATATTTCAAAATCAACACCAATAATATTCGTAACATATTAGGTAGGGATCAAAGACACAATACCAAACACTAGTAGGCATGAGGGCTGTTATAAAACTAAGGGTAGGCACAAAGGCTGCTACTGAACCACAAGTAGGCACGAAGGCTATGACAGACCCACATGTAGGCATGAAGGTTGATAACAAACCACAGGTAGGCACAAAGGATACTATCAAACCACAAGTAGATACAAAGACTATTACTGAACCATAGGAAGGCATAATGGTTGCTACCGAATCACAAGTAGGCGCAGATGCTACTATTGACCAATGCAGTAATCTAATAATTATCATTTTAATTTTTATTTACTTGAGGGGAGATCTATCAACCCAGAGACACTAAGGTACTCCGATTATATCAACGCACGAAGGCAATATAGTATTCTGCCAACTATCAACCCAAGCACACTAAAGTACCATATTTATATTGGCACATGAAGCTAGTACATTACCCTACCGACAAGAACACCTAATCCATAAATATATATATGCATACCTTCTATAAGTTTGTAGAGCTAAATAGAGTAAGATATAGAACTTAACTGAGGTAATAAGGCACACCAATAGTAATCCATAATCAATCATGGGTTAAAATACATCTTTTGGGTAGATACCTTAAATATCCACCATTATCGATCTTGAGGTTTTTCACTTTAAATATTAGTATTTTAAATAAGGTGACCACGAGATAACATATTGCTCACATAGATCCAATTTTTATACTTAACCATTTTTACTTATTTCGAATTACTCAAGACCATCATAACCAAGTTCAATACCAATGACAATCACAAAAAATCTTTTAAGGCCATCCTAGGCTCAATTTTTCACACTTAGGTGTATTAGGCCAAAAATAACCAAAATGCCCTTGAAACTATAATTATTACATTATTATCCATTTCAAACACTAATTTTATTTTATTTATTAATTTTTTATGAAAAGGCTAAAACACAATAATTAATTTATTTAACATGTAAATAATTTACTAGATACGCTAAATGACCATTTTGTCCTTATACATAATTTTACACATAAAACTTTAATATGCATTTCTAGAACATCAAACCACATTTTCACATGCTCAACAATAAATAATAAATATTAGACATGATTACTAGAATAATTATCATGATACACTTAAAATGATTAAAATACCCCAAGGACATATAATAATAATAATCATGTTGGAATATGCGTTTCTAAAGGATCAAATCACATATCTTCATATTTAACAATAATTGAGATATGTTAGGCATTCTTATTGGATTAAATATCATAATATGCTTAAATGACCAAATTAACCCAATTGCACATGATAATAATATTCATGTTAAAAAAATGCCTAGGCATGCTCAATATATTATATTGGACATACATGACATATATAATTTATTCCTAGCATTTAAATCATTTTAACATACATTTCATACACTTAATAATTTTCACAATTTAGCATGCTTTATCATACCAAATTTTGTGCCAGCATTATTGGACAAATAATTATTAACGTGACAACATGCTTAATAAATATTATACATCAAAACCCTAATATATTATCATATGATATTTGAATATTTTAGTCGAATATAAGGATTACCCGATTTCCAAAAAAAATATAAATTTATCAGTAACCTACTAAAATTATTAAGCTCCATTAATCAAAATTTTTACCTAAAAATAATAACTAATTAATATTTAACCACTAAAATAATAAATTTTATTGGTTAAATATTTATTAAATAAAAAATTACCAAAATGCCCTTGAGGGAAAAACTGGAAAATTTTTATATTAGAATCTCACGCTGCGATTTTAAGGATGTGCGGGAAGGCTTGGGGAGAAAGGTTGGAAAAGGGTTGGGTGAAGGTGATGGCCAGTGGTTGGCGTGGTGGTGGAGCTGCTAGCAACATGGTTGGAAAAGTTGGTGGTGGTTGGGCGGAGTTTTGGTGGAGGAGGAAATGGGGCATGGGCAGTGGATGTAAAGGAAACCAGGGGTAGGGTGGTGGTGAGGGAAACTCGAAGGGGTAGCGGATGGCTGTAGCTTGGGATGGTGGAGCTGTCGTCGAGGGTAGGTTGTAGAGGATTGACTGGGGGTTTGGTGGTGTGTGGCTGCGAGCATATAAAAAGGGGACACACGATTTGTAAGGAACAGTGGTATGGTGGTGGTGATGGTCGGGTGGTGAAGGGAGAATAAAAATAGAGGTAAAGGAATGGAGAAGGAAGAGGAAGAAGGAAGGTATGGGCTTGGGGTGTGCGATGGTGGTGTAGTGGTCAATGGTGGTGCGTTTCGGAGGTTTTGTCAGAAGTGGAAATCGATTGGAAGAATTGAGAAGGAGAAGGAAGAAGATTAAATAGTAGGGAGGAGAGAAGACGGGAAGGAAGAGATCGGGTTTAGACAAATGAAGAGAGGGAGGAGGTGCATGGATGTGACAACTAGGGGTGAGGCATGCTGGGAAGGGAGTTGGTGAAGGTGCTGGGTAGCTGCGGCAGGTAATGGCAAAGGGCGATGCAGGCTGGTGGTGAGGTGTGCATGGGTGGTGGTTGTAGGGCTCGGTGCAAGAGGCCAAAAATGGAAAGGAAATGGGGCATGTGTGAGTAGTGTGCAGAGGAATGTTTTTCCTAATGAGGAAAGAAGACACAGGGAAGTGTAGGGGAAAAATAGGGGGTCGGTGATGTGCAGGCATGGAAGGCAGGTTTGCATGCAAGAGGAAAGTGCATGGTGAAAAGGAAGGGAAGGAAAAAGGACATGTGACGAGGGGGAAATACAGAGGCTGCATTTGGTTAGAAGAGGAAATGGGGTGGCTGGAGTGATCGAGTGTAGGGAGGGGTAATGTAGAGGGGTTGGGGTATGTTTGGTGAGTGAAGATGGGTGTGGGCAAGGATGTGTTGTGGGGGTGCGATGGGCGCTTTTTGGGTGCGTGTAGAGCTGGCAAAAGTTGACCCAACCCGAAAAATCCGACGAATACCGACTCGATCCGTCTGAAATTCGATCCGATTTTATCCGAGTAATTAAAAGCCCGAAATCTATCCGACCCGATCCGATACATATCCGATATCCGATATAACCCGAGAAATTATAAGCCCGAAATGAACCCGACCCGACCCGCTACTCACCCGAAATCCGATATAACCCGAAAAACTATAAATCCGAAATGACCCGACCCGATCCATTATTTATCCAAAATCCGATATTATCTGAAAAATTATAAATCTATAAAGATTCAACTTGGTACTATCCAAAAATTAATATTAACCCATAACTCAAATTTTTTAAAACTTCATAAAGCATTAAATAATATAGATGTGCAACTAATCCATACTAGCACTTACATCAAAATCTAGAAATCATAAAATTTATATCACTTATGTATACACAAATAAAATATCCATTGATACCAATATAAAAGTATAGAAATAAAAGTAGAGAAAAAAAAAGAAGAAAAACTCTACTATGCCATCTAAATATTAGTTCACTTCTATGATTCCATCTAGTACTATAAGATAATAATAGTGCAGCCTTGAACACTATATGTTAGTATCTATATGGCCATACCTTGCAATATAGCACCTATAATATCATTGGGGAAAGTAGAAAAAATCTAGAGTGAAAATATTAGTCATTCATTATGAAAATTGAAGATTAATATTTTTTTATTACATCTACAGTGTTAAATAGTAATAAGTCAATATTAGTTGGTCTTTTGTCAATAATAGTCATTATTACTTACTTTATCTAATTTTTATCTTATTTTGCTTAATATAATATAATCAAAATATATAATAAAAAAACTAATGTGTTGTTACTATTATTTTTGCCATAATTGATATTCATTAATTACTATTATTATTGTTATAATTATTTTTGTATTATTATTATTATTATTATTATTAAAATTATGTTGATATGATGTGATCAATTTCTTATAAAAATAATATGAGAAACACAACCTTAGAAGCCTTCATTTGTTATCAATTATCAATGATTATTATAAGTTAATATTATGTAAGGAGTGTATAAGATATAAATATAATATAAACTTAAAATAATACTCGAACTCAATATGACCAAGCTAATAATGGAGTTGAATTATAAGCTACATCTTAACATAAAAAGAAAAGTGATACGATTTGAAAACTTTTAAATTTAAAATGTCAAATACATCTCCAAAGATGAAATAATGATAAAAAAATTCTAAGGCCCCAAAACAATTAATATAATAATTCACTTTAAATTAAATAAGATAAATTAAAATAAATGATCTCAAAATAATTAGCTTTTAATAATATCTTGGAATAAAAAAATGACGCAAGCATGACTTAAATATGAAATAACCTAAATCCAATCTAAATTTGACCAGAAAATATAATAATTCAAATTCACCTGAGCCCGATCCGAACCCGAACCGAAATTAGAACAATCGAAATTTATCCGAATCCGAGTCCATCCGATCTCAACCAGACCCAATCCGAGACCTTAGAATGACCCGAGATTATCCGATACTAAGTTGATCTGAATCAAACCCGACCCAGCCCGACCCGACAAAATGATCCGAAATTATCCGAAACCGATATGACCCGATTATCATGTAACCCGATCTGATAGTGATCCGACCCGCCCGATTGCCAGCTCTAGGTGCGTGCAGACGAAGAAGGAGAAAAAAAGACAGAAGGGTGATAGGTTGGGTTAGGCAAGTCGAGGAGAGAGAAAAAAAAAAGGGAAGTGGGCTACATTGGGCAACCCGGGGGAGAGAAGAAGAAAAAAATTTAGGTTCGGCCATAGGGAGGAGAAAAGGGAAGGGAGAAGGAAAAAGAAAAGGAGAAAATAAGGAAAAGGGAAAATGAGAAAAGAAAAAAGAAAAAAAAATGTAGGTTAGAATTAAAATTTGGTTAAATTTAGGATTTGGAAAATTTTAATTTATCTAGGGTTTAAGGTATCCAATTAGAAAAAGTAGGGTATAAGTATAGGTTTTGGATTAATTTAAATAAAAGGAATAAGATAAAATAATAAGGATAATTTAACAAAGAATTTATTGGAATTTGAGGGTCAAGAGTTAACATAAATAATTAAGTTAATATTTAAGGGTTGTATTTTTGTATAAAATGCTAAACATTCAAAATTAAGGTTATGAAATTGTGTGGTGCTACAAAAATGTTATCTCTTTTGGGTTTTTGAAATAGTATTTTGGGTTTATTAATAATCACTCTAATTTTAGTTTATAAGCCTTACAATCTCAATAAAATTCTAAGAGATGATTTATAACTTGACTTATATATCTTCTCTAAAATTTCCACAAGAATCTCTCAAGAATAATAGAAAAACATTCACTAACTCATTTGAAATGAATTTTGTTAGGTGATTGTGATTACAATTGATTCTCACCAAGAATATAAGGTATGAAAGATTAGAATTTTGGATTATATGCAATCTATCTAGATGCAATAAAAGATATTACAGCTGATGAGCAATTCTAGCTAATAAAATTGAGTAATGAACACTTTTCAATAAAACACAAAATTTAAAAGTAGAGAGAGTTTGAATTAGCATTTGAATGATTTACGAATAAATGATTAATTACACAATCAATGTGATTAAAAACTTTTTGAAATAAATTGATAGGGTCCTTATATATAAGACACTCCCTCGTCGTATAGACATTAGACGCAACCCCCCCCAAAGTTGTATTGTCTAATAGGCAAAAAAAATAACATTTAATGTTCATCAATTGATCAGTCTAGCCAAACTAGTCAATCGGTTGTACAACCAGTTAATCAATGGTTCAAAGTTATCGACTGATCATTTTTAGACCTAAAATGGATAGTTATCATTACATAAATTGGTCAAATGGTTTATTAAAACCAAGTGATCTATTTTTCGTAGTGCTTAGTTGGTCCTATGAACATATATGAACAATGACATTGTTAAGTAAAGCTAGTCAATGTGTTCATGTCACTAGTCGATAAATTTAAATAGAGATGAATGAGTTTCTGTAGGAGTGAAACCCATGCATTGGTTTGTGAAACCAATCGATTGAATTCCTTAAAGTAGTCAATTGGTTTGGTAACACCATTCAATAAGTTTAAATAGAGATGAATAGGTTTCCACAGAAGTGAAACCCATGGACAAGTTTGTTCAACTAGTCCATTTGTTTCCTCAAACCAGTTAATTAGTTTGGCCAAACCAGATGATGAATTTAAATAAAGACAATGGGTTTCTACAGGAGTGAAACCCATAAACTAGTTGGTAAAACCAGTTGATCGATTTAGCAAAACAGTCAATCGATTTGTTGCACCAGTTGATCTGTCTGAGTTTAACTCATTTTGTAGCCTTTGATTAAACTAAACCAGTCAATCATTCTCAAGACCATTCGACTGATTTCAACTTGAACCAACCAATAAGTTTTAAAACACTTTGAAAGATTTAGAAATCAAGAGCAACCACGACTTTGTATAGAGTGTATTTAAGTCAACCATGGGAGATTCCTCTTTGCCTTCATTTCCTTCCTTCTCTACCTTGTCATTAACCACTTACTCTTGTCTAGAGGAAGTGGACGCTTTTAGAGCTAGAGGCTTCTTATTTCTTTCATCTAATCCATCTTCTAGCTTTGATTGATGAACCATGAGATTCATAAAGAGTTATTCAATGGTCATATTAGCTAATTATCTAGCTTCTTCAATGGAAGTGACTTTGGGATGCGATTATTTTGTAAGACCTTGATAAATCTTTCTTACTTGATTTTTGTAAGTGATTTCTTTCCCCAAGGCCTTAAGGATTTTGACAATGGAAGTGAAGTGGTTGCTTAGGTTGTTGATGTTTTCACCTTACTTCATGCTTAAGAGTTCATACTCTCTATTGTGAAGAGTGAATCTTTGATCCTTTACTTGCTTTGCCCCTTCATGGGTGTGGATAATATTAACCCATATCTCTTTTGTGATGGATCATGATTAGATGCAGTGGAGAACAATTAGATGCAGTGTTATTCCCTTCCTCTAATCCTACATTGAAGAATCATGATGTCTTTATCATTAAGAGTGTTCTTTCTCTTTTCTACATTTGTGATCTCATCCCTCGTGTTTTCCACTAGTTCATCGTTGACATCTTTAGTGATTTTTATTGGCTCTTTAGAGACTATTGACCATATAACATAGTCTTGTGACTTGATAATGAACATCATTTTGTTCTTCTAGTAGGTGAATATCTTGCCTTTGAACAATGATGATTTCGTGGTGGAGATACCTTCATTTAGACCAATATAATCCATTCCACTTATAGATCTTTTTCCACATTGGATTATTGAATCCTTTGAGAAATTCCCAAGCTCTAATACAAATTAAAATAACCCTAGATGCGGTGGATAGGTTTAACAAAATAGAGATGATAGATAAAAAAATTATGCATAATGTAGAGTGTTTTAAGAGAAAATTACTCTGTACATCCACTACCAAAAAGTTATTATAACACCCCAAAATTTACTACTAAAAAATTTACATTTCTAGTGAAAGCGTACCAAAATAGCTGGGTGTTAACCCTGTAATGAACATAATTTTAGCTTACCATACCATCCTTATGTCAATCACAAGACTAAATAATTAGAACATAAAGCATAATAAATAGAAAATGGGAGTAACTTTATAAATTTAAATACGAGGTTGGCGACTAAATCTGAATAAAATATTCAAAAATATATAAAAGGGATACTATGGAGCTAAAAGTCTAAAAAGATATACAGATAAAAGATAATATCCTGATAACATGACTCTGTGCTCAAACCTAATACATAAAATCACTCCTCCGCATATACTGTAACACCCCCATTTTTTATTACCGAAAAATTTAGTTTGAAAATATTGTGGAAGTGGAAATACAAAACCAACTTATGAAAAATGGGGTGCTACCACTGTATCTAACATAAGATGTGTGCCTCACCGCCTATCTCGCACTATATACAAGGCTAAGTATCCAACCAACAAAACACAAGAAAAACTAGAGTAAATTTGCTTAATTAAAGTAAATTTAATTTATCGATAGTATACTATGGTCACTCAAGGACCACGAGAAATTTTTCGGGAAACCTATGCTCACAACCCAAGATTATGAGAGGATGAAGGACCACTCAATGGTCGTCCTCAGGAATACCTACAACCGACCTCCTGGTCGTCAAATTGAGTAGGGGATTGCAATAAAAACCCCATCAGTATGCATACATATTAGGTAAACCAATCTACCATTATTATGTAGTTCTTGGTGCAAGCAAGATCCATACAACATACTCATGGCACAACTTACCGAGATGTGCATGTGACTTTCCTTATCATATCTTTTACGTTCAATTACATGGTTTATACAAGATATGCTTGAATCCTCTAAATCATGCAAGGTTATAGACATATCAACACACTAGGGTATGTACCCTTTTAACATGCATACCATCTACTCATGGATCATGAAATAATTGGATTATTCATTTGACAAAAGATGAAGTATAATTAGCATGGTGATGAGGAAGTAGGAATTCATATATAACATCTAACCATGGATGAATCATCAACATAATAATAAAAGGCATGCAAGAACTCATGGATCATTCTAGACTATTGGTATGTACCATAATAGGCATCCCAAAGAGCATATGATTAGTATCAAATTCCAAGTAGATGGGCATAATGCATACCACTTATTCATAGCTTAAACAAGGTGTAAGGTCTCAAGTATTCATAACGCAAAGCGGATACCATATTAAGTAACCATAATCATATAACCAAACCTAACCAGTTACCTCCTCTTTGGCCCTAATTTCGGTCAATATCTTTCTTTAGGTAAAATAAGGTTTCTTTGCCAAAACCTTATGCAATAAGTGAGTGTATACTTAATTTACCCCATGTTCTTGAGCAAGGTGGGATCATTCCCCATGGTCACTCAATACCATGGAAGCCATCCAAATAATGGGTATAAAGTCTTGTCTCATCTCAAGGAAACTAAACAGGCATATTTCCGAGATCCTACCAAAGTAACAATGGACCGAAGTCCTGGCTCATGGTGAGGAATCCAAATGGACCTAAGTTTGGGTTCCTATCCCTCTTGTGGTGACTATACCCTTTAGTAGCGATAAACCCTAGTACATCATTAGTGTTTAGAGTAGGAAAGGCACTGGGATCAACTAGGATCCTGCCCAAAGGCAGACTAGCTCCTAGTAGTTAATCGAGGATCAAATAATCCGGACCTTTCACAATGGTCGTTCCACTTTAAGTGATTAGTGTCTTATTAGTTCAAGAAATTCATTTCATATAAAGGCCCACGCAATAATATCGTACCAAGCATGCAATAGCTTTTCATTAAAAAAACCTATATAGGATTCTCATTCAACCAATGTTCCCATTTAGGGTCCCTTCTAGAGATTATTCTATTACACCATCCATTATGACAAAGAGTGGCATTATCACATGGTAACAATACATATAATGATCCAAGCCATCCATCGAATTTCCATTTATTCTTTTATTCACAATTCAATTCTAGCTCATGCCAAGGTCAAGGTCATAGTGGATGTTCCAAATCAATTTCCTAAGGCCAAAAGTGGATGTCCAATTATAGGTCAACTATATTCCAATCCTTGCTTACAACTATTTATTTATTTATTTCATTAGCCTAATGAAAACTTCTAATTGTAGGTAAGGTTAACTCAAGCCATCATATATGATTGTGTTATTTTATTTATTTATTTATTGCTAAGCCATCTCACTTATGGATTTCTCATTTTAGGGCCATGGTATAAATCACTAGAGGTCTATCATAAATTTTTTTGAATCCAATACTACCTTAAGGAGATCCCATTTTTATCCATTTGATCATTTATTCGTATTATATGCACAAAGAAGGCCAAAGGCTACACTAAGGTCAAGCATTGAATGATTTCTTTTTATTACCTTTAATCTATTATTTAAATTCATTAATATAGATAATTCCATAGGTATTAGTCTATTAGATCATTAGCCAAGCATAAGAAAATTCAGATATCATATTCGGGAGGAAAAATATGCGAGAAAATAAAATTAGCTGAGACCAGTCGATTGGTTTCAAAAACCAGTCAATGGGTCTCATTGACTAGTCAACGGGTTTCATGGACCAGTCAATCAGTTAGGATACTGCTGACCTCCAAGTGGTAGCCATCCAGTTGATAAGTTAGCTTCACTATTTGATTGTTCTAATAACCAGTCGATCGGTTCGGCCAAACCGGTCAATGGTTGCTAAGGCTTCTGGAGTTACAGATAAACTAGTCAACTGTTCTAGAAACCATTTGATCAGTTTAGTCGAACCAGTCGATCGATTTAAATCCCATACTAGAATCCCCGAAGTCATAGACCAACCAATCGATCGATCTGCCAGACTAGTCAATCAATCTTGGAAACCAGTCGATTGGTCTAGGTAAAAGCAGTTCATAATAACATCAATAACACACGATCAATTTCCATGACTTGTTCAATTAAATCCAAACATTAAACTCAGGTCATTCAAGTTATTCTACAAATGATATTCACGAATCAACATGCTACATAGCAACATTATTCCAAGCATATTTTGAACTTATTCTAGGAAATCATACATTCATATTCTCTTTTTACAAAGCCAGTATGTAGTGAGTCTAGTTCACACATCACATATATCAGTATCTCCTAACACCTAGAACATTAAGAGGTTTCTAATCTAGAGTTTCAAATATGAGGTCCAAGCATATGAACTTTTAAACCAAATCTCATACTCACTCACTTGTTCATTCCCTATTAGCTAATGCAGGCATATTGCCATTTTTAATATTTAAGATACTACAGAATTATGGTACTCATATTTCACTTACCTATACCATTGATATCACAATAAGGGAAGACAATGATTTACCTTAAAAGTTGAGCAATACACCAAGAACACAACTCCTTGAAATCTCAAATCCCTTTTCCAACACTGAAATACCTTTCAATAAAACTTAATCAAAGTCTATGAAAATCTATATAAAGTTGCACAAGGAAGATTAAATGAAAGCAGAGACATGGAAGTGGAATTCAGAGAGAAACCACCTTTCACAAAGGAAACAGAGTGTATTAAGGGTGAAATTCAACCCTCATTCTTTTCCCCAATCTAACTTTGTCTTGTTTAAAATTAAAATAAGGAGCTAGGAAGAGGATTAGAAAAGGAAGAGATGAATAGGATGCAACCACGGGAAAAAGGAAAATGGTAAGACAAATGTGAAGAAAATAGGGTAGTTTGGAGGTTAGGGAAGAAGAGATAAAAATGAGGACTTTATGTTTGAATCATAGAGGGTTCTATTGCTAGGAGAAGGGTGAGGGATTGTACAAATTGAGACTCCCAACCCCAGTTTGAATTAAAGATTCGGTGTCTAGGTTTTTGGAGTTTCAAAGCTGAGATTTTCTACCTTGAGCTAGTTTAGTGAAACTACAAGGTTCTAGGCAATGTGCTTCAGAAATTTCAAACATAATAAAGGTATGATCAAATAAATGGACGATAATTAAATCTTGGCATATCTACTGAGGTTGCAGACACAAAAAAATTGCTTAGGAATCTTGTAGAAGAGAGAGACAATAGGAAGGAAGAGGACAAATGAGCTGGGGGCATAAAAGTGACTCTTCATGCCTTCTTCCCTTGTGAATCCATTGAAAATAATCAAAAATAGATAAATAGGTTTGGAGGTTTCGTAAAAATTGAAAATAACCTATATAAAATGTAGTTATGATGTTGGAAAAATTTTGGGGAAAGATTCTTAAGAAAAATTGAGTTTGAAGAGAAGCTAGGTCAGTTAAACCAGTCGACTAGTGCTCAAACCAGTCGATCGGTTCAACGATTTTTAGAAATCGCATTTGATGAAAAAAACAGTCGATCGATACCTCAGACTAGCCGATTGGTTTCTCGATAAAACCAAATATTTTTCCTAATCAAATCATGCTTGTCCAATAACTACACCACTCTTAAACACAATTATAAAATGAGATCAAACATACTTAGATCACCATTAAACACTTCAGTTAGCACACATTAGGGACTCTAAAAGTGAGGTATTACACATGGAGCATCATAAAAAGTGAAATCATCCAAAGGGTTCTAAAAAATCTGCACAAAAGCATCCAGTTCATCTGCTCATGGGAATGAGCAACAAGCATGAAAAGGAAGACCAGTATGTTACATACTCAGTAAGGTAATAATATATTCAAGAAAGGATAGAAAGAATTACATAAGTTCACATCAATTAATAAAGTGTACATGCATGTTAACATAAAATGATTTAAGGTAAATATTTAGCCCAAATCTCATTATTAGATATAAACATAATCAATTATTTTATTTATGTTGAGTTCAGGGAATCCACTATTCTTAATCCTATGGAAAGGATTGAAACACCTCTCAGACAAGACACGCCTGATCACTATTATTAAACCTGTGGAATATAAACTACACCTCTAAGGTAATAACTCTCATGGCTAATATTCTTAAACCGATGGAACGTTCTGACGCACCTCCTAGGATAGAATTCTCCTAGCCATTATTATAGTTCGATGGAACAACTCCTACACCTCGATCCTAACTTATGTACTATTTCATTTTAAGTGATTATTCTCTTAATCATTAGTTAATTTTCTCAGCATAATATTCTCATTCATGTTAAGATTAAGGGCTCAACTATTCTTAATATTATGTAATAGACAAAAGCATCCCTAGAGCAAAACACACCTGGCCTCTATCATGGTCCAGTGGAACAGACACATAAAATACCTCAGCCGACTCACGTGATCTTTTACTTTAAATGATTAATATCTTATTTATAATTGGTTATAACATCATGTAGGGACTCGCGTATATATGCATAACATATAATTGAAACATGTAAAGTACAACCACATAATTATCAGGGCCATCATCAAGGAATAGATCCATAATCGCCTTAAGAAACCTTAATTTCACATTATAAGTATAAATTCTTCCATATGATCATTTATCCACCAAATTTCGCACATCTTTCTCAAATATTATTATTATCTACATAATCTAAAACCATTATCTAACTCAAACATCTTACACATGTGATAACAACCATATCTCAAGAGTTACTATTTAAAACCCCTATAAAATTCTAATTTCACAAGTTAGAAATAAATTTTCCCACAATACTCATATAATCACAAAATTTAACATAAATTTTGAAAATTCCAATATAAAAAACATATCCAAAAATTATTGTCCAACTCAAACATCTTACACGTGCGATATTAGCCACACTTCTAGGGATACTATTCTTGATTTAATCCATTTTCTCATTTTATTTGGACTTAGGTCATTCATAATTATTCTAAACATTTCTAATGATATTATTAGCATATTTCATACCTCTTAACACATTAAAATACCAAAATTTTCAATTTTAACACATATTAACCAAAATACCCTTAAGGATAACCAAAAACCCTTATTTCACACAAAAAAAACCTTATTTGTCTGGTATCATTATTTTCAAATTATCAATTTATTACATCACCACACATCATAAATATATTCATTTCCTACATACCATAATTTATGAAACCCGCATTTCAATACCATATATCATATGAGCACATGCTTTCTCATTCTCCTACACTTTTCATCATATGATCCACATTATCATATCACAACATAAAAAAATGAATTCAACAACATAATGTTAAAAAGATGATAATTAACACAACCATTCATAACATTTAACATGAAAATTCAAGTAATGACTTGTATTCTTATTAAAAAAGACACCAGTTTCTAAGTATGTATATCTTATCCCGCCTCGATTGGGATAACTGGTGATGGAAATGGCTGAAGCTAAGGGTAGGGGTACAGTAGAAATGGCTGATGCACAAGGGGGAGGAATGGTGTTGATGGTCGTTATAAGGGAGGAAGGAATGGTGGAGAGTACTATTGCCGGTTTGTCATGGCATTTTTGGAGATAGCTAAAAGGAGGAAGGGAATAAAGAAATATGTTTGGTACTCTTATATAGAAATGAAGGGACGAAAGAAGTGGTTTGGGGTATTAAATGGTTAAGTCTTCATGTTATATGTATATATATGCACATGTTGGGTGCATAAAGAGAAGGAAGGGAGGTGAGGTAATGATCAAGCAGATTTTTCAACCAAACATATCACACCAAAGGTGAAAGGTGATGGTGTGATTATGATGATAGGGGTAGTTCATGGCAGAGGGATTGTTTCACGTAGGAAGAAGAGGAGGAAGATAGAAAAAGAATGCCGAGCAAGAGGGAAAAAAGGAAAAAAAGAAAGAAAGAGGAAAATAACGTATATTTGGGTTTAGATTTAGAATTAAGTTAAAATAATGTAGATTAGGATATTATGATAAAATTCATTATCAACCACCCACGGTTAGGTTTGGGTTAAAAATACCGATAATCCATAATAAAGATTTAGATTATGTTAAGATTAGGGTTAAGGAATTAGGGTAAGGTAAAATTATTAATTTCTAGAGATTAAAATTATGTTAAGATGTTAATTTATTGGGATTACAATTAGATAAAACTTGGGGTATTATTGTTATCCCTTTTGGATTTTTGAAATAGTGACATATTTGTATTGACTATCGTTCTTTTCTTAGTTTTTGAGCCTTACAATCTCAATGATCTTCTAAGATATGGTTTATAACTTAACCTATTTATCTTATCTAAACTTTCCACAAGAACCTCTCAAGAATGATAGTCAAATGCTCACTAACCCCTTTGAAATAAAATTTGTAAGGTGATTGTGATTGTAATTGATTCTCATGAAGAATATAGAATATAAATGTAATACCCAAAATCCTAATTTGGGAATTAAAAATAAAATAATGATTAATAGGTGAGATTTAATTAAATATACCATTTTTAATAAAATAATGATATTATAATAAAAATAATTAAAGTCAAAAAGGAGAAAAATAATGTAGGGATCAAATTATTGGAGGCTAGAATAATTTACTAAACTAAAATAAATTTTAAGTAAATTATAATAATAATTTATAAATTAATAAAAAAATTATTTATTTATCATTACTAATTTTATCATTCCTGAATTTTTTTTAAAATCCCAAAACACCCCAACCACCTCACTTTTCTTTTCTTTTTCTTCTTTTTTTTCCCTTTTTCTTCCCCTTTGCCTGCTTGGGCCACACCCAGCACGACCCAACTCCTTCTCCCTTTTCCCCTCCTCTCATTTCCTTCCTCACGTAGTCCACTCCCCCTTTCTTTTTTTTTTCTCCTTCGCGTGGCCTAGCCCCGCCCAACAATCTGTCCCCTTTATTTCCCTTTTTTCTCACTTTCCTTTTTCCTTTCTTCCCCTTTTACCCCTGTCTTCAACCTTTTCCCTGATCAGTGAACGCACATGGCTGCTTCACAACCATGGCTCTCCCTCTCCCCTCACCTTCGCCTCATCTTGACCTATAAGGTGTGCAGTTCGCACTACCCTACACAGGTCCCTGCCCCTCTATAACCCCAACATCCCCACCTAACCCACCTGTGACCCTGCCCAAAAACCAACCCTGTCCCCTACCACACATACTGCACCGACCTGCATGCCAGCCAACAACCAACCATTCCCTCCCCTTTATCTTCTAACTTAATTTGTCCACTTCCCCCAACCTTCTTCCCTATATATATACCCCCCTATGCCTTCAATTTCCTCTCTTTTTTTTGCCATTCCAAAACTCCCCGGCTCCCTCACACCCACTCTTCAGACGCCACCAACGTCGCTATCGCGCCGTGCCATCATCGCCACACCCACCCTACCTCTTCCCTACATCACCCTCCATCGAATAAGATCTTCCCCTACCCTTAACTCTCCCTCCTCTTCTCTACCCACTTGTGCAAAGTGGGTAGCTCTTTTACACCCTTCTCTGCCACTTATGCCGCCACCACTACAGCAACCACCACCTCAATTGCCTCCCTTTCTGCCCAAAAAAGCTCCCCTTACCTTCCCACACAACCAATTCCCCTTTTCTCTCCCTCCTTCCTCCTCCTTTTCTCTTCTTCACTCTTGGCCACCACTACCGCCGCCTGCGTCGTCGCCATGAGACGCCACCACCACGACCTCCTCTAACCCAAAAGCCCTACCACCCAAGAAAACCTAACTTACCTCCCCTTTTCCAACCCCAAAATCCCTTCTTTTCTATCACCACCACCCTTGTGCCGCGGCCGCCACCCTAACTTGCTACTCCCTTTCTGGTTGTGCCTTTAGCAATTGTATTTATTTGGTGTAATTTAATTTAAATATTTTGCTATTATTATTATTATTATTATTATTATTATTAATCTCATTACTAATATTTAGTTAGGAAAAATAAAAGAAAAAGGAAAAAAAAGTAGGAAGAAGGTTTAATATTTAGTGTTCCATTTTTATAGGTTGTGAACCAAACCCTTCCCATAAAGATGCGTAGGATTCATGCTCCAAGCACGGTGTCCTATCAGGTAAGGATATGGTTAAGGCTTGGTTTTTCTATAAGTTGTGTTCTCATGGGTGTAATGATATGTTTTGTGTATTATTTGTGAATATGGAATAAAAATGTGTGTGGTGGAGCTTGCTTTGCATGGAGATAAGGTAAGTTGTGTATGATTATGATATGTGTGATATGGGTGTTATTAATTGATATTTATGACATGTTCTTATATATAGTTGTTATGGTATGACATACATGCTAGGAGGCCTTAGGTGGTATTGTGAGGTTGTGGAGATTTAAAAGAGATAAAGAGGGTGGAGTGAGTAAGAAGAAGTGGAAAAAGGCTAAGTACCTTACGACCTATGTGTGATAAAATAAGGGAAGAATAATAATAAAAATGAAGGGTTGGAGTAAATCTTGCGTGGGAAGTGTAAGGCTTGCATAGGGTGGTTAGTCTTTGCATGAGGGGAAGTTTACATGGGAAAAGTTGGTTTAAGGTTTAAACATGGTGAAGAAAGAGTGTTTTGGGTGATTGGAGTCTTTAGGAAAAATATAGTACGTGGGTTGGTAGAAGTATGCATGGGAGCTTAACTAGGGTTTTTGGGAAAAAACCCTAAGTATGGAGTGATATGAGAGAGTTGTAGAGATTGGTTGGGATTAGGGTTGAGATTAGGAGGGTATTTATGAAGGGTGTGAGTCAAGTGGAAAAGAGGGTGGAGTGTGTATGTGATGGGTTGGTGTAAAAGAAAAGAGGAGTATTAGGGTTTCGGGTGGCCAACTAGGGTTTCTTAGACCCATGTGAAAAATAAAGGGTAGGGTTGTGATGCTTGGAGTGGGTTGAGAGGTGTTGGAGTCAAAGGGGAGTATAGGCTATGTATGGAAAAGAGAGGCTAGGGCCATATAAGCCAGCTTAGGGTTTTTCAAAGGAAAATCCTAGTAAGTGATGGTGAGCCTAGGTGGAGAAATGGAAAAGTGGGACTTGACCCACATGCATAGGGGCTTTGGATTCATGTTGAGTAGGGTGGAAGGAGAGAAAGAGATCTTGGGGTCTTGGGATTGTAGAGGTCCCAAGCTATGAGACCGGATCATTCAGGAAATCTGGGGTGGAAGTATAGTAATGAGATGGGAGTCCATTGAGGGCATACATGTCTAGTTGGGGTTACTTGTGGAATAAGATACAAATAAAACACTAATTACTTAAAGTGAAAGATTATTGAGCTGGGCCCAAGTTAGAATGTTTTCCAGTCTACCGGCTATAATAGTGGTTAAGAGCCTTCTTGCCCTAGAGTGTATTCTAATCCATCGGCTATAAAAGTGGTCAAGTGCGTTCTGCCCTAGAGTAGTATTTTTGGTCCACTAGCTATAATAGTGGGGGTTCCAAGCTCGATAAACCAAACTTTATATGGTATTAAATCATGGAAAATGGGCTAATTACTTACAGTGGAACACCACGTAGGTCAGGGTTAGGTTAGGATGATTTCTGGTCCACCGGCTGTAATAGTGGCTAGGTGCGTACTGCCTTGGAGTAGTATTTTCGGTCCACCGGCTATGATAGTGGCCAGGTGTGTTCTGTCTTAGAGTATCATTTTCAGTCCACCGACTATAATAATGGGACTCCCATACTCACATGGATATAATTCGAGAGATGTGTAAAGACAAAATTAATAACCTAAATCATAATAAGGATGATTAATTTGAATGGCATACTGCATGCATTATCTTTCTTTTTCATGTTATGCTTTGTCTTAGCTATACGGTTAACTTACTCATTACGTAGCGTACTAATCACCCCTTTCATGGGTGCTACTCATTCCCATAAGCAGTAGCCCCTCCTGAGTCTGTGCAGGTAGGAGATGACACTTATGATGACTTTGATGCTTATGATGCCTTGGGTGGGGCTGAGTGAAGACCTATTGTACCTGTTGTGGGGTCAGAGAGGGTGTTCTCCGAACTTATCCTTATCTATTTTACTATCATTTTATTTCCCCCATAGTGGGCGTGTTTGTATTTAATTTCCATTCAGTATTAACTATGACATTTGCCTACTCTAATTTATTTAAGAAAAGTTGAACTTTTATGGTTTTATTTGATTATTTGTGTTACTACTTTTAGTCCCTTATCCTTGTGGTTAGTATGTGATTGGCCAGGAGTCAATCTTGTACTGATCACGATGCTAGCACCCCCATTTTTTGTGTATGGTTTTCTGTAACAAATGAAAATTTCAACTATAAATTTTGGGGATGTTATAATAAAAGTGTAACTTTGAATGAGATGAAATCTAGAAGATGTAATAAAAGATATTAGAATTGAATAATAATTATAGCCAAGAGAATTTAGCAATGAAATTTTTTTAAGAAAACTTAGAATTTGAAAGTTGTGAGAGTTTAAATGAGCTATTGGATTATTTAAGAGTAGATGATTAATTGCACAATCAATATAGTTGAAAAGTTGTTGTAAAAAATGCAGATGAACTTTATTTATTAGGATCTCCCTGGTCGTATGGCCATTAGATACAAAATCCCCACAAAGTTGTATCACCAGATGGGTAGAAAAACAACATTTAATGCTCAACAATAGATTAGTTTGACCGAACCAATCGATCGATTGTGCGACTAGTTGATCGGTAGTTCAAACCAGTTAGCTGATCATGTTTATACCTAAAATGGAAGTTTACCATTACACAAACTAGTCGATCATTTTATTAAAACTAGCCAATCAATTTTTCATAGTGTCCAATTTGTCCTATGAACATATATAAATAGTGACATGGTTAACTTAAACAGACCAATGTGTTCATGTCACTAGTCAATCGATTTATTCAAACTGGTTGATCATTTTGGTGAAACCATTCGTTGATCTTAAAAAGAGACGAATGGGGTTCTACAGTATTGAAATCCATGGATTGGTTGGTAAAGCCAATTAATCAGTTTTCTCAAAAAAGTAGATCGGTTTGGCAAAACCAATCAATGAGTTTAAATAGAGAAGAATGGATTTATGTAGAAGTAAACCCATGGACTGGTTGGTCAAACTAGTTGATCTATTTCCTTAAACAAGTCAACCAGTTTGATGAGACTAGACGATGAGTTTAAAAAGAGACAAATAGATTTATTATGGAGTGAAACTAATAGACTTGTTGGTCAAACCGGACTATCAGTTTAGCAAAACCGATCGATCGGTTTGCTACACCAGTTGATCCGTTTGAGTTTAACTAATTTTATGATTTTTGATTAAACTTAACCAATTGATCAGTCTCAAGGCCTGTAGACTAGTTCTGACTTGAACCAACCAATAAGTTTGAAAATACTCTGAAAGATTTAGAAATGAAGATTAACCATGATTTTTTCTTGGAGTGTATTTTAGTCAAGTATTAAAAGATTTTTTTTAAAGAGATTTGATCAAAATGTGAACTTTCTTAACATAAATTTTTACACGGAACCTAAGACTTTAGAAATATGATTCTTAGCTCTTAAGTCTTGGTTATCTTTATGCGTTCTTCTCTTGTGCTTGAAAACTTGATTTCTCTTTTAAATGTGCATGTTTAGAGATATGATTTGGATAAGTGTGTTTATATTTCTTTGTATGTAAATCATACTACATGCACACTTACAAAAATATTTTAGTTCTCAATACTCGTACGTTATCATCAAAACAAGGAAAATGATATTGTTTGACTTATGAGGTCAACACTTGAAATTGTTTTACCTTGTGGGTTATTTCTCTTTTATTATTGTTTCATACACTATCTTGTATCTGTCATAGGGTAAGTGAATACACACACCTCTCCTCATGATAAATGTGGCAGTAACATTCATCATATTTTTTTTTTCACTTTCGCATTATATTTTTAAAGTAAAATTTGGAAGTTGAGAAAAATGGGGGTGTTATAATAAAACATACTCGTATAGGAATTGTGAAAGAGAGATAACAACACAAATCACTCATTAAACTCATATAAGATAGGTTATTTTATCATTCTTCTATGTAGTGATCGCATACATTCCATTTATTAAGGTATTAGAGTGAACATATCTAGTTCTTTACCATAAACAAAAGTCATGGTAGCACAATACACAGTAATAGGATACTTCACCCACCATACATGGTTAGAATACATCACGGGGGCTTTCTTAGGAGATACCACACTAGCCTTACCTTTATTGCATTTGTCTTGAGGGCTAAAACAAATTATAATACTATACTCGCTTAAGCTATAAACATACCTTCATCATGAAGCTTGCATAAGGATACAACACCCATCAAAGCTAGACGTTGATGCCATGTCACATTACCATAGTATTAATCCTACACCTTATCAATATGTGCATACCCCTACCAAATACAACCCAATAGAGAGGAATTAGCAATTGAATGAAAAAAATAAACATAAGGGAGACCCTCTCATAACTCCTTATTAGCTGCCTCGAGAGTTAGAGAAAAAGGATTGAATGAAATATTAAGTTATCTATATATACTTATTAGGTAATGTCACAAATCACAACTTAATCATATATATAAATATAATTATATGTTTCTAAGTCTTAACACCAAACAAAAATAGAGGCATCCAATCCACCAAATCTGGTATTTAGGAGATAACACCAAACTCATCAATGATGGCTTCCAAACCACAATCACATATTTAATTACTTTTAACTCTCCCTTAGATTCAATTATCAAAGGCCAAGATTATGATTTAAATTCAAAAGGCTAAGTTAAAATATAAGGTCAATATCATGACTTGTCCCACAAAGCCAGTTGATTGGCTTGGGACTCAAACAAAATACTAGATTCAAACAACAAGGAAACTAGTCAACTGCTATGAGGGTGACTAGTTGACTAGTGTACCAGTGGATTGGTTACTCTCACCAATTGATTGCTCCAAAGAAGAGGAAAATGAGGTGTAGATAATCAAGTTGATTAGTTGGCTAACACAAGTCAACTAATGTATCACACAAAAATACCACATCACTAGGTGTAGTGAAAGTCCAGCTTAACCAATTGACTAGTATGCCAAAACTAGTTGGCTGGTGAACCAGTTGACTAGTTTTACCTATACTAATTAATTGGTTTAACTAGTCAAAACACTTGATAGCAACATGTGATTAATTTAAATAATCTCTAATTTAGACACATAATCCTAGCATGCTTCTAAACTATTAAAACATGCATAAAAACATACTCATACCATTAAAGCACATATTCATGCTCATCAATTTAAATCACATCATATTCTCATGCTTAATTCATAAAAAATAAGAGTAAGGCAAAAATGGTTAAAATGTTCTCATACCTCCAAAATATATAAAATCATGCTATCATATTTGAGTTTAGAAACCAATACATTATAGGCTTAACATGGAACATACCTTAAGTCATAAAATCACAACATATAATACAACACTTAGGCATATTAAAGATAAGATTTCTTACCTGCTAGCAAACAAAACTACAAACTTGATGGCCACATCTAGGACCCTTGATTATTCTAATATAATCAATAATAAAAATAAGTAAAAAAAACATTTTAAAATAATTTAAAAATCACAAAAAAAAACAAGAAATAAATAGGCAAAAATCAATCTCTTCCCAATAAGAAGGTTAGCTAAGAAGAGAAAGAGGTTAGGATCTTCAACCTTTAACTACACTTTAATCTTTCTTTGTTTACTATTAAAACAAGGGAGAGATAAGGAGAAGATTAGGAGAAAAAAGAACAATAAAGAAGGGAAAATAAATGATCAAAATAGGAGAATCAAGAGGTAGCACCTATGTTTTCTACCAAAAAAAAAAGGAAAGGAAGAAAGTCTCAACAGTAAGCAAATTGAGCTAAGGGAAAAGAGAGAAAAAGGAGAGAAAATATTGAAGAGACCGTTAATATCAGAAATGAGGCTAGGGGAGGGGATATTGGTCAACATATCAAAGGGAAAATGAGATAGAGAGAGAGAGAGAGAGAGAGAGAGAGAGAGATGGTTAACTTAGGTTGAGTGTGAAGTAGCAAGTGTAAGGAGTGAAAATGATGACGTGTGTGATAATATGGAGTAAAGTTAGGCCAAGGTAGAGGCTAGGAAAGTAAGGGGTGTAGGTGAAGATCTGCACACAACCCTAGATGGAGAGAAGAAATGAACATGAGGGGGAGATAGTATATGTATGAGAAAGTACATCAAAAGTGCTTTAGGAGGATTTTTAGTACATAAAATCATAAAATAATCTAAATAATATGAAAATATTCCCACAGCACTAAAATATACTTATTAGCACAAAAATACACTATTAGAAGTTTGGGAAATTAATGGAAGAAATTAAAAACATAGCTAGAAAGTGCCAAAAAGTTTCAGTAAAAACAATTGATAGGTTCTACAATACTAGTCGGCTGGTTTCACTAACAGATTGGTTTTCTCCCACCAATTGAATGGTTCTTATAGAGTAAAAACCTTGGTTACTCATGAATCAAACAAACGGTATTGGGTATGACTAGTCAACTAGTAACCCTTGAAAGTCACTTATTCACCTACTTTCCGAGCACTTTCCAAAACCAAACCATTTTCTTTTATATCAACATAACTTTAAATATATTTTAAAGGATTTATAATGGGGTATTACATCACTACCTTATTAAAATGATAATTTTCCCTTGAACTATACAAAAGGAAACATTTATGTAAGCTTAAAATGTAGCAAATCCCTAAACCATCAAGCAAAAGAAAATAACACACAAGAGTTAGAGGAAGAGAAAGGGGGTACTACCCCCTTAAAAGAGAATATATTAACCATGCAACACACCTAAGCAAATGAATATAGATACTTTTTCTTTATTTCTTCCTCAAAATCCTATGTGGTCTTGTTAACTCCATGTCATGACAACATGATCTTCACTAATGGGACAACCTTCGAGTGTATCTCTCATGTCTTTGTGTTGAGGATTCTTAGGAGTCGCTCCTTATATGAAAAAAAATCATCAAGCTCAATTGTCTCCGATTGAATGATGTGCATAGGTTTTTCCACATACATCATCTATTACAAAATATGGAAGACACTATCACAAGCAAAAGCTCCATATGCAACCTCCTTGACTTGTTCTAAAATCTCGTACGATTTAATATGCCTTGGGATGAGCTTTCCCTTCTGACTAAAATCATATAATGATCTAAATAATGTGAAAATATTTCCATAGTACCAAAATATTTTTATTAGTACAAAGAGGCACTAATTAGAATTTTAGAAATTCAATGGAAGAGAAATCGAACAAAACCAGAAAACAACTTGAAGTTTTAGAAGAACCAATTTACTAGTTATGAAATATTGTTCGAATAGTTTCTTTAATAGATTGGTTTTCTCCAACCAGTTGATTAGTTATTCTAGAGTGGATACTCAAGCTTCTAGATGAATCAATCAATTGGTTTTGACTACGACCAGTCGACTAGTACCTTTGAAAGTCACGTATTCACCCATTTTTTAGCACTTTCTAGAAGTAAATCATTTTCTTTTATATCAATATAATTTTGAATACATTTTTAAGGATTTTAGTATGAGATATTATAGTTATCTTTTGACTAAAGTAGTGTTTTATAATTCTAATGGTAAATTTGAATTGAAGCAAGGGTTTGGGACTAGATGATGGAGGAATTGGGACTATAAGAGAAATTTGCTACAATAAAAGACAAGATTCAAAGGGAGAAATTAGGAAAAGGAAAAGAAGGTTCATCAAATAATTAGTTAGGTTCATTGTATACAATATTTAGTTTCATTCCTTAAAAATTTTAGGTTCATTTTATAAAAATTTAAGTTCATTACATAAAATAAACACATATATTGATGTGTGATAGAAGATATGGTTTGATGAATGACCTTTTTATGAATGAATTGCACGAAATTGGTGTGGGTTGTGGATACGAATGTAAATGATGAACACTCAAAACCTAGTCTCGACTAAGCTCACACAGAACATAATCAAGGGGTTTCTAATTTATTACTCACAAAGATAAGATAATTTAGAGAGATATCTAATTTATGACTCACACAGATAACATAAATGTAGAATAATAAAACTCACTAAAGGTTTGAGAAGCGAATACTCGATTCAATAACTACACTCAACTATAATTAACCATGTTGATTACACATGATTTATATAGGTATATTGCAATTTCTCAAACTAAATATTCTAGCACACAAGATAAATCGCACTCTAAAAGACCTAACTCTATCTAATCTCAACTAATATCCTAGAAAGTTTCTTAAATATTAAGTAAACAATTAAATAATGACTAATTAACCCATAATAAATTTCTTATGGTGGAAAATTATTAAATAAAGTTCTACCAAACTTTATCTTATCCCAACTAATGACCTATAATAAAATAATTCACAGTATAAGATAAATTAACTTAATAACTAATGAAATAATAATTAACTAACTAAATTTTCTTTGAGTAGTGTCCTCCTGTAGTGCATACTATCTCTTCTCTAGGGTATATCAACTCTTCACTTATAAGGGATAATGTCCCTCTCGTAGGGTACTTTGTAGAACCTTTCATAGAGTAACTTTAGTTGTAGGACATGCTCCCGTATCATGTATTATTGTTTATAGGTATTTAATTTTTTTTAGTTTAGGTTCATAGCATAAAATAATTAGGTACATCGTGACAAGCATTCAAGTTTATTGCATAAAACTTATATGCTCATCTCATAATTTTTTCATGCAATTACTAATATTTATGCTCCTAACCTTGTTCAAGATTAAATTTAGATCAATGTAATAATAATTTGCATGTTATATTGTTTTTTCTAATACTATTATACACATACTAAAAACCGAAATTGATAGAATAGGGGTTGGAATGCTAGAGGATTTTATAAATTTAGCTAAAGTTGGCATCACATTCTACTTTAGTTTTTGGAGAAAAAAGGTACATTCTTTTGGGATAAAATTTAGATAAACTTAATTATATTTTAATGTTATAATAATTTTCTAATACTATTATACACATTCTACAAGCCAAATATGATAGAATGGAAATCGAAATCCTAGAGAGATTTTAGAATTTTGCTGAAATTAGTCTCATAGCCAACTTTAGTTACAAACTTGATAGAATGAAAATTTAAAATCTTAGAGAATTTTTAGAATGTAGCTGAAGTTGGTCTTGTAGACAACTTTAGTTTCAAAAACAAAAAATGTAAGTTCATAACATATAACGCATAGATTTATCAGTTATATTGATTAGGTTCATTAAAAAAACTCATAAGAGTTGAGTTTAGACCTTTAGATATATAACTTTTAGGTTCATCAAAACAAAATTTATAGTTTTATGATATAATACACATAGGTTCATGACATATTGTTGAACACAAATATACATAGTAAGAGTTATATAATTATTTAAAAAAATAACTCCATATCTATAAATAAGAATTATAAAATTACAAAATGTACCTAGTGTTCATTATACTTGTTGAACATGCTCATAATATATATATATATATAAAATTTATGACAATTACCCTATCTCTAGAAATAAGAATTAAAAAATTACTGAAATCACCCAATTTCTATAAATAAAATTTATATCTTATAAAATTGACCCTCTTTTTGTATATAAGGATTATAAGTTACAAAAAATGACCCTGTATGCCTAAGTAAAATTTATAAAATTATAAAAAATAGTCTTGAATACACCTCATAAGATATTCTCATGTCCATGATATAAGAATTGTAAAACACATGGTATCATATGTTATAGTACCTAAGTGGAGTTTATCTTATATTATACCCTATTTCATCCCTATGGAAATAAATATTCTTAGATACATTTTTTTAACCGAATGATATAATTGTATTATTATAGGTATATTTATTACTTTACAAAATAATGTATAAATTAGCGAAAGAACTTTTAAAAACAAATGGAGTGTTTTTTTTCTTTTGAAAAAAAAAAAAGCATTTGGTTTACATTTTAATGAATATTGTACTGCAATATGAAGATTTATGAAATGTTTGGTATACATTTTCATTATTATGTCAATATGGATTCCATTTATTTCTCTAATCAATAAATTTGACATGTTTTTTTTATAAAAAAATAATAATAATGAAAAGGTACAAACCCAGGCGAGTGTGACTTTATTTCTTACAAAACACTTTAATATTTGTCATCCTTTATGTGTAACTTTATGTTGACATGTTAGGTAATTTTATGGTGCAATGTAAAATGGTTTCCCGGCAATACTAGCTATCACTAAGTAGAGAATGGGCATACATTTCCGAGTTCTATTGCATCGTCTACAAGGACAGCACCAGAAATCAAAGCTTTGAATTTAATACTGTATGACCGTGATGGATTCATTCAAAATATGAAGAGTTGACAAGTCCACAACCAAATGTTCCGTACAGACAAGGCCATAAAGTAATAATCTCCCTCAACATGAAAAGAATTTCATTTGTGTCCAGAATCTTGCCGATACAGCCAAAGCCTAAACAGTGGTATTTGTATAAATTTCTTTCTTTGTTCCGCCATGGATCAATCAAGTGAATGAAACGAAGTTGAACAAAACCCGGGTGTTTGCAGTACGCATAAAGCCACACTCACCAGCCCCAGTTGATCGCCTCAGCCGTTCAGAGCTCTGATTCCGTCATTCAGCCACAAACAGTCACAGATACTGACATTCCATCTTCTCCGTTGAATTTGATCACTTCCTCATCCGATGATCCAACAATGATACAGGAGCATCCTTCACATTCTCGACATCATCGACATCAGAAGTACTGATGCAATACTTCCGTTGAAACCCTAACCCACAAAGGATCCTACCTCCATTCTCAATCACTCCCGCCACCACATCTCTCCTGCCATTCAATTCCATCAAAACCACAGACGACGCTGCAGACGAAGAAGAATTTGATGTCGTAGACTCGGCACCATCTGAATCACCACTTAGACCATGAGACTCACTAGAAAACTCCTCACTGATCTCAGACTTACCACGCCTATGCTTCTTCATTCCTTTTTGTCCCATTAAATCACGGTACCCAATCGCCGTTGCTCCATTCATCGCAATTGCAAAATCGGCTCCACTAATCACCATCGCTCCGACGTTTAAAACCCCTTGAAACCTCCCCGACGGACGTCGGATTTGGAATGCGTTGAATGCCGGAGCAGTGATTCCAGCGATTCGACAAGAAGAGGAAGAAGGAGGAAATGAGAAGATAGATGGAGGAAGAATATTGCTCACAAGTATACGAGCAGTCCCGATTAATGGATCTTTAAGGACTCCGACGGTGTATATCTCGACGGTGATTCCTGATGTTTCGCTCTTGAGGAAAGCGGGGGTTACTCTGAAGATGAACTTATCGTTCCAGGTAGGGTTTTCGCCTCCAACTCGGTCTAATCGTGTTCGGAGCTTTGTGGATGGATCGACCCATGCTATGGCGTAGCTTTGTAGGCGACGGAGGGTGGTGGCGGAGGGTGATTTTAAACCTTGTGCTGATATCAAATTGACTTCGAGGTGTTGGTAAGATTGATTTTCCATCATTGATGAGGTCGGAAGGGAGGTTGCACCTGTTGACACACACACAGGCTCTCTCCCTCTCTCTTTGTCCTTTATTTTTGCCGGGTTCTTGGATTTGAAGTGACGGGTTTTCCGGCGGTTGGTGGCGACAAATTTAGCGCATAATCAAGAGAGAGAGAGTAGGATAGAGAAAGAATGGGTAGGGAATTATAACCATTTTGGAGGAATGTTATTCCGGGAAGTTGTCTCAGAGTATCTGCTCTGCCGTCGTGAGTGTCTGAGTGAGACGACGGAGATAGAGGGAGAGGGAGAGAGGGGGAGATTAGTAATTAAGCCGCCGGCAAAAAAAGATTTGGGACTTGGGACAAGAAGAAAAGAATTGCTTAGTAGAGAGAAAGAATCTTGCTTTTCGGTGCCCGTCCCTCGCAGCGGCAGCGGGACAGACCGTAGTGTAGTGAGAAAGAATGGTGCTGAGATGATCTCAGCTTTCCATTCACTAGTAATTCATACCAGTACGTTGATTTCTCCCATACCCGTCTTTTTAATTTTGCAGCATGGAGATCGAAGACTCTTTTATATGGGCCTCCTTTGTTTGTTTGTTTTTTTTATTCCAATAAAAACATTTTCGCATTTATCTAATAACCCATCAAATTTACATCTTAATTCTTACATTAAAATTTTCTATTTTTAATTTCTATCCTATCCAATTTTTCAACAATAATTATATAAATAATTTTAAAATATTATTAACTATTGTCGTGAGCAATAATATTTACTATTACTTCTAATTATATTACATAAAATTATTATTAATATTAGTAACTGCAATTTAAGTAGAATTATTGTTATTTTTAGTAGATAAAAATATTAATTATTATTAAATATTTTTAATAAATATACTTATTAATATACAATATTAATTAGTCTAACTAATTAATATTATTGACTAAAAATAAATATTTAATATTGTAATTATATTTATAGATATTGTTAATAAATATATTAATTTATAATATTAGTAATGATTATATATATATATATATATAACTATTATTTTCTACAATGAAATTTATCAAAAATTATATAAATGCGAAATATAGGCAAAGTGGTGCTCTATTTATAGAGACATATTTTTATATTCATTAAAAAATACATTATTTTTTTGGTAATACAACAAGTCCTTTAAAGGTTTTTTATCTATTTATTGAAATATAAGGATGAGATTATGATATACGCATGGGCAAGATTAATTTTGAGGAAAAAATAAAATAAAATTGAAGCACCAATTTTTTATTTGGAGTTCCAAGACTCGGATTCTATAATTATTATTATTATTTAGCATTTAATGTAAGGGTTCCAAAACTTCTTTAGGCCAAATTACTTTTAATACGTTTAATGTACATGGTCTTAGAAGGCATAAAATTTATCAATATGGACTATTACAATGTGCAATTAAACTTGTTTATTTGACTATGGACGCCAGCTCATGAGAAGCGTACACTAAGTTAAGATAAACTAGTGTATGAGTACGAGAGGAACACCTATTTGGTGTTGAAAAGTAATAATTATAAGTATGTTAAATAAGACAATTATTTGCTTACGAATAAAGTAAAAAAATTTCCCTAGTTTCATAATATTTTAATGTAAACTCTTTTTTTTATATTCCATTTTACCATCTCTATTTGTATTTATTCCTAATACCCTTATTTTTAAAAATATACTTAATATTATAAAAATACAAGAATTATGATATTTAAAGATTTATTACATCTTTTGAAGGAAACTAAAACTCTAGTTGTATTTTAGAATCATTTTATTCCATTGTAAATATTTATGTTCACAATTTTTTTTTTGTGAAATCTTGTGGGCCACTTTTGACCATTTAACTTTCCTATAACATTCTAAATTCATCATATTTAGATTTCTTAGATTTATCTTAGCCTCCTTACCATTTTAAAAAATGGTAAACAGAGGTTTTGCCAAAACACATGTCAGTTTCGTTTCATATAGTTTTTATAGTGTTTTACATCTCGAAATGACCTTTTTAATTATCTAAAATTTATAAAACTTTAAGGATTGTGGTATTTTGGTGTCTTGAGTTAAAAATTAATTTAAAATAATTTATCTTTATTTTTATTATTTTTAGATAAATTGTCATTAACAAGCAAAATGAGTCACTAAAACTTAACTTTTGATACTCGGATCTTATCTTTATTATAACATCCATACCTCCTTAAGATCAAATCCTAACCCATTAAATAATCCTAAGGAGGTCACAATTCTTCTCCTCCTCAATGTGGCTTAAAAGCTTAGTGTGTGTTCAAATCCTAACCAACAATTCTTCTATAGCTATACCACCATGGTTAAAGCTTAAAAACTTTCCACAACATCAAGATAAGGATTGTTACCTTTGCTTTTTAAATCCTTTCTCCTTTGATTTAATTTTATGGTCTTAATTTCTCTAATATTTTATCTTTATTTTCTAAGTTTAAGAAGGTGGTTAATGGAGTTGTGATTGGTTCTTAATCTTTTTTTCTTGTTGGTAGGCATCCTAAACTTGTTCGAAGTGGATTAACATGCTAGTTTGAAATTTTAGATTTTAACATGTGTTTTGTGCAAATTTAGAAGTGTGTGGTATGGATCTGTGATGTTTAATATGTCAAATAAAAATTTAAAATTTCATGTTTACTCTTCATTTTATGGTTTGTGATTTGGTTTAGTATGTAAATTTATTTACATTTTTAGGTTTAATTTGGTATATAGTATGTTGTCATTTAGATTAGTATAACTTAAGTTATGATTGATTAAAGTTTGAGAAAGTTTAGTAAAAATAAGTTTAAATGTTCTTCATATTGTTTATCAATATTCAAGGTTCTCTTCACTAATTACTCACTAATCGCCATAATTAGAATTAATACAAAATTAATCATGTTTTTGGGGTTAATCAAAGAATAATCATAATTAGGTATAAAATGACCATATTAGTCTTAACATGGTAAATTTTTGAATATGTAAATAGTAAAAGTCAAAGGTGGACCATTAATCATGAACTTGATCAATAACTTTTGTCTTTGACTTTGACCATTGAACATGAATAGTAATTTTTATGAAAATGGCATATAACTTTTTTTTGTGATTTTTGACTCAAATATATATGATATTTTTGCACATTTGGACTTTATATGATCTTTTGAGATTAAAAGTGGTTATTTTGATAAATGTTGACCAAACATCGACTTTGACTTTTTCTTTGTGAATAGTATTTTCTTGGAAAATCTCTTAATTGACTCATTTTAACATTCTAAGTAGTTTCTACTTTTTGTTTTGTCTTTTATGGCCTTAAAGTAGAATCTTTGGTCTTTTAAGGCAATTTGAAATAGTTTAAAGCAATTTATGTTGGTTCATTTTAATTGAACTTATTTTATCTTTATTCTATTTGCTTTAGGTTGTTTAGCTAATGTCATTTGTTGTATGATCTTGGATGGTTAATGTAACATCCCAAAAATTTTAAAATAAAAAAATTAAACATTTAACCTTTTATTCGATATAATTTAATCTTGAATTATTGATTTAATTATTTTAGGGACTCTTGATTTACAAAATAGATAGTGTTATTTAATAAATTAATATAATTATTTTTATCATTTATCTTATTCTTTTATTTAAATAAATTCCAAACCCATAATTTTACCAAAATTAATACCTAATTTTTTGATAAATTAATTTAATATTTTCCCCAAAAAACTAATTTTAGCCTAATTTCTAATTCTAACTCTAAAAATATTTTCCCTTTTCTTTTTCTCCTTTTCCTTTTTCATCCATTTCTTTCTTTTTCCTTTTCTTTCTTTCTTTTCTTCTTCCTTCTTCATTGGCCGAGCCCAAATCTTCTCTCCCTTTTTTTTTTTCTTTTTTCCCTCGAGCCAACCTACCTTTCCTTCTCCCTCTCTTCTTCTTTCGCTTGGGCCAGCCTAGGCCTTTCTTTCCTTTTCTTTTCTCTCCTTATTCCCTTGGGCTAGCCCGTCTCCCTTTCTCTTTGTTTTTCCTATTCCTCGTGAGGCTTGTTTCCCCCTCCTTCTTCCCCGTCAGCTTTACTCGAACCAAACACCCCTAATGCTGCCTTGCACACCTTCCCCCTATGCCACTGCATCCATGCACCCCTGCTAGCTTGCATTGCCCCTCCACCAACCAAACGTTCTACAACGCCCTCCTCCCTTACCGTCCTTTCTTTCCAATTTTGGCCCAACAGCTCCTAGTCCCCTCCCCTGTACGCCCTTCCCATTCCCTTGCACCCTTGCTTACCACGTCCAACTGCACCCCCTGCACCACCTACCTCATACAACCCTCTCTCCTCCTCCTCTTCTTCTTCTTCCCATCTTCTCTACTTCACTTCTCCCTCAATCTCAAATTTCCCTTCCCCGATCCTCTCTTCTCTTTTTCCTCCCTTTTCTCCCCTATTTTTCCTTCAACACCCCTGCAACCCCTCTTCGTCGTCTCCACCACCCAACCAGCCACTACATCACCACCTCCTACACCCTACCTCCTCTCGACACTATCCCGAGCCGCCAGTGCCAACCACCCTACAACCTACCCCCTCCCCTTTTCTCCTTTTGTCCTCTGACTCCCCTACACCCGCCACCCTTAGCCACCTATTCCCCTCCCTTCCTTCGCCGCCGTAGCCTCCCCTCAACTACCTAACACCACCTCAACATCCCCTTGCACCACCTCATCATCCCCTTACACCACCTCACCTGAACCACCTACCTCTCCCCTTCTCTTCCTCTTCTCCCTTCCTTATCTACACCTCATTCCTACAACCACCGCCACCTATGAGCAGCCACACCACGACCTCTAACCACCACCCACCTCCTACTTTACCTCTACACCTAACAACCACCAACAAAACCCTTCATCACCTCCCTCAACCCTTTACCTAAGCCTCCCCTCTTCCTTTTTCCTTCTCTTTTGTCCATTTTCATGGCTCACGCTGCATGGGCAGTGTGGGTTATGTTGTGTAAATGTTGTATATTGTATCTAATAGTAAGGTACAAGATAGTTAGTAATGTTATAGTTTTAATAAATATTTTCAATAAAAAGTATTCTTTTATTTATCTAATATTAATATTTCATTGTGATATAATTTTAAATACGAAATTTTATTAAACAAAGTTTAAGCATTTTAAACTAAATATCGGTAAAGTATGGTTTTTGCTGGAAATAAGGTAACTATTATACCCTACTAAAATGTTTGGATTATCGTATGTCAGCACATTAGGGTTTTTGACATGTGATTTGTGTGGATTTGATGTGTTATAATTAATTCCATGATTATTGATGTTGCATGGTAAAATGGAAAAAGAATGCATGTTATTTTGTTATGTGTGTGAAAGGGATGATTGTAAGGTGGGTAGTGATGATGTATGCATATGTGGACACTTGTAATGAAAATATTACTACTATGAGTCCTAGGGGTATTTTGGTCATTTAGACCCATCATGATATTTAACCCTAGTCGAGGTGCCCATTTGTGTTTAAATAATGTTAGGAATAGAGGTAGGAGTTTGGTGTATCATAAGCACATGATTTAGCATGAATATTGATATTATATAGTATAGGAGTATTTTGGTAATTTTGAAGGTGTAAGGGTGATTATTCTAATAAATATCCATGCTAAGTAATAATTGGTGTTAAATATAAAAATAAGGTGTGATGGCATTAGTAATACATGTTCGGGCATAAATGGTGATATTATATGGTATAGGCGTATTTTGATAATTATGAAGGTGCAAGGGTGATTATCCTAATAAATATACTTGCTAAGTAATAACGGATGCTAAGTATGAAGATAGAGTTTTGGTGGCATTAGTAATACATGTTTGAGTATGAATAGTTAATTTATATGGCCTAGGGGTATTTTTGTAATTTTGAGGGTGCAATGGTGGTTATGCTAATAAACGTGCATGGTAAGTTTTAATTGGTGTTGGATGTGAGAATAGGGGTCTATGGTATTAGTGTCATCTATTTTAACATGGTTATCAATATTACATGGCTTAAGGGCTTTTAGTAGTTTGGGCATCTATTAGGGCGAGTATTCTGATGAACACGTATGGGGCGAGTCAAACCTAAGGGAGCTATGACCATGGGTTAGAATAGCAGGGTTGGTTTCTATGAGTGGATATAGGGGTAAATAATGGCATGGCTGAGCAACTTTACACATTTGGAGAGCCCATGGAATGCTAAAGGATGACATGTTACTAAAAGAGTGGAATTAGGGTTTCGAGAAGGGCCTAATTTAGAAGGTTAGTATCACATGACCAAAATGAGGGATTTAGGCTACAATACCTTAGGGGATGCATAATCATGGTAACATATGCTTGGTTGGGGGAGTATAGGGCCAAATGAGTAGTAGAGAAGGGGTTAGGCCCATTTAAGCCAAACTAGGGTTTTGAGGATTAACCCTAGGGGTCAATTATTATCATATGTGAGGAATGGGAGAAATGGGCTCTAACCCATGAATAAAAGGGTTCTAATGCCATGTTTGGGTTGTTTGATAGTTTGAGGACTCAAAGGGTTATTAGGGCGAAAGGAAACCTCGAACTTAGGAAATTAGGGTTTCTATGAGGCTAGGGTTGGCCCGAGGTGGTAGTAGGCCAAGGTTCTTACATGGTTTGTGCATGGATGTATGTGTGATATCTGAACAAATGAGATGTAGATAAGACACTAATATGTTAAAGTGGAAGATCATTGAGTTGGGCCCATGTGTATCATATGTACCGGTCCACCGATTATAATAGTGGTCAGAAGCGTTCTATCCTAAATTATGTTAGTTTACCGATCTATTAGTTATAATAGTGATTAGGAGTGTTTTGTCCTAGATTGTATTAGGTTTACCGATCCATCGGTCATAATAGTGATCAGGAGTGTGCTACCCTGGATTACATAGTTATTAATCCACTGGTGAGAATAGTGGGGGTCCCAAGCTCAAATAATGAAACCCTTGGATGATAATAATCTACGTAGAATACACTAATTACTTATAGTGGAACACCAAGTGGGTCGAGACCATGTGTAGGATATTTACCGATCCACCAGTTATGATAGTAGTCAGGAGCGTTCTACCTTGTATTATATTACATATACTGGTACATCGATGATAATAGTGGTCAAGAGCTTTTTGCCCTAGATTGTATTACATTTATTAGCCCATCAGTTATAATAGTGGTTAGGAGTATTTTGTCCCATATTATATTAGGTTTACCGGTCCACCGGTCGTAATAATGGTCAGAAGCATACTGCCTTGGATTACATAATTATCAGTCCACCGGTGAGAATAGTAGGGTTCCCAAACCCACTTGGATATAATTCGAGAGATGACTAATTATGAAACCAATGGATTGAATATAGATAATAATGAATGAACTAATATATCCTGCTAATATGTATAACATTCTTGTTGTGATGTTGTTGAGAAGTTTTGTGGGTCGATTACATGAGTTATGCTTCTTGCTAAGGATGACATGACTTTCTAATTATACTACAAAGAGCATTGCTTGAATATTCCAATAATTATGTTACTTCTAAGTGAATGATAATTTGTGGCATATGATATTGATGCATGTAGCTATCTAAATGATTATTGTATTTCAGATAATATATATATTATTCCATGATCATATGTTCGATGTGTTGCATCTGATGTGTTCCATGTGGACCTTACATATTAGTCACATATAAAAGGTTACTCAACACCATAGTACTAAAGGGTTCCTTTCTTGGGCCCATGTTTATTCAATAGGCAGTGACCTTTATAGGTTAGCTTGTAAGCTTCCTTCGAGATTGAGAGCGTAGGGTTATTTGGAATGGTGACCGGTATATTGAACCACGAAATCTTTCTGTGTCTTTCTTAAAACCTTTTATATTTATTTTCTACTGACATTTTCTTTTTAACCATTGTTAGTGGGTTTTCATTAGACGGTGAGTTAACCTTCCTAACTATTGTGCTACTCTAATTTGTTAATGTATCCTTGAAATTTAAGTAAAGTATGTTTTTAGCCTTAACACTTAGTATTGGAATGGTGGAAGGAAACCGGTCTGGTACTAAGTATGGCGGTGGCATCCCAAAATTTACTGTATTTGCTTCTACATAAAACTTTTAAAAATAAAAAATTTTAATACTGAATTTTGGGGGTGTTACAGTTAATTTGTCTAATTGTTGGTTAAATGAGAATAGGTTAATATTAATTGACTTATGGTTGGTTTTAGGTTTAATCATTAACCACATCATTAATAGCTAACTTTATGTTGATTTTAAATAATTGAATCTATGAGATTAAGTTGAAAGAGAATAATTAATAAGTAAGGTTTGGTTATAATGGCCTAAACCTTTTACCTTCCATGGCTAAAAGATATTTGTGACCTTGTGGGTTTACAAGATGCTAACACTACTATAAAAATTAACATAAACGACAACATATATATGGTTGTTTTAATAAGGACATCTATTTATACATTCTCCGATAATAAAAGAAAAGTAGATGAAAAAAAGGTAGAATAAATACACGATTATTAGGGAATTACAATCATAATATATAGTGTGAGTGTACTAGAGAAGGATATAGATGACGGTTGTAACTTAAAACCTTTGTCTATACCTTAGTAGGATTTTTTCCCTTTTTTTCATATTTACTTTTAACTTAGCAAGACTTTTTAACTTCTCAGATTCGCATGAAAACACATAAAGACCTACCATATAAGTTGATTCTTCCCCAAAACCTTCCACCATTGTTGCTTCCTTTACATTCTCCTTACTCTCCACTGATCACCTTCATCACCATTGTCTACCATCCTTCTTATTATTCTCTTTTCTTTGTCATTTTCTTAACATGTGTGCATTTTTTCATCTCATTTCTTCGCAAATATTATCCCAATATCATAAATGTGTCTCCTCACATTTGCATGAACACACAAAACATGAACGTGCTTCCTCAATTTCATTATGTTATGTGTTTTATTTATTATTAGAAGTTTTGTGGTATTAATGTTGTGGCTTTTAATTAATATATGTGTAGTTCCAAGCACTTCTATCTATATACTAGCCTATGTACATTTTATATACATTTGATCCATATATTATTGTTGTACTTAATTTGTTAACAATCTTTCGGTAGGCATAACTTTTTACTCGATTTTATTTTTTGGATGATTTTATTTTTCATTTCAAACATTTTTTCTAAGATCTACTCACTTAAACCCCCAAAAGGGGGTTTGACATTTTTGAAACAAAAAAAAACTAGTTTGGCATTCAAAATGAGGTTTTATTATGTTTTGAGTTCTAAAAACCTATGTTTGTGGTAATCTTATTATATGGCATATGTGTATGTGTAATCTCATAAAAGTATCATATTCTCTTATATAAAAAATAAGATCAAATGAGTTAGATGTATTTATAATAACCTTGTATTATAGATGGACTATATGTCATGGTAATGGAATATATTTATAGGATTCTTTTATTATATTTAGATAGAGTATCATAATTGGAGTGCTAAAGTGACATAGAGAAAGGGTGTATGCCATGTTTGATGAAATTAAATCTTATTTGTGAATGGCATATATTTGTGATCAATCTTTTGTTAAAATGTATGCCTTTTTATTTCTTTGATGATTTCATGTAGATATGACATCCGATAATCATAATGAAGATTTAGGAAGAGAGATAAAGTAAAGAGATGAAGAGTTTAGATAAAATAAGACCTTTAATATCTATATTGGCATTTTCATTTCTCATGTGTGTATGCTCATGGTAGAGATCTTGCTAAGTTCATGAGAAATAAAGATGCCAAGATAGAAAATAAGGACCCAAAGTAGTTGATTGAATTCACTAGAAAACCTAATGTTGTGAGTTAATTTATTTAGTTACTCTTATTTCTTATATGTGATCAATGTCTTGTTAAAATATATGTCTGCTTTTATCTTGTTTTTAGAATTTTTTTGTTTGATATATCAAAGCAAATTAATTGATCTTACAAGTGGCCAGTTAGTATAAATCTAATTTTAATGTAAGTTGATGATGTTATGAATGACTGATTGATATAATGTAAACATTAATATTTTGAATTAAGATACAAACAATTGATGCTTGTCTATCAGTTGAATATATGTCCAAGTTTTTTTTTGGGTGTAGAGAATTATGTATGGCATAGTAATAGGAGTAGTTTTTTTTTCTTTTTTCTTTTTTTTTTTATAATAAAAATTAGGCTATAGATGATAGTTTTAAATTATAAATGTTATCTATATTAAAAAAATTTGAGGAAGGATAAATGGTGGTTGTGGGTTAAAACCGTTGTCAATAGTAGACAATAGATAGTGATTTTAGCCCAAAATCACCATCTAATCTTTCAAAAAAAAATGGAGAAATATTAGATGATGGTTCTTAGCTAAAACTATCATCTATAGTTGATAATAGGTGACTAATTTTAGCCCACAATTATCATCTAATCATTTCTGTAATTTTTTTTGAATTTATTTATTTATTTATTTCCTATTTCTTCATTGACAAATATATTTTGAATAACTATCTATACTATAGACAATTGTAGCTTACATGAAATTTATTTACAACCGCCTTTTTCTATTTTCCACCGCTATCTAAGGATATTTTTGTACTGATTTAAGATTTCAAGTCGAATGTTATGTATGGATCTTTGTATCATTTTTTGATTTAAAATGTGTTAAGAAAACACTAATGACTTACGGAGAAATGTGTTAAGACTTCCTTAAGGAAATAGAACCCTAGCTATTATGCACACGCCTGGTGAACTTGTGGATTACTTTCTAAGAGAGCATGGAAGTAATTATTGTTATGTCTTCCTTGCCAAGAGAGTATGAATGTAAATATTTTTGTATCTTTCTAATCGAGAGAGCATGGAAGTAATTATTGATTGATTTTCCTTGTATAGAGAATGGAATTAAGAAATTAGTACATGAAGTGAATTGGCTTATTTCAATGTGTATAATAATACCAATTTTTTGGGTGCAATTATATAAATATGACAAAAGATTATTTCAGTGGCTTGTTGTTAGAGTTTTCCTAGAACATTATTATATGTAATAAGAGAATGGTTAAGTATTGATTGATATGTTGTATATCAGTGGTATTATAAGAGGTATTGCTTATCCATGTTTGTTTGTCTATGCTGTAAAATATTACATGTGAGCATGTTATTTGCACTAAGTGGAGTGTGTTTAATCATTACCTTTATACTAAACCAATTATTTTTTTAGTGGTTTATGATGTAGGTGTTTGAGTTACTTCTACAACCTTGGCTCAGTTGAGAGTTGGGCTTCCAGTATTCCTGGTCCTATGTTAGGATTTCTAATTTTGTCTTTGTAGATTTAATTTAGCTTATGGAATTTAATAAACTAAATATTTTTACTTTTCACCATGATTATCTTCTAATTTGTTTGATTTTCATATCCAACCTTACAGTTGTTATAGGTTAGATGAACATGTGTACATTTTCTCATAATAGATATGCTAGTAGCATCCTCATTTATTGTTTTAACTTCTATGTTGTTCTTTCAAGGTGATAATACTTAGTTAACAAAATGGGGTAATACATTATTTTTTGTAGATGTGTGTAATCATTTTCATAAATTTTTTATAAGATATGATACATAATAAAAACATATTACTTTACATCATCAAACATTGTTATTAAAAAAAAATATCATAACTATCACTTAAGAATTTCCTTATCCATTGATATTCTTTAATGAAATTAATATCATATTTACCATAATTTTAACACACTAATATAAATAACTATATTGTGCTTATAAACTCCAATATAAAATATCTAACTCTATATATAAATAAATTAATATTTCTTCTACCTAACAACTAACACCGGGTAATTAGTGAATAACATTTGAACATCAAATCAAGCTAAAATTAGAATATATTAAAAATTAAATGAAAAACTATAATACATTTAAACACATAAACACATGAAAATAAATGGAAAAATAAATAATGGTAATGATGTTCAGACACATTAGGAATTTAGGATTCAAATATGATTGTGAATGAGTTGAGTTAAACCAAATATTTTTAGGTTTTGGCTCAACTCGTTTATGAAATAAATTTTGGATTTGGTACGTTTAACTAAACGAATAAGTTGAATTGAGCTTTTAACGAACCAAGTCGAGCGTACGAGCCAAAATCAAAAAATGAAACCAAACCTTATTTTTTAAGCTCGGACTCAATTTATATAACTAAACGAACAAATCAAACAAAAATTTTAACAAATCAAACCAAACAGAATATCAAACTAATTCAACTCATTTACCGTCCTAAACTTAAATATAAAATTCATCTTGTATAGTAAACCACTAAGGTAGGCTAGTATTAACAATTTTTCATAGTCCTATCATTGGTTTTATAACTAGAAAGTAGGCCTAGTTTTGTTGTTGGTGTAAACAAATAGATGCAAATGATAATTGAATAGTTTAACAACCACCTCATGATCATGAAAATTAACGGAGTAATTTTAATCCATTATTACAACAATTAGATAGATTTTAACCAAAATCTAATAAATTTTATTTATTAAATATAAATATACGGATATAAATACAAATAAAAAATAAAAAAATCTATTAAATTTAGATATAAATACCAAAAAAACTCCTCAAATCCGTACCATCTTTATATCTATATTTATACCCATAATAATTTACCCAGTATAACATTATATTTTTACCTTTTATTTATATAATCTTTGTAAAAATATAATTAATCCCTAATAATTTAAATATATAATACAAATAATATCCATCAATTTTAGATATAAATATTAATAAAAAATCCTTAAATTCGTCCTATCTTTATATTTATATTAATATTCATATTTATTTATCCAATACTAATATAAAAAAAATTATGTTTTTACCTGTTATGTATGTAACCTTCGTAATATAGTATACAAACAATATCCGTCAAATTCAAATAATTACAAATAAAAAAAAATCCTTAAATCTGTACCATGTTTATATCTATAATTATATCCATATTTATTTATCTAATATAAAATTATATTTTTACCTTTTATTTATATAATCCTTATAAAAATATAATTAATCCTTAATAATTTAAATATATAATTTTCACATTATATATATAGATATAGATATAACCAAATAAATTTTACTCTAAAATCCCACAGATTATATCCAAAATCTAATAGATTTCAGCTGACACATATATATATATATATATATATATATATATATATATATATATATATATATATATAGAAGAGAAAAAAAAAATACTCCCCGTCCACTCTTGTACAGAATTTATAGCGTGCTACTTCTTTAGCAAATTAGTATGCATCTCTACTCTTCTACAGAATTTATAGCCGGAGAGAAAAGACCAGGGCGATAGCCCTTCCCAATTACAGTTGCCCCTTGCCACTAAAACTCCCAAAAGCAGAAAGCAGTATATCATCTTTATTCATCATCTCCTCCATATACAACATTAAGACATTTCCAATTGCACAAATGCAAAGGCACTCATTCATTAAAGAAAATACGATCTACAAACTCAGTTGTCGCACCAAACTCAGTTTCCCGTCTCAACAAGATGGGACAGCCTCTGATACCTGACCTAATGCACTATTAGTTGGCTTAGTAAATGACGATCGATGAATCAAGATTCTAGGCCGCTTTCCCGTCTTTGCCTTCGTATTCTTCTTTTTCACCAACTTCTTTTCCAACTCTTTTATCTTCCCACTGAGGTTGGATATCACGTCCTGCTGCTCTTTCCCAGACACTACCAGTTTCTCTATCATCTCCTTCAACATCTTGTTTTCTTGGGTCAGCTGATTGTCAGTTTCGGGCTCTTTGTACAAGGCATGCTGGGCCTGCTCACCCCTGGAGTGCGATAACGGTTCAGTTTCATCTCTACCTTTAGATGACCAGTCGCTTGATTCTTGAGGAGTGCTTGTCTCGCTGCCAGGCACCTCCTTTACAGCAAGTTCAGTTCCACCAGGCCGCTCGTTGCCGCCATCATCGTTACTCTGTGGAATGCTTATCCCGCTACCATGTACCTCATTTACAGCAAGCTCAATTCCAGAAGGCTGCTCAATGCCATTATTGCCTCTCTCTGTGTCATCTCGAGTCACATTATTTTCTGCACGTGAAGCGTCCTTCTCATCTGCAACAGTTTCTGCTTCCACATGGTTCTCGTCCTTGCCCACCACATTTGGCTGAAAGGAAACAGAAGGACTAATCATTTCTTCGCTTATTTTGCTGGTCTCATCTCCTATCTCCACATCCCTTAATATCTCAGGTTCAGAACTTGCATCTTGAGGGTACTCTCCACTTTCTCTACATTCTACGAGATTTACATCATGCAATTCTCCACAGCATAACCCTTCGTTCAACGTTTCTGTCGATTTTGCTTTACATGCATCTATGTCTCCATTGTCGGACATTCTAGCAATATCCATTGCAACAACTTCACTGCTTGTAATTTCTGCAAACTCTTGCTGCATGGATTCAGGCACAACAGGTTTTTCATCCACTAATTGAGGCATGTCGGCTAACAGATCCACTTCCTGTACTTCCCCGAGCGTTGGAGTGACGATGCTATCTTCCTGACCTGCGACCTCCTCCTGTGTCCTCTTCGCCATCTCTTCTATAGTGCTCTCAGCAGAAACATTATCAACGACACCTCCTTCTTGATTCTCTGTAAATGATGGACCGCCATCAACCAATGATTCACCAGTTGACTCTTCTTTGATTGCAACATCACCTACATCAGCTTCCTCCGTAGGCTGCGAGTGAGCTTCTATTTGTGAAAAACCAGAACCACCATCTAGCACTTCTTCATTCTGCCCTTGTAACTCCCCGATAATCAGTTCACCATTATCACACTCACCACGTTTCTCAATAGAGCTGGATTTTAGCACCATAATATCATCTTGGGACTCCTTTTGAGAATCTTTGTCAGCCAACTCTGAGGCCGCCACGCAATGCACCTTTTCATGTTCCTCGAGCGAGCTTGCTTCTGTTTCCTCAACCTTGGTACCAGTACCCGTCATCCCCGTTGTTGCAACCTCTACTTTCGACCTGTCTTGAGCTTCACCATGAACCAATTGTGGGGCATTCTCACTGTTGGAACTGGTTGTGGCATCTAAAGTTGCAATGGACCCAATTTCAGATACCTGTTTAGAGTCTGTACTCGTATCCTCCTGAATCATCGTTTCCCTTTCTTCTCCTATTTTGAAGCCCTCATCAAGGTTCTCCACGGCAGGTTCACCAAAAGGAGTCTTTCCATCAATGGGCTTTACCTTCTCCTTTACTGTTATGGAATCCAACTTTTCTTGAAGGTTAATCAACTCCGAGGCCAAAGCTTTTCTAATATCTCGGAAGCTTGGGTGCAAGCCCTGTTCTCAGTAAGCCAACAATAATCAAACAATGTCTTCAACCATTGATAGTAGATATAACACAGGTAAAAAAATCAACTACTACGAATCAAAATTATTCATAAACACGCAAAATTAGCAAGTAGCATACCTGTATAGTGTCCAAATCTAGAAGTAATTTCATGATTGTTTCTGCAAGGGCTGATTTCTCCTTAGAGAAATCAATGCCAACATAGTCAGCGGATTCAAAAGCCTCGATGCGACTTCTGAGCTGAGCAGCCTCCCCACGGACCTTAGCAATATTTTTCAGTTTCTTCAATAGTTGCCATCTTCTCACTTCATAACCACGATAGGCAGATTGTATAACAATGGCAGCTTCTGTTCCCGACATGATCTGCTTCTTCTTCTTCTCTGGCTCATTAACTTGCTCCTCCTCCACAGGTTTAACCTCTCCTGATTCTCGCTTTTTCGACCCATCATCACCATCTCTGCTATCATTTGATGCACAAACACCTGTTGCTTCTTCCCCTTTCACCACTTTAGTGTCCTGATCAGCAGCAGCTTTTGATATCCCTGTGCCAGCATGTTTAGAATGAGTGCGGGACACCTCTATTCTGTTCTGAGAAGCTGAAGAATCAACTGCATCAGTAACTCTTATTTCCTTCTTACTGGACCGCTCTGCATTGCTTTTGTCCTTTGTAGACACTGCTCTCTTGTCAGAATCATCGTACCAATTAGCTTCGTCCTTTGAAGCTGATGCAACAACTGAATTTACAGAATCACCTCCTTCCTTCTGCTCCTTGCGACTTGAAAGAGGAGGAGACCTACCCGAGCTACTTTTACCGTTTTTGTTCTTCTTCGGCAGTGGATCAACCCGAAGACATACTGGAGGAAGGCGGGATTTTGTTGGGGATAATGTCTTGCTTTTCGCGCTGCCACCATTAGATTCCTTATTCCTCGTGGATTCATCAAAAGATTTACCCGGGCTGACAACTGATTTCTTTAATTCAGCATCTTTGTTTGTGCCGCTCATTTGGACGGGTTCCTTGTCATGAATTTGCTTCACGGGAATGATTTTCAGATTCCCACTCTTCTCCTTTCTTACCCTGTTTTCATGATCTTCCTCCTTTCTCTTGATTCCATCATTCTGATGAAGAGAAGGTTGTTCATTCGTCCCGATCTTCGCATCAGCACTAAGCTCCTTCCGATCCCTCGCCTGATCATCATCATTCTCAGCGGGATGACTGTAATAAGGCATCCAAATAACAGGAACCTGATTGCTCTTCGGCCCCTTTTGTTGCTCTTGCTGCTTCTGTTCACCAACCTGGCATGGAGATCCAAAGGTGTTCACGTCAAGAGGAAACCATCCACCCTTCCATCGATTTGGCTCTTGCACAAAAGCTTTGGGATCCACATAGTAAGAACCGGGCTTCATCACCTGATCCGGAACCTGAAGGCGCTCCTCCGTCTCCCTACCAAGAGGTGGTTTATCTCTCTTTCCCTTGTCCTTGTTCTCTTTATACCCAGACGGAACCCACGTATACGGAAAACCATTGAGCCCACCATTGCCAGCAGGGACCAAATTCAACGTCGTATCCTTGCCATCGGGGTCCTCCTCATGTTCTTCTATCTTCACATTGCCGTCTTCTCTCTTCCTTCCATAAGGATAAGGCGGACGAGGAAACCCACCACCACAAGGGTAAAGGATCTCCCCCTGCCCACATTTACCATACTCATACCCAGACGGATCAGCGTAATCCGGAGGTGGGACATAACCATAGCAAGGCATAGCGTAAGTCGCTGGCTGTGGATGATGCGGAGTGTAACCGCCCCCGCCGCCGCAGCAATGCGGGTGGTAATAAGGTGGAGGGGGGGAGTAGGTATACGGATGGGGTGTAGGACTGGGATAAAGAGGGTAATGATGACCACGGGTGTTGTGGCAGCAGCTATGACAGCACTGCATTGGAGAAGAAGGGAAGGTATGGCAGTGGTTATGTGGAGGACATGGTGATTCGTACATACAAGAAGGAAAGTTAGGTCTTGCGGGAGTGCTATTCTCCATATATTTTTGAGATGGAACAGATGGTTCCCAGTTGGGATGATAATAGTAATCCCCACGCATCTATGGTTTTATAGTTTGATTTTAAGGTTGGAGTAGGAGTTCGTGGAGCTGTGGCCTGGAACCTCAGCCAATGTTTTGATTTACAGAAGATTTAAGCACCTGCAAAATAAAAATCAGGCAGAAGAACAAGCTGGAACATTAAACTATATATAGCATTGTCGTTTATAACATGAATCAGGAAGATCATACATGGAAGTCGGATAATATGATTCATACAACACTAGAAAACAAATATGAACATAAGCTTTAAACTAATCCTTCAGATTCATTCCGCAGCACAGACAAAATAAGCTAAGCAATGCAAATAATTATAAATAATAAACCAATTTAAACCTCGCTCGGTTAGATTTTGAGCATATAAATGAGCTTGAAGAACGAAACAATGAAAAAAGGGATTTCATTTACGAATTCAAACTCACCTGCAGATTTCAAAACACGATCCGTGAATCCAGATGTCGCTGATCAGTCTATATTCGATTCCCCAATTGCTCTCTTTGCGATACAATTCTATGCTCGAGATGTAATTTCACTCAAAAAGCTTTGGAATTTCGTTTCTTCTTTCGATCGAACACTTCTGCTCTTTGGAACTTTTTCTTTCTTTCTTGTTAGATAGAGGGAGAGCAGGGACACGACAGATTTTAAATGAGAGAAACAGAGTGGGGGAAGAAGAAGAATCTGGAGAACAAGTATCTAATCTAAACGGGCATCGGCAACGTTCGGGATTCTTCGCGGGTTTCTTTTGGCGTTCTAGAACCGGAAATGAGTTTTATTCTAGAAAGAACCAACCCGGTTGACACGTTGGTTGTTGGAGATCATTTCTTCTGGGCTCTGATCGCATGCGGCAGGGTGCACCATCCGCGAGTACTAAACTACTGTGGGTCATGGTGGTGTTCGGATAATGGGCTTACAGAAATTCCTCTTACTTCGATGTCGGCCTGTTTGTACCCTAAGCCGAATGAAATGAAACGGGCCTAGAGGCCTGCAACCAACGTGGTAAGAAAAAAACAAAGGTGTACGTCATCGTCTTCACAGGACGACGACCGTGTAAAACGGTGAAACCCCTCACCGCCGTTCGCCGACCCATCGTCACCGTTTCCGGTTTCTCGTCGCTGCATTCAGTTCGTCTGCTGCTGGCTGTGTTTGATATTCACTTACCTCAAAGTTTAATTTTCAATTATAGCCTCTAATTAGTAACTCCACCCCCGACTATCAGTGTGACTTGTTACCCCTCGCTCTCATCTACACGTAACTTGAATCGAAAGATAAGAGGGTTCCCCACCCCTCCCCCGGGCCTCGTAGTAGGAATAACATCAATGGGGAAAGCAAAGAAAGACCCTTGTGGGAATTCAGAGTTCACAGCAGAAGTCGAGTTGATCGCATCAGCTAGTTCACCTCTTAAGAACTCACTACTCTTTAACCCGTCCGATAAACTAACGAATGGAAATTAGCAAGAGTTGTATATACAACTCCGTCTCCGACGGATAGTTTGTTGGGACTGAAATAAATCCTTAAAATAACACAAAATCATATATATAGTCTAAGTAAGTTTGCATTAAAAAATCAATTGGTAATAGAAAAAATAACTACTAGACTTATATTTGAATTTAATTATCAATGCGAGACTTTTTATTTGCACAAATGTAATTTAGACTCGTAAATAGGCTATTGACTTATGTATAAATTACATGCAGTCTTCTAACAATCCTAAATTTGTTGTCATGAAGAAGCTTATCTCGTCTAAAACCATCAAATAGTGCCCTCTCCACCCTTACTAAATGAATTGCCTGCGTTTTGATTCGCTCGTAATTGATTTTCTATATCGAATTGTTTTGCAATCAATCAGTTAATTCAAGCAAAGAGAACATGTCCTTGACCCTACAAAGAAAGATACTCACAATGACAAGCTTACTACAAATGTAATCCCTTGAAGTTGTTTGTACTAGCTTTTTATTCACTGCCTTAATGATGTAGGCAATTTTTAGGCAATGCGATACTAGCACTTTCGGAGGGTGAGAATTAGTAAGGGTGTGCATTGGTTCAAAATGGACCTAGACCAAAAGATGATTAAAGACTATTTTTTTTTCCAAATAGAAATAGAAGAGCGAACTGAAATAATAGGTCTTGGACTAGTTAGCACCAAAATTCTTAACTTATATATATTATATGTTAAAAATATGTATTTTTGGGATAAAATATCAATAAGGCTTCAGATCGAACTAGAAAATTAGATTGGTTGAACAGGATTAGAACCTGTTAAGGACTAAAATAATCGGTCAGTTTGATTCAAAATTTCAATCCAAATTGAATGTCGAACACCCCTAAGCACTAGACAAAATGAAAATAAGTTGTTTGTTGAAGTTTTATTTACTACTTCCATTAGTATTCATTCATTGATATAGAGGCTAATTCTCATGAAGAGCCAAACTTACAACAAGTAAGACAACTTCCTAATGATTAGAGATGACCCATTAAAACAGAGAAATATGTTACATTTTCCTATGAAGCTTCTTCTCCCATTGATCCATTGGTGGTCGCAAATTATTATATACACCCAAGTTGGCATGGTATGAATATGTGTTTTCTTTTTGCTAAAATTGAGGCACATTAACAAATTATGTTGGTTTTTTTGTCTCTTATATCTCTAAGTAGTTTGTGTGGTGTATTTTTTTCATCGTTCTTCGTCAGTTTTCAACAATTGTGATTTTATCGACATTATTTTTTATTAATTGGTCTCATTGTATTATTATTATTGTCATTCTCAAAAATCACGTATTGTTTTTATATTTTAAGAATGGAGTAGTGATTATGGAAATGAAGAAATGAATTGATTTTCAACATCTACCATTATTGAAGAAGTATAAGAATTGAGTTTGCAAGTTATGGAGAAAAAAGATAATCTAGAAGTTTATATAAAATCAATGAGTATAAAATCCATGGAATAATTTAATCGAGGATCGGAATTCATTATTGGATAATTGATAAGTTCATATTTTAACACATTTTATACCCTTATAATCTTAATTTTTGGTATTTTAGTTAACTAATATAGGGGAATAATTATTGTTTTATGCTTAAGTGGTAAAAATTATATAATTGTTATTATTTAAGCTAAAATGATATAAATTAATTAAATTTAGAATAAAATATAATTTATTAATATTTATTTAATTTTATTTTACAGGTTTTGTTTTTAAATAAAAAAAAGAATTGGACCTTTGGACCAACGGCCCAAAAGCCGAAGGCCCGGAACAAGAAACAAAGAAAAGAACGACGCAGCGGAAAGGGCAAGCCAAACGAGCCGCAACAGGGCTGACGTGGGACACACAAAAGGAGCCAAAGAAAAGTCAAAGAAGAAAAAAAATCAGGCGGCATGAAACAAAAGGTTGAGTCAGCCGCAGGGCTGACGTGGCGTGGGAGACGCACGCATTAAAAAGGAAGGGAGACGTGCACTGAAAACAGAATAGGAGGAGCCGTCAGAGAGTGGCAGTGTCGTAGAGAGAAAAGTGTGGTAGGCGGCCTCAGCAGTTAGGCCACACACGAGAAGGCACAGGGAGGAAAAGTTGTGCGGCGAGGCTTGGTAGAGGTCAGAAGGAGAGAACGGACGCAGAGAGAAGCCTCAGCGCACGGAAGGAGAGGTAGACGTCAATGCCGTCAGCCGAGAAAAGAAAAAGAAAAAGAATTTTGCACAGAAATCAAGACAACCGAGAGAAGAGAAAATAAGATGGAAGAATTTAAATCGGTAGAATTTATTTCAGATAGAATTAATTTTTATCTGAATAAATTCTTGATCTTTTATCCAAAATTAATTCCGGTTATTTCTTTCTCTTATTTTAATTTATATTTTAGATATATATTTCTGTGTAATTAATTCTATAATTATGGTTGGCTGATTATTTATTGTTAGGGAATAAATTGAAACCCTGGATTAGGATTTGAATTATAATTTTATTTTCTTTATTTCGTGAGATTGTTTCTTGACTATATTTTAATTGCTATCGTTTATATATATAATTCTGTCAAGTATAGTTTATTTGGTGCATGCCTTATTCTGGTTTCCTCATAAGTGATAGTATGTAGGATTATTTGCCTGCTAGGTGGCCATCTAAATATACTAGAATTTATATGTATAAATTGCAGCTAGGTTAGATAACAATTCACCTAATAGTTTTGTGATTCTAATCGAAGTAGTAAAACGTTTCGATACGTGTGGGTTAAGGAAAGGAAATACAGCTAGACATGCTTTTTGTACTAGTTTGGGTACTTAGATTGACAGCCTTCCAATTATACTTAATGCATTAAATCTAGTTAAATATAGGAGCCGCTTGTTGCTGCTATACCCTAGTATTTAATAGGGTTAATATTGGCGCTTTGTCGTATTAATTAATTAAGGAAAGTAATATAAGGTTTATGGACCTGCTTTTGGTGTTCAACTTAGTCGATCTCATTCTCATGATTAAAGGATGACTTAGAAATTAATATTTCATTTCGACCTAATCTAGTGGTGGATTTTTATTTCCCTAACATATTTCTCATATCTGCAGTTTCCCATTATTTTCATTATTATTTTTATTATTATTACTTTACTTTATTTTATTTACTCCTTTTATCATTATTTTTATAACCCCCATTAATATTTTTCTTATTTATTTATTCTGTGTTATTTAGGATTTTTATTTTTAGCTAGTTACATGGAGGTGAGTCATCTCAATCTCCGGCCTAGAACGATACCCTTATTTACCAGTACTACAATTGACAAAAAGAGGGTTTAAATTGCATGCCGGCTACGGCCACACCAATAATCAAGCAGTCTCAAGGATGATTGTGATGGTATTAGTTTTTACTATTGATTTTGGTTTGTGTTTATGTGTATTTTTCTTATTGTTTGATAGAGTATTGTATAAAGTATGTGGTGTAGTTTGTTATTATGCGTATTAGTATGGTGATTATGTTAATGGTGATTATGTTAATAATCCTAGTAATTATGTTTATGCCTGTATTGATTATATTTTAAGTTGGTGATTATTTTTATGCTATAAAACCCATGGTGACTATGCTTGTAATACCCCGTATTTTTAAAACCTAATTTTATTAAGCCCAATGATTTTATTAGCGTAATTTGATGTAAATATTTAATTATTTTAATTTCGATTCGTTTTATGGATTTATCGACGATTTCGAATTCATATTTGAATTTAATTAATTGTTGTCGTTGCGAACCATTTTAGATGAATTCGTTCACGACCATGATTTTATTATATTCTTATGATTTCGATTTTCGGTTAAAAATATATATTCCCTTTCTTTCTCGTGTTTTGATTTTTAATATTTTAGATTCGTTTTCGATTATAACTTCGTCGTGTGATTACGACTTTATTTTGGAGTTATATTTCGTTAACGAGATATATTATTTAAATTATGGAATTTCTGTTTAAATAGTTAAATTTATTTTAATGATTTTATCCGTAGAAAATATTTCCGACTTTAAATTTATTCGTTCTCGGTAATCAATAATATTTTCGGGAAGTTCTAAATTAAAAAGGTTTTTCGGAAATTATTTATAAATTTCTTTCCGGAATTAATTTTCTTCCGTTTTACTATTTTTGGTTTACGGAAAATCGATTTCAGAAATTATTTAAATTAGTCTCGGTTTATTAGAATTTAATTTAAATATTTACTTTTATGCTTTTAAATATTATTTCGAGGTCTTATAATATATTTCCGTAAATAATACAAATTTTTATGTTCGTTGGTAAGTTTTTCCGAAAATGTTTCCGAAATTCTTTATATAGCTTTTTATTAATTTTAAGCTTCGGAATCTTATTAAATAATTTTTGTTGAATGAATTTTAGATAAAATATTCCATTAATAATTTTATACTTTTAGTATTTATTTTATATGTGTATTTAAAAAAAAAAAAAAAAAAACTCGAGCCCTACCCGACCGGTGCTCGACCCCCCCTCTTCTTTCCCTTTCTCTTCTCTTCTCCCATTCTCTCCTTCCCGACCTGCTCTCTGTTCTCTGCGCCAGAAACCCCAGCTCCTCGCCAACCACCGCCGGCCACAACGAGCGACGCGACCGACCACCGCAGCTGGCGACGCCGCGCAGCAGCAGCGCAGCAACCCACCGAAGTAGGAGCAGCAGCAACGGCCGAACGCTGCAGCAGCGACGAGCAGCAATGCAGGCTGCGCCGCCATCGCCCGGTCACCGGCGAGCCTCGCTGACCACCGACGAGCCACCCCCGGTCCCCGACGAAGCTTCTCCAGCCTTCCATTGTCCCGATTCGTTGATTTTCGTTTGGTATAAATTTCCGAAAACCCTAATATTAATTTGATTAATTGAGTGTGATTTAGCTTGTGATAAGCTAAATTAATTGTTGTATTATGTATATATGTGCTGTAAGATTGATTTGGATATGTTAATTGTATGGTTTGTGTTCGGAATTTGGAAAATTGAATTTTAGGCCGGGTTATGCCCAAATTTTTCGGATCCGTCCAATTTGGCGATTTTGGATAAATTGATTATACAATATGTTTTTAAATGTATTTAATTTCATGTCGGAACCGTCAATTTGAGAAATTTATGCGGAATCAATCGGAATTTGATTTCTAGGTCAAAATTCGTGTGTATTGAAATTGGGTTGCGTAATTGAGTCGTTCCGCTCAATTGATTTTACAATATCGTTTGAAATGTATTAAATTTCATATCGGAAGTGTTGATTTGGGAAAATGGTACGTAATTAATCGGAATTGGATTTTTAGGTCAAAACTCTTACGGGTCCAAATTGGATTGTGTAATCGGGTCGTTTTATTCAATTGACTATACAATTTATATTAGAATATATTTAATTTCATTTCCGAACCATCAATTTATATATTTTAGCAAGAATTTATCGGATTTGCGTTCCGGGCTCAAAAACCCTAATTGTGCTAAATTGGGTATTTCTTTTAGCGGTTTTGATCAATTGATTATTTGATATGTTATAAAATGTGTTTAATTGCATTTCTAAACATTCAATCTAATTAAATTAATAGAATTCAACCGAATCGCATTTTCGGGCCTAAAACCCTAGATTTCAAGTGAGATTATGAAATTGGTTATTTGTATAATTGTTTTTCTAAAATTAAATTTGTAGAAATAGTTGAAATGATCGTAATTGCTTTCTAATACCTTTAATTGGAATTAATTGATTTGAATTACCTGAGTTTGTGTCGTGGGCTTTAAAACCCTAATTTTTGAAAACGGATCATCTTGAATTGGTTAATCGGAATATTGTTTTGTTGAAACTGATTATCTAGATTTATCTAAAATTAGTGTAATTGTGTTTTGAAACTATCAATTTGAGGTAATCGAAGTGATTTGGTCGATTTGTAGTTTAGGCATTAAAAACCCTAATCTTAGGGGATTATTTTATAAATTGATTTTGCTGTGTCTTTTATCTAATCTATTTCTGTCTTTGGGTTTTAAATCATTTGATTTATATTTTAGTCTTAAATCTTAATAGAGCTATGCTCTTGAGTCCTGAGTTTTGGACGCGTTTCCCAAGAAAGATCATTCGTATTCGTTTGTATTTATTTAATTATAATATGTGAATTATTAATCGATAAGATAGTTTCTAACCTAGTTCCGATTTCTATCGGCGATCTAGGAAAACTTTCTCGTGGATTGTTGAGCCTTCGATAGCTCTCTCTCATTCTCAATTTGCTTAGCTAGCTTCGGATTGAGGTAAGTCATTACTTACCTTTATTTATGATGGAATCTGGATGTATGTCTGTTCGGAGTGGAAGGTGATAAGTATGCCTATCGATTGTTTAATCCTGTCCAGCATATGCTGTATTCTGTGTGGTAATTTTATGTATGTATGAATTTATAGCCTCAATGCCAATGCATGTTAGTATGATGTTGAATATGATATGTATTTGAGTATGTGAAGGGTTGTGTATGGATTTGAAACTATTTGATACTCTATGCTGTATCTTTATGCCATGGAATTATTTATGTGGGCCTGATTTATGGTCGGTTAAAATCTTGGAATAAGATACTAATAACTTAAAGTGGAAGATCACGTGAGTTGGGCCGAGGTGTAGGGTCCGTTCCACCGAACGATAATAGTGGCTCGGGTGTGTTGTCCCCGAGAGGTGCTTCAAGCCGTTCCACCGGTTCAGAATAGTGGCTTAGGAGCGTTTTGCCCTGAGAGGTGTAGAATCCGTTCCACCGGATGATAATTGTGGCTCAGGTGACTTGTCCCTGAGAGGTGCTTCAGTCCGTTCCACCGGATTAAGAATAGTGGGGCCCTATATTCATCGTGAATAAGAATATGATATGAATTAAGTAATGAATAAGACACTAATTATTTAAAGTGGAAGATTACGTGAGTCTGGACCAGGTGTAGGATCCGTTCCACCGGATGATAATAGTGGCTCGGGTGTGTTGTCCCCGAGAGGTGCTTCAAGCCGTTCCACCGGTTCAGAATAGTGGCTCAGGAGCGTTTTGCCCTGAGAGGTGTAGGATCCGTTCCACCGGATGATAATAGTGGCTCGGGTGTGTTGTCCCCGAGAGGTGCTTCAGACCGTTCCACCGGTTTAAGAATAGTGGGGTCCCTGAACTCATCGTAAATAATAAAATTAGATGTAATAATGATTATCATTGGATTGTTGGATTGGTGTTACTTAGCATGCTATCGTGATTTCTTGTACGCTTGTATCTTATGTGTTTTATGCTTCCTTCCATGAGTTTGGTAGTATTGATTTACTCAGTACCGGACCCGTACTGATGCTACCTTGGTTGAATGGGTCCTGTGATGATCCACTGATGGTGGGGAGCAGATCTCTTGTGCAGGTTTCAGTTCGAATATTATATTTGGGTGGAAGACTTGACTTGAGAGAGTAGGCAATCCGGAATTTGATCTATCGGGATTGGTCTTGTTTAACTGTATTTATGTTTGGAAATTTCAAGTGTTGTATTTAAAATATCAAGGGTATTGTAATTAACTTTTAATTTATCGTACTCTGATAAGCTTTTAAAATTCGGATTTATTTCGCAGGTTCCGCTGATTGATTCAGCGATGATTTTATTTAGTGAATTGATTCACTTGTCATCTGCCTGTGGATATCTCCTTGTGGGAGTTTATTCTTACGGCATTGATGTTTAAAATTCTGTTTGACAGGTTTTAGCCTTGCATCTAGCATAAGATAGATGGTGGACATTTATCTTGTGTTAGATGTGGCGGTAACATTCCCCAAATTCTCTCCTAGCTTCCGCTTTATCCTTTCAAATTTTTTTTTTCAGGAGTGAATTTTGGGGGTGTTACAATGCTTATCTATTTGGAGATTATTCATAGCTATATGGTAATTATGCTCACTTTTTTTTATCTTTTTAGTATGCGTGAAATAGGATAAAACACCATGACTTGTTAGATTGTCTATTCATTTTGAAAACAAAGCTTTTAAATTATATAATGATTATGCTTATTGTGATGGTATTGGTATAAGGAAGCAAAAATAAAGAACTAGGGCTTCTGGTAGTTTATTCATAAAGCATTATGTTTCTTCAAAAGCTGGAAATAATTTTTTTAGAGAGAAAGAATGAAGGTCTTAAACAAGGAGAGTTACTTGTAGTGGTTGCTAAGCTATGGTTTAATTATCTATTAGTGAAGGTGTATGGACTGCTACACATTATGTAATGGAACACAATCATTCAATGTGTGATACAAGGAAGACACATAAGTTGAAGTCTCATAAGAAAGTTAGAGATGATCATTTTTATCTCATTAAAAATATGAAGGAAAATGGCACAATAGTTGCTAATTCATTGAGAGTACTGAGGAAAGAGGCAGTTGATTCTCCTTGTGTTATTTTTATTAATAGGGATGTATACAATAAAATGTTTAGTTCTACTTTCATTATTTTTGAAGGTTCCAACTTAAATACATTGATTGGGATGCTGAAAACAAGACAAGGGAATGAGGAAGATTTTTACTTTGATTTTGAAGTTGATGATGATGGTAGGCTTTGTAGTTTCTATTAGAGGGATGTAAGAATGAAGGAATATTACGAGTTATTTGGTGATTTATTGGATCATGGCACAACATTTAGGAATAAAAAATATGATATGATTTGTGATCTTGGTGCAGGAGCATCTATAGATGATCCTCAAGATGATAGTGATTTAGCATGCTTGATTATGGAACTGATCACATTATATGTCTTTCATAATAATAATATGACTAACCTTGATGATGTTACTTTAAGTTATTCTTGCAGGTATGTAACATATTTGTAGGAAGAACATCAAACCATTTAAGAAGTCAAGATACATAGGATTTTCATGTGTTAAAAGCTATCATAGAGGATGCTATTGTATATGAAAGTCAACTCTACAAGTCAAGAGGCGTAGCTAACATTTTAAGTCAACATCATTGTTTGATTAGTATTATTGTTAGTTGTTTTCATGTACTAATTAGCTTACTTTGTTGATAGTTATCTTTGTTGAGTCATATATTATATAAGATATAAATATATTATTAGTACTAGCTTATATGCTAGTTAGCCATTTATGTGTCATGTGGCTAAATTAGTATACTAGTTAGGAATTTCATACTCCTATATAAACATGATGTCGACAACATTATAATATGATGGTTGAGAATATTGAAATCTAATACAATTAAATCATTTGGTTAATTCTCTCTTTGTGATTGAATAATCTTACCTAAGAATACTTGAAGTAATCTTAGATAGATGACATTCAAAGTTGATTTCTTTATCAATTCTTGCTTAAATATTTTCATTCCTTCTTATTTGAGTATCCATCAATCCTAACTCTTCTACAATCACATGATTCTTCAACATCCTTTGAAGACTTGTGTCAGATCCATTTATTGGCATGAACCACCATTGCAACAACATTACATGGTGTGGTGATGCAGGAGAAAACACTCAAGAATTGACTTTCATAATTATGGAACCAATTATTATTCATTTGAAAAGTATCTCCCACAAATTTGAAGACCAACGGATGGTTACGTTGCTAGAAATATAACAAACAAGTAACTAAGTGTCTATGTGCATGGAAGGAGTGACCACGTCCATGGGGAGTTTATTTGCAGACTTGTCAAGCATTATTAGTAATTTATCTAATTTATTAATTAATTAGTAAATTTGGAGTTGAAGATCAACATTGAAGTTGAAAACAAGTGAATTCTATGTGAGTTCAAATTCAAGCAAATTGAATTTGTGTGAACGGTTTAGCTTGAAAGTTTTAATCTCTTCATCTGTGTGAATTAGAGATTAATCCATATCTTTTCTACTCTCCTTAATCCATATTTTTCCTTCCATAATTACCATCAAAATCCTACTCTAATTCAAAGGTAATCAAAACCCTAATTCAATATACACAACCGGTATGATCGGTGTACTTTTATGTCTCCGGGTTATTATTGTATCCCCTTCGAGTAAATAAAAATAGAAATGATATGATTTGATTGGAACGATTATTATTAGATATTGGATTGGTTTTGGGTAGTAGCCTTTGTTCCTACCTGTGGTTTTGGTAGCAGTCTTTGTACCTACCTATAGTTTGGTAGTAGCTTTCGTGCCTACATGTGATTTGGTAGTAGCCTTTGTGACTACTTGTAGTTTTAGTAGCAACCTTTATGTCTACCTGTGGTTTGGTAGTAGCCTTCATGCCTACCTGTGGTTTCGGTAGTAACATTTGTGCCTATCTATGGTCTTGGTAGTAGCATTTATGCCAACCTGTGGTTTCAGTTGAAATTCCCTAAAAATATTTATTTTAAGAAGTGTAATTAAATAAGGATTTATTAGGGAATTAATTTAATTAATTATTTTTGGAATAGGAAGAAATTATTTAGGGTAAATTAAGAGGAAATTTACAAATATTTTTCTAAGGGAAAATTGGGTATTTTGCTAATTAAAAAAGGAATTTAGGAAGAATCTTTTAAAAATCCTAAATTAGCCTAAAAAGGAAATTTAATATTATTTTATTTAAAATATTTTTATTTTAAATACCCAAAATATTCTAATTAATTTAATTAACCCCAACCTACCCATTTTTCTTTTTTCCCTTTTTCCTCTTTCTTTTTCTTTCTTCCTTTTTCTTTTTCTTTCTTTTCTTTCTTTATTCCTTTTTCCCTCCTTTTTCTTCTGGTTGGGTCTGTCGTGGCCCGTTCCCCATCGCCCGTTCCTTCGACGCGGCCTAGGAGCAAAATGATGCTCCTTCTTTCTCTTTCCCCTGGAACGTCGCGTTCCATTCAAAAAGTTTATAACCATCGTCGCCCAGCCCGGTTCTCCCTTCTTTTTCTTTTTTTTTTCTTTTCCCCCAGCCAGCCGGTCCACCTCCTTCTTCTTCCTTCCTCCTCCATCGTCGACCTGCAGCTCCGTCACCTCCAAAAATGGCACCACCGGCTACGCTCGACTGGACTGGTCGTTTCTCCTCTCTTTCTCTTCCCCTTGGATTGTAGTTCAAAATGACCTAACCCATTTTCCTTTTCTTTCACACAAAACCCTCTTTTTCCTGCGCGAATGATCTGCCATGACTTGAATTTGTACCGGTCAATTGACGCCGCCGGCTACCCCAAACCCTACCTGCATTACCTTCTTACCGACCCTCAGAACCCTACTTTCCCCTCCAAACTCTATAAATACCCCTTGATTTGTTGATCTCGAAACTTTTTCCCGAAACCCTAAGAATTTACCTTGCGCACCATTGGTGCGACCGTAGCCGGCACGCAATTTAAACCCTCTTGTTGTCAAATGTAGCACTGGTAAATAAGGGTATCGTTCTAAACCGGGGATTGAGAGGGCTCACCTCTATCTAACTAGCTTAAACTATAAATAAAATAAAAACACTAAATAACCTAAAATAAATAAATAAGAAAAATACTAATGGGGGTTTATCAAAATAAGAATAAAATAATAAAAGGATTAAATAAAATAAAATAAACTAATAATGAAAATAATAGAAAATAATGGGAAACTAGCAGATAGGAGAAATATGTTAGGGAAATAAAAATCCACCACTAGATTAGATCGAGATATAATATTTATTTCTAAGTCATCTTTTAATCGTGAAAAAGAGATCGACCAAGTTGCACACCAAAAGCAGGTCTATACACCTTATATTACTTCCCTTAATTAAATTAATACGACAAAGCGCCAATATTAACCCTATTAAATACTAGCAGTATAGCAGCAACAAGCGGCTCCTATATTTAACTAGATTTAATGCATTAAGTGTAAGTGGAAGGCTGTCAATCTAAGTACCCAGACTAGTACAAAAAGCATGTCTAGCTGTATTTCCTATTCTTGACCCACACGTATCGAAACGTTTTACCACTTCGGTTAGAATCACAAAACGATTAGGTGAATTGTTATCTAACCTAGCTGCAATTTATACACATAAATTCTAGTATATTTAGATGGCCACCTCGCAGGCAAATAATCCTACATACTGTCACTTATGAGGAACCAGAACAAGGCATGCACCAAATAAATTATACTGGACAGAATCATACATATAAACGATAGCAATTAATATAGAGTCCAGAAACAATCTCACGAAACAAAGAAAATAAAATTATAATTCAAATCATAATCTAGGGTTTCAAATTATTCCCTAACAATAAATAATCAGCCACTCATAAGTAAAGAATTAATTACACAGAAATATATATCTAAAATATAAATTAAAAAATAAGAGAACGAAATAACCGGAATTAATTTTGAATTAAAAATCAAGAATTTATTCAGATAAAAATTAATTTTATCTGAAATAAATTCTACCGGATATTAATTTCTTCCTTATTTTTTTCTCTCTCGGCACCTCAATTTCCGTGTCACTAATTCTTTTTCTTTTTTCTCTTTTTCGGCCGGCTGACAGGTGACTGCGCACGTAGGCGTTGCTGTGCCTCGAACTCCGTGCTCGACGACTGCCTCTTGTCGCGCGTCGTCCTTCTCTCCTGTTGGCCTCTGTCAGAGCCTGACGGCTCTGACTCCTCCCCTGCTCCCAGACGTCTCTACGCCCGCGCCTCTGCTCTCTCTCGTCCGCCCTGTTAGAGCCTGACGGCTCTGTTCCTTGCGTCGCCTCACTGGTCCCGCCTTTCTTCTGCGTCCGCGCCCTCCTTTATTTATAAAGGGCGGCCCCTTTCCGTCCACGTCCGCCCTGACGCTGACTGTCTCGTGCCCTATTTGTTTCGTTTGCTGGCCTTTGGGCCTTCGGCCTTCGGCCGTTGGTCCAAAGGTTTTTTTTTTATTTATTTTTATTTAAAACAAAACCTGCAAAATAAAATTTGATAAATATTAATAAATAATATTTATTCTAAATTTACTTAATTTATATCATTTTAGCTCAAATAATAAAAATTATGAAATTTTTACCACTTAAGCATAAAATAATAATTATTCCCTTATATTAGCTAAATAAATTACCAAAAACTAAGATTATAAGGGTATAAAATGTGTCAAAATACGAACTCATCACACCCCCACACTTAGCTTCTTGCTTGTCCTCAAGCAAGTTATTACTCTAAACAAATAAAATTAAATTAACTAGCCACTTTCGTAGGTCTCACGATTACACTTAGCATGTGTAACAAGCCCTTTAAACCCCTAAGTCACCCATCGAGGACGAGTAAGGTCTCGTGAGGGTTTCGCAGATGATATACCCACAAAATCACACAAAAAAAAAATCACACCTAAATAAAAATAATAATAATAATAATAATAATAATAATAATAATAATAATAATAATAATAATAATAATAATAATAATAATAATAAAACCATATACCTAACGCCCTTAACCATTTTTGTCTCAGAATCATTTACTTTCAAACGTCAAGATTAGAAATCAATCAAAATTTAGCATTGGGAGATTTAAAGAATCAATTTCAACATATGGTTCACACATAAACATGACAGGTATGAACAGATCAATATTATGGATAAAAATCTACCACGCCTTAGTCACATCGAGATCCATCCTCACTATGGATACCCACTATTTTTCTCTCTCTTAGATTCATGGCTACAAATGTATAGAAACACTCATGTATGTGAGCTAAGATGATAAAAATAACAAACGACTCACATATATAAACAAAGAAGGCTCATGTTCTTGTGGATAAAACCTCATGAAAGATATCAAATATTTGCCAAATGGACCGAACCATATGCTTAACTCTTGTGACTAATCTCCAACAGATCAAAGGCTGCTCATCTCAAGAATCAAATAGGACTTACTTATTGGTTGTAGCGGGGTTTAGGGTAAAGAAGGGTACGGATTATTTTAGGAGTGTGGTGCTAAAAAGATCAAGAGCTAGTGGAATCTAATAATTATATGAAATATAAGCATAGCTCCACATCAAATATTAATGATACACCTCTCCACCTTCTCAATAAAATGTAACATGAATAGAACTTTTTCAACATAACCTCCATAACTCCCTCTCTTCCTTATATCCTAACATTTTTTTTTTCATCCTTCTTTTTTTTTCAATTTTTTTTTCATTTTTTTTTCTTTTCATTCAAATTTTTTTTATTTTATCTCCACCAAACATAACCAATCCCTTTTCTTAGCATAAATACATATATTTCTTTCACACACACATTTACAACCATTCTTTATATCCATAACGATTTGATTTCCTTCCACTAGCTTTAAGCAAAGGTAAGGACATTAAGGCCCAATGGTTATTTAATGTAGGTAATGAAAAAAAAATATATATTCCATGTATAGGCTCAAAAGGGTTTCTATGGGGTGTACATCAACTGTACACAAATCAGGTTAAGCTATTTGGTCATGTGATAGAAAATTTCTAAGCTGCCTTTATCATTTTCTCAATCAGAGCATGTTTTGACTATAAGCTTCGACTAGCACAAGAGTAAGTTCTAGTAATCTCTATAGTCCATTACAAGATCTATGGCAAATAATTTGATCAACGCAATTAAACGTATATGAGGTTTATAAAGAAAAATTTTGAAGCCAAGAAATAGTAGATGATTTTGTGTAAATTCGCTCAGAAAAAAGAAGGTACATATGGTTCAAATGCTCACTGAGGAATGTGATGAATCTCAACATGCCATGTCGGTGATTAGAAAATCATACATATTCTTTCTCCATTCACATTTAGACACGTAGATATGTGTTCCCTATATCGAAATCAACACCAAACATCTCCACTTACTTTATCTCGATTTCATGATCCTCTTTTCCATTAGATTTCAAAGATATATTCCTCATTAACTAGTTAAGGGTTCCTACAACTCTAAAAATCCTAAACATTCTAAAATTATTAAACACTCTAAAAATATCAAAACAATTTTTTTTTTCAAAATTTTTTTTTACGTAAAGCACATGCACCCCCACACTTAAATCACACATTGTCCTCAATGTGTAAACAACTAAGGAAACATGAAATTTAATGTATGGAGAAAACAAAATAAATAAATAAATAACTAAAGGATAGAAAAACTCCCTCATGACATTGGGTTGCCTCCCAAGTAGCGCTTGTTTTTATGTCTTCAGCCTGACATGATCTCGGTTTACTCGTTCAAGGTGGATACGTCCACTTGAGAGCTGCTTCACCAAATCCTTCCTTGTGATGATCATCTTTATCTTGCAAGGAAGAAAAAGACAATATGTTAGATTTAATGAAAGATTTGATCCAGCAAGAACGTAACTTACCTAGATTAGAGTTTAAACTGGTGTGTAAAGAGAGAATATTTTGTCCAATGTCCATGTATCTTGATCTCTCTATTGAAGGAACATATTTTTCCATCTCAAAATCTTTAAACATGTCCTTCCAACATAACCTCTCCTTTGGAGCATCACGCTTTTTATTAAATGTATCCAAGGTGATTTGATTACTCTCTTCACTCTTGGATCCATCTAACCTGCTAAAAGAGGAAAAACAAGGAGTGTGGTTAGCATAAGTAAAATCAACGTGGTTCAAAGGCTTACCTTGTGTCTCGTGGTTATCTCCAAGCAAAATTGGGGAATAAATGTTCAAAGATGGTATATGGTAGGTGAAAGTGTTAGTCTTGTCTACCATATACTTCTCTTTGTTCACTTGATCCTCATTTTGATGAGATTCTTCTTCTACTTTTATAAGCTCTTCTTCCACTTGATCTTGATCTTGCTCTTCAATGTTCTTCATGGAAGCCTCCTCAACTAGCTCATCCATACATTCGGTTATGCCATCATCATCCTCATAACTCTGACTTGAATTTGGAATTGAAGTACTAGAGAGCTCTTCTTGTGCTTTTGATTGATTCATCAAGTTGACCATATAACCTATTTTCTCCTCTATCACTGACACCCTTTCATTTTGCATAATCTGACGTTGCACCAGTTGATTTAGGTTGTTTGTCAATGCTTCAAAAATCTTATCCATTTTTTCTTCTGAACTTGAAGGCTCTAAAACTGGAGAAGATTCTTGTTGAGGATATTGATAATGTTTTGACGCTTCATAATCACATATGTAAGGCTCTTGATATGGCACTGAATAATGAGCATTCATTTGCATCAGTTGATTTTGGCTTTCTGCCAACTGGTTTTGACCATTCATCAGTTCTTCAAGAATCTTATCCATTTTTTCTGAACTTGAGGGTTCTGAAATTGGAGAAAATTCGTGTTGAGGATACTGATAATATTTTGAAGCTTCATATTCGTGCATGTATGGGTCTTGATATGGCATTTGATACTGATCATTCATCTCCCATCCAAAGTTGGGTTGATGCCTCATTCCCGAATAGTATGTGCTTGTATAGGGATCGTGTCCTTGAAAACCATTGAAAGATTGAGCACCAGATTGTGTCCATCCTCCTCCTCTCATAGCTTGTTCATGGTAGGCATATGGATTTCCTTGCGTATGACAAACTCTACTTGTATTAACAATTCTAGCTTCAGCTACCTGTAAAACAAGAGTAGTAAGTTTGTTAAGTTTATCTTCAAGACTACTTATACTTACCTCATTTACTCTTGCGTTAAGATTCGAGCAAAGTTGTCCATAACCAAAGGATCCTCTCATAGCCACCTGAAAATACTAACACTTCAAAGGAAAAGGTTACTATCAAAACACACCAAAAAAATCCTAAAATAAAACTAAAACAAAACTAAAAAAAAAAAATGAAAACACACTAAAAATACTAGCAAAATAAAGGTGAAGTTATCAATCCCCGGCAACGGCGCCAAAAATTGGTGCGACCGTAGCCGGCACGCAATTTAAACCCTCTTGTTGTCAAATGTAGCACTGGTAAATAAGGGTATCGTTCTAAACCGGGGATTGAGAGGGCTCACCTCTATCTAACTAGCTTAAACTATAAATAAAATAAAAACACTAAATAACCTAAAATAAATAAATAAGAAAAATACTAATGGGGGTTTATCAAAATAAGAATAAAATAATAAAAGGATTAAATAAAATAAAATAAACTAATAATGAAAATAATGGAAAATAATGGGAAACTAGCAGATAGGAGAAATATGTTAGGGAAATAAAAATCCACCACTAGATTAGATCGAGATATAATATTTATTTCTAAGTCATCTTTTAATCGTGAGAAAGAGATCGACCAAGTTGCACACCAAAAGCAGGTCTATACATCTTATATTACTTCCCTTAATTAAATTAATACGACAAAGCGCCAATATTAACCCTATTAAATACTAGCAGTATAGCAGCAACAAGCGGCTCCTATATTTAACTAGATTTAATGCATTAAGTGTAAGTGGAAGGCTGTCAATCTAAGTACCCAGACTAGTACAAAAAGCATGTCTAGCTGTATTTCCTATTCTTGACCCACACGTATCGAAACGTTTTACCACTTCGGTTAGAATCACAAAACGATTAGGTGAATTGTTATCTAACCTAGCTGCAATTTATACACATAAATTCTAGTATATTTAGATGGCCACCTCGCAGGCAAATAATCCTACATACTGTCACTTATGAGGAACCAGAACAAGGCATGCACCAAATAAATTATACTGGACAGAATCATACATATAAACGATAGCAATTAATATAGAGTCAAGAAACAATCTCACGAAACAAAGAAAATAAAATTATAATTCAAATCATAATCTAGGGTTTCAAATTATTCCCTAACAATAAATAATCAGCCACTCATAAGTAAAGAATTAATTACACAGAAATATATATCTAAAATATAAATTAAAAAATAAGAGAACGAAATAACCGGAATTAATTTTGAATTAAAAATCAAGAATTTATTCAGATAAAAATTAATTTTATCTGAAATAAATTCTACCGGATATTAATTTCTTCCTTATTTTTTTCTCTCTCGGCACCTCAATTTCCGTGTCACTAATTCTTTTTCTTTTTTCTCTTTTTCGGCCGGCTGACAGGTGACTGCGCACGTAGGCGTTGCTGTGCCTCGAACTCCGTGCTCGACGACTGCCTCTTGTCGCGCGTCGTCCTTCTCTCATGTTGGCCTCTGTCAGAGCCTGACGGCTCTGACTCCTCCCCTGCTCCCAGACGTCTCTACGCCCGCGCCTCTGCTCTCTCTCGTCCGCCCTGTTAGAGCCTGACGGCTCTGTTCCTTGCGTCGCCTCACTGGTCCCGCCTTTCTTCTGCGTCCGCGCCCTCCTTTATTTATAAAGGGCGGCCCCTTTCCGTCCACGTCCGCCCTGACGCTGACTGTCTCGTGCCCTATTTGTTTCGTTTGCTGGCCTTTGGGCCTTCGGCCTTCGGCCGTTGGTCCAAAGGTTTTTTTTTATTTATTTTTATTTAAAACAAAACCTGCAAAATAAAATTTGATAAATATTAATAAATAATATTTATTCTAAATTTACTTAATTTATATCATTTTAGCTCAAATAATAAAAATTATGAAATTTTTACCACTTAAGCATAAAACAATAATTATTCCCTTATATTAGCTAAATAAATTACCAAAAACTAAGATTATAAGGGTATAAAATGTGTCAAAATACGAACTCATCAACCATGCAACTTCAGACGCCCTTTCCTCCGCTGTCATCCAACTACGCCGCCTTCTCTACCTACCTAAGTCTTCCCTGCACCGCCCTCTAACTAACTTAACCACCCTTTCCCCTCAATTCTTCTTGCACAAGCCACCACAGCCGTACAAAGTTCCTTACTCAACCAACCAAATTTTACACTTGCAACCCTTCGCGCCGCCTTCCACCACCACATCCACCGCTATCACTGCCTCCTACACCACCCAAAAGCTGCTATCAATCTTCCTCCACCTCGCCCTACCCTTCTTTTCTCCTTTCTCCTTCTCCTTTCTTTACTCTATAAGTGACCAATCCACCGGAGAATAATAGTGGTGAGGACATGATGTCCCGCAAGTGACCGGCCCACAGGCTAAAATAGTGGGAGGTTCTCGTACTTGCATAGATTTGATATAAAAAAAATGCATGGTGTGAAACAATTTCCAATAAGAGATTAATTAAATAATTAATCTAGACTAATTGGGCCTTTATGCATGGGCTTGAACGTTTATAAGCTGTATATTATCCTGCATGACTTTATATATTATATGTGTGGGTTTGAATGTTTGTAAGCTATATATTATCCCGCATGATTTTATGTACTTGTATGTTGGCCTTAGTGCTCGGTTACCTTACTCAGTACATAGCATACTGATTACTCTTTTTATGGGTGTTGCTCATTCCCATGAGCAGAAGTCCTGTCTGTCGTATTGTAGGTAGGATACATGTTCTTTGATGCTATTGATGTCCATGGGACGTCAAGCAAGGGCGAGTGATGATTTGGGCTGGATCAAGTCTTTGGAGTGGTGTGGCTGATTTTTCCATTAACGAGATTATTATCCTTTTTTCTCTTTTAGCTATGTTATGAATTATGGGTGTTGCTCAAGTCTTTGGAGTGGCGTGGCTGATTTTTCCATTAACGAGATTATTATCCTTTTTTCTCTTTTAGCTATGTTATGAATTATTATCCTTTTTTCTCTTTTATGGGTGTTGCTCATTCCCATGAGCAGAAGGCCTGTCTGTCGTATTGTAGGTAGAATACATGTTCTTTGATGCTATTGATGTCCATGGGACGTCAAGCAAGGGCGAGTGATGATTTGGGCCGGATCAAGTCTTTGGAGTGGCGTGGCTGATTTTTCCATTAACGAGATTATTATCCTTTTTTCTCTTTTAGCTATGTTATGAATTATGCTATGAAGGTTAAAAATGTGGTGTAGAGTTGGATTTTAACTATTGCTTTAGAGAGCATCTTGAGATGCTTAGTTAATAAATGTTCTTACATTCTAAATAAACACGCATGAGCACTATGTAGTTTGGTGACTACTGCTTATCTGTTATGATTATTTTATCTTGATCATCTCATGCATGTCTTAAGTTTATACCATGTATTGTCGTGATGCCTTATGGTTATTATGTTAGGGTTTTCTTCTAATCATACTTTAGAGAGTATCTCTAGATTGTTCATTTGATAAGTTTAGTTGTTTCAGATAAATGAACATAAGCAGTACGTGATATTGATGGAATTTGATTATCTAAATGATTATTGTATCTTAATCCTCGTATGTGTATATATATGTCTTATACCATGTTATTTGTATGTCTTGCATGTGTTCCACGTTGGTTTTTCATATTAGTTTGGTATAAAGGTTTACTCATTACCGTAGTATTAAAGGGTTCATTTTCGTAGGCCCCTACATATTCAATGGGTAATGGACTTTGTAGGTCAGCTTCCGAGTTCATTTGAAAATTATTAGTCGGTTTTGAGAGCGTAGGAATATTCGGTGTCTCTTTTCCTATCTGGTATCCGGTTGTATATGGACTTTTATGTTCCCCTATAATTTCTCTCTTGAGTTTTGGTAGATTACTGATGTTGCTTTTAACTGGCACCATACTTATATATTATTCTCTATATTCTGACTTTTGTAATTATATTATTTAAGTAAAGTATTATTTTAGCCTTAGCATTTAGTATAAAAATGGTAGAGGATGTCAAATTTATACTAAGTGTGGTGGTAATACCAATTAATTTTATAATTAATGCTTCCGTAAAATGAAAATTTTTAAGTAGTAAATTTGGGGGTGTTATAGTATCATTTCATCAAAAAATTTTGGTTGCATTTTTTATTATAGGACCTACTAGTACATAATATATATATATATATATATTTGTGTTCATTGGGGGTGTGGAGTGTAGTCTCGTGTATGAGAGCGCAACACATGCATCTCACATGCTTGGCATATACAAAGAATTGTGTGCTAGACTAGCTCCTATGGTAGAGTTGCACCATTATTTTCTTTTGGTCAACAGAAGTGAAGGGCCAAGGAGATAAAAATGACCTTATATTGTTTTAGAGGGGAATATTGTAATACCCTATTTTTGAAAACCTTACTTATAAAATGTTAATTTATGTGTATTAGTTGTAATAATTATTTTATGATGTTTAGTATTAAATATATTGTTAATATGGTTATTATTATTATTATTATTATTATTATTATTATTATTATGACACATTAGATATAAAATTTAATTAGGTTAAAATTTGTTAGAGGGTGTGTTATTAGATTTTAAACCTGATTTAGATCTTAACCAATATCTGTTGCGTTGAGTAAATCCTATTTTGATAACCTGATAATTTTATCCAGATATTCTACCCCAGTTCTTCACTTAAATAATTAATCCTTCCTTATGCTAGATTCCCTTACCTCACCCTACTCCCTCTACCCCAACACACTTTACTCCTCCACGTTATGCCCATCACCTTACTCCCCCTCCCCTTGTTTTACTTTCCTTGTTTTGCTCCACATCTCTTCTTAATCCCTTCTCCTTTCCCTTTTGTGTCATGCCTTAACTCCTAAGCAAGTTTGTGTCCACCCCTCCTTCTCCTGAGCTCCTTCACACATAAACCCTCTCCATTTTTCCAACGTTGCTCTCATTTTTTACCTTTCTTCTTCACCATTTTTTGCTAGCAACCCACTCCACCACTAGCCTCCTTTCCTTATCAATGGCCCCTCACCCCTTCTCACCAAAATCACCATAGTTCCCTTGTCCAACAATGCTGAAATTTCTCCCCTCCCCTTGGCTTTGGTCGTTCCCACCAAAACCACCACCGCACCATCAACCATCCTTGCCATTCTATCCTCTTCTCCTTCAGCCAAAACCACCGCACCTCACCCTCCACCACCGGCCAAAACCATAAAAGTTATCCCCTCCTCCCCATTATCCACCGAATCCTCTCCCTCTACCTTCGGCCTTTTGTGCCACTTGTTCCTCCTCCCCTTTTTGCACCTTTACTTCCCTTTCTCCCCTCCTTAGCACTGATCATTCCTATTGAAGACACCCCTAGCTTTGGCCAAGGCTATCACTACTCCTCCTTTCCTTCTTGGCAGCATCCACTGATCCTTCTCCCTTTTGTTGCTCGAGTTTTATTTGGATTCATTTGCCTTGCTTCAACTGGTTAGTAATCTTCTAGTTTTTTTTTTGTAATTTTGGGTTGTTGTTGTGTAGTATTAAATGCTAATACATATGTGTTTGGGTATTAAAATTCTAGGCAATTCTTGAGGATCTCAGAGAAGGCTTTCACCTTAACTGTATCATTTCCTTTTGTACATCAGGTACATATTTGTAAATAATATAATTGGTTGGGAGCTTCATGCTTCTACCAATACTTGTACAATCACACATCCATACTTTGGGTATGTGGGAAAATTTTATCTACTTTTAGTGGCCCTCCATTAACTTAGGGTAGTGGAGGTTTGCACTATATTCTCCAATCAACCTCAAATGTTGAGATATATATGTAGTGATGGGCGATGAGACCGCTAATCCATCACGTTCGTTTAAATTTAAGTAATTTTTTAAACGTTGCCACTTTAGGTGGCTTTTCATCATCTTCAAGTGATAGAGATCTACATATGGTGATGGGAGATGTGGCCGTCAATTCATCACTTTTGATCATTGAATTGATCGTATTAGATCCAATTTGAGTTTATTGAACGAGAGACTTTTAGCATTCTACTGTTATCTATCTTTACCCTCCATCTTATAATTGGAAGGGAGATCATCACACATGCAATCAAATTAAATTACATATTCCTAATATATAAAATTAAAACTAATAAAAATATCAATTAGCATAAGAATAAAGCAAAGGAGAGATAAAAAATAAATTTCCTTATCATGAGCTAATTTTAGGATCATACTATATCTCCCTTAAAATTCTTTTACAATTCAAATTAAGTGGGGAATCAATGTTCTTAAAATTTTCTTGATTGTAAGATATGTCACATATATGACCTTTCATATATTCCTGTAAAAATTGAGATCACACACAAGAAATAAAAAGGATAAATTAGTCCTATATGACACGTAATAATCATTCATATAGAATGATGACTAATGAATATATAACACTCCCTTTTATCAAGTATCGATTGAACTTGACCTCAATTCTATGGTTATTTGCTAACATTCCAAACAAAATCAACACATAAGCATATATATTCATCTAGAACATAATCGTACTAATAACGTATTGTAATATTGATAAATGCAAAGAGATATACTATAACAATATAGATATAAAAAGAGAATGTGACTTCTAATTCTCATTGATACGTGTGAATTCTCTTTTACAATTACAATTCGCAATATCTCATATATATAATACATATAATTATTACATCTATTATAAGGAGTTAGAGATCATAAAAGAATGTGGAGGATACATAGAGTTGAGAAAGTATAATGAAAAAGTTATTACACCTTATGGTAATAATATCAATATTAAACGTAGGGTTAATACAATACACATTTATAAATTGTACAACCACAATATGTAAATAGGATATTTACAACAAAAATTACATATGTTCTAATATTCATTCAGAAGTTTTAAAAATATATTATCTTATAAATCTTATTTATTTTTTTCTACATTTATCGTAAACAGCCTGAAATGACACAAATCTAAACTAGCTTATTTGAATTTGACACAACAAAACAATCCCATATAATTTGAATATACACTAACCTGAATGCAAATAATAAAATAAACTAAAATGACCTGATTTGTCCAATCCCATTGACACCTCTACGTTTTTTCCACATTTCAAACCAATCAGCAATTAGCTAACGATATGTCGGCACAAAGAGGACGGTGAACTGAATACAATTGAATGAATGAATGAATAATCGATAAATTAAGTACAGAAGTATTACAACCAAGTAGAAAGAGTTACATGTGCAATTGCTCTTGCAGAACTTTGATCAAGACGTCATGGAAAACAAATATGATGGACAAAACTCTATTCACTAGTGTGGACACATACATTCATTCCCCCCACCCCCCCGGCGTTCCTAAGTTTACTGCACTCCCACAGATAGAAATTGCCGATGTCAAGCTTTGTGGCAGGTCAAACAGCTGTGAGATGACATAGATAATATATAGATCATATATTTTTGTTCAGAGTATGAGTGCCCCGTGTCTGGGTTCAGTTTCAATAATCAAAACACAGAGCGAAGTCCTTCATATTCTGCCGAGTGGGGACTCTGAGGAATGATCATCAACATACCATAAACCATACTCATGGAAACGCTTGATCTTCTTCTCAAATCCTAGGATGTAATTATTGTGGATGATAACATGCATGCCTTTCGTTTCCTTAACCCAAGTTTTGTTCTTGAAGTACAACCCTCCTGTGGGAAATGCGTACTGTGGAAGTAAATACATGTCCACCTACAACAAAGCCGCACAACGGAAATTTGCAAGTTACACATATTCAGTGGTTTGAGACGCAATTGAATTCACAGTGAAGAAAGCATGTACTGGAATTCTTACACAGAAAATGACATAACTGGAAACAAAAAAATTGATGAATTAGGGCGTATTGCTATAAAACAAAAAAAGAGAGAGAGCTGAAGTTGTACTCGGATAGTTGCAGTTCTTTATCTTCACTTAAAAAGTAAATTAAAATGCTTCCAAATAACATAAAGTTACATTTCAACGACCCAATTATTACTTTGCTGAATCTCACCATGAAAACAGGCTTTCATAGGCATTTCAAACTTGGGGATATAAAATTTTCACTAGCGAGACAAAATAGCAAGTTTATCCACAATCAATATGATGAAACACAACGCAAAACCAATAATTGAAGGACCAAAGGAAGAAAAAGGTCTTGACATGGTAAAAGCAAACCTGTCCAGCAGTTTTATTTAATGCCCAGTTAAATGCAGGCTGGTCATTAGCTTTTTTTGCTTTTGACCACGGCTGAACAGCCATTTCTTCAATCCATTTTTTCATGACTAATTTAGCGCCAATAGTGGGGCGCAAAAAGATCATGCAGCTGCATATGTAAGTTCTTCCTTTTTTGTTTGGAGGTGGTAGATCATGCGAATGGTCCAATGGCTTCACCTGGTTGATCCATGAAAACAAATAAAAAAAGGGTCAATAATGGTTGTGACACAGCCCTCTAATTGATATTAGCCTAGATCACATGTTATAGAGCAAAAACTTGCAGCATATTGTTGGCTTGTTCTAGCTCACATAGCAGACATACGAATGTTGCCTATGCTGAAACAATAGTGCAAACAGGCCAATCACATATGAATACTAGCAGGGATAATATTTAGTCAGAATGCACTGTCCTAATTTTATAGGATAGGAAAATAACGAGTATTAACCCAAAATGTGAGCAACATCAAATTTTCAACCATAAAATAGCAATATAGAGATTCACTGGCCAAGCAAGGAGCATGTTACTATGTCAGCTATATTTAGACATTGTAACCTTCATGCTGCTAGTTTAGTTGCAGTTTATCCGAAGAACATACTTATTTTCTACAAAAACAAATCTGATTTGAAGTTGCAAATGTTCAATTTCTCTGGTGGTAAATTCTAAAACAAACAAAAATGCAAAGTCCTTCAAAACATTGATTTTGTCAGGATGTCACAGGGGTCTGTTTAAAGAGAAAGATGAGATTCATGGTCCCTTGCCTTTTCCCCATTTCTTTTAGCAGGTTTGGAGGGAGGAGGGAGAGTTGGCTAAGACAAAAAGGTGGATCAGTGGGATTTCACAAGACCAGTTGAGTGATGACCACCTCTATCCACATTTTCTCATCTGTTATGTCTTCAAATACAAAGTTTTAACATTAAATATCCAGACTAGAGCACTTCTTTCAAGCATCCTATAATTGTCATATTGGCAGATGGATTATATAGTTCAGTCCTAACAATTTAATGATGAACGCATAAAAGAGAGAGAAGTGATCTTTGTGCACATACTTCAGACATGTCATCAGTGAAGTATATGTCATGATTTCCTTTCAAATAAGGAAATGGATCTTGTAGCCAAACCATATCAACATCATTGTACATAACGTTATAGCCAAGTTCTAATATTTGCAGCAAGTGGCGAGGCCTTCTTGATGTAAAATTGAAGAATCCCTGCATGAAGAACCTATCATAGTTAAGTTTGTAAGACTATGGATTAGAGACAAAAAAGACATTTACATAAACAAGCATTATCGTCACATAAAGATAAAATTATTTGTTACATATGCAATGGATATTATGGTAATGAACCAAAATATTTCCTCTGCATATCTGAACTAGAAAACTGAAAAGCAGTCTGAGAAATCTATATATTAAATAAAATTAGTTTATCACAGAAAACCATCTGAGTTTATCACTAACCTCTCAACTTTATTAATCACTTAATTCATAATTCAAAACCAAGGAATGACGATTATGTCAGGTCCCCTCAAAGGGATGCATCTTAAAGTGTCCTAAACATAATAAAATATGGAAAGCAAAACAATATCAAATCCTAGCTCTTGACCATGAGAAGATTCTCTTAGCTCTTGACAATACACAAGCTCCACTAGTTTGTGGCATGTTCGCAATGGGTCCTGTTTTTACCAATGAGGTCCCAAAGCAATCAAGACTTTACTTTAAGAATATCAGTTTGGTTAATCTTGCAAGCACTATTTTTTAATCTAGTAAGTATTCTATGATGGGAAGAGAAAATTTATTGGGCATTACTCCCTCCATATCAAAAAAGAAGCCTTTTTGACAATTTGTACACTTTTTAAGAAGTAATAAAAGTAGTCTTAAAATTACACTTATACCTTACATCAAAAAATTACAAAGCATTTAATGCCTATATAATAATAATAAAAAATGATGGTAAAAATAAATACTAAGCTCTGACTTTTCTAAAATGACTATTTTTTTTTACAAGATATTAATAATAGAATGACTTCTTTTTTGATACGACTTCTAAGAATTCTCACCAACATGCTGACAGAGCTTTTACAACTTGTAGCCAATGCCGAGCTCAAGTTTCACATAGAAAGAATGAGACGGCAAAGCATTATGCATGACACAATACTTTTCTCCCCTTTCTAATCTTCAAATTAGTGGCCAAACGTTTTGCAGATTGGACGACCATATTTCAGGTTCACTAGTTTCTATCTTTCACAAATTAATACTTGGACTTCAGTCAAATGAAATAATAAGACCCAAAATTAATCAAACATGTGAAGAACAACTTTGTATACATCAGCATATTGTTTTAGTTTCCTTATAAACACTCTCAGCTACTTTGTTATTTTCCTTATAACAAATAGCCTGAAGTGTGCCGTTTAGAGGGAAAGAAAGGCTTAGGTTTGCACTCTCATTTGCCAGGCTGTATTTCCTTAGTATGTCTCTCAGGTGTTTCATTCCTTCAGTAGGATATAAATAGGAGTAGTGTTGCAGAGAGGGAAAAACAGTCGAAGCAGAGGCAACAGATAGAGAACTACTAGAAACTAAGCTGTATAGTGAAAGGGGAGAAGAGAATCAAGAAACTCTGGTATAGGGTGGTTCTTGTATATGTTGATAATTACATAATCAATAAAAGCACTACTTTCTTCCATTTTTTCCTTCTTGATTACAGTGTGCGGAATAGTGTTTCTAAACACAAGTTTTTGTTCGATTCTTGTTTTCTTGATTTCAAGAAGTAATCAGAATACAATTTCTCTTGATATTCTAGGCTGGAATTCGACAAAACGGATAGAGATCCATCCTGCCTGCAACAATTACCCATCCACGTTCCACAACCAAGCACGTGAGTAGAACAAATGGAAAATCACTAAAATACAATCAAGTGAGCAAATACGATCACAAAATTTTCAGCATGATAAACGACATGAGAAGTTCACAACATTCCCTCAAATCCAATGCATACAACAAATCCAGATATAACAGCTAAAAATAACCAACGCAGCTAATGCATAAGAACAAACAACACGAACGAAGGAACAATTCAATCACCTGGGACCCAAATTTATGAGCAGATTGAGCGTCCAAGGCAGGTGGGATGAGCACGGCATGACCAGGCCACCTCTGATTAACCTTATATAAAGTAGCAAAATCCTCGGCAATAACCAAAACCTTATCCTGCTGCTTATGTCTGGTAATACTAATTAACCAATTATTCAAAAACGACAAGTAAGCTTCACTAACAGCACAGACAACTATAGTCCCATTTGTCCCAACGAACTCTACAGCCTCTTTAAGCGAGTAATTACGCCATTTAGACTGAGAACTGAAGTGGGAGGTCGAGGAAAATAGGGGATCAGAGAAGCCCATATAAGGATAGAAGAAACCGAATGCAATAAGGAGAGAAACGAGGATGATGAGGTTGGTTCGATTGAGAAGGGAGTTGGGTCTTTGGAAGTTGAAGGTGAGACGAGGGGAAAGCGGGTACGGGTCTGTTAGGGCGCTGTAGTTTTGTCTTTGATGAAGGAAGGAAGACATTCTTGTGAATTTATGGAGCTTACTCGATTGAGTGATTAATTGAAGTTCAGAAATTCATCCGAGTTTTATGCTTTTGAAGTAAAGAAGAAATAAAACATTAGAATGAGACTTCAGATCTGTGCGGCAGCATATAAGAGGATCGAGTTTCTGGCGCTGGAGATGACAGATCCGATCAGTAAATGACGAACAAAGGCCGGTGCCAACAGCTGCGCTGCGCAAGACGGGATCCAGTGCCTCGTTCCTATTTCTTGCCTTCTGTTACTTTTGTTCGAGAGTCCTTTCCTTCTTCTCCCAAAAAGGCGATTCCCTCGCCCCCAGGGCCCCCGCCAGCCGGCCCGCCGACCATCACGAGGGAGATAAATCACGATGATCAAACAGTCAAGTTCACGGCAGGTCAGAAGTCGGGACGCGCACAAAGAGCCACCCTCACAAACGGGGGGTTGAAACTACAGAGCAAAACTACATAAAAATATATTAAACATATTGCATACCAATTCATCAAAATTAATGAATATGATTGATAAGAAGTGTATTTAAATATATAACAATAACGATGATTAGATACCGACAATCTTATGTGCCCTTTACTGTTTCTAATGGCTTATGAAAATTAATTAGAATGAAATTACAAATAATATGAGAATTACATCTACCTTAACTCTACTAATATATCCAATTTACTAATACACACTTATATATCTATAAGTTTATTCTCCTTTCTATTTTTATCCTTCTCATTTTCCCACCCTCTTATCTTTCAATCAAATGTTATCTCTTTTCCCTCATCTCAACTACTTACATTCAATCACTTAATTCTTCTCAAACCATCTATTAATTCAAAAAATTATATTTTAATCAACATTTCAAGACATTCTATATCTAAAAATATGCAAGATTTCGTCTTTTACTTTTTCCATTAAATTTTGTGATTTTTGAACTAGGAAAATGTAATATTTGATTTTTGTGTTTTTACATTTTAGTTATTATTTGACTGAAATTAGTATTTGTATACATAGATTAAACTTAGATTAGTACATTTATAGCAATTTTTGTTTTAAAAAATGAGGTTCATACGATATCTATAGAGGTCGGAAGCGAAATAGTGGTAGTGACGGATGGTTTACTCGGTATGAACACTACCAACAGGTAGTTCACCTGTTGGCCTCCTCCCCAACTAGGAAAATCATCGGTCAAAATGGTCTCCAAGTGAGTAGGTCGCCCATCACATACCTCCTCTGGCAGAGAGTTTACTTGTCGGCCTCCTCCTCTACCGGGTAGTTCATCCATCACTTTTTACCCCAAATAGGTGACACACCTATGGAAATCCTAACCCTCAACCCTAACCCTAAACCTATAAACACATAACCCTAAACCATTAACCTTAAACCTTAATCGTAACCCCTAACCCTTAACCCTAAATCCTACACCATAAACCCTAAACATCAATGTAATCTCCCAAAATTTTAAAAATCTATAATTTAATAAATAGCTTTTATTTGGGATAAATTAGCTTTTAAATTTATTTAATTTAATTATTTTATGAATTTTTAAGTATATAAAATTGGATATGAATATTTAATAAATTAAAATAAATATTTTTTTATTTTATCATAATCATTTTATTATATAATTTTCCAAACCAATATTTTTCTAAAATTAACCTTTTTAAACCCATATATTAAATTATATTAAATTAAATTATTAAATTTATTTATTTATCAAAAATATTACATTCTATTATTCCATAATTTATTTTATCTTTTTTTTTTCATTTTTCATTTTACATTTTCTTTATCCTTTTTTTCTCCTTTTCTTCTTTTTCCTTTTTCTTCTCATTCGGGCCGCCAAGCCTATGACCCCCTCCCTCTACAAGCTGGGCCACCGACCCACATCCCTTCCTTCTTCCTCTCCCATGTGACGCAGCCCACTCCCCCTTCTTCCTTTCTTTTCTTTCTTTCCTTCTATCCTGTCTGGGACAGCCCACTCCTCTTCCTTCTCCCTCGCCCGGCTGGCCTACTTCTTCTTTTCTTCTTCCTCCATTCCCGACCACCCTGAGCATGCCATGCCGCCCCTCCTACACGCAGCCTGTCTCCTCCCTACCACCACTGCAACTCTCCCTCGCTCCCCCTCATCCTTTTCTTCCCCTTTTCGAACCCAACCGACCCTGCACCCCCCAGCCCGTATGTCTCCCTTTCCTCTTCTTCCCCTTCCCTCTCCCTCGACCTTGACACCCCTACCCCCTACAACCTGCCCCGACCAACCACACCTACTCCTCTCTCCTCCCTCTTCTTTTTCTTCTTCCCCTCCTGCTTCATCCTACCCCTTTTCAAGCCTCTCATTCCCTCTCCTGATCTCTTTTTCTCCCATTTCTCCTCCTTTATCCCCTTCCCCTATTTTGCTTCCGTCGCCCCATTCCGACGCTGCTACCGCCATAACAACCACCTGCACTGCCTCCTACTCCCACCCTGCACCACCATGCCACCCCCTCTAGCCCCCTCTAGCCCCCTGCAGCCCCCTTCTTCCTCTCCTCTTCTTTTTCTCCCTTCTCACCAACCATCCTGCTTCTCCTCCGTCCGCCACCGCCCGAGCCACCAAATCACTCCCTACAACCTCCCCTACCACCCCTTACCTTCTTTGGCCGAAACACACCCCTGCTGGCTCTCCTTTTCCTCCTCCCTTTTCCTTCCTTCTCATCCTCCGCCACTCCTACAGCCCCCTTCATAGCCCTGCTACCGCTACCTCCGCTGCCCTTGGCCGCCAACCACCCATCTCCAAACACCACCTACACCCCCATTCCAACCCTACACCTAACCCTTTCCCTAACTCTCCTCCACCTTCTCTCTTTCCTAGCCCCAAAACCCCAACCCAAAAGAAGCCATCCCTTCTTTTCTTCCACCCTCCTTTGACACCTTCCTCCTTTATTTTGCATGCAATGCAGTATGAGCAGCGTGAGTCTTGCCTCAATTTTGCCCTAATCTTTACTTAATCTTAAGGTATATTAAGGGTTAAATAAAGTATATCATTAATTAAGTTTTGATAAAGTTTTATTCTTTTGTTTTTTTTATTTCTAATATGATAATTATTGATATTATTTTTAGGTATTGATTTTGCTAATATAAGCTTGAATCTTTAACTGAAATTGGATGAGATAATAATAGCCTTAATGATTCCTCTAAGTTATTTTGGATAATCGTATGAATAAGAGTACCTAATGATATCAGAAACAATTGAAAGTGAACAAGTATTCAGTTGTTGTACTTTTCGCGATCTCCTTAATTAAGACACTAATAATTAAAGTAAAAGACCTCGAAATTGGGAATGGTGGCTCTTTAGGGGTCACTACCCTAAAGACGTGGTTTAGCCCACGGTGATTCTGGTATTTGCTAGTGTACCTTTGTGCCCTAGCCAGGTCATGCATCTTACTCTATCTAACTCTATGGACCTATTTAGGGCGTATGCATACTTATGGATTAGGTGTCCTTATCGGTAGGGTACTGAGTAGTTGTATACACCAGTACGACCAGGGTACCTTTGCGTCCCTGGGTTGATGGTTGAAGGGTACTGAGTAGCTTGTATTCATCGGTATGACCAGTGTACCTTTGTATCTCCGGGATCTTGATCTCCCCTTCAAGGTAAATAAATGGAACTGTTGTGACGATTAAAAAGGGAAAACACTAATCGTGAAAGTGAAAGACTAATGAGTTGGGCCCAGATGAACTATATTATGATTACCGATCCATTAGATATAATAGTGGTCCACGAGCATTTTGCCCTGGAAGAAGTTTATGAGTACCGGTTTACCAAATGTGTTTTGCCCTGGAAGATATTTATGAGTACTGGTCTACCGAATATAATAGTGGTCCAGGAGCGTTTTGCCCTGAAAGATGTATATATGTATTTCGGTCTACCGACTATAATAGTGAGGGATCCTGAGCTCAATAAATCCAATCTTAGATGTGAATAAACTGAAATATTCATCAGGACAGATTGCACTTGGCCACTATTATTCATTAGTGGACCGGTCTTCAGGGCAGAAGGCTTCTGGCCACTATAATTCGCTGGTAGACTGATCTGGCCTTGGCTCACATGATTTATCACTTTACATGATCAGCGTTTTCCATTTAATTATCACAACAAATCCATTTATTTAACTCAAGGGGGAGATCAAGATCCTAGAGATGCAAAGGTACACCGGTCATATTAGTGCATACAAGCTACACAGTACCCTTCAACCATCAACCTAGGGACGCAAAGGTACCATGGTCGCATTGGTGCATGCAAGCTACACAATACCCTACAGACAAGAACACCTAATTCATGAGTATGCATACCCCCTAAATAGGTCCGTAGAGCTAGATGGAGTAAGATGTAGGGTCTGGCTGAGGTATTAAGGCGCACCAGTAAATACCAGAATAATCATGGACTAAGCCGGTAGCAACTCCTAAAGAGCCACCATTTCCGATCTCGAGGTCTTCCACTTTAATTATTATTGTCTTAATTAAGGTGACCACAAGAAACACAACAACCACATATTTATTCACTTCCATTTGTTTATGTTATTAATAAGTAATCCTTATTCATACAATTATCCATGTTAACCTAAGGAAACCACTAAGGCCATCCTTATATCATCTAATTCCGATTCAATATTCATTTCCATTTATTCATATGCCATAAGGGTTATCACATCATGATCATAATACGATCTTAGAGCCTGGTTAGTTCACCTCAAAGGATCATGGCACATTTAGCCCTAACATGCCCTTATTTCACACCTAACACACAATAACGTGCATGATTAATGATTAAGACACATCTTTCATGAATATGAGATAAAAACTGTACCACACCCTTAATTATCCATCTAACCCTAGGTTATGTCAGGTTCTTGGGATACTCACTGACTTATCAAATACTCTTATCTCATTTTTCAATATTACTTATGTCTTATTATGGAGACTCTTTTAATCCATTGACATGTTATATGCAAGTTACTGATGTACCCCCATCATCCTTACAGAATTACTGGAATAACCCTTGTTTGTAAAATTATCAAGCCATTTCTTTTTAATTGCCAAATTACCATATTACCCTTCATGTTGCATAATTATCAAATTTACCCTTTGCATTTGTTAGACTATCTAATTATCCTCCATGCTTATTAAATCACCAACTTGACCCCTCATACTTGTTAAGTTACCAATTTACCCCTTCTAGTTGTTTAAATTACTATACTGCCCCTTATACATGTTTAAATTACTAAACTGCCCCTCATGCTTATTAATTTACCAAATCACCCATCATACTTGTTACATTTACCATATTGCCCACTTGGTTAGTTAAATTACCAAATTGCCCTTCATACTTATTAAATTTACCAAGTTGCCCTTTTGGTTGGTTAAGTTACCAAAATATCCTACTATTTTATTAAATTACCATTTTACCCCTTTACTTTACAAAATTACCATAATACCCTTTCCTTTATGCCAAATTACCAAAATACCCTTCTCCTCACAAAATTTACCAAGTTATCCCCCTTTCCATGTAAAATTTTTAAAATGCCATCCTTACTTATCCATTTACCATTTTACCCACTTTACTCTTAGAAATTACCATTTTGTTCTTATCTTACAAATTTTACTAAAATACCCTCATTATATAGAATATTAATATGCATGATCCACATACATCATCCAACACCACCAACTATAATTATTTATCATTAATACTCATTAGCACCTACCACACACACTTATTTAGGCCACACCCTTTACAAAAGCAAATTTATCAAAATGCTCCTAGGGCTCATGTTAAAATTATTTATGCAACAAATGGCCACACTAGCATATCATATCATTCATATGTACTTAACATTATCATTAAAAATAAGGCTCCCTCCTTAGCATTATTTATACACATGACGCATAAATTAACATGCTTTTCTTTTCATCAACTAACATATGCCACTAAATATATTATACTTAACAACATATATCATACATATAAACATATTAAAAACCATAATGTGCTAACATATGTATATCCACAAATTTTAGTAAGGTATAATGGTTATCTTATTTCCAACAATAATCAAACTTTATTGGTACCCCGGTTAAAGGTTTGAGCTTTGATTAGTAAAATTAATACCTAAAAATAATATCAATATTTATCATATGAGAAGTAGAAAAATTAAAAGAATAAACCTTTAACAAAAACTTAATTAAATACACACTAATGTTAACCATTATTATACCTCAAGGCTTAGCCAAAAATTACCAAAGGGGGCAGCAGACCTACGCTGCTCATGCAGCATGAGCTACATTCAAGGAAATTAAAGGAGAAGAGGATCGAAGAGGAGAAATGGGAAAAGGAGAGGGTTTGGTTTGGGTCGGGTTTTGGGGATTATGTAGAGAACTTGTGGAGGGGAGTTAGGGAGGTGGCTGGATGCAAGGATGGAGTAGGGGTGTAGGTGGTGGTCAAGGGTCGGTGATCGGTGGCTTAGGGCAGTGGCGGTGGCTGCTGCAGGGCTGGGAAATAGGGGGAGGATGGGTGGAGAAGAAGAAGGAAGGGAAAAGAAGAAGAGAAAGGAGGGATTGCTAGGGGATTTTCGGCCAAAGGAAGGATGTGGGGTGGTAGAGGAGGTGTTAGGGAGTAGATTGGTGACTGTGGAGGAAAGGGAAGAGGTAGAACAACGACACACAGTGGTGGTGCAGGTGGAGGCCAAGAAGGGGGAAGAAAAAGGAAGGGAGGAGAAAGGTAGCTGCAAGGGCGTGTGGGGGTGATGGGGTGGTGCAAGGAGGTTGGTGGGGTATCAAGGAGGTGGTGCTAGTGGTCAGTAGAGGCGGCGGAGTAAAAATAGGGGAGGGGGAGAAGAGGAGAAGAAGGGAGAATGGGAGATTGTAGAGGGGGAAGGAGGGCTCGAGTAGAGCAGAAATGAAGCAGAAGAGATGAAGAAAAAGGGAGGGAGAGGAGGCAGGTGTGGGTGTGTTAGGTGGAGGGTGTAGGGTTTGGTAGGCGCATGGCCTGTAGTGGCAGGGAGAAGAAGAAAAGAAGGGGAAAAGGAGGGCATGCGGGGAAGGTTTGCAGGGTTGTGTTTGGTTTGAAAATGGAAGGAAAGGGACGGGGAGAGAAAGAGAGAGAGAGTAGGCTGAAAATGGCAGGTTGTAGGGGAGGTAGGTGGCGATTGTAGGCTGCCATGGCTTCGACGTCGAAGGAGAAGGAGAAGAAGAAAATGAAAGGAGAAGCAGGCCGGGCGGGTAGGGGAGAAAGAAAGGGAAGCGGGCCGACCCGCACCGCGAGGGAGAGGGAGAGAAGAAAAGAGAGTTAGGTTGGCCCAATTGGGGGGAGAAAGGAAAAGAAAAAAAAGAGGGGAGATGGGTTGGCGACAACATGGGGGAGAAGGGAGAGGAGGGTTGGCGGCCCAAATGAAGAAGGAAGGAAAAGAAAAGAAAAGAAAAAGGAAAAAGGGAAAAAATAAAATAAAATAATTTTTGAAATAATAGCATTTAATATTTTTGATAGATAAATTATTTTAATAATTTAATATATTAGTTTTAAAAGGGTAATTTTAGTAAAATATTGGTTTGAAAAATTATTTAAATAAAATGAGTATGATAAAATAAAATAAAAAATTTATTTTAATTTATTAAATATTCATAACCATTTTTATATACTAAAAAATCCACAAAATGACTAAATTAAATAAATTTAAAATTAAATTATCCCAAATGAGGGTTATTTATTAAATTCTAGGTTTTAGATTTTTTGGGTATTACACCTAACCACTCTCCATCTCGAGCATCCTTACCTTCTTCTTTTTCTTCAGAAGAAGCTAGACACCTATCTATGCATCCTTCTAGGCCCACTACTCCTCCTACTCATTCTTCATCCACCTGAGCACCTATTCTCTCTACATCTCGCTTAGCAAGGACCACCAAGGTATTCCTTCGCTCCACCTTTTTGTTTTGCACTATAGGTGACCAATAACACTGGATTAAATCCTTTCACAAAAAGAATTTTCTCCTAGGGAAGTGAATTAATGTGATATTATGCACTGTCCAGTTCAAACTTTCCTTTTTATTGTCCATTTTTTCCCTCAACCTTATCCCTCTTTTCACTCTCAGTGATCTAGTCTACTATGACTTGGTTTGCCTTTTCTACACAAATCACATAGTTCATGTTATAGGAACCACCATCACCACTCATGTATTAGGTGTTCCCATTATATTGGATGAGGCTAGGCTAGCTAGAATTATACACATTAAACACAACATTGACACTAGCATGACTTATATAGAGAGGATAATAACTAGACTCCCCAATGATATTATCTCGAATAGGCATCATCACCACTTTGTCTATGGTAGAAATACTAATTCTTATTTCCTACCACCTTTCAAGCAGGTATGTCACTAGATGGTATCCGTCATTCTCTTTCTAAGAGCAGGCTCATAGATGTACATGACCTTAAAGGAATGGTATACGGTGAAATACATTCTCTCCTCTACCCCCAAATGTTTTGGGGTTGGCATCTTCTGACACATGTCTTACATGGTTGGGCATAGTCAAGATGCCCTTGGGTATGGCTCCCTTATTACATGGATTCTTTATGACTTTAGAGTTAAAGTTGGAGAGTTTTTTGCCACCCCACTTGGAGGGGATACTTGATGAGTATGGATGGCCAGACTCTTGATTCAATCACCTTTCAAAGGAGGGGATATTTGATGAGTATGGATGGCCAGACTCTTGAGCTTGCAACTAAGGCTCTTTTCTCACTTCATCATAGCGGTAACCTCTCTACATCATCCAAACCACAGCCTATGGAAGATGACTTGGTACCACCATCAGATGACCCCTTAACTCTAGCTAACATTCCTTCCTCATCTACTAGAGGATCCTTCACATCTACCATCAACCCTTCCACCTCCTATGCACCTCTTGTTCCTCCTCTATCTAGTTGTGTGACACTAGCCAGTGTCCATAAGCTCCTTCTTTGTGTGATTAGGATGCTGACCTCCATGGAGCAATGATAAAGCATCCTAAAGATAGAGTTGTGTGCATTAAAATCATATACACAACCCAACTTTATGTTGCATAATCAAGATCATATGGGAACTCATCCAAATGTTGCATTTATCCATGAGGCCCATGACCCTACTCCTACCCCTACTACTCCGGACATTATTCATCTTCCTTCTTTTTATCCCATCATCGATGAATCACTCACTGAGGCCACGAGTATTGGTTGTGTTGTGGCTAATACAACTGGCTCTAAGGACACGGAGAGTGAGGACTTAGATGTCCAGTCCACACCTGCCATCAATGCTCAAGTTGCACCCTTCCACTTGCCTACCTTTGGTCTACCTTTGGCATGACTTGTACAATTATCTTTGGTTTAGCTTATTCATAGAATATTTCTGTAGCTTGTATTGATTATATGAAATATATCTCATGTATGAGTAAACGCTTATCATTAATGATATATTAAATTTTTTCTATCCCTCATGCATATCACTTCTAGTTGCTCATTATACTTATTATTCATTCATTATTATTTTTTTCAATTGCAATCACCTACAAGTTGTCACTTATGTATCACCACAAGGGGAGTATTCTCTGTTTTTCCCTCATGTGTAATTATTCCTAATCATTTATACACACATGTTTAAGGGGATTTTTTCCTTCCTATTTGGCAATTGTTGGTATCCTTTGCTTTCAAGTTGCCCTCTCTTATCACCTTTTGCTGCTGTCAAAAGGGAGAGAGAATCCAAAAGTTTGGATTAAAAGATGTGTAATCGGTAAATGTAAAATAATTTGGTAAAAATCTTACCTACTACATATCAATTATCCTTCTACATTTATAATCATGCACTTTTAGTTTATCATCATCAAAGAGGGGGGGAGATTGATAGTGTCATTATCCTTATCTTAATGATAACAAACTAATCTTGATAAATAATGTGTTTGCTTAAGTGTTCATGTACTATAATTAACTTACAAAGAAATCTAAACACATCCACTAAAAGCATTCTCAAAATGTGAAAATTTAAAAGAGCAGCTAAGTTTCCAAGCACAAGAGAACAACGCATGAAATATAACCAAGACTTGAAGGCTAAGAATTATATTTCTTAAGTCTTAGGTTCCATGTAAAAGTAAAGTTGAGCAAGTTCACATTTTTATCAAAATTATTTAAAACATTATTTTAAACACATGATTTGAATTCATTTCATAAGAACTCATGGTTGATCTTTATTTCTAAACTCCTCATAAGTGTTTTAAACTAAATTGTTGGTTCCCGTCGAAACCAGTCTATGGGTCTCAAGACCGATCAACTGGTTTTGTTTAATGAAATGAGTTAAAGTCAGATGGATTGACTGGCGCAGCAAATCGATCAACTAGTTGTGCCAAATTGATTGACTTATTTGGAAACCAATTGACTTGTTTTGCCAACTAGTCCACGGGTCTCACTCCTACAGAAACACATATGCCTCTATTGAAACTCATTTACTTGTTTTACTAAATTGATTGATTGGTTTGAGGAAACAGATTAAATGGTTTAACCAACTAGTCCAAGGGTTTCAATCTTGTAGAAATCCATCTTCCTTTGTTAAACTCATCAATTGCTTTTGCCACACTAATTGACTGGTTTAAGAAAATAGATTGAGTGATTTGACCAACCAGCCTATGGGTTTCAGTCATGCAGAAACCCCTCTACCTCTATTTAAACTCGTTCGGTGGTTTTACCAAATCGATCAACGAGTTTGAGAAAACTGATTGATTAGTTTGATTAACCATTCCATTGGTTTCATTTTTGTAGAAACTCATTAGTATCTATTTAAACCAATGATTCACTTTGTACAATCAGTGTACAATTTGGTTCTATGATAGCTAGAGAGTTGTTAGGTTGTTTAGAATTAGTTATAGCAAGCCAAGTTATAAGTCTATATATTTACTCGAAACTAGATTGGACATGATAAAGTATATTATGAGTTGAATAAAAATCAAGGAAATTGGCTTATTGTCTCTTTTATGAGATTTTCCTTATTAAGAATAATTTATTGAGGTGATCCTATATTGAAACCCTATTTTAATGCGTTCTTGGATAACCTTAAAAGTTGAAACCTATCTTAGATGAATCTTGGTTGAAGGTTCATTCATCAGTCACCATTTCTGTTAAAATCAAGCATCTTCACATCTAAACATTCATTTACTTTGTTGAAGATCAAAAGACCAATTCATTCCTATGACTTCACACCTTAAACTGCACCACCATCTCCAATATAACAAAATTAGTAAGAATTTAAAAATTTATTGGTACACCTTTTGATATGCCTACAAAAAACTTTATTGATCAAGTCGCTAATTAAAGGGAAATGGTAGTAGGCTTCAAATCTTCTATCTTAAGCTTCTTAAAACATAAAAAAGCATTAAATTGATACTCTCACCAAGATCACACAAAGCATGATCCATAGGGAACTTTCCAATTACATATGGTATATAAAATAAACTAAATCCCTTAAGTTTCAAAGGTATTTTATTTTGACTGATATCTTTACAATCTTCCTCTAAATCTGATGTTTCATATTCTACTATCATTCTCTCATCAGATAAGATCTATGTAATACCCCAAATTCTTGAAAACTAAATTCGCATAAATGTCAATGTTAATTCATGAGTTTTGACTTTTAATTTAATTTTAATTAATTTATTTTATATGAATCACTATTGTCGCAAATTTTTGATAAGTTTTTTTATTCATTTTATATTTTTTGTGACAATTTTTAACTCATATTAAAATTTATTTAATAATATGTTGTTGCATATTTGTTTACGATTACAATTTAATTAAATTTGCATGATTCAATTTTTACTTAAAATATATTTATATTTTATTGTGTGTTTTGGTTTTAATGTTTTATTTATGTTTATAACTTCATCATGTGATTATGATATTAATTTGGATTTCTATTTTTTTTAATGAGAATACATTATTTTAAATTATAAAACCCTTTAAAGTATTAAAAATATTTTAATAACTTTTATACATAGAAAATATTTGTGTCTTTGAATTTTTTTTATGAGTCCGATAAGATCTTCAAAAAAATTAAATTAAAATTTTTTATACAACTTATTTATGATTTTCTTTTCAAAATTAATTTTTTATGTTTTTTTTTATTTTGGTTTACAAGAGACTTTTTCAAAAATATGGTAAACTACTTATAGTTGCTCAAATATTTATAAAAGTATGTTTAGATGTATTTTAAATATTATTTTGTTATCAAATTTGTATTTTGGATAAGTATTATGATTTATGTTATATAATAGCGTTTAATCAAATAAACTTTTATTTTCTCCTGAAAGTTTGTTATAGAACATTTTTTTGTTAAGTTTTATCCTAATTGAAAATGAACCCATGATATTTCAATCTTTATACTCCAGCACCTTCTCCGTTCGTACTCTATCTCCAACCACCAAGCCACCAAGTAACCGCAAAAAATGGACGACAACAATAATGTAGATGGAAAAACAATGACGTAGAGCAACGGTGCAATGACAATGCATAACAACAACATCGTAATGCCATTGCTTTTGACAAATGTAATTTGGATACTAGAGGTCTACTTACTCAAATTAAACGTTATGTTTATGGTGCTTTGTACTTCGATATGTCCCTGTAAACCTCTTGTTGGACCTTTTATGGTTCGTTTATGTACTAATTTTCTCTATCCATGATAGAGCTACCAGGGTTGTGGTACGCCTATCCTTTTTTATCCTGGGTATGCCCAGTGTATTTGTACAGCATTAGGTATAATATTTACCCTCATTGTAACACCCCCAAATTTACTACTGAAAAATTTCGTTTAATTTAAAAGAGTTTAGCGGAAACGAACAGATGAAAATGTAAATTCAGGGGCATTACCGCCACACTTAGTACCAGATCGATTCACTCCTACCGACCCGATACTAAGTGCTAAGGCTAAATACAAATAACATCAAACACAAGTCACTAATAAAGCATAAGTTATATGGAATCAGAGTGCGAAAGTCGAAAGCTACAATCCGAAGTATAGTTTAAAAGAACCAAATGTCAGAGGACATAATACATCGGAATAAAGAAAAATACGATAATACAAAGAAACAAGACGGAGGATGTTCTCCGACCACGTCACTCTCGGCCCCTAAGTTAGATCAAGACTCAACTCTCAGCCCTGAAAGTGTCACAGACATCGTCCCCTACCTGCAAAACTCAGACAGGTCTTCTACTCGTGGGAATGAGCAGCACCCATAAAACGGGTGATTAGTACGCTACGTACTGAGTAAGGTAACAAACGCACTAAGGCCCACATACACAGAGATACATGACACAGCAGACATAGCTCATAAAATAATAAACAATAACTCAGATGAACAATACCAGTCACGAATCAGATAACTTTCTCATTATGCCTCTGATAATTAAAATCGATTCACATCATAGTCTTTATCGATCCTTGTGAGTGCGGGAGCCTCACTATTATATCCGATGGAACGGTCGCGAGGGCTATGCCCTGCCACTATTATAGCCGGTGGAACGGTCGCGAGGGTAATGTACCCTGCCACTATTATTTGTCGGTGGACTGGTCTGGCCTCGACTCATAAGGTATTCCATTGTAAATATTAGTATCTTTCCATGTCTTATCACTTTTATGTTTGGTTTGTTGAGCAAGAAATCCCCCACTATTATAGCCGGTGGAATGGTCGCGAGGGCATATGCCCTGCCACTATTATAGCCGGTGGAACGGTCGTGAGGGTAAGATACCCTGTCACTATTATAGCCGGTGGACCGGTCTGGGTTCGGCTCAATATCTTTCTCTGTAAGTAGTTAGTGTTTTAATGTGTCTTATTCGAGGGCATTTCACCTTTGTCATGCATGGCCAAAGATCTCAACACATCACATCAAAACTGAAGATATATGCGTACTATCACATACAAATGAGGGCACATGCACACAACCCGATTCCAAGCCACGCCACACATGAAACAGTTAGAATAATGGCATTTAAGACCATGACACATAAATCATATAAGACATCCATGGCACGTAGGACACATGTCACACATTCAGTCTTAGCTATATCCTGACTCGGTTTAGGTTACCGAGCTATCTCCTGCGCTTATATTAGGCCACTAAAAATCCTTTGTAACTATCATGCTTAACACATTTCTCGCATTGGGGACCCAAATCATGACCCTCAGACTCAACTCTCCCTCATACCTCACTCCTCCTCATTTATTTTTATTATTTTCTTTTTCTTTTCCCACCTTCTCAAATTAGGGTTTCCTTCCCAAACCCTAGTCGGTCCCTATGTACCCTTATATTATCCCATGTACTTTTTTTCACCTCGAGCCTCCAAACTCCCAAACAAACTTTCCATTACCTTCCCTACATCCCAAAATAACTTTCCATACGTAAGTTTTGCCCCCATGCGGGCCTTAACCTCCCCATGCAATCCCCTCGATCTCTACCATGCCAAATCCTAAGATTTCCATGCAAACCCTAGTTCTCCCATATAACCTTAGTTTCTCCCACTCCTCTATTTTATTCAATTCCCTCTTTTCTCACCCATTTACGGATCATAGATTGCCTAGGTCATTCTTACCTGCGTTAGCCAACGTACTTCCCTTTGGTTATCTTAATCTCTCATTTTTCTCTTTCATGCCCCCATTCCACAACACCTCATCAAATAACCTAGCATGCATGTCCTAGGGTCACATCACATCACATCATATTTGCATCATTTCCATATTAGCACATACAGACAAGTGCATGAGAACGTACCTCGGTTCCATGCTGCGCTACACAGTAAAATAGATAACATACACAGAATACAACATATAAACCGTACGAGGCATCCAAGGTAAGTAAAACATGTAATGCACACAGCCGGCCTTAGTTATGTCCTTACCTAAATCAGCGCCGGGCTTGGAGCACGCTCCTACGCCTCCTGGGGGCTTGACCCGGTTCACCTATAAGGAAGAAATACTAAGGGTCAATCTCCCTCTACCCGAATTATCGTAATTTCCTATCTTACCCCTATCCTGGCCTAGTACTATAATTAATATTAATAATAGTAGTTTATAATTAAAAGGGTGGGGTTATTATTATTCTCAAGGTAGTTAAGCAAATGACCACTAATCAAGACACGCCTTAGTAAAATCCATAGTTATCAAAGTAAAGGGTTTTAATATTACTAATAACAATATTATTATTAATACCAATAATAATAGTAAAAATACTACTACTAATAATAATAGTGGTTACAATGATAATAATGTTGATAATAACAATTGAAATTGTAGTAGTGTAAGTGATAATAATAATAATAATGATGGTAATAATAATAATAACAACAACCATGATCATGGTAATAATAATAATAATAATAATAATACTAATAATAATAATAATAACAATAATAATGATAATGATAATAATAATAATAATAATAGTGCAAATAGCAATAATAATACTAAAAATATTAATAAGGATAACACAACGATAATAAGAGTTAGAACAATAACATAATAATACTAATACTAATAATAATAATAATAATAATAGTGAAAATAATGGTGATAGTAATAACGATAGTAATAATAATAATAATAACAATAAGGGTAATGACAATAATAATGATAATAACACAACAACATACAACCATAATAATAATAATAATAATAATAATAATTATTATTATTATTATAATAGGAATAATAATAACAATAACAGTGATAACGATAATACTAGTAATAATGCAGATAATGATAATAAGAGTACTAAAAGTAATAGTATTAAATAATAATGATAATAAGGATATTAATGATGGTAATAGTAGTTAAAGTAATAAGTGTGGTAAATATAACAATAGTAATGATGATGATGATGATGATGATGATGATGATGATGATGATGATGATGATGATGATGATAACAATAATAATAATAATAATAATGCTAAGGGTAATAATAATAATAATGGGAACTACAACCACCATAACCATATTATTAATAATAATGATAAATATAATAACATTAATAGTGACAATACTAGTATTAGTAAAACTACTAAAATAATAATAATAATAGAGATACTAAATATGTTATTCATAGTTGAAGTAACAAATATGATAATAATAATAATAATAATAATAATAATAATAATAATAATAACGATAATAATAATAATCATAATAATAAAAATAAAGATAATAGTAATAACTTAACAAGGTCTTATAGTTAATTAACACCATCAATTAGAGGTTCTTAGGGTAAGGTTGGGTCCTAGTAATAATAATAAGGGTGGTAGTATTAGTAATAATAATAATATTAGTAATAATAATGATAATGTTAATATTAATCATAATAATACTAATAATAGTAGTTAATAATATTAAATCATTAATCACTTTTATTTTTTTAAGATTTAGGGTTCAGGGTGTTGGGCAACCTGGCTGAGAGGTGGTGGCGCTGCGGCGGCGCGGCGGCAGCTGCGGCGGCGGTGGAGGAGGGGAAGAGATGGGAAAGTTGGAGGTGGAGGCTAGGGAAGGGAAACTAGGAGAAAGGGGAGGTGTAGGGTGGTAGGGAAGGGTTCCCTGGTCGTTTTGGGGGGATGGTGGCGGTGGTGCAAGCGGCGGTATGGGCGGCGGCGCGGCGGCAGCGACGGCAGCGGTGGAGGAAGGGAGAAAAGGAGGAAAGTGGGGATGGAGGCTAGGGAAGTGGGAATTAGGGGAAAGTGGAGGTGTAGGGTGGTAGAGCAGGAACCACTGGTTGATTTGGGGGGTAGTGGCAGAGCTGTAGGTGGCGGTGGAGGCGGCGCCGGCGGCACGAAAGTGGCGCCAGGGGTCGAAAGGCTGTTTCGGGAAGGCAACTTCGCATGGCCAAGGCGACTCGTGCGAGACAAGGCAGGGGGATCTAGTAGTCTGGTTGTGTAGAGGGAGGTGCAGGGAGGGTGTTGGTGGGGCGGGCGGCAACGGTGGCCGAAGGCGGAGGAAAGGGCGGCTAAAGGTGGGGCGGTGTGCGGCTCTGGTTTTCTGGGTTCCAAATCTCGAACCCGATTGAGGCAATAGTTGGGGCTATTTATAGGGAAATTGGGACGGGAAACGACAAGCTTCGAGGGGGAGGTTAGGGGCTTAGGGTTAGGGTAGGTTGTCCGGCGAGATTCGTCGGCACATGGTCTGCGATTTGCATGCCATGATTTGTCGAAAAAGAAGAAGGTTTTCGTGCGGGGAGAGAGACTGAGTTGATCGGTCATGTCCACAGGAAAGACAAAGAGGAGAAGAGGGTGAAATGACCGGTGCTGGAGCTGTTGTTGCAGGCTTTCCTTTTCCGGCAAAAATTTCGTGTTGCAGGCAGCGAAGGAAAGAAGACGACGCGGGGAAGGAAGAAGAAGGCTGGACCGGCGGTCCAGCGGAAAAGAAAAGAAAGAAAAAAAAAAGGGAGTCGAACCGGCCGGAAGAAAGGAGGGCGGAGCTGGGCCGCTCAAGGGTGCTGGGCCAGCAGGCCGGCCCAAGTCGGGGGGAAATAAGGAAGAGAAGGGGAAAGAAAGAAAAAGGAAAAAGGAGGGAGAAAAGGAAAAAGGGAAAAAAGGAAAAAGAAGGGAAATTAGTGGTTGGATTAATTAGCATGATTTGGGTAATTGGGATGTTTAATAAAATATAAATATTACAATAGTAATTAAATTATCTTTTTAGGTTAATTTAGGGGTTTTTTGAAAGAAATTTCTTAAATTCCATTTTAATTAACAAAACACTCTAATTTTCTCCAATTAATTTATTTATAAAGTTTATATTAATTGAAGCTATTTTATTCTTCTTAATTTAAATAAAGTAATTTATTTAATTAATTTCTAAATAAAATCATTAATTAGCTTAAAAATACCAACATTCCTTCCATTTAAAACACTTATAAATTTATCTTCTTGATTTACCCTAATTAATTTTATCTTATTTTAATAAAAGTAAATTATTTAATTAATTTTTAAAATAAAAACTTATTTAATGATAAATAATAAAATTAGAATTTTTGGGGCATTTCACTCATTTACCTGAACAACAACAACATCGTGCATCTAATTTACCACTTTCGCTGATTAGCTATGGACAACAACCACCATCCAGACACTGGTGAGCATAACCAGCTACTTCCCGGCCTTAATTGAGCTCCACCATGCTTGATCCATTTGGTATAGTTTATGAACTCTCCTCTTTCAGTTTTCTTATTATTGAGTGTAATTTGGATTTTATTAAACCAAATCTGTTAGTAAGGTTTGTTTATTTATGATTAATATTCGATTTGATTTGATTCGATTCTTCTTCTTTTTCTTTTTCTTTTTTGATTTAGATGGTTTCTAGGTTTTTAATTTTTAACTTGTAAATATCTGTATAGCTAAAGTTCATTTGATTTTAACCTCTTTTTTATCAATTATTTATGTAAAATTTTTAAGAATACATTTAATAGCATTTTGAAACTATCAATTTGATAAAATTATAAGAAATTGATCGATTTGAGATTTTTAGGTCCAAACCCTAAGCATGTTGAATTGGGTTGTTTATGTATTAATTTTATAATCAATTGATTATACAATATGTTTTAAAACGTGTCTAATTTCATTAATAAAATTTTAATTTGAATAAATTTATTAGAGTTGACCGAACTTTCAAGCATGATAGTTAGGTAAGAATATGTAATGAGCCTAAATCATGTTTAGTGTAGTGGGTTGCAATAAGTATGATATTTTTCAAATATTTGATTAGTGATTTGATAGCCCCATATAACATGTTCAAATGGTATTTGTTGTGCACTAACAAGTGTTAGTTTTATGAGATTGTGGAAGTTATATATATTGTGATATTTACTAATAATTTAAGTGTAAGATTGAGATTGGAATTTAAGCAAGTAGCATTAAAATAGCGTCTAAGGTGAGATTTATAGTGGACGTACTCTCTATTAATATATGTGGTTGTGCTATACAATTTTCTTTTTAGAGAAAGGAAAATTTTATATCTTTATGAAAAGTTACAGCCAAGTCTATAGAAATGATCTATATAACCTACATAACCCCCAAACTTCGAACATCTACTAGGATGATTACATAGAGAAGACAAAGAAAAAGAAATTTGGTAAACAATCCTTTTCATATTCCACCTAATACTAGAGAAATATGAGCATTCCTTGATCTCATAAAGACTTATTGCATAAAAAAGCACACTTGAATTGGGACTTAATGACTCCTCTACCTCAAGAGCAAGATAAACCCCTTAACACAGCAGGCCAAGTAGAAGGAAACCTTCTTCCACCCAAAATAACTCTAATAGAGTGCCAAATCTGCTTCATAAAAGGACAGTGCAACAACAAATGGTGAATGCTTTCATCTTGCTGATAGAAACAACATTATAGGTCTATAAAGGGAATGAATTTAGCCATGAGATCCTTTGTGGGAAGCCTAAACTGTGCAGCAAGCCAGAAAATAAATTTGTGTTTTGGTGCAGCAGGATTACACCACACTGTCCTCCACCAAGGTACTTTAGGGGCCTTAAATCTTATAAAATCATAAATATTAGAAATCTTATATATAGAGTCAACCTGCATTAGCTGGAAACCTGGTAATAGCAGTGGTCTTAATGCAAAAATACTTTGCAGGATCCAAGAAGCAGTTCTTGGAAGATTACAAGAAGAGGCCTCATGTTACTTGATATAATAAGAATGGATCCATTTAATCCATAAGGAATCTTTTTTCATACACAAATTCCACAGATATTTCCCCATTGCAGCTATATTCCATGAATGCAAATCAATAATACCAAGACCCCCTTCCTTCTTAGGTAGACAAACATATTTCCATGCAAGAAGTGCTCTTTTACTGGGAGTAGACTTCCCTGTCCATAGGAATGATCGACACAAAGATATAATCTGCACCAATAATTATTTGGAAAGGAGAAACATCTGGCTCCAAAACATATTTATGCCAAAAATGATATACTTCAGCAATTGCAACCTTCCTGCATAAGATAGCAAATTATTGGACCAATGCTGCAATCTTCTTGTAACCTTCTGAAGCAAAGAGAGCATATCATCTATTTTAAGCTTAGAAGCATCCAAAGGAACCCCCACATATTTGAAAGGGAACCTACCCTCCTGGAAATGCAAATAGGATAAGATCAAATCTTTTAAATTCTGAGAAATACCCCCAAAGAAAATAGAACTCTTCTTTGGACTAATGTGAAGGCCTGACAGTGCACTAAATTCCTGAAAAATCTCCTTGATAGCTAGAATAGAAGCCAAATCAACCTTGCAGAATACTAGGAGGTCATATGCAAAGGCCAAATTGATTATCTTCAACCTTTTACACTTAGTGTGACCATGAAACTCTACTTTGAACCATAGAGATTGCAACATCCTACTCAAATATTCCATAACAATTACAAAAAGATATGGAGACAAAGGATCCCCTTTCCTTAACCCTCTATTTCCTTGAAAAGGCTCCAACACACCATTATTGAGAGATAAAAAGTAATTAATAGTTGAAACACAGGCCATGAGCAGCCTGACCACATGCAGAGGAAAATGCATCCCTAGCATCACTTTTTCCAAAAAACACCAACTGACAGAATCATAAGCCTTCCTAATATCCACCTTAAGCATGCATCTTGGAGAAATATTCTTCCTTTTATACAAGTGAATCAGTTCATGAGCCATCAAAATATTATCTCCAATAAGCCTTCGCTTCACAAAGCCAGCCTGAGATGCATGAAGAAATGAGGGCAGGATTAGTTGCAACCGACTAGCAAGAATCTTGGCCAAAACCTTATAAAGAACATTACAACAAGCAATGGGTCAAAAATCAGTCACACACTGGGCTCCTGGTGATTTTGGAATGAGAGTAAGCTTAGTGTGTCCCAAGAAAATAGGAACCACAGCAGTTTGAAAGATATTCTTCATCAACTACCAAACATCATCCCCTAGTAAAGACCATGATGCTCTAAAAACCCAGCAGTGAAATAGGCACCGAGCTTTCCCCTGAAACCCAACTTTTCCTGACCTTGCCACCGCCGCCCCTTCAGACACCGTTTATGCCACCGTCGGCCAATGCCGCCACCCACTCCGCCTACCAAAATCTTCCTTGCACCACCCTCTAGTTAACAAAATCACCTGCTCCCCTCGATTCTTCCTGCACAAGATACCCCGGCTGTGCGAAGTAGCCTTCCCAAACAACCCTTTCTCCTACCATCGCCGCCCATCAAACCACCATTAGCCACCTCCTTCACCGCTTCTACTGCTTATTTTACCTCTCAAATTATTCTGCAGACCACCCTCTACCTTCCCCTACCCTCATTTTCCTCTTCCTCCCTCTCCTCCTCTCTTTCTCTCCTTCTTTTTTTTTCCGGCCACCGCCGTGCACCACCACCAGTGCCATCCATCCCCGCCGACTCAAGGTGAAACCCTAGACCTTCTCAGCCTTTTTTTTTCTATTTATTGTAAATTATTCTATTTTTATTTTAATTTTTAGTGTTTATTCGAATATAATTATTATTATCATTATTATTGTTATTAGATGTAATATTATTGATAAATTTTTTTAGCAGGGTGGAGATTATTCTTGAGTTAATTAGATTGTTAGTTTTGAATTTTAGGAATTTATTTGAATTATTATAAGTTTATTATATTTATTAATACTATTATTAATAATATTATTATTATTAATATAATTATTTTATTATTAATGTTAATTATTTTAGGGGGATGAGACCTTAAATTTTAATTAGGTCTCGCACCCTTTTATTTTTATTACTATTATTAATATTTTTACTATTATTACTATTAATATTATTATTATTATCTTTATTAATTTTAATATTATAAGTATTATATGTTATTAATATTATTATTACTATTATTGAATAGTACTTTTATTTTTAGGAGGGAACCTAAAAATTAATAATAAAATAGTATTTTTAGGATAAGTACGCTACGTACTGAGTAAGGTAACCGAGCACTAAGGCCAGCATACATAATTCACACAACCATTGCATAATAATAAAGGGCATAGAATTCAATCATAATAGCACAAGATAAAATAAATGCTCAGGTGAAATGCCATGATTCAATACGGATCAAATTATTTACTTCATCAAGCCTTTATCGAATTTATTTTCACACCATACTCTTTATTAAGTTCATACGAGTACGGGAACCCCACTATTTTTGCCGGTGGATCGGTCTCTAGGGAACTTCGGATCCTGGCCACTATTTTAGCCGGTGGATCGATCACTTAGGGTACATGCCCTACCACTATTATATGCCGGTGGATCGGTCTGGCCCCTTCTCACACGGTGTTCCACTGTAAGTCATTAGTGTCTTCCCACATCTTAACAACATATATGGTTTGGTTTGTTAAGCTCGGGATCCCCCACTATTTTAGCCGGTGGATCGGTCACTAGGGTAACATACCCTACCACTATTATATGCCGATGGATCGGTCTCCAAGCTACCGTAGTACCTAGTCACTATTATGCCGATGGATCGGTCTGGGCCTGGCTCAACATCTTCCACTTTACGTAATTAATGTTTTAAGTATCTTATTTAAAAGCTTTCACTCTGGACATGCATGAATCATTCCCTTTACACTTCACACATCACAAATCATAAATTCCACCCTCATAATTACACTTAATCATTAAATACACATGATACCACAAAAACCCTAAGCAACCACACCAAACCCTAATTAACCACAACAAACCATAGTTAACCACTCCAAACCCTATTTAGCCATAACAACCATAATTAGCCATTCCAAACCTTATTTAATCACAACAACCCATAGTTAATCACTCCAAACCCTAATTCAGTCTCCTCCATACCCTTATAATGTCCTACGTACTATTTTTCACCCAAAACTTCCAAACACCCAAATAACTCTTCTATTACCTTACTTACATCCCAAGTCAACGTTCCATATGTAACTTCCACTCCCATGTAGACTTTACACACCCCACGCAACCATTAATACCACTATGCAAACCCTAATAACCCTAATACTACCATGCAACCATTAATACCACCATACACCATTAATATCACCATGCAAACCCTAATACCATTGTGCAAAACCCAAGATTTCGTCATACAAAACCCTAAATTCAATCCACACAAAACCAAAGATTCATCCATACCAAACCCTAGATTCAAACCATATCAAACCCAAGATTCATTCATACCAAACCCTAAATTCAAACCATATAAAACCAAAGATTTAATTCTCATCACACAAAACCATACAAAACCATAAATTGGATTCTCCCATACAAGACCATAAATTAGATTCTCCCTCACGAAACCATAAATTATATTCTCCCATAAGAAACCATAAGTTATATTCTCCCACACAAAACCATAAATTAGATTCTCCCTTATAAAACCATAAATTGGATTCTCCCATATGAAACCATAAATTAGATTCTCCCATACAACATCATAAATTAAATTCTCTCATACAACATCATAAATTAGATTCTCCCACATAACACCATAAATTAGACTCTCTTATACAAACCATAAATTATATTCTCTCACACGAAACCCTAAATTTCTCATTTTATTCTTCCACTCATGAATCATTAAAATACTTAGGTCAACTCACATCCCTTGGTCAACTTCTTTCCCCATCCTCCTTTTTTATCCTTTCGCCTACACAAACCACATCAACATATTCACATGCATGTCTTACAGGGTCACAACACATATCATCACATACCACAATATTTCATCACATATAGTACATATGCCATACGAAAACATAATTCAACTCCTTGCTATACCACATACGAAATAATTACAATAATAAACATAGGATGCATATCATACAAAGCATATAATGTACATCAACACACAATAGGCCTTAGTAACCCCTTTCCTAAGAATGTCACCGGTCTTGGAGCATGCTCCTATACCACTTGAGGGCTTTGACTGGGCTCACCTATTATGGGAAAATACTAGAATTAGGTTCCCTCCTAAAAATACTATTATTTAATATTATTTCCCATCAAAAAGCTTTATATTAACCTAAGGACCATAGAGCTTCTTTGACTTCCTACTTAGAAATAGGCCTCAGTAACAACTGCTGGTGTTCCACAGACATAGATGGCCCCAAATGCAAAATATCCTCTAAAATGATGCCTGTAGCAGGGCTAGCAGTCCCCAAAAACTCTTTATAATAGGATAAAAAATCTTGATGAATCCCCTCTATAGAAGAAATCTAATGGCCATCACTGGCTTGAATCTTGTGCACAAAGCTCTTCATCTGTCTAGCTTTCATAATTGAGAAGAAAAAAAAATGAGAATTTGAATCTCCCAAATTAAGCCACTTAATACCAGACTTCTATTTGAAGAAAATCTCTTCACATAAAGCATCATGTTCCTAATGTTTTAAGAATTACCTTTCCTCCTCCTATAATTTAGAATTTTGAGGTTGAAGGTCCAGTTGTGAGTGAATCATATTAAGCCTTTCTTTCATCTCCTACACTCTAGTGGAAAGGCCACTAAACTTTGCCCAATTAAAATGCTTTAATCTAAACTTCAACTCCCTGAGCCTATTCTTAAACTTAACAGCCACAAATCCAGCTACAGGTTGACTCCATACAGATGCAACCAGGGGAAGAAACTCTGGATCCAGAGTCTACATATCAAAAAACTTGAACAGTTTCTTGAACTAGAAAACCCTTGCAGCAACATGTACTAATGCTAGGCAATGATCAGAAAAAAGAGGATCCAGAAACTCTATCTTTGAAGATGGAAAAGAAGAAGACCAAAACTTGTTCACCAAAACCCTATCTAATTTGGCCATGATTCTGTTCTTACCCAAACTTATGTTGGACCAAGTAAATTTTAGCCCTGAGAACCCCAAATCATGTACCAGAAGAGAACTAAAGCATTCTCTAGCATCATTGACATCATTCAAGTTCACTACATTACCTTGGAAATTCTTATCAGCTTGCAACACAACATTAAATTCTCCCAAAATAATCTTAGTCTCTCTATCAAACTTATGATCACATAACCAACTCCAAACCCTTTTCCTATTTTCCCCAGCATTAAAAGCATAAATGAAGGTAGTATACATCATAATCCACCCCAGTTACTGCCACATATATTGCCTACTCATAGCTTGCAATAATATGCAAATCCCATACAGACTTATCCCATATACACCAAATTCTATCATTAGGATGCTGGTCATAATTGCTTAACCTCATCCAATTATGCCCTAATCTACCACAAGCCTTATCAGCCTTATTTCTTTTAATCCTAGTTTCAACCGGCCCCATAAGGGACACTTTATGCTTTGATAACCAGTGTTTTAATTCCTTTTATTTATAAGGCTTATTCAAGCCTCGAACATTCCAAACCCCTATCATGAATATGATCAATTAGGGAATCAAGCAACATAGAATCATCAATTAGATTTTTACCTTTTGCCCTTTGTTGGTTAGGACCAGGATCATCCAAAGACTCTTATTCTCGCGGGCATTCAAATCTGTTCCCTGATTATACCATGCAATCCTTCCCTGTAGTAGAAGATAAAGGTTGCACAATTGGACAATTATTTGGAACAGGAATCTCCTTTTGTACAAATGATTGAGATGAATCCCTTTGAACCATTCTCCGCTTCTTCTGAGTTACCCCTCCAGCCCTAGGATTGTTCTCATTCTGTTTTATGATCGAAGCTGGCTGCTTATAAAGCTCTTTATCCTTGTAACAGTTCTCAATTGAATTTCCAGATTCACTACATCTAGAACAGAATGCAGGCCTCCATTCATAAATAATCTTTTGGCTCAACACCTCACCATTAGGGTCCATGATTTCTACTAACTCCAGCAGCCTCTTCGCCATATCAACCTCTACCAGCATACGAGCATAGGATATCCTATCACCTATAGAAATGATTCCATCCAAATACAATAGCCTCCCCACAGCACTACATATCCTACTTAATGAATCAATGTCCTAATAATCTAGGGGTAGGTTTATGAGCTTTATCCATAAGGGAAAAAACTGAAACTTTTCTTTTGAAAATTGGAATTTTTGATGCCATGCCTTTAAGATGAAAGGTCTATTCATGAATAACCAATAGAGCTTTGAAAGTATCCACTCCCTATCCTCCTGATAATCAAATTTGAACACAACAAAACCTTGATCATGCAACAATACCTTTGGTTCCTTCACACCCTGCCAATTTCTTTTAACGAAACCTATCATTTGTCCCAAAGAAGGCCGATACCCAATTATATAACCCACAATAGCCCATCACCAATCAACACTGCTATGTTCCACCTTATCCCTCTAAAGAGTCACACAAACTTTATCCCCTACAATCCAAGGAGGAATGTAGTGCAGTTGGGATCCTATAGAGGCCAATCGGTTACCAACAACTTTGTCTTTCCAAGAAGAAGGAGCAGCCACCGGTTGATCAGTCGATACGTCACGTGTCAGTTCTTAATAAGATCTTTCCACATACTTGGCATTAGGAACATCAAAGGACAACCCGGTCCTAGGCATCGAAGGAACCTTGGATCCCCCCGTACTTTGGCAGGTGAACCGACGTGAAGCCCTGCATGCAATTTGCATGCATTTTCAGGAATAATCTCAGTCAAAACCAAATCAACCACAAACTCACCCAAAACATCCACAACCTGAGGATCAATCCTAGATGAAGTTTCATCTTTGGAAGGCCCTGCAATACCCTTGACCACCTTCTTCTTTGCCAAAGATGTTGCTCTCCTTGTACATGCTATGGAGGAGGAGAGAGGAGAGAGCGGCTAGGGTTTTCTCATAAGAATTAAGTATTTTGTTGTGCTATACTGTTAATGTGTAACAATTCCTCTTTTTACTCTATAGGCAACACATGGGTCCTATAGGAGCATGCATACTTAAAGATAGAGGTTCCTTAGTATATGTGGTGCTTCCTTAACCCTAACACTTTAGATTGATGTAGTTTTTGGTGCTTTGACTTTATTATTCCCTCTCAAACAATATTTGGATTGTGGTGGGTTATGTGACAACATAAACAAGAAACATAATAACCAATGGACCTAGTATAGACCTTATATGGGTGTTTTCTACTTTGTTTTCATAGGGTGTCTGTAATATCATGCCTTTACCCATAATCACATATTACACTTTATTATATATACTAGGCTTCTTAGACATGATTCATGTGCTAGCATGTATTTTTTTCCTCATTGATATTTCCATAATCGCATGTTTCTTTTATCATTATGAGATTACATATTACTCATGTTGTTATGTGGCCTTCTATGTTCTTCTGTTATCACATATACTCTTATGGTTTCATTTTCATATATTATCACATGTTCCCTTGTCCATATATCATACCATGTTATATGGTGAACTCATGCCCTTATGTCTTTTGTATGTTTCTTATAGGATATTATGCTAATGCTTTTAATTTTCTCATGTGGTTTGTGAGTTCTTCTATTATACATGATTTACTTATTATAACATGTAATTTCTCTATGTGAATATATAATATAAATTATCCTGAGATTTATGAACTTATGTGTTTACCATGATATTCTCCCATGACAATATGTTTATATTGTTAAAGCATGTTTTTCTACCATCCTCTTATGATTCTTGAACTCTTCTGCATGCCATATTTTAGCATGTAATAACTTTTGATATCCTTGATTTCATATTGTTATCTAAAATTATCATGTTTAGTCATGAATTCATGCTTGTTTGAGATTATATGTTATACATTGATCTATGGTCAAGTTCTCCTACTTATCTTGTTCTCTAGCTTAGTGAGTTCTTCTAATTTTTATGATCTTATATGATAGCAGGTTTATTCATGTTTAACTATTTATGACATAATGGGGTGATTATTTTTTAGCATATCACTAACATTGTTTGTTTTATTACATGTTAGTTAATGCTACATTTTTCTAATATAATGATCAAATGGGAAGTATGCACACGTTATTGCTACATGTTGAGTGTGTTTTACTTAGTACATCATCATAGTGATGCTATTCTTGTTTATTTGTCTATGTTTAGGCTCCCATATTGAATTTTAGCTGTGATTGTTTGTTTGAACATAACATTAGAGCTATCCGTAATTTTGTCCCGTGAGGAATTATCATTTGTATTCTACTTTTGTTTGTAAATACTTTAGAAGTTTTAAGTTTTTATATTGTAATTTTTATACATTGTTTTATGTGGACATTTATATTTCTATCACTTGGTTAAGGTTTTAAAATCTATATTTACTTCATAGGTTTTTCTATAACTTTATCAATGATGTTTTGGTCCAGTGATTTGACATAATTAATGTTTTAGGTTTAGTTCGATAGGTTTTTTTCCTTTTCACCTAACATAAGGTAGATGATGGATATTTTTCCTATTTTAGGTGTGCTTGTAACACTACCCATTTTGAGATTGGGATTCTGCCTTATTCTTTAAAAAAAAACTTTACATGAGTGAAAAATAGGGTTCTTACAAATTGGTATTAGAGCCTTGGTTTGTAAAATCGAAAGTGTTTTGTGGTTTAAAGTTGTTTTCTAATTCTATTTCAAATGATTTCGCTTAAAAAAAATTATTTGAAACCCAAATTAGTGTTGAGAGAAGTGTAGAAGAGTAGTGTAAATGTGGCATTATGATCTACATTATGTTTATATGTTTTATCTTATGATTTTTTGTTGCTTTACATGTCAAACTTATATAAAACTGTATTGTAGATTGGTGAGAGTGTTATCTTTTCTTAGTTGATCTCCTTTTATGGTGTAGTTACCCCATTAGATTGTCTTTATCTTATGTACCTTCTTATAGTTGGAATAAATTTGAGATGTGCCTTGTTAGTTAGCATATGATGTGAAAGATATTAGACCTTCTTGGTAGGAAACGTTACATAACTTTGTAGTTCAGAATAGTTTAAAGATTGGTCTTATAACGAGGTTTGAATAGTTGTGATTTTTGTTGGTGGTGAGATAATGCTTATACTTGGCTCATAACCTTTGTTGCACTTTCAGTTGTTGCTGATAGGGATATTAATATACATGTGAGGAGTTACATTATTAGCTAGATCACATGATGATGAGGATTTATATTGAGGTTATGTATGTTTAGTTCATATTACTTTTTGCATACTTTAGTTATGATTAAGCCATGGGTAGGGGCTATTGTTAGATTTAAATGATCATCACCAATATGCACACCCTTAGTTGAAATGATTTATGAGATAAATTGAGTATATAGTAAAAGAGTTGATAGTGATAGATGATGAATATGTGTTTTGATACGAGATCTTTGTGAGTGTCTACTCTTTTTCCCTAACAATTTTGATGAGGTAAATAAACCCACTTTTGAGGAAGTAAGAGAGAAAATGATCTTATAGAAGGAGTGAACTCAATGAGTGATCTTTGAGAGTTATATTATGGATGATATTGCAGGGTTTGGGACTTAAAATGTGAGGCAATTAAGAGAATTTAAGGAGGAAATAGAGTTAGGGTTGTAAATTTGATGGGCTAGCTCAGTATTTGTCTTGGTCTTGCTCGTTAAAAGCTTGATTTGGCTCATTCATTTCGTTAAATAAGTCAATCCTGAACCTCAATTAAAGGAGTAGAGCTTGAGCCCAAAAAAATGAAGCTCTATTTGGCTTGTGAATTCAGCTAGGCTCATTTACAACCCTAACAAGATTTGGTCTTAGTAATGTATTTTAGATTGTAGTAATATTATTTCATGTACTTGTTTTTGCTTTTGTATATTATGTTTTTGTTAGTTTTTAGATATTTTTTAACCCTATTGTTGAATATAACATTTTATAGCTTTGAACCCCTTGTATGAAGTTTTACATGTGTAACGTGTGACCTGTTTGTTTTCTTTTCTCCTTACAAGCTTCTAATCATATGTTTCTTTCATTCTACCTTGTTTTATTTGTGCTTTGCTTAACTTCTTTCAGTAAAACCTTGATTCCTTGATTTAGATTAAATTTACGTTTTTGCTCCTTGCCCTTGCTGAACTTTAGGGTGAAAGTTTCTTTTAAAGGGATAGTGATATAACACACCAAATTCTCAAAAATGTTAACTTATGATTTTTGACTCTTAATTATATTTTAATTGAGTTATTTTAATTAGAATGTGATTCTCGTAAATGTTTAATAAGTTTTTGATTCATTTTATGGCTTTATTGTTTGTTTCAAATTTATATTGAAATATATTTGATTGTTTGTTGTTGTGAATAGTTCTACATAAATTTCTTTATGACTATGATTTAAATAAATTTAAGTGATTCAATTTTTCCTTAAATTATATTTCTATTGTGTTGTATGTTTTAATTTTAATGTTTTTAGTTCCTTTCCAATTATAGTCTCATTTTGTGATTATGGTCTTATTTTGGAGTTGTATTTCATTAACATAAATAAAATATTTTAAATTATAAAATTCTTTTAAAGTAGTAAAATAATTTTACCAATTTTTATTTTTAGAAAATATTTTTGCCTTTCCATTTATTTGTTTGTATGAGGTCATTAAGATCTTTTGAAAAATATAAATTAAAATTGTTTCCACAACTTATTTATGTTTTTTTTCTAAATTAATTTTCTTCTATTTTGGTTTATGTATGACTTTTTCATAAATGTGTTGAATTATTTATAGTCCCTCAAACATTTACAAAAATATTTCTTTGATGTATTTTAAATATCATTTTGTTATCGATTTTGTATTTTGGATTAGTGTTAGGATTTAGTTTATATAATAACATTTAATAGATTAAATTTTTTTTCTCTAAAAAGTTGGTTATGAAACCTTCTATGTTAAGTTTTATCCTGATTGAAAATATATTTTAACTCTTTTATTTTTTATTTTATCTAGCTTGTTATATATGTGTAGTGTAAAAATAAAATTAAAAATACTAAACACATATACTTGATTAGTACGCCACCCTTATTTCCTTGATTTCTTTCTTCAATCTCTTTCCTTTTATTTGCTCTCAGCATAAACCCATGCTCCCTCAACCCCTTGACCATGCCCTTTCACCCTATTGTTCCAACACATCCTCCCTTTGTTCTCCATCTCCAACCACCACGTCACTATGTCACCATCAATAACAAATGGTAACAATAACACAAATCGGCGAACAATGATGCAAATCAACGGTTGTCACATCAATGATGACAAACCTTAGCCACTTTTGGCAATTCACAGTGGACAATGGCAACCATCTAGCCAACGGATAACAAAACTACCCACTTCCTGCCCTTGGTTAAGCTCCACCATGCTTGATCCGCATGGTATAATTTTTGAACTCTTTGATATCTATTTTAGATTGTTGAGTGTGATTTATCTTCGATTAAGCTAAATTAGTAAATAGGATTTGTTTATATGTGATTAATATCTAATTTGGTTGGATTCTTGGTTGTTGATTTGGATAATTTCTAGAATTTTGATTTGTAACCCGAATATGTCCATATGGTTAAGTTTTGTTTGATTTTAAACTCTTTTGTCAAATTTTTTATGCAAAATGTATAATAATACGATTAATTGCATTTTGAAACAATAAATTTGAGAAAATTGTGATAAATTGACTGATTTGAGATTTTTAGGTTGAAATAATAAGTGTGTTGAATAGGGTAATTCTTGTATTTTTTTAGTTGATTGATTATACAATTTTTTATAAAATGTGTCTAATTTTATTTCTAATTTTTTTAATTTGAATAAATTAATAATAATTGATCGATCTTGCTTTCTGGACTCAAAACTCTTATTCTGCAAGTAATATCTGGATTTACTTGATAATATGATTCTGTTTGCTAAAATTGGCTGTCTAGATTTATTTAGAATTGGCTTAATTTTATTTTTGAACTATTAAATTGGAATAATTGATTTAAGTCATCTGAATTTGTATTTTGAGTTTTAAAACCCTAATTTCTCAAAATAGTTTTCTAAAATTAATTATTGTGTGATTCTTTTAGTAGCTAATTATTAGTTTTGATTTAAAATCAATTAAATTGTGTTTCTTGCTTATTCTTTTTTTATCAATTATTTGAAATTGATCAATTTGACATTTTGGGTTGTAAAACCTAATCATTTAAGTTGTTTTTAATATAATTTTCATGTTTCTATTATTTTCTTCTTCTATTATATTTTCTAATTTAGTCCTTAAATTTTCCATAGTGATTTAGGATGGTGTTTGGTGGATCCACAAAGTTGGTTAACCTTCCTTCTTTCTTGATTTTCTTAAGGCTTGAGTAATAGGTAAACTCGCTTAAACATGCAGTAGATAGAAAATTATGTATTAGCTTGATTATTTCCTCTTTTTTTAATAACCTACAGATATATTCTAATACAAACCTGATGGTTGAGCAAGAATATGTGTTGAGCTTGAATCGTGTTTAGTGTAGTAAGTTGTAATGAGTATGGTATATGTGGAATATTTGATAAGTGAGTTGATAACCTCTGTGGCATGTTTAAATGGTAGTTGTTGTGTATTACGAAGTGTTGATTTTATGATATTGTGGAAGTGATATATATTATGAAATTTACTAATAATTCAGATTTAAGACTGAGATTGGAATTTAGGTGAGCAACCTCAAAATAGCCTCTAAGATGGGGTTCTCTTGATGGACTCCCTATCTACATATGTGATTGTACTACAACATTTGTATGTAACGAAACCTCTTTCTACTCTATAGGTAACCCACGAGTCATGTTGAGGGTATGCATACTTAAGGACATAGTGTTCCTTATTTGATTTGAGATGCTTCCTTAGGCATAGCACTTTAGATTATTGTCATTGTTGCTAGTGCTTTAACTTTATTATTATTTCTTCTCAAATAAAATGTGGATTGTGGTGGATTATGTGATGACATAAATAAGGAACATTATAACCAGTGGACCTTGTATTAGCACTTTTTGCTTTGTTTTTGTGGGGTTTCTATAATCACCTGCTTTTACGTGCTTAGATATGATTTAAGTGCTAGCATGTATTTATGTTCTCATTACTATTTCCATAATCGCATGTTTCTTCTTTCATCTTGAGATCCTATGTTACTCATGTTGTTTCATGGCTTTCCATGTTCTTTTGTTATTTCTTATACTCTATTATTTCATGTTCCTTTATTATCACATGTTCCCTTATCTCTATATCATACCATAATACTTGGTGAAATCATGTCCTTGTATCTTTTCATATTCCTCATAGGATATCATGCTAATGTTTATGATTTTCTCCTTTGGTTGTGAATCCTTTTGTTATCTATGATTAGCTTTTTATGCCCCATTATGTGACTCTATGTGACTCTATAATTTCAAATTTTGATCATCATTTCTTGCTTTCTAGAGCATATGAATCTTATCAATGGATAGAGGTATGCATATTATACTTGCTATAATGGTTGTTAATGATCCTAATATGTATTGGGGGTCTTATTTCATGTGTTTAGGGTTTCTACATGAAATATGATAGATTTTATTCATGGATTATATGTATAAGTTGTTAATTATGATTTATGGAATTAAATTTATGTATTGCATTTGGTATTAGAGGCTCTAATGTCTCTTTCTTGATTTAATTAATCATTCATAGTCAATTGTATTTAATGTTTGATGTTAGTGTTTTGAAAAATAGTAAAAAGTTGCATGTCTGAGAAGAAATAAGGGGCATGCTTTTTAACACAGGGGTCCCATTTTTTCTCCCTTTACCTTGAATAAATTATCTATAGAGAATGTTTATAAACAGGGGCTTGTGTTTTTTCTCATATTCACACAGGGTGTGGTAGCACTATTACCCCATGTTTCCTTAATACAGTCATGTTATCCTACATTGCCATCCCATGTTGATGAATTTTCAATTTGATTTTTTCTCTTTATCTTATGCTTATGTTCCCATGCATATTAAGGCCATGTTTGGAAATTTTTAATTAAATAAAATATGTATCATGTGTGATTAGCATGATTAAAGTGATTAGGACTAATCCACAATAATCCTAATCATGGATAATCATGTATTTTTTCCTTTGATCACATCTAGATTACATGATACTAGTTGCAATATATTATGCATATATTATGGGTTTAGTCCCACGGGACCATTCATTATCATATGCAAAGTATATTATATTCAAAAGTTAAGTCATTATTCTCATTTTTTCCATAGGGGTTAAGAATTATGGGATAACTTAATATTTTTAATATTTAGTTGTATGAGTATATTTGAATTAAATACTTACCACATAAGCAATTTTAAGGACTATTTGATTAATTCTTGTTGCATTTTTTCATGTTACACATTGGTAGAACATGCATATAGGTGTTTTGGCTTAAAATTGATCATGAGCATGTATGTGTGTTTTAACTTGATAACAAACTATCATGGTTTATATTTGATGGCTGATCTTAATGTTGAGGTCCCAAAGTTGAAAGGAGATAAATTTTAATTTTGGAAGGACAGGATTCTCTTAAAGATTAGTTGTTGTGACATGGATGAGGCTATCGAATATCCAAAGTGTGTGATAACTGAAGAAAGTAATGATGAGGAAAAGGCTACACATGAGTGATGTATGAAAGCTAGTCGCATAAGTTGTATATACATAAAGACCAAGATGTCTCATTCCATTATATATTTAGTTGATCATCATTAAGATGTCAATGACTTGACAAGGGCTATAGATGAATAATTCATCCATTCTTACAAGGCCTTATCTAGTACATTGATAATGAATTTTTCATCCATGAAGCTCACTACTATCAAGAGTGCGCGTGATCACATCATGAAGATTCAAGACTTCAAACACAACTCAAGTATCTAAAGATTCACATATCTAATGCATTCCTATTTTATTTTATTTTAAATTCTCTTGCAAAGGAATATAATCCATTTAAAGTCACCCATCACACACAAAGAGAGAAGCAATCAATCAATGAATTAATGACCATGTGTGTACAAGAAGATGAAAGAATTTCAATGGATCATGGGGAGACTATGATGATGATAACCAAGAATAAGGAAAGGAAGAAGAGAACAAGCCAAAAGGACAAAGGTAAGATCCCACCCCAAGATGAAGGGACACATGAAGACATATTTTGCTAAGTATAAAGCCTAGCTTGTTAAGAAAGTTAATGCAACCTCTTTGGCGTTTTGAATCTCATATAGTATATACAAATCATAACACTTGGTGGATTGATTCAATTTCTACAATCCATGTTTGCAATTCCTTGTTGGTTATAGTGAAGATGAGGGAACTAGTGGAAAATGAACAAATTATCTTTATAGGTAACATGATACGCTCAAGGTATTGTTTCATGTAGAATAGTTTGCTCTAGTGGTCATATATTAATCATAGAAAAGAAATTTTATGTTCCAAGTTTTAGTAGAAACTTGATTTCACTTTCAAGGCTAGTAACATTTGGATATTCACTTATTTTCAAAGATAACTCAATTAGTTTATTTTATGAATCAAATTTTGTTAGATATGGTACATTATTTGAAGGTCTTAATTCTATTAATTTAATGTATGATGATATACATGTTGCATTTAATTTTAACATTGGTTCAAAATAATATGTTATGAATGAGGACTCATCAATGCTTTTGTACAAAAGATTAGGTCACATCTCCATTGATAGAATAAGGATATTGGTAAATGATGGAGAACTTGGAATTCTAAATTTTACTGGCTTTAGCACTTGTATAAATTTTATAAAGAGAAAACAAATTAACAAGTTTAAGAAAGTTGACAATAGGATTTTACAACTACTTGAGATTATTCATACTGACATACATAGTCCTAATATGGAAGCACACATTTAGAGATACTTTATCTCATTTATTAATAACTAATCACAATATATGTATCTCTACTTGCTCAATAATAAGCATGAAGCATTAGATGCTTTTAAAGCGTTCAAAGCCAAAGTAGAGAAATAATGTGATAAACAAATCAAAATCATGAGGTCTAATAGAGGTGAACAGTAGTATGGGAGGTACATTGAGAATGGACAAGCATTTGGTCCATTTGAAAAGTTTCCTCTTGGAAATGTGATAGTTGTCTAATATATTATTCTTATTTCATTGGACAAAAATGGTGTAGCTGAAAGAAGAAACTAGAAATTGTTATATATGGTGTGGAGTATGCTTAGCAACTCCAATATTCCTATATCTTTTTTGGAACAAAGCACTCAATATGTTGGTTTATATTTTAAAGTTCCAACCAAATTGGTGTTTATAACACCATTTTCACTTTTCAAGGGATGGAAGCTAAATTTAAAATGCATGCGTGATTGGGGATGCCCGTATGAAGGGAGAACCTATAATCCACAAGAGAGGAAGATACACCCAATGACAATTAGTGGGTATTTTGTTGGATATGTTGAAAGACTAAGGGTTATAGGTTATATTGTCCATTATATAGCAATTGATTTGTGGAGTTAAGAAATATAAAATTTGTTGAATATGACTTAATTAGTAGGAGTCGTAAGATCATGAATCCAATTCCTAAACCTACTCATCTAGTAGATGATGCTTCCACTTAATGTGATAGAGTGACTTTTGTTTGATGTGCACTTATAGTTCCCGTCATGGTTGAACAACAAGTTAATGTGGTAGATCAGATTGTCCAAGAACTTCCTAAAGATATTGAATAACCAGTTGTTGAGCAACCTCCTCAAGAAGCTACAGGGATAAATTTAAGAAGATTTGGCAGGGAAAGAAATATATATATACTTAGTGACTAGTATATGTAATTACAAGGGTCTAACAATGACATATGTTCTATTGATGATCACAAAACTTGTTAGAATCTAATTAGTATTTCAAAATCTAAGTTATGGTATGATGACATGAATGAAAAGATGAATTCCATGAACGTCAATAAAGTTTGGGACCTTGTACTGCTACTTGATGGGGGAAAGCCTATTGGTTGCAAGTGGGTATTTAAGAATAAAAGAGACTCATCATTGAACATTGATATGTACAAGGGTGGACTATTTGCTAAGGGATTCACTCAAAGAGAGGGAGATAACTACAATGAGACTTTCTATTTTGTGTTTACTTATGATTTTCTATGCATAGTTATGGCATTAGTAGCTCATTTTGATATTGATTTACAAAAAATGGATGTGAAAACAACCTTTCTGAATGGTGAGCTTGAGGATGAGGTACACATAAAACAACCTAAAATTTTCTCCTCTCATGAAAACAACAATATTGTGTGCACGCTTAATAAAATGATATATGGATTGAAATAAGCCTATAGTCAATGGTATCTAAAGTTCCATGGTGTTATTTGTTCATTTAGATTTAAAGAGAATGTCATGGATCATTGTACATACATCAAAGTTGATGGGAGTAAGGTTTATTTCTTGGTTTTATATGTGGATGATATTTTACTTGAATGTAAAATTAAAGGTATGTTATATGAGTTGAAACAATTTCATTCTAAAAAATCTAACATGGAGGATATGGGTGATCCATCTTATATCATTGGCATTAATATTCATCAAGATAGATCCAAACTAATATTAGGACTATCTCAGTAAGCATACATCAATAAAGTATTAGAAAGATATAGGATTATAGATTGTACATCAAGTGTGGCTCTTATGATTAAGAGTGATAAATTACAGTTAAGTCAGTGTCGTAAGAATGACTTAGAGAGATATCATCTGAAAAAATTCCAAATGCTTCTACATTTGGAGTCCTTATTTATGCAGACCTAATATTGAATATGTTGTTACTGTATTAGGATTTTATGAGAGTAATCCAATAGTTGACCACTATAAAGATACAAATAAGGTTATAAGGTATTTAGAGGGAACAAAGGACTACATGCTCGTGTATCGCCACGTTGAGGATTTGGAGGTAGTTGGCTATTTAGATGAAAACTTTTATGACCGTATAGATTCAAGAAAAATCCTTCTAAATTCATTTTATTTTTAGCTAGTGGAGCAATATCCTGGAAAAGTAAGAAGTGGGATTATATATCCACGTCTACCATGGAAGCATAATTCATGTCATAGTTTGAAGCCACAAAACATGGTGTATGGTCAAGGAATTTCATATCAGATCTTAGGATAGTGGATTCTATATCTATACCTTTGATGCTCAAGCATGACAATACAGTTTTCATCTTTATCTCAAGGAACAACAAAAGTGGCAATTATGCCAAGGGCATAAACATTAAGTACTTAAAGATAAAGGAGTGTGTTTTCAAAGGTGAAGTGGTATTGGAGCATATAGGTATTGATTGTATGTTAACTGATCCTATAATTAAAGGCATGATGATAAGTAAGTTTAAGGATTATGTGTTTAATATGGGTGTTGGACCCTCTATGTGATAGTATTATTGCAATACACTATGTTGTTTGTAATAAAGTTATGATATTTTTATTTCTCATTTAGTTTGTATGCATATGATTTATTGAGAAATAAAAACATAGATGAAAGACCTTGAATAAACATTGGATTTATTTGTAAAGTTAAATTTATGGGTGGAATTGGTGCATTGTGATACATGGAAAATAAATTTAAGAATTTTGAGAGCTTGTCATCATGATCAGTGTATTAGTTTCATCATTGAGGTTAGACTAACATACGGAGATCATGATTATGATCTAATTTATATGGATCATGTGGGAGAATATTAATATATTTAATGGTTCATATATATTTTGCATGTATTTTAACTATAAAGTATTACATGTTATATAAATATATTAATCCATAGTATAGTTCATATGAAATTAGACATAAAATATGACCATAAAAAGTATTTGATATGGTCTCAAGTTATTATATTAGCCTCATTAACTCTTTATATATCTCTTGATCGTAGAAATAGTTCTATGGTATATATGTGTATTGTATTAAAGTGTCATATGCCTAGCATATGTATTAGAAAAATAAAATAAAATATGAGATTTATTTTGAAATTAGATGTGAATAAGGAGGGAAAAGGGTCAAGGTCCATGATTCAATTTTTAAGAATTAAAATTATGTCTATTTCAATCAAGTTATAAGTCTCTCTCTTTTCTTCTCCATATCTTTATACACATATATACACGTGAAGCACAAATAGAAAATTAGGTGTGATTTGATAGTTATGATTTATGTTTTCTTATTAGAGCTTTAATTTAAATATTTAATTTGACTATGTGATGATTTTTTCTTACTTTAGTCCACTTGTTCTTTTTTACTATTCTCTATCATATTTTCTAGGTATTTGGAGAATATGGGATCAAAAGAAGATAAATCACATCTGGGTAAGCAAGAATGAGTACTCTAAGTGTGCAAGGGTGAAAATACATTCAAATTCAACCATAATGAGATATGAGTCTAGAAAATTTGTAAACATAAAGTTTGTATATTAATTTTTTAGATTTCCAACTCATAAAAATCAGCTCAATCGAAGGTCAAACAAATAATTTATGTCTATAATATGTTGAATGGTCAAAGTTGTCTTACAACCTAAGAGTTGACACAGCCTATTAGCATAATTTGACATAGTTGTGTCGACAAAACCAACAATACAGTTGAAAGAAACATGACATGGGATTATTTTGCAACTTCCTCTGTTTTTGCTTGGGTACTTAAGAGATAGTAACTAGGGTTTAGGAAAGAACAATTAGAGATTGGGATTTAGTCTTTTTTTTCTCAAATCTAGCATCCTTTTTAACCCTCTCCCTTTTATCACTCAGTTATCTTGTTGAATCATCAAATTGGAAGTTTTCATTAGAGATTGTAATCAAACAAAATGTTGGAGGTTTACTTTTCTCTATTTGAATTATACAAATTGAATATTTTCTTTCTGATTAGAATGTGTTACATGGATATGATTGGCTAACTGTTTTTATGCTAAGGTGGCGAGAGATACCCCAATTTGATTGTGATTGATTACCCTAATTTCTTGTATTTATTTAAGTTGAACCAAATTGCTTTTTTTATTGGTTTTTTTGTTGTGATCTTAATTCCAACTAGATTCTTGTGCTTGCATTTTCTAAAAAAAATCAAGAGATGAGCTGAGAATAGGTTTAATAACATAATTAGGAATTAAATCATGAGGTTGAGAGACATTAATTTAACTTCTAAAACATAAAAGGGAGGATTCTCATTGGTGTGTATTGCTTTATTTATGTTGTTCTCATGCTAAAGATAGTTGAACTATGATAAGCAATAGGGTATAGTGGCTTGAGAAAGAATTATTTTATTTATCCCTATTAGTATTGTTGATTTGTTGATTCTGATTCAGAAAATGGTAGGGTATCAATTATATACGAGGATCAAGATTATCAAATTGAATGTTATATACTTGAGAAGGAAAGGTAATAATGAGAAGGAAAACTACTCGAGATTGGTTATCAATTGCCATAGTCATATGTGCATACCCTTTATAGAAACTAAAGAATGAATAATCATAGGGGAATGTGTGCCTCACCAATTATGCATATCCACATATCTTATGTACTAATAACATCATGATGATCAACCAATTAATTACAACCAAGGAATCCAAATAGTTAATTAAGAACTCTCTTTTTTTTAGGATGTTATACCCATAAAGGAAATAAACTAAGGCTCATGAATAGTAAAACCTATGGTCAACCCTAAAAATAAGACCACAAGATATACTCAAAGATACACATGGAATAGTTTGATTGGTTTCCCAAACTAGTTGATTAGTTTGAGAATCTATAAAAACACACAAGCTAGTTGACTAGTTGTTGGTAACTAGTTAAATAATACAAACTAGATAACTAATCACAATACAAAAGAACTAGAAGACCCCAATAACCTACTGACTATTTTTTCATAACCAATCAACTGGTATAAACCAGTGGACTATTTGATGGGTAAACCAGCTGACACGTTAATAGGTCAAAAGCAAAGTTAATGGATTCCAACTAATCGGTTGATTATATTTTTGCCACTAGTCAACTGGTAGAAGCTAGTTAACTAGTTGATGGAAAAACCAACTAACCTAATTATAGATCAAAGACCTCAACACTGGCAATCCCAACTAACTAGTGGACTAATTCTATTGGTACCGACATAAACAACATTCATAACACATAAAACCTGGCCTAACTTAAAACAAAACATACCCAACATGCTCATATGCTTTTAAACACTTAATAAACTCATGCTTATCATAATGAAAAAATGATTCACATCTAAAGATCAAATTAAAGGTATTAATTCATACATATTCCCAAAACTCCATGAATGACCAAATAACTCAAACATGCTCATGAATGTAAACTCATCCTTACATGTAGTTCATTCTAAGATACTAAAACATTATTAGCATACTTGCACACATCATACTCAAATTTAGAGGTATTTATAATAATATATGAATGAAAATACACAAAACATATATGAATACAAGGACCTAGCCACTAGGTTAGCTCATCTTACATTAGATAGAAAATCTTCAGGCAATAATAACAAAATTCCTCCTAGATTAGCAGCTCCACTAGCAAGGTGATGTATTCACAACAAATTTAATAAATAAATCCTAATTTCCAAATACGTAGTAAATGGTAAGAAGGAGTCGAACCCACAAGGAATGGTATATAATCAATAATTCTGTAATCAATGTTAAAACCCCGATTATGCAATAATATTTATTTCTATCACTAAGATCTAAACTATGGATAAATAATAAAACACTTTACTCACTAATTAATGAATAAGGATAGGAAGGTATTGATTATGGTATTAGGATATCAAATAATCATGGAGAAAAGAATGATTCTAAATTATCTAACTTTGACCTATAGAAACTCATAATAATTCATCTCTTTACTTTCTCTTAATTCTAATAAATTGAATAAGCTCTCAATTTATCACCTAACCAATTAATAACCTAGGTTAATAACATTAGATTCAATTAATGGCAACATTACAAATGGAAAAAAATCAACTACGACCATAATCACATAAGCTCGGATCATGCAATCATACAAATTAATATACAAGATTAATAATTAACCTTTTCCTACTTTGGAAATATTACTTAACAATTACGTATTAATTCCGTTATCCTAGCGTTGATTAATATCTAAACTAAATAGATGTTCAATCTAATTAGTTTAAATTCTTAACCTATGATGTGAGATCATTCATTATGTCTATTAATTCAATTAAATTTCATTTAGAATCATAAATTCAAATTACGTTGTCATATGTGAAACCCTAATTCCGTCATCAAATCTTCCTACCCTGTACTATCTATGCTACTATCTTCATAATTGCAATAACATACAATTAAATGCAGTAATCTATAATTAACATCAATGATTATGAATAAATTAACAATGAAACACTAAAAGTAAGAGAAATAATAATGCATTAAAGGTAATTTATTTCCATTCAATCAAAAATTAAAACTTACAATTAAGAGAGGAATGGAGAAGAACTTATCGACTTGAATTGCAGAGTGTTGATTGTTCAATTGAATATAATGGAGAGAAAAAGAATTGGAATTGTGAAATACATGTGGTTTCTAGAGAATGTAGAGAAGAAGAGAGAATCCAATTCTCGAACTCCCCAGAACCAACCCTCGAATGTTTAGAACTTTAGAAATATATCAAGGAAAAGTTCACACGAACGGTTATAAAATTTAAGAAAAATACGGTCCGTATTGGAAAACACGGGACCTCTGTGTTTTCCTTGAATTCTCTGCCGAATATTGAATTTTAAAAGTTCAAATTTTGTGTGCTAATAGAAAAACACGGGTCGTGTTTATGAAACACAGGGGGTGTCGTGTTTCTTGTTCCTTCATTATTTCTTTATGAAATTGCACCACAAGCTTTCCTTTGATATATATTCTTCATTTCTGGTCTTTTTTTCCATTGATTCCATATCTCTTGATGTGTTCTTTGCTTCATTTTCTCTTTCCATCAATTTCTCCTTTGAATTTCTTCATTTTTATCTTTTCCTACAAAATCTATCCAAAAGAGAAAAACTAGAGAAAAGATTAAATCTTATAAAAATAATGAGGACTAAATGAAATTTTTACTTAGGAAAATAACATATAGATTCTATATATCACAAGGTTCGTTATTACCTATGATGAACAAGGAAATCAATCTAACAAAAACAATGAAATATGATTAAAAACCCATAAAAATAGAGAAAGATAGGAAACAATCTCACCTAAACCAAAAATTGTATCAAAGGGGAAAATAACCCTTAACACTTTTAATATCTCAACCTCCATTTCCTTTAGAAATAAAGAGAAGTTTGTTGAAAAAGATGCAATAATTTGTTGAAAAAAGAGGGATAAGACATGGTGCAATGAGAAATAAAGGGGAAAGGATAAAAGAGGGAAACTCAAGCTTCACCCAATGATATTTGGCAAGAAAAAGAGAGTGAGAGTGTGAGAGTGCTAAGAGCATAAGGAGAGACCTCAACTCAGCTAGGGGTTCAAAAAAGAAGATGGAATAGATGATTGGGGTTTACTTTTGGGTTGAGTGTAACTACAAGGTTGTAAGACAATTCTATGATGAATCATGGGATTTATGGAAGGGAATCAGGCCATGGTAGACCCAAGTCATGTGGAAGCACCCCCACACGTAGCCTATGATCAAAGGTGGGTGAGGTAAGAGAGGAAAAATGAGTTAGTGATGAAAGTGTCCAAAAGTACTTTTGGGGACAATTTAGCTAAATAAAAATTATTTAGGGTTTTAATTAATGTGAAAATAATCTCAAAGGACTCAAATGCACTTTTTAGCACAAAAATATCTTAATTATAAAGTTTAAAATCATTAGAGAAGAAATCAAATTGAGAGAAGAAGAAATCAAAAATCTATAGTAGAACCAATTGGCTAGTTTCTCAAAGCTAATCGATTGGTTTACTGGAATAGAAAATGGTGTTTCTCGACAAACTAATTGACTGGCCAACTAGTTTCCCTAAAAAACATGTTCACCACATTTCCAATATATTCCCCAAATAAAAACCACTTTTTTATATCCAACATAAGGAAAATACATTTAAAAGGTTTTAGGATGAGGTATTACATTAGTAATTTAAATATGAATAATTTCATTTTATAAATTACTAATATGGCATATGAAAAATTCATATAAATACTTTGACATCAAATAGTGGAGGCAAAGCCGCTTATGGGATTAGATTTAGATTGGTATTAAAAGGTTGTGTCAAGACTGGTGCAAAAATAGGAAAAATGAGATGAAGATGAAGTGATTAGAGGATAATAACTAGAAGACATATAACTTTAACCAAGAGATATGGAATTAACTTATAGATTACTAAAATTTACTCTAGTCAAAGGTAATACTAAATTTAAATATTTTAAATTAAAGGTTGCATATTATAATTTATTTATTGACTTTATTTTATATGTGTCGGAAAGATACAAAAAATAAGCCTAATTTGACAAATCCTAGCCTTTGTAAGTCTAGATCTATTTAAGCTAATCAATTTTCAAAGGTATGTATATATATATATATAATAGATTTATTTTTAATCTAGTTTTAGTATTATTAACATATTATTCTTACCAATATGATAGGTGAATCAACACACCCAAGAGTTGTCATCGCCAATCGAAACTTATAAGGATCTACACATGAGAGTTGGTCAATGGATCATCGATCATGTGATAGAGAATTATGTAATTAATTTAATATTATCTTTTATTATTTTATGAAATAATTAAATTAAAATTTCTTTTTAATGTAATATTTCAATTATAGAACGAAATGGTTAGGTAGCATAATGAGGCTTGGATAGAAGTGTAGGTGCAGGAGGTGGGAGCAAGTAAAGGCCCTTCTACTAGTTTTATAGCTCCATCGTCGATCGACAAGACTGTGATAGTTGAGGATGTTATTGGTCATCAATGGGGCTTTAGGAAGGGTGTGGAGCATATATTATCGGCTTCTTCCTCTTCTTCTATTGGTAACCATCATCCACTATCAAAGGAGAGTAGTTTGTTGTCTACTACTGCTACCCCTATTCCTAGATTGACAGATATTATGGAGATGTTTTGTTCACAACAAACCTAGATCGATGAGTTAAGTCAAAGTGTGGTGAAAAAAAGATCTAAATTTACTTATTATCCCCTAGCCTATCATTAACCACATCAACTTCACCAACCTCCCCATGGTTAGCCCAAGCAACGGGATGGTGAGGATTTGTCATAGATTATTTAGACTGTAGATATTTTTATTAGCTTTGCAAACATTTTCATATATAATGGTTATTATGATTATTTAATGTTTATAAATGTTTCTATTATTATATCCCAAAATTCCATATATGATAATTTATACTTGGTAGAAATAACAAATTAACTAATAGTAATTGTACTAAATAAAATAAAAGCTACATGATAATGTTGTTGTTAATACCCTATATATGGTTGACGTGTAGTGGCAACAAATTTGATTTCTTTTTATAATATTTAAGGAGGTTTGAATATTTAGTGATATAATTATTGATCATTAGTGGTGACATATTGTTGGAAAAAAAAAACGAATCATTTTGACAAAAACTCAACAAACTTAAAATTCATATCATCATAAAAGGAATTATCAAGATGACATATGTCGTTGCTAATAAAGATAATTGCTAGGACCTGATTTGCATCCCAATTTCTTTCCTTGCTATAAAGTATTTGCGAAGACATGAATAGTAGCAACAACTTTTGAGTCTTCAATGACGATTTCTATCATTACAACCCCCCCCATTTTCCTTATAGTGATATCAATCAATGTACTAATCACCCAAAAACCTTTTACTCTTTAATTGCTAATTTTGCTAGAAATTAGGGTTTCAGACATTATTAAGTTCAAGCATGTTAAAAGAAGCTGAACTAGAGTGCCCGAGGCTATAACTTTTCACGTGTGAGATTATAAAGTTTTCACCATTGATAGAGTTTTGTAAGATGAAAGTTAGAATATGAAGATTTAACAATCAAAAGATAAAGATAATGACATTAGAAATAACTACAAGCCAAGATAAGAGCAAAATGAAGATGAACTATAGTGCAAATGGAAGAAAATCAATCTTACAAGCATAAAAAACATTGAATAGAGGAAGAAAAGTTGGAGTAGGAAGTACAAAGGTGAGAAGAGCTTGAAGGAGCAAAACTAGATACAAAGTTTTTGTTTGATGTTGAGTAAAGCTTAAGTCTTTTCTTTTACATAATTTATGTTTTAATTACATATTTAATACTTAATTATGTCCGATATGGTATTTTAAAGATCTTAATTATTGTCTTATGTAATTATACTATAAAAATACATAAAAATAATTTTTCTAATGGATTCTAGTGCGTCTATCGCCAAAAGTTTCTTAAATTTGAATAGTTAGAAACTTTCATTCTTTATTGCAAAATTAATAATAATAATAATAATAACAATAATAATAATAATAATAATAATAAAGTTTCATTCCTTAATAGAAAATAACTCAAAATGTTTATTCCTTTACGTACAATTAACTCATTTGGAATTCGCTGATGGCTTACTTACCATGGAACCTGCCATTAGCACCGGAGGCAGCACCTTGTACAACGATAAAACAAAGACCTACAAGTTTCACTGAAACTATGAAAATGAACAGAAAATTGAGCAATTGCTCCTATTGACATGTTGTATAGAAAATTACTGATGTGTCTTATTATTGAAAGAACAACAAAATGTGATCACCATACTCTCTCTCTATATATCAAATGTACAAGCATCTTGTGATTGCATGCTCTTATTAAAGTAAGAAATTCAAATCCTTGCAACAGTTCTATGCTCACTAGAGGAAGTCGTCTCTGAGCAGCTGGCATCCACCATTTACCAACAACGTAATTCACTTTAGCTGCACTTTGATTGTGTCGTTCAAAGGCCAGGAACAAGGGATGAAGAACACAGAGCATCCGTCTCTAAAAATTATTTTGTGCCCATCTTACTCCAGTAACTGAATAGATGGGCATCGGCACTGCTGATGGAAAATTACACGAAGATGGCTAAAGCAACTTTATGACTCGCAACAACCTGTATCTCATTTATAGACCTCGTCTCCAGCAATTGAGGACCTTCAATAAAGCCTCATGATACAGTGCCAGCCTTCAGCTTTGGTGTTTTCTGTTTGACAAAGAATGCAGATAACACACTCCTGCTGAGAGCAGGGGCACGGATAATCTGCTTTTGCTTAGTGTCAAATGATCTGAATGGTGTTACTGGCTTTGGACTGGAAATAACTGATGGTTCCTGAAACATTAAACACAGTTTTGTGAAGATTTTAGCCTCCATAATATGATGGTCGTAGATCAGCTGAATGAGCAGCTACTATTTATCCAACAAACGTCATTCAAAAACACCAGACAAATATAACTGTAAACATGTAAAAGTTTGAAGGTCAAGTACGCTTTCAACTTTACACATGAGAGCCTTGATAGGAAACAAAAGAGGAAAATGAAGTGCCTTGATCACAATGAACGCCAGAAAAAAACCACCACAGATATCAAATATACCAAAGAAATAAAGTCATCTTACCTTATTTGTGACCCCAGGCTGCACAGTAGCAACTAAAGCAGTAGTTCTACCAGGCAACTGTTGATGAGCCGTGGAAGCTCTCATGTGGACACTTTCATCATTATCTAGATAAATACAAAAGCATATAAGATCCCTATTTCGAATATCAGGCTTGAGAATACATGATTTGTACCTTAACCTCCTTACCCAAAAGATGGAACATCCCAGGAGATCTTAAAGTAGCGTTCTGGACTCCAGGACTGTAGCAGACAAAAGGGGGAAATTTCAGCATTTTGATAAACCCAATAACATTTGACTGCCACTTGATGTATACTACATTAGCAAATCCCTGAAATGTCAGAACAACCTCGCTGTTGATTTTGGAGTCCCCTTCAGAGCAGACTGTGTGTCAGAGCTAGAGGCCAGGTGCCAGGAAAGCGTGTTTGATCCTGGAGCACCAAAACCATAAGATCCATTATTTCCAATTGGAAAGGGGGAAAAACCATTAATATTAGACCAGATAAGAACAGTCGCCATGTCAAATTGAAGAAGTTCATACCTGTAGGATGGATAGGGGGGTTTGTTTCAACATCAATATGCCTAGTGTCCATTTGAATCTGTGGACTGAAGTGTACCTTCTTATTGAGTGGGTCTACCACAAAGTCAGCAGGAGAAACAATGGAGCATAAGCTTCAAGATAGAACCAAATGTTCAGGAAGAGGAAATTATTGATGATGCCCTTACTTGGTAATACGTATCGCTTGTGATGCCTTGGGATGATTGCCAACAACTGTCGCTGTCTGAGTCCTTCTTTATCCATATATGTTTGGCATGTCAAAACTTGCTGATAACAAGCTCAAGTCAGCTTCATCATAATTTCAACTCTCTTGCCGTGCTAACCCTATCTGTGAAATAAATGAAGTTACTTCACCTGACTCATGCAGGTCATTTTTAGCTCCATGGTTGAAACATCTTTAGTTTGTTGCTCAAGCAGGTCTGTTAATTTGTAAGCCACAGTGCCTAGGTGATCAACAGCATTGACAAGGGCACGTACAGCATAATGCTTTAAGTTATCTAGAACGCTGCACCCAAGGTAGAAAAAAAATGTTTGAGCATATTTAGAGAAGAAAACATGACAAGAAGAAAAGTGCATGTATTTTCCCAACTATAAGAACTTCAATTCCATAGAACAGCATCTAGAAGCAGGTTACTTTGGTACAGAAATAAGATTAACTTTTGCAGGTCTAAAGAGACAGAGTGCACATTCCCTGGAAAGTAATCTAAACAAAACTTACAACACCATGAAGGATAATATATATCATGAATAGAACAAAAATTCCAGCAAGCAAAGCCTCTCAACGAGAACAGAGTTACATAACCAGAAGTGAGACAGAAGGCAGTTTCAGAAATAATGTGCATAACCAACAGGCCATAAGTCACACCCTAAAAGGCCCAACACTCATAAATGCGATTGTTTATGTAAGGAATATAAGGAGCCAATGCAAAATCCTGAAATGCAGGGAACTCAACAATGTTATTCCATTGCTAGGTTCTACTTTCAGAATTGCGGTTAAAAATGACTTCTAATCCACAACATTACATTAGACAGGTGCTGATTTCGTCCCTTGTAAGATACAGAAAGGACTAAGGGTAACAGCCTAACCTAATAAAGACTTCCGTGAACATTTAGATCATTCAGAACAAATTGGCTCTGGAAAATGCAGTATATTATCAGTCAAGTTCTGTTCCTGGTTTCAACAGTGACATGTTTCAATAAAGGGGAGTAACAAGGCTCTGGTCAGTAAATATTCTGATGAACTGAACATGAAATGAAATAAATATATAGACATTTTTGGTTATGCATTTTAATATTTTTATTGTTAGAAAATACTTTATAGTTATTTGTGATGGAAGGTCAAAATATTTGAACATTTCATAATAGTAATGTTTCACATCATCTGCAATGAAGAATGAAGTAAGAATTGGAGAATAATCTAGTTGCCAAACAGACCTTGGGTTGACAGTTAGATAACTTCAATGATTGAGGATTTTCATTATCCTAGAAATTTTTCCAACAATCCAGCATGGACCTCAGATCCAAACTAGACTAACTGGTTCTGTCCAGCCACTATCTGATGCTGACAACACTGTCAACTAAAGGACAATTAGGGCATTAAAGATCCTATAGAGGAAGAAATCCAAGCACCCTAATGATTGAAACTATGTCACAAGCAACAAGAGTAAAAATATACAAAATTGGTTAAAGCCTAAATATCTAGAATAAGAAAGACAATCCAAAAATGGAAATCTAAATACATCCTTAAAATCTAACAAAGACGTATTTTACTAAAAAACCAAAAAAAGAAGAAGAAGAAGAAGAAAGAATAGACTCGGCAGGTTCCTCATCAAGAAACCAAGGCCTAAAGTGGGAGGTGGATTAACACACTGACCAGAGAGAAGGGGGGGGGAGGGGGTTGGTACTATGCTCGGTAAATCTAATACTGGATGACTACCCAAAGGCCCCGGATTATGTCTTAAACAATTATTTGGAACTCAATGGAAAATACTGAGTAAGATTCAGGTCAAACTACTTCAGGAACAAGTCTTTCACAGCCATGAGAAAAGGAATCGCAACAAAATGAAAGAAATTTCAGCAGCCAAGAGGATTGTTCGCATATGTTTACCATTTATTGAAGTGCAATCATTTTGGTATCTATCTTAAAGCAATGTTAGGAAAAATGGCAAGCACTCTTCAAGTTCATAGCTTCCCCAAGGGATAAATGACCAATTTTCTCAAGCCTTCTGCACATAATATGTCCCAAGACAGGCATCAGGCAATATTACTCAAGAGTCACAGACATTAGGCAGGAAGATGAACAAACTCCTCTCCCAGTGACTACACAAAAAGGTAAGTTATGTAAGATAATAGAAAATGAATCCAGAGATGTCAGTGATCTATCCATAGGTCTGAAGGAAGGGCATTACATTTGTTTCTGATTGGTATGAAGGTATGACTTTTCACAGTATTCAGCAGCAGAATAAAGCTGAGGCCTTAAATTCTTGAGTTCCTGCAACAACAAATGCTACAACTGAATCAATATTAACTGAAAATAAATGAAATATAGAACTGTGCTTACAGTGTCAAAGCAACATTCACCAGATTAACTTTCTTTGACTACCATAAGGCATTTACTGCTTATAGCTCTGGAGTTCATAATGCAACATTGACAACTATGTGCCAGAAACTAATTGATGTCCTGCTTGAGGGTCAATCAGTTGACACATGATATTTTGACAAAATAAGGTTATATCAGTATATGCATGATGTCCAAGCAAATCCATGCAGTCCCTGGGCTTCAAGGTGTGATTAGTTGAGGCAGGCTCACATGAAGCACTGTCAGAGCACTCTTACAAGTTTGGACCGCATGCATTAGACATCTAGCCACATGAAGTCCAAAACTGTGAAAGCAGCTGGCTTCATTAATATTTGTTTCTCAACTTACATCTTTCACCTGTAACAGCATCGATTTGCTTAATGATGGTAGTCTAAGGCATGATTTGGGAAAACTTTTGGCCTTCAACTACGGCGTTCAAAACTATATATATTTTTTGATAAGTTTGCTAATAAATACAGTTAGGCAACTGCAGCAGCCCACAGTACTGATACAACATAATGATACAGGCCAGAGCTCAAGTTCCAGTACTAATGGGCCACAGGAGGATGAAAATTAATAGGAACCAATTGCACTTGCCAGGCCCAACTGTACTTCCTAGTATAAGCTTACGATAGATATGGTTTTCATTAACTAATGACGTATGTACAGCAGCCTTATATCCTGTGGTTAGTTCCTACAAATATGGAACTTTACAGATATACATCAAGAAGTAGGTCGGTCTCTGTTATTACCTAGAAGTCTGTCAAGCTCAGCTATTACTATCTTCCTCGTAGTCTGCTGGCAGGAAAACATCTTTATCTGTTAGTTAATTTCTTTTTGTTGTTAATATCCCATCTAGAATGTTAGATCAAGCTGGTATAGGATGAGATGTTGGCTGCTTGTGGCTCTGCAAAGAATATTCCTACGATCTGATGCAACAGATTTGCTAGGATCAACACGAGTCGACGTGGCTAAATGCCTATATATAGCACCAGAATGTAAGATGATGGGCATGCAATGAAAATAATCTTTCGCACCACCCTCTCTTCTCTAATATTCCCTTCTCACTTGAAATTCCCTGAAGTTTGGCTACAATCTGGGGAATTTCAAGGGAGAAGGGAATGTTAGAGAAGAGAGACTGAGAGAGTGGTGAGAAAGATTATTTTCATTGCATAAACATCATCTTACAATCCATAGCCTTATATAGACCTTTAGCTACGTTGACTAATGCTGATCTTAGCAAATCTGTTGCAAAAAGGCAAAAATATCACGGTTGCGTTTGCGTTCGCGGTATCGTAGCGTCGTGAATGATAAATTATGTATCACGATCATCATGGCATGAATTTTTATTTTTATTTCAGTATCTACTTCAATTATTATTTACTGATCATCTAAATATAAATATTTAATAAACTAGTATTTTATATTATATAAAAAGTATTTAAGTGAATCATTATATGCTAAATTGTCCTAACAATCTTAAATTTACCTTAAAATAAAAAAATTCATGTTATTTAGTAGGACATATAAAAGTAATAAATAACAATACTTTACAATATTTTAATAGTAACTTGGTTCAAGATATAATTTTTAATGAATTATCAATTTATCAGCGATTTATCTCTATTTATCGTCAATATTTATCAATTTATCGGTGATACCGATTTACCGGTGAGTTATCGGCCGATAATTTAGCATTGCAGCTGACCCTAAAACCTCTAAACAGTGGCTCCTATGCGGAACCGCTATTGGTTGCAACAGAATGTAGGAATATCCTTTGAAGAGACATACGCAGATGAAACCTATCCTACCAGCTCACTCAAACATTCTAGATGGGATAATGACAACAAAAAGAAATTTACTAACAAATAAACATATTTTCCAGTCAACAGACCACAGGGAAAACAGTACTAGCTGAGGATATAATCCTTCGGCTTGACAGACTTCTGGGAAGTACGTTTGGGCTAGCAATTGCAATTGGTGGCTGACAGATCCTCCTGTGGCCCATTAGTACGGGAACTTGAGCTCTGGCCTGTATCACATAATCTCCACGTTTATCACGGCTACTTTAGTGTTTCTCAATTTGTGGCCGAAAATCAATATAGAAAATTCTAAACGACCGCCAAACAATGCTCTTATGTCTTAAGTGCAGAACAGTGAACTATCCGGGACCTCTGCCAGTCACCGGCTGTTACTTCATGTTCTTAAAAGGGAATGCGGCATGCTACATATAACTTCCATCTTCTGGTAATGGTTAGGGAGGATTTTAAAAGCGTTTAGCGACTCAATAGAAGTGATCGAAACAATCCGCATGAGCTGATAGGTCCAGGAATTCAGCGGAAGAACTTCATAATTCAATTCAGACACTACATGTAAAGAAAGGTCAACGCTGACTGAAATAAATCATAAAAAGAAAGAAATCACCAAATCACATCAAGTCGGAACAAATCAAACAGCAAACACACATGCTAGATCAACTTCCCAAATACACTGATCATAATGAGAGACAGAACCTGCAATGCTTTGACGAAATTCTTGCTACGTTCCAACGAAGCCTCGTCGAAAGTCATAGCCGGAGGAGTGACCGTATCTGCCTGATGTAATTGCTCCATTGCTTCCATTGCCAATAACTCTCAGAAGAATTCAATCGATCACTTCAATTGGCATAAAACCTACGCATTGAATCTGATTCTACCCACTGCCACTAACTGTCAGTAGTAATTAATGAAATGGTAGAGTTATTTGTATTAGGAAAAACAAAGGGAGGTTGTGTTTTATTTTATTATATTTTCTTTCGGTTAGGTTGGAGAACATGGCTTAGTGGAGGAAGGGAGTGAAGGACAAGCAATCCCTGGTAGAGCGGTAGTGGCGTGGCGTGGTGGAGGAGGTTAAGACTTGATGATACGCAAGAGTTTTAAGGAGCAAGTGAAAAAGACGGAGTAATTATTTGGAGGGTCGTTCCGGCAGTGGCGGTGGTTGACGGACTTTTTGTTGACTCTCATGTTCTGGAGCCACGGTGTCTTAGAATTTAGAACCGGATAGAAAGTTTCTCCTCTCATTTTTATTTATTTATTTTGTGTCAGGCTGTCGTAGTTTGGCCCAGATTTGAGTCATTTGATTTGACTATCACAGATCTCTGCAATTTATATCGTGATTGAGAGAACCGCAAAGTGCTCCCGCCTCAAATTTAAACTAAATTAAAATAAAATAAAATAAATCATCTTATTTTCTTCTCCTGCTTCGACTTCGTCCTTTTCCTTCTCCCCACTCCATGTCGTCGTCCAACCTCTCCCCCGGTCCAAAGCTGTTGCTTTTATTTTGTTCCTCATCTCATAGAACACCAAGAATCAAAATAAATGAATGCTTGAGGATTGAATTCAGGTGCTACTTTCATTAGAGAAATATCCATTTCTTAAAATGAACCACCATCTTTTTGCCTGGACAATGGTGACATTTAGGACTATAAATGAGTTTATTGTTATTGAACTCGATTGAACTCATTAAAAGTTTAATTTGACTCGATATACAAAAACAAGTCAGAATTAAGGAGCATGGGACTACTTAGTCGTATATTTGGGTATGACAAATATATTATGATAGATAGCTAAGTATTTTAAATCATAATCAGCTTATTATTGAGCAAAACCCACTTAAAGAGGATGATACAACTAAACTGATAAAGTTCTCATTTAGGAGAATAATATGCTAAACTTGTTAAGATGAAATTGAAGGAATAATGGGGTGGTGGTGCTTGATAATTGTCCATCGTTACAGAGAAATGTTGTTAAAGCGACAACTTTGTCTTTTAGTTTCTACCAAAAAGTCCAATTAAAAAAACGAAAATAAAATAACATTAAATAGCCAATACAATTTAAAAACTACCAAAAATAGTAAATCTACAAGAGGTTTAATAAGACATACTTCTACAAAAACATCCATTGGATCCATCTTGTATCACCATTCAAGCAAAATCCTCTAAAGTCGAAAACCCATTAATAACCTCTGATCTCAATGGATAACTATCTTTTGCCAAAAAAAAAGTTGAGGATAAATTTACATGAAATTGCTCTACTTGTAACTATCTTATTCTAGGAACTGCATAGGAAAATGTTGTCGTTACAAATGAAAAAAGAATTGCATATAACAACCTAATAGATGAAAAAATAACTACATGTAACTATCTTATTTTTATTTTACATGAAAGCATTTCTCCAATCCCTAGCCTTAACCTCAACTCTAATCATTTGAGCATTGGACAATACTAGTCAACTAAGTGCTAAGACACTCCCTGGTCTTTACTAAGATGGTTGCATTGTGATGAGGATGTGAATGTTTAGCAGCATGTAGTGATCATAGGAAAATGTTGTCAATAATAGTGTGTAAGATTGAGTGTGTTTTCCTAATAAGGTTCTATAAACAACTACTATTTGAGGACTTGAAGATGTTGCCTTGGTTGTTGTATCTTTGTAGGATTTAGGTATGGTATCATATGTCCACCATCTGAGTGTCTTATAGAAGGTCTTATACTAGTACAAGGTGATGATATTCGAGTTCATATAAGGTGGTTAAGGAATAATCTGAACTTATTATGGATGTAAAGTTATTATACAAAACCATATTTCTTTTTACCATACCTTTATTCCTATAATCTAACAATGATTGAGTCTGGGTTGGGAGTTATGGTGTATAATAAAGATCTATATATTTTTTTCAACATTATGTACCCTAGGTTCATTAAGCTAGAAAAGTTAAACTACCATTACTTCTAGTTACCTAAGGAGTTATGTGTGATTGATGACGCCAGGAGAGTTAGGCGTGAGATACCACCGAGTGCATAGTAGGGAGATTTTATAAATTTTTTGAAAATTTTTATTATGATTTTGTATGGGAGCATGAGATCATACATTAAGAGTGGGTTCAAGGGGCAATTTTGAAGGCAGAGTTGTAGGTCCTATTGGGGTCTTTTTTATGGTTGTAACACTTTTAATGATTGACAGTAATAGAGTCAAGCCTATTTTGTAAAGGTTTTAGGGTTGTAGTAGTCTATTTTGAATATATGTCTTTCCTATATTAGGGTTCCAGTTTCTTTAAGTTGTTTGGTTCATTTTTACCTTCTAGGTGTAGTTGTGTGTTTATAATAAGTAACTTGTTACGGTCTATAATTTTATTATGCATCTAGTGTATTTTGTCCAACCCTACACTTGTTGTTTCCTTCTTTAATTTCATGGTTGGTGTGTATGTATACTAGTTTTTTCTATTTAGATCTAAATGGTCCTTTTGTGTTGCTCACTCAGTACATATCTTACATATCTATGTTGTGAATCTAGAAAATTGTTTATTATACTTTTGTGTTTTTGGCCTTGCATTTATAATTGTATTTGCTACTAAGTTGAACTTGAAAATCTCAAGTGCAATCATGTCTTAAAAGATTAAAGTCGGTGAGTAGTTGTTAAACATATTATTAGTACAATGAAAACATGTTCATGCCTCAAGTGCAATCAAGAAATGTATATATAATCATGAGTAGTTGTAGGCTTGTAGCCGTCAGCTTTTAATTGCTATGGTTGTCTTTTTTTTTCCCTTCTATGCAACTCAAGCTTCCCTTTGACTCTAATTATTTTCACTTTTACCCTCATTTACCTTAACTTTTTCTTCAATTATAATCTTCAAGCCTAATTGTAATGCCCCAAATTGAGCGGAGTATTATAAGGATTGATTTGGCTACTTATATCAACATGGTATACCATCCTTTTGGTGATTCCGTCCTAAGAACTCCACAGTTAAGCGTGCTGGCCGTGGAGCAATTTTAGGATGGGTGACCTTCTGGGAAGTTCTAAAAATTTCTCGAAAAGTGCGTGAGTAAGGACAAAGCGCACTGAAAGGACTCGTGTTGATCTGTGAGGCCAGCCGATCAATCTGAAAGCACTTCAAGGCAACCCCCGCGTGGTCGTGTCGACTCGGGGTGTTACAAATGGTATCAAAGCGAAACCGCGACCGTGAGCTGAACTTGGATGAGCCAGTCAGTCACCTAGCGGGACGATTCTTGGGATGAACTGTATTGAAACAGTCAGTGGTTGAGGCGCAACGAGGACGTTGTGTTCTTTGAGTGGGGGTGAATGTAATACCCCAAATTGAGCGGAGTATTATAAGGATTGATTTGGCTACTTATATCAACATGGTATACCATCCTTTTGGTGATTTCGTCCTAAGAACTCCACAATTAAGCGTGCTGGCCGTGGAGCAATTTTAGGATGGGTGACCTTCTGGAAAGTTCTAAAAATTTCTCGGAAAGTGCGTGAGTGAGGACAAAGCGCACTGAAAGGACTCGTGTTGATCTGTGAGGCCAGCCGATCAATCCGAAAGCACTTCAAGGCAACCCCCGCGTGGCCGTGTCGACTCGGGGTGTTACACTAATAATATATTATCTTATTTTTATAGGTAAATTTATAATGATATCAAAGGAGGAGGTTTAGGATTTATGTATATAGAGCCTGGGGTCTTTCTTGGTAAGGATATATGTTATAGGTTGGACTTTGTGTATGTGTATGTGTATGTGCTTTTATACTGGACATGTTATATAAATAATGTATTTATGAAAATTCTATGATATGATATCTTGATAGTAATAAATTTTGGAAGTATGTATTTGGGAAATAATGTTGGATATGGTATCTATATAAATAATTAAGGATATATGTTCCGAATGAATATAGGATATTTATATGTGTTAATATTGGGATTTATTAGGCCTTGGGAGAATATGAACATTTTTAACTACCTAAGTATATTATGGTCATTTGAGGATAATTATGTGGTTATAATTATATTATTAAATTTTGTGTCTTATATACCTATATAAGTTCCACATGATAATCTTGAATATACAATCAATTCTAACAAGATACTAATCATTTAAAGTAAAAGATCACGTAAGTCGAGCTGAGATGTTTATATGGGTCTGTTCCACCAAATAATAATAGTGGCTCAGGTGTGTTGTCCTTAGGAGGTGTATCAGTCCGTTCCACCAAAATAAGAATGGTGGGGCTCCATACTCCATGTAAATAAATATACAATTAAGAGACAAAGTATGAATGGAAAAGATACTAATCATTTAAAGTAAAAGACTACGAGAGTCAGGACCAATGTTTTAAGTATGTTCCATCGGATAATATTGTTGGCTCAAGTGTGTTGTCCCTGAGAGGTGCTTCAGACCGTTCCACAAGTTTAAAAATATTGCCTCATGAGCATTTTTGCTCTGAGAGGTGTTGAATCTGTTCCACTAGATAATAATAGTGGCTTGGGTGTTTTATCCATAAGTGGTGTTTTAGACTGTTACATTGATTTAAGAATAGTAGGGTCCCGAAATTCAACGTTAATAAAATATTAGAATATGCTATATTTATATAGCGAGACTTGAATCACTATCTACCTAGTATTGTTTTATATTATCTTACGTATGCTTACTCTCTAATGTGAACTCATGTATTATGTATATACCTACTTCGACTGTACCATTACCTTACTCAATACATAGCGTACTGATAATCCACTTCATGGGTGTTGTTTATTTTCATGAGTAGACAACCCAAATGTCTTTATGTAGGTCAAGGCTGAACTAGTAGATGAGGTTGTAGCCTTTGATGATTTATATGTAGATGAGTGATTTTGGTATTAGGATTATGAGCGTAGAGTCATGTTATCCAGATGTTTGTTATGACTCGATGCTATGTTGGACCCTTAGATCCATGGTATCTCTTTTTTTATTTTGGATTATTGTACTCGAAGTAAACCTCCAAAATTTTATCTAATGTTTATGAAATTTCCCTCAATTTCTATTTATCATGGTTTACTTTCTTTTTGTTTTGTCTTGTGATTGATCTAAGGATAGTATGGTAAGCTAGACTTATGTCAATTACGGTGATAAAACACGACTATTTAATAATACGCTTTCGTTTAAAATAATAATTTTCAATTGAGATTTTTTAGGGTGTTACAACTATAACACCAAATATGCAAATCACTACCAATCACATCTCACATCTTTCTAATAAATCACATATGGAAACCATCATAACCATATTTTTTCAAAGGGTGATAAGCCCATACCACTGTCTTGACTTTCTCTTTCTAAGGCATACTTTATATCCAATTCCTTTACTCTAGTGTCAACTTGCTAAAGCCCTCACCAATGATGATAACCTTAGGCAACTCAAGATCATTGTATAGTTATTTATAATAGGAAATGATCATGCCCTTTATTTTTGTAGGATCCAAACTATGACCTAGTAGATAAGCATTACACACATTAACTATTAGAAGATACCTATATAGCTAGCAAGGGCAAACAGAGCAAACTAAAAAAAATAGTACTTTTAATTTTATTACTGCATAGAAAAAGAGGGTCCACCATGATTATATATAAGGTTTCATTCAACATAATATCAATTTGGAAAGTATTACACATTATTGTCCTAAACTTAATATTAATCCATAAGACTAACCAGATACCAATACACTATATTTCCAAACCCTCAAATCATGCCTCGTACAACTAAATTGAAATATTATAAAGGGTAAGATAATCATAGCTCATCAAGTAAAATGCCCACTAGCCAAAATAGGGATAAAGATAATTTTACAAAATATAGGAAAATAACATACAACAAAACCATAAAAATATGAATTACAAAAAATCATTGAATAATTATAAATACACTCAAAAGGGAACAATACAAGGTAGATAAGTTAATTAATTACAAAACAATTAAGGCTTAGTAGGACCAACAATCAATTCGATAATTGACCACTAAAATAAAATAATTGACAATAACCAATAAATAAAGTAACTATGGCCACTAAGGGCCCTGTGGGTGGGGAAAAATAACAGAAACTAATTGATGGTTCCTTGGTAGGTTATTGAGGGATAATATGGCATTCTATGTAGTGCATTACTAGTAGTATCGATTAGTAATCCCACATTACTAAATAGGCTAATAAGGGTTTATCCTTCCCTTTGGGGCATAGTTACAAAATAATCAAATGGTTCTACTAACAAGTATACTACATAAACAATTATTCATTACACCAAATTAAAATAATCAAACACAATCAATAAAATAATTGATCCAAATTTAGTTTAAAAAAATACAAAGCAATAAATTGTATTTTAACCATAAATAATTTTATCAACTATTATTTGATAAAAAAAAGTGACTAAGAGCCAATCACAAAATAACATGCATATAAAATGGAATAGTTAGTGATTAAGTTACCTATAAAATAATATTTTATGGAGAAAAGAATAAAAAAGTTATTAAGAACATTAGGCATAAAAATGGAAAGGTCAATAGGCTAATTACTTACCTACAGTCGTAACGCAACCAAAAGATGTAGGCAACCCTAGTTTGATGATCCTATACATATATAAGAACAATATACTTATTAATATTATAAGCATGGACATGCGAAAGTATATGTTACGTTTCTATGCACCAAATATTATGTTATATACCTAAGGTTTGTTAAAAATTAGCAAGGCCAATTAACTTGGATATATGTGATTAATGGTCTATTCAGCATATATAAATATATAAATATAAAACATATTTATATATGAAAAGAGGGTTGAGTTGTAAAACTACTTAGATATGGTACAATAATAGTATATGATGATGAAGCGAAAAAGGTGTCATAAGAAAATTTGGTTAGTATTACATATGTGTGTGTGTGTGTTATATTACAAAGGAGTGATAATAGAGATGGGCACTTGACATACAATGTAAACAATGGTAGTTACCAAACTAATGGCATATTCTTACTTATATATATATGTTATGACAAAGGTTCCATTATATATATATATATATATATAGGGTGAGGTTCACATGCAAACTTTTTTTATTATACAAACATAAGAATCAATCTCAACCATTAGATCAAAATTAAATCAACATTCAAGATTTTAATAATACCAAACCAAAAAACTAACCCAAACCTATATCCAAACCAAATATCCAAACCTCTAAACCCTAAACCCTAAACCCTCTAAACCCTAACCCTAAACCCTAAACCCTCTAAACACTAAACCCTAAACCCTAAACCATAAACCCTAAACCCTCTAAACCCTAAACCCTAAACCTTAAACCCTAACCCTAAACCCTCTAAACCCTAAACCCTAAACCCTAAACCCTCTAAACCCTAACCCTAAACCCTAACCCTAAACCCTAAACCCTCTAAACCCTAAACCCTAAACCCTAAACCCTAAACCCTCTAACCCCTCTAAACCCTAAACCCTAAACCCTAACCCTAAACCCTAAACCCTAAACCCTCTAAACCCTAACCCTAAACCCTAAACCCTAAACCCTAAACCCCATAAACCCCCAACCCTAAACCCTAAACCCTAAACCCTCTAAACCCTAAACCCTAAACCCTAAACCCTAAACCCTCTAAACCATCTACCCTCTACCCTAAACCCTAAACCCTCTAAACCCTAAACCCTAAACCCTAAACCCTAAACCCTAAACCCCCTAAACCCCCAACCCCCAACCCTAAACCCTAAACCCTAAACCCTCTAAACCCTAAACCCTAAACCCTCTAAACCCTAAACCCTAAACCCTCTAAACCCTAAACCCTCTAAACTCTAAACCCTAAACCCTCTAAACTCTAAACCCTAAACCCTAAACCCTAAACCCTCTAAACCCTAAACCCTAAACCCTAAACCCTCTAAACCCTCTACCATCTACCCTAAACCCTCTAAACCCTAAACCATAACCCTAAACCCTCTAAACCCTAAACCCTAAACCCTCTAAACCCTAAACCCTCTAAACTCTAAACCCTAAACCCTAAACCCTAAACCCTAAACCCTCTAAACCCTAACCCTAAACCCTAAACCCTCTAAACCCTAAACCCTAAACCCTCTAAACCCTAAACCCTAACCCTAAACCATCTAAACCCTAAACCCTAAACCCTCTAAACCCTCTAAACCCTAAACCCTAAACCCTAAACCATAAACCCTCTAAACCCTAAACCCTATAAACCCTCTAAACCCTAAACCCTAAACCCTAACCCTAAACCATCTAAACCCTCTAAACCCTAAACCCTAAACCCTCTAAACTCTAAACCCTAAACCCGAAACCCTAAACCCTCTAAACCCTCTAAACCTCTAAACCCTAAACCCTATAAACCCTAAACCCTCTAAACCCTAAACGCTAAACCCTAAACCCCCTAAACCCTAAATCCTCTAAACCCTAAACCCTAAACCCTATATACCTAAAACTACTAAACCCTAAACCATCTAATTTCCATCTAAAGGCATGCATGTTTCAACAAAAGAAAAAAAACATACTAATCAAATATATATTAATTTAGTTATACAATATGAGAATGAAAAAAAAATCCTCCATGATTTGAAATTTGACAATTCCTTAAATTGAACCTTACACAAGTTTGAAATAAAACATTTCACTATCATCAACTACAATGAAAATCATCATTAACCAATACCTTCATGAAGTTGAAAAAAAAAATTACATCCAACTCCAATCTTTCATTCCAAAATCTGTCATTCAAATATAAAAAATTTGACATTAGTTACAATTTGATATAAGGAATTAAAAAAAATGGTTCCAGCCATCTCAAACTAACCTGCAAAATTTGCCTGCCTCAAACTAACATCCCTAACCCTCTCTCCCAAAATAGGACACCCCTGCCCTGCCCTACACCACCATCACCACAAATCTTCAGTGCATTTGCTTATGATTTTCTTATCCTCCAGGCCAGATTCAAAGCCTGAAATTTCATTAATTACAGACTAATTTCAGTAACATTACAATCATTATTACTAATCACAGTAGCATTAATCCATCCATATGATTAATCAGACTAACCTACAGCCACCAAACAATCAGCATTGATAATTAATCCATCCACAACAGAATACAACATTCCTAACATAGAGAATCTAGAGTATCAACATTGCCATCAAAAAATTGATTACAACAATCAGCATTGATAATCAGAGTATCAACATTGCCATCAAAAAATTGATTACAAAAACATATAAGAACCAAAAAACAGAATCAAAATTCACAAACCTTAATCTGCTGATCCATGTCGAATCCAGCTAAAGGTCAACCCGTCCCTTTGCTGCTGCACATCGATAGAACAAGCAGAAAACAAAAATGAACACCGGCACAAAAACAAGAAATTCACTTACCGCTATTGTCGTTGTTTACCAGATCTGTTCACACGCAACGCAAAATTTCTTCGCACGACAATGGATACAGGAACAGTAACGCACAGATATAGGCGGCGTAGAGAGAAAAGGCAAGGCAATTCGAAGACAATGGAAGGAAGCGAAAGAGAGATGCGGAAGGAGAAGGAACCATGGATTTATGTACAGTGACAACTGGCGATGGACAGGGAGAGATTGGGATGGATAAAGAGAGGAGGAGGAACGGAGATGCTGATACGCGGCTCCGAGTGATAGATCGACAGCGATGGAGATGTGCAGAGCTAAATCTGGAGAAAGAGAGCAAGTGACGGCGACCGGAGAGAGCGAGGCAGACGGCGCAGTGCGAGCATCGACGGAGTGATGAATAGTAGAAACACAAGCAGGGGGAAGACGGTGGGCTTGGAACGGCACGAACGAACCAGACACGGAGTGATAGATCGACAGCGATGGAGATGTGCAGAGCTAAATCTGGCGAAGGAGAGCAAGTGATGGAGATGGAGAGAGGTGCGATGGAGATGCAGAGGCAGGTGCGAAGGTCGGCTGCTCTGTGCGAGTGTGCGGTAGAATTTCGAAATAGAACGGGGCAGAAACGCGTGGAGGCTCGGCGACGGGGAAGGCGACTAATGTGATATTATGCTTTCGACCGTTGGATCTAATTTAGATCCGACGGTCAGCATCTGTTCCTATGTTTGTACCAAATAAATAAGTTCGCATATGAGCCTATATCTATATATATATATATATATAATAGCAATGTGTAGGCTAGCTTGTGTTTCAATTTTCACTATTCCTTTAATAAAATATGGTAGCTACCAAACTAATGGAATATCCTTACATATATGAGTTGATGGATGACATAAACATGTGTACATAAATTGAAGATAAGTGACGCTTGGTAAAAATGATTGTAAGCACTTATTTGTTTAGGCTCATGCCAGACAACAGCAAGCGTGACTAAGATGAGTATACATTGAGTTAAATTAGAAGACAATATGGGTGGTTACTTGGAAGTATGCAAGCCCAGTACTATTAGAAACTCGTGGGATGAATCAATAAAGGGAAAAAAATATGATAAAGAAAATTATAGAGTAATGGGAGAGAGGGTTATTAATTAGTTTTGATAGAGGTAGGGTACACAGTAGAAATGTAAAGAAAATATATGTGGAAATAATACAATATTGGGTCCCAGATCAAATGGAAGAGATGAAACTATAATAGGGAAATACTTGTAATGATAATGAGTGAGATACACTATGATGAAACAAGTACTCCAAGAGACAAAAGGCATAGAGTCTCCAATTCTCCCATTTAATAGATTTCATAAATATGATACACTTAAATAAAATAATTAAAATATAAGAAGGTTAAGAGATTATTCAAACTCATTAAATAAAACTTATAATTACTAGGTATTATTATTATTATTCACATTTTTTTTTCTTCTCCTTTTTTACGGGTCGCCACACCCTCCCCTCCTAAAAAAAGTTTATCCTTAAAATTTGCGTATATTATTCCAAAAATAGGTTTGGATAATTTTCTTTGACTTCATCATCTAGCTCCTGTATAACCTATAAAGCTATTAGGTTTCTCCATAGGACGTTGACTAGAGGAATGAATCTCAATCACAAGACGTGTTGCTTTCTATCAATGATGTTGACCAGTTCCTCATTATATGTAAGGTCAAACCACAAATATAAAGGTTCGTACTAGACCACATAGCTAACATCATGCACATAATTCTAAATCATGGCCACGTGAAACACGTCCACTCAAGGTCAATGATAAGGTAATCCTATATGCTAGCTCACCCACTTAATCTAATATCTCAAACGATCCAATAAACATTGGTATTAGCTTACCTCAAATTCCCAAATGCATTACACCCTTGGTCATGGACACTTTTAAGAATATATGGCTATTGATGCTAAACTCTAATGGTTACCTCTTAACACCAGCATAACTCTTTTGACAGCTTTATCCCACTAGCCTATGCATTGCTATTGCATAGACATTTTACATTCTAAGACAAGTGCCCATCTCATATATATTTCCTCTATCATACCATATGTATATATATTATTTAATAATAACCCAATTCACTTATGTAACCTTTTTTCCTTTCAATGCCACAACTTATTCCTATACCGTATCCTATTAGTCCTACAACGCAACCTTCTCTTCCTCTGTCAATCTATTTTATGTTTATATATGCATATATATTGGGATAGACCATTAACTAGTGAGTTAATTAGTCTTGCTAATTTTTAACAAACCTTTGGTATATAATATAAGAGTTGGTGCATATAAACATATCATATATTTATGTGTGTCCATGCTTACAATATTAATAAGTATATTGTTATTATAGATGTATAGGATCATCAGACTAGGGTCACATACATCTTTTTGTTGGGTTGCATCTTCAGGTAAGTAACTAGACTATTGACCTTCCATTTCTATACCAAATGTTTGTAATAATTTACCCACTAACGGTTCCATTTTATATGTCGATTATTTTATGATTGGCTCGTACTCTCTTTTTTATCAAATAATATTTGATAATATGATTTTATGGCTAAAATAGGATTTATTGCTCTATAGTTTTTTTTAACCAAATTGGGATCAAGAATTCTATTGATTGTATTTGATTTTTTTAATCATCTTTAATGAATAATTGTATATATTGTATTCTTATTATCACAACCTTTTGATTATTTTATAACTATAATCCAAAGGGTGAGGCAAACCCTTATTGGACCATAAAGTAGTGTGAGATTGGTAATTGATACTACTAGTAATTGTAACACCCCATTTTTAGGGCTGAAATTGTTTTTAAAGAGTTAATTGTGAAGCTAAAACAACAAAAATATAGGGTGTTGTCGCTATACTTGGTACAATTTCGGTTATGTCTACCATTTTTATATTAAGTGCTAAGACTAAAATCATTAATATTCTTAAATTAATAACACAATTATAAGAACCAAAATAGAACAAAGTAATTTATTATCATTACAATAAAATAAATGCCAGTAGTTAAAAAACTCAATGAAAGGAAAAAACGAAGGACATAAGAGTACAAGAACATCCGGATCAAATGATAGGGGATAGAACACCGGATAATCCTAACTCTCAACCCAACATATGAGTCATCAACTAATCTCATAAGCTAGCCTAAGAAGACAATTTCTCATTCAATAAGCTAGGGCCCATAAAATGAAACGCATCAATATAACGGTACTGAGTAACCCATTATACAAGACTAATATGAATGCACTCATGGACCACATATAAGGCATCACATGAGTAAATGGTATGAAATATTCAAATATACATGCAATGATCAAAATACGATAATTATATTAGATAAGCAATTATCACCCGAGCCACATATTGCTTATGCTAGTTCATTTAGAACAAAATAAAATTACCAACCAAACATCCAATGGATACTCTCTGAAGTAATGATTAGAACAAAAATAACTATAACCTTCACAATATATCTCATATCTTAATATCAAAACCAATAATATCCATAACACCAATGGTAGGGATCAAAGGCAAATACCAACAATAGGTAGGAATAAAGGCTACTATTGAACCATAGATAGTCCCAAAGGCTACTAGTGGACCATATGTAGGCACAAAGACTACCACTGAACCATAAGTAGGCCCAAAAGCTACTACCAAACCAATCCATTAATCATTTCTAACCAACAATAATCATTTCCATTTTATTTACTCGAGGGGAGATCTGTAATACCCCCAAAATTCACTACTGAAAAATTTCGTTTAATAAAAAGGTTTAATGGAAGCGAAATAACAAAATTGTAAATTATGGGGATATTACCGCCACACTTAATACCGGACCGGTTCACTCCTACCATTCCAGTACCAAGTGCTAAGGCTGAAAGGGATTAACATCAAACACAATTCAATACTTAAACCGAGAATTCATAAAAGGACTTAGTCATTCACCATACAGAAATTAGAGTGTCGTTAAAAGAGTTACAATCCAAGGAGTAAGTAATCAAGGTTTCCAAAGATATACATTACCGTACAATAGAATAGAACTAAAATAAAATGATACAGGATAAAACAAAATGAAAGATAGAATTCAGTCAGATTACTCTCGATCCCCAGGCCAAGTCCAGGCTCAACTCTCTGTCCCACCTGATGCCTTGTAAGTGTCATAGGCATCGAAAAAGTCATCTCCTACCTACACAAACTTAGGTGGGCCCTCTGGTCCTGGGAATGAGCAGCACCCATAAAACAGGTGGTCAGTACACTACGTACTGAGCAAGGTAACCATGAAGCTAAGGCCAAACATATAAGGCATATAACACAAGCATGATCATATATACAGCATGCAACAATATAGATGATGAAGGTCGATGTACAATCCAAATAACTTATTCTTTAGATCAATAGTCAACATACTCATTTTACACATTATCTTTATCAATCCATAAGAGCGCGGGAACCCCATTATTATAACTGATGGACCAGAATACATACAAGGCAGAACACTCTTGACCACTATTATTGTCTGTGGACAGGTCTCTAGGGCAGAATGCTCCTAGCCACTATTATTCGCTGGTGGATCGGTTTGGCCCTGACTCACATGGTGTTTTACTGCAATTACTTAGTGTCTTTCTCATGTCTTATCATCATTATGTTCGGATTGTTGAGCACGGTTCCCCCACTATTATAGCTGGTGGACAGAAAATCATGCAGGACAAAATACTCCTAACCACTATTATTCGTCGGTGGACCGGTCTCCAGGGCACCCCGGCTCCTGGCCACTATTATTCAATAGTGGACCTGTCTGGGTCCGACTCAACAATATTTCTCTTTAAATGGTTAGTGTCTTATTCAATAAATATTTCACCCTTGACATGCATGTTACCAACCTTCTACTTCTATCATCCCAAGAGGGTCTGCCCCATATCTTGAGACTCCTGCACCTCCTATCACACCCCGATATCCATTCCTCCTTCCATGTACCCATAATGAAAACCCAACTCCTAAGGGTGTGGGTTAAGGTCCATCACCTTTTAACATCCAAATCCACTTACTACCACTCCCTAGGGTTTTCCCTTAAAACCTTAATTGGACCTATGTGGCCCAACTTCCTCTTACTTACACTACCATTATTTCTTTTATCGCCCAACACCTCATCTCATTTAGATTCGACCTAAATCATATCACTTTACTCACCGATTACGCATGTGACCGAGAAACCCTAGTTGGCCACTCCAAATCCTAGTACCTTTCTTCCTCCACAAGTCACCTCTCTATTTTTCACCTAACATCTCTTATTTCCCATGGCACCCATACTCATCCCTCATATAATAAGTTTCCACTCTTATCCCATACTCCACTCTTCCTCAATTATTTTTACCTTCACATTTTCCCCCATATTAGGGTTTCCTCCCAAAACCCTAATCAGGTCCCTTATACCAACCTACGTACTATTTTTCATCCTAAGTCTCCAATCACTCCACAACTCTCCCCTTACCTTGCTTACTCCCTAAAACAACTTTTATCACTTAAATATTATCACCATTCAGACCCCATCCATCTCATGCAAACCATAGGAATTTCCTATGTAAGATTCACATCACTCGTTCATTCTGATCATAACCTTCTTTTTATTTTCCCCCTCATAGATCATGACCTAATAAGGTCAATATCATGTCCCCTTAATCAACTCACTTCCCATTTTTCCTTTTTATCCTTTCACCCCATATCATATTATTAAACATCCTAGCATGCATGTCCTAGAGGGTCACATTATATAACATCATAAGCATAACATATATAATCATTATACACATTCCATAAGGAATTCACATAAGCATACCTCAACTCCAAGCTGCGCTACAATAACTAGTCATCATAATCATAGAGTACGCAACATGGCATAACACATGGCACACAAGGCACATAATACACAAATAGTTGTTCTTAGCTACATCCTTACCTAATACGACACCGGTCTTGGAGCACGTTCCTACACCCCCTTAAGGTTTTGACTTGATTCACCTATAAGAGGAAAATACTACGGGTTAATCTCCCTCTTACCAAAATTATCATTATTCCTACCTTACCCTTATCATAACCTACTATTAAGGCTAATAATAGTAATAGTTGTTTTATAAATAAAATTAGGGTTATTATTCTCTAAAGTAGCTAATCATGCTACTATTAATCAAAATAGGTCTTAGTAGCTACAACGGTTTATGTTAAAGTAATTACAGCGATATTCATATTATTAAAAGTAATAGCTTCAATATTGCTAATGATAATAATAGTAGTAGTTGTAGTGATAATACTAATATCAACCCAAACCCTAGTAATAATAATAATAGTGATATTAGTAATATAAAAGTAGTGACTATAATGATACTTATAATAATAATGCTAGTAGTGGTATTAGGTTAGTGATTATGAAATGTTAATAATAATGACAGGATTGTAATAATAATAATAATAATAATAATAGTTCTAATCTTAATAATAATGCTAACAAAGGTCCTAATAATCATAATGGTAGTAACCTTAGTAATAATATGGTCAAGTATAGTAATAGGGGTGGAAATAATAATAGTAGTAGTAGTAGTAATGATAGTAACAATAATAATAATAATAATGTTAAGCATAATAATAATAATAATAATCAAAATGGTAATAGTAATATAATGGTTAAAATATTTATTAAAAGTGATAATGGGCCAAAGTGAGCATTAATAGTAATAGTAAGAAAAATAATGATGATAATAATAATAATAATGATAATGATGATGATGATGATGATGATGATGATGATGATGATACTAAAGTTGTAGACCATTAATAATAATAACATTAGTTAGAACTATTTCTGAAGTTAGGTTAAATAATAATAATGATAACATAACAACAACAACAACAATAATAATAACAATAACTATAACAATAAAAATAATAATAATAATAAGAGTAACACTATTAATATTACTAAAAATTTCTAACACTTGTATAAAAAGGTTTAGGGGTTAGGGAGGTTTGAGTACCACCTAGGGCTAGTGGCGGTGCGAGGTGGAGGGAGAAGAGAGGTGGAGAGTTGGTTGCCTAGGCTAGAAGAGAGGGAGTGAGGGGTGATTGAGGTGGTGGTGGTTGCCTTAGGTGGAAAGGGTTGGAATGAAGGTGGTGGTGCAGCCAAAGGGGGTGGCGCATGGCGGTGGGAGTGGTGGTCTAAGGTGGTGAAGGGAGGAGAATGGAGAAGGAGAGGGTGACAGGGAAAAAGGGAGGTTTGGGGAGGTAGAGGAAGCTCCCCTGGTTGTTTTGGAGGGTAGAGAGGGTGGTTGTTGTGGCAGAATCGGCGGCGGACGGTGGTGCGAAGGGCAGCGATGGTCGATGTGGGGTTGATCGAGAGGGGAACTTTACACGGTTGGGGTGGTTTGTGTAGGAAAATCGACAGAGGAGGAAGAGGACAAGAGGGGGCAGGTAAGGCAGGACCACTGACCAGTGGTGGCAGGCCAGCGTAGGTCTACCATGGTAGGGGCCTGTTTGGTCGGGGGAGAAGAAAAGGAAAGGGCAGGCGTGCGTGAGGAGGGAGAAGACTTGGTTGGGTCAAAATGGGAAAGAAAATGATGGGGGAGAGAGGGAAGGAAGGAAAGACAACGTGTGGTGGCATCCAACAAAAGAAGGGCTCCATGGTCAGGGTGTAGGTCGCAGGAGGGTTGGGGAAGATGACAGGCCTGGACTGGGCAGTCCAGGGAGAAAAATAAAGAAAAGGGGAATGGGAACCGGCGATCGACAGGGGAAAAAAAGGGAATGAAGGCCTTAGGCCATGTGGGATTGGAAGAAAAAAAAGAGGGGAGATTGGGCCCTAGAGGCTGGCCCAATCCGGGGGAGAAGGAGAAAAAGAAAGGGAGAAAGGAGGGAAAAGAAAGAAAAAGGAAAAATAAGGAGAAAAAAGGAAAAAGAAAATAATGGGTTGGTTAAGTGTTTAAGATATTTTAGGATTTTTGATTATTCAAAATAATAATAATAATAATAATGAAATTCCTTTTTAGGTTAATTTGGGGTATTTTAAATAATTCTTTCCTATATTCCATTTTACTTAGCAAAACACCCCAAATTTTCCTAATTAAATTATTTATTATTTTATTCTTGATTTTCCTTAATTAATTCCCTTTTATCTTGGATGGTGGCGGCTATGGCAATGGTTGGAATGAGGAGGTTTGCCGAGGGAGTTTAGTTAAGGGCTAGGAAAGGTTTGCAATTGTGTGGGTAGCTCACACTATGTGGGTGTGGCAGTGTGATGTTACAATGTGTCTAGGAAAAGGTAGTGGTGGGGTTGATGTAGCAGGGGGAAATAATATGGGGAGTCAATGTAGGGGAGGAGAGGGTTGTGTGAGGCGAGGTTGTTAGCGATGAAGGGAGGTAGCGAGGTTTGCTAGATTATGTTGAATAAGAAGAAGAGTTGGGGTTGGGAAATAGGTTAAAATGAAAACAAGAGCAAGGCGAGGAGAAGGATAAGAATAAGAAAATGAAAAGGAGGAGGAGGAGGAGGAGGAGGAGGAAAAGTTAAATTCGGGTGGTGATGGTGGAGAAGGGAAATGAGGACAATGATTGTTGTAGGAGGTTAGGTCAAACAAAGTGAAGAGAAGGTGAATGGGTGTTGGATTGAAAAAGAAGTACTTGGACGGGGTAGGGATATGCATGGATGACTTGGTGTAGAGGAAGGAATATATAGATAGAGATGTGCATGCTTGGATGGAAGAGTGCAAGCTAGATGATTAGAGGTAAGGCAAGAGTTGCAAGTTGGTCTGGTGGTGTATGGGAAGGGGTTGCAGCGAGGTAGAAAGGGAAGGGAAGGGAAAAACATGAGTGAGGGGATATGAGGGTGCCTAGCTTGAAAGGGAAATAGAGGGAGGGAGATAAAGTCGGGAAGGAATAAATGATAAAGAGAAAAGAAAAGGAAAAGAAAAGGGATAAAGAAAGAAAAAAGAAGAAAAAAAATTAGGGTTAGGATTAGAATTATGTTTAGATTTAGGATTAGGGTAAAATTAATTTATTCAGAGTTAGAGTACCCAATTAGAAAAATATACCAAAAAAATTAGTGTATTTAAGGTAGATTTAATAATAGGGAAAAAGATAAAATTAATTAGGATAAATTTATTTAAGATTGTAGATCAAGGGTTAACACAAATATTTAAGCTAAGATTTAAGGATTAGGTTTCGAATAAAAATCTAAACACTTGAAAATAAGGGTTACAAAATTTTAGAGTGTTACGGTAATACACTACGTAGGTTGTCTTAGTAACCCTCACAAAATGACAAAGGGACCGTCGATTAGTTGTCTTATTTTTCCCTAGCCGTAGGACTCCTAGGAGTCACAATTACTCTATTTATTGGTTATTATGGAATATTTTATTCTAGTGATCCATTATTGAATTAATTTTTGGCCCTACTAACCCTTTATTGTTTGGTATGTAATTAACTTATGTGCCTTTTTATTACCCCTTTTTTATTGTATTTATGATTATTCCATGAATGTCTATACTTTATATTTTTGTGGTTGTTCTGTATCTTGTTTTCTAATATTTTAGAAATTTAGATTGATCCCTATTTTTACTGGTGGGATAGTTATTTGTTGAGTTGTGGTTTTCTCACCACTTCTAACATTTCAGATGAGTCATACAAGGCATGATTTGAGGGTCTGAAAAGTAATTGTATCAGTTTCTAGCTAGTCGTATGGATTAATAATAAGTTTATGACAATAATTTGTAATACTTTCCAAGTCAGCCTTGTGTTGAAAGGAACATTATTTTTAACCCTATCGGGGCCTCTTTTTTATATAGTAATAAAATTTAAAGTATTTTTTTTTAGTTTTCTCTAGTTGTCCTTGCTAGTTATATGGGTCTCTTCATATAGTTAGCAACATATAACACCTCTCTACTAGGACATTGTTTGGGGGTGTTACAAAAGTGTTATCAAATTGTAGGTTTTAGATCAATAAGGATTTATTGGCCTTAGTTTGTCTATAACCTAACTTGAGTTGGACTTACCTAATAGGCGATCTCATATTAAGTGCAAGTGTCCTTCTGAGTTTGTTTCTATTGTAGGCCCAAATGGCTCCATGTAGACAAGCCTATGTTGATGATGCCCCTCTTGCCTAGTAGGGTGATTGTGGTGCAAGGAGGAATGAAAAAAATGCAACTAGGATGAAAAATGCTAATCTTGTAGCAAACTAACATGAGGATTCGATACAGATGATCATAAATGCAATTTTCTAACTATTGGTAGCTCAATTGGGGTAATAAGAGGGATACCTCTTTGACTAACACCAGGTAATAGACTACGTCAAGCACTATGCTCCATTGTTGATTTCAAGATGTTAAGGCCTCCAAGTTGTGCTAGTAATGGTGATCTAAAGATAGATGATTGTATCTCAAGAATTAAGGAGTTATTTGAATCTCTTGGGTGTTCTAATGAGGAAAAGGTGTTGCTATAGAAAAGTTGGAAAATGAAGTAATGGAAAGGTAGTGGATTACGAAGGTTGGTCGATTTAAGACCACATGGAATGAGTTTAAAGAGCTACTTAATGCAGAGTTCTTTCCCAAAGTATATAAGGATTAAAGGGCTTCAAAATTCCACCAATTATAGCAAAAGGATAATATGTTAGTGGCACAATATGTTAAGCTATTTAAAGACCTCTCACTCTTTTCTCTATACACTATCCCTAATGATGCTACTAAGGCTCTAATACCCCAACCCAACCATTTCTTCTCACCTATATCATCCCTATAGATAGGAGACCAACACTTCCTTCCATATAAAGCCTCAAATGGAGCCATCGTAATAGAAGAGTGGTAGTTTTTGTTGTATGGAAATTAAATTAATGGCAAATGATCTTCCTATTACCCTAAAAATTCATCACATAGGATCTTAACATGCCTTCCATAGTCTAAATGGTTCGCTATGATTGTCCATTTAACTAATGATGTTAAACGGTATGGAAGTTCAGCTTCAATCCTAATTCCCTTTACATACTACACCAAATCCTCGATGCAAAATTGGGATCTCAATCAAACAAAATACTCATAAGTACCCCACAAAGATAGACTATCTCACTGATATACAACCTTGCAAATTGTTCCAACCTACTTGTCTTTTTTATGGGAAGAAAGTGAGCACACTTGGTCAATCGATCCACTATCACCTAGATGACATCATTACCTCTTGACCTCCATGGAATCCCAACAACAAAGCCCATACTAACATTCTACTATTTCTAAGTCAGAACCTCTAGTGGTTGGAACTTACCTTTGGTCCTCTAATGTTCTGCCTTATTATGCTGACAAGTTAAGCACTTAGCTATAAACTTCATGATTTCCCTTCTCATATTTCTCAACCAATAGTATGACCCGAGATTCTGATAAATCTTTGTTCCTCCATGATGTACAGTGTAAGGTGAGTAATCCCCCATGTTCTCTTTCTTCAATTGAGGGTCATTTGGCACATAAAGTTGATTGCACTACCTCAAAGAACTTTATTGATGAATGAGGAATTTTGATTGTTTACCATTTTGCACGTCTTCTCTAATATTAACCAACAATGGATCATTTGATTGACTTACCTTGATTTTTTCAATCAAGATCATTTGTATACTAATGTTTGTCAACAAGGTAATGTCTCCTCAAATTATCACCTCAATGACTAATCTCTGCATATCTTCTAGATCTTCCTCTGACTGGTGACTAAGTAAGCTAAATTCTTGGATAACTTACAGGTTGGTACTACATTAGCCTTCCTAAGATATAACTAAATGCTCAAATCATAGTTTTTCAATAACTCGAACCAACTCTATAGCCTCAAGTTCTACTCCTTTTGAGTGAAGATATACTTGACACTATTATGGTCTATACACACCTCACAAGATACCCCATACAAGTAATGCTTACAAATTTTCAAGGAAAATATAATATCAACTAGCTCTAGATTATGGTTCAAGTAATTATCTTCATAAGGCTTTAGATAGTGAGAAGCATAGGTAATCACTTTATCAAATTGCATTAGCATATAACCCAAACATTTTCAAGATGAAAAATAGTATATGGCATAACCCTTTAAACCTATTAGAATAGTGAGTACACATATTGACACCAATATTTGCTTTAGCTTAAGAAAACTTCTCTCACAACCAACACTCCATTCAAGATTAGAACCCTTTTTCATAAGATTATTTAGTGGAGTTTCAATCTTGGGAAATACAAATCTCTTGTAGTGACCTGCTAAGCCTAGGAAGCTTCTAACATATGTTACATTAGTAGGCCAAGCCTAATTTGTGATGGTCTCCACCTTCTACAAATCCATTGGAATACCATCCCTTAAACCACATGACCCAAAAATAAAACCCTTCACAACCATAATACACACTTATTGAACTTCGAATAAAGTTGGTGCTCTCAGAGTGTCTGTAGAACCGTCCTTAAATGTTGTTGATGTTATTCTTGACTCTTCAAGCCCACCAAGATATGATCAATGAACATGACCATGAACCAATACAAAAATAGTTGGAAGACTCAAATCATCATATCTATAGAAACCGTTGGTACATTAGTCAAACCAAATGGTAACACCAAAAGTTCATAGTGACCATAGCAAGTTTTTAAGGCAGTCTTGGGCACATCCTTGGGCTTAATCTTCAAGTGGTGGTAACTTGATCCTAAATCTATCTGGAGAATACCTCATCACTTTTCAACTAGTCGAATAAATTATCAATCAGTGGAAGCGAATAATGGTTTGTCATAATCACCTTGTTCAACTCCTAGCAATCCACGCACAAATGTATACTACCATCCATCTTCTTAACAAACAACACTGAGGCACCCCATGGTGACATGCTAGGCTCGATCTACCCCTTCTCCAATAATTCTTATAGTTGCACCTTAAGCTCCTTCAGCTCTACTGGAGTCATCTAATAGGGAGATTTAGATATCGGTTATGTGTCAAGGACCAATTGTATCTCAAAATCAATTTCTCTACCAAGTGGTATTTTGGGTATCTTCTCAAGAAACACATCTATAAACTCCGTTGCCACCTCAATGTCCTCCAATTTTACAACCACTTTGTTGACATCTTCGACCAAACATAAGTACTGTGTACAACCTTTCTCTAAAAGTTTCCCAACTTTTAAGGTAGAGATAAGGAGGGGTAGAGGACTAACTTTGGAGTGGACAAACTAAAAGTCAAATCGTCCCAAAATCTTGAAGATTACGTTCTTTTAGTGGAAATCAATGATGACATAATAGAAGGACAACCAATATATGGAAAGTATGACATCGGAGTCATACATATATAGGAGGATGAGGTCCACTAACAAATTTCTATTGTCAATCTCTAAAAAAAACATAATCACTAATTTAGTCAAAAAAGATCTACCAACTATTGTAACTATATATAGTTCAACATCTATGGGCATAGGTAAATAATCTAAATTTTGAGCATAAGTACTAGAAATGAAAGAGTGGGTAGCACCAAAGTCAATAAGTGTATAAACAAAATCCTTGGTAAGTCGGAGGGTACCTAAGATGTCATCACTAGATTTCTGAGCATCTTCCTAAGTGAGTGCAAAAATTTGTCCGCAGTTGCTCTATCCCTTCCTGACATTCTCTTGTGATTATTTCTATAGAGTCGAGTCATTACCACTCCCCTACATTTTGGGGTAATTAGCAAATTAATGTTGCAAGCTACCACTTTTGAAGCAAGCTTCTATTTTTAGATAAAATTCAATCCCAAGGTGGAATCATCTGCAATAATGCACTTTGTGTTCAATGAATACTTCCTATTGGAAGGACCTACCTTAAGCTTTTTTTGTCAGTTTTATTGGGTTTGTTCCTATATTGAGATTCTATTGGGTAGCATATTGCTTATGCTCCTTCTCCACAACTATACTTCTATCCACCATGTCATGGCACATCTGGAGTTGCATAGGAGTCAACTACCTCCATATGGAAAATTTGAACCCATTCTTGGAACGTCATAGCCTTAGTGGCATCATGAGGAATAACGTAAGGAGAAAATCATGAGATGTGTGTAAATAGATTAACATATTATATCATTGACACATTCTCCTCTTACTATAACAATAGAATTCTTAAGCCTTCTGATCCTTGTATACTTTAGGAAAGAAATTTTCATTGAAACACTTTTTAAAATCATTCTATATGGTCCTAAATCAACCAATCTTCATAATCCTCCACCATTTCATTGTTTGACTTTCCATGTTGTGTGTGGAAAATAACACTTTTTCCTTGTTAGAACACCCAAAGATTCAAATAACTTCTCCATTCTTGAGAGCTAATCATCTGCGTCCTTTGGATACCATCACTAGCATAACTTGCAGGCATCAACTTCTAAAAATCAATGATAAAGTGTAATGCTTGAGGTACTCCATTTTCCCGGTGCTAGTCCAAGGGGCATCTTGCCTACTTATTGGGGCAATCAAGCTACTAGTTATTGGAAAATTGTATTTGTGATCATTTGTATCAAATCTTCTATTTGGTATACTGCAAGATTAGCATTACTCATCCTAGAAGCATTTTATGTGTTCCCTCTCATAGTACAGTTACCCAAATGGGTGAGAAGGTCGTCATCCACAGAAACTCGTCTACCTAGAGCCAGACCTAACACATAAACAAACTCATAAGCATGCTTGTACTTAATATGAGATTGCTTATTAGGTAAGTCCAACTCAAGTTAGGTCACACACCAACTAAGGCTAATAAATCCTTATTGATCTAAAACCTACACTAATACCACTTTTATAACACCCCTAAACTATGGCCTAATAGAGAGGCGTTACAAACTCATAAGCACACTTTTGTTTTAATTGCCATTATTCCTTTGGTAAAAGTTGGCAGTTACCAAACTAAAGATATCTCCTTACATATATGAGTTGATCGATTACATAAGCGTATGTATGTAAATTGAAGATGGGTGACACATGCTAGCAACACTAGTAAACAATGATTTGTTTAGGCTTACGCTTGACAACAAGAAGTGCGACTAAGATTAGCATAAATTCAATCAAATAAGAAGACGATGTGGATGGTTACCTAGAAGTATGTAAACCTAGTACTCTTTCTTAGACACCCGTGGGATGAATCGGATAAAGGTAAATAGTATAATATAGGAAGTTATAGGGTAAATGAAGAGAGGAGTATTAACCAACTTTGGTAGAGGTAAAGTACAAAGTGGAAATGAGATGAAAATACAACAATCTTGGGTCCCAAGTCAAGTGGAGGAGATGCAGCAATAATAGGGAGGTGCTTATGATGATAATAAAACGAATAATAGGGAGATGCATCAATAATAGGGAGGTACACTATAACTAATGAAACGAGTACTCCAAGGAATAGAAGGCTTAAAGTCTCCGGTTCTCCCACTTTTTAGATTCCTTAAATATGATATATTCAAATAAGATAATTAAGATATAAGAAGGTTAAGAGGTTATTCAAAATCATTAAATAACACTTATAATTATCAGATATTATTATTATTATCACTATTCACATTTTTTTATAGGTTATCACTAATAAATAAAAAGGGATAGGTGGATGACACATTCTTGAATGAATATCATTATTAATCATACAATGTCTTCTCTAAACCAAACATTCATCTTTTTCATAATTGTTAATAAATCTAATTTCTACTCGTACATCGCATCAAACCTACTTCGACCAAAATATGCCTATATATCTAATCCGACCAAACAACCTATATGTCCAAAGCTTCAGCTGTGCAATGAACATCTGTGACCGTAACCCCCCCCCCCCCCCGCCTCCCTCATACTACATCTTCACCCTAATCTCCAAGTAATAGGGATAGTTTGGAAAAACGTTTCCACCTTAGATCATAGATTTTCAGCTGAAATTAATATATATATATATATATATATATATATATAGGGGAGGGGTCACATACAAACTATAATTAATATACAAATATAGGAACTAATCTCATCCATTAGATCAAAAATTAATCACATTCAAGATTTTACTAATACCAAACAAAAAAATTAATCCAAACCAATATCCAAACCTCTAAACCCTCTAAACCTAAACCCTGAACCCTGAACCCCAAACCCTGAACCCAGAACCTGAACCCTGAACCCTGAACCCCTAACCCTGAACCCCTAACCCAGAACCCGAACCCTGAACCCTGAACCCTGAACCCTGAACCCTGAACCCTGAACCCCTAACCCTGAACCGTGAACCCAGAACCTGAACCCTGAACCCTGAACCCCTAACCCTGAACCCTGAACCCAGAACCTGAACCCTGAACCCTGAACCCTGAACCCCTAACCCTGAACCCTGAACCCTGAACCCTGAACCCCTAACCCTGAACCCTGAACCCAGAACCTGAACCCTGAACCCTGAACCCTGAACCCTGAACCCTGAACCCCTAACCCTGAACCCTGAACCCTGAACCCTGAACCCAGAACCTGAACCCTGAACCCTGAACCCCTAACCCTGAACCCTGAACCCAGAACCTGAACCCTGAACCCTGAACCCTGAACCCTGAACCCTGAACCCCTAACCCTGAACCCTGAACACAGAACCCTGAACCCTGAACCCTGAACCCCTAACCCTGAACCCCTAACCCTGAACCCTGAACCCTGAACCCTGAACCCTGAACCCCTAACCCTGAACCCTGAACCCTGAACCCTGAACCCTGAACCCTGAACCCTGAACCCTCTAAACCCTAAACCCTGAACCCTGAACCCTGAACCCTAAACCCTAAACCCTAAACCCTGAACACCCTGAACCCTGAACCCTGAACCCTAAACCCTGAACCCTGAACCCTGAACCCTGAACCCTGAACCCTGAACCCTGAACCCTCTAAACCCTAAACCCTAAACCCTAAACCCTGAACACCCTGAACCCTGAACCCTGAACCCTGAACCCTAAACCCCGAACCCCGAACCCTGAACCCTAAACCCTAAACCCTAAACCCTGAACCCTGAACCCTAAACCCTAAACCCTGAACCCTGAACCCTAAACCCTGAACCCTAATTCTAAACCCTGAACCCTGAACCCTGAACCTTCTAAACCCTGAACCCTGAACCCTGAACCCTAAACCCTAAACCCTGAACCCTGAACCCTGAACCCTGAACACCCCAAACACTGAACCCTGAACCCTGAACCCTGAACCCTCGAACCCTGAACACTGAACCCTGAACCCTGAACCCTGAACCCTGAACCCTGAACCCTGAACCCTGAACCCTGTAAACCCTGAACCCTGAACCCTGAACCCTGAACCCTAAACCCTGAACCCTGAACACCCTGAACCCTAAACCCTGAACCCTGAACCCCTAACCCGAACCCTAAACCCTGAACCCTGAACCCTGAACCCTGAACCCTGAACCCTAAACCCTAAACCCTAAACCCTCTAACCCTAAACCCTAAACCCTCTAACCCTAAACCCTAAACCCTCTAAACCCTAAACCCTAAACCCTAAACCCTCTAAACCCTCTAAACCCTAAACCCTAAACCCTAAACCCTAAACCCTAAACCCTAAACCCTAAACCCTCTAACCCTAAACCCCCTAACCCTAAACCCTAAACCCTAAACCCTAAACCCTCTAACCCTAAACCCTAAACCCTAAACCCTAAACCCTCTAACCCTAAACCCCCTAACCCTAAACCCTAAACCCTAAACCCTCTAACCCTAAACCCTAAACCCTAAACCCTAAACCCTAAACCCTCTAACCCTAAACCCTCTAACCCTAAACCCTAAACCCTCTAAACCCTAAACCCTCTAAACCCTAAACCCCCTAAATCCTCTAAACCCTAAACCCTAAACGCTAAACCCTAAACCCTAAACCCTCTAAACCCTAAACCCTAAACCCTCTAAGCCCTAAACCCTAAACCCTCTAAACCCTAAACCATAAACCCTCTAAACCCTAAACCCTAAACGCTAAACCCTAAACCCTAAACCCTCTAAACCCTAAACCCTAAACCCTAAACCCTCTAAACCCTAAACCCTAAACCCTCTAAACCCTAAACCATCTAAACCCTAAACCCTAAACCATAAACCCTAAACCCTCTAAACCCTAAACCCCAAACCCTAAACCCTCTAAACCCTAAACCCCAAACCCTCTAAACCCTAAACACTAAACCCAAACCCTAAACCTAATCCCCAAACCATACAAACCCAAACCCCAAACCCACTAAACCCTAAACCATCTAATTTCCATCCAAAGGCATGCATGTTTCAACAAACGAAAAAAAAAACATACTAATTAAATATACATTCATTTAATTATACAATATGATTCGAAATTTGACAATTCCTTAAAATTAAACCTTACACAAGTCTAAAAAAAAAAAAATTCCACTATCGTCTAAACGACAATGAAAATCATTAATGACCAGTACCTTCATAAAGTTGAAAAAAAAATTACATCCAACTCTTGCCTTCCATTCCATAATCTGCCATTCACATATAAAAATTTACATTAGTGTTGAGAACAAACTAAGAACAGGATCTAAATGAACTACAAACAGATGATATAAACAGATATGATTAATGAAATACCTTCAATAATCAACACTAATCAGAGTAACATTACTCTGATTATTAATCAAATAACAAATAGCCATCCTATTAAGATTAACACTACTCTGATTATCACTCTGATTAGTAATCAGATTAACATACAACCACCTAACAACACATAAATTACTCTGATTATTACTAATCAGAGTAATCAGACCACCACAGCAATCAAAATACGTACCAACATTGCCATCAAAAACAATTATCAGAAAAAAAAAACATATACGAATCAACAGAATATAATCAAAATTGACAAACCTGAATCTGTTTATCCTTGCCGAATCCAGCTGAAGGCCAATCTCGTGACTCTACTACTGCACATCGACACAACAATCAGAACAAAAATTTGAGATCAAAAATGAAGTAGTAGAGGGTTTAGCTGAGGTAGATCGAAAATGTAAAGAGGTAGATCTGAGTTACCAGATCTGAGTATCGACGAAACCAATTGTTTTTAGCTGAGGTAGATCGAAAATGTAAAGAGGCAGCTTCGACGGACATATATGACGACGATGGAGCGGGTTGTGGAGAAACGGCGACGGAGAGATCCAAAGGGAGAAACGGCGATGGAGAGAGCGAGTTAGAGACGGCGCGCGACGGAAATGGAGAAAACCGAGAGGTAGAAGACGAGCGGGTGATGGTCGGGAGGCTGGAGTGGACGACTTTCAGCAGGTTAGGGTTAGTGACTCAGGGCTGGGGTAGTGGGCAGAGTGTCGGGGGAAAGCTAGAAGGAAAAGAATGTGGGCGACGGAGGGCGACAGCGGGGGCAACCGCGGGGGCGAACGGGCGGCGACCGAGGGGCGAACGGGCGGCGACGGGGAGCGATGGAGAGGGAGAGGCAGGTGCGGAGTGGTGTGGACGTGTGGTGGTCGGGTGCGAAACAGGAGGAGCGGGGCAGAGGAGCCTCTATTTCTCCGTTTCTAAATCTTCGACCGTTGGATCTAATTTAGATCCAACGGTCAGAAAACGTTCCTACATTTGTACATAATAAATGGGTGCGCATGTGATCCTAAATCTATATATATATATATATGCAAAATTTAATAAATTTATCTTTAAAATGATTTTTTAAAAGAAAAATACTGCGGCAACCAACGTTACCTTAACCAAATCATACCTATTCAGGCATAAAAATCATGACCGAACTTCACGTATTCAGTTTGTCATCCCCATGCAACCTCGTCGAGCCCGTGACAACACGTGGCTACCTGAGACATAGTACGCCATCATACACAAAGGAGCCCACGTCCGCATGTCGATTTGCAAGGCGCTTGAAAGAAAAAGGCCTAGATCACGACATGAAGCTCATGATCAACTCCAAGACCCAAACCAGAAACTTTCTGCTGTTGAAATGTTTCAGTTCTTGTCTAAAACAGATTTGAAGTGAAAAGTTCGTGAGGCAAATGATAAGACAACAACAAGGACTTCAAGGTAAAACTTCGACTTCACAAGTTTGAAATTCTTGAGATTTTGATCATCTGAACTATCAACGTGACAGAAAAGTTCACCTGCTAGCATCATGTATATTAATGTAAATCCTAAAGATATCACACGTATTCCTACTGAAAAATAAGTAAAGAAATATGATGACAATGAAAACAGGAAGAAACAATATGATAGTTTTATAAAATGTACCAACAATGAGGCAGTATGTCACCACTGACTCACTGAATGACTGCTGTAGTCTACAGTCTATACTCTATACTCTGATATGTCCATTGTAGATTTTGTAGTATACATTGTATTGTATGTGTATATTACAATGAGGTACACGATCCTCGTCCTATGACCTGTTGATGGAAAAGGTGATGGAAGAGAGGGCAACAGAAGAAAAGTCAGCTTTGCCGCAACTCTGTACAAAATTTACAATATTACTAGCATATACTACATACTAAATCAAAGTTTAGTTACACACAATGGATGGACAATATTACTACTGAAGGTCAAAATACATAGAACCAGGCTTCTTTTGCCAAAACTGCTCCGCCAAGTAGATTTTTGCAGCATTCATGGAAAAGGTACCAAGGCAAAACGATACTCAACTTTCACCTATGAACATGCCAAAATCATATGATCAATGAGAGTGCCCTGATTTCTGAGAATCTTCTTCTTCACGACTTTGAGGTAGACCCAGGACAGAATCCATGTAATGATTGATAGACCTGAATTTAACGAATAACGGGACAAAATCCATCATTGAATAAGATGAAAACTCAAAGCAAGTGGGCTTTGGTGTAGTGGGACAACCAAGAGACTGGATTAACTCCTCTACAGCTAGCACGCGAAACTTTGGAGGTGAGTTAATGGCAATGTTGTCAACTTTGTGCTCATAAATCTTCCCATTCTTATCAAGTTTGAACTCAGATGTGCCATCAAAACGTCCCCGGCTTTCCCACGGGACTCGTGGAATGCCATGAACAGTCCACCTTACCATAATGACACTTGCTACAGGCTGCCACACACTCACAATGTCAACCCACAAGGCCCTGAAAAATAAATTTCCATGGAATCGTAGTCCCCAGAAAATTGACTTATAATTCTCAATGCCAACAAAAGTGTTGAGCGGGTCTTTGAAGACGATATCATCCCTGGTTGAAGTGTGAAATTGTTTAACAAACTTAAAATTTAAGAAAATTCCACAGAAAATCACATCAGCCAGCGATATTATATTAGAAATGCAGCCCCTCTTTTACTTTTTAAATTGTCCCATGATGTCAAAAAATAACCCTACATTTTCAGACACAGGGTAGCATGCAGCGCCCAGCAAGTTGAACAAGCACAAATAACATAGATGCCTCATGCTGCATCACATGCAAACTACATCTTATACAGCATGCACAAGAATCAGTCAGCCATCTAAAATTGTTGGATGTGGCCACTGTCCAGAGTTACTATTTTCATAAAAGCAATAGCAACAAAGATAGCTACATGACCTGATAAGCGCCAAGCAGTGTGAGTAGAAACAATTGATTTTACTCCAATGTTTTCACAAATGAACGAAGAATCTGAACTGATTATGATGGGTGATATCAGGTTTTATGATAAAATTAAGGCACCTTGAATCTAGAAAGCATAAAAAACTGAGCAACCACATTATTCATGGCCGTCCACTTGTCATGTTTAAATCTTAAGAACCGTCAAAACAGCAACAGCACTCTTATTCACTGGAAACAACCTAGAAAGTATATATATATATATATATATATATATATATATATATATATATATATATATACAACTAAAAATCTTTAAGAGAAGGACAAAGTACAGCAAACATCTCATAACTAATACATAACATTACCCACAAACCAAATGGAGGACCAATTAAAGCAAATAACTGATCATATAACAAGTAAATATCACAAGCAATACCTAAGATGAATGTATAGTTCAACAATCATGATAGAGCTACCTAAGTATATTGCCCAATCTGAATTAATAAATCCAACATTTTGGCAACATATTTCATCTCAAGGCTCCTAACTTTTAAAACGATGAGTGTGTTTGCTTGGAGGTGAGTGGTGGCTAACGGGAGTTTTTTTTTTTTTTTTTTTTTTTGCGAACTATGTTTGCTAACATTTTTTGAGACTTAATTATCTAGGTTAGGTTTAAAATTAACCACTTATAACCTCGATCAACCTCCATAATGTTAACATCTGAAACGGAGTTTAAAACAGATTAATGTTAATTTATTTATATAACTTGTCCATTCACCTCCAAACAAAAAAAGATTATGACATATACATCTAGATTAATCTAATAAATAACCAAATAATATTTTAAAATATTCACCTCCATTTACTTAACCTATATTCACATATCTCATTTAAACTATCCTAAGAGCAAGCACAACTGCCAATTTTTTAAGAAGCTACTGATATAGTGACAGATTATCTAACAAGCTTAAATGGGGGGGGGGGGGGAATCTACAGGAGCTCTACAGGGAACCGGTAGCTTAGGGACCGGTGGTAGATTTTAATTTTTTTTAATCAAAATATTTGCTAAGCTACTCAAGAGATACAGACCATTGTTTATACTCTAAGTTCACCTCAATCCCACAGACCCTACTATGTCATTTGGATCGAGGTGAATCACCTCATTCACATATATTTACCCTATTGGGGGATGGTTTTTAAAATATTTGCCTAGATTAACCGGAGTCAAACTTTATCCTTCATTCACCTCTATTTCCCCACTTTTATAAATCTTATTTTTTTGGGTAATAAAGGTGAATGTAAAAATATGAATAATACTTATACCTAATTGGACTTAAATACTCTTAGTTCTCATATCTCTCTAATTTAATCTTTTATTTTATTTTTTAACCTTCATTTACATCAATCCAAACAGATTAAAACTTACTTCAATTCACTCACCTTAGCTTAATATTTATCCAAACAATTTTTTTAAATATTCATCATGATTTATTTCCATTCTATTCACCTTGGTTAATTTCCCGTCACCTTAATTAATTTTTAAAATTTATCCTCATCCCTATTTACTCCGATGCAAACGAACCATACCCAACAGTTCAACAGGCCATTAATTTTCAATATGTTGTCCATGATTTCAGGTCCCAGTTCTATATTCACAAGATAACAAGCAAACAATATTCATAGACTTCAAAGCGCATATTTCTTCGTTGTTCTCCATTTCATTAGGCTCTTAAACAAAGTTCAAAGGAAATCAAGCCAGAAAGCTAACTAACCTGTAAATATCGAAGCTAAGTTCTCGATAGAATAGCTCAGGAAGGTCTTCTCTCAAACACCGAATCGCATATCCCATATTGACATAATAATTCTGCCTCTCTTCGTCCTCTTTCCTCTGCTTCGCAGCAACCGACGGCGAGCTGCTAGGCATCACGGGAGCAGAAAATTGATCCAAAATCCTGGCATGTGAATCCGAATTCGTAAGCTTAACCTCGTAATCTTCTTGAACTCTAGCAGAAACCCTAAATCTCGCATTGAAATTGGCGAATTTGTTATAGTTTGATACCGTAAGTGGAGAAAGGGGTTTAGCGTTCGGGTTAGTATAGAGGATGTGGGTGGTCAGTCCTGAAATGGACATTGACATATTAGTGGGTTATCAATCTTCGTTCTTGCTCAGGGTTTCCGGTTTGGGGAGGATCGGAGGAGACGAATGTGAAGTGGAAAATATGTTTGGACTTAGACTGTGGATAAAATTGCTCCTTTCTTGGACTTTTCCGCTTTGGATCGGATTGAGGACCAGTTTAGCGGATAATTAATTATTATAATATTGTTATAAAATAATTTATTATTTTTTCGTTGATGAACTGACCTTTTCAATTGGTACTAGTATTTTAAAAAACTAAAAAATTATCCGATAACCCTAAATTAAAGTAAAATATATAATATAGATTTAAAATTTTAAAAAGTCACCGAATAATTTTAAATTTTAAGAATTGCATAATCTATAACCTTTTTTTAACAATACTCACTAACTTCCGATTAAATTTTAAAACATTCAAATTTTTAGTTTCAAAAAATAATAATTTTAAAATTCATATTACTAATTCTTTACCTTCATTTTTTTTATCCCTTTCACTCTTCTTCTTTTTTTCTTTTTTCTTTTTATTGAAGAAAACAGTTATTGTTAACTATAATATTCTAGCTTTTTTGTACTTTTATTTATTTTATTTTCATTTAATTTATTTTTTAAATATTTTAACTATAATAATAAGGGCACTTAGAATTAACCAATCAATCTATTATTATAATTATTCATTTACTTTCATTTGATATCATGACTTTAGTATTTCTTTAATAATATTGTATCTATTATATTTGTAATAAGCAACCATATTTATACTTTTTTCTTTCTTTCCCTTCCTTGTTATTCTTCCTTGACACAAAAAAGTAGGGATGACAATTTTTTCCACGGGTTCGGGGCCCTGTCGGGGATTCTCCATTCGGGGAGAGAATTCAAAGATCGGATTTAGGGATTTTTTTTAGAACAAGGCAGGGACGAGTTTGGGGTCCCCATTCCCGGCCCCAAATATTTTTTATATATTTTTTATATAATATATAAATTTTTGTATAGAATATAAATTAAAAGTATAATATAAAAAAAGGATTGAAGATCGGGGATGGGGTCAGGGATCAAGTATAAAGTTGGGTTTCGGAGATCGGGTCGGGTTTTAAGATCGAAAAATAAATCGGGGATGAGAAATAGATCGAGGATCGGGTCGGGTATGGAAATTTGATCCCCGTGGGGATCGGGTCGGGGAATCTCCTATAACAAAAAACATCAAAAATCGAATCGAGTTCGGATATTATTTTTCTTATCGGGTTCGGAAATGGGGATGGGGTCCTCGCCCCGTCGCCATCCCCTACAAAAGAGCTTGACCTAGCCAACAACAACCACTTCAACTCCACTAACAACTGATGTCCTACCATTCCATCCACCAACGATGTCAATATAACCTCAACAACCATTTAGTGCAAGATTGTTCTCTTTCTTCACAAAAGTAGGGACAACAAGGCACTCCACCAACCTAAAGTAAATCTTGAAGATTCAAAATTAAAATAGCCTCCACAACCCTTATGTTTGTTTTTCAATGATTTGCGTGGATTAGAGCACAATTCTCTCACATATTGATTTTGTTTAACTTGACTTACCCTATTGACATATGTGAGTTGGGGTGTTGCTAGGTTTGGTTTGTACTTTATTAACTCCTATTAGGGTGTTATTTCTTCATTTTCAAGTTCAGGGATAACAATTTTATGTGTTGGTTGCTCAATTCAGTATGGATGCTCACATTTGACACAACCTCTATCCACACTAAACGCAAGAGCACCAAGGCAACACAACCATTAGAGTGCATTGTAGGCCTCCTCTAGCTTTTATTTGGTATGCTCTTGTTCTCTCTTTATCTCCCTTCCCTCCCTTTCTGTCTTATTCCTTTCCCCTTCCTCTCTAAGCCATATTAGATATGAATTAAACTTAGATTTTGCAATTTGGAATTTTGACGAATGCGTGCCTTTACATATTTTATACCATTTTTCCTTTAAACATTTTTTTTTATCTATTTGAATAATATGTGAGCTTATTTATATTATTTTTAATTATTTACTTAATTTATAATAATATCATTTATTTACTTAATTTAGAGCTTAAATTTTATTTTCGTATGATTTTGATAACTTGTCGTATTTTGATCATCTTTCACATGTGAATTCGAATTTAGGTAATTTAAACTTTAGTGTAAAGATAAAAATAAAATATCTAATTGCTATTTCTTGTGTTTTTTTATAAATCTAATTACATATGAGTCAAAATTTAACCTAAACTTTTAATTGAAAAAATATATAAAAAAATTGATTAAAATAATTTTAGGAAGTTAATTAATATCTACTTAACTTTATTGTATAGGTATTAATTAAAAGTAGAAGCATAGAGTAATAAATAAAGAAAAAGGAAAAGAAAAAAATAAGATAAGTAAAAAAATAAAAATTAAAGCTGAAGGGGCAAGGCAGAGAAAGTTCAAGAGAAAAGAAAAAGAAATAGAGAGGCATGCTGAGAGCACTAGGGCACAAAGAAAAAGGTAAAAAAGCCAAACGGCCAAACATGCTGAAAGGGCAAGGGTGTGGCTAGATGTAACATCCCAAATTTTACTACTAAAATTTTTTATTTTACATCAAAAACATATAACCAAAATAATTGGGTGTTGCCACTGTAATTGAAATAAGTTAGGTCCACCAATCTATCCTTACGTCAATCACAAAGCAAAAAACATTAAAAGTAAAACAAAGAAAATAGAAATGAGAGAAGCTTTGTTATTATAAATACGAGTTTAGGGATTAACTTCGAATACAATTATAATAAAAATATAGACAAAAGAGATATCATGAAGATAAGAGTCCAAAAAGATATCCCGATAAAAAACTATCCTCCAGATAACATAACTTTAAACCTAAAGCCCTAATACAAAATATCACTCTACCCCATACAAAGTATCATAAGCTGCAAAATCGTTGTGTGGGTCCCCATCAACCTACACACAATCATCAGGGTTGTTTGCTAGTGGGAATGACTAACACTCATAAAAAGGATAGTTAGTACACTTCGTACTGAATAAGGTGACAATATTGTTAAGTTAGAGATATAGACATATACATGCATTTACAGTAGATAATAAGTACACATGCAAAAATACAAAAAATACCACAAGGTAGTTACCAATCTAGGACTCATTATTAGATATAATATTGTTTATTCTTTTATTTACATTGAATCCAGGAATCCCACTATTCTTAAATTGGTGTAGCGGTCTAAAATACTTCTCAGGAACAACACAGCTGAGCCATTATTATCATCTGGTAGAATGAACCCAACATCTCTCAACATGAAATGCTCTTGAGCCACTATTCTTAAATCGGTGGAACGGTTTAAAGCACCTCTTAATATCAATACACCTGCACCACTATTATTGTCTGGTGGAACAAACCCAACATCTAAGTCCTACCTCACATACTCTTCTACTTTAAATCATTAATATATTATCCATTAGTGTACTTATCTCAAATCATATTATTCTTCACGTTGATTTTAGGGCTCCACTATTCTTAATCTGGTAGAATGGACTCATGCATCTCTCAAGTTAAAATTCTCCTAAGTCATTATTATAGTTAGATGGAACAACCGTAACACCTTTTAGGATAAAATGCTCTTGAGCCACTATTATCGTCCGGTGGAATGTACCCAAAATCTAATGCATAACGAAATGAATGGTTTCAAAAATACACTATTTTATGTAATGTTATAATAATAAACAAATGATGAAATCTAAATTAAAGATACAAATGAATGATCACACAAAGTAATTCTTCAAACTAGCTTTAAAAGCCTCACACAAATAATTCTCAAATGATCTCTAATGAAGAAATACAAAGTAAACATCAACAGATAACTCTATACAAACCCACACATGAAAGGTAGAGAGGGTTTCTAAATTATCACTCATATAGATAAGATAATTTAGAGAGATATTTAGTTTACAACTCACACAAATAACGTAAATATAGATAAAAGAAACTCACACCGGGTTTCAATAAGAGAAACCCCAATTTTATAACTCAATTCAACTATCCTCAAATAATGAGTTTACATGGGATATTTATAGGATAATAAGTAACTAACTCAATAATAAGATAAATTAAATCTAAATAAGATAAATACTATTAATAAAATCATTATTCATAATACTATGTACATGAATAGTAATCCACTTAAGCCTATGATAATAATAATTAAATCCTAACAAAATCTTAAAAGGATAAAATACATCATAAGATAAAAAATAAACTTTATCTAATTTCTTAATTATTAAGGAAATAAATTAACTAACTAATATCCTAACATAATTATCAAATAAGTGAATAACAACCATCCGTTTTATAGATGTTGCTCAATCCAACGAGTATACGACCCAAATGTTTATGTGTAGGTCGATGAGGACCAAGTGGATGAATTTGTAGCCCTTGATGCTATATATGTGGATGAGTGATTTATTTGTATTAGGGTTTTGGGCGTAGAGTCATGTTATTCGGATAATAGTTTTACTCGGCTACCATTTTTGGATTCTTAGTTCCATGGGAGTCATTTTGTTGTATTTTGATATTTGTAATCGGAGTTGATTTCCAAATACTTATTTGATATTATTAAAAGTTTTCTCGTTCCTTCTTATCATATTTTAAAATTTCTAATCGATTTGGCCTTGTAATTGACGTAAGGATGGTGAGGTAAGCCAGACTTATGTTAATTACGACGGTAACACCCAACTATTTGATTATATGCTTTTGCTTAAAACAAAATTTTTCAGTAATAAATTTTGGGGTGTTACAACTTCTCTATGATAGATGCAACACAACCCAATATTTTATTATTATTGTTTCTACAAAAATAAAAATGTTTAGTAATAAATAGATTGTTACATTGACTCATTATATTGGCGCACTAATACTACACTTTTGTAGGTGATCTATTATAGGTACTAGATGAGGATGACATCACTTTATATGATAGTGTGCTTGGGTAGGACTGATATCTTTTTATAAAGGCAAGGTCGTAGATTATGAGCTATTCGGTAGTGCTTTCGAGATCTTTTGTATTCTAAATATTTTGAACTCTCAAGTCCTTTGCTCCCTTTTTGTTATATTCCAGATATCTCCATTAACATTTATCTTGATATATATATTCTGCTTGTTTTCTCTTTTCATGACTTGTCTATAAACTATTTTAGCCTTATCCTTAGCATGAGAATGGTAAGAATATCAAACTTGTGCTAAGAACGGTGGTAACACCCATGTTTTGTTTTCCTAAAAATCTATTATTTTAAATGTTTTTTTTTTCAAAAATTCGAGGTGCTACATTTGTATTGTTCAAAGAACACTTTACTAGATTACAAGCTTGGTGTGATCATACATTGGAAATTATGGAATAATATACTACTTATAATGCCAATGCTCAACCTAGATCTAGTGTTGAAGCCACAATGAATATTATGAATCGTTTAGTAGCTGATTATGGTTTGTTAAATGGCGGTGACTTGGGCAATTTCAATGCTTAGGGGGAACTATTGGTAGAGGATTTCATAAAGTCTTAGAATCGATAAGAGCTAGGAGTAAAAGTTATATGGGTCTTGCATGTGATATCGTTTGGCTAAAGGATCTAACATTTTGATATATAACACCTCAAATATCTAATGATGGAATATATATATCATACTTTAAGGTAATGAACAATTTTAAGTTTTTTTTTTATTTGCTAAAAGTATATACTAATTTATTCCTAAAAGACATTTTTCTCTACATTCTCTTAATTTGTGTGTATGATTACATTGATTGCATTGACATAACACATATGCATGCATGTATCCTAGAGGAAGAACAAATGCATTATAGAGGAAGAAAAGGGATTTTTACTTTCAATGTATATGGTTTATTGTGATTTTGACATGTTTTTACTTTTATATATGTTGACTGGGAGGGATCGCCACATGACACGTGCATTTTTCTTCATGTAATTGAGAAACCATTAATGAACTTATCAAAGCCACTTGAAGGTATTTATAAAAAAATTATTCTATGAATTTAATACATGTAATTAATATTTGTTTTTTGTTGTTAATAAGTTGATAATACTTGGCGGATAAAGGATATCCAAATAGAAAAGGGTATTTGGCACCATATCCAAAGATAAAATACCATAGTGTCTCAATTTCAACAGATGACACCAACAAATGCTCTAGAAGCCTTCAATCATGCTCTTTGTAGTTGTATTGAAAGATCATTCGAAGTTTCGAAGACAAAATGGAAATTATCAACTAGAATGCCAAAGTTTAGTTTAGAGACACAAATTGTTGTGATAATGGTTGCATTTGCAATGCACAACTTCATTCGAAATAATTCACAAGAGGAGTTAATATTTACTATGCCGGAACAACATTCAGACTAGGTACCTAATGATGACACTTTTATGATAGCGGTACAAGTTCTACTAACTTGGGAGAACATTTAATGAGATAAAGACAATTTGTAATAATATTACGAATATGATATGTTGTGTAAGAATACGTACTATAAAAAACCTAGGAAATTTTTATAATGCATGCAAACATTTGCGTTTTTTTCTTTTAGATGCATTAAATGTTGTGATGGTTATTTATCTTTATTACGATATTATATTTTTTTCCATTAATACATTATATGGTATAATATAAAGATGTTGATTTATGCTAATAGAAATGATTCCTGTTATAGTAACAACATTATTATAATAATAATAATCATCATCGGTGGCGGCAACAACAACAACAACATCACAAATAATAATAATAATAGTAGTTCTAATAATAATAATAATAATATATTCTCAAATTAAAAGAAATAAGAGGAAGAATAATATGTGTATATGTGCGTGTTACTATTATAAACATGTCCTTTTATATCATTTTATATATTTCAGCTACTTAAACAACTAATCATTCCAAACACTTTTATTATCATTGAATTTATAGAATTTTCATGACATACTTTCTAATACAATCAAAAATATATTTAAAGGCATACATATCTATTGTTTATTTCTATAAAGATATAAATATTTATGAATTTTATATAAATATATAAATTTTTAGAATTTATTCTCATTAATAAATAAATAATTTAAAAATAAATAATTTAAAGCATAAACTTTTACATTTTTTTTATTATGACATAAGTGTTTAGATTTTATTCATATTAACATATAAATAATAATTATATAAATTATCAAAAATTTTAAAATATTATATCTTAATAGACCAAAAATCTAATAATTTATGTCTTAATGAAATGTTTTTTTTTTTTACCATTTTATAAAAATAAACTATAAACATTTGTACTTTAAAACAGTCTTGAATATAAATTATTTTCCACAAATAGAAAATCGGGTTCATGCTTTGAGATTGGCGCCTTCTGTTCAGTTCACCAACCGTAGTCCATAAGCCAGCCGGCTGCCACTACCTCTTTCCTCCAATTTCTAACTAAACTAGGGTCCATAATTGAAAGAAGTCAAATTCGTCCTTTTGCAATTGCAAATTTGCAGTTGCAGTTGCAACTCTTTGGCCATCTGCTGTGTACTCCTTCTGGCGTGTCTACTAAACCATGAACCCAATTCCATATCAAAACGCTCCGCCCCCGCCCCCGCCCCCCACCAATTGGTTTCCGGTCATACCCCCAAACCCACCACCGTCCAGTACTTTCTGGAATTACACCAACGTCCATGATCGTCTTAGAGAGCTTCATGATACTCTTACTCTTGCGAAAGCAATGTACGTGATTCTACTTCTAATTTCTCACTCAATTTCTATTAGCAAATTCCATTTTCATACCCCAATAAGTTAAAATGCTCACTTTTAACACGATTTTATGTGTCTATTTATTCATCTTCCAGGAATAAAGAGTTAGAAATGTTAAAGAAGGTAAAAGAGGCAAAAAGATGCGTGGGAAATGAGGCTAACGGAGGGTCGGCTGAGAGCTTATTTCCTCTGGATGATTTTTTGAAGCATATAGAGGATAATAGGATTGATATTGAAGCGCATGAGTCAGTTGCAGTTGAGGCTGCGAATGAATTGTTGTCGCGATTGCGATGTATGCTCGAGCCTTTTAAAGTTATTACTGATGAGACGGTTCCTTGGGAGGAGAAGTCTGCCGCTGTTAGAATGGCTGATAAGATTAAGAAGTCGAAAAGGAATAAGTTTTGGAGGAAAAAGAAGAGGAAACGTGTTGCCCAAATGATTGCTAAAGTAGGTGTTTTTTGGAGGATTGTCGTATGATCTTGAACCTTATGTCTCTGTGCAATCTTTGCTGTTGTTTGTGCCTTTAGATTCAGCTAATGTTGTTAAAGGGTATACTTTATTTTTGTTTGTAGGAGCGTGAACAGTTTGAAGAACTTGATCGAGAAGCAGATGAATGGAGGGCTAGAGAAATTGCCAAGATTATAGCACGACGCAAGGTAATCTACCTTGAATATCTGAGGAGGGCTCTATCACTGTAGGATATAAAGAGGATTTGTCTAGAATTGAACTATTCTTTCATTTTCTTGTGTGAATATTGTTATATATATATGTCTGAATTCGATTGGTCTTGCCCTAATCTAGGAGAGTGAGCTTCTTGTGTGAGAATGCCACCTTCGAAGGAGGCTAGACATGTTCTTTGTGGTCATTTGAAGCAGCAGTATCCGAGTCAAACTGTAGCAACCTTCTTGTTTTGTCTTGTTTCGCCTACAATTGATCTTCCATATTTCTGGTCCGTGTGTGATATGAGGGATTCGGTTTCATTTTTGGTTTCTTGTCTATGGTTTTCCACCTAAATAAATGAAGTGAAAAAAATATCGCAGCTATTGAATATTATTTAGTGTACTGAAGTCCAGCTAGATTAGAAAAAAGTTATGTTTTCCTGCATGAATGAGACTGCACTTTGCTTGGTGGTTTAATATATGTTATCCATGCTGATGCCAAGAAGTCTGTTTTCTTACTAATATGAGTTCATGATTGGATGCAGGTAGAAAAAATGAAGGAAATTGCAAAGCAAAAGTCAAAAGAGGAGAAACAGAGATTGGAATCTGAGGTGTGACGTTTACATTTGTTTTTGCTTGTAGTTGAACCAATATGTTGTGCTGTAATTTTTCTTTCAATTCACCTACTTTTACAAAACCTTTCAGCTTGAGCTTGTATTGATTGTGGAGAAGTTGCAAGAGTTGCGGTCTATGAGGATTGAGAAGTTGAAAAAGCAAGGTAAATCTTTGGTATTCTTTGATGCTAGTTACCTTAGTTGTGCAGTAAACATGGCTTCTTAAGCTTGCTGGTTATCTGAGCTGTGTCATAGACATCATTGCTTTTGTTTTGCTTCTAATTTTCCAGCAACAACCTCCTAGATTAAAATATTTTCTTACTCAATACCAAGCAGTTTTTTATTATGCATTCCAGTACCCTGAGGCATGCATGCTCCTATAAGCTAATGTGTTGCTTATCACATATAAGATCACAGATCAATTGATTTGGTGAAATGCTTCACCTATGCTGTTCATCATGAAATACTCCATTGACTCATGTGTGACTCAAGGTGAAGTAGATTTCTGTCCAATTCTTGTGAATACTTGGCCAAAACTATTAACTCATGAATTATTGATGGGATCGTTTCACTAACTGCAAAATTTTTGCCTTTGTATTTCCAATGTTATATCATGGTTCTAGTTACATGGTGTGCAAACATAGCTGCTTAGTTGAGAATTTTGATTTTGTCTTTGCTGGAACAATTTCACAGGACATTTCCTTCCAGAAGAAGATGACAAATTTCTAGAGAGAGTGCAAGCTGCAGTTGAGGAAGAAGAACGGCAAGCGAGGGCTGCTGCTGACACTGATGCTGCTAAAGATGCCATTGCCACAGCTGAGGAATCACGGAAACTTATTCATGGCGGCAGCTCAGATCCCAAAGATGAAAATAGCAAGGGTGAGGTCAAGGAAAATCAGGTCCAAATCTTGCAGTGTGGAAATGAGGGAGGCTCTGCTACAACCATTAAGGAGTCTGGAAACCAAGGATCAGATGGACCCAGTTATGGAACATATGACTATGTTCCTAATTTACCTCTGGAGTTCTATCATTATTATCATGGAAGTAACACTGACATGGGTACTCTTATTGAGGTATGCATATCTATTCTACTTAGACACAATGCTGAGTAATGGTTATGCTGTCTCTTGTCTCCTCGCTGTTCTCTTGGAGATCATTTGATGAGCTCTATATGCTTTTCTCTATTTGTGAACATGATAGGTGTTACTTTTGGATAAGTTGACTTCTTTGGATGGAAAGTTTTGTCCTCATGTTACTTTAGGCAGTTGCCTCGATTTCGTTTGAGACTAAAGAACACAGTATTAAAACCAAATTCTTGATCCGTTGAAGAGGGGAAAAAATCTACAAGGTCAAATATTGTGCGTTTGTGGACTGGGGTTTGAGAATGAAATGTCTGCCATGAGTTCCTTTTCTGCATCCATTGCTGCAGGAAGCATTATGGTCTTGGATTCGAAAGTCTTTGATGCATAACTTCACCAGAATAGCCACTGTGTCTTGCACTTTCCCACCTACATTTTCTGCTGGGTGCTAATTATGATGAAGCAGACTTATGAATTTGAAGCCACGACTTGCAGGTTAGAAGAACATGGGATGCATACATAAGACCCGGAGGAAGGTGAGAAAGCCCACAATTCTTTCTCTTTTTCTTGTTCATGCATATCTTAAGTACACTAGAAAACCAATGAGCTTCAGGACTTTGATGCTTTATCTTGATATATAAGTTAAAGGTAGGAAAGAAGTTAGGCCTGTTTAATTTTCTAACAAATATCTCTCTGGCAGTGAGCTTGCTTGTCCAAGGATATATCTTTCTGACTAAGAAATGCTGATAACTTGTTTTAGTTTATGCTCTCTACTCTATTACATGGGTTCTGCAATGATGCATCATTCCAATTTCATGGCTGTCAGTTGCCCCTTGTTTTATGTTTTGAATAGACAATCACCCATCTGTTTCAGATTCTAGTACAATATTTTCACATTTATTCCATGCATTACAGCCGCATCCCTGGGCACTGGGTTCAACCACCAACTCCTGCAGATGCAATATGGGCATCCTATTTGGTTCAGCCTAAATGACAGGTTGCGCAGCTGGGCAAAACTGATTATCCTGGTGATTATGGCCTGCTTAACTAATTTATTATGGTACTTTGGACTACTGGCTACATGAACGGTGGAGCTTTGCCTTTTTTTCTTTGTACATGCTGCCCTAGTTAAGTAAACAGTGGCTATTATTGCATTCTTATGGATTCTTGTTGCCACTGTATTTTGTTTAGTATATATGCACAAAACTATGCTAGTAGGGGTTCTTGAATGATTGGTACGTAAAAGATTACAAGAAAGAAAAATCTATTTCCCAACAAATAGGAAAATATCAATATTGTACACGTTGATAAGATTTATTGAGAAGCAAAGGTATGGAAATGTTTAATGTTTATCTATTTCTATTTTCTCTTATTGATTCCAAACTTGAGTAATTGACATAGAGATCAATTTTATTTAAGATCGAAAATGGAAAGTGGATTTCATGCCAAACAAGTAGTAATTATGTTTATTTTTTTCACTTTCTTTTCCCAGTAAGTGTTTGTATAATGTTCAACCTCAGCAATCATTCCGAGCCTTTGTGTAGTCTTCTCGTGGTGTATGGATGCTTTTTATTCTTGTATTTGTATTTTGGTTGTTGTAGGACTGAGAACATCAGCACTAAGATGAAAACCATGGTCGTGGTGGATCAATGATCATCATGTAAAAGGACAACTGTAGCAGCCAAATGATATATGAGGTAGATAATTTAATGTGTGGGTTGGTAAACAATGACTTTAATCACCTGTGAATTGGTAAGACTATGAGCAGGCAATCAACTTTCTGGCTGAACCAAAAGAGTTCTTTAGCTACTATGATTGAACTGTTAGGATAGTTGGTCTGCACCGAAATGAATATGGTGGAATCTTTTTTGGCTTTGGCACGAGGCTTTTAGTTTGGTCGAAGTTGCTAGTATGTAAAATAAGACTTCCAGACAAAGCTTAGCTTACTGCGAACTAACATACAGATTAGTATTTACATATAAATTTATATTTTTATGTTTGGTCTATATTGAGGAAGAGGAGAGAGATTCTATTCTAGTGTTGACTTTTTTATGTGAGAGTAAAAAATAGAGTTGAGGAGATACAATTTACTATAAGCATTTGCAACATTGAAGATATTGGAGGCCATTTTCTTTTCTTTTTATGATACTCTGCAACATTCGTTACAGAAGAAGGAATTGAGAGTCTCTCCAAAAGTGAAGAGCGAAAAAGTAGGGAAAGAAAAGAGAAGAAGAAGGGAAAAAAAGGGGGAGGAGACAAGGGCTGAGGTGGAGATATGCCTAGCACAAAAGAAAAGGGAAAGATGGGGAGGGGGTGGGTTGTGAAAAAGACTACAAAAAAAGGAGGTGGTTCACATATTTGGCAGGTTGATTTTTTTATTATTATATTAGATAATGTTGGTGGGGTTTATATTAGTAGAATAGTATATTATATTATTATAAAAAGTATGAATGTGAAGGTAAAAAAAGGATGAGAGGTAAAATGAAAAATAAATATTATTTTATTATTAATTAGTGTATTAAAGAGTATAATGTGAGACAAAATAGGAGATAATGTTTTGGATGGTCTACAGTGCAATTACTAGATTTATTCTTTAGTTAAAGAAGTAGATAGTAAAGGGAAGAGTAGCTCCTTTTGGCTCATTTAATATATTTAATACCAAACAAAAGGTATTTCCCACTTCACAAACACAACTTCCTATCATAATATACTCACTATGAAATAAGGAATTACTCCATTTCATACTTTTTGAAATTAAATCGGTTTTTGGATTGATATCTTTGGTGTTTGACTAATAAGATTAGTGATTTAAATTGATGGGTTAATGGTATATATTAATTTTTTAAAAAAATATGTAGAATGTTGAAAAACCCTTCTTTAGAAGTTATGGAATAACAAGAATCATGTCTAGAGAGAAGTGGATTTCTAGAATCATTCCAAAACCAACCTTAGAGATGCAAACTCAACCTTCTCTACCTCTGTTACCTTGTTTGTGGATTTCCTACCAAGGGGATTAACAATGCTATCATCGACGTCTCTTCCAAGCTCATAGAGCCATAAAATTTCTCATGAGCAAAATTGAAGTTGGTGGGATAGAGAATGGCATTCAATGACTTCACTATTTGGCAGACGAGTAGTGGTTAATGAATTGTAAGATAAACAAATGTGAGTATAATATTCTATCCCAAAATCCTTCAAATTGTATGCATAATAATGTTGATATAAAATGAGTTTTGATTGTAAAATGGGCTTGAAATTATAATAAAAATGTAAATTTCAGGCATACCGATCGATTGGTATACTGAGGAATTTACATTCTGGTTTACGACAAATCAGTCGTTTAGTTTGTCCAAACTAATCGATTGGTTGTTTTGTGATTTTAGATCCATTTATAATTTTGATTCAAATTTCTCTTTAATGTTTATAAAAATTTCTAATTAGAGTCTAATTATGCTAATAAGCATGCTTTAGTGTTCTAGGATTATTTTTACATTATTTAAACCATTACATAATTTTAATTAGCCACATTTTTTCTAAAAGGCACTTTTGAGGTAAGTTTTACTTTTTCTCTTCCCCCTCATCTTTCCCTCTCTCTTTTGGCCTCTAGGGCTGCAAGAATGCCTTTGTGTACTATCTCTTGACTTGCCAATCCACTGTCATGCTCATTCCTAATTGCACTCAACATCCCACCACCCCATCAAGTAAACCCTCATATCTTGGTTGTCCATACTCAATTGTATCACTCTCATCCCCCTTTCTCATGAGAATGTCGACTCAGCCTAGCTTCTATACTTCTCATTCTGACCTATTTTTATTCCTCACTCAGTGCTCTTGCTGTCTTCTCCCTTCTCTTCATGAAAAATTTCCCCAAGTATTGAACACCCCTTAATTTTACCTCTTTCACTCTTTGCTGAGAAAAAAAACAGGGGCTTTCTTTGATTTTCTCCCTTCCTTGTGTAAGTATTGGGTTCCTTTCCCTTCTTCTAATTTTGGTTTTAGTTTTCTTCTGCTTTCCTTAAGTAAGGAAGAATTAAGGTTGAAAATTTTAGCTCTTCCCTGACACCCTATTTTTTTAAAGAAAGAAATGTGGTATTTTTTGTCCTCCTAATTTTTCTTGATTTTAATGGAGTTTAAAAGATGATTTAATGGTTTTTACTTTGATTTTCTTAGGAATCAAAGTCTTGTTAGATAAGCCATGAAGTAAGAGTTTTGTGCTAGAAGAATTGCTTCAAGGTAAGACATTCTTATCTTTACTATAAATAGGGTTCTGTGGTTTATTGGGGTTCTATGTGTTGGTGTTTATCTTAGTATGATGTGATGGTGTTCCATGATCTGAGCATGTGTTGGTGTTTATCTTTAATTATGATTTCAACTATGATTGACTTGATTTAATAAGGATCATCATGACGGTATTTAGAGACTTGAATTTGGTTAAGTTTGGTGTTATCTCTAAATACCTAATTGGTGGTTTTTATGCTTTGTGATGTGTTTGGTGTAGTACTTAAAAACACCTAAATGGTGACTTTAATGCCTTGTGATGTGTTTGGTGTTGTCACTTGGAAACATCCGATTTGGTTATGTGTGGATTTTATTATAATTTTGTGATATCACTTGAAAATATAAATTAATGGTTTAATATTTTGTTTGAGCTTTTTTCTCTGGTTTTCAGGGTAGCTGCTAGGAGTTAGTGGGCGAGTCGCCCTTGGTTATACTTTTCACTCAGTATCTATTTCCTTCTCTATTGGGTTGTGATTGATAAGGGGTTATGTGCATAATTTTGAGGTATAGGATTATATTATGGCAGACCGACATGACATCAATGTTTAGCTCAGGTGGGTAAGGTCTCCCATTACAAGCCCTTTGGCGTTTCATATTATCCATTGCTTAGATGGGTGTGGTATCTCAACTTTTTAGCTATCGTGGCGGAGACATTCAAGGTGTAGTGGGTGAAGTATCTTAGTACAAGCCTCCTTTATGTAATTCGACCACGTGCAGTGTGTGTGGTATCTCAATTTATGATAGGTGCACTCGATGTGTGGTGGGTGTGGTATCCGCGAAGAAAGCTCATTTGATGTATCATGACCTTGTGTGATGGGTGTGGTATCCTATTGTGATTATTTATGTTACTATGACTTTTGTTCATGGTGGATAATTAGGTATGGTTAAACGAACTATCTTATTAACCAAAAATTATGTGGTCATTAAATGAGGAATTCTAATATGATTTATATTGTATGGATCACATATATTTATTATATTTTATACTTTCATGATTTCCATGCAAGCATGTCTTGTTGCACTTGAGTTGTACCGATATGATATTACCATGCTGTTATATGCTTTCAATGTGCTGCATGAGCCTTACTATATTTTAGGCAATATGTTTTTACCAGTACTTCACCATACTGATATTGTACTTGTGTGGTCACTGTGATCATCCGACTTCTGGTCTGGGGAGTAGAAGACGATTTGTAGAGTTACGACTCTCAGTTAGAGTATGTTGAGGGTGATGTCATGGGTCATTATTAGACCATTGTTTGGGGTTGGATATTTATGTTTATTCCTAAGAGTTAAGCAAACTAGTTATAAGTATTTTGCTCACTGCGTTGGAAAGTTTTTGTATTTTCAGTTATTTGAACTCTTGACTCGATTTCCTGTATTGGTTTTTATAACACTATCAAGTTCATTTTATCTATAATATTACTCTGGTCTTTTTTATCTTGTTCTGTCATGTTAATGATGAGCATGTATCTTTCGTTTATTGTTCTATTTTGCTTTGCATCAAGTATGAGTTAGGTGATGATCATACCTCTTTCATGGCTGATATGACGGTAATATTCTCGAGTTTTATTTTTCAAACGCTTCCGCATTGTTTTAAAAATAAAATTTTCTAGTTAAAAAATTAGGTGTGTTACAAGTTGGTATCAAAGCCTATGGTTTTAAATTCCGAAGTTGTTTTTTGAAGATGATTTTTTTTGGTTTCATCCAAACGTGTGGAATCCGATTTAGTATGTGAGTGAGCATTGGTTCGGCTTAGGAGTTGGTCTTTATGTTATAGAATCGGACTACTTTCTAACCTTATGTGTGATGTGCTACCTTCATGTGTACTAATGGTGTAGTTAGTATTTGATTCTTTTCTGTCACAACTTAGTATTCTAGGGTTTCGATGGTTGCTAATCGGTGCTTTGAGCATTTCAAGGAGGCGGTTGGAATGCTCATAGAGTGCCAAATTTAGTGTGAGGAGGCTTCGCCACCACCTCCTTTTTTGGTGTCGCTACCAGATGATTGGCTTCGTTGGGTTGATCTTCACCGCCCTTCAATCTTTGAGGATCAGGACGACCTGGATGTGTTAGAGCGTTGGCGGAGGGATTTTGAGAATATCTTTGCGGCCAATGGTTGCCCAAAGGATAGGCAAGTGGACATCGGGGTGCTCCATCTACGGAGTTGTGTTGACGAATGGCGGAGATGTCAACAACTGAGGGGAGCCACTACAGACCAACGGGAGACCTTTGTTGAGATACTTAGGGCATGGTTCTACCCTACTCGCTTAAGGATGGTGGAACATTTATTAAGGTGGATCATGGATTTCCCTCATAACCATGTGAATTGTCCTTTTAATGGCTTGCTCTCAAGATCTTCAACGTTATTTATAAAGTATATGAAAGTTATAACCCCCTAGCATCTATATGTCCACTTCCTCTGTCATCATTCTCTAGGGTCTCATAAAAGTCTTCGATAATCATTTCTAATGCTTCTAAATTCATTTAATACTCAATAATTTCCTCCCACACTTCTCCCCTTTAATTTACTTGGCATGACTTGTAGATCGTGATGAGCATGTATAGTTTTAAAAATTGGACCGGTAATCAAACCAGTATCATAAATGATTTATTGGTTTAGTGGTTAGACAAATGGTACACATTAAGTTAAAAATGTAAAATATATAAATAATTAAACTATATATGAATTTGAACGACGTCCAACTGCTTTTTTAAACGATTCGGCTAGTTGGTTTTTTGACTGGTTTATCGGCTTTCATTGGTCCAATCGATTTTTACTAGTTTCGAGATTCTGAGAAACACTACATGAAATTTGGCCAGTCTGGTCCGATTTTTAATACTACGTGAGCATGCATCGGAAGTTTAAGGAATTAATCTTTCCTTGTGTAGCAATCAAGTGCCTAACAGTAACACTTGGAGAGTTGGTCATGTTAAAGAAGTTTGAGTCCCATGCTAGTAATAAACCCCCTAAACCCCCTTTGATATACTTGGCACGACCTATAGACTATGATGAGCATGCATTGGAAGTTTAAGGAATTAATCTTTCCTTGTATAGTAATCAAGTCCTTGGCACTCGTAGAGTTGGTTATGTCAAAGAAGTTTGAGTCCTATGCTAGTAATAAACCCCCTAAACTCCCATCAGTCTTGCTACCATCCATCTCGTGCCTTCCTCGTTCTAGATCTTTTTAATGACAACATCTTCATCATTACTAATCTTTGTCTCTAGGAAACATACAAAATTAGGATTCATCTTTCGAATTAGTCTTTGAACAATTCCTTGTTTGTGCTTGCAGCACAACCGTCTCACATTCCATGATGTAGCCTTTATTGCCACCTAGCTTGGTAAGATTTTTCATGCAAGCATAAGACTTAAGCCATTTGATCATTAGATATCACTTTGACATCAGTTCTCAATGAACTTAAGTCTATAGGGGTACGAACTAGTCTTGTACTTCATGTGATTGTCTTTGATGCCAAAATAATTCATGGCATAAGTTTCTCTAACTCCGAGGAGTTTATTGCAATCTTTTATTTGTTTTTTGCCTTTGATATGGATGCGAATTCAAGAAGTCTACATTTCAAAGTTATGGAATTCAACCAATATATGTCATAGCAAAGGGAAAGAAAAATTAAATTATAACTAAACAAATATCATATATTTTGACAACTTTGTCATAGACAACACGCTCTAAACTTTGAGTATCTTCTTCTCCATACTTTATATAATGATTCTCCATTCATGAATCCATATGTGATATCCTTGATAGAGTGAAACAATGGTGCCATGGTGGATGTTCCCTCTATAAGAAGATTTGAGCTTTTTCTTGAACAAACTAAAGTAGATCACATTGTAAAACTAGACTTATATATGTGTGCATATATATAGACACATATGCATACATACTAAATAATGAGAGCATAACATGGTCAATATCAAAGTAAAAAAATGAAAAAAAAGCAAACAATTATTAATGTATTAAAAGAAAAATCATCCTACTTCCTTTCATATTCTCAAAGGGTGCGGGTATGGCATTAATCAACCATTCCATTGTTTAACATTATGGTTTTTCTTTACATCAATCCATTTAATTTATAATTAAGTTTTTAGAGTTAATTAAAAAAATATTAAATCACAATGACTCTTAATGCATTGAAAAAAGTAGATAAATCAAGTTCTATCATATTCCCAAGCATGTAAGTTTTGTCGATCATCTAAATGATTATTCCTTTGTTTTAATGTCTCATTGAAAATAGTAGGCTTGTTCATTAATGAGCTCATTTGAATCTCTAGATAACACTGTAGAATTAGCTCAATGTTCATCTCCTCGAGCTCCTCTAATTACCACAACCATAGAACTCATAGAATGTGATGCCTTCCTATTCATCATATTTGCCATTATGTTAGCATTACCCTCATGGCCCTAATCCTAAACCAACTCAAGCCATCTCTCCTACCTCATATTCAGCTCTTGTTGAGTGAATATGTACTTGATGCTTTTGTAGCGATATAGAACTTACATTGAATCCTATATAGGTAGCGTCTCCAAATCTTCATGGCGAATACCATAAATGCTGACTCCATATCACGTGTCGGGTATTTCTACTTATGATTCTTTAAGTGGTGTGAAGCATAAGCAACTACTCTCCCATACTGTATCAACACACAACCCAACTCATGTTTTGAAGTTACTATATAACTCAGACCCATATGAACTAGAAGGTAGAGTTAAAATAGGTGATGAAGTAAGATGACACTTCAACTCTTAGAATGCTTGCTCATAATCATCATCCCACTAGAATCTAGTCATCTTATTAGGAGGTTTGTTGAGGGACAAGCCACGCTTAAGAAGTCATGCACAAATCATCTGTAAGAACCCACCAAAATTTAGAAGTTGTAGACCTCAGTGTCACTTGTAAGGGCTCTCTAATCTAACATTGCCTGAATTTTGAGTGGATTAACTAAATCTCTAGATGCACACGCTATATTCCTTAGAAAAGTAATCTCTCCTAGCCAAAATTCACACTTAGATAGTTTGACATTAAGCTTATGCTCTTTAAGGGTTACCAGTATCATCCATAGAAGTTGTTTATGCTCTTCTCAACCGCAAGAGGAAACCGAGATATCATCGATGAAGACCATAAAAAACTAATCCAGGTACACTTGGAAAATTTAATTCATAAGATATATAAACATAGTTGGTGCATTGGTGAGCTCAAATGATATCATTGCAACCTTATAGTTTTCATACCAATTACGGATAAAAATCTTTGGAAAATGGAGTACAGAGTTGATGGTAATTGAGCGCATATCAATCTTCAAGAATACACCCTCTCCTCAAAATTGATCAAATAAATTCTTGTTTGGAGTTACTTATTAAAAGTAATTATGTATAATAATTGCTTATATTAAAAAAAATTTAGCCTAAAAAGTTTATAAAATAAGTAGTTATCATAAATAACTACTTCTTATAAGTAGCTCCAAACATATGTTAAATCATCAATCCTTGATAGTGGGCAATGTTTCTTCATTGTTATTTGATTCAACTTTTTGTTATCTATACATAATCTCAGACTTCCATCCTCCTTTTTGATGAACAAAACTAGTGTTCTCTATGGGGACATACTAGGATGCATGTAGTAATTTGCTAAAAGCTCCTCTAATGGAGCCTTAAGCTCTCTAATATCTATTGGAGACATTTGGTAGGGTGTCCTAGACATAAGCTCTACTTCTAGAACCAGATCTATAAAGTTCACCTAACACACATACAACACGCACAATATCTATTCTAGGAACGCATTAGAAAAATCATGCGCAACTGATATCTCTTCTAAGGTTGTAACATTAGCTTTCGAATCTTATACACTTCACAAGGACATCGAATGCCCTTTCAAACTAATGAAACAATGGTGAGGGTGGGCATAACCTTTATAATGGGCTTAGGCTTGTATCTCCGGTAAGATATCCTAGCACCACTAAAATTTCATCTAAGAACATAGCACTCTTGAGCACAATCTAAGACTTCTTAATACTTCCCCAATCATGTCTATACCTATTTTGAGACCAAAATCCTATTAGGTCTATGAAATTCTCTACCCCACATCATAAAACAATTGAGTAAATGTAATAAAGTCTCCAAAAGCTAGCATCACAGATGTATTAATACTAGTAGTAGGCAACATATCAGCTCTATCAACAAAAGCATAAGATGCAAATGAATATGGCACACCATTATTGAACAACACATAAACTGGCAAAGAATAGATAGTAAACATACTAGTGATAACATCAATATGATGGGTTGCCACTTATCACATTTAGGCCTCCACCTAATAGACCACCCCCAAAACCACCAACTCCCCGAGCCCAACCACTAATTTCTCCCTATAAAGCATATCAAGGTACCCATACCTTGCTCTGGCTCACTTGACTCTATGCATTGACAAGATTTGGAGGTGTTTGCTTGCTGATGTTGCTAAAAAGAAACTGGAGCCCTTGGTTGATATTGACCCCTCTGAGTTATATCCCTTGAAGTTGTGTAACACTCAAATGATCTATGCCCCCATCCTACCATAGACTTTATGCTTAATGAACTCTCTAACACAATCTTAGCTTAGATTGTAATACCATAAAATTTTTATCTAATCTTAATATCGATTAATTACTATTTTAACCTACTTTAAATTCCAATTTTGGATCATATATATATAGAGTTAAGTTCAGGTAGAAACAACATCTACAATACAATTATAGGAACAAATTTTAACTGTGCGATGAAGAAAAAAAAGGGGACTATATATGGCATATTTTTTTTCCTTTCTCTCGGTCTCATGCGCGCATGATCATCTATTCCTTTTTCCTCCCATTCTCATCTAATTTTCCAAACGTGTGCAACACTGCTCTCTTCTTTCTTGTAGTAAACAATCACAATTGTGGCAGAGGAGAACAAATATCTATGATAACTAATTACGGTAGTAGACAGTGCACTCTCTAAAAATTAAAGTACTATAAATAATTTTAGATAATTCTTGATATAATTTCAACCAAATTAATTGTCATCATTAAAATTAAATACTAAATATTATTAATACCGTCACTTCATTTATTTCTAAAAAGACGTCTTTTTAGATTAAAAATTTTATTTAAAAGAAATATTATTATAGAAAAGTGAGCATTAATTTTTTATTTTTACTCCTATTCCCCCCACTTCTATAAATTAATTATTATATTATTTTTAATAAATAATATAATTGTAATATTATTGGTATATTTATTATCTTATAAAAACGTATATAAATTAATAAAAATAATTATTTTTTAAGATGAAATGGTTATTATTTATTATAAATAGTAAGTGCTTGTACCACTTTTTGTTAGTACAACTACATATAGAATTAGTTTTTAATGAAGCTAAGATCATCAACATGATCTTACACAACTCTATAAACGCAAATTTTTATATGATGTATAGAGATACCTAATCTTAAACCAAATTAAATAAACCTACAATAAATATAATAAACCCTAAGTGCTAAAAAAATATAAAACTTTAAAATAAATAAAATAAGTTCCAAATCATAAATAAATTTAAAAACCTATAATAAGTAAAAAACCATAAATAAAGTAAAAAACCAAAAATAAATGAAATTAACATTAACTCCTAAATCATATATAAATATTAAAAGCCTCAAATAAATTGAATAAATCCTAAAACTTTAAACTTTAAACCTTGCACTATAAATAAATCTAAACATCCTAAAATAAATGGAATAAACTATAAAATAAAAAAAAATTAAAATCTAAAAATAAATGGAAGAAACCCTAAACTCTAACCAAATCTAAAAAAACAAACATAAATGAAATAAAACTTAAACCCTAACCAAATATTAAAAACTATAAAAAAAATATAAAATAGCTAAAATAAATGGAATAAACTACGAACGCTAAACCTTGAACAAATATAAAACACATAAAATAGATGAAATAAACCCTAAATTGTATATCATAAGCCTTAAATCCTTAATAATAAATTTTAAACCTTAAACAATGAGCAATTATAAAAGACTAAAATTAATAGAATAAACCCTAAACTGTGAACAAATATTTAAAACCTAAAATAAACGGAATACATCATGACCCTAAACCCTGAACAACTTTAAAATCCTAAAATAAATGGAATAAACCATAAAACCTTAAAATATAAACATAAAATAAATCGAATAAACACTAAAATAAATACTAATCCATAAACCTTAAACCAAAATATATCATAAACTCTAGTTCTTCATAAACCTTAAAAAGTAAAATCATAAAGCATAAACTCCAAACATGGATAAATTTATCCTAAACCTTCAAATTCTAGTCCCAAATGAATTTACACTAAAACGTAGAAAAAACTAAACTCGATCCTAAGCTAAATTCACCCTAAAAATATAATTTCTAAACCTAATTCTAAATTAAAAAATAAAAAATAAAAATTTAAATACTGAGTATAAAACCAAAACAAAGGTAAATTTAGATCCTAGAGTTGAAAAAAATTCAAATTAAACAAAATCAAAATCATTAAACTTAGGCACATATCAAAATATTTAATTTAAATATATTTTAAGTTATATAAAAATTAATCGCATATTAAACTGTTGCTAAAATGTAACTAATTATTTAATATAATTATATATATAACTTCATTGATAATTACTACAATGAATACAAAAAGATTCAAATTAAGCAAATTGGATCATGAGAGATTCAAATAATTTCAAATTATATATTATGAATAATATAATCATTCAACCTATTCTTATTTGATTTTACAACTCTTGCCAAACTTTTACAAATTAGTGGACAAAATTTACATGTACTACGAATCCTACCCACCAATCCTACTTTTATAAATACTACAAAAGAATTAAGAGTAGCAAATGACGACCGAAAGACCGAGTATCAACCCCCGACCACGTAAATAAAAGAAACACCAAGCATCAGCAGCAAATATTGTTTAAAAGATATGTTTACATATTTATCGTATTGCCATTAATCTCATCACCTCAACTTGTTTCTTTGTCCAACTTCCTAGCCGCCTGCGTGTGTGTGTGGCAGTGTATTTTACTTTTAAATTCTTATTTACAATTTTACCACCGCTTTTATATACTTTTGTTGTCTTTACATACAATCTCGGGCATCCATTTACTCGATCCAACGATCCCAGATCGTTCCTGTATTTGTATTTTAGTTACTAGTTTGTATTTTAAAATTAATTTTTATCTGAATAAATTCTTGATCTTTTATTTAAAATTAATACCGGTTATTTCTTTCTCTTGTTTTAATTTATATTTTAGATATATATTTCTGTGTAATTAATTCTATAATTATGGATGACTGATTATTTGTTATTAGGGAATAAATTGAAACCCTGGATTAAAGTTTGAAGGATACTTTTATTTTCTTTGTTTCGTGAGATTGTTTCTTGACTCTATTTTAATTGCTATCGTTTATATATATAATTCTATCAAGTATAATTTATTTGTTGCATGCCTTGTTCTAGTTTCCTTATAAGTGACAGTATGTAGGATTATTCACCTGCTAGGTGACCATATAAATATACTAGAATTTATATGTATAAATTGCAGCTAGGTTAGATAATAATTCACTTAATAGTTTTGTGATTCTAACCGAAGTAGTAAAACGTTTAGATACGTGCGGGTCAAGGAACGGAAATACAGTTAGACATGCTTTGTGTACTAGTTTGGGTACTTAGATTGACAGCATTCCAATTACACTTAATGCATTAAATCTAGTTAAATATAGGAGCCGCTTGTTGCTGCTATACTGCTAGTATTTAATAGAATTAATATTGGCACGTTGTCGTATTAATTAATTAAGGAAAGTAATATAAGGTGTATGGACATACTTTTGGTGTACAACTTGGTTGATCTCTTTCTTATGATTAAAATATGACTTAGAAATTAATATTATATTTCAACCTAATCTAGTTGTGGATCTTGATTTCCCTAGCATCTTTATCAAATCTGCGGTTTCCTATTATTATTATTATTATTAATTATTTATTATTATTATTATTATTATTATTATTTATTATTATTATTATTATTATTATTATTATTATTATTTTATTTTATTTTATTTTATTTATTCCTTTTATTATTTTTATTTTTATAAACCCCCATTAGTATTTTTCTTATTTATTTATTTAGGATTTTTATTTTTATTTATTTTTAAGCTAGTTAGATAGAGGTGAGCCCTCTCAATCCCCAGCTAGAACGATACCCTTATTTACCAGTGCTACAATTGACAACAAGAGGGTTTAAATTGTGTGCCGGCTACGGCCACACCAATTTTTGGTGCCATTGCCGGGGATTGGTAACTTCACCTTTATTTTGCTAGTATTTTTAGTGTTTTTGTTTTATTTTTAGTGTTTGTGTTTTTTCATTTAGTTTCATTTTAGGTTTATTTAGGATTTTTGGTGTGTTATGTTTCGCTCTTAACCTTTGCCTTTGAAGTGTTAGTGTTTTCAGATTGCTATGAGAGGATCCTTGAGTTATGGACAACTTTGTATGAATCTAAATGTAAGAGTAAATGAGGTAAGTTCAAGCAATCCTGATGATAAACTTAACCAACTCACTGCTCTTATTTTGCAGGTAGCTACAGCTACTGGAGTTATTAATACAAGTGGAGTGTGTCATGCACAAGGAAATCCATATGCTTACCATTCACAAGCTATTACAGGAGGAGGATGGATACAATCTGGTGCTCAATCTTTCAATGGTTTTCAAGGAGATGATCCCTATACAAGCACATACTATTTTGGAATGAGGCATCAACCCAACTTTGGATTGGAGATGAATGATCAATATTCAGTTCCATATCAAGACTCTTACACGCGCAAATATGAAGCTTCAAAATATTATCAATATCCTCAACAAGAATCTTCTCTAGTTTCAGAGCCCTCAAGTTCAGAAAAAATGGATAAGCTTTTTGAAGCATTAACAAACGGGAAAAATCAACTGATGCAAAGTCAGATTATGCAAAATGAAAGGATGTTAGTGTTGGAGGAGTAAATAGGTTATATGGTAAACATGAACAATCAATTACAAGTACAAGAAGAGCTCTCTAGTGCTTCAATTCCAAATTCAAGTGAGAGTTATGAGTATGATGATGCCACATCTGTATGTAAGGATGAGCTAGTTAAGGAGGTTCCCATGGAAAACATTGAAAAGAAAGATCAGATGGAAGAAGAGCTTGTAAAAGTAAAAGAAGAATCTCATCAAAATGAAGATCAAGTGAACAAAGAGAAGTATATGGATGGCAAGACTATCACTTTCATCTGCCATATACCATCTTTGAACATTTATTCCCCGATTTTGCTTAGAGATAACCATGAAACACAAGGTAAGCCTTTGAACCACTTTGATTTAATTTATGCTAACCATACTCCTTGTTTTCCCTCTTTTAGCAGGTTATATAGATCCAAGAGTAAAGAGAGTAATCAAATCACCTTGGATACATCTAATAAGAAGCGTAATGCTCCAAAGGAGATGTTATGTTGGAAGGATGTGTTTAAAGATTTTGAGATGGGAAAATATGTTCCTTCGATAGAGAGATCACCATACATGGACATTGGGCAAAACATTATCTCTTTACACACGAGCTTAAATCCCATGATAGGTAAGTTACGTTCTTGCTGGATCAAATCTTTCATTAAAACTAATATTTTTTCTTTTTCTTCCTTGTAGGATAAAGATGATCATCACGAGGAAGGATTTGGTGAAGCAGCTCTCAAGTGGACGTACCCACCTTGAATGAGTAAACAGAGATCATGTCAGGCTGAAGACATAAAAATAAGCGCTACTTGGGAGGCAACCCAATGTTATAAGGGAGTTTTCTACCCTCTAGTTATTTCTTTATTTATTTAGTTTTTTATCTTCATACTTTAAATTACATGTTTCATTAGTTGTTTACAGATTGAGGATAATGTATGATTTAAGTGTGGGGGTGTGTGTGTGTTTTATGTTTTTGTAATAAAAAAAAGAATTTTTTTTAGAGTCATAGGAACCCTTAATTAGTTAATGAGGAGTATATATTTGAAATCTAATGAAAAGATGATCATGAAATCGAGATAAAGCAAGTGGAGATTTTTTGTGTTAATTTCGATACAGGGAACACATTTCTACATGTCTAAATGTGAATGGAGAAAGAACATGTATGATTGTCTAACCACCAACATGGCATGTTGAAATTCATCACATTCCTCAGTGAGCTTTTGAACCATATATACCTTCTTTTTCTGAGCGAATTTACACAAAATCATCTACTTTTCTTGGCTTCAAAATTTCTTTGTAAACCTCATATATGTTTAATTGCTTTGATCAAATTAATTTCCATAGATCATGTAATGGACTATAGAGATTACTTGAACTTACTCTTGTGCTAGTCGAAGCTTATAGTCAAAATATGCTCTGATTGAGAAAATGATAAAGACAGCTTAGAAAATTTTCCATCACATGACCAAATAGCTTAACCTAATTTGTGTATACATGATGTATATATATCCCATAGAAACCCTTTGAGCCTATAAATTAAATATATATATTTTTCTTCATTACCCACATTAAATAACCATTAAATAACCTTCGGGCCTTAATGTCCTTATCTTTGCTTAAAGTTAGTGGAAGGAAATCAAATCGTTTATATATGTGAGTTATTTGTTATTTTTATCATCTTATGGAGATTAATCATAAGAGTTAAGCATATGGTTTGGTCCATTTGGCAAGTATTTGATATCTTTCATGAGGTTTTATCCACAAGATCATGAGCCTTCTTTGTTTATATATGTGAGTTATTTGTTATTTTTATCATCTTATCTCACATACATGAGTGTTTCTATACATTTGTATCCATGAATCTAAGAGAAAAAAAATAGAGGGTATTCATAGTGAGGATGAATCTTGATGTGACAAAGGCGTGGTAGATCTTCATCCATAATATTGATCTGTTCATACCTGTCATGTTTATGTGTGAACCATATGTTGAAATTGATCCTTTAATTCACCCACTGTCGAATCTTGATTGATTGCTAATCTTAACGTTTGAAAGTAAAAGATTTTGAGACAAATATGGTTAAGGGTGTTAGGTATGGTTCTATTTTTATTTTTATTATGTGTGATTTTGTGGGTATATCATCTGCGAAACCCTCACGAGACCTTACTCGTCCTCGATGGGTAACCTAGGGGTTTAAAGGGATTGTTGCACATGCTAAGTGTAATTGTGAGACCTGCGAAAGTGGCTAGTTAATTTAATTTTATTTGTTTAGATTAATAACCGGCTTGAGGACAAGCAAAAAGCTAAGTCTGGGGGTGTGATAAGTTCATATTTTGATACATTTTATACCCTTATAATATTAGTTTTTAGTATTTTATTTAACTAATATAGGTGAATAATTATGTTTTTATGCTTAAGTGGTAAAAATTGCATAAATGTTATTATTTAAGCTAAAATGATATAAATTAAGTAAATTTAGAATAAAATTGCATAAATGTTATTATTTAAGCTAAAATGATATAAATTAAGTAACACTTTAAAAACACACTTAAAAACAGACCCGTAATGCAACACGTGATACAAAAGTATATACATATATGATGAGATGTGCATACATAACATTCACATACTTAATAAGTCCATCAAATATTAATAAGTCATAATGTGAAATCAATAATTTCGGGCCTTAAGCCATTAGTCTGTCATTATTCAATCATCTCTCGAATTATAAATATCCATGTGAGTGCGGGAACCCCCACTATTATAGCCGGTGGACAAGAACACATACAGGGCATAATGCTCTTGACCGCTATTATTGCCGGTGGATCGGTCTCCAGGGCAAAACGCTCCTAGCTACTATTATTCGTTGGTGTACCGGTCTAGCCCCGAGTCACATGGTGTTCCACTGTAATTACGTAGTGTCTTCCCCATGTATTATCATCATTAAGTTAGGTTTTTTGAGCGTGGAATCCCCCACTATTATAGCTGGTGGACCGAAAATCATGTAGGGCAGAATACTCTTGGCCACTATTATTTGCTAGTGGACGGGTCTGGGTCCTGCTCAACAATCTTCCTCTTTAAATGATTAGTGTCTTATTCGTATCTTATTCGAAAGTATTTCGCCATTGACATGCATGTCATCGACCTCTACTTCTATCCTCTCAAGAAAGCCCGTCCCATATCTTGAGACTTTTGCGCCTCTTATCACACCCCAACATCCATTCCTCATTCCATTTACTCATAACAAAAACCTAAATCCTAAAGGTGTAGGTTAAGGCCCATCACCTTATGACATTCAAATTATCTCACTACCACTCTCTAGGGTTTTCCCTTGAAACCCTAATTGGACCTATATGGCGCAACCTTTCTTTTATCGTCCAACACCTCATCTCATTTAAATTTAATCCAAATCCTATCACTCTACTCACTAATTATACATGTGATCGTGAAACCCTAGTTGGCCACTCAAACCCTAGCACCTTTCTTACGTAAGGATCATCCCGTGGAGACCCCATCCATCCCATGCAAGCCCTAGAAATTTCCCATGCAAGATTCACTTCACTTGTTCATTTTGATCATAACCTCATTTTATTTCCCCCCTCATAGATCATGAGATAATAAGGTCAATCTCATATCCCTTTAGTCAACTCACTTCCCATTTGTTCCTTTTTATCATTTCACACTATATCATATTATTAAACATCCTAGCATGCATGTCCTAGAGGGTCATATCATATAGCATTGTAAGCGCAACATATATCATCATGGTACACATGTCATAACGAATTTACATAAGCATACTTCAACTCCAAGTTGCGCTACAAGTAATTAGTCATCATAGTCATAGGTACACAGCATGACATAACGCATGGCACACAAGACACATAATACACACATAATTGTTCTTGGCTACATCCTTACTCGGTTTAGGTTACCAAGTTATCTCCCATACTTATTAAGTCACCAATCACCCATCATAGTTGTTACATTGATCATATTTCCCATTTGGTTGGTTAGATTACCGAATTTCCCTTCTCCTTTATTATAATTACCAAATTTCCCTTTAGTTGGTTAAATTACCAAATTATCCTTCTTCATTATCATAATTACCAATTTTCCCTTTAGTTGGTTAAATTACCAAATTGCCCTTCTCCATTATCATAATTACCAATTTACCCTTCTCCATTATTATAATTACCAAACTACCCTTCTTCGTTATTGCAATTACCAAATTACCCTTTAGTTGGTTAAATTACCAAATTACTCCTATCTATAATCATACTTACCAAATTACCCTTTAGGTGGTTAAATTACCAAATTTCCCTTCTCTATTATTATAATTACCATTTTGCCCCTTTAGTTATAAAATTACCATTTTATCCTTTTACTTACAAAATTACCATTTTTCCCTTTATTTCCAAAATTACCATGATACCCTTTTACTTATAAAATTACCATTTTATCCCTTTACTTACAAAATTACTATTTTACCCTTTACTTCCAAAATTACCATAATACCCTTAACTTCTAAAATTGCCATAATACCCTTTTACTTATAAAATTACCATTTTACCCTTTACCTCCAAAATTACCATAATACCCTTTTACTTAGAATTTACCATTTTGCCCTTCTCCGACAAAATTACCATAATACCCTTTTACTTACAATTTACCATTTTTCCCTTCTCCGACAAAATTACCATAATACCCTTTTACTTACAAAATTACCATAATACCCTTAACATTGAAAATTACCATGATACCTTTTTACGTATAAAATTACCATTTTACCCTTTACCTCCAAAATTACCATCATACCTATTTAATTACAATATACCATTTTGCCCTTCTCCTCCAAAATTACCATAATACCCTTTTACTTAAAAGTTACCATTTTGCCATTTACTTCCAAAATTACCATTTTACCATTTATTACACCACCTTTATCAAATCATCACCACTACATAAAGTATTAATAATACTTTATTCTCATCATCCAATTCCACCAACTATTATATTTTAACATAATACTCACTAACAACAACATATATTAGGCCACACTCTTGCACAAGACATAATACTAAAATGCCCCTAGGGCTCATAATAATATTATTCATGCATTAATGGTTATAATAACATAATATAGCATGGATAAGTACTTAATATACTCTTGAATAACAAATCTTTTCTTAAGCAATTCTTCCATGCATGGCATATAAACTAGCATGCTTTTGTTTTTATCAATAAATATAAGAAACTACATATAATATACTAAACAATATATATATATCATGCAAAATAATATATTAAAACCCTAATTTGCTAACATACATTTATCTATACGTTTAAGTGGGGTTTAATGATTACCTTAATTCCCACAAAAATCAAACCTTACCGGTATCTTGTTTAAAGATTCAAGCTTTAATTAGAAAAACTAAAACCTAAAAATAGTATTAAAACTTATCATATTAGAAATGAGAAAACCAAAGCATAAGACTTTATAAACTTAATTAATGAAATACTTAACTTAAATATTATACTTTAAAATTTATTAACTAAAATAAACCAAGGAATCCAGCAGCTCATACTACTCATGCAACATGACCTGAATGCAAAACAAAAGGATAAAATGCTTGAAGGTGGGTGAAAGAAAAGAAGAAGTAGTGTTTTTGGGTTAGGATTTTGGGGCTAGGAAATAGGGTAGGTGGGGGAGGATTTAGGGCAAGGGAAGGGTGTAGGAGTGAAGATGAGGTGTAGGTGGTGGTCAGGGATGGGTTATTGGCGGCCAAGGGTGGCGGCGACAGCGAGGCTGCGAAGGTGGTTGCCAAGGTGGAGGTGGTTGAGAAGGAAAGATAAGGGAGGGGAAAAATAAAGGGCTGCAAGGGTTGGTTTCGGCCAAAGGAGGTGAAGGGGTGGTAAGGGAGGTTGTAGGGAGTGGGTTGGTGGCTCAAGTGACGGCAGAGGTGGCGAGAAGATGGCGGAAGGAGGAGGTGCAGGGTGGCTACCGAGAAGGAAGAACAAGATGAGAAAAAGAAGAGGGGAGGAAGAAGGTGGGCTGCAGGGTAGCTTGAGAGGTGGTGTGGTAATTTTGGGATGAAGTAGAAGGTGGTAGGAGGCGGCGCAAGTGGTTGGTGCGGCGGTGGAATCAACGAAGTTGGGCGGTAGTGCAAAAATAGGGGAAAGATGATGAAAGGAGAAGAAAATGGAGAGAAAGGAATCAGGGAAGGAAGGGGCTCGAAGAGGAAGAAGAGAGCAGTAGGTGGCCGGTTGATAGTAGGTTGTAGGGTGGCAGGGAGGTGGTTGAGTGGTAGGGAGAGGGAAGGGAAGAAGGGGAAAGAAAGGCCATGCATGGTTGGGGAGTATAGGGCTGGTGTGGTCCAAAATAGAAAAAAGAAGGGATGGGGGAGAGAGAGGGAGAGAGGGAGGGTTGTAGTGGTGGTAGGGAGAGGTTACAGGGTGGTGGTCGGGCGTGGCGTCGAGGGGTAGGTCGGGGCTGGAGGTAGAAGAAGAAATAAAGGGAGAGGAGGGGCAGCAGGCCGGTTGGAAAAAAAAAGTGGGATTGGGCCGGCTTGGGTAAGGGGAAGAAGGAAAGAAAAGAGAAGGGGGTGGGGCCGGTCGACGGGAGAAGAAAGAGAGGAGGGGGAGAACGGGCCTATGGCCCAAGCACGTGCGGGAGGGGAAAGGCTGGCCTGGCGGCCTGACGAGGAGGAAAAAGGAAAAAGAAAGAAAGGAGGAAAGGAGAAAGGAAAGGAAAACGGAAAAAAGGAAAAGAAAAAATAGATAAAATAATTTATGGGAAAATAGGATGTAATATTTTTGGAAAATAAACTTATTTAATCACTTAATTTAATATAATTAAATATATGGGTTTAAAAAGGATAATTTTAGTAAAATATTGGTTTGGAAAATTATTTAAATAAAATAAGTGTGATAAAATAAAAAATATTTATTTTAATTTATTAAATATTCCTGTCCACTTTTATATACTCAAAAATTCATAAAATAATTAAATTAAATAATTTTAAAAGCTAATTTATCCCAAATAAAAGCTATTTATTAAATTATAGGTTTTTAAAATTTCAGGGGATTATAGGATCTGTGGAAATTACCAAAGATTGGGGGTGTTTTGGTGAGTTTTGTCGAAGCTTGGGGTAGGAACGAATGGTTTTGCTGTAGCTAGGGGTGTTTTGGTGAGTTTTGTTGTAGCTAGGGGTAAGGCTGTAAGGGAATGGGAGGTTTTTCTGGTGGGGGTGGATGTGGTGCAGCAAAAGCTATCAAAGATGGGTTTTGGGGGGAGTTTTTAGGTGGTTTTGGTGACGGTGAGGAGGGGGAAAAGAGGAGGGTGTTTGGGGTGGTTTTCGATAGAAAATTGGAGGAATAAAGAGGTACTTTTAGGGAATTAAATGAGGTATATTTATATATATAATATTTACATACACACAAAGAGGAAGAGGAGGGAGGTTGCGATCAAGCAAAAAAAAAATCAAACCTAACCCACAATCACAAGAGCTGGGAATTGATGGGGGTAGGGGTAGGCTTGGTAGAGGGAGATGTGTAGGCAAGGGAAGGAAGGTGAGAAGAAGGGTAAGGTGATTGGCATAGAGAGAAAAAAAAGGAATTAAATAAGATATGGAGAGGGGAAGAAAAAAGGAAAAGGGAAAGGATAAAGTGTGGGTTTAGATTTAGGTTTAGGTTAAATAATTATCTGGGATTAGATTTAAGTTAGAAAAATATTAATAACCCAAAATAAAAATAATAGGATTAGGTTAAGATTTAGAATTAGGGAGTTAGGGTAAGATAAAAAAAAATGAATTCCTGAGGTTAGAATTAGGTTTTGATATTAATTACTTAGGATTAGGTTTAGCTAAAAATTTGGGATATTATAGTATGACTCCCATTATCCCTCATCATGTATAAGATGGAACAATGTTGCATAACCTTTTTTTGGATGTTTCTATATAATACCAATCTAAAATATATTTTTTACAATCAAAGGCCCGATTGATGCAACAGAAAATAGATTCAGACAAGGAATCTTATAAATTTGTCATTTTTGACAAGTACAAGTCTTTTCCCTTACATTAATAGTTTGCTTGTTACATCCTTTGCTATAACTTACACCAAAAGCACAATACCTTCAACTTGAAAGTAACCCTATGTATGATCATATGCCATAAGCCTATAATCATAAGTCATCTTTTTTATTTTTGCAGTACATCTTTTTGATTGTTGGGGAAATTTTTTCCCTCCCCTTCTACCTCTTTTCTTTGATGAGAGAACTAATTATTAGTTCGATAAAAAGGTCAGTGATATAAGGGCGGCACTAGAAAAATATCTTGCACCTTTGAATACATTATTCATCGGCTCTAAATAATTTGTAGTTGTCGCTTCAAATCTCCCACCATCATCATATGCCAATGACTACTTTGTACAATCCAAAGTATCAATCCAATAATAGGCCACTTTAATTATCTTTTTTAACAAATCCATCCTTTACTTCCACTTTCATTGTTGATGTGGTGTACTGATATCCCATAATCAATTAGATACATTTTTATCATCTTTATTTACCAAGTAAAAAAATAGATAGCATAGACAATATTGATGTGTTGTATTTGGCTCACTTCTCATAGATTATAACAAGCCTTTGTGTTAGTTAGATATTATATATACATGCCTATTGAGTGGGATATGAAGTCAAAGAATATTCATAAACCACCCCAACTCTCACCACTCTCATATCAAACAATGACAAAAGAAAGCAACAATATATGTTGACTTGCATCAATCCTTGAAGCAATTAGTAACAAACTTTATATTTGTCATAAAAGTGTGATGCATCAATAGATATCTCGGGATGATAGTAATGGTACCCCTTGATGCATGGTTTAAATGCCAAAACACTTCATTAAATAAACTAACATTATCACCATTGGTTTACACCATGTCCCATTCGACAACAAAAGTACGATTAACTTTCTTCATCTCGTTAAGCCATCAAGGATGCTTAGAAAATGATTCTTTGAACTTGTATTCATGTTTTCCATGCCCTTCCCCCTAAAGTTGGCAATGGCCTATTTTTTGATAGGTTAGGTGGTACCATTGTTTGGTATAAAGCACTTGGATTATAATCTTCCTTGGCTGATCTAAAGAAAAAGTATGTGAAGAAACTTTTTAATTTTGTTCATCAAACTACTCTAAGTATGTATAGATACTACTTACTATAGTTCACATAACTACTTTAAGTGTGAAAGAAAGTTAGTCTATTAGCTTATTTTTTATTTTGATCTTATTATTTAAAATTGAATCAATGGATGAGATGTATTTGAGTTTTCACTGTATAACCTGCCCCAAAATTTTCCTATTTGTATTAACCTAATAATTTAATCAACTATAAGATGATTTAATGTATAATTATTTCATATCATTTTCACGATTAATTTAATTTTTATTTCTATTTGATGACTTTTTTATGATCATTTTTTTATTTTAGTTTCTTTTTCATCAATTAGTAAAACCAAATTCAACTACTATTTTCCTTCTTAAAATTTAATTTCATAATTTTTAATTATTGTTTTATTTATTTACATTACTTTTAATTATGAACACAAATTTTATTTATCGATTAGTAATTTTCAAAAATTATCTGAATTTAAAAATATAAAAAAGAAACCATAATTAAAAACAATTATATAAATTAAATCATAAATAACAAACTTTAAGATTAAAAATTAAAAAAAAGCCATGCAAGGAAGGCAATTGTTATGTTGTAAACTAAATATTCTCTTCTGAAAACGCGTCAACTTCATTTTCAGCCAAACTGCAAAGCAAGAGCTCACCATAAATAAATTTGATTTCCCTTCTCTCCAAGAACAATCATCGACCACTGCGGTATTCATGACACTCACAACGACGTCGTTTCTTATATTCGTGAATGAAGTTGCCGATCTTAGGATGAAACTGCGCCAGCCTTTACCTCACAAAACTCGGCCACCGGTGCCTCCGGAGGACTTCGAAGAACTACCGGAAAATAACTCTACCAAAGTTTGACTAGTGATCAAGCTAGAATAGAGGTATAATATTTTTCAGATCAAATTATATTAAATTAGACGATAGTTATAGCTTATTATTATTATTATTATTATTATTATTATTATTATTATTATTATTATTATTATCATTATATTATTTATAATGATAATATTATTATTATTTATAATAATTGTATACAATAATTATAGTATTGTATAATAGTAATTATATTATTTATATATAATAATAAAAATAAATTATTGTTATAAACATTATTATTATTATTATTACTATTATTATTGTCATTATTTTCATGATTATAATGTAGGAAACTTGAGTAAAATTATTCAAAATATAAGATATCTATAAAATATTAGATCAATTAATAAGGTATCTAAATGAAATTTATATAAAAATTATCTTCAATATAATATGTATGCATTGATGTACAATGGTGTGTTATTTGTAGGTAAAGTCGATAAAAATTGGATAGAGCATGCTTGGTAAATTTAGTTGAAAATTAGTTGAAAGGTTAAGAATTACTTGAATACTTAAAAGTTATAAATTAGACCTTTTTAAAAATTATAAGCCATCAAGTGTCAGTTTCTTAAATTAGATGAAATGTTAGTTGAAAGCTTAAAAATTAGTTGAATATTTAAAAGTTATAAACTAGAATACCTTCTTAAGAACTATAAGCCAATAAGTGTTTTTTTTTTTTCATTTGAAATCTAAATATATCTGAGTTAATAATAATATTTGATATGAATTATTACTAGTTATTATTATGAATTATTAAAATTAATTATTAATAATTATATTATTAATTATTGATAATTAAAAATACATTTTTACATATTGATATTAATTAATTATTATTAATAACATAAATATTAATATTATAAATTTTAATATTAATATTTAATTAGAATTATGTGACATTAATTACCTATTAAAATTAATTAAATTAAAATAAATTAATTATAAATATTAATTTATAATACTAACTATAATTAATAATATTATACTAATTATTATCATTAATTATTGTTTATTTATATAACATATTTAATACTATTTATAATAATTAATATTAATATGAATTATTATTCTCCATATGAATTGTCATCATTAATATTAATTATTATTATTATTAGTTATTAATGTACATATTAATATTAATTATTATTAATTTTTGGTAATTTTTTTATTATCATTAATTATATTAATTCTTAATAGTATATTATATTATGATTTATTATTTAATATTTATTAATATTTATTGCTATTATTTATTAATGTATATTATTAAAAGTAAATGTATAAATGAATAAAAAATACTATCGATAAAATTTTATTAAAATAAAGAATATCCTAAATGGTAAATATACATCAATTGATTTTAGACTAGTTGCATTATCAAACATCATTATTCCTTAAACTTAAAAATTAATAGTAATAATTGAATGATAGAAACTAATAATAATAATTGATATTAATAATTAAAAATAATAATTGATGTTAATAATTAATAATATTGACCATTCATTTCAATAATTAATAATAATGATAATAATTAATATTAGTAATAAAAATGATTAGTTATTACTAATATTAATATTGTTCATAATAACATATAAATAATTAATAACAACCATTATATTTCTCAAAAATAATATACCTAATAAATAATATCAATACTGGCTAATAATTGATAATTAATATTTATATTATTATTAGTAATTAATAATATATAATACTAATAGTATTAATTATTATTATTATTAAAAATAACATATAAATAATTGATAATTATTATTGATTGATATTAATATTTGTAATTATTAATATTAAATAAAAATGATAATGATAATAATAATGATGGTAGATGAGTGAGTATAATTAATAAGGATAATAATATATAAAAATCTAAATATTTAATAAAAATTAATTGAACCACTCTTAAAATAATAATATAGTAAATAATAAAATTCTGAAAATAATATATAAAACAAATACAAATCCGCCTAAAGCGATAATATAAATTATAACATGAAAAATAAGATCACACCCATTAAATGTTTATCCTACAAGACAAGCAACGTGTCCCTGCCGATGAGTGGTGCTGTCATTTCAATTCATGCTTACATCGAATCTCACTCTGAGATCGGAACCATTGAGACGGTACGTAGACAGGGCGTAATTCCCTCAGCCACTAAAGGAAGCATCCATTCAAACAAGTTATTCCCAGCAATAACATCATTGATACTAGATGGAGATGAGATCAGGTTCAAGCACTTCAGTGGAAGTATTGGATGAAAGCCGGCCATATATTTTTCATCTGCATCGAATCATGCTTAGATACAAACAAACAAACAAACAAACAAAAAAAGCTGCTTTCGTGTGTGGAATTTTAACGAGTGGCCAAATTGTATACGTTCTGGACGATCCAATGCTCATGTAAATTTGTGTTTTCATGAAATTGCAATGTCAAACTACTTCAGGCTGAAGAGAAGAAAGAGCTCATCATCTCTTATAAATGCCACATTCCATAGAGAATTCGAGATGATGAATTGACATTTCCAGGACTTAAAAAGGAAAAACAAGTAAAGAAATGAAGAAGAAGACCATCTTCCTTAGATTTAGATACTGCTAACCTGAATCTAAGACACAAAAGCAGATCATAGTGATTAAAAGTAACACATAAGTGCTTGTTCCAAAAGTTTATACATAGTAGTAGGAGAAATGATTAGAATGCCTTTTATTTTCACGTCGCCAAGCTGCAAAAGGAAAAACTTAAAAATATTTCCACCTCCAAAACGCCTCCCTGCAACTGCAACTCGGTGACATAAGACACTACCTTTATGAGGGAGGATACTATATCATTCAAGATCAAGTACACAAACAAGATAGCCAAAATACATCATCCTCTGCCTTCACTGCCTGTGTCCCTGTATTGGCCTTCATCCATGGGTATTAACAGCTTCCCACAACAAATTCTGAGGATTCGGATTAGTCAAATCCCGAGCCTGCAACGCAGCCGCCCTAAGTGTCTTCAATGTCGAAACATTAGCATCCCAGAAAGAAAGACTCCTATAAGGCAAATCATGTTTCTTACAAAGATCCTTGACAATAGGAGCAACTTTCCTCAGGTGACACCTAGGTAACCTAGGGAACAAATGATGCTCGAGCTGAAACTGTAAACCACCATAAGCCCAATCCATCCAAGTTGAACATGAGATGTCGATCGTCCCATTGGTCTGCTTCTCGAACCAATCATTACCGGTTGGCCTTCCAACATACACATTTGCTGAGAAATGGTTCAATGTAAACTGTATGTGCTGTAAGGCAGTGATGGTGAAACTAGCAAGGATGAACATAAATCTTTCGGGCCAATTTGGTAGGTATGAGATAAGGAGAGGAAACCATGTCCAGAAAACTGCTGTTCCCAATATGTTGAGTGCCCGATCAGGGACGGGCCTCCTGGAGAACAAGAGGAGGAAAGTCTGGAAATAGAGGTTCAACCTTGCAACAATCATGATAGGATAATATGTAACATGTTGGAAGCTGATCAGGAAACGAGCTACGGGATCAAATACCATCTTCCTTCCATAAAAGTAAGAGGTTAGGTTGTCGAAGAACTTGGAGGACACCGCGAAAACAGGGATATGTTGAAGATCAGGGTCATAATCAAGACTGTTGCATGAAATATGATGAGCATTGTGTGTCCATTTCCACCAAGCAATACTAATTCCGGTGAGACAATTCCCGGTTATAATCTGAGCAAGCTTGTTATAAGCCTTATTGGACATGATAACATAGTGACCAGAATCATGACCGAGATAAGCACTCTGAATCCAAACGATCCCCAATAGAATACCACAGCCCAGATGAACCAACGTAGAATTTGAATACAGGACACCATAAACAGATGCAGCGAATAAGATGGCAATGATAATGAAGATTGTAAAAACCCCATGACCTTTCTTATCGAAGAGACCCATTCTGGTGAAATCATTCACCAACTTCCTGTAATCTTTTGAGACAGGAGTGGCCTCAAAATCTTTCAGGTAATAGCCATTAAACAATTTATCCAGATAGTGCCAAGCAGTGCCCGGGTGATAAGCAATGAATGCATCCGTAACATCATGACCTGCTAAATTCAACAATGGAATCTCGCCACCGGGGTGTTCCTTAACCCATTTCGAAACATCATAAACTTTACCTTGAATTGCAATCCATATATCTCCCGGTTGGTTGTGTTTCTTCAATTCCTCTGGTGTGATGTACTTTTTGGCGGCCGCAGTGTTGTTCTTGTTGTTTCCATTAGCACCAGCGGAAGCAGCAACCGCCATTGTTACTTTGTTAGAATCAATGAATCAAGCAAACAACAAATTTTACCAATGTGGGTCCAGAGAAAAACAAATGCGCTGAAAATTGAGATTGGAATGAGACGAAATCAAACCAAACAAAAAAAAAACAATCCCATTAATTTTTATGGGATGTTTTTGATTTTGAGTGGATTCGATTTCGTTTTTGGGATAAATGAGACACCTCCCTACTTTTTTTTGGGGGAGTGAGGGAAAAGGTTAGCCCTTTATTTAATTACTTCCGCTTCGTTATAGGGTTAAAGAAGAACATAAATTGCGGAGAAAAAACGGTTTGTATGGAGAGAGAGAGAGGAGGAGGAGGAAGAACGTAGGGATGAAGGAGACTGTGGATGGACTTTATAATGTTGAGGCCTGAAGGAGGGATAGAGCGCTCGTTTAACACGGATAGATACGTTTTTTCCTTTTCGGGGATACAAGATTATTTTACTAATAATAAATGGCATACGGCAGTAGACGCCATCACGTGCTCACATTCATAACAGATTTCCTCGTAGTGTTTAGTCTTACCGATATTTAACCTTATACAAAAATTAAAAATTTAACAAAATTATTTATTTTTTTAAATAATTATATAAAATAAATTAATACCAAACACTCAATTTGCATGGTAAAGTTGTATGTAGTTTGTTTGGCACACATACAAAATAATTTTATAAATATGTTTGTACTTTTTTTTAAAATGATACATATCTTATATGATATAAATACAGTTTTATTATATTAAGAGTACACATTTTATAGGTTTATGGAGAAAAATATAATAAGATATTTGTAAATTTTATAAACTTTGTATTTTAAACAAACAAGATATCAATATGCATCTTATATATATATATATATATATATATATATATATATATATATATATATATATATATATATATATATATATATATATATATATATAGCACAATATAAATACATATTTTATATAATATCAATTCATATCTTACAAAATATCAATACATATATTTTAAAAAACAAATTACACATTCTTCTACACATCTTGTGAAAAAACAAAAACAAGTGGCCTTCTTCTGAACTAGTCTTTTTGCCTTCCCTTGTCTTTCCAAAGTTCTGAACATTCTAATGCCAATCTTGCAAATTAAAATAGCTCAATGAAAAAAAAGGACCAAAAAATAACTTGACAATGACAAAGAGAGAAAAAAAAAACCAAAAACAAAAATAAGAATAAAAATGGAAATGACCTTCAAATTAATAGAACACACCTTGAAGCGTCCAATTTAAAGCAAAAGTAAATATCAATTCATAAATGAAGGAGAAAGGGTGAGAATGGAAAGGAGGGTTTAGGAAGATTATTTACAAAGGGTGAGAATTGAGAGAGAGATGATAAAAATACATCATGTGTTAGATTATTTACGGTATACAATGTGCTCATTACATATAGATGTATGATATTATAATTATACTAAACAAGTTTTATAAATATAGGTGGTTCTATTTCTAAACATAAAAATTATGAAGATAATATAAAGGATAAATTCTACTTAATTATTTTGGTATCTAATCTAATATTTTATAAATGTTTCATTTTTTTAAATAATTTTACTTACATACATTTACATTTTAAATAATTATCACTTAGTTGTTATTTATGTTAACAAACTTATATTATATTAATTTTAGTATAATTAAAAAGATCCATAATAATAAACACTAAGAATTAAAAAAAAAACCTCAAAATTGGAAAAACAAATTGAGCTTTATGAAAAGTATAACTTTTTATTAAAAAAACCCATTTTTTTAAAAAAAATCTTAAAAATACTTTTAAAAAAATTTGAAACTTCCAATAAAAATTATTTTATTTCTATAAAATCCTAACTTTCTCTATTAAAAAAATATGCATAAAAATGTAAAACTTTAATTATGAATTCCTCTGAATATATATATATTTCAGAAAAAACTCTTAAACTTTTTCCAAAAAAATAATTTTTTTAAAATAAAAAACATTTATAAAATAAACAATCTTATAAATAAAATATGAATGAAACATAAAAATCTAGTAAAAAACATCAAAAAAATCCACTTTTTAAAAATATTTAGGTTTTTCAATGATTTTAAGAATTTTTATATAATTTAACATGTTCTTACATACAAATCACATAGTCACACACTTAGAGAAAAATAATAACAATACCACGTGCATGCATATTTTCAAAGAATTATAAGGAAGCATAAATTTCACTTACGCATATCATAAAAACCTTAAACATATTATCACATGATTTTTATACAATTAGTAGGAGCATATAGGTTACCTCCTTCCAAGAAAAAAAAATATAAAAGTAAGAATAAGAACACCACATGACACAATTCTTAAAATATTGATGAAGATTAGTGTGAATGTACGTCGAAGTGGATCATTTAACTGTCTTATTAGGAAGAAGAATTGGGAAGAATCAAGTAAGAACTAAAAAGAATTCAATAAGAATTCAAAGAACTCAAATTTGAATATTTCCTATCTAAGATTACTCCAAGTAGTCTTAGAAATGATTATTCAATCACAAAGAGAGAATTAACCAAGTGAATTACTTGTATTAGATTTCAATATTAATCATCCATCAACATTTTACAAATGTCGATACATCATGTCTTATATAGGAGTTGGACATTACTAACTAGCACACTAATTTAGCAACATGAAACCAAATGGCTAACTAGTACATAACTAGTATTACAATGTATTTATATCCTATATAATACATGAATCAATAAAGACTATTCCAAATAAAGTAAGCTAAGTAGTACATGACAACAATTAACAATAATCCTAATCAAACAATTATGTTGACTTGAAAGGTTGAATATGTCTTATTGGCTTGACTTTCATGCACAATAACTTCTTTTGTAATAGCTTGTAACATGTGAAAATATAAGTATCTTGATTTCTTAAATGAATTTATCTTCTTCTTGCAAATATGTTACATACATGCAAGAATGACTTAAACTAATATCAAGGTTAGTAAAAGAATTATTATCAAAGGCACATAATATGATCGGTTCCATAATCAGGTATGCCAAATCATTATCATCTGGAGGATCATCTATGGATACTCCTACATCATTCTCCCTAAATTAAGAAGAAACTTTTCTCAAATTGACATCACTAAAATAAAGAGACAAATCACCCACATTAAATGTCCTTGAAACACCGCCATATGATCCAGTTAGTTCATGTTTGTAAGTATTTTCTCTAAATTTTCTAAGGATTTTAAATATTCAATTTGCTTTTGAAATTAGTTTATGCTTCCTTAGGTTTAGAAATATTTATTTATGTAAATGTAACCACACTAAATTTGTAATCCCTCGAAATTTTAAAAACATATAATTTAATAAATAACTTTTTAGCTTTTAAATCTATTTAATTAAATTATTTTATGGATTTTTTAGTATATAAAATTAGTTAGGAATATTTAATAAATTAAAATACATATTTTCTTATATTATCATACTCATTCTATTTGAATAAATTCCCAAATCAATATTTTTCTTAAAATTAAACTTTTTAAACCCATATATTAAATTATATTAAATTAAATTATTAAATAAATTTATCCCTTATTATTTTATAAATTAAATTATTTTATTTTCCCTATTTTTCCTTTTCCTTTTTTCCCTTTTCCCTTTTTCTTTCCTTCAGGCCGCCAGACATGGCCTGCCTTGCCCTCCTTGCGCTTGGGCCGCTGGCCCACTCCCCTTCCCTCCTCTCCTTCTCTTGCGCGCGGCCCGCTTCCTTCCTTCCTTTCCTCTCCTCTTCCGCGCGTCGTTTGTGTAACACTCCAATTTTTACTACTGAAAAAAATTTCATTTGTAGTGGAAATAACTAAGTAAAAATAGTGGGGATTACGGTCGTGATTGACATAATTTCGGTTTATGCAACTATCCTTACATCAATCACAAGGCTAAAAGTTTTAAAGTGATAAAACGAAATTAAAATCAAAAGTGCATTTATAGTACAAATACTAAGTTTGGAGCATTACTCCGAGTTTTACAATACCAAAATACAAAAAGGGGATATTGTAGATTAGGAGTCCAAAAGGGGTATCTAGTTTAATGCATAACCCAGATAATATATACTCTTCACCCGACCCCGACATAAATGGAGTCACTCATGCCCACATAAGGTGTCATAGGCTGCAAAGTTATCTACCTGATCCTCTGAAACCTGCACAAAAGATCCAGGGCTTTTTGCTCGTGGGAATGAGCAACACCTATAAAACGGGTGGTCCGTACACTATGTACTGAGTAAAGAAACAATACTATCTAAAATAGGAATAAAATTAGCACATGCTTTCACATTAAATGATAAAGGAAAAACAACCAAGTAAATGATCATCTTATAAGGCATAATCCAAATCAGATCTTTTATTAACTATAGTCCATTTTCATTCTTTTAGGTGCGATGAGTGTAGGAACCCCACTATTTCTAAACTGGTGGAACGGTTTGAAACTTCTCGGGGATAACACACCTGAGCCACTATTCTTTCCAGTGGAACGGAGGTGATAACATCTCCTCGGGGTAGAACGCTCCCGAGCCACTATTCTACTCGACGGAACGTGAATAAATCATCTCCTTAGGGCATAAAGCTCCTGAGCCACTATTCTACTTGGTGGAATGAGAATAAATCACCATGGTCTAGACTCACGCATTCTTCCACTTTAAATCAGTAGTATATTTTTCCATAGGTTGTAAAGGTATGTTTTATTTCACGATAAATAGGTGCCCCACTATTCTCAACCGGTGGAATGGTTTGAAACTTCTAGGGGACAACACACTCGAGCCACTATTCTTTCCTATAGAATGGAGATTAAAAACATCATCTCAGGGTAGAACGCTCCCAAAACACTGTTCTCCCCGGTGGAACGGGAATACATATATATATATATATTTAAGAAAAATAATCCCATGGCCCTACTCATGTGCTCTTTCACTTTAAGTGATTAGTATCTTATTTAAGATTGATCCTCAAGCATAGAATACAGTCAAATAGATATGCATATAACATAGATCTAAAACCTCGAGTCTTGTCAAACTATAATTACACTACCTTTAGTGTTCATTTTCCCATGTTGGTTGTTCCACTCACATTGTATGATGACATCTCCTAAATCCTGGCATTAGTATCATACCCCAAAATCACAACCTAATTCCCATGAGTTTGATTTAGTAATCTCATCCCGATGTATATATATTAAAGACCGAAGCATCCAAGTCTAAATCCCATAAAATTTTCATAACACTTTATATAAAGTATTCATCATTCCTTATTCCCAATAGTTATTCTCTAATCCATGAAGATGGAATAATAATATTAACATCTGAAGATGACTTATCCCAAATTTACTTTTAAGCATTTATGAACCCCAAGTTAACGATAATATCCCCATGAATTACTCAAGCTATTATTATCATAAATTTAAGCCTCCTAACACATAAGTTACCCAAACCTCAATAATTTTCCATAATGGCCAAGTTACCCTTTTAGCACAATTAACACCTTTATTTCATAAAATAAAGTACCTTCCATATATATATATATATATATATATATATATATTATTTTTCCAAGTCCTCATTCATTATTATACCTCATGAGATACCTTAATCCCATTTACCACAACTCAATCAACTCATATTTTATATCATAAGACACAATTTCACATTTATGACATTCTCATCATTCAACCCACATTACATACTATAGGTATAATTTCACAATTTTGACATTTTCATCCTTCAACCCATATTTCATACCTTAAGTTATAGTTTTTATAAAGATGACATTCTCATCTTTCAACCCATATTTCACAACTCAAAATATAATTTTACAAATATGACATTATCATCATTCAACCCATATTTCATACCATGAACATATTTCCACAAATACGATATTATCATCATTCAACTATAGATATATTTCTACATGTATGATATTAACATCACTCAACCCATATTTCATGCTATAAGATGCATTCTCACAATTAAGATGTTATTGTCACAATCATAATATAATGGTATCTCTTAAAACCCATATATCCTTTCAGCATAACATGCATAACATCACAAATTATCAATATCAACATACATCACATATTATAACAAAAATATCATGTAAAACACATATATTCGAACAAGCAAATATCATCAAAAGTCCCAATCATCAAATAGTATCCTTACCAACTACCGGACTCTAAGCAAGAAAAATCCTAGACATCCTCCTCTGAAGCTACCGGAAAACCACCTACAAAAAATAGTAAAATTATAGTTAGGCTCGAAGAGTTAAATCGAAGGAAAAAATCAAGGTAAAGAGGGTAGAATTAGGTATAACTGTATTCAAATAAGAGCTTGATATGTGTGGATGTGTAGAGGAATGTGTGGTGGAGCTATGGTAGAAGTTTGGTGGTGTTTGGTTGAGGTTTGGAGGTAAAAATAGGGGTGCATGACCAAGAAAGAGGTTGCACTAGCAAGCAGTACAAAATTTGCACGACCGTGCAACACCAGAGCACAACAGGTTGAGAGAAAAGAAAGCGCATGGCCAGGCTGTGCAGAAGTTGCATGGCTGTGTAGAATCAAGTCAAGAGGAAAATTTTTGCACCGTCAAACCGTGCAAGGATTGCATGGCTGTGCAACAAGTGTTTTAAGCATTGCATGTCCATATAGCAGGCCGTACACACTATGACGTTGCAACAAATGTAAGGGAGAAGGAGGGAAAAGAGGCTGCGGTCGGCAATGATGGCCAGTGATGGTGAAGGTGAGGGTTGGGGTGACCTTGGTGGTTGGTCCACTGGCCAAATGGCGGCAAGTGGTGACCGAGGTGGTGCACAGTGGTGGGAGATGGTGGTGCAGAAGCTAAAACAGGGATAGGAAGAGGAAGAAGAAAAAGAACAGGGAGAAGAAGGGAAGGAGAAGGGTGAGGAAGTTTCGGTAATGGATCTTGGGCACAAAATATTGGAAGAGTGAGGCAAAACCAAAGAGAAATAGGGAGAGGGTGAGGTATGTGTATATATATATATATGTGCATGTGTACTGTGCGTGTGGTGTTTCGGGTGAAAGAAAAGAAACAAAGAGGAGGGTGGCGTACGATGAGGGACTGGTGATGGTGTAGATGCAAGTGGATGATGGTGGTGATGGTTGTAGAGTATGGCTAGGGTAGGGTGGTAGCTACAGGGTGAGGGTGGTGATGGTTGATGGAATTGTTATGTAAGGGTGGAAAGGATAAGGAGGTTGCAGGGGGATGGGGTGTGTGAGGAGAGAAGATGCAGGGATAAGGGTGTAGAAGGAGAAGAAGAAAAAGAAAAAGGGGAAGCTGAGGTGATGGATGATGGAAGCTTGTAGGGGAAAAGATGGGAGATGGTGCAAGTGGTGGTGCAAGTTGCAAGTGCAACTTGTAGAAATGCAGCAAGGAGTGGCAGGAGAAAGGGAAGAAGGAAAGAAAAGAAAAGGAAAAAGGAAGAAGAAAAGGAAAAAAGAAAGGTTGAGGGGATTAATTTAGGATGATTTAGATTAGTTAAGGGTAATTACGATTAGCGAAAATTTTAGCGAATTTGGTTTCGGTTTACTAACTACGGTATATCAAAGTTAAAGTTTTTGGAGTCAATTAATGTTTCGGGATTAAGAATAGGTTAAGGCTAATGTAGGATATATTAGGATTAGAATCAAATTAGGTGCTAATCATGAGGGATTAGCTTAAGCAAAATTTTGGGGTATTACATCACTACCCCCTTAAAAGAGACTTCGTCCCCGAAGTCAACAAGTCTGGGATGGGGAAGAAGAGGAAGGAATAAAGGGAACAATTTCAGTGATTAAATCAATCGGAGTTACTACTGTACTACCAATTACTACCCCCTTAAAAGAAAGGAAAAACCCAATTTCTAACACACCTGAGATGAAGAGCTCAGGGTACACCTCGCGCATATCCTTCTCAGTCTCCCAAGTCGCTTCCTCTGCCCCATGATGGCTCCAAAGAATATTCATAAGAAGAATTGAGCTTGTTCGGGTGCATCGAATCTTGGTATCGATATCCTCAAAGGCCTCTCCTCATAGGATAATGAATCGTCGAGCTCAATCTCATTTGGTCTGATCACGTGCGACGAGTCTGTAATGTACTTCCTAAGTTGAGAAATGTGAAAGACGTTGTTAACTCAGGCTAACTCTAGTAGGAGCTCTAGGCGGTATGCAAATTTTCCAACCCTATCAAGTATCTCATAAGGACCGATATACCTTGGGCTCAGCTTACCCTTCCGACCAAATCTCTACACTCCCTTAGTAGGTAAATGTAATCCCTTAAAATTTTAAAAACCTATAATTTAATAAATAGCTTTTATTTAGGATAAATTAGCCTTTAAATTTATTTAATTTAATTATTTTATGGATTTTTGAGTATATACAATTGGATAGGGATATTTAATAAATTAAAATAAATAATTTTTTTTATTTTATCATACTCATTTTATTTAAATAATTTTCCAAACCAATATTTTACTAAAATTATCCTTTTTAAACTCATATATTTAATTATATTTAATTATATTATTAAATAAATTTATTACCTAAATATATCATATTCTATTATTTTATAAATTAAATTATTTTAATTTACCATGTTTTCCCTTTTCCTTTTTTCCTTTCTTTCTCCTTTTTTCTCCTTTCTTTCTTTTTTCCTTTTTCCTCCTTTGGGTCGCCCGCACTAGGCCTGCTCTCCCCTTCCCCCTACGCTTAGGCCTTCGGCCCACTCCCTTTCCTCCTCTCCTTCTCCCGCGCGTAGCCCAACCCTTGCCTTCCTTTTCTTTTCTTTTCCCCCTTCTACCCGGGCTGACCCTATTCTTATTTTTTACCTTGACCAGCCTGCTGCTGCTGCTCCCCCTTCCTTTCTTTCTTCTTATATGCCCCAACCTATCTTTGATGCCCGACGCAACACGCCCCTTGACCGCACGCCTGGCCACCACCTGCCTCCACTGCAACCCTCCCTCCTCCATCCTTCTTTTTTTCACCATTTTGGACCAAACTAGCCATGAACCCCCATCACACATGGCTTCCCTTTCATCTTCTTCCCTTTCCTCTCTCTGCCACTCTACCACCTCCCTGCCACCGATCAACTACCTGCTGTCCTCTTCTCCCTCTTCTTTTTCTTCTCCTCACGAGCCCTTTCCTGCCCTATTCTTTCGAACCTTTCCCATCCCTCATTCTTTTCTGTCCTTTTCTTCCCCTCCATCTTTTCCCCTCTATTTTGCACCACCGCCGCCCTCCACCGCTTCCACTACCGCACCAATCCCCTACACTACTCCCTGCCACCGTCTACCTCATCCCTACACCACCATAACACTCCCCGAGCCACCCTGCAACCCCTTTTTCCTCCCCTCTTCTTTTTCCCTTCTTTTTATCCCTTCCCTGCAACCTCCTTGCAACCCTCCTTCCGCCGCCGTTCTGCCGCCTCTATCGCCGCCCGAGCCATCAAGACACTCCCTGCAACCTCCTCTACCACCTCCACACCTCCTTTTTCCGAAATAAACCCCCTCACCGCTTCATTTTCCTTCCTTCTCAACCCCGTCCACTCCTACAGCCTACTTCGTAGCCTCGCCGCCGCTGCCGCCACCGCCACCATCCTTTGCTGCCACCAACCTATCCCGACCACCACCTACACCCCTCTTCACTCCTGCACCCTTCCCTTGCCCTAAATCCTCCCCTATATGCTCTCTTTCCTAGCCCCAAAACCCTAACATGAAATTGGCTTCCTCTTCCCCCTTTCATGCCATTTTGACCCTCTCCCTCATTTCTTTGCATGGAACTCATGTTGTATGAGCAGTATGAGCTGCTGCATTTCTTGGTTTATTTGGTTAATGATTTTATGGTATAATAATATTTTAAGTTAAGTATTTCATTAATTAAGTGTTATAAAGTCTTATGCTTTGGTTTTCTTATTTCTAATATGATCAGTATGGATATTATTTTTAGGTATTGGTTTTGCAAATCAAAGCTTGAACCTTTAACCAGAATACCGGTAATGTTCGATTTTTGCAGGAATTAAGGTAATCTTTAAACCCCACTTAAACGCATGGATAAACGTATACTAGCACATTAGGGCTTTTAATATGTTATTATGTTTGATATATGTTGTTTAATATAATATATGTAGTTTCTTGTATTGATTGATAAAAAAGAAAAACATGTTAGTTTATATGCTATGTGTGGAAATAATGCTTAAGGAAGGAGTTTGGTTATTAATGAAAATGTTAAGTACTTATTCATGATGTGTTATGTTATTGTGACTATTAATGTATGAATAATATTATTGTGAGCCCTAGGGGCATTTTAGTAATATGTCTTGTGAAAGAATGTGGCCTATTATGTGTGAGTGCTAATAAGTAGAATGTTGAATAATAATTGGTGGTGGAGTTGGATGATGAGAATGGAATATTGATATTAATATTTTATGTAGTGATAGTAATTTAATAAAAGTGGTATAATAAAGGGGAAAAATAGTAATTTTGTAAGTAAAGGGATAAAATGGTAATTTTATAAGTAAACGAGTATTATGGTAAATTTGAAAGTTAAGGGTATTATAGTAATTTTGGAGGTAAGGGGCAAAATGGTAATTTTATAAGTAAAGGGTGAAATGGTAATTTTGAAGGCAAGGGTAGAATGGTAATTTGTAAGTAAAAGGGTATTATGGTAATTTTGGAGGTAAAGGGGCAAAATAGTAATTGTGTAAGTAAAGGGTAAAATGGTAATTTTGGAGGTAAGGGTAAAATGGTAATTTGTAGGTAAAAATGGTATTATGGTAATTTTAAAAGTAAAAGGGGGGTATTATGGTAATTTTTAGAAGTTAAGGGTATTATGGTAAATTTGTAAATAAAAGGGGTAAAGTGGTAATTATGATAATGGAGAAGGGTAATTTGGTAATTATGATAATAAAGAAGGGTAATTTGGTAATTTAATCAACTAAAGGGTAATTTGGTAATTATGACAATGGCGAAGGGTAATCTGGTAATTATGATGATAGAAAAGGGCACATTGGTAATTATGATAATGAAGAAGGGCAATTTGGTAATTTAACCAACTAAAGGAGTAAATTGGTAATTATGATAATGGAGAAGGGCAATTTGGTAATTTAACCAAAAAAAGGGAAAATTGGTAATTATTTAACCAACTAAAGGGCAAATGGGTAGTTATGATAATGAAGAAGGGCAATTTGGTAATTTATCCAACTAAAGGGCAATTTAGTAATTATAACAAAGGAGAAGGGAAATTTGGTAATCTAACCAACTAATTGGGAAATATGATACGTGTAATAATTATGAAGGGTGACTGGTGACCTAGTAAGCGTGGGAGATAGCTTGGTAACCTAAACCGAGTAAGGATGTAGTTAAAAATAATTTTGTGTGGGTTACGTGCCTTGTATGCCATGTGTCATACCATATTGCGTAGTTTATGCTTAATGATTAATCATTTGTAGCGCAGCTTGGAGTGAAGGTATGCTTATGTGACTTCTTTATAGCATGTGGATGATGATTATATATGTTGTGCGTACAAAATTATATGATGTGACCCTCTAAGACATGCATGGTAGGATGTTTAATAATATGATATGGGGTGAAAGGATAAAAAGGAACAAATGGGAAGTGAGTTGACTAAGGGGACATGAGATTGATCTTATTATTTGATGATCTATGAGGGAGAAAATAAAAGGAGGTTATGATCAAAATGAATGAGTGATACAATTCTTGCATGGGAGATTTCTAGGGTTTGCATGGGATGATCCTTACATAAGAAAGGTGTTAGGGTTTGAGCGGCCAACTAGGGTTTCACGGTCATATGTATAATTGGTGAGTAGAGTGATGGGATTTGGGTTGAATCTAAATGAGATGAGGTGTGGGACGATAAAAGAAAGGTTGGGGCCACATAGGTCCAATTAGGGTTTCAAGGGAAAACCCTAGAGAGTAGTAGTGAGAGAATTTGAATGTCATAAGGTGATGGGCCTTAACCCACACCCTTAGAAGTTGGGTTTTTGTTATGAGTAAATGTAAGGGGGAATGGATGTCAAGGTGTGATAAGAGGTGCAAATGTCTCAAGATATGGGACGGGCCCTCTCGGGAGGATAGAAGTAGAGGTCAGTGACATGCATGTCAAGGGTGAAATACTTTCGAATACGATACGAATAAGACACTAATCACTTAAAGAGGAAGATTATTGAGCTAGACTCAGACTGGTCCACTAGCGAACAATAGTGGCCAGGAGCCGGGGTGCCCTGGAGATTAGTCCACCAACGAATAATAGTGGTCAGGAGCGTTTTTCCCTACATGATTTTTGGTCCACCAGCTAAAATAGTAGGGGATTCCATGCTCAACAAACCAAACACAATAACGATAATACACGGGAAAGACACAAAGTAATTATAGTGAAACACTATGTGAGTCGAGGCCAGACCGGTCCACCGGCGAATAAAAGTGGCCAAGAGCGTTCTGCCGTAGAGACCGATCCACCGGCGAATAATAGTGGCCAGAAGCATTTTACCCTATATGATTTCCAGTCCACCGGCTATAATAGTGGGATTTACGCACTCACATGGATATATACAATCCGAGAGATGATTGATTAATGATGGACTAATGGCTTAAGGCCCTAAAAGTATCGATTGTATATTCTGACCTATTAATATCTGATTGACTTGTTAAGTACGTGAATGTATGGATGTGAATATTATGTATGCACCTTTCATTATATATGTATATAGTGTTGTATCATGTGTTGCATTGTGGGCCTGCTTTTAAGTGTGTTTTAAAGGGTTACTCAGTACCATAGTATTGAAGGGTTCCATTCATGGGGCCCCTGCCTATTTAATGGGTAGTGTCCCTTGCAAGTCCTTTTTCAGGTGCTATTCAAGTGGGAAACGGGAAAGAGCGTAGGGAATTATTCGGAACTGTTAGGGTTTCACTCTTTCTCTTTTAAATTCCTGTTTTCAATGTAATCATTGTTTTTGTAACCACCATTGGTGGGTTCCATCCTTGTAAATCGTTATTTACGCTACTTTGATTTAAATAGGGGTTGAGTTTCTTGTAAATTGTATTTTACACTTTTAGCCTTAGTACTTGGTATTGGAACGGTAGGACTGAACCGATCTGGTACTAAGTAAGGCGGTAATGTCTCCAAAATTCACAAGTCTTGTTATTTTGCTTCCGCTAATCTTTTAAATAAAATAAAAAAAATAAAATAAAAATTTTCAGTAGTGAATTTTGGGGGTGTTATAGTGAAACCCTCAACAGAACTCTATCCCCCAGCTCAAAACCATCACTGCGACGTCTCTGATCCGCGTAGCTCTTCTAGCAACTTTGAGCTGCTCTCATCCTATCCTAGATCAATCAAACCTACTGAACTGTCTCCTCAATCATCTCTGGTCCAAGTACAACGGTCTCACTGATGCCACTCCTACTTAAGGGCATCCTACACTTACGTCCATACAATGCCTCAAAGGGTGCCATCCTTATGCTGGCATGATAACTATTGTTGTATGTGAACTCAACCAAATGCAGATGATCTTCCCAACTATCTTGGAAATCCAGAACACAAGCAGAAGCATATCCTCCAGAGTCTGAATCGTCCTCTCAGTCTGTCCTTTCGTAGCTGGAAGGAAGGTGGTACTCATCCTCAATCTCGTACCCATAGCCTTATGCAAATTTCCCCAGAAGTGGGAAAGAAATCTCGAATCCCGATTGGAGATTATGTTAGAAGGGGTACCATGCCTACTCACCATAAACCTCAAATATGCATCTGCTAACTGATCCATACTCCACGTCAATTTCATTGGCATGAATATTGTAGACTTAGTTAGCCTATCGACGATAACCCAAATCGTATCACAACCACTACGAGTCCTTGGTATCCTACTCACAAAATCCATTGAGAAGGAGTTCCACCTCCACCCCAGAACATCTAAAGGGTGAACCAACCCTGCAGGTCTCTGATGCTCACTCTTGACCTTCTGGCAGGTCAAACACCTCGACACAAACTCTGCTACCTCTCGCTTCATGCGAGACCACCTATAGATCCTTTTGAGGTCCTTATACAACTTACTTCCTCCTGGGTGGAAAGAATACGGAGTATAGTGACCTTCCTCTAAAATTTGGCGCTTCAGATCAACGCAACTCTACGGTACACACCAATGACCTCTATAGCAAATGTTACCATCCTCATGAATCTGGAATCCCTCAACTCTACCATCCTGAATCGTTTGTCAAATCCTCTCAAGCTTAACATCCCCTGACTGTCCCACTCAAATCTCATCAAAGATAGTGGGCGTAATCATTAATGCACTCATCTGAACCTCTAGCTCACCAAGCTGGATTATCTCTATCCCATCTCACCAAACTCCTCTAGTAATCGACTAGTAACCACAATAGAACCCAAAGAGTGTGACGTTTTCCTACTCAAGGCATATGCGACAACATTAGCCTTACCCTCGTGGTAGGTCAACTCAATATCATAGTCCTTTACCAATTCGAGCCATCTTCTCTGCCTCATATTTAGCTCCTTCTGAGTGAATATATACTTGAGGCTCTTATGGTTGGTGTAGAATTTGTACTTCGTCCCGTACAAATAATGCCTCCAAATCTTCAATGCAAAGACGATTGCAACCAACTCTAGGTCATTCGTTGGATAATTCTTCTCATGTTGCTTCAATTGGAGAGAAGCATAAGCCACAACCTTACCATGTTGCATTAGAACACAACCAAGTCCATGCTTCGATGCGTCGCTATAGACCTCGAATCTATCTGAACTTGAAGGCAAGGTCAAAATTGGTGTTGTAGTCAACTGCTGCTTCAACTCCTGAAATGCTCTCTCACAAGCGTCATCCCACTGAAACTTAGTCATCTTCTTTAGAAGGTTCGTCAAAGGATGAGCTATATTTGAGAAATCCTTGACAAAGGGTCTTTAGTACTCGGCCAAACCTAGGAAACCACGTACTTTAGAGACTCTAGTGGGTGCCTTCCATTCAGTCACCATTAAATCTTCATCAAGTCCACTGTGACTCCTCCTCCTAATACCACGTGTCCCAAAAATGCAACCTCCTAAAGCCAAAACTCACACTTAGAGAGTTTAGCATACTACTTATGCTCTCTCAGAAGTGATAAAATTGTCCGTAGATACTGTTCATGCTCCTCTTTACTCCGAGAGTAGACCAAGATATCATCGATGAAAACCATAATAAACTGATCGAGGAATGTCCGAAAAAACCTTGTCATCAGGTCCATAAAAGGGCAGGCGCATTAGTGAGCCCAAAAGGCATAGCCGTAAACTCATAGTGTCCGTACAGTATCCTAAAGGTTGTCTTCATGATGTCTCCCTCAGCGATACGTGACTGGTGATAACCTGACCCCTTCTAACCCTTATTTTGCATGCAGCTCATGTTGCACGAGGAGTTTGATTTGCTTCCTTCTTTTGGGTTATTTTGGTTAATGATTTTAAGGTATAATAAAATTCAAGTTAAGTATTTCATTAATTAAGTTTTATAAAGTCTTATGCTTTAGTTTTCTCATTTGTAATATGATAAGTATTGATATAATTTTTAGGTATTGGTTTTGTTAATCAAAGCTTGAATCTTTAACTAGGATACCGGTAAGGTTCAATTTTGCGAGAATTAAGGTAATAGTTAAACCCCACTTAAACGCATGGATAAACGTATGCTAGCACATTAGGGTTTTAATATGTTATTTTGTATGATATATATTGTTTAATATATTACATGTAGTTTCTTATAGTGATTGATAAAAAGGAAAGCATGTTAGTTTATATGTTGTGTGTGGAAATATTACTTAAGGAAAGAGTTTGATTATTAATGAAAATGTTGAGTACTTATCCATGTTATATTATGTTATTGTGACCATTGATCCATGAATAATATCATTATGAGCCTTGGGGGCATTTTAGTAATATGTCTTGTGTAAGAGTGTGGCCTAATATGTGTGGATGTTAATGAGTATATTGTTGAAGTATAATAACTGGTGGAATTGGATGATGAGAATGGAGTATTAATATTAATATTCATGTAGTGATGATAACTTAATAAAAGTGGTGTAATAAAAGGGAAAAATGGTAAATTGTAAGTAAAAGGGGTATTATGGTAATTTTGTAAGTAAAAGGGGTATTATGGTAATTTTGGAGGCAAAGGGTAAAATGGTAATTTGTAAGTGAAAAGGGTAAAATGGTAATTTTGGAAGTAAAGGGTAAAATGGTAATTTGTAAGTGAAAAGGGTAAGATGATAATTTTGGAAGAAAATGATAAAATGGTAATTTGTAAATAAAAGGGCAAAATGGTAAATTGTAAGTAAAAGGGGTATTATGGTAATTTTGTAAGTAAAAGGATGACATGGTAATTTGTAAGTAAAAGGGGAATATGATAATTATAATAATGGAAAAGGGTAAACTCGTAATTATAATAAGGTAGGATGATAAAATGGTAATTATAATAATGGAGGAGGGTAAAATGGTAATTATGATAATGGAGAAGGGTAATTTGGTAATTTAACCAACTAAAGGGTAATTTGGTAATTTTGACAATGGAAAAGGGTAGTTTGGTAATTATGATAATATAGAAGAGAAATTTGATAATTTAACTAACTAAAGGGTAATTTAGTAATTTTTATAATGGAGAAGGGTAGTTTGGTAATTATGATAATGGAGAAGGGCAATTTGGTAATTTAACTAACTAAAGGGTAAATTGGTAATTATGATAATGGAAAAGGGCAATTTAGTAATTTAACCAACTAAAGGGCAAATTGGTAATTATAATAATGGAGAAGGGCACTTTGGTAATTTAACCAACTAAAGGGAAAATTGGTAATTATGATAATGAATAGGGTAATTTGGTAATTTGACCAACTAAAGGGCAATTTGGTAATTATAACAAAGGAGAAGGGCAATTTGGTAGTCTAACCAACCAAATGGAAAATATGATAAGTGTAATAATCATGAAGGGTGATTAGTGACCTAATAGATGTGGGAGATAACTTGGTAACCTAAACCGAGTAAGGATGTGACTAAGAACAACTATGTGTATGTTATGTGCCTTGTGTGCTATGTGTTATGCCATGTTGTGTACTTTATGCTTAATGACAAATCAATGTAGCGCAGCTTGGAGTGGAGGTATGCTTATGTGACTTCCTTATGACATGTGGATGATTAGGGATGGCAACGGGGCGGGTCGGGGATCCCATCCTCATCCCCGAACCCGATAAGGAAAATTATCCCCAAACCCGACCCGATCCCCGTTTATTTCTTAACGGGGAATCCCCGACCCGATCCCCTATCCTCCATCCCCAATCCCCGATACCCGATCCCCGATCCCCTATAAACTCCCAAATCCCCGATACCCGTTACTAGGTCCCCAATCCCCGATAAGATCCTCGATCCCCTATAAACTCCCAAATCTCCGATACCCGTTACCAGATCCCCGATCCCCAATAACCGCCCCAATCCTCGATACATATTTTCTAATCTCCGATACCTGCGTCCTGTAACTGTAAGCTGAAGAAAAAATAACTTAGAAAAATGAGGAATAATTTTAAACCATTCATAGCTCGATCCGCAAGCAACCATGAATACCTGTAACCTCAACGGCTCAACCTGTGCAAATTGCAGAGTTCCTATAAAAAAATAATGTTCGCAATGATAATTTTGTAATTCTAATGCTGAGAAAAACAATCCTAATTCTAAAACATAAATTAATCAACCTGATTAATAATTAAAAATAAAAAATAACACAATAACTTTAGCTTATACAATCCATATTCTATAGACTATTCTAGAATAAAATAATAAAACCATAATGTATCCGTAGAAATTACAACGGATAACTCGCAAATTACAAATAAATAAACATACAAGTAACAAGTTTTGCGTGATAATTGATAAATGACAACACTTCAAGCAATGCTAAAAATAAATTAGGTTGAGACGATGATAGACATCTTCATTCTTCCATCACAAATATTTTGCACTACATCCGCAATTCCGCATATTGTCTTTATCAATCATTACATCCTGTATTCTTGTATAAACAGTAGGCTATGCTCACAATCATTAAAGGACTAAAAAAAATATCTAGGATTGTAAATTTTCAGCAATATAATTAGTTTACAATTTAATAGACTTACATATTCATAATGGATTTAGAAATCCATAAATCACGTCAAATCGCTCCCTGCAGTGTTGCTCTTATCAGTATACACCTCTGTTGCCTACAATTTGTATTGGAGGTTATACACACACACACACACATATATATAATAGACATATATATATATATATATATATATAACAAAATGATAACTCAAAGCTAAAGAGCAATTTGTCTTTCAGAAAACTAATTCTTTAGAGACATGTATGTCTTTCATTCTTTTACTACTAGTATCACAACATGCTAATATCATTCGCAGTTTTCTAACTTTCCAGTATACCCACTTTTTTTTGCCATCAAAATGCATAATGTTTCAATAAATAAAATCCTAAAATCTAACTCTCTTAAAGAAATTCTCTCGAAAAAGTATAACTAGTGAAATACAGCCAACACTAGTTCACTACAGTTCATTATGCAATTTCTTGTACATTGCAGCGATGGACTTTTCAACCCGCAATGCAAGAAAAAAGGACCAATGGGTAGAAGTTTAACAAAACAATAACCCAAAGCCAAAGAACATTTTGTTTTCAAGAGGATTAGGTTGCTCTGATCTAAATGAAAATTTTCAATTAAATATTATTTCTATTTTACTCTTATTATTAACATAATTAATAATTTTCCTATTAGTATAACAACTATTATTATCATTACCATTATTATTATAATTATTATCACTAATTTCATTTTTTTTCTTTTACTATTATCAAGATTTTACTGATTTGATATAATCTAATAGATCAACTCAAAAACTAAGTCGAGTAGAATGGGCCCTAATTCTTTATTCATTTATTTACTATTTAGTAGCATTACAATATGCTAAATATCATCTGCAGTTGTTTCAACTTATCCAATATGCCCACTTTTCTTTTCTTTCTTTCTTCCCATTTTTTTTAACATCATACCACATAATATTTCGATGAATAAAATCTTATTCTCATATAGAAACTTTCCTTTTCAGTTATAACTAGCAGTGAAATACATGTATCACTACCTCATTGTCATACTTCTCACATTTTCTCAAAATTTAATTTGACAATCCTAATCTTCATTATATTACTTTATTCTTATATCTACATTGCTATGTAGAAAATATTCCTAAATTACCTCTATGGTTTTCGTAACAACCCATAATATTCCTAAAATCTCATACATCCATCTCAGCCCATAATGTACATGTATGTATATATATATATATATATATATATATATAGATAGATAGATAGATAGATAGATAGATAAATATTATATGATTTACATGATATAACCCACATATTTTTACATACAACAAGGCCAAGAAATAAATCAATTACCTCTATATCAGCATCAACATCATCATCAAATTTTTGATACTCCGAAGTAGCTGTAGAGTTTGAAAGAAAAAATAAATAGCAAAATAAGCAAATAATAATATTTACAATAAATAAAACTTACAGAAATAACTAAAAATATAGGATAATACCTTCAATTTCACCCCATAACCAATCTCAAGTACACATCAAGGCCTCTATGGTGTTAGGATGAAGCCTACTTTGATAAGCACTTATAACCCTCCCACTAGTGCTAAATGTTGATTCAGAAGCAACAGTTGTCACAGGAATAGCCAACACATCCTTAGCAATATTTTGCAATATGGGATACTTGTAACCATCCATCTTCCACCAATATAAGATATCAAAATTAGCAACAATCCTTGGTGCAAGAGGATCCTCCAAGTACCGATCTAACTCCGAATTTATAATTTCAATACTATAATTGGATTCCATGAATCTTTCTAGTCTACCACCCTTAGGAATTGGAGGCTTCGAAGAAGAACAATCTTGTGACCCTTGATGGACAACATGATATTGCTGAGATTTCTTCTTATATTCTTCAATTAGGTCACTTGCTACTTTTTTCACATCATCAATCTTCCCCAAAGACGCATCACCATAGACAAGAGGGTAATACAATTGAATGGTCTTTAGCTTATACCTAGGATTCAAAATACTTCCAATCGCAAACAAGCAATTTATCTTATCCCGATACTTGTCAAATTTCTCTTTCATATTACTTGCCATACTTCTCACCCTAATCTCATTTGAATTGATCCATTCATCAATTTCCAACTTAATCTCACACATAGTAGGGAAGAATAAATTCATGGTGACATACTTAGTCCCTGAAAACAACTCCGTTGCATCATAAAAAATCTCTAATTTAGAAGCAATATTAGTCACATTTTGCCAATATTCTTCGGTGGGAACTCTCTTATATAAAGGCTCACGCTGCTTCAAACGATAAAACACATCTTTATATTGAATTGCAGTGTTGAGCATTAAATATGTAGAGTTCCACCGAGTCTTACAATCAAGTTCTAGCTTCTTATTGCAGTGAATTTTCATATGCTTAGCTATTTCAACAAATTTTTCATCTCTTTTTGGAGTTGCTGTCCAAAATGCAACACTGTAACAGACATTTCAATAGTTTCTGTAATTAATTCTAATCCATCCTTCACAACTAGATTCAATATGTGTGCAGAACAACGCATATGAAATAATCTGCCTTCTAAGATAAGTGAACTCAGATGAAGCTTTTCCAAAATAATATCAACCATAGCGTCATTGGAGGTGCAATTATCGATTGTCAAACTAGAACACTTACTATCCAGGTTCCAATCAAATAAGCAACCAACAAGACAATTTTCAAGCACCTTGGCCGTATGCGGACATGGAACGTACAAAAATCTAATAAAAAACAAAAACAAAGTTTAGTAATTAATTTAGTTTATGTGTAGATTTTTCTTGTAAAACACATAGAGCTTACCTAACAAGCCGACTTTGAAGCTTCCATGAATCATCAATAAAGTGTGCTGTGATAGCCATGAATCCTCTTTTTTGATTACTTGAAGTCCACATATCCCTTGTCAATGCTATGCGGCTTGCATTTATCTCCAACAACTTCATAGTTCTCTCTTTCTCAACATCAAACATTTTCAGGATATCACTTTTGATTGTGTTCTGAGAAACCACTTTAAATAATGGTTGTAAAACATGAAGGAACCTTCGAAACCCTACATGTGTAACCATAGATAATGGGTACTCATGCAACACAATCATTTTACCAAGCTCCTCCCTTGCATGATCTTGGTTAAACTGATATGTACTAAGTTTTGATGACCCATCAATGGACTTTGTTGGATTTAAAAGACATTGTGTCATGGTCGCTTGCTTTTTATGTACACATGTATTCAAGTGATCATGTAGATGCTTAGTACCATTCTTACTCTCTCCTCCCAAATGCTTCTTACAATAGTTACAAATTGCTTTCCATTTCCCTCCAACTGATTTTCTTTCGAAATGATCCCATACAATTGATCTTCTTTTTCTTTTTTTGGCACTATCCGCATCCATGAGTTCAGTGTTTCCATAATCAAAATTCTAATTTGACACATCTACATTAGCTTCAATATTCTCATCTTGACATGTTTGTGCTCCACTTTCTCGAGTTGGAGCACATTCCATAATACTATCAACCTCTTTTTCAATGTTTTCCATCTGTTTATTAAAAATAATAGATATTAATAACCCATACATCCCTATAGATTTAAAGAAAAATACATGATATATATTAACTTATATTGTAGAAAAACAAATCATTATGAAAGATTAGGAAAGATTATGAGAGATTGATGATTTGTGTTTTTCACTTGGTTAGTTGGTTTTTCTAATTTTCAAAATGATTTCAACCTATATTTTATGATTATTTGTTTAGGTTAAACCTTTCAAGTGCATCTGTTTTGAAAGGTGTAGCTATTATTTTGAATATTATTGTTTTGCTGTTTTGCATATTATTGTTTTGCTATTTTGAAAGGTGAGACTGTTACTTGATAATAACTCACATGCTGATTTTGCAAATTTGAGCATGTTTGGTAAATAATCTCCGGACTCAAGATTAAATAAAATGACTCACAAATTTATTTGTATTTTACGACAGTCTACAACAAAGAGTGTAATAATTATTTTTCATTTGTTCTCTAGATCTTATACATCTCAGCTTGGTACCAGTAATATATCTTATACATCTAAACAGTAACCAGTAATATTTTTCCACCTAAATACAACAAAGTTGGGTTATGGAGAATTATTTATCTTCTTCATCTCCAAACAAGCTGTCTCTGCATATATGGAGATAGGCATATATCAGCAGCATATATGGACTATGGAGAGGCATAAAAAACAGCAGCAGCAACATATATGGAAATAGCAGCAAGAAGAAGAAAAAAGAATTAGAAAGGAAAAGTTAATCAATAAGAATTACCTCCCTTTAATTTTTGTGCATAAATTCTTGATAACACCAAACAAAAAATGGATAACATACACATGACATGACTGCTTCCATAATTTTGCAGTGAGATTTCTTTTCTAATTTGAAAAGAAGAAGAAGAAGAAGAAGAAAAAGAAGAAGAAAAAGAGGAAGAAGAAGAAGAAAGAAAGAAAGAAATAGATAACTAGGTGAGTGATAGATCTAATCTAAACTAAAATAAACCCCAAAAGAAAAAAACCTATACCATATTCATATACAACCACATTCTTAAAGTAGCCACATTCTGATCAGGTACCATAACACATAATTATTTGTGCTGTACAAATAGTGCACTAGCACTTTTATTTTATATTTTGCAGCATCATATACATGTATTGTCATATGGAAGCAGATCTATTTCTTAATGGATACCTATTTTTTGGTGGGTGATTAGTTGTTTACATGAAGGGTTCAATATTGCTTGTGTTCATGCCCTTTGTTTTTCTTTTTGAATGACACGTGTAGCTCAAATATTTACATCAATTACTTCATAGGACCTAGAGAAATGCCATTGATATGGTAGGAGATTCATCCTAATATATGTCATAGTCTTCACACTTCTGAAATACACTAGAAATGCCCATCTTTGAGGATTGAAGAACATACAGCTGTAGAGAAGTTCCAGTTAGATCATTCTATGTCTATATTCTACTTTTTCTTTACCCAACTTCATGTACTAGTTCATTGATGCTTTAAAGGAAGATGGAAGTTTGAAACTTGCTTGATCATTATTTAACCATACAGAGTAGATGCTACAAGGAGTTCAACCTTTTATATTTCATGTACATCTATTTTTCTTCCTATTTTTAAAACCATTGCCTAATGGACTGAATTTATTTTTTATGAGAAGCAAGTTTGTGACAATGACTTGATGTTTGTGAATGTTGTACTACTGTATATCCTTATGTTATCAAATGCTTTATCATAAGCGTGGATTTCAAGTTTTTTTTTCTTTTTTCTAAAGCTTTAATTCACAATTTTGGCATGAGCTTATGTCACTTGTTTAGATTACAATCATGCTAAGCAAAAATCCAATAAGAAAGAAATCCACGCTAACTTATCTTCATATAGCATCTTCACTTAATTATTCTAGCAGTTTTTTTCCTTCATTTTCCCAACTACCCATCCTCTTTCCTAATCAACCATGAATCCACAATCTGCCAGTCCCCTTGGTCCCCTTCTCCCTTTACAACTGCTTCTATTGCCCCATATCTAAATATTTCCTTTCCGACTATCTATTAAATTGGACCATAACAACTATTATATCTGGTCATACGTAGAATCCTTCATCCTAGTTGATCTGCCATCATCTAGGCCATACCTGCTACGAGACCTCAATCATACAAGATAACAAGAACACATAACAATTAACAACTTCCCTCAATCCCTCAAAATAAAAAATGAAGCTGAAACAGGGGCAAATAATCAGCATTCACCAAACCGCAAATAATCAGCATTCACCAAAGTAAAATAAGGAAGAAAAAGATAATCAAAAATTCAGAAAACCTGAACTCAATTCCAATTCACTTCATGGAAAGAAACAAGTTTAATGCCCCAAAGTCCAAACAATTGAAACAACCATCACCTCGCAACAGAGAAAGTCAAATATGAACAAAAACTTACCTTAACTATATTTGTACGAGTGCTGGAAGTCTGAAACGAAAACAATTTCTGGCATAGAGAACTACAGAAGAAATAATCAAACAAAATAAAATAACTTTCATGAGTCGTGACCCAAATTATAAGCTACTGTAGATTAAAACTTAAAAAGACAGTAGCCTCACACTCACTGAGGCTAAATTTAGCAATTGCAGCAGTGGCGGACTAGCGTTTGTGGTCGTGGGAAAAGCTTCACTAACCACTGCTCCAGGTGCCGGGTTGGGAGGAAAACACACAATGTCAGCTATGGAGGACGACGACGACGAAGAGGAAGGCTGGAAGAAGGAGGGTTACAGTCTTAGTCTTACAGAGCCAAACAAAACGACGGGGAGTCGGGGCGATGGGGACAAATTACTGAAATTAGGTTAAGGTTATAGACTTACAGGTCAATGCCTCAGCGTCACAGTGGAGAGGCGAGAGCGGCGGACTGCGTATAGCGTGCGACGGGACTGCGGGCGGGGTGCCAAAGCCAAACGGGGTACAGGGAGGAAGATCTAACTCGAATCGAAGAGACGAAGACACAAGACAAGGCTCAAGACAAACAGATCACAGGAACAGGTAAAAATTGTGAGGTTCGGCCCGCGCCGCCCACCCAAATCTCAATTCAACAAAATATGAAAAATTTTAATTCGGGGTAGTTTTGGGGACGGGGACCCCAAACCCATACCCGGCCCGTCCCCGAATTAATCCCATATAAAAATCCCCGACCCTGAACCCGATCCCCTAAATAATTCCCCAAACCCGAACCTGAACGGGAAATCCCCGACGGGGCCTCGAACCCATGGGGAAAATTTCCATCCCTATGGATGATGATTATATATGTTGTGTGTATGATGTTACATGATGAAACCCTCTAGGACATGCATGCTAGGAAGTTTAATAATATGATATGAGACGAAAGGATAAAAAGGGAAAGGGGGGAAGTAAGTTGACCAGGGAATGTAGGATTGACCTAATTATCTCATAATCTATGAGGGGGAAAATAAAAGGAGGTTATGATCAAAATAAGTGAGTGATGTGAATCTTGCATGGGAAATTTCCAAGGTCCGCATGGGATGATCCTTATGTAAGAAAGGTGCTAGGGTTTTGAGTGGCCAACTAATGTTTCACGGTCACATGTATAATTGGGAAGTAGAGTGATAGGATTTGGGTTGAATCTAAGGGTTGTGATGTGTGGGGTGTTAAAACAGTTTGGGTTGTGAGGTAGAGAAGGATGGGCCACATAGTCCCAAATTAGGATTTCTGGAGAAAACCCTAGGGTAAGACTATGAGTGGACTTGGAGGTATAAGGTAGTGGGCCTTCACCCACACACTTAGGAGTTGGGCCTCCAGTGTGAGCAAGTGGAATAAGGAAAGGATGTCGGGGCGAGTTAGGAGGTGCAGAAGTCTCAAGATGTGGGACAGACCCTCTTGGGAGGATAAGCATAGATGGTGTTAGTCATGCATGTCTAGGGTGAAATATATTGAATAAGACAAAGTAAGACACTAATAATTTAAAATGAAATATTATAGAGCTGGGCCTAACTGATCCATCAACATATAATAGTGGTCAGGTACGTTCTGCCCTATAAGTGACCGATCCACCAGCTATAATAGTTGGGGATCCCAAACTTGATAAACCAAACCATAAGTTTGATAATACATATAAAAGGCACTAAGTACTTACAATGGAATACCATGAGAGTCTGGGCCAGATCGATCAACTGGCATAAGAGTGGTCAAGAGCATCTTATCCTAGAGATCGATCCACCGGTGTATAATAGTGGTTAGGTGTGTTCTACCTTGTATGTGACCGATCCACCGACTATAATAGTGGGGTTCCCGCACTCACATGGATATATAAAATCTGAGAGATGATTGAATAATAATGGACTAATAGCTTAAGGCCCAAAAGTATTGATTGTATGTTTTGACCTAATAATATTCGATGGACTTGTTAAGTATGTGAATGTTATGTATGCACATCTCATTATATATGTATATAGTTTTGTATCATGTGTGGCATTGCGTGCCTACTTTTCAGTGTGTTTTAAAGGATTATTCAGTACCATAGTACTAAAGGGTTCCATTCTTGGGGCCCCTATCTATTCAATAGCCAGTGTCCCTTGCAGGTCATTTTTTAGGTGCTATTCAAGTAGGCAACGGGAAAGAGTGTAAGGAACTATCTGGAAAGTCCTAGGGTTGTACTCTTTCTCCTTTAAAACCCCAGTTTTAATGTGGTCCTTATTTTTGTAACTACCACTGGTAGATTTTATTCTAATAAATTGTTATTTACGCTACTTTGATTTAATTATGGTTTGAGTTTCTCATAGATTGTATTTTTCTATTTCAGCCTTAGCACTTGGTACTGGAATGATAGGAGTGAACCGGTCTGGTACTAAGTGTGGCGGTAATATCCCTAGAATTCATAGTTTTCTTATTTCTCTTCCGTTAATCCTTTAATAAAATGAAAATTTTCAGTAGTGAATTTTGGGGGTGTTACAAGATCACCAGGAGAAAATACCCGTTGACTACAATTAGTATATAAAGATTCACTCCATATACAATTTCAAATGGAATCGCATGTGTATTACTTAATATCCCAATCTATAGTACTTTTACTTACCAATCCTCTTAACAAAGTTCCAAGAGTACAGTTAGTAACTTCAGTTTATCCATAAGTTTGTGGATGATGTGAAGTACTGAATAATAACTTCGTGTATAACATGTGCCACAATATTTTCCAAAAATAACTAAGAAAATTGACATCCTTATTTGAAAAGATACTTTCAGGTATGCCATAACGCCTCACAATTTCCTTAAAATACAAATCAGCAACACGTGTAGCGTCATCAATCTTATTGTAGGGAATAAAATAAGCCATTTTAGAAAATATATATACCACGACCATAATAGAATCCTTACCTCTTTGTGTTCTAGGAAACCCTAAGATAAAGTCTATACTAATTCCTTCCCATGGTTGACTAGGCAAAGGTAATTGTGTATATAAACCTTTATGAAATAAACTTTTACTCTTTTTACAAGTAACACATCAGTTTATTATAATTTATAGATCTTTTATCATGCGTGGCCAATAGAAATTTCTTTTTTAATATTTCTAAGGTTTATTTTTATCCTTAAGTACCATATATTCCTTAGTTACACCATCAGAAGTTGCATTTCGATCATATTGCCATGGTCTTCCAATTAAAATACCATAAGCATCCATAGGCAAAATATCATATAACACCTCATCATGATAATCACTAATGTGAAAATAAATGAGTGTCTGTTTAGTCACTTTAGCTCCTTTTTCCTTATTAAGCCATTGTAGGGAATATGGTTTAGGATGGATGATATTCACTAGTCCTAGTTGTTTGACTATTTTTTCACTAGCAACATTAGTACATGAACCACTATCTATGATGACCCTACAAACTTTATCACCAATTCTACACTTCTTTTTTAAAAAAATTATCCCTTTGTGTAGATTGATCATTAGGTTGTATTTGTAATGCCCTTCATAGAACAAAATAAAGATTTCTATCCTCTTCATACATACTTAAGACATCATCATTAGATTCAATTTCTAAGTCATCATCATTAATACATGGTTCCATGTTCTCAATTTCACTTCAGGTCAAAACTCTTGGATTAGGACATTCCCTAGCAAAATGACCATACCCTTTACATTTAGTGCTCGTTTGGTACGGGGGTAATTGTGGTGGAAAAATCACCCCATATTTTATATATCTTATATAATTTATTTAAAATTAAATATTTTTATTCTAATAAATACCCATTTTAGATCTTAATTTGATCTAAAATGGGTATTTCATTAAAAATATATTTATTATTATTAAATACTTAACATAAGAGGTACAAAATAGAGGGAAAATTTTTCCACCCCTATTACTCCCATACCAAACAAGCCCTTAAAATATTCTTAGTGGACATTTCACTAAATTTAGTTTTACCTGTTTCATCTTGGTTAGGAATAATTTATTATTATTATTATCATTAGTTGAACAGTTATGTGTCCCAAATTTTAATGTATATGAATTAGAATTATTTTTGTTGGATGTAGAATTTGAAGCACTTGTCTTACGATAAGCTTTGGTAGACTTAGTTTGTCCTTCACACTTTAAGGCCAACTTAGTCGAATATTCAAGGGAATCATAGGAAAATATTTCAACTTTTTCCCTAATCAAGTTGTTAATGCCACCTAAGTATCTAGCACACTTTTCTTCTTTTCTCTCTTGCATACCAGATAAGAGTGATAGTATTTCAAATTCCATAGTGGATTCCTCTACACTAAGAAGCCCTTATCTAAGAGTAGTCAATTTGAAATACATCTGTTGCTCATACTCTTTAGGTGCAAATTTTTTCTTAGGTATTTCTTTAACTTTTCCCAAGACTTGATTTTACTTTTATCTTGCCTATCACGTGTTCTCTTAATACTACAATATCAAATTCTAACACAATTTTGAATTTGAGAGTTTCTAACTTACATTTATGCTTATCATCATACTCTCTCAACTCAAATATTGCTTCAATTTCATATAACTATTCAAAAAATAACTCAATATCCAATTTACCATAGAAATTAGGAAGGTCAATATTTATATATTTATCTTCAAAATGGTTGTACCTTGGTTGATATTTTGGAAAGCCTCTTTGGTTGTGGCTATATTTATTCGATCCATTCTCTTGTGGTCTCTCTTCATACTCCATTCTACCATTAAGATGACCACCTCAAGCTTGGAGTGCCCTCCTAGCCATATCCTCTACTCGATCATTTGTAGCCTCTAATGTATTAAGATGACCATAGGGTTTTGGGATGCACCTACATGGTTTAGTTGATCTAAACTTTTTACACCTTGACATTGTCTACTATTGTGTCCATTACTCTTGAAAAATTTACACCTTTTAACTCTCCTAAATTAGTATAGGTCCATTTCTTTTGGTGTCCTCCTTCCCTCATGCCTACATTTTCCTTCAACCAAGTATCATATGGAATCAAAGTAGAACCCTAGTATGAATCCCATTAGTCCTCATCACATATAAGATGGAACAACGGTGCATAACCGTTGTTTGGTATTTCTATAGAATACCAATCTAAAATATATTGTTTACCATCAAAGGCCCGATTGATGCAACAAGAAAATAGATTCCAACAAGGAATCTTATAAAATTTTCATTTTTGATAAGTATAAGTCTTTTCCCTTACACTAATAATTTGCTTGTTACATCGTCTGCTATAACCTACACCAACATCACAATACCTTCAACTTCAAAGTAACCCTATGTATGATCATATGCCATAAGCCTATGATCATAACCCATCTTTTTTATTGTTGTAGTACATCTCTTTGATTGTTGGGGAATTTTTTCCCTCCCCTTCTACCTCTTTTCTTTGATGAGAGAACTAATTATTAGTTCGATAAAAAGGTCAGTGATAAAAGGGTGGTACTGGGAAAATATCCTGCACCTTTGAATACATTATTCATCGACTCTAAATAATTTGTAGCCATCACTTCAAAACTCCTACCATCATCATATGCCAATGACCACTTTGTACAATCCAAAGTATCTTATTAATCATAGGCTACTTTAATTATCTTTTTTAACAAATCCATCCTTTACATCCACTTTCATTGTTGATGTGGTGTACCTATATCCCATAATCAATTAGATATAATTTTATCATCTTTATTTACCAAGGAATAAAATAGATAGCATAGACAATATTGATGTGTTGTATTTGGCTCACTTCTCATAGATTGTAACAAGCCTTTGTGTTAGTTATATAGTATATATACATGCCTATTGAGTAGGATATGCAATCAAAGAATATTCATAAACCACCCCAACTCTCACCACTCTCATATCAAGCAATGACAAAAGAAAGCAACAATATATATCGACTTGCATTAATTCTTGAAGCAATTAGTAACAAACTTTATATTTGTCATACAAGTGTGAGGCATCAATAGATATCTCGAGATGACAGTAATGATACCCTGGATGCATGGTTTAAATGCCCAAAACACTATGAAATAAACTAACATTATCATTATTGGTTTCCACCATGTCCCATTCAATAGTAGAAGCATGATTAACTTTCTTCATCTTCTTAAGCCATTGAGGAAGTTCAGAAAATGATTCTTTGAACTCGTATTCATGTTTTCCATACCCTTGCCCCCGTAAAGTTGGCAATGGCCTATTCTTTTGTTCGGTAGGAGCGCTCTTAGCTTGAGCTTGTCTTTTGGATTATAATCCTCCTTTGTTGATCTAAAAAAAGTTATGTGAATAAACTTTTGAATTTTTTATTTATCAAACTACTCTACTTATGTATAGATACTACTTACTATAGTTCATATACGTACTTTAATTTCAGTGTGTAAGAAAGCTAGTATATTAGTTTTTTCTTTATTTTGATCCTACTATTTAAAATTGAATCAATGTTTGAGATCTATTTGGATTTTTACTGTATAACTTGCCCCAACATTTTCCTATAAGTATTAACCTAATAGTTTAATTAACTATAAGCTGATTTAATGTAACATTATTTTATATCATTTTAAATTTTTAATTCAATTTTTATTTTTATTTGATGACTTTTTTTATGATCATTTTTTTAATTTTACCTTTGTTTTCATCAATTAGCAAAACCAAATTCAATTTTATATTCCTTCTTAAATTTAATTTCATAATTTTTAATTAGTGTTTTATTTTTTTATGTTACTTTTATTTATCAACACAAATTTTCTTTATCGATTAGTAATTTTCAAAAAGTATATGAAATTAAAAAAAAAAGAATAAAAAAAGAAACCATAATTAAAAACAAGTATATAAATTAAATCATAAATAACAAACTATAATATTAAACATTAAAACAGAGAAAGAAAAAAAAAGCCACGCAAGGAAGGCAATTGTTATGTTGTAAACCAAACATTTTCATCCAAAAACACATCAACTTCATTTCGAGCCAAACTTCAAAGCAAGAGCTCACCATAAATAAATTTGTTTTCTCTCCACTCCGAGAACAATCATCCTCCACTGTATTATTCGTGACACTCACAACGATGTCATTCCTTATATTCGTCAGTGAAATTGTCGATCTCAGGATGAAACCATGCCAGCCTTTACCTCACAAAACTCGGCCTCTGGTACCTCCGGAGGACTTCGAAGAACTATCAGAAAATAACACTACCAAAGGTTGACAAGTGATCAAGCTAGAATTGAGGTATAATATTTTTTTATATCAAATTAGATTAAAATAGACAATAGCTATAGCTTATTATTATTATTATTATTATTATTATTATTATTATTATTATTATTTATAATAATTTTATACAATAATTATAGTATTGTATAATAGTAATAATATTATTTATATATAAAAATGAAAATAAATTATTGTTATAAACATTATTATTATTATTATTATTATTTTTATGATTATAATGTAGGAAACCTGACTAAAATTATTCAAAATATGAGATACCCATAAAATATTAGATCAATTAATAAGGTATGTAAATGAAATTTATACTAAAATTATCTTGAGTATAATATGTTTGCATTGATGTATAATGGTGTGTTATTTGTAGGCAAAGTCGATAAAAATTGGATACAGTATGTTTGGTAAATTTAGTTGAAAGGTTAAAAATTAGTTGAATACTTAAAAGTTATAAATTAGATTACCTCCTTAAAAATTATAAGCCATCAAGTGTCTAATTGTAAAATTAGCTGAATAGTTAGTTGAAAGCTCAAAAATTAGTTGAATACTTAAAAGTTATAAACTAGAATACCTTCTTAAGAACTATAAGTCGGTAAGTGTTTGTTTATTTTGTCATTTGAAATCTCAATATATCCAAACAAGTAATAATGTTTGATATTAATTATTACTAATTATTATTATGAATTATTAAAATGACTTATTAATAATTGAAAAATATATTATTAATTCTTGATAATTAGAAATACATTTTTACATATTGACATTAATTAATTAATATTATTAACATAACTATTAACATTATAAATTTTAATAGTAATTGTTAATTGTAATTAGGTAACATTAGTTACCTATAAAAAGTAATTAATTAAATTAAAATTAATTATTAATATCAATTTATAATATTAACTATCAATAATAATATTATACTAATTATTATTTTTATTACTAAGTATCTATGTAACATTTTCAATAATATTTATAATAATTAATATTAATATGAATTATTATTCTTCGTATGAATTGCCATCATTAATATTAATTTTTGTTATTAGTTATTAATGTACATGTTAATATTAATTATCATCAATTATTAGTATTATTATTATCATTATTATTAATTATATTAATTATTAATAGTATATTATATTATGAAAAGCATTACTATTATGAATTATGAATTATTATTTATTAATATTTATTATCATTATTTGTTAATGTATCTTATTAAACTAAAATCTATAAATGAATAAAAAATGTTATAAAAAATATTTTATTAAAATAAAGAATGTCCTAAGTGGTCAATATACATCAATTGATTTTAGACTAGTTGCATTATCAAACGTCATTATTCCTTAAACTTAAAAATTAATAGTAATAATTGAATGATAGTAACTAATAATAATTAGTGATATTAAAAATTAAGAATAATAATTGATGTTAATAATTAATAATATTAACCATTCATTTCAATAAACAATAATTAATTTAAATAAGTAATAATAATGATAATAATTAATATAAGTAAGAAAAATGATTAATATTATGATTAGTTATTACTAATGTTGATATTGTTCATAATAATGTATAAATAATTAATTACTAATATTAGTAACACCCATTATATTACTCAAAAATAATATTCTTAATAAATAATATAGCTACTGACTAACAATTAATAATCAATATTTATGTTATTATTAGTACATAATAACAAATAATACTAATAGTATTTTTATTAATATTGTTAAAAATAATATATAAATAATTGATAACTATTATTGATTAACATTAATATTTATAATTATTAGTATTAAAAAAAATGATGATGATGATGATAATAATAATAATGGTAAATGAGTGAGTATAATTAATAAGGATATATATATATATATATATATATATATATATATATATATATATATATATATATATATATATTTAATAAAAATTAATTGAACCACTCTTAAAATAATAATATAGTAAATAATAAAATTCTAAAAATAATATATAAAACAAATATAAATCCGGCTATGGCAATAATATAAATAATAATATGAAAAATAAAAACACCCATTAAATAAGCTTCGAACCTGGAACTTGTAGTATTCAGGAACTGATCTTTACCACTAGATCAAACCTTATCAATTTATCATTTTAATTCATGTTAACTTTGAATCTCACTCTTAAATCTGAACTATAGAGAGAGGGTACATAGACAAGGCAAAATTCCTAAGCGAATAATGGAAGAATCCATACAAACAAGATATTCATGGCAATAATATCATTGATACTAGATAGTGACAATGTTGCACGGGGATGAGAAGAACCACATAAATACCATTTTAAAAAAAATTTAGGAAACGAGGACGGCAGAAAGTGACAAAAAAAAATTACACACACACACACTATATAAATTTTTAAAAAATAGACCAAATCTATTAAAATTAAGATAGAGAAAAAAAAATCTAAAACCACTACCTACGTTAGTTTATGTAAACCATTAATAAACTCTTTTAAAAAAAATTAATCGGATGCTTTTGATACCGATTTCGATACAATTTTTTTTGAAAGCGATAACGTTGAGGGGACGTTTTGGGACTGAAAAAGACACCTTGTTTCTGTTCCGTGCTTCACAGGATAACGATGATATCAAGTTCAAGCACTTCAGTGGCAATATTAAATCCTAATATGCTTCTAGTTGGATGAAAGCCTACCATATATTTTTTATCTGTATTGAATCATGCTTAGATACAGATAAAATGAGTAATGGACACAATAGTATACGTATTATAGAATACATACATACATACATATATATTGTACAATATTAGTATACATCTTACAGAACATAAGTATACATCTTATAGAATACACACACACACGCATTTTAAAGATTATAACTACACAATTTATATAATATTAATTTATTTCTTACAGAATATTAATACACATCTTATATATATATTGCATAATATAAATACACATTTTATATAATATCAATTCATATCTTACAAAATATCAATACAAATCTTATAATACACACACACACATTACATAATATAAATACACATCTTATATAATATATATCTACTCACCTTCTAAAATACAAATATATAGTTTAGAGAATATATATATATATATATATATATATATATATATATAGAGAGAGAGAGAGAGAGAGAGAGAGAGAGAGAAGAACATACATACATACATTTAAAAAATAAATTACACATTCTTCTACACATCTTGCAAAAAAACAAAAATCGGTGTCTTCTTCTGAACTCATTCTTTTGCCTTCTCCTGTCTTCTCAAGTTTTGAACATTCTAGTGCTAATCTTTTAAATTAAAATAATTGAATGAAAAGAATAATACAAAATAACTTGATAAGACAATCATGAAATAAAAAGGAAAATCGAAAATGGAAATGACCTTCAAATCAATAGAACACACCTTGAAGCATCCATTTTAAAACAAAAGTAAAGATCAAATTTTGATGAAGGAGAAAGGGTGAGAATGGAAAGGAGGGTTTAGGATGATTATTTAAAAAGGGTGAGAATTGAGAGAGAGATGATCAAAATACATCACGTGTTAGATTATTTACCGTATATAATGTGCTCTCTACATAAGGATGTATTGTGTGGATTCCATGGAAAGATTTACCATGGAATTGATTGTATTTGATTTGGTAAAGTTTCTTTGATGACCACTATCTTAGAATAATAAGACTAGCTTGTGTTGAATATTTCTTATATTTTTGTGATTTTGACCTTGTGTTAGTGGTTGAGATGTATTCATGTTATTACATGTGATCACATATCTTATATTTGTGTTTATACATGAATTAAAATGAAACTCCTCAACCACATACCCATTAGGTTTTCAAGTGTAAATCTCCTCTTCAAGCTTACCATGCAAAAATGCAGTTTTAACATCCAACTGCTCTAACTCAAAATCATATATTGCCACAAGTACAAGTAAAGTATTAATAGATGTAAGTTTAACCGTAGGAGAAAATACCTCATTAAAGTCCATGCCTGGAATCTAAATGAATCCATGTGCAACTAAATAAGCCTTGTACCTTAGTCTCTCGACCTCTAGAGCTCCTTGTTTGAAATTGTATACCCACTTACACTCAACAACCTTTTTCGTCTTGGTTGCCTTCATAAGTTCCCGTGTTTGACTCTTTAATAAGGACTCCATCTACTCCTCTATAGCAGCACACCACTTAGCAGAATTGGTACTCTTAATAGCATCTGAGAATGATGCTGGCTCATGCACATCAACAACATTCTATGCACTAGATAATAACCAGCCACTTTTTCATAATCGTACTTAATTGAATGCTTAATAATCCTCTGTGTTCTCCCTGGAGCAAAGTCCCTTTGCTCTACCTACTGCCTAGATCCACCCACTTTAGGAATAATGGGTCTATTAGCAGGGTATCTACCATCCAACTCAACATCAACCTCTACCTGGCTTGAAGCACTATCTTGTTTCACCTTCTTAGTGACACCATCACAAGACTCAATCTTCTAGAGGAACACAGACTGATTAGAGATAACGTCCCTGCCGATTAAGAACTTGGATGCAGCTAGCTAACCATCATAACTTTTACCCCTTCACTTCGGATGTAAAGCTAATAAATTTACACTTCTTAGCTCTAGGCTCAAGTTTCCATCATTCATATAAGCATAAGTAGGGCAACCAAAGACATGCAAATCATAGTAATCAGTTGGCTTACCAGACCACAAATCCTCAGGTGTCTTCAACTTAATGGACTAATTTAGTGAATGGTTCACCAGGTATGCTGCTATGCGCACTGTCTCAGCCCAAAACCTCTACCTAAGACTCACTATGATAACATAAAATGATCCTTCTCCAATAGGGTTCTATTCATCCACTCAAAAACTCCATTATGTTGTGGTCTTTGAACATAGGTGTGGTGTCTCGCTATCCCATGTTCTTGGCAGATTTCAGCGAAACTATGCTAAATAAACTAAAGACCATTATCTATCATGAGACACTTAACTTAATTTTCAATATGCTTACCTAGTAAAGTCTTCCAACATTAACAAACACCAAACAAATCATTCTTATGCTTTAATAAATAAACCCATACCTTTATAGAGAAGTCATCAATAAATGCGAGCAAGTACTGTGAACCACCTTTGGAAACCACTCTCATTAGACCCTACAAATCTGAATGGATATAATCAAGAGGCCATATCATATTATGCTTAGTTGTTGAAAAGATAACCCTCTTCTACTTTCCAAATACACAATGCTCATGGAAGTCCATAGCACCTGTACTATGTCCATCTAGCAGACCCTTCTTAGAGAGCTTGGTCGGACCCTTGACACTCATGTGTCTTAGTCTCATGTGCCAAAGTCTTATAAAATCTAAGTTTGGCAACCTTGATGATGTCACAGCAATTGTCCCTACAACAGTGGAACCTACTAACTCATATAGTGTCCTGACTTTCTTTCTTGTCATTGCCACTAGAGCCCCTTTTGTAACTCTCACGATACCATCCTAAATAACACACCGATACCCATTATAATCCAAGGAGCTTAAAGAGATGAGGTTCTTCGTCATCTCTAGGACATGTCTCATGTTGGACAGTGTTCTGACCCGAACATCATGCATCCTCACCTTCACCGTCTCAATCCCAACAACTTTACAAGTAACATAATTTCCTATTAAGACATCTCCACCCTAAGCCAACTCAAATGTCTAAAACCAACTCTGGTTGGGACATATATGGTAAGAACACCCAGAATACAATGTACATATATCACTAATATCGCTCTGTCTATCAATGACCATCAATACATCTCCATCACTATCATCATGGGTAACGACAACATCATACTATGTACCGGATGACTCGCTGGTCATAGCACTGGACTTCCTATTAGGAAAAAAACTTCCTAACATACCTCTTCTTGTGACACCCATAGCATGTAATATTCTTCTACCAACTCTTAAACTTAGATCTTAACTTCTTTCAGTCATCAGACCCTCGATCCTATATTCTCCCTTGGCTACTAATCCCTCACTACGTGAGTCCTCAAAATTACCACTACTAGTCAACCGATTATCCGTAACACCCCAAAATTTATAACTAAATAAATTTGTTTAAGCAAAAAACACAATTCAAATATGAATGGGTGTTACCGTCATAATTGACATAATTCTAGCTTACAAACCATCCTCATACCAATTACAAGGCAAAAGTAAATCAAGATTTAAGACATAATAAATATAGAATCAGGGTACCTCATAGCATAAGCAAGAGTTTTAGAGTCTACTTCGAAAATGGAAACTAAAATACATAAAGTAAATATTCTAGGGGAAAATGAAAAAAGAAAAAAATCTAGTTTAAAATAATAACCGGATAACATATCCCTCTGAATCCCAACCTCATGTATAACAAAAATCACTCTGCCTTGATCAGAGCATCATAAGCACCGTAATCATGTAATGTGTTCTCATTTACCTACACAGACTCAAAAAGGGTATCGGTTTGTGGGAATGAGCAACACCCATAATATGGATGATCAGTATGCTATGTACTGAGTAAAGTAACAATGTAGTCAAGAAGGGTCACATAATTTCATAAGATCACAATAAGGGGTAACATGATAATCTTAATGATTTATTTATTCTTTTCTAAATCGTACGGTAATTCTATCATGATAATTATTCATGATTTTATTCACGTTGAGTTCAGGGACCCCAATATTATTAACGTTGGGTAAATTGTAATACCCCAAAATCCTAATTTATAAAATTATGATAAAATAGGAATTTATTAGTGAAATTAATTAAATATATTATTTTAATAAAATAATGGGAGTAATTAAGATAAAAAATGAGGGAAATACTAAAGAATTTAATTAGGGAAGATAAAATACGGATTTATTCATGAAATTTAGGAAAATTTACCCAAAAATATTCTAAATTAATATAAAAAAGGAATTTAATTATTATTTTACTAATTATTATTATTTTTAAATATTCAAAAATATCAAAATATCCTAAAAACCCCAACCAACCTATTTTCCTTTTCCTTCCTTTTTCTTTTTTCTCCCTTCTTTTTCTCCTTTCCCCTTTTTCTTTTTCTCCTCTTCCTCTCAGATTGGGCCATGCCCGTCGGCCCAACTTCCCCTCCCTCTCTTCTCTCCCCCGTGTGGCCCAACCCACTTCTCTTTTTTTTCTTTTCTTTTCCTTCCTCCCTTGCCCGCTTGGTTGTCTCCCTCCTTTTCTTTCTTTTCTTTCCCCCCAAACCAGCCAGCTATCCCTTCTTCTTCTTCCTCCCTTCTCCCTCCCTCGCATTCTAGGTCAGCCTACAATTCTGCCACTGTCCTCCCCTCTACCACTATACCGCCAGCCTTCACCTTCCCTTTCTCTCCCCCTTCCTTTTCCTTCCCATTTCAAGCCATACCTCCCTTACTTGCCTCCCTCGCGTGTCCCTTTCCTTTCCTTTTTTTTTTCTCCTTTATCATGTCTGTCCCTGCCCTTTGTAGACTTGTACTAGACTACCACCATTGACCGGTGAGTCCCTGCCATGCCTTCCCCTTGTCCTCTTCCCCCTTTTTCTTCTTCTCCTCCCTTGGCCTATAAATACCCAAACCAACCCCTCCCATTTGGCCTCCTTTACTCTGCCTAGATTTTCCTGCGTATTTATGTCGCCACCACTTCAGACGTTGCCCCAACTGCCGCTGTGTAACGTCGCCACCCGAAACACCACCCAATCCCTTCCCTGCATTACCCTCCACCAAACTGAGCCACTCACCACCCCTAATTACCCCTACACAAGCCACCCTAACCGTGCAAAGTTAAATGCTCGACCTACCCCTTTGCACCGATCGTCGCCCCTCTCGCCGTCTCCTTTGTCACAATCACCACCTCCCTTGCCACCCACTCTACCCAGCAGAACCTCCTCTACCTTCCCCTACCTTTCTTTCTTCCTTTATCCCTTTCCTTCATCCTCCCTCCTTCTCCACCACTCTCGGCCACCACAACCACCACCACTTGTGCCACCACCCTTGTTGCGCCACCACTAACATTGCAACCCTCTCAACCCAGAGAGTCCACCACCACTACAACCACCATCTCACCCTCTCTCTTCCAGCCATAAAATACCCACCTTCTCCAAACCACCACTTCCACCACCACTAGCCGCCGCCGCTGCCACCCAATTGCCACCCTCACTAGGATGTGCCTTAACCCTTCCTACTCCTTAAGTACAATTTATTTAGTGTAATAATTATTCTAACATTATTATTATTATTATTATTATTATCATCATCATCATCATCATCATCATCATCATCATTATTATTATTATAATTATTACTATTATTATTATCGTTATTATTATTATGATCATCATCATCATCATCATTAACATTAATAATATTATTATTATTGTTATTATTATTAAATTTATTATCATTATTATTGCTAATATTGTTAATAATATCTTGTCATTGACTAATATAACTACCTAAACCTATTTTGGCTAATAATAACATGATTAACCATTTAAAGGATAATATCCTTATTTTTACTCCTAAAGCTATTATTATTATTATTATTATTATTATTATTATTATTATTATTATTATTATTATTATTATCCCTAATACTAGGTTATAATAGAGGTGAGTAGGAAATAATTAAAATGTTAATAAGAGGGAAGTTAACCCTAACATTTTTCCTCTTATAGATGAACCAAGTCTGACCCCTAAGGAGGTGTAGGAGCATGCTCCAAGTCCGGTGTCTTTTTAGGTAAGAATATAGTTAAGGCCTAATCTGTGTGTAATATGTGTTATGTGTGTTGATTATATATGTGTACCTTATAAGGTATGGATTATGTTCTTGTAGTGCAACTTGCTAAGCATGGAACTAAGGTAAGTTGCATGTGTTTTATGACATGTGTAATATGGTATTGTTACTTGTACTTGGAATATACTTATGTAATATTGCCCTCATGACATACATTATATGAAGCCTTAAGTAGTGTGGTGTGGTTGTAAGAGAAATAAAAAAGAGTAAGGAAAGTGAGTTGACTAGAGACTAGTAAGGATGACCTAAATACCTCATGACCTATGGGTGGACAAAAGAAGGAATAATGGGAACAAATTAGGAGGATGGACTAAAACATGCATGGCGAGTCCAGGGCTTGAATGGGATGGTTAGCCTTTTCATGGGGATGACTTGTATGTGGAAAATTTTGACTTGAGTAAATGAGACATGGAAGTTTGACAATTATTAGAAGAAAATAAAGTGGATGAGATATCATAGATATATGACTAGTGAACTTTTGTTCTTTGATGATGAATATATCTTCTACCTATAATATTTCATTTCTTATGTGTTGTTCTCTAATGATTTTTGAAACTATAACTTGCCATGATTCTTTTCAAGCCTACATAAAATAGCGGCATGCATTAAAATGATAGAGGCACACATTTTCTTTCACTAGCTACTTAGTCGAATAACACGACTTATATTAAATTTTTCTTTGTGTAGCCCCGTTTATCCACTAAGCTTATCTTTTTTTATTTAAACAACATAAATAGCTATCTATCCATGAATTATTCCATACCCTAGCCTATGGATAGTGGAGAAAAGTTTTTTGATGAGTTATATGTGTGATGAATAAAATAAGCATGAAGTTATATAAGAAGTTGTTGGTGAGAAGCCTTGGTTTGAAAAAAAAAACTTCAGGTACCAATGTGTAGATATGCAATGTACATAATATATATTAAAATGATCATTTGAACACATAAAACACACCCAAATGAATATCGATATACTTCCCCAAGGAAAAAGGCCTTATTTTCCCTTTAAAAACCCTACTTACATAAGTTAAACATAACTTCTTCCCTAGTGATAATTTGATTTCCAAATTCAACACTTATCAATAAAGTATTATTATTGATAACATGTCCATAAATCATGGTCTAACTCCAAATTATTACAAATGCAATAATATTCACTCAAGATGCTCCACATAATATGCTTAAAATATTTTAAACTAATTATCACATTAAAATACCCAAGATTTCATATTTAACCCATATTCACCAAATTGCCCCTATGATAGCCAAATTACCCATATTTTGGTAAAAAGCTTATGAGTCCCAATATGAATGATTTTAACCCCCAATATATAGATATCATCATGAAAATAAAACACCATAGTTATATAGACACTACATATCTCAACTCATGTCAACCAACAATGTACACAAACACATGCGTTCACAAATCTCTCATTTTTCAACATACAACACCATATATCATATACAATCATTATTATAATAACATTATCCATACAACGTTTTCAATTATGATATCACACACATATGTACATATTACACATAAAAAGCCTTAGCTATGATATGTATCCTTACTGAAACGTCTTTAGTCTCTAGGCATGTCAGACGTATGACTGTTCTAATACCATTAAAATATCATCTCAAAGCTAAAATACAACAAGATTATATTTAGGAAAATTAACTAATGGAAAATAAGGAAAATGAGAGGAAGGAAAAATGAAGATATACAAAAAGGTGGAAAGGATCATGTGAGGGGTGGTGCATAGTGGAAGGCATGATGGGGCTCTAAGGAGAACGTAAGATGCCACAAGCTAGGGAAGGGAGTACATGATTGGGGCTTGTGAAGAAGGTATGACCATGGCTTGGGAGCTTGGGGTTGTGATGGTTATAGGTTAAGTGTATGGTATGGTCTGTGATGGTTGGTAGCAAAGGTGATGGTAGTGTAGTGATGGAGCCAACAATGGTTGATAGGGCAAGGTGTTGGTGTAAAGGATATGGGGTTGATGGCCTACTAAAATGCCCCAAAATCCTATTTTTAAAATATTAGCTAATTAAGGATTTATTTTAGAAATTAATTAAATAAATTATTTTATTATAATAAGAGGGAGTAAATAGGCCAAATCAATAGGAAATTTATAAATAATTTAATTGGAGAAAATAAGAGTGATTTGCTAATTAAAATGGAATTTAGGAAAAATCTTTCAAAAATCTCAAATTAGCCTAAAAAGGGAATTGAATATTAATTTATTTAAATATTATTATTTTTAAATATCCCAAAATACCAAAATATTTCAAATACCCCAACCAACCTATTTTTCCTTTTCCTTTTTCTTTTCCTTCCTTTTTTCTCCTTCTTTTTCTTTTTTCTTTCTTTCTTCCTCTCCTTTCTCATTTTCTTTTTCTGTTCTTTTCCCCGAATTGGGTATGTTCTTGCGACCCAAACCTTTTCATTTTCTTTCTCTTTCGGTGCAGGCTAACACATTACATTTCTTTTTTTTTTCATCTTTTGTTCGGTTCTTCCTCTTCTCTTTTCTTTCTTTCTTTCTTTCTTTTCTTTTGGATCGTCAGTTCATGCCCCCTTCTTCCTCCTTCCTTGTTCTTTCCTTTGTCGACCTGCAACTCCTCCCCAACTCCTCGAGATTTTCACCGCCGGCCACGCCCAATTGATCGGCCATTTCTCCTCTCTCATTCCCCCTGACTCGCCTGCCATTTCAACCCAACCAACCTCCCTTCTTCTAGAGCGATTTTCCCTCCTCTCTGGCCAATCACCCCTGCCACGAGCTGACCTCGGCCAGCCTGCCACTGCCGACCGAAGTGTTCTCACCTACTTGCCCTATTCTCCCATCTCCCCTATGACCTTATCCCCTCCTTTAGCCCTATAAATACCCCATAACCAGCCTTGATCAAGTTTTTGTTTTGAACAAAAAAAAATCACCCTTTGCCTCATCGCCCAGTCAGATGCTAGTTCTGTCGCCGTCGACCGACACCACCCACCTAAGCACTCCCTGCATCACCCTCTACCTAACTACACCACCCTCTAGCCTCGATTTGCCTTGCACGAGCCACCCCGACCGTGCAAATTCACCTTCTCAATCAGCCATTCCTCCCACCTCCTCTGCCCTTCTCACCACCATTAGCCACCACTCCCGCCGTAACTACCGCCTCCTATACCTCCCAAACTACTCTGCAGACTTTCCTCTCCCTCCCCTACCCTTCTTTTCCCCTTCATCCTTCTCCTCCTCCCTTTCTCCATTTCCTCCACTTTTGGCCACCACAACTGCCACCGTGCGACGCCACCTTCATTCCACCCCTCTCCACCTAAGCAATCATCAAAATCCTAACTTCCACCCTCTTTCTCCCTCTCCTTTTTTCCAGCACTCAACTATCTCTCCTTTCTTCTCTTTTCCTACCATCGTCGTCGCCTCCTGCACCGTTGCCGGTGCCGCCAGTCACCACCAACCCAAGGTGGTACCCTAAACCCTCTCAACCCTTAAACCATAATTATGCAAGCTTTATTTATTTAATTTTATTATCTTACTATTATTCGATTATTATTATTATTATTATTATTATTAATGTTATTATTATTATTTCTATATAGGGCCGATACCCTATTATGTCACTATTTTGATTATTGTTATTATTATTAATATTATGTATTACTACTATCATCATCATCATCATCATCATCATCATCATCATTATTATTATTATTATTATTATTATTATTATTATTATTATTATTATTATTATTATTTCAATGTATGGTCGAAACCTTACTTTACTTTATTTTTGATTAATGCCATTATTATTTTTATCATTATCATTATTATTATTATTATTATTAGGATAAAATCTTTAAAACCCTATATTATCATCTTTTCCAATATTACTATTATTAATTTTATCCTTAGCAAAATTAGTATTTAATTAGTGTTACTGTTATTATATTATTATTTTATCTATAACTCTAACCTTAGAATAAATTAGGAAATAATAGTATTTTGGCAGGAGGAAAACTAATCCTTAGTTTTTTCCTCTTATAAGTGAGACCAGTCAAAACCCTAAAGAAGCATAGGAGCGTGCTCCAAGACCGGTATCGTATTAGGTAGGGGTGTAGCTAAGGCCTTATGTCTATAATGTGTTTTGTATGCCATGTGTCATGGTATGTGATGTATCTCGTGCTTATCGTTATAACAATTTTATGTGTAGTGTGGCTTGGAGTTGAGGTATGCTCATGTGTTATTTTATGGCACGCGTATAATATGTATAAGCTGTGATTATGATGTGATGTATTATGGCCCTTTAGGACATGCATGTTAGGATGTAATGGGATGTTATGGAGTGAAAGGATGAAAAAGGAAGATGAGGAATTAAGTTGACCAAAGGGGAATAAGTTAACCAAGGGATACAGTTTGACCTAAATATTTCATGATCCATGAGTGGAAGAATCTAGGGTTTTTCATGGAGGAATCTATGGTTTTGCATGGGAGAATCTAGGGTTTTGCATGAGAGAATCTATGGTTGTGTATGGGAGAATCTAGGGTTTTGCATGGAAGAATCTAGGGTTTACACGAGAGAATCTAGGATTTTGCATGGAAGAATCTAGGGTTTGCATGGGAGAATCTAGGGTTTTGCATGGGAGATTAGGGTTTTACATGAAAAAGTTTGAAGGGTTGCATGGGATGTATAAAGTCTGCATGGGGGTGGATTTTACGTATGGAAAGTTGATTTGGGGTGTGAGGAAGGTAATGGAAGAGTTGTTTGGGTGATTGGGAGGTTTAAGTGAAAATAGTGCGTAGGACAATACAAGGGTGCACAGGAGATCGAGCTAGGGTTTGGGAGGAAACCCTAATATAAGAAGGTGGTAAAAAAGAGAAAATAAATAAGGATGAGTGGAGTATAATATGAGGATGGAAGTTTATCATGTGAAGGATGAGCACATACATCATGGAAAAATAAAAGTTGATGGTGAAAAATGGTGGGGTGACATATAGAAAGGAGGATGCTAGGGTTTGGTGTGGTCAGCTAGGGTTTGGTGTGGCTATTTAGGGTTTCATGGTCACACATACACTTGGGTGAGTAAAGTGTGATGATGAGGGTTGAATCTAAGGGTTGTGATGTATGGGTTGTTAAAATAATTTGGGTTGTGTGAAGTGGAGTAGGATGGGCCACATAAGCCTAAATTAGGGTTTTTGAGGAAAACCCTAGAGTGAGGTAGTGAGTGGACTGGAGGTGAAAAGTTGTGGGCCTTGACCCACATACATGGGAGATGGGCATCTACTGTGAGTTAGGAAAGAAGCTAAGAGTGATGGACAAAGTTAGGAGGTGCATGAGTCTCATGGTATGGGACGGGTCTTTTTGGAGGATAAGTGTAGAGGGAGTTAGTCATGCATATCTAGGGTGAAAGTTATGAATAAGACACTTAAGAAATTAATCATGTAAAGTGGAAGATTATTGAGCCGGGCCCAGACCGATCCACCAGCATATAATAGTGGTTAGGGCGTTTCGCCCTATAAATGACCGATCCATCGGCTATAACAGTAGTTAAGTGCATGTTACCCTATAAGCGACCACTCCATGGGTTAGAATAGTGGGGGATCCCGAGCTCAATAAACCAAACCCTAAGTTTGCTAAGACACATAAAAGACACTAAGTACTTATAGTGAAACACCATGCGAGCAGGGGCCAAACCGATCCACCGGTATATAATAGTGGTTAGGTGCATGTTTCCCTATAAGTGACCGCTCCACCGACTAGAATAGTGGAGGATCCCGAGCTCAATAAACCAAACCCTAAGTTTTCTAAGACACATAAAAGACACTAAGTACTTACACTGGAACACAATGCGAGTAGGGGCCAGACCGATCCACCGGCATATAATAGTGGTTAGGGCATTTCGCCCTATAAGTGATCAATACCCCTACTATAATAGTGGTTAGGTGCATGTTGCCCTGTAAGTGATCGATCCACCAGCTATAATAGTGGGGTTCCCATACTCACATAGATTGATAAAAAGCATGAATGAGTACTGATCAGAGATTAAATAATTAATGGATCCATACTATAATTTGTCCTTTATTCATTTATTTATTTGAAGTGATCGTATGCTATTATATTATCATACTTGGATTGTGTGTTTTTGTGTATTGGCATTAGTGTGTGGTTACCTTACTTAATACGTTGCGTACTAACCACCTATTTTATGGGTGCTCATTCCCACGAGTAGAAGGCCCTTCTGACTTTGTGAAGGTGGATGATACGTATTTCGATGCCTTCGATGCTCATGAAGCATCAGGAGGTGCTGAGTGCTGAGTTCATACTCAGCAAGAAGATCAAGAGTGGCATGGCCAGATTTCCCTTATATGATTTTCTAATTATGTTTTGAGTTTCCTAGATTTATCTTTTGCCGTTTGTAAACTTATTTTCTCTTAAGGAACTTTGATTATGTACGTTGGTTTATGATACTTTGACTCTGCACTCTGATTTATATATTTTAATGGTTTAATGTCTATTTGAAGTCTTGCTTGGGATTAATTTATGATGATTATTAAATTCCTTTTTGCCTTAGCACTTGGTACTAGAACTGTTAGAGTGAACCGGTCAGGTACTAAGTGTGGTGATAACATCCTCAGAATTCACAGGTTTTAATTTAAGTGTTTCTGTTTAAAAAAATATAGTGAATTTTGGGGTGTTACACCAACAATAGGTAGGGAATGGTCATTTGTGGTAAGGTTGACAACTAGTACAAGAAATGGAATTGGCTGGGTTAGCGGGCTCACGTATGAAAAAAATAGAGAGAAAGCTTGGTGGCTGGGGTTACCAATAGAGATAAAGACAGGAGAATAAGAGAAGAAGGGGAAGAAGTGTTGGGATAAGAGGTGGTGGTTCTGGGTGATGACTATTAGGGTAGGGACAAAATGGGAACGAAGGTAGGGGAGTCGGTTGTGGTGAAGTATGATGATAGAGAGGTGGATGGTGGCTAGGTATGGTGATAGGAAAGGTAAGGAGGAAGAGGAAATAATCTCAGGCAGTGGTGGTACGAGATGAAAAAAAATGGAGTAGGGAAATGAGGGAAAAAAGGTGGGCCACTCAGGGTTCTATCAATATAGAAAGGGAGAATACCAAAAAACAAGTAGGAAAAGAAGAGGGAGCGTGCATGGATATATTTATATGTGCATGGATAAGAGTGATGGAAAAGGATAACTGATGGGAAGGGAATTGGGTTAAGGTATGGTTGGGTAGGGGTTTTGTGTGGTAGGGGCAGGTTGTGCGTAGGGGTGCAGGAGGAGTTAGTGCAAGGTCAGCGTGCATGGCTTGGAAGGGGCAGGTGAGGGCGATTGTGGGTGCATGAGGGAAGGGATTGTTTGGTCTAAAAAGGGAAAAGGAGGGGGGCTGGTGCACAGGTTGGGAGTTTGTGCAAGGTCGACACGCAAGGTAGTAAGGTAGGGAAAGAAAGAAAATAAGAAAAAAAGAGGGGGACAAAAGAGGTAAAAGGAAAAAGAGGAAAGAAAAGTTTTGGTGCTAGGATTAGGTTTTGGTTTAAGTTGGTGATTAGGGAATTAGCTAAAATTTAAATCTATCAATTATTTAGGGTTTGGGATAGGCTAAAAAAATATAGATGACCTAAAACTTGGAATTCAAATTAATTCAAAAGATTAATTAATTAAGATTAAGATTAGATACAATTTTGGGGTATTAAACTTCTATCCTAACTTTTCCATTAGTTTGTGACATTAAATCATGATATTAATCATGCTTAATTGGAATTAAGAAAAAATAAATAAAAATGGGAAATTTTTTATACCTTGTGTGTTGTAATGCTTGTATGTTTAAGTTTAGTGTTACCTCCGAAACACCCATTTTGGTGGCTTGGATTTCCTTAGATAGTTTTTGGTGCAAAAACTTAAAACACCCAATTGGATTAATCTATGGAATTGAAATAATCAAATATTAGATGTATTCATTGTGTGTAGTGGTGGTGGGAGTTGATGTCCTAAACTAGTCCCCATCGGGGATAATTGCATTGCTTAGAGCTACCTTTATGGCTCGTCCTAGGGATTTACAAATGAATGGTTCTATGTGCTTTACTGATTTTCTATGACATATATGTTATCCATGATACTCCGTGTTATGTTTTTATGTATGTTGTATATCATGTTATTATATTACCTCAATATGCAACATGAGCCCTTACCATGTTTTAGGAAGTTTGTTTTACTAGTACTTCACTATACTAATAATATATTTGTGTGGTTGTTGTGGTGATCCAAATTCTATTCCAGTGAGCAAATGATGATTTGTAGGGTTATGATTCTCAACTAGAGTATATTAAGCATGATGATGAGGGCGATTAGCCGACCATTACTTGTGGTTCAAGATTTATATTCTACTTTAGTTAAGAGTTAGGGTAACCGACTTAGATTGTTTTGCCATTGTGTTGGGATATTTTTGCTTCTTTCTAGTTATTTAAACTCTTGGTTTTGATTCATGTATTTATATCTTATAAATCTCCCTCCCCCTTTTATATCATTCTCATCCTTATTATGACTATTTTTAGTACATGCATTATGTTCTTCGTTAATCTTTTTTGCCTTGCATCAAGTAAGTGTTGGTTGGTGATCATATCTTTCTCATAATTTATGTGGTGGTAATATCCCATGGTTTTTTTGTTACGCTTTTGCAATGTCTTTAAAATAAATTTTTTGGTTAAAAAATTAGAGGTGTTACAAGCATATACAGATATGATCATCATAGGAACACATGTATATAATGGAATAGAAAATAATATTAAATGACACGATTATGATTGAATATTATTACATTAAGTGATCATAATAATTGAATATTATTTACTTGAGGTGCCTATAGAGTTGAAAGGAGCCTATTTGGACCTCACAAGGGACTTATGATCATAGAAATAAAAAAAAAACACCAGAATGACACAAAACTTCCAAACCTAACTCGAATAGCTACTCTGAGTGATATAACAAGTCCCAAATCAAGAAATTATTCTAATTTAAGTTATTAGTGTTTAATTTGAGGAATTTTCCAAACAATAATTTAAGGCCTACATAGAACACTTAATCACTCTTAACCCATATTTGTAATAAAATTTGTTACTATTCTATGAGGCATAAAAGCCTAACCATAGTGAGTAGCATAAATGTCCATTCCAAATTAGATATCAAGATCCATTAAATTTCAATTGTTCAAGGTTAAAGGTTGATAGGGTAATTAGTTAAGGCATCATTCAAAATCCCACCTAATCTGCTCTTGACCTTAACCCATGATTTTAGCTACTAAATTTTCTCTATTATTAATTTTGTACTCATTACAATTCATTCTTTTGTAATTACTCTTGATAGAGTAATTAGTCAAAACATTAGTTAAGATCCCACATAATATGCTCTTGACCTTGACCCATGATTTTAACTACTGAATTTGTTCTATCATTAATTTTGTATTCATTGATATTCATTCTTATGAAATTACTCTTGTAAACATTGTACCTATAAATAGGATTATAGAATATCACCCAAATTGTGGTTACTTTCATATAAGTCTATATAGTATTAGCCTTTCGGTCCTAAACCCAATTCTTCTAATTTTATTTCGCCCCTCTCTTCTTCTCTATGATATAAACTTCATCCCCTAACCCTAACCCTAACTCTTTGCCGTTTGCGAAGATAATTCATATGATCACGATTCACCTCACTCATTCCAATTATCTCTTATGGAAGGATCAAATTACAATCCTAAATATCAGGAATGCTGATGGCTCTAATGCTCCACCATCTTCCACCACCAGTGAGAGCAGGACCAAAACTTGCAATCCTAAATATCAGGAATGGAAACAACATGACAAATTCCTTAAGACTATTCTCCTTTCCTCTATCAGTGAAGAATCCATGTATAAAGTGCTAAGGTGCACAACCTATCAATTGGTGTGGAAGCCCCTAAGTCTGCCTTTTGTAAGGATGATAAGCCCACAAAATTCCAAATCAAAGATGAATTACATCTTCTAAGAGGAGAGCATACATTCACTAAATATGGGCACCACTTTAAGGCCTTATGTGATCAGTTAGACGCTATGGGTGTCTAGTGCTAGAATCAGACAAATCCTATTGGTTTTTACATGGCCTTGGTCCATCATTCGAAAGCATTTCAACTGCTCAAATGGCCATCAAGCTGATTCCTAGGTTCTAGGAGCTTATCCGCGTGTAGTTAGCCATGAAATCTTCCAGAAATCCATAACATCTCTAGTTTCTCCGGTGGTGTTTCCATACCAATTTACTACCTTTGTTTTATAGCCCTATCAACCTCCCTTTCCTTCTTTTGGTGGGTAAACAAAAAATTTTTTTGGTGGGAATATTAATTTCAGACAGGGGTGTGCCAATATAACTTCTAATGGGAGGAATCACAATTCCAATGGACGCGGTAGGGGTTATGGTCGCACTCCACACACTCCATACTGTCAATTATGTGGTATAGATGACCATTACACTGATAAATGAGGATATTTTGTTGTTGTTTGCAAATCACAAACTCTGCTCAACTTGTTGAATCTTTTATGGCTTTTTGTAACATTAGGCCAGACCCATCCCATGAATTTGATTAGTATTTAGATATTGGAGCAATGATCTGTATGACTTCATCTCCTGCCTCTCTGGATTATACTTAACCATATAATGGTAATGAACGTGTTATGGTTGGAAATGGTAACACTTTATCTATTTTTCACATTAGCTCTTGTCATTTATCTAATTCTGTTAAATTATTGAATGTGTTGGTTGTACCTAGTTTATCGAAGAACTTGGTCTCTATTATCTAGTTAACAAAAGGATATCTAGTCAACTTTATTTTTACTGATAACTTTATTGTTGTTTAGATGTTAAAATAGGAGAAATTGTGGCCAAAGACAGACGTGATCAATGTTTATATGTTTTGGAGCAAGGAGAGGCTGCATTTCTTTCTACTTTAAATTATAATAAATTGGAAGGTTCTTTTGAACTATGACAATCTCGCTTAGGCCACGTTACCTTTGATACTATTTCCATTTTGAATAAACTAGGCCACTTATCAGTTACATCTATTTTACCTACTTCTATTGTTTGTCAATCTTATCAAATGGCTAAAAGCTAGAGTTTATTGTTTATGCTTAATGAGAAACACTCTAAGCAAGTTCATGATTTAATACATTGTAATTTTTGGGCCCCCACACCGGTTAATTCTATTGTTGGTTTTCGTTATTGTGCATTTTTTGTCGACAAATAATCACACTTCACAAGGTTTTATCAACTATGACTTAATTCAGACTTCTAAAATATTTTTGTCCAATTTATGGCCTTTTTTAAAGTTAGTTTTCCTATCGCATTATGGTCTTTCGCAGTGATGGTGGAACAGAGATAACTAACAATCATCTTCAAGAATTGTTTTGCTTGAATGGTATTCATCATAGTATGTCTTGCCACATACACTTTCTCAATATGGTTGTACCCAAAGAAAACATCGACACATCATTGAAACCGATATTGCAATGCTTTTTTGCTCACACTTGCCCTCAATTTGTTGGATGGATGTTTTTAGTGCCATAGTTTACACTATTAATCGACTTACATCTACATTATTAGCTAACAAATCTCACTTTGAAATACCATTTTCAGTTGCTTCTAATTATGTTAACTTTCACCCTTTTGGTTGTAGAATTTTTCCTTGTCTTCATGAGTATGCACAGGTTAAACTATCGTAACAGAGCATTGCTTGTATCTTCATTGGGTATAGTATCCTTCAACATCATGAATTTACATCACGCGGCATGCTCAATTTGATGAGGATAAATTTTCCATGTCTAGAATTGTTTCAACTCTACAGGTCAGCTTGGATTTTTTTTTTAATTTTGATGAGCCCACATCCAGGCCTGTTTCTAATGTTCAGCCCAACCTATATCCTTTGCTACCAATACCTGCACTAGTTGGGCCATGTGGCCTCTACCCTCTTACTGGTCCATTAATCCATGCGCCTAACAAAGACCTTGAAGAGCACGCCCACCCAAAACTAGACCCAGAATTGACCTTGCTCCAGAACTGGATCATAAACCCGCTAATGCGCATGTCTCTCCTCTTCAACCCAATGACAACATCATGTCTCATCATATGATTACTAGAGGCCAGACATACATATTTAAAACAAAGCATTGGGTGGACCTCTCTTTGGTTCAAAATTCTAGATTGTTGACAACTATTTTTTTCCTCCATGGAACCCAAGGGATTTAAATTGGTTGTAAAAAAAAATGGAGTATATGGAAGACATGAATGAAGGAATTACTATTATTGAACAAATAATATTTGGACTCTTGTTCCTCATCCATCTAGTGCAAATATCATTGGATCCAAATGGGTGTTTCGCATGAAATATTTATCTGATGGGTCTATTGAGCACCTTAAGGCCCGCCTTGTTGCTCAAGGATTCATACAATTACCTAGATTTGATTACAATCACACATTCAACCCAGTTGTTCAAGCTGCTACTTTTCGCATTATCCTATCTCTTGTTGTTATGCACAATTGGACTCTACATCAACTTGAATTGAAAAATGTGTTAATAAATGGGCATCTTTCTGAGAAGTTTTTCATGGAGCAATCACCTGGCTTTATCGACCCACATTTTCCCCGTCACGTGTGCTGATTTAATGAAGCTCTTTAACTTCTAAAGCAAGCTCCGCGAGCTTGGTTCCAGCATTTCAACGGCTTTCTTCTACGTCTTGGCTTTAGATGCAGTCGTGCTGACACATCTCTCTTCACCTTTCAACAAGGTGAATCAATCCTTTAACTTCTACACTAATTTGAAAATTTATCACTCGCATTAATTCTAAATTTTTTACTAAGGACCTTGGCACCCTAAACTATTTTTTGTGTCTTGAAGTGCAACATACTACTGATGGGCTTTTTATTAGCCTCACTAAATACACTCACGACATTCTGTCTGGTACTCAATTGTTAGATTCCAAGCCAATTTCCACTCCTTTGGCTATAGATATACATCTTGTGAGTAATGGTGATCCTTTTCCTGATCCTACACTTTATCGCTCACTTATCAGCATATTACAATACTTAACAATTACTCGACAAGGTCTCTCTTATATTTTTAACTAATTAAGTCAATTCCTTCAACCACCTATGGTCGGCCACTTTGATGCAGTTAATCATATTTTGCGGTATGTGAAAGGAACTTTATCCTTTGGTTTAACTTTCACTCGAGATGCTACCATTAATATCCTTGGATACTTCGATGTTGATTGGGCTCGTTGTATTGAAACTCATCGATCTACATATGGCTATCCTATTTATATCGGTGACAATCTTATTTCTTGGAGTGCGAATAAACAACCTACATTCGCTCGCTCGAGTTGTGAATCTGAGTATCGTTCCATGGACAATGTCACTACTAAGCCTATTTGGGTGGCATATTTATTATGAGAGCTTTGAGTGCAACCTATTGGCCCCCTATACTTCTTTGTGATAACAAAAGTGTGATTTTTTTAGTTAAAATTCTATTTCTCACATATGTGTGAAACATATCGACATCAACTATCATTTTATTTGAGAACTTGTCTTATCCTTGAAGTAGTTGACTCAATTCACCGTCTTACCTACATATCGCAGATATATTTACAAAGATTCTTGGACACCCCTTATTTGAGTTCTTTCAATCCAATCTTCACATTGGTCTCAACCCCATGCCGTACTTGAGGGGGGTGATTGAGTAATTAGTCAAGACATCAGTCAAGATCCCACCTACTCTGCTTTTGACCTTGACCTGTGATTTTAGCTACTGAATTTTATCTATTATTAATTTTGTATTCATTACAATTCATTCTTTTGTAATTAGTCTTGATTAAGTAATTCGTTAAGACATCAGTCAAGATCCCACCTAATTTACTCTTGACCTTGACCCACGACTTTAACCATTGAATTTTCTCTATTATTAATTTTGTATTCATCGTAATTCATTATTTTAAAATTACTCTTGTAAACTTTGTACCTATAAATGGGAATACAGAATGTCACTCATATTGTGATGACTTTCATACAAGTTTACAAATATCAACGACTAATGTAGAATCCACTCTAAAAAAAAGTCAACCATTGATCAAATCAATGATCTACTAAGAGATAATGTTTTACCAAGTCATAAGTTTACCACAAGTCATAAAAAATTCCCAAACAACTTAGGTGACCTAATTAACATAATAAATAACCAAAAGTCTCCCAATCTTATTTAAAAAAATTTGAAGAGGTATATGGTGATGGAGGGTCCATACTTAACTAATTATTTACTTAGACAATTACATTGGTTATTGATATTAGATCCCAAAATTTCAAGTTGTGTGAAATACCAAAAATACCCTTATTATGCCAAATTAATCATGTAGAATTAGAAACCCTAAGTTCACTCAAGAAACACAAACCAAATAATGCACTCACCACACTTAAATTATTTTCTCTTCACATTACCTCATTTATACCCAAATTTTTATAATTGAAGTAAAATAACTAAAGTTCCCTTAAAATCATTTACCTCAAAACTTCTCAAAATTATAACTAACTCTAAACAACTCCAAACTCTAACATATTGTATATTAAATTTTAAGTAAAATACCTAATGAATACAATGGTGTGTGCATATTTCACAAAAAAAAAACCCACCATTCAAATGATATAAATACCTCTAAACCTAAGAGCTCACTAAAAACTCTAATCCCATTATAATTAATTTTCAACCCAATTTCACATCTAGTTTTCTATATGATAAAACACATATTATAGTATACTTACACAAAATTGAATAAACCAAAGAGGCCCTAAAAATATCAAAGGACAAGAGTCCCATGGAAGGTAACTATGCCCTTTTTCAACCAATTTCATGAAAAATCTAAATACACACATATACTTGTTAATATATATATAAAATAATGCTTAACAAAATTAAAAACTAACTTAGCATAGAATGGCATCATGGTTAAAAACCTTAAATATCATGAAACAACATATTTCACTAAAAATCCATGCAATGCATATTCTACATAAAATCATGAAAAATAATCATGCTCACATTGATTACACTTTTTCATGCTCTTTCTTAACTAATACCATCATGCTTGAATTTTAAACAATAAAACACAGAGCACATTAAAAATCTAATTCCAAATGTTAGATTGAATAACCAAAATCCTAAGCTCTAAGGCAACTATAGCTCAACTCAACAAAGCGATACCTCTTAGATCTCCTTCATGATCACTTGTACAAAATTGGATAAATAATAAGATCTAGAAGGTAAAATAGAAAAAAAAAACAACATGGAATCTTGAAAGAAGAGATGAGAAATAGAAAACAACCATTAACCTTAAATATGGAAGAGTAACTCTCGATACTTGAAGAAAATTTTAGAGAGCTAAACTAAAGTAATTTAGGAAGTCCAATGAGAAAAAGGGAAGAAAATATAGAAAAACTACTAGCATAATCAGATAACAATAGCAATATATATTTTGTAACTTCAATAGTGGTGAAAGAAGCAGAAAAGGAAGAAGGAAGAATCTAGGATTCAAGGGGAAATAGGTGGATAAAGGAAGTATGTTCTACAATGAACAAAACTAAGAAAAATATAAAGAATAAAAAGAGGCAAAAATAGGTGGTAGTAGTAGGCAAAATGGAGAAAAAATCATTAGCAGTAGCAAATCACACAAAAGCTACAAAGTTGAAAATTAGGAGGGGGAAGCCAAGGAAAAAAATAAGAGGAACAAGAAGAAGAATTAGTCAACTAGAGTAGCTAGAAAGGCATGAAATGATTAGCTAGGAGCTAAAGTTGAAGACTTGTGATTATTTGACATGTGAAAGAAAGAAAATAATGGGGCATATAGTTAGAGTGTCAACTGATAACTAGGAGAGAATGAGATCTGATTATTTTTCTTTGACTTGATCAACACTTGAGTGATAGGATTAGATTTGAGAGTGACAGGTAAGGTTAAGGTTGAGTATGTCATTAAAAAGTATGATTATGGTACTTTAGTTTACTTTTTGGTTGGATAAAAAGAAACTAAATTAAAATTAAAATTTCATTTAATTGGAGGGTTGGTAGGATGGTAATTAGTAGCTAAGAGGTTAATAACAATTAATTTTAAGTAATTAAATTATAAAGAAAGACAAACAATGGACATTTGTCGAAAAAAATAAGAAATAAATACCAAAAATATTAAAAAAATTTATGGAAAGATGTGGATTAATTTTAAAACCCCATATATATATATATTCGTTGTCAGAATCAGAATGAAGCTCAAATGAGTTAAAACAGGTGAAATAAGAGGAATCGCATGAAACAGATTTTGTAAACTTTAGGTAAAATTTTGGCACCTTATTATTTTATACCATATAATAAGCTATACTTTAGATTATTTGTTTTACCTTATTATTTTTCATATATGTAAAATCTCATTATGTATATGTTATTTATAACTTATTCATATTTAATAGATAGGTTGCATCGCTTTCACCTAAGTACTTAAAAATTCTTATGTTATTTACTTTTATTACAAATATACCCTTATTAATTGATCTTAACCATCCCCATCCACCACACTCTGATCATTAATATTAATATTAACTTTCATTAATGATCAAGATTAATATCATCTAATATTTATATTAATTATTAATAATAATATATATTAATACTATTTTTTATAAATATTATCAATAATAATATGTTAGAAATTAATAATTATTATTAAAAATAATTAGTTTACTATTATCATTTATTATTAGTAATATTTATACTATTAATTAATAATCATTTTTATGAAATTATTAATACCTAATAATTATTTTTTTAATTAGTAGTTATTGGATATTATACAAACATTACAAAAAATGCACTCAAAATATTAATTATATAATAATTGATAAGAAATAATATTAGTCATTATAATTAATTTATTATTATTAATAATATCAAGAAAAATAAATGTTATTATTAGTTATATTTATAATTAAGAATATTATTGGTAATGAGTATTAATATGAATTATTATTCTTCAATTTAATTTATTATATATATACATTAATAATAATATTAATTGATATCAAATAATATTATAATATTAAGATTAATAATTCACTAAAAATATATTTTAAGTTATTAACTACCACATATTATAGAATAAATATTAAAAGAATAAAAAATATTAATACTATAATATTTTGTAAGAAATAAATATTAATTATTAATGTATTATTATTATTAATAATAACAAGAAACAAAATAATAGCAATTATTAAATATTTATCATTATTAATATTAATTAATATTCATAATTATTATGAATCATTAATAAAATTGATGATCAGTATAATGTTTTTGACTATCTATTAGTAGATAATATATCATAATTATTAAAAATATATTTAAAATATTAAAATTTTAAAATTAATATTAACTTTTAATTATTGATCAATTATTATGAATAATATGAATCAAAATGAATATTAGTATGAATTATTAGTTATATTATCATTTATTATTCATATTAATATAACTCATTAATTCATTATTAATATGATTATAAATTTTTAAATATTCACATAAATTATTTTTAATATTATTAGGTGTTAAATGTTATTAATTATTCTCAATGATTGTTACTAACTTTTCACATTAATTATTATTATTGATAATTTTTTATTCATAATAATTAAAATTTAAGATTTTTTCATTTATAAATAATTGGATATTATGTAATAATTATTCATAAATGTGAAAAAAAATTATAAAAAAATATAATAGTTATTACTTCCTCAATTTTTAATAGTTATAGCCCTTTATTTCCATAACAAACATTAACCATTAATATCTTTTAGTATATAGGCATAAAAGTTATAAAAAATAATACTATAAAAGGATTTTTCAATACAAATATAAAATTTATATTTTATATTATAATGTATTATAAATGAAAAGAAAAATTAAAGTTTGCTATCAAAATATGTGGTGACATCTATTAAAAAATGGTAATGATATAATCATCATTAATATAATTAATTATCAATTATTAATGTATCATTATTAACAACATTATTGATAAGTATTAATATCATTAATTTTTAATTATTAATAAGTCTAAAAATTAACGATTATTATTGATTCCCAATATGTTATGATTAATCAATCTTATTAGTTTGTAATGTGATTTTAATTGTTAATTATTCTATATTAATTATTCATAATATAATAATATAACAATCATTATTAAATATATTATTACTAACATTAATTAATACATTATTATTCATTATTTATTATTGTATAATAATAATAATAATAGTTATTATTATTATTATTATTAATGAATAATAAATATTATTACAAACTAATTCATAACATTAGTAATATTATTAATGTTAATAATTTTTATTTATTATTACTATTAATAATTTTTATTATTAATATTATCCATTATTATTCTTATGATTAATAATTATTATTTATAATATTAATTTTCAATACATTTTAATTATTTTATGTTAATTATTAACACTTTTATCATAATAATATATTATTTATGTTTTCAATTATAACATGATCAATAATAATAAATATATTATCATTAATAATTTTTAATCATTATCCATTATATAATAATAATTTTTATTTGTTATGAATGATATATTATTATTATTATTATATTTCTATTTCAAGAAGTTATGAATAATATTTATTAATTAGTAAATATACATATTATTCTTGATTATTATTTTGTGTTTAAGGGTATATATGATTAAGGGCGTAATGGTAAAATTACATCTATCAAACTTTAAAAATGTAAACAATAGTTTATAAACCTTTACATGTCCAAAATTATCATTATACATTAATATATTTTATTTTAGATAAGTTATCAAATAATATTATTATTTTAGCCACATTGTTACATCATATATTATTACTTCACATCATACTCAAATAGTGTATTAAGTTCTACTAATGGTACTTTAATGATTTGAAAGAAATGAGTTAAAATGGTTTGGAAGAAGTGGATATATGAGATTAGAATATTTTAGGATGATTAAAGAAGTTAATTACACAAGGTAATTAGAGTTCAAATAGTGGGGGTATTATAGCGGTAACTAGTAACTATTTAAGCGTTGTTCTCCTCAACTTATTTTTAATACTTATAAGATCATATCATATTAACTCTAATAAAATTAGATCATATTAGATCAACATAATAATTAATAATATTCATGGTATTAATAATATTGTTAATTTAACAAAGTTAAAAAATAATTACAAGATTTTTATATCAATAATAATAATGATACCATATTTATCTATTAATTATTATAATAAATAATAATATTATTAAAAAATTAATTATTTAAAATAATAAATAAAAATTATAAAATCAATATTAATATTTATATTGTAATAATAATATTAATAATTAAAATATATAATAATAATAATAATAATTAATTTGATAATAACTATAATAATGAATAAAATTAATATTATTTTGATAATGGTAAAACGAATTAAAATATTAATATTGAAAAAAATTGTAACTATAAATTGAAAATAATTAATCATACACATACTAATAAAAATATAAATAAAATTTGAATTAATTTTGTATTATAAATAATATTTATTCTTAATAATAATATTATTAATAATATGAACAAATAACAATCATACTCTTAACTAGTTCAGTATTATAAATAGTAATAATAATTAAAAATTATAAAAAATTTATTAGTATGAATTTCAAATATATAGTACTAATAATTAATAAATATTAATTATTCATAAATAAGATATACATTATCAAATTATATATAAATATTATCTATTAATAATTAATTATTGTATTATCAATTTATTATTAATATTATTATTAATTAATTAATTTTTTGAATAATGTTAATAATAATTCATAATAATAATAGTGAATAATAGTCATTATATAAATTAAATGAATAATATTATTTAATATAATTAATTTTATTGATATTATTTTAATAATAGAAATAATAATTTTCATAATTAATTTAAGAATATAAATAGTGCTATAAATAAAAATTATAAAAATAATCCATCATCCATATTATATTTAATTCAATTATATTAATAATAGCCATTAATTTAGATACTACTAGTTAATTATAATAATCACTGATATTGTTATTAATGTAATAACATTAATTAGTATTTATAAAAAATATTATCAATTATATTTATTTATTTAATAATAAAAATAATAATATATCATATCAATTCTAAAAAAGTAATATAAAATGTTAATCTGTGCCTTTAATTCTGGGAACTATCGTATAATTTTTTGTAGAACTATTTAGAATTTAGCCAACATTTTATTAGAGCTAGGTAGTGAAATGTTTTTTTGATGAGACAAAAATTATATTAAAAGTAGTTAGTAAATATTTAATCATAGCTATTTACCAATATTACTAAAAAATTGAGCACAATAATAAAAGAAAAAAAGGAAAAAAAAAGAATTACTTCTCATAAGACAAAAACATATTTAAAAAATAAATAATTTAATTATATTTCTATAAAAAACATAAATAATTTAAATTTTTTGGATAAAGGGATAAAAATTTAAACTTTATTTTTATTAAAGTATAATATTTAAAATTTAAAGTAATTTTTATCATTTTTAGTTATATTTTAATAAAAATAAGATCTAAATATTTATATTTTTAAATTATTTTTGGCTTATTAAAATAAAATATAAATATTTATATTTTCATAAAAAATTGAAAATTTTTAAATCTATATAAAAATAAATTCAAAATATTTATACCACACGTTTTTCTCGATTTCGGGGGTAGAGAGAACGTTTTATCGTCGGGTACTTTAGCGCTGGGCCATGTATGAGTATGACGGGACGTTTTCTGAATTCAGTAGGGGGGGCCATTGGCTCTACCGTCCACCCTGCTTTGCTTTAAAGAACCGAATATATATATGGGAAAATTTCTTTGTAGTATATTTAGGTGAAACTAATTAGTTAAAAATCAAAATGGTCCAAAAGTATTTAGTTACAAGTACAAAATATCATGTACATATAATTATATTAATATGTACACCTAATTATATATAAATGTACAGGTAATATTCTCTATATGTACATGTATATTAGAGTACCAAAAAAACTGGACTAAACACTAAATAGATTGTACAACTTTAATTATTTTGGTCTAAGTGGACCACCAACTATTTTTCCCTATATATATCCTGGCTGGCAGTAATTGACTCATACTTTATTGTCTGTCTCTTTTTCATGCCGTCGTGGCTCTGCCATCCAAACATCTAGCTTTGCTTACAAATAAGATTGTTAACGAGCTGTGTTGTACGGACATAAAACTAAAGGAGGAGAAAAATAGAAAATTTATAATATTTTAAATTATGAAGTGTATTCGGCTAACTTTCAAATAAACAAAGGGACACAAATAAAAATAGATTTTTTTTCTGAAACAAAAAATAACTGGTCAAATATAATTTTTGTACATCATTGCCAATGAAACAAACCTATTTGTATTCAAATCAATAAAGGATCACCTCAATTTGTTTATTTAATTAAATAATTCAAATTTAAAATTTATTTTTAAGTTTATTTATTAAACGAGTCTAACCCATTTATTTACCAATCACCTTGTTTATAGGCTCGATTGATAATAATTTAAAATTTCATATGAAACTAATTTAGATGCTCATTATTCATTTATTCACAAATAAAATAATTTTAAAATAAATATTGTGCTATAAATAAACTAGTTGGGTGTGAAATAAATACGAATATGATACACCTTTTTTTATAGTATTAAGCTCAAGAAATGCAAATATAAATCGAGTCAATAGGTAAGTTTATAATAAAGTAGATTAAAATAATTTAACTTATTTTTATTACAATAGATGATTTGTTAGCCGATTTCTTTCAACTTGTTTATGAACGAGTCAATATTAACACTAACATTTGAAGCTCATTTAGTAATAAGATAAATCAGCTAAGTTCATTTAATAAACGAGTTAGGTTTGAACAAAAAAAAGATTCAATTTGAGTAACCTCACTAACAACCCTACCTTAAATTTCACTTTTTAAAGTAGGTTGAGGTTCTCTTGCTCACTCATTTTTATGCCGTTGTGGCAAATGGGATATATGGGTTGGGTTCAGGTTGGATCAATTTGAGTTGGATTAAAACTAGATTTATCATGCAATTGGGTTGAATTTGGGTAAGATAGGGCCCGTTTTGGTTTTGAGTCAAAATCGAGTTATGATGATTTGAATCAAATTTAGTTTGAACGAGGTCAAATGATATGAATCTTAAAAATTTGTATTTAATTAATTTTGATAATTGCTCTAAATCATTTTATACTTATAATTGTTTGTCTTATTTTGTGAGTGAATAGGAAATATTGATGCAGCACATGGATTATGGATTTGATTGGATGCAGCTACTGAAGTGTTGCAGAAATGTATTTTATTATTTTTATGTAATCCCATGTGATGCATTCGCCGGTAGAATTTGGCTAATGGAAATTAGGTTGGCTGTATAATCCGCCACCCGGTCCATAATAATGGATTAGTTGGATTATGGGTTAATCGACCCTTAATAGCCATGATTAGCTAGAATTAATATTAGTTGATGGGAATTGATGTATAAATATTATCTTTTAATTTGGGGGAGAATTTGGTGTATTCATTTGGGCTGGTCGAGTGTCCAGCACCGACCCATTTTCCTGTTATGTATGTGGGTTGTATCGTGAGGTTTTGAGCTGATTGTATTGTGTATTTTTATACGGTCTATACGCCTCATATAAAAAGGGGCATATACGATTGTAGAGGACAATTTTTGATGATATACGACTTTGTTTCTTGATTCTCTCGAGCTTTCTCTCGTGTTCTCTCTCTCTCTCTCAGCGAACCTCTCACTCGCACCTTCTTCTGCTTCTGTTCTCTGTCTTCGATCAATTCTTGATCACATATGTCTCTCAAATTCAGTTGTCGTTGTTAAACTGTGCCTCTGAATTCTTGAATCTTCCTTTGGAAGTTTTCCTTAGGCTGATTCAACGAATCGAACCCCGCGCTCTATTATTTTCTTTGATCCTTTTGTGAAACCCTAACAGGTTTCCATTATTTGGTATCAGAGCCTCGATTATTCGAGTGCTAGTGGTTTAATTGTTACTGCTAAGTTCTTTTCATTTCTGGTTCGTTATTTGTTGTTTTCGTTAACCCTACTTCTGAAGTGAGAAATTTTAGGGTTTGCAAACGACGAAGGATTTGACGATTTCCATCGTTCTTAAACCGGCGATTGGAGTGTTTTGTCTGCTGTTTCAAAGTTCCTAAAAGAAAACCCTAATCGACCAAGGGTTTGGTCAAGAATTTGGATCTTGACTAATTTCGAGACGTATTTTCTATTGGTAACCTCGAATCGTATTTTTGCTATATACTACTATCTACGATAATTAATTACCAATTTCTTTCAAAATATTATTTTGTTTCGCTTGATAAGTATACAGGTTAAATAACTGGCAAACCCTTTTGGTTTCGGGAAAGAAGTAAGACCTCCAAGAAGAGGGGTCCCTAATTAAGTGGATTATTTGTTTAAGCGCTCGCGGTAATATCGTTCTTTCTCACTTATCTATCATTTTTGAACTGATATTTACCTGGAAAATTCTAAGTAAGCTGTATTATTGACATATCTGATATTCATTGATACTGTATTATTTTTATAATTAGTCTGTGTGTTTCTGTCTGTCTGAATTTATTGAATAAATTGATCCTATTTAATTATCTGTGACTGTGTTAATTGATTAGATTAAAGGAATTTCATAATGTCTAACAATGGACAATTTGTTAATCAATCTGTTTCCAGTAATGATCTATTAGAAACTCTTAGGACTTTTCAAAAACAAATGACTGCTCAATTTGTTGTATTATCTGCTAATTTAGAACAAAGAATAGGAGAACAAGAAATAAGAATTAATGAGCTACAACATAATAGAGTTGAAACTAACCAAGCAAGGGTATAAGGAAGGGCTCCTATGGACCCTAGGATCAGAATTCCACCCATAGCTAACCTAGAAGAGTTGGAAGACCAAGTATCCAACAATAGTGATAGGAGACCTAGTCAGAACAATAGACAAGAAAGGGAATTAGAGTTCATTGATAGGAATCTAAATAATCTTAAGCTTAGTATACCTGGGTTCAATGGCAGAAATGACCCTGATTATTATTTTGAATGGGAAAGGAAGATAGATCTAGTGTTTGAATGTCATAATTATTCAGATGAGAAGAAAATTAAGGTAGCTGTAGTAGAATTTACTGAGTATGCTTCCTCTTGGTATCATAATCTTGTGTTAACTAGACGTAGGTGTGGGGAGCCACCTATACAGACTTGGGAAGAGTTTAAAGTTTTAATGAGAAAAAGGTTTGTACCAAGTTACTATTATAGGGAGTTACATAAGAGATTACAAAAAATCAGTCAAGGAATGAGAATAGTGGATGATTACTATAAGGAATTAGAGGTCTTGATCGTTAAAACAGGAATTATTGAGGATGATGATGCTACCATGGCTAGGTTTTTGAGTGGACTAAACTCTGAGATAGATGATAAAGTAGAATTATATCCTTGTGGAACTTTAGGTGAAATGGTAAACATAGCTACTAAGATAGAGATTCAATTAAGGAAGTCTAGACAATATAAACCCCCTGGAATTGGGTTTAAGAGTACAGTAAGGAGAAATTTTGGGGGAACTACTTCTGGAAATTGGAAGAATACTAATAAAGTTGAATCTAGAGGTAGGAATAATGAAGCTAAGATAGGAAATAAGTTTGAAAAGGGTAAGAATGTGATAACAAACCCTGTGAATGGATCAAACAGAACTAGGGATATTAAATGTTTTAGATGTGGAGGATTGTGACATATAGCTTCTGAGTGTCCAAACAAGAGAACAATTTTAATTAGAGAATCTGGAGGCATAGAATCTGAATCTGAAGAGGAAGATGTAGAGATTAGTTTAGTCAGAGAAGATGATAGTGATTCAGAAGAAGAAATAGAACTGCCAGTGAGTAGAGATCTTTTTGTAGTACGCAGGGCTTTAAACAGTAACAAACTACCTGATTCTAATGCTATACAGAGAGAAAATATATTTCATACTACATGTTTAATTGATGATAAATGCTTTAACATGGATATAGACAGTGGTAGTTGTATTAATGCTGCTAGTACCTTGTTAGTGTCTAAGTTAGGTTTAACAACTACTAAACATCCAAAACCATATAGGTTGCAATGGCTTAATGAGTTAGGAGATGTCAAAGTTAGCCAACAAGTTTTAGTAAACTTAAAATTAGGAAAATATGAAGATTCTATTTTATGTGATATAGTTCCTATGCATGCTGCTCACCTGTTATTAGGTAGACCTTGGCAATATGATAGAAAGGTAATACATGATGGTTATAAGAACAGATATACATTACAGAAGGATGATAGGAAGATTGTTTTAGCACCTATGACTCCAAAAGAGATTTTTGAAGATCAAATTAAAATTAAGTCTGATTATAAGGAATTATCTAAACCAAGTTTGGAGACCGAGGTTAGTTCAAAGGAAATTAAGGGAACATTTGGGTTTTATGCTAAGAGTAAGGATGTAGGAAAGGCTATGAAGAGACATGCCAATGTATATTTGATGGTTTATAAGGAGTGTTATGAGTGTCAGTAAGGAATAAGTGAAGAAGTACCTAGTACAGTAAAATAACTATTGGAAGAATATAGTGAATTGTTTCCTGAGGACATTCCTAGCGGATTACCTCCATTAAGGGGAATAGAGAATCAAATAGATTTTGTTCCAAGAGCTGTTATACCAAACATACCTACTTATAGGGCTAATCTTGAGGAAGTTAAGGAATTAAAAAGGCAGGTTACTGAATTGCTAAGTAAGGGATATATTAAGGAATCTATGAGTCCTTGTGCAGTTCCAGTGTTATTAGTACCTAAAAAGGATGGTAGTTGGAGGATGTGTGTGGATAGAAAAGAAGTAAATAAGATAACTATAAAGTATAGATATCCCATACCTAGACTTGATGAGATGTTGGATCTATTACATGGTGCTGTTATATTTTCAAAAATAGATTTAAAAAGTGGGTATCATCAAATTAGGATGAAACCAGGAGATGAGTGGAAGACAGCTTTTAAAACTAATTTTGGATTGTATGAATGGTTAGTGATGCCTTTTGGGTTATCCAATGCACCTAGTACTTTTATGAGGCTTATGAACTATGTTTTGAGGGATTTTATTGGAAAATTTGTGGTTGTTTATTTTGATGATATACTTATATATAGTAAGTCTTTAGAGGAACACTTGAAACACTTAAGGATTATTTTGGATGTGTTTAAGATAGAACAACTTTATGCTAATTTAACTAAGTCTAGATTTTGTTTGGAAAATGTGGTTTTCTTAGGATTTGTGGTAGGAAAAGATGGCATATCTGTGGATAAAGATAAGATTAAAGCTATTCAAGAATGGCTTGTACCAAAGAGTGTGACTGAAGTAAGAAGTTTTCATGGATTGTGTTCTTTCTATAGGAGATTTGTTAGGAATTTTAGTACTATAGCTGCTCCCTTGACTGCCATAACAAAGAAGGATAATGGATTTAGGTGGGGTTTAGAACAGCAAAAATCTTTTGAGACACTTAAAACTAAATTAACCCAAGCACCTGTGTTAAGCCTTCCTGACTTTGAAAAGATGTTTGAATTAGATTGTGATGCTTCAGGGTTAGGAATAGGGGCTGTACTTTCTCAAGAGGGCAAACCAATAGCTTATTCTAGTGAGAAATTAAATGGTAGTACTATGAATTATTCTACTTATGAAAAGGAATTGTTTGCTTTCGGGAGGGCTTTAGAAGTTTGGCAACATTACTTGTGGCATAGAGAGTTTGTGATTAATACTGATCAAGAGGCTATTAAGTATTTAAAAATTCAATCAAAGTATAAGAAAGGAAGTGATAATGTAGTTGCTGATGCTCTATCTAGGAGATATGCTTTATTAAATGCTGCAGATACTACTTTGTTAGGTTTCTAGTATTAAATTGTTATATTTGGAAGATCTTGATTTTAAGGAGATTTATAGGTTATTTGCTTAGGGAAAATAGGTTATGTATTCCTGAATGTTCTTAAAGAGGATTATTAATTCAAGAAGCTCATAATGGTGGGTTAATGGCACATTTAGGATTTCAGAGAACTTTAAACATATTGACTGATCATTTTTATTGGCCTCACATGAAGAAAGATGTGTTAAAATATTGTGTCAGCCGTGTTGCTTGTAGACAGGCTAAAACTACTTCAAAACCATTTGGTTTATATACTCCCTTTCCTGTATCTAACCAACCTTGGGTTGATGTTTCTTTGGATTTTATTTTAGGCTTACCTAGAACTAATAGGGCTAAGGATTCAATAATGGTTGTAGTAGACAGGTTTAGTAAGATGGCTCATTTTATACCTTGTAATAAAACAAATGATGCTGTGGCTGTAGCTGAACTATTTTTTTCTAATATAGTTAAATTACATGGCATACCTAAGACTATAGTTTCAGATAGGGATGTTAAATTTTTGAGTCATTTTTGGAAGGTTTTGTGGGGAAAATTAGGAACTAAATTATTATTTTCCATAACTTGTCACCCTCAAACTGATGGAAAAACGGAGGTAGTAAATAGAACATTAGGTAATATGTTAAGGGCTATCCTTGGAAAGAATCTTAGACAGTGGGAATATGTTTTACCTCAGGTAGAGTTTGCTTATAATAGGACTTTGCATTCTACAAGTAATAACACTCCATTTGAAATTGTGTATGGTTTTAATCCTTTGACTCCTTTAGACCTGAGTCCTCTACCTCATGCTGATTTGCAAAATTTGATGCTGAATCTAGAGCTAATAGTATAAAGAAGTTACATGAGTCTGTAAGTCAACAAATCAATAAAAAGTGCAGCAATTGGCTAAAATGCTAATAAAAGGAGGTGGAAAATGGTTTTTAAACCTGGGGACTTAGTTTGGGTACATCTTAGGAATGAGAGGTTTCCAAATCTTAGGAAGTCAAAATTAGATTCTAGAGGAGATGGACCATTTACTATGTTAGAGAAAATTAATGACAATGCTTATAAGATTGATTTACCTGCTAAATTTGGGAATGATAGTAATTCTTTTAATGTGGCTGATCTTAGTCCATTTCTGGGACTTAATCAGGTTTCAGAGGCGAAACCTTTTCAAGAAGAGGGGAATGATATGAATCTGAAAAATTTGTATTTAATTAATTTTGATAATTGTTGTAAATCATTTTATACTTATAATTGTTTGTCTTATTTTGTGAGTGAATAGGAAATATTGATGCAGCACATGGATTATGGATTTGAATGGATGCAGCTACTGAAGTGTTGCATAAATGTATTTTATTATTTTTATGTAATCCCATATGATGCATTCGCTGGTAGAAATTGGCTAATGTAAATTAGGTTGGTTGTATAATCCGCCACCCGGTCCATAATAATGGATTAGTTGGATTGTGGGTTAATCGACCCTTAATAGCCATGATTAGCTAGAATTAATATTAGTTTATGGGAATTGATGTATAAATATTATCTTGTAATTTGGGGGAGAATTTGGTGTATTCCTTTGGGCTGGTCGAGTGTCCAGCACCAACCCATTTTTACCGACCCATTTTCCTGTTATGTATGTGGGCTGTATCGTGAGGTTTTGGGCTGATTGTATTGTGTATTTTTATACGGCCTGTACACCTCATATAAATAGGGGCATATACGATTGTAGAGGACAGTTTTTGATGATATACGACTTTGTTTCTTGATTCTCTCGAGCTTTCTCTCGCATTCTCTCTCTCTCTCTCTCTCTCTCTCTCTCTCTCGGTGAACCTCTCACTCACACCTTCTTCTGCTTCTGTTCTTTGTCTTCGATCAATTCTTGATCGCTTATGTCTCTCAAATTCAGTTGCCGTTGTTAAACTGTGCCTCTGAATTCTTGAATCTTCCTTTGGAAGTTTTCCTTAGGCTGATTCCGGCGAATCGAACCCTGCGCTCGATTATTTTCTTCGATCCTTTTGTGAAACCCTAACAGGTTTCCATCATCAAATGTCACTTTAGTTGAATATTGAAACTATTTAGGCCTAATCCATTGGGTTTGATTTAGGTTTAGAATAAGTTGGATTGGATTTGGATAAAAAGAATTCGATTTAGAGTTAATGTTAACATTAATTATAATCAATTTATTATATTGAATACATTCTTTTTCTAATAATTTATTAATATTTTCATGCTTATTATAATATATATGTAACAATAGTAATAAATTATAATAATAATATGTACAAAAATAACAACTAATTATCATCACCATCATCATCATTAGTAAGTATTTAAATTATAGTTATAACTATTATTACAAATATAATTATTTATTATTATTATTATTATTGTCATCTTTAAAATATAAAAATAATGATAATATTTATTTTAACTCTAATTGTTATTATTATTATAATTATTATAACAGTTAATAATTATGATATCATATGATATGTTCTAATCAAGCTGATTTGATCATAAAATAAAGTTAGGAGAATTGCATCTTATTATTATAATTTTATTTCTTGTTACATGGGTTGGATATCATATCCTTTTAAAAAAACAAAAAAAATCTTAATAAGAAATTTTATTGAATTTTATGTAGTACTTTATATAAAGAAAATTTTTACCTTTATGGATCAAATTTGAATTTAGTTTGAGTTAATTTTGGGTTTATGTCTGTGAAAGAATTGAGTTGTTTTTATGTTGGGCCACCTTGGATTGGTTTAGTTCGAGTGTAGGTCATTATCAGATTTATATATAGGTATGGGCCGGGTCATTTTGAGTTGGATTAGTTCGGATGCGGATAATCATCGAGTTAGCTAACTTTAGCTCAAATTTTGGACATGTTCGGGTTGTTTTGAGTTTGAGGTTGCAATAGGTTTAACTTTGTAGGTCAAAATAGGGTTCTAATTTATATTATTTAGGTTATGTTAGCTTTGATAGGCCTAATTTTTGACACACTAGATTATCATCCCATATGATTTTAAGAGGAACCTAGAATGTAAACACATCAATAACTTAGCAGTTGGTAATCAAAGTATTTATTTTTAGTTGCATGAAGAAGAAACTTTTAATTCCCTATTCTCTCAAATCTTAATTACCATATGTTATTGTTCTAGTAACATGTTTTAAAAAAACATATATATTCTATTGTTAAGTCACATTCCGTTCGTATAAATTTTTAAATATTTTATCGATCATTTCTCTCATTTGCAGAAAAAATATTTACTAATTTTTTTTATTCCTGTGTCTTCACTCTTTTCAACTAGTTCAGAATTTATGAATCGATCCAAAAATATTTCGAGTTCATTCATCCATTCTATTAATTCATGTTTCACTATTTCCTTTCAAATTGTTAAATTACGAAAAAAAATCCATTTACGCGATTAGATGGTTTTAACCTTTTTTATTTATTTTTAATTTGTTTCTCATCAAATGAGTTATAAGACCAAATATTTATATATTTGGTTTTCTCAAAATCTTTTTCATCCATCTATGACCATTTGCACCCCCAATTATTTGTTTTGTGCATTTGCAAAAAATGTGTTTCTACAACTTATTCATTTTCCCCCCATTTTTGCTCGTTTTCAATCCATCAAGCTTAAAACTAACTCTGATACTTAATATTTTTTTATATATTTGAGTTTCTAAGATTATTCCAAACATTTCCATAACTTTTTATGATTTTTAGAATTCAATTGATATTTTTCTTAACATGTGCCAATTATTGGACTTTCTTGCAATTTAATTAATCAAAACCAATTGTAACCAATCCTCTATTTAATATTTCAATCCTAATTAGTCTCCTAACAAAAAAAATTCAGATTTTTTACTTGGTTATCTTTCTCACAACATAAAAGTACAATTAATACCAAATCAAAACTTTATGACATTTCTTTTTCACACGCAACCATAACCCAACCATAACCTAACATCGCTCTTACACCCATAATCCTAGTACTAAATAGAGACTAAAGTCAAACCAAAAACTCATTCCACACTCCTTCATATTAGATCTCACTCTATTTTTTTTTTCAAATCGTGCCTTCCAATTGAAAAATGTACATAAAATCATAAAATTTCTGTAGAGTTCAAAGCTGATTTCTTTCCAATTTGTAGTAACTCGTTCACTCTCTCTAGTTGTTATTTTTCTTTAGATTTTATTTCTTGTAAAATATTGCATTTCATACTAAACCACTATACCATTTTCATCCATTTTTTCAATCTCCTTCAAGCTTATTCTTAACGAAACTTTGGTTCTCGACGATCTTCACAACGGTAGCAGTGCTAATTTTTTTGTGAGTTGCAGAAGCTACCACACATTGATCTTGGCTCCTTTACCTTTAAATCTTGATGGGTTTTGTTCCTTTCATGTTATACTTCATCTAGGAACCCTTTTTACCCAATAAATTGTGCCCCTACCCGCTTTTTTTTCCTCTCCAATGTGTCATGCCGAGAAATCTTGATATATTTGTTATAGTTGTTGCGTGTATTGTAGCAGAGATTTTTTTTGCCTTACCTCTATTATTTTCTCCTTTGTTTCCTTCCCATTAACCATCCAAAACCTTGATCTATCATTTCTTGGTGGTTGTTGGTTATTTTTGGTGGTGGTTTTGAAGCTTCCGTATTCAAGAGTAATCTTGTCATTTCACTTCTTTCATTTCATTTCCTTTCTTCCCTTTTACATAATTATTAATATTGGTTAATATAAATCCTTTTAATCTTATTTTCTTGAAGGTGACCAAGCGAATTAGATTAGGAGTTTCTAGATTCCTTAATTTACCTTTGCTAAAGAGCTTATAAATTTTGGTAACTAAACTAAACTTGAGAAATAGGATTTTGTGCTAGGTGTTTCATATGTTATTTTTTTGCATGATTAGCTTTATTTTTATTCTGAGCATGAAATATTATCTTGGAAAATATTTTTGACATGTTTATGTTTATATCTTATGTGATTAAGCATGAAAATTTAATGAGAAGATGAATTGTATCATTTTTATATGTTCTTATAACTGCTAGAAAGGCAATGAATATTTAGTAAAGTAGTGCTAGATGTTCAGTAGAAATATGATAAATATTTAATATGTTCATGATGAATATTTATAGATCCCAGATTTTTAGCTCTCATTCTTGCTATTTTAAGTGATTTTTTGTTGTTTTAAATTTATCTAATTATTTCATTTTATTTATAATAGTGTATAGAGGCTAAGTTATGTATTTTGGGTCATTTAGAATTGATAAATTCAATTAAGGTTAGGACATATTTGACCATGGTTATATTAGGCATTAAAGGTTGTTTTTGAAAGTTTTAAGTGTACCATTGTATTAATTGGGTCTCTTACATGAAATTTTGTATATGATATGTTAGGGTTTGATATTATTTAGAGTAAATTATGAATTTTAGAAGTTTAAGTTAATTGTTAAGGGAATAAGGACAATTATGGCCATTGCAAACTTTGAGACCTAAGTGAATATTATATTAATAAATAAGTTAAAATGTATACGTTGACACTTGGTTGACATTTGATGAGTATGCCTAGATACCTTAATTAAAATAATTAATTAAGTAAGAATAAGAAAAGGAGAAAGAAATACTTTGGGTACATTGATAAATAATTAGTGGACTTTAAAGATATTTTAATCATTTTATGTGCCTTTAGGTTAGTTATTTAATTCGGTCTTATTGATGCACCATTGGTTGACTTAAATGTTGGCTATTGATCCTTATCTTGAATAATTGAAGTCAATATACATTAAGATGTAATTTTATCGGGCCTTTCATGGCATGGATCTTGGGCGTTAATGACTCAATAATCCAGATTGGGGTTTAATGCCTTAATAATCTTCCCTGAGCTTTAATTCCTTATATAATCAATTGGGTTTTAATAAAATGTTAATGGGTCTTTGTGCTCTAAATGGTTGAGCCTTGATTCCTCTGTGGATCAAGTGTGTGGATAATATTGGAATGTAATAAAATAATTGGTCTATGTTCATTGAAGTAATTAATTAATATTCTATGGTATTTGCTCTTGTTTAACCTAAATATTTGATAAAATACTAATTACTTAAAGTGAAAGATTTTGAGTCGGGACTTGTACCACTCAGAATAGCTATCCAAGTTAGGTTTTATATTCACTTGATATTTTTTTGATGGTTTCTATTCGGTAATTCCATATGCCTTATGAGGTCTAGAGAAGCCCTCGTTTACTCTATTGGTATCTCAATATATTTCGACCATATAGGGGGTATGTATACTTAAGTAATTAGGTGTCATATTATTTGGTGATTTGGTTATGATTCAAGGCAGACTGTCTAGGGCTAGTACCGTTCAAGTAATAGATTAGGTGTTATTATTTCTTTGAGTCTTCGTCTTCTAGTTAATATAATATATTTGTCGTGATCACGATAATAAAATATAAAAATCAATGAATCTCATCTATCCGTACATTTGTATTACATTATTTTATACCTGATGGTTGAGTTTTATTATGCTTAATTAATGTCTATATGTAAGCATATTATTATCTTGTTATTATATGTTTAGATGTGTTATTTCTTTCTTCTCATAGACCTTATACATAATTTTATCTCTTTAGGATAGTGGTATTGCTCAGTACAAGATGTGTACTGATACTACACATTTGAAGACATTATATCGTAGGTATATGATGATGATCATGCTAACTTTGAGGAGGTTCCTCAGGCAGAGTGATATGGGTTTATACCCTAGGGTTAGGGCATAGAGTTAGATCTATCTGAGGTCACATACATTATGTACTATAGATTTTTGATATCTCTTTTGGACTATTCATATCTTTTATCCCTTTATATCTTTTTATATATTGTGTTATCTAGAATATGTACTTTGTACTTTATTATTATGCTAAATTATTAAAGTTCTTACTATTTATATATATTTCCGTAAGTTTTGATTTACTGGTCATAAAGTTTTAGCCTTGAACTTAGTATGAGAAGTGTATGGATGAAACTTGTGCTAAGTGTGGTGGTAACACCCACTATATTATGTTAATGCTCCCACTTAAAAATGAAAATTTTCAGTAGCAATTTTTGGGGTGTTGCAAGTTGGTATTAGAGCTTTGGTTTAGAAAATCGTGTTTTGTTTTTAGAAATATGGCTTTTCAACAATCTTCTATTTGATTTACAATCTCCTTCCATTTTAAAAGTGGAGTCCTTGATTTTAGACTAGTTATGTGAGGAAACATGGAATGGGTAATATTAGGTGGCCATTGTATGATTTATGTGACCAGCCCATTATATCAGTAAGATTATACTTTTCCCTAATTGAATTTTTGTTTTGTAGCTCAAGAAGGCTCAAAATGCTAGATTTGCTTTGTATGTTCTGAATTTTTGTGCTATTGATTGGTGGCATATTCAGTAGATGCCGGGAGGACCCATAGAGACTTGAAAGCAAATGCTATAATGGATGTAGGTACATTTTCCCCCTACTTGTGTTAGGCTAGAGTTGTACAGTTGCTTTATGGCACTTCGCCAAGGTTTATTCACTCTTGAATTGTATTACTTGGACTTTATGGATCTTATTCATTTCACACCAGAGATGGATATGGATGAGGAGAAGAAGATGCATAAGTTTGAGATGGGTTTGAACATCTGAATTCAGGAGTTGGTCTCTAGTTCTACCTTTCATACATTATTCGACATGTTTGATAAGGAAACTAAGGTTTCAAAGTTAAGTTAGGTTAGGAGTGGGGAGCCCTCTATGAGCAAGAGGAAGCTTGAGTATCATGGGGGAGATCATAGGGTGCGGCAACACACTGGAGGACATTTTGGTCACCAATCTAGGGGTCGCGTCTGAGCTCAGGGTATGAGGAGGCATTTCATTTGCAACTATTGTGGTAGGGATTGTCATGGGAATGATTTTTTAGGGAATATAGTTTAGTGTCGGGCTTGGGGAAAGATGGTTCACCAATACTTTGAGTGCTTTAGGATGGTCAATGGTACAGTGCAAAGTGTTCCAATATCGTATAGGCGACCAAATTTAGCTCTACAACCTCAACAAAGAGTTTCTCTAGCTTTTACTCATAATCGAGACAGTAAGGGGAGAGTGCAAGATTCTTGCCCTATCCTGGCAGGTAGGGGTGATTAGATGTAGGATTTTGGAAGTTTCATAGGTGAACATTCAGATAAGCGCTTGAATGTCATAAGTTAGATTGAGGTAGACTGCCAGTTGGACATTATTACATGTACTTTTCCCATCCTTTCTTTACCTATATGTGTATTATTTGATTTGGGTGCATTGTGTTTTTCATATCTTCTAGATTTGTTACTAGAGCTGCCATGACCACAAATGCTAGTATTTCTTCTACTATTACATAACCATCTGGGGATCGTATTTCTTGTAATAGTTTTCATTTTGATGTGGCATTATTAATAGGTGGGGTAGAGTCCTCCATAGACCTTGTAAAATTGATTTGGTTGATTTTGATGTCATTGTGGGGATGGACATGTTGGGGAAGTATCAAAAAATCATAGATTGCGCTCAAGAGTGTGTGGTACTTAGGGGTCCTCAAGATGTTAGGGTCCATTATTTGAGATGCAAGCCTAGGCCTACGATAAAGGTCATATCTACAATAAATCTTTGTTCTTTAATGCAAAATTTTTTCCCCATGTAACTTTCTAGTGTTCGAGACTTGAATGTCGATGTTACTTTGATAGATAGTATTGTTGTTGCTCAAGTAATCCCTAACAATTTTCTAGAAGAGATATCAGGTATGCCACCTATTTAGGAGATAGAGTTCACAAATGACTTGATTTAAGGTGTGGAGCCAGTATCTAGAGCATTATACCATATGACACTGATAGAGATGAGGGAGTTGAAATCCTAGTTAGAGGTAGGGATGTAAATGGGGCGGGTTCGGGGCGAGTATACCCATACCCGTATCTGTACCTAAATCCGTATCCGCTAACACATCCATATCTGTATCTGTTGGATATCCGTTACCCAAGGATTATTCGTTTACTCATTAATAGATATTATTCAACGGATAAATCTACTACCCGATGGATAAAGCCATTTAGAGTTAAGCCAAATGATAATTTTAATCTTAATTTATAATATATTTATTTTAAAATTAAGGGTAAAAGGGTAATTATATATTGGGTAAACAGGTACGGATATGGATACATATATGGTTACGAGTACGGGTATGGATATCCCATACTCGTATCCGTACCCGAACCTGATGGATTTTTTTTCCATCATCCATATTCGTATCCATATCTGTTTAAATATATGTCAGATAAAATTCGTTGGGTTTCGAATAAAATCCACCCCGTTTACATCCCTAATTAGAGGAGTTTTTGACGCACAGATATATACGTCCTAGCGTATAGCCTTGGGGAGCACCTATGTTGTTTGTAAAGAAGAAAGATGGCAACCTTTATTTATGTATCGACTATTGCAGGTTGAATAAGTTAGCTGTAAAAAATGTTTACCCACTACTGCGAATAGATGATTTGTTTGACCAGCTTCATGGTGCTGGGGTCTTCTCGAAGATTGATTTGAAGTTCGGGTATCATCAGCTTCGGATAGCATAGGAAAATATCCTAAAGATAACTTTTTTGTATAAGATACAGATATTATGAGTTCACGATGATGCCATTTGGGCTCACTAATGCACCTGTAGTTTTCATGGATTTGATGAACAGTATATTCTGATTATACTTGGATCAGTTCATGGTGGTCTTCATTGATGATATTATGATATACTCTCAGAGTAAGGAGGATCATGAGAGTCTAAAATATTTGTATAGGAAAAAGAAGATTAGTTTTAGGAATGCAAGATGGGTTAGTTTCTTATAATCCTTTATGTTTCTGTCAAACATTTTGATGGTAAAGAAAATATCATAGTAGGTGCATTATCTAGAAGATCTATGATACTTATAATGTTACACGATAAATTTTTAGGATTTGAAATGTTGAAAAAATTATACGCAAGAGATGAAACTTTCTTTGAAGTTTGTAATGAATGTAAGAAAAATCATAGTTGTGGTAATTATGTGCTATAGGATGACTTTCTTTTCACACTTAATAAGTTATGTATACCTCATTCTAGTGTACATGATTTACTTGTTAAGGAAGTACGTGAAGGAGGTATAACTAGTCATTTTTGTGTTCATAACACCATGGAAATATTACAAGAAAATTTCTACTAGCCACGAATGATAAAAGCTATTATTAGGAGATATCTGACTTGTCAAAAGAGTAAGACTTTCTTCCATAAAGGTTTGTATACTCCTTTACCAGTACCTAGTCAACCATGTGAGAGTGTTAGTATGTACTTTCTATTAGGTTTAACAAGGATATAAAGGGGAAATGATTCTATTATGGTGGTATTAGACATATTTTCTAAAATATTGAATTTATAACTTGCAATAAAATAGATGACGTAATTCATGTGGTTGATTTATATTTCAACGAGATAATAAGGTTATATGATATTTACAAAATTATAGTATCAGATAGAGATGTGAAAATTTCAAGTTGCTTTTGGAAGACACTTTGGCAAATTTTAGGTACTATGTTGTTGTTTAGTACATCTCATCATCCACAAACTGATGGTCAAAACCGAAGTGACTAATTGAAATATGGAAACTTTACTAAGAGGTTTAGTTAATAAAAGTACTAAGGATTGGGATATAAAACTCTTACATGCTGAATTTGCATACAATAATATTTCTTCTAGTACAACTCACTTGAGTTCATTTGAGGTTGTATATGGAGTTATTCCTTATTTACCTATTGATATATTTTCATTAAAAAAAGGTGATATTAAAAATTATGATTCTAAGGAAAGGGTTAAATTCTTTAAAAAACTACATGAACAAATAAAGAATAACATTGAGAAATCTAATGCTAAATGCTAAAACCAAGCTAAGAAATATAGAACTATACAAATATTTTCACCAAGAGACTTAGTATGGTTGCATTTAAGAAAAGATAGATTTTCAAACTTAAGAAAGAATAAACTAATGCCAATAGTATATGGATTTTTTAAAATCTTAAGAAAATTTAGAAATAATGCTTATGAATTAGAATTGCTAGAATCTTGTGAAGGAGCTTCTAGGTATTTCAATATTGGTGATTGATGTCCTTAATATAGTGATGCTAATTTGAGGAAAAATTATTCTTTACAAGGGGAGAATGATGCAACAACATCTCCATCTCATTCTTCTCGAGTTAAGGTCAAGAGTTAGCGTATTTGGAGATAATATCAATTGTTTTGGAAAACCTTGAACGTGAATGCCTTCATAATCATGCTAATATTATTTTATTAAATGATTTTTGCATGTATTACATACATTTTCAAGAATAGGATTTCACCAATGATACCTAATGTGTAAAACAATGAAAATGCAAGAGTTACAAAGTTGCATGGGAGACACAGCTACAAGACATGAAGGTTGATTATTGATTATTTCATGCATTATTATAATTAGGTTTTATGTAGCGTTGATATTGTATGTAATATTTGTAATATCTTGTCATTATAATTGCAACTCATTATGTATACCATATGTGCATGCGTTGGTTTAACTCTTACATAATTAGGCCAGTTGATTTGGGCTTAATTAAAGATAATTGAGCTCGGACTTGTTACCATATGTGTGTGCGTGCGCGTGTGTGTGTGTATTCCTTATACGTTTGGTTAATCATAATAGAATAATAGAAATCAAACACTTAATGCATCAAGGAGCAAGAGTTGACATCTTGGTTTTCTTCTTCCTATCTTTCTCTCAAGTGAGGAGTTAATTTTAGGAATAATTCTCTAGAGAAATTAGAGATTTCTCTTTAAAATAGAATTTGATCTTGAAGTAGATCAAATACAACCATTCAAACCAAAACATTCCAATCATCCAAATTAAGTCCTTCTTTATTCAATTTAACTTTGTTGAATTTCAATCCAATTCTAAAGATCCTACGACTGTGAAGATAATCATCAATATCTTACACATCACTTGCACAAGATCTGGATGATATAGGATAATTCTCTCTTCAACTAAGGAATAACCAAAAAAAAGAATATAGAAGGGAGAGATAAATCTTAAATAGAGATTGAGAGGAAATTTCATTAATTTCTATTTACCCCTACAATTCTCGTTACATCAGTATATATACACAATATACAAGGAAATTTCTTCTAAAGTAAGGATACGAAACTTGTCCTCTAGCATATAGTAAATGAAATTGAAAACTAAAAGAAAAGCTTCTAAAATGCATGACTCAACTAGTTTAATCATAATAGAAATGGAGAAACTAATTAGAGCATCCCCAATATCATTCTTTAACATTCACCTCTTGATGCACAATTTCTAGCTTCATAACAAGTAGTCTTATAGTTCTTGGGTTGGAAGGGAAATATATTGAGCCTTAGAGTTGTTCTTTTATCACTAGATAGAGCATAATGTGCAAAAGGCTTTCTTAAAGAAGTTATCTTCTAGGCACACCATGTTATAGTCTAGAGCTCTTTCTATTAAGGTCCACAGTTTAGTTCAAAACATGAAAACAAAGTTGGCTATTTGGATATCAAATTATCTCTCTTTTGATGGAAGAGTAGTGTTGGCCAAAGTAACACTGGAATCAATTCCTATATACACTATTCAGGCAAATTTTATCTGAAAAAAAAGATAGAGGAGGAAATTGATAAACTCACCTAGGATTTGTGTGTGGGGCTCTAGTAAAGGTAGAAGAAATATCTGTCATGTAGCATGGTCTACGATGATGATTTAAAAAAAATGGGGAGGTTTGGGATTAAAGGAAACAAGGAAAAATAGCAATGTTCACCTTATAAACCTAGCATGTAGAATGGATATGGAGAGAGAGATTAAGAGAGAAGTATTCGAGTGATATGGGGCATGGAAAAAATAAGAAGGTTTCTTTACCTTGGAAGGCTATTTGAATTGTACAACCTTGTATAACAATAGGTACAAAGTGAATTGTAGGAGATGGCAAATCTATCCATTTTTGGGAGGATCTGTGCTGGGGAGTAGGAGAAAAGAGAGAGATAGGATCTATGATCTGTTAATAAACGATGAGGAGGAATTATAGGTATTTGAAGTGATTGTTGAAAAAAGGTGGGGCTTTGGGAAGCGTTCTTTGAGCTCTTAACCCAAATAAACTAGGAAATTGAAGCTATTAGTAGACCTTGGATAACATATGGGATTAAAGACATGGTGTCCTAGATGCTTGCTAATAATGGTAGGTTTGATACAACGTTAACATATAACGACATATTATGTAATGTTGGTAATAATATAAAGGACTAGAGTTGTATTTAGAAGATTGATGCACATCCAAGAATTCATATGATGAAATGGATCATAAAACACAAAAAATTAGCAACAAAACTTTCTTTGGCTGACATGAATATAATCAATAGTCCTCCCTTTGTGAAGAAAGAACATGAAAATTCCTCTAATAGATTTCACAATGACAAGAATTTATTAGAATTGTGGGACAAAATCTTAGGCATAGAAAGAAAAGATCTGACTAGTAACTTTGATACATCTTTGGTCAAAAGAAAATGCTTATGTGACAAAAAGGTGTTCATTTAAATGGGTATTCCTAAAATAAAATAGAAACATGATAAAGAATATAACATCGACATAATGGGTTAAATGGTTTCCTCCAAACGAAGGTTTTTTAGAAGCTTAGCACATATGGATCTTCAACAAAAAATTAAGGGAATGGAAATCCAAGGGGAACAATTTAAGATAGTAAAGGAATATGGGTGGTAATATTTGCAAGGAATATTGGAATGCCAATAGTCTAGAAACAGAGATATGGGGGATTAGGGATGGTATCAATATTCCTAACTCATTGGGAATTAAATTCTTAGATGTAGAAACTGATTCTCTTGAAGTCATTTTGCTTATTTCTCACTACCTATCCATGCTCTCATGTGATTATATAATTCTTGGATACTTTAAATCACTTCTCTAAAGTAAAAATTAGTCACATCTATTAGGATGAAAATCTTGTTGTGGACAAGCTTGATTCTTTTAGCCATAGAGTCAAACAATGGCATATTTTCATTAATATTCATCCATATTTTGTTTCATCTTTAGTTTCTAATGATTAAATGGGAATTAGTAGCTCATGGAAAGTGTGTATTACACATTTAATATTTATATAAATATATAATTAAAGAAGAAGTTTTTGTCCAAGTTCATATATAAAGCACTGATCAATGAGCAATAACAATTTTAGTCCAGCATTCATGAATATAATTACAAGTGTGTTAATCACATTTTGGTCATTATGATCAAGAATTTAGACCAACAACACATCTAAAACACAATGATATTTACTAATTTTCATTTTCACCAAAATTAGAAAACAAAATCTTTCCATTGATATACAATTCCATACTTGTTCTTCACTTAGCGATAAGATCTAAAAATTAAATAAAGAATTCATAAAACACAATAAAAACTTGCATTATTTAGCATGATGGAAAACACCAATAAGTGGTTACTCACTTCAAAGGGTAACTATGCCAAAAAATGTAAAGGAAGCAATACCATCAAATGTCCACCTGTTTCTTTTATTAAGTTTTCAAATGATCGATGTAGAATGATTCTTTTGGATTTCCTATCATCCAGTGAGAAAGATCTAATGATTTTTTAAAATCCTTTTTTATCACTATTATATTGAATCAAATTAGTACTAAATAGATTAATCTAGTAAATATATAAAACTAAAATTAATTTATAAGCTAGCTTATACCTTATCAAAATTGTTTTATTAAAACCTTATTTCATAAGTAATTTTTTTATTATATATGTTATAAACTAGTTTTGAAATTTTAGTTTCAGTAGATTATAACTTATACATTTTCAACTAGCTTTTAAAGTACTTTTACCAAACATATATACCCAATGGCAGCCCTAGAGCAATGGTGGTGGTGTTATTGCAGAGGGTCTCTGATTTAGGGGTTCTCAAATTGTTTGGGTATATACTAGTATAGGTTAAATATTATAGAAAGGACTATAGGGAATAAAACGTTGGTAGTGTGGTTGGTTTTTTTCCTTAGCTACTTTGCAATGACCCATGTTCACGTCTCGACCGACTAAACCAAATTGATATCAAAGAAAAGTAGTGGTTATCCACATACATGTTCATCTACTTCTTTCCAAAGTGTGCACATGTTGCACCCAATTGGCAATATCAACACCCAATTTTAAAATCAAAAGGAATTTTAAGCTAGTAGTAAACTTAATTGCCATCAATTCATTTGCACCCAAATTCCATTTTTAAATTTCACCATTGATTCATTATCAGCTCATCAACATTTAACACCCAAACTCTAACACCAGTTTAATTTTTGGATCTATACTTCTTTGCGATCTTATACCCATCCAATTTTTAGTCATCATCAAATCATCAATACATCAACAAAACTTTATCTTGAGTATTTATAAATACTCAATTACGAGTATTCTAATCCCTTATTTTACAAATCTTTTGTAATTATTTGAACGTTTTAATCATATGATTCCACATTTTCTTACTAACATGATTATGAAATTTTAATTTTTAATCAATTGTGAATTCAACTTCCATACTTATTTGCTATAAGGTTGAAGATTTGATTCTACAAGGACTGCTAATACGACTTTTAATTGATGTTCTAATTTCAAAAAACACGTTTAATAAGGAAATATACATAACTAAATTCAACTCGAAAAAGTTCTTATATGTTTCATATACTCCATAGCTGACAGATAGCTTGTTTGAAATACAATAAAATTAACTTTCCCTAAATTGACTTTTTTCTATAAGAAAACATAGACAAATTCAAATTAAGCTAATATCATCTAAAATTTTAGTTTTGGGCTTTCTATAAATTCTTATTGAACTCTTACACATGCTAAATTGTTAATACTAAGTAATCATCTTATCTAAAAGAATAATACTAGATAATTACAATTAAATGCTTATTCTATTAAATACGGAGTATCTTGAAATTTTTTGACTTGTTGATAAATAATGAGATATGAAAGCAATTAGGATGTGAGAAGATTTTTTTATTTCTTTATGTAATACCCAAAAAATTTAAAATCTATAATTTAATAAATAACCCTCATTTAGGATGGATTAATTTTATAAATTTAATTATTTTATGGATTTTTGAGTATATAAAAATGGATATGAATATTTAATAAATTAAAATAAATATTTTGTTATTTTATCATACTCATTTTATTTAAATAATTTTCTAAACCAATATTTTAATAAAATTACCCTTTTTAAACTAATATGTTAAACTCTAATAAACTAAATTATTAAATTAATTTATCTATCAAAAATATTAAATACCATTATCCAAAAATTATTTTACTTTATTTTCCCCCTTTTTCCTTTTTCCTTTTTCCTTTTTCTCCTTTTTTACTTTTCCTCCTTCTTCATTTTTCTTCCCCTTTGACCCGCCTCGCCTGCGACCCTCCTTTCTCCATTGTGCTGGGCCTGTGGCCCACACCTTCTTCCTTCTCTTCTCCTCTCCCTCTCCCTTGCATCCAGTTGTCTCCCCCTTCTTTTTTCTTTTCATTTCTTGTCCCATTTGGGCTAGCCCAACTTCTTTTCTCCCCCTCTCCCTCGGGCACGTGACCTGACCCGCTCCCCCTTCTTTCCTCCCCTAGCCATCCAACCTGCCTCTTCCTTCTCTTCTTCTTCTTCTTCTTCTTCTTCTTCTTCTTCTTCTTCTTCTTCTTCAACCATCAACGCACAATGCCTGCAACTTGCCCCGTCACCAACTCCCCTGCCACCTACCATTACATCCTACAGTCCTGCTCCCTCTCCCCATCCCTTTCCTTCCATTTTTGACCACACCAACCCTGTAACCCTCCCCTACATGCCTTCCCTTTCCTTTCATCCTCCCTACATATGTATGACATGCTATGCTAATGTGGCCATTTGTTGCATAAATAATGTTAATATAAGCCCTAAGGCCATTTTAGCAAATTTTTTTTGTATAAAGGTATGGCCTAAATATGTATAGGTGGTAGGTGCTAATGGGTATTGATGATAAATAAGAATAGTTGATAGTGTTGGATGAAGTATATGGACCATGTATATTAATACTTTATGTGGTAAGGGTATTTTAGTAATTTGGCATAAAGGAAGGATATTTTCGTAATTTTGTAGAGTAAAAGGAGTAAAATGGTGATTTAATAAAGAAGAAGGGTATTTTGGTAATTTGGCATAAAGGAAGGGTATATTGGTAATTTTATAAAGTAAAGGGGTTAAATAGTAATTTAATAAAGGAGAAGGGTATTTTGGTAATTTGGCATAAAGTAAGGGTATGTTGGTTATTTTGTAAAGTAAATGGGTAAAATGGTAATTTAATAAAGGAGAAGGGTATTTACTGATTTGGCTTAAAGGAAGGGTATTTTGGTAATTTTGTATAGTAAAAGGGGTAAAATGGTAATTTAATAAAGAAGAAGGATACTTTGGTAATTTGGCATAAAGGAAGGGTATGTTGGTAATTTTATAAAGTAAAGGGATAAAATAGTGATTTAATAAAGGAGAAGGGTATTTTGGTAATTTAGCATAAAGGAAGGGTATGTTGGTAATTTTCTAAAGTAAAGGGGTAATGGTGATTTAATAAAGGAGAATGTTATTTTGGTAATTTTGTAAGAAAAAGTGGCAAAATGGTAATTATAATAATTAAGAAGGGTAAGAATGTTATTTTGATAAGTAAGAAGGGTAATTTGGTAACTTAACCAACCAAAAGGGTGATTTAGTAATTTTAATAACTAAGAAGGGCAATTTGGTAATTTAATAAGTAAGAGGAGTAATTTGGTAATTTAACTAACCAAATGGGCAACCTAGTAAATGTAGCAAGTAAGAAGGGTGATTTAGTAACTTAATAAATCCAAGGAGCAATTTGGTAATTTAAACAAGTATAAAGGGCAATTTGGTAATTTAACCAACTAAAAGAGTAATTTGGTAACTTAACAAGTACGAGGGGAAAATTGGGTGATTTAATAAGTATGGAGGATACTTTGGTAGTCTAACAAATACAAGGGATAATTTGGTAATTATACAAACATGAAGGGTAATATGGTAATTTGGCAAATAAAAAGGGATGACTTGGTAATTTTACAAAACAAAGGGCATTTTAGTAATTTTGTAAGGATGATGGGGGGTAAATTGATAACTTGCATATAACCTGTCAATGGATTAAATAAGTCTCCATAATTAGATACAAGTAACAATGAATAATAAAATAAGGGGATTTGATAAATTAGTGAGTATCACAAGAACATGACATAACATAGATTTGGATGGACAACTAATGGTGTGATATGGTGTTTATCTCATATTTATGCAAGAAGTGTCTTAATCATTAATTATGCATGGTGATGTGTGTTGGATGTGATAAAAGGGCATGTTAAGGTTAAGTATTCCATGATCCTTCGATGTAGACTAACCAAGCTTTAAGACTGTATTATGATTGTGATGTGATAACCCCTTGTGGCATGTGAATAAATGGAAATGAATTCTGTCATAGAAATAGATGATACAAGGATGGATTTAGTGGTTTCTTTAAGCTAACATGGATAATCGTATGAATAGGGATTACTTAATAACAACAAAAACAAATGGAAATGAATAAGTATATGGTTGTTGTGTTTCTCATGGTCACCTTAATTAAGACACTAATAATTAAAGTGGAAGACCTTGAGATCGGAAATGGTGGCTCTTTAGGGGTCGCTACCCTAAACATGTGGTTTAGCCCATGATTATTCTGATATTTGTTGGTATGCCTTAATGCCCCAGCTAGGCCCTACCTTTTACTCTATCTAACTCTACGGACCTATTTAGGGGGGTATGTATACTTATGGATTAGGTATCCTTGTCGGTAGGGTATTGTGTGTCCTCGTGCACCAGTGTGACTAGGGTACCTTTGCGTCCCTGGGTTGATGGTTGAAGGGAACTACGTTGCTTGTATGCGCCGGTATGACCGGTGTACCTTGGTGAATCCGAGCTCTTGATCTACCCCTCGAGTTAAATAAATGGATTTGTTGTATTAATTAAGTGGAAAGCACTGATCATGTAAAATGAAAGATCATGTGAGTCAGGGTCAAACTAGTCCACCAATGAATAATAGTGGCTAAGAGCCTTCTGCCCCGGAGATCGGTCAACTGACAATTGATAGTGGCCAGGTGCGCTCTGCCCTGATGAGTATTTTAGTTCACTAGCTATAATAATGGATTTCCTGCACTCACATGGATATAATTCAAGAGATGATATTAAATGATATTCATTTAATGGCTTAAGCCCAAAAGAGCTAGTTTCATCCTCATGATTTATTGTTATAATATAAGTTCAGCTTTGGTGCCTATTTCTCTCTTGGTATATGATGGCATTACTATATGAATGGGCCTTGTACTATGCATTTCTTATTGTATGAGGCATTGCACTGTGTATTATCTCTTAAGTTGCTTATGGTTATCTTTGTGCCAGCGCATGTTATCATTTTATATCGTTATGTATTATGTGTTGCATGTGGGCCTTGTCTTTTGGTTTGGTATAAAGGGGTTACTCAGTATCATATAACTGAAGGGTTCCATTTATGGGCCCTTGCCTATTCAGTGGGCCCTAGCCTATTCAATGGGTAGTGTCCCTTGTAGGTCTATTGCAGGTGCTATTTAAGCTAACATCGGGTACTAGCGTAAGGATTATTAAAAAAACTTTTAGGGTTTCTCTCTCCACCTCTTTCTTCCTTATTTAAAATTATTGTACTCTTATAACCACTAACAATGGGGTTTTACCTTTTGTAATGTCTTTACCTCGTTACTCTGATTTAAATAAAAGTGAATTTGTGTGAATGGTATTTTGGTCTTTTTAGCCTTAGCACTTGGTACTAGAACAGTAGGAGGAAACCGATCTGGTACTAAGTGTGGAGGTAACATCCCCAAATTTTACAGTTTTGCTTCCGCTAATTTTTTTAATTAAAAAAAATTTAAGTAGTAAATTTTGGGGTGTTACACTTTATTATTAGTTATTCTTGCATTCTTAATTTCTAATGGCTATTCTTAATATGTTTTTAATATAGCAAAAAGTATTTTTGTTAGTTTTTGGTTTTTCTAAACTTTTTGCTATAGAGGACCCTTATTATAATTATGAATGGAATTAGTGATATTTATCATTTTTGATTTGTTAAACTTTATAAATTTAGATTGGCTCCTAATTAAAAGTTTGAGTCCAATCATGCCAAATTCTAAAGAAAAATAAAAGAGGAGGATTTAGTTGGTAGTCGACGGGGATCTCTTGAAATCTTTTCTCATTAACAACCTCAATGTCCGACCAATGAAGATTTAGTTCACTTTGAGAAAATTATATCTATGGAATATGATATAGATATAGCTCATGTAAAGAATGTGAGCTTTGACTATGTATTTGGTGCACAATATAACATATTTTTGGTGTGTGTATGATGTGGAAAAAAGTTGAGGTGAATAGGAGATTTATGTGAGATAATACATGCTAGTTTTATTAAGCGATATATGCCATATTTCTCACCTTTTCCACCAAGCAACAATTTTCCAACAAAATAGAGCAGGCTTCACAGTTTAGATAAAAATATAGGGGCCCAATATATATAAATACTATCCATATTTTTAGGTTGTGGTTCCATGATGTTGTTTTACTTATAGGGATTCTATACTAGAATAAAACCTTGCAATACAAACCCTAGCTGTCAAGTGGAACCAATCAAAACCTTCTAAATTCTTCTCCTCTCTTTCTCTTGTGTAATTCTAAGTGAATTATTAATTTGTGTGATGTTATTAAGTGAGTCAATTTCTCTTGTAATCACACAGTTGCATGAATAAAGATCTCCAAATTTCCTTTAATATTCTATTGTGATTGATTTTTTAATTGCTTTCAATGGTCTTGTGATTACTAATTTTTATTTATATCCAATCCCATTTAATTGTCATTGGTTTTTTCCACTACAATTTGGTATCAAATATTGGTTTCTTGGATTAATTTGTTGTTAGGGATGGCTTCCATAATATTTGATATTGAGAAGTATTATTAGTTCATTAATTTCGAGTTGTGAAAATTGAAGATACAGGATATCATGATTCAGAATGGTTTAGAGAAAGCTTTAGCTGAAAAGTTGAATAAGCCATATTCAATAACGATTGAGAGATTTGAGGATATTGATCTAAAGGCCCCATCTACCATATAATTGTGCACGCCTAATGAGTTTTGTGGGAAGTGGCAAAAGGAACCAATTTCCTAATTGGTCTATTGAGTTGAAGATACCTAAAGAGTTGTGGTGAATAAGCCAACTGATTACTCTACTTTCTATGTCTTTAGTTTCTCTTCTTATGCTTATGTGAATGATGGAAAACTTAAGCCGAGAGCCAAGAAGTGTGTATTTCTTACCTATACAATCGAAGTGAAAGGGTATAGGTTATGAGACCTGGCTGCATCTAAATGTCTGATTAGTAGGGTTGTTATCTTTAACGAGTTTGTGTTCCTCAAAAATATTGAGTCCAGTGATGTTGTGTCTAAGGAGGTGGAGCAATAGAGTACTTCAGGTTAGGTGGAGGTTGAGGTTAGATTTGATGATATAGACCCTTCTGATAAAGCCATTGTCCTTGAAGTGGATAGATCGAGGAAGCTAGTGGAGCAAAGGGGCATTACTTTAGGTAGAACACAAAGGATTGTTAAGCCCCCTATAAGGCATGTTTTTATGGAGTTGGTTATCTATGCCTTATCTAGCAAAGATACAATTGTCAATGTGTATGAGATAGTGTCATAATTATAGGCTATTGTGAGTTTTGACTCTACTGAGTGGTGTGCTCTCATGAAGGAGGATATGCATTCTTTTTTGAATAATTTGATGTAGGAACTTATGAAACCACCCAGAAGGAAGAAGATATTTGATTGCAAGTGGGTATATAAGTTCAAATAGGGAGCCACAAAGGTTGAGAGACCAAGGTTTAAAGCTCATTTAGTTTCATGCGGGCTTAGTAATGTTACATGCATAGACTATAGTGAGGTATTATCTCTTGCGGTTAGACATACTTCCATTCGTACCTTGATTACACTTGTAGACATGAATGATGTAGAGTTGGAGCAGTTGGATGTTATTATTGCATTCCTACATCATGAGTTAGAGGAGGAGATTTACATGCGTAATCTTGATGGGTTTATTGTTGAGGGGATGTCTGAATATATGTGCCTATTGAAGAGATCACTATACTGTTTGAAATAGTCTATAAGATAGTGGTAAAAGTGGTTTGATCAGCTTGTGCTTCAGCATGGTTTATCTAAGAGTGATTACAATGGATGTGTGTACTTGAAGGAGATAGATGGTGGCTCACTCATGTATTTGTTTTTTGATGTATATTGAAGACATGCTCATGGAAAAAAGGATGTGTCTAACGTTGACTAGATGAAGATAATATTAAATAATGAGTTTGAGATGGAGGATCTTGGAGTTGCAAAGAAGATTCTTCTCATGGAGATCATACGAGATCGTGAGCAAAAAAATTTATACTTTTCACAAGAGTCTTATGTTAACAATATGCTTAAGAGGTTTAATATGATGGATGCCAAATCGGTGAGCACTTTATTGGCTACTCACTTCAAGTTTTCATCTTTGGACTGTCCCAAATCCAAAAAGGAAAAGAAGTTCATGGCTACTGTTAGTGTACGTGATGGAGTGCATCAATATTGATATCACTTAAGCTGTTAGTGTTGTGAGTTGATATATGGCAAACCCAGGGAAGGTTCATTGCCAAGGAGTGAAGTGGATCCTAAAGGGCTTCAAGTGTACAACATCTACTTGTTTGGAGTATGTGATACCAGATGATTCATCGATTGGCTTTGTGGACTCTTATTATAGCAGAGACCTTGATAATAGGAGTTCCACCAATTGATTTTTTTTTTTATCTTGGTGGTTTAGCTATAAGTTATAGGTCTTCCTTATAGGAGCTTACGACCTTATCCACTACCAAAGTGGAATACATGGCAATAATTAAGTCTTTTCAAGAAGTCATGTGGCTTGTTGATTTAGTATGTGATTTGGGGTTTGGTGTGTTTCTCTATTCATTCAAAGTGATAGTAAAAGTGTTATCTATCAGGCAAAGAATTAGGATTCTTTCCATTGTCGCATGAATTACATTGACATCAGGTATCACTCCATCTAAGGTACTATTATTGTTGGAAAAGTTTTGTTGGACAAAGTGGGTATTTTGGAGAATCTAACCGATATGCTAATGAAGCCATTGATCATGGGTAAGTTTGAGTGTTGCTCAAACTTGGTTGGTATTCATAGGCCATGAGGGCCTTTAGATGACCGAGGGTTTTTATGGAGGTTTTTTCCATATCATGCATTAAAAATATTGCGATAAGGTAGAGAATTGTGAGTTTTGACTGGATATTTAGTATATAACATAACATGTTTTTGCTTCTTATATATTGGGGAGAACATTGAGGTGAATAAGAGATTTATGTTAGAAATATGAGTGGGCTATAATATGCAATATGGATCATATTTCTCACTTTTTTCATTCGGAAGATTTTTCTATCAAAACAAGTTGGGTCATATGTTTCGGATAAAAATATGCCCCCTTGTATTTATAAAAATGAACCATATTTTTTGGTTTTCGTTTCACAACATTGTTTTGCTTGTGGGGGTTTTATACTGATATAAAACCTCATGATATGAACCCTAGCTGCTAAGCAAAACCAGTCAAAACCTACCAGATTCTTCTTTATTTCTCTTGTGTAATTTTGAGTGAATTACTTGTTTGTGTGATTTTGTTGAGTGAGTTGACCAATTTCTCTTGTAATCACACAATTGTATGAATAAAGATCTTCAGTTTTCCTTTATTGTTCTATTGCGATTGATTTCTCAATTACTTTCAATTGTCTCGTGATTCCTAATTATTGTTTAGATCTAATTTTGTGTAATTGCAATCATATTTTTCTAGCTACAAAGAATAATGGGTGAAATTCTAAATATACTCATGGAACTTTAGAGGAACTAATAGAATAATATGCCGATGTACTAGAAGATAATACTAAGCTTTAAGTGGAAGAAATGTTGTGAAGCCTGCGTTCAATAATGAAGGTTATGATATTGATGTCCTCTAATTGAACATATTTGATCCTAAAATTTGGATAATCTTAGTTCTAAATGGAGATAGTTATCAGTAAAAAAAAAGGTCTCAAAAGATATTTGTTAATGGGAAATGATCTTAAGGATGGATTATATAGTCAAATTTCCTTTGAATTTTATGATAAGAACTTACCTAATGGAGAAAAATATCATTGAGATTTGTTGGTGTATTATATAGATCTTGACAAAGTATTGTGCTTTTGATGTAAAGTGTGAAAGAAAAAACCACAACCAAGTGAATTATAACATGATGGATTCAAGGATCGGGGACATCTTACTAACATATTGAAGTCACATGAAATAAATCTAAAACATATCAATCATATGTCCACACGAGTGGCTTGTTATGCAAGGTTGAAAATAATTACAACCAAATGAATTATAACATGATGGATTCAAGGGTCGAGGACATCTTACTAACATATTGAAGTCACATGAAAGAAATCTAAAGCATATCAATTATATGTCCACACGAGTGGCTTGTTATGCGAGGTTGAAAAGAATTATGAAAAATTTGTGCAATACTATATCAATAGAGATATGGAACATTGGAAGAAGGTATTACAAAGATTTATTGCCTTAGTGAAATTCTTGGCTAAACAAAGCATGATATTCCATATTTTTAGCTTCTTGCTCACATAAAAAAGGTTAAAATCAATGGGTACCAATGAATGGAAGATAAGGCACAACAATATTGAAAATAAGTTACAAAATAACCTTGGTTTAGACATTGACGGTGAATATTTATTCAATGAATTTTAACGACTAAAAAAATATTTATTCAAAGAACATGATACAACTAGTGAAATACTAAATTTTTAGAAAAGAACGAATTGTTATCTGACTATTTGTCTAGAATATAGGATTTTATTGAAAATTTTGATTATAATTGCATCGGTGGATAGAAACTTTTCAAAACTAAATGTAATGAAATCTTGCTTACGATCAACTATGCCACAAGAAAGATTAAATGTTATAGCTTTAATTTCAATTGAAAATGAGTTATTGGAAGGCATTGACTATGAAATATTAAAAGATGGTTTTGCTTCTTAGAATGCAAGTAGATCAATGTTGAAAAAGTAGTATTCCACTAGATATTATCTGTTCTCTTTTTGGTAAATGTTTAGCTTTGGTGTCAATATAGTAATAAAGATATATGAAAGCTTTGTAGGGCATTTTCAAGTAAACGTATTGTTATACACCCTATCATTAGCTATTTTCTGATTTTTTCTTGAATATGTGGGTTTTTTTATCATTATATACATATTTTTTATTGATGTATTACATTTGGGCGATTTTGAGGCAAGATTTTTGCAATTTAGCAATAAGCATGCAATATTTAATCTTTTAAAGGAAATATAATGTAAGTTGTTGTTGTTGTTGTTGTTATTATTATTATTATTATTATTACTATTATTATTATTATTATTATTATTATTATTATTATTATTATTATTATTATTATTATTATTATTATTATTGATGTGGATCTACATGGCCACTCCATCATACAACTACCATCATATATCAACTCCAATTCGAATGATAAAATTCAAACTCAAAGGGTAGGAAATCGATGTGAACGAAAGTGATTTCAAAAAGTAAACACTCTTAAACTACCAACTAAGGATTCACAAAGATTTTATCACTTAAGATCCTTCAAGAATAAGACACAAAGTAGACTTCTAAAGTTAAGAATAAATTTGAAGATATTCACTAAGTATATCTTCAAAGACACAAATCCAAACTCACTAAGATAAATGGACATGCACAACTTCAATTCACAAAGAATATGAAATCGAATGAAACTCACAAAGAGAATTCTATTACTCTAAATTACACTCTATTCTATCATACAAGGTCTTATGCATGCCATATATATAGGCATAACCCACAAAATATCTAGTCATCAAGCTATATTAGAAGTTGGGACAAGGAGGAAATTAATTAAGAACAAATCTTAACTATTTAGGAAACCTTAGCTAATTAGCATCAAACCAAAATAGTTGTAAACCTCCAAGTTTCATGTATGTTTCTCCTCATCCAAGATGTCATCTTATCATCTTTGACTTTTTAGCACATTATCCAACTCAGCAAGACTTCATTTGGTTGCAAAAATTTGCCTATTTTACAAGATTCTTTAATTTATGCCCAAATCTTTAAGAAATTATTTGCAATGTAAAAAACTCTTCCAATAAATTTAATAAATATCTAAAACATATCGAAAACACTTGTTTAGATGTATGAATGATGATGCACATACATCATTTATTATTATTATTATTATTATTATTATATGGATTTAATTATATTAGAAGTTGAGAAAATAAAATAATATTTTGATGAGGGTTTAATAATGCTTAAAAAATAAAGCCTCATTTAAAATGTTGCATTGGACCTCTAATTATTCAAGATTGGCCCTATACATGCTGATCATCCTTATTCTCACTCCTTAAAATGCTTACTTTCATCCTCCCAATTACCTCTCCCTCACTCAAGTAAAATGTGTCCTTCTTTCCCATATTATATAATTAAGCTAGCAAAACTTCACAATAATCTCTTCAACTATGGAAAGCAGATGTACATCAGTGTTAGTGCATTTAACCCCTTTGTTTGTCATTTCTTGTCCATCACATCCCATCTTCCATCAATCTTATTTTCTTGAGGAACAATTTGATGTTATGAAAGAGCATAACATTAGTTTTAGTAGCTTATTTTGCTAAATCCTCTTATGTGAATCCATGAATCCAAAATAGAGATTTATATTTGGTCTTCCTTCTTCGAACATTAGTATATCCATCACCTTATCAACCCCCCAAAAGTCCCTTAGTTTTGTCTTGGAATTAACCTTCACAAAATTGATGATGTAAAGTAGGGTTCATGTATTTCCAATTTGCTCCATCTTCTCTTTTTTGTGCTTAGATTTCTGGAAAGAATAGTAAATTGCATTACATAAACACTCTAGAGTCTCATGTGAGAAAAACTATTACGTATCACAGCTGCATCGAGCATGGTGCAAACATGTTTGCACTTTTACTATGGTTATAGTGTACTTTTAATATAATTATAGCGTACACATAATCAAATATGATATGCTCATAATTATTCCGGTACAATACAAAAATATTAATCTATATTAATAAAATTATAGTGTGCCTATAAATAATTATGTTATATTCATAATTATAAAGATACAACTAAAAAATAAATTAGAAATATACTAAAGGTGTAACCTAAAACCACCACTACATCTAATAACTTTTCCTTGTGTTAGTATTTTTGAGAAAAGGTGTTATCCACTAATTTCATTACAAGGTCATGGGAATGAGGACCAACTCTAAAAATTGCTCGCTAGAAATAGTCATAGAGAGAAAACTCATTCTTCCACAAAATGACTCGTCATCGTAATAAGATTACTTTTTGGTATAGATGTTTCCAACATGTAATTCATAACAAAAAATTTCATGGGAGTAATATTGAATGGAAAATTTATTTGATCCGTTATCCTTAATTTGAAAATGTTTCATTGTTTTTATTTTTCTAACCTTTTTTTTTCATGTATACAAATGTGATTCATTGTTTAAAAAACGATCATTTTCCCTTTTCTTCTTGTATCGTTCCATTTTTCTTACCCTTTTGTTCGTAACCATGCAAAAGTGTATGAGAGAAGTTATTACATATAGCCGTGACATCGAGCATGGTGTAACTATAACAACACATCTAGTATATTTATATTGTACTTTTATAATTATAAGGATAACACAATTACTTATGTGTACACTATAATTATATATAATATACAATAGTCTTTTTTTGTACCCAAAACTTATGATTACAAAACAATTAATTATGGATACACCTAAAAATATTAAAGAAATACTATAAACATACTAGAGTTGTAAGCGTAGTTGCACCATGCTTGGTGTAGGAGATGCGCCTGATAACTACTAATGATATGGGGAGATTATTTGCTAACAAAATAAGATGATTTAAATAATATTTATGGACTTATAGAGGGTTAGTATTTTCTTACCCAATAATAATTAAACTAAGTTATGGTGAATTTTTTTCACTTTAGCTTAAATCATAATAATCATTTTAAACTTGTAGTCATGTACATAATTTTACCGAACAATTAAGGGTTTGTTTTGTACGGGAATAAGAGGGGTAAAAAAAGATTTCTCATATTTTGTGACTTTTTTTCTAGTAAATAAAAATATATTTTAATAAAATATCAATTTTATTTTAAATTAAGTTCTTAAATGGGTATTGGTTGGAAAAAAAATTATTTTATTTGGAATAGACTATATAAGGGATGTAAAATATGAGAATAATTATTCTACCCCTATTACCTCCATACCAAACAAGTACTAAGTTGATAACAATGACTTGTATCTATATTCTAAATAGAAAAATAAGGATAATGAACATTATCTAACATAGCAACAAGCAATAAGTAAGTTGTTTGACAAAATATCTAGAATACTATCTACAACCCATTTGTATGAGCTTGAAAAGGAAGATAATTTTATTTGAACAAAATAATATGCAATTTTATCACTAGTATCTTATGCTCAACTGAATTGTATCACCAAAAATTTTGAATAATCTTTTTATTTGGTAGCTAGAGCTACTTCTTCTTCTTCTTCTGATTTCTGATACTTTTTTTGGATAAGGTTAGAAAATATTTGTAAATACAACTTTGTTTATTTTAGTTGTGTTTATTATTGCAAATTGTTGCAGAATTATCTAGACACGCGCCTAATTTAAATGTTGTGTGTTGTCTTATTTTCCTCCTTGATTTATAGGGGTCCATGGATGGGCATAAAATATCATATGGTTGGATATCAATCATAATTAATGTGTTATAATCAAGAGATGAGACAAAAATGATTTGAATATGTGATCTATACAATTCAAAAACTAGTATTAACCACTAGGCATCACCGGTTTATATTTTACCTTATATGTAACCAAATTGAAGTAATTATATGTGATAGGAAATATTTGATGTATTATAAATAATGTATATGTTTGAATACAAACATTTTATTTTATAACACTAATTATTCATATGAATTAAAAGATCAAAGTCATTGTTAGTCCCTTTCCATATTGGTAACTTAGAAATTCTATGCATGTAAAACAATAATACATCACATGACACGTCTGAAAAATTTCAAAGTGGTTCACTTTATACTATCACTACAAGCCCCTTTACTAGCTATACACATTAATGGTGGGATGGTTTCTCCCCTATGTTCTCTAGCTCAGCATAAGGACACATGCATCCACTTAAGGTGGGGAAATCCCTTATTTTTAATGGGTTTCGATTTGAGTTGTTTAAATCAATCAATGTAAATTAGATGTGAGTTTATATAATCTTAAGTGGGTTTAATTTTTGGTCCAAAAACTTTAAATAAGATCCCATATAAACATGATTTGTGGACCTAGGTCGAGTCTTGGTCAAGTTCGGTTCAAAAGCTATATACATGTATAGACTAAATAGTATATCATTATTTTATTATGTTTCATTGATTCTTTATCTTTCTAGTGATATGTTTCAAACTTTTCGATCATTTTATCATTTTTATTTATTTATAGAAGGTTTTTGTTTAACTATGAACTATATATATACTCTAGGAATTATAAACTATGTTAGGCTTCTACTTTGTTGGAGGAAATTTCTCAACAACTTATATATTATATTTCTTAAATATAATAACATCTTGGTATGTTTTTAACTATATCTTTTTATTTAAAAATAACTAGATTCATTTAGAACTCGTTTATTTGTCAAATTAATGAGATTTGGGTTTTTAGATTATAGATAAAGATTTAGATAATACAAGCATAAATGATTTTTTGTCAAAATTGAGCCAATTTAAACCCAACTTATTATCATCCTTACCCTAATCTTTACTTCGTCAACTAGAAATTCTCTTAAATTGCACGTAAAGTGAGAATCGGTCACCTTGCATTTTTTCTACGATCTTATTCACTTCTCTCTTTCCTCCAATCATCTAACATAAAACTACTTTATCTAGTTCCTTCCCTGGTCCAGTGGAAAGGACTTCGACTCTTTATTACGAGAATTTGATTTTGACTCACACTGCCTTAGCACAGTTATTAGGTGTGAAAGGACATTAAGTCTTTTGATATAAAATGTCTATAATACTTTGGGCAGTCAAAATATAGAAATTCAATTACTACCACGGCCGCAGACACATGTTCTCTACACTTCTGAGGCACATGCCACAATTTACCTCTATCATGTTAGCCTGTGACATGATTGAGATATAAAGCAAGCATAATGTCTTTTAAGATAAAAAAAAATTTCTTATCCTTGGTGGATCTTGGTTCTTAAAGCATAGTGAGATCCTTTAAAATAAAAAAAGGGAACATTGGAGTATAGCCTTATCTATTCTTGAAAACAACAATATTGTATCCTAAAATCATTATTAGTGGAAATATATTGTCCTCAATTATAATTGTTACTACTATGTATTTTAAAAGAAAATTTGACTATTAATAACTTTTAATATATATGAATAAAAAAAATAAAAATATTATTATGCAGATAATGAATTGATTTATTTATTTATTATATTTTGAGAAAATTAAGTGTAATATCCCAAAAATTTACTTAGCCTAATCCCGCATCATTAGTGACCTAATTTGATTCTAATCTTAAGAAATCTTATTGTTAGTCTTAACCAAATTTCTTAATATCGAAACTTTAACTGAAATCGAAACCTTGATTCGAATAAACTGTAATTTGTAAACCAAAACCAAAACCCGCTAAAATTTCCAATAATCCAAATTACTTGGCTAATACAAAATTACCTAATCTAATCCTAATTCCCTAACCCTTCTCTCTTTTTCCTTTTCTTTCTCCTTTTCTTTTCTTCCTTTCTTCCCTTTTCTTTTCTTTTGTTTTCCCTTCTTCTTGTGCGCCAGTTTTGTGGTGTGAGGATCTTGGCTTCCTCTACACCACCACCCACTTGCCTCCCACATGTAACATGACACCATCCTTCTATCCTTTTTCTTTCTTCTTTCTTCTCGGCAGATCATTGTCATCGTCATCATCACCTCTTCCATTTTCTCCTACAAGGCATGCCACCTTACTAGTATATATACCCCTCCATCCCTCCATTTTATAGTCATCCATCATCTCCTCAACCTTCTTATCTTCTTCCTTATCCTTTCTCCTTCTTCTTCCTCCTTCTTCCCTATTTTTGGCATTTGAAACACCCAATCCTTCACCAAGCACCACCCAAGCCACCATTACCCGTCCTTTAGCCAATGGACCGATTACCAAGGTTACCCCAACCTTCCCCCTCGCTATTGCCCGCCATCACTGCCAACCACAGCCTCTTTTTCTTTCTTCTTCCCCTCGTTCATTGTAGAGTTGTAGAGTTCATGGTCGTCCAACGCTTAGATTCCCTACTGCACAGCCATGCAACTCTTGCACCATCCGGCCGTACATTTTATTTTCTCTCGGCCCAGTGCTGCACAACTGTGTAATTCTTGCACTGCCTAGCTGTGTGTATTTTCTTCCCTTGACCTATTATGCAATATTGCTGCACAGCCATGCAACTCTTGCACCACATAGCCGTGCAACTTCCTTTTTAGCCGTGAAACTCTATTTTCACCCCAAATCTTGTCCAAACACCACCAACATTTATCCATAACTCCACCACACATTCTTCTACCCTTCCATACAATTCAAGCTTTCATTTGACTCCGGTAAATTCCATTTTTACCCTTCTCTACCTTAATGTCCCTCTCAATTTTTAATCTTCGATTCTAATCATATTTTATCTTGTGTTCATAGGTGATATTTCGGTGATCTCGGAGGAGGTATAGGATTTACGTGCATAAAGCCCCGTGTCCTTATTGGTAAGGATACATGTCGTAGCTAGGGATTTATGTGATACTTGTATATGCTTTTGTATTAAGTATGTTATATTGAATAATTTAATTATGGAAATGCTATAAAATAATATTCTTGAGAGTAATGAAATTATGTAAGTACATGTTTAGGTATAATATTGGATACACAATATCTATGGAAAACTAAGGATATGTACTTCGAGTAATGATTGGAAATGTATGTGCTTTGGGTTTTATAAGACTTTGGGAGAATATGATTGTCTTGCCTACCCTAAGGGTATTATGGTCATTTAAGGATAAATTACATGGTCGTACTTATATGTTTAAATTGTATGTCTTGCATTTATATGAGTTCGACATAATAATATACAATCAACTCTGAATAAGATACTAATCATCTAAAGTGAAAGATCACTTGAGTCGGATCGAGGTGTTTATATGGCTCCGTTCCACCGGATAATAATAGTGGCTCAGGTTTATTTTTTTCGAGAGGTGCTCCAATCCGTTCCACCAGATTAAGAATAGTGAGGCCCATACTCAATGTGAATAAAAATACAATTAAGAGATAAATTATAAATGGAAATGTACTAATCATTTAAAGTGAAAGACCACGTGAGTCAGGACCAAGGTGTTGAGTCCGTTCCACCGGATAATAATAATCGCTTGGGTGTGTTGTTCCCAAAAGGTGCTCCAGATTATTCCACTGGTTTAATAATAGTGGCTCAGGAGTATTTTACTCTGTGAGGTGTTGGCTCCGTTCCATTGAATAATAATAGTGGCTCGGGTGTGTTTTCCCCAAGAGGTGTTTCAGACCATTCCATCGATTTAAGAATAGTGGGGTCCCTAAACTCAATGTAAATAAAAGATTGGAATATGGTATATTAATGAAAAACTTGAAATCAGTAGTTGTCTAGCATTCATTGATTTGCGCATGTATGATTTTATTATGATAATTCTTGTAACCCTGCTTGACAGTACCATTACCTTACTCAGTAGTAGTGTACTGAGCATCCGTTTTATGGGTGCTACTCAATTCAACGAGTAGATGACCCAGATGTTTATGTGTAGGTCGATGATGACCCGGTGGATGATTTCGCAACATTTGATGCTATATATGTGGAGGAGTGAGTTTAGTCGTATCAGGGTTTGGACGTAGAGTCATGTTATCCGGATGATAGTTTTACTCGGATATCTTTTTGGACTCTTAGTTCCATAGGATCCCTTTTTGTTGTATTTTGATATTGTAATTGGAGTTTATATCCAAACGCTTATTTGATGTTATTAAAAGTTGTCTCGTTTCTTTCTATCATGTTTTAAATTTTCTAATCATTTTGCCTTGTGATTGACGTAAGGACGGTGGGGTAAGCTAGACTTATGCCAATTACGGTGGTAACACCTAACTATTTGATTATACACTTTCACTTAAAATGAAAATTTTCAATAGTAAATTTGGGGGTGTTGCATTAAGAGTTAAAATTTTCATCATACTATGCAGGGGTATAAGACGAATGAAGTAGATTTGATTTGACGCATCTATATAGTATATGTTTGCTTGTTCATCTTATTCATTAATTTTATTGATATGACACAATTAATTTTTTATAAAATTAAAAAAATACTCCTACATTTAATCACAATTTACCAAAAAGTATTTTCAAACAAAAATAATAATATTATTAATATATATGCAATAAATCAATATATATCACTTTATATTATATGCATATTAGATGTAAATTTACCCAAAAAAAAATATAGTTAACTTAGAAGAAAATAACTTCACAAATATTGATGAGAGGACTATGTTTATATAATTGACTTATTGGATAGTTGGAAAACTTTTGAATATTCCATACATATATTGGCATCTTTTAAATGATTGTTCTTTACATTCTTATGCTAGTTTGAGGGTGAGTAATTTACGATTGGAGGAGATTGATAAGGAATATGAATAGGTTAAAGATTATTATTTTTTTACATGGTGCATAGGTTGTTGAGTGGAAGGGGGATACCTTGGGCACCAGATAGGGCTGTTAATGAACCAAGCTGGCTCGCGAGCTTTTCGAACTCGGTTTGTTAAAGGCTCGGCTCACTTGTTTAGCTAAATGAGCTTAAAATTAGGCTCGAGCTTGGCTCAATTATTAAACAAGTCAATCTTGAGCATAGTAAATTTGGACTTGAGCTCATTTATAGTGCAAAAAGATCGTGAGTTCGACTCGTTTACCACAAAACCTTTTGAGTTGGCTAGTTAAAACCTCAGCTCGGCTCATTAAAAGCTTAGGTCGTTTATAAACAAGTCAAACTCAAGCTTCATTTTTAGGCTCGTTTATTAAACAAGCCGATATCAAGCCTACCCCGGCTCAACTCAGCTCTGCTCGTTAACAGCTCTCCACCAGATGGGGCTCAATCATCTAGTTGGCTACATGTGGTTGAAAGAACAAATACTGTTGGATCAAGGAGCTCGTCCCATTAATTTGTGATTTTCATTTCAAAGTTTTTCTTTTTCTTTTTCTTTTAATTTTTTCACTCATCACTTAGACGTAGGAACTATATGGATTCGTTGATAGAGGAATTTTAGAAGTAATGTGATTTTAAAAATAATGGAATTATTAAAGTGATTCACTTTTAAAAAAAAATTCAAATTTAAATATATTGCTTGAATAATTATAAAAATAAGGAACTTAAATAAATGATCTCTGAACTATGGAAATGGAAAGTTATAATAAGTTTGTAAATCCTATTTTAAAGTATCTAAACAAATTATTCAAACTAAAGAAGTTTATAAGCTCTCTTTTATAATGAAATCCTCACAATTCAAATAAACCCTAAAAGTTTTTGTTTTAGAAATATTATATTTATTATGTATAAGGGTTAGGAGGAATTTACTGCAACTTTTTAGCTCAATACTAGAGGCGAAAGCTAGATGACCGATGTTTAGTGCTCCCTACGAGGCACGACCATTTTGAAAAAAAAAAATTGGAACATATTTTAGGAGTCCACAAAAAAAAATCTCACTTTTCACTTTTTGTTGTGAAGTTGCAACCCAACAATTTATTATCAATAAAGATTTATGTATTTGTCTATTATTTTTAATGCCCTAGAAATTATATTTTTCTTATTTGGTACGGCATTTTTTGGGACTTTTGTATACCACAGTTTCCTTCTAGGGATGACAAATAGTGGGATAAGGATCGAGAATTCATACTAAATTTCGAACCCAATGAATAAAATAATTTCTCCATCCAACCTCGATTTTTGAATCTTTGTTTTCATCAAGGAATCCCCTCCTGATTTTTATAAGGATCAAATTAAGGATGTAAACGGAGCGGATTTTACCCAAAATCCGATGGATACTTAAACGGATATGAATTAGCAGATACAGATACGGATATGGAGGATGAAAAATAATACCTGTTAGGTTCGGATACGGATACAGATATAAGATATCCCTACCCATACCCGTATCCGTAATCATACCTGTACCTGTTTACCCGATATATAATTACCCTTTTGCCCTTAATTTTAAAATAAATATAGTATAAATTAAGGTTAAAATTGTCATTTGATTTAACTTTAAATGGGTTTATCCATCGGGTAATGGATTTATCCACTGGATAATATCAATTAACGAGTAAGCGGATAATCTGTTGGGTAACGGACACGGATATGGATGTGTTAGTATACGGATTCGGGTAAGGGTACGGATTCCGGTACGGATTTTCTTATCGTGTACAGATATGGGTATGAGTATATCTGCCCCGAACCCACCCCGTTTACATCCCTAGATCAAATTTTCATAACCGACTCGATATCTAATCCTTTCCCCATCCTCAATTTATTTCCTGATTTTAAAATTAGACTAAATACCCTAAACTCGACCCATCTCCAATATCAAAATTTATTTTTTCACAACATAGTCTTAATTTATATATATGGGAAGGGCTTGGGGAAGGGTACCCCAAACTCATCTTTAAAAAATCCTCAATAAAAAATTTCAAATTCAATTATTTAAATAATTTTCCAAATCCAAATACGAACGGAGAATCCTGACAAGTTCTTGAACAAGTGGAGAAAATTATCATCCCTAATTCCAACCAACAAGGCAGTAGAAGATTTTGATAGTAATCATAGACTATCCCTTTTTAAGCCTTCATGTATTATAAGATATACTTATAGCATGATGTATTATTTTACATGACTAAGACTTTCTAATAAAAGGTCTATGATTTGTTTTTAATCCCCCCCTCCCACTAACATCAAATGCTAACAAATTTGGACACATTCTTTTCGTAGCAGAAAATTGGTTATTGTGGATGATTCACGTGATATTTATTGTCATAAAAAAGAGGGCGATTAGATCGAACTTAGGGCAGGTGATATTTAAGATCCGGTCATAACTAGTAGGTCATGAACTTATTGTTTTTTCAGTAGTGAAATAAATAAAATAATGCAATTGTTAGATAAAGTTTGAAAGAAAAAAGTTGCGTGCAACTGGGCTCGGTCCTGTTTCGGTATGAAATCAAGCTTAGTGAGGATGTATATCCTAAAAATTTATCCAAACAGATCCATTTGTTGATGAAAATTAGTATTTATTTTCATCAACACTTTTATCTCTATAACAAAAGAAAGGAAATCTAATACTTTTTTAGTCGACACGTCCTCACAATTTTTCTTTCTATATATATAATATTTGTTTTTTTTTCTCAATAGTAGAATTGACAAAAATTGACCCGACTCGACAAACACAAAACTTGACCCAATATAACCCGATAAATTTATCAACCAGACTTAACAGAAACCCGACGCATACCCGAATATAAGTGACCCAATCCAACCCAAACCTGACTCGCCAACAACCCGACCCAACTCGACAAAATCAATTTCGATATTAATCAATTGTAATAATAAAAAATAATATACATGTCTTATTATTTATTTAAAACTTTTTAAAAATATATTATTATTTAAATTTTATTTATTTTTCTTACTTTTATTGTGAATTTACTTATTCATCAATGATATCCTAATTTTACTGATCTTTTTTGCATAAAAATACAACATTATAAAGCCATAATAATAAATAAATAAATAACAATTAATAACACATTATTAATCATATGCTTACGTAAAACTAAACTTAATGATTGCTTACGAAGTTAATGATTTAGATTAATTTTGGTGGTTAATGTCCAATTTGATCCAAATTTAAAGTGATTCGATGCGAAATTAACTTGGCCCGAACCCAACCCGACCCATCAAAACCTAAAAATATTTTATTTGTCAAGTTAATTTAAACATAACCTGTCAAATTAACTCGAACCTGAAATCATATGAATACGAGCTTGTTTAGCCCAATCTTGACCAAATAGAGATGTAAATGACGCGTGTTTAGGGCAGGTATACCCATACTCGTATCTGTATTCGTACACAAATTGGTATATGTACCAAACGAGTATCCATTTACACATTCATATCCATATCCGTTGGATATCTATTACTTAATAAATAGTTTATTTATCTGTTAACAGATATTATCAGGAGGATAAATCAATTATCCAATTGATAAACTCATTTAGAGTTAAACCAAATGACAATTTTAACCTTACTTTATATTATATTTATTTTAAAATTAAGGATAAAAGGATAATTATATATTAGGTAACTAAGGATATGGGTACGGGTATGGGTACATATATGGATATCTCATACCCATATCCGACGGGTATTTTTTTTATTATCTATATATATTTAAGTATTCAACGAATAAAATCCATCATATTTCGAATAAAATTCGTCCCGTTTTCATCCATAGATCCGACCTGACCTACCAAGTTAATCCGAAATAATATGAAACCGACCTGACTCGAACTCAGAATATCCCAATTCAAACTCCATCTGACCTGATAAATTAACCCGATACAATCCTAACCCTACCCGACTAGAATCCGAAATGACCCTACCCGACCCCCGCAAAAAATAGCCCACAAACAACTCGACCCGATAATTACTGGAACTGCTATAACCCGACTAAAACCTTACCCACCGGATCCAATTGCCACATATACCTGGTAGTTGGCTTTCATTAATTTTAACGCAAATTGTAGCGGAATTATTTAGACAAGTCTTGTCTCTATTGTTTATAAATGTCCAATTTTTGTGATAGTATCGTGCGTCAGGACAGGTTTATACATAAATCTTGGTTTGTCTGTCCCTTGAAGTTTGTTTCGCTAGCTAGAACGACATGTTTCCGCGTCTATAACAAAATATATACGACCCACACCCTCCCTCCTCCCTATATCCTTTAATCCCCTTGCAGCAACCTTAGCTGTATCACCTTCCATTCCCCCGCCCCCTCCTCCTTTATTCTTCACATTATTCTTCGAACATGGAGGGCTCGAGACAGCCTGACCTAGCTACGACTGAGAGTTTTTCATATAGTTGGCTAACTGTAGGAAATTCTCCAAAACCAAATCAAATTCATCAAGAAGATCAAGGAGAAGAATTCATGTTCGCCAATATGAATGACGATCATGGATGCTTGTCTCTCGAGATCGATCGATATCCGTCGTTCTCGGCGAGGAGAATAGATAGGATCCATGATGATTATGATGATGATGAACATCATCATGAATCAGCAGCAGCAGCAGCAGCAGAAAATTTCAATTTCAATGTCTTTTCTACCATCCCCGCAGGTCATCCTAGTTTCTCCGATGCTAATGCCCTATTCTCAAATGGCCTCATCATGACAGCAGCTGATAATAATAATAATAATAATTGTACCGTTATAACTACTACTGGTACTATAGCAACCACTACTACTACAAGTGATAATCATGATCATGGTCATCATCAGAATTCGTCGTCCGGTTCTTCTTCATCGCCTGCTGTATCATCTCCTCCTACTCCTTTGGTTCCTAATCGTTTCAGAAAACTAGGGCAGTCATCAAGGAAAATAATGAGAAAGTACTTATCGGGGTTCCTTAATCCTTCTTCTTGCAAAAAGGGATCCGCTGCAGTGTGTAGCAGGAGAAGTATTCGAGTTGAGGATCTTGATAAAAGAGTGCAGGAAGTGCAGAAGAGTCGGAGGGTGGCTAGTAATTATATTGCACCTGCTGCTTCAGAACTTAGAATAATTTCATCAGCATCATCTCCTAGGATAAGTACAGCTACATCTATGGGTGCAGATACTGAGAGCCCAATTTATGAGGCCATCATGTATTGTAAGAGATCAAGTACCGCTGATTAATTGGTTATTAGGAGTACTACAGCTAGCATTTCTTTCCCTTTTCTTTTATCTACATGTAGCTATTGTGAGTGCTCTCCAGCCACGGATTATTCACCGCACTTCCTTATTAAGTAAATTGTAAAATTGGTTTATTTTGATTAGTTCCCCCCACAAAAAAAAAAAATTACTGAGGTTAATGAAACATATATCTTTTTTCCGTACAAATTAGATTCTGTCATAGAAACTTGTATTTTACTCTCTCCTAATAATCTTCCACAAATCAAATATTCCTAAATATATTACTAACACTACTTTAAAAATACTATCGTTTAATTGGTTTGGATTTCCAAATCTAACTAACTTTCGAGGCTAATCTCAATCTTGCAAAGGAGAAAGAAACAAAAAAAAAAAAAATCGACAAAACATCATACAATATATAGAATATAATATCTTTAATGAAAGTACAGTATATATCATTTATATTATGTTTGACCAACGCGTGGTATAGTATGTATAGCATGTTTGTAATATATTATTTATAATATGTTTGTAATTATATTGTCTTTAGTTTGATGAATGAAGTATATTAAATAAATAATTTATAATATCTTTGACTAATAATGTACCATATACAGTAAATAGTATATTTAAAAAACCTTGTAGCGGATATAATAAATCTATATAGGACGAAAGTCCCGTACAAATCATTCCTAAGACACATATATAGGAATCTATTTTAACTATTAGATTAATATTTGATTAATGATTATCTAACCTAAATTTATTTTATATTTTAATCTCGCCACTTAAATTTTTTAGATCTAATGATAATTAAAAATTCATACGTTTGTATTTTAAATAGTAGTTTGTACCGGAGTCTATATATATATATATATATCTATATAGTATGTGTCGTTTCCGACAAATGTGTTACTTATGATATCTTTGATGAATGTATAACATATATCATACAACCTATTTTATTAACACCAATTTATCCCCCCCCCCCCACTCCTTTTTCGGGGTATTTTTATTCAACTTTAATATATACCACCCTGGTCTGCGAATCAATGCACGTAACTCAATCTACAACAAATATTTCCTTGGTTTAAGTTAAAGTCGTCGGACACAAAATTTAAGCGCCATTCGTTCTATCTGATTTAGAGAGCTAGAAGATTCCCTTTTCATCCCAACATTTATTGATTGCGATGTTGCGTTATGGAATTCGACTAACTCGCCATCGCTTTTCCCTTAACAGTACGTAATCGGATATGATTCAATTTCACATGTGACGCACCAATAAGTTGATATTCCATCAATATAAAGTTAAAGCAAAACTACTTTTTTTTTTTTTTTCTAAACTATCGATTACTTGATGTGTCATCTAGTTGTATACGTGATATATCTACGAAGAAGGATTGGGGGCCCTGGTGAAATTATAGAAATGAGAACAACCTAAGACAAATTGAGGCGACATGGTCACAGGAACGGGTTAGAGAAATTCTACCGTTGTTATGGGACCCTCAGGCTTTTGTTCGTCTTTATATGTTTTGTCACTATCCCTCTCTTAATCGAACTCATCAGCCATATATTGTTTCTATCTATTGTCATCCTATAGTCTCGTACTCCTATTCCTATTTGTGTGTCTATACCATGCATATAAAGTACAAAAGTCACGTAAATAATGACTGGGTGATGATGACTTAGTTGGAAGAAGAGGATTAGATTGAAGATAAAAAAAAGCCTGTGTTTTATCCTAACAATTTCTCTGCTCTTTATTGTTAGAACAATGACAATACTACTGCAATCCGGGTGTAAAATAGTATTGTTTATATTATTACTCTCTAACATGGTTTGAAAAAATTAATTGGAATGTTTTAGGTGGTTTGCTGGGTTGAGCCTTGACCACACGTGCACACGCGTTGCCGCCCGCTCGCCTAGGTTGGGTGTGGTTTTTGTGCCTGAGACTCAATTTTTTTTTGTCATTCCAATTTTTCCACTATTGTTTTACTAATTCCTTTTGTTCACTTTTTTTCCCCACGCTCCCAAACTTTTTCTAACGTTCTCCTTCCATTAGCGTCAGTCGAACCGAAGTGGATTAGTGGTTGTTGTGTAGAATGATTTTCTCTTCTTTGACAATCTATATATTTAGTCGGTTTCTTTGAGGCTATACAAGTTTTGGACCCATTATTCATTCATCTCATTTTCGTTCAATTACTCTTCTACCAATTTAATATTATAGTTTTGGGGGCAAAGGTTTATGCAAATTTTATTAGTTTCTTATTTAAAGTACACGTACCAGAAACTCGTTGTGTTAACTTTGGGTGCAAGGCGGCTATTAGTATTGCACTCCGGTCCTGTCGTATTATCACTTTAGAGTAGTGATTTATTTTGTGGCATAATAATTGCTTTGATAAGTTATCTTTCCTTATGTGTGTATTTCTCCATATTCATTAATTCAACATTATGAAGCAATAATAATATAAAACACTATCCATAGTTCTAGTTTTTCATTGCCTTACCCATCTCTATTCGGTTTGAGTATTGTGCTTCAGAATTGAATCTATGGCCAACTTGTTCATTTTGGTATCTGTTTTCCTTTAATTACATGTTATTGTGCTTTGTGATACTGTTTTAGAAAGTGAAATCTGTCATCTTATTTTCAATGGTTGCGGCTCCAAGGATTATTCCTAACTTGTCCAAAGTTCACCCACCGGATGGTTTGAATTATTAGAGGTGGTCCCAAACGCTACTATTCTTAGTTAAATCTTTGGAAGTCGATTATGCGTTGTTGTTAGACTCACCCACTCCAAATACAATACCAGCAATACTAGCTACCATTTATGTTCTTGTTGCGGCCAAGAGAGCTGATGATGTTGCAAAAAAGAAATATGATAGGAATAATAAGACCGTCTGGGGTCACCTACTATCTCATATGAAAAAAAAAGTATTTGAGATATTCTTTAATGTTGAGTCCTCCAAGGAGATTTGAGACACTTTGAAGAAAAAGTATGTCTTTAACAACGCTAGGAAAAAACTATGTTGTTAGGAACTGTTGAAGTTTCATATGGTCAATGATAAGTGGGTAATGGGTCAAGCACATGATTTTGAGATATTAGTTGCTGAAGTCTTAGGTGAGGGTATGAAGATCTATGAGATGCTTTAGACTAATATGCTGATAGAAAATTTTCCAACATTCAAGAATGATTTTAGAAATCATCTGAAGCACAAGAAGAGAGATTTGACACTCCCATAGCTAATAAGTCACATGAAGAGAGAGAAGGCTAAACATATGAAGGACAACTAGGTATCCTATGCTTTTATGATCCATTTGGATCGGGGTGAATCGAGGTCAGGGTAAGCATTAAAAATTAACCTAAGTGAAGGGAATAAAGGTAAATCTAGGTGAAGGTAATAAAGGTGAATCAAGGTGAATGTTTTCAAATGTTGTTTTGATGATATTATCCTAACTTGGGTGAATCGAGGTGAATATTTTTAAAATTCTGGATGGATTGAGGTGAATGAAGATTAAAAAACTAAAATAAATGAAAGACGAGATACATAACAGGAGATAGTGGACGAGAAGAGGATGGTGATTCAATTGATATATATTAGGAAAATTTTTGTCCGATCAAGTTAAAATATTACTTACATATTAACCTTCACCTCCATTTTTTCCGAAATCGTAGGTTAACAAAAATGAGGTTAATCGGGGTGAATTGAGGTTAAACTTTAACCCCGATTCACCTTGTTGGGGTTAATAAAATTAGTCCTAAAATAGGGTGAACCAATTAATTCACCTCCTTTTACCTCCTTTCACCTCAAAACAAACAAATTATTAGTTTTGTGAGCTCAAATTCCATGGAGTTATGTGTTGGTAAGGAGAATTTTAATGGTAAAGGTAAGACGAGTAAGGAGAATTGTTAATAGAAAAAGTCTACCTAATTTCTAGAAGAATGACATCAAGATCTAGGAAGAAAAAACAAGGTTACCGATTATGTTTGTGGCGAGATGGGTCATAAGGCATATCAATGTTAAACCTAGAAGGGATAACAAGGTCATAATAAAAACCCTGATGCATCTCAGCTTCACAAGCTAATGTTGCTGAGGAAGAAGAAGTAATTGTTGTAGTGGTGGTAGAAGCCAATCTAGTTGATAACAAGACCGAATAAATTCTAGATACCAGGGCCTTAAAGCACCTATATGCCAACAAAGACCTTTTACACCAATTCAAGGATGTAGCTGATGGAGAATGTGTATACATGGGCTATAAAGCAACTACAAGAGTATTGGGTAAAGGAAAGGTCTTTATAAAACTTACTTCTAGCAAATTTATGTGTTTAAATAATGTTTTTTATGTTTCTTCTTTGTGTAGAAACTTAGTTTCGGGTAGCTTACTTAATAGGGCTAGAATGAAATTTATTTTTGAGGCAAATAAGGTCTTTTTGACAAATAATAGGCATTTTGTGGGAAAGGGTTACTTAGATGATGTCCTTTTTGTATTGAACACAGTTCCATTAAAGAAATTGGTTATACTTTTGCTTATATCTTTGAGTATGTTAATTTGTGGAATGGTAGGTTAAGGCATATAAATATGACTTCCATTATTAAATTAAAAGGTATAAACCTAATAAATGTAATGAACACTGATAATTATGAAAAATGTCCTCTATGTGTGGAATTCAAATTTACTAGGAAGCCTTTTAGACTAGTCACCTCAAGAACAACAAAATTGCTTGGAATAATTCACACAAACTTAACATATTTTAAGAATGTTGAGAGTAGAGGAGGTAAATTACATTATGTGACTTTTATTGATGATTACTAGAGATATGATAAGGTTTACGTCCTTAGGCCTAAAGACGAAACTAAATGTATGCTCTTAAAATATAAGGCAGAAGTGAAAAATTGGACCAAAATATTAAGAGGCTGAGATCTGATTGGGGTGGTGAATATGGGACTAATTTTATTAAGGATTTCTCTAATAAGAATGACATCATACATAAAACTAGTGCTTCTTATACACCTCAATACATTGGGATAGTTGAAAGAAAGAGAAGAATAATGAAAGAAGTGATGAATGCTATGCTTTTGAGTTTTGTTATATTTGATCAAATGTGGGAAGAAGCTATTCTATCTAAGTGTTACACTTTGAATTGTGCTCCTCATAAAAAGCTAGATAAAACACCCCATGAACTATGGAAATTTTTTGCACCAAACTTGAAAATGTTAAAAATGTGGGGGTGTCTAGTTAAGGTTGGTTTACTTGATTTTATAAGAACTAATGTGGGGACAATTTTTTTATTGTGCATTTATTATTTATGCTAAAAAAAATGGTGCATATAGATTCTTGTGTTTATGTGATAACTCAATTATGATGTAGAATTTTTGAGAATGTGTTCCTTATAAAAAAGAATGCATATGATATTGCTAGTTAAGCTAATTTTTCTTCTTCTGTGCCTTTGTATATGCATTTTCCATCTAATGACATGAATGATAATGTGCATGAACCTAGGAGAAGTAAAATATGATGGATAGAAATTAGCTTTAGGTCTGATTTTGTTAATACTTTCCTAGTTAGCAATGATGATCTTAATTATATTGATTTAGACTTTGTGTCTACTTATTTGATTAAGGATGACCCTCAAACATATAGGGAATGTGTAACATCAATAGATGCTAAGTTCTTTATATAGAAAATTAAAAATGAATTAGATTCAATCATGATTAATCATGCATAGGATTTAGTTGACCTACCTAGAGGATGTAAAATAATTAGATGCAAATGGGTTTTTAGAAAGAAATTGAGAAATAATGGTTCCATTGATAATTTTAAGGCTCGATTGGTAGTTGTAGGTAATAAACAAAAGAAGTTGAATTTTTTGATACTTATTTTCCTATGACTAAGATTGCCACTATTTGTTCTTTAGCTGCCTTTAGTGTTATTCATGGACTTGTGACTATGGTGAATGATGGCAAATCCTTTTTATTTTGTCATTTTTATATGAAATTTTTTGGAGAAGTTGACATAATTCTTGGTATTAAATTTTAAAAAATAAGAATGGATTTTTATTAAGTCAGTGTCACTATGTTGATAATAAACTCCCCATGATCCTAGTATTCATTTGAAAAAAAGCTAGGATTCTAGTCTTTCACAAGAAGCATATGCTAAAATCATAGGCAGTGTGATGTTCCTCATGAATTGTACTAGAATTGACATATCCTATGTTGTGAGTCGATGAAGTAGGGTACTAAAAATTGGTGTTTGTATACAAGAACTCACAACTCAAATAGAGATCATTGGACCATACTTCATCATTTACTTATATACCTTAAGGTTACTAAGAATTGGTGTTTGTATTATTATAAATCTCCTTATGTGTTAGAAGGACTTACTGATGTTAATTGGATTTCATATACCGATGAGGTTAGCTCCACCAGTGGATATATTTTTAGATTGGGAGGATTTGTGTCGTGGAAGTCTACTAAGCATACATGTATTGCTTGGTTTACGATGGATTCTTAGTTTATTTCCCTTGATTTTGCTAGTTATGAGGTTGGATGGTGGAGGAAATTGTTAGGTGATATGCCATTACGGAGGAAACCAAAATTGTCAGTTTCCTTGCATTGTGAGTCGTATGCATCTATATGTGTTTCTAAGAACAATGTGTATAATGGTAAGAGGAGATACATTCATTTAAGACATACTTTTTTGAGAGAACCATTGAGGAATGGTGAAATCTCAAATTTTTTCAAATTAGAGAGAAATTTTGTAGACACTCTCATTAAGGGTTTAATAAGGAGATTCAAACTTGAATCATTGAGGGGGATGGGGAGATTCTAATTTACGAAAACTATGGTGGATACCACTTGTGGTCAAAGGAAACTATATGATTACTCTATTGCACTAGATTTTCCATCCCTATGGCATGTGGTAGTGCATTGTGACATGTTGAGATTATGTTCTTAATAAGTTTATAGCTCTATTATTGAGTGGTTAGAGTGAGATGGACTTGATGAACTCATTACTTAATACATATAAGGTTTATTATAGTAATGATCTTAAGGAATCCATATCCAATTTTGGTGATGCTTGCGAGATATACTTTATTAATTCAACTGGATGAGTGTACACGTGGGTCTCCATCTATGAAATATTAAGGTTGCTTGTTTTAGAGCACTCATGAATACCTAAGATGCATGTATGACCATAAAGAGAACTTGTTTTATTATCACAAATTTTGTAAGATTTAAGGTAATACATGTGAAAAACACCCTAGAGGAGGTGAATAGGGTTTTATGGAATGAAAATAAAAATTCATACAATATAGAGTGGTTCAAGAGTGAATTACTTTTTACATCTACTGTCAAAAGATTATCCATTTTGGATTTTGAAATAGTGATGTATTTTTATTGATAATCACTTTTCTCTTAGTTTATGAGCCTTACTATCTCAATGACCCTTCAAGAGATAAATTTTGTGAGGAGGTTGTGATTACAGATAAAGAATACAAGATATGAAAGTGTAAAACTTTATATGATATGTAATATAACTAGATGTTATGAGAGATATTACAATTGGAGAATGGTTCTAGATAAGAGAAGTGAGCAAATAGCACTTTTTAGTAAAATCTCAAAATTATGAAAGTTTGAAAATTTTAAGTGAGCAATTAAATGATTTGAGAGTAGGATATTAATTATAAAATTAATTTTCTAAAAAATAGTTTTAATAAGTACAAAGGGGCCTTATTTATAAGGGTCACCCTCATCGTATAGCTATTAGACACAAAAGCCCCACCTGACTAACAGAAAATTAGCATATAATGCTCATCAGTCGATCGATATGGCTGAACTAGTCGACCGCTAGTTCAAACCAACCGATTTTTTATGTTTAAACTAAGAGTGATTGGTTTATTCAAACCAGTGGATTGGTTATGCATGGTGTATAGTTGGTCTTAAGAGCATATATGAATAGTGATATGTTATGGTAAAACCAATCAATGTATTCATTTAACCAATCGATTAATTTGTCTAAATTAGTCGATTGGTTATGAAATAGTTAATCAGTTTAAAAAAACCAATCGATGTGTTTAAGTTGAGACTAGTGGGTTTTTGTAAGAATAAAACCCATGGAATAGGTTATCAAACTAGTGGAGCAGTTTCCCTAAACTAGTTAATTGGTTTGGTGAAACTATTCAATGTGTCTAACTAGAGATGAATGGGTTTCTGCAGGAGCAAATCCCATGGATCGATTTGTTAAACCAATCCATCGGTTTCATTAAACTAGACGATGAGTTTAAATAGATTCAAATGGGTTTCTGTAGGAATGAAACCCATGGACTGGTTAGTCAAACCAGTCGATCGATTTCCAAACCAGTCAATTAGTTTTATGTAACAGCAAATCCGTTTGAGTTTAACTCATATTGTACCTTTGATTAAATTGAACCAATAGATCAGTTTGGGGATCTATCGACTATTTATAACTGAAACCAACCATTTAGTTTTGAAAACACTTTTAAAGAGTTTGTGAATTCAACTTAACTCTTTAAAAGAAACCAAAGGCTTAAGAAATATTATCCTTAACCTTCAAGTCTTGGTTATCTTCCATGTGTTGTTTTCTTGTAATTGGAAACTTGATTTCTCTTTTACATTTTCACATTAGTAGAATGCATTGAATGGTTGCATTTTAGATTTCTTTGTAAGTCAATTGTTGTGCATATACATTTAAGTAAACACATTAGTTATCAATATCCATTTTTTATCATCAAAGCAATTATAATGACATTGTTTGACCTTTGAGGTCAACAATCTCTCCCATTTTGATGATGACAAAAAAAAGTGCATGAATATAAATTTGAAAGAGTAATGAGTATGTGGTAGACAAACATTTACCATTTTTTCTACTTTTAATCCAAACTCTTAGATTTTTCCCTTTTTGGAAATCAGCAAAAGTTTTTAAGATGGAACATCCTAGAAGCAAAAATAGATAAATAATTACCTTATAGGAAGGGGAAAATCCCCCTTAATATATGCGTATAATGGATTTGGCATAAGTATACATGATGGGAAGACAAAGAATACTCCCTGTGAGTAAGACATAGGTAACAGCTTGGAGGTGAGGGCTTTTACTAAATATTGAAGGAACAATTAGTATAATGGGAAGCTAGAAGTGATAGATATGAGAGAGAGAAAAAAGATCACTATCTCATTAATAATTAGCATTGAATAATATATGAGATATAATACATAAAATAAATACAAGTTGAAGAAACAAACTATGACAAAGCTAAACTTAAAATAAATTTACAAGTCTTGTTCAAGCAAGATCGAAATTGGGCAAGGCAGAGGGTGCAACTAGATTAGCGATGACAAGCAAGGTCTAAATGTCAAAGTCATCATTATCAATGTCCTATGAGCTAGTTTTCTCAACCATAGCACATCCAATCCTGGTGGCCTCAGCAAGGGACTCATCAAATATGATATTAGAAGAAGTAGGAACAGTGTCCTGAGCAGCATGAGTAGGGGTAGTGTGATGGTTCTAATGTATAGATGCAGTGCCTGGAGGAAAGCCCATGTGATCCTAGTGATGCGGTGCAAAGTAGGGTTGTAACTAAGAGTGGAGTGCATGCAAATCTATCTCCATGATGATGTGTCATTGCTCTATGGAGGTAAACATTCCAACAACATGAAGAAATAGATCATGGGCATTAGCAAGTGTCACACGATTGGTTGGAGGAGGCACAAGAGGTGTATAGGAGGTGGATGCAAAAGCTCCTCCAGTGGATGAGAATGGTATGTCAATTAGAGCTAAGGGGTCATTTGATGGTGGTGGTAGATCATCCTCTACATTCTATGAAGATTGTGGTTTAACTGATGTGAAGAGGTGACCATTGTGATGTAATGACGTAGGAATGTTAAGTACAAGCTCAAGTGTTTGGCCATCCATACTTATGTGATAACCCATTCTTCAAAAGGTAACAACATCCAATATATCAAGCCCGTTGTGTAAACGAAGTGGGATAATCAAAATCCCTATAAAATTAACTTAGAAGTCGTGAAGAATTTGTGTAATAAGAGATCAATACCCTAAGGCCTCCTAATTATGCCCGGCCATATGAAACATGTGCCTAAATATTTCATCACTAAAGCTTATGAGGGTGGAGGAATGAATGTGATATACCCTATAATAGTTTGAGGGTCATGTCTGCTCTGGACCTGGCTCTAGGAAAGAGCATGAAGGATACCATGTGGTGACACACCTTCTTACAGGGTGGTAGGCAGTAATAGCTGGAAGTACCTACATAGACAAAGTGGCGATGATGTATTTCCTATAGAATCTCATATGGAATCCTGGTGTGCATCCACTCTGTATAATACATGTTAGACTTGATATTGTGATCAATGCAAAGAATTCAATCCAGCTTAACCTCATCTAGTACATGAGTGGTGATGGTGGTTCCCATAACATGGACTATGAGATGTACATACAAAATTCATACTAAGTTAAGGTACACCAGATCATTGAGAGTGAAAAGATGTATAAGGTGAAGGTCGAAAAGGAACTACATGAAGGGAAGCTTGAATTGATTAGCACATGATATTACATCAATGCATTTCCCTGGGAATACTTTCAAACTTCTTGAGTAGTTATTTTGTGTACTTTTCATCGCTAAAAATGTTCCTTCCTCTTTATTTTTTGATTTGGAGTCCAACGAAATAGGTCAAATCGCCCATCTTTCTCAATTCAAACTTGCTACACATTAAGGTAGAAAAGTCCTTGCACATGGACTAATTAATAACATCGAATAGTATGTCATCAACATATATCTGTGTAAGTAATAAGTCCTTATTGGTTTTCGTTAGAAAAATATTTCTATCAAATTTACCTCTTCCGGATCATTTTTCTAATATAAATTTACTCAACCTTTCATACCAAAATCTAGGAAGTTGTTTTAAACCATAAAGATCCTTATTAAGTTTGTAAACATGGTAAGGTTTTGAGTCATTTTCAAAACATGATGGTTGCTTAACATATACCTCTTCTTCGATAAAACCATTAAGGAAAACATTTTTTTACATCCATTTGATATAATTTAAAGCACATGGATAATGTAAATGCAAGAACCATACATATAGCCTCGATTCTTGCTACGGGAGCAAATGTCTCCTCAAAATCAATGCCTTCCTCTTAGCTGTATCCTTTGGCAAACAATCAGGCTTTGTTTCTAACCGCACATCCCCCTTCATCTAGCTTGTTTCTAAAGAACCATTTAATCCCAATGATTGGCCTTTTTGGAAGCAACGGGAATAATTCCCAAACTTGATTTCTATCAAATTAATTAAGCTTATATTATACTGTCATGATCCAATTTTCATCATTCATGGCTTCCAAGTGACGCTTAGGTTCCATTTGAGATAGAAATGATAAATGATTACAAATGTTACCTAGTGAGGATCTTTTTGTAACTCCTCTCATTGAATTGCTAATGATTAGTTTCTAAGGGTGCTCATAGGCATATCTCCATGATTTAGGAAGATTCTATCTCACTTAATCCTCTTATTGATTGATTTGAGGTTCTTCATCTTTCTTTTTTTCTTTGTCATCAATTTCCTACAATCTATCAACTTGGATGGAAGGACCTACTTCTTCCTCTTAGGTTTTCTACACACTAGAGCAAGATTCATCAAAACCAATATGTACAGATTCTTCAACTAAAATAGTTCATTTGTTGAAGATCCGGTAAGCTTTATTGTGTAAATAGTACCCAATGAAGATACCTTAATTCGATTTCTTTGGCATCAATTTCCTACAATATATCAACTTGGATGGAAGGACCTAATTCTTCCTCTTGGGTTTTTGCACTAGAGCAAGATTCATCAAAACCAAAGTGTATGGATTCTTCAACTAACATTATTCATTTGTTGAAGATTCAGTAAGATTTATTGTGTAAAAAGTACCCAATGAAGATACCTTAATTCGATTTGGAGTCAAACTTATCCAGATTAATTTTTCCATTATTGAGGACAAAGCATTTACAACCAAATGTGTGTGAATAGCTCACATTTTGTTTCTTACATTTTTAGGGCTCATAAGATGTATTTTTCAAGATGACCCATATGAATACTCTATTCATTACGTAATTTGTCTTGGCAATGGCTTCAACCCAAAAGTATTTTGGAAGCTTGGATTCACACAATATGGTTCTTGCAAATTCCCTCAAGAATCTATTTTTTCTTTCCACCACTCTATTTTGTAATGGTGCTCTTGATGCCGAAAATTTGCAGATAATACCATTTTGATCACAAAAGTCCATGAATATTGCATTCTCAAACTCCTTTCCATGATATATATTTATAGCATGAATGATAGTTACTTTTTCTACTTAAATTTTCTTAGCAAGAACAATAAAAGTGCTAAAAGAATATTCTTTAGTAGAAATAAATAATGTCCTAGTATAATGTGAGTAGTCATCTACAATGATTAGTGCATATCTACAGCCACTCATGCTACGGGTCAATAGGTCCATGTGAAAAAATTCAAGTGGTTGAGATGTAGTCACAACATTTTTGAGTTTAAAGGCAACCCTTTATTATTTCCCTTGTCAGCATGCATCACATAACCTATTTTTTGCAAAGTTTAACTTTGGAAGGCCACGTACTATTGTTTTCTAGCAATTTTGTTTAATAAGTCCATGCTACCATGTACAATGCATTTATGCCATAACCATGCATCTTTATTAAGTGTACTTAAACATGCATTGTGCAATTTTATTTATTTAACATCAAACATGTACACATTATTAATGCATGACCATATAAAAAGTATAGATTTATCTACTCCATTTGAAATCATATAGTGTGAATTTGAAACGTTTACTAGAAGTTCTTTATCATATAGTTTGATAATGTTGATCAAATTATGCTTGAGGTTATCAAAAAGAAATACATAACTTATGAAGGGTTTAGAATTACCTATATAGATGCTACCAACAACGATGATCTTTCCTTTTGAGTTGTGTCCAAATGACACACTTCCACCATCATATGGAGTTAGCTTAGAAAACATGGTTCGATCACCTATCATGTGCCTTGACTATCCACTATCTAAGAACCTTTTGTGGTTTCTTATATTGACTTTGAAGCATCCTCGCAAGCACAAATTTCCTAGTTTAGGTACCTTTTCAATGGGTCATTACTAGGTTAGTGTTTAATTCATGTGAGATGGTCCCCTAAGGTACTCACACCTACTTAAATTTTGGAATCATTTTGGTATTTATTTTAACTTACATGATGAAGCATTGTGACCAGATTTACTACACATATTTCACAAAATGCTTTTCTTATGATTGAAGGTGAATTTTGCATTTCTTTTTGCATGCCTACATATTGTAGATGAGTGTCCATTTTTTCACATACATTATAATTGTTTGATGCAGGGGAAATATTCACTTGATGAGCTTTGGAGGCTCTTAAAAATAAATTATTTAGTGTTTTGTGTTTAATTACCTTCCTATTTCCATATCTTAAGTCCTCACGATCCTTACAGTATAATTGGGCACCTAACTGTACATTTAAGCCTTCTTCACCCATTGTGAAAGTATATGTAATCTTTATAAATTTATCATATTTGGCTTATAGTTAAACTATTTTGGATTGGATTTGATCTATCTTGACTAGATAATCACACCAAATATACTCCTTGTATTCATTAAATTTAGTTATTTTATTTGCTAGCTCGATTTTGACAAAAAAGCATATGAGATTCAAGAAGAACATTTTTATTTAATGTAAGAGTGTGTTGGTCATTTAAGTGAATAAGCAACTTCTTCATATTTTCTTTTTCCTTATAAATTCTATCATTATCACGAATGAATTATGTAAAACACATAATAGTAAGTTAGATTGTACCTCATTGATGTCATCTTCGTCATGGAAACTTTTGGGTGAGGTGAAGATTGATGATTCCTCTCCTAGATCCTTGAAAAAAGGTTGGGGACTTCTTTCTCTTCATTGATCTGGTCATTACCTTCAATCTTACAAAAGGCAGCCATGGATTTTCTTAGTCATTACCTTCCTTTGTTGTTACCTATGTTCCCTTTGTTCCTTGCTATTTTTTAGGGATTTCATTTCTTAACTCATAGTAGTCACGGATGACATGCCCGGTTTTTCCACTATTATGGCATTTGATCTTGTCATCCTTGTTGAATTATCTAGGCTTCCTTGTGTGTTTTTGAGGAAGGAATTCCTATTTCCTCTTGATCAGAGGAACCTTTTAAATTGTGTGGTTATGAAGGCCACTTCTTCATCATTCATGGGAGATTTTTCTTCATCTTCATCACCTTTCTTTTCACCCATATCTTCAGCAACTTCTTGTTGTCTGGAGGAAGTGTAGGCTTTCAGTGCTAGGGGATTTTCCTTTCTTTCTTCTGATCCATCTTCAATTTTGATTGATGAACCATAAGATTAATAAAGATCTCTTAAATTTTCATTTTACTTAAATCTCTGGCTTCTTCAATTGCGGTCACTTTGGAGCTCCATTCTTTTGTAATACCTTGAAAGATATTTCTTACTTGCTCTTATTTGATGATTTCTTTTCCTAAGGCCTTGATATTGTTGACAATTTAGGTGAATGTATTGATTAGGTTGTTGATGTTTTCACCTTGCTTCAAATGATTTGAGTGAACCAAACAATTGGTTTGAAGGACACATCAACTAGTTTATAAAACCATGGCAATATATTTAAATATGCTTATAGGACCATGTGTGTACAACACAAAACTAATCGACCGATTTTAATAAATGGTGGATTGGTTTAAGAAATGATAAATTTTTCATCTTAGATCTTAACATATTCAATCAACTGGTTAGAATTACTGATCGACTGGTTTACCTGAGCGGGTCAACTAGCGAGCATTAAATGTTGAATTTATTTCTGTTGAGTGATACAACTTTTGGGCCATTTGTGCCTAATGGCTACTTGATGAAGGTGAGAATTATAAAGAAGCTCCCTTAGCATTTATTACATAAATTTTCAACAACATTTATTGTATAATTAATCATATACTCTCTCAATCATTTAATTTTCTCATTCAAACTCTCATAACTTTCATATCTCTATTTTATTGAAAATTTTTATTTGCTCTGTTCTCTCAGCTAGAATTATTCTACAGTTATAATATATCTTATTAAATATAGCTCAATTAAATATCAAACAAATTCCTACACTTTTATATCTTGATTATTGGTGAGAATCAATTGTAATCACAGCCACATTTATAAAACCTATTACAAAGGGGTTAGTGAGTTTTTACCTATTATTCTTGAGATATTCTTGTTGAGAGTCAAAATAATATAAATAGGTGAAGTTATAAATTATATATTAGAGGGTCATTTTAAGGCTCATAAACTAGGATAAGTGTGATCATAAATATAAAATAACACGTCACTAGTTCAAAATCCAAAAGGGAGAATATTTTGGTAGTGGATGTAGAGAGTAATTTTCTCTTCAACCACTTTAAGTTGTGCTTAGATTTTTATTTTCCAATTCAATTCCTCTAAAATATTATTATCCCCTTTTAGGGTTATTTCTATTGGTATTAGAGCTTGGTCATCTAGCAAATGATTCAATATTTCGAGGTGAAAAATATCTACAAGCGGAATGAATTCAATAGACTTGAATGAAGGTCTCTCCACCACAAAATGACCATTATTCAATGGTGAGAAGTTTTTTTATTGTAAAATGATGTTATTCATTAAGTCAAGGGATTATGGCATATGGAAAATTTTCACTGAAGGAATTATCAAGATTACAAAAGAGTTCAATGGTTAGAATGTTGAAAAGATAATAGATTAGCTCACGGATGTAGAGAAGAGAAAGTTACTCTCAACGATAAAGCCATCATGATCCTTCAATTTGAACTTGGTGAAAGAGAGTATCTGTGCATATAGTCATTCGCTACCTCAAAATAGATATGGGATAAACTCATCCTCACTCTTGAAGGGGCAAATCAAGTGAAAGATCAAAGAATCACTCTTTACACTAGAGAGTGTGAAGTCTTTAGTATGAAGTAAGGTGATAACATTAACAACTTAAGAAACGAAATCACTTCTATTGTCAACAACCTCAAAATATTGGGGAAGATAATTTTGGAATAAGAACAAGTGAGAAAGATCTTGCAATGTCTCACAAAGAGTGGAGCCCCAAAGTAACCACCATTGAAGAGGCAAGAGATTTAACAAATATGGTAATTGAAGAACTCTGTGGAAATCTCATGGTTCATCAATAAAAGTTAAAGGAAGGAATATGTGAAAGAAATAAGAATCCTCTAGCCACAAAAGCCTACAATTTATCTGTATAAAAATAATTAGTTGAAGATGTGGTAGAGGAAGACGAGGAAGGTAAATAGGAAGTTCCTATAAATGATGAGGAATTTGCCTTTATAACCACTTAATTCAAGTGGTTCCTCCAATATAGTGGAAGACACCGTCATCAAGCAACATAAGGAGGCATATAGAAGCCAAATAAGATGACAAGATAAAATGCCATAACTATAGAAAAATAGGGCATGTCGCCCGAGATTTCTATGAGTTTAGAAATGAGATAGCTTAACAAATGGCAAGAAGCAAGGGAAACTTAACCACCACCCACAATAACAAGGAAAGGAAATCCCCAAGAAAAAAATAGCCCACGTTTGGTGAAAGTGAAATTGAACCCTTCAATAGAGAAGAAGAATATTCTACCTCCTTTGAAAGCTTTGATTATGATGACAAAATTGATGAGGTATATTGACATCATAGGTCAAACACTATCTTTATATTTGTTTTGGTAATAATAAATGAGTTTAAAGAACTAGTGTTCAAGAACTTTAATTGACAAATAAGGAGAACAAATCACACTTACTTAAATCATCTCTCAAGTGCAAACTTAAAAGAGCAATTATGTGTCGAAATAAAAGAGAGAATCATATGAAGATAACCATTACTTAAGGTTTAAGGATCATAATTCTAAAGTCTCAATTTTTCTTGTAAAGATTTAATTTAAGCAATGTCACATTTTGATCAAAACTCTTTAAAAAGTTTTAAAAACGCTTGACTTGAAATTCGCTTCATATGAATTCATGGTTAATCTTGATTAATAAATCTTTTCATATTGTTTTAAAACCTTTTTGGTTCCGGTTAGAACTATTCAACTAGTCTCAGAACCGATCAACTTATTTTTTTTAAACCAAGAGCATTAAATGAGTTAAACTCGGAGGGATTGGCTGACATGACAAACCAAATGACTAGTTTGACCAACCAGGATGTGTGTTTTGCTCTTACAAAAATTGATTTGTATCTGATTAAACTGATAAACTAGTTTTGCAAAATTGATCGACTGGTCTGAAAAACTAATGATTGCTTTGAACAACTAGTCTATGGTTTTTTCTCAAACAAAAATCCATTTGACTCTATTTAAACTCATTAGCTATTTTCACCAAATCGATCGACTGTTTTAACTAACTAGTTCATGGGTTTCAATTCTGTAGGAGCCCATTTGTAAATGTTAAAACTCATTAACTATTTTTTTTTTACAAATTAATCAACTAATTTGAAACTAATTGACTAGTTTGAGTAAGTCATTTAACTATTCTAAAGGACACATCGAGTGGTTTACTAAGCCATGGTACTTTCCATATATGTTTATAGGACCAAATGAGTATAACACTAAACTAATTGACTAGTTTGTTTAATGGTAACTTTCTCATCTCAAGTCTGAACATATTCAATCAGCTATTTTGAAACACCAATTAACTGGTTGTACAATTGATCGATTGGCGAGCATTAAAAGCTGATTTTTAGCCCATAAGGTGATACAACTTTTTAAAGAGTTTGTATACAATGGCTATTGATGAGGATGAGCTACATAAAAAATCTCCCTCAATATTTATTAAACAACTTTTCAACTACATTTTATTACGAAATTAATTATTTACTTTATTCAATTGCTTAATAAAACTCTATCAACTTTTAGATTCTGAGTTTTTCATTGAAAAGTGTTCATTACTCACTTCTATTAGTTATATTCACTCTAAATTTGTAATATATTTTATTACATCTAGCTAGATTACTTCTCATCTAAAGTTCTACACTTTCATATCTTTATTTTTGGTAAGAATAAATTGTAATCACAACCACCTTACAAAATTCATTACAAAGGGGTTGGTGAGTATTTTCTTATCATTCTTGATAGATTATTATTGAGAGTCTTAAGAATATAGATATGTTAAGTTGTAAATCAACTCTTAGAGGATCATTGCGATTGTAAGACTCATAAATTGAGAGAAGAGTGTGATCATCAATAAAAACATGTCATTATTCAAAATACAAAATGGAGAGCCTTTTGGTAGTGGATGTAGAGAGTGATTAAATTGTGTGTACATTTTTTACTTTCCATTTCAATTCCATTAAACCCTGTTTACCCCTCTCTAAGTTTTTTTTCAAGGTACCATCCAACTCACTCTACTTTTGTGATTATTTGTTACATTCCTTATGTGACAATGATAGATTAACAAAGGTAAGAGATGATATGAAAATACTACTTGATCACCCAAATGAACAACACACTCTTGTGATAAATGAAAATTTTCTTGAATCTCACATGCTTCATGTGAAACCTGAGTTGAATGAGAATATAATTGAATTTGATGCATACAAGGACTTTATTAGTTCTGATCAAGGTTAAGATATATCAACCTCAATCCAAGTTAGTTGATCTATTGGCTAAATGTGATAAATTTGTAAAGATAGCCTATAATTTCACCAAGAGTGAAGAAGGATTAAACTTGTTGCTAGGTTCTCAATGGTATTACAAGAACCATGAGGGATTAGGCTAGGAAACGAAAAGATAATAATATTCTAAACACTAAAGATTTTTTTTTTGTGAAAGCCTCTAAGGCTCATCATGTACATGATTATGCTACATTCAATTATTGTAATGTGTGTGGGAAAAGTGAACATTCCTCTTTAATGTGTATGCATGATAAGAATGCAAAATCCACATCTACTTATAAAAGGAAAAAAATTTGGAATATGTGTGGTAGAATTGGTCATGTAGCTTCATATTGTGATTTTACTAAAAATGTCAAGGTTGTTCTATAATTTAAGCAGTTATGGGTGCCTAAGGGAATCATCCTACAAGAATTGAACATTAACCTAATAAGGACCCATTGAAAAGGTATCAAAACTAGGATATTTGTATTTATAGGTATGTTTCAAAACTAAAAACAAGAAGCTACAAATGGTTCCTAGATAGTGGATGCTAAAGGCACATGAGGGATGATTAGACCATGTTTTCGAAGATAACTCTATATGATGGTGAAAGCATGAAATTTGAAGACAGCTCAAAAGGAAACATCATCGATGTTGGTAGCATTAGTATCAGTAACCCAAAACCTTTCATTAATGATGTATATTTGGTTGATGGTATTAAACACAACTTCATTAGCATTATTCTATTATGTGAGAAAGGGTTTTTAGTTTGTTTCTCTCATTCACGTTGCATGACTTCAAACGGAATAGATAAATCCATTCTATTTTTATGCCCTTACATTAATAATGTGTACATGCTTGATGTTAAATCAATTAAGTTGAATAATGCATGTTTGAGTACAGTTGATAATGATGTTTAGTTGTGGAATAAATGCATTGCACATGGTAGCATGGATTTGTTGAACAAAATTACTAGAAAATACCTAGTGTGTGATCTTATAAAGTTGAATTTTGCAAAAGATCAGCTATGTGATGCATGTCAACTAGGAAAATAATGTAGCATTTCATTTAAACCCAAAAATATTTTGGACACATCTCAACAACTTGAGTTATTGCATATGGATATGTTCGGGTCTATTAAGACCCATAATATGGGTGGTTATAGATATGTACTAGTCATTATGGATGACCCGTTATACATAGACATTATTTCTTTCTACTAAAGATGATGCTTTTAACATTTTTCTTGTACCTACTAATAGAATTCAAGTAGAAAAAGAAGTAATGATCCATATTATAAGGATTGATCAGAGAAAAGAGTTTGACAATACCACTCGTGGATTTTAATGATAAAAATGGCATTACTCACAACTTCTTTGCACCAAAGATACTATAAAAAATGGTGTGGTGGAAAGGAAGAATAAAACTTTATAGTAGGTTACAAGAGTCATGCTATGTGACTCCAAGCTTCCTAAGTACTTTTGGGGCGATGTCGTTGCCACCACAAAATATGTGATGAATAGTGGATTGTTTGGTGCTACTTATCAAAAGTAATTATCTAAAATAATTAATAATTTTAAAAATTTTAAGATAACTACATTTAATAAGTAGTTCCAAACAAGCACTAGATTTCTCATTTGTTGCATCTTGAAGAAGAATTAGTATGAGCTCTACAAACGTAAGAAACTAAATGTGGGTCATTTCCTCACATTTAGTTGAAAAATGCTTTATCCTTAATAATGAGAAAAGTACTTTGGGTAAGTTTGACTCTAAAGAGGATGAAGGTATCTTCTTTGGATACTTTTTATATAGTAAAACTTACTATATCTTCAAAAAATAATCAGTGTTGTTTGATGAATTTTGCTCAAGTGTGTAGACTAAACAAGATGAAAAAGGGTCATTCCATCCAAGTTGAGGGCTTATGAGAAAATTATGAGAAGTAAAACCAATAATAACAAGAAAAGGATGAAGATCCTCAAATTAATCAATGAGAAGATGAAATGAGATTGAACCTCCCAAGAGCATAGAGATATGCCTATAAAAATCTTCAATATATTATCATTAGTGATCCAACTAGTGGAGTTGCAACAAGACCTTCACTAGATAACATTTACAATCATTTAGAATATCTATCTCAAATGGAACCAAAGTCTCACTTGGAAGCCATGGATGATACAAATTAGATCATAGCAATGCAAGATGAGCTTAACCAATTTGAGAGAAATCAAGTTTGGGAGTTAGTCCATTTTCCTCCAAATAGACCCACCATTTAGATTAAATGGGTCTTTAGAAACAAGCTATATTAGGGTGGTGTTGTGGTTAGAGACAAATCATGATTGGTTTCCAAAGGATAAAACCAAGAGGAAGGTATTGATTGTCAGGAAACCTTTGCCCCCATAGCTAGACTCAAGGCTATATGTTTGCACATTTGCTTCATCCATGTGATTTACCTTGTATCAAATGGATGTTAAAAGTTCTTTCCTTAATGGTTTTATTGAAGAATGTGTTAATCAACCACCAAATTTTGAAAATGACTCAAAACCTAATCATGTTTATAAACTTAACAAAGCACTCTTTCGTTTAAAACAAGCCCCTAAGGTTTGATATGAAAGGTTGAGTAAATTTCTTTTATTTTATAAAAAGGATTTTAAAAAGGTAAAATTGACAAAAGTATCTTCTTTAAGAATACCAAAAAGAATTTATTACTTGTGTTAATAAATGTTGATGACATAATATTTAGTGGTACTAATGAGTCCATACAAATCAAGCAATTAAATGACAAAAAAATTTCAACCAATAGAAGTACATGAAGGAACTGCTTAAGAACTTTGAAATGGATGGGAGAAAGGCATATAATATTCCCATGGCTACTACCACAAAGCTTGACATAGTTGAAGGAGGTAAACAAGTTGATCAAAAGTGATATTAAGGTATGATCAGATCACTTATTTACCTTATTGAATCTAAACCAAATACTATGTTCATTAAATATGTTGATGTGCTTTTTCAATAAAATCCCATGGAATCTCATATGACTACAGTGAAGTGGATTCTTAGATATCTAATTGGCATTCATAACATAGGACTATTTTACCCCAGTGATAAAAGTTTAGACCTTGTAGGCTATTATGATTTTAACTTTGCTGAATATAAGGTTGATAGGAATAGCACTTTAGGTACTTGTCAATTCCTAGGAGAAGCCTTAGGCAGTTAGCATAGTCTAGAGTTGCATTATGTACAGCTAAAAAAGAATATATAGCTCCCTATTCTTGTTATACACAATTAATTTGGATGAAGCATCAATTAAGTGATTGCGGACTTAAACTTTTAAAAAATCCAATTAGGTGCGACAACCCTAGTGCTAATTTTCTCACTAAGAACCCTGTTTAACACTCTAAATCTAAACATAGTAAAATAAGACATCACGTCATTAAAGACCACATTGAAAAAAGGGATGTTAATGTGAAGTTTAAACATACATTACATTAATGGAGATGTATCTTCAATAAACCCTTAAATGAGTTAATATTCATAACTATTAGAAGAGCACTGGAAATGGCATTCCCATGATATATGCCATCTCTCTCCAACTTGTGAAATTATGAAAGATGTGTGGACTAAATCACGAAATTTAATAATAATATGATAAATTGGCCTTAAGTTGCATGGATTAGATTATGGAATTAGTCCATATGATTGTTGATTAATGAGATTAAATTCAATGGTAAAGCATAGTCATGATCCATAATTTGAAATAATTTGATGTGCTAAAGAGATATGAGAAGAGGGTTCTAACTAGTTGATTAGTTTGAAAACTAGCTAATTGGTTTAGGAAACCAGTTGACTGGTGCTAGCTAAAACTTAATTTTTATTTATTTAACCTAGGATAATACCATTCAATTTAAATGTTACAACCGGTCGATCAGTACCAAGAATTATCGACTGAAAATTCCAAACTAGGCAACTAGTACTAAGAATAGTCAATTGGTGTATCAAACTAGTCAGTTGATCCTTTGGGCATATAAATAAGACTTCACCTACTCAACCAAAACTAGGTTTGGGTTTCTAAAAAATGTTTGACTCCTCTCATGCACTCTCCTTTCTCTCACCCAAATGAATACATTCCTCACCAAAGCACACTAAATAAGGCTCTTTAGGATCGGATCAAATAATCCTAACTAATTTTTGACACAAAACAAACATCTAATTAATCATTGCCATCTCAAATTGAGGGTAAGCATTCTCAAAACCTAACTTTCATATTCAATCCTTTCACCTTATTTTGACCCTTTCTAGAGTATAATTTGTCTTAATTCGTGCTTCTCTGGACATTTCATAGATAAAGTTGAATTGTTTCTTCATTTTTCATCACCACTTGTGAAAATCACTTCCTTCTTAATTTTACCTCATTTTTATTATTTCCTCTCTGATTTTGACCCTCATGTAAATTTCAAGTGCTCAATATTCTTCCATTATCATGAAAAAAATGTAAATATACTGCTGCAAATACCCTTTGAAAGAAAATTACTCTAAGTCCTACCAAAAGGCTCACACTTTACTTAATTGCCTGCCTTAGACAATCATTCAGATTGAGGAGCTCATAATGTCTTCAAATACCATCACATCTAGGGAGTTTACTCCCTCATAAATAGAGGATAGGCATACATCTCAACCTACTCTAAGGCCCACTGCTTGTTCTTCGTCCAATGGTCAACCCACCATTCAATATTCCACTCGCTTAGTGAAGATTATTCAGACATCTCCTCACTCTCCATTCTTTTTTTGTACCATAGATGACCAATAGTTTTGGGTCAAATCCTTCCATAGAACGAAGGTGCTTCTAGGGAAGTGCATTGACACTAATTCTTGCACAATGTGTTTCAGACTCCCATTTATTTAGTCCCTCTATGATCTTCATCTCCTCCCTTTCTTCACTATTCATGATCCAATGTACTTTGACTTTGTTCATCTATTATATGCAGATATCACCATCCATGTTCTTAGATCCACCATCATTACCCACGTCTTTAGGGTCCCTATCGTGGTAGATGAGGAAAAATTGGCCAAGGTTATCAAGATCTGGAGTGACATTGCCACAAGGATGACCTACACCAATTAGATGAATATTCAAAATTCTAATTCTATTCTCACTGAGATGCATAGTCACCACTATGTGCATTGTGGCACTGCTAGCTCATATTGTCAACCACCGTTTAATGTGATATGTCATTATCTTGTCATCACCATCATCTTTACACAAGTCACCTCCAGTGTAGACATGAGCATTAAGGATTGGTATGGGGTCGATCACGTTCTCTATGATTCCCACACAATTTAGTGTCAACATTTTCCATCATATGCCCTACATAGTGAACCATAGTCATGAAACTCTAAACTACAAATATCTCATCATGAGGATCCTTTAGGACTTTTGTGTCCCTTTTGGAGACTTACTTGCCACTCCCCTTGGCCTCCACAATGGGTTTGGTATCCTTGATGTAGCAACACTCAGAAATATGGGTTATTATATGAGTGTAGATGGGAAGATTGTAACACCCCAAAATTTACTATTAAAAAAAATTGTTTGCAGAGTTAAGCGCGGAAGCTAAAACTATAAAAACGAAGGGTGTTACCACCACACTTGGTATAAGTTCGGTTTCCTCTACCATTATCATACCAAGAGCTAAGGTTGGAATCATTACTCCACTTAAATTAATAACATGATTACAAAATTCTAAATAGAGAGAACATTAGATAAATATCGTGCTAATTAAAAACAACATCAGCAGTTTACAAACTCAAGAGAGAAAATACAGGAGGACATAAGGGTCCAAATACAACTAGAAATAAGATAGCAACATAGACACCGGATAGTCCTGTGTTCTCAAATCCAAACTACTAGCATTTGGCTAAACTCGGAGGCTGACCTATAAAGTCCATTGCCCATTGAATAGGTAGAGGCCCACGAGAATGAACCCTTCAGTACTACGGTACCGAACAACCCTTTATACTAAAATAATATGATAAAACAACATGGAACACGTGCAAGGCATATAACTAATAGGATATAGGACCTATACATACACATACAAGGATTGAGATACAATAATTATTTAGATAATCAAATTCCATTAAAGTCACTTACTACTCATATCCATTCATCTGAAACAACTGAACTTACTAATGATCATCCCAAAGATACTCTCTGAAGCAATAATTGAAGCCCAACTCTACACCACAATTTTAACCTTTACACCATAATTCATATCTCAGCATAAATCCGAGCTAATTACATACATCATAGGTATGTTCACAATTATAATAAACTAAGACCCGTATCATCCCAGGTATACTTACATGTAATATAATAATAAAAATCCCTAACATCACATGTATACTTACAGGTACAGTATAATAAAATCCATAACATCATAGATATACTTACAGGTATAACATAATAAAATCCATAACATCTCATATATACTTACAGGTACAGTATAGTAAAACCCATAACATCACAGGTATACTTATAGGTACAACATAATGAAATCTATAACATCACAGGTGTACTTATAAGTACACCATAATAAAATCTATGACAACACGAGTATGCTTTTAGGTACATCATAATAAAATCCATAACAACACAGGTATGCTCTCAGGTACATCATAATAAAATCCATGACATCACAAGTATACTTACAAGTATAGTATAATAAAATCCATAACATCATAGGTATACTTACAAGTGAAGTATAATAAAACCCATAACATCACAGGTATATTTACAGGTATAGCATAATGAAATCCATGACATCACATGTATACTTATAGGTACAACATAATAAAATCCATGACAACACAAGTATGCTCACTAGTACAATATAATAAAATCCATAATATCATAGGTATACTTACAGGTACAGTATAATAAAATCCATAACATCACAGGTATACTTACAGTTACAGTATAATAAAATACGTGACATCACATGTATACTTACAGACATAATACCAACACAGGTAGGCAAGAAGACTACTACCGAAACCACAAATAGGCACAAAGGTTGCTACCAAAACTATAGGAAACTATAGGTAGGCACATATGCTACCACCAAAACCATAGGTAGGCACAAAGGCTGCTACCAAAACCACAGATAGGCACGAAGGCTACTACCAAACCTACAGGTAGGCATGAAGGCTACTACCAAAACCATAGGTAGGCACAAAGGCTACTACCAACAACCCAATAATCCAATAATCATTATTTCAATCAAATCATATCATTTCTATTTTTATTTACTTTCTCGAGGGGAGATCAATCAACCTGAGGACACAAAGGTACTCCAGTCATACCTGTGCAACAAGACAACATAGTATCATACCGACTAGCATCCCAAGGACACAAAGGTACCCTAGTCGCGCTGGTATACGAAGGAACACAATACCCTACTAACAAGGACACCTAATCTATAAGTATGCATACCCCCTATTAGTCTGGAGAACAAAATAGAGTAAGATGTAGGGTCTAACTAGGGCACTAAGGCACACTAGAAAAAATTCATAATATCAACTGTGAGCTAAACCACGTCCTTAGGGTAGCAACCCATGAAGATCCACCATTCCCTATCTTGAGGTCTTTCACTTTAAGTATTAGTATTTTATTAAGGTAACCACAAAATCGCAAATAATATAGATAAATCCAATTTTCATACTTAACCGATTTTGCTTATTTCCAATCATTTGAGACAACCATAATCAAGGTCAATATTGAGGCCAACATTAAAATATACTAAGGTCATCCTAAGCTCAATTATTCACATCTGGACACTTTAGGTCAAAAATGATGAAAATACCCCTAAGACCAAAAATTTGAGATTATTATTTATTTAAATACTAATTCCATTTTATTTATTCATTTGTCATGAAAAGACTAAAACACCATAAATAAAGTGTTTTTTACATGATTTAAATTATCAGATATGTCAAATGACCATTTTGTACATATATATAATTCTACACATAAAATCTTATTATGCACTTTTAATCCATCCAAAACACATGCTCGCATACTCAACAATAAATAATAACATTAAACATATTTTTCAGGATAAAAATCATAACACACTCAAAATGACTAAATTATCCCTAGGGCACTTATCTATAATAATTATTCTAGAATTATGTTCAAGCATGCTCAACTTATTATTTTATACATACCTATTATATGAAATATTTTCTTGACATAATAATTATTTTGATGACACATTTCGTACTCGATATGTTTTATATCAGATAACATGCTCATTTTTTTTATTTTCATGATAACAATTAATAATACATAATTGTATCATAACGAATCATGCTTAATACATTTCACACATAAAAACCTTAATATGCTATCATGCAATATTGGTCATTTTAGTAGAGTATAACAATTACTTAAATTCCAGTAAAAATGCAAAAATAGTTGTATCCTACTAAAGTTATCGGATCCCGCTAATCAACCTTTCATACCTAAAAATAATACCGCAACTACCAAATTAATATCCATTAGATAAAATAATAATTATAATAATAAAATATTTATTTTTTGAAAATTACAAAAATATCCTTACATTTAAAATGTGTACTAATATTTATAAGATAAAATAATTCACTTATGCTACACATATAGTGTGAGGATTGCATGTACCAGGGTTGTTGCACGTCACTAGAGAGATACAAGGATGAGGCAGGGAGATGGGTGTAGGGTGGCAGCTGGTGGCGTTGGTGGCTAGGCTCGGTGGTGGAAGTGTAGAGGAAGAAAGGGAGGTTGCAGGTAGGGCTATGGTTGGTTTGGTTGCTGTGACTCATCTCGATGGCGGAGGCTACTAGTTAGACAAGGGTAGGGAGGTGGATGGTGGAGGAGCTAGAGCTGGATGATGGTTCAAAGGTGGAGGCTACATCGGAGGGTGTTGTATGGTTGGGTGTTGTATGCAACATAAGAAAGTGGAGGGGAAAGAAGAAGAGGAAGAAGGGGAGAAGGGAGGTTGGTCGGTGGTGATGTATAGACTACAAGGTTGGGTGGGTTAGGGAGTGTGCAAAAAGAAGAGGGGTGGTGGATGGGGCTAGGAAAAGCAAAAAGGAGCCAAGAGGAGATGGGGAGTAGGGGAATAGGGAAGGTCGAACAAAATAGAGAGAGGGAAGGGGTTGTGTGCATCGGAAACAAATGGGGCGGGGAAGGGGAGTTGCTAGGAGGTTGGTGTAGATGGCTAGGTGTGGTGGATGATTGATGGTGCCATGCTTGGGGAAGGTGAATCCAAGGAAGAAGGGGGAAAGGAGCTAGGGGAAAAGGAAGCTTCTAAGGGGGGACTGTTTGGTTGGTTTTGGTTGAAGGTAAAAAATGTGTGGGGGATACGGAGCTACGAGGGGCTTGAAGGGGCAGAGAAAGGAATATGGGATGTTAGTTTAGCGTGTATGTGTGTGTATGACTAATGCAGGAAGCTATTTGGTTAGGGGGAATGGTGTTTAAAAGCAATAGAGGAGGAAGGGTTGTGATGGTGTATACGTGCGTGAGTGTATGTAACGTGTATATGTATATAAAAATGCAGAGGGCCGAGGTGATGGGTTAAGTGAGGGAGAAATGAAGAGTGTTGAGGGGGAGAATATTAGGGTACAATAGAGGGGTGAAAATGGTAGGGTAGGATAGAATTTTATTTATTTAGTTATAGGTTCAATTTGGATATATTAGGGTGCCATATGGAAAAATAATCCGGGGAAAATAATCCAGATTAGGATAGGTTTAAAAAAGGTTCGGAAAGAGTAAAATAATCAAGAATAAATTCTAATAATTATTTTTGTGATATGGATCAAAATATTATTAGTAAAATAATTTATGATAAGATTTACGGGTATAAATGAGGATTAAATTAAATAACCTAATTTCTATCAAATTTTTAACCTGATTAAATTTATACTTAAACCATCGTAAGAATAAGAATAATAATAAAACTTTTAATATTAAACCTCCAAAAATAATAATTATAACTAATCATGCGCTTATTAATTTATAATTAAGGTTTTTAAAAATGGGGTATTCCAAAGACCCTTGACCTTATAGTTATAGCTAAGGCTCGTGCCTCACTTTTATGTAATGGTTGCATCTCCGCTACATCTAGGCTATAACCTCCACCTACCAATGGAGATAATTTACCATCACCCTTGATGATCCTCAAGCTCTAGCTAATCTCCCATTCACTTCTAGAGGATCCTTCATTTCTATTATTGCACTATCCACATCCACAAGAGCTTCCCTGCATACTGCTCAAGGTTGTTTGACCTTAGCTATTTTCTATTATCTTCTTCTCTAAGCAATTGCAACAATGAATGACATTAAGAAGTGTTCGGGACTCCTAGAGACTCAGGTAAGTGCCATTCATTACCATTTTAAGCTTGATTTTGAGCCAAACGATCAAGATAATATAGGGATGGCTCTAAGTACTGAGGTTGGCAGTGAGGCACATGAATCCACTCCTATATATGTTGATCAAGGTATTTTTGTTCCTCATACCCCACTCCAATCATTGTCAGGGCACTTGCTAAAGTAACTTGGATTGGTTAAGCTGTGTGACAACAGATTTAGAGGACACAGAGAGTGAGTACTTGGACATATTATCTACACCCTTAGTCATTGCCTTTGCTGCACCATCCTACCCAATCACCTCCAATTCACATTGATGTGTAGCTTACATATCTTTATTTTTATATCAGATTAGGAGTGGCAGGCTACTTATGATTATATTTTTGTTATCTCTTTTTATACGCACTATTATGCACTTAGCATATTTTATGAACTCTATATATCATACCAATGTACTCTTTTGTTAGTGAATGATATGCTAAGTTTTTTTCTTCCATTTTTGTACTTCGATTCTTGCTAATAATCTATTTTCTTAAGCAATCAAATATATGATCTTCATTTGTGCAGCTTCACATCATTTAAGGGGGTATATTTCCCATAGTTTCTTGATGTGCACCTATGTGTTTTTAGTTCTATGCACATGTTTAGGGAGATATTTCATCTTAGGGTTTTGGTATTTTTAAATCCTTTACTTATAGGCCCTAACGTAGCTAAACATTTTACCCATACTTTGTTTTTATGGTAAAAAAGGGAGAGAATCCAAAGTTCAGATTAAAAGTTGTCTAATTGGTAAATGCAATAAGATATTATAAAATTATCACCTACTTCATATACCTTATCCTTCAACATTTTCATTGTCACACTTTATGTTTTTCATCATCAAAAAGGGGGAGATTATTGACCTCATAAGTGAAATAATGTCATTGTCTTTGTTTTGATGATAACAAACAAGTTTAAAGAACTAATATATTTGTTTAAGTGTGTATGAACTATGACTGAAAACATATAGATTAAAACACACTTACTCAATTTATTTCTCAAATTGTAAATTTAAAAGAGCAATCAAGTTTTAAAGTATCAGAGAAGGTTGTATGATGATCACCAAGGACTTAACGTTTAAGGGTTATAAGCATAAGTATTAGGTTTTCTTGTAAAGAGTAACATTGAGCAATTTTATACTTATGATTTAAACTCTTTGAAAAGTTTTAAACATTTAACTTGAATTAACTATATATGCATTCATGGCTAATCTTAATTTCAAAATCTTTCCAAGTATTTTTAAAACTTCTTGTTTTGTTCCAGTCAGAACTAGTCGAAAAATATAAAGATACTCATTTGGTTTTAAGTTTTAACCTAGGGCATTAAATGTGTACAAAATCCATAGGATTTACTAGTATAGAAAACTAACTAATTAGTTTTAAAATTGAATAACTATTTTAACTAATCAGTCCATGGGTTTTTCTCCTACAACAACCGATTTGTCTTTATTTAAATATGTTAACTAGTTTCATCAAATTGATTGACTAATGGAAACTAATCAATTGGTTTCACCAACCTTTCCATGGGTTTGGCTCCTATAGAAACTCATAAATATTTTTTTAAACACATTAACTAATTTCATCAAATTAAGATTGGTGTGAAAACTAATCGATTGATTTGAACAACCATTCTATAGGTTTTGCTCTTGTAGAAACCTATTTGTCTTTTTTTTTAAACACAGCGACTAGTTTTGTCAAACCAATCAACTAGCGTGAGTAAATTGATCAATTGGTTTGATCAACTAGAGAGTATAATGGTTTTTCCTAGAGAGTAAATTGATTAACTGTTTCGAGTGAACTAAATGACTATTCTAAAGTGCGCATCAAATAGTTTACAAAACCATTCTACTGTTCAAATATGTTTAGAGGACCATCTATGTATAACACGAACCTGATCGAATGATTTCAATAAGTGATTAGCTAGTTTATGCAATGATATATTTTTCATCTTAGGTATGGACATATTAATTCGATTAGCTTGACCAACCAATCAACTAGTTTTACCAAATAGTACTAAATGTTGATTTTCTACTCGTTGGGCAAAATAACTTTTAGGTCATTTGTGCCCAACGGCTACTTAAGAAAGGTGAGCCTTATAAAGAAGCTCCATCAACATTTGTTACATAAATTTTCAATAAAATTTACTATGTAATTAATTATTTACTCTAAATCATTTAATTGCCTATTCAAACTCTCATAACTTTCATTTCTAGAGTTTTTATTGAAGAGTGTTCTTTACTCGCTTCTCTTAGCTAGAATTGCTCTACAATTGTAATATCTCTTATTACATATTGCTATATTACACTTGTAATATCCAAATTTTTACACTTTCATATCTTTATTGTTGGTGAGAATTGTTTGTAATCACAACCACCGTTACAAAATTCATTATAAAGGGGTTAGTGAGTGTTTATCTATTATTCTTGAGAGATTCTTATTGAAAGTCTAGAGAAGATAAATAGGTCAAGTTGTAAATCATTTCTTAGAGTATCATTGATATTATAAGGCTCATAAACTAATAGAATAGTGATCATTAATAAAAATACATCACTAGTTCAAAATCCAAAAGGAGGTACCTTTTGGTAGTGGGTGTATAGAGTAATTTGCTCTTGAACCACTATAAGTTGTGTGTATTTTTTATTTTTTCCATTTCCATGTCTCAAAACCCCTATCCACCCACTTAGGGATTCTTTCAATAAATAATAAGCACATGCATCAAAAAGCGCTCATAAAATCTGGTTTCAAATCTTAAAAACTCAACCACATTTTTTCATCTAACGTAAAACATATTGGTTACATGTTGATGTGTGCTCGTTCCATATGCTTCCTGATATAAATCTCCACACTTTGGATGATAAATCGCGTGTAAAGAATAGGTGATGGTGGCCTCATCACTAGCTTCATATAATATGTAGGTGAGGGGTTAGTGCATGCCCAATTAAGCCATTATGTCCTCGGTTAAGAGACGTCCATAGATAACAAGCTAAAGTTGCAATTTGTGTCTCGATAGTGTGAGGGGGTTCCATACAACCAAAATTGCTAAATTCATGTGCTACTAAAAAAACTAAAATTGAAGGCTGCAAGAAGGAAGGCATGGTGATGAAGGATTACCTTGCAAAGATAAAATGTTAGTTGGCCTTCTTGGAGGTGCAAAACGCAAGTTGAGTGAAGCTAATCGTGTGATTGCCATATTGAATGACCTTAGAGATGAGTATGATTCCATCCTTGTTATTATTGCCTTTAGAGATACTCCTCATGATTTGAGAACTACATGAATCTTCTTTTAACCCATAAAGGAATAATTTATTAGAGAATAACAAATCAAATGGTAGCCAATGTTTCTACCCAAATAAGATATTTTATCAATAACATTAGTGACAAGTAAGACCCTTGGAATACTAGAGGTCAAGAAAATTCTTACGATAATTAATATAAGAGGTTTTAGAGGCATTAGAGGTAGATTTTGTGGTGTTGTAATAACAATAATAATATACCACTATTAGGCTTTTAAGTTTGATCTAAATTATAAAATCCATGTGATTATCTATAACCGATTAATTAATATAGGAAAAGCCTCTTGTAGGATGATAAAATGTGTCAAGATAATGATCCAATTGTTATGCCTTTACCAGTATCCACACAAACATGCTTGATCTGATATTAGGTATGCTAGCATCGAAAAAGGTTTTTTTCCTATCTAGGGTGGTTGTGGAAGCGACTAGTAGAAATTTGATTTTTTTTTGTCTCTATGAATCCTAATGACTCCTTTTTGATAAAGAAGATGAGACCACTTAAAGTCCTATACCATCTGGTATTGGATAGATTTTACAAGCCTAGACTATACATTAGATATCTTAGTCTAAATATGATAAATTTAGCTTATTTTAGTGTGTAACCCTATAGGTTCACCCAACATTAATCGTAGGCCCAAAGATCCTTTATGGCCCATAAGTCATAAGTGGCCCTCTAGCAAGATATTATGAGGTCTATACTTTGTGAGAGAGTTGTAAATAAGTTATAAATGTTTTGTTGTAGTTGTAGGTTACTCTCTTTTGGGTAATGCTCTGCTTACAACCAAATCATTGTCACTACTGTTTTTTAACAACTTTCCAATTAGATAGTTGTAAATTGCTTATAAATTATTTTTGGTTTTTTTGTAAAGTTAACATTTTCTACTTCATTCACCCTTTTGCCACTCTCATGTCCAGCATTTCCAAAGTCAAAGAACAGCCCCTATTACTAATGTCACTAGACAAGCTACTTCATCCCACTTAGTTGTTGTATTCCTTATTTTTAAAGTTCAATATTCAAGTTATATACAAGAAAATTTCTCCTAAGTTGAATTATAGAAACATTTAAGTGAAAGGAAGTGAGAAAAGAGATGTTTTAACACTCTTATTATAACCAAAATTCTAAGGCTCCTCTATTTGTATTTTTGTTCTTCATTTTTATATGCAGTCCCTTCATTCTAGATTTTCTTTATTTTTCTTAAATAAAGGGATATTAGGATTTAGTGAAAGTTAAGTCATCCATTGAAGTTTCTTCTATTGAAGTCATCAGTTTTTGAGAAGCTAAAATGTATCATGCTCATAAGTTTTATTTTACTATGTTAATAAATGAGTTTTTACTAAGCTTTTGTTCTTATTTTCTTTAAGGTTTTGGTTTTATAAACAACTCTATAAATAAAATAATTTTGAAAATGATAGAATGTTAAAAGTGATTCATTTTTTAAATTCCGCTATTAGAAATCCATTATTTAGATACATAGTTTGAATATGAATAGAGTATTCATAATATTTTTCTTATTTTACCCATAATACTATATAAATATACAATGAAAGCTTTTTGGAATTTTATTCAATGACTTTTAATATGTTTTAAATTTTATGAGAAGTATCTAAAATCTATTTTTGGGTACCTAAACAAAATATTTAGGTTAGAAAATTTTATAAATTCTCTTTTGAAATGAAAATTCTCATAGAAATCCTTCATTTAAACAAAGCCTAGGGATTTCAAGGAGATCGCATATTTTCACTTTTAAATCCTTAATCTTGTTTGAGTGGAGAATGCTTGAATATTTTTATGGGTGGATGTGATTTGGCAAACAAATCTTCTACTCATCATATTTTTGAAATCTTTGATTGAATAGCATAAATGAGTGGAAGTATGGAAACATGTTTTCTGTTAACTTTTATGCATGCTAATATATATATATATATATATATATATATATATATATATATATATATATTATCTTGAAGTATGTATGATTTAAAGCTTGTTATAGCATGTATGTCATTATATGTGAAAATGATTAATTTAGGATAAAAAGTGTGTATTTTTGTCAAAATTTGTAGGTATGTCCTTAGGAGCTGTTTGATTGCCAAAACTAATTTCATAAAACTAATATGCTCATTAGCTTCAATGCATATTTACATAAATATTCATGCATCATAAGCCTATGTTTGAATGAGAATTGAGAAACTGATGGCATGAAACATATTTTTGATTCTTTGTTTCGAAGAATTGTTGTAGTTGTTGTCCATAGGGGTTATTTGGTTGGACGACTTATATTTCTTGAATTTGATATGCTCATTAAGTTCATTTTGTGTTTTACATACACTTCAATATATTTTAAGTCTTGTACGAACGTCTATTAATAGATACAAATTATAATCTTAGTTTCGCATTATCATTTTTTCAATGATGCAAATTAAAGATAATTAATTTTAAATTGTTACAAAATATTAGGATCACATTATATTATTATATAAGCATGATCTGACTTATGTTCATCACGGTTCAAAACATAGTTCAACCAATTTATCAAAATATTATCACTTCCACCAACTACCATGATGTAACTTGCAATCATACTTCTTATGATTTAAAGCAAGGTTCATCCTAAATAAGTTGACCATAAGAGTCTGTTTGATTTTGGAAAAATAATGAGAAGAGAAAAAAAATTAGAAGGAAAATATTTATTTCTTTGTTTGGTTACTAAGAAAATTATAAGGAAAGAAAATAACAAGGAAAGAGTCAGGAAAAGTTATAACCCGTAACTTTCCTCAACTAAACCTGAGGAAAGTAACAGAAAACGGAGGAAAATTTTCCCCGACAATTTTCAACACCATTTATCAACTCCTACAGGTCACCTTCCTCCACACTTCGTCCAACTTGTTGAAAAAACTAAGGATTCCCCTTCTTCCAGAGCGTTCGTCCATTTTCTCTCCTTCTCTTTCTTCGTGGCTATTGAATCATGTGTTCCCATTCGATTCCTTCTCCTTGAGCTTCACCTGAGAAAAGTGGCGCAGAGCGATCGTTGCCTTCATTTCGATCTTGCGCTCACTCCAACAAATATATATATATATATATAAAGAGAGAGACAGAGACACAGAGAGAGAGAGAGAGAGAAATATTAGGATGGACTGATAAATATGATCAGAATTAAGAGGAATACGGAATGTAGTTCATCTCCAAGGTACGCGAGGTTAGGTAAGGATGATAAGGATGCTTCCGACGATCGGATACAGGGTCATCACGTTTTGAAATAACCCAAGAGAAAATCTATAGCCTTCTTCAATTCTGTCTCGACTCCAGCAACGTCATTACTACTTCCATTATTATTATCCCTCCCGCTCCCTTTATACTTGTACCACTAGCTGCAGACAAGGAAATAACCCAAATTCAAGCACCCTAAGCCGGCAACCACGAAGTAAAACAGATCTAATCTTGCCTTATTCAAATCTTCATCCAACCAATTCCTTAAACCCTTCTTCCCTGTCATCCGATGAACGACCGACACCAAAAAACTACTCAAATTACTCGAAATTACCATCCCACAATAGAACAAAGAACCGCCGATGCTCCTCATGTTTTCAGAAAACTGCTTGTAGTAGAACTCAACTTGTCCGACCATCATAAAAGCCTCAGCCAATCCCGCTAATATTAACTGAGGAGCCAACCATAAGCTCGACATGGGCATAATCTCACCTTTCCTTGGGACGGCGCCTAATGTCGGTCCCGTAAGGGCTAGATGCCTCCTTTTCCTCTCAACAAAAGCGGATATGATCATGTTTATGATGGAAAGCAGTATGCCAATCCCCATCCTCTGAAGAATGGTGATCCCGTCGGGGGTCTTCGTGATTCGTCGGAGTAGCGAGGCGATGATTCGGTCATAGATTGGAAGCCAGATTGTGAGGCTGAGCATGAGGAAGACGGTGTAGGAGGCAGCTGGGATTTGGAATTCGGCGCTGATAAAGTGTCTGTCGGATTGAAGTGCTTGGAATACCGCATAGGTTTGTTGTTGGACTATCGCTACGTGGGCCGACGCCCATATGGGAAGGACTCGGACTAAGCATTTCACTTCTTCTACTTGTTGCAACGCGCATAACTTCTATGGATTAGCTGAGGATTTATCTGGGTTTATCCCATCACACGGCCCTACTTTCTTTAAAATAATATTAATTAACTTTTTTTAAAAAAATTTCTTCTATAAACCAAACACTGAATATACTTTCCAAGAATTATGTTTTCCACAAAATTTTTCTAACAACCAAACAAAGTAAAAAAAATTAATTTCTCTTATTTTTTTCCTTCATTATTCTTTCCTTCTCATTTTCCTTTCTTTCTTATTTTCCCTAAATCAAACAGACCCTAAGTGAAATAATTCACGAACAGTATATAATCTTATTTCCCCCTTTATCTTTTTTGATTGCAAGCATGAAATAACACTTCGTCCCACCAATTTAAAATTTGGGCAGCAGGAAGTTGACAACAGAATACAAGACCTAAACATACTGAATAGTGTAATTATTTGGAGGTATAACTTCTCCATCATCTCATTTTCCTTTTTATTTTTTCCCCATCCAATGTCGGGAATTGTTTACTCTTTGAATGAAGTTCAGCCAATTCCGTAGATATGGTTGCTTCATCACGGCATCTTCCTCAGGCAGAACATATCGGACAGTGCGTGAGATTGATGTACATTGAATTGTTAGTAGGGCGTGTATATACATTGATAATTCCTCTGACTTCACCTCTGGCATACCAATTCATTAGCATCGAGAATTTTTGATTGATTGAACGAGTTATAATCTCTCTACACCACCATTAACTGGACCTCAATTTTAATCAAAAACCGATGGTGATAGCACTGTAATGGAGTAAATGTTGGAAAACAAAACAAAAATTCATCTTCCCCACCCGAATCATCCTCATTCATGCGACACATATCAATTTGAACACGATGGCTTCCCTTCGGAATTTCAAAGCATTCTTCACATCAGCCATTCGTCAAGTCTGAATACCAAGCTTCCTCCCACTACATCTTCATTGCCTCAAGCAACTTCATATGAAACTCTAGCTGCTCAATATGAACAAGTGTGCCTAAAATGTTACTTCAATGTGTCTTACGGATAGATCATGTGTGTTCAAAAAACATCAACTTGACCGCTACTCACTAGTTTGAGCAACCTAGGAAGGACATGCATCAACCCATCCATCGACCTAGATTTCAAGCCACCTTCAATCAAAATTTTAACCGGTTCTTTCCTATACATGTTAGCTACAAACCAAAGCCCTATGCAGCTCATCATAGAGAAACTGAGGTGGCCAGGGGTGTTGCAATGAGGTCCAATAGGCAGGGAGCCGGACAACCATTCATAGTCTTTGTGGATAACTTGGCGAAGCATATCTTGGTCGAGGAAGTGCTGGAAGTCTTTGGGGAGGCTGGCAAAGTGGTGGATATTTTCATTAGTAGAAGGGAGAGGAAGAACTCAAATTTACGGTTTGGGTTCATAAGATTTGCTAGTGAGAGTGAGGCAAGAGAAGCGGTAAGGAGAGTTAATAATATGCTACTGCATGGGATACGTATCTTCATTCGTACGACTTTGTTTGAAAGGGAGATAAGGAAGGATGATGTGCGTCATGTACCGGCTAGGAAAGCAAGGGGCATTTGTGTGTAGGGAAGGGGAAAGCTAGCTACGAGGGATTCTAGGACGTTTGCTATGGTGGCAAGGGGGCCAGGCTACCATCATCTACAACAGCAAAAACGTTCACTAGAGCTGTAGGAAGACAGGGAGGCGTTAGAGTGGCTGGAGAGAAGTGTAGTGGCTGAGTCTTATCAGCCCTTAAATCCTGAGACTGTTGTCCCTCAATTGTTGCGAGACTGGAGCACATCCACAAAGGTAAAAGACTTCAGCCGTTTTAAATTTTTGATTACCTTTTAATCAAAGGATGAGTGTTGTAGGGCTATGGAGGAGGAAAGCATGTTGTGTGATCATTTCCCGATGGTTAGGAAATGGAAGAGGGAGGACGCCTGTAGGTTACAAAGAACTTGGATGGAGGTAAGGGGCCTGCCTTTGCTGGTTTGGAGGGAGGAAACAATGTGATCCCTTGTGGCTCTGTGGGGCTCGTGGGTATGTTGGAAGGAGGAGGGGGACTACGGCGCAAGTTTGGCGGTAACTAGGGTGTTGATTGATACCCCTTTCATGGAGGACATCCGGGAGTCCTCCGAGGTAAGGATCTGGGAGTTAGTGGTAGAGGTGGTAATTAAGGAATTTGGGGAGAACTTCATGCCATGGAAACAATCAAAGATGGCAGTGCCCGGTGGGCGGAGGAAAGGTAAGGAAGTTGGTGATCAGATTTTTTCTCAGGGCAGCATGGAAGAGAAGAGCTCAAGCTCCTCAAGTAGTGTAAGCGTCATGAAATGGCAGTGCATGGGAGAGCAGGTGGGGGAGATCACGAAGCTCGGTTGTAGGGAAGTGGAAGAGTCAATCAAGAGTGTGAAGGGTTTTCGAAGTGCATAATTGATTTGTGGGTCGACGGGTAGTAATATAGGAAGGAGAGAAGGATTTTTGAAGGGGGAGGATCGAGGAAAGGAAGGGGACTCAAGGGTTAAAGGTGGAAGTCATGAGGGAAGTGGAAGGGCAAGCGAACAGGGTAGAGGAAAAGACGAGGAGGCTTTAATTGGAAGTTTAGGGGAACCACGTGGGAATATGGAGTGGGGGCAGGTTGAAGGTCAATATGGAGTGGCAGCTGTAAGAACTCTCAAAAGGTAGAAAGTAGTAGGGGAATGGAGAGAGTGGCAGGGTATGGGAAGGTCCCGTTGGTTGGTGATAGGCAAGAGGCGGCGGATAGGTGGGGAGTGTGCATAAAAGATTAGGGAGAAAAGGATCTTACGCTAGATATTATTAATGGAAGGCCAGCTCATGTGTTGGAGGTGGAGGGTGACATCGAGGTGCATGGGCTGGTAGGTGTGGATAAGCATGAGTACGTGTGTCGGTTTTATGAGAGAGAGGAAGTGTGTCGGTTGTCTTGTGGCAAGGAGGGAGTGGTTGTTGCTGAATTTGTTTCGCGAGAAAAGGAAGGAGCCAGGGATCGGTTGGTGCAGTCACAAGGGGGAGCAAAAGTAGAAGTAGAAAATGGTAGTTGGAGGAGGGAGGAGAGTAGAGGAGGAAATGTGGGGAACGAAAAAGGAGGCGAGTCGGGTTCCAAAAATACAAAGTTTGCGGGTGTGGACCACGATATTGAAGGATAAATAAGATTAATTAATAGTTGGAGGAGGTACGATGAGGTTGGACAATGAGATTGGAAAAAATTTTGATCGATTAGTGGGAGAGTTTGGTTTGGGACCGCAAAATGAAGGGGAGGAGGACATGGAGGTATCTCGGGATTTTTTGAAAGAGCAGCCGCCGGGTTTTGAAAATGTTATCCCTAGAATAAAAAAGAAAGTGGAGGGGGTGGATAAGGAGCAAGTAGGGAAGGAGAATAAAAATGTGGAGGAAAAGGATTGGGTGGAGGTAGAGGAAACCTGGAAGCTCAGTAAGGGAATTGGGTTAGGGTCCAAGGAGGAGAATAATTGCAAGGAGAGTTTGTTCAATCTAAGAAGGAGCCAGAGAAAGATTAGGAGAAGGAAGATTTGAATGGGGTTGTTTTTAGGAAGGATATGTGGCTAGTTATTATGATAATAGTTAGTTGGAATGTAAGGGGGATTGGAGCTTGGGGAAAGTTTTCCAGTATTAATGGGGTGTTAGCTAGGGAAAGACCATAGGTTTGTGGTTTGGTTGAAACAAAACACCATTCGTTGTAGGATTCTTAGAAGAATAAGGTGTGAAGAATTCAATCGATCGAATGGAGAGACTCGGTTGCTCGAGGTAGGAGAAGAGGTCTAATTATTGGGTGGGACACGCAGTTCTTCTCTTGGATTAATTTCAGGAGCGGTAGTAGATGGATCCTGATCGAAGGTTATCTGGGGCCGAAGGCTTTTGAATGTGGGGAGTTGCTTGTCTATGGGTTCTTAGATACAAGTGAAAGAAAGGCTTTATGGGAGGAATTGTGGGATGTGGGTCAACTTTGCTCTAGACCATTATTGGTTATGGGGGACTTCAATGGGGTTAGAGGCCCGAATGAGAGAAAAGGGGGTTGGATAGAAAAATGCAGCGTTAAGGCTTTTAATGAGTGGATCGATAAGATGGGCTGTATTGATTTTAAGCCTGCTAACTTAAAGTTTTCATGGCAGAAGGCAGATTCAGCTAGTTTATTGGAAAGATTTCTCGTTAGTCTGTCTTGGTTAGTAGAATTGCCTAAGATTTCATGTAAAGGGTTAAGCAGATCTCTCTCGGACCATAATCCAATTTGTCTCAAAGAAGCGTCTAAAGGAGGGGGGGAAGAAGCCATTTCGTGCTTGGGATATGTGGTTCTCTCATCCTAAGTTTTGAGGTTTTGTTGCAGAGTGTTGGACCAATCTGGAAGGGGCTTCTTGTCAAAGTAGGCTAAAGGATATGAAGGGTTTGATGAGGAAGTGGAATAAAGATGTGTTTGGGGACATCGAGTTGAGGATTAATTCTTTTGAAGAGGAATTGGCAAGGGTGGATACGATATTGAATGGTGGCGCACCGCTTGATGTTGATCTAGCTAGAAGAGCCGCCCTGCAAATGCAACTATGGAAATGGCACAGGAGGAAAGAAGATTATTGGCGACAGGTTTCTAAGATAAGAGGCTTTAAAGATAGAGACAGAAATACACGATTTTTTCACACAATAGTTGCTATCACAAAGAAGAGAGCTACCATCAGCAGATTGGTAGTAGAGAGTCGGGAGGTTTTGGAGCCAGAAGGAATAAAAGAAGAAATCTTGTCTTTCTTCAAAAAGCTTTATGAGAAACCGAACCTCCCACAGGTGAGCATTTCAGCCGATGGATTCCAGAGATTATAAAGAGAACAGAGTCGAAGGATGGATAGAGTACCTTGTAGGGAAGATGTTCGGAAGGCGGTCTGACGGATATCATTTGGGTTTTATCAGAAAGATGTGGGATGTAATTGGGGGAAAGTTCACTGATTTTGTTCTAGAGTTCTTCAGGACAAGTAGGTTACCTCAGGCCCTGAACACTACTCTGATTACGTTGATCCCTAAGGTAGATGCACCCCACTAAGGTGATTTCAAAAATTATGGCTCAAAAACTTAAACAGGTAGTTAGTGTGTTGGTTAGTGATTCTCAAGTGGCCTTTATCGAAGGAAGGAGCATTCTGGATGGGGCTTCGATAGCCAATGAGATAGTCCAGTGGACAAAGAAGAGGAGAGGAGCGAGAGGTGTAATGATTAATCTGGATTTTCAAAAGGCCTACGACAGCATCAGATGGGATTTTGTGGATAGTATCCTTAGCATTATGGGTTTTGGGAAGGTCTTTAGAGGATGGATTAATGAGAGCCTCACGACAGCGAGGATTTTGATTCTCATTAATAGAGTACCTTCTGAACCTTTTGAGATGGGTAGGGGGCTAAGACAAGGGGACCCTATATCTCCTTTCCTATTTGTCTTAGCTGTGGAAGTGTTTACTCAGCTAATAAGAAGAGGAGTGGAGAAAGGTCTACTGCAAGGTCTTACAGTGGGAAGGGATAATTGTATGGTCACTCATTTACAATTTGCGGACGACACAATGGTCTTTTGTGGGGAGTCATTAGAAAATATCAGAAACTGAAGAAGACTTCTGGACTGTTTCTTTTTATTGTCATGCCTTTGGGTTAATTTTGAGAAATCGAAACTTATTAGTCTAGGCATGGATCCAAGTTGTCAATTGAAGGCGGCAGGAATTATGTATTGCAAGGTTGGATCGTTACCTATGAGTTATCTTGGTCTTCCGTTGGGAGAAAATGCAAGCAGAAAGGAAGTGTGGAAGCCGGTAGTGGAAAAGATAAAGAAGAGGCTAGCTGGATGGAAGTCGAAAGTTCTTTCAAGAGTAGGGAGACTGATTGTAACACCCCAAAATTCACTACTTTTTTTTTTGAAAAGCGGAAGCAATTAAGATAGAAACACTTAAAACCTATGAATTCTGGGAATGTTACCGCCACACTTAGTACCAGACCGGTTCTCTCAAACCGTTCCAGTACCAAGTGCTAAGGCTAAAGAAAAGAATTACGTTAAATTCAAATTAACAATTCATAAAAGGATTCGAAAGATCATACAACAAAATCAGAGTACGAGAAGTTAAGAGTTAATTACAATACCCTTGAAGTTTCAAATAACACTTGTAACTTCCAAATAGAAATACATTTAAACAAGATAAAACCCGATGGATCAAATTCCGGATTGCCTACTCACTCAAGTCAGGCCTGCCACCCCAAAATAGTTTCTGATCTTAAACCTGCACAAGAGGTCTGCTCCCCACCATCAGTGGATCATCACAGGACCCATCAACCAAGGTAGTATCAGTACGGGTCCAGTACTGAGTAAGGTGACTTGATCACTAAGGCCAACACATAAATACATAAATCATGCAGGACGTAAAAAAGCATATTCATAAATGCATATGATCAACCGGGTAAATGTACAAAGGCCCAATTGTAGTCCAGATTAATCATTTAATTGATCTCTTATCAGAATTCAATTCACGCCATGCCTTTTATCAATCCATGTAAGTACAGGAACACCCCACTATTATTGCCGGTGGGCTGGTCACTTGCGGGATAAAGTCCACACCACTATTATTCGCCGGTGGATCGGTCACTTGCGGGACAAAGTCCACACCACTATTCCTTACCGGTGGATCGGCTGGTTCCTGCTCACATGGTGTTCCACTGTAAATAATTAGTACCTTTTAAGTATCTTTAGCAAACTCTGGTTTGTGTTTATTGAGCTCGAGTCACCCCACTATTATTGCCGGTGGGCCGATCACTTGTGGGACAAAGTCCTCACCACTATTATTACCGGTGGATCGGTTGCAATAGGATAATAACCCTAACCACTATTTTTGACCGGTGGATCGGTCTGGACTCGGCTCAACAATCTTCCACTTTAAATGATTAATGTCTTAAGTATTTTATTTAAAGGCTTTCACCAAACATGCATAAATCACCACACATCACAAATCATAAAATTCTATAATTACACTTTAATTATCAAATACACGTGATAACCCAAAACTCTAAGCAGCCTCAAAATCCATAATTAACCACTCCAAACCCTAATTCAGTGTCCTCCGTACCCTTAATTTGCTCCACGTGCTATTTTCCATCCCAAATGCTCAAACACCCAAACAACACTTACATTACCTTCCTTACATCCCAAATTAACTTTTCACACATAATTTCACTTCCATGCAAACACTAATCTTTCCATGCAAACCTTTGAACCTTTTTCATGTAAACCCTAAAATTCCACGTGAAGCCCTACATTCAACCATGCAAACCCTAATACCACCATACAACCATCAATATCACCATATAAATCCTAATACCACCATACAACTATAATTACCACCATACAAACCTTAATATCATCATACAAACCCTAATACCAACATACATCCATTAATACCACCAGGTAAACCCTAGATTCCGTCATACAAAACCATAAATTCAATCCAACCAAAACCAAAGATTCACCCATTCCAAACCCTAAATTCAAACCATAAAGATTCTTCCACATAAAATCATAAATTAGAATCTCCCAAGGAAAACTATAAATTAAATTCCCCCAAGCAAATCATAAATTAGATTCCCCCATATAATATCATAAATTACATTTTCCCAAATAACATCATGAATTAGATTCTCCCAAACAAATTATAAATTAACTCTCCCAATCAAATCATAACTTAAATTCTCCCATATAATATTATAAATTACATTCTCCCAAATAACATCATAAAATAAATTCTCCCAAAAAAATTATAAATTAACTCTCCCAATCAAATCATAACTTAAATTCTCCCATATAATATTATAAATTACATTCTCCCAAATAAAATCATAAAATAAATTCTCCCAAACAAATTATAAATTAACTCTCCCAATCAAATCATAACTTAAATTCTCCCATATAATATTATAAATTACATTCTCCCAAATAACATCATAAAATAAATTCTCCCAAACAAATTATAAATTAACTCTCCCAATCAAATCATAACTTAAATTCTCCCATATAATATTATAAATTACATTCTCCCAAATAACATCATAAAATAAATTCTCCCAAACAAATTATAAATTAACTCTCCCAATCAAATCATAACTTTAATTCTCCCATATAATATTATAAATTACATTCTCCCAAACAACATCCTAAATTAGATTCTCCCAAACGAACCATAAATTCTGCTCTTTCACACATAAAATCATACATTAGATTATTCCTTATAAAACCATAAAATTAGGTTAACTCACTTCCCTTAATCAAATTCTTTCCCCATCCTCCTTTTCATCCTTTCTCCCATATAAACCACATCGACATCCTCACATACACAACACATATCATCATACATAAATAATACACATGCCATGCACAACATACTTCAACTCCAAGTCATACCACATATAAAATATTTAATAATAATAAACACTACATGCGAAACACATAATACACATAAGCACATAAAAGGCCTTAGCACTCCTTACCTAAAACGACACCGGTCTTGGAGCACGCTCCTACGCCTCCTTAAGGTTTTGACTGGTTTTACCTATTATGAGAGAAAAGCTAAAATTAGACTCTCTCCCTATCAAAATAATATTAAACACTAATTTAATATAAGAATAGTTTTTTTTTAAATAATAATAACAAAAATACCAAAATAATATCAATATTAATATTAATAAGAATAATAAAATAGTAGAAATAATAATAAAAAGGCATTACTCAAAAATAAAGTGAAATAAGGGCTTCGGACCCTTTACCAAAATAATACTAAAAAGATTATTTGTAAATTAAATAACCCAATTCATAAATAATAATAATAATAATAATAATAATGATTATGATAATAATAATAATAATAATAATAATAATAATAATAATAATGATTATGATAATAATAATAATAATAATAATAATAATAATAATAATAATAATAATAATAATAATAATAATAATAATAATAATAATAATGATGATGATGATGATAATCATAATAATAATGATAATAATAGTAACATTATTAACAACACTAATGTTAAAATATTTGTATTAATAATAATAACTAAGAATAATGGAAATTCGAAGTAGAAAATAATAATAATAATAATTATACTTATAACATTTTAATATTAATAATAGTAAATATAGAAATAATAAGAAGAATAATAAAAAAATCGAATTAAAATATATTAGGCTTCAGCCATCAACATAAATAATAATAAAATATTAATACTAATAATAATAATAATAATGCATATTAAAATATAAATATTAAGAATAATAATAATAGTATTTATATGTAAATAATTGAAATAAAATAATTTAAGGGTTATAAAAATAGGGAAAATAGCTGAGAGGGTCTAGGGTTCAACCAAATGTCGGTGGGGATAGGCGGCACCGGCGGTGGCGCACGGCGGTGGCGGCGGTGGCCGGAAAAAGGAAAGAAAGAGGGGAAAGTTGCATGCTGGGAATAAGATAGAGAGAATGGTGGTGGAAGTTGGGCTGTTTAAGGATGCCAAGAGGGAGAGGAATGGAATGAAGGTGGTGGCGCAGCCAAAGGTAGCGGCGCAAGGCGGCAGCGGTGGTGGCGGAATGGAGGAGATGAAGAAAGAGAGGGGAGGAGAACGAGAAAAAGGAAACTAAAGGTATGGGAAGGTAGGGCAGGGTCTGCAGCACAGTTTGGGAGGTGAAAGAAGCGGCCTTAGCGGCGGAGGAGGTGGCTAATGGCGGCGCCAAGGTGGCGGAGGCAAAAAACAGGGTTGATCGGGAAGAGAACTTCGCACAGCTGGGGGCCTGGGGCGGCTTGTGCAGGAAGAATCGAAGGGCGAGATAGATTTGGTTAGATAGAGGGCGGTGCAAGGATGACACGGGTGGCCAGAAAGGGCGGCGAAGTTGGCCGTAGACGGAGAACGAGGCGTCTGAAGTGGCGACGGTGGCAAGGTCGGGATTCTGGGTTGGGGGGATCAAGAGCTCGATACAGAGCTGCTTACGAGGGTATTTATAGTCTTAGAAGGGAGGATAGGGTTCTTTGGGTCGGCTAGTAGATAAGGAAGGTAGGGTTCCGGTCGCCGGTGGCGTCGTCGGCCGGAGGGAGTCAAAATTCGGGTAGGGAAATGCGCAGGAGAGAGAGAGGAAAAATCGCACGAAAAGGGGAGTTGATTGGGTTTATTCAATCGCCAAATCAAGGGGAAGAGAAAGGGAGGAGATCGGCCGGTCAAAACGGGCGAGACCGCCGGCGAAAATCTCGGACGGGCGGCGAAGGTTACAGGTGCAGGTCGACGGTGGCTCGGGGACGAAGAAGGAAGAAGATGGGAGGGGCGCTAGACCGGGCGGCAGGGAAAGAAAAAGAAAGAGAAGAAGAGAGGCGGACCGGTCCGGTTCAGCGCGAGTCAAAGTCGTTTAAATAAAACGCCGAGTTTCGCTGATAACAGAAGATAAACGCGGCGCAAAAAGGGACGGTAAGGAAAGACGCCGCGCGGGCTGGGCCGAAGGAAGAAGAAGAGGAAGACTGGGCCGCCGGGCTGGCCCAGTTCGGGGAGAAGAAGGAAAAGAAAAAGAAAAGAAGAAGAAAAAGAAAAAGAAAAGGAAAAAAAAGAAAAAGGGATAAATAAAAATAGTGGGTTGGCTCAATTAAATTAATTAGAATATTTGGGATATTTAAAAATGATAATATTTAAATAAAATATTATTTAAATTCCTTTTTAGGCTAAATTAGGACTTTTAAAAGATTTTCCATAAATTCCTTTTTAATTAGCAAAACATCCTAATTTTCTCTAATTAAATTATTTATAAAATTAATATTAATTTGAAACTATTTTCTCCTTCTTATTTTAAATAAAATAATTTATTTAATTAATTTTCAAAATAAAATGCTTAATTAGCTAAATTACCCAAATTCTCTTCTAATAAAAATACTTATAAATTTCTTCTTGAATTTCCCTAGTTAAATATCCTTTTATTTTATTAAAAATAATTTATTTAAATAATTTTTCTAATAAAACCTCATTTAAATATAATTTATAAAATTAGAAATTTTCGGGGCATTTCACTGATTTTGATTAAAAGTGTGCTAAACGGTTTACCAATGTACTACATGAATTTGTTCAGAATCCCCAAGGGAGTGATGAAGGAGATCATTAGTATCCAAAGGAATTTCTTCTAGAGAAGTAGTGGAGAAAGGAAAAGTTTGCCGTTGGTCAAATGGGATGTGATTCAGAGACCCAAAGTATTAGGGGGGTTGGGTGTAGGGGATTTGGTTATAAGAAATAGTGATTTACTCTTCAAATGGTGGTGAAGGTATTACATAGTAGAGGGAGCGTCATGGAAGAGTATTATCTCATCAATCTACTCGAACAATCACTTTGGCTGTTTAGATATCCCACAGGATCACAAAGGGTGGACACCTTGGAGGGACATTGTTCAAATAGGTTGCATGAATCAGAATACCATTTCAGGGCTAAAGGTTGAGCTTGGAGACGGGAAAAGGATCAGATTATGGCGCAATGACTGGACAGGGCAAGGAGTATTGAGAAACCAGTTCCCTAGACTCTTTCGGTGTCTGACCAAAAAGATGATAAAGTGGCGGATATAGGCAGATGGGAAGGTGCACGATGGACTTGGAACCTCAAGTAGAGAAAAATCCATTTTGTATAGGAAGAGGACTAGGCAGAGAAGTTGAGAACCTTCATACAGCGGTTTCATTTGAGCGAAAGTAGATAGGACACGATCAGATGGGGGGTGACGCTACCAGAATCTTTTCTGTAAGATCGTTCTGTCAGGTTGATTATCATAGGACAGCTGAGGAGGGCCAAAATCCAAGTATTTCAAGCTTAATGTGGTGTAGTGTAGCTCCGCTAAGGATGGCACTTATGTCTTGGTTCGCGGTTCAACACAGACTCAATACTAGAAACAGATTGGTTAGGAAGCAAATTATTGAAGAAACAGAAGCAAGTTGTCCGTTTTGTCAGATAAAGAAGGAGACGAGCAATTATATTTTTTTGCATTGTAAAGTAACTGGAAGACTGTGGTATGACCTTTGTGAATGGATCGGGTGCAAATGGGTGATGCCAAAAACAATGGATAAGAATGCTCTAGCCTAATTAGGTGTCCATAGTAGAGGATGGAGGAAAGATATTTGGCAGGCAGCCTTTTTTGCAATCACAGACACTATTTAAAAATCTGGGAATAAGGTGATCTTTGACAATCATAAGTTTTACGTCAAGTAGATACTAATAACAATCAAGATGAGAGTTTAATTTCTGGATAAAGCACGGTAGTAAAGAATTTCCCTACATAATTTAGAAGTTAGTTCATAATGTGCAAGTATTTTTATAGGAGTGTTTTCCTTTTTTGTCGATTTTTTTAAGTATAGAGACCTTTGTGCCAAAGGTATTATTTGTACCGTTTGAATCTTTGTTATGAAATTATCAAAAAAACATATCAATCCGAACACAGGCAAGTCTCCATGCAGTAGGTAACTGATATATTTCGGTATTAACAACCACTATAATTTCTAGCAACAAGTTCATGGTCCACAAATATGCCCGAACTGAGCATCAAAACCTTAATGCATTTTGATCTTGAAGATCTATTCCACGAAAAATGATATGCATAGTCTCTTGCCTTCAGGTCATGATGCTCGGCATGATTTTTTTTTTCCATATATAGCAAGACCAAATAGGTATGCATCAAACTATTGCTAGTTCGCCTTAGAGACATCTTAAACAGTATACCATATGAGGTGCGTCGTAGAAAACCTACCACCAGTCTAATGCCAGTCAATACTAGTATACTACATTCATGCGTTGACAACTTTATAAGGCATACCAAAACGAAACCATCCAGCGACTGACAATGACAACTCCTGCATTTCCTGGGAAACCAGGTTTCTCAATGCTGAGAGAATACATGTCTATGCCTCTATTCTGCCTTGCCCTTCAGAAGACCTTTAGGAATCTTACTAAGATACTTCTCATTTATCACTCCATAATGTCTCTTTGCCTCATGCAGTGCTTTCTCTGCAAATGGGTCGACCTTGTCCTCATGCTTCTCGTAGAGAAAAGGAACCGTGTGTAGCAAAACAAATACTGTTGCATAGACGAGCAATGATGTGATTGAAAATTAGATTCAACATGAGGAATCATACTGCAGAAAGGCAATGTAAATAGCACAGATTCCCTTACCGATGTAGAACAAGGTCAAGAAATTGCAGCAGTTACCCAAGATGGACAGTATCCATAACCCAGCAATGACCTGCAACAAGGAACCATCACATCAGAAGACAAGATGAAGAAGCAAAACTGGGGCCTCTAACAGTCACGCAGAAATGTTGTTGCAATTAAGCATATATAGATTCAAAGATTATAGGGATCGCAATATCGCAACCAAAGTTGTATTGCATTATATGGACAGAATTCAACTTAGTGTTCCGAATACCCCAAGCCTAACACGTGAGATATCCTTCATCGAAGGAAAATAAACACTGTAACTTTATAGCATTGGGAAAAACCAAGTCCCTGAAATAAATGGAAGTGTTGCAAGCGGAAAAGAGTAGAATCATAATTCACTAAATGCCACAGAACTGAATAACTTGGAAAACCATAAAGCAAGAGAGACAATACGTACACCGAGAAATTTCTTCAACTCCCTTCCAGAAGCAATTTCATGCAAATAATATAATCCCCGATTAATCTCGAACCTCAGGGCTGTGGCAAACGCTACGAAAGGTTCCTCTGGAAGATGAACGTCTGGGACGCACAGCGGTGATCTGGAATATGACATATTCAGTAATCCAAAACAATGATAAGGAAAGACTCATGGCCATGAAGAATTAAAACATTGAGAAACTCACTTGTGGATCAAGGTGCTGGCATTTGCCAACAAGAACAGGAAAGCCAGCGAGAAAATCAGGGTGTGACAAATTAAAGTAAGGAGGTGATATTGAAGCAACTCAAAGAGAATCCAAATCACAGTCGCAGTTCCCAGTACACTGGCTGAGATCTTCTTGTTCCTCCACAAGAGCACATCAGCAGCTGTACCAAACAACAATTGAATCCAGGGACCAAAACACATGAACTAAATAGGTAAAGAATTTGCTATTTCCCAACATTGTACTGTCAAGTCCTCAGTGTTTACAATACAGATCAAGAGTAGAACGCCAAAGATTCCTTCTTTCTGCCCTACAGCTAGGGAGCTCTCGTAAAGATTAAAGCCCGTTTTTATGAATCCTATTAGTAGTATACATTTTGCAACAGACATACTAGAGATGTCCGCCCCCGCGCACGCGCGTGTTTATATGACTTCAAATAAATCCCAATGTGCGGAACTATCCGAAAGTATATTCTGGTTCGTGGATAAAAATAAATAATAATAAATAAATAACAGACATAAATGAAACCGCTCAAATGCCAGAATTTGAATAGGATAAAGGATTGAAAATGTAATCAATTAAAACAAGAAACTTTCACGTTCCAATTGGCTTCCATCAGATCGGGAAATATTGTACAGGAGGAATTCAGATTAGAAGCAAAAGCATCATGGCATTATGTATTGTACATTACGAGTAAGATCTCAAGCTAAAAAATAAGCAAGCACAGCTATATCAAGTAGCTAATCTAATCATAGATCATCTCAATAAGGCTGAAACTCGTAGATCAGAACAAAACACATGACACTCAAATTTAAAGATAAATGAACAATACGAAGAGGCAGAGAAAGACAGGCGTAGAGTCCTAGTAGCCATACGTTTACCGCCGCCGAGGACCTCGTGGACAGGTTTCTCTCTTCCAAAGAGCCGATTAATCTTAGCTTTGACCTCCTCAGTCTTAAACACTTCATCCTCTTTTTCTTTACCTTTCGTCTTCGCCTTCTTCTCATCTTCGGAATCAGAAAAAGAAGAAGATGACGAAGAATCGTCATCGTGGTGAAACTTATCAGCGATCCTCTCCATCAACGATTCTTCGTGATGATCACGCTCGCCTGTCGAAGTAACTGTGTTTTCGCCATTGTCCGACATGTAGAAACCCTTGAAAATGCTAAACCCCAAAATCAAAGACCAGGGAGGGAGAACCGGAGAAGTTAAGCGGAACTAGATCGAGGGCAAAAAGTCATCGGCCCGATGGAAACGAAAGTGAACTGAGGAGAAAGGTTCTCGGGGTCACGTGATAGAGGGACTTTGATGAGGGCTCACATTACAAGGTAAATGGAATTCGAGATATATTTTTGGGTAATTATTTGAAAAGGTGAAATAATTATTTTTATATTTTATATACCTTAAAATAATATTCATGTTAAATATAAACTTAAACTAAAATAGATATTTTTTAATACTTATATTAATAATATACAATAAGAAAAAATTATTTATTCTTATCATTTTTATACCATACTAAGCGAGTTATAAATATTTCGGGACAAACTTTTATATAAAAATTGTGGTGATTTTTTATTTATTATTTTAAAATATTTATATATTTTATTATTGTAATGTTACAAGGCAAATGTTACAAACTTTTTGGTGAATACTTTCTCTAAAATAATTTATCTTTTCAAACAACTATAATAAATATCTATTTTAGAATCAATTTTATTTTTTCTATAAGGGTTTGTGTCATTGCCCCATATTCCCTTAAGTCTGCAAGCATATGAATGTCGTAATAGCTAGCAATACAAGAGAGTATATTAAGGGGCTTCGGTGTTAAATATTGATTTCTATTATTTTTTTTACTATCTAAATAAAATAATTAAAAATGATGGACGATAATGATTGTAATACCCCAAAATTTTCGAAAACATATATTTTAATAAATTACTTTTATTTGGAATAAAATTGCTTTAAGATTATTTATTTTAATTATTTTATGGATTTTGGAGTATGTAAATTTGGATAAGAGTATTTAATAAATTAAAAATAAATATTTTGCTATTTATCATATTATTTTATTTGAATAATTTCCCAAACTAATATTTTACCAACTTTATCCTTTTTAAATTAATATTTTAGATTATAATGAATTAAATTCTTTAAATTAAATAATTTACCAAGAATATTATATTTTATGATTTTATAAACTAAATTAAATTATTTTTCCTATTTTTCCATTCCCCTTTTTACCCTTTTTCCTCTTTCTTCTTTTCTTTTTTCTTTTTCCTTCCTCCCTCGGGCTGCCTTGCCAGGCCAGCCCTCTCCCCCGCACGATTGGGCCAAGCCCGCTCCCCCAGCCCTGCTCCTCCCTTGCGCACGCCCGTCTCCCAGCCCGCCTCCTTCCGTTATTTTTCCCCCTGGACCGGCCGGCTCCCTCCTTTTCTGCGCCGATCCAGCCGCCCGCCATCCCTTTCTTCTTCCTTCTCCCACGCCCGACCTGCTCCCGTCGCCATGCCAGCCTACAACTGCGGCCGCCTGCCACCACAACCTGCTCCCTCTCCCTCTCTCTCTTCCCCCGTCGTTTTCCTTCCCTTTTCGAGCCAAACCAGCCCTGGACCACCGCCTCGCATGCTCTCTCCCTTTCCTTCTTCTTCCCTCTTTCTCCCCTACCACCCGACCACCACCTGCCACTTGCAGCACCGATCGCCGGCCATCCCTGCCCCTCTCTTCTCCCTCTTATTTTTCTCCATCCCACCAGCCCTTCATTACCACATTTTTTCGAGCCTATCATCCCCTTCCCGAGCTCCCTCCTCTCTCTTTTCTCCTCCTCCCATTCGCTCCCCGTTCTTCTTTTTCGGCCGCCCTCCGCCGCTCGAACCACCAAGCCCAGCCCCTGCGCCGCCTTCTGCCACCGCCTACTACCACCCTGCACCACCACGCCGCCCCTCGAGCCCTACACTCCCTCCCTTCTCGACCCCTTTTCTTTTCTCTCCAGTTTTCCCCCTTACCGCCGAGCCACCTGCAACCGCCGCTTCCGCCGTCGTCCGGCCACCTCTGCCGCCACCCAACCCACCGTTCGACACCCTGCAACCCCCTCTACAACCGCCACGCCTTAGTTGGCCGAAACCAACCCTTGCACCCCTCCATTTTCCCCTCTCCTTTTCCTTCCTTCACAACCCCTTTCCCTCGACCCATCTTGGTAGCCAACTTCGCCGCCTCTCCGCCGCCGTCTCCGCCGCCTTGAGCCGCCGTGAAACCACCCTTAGCCTCCACCTACAACCTCTCTTCACTTCTGCACCATTCCCCTGCCTTGAAACCCCCCCAACCACCTTCTTTTCTAGCCTAAATACCCTAACCCGAAAATAATGGATTTTTCTCCCTTCACCCTCTTTGAGCCCTTTTCTCCCCATGATTATGCATGAAACTCACGCTGCTCATGCAGCGTGAGCTCCCCCTTATTTTGAAACTCATTTGGTTAAGTTTTGAGGTATATCCATATTTAATTAAAGTGTATTATTATTAAATAAATTTGTTTTATAAAGTTTTATCCTTTTTTAACTTCTTATTTCTAACATAAAAATAATGGATATTATTTTAGGTGTGGAGTTGCTAATTATGCTTGGTAAGATTTGATATCTTGCGGGATTAAGGTAACCGTTAATCCTCCCTTAAATATATGGAAAAACGTATGCTAGCACATTTAGGGTTTAGTATGATTTTATGCATGTTTTGTATGCTTAGCATGATATGTATATGGTTTCTTATATTGTTTGATAAAAAGAAAAAGCATGATAACTTTTGTGCCATATGTAGGTATGTTAAATAAAGAAGGAGTTTGAATATGGATAGAAATGTTAAATGCCTGTTTATGATGTATCATGTTGCTAATGCATGAATGATGTTATTGTTTAAGGGTATTATAGTGATTATGCTTATGAGGTATATAAATCAATGTGTGTAGTTTCCAATGAGTATTATGTTGAAAAATGACAAGTTGGTGGACTTAGATGATAAAAATGAAGTATTAATATCATTATTTTATGTAGTGTTAACAAATTCATAGAAATGTTGAATAAAGGGGTTGAGTGGAAATTTTATAAGTATCGATCGTGTCTTATAAAGTATTATGTTTTTTATTGTTATGTATGCATATCTCATTATTTATATGTGTAGCTTGCATTATGTGCCGTATGCGGGCCTGTTTTTAAGTGTGGTATTAAAGGGTTACTCAGTACCGTAGTACTGAAGGGATTCCCTTCATGGGGCCCCTGCCTATTCAATGGGCAGTGCCCTTGCAGGTGTTTTCAGGTGCTACTCAAATGGGTTACGGGAAGGAGAGTAAGGAATTTTCCGGTATCGTTAGCTTTTCTCTTTCTCATTTAAATTCTTGGTTTTAAATATTAACGTTATTAAAGTAACCACCATTGGTGGATTTTATTCCTGTAAACGATTTGATGCGCTACTCTGATTTATGAGTGTTGAATTTCTTTCAGAATGTATTTTACTTTCCTTAGCCTTAGCACTTGGTATTGGAACGGTATGAGTGAACCGGTCTGGTACTAAGTGTGGCGGTAATACTTCCCAAAATTCACATTTTATTTATCTGCTTCCGCGATTATCTTAAATAAAACGAAATTTTTCAGTAGTGAATTTTAGGGGTGTTACAATGATAGATAAATAAAATGAAAAAAAATGATAGAGAATACTAATTACAAATTTAATCAATTAGAAATAATTTTAAGATTGAACTTCAATTATGATTTCCATGTATATTAATAAATCAACTAGTCATGTATCAAATTATTCAATACGTTAGGAACAATTAGCCTAATATAATCTTTAGTCTCTCTCAACAAATAGAAATTCTGCTCAATTACATCTAGCAAACTATTTTTATTGCGATAAACCTTATTAAGAACAAGTTAATTCAATCACTTTCTGAGAAATGCTTATATACTTTTGTGAGTTGTTAATCTCCATTCAATGTCTAAGTTATGGTGTTAATTAAAATATTTCAATTCTAATCAACAACTTAATTGGAATAACATAGTAATAAGTTGTTCTCACCGTAATTAATTAAATACTAGCAATTGAATAATGCAATTTGAAGAATTCTGACAATTATTGAATTAACTCATCAAATCAAAAATGAAATTGAAAAACAAATGACTACTCAACCATAATTGAAATAAGTAGCACAATTAGATTAGTAAGCATAAATGAAATTGAATAAAGAGATAGATTAGAAAATAGAACCAATATTGAAGATGATGAAGCATTGATCGCCGAATGCAAACAATTACAAAATCTAAATCAAAACTAAATTGTAATATAGAATGTGTTTTTGGATACAAGCTTTTAAGAGAGAAATAATGGATGCCCCCTTGATCTCATGACTCTACGGATATATAGGCCTTATCCCTCTTCTTTTCTTTTTTAAATGTAAAGAACGTAGTGGGATTTTAATAACTTATTTTTGCAAATGAAACATGGCTAATTTTTTGGAAACATTAAAGTGTGATGGGACAGTTTGAGGACTGCTACAAAGAAAATGAAATAGATCATTAATTTGGACCAATATGTAGTGGAAATCTTGATTGAAGAGAGAAATCGAATCAATCCTTCTATAAAACATCCATGGTCATCGATTTTAACCACAAGAGGAAAAAAAGGACTCCAAGGTCAAACAAGCATAGGTAGGATGATGTTGGATGACAAAATGATCTCAGCCAATTTTTTCAAATAGATATGACATCATGAAGAAAACCTAATAAACTAACGCATTCATATCAAAGTACTGGGTACTCAACATCCCTCACTTGAATTGTTTATCATACTTGATTTTTTTGGTCATCATTAGTGAATTGCATATGGTATTCATTAACCTCATGAGATAAGGTATTTGGGAAATGTCAAACCTTCTTAGATGATATAGTTGCATTCATCGGCCATTTAGGAATTAATAAAACAATGAACCCTCAAAATCAATTAAAATTACTAAATTATAGTAATAATTTATAATAAAAAAAACTTCATTTTTGAATTATATGTGCTAAAAATGTATCAATTAGGGTTCTTTAGTGAATAAATAAATTTGAAAATTAGAATTTTTATTTGCACATGGATGTTTAAAAAAACATAATCATAATAAAGAAGAGAACTATAAGAAGTTGTATAATTAAAACTAATAACAAAGAATTAAGAATAGAACTTGAGAGTGGGGGAAGAAGTTTGGAAACCAATTGGTGTAGAATTTTAGAGCAAGAAATAAAACCCTTTCTAGTTGAAGAGTTGCGATGGTGGTGCTCAATTTTTCAATCGGTTGATAGAGCTAAATTCCTTACCCAGTGAGCCTAATGAGGAGAAAGGCTTCATGAGATCAGGATAGTGTCCTGCTAGATTTAGAGATTTAAAAGGAAGCCGATTTCATTCATGCCCATGTCCAATTGTTAAAATGTGACATAACAATTACAATACACATAATATAATTAGTTAGCAGAGAGGGAGTATAGTAATGATAGATAGGACATGAGGTTGGGCCTAACTTCATAGTCTGTATCAATACTCCCCTCTAAGAAGATCCTTGTCCTCAAGGATCATAGTCCAGAAATTTGGCCTTCAAATCCTCGTAATACTCCTATGTAACATCCTTAGGAGTGCCATTTGTCCATTGAACCATAACCTAAGTTGTCGTTGAATTGTCATTCTTAACAAAGTGCCTATCCAAGATTGCATATGGAACATATAACAGGTCACTAATTGTCTAATAAGAAGGAAAAGTCATGTGAAAAATGTGATTGCCATTCTTCTTCTTCAAGATGGAGATATGAAAGATTAGATGAACAGAGGACTATGGTGGGAGTGAGATTTTATAAGCTAAAGAGCCAACCTTATCTAGAATCTAATAGGGTCTATATTACCTTGGAGATAGCTTGTACACATCACGATGTGCTAAGGAATGTTGCATGTATGTCTAGAGTTTAACATAAACTCGAAACACTCTCTTTGATTTGTACGTATTAGCTTATTGCCTCATTCTCTCCTTTTCCTTGTTAAGGTGGTGTTGGAGTATTTAAAGGATGGTTTCCCTAGCCATGAGAGATATATCAATTGCTTCCACCATTGAGTCCCTTGGAAAGTAAGGTAAATGGATAAGGGATGGTTGGCTAAACAAGATCTCATAGGGTGTGGCATGAGTTGTTGAGTAGAACATGGCATTGTACCATAATTTAGCCAGGGAATCCATTTTCTGTATTTAGCATGGTAGTCACCTATCATACATATAAGGTATTTTTCCAAGCACTTGTTTAACACTTCTAATTAATCATCTATTTGAGGATGATAGGATGAATACAATTGTAGCTGAATGCTTTATTATTTGAAAAGTTTCATCCAAAAGGTACTTACAGAAATGGGATCTCTATCATTTGTAATGCTTTGTGGCAATCCATGGAGCCAATAAATTATGTCTAGGAATCTTTCAGCTACCATCGATATAGTATAGGGATGACTTAAGGCAATAAAATGGGCATATTTACTCATTCAATCAATGAACACCATAACCACATCTTTACCATGATACTTTGGGATCTCCTCTATAAAAAACATATCAATTTTCATTGATACAATTGTAGAAATAAGCAATAGTTGTAAAAGCCTAGGTTGTACCCGAGTTTCATACTTATTTCTCTAGCAGATATCACACTCACAAATATATTCCCTAACCTTCCTCTTTATGCCTTTCCAGTACATTAGAAATAAAAACCTCTTATAGTGGCCTCAACATTAGAATGCCCACCTTGTAGTATGTCATGGTATAAGGATATTAACTTCTACTAAAGGTTCAAATCATTTCCTATCACTAACCTACCTTTCCTCTTAAGCATTCCCTAAGAGTAGGTGTTATTTGGAAAGATTTGAGAGTCTTACTAGAGAGATTCCATAATCTTATTGAGGTATGTATCACTATCCTAGCTTACCTTAACCATTTTTGGTAGACCATAGTGTATTGTTAATAGGGTCATAACACCTTCAAACCATATTCCCAAGAGAGAGCATCAACTACTATGTTCTACTTTCCTTTCTTTTACACTATATGATATTCGAAAGGCATCAAGTTAGCTAACCACATTTGTTAGAAGGTAGTGGTGAGCTTCTGGTCTAAGAATTACTTCAAGGGTTGGTGGTATCATCTTCTGGTAAAGTGTCTCCCCCTAGGTAATGAGCCTAATTTTCCATCACAAAGAGGATCGCCAACATTTCCTTCCCATACAGTAACATACCCTGATGGGTGGGTGAGAACGTTTTGATGATATAAGCTGAATGATGGCCTTCTTGAATTGGCATTACTCCCATTCCCACTGATGTTGCATCAGCCTCTATGATAAATTCCATAGTAAATTTAGGCAATCCCAAGACAAGTGTAGTAGTTAGGGCTAACTTTAGCTCATCAAAATCCTCCTAAGCATCTTCTAACCATACAAACTTACACTTCTTTAGTATGTTTGTCAAGGGCTTTGTGATTATCCTATAAATATAAACAAACCTCCTATAGTAGTCAGTAAGACTTAGGAACCCCCTTAGTTGGGTCAAATATATGGGAATAGGTCAAGCTTGGAAATCCTTGACCTTCTATGGATTTGTAGAGAAGCCCTTTCCAAATATTATATTACCAAAGTACTCTAAGCTCATATCCCTAAATATGCACTTATCCTCCCTAGCATGAAACTTCTGCTGCAATAGAATCTTAAGAGTGAGCTTCACATGAGTCAAGTAAGATGTTTGATCCTTTTTATAAAATCATATATCACTGGGAAAAAAAACTAGAATGAACTTACACAAATAATGTTTGAAAACTTGATCCATAAGGGCTTGGAAGGTTGAGGGAGCATTAGTCAACCTAAGTGGCATAACCAAGTACTTATGATGCCCCTCATGTGTTTTCGAGGTAGTATTAGGAATATCTAGAAGGTATATTCTAAGTTAGCGGTAACTCAATTGGAGGTCAAGTTTAGAAAAGTAACTAGCCCCTTGCAGCTCTTCCAACAATGCCCCAATAACAAGTATTGGAAATTTGTCCTTGATAGTATGTTTATTAAACTCTCTATAATCTACACAGAGACTCAAGCTATTGTATTTTTTTTCTTAACTAAGACAATAAGGGAATAATATAGGCTCAAACTAGGTTGTATTATACCGGCTTACAGTATCTCTTATATTAACCTCTCAATCACATCCTTTTGGAGGAAATAATACCAATATGACCTGAGATTCATAGGTCATTACCTTGCTTTAAGGGAATGCAATGATCATGAGACCTAATAAGAGGAAGGTCTATAGGTACCACGAAAACTTCCAAAAAAATTTATAAAACTTGTTTCAAGCCTAGATGTTGATTCGAGGTTTTTTCTCCAACTGCAGGGTCAAGAAATTGAGTTGATTTACCCCTTTTTCATCCAACCTTAGAGAGCATATATGGATCACTTTATGTTCTACACTATTAACAATTGCCTTGTTCACTCCCCTACCCTTCAATAGTCATTTCTTTCCAAGTTTAAATCCTCTTAAAAAACTCCCCATATCCTATATTATACATTCCGTGTAAAACTGTTGGAGGCCCCATGTAATAAGTCCTAAGGTAAATGACCATTGAATCCCCAATACCACCTCTCGTGCCCCTAAGGGAAGGATCATAATGTCTGCTTTAATTTCATGGTCAGATAACTTTCATCTCAAATCCTTGTTAAGGAATGTATTGTGGATCTCACTTCCAGACATCACTGCAATAGTAAGAGGTTGGGTAGGAGTCATAGGGAACCCTAGCTACTTAGACAATTGTATATTAATGAAATAATGGGCGGATCCACTATCAATAAGTATGCTCATAGCCATATTCTTGAATTTTATTTTCACTCTTATAGTTTGATATGTGGGAAATTCGCTTAAGGCATGCATAAAAACTTGGGAGGTGTCATCAGGGGTTTGGTTTATTTATGCCTCATCCATGTCTACCCTATCACCCTTTTCCTTAGCATTTGTGAAGAATATTCATCTCTTAAAGCATCTATGACTAGATTGTAATTTCTTAGTGCACCGATAACTTTTATTTTGAGTATGTTTGGAATCCATTTCCTCTTAAGATGATATTCGGAGGCTTCATCCTTGTGGAACCTTGATGTTTCATCTAGAGTAAGGGGTAGGTTTAGGTATATAGCTGGCTCTTTTGTGATAACTGAAATACCCCAAAATCCTAATTTAAGAAATTATGTTAAAATAGGGATTTATTAGGGAAATTAATTAAATAAATTATTTTATTAAAATAAGGGAAAGTATTTAAGGCAAAATCAAGAGGAAAATAATAAATAATTTAATTACAGAAAGTTTGGGTGTTTTGCTAATTAAAATAGAATTTAGGAAAAATTATTCAAAATATCCTAATTAATCTAAAAAGGAAATTTAATTATTATTTTACTAAACTATATTATTTTAAATATTCCAAAAACACCAAAATACTCAAATACCTCAACCCACCTATTTTTTCTTTTTTCTTTTTCTCTTTTCCTCCCTTTTTTCCTTTTTCTTTCCTTTTCCTCCTTCCTCATTTTCTTTTTTTTTTCTTCCTTCCCTCAGGTTGGGCCTACGCCCCTCGGTACGGCCCAACCTACCATTCTTTTTTCCTTCGCCCAAACGCTTTGTCCCCTCCTTTTCTTTTCTTTCATTTTCTTTCCTCGACCAGCAAGCCCACCGAATTGTCTTCTTCCACCCCTAAAGCTCCTCTCCTATGCAAACCTGCAACCCTGCCACCACTACTCCTTCCTCTACCACCAACCGCCGACTAGCCTGCACCCTCCTCTCTCTCCTCGTTGCTTTCCTTTCCTTTTTTGACCCCAACCAACCGCACATCTCCCCTTCACATGTGCCCTCCCTTTCCTTTTCTTCTTCCCTGACCTAACCTACCCCTACCATTTGCAGACTTGTATAGGCCTGCCACCATAGGGTGGTGACCCTGCCATACCTGCCCTCTCTTTTCCTCTTCCCCCTCTATCATTTACACCTCCATTTTCCTATAAATACCCCATACCCGACCGTTAATTGAGCTCCCTTTCCTGCCTAGAAAACTCACCCTCCTTGCGCCACCGCCACTTTAGACGCCTCCTCCGCAACCGTCGCCAGTGCCACCTCCCGAAACAACCGCCAAAACCCTCCTTGCATCACCCTCCACCAAACCACACCACTCACCACATATAATTCCTCTTGCACAAGTCACCTCAGCTGTGACAAATTGGCTACCCAAACTGCCAATTCTCCACCATCACCAGTCGTCGTTGCTGCGGCGCCCGGTTGATGCTCGCTTTATCCACTGTTGTGCGTCACTACTGTGGGCGGCTGCCGGTGCTTTTGGCGTCAACGGCGATGGTCGTCGGTCGTCGCTGGAGGAGCAGGGACAGAAGGTTGGGGCTGCGGTTGGGTTCTGGTGCAGAGGTCAGGGGAGTCGGGAAACAGAAGAAGAGAAAAGGGAAAAGGAAGATGGGGGTCGGGGGACTCAGGGCACTCGAAATTAGTTTTTTTTTCAAATATAATTATAAAATAAAATTTTAAATATCTAAAATTATTATTGAAAGATTTTATCTAAAAGTTATTCAACAAAAATTATTTTGTAAGAATCCGAAAACAGGAGAAAATTATTAATTCATAAATAAGCTCAGAAAATATTTTTAATTTAAAAATTCCCAAAAATATTAACGATTTTCAAAAACAAATAAATTTAAAGCCGGAAATATTTTTTACGGATAAAATCATTAAAATAACTTTTAGATTATCTTACACCCAAATAACCAAAACTAAAATTATTGTCTGGTAAAAATGAAAAATGAGAAGAAACTTTTAAATATTTTAAGTAATCAATTAAATATAATATACAATAAAAATCTAATATTTTTACATGTAAAATTTATAAATGCTTAAAGCAATCAAATATAATACTACCAAAACTTATAAATATCTTTATTATTTACCTTTGTAAAAATAAAACACATATAATATTCTTATTTCATTTATCTCTACTAGTGATCTTATGATTGTATTGTATCTAGTATGTACAATGTAATAAATGATAATTATACATTGTATATTCTTGTTATGCTCACCTTTATTTTATAAAATTATCTTTTTTTAAGTAATCAAATATTTTAAGTAATCAATTAAATAAAATATACAATAAACATCTAATATTTTTACATGTAAAATTTATAAATGTTTAAATCAATCAAATATAATACTATCAAAACTTATAAATATCTTTATTATTTACCTTTGTAAAAATAAAACACATATAATACTCTTATTTCATTTATCTTTACTAGTGATCTTATGATTGTATTTTATCTACTATATATACAATGTAATAAATGATAATTATACATTGTTTATTCTTGTTATGCTCACCTTTATTTTATAAAATTATCTTTTTTATGTAATCAATTAAATATAATATACAATAAACATCTAATATTTTTACATGTAAAATTTATAAATGTTTATAGCAATCAAATATAATACTATTAAAACTTATAAATATCTTTATTATTTATCTTTGTAAAAATAAAACACATATAATACTCTTATTTCATTTATCTTTACTAATAATCTCATGATTGTATTGTATATAATATATACAATGTAATAAATGATAATTATACATTGTTTATTCTTGTTATGCTCACCTTTATTTTATAAAATTATCTTTTTTAAGTAATCAATTAAATATAATATACAATAAACATCTAATATTTTTACATGTAAAATTTATAAATGTTTAAAGCAATCAAATATAATACTATTAAAACTTATAAATATCTTTATTATCTACCTTTGTAAAAATAAAACACATATAATACTCTTATTTCATTTATCTTTACTAATAATCTTATGATTGTATTGTATCTAATATATACAATGTAGTAAATGATAATTATACATTGTTTATTCTTGTTATGCTCACCTTTATTTTATAAAATTATCTTTTTTTAACTAATCAAATATTTTAACTAATTTATTAAATATAATATATTATAAACATCTAATACTTTTACTTTTAAAATTCATAAATGTTTAAAGAAATCAAATATAATACTATTAAACTTATGAATATCTTTATTATTTACCTTTGTAAAAATAAAACACATATAATATTCTTATTTCATTTATCTTTACTAGTAATCTTATAATTGTATTGTATCTAGTATTTACAATGTTATAAATGATAATTATACATTATATATTCTTGTTATACTCACCTTTATTTTATAAAATTATCTTTTTTTAAGTAATCAATTAAATATAATATATGATAAACATCTAATATTTTTACATGTAAAATTTATAAATGTTTAAAGCAATCAAATATAATACTATTAAAACTTATAAATATCATTATTATTTACCTTTGAAAAATAAAACACATATAATACTCTTTTTTCATTTATCTTTACTAATAATCTTATGATTGTATCTAATATTTACAATGTAATAAATGATAATTATACATTGTTTATTCTTGTTATGCTCATCTTTAGTTTATAAAATTATCTTTTTTAAGTAATCAAATATTTTAACTAATTAAGTAAATATAATATATTACAAATATCTAATATTTTTACTTTTAAAATTTATAAATATTTTAAGCAATCGAATATAATACTATTAAAACTTATAAATATTTTTATTATTTACCTTTGTAAAAATAAAACACATATAATATTCTTATTTCATTTATCTTTACTAGTAATCTTATTATTGTATCTAATATATACAATGTAATAAATGTTAATTAATTTTACATTGTATAATCTTATTTTGATCATCTTTATTTTATAAAATTATCTTTTTTTAAGTAATTAAATATTTTAATTTATCAAATAAATTATAATCAGTGATAAATATCTTTGTTTGATTCAAAGCACAATATTTTTTATTATTAAAATTTATAAATATCTTTACTATTTATTTGTGAAAATAAAGCGCATTTAATATTTTTAATTCTTTTATCTGCAATATTAATCTTATGATTGTCTGTCTCTAATATTTATGATTTATGAAATGATAATTTCTTAGGCTCGAATATGAGTAAACCCGTCAAAACTCGACCCATTAAGTTAACCCGTAACTAATTGAATTCAACCCGTCAAATTGTATGAAATGAGTCAAATGACCCCACCCCACTCATCAATTTAACTCGAAACAACTCGAACATAACTAACCCGTCATATTATATTATTACATGAAAATATGAAATGACCTGAACCAGCCGAAGCCACCTACTCACGTGAACTAGAAAATGATCTGAAACCAACCCGACCCTAGTCACCCAACCACCAGTCAAGTTAACCCGAAATTATCCGAATCCGAGTTTTCTTAACTCGAATAGTCGGACCTAACCTGACCCAACAAATTAACCCGAAATGACCCGGAACCGAAATGACCCGACCCGAAACCGACCCGACCCGACAATTGACCTGAAATGACCCGACCCAACAAATTGACCCGAAATGACCCGAACTATTAATGACCCGACCCGACCCGCACCCGACCCGCACCCGACCCGCAATAGTCAAATGACCCGCTATGACCCGACCCTTTAATGACCCGACCCGCTATGACCCGACCCGAACCCGACCCGCCCGACCCGATTGCCACCTCTAATAACCGCCCCTCGCGCCTACGTGCGCCACCTTTCCTGCTGTAGCCACCACTCTCCCTACCTTCCAAAACACCCACCTAAGCCTCCTCTACCTCCCATACCTTTCTTTATCCTTGTCTCCCTCTCCTTCACCCTTCCTCCCCCTCCACCACCTTCGGCCACCACACCAACCATCGCATGTGTTGTCCCTTTGGCTACACCATAACCACCATTCCAACCCTCTCAAGCTAGAGCATCCACCACCACCACAACCATAACCACCATCTCACTCCCCCTATTCCAGTCTAGAAACCCAAATTTTCACCTTCTTTTCCTCCATCGCTGCCGCTGTCGCCTACGCCTAGTCACCACCAACTCTAGGTTGTGCCCTAGCCTCTCCAATCCTTGAATATTACTAATGTAGTTGTTATTAATTTATTAGTATTAATATCATTAATATTAATATTAATATTATTATTATTACTATTTTTATTATTATTGTTAGTATCATTATTATTAGTATTATTATTATTATCATTATTAACTTCGGCATATTACTACTAGTATTATTATTATTAATAGTTGAACCATTATCATCATCATCATCATCATCATCATCATCATCATCATCATCAGTGTTGTTGTTGTTGTTGTTGTTGTTGTTGTTAACTTGGGAACTATTATTACTAATGTTAACATTAACATGATCATTTGAACCCTATCATTTCTATTAATAAGATATGAAGTATTATGATCATTATTATTATTAATAATATTATTATTATGATCATTATTATTATCACTGTTAATATGAAAGCTATTATCTTTAGTAATATAAATATTACTAATAATACTTTAACATGGACCGATATGACTACCAAGACCTATTTTAGCTAATAATAGTATGATTAGCTACTTCAAGAATAATACCCTATTTTTACTTATAAAACTACTATTATCATTATTAACCCTAATATTAGGTTATGATAAGGGTAAGGTAGGAAATAATGGTAATTTTGGTCAGAGGGAAGTTAACCCTGGTGTTTCCCTCTTATAGGTGGATCAATTCAAAACCCTAAGGAGGCATAAGAGCATGCTCCAAGCCCCGTATCATATTAGGTAAGGATACGGTTAAGGCTTTTTGTGTGTGAAAATGTGCTATGTGTGTTGTTTTGATGTGTGTGCTTTATATATTATATTATCATGTTCTTGTAGCGCAACTTGCCAAGCATGGAACCAAGGTAAGTTACACGTGTTTATGATATATGTAATGTGATGTTATTACTTGTACTTAAACTGTGCTTATGTAATAAGGTCCCTTATGACATGCATGATAGGAAATTCTAAGTAGTATGATGTGGTTATGAGAAAAATGAAAAAGAATGAGGAAAGTGAGTTGACTAGAGAATGGTCATGATGGCCTAATTATATTATGACCTATGGGGGGACAAAAGGAGGAATGATGGGAATAAATTAAGGAAATGGATCAAAACATGCATGGAGAGTCTAAGGTTTGCATGATATGAATAGCCTTTGCATGGGGATGACTTTTACGTGGGAAAAGTTGATTTGAGGATTAAAGAAGGTAAGGGAAGAATTGGTAGGGTGATTTGAGTATGTATATAAAAAATAATATGTGGGTTGATGTAAGGATGCATGAGAGATTTGACTAGGGTCTTGGGAGAAACCCTAAGTGAGAGAAATATGTGTAAGGAAGGGAGAACTAATGGAAATGGTTAGAATGAGGAATAAAAGATGAGAGGGGTGTCATATGGAGGAAAAGTTAGTCAAGTGAGAATAATGTATTTAGGTGTTGAGTGAGTGACATGAAAGAAAAGAGAAGTACTAGTGTAACACCCCAAAATTCACTATTTTTTTAGAACGAAAGCAATTAAATTAAAACCTATTAATTTAGGGATGTTACCGCCACATTTAGTTCTAGACCAGTTCACTCTAACCGGTCCTTGTACCCAGTGCTAAGGCTAAAAGGAAAATAATAGTCAAAAAAATAAAATCTAAACAAGACTACAAATAAGCATTAAATAGTTATGAGATGAAACTCAGAGTGCGAAACCAAATAGTCATAATACAGTGCTTTGATTCAAAGTTACTAAGAAGGAAATGAGTTTACTGACGATAAAATTTATAACTTAAAAAGCTAGAAACAAATATGAAAATCATGATTGGAAAGTTCGGTCAAGCCATTCTCGATCCATGACCCAAGTCCAATTCAGCACTCAGCCCACCTGATGCCTCATGAATATCGAAGGCATCAAAATAAGTATCACCCACCTACACAAAGTTAGAAGGGCCCTCTACTCGTGGGAATGAGCAACACCCATGAAAGGGTGATTAGTACGCTACGTACCGAGTAAGGTAACCGTGCACTAAGATTAACATACAACAACATATAGTCCAACATGATAACATAATAGCATATGATCATTCAAGTAAATATACAGAGGTCCATTTATAGTCCGGATTAATAAATGAATTAATCTCTAATCAAAACCCATTTCACACCATGTCGTTTATCAATCCATGTGAGTACGGGAACCCCACTATTATAGCTGGTGGACCGGTCACATATAGGGCAACATGCACCTAACCACTATTATAGCCTGTGGATCGGTCACACATAGGGTGGGACGCCCTAACCACTATTCCTTACCAGTGGATTGATTTGGCTCCTACTCACATGGTGTTCCATTGTAAGTACTTAGTGTATTTTATGTGTCTTAGTAAACTCAAGTTTGGTTTATTGAGCTCGGGGTCTTCCACTATTATAGTTGGTCGGTCGGAAACACACAGGGTATAAAGCTCCCGACCACTATTATAGCTGGTGGATCGGCCACTTATAGGGTGGAACACTCTAACCACTATTCCTTACTGGTGGATCGGCTTAGACCCGACTCAATAATATTTCACTTTACATGATTAATGTCTTAAGTGTCTTATTCAGAATGTTAACCCTAGACATGCATGACTAACTCCCTCTACACTTATCCTCTAAAAGGACCCGTCCCACATCATCAGAATCATGCACCTCCTAACTTGGTCCAACACCCTTTCCTCCTTACTCTAACTCACACTAGAGCCCATCTCCCATGTATGTGGTTCAAGGTCCACTACTTTTCACCCCTAGTCCACTCACTGCCTCACTCTATACACATCATAACCCATAGAATTCATCCTCATCATCACACTTTACTCACCAAGTATACATGTGACCACGAAACCCTAAGTAGCCACACCAAACCCTAACTGACCACACCAAACCCTAGCTTGGTCTCCTATGCACCCTTATACTATCTCACATACTATTTTTCACCCAAAGTATTCTAACACTTCCATTACATTCCTCACACCCCAAGTCAACTTTCCATACGTAAAATTCACCCCCATGCAAACTTTACACATCTTATGCAAACCCTACAACTCTCACGTGAAACCCTAGATTCACCCATGCAAACCCTAGATCCATCCATACAAAACCCTAGATTCCTCCATACAAAACCCTAGATTCTTCTATACAAAACCCTATATTCTTCCATACATAACCCTAGATTCCTTCATACAAAACTCTAGATTCTTCCCTACATTACCTTAGATTCCTTCATGCAAAACCCTATATTCCTCCATGCAAAACCCTAGATTCTTCCACTCATGGTCATGAAACATTTAGGTCAACTCCACATCATTTCACTCTATATCATCATATTATATAACCTAGCATGCATGTCTTAAAGGGTCACATCATAATCATAGCTTATACATGTTTTACGCATGCCATAAAGTAACACATGAACATACCTCAACTCCAAGCCACACCACACATAAAATAGTTATAACAGTACCCATAAGATACATCACATAACATGACACATGGCATACAAAACACATTACATACATAAGGCCTTAGCTACACCATTACCTAATACGACACCAGTCTTGGAGCACGCTCCTACGCCTCCTTAGGGTTTTAATGGGTCTCTCCTATAAGAGGGAAAATCTAAAGATTAGATTCCCTCCTACTAAAAATACTATTATTTCCTAATTTATTCTAAGATTAGGGTTTTAGATAAAATAATAATATAATAATAATAACACTAACTACGTACTAATTTTGCTAAAGATAAAAGTAATAATAGTAATATTGTAAAAGATGATAATATAAGGTTTGAATGTTTTATCCTAATAATAATAATAATAATAATAATAATAATAATAATAATAATAATAATAATAATAATAATAATAGTATAATTTGAAATAAATGGTGAAATAAGGGCTTCGAATCTAATAATAATAATAATAATAATAATAATAATAATAAATACAAAAATAGTAATAATAATAACAACAACAACAATAATAATAATACTAATAATAGTATAAATCCAAAAATAATGTAAAGTAGGGTTTAGACCCTACTTTGAAATAATAATAACACTAATAATAATAATGATGATGATGATGATGATGATGATGATAATGAGAACACATAATAATAATAATAATGATAATGATAATAATAATAATAATAATAATAATAATAATAATATAACTGAACTAAAAATAGAATAGGGCTTCGGCCGTCAATAAGAATAAAAATAATAACATTACTAATACTACTACTACTACTACTACTACTACTACTACTACTACTACTACTACTACTACTACTACTACTACTACTACTACTACTAATAATAATAATAATAATAATAATAATAATAATAATAATATTTGAAATAATAGAAATATAATAAAATTAAATAATTAAAGCTTGTATAAATAGGTTAAAAGGGTTGAGAGGGTTTAGGGTTTCACCTTGGGTTGGTGGTGATAGGGGGCACCGGCGATGGTGCACAGCGGCGGCTACGGTAGCCGAAAAAAGAAAAGAAAAGAGAGATAGTTGAGTGTTGGGAAAAAGAGAGGGAGAAAGATTATGGAAGTTGGGGTATTTATGGTAGCCTAGATGGAGAGGGGTGGAATGAAGGTGGTGGCGTAGCCAAAGGTGTTAGCGCACAACGACGGCTGTGGTGGTCGAAAGGGGAGGAAAGGAAGAAAGGGATGAGGAGAGGGAGGAAGAGGAAAAGAAAGGTAGGGGAGGTAGAGGGAATTTTGCAGGGTAGTTTGGAAGGAGTAGGAGGTGGTGGTTATGACAGGAGGGGTGGCTAATGGTGGTGCGAAGGGAGGCGTAGGTGGAAGTGTGGTTGATTGGGAAGGAGACTTTGCACAGTCGGGGTGGCTTGTGTAGGGAAAATCAAGAGAGAAGGGAGGTATAGTTAGGTAGAGGGTGGTGGAGGGAGTGCTCTGGTGGGAGGCTTGGGTGGCGGTGTTGGTCGACGGCGATGGGACAGGTGTCTGATTGGGCAATGGTGCAAAGAGTTGATTTTTCTAGGTTCAAAGAAAAAAAATCGATTCTAGGGCTGGTAAGGGGGTATTTATAGGCTAAAGGAGGGGATAAGGTCGAAGGGAATATGGGAGGATAGGACATGTAGGTTAGGGTTCACCGGTGGCGACGGCAGGCCGACGTACGACTATGTTGTGGCGTGCAATTGACCAGGGAAAAAGAGGGGGATCGTGCGAGAAGAGAGGGAAGTAGGTTAGGTTAAGGTGACTGGCGAGTAAGGGGAGGAGGGAGGAGAGGAAACGACCCGTCAATGGGGCATGATCGGCGGCGAAAAACCAAGGAGTTGGGGTGTTGCAGGCTGCGACGGAGGAGAAGAAGAAGGAGGAAGAAGAAGGTGGGCGAACCGGGTAGTTGGGGAGAAAAGAAAGAAAAAGAAAAGGGAGAACTGGATCGAGGAAGGGGGAGAAGAAATAACGCGACATGCTAGGCCGCCAAAGGAGAAAGAAAAAAAAATAAAGGATTGGACCGCGGACAGACCCAAGTCGGGAAGGAGGAAGAAAATGAAAGAAGAAGAAGGAAAAAGGAAAAAAGGGAAAAAGGGAAAAAGAAAAATAGGTGGATTGGGTTTATTTAGATTATTTTGGTAATTTGAAATATTTAAAAATAATAATATTTAAATAAAATAATATTAAACTCCCTTTTTAGGCTAACTAGGTTCTCACCCGTGCGATGCACGGTGTATTAATATGAAACTATAAACTAATATTATAGTTTGACTATTTTAATATGTATAATAATAATAATCAATAAATATTAGTATAACATACCTCTACTAATAAGTAGATATATTATTGATAAAATTACATGATCATATTTTTTGAAAGACTTCCTTAAACACAACATTTATTGTAGAGTCACTTTTATTATTATGATCATCACATATAAGGATTTTCAAACCTCGACGATTTGTGACTCTAGAAACAGCAACGTATAATTGACCATGACTAAATACTGGATTTTTCAAAAAAATGCCAACGTTTGAAAGATATTGACCTTGACTTTTATTGATTGTCATTGCATATGAAACAATCAATGGGAATTGTCTTCGATTGAATTTGAAAGGTAATCTTGGATCAGACGGAGTCAGTGACATTCTTGGCAATAAAACTTTATGGCCAGCATTGCTTCCACCTAGGATTTTTGCTTCTACGACATATGATCCCAACCTTGTAATAACCATCCTTGTTCCATTACATAGACCAATGGAATGATCTATATTCCTCAATAACATGACAGATGTACCAATCTTCAAGTTCAACACATGATTGGGCACGCCAGAACACTTTATTGAATTTAAGAATTCTGGAGTGTGTAGATCTTGTAACAAATCATTATTTGAATCTGACATGCACGTCATATCTGAGCTCAAATACGTCTTCTGTTCTGCTGAGTTAATCGACAACATGTAATCATTTATGGATTCAACAATGTCAAGAGTAGGTGCTAATATTGATCTCCCTTGAAAAAACGTATCATCAATCATTTTTTCCTTGAATCCTGGATAGGTGCTTTCCACAATAGCCGCAATTGGATCACCACAATATTTCAATAAAATATCATTTGGAATTTTAACCGTTGCATGACCATCATTGGGACCTCCGATTACTCCATCTCCAATGCTAGCAATCCAATCTGAAAACTCTTTCAAATCAGCCGATTCATCAGTTGATCTAATATTTTGAAGCCTCATATTTTTAGTCAATCGTAAGACTTTACAGTCTCTCCATATGTATGAAGAGTTAATAGTTGCATGGACGATATCTTGCCGACTTCCCTTTGGAATGACTGGTAATATTTGTCTAAAATCTCCACCAAGAACAATCGGTTTTCCTCCAAACGGCTTATTACTACTTGATTCATTTGTGAATCGCAAAATATCCCTCATGGTTTTGTCCAAAGCTTCAAAACAATATCTATGCATCATTGGAGCTTCATCCCAAATCATGTTATCACCTAATCACATAATATAATAACAACATAAAGATTTTATTATTATCAATTGTTCCGATTAATCTAACATGTATCAATTCCTTAGCCAAATTATTTTTATTGTTATTAATATTAACACATTAACAAATTAATTATAGAGTATTATGGATAATATTATTGAAATAATCAATGACCATATCTATTTAAGTTTAATTATCTAGGGTAACTAATATTAAAATTAAATAGAAATATAAGTCCTGTAATATTTGTACAATATTATAACAATTCAATAATATTGTATGTTAAGGTACATCTCAGGCATATTTTTGTAACTATTATCTAATATAATTTGCATAACTTAATTTTTTGTATTCCCAAATATTTTATTGTATTTTTTATTTATTTTGTTTAGAATTTTATATCAAAAGTCAAAAATTTATAAGTTTTTAAAAGTATGGTCGTTTAATACGATAGCATATCATGTTATCACCTAATCACCTAATCACTTAATATAATAAGATTATTATTATTTCAATATTATCAACTAATCATCTAGTATGTATCAATTTCTTAAACAAATTATTTTTATTGTTAGTAATATTAACAAAAATATTTTTATTGTCATTAATATGAACACATTAACGAATTAATTAAAGAGTATTATGGCTAATAATATTGAAATAATAGATGACCATATGTATTTAAGTTTAATTATCTTGGGTAACTAATATTAAAATTAAATTTTTATATAATTCCTATAATATTTATACAATATTATAACAATTGAATAATAATTTTTTATAATTTTTTTTTATTTTTTTTAGAATTTTATATCAAAATTCAAAAATTAAAATTTTTTAAAAGTATGCTCTTTTAATAAGATATAGCAGATCATGTTATCACCTAATCACCGAATCACTTCATTTAATAAGAGTATTAATATTTGAATATTATCAACTAATCATCTAGTATGTATCCATTCCTTAAAGAAATTTTTTTTTTGTTATTAATATTAACCAAAATATTTTTATTGTCATTAATATGAACACATTAACGAATTAATTAAAGAGTATTATGGCTAATAATATTGAAATAGTAGATGGCCATATGTATTTAAGTTTAATTAACTTGGGTAACTAATATTAAAATTAATCATCTAGTATGTATCCATTCCTAAAACTATATAATTTTTTTGTTATTAATATTAACACATTAACACATAAAAGGAAAACATAATTAAAAAGTATCATGGATAATAACATTGCAATTATCGATGACCATATCTATATAATTTTAATTATATTGGGTAACTAATAATAAAATTAAATAGAAATATAAGTCCTATAATTATCTAACATAATTTGCGGAACTTAATTTTTTATATTCGTGAATATATTTTTTTTTACTTTATTGGTTTATTTTGTTTAGCATATTAAATTAAGATTTAAAATTTTTCAAATTTTTTTAAAGTATGGTCTATTGATATTATAGTAATATATGTTATCACCTAATCACATAATGCAACAAGAGTATTTATATTTTATTATTATCATTTAATCATCCAATCATTTAATCATGTAATATCTATCAATTCCTTAAATAGTTTAATTATATTAGAATTAATACTCATACACTAACACATAAGCACATGATATAAGAATATAAAAATATAATTAATATTTCAATTAATAATTTAATTAATATGGCCGTATTAATCTACTAAATAATCTAATAATCGAAGTAGCTAAATCTTAACCGTTCGTTTCAAAATCAGCTGATCCAGACCATCCATATATTTTCCCACGGATCGACCTTCAACAAACACAATTTATACCAATCTATACCGTTGATTTATGTACGAAAGAATCGTAAGCGTTGATTTGCTTCCGTTCGGATTGCCCAAACAAACACAAATCAACTTAAACTCAGCCGTCCACGTTACAAATCATGCATGATCAACGGCAGCGATTGAACATAGCCACTGACCCAGAAACCCAGAAAGTTCGACCTACACTGATCGAGGCAGGATTCGTATCGTCAGAATCCCTGCCCCTTCCTTCGTCGTCCTCTCCTCCATTCTCCGAAACCCTAACTTCTTCTTCGAATCTTCAAACTCCATGTCTATCATGAAAATGGAATAATACTCTGATTCGAGTTGAAGTTTTGTCTTCCTATACTACAGTCGAACCCTATTTTTGTATTACTTTCTTCGTCTAAACTCAACTTATGTTAATTTTTCATATCTCCGCCCCTAGAATCCAAATCCGATGTATATAGAACACCGAAATAAGTAGGTCAACTTCATATCTTTACTACGCCATTCTTTTGAAATCGAAGAACTTACTAAACAGGTGTAAATTTGTTCTTATTTTCTGACGGTCAACTTCGTCATCGATTTGTTTTATGTGCCGCAATAAGGTAAGTTCTTCGCATATTTTTTCAATATTGCATAAAATATTTTATACTCTAAAATATAACACTAAAGATTTGTTTGTATTTTTCCTACGAAAATCTGAGTGCTTATCTGACTTCCATTTCAAATGAGCTCAGATTTCGAAACTATTTGCAGGGAAAATCTTCGTGGTAATCAAATCATTGAGGCTGAAGATTTTAAAAATCGTAAGTGTTTTCGAAAATAACTTATTGTATCTATCAAAATAGTATAAGTCAATTTTTTTTAACTAATGTTTTTTGATCTTTCTGCTTTCGATTATCTGAATTTGTATGTCACTATGACATCACCTCAGATTTCAAAAAATTTGTCAGATAATTTTGAGGCCGTTAAGTATCATTATCAAAGTGTAAGTATATTTCTGTGAATTTTATTTGTCGATTTTATTAAATTTAAAACACACAAACATGACATTATATATAATATTTAAAGTTATTTACATTTAATTAATGTTAACAGGTCACAGACATTTTCATAAATATACTATGAACTATCGAAATATAAACAATATTAAGGTAAGATGTCTCAATTTTTTTCGCTTTGAATTTTTAAGTTTAATATACTTCTATACTTGAATTTGTAAGATGTTTCAATTAATGTTAAGGACTAATTTGATTTCAATTTTTCTTGCAGGTTGTGACCTTAAGGTCTGATAAGTTAAAAATTTATGTTCCGATGTTAATATACTTGTATACTTGATTTTTACAAATAACATAGTTTTCATTAATGGTTGATAAATTATTATTGTCGTAAATTCATATTCAAAATTCATTTTTAAACCATTCATTGTCTTCTATATTTTTTTATATAAATTATAAAAATTGTGACATATGTTAAAAATATTTTCAGCATTATAAGATACAGAGATAATAAGCTTTAAATTTTTCTCCAAATGTTAATATACTCTAATTTTAAACAATAATGAATAGAGTTAAATATACTTTCTAATTTGAAAGCATGTTGATGTTGATGTTAATGTTGGAACCCATCATCGGTTAACACTATATACATAATTTATTTTTACGTAAAGTATTTAAATTAACTAAAAGATCAGCTAGTAGTATTTAATAAGAATTTGTAGGTTTCAATTATTATTTTCTCTTATTTATGCATTAGAGAGTTCTCTCTTGCTTATTATTTATAGCATTGCTGGATTATTTGCTCCTATGCCAAGTATTATACTCTTACTCTTGTAAACATAAACATTATTATCTATTGATTAACTGTGTTGTCTGTTTCCTATTGTGGAAAATGTCATCATATGTGCACATATTTTCTGTGTTGAATGAATTTGTTACGATTAATTAACATGATTACCTTAATTTTAAATAACATATACTATATAGTTTCGTTTGTCATTATGGATTAATTAATAGAAGTATATGCATTTGGAATATTTTGTAAAACATTGTAAAATTTAGAAACAATGACTAATGGCTAACAGAAGGTAGCATCATGTATGGTTGTGTTATATTTTTTCAATGCAATAATACAAACATTATGACCTATTGTAGTAATATCATCGGTAGCATGATCAATTATAAAAATGTATTTGATTGTTAGTATGCATTACTAATAACATTTACTATAGTCATAACTCCAATCCTAAATAAAAATTTAGATATAACTAATGTCTAATATGTTAAAATGTATAAATTATATGTGGACAAAGCTAAACATGTATGCAAACTATAATTCATAATAATAGATAGTTGAACCTGATGTTGAGGCTTCTTCTGTTGTCCTTTTTCGACATAAGGTTCTGGACTTCGTTAATTTGTTCATGATTTAATTAGCTGATGCACATGTATAAACAGATAAATAAATAGTGTAAATACTGTAAATATAAATATAAAAGAGTGAGCACAATAGTAAAACTTACTTTGAGTAATATCTTTGTCTTGGTTAGTGATAATCTGCTATAGCTAAAAAATCATTTCGAAGTATGGGTGAAAGGGAGTATCAAAGAAAGGTGTGATCTGTCTTCTCCATTGTTTAAATAGAGGCTGTTCAAATAGGCAGTCAAACAATGAGGGTATATTTGTAATTGCAGTTATATTTTTGTCTGTGGCTGTGTCAGATGTTCCATTTAAATTAAGGGGATCCAAAATATCAATATATATATTTTTTTTTATAGTCACTATTTAATATAACTGTTATTTGAATTGACATTTCAATTGACATCTTTTATAAAGTTATTGCTTAATCATCCGGTTCATTTAATTTCAACCTGTTTAAGGATTATATGTAGTTGAAGACAAATTACTTGCATCAATTTTAGACAAAAGAAACTTTCATTACATAATATCCAATTAAAAAACATAAGATACCATTACATAATAATAAGGATAATATAACATGCCTAACAAATCAATCGATATAATAAGCAAACATAGCATGCTTAATACTGATAAATAAGTCTTTTTGGTACAAATTCTTTCCAAAGACAGAGAAACTAACATGAGAAAACATAAAAGATATAGATATCTAAACTAATTTCAGAGTTTCTCTTTCTTGATCAATGCTCTTGTCTTCTTCATAGGAACAGTTGATGACAAATCTCCATCTATGTTTCTCTTCCATCTCTTGTCTGATTCCACATCTATGGGTTTGGATGGAGTGCTATCATCTTCCTTGTTTGGTGTTGTGATCTCATCAGTCTGTGAAATAACCTTAAAAACAAAACTCATGAAACCTACTTTACAATTTTCAATGAATTTACAAACAATTGAATAATCCATTTATGATTATTATTATTCCTTTGGTTACCTGCCCTTGAAAATCACTTTTGCTTGCCTTTGATAGTAATTCAGAGTCCTAAAAAGAAAAAGTTTAGCAAAAGATTTTTCATCTGAACATAATTAAATATTAGTTCATCATAATATTTGAAATGGATTTAACCTGGCTGTCAAACATGCTTGCCCCAGCAAAAGATTTTGATATCTGAAAGAAAAAATATTACATTGTAGGAAGAAGTAAATAACTTGGAGAATATGGCACTTGCAGGGTAATTAGTAAATTTTATTAAGTAAATAACTAAATTACCTTTTTTTTGTGATACTGCAGCTATTGGTGCAAATCAAAGAATATTATGCTTCAGATGGCACTTGCAGTGGGCTGATTATGGTACCTGCAAGAAACAAAAAATACAAAGTCTGTAATTTATTTTAATAAGTAAATAATTTAACAAACTGTTTATTGAAATAGTGCTGGAGAAAATACTAATTTCTTTTTTGGTTGATGCTGCAGTTGTTTCTGAGCTTCGAGAAGAGGATGCTTCAGGTGGCACTTGCAACAAAAGCTCATGAATGTTGTGGCTATGAGATGATCATTGGCTTGTATATATAGTAAAAATTGTCAAATATTGTAAACAATTCATCAAAAGTCAGATACATGATGTGGTAAATATCTGGCCATTGATATAGGTTTTTGTAATTTACAGACCATTGATCTTTTGAGAAACAGACTTGTGACATGTCAATCTGCACGACTGACATATATGAATACACGTGACATGTATGTCTTCAGGTCAAATGTATGTGTGCACATGACAGAGTTGTTTGGGCGGGAAATTGTCCTGTGCAAATAACTCTGTTTTTATATATAGTAAGATTTAGGGTTTTTGAAAGGTTTTTCATAAATTCTATTTTAATTAGCAAATCACCTAAAATTTTCCTAATTAAAAATATTTATTATTTTCTTCTTTATTATCCCTAATTAATTCTCTTTTATTTTAATAACAATAATTTATTAAATTAATTTTCCTATTAAATCCTTATTCGGCTAAAATTTTTACATTTAGGGTTTTGGGGCATTTCAACTAGGGTTTCAGGGAGCGAACTAGGGTTTTTGTGATCATGTGTGGGAGTTGGATAGTGAGATTTTGATTTCAGGTGTGAATTAGAGGAAGCGATGGTTTTGGTAATAAAGAAGAGTTTTGGGCTCTTATGGTGAGTGGAAAAAGATGGAAAGGAAGTCTTAGGGTCATAGGTTGTGTTGGATATGTGTCATGCGAAAGAGGTGATGGTAAGTAGGAGTGACAAATAACATTGTATGAGGAAAGAGAGGTGCTAGAGTTTTAGGATAGCCAACTAGGGTTTTGTGTCCATGTGTGTTATATGGGAAGTAAAATGGGTGTTTGGGGATGAATTGAGTGAGGTGACGAATTTGAGGAGCATGAATTGTGTGGGATAGAGTAAGGTTGGACCATATAGGCCAAATTAGGGTTTCTCAGAGGAAAAACCCTAGAGAGTGATATTGAGTTGATTCGGAGATATGGAAAGTGAGCCTCGGAGTTGAGTATACATGGTAATGAGAAAAGAGTGGGAAAGAATGTCTAGATGTATTAGAGCTAGTAGAAGTCCCAAGATATAGGACATGATTTTCGGGAAGTAGAGTGGGTCGTGCATGTCTAGTCGGGGTTGTGTGTGGAATAATATGCAATAAAATACTAAGCACTTAAAGTGAAAGATTATCGAGCTAGGTCTCAATAAAGTTATATATTTTATGGTCCGCCGGTTATAATAGTAGTCAGGTACATTCTACCCTGTGGAGTGTTTTCGGTCCACCGGCTATAATAGGGGGGTTCTCTTACTCTCATGGAATTAATATAAGAGATACGTAAGACAAAATTTTAATCTAAGTCTAGTGTGATCATATAAATCTGAATTATTCCTTGTATGCCTTACGTGTTTATTTTCTTACATGTCCTTACTTGTGTGCTTCTTGCGGGTCTTACCCATACATTTACCTTACTTAGTACATAGTGTACTAACCACCTATTTCATGGGTGCTGCTCATTCCTACGAGCAGAGGGCCCTTCTGAATTTGTGCAGGTAGGTGGGACCGTGTTTGATGCCTATGATGTGCTGGATGCGTCATACGGGGATGTGTGCTAACCATTAGACCTACTTGGGGCCAAAATCGGATGTTGGCTGGACTCTCTTATTCTTGTTTAAAATGGTTCTCATTTTATTTCAATTTTGTTTTATGGCATTATATCTTTTACCCCTTTTGAGAACTTGACTACGTAACTCGTTTTTTGTTGTAACAACTTTATCGCGCACTCTGATTTTAGTATTATGAACACTTGATTTCTATGAACCTTTATTTAAGTTGGTATAATGTCTTGTGAAAACCTTTTTTTAGCCTTGTGGTTAGTACGAGACTGGCCAGGCGCCGATCTTATACTAATCACGTGGTAGCACCCCTGTGCTTGTATTTGCCTGTTTAAACAAAAAAATTCAATTGTGATTTTTGGGGGTGTTACAATAACCCTTTAGGCTAGGTAGTATTAGAGGTTTAACTATGGGCTAAGGCTTCTTGATTTGGATCTAGCCCCCCAAGTAGTAGCTAACACTCCTCGGGCAGGTTTACATGATTAAGTAATAAATCTAACTTGTTTTGATATTACACTAGATCCCCATTTTATTTTAGGTTATTGATGTCTTCTATAGGATCATTATAGAAGGTATAACCAAAATGGGAACTCATAGCTTCAATGTACTCACCCTAAGTGATATAGGTCATATGTGGTCGAATCTTTAGTTGAGCCTAGTGCCATTGTAACTTCAAGCCCTCTAGATGAATCAAACCCAACATAACTTTCTTATTTTTGGGCGTTCCATCCATTTCCAAAAAAAACCTAATGATCCAATAAATCCATCTTTACACATCTTCACCACTAAATTTGGAAAATTCCACCCATGTGAAGCGAGTAGGGATGCAATAGGCATTTGGTAAAACACCTAGTTGACATAGGTGTATTGATTGAGCCTTTTGGGTGGAGGTATAGGTTATGGAAATGACCCAGTGGGAGGTTCATTCCCCACTATAGGAATGGTTTGAACCTAGGGTGAGTTAGATGATGAAGGATTGTGGGTTACTGGTTAACTAGAGCTGGCGGGAAGTGCTTGAGCAAACAAGGTCTTCCAAGCTATCACGCTCTTTCGTCATGACTCATAAATGAGCTACTTCATTTCATCTTTCAAAGATGCCTTCCATTGCTCTATCAATTCCATTAGCTATTCCAAGTTGTGTCTCATCTCATGTAGCCACATTTCATCTACCATGGTTACATGAGTCAAGCTTTAATACCAAAATGATATAGTTAAATTCCATACCTAGAGTCTCCAATAAGGAGAATAGGCTTCAATACTAAGATATTTAGAAAATTGAGAGGAAGTTGATTTCATTCATACCCTTGTCCAATCATTACAATATGATATAAACATTATAATGCACATAATAAAATTAGTTAGGGGAGGGGGAAATTAGCTAGGCTAGTGATTTCAGTAAATAAAGTGGGAATGAAAATACTACTATTTTAGCTAGTGATAGATGGGTTGTGAAGTTAGGCCTAACTTCATGGTCTGTATCGGTGGTTGGAGAAGGGTGTGCATCATCATTTGCTTAGCACTATCATTGATCATTAGTTGAGACTTGGTGGTTTCACTAGTGTGTTAGACGTTGTGGTGGGGTGTTTGTGAGATATATGAGGCTGATGATGGATAATTTTGGGCATTGATAGAGGGAGGATGAATGGATGGTGGTGGAGAGTGGTTATCATTATGGTTATCTCAGAGAATTGGTGGCAATTGATATTAGCTAGATAGATGGTGGGGCAAAGTGTGAGGTATGGGATTGTGTGTGCCACTAATTGTGTGAGAAGATAGAGAGGAATATAATGATGGTTGTGCATGATGGGTAGGATCATGCTTGTATCATGTGTTTCTTTGAAATTAAATAGTTTCAACTCCATAGCTCTTTGAATCTCATAAATTCTCCTTAATACCTACACAATCACCATCAGTTCACAAATGTTAGTTAGGTTGTTCGTCATCATAATATTTTTTTAAAATTCACACACACAAATAAATAAATAAATAACCAAAGTAATATAAATACAACATGAATTGCCTCCTAAGAAGCACTTGCTCAAGACCCATTTTATGCTTAAGATGATGATAGATTAGGAAGGGTAAGAGTGCCAATTTTCTCAATTAGTGAACCTACAATGTAATGCTTTAACATCTACCCATTGACCTTGAAAGTGCTCATGGCTTTACTCTATACTTTGATGACCCTAAATGGGAGCACTTTATGCACTTGAAATGGTCCCAACCATCTAGAACAAAGGTTGTCCGCATAAAAAAAAAACTTGAATTAATTTAAATAAAATCACTAGATCCCCTTATTTAAACTCTCTTTGGAGAATATATTGATCATGCCACGTCATCCATTAGTTTTAATTCAACAAAGTATCAAACTACTTAATTTTGACGATTACAAACTATTGCACTCTTACACTTGGCTTAGGCCTTGTATTAAACCAAATAAGGATGTGCCACTAGTCAACAAGGAAAAAAAATGCAAGATGCAACTTCCAATTACTGATCATGCAGATCGATAGATCCATTAATCTTAACTATTTCTCTGCAGCCTCTCCTTTAATCTCCAGTTTCTGTGGTTGATTTTGCTCATCAGAATGCTCGCCTAGTGGCTGTTGCTGTAGTTGAATTTCGTTCTGCCACTGCTGCAGCTGTTGCAACTGATACATGTTGTACCGGTACTGATGTTGTTGCTGCGGTGGGAACAATTAATTGTTCATCATAAGCTGTTGAGGTCTTGCTATTGGAAGAAGAACCCTCTCCCTCTCCTCCAGGCCCTGCAATTGCAAGCTTCCATCGCTGGAGTTCAGCAGTTAACACTCCATTTATTGCTGCAACATCAAAAACAAATCAGAATGCTAGTTGCAATATAGCCTATAAAATCATCTCTAAGGTGTTAACTGATAGACTGAAACCATCAATACCTAGTTGATAGTTCTCAGAATGCTTTCCTGGAGGCGAGGTGGATTGGGTATAATGTATTGTCGCCTCAGAAATTACTCAAACAGTATGGAAGGAAGGGCATTAGCCCTAGGATGATGCTAAAGATAGATCTAAGAAAGGCTTATGATACTCTGGAACGGAGCTTCATCAAACACCTGCTGGAAAGACTTGGATTCCCTAATCATTATACTAACTTGGTTATGCGGTGCATTCCAATTCTCACTCTTTCTTAATGGGGAACTGTGTACATCTTTTAAAGGGGAAATAGGCCTAAGACAAGGAGATCCAATGCCCCCATATGCGTTTGTCTTATTCACAGATTATTTACACCCTCTTGGGCACTTTATGGGATGATAGGAGGTTCAAAGGACTTGCATTATGCAAGCAACTATAATATTATAAACCCGAGTTTTGCAGATGACCTAGTTGTGTTTTGTAAGGATTATATCCAATCAGCCCAGATAATTACAGAGAAGCTACAACAATTTCATTAGGATCATGAGCAAATCCAGCTGAGAGAAGCATTTATTTTGGAGGTGTAAAGCCTTATATGAAACAAGTGATTCTTAGCCGTTAGGGTTTTGAGGAGGGGCAGCTTCCTTTCAGGTACCTTGGAGTACCACTCAACCCCACATCTCTGTCTATCACACAATACCAAACCATTGATAACCAAAATCACACAGAAATTGAGGTAGGGAAAAAGAAAAAATAAAGGAAAAAAAATGCTGACATAGCTTGGACAAAGGTTTTTCTTCCATAGAGGGTGGATTGGGTATCAGACAACTAGATGCTTGGAATAAGAATTAGGGTTTATGAGAACCAGAAAGCAGAGAGACGAAGCCACGAAGGCAATAGAGAGAAGAGAGAGCCGGGGAAATAGCTATTTGCTAATTCTCCCAATTTGTCTTAATAATAAGGTCTTAACCCAACCCCCCCCCCCCCCCCCCCCCCCCCCGCAAATACAAGCTACAAGCTAAGCCCTTTATTAAGAATAATATATTCTTGTATACCTAATAAGATCCCATACTAAATATATGTATAGCTTCATATCACTTAAAAATAACTAAACACTTATATGCTAAATATTTTCCAGCTAGTAATTTTGGGCTAAAAATAAAAAAAATTAGCATGTGGCTCAACACAGACTCAAGTCAAGCCCTAAGGCTCTTTAGTGCTAACATTGATCCCACCTAAAAAACGAGTTTGTCCTTAAGCTTGTAGTTGGGAAGAAGCACCCACGCTCAGTAATGGTCTGTTTTGTAGCTTGATCATGAGGTAAGCTGTTCCACTTGACCAACAATTGTAAGAGGTGATGAAGACCAAGCTTACCAAGAGTTGGATAACAAGGGCAGCTAAAATTACAAAAAATTACCTCACCCATGATAGAACATAAGCCCTGTATGTGCAATTTAGCCCAGATAACTCAGATTTGTCAAGCGTTGCTTGACCCAGCATCGAGTTTGTCCTTAAGTTCATAATAAGAAAAGGCGCACCCAAATTTAGTAATGGTCTATTTTATTGCTTGATAAGGAGGTAATCACCTCCATCTGACAAGCAATTGTAAATGGTGAACAACCAAGCTTACCAAAAGTTAACTGAGAAGGATAGCTAAAATTATCTGACCCATGATAGCAGAACATAAGCCCTGTTAGTAAAATTTAGTACAAGTAACTTTGGTTTACATCCTTGTCATGACCTTCAATTGTGCCTAGCATGGCTTGGTCCAAGGGTTCGACCTTAAGAGCTTTGCAATTGTTTGATATGAAGTTGATATCCAGTGGTGCAGTTGTGACACTGGAACCTTAAGCAGGGTACTGTTAAGTGTCGAGTTGTGACCACAAACTAGGAAGCCTAATAGGTGGGGTTGCCATAGGCTAAGGAGACCAAGTTGGTGGACCAGTTAGCGATGGAGAGTGCTCTTTGCCCCACATGTCTACCATGAGAGGATCCAATAGTGTAATTACAGCGCATCCAACAAGTGTTGTGCTTGGCCCACTTATGTTTGCATATACAATTACACCTAACTCTCTTGAAATTCTTTTTTTATGTAAATATTTGAGTTCCTTATATTTTTCTAAGTCTCCTAAATATATTTCTTTAAATATCAAATCGAATTGTTAGCAAAAAAAATATTATTCATCGTATTAGCATGTCTTAATTGCGTGTTTAAAGCCTTGAAACCCCTTTCTAGCAATATGAAATTTATGAAACTTTCAGGATACTATATTTTAGTGTTATTGAGCTTTAAATAATTTTTAAAAAATTTATATAATTATTTTTAATATTTTTAGATTCATTTAGATATTTTTGGACGTAATATGTCATTCAAACCAACTTCTCTTCTTTCGTTCACACCTACACATTATGGAATTGATTTCTAGCCTTTCCTTGTTGATGAGAATGGATGAGGACCATCCATTTTCCTCCCCTTACAATGCACCACCACTTCCCTCCATCATTGATGTGTTTAGATAATTATTTCAAGTGAAATCACCCTTTTATCCCTTTTATCCTTAACTTAACACTTAAGTTTTCCAAACTTAACACTTAAGTTTTCCAAACTTAACCTAACCTTAGTTATTTCTTTTCTTCCTTCTCCTCCTTGGGGCCAAATTCCTACCTTATTCTTCCTTCTCATTGGCACTAGCTTTACCACCTTAATCCCTCTAAGCTTAGAAGTCTACCAAAACCTAAGAGTTGGTTCATTTTTTCTTTCTCCTTAATCCTTCCTTCTTTGAATTGGGTTTTGGGCTAATATCCTAAATTTTTCTATGATTTCCTAGATTACAAGAAGACAGATTACAGGAGTTTTATTTTTACTTTTCTTAGTGTTGGAGCTTTAGGATTAAAGGTAAACCTCCTAAACTCTTTGAAAATGGATTTTCCAAGCTAAGCATGATTCAGATTTGTATGGTTTGTTGTAAGTGATGAAAAATGTGGTTGTTCTTGAACACGGGGTTAAGCCTTATGGTATCAGGGGATGATTTTTGGTTCTTTAATTGAATCTAACTATATCATGTTAATCCTAGGAATTTTAGGGTTATTTTGATATGTAAGTTGTTATTTTTTGCATGAATTTGGCATGATTTATGTTTGATTGAAGTCTTTGGTGCTTTAGATGTTCTCCGGTATAACCGGCACGCCATTTATTCACCATGTTCTTGGCTAATTACTCACTAATCCCCATAAGTAGGGTTGAAATTAGAATTAATAATGTTTTGGCTAATTAAAGCATAAATTAATAATTTTTTCATTTAAGGGCCTTAGAATATTTGTAGGGTCAATGGTTGACCATTGACCATTGACTTTTACTTGAAATAGTAACCAAGTGCGAATAATAAATATTAACTTAATGATAAATAGTGATTTTAGAAAATAAGCATTTTGACAATTTTTAAATTTAAACTTTTTGGCACAAAACAACATTTTTCATCAGGCATGAATAGTGAATTTATCAAATTTTGCATGTAGCCTTATTTTATGGTGGATTTCTAGTTTTTGGTTCTTATCAGTTTAATTCAGGTTTGTAACCTCTATTTGAGACTTTGTAATTTATAAATTTTTTTACCTTTCATGGTCATCATGCATAGTCTTGTATGTGTTATGGGTCAGGTGAACGCATGCACATCTTGTTATGATAAATGTGGCGGTAGCATTCTCTATTTTTGGTTTTCACTTCTGTATTATTCTTTTCAAAAAAAAATTAAGGTACAAAAATTGGGGATATTACACCGATGACCACCAATAGAGAGTTGGTGAAGTGGCTGCAACCCTCGCAGTGGCCATGCACTGGTGGAGCAAATAGTGGGGACGAGAGCAAGGGAGCAGTGGGTGGTGCTGCAAGGGCCATGGGATGAGCGATGGAGGACGCCATGTCGATGACGAAGGGTTGGGAGAAATCGCTGACCAGCTGGGCTGAGTCAGCTGCAGTGGTGGCTGTTGGCTAGATGTCAGCCTTTTTTGCTTCACGAGTTTCCCTTACTTCTACAATGCTGTATTCCCCCAAAATTTACTGAATCATGTCAGTATGTCTTGCAATTTGACATTATAGCATTTCTAAGAGTGACATCAGGCTCTTATACTATGGAATCTAAGAGCGCCAGTATTTCCCATGGAATTAGATAAATTTTAGGGAGTATAAGCTTAATTGAATTGAATTGAGATTTACAAGAACTAGAAAGTACAGGGAGGGACATGATGGAGAGAGAGGAGAGCCAGAAATTAGCTATTTGCTAATTCTCACAACTTGTCTTATTAATGATACAAGTTGCAAGCTAAGCTCTTAATTAAACTCATTATTCCTAAATATCTAATACCCTATACTAAATAATATGTCTCATATCTCTTAAAAATAACTAAACAATTATATGCTAAATATTTTCCAGCTGGTAATACTGGGCTAAAATATAAAATATTAGCTTGTGGCCCAAGACGGACTCAATTAAAGTTGGGCCTTTACAAAGGACAGTTATCAGCAATGTGTTACAGAGGATAAACTAGCATTATACGACAAGATTAGAGAGTCAGTGCCAACAGTAACATGGTATACACTCACTTGAAAACATACTGCTCAGGCTAGACACAAGTTTATCGGTTGGTTAAGGTGTGACGGAGCCTTGGCAGTGAAAGAAAGACTTTACCAGTGCAGTATTGTGATAGATCCAGAATGTGGAGTATGCCAAGACCAGGAAGTGGAGTACTGAGTGTACATTGTATGGCAGCCAAGAAGAGATGGATGATCAGAAGACATGAGGGACAGGGAAGAAGATTGTGTGGAGAGCAGTTTTCAAGGCAGTGCTCTATCAGACCAGGTAGTTTTTCAGCACACTCAAAGACACCCTAGATGCATTTTTAGACGGTTTCTGAAATTTTTGTGAATTTTAGTCATATCACTTCATGTGCAGTTAGGGGTATAATTATAGCATACAAAAAGGGTATGCCTCAGAGTACTGCTCCAGTAAATATGATACGGACAGGATTGATATATGGAATATATAGCATACACAGGGGTACGCCCCTGAGCACTACTCCAGTAAATATGATATGTGCATGGCATTGGAGTTTTATTTATTTATTTATTTATTTTATCCTAGGTGAGGCGACATAGGTAAACAGCTATTTTTGGGTTTTAATTTCACTCAAAGATTTCCGAAATCAATATGATAATCAGTTCTCATGTTGGGAAGGGAAGGGAGGAGGGAAAAAATGTGAAAACCAATAGACAAAATTTTGAATGGAATGAAGGAAGAAAGATATTTACAGCAATGAAGAAAACTTTGATTAGTTATTATTAAAATTTATATTCATAAATCCGGTAACTAAATATCATAATGGGAAAGAAAGGAGAGGGAAAAAAGGTTATGGAAAGACTAATAGACATAATTTTGAGTGAAAAGGGAAAAAAATTATTTACTACAGAAAATGGAAGAAAAAATCAGTTTTAGGAAGATCAAAAGCGGTATTAGGCTAGACAATTTTGGCACCTTACTTTGCCTAGGTCAGTGCGGCAATGCCTTTGCCTTTGCCTTGTGCCTAGTGCCTAAGCTCTAGGAACCTATTGCCTAAGTGTGCCTTTAGCCTTTTCAAACACTATATGTGCATAATTCCTATTTGGCAATAACATTACTTCGTTACAAACACACAAAAAAAAAGGAGGAAGTTGGCTATTTATTAGACAAAGAACTGGCTTCTCAATGATACATATCCACACAAAGCTCGGAGGTCTTCACCTATACACTAATTGTCACGTCTTAACCACAGTGCTTTTTCCCAGGTTTAGAACCCAGATATAAGAATTACTGCTTCACTAAATTGGGAACTGTAGAAAATGTCAGATACAATTATTTATCAAACATCAGTTATCACATAGACTGACAGCATGGGTCAAGCTTACTGCAACAGACAAGGTAGCAGCAGCTGAATCATGGAAACTGGAATGAGTCCCTACAAAATGCAATTATAAAATCAAGCTTAGTCCATGCCGGAATGTCAACAAGAATTTAAAACATCACAATATGAAAGACTCAGAATCCACTCTCTTAACATAAGTTAGCCATGACACCACTTCAACGGGGACAGTTAGGTAGGGCAAACTGAGAATGATGTTTACATTTATAAGTTAGTTAATCCATATATTTTACATTATCAACCAAAAGATGGCCGAAAAGAAAAACCTGGAACCTTATTGTTTGCATAAGATGATTAAGAAGGTTAAAAATGGTCTAGCAGAGTTTGATAGATGAGTTGACATGCTCATGCAATGAGGCAAGGTACACACATATCAAGAATAAAAACTACAATCAGATAAATCCTTTCAGCTTGTGTCGACTGAACCTATTCTTCACCAAATTGCTTTGGCATCAAGCAATAAAACTGCGGTCGCAATTCTGGTTGTGGTTGTGGTGCTGTGGTATTGGGGTCTTGCGAATGATATTTTATATATCACGGTTGTCGCGACATGATTTTTTAATTTTTTTCACAACAAATTTCATCAAATATCGGCCAATGTTGGTAAACTACAAGTCAATATTTGATATTCTGCCGATAAATATGTGATTTTCTGAAACAATTATGTTTCGAAAATTTCGTATCGCGGCTAACTCAACAACCACAAAATTGCAGCTAATATGTGCGGTACCAATATTTCATTGTATGTTTGACATATATTATTTGTTTAAAAATATAAGCTATGGTAAAAGGTAGGACTAGTTTTGAACTTTTCAAAAGGTAACTGGCCACATGAGCAGGGATGAAGTAATATTTTAGAATTAATCTGATTGCCAAACAATGAGTGGGAATGCTTGCAGCATCCAGTCTTGCACTCTAATCTATTTACCCATAAAATGGTTTATCTCGGTAACAGAATATAGCAGATATAAATATAACAACAGATATTGGTACCTCGAATCACATATTGTGAAGATTTCCCAAGGATTAGTTTCTTTTTGGAGATGATAGCTTTCTCCTTATGACTCCTCCATCCCATGATAATAGGCTAGGTATCTATTTTAGTTTGTCCTAAAATATTGGCTTGTTTCTATATTTATTTTGTTTATTCCCTATGAAACTCTTCACTAATTTGCAATAGAAAGATAACTTTCTCTAAAAGAAATCATGTAAAGGATTTCTAATACAAGGGTAAATATGGAAAAGACAAAATGAAATGTACTACAAACATGTTATAAATTGTGATTTTTGAACATGTGTGCAAATCTATACAAGCTTATTTTTATGGGACAGAGGAAGTCCAACAAAATGAGTAGCAACAATTACATATCACATTTAAACAAGCTACCAAAATGGTGTGATTAAGACAAAGGTACAGGGTCAAAACCACTACCTTACGATCAATGCCTATAAGGCCATAACTGAATAAGCTGCAAGCAGTGAAACATACGCTGGGTAATTAGTTACAAAAACCAGAACCCCAGATTCCTATGTCACTGGTATCCAACAGATCATTTAGAATCTAAAAAGAAAAAGGCTGTTTCATCAATCGTCTTAATAAATAGATAAATAAAAGGGAGGGAGGGAGGGAGAGCAATAAGAAGAAGAATCCTTAATCAGAAACATACATAGATACTAACTCCACAGTGAAACATGGATAATTTTACACTAGAACTATATTGCATAAGACAGCCTTATAAGACATCCAAAATAAAACAAGTAAATGGTAAGAGAAAAGCATACTATCCTTCAGCTCAGCCTCTTCCTCCATGGCTTGCAATCGATATCACAACTCATTGTTCTGACTTGTAAGCCCATCAGAATTTCTCTGGACATGAAGAAGATGCCAGCCATTACACAAGTAAAAACAACTCAGAACAGTAAACAATTCGGGGGATGGGGAGACCAAGAAATCTAAAGGCATACCCGAAGAAAGGTGATCTAGGCTGACAATATGGTAACCTCTGTCTGATGTGTGCACACATTAAGCTCCAAATTCACAATATATTTTAACTTCCTCACCTTGGACCGAGCAACAGATTTATGATTAGCTAACATCCTGAAACAATGGCCAAAAGAAAAATATCAACGACAGAAAAGAAAGACTAATCGCAAACATTTTGAAAATAAATGACTAGCTAGCAGTAAAATACCTTTTGGCACGTTTAGGGTCTGTCATATCTATATCAGCTAATCTATTGTCTTCCATAATGTTTTTCAGCTATGTGGCACAAATTTCACCATTTCCAACAACATCAAAGCTAGATTTATTTGATTTACGGTCTAATGAACTGCTGCTATCATAGTGCTGAGCTGAATGATCACCAGCCAACAGTTTAGAGGACTCAACACTGAAATTCAAGCTCCCCATATAGAAGTCCATAGAAAGACTCCACTGATTGTGGCCAGTGGGAGCAATATCACCAACAGCACTTCTTTTACCTCTTTTTTCAGATGAATTAATGATTGAGGTAATCCTACAAATGTTGTGAGAATTTCCTGCACTGCTTTTGATCTCATTCTCACTGCTACCACTGGTCATTGTCCCACTTGCTCTGCTGTTATCCAAATCCTTTTCCTCCATACTAGAAGAGTTCCACACATCCAAATTCATGAACACCGAGAACAGATCATCTTCACTTACCAATTTCATTTTGCATGCTCCTTCGCCACTAGAATTTCCACTCAGGCTCCACTCTCTGTCCCCTTTTATCAGCTGAGTTGGACCATCAATTCTAAACTTCTCCAGCAAAGCATCAGCAGTCTTATCTGGAAACATCTGATAGCCAAACTGCATTAAAGACAGCAGAGGCTGCTGCTGAAATGAAGAAAATCCTGTAGGGATGTCACTATCAGACCACCTTTGCCGTTGATGCAAAGGCAAACCCTCATTAATCAGAATTGCATTGTCATTAACCCTGCCAAAAGGAGCTGTGCTTGGAATAGGTGGAGTCTGGGAACTATTACTCATAGCTCTCTCTACCATGGACACATTAGTTGAGGCACTCTGGTCCAAGAACAAATTTGAAGAACAATCCATTAAAGGTGATGGTGGGATCAATGGAGACAAGTGATTGACTGAGAAAAACGATGGCTGAGACAATGATCTGGAATGCTTTGATCCCATGGTCATATTATTTCGAGAACCTAGTTTTTGTTGCAGTGGGGAAGCCATGGGTGAGTGTTGAGAGTGAGGTAAAATGGGAGGCCGTTGGGAGTGTGGACATGATGGTGGAATACCACCATGGTGATGTCTATTACTACCATCCTCACTCAAATATTCTACCATTTGACTAGAAAAATTAACACTAACCTGATGATTCATCTGTTTTGGGCCAAACTTTGTGTTCTTTGATTCATATGACTAATCTCATCACTAGCTCCCAACAGCTCTATTTTTCTTAAATTTTTTATTCCACGTTAAAATAGGAAAAAAAAAGGTGGTTCTATCATAAAACACTCAACAAACCCACAAATTCAAGCAAGAAATCAGAAAAAGGAAAAGGAAAAGAGGCTAATCAGCTACAAACCTAGATATTGACCCCAAGCAGTAATACAAAAAGGGGCTAATCAGAAACAAATCCAGATATTGACCCTAGTCGACGATAAATCAGAAGAAACTGAACAAAAGAATTTTAACTTACTTTCGCAAACAACACCAGAACCTATTTCAATTGCTTGTTATAACGCATTCAACTGCACGAGGGCATGCAATTGACTGATCAAGCACGGCTTTCTAAAATCAGAAATGTGGTTGGGATTTCACTTTTCTGGCAAATACTGTAGCCATTCGACGGAATTTTCCAAGAGGAAGACAGTTCAATTCCGGCTTCGTTTTGTATGGGTAGATGAGGGAGGCATTCAACAAAATCACAGGGTGAAGTTTCCCTGACACGAATTTTTCTTCCACTTTCTCTTTTTTGAGCTTCTACCCTCACTAATGTATCCTTTTTGGTTTAAACAATAGTTGTTCTCGTCAAATGACTTTAGTAACTTATTCAATAATATTTGCAAGGATTTTATCCTCCAGGCATCTAACAGCTTATCTTTCTATTTATGCAATATAAAATGCTCTTGCTGCTTGTAACCCTTAGGGCAGTCGATAAACATTTAATTTCTTCCTCAAAATAGTACTGATTCAGGAATAAATGTCAAATACATGCATTGCTTTTATTATTAAATGCTAAATATTTTTATTTTAGTGTTCTAACCATAGTCCTCAGGGATATCTTTAGCGCTTCTGTTTATAAAGTATTAAATCTTCTCGCTCATTAATGATAGTTTTGTTCCGTTTTATAGCTTTATCTCTTATTTGTTCTTGTATTGATCAATTTATTTACTAAAACTTAAATGACATGCGAAAATTCTTACAGAATATATATGTAACAAAAGCATAAATATCTAATATCTTATAAATAGAACCATCAAAAATATTCAGGGAACTTAAAAACGAACAAGTTACAAAAGAGGAACAGAGATAATAAGTACCACTAAAAGATGAATACTTTATGAATAAAATCGTCAAGCTGACCACATTTCTGATACTAATGGTTTTACAACTACAGCAAAAAATTGGAACAAATGAAGTGTTTAATATTCCAGGAAATGTTATAAATTAAATCACCTAACATTAATGGTCATCAATAATTTCTACTAAGATTTTTTGTTATGTTTGTGAAACTTGTAGCTCTAAAGCCACGTGATTTTTTCCCAAAATAATCTAGTCCATTATAACCTAATTTACTCTATCAAATCAAAATTTAAAAGAAAGAAAGTTGGGAATAGAGGACTTAAGATGGATTTGAGACTAAATTCTGTTTTAATGCAAACTTTAAGTGGGCCGATTTCTTGTAGAAATGGCCAAAAAGGTTTTTGGGAAAAAAAATATTGTTTTACCCATAAATGTTACAATCCTTGGTTGTCATAGCCCCTAGTGTAATCAATCAAAATAAGATGTTAAATATAGACAAGTGTCAAAAAACAGTAGATCTAAGTAGCCCCAAAATTTACAAGTTTGAATGCCAGAAGATTTATCTCAATGACACACTAGTAAACTCTATCAAAAGCCACTGCAACTCATAATAATGCCAATGCAAATGTGTGAAGACAAAGCACCCTAAACCAACCAAACGACATAAAGGATATGACCCTTAACAATAACCTTACGAACACCCAAAGTTCTAGCTAATGAAAGCCCATCCTTAAGAACTCATAGTCGTAACTCCCATGTTTATAAGAAACTCCGCAATGATTAGGTCCATATGGTCCCTAATCAAACTTCATGTACCACCTTTATTACCATTATCATGGTAAGAACCATCAATGTTCAACTTCAACAACTTATGTAGCACTACACTTTATACCTTGATTTCCAATTCTCTATCACTAGGAGTCATTTAAAAACACAACTGTGTATGAAGGAGGGAAAAAATATTATGGGCATTGTTGGATTGAAGACAAATCTCCACGGGATAATATTCCATGTTGTTTTTAAATCAAGCTAGGAAAAATGAACACTATCATTCACTCAAAGCTTTGGTCAAAGCTCACAAGCTATGGTACAATCATAAAATCGGTGAAGATATTGTATCAAACAAGCAAAAGGGACAAGATGGAACAAGTAAAATTCCTCTGGGGAACAAAGATTTCTTAGTTGGTAGCTAATTGTGGTCGACAAGCTAAGAAGTGTTTTGATTTGGTGGGGGGGGGGGGAGGTGGTGTCAAGGTAACTTATCCATCTCTAGTCTTCATCGGGTTCACTATCTTTAAGAGTAGGTTGTACACATAGGAAGAAGAAAACCATCTGTGTCATGTAAGAATTTAGGCGGGTACATCTCTAAATATTAAACCTCCATGCCATAGATAGGCATGCCTTAAAGACATTGATCATGAAGTCAAGCAACCCTAAAGAAACCTTACTGGAATCCATCTTCTGTGTCCCTAATGTCATCAACTTTAAGATGTCCTTCGCCTTTTGTGATTGGTCTCAAACTTTGCTTTGATAGATGAATTGCCACACCAAACATTTTCCACCAGTGATAAATCATTAAAATTTGCCCATATAAGACCTTCCTTTAAGTAGGATTGGGCTTTATTGATTGCTTTTCAGGTGCTAGATATCCTACATGCACTCATTTTTTCCTTTGACCCTCATGCATATTAGCATATGTACACATGGAGCATCCTTGTTCATCTCTAAGGGCCAACAAAGTCCTATAACATGGGCTTTGTTCTCTCTGCCAATCTATGGTCCAGTCCCTCAAACATTTTTGATAAGATGACTTTAAATCAAGAAACAGGGTTGCTCATCTATGACTTTTTTAGGTAGAATATCACTTCCATGTCATATTCTAGGATTGACTCTAAGGCTAACTTTGCAAAGGCGAGTCTCCCCTAAGGCAATTTACCCTCCACATGGCTAACCTGCCTTTGAGTTTCTTATGTTATGAAATTTGATAGGTGCTCACCTTGAATGAGTTGTTGAGTAACCCAAGTAGGTAATAAGGTCTTTTGACAAGGCCATTCCAAGGTCATGGGAGATTTGCACTTATGGGGTGCCCTTAATGTAAGTGAAAAATGATTGGATTTTTTAAAGCTAAAACTCTGACTTGCATCCTTACCAAATACTTTTAATACCTCTTTGATGGTCTTACCAATTTCATCATTTATAACTACAAATAGTTTTATCTCACCCGTAAATAAAGGGATGAGAGAAAGCAACATAGGTTAAGGCTCTCAGATTCAGAGGCCAAAGCAGAGAGGACTTCCATGCAACTTATGAAAAGTTAGGGGGATCGGATCACCCTACCTCATATCTCTATAAGCCTCTTAAATCTAGGTAGTCGAGCCATTAACCAATATTTAAATGATGGGGAAGGAAACACAAAAACATGATTAGATCAACAAGACATCAAGGAAGATTAAACCATAGTAAGGATTTTCACATGAAATCCTAGCTTAGTCTTGTCATGCTTTAGTCAAGTCAAGCTTTGTGGCCACCCTTCCTTTTTCCTTTTCTGGAGCATATTGTGGAGTTCCCTGGTGATAACAATGTTATCACTGGCTCCTTGTTATGGACCAATGAATTTCTTTAGGAAAAGCCTTAATTTATTCAACACATGATGCTCTTAATATTGATCAAAGTGATTGTCCAAAACTGAGTGTCGACTTGGCGGTGCTAAACTTTGGGAATCAATTCTATATAGGTGTGGTTCAAAAAAGTTGGAAGGATCTCTTCATTTAGGCCTGTTTGACAAAGTCACAAGTACTCAACCTAATATATTTCTAAAACTTTAAGCATGAGTGCATATTGTTTGGCCTAGAGCATTGTTGGCCCCATTTTAAAAATGTGGGCCCTAGTAACTCATCTCTCCAAATTATTATTTTCCTTATATGAGAGATTTACCAAAGAAATTGGTTCTAATAAGATAACTAGGCTCATTGTTGCTAAGTAAGATTTCAAACTTTTTTACTCCTTTTAGATTTCCCATAGGTCATGGATCCATTCTCAAACTATGGTTTTGAGAATCGAATTCTTGTTTCTATCATCTAACCATAATTTATCCACACACTTTGGCTCTCTAAAAGTCTTCTTCCATGTCCAGAGCCATCTAGGGTCATATTGAGCACAAACTTCTTAATCAACTATGAGGGGGCAAAAGCCAAGTGGCTTCACTATATTCCAAGAGAAAATGTGATCCCTTATGCCTTTAATGAAGACAAGGATATCTTCCCTCAAGTGTTCCCAAACATCAGAGAAAAGTTGGGAAGATGGATTGTAAAGCAACCACATAGCTTCTAGCCTCTTAGGTTAGGCCTTATGGTAAGCGTATTGAAGAGTATAGGACAAGGTCGTTGCTTCATGGGAGGAGGCATTAGGAAACCATCTGCAAAGTACATTTAGCCCAACCTCATTCTAAGCATTTTTGTATAAAAAAAAAAAGAAATTCTCATATCATTGAAATAACCTATAAATACCAAGATCTAACAATCTCTCTAGCTAGCAACTTCACATGATCCCAAAGTACAAGTCTTTTGGAGAGTGAGGATACACATACATGTCAGTAAGAATTCGGGGGGGGGGATAGATTTACCCGAATATGTATGCTGACCACCCATGGATTTTCAATTTCAGCTACAAGTTGAACAAAAACTTAATTTTTATCCCAAAGGATACAAAAACTTGCCCCATTGAGAAACCAATTTTATCTTGTCTAAACACCTTGTCAAAGCCTAGTGATCCCGAGATGATTCGAGCTCTATCGCTAGGCACATGTACTTACATGACATTTGCACCTGCGGAGCAGCGATTCGTTGAAACTAGCTGAAACCTTGAGTTTGCTGCCACTCTACAATTGAAAGCAAGGGTATCAAACCCATCAAATTTGCACACATATCTTTTGTATGGACAAGGCACCTGCAACAGAAAAGGATACAAGCAACATTTTCAAATTTTACATCATACAGATTATTACCTAGAATAATCTTTAGCCACAAGGGGAACATCTGACCTAAGTTGGACACGAAATGCGAGCAAAAAGCCCTCTATCACTATTGGTCGTGTGGATATCAACCTCATGAACTTGGCAATTAAATCATGGATATCAACCAAAGCAATCATACTATAGTACTCCATAGGAAACATATGAATTCTATGCGAGCATAAAGCCATTTCAGTTACTATAAATTTCTCCGAATTAGAATTTGGTTCCTCATCATCTTTAGGGATTCAGACTTCCCTATAATTTTGATATTCAGGGCATCTACCTAAGGCTCGTACAAGGCGTGCTTCCTTGCTTTCGAAAATCAATCTTTGGAGCATGCAAATCTTCACTCTCCTCGTCTGATTCAATTTCGTCGAACCACTTCTGAAACTTTTCATCAATGTAGTACGCTGGATCTCGGTTTTGGTGATCGGCGAACAAATCCCTGTGTCTGTGAGAGGAGCTTGCTCTCGGAGCTTCAAACAGTGGGTTAAAGTGTCCATCCTTTGGCTAGCTCGTTCGACTCATGGCATTTTGTGTGGAAACATGGACGGACAAAGAGGAAGATATTTCCCGGGGTTTCGTTGAGGATGGGATGACATTAGATTGCGTGCGGGCCGCGTTAGCGTTGCTTCATTCTTTTGATAATCGAAGGATCAGTACGCACTCATTTTCATTGTAGTGCTACCTAATAGACAGTGTTGCACGGGGAGCGGGACGGGGACGGGGAAACGGAGACGGGACGAAACGCGGAAATGTCATTTTTTAAAAATTTGGGAAACGGGGACGGTAAAAAATGTCAAAAAAATATTAATTAAATAATATTTTTTTAATAAAAATATTGATTAAATAATATTTTTTTAATAAAATATTGATTAAATAATATTTTTTTAATAAAAATATTAATTAAATAATTTTAATATAACTTTTAATCAGGAAACGTTTCCGAGGAGTTTCCGGGAAGGGGACGTTTCCGAGACGGGGGGACGGCACCTGACTGCCGTCCCCGTGCATCACAGCTAATAGATTGCCTTTAGAACACGGTAACATTTTTTTTTATGGCCAAAAAGGCAATCACATTATTGATTCTTGCAATGTGGTATCCTTCATGCATTATGGGAGTGAATTCTATGAAGAAGATTGTAATGAAAAGTTGTAAAATGAGGAAGATTGTGAGCTCCAAAACTTAAGAATCTCTAAGAGATAGAACACCAAACAATTTTTGCTTTACTTATAAAAGTTTCTAACAAATATTGATGTAATGTCAATTCTTTATGGAACAATTTTAGAATGATTTTGGAGGGTGGATAAATTAGATTTGAAAAAACTAATTCAACTACAACCTTTTGAAACCTTTAGCTTCGTCAACTATAGAGTTATGTATTTATTTTTGATATAAATGTTATGATCACATTCACCATAGTAAAGCTTACGAGTGTAAAAGTGTATAACCATACCTATTACACAATCTAAGCAAGCTCCATCCATATTGACTTTCATTATTGATGAAGAAAGAGGTTGTTGGTGATTAACAAAATTAAGATGTGAATGATCTACTTTCCATATAAGAGAAGTATCATTGTCTTCTCCATATAGAGAACATGAAATGGAATAATGCACCACACCATTACATCTATGGTTTCCATAACATTAACGTATTTGTTCTAAAATACTATCCAATTTTTGTGATTCCATAAAGCCTAAAGGATGTTCCAATTTTAGTTGGTGAGATTTATTTTTCCTAGTATGAGATAACCACTTTTTGAAATGTTTGAACGGGAGTCTTATTAGGGTTTATATCCATGTGACAAGCCAAATGAATCTTACAACTTTATAATGGAGAAAGAGATTATCCAAATAAGATAAATATACTTATGGTTGATTGCCTTTGAGATTCAAATATTTACCTCAAGGAATAGAAGTTGTTACCCTTGAAGATAAAGAACCATAAGGTAAATATGATTGTAAAATGGCATATGTTGATTTTGTAGAGAATGTTCAATTGAAATGGAGGCTCTAAATTAAAAACAAAAATATTATACTTCTTGTTAGCAATATTGAATTTTTTTTAATTTCCCAATAAATTTTGCCTCCATAGTTATAATTTTGTAATATTATAATAATTATATAACTAATTTTACCACTCTTTTATGATGATATTTTGTTTTTAAAATTAAATAATACTAATTAACATAATATTATTTGATTTTAAAAAATCATAAAAAATTAGTAATTTATAAATTCTTACTCTATTAATTTTACAAATATTAATATATTAATATTTATTGCATATGCTGGTCAATAAGAATATTAATTTCACTATTTTGCATTATCATTTATATTATCAATATTTGCACTTCATTTAATAATTTAATTATGAAATTAAATTCACTAGTTTTAGTTGAAATATATTTTGAACATAGATTGAACTAAAATGCCTTTAATAGATATATTATTATATTTCAACATATTTTTGTACAATAAAATTCTCAATAAATCACTACTTTAATGATGGATACTTAAATTAAATGTTTACATAATTGTAATACCTTGCTCTAAAACCTTTTAAAATATATTTAACATCATGCTCAATATAAATAAAATGGTATTGGTTTTGAAAAAAAAAAAGCCTTGAAATTATGTGAAAATGTGTGTGTAATATCTCAAATTTTTTAACCAAAAATTTTCATTCAAAATTATAGATTTGCATAAGTAAAAACCAAAATACATGTGTTACTGTCACTCTTAGCAAAAATCTAATCCTCATTCCATTCTTATTCTAAAGGTAATGCTAAAATAGTTCACAAATGAGTCATTAAATAAATAAATAAAGAAGCAAAAGATAATATCATATATAACCAACATATTGGCTGTGGATATCAACTCCCAAAATATAACAAAAATGGTATAGTGAGACATGATAATCCATAGTATATAGATCATAGAAGATTCCCAAAAGATACTACCATATAACTCTCACTCTAAGTCAACTCATATACAATCAGTCATACCTAGACACATCATCATTTGATAATTGCAACAAGGCACCAATAAAATGTAGTATCAATACGCGGATGTATTGAGTAAATAATACCTCTTTTATAAAGGTTGTATGGAACACATCGGGCATGACATAAAAGTAGTAAAACATGTGGACCACTTAAATATACCATCATAAATTACTCATAACCAATCTTAAATAAAGAACTCATTCATACTTGATGCATATGCTAAACAAGTTGACACATGCTTAATGGAAGATGGTGGTTTATGGGATAATTGACCACCGAAAGTTAAAAATAGAGAAAATAGGTGAGAAGTATGATAATATTTGATCTAAGGTAACCAAAGACCAAACATTCATAACTACCACTCAAGGTTTCAGCACTTGAGATAAAAGTTAAGAGATTTTTCACTCAAAACAAAGTTTGCACTCAACTTTGTAGAGGGGGCTTAGGGGAGCTTGAAAATCTAATATATAATTCAAGGGGGTAGTGTTCTCATTGTGTTGAGGCTACCCATATTTATAGTGGCAGCCAGGGTTACAAAAAGTCCATTATACCCATCCCTTTTACCTACCTAGTTACATTCCAACCATTCTTTACTATTTAGTTATCTAATACAACCTAACAACTAGTTGGATGAGAACTAAAATGAGATCAACCTATGTGTGGAAAAGTAGGTAATAAATAAAAGTACAAGCCACTCAATCATCCCCCATACCTAATCAATCATCTCCCATGCTTTCTTGGCTGACTGATTTGACTTGGCTGACTGATTTGACTTGGCTGACTAATTTGACTTGGCTAACTGATTTGACTTGGCTGACTGACATGACTTGGCTGATTGATTTGACTTGGCTAACTGCTGATTGATGTGACTTGGCTGACTTTCTTCACCTACTCCACCATCTACTTGTTTCTCATATTCAGCTAATTAATTTCATCCAAGTTAAGAGTGCTGTGTGATCCCCTAACTTAGAAAAATTAGTTAGTGAAATATTATTATGAGATGCTCCTACATCAATGCTTATTTATTCCATGATCCATACTCATCTTATAGAAGATACCTTAATCAAAGCACTTCATACTTAGAATAAGTGAAATATTTACCACTAGCTAATATAATATGGTTAGTTGGCACAACTCAATACAAGTAACATAGGGGGACTATCTACTCCTAGCTAACATAGTATAGATAGTCAGTGAAGCTCAAACAATGGTGAAGTATCTAGTACCAGCTGGCCCAATATAGATAGTCATTGTAGCTCAACCACCTTAATCACCCAAATTCTTAAGTATTGATATCCTGTAAGAAGTCTATAGATCAAAATAGAATAGATATAGGATCTTAATTGGCACACGAAGGCAATACAACCATTACTCATAAACATAGGGTAAGCATATCACACACTACCTTACCTCAAAAGCCATTTTGAGGCTACACATGATGAAATATTTACCACAAACTAATCTAATATAGATAGCTAATGAAATTCACAAAAAGGATAGGCTAAAAACACTAGCTAACCTAAAATAGATAATCAATGCAAGTATATTGTTTTTCATTTAAATTATGAATATCATATTCAAGGCCAACACTTAGCACATAATCATATATCCCCTCTTAAACTATTTTTTTCATTTTATACATTATTCATGAAAGTAAAAGATAACAATAGAAAGTTAATCCTAAAGGTCAACCCTAAAATACTACCAAAATCCCAAGTAAATCAATCAGCTGATCTCACAATCTAATAGATTGTTATAAGAAACAAACAAAGAGAGAAAAAGGAAAACAAATAAACTAGTCAACTTGTATGGGAAGATCAGTTAACTTATGCCACCCATTGACTAGTGCCAAGTCAAACCACTGCTCCAAGTTTCTAGTAATTTAGTTGACTAGTGGTTGAAACTAGCTAACTGGTAAACCAATTGACAGGTTTTATCCCTAACTAGTTGATTGGCCCTACTAGGCAACACATGCTTGATTTTGTATGCTTTTCTAATTCAACCAAACACATACCTATATCTACTTATACCACACAAAAGCTCCAAAAAATTAAACATAACATTCATGCTTCATATTTCGAAACTTAATCCATCAAAACGCTTAAGAATTATGTTATATTAAACTCACAAATTCTCATAAAAATCAACTAAGACTTATCATGCTCCTAACACCAAATTCATGCACCAAAAATACTTAAACTTGCTCTTAAACATGAGATTACTCACATATTCATGTTAAAACAACCATAACACACATCACATTATTTTACATCTATAAGGTTTGGCTAAGTTTACCCCAAATCAAGTATGTAAACAAAGAAGACAGTCCATAATGTCACTCCAACACCTAATGTTCTTCCTTACATATCAAGAATTAATGTAAACACTTAGCAACATACATTTAAGGTTTTAAAACAAAGAGAAGAATAAGAGAGTATATAGAGAATCAACCCTTTTTCTTAGAAAGAAGTAGCTTAAGAGAAGAATAAAAGATGATACTTATTTTTTTTTCTTGAAAAAAGGGAAGAGAAGCTTCAAGTGGGTTTCTAAGGGTTAAGCCTATTATAGAAACTTAAAGTGAGAAATATTTATTCAAGCTAAAAAGGAAAGGGATCAAGAAGGAAAAGATTTGGAAAATGAAAAAAAGTAGGCCTGGAGTGTAGCACATGACCAATAACAATATTATCCCATGACCATCTAAAAAAGGAGACTAAAAGTGGGTGTAAGGTTTCTAGGAAGATTGTCTGGCACAGATAAGGAGAGATGATAGACGTACGAGGTAACTAAGAGAAAGATAAGTGAAAGAAATGGAAAAGGGCATTTGAAGGGAATCATATTAGCAACAATTAAAGTAGATACAAAAAAGTGTAATGAGAGTTTAAAAACTCTCTAAAAATCATTTATAATCAAAGTATAATGGATCATCAATTTTAGATGATGATTAGGAAAAGAATCAAATTAAAATGGTATAGATATAATGAGTTTTAATAGAACCAATCAACTTGTTCATCAAAACTAACAAAATAAAGCACATAGTTTACGTATAGATTTATTTGTTGTGTTATTTAACTGGTCCCCTAGGTTGAAACTCATTTTCATATTTTTTTTTAATTCATTTTCCTTTAAATACTACAAAAAAATACTTTATATATATATATATATATGGTATTACAACATGATCTTGGAACACCAATCAATTTATTATACCCAAAACCAATCAATTGGTTTATCCTAAGATTCATATTTTCATTAGGTAAAGCGGTCAACAGGTGTGTACAAACCAAACTTGTAGGTATCTTTTTGATTTTGAATTTATTTTTCTTCAAATAATTGTGAAAACATTCTAATTAAGATATTTTTATGCTAATATGCATATTTTGGTGTTGTGAGATTATTTGCATGATATTTGGCATTATTTCATTTTATTTGACTAAAATTCTTTCAAAAGTACTTTTTGAGGTACTTTTCTCACCAACCACCTCTCCTTTATTCTCTTTATTCCCTTGATCTATGGGTTATTGAACATGGTAGAGTAATTGTTGATCCATGTCCTTGCTTACTTTCCCCTTTCTTTATTTCCTCCATCACTTCCTCATGGTATTCTTTTACACCATCTCTTAAAATTCCATCTTTACACAAGTTAAACTTATCTCTTCTTCATCATCATCTTCTTCTTGTCTTTTTGTGTGTTAATCATAAGGCTTTCAGGAGGGCATCAATATCTATTTTCATTCCATAACATAAAATGTTTGAGCTCCCACAATTTCTCTTAGAAAGAATTTATAAATGTTAGAGGTTTTCTTCTTCTTCTTCTTCTTCTTCTTCTTCTTCTTCTTTGTCCTCCTCCTCTTCCTCCTTGGAACCATGGTTTTATCCTCTTCTAAGTTCCTCTTTTGTTTAGATTATTTCACTCCTTTAATAATCTTGTTAATCCTTATTTTATACCTTTCCCCCTTTGAATAAAGTTGAGTTAAAGTTTAGAAAGAGTGGAATATTTACTTGATTTTTCTCTTCTTAACCTTTTCAAATTTTGAGGTGAGGTTAGGAAATACCTTATTTTCTTTCCTCTATTTCATAATTTTTTTGAGCTATTTTTTAAAAGACATAATGATTAGAGCTCTTGATTTTACCTTGAAAATTAAGAATTCTTAGTAGTGGAGCCATTAAGCTAGAATTTTCTTATTGGTTAGATTGTTTTGGTTGCTAAGGTAAATCAACTTACCTTAATATGTGAATTGGTGCTTGAGTAATTTATATGTTATTCTTCATTCTCTATGAATGATTGTCTTAAAATTCAAGCATGAGGGTATACAAGCATGTTAATATATTTTAATATATTTTTATTGAGATTATGTAAGCATATGAGGTTATGCCCTTTAGCATTAAATTGAGACCTAGCATGATATAAGTATATCTATGTTATTGGCAGATAAAGCATGATATTGTTGTTTAATATGGTATGTGAGAAGCATTCTTGTAACACCCTAAATTTTTAGACTATAAATTTTTAATTTGAAACTATTGATTTGTGGAAGTAAAATATAAAATGTGGGTGTTACCACAACTCTTAGTATGATAATGGTTCCACTCTTAGCACGAGTACGGTCACCATAGCATTCTCATACTAAGATTAAGGCTAAAAACATCATAAAAAATAGGCAAAAAGCGAAAGTAATATATTACAACAATATAACCATTTGTTGAGATTAACTCCCAAGATACGACAAAAGAAGTAAAAGGGATATAAGAGCCCATAATATTTGAATCACAAAAATCCAAAAGACTCCACTAGATAGCTCCTACTCTAAGTACCAATCCAAAATACAATCACTTTTACCTAGACACATCAACATATCAACATCATTATGTATTTGCAACAAGTTACCTAAGAAGTGAAGTATTAGTTTGTGAATGTATTGAGTAAGCCATGCTGCCCCTATAAAGGCAACATTCAACACATAGGACATGGCACAAAAGTGGTAAAACATGTGATACATTTAAGTATGCTATCACATATTACTCATAATCAATCTCGAAGGATTATCCATTTATACTCATGTATCCCATTTTCCATATGAGATACCATGACCATAACAATTCCATACTCATATTCAGTGGGTTATCTATCACTGGTTAATACAATATAGATAATTATCACAACTCAATATAATTAACATAGGCGGATTGTCTACCACTAGTTAACCTAGTATAGATAGTCAGTGTAGCTCAAACAATACAACTAGTTTGTTAACCACCAACTAACCCAATATAGATAGTTAGTGCAACTAAACTACCTTAGTCACCCAATCCTTAAGTATTGATACCCTCTAAGAAGTTTTTAGATCTAATAATTGTTGTAGAAACAAACATACATGACAGTTAAAAAAAGTAGCATTCGTAGTAGTTTGTAACTGCTGCCAAATCCATGGGTGTATATAACATACATAGCACTTCTAAAAACCGTTATATATATTAATTTTTTTTTAATTTGGCTAAAAACTTATTGGTGTCTTAATATATACAATGGTCTAGATGAAAACCCTACCTTATAACATACATATATATGGTGGTTATAGACGTGTATACCCATAACATGACCCTTCCTAACATTTCAACAAAGTGAATACACGTCGGTTTTGGCTAATAGATGTTGTATATTCCCTATTTTTTTATTTATTTCTAAAGCACATATGATCCTTACCATATCACATTATTTCCTGCACACTAAAAAAAAGCATGCAAATGTTTCTAAGATGCTTTCACTAGCATCAAAATTTGCCAAATCCAAAATAAGCAACCAAAATTCATAAGGTTCAAATAAAAAAAATATTTTATAGTTTCATTATATACCTAGCATAAAAAACCTTATATAAAATTCTTTTCCATTCATATTTACAATCTAGGTACAAAAAACTAAAGGAACACATATAATCCTACAAATAGTCATCATAAAAACTTATAATAAAATCTAACCATTATTTTCTAACTTCATTAATCTTGTTATTATCATATTTATATACCTCAAAAGGTTGATAAACCTATTCTTTTCTAACTTCATTAATCTTGTTATTATCATATTTATATATCTCAAAAGGTTGATAGACCTTCAAAATATGGACAGTACCATGCTAGTATTAATGTATATAGCTGATTATAATTAATATGAACTAAACAAAGTAAATACATATCTCTCCTTATCCTATCTAGTTTTTGCAAATGATTTCCTTCATAAATATCATGACATAGTATCCATAACTTACATTATCTTCGTATCATGAACACTAAAAAAATATAAATGATATTATCTTATTAGTTTCTTATACTAAATACTTAAATTAAATGACTATGATTCTTAAATGATACAAAAACTATAAATCTTAATTTTTTTCCAATACATAAGGGGGGTTGGTGCCCTTCCCTTCTTGTGTGGCCTAAAATAATTCTTGAATGATCTAATTGATGTAGTAGCCATATATTAAAAATAATATGTGTGTGTTTGTGAGTCTAGTTAATATCATTATATAGATAAATATTCAACATTCAACAAGTGATTTTGGATTAGAACATGGATTCCCATAAATTAACTCCATCTAATATGCAGTCTTTGAAGATGGTTGCAATATCACTAGTTCTTAATGCATGTTAGAGGAAAATGGAGCAACAAGAGGGATTGTGGTGCCATCTTCATCACATTAACCACATATGGAACACATTCATTATTCTCATTTTCATTGGATATCGTGTCTGAGCATAAAAATCTATGTACATTAGACCTATCTAATACATGAGATAATGAATTCACTTTCAAGAACGTATAACAATGAAATAATAAATTATATACTTAATATCAAAATATTAATTCCCACTAGCAATTAAAGTAAATTTGATTGTGAAAAGATTTAAATTACCATGTATATTCTATTATATGTTGATATTGAAACATGTCACCTTCTAACAAATGTAAGATACTCTTTGCCTCAATACAAAAACTCACAAAATTTTATTTCATGTGAAAATCCACTAGAAGAGGAATACTAATAGAATTGTCATCCAAAAATAGCGCTATGCCCAAATACAACCTAAATTGATGTTTTAAGTCACACTACTTGATCAATGTTTTTATGACTAAGGCTTTTTGGGCTTCCTCATACTCTATATACTTTATTTTTCTCTAACTAATAATTCTTTTTATAATACAACCACTATAAGTAAGTAAGAAAGAGGGAAAATTATAATTATTAGATCATATATAAGTAACAAAAATGTAATCTAAAATTGAAATTTTTTGAATTAACTCATCCTTAATAATTATAAGGTTACTCAATCATCTAACCATATGTTGAGTTCATTTGTTAGCGGGCTTTCCCTTGTTTAACTTAGCTTATATCCAAACATCAGCTCACTCTAGGGGTAAATATGGAGTTCGGATTAGCTCTGCTTCCTCCATCAGTTGTTTATCCTATTGTATCAAGTAAAAATACTTATTAACAATATTATATCATTAAAAAATGGCATAGAGGTGTATATATATATATATATATATATATTTCATACCAAGGCCTATCTAGTTATCTTGTTACCACTACACCATATCTTGTGAGCATAAATATTTTCTCTAAATTATCTTTGTTCCTGGTGCTCTTTATCCATCACATTGAATAGATAGATTATGTTGGTTTGAATTATAATATAAGTACACTCTAGTTATATTAAAAATTTAATAATAATACATTCTTACATACTTAAAAATTATCTTTGTTCCTGGTGCTCTTTGTCCATCACATTGAATAGATAGATTATGTTGGTTTGAATTATAATATAAGTGCACTCTAGTTATATTAAAATTTTAATAATAATACATTATTACATACTTTATATTCCTCTAAAGTTCTCCATGATCAGAACTCCCTCCATTAGTCGAGGGTGATCATATCCTTATAGATATCTAGAGACATGGACATGATAGTACCATCAACTGCATATATAAAGTTTTTATCCATTCACGACTTCTGGTCTATCCAAGACTTTACAACTCAACTCATAACAAGTTCCTTATGTTGTTGCCAAACAATAAATCCTTTCACAATATTAAAAAATCAAATAGTTAGTATATATATAGTTAAATTATCATATGGTAATAAAAAAAGTCATATCTATTTCTAATATCCAAATCACACCATAGTGTCATCCCACACCCTATCCTTCAACTCTTTTGGGAATCCCTCCAAGTTTGATAAGTGATGGGTATGTGCGCATGAACCCTAGAGTTACAATAATAAATGAAAAAAATTCATATTCTTGCCACTCGACCTAGATTCATCAAAATCAACATCGAGTATAATGCCTTTTCTTTGTTTCTAGCAATTTGTGTCAAACTGACTATCTCCCTTCTTTGTGTTTTTCCAACCTCCTAAGCATGTGTATCATCTTCACATGGATCCATACTTGAAACAATGAACAAAAAGTATAGATTAGAAGGTAATTAAAACAATATGTGATGCAATATAGTTAAAATATTAAAAATAAACCTTTATGCACAAAATAAAATAATACAACACATACGAAGTAATTAAAGCAATATGCAATGCGATATAGCCAAAATATAAAAAATAAACCTTTATGCATAAAATGAAATAAAACAACATATAGAAAGTAATTAAACCTTTGATCTATAATGCTTTAATCTACATTGTGTACCCTAATTATGCACAAACTATAATTTAAGTACATAGAACTCTTCTTCATGATCTTCTCGTATGTACAAGTCATCAATAACATCATCATGGTTGGAAGAGGAAGGTAAGTTAATAGTCAAAACATTCTCCCTTTGTATGTTATATTCCCATTTTTATTTTTTATTTATTTTAGTCTGCATTTAAGATAATGAACTATATATTATTAGTTGGGTCAATCACTTAGAATAAATGTTTCACTTGTGGGGATAATATAATTGGATATTGCTTATGACCAAGCCTTGAAAGATCTACCCTTGTAAATCTAGCTTCCTTAGTACAAACTCCATGTTGATTTTTAACCCATTTGCACTCAAATAAATGAACTCCAAAAGCAGAATAATCTAATATCCATATGCACTCTATTACCCTATAGTATGACATGATGCATAAACATGATGTTTGACTATAGCACTAGATATATGCAAAGCTTCTAATATACACTAACATCCCTATTTTTGTATATTACTCTTGTCATCCTACTTTTTTATGTAGAAAGTACAACCATTGATCATATATGAGCTGTAGGACATCATTTTTCTTCGAGGAGAGTGTGATAATCAATACAAATCAATATAGATTCAAATGACTGAGATAAAAACCACTCCAAAAGAAGTTATTGTGTCTATCTAATATCTATTTCTCACTCCTATATGGATTTGAAGCCCTCAAATTATCCATGTGTTGATCCATGTATGGATGGACATCATTTATATTACGAAGGATATAGAGGTGAGCTTACAAAAACATTTGATAATCATCATTGATGACCATATGAAATCTTTTGCACCATTTCCCCTATTCCTCTATACCTGAATGTTGTGTTTAGGAATTCCTATTGTATTAATATTGGGTTAGAAATCCTACTCTTCTTTTATACACTTGAAGGGACTATTTTCTTATTACTTTTCCCAAAAGGCACATTCAAGTATTTCACTTTGTCAAATACTTGAAATCCCAAGAGAGGATTTAGAGAACTTTCTTCTTTAATGTTTCCATTAAAATTTTTTCTTTATCTATGATAATGATGATTTATATGCAAGAATCTATGATGTCCAAGATAAGTAGTCTTCCTACTCTTCGGTAGATGGAGAAAATTTGTGTTATTTTCAAAAATAGGACATCCATAGTGCTTGTGCACGCTATAATAAGAAAAACTACCATAAGTAAGAAAATCATTTGTGGTACAAAATAACATCAGTCTCAAGTTAAAAGAATCTTAGCATCTTACATCAACTACTTTAATTGTGTGATCTCACATGCACTTTAAATCCTCAATAAGGGGAGCCAAATAAAAAAAAATATCATTACCTGACTGATTTGGACAAGATATAAGCAAGGATAACTTCATCCATTTCCTCTTCATTCATAATGATGGAGGAAGATTGTAGATCATCTATTTAATAGGGAATAAAATATAGTTGGCATTTCCATTAAAAGAGTTAATTCCATCTAAATAGAGTAAATCCCATAGGTTTCTAGCTTTACTATCAAAATTAGTGTATACAAAATGAATCATCTTCCATTGAGGAGAATCTATTGGCAATCTAAGCTTGTCATTAGAAATCCTTCATTTCATATGCCATATAAGGTTCTCTATATTTTCCTCATTATAAAACATACATTGGAATCGTGTTATAATTGAAAAGTACCACAACACCTTATTAGGAATCTAAGCCCTCTTGTATTGTGACATTTGACACTGAGGACACTATCTAGTGGTGTATATTCATTATGATGCAAAATGCAATTAATAGGACAAGCATGAATCTTTTTATAATTTAAACCCATGGAGCACATAATCTTCTTAGGTTTATAATTATGGTGAGGAAGCACAGTGTTCTTCAGAAATATTTCCTTTAAGAGATCAAGAAGTAATTTTTTTATCACTCCATCCGTTATATATGTTCAAGTTGTACAGTTGTAAAATGACAAATAATTTTGTAAATTTAGTACAACAACTATACAAAATGCATGCCTGAATCATTTACCAACTTTTCAAACATTTTTAGATGGTCTCTAAAATGTTCTTCAACATTTTTTGTCAGGTCTTCCCTATAAGAAAAGTTATGTACAATTTCAACGTCATCGTGGCCAATCACACTAGTTTCATTAAGAAGTGGCTCTCTATACTATAACCACCTACTATAACTCTTATCAATTCCATGGATAATGAGATAATCTTGTATCTCATTTACCCCTCTTCTTATCTTATTTCCACAATCTACACTTGGGCAAGATATTCGCAAAGGATCTTTCAAATGTTCAACAACTATCTTAAGAAAGTCTTGAATACTATCTATATATTCTCTAGATAATCTACTTGCATGTATTCATTTACAATCCACAATGATAAATAACTAAAATCTAGCCCCTAAATTTAAAAAATAGGGAATGTGAAAATATTAGTCAAGTCAAGAAAAAAACTACCGACATACCCGAAATACATATATACCAAAATAACATTTACACTAGTAACAATACTACTATTTCTATAATACTATATATTTCATTTATACACTCTATATTTAAAAATAGTTTGATAATATATCTAGTGAATGATTTTCCATATCCATAAGACATATCAACTCAAAAACATCATATATAATAAAAATGTACATGAAAGAATTCAAATATGCAAGACACAAGCAAAAATCTTAAAATACAAAAGTTTATACAAAAAGCTTAAAATGCAAATAGAAAAAGAAAATAAATAAATAATGAACATGTTGTGATAATAGAGAGAGAGATAGAGAGATAGAGAGAGAGAGAGAGAGAGAGAGAGAGAGAGAGAGAGAGAGAGAGAGAGAGAGAAATTTGGCACCAATAAATCGAAGAAGAGGAAAAATGAGCAAGAACTATGGTGAAGAGATTATGGAAAGAAAGTAGGTGGTAGGAAAGGTTTTTTGCTTCAAATGGCAGATATCTGATTTCTTACTAGTAAGTGAGGTAAAATGTAAATTTGTAAGTGATTTTAGGTTAAATAATGATGAAATAAAAAAATAGTGAAAAAGAGTATATATAGTGGTTCTAAGTTAAAATTGTATTATATATTATTTTCCATATTAAGAAAAGAAAAATCCTCCCTTCCAAAAAGTACTTTCTCTGTAAGGGTATGCACAATGATTTTACTTTTATAAACGTTGTATATACTCTCCTTTTTTTAATATGAAAAATAGTATACATAACGGTTTTGGGTTACAAGCGTCATGTATACCCTTATTGAGAAACTACTTTTCTCATGAAGGGTATACACGACAGTTGTAGCACAAAACCACTGTGTATATGTCTCACTTAAAATGCCAAAATACTCCCTCCATATTTTTTTCTTTCTTTTTGGGCAATGGAATACATAGCGTCTTAGTTTTAAATTGTCATATACTAGATATTGTTTATTCCAATTCATTTACTAGTGATATATAGTAGACATAAGGCCTTAACTGACATAATAGGCAAGCCAAACATAACTCATAAACAAGAAAGACATATCACACACAACCCTACCTCGAATACCATCTCATGGTTATATGGTGGATTATCTACCACTATTGGTCTAATATAGATTGTTAACACACCTTACATAAAAGGTGGACTAAAACCACTAGTTGATCCTAAGGAAAGATAGCATAGAATCCTATATATCTTCCACTTTAAATATAAATATATTATTTAAGTTTGATATATAGATATACTCCCACATTTAAAATAATTACTCCCCTTTCATACATTATTCATGAAGGTCAAAGGCTAAATGGAGAAGTCAACCCTAAAGGTTAACCCTAAAAAATAAATCAAAAGTCCCTAAAAAATTAATTGATTAGCCCCACAAAATAGTGGACTAGTTTGGAAAACATACCAAAACAAAAACAAGCAAAGCAGTCAATCAATCAACTAGTGTAGAAAAATAAATTTACCGGTGGTGTCAATTCAATTGTTAAAAGAGTTACACTAGTTCAAGGGTGCCAAGTCAAACCTAACATTCTAATTTTTTAGCAAACTAATTAACTAGTGGGTTAAAACTAGTTGACTGGTCTTACTACGCACCACACACATGATAATTCATAATTTTCTAACTCAACTAACACACACCCATACTTACTCATGACACACAAAATTCTAGCAATTAAACACAAAATTTGAACTTCATATTTCAAAACTTAATCCATCAAAATAATCAAAAATCATATTACATTCAACTAACATTTTCTCATAAAACTTAATAAAGACCTATCATGTTTCTAACATCAAACTCATGCACCAATATACTTAAACATGCTCTTAAACACAAGATTACTCATAGATTTATGTTGGGAAACAACTGTAACACATGTTAATTAGCACATTATTATACATCCATATGATTTAGCCAGTTTTACCCCAAAGGAAAGTCCCCAAGTAATGAAGATCACCCACAATGCCACTCCAACACCTATGATTCTTGTTTACCTAACAAGAATCAAAGAAAACACTTCAAATTACATTTAGATTTTTAAAAACATAAAATAAAGAAAAGAAGGTTTTAAGAGTATTAAACCTTCTTTTGGATTGATGAACCTAAGAGAAAGAGAACTATGAAGGACATTAGAGGTTTTCTTATATAAATGGAGGAGAAGCTTTAAGTGAGATACTAAGGGTTTAGCTAAGCATTATGAATGAGATAGAGAGGTTTGATTAAAACTGAGAAGGCAAGGAAGCAAGAAAGATTCAACATAGTTAAGTATAGAGAAGAAAAGTGCAAAGAGGTCACCTAGGTATGGTAGCATAATAACCAAGGTGTAAGAGGATCTTAGAAACGCTAAAACAAAAGATGATCAACATAGTGTATCCATGTAGGAGAGGAGAGAGAGTGAAGTGATAAGGAGCACAATAAGGTAAAGTGGGAAAATGTGCTTTTTGGGTAAAGAGACCATGTCGATCTAATTTAAATCTAATAAAGATTTGTAATAGGAGTTTAAAAGTCTTTGAAAGTTATTATTAATCAATATTATTAGAATTAGGGTTCTACCTAATTTGGAGGCTCAAGATCGGATTGTAAGATTTTACAAAAACTTTAAAAATATGAAACATTTATAATTATATGATATAAAATAATACACGTATAAAATATTATACTCTTAAACTCTCATACAATCACTAATTGAATTTTAGTAACTTACAAGTAGTATAAATTATTGAAATTATTTTACATACTAGGAACTATATTAAGTCAACAACATCATAACTAATTTTGCTAACTAAAATATGAAAATTATAATTTGATTATGGGTAGATGAAACATACAAATTGTTTTATTCAAAATATGCAATATTGTTAGCCTTAAGAAGAACATATAAAGAATGAATAAAGCAGATGATAATGAAGGCAACAATGCAATAGTACTATTTTATATCATTTAAGAAAATATGACCAAAAAAGTTTTATATTGGCTTTTAAAATTTTTGTTGAATCAAGATACAAAAAAGAAAAAAAAAGAAGGTTTGGTTATAAGCACACACGTTAAGTTACTATATGAACCATGTGTACACCATAAAATAAAGGTTGTTTGTACTATGAAGGTAACATGACCATAAGAAAAATACTAATTTTGAATTGAATAGAACTTAACAATTAATAATATAGTAAAATTTAATATATTCATTTTACTATGTATATAAAGTTTGCATTGTTTTGTGATTATTTTACAACAACAATCAACTTCATTATTTGCATCAACTCATTTTCAAGATTTGTTAGAAAATAATATAGGGTTGAAAATCAGAAAATTAAGGAAGAAACATAGCTGGAATAATGTGGAAAATAGATTTGGAAACAAATTGATAAAAATTATATGTATTATGTAGAATCATAGGATCATAAGATTCTATTATAGGACTATAAGATTCTATATTATTCGAATACTTTAAGATTATACCTATGATTGTCGATTGTTTATCACAGGATCATAGATCCATAGGATTGAATTTGGGATTTTAATAACTATGAATATAATATATCCCTAAGGTTAGGTGATGATTAGGAAGAAAATAGAGTTTAGAGCATAATAGATATTGCATCTTCTAGTAGAACCATTTGACTAGTTTTTCCATACTACTTACTTGGTTCATTAGTTTTAGAAAAAAAAAATGCATCTTTTATAGGTTGATTGGCTTACCGTAATAGTTAAATGGTCCTTTAGTTTGAAACTTATTTTTGAAGTACATTTTTAAATTTATTTTCATTAAATATTATATAAAAATACTTTTATATACAAGTTATCACAATGTTGGTCATTGCTGACCATTTTGGTGAATTTGGGTGAAACATCATGTATGTTGTTATATTTGGATTCCAAGCATGATTTATGTGTTCAGAATGATGAGCATGATTTTATAAGAGTTTTGATAGTATGGATGGATTTTATTAATTCTTAGATTCTAATAAGAATTATCTAGGTTTGAATTTCATGAATATATATATTCCTTAGAGAAACCAGTTAACTGGTAGTAGGTAAAAGCAATTGACTAGTTAATTGGTTAGACTGGTATTTTATTATTTGCTTGACCTTGCACTAGTAAATTGGTTAATAGCTTAATATGTCAAATATTTACCCTTAAACCAGTCAATAAGTTTGTTTAAAAGTTTTCTTTGCTTGTTGTAGCTATTCCTAAACTAGTCCATTGGTCCTCCTAAAATAGTTTGGATATTTTTTAGGTTTGAAACTTGAAGTTAGACCATGTGTGTAACCTAGGTCATTAAACTTAAATTATATTCTTAAATTTAGTCTTCACATTTGATTATTCATTTTCCATTGAATAATTGAATTTAAGGAATTGCTTAAGAATGGATTTTAAGTGCCTTTTCCAAGTATGCATACTTAGGGTTAGGTTAATTTGTGTCCCCTATGATATATATTTAACCAATAGGATCATATGTATCAATATCAATTATTATCAATAATTTAGAAGCATACGTAAGTCCATAGTGATAATGATGATTAAATACCTTCAAATCTATAGGAATATCCAAATGGGTGTCTTGTCGCCTTACAAATCTATCTAGTGTCTCATTTATTTAATGGTTTGTGGAGATTATTAGAATGGAAGTGTATGTGATCAAAGGATCATGATCATTAGACATAGGGTCTACAAGATGACCCTATATATATATATATATATATATATATATATATATATATATATATATATATATATATATATATATATATATATATATATATATATATATATATATGCATAATTAGCCTATTATGTATATCAGATCATCATAATTTGGTACATTAATAACCTAAAATATCTAATATCTCTACACATGGGGTCCAAATCTAATTAAATGCATTAATATCAAATTCCTTATGTTTGATCTAATCAATTTTATATAGGCTCAATCAAAACAAGAACCCATAATTTGTATTGTCCATATATAAGCCCATGGATAATAATCTAACAATCTCTTACTTGAGATATATGTGTGACTTTATAAATACAATTTGAAAATTAATTAGATGTGCTAATTTTTTTTTCATTATGAAATGTATCTATAACTAATATAGTCCATCAATCACACCAATATAAGATCAAAGCATTTTTCATCACATATTATCGTAACTAAACTCATAAATGGTCACATATGTTAATACAATCAAATGACATGGATCAAGATATAGATGTGTAGCTTGGAAATGTCATGTATTGTGATCCTAACATGTTTATTTCCAAATTATCCACCTTATAACTTTAGTTAGATAAAACCATACACAAAATAGAAGGAAATAAAACGAAACTTTATTTCTAAAAAAACATATGGTTAAAATATCCACAAGTCAAACTAAGGTGTCTATACATAAAACATATAACATGATACACTCTAACTAAAACTAAACATCGTCAATTGACATAATATCCATACAAGATACTTTCTCAAGGAAGTTCTTAGGTGGTAATGCCTTAGTAAGTGGATTTGCAATCATTGAGTTTACATTGATCAACTTGAGTGGATTTGCAATCATGGAGTTTGTATTGATTTCCTTGATAGAAAACTCTCATTCTACATGTTTTAATTAACATCCAAGAATTTAAGATCAATATTCTTTGATTTCATAAAACTAAGGTTGTTGCTGGAATAATGAAAAAAACCTTCATTATCACATGATAATCTTTTGATACCATATATTCTATGCAACCATATGACAACAATTTAGACCCATATACCAGAAATGGAAGCCTCATAACACTCTACAAATTTCTTTGCCATAATGGAAGATACCACAACTATCTACTTAGCACTTTACTAAAAAAAAATGGCTCAAGCTATTAGGAAAACGAAGCTTGATGTAGACTTCTACTATCTTGGCATATAGCAAAATCGGACACAATATATCCTATGATCTTGATCCTTTCTTATCTCCAATAGGTGAACATCTAATCTTTCATGTTCTGTACATACCACATGATCCATCTTGCTATTATCCAATGTTCAAGTCTTGCATTACTTTGATATTTTCCCAACATCCTAGTTATGTATATAATATTATGATGTATTCATATCTAATAATACATTAAACATCCCATTGCTAAAGTATAGAGAACCTTTTTCTATTTCCCTTCTTTCATAGTCATTTATTAGGGTATTATCTTAGATTAAATTCATCTCCCTTAGCAATAAGGGTGTTTCTTAATTTATAGTTCTACATGACATATTGCTTAAGAACCCTTTTGACATAGGATTTTGTGAAAACCCTATGATACCTTAAAAGCAATCTTGGTGTATCGCAATGACCAATGTAAAAGAGGCAATACCAAGATCTTTTATCTTAAAATTATTTGCTAAAAATCTCTTAGTATCATGTAGCAAACCTACATGATTACTCACTAACAATATGTTGTTGATGTACAATACTAGGAAAATATACTTACCCCCACATAACTTATGTGTACATACTCATCAACTAAATTCATCTCATAGCCAAAAGAGATGACGACTTGATGAAATTTGAAATACCAATTTCAAGTTGCTTACTTGAGCTTATAAATAGATTTATTATTTTTGCAACCATATGTAATAGCCCACTTTTAAGGTATTTAATGTGTGTTAATTTAGGTATTTTATTGTGATCTAAGTGTTTTTATTCATGGTTTAGAAACATGTTTAAAGTTTGGTGTTAAAAAGGTTAGCTTTAGGTTGGAAATTTGGAGGGTAAGTGATTTTCATGGCAACCAGTTGATTGGTTTGGTGTACTAATCAAAAGGGTTGCTATAAGAAGTATAGTTTTGAAACTAGGCAAATCGATCAATGGGCTTGGGGTACCATTTAACTAGTTTGATTGAGTTGTTGCTTTTCGAGCACAATTTTACTTTAATTATTCTTCCAATTATTTTGTAGCTTTTTTATTTTGTTTTGGGAAATTTTTTTTATGATTTTTACAAATCATTTAAGCCTTCCAAACCTATTTTACTAATTTGCAATGGAGTTATGGGGATGAATTCCCAAAATTCATTTTCATGACCTCACCACCATTATACTCTTCCTCTTTTCTATCTTTTCTATGCATATCACTTTGAATGATTCATCCTATATAATCTATGTAGATAATTTTACCTTTTTTTCTTCTCCCTTTTTGGATCATTTCTCCTCTCATGATTCCAAAAATAGGTAGTGTAGAACCTTAGAAATTTTCAGTTAACACCATTTGAGCTTATGGACAAAGTGTCCTCTTTAAATCTCTAAAATCTACATATAGAAGTTTATAATCAAGCTGGGGTTTGGGATTTTAATTTATAAACCCTATTAACTTTCATTTTCCACCAAAACATTCAGTATTTGTAAGCTAAAGCCTCATTTTCCTCCTTTTTCCCCAACCTCTAAGTCTCAATATTTTTCTCCATATTTGCTTTCACCTACATCTAATATCCACATTATCCATTTCTAACCTTTCTTTCCTTTTCTAATATGCCCTCTCACACCTTCTTATCTTTCTTTTAAATAAGATAGTTTTAGATTTAGGAAAAGAGTGAGGGATCATCTCTTTTTTCCCTTAGTTTCTTTATTTTTCTTGAGGAGGTTGATTCTCTTTAATTTTTCGCTCTCTAATATTTCTTTTCATTTTGTTTCTTATGATATTTTATGGGTTTTACTATGTTTTAAACTTATCTTTTAAGGTTTTCAAGAGTTTGAGGGGTTTAGATTTTCAAGTTGAGAAGACTTTTGCTCTCATTTGGTGGGTTTTGCTAATTTTTATTGAGGTACACCATTGTTTTATCTATTTCATAGAAAATGGTATGAATGAGTGAAGTGTATGTTTTGTATTTCTATGAAAGCATAAGTCTTAAAGATGAAAATACTTTTGAGCATAGTAGTGTTGAATAAATAAAATAATGGGTATAAAAACCTAACTTGAAATCTTATGTTCGTTAGCCTTATAGGTATTATTTGGATTTCATGAATACCTTTGGCATTTTAAGAATTTCAACAATATTAGCATGTGTAGTATGATGCATAGATTGGTTTCCATAAAGTATAGTAAGAAAGAGTATGATATAGGACTTTATAGTATTTTAATGATTTTGATAAAGTTACAAGCATGATTTCAATATATTACTGAGATTGTAAGCATAATTTAGGTATTTCACATGTTAATCTATGAATATTACATGTTAAGAACCTTATATGATTGATGGTTGCTATTAAGATTGAATGAGAAAATCGTGAAGAGCTTCATTGTGTGTAAATGTGCATGGTTGGGGTTTTTTACCCGAAGCGATCAAGTGGTTACTATGACCCATTGACTGGTCCTTGGGACACATTAATTGGTTTAGAAGACCGATCAACCGATTAGCTTATCACATTAGTGGTCTTAATCTCAAATTAGACCCATCAATCAATTTAACCAAACCAATCCACTGGTTTCATGAACATTTGATTGATTGGATCAATCAATTGATAGTTTAGCCTATGACCTTAATGGTGTTAGTCTCAACCTAGACCCATCCACCAATTTTGCCAAACCAATCAAACGCTTCCTAGAAAATTTGATTGCTTCGGTTGACTAATCAATTAGTTCACTACCACTATGAAGGTTTTGTAATTCCCACACCAATCAATTGGTTTATGCAACCAATTGACTAGTTATCATAACTGATTAACTGATCCTTGGAACCCATCAAATGGTCTTGGGTATAACTTATTTCTTGCTAAGTTTTCATCAAATGTGACGTCTTAAGTTTCCTTATACTTGGATGGTGACTTGAGATTTTGGTATTTATAATTTGACCTAGATTAATTGAATTTAAATGATGGGTTAAAGTTATCAAAACATTATCCTAGGTTGATCAAGTTTGATCTTAACCTATCATTTTGACCTTTCTCTTAACCATGAAATAATTAGATAAGTTTATGGATAAAATTGATTTTTTTCCCTTATGGTTAGACCCTAAATAACAAACCTAATTTGTGGTAAATGGACTTCTAAAGGCCTACACCTTAGTGTTAACATGTGAAACCTTGTAAGTTGGATGACCTAATATGTTTAAAAGAAAATAACATGAGTATATATAAGGGCCTTAAGTTGACCCTACTTTGACCTTAGTTATAAACTATAACCTTCCCTTGGTTATTTAAGTAACTGGATGAATAATATGAATTAAGGCTGGAATCTAGTTGATCTCTAGTTAGACATTTATCTTTGGCCTTAGAGATCAACATAAATGTTCTATCACATATGGTAATAATATGGTTAAATTATGGAACTATGATTTTAACCATAGTATTATGTCTTGACCTAGACTTGAATTATGAATGAAGAGAAATAAATGGAAATAAAATAATGGCTTGAACATCAATGACTAAGTAATGGAGTTATCACTTCAATACACCCTTAACATGAATAATTTATAATGTGAGAATCTTATGTGGTTGTATTTGGATTGAAATAGCATGATATGGTATATGGAACTTGGTGGGATATAAAATTCTGATGGAATAAGATAATAATTACTTAAAGTGAAACAAGCATCATGATGGATCTAGGTTATTTGATCATTAATTAACTAACGGGAGTTATTATGCCTTCAAGCGCATTTATTAGCATTGCCTTTAGGTGCATTTGGGTGAGATCTTAGTTGATCTAAGTGTCTTTCCTACTTTAGATATTGATGATATACTATGTGGTATCAATACTAAAGAGTGTGATTACCATAAGAGATTATTTGGTTATGATCTAACTTATGTTCTCCAGTTTTCTTGGCTTCCACCGAACTTTACATCCATTCATTTATTAGGGGTTATTTCTATGGGTATTAAAAGACCATGGGGGATAATTCATCCCATTACTCAATAAAGTTGTATAAGGGAAATTCTAGGATCACCTAAAGAAAGATAATACCTAGAAAGAGTCTTAGATGTGTATTACATTGGCCTCATATTATTTGTATGCTCAATCTTTTTATGGTTATTTTATTACTTGACACTTGGATTTCCTTCATAAGTATTTAAGAAGTAATGCCTAACTTAAGTTATGAACTATTAGATCATAACTTGTATTTGTTTGTTTAGTCTAGCATGGATTGATGCATACAAGTGTTTAGAGAATTTTGGAGCCAAATGGGGGTCCTATATTTGTGAACACGACCCATGTTTTCTTGGCATACTTGATCCTACATTATTTTAGCTAAAGTTGAGAGTTTTGAAAAAAAACATGAGGGGGCATGTTTGTGAACATGGTTCGTGCTTTTTTCTATTTTCTACCATTCACTTGTGTGGTTATATACTTCTATAAATAGATGTGTATAAAACTCTAGAGATGTGTGGTACATCGTCAAACTTGGTCCAAACCCTCTCCTCTTATATTCTCTTATGTTTGTAGGAGAATTATATGCTAAGTGATATTGGGAGGATTATTTGATTCTCCTTGTATTCAATGGTTTTGAATGTAGTAAAGATCATCATTGTTCCCTAAACTGTGACTGCATTCTGATTGTTTTCTTAATTTGATCTTGTAATTTCTAGATTTATTTTTAGGTAAGGTCTGGGGCATTCATATTTGGTGAATTATTTTCCTTATAATTGGTATCAAATGTTAGTCATGTGATCGATCTATATTGAGATAGCATATACAATATTTGAAATTTAGAGATTTGATCATTCTATCAGTTATGAGTTATGGAAATTGAAGATGAAGATGATCATTGTTTAGAACGAATTGGAGAATAAATTATGTGAAAAAGTGGAGAAGCTAGAAATGATATTTAATGAGGAGTTTGGGATATTGATTTTAATGCCCTGTCTACCATATAATTGTGTTTATCAAACAAGGTTTTACAAGAAGTGGCCAAAGAGACAACTTTTTATGCCTTATGTTTGAACTTATAATCCTTGTATATGACGAGATATATAGTGAATCATCTATTATTGAAGAGTTTTCTTCGTGATTTAAAATTAGGTGAAGGTCGGTCATTGAAATCTTATCTTGATGAATTTGACTTTATAGTTATGGATTTGCATAATAAATATGATAAATTAGATGATGAGGATCTAACTATTATGTTGTTATGTTATTTGCCTGTTGCTTATAAGTACTTTTGTGAGACTATATTATATGGTAATGATGAATTAGTTCTTATAAATGTTAAGAATGCCTTACGATAATGTCAATTGATTGAGAATTAATTGAGTGGAGGATATTTAGGTGACTCACATGGTGAGGGACTTGTAACAAAGGAGGTTTGGTGAAAGAAGAAGTCCAAATCGAGGATGAATAGGTTTAAGGTTGTGGTATGCCATGAATGTCACATGAAATATCATATTAGGAAAAACTTCCCTAATAGGAGACTTGTAGATATTGTTGATGGTGTGTCTAATGTGGATGATGCTACCATAGTTGATGGTGAAGTACTGACTTCTACTAGTGGATTGACTAGATTAGACAATAGGTGAATTTTGGATTCTAGGTTCTCCTACCATGTTTGTCCAAATAGAAGCTAGATTTAGGCATATGACACTATTTAAGGTGCAGTTTTTTGCCTTGGGGAATGGTGCTTCATGTAGAGTTGTTGGGATGGGGTTTTGAGGGTGAGGATGCATGATAGTATGGTTAGGACATTATCTGGTGTTCATCATGTTTCTGTGATGACCAAGAACTTGATTTTACTATGATTCTAAGATAGCAAAGGTTATAGGTGTGCCATTGAGAACGATATATTAAAGGTTGCAAAAGGATTCGTGGTGGCGATTGTTGGTAAGTAGGTTAGGACATTATATGAACTTGTTGCCACAACTATTGAGGGTGTAGTTGGGATAACAATGAGAGTGTGTGGATCAAATGTTATGTGTATTAGGTTGATGTGAATAGGACACGAGAATGTCATTAGAATGGTTGGGGTTCTTTGTTTTATGACCCAATCACATCTAGATTTGCTAACTTTGGTGAGTTTGAATTCATTCTTGATAAGAAGGTAGAGAAGCGAGTATGTTAGGTTATTCAGACGGGATAGAGGTTGTTATTGATATAGATAGTACAAATTCTTCTAGTGAAAAGGAATTTGAGTAGCAAGTGGATATTGATTTAGGTAGAGCTAGTTATACTTTATAAACTACAAGTAGTGGTATTGTGTTCTGGAGCTAGTGTCAGACTCAAATGTTGTTTTAGGTTCTAATTCTAGCTTGTGGCATTCTACTATTATTTTTGAAGAGATATGGTCTGTTTGGTGGATTTAGACATTGGTATGTGATGCTTCACTGGTTATTCTTTTATTGTCACAACAAAATAAATGCCTTAGGAGAATAAGATGAAGACTTTGGATGTGCCCAAATCCAAAGCAGTTGTGGTGGCTTGTTTAGTCACTATTTCATACTCTATAACTTTGAGATGCTTGATGTATGATGTGCTTAGTACCAACCTTTATATTGCTCATGTTGAGAGCATATGCGTTGTGAGCCCCTTGAAGGTACCTTGGTTAGGTGTGGTGCATATTTTGAGGTCCTTGGTGCATATAATATTGGATGATATTGAGTGTGTGCTATTACCTATTTTGTTGACAGATTACTAGTCTTGGATATGGTCCTGATGATTAGAGGTACACTAATTTCTTTGTGTTCAACCTTAGAGGTTCTAAGATTGTGTGTTTGGCTATGATTGGAAGTGAGAATGTTGTTTGGCTTGGAGTGTTAGCTTGTGAGGTTAGGATGATACAAAGAGTTGCTTTTGATGTTGATCTAATATGTGTGCTAATGAAGCCATTACTTGTGTTCATTTGCCATAAGGGGTTTTATAGACCTTGGGGTTTATGATGATATTTTGTTATACTATTGTTAGTTGTTCCAAATATTGTGTCAAGGTAAATATTGTAAAATCATGGCTTATATTTATGTGTATAGCCTAGCATGGATTAATGCATATAAGTGTTTGGAGAAGTTTGGAGCTAAAAGGAGATCAAGTGAGAAAACATAGGGGGGCCTAGTTTGTGAACATGACCCTTGTTTTCTTGACATACTTAATATTACATTATTTTGGTTAAAGTAAAAAATCTGAAAAAACATGGAGCCCCGTGTTTATGAACATGGGCCATGTTTTTCCTATTTTATATCGTTCACTTTTGTTGGTTACATACTTTTACAAATAGATGTGTATGAAACCCTAGCGTTGTGCGGTATACCGTTGAACTCTATTCAAACCCTCTCCTCTTATATTACCTTATGTTTATGAGAGAATTATGTATAGAAGGATATAGTCAGGATTGTTTGACTCTCCATGTAATCACTTGTTTTGCATGCAATAAAGATCACAATTGTTTTCCAAATTGTGATTGTGTTCTTATTGTTCTCTCAATTTGATCTTGTAATTTCCTGATTTCTTGTTAGATTAAGTCCCGGGCATTCACTTTTGATGAATTATTTTTCCTACATGAACAATTTCATAGTCCAACATATTGCTTAAGAACTATGTATAAGGGAATTCTATGATCACTTAATGAAAGATAAAAACATATTGATTCTAAGTATATTATGTAGCCTCATTTAATCTCCTTAAATGTTCCATCATGGAAGTGTTTCTTAGAATGAATAATTTGGTGTATCCAATATACATACATACATACATACATACATACATACATACATACATACATATATATATATATCATGTGTTACCATGTACTTAACCCTAAGTGCTCCATTATCATATGATTTTTTGTTCTCACATGTTTCTATGAATTATTGCATGATCTATATTATATGTAATAAGAATCCTCTTATAGATGTGTATTTATATGCTCATCACACTAGGGAATACACCCTATGCACTATTGAAAGGTTAATCTAAGTGATCCATGTTTACTCATGATTATGATATATATGTCCAAGTATGTTATAGCATGTACATTCTTGTGTGTATGTACAATTATGATCAAACATGTTTCAATATATCTAAGTATATGCAAGCATGACCACATGTGAAAGTATGTGTATGTCATAATAATAAGAGTGCATGCACGTCTTGGTATATTATATCATGAATATGTTACATGGGCCTTACATGTATCATGATCTACCCAATAGTGGAAGATTAGTTTGCTCACTATCTATGCATATTGATGGGGTTGTTGCAATCCCCTACTCAATCCCATGAGTAGGAGGTCTCATGTAGGTTTTTAAAGGCAACTAGTGAGTGGTCTAACCTCTTCTTTGAGGATAGTTGGGTTATCTAATCATAGGCATTTCTGGAGGTGTTACATTTTGATGGCCTTTAAGTTATCAAGGTGTCTTTCCTTGTGTTTGTTTTCCTTTAGTTAACATTACCTACTAGTATATTTTTATACTAGCTTTAGGTTTACATAACTTGGGGTTGTAAACCTTGGCTTTATTATATTTTAAGTGAATTATCTTGCGCGCTCTTGTTTTTCTTATGTTTAGTTGGTTGAATACTCAGCTTTGTATCTAGCATGGTATGAATGATATATCATCTATCCGATGTCGGCAGTAACACCCTATTCTTCATAGAATTGATTTCATATTTTTGCTTCAGTAAATATTTAAAAAAAACTTTTAATAGTAAAAAATGGGGGTGTTACATAATACTCTTTGGATTTTCTGATACAAACTTTTCTGATTGTGTCATATAGATTGTTTCTTTAGTGTTTCAATGAGAAAATTTGTATTCACATCCATCTAATTTAACTCAACATTAAAAAAAATATGTCACTAATGCTATAATTATCCTTGAAGAGTCTTTAGAAGAAATTGGATAGAAAGTTTCATTAAAATCTTCTCATTCCTTTAGTATAAAGCCATTATGAAAGGAATGCCTTAAATGTTTTTATGTTCATGTTTTAGAGAGCTCTACAAGAAAAAAAGGTAAATCAATGGCATTCACATGAAAGGATAAAAACTAGCATTGGTATATCAAACATAGAATTTTCATATAGACTCCATTAAAATGATTCAATATGTTTTGGAAGGATAAGATAAATATATATAACTTTTATATTTATCACTTTTGTGAATCGCACTAGAACATTGTCAAAATTATGCCCAAAGTTGAAATTGTCAATCAAAAGCAATAAAATTTTACATAAGATCGGGTGATCAATCAAAGTTCTATCAAGTGTCATTCAAAGCTCTTATATTTCACCTTTATACACCTCTAATTGATTGATCCTATACTAAAAAAAAATGAACAAATAATCATCTAATTCAAAGAATATTTCCAAGTCATTCCTATTTGTGTGTGCTAGCAGGAGAAAGAAGACTACCATCATTTCCCATCCTATTGCTTCAATTTCATTCATTTTTTTATGTTTTCTTTGTATATCTTTATATATGCTTGGTGTAGTTAATGTAAACATGATGGATGCCTAAAATACTTATTGTTAGGAGCTAATTTGAAAACCTATAATATGGTTTGTGATATGAACAATAGTTTCTTTATTTTTCTAGTTTTTATGAGATTTTATTGTTATTATTTATATATATATATGATTCTATCAAGTGTGATTTAAATGGTAAATGTCTCATTTTAACATCATCATAGTGACTATTTGTTGTATTATCTACTTGCTAGATGGATATATAAACATGATACAATTCATATATAAAAATTACAACTACATTAGATAACAATTCACCTAATGGTTTTATGATTCTAACTAGATTAATGAAACTTTTAGATAAGTGTGGGTAAAAGGTGAGCAACACAACTAGTAAAGTTTGAATTACTAGTTAGATTATCATCCTTTCACTTATGCTTAATACTTTAAATCTTGTTAAATACAAGAGACACTTATTGTGACAATACTACAAAATATAATAGGACTTGATATTATCAATTTGTCATCTTAATCACTTAAAGGAAGTTATATATGGTATATAGATCCACTTCTTGTTTGTAACTTGTGAAATTAGGATTTCATAACTATTATAAATAGTAACTCTAGAGATAGGGATGTTATCACATGTGTATGATGTTGGAGCTAGACCTTAATATTTAGATATATTGATAATAATGATATCTGAGGAAGGTATGCTAAAATTGGTGGATAAATGAGAATATGGAAAGGGTTATGCTTATAATGTGAAATTAGGGATTCTTAGGGAAATTGTGACCTTTTACTTAGGAAATGTTCCCATAACTACATGTTTGTGCTTTATGTGTTTTGAAGATGCGTTGTGCATATCTACATGTGTCTTGGATGATGATCTTGATATAAGTAACTCTGAATAACATACTTATCATTTAAAATAAAATATCATGTGAGTCAGATTGAGGTATATGTTGGGTCCATTCCACTAGATAATACTAGTGATCTAGAAGCACTTTACCATGAGAGATACATTGGTCCATTCCATGAGACTAAGAATAGTAAGGCCCTAAACTCAACGTGAATGAGAATATAATTTTGAGATAAGTAACTAATGGATAAGATATTAATCACTTAAAGTGAAATATTATGTGAGTCGGAATTGAGGGGTTGTGTCCATTCCTCTAGATGATAATATTAATTCAAGTGTGTATTGCCCCGAGTGGTGTTTTAGACCATTCCACCGGTTGGAGGTAAGGCATCCATATCTCTAACATGACTAAGGAATTTGTGTTGTTATTATAGCCCTATATTCTTGGTATGCTCCATGATGTATATGTGTTATTTTAGGTTCTTGGATTCTAATATGTGGTAATGTTTATATCTTAGAAGTTTTGGAGGATGCATTGAGTATTTTGATACCATGTGTAAGTTTGGTGAATTTAAGAACGATCTTGTTGAGTATCAAATTTTTGCCACGTATTCATGTAATTTCATATGTGGTGTATGCCTTTTTATGTGTTTTACAACATAGAAGCTTGTTAGGATTAATATAGAAAAGAATTATGATTTTTGTTAAGTGTGGATTGTGGTTTGGGTATTTTTTTGCCCAAACTAGTCGATCAATTTTTTTTGAAAATAAAATTTATATATTAATCATGGAGAAAAGGTACAACCCAAGCTATAGAATTGATCTACTTTACCTAAGAAACCACTAAACTTTGCACTATGTGCAGAATGATTACAAATAGATGACATAACTAAAGAAATTTGATAAACTATCCTTTTCATGTTTACACTAACATTTGTGAAAATGCATGCATTTCGAGCTTTCCACACCTCATATATGCTAATAACATAAAAAGCTGCCCTGAACTGTGCCTTAGCAACACCTCTAGTTTGATAAAAACAAAGCTTTTCATCAAAGACTGCCAAGAGTAATGTCTTCTTCTTTCTCTGAAAACCTTCCTGATTGCTTCCCAAATCTGTTGCAAACCTTAACAATGGAATAAAATATGACTGAGATTTTCCTGCTGAGAGCAAAAACAACATTGCATAGGTATGCCAGGAAGAAATTTTGCCACTAGATCTTTAGTGGGAAGTTTAGAGTGTGTAACCAGCCATCACTACTACAAACACGGGAAATAATAACGGGACATTAATAACAGTAGTTCGAAAACCGTTGTCAAACGCGTGAAAATTAATCAGCGGGAAGTTTTGATAACGGTTCTAGTTAAAAACCGTTATTAAAAGGGCAACGTTAAAATTTGAATAATGGTTTTATATAAACCGTTATTAAAAGAGGATTTAATAACAGTTCATATTAGAACCGTTGTCAAAAGTCAGAAGCTTTTAATGACGGTTCCTGGAGAACCGTTATTAAAAGATGTTTTAATAACGGTTCTCTTAGGAACCGTTATTAAAACCCCAAAATCAAACTTTTATTTCGCTCGGTTCTGTTTCGTGCCAAAGTTTTCAGACTCTCTGCACTTTCGTTCTCTTGCTCTCCTTCCTTCTCCTTGCAAACCCTCATACCGCCACACCGTGCACCACCAGGCTCCTCTCAAGTAAAGGAAACCCTCGCACCGCCAACTCTCCACCACGCCTCTGCCATTGTTCCGAAGCTAGCTGGCACTTGCACCTTCATCCTCCGTCGTGTTTGAAGCCCTTGCCTCTCTCAACATTCTCACCGTCGTGTTTGTAGCTAGCTCACTTTATGTATGCATGTGTTTGTTCTTCCTTTCGTTTGTTTGTTATTGAAAGATTGTGGTTTGTTGTTCGAAAATGTGTTGGCTGAAAATTTTGCTGTTTGTTGTTGAATTTGTTGCGTTATTGTTATATATTAACAAATGCATGTGTTGGCCGAGAGCTTTACATATTATTGTTGTATTTATTTGTATGGATAATATAGATTCAACATTATTTAGAGCTACAACCATAATAAACAAAAGAGAAGACATTATTGAGGTTATTTAGAGCTAGATTCAACAGTAAACTTTGGAGGGTCATAACTTTTTCATGGGACCTCGGATTTAGGTGATCTAGGAGGCTATTTTGGGTATTTTTTTGAGATCTACGACGTGGAAAATTGGCCTCTAAATTGAGATTTTTTTGTTACATACAAGTGATACAACCTTTTTAGGGCCTTTTTTACAAATTGAACCTTTAATTTAGACTATCCTGAAAACCTTTTTCACATTCTAGGGTATGAGGGTGTTATATAACCTCTTGATTAAAGTGGTATTACATGTTGCCTACCTTTGTATTATTTTGTATGTAGGGTAATACATGTTTTCAGTTATTGTTTATCTCTTTATCCTCTATTGTAATTATGGATGAGATAAGAGCTTTAGGTACCTCCAAAATTGAAGATCTTCGAGACAAAGGAACTTAGATGATGATGATGAAATTGAAGTTTTTAAGGGTTCAAGTGAAGAAGACGAGCAATGGATCTTATAGTCTAGAATAGATTGGTCAACATAGATCCAAGCCATGTATGTTTGCTTTTCCATATTTTTCTATTAATGAATCATGACATACCTAATGGCTAACTGTATATTAATTGAAACATGGGTGTTGTAGTTTTTCACCAATGATTATGCACGAGGTCAGCAATATAATGTTGATGAAATTGATGAAGTTAGAGATCAATGGGCTAAGCACATGCACTCATTCATTCGGTATTAGGTAGCAATCTATATATTCTACATGCATTTTTAGGTTTGTATTTCGTCTACCAGCCTAGATCTGTGAACTCTTTACTTTGGTGTGTAGAGCTACCAAGTTGTGGTATGCCCACTAATTATAGTTGTGCTAAGTATAGTTGGTGTATTGAGACATGCATACCCATTATAGATTGATTGAAATTATGGTGTGATTGCAGATTTTGTATGAATTGATGTTGTTTTACATTGCAGATTTGGTAATTGTTTTAACATACAACTGTGTATGTGGGCAGGAACAAAACTGCAAAAAAAAAAAGAGAAAAAAAGTGGAGTTTTAATAACGGTTTTCATTAGAACCGTTATTAAAAACTGAGTTTTAATAACAGTTTTTAAGTAAAAACCGTTATTAAATATGAAGTTTATGCATATATTCGCGGGTTTTTGTGTATTTTTCATGACGGTTATGAACCGTTATTAAAGATTTAATAACGGGCGATTCAATAACGGTTGAAAACCGTTATTAAAACTATAAAATAACCGTTATTAAAACCCCTTTCCGTGGTAGTGCATGCAATAAATTTGTGCTTAGAAGCAGCTGGGTTGGACCAAATGGCCTTCCACCAGTACACTTTAGGAGCTTTAGTTTGAATCAGGTCATAGACTGCAGAAATGTTATATGTGTCTTATGACTGAAGCTACTGGAAAATTGGACTTAGCTTTGGCCTTAAACCAATGAGTTTGACTAAAATCCAGGAGGCTATGCATGGCAGTGTAAAGTCTGTGATAGTCTTCTCTTTAATGAAGTAAGTGTGTATCCATTTAATCCATAAGGAATTCTTATCCTTATACAGATTCCACAGATGCTTGCCAACTACAGTTGTATTCTAAGCAACTAAATCAATTAAACCCAAACCTCCTTCCCTTTTAGGCAAACACACCATTTTCCAGGAGACAAGAGCTCTTTTGCTTGAGGATGCTTTCCCTTTCCATAAAAAAACTCTACAAAGGCTAATGATCTTCAGTAATAATTTTTTGGGAAGAAAAAACAATTGACTCCAATACATAGTAATACCAAAGATTACAGACTTCAACAATTGTAATCTGCCAGCATAAGAAAGCAACTTATTTTCCCAGTGCCGTAATTTCTTTGTGATTTTTTTGTATTAAGGAATGCATATCAGCTACTTTCAATTTTGAAGCATACAAAGGAACTCCCAAATACTTGAAAGTCAACCTCCCTTCCTGGAATTGAAGCTGTGACAACATAGACCCTTTCACCTCCTGAGATACTCCACCAAAATAGATAAAACTTTTCCCAAGGTTAATAGATAAACCAGAGGTAGCAGAAAAAGCTTGGATCATTGAGTTAATAGAAGTTACAAAAGTTAAATCACCCCTGCAGAATAAAAGTAAATCATCTACAAAAGCAAGATTGATGATCTTCAACTTTTTACATTTGGGATGTCCATGGAAACCTTCATTCAGCCAAAGAGTTTGCAACATCCTACTAAAATACTCCATCATAATCACAAAAAGGTATGGTGATAAAGGGTCTTCTTGCCTTAGGCCTTTTTTCCCTTAAAAGGAATAAACAAGGTGTTATTAATGCATAGAGAATAACTGATAGTGGAGACACAAGCCATAAGCAATCAGACAAAATGGACAGGAAAGTACAATCCCTTTGTTAGACCGGTTGACTGGTTGTGTGGATAGTCACTTAGTTTGGTAGCCTCATTCGGCTAGTTTTGTGAACAATCAATTTGTTTGATGAACTACTTGGCTAATTCTCATAAATAGTCAATCAGTTTTATAAACCCATCAACTAGTTATTTTTATGACCAAAGTGGTTTTGGTCTCAACCTAAACACATCTATTGGTCCAACCAAACCCATTAACTAGTTTTTATGAACATTTGACAACTAGTCGACTGTTTTTGCTATGTATTAATTTTCCTTAGATCTGGTTCAACCAGAGCAGTTGGCTAATCTTATGGACTGATAAACTAGTTTGCTTAGTTTCACCATGCTTATTATTTATTAATCTTTCTTTGAGGCTTATATCTTAACTTCTATATTAAATTTTAACATTTAAATCATGATCTCAACCATGCTTAATTAGAATTAAATAAAAATCAAAATGATAAATATGGTGGTGCTTGTATGGTTGAGTTTGGTGTTACACCTAAAAACTCTTTTTAGTAGCTTGTATAACCTACTTGGTGTTTGGTGCCAACACTTAAAACACCCTATTTGATTAATCTTTGGAACCTATTAGTGGAATGTTAAAGGCCTTCCCAATATGCATACTAAAGGTTTGACTATCTTTTTATGCCTTTTAACCTAGGATACCAAGTGTAGTGGATGTTGAAGATCTTTGAGAAAAGCCCTTTGACACAAATGTTAGGGTGGTGGGCTAGGTAGACCCAAAAATGCGTGTATGCCCCCTTACCTAGGATACTAAGTGTGGTGGATGTTGAAGATCCATGGGAAATGTCCCTTGTCACTAGTGTGTAGTGGTGGTGAGAGTTTCATTCCTACATTCATCTAAGTCTTTGATAAAGAAATTAGTTCAATTCTATGGATGTGATCTTCAGTTTTTGTAGGCTTGAATTTTAGCGCATGCCCCCTTACCTAGGATACCAAGTATGGTAGTTGTTTAAGATCCTTGAGGAAAGCATATTGACACTAGTGTATAGCAGTAGTGGGAGTTGTAGTCCTACACTGGTCCCCATCATGGATAATGACAATATATGGTTTTCCCCTTATGGCTTGCTTTTGAACTCATGAATGAATGGTTATGTGTGCTCTAAATTTCTTGCTATATCATATATGTTATCCATGATTCTTTGTGTTATTTTTCTATGCATGTCGTATATCATGTATCTTATATGACTTCAATGTGTAACCTGAACCTTTACTATGTTTTAAGTAGTTTATTTTACCAACACTTCACCGTACTTATACTACATTTGTGTTGTCATGGTGATGATTTGGCTTCTATTCTGGTAAGCTGATGATGAACTATAGGGTTACGACTTTTAGCTTAAGTATGTTGAGGATGGTTTCATGTGATAATTGATGGACATTGTTGAGGAATCGAGGTTCACATAGCCATGTAGTTAAGAGTTAGGCTAACCGGGTCAGATTGATTTTTCCTACTATATTAGGATGTTTTGATCTTTCCAATTAATTAAACTCTTAACTTTGGTTTCTATATTTGAATTTTGTAAATATCTCTCTTATCTATATTATTCTGTTCCTTGCTACCATAATTGTTATATCATTGAGCTTGCATTATTTTAGTTTTTGTTCTATATTTCCTTACATAAAATATGTGTTAGGTGATGATCACACCTTTCCCATGATTAATGTAGTAATAACATTCATTGGTTTTATTTTTAGTATATTTTTTCATTGTCTTTCAAAAGGAATTTTTTTGGCTCGAAATTTGGGGGTGTTTCACCCTTTATATGCTTCATGTGACCTTTGCATGATTAGTATGTTGTATATGGTTTATTGAGTATTTTTGTACCGATAGATTCTATTTTATGGTCACATGCCTATTCAATGGGTTGGTGAGACTTTTTGCATTGAGGGTACTACTTGATGACTAGGGTTTAGGTTAAGAGTTAGGTGTAATAACCCATCTTTTTATAAGTTGTTGAATAAGAAGTTATGGTATTTATTAATATTTGATAATTTTTTATTTTGATTGGTAATTATAATTTATTTTGAGGGAAGGTTGGATTTGAATAAGTTTTAGAAATGGCATAAAATGCGTTTTCAGGCGGACCAATCAATTAGTTCCATGAACTGATCAAGTAGTTTGCCATTTTGGCTAAAGGGTTTTTACTCAGCCAAACCGATCGGCTGGTTTAGGGAACCGATCAAATGGTTAGTAAAACAATCGATTGGTAGGCCAAACCAATTGACTGGTTTATCGTGCTAGGTACATTTTTGAAACTCAATTTTTTTGGGACACCTTCTTATACCAAAATGGAAGCTTGATAATCCCATTCTAAGTAGTTCTTTAAATATTCTTAATCTATCCTATCATGCATTCAGCATGAGCATCTTTCTCGAACTAATTCGAGGTTTTAATTTGGATAATTGAGGGAGAAGTTGACCTCGACTTTATCTTCTTCCACCTCTCTCCTTGATAAACTCTGGAATCATTACTTTGATTCCCAAACCTATCTCTACTTAACTAGGAGATTCCTTTAATGCTGATTATTTATTTCCTCTCTTGTGTTTAACATTTTCTACGTGAATTCAACCTACATTCTCCAGAAATTACCATTTCAGCTATGGAAGGGAAGTTCAACCTATCTTTGACAAAATCTTCCCGGTTAGCTCAAATTTGAAAGATAGAAATTAGGGTTTTTTTATTTGTGCCTAACCACACTTGTTCTTATATAGATTTGTTGGCTATAAATAGCCCTAATCATCCCTTCCATTCACTTTTCTTTTAGCCACTGAAATATTCTAGCTCTCTAACCTTGTATCCTTTTCTCCCTAATTTGAGCTTAGCTTTGAATCATTTCCACTTTGTTTACCCTTTCTCTAGCTCTTCGTGTTTATCTTTAAGCAAGAGAGGGTTAGATTTAGGAGGAATTTTGAGTCTCTCTTTTAGCACGAATCCTCTATGCTTTTCTCTTAGGTTTTGTTAAGTTTGTTTTCTCCTAATTCAATTTGGATTTACAAAATTATTCCTTAGATTTCTGAAGCTTTAACTTATGTTTTTTAATGGTTGGAAATTGAAAATCTTCAAGGATGAGTTTTCCTATTTGTGAATTTTTTTTCTTGCACCAAGTAAGTCATTCTTACTTCTAAAATGTGACTCAGTTAATCACGTGATATGGTGTATTCTTTAAAGTATTAACTTTATAATTTTACATGAGAATTTAGTTTTAGATTGATGCATGTTGATTAACTTATGAATTCTAAGAAAAATGGATGCTTTTAGGGAATTAAGGTCGATTTGATTAATTATAAAGCATGTTTCAGTTTATGAGCTGAAAAAGTGTTGGTATGATGCTATGATATGTTTTGGTTTGGATGTGATAGGAATTTTGAGGATGATTTACATGAAAAATGTCTATTATGTGTTGTTTGAGGAAAAATTGATTGACTATTTAGGTTAAACAATCTATTGATTCATAGAACAATTGAATGGTTGGTCTAAACCCATTAACTTGTAGGTCTTGTGGTGACCTTGGTTTGCTATTTGCTTAAGCCCAACGACTAGTTTGGTGTAACTGATTATCTGGGCCAACAACTGTCAACTGGTTTAGCTAAACCAATCGACCAGTTTAAGGGAACCCTAGGTTTTGCTAAGCCAAACCAATCGATTAGTAGACCTAAACTGATTGATTGGTTAGCCTAAACATCTATGAGTTGATAAAATTGGTCAACTAGTAAGGCTAAACTGATCAACTAGTTTGGTTAGATTGTGTGATTTTGATCTTTCAGCTTGGATATGCCTTGAGACCATGCTTAATGATGTTATATGATTGTTTAACAAGTGAAATACATTCACTGACATGGATTGACAACCTAATGGATGGATTAAATGGATCATAATATATGGCATACTCAATGGGTGTTGTAAAGGCCTTAATAGGTAAACTTGAATAAGTATTAGATGGTTTTAAAGCGGCAATACAATATGGACTGTGGCCTAAAATGGATTAATCTAAGTGATTTGGATAATATTGAGTAATCATAAATGGAAATCCCATGCATGGTCGGAAAATGGTAATGGTTAAGATGGAATAAGTATATGAATGCCTTGCTTACATATTGTACGGGCCTTGTATAATCACGTAACCTCAAGAATAACATATTAATCACTTAAAACAAAAGATGATCAAGTTGTGTATGAGTCTTGGTTAACTGATCCTTGATTAGATACCGAGGGTTTTTCTACATTTGGATATTAATTAGTGTCTTCGAATGGGATCATAGTAGATCTCGGTGCCTTACCTACTATAGACACTAATGATGTACCTGAGGGTATCGATACTAAAGGGTCTAGTTACCTAGGTGGTTTTGGCATCAACTTGGACTTATGTTCATTAGTGGTTACTTGGTTTCGTCCTAGACTTATGTCCATTGGTGGTTACTTGACATCGGCTTGGACCTTATATCATTTGGTTTGGATAGACTTTCATGGTATGTGAGACGATGGGGTGGTGCACCATCCATTGTTTGATACTAATTGGGAAAAGTATTTGTATAATAATTTGAATGAGTAATTAGATAAGAGGTTGGAATAATAATGTGGCTAAAGAGAAAGGTAAAAGTAAAAGGAAAATAATAGTAAGGGATATAATGTCCTATATATGTATAAATGACCTAATAAATTAGGTACATGGAAATGGCTTATGATGAAATTATGTGTCTGGATGAATAAAGCCTTACTATTAGCTGGACATTCTACTTTGTAGTTTGTATATTGTCATCTACAATGTTGTGTTATGTTGTCAAGAACGATGAGTCATGCATGGTATAAGCTTTCTATGCCTGATGTGACCATGATAGAGCATGTATCCTATTCATATGAAATATGCATGAAAAATGTTAGTATGACTTGTTTATGATGCTAGGATCTTGTGTGCCAGTGACTCCACTGAGGAAGTAACTTGGCTTACTTAGTACAAAGTACACTGATGTGCCCATTGTCTCTGTCACCTTCTCATTCCCACAAGCAAATGGCCATGTGTAGGTTTTTTGGGACAGTTATCAGTTAGCCAACCTCGTGTGGGACATGGGTTCTGAGAGCATGGACATCTGGAGACTTTTGAGTGGTCCTTTATGGACTAGAGTTTAAGGCTACGCTCCATTTTTTTTCTATATTTTGATAATCATTTACTCTGACTTAATTTTCCTCATGTATTTGAATATTGTGACCTGTTGAGGTCCTATACTTGAAACCCTTTATTTTGATATTTATATAATATATTTTGGCACATTCTACTTTAGTTTTGGTTGTCTTGGTTCTCAACCTTGTATCTAACATGGGATGGGCACTTGGCACCTATCCTATGTTAGGTGTGGTAGTAACATGTCATTTTTTCTAAGTGTTTATTAGTTTTCCGCTTTCGTAAGGTTTTCAAAATGAAATTTTTTAATAGTAAAAAATGGGGGTGTTACATTAGGATTATCAAATATATGCTCATACATATTTTGATTTAATTATCTTTGGACTCTTGTGCCCCTTTTATCTTTCCTTTCTCTTGGTGTAACTCTATCAGCCGATACCTTTATGCATCTTGGGAAAATTATAATATGTAATGTAATCTCAATTATGTCATTATAATTGTTGTTATTATTTAGGCAGAGTAACATTTTAGCCTCACCACTTGATATACAAATGGTAAAAGGATTGGACTTATATTAAGTATGGTAGTAACACCTTGTATTTTTAATATTTTAGCTTATTCAATTAACTCTTTAAAATAATTTTTTTAGTGATAAAAATAGAGGTATTATAGTATAATTAGGGAATTGTGTGTATTATGCAGAAGTCTCAAAAATTGAGGGTTTCATACTATTGAGAGGTCTCGACCATATAGTCTTTATGGTGTTGTGTAATGTTGTAGTTTTGGTAAATTGTATTTTAGGATGATAATAATGTAAATAGTGTTGTGTGTAAAATTGATAAAATTTAGAGACTTGTAGAATTTTTTGAATTATGTAAAAGTTTCAGCCATACGGGTAATATGGTCATTTTGGTGAGTTTTGGAGTAAATAAGCATGCCATAATGTTCCTTGGTCTTTTTTATAATAAATTTGATATAAAATATATAAAGTTTTGGATAAGGGTGACTTAAATTATGAAAATAATAAAATTGGAGATGTTTTATTGAACTAAGGGCATTTTGGTATTTTGGGTCAAATCTAAAAATTTAGGTGTTGTAGAAGTAAAATATGGGCTGAAATATGAAAAGGTTGATTTGTTAATTACCTTGATAAATTATGTATAGCATAAGGTATAATTGTATAAGAAATTAATTAATTTGGAAATAATAACCAAAAAGATAACATCAGTATTTTATGTGTAAAAATTTAGAGTTAAGTTATGATTTTTGGATATTACATTGTTAGGGCTATTTTAGGCCAGGGTGTTCAATTTTTGTGAGTTGGAAAGCCGTATGGATAAAGTTATCGTGTATTTGTGAAATTTGGGGTTATAAGGGTATTTTTGGTCTTTTACCCTATGGTTGATCCCTTTTTGTATTTAATAAGTATTCTTATGTTTTGCCATTACTCTTGTAATATGTTCGATGTATTATTAATTTATAACTCTAAATGTTGGATGTTGTCAATTGTTGGAATAAATTCATAATAGCATGGTAAGTCAATAGTAATAAAAGTGGAAGCCTAACAATGTTAAGTAACCAAGTGAGGAATTATTAAGTACTAAATGTTGGTTAATGATCCACTAAAATACTACTACTTATAGGACCAAATTGATTCCAAGTGTTGAAATTATCTGATTATTGAATTTTATTACTTGGTCCTAAACAACACAGAGTATCCTAGTCTACTTTATTTGACCGATCCACTTGCTTATAGGGGTTATGTATACTTAAAAAAAATTAGAGGTTTACTAGTGCTCTATCCTATATGTGAGAGTGTCAATAAGACTGGCTGCCTTTTTCCCGTATGTGGGGAAAGGGGATAATAAATGTTATATCTTAATAAAGTTGATTATCTTTTTCTCATATTTAGATGAAAGAGAAGATGAGTGGTTGTATTACAAGTGATTCATTAATCTCAATATGACTAAGTAAATGGATTGTGTGAATGAACTAATAATAATATTTAATTATGACTCTCTCTTGTATTGCCTCGTATCTTAAATATCTATGCATGTATATTATATATCTTGTCATTATATTTGCTTGTGTCACACATGACATTTTTTGTGGATGTGTAATGTTATTGTACTCATTATATAGCATACTAATCATCATTTTGAACTATATATAGAGTCAAGGCTCTTTCATAAGTATTTTTTTCTCTAACAATCAATATTATTTTTGTCATATTAACATCTCACTTGTGATTTTTTCACATTGTGTAGTGCTTATTATATAGTTTGCATAAAATAAATGGGGTTGAGCCTTAGTCTTAGGGAAGAAATAGGAGGAAAAATATTATATATATATTATAATTAGTATATAGAATTGTAAAATTCTACTACGATTCTACTACTTTAAGTATTTGTCTAGGATCGGGATTGTTTGATGACTTTTAGATCATAAAATTATAAGAACTAAATTAAAATTTTAATAGCTATTATAATCAGACAATAGCTCTCTTTTTCTTCTAAAAAAACTCTAACACAAAATGTAATGACACACATAAACTAAGTACGAACCACTATATTTCAAACTAGTGAGAATATAGAATTGTAGATGAAATCAAAACTTCGGAAAAACAAATTTTATGGACTTTTACTTTAATCCAACAAATATTAATTGCTAATTTTATAGAAAATTTTAAAATTATTCATGTTTTTCATCATAATTTACTATAAATATATTCACAAACATATATATTAAAATATTAATGCACAAATTTATTTCATTTTCTATTTATGATGATAGTGAAAATCCACCTAGAAAAAATAAAATTAAAACATTGGCAATCATAATCGTTATTATATCGTCAACAACTAACATTGGAATATGTATCCACATTTTAAATTAATTGAGTGAGATGTTTGAATGAGCTAGCAGCGGACAACGACCCACATATTATATCACCCAAATATTATATCACCTATATAACATGAGAATATCCACTAATTAAAAGCCATATTACAGTAACATAAAAGATTGATGTAAACTTCACATAAGAATGGCTTTTTCCCGGGGGGGAATACCGAAGGAAGTTGCAAAAAATACACATATAATAGTATATAGTATATATTTTACAATATAAATATATATGTTTTTATAACAAAATATACAGCCCTAGAAATATAATAGATAAAATGATATTTTTGTAAATTTATTACTTTTTTTTTATAAATTATATGCATATAATCTAATCAAATTTACATCTTCAGTTATCCCCACAAATATACATTTTATCTAATTAAATATACATATTTTGAATATGAATACATATATCTTACTATATATGAAAGCATAATACACTACATCATATTTTTCCGCCTAATTCTGTCAACATCATGCAATTTTTTTTCATAAACTTCTTGCATTGTTGATGAACTACCACTATAATATATATAGTCAAATAGGACAATTTTAAAATGTTAAATAGGGTAATAATAAAATTTTCCTATTATAGATAATCTAATAGAGCAATTGAAATTTTCCTTAATTGATTCTAACAAATTGTGCAATATAAAGCATCCCCTATTAGATCTAATCTAATAGGGCAATGAATAAAAATTCTCTTATTTGATCATAATAAATAATGCAATAATAAAATCCCTCCTTTATTCTTAAAAAATAGGGCAATGAAATTTTTTTTTCTATTTGATACTATCTAGTAGGGTAATATATTAAAATACCCATATTTGATTCTATCTAACGTGGAGTTAAATAATATTTGTCTTTATAATTACTAAGAATAATTATTTTTGAATATTATTATTATTTGTTAATATTAAAAAATATTATTACTAATTATTGGTAATTATGATTAATATTAATCTTATTCATATTTATATTTTATTTCTCATCATTAATTATCTTTCACTTTTATTCACAATTATTATATTTATTAGATATTTTATTATTAATTATTACTAATAATTATTATTACTTATTTAATATAATTTGCGATTAATATTATCTTAATTAAAATATATTTTAATACTTAAAAAAACTATATTTCGTCTTCCATTTCCCCATTTTATCTCTCCCCCTTTCTTTCTCTCTATTATGTTCTTATATTTCTTATTTTTGAAAGCCCTCAAGCCCGACCTCCTTAGTCCTTTCCTTGCCTTCTGCTCTTCGACCCAGGCCTATGTCCCGCCAGTCACCACCACACCACCAGCTGCTAGCCGTCGCCACCACGACAGGCTGTAGAAACTAGTGAGGCACGATAGCAGAACCACACAGCTAAGGACAACAGCAAGCAACGACATGATCCATTCTCCATCATAGGTGATTTCCTTACCGAACCCTTCATTCGTAGCTGAAAACATCATCTTAGCCACTTGTTCTTCCTCTACAACCTTCCAATTTGTTTCTCTTTTGATCCTATCCCGTTCTTCTTCCCCATTAGTATCTCCATAACTTCGGCCCTTGATTCCAAATTGTTTTTTTGTTAGTGGAGGAAAGGTAAGCGCTCCAAACTGATTCAGTTTCTAAGCTTATCAAAAGTGTTAATGGGTTCTAGAATTGTTGGTTTCAATTTAATAGTTTCATGTAATTAGTTAGCTCGATCTTATAATTCCTTGATTTTTCTCTGTTTATATAACTTTAATATCGGTATCTTCGTTATGGTTTATTTGTTTTCTCTATTTGTATAAGTTGTATATACGAATATGTTCTTTGTGGTTAATATTTTTATATATCTTTTCACATACAACACTATAAAGGTAAGATTTATTTTGTTAATTTATTAATTTTTTGAGATTCATTAACTTTTATGAATTTTTTGATATATACTTTTATGATTTGTTGCCGGTGTTGTTGGCTTCCACAGGGTACATATGAGACTTGCGCATTATTTCAGAAGGATTTGCATTTGTTTCATCTATTTTTTTTTATGTTTGATTTGGTAGATAATGGATTATGTGTAGCCCACAGGGATGATTGATCAAGAGGTTTGTAAAGCAAAGTTTTGATCATCAGGGTGGGTAATAATTCCATTTATTTCTTCTAACACTTGAGAGGGTTTACATCCAGCAGTTGCATTAAATTTTTATATTGACAATAGGGAACTAGTTGTACCATATTCTCTTTCATATGAAACGTTGGTAGTAGAAATGTGGCCCTTTAGCTTGTTTTATCTTATTTTAGTAGGAGCGGTAAAAGTGTTTAGTCTTTGTTTTTCCATGCTATGGTCAGATACTTTATTGCTTCATCTGTTATGAATCAATCCTCTACTCTTGAGCTTGAGTACATATTCAACTCTGTAAAAAAGTATTAACACTTTGGTTGTCTTGCTTCAATTCTGCAAGACACATAAAACTGAAGGATATTAAGTAGTTGGTGAATAGATGAAGACATAGAATTTGGAAGCTTAGAATCAAACCAAGTGTAAATTTGATGAACAAAATTGATCTTTCACCCTCGTTATGGATTTGTTTGGCCGGTTGTAGGTTGTTATAGTAACAAATTCATGACCATTTTATTGCTATACAAGTTTATTGTTGCTCTTGTAACAGCTGGTATGCATAGTGGTGAAAAACCATTAACTTCTTCCTGCAAATAACCTTTTAACCGATGACCATTGAATGTAAATTTTTGAGTCATCAATGTACTATAGTAGGGCCTAACTTGTTTTGCTACTTTTTTGAGTCATACATGATACCGCCCTCCGCTCCACCCACACACTCTTTTTAATCGAGTATGTGTTTATGGATAATGATAATGGCTGGTATTATGAAAAAGTTTCGTTGGCTGGAAATATGTATTGAAATTAATAATAGTAATACTGTTCCATAAGGATAAATTATTATAAATTATGTTGAGATGAACATAAATGAATAAAAAATAGCGTTAATATTTCTAGTATATATATATATATATTTTAAGACAAATTTTAAAATGATAATCCCTTCATGTGATTAATATTAAATAAATTATTTCAACCAATCAATAAAATATATCGTGAGACTAGTCCTGAGTGAGTGAAATTAAACCTACTCTTGGGAGTACGACTCTAAATACATCATAGGCTTTCTGAATTCCAGTGTGTGTATTTGAGTCCAAAAATTAGTATAGTGTGTTGCATTGTTGCCGTATTTAATAGACACTACAAGATATATAGTCAAATAGGGCAATTTTAGAATATTAAATAGGATAATTATAAAATAGCCCTATTATAGATAATCAAATAGATCAATTAAATTTTTCCTAATTGACTTTAACAAATGGGGCATTATGAAATATCCTTTATTTAATCCAATCTAATAGGGTAATGATTAAAAATTCTCCTATTTAATCATAATAAATTGTGCAATACTAAAATCTCTCCATTTATTCTTAACAAATAAGGCAACGAATTTCCCCATATTTGACACAACATAATAGAGTAGTATATTATAATACTGTTAATGTTTGATCATTATTACTCCACATATATATTAAAAATATATTACTATGTGTGTTTATTTATAGAACAAAACTAAAGATAATATATTTCGAAATGTTAAACAAAGTAAAAAAAATATAATTAAATTACAGATATATTTGTTACCACACTTACTATTATCATTTAATTTGTAGTAATTAATTTATCTGTTTTCTAAAAAAATTTCATTTTTAGTTCATTTTTTTATTTTAAAATAAAAATTACTAGAAAATTAAAACTTCTTTTAACTCTAATTTACCCTTTCTTCTTTTATTTGAGAAGTGATGTTAATACCATGTAAAAGTTAACAGCAATGAAGTTGGGAAACTAATTTCCTGCTACTTTATAGCATGTACCAACCATATTAGCCAAAGAGGTAGAATTTATCTGAGAAGCTTGTGCCTGAATAGCCATTGTTGGAAAATAGTTCATAAGGAAAAGGGATGCACTTTTTGAATTGAGCTTCTTTGATTATTTTCTGTTCGAACATGAGCCTTGTTTCACTCCATCATCTCCAGTTGAAATTCATGGTTTTAAGCAGAAAATATGAATACATGCATAATTCAGACTAAGACAAGCATCTTAACTATATAAGACCTAATATTCATGTCCATTTTCTACCATATATCTCCACTGATAAGCAACACCTTCTGCTTCCTCCTTTGAAGAATCAGAAATAAAATTAATAATTGAGTTTGTTACCTCATATTTCATATGAGGTATTGCAAAGGTATTCAAAAGAGTCTCACCCTTTTCTTTCTTTCTTTCTTTCATATTTTTTGTTATGATTGAACCTAGTGCATTGAAGTTTGATTGAATATATTTTATGGTTCATTAAGGTTTATCATATGACATTTGAGTTTGTTTGTCTTTGACATTAGGATGGAATGTGATAGGAGTTGGATGCAGATTCAAGGGGTTCGTGGTAGGCAACAAGAGGCTTATCAAAGAGGTTTAGAGAATTTTTAGATTTTGCTTTTAAGGATGTCAATCCTACCTCAAGAATAAAGTTGAGGTATCCTTGTCAACATTGATAGAATTACTATGTACAAGATTGTCAGACCATGCATTTCCATCTTTTCCAAAAAGGTATAAAACATGACTATAATCCATGGATCTTCCATGGTGAAGAAGAGCTTTAACATCTGATGAGATGGCTTCCTTGGTGAATGATATGATGAATGCTAATGATGTAGAGTATAGGGATGAGGGCTCTGAGGAGATACTAGATGATTTTGATAGATTGAAAAAAGAGTTAGAAGAGTGCTTGTATCCGAGGTGTAAGACATACTCGAAGCTATCATTTATTGTAACACTCTTACACCTTAAGGTTAGTGGTCGTTGGAGTAACAATTCATTCACCGGGCTGCTTAGTGCATTGCATAAGGCATTCAATTATGACCCATATTTCTCCAAGACTTCTCAGGAAGGAAAAATATACATAAGAAAGTTGGGGTTAAATTATGTCAAGATACATGCTTGTGTGAACCATTGCATCCTCTATCGAAAAGAATATGCATATGTTGACATATGCCCATCTTGTCATGAGCCTAGGTGGCAAGAGGGCACCAGAGATGTTAATGATAGTGCAACTTTTTCAAAATCACAACATGGCTCACAAAAAAAGCTTAGAATTCCTCAATTGGTTCTTCGCTATTTTTCTTTAACACGAAGACTCCAAAGGCTTTATATCACAACTGACATTGCAAGACACATGCAATGGCATAAGGAGAAACGTCGAGATGATGGCATATTAAGACATCCTGCTGATTCAATGGCATGGAAGAAGGTAGATGAGATGTATCTATATTTTGCGATAGACCCAAAAAATGTTAGATTAGGTCTTGCCATTGACGAGTTCCATCCTAGTAATGGTTTTGGGAAGGGGTATAGCATATGGCTTTTATTTCTAGTGCCATACAATCTCCCTTCATGGTTGTTCATGCAAAGTCCATATGTTATGCTATCACTCTTGATTCCAAGGCCAAAGCAACCTAGCAATGACACAGACGTGTTCTTGGATCCACTTATTGATGAACTTAAAGAGTTGTGGGAAGTTGGGTGTAATCCCCCAAAAATTTTGAAAACCTATATTTTAATAAATGACTTTATTTGAGATAAAATTTGCTTGTAAAATTATTTATTTTAATTATTTTTTGGATTTTAGAGTATGTAAATTTGGATAAAAGTATTTAATACATTAAAAATAAACATTTTTCTATTTATCATATTATTTTATTTGAATGATTTTCCAAACTAATATTTTACCAACTTTATCCTTTTTAAACTAAAATATTAGATTATAATAAATTAAATTATTGAATTAAAAAAATTACCAAGAATATTATATTTGACGATTTTATAAATTAAATTAAATCATTTTTCCTATTTTTCCATTCCCTTTTTGCCCTTTTCCCTTTTTTCCCTTTCTTCTTTTCTTTTTTCTTTTTTTTCTCTTCCTCCCTCAGGCTGCCTCGCCAGGCCAGCCCTCTCCCCACAAATTGGGCCTTCGGCCCGCCTCCCCCCTTCTCTCCCACGCGCGCCGCCCAACACGCCAGCCCGCCCTCCTTTCTTTTGCCCCTGGACCGGCCGGCTGCCTTATTTTCTTTCTTGCGCCGGTCCGACCGCCCCGTCCCGTTCTTCTTCTCCTTTCTTCCTCCTCCCACGCCCGACTCTTCTGCCATTGTCGAGCGCCGACTGCCACCCTGCACCTGCCACCACCACCTGCTCCCTCTCCCTCTCTCTCTTCCCCCGTCATTTTCTTTCCCATTTTGAGCCAAACCGGCCCTTGGACCACACCCCTCGTGCCCCTGTTTCTTCCCTTCTTCTTCCCTCTTTTCCCCTGCCACCCGACCAGCCCTGCCACCATCTGCAGCACCGATCGCCGGCCAGCCCTGCCCCTCTCTTCTCCCTCTTCTTTTTCTTCATCTTCCAAGCCCTTCATTCCCACATTTTTCGAGCCTAATCTCCCTCCCCGAGCTCCCTCTTATCTCCTTCCTTCTCCCTCCATTTTTTCCCCGTTTTTCTTCTCACCGCCGCCCGCCGCCGCTTGAACCACCAAGCCCAACCCCTGCGCCACCTCCTGCCACCATCTACTACCACCCTACACCACCACGCCGCCCCTTGAGCCCTACACTTCCTCCCTTCTCCTCCTCTTCCTTTTTCTTCCCAGCTTTTCCCCCTTAGCGCCGAGCCACCTGCAACCGCCGCTTCCGCCGCCGTTCGGCCACCTCTGCCGCCACCCAACCCACCATTCGACACCCTGCAACCCTCTCTACAACCGCCATGTCTTAGTTGGCCGAAACCAACTCTTGCACCCCTCCATTTTCCCCTCTCATTTTCCTTCCTTCACAACCCCTTTCCCTCGACCCATCTTGGCAGCCACCTTCGCCGCCTCTCCGCCGCCGTCTCCGCCGCCTTGAGCCACCTTGAAACCACCCTTAGCCTCCACCTACAACCCCTCTTCACTTCTGCACCATTCCCCTGCCTTGAAACCTCCCCCAACCACCTTCTTTTCTAGCCTAAATACCCTAACCCGAAAATAATGGATTTTTCTCCCTTCACCCTCTTTGAGCCCTTTTCTCCCCATGATTATGCATGAAACTCACGCTGCTCATGCAGCGTGAGCTCCCCCTTATTTTGAAACTCATTTGGTTAAGTTTTGAGGTATATCCATATTTAATTAAAGTGTATTATTATTAAATAAATTTGTTTTATAAAGTTTTATCCTTTTTAACTTCTTATTTCTAACAAATATGATGGATATTATTTTTAGATGTTGAGTTGCTAATTATTCTTGGTAAGATTTGATATTTTGCGGGATTAAGGTAACCGTTAATCCTCCCTTAAATATATGGAAAAACGCATGCTAGCACATTTAGGGTTTAGTATGATTTTATGCATGTTTTGTATGCTTAGCATGATATGTATATGGTTCTTATATTGTTTGATAAAAAGAAAAAGCATGATAACTTTTGTGCCATATGTAGGTATGTTAAATAAAGAAGGAGTTTAAATATAGATAGAAATGTTAAATACTTGTTTATGATGTACCATGTTGTTAATGCATGAATGATGTTATTGTTTAAGGGTATTTTAGTCATTATGCTTACGAGGTATATAAATCAATGTGTGTAGTTGCTAATGAGTATTATGTTGAAAAATGACAAGTTGGTGGACTTAGATGATAAAAATGAAGTATTAATATCATTATTTTATGTAGTGTTAGTAAATTCGTAAAAATGATGAATAAAGGGGTTGAATGGAAATTTTATAAGTGAAAAGGGTATTTCGGTAATTTTATAAGTAAAAGGGTATTTTGGTAATTTAAAAATAAAGGGGTTAAATGATAATTTATAAGTAAAGGATAAAATTGTAGGTTGTGAGAAAGAAGGGTAAAAGGGTAATTTTGGAAGTAGGGGTAAAATAGTAATTTTGGATGAAGGAGGGCACTATGGTAATTTTGGAGGTAGAGGGGCAAGATCGTAATTTCATAAGTAAAGGGTAATATGGTAAATTTTATAAGTGAAGGGCGAAGTGGAAATTTATAAGTAAAGGGGTAATATGGTAAATTGGAAAAGAAGGGTAAAATGGTAATTATGTGAGGAAAGATAAAGATGGTAATCTTGGATGTGAAAGGGTAAAATAGTAATTTGTAAAGTAAAAGATGTATGGTGGTAATTTTCATAAATAAAAGGATATTATGGTAAAATTGGATGTAAGGGGTAAAATGGTAATTTTGTAAATAAAAGGATATTATGGTAAACTTGGGAGCAAGGGGTAACATGGTAATTATGATAACGACAAAAGATAATTTATAATTATGATTGTAGAAGGGCAATTGGATAAGTATGATGCTATAGAAGGGTAATTTGGTAAATTAACCAATTAAAGGGCATTATGGTAATTTTAAATATGGAGAAGGGTAAATTTGGTAATTGTAATTATGAAGAGGGGTAAATTAATTATGAGGAAGGTTAATTTGGAATTTATGATAATTGAAAAGGGTAAATGGCAATTAAAATAATTAAGAGAGGTAAAATGGTAATTATGATAAGGAGAAGGGCAATTTGGTAATTTATCCAACTCAAGGGCAATTTAGTAATTATAACAAAGGAGAAGGGCGATTTGGTAATATAACCAACCAAAAGGGAAATATGTTAAGCGTAGTAATTACGAGGGGTGAGTGGTGATCTAAAAAGTGTAGGAGACAATTTGGTAATCTAAAGTGGACAAGGGGAAATCTGGTAATTATGTAACCCGAAGGGTAATATGGTAATTTATCAAGCAAGGAATGGATACTTAAAAATTATATAAGTAAAGGGCAAATGAGTAATTTGTACCTAAAATGTCTTTGGAATTGTGGACCTTTATTATATGATTAAATAATGCTGATTAGCCAAGTAAGAGTATTTGATAATTAGGATGGCCTTAATGGTTTCTCTGTGATATTCTGGATAATCATCTAAATAAGAAACGATTAATGATATCAGAACGATTGAAAGTGAATAAGTATCAGATTATCGTGCTTTTCGTGATCACCTTAATTAAGACACTATTACTTAAAGTGAAAGACCTCGAGATCGGGAATGGTGACTCCTTAGGGGTCGCTACCCTAAGGACGTGGTTTAGTCCACGATTATTCTGGTATTTGCTGGTGTGCCTTTGTGCCCCAGCCAGGCCCTATATCTTACTCTTCCTAGCTCTACGGACCTAGTTAGGGGGTATGCATACTTATGGATTAGGTGTCCTTGTCGGTAGGGTACTGAGTTAGCTTTATGCACCAGTACGACCAGGGTACCTTTGCGTCCTTGGGTTCATGGTTGAAGGGTATTGAGTAGCTGATATGCACCGGTACGACCAGTGTACCTTTGCGTCCCGGGTTATTGATCTCCTATTTGAGGCAAATAAATATGATTGATGTGCTGATTAAAGAAAGGAAAGATACTATTATTGAAAGTGGAATATTAATGAACTGGGCCCAGATGATTATGATATTGAGTACCGGTCCACCGGTTATAATAGTGGCCAGGAGCGTTGTGCCCTGGATGATGATTCTTATATATTCCGGTCCACCGGTTATAATAGTGGCCAGGAGCGTTGTGCCCTGGATGATGATTCTTATATATCCCGGTCCACCGGTTATAATAGTGGCCAGGAGCGTTGTGCCCTGGATGATGATTTTATATATTCCGGTCCACCGGCTAAAATAGTGGGGGTCCCGAGCTCAATAAAATCAGTTCTGTATGTGAATCAGATTATGGAAAAACACTAATCACTTATAGTGGAACACCATGTGAGTCGGGGCCAGACCGGTCCACCGACAAATAATAGTGGTCAGGTGCGTTCTGCCCTGTGTGTTTACCTTCCGGTCCACCGGCAATAATAGTGGTCAGAGGCGTTCTGCCCTGTGTGTTGACTTCCGGTCCACCGGCTATAATAGTGGGGTTCTCGCACTCACATGGATATAAAATATGATATTTATTGAATGAGGATGGAATAATGGCTTAAGGCCCGAATGTATTGATCTTACACTATGACATGGCTTAAGGCCCAAAGTATCGATCGTGACTTATAAAGTATTATGTTTGTTATTGTTATGTATGTACCTCTCATTATTTCTGTGTGTATCTTGCATTATGTGTCGTATGCGGGCCTGTCTTTAAGTGTGGTATTAAAGGGTTACTCAGTACCGTAGTACTGAAGGGATTCCCTTTATGGGGCCCCTGCCTATTCAATGGGCAGTGCCCTTGCAGGTCTTTTCAGGTGCTACTCAAGTGGGCTACGGGAAAGAGAGTAAGGAGTTATCCGGTATCGTTAGGGTTTTCTCTTTCTCTTTAAATTCCTGGTTTTAACGTTATGTTGTTACTGTAACCACCATTGGTGGATTTTATTCCTGTAAACGATTTGATACGCTACTCTGAATTATGTGTGTTGAATTTCTTTCAAGCTGTATTTAATTTTCTTAGCCTTAGCACTTGGTACTTGAACGGTATGAGTGAACCGGTCTGGTACTAAGTGTGGCGGTAATACTCCCAAAGTTCACGTTTTATTTATCAGCTTCCGCTATTATCTTTTAATAAAACGAAACTTTTCAGTAGTGAACTTTGGGGTGTTACATTGGGGTACAAAGTTATGATTCCTATAGTAAAAAAAACTTCAACATGAGGGTTGCATTGATGTGGACAATTAATTATTTTCTTGCTTATGTTAGTTTGTCCGATTGGAGCACTAGCAGCAAACTTGCATGCCCTTCATGCCATAAAGACACATGTTATGTGTGTCTAAAGCATGGATGTAAGCAATTATTTTTAGGCCACCATAGATTTTTGGATCCCAATAATAGATGGAGAAATGATAAGAAATCCTTTAATGGAGCAACAGATAGAAGGCCACCTCCTGTACCTCTTTTAGGAGATGAAATACTAGAGACATTATATGGAATCCCTAATGTAAAATTTGGAAAGGCTGAAGCACTTAAAAGAAAATGGGGTGAGAGGTACTTGGTCGATCAATGGAAGAAGAGAAGTGTTTTCTTTAGGCTCCCTTATTGGAGTAAGCTTTTGATTCGCCACAACTTGGATGTAATGCATATTAAAAAGAACATATGTGATAATATATCAGGAACGGTTCTTGATATTCCTGGAATGACAAAGGATAACCTTAGTGCCTGCTTAGATATAAAGGAATTGAACATGTACAAGGAGTTTCACCCCATAGAGATTGGTAATACATATGTTATTCCTGGAGCACCATATCAACTAACATTATCTAAGAGGAAATGTGTATTAGACTTTTTATCGAAAGTCAAAGTGCCAGATGCTTATTTTTCTAATATATCTCGATGTGCAATTTTGTATGGTGAAATAATTGTAGACATGAAGAGTCATGATTGTCACATGTTCATGCAAGACTTTCTTATACCAACATTTCGTGGCACCCTACCAAACTAGGTGCTAGAACCCTTGGCGAGCTGAGCTCATTCTTTAAGCAGTTACGTTCTAAGACTCTAAATGTGGATGCCTTAGAAAATATGAAAAAGAGTATCGAGGTAACTCTTTGTAAACTTGAAAGGATATTTGTTCTATATTTCTTTGACGTCATGGTTCGCCTCACCATTTACTTAGCAAGTGAGGCAAGACTTGCTGGTCCTGTGCAAGGTCAGTGGTGTGATTTAAAAATTTCTTATAGTATACTGCAACCGTAAAACATGGATTTGACTTCTCAACCATCTAGCAAAAAATTTCCTATGAAATGTACATAAAAAAAATTAAATATTAATTTGTTTTTTAATCTAACGAGATTAAAAAAAATGAGGTTGTCAATCACTTTTAATAAAAAAATTTTAATCAAGGTGCTGAGCCTCTTTACTAAATAAGTTTGGTACTGCACCACTCATTTTTCTCTCATGCATCTTGCTCCCTTCCATCATTAAAATTTCTTTTATTCTTCTTTTGATTACATAATTGAAACATATATGAGACAAGATTTTTAACAAAGAAACAACAAAGTAGGTGGCGTGATCCATTGACTGATTTTAGTAGTATTATCATTTTGTGTGTGATTATTCTAAAGAGCATACTTTTTTGGAATCAATTCATTGCCCAAAATAAGAAATAAAGAAATGACTCCATTAAAAAAGAAAAAGAACCTGATAAAAACGAAAATGGATGAATAGTAGGTAAATCCATTTTTTTATAACAAAGATCACAATTAATGATCCAAAAATAGAACAAAAAAATTCCAAAAAATACACTAAAATAGAAAATCATTCCCATAATATACATTTTGCATAGAGCATGGTCTTTGAATATACATGGAACTAGATCTAATGCGAGATATACATAGGATTTGATAGAGAAAATCAACTAATAATGACTATCATTAGAAAACTACCAATAAAATTGATGATTACAAATATCTAAAACTGAGATTTTGATAGACATGTGAATTGAGTAAGATAATATAAGTAAGAAAAATTTCAATAATAGTGTATAAGAGGGACAAAAGAAGAATAATGGGTTGAATTTGCAATTGGTGGAAGTTCAAGTATTAGGAATATAATTTTTATTAGCCGACTAGAAGAGAGGAAGGAGATAAGACTATAGCATCATCGATTGTGTTGCACTGAAATGACTAGGGCGAGTTATTTTGCATTGTAAAAATAAAAACTTGAAAAAAAATATTGTACAATGTCAGAAACACTTAATATTCAAAAAAAATTTACCTAAATTTTGGATCTGAGTCTACCTTCTCTGATGCAAGAGTTTTGATGCTACTTTCAACTAGCCTAACATCCTCAATGGAGTAAAACAAGCAATGGCTGACAAGGCATTCAAGTGACAATGCAGATTGATAGGAAATAGTGATGTTTGGCAGACTACAACATCGGTGAATGCGACAAGAACTACTTATACTTGCTACACCCTTTTGTAATCCTAAGTGAAGATTAACAAAATAGTAATCAGAATTGTGAGGAAGAAGAATTGAGCATCCTCTACAATATATTATTATTAAAGAGAGAAAATTAATTAACTATATACCAGTATATATATATATACCACCTCCTAAGCCTATGGATAACAACTACGTAAAGATTGCTAATTAACAAAATACAAGGATAAAATATAAAAGATACTCTGCCTACTAAACAAAGATAAACACTACCTATAACTAACTCAGCTAACTTCCTAGAGACCACTATTTACTACTGTTTCTACCCCTCAAACCTGGTACTCTCCTATTACAATGATTGAATAGTTAGTTTTTATTTGAGCATCTCAAAGAACTAAGAGGAGATAGGTTTGGTAAGCACGTCAGCCACTTGATCCACTCCAGGAACATGAAAAACTCTCAATTCTCCATTAGTCTCCTTTTCTCAAAGGAAATATAAATCAAGCTCCAAGTACTTTGTCCTCATGTGTAGTACTGAATTTGCTGAAAGTGCAATCGTACTCAAGTTGTCACACAAAATAACATGAGTCCTAGGATAAGAATCCTGTGACTCAAACAATAATGATCTCAACCATAGAATTTTAGTTTCTATGTTTGCTACACTCTTGCATTCTGCCTTGGTATTGGACCTAGAAACCACATACTGCTTCTTGCACAGCCAAGAAATTAGATTAGATCCCAATTAAACATAAAAACACTTGTTGATCTCCTATTATCTAGGTCATTACCCCAGTCTGCATCACTAAAACATTTTAAGTGCAAGTTTTTTGAGTGTTGTAGAAACAACACATCATCCAATGTTCCTTTTAAATACCTTAGTATCCTTTACACAGATTTCTAATGAGTTTATAAGGGATGCTGCATGAATTGTCATGCCTTATCACACTATAAGATATCTCAAGTCTAGTAATAGTATCATACTACAACGCTCCTACTGTAAACCTATATTTTGTCACATTATTCACTGGATCACCTTCATAATTTGACAACTTCAAACCACTTACCATAGGAGTGGGTAAAGCCTTGGCATCCAACATCTTCGTCTTCTTCAACAAATCCAATATATACTAAGTGTAACTTAGTAGATTCTTCCTTAACCTCTCTACCAAGGAAGTAACAGAGCTTCTCTAAATCTTTCAAGGAGAAACACTGATTCAGCATAGACATAAAACTCTTTAGATCTTGGACCAAATCAATGCAATGATAATAGCATCCACATACACAAGAAATATATTTAAGAGCACTTAGTAATTTTAATAAATAAAGGCTAATTAGCCTTAGAAGACTAGAAGCCAAGATGACTGAGAGTCAATTTCAATTTGTTAAACCAAGCTTGAGGAACTTGTTTCAGCCCATATAAGGGCTTCTTCAACCTACGAACAAGTCCATGACCCTGATTTTGCTGAACAAAGCCAAATAGATGCTCCATATGTATTTCTTCATCAAGGTCACCATTTAGAAAAGCATTATTGATGTCTAATTGATGCATGGGTTAATGCCTAGCCAAAGCTACTATAATAACAACTCTAATTAATGCAAGCTTTACCACTAGACTAAAGTTATCAGAAAAATCAAAACTATACATTTGAGTATACCTGTTAGCCACTAGACATGCCTTATATCTTGAAACTAACTTATAAGGATTTTGTTTTAGTTTAAAGGCCCATCTACATCTAACAGTTTTCCTATTCGAAGGTAAAATAGTGAGCGACCAAGTATCATTTTTCACCAAGGCTTGATATTCTTCCTACATAGCTTCTTTCAACTTGGGGTGTGTCCAGGCTTGCTTAGCTAATTCTGGCTATTGTATGGTTAGACCCATAGAATAAGCTTTAGGTTTAAAGATCCCCCTTGTTACCCTTATAACCATGGGATGCTGGTTCTGCACTCTAGTTAATAGGATTTCTAAATTCTTAGGAACAATAGGTGCACTAGGCAGAAGACTTAATTGAGATGAAGATGATGAAGTATGTGAATAACAAGAAGAAGTTTCTAAATTTGGGCTATAATAGGAGGGACTTTGGAAGGAGATAGATTTTGTATTAAAGGAAGTAGATTTAGCATTCACAGAATTAATACTAGCACATTGTTGGATACTTTTAACTATAGGCATATAAGGAATAGAGCTAAAACAGGAAGAGGAAGAAAATGGTTTAAAAGCCTAATCATCCACTTGTGAAGGTAACTTCCTTTCATCAAATATTATGTGTCGAGATATGATGACTCTTCCACTTTTATCAAGACACCTATACCCTTTATGGGTAGCACTATAGCCCAAAAATATACAAGGTGACGACCTATAATCCATCTTATGAGTATTGTCGTGTCTTAAATAAGGAAAACAAAGACAGCCAAAGACTTTCATGTACTTATAATCAGGTTTGTTTTGAAAAGTACCTCATGAGGGGTTTGATGCTTGAGAACCTTTATAGGCAACCTATTAATGAGATAGATAGCGGTGGAAAATGCATCTTCCCAATATTTATGAGGCAATTGAGCTTAAGCAAGCAATGTTAACCCTATCTTAACCACATATCTATGCTTTCATTCCACCAAACCATTCTGCTCAGACATATGAGGACAATAAACCCTATGAGTGATTCCAGCTCTCTTGAGGAGAATAGTTTGTCTTTGAAATTCTTCTCCCTAGTCAGTTTGCAGTGTTTTAATTTTATGGTTAAGTTGAAGCTCTACATGTGATTTGTAGTGGATAAAACACTTATGAGTTTTATATTTGTCTTTAAGCAAGTACAACCATGTTTACCTTGAATAAGCATCCACAAAGCTTAGATAATACCTAAATCCACTCATTGAAGGAAAGGGAGAGGATCCCCATGGATCTAAAACTACTAATTATAAGGGCATAGTGTAGACTGTTTGAGATAAAGGAAAATATAACTTATGAATTTTACTTAACTGGAAAACCCTCACAAATGTATTTATTATTAAAATCAATCGACATATTATAATGTCTCAAAAATTGCTTAACTACTCTAGAGCTAGGATGCCCTAATCTCCTATGTCATAGTGAATACTACTCTTTCTTTGTTGTGTCTTGCACTTTTGTATGATGAGATATTGAGCAACTTGACTAATTGAACTCCTTCTTATCTTAGACTAGTTTTCTACTCATTACTTGATCAAACCTATATAGGCCCTTATGCTCCTTAACCTTGAGGAGGATTTGGTTGGTTTCTAGATCCTTCACAAAACAAGAACGAGGATGAAACTCAAGAAAAACAGAGTTATATCTAGTTAGTTGAGAGACACTAATAAGATTTTTAGTAATTTGGGGAACATAAATAACATGATTTAAGTGCAAGGATTTATTTATGAGTGAGGTTAATTGTGAATGGCCAATATGACTAATATTTAAAGCAATACCATTACCTATGAACACTTGTTGATTACATGCAAACTTAGAATCAAAACTGAGTGTGTTTAGATCGTTGGTGAGATGATTAATAGCTCCTGAATTTGGATACCATATAGCACCACTAGGATTTGTATTTGCAGCATGAACCTGTAGTGATGAGTCTTTAGAAGCACTACCTAGATCATGCACAAAATTAACCGTAGGTCCTGAGTTATGTCCAGCAAGAGCTTCTAAATTTGTGCTACTACTGTTTAGGCCATTAAAACTCACATCAAACATATAGTAGCACTTATGCACTGTGTGACCCAATTTTCCACACAATTAACATTGAGGCAGACTATTATTATTGTGTCTTCCTTGTCCTCTTCCTCGATTTCTTTGAAATTTACCTCTACTTTTTTGAAGAACACTACTATTATTAGAGTTATAGCTACCTGATTTGTTGTTGTTGTTATTATCTCCATAAGGTTTGTTATGTGTTACTATATTGATAGCCATATTCACAACCATATAACTTGATACTCTATGATTGATTCACTCTTTATGAGCCAAAAGCAAATTAATAATAGATTTAACATCAAAGGGGTTTCCCGTGAGGCTACAACAGCCACAATGGATTCATATTCATCTCCCAAGCCATTCAAAATAGCAAGAACATGGTTCTATTCACTTATCTCGTGACTAGCCTCTCCTAAAAGATCAAATAAACTCTTTACTTTAGCCAAATAGTCTTTCATAGCCTAACCTTCTTTCTTTACATTCTCCAATTGCCTCTTGTAGTGCATAACCTTAGCTGTTGATCTAGAAGTAAACTGACGAGAGATCGTAGATCATACCTTATAGGTTGTCTTACACCCTATCAACTAAGGAATATAAGAAAAAGAGATCAAAGATAAAAGCCAAGATACCAACAACTTGTTTTGGCACTGAAAAGCAATGAATGTTGGGTTCTTAATCTCAGTACCATCTTCTCCCGTAATTACTTCTAAAGGAACTTATTGAGTTCTAAGAATATAGCCATCTAGGTTATAGCCGCTTACTATGTATTCAACCTGAAACTTCCATTGAAGATAGTTATCATCTTCTAATTTGATGGTGATCAATTACCTCAATGGACTTGTCAACATCCTCAAAGGATCATCTACCATAATTTGTGCAGCAACCATAAGCCTTGATTGAATTTGTGTAGATGATTTGGCTATAGAAGGAGGTGAGAAAGTTATTAGTGTTATGAGGGAAAGAGGATCAAGAGAGATCTCAAATAGGGCATAAAATCGAGTAGTGCTCTGATACCAAGTGAAGATTAACAAAGCAGTAATTAGAATTGTGATGAAGAAGATTTGAGCATCATTTAGAAAATATTATTATTGAAGAGAGAAAAATAATTAACTACATACCAGTATATATATATATAGACCACCTCCTAAGCCAATGGATACCAACTACATAAATATTTCTAATTAACAAAACACAAGGATAGAAGATGAAAGATAATCTGCCTACTAAACAAAGATAAACACTACCTATAACTAACTCAGCTAGCTTTCCGAAGACTACTATTTACTACTATTAGCCTATAACTTAATAATCTATGATCATTTTGTATGATGAAGTAAAGACCCACCAATTGGGTTTACCTACAAAGTCCAAAAGAAAGAATGATAGTTTTTTTTTCTTTTTACCCTTTTATAAAATTAGCATTATACTTTTTAATATAAATAATTTTTATATTTATTACTATATTGGTAGAATGATTTATGAATTACAATATATTATTTGGAGACAAAGTTATTTATAGAATAATTATTGAAAATTTTAGTTAAATAATAATTTAAGAGTACACACACACACAAGTATCATTTCTAGACATCTTCGTTTCCAAAAATTGTAGAGTTTAATGTTTTTTTTCCATTTTTTAAGGTCTATGTCTCCATTTATGTACAACACTGACCGTGAGTATACAAGGCTTAAAAGACTTCATCTATTTCAAACACTTAATAATGGGCATAATATAGTAACTGACTTGCGGACTTTAAAAAAATGAGGGGTTATGATTTCTTTACATTATCGATGGTCAAAAGATAATACTATCATTGGCTGATATTTAATATAGGATTTAGTAAGGATTGAGATTTTTTTTCTTTTTGTAAATGAAAAGATGTTGATGGTCATTGATAGGTTAATATCTAATCATTGCTAGAGTGCTAGAGTTTGCACTTTGCAAGTAGAAGGATTGAAATTTGTACGAACAGATGGTTGATACTAATTTTTTCCAAAATCAATGCCTAGGATTTACACAAGATGGATGTTTTTTTTTGTGGGTAAATTACACAAAATGGATATTAGGATTTATTTTCTTCTAATAGGTTGGGTATAAATTATGGCAGAAAGTAGAAATTAGACTAAGCTGAATCAATAATTTACTTTGGTTTTATTTTAAAAAAAATGTAATATAGTACTACAAAAATTATAGAAAGTTTTATATCTTATAATTATAATAATTTGTAAATAGTACATAAGAAATTATATGGAATTAAAAAATTGTATGTAAGTAGCACCATTTAATTACCATTGCATTATAATTGTATTGATACATATTAATATGTATTACAAATTAGTAAATTCTTAAATTAAAAAGTTTCAAACTACAAGATTTTGTAAAAATAAAAAAATGATATGATGTAATTAAATCTATTCTTGGATACTAATGAAATTCCTACCTTCTACTATTTCAAACAAAAAATAGATTTCTTATTAGAAATTTGATTTTTGTAACTTAACTTCAGTGTGTAAGGTATGTATAAAGTTTGGTTTTTGTTTTCATAGTAAAAAAACATAAAGACAGGTTTTTAAAAGACATTTTAGCAATTATACCTATTTAACAAATAAGGAATTTTATAAATTTCCATAAGCTTTTAATTTTTTTATATTATTTAAAAATATAAAAATAAATAAATTAGAACATTATATTTATTTATTTTTATAAATTTTAAATATCAATCAATATATAATAAGATCTTCAATAGATATTTTGGATAATATAACAAACAACTATGAGTTTAGATATAATATACAATATAATAGTGACTTTGTTGGAAAATACCATTTAATTCTAACTTTACACCATTATGCACGAGATTGTTCTCCCATTTAAAAACTTAGGATTATATGATGTTAGCTTTTAAAATAGATATAGTGTCATTTGATACATAAAGTTGTAAACTCAAGATTATATAGTATTTTTCAATAAGTCAAGATTACATTTTACTATATATAAAAACAAAATATATTAGCTTTTTCCACTCAAAATTGTCATTGTCATAAAAAATATCCAATGCACGATTTGGGAGAGAGAAAAATAGTATATGAAAAAATAATAATAACATGACATAGAATATTCGACAAAGGTGTTTAGCGATAACGAGAGAATTTTAACGTATATAAAAAGAGAGTTATGCAACATTCAACATTCTATCTAAAAACATTGTAAATTAGTTTTCTTCATCAGTAATTATTATAGCAATTACAACTAAAATATTATAAATGATCTTAAATATATCTTTAATCTAGTTTTATTTATAAAACAAGAAGGAACGGATGCATTTTTCATTTATATACATCTTATGGTTGTAAATATTCATCTTTTATCGATAAATGCTCATCTTATAATTATAAATGCATATCTTTTATTAAAAAATATAAGTATCATAATTATATATATATATATATATATATATATATATTATCTAACAAAATATATATTTTCTAAATATAAATACACATCTGTTATTTATAAAATAACAATGGATGCATACATATTATAAAATTATACATTTTTAAAAGAAGTATACATCTTTATAAAATAAATACACATCTTTTAACATAATAAATATACATTTTCTATTATAAAAAATATATACTATTTTATTTATAATTATTTAAGAAATTAATACACAAGTTATAATACTCATCTTTTAAATCAAACTCCACCTTTCTAAACCTCCAGCTGACCACCTATACCCACTTCTAAAGCTACCACCGAAGCCAAAATTTCAGGTTTCTTTACGGGATCTATAAGCTGCAGCCCCTCCCGCACAAATGCATCGCTAAGACCCATTGAGACCATCTTATTTGTAGTCAAGAAAGATGCAGCAAACTTCTTTCTCTATTATTGCATCTTTTTTCGGCCACCGGTCTAACGGGAGTCCTCTTGGGAGGTGACACCGCACCGTCAACTGAAACAACCACCATTGAGGTTGCGATTGGCTGACCGGATACGTAATTAATTAATTATTCTTTCCATCAATATCAAATGATCTTCCGGTATGTTTGGTGTGGCCGTAACAGAGGCCGAAAATCATCTTATATTTTATATATCTTGTAGTATTTATTTAAAATTAAATTTTTAATTAAATATTTATTTTAAATTTAAATTAAATTTAAAATAAATATTTTGAAAAGATATATTTTTATTATTTTTAAATATTTGTTATAAAAAATCATAAATAGATGACAATATTTTCCTCCTCTATTAAGCAAACCCTAATTTGTAATCTTGAGGAGCCGTAATTATCGAGTAAGGGTTGTAAGCTTTCCGTATCTCAAATTTTTAGGCTTGTAACGCGTAGCAGCCTTAGGTCATGGGAGGAAGTCTGACGAATAGTTGGTTAGGGGAAGTAACATAGATATAAGGATCGATAGAGTGCCGGCAAAAGAGTGAACGAGGATAGGGATGATAATAAATCGAGTTTGGATCAGGTCTAATTATACCCAGATCTGTTTATATTATCTAAATCCAGACCCGATTCAAATTGTTCGGATTTCAAAATTTTATATCCAAATCTAGATCCGTTGAATTTAACGGATAAACGGATCCTAAATGGATCTGATCATTTAAAAAAAAATTAATAATCTATGTAAATATAAATATTTATGGTTTATATAGTTTAATATGGATCGAGTTCGAACCCATTACCAACCCTAAATCGCGGTTGTGTTGGCGTGGGGGAGGGTGTGTAGCGGGGAAATTCCGGTAGCCGGAACTCCGCCTAAGAAATTAGGGAGAACAGGTGGGTGTGTAACGTGTGTTGCTTAGGTCGCGAAAAAAAAACATTAACAAGGCCGGGGCTACCGTTTCAGTTACCATATTGGATCCGTTACAAATGAATTCAAAATTTCCAATATACGGTTTATTTTTTTGGCACTAAAATTAAAGTAAAAAAAAGGGCCGGAAAAATATATAAAATTGTCTTTGCAAAAATACAACATTCTTTATCGAAAAACCATTTTTATTTTATTTTATAAGACTAAAAAATCAAACTTAACTCGCAACAAAGGACGAATTAATATAACACAAGGAAAATGTAAATACGAGAGACAAAACGTAAACCTTTATAATTAGCCAGCTATCCCGGGCCTGTAAACCCAAAAACAAAGTTTTTTTTTTACACTAATAATAATTATAATAATCATAATAACAATTCAATTGAAAAAAAAAAATCAAAACCCAATATCACCGGGACTGCTCGTCGCTCGCACACTACCCGGTAGTACTAGCTGTAGTACCCACCAAACCGAATTTAGCAATTTCACCAACCTAATATTAAATGATCAATTCTACGTACGAAAGCAACATGACTAGTACCTCCTCCTCCGATTATCTGGGTACTCGGAAAGAGGCACAACCTCCGCCAGCGGGGTCGATAACGGAGTCGGAAGGGGCGAATTCCGACAGACAGGACAAGACCCATTAAGCCTCAACCAAGCATCAAGACAGCACAAATGAAAAAAATGCTTACAATCAGGCATCATCCTTAACATCTCTCCATCTTTATACTCGCACAAACAAATCGAACATACCGATTCTTCACCACCAACCGAACCCCTACGCGTTCTCGAGTACTGGAACTTCGGATACGAATTTATGACTGACTGATCGAGACCCACAACGCCGTTATTCGATGAATCCCTGTTCTCGTCATCGTCGTCTTCGGCGACGAAGATTATGCGAGGGAGTATGATGCCGCCATCTCTGGAAGTAGGAGGCTGTGGATTAGGAGATGGATAGCGGTGGCTGCGACGGTGGCGGAAACAAAGGTAGGATGTTAGGAAGAGAACGGAGATGAGGATGAGGAAGCCTAAGGAGATGGCTATAGCATAGCCGAGTCCGATGTTGGAGAGGGTGTTAGAGAAACTGTGGTTTGGGCTGGTGTTCGTGGCGGGAGGAGAGAATGTGAACGGTGGCAAGGGTGGTTGCGGTGGTGGGATGGTGGTGGTGGAGGGAGTGGGGAGTAAAGGGGTTGACATTTGGAGGGTGGAAGATGTGGATTCTCATTTTTTAGTGGGGAAAGAGGAGAGAGAAAGAAAGGGCGATGGGGGGTTTTATTGAAAAATTTATTTCAGTTTGGAGAGGGAAGAGAAGAGGTGGGTGAGTGAGAGAGCGAGAGTCGCTGTGGTATACTTAACAGCTGCTGCATTTAATTTCTGGCTCGGAAACAGCGGGGAATCATTAATACGGAGCGATACTTTTTTCATTTTTTGGGAGAAAGAGAAGGGTTTTTTTTTTGGTAGTTTGGGGAAGAGAGAGACAGACCTTTCACCTTCGAATTGAGTCCACAACAGATTTTCTTCCAAATCCATCTCATTTGTTCATTTCTTTAGACTTGAATTTTTGTCCCCTTTGAGCGTACGAGTATTACCCTTATATTTTACTTTTTTTCTATATACTCCTTTAGTAAATAAATATTTGATGTAACTTTGTGAATAAACCTTAATAGTTAATTTCTCTTATATTATCCTATATTATAATTTAAAAATAGAACTATTATATTTATGTTGAAAAATAATTTAATATTATTATTCTTTCATAATCTTTATAAATATATATTAAATTAATACTCAAAATTTATTATTAAAAGGTACAAATATATATTTATAGAAGGGGTAATATTTTGGAAAATAGTGGTTCCTTCTAATAAGAGATTGTGTTACAAGGAGTCAAACTCATATCAGAGACGTTATTGCATTTCTATAGTAGTTGTGTACGTCCCATTCAATATTGTTAGAATTGAGATTTTACCTCGGATTGTTTTAGAGGTTTAGAAATTAGAAAGTAGAATCGAATTTCAAGATCGTAAGATCCTATAAAAACTAAAAAAAAATATAAAACTTGTGTACTTATATGCTGTAAAATAATATAGTTTAAGTTAAAAATATAGAAGATTACACTCTTAACATCTCATATAATCACTAATTAAGTTCTAGTAACTTACAAGTTGCATAAAAGTGTTGAATTTATTTTATATATTAGGAACTATATTGAGTCAATAACATCACAAATAATTGTGTTAAATGAAATGTGAAAATTATAATGAGATTATGGATAAAGGAAGCATGCAACTCATTTTATTCAAAATATACAATATTGTTAGCCTTAAGAAAAAACATACAGAGAATGAATAAAACAAATGATAATGGAGACAATAATGAAAGAATACTATTTTCTATCATTTAAGAGAATATGACTCAAAAAAATTTATGTTGGCTTTAAAATATTGATGAATCAAGATAAAATGACAAAAGAAGAAGAAGAAGAAGAAGTTTTAGCTATAGGAAAATAGGTTAAGTTATTATATTAACCATATGTATACCATAAATTAAAGCTTGTTTGTATTTTAAAGATAACATGACTATAAAAAAAATACTAATTTTAAATTGAATAGAACTTAATAATTAATAATATTATAAACTTTAGTATACTCATTTCACTATTTATATGAAAAACAAACCTCATTATTTTTATGGTAACTAAGTCATATTTCCTTTGCATCAATTGATTTTCAAGACTTTTTTGTAAAATAATATAGGGTCAAAAATAAGAAGATTAAGGAAGAAACATAGTTGGAATAATATGAAAAAATTGATTTGGAAATAAATTAATAAAAATTATAGTTATTATGTAGAATGATACGATCGTAAGATTATACCATAGGATCGTAATATTTTATATTATTATACCATAGAATATTCTATCTAAGATCGTGGATCATTTTGTGATTTTTGGATCGCATGATCGAATCAAAATTTTAATATCTGTAGTCCCAATTTCATCTTGGATCAAGTTTTCAAAGTTGGAGCTGGGCCTACATGCAAGTTGCTAGGACATGACGGATCAAGTCAAGGGATTGACTTATTCGATGGTACTTCAATTATTCCTTACATATTTTCATTTTATATTGCTTGTATTTATGCTTCAATTACATTTGCATATGTTCCCTTCATAAATCCCTCCTTAGTTTGATTTGGTTGGGTTCTCTGTTAAGGGGGGTAGTGCCCTGATAAGTTATCCTTGATCCTTGTTCTTGTTGCTCCTTTAGTTAATCTAGTTGATCATCTCTTTTCTCTCCCTTCTACTTTTCTCTTTACCTACCTTCACCTTGGATTGATAATTTTTTAGCTTGGGATTGTTTGGTATGGAAATAATAGGGGTAGAAAAAGTTTCTCTCTATTTTGAATCTTTTATATTAAGTATTTAATAATAATAAATATATTTTTAATTAAATACCCATTTTATATCAAATTAATATCTAAAATGGATATTCATTATAATTAAAATATTTAATTTTAAATAGATTATACAAGATATATAAAATATGGGGGTAATTTTTTCACTCCTATTACCCCTATACCAAACGAGCATAACCATATTGAGCATCCTTACCTTTTTCCTTTAACTTATTACGACGAGCCGTTTCCTTTTCAACACGTGCTTTTGTTAAAATTTTTTCCCTAATCTTTGAAACACGTTGACTTCTCTTTTCTATAATCATTTTCTCTTGTTCACGTCTCTTTTCGATCCTTTATTCCCTTGACTTTGGGAACAAAGTCTATTTTAAGGGTGTAGTAATATAATACCCCATTTTCCCTAACTTTAATTATCTTACGTGATTGGGTTAGTATCATATATATATTATATTATTGAATTGCATTATGTTCGTGTTAATTTCAAATGACTCATTAATCATTTCTTTCATCTATAAAAAACACATTTTATTGCAATTTATATGATTCCTCTGTTTTCACTCTTTTTAACTTATTCAAAATCTATTAATCAACCCAAAAATATTTTTGCGTTCATCTATCTACTCTTTTAATCTATGTTTTACCAATTTTTTTCGCATTGTTAAATCGTGAAAAAGTTTGTTTACGTGATTAGATAGTTTTAACCGTTTAGTTATTTTTAATCTGTTGGTCATCAAATATATTTTAAGGAAAAATATTTCTATATTTTTTTCTAAAAATATTCAACATTAATCAGTGATAATTTGAGCCTCCTATTATTTATTTTGTGCACTTGTAGAAAAATATATTTTCATAGCTTATCCGTTTAAGCTCATTTTTCATTCGTTGAGCTTCAAACCAACTTCTATATCTAATATTTGAGTATCTAAAATTATTCCCCACCTTTTCATAATTGTTTTTATGATTTTTAAAATTCAATTGATATTTTTCACAATAAATGCCTATTATTGAATTTTCTTGCAATTTAATCAATCAAAATAAATTGTAACCAATTATCTAACCATTATTTTAATCCTAAATAGTCTCTTAACCAAACCAAATTAGATTTGTAACTTGGTTACCTTTCACCTAACAAAAAAGTCCACCAAATACTATAATTATAATTTTGTGATATCTCTCTTACACGCTCAATCATAACCTAATACCTTTCTTACACCTCTAATCCTAGAACTCAAGTGAGGCCAAATTCAAACAAAAAAACTCACTCAACACTCCTCTTAATCCTATATCACTATTTTTTCCCCAAATCATTCATCTCACTTCAACCTCACATAAAATTATAGAAATTTGGTAGTAAAGCAAAGCTAATTTATTTCTAACTTTGAACAATTCATCCTCTCTCTGGTTGTCCTCTTCCCATTATTTTCATTTCGTTGTAACGATTGCATTGTATACTACAATTCTATACCATTTTATTCCCTAAAATAGAGCATCCCCTCGATTCTCTCTTCTAACAAGTCGCTAATTGTGGCAACCGGTTTTATTCATAACTTCCATTCAAGTTTGTGCCTTTGTTTGGCCTGCTTCCTCTGTGATTATTATTGTGATTTCTAATCTATATTTTTCCTTGCATGTTTTTCTATATATTACATCCATTTCCCTACCTTTATTGTGGCTTCAACACCTTCTTTTTCCCTCTCCTTTTCTCTTGCTGACCAGCCTTATAACATGTTGCATGTTGCATCTTTTTTTTATGGCTAACTTGCATGTCAGTTGTTGCGCTCCACCTTCTCCTCATATTTTTCTTGCTTTATAACATTTTGAGTTAAGCTCTTCCATCCTCTTGTTGTTGGTTATTCTACTCTGCCAAGTTCCTCCATTTTGATTCCTTTCTTTCCCTTTTTCCTATTTATTAATCTTGGTGTATCTAATTCTTTTATCTTATATTCTTGAAGGTGACCATGTGTTTTAGAAAAGAATTTACTAAATTTCTTAATTTATCTTTGCTAAGAAGCTTAAGAATTTTGGTGACTAAGCTAACCTTTAGAAATAGAGTTTTGTGCTTAGTGTATTATATGTTATTTATATATGATTTGATATATTTTAATTATAAGTATGAAACTATATCCTGTAAAATCTTGTATCACATATGTATGTTTCTATATTATGTATATAAGCATGAAAATTTGATAATAGAATAATTTGTGTACTTTTTGCATAGTCTTATGTTTGCTAGAAATGTGAAGAATATTCAGTTAAGTCGTGATGAATGTGAAGTAGAGTTGCGTTGCATTTGTAGTAGAGTTGTGATGAATATTTCTATATTTGAGTAGTTTATATTTTGTCCTTGTTATTTTATGTGAGTTTTGGTTGTTTTAAATTTATCTAAGTATGCTATTATAAGTATAATAGGGTATAGAAGTTAGGTTATGAATTTTGGAGCATTAAAAAGTTGAAATAATTTTTTTATAGGTTTTGGACATATTCAACCATGGGTATATTGGGCATTATAGATTGTTTTTGAAAATTTTAAGTGTACTATTGTATTACTTGGGTCTTTTACTTAAAATTTGGTATAAAATATGTTAGCATTTTATGTTGTTTAGAACAAGTTATGAATTTTAGAAGTTTAAGGTGATTTTAGGTGAATACGTGCATTTAGGCCATTACACTTAAATTATGGAAATTTTGATGCTTAAGCGAACATGATGTGAATAAAAAATTTGAAATGGATAAGTTTTACACTTGGGTGATATTTGATGAATAGATTTAGAGACATTAATTAAAAAGATAAATTAAGGAAGAAAAATAAAAAGAGACATTGTGGGTACATTAAGTAATCTAAGTATTCTATTATTGAATTGTGTTATGTTTGTGTTAATTTTAAATGATTCATTAATCATTTGTTTCATCTGTAAAAAACACATTTTATTGAGATTTATATGATTCCTTTGTTTTTACTCTTTTTAAATTGTTCAAAACTTGTTAATCGACTGAAAAATATTTTTGAGTTCATCTATCCATTCTATTCATCTATGTTCCACCATTTTTGTCCGCATTGTTAAATCGAGGAAAAATTTGTTTATGTGATTAGATGGTTCTAGTTGTTTTAATTATTTTTAATCCATTGGTCATCAAATAATATTTAAGGCAAAATATTTTTAAATATTTTGTTTTCTAAAAATATTCAACATCAATCAGTGATAATTTGAGCCCTCCATCATTCATTTTGTGCATTTGTGGAAAAACGTGTTTCCATAGCTTATCCGTTTTAGCTCATTTTTCATTCGTTGAGATTCAAATCAACTTCTATATCTAATATTTGTGTATCTAAAATTATTCTCCATCTTTTCATAATTTGTTTTATGATTTTTGAAATTCAATTGATATTTTTCACAATAAATGCCTATTATTGAATTTTCTTGCAATTTAATCAATCAAAATAAATTGCAACCACTCATCTAACTATTATTTTAATCCTAAATACTCTCCTAATGAAACCAAATCCGATTTGTAACTTGGTTACCTTTCACCTAATAAAAAGTCCACCAAATACTATAATCATAATTTTATAATATTTCTCTTACACACTCAACCATAGCCTAATATCTCTATTACACCTCTAATCCTAGAACTCAAGTGAGGCCAAAGTCAAACAAAAAACTCACTCAACACTCCTCTTAATCCTATATCACTTTTCTTTTTTCAAATCATTCATCTCACTTCAACCTCACATAAAATTATAGAATTTTGGTAGTAAAGCAAAGCTAATTTATTTCTAACTCTGAACAATTCATTCTCTCTCTGGTTGTCCACTTCCCTTTTATTTTCATTTTTTTCTTGTAAAAATTGCATTGTATGGTACAATTCTATACCATTTTATTCCCTAAAATAGAGCCTCCCCTTGATTCTTGCTTCTAACAAGCTGCCACTTGCAACATTTTATTCTTGAATTTCATCCGAGTTTGTGCCTCTATTTGGCTTGCTTCCTTTGCGATTATTCTTGTGATTTATAATCTATATTTTTCCTTGCATGTTTTTCTACATGTTACACCCATTTTCCCCATCTTTATTGTGGCTTCAACACCTTCTTTTTCCCTCTCCTTTTCTCCTGCCGACTAGCCTTGCAATATGTTGTATGTTGTATCTTTTTTTTATGGCTAGCTTGCATGCAGATGTTGTGCTCCACCTTCTTCCTCCTTCTTCTCCTCATATTTTTCTTGCTTTCTAACATCTTGAGTTAAGCTCTTCCATCCTCTTATTGTTGGTTATTCTACTCTGCCAATTTCCTCCATTTCAATTAATTTCTTTCCCTTTTTCTATTTATTAATCTTGGTTTATCTAACTCTTTTATCGTACATTCTTGAAGGTGACCAAGTGGTTTAAAAAAGAATTTACTAAATTTCTTATTTTTGCTTTGCTAAGGAGCTTAGGAATTTTTGTGACTAAGCTAACCTTTAGAAATAGAGTTTATCCTTAGTGTATTATATGCTATTTATATATGATTAGATTTATTTTAATTATAAGCATGAAGCCATATCCTGGAAAATCTTGTATCACATGTGTATGTTTCTATCTTATGTGTATAAGCATTGAAATTTGAAAATAGAATAGTTTGTGTACTTTTTGCATATTCTTATGCTTGCCGAAAATGTGAAGAATACTAAATCAAGTCATGATGAATGTGACATAGAGTTGTGCTGCATTTGTAGTAGAGATGTGATGAATATTTCTAGATTGGAGTAGTTTAGCTCTTGTCCTTGTTATTTTATGTGAGTTTTGGTTGTTTTAAATTTATCTAATTATGCTATTATAAGTATAATAGGGTATAGAAGTTAGGTTATGAATTTTAGAGCATTTAAGAGTTGAAATGATTTTTTTATAGGTTTTGGACATATTAAACCATGGGTATATTGGGAATTATAGATTGTTTTTGAAAATTTTAAGTGTACTATTGTCTTACTTGGGTCTTTTACATAAAATTTGGTATAAGATATGTTAGCATTTGATGTTGTTTAGAACAAGTTATGATGTGTATGGGAGTATGTAATTATCAATTATTTGATATTAATGCTTGGTTATGTTGAGATTAAGGAGAAGAAGCTTTGAAAATGATGGATAACTGATAATGGTATTCGAATAAGGTAAACTAATGAAGATGATGAATTGAATATGATGATTATGATTCGATGGTGATAGATGAATGAAAATGATGGTTCAAATGTGATGAGATGAATATGATATTGATTCGACAATGATGTGTTGGTGATGATGGTGATTCGAAGGTTAGGGTTTAATGAAATATGATTTCGTGGCTTAGGGTTAGGGTTTAGCTTTGAAATTGGGGTTATGGTTAGGTTTTGATTTGGATTTTAGGGTTAGGGTTTCAAATGACAGAACCGATTTAGGGTTTTAATTAGGCTTTGATTTTGGGTGATGTTTGGATAATGGTGATGGCTAGAAAACTTGGATTATGGAGAGTAGAAAGGATAGAACTTAATCTCTAATTTATACAGACAAATAGATTAAGGGTTTTAAGATTAATCGTTTACATAGATTCGATTAACTTGACTTGAACTCACACAGAATTCAAATTGCATTCAACTTCAATACTTGATCATTATCTACCTCTAATTGTGACTTCAATGGCTCTATATAGCCAATCTACCACTTAGCTAAAAAGCATAATTCAAAAGATTCTAAGTTAAAAGATATTATGCTACTTTATGCTAACTTTATGCTCTAGCTAATATCTAACCCTAATACTTAATTAATTAATTAGCTAAATTAATAATTACTCATTTCCAAGCTGCACATATTCTCCCCATACACGTGGCCATGCACTTCATGGATGCTATGCACATGCACGTACACACTTGGTAGCTTATATGGTACGTTTTATCTATTACTAGCAAGTAATCATCCGTTTGTCTTCAATTTTGTGGGATATTCTTTCTAAATGTATAAAAATTGGTTCCATAATGATGAATTCAAAATTTTGAGTGTTTGATCCTGCATCAAGTTTCGAATTTTAGAAGTTTAAATTGATTTTAGATGAATAAGGGAATTTAGGCCATTACACTTAAATTATGGAAATTCTGAGGCCTAAGTGAATATTATGTGAATAAACAAGTTGGAATGGATAAGTTTTACACTTGGGTGGAATTTTATGAATAGATTTAGAGACATTGTGGGTATATCAAGTAATCTTACTATTTTATCTTAGTGTCCATATTTATATTTTATCCTAAGAAAATAATTGGTAAAATAAAATCATTTTAGCATGAGATACACATCTCTTAATCTTAAGGTAAGTTAGTTGACCTTAAAGATATTTTAGTTATTTTATAGGCCTTTGCACTAGGTATTTTATTTTTGCCTTATATGTGAACCCTTAGTTAACTTATATGTTGGTTATTGAACATTCTTTCGAATAACTAGAGTTAATGTACATTAAGATATAATTTTATTGGGTCTTTCATAGCATGAGACTTGGGTTTTAATGCATTAATAATCTGGCTTGGGCTTAATACCTCGCTAATATTCCTTTGGATTTAATGCTTCATATATTCAATTGGGCCTTATTGGCATGTTATTGGGCTTTTATGTTCTAAATATTTTGGGTAATGATTCCTTTGTGGATCAAGACTATGGATAATATCACAATTTAACAAAATAACTAGCTTATATTCATAGAAGTGATTAAGTGATATTCGGTGAGCCTTTGTTATTTTTTGACTTAAATATTTACCAAAACATTAATTAATTAAAGTGAAAGATCTTAGGTTGGGACTTGTAGCACTTGGATTAGCTATACAAGTTAGGTTTGTTATTCACTTGTTTTCATTCCGGTGTTTTCTATTATGTGATCTCGGGTTCCTTATGAGGTTTGGAGAGTCCCTCTTCTATTCTATAGGTGTCTTGATATATTTCAGCCCTGTAGGGGGTATGTAATACCCCATTTTTAGGATTTGAAAATTTCATTTTAAAAAGTTAATCATGGAAGTTAAAGCAATAAAAAAATACAGGGTGTTAAACCTGCACTTGGTACAAGTCCAGTTTCCTCTACCATTCTCGTATAAAGTGCCAAGGCCAAAATCATTATTTCGCTTAAATAAATAACATAATGAAGAGAAATAAAATAGAGAGAACAACGTATTGATATTGTTTTGAAAATAAACATTATCAACGGTTACAAATCTCTAATGAGAGAGGTATAAAAGGACATAAGAGTCCAACTACAACCAAAATCAAAGACACCAAAAAGTACATTGGATAGTCCTACTCTCAACCCATACTACTAGCCTTCAGATGCACTTGCAAGATAACCAACAAAGACCACTACCCATTGAATAGGCAGAGGCCCACAAAAAGAGACCTTTCAGTATAACAGTATTGAGTAATCCATTATACAGAAGTAATATAAAAAAACTACATGGAACATATGTAAAAGACAACACAACAATACATGGTGTAAATCATTGAAATATACATGCAATGATTGAAATACAATAATTGTATAAGAAAACATAATACCACCAAGATCACATACTATTTAATCTCATGCATATAAAATATACTAATACTTGCGACCCTAACATCTAGGGGATGCACTTTGAAGTATGATTAGAAACAACCTCAACCCAAAACCATAAAAATTGCAATGTATCACATATCTCATTTTTAAGGCTAATAAATTCCATAACATCACAAGTAGTCTCATATGCACAAGATCAATAGCAATCTATATCATCATAGGTAGGCTTAAAGTCTATTGCTAGACTATATATAGGCATAAAGGCTACTATCAAACTACAGGTAGGCATAAAGGCTACTACTGATCTATCCAATTATCCAATTATAACCATTTTTGTTTTTATTTACTCAAGGGGAGATCATATCAACTCAGAGGCACTAAGGTACTTCGGTCATATAGGCGCATTAAGGCAAAATATTATCCTACCGACTATCAATCTAAGAAAACTAAGGTATCCTAGTCATATTAGCACACAAAGGTAGCACAATACCCTACTCACAAGGATACCTAATCCATAAGTATGTATATTCCCTGTAAGTCAATAAAGCAAACTATAGTAAGATATAGGGCATGGATGGGGCACTAAGGCACACCAACAAAAATTCATAATCAATCGTGGGCTAAACCACTTCTTTAGGGTAGGGATCCCTAAAGAACCACTATTCCCAATCTTGAGGTATCTCACTTTAAATATTAGTATTTTAATTAAGGTGACCACGAAATTGCATATTAATCATATAAATACAATCTTCCATACTTAACCAAATTTATTCATTTCCCATTCATTCAAGATAAATAATAGACAACCTCAATACCAAGGTCAAACTACAAATATACTAAGGTTATCTTAGGCTCAATTGTTTACATTTGGATGCATTAGGCTAAAAATGACCAAAATCCCATAAGACCATAATTATCAAATTATCATCTATTTTAAATATTAGTTTCATTTTATTTATTAATTTATCATGAAAAGGCTACAATACCAAAATTAAATGAATTATTATGCTATTAAATCACTATATACGTTAAATGCCCATTTTGCCCTTAGTTGTGATGCTACACATAAAATCTTAGCATACACTTCTATTTCATCCAAAATCATAATTTCCTATGTTGTATAATAACTAATACATATTAAACATGCTTTTTGGGATAAAAAACCATAATACACTTAAAATGACCAAATTTTCCCTAGGACACACAACAAGTATAGTTATAATACAAATTTTTCTAAGCATGCCCAACCTATCTTTTACATGTACATGTCATACATATTCTTTACCAGACATTAAAGTCATTTTAGCCTTACTTTCGTACCTACAACAATTTACATAAGATAACATGATTCTTTTTATGATTTTCATGCTAATAGAAATAAGCATAGAATTACAAAGCAACAAATTGTGCTTAAAATATTTCATACATAAAAACCCTAATATGCTATCATGTGATACTTAACAGTTTAGTAAAGTATAAGAGTTACCTATTTTTCTAACAAAAGCACAATTTATGGGTATCCTACTAAAATTATTAAGCTTCGCTAATCAAAATGTGTACATAAAAATAATACCACATTAACCATATCAATATTTAACAAATAAAATAATACTAATTTATATAAAATAATTTATTAACAAAAAAATACCACAATACCCTTAATATTAAAAATAGATAACAAAAACTTTAAAAGGGATTCCACATGCTACATGGTAGCATGAGTTGTGTGCACAAAGAGGGGGAGTTAGATGGTTGCAAGGTGGTGATGGTGGGCTAATGAGGCCGGGGAGATGGAGGTGGTACCGAGTCAATGGTTGATGAGGGTGGTTGGAGCTAGGATGAGAGGGAAAATTTGACCAGTGAAGGTAGGTGGGAGGTGAAAATGATGGATATAAGATTAAGTAGGCTAGTGGCTATGAGGATAGGGTGGCGTAGGAGGGGATGGTGTTGTGGTAGAAATGGCCAGTGGATTTGGGGATGCTGCGGAGGATTGTGCCAATGTAAGGGAAGAGCAATAATAATTTTTGCCGTTGCCTAATGGAGAAATGGAGGGAACTACAAGTGCTAGGAGGAGGTTGTATCTGGGGTTGGCATTGGCAAGGAGAAGGTATCAAGACTGTGTTGATGGTTGAAAAAGAAGAAGAAAGACATGGGCAGGTGCATGGTTGGAGGTGGGTTGTGGAAACAAGATAGAGAACGCATAGTCGAGGTATGTAACTGGGTCATGATTGTGCACATAGGGATGGCACATGGTTGGGGTGTGCACTAAGGCATAACTGTGTAATCAAATCAAAAAAACTATTCCAGGAGGAAGAGGAGGAGAAGGAAAAAAGATGTGCTAGATAAATGATAGAGGAGAAGAAGAGGAGGAGGAGGAGGAGGTGGAGGTGGTGGGTGAAAAAATGGTGATGTTTAGAGGTGGATGGTGAGTGGATATTAGTGGTGTTGGTGTTTTTGTGAAACCAAATAGAGTCAAGAAAGGGAATAGGGGTTAGAGAGTTGTTTGGATGAAAATGGAAGAGGAGGGTGAAACGGTGTGTATGCATGTATGTATAGAAAGATCTTGAGCATGAGAAGTGGAGTGTATATATATATATACGCAGATGGTTGAGAGGTGGTGATGGTGTTGGTTTGATAGAGAGGTAAGATGTTGGTGATAGTTATGCATGAGAAGCAGAGGAAATAAGGAGAGTGTTTATTGGAGGGAAAATTGTATGATAGAGGATTATGTGAGGTAGGGGGTATAAGGGATATGATAACAATTAATTTATTTAGTTTTAGGTTTATTTTGGATAGGTTATGGTACCGATTAGGAAAAAATAAATTGGTTTAGGATAGGTTTTAAATAAAAAGGAAAGTGATAAAAATAATCAGGGAAATTATATAGGAATTGATTTGATTTATTTGTCAATTGTTAAAATAGAATAATTAGGCTAAGTTAAAATTATGTTTTTTAATAAAAGGCTATTCACTCGAAATAAAAGATTATGTAATTTTGAGTTTTAACAAGGTATGCATACTTAAGTGATTTGGTATCTTATTAATTGGTATTCTGGTTATGTTTCTAGATGGGTCATCTAGGGTTAGTACTATTTGTGTACTAGATTAGTTGTTATAATTTCTTTTAGTCCCTGACCTCAAGTTAATATAATATATTGGTTGTGATCACGATAATGAAATATAATAATTAATGTATCTCATCTATCCTTACGTTCGTATTATATTATTTTATGATTTATGGTTGAGTTTTCTTCTTCTCAATCAACACCAATATGTAATCATGCCATTATTGCATGTTCTATTTATTTTTTCTCATAGGCATGCATAATACTATATCTTTAGGATAGGTGTTTTTCAATACGAGATGCATACTTATACTACACTTTTGTAGAAATTATGTCATAGGTATTTGATGATGATATTGCTAACTTTGAGGTGATTCTTTAGGTGAAGTGATGTAGGTTTGTACCTTGGGATTAGGGAATAGAGTTATATCTACATGGGATTACACATGTTATGTGCCCTAGATTTTGGATATCTCTTTTAGACTATTAGTCCCTTTTATTCTTCTTCTCTCATTTTATTTGTATTGTATTATCTAGGAAACATACTCTATAATCTATTCTTATGATTAATTTATTAAAGCCTTCAACTATTTCTATTAATTTTCATAAGTTTTGATTTATTTTTTTATAAATGTTTTAGTATTATACTTAGTGTGAGAAAGGTATTAACCAGACTTGTATTAAGTGTGGCAGCAACTCCCGCTATGTTATGTTAATGCTCCCTGCTAAAAAAAATTTTAGTAGTAAATTTTGGGGTATTACGTTGTATGACATGTCCCTTTTATTCTCTCTTCCCTTCTAATTTTGTTCCTTATTCTAGTCCATCCCCATCCCCAATCCCATGTCCCTTGTCCCTCTCTCATCAAATTGACACCATCACCACATGACCATCTTTACCTAGGCCATCTTCATCTTCATCTCCAAAAATTAACACTAAAAAGTAATGAATCTCAAACTCAAAAATTGACACCAAAATTCCAATATCTAAGATCGCACAAACCTCAAATGTAGAAATGGCACTAGCATTTAAAACATATAGCCAAACTTCTATACTAATCTTCCACTTAGATTTTGTTGGAACATCGACATAGAGTAGTCATTGGTAGTATTTTTTTGGGCACATAATGTAAATACCTTATTGCTACCAAAATTCAATGTGGTGGGTACAAACGCCAATAGCCCAAAGAAATCAAGTTACGTAGAAAAAGTCTATCTTAGGGTGTTAATATTAGTAACTAAGGCATGATAAGATTTACAATGGTGGATATTATCAGTCTTAGTGGCTATTTCCTTAACAAGGAGAATAATAAATTGTAGGAGAGTTCATTCTTTGGCATAAAATATATGTTGATTCCTCTCATGCCAAAGATGGTATATAGTAGCACCTACCAAAAAATTGTAGCACCATTCTCTTGGTCCATAAACCTCATCGTTCTATCCTTACCCATCTCATCACATCATGAAATCTATTTTCTTGATGTGTGCATCCAAATCCCTATATCAAAGGTTGTCAAACTTTACATGTAAAGAAACATTGAAAAAAGATGATCAACTAATTTGTGACATCCCTCTTACATAATGTGCACTCCTCACTTATCCCCTTTCTCATATTTTACATTTTTCCTTTATACATAATATGTTTTGGACAATGAGCCATAAGTGTAACTAATTTCATGGTACATAGTTTTAGTTCCATACCATTTGAGTTAAAAATGTCTCCTTATACCATAGTAATCCATAAATCTACCCTATTTTGTACTAATAATGACCACAATGGGGAAAATATAATTTTATATCAAAAATAGGCATGAAATCAGGTCTCAATTGTAATAGTCTTCTGAGACACCAAGACACACTTATAATTATAGGTACATGCCATAACCATTGATAGTGATTATGGTGGCTAATAGAAAGTAGGATTTTGGTTTAATGATGGAAATCATTAAAGGGGAGTAAAGAGAGAATTTGGGGTGCTACTCCCGTGCCTAGCATAGGATAGACATTAGCCACCCATTCCATAATAGATACAAGGCTAAAACCAAAGCAACCAATTTAAAATAGAGTGGGAAAATTAAGTTACATAAATATTTAAAAGATTGCTTAATACATAGGACCTTGACAGTTCCCAACATAGTCAAATATAGGGAGAATAATAAGCTTAGAATATAGGGCTATAATGGTAGAAAAGAAGTTAGGGTGTGACCCTAAAACCATGGTTTGTCATAGACTGCATAAAAAACTCCAGTTGTCTATGTTCTCAAGCTACAAACCCAAGCTGAGGTAGGCCCACTACCGATCATCCCAAAAACCTGCACATGGCCCTCTGTTTATAGGAATGAGTAGGTGATCGAGCAAAAAAACACATCAGTACACAACATACTGAGTAAACCAAGTTGCCTCATCAATATAATCCATAAGTATTCAAGTCCAGTCATGAGATGGAAATCATACTTAACATGCATTATGCCAATGCCATATAAGTAAGTATAGTAATACATTAGGATTCACTATCATTCATAACTCAAGTAACTCAAAATGTATCATGATCATCTTCATAGTACAATATCATAGATAATCACACAAACTTACTAAGTAAATTTTCCAACTTACTCAATCGATTAGGTTATACCATTTCCTATTCATATACTGATATAGATCATCATCCAATCATTCGTCCTAATTATTATCCAGTTATTAATTCAATTCATTATCCAAGTATTCATTCCAAATTTTATCATTGTTATCATCAAAACTATTCATTCCAATCATTATCTAATTATTCATCATTGTGATGGACTGTGCACCACCCTATGGTCTCACATAACATGGAAGCCTATCCAAACCAAGGGATATAAAGTCCAAGGTAAAGCCAATCACCATGATGGACATAAGTCTAGGATGAAGCCAAGCAAAGTCTAGGCAGAAGCTAACCACCTAGGTAATCAAACCCTTTAGTATCAATACCTGTGAGCTCGTGACTCGTATTTGGTGTGTATAATAGCTTGGATTGGTGTGTGAAATATTTCATAGAAATTTGGAGTAGAATTATGAGTTTTTTTCCAAAAGTATGTGAATATATGACTTTGATGCAACCAGAATTTGGAAAAGAGTTGAACATAAAAGTTGTATATATTTCTATTAACTTTCCAACACATCAAGAATCACCTTAATTAGAGGTCAAATAAAGACATTGTGGCCGAAATACCAAAGACTATCAAAGCTAGGAAAAAACACTGGGGCCGTGTTTAGTATAAATACCATGCGATTAGAACCTTAATCAACATAGCACCGTACTCTCCTCTCGTCTTGAGTTATCTTGTAATTTCTTGGTGAATTGAGTAATTTAGGTGAGGATTTCTTAGTCAATAAGATCATCTGTTTTCCCAATCTATGTTCTTGAGTATTATTCCCTTTTTAATTCTTGTGTGTTCTAATTGATTCTAATTAGATCTTATTTTTCTGAATTGGTATTGATCTCCAACAATACCCCCTAGTACATCATCAATGTCTAGAGTAGGTAAGGTACCAGGATCTATTAGGATCCCACCTGAAGGTAAAACTCGAAGGCACCAATAAATTCCCTACATCATTAGTATTCTAGGAACTAGTTGATCGATTTAACCTAACTAGTTAATTGATTTGCCCTATACCAACACAAAACAATCATTTTCTTGTAGATCATGCTTATAATTCTTTGTCAAATCACATTAGAACATGTTTTAACATCACCTAACACATTTTTAGCTTAATTTAGCTCATATTTCATCATTAATCATCATAACCCAATATTTCCTCAAGATTCATGCTTTTCACTCAAAATGCATATTTTAACCATCTAAATCTAATTATATAGGCTATATATTCATGAAAACATGTAATATCAAACTCAAAAGTTCCATAACATGAAAGTTTACTCATAATCCATTTTAGAAGCAAGAATAACTTACTTGATGCAAGTGAAACTTTCAAAAAATGAAATCTCAACCTGTGAAATCCTCAACTTTCAAAACCTTAAAAGAGACAAGTTTTAACTTAGAAATTACTAAATAAATTTTATAAATTCAAACCTAAAATAGAAGGGAAGGAATGAATGTACCACACTTAAAGGAAAAATAGAGGATAAATCTGCCAGACCACTCAACTTATTTCCTAAATATAACTATTTCTTTCTTATCAATTAAAATAAGAGGGAGCTAGAAAAAGGATCAAAAGAGTAAAATAAATTCGACTACAAGGCTCAAAGTGCAGAGGGAGATGGTGAATGCTAGAGAGTTAAGTATTTAATTGCTTGAGAGAAAGGTGAATAAAAGGGGCAATTAAGGCTATTTATAGCCAACAAATAGATATGAATCAAAAGTGTGATTACGAATAGATTGAAAATCCTAATTTTTACCGTTTAAAATAGAGTTAAATGGAAATATTTCATCCAAGATATGTTGACCTATCCTCCAGAGATTAAATGGTGATTCTGGAGGAGCACAGATCAATTGGTCCAGAAATGCAATACACAAGAGGGGAAATAGAAGATCGGCATGGAAGGAATCTCCTAGCTAAGTAGAATCGAATATGAGATCGAAGTAATGATCCTAGAAATGTGTAAAGGAGAGAGGTGGAATAAGACAAAGCTGAGGTCATCTTCCCCCTCAATTATCCCAATCAACTCCTCAAATCAATCTGATATAGTATTTTTCGGGCCAAATACATCATGAAAAAGGCTAAGAATCTTTTATTAGCAATTTGGCATAGGTTAACAACATTCCATTTCAGTATAAGAATTTTTTCCCAAAATATTGAGTTTTGAAAATATACCTAGCTTGCTAAACTAGCTGATTAGTTTGGCCCACTAGTCAACTATTCTACAGGCCCGTTGATTGGTTCCCCAACCAATCAATCAGTTTGGTTGAGTAAAAACCATTTTGCTTAAACGACGAATCGGTCGATTGGTTCATGGAACTAGGCGATTGGTTCACCTAAAAATCTTATTAAATTTAATTTTACAACCTCATTTCAAATCCAAATTTACCTTAAACCCAATCACAATATCAAATGATAATCAAACACCAAAATTGACATAATTTCTCATTCAACACTTTACAAAAAGATGGGGTATTACAAAAATATTTTTGTATTGTTCTTCCAAAATATGTGTGTTCTTACTTAAATAATGTGTATTTATAACATGTGTATTCCTCCCTTAAGTTTTATGAATAAAAGAGTGTGTATTCTTTTTATAAAATATGTGTATTTTTCCTAAAAATATGTATTTGTAATATAAGCATTTTTCTCTTAGTGTATTTTTTTTTTAAATGTGTATTTGTATTGCAAAAGATGTGTATTCAAATCCTATAATAGGTGTATTTATATCCTGAAAAATGTGTATTAAAATATTTATTTATTGGAATATGTGTATTAAAACATGTGTATTATATCTTGAATGATGTGCATGGATAAGTACGATTTATGTTGGTTATGTAGAGCTTTAACATAAATATTTAATATGATTATGTGATGATATTTTCATACTTTAGACCACTTGTTTTTTATTGCTTTTGATCATTTTTTATATGTATTTGGAGAAAGTGAGATCTCAAGGAGCTAAAATACAACATTTGGAACAAAATTGATGTAGGAACGAGCACTCAAAGTGTTCAAGGGTAGAAAGATGTGAAAGTTCAACCATGATACAATTTGAATTTGGAAAAGTGCTAAATATAAAAGTTGCAGAACATTTTTTTATCTTTGCAATGAATCAAAACAAATCTCAATGGGAGGTTAAATGAATAATTTATGGCTAAAATACGTTACATTGTTGAATTTGTTAAAAATCTCACAGCTCAAGAGTTAACACAACCCCACCGTGTTTGGTGACACAACCATGCCAACTACAACTAGAAAAATAGAATAAATGAGCACACCATGGGGTGCCCATGTTAAGAGACACACTTGTGTCAACCCTTGATTGCATATATAATGATGTTTTTGACTCATTTTAGGGGATAATTATTTGGTAAAACTTAAACATGACTTTAGAGGCTAAGAAGAGGTATTTTAGGATTCATCATATCTTCACTAATTTCCCATTGTAATCCATCCCTTTATCTCTCATGATTGTAACTCTTATGCAAAGAATGACCACTTATTTCTAATTATTTAATAAATAGGGTATTATATCTCTATTTTTAATCTTTTCTTTCTCAATTAATGCAAACCTATTTCTTTAATATTATGTGATTAATTGAACCGTGATTGGATAATTATTTTATGATAAGGTTAAGGGAGATCCTTGATCCTAATGTTTTGAGAATCTAAAACCCTAATCCTAACCCAATTAAACCCTTTGTCATATGCATGCATGTTGATATTTTATGTGATATATTAGGAAAATTGATCACTTTTCCTTTATTTTTTAGAGAAATTTTAGCGAGATTCGAGAGATGACCCAGACTAAGCTTCATGTTCATAACTAGATGCCAAACCACAAAGTTGAGAGACATTGATTTATTCTATACAACCTAAAAGAGGGGAATATAAATTAATCAGTAATATATTATCTATGTGTGCATTCATACTAAAGATAGATAAGACTTGATATGCAATAAGGTTAAGTGGCTCAAGAGAGTATTATACTTTATATATATCTTAGTTAGAATATTTAAATTTTTGGTTTGGATTGGGGCTAAGGGGTTAGGATTCAATTGTATTAAGATTAAGGGGGTTAATTGAAGCCTTAACCCTTTCTCTCTTTAGATTTCACCATTTCTTTCCCAAGTATTAGCTTTACTTATTTATTTTCTAATTTCTTCTCTTTATTTTATTTATTCACCATATTTCTTCGTAAAATTAGTCTATACATATAATTTTTTTAACATTTCCTTTTTCTTACCCATAGTATCTTTAGGATGATACCTTGTGTGCTACTTTAAGTCACTCACTTGTAGTTAAAGGCCATCAAGGTTTTGGTATGGTTGCCTTGAATAGGCAATGAGTGACCTCAGGATCAAGATATCTTCTTTACTTTAGACATTTTTATTTTTATTGTTTAATTAATCTAATATTTTTTTGAGTGATTTTATGTCTTAGTGGAGGTTCTCTAGTGAAAGACCTGTTCTAGCTAGGGTGACATAGAGTCACTTGAACCAAATATTGAGAAAGATTTCCATAAGTTTCATATGTTGAAAACAAGATTAGAAACCATGTAAAACAACATAAATAATTGCACACTTAATCCACTAGATCCACATCCTCCTCATGAAGAGAATAATCTACAAGAGTTGTATCCTCCATAAGTGGCGAATCTAAATTTTCCACTTAATCTAGCTCTTCCATATGTACTTCTTAAAATGTAGGTTCCACTTAATGTGTAGGGACAAGATTTGATGGGTAGGTATCTTAGAGACTATACCACTCCAAATCTAGATTGTGTAGGTTCCAACATTAGACGGATAGTAGTACAAGCATACAACTTTGAAATTAAATTGACTATCATTTAGATGATTCAAATGATAGTTCAATTTGGATTTTTACTAAATGATTACCCCAAATGCTCACATTGCTAATTTCTATGAAATCTATGATAGTTTTAGGCAAAATGGTGTCTCTAATAATGTTATAAGGCTTCAAAATTTTCCTTTCTCTCTCTTATGGTTAAAGCCAAGAGTTGGTTACATTCCTTGCCCGTGGGGTTCATTTCTACTTGGGATGAAATAGCTAGGAAATTTCTTGCAAAGTTTTTCCCACCATTAAAGACTTCTAAAATGTGGAATGGCATTACTAATTTGTTTTAATATGACCAAGAGTCATTATATGAAGCATGGAAATGATTTAAAGAATTTATTAGCAAATGAGCTCATCATGGTTTACCTATTTACTTGTCAGTTTAAACTTTTTACAATGGTTTATTTTCTACTAACCATTCTATATTAGATGCAATTATAGATGGGAAAATCTTGAATATGATCCCAAAAGATTCTTATACTTTTAAGATGGAGCTAGCACCTAATAGTCATCAATGGCATATCAAGAGATTGCCTAATAGGAATGTCATTATTGATTCTGTTGATGCAATTACTGATGTTTCTACTTATTTGGATACTTTATCTAAACAAGTTTCTAACTTGAGTACTTCTAATGTGCAGGTTCCAATAGTTAGATGGTTTATGTGGTAGACCTCACACTAGCACTCAGTGATAGGTTGGTAATCTTTTTATGTAATAATTTGAACATGCCCATTGCTTGCTTTCCACATTGATATCTCAAGTGTTTCTTTTCAATTTTTTTCTCTTCTCATTTTTCATCATTTTTTTTAAATAATACTCTCTACTCACCAAACAACACAAACATATCCCCATGCTTAGAGTTTCAACTACACCAATATTTTATTACCAATTTATACTCCATTACCTATAAACTAATGGATAAGTTAAGATATGGATAATCAACTATGTATGTAGGCTAAATATCAAGAACAATGAGCTTAAAAACTCAATGTTGTTATGCAAAGGAACAATTGTAACATGTAGGCTAATCGGCTAAGTAGTTAACAAGAATAGAATTGTACCTCTATCATTTTAATGTATGTAATGCAACCTTAAATAGAATAATGACAAGTTCTATTTTCACACACCATAGAGAATATCATACAATAATGAAAAGTATACAAGAAAAAAAATTATAACCATCATTTAAGGCTAAGAAGCTCACCAATTTTTATTTCAATTAGGCCTAATATTTTTTTAATGGTAACTATCAGCTTTTCATGTTCAAGTTCTTTGGTAGTGAGATAAAACAATAAGAGTACAAATCCTTTTTCTATTTTCCAAAAGCATGTGGTTAAAAAATACTTTAGTCCCAACTACTTATGCTTATAAAGGCTTTTAATTAGAGATTTATTTCATTTTCTATTCTCAAGGTGTCATCTCCATGAATTTTGATTCCTTCATTTCCTTTGTTTTTTTTTAATCCTACACAACTAATAATAATGAATAAACAAAACACACACACACCCCCACACACTACACCCTATTTCCTTTCTTAATTGAAGACGCTTTATTATGTTGCAATGTAAGTAATGAGGAATTAATATAAAAATAATAATAACAAAATACATGAATGAAATTTGATAAGAAAATGTTGTAATGCAATAAAAAAGAAATAAATTAAAAAATTATAATAATTTGGGTTGCCTCCTACAAAGAACTATATTTAAGGTCATAAGTGTAACATCCTTGATTTTAGCACTTAATTTTTTTTAAAGAGTTGATTATAGAAGCTAAAACACAAAAACACAGGGGTGTTACTTTGCATCCAACATAGAAGAGACACTCCTTATATCTAGTATGTGTCAGATGAAAGGAAAAATTAACCTCATATATAGGAATCAAGTGTGCAAAGCACTTAATTCCACCATGATATAGGGTGAAAAATAAATAGAAGAGAATATGTATAATGAAAATAGAGGATTAAGACTCTATAGAGAGATAGAGAAATCCAAACAACTATACCCTATACGAATTCGATTATGCACTCACTAAACACAAGCACATTACGAGTATTAATCAACAATCACCTACAAAACAATGTGGTATCTGATTGTAGGAATGAGCAACACCAATGAAAAAGAAGATCAGTACACTACCTACTGAGTAAGCAAAAAATATAACCATAACAAGGTTACAAAAAATAGATAAGGTAACATTGAAGAATAATCATACATATAGATTAACATAATATAATGCAAGATAAGAATCAATTTCAGAAAGCCATTATTAGATATAATCATAATCTTATTTACGTTGAATTTAGGGACCCTACTACTATTCTTAATCTTGTGGAACAAACTTAAACACCTCTCAAGGGAAAATGCTTTCAAGCTACTATTATTTTTAGGTTGAATGGACACTATATCTACAAGGGCAACACACTTCTAACCACTATTCATCAATAGCTGAAATGGTTTGAAGCATCTCTTAAGGGTAGAATGCTCCTAAGCCATTATTATCATTTGGTGGAATAAACACAACAACTTGGTCCTAACTTACATAACCTTTCACTTTAAGTGATTAATATCTTGTTCATTATTATTTATCTCAATATCATATTCTTGTTTATGTCGAGTTTAGGGAATCTACTATGCATAATTGATGGAATGATGTCAATAATATACAACCAGAGGGTAAATGCTCTTGGAAACTATTTTTTTTTCTGGTTGAATGGATAGATACAATCCCTATAGTAAAACACTCCTAACCACTGTTGTTGTTAGGTGGAATGGATAGGTACAACTTGTCGTAACTTGTGTAATCTTTCTTTTTAATGATTAATATCTTATTCATTATTATTTATCTCAAGATCATCATGCAGACACACATGTATATATGAAAAACACATAATAAAACTTTACATAATTATTAGAAACATGTAAACCACAATTCCATGAATATCGGGACATACCCCAAGGAAAAAAACCCTTGTTTTCCTTAAGAAACCCTAATTTCACAAGATAAGTATAATGTTTTATCCCTCAATTATTATTATTGAAAATATATCTAAAAATAAATATCTATATTCAGTGTCTTACATATGCAATAACAACCTGCCTCTAGGGGTACTATTTACAAATCTCTACTATACCCTAATTTCTTAAATTTAGCATATCTTTTTCCATAGAACTCAAAATTCCACCAAATTTTGTACATATTCTAAAAATAATAATATGAACAACATATTTGAAAATATAGGTATAAATCCAACGTCTTAAATTGCGATAGTGACCGTCTCTAGGGTTAGCATTCCTAATTTAAGCCATTTTCTCATTTTAATGGATTTATACCATTCATAATTACTCCAAATATTCAAAATAATGTATTTATCATATTTTGAACCAATTAATGCATTAAAATACAAAATATTCTAGATTTAACTCATATTGACCAAATTGCCCTTAAGATAACAAAAATGTCCACATTTAATAAAAAAACTTTCGAGTATGAATATGAATGATTTCAATCTCCCACACATATCATCATGAAAATTCATAACCATATATATGCATGATTCAAACTTCATAACCCAATTTAGATAACGATTTCCAAACACAACTTAACCAATATTAAGCACAATGTCATGCTTTCACATTTTTTTTCATTTTTTAATCATATTACAGATAATGTCATATATAAACATTATCATAATGAAATTATCCATATAAAAATACCAAACAAGATATTTCATAAAAATGTACATACTGTACATAAAACCCTAATTATGACATGTATCCTTACTAAAACAATTCTTTGAACTTAAGCCAGTGTAACCTAAGACTCCTCCTTTGAGACTGCCTAAACATTACCTAATAATTATGGATAATACATCATTAAAACTTAAGAAAACAACAATGGAAAAGCTAAGTCAAAGGAGGGTGGAAAAATATTAAAACCAAAGCAAACCGAACGAAGGGGAGTTGCGAGAGAGACTCGCATAGCTAAGGGTGTTGTGTGAGATTCGCACATTGATGGAGGGGGGAGCGTGAGGGCCTTATGTTGGTGGGGTGGTTTAATGTGTGGTTGGGGAAATTTGGTGGATGGTTCAACATGAGGTTGTGGTGTATTTGGGGGGGGATTATTGCGTGAGTAGTTCACTTAACTAGGGGTATTTAGTGTAATTTTTTCATGCAACAAGGCTTGAGAAACATGAGGTACTCATGTTATGGCTAGTTTGCAGTGTGAGGTAAGGAATATTACATAGATCTTCACTATAGAAAATGGTGGAATGACAACTAACAAAGAATAGAAGGGCTGAGGGAAGGTATAAGGAGTCTAAGGGGAAGTTGTATGCATTGTAAAAATGAAGTAAGAAGGAAGAGGGGAGGTGTTTATAGGAGGAATGGGGGGGTAAGGTGTATAAAGGGGGAATGAACTAATGGTGTAGGGGTTTGGGTGAGTTGGTTTTAGCATAGCTTTGGTTCCCTTGAAAGAGTTTGGGGAAGGAAAGAGACATGGTATGACTGGAGAGGGGGCATGTACAGGGGCAGGTGTGGTGCAAGGATAGGAGGGGAAAAGCGAAAGACATACGAGGGAGGGGGTTACATGGATAGAAGGGGAAGAATGAGAAAAGAGATTGGGATGCATAGAAGGAAAGAAAAGAAAAGAAAAAGGGTAAAGAAAAGTGAAAGAGAGAAAGAAATAGGGAGAGTTAAAAGAATTTTAGGTTATGATTATAATTAGGTTTAAATTTAATATTAGGGGATTAAGGAAAAATTAATTTATGAATAATTTAGGGTTAGGTTTAGGTTAAAATATTAATAACTCAAAATTAAGATTAGGATTAGTTTTAGATTTAGGATTAAGGAATTATAGTAAAGTATGAATATTAATTACCTAGGATTATGATTAGGTTAAAATATTAATTACTCAAGATTAGCATTAGACTAAATTATTAATACATGGGATTAGGGTTAGGTTAAATTTGGGGTATTACATTACTACCCCTTAAAAAAGACTTCATCCTCAAATTCAACAAGTCAAGGTTGGGAAAAAAGAGTAAAATAATTTAAGGAAAGGTGATTTTGGTGTTAATTCTTGACACTAACACTATTGGGTACTGCCCTCTTATGAGAGAGAAGACCTCAAAAACTAACACCCCCATGTTGAAGAGCTCGAGATGCATCTAGTGGATCCCCTTCTTGGTATCCCACATTACCTCCTCTTCTTCATGGAAATTTTATAGAATCTTCACGAGTGAAATTGAGCTTGTACGGGTTCATCATACCTTGGTATCTAAAATCTATAAGGGAACCTCCTCATAAGGTAACATATCATCGAACTTGATCTCATTGGGTTTGATCATGTCTGATAGACATGTAGTATATTCCTTCAAATAGAAAAAGAGGTATAAGGCTAAGAGGTTACAAAGATCAAAGAAGAGATCAATGAATCAAAGGTTGGAAAAGGTAAAGGTGGAGTGAGCAGAACCAAAGGTGGTCTCTAAGGTTAACAAGGCAAACATTGTAAGGAAATCAAGGTTGAAAAGTCGGGGTGCTACCCCCTCAAAGAGATCTCCAATGAGGTCAAAAACTCACAAAAACTATGAATAAGAGGGCAATAGAGACAAAGTGGATAGGGAAAGGACACATAATTGAGAGAAAAAGTATAAAAAAAAACTCAAACTAGAAACCCTATTAGGAAGTGCATCCAAGACAAAGATCAAAATGTAGGTAAATGACAAGTTCACATGCAATGCATATGCAAACAGAAGTATACTTAAATTATCCCTAAATTAATATATCATGATCTAAAGACTAACAAAGGGCCACCTTTTTTTACTTAACAATCTTATCCTTGTTGAGCTGACAACTTGCAGGGCTACACTCTGTGATTGACTCCTAGGGTTCATGGTCAAATAGACAATACTATGTGTGTTTCCAAGGTGGGGAATCATGGAAGAAAACATCTCAGCACTCAAAGGCTTCATTAAACTAAAGGATGGACTCCTCTCCATGTGAATACGACTCTCAATGCCTACAAACACCTACAAAAAAAAGGTAGTATTTGCCCATGGGAATCAACAACACTTATGAAAAAGATAATCAATACAATGCATATTGAGTAATGAAACAATATAATCCTAATAGGGCTACACATAAGACATAAGTTCACGTAGAAGAACAAGCATACATGTAGATTAACATAATATTGTGAAAGATAATAATTGATTTTAAAAATCCATTATTAGATATAATTATAATCTTATTTAGGTTGAGTTCATGGACTCCACTATTCTTAATTTGGTGGAAAAGAATTGAAGCACATCTTAGGAAAAAATGCCCGTGAGCCACTAATATTTTAAGGTAGAATGACACACATATCTACTAGGGCAACATGTTCCTGAACACTACTCTTAAACCAGTGAAATGGTTTGAAGCACCTCTTAGGGAAAAACTCACCCGAGCCATGATTATCATCTAGTAGAATTGAAACAACACGTTGATCTTGAATCACATAATCTTTCACTTAAGTAATTAACATTTTATTCACTATTATTTATCTCAAGATCATATTCTTATTTATATTAAGTTTAGGGACCCCACTATGCATAACTGATGGAATGGTATCAACAATATACAACCCCTCGGTAAAATGTTCTTGGGAAATATTCTTGTAAAGTGGAGTACATAGATACAATCTCCAAGGAAAACTATTCTTGGTAACTATTCTTGTCAGGCGTAATAGATTGGTACATAAAGATGGTAAAAGCTAACCCAACCCATACAAAACCTGACCCTATATAGCCCAAGAAATTTATCATCCCGACCTAACCCAACTTGTTCTTGCCCTAAATATAAGTGACCTTACTCAACCCAAACCCAACCTGCTATGAACTCGATCCATTATCAACTAGACCTACCATCAACTCAACCTATTATAAACTTAACCCATTATCAACCATACTTGACTTAACAAAAAAATTTCAATATTAACCAATTATGATAATAAAAAATACTCATGCCTTAAAATTTATTTAAAGCTTTTAAAAATATATTATTTTATAAATTTTACTTATTTTTCTTAATTTTATTTGGGACATACTTATTCACTAATGATATTCTAATTTTACCAATTTTTTTACGTAAAAACACAACATTAAAAAGTCATAATAAAAAATAGCAATTAATAACGCATTATTCATCACATGCTTATATGAATTCGGATTTAATACTTCGTTATAAGACTAATGAGTTAGATTAATATTGGTGTTTAATGTTCGATTTGACCAAAATCTAAAGTGATTTGATCTAGGATTAGTTGGGCTTGAATCCAACTCGACCCAACAAAACCTAAAAAGACCTGATTATTAAGTTAACTCAACCCTAACCTATCACATTAAATCAAACATGAAATCATTTGAATACGAAATTACTTGGATCAAACCCAACCTAACTCGAAAAAATAACCTAAATAACTGAACATGATTTGAATCTGAACTAGCTCAACCTAAACCCAACCTGACCTGGCTTGATAAATTAACTCAATATAACTTGAATTTGTAATGACCAAACCCAAACCCAACCTAAATAATAAGGTGATCCAAAATAACCTGATCAAATATGATCTTGCCCAACCTATAACTGACCTGCAAAGGAAAATGACTCACAAACAACCCAACCCTTGAATGACCCAACCTACTTTAACCTAACCCAAATCCAACCCACTAGACCCCATTGCCACCTATACCGGTACAACCAGTCTTAACTTGTGTGATTATTTACTTTAAGTGATTAATACTTTATTCACTATTATTTATCTCAATATCATCATGTAGGCACATATGTTGATATATAAATCACATAATCCAACTTAACATAATCATTCGGAACAAATAAAACTGAAATGCTCTGAAAATTTCTAATTTTAAATAGTATATTTAAATGAAGTTTTATTATAATAGTTAATTAAGTATAAATTATTTTATTAAAATATAAGGAAATTAATTAGGACAAATTAAGAAGAAATTTATTACTATTTTAATTAGGAGAAATTTGAGTATTTTAGCTAATTAAGGATTTTATTTTAGAAATTAACTAAATAAATTATTTTATTTAAAATAAGGAGGATAAAATAGTTCCAAGTTAATATTAATTTTATAAATAATTTAATGGAAGAAAATTAGGGTGTTTTGCTAATTAAAATATAATTTATGGAAATTAGTTTAAAAACCCTAAATTAGCCTAAAAAGGGAATTTAATATTTTTATTAAATAAATATTTTATGTTATATACCCAAAATATTATAATTAATTTATTTAAACCCACAACCTTAAATTTTTCCTTTTTCTTTTTTTCCTTTTCCTTTTCTTTTCTTCTTTTTCTTTCTTTCTTTCTTTTTTTTCCTTCTTCCGCGGTTGGGCCTGGACGCGGCCCAACCCACCTTTTCTTTCTCTCCCCGTGGCCCAGCGTCGCTGGCTACTCCTACATGCGCACAAACGCGGCGTTTTGTCCATTTTAATGAAGAGACGACGCGTCTTGTTTAATGAAGTTGTAACCGGCGCCAACCGGCCCGGTTCTCCTTTTTTTCTTTCTTTTCCCAGCCGAGTGGTCCACCTCCTTTCCTTCTTCCTTCTTCCTCCTTTCTCCTCCATCGACACCGCTGCAGCTCAAGACACCAACAATGGCGTCTCCGGCCACAAGGACTTTGGTCGTCCGTTTCTTGGCTCATTGTATTCCTCTTTACTCAAGGAATAAATTGGCTTAACTCTCATCCGTTATCTCTCGCCCGTTTCTTCTCCCCAGCCTCGCGAAATTTCGAAGCAACCCAAACGATGGCCAATCAATTACTGCCACCGGCCACCCAAATTCTTGCACTTAATACCTCCCTGTCAAGCTTCAACACCCTATTATCTCATCTACCATCTATAAATAGCCTAATGGTAGGAATTTTGGATTTTTTTTCTTACCCGAAACCCTAAGTGCAGGGTTCCATCACCGTGACTTTAGACGCCGTTTTCACCACCGATAGCCAACCTCCGCGCCACCGTAGCATCTCAAATTCTTCCCTATAATGTCTTCTAGCTAACTAAGCTCTCCACATCCTTTGATTCTTTTTGCACGAGCTTCCATAGCTGTGTGAAATCTCTTTCCCGTTTCGTGAAGATTTGTCCATCACCGTTTCTGCCACTTCTACTGCCCTAGGAACCACCCAAAAAGTTCCTCTAATCCTTCTCCACCAAACCATAGCCTTGCTTTATTTTTCCCCCTACTATTTTTCTCTTTTTAGGCATCTTTTTCCCTCTTAGATTACTTTTTCGGCCACTGCCGTGGCCCGTCAACCACCACCGGCGCCGCCCATTCCCGCCGACTCAAGGTGAAACCCTAGACCTTCTTAGTCATTATTTACTATTTATTGTAAATTATTCTATTTTTATGTTATTTATTAGTAGTTATTCGAATATAATAATTATTTTCTTGCTATTAATAATAATATTATTTGATATAAAATTTATGCTGAATTGTACTTGCAGGGTGGAGAGTGGTAATAAAATAATTTCATTGTTAGTTTCGAATTTTAAGTTATTAATTGAATTATTATATGATTATTATCATTCTTCTTATTATTATTAATGTTATAGTTATTAGAATAATTATTATTAACATTTTATTTATTATTCTGGAAAATCTTAGGCCCTAATTTTGTATTAACATTCACACTTTTGTATTTTAGTATTATTATTTCTATTGTTTTTATAACCATTAATACTAATATTATTATTATCTTTATTATGTTAATGTTATTATATAGGTTATTAATTTTATTATTAATATTTATAAATAGTAGTTCATTAGTTATAAGTAGGGTCGAAACCCCACTTTAAATTTAAAGCTTATATATATTATTATTATTAGTATCATTATTTTTAATATTATCTTTATTTATAATATTTAGTTGTTATTAGAATTATTATTATTGTTATTATTATTTTATCTTTACTAATATTATTTTGGTGAAGGGTAGAAACCCTTATATCACCTTTTTATTTTGAACTGCATTAGTTTTATTATATATTTCTACTAGTATTTTGTAGAGTCAATTCTAGTATAATAATTTTTAATTAAAAATAAGGTCTTGGGATAATTTAGAAATAATAGCATTATTAAGAGAAAACCTAATCCTAGTATTTTTCCCATAGTAGGTGAGCCCAACCAAAGCCCTCAAGTGGTATAGGAGCGTGCTCCAAGACAGGTGACGTTTTAGGTAAAGGGTGCTAAGGCCATACTTGTATTATGTGATTTTATGCAATGTATGCCATGTGATGTTAATTATAGTGTATTTCGTGCGAATATTTTATAATTGTTATTAATACAGCATGATTATGGGATTGAAGTATGTTGGTGTGGATAAATGGTGGCATGAGAATCATGTGTACATTTATGTTGTTATTGTTGTATAATGTGGCTTCAAGACATGCATGATGGGATTGTAAAATAATGACGGAGTTGTAAGATAATGATGGGGTCATAAAATAATGATGGGGTTGTAAAATATTGATGAGGTTGCTTGGTGATTAGGGTTTTGCATGAGGATTAGGGTTTGCATGGGAGAATAGGGTTTGCATGGAAATATATTTTACGTGGAGTTAGGGTTTGCATGGGAGCTAGGGTTTTCATAAGAGTTAGGGTTTTTCATGGAGTTGCATGCTGTTAGGTTTTTGAATAAAATAGTATGGTGTTAGGATTTTGCATGAAATAGTAGGGTGATAGGGTTTTACACGAAAGGGCATGGTGTTAGGGTTTTGTGTGAAATGGTACGGTGTTAGAGGCTTGCATGAAATGATATGATGTTAGGGTTTGCATGGAAGCATGGTCTATGTGGAGTTAGGGTTTTGCATGGAAGTTAGGGTTTTGCATGGGTGCTAGAGTATGTCATAACTAACTATGGTGGTGATGATTAACTAAGGTTGGAGGGGTCAACCTAAGATGAGGAGTAAGCATGGTGGGTAGCTGACGTGCAAGTCTTGATGTTTTCTAAATAAGACACTTAAAATATTAATTATGTAAAGTGGAAGATGTTGAGCCAGACCCAGACCGATCCACCGACATAATAGTGGTAGGGAATGTTTTCCCTCGCGACCGATCCACCGGCTAAAATAGTGGCAGGGCATATACCCTCACGACCGATCCACCGGCTATAATAGTGGGGGATCCCGAACTCAACAAGGCAAACTATATATGTTGTTAAGATGTGAGAAGACACTAATTACTTACAGTGGAACACCGTACGACAAAGGGGCCAGACCGATCCACCGGCATATAATAGTGGCAAGGTATATTACCCTCGCGACCGATCCACCGGCATATAATAGTGGCAGGGCATGTACCCTCACGACCGATCCACCGGCTAAAATAGTGGGGTTTCCGTAATCGTATGGACTTGATATAGAATATGGTGTGAAAATATTTTGATAAAGGATTAATGATGTACTTAATTTAAATTATAAGTATTATTTTGGCATTTCCACCTGATTGTTCATTTGCCTTTATGTTATTGTTGGTGATTATGCCCTATTATTATTTGCATGATTTTATATGCTATATGTTGGCCTTAGTACTTAGTCACCTTACTCAGTACGTAGCGTACTGATCACCATTTCCATGGGTGCTGCTCATTCCAACGAGTAGAAGGCCCATCTGATTTCCTGCAGGTAGGAGATATATATATTATGATGCTATAGATATCTATGGGACATCAGGTGGGGACGAGTGATGATCGTGCTGGATCGATTATCCGAGTGACGTGGCCGAATTTCCATTGAATTTTATTATTACTATCTTATCTATTTATGAATAGCACTCTCGAAACAACTTTATTATTGTAGTTATTTCTTTTCCCTGAAAAACTACCCTCGTATTTGGAATTGAATAAAGACTTGTGCGTACCTGATTTCCGTATCTTTGAATTCGAACTATCTATTAATGTTTATTGAGTTGTTTTCTTTAGCCTTAGCACTTAGTACTGGAACGGTAGGAGTGAACCGGTCTGGTACTAAGTGTGGTGGTAGCATCCCTAGAATTCACGAGTTCTAATCTAAATATTTCCATTATAATTGCTTATGTTTAAAAAAAAGGTAAATTTTGGGGTGTTACAAAAACACAATAGTAGCGAAAAATTCACCAGATGTGAATGCCCAAGACATAATCTAACAAGAAATCGAGAAATACTAAGATCTAATTGAGAGAACAATAAGTCCACAATATTAATTGCAAAACAACAATGATCTTACATATAACACTAGTGATTACAAGGAGAATCAAATAATTTTCACAATATCACTCAGTACACAATTATCTTAGAAACATAAGAGAATATAAGAGGGGAGGGTTTATATATGCTTGTCGGTGTACCACATATAGCTAGAGTTTCATACACAATCTATTTATAGAAGTACTTGACCAACGCAAGAGAATAGGAAAAACATGATCTATGTTTCTTTTAGAACTCTCAAAATTTTCCAAAATAATACATGGTAAGTAGTAGAATAAGAAAACATAGGTAGTGTTAACTAACATGCCCCCGGGTGTTTTTTTTTCCTTTGATCTCTTTTTGGCTCCAAACTTTTCCAAACACATGTACGCTAAAAACCTTTCTAGACTACACACATAAATACAAGTCATGATCTCACAATCTCCACCTTAAAATAGTATTTGTAACATCAATAAATAGGATTATAAAGGGCCATCATAAACCCTTAGGCGCAAAGTGCCCATCATGGCAAATAAACATGAGAAAGAAATATCTCTATTAGAACACACACTGGATCAATATCAAAATAAACTCTTACTATCATCCCAACCTCACAAGTTAACACTCCAAGATAAACTGCATTATCAGCTCCAATCATAGCTAAACACATAACCTAAAACCTCTAAGGTACAACATTAGAACACTAGTGTATCTTTGATTATTAGGACCACAACAAGGGCTGAAGTAACCTGTAAATAGAAAAATCGACAAAAAATACTCTATATAAGCTGATATTGCATGGACCAAGGACCTCAAAACCTATACTACACCTAACCAAGGTATCTTTAAGGGACTTGCCACACACATGATCACAACATGAGTAATACAAGGGTCAATACTAACCATATCATACATCAAGCATGTCACAACTATAAGGTATGTAATAGTGACTAAACAAGTCACCACAACAACTTTGGATTTTGACACATCCAAAATATTTAGCTTATTCACCTCAAACATATTTTTTGCTGCAACAAGAATAAAATAGACACACAATAAAAGAACAACTATTAAATCATCACATACCAATGTCTGAGTCCACCAAAGATATCACATCTCTCTAACAACAACAATATAAAACTACAAGGTAGAATCATCACCAAAAATAACCTTTGAGTATGATAATGGCTCTAACATAATATTACTACTACCTAAAGTATACAAGGCATAACCAACTCTACCTAAAGTAATGCACACTTGCTCTACCTACTACCTAAATTCTTCCTCATCAACAGAATTTGTGCCATCTAGACTAACAATAACCCCTATTTCATCTAAAATACCCAACATACTATCCTACACCACTTTCTTATCAAGAAGGAAATTAGATTCACATTAGGTAACATATATAGATGTAACCAAGTCACATAATAAGGACCCTTCAACCATGCCAATGACACTCTAATGTCATAGTCCATCGGCCTAAGGCTAAAAATATCTAAGTCACACACTCTTAATGTCTCCTTAATTACACCCTCATTAGTTGTGACAATAAGTACATACAGTATCCTGACCCCCTTGTGAACAATTGCCACTAGACCTCCTTTAGCAGTCTTCAATGTGCCATTCTCAATGGCATAGCTATAATATTTTTATCCAAGGAACACAACAAAATCAAGCTATTAGTCATCTTATGAACATGATAAACACTAGAAAGTGTACTAACAACAACATCATACATCCTCACTCTGATAGTCCTAATCCCATCAACTCTTCATTAAGCATCATTTCCTAAGACAGCAACTCCACCTCGATTAGTGTCATATGTCTACAACTAGATTCTATTAGAAAAAAATATGGTAGGAGTACCTAGAATCTAGAATCCTCCTATTGGTCAATCTAGTCCATTTATACATGGTAGTGTATACATTATAATCATGAACACTCTCAATTATGACAACATTACTTCCAATAGATGCACCATCAATAGTATCTGTTGATTTCCTATAGGGGTAATATTTTCTCATACGACCTTTCTTATGACAACCATGGCAGACACCATTCTTGAACTTGTTTATCCTAGATTTTGACTTCTTCTTGTCACTAAACCCCCTTACTATAAGACTGTCACTATATGAGTTGCGTAGGCATCCTTTAGTAAATTATTTCTTAATCAGTTCACATTATAGTGAGGAATTCTTAACATCCATAAGAACTAATTCATCATTCCTAAAGAATAGTCTCACAAATGTTCATATGTAACATATATGAAAACAAAAACATAATAAAAAGATCTTCCTTGTCTAATTTGACATCTTATTATGCAAAGCCATAAGTGTAAAGTTAAATTCATTACGATAAGATTTCACATTTTATTTTATCCATACTATCATTTTATTGGTCCACCCATAATTCATGAGGTAATTAGTTCATTCTCACTTCTCTCTAATTAACTCACTTCCTTTACCCCTTTCACATTTCAACCACCATACCACATTTTTAAAGCCTCCTAGCATGCATGTCCTAAAGGGCCATAATATATAAGCACCACAAGCACAACATACATATCATTTTACAAATGCCATAAGGAGAATACATATACTTACCTTAGCTCCACACTGCGCTACAAGTAAGTGGTCATAATCACATAAGGTACACAAAAATATCATAACACATAGCATAAAAAGCACATAACACACATATTAGGTCTTAACTACATCCTTACCTAAAACAACACTGGGCTTGGTGCACGCTTCTACGCCTCCTTAGGGTTTGGAGTTGGTTCACCGATAAGACAAAAATACTAGGATTAACTTTCCTCTTACCAACATTATCATTATTTTTTACTTACCTTTATCATAACCTAGTATTAGGGATATTAATAATAATAGCAGATTTATTAGTGAAAATAAGGGTATTATTCTTAAAATGGTTAATCATGCCATTATTAGTCAAAATAGGTTTAGATAGTTATATTAGTCCAAGATAAGGTATTATTAACAATTATAAAGATAATAACTTTAATATTATTAATAATGATGATGACGATAATAATAATAATTCAAATAATAATAGTAATAATAATAATGAAGATGATGATAATAATAATAATAATAATAATAATAATAATAGAGATAATGGTAATAATAATAATAATAACACTAATAAAATGAAATAATAATTACACTAATTATACTTAAGGGTTAAGAAGGTTAGGGCACAACTAAGTGGTGGTGGCAGTTATGCGGCGGCGGTGGAGAAAGTGGGGGTTGGAGAGGTTGCCTTTTGGGGATAGAAGAGGGATAGTGAGAGGGTGGTTGTGGTGGTGATGGATTATCTGGGTTGAGAGGGTTGGTGTGGTGGTGGTGGTGCAGCAAGGTGGCGGCATAGGTGGTTGTTGTAGCGCTCGCTAAGAGTGGTAGAGAAGGAGGAAGGGTGAAGGAGAGGGAGAAAGGAAAGTAGGGGAGGAAGGGGAGGCTCTAATGAGTGGATTGGATGGCAAGAGAGGTAGTGATTGCGGTGAAGAAGGCGGTGCACGGCAGTGAGAGGGCGGCGATGTGTGCAAAGTAGCAGGTCGGGCAGCCAACTTTGCATAGTTGGGGTGGCTCATATAAGGGGAAATAGGGGCGGTGAATGGTATAGTTTAGTGGAGGGTAATGCAGGGAAGAGTTTGGGCGGTGTTTCATGCAGAGATGTTACGCACCTGTGGCGGCGGCGACGTCTAAAGCAGCTGTGGCACAATGGGGTTGGATTTTTCTAGGTAGAGTAAAGAACCAAATGGGATTGGTTGGGATATTTACAATCTATTGGAGGGAGGATAAGAAAAGGGGGGGAGAGGAAAAGGGGGGCAGGTGAGGCAAGGCTCACCGGCCTATGGTGGCAGGCTCATACAAGCCTGTGATTTTACAGGGCAGGTTTGGTTAGGGAGGAAAAAGGGAAAGGAGAAGGGGCATGCGTGGGAGGGGGTATAGGTAGGTCAGGGCTAGAAAGAGAAAGGAAAAGAAAAGGGAGAAAAGTCGAGGTGCAAGCTGGCAGGAGAAAGGACAGCGGCAATTGTAGGCCAACGTGCAAATCGGGGACGACGGAGAAGGGATGAAGAAGAAGACTAGCGGGCCGACTGGTCTGGGGAAAAAGAAAAGAAAGAAAAAGGAGGGGGGGAATTGGGTGGCCGAGAGGGAGAAAAAGAAAAGAACGACGGTTTGGGCACATGGGGGAGAGAAGAGAGGGAGGGGAGTTGGGCCACAAGGGGGCGCAGGCCCAACTCGGGAAGAAGGAAGGAAAAAGAAAAAGGAGAAAGGAGAAAAAGAGGAAAGAAAAAGGAAAAAAAGAAAAAAGAAAAAATAGGTTGGTTGGGGTAGTAAGAATATTTTGGTATTTTTGGATATTTAAAAATAATAATTATATTTTTTTATATTAATTTAGGATATTTTGGCTAATTTTTTCCTAAGTTTTATTTTAATTAGCAAAATACTCTAATATTCTCCAATTAAATTATTTATTATTTTACTCTTAATTTTGCCTTAAATACTCCCCTTATTTTAATAAAATAATATATTTAATTAATTTTCCTAATAAATCCCTATTTTAATATAAATTTCTAAATTAGGGTTTTGGGGTATTTTATTATTTCCTGTATAGGATAAACTGGTGGTTGGCAATTTACCCTTACTTTAATTGTGTTAACTATCTATATTGGGCTAACTGATGGTAGACAACCCACCAATTTTAGTTATGCTAACTATGTATATTGGGTTAGTAAGTAGTAGATAATCCACCTTTATCTGAGATGTACTACTTATCTATACTGGGCCAGCTAATGGTCGATAGTTCACTAGTTTGAGTTTCCCTCACTATCTGTATTAGGTTAGCTAGTGATAGATAGTCCACTTTTATTTAAGGCACACTAGAAATGTATATTGGGTCACCTTGTAATAGACAACCCACTTGTGTTATTTATATTGAATTGTTCTAATTATCTATACTTGATTAGATAGTGGTAGATAATCAAATTTCTTTGAATATGAATTGTTATGGTTATAGTATATGCATGTGAAATGAGTGCTTGATCATGAGATATATCAGTATAAATGAGGCATTTATGTAAGATTAGTTATGAGTAATATATGATAGTTTGTTTTTTAATTTTATCAAATGTTTTACCACTTTAACTACCATATCCTATGTATTGTATATTATCCTTTTAGAGGAGGCCTTGTTTACTCTATACATCGGCATATTGATACTCCACTTTATAGGTGGTCTATTGAAAGTATCAGATTATGATACTTTTGATTTATATGAAGATATGCTTAGGCAGGAGTGACTATATCTAGGTAGGGACATAGAGTAACTACTATCTGGTGGTATCCTCAAGATCTTTTGTGATCTGAATATTATGAACTCTTATGTCATGTTATACCTTTATATTGTATTATTGGGACTTCATCACCACAAATAATATTTTTTTATATGATATGGATTTCACTTGTTGTCTCTATTTTATGGCATTTCTATGAACTATTTTAGCCTTTCCATTAGAATGAGAATGGTATAATGTTGAACTTATGCTAAAAGTGGCAGTAACACACATGATTTTATTTTTAATTCCTCAAATCTATAATTTAAAATGAAATTTTTTAGTAAAAATGTTGGGATATTACTGTTTGGTATCAAAGACTAAATTAATGTTCCTCCTTTTAACTTGAAAATTCTACTGATAAGTTCATATTTTGACACATTTTATACCCTTATAATCTTAGTTTTTAGTATTTTATTTAACTAATATAGGTGGATAATTATGGTTTTATGCTTAAGTGGTAAAAATTGCATAAATATTATCATTTGAGCTAAAATGATAATAATTAAATGAATTTAGAGTATAATATTGTTTATTAATTTTTACTAAATTTTATTTTACAGGTTTTATTTTTAAATAAAAAAAAAATTGGACCTTTGGACCAACGGCCCAAAGGCCGAAGGGCCAAAGGCCTGGAACAAGAGACCAAACGAAGCTTAATGGCTCAGCTGACCTGGAAAGAAAAAGGAAGAGGCTGGGTGAAAATGGCTGACGTGGGACACGTAAGAGGAGCTAAAGAAAATTCAAAGAAGAAAAAATAAAAAGGAGGGCTGGACGCTCGAGAAGCAAAGGCCCGCGAGATGAAAGAAAGAGTCGGGAGGGCTGACGTGGAAAGAAAAAAAGAGAAGGAGGACGCAGAAATTAAAGCGTTTCACGATAAGAAATAGAGGGAGCTACAGAAGAAAGTGAGGGGACGCAAAGGGTGTCTGGAGGAGAGAGTGGCAAAGCCGCAGGAAAAATAACAGGAAGAGACGTCCGGAGGAACGATGCAGCAGTCAGAGGCAAGGTAGGAGGTATAGGGCAGAGCAGCCGGTAGGCCCTGACGCATGAAAAGAAAGAAACCAGTAGGCACGGAAGGCAAGAAACCAGGCAACCATAATTATCAGCGCTGAGAAAGAAGAAAAAAGGAAAAGAATATTGCTCGAAAAAACACAACCGAGAAGGAAGAAAATCAGAGGAAATTTGATACCGGTAGAATTTATTTCAGATAAAATTAATTTTTATCTAAATAAATTTTTGATCTTTTATTTAAAATTAATTTCGGTTATTTCTTTCTCTTGTTTTAATTTATATTTTAGATATATATTTCTGTGTAATTAATTCAATAATTATGGCTGGCTGAATATTTGTTGCTAGGGAATAAATTAAAACCCTATATTAGGGTTTGAATTATAATTTTATTTTATTTGTTTCGTGATATTGTTTCTTGACTCTATTTTAATTGCTATCGTTTATATATATAATTCTGTCAATTATAATTTATTTGGTGCATGCCTTGTTCTGGTTTCCTCATAAGTGACAGTATGTAAGATTATTTACCTGCTAGGTGGCCATCTAAATATACTAGAATTTATATGTATAAATTACAGCTAGGTTAGATAACAATTCACTTAATAGTTTTGTGATTTTAACCGAAGTAGTAAAACGTTTAGATACGTGTGGGTTAAGGAAAGGAAATACAGCTAGACATACTTTGTGTACTAGTTTGGGTACTTAGACTGACAGCCTTCCAATTGTACTTAATGCATTAAATCTAGTTAAATATAGGAGAACACACACTACTAGCTACTACCCCCTTAAAGGAAAAAAGGGTTCCTGAAATTGTATTACCTAAAGCAAAGAGTTCAGGATATGCCTTACGCATGTCCTTCTCTGATTCCCAGGTGGATTCCTCCATTCCATGGCAGCTCTAAAGCCCATTTACGAGTGGAACTGAACTTGTCCAAGTCTGTCAGAGCTTGGAATCAAGGATCCACATAGGTCTCTCATTGTAGATTAGAGAGTCATCGAGCTCAACTTTGTCGGATCGAATCATGTTGGAAGGATCTGCAATGTACTTTCGCAATTATGAGAAGTGGAAGATATTAAGGACGCGTAATAACTCTGGTAAGTGCGTCAACCGGTAAGCAACCTCACCAATTGTGTCCAAAATCTTATAGGGTCTGATATACCTCGAGCTCAACTTGCCTCCCTTGCCAAACCTCTATACTCCCTTAGTGAGGAAACTCTCAGTATTACCTTGTCCGCGGGCTTAAAGTCACTACTACGACATTATCAATCGATGTAACTTTGAGAACCTTTCATCCTGTCCAGGATCAGATAGACCCATCGGGTCATCTCCCCAATTAATTCGGTCCCTAGCACTACAGTCTCACTAATATCACTCCAGCACAAGGGTGTCTATCTTATCCATCCATATAATGCCTCGAAGGGGCCCTTCCCTATGATAGCATGGTAGTTGTTGTCGTATGAAAAATCTACTAAATATAGACAATCCTCCCAACAACCCTAAAAACCCATAGCATAAGCCTGCAACGTGTCCTTAAGTGCTTGAAGGGTCCTCTCGATCTTACCATCCATTGTTAGATGGAAGGGAATACTCATCTTTATCTTTGTTCCTAGAACCTCTTACTATTTCCCCCAAAAGTAGGAGAGAAACCTCACATCCCTATCAGAGATAACATCTACAAGTACTCTGTGCTAACTAACCATGAATTTCATACAAGTGTCGGCTAACTAGTCCATACTTCAGGTTAACTTCATCAATACAAATACCACCGACTTAGTCAGTCTTCCCACAACAAACTAGATGGTATCACAACCACTAAGAGTCCTAGGCAGTCCACTCACAAAATCCATAGAGATTTGAGTCCCATTTCCATCCTAGCCCTTCCATAGGTTAGACTAACCCTATAGGTTGTTAGTGCTCAAAGTTGTCCTTCTAACAGTCAAGCATCGAGAAAAAACTCAACTACCTCCCGCTTCATGCGGATCCACTAGTAAACCCTCTTAAGGGTCCTATACAACTTCTCTCCTTCTGTGTGGACACAAGTAGGGCGTGTGATGTCCTTCTTCCAAAATTTGGTGCTTTAGATCCGAGAAACCCTACAGTATACGCCAACATCCCTTGTAGCAAATTCTACCACCCTTGTGTATTAGAAAATCTTCAATTTGACCTTCCTGTATCTTCCATCATATCTTTTAAAGTTTAACTCCTCTAGGATGATAGGCACGGATCTCCTCAAACATCGTTGGGGTAATCATCAAGGTGCTCATGAAAACCTTGAGGTCGCCTTTCTGGATCAGCTTTACTTCCATCTCACTAAACTCCTCCAGCAACCAGTTATTTACTACACGGGAGTTCACAGAGTGCGAGGTCTTCCAGCTTAAGGCTTTTGGATCCATGTTGTATTTACTCTCATGGTAAGTTAACTCGATGTTGTAATCCTTTACTAGCTTTATCCACCTCTTCTACCTCATGTTTAACTCCTTATGAGTGAATATGTATTTAAGGCTCTTGTGTTCGATTAACAATCTACATCTGGTCCCATATAGGTAGTGCCTTCGGATCTTTAGTGTAAAAATCACCACACCCAATTCTAGATCATGAGATCATGAGTTGAGTAGTTCTGTGTGTGTTGCTTTAGCTAACATGAGGTGTAAGCAACCACCCTACCATTTTATATCAATACGCACCCTAACCCTTGATTGGGTGCATCACTATAGACTTCAAATCTCAATGGTAGAGTTAGAAGAGGTGTTGTAGTGAGACATTTCTTCAGTTATTGGAATGCCCCTTCATAAGTCTCATCCTAGTGAAACCTAGTAGCTTTCTTTAACAGGTTTGTCAAAGAATGGGTAATCCTTGAGAAATTTTTAATGAAGCTTCTATAATACCCTGCCTGTAATACCCCCGTATTTTTAAAACCCAGATTTATTAAGTTTAATGATTTTATTAGCGTAACTTGATGTAAAAAAATAATTATTTTAAAATTGATTCGTTATATGGATTTATCGACGATTTCGAATTCATAATTGAATGTAATTAATCATTTTCGGGAAGTAAAAATTTATCGGCATTTTAGTTAATTGAATGTAATATTTTTGGGAAGTTTAAATTAAAAATATTTTTGGAACTTAGTTAAGAATTTCTTTTTGAAATTAATTTTCTTCTGTTTTACGGTTTTGATTTACGAAAAACCGATTTCGAAAATTATTTAAATTAGTCTTGGTTTATTTGAATTTAACCTAAATATTTTATTATATTTTTTTAAATAATTTTTCGAGGTCTTATAATTTATTTTCGTAAATAATATAAATTTTTACGTTCGTTGGTAAATTCTTCCGAAAATATTTATGAAATTCTTTATATAACCTTTTTATTTATTTTAAGCATTCGGATCGTTTCGAAATAATTTTCGTTAATGAATTTTAGATAAAATCTCCCAATAATAGTTTTTAAATTTGTAGTATTTTATTTTATATGTGTATTTGTAAAAAAACCCTACAACACCCTAACCGGTCGACCCCCCCACTTCTTTCCTTTTCTCTCTTCTCTCCTTTATCTTCTCTTCCCTGCTCCCGACTCCATGTTCTCTTCACCAAGAAACCCCAGCCCTGACCTCCTCCTCCCTGCTCCTCCCTCATCGGTCGCCGGTCAACAGCCACCGAAGACGCTAGTGAAGCAGCCACCGAAGCAGCGCAGCAACCCACCGAAGCGCGCAGGACTAGTAATAGCGTGGGAGCAGCTGCAGCAGCGACGAGTAGCAACGCACGCTGTGCCGCCATTGCCCGGTCACCGGCGAGCCTCGCTGACCACCGGAGAGCAACCCTCGGCCTCCGACGAAGCTTCCCCGGCCTTCCTTTGCCCCGATTTATCAGTTTTTGTTTGGTATAATTTTCGAAAACCCCTGACCCTTGTTTTGATTAATTGGGTATGAATTAGCTTATAAAAAGCTAAATTGATTGTTTGATTATGTATATATGTGCTGTAAGAATGATTTGGATAGGTTAGTTGTATGGTTATGTTGAGATTTTGGAAAATTTGGATTTTGGCCGAGTTATGCCTAAAATTTTTAGATACATTCGATTTGGCGATTTTGGACAAATTGATTATACAATATGTTTTAAAATGTATCTAATTTCATTTTGGAACCGTCAATTTGAGAAATTTATGCAGGTTTTATCGAAATTTGATTCCTAGGTCAAATTTTGGGTGTAATGAAATTGGGTCGTATAATTGAGCCGTCCCACTAAATTGATTTCATAATATTGTTTAAAAGGTATTTAATTTTATATTGGGAGTGTTGATTTGGGAAAATTGTGCGTAATTGATCGAAATTGGATTTTTAGGTCAAAACTCCCGCGGGTTTAAATTGATTTTGGTAATTGGGTTATTTTATTCAATTGACTATATAAATTACATTAGAATATGTTTAATTAAATTTTCGAACCGTCAATTGATATGTTTTGGCAAGTATTGATCAGATTTGCGTTCCGGGCTCAAAAACCCTAATTATGCTAAATTGCGTATTTCTTTTATTGGTTTTGAGCAATTGATTATTTGATATGTTATAAAATGTGTTTAATTGCATTTCTAAACATTCAATTTGATTAAATTTATAGAATTTTACCGAATTGCATTTTAGGGCCTAAAACCCTAGATTTCAAGTGAGATTATGAGATTGATTATTTGTATAGTTATTTTGCTAAAATTAAATTTATAAAAGTAGTTGAAATGATCCTAATTATATTCTAATACCTTTAATTAGAATTATATGATTTGAATTACCTGAGTTTATGTCGTGGGCTTTAAAACCCTAATTTTGAATATTGATCATCTGGAATTGATTAATCAGAAGATTATTTTGTTGAAATTGATCGTCTAGATTTATCTAAAATTGGTTTAATTGTGTTTTAAATCTATCAATTTGAGGTAATCAAAGTGATCTGGCCGATTCGTGGTTTAGGTATTAAAAACCCTAATCTTCGGGTATGATTTTATAAAATTGATTTTGCTATGTGTACTTTATCTAATCAATTTCTATCTTTGGGTTTTAAATCATTTAAATTATGTTTTAACCTAATCAGTTTAGATTTGATTCTATGTAAATGGTTGGGTTACTTATTTAGTTGTAAAACCTAATAAATAAGTTATTTTCGATAAACTAACTTATGATCGATTATTCTTTCTCGGGATTTCCAAACTAAGTTGAAATGTCCCAAGTGATATTTGTATTAATCCAGTTTGATTTAGTTTTAACCTTAAATCTTAATAAATCTATGATTTTAAGTTCTAAGTTTTTGGCACGTTTTCTAAGAAAGATCATTTGGGTTGTTTGTGTTTATTTAATTAGAATATGTGAATTATTGATTGATAGAATAGTTTCTAATTTAGTTTTCGATTTCTATCGGCTCTAGGAAAGCCTTCTCGTGGATCCACGAGCTAGTGATCTCTCTCCCTCTTATCTCGCTTAGCTAGCTTTGGATCCAGGTAAGTCTCTACTTACCTCCACTTATGGGTGTTTCATAAGGATGTGGCTAAGGCCCCTATGTGTTACGTAAGTTGTATGCCTTGGATGCTTTATATATCATGTTATGTTGTGTAACGCATGATTATCTGTTGTTGCCATGCATGTTAAGGGTGAAGAGTGATTTAATAAGACACGGATAAGACATTAATCACGTAAAGCGAAAGATGTTGAGCCGAGCCCAGTCCGGTCCACCGGTAAGAATAGTGGTCAGAGGCGTTCTGCCCTGTGTGTTTCGTTCCGGTCCACCGGCTATAATAGTGGTCAGAGGCGTTCTGCCCTGTGTGTTTACTTCCGATCCACCAGCTATAATAGTGGGGGTTTCGGCTCGACAAACCCAAGTAAATAAGTTAATCCATGGGAAAATACTAAGTACTTACAGCGAAACACCATGTGAGTCGGGGCCAGTCCGGTCCACTGGTAAGAATAGTGGTCAGAGGCGTTCTGCCCTGTGTGTTTCATTCCGGTCCACCGGCTATAATAGTGGTCAGAGGAGTTCTGCCCTGTGTGTTTACATCCGGTCCACCGGCTATAATAGTGGGGTTCCCGCACTCACATGGACTATTAAAGAATATGTGTGGAATGAACATATTATTAATGAGAATAAAGAATAAGTCTAATTGGACCATGGCCGGCTTTAATTATCTGTATTACTACATGCTGCTTATGTGAGTATGCCACGTATTGAGTTTTAATAATATGGATTATTCCTACCTGAGGCGTATGAGCCACTTTATATTTCGGTTATACCACGCTTATATGTTTCAATAGGATGGTTTATATGTTACTCTAGGTGTATGGTAAGATTCATGTTGTGGGTTGTGAATATGCATGATATTGTATCAACGTGTTGTATCCGGATTTAATATGCAGTTGATGATATCTATCCTAAGATAAGGTAGTGGGACTTACTTAGTATTGGACCCGTACTGATACTACCTTGGTTGAATGGGTCCTGTGATGATCCACCGATGGTGGGGAGCAGACCTCTTGTGCAGGTTGATACAGTGTTGGGGTGGAAGGCTTGACTTGAGTGAGTAGGCGATCCGGATATTTATCCTTTAGTATTTGTTTTGTTTAATTGTATTCATCTTGGGAAGTTACAAGTGTTGTATTTAAATTTCCAAGGGTTTTGTAATTGACTTTTAATCTCTCGTAACGCTGTTATGCTTTTAAAATTTGGATTTAATTGTTTGATAGGTTTTAGCCTTGCATCTAACATGAGATAGATGGTTGACATTTATCTTGTGTTAGATGTGGCGGTAACATTTCCCAAATTCGCTCCTAGCTTCCGCTTTATTCTTTCAAAAAAAAATTAGGAGTGAGATTTGGGGGTGTTATACTGCCAAACCCAAGAAGCTACAAACCTTTGACACATTCGTGGGGACCTACCATTCTGTAACCGCTACAATCTTTGTTGGGTATACTGCGACTCCCATAGATGATACTATGTATTCCTGAAAATCCACTTTAGGAAGCCAAAACCAACACTTGGATAACTTAGCGTACATGGAATGCTCCCAAAGGAGAGACAAGATAGTGTGAATGTGTTGTTCATGCCTTTCCTTTCTTTGAGAGTACACTAAAATATCATTGATGAACACTACTACGAACTAGTTGAGGAATGGTCTGAAGATCCTTGTCATCAAATCCATGAAGATAGTAGGTGCATTGGTAAGCCCAAAACACATCACTGTGAACTCATAATTCCTATGCCATGCCTGAAATGTTGTCTTCATGATGTCAACATCCACAATGCATAATTGGTGGTATCTTGATCTCAGGTCAACCTTGGAGAATATAGTATCACCCCTAGCTGATCAAAAAGGTTGATAATTCTCAAAAGTGGATACCAGTTATTGAGAGTCAACTAATTCAGCCCTTGGTAATAATGTAGAGACGAAAGCTCTCATTCTTCTTCTTCATGAATAGGATAAGTGCTCCCCACGGAGACACACTTAGCCGGATGTATCCGTGGTCTAGCAACTTCTCTATCTAAGTCTTAAACTTTTTCAACTCCACTGGTGTCATCCTTTAAGAATCCCCTGACATAGGTTCAGTCCCTGGCACTAGTTCAAAGGTAAAGTTAATCTCGTGCACTAACAGTATACTAGGGATCTCCTCCAGAAACACATCGGAGAAATCCCAAATCATAGGAATGTCACTTAAGTTTGCTAGATCCTTATTCAACTCCTAGACACTACATAGGTAAATCAAGTATCCCTTTCGAATCAATGAGTGTAGTGTGATAGGAGACACCACTTAGTGGTGGGCTTTGGCTTAGATTTCCTATACAAAACCCTAGTACCCTTCAGGCATCGCAACACTACACATTTTTGTGAGTAGTCTATCACTATATGGTATCTCTTGAGTATATCCATCCTTAGTATGATATCAAAGTCCCATAGATTCATTTCAACCAAGTCCACTAGGAATTCTACCCCACCTATCACTAAGGCCACCTCTAAGTAGAGCCTAGTGCAATCCATCCTATCTCTCAAGGGTAAAATAAAAAATATGGCTACTCTAGCAGATGGTGACAAATCAGCCCTAGTAAAAAATAAATTAGACACAAGTGAAAAGGAGGCACCCAAATCAAATAGTATATGAACTCGTAGAGAAAAGATGGTTAACATACCCGTAACCACATCTAGTTGTTTATCACCCTCTGTCTAGCTAATGATGTTTAGGTAACCACTTGACTAACCTCCCTAATAGCTCCCTAGGTATCCTCGAGTACCATGGTCTTAACCATCTCTCTAAATAAAATGATGAGACCCCTACAGTCTCCCCTTCACCTATTGACTCTATGCATTGCCTAGGGTCGATGCCCCTTGCTAAAGCTACGGAGGCGGTGCCTGGTAGGTATGCTGCTGGTAAGCCTACTACTGTGGTATCAAAGGTCCCCCACTACTAGATATGATATCCCTAAGGCTAGTGAAAGCTTCTTTGTTTGTGGCACTTGAAGGATGAGTAGCCTGGTCCACAACAAATTTTTCCATGCAATGGTCTTCCCTTACAATCATATCATGGGTGGTTTCTGCCACAACATCTATAGGAAAAACCCCTTAGTGTCCCCTAGTTCCTAACTAGACCCTTTTTGATGTCCTTAGGGTGTACTTCCTTAGGGCTAGGTCCTACTACAAGAACCCTGAATCTCTGACCTCATTTTCCCTATCATAGATGCTTACTCTTGGACCATGGTGGCTATGATGCATGCTCACTCATACATAGTGGCCAAATCAGGGAAAGAAACTATTCCCATCATCCAGTAGATACTAAAATGGATCCCTTACTCAAATTGGTAGACCACGGTCAATTCACTGTCTATAATGCCCGAGGCGAACCTTTGAAGCTTAGTGAACTGGGCATAATACTACATCACTGTCATGCCTCCCTAGGTGAGTTGCATAAATTCCTTAAGCTTATCCCTTGTTAAGCTCTATATGTAGTACTGGGCAAGTATAGTGATCTTAAAAGCCTCCTAGGACATATGTGGATTGTCCCAGGTTTGGCACCCAACCCACCAAGCATTTGCAATACCCTTGAGGAATAATGCCATGATGCTAGACCGAGGATTCGGGGGCAACTGACTTCCTCAAAGATATGGTCCATGTCTCAGATCCACCCCTCCAAGATCACGAGGTCCTCCTCACCATCATATAGTGGAGTGTAGAGCCAATCCTCCTTAACGTCCTCCCGATGGTGAAGTGGAGGTGCGGGTGGCTGCTAAAGCTAGGGATAGCGCTGTATGAACTCCATGGAGGCCTCAAAGGAATCCTCAAGGTGCCCAACCTATCCGTTCATCTTGTTCAGATAGCTGCAAAATAAGAGATGGATTAGGTCTCAACCTTCTGGTCACTAAATACTATTCACACATCCCCCCTTGGGGTTTCCTAGGCTACCCATTATATTTCTTCACTAGTAGATTTGGGTATATTGGCAAAATTAAAAATTTTGAAGGTACAACATTCACTTTAAAACTCGAGAAAAACATCGTTGTAACCAAGTTTTCTGAAAATAAAATGTAGTTATAAAAAAAGGATTTGATACTAACTTGTAACACCATTAAAAATGTTCATTTTAAACATAAAATCATACACCATAAGATAAGATGGGGTGTTACCACCATAATTAGTATAAGTCTTACCTCAGGAAATCCTCGTACCAACTAAAAGAAAAGGTAGAAATAGGTGCAACTATGATAAATATAGCAAGGAAAGTGTTTCATAACATAATAAAGGTTAAATGCTTGTTACTAAAAAAAATACTGAAATACACAAACATTATTCAACTTAAATTAAAAAAAAAAACTAAACTACAAAGCCGAAATGGTTAATAGCTAGATGTCACTCTCTCCGGGACCCAACCTTGGATTAGTAGAGCATCACTCTACCCTAATCATATCATCATAAGCGACAAAGTCATCTAGGGAATTCTTGGTCACATGCAAAGACTTAGGAGGGGACATTGCTTGTGAGAATGAGCACCACCCATAAAATGAGTGATCAATATGCTACATACTAAATAAGGTAAAAATATATTCAAGTAGGAATAAAACAGTTAATGATATTACAACAAAACAAAAAGGAGCATAAGCGCATTATAATAGTTCATTCATTACTAGTTGGACTCAAGACATTAGTGTAATAATTAGTCATCTCTCTAATTATATCTACGTGGTCATCTCTCTAATTATATCTACGTGGCTTCAGGAATCCCACTATTCTCACCAGTTGACCAGTAATTACAATACAACTTAAGGAGGCATGATCCTAGCAACTATTCATATCGATGGACCGGTAAATACAATACAACCTAAGGCAGCAAGCTTTTAGCCACTATTCTCACCAATGGACCCGTAAATACAACACAACCCAAAGCGACACACTCCTATCCACTATTCTCACTGATGGACCGGTAAATACAATACAAACCCACGGCAACACACTCTTGGGCACTATTCTCTCTGATGGACCAGTATATAAGGTATAATTGGTCCCAACCCATGTGGTATTCCACTATAAGTAATTAGTGTCTTTTCATAAGTTATTATTGTCCAAGGGTTTTATTACTTGATCTTAAGACCCCACTATTCATACTAAGGGGATGGCAAATATTATACAAACCTAGGGTAACATGCTCCTTGCCATTATTCCCACCAATGAATTGGTAAATACAATGCAAACCATCACGCTTCTAGCCACTATTCTCACCGGTGGACTGATATATAAGGTGTAATAGGTCCCGAATCAAGCGATTTTTTACTTTATGTGATTAGTGTCATATTCATATACTATTGTTTAGATATCACACACAACCATGCACAACCCATTTATGACTCCTTACCTACTACCACCCTGGGTCAACCCTAGTCCCTTGGAAACCCGAGTTCCCTAAGTCTAGTATAGCCTCACCCCCTAATGATCCTTTGAGTCCCCAATGTATCTTATAACCCAAAATTTCCATTAGAAACCCCTTTCATTCTTGATTCATAGCCCATTTCCCACATTCCTCACATATGATAACAATTAGCCCCTTGAGTTACCCCTCAACCCTAGTTTGGCCTAAATGGGTCTAACCCATTCTATTATATTTATATATCCCTAAACTTTCACAACAAAGCATATGTCACCATGATTATCCATCCCCTAAAGTTTTATAGCCTAACTTCTTTATTTTGTACAAGTGATAACAACTTCTCCAAAGGACTCTTCTTGCATGAGTGAGAACAAAGGAGATGTCAGCATTGAGTGGTATTTATAGGATGTATTGGGAGGATAAGGACAAATGAGGAAGGGGACAAGGTAGTTGGTCATAGGGCGGTACAGAAGTGTCAAGGCAGAATAGTGTAGGATGGGTGTAGGGGGTGCATGCAAGGGGACTATGCAGGGTCATGCCAACGTGGTTAGTCCACTAGTTTTTGAAACCAATCAATTGGTTTGCTTGAAAATTTTTTGGTATTTTTGAGGGTTGACCTATGGTGTTGATTTCTTTATTTGGCCTTTGAATTCACAAATAATGAATAAAATGAGAATAATTGGTTAAGTGTGGATGTATAATATGCACTTAAGGTGTTAGCCTTATATAAGATATTCATGATTAATGTGGAAGATAGTGGAATTAATTGTTCATGGTTTCTAACAATCATCTTGTGAATTTCACTTACTATCTATATTAGATTACCTAGAGAGAGACAATCCACTCTTATTTGAGTAGCGTTGATTATCTATATTGGTTTAACTAATGATAGATAGTCCATTTGTTTGAGTTTGTGTTAATTATCTATATTAGGCTAGATAGTGGTAAATAATCCACCATTATTTAAAATGTATTAACTATCTATATTGGATTCGCCAAAGGTAGGTTTTCCACCAGCTTAAATTATGCTAATTATCTATATTAGGGTAGGTGGTGGTAGATAGTTTACTTTTTTTTAGCATCAATGGCTACATATATTGAGTCACTTGGTGATAGACAAACCACTTATGTTATTTTATTAACATATGCCAATTATCTCTACTATTTTAGCTAGTGGTAGATAATCAACTTTCTCTAACTATGAATCGTTATGGTTATGGTGTCTATTGTGAAATGAGTATAATATCAAGAGGCATATCAATATGATTGGGTCCTTTCTTTAAGGTTAGTTATGAGTAACTTGTGATAGCATGTTGTTTAAGTGTATCACATGTCTTACTAGTTTAACAACCACTTCCTATATATTGCATACTAGTACATCATTGTATTGATACTACACTTTATCGGGTACCTATTTTAGGTACCAGATGATGTTGTTCTATATGATGACATGTTTGGGCACAAGTGATAATATTTGAGTTGTTACTTATTATAATACTCTACAATTTGAGATTTGCACAATGGAAAATTCTTATGTTTAAATAGAGTTTGGATGATGTTTAATCTTTATTTGGAAGTATATTTTGGGTTTGATTTAAAAATAAATTGGAAAAAGATTGAAAAAGTGAAACAAAATGAGTTTTCTTGGAGTAATAATTTACTAGTTCTATGAACAAATTGTCAAGTCTGTTGCCTTCAGCTTGAGTTTAGTTCAATGAAGCTAGTCAATTGATTTGGCAAATTAATTAGTTGGTTGGTCTACTAAACCAATTGACTGGTTTGTTGAGATGGGTATCTTTTCAAGGCTTATTTTTATGGAAAATTTAATCTAACATTTTGGAATTTTGTAACCCAATTATAATTTATTATTAGAATAATTTGTAACTGTTTCCATCATTTATCCCAACTTTTCATTTCCTCTAGCAAATTCAAGGTCTTACTTTAACAAAAAAGGGGAGGATGACCTTACCCTTAGTCCTCCTCTTCCTCTCTCTTCTATATATCCCTGGGATGGATTATTTGTTCTAGATCACCCTTACAGGACAGAGTGATTTGATTCTCATTCTAATCAGCACACTTCCTATAATACCCCATCTTTTTGTAACTATATTGAATGAGAAATTATATCATTTATTGATGTTTGATTTTTATTTGGAACTTTGATTAGGGTTAAAGGTAAGGTTTGATTTGAAATGAGGTTGGGAAAATAAATTAAGCAAGTTCTCAAGAGGACCGATTGACTTGTTTCATAAAGCGATCAACTAGTTCGTCGTTTTAGCTAAATGGTGTTTACTTGACTAAACTAATCAAATGCTTGAGAAACTAATCGACTAGTATGCAGAACGATTGACTAGTAAGCCAAACTAATTGGCTAGTTTGTTGAGCTGAGTACATTTTTAAAATGTAATCTTTTGGAAAATTTCTTATATTAAAATGGAACAGTGATAAACCCATTCTAAAGTGTTCCTAAAGATTCTTAACCTTTCTTATGATGAATTTGGTCCAAAATATTACCTCATATTGATCTAAGGAGTTGATTTGGATAATGGAGGGGGGAGATGACCTCAGCTTTGTCCTTTTCCACCTTTCTCCTCCGCACACTTCTGATATCATTGCTTTGATTTCATACTCAATTTTGCTTAGCAGGGAGATTCCTTCCATGTTGAACTTCCATTTCTTATCTTATGCTTTGCATTTTTGGACTAATCGACCTACACTTCTCCATAATCACCATTTGAGCTATGGAGGATAGGTCAGCATATCTTGGATGAAATCTGCCCGCTCAACTAAAATTCTAACTATTAGAATTAGGGTTTTTGTTCCGCTCCTAACCAAACTTGTGATTTATATCTATTTTTTAGCCATAAATTGCCCTAATTACCCTTTCTTTTCACCTTCTTGCAGCCACCAAAAATACTTATCTCTCTAGCATTCGCCTTCTTCTACTCCACTTCATGCCTTGAATTCAAATTCTTTTGCTCTTCTAACCCCTTCTCTAGATTCTTCTTATTTTAATTGTTAAGCAAGAAAAAGTTACAGTCAGGAGAAAGTTAAGTGGTTCAGCAGAATCTTCCTCTATTTTTCCTTGGGTGTTATAAGTTTGTTTTTCCCTTTATATTTCAAGTTCAATTTCAGAAAATTTATTTGATGACGTTTGAGTTAAAATTTTTGTTTTTAAGGTTTTGAAAGTCAAGGAATTTCATAGGTTGAGTTTTCTCATTTGAGGAAATTTTTGCTTATATCAAGTAAGTCATTCTTACTTTTGAAATGTGTTGTGATTAATCTTGTATGTTATGGAACCCTTAAAGTTTGATGTTACATGTTAGGATGAGTATATAACTTTTTAGAATTAGTATTGGATGGTTAAACTGTGTAAAATGAAAGAAATGCATGAATTTTGAGGAAAATCTAGGTTGTGATGAATAATGGTGAAATATGAAACTGTTGTAAGTTAGAAATGTGTTATGTGATGTTAGTCCATGTGTTCAATTAGGTATGATAAAGAATTATAAGCATGATCTGCACGAAAATGTCTATTTGTGTTGTTTGAGGGAAAACTATCGACTGAGTAGATCTAACTAATTAATTGGCTCCTTAGAACAATTAACTAGTTGACCCAACCTATCGACCGGTAGGTTTGTAAGGACCTTATCCTTATTCTCTACTTAAACCCATCAACTGGTTGGGCAAAACTAATCGACTAGTACATGAACAGTTGACTGGTCTGTCCAAACCAATCGACTAGTTTGAGGGAAGACTGGGTTTGGTCAATTTAAACTGATCAAATGGTTAGCCCGAACTAATCAATGGTTGGTACAACCGATTGACTAGTTGGGCCAAACTAATCAACTAGTTCCGCTAGTTTGTGTGATTTTAATTTCTCTACTTGGATATGCTTTGAGATTGTGCATGAGATTGTTATATGACTATTTAATGGGTAATATATATATATTACCATGGATCAATGACCAAATGAATGGATTTAATGAACCATGAATTATGGCATACTCAATGGGTGTTGAAAATTCCTTAATAGTTAAGCCACAAAAAAATGTGATTGTTTAAAAAAAATGGTGATGAAATATAGATTGTGTTTTGGATGGATTATTATAATGGATATGGTTAATATTGAGAAAGTATATATGGAAATCCCACACATGGTTGGGGATGGAAATGGTTAATATAGAAGAAATATGTGAATGTCTTGCTTGCTTATTTTATAGGCCTTGTGTGATCACGTAACCTCAAGAATAATGTACTAATCATGTAAAACGAAATATTAAATAGCTATGTATGGGTCTAGGTTACCCGATCCTTGATTAGCTATCAAGGGTTAGTTGCCTTTGGGTTTTTTTTTTGTGCCTTCGGGCAGGATCCCAGTAGATCCCTATGCCTTACCTACTTTAGATACTAATGATGTACTAGAGGGTGTTGATACTAAAGGTTCTGATTACCTAAGTGGTTAGCTTTGGCCTAGACTTATGTTCATTGATGGCTTACTTTGTTTTGGACTGGACTTATGTCCATTGTAGTTATTTAGCTTCAACCTAGACATTCTATCATTTGGTTTGGATAGGTTTTCATGATATGTGAGACCATGGGGTGGTGAACAGTCCATCACTCGATTATAATGGTAATAATTGGAATGAGTACTTGATAATAGTTGGAATAAATAATTAGATAACGATTGGAATGAGTAACTGGATGATAATTTAGATAAGTATGTGGGTAAGAAATTGATTAAGTACTTGGATAAGAATAAGATGAGGATGTGGTTTTGGAGGAAAGTAAAAGAGAAATAATGACTATAAATAAATGACCTAAATGATTGTGCAAGCCAAAAAAATAAATCCAATGAAAACCATGTGAATTGATGGTAGAAACTCTTATTGTCATTTGAATAACTTGCTTAGTATATTAATGTGACTATCTATGGTATTGTACTATAAAGAAAAGAATGATATATCCTAAATTGCCTAAGTTGTGTGTGGTATTAAATTTTGGCACATTAACTGACTATGATAGAGTAGGTATACTTAATTATATGGTATTGGCATGATACATGTTAAGTATAATTTACATAACATGATAGAATCTTATATGCTTGTGACCTCTATTGAGGAGGTAACTTGGCTTAGTCCATACATTGTGTACTGATGTTCCCATTTGCTTGATCATCTTCTCATCCCACGAGTAGAGGGTCATGTGTAGGTTTTTGGGGTTGACCAGTAGTCGACCTACCTTATATTGGGTTCGGGGCTTGAGAGTATGGACATCCGGAGGTTTTTATGTGGCTTATAATGGACCATGATTTTTAGGTCATGCCCTAACCTTTTTTCTACCATTGTTAGTTAATCTATATCCTTATATTTAACTATATCAGGGATCGTCAAGGTCATACAGTGCAAACACTTTCTTTAAATATTTAAGTATATTTTTCTTGCGCACTCTACTTTAATTTAGTTGGTTTGGTTTTTCAGCCTTATATCTAATATGGGATGGACGATGAATGCCTATCATGTGTTAGGTACGGTGGTAGCACCCTATTTTCCTAGTGTGTTTAGTATTTTTTGCTTCTATAATATTTTAAAACAAAATTTTCCGGTAGTGAAAAATAGGGGTGTTACATATCCCTTCTTATATTCAACCTTTCCCTAGGAAATCTCCACCTACATTTTCTAGAAATCAAAATCAAAACCTTTAGAAGAAAGTCAACTCCATTCTTGATATATTTTCCTTGTATGGTCAGATTTTGATTAGTAAAATATAGGGTTTCAATCTGTTGCAACTCTCTCCTTCATTCCTTAACTGATTCCTTGGTTATAAATATCTCTAATCCTCTTTTCCTTTTACCTCTTTTCAGCCATAAAAAATACTTTGAGTTTCCCACACTTAAAATCCCTTTTTCATATTTGATTCAAGCCTTCACTCTAATTCGGTTTACTCGTTTAATTCTTTCTCTAGCACACTCTTATTTTAACCTTAAGTAATAAATAGTTAGATTTGGGGGGAAAAAGAGTTGACTTTTCTTTCAGCTGATACATTACTTCAATTCTCCTTGAAGGTGGTAACTCTAATTTCCTTTCCCTAATTCATATTCCTTGAGTTATAAGAACTATATGAAGGTTCTGAGTTTTCAAATTCTTGTTTTAAGGTATTTGGAATTTAAAATCTTCTAGTTAGGGGTTTTTGCTTTGTTAGTGTAGATTTTTTCTTAGTTTTCAAGTAAGTCATACTTACCTTTAAAATGTGGTATGAATGAGCATATGAGCTAGTATAGTAGGTATATTTCTAATCCTTGCATGCTTATATGATATTGTTGGTATTTTGATGATGTATGTTGGAATATTTAAGAAGTTTAAGAAAAAAACATGATTTCATGAGAAATATGGTTGATTATATGTAAATGTCGCATGAATTAGTATATGAGCATGTCTAACTTCTATGGCCTATGATGGTGATGTTGTGATTTGGAAATCGATGGATTTTGGAGCCTTAATCATGTTTAAAATGCCTAAAATATATTGTTCTTGAGTAAACTGATCTACTAATTAAGCCAAACCTATCAACTAGTTACTAGAACAATCGACGGGTTAACCTTATCCTTTGACTAGTTTGTATGTAATGACTATTGGGTTACTCCTTTTTTGAACCCATCGACTAGTTGTTAGAATAGTAAATTATTTGACTTAACTCATTAGATGGATCAAAGCTAAAATTATGGATGGTCTCTAGTTAAACCCATCAACTAGTCTTAGAATAGTGGACTGGTTTGATCAAACCAATTGATTGGTTTTGATAGAGAACTCTAAGGTTGGCTAAGCCAAATCAATCAACTAATTTACCCAAATCGATCAACTAGTTTGGCCAAAGAGTGTTATTTTATTCTTTTGACCTCAATATAATTTGAGATTTTTAATATTAATATAACATGATTCTTTAAAGATGATAACACACATCTTAACATGGATTAAATAACATATTGGACGAACTAATATGATTATAACTCATAGTATTTAAATTAACTACCTTTAGAAGGTTTTAATGGTTAAATGGGAGTTCACATGCTATGATGATACCATTGGATGATTTTATCTAGATTCTTGGTATAAATAGATTATCTTAATGGATGGATTAAACATGGCTAAGAACTAATGGATTTCTATCACATGGTTCAGATGGTAATAATGGTTGAGATGGAATAATTATGTGGATGTGCTACTTTGGTTGCTATGTGGGCCATATGTAATAACATAACCTTGCAGAACAACACACTAATCACTTAAAGTGAAAGATGATTGGGCTATACATGGGTCTAGATTACTCAATCATCGATTAGCTGCGAAAGGTTAGTATGCCTTCTTGCAGAATCCTGGTAGATCCCAGTGCTTTACTTACTCTAGACACTAATAGTGTACTAAGGGTATGAATACTAAAGGGTCTTGTCACTTAGGTGGTTTATTTATCTTTGGTTAAGACTTATGTCTATTAGTTAGCTTTGGCCAGACTTTATGTCTATTGGTGGTTACTTGGCTTTGGCTGTACTTTATATCCTCTAGTTTGGATAGGCTTCCATAATATGTAAGACCATGGGGTGGTAATCAATTCCAATGCTAGAAAATGAATAATGGATTATAAATAGATAACTTAATGGATTATGTAACTTGGAAGATTGACCACAAGGGTAAGTCATGTAAGTGGCATATGGAAGAGCCTAGTCAATTTCTTGAATAACCTACTTAATTGAATCTATGATTTCATTCCAAGGTAACTATAATGTTTTGATTATCATGTTAATTTATGAATTTTCTAAGTTAGTATGGCATGAAATTCAGATGCATTATATGGTTAAGATTATGCATGTATATCTAATTATATGGTGTAAGGATGATATGTGTTTAGGATGAATTTCATAATGGGCCATCGCCTTGCTTGCTTATGATTCCTGTTAAGGAGGTAACTTGACTTACAAAATTGTAGCATGTTGATGTGTCCGTTTGTTTGTTCATCTACTCAATCCTATGAGCAAAGGGCCTTATGCAGATTTTTTAGAGCAGATGGTAGTTAACCTACCTTGTGTTAGCCTTCAGGCATGAAAGTGTGGGTAATTCAAAGGTATTATGTAGGTCCTTATGGATCAAGGTTTTGAGGACTTTCGGTATTTTGTTTTATCCCTAATGTATTTCATTATTTCTAATTCCTTAGTTTTATGTATTTCAGATATTTTGGGAACTCGTCATGGTCTTGTATTGTAAACATTTTCTTTGAGGTGTAAGTGTCTCACATATTTTGCACACTCTATTCTTATATTTGGTTTCATAGGTTTTCTTAGCCTTATATCTAATATAGGATAGGCGGTAAACATCTATCTTATTTTAAGTATGGTTATAACACCCCATTTTTTCCAGGTGTGTTTCATGTTTTTCACTTCCAAAATAATTTAAAACAAAAAAATTTAGTAGTCAAAAATGGGGATGTTACACTTAGTATTCCAATGATAACATTGGGATAGTATATGATCCATATATTTTGGATTATAATGTCCCATTATTCCCCTTTTGTTGTATTTTTTGTATTTGATCTCCAAAACTAAAATTTTCCATATGACTTAGACCAAAGCATTTAAAGCAACAATGGAATAAATTGGTGTGGCAACCATTTATTATACCTCAATAGAAAGTTACATGCTGGCTAGCTTTGAGGATTAAGTTTCCATCTAGTGATATACCATTGAGAATGGGGTTAACAATCACTAACACATGTTGTTCTTTTTGTGATAAACAGCTGGATATTGGGGAGAATCTCTTCATCTACTATTTGTTTAACACATAGATTTGGCAACAACTCAGAGCCAAGACTAGAAGAAGGGATCCAACTATCAATTGGCATCAGGAAGTTTAAGCATTATGGACAAGATCAAGACACATAAATGCCAAAAAACAACTATTAGGAGCTTATATATCTTTATTTGTAGTATTTGGTCTTAAAGGAACATTAGGAATTTCTAGAATGTAATCATGATTCTAAATCCTTCCTAAGAAGTATAGGAGTCATCATTGCCAGCAGGTTAACCTTCCCCAGTTTTAAAGCTAAATATGATAGATGGGTAGGTATGTTGAATATGATACGTCAAATCTTTGGTGGATGTAATTATTTTCATATCATTAATAAAAAATACTAGCTTATAGGAAATAATATTAGTTTTTATATGACATTACTTCTGTTTGTTTTCTCTATTTCATAACATGTTTGTGAACTATTCTAGCTAATCACATGGAAAGTAGATCAATAAAATTATTTTTGTTGTAAATATACTATTTACATATTATAGATATACAATATATGAATAGTATTAAATTAAATTCTAGGTTTACTATTCTTATTATTTTTATTATTTGTAATAGCTCTACCCATTATAGTTGCAACTCCCAACTCTTCATCTTTTCCACTACCTCCCATATTTCTTAACTCACTCTCATAATGGATGTAATAAGTATGAACACTATATATATAGGATATGGTGTATTGAGATAAACTCGTGGATATCAATAAGTATCAAAAAATTTATTCTCTCTTCCTCTTTGTATTGTCTTAATATATCTATTTGAGTTTCAAAATATCATAACACATGATCAGCACGATTATTAGAAAAAACAAAATATATGTTTCTCTATTGATCTTGTTTTATACATTGAGGCACTCGAAATCAAATGAGCATGGAATTGATACCAAGTTTGATCAATACTTTATAAAAGGGAGTGATATAACTTCTTTAGTTATCATTCTATATAGATATGATTATTATGTATCACATAGGACTAACCTACTATTTTTTTTATTTCTTGTGTGAGATCTTGATTTTTGTAGGCATATGAAAGATCACACATAGGACAGATTTTATAGTCAATCAAATTTCAAGGGGATTGATCCCTCACTCAATATGGATACATTAAAAATTGTAATGAGGATATAGTATGGTTTAAAATCAATTCAAAATATGGGAATCATACTCTTATATCCCTAAGAGATTCTGATTGATTGCTTTATTATAATGCTAAATGATATTTTTTATGTATTATAATTGTATATATTGGTAATACGTATTTTAATTTGATTATATCTATCTTTATTGATGACCTTTATTCCAATTATGAGATGGAGGATAGAGGTAAATGACGGTAGAATGCTAAAAGTTTCTCGTTCAATATAATCGAATTGGATCTAATATGATCAATTCAAATATCAAAAGTAATAGGTTAACGGCCACATCGCCCATCACCATATATATATCACTTGAAGATTATGGAAATTCACCTAATAAGGTAACGTATAAGAAAGTTACATAAATTTAAAAGTAATGGAGTAACAATCTCATCACCCCATCACCACGTACATAAAAGTAATGGATTGACGATCTTATCGTCCATCACTATATACATATCTCATCATATGAAGTTGATTGGAGAATATAGTACAAACCTCCATTATTCGAACTTAATGAATGACCACCAGAAGTGGCTAAAAGTTTCCTCGAAATACCTAAAGTACATATGGGTGATTGCACAATTTTTAGTAGAAACATGAAGCTCCTGACCAACTATATTATTTACAAGTATATATCAGAGGTATAGAAGGATATTGACACAATTTGAGATGGAAGTTGGAAACTTTTCCCAATGATTTAATGGTATTAAAGAACTTATGCATAATTCAATCTTGAAGATAAAATGATTAAAATGTGATGAATACCTTATGTGCAATTTGATCATAGAGATCAAATACTTGTAAGTCTTTCAAGACTTATGTAATACTGATCAAGAAGACAGGATGGTTTTAAATATCTTAAGTGTAGTGCGATCCAAAATATCTAACTATTTGGTGGTTTATAAACCCAATCACTAATTTTATTTTTACACTTCCTAAATGTATAATTTTAATTCTTGCAATTTAGTTTTTGCGATTTTAATTTTTGCAATATGTAAAGTGTTTTTTCTAATCACTAAGTAGTGATGATGGCTTTGTGCATAATTTTCCAGCCACTTATTCACGAGACTATGTGCCTACTTCGTCAATGGCAGTGGTTAAAACCTACTATAGTCAAGTCTTCTCCTCCACCATAGTGGTTAGAGTATTTACAATAGTCTCCCTATTATATTATAGTGTTTTTGGTTAGAGGCAGTTGAAGGTTGAAGACTAAAGCTTCTCAATAAGTTACTTATTTTATTATTGAAGCATGAAGTTTCCAATTTGGTATAAGTAATATAATGGTAGAGCCTAAATTCTTTCCATCTCATAGACATAAATACAATCTAGAAGATTGATATATTCGATTGAAATGCTATTGCACATTCTATTTTAAAGATGAATTATTTTATGAACTTAACCATTAAAAATGAATATGTGTATGTGGCATGATAGATGTAAAAGAGGATATTTTATAAAGAAAATTTTGGATAGAAAAATTGTACATGAAATTGTGGCTATGTGTTTGGAGAACTTACTATGGTATATGAGTATTTGATGGTACTTCCGCCATTAAGATCAACTAGAAGTAAGCCTGGAATAAATGCATAATATATACATTTGGTATATGTGAAAAGTCAAAAGGTGTCCCTAGCCATAAGTTAATAGAACATAAAATATGATTTTTGTGGCATGATAAATAAGATAAATGTAGTGCAACACTGATAAGCAAGATCACTGAAACTTGCATAAGCACCCACTTAAAATCCTAAAGATTTTTTTTAACTAGTAATCTCATATGATCAGTGTATTGTTCTTAGCAAATTTACAATTAAACCTGTATAATGTAAGTAAATGAAAAATCTCAATTGCTCTTGATAGCATTCAAGTGCATACATGTGGGCTAAAAAAATATACTATGGAACATAATAGTGCAGCAATGTAATGTCACATATTATTTTATGTAACTGATATTATTGCATTGGTGCAAATGTGAATAGCCATCCAATTAGTATAATGCAAAATCATTGCTTCAAGTTGGAAGTAAAACGGCTAGGTATAGTTGTTGATTATGCATTTGATTCATAGATCCTTGTTAGTGATGTCTAGAAGTAATATGCCAATATGCATGCAAAGATTTTAGTATGTAACAATTATATATCATACTATCTCTTAAGCTAGGTCAATTAGAATAAACTTGATACTTATCTTAAAAATTAGATGAGTCTTATATGTACCTATATTCCCTTATGGGTATGAAATTAAGCTATAAAGAAGGATAAGATTGTTTGTTTCCTCAACCTTAGGGAGGAAGGAAGAGGAGATTGGTATTATAAATCAATCAAACACTTAGAAGAAATCATCATGAGATGTAGACCCAAAGGAAAATTAAAGTGCATTTGATAATGCTTATGCTTGCTTGACTTGGCTTAACTACAACTTGCATTTATTATAGTCAAGTAATTATAAAAGTCATATATATTTGACTAAATTTCAAACTCATAGAAGTCGTTGTAATGACTTCTAATAATTTAATGACAAGTATGATACAAACACACTATAAGTGTATAATATGGGTTCAAATGGTTGAATCTTCAAAAGATAGGTTATAATGCTTAAAAAAGTTTTTTTTTTTAAATTGCATAATGAGTCAACATGCCTATATGAATTATCCTCACATTAGTGTAGGATGGTATGAGGTAAACATTGGTGATGTCTTTAACTAAATAATTATAACAAATAATTGATAAAAAGTAAGAATTATTCTATATTCATTTATATGGATAAAAAGTCCAGCATTTGAAGGTGTCAAATCAATTAGTTATAAGTGAATGTTAAGGAAAATGACTAAAAATCGATTTGCTATCTCATACATTTCTATAAAAGTTGAGTTTTTGCTCCGGATAGATTTTTTTACCTACTCTATGTATTGTATTATTATATCTATTTGAGCAACTTAATAGCACAACATTTTTTGAAATTATTTTCCCATTTCTTGGTTGAAGGCTTCGGTCTCTTCGTCGTTATAGCACCTCTGTACTCTTTCTATTTCAATCTCCGTAAATTTAACTTAATTGCCTATCAATTATATTTAATTTGCCCTTTCATTTTCCTTCATATCGCTGGGAACATCAGAAAGTTGGCTTGTTTCAGGGTTGGCTGACACGTTTTCTTCCTACTGCTTGGTTCATCCATTCATTTATTTATAATGGTAGATTTGTTGTTTTCTTTTTTATTTTTCTATACAAGAACAATGTCTGAACAAACGAATGAACGACTTTTTCAAACCCTTTATTTAAGGCCAGAGAAGTAACCCACCGTAATACTAATAGGTAGGGGTGTTCATTGTCGGATATCCGTATCCAAACGGATATTTTTTTCGGATATTTGATCCGATCGGATATTCAATATCCTATATCCGAATCCGCAACCGAATACTTTGGATATCCGATATTACGGATATCCGAAATATCGAATCGGGTTTTGGATAATATATCCGATTATTGAAAAAAAAATCCGATTATTAAATTTACATATATAATCAATAACTAAATTTTTTTTCTATAGAAACAATTGTTTAATTATTCAACCTACGTACAAAAAGATATAATACATGATTAATCATATTCACAAAAATTAGCGATCAAGATTTATGAATAATGACACTCTAGAACCGTGAAATGACTTAAGTTAAAAGGCTCAGCAAATTTAGGAGTTTTTTTTTCTGGTCTGAGTGCTTGCGTGTGTATGAACCGTGACTTATTTGACTGTTTGTAAAATGTGTATGTTTATTTTAGACTTTAGTTTAGTAAATTATTTTTGGACTTATATACTATAGTAAAAAAATGATCCAAACTTCAAGATTGAAAGAAAAAAAATCAGATTATAAATTAAATTATGTCTAAATATAACTTATTTATTCTTAAAACAGGATATTTTTGGTAGATCGGATTATCCACTAAAAAATGAGATCGGATATCCGCTCTGATTTTCAAAAACCGGATCGGTATTTTTGGATACCGAATCGGTTTTTTGAATCTCGATTTTTCTGCACAACCCTACTAATAGGCACATCTAATATTCTCTTATAGTCTTGTGTTTAATAAAATTTGCTCTCGTTTTCCCAAAAAAAATGAAGAGAAGAAGAACAAGAACAAGAAGCAGAAGAGCCCAAGAGAAAAATTTCTCCACGCAAAAAGAAATCTGCGAAACTTCATTGACGAAATATATATAAAAGGGCAAAGTAATGTAACTTTCAAACATGTTGCGTATGTAAAAGCATATTTGTGGAATTTAATAGATATTCAAACGGAATTTTGACGGAAGTCAAATTAGAAGAAGCCTCTCAAACTAGGGAGCTTGACCTCTCCAGCGCTATGGAGAGGGATTTTGAAGTTGCCAATGATAGGAAGGTCAATAACAAGGCCCAAGTCGAGCTCATAATCGATATCCCAATCTGAAAACACATCCTTCACCAAGCTCACTACGATGCTATGGGGAACCTGCATGGGCACGTCCAGCATCGTAGTTTCCTTTCCTGCAATGGATCCTGGATCTGCCATGCTCCCTGTTAGTATCACCCTGCTCACAAAGATTTTCATATTAATATCAATGCATCTCTACGGGGCTAGAAGAAATTTAAACTAAAACTCCAAGAAAGGATCTTAACGAGATGGACCTCATGAAATTCACAGCAAATATGAGCTTGAATTTTGATCGAGCACAACCATATTGATGGATCCATAAATAGAACACTCAACTTAGTTGAATAAAAAATTAACCAACCCCAAAGTATCTTCAAAATGATAAATTCAATTGCTATCAAAAGCATAGAAATTTTCAGAAACAAACATACTTACAACAACTCCACCTTTTTCTTTTCTTTTCTTTTTTGATAGGCCCTTGTGCTGACTACATTTTGCCTAGTGATAATGGTTTGGGTGTGGACTTAGATTCGACTCTGATACGTTGCATCTCAAAAGTTCATATCCAATAATCCAACCCTATCGATACCGACCAAATATAACGGGTAAATGAATCCTAAACAAGTACTGTATTGGTGCGGCTATTTTTGAAAAAAAATTATAATAATTTATTTAAATGCAAAAATATTTATGTTTTATAGAACTTAATATATAATTTGTTGTTAAAAAAATCCTCTATTAAAAGATTATCATTTAAAATAATTAATTTAAATATTATTAATATTTTTGAAATAAAATAGTATATATATTATTTATAAAGTAAATATACAGAAATAAAATTTTAAAAATAAATAAATAGTTTAAATAATATTATAACAAAAAAAAATCATTTGAAATATAATATTAGTACGTGCGTATGTCTATACATATATAAACATACATATATAAGATTTAATGGATCGAGTACGGATCTAGATTATATATTAAATCCGTTAAAAATAATACCAAGTATAATAGGCCCACTCCAGGACCCATTGCCCCGACTATGTCATTGGTTTGGCGGCCCGTTGCTAACATTCATTGGATTATGGATAGGAGGCGAGATCGTTATGATTCGAACGCTAGTGGGTAGATAATATTCGAATGCAAGTTGGTACTTGGTAGTGTAGTAGAAGAAGTGTTACACCTGTCACCCATTGTTGTTCACTTTTAAGACAGCCATCCTTCTCCAAAGCAAGGCTCATTGCTTTGCAGACTTTGGTTAGTTTTTTTTTTTTTTTTTTAACAAGAACATGCAGTCAAGTAAATATTTCGTTCTAGTTGTGGGATTAGGAGACTAGGAATAGATGAGTAAATTCCATCGTTGTTCATACCTCCAAAACCAGGACTTCCTATTTCATTTTTGGGAGGTTTTCATTAGGCAGCTCTTGTCCTCTGCCTAACATCGCATGCCAACTTGTTTTGCTAATCAAAACGAGAAAAAAGTCAACTTTAAATTTGAATCATCGTCCCGTCCTATCTATATCCCTACCTATTATCAATAAAAGCAATTCAGATCTAAACTCTTGCATCTCATAAAATCAATAAATAAATCGAAGGACAATCAAAAGATCGCAGGCAATGAGCATCCAAAATACAGATCGATCGACGGGATTTATATATAACTTTCAATCAACAAACATGTCTAATTTATAGAACATACCTGCCGGCGCTCTTGAGAGTATATGTGACCTCACAGATCGGAAGCGACTGACTGTAAGGATTCATAATCCCAACCTTAGCATGATACGTCACACCGTCGCCGCTAACGCCTTTGATGTCGACATCTTCAACGCTGGCTTCCGGCTTCGGGATATCGGCGACTTTATCAGCGATGAACTGCTTCGCCTTGTCGAGTATTCCGGCCATGAATCTAGCACTAAACTCGTTTTTCTCGATTCAGAAGGGTAGAGGAAATTCGGAAGACGATCGAGGAAGTATTCTAGTCCAATTAACCGTTGCTGTGAGAGGAGCTCATTTTATAGGGAGGGACGCGTGTGAGATATGAGTGGGCTCGGTGTTGACAAGGCTAGACACGTGACGTCGCCGCGTTGTTGCCGTATTCTAAGATCTGTCTTCTTTTGGGCTGGCCATTTTGCATGTTTCGTGTATGGTCGGGCATATCCTCTGGTTGCCATTGTTATCAACTATTTTACTTTATACATATAATAAATTTATCAAAAGTAATATAAATTTTTAAAAATAATTATTAAAAAATAATTAGTAGAGAATAAAATATTAAAAAATAAGGATTTTTTTTTTGTATTCTTCACGTTTGGACCAGAACAATTTTAAGCATAAATTTTTTTAGAGCATGTTGGGTGATCTGATTATCTATATATATTAGTTATAATAATAATGATAATAGAAAAAATATTTTGTAATTTAACTTTTCCTGAAATTATTTGTGTCTTTTCTTTATCATAATTTAATTTCTTAAATTATAATAATATAATTTCTTTTCACTTTTCTTTCGTTGTTTTACTTTCTTTTGTTGGCTCAAATATAAATTAAAAATATAATAACTCTAATAATGTCACTTCTTTACTTTTCTATGCTATAGAATAAAACAAATATTATATGCATATAAAAACACAAGACACCTACTATATAAAAACGAACTAATATTACCATAACAATTTTTTCCTTATAACAATTTGAAAACAACTATGCTTAGCATGAGATAATAAACTAGTTATCTAATAATATAGATTTTAACTTTATATTTTATATGTTTTTTTAGATCCTTATCATCTCATATCTACAACTTTTTATTCCTTTATAGGTAAATTTCACTAATTTTTACTAAACATCTATTAAGATAACTAATACTACTCACTTCCATTACAAAAATGTATTCATCAATTAAAATTAACATTGGTGGGTGGTGAAACTTAACCTATTTGACCCATTTTTCAACCTAAACAAGCGCTTGAGATGGTGGTTGTGACTTTGTCACCCTCTCAACTACTATGATAAGGAACTCCTCCATGTCTGCAAGATTAAAGTTTTGTGTCATAATGCTACAAAAAAGAAAGAAATAGGGTTGCAACCCTAGCTAACCAAATCATGGGCCATGTCTAAGAAGGCTAAGCACATCACCACATTCAAAGGCCAACCATCAACACAAAACTCATGCAGAAAACAAGACTACAACCCAAACTCACTTCCTCACAAGCCTAAACTAGATTTCAAACATTTAAGAATAAAAAATTTCAAAAGCAAAAAGGAGTATTTGAAAACCAAAAGTTATAATACCATCTTGTAACATCACCATTTTTCTTTCTTAAAATTTTTATTTTATGGAAGCGTAAATCACAAGCTATATATCACAAATTTTTATGTTGTGAAAACGAGAGGACACCTTGTTCCAAATGGCTTCTTGTAGCTCTAATGATTCTACACCTCTTGAAATTAATGAAGAACCGATACTCGATAATGCCTTAGGTAGTCTTCCAGAACATAGAAAAAGGTATAGGATGAAGGCTTGTAGGGGAGGGCTCAAATTGTGCTGCTTCTCACACGAGTTGGTTGTATGCTGATATACTACAAGGACAACAATGGAAATCTCAAATAGAGAAAAATCAAACACAAAGGAGGGAGTGTAACACCCCCATTTTTACCACTTGAAAATTTCTTTAAAAAGAGTTGATTGCAGAAGCTAAGCCAATAAAAAAATGTAGGGTGTTATCGCCACACTTAGTATAAGTCTGGTTCCTCTACCTTTCTTACACTAAGTGTTAAGACTAAAATGTTTATCCAATTAAATTAAGAATAACAATGGATAAGAAGAAGAGAAAGGTTTCATTATAATATTAAATTGTTCTAATAACATAAGATTAAACAAAAGAGTTACAACTGACAAAGGAAAAAAATACATAAGGGGACATAAGAGTCCAAAAGATATCCAGATCAAAAAATGTCAGAATGGACACCGAATAGTCCTAACTCTCAAATCCCACCAAAAGCCATCAAGTTGTACCCTCAAAGTACTCCTATAAAGTAAAGACTGCCCTTTGAATAGGCAGGGGACCATAAAATGGAACCCATCAATACAATGGTACTGAGTAAACCAATATACAATACTAAACATGTAAATATCACATGGAGCACATAGAAAGTAACCCAAAGTATCATGTCATAACATGTTAAATAGTGCGTACCATAGCAAAGTGCCACATTCATACCATAACTCATATCATGCCATATGCCACATGTCCATCACAACAAACTTAACAATATTACAAATATTTTATTAATCCAACTATACCGAGGGTGTTCCACAAAAAGAAAAACATCAAACCATAATTAAGGCCTTTCACAATAACTACATCTATTTCACTTATAACATGATAAGGAAATCACCGAGACAATTACCAACCAATGCACTAAATCCAAATAGTGCATGAATGCAACTATCAAACCAACATACCAAAACCAAGTAGTGCACGGAGGCAACTACCAAATCGACAAATCACAACAATCCATTCACATCCTTATACAATAATTTTTCATATTTTATTTACTCGAGGGGATACAAATAATAACCTAGAGACATAAAAGTACACCGGTCATACCGGCGCACTAAAGCAACACGGTATCCTCCCAACTTGTAACCCAGAGACATAAAAGTACTCTGGTCATATTGGTACAACAAAGCAACGCAATATCCTCCCATCCTCGGACACCTAATCCTTAAGTATTGATACCCTCTATAGGGCTGGTAGGTCATCTATAGAGTAGACTAGGGCCTTACTAGGGCACAACCAGCACACTAGAAAACCAATCAAATTGAGGACTCCTACCTCGTCTCTAGGGTAACTACCCCTAGAGAGAAACCATTCCCAAATCTCGAGGTCTTCCACTTTAAGTATTAATATCTTAATAATGTGATCATAAAATATCACATAATGCACAATAATTCCAATTTCATTATCAACCATTTTTATTTTATTTCCAATTATTCAAGTCGATCGTAAGGTCAACAATCCAAACCAAAATGAAAGTTAACTCTAAGGTCAACCTAGGAATCCATTAAGGTCATAGTATTCCAATTATTCACACTTTTAGGTATAATAAGTCATAAATGACCAAAATGTCCTTATATGTTATTTATTCAATAGTTTCCTACTTTAATACCAATTGTTATTAGAATTAAGAAAAATTTATAGTACAACTCAATAAAATTAAAATAGGTACATTAATATAAAATAACAATTCTATAAATTTTTGGTAGTGACAAAAATACCATTTTGCCCCTAAAACACAATTAAGCTCATTTAGCACATAAAACCGCCATCATGCATAATTATTTTAACACAAGCAACCCTATTTTAATGTGCTATCATACATATATTTAAAATACATAAATTTAACATACCCCTTGCATAAAAATATATGGTCACACACTTAGAGAAATTAATAACAATACATGATGCATGCACACTTTTTATGAGATTACAAGAAAGTATAAATTACACTTAAACATAACATAATAAACTTTAAACATGCTATCACATGATTTTTATATATTTAGTGGGAGCATATAGTTTACCTCTTTCCAAGCACTAATAACAAAATAACATAAGGAATTCCCAAAAGAACATCAACACCTTCGAAAGATGGAGACACAAGAGGAGAATACAAAGGATGACACCTTCACAATTTAACCAAAAATATAACCTTCTTTACTTATTTAAAAATAAATAAAGGCTAGATAGAAGGAAATGTAGAAGCGAAAACAAGAGAATAAGATAAAGAGAGGAGGATGAGTCTTGGTTATAAGCTCAACAAAGCTTAAGAATACTTAGCAAAAACAACCAAAATAAAGAGAAATGTGGGAGTAACCAAGAGGAGAAAATGAGAGAAATGCTGAATGAAAACAAAGAAATACATATGGGGTATAATTAGGGGATGGAGGAACCAAAAATATGCAGCCACAAGAGGGGGGGAGAGGTAGCTTGTTCAACACTTGAATGATAAAGGACAAGGTGGTTGAGTGTGTAAGGTGATAGAGTGTAGTTAGGTTTAAATGAAGTTATGAAAGTGAATCAATCAATCAAGGGATGGGGGAGATGATGGTGTGCAGGTATAAGGTCAGATTTAAGCATGGGGAATGCAATTGAAGAAGGTTGAGTGTAAGAAAAGCCAAAGTGACACAGCAAGCAATTGTAGAAAGTGTAAGAAAGTAACTTTTGCTCAAAATTGGGTTGAATGAATAATAAAATGGTCAAATTGATACACAATCTGATCATGAAAGTGTAGGGAAGTAATTTTGTGTATGAACAATATTATTTTTAGTGGTGAAAAGATCAATAAAGATGATAAAATTAATAAAAATAGCAAAAAAGATCATAAAATTACGAAAATTTATGAAAACCCTTAAAATAATATTTTAAACTTACATGTAAAATTTTATTAATTTAAAACAAGGATTTATATATAAAATATTAAAATTACGGTTAATTAACAAGCTTATAAGGTAATTACTAAAATAAATATCAAAACTATTCCTAAAATCACGAAACTTTTCAGATCATCTTATTTAATCATTTAAAACCTAAATATAATTTTTCATAATTTTTAAAGCACATTTGATATGATATTTAGCTAGCATACCTTAATTATATATTTTGCATATAAAATTCAAAAGGGTAACAAACACAAATAAAATTAAACCAAATTTCTAGATTTACATTTAAAAAAATTTAGGACCAAAATAGAATTTTACAAGAATATTTTACAAGTTTTAACTTAAAAGTTCACATATATAAATAGTATTTTATATGTAAAGTACGCCTAGCCGTAAAATCGCAATTACTACCGAATCATCCAAAACAATATTGAGGATATAAAATATTCTACAATAATTTATGCAATTAATTTTACATAATTAGAACTATTTAAAAATGGGGTATTATAGTAAGATTATATCCCGACAACAAACATCATTTGAGTGTCAAGAGGAAGAATTAAGACAAATGAGAGCTTTTATGGCTACATGGGCTCAAGTTCATCTACCTCTACCATCTAATCAAGATAAAGATGAAGATGAAGAAGATTATTTATAGGTTTTATGCTACTATCGACACATCAAATGTAGTAACAATATATGTGTTTTGTAAATTATATTTATATAACAATATTTGTCTTTAAAATATTATTTAGTAAATATTATTGACAAGTTAAATATTTTTAGGTTTTTCATTTTCTTTAATATTTTAAAAAGCAAAAAAATTATGATAAATTTCCTGTAATGAATATTTTAATAGTAAATATTATTCGAATAAATAATTTATTATCGTCAGTATTAAGCCTTAATATCGACGATTTATCATTGGTATTAAGGAATACAAATCGCTGGTATTAAGTAGAAATCGTCGGTATTAAGCAAAAATTGTCGGTAATAAGGTTTTTTAAAATTCAATTTTTTTTCAAATTTAAATTTGTTATCATCGGTATTAAGCTTTAATACTAACAATAAATCATCGGTATTAAGCTTTATTACTAACAATAAATTATCAGTATTATGTCTAATTCCGATGAACAAATAGTCAATATCTTGCCATAATACCGATTAGAATTTTATCATCAATAATAAGATGATTACTAATCCACTTGTAGTGATGATTTAATACTGACAAATTATCATTGGTAACACATATTACCGACGAACTTGATATTAACACTGATGATTTAGATCATCGGTATTGACCTTTATTCTTGTAGAGAAAATCCATTTTCCAAATAGGGTGAATCAATTGATTTACCTCCATTAATCTCCATTCACTCCAAAACAAACGCACTATAGGAGGAAAAAGGAACATGCATAAAAGTAAAGAAGGACGGGTGTGAAGAAGAAAAACACGGCGTGGGCTCAAAAAAGAATGAGGGGACTGATGGTGAAAGGAGGGAGGGAGAGAGAGAGAGAGAGAGAGAGAGGAGAAGACAGATGGGACAGGGAAGCATAGGAGAGAAGGAAAAAAAGAGACACATGAAAAAGAAAAAAAGAAGAAGAAATCGGGTAAGGAAGTAAGGGCGTAGGAGAAGTAGAGAGAGAGGGAGTGGTGAAAAGAGGAGAGAGAATAAAAGACAGGATAGAGAGACGTGCAAGACAAGGTGAGAGAGAGAGAAAGAGAGAAGAAGAGGAAGACGATGAAATGGGAGAGAAGGAAAGAAAAAGGCCTAAAGTATGGGTACAGAAAAAGAGAAAAAAAAAGAGAGATAGAGGAGGACGACAGCTGAGAAGTAGAGAAATTGGATAAATTTATTTTGAATAAAAATAATTAATTTTTTATTCAATTAAATTATTAAAATTTTCATCCATATTTATTTTCAGTTATTTATTTTTCTATTTTTAATATTTTTTTTGTATAATCTGTTAATTTATTATGGCTGGATAAATAATTTTTGTTGGGGAGTAGATTGAAACCTTAGACTTTGATTTGAGATATAATATTAATTTTTTTTTATTTCATGAGGTTGTCCTTTGACTCTAATTTTATTGCTATAACTTATATGTGTGATTCTATTGAGTATTATTTATATAGTACATGTCTCATTCAAGCTTCCTTATAGTGATGGTATCTAGGATTATATCCTTACTAGGTGACTATATAAACATGCTAGAATTCATATATATAAATTGCAACTAAGTTAGATAACAATTCACCTAATGTTTTGGTGATTCTAATTGGAGTATTAGAACGTTTAGATATATGTTAGTCAAATGAGAGGAATAAAACTAGATACTTTTTGTAACACCCCCAAAATCACAGTTGAAAATTTTTGTTTAAGTCAAATAAATACAAGCACGGGGGGTGCTACTGCCGTGATCAATACAAGCCCGGCCTCCGGCCAGTCTCGTACCAACCACAAGGCTAAGGGAAAAGTTTCACATGACATTAGACATACTTAAAATGGAGATTCATAGAAAACTAAAAGGTTCATAACATGGGAATCGGAGTGTGCATTAAAAAGTTATTACAACCCAATAGAGTACATAATCAAAGTTCCCAAAAGGGATAAAAGGTACAACACGATAAAACAAAATCGAAAGAAAACAAAACATAAGTAAACTATGGTAAAAGAGAGTCCGGCCAAAATTACTCCCGGCCCCCATGCCAAGTCCAACGATCAACTCTTAGCCCCGCCCGATTCCTCATAAGTATCATAGGCATCAAAGATGGCGTCTCCTACCTACATAAACTCAGTAGGGCCCTTTGCTTGTGGGAATGAGCAGCACCTATGAAACGGGTGGTTAGCACGCTACGTAGTAAGTAAGGTAACCATGCAGCTAAGGTTAGGCACAAAAGCATATAATATAAGCAAGATCATACAGATAAACATACAAGAAATGCAAATAGTAGAGGCTGTGTTATAGTCTGGTTAAACTCAATCATTAGATCTCTAGTAAATATGCTCATTTCACACCATGCTCTTTGTAAGTCCATATGAGTACGGGAACCCCACTATTATAGTCGGTGGATCAAAAATGTACAGGGCAGAATGCTTCTGATCACTATTATTGCCGGTGGATTAGTATCCAAGACAAAGTGTTCCTAGCCACTATTATATCGGTGGATTGATCTAGCCCCAACTCTCATGGTGTTTCACTATAAGTACTTAGTGTCTTTCTCATGTCTTATCATAACTTAGAGTTTGGTTTATTGAGCTCGGAATCTCCCACTATTATAGTTAGTGGATCAAAAACATATAGGGTAGAATGCTCCTGACCATTATTATATGTCAGTGGATCGGTCTCTAGGGCACCCCGACACCTAGCCGCTATTATGTTTGTGGATCGATCTGGGCCCGGCTCAATAATCTTTCGCTTTAAATATTTAGTGTCTTCTCTATGTCTTATTCAATATATGTACTCACCCTAGACATACATGTTCTTTGGACTATCCGTTCACACAATCCGTCTACTCCTATTCCCTTGAGAGGGGCTTGTCCCATATCTTGGGACTTCTGTGCCTCTTAACATATCTAGATATCATTTCCCTCTTCTCCTTACTTACCACAAATACCCAACTCCTAAGTGTGTGGGTTGAGGCTCACTCCCCCATACCATCTAAGTTAACTCACTATCGTCCTCTAGGGTTTTCCCCGAAAACCCTAATTGGGCCTATATGGCCCATCCTTCCTCTATCCCACATAACTAAAGCTCCTTTACCCCAAATCATTACCTCACTTAGATTCAATCCCAAGCATTCCACCTCACTTACCATGTTGCACATGTGACTCCGAAACACTAGTTGGCCAACCCAAACCCTAGCACCTCTCTTTTCCCATATATTACCTCTCCATTACTCACCTACCATACTCTCTTTCACAGAACATTCACACTCACCCTCCCATATAATGTCCTTCCACTCTTCTCCCATATTCCACCTCTCTCCATTATTTTTTCTTTTCACAATCTCCTCCACTTAGGGTTTTCCTCCCAAACCCTAACCAAGCTCCCTATGCACCCTTATACCAACCTACGTACTATTTTTCACCCAAGGACTCCAATCACCCAAACAACGCTTCCCTCACCTTACTTAGACCTCAAGTCACTTTTTTCATGTAAGAATCATCCCCATGCAAGCATAGTCCATCCCATGCAAACCCTAGTCTTTACCATGCAAGATTCACTCCACTCTCCCTTATTTTGTTCATATTTTCCTTTTATTTGTCCCTCATAGGTCATGAGATAATTAGTTCATTCCACTTTCCTTTAGTTAACTCATTTCCCTTTTCCCCTCTTTTCATCCTTTTACCCTATACCATATCATTACAACATCATAGCATGCATGTCCTAGAGGGTCACATCACATAACACCACAAGCACAACATACATAAAATTTTACACATGCCATAAGAAGGTCACATAAACGTACCTCAACTCCGAGCTGCACTACAAGTAAGTGGTCATAATCACATGAGGTACACAATATAACATAACACATGACATACAAAGCACATAACACAAATAATAGGCCTTAACTACATCCTTATCTAATACGACACCAGGCTTAGAGCATGCTCCTATGCCTCCTTAGGATTTTGACTTAGTTCACCTATAAGAGGAAAATACTAGGGTTAACTTCCCTCTCACCAATATTTTCATTATTTTCTATTTTACCCTTATCATAGCCTAGTATTAGGGTTAATAATAATAGTAGTAGTTTTATAAGTAAAAGTATGGATATTATTCTTAAAGTAGCTAATTATGCTACTACTAGTCAAAATAGGTCTTGGTAGTTATATTGGTCCATGTTGAAGTATTATTAGCAATATTCATATTACTAAAGATAATAACTTTAATATTAACAACAATAATAATGATAATAATAACAACAATAGTATTAGTAATACTAAAATAGTGACAATAATGATAATAAGGATGATGATGATGATAGTAGTAATATTAATAATAGTGATATAGGTAGTAATAATAATAATAATAATAATAATAATAATAATGGTTTGAATAATAATAATAATAATAATAATAATAATAATAATAATAATAATAATAATAATAATAATAATACTAGAATCATAATAATACTAGTAGCAGCAACAGTAACAACAACAACAACAACAACAATAATAATAGTAATAGTAATAGTAAAAATGATAATAATAATAATAATAATAATAATAATTATTATTATTATTATTATTATTATTATTATTATATTAACACTAATAAAAGTAAATAATAAATACAATACTTATTTTCAAAGGTTAGGGAGGTTAGGGCACAACCTAGTGGTGGTGGTGGTGGTGGCTAGGTTGCGGCAACAACAGAAGTGAAGTTAGAGAGGTGGATTTCTAGGCTAGAATAAGGGGGTGAGAGGGTGGTAGTGGTGGTAGTGGATCCTTTGGGTGGAGAGGGTTGGAATGGTGGTGGTGGCACAACAAAAAGAGTGGCGCAGGTGGTGGTTACTATGGTGGCCGAAAGTGGTGGAGGAGGAAGGGTGAAGGAGAAGGAGGCAAGGAGAAAGGAAGGTAGGGGAGGTAGAGGAGACTTTGCTGAGAGTTTTAGGAGGCAGGAGAGGTGGTGGCTGGGCAAGGATGGCGGCGCACGGTGATGAGAAGGGCGTCAATGGGTGCAAAGTGGAAGATTGAGTAGCCTACTTTGCATGGCTGAGACGGCTTGTGTGGGGGGAATTAGGGGTGGTGAGTGGTGTGGTTCGGTGGATGGTGATTTAGGGAGGAGTTTGGAAGGTGTTTCGAGCGGCGGCGCTGGATAACAGTGACAGTGGCGCAAGGGAGTTTGATTTTTCTAGGCAGGGAAAAGAAGGCCAATTGAGGTTGGGTAGGGATATTTATAGGCCAATGGTGGGTGGATAAGATAAAGGAGGAAGAGGACAAAGGGCAGGAATGGAAAACTTGCTGGCCAGTGGTGGTACATCGGTACAAGCCTACAATTTGCAGATGGAGGTTCGGTCGGGGAAGAAATAGGAAAGGGACGGGGCATGCATGGGAGGAGGTGTAGGGCTGGTTAGGGCCGGAAAGGGAAATGAAAAGGACGAGGAGAGAAAGGGGGAAGGCAGGTTGGAGATACGGTGGCTGGGTTGTCATCGGTACGGGGCTGTAGGTTTCTACCTGCAAGGCGTGGGAAAGGAGGAAGAAGAAGAGGTAGTTGGCAGGCCGATTTGGGGGAAAAGAAAAGAAAGAAAAATGAGGGGAGAATCGGGCAGGTGAGGCGAAGGGAAAAAATGACGCAGGTTGGCCTACGCGGGGGAGAGAAGAGAGGGAGGAGGGTTGGGCTGCGAGGAGCGCAGGCCCAAACCGGGAAAAAAGGAAGGAAAAAAAAAGGAAAAAGAGGAAGGAGGAAAAGAGAAAAGAAAAAGGAAAAAGGGAGGAAAAGGGGGAAAGGAAAAATGGGTTGGTTGGGGTATTTAGAATATTTTGGTATTTTTATATATTTCAAAATAATAAAAATTAGTAAAATAATAATTAAATTCCCTTTTTATATTAATTTAGGATATTTTAGGTATTTTTTCCTAAGTTATATTTTAATTAGCAAAATACCCTAATTTTTCCTTAATTAAATTCTTTATTATTTTCCTCTTGATTTTGCCTTAAATATTCCCCCTTATTTTAATAAAATAATTTATTTAATTAATTTTCCTAATAAATCCCTATTTTGACATAATTTTCTAAATTAGGGTTTTGGGGTATTATATTTTTGAGATACTAGCTTTTGTACATAGACCAACATCCTTTCAATTGTGCTTAATATTTTAAATCTAGTTAAATATAAAAGTTGATTGTTTTGACTATACTACTAGAATTTAATAGGATTTAATATTAGTACTTTGAGTTAATAATTATTTCAGGAAAGTAAAATAAGGTGTATATATCTACTTTTAATTTACAACTTCATCATTTTCATTCTTGAAATTAAAAGATAAACAAATTTTTTTTTGTTATTTTTTGACCTAATCTAGTGGTGGATTTTAACTTCTCTAGTATATTCGTTATATTAGTATTCACCCATATTTATTTTCTTATTTCATTTTATTTGGTTTTATTATTTTCTATTTTAAAACCCCCATAATTATATTTTTCTTATTATTTATTTTGTGTGATTTAGAATATTTTTTATTTATTAGAATATTTTTTTTATTTGTTAGAATATTTTTCTTTATTAATAGATGATCCCTCTTAATCCCCAACCTAGAACAAAACCCTAAACAATGTTAATTGAATTTTTATGATAGAAAAGATTAATATATACAATAATTCTACCTAATTAATACATCTTAAATTAAAATTATAGAATAATATTCTATATTACTAGCACATAATAATAATAATAATAATAATAATAATAATAATAATAATAATAATAATAATAATAATAAATACATAATAATAGAACATCGAACCTTACAATAATTTCTATAGTTAATTACACCTAATTATCACTTTTGTAGTTAGGGTTTATAAATTAAGATTTAAACAAATGGGGTGTTACAATTATCCCAATGAATCCTTTTTAGTGATGCCTTTTCTATCATCCCTATATCAAACTTTTACAACGAGACTATCTTGATGACTTTTATGTGACGCCCAGTTATTACAATAAACCTATTATAATGTCAATTTGGTTGTTTTTCTATCGCAAATAAACATAATTTTCATAGGGTGATGGGGGAATTGAGACCGTAGATGGAGAGTGTGAGAGAGAGTTTATTTACATCAGCGTGAGAGGGATAGTTGAGCAAGTGAAAATGGGCATCATTCTCCTTTAGGGGGAGAAATTTATATTTATAGTAATTTTTAGAGGAGTGGGGGCGGAGACTAGTGGGCTTAATCTTGTAGTGTAGCTTGGGTGGGCCTATATTTTAGTCCTTGTGTTCGGGCCTAAATGGGGGAGGAATGATCCAACTTAAGGGTTGGATGTAGACCCCCAATAATTATGTTCCTATTGTTGTCTCTCATAGAGCCCCAGTACATGCATATTGTATAGTCGAATACCTCAACGAAGTTACAGCCTAGCTTGGTACGCAGAAAGTAAGGTGAGAAAGTAAGAGTTCTGCAAGAGTATTATTTTTTAGGTTGTTTGGTATAAAGCAACTTTAAAAAGTCAAAAATAAGTAAGTGTTCTCTTTGAGTCCTTAACTACATGGTGTTTAGAAGAATCTACTTATTCTCCTTTATTTATCTTTCTCTAATATAAAAAAAATCAAAAATAAATAGATATATATTGCTTTCTCTTTTTACTTTCTTAGTCTAAACCAAATAAAAAATTATAAAATTTTAAACATCGAACTTCCTAGTAAATAAATAAGTTCTTAAGTATTTAGGCTTACTCCTCGGTTAGTTATCATTACGGAAACAAAACAATACCTCCAGAAAAAAAGAAGAAGAGAGAGATACGTCGAAGGAAATGACCTCGGCTTCAAGGGGTCCGCCTAGTATGGTCGTGCACAACAACACATTAATCAACTCGCTTTGCAAGAACGAGAAAGTAGAAGACGCCCTTTCTTTGTTGGATGAAATGAAGGTAAAAAGGGGGGTTAGGACTACGGCCAATACATTTAACCCCCCCATATTCCTAGTATCTGATGAGACGCGTTCGCCGGACCAAAAGCCTACGAGTTATCGGAGCGACGGACCGAGCATGGTTGTGCGACCGATGCTGGAACCACGGACTTCCTCACAAAATAACTTCCTGCAATTGGTGCCACTGATAAATGGCGAAGTTTCATGCAGGGCCACACGGTGGGCGGGCATCGCAGACATCTCTCAACGGAAGTGGCGATCGGGCTCAACCGTTATACACATATGATGCTCTTGTGTTCGCCCAGTCGTTCATCACAGGCCAATTCCCCTGTGTTGCCAGTGTGTTCGCCTCGGTACCGGCACAAGTAGATAGCAAAGCGAGGAACTTGCAGGTGACGCGGTTGCCTTGGGATCGGACATGCCCCTGAAAGGCCGGCTCTTGTCAGGCAGCCAGAAGATGCCTTGGAGCATCACTTGCTGCTCAGCTCATTCAACGTCCAATTAATCAGCGCTCTTTGCTCATTGTTTTGCTTCCCTCTTTGTTCGTGACCGATCCGAAGAAATCGGTTTTACACGGAGCCTCTGCTTAACCCTCGCTCGAGCAATTCCCTCCGACGAGATGTTTTTACACGGAGGAAAGAGGGTGGGAGTCGGCCTAGAAATCGGTTTAGGCTACAAATAACAGCCAAGAGCCGAAAACTAGTCATCTAATTAATAAGTACTAAAAATGAGTTGAGGAAAACATACCCTTATTCTTATCACCAATTTATGGGGAAAAAGGTCAAAATAATAGTTTGAGTTGCTCAAATCAGTAGTTCTAGACCTATTGTTTATGTGGTTTACATTCATTATTCAAATATTTTAGGGCCAACCTTGATAAGTTTGCTGTTGTTTCTGCTGATATTTTGACTCGTCTATTGATTTCTATTTGATATGGTTTCCTAAAAGGTTTGCCAAAATAATCGGATCGGCCAAATTAGTGTATGTTTGGGGAAGATACAGTTATATATATTGTTGTTGGTTGTTATTATCAACTAGTTTATCTTATTTAAAAAACTTAAATTTACATAATATAGTATATATTTTGAAAAGAGCTACCGTTGAAAACAAGTGTTTGAGATTCAACTATTCATTCAAACATACATTTAGTAGTTGCAAACTATTGGGGCTAACTTAGAACAATAAAAAAAAATTATATATATATATATATATATATATATATATATATATATATAAAAGTCTAAAGTAATAGTATTTAACTTATTAAAGACCTGTTCTCCTCGCTTGATTTTTACATATTAGATTAGACTAGATCAGTGAAAACCAGAAAATATAATTTTATATATTAAATAATAATTATAATTAGAAAAGCATATTAAAAAATTTTAAAGTTTTCGAATCAAATCAAATTAGCCTAAATCGGGCAAAAAAGAACCCTAATTATTTTTGGTAAAGTGATATTTTAATATTTTATATTTAATAATTCTTTTTGTTTACCAGAAATACTTGGCGGTAAATTATAGAAAAATGTAATGATAGTTTGAAACTTTTGGGGGTGGGGTGGGGGGAATAAATGGATGAAATGAGCTAAAATAAATGATGAAGCTTGAAATAAATCTAAATTTTAACGGTGATGTCCGAGAATATCTAAAATAAAAGGCCAAAGATAATGTCTTGTCCATATCTTTTCATCTCCCACTAGTATATGCTAAAGAAGGCAGATATCATTGTGGTTCATAAGATTCCTGATCATGAAACGACCGAGCAGCCAGCACCCACCATGACAAAAGCTAAGCATCACGTCACTACATACTCGGATACTCCTCCAGTCCTCTTTTGCATCTCCAGCACCATAAAAAAATAATAATAATAATAATTAAAAAGGAGTCGACAACCTCCGGCAGCAGCTGGCCACCTTATCACTAGACAATAGCCAAGGAGACTCTATACTTTCACCGCCGGAATAGAGTCCATAGCAGCAGTACCTAAACCAAAAGGTCTCTCAAACCCATATCGAATTCACCAGCCATGTCAAAGAATATCAACCATCTCATTATTACCACCAACATCACTCAGTAGGAAACCCTCAATCTCAGCCGTCATCGGCGTTCTGGGATAATGTCCGCGGCCATCTGTGTTTTCTGATATACTGTTATTGGTTCCCGACTCGGAGTAGTGCAACTGAGTTACATGCTTTAGGAGGGACGTGCGGGTTGGAAGTTGACTTTGTACGGGTGCTGCCAGCTTGTACGTTAAGACGAGCAGGCGCTGGATGATCGTGTTCGCCTCTGTAAGTGAATATGAACTTTGTTGGATCGTCTCCGCTTCGCTCTGTATATTTCCGAGCTTGACAGTCTGTTTTGGTGCTGCATCTGTAATAGTTCCTGTGGGCAGAGAGAGCAAGAGGAGGATCAAGATTGCGTAATTATAGTAAAATGAAACTGAGCAGCTCGTAATTAGTTGTATTTGTTATCTTTGTATCATTAAATATCCAACGAATCTGGAGTTTTGCAAAATTGGGTAAGCACTTTTAAATTTATGAGAACTTTTGAATTAAAAATCCAAATCCGAAAAAAAAATTGATATCTAATTAAAAAGTGTACTTAGGAATTAGGATTCTGATAAGTAAAGCAAAGAAGCCAACAGTGTTAGCCCTTAAAAGCCGAAAGTTGCTGACAAAAAGGGGCACCTTCTCTCTCTCATCCAAGAGAGAGAGAGAGAGAGAGAGAATAGCAAAAAGGAAAAAAATTCACCTGGGGTATAGAGAGCCTCTGAGGGGCTTCTCACCATATTTTCTCCATCCCCATACATCTGAAGATAAACCTTCTGCAGTTACATGGAACACCCTCTGCGCCAAATTCCTCCTGCAAATATATATATATATAGATCAACCCAGAAACGGGAATCCAATACATTTGGTTATTTTATAATTGGTCCTTATCAATTGTTCTCTCTTTCTTTTTCCTTATCAACTTTGACCCTCCGTGAAAATGAAAGGACATCAATGGAGGCAAGTGAGTGTATACCTCCTTTCGTTGCCCTGTCTCTGAGAAGGAGACGCACTTGCCTTCTTCTTCCTCCTCTTGAGTCTCTGACGATGAACGGTACCATCACCACCACCAGCATTAGTATTATTAGTACCCATAACAAACCTATTGGGCACAAAGCTGACATCTGATTGCTTTGGTTGTTGTGACTGTTGATGGAAATGTAGCTGCTGTGAATGGAGTTGCTGAAATAATTGTTGTGGTTGATTTTGCTGCTGCTGAACCTGTGACTGTTGTTGGATCTGCTGCTGCTGAACCTGAGACCGTTCTTGGATCTGCTGCCGGTACTGCAGCTGTGTCTGTTGTTGAACCTGCTGCTGCTGCTGCTGAACCTGAGACCCTCGTTGCATCTTCTGCTGCTGCTGCTGCTGCTGAACCTGCCACTGTTTTTGAATCTGCTGCTGCTGAACCTGTGACTGTTGTTGGATCTGCTGCTGAACCTGCCGCTGGTTTTGAATCTGCTGCTGCTGAACCTGCCGCTGCCGTTCAATCTGCCGTTGCTGTTCAACCTGCTGCTGAACCTGCAACTGTTGTTGGATCTGCTGCTGAACCTGCCGCTGTTTTTGAATCTGCTGCTGCTGAACCTGCCGCTGCCGTTCAATCTGCCGCTGCTGTTCAACCTGCTGCTGAACCTGCAACTGTTGTTGAATCTTCTGTTGCTGCTGTTGCCTCTGTAGCCGCCGAAACAGATATTGTGTTGGTGATGGGTGTCGCATCTGAAATTGTTGGCTCTGTTGTTGCCCAGTTACACCGGCAGGATAAGGAGGAACAGTTGTAGGTGTACTGAGATTGTTATTAATGTGAGGAGCCTGCAGAGGCAAAAGACTCGGGCGAGAGGGTTGTGAAAGCTGCTGTAAATCTTGATTGTTTGCTCTAAATGGGCCATTAATTAAATTGAAGTTCCAATCTCTTCTTCCTTCCCCGTTCCCAAAATAACCAATAAAACCTGGCTCAGCAGGAAAAGGAGGCGGAACCTTAACGTTAAGTGGAGGAGGCGGAGGAGGAGGTGGTAATGGAACTTGAGGTTGAGGGTCCAATATTCCTCTGCCGCCGATAATGGTGGCGTTATTGCTTGTTGCAGCAGCGGATGAAAATGAAGACTTGGAGTTAACGGTGGTGAAGCCTTGAATTACCGCGTGAAGATCCCAATCTGCATCCATTTCCTTCTCCCTGGTCTTCAATGATTCTGCTCCTCTACTTGGCCTGGTATGTCCACCATGAAAATTGAGAAGAAATCCTGACCTTCGTAGCTATAGTGGTGGTTTTATTTTACATTAACAAATAAATCAATATATATATACATATATGCATAAAAAAATAAAAAAATAAAAAAACTCCTTGCTCCTGATAAATCAGGGAGGGAGAAAACTGAGGATGTAGAGATGAGACAATTGAGGGCGCTGACTTTTGGGGAGAGAGAGGGTGGTGTTTTATTTTATGTATGAAGAGAAAACAAAAAGGTAATGTGAGAGAGCGAGATATGCATGGGTAAGGAGTTTTGACATTTGATCTCCTCACACCAAGTGAGAGCTGAAGCTGGTTTCCGGTTTCCCGTTGACTTGAGAAATAGTCAAAGCGGCGGGAGTACAAAATAGACAACGCCACTTATAAGAAAACGATCGTATTATAAGTAGCAGAGTCTACACCTACGCGCTACGTGTGTGATGCCGTGGCTTGGGAGGACGGACCGGCGGAAGCCGGAAAGTATGAACGAAGGAGGCCAATTGTAGGCAGTGTTTGAGAACAGGGACAGAAAATGGGGGAACGGGGATAAATAAATAAATAATTTCTTATATTTTAAAATAAATTTCTGTCATTTTAGGAAAGGGCAAACAGGGAGAAAAAAAAAGAAATAAATAATATTTTGTATTATAAAATATATATATATATATATATATATATATATATATATATATATATAAATTTCTTAGAAATAAGGAAGTGGAAATAAAAATATATATATATAGAACCATTTTTTAAACAAAAAGGTTAAATACATTTTTTTTTTTTGCACATCCGTAATTGGGAGGTTGAATCGTTTGTGCCAAGCAGTCAAAATGCTTCAAAAAATTTTGGCCCAATTTTGACCGAACGATTTTAAAAATCCAGTTATTGTCATTTCGGCGTTGATGGGCATGTTAAACCAATCGGTCTACATTCCGAACATTGACGACAAAATTCGGCCCAATATATCTTGTTTGAGTATTAAAATATTATTTCTTTTTTTGGCATAGACAACACAACAATAGCTGCATCACGTAAAGATTTTTGTGTACGGTCTCCTTCGTCAAACCGTACATCAAATGACTGGCCGTGAAGCAGGGGTACGTCGATAGAAAGACGTTTTATGTTCCGAAAATATTTACCGGCCTTTTTTAGTTTAAATTTTTTTAATAGCAGATTAATATTAAAAGTGGTCCATTAATTTTTTATTTTTTAAAAAATATTATTAATAATTTATATTAATTAAAGTAGATAGTAGTTTTAAACTTTTTTATTTTTTTTTAATTTTAATAGATTTAGTTTATTTTTTAAATAAATAAATATATATATATATTGTAATTTTTTGCCAAACATTTTTTAAAATTTTAAAAAAATAATATTTTAACGTGCCTTTCTATTTTCATACAACACTAATAACATGTTCACAATAATATCTTTAAGCAGTGCTAAAAATATAGGGGTTATCTTTTTGACCTTAGAATACCAAAACTCATTATTCTACTAGTTATAATCAAAATAAAAATAATTAAAATTTTAAAAAAAAAATACATGTAAGATATATGGTTTTATGAGGCTCTTGCGAAATATTAGTTCACGGTTTGGGTAAATACAGCGGTATAATGACCGGTTTGATGAAACTAGTGATGCAACAAAGGCTATATCTTTAGCCTTCTCGTGATTCATCTCAAGTTAGTATAATTTTTATGAAAGCTCGTGAATTAATTACTTATCATAAATTGTGTATAAAAATTATTAGATAAATAAATGATATATTATGAAATCAGAAAAACTATGATGTATCATTTTATTCTAAACATCAATAGATGTGCGCTCAAATTCAACCTAAGCTATCATTTAAGGATACGGTGGTACAAAATATTGACTGACGATAGAAAAAAAAAATTGATTCCAAAGAATAAATAAATAAATAAAATAAGCGCAAAAAAAAAAAAAACAAAGATATACATGTAGTAAGAGTGTACCTTGGCGCCCTTCAGAGTTGACCAAGTGCCCGCTGTTTATCTCCAAAGCCAAATACACTTATCAGATTCATCGTTCAACCACGAGGAGTTCATCACCAAAATAGTATGGAAAAAAAAATATTATTCATTTGGATTACATAAAATGAAAACAAAAGCAAAAAAATAATCATGAAATAAATTACACATTTACCGTTTCAAGCATTCAAACAACAGGAGGGAAAAAAAAAAACAAACCGAAAATCCACTGCATTGGAAAAACTATTTAATGAAAATAAAGAAGAAAAAAAATCATAACCTAATGACAATAAATGTATACAATCACTACCACTTCAAATTATTTGGCAATCTCGAAATGGGAGAAAAACAAATAGCACTTTTTCGTTTTGACTCCGGACGCCATCAATTGAAAATAATCGTAAACAAAAAACCGAGAGATTTAAAAGCACAGGCCTCCAGAAACATGAGGAAACCTACCTCCCTCCCTCGAAATTTATGTATCATGGCGAACGAGTTGATGAACACTCGTATATTATATATATATATATATAAGCGAATTACATACTAAGGCGCACTGTTGGATAAATACATTGTACCCGTGTTATGATTGCACCTCGTATATGAATGTAGTTATGACGCAGATCACAAATTAATGACCGAGATTATGAGCTTGATCTCTATTATAGTTCCTATATCAGCGTTAAGAAATGCGGAAATGGAATTTATTAAAAACTTATGGGACGAGAACGGCGGAAAAAAATAATAAATTAAATCTATTCAGATTGAAAATAAAATTTAAAATTACTATCTATATTAGTTGATTTTAATCATTAGTAATTCTTTTAATAAAATAAAATCATTAAATACTTTTAGTATCAATTTCGACACGAAAAATTTTTCATAACAAGAAACATTTCTGAAACGTTTCAAAGACGAGAAATGCGTTTCTGTGCATTATTGGTTCCTATTTGGTAAATTAATATCTAGATTGATATGAAATTATGTAGGTTGATATTTTTAATATTTATTTTATCATTAATTCATTTATTTATTTGACTATATTTTTTAGTAAATAGTGAAATATATATATAATTTTATATATTAAAACTTTGCAAAAATAATGTCTTACATAAGAAGTAATGTGGAGACAATACATACCACCTATCCTTCACAATATAAGACCGCCACATAATCTGAAGGAAATTTTAGCAATCAGGTAAAGATAAAAATAACGCCAGATTAAAATTATTTTTTATAGGGTTTGTGGCATCTATCACACTTGCAGGCAAGCTCACTTTTGCTGGGATAATTTTTCTAAGACCCACAGAACATACCAAATAAATTTAGAGAGAAACATGTATCTCTTGATTGTATAAACTTCACCAACGCGTCTAATGATTAATATATTTTCTCCACGCAGAGTACAACTAATCTTTTTATTTTTCTTACATTGTCCGTCAGAGATTGATAATAATAAAGATAATATAAACTTAATGAGAATAATTATAAAAATAAAAGTAATGATAACCATAATAATAACACTAATAAAAAGTATACATTATGAATTATGGAAATAACAATAACAATTAATAATATTAATAATGCATTAAACTTTTACAAATAAGATCAGATCATAAAAAATAAGACAAAACAAACACGGTTGAAACCATAACAAACTTCTGTTTTCTAAGTAATATACTACGTTTGCGTCCTCTAAGATTGTATTTATTGTATTGGTACAAAAAAGATTTTAAAATTGAATTCCGACCCCCTCACACATTGTTTAAAATTTACTTTCTTTTAAGTTGTCCCGTAATATTTATGAGATTTCTATTTACAAATATTAAATATGTTACTTTATGTATATGTTCTTATCTATTGAAGATTTTTTTTTTTTTTATGAAAGTCCAATAAATAAGCTTATTAATAATGGAGATAAATTTGGAGTATAACTATAATTAATATTGTATCATTACAATTAATGTTATTATTACCGTTTGTTAATTTTTATTATCCTTTTGACCTCTCATAAATAGTGTGGGAGGGTGGTAGTAATTTATTTTCAATCATTAATGAACTTGCTATGTAAAGCACGATATGATGGAGAAATAGTTAGATGACATCTTGTATATATATTAAATTTTGCTTTTATTTTATTTTATTTTCATTAGGTTGTTTGTTACCCAAACAAGCTTCGAGGGATGACCGGAAAATATGTGATGGGTGAATATTTTTTTATTATGCAAGGAAGAGTATAAACATGACAATAACCATATGGATATAAAATTTCAAGAGATGAGAAATTTGAGCTTGAGATCTTTATAATTAATATCAAAACATCAACTAATACATTATGACGCCGCCAATAGAGATAAGAGTTTGTTTATATAAATTTTAATTTATAGAAAGCCTATAAAAGCGAGGATAAAATACTATATAAATGACTACAATCACCATATGAGGGAGAGGGAGGTTTCAATCTAGGGTCTTTACTTAAAAGATAACATTCAACTATTAAGATAAACCTTATAGCATCCTTGTTATAAGGTTTGACCCTTAATCACCTCTTATCACATCCACATTAAAGATATTCAAATGAATTTATTTAGACCGATGATATGCTTATAATTAAATTGACAACGCTTTATATTTGTCTCACAAATTATGAGTTTCATATGTATGGTTTTCATATATAGGGCCTACACATTATCATAAAGCTATGAGTTGTAAAAAATTTGATAGAATAATTATAATTTTTTAATGGTTTATTATCCACGCCATTATATCCATAAGGTAATTATTATGACATATTTGATAATTAAATTATTGTAAATACCATAATATTGTATCAATCCAACGTTATTTACAACTTTAAGATTAAGAGAGTAGTCAAACCATATAGTATTAGCTACAATGTTATGTCATTAATTTCATATTTTCTTTCCTTATTTGTCTATAATATTAATGACATATTCATTAAAAAAACATTTATTAAAAAGGACATGGAAAGAAATTAAAAATAATTAATATTTTAATAAATATAAAACAGTCCTTATTTATATTTTTATATTAATGAAAATGGTATTAGCTAAACTGTGACGTCGTTAAGTTCATATTTGCTTTCCTTATTATGTTTTATAATATTAATGACATTTTCATTATAAAAAACCTTAATTATGAAGGACATAAAAGAAAGTAAAAATATTTAATATTTTTATAAATAGAAATCTTACAAATATTTTAGTATAGCTTATAAAAGAAATGTCATACAAACTTAGTGGAGTGAGTATTTCATTTAAAGTTGATTTTGAAAAAAAATATATTATTTGATGTTTAAGCATCAAGGCTAAGTACATGAACCTTAAGGTAAATGCAAACAGATCCAAAATTTTCAAGCCTTATTTTAAGTTAAGGATCCTTAAGATCAAGTTTAATGCTTTTATGGAAGAAAATGAAGTTAAGTAATACTTAAAAATGATTGGTTATTGCATGTAAGAATGTACGCTAATATATTGTGTATAAATAAAGATCTAGGGCTTTGAGTCCACACAACATGGACTGAGATTAAATCAAAGATTATTAGGTAAGGAAATTTCTTAGAAGATACATAACATGCAAGGTGACAAAGGTAAGAACTTTCATGAAAGACAATTAAATGCAATATGTGAGGTTATAAGAATAAGGCAAAATACAAAGTGTCATGGAGGAGGCTAATGGCCTACCACTTGAATTAATTACCTAAAATGTTATGTTATTATGATTTATTCTTAGGGAATAAGTTAGATTTACTTGCTATTATTTGATATTTTTATTATATCGTTTCTTTTTCTTTTCTTAATCACCAGCTAAGGTGATGAAACCTATTAAAATTTGAATCTAAGTTATACAATAAATTAAGAGAGTCATTCCTAACTTATAAATAATCACTTCACGTAGATATGTAATCAAATCTTGAATTTGAATGCATTAAAAATCCCCTCTAAATTAAAATCTAATTAGCATACTTGATTAAGGTTTTACATTTCCCAAAAAAAAAGGGAAATAAAACTTCCAAGAAAAAGCTCCTCTAAGCTTTATTGCCTTCATCTCCATCCTCATTCTTCAACAAACCTATTTTCTCTATTATAGGTTCTTTTTCTATTGTTGATCTTCTTTTTCCCCTTACCTTCTTCTTACTAACACTCTTTTTTTTTTTTACTTTAAAACAATTTCTTCTAGCTTCATAGAAGGTGTAAGAATATAATCTTATATACATATGTGAACTAAAAACATTCAACTCTAACTTATTTTTAGAAATTTTTGTAGCGTTGATTGAAAATCCTAATTTTTTGACAACCCCTAATTTATAGCTTTTAATAAACTAACGAACTAATGAAAATTGTAAATAGAGATTAAAATTTGGTATAAGTATAAGATTTGATGTGGATTATCAAGAGGTCACTAATAAGGATTGAAAGATCTATTGTGGTTCATATAGGATAAATTATTACAATCTCATATTCTTCTACAAGATCGAAATAAGTAAGCCATATCTAGTTTTACAATCATTTATAATGTTGAAAGCCCTAATTATATCAAGAAAATTTCTAATATTATGACAACCTAACAAATATGTAATTAGCGATTATTATTTGATATAATTATGTGACTATACTTTGGATTTCTATAAAATAGTACTACCTCCAATTTTATAGAGAGAAACACTTGTTCCCCTTGGTCACTATCATTGATCTATTTATTGAATTCAATGAGCCTCTTTCAAACTTCCTTATGAAGTATTTTTTATTGAGCTTTCCATCGAAGATTAGATTCATTCTCATATTTGGAATGTGTAATACTTCCTTAAGTTGTAAAGTACACCCTAAGCCTATCTCTAGTCATATACTCCTTATATTGACTATCTTTGATGTGTTATTATTACCCATACACACTTCATCGAATTCTCTAGATGTGTAAGAGGAGAAGTACTCTTTATGCAGGATAACATAGTTAGATGCACTAGTGCCCACCACCTAGTAGAAATCTACGCATGAAGTGTTGTGTATGCATTCAGATGCTCTAACAAAACTATTAGGTCGGCATCATCATTTGTGATAACTGTCGCCTAATTTATCGCCTTACATTACCCATTTACACCATTCTTTAGTTCCCAAGAATCTTTCTTCCTGTGGCCGATCTTCCCATAATGGAAGCATGCCTTATCCTTCTTTGAGTTTCCAAGTCTTCTCTTAGTGTAATACCCCCATTTTAGCACTCAAGATTTTCATTTAAAAGGGTTAATTGTAAAAACTAAAATATTAAAAATACAGGGTGTTACTACCATACTTAGTATTATTCCAATTTCCTCTATTACTTTACACTAAATGCCAAGGCTAAAACTTTGCTTTTCTTAAATTAAGGACAACGATCATAACAATGGAATACAAGTTATTTCACAAATTAACATTTGTTACAATATACACAAAGGTATTTAGTTAAAGAGTTACTACCCATAAGAGAATATATATATATATATATATATATATATATGTATATATAAAGGAACCAAGAGTCCAAGGATATGTAGATCAAATGATGCTGGATCAGACACCAAGTAGTCCTAACTCTCAAAACTTAAAAAATACTATAAATAAAACTAAAGTCACAAGCAATCCTACAAAGCCATAATTGCCCATTGATTAGGTAAGTAAAATGTAACTTATTAGTACAATTGTATAGAGTAATCCACCACAAAATATAAAGCATTCAAAGGTTGCATAGAAAATGTAGAAGGTATCACAAAAGAACAATGACATAAACATACTAAATCATCCATACAAGAACATGACATAAACATACTAAATAACACATGTGATAACAACATATGATAAACATACCATAACATATACATCACCAATGCACTATCTTGTCATGCCATGATACTTAAATATTTTCCATAATAATCACATTATATCTTATAAATCTCAATCAACCATATTAATAAATTACAGTACACCATAGGTAGTTAAAACAACCCTAAGACACAAAAAGTACACCAATATTACTGGCATACTAATGGAAACACAACACCCTCCAACTATTCCATCATCATCTATAACACCCTAGATCTACCCGTTTAAATTTTTTATTTTGCGAAAGCATTAATTACTAAATTACTATGTGTTACCACCACACTTAACATATGTCTAACAAGTTAAATCATCCAAGAATGTAGCCAACTTGTTCAAAAAATCCTTACCTCCTAGAAGATTTGAAATGTAATACCCCATCCTAAAATTCTTCAAAAATATGTTTAAAATTGTATTAATATAAAATAAAATAGTTTTGGTTTTGGAAAATACTTAGACTTGGGAGAAAATGTGAAATTTTAGAAATACAGTCGGCTGGTTTCTCAAACTAATTGACTAGTATGTCTAATGACCATCATTTTCATTTCTCGTAGGACCAATCAACTAGTTTTCCTAAACCGATTTAATGGTTAGGTTATGATTCTAGAATCCTTTTCTATTTTGCTTCAATTCGTTTTATAATGTTTATAAAAACTTCTAATGAGAGCTTCTTTGTGCTAATTGGAATAATTTATTCTTTAGAATTATTTTCACATTATTTAGATCATTCTATGATTTTATTTAGCTAAAAATCTTCCAAAGCACTTTTGAGATACTTTTCCTCACCTACCACTTTTCCTCTATTCTTCTACTTTATCCTTCTCTCCTATGGCTCATGCATAGTCCCTAATCCTATTAATTTTCTATCTTGTCTTATTTTTCTTGACTTCACCCTTCCCACCCCATGATTCACCAATTACTCTTCTTACACCATCTTACCCAACACACCACTCCACCCTTTCAAGTCAACTAAGTCCCTTACCCTATTCATTCTCTATCTTGGTCTTATTTTGCTTGACTTCACCCCTTCCCACCCCATGCTTCACCAATTACTCTTCTTACACCATTTTACCCAACACACCACTCCACCCTTGCAAGGAAACTTCCTATTATTTCGCTTCCTTCCTTTTTGGTGGACCATTATACCCCTCCTAGACCTCCTCATCTAATTTCCTTCTCCCTTTAACACACTAATTAAATTCTCTTTACTTGGTCTCCCTTCTTTCTTTTTCCCTTGTTATGTGTTGCTAAGTGTGGAGAACCTCTTTTCTCTCATTTCATTTTCTTGTTCTAGCATATAATCAAGGCTTTTGCACCATATTATTATATTTGGATTCAATTTTCCCTTTTCTTAATCTTTGATTAAGTTCTTCTTTATTTTGTATAAATAAATGAGGATTAAAGTTTAGAGAGAGTTGAAGATCTCTTACTCGTTGTAACTTGTGGCTATCTATCTTGTGGGTTAAGGTTGAGAACTTATACCCCTATCCTTCTTCTCTTAATTTATTGTTTAAATCAATTTTAAAGTATGTTTTACTGAATTTTTGTATTATTGATTTCCTAAGATAATCAAATGATCATGTAGCGAGCCATTAAATTAGAAATATTTTCTCTTTGCTAGAATAATTGCTTTAAGGTAAGATAAATCTTTATTTTACGATCAGGGTTGGTGCTCATATTTGTATTAGATTATATCTCTACTTTTTTAGTATATTGCTATGGAAAATCATGAGTTATTAGATATATAATTGATCAAAACACGTGTCATGAATATGGATGGTTGTAAGCATGAGATGTGGCATCATATGGATATTTGGTCATAAGTCTGAATCATGTATTTACATCAGAAATTTAGCTTATTAATTAGATGAAGGAGGTTCCATGTATCAAACATGCTTATATGCTTAGCTAATTCCATGACTCTAGCTTTCTATATATGTATCATATGGTTGTTCGAGGTTCGTAGTATGTGGTCTTTAGGACCTTTTTGACAAATCTCAAATATGTGTGTATGGTTTATGTAGACATGATTTTATGAGATTGGTTTAAATGTAAATGTGGTTTTCATTGTTTCTTCATTGATGTGGAGTATTTGAGTATGCTTTAATTATTTTGGCTCAAAGCATGAATTTGATGAATTAAGTATGAAAGTGGGGTGCTAGTTGATTAATGAGCATGTTTAGAATGTATTTATGTTATTAATAGTAGTAGCATGAGTAAGATGTGGTTTTTTTGGGGTGTTAAGAATGATTTAGACCTTTTGGAATTGGCATGAAGGCTATAATTATTGTATGATGTTGAATCTATAATTCAATCTCAGAGGATGATCTAGATAGTCGATGTCTTCAGCATGTTTTCATATGATCTTGGTAGCATATAACCCATTTATCATACTTATTTGATCATGAGATTAATGATAACACAATTTATATATTATTTTATCCATGTTGATGAATTGAAGCATGCATTGTGATTTTTATTGTATTCAAGCATGAATCTTAACGTTGAGCATGATACTACATATTATCAATTTTTGCCATGTACCGTGTATTTTATGATATAGAAGCATGTTAGGATTAATATTGTAAATTTTTGGTAAAATTTTAGTATGTGGATTGTAGGTTTGGGTGTTATTTACTCAAATTAGTCAATTGATTTGTTGGATAGATCGATGGGTTATGTGAACAGTCATTTAGTTAGGGTATTTTGATTGTTTTGTTGCGATATCAGTTGATTGGTTCAATGAAACAGTTAAATAGTTCCTATGAGCAGTTAATCAGTTTGCCAAACCTATTAATCAATTACCTTGTGACTAGAGTGTCATGGTCGATGCTTAAACCCATCGACTAGTTTCCTATGAATAGTCGATCGGTTGGACCAACTAGTTAACCGGTTTGCTGGTTTTACTTTTTATTCAGGTCTGGTATGACCAGACCAGTCAACTAGTCCAAGGGACAGATCGATTGGTCCACTTGTATTTTTCCATATTTGTGTGTTAATTATTATTCTTTCTTTAGGCCTTCTATATTAATGTCTATATGTAATTACAACGTTTTAACCATGATATCAACTTTGCTTAACCTGAATTTAACATGGATCAAGATCATAACGTTATGGTGCCTTTAGTGATTAAGTTTGGTGTCATCTATAAACACCCAAGTGGTGGCTTACATGCCTTGTGCTGTGTTTGGTGTTATTACTTGGTAATACCCATTTGTTTGTTAATGAAATTGCAATTGTAAATTGTGACATCACTTGGTAATTAATAATAATGAAATTAAGAAGAATAGAATTGTTGAATGTGTAACTTGTGGCATTGGGTTGTGTTCATTGTCAATATTTGGAAACACCTAATTAGATTGTTGTGGATTTTTTTTTAAGAATTTTGAAATCACCAATTATTTATATAATGGAAATAATATATTGTTTGAGACTTCTTCTCTAGCTCTCAGGTTGGTTATCGAGAGTTAGTAGTTTGGTTGGGTTGTGGTATTTACATTCTTTTCACTTAGTACCTTTCTATACTACTAGGTTGTGTCCTATATGAGGGAGTAGGAATATAATGTGGGTGAACATCATGGTGCCAGTGCTCGTATAGAGGATATTCCATGATTGGTAAAGTCTCATCTCCTTTCACTTACCTTTCATATACTACTAGTTAGTGGCCCATATGTAGGAGTAGGAATAATATTGTGGTTGACCATCATGGTGCCAGTGCTCATATAGAGGATATGCCATAATTGGTGGAATTTTATCTCCTTTCACTGAGTAGATTTCTCATCCATTAGGTTGAGGCCTATATATGGGAGTAAGAATAATAATGTGGCAGACCATCTTAGTGTCGGTGCTCACGTAGAGGGTATGCCATAATGGGTGGATTTATCCTTTATGTTTGGTGTAATCACCTAAACATCCAATTTTGGAAGGCGTGGATTCCTAGGGTATTTATACTCCATTGTGTTTGGTGTAATCACCTAAACATCCAACTAGGAGGTTTGGATTGCCTCATTTTGTGTTTGGTTTCATCGCCTACAAACACTTATATTAGGATTGGTGTTCCAATTTATAAGGTATGCCCATATTTGCATTTGGTGCAATTGCCTAAACAAACAACTAGAAGGTATGGATGGCCTCATTTTTCATTTGGTGTCATCGCCTATAAACACCCATATTAGGATCTATGCTCTAGTTTGGAGGGTATGCCCATCTGTTACGTTTGGTATGATTGCCTACAAACACCCATATTAGGATTGGTGCTTCAGTTTGGAGGGTATGCCCATGTTAAGGATCGATTTAGCCTTGTGTTACTACCATAACCCACACTCATGGTGGAGGTTTAGGTTTGTTATACGAGTATCTTAATAATTGGATTATGTGGTCATATAGTGGAATAATGATAATAGGGCTTATTTTATGGTTGTGACTTATGTAATCATCATGTTCTTATTATTATCATTCCATGACAATGTGCTCTAGCATGTCTTTTGTGCCATGATTAATGTGATTTCTAGGTGTACCATAAGCCTTTTCCAAGTTATAGAATAGACTTATCAGTACTTTACCATACTAATACTACCTTGTGTGGTTACTATGTTGATCTAAATTTTGTTTCAGAGAGCAGGCATTTTGTAGGTTCAATTAGCTTGTTGTGGGGCTCTATATGGTCATTTCTTGGAAAAGATATATTATATTGGAGAGTTAGGCTAATTGGTTTGGTTAGGTTTCCCAATATGTTGGGATGTTATATTATGTTGGTTACCTAAACTCTTGGTTATGTTCCTATATTTGGTTTGTAAACTTATCATGTTATATCGTATGTATCTCTCTTTTCCCTATTTATCTTTTTCTCTCTCACACACTATATCTGATTCTCATGTAAAGTTTTGGTTGAAAATTTTATCCATACATCGAGCATGGATTAGGTGGATGGCCACACTTCTCTTAAGTTTGGTATGGTGGTAACATTCCCTAGTTTAGAATTATTACTTCTGCGTGGTCTTAAAATAAGAAAATTTTTTATTGTAAAAATTGAGGGCGTTATGTGAAGAGTTGATAAATTAGTCGGGGATGAATTAGTTCGAAATGTAAGTTAAATTAGAGGGGAATATTATATGTATTGTACACATATTCCTTTCATTCATATTTTTTTTTCTGCTGAATTTTTCCTTATTTAATGAGTTTGTATATCTAAAACATATAACAACATATGACAAGTAATCATTTAAAGGGGAGTGTTATGGATAGATAACTTTACTCAGGTGAATTAAGTAGCTAATTGTACTTGGGTGAATGTTTACCTAGTGTCATATGCATTTAATGCATATATGGATATTCACTCTTCTTCTAGATTTTTTGAATTATTGTAGTTTGACCTATTTACCAAACAATGTGTATAAATAAATACCAATAAATGTAAAGTTCAACTCAAGAATTACTGCTACTTTTAATTATTCAAAAATTCACAAAACATCAAAAAGTTACATTTTTTTATCAATATATATAAGTCATCCACTATTTCATCAATTTGTTATGCATTATTATGTTTTAAGTCGTAAATGTTTTAGCCTTACATTTAGTATGAGAAAGGTTTAAACCAAATTTATATTAAGTGTGGAGGTTACACCCGCTTGTTTATGTTTTCACCGAAAACAAAAAAAATTAAATAGTAAATTATAAGGTGTTACAAAGAGAGAAAAAATCATACTATTTTCCTTCTCCATGGTTTACTAATAGAGAGTATCAATTATTGGTGAAATAGACACATTTGCATTAATGGATATATATATATGATTCTCCTACTTCCTCATATATAATTCTAATATGTTAGTGGTTATAGAGAGTGTTATAAATATTTTTAAGATGTACATAGAAGGGAAATTGTTGCAAATACTAGGAGATGTATACCGAAGGAAAGTTTTGAAAATATTCTAAGTAGGTGGTTGTGAATCTCACAATATTTATATTGCATATTACACATTATAGTCCCCTCAATTGTGATAACGTATATCGATATTCCCTTTTCCATAACTTTCCATCTCTACCTCTCCATCTTCATTAAGTCCCATACAAGTATAGATAGAAATATGGAGCTAGCGGGTGTACATATTCTATAAGAATATATGGTGGGTGAGTGGGGTGGGGGGAACATAAAAGAATGACAACTAGAGGCTTTGTCTTGATCTTCCTTCTATATTTTGTCTTGTTGTTGTTATTATTATTATTATTATCCTCGTCTAATTTTTAAGATTATATTACATAAATATATAGTTGGACAATGGCAACATATATATTTTTTGCTATTGTGGTGAGTTATTTCTTGTCTCATATTGGTGGAAAGGAAGAAATATTCTCAACAAAAATATCCTCTTACCTATCTTAGTGTTTGAGTCAATTAATATGAGTTGTTTTGTAATGGTGATAAGTTGGACCTAATACCACACCTGCACACACTCGTCACCGCCGTCGACTGGTCTAAGATGGATTGGTTTTGTGTGGGTGGGTTATGATTTAAGCACGCCCGAACCCAATATTTTTTGTACCGAATTTTTATTTTTATTTTTCTCTTCTCTTCTTTACTTGGTTTAACCGTTCCCCTTTTCTCTCTACTTTGAACATTTCAAACCCATGCACACCCTGCGTTGTTGGTGGATCAATTTTTAAGAGATTTGTGGTTGTTCTTAGGTGTAATTTTTCTTTTTATATTTAAAATTTTGTATCAGCATTTTACACACAAATAAAAAAGAACACTCTTTCACTCTTAAAAACCTCAATTTTCAAAGCTTATTAGGCAAAGTTCTTTAATTTCATACTCGTTAATCTTGAGTTTACAAGATCAGATCGTCGTTGTGTTAGCGTCAGAGGCGGACGAGCGTACGGGATTAAATTGGAGGTTCGGCCGTAATTTGCTTCAAGCATAATAATATTCGTTGTATAACAACATTTTTGATAAGTATTTTTGGAGCTTCAACGGATATCAATCAAATCAAAATTTAAGATATGCATCATTTAAGAATGACGCAACGTACTCTCTTATATAAGGAATAATTACTATATCATTGATCAAGCGACGATCGGCCTTGAGTTCAGACGAGACACGATCACTCTAATCAACGATACCATAAACTCTTGTTGCAACAAAAATCAGAGCCCTACTCGGCCTGGCGTCAAGACAACAGCTGTTACCCATGGACTCTCCCTATTGATTGTAGCTTTTGCTTCTCGGACATGTTTCCCTACTAACTCCGGCCAATCGACTCTGTAATCTGCATAAGACCCACAAAAATGAAAGAGAGGAGTGTGAAAGTTAGAATGGTCGAAATCCGGCTGCAGGTACACGTACGTTGTGCACAACATTGATGAGTGGTGCGTGTGCCGGCTGCACATGGCGGATACGGTGGCCATGAATCTCCACCAGGCATCTTTCCGAACTAGTTAGAAAAGCATTAAATTAAAAAAAATACCTACCCCCTCCGTTTTACAGCATAATGCATGCAGCTTTTTTAAAATTTACTTCACAGTATAAGACTTATTACAAAACGTACAAAACATTAAATATTTTATCGCCCATTTTACTCCTTCTTTGTCGTCGGTAATTACAAATAAAGTTAGAATATTACTTAGAGGAACACAATTAATATAAAGACATGTTAATTAATTTAGATAATAAAGTTTATAAAATGTATTACCACTTAATATATGTATATGCTAAAATAATATAGGTCTTATATTATGAAATAGAGGAAGTAAATATGGAGCATATGTTATTTTCCTAGAATATTATAAATTACATAGGTTGTGTCAATTCTTTAGGAGAACATTTCATTCTGCCTTAATCATTTTGGAGGTTTAGACTACATGTTAAATGACCCCTTTTTAAATATTCCACCATTCACGCATACATACCTATAATTTGTATAAATGTTATTTATATATTAATTAAATACTTTATGTATATTTGTGTTTTAAATAAAAGCACATATTTTTAAACTTTTATCAATTTGCTTTTTGAGTACTCAAATGAGTACTTAAATGGGATGGGAGGCTGGTATGTTTATACTAGCTACTCAAATAAATATAAAATAATATAAAAAATCATCGAACGAGGTTTAGTTTAGTGGTAAATACCAACTCATGAGTACCAAAGGTTTTAGGTTCAAATCTCCCTCTCTCTCTTTCGGTGTTATAATACGTTTATGGTACCGGCACCTATATAGTAGTTTGTAATTACTTTTACAGACTCCCTATAAATAAAAATAAAATAAAATATAAAATCATGTAAGTGAAATTACTAAGACATAATTGTAAAATACTTGGTCAAATATCAAAGTATATGTAAATAGAATTCATTGCTTATAAAACTACCAGCGCCAGCGTAAGTACTCTAGAAAAAAATATTCAGACATTGAGACATAGCTGAAACCAATTAACGAGGCAACTGTTTCAAAAGTTAAAGCAGCCTGCTCACACTTTCATGTCAGCAAGCCGAAGCAGGACAAATTAAAAGGAGCGAGGCCGATGACGGCCAGTAGAATCGAACAACGGACAGTGACAGGACAAAAGATTGTACAATAACATTACCGCTCTAATTGAGACCCATATATTATTTGGGCCCATGATTTGTTTTGGGTTAAGGCCTAGTCCTAGGCGTAAAACTAATGCGACCCTTATATTTTTTGGGCTCCGGTCCTAAGGCTAGATCGCATAGGCGCTCGACTTGCTACCACTACTAATTACAAACCTACATTCTACTAACTAAAAATAAATAAATTACAAACTAACATTTAAACCGCAAAAATTTTTACTAAAAATTATAAAATAAATAATCGTTCCTTGATGAAATAACTAGTTTCTAATTTGGTTCAGAAAGTACTACTTTTTATAAGATAAACTTACATTTGATATATATTTTGTTTTCGACAAAATTGAAATAATGAGCAAATAATTAGATAAAGTTTCTATTTATTATTATTTTTTTTTAAAAAAAACTTAAGAATCATTAAAAAAAAATTATCATTGGGAATTTAAGAATCATGTAACAATTTCCTCAAAAAAAAAAAAAAAAATCATGCGACGATGTCTCTAGTTGCATGCTATAGTTATATGTTGCCGTCTTCGAATGTGTGATGTGACCCAGTCCATATTGTCGGGAAACTCTTGTGGGGTAATTTAGTTTTGCGCCATCCCTATTTTGTCGCTGCTGGATGCTCGTAGGGGATATCACAATTATTAGGTTTTTTTGTTTGTTTGGGGGGAGACCAATCAAGTTGTGGACAGCACGACTTAGTTTAGGTAGGACTTTCCATGGCTATCAAGGCTCCTCCACCGGTTATTTAGGATACGTTGTCATTTCATGTACTACTAACCACAAAAGGGGTCATATCGACTAGATTGGGTCGTGTCTTTTCCAGGGCCATATAGATATTATCCCTACTTTGGTTTCCTAACTTGGTATTAGAGCCTCAAAGTAACTCGATCCTGCCTTCTTCAAGAACACCTAAATATGACAAAGCATAGCACAAAACCTTCTTCTCTTCCCACGGAAGATAACCCATCAACTCTTACTGTTGCAGTTCGATCGGGCAAAAGTTGTACAGAAGATTTTCTGAAGACGATCGTCGGTCCTCTCGGATAATTAGTTACAATCAAACTGGATGACAATAACTTCCTCTAATGGAAGTTCCATGTCAAATACGCCATTTCTGGCTGTAGATCGGACGGTTTTATCTCGGGTACTCAATCTATTCCTCCCTCTACAATTTTTGGGGTCTCGTATTGGTATTACCATTCCTATCTTTATTTCACATCAATGCCAAGATAAGGTTTTTAGTTTCTTAGCACTTATCTTCATTATCTCCCTCCTATATCCCTCAAATAATTGGTTGCAACTGCTCATGAGATGTGGGCCACTATTGCTCAGCAATTTTGCTTCCTAATCCACTACTAAAGTCATGCATTATAAAAGACTACATTGAATCTTGCAAGAAGGGAGGTATAATAGCCCATTTCTTAAAACTCTAGCTTGTATAGAATCTTTTGTATTTAGACATAAAATTATATTATCTTAAATATTTTATTATATCCTTTATTAAATTGAAAACTCTAGTTTTGTTTTTGAAACATTTTATTTTCATTTATTAACTATTTCTCACAAATCTGTCTCTGTGAGATCTTTTGTGTTGTTTTTGACTATTAAGCTTATTCTATATCATTCTAAATCTTTCAATTTTGGAATTCTTAAATTTTTATGAATCTCCTAGGTTCTTTCAAAATGTCAAACGAAGCAGCTGTTAAAAAAAAATTGCTATTTATTATACTAGTGTGCCGTAAATGCACTTTAAGCCCCGAAATGACCCTTTTAGCTACCTAAAATTTATAAAACGTCATAGATCACTACGTTTTATTGTAATAGAGCTTAAAATGATTTTAAAATGTTATATAATTATTTTCATAATTTTTGAATTTATTCAGATATTTTTTGACATAATAAATCGTAAATACGACTTTTCTTCTAATCTTTATCAAATCTTATGAGAATTAATCCCAACATTTCATTATTAATTAGGATGTTTTAGAGCCTCTCTTTTATGCCCATATAATTTCATGGTGGCCTCTCCCTTGTAGTGGCCAACTTTGATTTGTTCTCCTCAACAAATTACTCTTTTACCCTTAACTATTTTTTCTTTCTTTCTTTCCTTCTGCTTCACTCGTTTATCCACCTTTCATTATTTTTTGTGGTCGATGATTTGAAGCCACTTATTCTTATCCCCATGTGTCATGACCATTACCTTTCATTTTAGATAATTATCACAAGTTATAAAATTACAAAAATACCTGCCAATCCCTATGCCTATCATATTTTCTTTCTTTCTTTATTCTTTTCCCTTCTTTATCCTCTCTTCACCCCTATGTTTTTTTATTCTCCTTCTTCTCCCTATATTGGACGAAACTCTTCCCTTATCCCATGATATTTTTACCACAAAATATCTTGACTTGTAAATTTACATTTCTACCCTTATAATACTTTACCATATTACCATTAAAATATCTTAACCTATACTCCACTTGATCTTATCCTTCCACCTTAATCTTCTCTCATTTTCTCCTTATGACTAACACATCTACCTCCCTCTATGGCACCCAATTTTGATACTTTGCACCACCATCACAAGGTCACCATTTCTCTTCCTTTTTATTCTCTTCTTCTCTTCTTATTTATGTGGCTTTTATTCTCTTTTCTCCTCCCAAATTTGTGTGGCTTTCTCTTCTATTTCCCTCCATGGATGATCTTGGCTTCTCTTTTATACTTTTAATATAAGTTCTCCTCTTTATTCTATGTAATTCTGTATGCATTGATTTAGTTTTTATATGTTAATTTCTCTAGTCCGTTCATGGGTTTTTATAGGTTTTGAAGGCATGATGGAAGAGTTATTTTTGTCCTATGATCTTTCTTTCTTTTTCTAATTAAAGGTGTAATCATGTTGTGATTTTGTGAAAATTGGTGATTATGCAATGATTTGGTGGTTAGGATTTTTTGATTCTAAGTTTTTTTTTGTGAAATTGATGATGTCATGTTATTATTGGTAACTTTTTGAGTAACTTTGATATATACCATGCTATATTTGGATGATCTTAAGCATGGTTTTATTTTTTTTAGTAAATATTAGGTGGATTTACAGGGTTTTGAATATATGTGTTTTGTCAAATTAATTATACTATGTTGTAGATCGGGTGATATAGGTAAACTTCCGTATTTATAATTCTTAAATATGGGTTTTTTATATGATTTTTAAGCAAAAATAAGATCTGGAAGCTTTAAGCATGAATTTGGAGTTATGATAATTTGGAGGTTGGAATTCGGATCTAATCACACCATGATGATCCTTAAAATGTTTAGACTAATTTTGGCATATGTTATATTTTGTAATAATAAGGTTTTGAAGGTTTAATTTTGGTTAAAACTTTAAAAGCTTAAGAACGTTCTTTACGACATTTAAACTATTCTTAGCTAATAAGAACCTAATTACCCGAAGATTTAATTTTGAAATAATTTTATTTTTAGAGATAATTAATAAATATATGACTAAAATATCCCTAAAAGTCTTCTGTGGACTTTAAAATCAAATATTAACATCAACCTTTGATAGTTAACCCTTATACCATCGAGAATAATAAATTTTGATGAATAGTAAATACTTTTAAATAGTAATTTTAGGTAATAAAATATTTTTAGGTTTTTATTTTTAAGCTTATGAATATAAAATGATATTTCAATTGGATCGCAAATAGTAATTTTTATAAATAGTAAAGTTTTCTAAATTTGACGTAGGGCCTTGTTTGTACTTTGTTAAGCTAATTTTATTTACAACTTTTGCTAATTTGTTCATAATGGCAAAACCTAGTTTTTAACATTTTCTCCCTCGTTTGGATTTATATTAACCTGTGGATCAAGTTTTAGATCTTTAAAGTATTTTGTTCACTAAGTTACTAAATTAATGAATAATGCATTAACTTGGACTGTAGGGACTTTTTGACCTATGTTTCACTTTTATTTGGTTTTTGAGACTTTTTTTGATAATTAATATTAAGCTTCATTAATACAAAAAAGGAGTTATGTACATCAAAAGTCAATTAAGAAACAAAACGATCTCAAGGGAATCTATCGAATTGCTGTAAACAACTCTTATACTTCTCTTTCTTTTCACATAATTGAAATCTAATAAACAACCTCCTAATGATTTCCTTCATTATACTTCTTGGATGCTAGGAACTCCCTTTGAAAATAGAAGTGTTCTTGCATTGCCAAATACCATTAACCACAACACCGAACAAAGCCTTCAAAACTCCAGCCCTACCATCTTGTCCCTTTGTAATATGAGTCATTTGCTGAATCCAAGTATCCCAAGTTGCACCATGACAATCAATGCCAAGCCAATTGAAATCCATCTTCTAAGAAATCTTATCAAAATCACACAATACAAAAGGTGGTCCATAGATTCAATCTCTCGAGTACAAATCCCACATTCAGTGGGAACTTGCATATGTGAACTACTCAATTTATCTCTGGTAAGTAAGCCTTGATGACAAGCTAGCCAACTAGTGAAAGAGTGATGAGTCATACCAGCATGTTTCCAAATAAGAGAGTACCAATCCTTCTTCGACTCCTGATATCTCAGCACATCATAAGCCTTATGGGTCATATAAATAGAGATTCCACATTGTCTATTGATGATCTGTCGTAACAAAATAGGTCTAATTTTCATTATACCTCTAAAACACCAAGAATGATAAGGATGAACAACAATTGTAGATATGTCTTTATTTTTGATATAAATGCCATGAACCCATCTAATCCATAGACTCTCTTTATGTTGTACAAGTTGCTAGAGCCATCTCCCCAAAGCAGCTTGATTCCAAGCTTGCAAATCAACAAAACCTGATCCCCCTTCCTTCTTCAGTAAACACACAATCCTCCATGAAACCAAGGCTTTGTGACCATCAGAAGTGCCTGTCCACAAGAATCTTTGGCATATTTGTTCTATATGTGAGATAACAACAACATGGATAGGAAGAAATTTGGCTAAGGTGCCTACAAGTCCAGCTTCTAACTTTGGCTAGCAGCTTATCTATCAGGGCTTGATAATGATGTACCGCCATACATGTTGTGTCCAAAGGAATCCCTAAGTATTTAAAAGGAAAGGAACCTTCAGGACAAGCAACTAAGGCAAGAATTTCACCCTTCACCCTTCCTTACACACCATCACAAAATAGAGACCTCTTGTTGGGATTTACAATCAGATAAGAATAGTTAGAGAAGTGCTTGAGTACCTCTTTAAGGAAGTTTGCAGAAGCAACATCTCCTTTACAGAAAAGTAAGAGGTCATTCGCAAAGCTTAGATCAATGAGCTTCAAATTCTTTCATCTTGGATGTCCATGGAAATCAAAGATCAACCATAATCTTCTCAAATCTTGATGAAGGTGCTCCATGCAAAGAACAAACAAGTAAGGAGAAATTGGATCTCCTTGCCTCAACCCTCTTCTACTAAGAAATGGCTTGGTAAGAAATCCATTTATATTAATAGAAATTCTTATAGTAGAAACACACTGAATAACCAAATCAATAAAATTCCATAGGAAATTCAGAGCCTCCAAGACTTGTTTTATGAAACCCCACTCCACTAAATCATATGCCTTTTGTAAATCCACTTACAAAAATATTCTTGGGCTGTTGTTCTTTCTTGAGTAATGCTTTACAAGCTCTACTACCATAAGAACATTATCATAGAGCATTCGACCTTTTACAAAAGCAACGTAAGATGTATCAACAACCTTAGATAAAAAAACCCTGCATTATGTTAGCCAGGACCTTCACAAATATTTTATAAAATACATTGCAATATGCTATCGGTCTAAAATCTGTCACCTTATTAGTACCTGGGACTTTAGGGATCAAGGTAATGGCTATATTATTAATCTGCTTCAACAGATACCTTGATTGCCAAAACTCTTGGACAACAGACACTATATCATTGCCAATAATGACCTAAGTCCTCTTAAATAAAAGGCCATTAAACTCATATGGGCCTGGCGCCTTAAGATCTCCCATACCGAAGACTGCTTGCTTGATTTCGGTTGCTAATGGAGCATAAGTAAGAGAAGAAGCAGAATCAGTAAAGAGCAAAGGACCTTCTTTACAAATATCCAGGGAATAGGATTCTTGACCAAACAACTTCTTATAGAAAGCTACTACCTCCTCCTGGATATCTTGATTATTGGTAAGTTTCTGATTTGAGTCACTAATCAGCTTATGAATTTTGTTCTTACTACTTCTCACTCGAACATTGGTATAAAAATATTTCATGTTTTGGTCCCCCAGCTGGACATGATGGATATGAGCTTTCTGTTAAAAGTAATGCTCCTCTTCACTTGCCCGTCTATGCCATTAAATGCCTGCCTCTCTTTCTTGTTTAACAAGCTCCTCATTGAACTGGTCTAATATCATGTGCTGTTTACAATCTTTCCAAGAAAGCCATGCTTATTGAGCTTTAATTGAAACATGCCCATTGTATCTATTATACTGCCTAAGCTGTTGCTTGAGTAGTTTTAGTTTAGACACTACCTTATAGGTATAACTACCCTCAATGTGGGTGTCCCATACCTCCCTAACCATAGGCTTGAATTCATCCCTATAATCCCATAAATTAACAAATTTGAAGGGCTTCAATCTGACAGGTTGATGGTTGCAAAACTTTAGGACAAGGGGGTTGTGATCTGTAGCTAGATTATGCACACTATGCATATACACATCAGTGAAAAAAATCCAACCAATAACCATTTCCTAAAATCCTATCTAACTTAAAATAAATTCTCTGACCAGGACTTTGCTGATTACACCAAGTGAAAAGACTGCCAGTGAAAGTAATATCCTTTAAACCATACACTTGTAGGCAGTCAACAAACTCCTCAACTTCAACACTACCAAACTTTCCAACTATTTTCTCTTCAGCCTTAGACACCAGATTAAAGTCCCCAAGCACAATCCATGGCAAGATTACTTGGCTACCAAGATATATCAACCATTCCCAAAGAGTTTTTCTCTGTCGCCTAGTATTCTATGCATAGACCACTATCATACAAAAATTATACTTTAGTTGCTTATTTGTAACTAGGAAATGAATCCCTTATTCCATAGCCTCCACTAAAGTGATATCATATATATTATCATCCCACATAATCCACACACGACCATTCCTTTGGTAGGAATAGTTATGAATCCACTGCCACTGTAATCTAAGTCTTTTCCTGATTTCCTCAGCTTTATCTTATTTCATACGAGTTTCTACTAACCCTAAAATACCAAGAGCATGATTTAACACAAGGTTGCTCACTTCCTTATGTTTGAGGGTTTTATTCAACCCTCTAATATTCCATGAAGCAATACTCATAGGGCCCTAGGCATAGCACCCAAGCCACCTCCTATATCTGAATCCCCTGCTATTAATTGTTCAATAACACCTCTATCAAATTGAACTGATCTAGTTGGAGCCAAAGGGGAAGCATGAATAGGATAAATCCATGCCTTTTCTTTTTTCCTTTATTAGCCACAACATCAGGTCTTGGAATAAGGACAGATTGAGGTTCGTTACTGACAACACTACCCTGTGAAACCGGGGTGTGTACTAAGGTCTCATTTGAAACTATCACCTCCTTATCTAGTATTACTAGTTGAGGCTGAGAAGATTGTGTTTCTGTGTGCTGTGGTTGTTCTTTCCTCATTTCTGTAACAGGATCATCTAGATGGGATTGAGGAAATGATTCTGAATTTTGTTGATGGTCCTTCTTTACCCAAGTTTGTTTATAAACCTTAGCATTAGGTTTTGACCTACAATACTGAGTTTGATGACCCACCACTTCACAATGTGTACAGAAGGGAGGTTTCCATTCAAAAACTACCCTTTGCACCCATGATTTTCCATCAAGCATAAGCAACTCCACTATCTTAGGAACAGGTCTACTAACATTGACTTCCACAAGGAGTCTCAGGAATGAAATATGTTCCCTATTAGTTGTAATTGCATCAATGCAGATAGGTTTCCCAATTAGACTCCTAATTCTACTAAGTGAATTCACTACCCACAAATGAAGAGGGAGTCTGGGTAAAGTGACCCACAATGGCATAATATGCCAATCGGCTTTAGACATTTGCACTTTAGGGCTCCATTTTTATAGCATCATAGGGCGGATACCAAAAGTCTAGTATGGTCTTGCAAGGACACTCTACAAGTCCTCCATGTTTTGGAATCAAAAAAGAAAGTAACCAAAATCATGACTCAGAACTTTAGGAACCTTTGTCAATGATGACCATTGTTGGGTGACAAAACACATCATTTGAGTGTAAGAAGGGGTTGAATCCATCTCCTGAAGACGTTTCATCAGTGCTTGCTCCTTTGAAACCACAACACCATCTGGAATAGCTTTTGTGACTAGATCTACAGCTTCCTTAGTTGGCGAATTCCCTTCCTCATTTGACTAATTCAATATATGTAAAACCTTATCGCTAACCTTCTCACTATTCAGAGTACATGTGCATTCAATTGAATCTAAGGAGAGTTTCCATTTCAATTGTTTCTTTTGAGCCATTTCTGGCAATGCACAGGAATGCTCAGTCATAGCTTTTGGTTGAAGGCACATGCCGCACGTTCTTCAGAGCTCCATTCTCATATAATTTCACTTTACTGAAAGGGTGATTTATTGTGCATGCATTAGTGTATTTTTTTGGAGACTTTTTCTTAGTAAGATGTGTAACACTTTTATTTTTAGAAAAGTAATTCTCATGGCTTTTATCCTCAAATTTTAGACTTTTTCCTATGGCCTTTGGCCTTTTAGTTTTAGGTTTTCCTATAGTTTTGAGGGATATTTGATTTATAATGATCTTATGGATCATTATTTTTCTTTTTGGTGCATGATCTCTAATGATTCTTGGGTTTTTGGTGTTATCCTTAAAAAACAATATGTATTATGTGATAGATGGGCCATCTCATCTTTCTCTTTGTGAAATTTTTTTGGTGTTATCATTTAAGACTTAGTACTCTAGACTTTTGTTTCTTATTTTGTAAAATAGAAGGGGCTGCTAATTTTATCGTAAGATGGTATATTTTCTACGCTATAGGCTTCTTTTAATCCATATAGGCTTCTTTTTATCCCTATAGGGGATATACAAACTTAAGGATTAGGTTACCTTTGGTGTGACTATTTTGGCTTAACTCCATTGGTAGTGGATGACGTGTCCATCCTATGGTGGCCTATTAAGGTTCCGAGATAGGTGGAAGTTGGAGTCTCTATGCTTGCCCTTCAACCTAGATGTCCATTTGTAGTAAATTAGAAGTGCTCTTATAGTTTATTATGCTAAGTGTTTTTTTCCACTTGTTATGGGATGTTGGAGCCCATATATGAACTTACCTTATATGCCTTTATTAATTGTACCCTTGACTTTTTTTATTATGGTATAATATGTGTCAATGTATGCCTCGATGGTTATACCTTGCTGCTATTGTTTTTGCCCAAGGGTTCTATCCATTAGTGATAAGATTGAATTTCCAGGCTTGTGCTTTGGAGTTTGAATCCATACGCTCGTGGCTTATACAATTTCTTGATTGTACCTATGGCCTTTATGTCCTTATGTGATAATTTTTTAAAAGCATGATCGAGATGCCTATAGGTTTTGCCTGATTCCTCTATCCTTATTGAATTCTTGATGATTCCAAATTATACATTATTTATGTTATAGGTTGCTACCTTGAAGTTTTCCTATGTGATTAAATGTAAGAATGTATCATTTATACATCATTTTTATCATGATTTAATATTAATAGGAATGGATTTCCTAGATTTACCTTAAGGATTTGTTCTCTTTCTTTTATGTAAGATCAATTCCATTGCCAGCATGATGTTTTATATTGTGATAACATGTTTTGTATAAAGCATGCTTATGTAAGATAATTAGGTCTTACTCAGTCTGCTAGGTGTATTGATGCAACACCATTTTAGTTTGTGTAATTTCTCATGCTTAGCTTTATGGTGTTGAGAGTGTTGATTCACTAATCAGTTGAATTGGTGCTTTGTTTTAGATCCTTAAACTACGCATTCAATTTTTTTTCTCCTATTAATATTTGTTATATATTTTGATCTTGTATTTATTTTTAGTAAAGTTTTTTGAGTCTTATATTGAACTCAACTTAGGTGACAATCACGCTTGACTCTTGGGATATGAGCTTACTATTTAACCTTGCACCCGACATAGATTAGGTATTGATCGTACATCTCTTATATTTTATGCGGTGGTAACACCATACGTTTCTTATGTAGCTTCCATAAAATATCTTATTAAACAAAAAGTTGTGTTATAGGATGAATGTCCATGAAGGATTATCTTGCAAGAATCAAGAATTTGGTTGATCTCATTAGGGAGGTTGGCATAATTTTTCTAAAATAGATCATACACTAATACAAAAGTAAACATAGGAAACAAAACATATACAATTTCTTTTTATGTGGGATCATGTCGTACAAATTCTACAAGCCATAAATTGACTTATTTTAAATTAGAGTCCATTAGTTTAACTTTACTTGAGGAATTATACCAAATAGCCAACATTGAATCTAATAAGAGGCTTACTTGCTTAAACATGGATTAAAAGGTGACATAATGGTAATTATTGAAATCTTTAATCAAGAAACATGTTGGGAACATGTCATGGAAAAGGATAAGAAAATGGAGAACTTTCCATATTAGTCAGATATTAAAATTAGTTAGTTGAATAGATATTGTTTGAATCTTAATCTTATTATTTCAAAGTTCTCTTTTACTTCTTTATGTTTCAATCTTATGCATAGAATTAGGGGTGTTTATTTGTTATATTTTTAACTTGTCTTTCATGGAGGATTTATATTTGAGTTTGTTAGAACTCATATAAAAATCATGGGGCTATAACATTGATGATGACAATTGAGTACAACTTGCAAGTTTAAAAGTTCAGTTAGCTTTCTTTGTGATTTCTTTCTTGAATTTTATTTTTGTGTTATTGATTTTCAAGCTATGTATACTCAATTTTTGTGTGACTTGAGAGTGTTAATTTTTGTTTAAGTTAAGCACAATCATACCCATTTTTCATCCATCATAATCGTTCATCACTATATACAAGTTTAACCATAAATTCAACATCTTCAAACCCTAACCTTATCCCTTCTTTATACCTAATGAAATTTCCCGGTCATTAATGCCTTTGAATTTGATTATTAACCTACCATTAATACCCTATAATTATCCATCAATTTACCTTTAAAAACCTGAACTAATCGAGCTATAGTCCCTAACCCAAAATCATAAAATTCTATTACCTAGACTAAAAACCTAATCATTTAATTCACTTAATTATTCATCTAGTTTTAGTTTAATTCTTTTGTGGCTTGTTTCAATTATGTTGTTTTATCATTGTGATCTTCTAACATGCATAAGTTTTAATAAGGACAATAATTTATAAGTGGAATGCTTCATATATATGTAAGAAGTAATTTTGTATTATTTTTAAAAGGAAAACAAATTTTAAAATAAATTATGAAAATAAGTTTTAAACCAAAGAACCAAATAACTAGTATGACAAAACTAGTCTACTGGTAAAACTTGAACGTTTTTTGTTGGTTTGGATGAAACAGTTGACTAGTACATAAGAAACTAACCCACCGTTTCTATTGGGAATTCACGATCCTTGTTTTGGTTTTGTCTTAGAATAATTTTCAATCCTTCTATATTTTTAAATATATTATATGTTGATTATAAATGATTTTTAGAAAGTTTTAAACCTTCATTGCAAACTAATTTTTAGATTTAGGTTTAATCTAACATGATTCCCATTCTTTTCCCCTTCTCCTTGTTTCTCTATCCCTTTGGGTTCACCGTATATTTGTGGGAGCCCAAGATCTACCTCCCTTTGCTTCATTTTCACATGATTTTAAGACACTATACATCCTTAGTCATTAACCTACTCACTATATCCACCTTTTTCATCTATTTTCTCCTCTCTGCTCATGTGTCCAGCTTTCCTTGTTACATTGCCTTCTTGACCCTGAATTGGACCTTTTCCCTCTCATTTGTGCATAGCTAAATCCCAACAAACCCAGTTTAAATCCTTTCTTTTTCCTTGCAAGAAAAATCTCCAAGTGTTATTCCCTTCCTTTCTTTCTTAACATCTTATTTTCTCCCTTTCTTATCCTCTATATGTATTTTCCCTATTTTAAAGCTCTAAATGATTTGGTGAAATGATTTTCTTGATTCTTGATTAGGTGAGCTATGTGTATAATGATGAGTGGTCTTATTTTCTAAGAGACTTACTAAATAGGTGAATTTAGCTAAACCTCATATATGTATAATGATGTGTTATGTGTTGTGTTACTATTTTCTAGCATGATTTCCATGATTTGCATTCTATTACAAGTATGTTTTAAGTGGTCAAAAGCGTGCACATGGCTTTAGGAACACAATAAGTTTGGTTGTTTTGGATGAAAACCCATGAAGTTGAGTGTAGCATGATTCTTGAATAATTTGGTTATTTGATTGTGGATTTATGAAGTATTAATGTTATGTGTGATTTCTATAAAGTTTCATGAGTTACGCATATGTTTAGATTTTGGTTAAGAGCATGGAATACTTTGATCCTATTTTCCTTAATAGATCCAACCAACTGGACTAGGACAAAACTAGCCACTAGTTTATCAATCAACTAATTTTAACCCACTAGTCCACTAGTTCACTAGAAGTTGGTAAGTGTTTTGCACAACACTAGTTAATTAGTTAGGATTTTGACTAGCCTATTGGAGGAACCAGTTGGCTAGTTTATTTATTCTACATTATTTTCTCTCAATCTATTTTGTAGATTAGTCCACTAGTTCATAGGGCCATTGGACTTGTTTACCTAAGATTTTGGTGTAAGTTTTTAAGGTTGACCTTAGGTGTCAACTTCCTTACTTTGCCTTTGACTTCTTTCTAATCATGATTAAAATGGGAGTAATTGGCTTAGGTGTGAATGTATGATATGAGATTAAGTGTTGGTCTTGCATAAGATATCATTATTTAAAGTGTAAGATAATGGAAAAGTTATGATTACTATCTATATTGGGTTAACTTATGGTTGTTTCCACCTTATATTAGGTTAAATTATGGATTAGGTGTGAATGTATGATATGCTAGCTATTGATATTTGGTCAATTAGGAATTTTAGTCCACTCTATATTATGATATGTTGACTATCTATATTGGGTTAGCTAGTGGTTTTATTTCACCCTATCTGAAGCCGTGTTAGCTATTTATATTAAGTTAGCTATTGGTTTTAACCCACCTTATTTGTGAGTTGTGTTAGCTATCTATATTTGGTTAGCTGGTGGTTTTACTCCACCTTATCTTGAATTTTATTGGCTATCTATATTAGGTTAGATGGTGGTTCTAGTATACTTTACCTTTTAGTTATGTTAACTATCTATATTGAGTTAGCTGTGGTTTTAGTCCACCTTTACTTAAGACGTGCTAATCATCTTTATTATATTAGTTTGTGATAGAAAATCTAATGATTTGAGCATGTGATTTGGTTAAAGTGTTTTATATGTGTTGAGTATGAAATAATAAGTTGTTTGAGTATTTGTGATAGCATGTTGTATATACACATGATTGACTACTTTCCTATAATGCCTTGTGTGATACATTTTTCCTCTATAAGAGAGGCCTTGTTTGCTTAGTACATCGACATACTCATACTACACTTGTAGGTGAATTATTGCAGAAACCTGATGACTATGACATTAATCTGTATGTCGATGAGCTTGGGCAAGAGTGACAGTATTTTGGGGTTGGGACTTAGAGTAGAAGATATCTATTGGTGCCTTCTAGATATTTTAGACTCTTGGATCCTATTTTCCTTTTGGGTTGTATCCTTTTAGGAGTTAATCTCCATGAATTATCTCTTTATATTATTATTACTACAATTTTTCTCTATTTCGTGACTTGTTCGTGAGCTATTTTTGTCTTACCCTTAGCATTAGAAAGGAACGGATACCAAAATCATGTTATAGGTGGTGGTAACTCCCAAGTATTTTTTTTCACTTCCACAAATCCATGGTTTTAAATAAAAAAAAATTAGCTTCAAATTTAGTGTGTTACAACAAGTTACCATATAAAAAAATGACCAAGATGAAAAAAGGTGGAAGAAATAGATGACTATTAGAGAATTACAACCATTTTCTACATTGTAAACATAATAGGGAAGGATATAGACAACTATTGTAACTCAAATTTACCATATATACCATAGTAGTATTGTTTTCATTTTCAAAATTTTAAGATATAGATGGCGATTCTAGGGTGCAACCGTCATCTATATCTTAACATGATATTTTTTTAATTAATTTTTACCCTGTATACTTTAGCATGAATTTTTTTTAACATTCTGCACCTTTAACCTAGTGAACTTTTCCCTTTAAATTCTCACAAACACTCATAAAGAACCACCACATAAAGTGCTTCTTCCCCAAATCCTTCCACCTTTCATCCATCTCTTTCTTCTTCTCCATTAGCCACCTATATTTCCACCACATGCCATCCTTCTTATTCTTCTCTTTAATTCATTGATTCTTTAGCATATTCACATTTTTCATCTTTTTTCTTCATAAATGTTGCTCTTATATTATTAATGTTTCTCCTCACATTTTCATAAACATAAAGAACTTGAATGCTATATGTTTCATTATATATTATTAGAAGCTCTTTGGTATCATTGTTGTATATATTATTTTTTATAAATTATTTAAAATCTTTCAGTGGGCCTTACTTTTAACTTGGTTTGTCTATTTTGGATGAATTTTTTTTCATTTCAAGATTTTTTCAAGATCTATGTGTTAAATCAACTGATATGGCTTTTGACACTTCTAGAGTCATAATACACTATTTTGATGTTTAAAATGATGTTTTTATATTTTGCGTTCTAATTTTTTTTTGTGATAATTTGGTAGTAAAACATATATGCATGTGTAATTTTATAGAAGTAGCATATTCTTTTATAATAAAAATAAGAGCTTAGGAGTTAGATGTATTCATAACAGTCTTCTATTATAGACAGAAAAAGTGTCGTGATAATGGAATGCATTTATAAAATTCTTTTATATTAGTTTATAGGATGCCATGGTAGTTGAATATATTTATAATTGCCTTAGAGTGATGTAGATGAATGTTGTATGCCATGGTTGTTGAAAATATATCTTATTTGCAAATGACTTATATATGTGATTAGATTTTATGTTAATATGTATGCTTATTTATTTATTTGATGATTTCATGCAGGTATGACATTTGATGTTCATAATGACATTTATATATGTGATTAGATTTGATGTTAATATGTATCACCAATCCATTCAAAATTTCATCCATTGCATTAGCCTCTACCCTTGGGTAGATAAAATAAACTTCAATTAAGTTGTTGATGGTCAAGGACATTAGCTACTTTCATCAAACAGATAGAGTAGGCTTTGGTTATATTGCCAATGGTAAGAACTATCCTAATAAAAAAAAATTACATTTTGAAAGGTTGATGATCGTCATTGACTCATTCATATGGTAATAGACACAATACAAATAAAATTATACATAAAATATTGTCATATATTTAGAATATAAAGTTATAGAAAAAGCCACTGGGAATCACAGCTTAAATTACAAAGAAAATACTGTTGGGAAAAATAAAAAATGTTACAAAGAAAAGATTGTCAAACAATATATATATATATATATATATATATATATATATATATATATATATATATATATATATATATAGTATCAAGTAATGGTAGTCCAACTCATTTCTATAAGGTTCGTCGGATTGTCTTGTTGAGAGGAAAAGGCAAAACTATGCACATCCCAATAGTTTTCATAGTATTTAAATTTTGAATTTTGATAAAAAAAAAGTTAATACCAAGATGAGGCTCTCTAAATAAGCCTAATCTATTTTACCCCAATCTGTTTAAGTTGAAGGACAAGCCTTTAAATAGGGGTCATACGATCCCTTCAATAGTTATTCTAAAAGGAACAAGTTCTTGGGTCATTGAAAGCCATTTATTTTGATACTGCTATTTTACATAAAAAAAAGGTAAGGATTGAGGCTTTAATGTGACATTCCATATTCTCTAAAGGCAAGAATACAGAGAGGATTCTAATGGTAATGGATATAAATTCTTCATCTTCCCAGTAAAAAATGAGGTAATTTTGGTCGTCCCATATCACTATATGTATATACCTTCCACTTAATATTCTTCCTCTTCCTTTAACTTTTGCTTTATATCCTCAAACTTGAGGCCTTCATATCTCCATTTGCATCCTTTGTTAGGGAACCGTCCAAAACACTATCATTTTTAACCCAAAGATATTATCACAAATCTTCCTACTATTGTTGTAAGTAGAAGAATTAAATATCATGAGCTTCTTGATGGCAACCACATTTGCAAAGTTTGTGTCACCACCACTCCAACAGCTAACCTTTTCGATTATTCAGGTAAATTCCCCACTCTTTTGAAATATCTTTTTCTCGATCATATTTAAATACATCTATTAGACCTTAAATTTCTCCTTCCCCTTTTTCATCTTCAATGGTCTAGTCAATAACAAATTGCTTATTCCCTTCACCTCTTTCTAATCCTCCCCTTTATGTCAATATGTGTGACCCTTCCTCATTTGAATCATACACTCTCCTTTCGAGAAACATTACTAAAGCTCAACTTCAGAACTTTTGAATGAAGTATTCTATTCCTTTTTCTTTTACTTTAATTGTGCCAACCTCCTCGTGCAGAGCTAATAAATCGTTGGATAGGTGCATAGCTTTATATGTTTAGGCACTTTATGGTGGCATTCAATTTCTCTTAGGTGATTCTAAGGGTTGGGAATCATCTAATTGGGATTAGCCTAACCTAAATGTTAGAGAGTGCCCATTTTTTTAATATAGATTTGGAAGCTTGCATGGATAAATTTGAGAAGTTTTTGAAGTATCGGCTCATCATAAATAACAATGAACTCACAAACAGTCCCATCATCATAAGGAAGATAGGGTTAATTTCTGACATTGGTAAGTAACATGTCATCCTTTCATCATTATCATTCTTTCAATGATTTAATCTATATGTCACCTAAAGAAATCATCATACTTAATATTTTTACAAAGTGTAATGCATGGACCAATTAGCAACAACCTTTTACCCCCAATTTGTCTAAGAGTATAAATAATTCCCACCATCTATCCTCCAAGTGGAACATCAATTGTTCCTCTGGGCCGCCAGGCCACGGCCTGCTGCCCTTCGTCCTTGTACTTGGGCCACTAGCCCACTCTCTTCCTCCTCTATTTCCCTACGTATGCAGCCCGCTCCTTTTCTTTCCTTTTCCTTCCTTCTCCCCGCGACCAGCCTAACCCAGCCTTCTTCCTTTCCTTTTCTTTCCTTCCCTCCCCAACCGAGCCAGCCCACACACATTTTCTTTCCCATGCCTAGCCGGACCCTCCTTCCCTCGACGCCATACCTAACCACCTCTGCCATGCCCAACCACCTCTCCTTGCCACCACCTACCTCCCTGCTATCTCCCTCTCTCTCCCCCATCCTTTTCTTCCCCATTTCGGGCCCAACCGACCCTACACCCCCCGCACACATGCCTTTTCTTTTCTTTTCTTCCTTTCCCTCTCCCTGCCACCTGACTACCCTTGCCACCCCACTACCCCTACCACCCTACTACCGCCCCGACTAGCCACCTACTCCCCCTTTCTCTCCCTTTCCTGTCCCCATTTTTCGAGCCTTCTTCCTTCCCCTGATCCCTTTCTCTCCCTTCCTTCTCCTTTCATTTCTGTTACCTTGTTTTTGCTCCACTGCCCCGTTCTGCTGCTGCCACCACCTCACCAGCCACCTACACCACCTTTTGCCACCCCCTGCACCACCAAGCCACCTTGTAGTCCCTTCTTCCTCCCTCTTCTTTTTCCTCCTTCTAGAAACCGCCCTACACCTCCTCCTTCCACCACCGTCCCGTCGCCTCTGTCACCACTTGAGCCACCAAACCCATCCCTGCAACCTCCCCTACCACCCCCACACCTCCTTTGGCTAAAACTACACTTGCAACACCTCATTTTCCTCCTCCTTTTTCCTTCCTTCTCAGCCCCCTCCACCTCAGCAGTCACCTTCGCAGCCTCACTGCCGCCACCGCCGCCACCGCCGCCACCGCTGCCACCCTTGGCCGCCAACAACCTATCCCTGACCACCACCTACACTCCCTCTTCACCTCTGCACCCTTCTCTTGCCCTAAATCCTCCCCCACCTACCCTCTTTCCTAGCCCCAAAACCCTAACTGGAGATCGACTCCCTCTTCCTCCCCTTATGCCATTTCAAGCCCTTTTCCCTCTTGTTTTACATGCAACTCATGTTGCATGAGTAGTATGATTTGCTACATGCCTTGTTATAATTTGGTTAATAAGTTTTAAGGTATAATAATATGTAAGTTAAGTATTTCATTAATTAAGTTTTATAAAGTCTTATGCTTTGGTTTTCTTATTTCTAATATGATAAGTATTGATATTATTTTTAGGTATTAGTTTTGCTAATCAAAGCTTGAATATTTAATCGAGATACCGGTAAGGTTCAATTTTTGTGGGAATTAAGGTAATCGTTAAACCCCACTTAAACGCATGGATAAACGTATGCTAGCACATTAGGGCTTTGATATGTTATTATGCATGATATATATTGTTTAATATATTGTATGTAGTTGCTTATATTGATTGTTAAAAAGGAAAGCATGTTAGTTTATGTGCCATGTGTGGAAATATTGCTTAAGGAAAGAGTTTGGTTCTTAATGAAAATGTTAAGTACTTATCCATGATATATTATGTTATTGTGACCATTAATGCATGAATAATATTATTGTGATCCCTAGGGGTATTTTAGTAATATGTCTTGTGCAAGAGTGTGGCCTAATATGTATGCGTGCTAATGAGTATTATGCTGAAATATAATAGTTGTTGGAGTTGGATAATGAGATTGGAGTATTAATATTAATATTCATGTAGTGATAATAATTTAATAAAAGTGGTGTAATAAGGGGGCAAAATGGTAATTTTATAAGTAAAAGAGTATTATGGTAATTTTGGAAGCAAGGGTAGAATGATAATTTGTAAGTAAAAGGGTATTATGGTCACTTTGGAACTAAAGGGTAAAATGGTAATTTGAAAGCAAAAGGACTATTATGGTAATTTTGGAAGTAAAGGGTAAAATGGTAATTTTGAAAGTAAAGGGAAAATTGGTAATTATGATAATGGAGAAGGGCAATATGGTAATTGTGATAATGGAGAAGGAAAATTTGGTAATTTAACCAATTAAAGGGCAATTTGGTAATTATGATAATGGAGAAGGGTAATTTGATCAACTAAAGGACAATTTGGTAATTATAACCAAAGAGAAGGGCAATTTGGTAATCTAACCAACCAAATGGAAATATGATAAGTGTAACTATTATGAAGGGTGATTGGAGACCTAATAACTGTGGGAGATAACTTGGTAACCTAAACCGAGTAAGGGGTAATTTGGTAATTATGTAATAAGGAGAGTAATATGATAAATTGGTAAGTAATGAAGGGATGACTTAATAATTATGCAAGAAAGGAGTAAATTAGTAAACTGTATCAAATAGGAAGATAATAATATTTGACAATTTGTAAGTATCATGAGAATGAATCCTAAATCAAAATTGGATGAGATTATAATGGCCTTAATGATTCCTCTATGTTATCTTCGATAATCGTATAAATAAGAAATACCTAATGATATTAGAACGATTGAAAGTGAAGAAGTATCTGATTGTTGTGATTTTTGTGATCACCTTAATTAGACACTAATACTTAAAGTGAAAGACTTCGAGATTGGGAATGGTGGCTCTTTAGGGATCGCTACCCTAAAGACGTGGTTTAGCCTACAGTTATTCTGGTATTTGATGGTGTGCCTTTGTGCCCCAGCCAGACCCTATATCTTATTCTATTTAGCTCTACGGACCTACTTAGGGGGTATGCATACTTATGGATTAGGGGTCCTTATCGGTAAGGTACTGAGTTAGCTGTATGTATCAGTATGACTAGGGTACCTTTGCGTCCTTGGGTTGATAGTTGAAGGGTACTGAGTAGCTTGTATGTACCTTTGTGTCCTAGGATCTTGACCTCCCGTCCGAGGTAAATAAATGGAATTGTTGTGATGATGAAAAGGGGAAAAACACTAATCGTGAAAGTGAAAGACTAATGAGTCGTTCCAGTTGATTATGATTATGAGCATTGGTCCACCAGATATAATAGTGGCCCATGAGCGTGTTGCCCTAGAAGATGTTTATGAGTACCAATCCACCGAATATAATAGTGGTCCAGGAGGGTATTACCCTATATGATGATTACATGTATTCTGGTCCACCGGCTATAATAGTGGGGGATCCTGAGCTCAATAAATCCAATATGGTTGTTAATAAATCATGAAAAATACTAATCACTTATAGTGGAACACCATGTGAGTCGAGGCCAGATCGGTCCACCAGCGAATAATAGTGGCCAGGAGCATTCTGCCCTAGAGACCGGTCTACCGACAATAATAGTGGTCAGGATCCTTTAGCTTAATGAATGAAATATTTTTTTGGTACTTTCATCTTACCAGGTGTGTTTGTCTTCAATGCTTGACAAGCTTGGTAAGTGCTTAGCACTTGGATAATTTACTCTTTATGAGAGGGATTATGGCTTTCATTACTATCTCTTTTACCACTACCTATTTGTGAGAGGGCTTACAACTTTTATAACTGCCTCTTTGTTAATGGGCTTACATATTTGACATCAAAATTTTGTATGACTAGATTAAATAGTTACTACAGAAGACATAGTGTGGAAACATTAACATATATATAATCAAAAGAAAAAAAATTATTCCTTTACCTGAAAACATGAACACAAATTAAATCCTTGTTTGGCTTCTTGCCATCTAATTGTTCGAGGGTACTTCTTACTTCTATTGCATATCACTATCATGCAAATCTTTTATAGCCTCAAACTTCTCCCTATCCTCCATTAATTGAGAGTCACATTAATAATCCAACTATGAAAATTTGTAGTGGTTTTTTTGAGGGATGATAATCTTAATATCATGTTATATGATGATGAGAAATCCATTACAAAGTCCATTTTAATGTTCTTGAAAACCCTTGACTTACCAACCGTTAAGGTGAGTTCAACCATTCTATTTGATTTTATTATATCAATAGTGAATCCTATTAAGGGTGAATTTTTATTTATCAAACATCCTTTAGGTAATTTTAGTTCCTTATAGGATTCCTCAAAAATAACATCCACAACATTTTTTGGGTCTATGAGAACCCTTTTCATTGCTTAATTTGCAATTTGCACTTTAATGACCAAAGGAACATCATGGCATTCCACTATACATGGCCCTTTATCCTTTACTATAAAACTAACTTCCCATTCACCCATTCTCACTCTCTAATTCATCTCAATTAATTCAGCTCTTTGAATGTTTACCTTTAGGGCCGCATTACTTTCTTCTGCAAAGGAATCTCCCCTACAGTAGTATGTATAAACTTTTGAGGTTTTGTGGCATGAGAAGGTGGAGTAATTTGTTGAGTTGACGTTATTTCTTACCTAGCCAATGGTGTGTGCGCGTATCTTTTCAAATGACCTTTACATGCTAATCTTCTACAACATCCCTTAATGATCGACACTGCTCTATAGTGTATGCATGTTCTTCATGGTAGGAACAAAATTTGTTATTATTTATAAGCTTCTTGTGAGCTTTTATAGAAAAGGGCCTGGGAAATATTTGTATGCCATTTTCCACATTATATATATGCGAGAGGTTGTCCATGAGTGGTGTATATTTCTTAAATCTACTAAGTTGAGTTTGTTGAGATGATGGTTGTATCGGTGACCTTAGATCTTCATGGTTCTATTCTAGTCCTTACACCTCTTTGTCTAGTCTCTATCCTAATATTGAGGACGTATCTATCCCTTTGGTCTCTAGCTACATTGCCTTACTCATCTTTTTAACATCTATTATTTCTTACACATCCTTTCTTATAGAAGTGTATGATTTGTGTTAGATAGGTAAAAAATTTCCACTAAATATTTATTGGTTAAACCTCTAAGAAGAGAAGATCTGACAAAACCATTATCTAACTCATCCATTTGTTAGACTTCTTTATCAAATTTATTCAAGAATGACTGAATATATTTTTTCACATGATGGCAGAGTCCCATCAAGTAGGAAGAGTCCCTTTTAGTCCATCAAAAAGCATCAAATTATTCAATGAAAGCCTTTTTGAGATAGGAGAATGATTTTATTAATTCATCTTTGAGTTTTCCAAGCCATCTCAAGGTTGGTCTTTTTAATTTTTTTAGGAATATCTTACATAACATCTCTTCTCTTACCCCAGCTAACAACATAATGTTCTGAATAAATTTAAATAGTTCTCTTGATTCGTAGAGCCATTAAACAATTAGAAATTGGAATTTTTATTCTTTGTGTCAAACTTTCATATATGTATTTTCAAAAGGGTGTTTTCCATATGAAATCATCACCAATATCTTTCTTATGCCTTATAGCCTCTAATGCCTCTTGCACCCTCTAATATATAATTTTTTTATAGATTCTTCCTCACCTCTAGTTTGCTGACAACCATTATGTTCTTGATTTTATTCCTTATTCCAGCTTGTTTGACAGAAATCATGTCTTCAAATTTCTTCTTTATATCTGCTAGTCCAATGGACATCATACCTTCTATTATGGCATTAGTGTGTTTAATATCCTCGGACTTCATTGCTTCAACTTAAACACCCTTCCCTTTTGCTTTATCTCAAAGGACTAAGGGACTATTGACATCTATTACTTCTCATTCTTTTTCCTTGTGTATCCTCCCTTAAATCACCCCTTCCTTTTGGAAGATGTAGCTATGAAGCCTAATCCTTGGCTCCCCATCTAGTAGGTGTAGAGCCTTGACTAGAGTTTCTTATGGAGTAGGTTGCAAGGATGTATCATGATGATCTTGATCTATAGAGTGTGGAGGTTGGATGGAGGTTTGTGCTAGATGATCTAGCATATCCAAAACCAATTCTTGAATGGATGCTCAATGATCAACATTAACAACTTGTAGTAGAGAGATAGTGATTAGATTCTCCTCCCTATAAGGGTCAATGGTACCAAGATCGAATAGATTAGAATGTTAGATGGGAGATATAGCCTTTTGTTTAGGTCCCCACAATGCCTCCTACTATTGGTGATATGTGAACTAAGGGGCTCTTAAGAAATTAAAGGGGAGTTAAGTAACTAAGGAATGTCGAGGGGAAAATTCAGAGGAAATAGGAGAAAGAAAAAGTAAAAGGGTCGTATTATGATATTTAGATCTCCAAAATGGGTAAAAGAACCTACATATATATAGGTAGAATGGAGGAGGAAGGGAGGAAAATATTGTGTGCATGTGGACAATAAACTACCCTTATGCAGTGTAGAAGACCGACCCATTGTGGAATTGGGAAGGCTGTCAGTCTAAATCTAGTTTAAAGGGGAGATGAGTGCAAGGTTTTTTGGCTGATCCTTGTCCTTTGGGTTGGCACACCTAAGGCCCAGTAATATTAGTTTGAGAAATACCTATATAAATGAATATTTAGAGAGAAAGGTAAAGAAAAAAGATGAAGAGTTTACATAAAATAATTTATAAGAATGCAATTCATATGTTGATGAAAGGCTTGGGAATGCATAGCTTAGACATTGAATGGTATACAATCTCATTGTTTCTAGAGAAAGTGATATAGAAAACATTAGTGAGAAAAAATTCTTTAGTCCCTATTTAAAGGGAACACTATGTAATTTTTGTTGAAGACATACCTTTTTTTATCTATATTAATATTTCATTTCTCATGTGTGTGTGCTCATGGTAGAGCTTTTTCTAAGCCCATGAGAAATGAATAGGTCAAGATAGATAATAAAAAAACATAAGTAGTTGTTTAAACTCACTAGGAGACCTAATGCTATGAATTAATTTATTTAGTTAATTTTTTATATGTGATCAATGCTTATGAGTTAATTTTAATATAAATCAATTGGTGTTATAATAAAAAATTAATAACTTGTGTTAAGATGCACACCATTGATGCTTGTGTATCATTTGAATATATACAAGTTTCTATGTGTAGGGAATCATATATGATGTAGGTGGAAAGAGTAGATTTTTTAAATAAAAAAATGGCTATAGACAACAATTTTAAGTCAAAACCTGCATCTAAACTAAAAAAAATTAAAATGGAGGAAAGAATAGATGATGGTTATTAGATAAAAAAGACCATCTATATGGTCATTTCCAACTAAAATCATCATCTAATCCATCCCAAAAAAAAAAATTAAAGGAAGATTACACGGTAGGTTTAGCCTATAACCCTCACCAATATTTGCAACACCCCTAACTTTACCACTTAAAAAATTTTATTTTGTAAAAGCATTAATTACCAAATTAATGGGTGTTACCTCTACACTTAGCATAAGTCTAGCTCCTTCACCTTTCTTATGCCAATTGATAAGGTTGAAACAAATCATAACCAACATAAAACAATGGATATGGGAGATAATACATAAATATGAGTTAATGATAATATACTCCATTACAACAACAAAAATAAATATATACCAAAGGTCATAAGAGTTCAAAGGAAAACTGATAACATCAAAACATGTACCTATAGGTACAAAATAAGTTTATCTTAATTCTTAGACTCGTAAGCTCATTCCAAAAATGGGATTTCTTCCCAAGGTGTCCACTTATAATGGTCACTATAATACACTCTAAGCCATTCTATTCCCTACACATAGTCATCTACAAAAGTAGTATTAGTATGACTTCCTCGCATTGATTAAATCACAATACCTCACTAGAGGTAGCATACCCACAGCGCACATAATCACACAATAAAAAAAATCTTGCTTAGGAGAAATAGCATAAGGCATAACAATATGAAATAATCATAGGATAATGTATACAACATAACAAATCATCTTCAATAGTCAATCATACACAGTCAACTCACATAATCACAATGTACACATTAGCCATATCTGACCAATCAATCCCAAACATCAAGGTAGGGCACTAAAGCAACTACCACACCCACAATCCAAATTAATTCCAAATTCAACATTAGGGCATAGAGGCAACTATTGAACCAAAAAATCCAAATCAATTCCTTTACATATACTTACACAATAATTACTTTCATTTTAATTACTTGAGGGAGATATAATCAGCCTAGGGGCATTGATTGATTCTAATGTTAGTAGGATTCTAACCGTAAACATTCTTAACATGCTTGTGCATAATCGATACCATCTCATGAGTGATTAAATTTACTTAAATACAAGCTTACACAAAAAAAAAACTGCCTTCTCCATGGTCCTTAAGGATTACTACAGAAGTTAACACCTTATAACACAAGTAATATCATTTAATATAACACAGTAGTAACATAAAATTAAATAAACCAACTCAAGAGTAACTAAATAACCAAAACAAGGAAGGGAATTGGTGGAGGCTATCATAAGATAGAGGTGAGCTACAATGTGTGGTTGGTTATTGCTATGGGTAAACCGCTAGGGAGAACTAGTGTAAAGGGAAGGATATGGAAGACAAGGATGCAAAAAGGTGGGAAATATTGGCACAAATGGAAAAGGCCAAAGGGGAAGGGTTCAATGCTTTTTTCTGAAGGTGAAGTGGGTGATCAGTCAATTTGGGGGAGCGAGTTAGGGTGTTCTTAATGAGATTGTGCATTGGTTGGGGGTGGTTTCATAAATAGTGGATGAAAGTGGGGGTGAGGGAGTAATGGAGGTGGTTGTAGCTATGGGAAGGGAGTGGTGATGGTTTGCGTTGCTAGCTAAAAATGGTGGAAAACCCAACATATGACATAGAGAATGATGGAGAGTTAGGAAGTTTTCTTGCTTGAGGGAGCTTGGGGGAAGGAAACAAGTACTCATGCTTCTCTTAGGGTTGATACGCAACACAAAAAATGGGAGGATGGATACTTAAATGGAGGGTGAAGTGAAGGGAAAGGTTAAGAAAAACATGGGGAGAGGGAGACGTGCAGGAGGTAGGGTGGTATGGTGTAGAGGAAGGTCACGATGGGTAGAGGGAGAAGGGTATGGCCACAAGCTTGTATAGTTTAGGGTAATAAATTAGGAAGATTAACTGGGGTAAAACATCCTTTTACCGAGAGTAGGATTACCTAATATCCGTTGAAGTATAAACTAGGATAAATTCTAAGAACCTAATTTTTGTTAAATTTTAACCTAATTAAATTTATATCTAATATATTATAATAATATGCATATTAATCATATATTTATTACAAAACATCCTACCATAATTATTATATCTAAATGCACATAATTACCGATTTACAATAAGGGTTTCTAAAAATAGGGTGTTACATGACTACCTCCTTGAAATAAACTTCATCCCCAAAGTTAAACAAAATAGAATTAGCTCACTACAACCTTTGGGTGGTTCTCAAACAATTTTTCTATGAGATAGGGCTCACTACCCCCTTACAATAACTAAACCCTAATCAAGCACATAACTAACATATAAACATGCATCGAACCAACAATAATAAATCACACATATGTATGCACAATTAACTAAGAACTCTAAACATTCAAAAGAACAAAGGTATACTAGCAGTGGTATCTACAAATCCATGAGTCTGTGCATCATTGATCACATTCAGACTGTTGACCATTGGACCTCCTCAGGTACCTCCATTACTCGAAGGCTAACCTAGATTACTATGTGGGTTGGGATGAGGAGCAGGTCCCTTACCCTTAAAACCTACAATTTGGATGCTTCCAGTAAGTTTAAGAGTCACTAGGGAAGATTGTTGCCCATAGGTGGTTCTACCACCAAAATTGTACCTGATGATGCTAAACTCCATCTCCAGAAGAGTAACACTCAAAGCCTTAGTGGCCCATCTTCCCACACTTCTGGCATTTTAATGTCCTACCCTTACACCCCTTGCCTGGATGGTTCCCTCAACAAATCTTTTAGTGATAGTCTCTTTGGGGTCGATTATATCCAAAATATGCTCTAGAAAACTAAGATGAGTGACCACCTCTAGGTCAGCTCTATTGAACACTCTTATCACCTTTGTGACACTAGAAACTCTCTACTGGCCTCTTAGTTCCACTAAAGGCCTTCTTTACCTCCTAAATCCTTCCTAGGGCACAATCCCTCTTGTACACTGTTTGTGCATTAGTCATGGCCTCTCATACAAATAGTTTCTAAGTGTGTAGATCCAAACCATGCTCAAAGTAATGAGAAACCATCTCCTCATAACCAGTTATCTCTGGCACAAAAGTAACAAGCTCCAATAACTTGTTGAAGTAGTCCTCAACCAAAATGGTTCCCTACTAAAGGGTTAGAAACTCGACAAGCTTTACATGAAGCATGTGTAAAAGGTATTATCATGCTCTCAAAGCTGCCAAAAACTTTCCTAAGTGTCTAATGGCTCAAGAACTTGCATCTGGTATCCTCTCCACTACTCATCACCCTTTCATTGCAAGTATAATGTACCAACATCTAGCTTCTTTCTATCTGGGCAATTAAAAGCCCTAAATATCTTCTCTAGATCCTTAATATATATTTCCAACATAGTTGGATCCTCGACTCCTTTAAAAATAGACATGTGATGAAACCTAACCTCTCTAAGCTAGTTCTCAACCTGAACAGGTGCTAAAGGTGATGGCTGAGGTTGAGGCTCTACCACTCTCTCAGCTACAGTGATAAACAATTCTTCCATACGTGCAAGATTTAATTTTTGAGCCATAGTGCTAAAGGTAAAGAAATGGATAGGGCAACAACCCTAGCAAATACAATTGAAGGCCACTTGTCAGCATACCTCATAAAAAAATGTTATCGTGTAGAGAAACCATAAAAATATTGTATAAAAAGATCTTACTCTTCTTTCTTATGATAATTTGTCTCAACACTAATGGCATGATGCTTTTTCTAGTGTCATATTTCTTATAAACAAACTACCATCAAAGGTATATTATGGCTAGACTCCTCATGAGGTTCTATTTAACTCCAAACCTAATTATCAATTCCTAAACGCCTTTGGATATTTGTGCATTCCTTATGTCAGACTTTATTATTCTCACAAAATGGAATATAGATCCACTCCTTATACTTTTCTTGGTTATGTTCCTCTTCCTAAAGGCTACACATGTCTTAACAAGAATAGAAGAGTGTTTACTTCTAGAGATGTTATTTTTGGTGAGTTAAAGTGCCTATTCAAGTCTCAAGGAAAGGTTATTATGGGTGTTACCAATGAATTCATCTTCTATTTTTTGTATACCAATTATTAAAGATACACAAGGTGTATCTTCTTATGATTTTATCTTACACCCTTAACTAGATTTTTTTTGTTAGGCCCAGCTTATCTTGTGATGATGTTCACTTTAAAAGATTTTTTAAGGCTAAATTAATTACTTGGCATAGAAGTTGTCAACTCAAAGTAGGGTCTTCATATTTCTTAGAAATAATATGTTTATCCATTTAAAAGTAGAGTAAATTATAATCAAAATTGACATAAAACATTAGCAAAAGTTTTGTCATGGTCATTTTCTATTTCCCCTCCCATATCTCAATCTCACCCTCTCCATTATACCGGCAATGATGGTTCTCTATCTCTAATTCATCTATATCATCTAGTTCTTCATTGACAGAACATCATCACTCACCAGCCGCTACACTTAGTCCACCAACAAGCACCACACCAAATTATCTATTTGAGTTTGATCTCTTAGTGTAACCTAGTACTAATATTTTATGGTAATCTTTCTCCACCTCTAATCTCTATTTTTGTTTTGATTTATCAATTATTGAAAAGTTTTCACCAAATCTTTTAATTTTTGTAGTGAATTTTTTTCTATAGCTTATTCATTCAATTTTAATAGTGAATTTTGTTATATTATTGCACTAATTATGTTTGATGTTGTTTATTATTTTTCACTCTACTACTTGTAGTTCAAAATGGCATTTTTGGGTGGTCTAAATGCCTATAATTGTTTATTGAAATGTTCATAGGACTTTACTAGGGATTTTGGACCGATAGTGGTTGGTTTTGCCGTTTAATGTCTTTAATGGCCTAAGATGTTTGTAGTTTTTGGTAGAGTTGATAGTGATGACTAAATTAGTATAGGGAGAGTATTTTGACTCTATTTGTTTCATCAATGGAGATTGTTATTTCATAAGAGATGCCGTACTTTTCATGTTATTTTGCTAATGGAATTAGTATAATCTGATATGATTGAGGATATTTTTTGTCTATTGTGCACCTAGTGAGAATCCCTGATGCTTTTGTAAATGGAAGTTCAAACAAGTCTTAGTTATGTGTCATCCTATGATGAATGAGAAAGTACTATTATTAGGGATTATTGTCATAACAATATCACGATTTCTTTTTCTTTCGGTGATGATGGCCTATAATTTGGTGACCTTGTATTCCTTCCTAACAATATATATCTTACGATGGTCCATAGAGAATGTAACGATGAATTACTATATTTTATTAGTAGTGTCCCTAATTATTTTGAAGCAATAATGCTTTAAACTTACCCTTGCCTTGTCTCACTTCTTGGTATTGATATATATAAACTAGATGTGAGATGACATGACTAAAAGATCAAGTGAACCACAACGTTATATACTTATTCGTTTTTTACCTTGTGTTAAATAGGTGATGTGTTATCGGTTGAATAAAGAATAATGCAAGATATAATGGTCTGAATTGCTAAGGCCTAGTCTAATGAAAGAAAAAGAGTTTCGTTTAATAATAAAGATATGATGAATTTCTTTAGTGAAAATGGGATTCCGATGTAAATGCTCCTAGAATATAGGATACCAAGAGTTTAAAGTTAAGGTGATAGATTGTTGAATGGACGTAACTAGATGCAGCGTGCCTTTAGTTGATTAGAGAATAATGGGGGAATGAGATAAATAAAGTAGAACAGTGAAACTATTAAACCCTTTCGGCAACTGATTTTCTAATATGATCTAGTATATCTGTTAAATGTTACATGATGTGCCTATATGCTTAAGTGAACCATAATGGTGCGTCTTTATTCTTCTATTGTCTTCTATTGAATTAGTGATATGCTATCTATTGAATAAAGAGGAATATGAAATATAATGGCTTGAATTGCGAAGGCCTTGTTCCAGCAAAGCAAAAGTGTTTCAATTAATAGTAAAAGCATAATTAATTTCTTTAGTGAAAAGGGGATTCTAATTCAAATACTCTTAGAATATAGGATGCTAAGAAACTAAATGTAAGATGATAGATTGCGGAATGGATATAATTTGATACAATATAGCTTTAGTTAGTTAGAAAATAATGGAATCATGCGATGAAGAAAATAGAAAAGTTGGAGTATAAGGTTATGCTTTTCTCACTTTATTTTTCTAATTTAATATCATATGTTAGTGCTAATTTGATATGATTTAATATAATTTGTACTAATGCGACTAAAAATTATTGTATGAACAACAACAACAACAACAATAATATAATTACATTATTAATTAAAATTATTGTGAATATAGTAAAATTAGTCATAATTAATTATATTAAACAATTATGTTAAATATATGAATAATGATTATTGTTAAAATAAATATATTCATAAGTATCATATTATTAATAATATTCATTATTATTATTATTATTATTATTATCATCGTCGTCGTCGTCGTCGTCGTCGTTGTCGTCATTATTATGATAAATGTATTAATAATTATAGTAAATAAGATTATATGAATATGAATATGTATATTATTGTTGATAATTATAATTAATTCAATACATGTAATAATATTGATAGTTTTATTCATATTAATAATTATTTGATAATAATTATAATTATTAAAATTTTATTAATAACAACAATTATAATAATTAAAGAAATAATAAATAAATACATAAATGAAATTATATTTCATAATTATAACTATAATACTTATATTAAAATTATTATAATCATATATTAATAATTATCAAAAAAATAATTATTATTATAAAACTAATGATGAAAATAATTATCTAGATGATTATTATAATACTTTTATTGATAATTACATTACTAATAATTAAATTCATAATTGTAATTATATTAATTATGTTTAATTATAATTATAATCATAATAATTATTATAATTTGTTTATTGATAGGTTTTATATTAAAAAGCATAATAGTAGTAGTAGTAGTAGTAGTAGTAGTAGTAGTAGTAGTAATTTTTTTATTTAATTATTATAAATAATAATAGCAATAATAAAATTTGTTATGATATGATATAATCTAATATAATTATAAGGTAGGAAAATAAGGCTTAAGTTTTGTGTACTAGAAGAACATGACTAAATAGAAGATTAAAAAAGTAAATTTAACATAAAAACAACTATAGAGGGATTTGTGCTCTACCGGGTTGCGTTTGGTAGAAATTATGCCCATTTTGTAAAACATGTTTTCCCTGTGTTGGTTCATATTTTAGGATTAGGTGTCATTATTTGAACATCATAATATAATTGGATTATGTAGTCATATGTAGGAATAATAACAATACAGTTTATCTGTAATTGTGATAACATGACATTATCGCATGAGATAGGTGAATGTCCATACCTCTCTTAGGTTCAATGCATCGATAACATCCCTTAGTTTATTTTATATTTTCTACATTGTCTTAAAATGAAATTTTATTTTTATGAAACTTGGGGTGTTAAAAGTTGGAATCAAAGCCTTTGATTTTGAAATATGAATTTTGCTTTGCACAAAATTATTTTTTCATTATAATTAGGCGACTAGTAGAACTTGCTAGTGTATGAATGAACCTTGGTTTGGATTGGGGTGTTGGCCTTTATTTATCTTATGTGGATAAATACTGGCCTTATTTTCGTATATGCTTATGTGCCTTCAATGTGTGCTAACTCATTCTTGGTAGTATAATTTTCCTAGGAATTCAATGGACAATAAATCTCGACTTTAGTGTATTAAGAAGATAATGGAGATGATAACCACTTACATGAAGTGTCAAGAGCAAAAGAAAGTAGAGGTATACTAGACTCGTGATTTAATCGAAGAACAATAGGTAGAAGTTAGATGATAAACACTCTAGTAGTATAGAGGAAACCTGTGGGGAAGGTAGCCCTCAAGTGGAGTCCCCACATTGAATGGAGGCTAGTCATCACCTTGAAAGGCAGTTTAATTGTATGAGGTATGACAAGGACCATCCTAGAGTCAATTTTTCTGGCAACAAGGTTCAACGCAATGTTTGTGGAAAATAGGGAGACAAGTCGTAAAAGTGTTCTCGCATAGGAATGCTTAGGACAATCAAAATTAGTTGCAGGGTGCCAAGGATGTCAAGTTTGAGGCAGATTACATGGAGCATGCTACCAAAGTTTCTTTTGGTAGTTCTTAAACCATTTTGTTTGATCATCAACCCTTCGTTAAATTTTTTATTTGATTAATGTGTTCTTTTTTAAGGGGCAGTACCCTATTACTTTCTCTTAGGTTGTCTGTTTTTTTCTCTTGATGGCTTAGGGTTTTTAACACATTTTAAGCTTACAACAATGTTTTATCCTATGGAATTTAGGGACAATTTTTTTAAGGATGTAGTTTTGTAATACCACATCCTTAAATTCTTGAAAATGTGCTTAAATTTAAGTTGATATGAAAGAAATAATTTTGGTTTTGGAAAGCGCTTGAAAAATTGGTGAATATGTGAGTCTAAGGAAGACTAGTTGGATGCTGAAACAAAACCAATTAATTAGTTTTTCTAGGAACCCAAGTGATCACCCAAGAAGAACTAGTCAAATGGTAGGAAAAAACCAACCAACTAGTGAAATTAGTCGACTAGTATTGACAAACTTGTCAACTGGTTCTATTATAATTTTTAGGTTCTTTTAGGATTTTATTTCGACTCTTTCTCTAATTAGCGCCTTTTGTTCTAATAAACATACTTCTGTGTTTTGGGATTAATTTCACATAATTTAGATATTTATATGATTTTATTTAGCTAAAAATTTCCATAATCACTCTTTGAGGTACTTTATATCACCTACCATCCACCCGTCACTTTCCACTCCTCTAGCTTGTGCATGCCTATCTCCTACACCTATTGCCGATGTCTTAATCTAAAATTACCTTGCCTTGCACCCTTCCGACACCATGCTTCATTATTGACCTTATTATACATCTTATCTATACACTCTATCCATCCCATCACCTAAAGTCAACCTCCCTTTTCTTTCTCCTTCCCTTTTTTATGTGTCAATCAATCCCTTCATCGTGGCTTCATTTTTTGATTCATTTTATCATTTCAACACTTTCTCTCATTTCACTTTCATTTTCTTTTAGCATATTTGGCTAATTATTGAGAACATTTTGCTGCTTTAGTTTTCTCGTTCCTGGAAAACCCCAAACCCTAGGCTATTTTTTCCCTTCATTTTTGAGTTATTTTTCCTTCTTTTTAATCTTTATTTTAGCCTTTATTTGTTTTCCTTTAATGAAGAAGATTTAAATCCTATAAAGGGTTGAAGATTTATTGCTCTTCTTCTTTTTGGCTATTAATTTGTAGTTTAGTTTAAGGTTCAGTATTGTGCTTCTATTCTTTTTCATTTTCCTTTATTTTCCTTATTTCAAATTGATTTTGAAGAGTGTTTGTACTATTTTATGGGTTCTTGGTTTATTAGGAAACCAAGGATGTTATAGTTATCCATCAAGTTAGGAGAATTGATTAGTTAGTTAGGTGAACTAAAATTGTCCTAATTTTGTGATATTTTAGGGTTGACCTTTGATGTTTAATCTATATTTGACTTAGCATTTAAAATTTAATTATTATCTTTTCCTTGAATAACTAAACCTAAGAGAATATACAAATGGGCTATTTGTATGACTTGTGGTTTTGGGTTAGGATGTGTAATCATTTGTGAAACACTAATAATGCTGATTATTTAGTTTAAAACTTTTTCTCTAACTTTTAGAGTTGTTAGCTAGGAGATTATAGGCTTACTGCATTGTGGTATTTTATTTTTCATTCATGTTTTCATTGATACCTAGTTGCATTATGGCACACCTTCATGACAATAGTGCTCTGCAAGGTTATCGATTGTTGTGCGTGTGTCATGGTTGGTAGGGTTTCATTTCTTTTTCACTAAGCACCTATTTTTTATGTGGTGGGACATCATGATAATGGTCATCCACAAGGTTGAAACTTTTTTTTGAGTGTATCTTGATTGGTATGGTTTCACCCTTTCTTCACTTAGTACCTTCTCATATTACTAGGTTGTGGCTTGTATATGGGATTAGGAATAATATTGTGGCAAACTACCATGGTGTCAATACTCTACAAGGTTACAACTTGTACAGGGTATGCCATGATTGGTAAGTTTATCTTTTACATTTGGTGTTATTTCCTACAAACAACCACATTAGGATATATGTTCTATCGGGTTGTAGCCAATAAAAGATATGCCTAGGTTTGTGTTTGGTATTATCACCTACAAGCACCTATACTAATATCAATGCTCTATTGAGTTGTGGTAAGTACTGGGTATGCCTACATTGGAGATTTGTGTTATCACCTGCATATACCTATAATAGGCTTAGTTCTCTATCAGTTAGTCATGAGTAGAGGGTATGCCTAGGTTCACGTTTGGTGTTATATCCTACAAACACCCATACTAGGAATTTTTCTTTACTAGGTTTTAGTCAATAAAGGGTATGCCTAAGTTTGTGTTTGGTGTTATCATCTACAAATACCCATATTGGGATTAATACTCTAACAGGTTACAGTCGGTAAAGGGTATGCCTAGATTTGTGTGTTGGTGTTATTGCCTACAAACACCCATACTAGGATCGATGCTCTACTAGATTGTGGTCGGTAGAGGGAAAGCCCAGGTTCACATTTTATTCTATCACCTATAAATTCCTATACTGGGATCGGTGCTCTTCCATGTTGTGGTCCAAAGAGGGTATGCCTAGGTTCGTGTTTGGTGTTATTCCCTACAAACACCCATATTGGTAGAGGGTATGCCCAGATTTAGACTTCATGTTATCGCATAAAAATATCCATACTAGGATTGCTGAACTACCAAGTTTTGGTTGGTAGAAGATATGCTCGAGTTCACTTTTGGTGTTATATCCTACAAACACCCATATAGAAATCAAGACTCTACCAAGTTGTGATCTGTAGAAGGTATGCCCATGTTTGTTGAAACTATGTTCCTTGTGTTGTTGCCATGACTTTCATTTATGGTGGAAGATTAGGTGTGGATGTTCAAACATCTTAATATAATTGGATTTTGTAGTTACATATTGAAATATTAATAATATGATTTATCTGTATTTGTGATGTATGAAATTATTCCATGATTATATGTGTAAGAGTGTTTATTATGCTAAGATTAGTATAACCTATACATGCTACATTAGCCCTTTGCATGTCATAGGATAGGCTTTTTTAACTAGTACTTCACTTTACTAATACTACCTTATGTGATCATTAATTTGATTCGTCTTTTGTTCCAAGGAGTAGATGATATATAAGACCCTCATTTTTCACTACCAAAAATTTTCATTTTAAAACATTACAAAAGCGGAAAGTATGAAACACACCTAGGAAAAAATTGAGTGTTGCCATCACACCTAACATAAGAAGGACGCCTATGACCGATTGTATATTAAATATAAGGCTAAGAAAACCAACGAAAACGAAACAAGATATAGAGTGTGCAAAACACATATTATAAAAATACCATTATTGAGTGTGTATAAATGGGGCCACTTCAAGTCTTTGAAACATCCTAAATACTCTAAAACATAATAATTTTAAGGTAATAAAATACAATAGAGATAAAATGAAATTAGGGTAAAACCCCAAACCCTAGTCCTTAAGGACCTACAAAAGATCCATGGGCGTCCATGCTCTCAAGCCCCTAAGCCCAACACAAGGTAGGCCAACTACTGGCAATCCTCAAACACTTGTACATGATCTTCTACTCTTAGGATTGAGAATGTGACCAAAAAAATAACTACATTAGTACGGTACATACTGAATAATCCAAGTTATCTCCTCAATAGGATTCACAAGCATGCAAACCCTACTGCAACAATAGAAATCTTACTAAAACACAATATCATAATTACATAATACATTTACATATACATGTATTATCATGATCATATAATGTATCAGGATTTCATGTCATGTAAAGAATTATATAATTCATAAATCATCATACTTATCAATACAACATAGATATCATGGATAGCAGTGTATAAGTAATGACAAGTTATTCAACATCTCACTAGGCTCTTCTACTATCCACTTAAAGAAGTATCCTATTTGGTCCAATTTTTAAGTTTACATGATCCATTAAATTAACTATTTACATGGAAGTGTTCCCTTTTCCTTTTCAAGCGATCGATCTATGGTCTCACATACAATGAAAGCTTATCTTAACCAAAGGATTTAAAGTTTGGCAAAAGCCAAATATCCACGAATAGACATCAAGTCCCAACCAAAGCTAAATAACCAATAATGTACACCAAGTCTGGATGAAGCCAAATGCACCACCTAGGTGACCTGACCCTTTAGTATTGATACCTTCTAGTGCATCATCAATATCTAGAATAGGTAAGGTATTAGGAATCACAAGGATCCTGCCCAAAGGTAGCCTAACCACTTGAAGCTAATATAGGATCATATAATATAGACTCATTCACTGCTTGATCATATTTTACTTTAAGTGATTAGTCCTTAATTAGATTTAATTCTTCCATTAGGATAGCCCACTTAGGCTAAGAATCTAGATAACATCATCCATTTCTAGCATCATAGCATACGCACTCCAATTTTCCCAATAAAACTTTACAAAAGCACTTACTAAGATTACGATAATTATAAACAATTAATCCATCTAGTAGGTTAGTTTATTCATGTCAAAATGTGTATTCTCATCATTAAAGAATGATATTATAGTATAATATCAAACCTCAAATCATATGGAGTTCAAAAGAAACAAAAACAACACTCTCTAACTAAACTAGTCGATCGGTTTGACTCATCTAAATCCTAGAGTTTTCATGAACAAGTCAATCCATCTAGTCAGACCCATTGGCTATTTTAAGACTAGTCAAAGAACAGTCGATAGGTCTTCTGACAAACCGATCGATGGGTTTAAACATAGTGTGAGCAAGTTACCACAAACAACCCGATCAATAAGCTAGGCTAATCGATCGACTATTCTAGGGACTAGTCAACCATAATATTGTCATTACATAAAAGTAAGGTTTAACATGCTCATATACTAAATCATACTTCATTTATAGAAAATCAACCTTATTTATCATGAATCAAGCCTTTTTCTAAAAATTATTAAATACTCCCACATGCATCACAAAAAAAATCAATCTTATATATGCATATACTAGATCAGTAATTTCCAAATTCCATTAGCTCACATACTTAGTCATTCCATATTTTAAAAGTAAGAATGACTTACTTGAAGCTTAGCACAATTCCACATTGAGAAATCAAAACCTTTGGTTGAAAGATTCTAACTTCCAAGACTTGTAAACAAAATATTAAAATTTATAAACCTCTAAATAATTCTTAAAACCAAGAAACTCAAATCAACATAAAAAATGAAATTACCACTTCTAAGAGGATCTAAAGGAAGAGTTGGATGAAAGAAAAACTCATAATTTTCCCAAATCTAAATCTTCCTTGATTAAGAATAAAAAAATATGGAGCTATAGAAAGAATTGGGAGAGGTACACAAATTAGAGTAAATGCTTAAATTTGAGAAGAGTGGAGCACAAGTGTTGAGAAACTCTAATCATTTTGGTGGCTGAAAAGAGGTAAATGGAATACACGATTAGGGTTATTTATAACTAATAAATTAGTCAAGTAGCGAGTGGATTTATCAAGGATAGGTTAGTTTCTATTGCAGAGCTTAAATGGTGATTTCTAGATAATATAGGTCGAGATTATCCATAAAATGATCAAACATTGGAAAGGAAATGGTTTTTGGTGAGGAAAGAAAATCTCCCAACTGTGCAAAGATAACCAGGGATAAATTGTTGTTCTAGAGTCAAATAGAGAAGAGAGGAAGAAGAAGACAAAAGGTGAGGTCATCTTCCCCCTTTTCTATCAAATTTAGACATTCGAATCCACTCAAGTAAAAATTAAATCTAGATAAATGGTTAAAAATGTTAAGGATTGCTTAGGGACACCTTGGAGTTAGATTAACAAGGTTCCATTTTGATGAAAGCATTTTTCCCCAAAAATAAAATTTTTAAAGACACTTAGCTTAGTAAGCCATTCAATTGGTTTAGTTAGACTAGTTGATATTTCTATAGACCAATAGATTAATTTTCCCAAACTAGTTGATCCATTCCATCCAACCAAACTCAAGTTGAAAATGGTAGACTAGTCTATTAGTTCATAGAACCCATTGATTGGAAGACCAAGGAAATTCATTATACTCAAATTTTCCATACTTCTCTAATTTCTTTTTAAATCAAACCTTAAAAATAGTTCTACATCATCCAAATTTCATTAAACATAAGAATTTTTTATTTTATAAATATTATAATTATAGGGCATTACATGATATTTTGTTGGTTTGATTAACTTGATTTGGGCTTCTTTATGACCATTGTGTGAGAATATTTAATGTATTGAAGAGTTAGGCTACATATTTAGTCAACCTTTTTACATTGTGTTAGAGTGTTTTATCTTTTCATTTTCCAAAATCTTAGGTTTTGTAAATTTTATCATCTCATCTATCTTATATCTCTTTCTCTCTACCTCCATCTTTTTTCTCTTTTGTGCTATCTTTGAATCTCATGTATGGTCAATTCACACACATCCCAAGAGTTCATGCATCCTTAAATTATATCAAGTCAAACACATTTACTATAGAGTTATATGAGGAAAGATTTCCTAGGAGGTAATTGTAACACCCCAAAATTCACTACCTCTTTTTTTTTCTTTTTTTTTTATATAAAACATAAGAAATTAAATTAAAACCTATGAATTATGGGGATGTTATTGCTACACTTAGTACCAGATCGATTCACTCTGACCATTCCAATACCAAGTACTAAGGCTAAAATGGATTATTGTCAAACTTAAACCATGAGTTCATTAAAAGAACTAGGAAGATCATAACATAGAAATCATAATACGTGTAAAAGTTTACAATCTAAAGGAGTACAATCAATCATAAGATAGAAATCAGAGTGCATAGTTAAAGTTCCTAAACAGGAAATAAAATTTACAATAGGTAAAAATTAAGCTTAGGATACTCAATACAAAATTGAAATTCATAAAAGGGAAATCCGGCCATGCGACTCTCGATCTTCGAACCAGGTCCATGCTCAACTCTCAGTCCCACCCGATGCCTCACAAGCATTGAAGACACAAAAAACAACATCACCAACCTATACAAAGTAAGAGGGGCCTTCTGTTCGTAAGAATGAGCAGCACCCATAAAATGGGTCGTCAGTACACTACGTACTAAGCAAGGTAACCATGCACTAAGGCCAACACATAAATGCACCTGATTCAAGCATGATAACATAACAACATTCAATCTTTACAAATAAATAAAGACCAAGCTGTAGTCCATATAAATTAATTATTTAATCTTTGATCAATGCTCAATTCACACCATGCTTATTATCATTCCATGCGAGTACGGAAACCCTACTATTATAGCCGGTGGATCAGAAAATTATAGGGCATAAAGCTCCTGACCACTATTATTCGCAGGTGGATCAGTCACTTATAAGGCATAACACACCTAACCATTATTATTTGCTGGTGAACCAGTCTGGCCCCGACTCTCATGGTGTTTCACTGTAAGTGCTTAGTGTCTTCCTAGGTCTTATCAAAATTATGTTCGGATTGTTGAGCACGAAATCCCCCACTATTATAGCCAACGGACTGGAAACGTACAGGCATAATGCGACTAACCACTATTATTCACCGGTGGATCAATCTCTAGGGTACCCCGGCTCCTAGTCACTATTATTCGCTAGTGGGCCGGTCTGGGCTTGGCTCAATAGTCTTCCTCTTTAAATTATTAGTGTCTTACCGTGTCTTATTCAAAATGGTCTTCACCCTAGACATGCATGACTAACTCCCTCTACGCTTATCCTCCAAAAGGACCCGTCCTACAACAAGAGACGACTCCACCTCCAAATTTGTCCAAACGTCCTTTCTCCTTACCCTAACTCACACCAGAGACCCAATTCCTAAGTGTGTGGGTCAACGCCTACTACCATATGCCTCCAAGTCCACTCACTACCTTACTCTAGAGTTTTCTCTAGAAACTCTAATTTGGGCTTATGTGTCCCATCCTTCTCCACCTCACACAACCCAAACTATTTTAACACCCCACATATCACAACCCTTATATTCGACCCTCATCATCTCACTTTACTCACCAAGTACACGTGTGACCCCAAAACCCTAGGTAGCCACACCAAACCCTAACTGACCACATCAAACCTTAGCTGACCGCATCAAACCCTAGCATCCTTATTTCCACATGTCACCCCTTCATTTCTCACCTTCCACTTCTTATTTTTTCATGCTAATCATGCTCATCCCTCACATGATAACTTCCATCCTCATCTCATACTCCACTCACCCTCATTTATTTCTCCTTTTTACCACCTTCTCATATTAGGGTTTTCTTCCAAACCCTAGCTCGGTCTCCTATGTGCCCTTATACTATCCCATATACTATTTTTCACCCAAAGCCTCCAAACATTCAAAAAACTCTTCCATTACCTTCCTCACACCCCAAATCAACTTTCCATTCGTAAAATTCACCCCCATGCATACTTTATACATCCCATGCAACCCTTCAAACTTTTTCATGTAAAACCCTAAAACTCCCACATGAAACCCTAGATTCACCCATGCAAATCCTAGATTCTTCCATACATACTTAGATTCTCCCATGTACAACCCTAGATTCTTCCATGCAAAACCCTAGATTCCTCCATGCAAAACCCTAGTTTATTTCATTTATAGATCATGCAATATTTAGGTCAAATCCATATCCTTTGGTCAACTTATTCCCCTTTGGTCAACTTACTTCACCATTTTCCTTTTTCATCCTTTCACCCTATATCATCACATTATATAACCTAGCATGCATGTCCTAAGGGGCCGCATCATATCACATTATAATCACAGCATAATAAGATTACACACATGCCATAAGATTACACATGAGCATACCTCAACTCCAAGCTACACTTCACATAAAATAGTTATAATGATAAGCATAACATACATAACACATCTTGATACATGGCCTACAAGGCATATAAAACACATAAGGCCTTAGCTACACCCTTACCTAATAAAACACCAGTCTTGGAGCATGCTCCTACGCCTCCTTAGGGTTTTAATTGGTCTCACCTATAAGAGGGAAAAACTAAGGATTAGGTTCCCTCCTACCAAAAATACTGACATTTCCTATTTTATTCTAAGATTAGGGTTATAGATAAAATAATAACAATAATAATGCTAACTAATTACTAATTTTGCTAAGGCTAAAAGTAATAATAGTAATATTGGAAAAGATGATAATATAAGGTTTGAAGATTTTACCCTAATAATAATAATGATACTACTACTACTACTACTACTACTACTACTACTACTACTACTACTACTACTACTACTACTACTACTACTACTACTACTACTACTAATAATAATAATAATAATAATAATAATAATAATAAATTCTAATGATAATAATAATAATAATAATAATAATAATAATAATAATAATAATCAAAATAGTGACACAATAGGGTCTCGACCCTAGATAGTAATAATAATAATAAAATGAATAATAATAATAGTAATAATAATAATAGTAATAATAATAATAATAATAATAATTGATTAATAGTAATATAATATAATTAAATAAATAAAGCTTAATTAATTAGGGTTTAAGGGTTGAGAGGGTTTAGGGTACCACCTTGAGTTAGTGGTGACTGGCGGCACCGGTAGTAGTGCATGTTGGCGGTGGAGGCTGGAAAAAGGAAAGAAAAGAGAGATAGTTGCGTGCTGGGAATATGAGAGGAAGAATGAGGGTGGATGTTGGGGTGGTAGTGGATGCCCAGATGAGGAGGGTTGGAATGGTGGTGGTGGCGTAGCTAAAGGTGGCGGTGCAGGTGGCAGTGTTGTGGTGGCCAAGAGTGGTGGAAGGAGGAGAGGGAGGAAAGGGAAAATGAGGGTAGGGGGAGGTAGAGGAAGGTCTGCAGGTGTTTTTGGGAGGTGTAAGGGGCTGTAGTTGTGGCGGGAGTGGTGGTGGACGGTGGTGCGAAGGTTGGCAGGGATGAGGGAATGGCTGATCAAGGAGGTTACCTTGCACGATCGGGGTGGCTCATGCAAGGCAAATAAAGGGAGGAAGGGAGGATCAGTTGGGTAGAGGATGATTTAGGGAAGGCTTAGGTGGGTGGAGTGGGCGGCGACGTTGGTTGACGACGACAAAACAAACGTCTGATTGGGCGGTGGCGCAAAGGAGTGATTTTTATGGGTTGGAATCAAAAGCTCGATCATGGCTGTTTATGGGGGTATTTATAGATCTAAAGGAGGGGATAATATTAGGGGGGAAATGGGACAATAAGGGTAGATAGGTTAGGGATTACCAACCGGCGATAGTAGGTCGGCGCAAGCTGCCATGGTTGGTTGTGATTGGCTAGGGAGAAGGAGAAATCGCGTAAGAAGAGGGGAGGAGCGGTTGGGTCGAAATGGCAGGCGAGTCAGTGGGGAAAAGAGGGGAAGAATGGCTGGTCAAATGGGTGTGGTCGACGGTGGAAATAACAGTGAAGGTCGGGGAAGAAAATTGCAAGTTGCGATGGGCTAGGGAAGAAGAAGAAGAAGAAGAAAGGGGTTGGACCGACGATCTATAAGAAAAGAAAGAAAGAAAAGACGAGGGGGAGAAAAACCGGACCAGCAGGGGGAAAAGAAGGATGCGGTGCACGGGCCTGGGCTGCGTAGGAGGAAGGAGGGGAAACTAGGCCGAAAGGCTGGCTGGCCTAGGTCGGGGAAGGGGAGGGGAAGAAAGAAAAAAACAGAAAGAGGAAGGAAGAAAAAGGAGAGAGAGAGAGAGAGAGAGAGAGAGAGAGAGGAAAAGAAAAGGGAAAAAGAAAGAAAAATAGGTGAGTTGGGGATGATTAAAATATTTTGGGTATTTTAGGATATTTAAAAATAATAATATTTGAACAAAATAATATTTAATTTCCTTTTTAGGCTAATTTAGGATTTTAAATTTTTTTCCTAAATTCCATTTTAATTAGCAAAACACCCTAATTTTTCCTAATTAAAATATTTATTATTTTCTTCTTCATTTACCCTAATTAATTCCTTTTTATTTTAATAAAATAATTTATTTAATTAATTTTCCTAATAAATCCTTAATTAGCTAATATTCTTAAAATTAGGATTTTGGTGCATTTCAATAATCCATCCATAAATTGCTCAAAAATGTAAGCAGTTACTCTTTAGCTTTGATACCATTGATAGCACCATAACTTCACTAAGGTCATGAGTAGTTACTATGTATCACTTTTTGGGATTGATGAACGGCCCCACAAATCAACAAGTGTATTTTCAAGTGATCTTTTATGAACACACAGGTATCCTAAGAAACTCTCCAAGAGGTCACTCATATTTGAATTGCTACAAGTCAAGCATGCTTACTGGTGAAAGTTTTAGAGATAAGTTTTCTAAAAAGAAGGTATAATTTATTGATATAGGTAGTCTTATCAATATTCTAAAACCTTTACTATCCACTACTAATTTAGGGATATTGTATACATCTAAATGAATTTGGTGAATGACCACACCTCTTTTAGGTTTGATGGGACAATATGATCCCCCAATTTATTTTTATCTCTGCCCTATTATCTAAAAAAAATAATTGAAAGTTGAGGGTGTTACAAAGTCTTCATCAAGAACACTATAAATCTTGGAATTTACACACTAATTTGAAAGAAGTCCCATATTTTTTAAAGACTACCTTAGCTATTATTAAAACAAATCACAATATGGTAGGAGATAACAAGTATATGGAATTGGAGGCTCAAATTCAACAACTTACATCCCAAATTGCTTGACAAGATGAAAGGGAAGGAAAGAAATTGTCAAAATTAAATAAGAACTATCTAATCATATGGATATGTGAAACTAAGGAGGAGGATACCACAATGGAGAGAACAGCACATACGACCATACATGGCCAACCAAATTGATGATGATGATGAGAAAATTAAAAACAATTGGAAGGTGATTTAACTTAAAAATGTCCTTAAGATGATGTTGAGAAAGGACTTATATTTTATCACCCTATGTTTTAATGTAACATAGATCCCTAATCCTCTCTGGAAGGCAATATTGATCTCCCTATGTTTGAGGCAATTTTTGAGTTTAAAGAATTGGACGATCAAAGGCGGTTCAAGTTGGAAATTTTGAAACCATTTTTTTTCCTATAGTATGGTTTGAAAATTTGAATAAGGCATGGAGAAAGAAGATAATGCAAATGTCAAATCATATTAGAAGTTGAAAAAGCAAATTTAGAGGAATTTTATACCATATGATTGCAAATAGGTTAATTTTATCAAATTAACCACACTCCATCAATAGTTTATGAGTGTAGAGGTGGTTCTTTTTTATAATTCAAAATATTAGCGTTGGTTTTTGACATCTAGGAGAATATGGGAGAAAATTCTAGAAATTAATTTTTTAAGTTTAAGGGCTATAGGTACATTGTAAGAGATTATCCTAACAAAAAGGCATTGATTTTGAGAAGGATTTTTATTATGGAACCATGTAGTGATGACAAGATTCAAGTAGAGGATAAATAAAATGATGGTGAAAATGTGCTTATGAAGAAAAAGGCTAAGAGTGTCACATTGTGAAAAGGGTTCTACAAATGTATTTGTGGTTATCTTCAATCCAAATAGATAAATTTGTTATGACAAAGTTCAAGATGGGAGAAAAAGTGTACAGGGTAATTCTTGATATTATCTCATTAATTATTATAGCAAGAGAAGAGGTGGAAAAGAATTTTGGCTTAAAGACAACAAAGCACTCAATACCCTATTATTTACAAGGGTTCGAAAAAGATAAAGGGTGAGTTTTAAAGTTGGAATAATGTTGATGATGTGGTATGTGATATATTACCATTAGATACATGTTATATCTTGCTTTAGATGCCATGGAAGTATGATCAACATGTTTCCCATGATGAAGTACTTAACGAGTATAAGATTTTTACAAGGAGAATAAGTTTAAGTTGAAGCCTATTTTTAAACTATCAATTGAACCTAAGAAGACACATGAGGAGCACAAGTTTGAGAGGTTATTCCTTCAATAGCAAGCTATGTAAATGGACATCAAGGAAGAAGGGACTTTCCATGCTTTGGTGGTGAAAAAAGAAACACAACAAGATGAATTTGAGCCTCATCATGTTATTATAAAATTTTAGCGATGTGTTTTCCGAAGGGTTACCACCTATATTAACACATTTAACGGGGATAGATCATGTCATTGATCTTATGTTGGGATTTACTATTCTAAAAAAGGCACCTTATCAATGTAAACCTAAAGAGGCAAAGGAGTTTTAGAGGTAAATTCTAGAGTTTCTAGATAAGGGCTATGTGAGAGAAAGTATGAGTCTTCGTTGTGTTTTGGGTTTTTAAATTCTTAAGAAGTATAGGATGCATAGGATTTTCATTAATTCAAGGGTGGTTAGTGACATCACAATCAAGTACATATTTTATATTCCAATGCTAGATGATATGTTAGATGAGTTTTATGAATTAAGGATATTCTCTAAACTTTATTTGATGAGTGATTATCATCATATGTGGAGTATAGAATGCAATGAATGGAATGTAGTTTTCAAGGCTATGTATAGTTGTTATGAGTGGTTGATGATGTCATTTAGGTTATATAATGCACCTGGCTCATTTATGAGTTTGATAAATGAGGTAGTAAGGCCAATTTTAGGAGTTTTTTTTTGGTGGCATAGTTAGATGAAGTTATCTTTTATAGCAAAACCAAAGGTGAAGATATAATGCATTTTAGGAGGTTATTTGAGAAGTTGAGAATAGTAAAGTTATAAAGGAAGGTACATAACTTTAGTTTCATAATGAAGATTATAGCATTTATTGTCTACATTATGAGTGGATATAGGATACTTATGGATCCATCCAAAGTTGAATCCATTCAGACTTGGCCACAACCAACTAATATGCATGAAGTATGGAATTTTCATGGATTAACATCATTTTATAAAAGATTCATCAAGGATTTCTCAACTCCTATCACAAACATATATATATATATATATATATATATATATATATATATATATATATATAAAGGATATTTTAAGTGGAATGAAGATACTACAAAGGCTTTTAAATAATTGAAGACCAAACTTTCTAATTCTCTGGCACTTATTTTACCTTATTTTGATAAATTATTGAAAGTAACTTGTGATGCTAGTGGTATAGCCATTAGAGGTGTTTTCTCACAAGAGAGGATGTTGATAGCATTTTGTAGTAAGAAGTTAAACATTGTGAGACTAAATTACTCAACTTATGATAAGAAGTTCTATGCTATCATAAGGTGTTCAGATAATTAGATTCACTATTTGAGGCCTTCATAATTTGGGTTATGAGAGCTTGAAGCACTTGCATGGATAAAAGAAGGTGAGGTCTAGACATGCCAAGTGGGGAGATTTTGGAAATCCTTTATGTTCTCTACTTAACACTTAGCTGACATGGAGAATATGATAGCATATGCTTTTTCAAGAAGATATAGGGTACTAGCACTTATGTATTCTAAGTTGATAGGGTTTGAGATGCTAAAGAATCTTTGATTATATCTTAGTGGAGATTTTTGAAGCTTGAGGGAAACATTAGTAATATGATACATAGAATGTTTTGCATAAATTTATTGCAAAGAACATGATTTAGTTCACTTTAGTTCTTTCAATGATTTTGATAAAAGTGAAAGCATGATTTCAATATTTTGTTGAGATTCTATGCAGACTTTAGGAATTTCACTTGTTAATCCTTGAATATTTCTTGCTAAGGACCTTATATGATCTATAAATAATCTTTGGATTCCAAGAGGAAAACTTGAAGAATTTGATTTTTTGTAAATGTTCATGGTAAGGGTTATTTTTTCCTAGATCTATTCACTAGTCATCATGACCCGTTGATCTGTCCTTGAGACATATCAATTAGTCTGGTTGACCAATCAACTAGTTAGTGTAAGACCTCGATAATTTTAGTATCGCCTTAGACCCATTAACTAGTTTAACCAAACTAATCGACTGATTCTAGTGGATTGGTTGGATAAATCAATTAACAGGTTCATGGGCACTCTAAAGGTCTCACAATGCCGAGACTAATTAGTTAGTCCATATAACTAATTGACTAGCCCATGGAGCCCATTGAATGGTCTTGGCCAAAATTTCATTTTTTGTCTTTTTCCACTTGAATGTGATGTATTGAGTTTCCTTATGTTTGGATGATTACCTGAGAAGCTAATTGACTTTGATTAACTAAATTAAAAAAATTAAAGTTAGTGAAAATTAATCCTTCTTTGACAAGGTTTGACCTTAACCTAGATTTTTAGCCTTTCTCTTGACCATGAAATAATTTGATGATTTGATGTTTAAAAATGGAGGCTTCCTATGGCTATTGTGTGTGTGTGTGTGTGTGTGTATAACCCTAATGGAGCTTAACTAAATTCTACTAACTTATATATTGGCCTTAAAATGTGTAACCTTATAAGCTTGGATGATTTGGTATGATTAGAAGTAAATAACATACACATGTATGATTGCCTTAATCTAACCCTACTTTTAACTTAATAATAAACAATATCATCCTCTTGGCTATTTGAATAAATGGATGAATAATATGAAGTTATGTTAAACTCTAGTGGACTTTTACCCTTAGCCTTAGGGATCAACTTGAAATGTTCTTTAATTAATGGTAAGCAGGTGGTTAATTAATGGAACCATGATTTCAACCCTCATCTTAAGCCTTGACATAGACTTGAATTATAAATGAAGAGAAATAAATGGAAATCAAATGGTGGTTTCAAAACCTTTTATTGATATAAATATTAAACATATTCACTCTTTTTGGTGTAAGTGACTAAGTAATGAAATTATCACTTTAAGGTACCCTTAATGGGAATAATGGATAAGTAAAGAACATTATATGGTTTTGTTGGGATTTAAATGGCATGATATTGTATGTGGACCTTGGTGTGATATTGAGTACTTAAAGTAAAACAATTATTATAATGGGTCTATGTTATTGGAACATTGATTAACTATTGATGATTAGTCTACACTCATGCATATTTATTATCATTGACTCCAAGTTCCTTTGATTAGGATCCTAGTACCTTTCCTACTCTAGACACTAATAATGTATTAAAGGATGTTGATACAAAAGGGTCTAGTTACTATAAAGAGATTATATGGCTTTGATTGCACTTATGCCCTCCATTTTTCTTAGCTTTGGCCAAGCTTGATGTTCATTCACTTATTTAGGGTAAATTCTGTTGCTATTGAGATACCATGGGAGATAATAATGTCCATTACTAAAGAATTTTGTATAAGATAAATACTTTGATAACCTACCAAAAGATAATATCCACTTGGTTCTAAGGATATCATGTAACCTATGCTTACTTTCCTTAAATGTCCTATCATTAAAGTTTTTTTTTGGAATGAATAATTCATCATACCCATCATGACTTACATATACAATATGTGCTTCCATATAATTACCCTAAGTGCTCCATTATTATAGAATTCTCTTGTTCGTGCATGTTTCTATGTATTATTGCATGATCTATAGTATGTGTCATCATGATCCTCCTACCATAAGAACCCATATTTGAAGTGTTTTATGTATATCTATATGCCCATTAATCTATAGGATACACCATCTGCACTAATGTAGGGATAATCTAAGTAATTGATGTCTCCTCATGAATATTCTATGTATGTTATAGCATATATGTCTTTGTATGTCTCTATAACTATGATCAAGCGTGTTTTGATAGATTCAAGTATTTCCTACTGACCTTATGTGAAATCATATGAATAGCATAATAGGAGTATTGCATGCACATTTTGGTATAACATAGCATGAGCATGTTATGCGGGGCTTGCACATATCATGATCTACTTAATAGTGGAATATTGGTTTTCTTAGTATGTATGCATACTGATGGGGTTGTTGTTATGATCCCCAACTCAATCCCACGAGCATGAGGTCTTGTGAAGGTTTTCAAGGAAGAATAATGAGTAACCTAACCTCTTCTTCAATATAGTTGGGTTATCTAAGCATAGGTAGTTTTGAAGGCTTTTCCTTTGTTATCCCTTGAGTGACTGATGTGTCTTCCCTTATATTTATTTTCATTTCATTAACATTTCCTTCTAGTGTATTTTTCTAGTGGGTGTAGGCTTATGCGGCCTTGAGTTGTAAACATTTGTCTTTTAAGAGTTTTAGCTTGTGTAGTCTAGTTATCTTATGTTTGGTCGTTTGCATACTCAGCCTTGTATATAGCATAGGACAGATGATAGGATGTCTATCCGATATTAGATATAGCGGTAGAATCCTATTTTTCATAGAAATGTTTCTTTTTCATTTTTAATTCCGTAAATAATTTAAAATAATTTTTTATAATGAAAAATAAGGGTGCATTATTATCCTTCTCAATAAATAATAATTGGATTGATTTATAACTATATTATATAAATCACCAAGATACCTCCTTAATAATTTAATTAAGTTTTTTCTTAATAAGTGATGAGTTGTGTTGGAATAATGTTGAATTTTTTTCCTTATTAGGGTATGATTGGTTATTATCATACATGGAATTATAAAATTATGATTAACTTAAATGTTATTGTCGCATGTGATCATGTGTTGTATGCATGATTATTACCTTTGCATGATAAGTATCTATGTAAGTATGCTACTTCTATTGAGGTATTGTGATTTACTCAATATAAAGAATTCATACTGATACTATATTTGTAGGTTATTGTGTGCACTACATGGAGATGTTGGTATCTTTAGAGTGTGGAGAGAATCTATAGGAAGAAATTGCTATTAAGGAATGGGCCTTCAATACTGAGAGTTAGGACTAACCGATATTGCATCATAGAGTGTTAGTTTTTGTAATTAGTTATTCATTTTAAAATTTTATGCCCCTATATTATATTTTTTTAATGTTTTTTGTACAAATATTGTAATAACCGTGACTCTTTATCTATATTATTTTCAATTATTACCATTTTGTTATTGGTTTGTTGAATTGTTTTAGCCTTAAAATTTAGCATAAGGTAGTGGAGACTAGCCATATGCTATTATTATGCTTACCCTAAAATGAAACTTTAAAGTTGTAAAAGTGAGGGAGTTAAAGTTGTAGTGAGAGCAAAAAAATGTGGTGCCAGCATGTTCCCAAATCTGAGTGGGTTGGTTTCTTGACAAACAATATCCTGGAATGGGTTACCTAAAATATTTGTCTACAATGTGTAACTACTAATTATGATACCCATTGGGTTGTGACTTTTGTAGTGGGTATGTGGAGGCTTTGGTAAGAAAATAATAACATGGTTTTTGAGAATGAGATCATGCATTCTATAGTACTAGTAAGGCACACTAAGCTGACAGCTCACGAGGATGAAAATAAAGATTCTTTAAGGCCTAGGATTGAGGATAGGGTGAAAGGATATTTATTAACATGAGTCACTAATAAACTTTCTCAAGAGATATGTAGATGGAAGTACATTGGGTAATGTAAGAAACATCATTTCAAGAGTAGTAGTCAAAGACCACTTAGAGCACTAGTGTTATGGGTTATCAACCAATTTTGGCTTTTGTACTATTTTGGTTGCAAATTTATAGGTGATTTACTAAAACATCCCCAATTTTAGCACTTAATTTTTTTTAAAAGTTAATTGTAAAAGCTAAAACATTGAAACAAATATTACTACTACCACACTTAGTATAAGTCTAGTTTCCTCTACCATTCTTATACTAAATGTTAAGGATAAAACATTACTATACTTTTAAGAACAATAATCATAAGAAATATAATAGATATATCATTACAAACTACAATTTTTATGCTATACACAATGTATTGGTAAAAAGAGTTACAACCTATAAGCGAAAAGAAATATAAAAAGGAAGCGTCCAAGGATATCTAGATCAAAAGAAGCCAAAGTGAATGCTAGATAGTCCAAACTCTTAACACCAAACACTAGCCATCAAGCGGTACCCTAAAGGTCATTTAAAGCACATAGGAGGTAATTCATAGAAATATGTCATAAATACATCAACAATGCATGCGATAGGAGACATGATAATCATGCGTAAACATAAACATCACCATAATCTACATGCTCATCATACCATCATACTTAAAATTTTACAAAATTATTATCAACCTGTAACACCCCCAAATTTACTACTAAAAAATTTCGATTAATTAAAAGGTTTTAGCGGAAGCGAAAAGATAAAATCGTAAACTCAGGGGCATTACTGCCACACTTAGTACCAGATCGGTTCACTCCTACCGTTCCAGTACTAAGTGCTAAGGCTAAATAAAGTTAACATTAAACACGAATTATTAATAAAACATAAGTCATACATAAATCAGAGTGCGAATTAGGATTACAAACCAAAGAGTACGTGACTAGGATTTTTTTTAAAACATAAAGCATTGTACAAAAACAAAACTAAAATATGATAATACAGGGTCCAATAAAAGAAACAGAGTCCGGCCGAGTCGCTCTCGATCCCCAAGTCAGGTTTAGGTTCAACGCTCAGCCCCACCCGATGCCTCGTAGGTGTCGTAGGCATTGAAGACATCATCCCCTACCTGCACAAGCTCAGATGGGTCTTCTGCTTGTGGGAATGAGCAGCACCCATGAAACGGGTGATCAGTACGCAACGTACTGAGTAACGTAACAGATGTGCTAAGGCCAACACATAGAGCATATAGCATAAGAATGAGCATGTAGGCAACATACAATGATAAATGTAATAAGGCCTGGTTACTTTTCAGGTAACTTATTCTTTATTCTCCTTAATAATACGTTCATTCCACACATACTCTTTAATAGTCCATGTGAGTGCGGGAACCCCACTATTATAACCGGTGGACCGGAATACATACATACAGGGCAAAACGCTCCTGACTACTATTATTCGCCGGTGGACCGGTCTCCAGGGCAGAACACTCCTGGCCACTATTATTCGCCGGTGGACCGGTCTGGCCCTGACTCACATGGTGTTTCACTGTAAGTACTTAGTGTATTTCCCATGGCTTAGCTTATTTACTTTGGTTTGTTGAGCACGGAATCCCCCACTATTATAGCTGGTGGACCAGAAATCATATAGGGAAAAACGCTCCTGGCCACTATTATTTTCCGGTGGCACGGTCTCCAGGGCACCCCGGCTCCTAGCCACTATTATTCGCCGGTGGATCGGTCTGGGCTTGGCTCAACAATCTTCCACTTTAAATGATTAGTATCTTATCCGTGTCTTATTAGATAACATTCCACCCTTGACATGCATGTCATCAACGTTCTATCCTTTCCTCTCAAGGGGCCCGTCCCATATTTTGAGACTCCTGCACCCCTTATCACGCCCTGACATCCATTCCCCTTACACTTACACATAATGAAAGAACAACTCCTATGAGTGTAGGTTAATACCCAACACCTCATGACCTCAAACGCCACCTATTATCACCCTCTAGGGCTTTCTCTTGAAAACCCTAATAGGACCTATGTGGCCCAACTTCCTCTCACTTACACTACCATTACTTCATTCATCGTCCCATATCTCATCTCAATTAGGTCCAATCCCAAAACATATCACTTTACCTCTCGACTTCGCATGTGACCGGAAAAACCCTGGTTGGCCACTTCAAACCCTAGTACATTTCTTCTCCCACAAGTAACTTCTCTCTTTTCACCCCAAAATCTCTCCTCTCCCATGGAACCCATACTCATCCCTTATATAATAGATTCTCACTCTTAACCCGTACTCCACTCTTCCTTAATCATTTTTACCTTTGTACTTTCCAGATTACCACTTACTTCCAAAACCCTAATCGGGTTCCTTATACGTCCTTACACCAACCTACGTACTATTTTCATCCCAAGTCTCCAATCACTCCGCAACTCTCCCATTAGCTTGTTTACACCCTAAATCAACTTTTCTCATGTAAAGATCACCCCCATGCAAGTTTTATCCATCCTATGTAAACTCTCGAAGTCCCCATGCAAACCCTAAAATTTCCATGCATGGTTCCCATCTCTCGTTCATTTTGGTCAACCTCATATCCCCCTTAGCATCTCACTTCCCATTTGTTTCTTTTTTTTCCTTTCATTTTCCATATCATAATATCATTTGTCCTATCATGCATGTCTTAGAGGGTCATATCATATCACACCACAATCACCACATATACATATCATACTCATGCCATAAGAACACATACAAAACATACCTCAACTCCAAGCTGCGTTACACATAAGACAAGTTAAGGAAAATCATATGATACATAATATAACATGAAATATAAAGCATCCAAATCATACAAGTCACATAACACACATGGGCCTTAGCTATATCCTTACCTAAAGCGACGTCGGGCTTGGAGCACGCTCCTACAACTTCATAGGGTTTTGGTTTGATTCACCTATAAAAGGGAAAATACTAAGTATTAGTTTCCCTCAAAAGTCCCATCACTCCTTATTTTAGTCTAAGATTAGAATTATTATTATTAAAGATAGTAGTATGCGAAAGCTAGGGTTTTTATCTTAAAAATAGTCTACTAAATTTTGCTAGTCAAAATATGTTTATTTTAATATTTATTGCTACACTTATTTTATTAAACCTATTAGCTTTACTCTCCTAATAATAACACTGATACTAATTATAGCCAAATAGTGATAATAGTAATACTAGTAGTAATGCTAATGCTTATAGTGATAGAAACCCTAGTGTTTTTAAGGCTAAGCCTAATAATAGTTTAGGGATAAAATAATAATATAATAGTTACCATACCAACAAGGCACAAATATTCATAAATATAATAATGATAAAAGTTGTATTTTGAATAATAATAATATAAGGGTTCAAATGCTTTTGTCACAATAATAGAAATAAACTAATACTTATACCAATAATAATAATAATGATAATGATAGTAATAGTAATAGTAGTAACTAATAATGCTAGTGACAAAGGCATTAGGAATGATATTAGTAATACTTGAATATTACATGGTAAAAATACTAAGGTTGAGTATTCTTCTTCTTTAAAATGATAATATGCCAACTTGGTTTAAATAACACTAACAATAATAATAGTAATAGTAATAACAACAATAATGATAATAATAATAATAATAATAGTAATATTAAGGATAATACTATTAATATTAAATAAAATTATTAACACTTACAGAAAATAGTTTAGGGGCTGGGGAAGTTGGAGCACCACCTTAGGGCAGTGGTGGAACCGGCGGCGACGGCGGCGACGATGGAGGAGGAAGAGAGGGGAAATGTGGATATGTAGGCTAGGAGAGAGGAAGTGGAGTGGTGTTTGAGGTGGAGGAAGGTGCATCAGGTGAAGAGAGGTGGAATGAAGGTGGTGGTGTAGCTGGGATTGGCGACGCACGGTGGTTGGTGCGGCGGCCGAAGGTGGTGGAAGGTGATGGAAGATGGGGGAGGTAGAAGGAGAGGGAGGCGGGGGGAGATGAAGGTGTGGGAAGGTAGGGGAAGGTCCCCTGGGTGTTTTGGAGGGTGAGGGACATGTTGGTAGAGGCGGGATTGGCGGAGGAAGGGGGCGTAAGGGGCAGCGATGGGCTAGAGTGGACTGCTCGGGTTGGCAATTTTGCACGGCCGGGGCGGCACGTGCAGGGCGAGATAGGGGGTGATGGTGGTTCCGTTTTGCAAAGGGAGGTGCGGAAAAGGTTTCTGTTGGTGGATTTCACGGCGGCGGTCGCCGAGGGTGGTGGAATAAGCGTCTGTTTGGGCAGCGGCAAAAAAACGGGGTTCTTGGGTTGCGGGAAAAGGAGCTCGACCCAGGTTGCTAATGGGGGGTATTTATAGGCTAATTGAGGGGGAAAACGACGAAGGGGAAGAGGACAAGCAGGGCAGGTGTGGCAGGACCACCGGCCGGCTGTGGCAGGCTGTGCAGTCCTGCCATGGCAGGTTAGGTCAGGGAGGGGGAGAGAAAAAGGAAAGAGATGGGCACGTGGGGAGGGTAGGTATGGGGCTTGTTGGGGTTGAAAAAAGGAAGGAAAATGACAGGGAGGGCAGGGGAGGACGGTCGGTGCTGGGTTGGTGGCTGCCGCCAAAGATCGAGGTTGCAGGTTACGTTGCAGGTGCGCTGCAGGTCGGGGAAGAAGAAGGCAAAGGAAAGAGTGAGGACCGGTCGGTCCAGGGGAAAAGAAAGAGAAAAAATAGAAAAGGACCGGCTGGCCTGGGCGAAGGAGAAGGGTAATGCGTGAGACGGGCCAAGGAGGGAAAGGTGATCTGGGACGACGGGCTGGCCCAGTCAGGGGAAATGGGGAGAGAAAGAAGAAAGGAAGAGGGAGAGAGAAAAAAAGGAAAGGGGAAAAGGGAAAATAGGGGGAAAATAGATAAAACAATTTATGGGAAATAGGTTGTAGTATTTTTGATAGATGAACAAATTTTAATAATTTAAATTAATATATTTTAATATATTAGTTTAAAAGGTAATTTTAGAGAATATTGATTTGAAACATTATTTATATAGAATGGGTATGATAAAAATAACAATTTATTTATTTTAATTTATTAAATATTCACATCTAATTTTATATACACAAAAATCTACAAAATAATTAAATTAATTAAATTAAAAGGGTTAAATCCTCAAAATAAATAATTAAATTAAGTAAGTTTAAAACCTAAGTTATCCCAAATAAAAGTGATTTATTAAATTATAGGCTTTTAAAATTTCGGGGGATTACACAACCAATATGATTATAGTCGAATCAACCAAAATAGGGTAATGCATTAGACATCTACCAAATGAGAATGGTAGAAATTCTATAAGGATAGTTAGGCGAGATAAGCAATTGTAGATCATTGAAATGCTGGGCAAAGAGAAGTCAGAACACAACAACCTATTTTTCTAGTAGTTAGGTGTGTGTCTATTGTTGTGCCCAGCCCCAAACACATGAATTTTAGGATTGAAACTAAGGGGGGATAGAGGGAAAGGAGGTGACATGAATTTTGGTAATTTGGAATTATTTTTATATTATTTAGATCATCATATGATTTTATTTAGCTAAAAATTCACATAAAGCACTTTTTGGTACTTTTCAACCTACTCCCTACACCCTCCCTTGACATGCTTGACATTTTTCATAACCCGATTATACTCCACCTCCCTCATATTCAACAATCCCCTTCTTGTAATTTAGTTCTCTACACTCAACCAAAGTGTAATACCCCACTTCTTGAAAACCTATTTTTTATAAAACATGAGTGTTTCTTTATGAGTTTCCACCTTTAATATTATTTTTATTAGTTTATTTTTTTTAAATCTTGATTATTGATATATTTGTTAAAGTTTTGATTCTTTTTTTTACTCTTTTGAATTTATGTTGAAATTTATTTAATCATTATCATTACGAATAATTCTATATAAACTTGTTTATGGCTAAAATTCTATTAAATTCATGTGATTCAATTTTTTATTAAAATATATTTCTATTTTTGTTGAGTGTTTTTATTTTACTATTTTAAATTCATTTTTTAATACAACTTCACTGTGTGATTATGGTCTTGTTTTTTATTATACTTTGTTAACAAATATAAATTTTTTAAAATTATCTTATCCCTTTAAATTGGTAAAATATTTTACTTTTTTTATTCATAAAAAATATTTTCATCTTTGAATTAATTAATTTTTATGAGATTGATAAGATCTTTGAAAATTTATAAATTTAAAATATTTTCATAATTTATTTATGATTTTATTTTTAACATTAATTTTCTTCATTTTTCCTTTTTTAAAAAAAAGAGTTTTTCATAAATATTTTAAATTAATTAAAGGGGCACAAAGTTACACACACACACATATATATAATGTATTTTATTATTATTTTAGAATCATGTTTCAATTTTTAATGAGTGTTACAAATGGTTTTAAATAGTTATGCCATGTAAATGAATCTACGTGGGCATGCTGTCAATATACGTTAAGTGTTGTTTACTCCGTACATCATTGTACTAATATTACACTTATGTAAGTGTTTGTGTATAGGTACCATGGAATAATTTAACTATGATTATTGGTTTGCGCTAAGAGATAAGTTCACCAATTTTTTTTCTCTCAAGGATTTTTGTAATTAATTTAGAATTTTCTATTTTCAAGAATTTTCTTTGAAAATTTAATTTAGTGTTGTAAATGGTCATTTATATTTGTATCGCTTGGTTGAAATTTTAAACTTTTAGATTTATTACATAGATTCTATGTTAGCTTTATCATTGAGGTTTTGGTTAGTTATGTTTCAGGTTTTTTGACTTACACTTATCATGAGATAGCTGAGAGACATCTGCCTTATGTTAGGTGTGGCGATAATACTCTCCATCTCTTATGTTTGCATCCACATTATATTCTTTTCAAATAAAATTTTACAAGAGTGGTAAACAGAGTTGTTACACAAAGTCAACCCACTCCCTCTCGCCTCCTCCTAAATTTTGACCAAAGAAGGTTGGTAACCCTCCCTCCCGATTTATTTCAACTGTTCCCAACATTTCCTCCCTTTTTTCTCTCTTTTCCTTGAACTAATTTTTCTAAGTGTTGCACCTTATTCTTCTCTTTCCTCCCTTTATTTTTTCCCTTTTCTTGGCTATATTATTTCCTTTTGTTATGATATTTTTATTCGGTAACTATTTTTCTTCTCTACCAGGTTGTAGCTGGTATTGGTATGCAAATATTTATAAATTTTAGGATTAATATTATGGTAAATTGGCATAGCATAAATGATGTGTGTGGGAGGGTGTAATTCTCAAATTAGTGTGAATATGGTTCGAATATGTCAGTCTTGAGTAGAAGATGATTTGGTGATGATGTGTTTGGTTTTAAAGTGCTCGAATGGGATGGAAACTTGATGGTGATGATTTGAATAAGAAAGGTAAGATTCATTGATGATCGGTTAACAATGATGATGGTTCGAATGGAATGTACTAATTATCATATGCATTCAATGATGGAATGATGATCATGTTTGGTTTCAAATGTTAGGGTTTGGATGATGGTTAGATTCGTGGTTTAGGGTGAGGGTTAGGGTTTGGTTCAAAAAGAATGAATAATGTTACGTTTGGTTGGTAGGGAAGGGTTAGGGTTTCGAATGGAGGGTTTAGGGCTTTGGTTTTGTATACTGATTTATGGCTTGGTTTTACTTTGAATTTGAATAGGATTTTGATGGTAATTATGGCAAAAAAATATAGATTAAGAAGAGTAGGAAATATATGGATTAATTTCTAATTCACACAAACGAATAGATTAAAACTTTCAAGCTAAACCGTTCACACAGATTCAATTTGCTTGAATTGAACTCACACAAAATTCACTTGTATTCAACTTCAATGTTGATCATCCACATTCATTCAATTCTTCATATGCTCATATTCGACATTCATACATATTATAACCTTTCTACCATTAGCTAAAAGCATAGTTCAAAGATTTCAAGCTAAAAGATATTATGCTACCTTTATGCTAACTTTATTATCCAAATCTACTACTTCATTAATAAATTAGCTAAATTAGTAATGATGCTATAAAATTCTACCAATAAATGCCCCGTGCACGTGGTCACTACCTCCTTGCATGCCATGCACATGTACGTAGACACTTAGTTGCTTTTTTATTACATTTCGAGCAGCGTAACCATCCGCTGGTCTTCAAATTTGCGAGAGATACTTTCCAACTGAAGAATAATTGGTTCAATAATTATGAAAGTCAATATTGAGTTTTTTCTTGTACATCATTCTTCCCTTGTTGATTTAAATTTGCACTCAAATTTGCATCACCATAATATGGGTTAATATCTCCAACATTAAATGTCCTTAATACCCCACCATATGAATCTAGCAAATCGAGCTCATAAGCACTCTCTCCAAAATTTTGAAGTACTTTGAAAGGACCATCCACCCTTGGCATGAGCTTATGTTTCCTTATATTAGGAAATCTCTCCTTCCTCAAGTGTAACCATACTAAATCTCCCGTTTGAAAAACCATGTTGGCTCCTATACTTATTAGCTCTTATCTTGTACACTTTATTTGCCTTCTTAATATTGTGATTGATTTGTTGATGAAGTTTTTGAAATAACTCCACTCATTCTTGTGCATTATAACTCTTCACTTCACCCGTATTCAATGGTATCATATCAATTGACATATATGGATTAATACCGTATACTATCTTGAATGAACTAAAGCTTGTTGTATTAGAAGGAATTTGATTATAAGCTAACTCCTCATGTGCTAACTTAACATCCCAATCCTTAGCACTCTTACTCACCAATCCCCTTAGCAAAGTACCCAATGTTCTATTAGTAAATTTGGTTTGTCCATCTGTTTGATGATGATGCGATGTGCTAAATACAAGCTTTATTCCTAGCATGTACCATAATGTCTTCTAAAAATATCTTAGGAACTTCACATATCTATTTAAAACAATACTCCTTAGAATTCCATGCAACCTCACGATCTCTTTAAAATACAAATCCATAACATGGGTAGCATCATCGGTCTTGTGACATGGAATAAAATGAGCCATCTTAGAAAATCGATCCACTATAACCTTAAAAGAATCATTTCCTCTCTGTGTCCAAGGAAATGCCAAAATAAAATTCATACTAACACCTTCCCATGGTTGAGCAGGCATAGCTAAAGGTACATATAACCCTTTGTGGAAGAAACTCTTGTTCTTTTGGCACGTAGCACACCTTGCAACCATGGCTTGTACTCCCAACTACATCCTCGACTAATAGAAATGTTCTTGTAGAAACTCCAAAGTCTTGTGAACTCTAAAGTATCCTACAATTCTTCCTTTATGCACCTCTTTGATTAGTAAGTCTCGTACTAAATTCTTCAGCATACACAATTTGTTGTGCTTGAATAAGAACCCATCTTGAATAACATATGCTCTGGAACTTCCTTATTTCTTGCAATCTTCAAAGATCATAGCAAAATCATCATCCATGGCATATTGACTTTTCAACATCTTGAACCCCAAAAGCTTTGCATCCATCATGGTAAGTACCATGATCCTCCTCGATAATGTATCTGCCACAATATTTTCTTTACCATCCACATGTCTTATAGAGAGCACAAATATCTACAAGAAGCTTATCCACTTAGCATGTCTTAGAATCACCTTCTTTTGACCATGCAAATACTTCAAGCTCTCATGATCCGAATGAAGTACAAAAGGCTTGGGTCTCAAGTAATGACTCCATGTCTCCAAACAACACACAATAACATTGAATTATTTGTCGTAGGTTGAATAGTTGAGTCTTGCACTATTTAAATTCTTACTAAAGAAAACAATCGACTTACTTTCTTGTGAAAGCATGACCCCAATGCCTACACCACTCACATCACATGTTACTTCAAATAATTTATCAAAACAAGGTAAAGATAATACTGGCACATTTGAGAGCTTTTTCTTCAAGTCTTCAAAAGCTTTTATCACTTGATTATTCCAATAGAACTCTCCTTTCTTCATTAGTTGAGTATTTGATGAACCTCCTATAGAGTGAGGCCAACCCATGGAAACTTTGAAATTTATGGACATTAGTAGGAATGGGCCACGTTTGTATAGCTTCCACCTTTGATGGATCAACTCGAATACCATCTCCACTTAAAATATAACCAAGAAAAATCACACTCTCCATCATGAAGTCACACTTCTCCATCTTACCATAGAGCTTCACCTCTCTAAGCTTATCAAATATCCTCTTCAAGTGTTGTATATGCTCGAACTCACTCTTGTTATATACCAAGATATCATCAAGTTAAACAACAAGAAAGACCCCAAGAAATGGTCTAAGTACCTCTATCATCAGCCTCATAAAGAACTTCATGCATTACATAGTCCAAATGGCATCAACAACCACTCATACAACCTGTACTTAGTCTTGAAAGTTGTCTCCCACTCATCCCCTTCCCCTATCATCATTTGATGATAACTGTTTCTAAGATCAATCTTCGAGAACATCTTCATGCCATGCAACTCATCTAATATGTCATCCAATCTTAGTATCAGAAATCTATACTTGATTGTGATGTTGTTGATGGCTCTCGAATCAATACACATCCTCCACGTACCATCCTTCTTAGGCACTAATAAAGCTGGAACACCACATGGACTCATACTCTCCTGAATATAATTGCACTCTAACAACTCTTACACTTATTTCTGTAACTCCTTAGCCTCCTTTGGATTACATCTGTAAGTTGGTTTGTTCGGTAATGGAACTCCTGGCATAAGATCAATAGTGTAATCAATACCTCTCAAAGGAGGTAGCCACTTGGCATCTCTTTTAGAAACACATCGGCATACTCTTTCAATACTTTTTGCAATTTTGGATCCATATTAGCATTCTGCCCTCGTTGGACCTCTTTTACCACTAAGGCATATCATATCTTCTCATCCTTGATTGCTTCATTCATCTCACACTCCTTAAGGATCAACGCCTCCATGCCATATTTCTTTTTTCCTTTCCTACACTCGAAACCCTCCTTCTTCTCATTCCTCAAAACCAAATCCTCCCCATCTAGATTAGGTTTGAGCATAAACTTCTTTGGACCCTTGCATAAAACAAAATGTAACAAGCATCCATAGGAAAAGTATCACATAAAACATCATCAAAATAATTTCCAATCTTAAAAGAAATAAGAGTTTGTTTGGTTACCCCTATGCCTTTGTCTTTATTGAGCTATTGGAGTGAAAATGGTCTTAGATGACCCTTGGTCTCCAAACTGAGCTTGTCACCATCTTCTTACTAGCAACATTAGTGCATGAGCCACTATCAATGATGAATTCACGCACTTTATCACCCACTCAATGCTTGGCCTTGAAAATCCTCTCCTATTGAGTAAGTAAAGGTTGTTGTTGTGCTTGGATCACCCTTTGCAACATATATCAATCCACTTGGCCTTATTCCAAAGTATCCTTTGAGATATCACTTTCTTCTTCTAAGTCTTCATCAAGGTCTTCAATCTCTTCACAAGCCTCCATATTTTCTATCTCCTCCAAATTCTATTCCCTTTAGTTTAGACTATCCCGAGAAAAGTGGCCATAACCTCTATATTTAAAGTGTTGCTTGTTCACCTTATCAACCACTTGATCTTTGCCATTTTCTTCATGAGTGAACTTCCTAGCATTATCTTGATTTGTGGCTTGAGAAATTAGTTGTAACACCCCCATTTTTTAAACTAAAAACTCATTGAAGAGTACGCGCAAAAGCTAATTACACTAAGCGCACCACTTCCACATCTAGTGTAAATAGGCACCATAGTCCCACTCACACTAGATGCTAAGGCTAAGTAAAATAAGAAAGCACACAAAATATATTTATTAATTCAAACCAACTAAACCTTCAATGTTCCTACAATTGAAACTATAAAAAGAGTCTACTAAAATTAATATGATAAATAAAACTCTGAAAGTTACCACCACTCTCAATATTCCCCATCATGCATGCCATCAACACCTTGAGTAGATTTATACCCAACCTGCACTAGATCATCTACTCACCATGTACATCATGGATCATCACAGCCCCGTTTAAAACATGTAACAAGTTAGCTAGGAGAACAAATAAGTAACATGTAAATATGAAGGAATAATATTGTATGATCTCATTTATTTAAGCATATAAATCATACACATACACTTCAATCACATAAGGAAATCACCCAATTATTATTCTTTATTTAGGTGATCGTAACATCCAATTTTTAAGTGGGAAAACCAACCAGGGGTCACCTGGGAAATCAAAGTCCGAAGACCTACCACCAACCACAGGTGGAATATAAATCACACCTGGGTCATCCTAGTGAACATAGTCCAAAGGGGATAACAAAATTCCAAAGACCTATCACCTTGGTCATCCTATCCTTAAGTGTACACACCCCTTAATAGGGTCTAGAGAAGCCTATAGAGTAGACGAGGAGCCTTAACCAGACATAACCGACAAAGAAATAAGTATCCACAAGAGAAAAGAGAAAGGCTATTGCCGATCCCCAACTTCAGGAGGCCAAACCTGAAGGACCCAAAGCCCACTTTATGTTTCACTTTAAGTTATAGTATTTTAATTAAGTGAATTCACACAATCCACCATATTAACTTCACTTTATACACTTTTCATAATAGGTAACTTTCCCCAAATTAAATAGAAATATACTCACTTGGAGTCACCACTCAATTCACCAGCTGGATTAGAACATAATAAAATAATTATCCAACCAGCACTTCAAATAAATAAATACATAATAGCCAAAGTTTCTTAGGGTCCAATTATATGCTAACATAAATAACAAAACTTAATTTAGTCATATAAGATACGCGCCTTGTGATATATGCATAATAAAGGAACACTTGTATAAAATCAACTCTTTATAACCAGCACTTCAAATAAATAACACAACTATAAAATTACAATATTTACATGAAATCCATCAGGAATCCCTATTTATATTAAATTCATAATAAAAATAGAATATCATCCATGGGGCCTAATTATATAAAATCATATATATTCTCGTAAGGTCACATAGGTAACATAGCCAGATAAGACCATTATATCAACAAGTGCATAATTAAAATATGCATGAATGCATATACACATATATATCTACATATAAAGGTTGAAAATAATGTTACCTGGAATGCGATCTGATCAAAAATGCTCACTAGTCCCTAGACCTATAGTTTACATTGATAATATTAACTCTAGATGAAATATATTAAGTAAACATATTATAAACGGCTTAGATCCAACTTATCAAAATTCTTACATTTACCAATCTTTTAGTTTATCGCCTAATGTTTATATATAAACCCCAAATCCTAAAATAATTATGTAATTATATGATTACTCTATATATATATATATAAACACACACACACACACACACACACAAGTACTAATAACCAGTTTTGATTGAATAAATTGATAGATTGACCCTATGTTAGAATTAATCTACTAGTAATGTTACCGACTGCTATTTTACCAACTTATTTATCCCAGATATTTATTTGTTATATATAAAAATGAGGAACTAATTAAATATATTACTATACTAACTAGTATTTAATTATCACCCTTTTATAGTATATTCATTATTATCGTTACCACGAATTAACCAAAAAGATGTCGGACTATGCTAATGGATAACCAAATTTGCTTCCAAACATTACCTATTAACAGAGAATTATGAATGGCCTACTACGATACTATTAAGAACTTTGCATCCACTAACCATGTTATGGAACTACGAGCCTAAGCGTGCTGTAGAAATTTTCCCACATCAATCCGGATAAGTATACTATATATTGTATATATACATATTTGATTCCCTGTCCTAATGACATGATAGGTATGCTATATAAGACTTTATATGACTCGTATTTTAATGTCAAAAATTCATCAATCCAGAATCATTTCATGTATGTCATATGTGCTCTAATTCGTAGATGATATAATAATAACTAAAAGTAACATACTGCAAAAAGAATCAGAAGTCCTAACCAATGAAATTAGAACATAGGTACTGAATAGTAAGAAAAATAAGAATGTGCAGGTTACCTTCACCAATCAGATCAGAGGAATAGAGGGTTACTCTATATAAAACCACTCTCTTTTTCGTTGTTATTTTTTTCCTTGTGTGCGGTTGCTACACGGCTCACAAGAAGCTAACCATGTATTTATAATCATGGGAGGCTACTAGGGTTACAGAAGAAGGTAACTTATCTTTAGAGAATTCTAGAAGTGGTTAATTAATTAAAAAGGACCATTTACTAATAGCCCATTAACTATATTGTATAACAACATTACTTAATTAAACTCTATTAGCAACCTATTATTTACTTGCTATGTATATACGTAATAAAATACTATAATTTAAATCTTTATCATTTAACTATTATAGCTATCGGAAACTTAGTCTTATCATTCAAATAATACACACATATATAAGTTCCCTTATATATCTTATTACTGTTGCCGACTTTATATTATTATTATTATTATTATTCAAAATTATAGGGTATTACATTAATGGCTTTGACGCACCCTTGAAATTCGAACCATATGGAGCATTGGTTGAATTGCTTGGTGACTTAGTCCTCTTCAACTATTTCTCAAACTTGATGGCTAACTTGGCTAGGTCTTCAAATACTTCATAAGGATAAACCTCTACCTTCTCCCAAAGATTCATATTTAAACCCCCGATGAATCTTGCACACCTTTGTTCTTCTCGTTCTTGGACATCACATATTAGGGCTAACCGTTCAAACTCTTGAATGTATTCTTCAACTCTAAGTAACCCTTACCTCAACTTAGTCATTTTTATAAAATTTTCTTGTTCATATTCCCGCGAGGCACAAATTTCTTCTTCAAATGTTTCTTTAATTTTTTCCATGACTTATTCTTTGATTTTCGTTCTCTCTCTCATCTCCTTTTTAAATTACTGTACCACACTCTAGCAAAAATTTTAAACTTTAATATCACTATTCGGCACCGTTTCTCATCATCAATTTCCTTATACTCAAAAATCAATACAACAATTTGTAACCATTCAAGAAATGATTCTAAGTCGAGATTAGCTTCAAAGTCGGGAAGATCAAAGTGGGTTCCTTTTTCCATGTTATCATAAGTTTTCCTTGAAGTTTCACATGGCCTTACATAATTTTCCACGCTCTCTTCTTCTTCTTCCACCCGATTTTGTGCCCTTCTAACATGTGCTTCCTTTACTTGTTCCTTTCAGTTTTGTGGCTGCACATGGGAATCGTAGGATTATGAAGCTTCGATTCTCTCAACTTGAAATTTTATCACCTTGATCTTGTCCATCAAGGTCTTGAGAAAATCTCTTAAGTCTTCTCCTTGGTTCTCCATCCTTCTCCTTATCAACGAAACACAACACTCCCAAACACACCCTTAAGTAATCGATCCTCTTGTGTGTTTTTTTTAAATTTTTTTATGCATTCTTGGAGATTATTGAAGATGGAAGACTTTCTTGATGAATCTTAAAGAATATTAAAATAAATATTGAATGTTGGTTGCAATACCACCAACCTATTGCTTTGATACCAAAAATTAATGTGTGTGGGAGGGTGTAATTCTCAAATTGGTGTGAATATGGTTCGAATATGTTAGTCTTGAGTAGAAGATGATTCGTTGATGATGTGTTAGGTTTTATAGTGCTCAAATGGGATGGAAACTTGATGGTGATTATTCAAATAAGAAAGGTAGGATTCGTTGATGATGGTTTAACAATGATGATGGTTCGAATGGAATGGAATGTATTAATTAGCATATGCATTCGATGATGGAATGATGATTATGTTTGGTTTCAAAGGTTAGGGTTTAGATGATGTTTAAGAGTCGTGGTTTAGGGTCAGTTTTAGGGTTTGGTTTGAAAAGAATGAATAAGGTTACATTTGGTTGGTATGGAAGGGTTAGGGTTTTGAATGGAGGGTTTAGGGCTTTGGTTTTGTATACCAATTTATAGCTTGGTTTGACTTCAAATTTAAATAGTATTTTGATGGTAATTATGGTAGGAAAATATGGATTAAGAAGAGTAGAAAAGATATGGATTAATCTTTAATTCACTTAGGCGAAGAGATTAAAACATTTAAGCTAAACCGTTCACATAGATTCGATTTACTTGAATTGAACTCACACATAATTCACTTGTATTCAACTTCAATGTTGATCTTCAACTTTCATTCAATTCTTCATATGTTCATATTTGACATTCATGTAGATTATAACCTTTCTACCAGTAGCTAAAAGAATAGTTTAAAGATTCCAAGCTAAAAGATATTATGCTACATTTATGCTAACTTTATTATCCAACTATGCTACTTGATTAATAAATTAGTAATGATACTCAAAAAGTCTGTCAATAAACTCCCCGTGCACATGGTCACTCCCTCCTTGCATGCCATACACATGCACGTAGAAACTTAGTTGCTTTTTTATTGCATTTCGAGTAGTGTAACCATCTATTGGTCTTCAAATTTGCGAGATATACTTTCCAAATGGAGAATAGTTGGTTTCATAATTATGAAATCCAATTCTTGAGTGGTTTCTCCTGCATCAATTAGTATCTAGATTAGGTGGGTGTGGTACCCCTGTACAAGCCTCCTAGCACTTCATATGTCTATATATTAGATTGGTATAGTATCCTAATTTGTGTTAGCCATCATGGAAAATGCACTCAAGGTGTGGTGGGTATAGTTTCTCAAAGAAAGCCCCCTTGATGTATTATTATGTGGTGGGTGTGGTATCCTACTGTATGGGTGATGCTACCATGATATTTTTTCATGGAGGAGAACTAAGTGTGGTTGATCGAACATCTTAATAATTGGAAAGAATGTGGTTACTAAGTGGAAGATTAATAATATGGTTTATTCTGTGGGAGATTAATAAACGACTTATATTGTCATACCTTTCATGATTTATATACGAGCATGCTTTATGATATGATAATCATGAGCTTATAAGTTATATTTCCTAAGTATGTCTTATACCATGCAATTGTGTGACCTTAATATGCAGCATGAGCCCTTACCATGTTTTGGGTAGTTTATTTTTTAAGTACATCACTATACTGATACTACATTTGTGTGGTCACTATTATGATCCAGCTTCTATTCCAGTGAGAAAAGATAATTTATAGGGTTATGGTTCTTATCTAGAATATGTTTAGAATTATGATGTGGGCTAGTAGTTGGCCATTACTTGGGGATCAAGATTTATGTTTTCTACTTTAGTCAAGATTTAAGCCAGTCGGCTTAGATTATCTTGCCCAATATGTTTAGATGTTTTTGCTTCTTTTATAGTATTTAAGCTATTGTATTTGGTTTCTATATTTGGATTTTGTAAACCTCTCTCTCCCTTATATATTAATCTCATCCTTATCATTACTATTCTTCTTAGTGTGTGCATTCTTTTTTGTTCATTCGTCCCATTTTTCTTGCATTGAACATGTGTTAGGTGATGATCACACATCTCCTATTTTTGATGTGGCGATGGCATCCTTGTTTTTTTTTACACTTTCACATTATCTGTAAACCAAAAAAATGTTCTAAAATTTTGGAGTATTACGATATACTCATGACTAGGATACCTATTCCTTAATTATCTATACCCCCTATAGGACTTGTATGTTGTATATTGAATATATAAGGGCCTTTCTATGGCACTAAGGCATACTAGTGAAACCAAAATAAATCAAGGAATCCTACCTCATCTCTAAGGTAGCTAACCCTAAAGAGTAAATTATTCCTGATCTTGAGGTCTTCAACTTTAAAGATTAATATCTTAATATAGTGATCATAAGATATCACATAATGTAAAATAATTTCAATTCTATACTTAACCATTTTTCCTTTATTTCTAAGTATTCAAATCAAACCTAAGGTTAATGGTACAAGCCAAAGTTAATTAAATAATAAGGTCAATATAAAAATATAATCCATTATATGTCAAATTATTCACACTTAGGTACATTTTAGTCAAAAATGATCAAAATGCCCTTAAAACCCTAGTTATCTTAAAAGTAACCATTTTAATACTAAATTTGATTATAACTATTCAATTATCATGATAAGGCTAAAGACATTACAATAAAGCCTTTACGATAAATTATAATTTTGGAAAATTTACAAAGTAGCAATATTAGCATTTTTCTCCTAAAGCACACTTAACTTCAACAGTACTCAACCCTATTCTAGCATACTATTATCCATATAAGAAAATACAACATTCTCACATATTATTCCATAAGATTTCATGCTCGCATGTATAAGAGAATATTATTGCTACATGATATATACATATACTTCACAAGGTTACACGGAAACCATAAATCTCAACTAAACACAACAACTAACCCTATAATGCTAACACATGATATTCACACATTAAAGGAACCATATGGCATACCTATTTTCTCAAGCACAAATAGAAAAACAATAACAAAGAAGCACCACAAGACCTAACTCCAACACATACCTCATTTTACTTAAAAACCACTTAAGCTTAACAAAATAATTAGGACTAAACAGTAAAAAAAGATGATAATAATAATGATAATCAAAGACTAAAGGAATATAGTCATAGCGAAGAGATGGATAACACAGCATAAGTAGGGAAAGAGGGAGACAAATTTTCAACTCTTTTTCCATAATTTAATACCCTTATACTTAAGAAAAATATAATGGTGATGCATAAAGGATTAGAGGAAGAAAAAAGAATAAAGGAGAAGAAGAGAAAATAGGAGACAAATTTTGGTTATGTAGATTGAGAATAAGAGGGACCTTCTAACACTTAGGGAATCTTTAAAAGAAAAAATAGGAGAGAGAAGAGAGCACCAAAAACCAAATGTTAAAAAAATGAGATAATAAAGCAAAAAAAGGCACAAGGTGGCAAAATGAGTTCAAACATAGCATGGAGGAGAGAGGGAGAGTTGACCAAGTTTGCTTCTCCAACACTTGAATGAAGGGTTAAATGTAAGTACAAGGTGTAAGAAAGTGGGTGAAAAGTGAAGTGATTATGGCTAAGAGCTTGGAAAAACGTAAGGTACAAAATCAAGGATATTATCCAAGTTGAGGGTATATTAGGGAAGGCAAACTAGAATGAAGGAAGGGCCCGCAAAACTAAAATAGTACAAAAACGCACGTAAAAATCACATAACCCAATGCCTAGACGAGCCAAAGTCAGTTGCCTAGACTCTTTGGTGAAGCGGCCTTTGCCATAATGCTTGATCAATGCGCCCAAAGGCTTCGATCAACTGCCTAGTACCAAAATTCTTATTCTACCATTTTTAACCTAGTCATCCTAATCAAATTCCACCCTAAACCCAAACACACAATATAAACAAATAATATCCACCAAGAAATTATATGATCAAATTCACAAATCATATAAATATTAAAAAAAATATGTAATTGTAAACATGTAAAAATAGTTATAAAAAATGAAAAATATAAAAAATTAGAAATACTAAACATTGAGGTCATGTTACTGTAAAAATAAACTTTTATCATTATTTTTCTTTCAATGCATAATTTTTTTAGATTTTATATTATTCAAAGTATTTATTACTATAGAATTTTTTTTACTAAGTTTTGAGATTTTTCAGAATTTTTTAATAACTTTATTTTAAATTCATGTTAATATTTATTGATTTTATAAAAAAAAATATTTTTTTGGATTTGTCTTGGAAACTTCTATAATGTTTTTTATAATGTTGGGTTATTTTATTGATCATTTAGGAATTCATTATTATTTTTTTATTTTATACTAATTTATTATTTCTAAAATTATTTTATATTTCATGTTTTATTTTAATATTTTTAGGTTTTAAAATTTTAATATTATGTTAATACTTTATATATGTTATATTATTTATTATGAAAAAAATTCTTTGATTTTGGAAAAAAAAAATTAATTCTTTTCTTTTTTTTTGGTAACTTAGAATTTTTAGTAATTGTTTTCAAATGTATGTATATTTATTGAGTTCCTTTTTTTAATTTGTTTATTTTCATTAAAATTTTCGTATATTGTTTATATATCTTTAAACAAAATTAATTTATAAAATTTGTAGTATTTATTAACAAAAATCACCTTAGTCAATGCAAAAGTGACATAATATAACTTTGTTAATGAAGAAGATATATAAATGATAATAATTTAAAATGTGAAGGTGGTTGGATAAGATTATTTAAAATAAATATACTAGTTTAAATGTTTATTTACCTAAATAAAATGTATCCTAAATTTTAATGCTTATTTTAGTACATGTTTAATGATGAAAATCATACTGTTAAAATTAAAAATCAAGATTTGAATTTTAAAACTAATATAACATCCAAACTTTGATATATAGTAGAAGATCAAAATTAAATTAGTTATTTAAAATTTTAGAAAAGTTAGAGAAGAAATTTTTATTATTTAAATGTGTTACATAAGAAAAAATAGATATACAAGTTACAATTCAATACTTGAAATTATCATTTGTTAGATAATAATTATTATTTACTAAAATTTATTTATAATATATGTTTGTGTAACAAAGCTTAAATATTTTATTGTAAACTAAATCAAACCGTGAAATATAGTTTTGTTTGACTTTATTTACATGAAAGTTAAAAATTAATTTATCCACTAACCACTAAAAAACTTTCCAATCATTGAAGTATATCTTCTATTTTTTTTTTTTTGGTTTCACAAGCATGGTGTCCCTCCTTTTCCAATTTCTAAATTATAAAGAAATGTGTTGTCACAATCTTGTAAATGTGTCTTGCAAATATAGGTGTTCCTTGTGGCCTAATAATTGCTAATATTGATATTATGTCTCAACTATAACTCAATGCATTGTTCTCACAAATACACTTAAGAGTAACGGTGAATTGAGTTTTTCCAAATTATAACTTTTCTGAAAAGATATGAATAAAATTTGGCTTTGACAAAATATATTCCTAATATTGTAATGGCTGATGTTCCCATTACTTTCTCTTGTAGCATGTTAGTGAGCGAATAAAGTAAAATAGTAAAGAACACAAATATTTTACTTGGTTCGATCGATGCTGATATATTAGTCCACAACCAGAGTTTCTCTTATTTTATTATCTACACCAAAAGTAAAGAATTACAAACATAGCACTCAAGTCTAAATCTAAACCTAAGTTACCTCACAACTAACTCTAGTTGTGATCACCTATTACTCTACGTAATAGCTCTCAAAACACTTGTACCTTGTTATGAAATATGCAAATGAAGAATAGATATATATTTTTAAACTCTCATGCTTCTATCATAAGTAAATAGTTCCTTTTATGCTCTCACTATTGTAAACAAAACTCCCTTGGATTTTGACTACCTTGCTCACTATTTTTCTCTTTAAATTTCTCACCGTCAGTGTTGGTTTTTTCTCGAAGATCAAATAACTCATTGTCTCTAAATTGATTTTATAACACTTTGAAGGTCTACTTTAAATAAATGTTGAATATAGTTGATCCTTTAATCTTGGAAAATCACCGCATGAAAATATATCTTGCAAATCGTTATCTTTTAATCTTTAACTCCATAAAGAATCCTTGTTGTCTTAGTCCTGAGAATCAGAAGCATATCTTCAATATTTATCCATGATCCAAGCATTCTAACAATTCTTCTAATATCTGGATATGTTCTATGCAAACATCTATGTTTAAAGATAATTTGAATACTTCTTTGACATTTTTCTTCAAATCATCCATTAATTGGGATTGTCTTAGCGATTTGTTCAATATGACTACTCCTAATCCTTTTTTTATTTCTATGCTAGGACTTCTTCTCATCGGTGAATCTAAATACATACAATATAATTATAAACAAAAGTAATCACAAAGTTATATGTTTGAAATCATCAAAGCATATGGGAACCCAAAAAATTCCCCCCCTTTTGATGATGAAAATGTTGGGGATCAATATCAATTCGAAAAAATAAGATCTAATTGGAATCAATTAGAACACAAAAGAATTAAGAAGAGAATAACACTCAAGAATACTGATTGGGGAAACGGATGATTTTATTGATGTGAAATAATTGTGATTACAAAGATAATCAAAGAAATCCTCACCTAAATAATTCAATTCTCCAAGGAATTACAAGAGAAATCAAGAGGAGGGAAGAGGATGACATTATACCGATTAGGGTTATAATCGCATGGTATTTCATACCTTACAAGATTGCAAAAACACAAGCCCCCATATTTCTTTTCAACTTTGAAAATCTTCAATATTTTAGCCACAACTTCTTTGTTTAACCTTCGCTCAAACTTATTCTTGATGCATTGGAAAGATAGAAAAAAATATCTACAACTTTTACTTTTCTAAATTATAGTTTCATCACTGTCAAATCTTCATATTTTTCTAGTACAGCTCACAGATATACTCCAAATTTCTTTGAAACAATTCACACACCAATCCAAGCTATTATACATGCTAAATACGAGTCACAAGATAAAAAAAATTAAGTAATTTCTTAGAATATTTGAGATATAATATTAGTGTGATAAAACATTCATCACAATTAGTTTAAGTTTATTTTTTTCTAAACATTCTAGATCTATTCATAAGTAACACATGAAACCACACATCTCTTCCCTTTTTTTGGAATCATCAAAAAGTTTAGAAAGAGACCACATGAGTTATGAACATTCATGTCTTAGCAAACAACAAGTGAACAAGTAGATAGTGCATAAGTAGATATAGAACAAAACAAAGAACAACCATGTTCATCTCAAAGTTAAATCAAAAGACTGGTTGGAATTTAACCAAAAAGATAGAGAGATTATTTGACCATTTTTCAAGAAATATAGAAAATGGAAGCATGAGAAAAAATAAGGTAGGATTGGGACTGATAAACTAGCCAGAAGGGTTATAATTATGGTCTTCTTCAACCTCAAGGTCAACAGATGCCTTGAATTGGGCATCTTCTTATGAGCTAGAATCATCTTCCTCAAATTCATAACTATCAAAGGATTCTTCATCAGAAAAGTCACTAAGGTGATCAAGAATAGGATCAACCCCAAGGATAGATCACAACATGTGTCCCATCACCTTGAATTTAGCCTCCAACCAATTAATATTGTGACCCTATATTTGAGCCACGCATTGAAGTCTATTAACATCTAAACTAACCTCCTTAATGGATTATAAGACCTCAACATTCACTAGGCTCAGTACAATAATTAGACCTAGTCTTGTTGTAGCCTTAATCATAAGCTCACCTTCTTCAATACTTAGATGCTTTATGTCAATAATAGAGCTTGTCATCCCTATCATCAAAGTCATCTTCAACCTATCCAAATCAACACTAATATGCTCAAATACATAGGTGAGCCATCCTCCATAGGGCAAAGCATTAGCATGAGACTAGACAAATTAACTTGTTTCTTCTCAGCCAAGCAATACATCAGTAAGATGTCCAATATCCGAGCATAATTCATACCCTTTCCTCTTGAAATCACCGACTTAATCACCACCATATGTAAAATCTTAAACAGGAAACCAAGCACATTCATAGATTGTGTTGCAACCCTTCTCATAGATCCTAAAGTCACCTTATTAACAACTTTTAAAGGGTTTAGGCCTCCTCTTAATGGCCAAGTGCCCTTAGCAAACTTGTCCTAAAATTTATTGGGAATGCTAAGTATATCCACAAGCTTTTAGGCAATTAGGATAATTTCTATTCCCGTTACGGTAATCAATACAATAAGAGATTTGACTCCATCTACTAAGGTTAAATTAATATATAACTCATAGATAACATACTTATACAAAAAAAAAAACTATTTCATAAATAAGGCTTTCTAACCCTATGGTACCAACATTTTTTTAATTAAGGAACTTTTAGGGTTATTCAGCCACACCTCAAGATAATGCCTTCCAAACAAAACCATCATTTTGGCATTAAAGTTATCAATCAGAGGGTTGGAGTATGAATTTCTTACCTTTATCAAAACTTTAAGGCATTCAACACCTAAATCCTTGTGTTTTATGAGCGTACGCTAATCAAAGTATATAACCTTACCCTTCTCCTTTATTCTCACTAAATCTATAGCATCTCAAAAATTAGATGAGTTTTCATAGCCTTCTTTTTCTTCTTTTCCATTTTCTCACCAATCTCTAGCATTAGTTTTTTCTTATACTCTCTTAGAGAAATTATTCCCTCCACAAATTTGATGTCACCATCCTTCTCAATGGGAACAAGATCAAATATAGATTTCTTCTCTTGACTAATGTAGTGGGATTTTCTTTCATTCCCTGGACTTTTTCATGTTCCTGTTATTGATTTTCCATTTTCTCAATTTCTACAATTTAAGTGCTAAAGGGTTCTTCTTCCTTATGCATATGCACTATAATAGGAAGTGAGTGGGTTTTCACATCCTCTTACATTTCTTTGAGGCTTTCTTTAGCACAACATTTGCCTCTTTTCCTAAATCGGACTATTTTTCCTCCTTTTTTATCTATGTTACCATTTCCTTATCTTTTGAGACAATGGATTGTTCTTCCTTTTCTATATCAATAATCTCCTCATCGATGACCTCGGTCACATCCTTATTATCCCTTTATTATTCTTGTTCTATTCACATTATCATCTTTTTATTCCTTAATAACTAGAGGCAACATCTATTCTCCTTAGTTGAAGCTTTTCTATTTAGGTCTTGGGAATCAAGATGTTTAATTTTGGGTGGAGGTAAGGATGAAATTATTGTGGCCTCCATAGCTATTTCAAGTTTTATGACTAATGGTTTGAGCTTGGAGGTGGGAGAAGAAATGATTTTTGAAGATGGGCAATATGCAATGTGCAATGTACTTTCTTGGCATGGTTGCTTATTAAGAGAGAGAATAGAGAAGATTTATTATTATTTTTTAGTAAATTAGATGTTGGTAGAGAAGATATTGGGAATATGGAGTAAATATTGAGTAACTACTGGGTTGTTGAGGGGGATAGATTTTATTTTAAAATCTTTTTTAAAGCAAAACCATTCAAGCATGAATTTAAATATTTGGTGTGATATTTTAAGGCAATGTTCATAATGGAACTAGGATCAAGCCATTGTACTAATAACAACTAGTTTACACTCAACAAATTAAACCAATCAATCCTCACGTGTTTGAATCCAGATGCATTTCACTCAAGTCAACCCATTAAACATAATTTACTATAGGATTGATAAAAATATAGTTCTCCACATGACATAAATTAAAATGGTCTTATTAGGTTGTAACAGGGCAACGTTTAAAGGTGTGGAACAATATTTAGGATGTGGTGCTAACTTATCTCTAAGTATAGTGGATAAATTCATATTTATTTTGTCACTCCATAATTTTTGCCATATAACCTCTATAATCTAATTTTTTTCACCATTGTGACTTTTAACACCCCTTTTTTATAGTGCCTTATTTTCTTTCTTTCAATTTTAAACACCTAACACAACCAACCACAATATGTTTTGTTTCCTCCTTTATTTCATACATCCACCACAGTTTCAATTAAGTACTCCACTAGTCCTTAAATAGGGTAGGGATCTCATTAAGGATAATATTTCACTTGTGGGTGTATAATGAAAGAATAGGCTTAATAGGCTCAACAAGGTTAGCAACTAGATAATATGTCATTAGTAGGTTACATTTGGCTTGTAGTGTTTAATAATGTATTAAGGAAGTTACCTTTATCATTTTTATGAACATGGTATGAGTCTATGCGGCCTTGAAAATAGCTAGATTAAGTTATAGAAATACAATTCTTTTTAGAGACTATACATGTGAAAGAACTTGTAGGCTTAAAAGCTCACTTATAAAGGTGTTCTCATTCTAATACTCAGCACTCGCCTCATTCTAGTATACAGTAGATAGATTTGAACAGTGTTCCAAATAGTGTCATGGGAAACGATCTCATGAGTTTTCCTTTGGAAGCTTATATAAATTTTCTTTTTATAAAAATATATGCAAGGATTAAGAATCATCCACATTGATCAAGCATGTTATTGCAATTTCCTATACAAGATTCACTTGTAAGATGTAGGTTTTCACAAAGATTCAACAAAAACTCATCAAGATTCAAAGAATTCTATCAAGATGTATCAAGAACCTTACTTGAGCTTCAAAGTGGTAGATTGTGGTTGTCGAACTTGGGATTTTGTGCCCTTGCAATGCCAACTTCAAAACGTGCTTTGATAACACTTTTGATGTGGAATATTATCTTCAAACAATCTTCTACAAACCAGGAAATTTTTTTGAGGGATTACAAAGTCATAAAAATACTTCAAACGTTCGACTCTTCACTTGATGTTGATGTTTTTCGAATGCTTTGATAGAGTGGATTAGATCTATACCATGATGTAATACCTTCTAATGAGAAATTTTCTATTTCTCAATAGAACACTCTTGCTACTCCTCAATGCTCTCAATTGAAGAAGGAGAAGAGAAGAAGAAGAAGAACTCACTTTCTTCTTATGATGTCATGTTGAATCAATGTGTAAAAGGTTTATATATGCATGCACCCATGCATGCCCTTTCATTAATAAGACCACTAAATATCCCTTATTAATGAAATAAACCTCTAATTCATGGTACAATACATATTTAAAAAGTTACATTGATATTTTACAAGTATTACAAAGTATAAAACAAAATAACAAAGCTACACAACTTTAATAATGTAATATATAGATGTAATCATGTGTAATTAAACTTCGTAGTCTTGTAGCCATATCCTTTCTTGAACTTTGTAATACTTTTAATCCATTGGCATTGCCTTGTACATCAAATATCTTCCATCAACATGAACTTTATGCAAACATGTACAATAACTGCAATAATTACTTGACAAAACATTAGAAACATAAGAATTTTCAAGTAAAATGGGCTCCATATCCTAGTATTCTAATTCTTCTTGTTCTTCATCATTTGAATAAGATTAATAGTTTTCTAGAGATGCTCCCGCATCAACCTTGATATGTTTTGAATATCCAATGAAGATAACTTTTTCACTTCTTAGATCAAGCTTTTGTAGATTGTTCTTTCCATTATATAAACATAAAACCTATAGCCAAATACTCTAAAATGTGAGATATTGGGTTTTCTTCCTATAAGGAGTTTATAAAGGGTCTTCTTTTTCATTTATCTCATCAAGGCTCTATCTATGATATAACAAGTTATGTAGATTTCTTCTACCCAAAAGTTCTTAGTTAGTCCACTTTCGAGTAGCATTTTCTGTGCCATATCTTCAAGTGTAAAATTTTTTATCTTAACAACTCCATTTTGTTGAGGAGCTCTTAGAGATGAGAAATTGTGATCAATTCCATTTTCCTTACAAAATAAAATGAAGGTATAATTTTAAAATTCAATACCATGGTAAGATCTAATAGTTCAAAGTTAATGATTTACTTCTTTTTCATCCTTTTTCAACCATACTAGAAAGTGAATGTTTCCCCCTTTGAACCAAGGAAGATAATGCACATAAATCTCCGAGTAATCAACAACAATAACAAAAACATACCTAATTCAACCTCTATTTCTAACCTTCATTGTATCATATAGATCAATATGAATGAGTTTGAGAGGTATAGATGTACTTATTATAATTTTGGAAATAAAAGAAGAACAAACATATTTGTAGTTAGCACATTCCTCACAAACTTTATCAATTTAAAAATTGATGTTAGGTAACCCTTATACCATGTTTTGATACAAAATTTTCTTTAAAATTATAGGGCTCACATGTATAAGCTTCTTATTCCATCCATGAATCATCATGCAATACACTCATATAAGTAACATTGTTAGAAGGAATTAGTGAAAAATTGGCCATATATACATTATTGTTCCTAAATTATTTCAATATGATCATACATATTGTATAGTTAGTAACTTGAAAAGTATCACGTGTGAATTCGACTTTATCTCCCTTGTCACATAGTTGAGAAGATTATTCTTTAAACCCTTAATTAAAAAAAATTATCAATGTTGTGTGAGGATAATTTATGTACCTTACCAATATGAGTAGTCATACCTTTATTGTCATCTCCAAATTTCACACTACCAATTTTGAAGGTTGTTAGAGAAAGAAATTGTGTAGAATCTCCCATCATGTACCTTGAACAATTGATGTCCAAAACCACTAGTTGTTCCCTCTCAGTATAGCCTACAAAATATATTAGTTATTTATTTTAGGAACCCAAAATAGATTTGGTCCCTTGAAGTTAGTCACTTTAGTCAACATATATTTTCTAATCTAGACTTGTTTAACAAAAATATTATTTCTAACATAAGCATTCTTCTTCCTATGGCGATTGGATGTTTTATGACCATTATTTCCACAATTCATGTGCTCCTTAAGGCTAGAAAAATCAACATATTTACACCTCTTAAAATGTTTCATCCAATTCTCAACCCTATTCCTTATATTTTTCCCTGTACTATTTATAGTAATATAGTTAGTTATGCCACTACTTTTGATTCTCTAAACAACATTTTCTATTCCTCTTTTATTAGGATTTTTAGTTTGGCTATTTAGCATCCTTTGAATTTTCTCCCTAGTGAACCACTTTGGTTTTGTTTCCCAACATCATACAATATTGTAGTTTTATTCTCCATCTCAATTGTGATCTTCTAATTTTGTGTAATTAGTGTCTCAATTTCCTTTTTGGCACTGTTTATATTTTTCTTCTTTTGATCTAGACTCAATTTAGGGAGGTACTTACCTTTCTTCTTGATGATTTCAACCTCCTTTATTTATTCCATAAGATGCATATTTTTTAGCTCACATTCACTATGAAGATATGTAGAGGGATCTAGACTGGGAATAGTAGCCATCTCAACTATTTTTTCTTTGATTGATAAATTTCTTCTATCAAGTATGACCATTTTTTTATCACAAGCAATAGCAAATTTCTTAGAAATTATATATTCATTTTTTAAATTGTAAAATTCATTATACAAATCCATATATTCACTAATAACATATCCAAGAAATCCTATCATATTATCTTTTGAAAATTTAGGTAGTTTCATCTCAAGATCGGCGAGAATTACATGAGAGTCATCTTCATTTCCTACATATTTGGACATGAGGCACATTTTACCCTTTTTCAATATTTGTTTCCAATTCTGTAGTGGGAGATGTGCATGTTGTTGCAGTGGGATTAATTCTTCTTGTAACACTATAAGGCATAGATTTATTTGGTCCAATGTCTCCTCTTTGTTTGTTTCAGAGTCTAGCAATATAGAGCTAATCATAGCCTACTTGAATTCCTTCTTGGCCTTTTCTCATTTATGTTTTGACTTCTCTTGTTCCCATTATAAACATTCATGAACCCTATGACTTGGTTCTCCACACTTAAAACAATTTGGGTTAAAGGGTTTTTTTTATTAAAATTAAACGAAGTATTACCTTTAGTGGAGATGTTTCCTTTATTCATATTACCATAATTTGTTTTAATTATTTATTTAATCTTAGAGCAAGCATGGCCATCTCATCATGGTCATCGCCTTCTTCTTCATCATCAAAGTCTTCTCCTTTATTAATGACTTCAGACTTGAGAGCAATTCCTTTACCTTTGATTGATGTCTTAAGAACTTTTGATTCCAATGGAATCTCATGGGTCATGATTGATCTAATGAGTTCTTCAAGGGTTATCTTTGAAATTGTTTCTAACCTCTTAAATAGAAGACATCTTAGGCATCCTTTTTTAATTAAAGCTTCTCAATATATTCCTCATTCATTCCTCCATAGTTAAACTTTTTCCTAGGGATTTGTGTTCATTGGTGATGTGGGTGAATCATGTTAAAACGTGCTTGATAGGCTCATCTTTCTACATAGAGGACAACTCGTACTTATGCAAGAGTAAATCAATTCTATATTATTTTATATTATGTGTCCCCTTGTGTGTAAGCTCCATAGAATCCCATAACTCTTCACCCTTTTTTGGTATGCAGACACTCAATCAAATTCTTCATGTCTAATGGCATATTGGAGCATCCACATAGCTTTGGAATTCTGCTCTACGTTAGTGTAGTCTTCAGCCGTGTACTCCTTTTCTGGATTAGAAATATCAATTCCCTTTTCATTCATCTTGATGATTTGGAAGGGGTCATCTTGAATGATCTTCCAACATTGATAACCAGCTCCTTTAACATAGTTCATCATTTGATTCTTCCATCAAGCATAGCCTTGACCATTGAATTGGGAATCTTAGATCCAATATCTTGAGAACCACCTTGTGATAACATCTTCATAATTCTCTAGATATTACTCTTTTTAGAATAACCTAATCTAATGTTAATTTTTGGATCTCACAAGTACACTCATGAGGGGGTGAATTGATTGTTTCTAAATTTTGACTTGTAGGTGGAAATATGATAACTTTTGGTTTTGACAAAATCTATTCCTGGTACTATAATGGGCGATGCTCCTTTTACTATATATTTTAGTGCATTAGTGAACGAATAAAGTAAAATAGAATAGAACACAAAGAGTTTACATAATTCAATCAAATCTTATTTACATCCATGACTAGAGTTGCTCTTATTTTACTATCTACACTAAAAGTAAAGAATTACAAACCTAGAACTCAAGTCTAACTCTAAACCTAAGGAACCCCACAACTAACTTTAGTTGTGCTTCTCTATTATTATACATAATATCTATTGATATACTCTCACCCTATTACAAAATATGAAAATAAGAATGTATACATATTTTTGAACTCTCATTCTTTTATGATAAGAAAAAAGTTTTTTTTATGCTCTCACTATTGTAGATCAAACTCTCTTGAATTTTGACTAGCTTGCCCACTAGTAATCTCTTTGAATTTCTCAATATATGCATTGGTTTTCTCTCAAATATAAAAAAAAATTACCTCTCAATTGAATTTATAAATCTTGGAATTTTTTCTTTAAATAAACATTAAATATCATTGATCCTTAAATCTAGGAAAATTATAGCACAAAAATATCTCTTGTAAATATTTATCTTTTTATCTTTAACTCCATGAAGAATATTTATCATTTAGTCTTGAGAATAAGGAGCATATCTTCAATTTTTAACCCTAACCCAGATGTCCTAACAATTATGTTAATAAATGGACATCTTTAGTGTAGACAGCTTCTATGATATTAGGAATAGTATTGAGAACTAACATTGTCAAGGTGGTGTAGTGCCCATGCTTGTTTCTAATTCTATACCAAGATCAACCTTCATCTTTCATTGCTTATTTTCTTTACTTAAACATCTTAATCATTAATTCATTGATATTTAGTATTTTGAATTGTTTGAAGATAACTTGAATACTTCTTTGACGCTTTACTTTAATTCATCAATTAATTGTGATTGTGCTGGCGATTTGTTCCGTATGACTATTTGTAGTCATGTTTGAAGTTTTGTACTTGGACCTATTATCATCAGCGAATTTAAATATGTCCAACATGGATATAAATAAACGTAATCACAAACTCACATTTTTAGAATCATCAAAATTCATGAGAACCCAACACAGTTTCCTTATCACATGTCTCCCTATAAAGTTATTTTTGGGGCGTTGTGCATATTCATCATGGTACTTAGTAGCATTGTATGCACGATAATAGCCTCACTAGGGGATATAAGGCATGAACCTCTGAGTACATGAAAAATGATATTATAGCAACTCATTTTTGTTCTATTCAATAAGCATTTTATCATGTTCATGTGGGTACCCTAAGGGGAATGTGCATACCTTGTTGGTTAAAGCATGTTATGAAAGGCCTAACTCCATAGAGATAGAGTGTGTGGGTCATTGTGCTACATGGGTTCAATGACAAGGAGGTGTCTATGGATATTATTTGGTGAGAGATCCAGGCCATTTAAATAAGTTGTTGGGGGTTCATATGATGAGACAATCTCAAGCACGCAACGTTAACTCGTTCAAGGAGGACGAATATGTCATAACAAATTATGTTGGGTGCGAGATGTAGGTTAGATCTCAATATTTGTGGGGAAACATATGGTGTTTGTGTGGTATTTTTATAACATTGGAAAAGTGTTGAAGAATTGTTAGAGGGATAATGCCTGAGATACATGGAAGCGATGTTAGGACCCATATGTGGTGCAAAAGATGGAGTTTATGGTTTTGGGTGGGGAAGAATGTCATGATTTGTGATTTTTCCAAACATCTTGTGAATTACTCATGAGAATATGAGTTCTTCCTTATAGACTGATATTTTTAATGTTGATATTATGACTCAGGTATGACTCAATATCTCTTCCACACATTTCTCTATACAAATATTTTTGGGATGTTGTATATATTTGGTATGGAGCTCAACAGTATTGTGTGTGGGATGCTAGCCTTTTCAGGGGTGTTAGAGACTAAACCTCTAAGCATGTGACACTACGCTTAATAATTAGAGACAAATATAAACTTATCACACCCCCACACTTAGCTTCTTTCTTGTCCTCAAGTAAGTTATTACTCTAACCATATAAAATTAAATTAACTAGCCACTTTCGTAGGTCTTATGATTGCATTTAGCATGTGCAACAAGTCCTTTAAACCCCTAGGTCACCTATTGAGGACGATTAAGGTCTCATAAGGGTTTCATAGATGATATACCTACAAAATCACACATAAAAAGAAAAAAGAAAAAAATAATGATAAATAAGTAAAATCATACCTAACACCCTTAACCATTTTTATCTCAAAATCTTTTACTTTCATACGTCAAGATTAGCAATGCACAAAGATTTAGCATTGGGAGATTTAAGGGATCAATTTCAACATATGGTTCACACATAAACATGACAAGAATGAACATATCAATATTATGGACGAAGATCTACCATGCCTTAGTCACATCAAGATCCATCCTCACTTTAGATACCTTCTATTTTTTTCCTTAGATTCATGGATACAAATGTATAGAAACACTCAAGTATGTGAGATAAGATGATAAAAATAACAAACGCCTCACATATATAAACAAAGAAGGCTCATATTTTTGTGGATAAAACCTCATGAAAGATACCAAATACCTGCCAAATGAACCGAACCATATGCTTAACTCATGTAAATAATCTTCATCATATTAAAGGTTGCTCATCTCAAGAATTAAATAAGACTTATTTATTGGTTGTGTGGGGGTTAAGGTAAAGAAGGGTACAGAGTATTCTAGGAGTGTGGTTCTAAAAAAGTCAAGAGCTAGTGGAACCCTAATAATTAGAATGAAATATAAGCTTAACTCCGCATCAATGATACACATTTCCACATTAACACCAAAATATAACATGAAAAGAATTTTCTCAACATCATCTCCATATCTCCCTCTCTTCCTTAAATCGCACATTTTCTTCTTTTCTATTTTTTTCAAATATATTTTCATTATATTTTTTTCATTCATTTTTTATTTATTTTTTTCAAGTACATTCCTCCACCAAACATAACCAATCCCTTTCTTAGCATAAATTCATATATTTTTTTTTACATACATAACCACTCTATATCCATAAGGATTTGATTCCCTTCCACTAGCTTTAAGCAAGGGTAAGGATATTAAGGCCTGAAGGTTATTTAATGTGGGTAATGAAAAAGAATATATGTTCCATGTATAAGCTGAAAAGGTTTCTATGGGGTGTACATCATGTATACACAGATTAGGTTAAGATGTTTGGTCATGTGGTGGAAAATCCTAAGTTACCTTTATCATTTTCTCAATTAGAGCATGTTTTAACTATAAGCTTCAGCTAGCACAATAGTAAGTTCTGGTAGTCTCTAGATTCCATTACAAGAGCTATGGCAAATAATTTTATCAAAACAAATAGATATATATATATATATATAAGGTTTACAAAGAAACTTTAAAGCCAAGAAAAGTAGATAATTTCATGTAAATTCACTTAGAAAAAAAAAGGTATATATGGTTCAAAAGCTCACTAAGGAATTTGATGAATCTCAACATGTCAATTTGTTGGTTATAAAATCATACATGTTCTTTCTCCATTCATATCTATACACGTAGATATGCATTCCCTATATCAAAATTAAGAAGAAAAAAATCTCCACTTGCTTTATCTTAATTTTATGATCCTCTTTTTGTTAGATTTCAAAGATCTCCTCATTAACTAGTTAAGGGTTCCTACAACTCTAAAAATACTAAATAATTTTTTTTTCAATTTTTTTATGCAAGCACATAAAGAACACACCCCACACTTATATCACACATTGTCCTCAATGTGTAAACAACTAAGGGAACATGTAATTTTAAGTATGGAGAGACAACTAAATAAATAAAAATAACTAGAAGGTAGAAAACTCCCTTATCACATTAGGTATCCTCCCAAATAGAACTTGTTTTTATGTCTTCAACCTGGCATGACCTTGGTTTTACTCCTTCAAGGTGGGTACATCCACTTGAGATTTGCTTCACTAAATCCTTCCTCATAATTATCATATATATCCTGCCAGATATAAAAAGATAAAATATTAGTTTTAATGAAAGATTTGACCCAACAAGAACACAACTTACCTATCATGATGTTTAAGCTCGTGTGTAAAGAGATAATATTTTTCCCAATGTCAATGTATGGTGATCTCTCTATAAAATGAAGAACATATTTTCCCATTTCAAAATCCTTAAACACATCATTCCAATATAACATCTCCTTTGGAGCATTACGTTTCTTATTAGATTTACCCAAGATGATTTAATTACTCTCTTCAATCTTGGAACATGCTAAAAGAGGGAAAACAAGGATTATGGTTAGCATAATGGAAATCAAAGTGGTGCAAATGCTTACCTCATGTTTCATGCTCATATCTAAGCAAAATTGGGGAACAAATGTTCAAAGATGATATATGGTAGATGAAAGTGATAGTCTTGTCATCCGTATACTTCTCTTTGTTCACTTGGTCCTTATTTTGATGAGATTCTTATTCTACTTTTACAAGATTTTCTTCCACCTAATCTTGCTTTTCAATGTGCTCCATGGAAACCTCCTCAACTTGCTCATCCTTATATTCGGACATGGCATCACCATACTCATAACTCCCACTTTAATTTGGAATTGAAGTACTTGAGAGCTCTTTTTTGTACTTGTAATTGATTGATCACGTTAACCACATAACCCATTTTCTCCTCCAAAACTGACATCCTTTCATTCTATTTAATTTAAATTTACATAAGTTGGTTTTTCCCGTTTGTCAATGCTTCAAAAAGCTTCTCCATTTTTTCTGAACTTGAGAGTTCTAAAACTAGAGAAGACTCTTGTTGAGGATTGCTAATATTTTGAAGCTTCATATTCTTGTGTGTAAAGGTCTTGATATGGCACTTGATAATGATTATTCATCTTCCATCCAAAGTTAGGGTGATGCCTCATTTCCGAGTAGTATGCCCTTGTGTAGGGGTTATGTCCTTGGAAACTATTGAAAGATTGAGCACTGTGTTGTGTCCATCCTCCTCCTCTCATAGCTTGTGTATGGTAAGTATATGGATTTCCTTATGTATGAAACACTCCACTCGTATTAATGACTCCAGTAGTTGTGGCTACCTATGAAACAAGAGTAGTGAGATGGTTAAGTCTATCATCAAGATGACTTGAACTTACCTCATTTACTCTTACATTAAGATTCATGCAAAGTTGTCCATAGCCCAAGGATCCTCTCATAGCCACCTGAAAGAACACTAACACTTCCAAAGGAAAAGGTTAAAGGCGAAACAAAACACACAAAAAATCCTAAAAAAACCTAAAAGAAAAAAAAAAGAAAACACAAAAAAAACACTAACTACTAAAACTCCTATTAATTTAGAGACTTGAGTGCCTACAAGTACTCTGACCTCTAAATAAAAGGAAGACATGACAAACGCAACACACTTAAAATACTAGCAAATAAAAGGTGAAGCTTCCAATCCCTAGCAATGGCACCAAAAATTGGTGTGGCCGTAGCCTGCACGTAATTTAAACCCTTTTGTTGACAATTGTAGTATTGCTAAACAAGGGTATCATTCTGTACCAAAGATTGAGAGGGCTCACCTATATTAAACTAGCTTAAAAATAACAAAAATAAAAATCTGAAATCACACAAAATAAATAAATATGAAAAGAAACACTAATGGGGGTTATAAAAATAAAACTAGAAAAATAATAAAAGTAATAAATAAAATAATAATAGAAATAATGGATAATCGCAGATATGATAAATATGGTAAGGAAAATCGAAATCCGCCACTAGATTAGGTCAAAATAAAATATTAATTTTTAAGTCATCATTTAGCCCTCGTTTAGTATTACTTATTTTCGATAATTGCATTTAGATAAAAATTACTTTTTAAAAGTACTTTATTTAGTAAAATATATGTTTGTTTTTACTTTTTTTGTATAAGTGAATATTAAAAAATACTTATTGTACCTCATTAGTGTTTGATTTTTATTTTTCTACAAATTTACTTTTTATTTTCCATCTTCAATTTCTATCTTCTTATATCTATATCTTTTGGTAATAATCATTATATAAATTCTTAATATTAAAAATTAAAAATCATATAAAGCATAAAAAAGATTATTAAAAAATATAAAAAAGTATAGCAATTTTATAAAGTACTAAAAATTATCAAATTATCAAAAAAATTATAAAAAATCATTAAATAAATTTTATATAATTTACTAACATCTAAAATAACCTAAATCAACCACGTAATATTTACTTACATAAAATATAAGTTTTTATTACCCAAATCCCACTAGAAAAAAAAGAGAGGAAAGCAGCCCCCACCGTCCCACTCCCACACACCATGAAAGAAAAAAAAGAAAAAAAAAAGATTGGCAGCAAGATGGTTTGAAAGATAGAAGTGTTATAAATGAGTTTTCTTTCAACAAATCAACATACCATGTTTATGAAAAGTTACTTATGAAAGTAGATGAAGTCTACTTAATGTTTATTAATATAATAAAGTAGTTTTATGCTAATTACGTTTTTATAATTACTTTTTAAAAGTAAAACCAAATAATTATTTTAATTTAAAATTAATTTTTATAATAAAAAACTGCTTTTTAGAAGTAAAATCAAATAGACTCTTAATCATGAGAAAGAGATCGATCAAGTTTTATACAAAAAGTAAATCCATACACCTTATATTACTTCCCTTAATTAATTAATACAGCAAACCGTCAATGTTAACCCTATTAAATACTAGCAGTATAGGAGAAACTAGCGGCTCCTATATTTAACTAGATTTAATGCATTATGTATAATTGGAAAGATGTTAATCTAAGTACCCACACTAGTACACTAAGTATGCCTAGATGTATTTTCCTTCTTCGGCCCACACATATCTAAACATTTTACTACTTCAGTTAGAATCACAAAACTATTAGGTGAATTATTATCTAACCTAGCTGCAATTTATACATATAAATTCTAGCATATTTGTATGGCCGCTTAACAGATAAATAATCCTACATACTATCACTACAAGGAAACCAGAACAAGATATGCACCATATAAATTATACCTGATAGAAATATATATATAATCGATAGCAATTAAAATAGAGTCAAAGAACAATCTCAAGAAACAAAGAAATATAAAATCATATTTCAAACCCTAATCTAGGATTTCAGTCTATTCCCAGAAAATAAATAATTGGCCAACCATAATTATCGAATTAATTACACATAAATATATATCCAAAAATATAAATTAAAAATAGAGAAAGAAATAACCAAAATTAATTATGGATGAAAGATCAATAATTCATTCAAATGAAAAATTAATTTCATCTAAAATAAATTCTACCGGATACACTTTCTTCTATTTCTCTCCTTTGTTGCCTTTATATCTGTGCAACTCCCCTTTTTTTTCTATGCTGATGGCTTTCTCTGCGCCTGACTCTACCTCCTTTTTTTCTTTTGTGACTTAGTACACTCCCTCCTCTCCTTTACTCTACCTCCCTTTTTTTATTTTATTTTTCCACGTCAGCCCTCGCTAACACTTATTAATCTTCATGTTGCTTGCTCCTCACTAATGGCTCCACTTGAAGGCTTTGGTTTTTTTTTCTTCAGCTGCCCCCTATCTAGGCATCCTTGCTTCTCTCGTGGCCTATGTCTTGTCCAGGCTTTGTTTCTTTATTTTTCAGCCTTTGGGTCGTTGGTCCAAAGGTCAGACTTTTTATTTTTATTTTTTTCTTTGATTTAAAAAAATACCTAAAAAATAAAATTCAATAAAAATTAATAAATAATATTATACTCTATATTTATTTAATTTATATCATTTTAGATTAAATAATAAAATTTATGTAATTATTATCACTTAAATATAAAATCATAACTATTCACCTAAATTACTAAAATAAAATACTAAAAACTAAGATTATAAGGATATAAAATATGTCAAAGTATGAACTTATCAGCATGTGACACTACGCTCAAGTATTAGAGACCAATAATTAAGGAGATAGAATGAAGAGAGAATGAACATCAAAATATCATCAAAATATCATCAAAGGTGTTTGACTAGAAGGTGTTTGACTTGAGATAATGTCAAGAATTAACGCATTAAAGGTGATGTAAAGTTTATCATCAAAATATCAATAAAGTAATTATCTTTACTTACCACCATCTTTCGGTAATAAAAATAGTCCCTTATCTTGTCAGCTATTGATGCATTTAGAATTATTGATTTTTTGTTCAAGAAGTTATATTTTTAACGGATATCAAATCCCGATAATCAAGGACGTAAATTCTTATATTATGGACATGTTTTCACCTTGTAAAGTGCACTATGGTTTTATTTAAATATACTCAATAGTTTTCGTACTTTATAACTCTTATATATAAACATATCACCATTTTGGAAATTTTACAATGCTTATATACACATTAGGTTATTTTTGTAATTTATAATTTTTATTTATAGATATGAGATTATTTTTATAATTTTATAATCTGTATTCATATACGTCTGGTCATTGTTTGTAGTTTTATAATTCTTATTATGATTACATTTAACAAGTATGTTGAATATGGGGCAAAAATTTTTAAATTTATAATTTTTATATACAAATCATTGTCATTTTTTAATTATACATTTTTAATTATGCATATTTTTTCTCAAATTTTTAACGTTTATTTTAACACATGCGTGTTGTATATTCATCACCTATTTGGTGCATATTCAAAATGTATTTGTTATGTATTCAATATTTATATTATATATATTTAGCACATATTAGTTTTATATTTTTTATATATGTTCACTAAGTATTTAAGTATATGCTTATTATATACTTACTCTATGTTCCGCAACTGTCACTACTACCAAAATGGGTTTAGATGATGGTTAAAATCATGATTTAATAATGGTTCAACAACATCATTGAATCAAAGGTCATCTAATCTTTGATAAAAATTTAAATACCGTCATTGAAAGTCTAAAAACACATGAAAAATAAAGGACTTTTGATAATTATTTTTTGATAAAATTATGATCAAATTTTTAAAAACACTCTAACAAACCATCATCTAAAGTAGCTTTTGAAAATCTACTTTAGAAGATGGTTCATGGCCAAAATTGTCATTTAAAGTCATTTTTTTTAGATTAGAGTTTTGGTTAGGAACCATCATCTCAAGTCAATTTTGTATATCAAAACTTATTTCCTAGTAAGATTAGAGAAGAGTAAGGAATTTAAACATTCAATAGTTCTTTGAAAAGAACCATATACCTAACGCTCAAATTAGATTGTGAAAAACAAAACATTCAATATATGCATCTACAAAGAGGAAATCCATCCACTTAAGGTTAATATAAAGAACAACTCTAAATGATAATAAGTCAAAGGTTAATGTCCAAATGCACACGCACAACATAGCAATAAATATAATGAAGATATAATACTTAGATCAAAGGGAGTTTATTATGTATTATCAAAGCAGGTAACAACTCAATTAGGATCAAGATAAGTTATAATCAGCAATAAAGATATTTACATAGAGTAGTAGAGACTCTAGGATAAGTGGACAGAGGAAATCCATCATTATACATACAACCATATTCACTAAATCAAACCCTTATTAATCAATAATAATAATAATAATAATAATAATAATAATAATAATAATAATAATAATAATAATAATAATAAAGAGATGGATTTGAAATAAGCATCAGCAACCCAAATAAGTTCAAAACTACCATAACATGCTAGATTCAAACTGATAACAAATCAACCAACTTGAAATAGTACTACCAAGTAAGAAATTAAGAAATCACCAAATCTATAGATAAATAGGTCCTCAAAACTAGCTAGATCTAAACATCAATCATCATAAATAAATTGAAAAATCAAAATATTAAAGGAAAATAGAATAAACCTAAAAATGGAATTCACTTGGCTTGAGAGGAAGTGTAGGAATATCACAAGGAAAGGAAAATGAGATTGGAGAGCCAAAACATCGAGCTTAAAAGAAACCTGAAGCTTTATAAATATAGACAAAGCAACGGGCAAAGAGGGTAAATCAAAAAACAAAAGAACCACAATTGAAGATACAATCAACTAACCACCATTCTATAAAAATCTAGAACAAATAGATCAAAATTGAACAAATCAAGATGAGTAGCACATGTCTCTAAAATTAAATACAATATAAAAGTCAGCCATAGCAATTAGAGTATCATCAATCTAAACAGATATGGCACTATAAGCACCTAAAAACCTAATTTGATGAGAAGAAGAAGCTCATGGAAGAGCCCGACTCATTTACACCCAATATGTTCAAGAGTATCAAAATCAAATAGAAGCAAATAGCCCTTCTTCTAATTGGTTTGGAAAATGAATAAAGGGAATAAAAGATGGATGAACAAAGAGGAACCAAGGTAAAGCGAATGAGTGAATCGTAAAAAAGGCTCAAGCATAGGAAAAGTTAAATTAGAAGGCTAGGGATGAAGGACACTCAAACTTAAATAGGTAGAGTTTATATGTCTATTTCTTCTTGGAATCAATATTAAAAGCATAGCTTTTGATAATGGTTTTACAAGATGAATCCTATCTAAAACATACCGCATTAATTATGAACCTACTATAGTAAATAAGTTAACTTATAATGATTTTTTTCTTTCTAAAACTATTATCAAAATTGATTCCCTAATCCTATGTCCATATTTTTCAACATTTTGAAATCGATTTTGTTGTAACAATCATCTATTGTCAAAACCCATTTTATATAGTAGTGTATTTGGTATAAGTTTAATACATAATTGCTATGTATTTGTCATCTATTTGTATATATTCAACACATATTTAGTATATGTTCATCAACTTTTTAGTGTATGAACCAACTGCTTGTTGAGTGTTCAGCATTTATTTGATATATGTTTAGTATATATTTGCTACGTATGAGACCCCTATTTGGTATATGTTCACTGTTTAGTGTAAACTTATTTGTGTAACATCTAGATAATATGTGTTTAACACATAGTTGTTGCATATTTATCAACTATTTTTACTAAGGTTCAACACATGCTTATCTCACATTTAGTATATATTAAGGAACTTTTTTAAATATGCATCTAGCATATATTTGTTCCATATTCAATGGCTATTTACTTGTATGTTAGCTAAAAGTATAGCAATATTCATTACAACTTACTAACAAATCTAACATATATACAATCAAATTTAATGAGATGTAAGCTAAAAATGAATTAAAACAAAAGAATAAGCAAACATAAGATTTTTTTAGTACTCAATAAGATTTAAACTAAAAATAAATTAAAAAAGAAGCAAAAAATAAACGTGTTAAGATTCATAAAAAAAAAATACAAAAATGGACAATGTATTTCTCAATCATATTCATATAATTATAAAAATAACACTGGATAAACTTTACAAGCTACACCTAGTATAAGTTATAAAAAGTCATTTACATGCCATTGAATTTTATATCTGTTAAATAGTATATTAAAAAATATAAAAAAATTTAAATAATAACCCATTTTGATCCATTCAAATATAAATAAATAACTTGCTTCAAATAAATTTATTTTGACATGACACTTAACATACAAGACTACCTCCTAGTTTCCTTTTTTCCCCTTAGGCCTAACAAAACCAATACTAAGAAAGTAGCTTTGTCTAATGTATAAATGTATGCTCCTAATCCTAAATTTGACTTTTACTCATCTTTATAGTTGTGCAAAAATTTTAAAATTTCCAAGTTTGATTCAAAAAAGTCTAGTTGCGATCGAATAAAATATTCAATCTATATTTTAATCGAATTATCGACTCTTTGGTATAATATCCAATATTTGTAATGTATTATAATGTGATTTGAGTATATTGTACTATATTTTTAAAATATTATGCTATATTTGAATATTTAAAAATATATAAAATTGTATTAATACGTATTGGAATATATTATACTATATTTTTAGTGTATTATATAACATAATATATTTAATTAGAATACCTTTTTCTATATATATATATATATATGTATGTATGTATGTATATATCTAATTATGAATATTAGTATAATTAAATATATCGGATATATTTAATAATTTGATCTAATTTTTTAAATATTCAATCCAATTGAAAAAATATAAAACAGATACCTAATCCAATTTCTTTTAAATAGAACGAACATTTAATTCAATAAATCCAATATTAGATATTAAGCACCCCTATTCAAATTTTGCGGGTTCAAATCACGATGGATCGACTAATATGTCACCAGCTACATCAGACTTTATATTCGAAAAGAATGTCATTGGTAGAATCGAATGCCGATTCTTGTAACAATCGTAGTATCAGAGATCTTGTGCGGAAATCAACGATTTGCCATCAAGAAAATATGTTCCATTGCCTACCTGATTCAGTATCCGACTCTCGGTCAATGCCCACGGGTTTTACTTTTACCACAGTAAGAATGGCAGTACCAGCGGCTCTGTGCTTGACATTTCAAATTCCTAAGCAACTTTCTGCGGAATCAGGGGAAAAACGTCGGTTGCAGATAAGATATTTCTCTGGGATAGCGAAGTCATTGCTTACGTATTGTCGGTTTGGTCATCTGTGACACGGTGGTTGGCAGGACGCTTTATTATGTTTTTCATTCATCATTCCTTTTATTAATTTATTTTAGATTTAATTTCTTCTTTTACATCTTACAACCGTAAACTTACCGTACCTAATTACTTTTAATAATTACATCACCAATTATTTATATTTTATATTATTTAATTTTTAATTGATATTAATTTATAAATATCAATTAATAATATTATATAATAAAATTTAATTAAATATAATCTTATAATATGGCCTTAATAATTAATTAAAATGTAAAAAAGAAAAAATATATTTTAATATTATATAAATATTACAATAACAATATAAATGCATCGTATTATCTAAACAATAGTCGGATATAGTTGAGTACAATAACATTACAAAAATAAATAAATAAATACAACGTATACATATATTAAATAAAATATTATCAATACAAATATATGTTGTCAAATGTGTTCCGCCAAATTAGATTTACGTCAGCGGGCCAAAATACGATTTGTAACTTGGAAAACTCTTTGTAGATATAAATTTATGTCTACTATTAGCCCACGAAAAGTCATCGGAGGTGGTACATCATTAGTATCACCGTAAAAAATATCCGGAGGAAAATTACCTAAATATGTATATTTCTCATTCTTAACAATCATATTATGTAATATAATACATGCATGCATTATTTTTTTTATTGTTTCCATGTCTCAAACGCGTGACAAACTGCAAACAATTCCAAAACGTTTTTATAACATTCAAAATGCGCACTCAACATCTTTTCTAACATATTTTTTCCGCTCCACTAACAAATTTCTTTTTGGTTATGAAGGAAGTGGTATTATTTTCACGAATGTTGGCCACTCTAGAGATATGTCATCTGCTAGACAATATCCAAGGTGGTATTCTATATCGTTCACCATATAATAAATTTCAAGTGCCTATTCTTCATAAATGTCATAAAATACTGATGAACCAGTAAGAATATTAAAATCATTATTGGATCTAAAACATCCAAAAAAATGCATGTCAAATCCAAAGATCTTGAGATGCGACAAGCTCTAGCATGATTGTTGGGATATTATGGTTATTACGACAAAACTAACATTTTCCATACAACAGGACAATTCTTTCACTCCTAATGCATACAATCAATACTTTCCATCATACTAGAAAAGCCGCGTCTTTTACCAATTTCAAGGAGGTATTGAACATCACCACTATTGGGTCTTCTTAAGTATTGGGAAGTAAATAATTTGTTCATCCCTATCCTTCTCATTATCTGCGGCCATTTTTTCTAATATCGCATTTCGCTCTCGTGCAATTTTCAGAAGTCTGTTGATATTTGAACCTCCGCCTTCATATTGGCTACTTTATTTTGCCTTTCTCCTTGCGTTTTGCTTTGCTTCCTTTTGGCACATAGGTTGCTCCAATGGAAATTTAGTATCCAAAGTATTAGGGATAAATGGATCAGTGTATGCACATGAATTTGAAACCATTTTTCACTTTGATGCAGAACCTTGCCCACTACCCTAATTCATTACCATCCATTTCGGATGGTTCCTTATAAGTTTTCATACATGTTCACTACTGAACGGGTTATTATACCTTGATCTATATTCTTTATGTCCATCCATAATTACATATATCTCACTAAAGCTACTTTGATTATGTTGGCAAATATGCCTATAACAACCAATAAATCGATTAACATTTTTATTAACATAATAAAATAGATTCATTACCATTTTAATAGTTCTTTCTGGTCCTCCATAGTGATATTTTTCAAAGTATGCCATAATTTTTTTCCCATAAATCCTTACATTTCTACCCATTTTCCTAAATTAAATCATCTAAAAAATGTATCAATCCACTAAAGAGGATTTATTCTTCTTTTTCCATCCATTTACCATGATATCAACTTCCAATCTTGTTGGGAGATTCAACTTAAGTGTCGTCTTTGACCTGATTTTGGGTGGAAATTCTAAAAATTCAAAATCCCCAATAAAAGTGACTAAGGGATAATTGAAATTATGTTGTAGAGAATTTTAAATATTTGGAAAATTTCGATCAAATGGAAGTGTGTTATTTGGAAATTGAAAGAATTGAAGACTTGGATTGAATGAGTCATTGGCCTCATTTTGATAATATTGCATACTTTGAAAATTGGAATTTTGTGGATATTGGAAATATTGGACATTTGGATAATTTTTATTCAGAAGATAATGGTCATTTACTATATTCTCCAAATTAGAATTTTGTGAATTTTAGATACTTTAGTTTGGAATCTCTCTTGAATTTGAATCATTTGGATTATCTAAAAGATTCAAAAAATTAAATTGAGTATGATCCATTTTTTTTAAAATGAAAATAATGAAAAGAAATGAAGAAGACAAATATGTTTAGAGACAATATAATAATTTTATGTTAAGGAGGTAAAACAGATGATATGAAAATTATTGGTTAAAATATTATGTATTTATAGGAATTTTTTAATTACCATTATTAGTAACAACTATATATATATATATATATATAAGCTCTAAAGGTAAAAATCAACTTTAAAAAATATATTGAAAAGAGGTAAAATTGGAACGCATCAGGCCACCCGAGGGGGCAAAGCTGTCACCCATCAAGATCATGAGCACTACATGTGTGGGTTAACATAGCACATGAGCACTATACGCGTGGATCAACCTAGTATATGGTGCTCACGTGCTTGACATGCGTTAGCTTTTCCCCCTCACGAGGCCCGACACACCTCAATTTTAAAACTTTGTGAACCTAAAAATTTTGAGGTAATTTTCCTATACCTACACCTCCACCCTCAAATTTTAGTACCTCAAATTTGATATTGGGAGCCTTTTCTTCCATCAATGTAGATTCTCTAAGGGTGATAATGAGAGTTTGATCTCTACACATAACGTGGCTCTCTAAAAAAATAAAACTTCATATTGTATATTTGAAGGTTTCAATGTGAAAAAATTGTGGAATTTTTGTGAGTCATTGTACTTGAGCAAACTTGTGTTCCTCTCTGGGTATTCTAGATTTTAGCCCAAATAATGGGAACACTAAAATTGGTGGTCCCTTCATGGATATATATATATACATATAAATTATCTCTAAAGGGTTCTTGAACATTTATAAACATTTATGAAGCTATATTTTGCTCTTACCTAAACTAATTGCCTAGGAATGCATACACTACTAGAGGATTTGGAAATGATGATAGTATATAACAATAGTTTCAACCAATTGTGGAGAAATTGTGATCAAAGGTCCCGTTTTTTAAGGCATGCATGAATGAAAAAAAATGAGACTATTTATCATAAAACCACCACTACTACCCAAATAAATAATTCAATTATAAATGTAATTCTTTCATAACAATTTTTAATGTCGGTTAAAAGTTATAATAGTGATAATAAATTCCAAATTGATCAGACTCTAAATTTTATTTGACAATAAAAGTTATATCTCAATTAGTTATTTGATAGTACCTTTAAAAGCAATTAAAATATAGAATTACCGTGATAAATCCCACAATTAATGGTGGTTCTAATTTTTAATTACCGCTAAATGTCAATTTCTATATGGCACTCGCCATATGATCTTTGTATGTTGTATAGTAAAAATAAAAACATCTAAATGATTATCCTATTGCGAAGGATTACCTTAAACAAAATTAGTATATATAATAAATATAATTATTTTAATTGACATAACAATTATAATTGTTAGTGTAATTATTATAAATATAAATTTTGAGTCAATATTATCATAATTTTAATAAATGATTAATTAGGGATAATTAAATAAACTCGATAATTATCCTATCACATGTTAGTGATTATTATATAACAACTTGTTAATTCTCCTTGCTATTGATGTATCATATAAAATAGTAGTGTGCAATTTATATTGTAGACTCAAAGCACCTTACAAAGTGCTCACGGTCTCACATTGACATACACAATGGAGAAATAAGTAGCTATTGGACTAATTGATCATACATGTGATTTATACCATACAATTTTGAAAACTTTCATTCAATTGCAAACCTACATATGTATGGGATCAATGTGATAACAAATCTAAAATAGGCTCATTCTAGTTTTTGGATTAATTAAAATGAGAATCATAGTTTTTTTTTTTTGCATTTATTAACTCTAATATTTGTCGCATAACTACATTGGATTGATTTGATTTATTGATCATGCCTACATATTGCACTAAATTGATTTGAATTTTAACCTATTATTAATTTGAATTGAAATTTTGAATCAAATTGCTTATGTAATATCCTACTTTTTAGACCCTTTGATGAGTGATAATTTTTGCGTGGTTGATCATGATCTAAGTGTGTTTAAATGTGATTTGGACTTGTATTTTAGCTTGATTTTAAAATAAGGTTTGGTTTATCCAGAAACCAACCGATTGGTTGACTTATGCTAGTCAATTGATTTACTTGCTCTTGGAGATTTTGCTTTGAAATAACCAACCAACTATTTTTGACTAATCAGTCAGTAGGTAAAACTAGTCAACTAGATTGTTCGACTTGGAGGTTTTAGTGCTTGATTTTGGCTCAAATCTTTTCCAAATATCTTATTACTTGATAATTATGCTTTGGTATATTTGAAAATAGTTTTTGGGATTTTTATGACCCTCCACAAAAATTATTTGACCTGATTTGGATTTAGGAGATACAATAATCAAAATGTAGATGGATGGTTTCATGTCCTTGTCTTCTTCTTCTTCCTCCTCACTTTGAATGGTTGAATTCCTCATACAATTTTCTTGTAGAAACACCTATAAAGCTTCCTCATTCCCAACTTTCCCCTGTTACCTTTCCCTCTCCTTGTAAAAAGGAATTGACCTTATCTTCCAAGGATCCCTTTTATCCACTATTTTTAAGCTATGTATGCATCTATCTTTAAATTTTCCCTCAAAATCATGTCTCCACTAATCAAGCTAGGGTTTTAGGGTAGGCATTTCATGGCTATTAATTCTCTATGTCGCACACTCATTTAACACTAACCTTTTTTTCTCTTTTTCCCTTCCTCTCTTCTCGATGTACTAAAACTCTTCACCTCTTTTATGCACCACTAGGTTCTTCTCATTCTTTACCCTCATTTTGTTTCTCCTTTCTCATTCTAGAATCCTTCTTCTATTTTTTTTCTAAAACAAGAGAATTTTAGATTAAGGAAATGTTGAGGATTTGAGTTTTGGTATTGGCTCTTCTGATTTTTGGAAAGTACTTAAGTGGTTGGGTGCTTTGGACCTTCTTGTTGAAGGAAGGTATTATTTTCCTTCTTGAGTGTGTTTTTTTTTATAACTGAGGTGAAATAATATTTCTCTTTGTGTGGTGAACGGAATAAAAGGGTGTGTTCTAGTGGGGGGTTTATGATAGAAATTATATGCATGAAGTAATATGATATATAGCATGCCATGATTAGAAGGGTGCAAAATGAGTAGTTGAGCATGAAACAAATACCTTGTATGCATGTTTAGAAAGTTCCGTCTCTATAATTGTATGAACTAAGTTATAGATGAAGTAACATGATATATTTTTCTTTGTGTAGTTTATGGAATAAAAGGGTGTGTTCTAGTGGGGTTTTGTGATAGAATTTATATGCATGAAGTAGTGTGATATATAGTATTCCATGATTGGAAGGGTGAAAAAATGAGTACTTAAGCATGAAACTAAGATCTTATATGCCTTTTTTAGAAATTTATATCTTTAGAATTGTATGAACTAATTTATATATGAGAATGTTGTTAATGCTAGAAATTTTCTAGCTTGAATTGTATAAAGTGTGAAGTATGATTTAGACTTTTAACCTTTGGTTAATTAAATGCGATAAGGCATAATTCTTGCTTGCTTGCATGATTATATGCATATTTAAGTGAATAACATGTTATACTTGAACTTTAGAATAGTTGAGTAGCTTGTATGAATGAGATAAGTGCTTAAATTGGAGTAAAATGACAAGATTTAAGCTCAAACTAAATATGTAAGTTTTGTTCCTAATAAACTAGTCAGTTGGTTTACTAATCAACTGGTTCATATTACAAATTAGTTGGTTCCAAGACTCCGTGTGCTTTGTTCTACAGGTAACGAGCCAATTAGTTTGAAATAAGATTAGTTAACTAGTATAACCAATTGCCTTGTTTGTCCCAAAACCACTCAACTAGTTGTTGTGCTCGAGTTGTTCTATGTTTTTGTTATGACCCCAAACCAATCCACAAGTTTTAAGGACTAGTAAGCTAGTTTTTAGGGACCTTGTATGGTATTTTTGTGATTTATCCCTTGGTGTTTGACCATGATTTAGCCTTATTCCTAGGTTTAACCTAGAAATTATAATTATAGATAAGAGATACATAAATGGACTAAGCACTAGTGTGATGTGATTGTTTAAGTGATCAAGATATCACCCTAAATATTGTAAATGGTTTAGAAGTGGAAAACGTAGATCCCTCATATGTTGGTTGGTGAAAAACATGTTGTTGGTGATTTGGAATATTGTCTTCAAATCTTCTAAAACAATTCAAGACCGTGTTTGAAGGAGTACAAAGATGCAAAATGAACACCAACACTCAAATTCACTTGTGTAGTCTTCGGTTGCTTTCAAATGATGATAAAACTTGAGTAGATCTAATCCAAGATCTAACTCCACTAATGAGAACCTTCCATTTCCCACTAAATCACCCTTAATACTTCTCAATACACACTTTAGACAGGATAATAGAAGAAGAAGAGGAAACACACACTCATGCTATTCTATCCCAAGTTTCAAATAAACTTTCATTTTATGACATAACGTTCTCTTTTTCAATCCTTTGAGTACATGTATTTATAGACATGGAACCTTTTAGGCCTTTTCATTAAGAATCCCATTAATAGCCTCATTAATGATTTAACCTTCCTAATGCACATCCCATGGCTTACAAATAAAGTTGCAAGAATTACAAAGTAGACAATAAAAACATCAAAGCTACACAACTTAATAATGCTATACATAGATTTATTTATATGTGATAAAACTATATAGTCTTGTAGCCTTGTTCTTCCATAAACTTTACAATCTTTTAATTCATTGACATTGCCTTATACCTCAAAGATCTTCATCCATCATGAAATTCATGAATTTCTTGCAAACATACACAATACCTGCAAGAAGAATAACTTGACAAAACATTAGAAGTATATGAATTTTTAAGCATAATTGGTTCTATCTCCATGTATGCTAATTCTTCTTGATCTCCATCAGTAGAAGTAGAAGATTGAGAGTTTTCAAGAGATGTTCCTGCATCAGTTGGCTTATGATGCAAGTATCTCTCTTGAATAAAATAATAATCACTTAAAAAACAAAGAGTTTGTTCAAGCCTTTGTTTATCTGACTCTTAGAGTAGCTAACCTGAGGATAGTTATTATATGCCCCTATTTTTATGAGCCATATTGGTCACATATAATTACATGTATCCATTTTGGAATTAATGATCGATCCCAAAAATGAGCATGGATCCTTTTTATTGTGTTTTTTTTTTATCAACTCTCACACATTTCTTGTAACTTCTAAGCAGGTTGTCCCGCTTTAAATTTCTCTACGTCAAATATGCTTAATTGTGGATTTCTCTTACAAATGGAGATTTTATACTATATTTTAGGCTTAGGATCTTCTAGGGATAATCATCCTTTTCTAAGTTTTGGCCTATTATGTGATAAACTGATCTAGGAATAACTTCATCTATGTCTTATTAATACAGGTTTGGAATGTCTCTATCATGATAGTTGTGAATAGTGTGGATTATATTATGTGAATGAAGGGACCTTAGGAGTATTTATAATTATTCTAAAATAAAAATAAGTGTTGGTATGAATTCATCTAAATAATATGAGTATGGATTATATCCAAAGTGTTGGGCCTTATTTAATAATACGAATAGTTTTGGGTCTCGATGCCATGATTAGTGTGATTCATGGATCCCTTGTGGATTTTGTTGACTTTTAGTACACCTTAAACTTTTAATAAACCTTTAAATTTTTCTTTAACCATTGATCATTAAATTTTTGAATAATTGACTTATGTTAACTTTTAGTAATTGAAATTTTCAATAATCCTTATAAGTTAATGCTTTAGCTTCAACAGGACTTCATGTCCTAATGGTTTGGCTTCATGTATTATTTTTCCTAAATGTATTTTGTTTATTGTTTATCCTCGATTAATCCTTTTTTTCATGGACTTGATTAAGTAGAAAAATAATTAAGTGTGGACTTATTTTCCTTACACGTTAAGAGTTATCATATGTTAATAACACTAATCAAATGAATGGTAAGTGACCACTATAGTGGGTATGGATTATCTAATTCTCGATTAGCTACCAAGGATTAGTTAGCTTTATCTATTTATATTATTGATTTTTTCTCCATTAAAGTACAAGTGGTTGCATCACCCTTTTCTACTTTATTAGAATTATGATCTTTTATGGGTTGTACACACTTAAGGACATTAGTTCTAATCGTAGTTGTTTTAGTCATACTTCATGTCCCTATTGGTTACTTAAATTTAGCAAGACTTTATGTATTTATTGGTTACTTGGCTTGAGCCCCATTTTATGTCTTTGAGTTATGGATTTTGTTAGACTTGACATAAATTAAGTCAGACTTACATGATCATCTCTTAATGAAATATGATTGATTGTAGTTTTGGCCATGTGTACTAGGTCTTATTGTATACTATATAATATGTGTTCCATGATTGTATACCTCATATTATTACATATACTTATCACATGGTTAGCCTTTTTTATTACATGCTTTGCTTTCTATGTTCGTTATGTTACCTCTTTAGGGTAGATTATATTAATAAGTATGGCCGTATATTAATACCACAATATTTTAGATGTTATGTTGTAGGTGATGTTGACCCTATCGACTTTGACATCATACCCAAGGAGGATTGATTGCATTTGGGTTTGGGAAAGAGAGTTATAGTTATATGAGGTTGATGTGTAATGTGTCCTTAATACTCCATTTATCTCTTTTGGAATCTCAAAGTTCCCTTGTGTCTTTTTATTGGTGCATCCTCTTGAGTTGATCTCTATATTATCAGTTCTTATGCTATCTTAACTCTTTTAGTTGTTTTATATATCTCACACTTTTTTGTTAATATGTTTTATCCTTGCATCTAACAGAAGTTAGGTGAACAAAAACATCTCTCTCAATGTTAAATTTTGGTGGTAGCATATCCCATTCTTTGATTTTAAGCTTCCATGTTATTCTTTAATGAAAATTCTTAAGAGTAAAAAAATGGAGTGCTACAATTTCAGTATAGCTTACTTATAATATCATTTAATAAAAGTATATTGACTACTTTTATTATGTGTGTGTGTGTGTGTGTGTGTGTGTGTGTGTGTGTGTGTGTGTGTATTGTATTTGTATGAATAATAGATGTATTATATAAATCTATTATTTGATTTATTATTAAATTTTGAGAATGATAGTATTTTGCTTAATATTTATTGGATGTAAATTCTTCTTCTAATAAATTTGTTTAGTCTCTTGAAATCATATTATTTCATTGTTCATTTATTTATTTCTCTTATAGTAAATAAATTTATAAAGTCACTTTTATAATAAGCAATTAGTTATAGTATTAAAATATTTTTTATAATATAGATGATAAACAAATTTATGATAATTTCTTAATATTCATGAAAATTTAAATCAACTTATTATTATAAAACTAAGGATTAGTGAGAAAAGGATCTCATTGATATGATGACTTGAAAATGTTTCTAATAGTTGTGGTCTTATTATAGCTTAACTAGTATGCAAAGGTGTGCATTGCATGAAGTGTTTTTAGGTAGAGAGTATCCTACATCTGTATGCACCTTGGTATTATTTTATCTCATTTGTTCTTTTTTATGTACTAATTAATACTTTATACTTATTAAAAATATACATACTTAAAAAATACATGCCTTATAAAAATTACTCATATTTTCTAACAAAATATACTTTTTTTGAATTATAAATATACAACATATAAAATATAAAAACAATATCTTAAGAGAATATAAATAGACATCATATATAATATAAATAAATAGTTATCTTACATAATATAAATATACATCTTACATAAGATATATAAATACACATCTAATAGAATGTACACACATATTTAAGAGAATATATAAATATGCATCCTATATAATATAAATACATACATATTAAAAGATATAAATGCACATTTGAATAAAAATATACATCATAAAAAAATTCATGTCTTTCACATATTTTATAACAATAATATATATTTTAAAAATATGTGGATTCTATTAACATAATAATATGCATTTTTATAAAATAGATTATACACAAAACTATATAATATATTTTTTTCCTTGTTAGACGTGTATTCTTATAAATAGATTTATAGGCTACACATATTTGGTGTGGTTGAATATAAGAAAAAAATAATACCTTCTACACCTTATTAGGTGCATATGGGTGTACCATACATGAATTGGATAGTAGTAAGATCATTTAAATTTATAATTGATAATAAAAAAAATCAATTTTTCATATTTTAAGTTGGTATGCTCAATTAATTAATTAATTAATTAATTATAAGTGTGAAGTATAGTAATTAATTAGGAATGTTTATATAAAAATAATAGATAGTGACTTATTATGGGTAGCACTTGTTTAGAAATGTGGTAATTGGAGATATGTGACTTTATTGATTAAGAAAGAGGTAAATTATGAGAATTTAGAAAATTAGTTGTTAGAAAGGATGAATCCTCACAAAATTTTAAATTCTACTGTTATTATTATATAGTTAAGATTACAAAACTTAAATTTTAATTGAGTATGAGGTATAGTAATAAATTAGGATTATAATTAATTGGGAAAGTGTATAATATAGGTATAGAAAATGATTGATTATGGGTACATGAGATGGAGTGAATAGAAATATGGTGATATTATTAATTAAGTAAATGATATATTTTTATGAGAACTTAGATATATATGTTTTAGAAATGGTAAATTTTCACAAAGTTTTATTTTCTAGATTTTTTTATATTAAAATGGAATGAGATTATCCAAAAAAACAGCTTAGAGTGAGTTCAAAAGCATAGAGATCTTGGTACACATCCACCTGAGATATCATAGAGCAACACATTAGCTAAATCATAGTGAGGGAGGTCAAACAAATGGAGGCTATATGAAAGGCCATGCCATTTTTTACCCATCTCATATGTTGTCTTGTTGTCCTCTCTATAGGAGGGTAAACATGGAAGGATAAGAAATAGGACCTCAATGGGTGGTAAAATAGGATAACACTAACATAAGGATGTTTTGGGGTAACATTAGCTATGTATGAGGCAAACCACCATGATGGAGTCACTAGCTATCTGTACCTTGGTGAAGCCCCATCATTAGGCTATACCGAATAGTGCAAAGTTTTGTAAGTAAAACAATACCATGGCTAAGATTTATTGTAAGGCCAAAAAACCAACGACCTTTATGGTCCTTTACTGCTCCACCAATAGTTATTTGGTTAGGATTAATAAGGGCACAACCATCCATGCTTACCTTTAGTTACCATTAGATTTGTAAATAAGTTAAACCAACTCAGTATTCGACATGGTTCAATTTGTTAAAAGCTGAGTTTAATTTGTTTATTTATTTGGTTAAATGAGTCGAGCCCGAGTTTCACTTTTGGGATCATTTATTAAATGAGTCATGCTCAAGCCCAAAAAATTGAGGCTCAGCTCATTTGGTGATATTATTCCTTCAGAGTTTGGTGTCCCATATTCAAGCATTCAAGTTATATTGTTCACATAGAACTTTGACCCAAAGCTATTGTTGCTAAGTGAGAATTTCCTATGATAGGTTTATCATAAAAGTCTGATTTGAGGCTTCCATAGATCTCAGTCCAAGCCATCCTCTACTTTTAGGTACATAAAGAGTTTTCAAGTTAACAAGATGGACCTTTCTTCTAGCTCCTAAGCCACCCCACACAAAATGTTTGTTCAAATTATCTAGCCTATTATCGAGATGCTTCTAGAGTTTATCTAATGTCATATGGTAAGTTGGAATGGTTCCAACAATCACATGACATAAGGTGATTTTTCTAACTAAAGATATATTTTATGTTACCAATAAATAATACACTTTCACGCCCTATTGATCACATTTGAGAAGAAACCCCAAGGTTATTGATCCATATGAATATTTACACCAAGATAAAATCATAGAGAGAGGATAGGGCTACTGCTTAAGCAAGTAGCGATCTCATTTACCATATGATGAGGGGTATTGGGTGAGAAAAGTAGTGATGGCTCATAGATAATTTCACACCAAGACAAAGTACTTTAGGTATTTTAACATACCCTAATTTTAGGTAGCCAAATCATAAGAGAAGATTAGGAGGTAATTTGAAAAAAAAAAGATGAGAAATTTGTACCTATATGAGAGATAAAAAAATGGGTTCCATTATCCCAACTCCGCTACATGTCAAATAAGGTGAGAGTCTTTCTGTACAAAGGATGAATAAATAAAGGGAGATGGGATCTTTTGATTTGATGCCCCTTATTAGTGAGAATGATTCTATCAACTTCCCATTACACATGATAGGAATAGACGGTTTTGAGACATGGATAGAGGGTGTTAAAACACAAAACATGATAATTTTGATCATAAAACCAAGGAAGCTCGCTAAAAATATCCTTTTTCAATAAAATACCAAGAGATTCTATTATAGGCTTTCTCTGGATCAATCTTAGCTACCATAAACCCAAACTTTCCCTTCTTATATGTCATGGAATGTACAATCTCATGAGCTATAATAATATTATCTTGTGCCCATATAAATGACATATACCAACCATGAATCAGTGGTTGTGAAGGCTAGATAAACTTTGAGTATCGACCCTATGACATTTCAATTTTATAATGTGTGGGTTTAGGATCCATCTTTTTTTATATATCATTGAAGATAATTGGACACTGGTGCACTGTCATACATACGACAACTTTAATAATTAAATCGTAATCTCAAATACGTAGTAAATGGTAAGTAGTAGTCGAACCCACAAGGAATTGTTTATAATCAAGAATTCTATGATTAATATGAAAACCCTAGTTGTTTAATAACATCAATTTCTATTGCTAAATTCTATACTATTGATAAGTAATAAAATTTTGTACTCAATAATGAATGAATAAGTATGGGAGATAATCAATTATGGATTTAGGGTATCGAATAATTCTCTAGAAGAGATGTATCTAATTGCTCTAATGTTGATCTATGGAAAATCATAACAATTCATTTCCTACCTTCCTTCAATTCAAATATATTAAATAAGCTCTCAATTTATCCTCTGAATAATTAATAACCTAGGTTAAGAATACTAGATTCAATTAATGACAACATTATGAATAAAAAGCGATCAACTACAACCATAAGCATGCAAGCTCAGATCATGCAATTGTATGAATTAATAGATAAGATTAATGATTAACCTTTTGCTACTTCGGTGATGATAATTAATAAGTATGTATTAATTCCATCATCCTACCTTTGATTAGAGTTTAGAATAATGAGGTAATCAATCTAATTAGTGCAAACTCATAATCTATGATACAAAATCATTCAACTCCATCTATTAACTCAATTAGATGTCACTTAGAATCATAGTTCAAAATTTTATTTCATATCTAAAACCTTAATCTCATCATTGATTCCTCCTATCCTTTACAAATATACACTACGATCTTTATAATTATAATAACACAAAATCTAATTCAATATTTCATAATTACTATCAATGATTAACAACACAACATCAAATAAAATTCATAAATGTCAAAAGAATAATGATGGAGTAAACATAATACACTTGCATTCAAACTCAAATCAATCTTTCGTAATTGAGACATGAATGGGAAAGAACTTATCAACTTTAAATTGCATGATATAAAGAATATTATTGATATCAATGGATAACGATCAATATAATTGCAATGATGAAATGCATATACTATATAGAGAGAAAATAGAGATTTTGGTTTTTGGAAAAACCAAAAGATAACCCTCTAATACATAGAAACAAGAAGATATATTAGGGAGAAGCCCAAGCGAGCGATTACAAAGATTTAAAGAAACATGGTCCGTGTTTGCATAACACGGGGGTATCGTGATCATCTTCCTGAACTCATTGAAATTTAAAAAATTGAGATTCCTAATTCTGATGACAAAACACATTCCATGTGTAAATAAACATAGGGGTACAGTGTTTCTTCTTCTTTTAGTTTCTGATCTTGAAACTTCAACACAAGATCTCCTTGGATGTTTGTTCTCCATTTTTTGTCTTTTCTTCTATTGATTCCATGTTTTCTTCACGTGTTCCTTGCTTCTTTTCCTTCTTCCTTTGATTTCTCCTTTGAATTTCTTCATTTTTATCTTTTCTTGTAAAATATATCCAAAAGAGAAAATTCAAGAAAATATCAAATATTATAAAATAATGGAAAATAAATGACATTTTTACATAAAATAATAACATATGAATCTCATACGTAAAAAAGATTTAGTGGAAAGGCTCATATTTGGAAAAAAAATATTTTTAGAATTAAACGATTGAAGACTCTCCTTTAAGAAGTTGAATGAAACTAAATATGGTGGCATCACCAAGCATGTCCAGGGTACCTAATCAATATTAGATACCCTCAAGTTGTAGTTTGAGGAGAGGCCCCTAGATGAAGAACTAATTCAAGAAGAGAAACAATGTTAACAATATCTACAACACCTTGTTGGTTGTGAAGAAAGTTTTTATATACAAAAATAATAGATTAATTAGCTTAGAGTGGCTTGTGAAAATATGAAGTACTTTCGTACTATGATGAATAGTAAAATTAGCATAAATCAAATTCCTTCCATAAAAGTTCAACTAGGGCTGCTTCACGAGATGCTAGGTGAGATTTTAATTGATTCTTAGACTTTTATAAATAAGTTTAAGGGACCAATGATGTTACAATAGGGTTATTTTAGTTGAGGTTATTAAACGTGGACCTAAAATCCCAGAATCAGTCACCTTTACCCTTTTATAATCTACCACAAAGGAGGAGATAAGACGTACCTTATTTACTATAGGAAAAGATAAAGCACCAGGGTCGGACGAATTTAATGCGTACTTCTTTAAAGCTACATGGAGCATTATAGGTTATAATATTTAGAAACTAGTACAAGATTTTATTATTACAGGTGAAATTCCATATGCTCTAAAGGTCACATCACTTAATGTGATTCCTAAGACACTAAATATAGAGAAACCAAGTAACTATCAATCCATTACCAGTTGTAATATAATGTACACAATTATAGCAAAAGGTATTACCTTAAGAATGCAAATGTGGCTTAATGATATTGTTTCTCCTTTTTTTCCTTGTTTTTTTTTTATCATCAAGGAGTACTTAAATACATTGTTCAACACTTTGTGGGTAATCCGAGACTTTCACCCCTATTTCAAGTGTAAACTAGTGAAATTGATTTCTCTATTATTTGCAAATGATTTACTCTTCTTTTATCAAGGTGACTATAGTTTTGTCATGAGACTCCATGAATCTTTTATATGCTTCTTTTGGATCTTAGGAATGCAACTAAATGGTACAAAAATTGCAATATACTATGGAGGAAAGGTAAGTAAGGAGATAAATACCACCTTGTACCATACCCTATATACTCTAGAAGGCACCCTGTTTGTCATGTATCTTTTTCTTCCTCCCATAGGTAAAAGCTTACGTCTGCATGAGTATTAGGAGATGCTAGATAAGCTCATCGCTAAGATTTCATCTTGGCAAGCAAAGTACTTAATGGGTCCATTTATATTTTATCAAAGACAAAGACTTCTAGAGGGTTCTAATTCATTCAATAACCTCCTAGAGACTAAGGAGATTGATGCATTTGAAGGATGTTTGAAGCCCATCTTTTAGCCCCACATTGAGCACATAGTAGTTGCATAAGGCTTGTATAGCATATCTAAAACATATGACCTTCTAAGACCTAAAGGGAAGGAGGTCTCCTAGTTGCGAGTCAAAACCAAATACACTAGTGGCTTACTTCCAATCATCACCTCTTTACTAAAGACTACATGCGAAGAGTGAACCTTATTGTGGATGAAACTTATAGTTTGTGTGAAAGTGAGGAGGAGACCATTGATAATATGTATTTCCATTATTCGTATTCTTAGTAGTTCTAGTGTCATTTATTAGTAGGTCTTAGATGCATGCATCAGTCTATCTCACTAGACTATGTGATGAGATGAATGTAGTAGGGGAACATGCACCAAAAAGTTAGATGTTAGTATTGAGATTTTTTTTTGCCTCATCACAATTCACCTTTGCATAGAGAGAGAAGTCACTATATTTTAAAGGACATAAAAGCATGACACAACATATTGCCAATAGTATTATTAGGGATATGGGTACACAAATTGAAAGTATTCACCATTGCAAGTCATATAGTGCTTTTGTTGCTTTTGTCAATAACATTGGTTAACTTTATCTTTGTCTCTTATTGACTTTTGGAGGAGGTACTTCTTATGATGCATTTGATGGTAATATTATCATTACTTAACAAAAATAGGTCATTTATAAGAATTCAAATAAATAATTTTAAGAAAAATAAAAAATCTCACAAAAATGTATTTCCATTACATAGATAATAGAAATATAGTTAGCAATTAATTATATACTAATTAATAAGGGTACAAAAGAACTAGGAAAGTGAAGAATGATGACATATTACTTTATTGAGAAAAAAGGTGAATAGTAATAATTTAACTAAATATTTTTATGGAAAAGGAAAAATCTCACAAAATTTTATTCTCACCCATCATTACATAATTAAGATTTGGCTTCGTTTGGTAAAACTCAATTTTCTATGTTACCTAATAATTTAAACTTCAACTTGTTTGTTTTTACCTTATAGTTTTATTATAAAAAAATTATGTATATATAATTGTATGTTTCATACGTAGGTCCCATCAATTATTTCATTCATCAATTAAATTATTCATGTCATTCAATAGTTACATCCCATGACCTCTCTTTGATAAATAATACTACCTCTGATATTAGATAAGTTTCATTTTAATAATTTGATTTTAGTTATAAATAAGTCTTATTTTACATCTACGAAGTAAATTTCATAAATTATATTTTTTACTATTTTACCCTTTTATATTCTTTTATATATTTATTTATGTATTATTTTGACTACAAATATTGTTTTCAATGGAGTTTTAATAGGGATAATTTAGTCGTTTGAATTTTTTTTTCTAAACATTTGTACCAAAATAAAAATGACAATAATTTAAAATCAAATAGAGTAACTAATAAGAGTAATATTAATTACAATATTTTAATATCATTAATAGGAGTAATATTAAGGATAATCATATTTAATTATCTAAAAGAAATATTATTAATCAAGATTATCAATGAATAATTAAATATTTCTTTCAATCAAAGTAATAAATAAGTAATTAATAGGAATAATAATAATAATAATAATAATAATAATAATAAATATAATAATATTAGTCATTATTTTAAATAATTAATTAATGACAATAATAATAATAATGAAAAAACACTTATTAAATTAATTTTAATATTGTAGTAATTGTAAACAAATGATAAATAAGAACAAATTCAATATTATTGTATGATTATTATTAATTATAAATAACACTATTCTATATCTATTTAATAATAATAAAATAATATTATTTATAATCAATAGTAATATAAATAAATAAATAAATAAATAAATAATATGCTTATTAATTATCAACATTATGTTAGCAAGAATCATAATGTAAGTTAATATAAATAAATAAAAAATGTTTACAATAAGCAATAATTAATATATTTCAATATTAATATCATTATTATTAAACAAAATAAAATAATATTAATTAATATTAAGACAATGCTAATCATAGGAATAGTTAACACTTATTAATAATAAAATAACCATTTATGGTGATTATATGTTGATACTAATTATAATATAAGTAATAAAAATGAAAATTGTATTTATAATAATAATAATATTATTATTATTATTAAAATTTTTATAAAAATTAATTAATAATATCATAAGAATAATAAATCATAATAACTAAATACAAATAGTATTAATCATAACTATAGGTATTTAACTATTTAGAACATTGTTAGCTACATTTATTGGTAATTTTTAAAGTAATATATTAAGATAATTTATATTATAATTATAAATAGTATCTCCTCCATATAAAAAAAATATTTATTTTTATTAATTTATACATTTTTTTAAGAAACTAATAATTTTTTTTACAATTGTACTTATATCCTTCATTAATAAATAATAAAATATTTAATACATATATAATTAAAAATTAGAAATAAAATTAAAAAGTATATTTTAACTTTAATAATAAAATAATATTTTTTATATATAAAAATATCATTAATTAATCACTTTAGGTTAACGATATATACCGGTAAAATAGTCAAAGTACAAATTAAAATCGATAAATCACCTAAAAGTTAATAACATATCATTAAAATAATATTAATTTGAAATCATCATTATACGTGTGTTTGTTTCATCTTAGAAAATATTATAAATAATATTATTATTTCAGAAGTCATATTTATACATATCAAACACCTGAGGAAATTAATAAATTAGATTCAAAAGAAACTGTCAAGTCTCCGCCCAGACCCTACATAGGGAAACCTTTGAATTTAGAGTATAGTCCGTACAGAGTTGGGGATTTATGTCTAAACATTGGCTATGTAAAGTCAAAGGTCTCAGGTTGAGTTGTGTGCAAACGAGGTCGGGATCGATGGCTGTGTACAGAAAACACGGGAGCAATTTCAAATCACAGTCCATTCTCTGACAAAAAAAAAATCAATGACTCTGATGAAATTCAGGATCAACCTTCAGCTGCCGGCATTTTATTTTCTGCCAAAAACTGACCTTTGCGGCCTTGATTTGATTCCAATGCCAAAGGTCAAATAAGCAGGCAACCTGTAGTTTTTATACCCCTGTAGTTTTTATTCCCCGACTAACCAGCTGCGTGTCCAAAAGGCCTCGGCAGTTGGACTGAGATGGTGACACGAGAAGGATTTGGGAGACAGATAGACAAGGCGACTGGTCTAAAGCTGTTGATGTGAGCAATTGGGACATGCACGTGAATAGAATAATTTTTTTGAGGCTTTGTTTGAAAAAACAAATCTATAAATCATAAAATTTTACGGTTGGCAATCGGACGGGTCGGGTCACTATCGGATCGAGTAACATAATAATCGGATCACATCGGTTTCGGATAATTTCGGATTATTTTGTCGGGTCGGGTCGGATCGGATTTGATTCGGATCAACTCAGTATCGGATAATCTCTGGTCATTCTAAGCTCTCGGGTCGGGTCTGGTTGAGATCGGATGGACTCGGATTCGGGTAAATTTGGGTTGTTCTAATTTCGGTTCGGGTTCGGATCGGGCTCGGTTGAGTTTCAATTATTATATTTTCGGATTGAATTTAGATTGAATTTAGGTTATTTCATATTTGAGCCATGCTTGTGTCATTTTCTTTCTTTCTTTTTATTCCAAGATATTATTAAAAGCTAATGATTTTGAGATCATTTATTTTAATTTATCTTATTCAATCAAAATTAAATTATTATATTAATTGTTTTGGGGCCTTAGAATTTATCATTATTTCATCTTTGGAGATGTATTTGACGTTTCAAATTTAAAAGTTTTCAAATCGTATCACTTTTCTTTTTATGTTAAGGTATAACTTATAATTCAACTCCATTATTAGCTTGGTCATATTGAGTTCTAGTATTATTTTAAGTTTATATTATATTTATATCTTATATGCTCCTTACATGATATTAACTTATAATAGTCATTGATAATTGATAACAAATGAAGACTTCTAAGGTTGTACTTCTCATATTATTTTTAAAAGAGATTGATCACATCATATCAACATAATTTTAATAAATATAATAATAATAATAATAATACAAAAATAATGATAACAATAATAATAGTAATAAATGAATATCAATTATGGCAAAAATAATAATAACAACATATTAGTTTTTTTATTATATATTTTGATTAGATCATATCAAGCTAAATAAGATAAAAATTAAATAAAGTAAGTAATAATGACTATTATTGACAAAAGACCAACTAATATTGACTTCTTACTATTTAACACTGTTGATGTAATAAAAAATATTAATCTTCAATTTTTATAATGAATAACTAACATTCTCACTCTAGATTTTTCTTACTTTCCTATGATGTTGTAAGTGCTATATTGCAAGGTATGACCGTATAGATACTAACATATAGTGTTCAAGGCTGCACTGTTATTATCTTATGGTATTAGATGGAATAATGAAAGTGAACTAATATTTAAATGGCATAGTAGTGTTATTCTTTTTTTTTCTCTACTTTTATTTCTATTGGTATCAATGGATATTGTATTTGTATATACATAAATGATATAAATTTTATGAAAGTATATTGTTTCTAGATTTTGATGTAAGTGCTAGTATGGATTAGTTGCACATCTATATTATTTCATGTTTTATGAAGTTTTAAAAATTTTGAGTTATGGGTTAACGTTAATTTTTGAGTGGTACTAAGTTGAATCTTTATAGATTTATAATTTTTCAGATAATATTAGATTTCGGATAAATAATGGATCGGGTCGGGTCATTTCGGATTTATAGTTTTTCGGGTTATATCGGGTTTCGGGTGAATAGCGGGTCGGGTCGGGTTTATTTCGGACTTATGATTTCTCGGGTTATATCGGATATCGGATATGTATCGGATCGGGTCGGATAGGTTTCGGGATTTTAATTACTCGGATAAAATCGGATTGGATTTCGGGCGGATCGAGTCTGTATTCATCGGATTTTTCGGGTCGGGTCAACTTTTGCCGGCTCTAGTTATAGGTATATTATTTAGGTAAATAATTTGCATACTTTTTCATTTGGATATTTTTATGCATGAAATTTAAATATAGTATTTATAATACTTTCCTTATTTTTATCCTTAAAGCTATATAAACATACTATACAATTATTTAGTGAATTTTTAGCATAGATTATATATATATATCTAGATTTTATTTTAGGACATCCGAATAAAGTATTTAGATTAGAGAAGTTCATAAATCCATCATTGAAATGAAAATTCTTCTGGATATCCATCTAAATATCAGTGTTTTAAATATTGGACCGAAAATTAACCTAGTAAAATGAATGGTGCGTGGTCCAACCAATTTAACCACAACTTAATCAAAATTTGCTTTCATTCAAAAAATTAATTGATATAATTCAATCTCAACCATTCTAGCTAGTTGAACCAATCCCTTTACCTTAAATTTCTTTTTTTTTTCGTACATAAAACGATGACTTCTTGGAATGTACCGGATAAAATAAGTCAACCTGTTTGACCAATTCACCTTTTTTTTGGCGACCAATGTAGATTTTAAAACTTGATAATTTTGTACCCATGGATCTTTTGGTACTCAGTCGAGCTGGTTGGACCATTTGGTTCAGTCCGATTTTTAATTACTGCCAAATGAAGCCTTAGTTTTTACATAAATAGGACATTTTTATGAAATATTTTACTTAAAGAATAAAAATTTAATTTTTCTCTAGCCTAAAAACTACAAAAATTAAAACATTCATTCTAAAAGTAAAATTCTTTCTAGAACCACCTTATTCAAATAAAAGTATATTGATCTGCGATGATCACAAATAAAAATGGAAATCTCAAAAGTTCGTTGACTAGGGTCTTGAAATTCAAACACATGCAAAGGCCAAACAAATTCTAGAATGATATGCAATGAAATAACAAAAAAAGGCATATGTAGGCAATGTCAGAAAACACATGCACGATGAAAAGGAGGGGAAAATGATGAGAACATGAGCTGGTAATGTTGGTTGGCATGGTCATGTTGAACATTAGGTTTTTGAAGTAGTTCATTTTATGTTCAATTTTCTTTGTAGCATATATTTTAGCTCCAAGTTTATCATTTATTATTTCTAAGATCTTGTTAAGTTATATAAAGGAGTTTTTAAAAAGTATTAGATATATAAGTGACATACAAGAATTGATTTTATGAGAGAAAGCTTAATTAAAGGTAGATGATCCATAATTATGTGGATTATCAAGAAATTTAATTCTATTAATTTTGGTGAAGAAAAACACGAGACGAGTGTTCTTCAATTTTGTATAGATTGAGTTGATAGCAATAAAAAATTCAAGTTTTACATGTTCTTATTCATTTGATTATTTTATACTTTAGTGTAGTTTCTACGGGACAAATGACATGTTAAAAGAAAATCATTGAAAAGATATTAAATATCCATATCTTCAGGTCTTATCTCTATTATATAAGATTTAATGATTACACAAACAGACTAAAAGCATAATCTATCACAACAATGAAATAGTCCGAGAAACGTTTCGGTATAAAATAGCTTATTTTTTTAATCATAATTTCTCAAAATTTATGTAAAACTAAATAATTTTATTATCTATATAAGTTTAAATGGCCAACCATTACTATTTACCCACAAAATTCAAATAAATTTTAAAATTATGTTTAGTAAAATTAATTTAAAAGTTAACAAGATGTTTACAAAAATCAATTATACGTTGGAAAGTTAATTATTGATAGTTAAATATGATAACTTAGCCTAATTTTTAGAATTTCTTCCATATAATTAGCTATTTTTTTTAATGATGATTGAAAGGATTTTATGAACAAAAAAAACATCATATGGAAGATAGCATTAATCTTATAGATCCCTCAATCTTGTAGGATGGGTTTGAAGATCCTGAGTAATACTGTGCCAGGCATAGCTATAAGAGAGGTAAACCAAAACAAATGAATTAGCCATACCTCAACTGTTAACAAAGACCACCCTTACTATACACACTTCTATCTTATCTTGATGGAAAAAAAAACCTAAAAAATAATCCACATTCATGAAACTATAACATAATAGGCAAAAATCTATCAATACAACAACTCAAAAAGAAGGCAACTATAGGGCTACAACCATTAAATACATCAAAAACCAAAGAAAAATTCTTGATCAGGTCATTTTTCCATAACAAATACATACATACATCATACATGCATACATACATACATACATACATACATACATACATATATATATATATATTATACATATTAGGACATATTACTTATGTAATATATATTGAAAATGGTTATATTTGCATTAATTTCCATATACTAAGTAAGGCCACCATATATACTATGCACTAAATAATTCAAAATAAAGCCTCTTTTAAAATGGATGTGGTAAATCAAACTAGCCACACTTAAACAAATTAAAGTTAAAGAAGAAGTTAAAGACAACTTCTCAGAAAGGATTTGGCAAATATATTAGAAGTGTGATGCTATATTCAATTACTAATAAAGAAAAAATGTCTAAAGATTCTAATGTAAACAACACATACAAGATTATACTTATCTAATATGATACATGTATTATATAATTATAACAATATCATTATTTATATTAGTAGTATATTAACTTTGATGAATAAATTCATTATTTAATATCAAAGTATTGGTTTGAAACTTTTTTTTGTCTTTGATATATTGTAATGGTGTCATTATATAACATTGATATTATATTTGTGATCATTAATATTGTATGAATTAGTTATTAATTATTTATGTCAAAATATCAATCTTTACTAAGTTTATAATCTATAATAATTATGATTGAAATATCTTTCTTTTATAATATTGCTATTCTTAAAATAATAAGCAATTATATTAGTTAACTAATCAATGAAATGTCAAATATGTAATATATGTTTAAAAAAATGACCTAAAGCAAATAAAGAAAAAATTATAAAACAAAAATGGTATGTTGAAACTAAAAAAAAATAACATTCTTTAATTTTATTTTTAAAAAATAATACTCAAAATGTACCATCCACCCCATGCAAAAATACTAGTTGGAAAAAAAAATTAAAAACACAAGAGAACAAATAAAGAAAATTATTAAAACCTTTAGCTCCCTCAACACCTCAATCACCATTTTTATCAAATGCATGAACTCAATAATCCTAATTTGTCATATGCCATAGTTTTGCTAATCCATCTGTGATTGTATTAGAATCCCTACATTTATGTGTTATAACCAACTCAACCAACAACTTTTCATTTGCTTTTTGTAATATGGAAAAGAACCCACTACCATGTGGATCCTAAGAATCATTGTTACATGACTCCATTGCATTCACATGGTCCATATAAATCACAAAAGGAAGATGAGTAACCCATTTCTTCATCTATGATATCATAATATAATATAAGGTAGTGTTAGATATCTACTAGGGTGAACACATAGGACTTAATATGATAGAACTAAGGATTCTAAGATCTAATAAAGAAAAATAATTAAGAAATAAATTAGGAAAAACTAATGATCTTATTATGCATATAATCAAATAACATATGGAGAATTAGGATCAACCTCTCAAATCTCTCTCGAGAATAATGGAGAACTAATTGAGAGATTAATGCCATTGTCTTTCATACAAGACAAAAACACATTAAAAGGTTTTCAAAAGAACATGGCTGAAAATGAGTCATTGAAGGCAATGAAAATCTCACATTGACACGGATGTATTGACCATCGCAGAATGCCTGTGTCAACACTGATATAGTCATGTTGGCTAGCACAAGGCACCCTTGTTGATTCTTAATCTTTTCTCTTAGTTTATATAACATTTAATGACACAATGTATTGTCTAACATAACCCACCTATGTTTTCTATTCCATACTTAGTTTCACTCCAACCTTCTCCACATACCCACACATAACCTATATATGCTATATAATAGCTTATATACAAGTCATAAGCTCATAATTCCCCCTTAATGTAATATTTGAAAAAAAAGTGTAATAGAAACACAAGATATTTAAAAATATGCCATGAAAGGCCACATGAAACATGAACAATAACTAAGTTAGAGAAATGCTCAAACTTACTCATATTTAATGATTTTGTTAGCATATCTGTTAGATTTTTACAATAGCTAGCTTCTCCAACACAACTTCACCGAAAGCAATAGTACATCAGATGAAGTGGTATCTAATATCAATATGCTTTATATGATGATATATATAAATTTGATTCTTCGCCAAATATATTTCACTCTAACTATCACTTAGAATAATAATAGCACTATAAAAAAACCTAATTTCATGAAATAATCCTCTAAGCCATACAACTTCCTAAAAAGCCTTAGTCATGAACATTTACTTAGCATTAGTAGTGAAAAATTATAATACCCATAGATTTAACCCTTTAATTTGTGATAATTCATATATTCAATGATGATTTGGGTGTCTTTGATCTTGGTTTAGACGTATATTTTGCATTTAATTTGTGTAGGTTTGGAAAAAATTGAAGAAAAAGGGGAAATATGGGTTTGCGACCCATAGATTGATGGGTTAGCCCTATCGATTGATGTGCAATATTCTTTTCTTAGTGTTCTAGTTGTTAAATAATTGTTTAATTGATAAAGCCTATTGATAGACCTATGTCAAGCTAAACCTGATATGATTTGTGTTTTGATTCAAAATTCTTTCCAAAAGATTAGGGACTTAATTTTCATGCTAATAATAGTTTATGAATGTTTTTTTTAGAATTTTATTGAACCATTTAAGAATGTTTTACAAAATTAAAACAAGATTTAAAGGTTTAACTTTAAAAATGGTAAGAGATGACCTAAAGAAACTTATTTTCTTTACTTACCCAAAAAAACTTAATTCCTTCCCTCTTCACCTCTCTTATTTGATTTCAAAGTATCAAGGTGTGATTTATCTCCATAACCTTCTATTCCCAACAACCCTATCATGTTTCTATCCTTATGAAGGTTATGGATGACCTTGGGCTTCAAGGTACTCTCTTGCACCCTCCATTTTTGGTAGGAGTTATCACCCTTTGTTTTTCATCCATTTACTTATGGAATTTCAAAAACATTTCCACCAAAATATGAGTGAGAGAGAGAGAGGGGAACTTATGGATCTAATTATTTATGTCCATTTCCACTCCAAATTCATTCCACTTAATTGCACCGTAAATCTTAGAAGAAACCTATCACTTTTCTCTCAATAACCTCACCTGCCCATTTTCCTTGTTCTTTTTTCCCCTCTCTTGAGATTCAATGAATCCTTCATGTCCTTTTGCTCATCTCGGTTCTTAAAGTATTCTCATCCTTTATCTAATCTTCTTTTGTTTTCCATAAGTAAAAAATGGGATAAGGCTAGGAGAAAGTTGAGGATTGAATTTTGTTCTTGAGTTCTCTTGAGTTTTTTTAGATTTGAGTAGAAAAGGTTAAACCCTCCTAATTTTCCCTCTTGATTTTTGAAGCATGTTGATTTGTTTTTAAGATTTTTTTTTCTTTTCTAGGTATTTATTAGTGTATTTTGAAGGTGTCTAAGAGAGTGTGAGTGACTAGCAAGAAGAGGTATTTTATCATATAATCTTTGATTTGCTTGATCTTGTTAAGGAAATTCCTTTTTTGACTTATTGTGTGAAGTAAATTAACATGTGATGTTATGTAGTATTGTGGTTTCTAAGTGTGTGCTAAATGTATGCTAATGATTTTTGGATGGAAGTGTATTTAATGAATTATATGCAAGTGTGGAGTAGAAAGTAAGAAATTAGGATTTAGGTTTTATTCTTGTGTTTTAATGAGTTTCCAATCATGATTAGGTTTTAAACATGTTAGGAATGTGATTTGGAGTTATTACAATACATGGATGTTGATCGATCTATGCTTTGGATGAATTAGAAATGTTAATTTTGAGTTTTGAAAATGGTTTTGGAGTTTTGGCACCATCAATAGGCTAACATGGCTTGCTAGTTGATGTGTCCCTTGTGACCTTATTGACTTATCGGTTGTTTTGGTCTATCAAGTTTTCTTACTCTCGTTTATTAATTAATTGAGCATGTTTTCGTAGTAAGCATTTTTGACAAAGTGAAGCCCCATATCAGTCCACTCACTAAGCATTTCAATTGGTTTATTAACATGAGCTTTTGGTCAACCTATTAGCTTGTTTTCCAACATGATTATGTTAAAAAATATAATTTGATTTCTATATTTGTAGGGCTATCCCACTATTCCTTAAGTATTGTTTAGATATGTTGACCTTTACATGGCTTTAACCTTAGTCTTAAATGATGACCTAGACTTTATCTTTTGAATAAAAAAAGACAACTGATAATAAATGATGGTCTTGAACCTCCTTGGTTATTAATATAATTAACATATTGGTATAAGTTGGTCTAAGTAATTATTTAAGCACATATGAATGGAATCAACATGGTCTTATCCCGTTTTGGCATTAAATGAACAAATAATGGAGATTCCTACCTTAACAATCTTAATGAGAAATAGTGGATATTATGAGATATTGTGTTGTGGTATTTGTTTGGTTATGGTATGAGACCAATAATGTGTTTTATAATGGTGGTATAATAAAATATTAACCACTTATATAGAAATTACTCATGTGAGCCAAAGACTCTTTAACTCTTGGAGTAGATAACCAGCGGTAGCTAGTGATATATTCACTTATGGAAATATGTCTATGGACTAGGGAGCCTACATTAGTTTCTATACCTTTTCTTCTCTATGTTACACCACCAGTATACTTAGGGGTGTCAACACATAAGGGTTAAGATACCTAGTGATGAATTGAGATTGTTCACTACCTTTTCTTATGAACAAGAATAGTAGAAAATGATAGTTGCTATTATATGGTTACTTGATAACCACTCATTTGGTGTGCTATCATGGCTGAGTTATATGATGGAGACCTTAAGTGATTTATCAGGACTCTTATATGAATGAACATTATATGGTCATTATGCCATAAGTTAATAATTGGAATTAACACTAGTAATGTCTTGCATGGCTTTGTATCTCCTAATGTGATACATTATCATGCTTATAGTTATTAATTGAGTATGTGATGAATATCACGATCCTCAATTCTTATAACCTATGTAATTACCCTTCTAGCTATGTTATCATCAAATATGCCATCCTTTGTATTCATTTGCATGTACGAGTGCATTATGTCATGGAAATCATGTAAAGCATAGTAGATAACCTTAGCAAAATAGCACATGATTATGTTATATGCATGTCAAGGCATGATCCCTATACACATTATGGACCATTTAGATATTATAACACCCTCAATTTTACTACTTAAAAATTTTATTTCGTGGAAGCGTTAATTACAAAAATAATGGGTGTTACTGCCACACTTAACATAAGTTTGGTTCTCTCACCTTTCTTATGTCAAGAGTTAAGGCCCAAAATAAGTCATATCCAAATTAAAGTGGTGGAAATAAGAGACAATAACATAGATAAAGTTACAGATAATTATACCCCGTGAAATAATGATAATAAAAATACAACAATAGAAATAAGAACTCAAAGAAAAATATATTAAAAGTGCTTGTTGCGCCTCGACTACTAACTGTCTTAATATAGTTTATCCCAAGAATCGTCTCACTAGGTATCCGACTGACTCATCCAAGTTTAGCTCGTGGTCATGGTTTCACTCTGATACCATTTTGTAACATATCGAGTCAATACAAGCATGTGGGCCTACCATAGAGTGCTTTCAGATTGATTAGCTAGCCCCATAGATTAACATGAGTCATTTCAGTATGCTTTGTCCTCACTCACGTGCTTTCCAAAAAATTTCCAAAAAGTTTATAAAACTTCCCAGGAGGGTCACCCATTTTAGAAAAATACTCTATGGCCAGCACGTCTAACTGTGAAGTTCTTAGGATAGAATCACCAAAAGGAAAGTATACCATGTTGATATAAGTATCTAGATTAATCCTTATAACAGTCCACTCAATTTGGAGTATTACACCAATTTTGCCACAATGACGTATGTGATACCACAAGAAAGGAGAGGAAATGAGTGACTCTTCTTGAGCCACAACACATAAGAAATGGTTGGCATGAGGAAAGAAATAAAGTTTTCTAACCTTATATATTTATGTAAAATGTCTAATGTAGAAGACAAAAAAACAATGATGACCACCAAGCGAAAGTTAAGAAATTCAAGATAAAAACGTCGAGGTTTTCATACATACTAAACAATATTGAAAGTTTAGGATAAATTCTTATAATATTAGGATAATATTTGATTAAGTCTCATAAGAAAAGTATGATTTGGGAACTTTTATGGCCCATAAGTATCCGAATTAATCCAACATGGTATGAATAATAATAAAATATTTTTTTAATCATATTTAGCTCAAAAATACTAAAATAATATGATCCATAAATTTTAACATAATTTAATTTGCAAGCAAAATCTTAACGGGACCAACAACACCTGCTTAAGGCATACTAGAATGATAAATGGTGTCTTTTTAATAATAATTTGGTTTGAAATTTTTACAAAGCTCATAAGACTTAGAAAAATATGAAAGTCACTACTATCCACATGAAATAAGAGGCTCAAAATATATCAGAGGCCAAAAGTGATAGGGAAGTTTCATAAGACACAAAATCATAAGAAAGGTGAATGAGTTGTGAATGAAATGTTCTGAAAGTGCAATTAAGGTCTTAAAACTCTTAAAAGATGTAATGAAACATTAAACTATAGGAAATTAATCTCCATCAATACATATCTTGAACTAAATGCTCCAAAAATCAATTATGGTCTAAAAACTCTTAAAAGATGTAATAAAACTTGAACCTAAGGGAAATTAATCTCTATTAATACAGATCTTGAATGAGTTAGGTTTTCCAAAGGAATAGGGTATTACAATCACCATGTAGAAAAGTTGTTTAAATATCTAATTACTCTAATTCCATATCTTACATTACCACAAGCAAGTGTTATGACATATAAGTATGAAATTGATAACAATCTTTGCATTAGAGAAGACATAACTTGATAACTCTTTAAAGCCATAAGGCAATCCCACTTAATTCTATCTACAACCTAGATCCATCTACCTTAGGGATAGTGGGTCTATTAGAAGGGTCTATCTTAGCCAAATCAACCTCAACCACTAGTAGGTCTATAACACCAAGTAGATTCTTCTACCCCATCTCCTTAGACAATCTATTAGTTAAAGATCAAGTCTTCTAGAGAAATACAAACTCATGAAATGTGACATTTGTAACACCCTTGATTTTCATACCACAACAACTAAGAAATAAGAAAATGTACAAGTTAAAACTTTTATTGAGGGTGTGACTACCACATGTAGTTTAAGTAAAAAACCATTGTCTTATTTACATTAGATGGAAGGCTAATTTGAAACAAACAAAAAACTAGTCTAATTGTTAAAAAAAATAAGCATTATAAATTCAACAATGGTGTTTGAAATAATAATAATTCAAGATTTATGAGATCAATGGAAATAGAAATAATAAAACTTTTACATCAATTACTTAATAAATACAATAGGAAACTTTATATTACCATTGTTCACTCTCCCATTGTAACACCTCAATTTTTACTATTGAAAATTTTTATTTCGCAGCAGAAGTCATTAAGTAAAATATTAGGGTTACCGTCGTAATTGACATAATTCTACCTTATGCAACCATCCTTACATCAATCACAGGGTTAAAAAATTTAAAGTAACACAAGGAAATTAGAAACAAAGGAACATTTATAGTACATTAATAAGTTTGGAGCCTAACTCCAAGTTTAACAATACAAAATACAAAAGAAGGGATACCATGGAGCAAGAGTTCAAAAATGATATCTAGTTAAATATATCGACTAGATAATAGTTACTCTTCACCTAACCCCTAATATAGATGAAGTCACTCATTCCCACATAAGGCATCATAGGAAGCATAGTCATCTAACTGATCTTCTGAGACCTGCACATAAGATTTAGGGTCTCCTGATCGTGGAAATGAGCACCACCCATAAAACGAGTGGTCAATACACTATTTATTGAGTAAGGGAACAATACTATTAAAATAGGGATACAAATAGAACATGCTTTCATATTAGATTATAAGGGACTAACCAAATAATCGAAACATTTCATAAGATAGAAAATTGTCCAGATTCCTATATTAAGTATAATCCATTTTCATTCTTTTATATACATTGAGTGTAGCAACCCCATTATTCTTAAATTGATGGAACCATTTGAATCAACATCTCAGGGACAATACGCCTGAGCCGATATTTTCTCTGGTGCAACGGAGATTAAAAACATCTTCTTGGGGAAAAACACACTCGAGCCACTATTCTTATCGGTGGAATGGGAATATATAATTACACACACACACATACACACACACACACATATGTATAGAAAAATAGATCACCTTAATCCCGACTCAAGTATTCTTCCACTTTAAATCATTAGTATCTTTTCCATAGGTTATAATGATACATTTTCATTTCATAATGAGTAGGGCCCCCACTATTTTTAATTTCGTGGAATGGAATAAAGCACCTTCTTGGGATAAAACACTTCTGAGCCACTATTCTTTCTGGTGGAATTGAGATTAAAAATATCTTCTTGGGGTAAAACGCTCCAGAGCCACTATTCTCCTCGGTGGAACAGGAATACATACATACATATATGTATAAATAGATCACCTTGGCCTTACTCACATGCTCTTTCACTTTAAATAATTAGTATCTTATTCAAAATTGATTCTCAAGCATAGAACACATTAAAACAGATATACATATAGCATTGGTCCAAGTCTTTAAGTCCTTTCAAACCCTAATTACACCATTTATTATTCATTCTCCCATATTGATTATTCCACACAACTTATATTATATCATCTCCAAATCCCTTAATTATTATCATACCCAAAATACACAATCTAATTCCCATACACACACATGAATAATCTCATCCCGATATATTACTCACAGAAATATCCTAAACCAAAGTTCCACAAATTTGCCATAACATCTCCCATGAAATTTACATGATTACCATTTCCAATAGATAACCTCATAAGGTCAAACATTAATAATGTATTCAAAAATCCGTACAACCTCTAGATCTTATACATGGAATAACGATATTATCATTATAAGATAGTTTGCCCCAGATTATCCATTAAATCATTTAAGGACCCCAAAAAACAATAATACTTTCAAGAATTCCTTATGCTATTATTATCATATTTTAATCCACCTAACACTTAAAATACCAAAAATTCCTTATTATCCCATAATGACCAAATTACCCTCAATCACAAATAAAAATCTTTATTTTATAAAATCTTGTACTTTCCACACATATTATTTTTCAAGTTCACCATTTATCATCATACCTTATGAGAATTCTTAAATCCATTTATCAAAACTCATTTAACCCATATTTCATGCCATAAGATATATTTCCACAATATGACATTATCTCAACAAAATAATAATGTTACCTCCTACTCGTTCTTACTTTCTTTCAATAATATACCATCTTTAAGCCCATATTTCATACCATAAGATATATTTCTACAAATATAACATTATCAAAATAAAATAATAATGGTACCTCTTACCCATTCTTAATTTATTTCAATAACATAATATCCTTAAGCCCTTATTTCATACCATATGATATAATTCCACAAATATGACATTATCGCAATAAAATCATAACATAATGGTATATCTCACCCATTCTTACTCCTTTTCAACATAATATTCATATCATCACAAAATATCATGATCAACACATGTTACATCATATATCAATAATATCATGAAATACACATATAACCATACAAGCAAATAACACCAAAAATCCTAAAAATGAAATAGTATTCTACCAACTAGGACACCAGGCTCTAAGCATGAAAATCCTAGACTTCCTCCTCTAAAGCTACTGGAATACCACCTATGAAAAACAACATAATTCATGGTTAGGCTCAAAGAGTTAAATCTAAGGAGAATTTAAGGTAAAGAGGGTAAAAATAGAAATAACCATAGTCAAATGGGAGCTTGAGATGTGTGGATGTGTAAAGAAATATGTGGTGGAGCTATGGTAAAATTTTGATGGTGGTTGGACAAGGTTTGGGGGTGAAAATGGGTGCATGGCCAAAAATAGGAAGTTGTAAAGTTGTGTTGTAGGTGGTTTAGTCCTTGGTTGAGAGAAAAGATCACGTACGGCCAGGCCGTGCTAAGTTGCATGGTTGTACTATAGCGGTGCACACCATGCTGAGAGAAAAGATCACACATGGCCAGTTGGTGCAAAGGTTGTATGGCTGTGTAATAGAAAATTTTTAGTGTTGCATGGCTGTGCTGAGGTCGTGCACTCTGCAAAAGTGCGATAGATGAGAGAAAGAAGAAGGAAAAAGAGGCTGTGGTTAGCAGTGATGGCTAGAAATGGTGTTGGGGAAGGTTGGGGTAACCTTGGTGGGTAGTATATATATATATATATATATATATATATATATATATACATGTGTGCGTGTGTGGTGTGAATCGGAGAAGAAAGAAAAGAATAGGGGATACGTGCGGCGATGATGATGGTGATGGTACAGTTGCAAGGTGATGACGGCGACGATGGTTGCAGTGGATGGTGAGGAGTAGGGTAGTAGCTATAGGGTGAGGGTGGTGATGGTTGTATGTAGGTGTGTTGTGTGAGAAGTAAAATGGTAGGGGGAGTGTGCAGGTTAGGTAGGGATAAGGGAGTAGAAGGAGAAGAATACACACTTTCTCTTTGAACCAGCCAGACAAAAATTGGTATATGGACATTGAAGCGACGTATCACATGACCGCTAATGTAGGTACTCTCATGCCTTATTTTAATTTGGACAAAAATAATGGAATAATTTTTGGTAACAATAGTATGATTCCAATTTTTGGTTATGGAAATGCCTCACTTACCAAAACAAATCCACCATTATGCCTAAAAACTGTTTTACATGCTCCTAATCTAATTAAAAACCTTATTTCAGTACATACGTTTATAAATGATAATATGGTTTCTATCAAATTTGAACCTTTTGGATTTTCTATGAAGGACCTACAATCATTTCTGAGATGTGATAGCACGGGAGAGCTCTACCTTTTTGCCACAAAACATCAGGCTATTTCATCTTCAACACTTTTGCTTTTATAACCATTTCTCCTAGTATTCGGCACTATCGTCTAGGTCATCCAGGAGATGACATTCTAAGTACTCTTCACAAAAATGATTTTATTAATTATAATAAAGCCTAAAACTATTTTTTTTGTCTTTTCCACTTGGGAAGTTTGTTAAATTACCTTTTCACGATTCTTTATATTTCACAACTATGCCTATTGTTCATAGTGATTTGTGGACGTCACCTATTCTTAGCTTATTCAACCATCGGTATTATGCATTATTTCTTGATAAATACACAAAATATTTGTGGAATTTTCCTTTGCCTCAAAAATCGTAGGTTCACAACACTTTTCTTTCATTTATAGAATTCATACAAACTCAATTTGAAAGAGAAATAAAATATTTTCAGTGTGATAATGGTCGTGAGTACGATAATGGTCCCTTTCATAAATTTTGTGAACAAAATGGCATGTCTTTTCATTTTTCGTACCCTCAAACTTCTCCTCAAAATAAAAAAGTAGAAAGAAAAATAAAAACCATAAATAATATTGTTCGAACTTTATTTGCACATTCATTTATTCCTCCCTCCTTTTGGCACCACGCTCTACAAATGGTTTCCTACCTTCTCAATATTCTTCCACAAAAGTTTTAGGCTACCAATCTCCCACACATATTCTTTATCAAAATAATCTTTCCTATTCACATCTTTGAGTCTTTGAGTGTTTATGTTTCCCACTCTTTCTATCCACCACAATTAATAAACTCCAAGCTTGTTCAACTCCATGTGTCTTTTTAGGATATCCTTCAAACCATAGGGGTTATAAATGTTATGATTTGTTGGCTCAAAATATTATCATTTCACGTCATGTGCATTTTGATGAAACCCAATTTCCATTTTAAAAAATTCATACTCCAAATACACATACTTATGAATTTTTAGAGGATGGTTTATCTTCTTTGCAAATTTACATGTTGCGTCAAAATTCTGCCCAAAATCAACAACCTAAACCCCCTCAATCTCCCTCTTCGACCCAGGCATTCCAACAATCCAATCTCCCTCTCTAACTTAGTCTCCTATGCTTCCAACATCTCCTACCGACCCAACCTCCCCTGCTCACCACTCTCTGACCCAAGCCCAAAACACCCCTCTTCCAGCTACCTCATCAATAAATAACCCAAGCCCAGGCCATTATATACCTCCTCATCAAAGATTTGGGCCTCCTTCCTCAAGCCAACCACTTCAATCTCCACAACCCAAACATCACCACCAACCATCAGCCTAAAGAATGATTACTCATAGTTAACATGGCATCTTTAAGCCCAACCCAAAATACCACCATGCTTTAAGTGCCAAAACTCCAAAAATCTCTTATATCCCTCAAAACCCAGTGAGTGCACTTAATGACCCGAGTTGGAAATATTCTATGTTATATGAATACAATGCTCTAATTAAAAATAAGGCGTGGGATTTAGTAGCTCATTTGTTTAATGTGAATATAATTCGGTTAATGTGAAATTTTCATCATAAAAAGAAACATGATGGTTCTTTTGAGAGGCATAAAGTCCGTCTTATAGGTGATGGCAGGTCACAATGAGAAGAGATTGACTATGAGGAGACTTTTATCTAGGTTGTAAAACTTACAACAATTCAAACTATTTTTAGCATTGGATTGTCTAAGCCTTGGTTTATACATGAGCTAGATGTCAAGCACACATTTTTGCACGGGAACTTGGATGAGACTATTTATATGCACCAACCTATAGGGTTTAAAGACCCCACTTATCCTGATCATGTTTATCTGTTACATAAATCTCTCTATGGTCTTAAGCAAGCTTTGCAAGCTTGGTATCAACGGTCTATTGATTTCATTGCTACTATTGGTTTTGCTCACAAGAAATCAAATCACTCACTTTTTATATATTGTCATGGCATTGATATTGCATATATTTTATTGTATGTTGATGAAATTATACTCATAGCTTCTTCAAATGATCTTCAATGTTCTATTATCTCTCTTCTCAGTGCAAAATTTGCTAAGAAATATCTGGGTCAATTGAGTTATTATCTAGGTATTGTTGTCACTCACACCAAATATGACCTTTTTCTATCTCAATAGAAATATGCTAGAGAGATATTAGAGAGGGTAGAAATGACTCCTTGCAAACCTTGCCCTACACCTGTCGACACTAAAGGGAAGCTCAGTGCAAATTTGAGTGATCCTTATGATGATCATATGAAATATCGTCGGTTGGCTGGTGCTCTCCAATATCTAACTTTCAAGCGACCTAATATCTCTTATGCAGTCCAATAGGTATGCTTGTTTATTCATGCTACGAAATTTAAACACATGGAGGCTTTGAAATACATTCTTTGTTATGTACAAGGTACAATTGATTATGGCATGCACTTGTGTAAGTCTTCGATGCAGTCTATCTTATCATATATAGATGCATATTGGGGTGGATGCTCTGATACTAGATGTTCCACCTTAGGTTATTGTGTTTTTATCAGAGATAATCTCAGTTCTTAGTCTTCTAAGTGACAACCTATAATATCCAAGTCTAGTACCAAAGCTGAATATGGGGGCATTGTTAATGTTGTTTCTAAGTCTTGTTGGATTAGGATTCTCCTTCTCTAGCTTAATTGTGCTATCTAAAAAGAAACTTTAGTTTTACTGTGATAATGTTAGTGTGATATATTTATCCATTAATCTAGTACATCATCAATGCACTAGAAATATTGAGATGGACATCCTTTTTGTTCGTTAATAGGTACAAAAAGGAGAGGTGTGTGTTATTCATGTCCCATCATGTTATCATATCACATATATCTTTACAAAAGGGATTTCACACATATTATTTGAAAATTTTTGAGACAGTCTCAGTGTCTAAAAACCTCCTTCTAAGACTTCGGGGGTGTGATAGAATATGAATTTATTTAATTTGATTTACCATATCATTTATATAGTTGGCAAGTTGGCCATATTGATAAAATATAAATTTATTTTAGTTAATTTACCATATCAGTTATATAGTTGGCAAGTTGACCATTTCTTTTGTAACGTTAATTAGTCCCTAATTTTTAGTGATTGATTAGGCAATTATAATTATCTTAGTCTAAGATTATGGTCATGATGTTTGCATATTAGGAAAAACTTTTATTGAAAAATAATCAAGAAATAAATTTACTTTCACATCACAACATGGAATTTTCCATATTTGATAGTTTGCATTGCAAACCAAATATATTATTTCCTACAATGATCAAAAGAAAGTTCTATAAGTTGCATTGGAAAGTAAAATTTTGCCCATTTGATTTGGTATATAATTTCATGGATAAACACCTAGAAATGAATTTTAGATAGACCAAAAAAATCATCCCAAGGGTCTAGTAATTTCTAAAAATTAATTATTCTCATACAAACTTTTATTTTCTATCTAGATCTTATAATCTCATATTATAATGCATCACATATATTAAAATATTATCTTTATAATAAACATATTAATTTATTAATTCCAAGATTAGTTTAGAACCCTATTATGCAACTACACTCTAGTCATTCAAATCACAATCAATCATAATAAATATACATCAATCATTATATGCATTTTAACAATTCCATGTATTTATTAAAAAAATATTAATATCAAGTCTACAAAATTAACATCCGTAAATAAAATCATGAAATATTCAATCTTTACATAAAAATAAGATATAATCGATGCATCTATGTATATAATTCAAAAGTAAAGTTATTGATCAATACTCCTTATATATCAATGCTATAAGGTATTGCAGTAATTCAGAGAATAATCTTATAATGCATCTTAAAACCTCCAAATTTATGACTTTGAAGAGCAAACCAAGTGTAAGACAGTCTTTTAATATAAATTTTAATAAAGAAGAGCAATTGAGAAAATATTTGAATGTAGTTGAATATGACATGCGTAATACTTGAAGAATAGTAGAAATTGGATAAATGGAGGTTTAAAATTTGGGAAGTAGTAAGAGAAGAAGCAGATAACAACCTTATGACTCATGGATGAATACTTCACGGGTTTTAGATGGTTATGGGATTTTTTAAAGGTAAAAATTAAGAAAATTAGATAACTAATATAATAATGAATTTAGGGGAAAACAATTCCATAAGTTTTTATATGAATTAGCAAAAAAATAAAAAGGCTAAAGTTATAGATATCGAGATTATCTTTCAAACAAAAATGATGTTTTTATATGACATCGTATGAAAATGATATGACCAAATTACTAATACATGGTTAATTTGTTATGAATTTTGAAAAGATAACCTATAAAGATATAATTATAATATATGGACGTTTTTTATTTAATAATACAATTAAAAAATAGCTTATCATATTTAAATAGAAAACACCTCTCATTTATGGGATTAAAAGTGAATGTTAATTTCTTGAAAAATAAGATGAGGAAATATTCTTCCAAAAGATGAGAAAATAATTGTATTTAGCCAACTAATTTATAAAAGTAATTAAAGCAATAATACACATGGTACTCACCACATGGGTTGGTCGCTCCCATAAATATTTTATTTATTTCATGAACCATTGATTATTTAGAATTATCATTTTGATTTTTTGGCTATTTTTTTAAAAGAAAATTTTAAAATCACATCCAAATCATTAAAAAGTATATGCCCATATATTAAAATATCACGAACACATTATCTCACAAAAACATTACATGTCTAGAAATGGCTAGTTTTTCAAAACTTGTATCTAAAAATCAAATGTCCCTTAAAGGCCTCAAAAGAAGTTGCGTATTCCAAATTCAACCTTAATATGGAAATAAATAAAAGGAATTTAATAAGAGTTTAAAAATTATGAGTAATGCATTCTATAAACATTTTTGAAACTAATGATAAAAAAATTTAAATTATAGGTTTAAAATCATAAGATATTACACTACTATCTGCTTAACAAAGAGCTTCATCCCAAAAGCTAATAAAAAAAGTAACATTAGTGAGATACAATGAAGAATTTAGGAACATAAAATAAAAATGATAACTATTTCATAAATATATGCTACTGAATAAAAGCATAAGGTATAAAATCTTGAAAAAATTTATTATATTGTTCTTACATAACATTCTAATAGAACCATAACTTTAAAATTTCTATTCTATCAAAATGTGGGGTTACATTAGTAACCCCATTTAAACGAAACTTTTCCTTGATGTTATTTCAAGAATTAACTTAAAAGGTGTATCACTACATGATAAAATGAAGTCAAATAGAAGATTAATGGATTGAAGAAGAAAGATGTTAACCTCATCTTTTTACATAAGGAGTAGTGATAAGAATTTCTTAACATTGGTGGCATAGTATAAAAGGAAATAAAAATAGCAATAAAAAATTAGGGGCCATGAGGAAAGGATGTCAAAAGATAGCCAATAGAAAATGTCAATTGATGAGATATATGAAATGAGGGAATTTATTAGGATAATCTAGATTAAAATAATAGCTCCATAGTATTGAATATTCTTAAACAATCTAATAATATGTAAGGATTTTCAATATGGAAACACACATATATAATTAATTTAATGAGCTCATATTGCAAAATAGGAGAAGATAATTTTACAAATGAAAGGAAGTAAGAAGGTTTCTAATAAGTTCTACAAACCATCCATGATGTAGTGTGTGATTACATGAAGCCAAAATTTAAAAAGGTATAGAGGAATAATTCTTGCATGATATAATCATAACATAAGCATCAAATTAATACTATCATAGGATTGAAATAAGGATATTAATAAGATAGCAATTATTTTCATAAGATTAAACATCAATATAGATGAGGTGACATGTACATACTAGGTTCCACAATATGACTTGAAATGAAAAAAGAGAAATAGGTAATACGCAAGGGTATCCAACAAATAATAATGAAATAGAAAGTACAAGGGATAAAGGAGTGGTGTCACATATTATCAGCAAAAGATTGATCGTCATAATGAGGTATTAACATTATGGAAATGACACAAGTAACCGGAAAATAATGAAATCACAATCTAGAATACCATTGTGTTATAAAGAGCAAGAGGGTAAGAATGGGAAGTAAAGGATATGATTGTATTTTATTATAATATGGAAGTTTACCTATGAAAAAAAATATAATAAGAAAAACACAATGAGGTCACAATAAGGACATAAAAAAATAAGAAGGATGATTACAAGGAAATATTCAAAAAAAGTATAACGACCAAGGAAGTTGACACAAAAGGAGGAATAACAATAATAAGAAATCCAATGCGAGGAAGAAAGGATAAAAAAATGGGTAAATATAAAGGAAACATAACAAGAATAGTTTCAATAGATGAAATAATATGGTACAAGAATACATTATATAAAGAAAGACCATAGGGGACATGTTTAGGAAGAAGTATTAGAAACCAATGGTCATGAAAAATCTAAGGCTTCAAGGGTAAAATAATGTTTTGAAAATGATATTCATGAAATTAAATACTCATCAAAACATGTGAGGGGACTATTCAATTGAATTTCTAGAGACTTAGTCAAAGGTAAGCAATGCAATACTACCCCTTAAACAATAGGAAACATTTATATCAAACACTTACTCACATAAAAGCATAAGGTACAAAATCAAGTATTAAGCTTATACTAGGATGTATATAACATTAAAGAACATAATCACATTGTTACACAACATGATCATAAAAAAAATAAACTTGCCACATTATAAGCACACTGCAAAATAATTATAATCACATATATGTATCTTATATGACCATATCCTTGCTCATTTAGTGACTTTCCAAGTTTCAAAAGAAACATCTCTCAAAGATTTCAAATACTTTTGAATATATTTTTTCAAAACCCAATGCTCTGATTCTACTATGTAACACCCTAATTTTAAAACCAATTTTTTGGGTAAGTTTATAAAGTTTTATATAATTTTCCAAAAGGGAAAGAATACACCCAAACTTAACACATCACCAAACTATCAATTCACCCCTTTCATCTAATAAAATTTGAAATACTAGTAAGGGAAAACATCTACTCGATAGTACACAAATAAGTTTTTTAAGAAGGCTATCATAGGAGTGGGAACAATTCCTAAACATTATGGAATTCTTTAAAACAAATATATCCAACAAAGGTGTAAAATAGAGAATGTAACATGAAAATTTTCTCCCTAGGTTAATGTGTACCTTTAGCTAAGGTTCTCAAATCAACATAGTATGATTATATACCATCTTTGTGGTTAAAAGTAGTTTGAATACTCCTCTATATGTTTAAGTTGAATTAACACTCCAAAAAAAAGTGATGAGTAGTTTCATCTTTACTTTCAAGGAAAATCACACATTAAGAATCACTCACGAGGTCTATTTGTTATAAATGAGTTCTACTTCGCAACCTATCTTGAATAGATAGCCACATGAGAAGTTATATTTTAGCACTACCACTGAACACCATATCAGTGGATACCACTACACATTTATACTTTTGTGTCTTACTAGGTCATAATATCTATAGATGTTCTAAGCCATCTTACTATTTATTAATATTTTCTTGGTACAAGGGTATAGGAAAAAAGGGGTAAACACTTATCTCAATTTAAAAATTTATAGCAATTCCCAATAGCATAAGTGGGTAGACAAGAATGACCGCATCTATTGCAATTAAACACCATTATCCTATTTACACTAAATACAATACTAATTTTAAACAAACCTAAAACTAGTTTAGTTAATAAAATAAAAACCCTTTTGGAGCCAAGAATAATGTACAAGAGGAAATAAAATTGCAAACCAATGAGCTCAATGGAGATAGAAATAATAATTCTTTTATATCATTTAAAATAGGAAACTCCAGATTTCCCTATTCACTTTGTCATCTTATCTTACAAGCATGCCTCCAATATAAAGTATAGCTATACAAATCTTACACAAATTTATCTTCTCACCATTATAATGGATCATCATAGCACCATTTAAAATGTTAATGAGTAGTCTAGGGGCATAACTATGTAACTCATTATATAGAAGAAATAGATAATAATGTATAACATAAATTAGTGAGCACTATATTGTACCTCATATTAAATTAATAAGATATCATTTATTGTTTCTTTGTTATTAAGTAACCACAAAGCACATCAACCAATTTTACTTAATTTATTGGATAACAAAAACCTACTAGGAGTGTCACGTGACAAACCTAGTAGAATAAATCGAAATGGAAACATATCCAAACAAAACCAACTATAATATGATCATATCCTTGGTAAAACCAATGGAGTTAATCTAATTAGGGCTAATCCCCCTAGTTTTTTCAGTTCTTAAGTGTGCAAACTCCGTAATAGGTCCAATGAATCCTAATAGAGTAGACTTAACTTTTATTAGGCAAATAGACCACGTGATTATATACCACTACAATCTAAGAAAAGGTTATTATCAATCCCCAATTCTAAGAGGTCAACCTTAGAAAACCCTAGACCCACTACTATAGAATAAGGTTCTAATGATATATAATAGATACTATTTAAAAAAAATCATTGATAAAATTTGAAAAAAATAAAGGGCAGATGCTTTATATAATGCTTTTGAAAATAAAATTCCTTAAAAAAGTAGTCATTTAAAGAAAAACCCTTAGTATAGAGTTTTGTATAATGACGTTTAAAGATCCGCCATTAAATAAATGTATGCTTTAATAATGGATTCTTATGAAATCAATATTTAAATCCTAGAGACTTTTCTTTTTCCATCCTATCATCTTTCATTTTATGACCCTAAACTATAATAACCTTCTATCCACTTCCTAGGCCATATAAAATATCTAGTGCATCTATCCTTACTTCTTCCTCAATTCCTCACACATATTATCCTATTTAATTCCTCTAATCTCCTTCATTTGGTAATCTCCTACTCCTCTTTTGTTGATTCACTAGAAGAAGCAAAACTATTCACCTTAGAAGGGTTGTTCCATAAGGTGGAGTTGAATAATTTATACATGATCTAATTTTTTCCTTAGACATGAAAGTTAAGGGCTCTAATGTTTCAACTTGTGTGATTACCATCTTAAATATAAGTTATAGTGTATTTGTGAAGGTCCACTTTGTTCGATCTTTATTTTAAATAAGAGTAATAGGCCATATCTAGAAGTGTGGCTTACCTTTTTTGACCTTTTGATCTTTGATTTGGATTCCCTAATTAAAATTGCTTTTGTTTTATCTTCTCTATACAATGGTTTTCATGGATTTATTCAATGGATTTTTAAATTAGGGTTGAATTCTCTAACATAAATGGCTTTCTTCTTTGATTTGAAGTTGTTTGTAGTATTTTCTTGATACCCTATTCTTTGTCTTGGATCTTTACTCTTTAGATAAGAAGTTTGAAGTTGTTGTAAGGTCTAACATTAGTCAGAATTTAGTGTATAGATTTGATTTGATTATATATATTTTCAATTCATATCAACATTGTTTATATATCTTTCTCTAGCATCAGGGACTTTCAGTAGGTTGTATAAATTTTGTTCTTACTTTATATTAATAACACTTAAAGATCTAGATAGTTTTTTCTACTTATTTATCTATTATCTAGATATTTTATGGAGATCAATAATAACACCACTTTATCAATTTGATTCTTATGCTTAAAATTTGTGCAATTCCCCATCTTTTTATAAGTTGTGTTGAATGGGAAGTTATAGTTTTTATTAAAATTTGATAATGTTTGATTATGAGTTGGAACTATACTTGAGTTTGAGAAGAAGTTGGATTTGAATAAGCTTTGGAATTTGAATAAATGAGTTTTTAGGTATACTGATCGATTAGTTTCATGAACCGATCAACTAGTTTGTCATTCTATCTAAATGGTTTGCTCAACCAAACCGATGAACTGGTTTGGAAAACCGATCGGTTGATTGGTAGAGCAATTGACTGGTAGACCAAACCAATCAATTGGTTTGTCGAGTTGAGTACATTTTCAAAACTCAAATTTTTTGTGAAACTTTTTATAATAAAATGGAACCTTGATAACCCCATTATATGTTGTTCTTTAAATATTCTGAACCTTTATTATCATGTATTTGACCTGAGTTTCTACCTCGAACTAATTTGAAAGTTCAATTTAGACAATTGAGGGTGAGGATGATCTCAACATTATCTTTTTCCCCCTCACTTCTCTTCACATTTTTGGAATCACTGTTTTGATTCCCAAACTTGTCTCTTCTTACTTAGAAGATTTCTTCACACACTGATTGTTCATTTCCTCCCTTATGTTTTACATCTTCTAGGTGAATTCAACCGGTATTCTATAGAAATCACCATTTCTTCTTCAGAAAGAATGCCAATCTATCTTTAACAAAATCCTCCCATTCAACTCAAATTCAAAGAGTATAAATTAGGGTTTTTTGATCTAAACATAACCGCACTAGTTCTTATACCAATTTTTTGACTATAAATAGCCTTAATCACCCCTTCCATGCACTTTTCTTTCATCTACCAAAATATTCCAGCTCTCTCTAACCTTGTGTTCTTTTTTCTCCAATTTAAACTTAGTTTTGGTTCCTTTCCACTCTTCTGATCCTTTCTCTATATCCTTTTTTTAATCTTTAAAAAAGGAAGACTTTGATTTAGAAGGATGTTGAGTATCTCTTTCAATCTAAATTCCTTATGTTTTTCTCTTAGGTTTGGTAAGTTATTTTCTCCTAAATTGAATTATGATTTATTAAATTATTCATTAGATTTTTTTGGCTTTAACTTTTTTTTTTAAAGTTTGGAAGTTGAAAATCTTCCAGAATGAGTTTTCCTATTTATGGAAAAGTTTTTCTTGCTCCAAGTAAGTCATTCTTAATTATGAAATATGACCTTATTAGTCACATGATGTGGTGTATTCCTTAAAGTTCTAATTATATAGGGTTACATGAGAATTTGGTTTCAGATTGATGCATGTTGATTAATTTATGAATTCTAATTAAAAGGCATGATTTGTAGGGAAATTAGGTTGATTTGATTAATTGTAAAGCATGTTTCAAGTTATGAACTAATGAAGTATTGGTATGATGCTATGATGTGATTTGGTTTGGATGTGGTAGGATTTTTTATGGTGATTTGCATAAAAATGTTTGTTTTAAGCTGTTTGGGGGCAAGCCAATCGATTGGTAGGTTTGCAGTGACCATGGTTTGCTATCTACGCAAACCCATTGACTGGTTTTGTAGAACCAATCGACTGGTCTCTAAATAGTTGATTGGTTTGGCTAAATTGATCAATTGATTCAAGGGAACCTTGAGTTTGGCTAGGCCAAACCGATCAGTTATTTAGGCCAAACCAATCGACTTGTTTGTCTAGATTATGTACTTTTGATCTTTTGTCTTTGATATGCTTTGATATTATGCCTAACACTCCTATATGGCTATTTAATGAGTGATATACATCTATTGACATGGATTGACAACCTAATGGATAGATTAAATATATCATAATTCATGGCATACTCAAAGGGTGTTGTAAAGGCTTTAATGGGTAAACCCGAATAAGTATATGAATGCCTTAATTGCATATTGTATGGGCCTTATATGATCACATACCCTTGAGAATAAAGTACTAATCACTTAAAGTGAAATATATCAAGCTATGTATGGGTCTAGGTTATTCGATCCTCGATTAGCTAATGGGGGTTAGTTTGCCTTCGTGCATTTATTAATGCATTTAGGATTTGCCTTCGGGCGGAATTCTAGTAGATCACAATGCCTTACCTATTATAGACACTGATGATGTACTAGGGGGTATTAATACTAAAAGGTTTGGCTACCTAAGTAGTTTTTGGCTTTGGCCTAGATTTATATCCATTGGTGGTTACTTGGCTTCGACCTGGACTTATGTCCTTTGATTTGGATAGAGTTCCATGGTTTGTGAGAATTTAAATAAATATTTGGATAAGAATTGGAATAATTATTTTCATAAGAATTTATAATTAAACATGTGGTTAAAGAGAAAAATAATTGTGATAGAGACAATGGCTTATATATAAATGGCTTAATGGATTAAGAAAGTTGAAAAATGGCCTACGGTGGAATTTTGTGTATGGATGAATGAAGCCTTAATAATAGCTAGACAATCTACTTAGTAGATTGCATGTACTATCTATGATATTGTGTTATGTTTCTAAGTATGATGAACCATATATGGCATGAGTTTCCTATATATGACATCACCATGATAAAGCATTTATTCTATTTATATGGAATAGGCATGGGCTATGTTAGTTATGATTATATATGAGAATCTTGTGTACTTGTGACTTCCATTGAAGAATTAATTTGGTTTATTCAGTATAAAGCATACCGATGTGCCCATTTTCTTGGTGATCTACTCATTTCTACGAGAAGAGGGCCATGTGCAAGTTTTTAGGGATGGTCAGTAGTAGGCCAACCTCGTGTTTGACATGAGTTCTTAGATCATGGAAATCTAAATTATTTTTTATTCTCCTAGATAGAATAGAGCTTAGGGTTACTCTCTACCTTTGTTTTATGTAATTTGAACCCTGTATTTTAGTTTAATTTCCCCTCGTATATTTGAATATTTGCAGACCGTCGAGCTCTTGTACTTAAAGGCCTTTCTTTCGGTATTTGTATAATGTGTTTTAGTGCACTCTACTTTAGTTTTTGTTAGTTAATTCTCAGCCTTGTATCTAACATAGGACACGTGGTTGGTGCCTATCCTATGTTAGGTGCAGAGATAACATTTGATTTTTCCCAAGTGTTTGGTAGTTTTTGCTTTTCTAAGGTTTTCAAAACAAAAATTTTCCGTAGTAAAAATTGAGGGTGTTACTATTTAGATCATTCTCAATTATTTGGATCCCATTGTTTCTCTCCACACTTCAACAACTCCATTAGGAAAGACCTCATGAACTTTAGAAGGTCTAGACCATCTAGACTTGAGCTTGCCCGAAAAAAATTTGAAATGAGAGTTGAAAAGTAGTACCATATCTCCTTGATTAAATTCTTTTCGAAGTTTATTCTTATCATGCCATCTTTTAGTCATTTTCTTATAAATTTGGGAATTCTCATAGGAGTCTAATCATAGATCATCTGACTCATGAAGTTGAAGCTTTATTTTCTCGCCCGCATTCTTCATATCAAAGTTGAGTAGCTCGATATCCCAATATACCTTGTGCTCTAACTCAACCCGGAGATGACACGATTTGCCATATACCAACTTGAATGGTGTCAGAGCTATTAGTGTCTTGTAGGAAGTTTGATAAGCCCATAAAGTATCTAGGAGTTTCATAAACCAATCCTTTATAAAATGATTACTTGTTTCTCAAGGATGCTCTTAATTTCATGATTCAAAACCTCCACTTGGCCACTAGTTTGAGGATGATATGGCATGGCAACCTTATGAGTGACCCCATACTTTCTCAAGATAGTTTCAAATTTTCTTTCTATAAAGTGTAAACCAGCATCACTGATTACCATCCTTGTCACCCTAAATATTTGAAAGATGTTGTTTTTGAATAGTTTCACATCCATGATAGCATCATTGGTGGGGGATTCTATTGCTTCTACCCTCTTGGAGATGTTATCCACCGCCACTAAGATGAAATTTTTGTTGCATGATAGTGGAAATGGTCCCATGAAATCTATTCATCACACATCAAAAACCTCAATTAGGTTATTTTAATGGATGAAGAAATAAGGAAGGATGAATCCATTATCATTAAATATATCACACCAAAGGAGATAATTAGTTATAAGCGATGAAAGAAATCCAATCGCATATGTTGCATGTACATAAAACTAATATCTATTTAGTTGTAATGGGTTCAATCAATCATCATCAAAAACTTTAAGGACACACACAAGGTTATGGATGTATATAGGGGTAGCAATGGATCTGATACCTCCTATCTGTTACCTATATCTGATAAGGAAATCAATACCCATATCTATATCCAAATCCGACATGTATTTTTCCCCCTCATCCATATCCATACACATATCCACTTATCCATATACATTTACATATCCATTGGGTTTAAAATAAAAACTCTCCAATATTAGAATTAGATACTTAGATTGTTAGGGTTTAATTATATTACAATTTTTGCCTTAGAAAATATATTAAAGGTTATATAAATGAAGGGTAAAGAAATAATTTTATATCAGATAAACGACTGTGGGTACATGTACAAATATGAATATAGGTACATATTTTATGATCACTTACTTGTATCCATACTCAAACCTAGCAGATATTTATCATTTTCCTCTATATCCATATTTATATCTATTTATCCATATCTATTGACATATCTATCGGATAAAAACCATTGAATTTTAGGTAAAACCCATCCAATTGCTATCCCTATATGAGAAGTTTATATATTTTGATAAGGCCTTGGAAGGTATGTCGATTATGAAACTATCATTGATGAAGCTCACTACTGGTAAGGGTGTGTGAGAGCACATCTTGAAGATAAGAGACATGGTAGCACAATTAGGGTCAGCAGGGATTGATATTTCTGATGCATTCTTGGTTCATTTCACTCTGAATTCTCTTCTAACTCCATATACTCCCTTCAAAGTCTTCTACCACATATAAAAGGAGAGATGGTCCAATAATGAGTTAATGAACATGTGTGTACTAGAGGAGGAGATAATTCAAATGGATAGTGGAGAGAATGTAATGATGAATACTATGGGAAATGACAAGAGGAAGGAAATTCATAAGAGCAATGGAATAAGGGTAATGTTTCATATCATCATGAAATCAAGAAGCAATCAAAATGATTATTCTAGTAAGAAGAATATGCATTTAAAAAATAATTATGTTAAATATCAGGCCTAGCTTAGAAAGAAATAGAACACAACCTCATTAGTATCTTATGAACTTCATATGATTGGTGTTGATCATAACAAATGGCGAATTGATTCCATTTGTGCAATTCAGATTTGTAATTCCTTGTAGATTTTGAAAAGGAAAAGAGAATGAATAGTAAGTGACCATGACATCTTTACTAAAAGTACGATGTGGAATTTTGTTCTAGTTATTGGTTTATGTAGCCTAATGTTGGCTCATGGTCATGTTTTATGACTTGAAAGACCTTTTATGTACCATGTTTTAACAAAAAAACTGAATTTCTTTTCCTAAAATACTATGTGGATACTCATTTACATTCGATGACACTTTAGTAAGAATATTTTACGAAATAAAATTATATTAAACATAATGCATTGTTAGAAGGTCTTTAATGTCTTATTTTATTACATGATAATACATATAGTAAAATGAACTTAAGATTGGTTCAAAACAACATGTAATGAATAAGGACTCGTCAATGTTATGGAATAGAAGATTGGGGCATATCTCCATTGATAGAATAAGAAGATTTGTAAATTATGGAGTACTTGGTTCTCTTCATTTTTTACTAATTTCCAAATTTGTGTGAGTTGCACTAAAGAAAGTAGAAAAATAAGGAAAATAAAGGTGGCAATAGAAGTAGACAACTGTTTGAGATTATAAATAATAATATTTGTAGTCCCCATATATAATCATAGAGTTAGAGATACTTTATCTCTTTCATTGATGACCATTCATAAGTATTGCTAGTTTCATAACAATAATCATGAAGTATCACATGAGTTTAAGGTACATTGAGGATGGAGAAGCACCTGATCCATTTATAAATTTTCTTCGAGACAATGGGATTGTTGCCTAATACACTCTACCTCATTCACTATAGTATAATGGAGTAGTTGAAAGAAAGAACTGAGCATTATTATACTTGGTGTAGAGTGAATTTTTAGTAGCTAAAGTCTTCTTAAATCCTTGTGAACTAAGGAACTTAAGATGGTTATATATATTTTAAATTGAATTTTAACAACAATTGGGTCTAAGATACCTTTTGAGGTTTTTTGGAATAGAAATTGAGTCTAAAACATATGCATATTTGGGGATTTCCATTTGCGGTGAGAGTTTATAATCTATAGGAAAGAAAGCTAGACATCAAGACCATATATGGGTCTTTTATTAGATATATGCAAAGATATAAGAGTTATATGTTTCAATTTCAATCTTATAGCACTAGGTTTATCAAGTTGAGAAACACCAAGTTTCTTGAACATGATTTAATAAGTGGGAGTAATCACATCAGAAATACACTTTCTACAGTTGATCATCTAGTAGCAATTTCATACACTTAATGTGCTAAATTGACTTTTGTTTGTAATGTACCTCAAGGACAAGCTATTTTTGAAAAATAATTCAATAAGGTTTGATAGATTATTGATAATATTCTAGTAGATCATATTATCTAGGAACTTCCTTAAGTTGTTGCACAACCAATACTGGAGCATCCTCTAGAGGAGAATGTTGAACCATCATTGATAGGGTCTACTTATGAATGAAGGTTAATGATGCGGAAGATAATGGATGATCACTCTTTCACAATGGAAAACCTTTATATCTTGTTTCTTAGGTAGAATTTTCATTCCAAAATGATGGAAATGTCAAATAGGAATTACAGTATTCGAAGTTACCTTGCTTTTTTAATGTTGGTCTACACAAAGATCAACTCAATGTTAAAGAGAAATCACCAAGTTTTCTCTAGAGAATAATTATTCAACTCTCAAGAAAACTCTCATTTGAAGAGGAAGGAAGGAAGATTCAAAATTCTTTCTTTGATTCTTATTAATTGTTAATTCTATTATGAATGTCCAAGGCACATTAAACACATATATATACATATACAAGCCTAGTTTACCCTTTGTTAACCAATCCTATCCAATAGGTCTAATTAATAAATTCTAAATAGTGCACACCTATGTTACATATATAATGGTTACAGTTATAAGTTACAAACATTACAAAGTATACATAAAATAAAAAATCTACACAAAACCCTAATCAAGCTTTGTGTCTTGTATCTTTGTCTTCCATTCAACTTTTTAACCCTTGTAATTTCATTATCTTGTACACTAGATATCTTTGGTGGCTTCTCATGCAAATATATGTAATGCCTGTGAGAATTACTTAACACAATATTAAAAGTATTAGGATCTTCAAGAATAATTGAATCTATCTCTAAGTTTGCTAACTCTTGATCTTAAATATTATAATAGTGAGATTGAGATGCTCTTGCATCAGTTAACTACACCTAGTAACTATTATGTGTATCTTCAAGAGTATAATTGTGATGTATGTGTTATAGATGCTACTAAAAATATTTAAGGATGCCATGATTATTTAAAATTTTAAGCTATGGCATAATTCCATAAGAAATAGATGAACTCTATAGAGGTTAATGATGTTTGGGACCTTATACAGTCATTTGATGGGGTTGGAAGTGAATCCTTAAGATCAAAACAAACTCATTGGGGAACATTGATAAATATAAGTCTGGACTAGTGGCTAAGGGGTTCACTTAGTGATAAGGGAAAGAATACAAGGAAACTTTATCTTCTATGTCTATTAAGGATTCATTACGAATAGTAATAGCTTTGGTAGCTTATTTTGATTTTCACTTATAACAAATGAATTTAAAAATGATATGTTTGAGGCTAGAGGAAGAGTTATTCATGATAAAATATGAATATGTCTCCTCTAAATATGGTAATAACTATGTGTATAAGTTAAAGAAGTCCATATATAGGTTAAAACAAACTTCCTATGAACAATATATTAAGTTTCATTTGGATTTGAAGAGAATATTGTTGACTAATATACGTAAATCAAGATTAGTGGGAGTAAAATTCATTCTTAGTTCTATATGTCAATGGCATCTTACTTGCATGCAATGATAAGGGGATCCTTTGTATAGTGAAATAGTTTCTTTGTAACCATATTAACATGAAAGATATAGGTGATGTATCTTATGTTATAGGCATTAGGATACATCGAGATAGATCCTAAAGGATGTTAGGACTATCTTAAGAGTCCTATATCAATAAGATGTTATAAAAATAAAGGATGAAGGATTGATTATGAAGTGTTTTTCCCATTGTCAAAGTTAATAGACCCCATTTTAGTTAGTAGAAAAATACCATATGAGGACTACTATATATGCATTAATAGTAGAAAGCCATATATATGTTCATGTTTGTAGAATACCTAGCATTAAATATGCTATTGGAGTCTTAGGTCAATTATAAATTAACCTAGTATTTGATCAATACAAATATATAAAGAAGTTGATGCGGGGGTACTTGAAGGGTGTAAGTGAAATGACCCGAAAAATTTTAATTATATAAACTACATTTAAAGGATATTTATTCTAAGAATTATTTAAATAAATTATTTTTAAATTGAATTAATTAGGGTAAATCAAGAAGAAATTTATAAGTATTTTTATTAGAAAGGAATTTGTGTATTTTAGCTAATTAAGCATTTTATTCTGAAAATTAATTAAATAAATTATTTTATTTAAAATAAGAAGGAGAAGATAATTTCAAATTAATAATAATTTTATAAATAATTTAATTGGAGAAAATTAGGATGGTTTGCTAATTAAAAAGGAATTTATGAAAAATCTTTTAAAAATCCTAATTTAGACTAAAATAGGATTTAAATATTATTTATTCAAATATTATTATTTTTAAATATTCCAAATATTTTAATTAATTTAAATACCCAACATAATTATTTCTCTCTTTTCCTTTTTCCTTTTCTTTCCTTTTTCTTATTTTTTTCTTCTTCTTTTCTTTTTCTTTTTCTTCTTCTCCTCGTTCGGGCTGCCTCTCCCACGGCCCACTTCTCCTTTTTCCTTTCCTTCGGCCCAACCCAGCGCGCGCCGTTGCCTCCTTCTTCCGCCCCTCGATGCGCCGCATTTTTCTTTATTTTCTACTGAAACTCTGCGTTGCATTTAAAGTATCCCTCCCTCGCTCGGTTCGCCCGTCTCCCTTTCTTTTCTTCTCTTTTTCCCGAACCGCCCGGCTTTCCCCTTTCTTCTTCCTCCTTCGCGCCTGCTAGCCCCGACGCCGCCCTGCACCTGCAACTCCCAGCCCGAAAATGGCGGCGCCGACCATGACGAATTTGACCGACCGATTCACCCTTCTTTTTCTTCCTCTTGACTCGCACATTGACTTGGAACGATCAATTATCCTCAACTCTTGCTCGTTCCTTCTCTTTTGGCTCGCAAAATTTTGGCCCCGACCCAAATGATCGACGGTCGATTCCTGCCACCGGCCACCATAACCCTAGCATGCAATACCACCCAGGCGACCCCCAAAACCCTAATAACCCATCTAAACTCTATATATACCCTAGTTATGGATGTTTTTGAAATCTTTTCTTTCCCGAAACCCTAAGTGAGAAACCCAGCCACCGTCGATTCAGACGCCCCATCTGCCGTCGATAGTCAACCTCAGCGTCACCTCTACATTCCAAACTCTTCCCTGAAACTCCATCTAGCTAACTAAACCATTCTAAACCTTCGATTCTTCTTGCACGGGCCTCCATAACCGTGCAAAGTTTGCTATCCATTTAGCCAGAATTTCTACCCTGAAACCTTATGCCACCATCCGACGCCACATTCTCCACTTCTACCACCATTTAAACCACCCAATATCTCCTTATAAGTCTCCTCTACCGAACTATAAGATTATTTTATTTTTCACCTTTCCCCTTCCCTCTTTTTCTTCTCTTTTACCCCTCTTAGATCCATTTTCCGGCCACCTCCGGGAACCACCGCCGGTGCCACCCATACCCTCCAACTCAAGGTGAAACCCTAGACCTTTTAAATACTTACTTTCGATTTATTGATAATTATTATGCTTTTATTCTAATTTTTAATGCTAATTCGAGTTTAATTATTATTATTATAATTATTATTATTGTTGTTATTAACTATATTTTAATTTCTAAATTTGGTTGACAGGTCTGGGAGTATTATTGAGTAAGATAAATTATTATTCTCGAATTTTGCCTATTTAATGTAATTATTACATGTTTAATATTATTATTAATAATATAATTAATATTATTATTGTTAGTATAATCAGTTATTTGATACTGCAATTATTTCAGGAGAAGTAGAAACCTAAAATTTTAATTAAGTCTCGTAGCTTTGCCTTTTATTATTATTTTTAGCATTTTTAACATTATTACTAATTATATTATTATTATTAACCATATTAACTTTATATAATAAGTATATGTATAATATTAATATCTTTTTACATTTCAAATAGTATTATCATTAAATGGGGAGGTTTCGAAATCCACTTTGTAAATTTAAGGCTTAGATTATTATTATTATTAAGTTTTCTATTAATATTACTACTATTAGTGATAATTTGTTATTATTAAAATTATTATTATAATAAATATTATTATTATTATTATTACCTTTACTAACTTTATTTCGGTAAAGGGTAGAAACCCTTATATCACCTTTTTACTTTAAACTATAATAGTATGTATTAATATTTTAGTGGTTTTGGGCATAATTAATTAAGAATCAAGACTTAAGATAAATTAGAAACTAATAGTAGTATAGGAAGGAAGCTAACCCTAGTATTTCTTCCCCATAATAGGTGAGCCCAGTCAAACCCCTCAAGCGGAATAGGACCGTGCTCCAAGACCGGTGACGTTTTAGGTAAGGAGTGCTAAGGCCTTTTATGTGCTTATGTATATTATGTGTTTCGCATGTTATGTATCTAATGTTTATTATAATTAAATATTTTATATGTGGTATGACTTGGAGTTGAAGTATGTTGTGCATGGTATGTGTATTAATTATGTATGATGATATGTGTTGTGTATGTGAGGAAGTCGATGTGGTTTGTGTCAGAGGAAGGATGAAAAAGGAGGATGGGGAAAGAATTTGATTAAGGGAAGTGAGTTAACCTAATTTTATGGTTTTATAAGGAATAATCTAATGTATGGTTTTATGTGGAAGAATCGAATTTATGGTGTGTTTGGGAGAATCTAATTTATGATGTTATATGGGAGAATCGAATTTATGGTTTGTTTGGGAGAATTTAATTTATGATTGATTGGGAGAATTAAATTATGGTTTGTTTGGGAGAATTTAGTTTATGATGTTATTTGGGAGAATGTAATTTATAATATTATATGGGAGAATTTAAGTTATGATTTGATTGGGAGAGTTAATTTATAATTTGTTTGGGAGAATTTAGTTTATGATGTTATTTGGGAGAATGTAATTTATAATATTATATGGGGGAATCTAATTTATGATTTGCTTGGGGGAATTCAATTTATAGTTTTCCTTGGGAGATTCTAATTTATGATTTTATGTGGAAGAATCTTTATGGCTTGAATTTAGGGTTTGGTATGGAAGAATCTTTATGGTTTGAATTTAGGGTTTGGTATGGGTGAATCTTTGGTTTTGGTTGGATTGAATTTATGGTTTTGTATGACGGAATCTAGGGTTTACGTGGTGGTATTAATGGATGTATGTTGGTATTAGGGTTTGTATGATGATATTAAGGTTTGTATGGTGGTAATTATAGTTGTATGGTGGTATTAGGATTTACATGGTGATATTGATGGTTGTATGGTTGAATTTAGGGCTTCACGTGGAATTTTAGGGTTTGCATGAAAAAGGTTCGAAGGTTTGCATGGGGGGATCAATGTCTGCATGGGTATGAAATTTACGTGTGGAAAGTTAATTTGGGATGTAAGGAAGGTAATGTAAGTGTTGTTTGGGTGTTTGAGCACTTGGGATGGAAAATAGCATGTGGAGCAAATTAAGGGTACGGAGGACACTGAATTAGGGTTTGGAGTGGTTAACTATGGATTTTTGAGGCTGCTTAGAGTTTTGGGTTATCACGTGTATTTGGTAATTAAAGTGTAATTATGATGGTGGAATTTTATGATTTGTTATGTATGATGATTCGTGCATGTCCAGGATGAAAGCCTTTGAATAAGATACTTAAGACATTAATCACGTAAAGTGAAAGATGTTGAGCCGGGCCCAGACCGATCCACCGGCATAATAGTGGCCAGGTACTGCGGTAACCTGGAGATCGATCCACCGGCTTAATAGTGGTAGGGTATGTTACCCTAGTGACCGATCCACCGGCTAAAATAGTGGGGGATCCCAAGCTCAACGAACCAAACTATACATGTTGATAATAAGTGGGAAGACATTATTTACTTACAGCGGAACACCGTACAAGAAGGGGCCAGACCGATCCACCGGCATATAATAGTGGCAGGGTATGTTACCCTCGCGACCGATCCACCGGCTAAAATAGTGGCAGGATATGTTACCCTCGCGAACGATCCACCGGCTAAAATAGTGGGGTTCCCGTACTCGTATGGACTTGATAAAAAGTATGGTGTGAAATGAATTCTGATCAGAGATTAATTTAAAAATTAATCCAGTCTACAATCGGGCCTTGTACTCTTACTTGGATGGTAGTAAGCACCTTATGTCATTGTGTTGGTAATTATGCCCTTCTTTATTCTGCATGATTTATGTGTTTGTGTGTTGGCCTTAGTGATCAAGTCACCTTACTCAGTACTGGACCCGTACTGATACTACCTTGGTTGATGGGTCCTGTGATGATCCACTGATGGTGGGGAGCAGACCTGTTATGCAGGTTTAAGATCAGAGACTGTTTTGGGGTGACAGGCCTGACTTGAGTGAGTAGGCAATCCGGAATTTGACCAATCGGGTTTTATCTTGTTTAAATGTATTTCTATTTGGAAGTTACAAGTGTTATTTGAAACTTCAAAGGTATTGTAATTAACTCTTAATTTCTCGTACTCTGATTTTGTGTATGATCTTCGAATCCTTTTATGAATTGTTAATTTGAATTTAACGTAAATCTTTTCTTTAGCCTTAGCACTTGGTACTGGAACGGTTGGAGAGAACCGGTCTGGTACTAAGTGTGGCGGTAACATTCCCAAAATTCACAGGTTTTAAGTATTTCTATTTTAATTGCTTCCGCTTTTCAAAAAAAAGTAGTGAATTTTGGGGTGTTACAGTAAGAGATTACACACTCATGTATTGTATAGCTAAGCATTTAGAGGTAGTGGGCTACTCATGTGTGAACTTTGCTGGTTGTGGAGCCTTACATAAGTCTATATTAGGTTTTATATTCATGTTAGCTATTGAAGTTACATCCTAGAAGAGTAATAAATAAGATTATATAGTTACTTTTACCATTGAAGTTGAACACATTTCATCATCTGAAGCTACAAAACACAGTATATGATTGAGAAATTTCATTTTCAATAATAGAAAATTGACTCAATTTGTAGGACTTGGAGACTTAAGTGTGATGATTGCATTTTTATCTTTGTCTCAAGGAATAATAAGATTGAGAGTCATGCCATGGGCATTGATACTAAGTGCTTGAAGATAAAGGAGCTTGTTTCTAAGGATTAAGGGATCATGAAATGCATACAAGATTATTATCATACGTACATTAGGGTTTTTTACCTTGTTATTTCATATAATGCGGATATACTATGGAATTAAATGGTTTTGATTGGTTAAAGAGATTTTTTCTAGTTTGGTATAAAATAGAGAGGTAGGATATATGACTCTTCAATAATGGTTAGAGGTTAATGGTAGGAGTTGGTTCTAGGTTGGAAGGAATGAAAAGGAGTGTTGAATCTTAAACCAAGACTCTTGATTCCTCAACAATTGAGGGTAATCTTTGAATGTTTCTCCAAGACACATTTATATGTTTCTTGATAGGAAATAACCAAATAATTCCGATGAAGAACTTGTTATCTCACAAAGATATATAGCTAGAATTTAGTTTTAATTTAATTTTACTTCAAAGTTTTTGCGTGTACAAGGGTCGATTACGAGTTTATATAAGACTCATAACTAGGTCGTTACAACACATCATTAGACAACTAATACTATCTAGCTGCTATTCCACCTAATATTAATGTTGGGCTCAACAATCACCATCATAAGTATCAATTAGTTCTAACTAACTTAAATTAGTTCTAACTAGTTCTTGCCTTGTACTTGTAGTATATATCTAATTTTAACCAGTTGTAAAACCCTAAAATAAACTTAATCTTTGTTATGATTTAAATGACACTAATTACAACACTATAAACATTAATTGGATATATACATACATGAAATTACAAGCTAATAAACCCTAATATACATATGATAATAACCTAGGGTTTACAACAAGTTCTTCAATAATGACGTGTTGCATAATCTTGTTTCCATGTTCTCCATGTATGCTAAAGTTTGAATGTTTCAATGTCTTGTACATGACAAAAGTCTTAAATGTCTTTCTCTTACAAATATATAATATACCTATAAGATCATCTTAAAGTATTTTCATTAGAAATATTATATATCAAATATGTCTAAGATGATTGGTTCTATTATTAGAAATGTTAATTCCTCATTATCAAGAGGATCATGATATACCCCCGTATCATGTTTCTAAGGGTTAAGGGGTCATGAAACACATAGGGACCAATTATATGTCAGTTAATCTTCTAACAAAGGGGATGCCACGGTGTAAATGTAATGAACATGTATGTAATATGTGTCATGGACCTATTATGTGATTGTATTATATCATGCGTTAATGTTTGATTGTAATAAAGTTATATTGTGATTGTTTCTTATACGGTGATTTGTATACACATAGTTAGTTGAAAAATATGACATCATGCCTTAGACCTTGAATAAACATCACGTTTACTTAATTCGTTTTTCTTCTATTAAGTTGACAAATTTAGACAAGAACTCATGATGAATGTCCATATTTGGATATCCATTAAAAGATACAAACCGCTTTTCATATTTTGATGTAAGAAATTTGGTAGGCACGCGTATCATATATTTTGTACAACGTGTGAAATATTGTATTCCACCTTAATCCTATATATTTGATACGGTTAGAATTTTGCATGATGAGATTTGTATTGGTGCGTGGCTTTGTACGTGATCTATGAGTTTCACGCTTACGCCCCGTGAGAAAGTCTAAAGCGCCGATTGATCTTTGGGATAAGTCGCATCGACTCTTCCGACCACCCGTGCGAAAGTCTGAGGCGTCGGTTGATCCAATAATGCTGTCGTTATCGATTCGCTTAGCCATCGCCCGTCGATTTGATCCCTGAACAAACGGCGTGGTAGTGAACCGTTGATAATTCGTAATTGTTAGTGCGCGGTAGGCTAGTACTAATTAAACTCGGCATACGTGTATGAATAACGTTGATAACGTGACATAATTGGTACTATTGGCATGTATATAGAGAGAAAGATAGAAAGGAGATACGAGAACTGTCGTTCGGCTCGGATGGCGCGCTGAATTCGCGTTAACCAATTTAAGACGGGAAGTCCGTAATTATTACTTGAGGGGAAAAAAAAAAAACCTGCATTTTTGACCTGGCGAAACAGATGCAAATCAAAGGAGCAATGACTAATGAAAGATTGGACGAATCAACCTTTGTTTTTCTGGTCAAAGATTAAACAAATGCAAATAGAAGGAATGTTGACAAATGAAATATGGAAGAGTCTATTTTTTTTCCCCCTGCTTCAAGAAAGATTAATAGTCCGTGAAAACTTACAGCCAATGGAACAGTAGCTTCATCCGTACAATTTTTGACCAAAGAAAAGATGATGAAGCTCCTAATGTCCAAATTAGGCGATTCAATTTTCCCAGCTTATACTTAAGTCAGAACATATCAGATTAGTCAAGATTTTATTTTAGTAAAAATAGTATAAAATTAAAGTCAATAATTGTCAACATAATAGTAATGATAACTATAATAGTAATACTAATATTTTTTTATAAACTATGAAAATAATAATAACAATGATAACACATTTAATTTTTTGTAAATAAGATTAGATTAAAAAAATCAGACCAAAAAACAAGTTTTTTATTTTTATTTTTATAATTACACTTGAGTACAAAAGACTCTTATTAATGCAAAACTAGCAAGAACCAAAAACAAATACCCACTCAACATTATGTTCTTATAATAAGCCCCTTTCCAACTAAATACTCATATGATAATAAACAAAAGCTCAATGGCACCAACATAGAGCCTTTATGATGTCTCTTTTCCCCGTGACTCACACTCCCTACAATAGCACAAAAATCAATTTTCAAAGCTCAACTAAGCCTCAATCTTTCCTAAATGATGGGATTTAAGGTAAAGAAGCATGATATCTAAAGTTGCATTTGGTACACTCATTTAATGTCTTTCCAAGCTTCCCACGCTTCCCTAGTGCATCTAGGCATACACTAGTTAACCTCGCACTTAGCATAGATCTCATACCAAACTCTAGAAACCATTACACAATGCAAGAAGACACGGTTCACTATCTCCACCTCTTCACCACATAGTGCGAACCACATATCCTCTTCATAAAAAAATGTAGAGAATTACTAGCTTACCCTTCATACACATATTTTCTTAATTAACAAATTGGTTAAGCAACTCATCCCTCCAAGGAACAACACCCTTCCACCACTTTTCATAATCAAGAACAAATTAGGAAGTGTTATTGAAGCTTGAATGAAAGAAAATGCTTTGAAAAGAGAAAATATAGAAATATCCACTAGAGTCCAACTACCAAAAGAGTTTATGATTCCCTACACCCACTTCTGCCTAATCAACCAACACCTTCAATCTAGACAGTTCCTCCTTTTCCCACCTAAAAAGTTTCCTTCAATGAATTTAGAAAATAGATAGGTCATTTAGCAAATTAGTGTCCTCTATACTCAACTAAGGATGCAAAAAAGAAGAAGAAATGGGTGATGGCAAATGATAGGAGGCAGAACAGAACAAAAGTTGCCACACAACCTCCCATCACTACTAATCTTGCCACTAAATTAGCCTAGGATTATGTCCCAATACCCTCAACTTGTACTTCTTCCTCACCATCCCTTGATCCTAATATTTTGCCATAACAGGTCAATAAGGCTATTGACACAGCCATTACAACTAGATCAATAGGCCACATTTTACTACATGTTGTCTATGTGACTAGGCCATGTATGCTATGTTGTATATTTTTGTATGTTTGGCCTTAGCATACGGTTACCTTGCTTAGTACGTAGCGTAATGACCACCAGTTTCATGGGTGCTACTCATTCCCACGAGTAGAAGACCCTTCTGACTTGGTACAGGTCGGTGATTCTATCTTCAATGCCTACGATACTTATGAGGCATCGGGTGGGACTGAGAGTGGAGCCTGGATCTAGCCTAGGGGTCAAGAGTAACATGGCTGGATTCTATCTCCCATTTTGATTTTGCTGTACCGTTATAATTAGTTTTATACTATTGTGTGATATTTTCTGCCATTTGAAACTTTAAAAGTGTACTTTTAGGTTGTACCTCTTTTGGTTACCACACTTTGATTTTTTTGTATAGTTAACAACTCATCCCTTTTGTTAATTCTCGTTTTAATTATTGACTAGTGTTTGATGTTATCCCAATCAGGCTTAGCACTTAGTATTGGAATGGTAGAAGTGAATTGTTTCGGTAATAAGTGTAGCGGCAATATCCCCATAAGTTACATTTTATTAATTCGCTTCGGCTAAACCTTTTCATTAAATGAAATTGTTTAATAGTAAATTTTGGGGGTATTACAATAGTAGTGGATCATCTGAGAATAATGAGGGTGATTCATTAGAATATATGACTTGGATGGTTGAGGAAAGTGTTCAAGATTGTCCAAAAATGTTCGACTAGTTATTGAGTCACTCAAAAACCTTTGTATGGTTATTGTAAGAAGTTTACTAAATTATCTACTACTTTAAAGTTGTATAACTTAAAGGCATGTAATGGATGGAGTGATAAGATTTTAACAAAATTATTATCACTTGTGAAAGAAATGCTTCCTGATGATAACATTATACCCGATCATACCTATGAAGCAAAGAAGATCCTTTCATCTATGGGTATGAGTTATGAGAAGATACATGCATGCCCTAATGATTGTTTATTATTTCACAAAGAATATGCATGTTTAGACTATTGTCCTAATGAATAATGCAAAACACCATGATACAAGAAAAATAAGGTGCCAACAAAGGTGTTATGGTATTTCCCTACAATACCAAGATTCAAACGGATGTTCAATGATGTATAAGATGTGAAGAACTTGAGATGACATGTTGGTGAGAAGATAGATGACGAGCTTTTGAGGCATCCATCTACCTCTCCACAATGGATGATCATTGATGGTTTGTTTCTTGAACTTGGAAAAGAACCAATAAACTTATGTCTTGCTCTTTTCACGGATGGTACGAATCCACAAAATCAAGGCACATATAGTATTTGGATGATGATTTTGGGTATATACAATCTACTACTGTGACTCTACATAAAGTACAAGTATATGATGTTGTCTTTACTCATTTTGGGGCCAAACCCACCAAGGAATGATATTGATGTTTATTTAGAGACTTTCATTGATGATTTGAAGTTATTATGGGACATGCATGTTAAAGTGTTTGATGCTTATGGTGAGGAAAGTTTCACTTTGAGAGCAATGTTATTATGTACTATAAATGATTTTTTGGAATATGGTAACTTGTCAAGTTATTGTATGAAAGACCATTATACATGCCTGATATGTGAGGATAATACTTCATTTGTTCAGCTAACACATGGGTGGAAGACTAGTTTTCTTGGGAATTGTAGATTTTCATTGAGGGATCATCATTATTATAGGAAAAGGAATACATTTAATGGGAAAAAAGAAGAATGGTATATCCTTATCTGGTTGAAAGGAAGAAAAGTGTATATAAAGATGAAACATTTGAAGGTGCTATTTTGGAAGAAGAATATAGATAAGCCTCCATCAGTTGGATGGAAGAAAATGTCTATATTTTTCAACCTTCTATATTGGAAATCTCTATATATGAGACATTCCCTTGATGTGTTGCATATCGAGAAAAATATTTGTGATAGCTATGTTGGTACATTACTTAATGTTCCACAGAAGACTAAAGATAGCATAAATTCTCGATTGGATATGAAGGAAATGGGCATTAGTCATGAACTAGCACCTTCAAATATTTCTCTCCACCATGCCTCTGCCATTACCGGCTCTGCATGTGCGTGCTGTCATTGTTCCGAAGCTAGCTAGCACTTGCACCTTCATCCTCTGTCGACGTGTTTGAAGCCCTTGCCTCTCTCAACATTCTCGATCACCGTCGTGTTTGTAGCTAGCTCACTTTATGTATGTGTTTGTTCTTCCTCTCGTAACTTTTTATCTACTTATATATGTATATATATATATATAAATGCATGCATGTTGCTATAGGGTTTCGTTTGTTTGTTATTGAAAGATTGTGGTTTGTCGTTCGAAAATGTGTACGTTGTTGTATGTATTGGCTGAAAATTTTGCTGTTTGTTATTGAATTTGTTGCGTTATTGTTATATATTAACAAATGCATGTGTTGGCCGAGACCTTTACATATATATATATATATAATATGAATGTGAGTGTAGAATTATATACATTTTCACTCATAAAAACTATATATATATATATATATATATATATATATACACACACGCACACACACACATTTTCATTAATAAGTATAGGAGACTAGCAATAAGATATAGGAAATGTCATATAATGAAATGCAAATATATTTTACATATGCATATGTTAATGATTGCTGTTTGATGAGGATTAAATAGATATAGAGAATAAGGAATATATAAAAGTGAATAATTAAATAGAGAGAAATAATTGTGTATGATAATAATAATATATAATAATAATAATTAATAATATGATTTATATATTATGCTTTAATTACATTTAGCTAGGTTTAGGGATTAGGTTTTTTTTTGTGGTTTAGGGTTAGGTTTTATCGTTTATTATGGTTAATTAGGGTTAGGGTTAGGGTTAGTATTAATATCTTTTTGGAAACGTGTTAGCATGATTCGTATATATATATATAGAATAGCATGATACATGCATTTGAGATTAATTCTTTCTAAGCATGACTTGTATCGATAATATAATAGTACATTATTATGCTCAATACATAACATTCTAACATAATTTAATTATTTATTTTTTGTAGAGATATGGCCAACAAAAACATTGATAGGGATAGCAGTGATGAAGAAGGGAAGAGAGGACCTACGATTATGAGAATTATCATAGACATGAGGAATAGAGGAGAAGTAGTCGAGTTGGGATGGAATACTTACAATCTTCCCATCGGCCCTTACGCAGATATGTTCTTGACCTACATTTCACTTGTGACCCGTAACCGTGTTCCTATCTCCTATAATAATTGGAAGCAGGTTCCACAGGGTCATAAGGAGCATATTTGGCAGGAAATCACGGTAAATATGCTATTTTATGTAATCATTTTTGTATGTCAAATGTTATTAATTTTATTACATTAACATCGGTATACATCTACATGTCTTATTTTGCAGAGAGTGTTCAATGTCCCAGAGAGTAGGAAGAAATGGCTTCTTAGACATTGTGGGGAGCGTCTAAGAACCTTTAGGTCATATTTAGCTCGTAGAAAAATGTATAGAAAGAAGGATGGTTCTGTACGACAGAACCCACCCAAACGATACGGTTTCATCGATCAAGAAAGTTGGAACCAATTCATTGCTTATCGTCTTACGGTGGATTTTAAGGTACTTGTTAGATAACAATTAAACTTTTTGTATCAATCCCAGTATTATGCTTAATATTGAAATAACCATGTCATTATGTTTTGGCTTGTCACATAGGAAAAAAGTACCCAAAATAAAGAGATTGCCAAGCAAAATAAATACCGGCATAATATGGCTCGCAAAGGCTATGCGGGCCTTGAAGAGGAGTTGGTATGCATTTTGTGATTATCTATTTACATGTAAATGTTGAATTTTATAATAATATTCTTAATTAAGAATATTTTTTGATTTGTAGCTTCTAGCCCAAGACTTGGACCCATGTACCTCGTCCATCAATATTGGTACATTATGGAAGAAGGCTAGAGCAACAAGAGATGGATATATTAATGAATATGTTGATGTTGCAGCCAAAAAAATTATAAGTTTGTAGATATCTAGAACCCTACTTACTTTTCTTTTAGAAAACTATTATATTATGCTTATTCCTATAAGTTAAATTTACAAGACGAACTTGAAACGTCAGAAGGTGAGGAGGTGGACCAATATAGCATTGTGGCCCAGGCTACAGGAATTGTAGAACACCCTGGAAGACACAGGGGCATTGGATTGGGTGTTACGAGAACGAGCATATGTGGTCGATCTCGTGGTTCTCGTAGCACTAATGAGCAAGTCTCCATCCTCACCCAAAAATTGAACGTGGCATTTGAACGGATGACAACAATGGAGCAAGAGCTGTCATTTATTAAATCTCAAGGGTATAAGCCATCCGATTCAGTAGACCATGATCAGCTTCACATACCTAATGTAAGTAGCGTCAGAGATAGTTGTGAAGATGATGCATTTCTTTCTACTCTTCTCGAGGTAAGCATTACAAACTATGAATTGTTATTAAATGTATTCAGTGTTATAAATTATTAATAATGTGTAATATTTTTGTTTAGGGTTTGCATAAATGTGACTTATTAGCGAATGACCTTTCAACAATTTTGGCGAAAGGAAGGGTCCGCATCAGTCACAATATTGAAACGCAGACAATCCACGGGTACAATTTAGCCCTAAATACAAGGCCGGTGAGTATTGACACTCCAATCATTGGCAGTGCACACTTGCCTTGTTATAAAGAGGGCGATGAGGCAACCACAGTACTAGAAGCTCATGGAAGCTTCGTGGCTTGGCCTGCGGATCAAATACGTCTCACTACTGAAGAGGTATTGACATTTAATTTGACATCTTCATTAGACCTTGTTTAGTAGTTACACTATATATACCTTTTTCATATATATATATATATATATATATATATATATTTATATGAATTTGTTTAATATTATCAATTAAGGAATCAAAAAAGGAATAAAAAAAGAAGACTGCTTCTGCTAGTAAAACCAAGAGAGGTACTAGCAGAACGAGCAACACAAAATAGGGCGCTGCTAAAGGAAAGAGAGCTAAATATGAAAAATCAGTTGCCCCACAAAAAGATTCCTTCTTCAGATCAGCAAATCCAACCTCCACCAGCATTAGCTATATTATAAACTACCTCAGGGACAATTGTATTTTCATTGATTGTCGTCTTGAGTATGTTGGGAGGGACGATGCTACTTACATGGTATCGATGGCTGACATAAGCGACATTTATTATCAAGAATGGATGTCAACCATAAGTGTCGCCGTCTATGTCACGTAAGTATTATTTCATTTTGAGATTTTAGTACTCTTAACTTATACAATTGGAATTTTTATGACCTCTTATATGAGTTATTATTTATTAACAAATATGCATTGTTTTTGTTGTCCATAGGTTGGTAGCTACTCGAGCTGCGATGGAGGGAATGCTGTCCTCTATTATTTTTGTGTGCCCATACTACATAGCTGACGGTAGTACAATAAGAGAGGGTAGGCACATAAACTATTTAGCGGATCGCATTTTGATTGAGGGACACAACAAGCTCTATCTCATTCCTCACCTCGCAACTGAACATTGGGTTTTGTACGCCGTCCGACCTGATCTTAATAAAGTCTATGTGTTTGATTCCCTTCGAACCTATGACGTGCCTTTTGAAGTCGCTCATCGTTATGGGAAGGAATTTATCGACATGTTAGTATACTTTTCACTTCTTACTTCATTAGCTTATTTATACATATATTCGCTTAGCTAGCTTTCATTATTTGAGGTATATATGCGTACTTACAATATTGTGTATCCAACTCTATTTATTAGGGCACTACGGACAGCGTATCAAAGGAGAGGTGGGAATGGTGTCCCAGACCCAAAGAATGTTCAATACGAGCCTGTCATAGTAAGTAGGAAGGCAACTATTTCGTATTTTATTTTAATTAAAATTAATATCTAATAGTTAGAGAGCTAACTGAATTTATATGACAGTGTCCACAACAGCAAAACGACAAAGATTGTGGATACTATGTATGTAGAGCAATGGATCTGATAGTCCAAAATAGATCGGTCAACATAGATCCAAGCCATGTATGTTTTCTTTTCGATATTTTTCCATTAATGAATCATGACATATATGTTTGATACTTGACGTAAGTGCTAACTGTATATTAATCAAAACTTGGGATTTGTAGTTTTTCACCGATGATTATGCACAAGGCCAGCAATACAATGTTGAAGAAATTGATGAAGTGAGAGAGCAATGGGCCAAGCATGTGCACTCATTCATTCGGTATTAGGTAGAGATCTATATATTCTACATGCATGTTCAGGTTTGTATTTTGTCTAGCTATGTCTTTAAGTCTTCTAAGCTAGATTTATAAACATTTTGCTTTGGCGTGTAGAGCTACCAAGTTGTGGTATGCCTACTAATTTTGATTCTTGAGTATATATGTCGGGTGTATTAACAAGGCCGGGATTGATTGAAATTATGGTGTGACTGCAGATTTGTTATCAATTGATGATGTTTTACAATGCAGATTTGGTAATTATTTGAACATACAACTGTGTATGTGGGCAGGAACAAAACTGCAAAAACTAAAAAAAAAAAACTGGAGTTTTAATAACGGTTCTTACGAAAACCGTTATTAAAACCTCGTTTTAATAACGGTTCTGATGAAAACCGTTATTAAAAGATAAGTTTTAATAACGGTTCTGATGAAAACCGTTATTAAAACTCCAGTTTTTAATAACGGTTTGATACTTGAACCGTTATTAAAACCTATCTTTTAATAACGGTTTTCATCAGAACCGTTATTAAAACCCTCTTGTTTAACAATGGTTTTTCTTAAAAACCGTTATTAAACATGCATTTTATGCTCATATTGGCGGGTTTTTTATATTTTTGATAATGGTTATGAACCGTTATTAAAGATTTAATAACGGGCGTTTTAATAACGGTTGAAAACCGTTATTAAAATTGTAAAATAACCGTTATTAAAACTACTTTTTGGGGTAGTGAAGGATAAAATTATAATTTTTGAATTCTTTAATAGTGTCAAGGTTCTGGAAGGGTATTATTCAAATGTCAGAAGCCTAGTATCGATGAAAAAGTTAAAAATAGTCAACATGAAGTCTCATGATTTCCATATTTTGATACAACACTTGATGCCAATAGCCATACGTGGAATTTTGTCAAAGCATGTTCAAAATGCTATCACTAGGGTTTGCTAGTTCTTCAATGCACTATGTTCCAAAGTCATACACCTTGTAGTTTTGATGTCTTACAAAGAGGGATTGTGCTCACTTTGCGCTAGCTTCAAATATAATTTCCTTCCTTCTTCTTTGATATTGTGATGCATCTAACTATTCACTTGGTTTATGAGGTAAACATGTTAGGGTCTGTTTGTGGGAATTAGATGTACCTTTTTGAATGGTTTTATGAAGTTGATAAAAGATTATGTGAAGAATCAATAATGACCAGAAATATGCATGGTTGAGAGTTACCTAAAAGAAGAGGCAATGGAATTTCGCACAAATTACTTGTTAAATGCTGAATGCAATCGGTATTCCTATGTATTGGCATGCACAAAAGGTAAAAAGACAGGGTATTCAAGGTAAACAATTTGGGCAAGTAGACCCTCACATGCTCTATAAAGCACATCTATAAGTATTATATAATAGTGATGATGTCTAGCCATAGGATTAAAAATCCATCAAAGACTTAGAAGTGGGTAATCGATAAACATTATCTTTCCTTCATACATTAGCTAAGAGATTGCATCACTTTGCTCATCGAAAATTCCCTAACATCTATTTCTACAAAATTGCATTGGTTTTCCTAAATTTGTCCATATGAAGTCTTCTCATATGCTAGATATATTATCAATGGATATACTTTTTTACAAGAAACAACAAGATGAGAGGAGTACAATTCAGAAAAATGGAATGACTTTAGTAGCTGAGGTAATGCATATTGCTAGTATGAAGGATAAGAATCTAACAGATGCAAATATGAATTATTATGGTTTCATTGAATGGATTTGGTAGCCAGAGTACACTATATTCAAAGTACCTATGTTTTTGGTGTAGATGGGTTGATAATAGTAAAGGGGTTAGATATGAAGATAGGTTAACATTAGTAGATCTCAATAGGGTAAGGCATAAATAAGACCCATTTCATCTTAGTATATGAAGAAACACAATTTTTCTTTTTCACCGATCCTATAAATACAAGATGTTATGTGGTTTTAGGCACAAAAAAAAGAAAGAACTATGTATGATTGTGACGATGAAATGCTAATTGGGATAAAGAGTGTACCGAAGTAGTGCAAGTAACTTAATCATTGATAGATGATAATAATAGCATTTTTTAAGAGGAAATCTATGTAAAGGGTGGTCATTGTGAAGTAATATATGTATTAAATCATGAAACCATTCAAAAAAGAGGGAAGAAAAAAAAGAAGGAAATGAAGGTAATAATATTGTAACATGTGTTTTTCATATCATTAATATATATGAAATGTTTTCTTGACATTTTATTTTTATATCTTTATTCACAACATACATTATAATAATTTATGTATTCAAATTCCACCAAGATTTGGCAATGCACACTGATGATAGGGACTCTAGCGATGAAGAAGAGAAGAGAGGACCTACTTCGTTGAGAATCATTACAGACATGAGGAACAATGGAGAACAAGTGTCATTGAGTTCGAATATGTATAATCTTCCCATTAGTAATTATGTTGACATATTCTGACATAGATTTCACTCGTCACTCGCAATCGTGATCCAATCTCCTACATCAATTGGAAGCAAGTTCCAAAAGGTCGTAAGAAACATATTTGGGAATAAGTGACGGGAAATGATATGTTTTGTTTCTCATTTTTTAATCCTTCACATGTTATTACATTCAATATAATGACATTGACATGCATATTTATGTCTTACTTTGTAAAGTGTCTTCATCATCCTAGAGGAGAGGAAGTTGGTGAGAATCTAAGAACAATTAGGGAATATTTCGCTAATAAAGAAATGTACAAAAAGAGAAATGTTCCTTTACGCACGAGCCCTCAAAGAATTATGGGTTTATTGATCAAGAAAGTTGGGACCAGTTCATTGTATATCGTCAATCAAAAGAGTTTAAGGTCTTTATTGACTAACAATTATGCTTTTTGATTAAGAATAAACAAATTGATATTTAAATAACCATTATTACATATTTGTCTTGTAATATAGGATAAAAATGTCAAGAATAAATAAATTGCAAAGGAAAATATTTAATGCCATAATATGGCTCGAAAGGGTTATGAAGGCTTAGAAGAAGAGCTGGTATGACCTTTTGATTAATGTGTTCACATTATAATGTTTAGAGTTTTATAATCATATTACCAATATAATCACATATTCTTTTGAAATTATAGCTCCTAGCTTAGGATAAATATCCATGTACATCATGCATCAATATTGGTACATTATGGAAGAAGGCATCCATTAAATATCAGGAGTTTAATCCATCCAATTCAGATGCATATGATCTGCTTCACATACCCCAAGTAAATAGTGTTAGAGATACTTGTGAAGCTGATACACATTTTTCTTCTCTTCTCGAGGTAGGAATATAAAACTATAAATTGATATATATACAATGCATCAAGTGTCAGCTCAATAATTAACAATACTGATATACTGATCTTGTAGGGTTTGTATAAATTTGATTTAGTAGATAATGAACCCTCAATTATTTTGGTGAAAGGAAGGGAACATAGCTCCCATGGTACAAAAATGCCAACAATCTATGGGTCTATCTTGGCCATAAATTGCCATCCTGTATGTATTGACATTCCAATATTGTAGATGCACCATTGCCTTGTTATAAATTTGGGTATGAGGTAGCAACAGTGTTGGAAGCTCATGGAAGCTTTGTGCCTTGACCCATAGACATGATTCATCTTACAACTAAAGAGATAATGATCTCCTCCATCCATGTTAACACAAACACATTACACAATGTTTATATCTTATTTATATATATATATATGAAAATTGCATTGTGTTTATTTGTATAAATTAAGGGATAAAAAATAAGAGGATCCTAAGTCACAAGGAAAGTAAAAATACTAGTGGAAGGAGTAAAATAAAAGAGGGCACCAAGAAAGGATAGCTAGCTAGATCAAACAAATCAGTAACCCCACAAAATATCCCATCTTTAGAGGACAACAAATGTATACAAGAACCCCATAGACCACCACCTTATTTGGCAATGCTATATTTCCATGCTCAAAACTACCTCAACAGTGATCTAATTATAATTGACTATCCTACCGTGTATGTTGGGAGGGATGATGCCTTGTACATGGTATTGATGGAGGTTATTAGAAAAACTTATAAGTTTTAATGGATGTCAACAATGAGCATGGTCGTATATGTTGATTAGGTATTATTCTATATCATATATTTTAATACTTTTTTTTATTTGTATAATTTTATGAGTTATCAGTTATTAATAAATATGCATTATTATTGTCATCCATAGGTTCGTGGCCAGCTGGGTTGTGGTAGAGGGGATGTAGTTATCTACTCTGTTTATGGTTCCATAATACATATCTAATTGTAATACAATCACAGATGGTAGACACATAAACTATGTAGTGAATTACATCTTGAGAGAGAGGTATAACAACAAGCTTTACCTCATCCCCCACCTTGATAATGAGCATTGGGTTTTGTATGTTGTTTGTCCCGATAAAAACAAAGTATATATTTTTGATTCCTTCCTTTTGGTGTCATTTGTTCTAAAGGGAAACATTTAATTAAAATTTTAGTATACTTATTACTCACATTAATTTATTAATGCATATATCCTCTTATATAATTTTTAGGTATATACAGTTACAATATCGTGTATGACCTTTACTTATTAAATAGGGCACTACGAATGACGCATATTAGGTGGGGTGGACATGGTGTTCTAAACCTAAAGATTCTTGAGTATGAGTATATAATGGTAAGTAGGAAGATCATCATTTTATATTTTATTTCAATTCTGATTAATTTCTAATACAATAATAGGCTAACTAAATTCATTTTACAGTATCCACAACAATAAAATGGTAATGATTGTGGGTAATATGTTTGTGGATCAATAGATAACATACTCAAGAAAAAATCCATGAACATAGATCCAATCCATGTATGCATCTCTTTCCATATTTTTTCATTATTTAGTTAATCTATGACATATTTATTATTAATATATGCAACCAAATGGTTGAATCATATCAATTTATATTTTTTTTATGATGAGTAAGCACGAGGCTAGAAATACACTAATAAGGAAATTGATGTAGTTAGAGAGGAATGAGCCAAGTTCGTGAGCTCACATACTCAGTATTAGATATCTATGTGCATGCATTTTAGGTTTTAGTCTGTTATATCTTATGTTCTTCTACACAAAGATATGCAAGATTGAGATGCACCAACATATATATATATATATATATATATATATATATATATGGAAGCCTTTGTATATTATTGTATATAGCTACCAACTTTGAGTTTGGAAATTATAGATCCAAGAACTTTGAGTTTTGGAGTCTATAGAGCTACCAAAATTTTGGTATGCCCATGAATTTCTAGAGTTAATGGTAGTGTTTTACTAATTATAGAGTTAGTATATCTTCAAGCATACATCTATGTATGTGGGCTAAAACAAAATATACAATATATAACCAAAAAGTATAGTTTTAATAACGATTTTAGTGGAAACCGTTATTAAAACAACATTCAAAAATAGTTATAAATAATAACCATTGCTAACACCTTCTTTAAAATAATAATTATAATAAATAACCATTTACAAAACACACATTTTAATAACGGTTATAGTGGATAACCACTGATAAAATATCATATTTTAATAATAGGATTAGCTAATAATCATTATTAAAACAAGCTCACTTCACCAAATTTTGACACAAATTTTGATTTTTTTTATTATGGTTTTATACCCGTTAACAAAACATCATGTTTTCATAACAATTTTATCCAATTATTAAAACATTTCTAGTTACCCAAATTTTCGCACAAATTGTAATTTTTTTATGATGGTTTTATAACCATTATTAAAATTTTAATAACATATGATTCAATAATGGTTGGGAAGAGTCATTAAATCTATTAAAAAAACTATTCTTAAAAAAAAACTTTTTGGGGTGGTGTGGGTATGGTGCATTGTATTAAGGTCTTTACTGTATTGATTTAATGCATGATTATTTGAATGTTGTAATGGATTTGTATATTGGTTCAAAAATATTTGTTATGAAGGATGACTCATAAATGATTTGTTATAAAAGATTAGGTCACATCTCCATTGAGAGAATAAGGAGATTGGTAAATGATGGAGTGCTTGGTGCTCGAGATTTTATTGACTTTAGCACTTGTATAAATTGTATAAAGAGAAAACAAACAAATAAGTCTAAAAAAAGGTGCCAATATGAGTTATCAACTACTTGAGATTATACATGCTGACATATGTAGTGCTGATATGGACTCACACAATTAGAAAAACTTCATTTCATTAATTGATGAGTACTTATAACAAATATACCTATACTTGCTTAACAATAAACATAAAGTGTTAGAAGCTTCTAAAGTATTCAATAGTGAAGTAGAGAAACAACGTGATAACCAAATTAAAATCATAAGGTCTAATAGCGGTGGATAGTACTATAGGAGACACACTAAGGATGGACAAGCACATGAACCATTTACAAAGTTTCTTCAAGAAAATGCGATAGTTGGCCAATATACTATGCCTAGTTCACCGAACTAAAATGGCATACCTGAAAGAAGAAATCAAAATTTGTTAGATATGGTGTGGAGTATGCTTAGAAACTCCAATATTCTTGAGTCTTTATGGAATTAAGCACTTAATATGGCATTATATATTTTAAACTAATTTTCAACTAAAGCGGTGTTTAAGACACCATTTGAGCTTATTAAGGGTTGGAAACCAAGTTTAAAACATATGCAAGTTTGGGGTGTTCGTCTGAAGTAGGAATTTACAATGCATAAGGAAGGAAGCTTGACCTAATGACCATTAGTGTGTATTTCATTAAATATGTGGAAATTTCTAAGGGTTATTAGTTCTATTATTCATCATATAGCACTATATTTATGGAGTCAAGAAATTCTAAATTTCTCAAACATGACTTAATTAGTAGGAGTGATTAGATCAGGAATTGAATTTTTAAACCTACTTATTAAATAGTAGAAGCTTCCACTTCATGTGATGGAGTGGCTTTTGTTCACCATGGACTTCTAGTTCCAGTCATAGTTGAACAACAAGTTAATGAGGCTCCATATAATGTTGACATAAATCAAGTAGATTAGGTTGTTACGGAACTTTCTTAAATTGTTGAACAACCAACTATTGAGCAAGCTCCTCTAGAGGATGTTGAGACAGCTTTAAGAAGATCTACTAGGGAAAGAAGGTCAGGTATACTTAGTAAATATTATGCGTACTTGTAAGAGTCTGACTATAATTTTTGTGCTATTGATGATCCCCAAACCTTTTCACATGGCTTGAATAGTTCAAAATCTGAGTTCTAGTATAATAACATGAAGGAATAAATAAATTCCATGAAGGTGAATGAGGTTTGGGACCTAGTATAGTTACTTGATGGAGTTATGCCTATAGGTTGTAAATGGGTCTTTAAGATCAAGAGAGAGTCATTAGAGAACACTAATATATATAAGGCTAGACTATTTTCTAAGGGTTTCCTCAAAGAGCGGGAGAGGATATATGGATAATTTTTATCATGTGTCCACTAAGGATTTAATACACATAGTTATGGTATTAGTAGCTCATTTTGATTTTGAACTTCAACAAATGGATGTGAAAATGACATTTTTAAATGGTGAGCGTGAGAAAGAGGTATACATGAAATAACCTAAAATATTATTCTCTCATAAAGACACTAATCTTGTATGCAAGCTTAAGAAAGCCATATATGGATTGAAATAAGCTTTCTGACAATTGTTTCTAAAGCTTCATGTTGTCATTTTTTCATTTATATTTGAAGAGAATTCCATGGATCATTGTACATACATCAAGGTTAGTGGGAGTAATGTCTGTTTCATACTTTTATAAGTAGATAACATTCTACTTGCATGCAATGATAAATGGATGTTATATGAGGTGAAACAATGTCATTCTAACAAATTTGATATGAAGGATGTGGGGGATACATCTTATGTCGATGGCATTAAGATTCATTGAGATAGATCCGAAGGGATATTAGGAATATCACAAGAAGCATATATCAATAAGGTGTTGAAAAGATACAATATGGTATATTATACACCAAGTGTGGTTCGCATTGTCAGGGGTGACACACTATTGCTAAGTTAGTATATTAAGAATGAATTAAAGAGAGATAGAATGAAGAACATCTCATATACTTCTATCGTTGGAATCCCTATTTATGCTTAGGTTTGCACAAGACCTAATATTACAGATGTCGTTGAGGTATTAGGACGTTAATAAAGTTATCCAAGAGTTGACCACTAGAAAGCAGCAAAGAAAGTTATGCGGTACCTAAAGGAAACTAAGGACTATATGCTCATATATCATCATATTGAGGATTTAGAGGTAGTAGGATATTTAAGTGCTAACTTTGTTGGCTATGTAGATTCATGCAAATCTACTTCTAGTTTCATTTTTCTACTAGCTAGTGAAGCAATAATTTAGAAAAGTAAAAAGTAGGATTGCATAGCCACTTTTACAATGGAAGCAAACCTCATCTCATCATTTTAAGCTACAAAAGCATAGTGTGTGGTTAAGAAGTGTCATATCGGGTCTTAGAATAATGGATTATATTTCTTTACCTTTGATACTTAAGTGTGATAATTCACCTATCATCTTTATCTCAAGAAACAACAAAAGTGGTAATCATGCCAAGGGCATAAACATTAAGTACATGAAGATAAAGGAACATGTTTTGAAAAGTAGAAGTGATTTTAGAACACATAGGCACTGATTGTATGTTATTTAATCCTTTAACTTAGAAAATTCCACTAAGCAAGTTTGAGGATATGGTGTGTAATATAAGTGTTGGACCCACTATGTGATTGTATTATTATGATACATAATGATGCTTTTAAATAAACCTTGTTTGCTTCTTATTTAGTTTGTATACATTTGGTTTATTGAGAAATAACACATTAATTGAAGGATCTTGAACAAACATTGGGTTTATTCATAAAGTTAAATTTGTGGATAAAATAAGTACATTGTTATACACAAAAGATAACTTTTGAAATGTCGAAAGCTTGTTGCCAAGATCCGTGTATCAGTTTCATTATTCATTATTCATTTTGTACTAACATAAGGAGGCCATGTTGATAATATAATTTATATGGACCTAGTGGGATTATTTAAATATATATATTTTAGTTTTATAAAATTATCATTATTTTTTTAAAATAAAGTATTTTATATTTTATGTAAATATTAACCCTTGGTATGATCCATATTAAATTAGATATAGAGTTTGGCAATAAAATTTATATTTTGTGGTAATATGTTAGTAATTAAGCCTAACCTTAATATTTCTATATAATTATTGATGGTAGAATTAGAATTAAAGAAGTATAGATGCTAGTATCTGTCCATCATGTGATAAGAAAATGAAGGAAGATAATAAATTAATTATTTAATTAATTTATGTCTCAAAATTTATACTTTTGAAATTAAGAGGGAAAGTGAAGTTGGTTATTACAACCAACCTCGCTCTATCTTGGGATGATGAAAAACACATAGAGCACTGCAAAAGTGTTGTGTATTTTTTTTCTTCGAAAAAGTAGAGTTCCATTTTTTAGAACATACACACATATTCATACGTAGAGAGAGAGAGAGAGAGAGAGAGCATTAGGGGAGAGGCTTATTCTTCAACTCTTTTTGTTATTTCTATGTGTGAAATCGAAGAATAAGAATAAATACAAAGAAGGTCTCTATTCTGTTCCTTGTAGGAAGCACACATCATCGATTTGAGGAAAAAGGGAGTGGAGCTGAAATTTTTTTATTTTGGTGATCAAAAATTGTGTTTGTGGAAAAATTAATTCCATCACTGGCTTGAGGTAACTCTTGAAAATATTTAAAAAGAATTATAAAATTTGAATTCTACATATTAAATGCTTGTATATTACATTAGGCTTTTGAACATAAATCACTAATTTGTGCAAGAACTTTATGTTTTAGTTGAAGATTATAATTCATGTCATAAATTATGTCTAGCAATAAATACTTAGCAATTTCTAATAGAATTTATACCAAATATGTTTTTCTTTTGTCATTATTATACCATTACAACACCCTCAAACAAAGTTTCCAACCCTCAACAATAAGGACGGGATCTTTCAAAGATTTCACTATTTATGTTTACATTGATATGTTGAGGACACTTCTTGACTGTTTAGTTCTATTAATATGTTGTATGAAATCATAATTCTTTACTCCCCTTATATCATAAACCATGTGAGCATATCCTCTTTGTTACTTTTAAGGTTGATAACTCTACCCATGGATTCAAGTGGCCAATAGGAATTTTATGTTCGGATTTGAGGGATGATTTTGTTGATTGAGTTTAGAGATTTTTATCAGGGATGGGGTGGGGACAAGCTTTGTTTCCCCATCCTTGAACCTATCTTGACTAATTTTTTTGCATAGAATTTAAACCAAAAGTTTGTTGTGAAAAATTTAGATCGAGTATTAGCTCAAGTTTCAACATTAGGGAATGAATAAGGGACAGGGAATAGATCATGAATGAAGTAAAGGGATTTGATCCCTATAAAGATTGATTTAGGTTTTCCTTGATAAGGAAAGACTAAGGATGAGGCATCCCTAATAACTCTCAAGAATTTCTTTATAATAAAATAATTAATGATTTTACAAGTTCATACATTAGGAGTTTCATAATGTCGTCAACACTTTTATATGTTAATGTAATTTTGTGAAAACCATAATATAAATTTTTTTTGATTAATTAATATGAATTTTTAATCACTAAACTACTGCAAAATAACAAATACATGGCATCTTATGTACGATTGCTATAACAATAACAATAGTATATAACCCATTTGGCAAAACTTGAGCAGTTTGGAAGAAAGGATGGTAATGAAGAAAGATATAGATAATGGTTTTAATATAATAACAATCATCTATAATGTATCTTATGGGGGTGCTTTATGAAAGACTAAACGAATATGTTATTCTATAACCACCATCTATAGTTAAGCAAGATTTTTTTGTTAATTATTTTTTAAGGTATAGGTAGTAGTTCTAGTCTAAAACTACCATCAATACCTTAATCCTTTTTTTCGTTCTTCCTTCACTTTAACATAGATTTTTCTTTTTTTCTTTAACCCATTTAAGATAAATATAAGAGAGAAATTCTGGCCCTAAAGAACCTCCACCAAAATTTCCACCTCAAGCCTTCTTCTCTATTCACATAAAATCACCATCTAATATAGTTTTTACTTTAACACGTTTAAGAAAAAAAAAAGAAATAATTTTACAATTTTCATTTGTCTTCTTTTGTATACATGCTTTACATCCTCTATTATTTGGTTAGTTCCTACTATTTTATCAATAATGAGGACACAATATAGGTTGTTACTGGTTGGTTAGTTACATTATTCACCTCATTTTTCATTTTTTATGGTTAGTTTCATGAAATTCATATGGCATGTCAAAATGATTGAGTAGGAGAAGGTGCTAAAGCAAATAGAGGGAGGGTGTAGACAAAGATTGTATCCAAGTTGTAGCATTAGTGACTTAGGTATGTAGTTGATGAATTTACTAACAAAGGAGTGCTAACCGAAGATAGTGGGACATGTTATATAAGCTATGTAAAATGCCAAATCTTTACTATAGAAAGTCATCTTATGAGATGAAGGAAAAGCTATAGGCTGATGGTATAATGAGTATGCATATACCAATATTGTATCATCACTTAAATGATATACTAAATATATATATTGATCTCATGATATAAAGTGTTTTTGATATGCCTAAATGTTGTAAGAAGGTTATTTTTCAAAAGTGTGCTAAATCTTGAAAAGATTTTAAGTCTATTTAAGATTGTATTCATATGGTTGCTAAAGATGAGACTTACCTATCAAAACCATCAACAAATTATCAGAGCGTGATAATGTCCAAGTAATGGACCGAGTTTGTTAAGTTGAAAAGGTTAGAAAAAACTAAGGTATTTACTTGCTCATATTATCAATTATGCCTTAAATAATGCTTATAATCATATATACATTGATTTTCTATAAAAAAAATGTTGGCAGTGATAGAAAAAAGGATCAAAGGAAAACAACTTAAGAAAAATGCTTGTCCTCTTAAGAATTTGTGTGGCGGCAATAATGTCATAAGAAAGGAATTGGTAAGGTAATAAATTAGGTCATTATATATTGATTATTAGCAGTTTCAAATGACAATAACTACCTTGATTTTAACTTTATTCTAAAGTAGAAGGAGGAAAAAGACCATGAAAAAAAGAAAGGTACTTTATATGTGCCTCTTCTTTATACTTAAGGGTGAGCATTAGGGTAGACAAGAAAATAAAGAAGACTACAAATGAACCAACCGAACAAATGTTTGATAAAATTTTTGGGAGTTGGAATAATCTTCTTCTTTATATTATTCACATATAATTTCCTACCCCTAACTACATGCCATTCTCTAATAGGAGGAGGTCCAACATGTATGTACACCAACGAGTGGCTAAAATGATTTCATCACTCAAGATTTCAGATTTGAGGAACACTATGGTTGAGTTAAAGGGCTACCATATGGTGGCCCATTATCAGGTACTTTAGGATAGCTTCCTAGTTTTCATAATCCTGAGGACTAAGTAAATAATCCAAGAACCAAAGTGGCTATATTAAGACTTAGCTAGATAAAGTATATTATTTACCAACATATGATTGAGTATCAAATGAAAATTTTCATGAATGAGATGAAATCCAGCTCGACGGTTGACATGATAGTGCTATTCTTTTATTTTGTTAGAGTTATCCCCAAAGTACATGAGGTAATATACTTTACTTTTAATGATTTCCTTATTTAAAGTGTATTTTAAATTGATATATATGAAGTTAATAAAAATATTAAACATAGGGTTAATATGCATAAAATCTCAAGACATCAAAAGAAGAGGCTATTATCACCCAAGGAATTACTCATGTAACACCCAAATGTTTTATACCAAAAAAATTTATTTTAAAACATTCTAAAAGCAAAAAAAACCAAACACATCTAGGAAAAATGGGTTTTTACTTCCATTCCTAACATAGGATAGGCCTCCACCGTACATCCTATGTACGATATAGGGCTAAGAAAACCAACCAAATAAAGTACGACAAATAAAGCATGCAAAATGTATATATGTATCATATGGATACCATTGTGGGCATTTACAATTATAACCACAATAAGTCCTCAAAATATATAAAATTTATAGAAAAGGATAAATGAAATTATTAAAATACAATAGAGATAAAAATATTAGTACGATAAAGACCAAAATCCGTAGCCCATTAAAGACATAAAAAAAACCTCTAGGTATCAACACTCTCAACCCCCAAAGCCTAACACAAGGTATTGAACTACCAACTACCCTAGAAAACCTATACATGGTCTTCTATTCATGGGATTGAGCAGGTGACCATACAAACGAGCATCTTAATATGCTATGTATTAAGTGTGTCAAGTTACCTCCTTAAAAGGAGTCACAGGTGTATAAGGCCACGACATAATATAGAGATCATTCTTACACATATTACACTTAGATGATGCAAATAGATATACATACATTATCATGATCATAGGAAACATTTGGATATCAAGGCATACTAAGTTATACAATTCTTAATTCAACATGCTTATCATCACAAAATTGAAATCAAGGATAGAAATATATAATCAAGTAAGCAATTTATTGAGGCAACTCACTATGCTCTTCCATAATCCAATTTCAATAATTACCCTTTAATACCATTTGCCAAGTTACATAATCCATAAGGTTAATTATTTATAAGTCATTATCCTTTTTTGAGAAATAGGCCGGACTACCACCAAATGGTTTAATAATACCATGGAAGCCATACCAAACAATAGGATATAAAGTTCAGTTGAAGTTAAGTAATCACCAATGGACATAAAGTCCTATATGAAGAATAAATAAACCACCTAGGTGACTAGACTCATTAGTATTGATAGATTCTAGTACATCATCGGCGTTAAGAGTAGGTGAGGGACTGGGATCTACAAGGATCATGCCTATAGGCAATCTTGAAAGCATAATAATCCTCAGTAGCTAATCAAGGATTGGGTAATCTAGACCCATGTACTACTAGATCGTATTTAAGTGATTAGTGTGTTATTCTACAAGGTTATGATATCACATAAGGCCCACATAACATGGCTTAGAATCACTTCCAGTGGTCGGGTGAGTGCTCTTTACCTAAAAAGAGTGACAGGTATGATGTTGATGTACTAGATCATCTTGCATTGAAGGTAGATACTCTATTCTAAATATTTGACAAATTAAGTGGCAATGCCTTGGCATCTCTTAATAATCAAGCATCATGTGAAATATGTGGCATCATAGGTCATACCGCATTAGAGTGTCAAGTTAAAACATCTAATACCCCTAATTTGAGTTTCAATGAGCATGCTAACTATGTGAGCTATTTTAATCAAAAAGGGACCCATTTTCCAACACTTATAACCCCGAGTGGAAGAATCATCGAATTTTCTTATAGAAATATTTCCTAAAATCATATTCATCGGTATAATTATATTCCACAAGAATTTTAGAGTCAAAGGCCTCCTTATCCTCCTGCTCAAAAATCTAATTTAAAAATATTGATGGAAAAACGTTTTGATGGCTCAAACAAAACAAAATGAGGAGTTTAAAAAGAAAAAAAAAAGAGTTTCAATATCAAAATAGAACCATGAGTGATGCCATTAAGAATCTATCTTCTAAGGTTGACTCACTAGCTACACACAATAATATGTTAGATAACCAAATAACTCAAGTAGCCCAACAAACTATCTCATCTTCTAGACCCTCTAGTATGTTTCTAGAGCAACCTAAAACAAATCCTAAACATCAACTTAATGCCATCACATTAAGGAGTGGGAAGGAGATAGAATGACCTAAGATGATGGGTGGTGATGAGAATTTAGGTAATGATATTGAGGACCCCATAATTAATGAGGTTGAGAAATATGTTTTACCTCCACCTTATAAGCCTCCCTTATCCTTCTCTCAAAGGTTAGCTAATGCTAAACTTGGAAAGTAATTTGGGAATTTTATAGAACTATTGAAAATTTTGCATATTAGCATTCCCTTTATTGAAGCAAATTATTAAATTCCCTTATACACACAATTTTTAAAGGAGATTTTGTCCAATAAGAGAAAGTTGGATTATGAACTCGTTTCTCTTGTAGAGGAGTGTAGTGCTATTATTCAGAATAAGTTATCTCCTAATTTAAAGGATTCCGGTTCATTTTCTATTCCTTGCATTATTCTCAATATTTCTATTATTTGTGCCTTATGTGATTTGGGTGCAAGTGTGAGTGTAATGCTATTGTTAGTGTGTGACAAGTCAAAAATAGGAGATTTAAAGCCCACTTGCATCTGCCTATAGTTTGTAGAGAGATCGATCAAACGTTTAATAGATATATTAAAGGATGTACTTATCCAAGTAGATAATTTTTTAATATTCATTGATTTTATTATCTTAGAAATTGAGGAAGATTCTCTAATTCCTATCATTTTAGCTAGGCCCTTCCTAGCTATTGTTGGAGCTACCATTGATATTAAAAATGGAAGGATTTTTTAAAATGTTGGGGATGAGAAAGTTAATTTAATTTATCTAATGCTATGAAAGTTTCTCTAATTGATGAGGCTTGTTATATAATTGATTAAATTAATAAAGTGGTAAAGGAAGACCTTGCTAAATGTTTTTCAATTGACCCTCTTGAAGATTTTTTGATGAGAAGTGGGATGCCTAGTAATGAAAATCTCAAAATTGTTAATATTACTAAAATATTGGAGGAAGGAAAAGAAAAAACAGAAGTTCTTAAAGTAGAATTGAGTAACCTTACCTTAAAAAAGGAGGTAATACCTAAGGTTGAATAGAAATCCCTCCCTTATTATTTAAGGTATTAATTTCTTGACTTTAACTATAATTACCCTATCATTGTGAATGTTGGCCTATATAAAGAGGAAATTGAAAAATTTATTAGAATTCTTAGATTGCATAGAGAGGCCATTGGTGATACTCTAGATGATATTAAAGGCATAAATTCTTCCATATGTATCCATCATTTTTTTGACAAAGGATACAAGCCCTCCATTAAAAATCATAGAATATTGAACCCTAACATGAAAGAAGTCATAAGAAAAGAGGCACTTAATCTACTTGACAAGGGAGTTATATACCCTATCTCAAATAGTGAGTTGGTGAGACCAAAGTAAATGATACCTAAAAAGGGTGGAATGAGGTCATTAAGATTGAGAGAAATAAATTAATTCCAATAAGAATTATCAGTGGTTGGCGAATGTGCATAGATTATATAAAGTTAAATAAGGTAACTTGGAATGATCATTTTCCTCTATCATTTATTCTGTATTTTTCCAAATCCCCATTCATCTAGCCGATTGAGAGAAGGCTACAGTTACATGTCCATATGACACATTTGCTTATCAAAGGATGCCATTTGGCTTATATAATGCCCCTACCACCTTTCAAAGATGCAAGTTATCCATTTCTTCTAATTTTATTGAATACATAATGGAAGTTTTTATGGATGATTTTTTGGTTTATGCTAATACCATTGAACATTGTTTGAACAATCTTTCCACAGTATTAGAAAGGTGCAAGGAGGTGAATCTCATTCTCAATTGAGAGAAGTGCCATTTTATTATACACGAAGGAATTGTTCTTGGTCATTTAGTCTCTAGTTGGGGCATTTAGTCTCAATTGAGCGAAGATGAATATTATTGAAAAGATGTCATCCCTAACTTCTATTAGTAGCATTTGAAGTTTCTTGGGTCAAATAGGTTTCTATCGGCGATTCATTAAATATTTTTCAGAACTTGATAAACCTTTAACTCAATTGATTATGAAATATGTGCCTTTAAAAGTTAACCTATATTAATTAGATGCTTTCAGCAGGTTAAAATAGACATTGACAACCGTCCCAATGATGCAGCCACCTTATTGGAGTATTCCATTTGAGGTGATAAATGATACAAGTGATTATGTAGTGGGAGTGGTCCTTGGATAGAGAGAATATGGAATGGTTTACTATACAAGTAGAACTATAGATTATGTTCAAGTAAACTCTACTATAACTTAGAAAGAGATCTTAGTAGTGGTGTTTACATTAGATAAATTTCAATCGTACTTATTAGGATAAAAGATTATAGTTTTCATTAACCATGCAACCCTTACATATTTGTTGACCAAGATGGATGCAAAGCCACACTTGATTAGATGTATCCTTTTACTCTAATAGTTTCACCTTGAAATACAAGATAAGAAGGGTATAGAAAATGTAGTAGCTTATCATCTCTCTAGGTTGAGGTAAAACATGGATAGAAGTGAAGGGGTTGAAATTTCCTTTGGTGATTTGTTTCTGGATGAAAACCTTTTGACAATCACAAGCCTTTTTGCCCCATGGTTTGTATATTTGGTAAACTGTATAGCATGTGGGGTAATGTCACTAGAGGCAGTTGAAAGTGTCATATCTCATTCTCATTCTTCACCTTATGGGGTCACTCTAGCACTTCTAAGAAAACTTTAAAACTTCTTCAAGCTGATTTCTATTGGACAAACCACTTCATGGATGTTAAAAAATATGTTATATCATGTGATTGATGTCAAAGGATGGTTAATATATCAACAAGATGTGAAATGCCTTTAAATAACATTGTTGAGGTTGAATTATTTGATGTTTGGGAAATGAACTTCATGGGACCCTTTCCATCATCATACAACAACAAATATATTATAGTAGTGGAAGATTATGTCTCCAAATGGGTGGAGGTAGTGTAGTCTCCCACCAATGATGCAAAGGTTATAGTTTTAATTTTCCAAAAGGTTATATTTCTAAGGTTTGGTATTCCTAAAGAAGTTATTAGTAATGGTGGTTCTCATTTTACTACTCGACTTTTTAGCACAATTTTGAAGATGTATTGTTTCACTCATGAGATGATCACACCTTAACATAATTGGATGATTGGATAAGTAGAAATTACTAATCATGAGATAAAGGAATATTTGTGATAACAGTGACTCGCACACGAAGAGATTTATTGATGAAGTTGAATGATGTTTTATGGGCCCATCGAACTACTTATAATACACCAACTGGAATGACACATTTTTTATTGGTATATAGAAAACCTTTTCATTAGCCCATTGAATTTGAACAAAAGGTATTTTGGGAGATAAAGGGAATCAATCATAACTTGAAGCTTGTTGGAGAAAAGAGGAAGCTCCAACTTAATGAGCTTGATGAGTTCAGATTGGATACCTATGAGAGTGTAGGGATATTTAAAGAGAGAACTAAGAGATGGCATGCCAAGAACATTACCCAAAGGGAGTTTCATGAAGGATATTTGGTGCTCATATTCAACTCTCTTTTTAAGCTTTTTTTCTAGGTAAGCTTAGTTCTAGGTGGTCAAGGTCATTCTATATTTGTAAAGTCTATCCATTTGAAGCTATTCATAGTTGGATTGAGGACATGAGAACCTTAAAGGTCAATTTGTAGAGTTAAAGCATTATGTAGTGGGTTCCACAATCGACAAGATGGGTATTCTTACCCTTCCCAATCCAATATAATCTCGAATGTTAAAGGGGTCAAGCTCATGACTATTAAATGAGCATTTTTTTCCTTTCTTATTTTCTTTCTTTCCTTTTATTAGTTCTTTGTTTCAAGTGCTTGATTTTTACATTATTTAATTGTTAATTTTAGACAAGTGACACCATAATTATGCATTGATGTGTTGGTGAATATGAAAAGCCAACTGATGGCAAGGTGTTTCAAACTAAAACTGCCATGCCATGTTTCCCACATATACCCTCCACCTCCACCATCACCACCTTAGTGAGCAGTATGTCTTCTCCATTTCCTTCTTATACTAATTTCATACATTGGGGACAACGTGTCAACCAAGCATGGAGGGATGTGTCAAATGTTTTGCATTCTCTTTATGTTGAGTGTTGTTTTATGTTCCTTTTCTATCTTTGTATGTTTTTCTATTTCCTTATTTGAGTAATCTTTGGTTTATTTAAATTTTAACTTTTATTTTTTTTTCTATTTCTCTTATTTAAATAGAACACATGTATATCTGACTTTACTTACCTTAAAATGAAACTGGGAATCTCTATTCTACATCTTATTGGTCATTTGTTATTTGTGAGAGTTCACTTTGACTCCAAACTATATGGATATAGGAATCAATTTCATCATAATCTACCTAATTAGTGCTTAAACTCATCTAGTGACTTAGACTACTCTTTGGTTACTGGAGAAATACTAAGAAAATATGAAATCTATCACACCGAGTACCAAGCAAAAAACCCTCAAAAGTATGGTTGTCATGTCGATAGGTGTTACGTATCATATGATTATTAAAAAATATGTGCAAGAAAAATGAGTACTTCTTTCAGACCTTGAGGGGGAAAAGGATGAGCCACGTGTGATTAGATATGTGTCTATCACATAGGGGAGTTCTAGGGAATCAACTAAAGGAAAAATTCTACCAATCCTATTTTGTGATTTTGATGAGTCAACCCACTCACATTCTTATACAAAAAACTTGTCGATACATCATCTTAATGTAAGATGTGAAGTGTGAATTATGTTTGACTTGCATTGAGTAAATCACTTATGCATGTGATATTAGATGAAGTTTGATGCTTTTCAATTCTCTCATTATCTTTCCTATCATTTTATCTATCTTAACTGTCTACCTTGACTTGTGTGCCCTATTCAATTTACTTGAGGATAAGAAATAGTTCAAGCATGGGGGAGTTGATAAATTGATAAAATGACTAATATTAGGATGATTCTCCCTCTTTATATATGCCTATTTTTATGGATTCTTTTTACATGTTTTGGATTTTATGTTAGATTCATGGATATTGCGTTCTTTGGCATTTTATTTTGTATATGTGCTCAATTGATGTAAATAGGGCTAATATGAGGCAATATAAAGGATTTGACTGAAAAGTGAAGAATTTACCTTTGATTGAATCAGAATTTGGAAAAGTGCAAAAAACAAAGTTATATATCTTCTTCTCATATTTCAAACACATCCAGTATCACCTCAATTCAACTCTAAACAAAGAATCTATAAGCGAACACGACCTTCCATGTTGATTAATACGGTTCTCTAGGTATTCAACGTAAGTACTTAGTCTCTAACCCCAACACGGTTGTGTTAGGTATCAAAAAATATTTTCTCAACGTGATTTTAAAGGACTAGAAGATTTCATTGAGTGGAAGATTTTTCTAAACCTAATAGGGGATGGATTAAAAAAGATTTTGGAGGTATATCTTTCACTCTCATTACTTTCTATTTGTTTTTTATTCCTCTCTTTTGTATTCATCTCTCTTTAATACAAAAACCTATTAGATTTAAATTTGAAGACTTGTAATCATTCAGATCCAGGGATCAATTCTTTATATCTTCAATACCCTGATTCTATCTTATAATCTGTAGCTCTTTTTATTTCATCAATGTATTATTTATTTATTATGTCTGTTGATTTAGCTATGAGTGAATAGATTCCTTTTCTAGGATTGGATCTAGTCTACATCATTGATTAATGGTTAATTAGTTTAATTTTTGTTCAGATTGGTTGAATTTTTCTTTCATTTGTTAAGTTCTTCGTTAATGGTTTCATTTCTTGATCACCTATTTGACTAAATAAAGGTTTTAAAGAACTGTATGATGAAGATTAATCACCGTGAATCTAACAATCGAAGGAGAGAATCAAACAACACGAGTAGGTTAAAGTCTCTCAGGAATTTAACTAATTTAGCATAGAATGTAATAGATCTAGTTCAATTTAATACCATGAAAATAGGATATTAATTTGTGTTAAGTACGACTATTAGACCTTGAAATAGGCTATTAGTTAATTTAAGTTATTTTACCCTCTTAGATTTAGGTAACTGTTTGGAAATTAAATTGATTTTTCATTTAATTATCAATTTATGGCAATAATCTAATCCTAGGCTTTTTATTAGATTTTTATTACCATTAGGATCACTATTTGATTTTATTTTGTTATCCATCTTATATTCCCCAAATTTTATTTGTCTGCATAGTCATAAATGGTGAAGATTTAGTAATTAATAATGAAGTCTTTGTGGGATACGACCTTGATGTCGTACAATAAATACATGAACTTACGGATTTGGCCCATCATATAACGATTTTGTATCATGAATGCCTAGAATGAAATTATTTTAGTAAAATTAACCAACTTTCTTGATGAACCAAAATTCTATGATTTGATTAGAGGAAGATACAAACCATTAAACAATAAGACAACAAGCTCATGTTATCAAAACCCAATGTACAACATAATAAAAATGTTCCAAAAAAATACACATATATGATAAAAGTATAACATAAAATAACCTTGTAATGAAAACACAAATTAACTAAGATATAATATAATAAAATCATTAGATATAATATGACAAAAGCTTTATGAGTAGTTGAGATAGAATTGTGTAAAGAGTAGGGTTTTATACATAAGTGATAAGGTTAAAAAAAATAATTCATGAATCATCATTCATAAGGCCAGAGACAAAAGGGTTGGATATTAAAGAAATTTACCTCAATGCTCTAGTAAGATTACCCACTACATACATTTCTTGTAACTCCTACTTTTTAGAGTAAAAGAAAACCTTCCATGTCACCAAGAAACAAATTTACAAGAATATCATCAACCACATCAAAATTTAAAATGGAAGATCATATGAAAGTTTCCAACAATACAACATCCTTACCCCATTGTCTTGAACTTCTCATCACATAGTTCTAAGTTTTTTTTAATGCCAATAACTTCCCACACATTTAGAAACTTAGCATTACAACCAAACTTTGGCTTTTCTTTATTAGAAAATCTAAATTCTGAACACAAAATATATTAAAACTAAAGGTATGCAGAAAAATACTCCCTTTTATGAAAGAATAAAGTAATTTGTAGAATAGAATTTTGTTCTCACTAGAAGAAATTGAGTTGTTTTAGAATTTAAAGTAGCAACTCATTAGCCTTGAACCATATAACTAACAATTGAAGGCAGCATAATATCCATAGAAGTGGAAAATCCAAACAAGTAGCACAATGCCTTTAGAAAGCATCAAGAAAAGCAAGTAACAACAACATGCTCCTCATCATTCAATATAAAGTTAAGATTTTGGACAAAGCCCTTAGCTCAAGTTTAGCTACATTAAATATTTATGCATCAACCAAGGCCCTACATAAAGATATCTTCAATCAAATAAAGCATATATTAACTTAATGTTCATTAGAGAAGAATTTAGGGATATCTTTGAAAAATATTATGGTCATTCTACGCATCAACACCCATACTTTTATATCAAATAAATCACATTAAAACTCATAGCATAACACAAATAAAACCAATGAAAAGGTTACAAAACACAATGCAGTCATAAAGATATTTACAAAAAGAAATCCACTAGTGAAAAGGGGAGATAAAATGCACAATTATTTGCTTAAAATTAACCCAAGGGTAAGTACTAAAAGTCAGATTAATCAAGTTTTATTCCAACAAATTAATCGACTATATATTTTCAAAAGATAAGTAAAGTTAGTTCAAGTTCATGGTCAAAATCAAGATCATTAGGGATGTTCCATATTACATAAATCATACATGAATATAAATGTGCAGTTTAGCTACAACAATAAAGATTGTTACTACTAAAGAGAATTTTCATAAATTGGTAAAAATTTCTTATAACTTTCTGAAAACAAACTTTCTTATAAGTTCTCAAAACAAACTTTATTATTTCTTCTTTTAATTTTTTTGAAATAAAATATTCAAGTAATATTTTTTATTGATTATTCTCAAAGTATTTTTATTAATTTATTATATTCATTTTGGTGACATAAAAAATAATATAATATGTTTTTCGAAGTCAATTTAGCATAATCTATTTTATTGTTATATGAGAAATGAAATAAAATTTTAATAATAGAAATAGAAAAATAAATATAAAGTTTTTTTTGTCTAAAAATGGGTTATGGGTAATAACTATTTTCATTGTTAGATTTAGTTTAAGATTTATGAAATTATTTTAACCATAACTATTAATATTGTTGTTAGTAAACAAAGTTTTATAAGTTGGGAAATATTTTATTATAATTTTCTCAAAACAAACTTTATTATTTCTTCTTTCAATTTTTTTGAAACAAAAATTTATGCAATATTTATATTTATTATTCTCAATTTTTTTACTTTTTTCTTATATATATATATATATATATATATATTCACATAAAAATAGCATACTATATTTTTTTAAATTTTTTTAGTATAATAATTTTTTATATTATAAGAGAAATGATATAAAAAAATTTCATTGTAAAAAATATTAGCCAAAATTAAAAACCAATGTACAAAATATGAAGTCACAAAAAATAATCACCACAAAAAAGTAATATTTTTTGGCCAACACCCTATCATGACTATAAGTATGACACATAAAATTGGTAGCCAACATACCTTTTTTTCCTCTAATCCTTTAAAACGTTTAGTAAAAACTTACAAAGTTGTTGCAAAATAGTATGTTTAACAACAATATTTTCGTTTAAAAATATATATACTTTTTAGAAACATTAATTTTCCATGGTAATACAAATATCTTTCAAACCAATGACTTATTATTTTTTCATAACAAGGAAATTATGTAAACATTTTTTTTGCCACAATAATTAAGAGTTGTTACAAAAGATGTTTATTGGCATTAAAATTTTTTGGTTGTTGCTAAAATCCGTTTCAAAAGATCGATTTTATTCTCTCAAAGTGGATTTGGATCATATCAAGTAGGAATGACATTTTGGTTATTTTATGAAGTTTTCGTTGGTTAGAATTTGATACCAATGTTCAATGTCTTTATTTGGAAATAAATTGGTGAAGTATGGTTTAATATCATCATTAGCTTGGTTTTGTCCTTGAAATGATAATAGTAACCCTAAGGGTACTTGTGGCATTATATCTGTAAAATGGGCTTCCTAAAGTTGGCTATCGCTTTAAGCTAATCTTATTTGTTTTCTAAGTGTGTTCTAAATTTTGGTTGATTGATGAGATTAATGGAAGATTTTGTTATAGAAAGTAAGGCTATAATTTTTTTAAGTGTATTTTGGTCTTTTGTTTCATGTCGAGTTTGTTTGTTATGCATAATTAGGCCTTCGTATAACTCTAATCTTTCTAATGTAATACAAGTGTTGGTTTGGAGTTTTCCTCTCCAAATATTGTTGGGCCTTTGTGCGATGTGGTTGGAGTGGGTCCTTGATCCCTCTTTAGATCAAGTGTAGTTTGGACCTTTTTGCCATGAGATTGATGGTGGGCTTAGATTCCAAGTAGATCAAATGTGCTTTAATAATAATTAATTCTAATATGAGTAATGTTCATGAGTAATATATGTGGGCCTTGTTTTCAATTTGGTAATGTTATGTAAATAAAATATTAATTAGTTAAGGTGAAAGTGTACCATTTCATTTCTTTCTAACTTTAATTATCAAATAATTAGGCTCATAATTTATTTCTAAAAAATTAATATTGATTGTCAATCCATTTATGTTAAATTTAAGCCTTATACTATTCATTTTATCAATTTGTGGAAATTCCCATTTTCCATAATTTTTCTAATTTAGTTGTTTTCAAATATTTTCAATTCTTCCAAAATTTTTAAATCATTATAAAAATAGTTCTAAGATTACCAACTTATTCCATCCCATATTTATTCACATGTTGCTTCCAAATCATCAAATCACAAGTAATTTTGATTACATAATATCATAATTTTAGTCATTTTTATTTATTCTGAAATAATTTAATATCCAAAAAAATTTTGAGATCAAATATCTTTTCCATATTTAATTTTATAGAATCCCTCCATATCAACCTATACTTATTCAGACCCTTTAGTATTTATTTTACTTGTTTGCGGGAAAACATGTTTATATGGATTTTCTAATTTTACTATTTTTATTCATTTTCTATCCCTTGAGATTTAAACAAAATCTAATATCTACTATTTTTATATATTTTGGTTTCTTTAATTATTCCACATCTTGCCTTAAATTTTCATTTTTTGGATTTTTTTATACTTATCCAAACAAATCCCTAATTAAACCCCTTTTCTGCCCAATGTAACTACCAAAAATTGAGGAATGAATTCCTTATTCATCTCCTTGACTTACGTTAATCCCCATTATTATGCAAAAAAATGATTCTTGAACCCTTTTAAACACAAAATCATCTAATTAGCCTTACACCACCACCTACTCCCTTACTATTAAATAAATCTTGCATTCAATTGTGTAAGTATCCAGGTTAACCTCACCCAGCTTGTCCTCATGAGATTCATGTCATTGTTTGCACACAACTAGACCCTAATGTATTCCCTTTACCCCTATCCCCATACAATCTCTCACACTTTCGTTTTTATGCAACCAATATACCCAAGTGTTTTGCCTTTGTTTTTCCTAAATATTTCCCTTATTTTCTTTAAAATATAATACTATATTTTCATGTAATCCTTGATCTCTTCCTATTATTTTTAATATTTATTTGGTTTTTTATACATCAATCATTCATTTCCATTCATTTCACTAATGTTCTTGCCATTTTCTTTCATTTTTTTTCCTCTTTCGCTGCTCAATGTTTTTAAGCAAATGTAACTTCTATTCATGACAACTTCCTTATCCTTACCTGTTATTTTTCTTTTCCCTTTTATCCTTAATTACTTAATCTACTCTTCCTTCCCATCATATTCGTTTCTTTGAACCATCTGTGGCCTTACTACTACTATTTTTCTGTTACTACATAGCAAGTTCCTAATTTTGTTTCTTTAGCTTCTTCAATCTTTCTCCTTTTTTTTGCCTACTATTGCATAACTAATATCATCAATTCCTTCCTCATTTTTGGTTTCCACTTAATTCTTCAAGTATTGCTTCCACTCTTCCTTTCATCATTCCTTGTTGTTTTGTGCCACTAGGGGCCATCATTTCTTTAGCTTGCCCAACTCTTTCTTTTCTCCTCTACTAATTTGCAACCACTATAGATGTTATTTTTGGATATGTTGGCCGTCTTTCTCCTCTTTGTTTTTCCCTTTAATCTTACCTTTACTTATCCTTCATTTCACTTGATCTCCCTTTGGTGTTTTGTAAGTTTATAGGGGGTTTCCCCTTGAGTTTATAGTTTTTTATAGCCACTACTTGTAATATTCCCATTTTCACTACCGAAAAATTTCTTTAAAATGTTTGTGAAAGCTAAAAATATACCTAGGAAAAATGGGATGTTACCGCTATACCTGACATGGGATAGGCGTTTGCCACCACTTTTATATCATATACAAGGCTAAACAAACCAAAACACTTTAATAGATTAAATAAGCAACTAAAAATAGTGTTTACATTAGAGGGCCCTAATGCATTCCTACCAAATCATTACAAAATGCATGTAGGTAGAAATATGGGGCTACAATAGAATAAGGTTAAGGTATGACACCAAACTTAAAATCTTGGTCCATTATGAACCCCATCAAAAACCTCCAGATATCCTTGCTCTCAATCCCTTACCCAAACAAGCTAGGCCCTCTATTGGCCATTCCCAAATACCTACACATGGTCTTTTGCTCATGGGAATGAGCAAGTGATTGAGCAAACAAGCACATTATTACGGTACATATCAAGTAAGCAAAGTTGCTCCCTCAATATAAACACAATTATAAAAATCTATCACACATGGATACGAGAGAAATCATGCATCATGATAAAGCTATATATAAAGGTAAAAGTGTATAAGCACGTGATATCATGCACAAGTACAACAAAGCAAAATATATCATACTTGGTTTCACATCATCATTCATATAAGCACTCACACATGTAATAGCAAAGATAATCCAATCAACCTTTAGGGTTTATTTCCAATTACTCAATTCCGTAGGTTATACCATTTACTTATATATAGATATATAAAACAGATGAGTCATCTAACCAATATTCGATCCCATAATCAATTAGTCATTTTGATCATTAACCAAGTGTATAAATCAACATTTATTCCTTTTTGATCAATCATATCATTACTTCCATTCTTAACTAATTATAAGTCGTTCACTTGGTCATCATTCATAATTTATCAACTGATTACTTATTATCCATATTTTATTATCATCAAGTGATGGATTGTGCACCAACCCATGGTATCACATACCATGGAAGCCTATCCAAATAAAGGATATAAATTCCAAGCCAAAGCTAATCACTAAATAGACATAAGCCTAAGCCTAAGCCAATCACCATAATGGACATAAATTCAGACTGAATCTTACTAATATGGACATAAGCCAAGGCCGAAGCCAATCGCCTAGGTAACTAGAACCTTTAATATTGATACCCCCTAGTATATCATTAGTTTTAGAGTAGGTAATGCCCTAAAACCTCTTAAGATCCTGCTTGAAGGAACCAAAAACATGCGAAGGTGGACTAACCCTTGGTAACTAATCTAGGATCGGGTAGCCTAGACCCATACTCAACTCGACTATATTTTGCTTTACGTGATTATTATTTTATTCATAAGGATGGGTGATCATGCAAGGCCCATAGAGAGTAAGCAAAGCAACTTCTAGCTTTATTCTATACTAATCCCTTTTTACAACCATGTGGGTTTTCCATTTATCCTTGCCTAATGTCATTCATATCCATCTTATTGTTTAATTCAAGCCCATGCCGAGTTTCATTACTCATTTTCAAGAACATCACTTACCATAAGTGGAATACCCATTTAACCTTTACATTACTCATAGTGTATATCATAAATTACGATCCATTTTAAAATCTTATATTAGACCAGTAATCCTTGATAAAAAAATTTTCTTAATCCCATTAAAAATCATGGTATAGTCTCAAACATAGCCTCAAAGCATAACACAACTGAAAGAAAACAAATCATGCAAACTAGTTCATTGGTCTAGCCTAACCATTCAATCTACTCCACTAACCAATTGATCAATTTGACTCAACTAGACCATGCATTCCCCCAAACCAGTTGATTCATCTGGGAAGACCAATCGACTATTCATAGACTAGTCGCTCTGTTCTACCAAACCAACCAATGGGTTTAAGCATAAAGCAAGACCTAGATCTTTATAGGCCTACTAGTCGATGGGTTAGGTCAACAAGTTGACCGTTCTAGGAACCAATCGATATGTTTGCCCTAACACAATACCAAACCATTAAATTTCATTTAGATTCTTCATATAATTCATCCTCAACAACATTAAAAACTTGTATCAATATAATCCAACATAATTTCAGTTGAATTAACTTGCATTTAATAATATGAAATCATTACATCCTATTTTTACCAAATTTCATGATTTTTACTCAAATCATGCAATCTATCCATTCAAACCACTACTTGAGGTAGCACACAATATGCGGCAAAAAATTCCCATAAAATAAGAAATCCCAACTATGAGATTATCAGCTTTGAAAACCTTAAAAATAAAAATATGAACTCAGAAATTACACCAAAACCCTATTTAAATTACCATCTTAAAAATAGAAGGAAATAAGAACATAACCTCTTGAGGCAAAAAAAAAAGGAAAAGCTTAGAAGAGTGTAAAAGATAACTAGAGGCTGGATTAGAAGTGTGTTAGGGAGTTAATTGGCAAGGCTTGAAGTATGGAAAGGAGAGAATGAATATTGGATTTAGAGAATTTGGCGGCAGAAAGAAAATATGCATATAAGGGATGATTGGGGTTATTGATACCAATGAATCAAAGGGAAATATAGAGGGTTTAGGAATCAACCTGAAACCCTATAATTGACTCATTAAATTTGAGTTAAATGAATGGATTTTGTCTAGGATTTACAAACCTATTCCCCAATGCTCAACTGGTTTCTTTGGAGAAAACGGGTCATTTAGGCTAGAATTAACATACACGAGTGGAGTGATGGAAGGTCATCGAAGGAATCTTTCAACTGCTCTGAATCATGCCTAAGATCAAAGCATTGATCTCAGAAATGTGTAGAGGAGAAAGAAGGAAGAAGACAATGTTAAGATCATCTCTCCTCCCTTAATTGTCTTAATAAACCTCCAAATCAAATTGAGGTAATATTTTAGGCTAAATGCATCAAGAAAATAGTTAGGAATCTCTTAGGGACAAATTGGCATGGGTTGGTAAGGTTCCATTTCAGTGTAAGAGATTTTTTTAGAAAATCAAGCTTAAAAAATATGACAAACCCAACAAACCAGTCAAGAGGTTTGGGCCTACCAATTGAGTGTTCTATAACTAGTTGAACGGTTTCCCCCAACAAGTCAATAAGTTTAGTCAAGAAAAATCATTTTGATTAAACGATAAACCGGTTAATCAATTTATTTGAAAAACTTAATAAAATTCATGTTTCAACATGGTTTCAAATCAACATTTTCCCAAAACAAAATCATAACATTAAACCAAAATCAAAGGCCCAAAAATTAGCAAAATTCTCATTCAACCATTTACAAAAATATAGAGTTTTACATTACTACTTGATGATTTCGACTATAGATGGTGTTATTCTCCCTATAATTCCTTCTTATCTTCTTTATTTTTCTTTATCAATTTGCATTATTATGAGCCTATTATTTTTTTAATGGTGATCAAAATTAGGAGGCTAAAGGGAATTTGACAAGTTTCATTTTCTTGCTTGACAATTTAGTTTAGAGGTAATGTGATTAACTCTTTAGATACATAAGTATATTCTACTTGTTTTGTTAATTTAATGCCATGTTTTGTATGATTAGCTTTACGTTGTATGTAATCATGAAATAATATCTTAGTTAATCTTGTATGACATATGAATGTTGTCATCATATGTTCTAAAGCATAAAGTTTGGATAAGAGAATGATTTGCATGATTTTAACATACTTTTATGTCTGGTGAAACTTTGATGAATATAATATTGATGTGTGATGAGGTTTTTGTTTGTCGGTCATTAACATGTAATGAAATCATCATAAATATTCCTAAACCTGAGTAAATAACTATTATCCTTATTATTTTATGTGGTTTTAAGTTGCTTTAATTATTCATAAGTATATTTTCATGTACATCTTAGGGTATAAAAGCTTAGTTGTGAATTTGAGTCATTACAGTTAAATTTTATTTATTATGAATTTGTTATATTTGGAGGTAATTAGTGTAGTTAAGGATATTTTTGGCATGTTAACATTAATTATGGAATTTGGGGTTTAAAATGAGTATTATGATAATAAAAGGAATTAAGTGTATTAAGTAGATTAATTGGAATAATTATGGTTAATAAGTTAGAGTCTTATAACAAAATGGCTAGAAACGAGCATATAGCACCTTATGAGTAAATTATTGTTTCCCATACTTAATCTTGACATTATCTTGTACATTTGGCTTAATCATAATTACTATGAAGTGTTTAAGTTTTTTTCTCAAGCTCTATAAATTAATGAGTTTAATTTTTATTTAAATAATTTAAGTAAATATTTGGGTTAATAAGGATTTTTAATCTTTTTCCTTTAATACAAATTTCTTAAGCCATGTCGGGCTTCATATTAACCTTAAGGACTTACCTAGGTAAAACCCTTGATTCAAGTGGTTTGTTTGATTGATTTTGGTTATCGTTAAATTTTGGTTAATTTTTTGTTTTCTTATGACCTTGTTTTGTTATTTTATATGGAGCTTTTCTCTTAATTGGACATCGTATATTCTTAATTTCATGAATAAAACATAATTTTTGGTATGAATTCACATAAGTAATAATGGATGGTAATGATGATAAGTGTTATGCATATTCTAAACCCTTGGTGTTAGGATTTTTGGATGATATTGGTTGAATGAAATATTCATATCAAAGTCAAATATCACAAGATTTAGGACTAAAAAAAGGTTTCGTATACTACTAAAAATAATTGTAGTCCCTATTCCACCTTGGAAGGAGATATATCTTATTTATCCTAGTTTTATTAGAACTAGAGTTTCTCTATATCTACTCTATGTTATTTTTTTTTCCACCAATCTATAAAGGATACATATACTTAAGGATTATGCATGTAGTTTTTGTGTCCCCAAGAACATATTTCCCTAGAAAAAGCTTGATATAATAAATCCATTCCCAAATTAGAAAATAGTGATCTCCAAGAGCATCATGCCCTAGAAGGAGGTTTATCTCATTCACCATTCCTAGTGCTCAATGTGAATAAGGATTCATGTGTATGAAAAGTAAGTAAAGATAATAATATGGCATACACTCTAAGTTTTATCAGGTGTTATGATAGTAATTACAATGTGTGTGTTATAGTATGCTCTACTTTGCATGTACCATAATTCATGATTAGCATACTATGCTTCTAGAATACTCATGTAACCCATTATCTCATGTTGTCATTATTATTATTATTATTATTATCATCATCATCATCATCATCATCATCATCATCATCATCATCATCATCATCATCATCATCATCATCATCATCATCATATGCATATTCTTATGTGGCCATCATGTTGTGTGTGTGTTAAGTGCATCATGTCATGCCTTCTGAATTAATCGTATTAATTAGTCCATACATGAGTATTAACATGTTTGTTTTATGGATACCCGATCATTCATATGAGCGGATGCCACCTTGTTTCGCAAATGTTGATGATATTAGTGTTTTAATGTTGTGTATACAGTAGAGAGATGTGGTTTTCTATTTATCTAGACTTCTCCTAATTTGTTTGTTAATATTATTATATACATATACTTCTCTTATTTCTCCTCTATTTTATTATATCTATTTTGTAATCTTATAACCCAAGATTAAGTGCCTCTCATACTTGATTTCTAGATATAAGTTACTATTTTTAGCTTTATACCCTACATGGATTGACTAAAGGCAACACCTATTTATATCGAATGTGGTGGTGGAACCCATTATTTTATTATTATAATTTGATAAAATAAATACATTCAGTAGTAAATTTTTTGGGTATTATAGAAAGAAAGACTTAAATCAATAGTTGTATCGCTTATGATGGCATCAAAGTTAGTTTTTTGCTTCACAACATTCTCATGTTTTTCATTTTGGTGATCTTGATTACCTTACAATGACCAAAGATGGATCTTCTACTCTATAATCACTAAGATTCCTAGAAAGGGTATGCATACTTAAATGATTAGGTGGCCTAACATTTATAGGTTCGTGTTACATTAGAGGCAGGCCATTAAGATTAGTACTATTCTAGTAATAGAGTAGTGTTTTTAAGGTATTTCTAAGCCTTACTTAGTAGGTTGAGTGGAATTTGTGCACCATATTAGTTGATTTTTTTTCCTTAAGTCCAATAATAATTAGATTTGTGATCACATTTAATGGAATATAATAATCACATGTTACACCTTTACCTTTCCATCTTTCTTTTGTATTATCATATAATTTGTGATTTATTCCATGATCACATGCCCCATCATCATCATCATCATCATCATCATCATCATCATCATCATTATTATTATAATAATTATTATTATTATTATTATTATTATTATTATTATTATTATTATTATTATTATTATTGCTATTATTATTATAATGGATCATGTTATTACCTGTCATTATAATATGATTGCATGTGGCCTTACTTCTTGTTTTCCTATTTCTTAAGGATAGATTATATTACTCAATACTTTATGGTACTAATACTATCTGGTTATGATCACTATATTTATTTGGCTTTTTTTTAGAACAACTATTTATCTTAGAAGATTTCACAACTTCTTGTTGTGGGGTAGTAATTGGCTTTATTTTAGAGTTCTAGGCTCAAAGTGTTAGAATATCCAATGTTTTATTCTGTATGTGAGGATTTTTTTTAGGGTTCCTTAGTCCCTTATTGCATTTGTTTTCTCTTTGATAGAAGTTATAAAATATTTAATCTATGTTCATAAATTGAAATTTTGACCGTGCACTTGAACTAACTTTACTTATCTTTTGAAATTATATAGTCGATTAATTTGTTGGAATAAAATTTGATTAATTTCATAAATCTTAAACTAACTCTAACAATGAAAATAGTTATTACCCATAACCCATTTTTAGACAAAAAAAACTTTATATTTATTTTTCTATTTCTATTACTAAAATTTAATTTCATTTCTCATATAACAATAAAATATATTATGCTAAATAAACTTCAAAAAATATATTATATTATTTTTATGTCACCAAAATGAATATAATAAATTAATAAAAACATTTTGAGAATAATCAATAAAAAATATTACTTGAATATTTTATTTCAAAAAAATTAAAAGAAGAAATAATAATTTTTATTTGTAGAAATTATAAGAAAGTTTATTTTGAGAAAGTTATAAGAAATTTTTACCAATTTATGAAAATTCTCTTTAGTAGTAACAATCTTTATTGTTGTAGCTAAAATGCACAATTATCTTCATGTATGATTTATGTAATATGGAACATCCCTATTGATCTTGATTTTGACCATGCACTTGAACTAACTTTACTTATCTTTTGAAATTATATAGTCGATTAATTTTTTGGAATAAAAGTTGATTAATTTGACTTTTAGTACTTACCCTTGGGTTAATTTTAAGCAATTAATTGTGTATTTTGTCTCCCCTTTTCACTAGTGGAGTTCTTTTTGTAAATATCTTTATGACTGCATTGTGTTTTGTAACCTTTTCATTGGTTTTATTTCTATTATGCTATGATTTTTTATGTGATTTATTTGATATAAAAGTATGGGTGTTGATGCGTAGAATGACCATAATATTTTTCAAAGATATCCCTAAATTCTTCTCTAAAGGATCATTAAGTTAATATATGCTTTATTTGATTAAAGATATCTTAATGTAGGGCCTTGGTTGATGCATAAATATTTAATGTAGCTAAACTTGAGCTAAGGGCTTTGTCCAAAATCTTAACTTTATATTGAATGATGAGGAGCATGTTGTTGTTACTTGCTTTTCTTGATGCTTTCTAAAGGCATTGTGCTACTTGTTTGGATTTTCCACTTCTATGGATATTATGGTGCCTTCATTTGTTAGTTATATGGTTCAAGAATAATGAGTTGCTACTTTAAAATTCTAAAACAGCTCAATTTCTTCTAGTGAGAACAAAAGTCTATTCTACAAATTACTTTATTCTTTCATAAAAGGGAGTATTTTGCTGCATACCTTTAGTTTTAATATATTTTGTGTTCAGAATTTAGATTTTCTAATAAAGAAAAGCCAAAGTTTGGTGGTAATGCTAAGTTGCTAAATGTGTGGGAAGTGATTGGCATTAAAGAAAACTTAGAACTATGTGATGAGAAGTTCAAGACAATGGGAAAAGGATGTTGTATTGTTGGAAACTTTCATATGATCTTCCATTTTAAATTTTGATGCGGTTGATGATATTCTTGTAAATTTGTTTCTTGGTGACGTGGAAGGTTTTATTTTACTCTAAAAAGTAGGAGTTACAAGAAATGTATGTAGTGGGTAATCTTACTAAAACATTGAGGTAAATTGCTTTAATATATAACCCTTTTGTCTTTAGCCTTATGAATGATGATTCATGAATTTTTTTTTTTAATCTTATCACTTATGTATAAAACCCTACTCTTTACACCATTCTATCTCAACTACTCATAAGGCTTTTTTCATATTATATCTAATGATTTTATTATATTATATCTTGGTTAATTTGTGTTTTCATTACAAGGTTATTTTATGTTATAATTTTATCATATATGTGCAATTTTTTGGAACATTTTTGTTATGTTGTACATTGGGTTTTGACAACTTGAGCTTGTTGTCTTATTGTTTAATGGTTTGTATCTTCCTCTAATAACATCATGGAATTTTGGTTCATCAAGAAATTTGATTAATTTTACTATAATAATTTCATTCTAGGCATTCATGACACAAAATCGTTATATGATGGGCCAAATCCATAAGTGCATGTATTTATTGTACCACATCACGGTCGTATTCCACAAGGACTTCATTTTTAATTACTAAATCTTCACCATTTATGACTATGTAGACAAATCAAATTTGTGGAGTATAAAATGGCTAACAAAATAAAATCAAATAGTGATCCTAATGGTAATAAAAATCTAATAAAAAGCCTAGGATTGGATTATTGCCATAAATTGATAATTAAATGAAAATCAATTTAATTTCCAAACAGTTACCTAAATCTAAGAGGGTAAAATAACTTAAATGAACTAATAGCCTCTTTCAAGGTCTAATAGTCGTACTTAACACAAATTCATATCCTATTTTCATGGTATTAAATTGAACTAGATATATTACATTCTCTGCTAAATTAGTTAAATTCCTGAGAGACTTTAACCTACTTGTGTTGTTTGATTCTCTCCTTCGATTGTTAGATTCACGGTGATTAATCTTCATCATACAGTTCTTTAAAACCTTTATTTAGTCAAATAGGTGATCAAGAAATGCAACCATTAACGAAGAACTTAACAAATGAAAGAAAAATTCAACCAATCAAAACAAAAATTAAACTATATAACCATCAATCAATGATGTAGACTAGATCAATCCTAGAAAAGGAATCTACTCACTCATAGCTAAATCAATAGACATAATAAAGAAATAACACATTGATGAAATAAAAAGAGCTATAGATTATAAGATAGAATCGGAGTATTGAAGATATAAAGAATTGATCCCTGGATCTAAATGATTACAAGTCTTCAAAATTAAATCTAATAGGATTTTGCATTAAAGAGAGATGAATACAAAAGAGTGGAATAAAAAACAAATAGAGAGTAATGAGAGTGAAAGATATCCCTCCAAAATATTTTTTTATCCATCCCCTATTAGGTTTAGAAAAATCTTCCACTCAATGAAATCTTCTAGTCCTTTAAAATCACGTTGAGAAAATATTTTTTGATACCTAACACAACCATGTTGGGGTTAGAGACTAAGTACTTACGTTGAATACCTAGAGAACTGTATTAATCAACATGGAAGGTCGTGTTTGCTTATAGATTCTTTGTTTAGAGTTGAATTGAGGTGATACTGGATGTGTTTGAAAGCAGAGAAGAAGATATATAACTTTTATTTTTTGCACTTTTCCAAATTCTGATCGAATCAAAGGTAAATTCTTCACTTTTCAATCAAATCCTTTATATTGCCTCATATTAGCCCTATTTACATCAATTGAGCACATATAAAAAAATAAAATGCCAAAGAACGCAATATCCATGAGTCTAACATAAAATCTAAAACATGCAAAAAGAATCCATAGAAATAGGTATATATAAAGAGGGAGAATCATCCTAATATTAATCATTTAACCAATTTATCAACTCCCCATGCTCGAACTATTTCTTATCCTCAAGTAAATTGAATAGGGCACACAAGTCAAGGTAGAAAGTTAAGATAGATAAAATGATAGGAAAGATAATGAGAGAATTCAAAAGCATCAAACTTCACCTAATATCACATGCATAAGTGATTTACTCAATGCAAGTCAAACAGAAATCACACTTCACATCTTACATTAAGATGATGTATCGACAAGTTTTTTGTATAAGAATGTGAGTGGGTTGACTCATCAAAATCACAAAATAGGATTGGTAGAATTTTTCTTTTAGTTGATTCCCTAGAACTCCCCTATGTGATAGACACATATCAAATCACACTTGGCTCATACTTTTCCCCCTCAAGGTCTCAAAGGAGTACTCATTTTTCTTGCACATATTTTTTAATAATCATATGATACGTAACACCTATCGACATGACGACCATACTTTTGAGGGTGTTGTTCTTGCTACTCGTTGTGGCAGACTTCATATTTTCTTAGTATTTCTCCAGTAACCAAAGACTAGTCTAAGTCACTAGATGAGCTTAGGCACTAATTAGGTAGATTATGATGAAATTGATTCCTATATCCCTATAGTTTGGATTCAAAGTGAACTCTCACAAATAACAACATGACCAATAAGATGTAGAATAGAGATTCCCAGTTTCATTTTAAGGTAAGTAAAGTCAGATATACATGTGTTCTATTTAAATAAGAGAAATAGAAAAAATAAAAGTTAAAATTGAAATAAACCAAAGATTACTCAAATAAGGAATAGAAAAACATACAAAGATAGAAAAGGAACATAAAATAACACTCAACATAAACAGAATGCAAAACATGTGACACATCCCTCCATGCTTGGTTGACACATGTCCCCAATGTATGAAAATAGTATAAGGAGGGAATGGAGAAGACATATTGCTCACTATAGTGGTGATGGTGGAGGTGGAGGGTATCTATGGGAAACATGACATAGCAGTTTTAGTTTGAAACACCTTGCCATTAGTTGGCTTTTCATATTCTCCAACACATCAATGCATAATTATGGTGTCACTTGTCTAAAATTAACAATTACATAATGTAAAAATCAAGCACTTGAAACAAAGAACTAATAAAAGGAAAGAAAGAAAAGAAAAAAGAAAAAAAATGCTCATTTAATAGTCATGAGCTTGACCCCTTTAACACTCGAGATTATATTGGATTGGGAAGGGTAAGAATACCCATCTTGTCAATCGTGGAACCCACTACATAATGCTTTAACTCTACAAATTGACCTTTAAGGTTCTCATGTCCTCAATCCAACTATGAATAGCTTTAAATGGATAGACTTTACGAATATAGAATAACCTTGTCCACCTAGAACTAAGCTTACCCAGAAAAAAGCTTAAAAAGAGAGTTGAATACGAGCACCAAATATCCTTCATGAAACTCCCTTTGGGTAATATTCTTGGCATGCCATCTCTTAGTTCTCTCCTTATATATCCCTACACTCTCATAGGTATCCAATTTGAACTCATCGATCTCATTAATTTGGGGCTTCCTCTTATCTCCAACAACCTTCAAAGTTTGATTGATTGCCTTTATCTCCCAAAATACCTTTTGTTCAAATTCAATGGGCTAATGAAAAGGTTTTCCATATACCAATAAGAAAGGTGTCATTCCAATTGGTGTATTATAAGTAGTTCGATAGGCCCATAAAGCATCATTCAACTTCATCAATAAATCTCTTCGTGTGCGAGTCACTGTTATCAAAAATATTCCTTTATCTCATGATTAGTAATTTCTACTTATCCAATCACAAATATTTCAATTGTTCTTTGTGCCAGTGTTTGATCTTTATTAAATAAGTTTTAGCTTATCTTTTGTTTCTATTTTATGAAATTCCATTTATCCTCTCTTTATCATATTTAAATTCATTATGTTTTTCTTATAATTGATTTGAAAAAGATACAATAAACCGAACTCGTAATAGGTATGGCATTGAAACCTAATTATTTTATGTTCAACTTCCACAAAAATCAATTTTTTTAGAAATAAATTTTGAGGTGTTGCAAGTTGATATCAACTTTTAGTTTTGATTACCATGTATTGTTTTCAAAACTCAGTTATCAAATAATCCCTTACCTAATTTTATCATTCTATTTCTTATTTCTTATTTCTTAAACTAAAAACTCGATTTCTCAAAACCCAAATAATCTTGTGAGGAGTCCAAAATGGGTAGCATAGGTGGCATTTGAATCTACTTATGTTCTTAATGAGAATTCTATATAGAACTAGTTTTTCTAATTTTCTATCTTGTAGATAGCTAACCGTGGCTCTAAATGGGAGAATTGCACATTTAGAGGGTGTGTTCAAATCCTTCATTGAGTTCATCAAGCATCCACCGCCACTACCTTAGCCTTAGTCACTGCAAAAACCAAATTATCACCCATAGGAGCATATCAAAGAGGATTAAATTCTGAGGATACCTAGTCACCACCAACCTATGTACACCAGAGAGGAGGATATTATTTTTTATCTGAAAGGGTCAAATTCATGATTTTGATAGGATATTTGAAGTAGTCATCTACCCAAAGATTAGCGAACACTTGGTGAATGAGTTGACGTGCTCAGGAATAATCATAGGTGTCTTGGGAGGATTTCAAAATGACACTCTACATGATTTTTTACCCCAAGGTACTTAGGAGAGATAATCACAGGAGTTCATGCAGTTGACTAAGGGGAATACGATTGTAACACTTCCAAAGTTCACTACTGAAAAATTTTGTTTTTAAAATTATAGAGGAAGCAAAAATAAAAATTTCAAGAATGCTACTGCCACACTTAGTACTAGACTGGTTTCCCACCATAGCTCCAGTACCGAGTGTTCAGGCTTAAAAAAAAGAACCAATTTTACACAAAACCAAGGTTATGAAATGGAACTTAAATAGCACCTACGGGCTAACCTACATAGGACACTGCCCATTGAATAGGTAGGAGCCCAAAAAAGGAACACTTCAGTTGTACGGTACTAAGTAACCCTTTATACAGAAATAAAAAGGAGAGCCCGCATACAACACATCAATCCAATAATAAATAGATTTACATAATGTATAGAAATAAATACAATGAACACTTGGATGGACTCGTACTGAAATAATCATATATCACAAGGTACATTCACTTACCATTACCAGCACTTACCAAGAGAGCATCCAACTAGAGCTCTTTATAGTATAGTTAAAACTGTCCAACCACTCAATCCAAGGTAGGCACCAAGGCTACAATCATACCCTAACAATAGGTTATATATTTAATCATCATTATCTTGACTTAAGCCATTAAATAAATATTATTCATAGTCATCTCTCAAATTTTGTCCACATGAGTACAGGAACCCCACTATTATGTCACGTGGAACGAAAATACTACTCTAGAGTAGAACACACCTGGCCACTATTATTTGCTGGTGGAAAGGTCTCTAGGGCAAAATGCTCCTAGCCAATATTATTGCTCGTGGAACGGTCTGGCCCCAACCCACGTGATGTTTCCATGATTTATTAAGGTTTTTGCTTATTAAACTCAGAACCCCACTATTATAGCCGGTGGAATAGAAATGCAACTCTAGGGCATAACACATTTGACCACTATTATTTGCCAATGGAACAGTATCTAGAGCAAAAATGCTCCTAGCCACTTTTATTGCTTGTGGATCGGTTTGGGCCAAGCTCAATAATTTTCACTTTACGTGATTAGTTTTTTATTCGTGCCTCATTCAACTAGTAACCTACTATTTGGGCATGCACACCCCAATGAACTTCCCTAACCCATTATCACTCTTCCACCCTAGACTTCCTAAATAACCCTATCCCTTAATCTGGGATCTCTACACTCCACACGACTCCTAGACCCCTTTGTCACCTTCCACCATACTCACTATAGGCTCACCATCACCTACTAGAATTTCCCTCTCTAAACACTAATCTGACCTATATGGCCCTAGCCTCTCCTTTTCTTATACAACCCACATTCTCCCTTGATTCTAACACCATCACTCTATTCAACCTACTCCAAACCTCACAACCCAACTCATCAACTCCTGCATGTTCTAATGATACCGTAGTTGGTCACCAACAAACCCCCTAATACACCCTTTTTCTCTTACACCTTCCCCTAAAACACAACTCCACCCTCCATTTAACTTGCCTCACACCCTCCATGTGACACACTCTTCATCATAACCCAAAGTCCATCCAACCTCCTTAACCTCACTCACAATACCCCTATACTTAGGGTTTTTCCCCAAAAACCCTAGTTAGGCTTGTATGTGTACTTCCATCAACTCATGTAATAACTCTTCCCTAAGCACATCAATCACCTAAAATACACTTTCCTCCCTATGGTTCACCCTCAAACTAAATTTTTCCATGTAAGCTTTTCCTCCCATGCAGAGACCATACACCCCATCCAAGGCTTAGACTCCCTATGCAAGAATTTACACTAATCCTTCATTTTATTACTTTCTTCCTTTATTTTCTCATCCATATTTCATAATACACTTAGGCTTTTTCCCCACTTCTCCTTAATCACTCCACCCTCTTTATTTCTTTGAGTTCCCCACAACCACTCAGAACTGCCTAAAACCTCTAAGCATACAAGTCATGACAACTCAACCATACATAAGAACATATAATTCATACAAGTGTATCACGCATAATACATAAAATGCTAACCATGCTTAACATACCTTAGCTCCTTGCAGGCCAAGTTGCACCACACATATTTAGTACATAATCATATACATTCACACAAGGCATATTAACACATCCATACATACAGGATTTATACAAACCCAAGCCTTATCCATATCCTTACAATGTACATAATTATTGTAACACCCCAAAATTTAGTACTGAAAAATTTTGTTTGCAAAGTTAAGCACAGAAGCTAAAACAATAAAAATAAAGGGTGTCACCGCCACACTTGGTACAAGTCTGGTTTCCTCTACTATTCTCATACCAAGTGCTAAGGCTGAGATCATTACTCCTCTTAAATTAATAACATGATTATAGAAATAGGAGTAGAGAGAACATTAGATACATACCGTGCTAATTAAAACATCATCAACAATTTACAAAACTCAAGAGAGAAATTACAGGAGGACATAAATGTCCAAATAGAATTGAAAATAAGATAGTAAAAGAGACACCGAATAACTCTACACTCTCAAATCTAAACTAGTAGCATTTGACTGAACTCGAAGGCTAACCTACAAAGTCCACTGCTCATTGAATAGATAAGGGCCCACAAGAATGAACCCTTCAATAGTACAGTACTGAGCAACCCTTTATATCAAACTAATATGATAAATCAGCATGGAACACATACAAGTAACATGGTATAAGACATATACATATATATACAATGATTGAGATACAATAATCATTTAGATAATCAAATTCCATTTTAGGTCACGTACTACTCATATTCCTTCATCTAAAATAACTGAACTTACTAATGAACATTCCAGAGATACTCTCTAAAGCAATAATTAAAACCCAACTCTACACTACAATTTTAACCTTCATATCATAATATATGTCTCACCATAAATCCCAACCAATTACATACATCACAGGTATGTTCACAGGCACAACATAAAAAAAGCCATGATATCATAGGTATACTCACAAACATAATACCAACACAGTAGGCACAAAGGCTGCTACTGAAACCACAGGCACAAAGGCTACTACCAAAACTATAGAAAATAGCAGTTATGCACAAAGGTTGCTACCGAAATCACAGGTAGGCACAAAGGCTGCCACCGAAACCATATAAAACTACAGGTAGGCACAAAAGCTGCTACCAAAACCATAGGTAGGTACGAAGGCTACTACCGAGACCATAGGTAGGCACAAAGGTTGCTACCAAAACCACGGGTAGACACAAAGACTACTACCAAAAATATAGGCAGGCATGAAGGCTACTTCCGAAAATACAAGTAGGCACAAAAGCTACTACTAAACATCAAATAATCCGATAATCATTATTTCCATCAAATCATGTCATTTCAATTTTTATTTACTTTCTCGAGGGGAGATCAATAAACCTGATGACACAAAGGTACACCAGTCATATTGGTGCAACAAGGCAACACAGTACTCTACCAACTATCAACCCAAGGACACAAAAGGTACCTTGGTTGCACTGGTGCACTAAGGTAACACGGTACCTTACTAATAAGGACACCTAATCCATAAGTATGCATACCCCCTATCAATCCGTTGAATAGAATATAGTAAGATGTAGGGCATGACTGGGGCACTAAGGTACACCAGCAAAAATCCATAATATCAATTGTGGGCTAAACCACGTCGTTAGAGTAACGACCCCTGAGGAGCCACCATTCCCGATCTTAATATCTTTCACTTTAAGTATTAGTATTTTATTAAGGTGACCACGAAATCGCATGCAATACAGATAAATCCAATTTCCATACTTAACCATTTTTACTTATTTCTAATCATCTAAGACAACCATAATCAAGATCAATATCGAGGCCAACATTAAAATATACTAGGGTCATCCTAGCCTCAAATATTCACATCTGGACACTTTAGGATGAAAAAGACCAAAATACCCCTAAGGCCAATATTCCCAGACTATCATCTATTTAAATACAAATTCCTTTTTAATTTATTCATTTATCATGAAAAGGCTAAGACATCATAAATAAATTATTCCTTACATGATTTAAATTATTAGATATACCAAATGATCATTTTACCCTTATACATAATTTTGCACATAAAATTATTTTTCACACCTTTAATCCATCCATAACACATACTCATATACTCAACAACAGCTAATACATATTAGACATGATTTTCATGATAAATATCATAATACACAAAAATGACTAAATTACCCCTAGGGAACACATCCATAATAGTTATTTCATAATTATATCTAAGCTTGCTCAACCTATAATTTTATACATAATTATCATACAAATTATTTTTCCACCATTAGAATCATTTTAATCATACTTTCGTACCTAACATAATTTACATCAGATAACATGCTCATTTTATCTATTTCATGATAATAATAATTAAAACATAATTATAATGTAAAAAAACATATTTAACATATTTCATACACCAAAAACCCTAATGTGCTATCACGCAATATTTATCATTTTAGTAGGGTATAACAGTTACCTAAATTCCAGCAAAAATACAAAAATAGAAGTATCCTACTAAAGCTATTGGATCCTGCTAATCAACCTTTTGTACCTAAAAATAATACCTCAATTACCAAATTAGTATCTATCAGATAAAATAATAATTATAGTAATAAAATATTTAGTTTTCAAAAATTACCAAACTACCCTTACATTTAATATGGGTACCAATATCTTACAAAATCCAAATATTTCTCATGCTACATGCATAGTGCGAGCCTCGGGTAAAATGGGGGAGGGCTAAACGACTACGAGGGCTGCAAGGGTGAGGTAGTGAAATGGGTGCAGGGCGGTAGCTAGTAGCTGGAAAGGTGGTGCTGCTTGTCGGAGGGTGGTGCAGAGGTTGGTGGTGGTTGCTAGCACTACTACGAAAATGAAAAATAATAACGAGACATTAATAACGGTGGTTCAAAAATCGTTGTCAAATGAGTGAAAATTAATTCACAGGACAATTTTGATAATGATTATAGTTCAAAACCATTATTAAAAGGGCAACGTTCAAATTTGCACGGATGTTTTAATAACAGTTTTACTTAAACCGTTATTAAAAGAGGTTTTAATAACAGTTCATACAAGAACCGTTATCATAAGTCCGAAGGTTTTAATAACGGTTCCTGAGAGAACTGTTATTAAAACTCCAAAAGCAAACTTTTATTTCACTCAGTTATGTTTCGTGCCAAAAGTTTCAGACTCTCTACACCTTCATTCTCTTACTCTCCTTCTCCTTGCAAACCCTCGCACCACCACACCATGCACCACCACTCCGACTCCTCTCAAGTAAGGGAAAACCTCGCACTGCCAACTCTCCACCACGCCTCTGCCATTGTCGGCTTTGCATGTGCGTGCTGTCATTGTTTTGAAGCTAGCTAGCCAGCACTTGCACCTTCATCCTCCGTCGTGTTTGAAGCCCTTGTCTCTCTCAACTTGCTTGCCGTCGTGTTTGTAGCTAGCTCATTTTATGTATGTGTTTGTTCTTTCTCTCGTAACTTTTTATCTACTTATATATATATATATATATATATATATATATATATATATATATATATATATATATATATATAAATGCATGCATGTTCTCCAGGGTTTCGTTTGTTTTTTATTGAAAGATTGCAGTTTGTCATTTAAAAATGTGTTGTTGAATGTGTTGGTTGAAAATGTTGTTGTTCGTCGTTGAATTTGTTGCATTATTGTTATATATTAACAAATGCATGTGTTGGCCGAGACCTTTACATATATATATAATATGAATATGAGTGTAGAGTTATATACATTTTCACTCATAAAAACTATATATATATACACACACACACACATTTTCATTAATAAGTATAGGAAACTAGCAATAAGATATAGGAAATGTCATGTAATGAAATGAAAATATATTTTACATATGCACATCGTTAAATGAAAATTTCAATTAGAGATGCATATGTTAATGATTGCTATTTGATGAGGATTAAATAGATATAGAAAATAAGGAATATATAAAAGTGAATAATTAAATAGAGAGAAATAATTGTGTATGATAATAATAATAATAATAATAATAATAATAATAATAATAATAATAATAATAATAATAATAATAAGATTTATATATTATGGTTTAATGATAGTTATCTAGGTTTAGGGATTAAGGTTTTATGAGGTTTAGGGTTAGATTTTATTATAATAAATTATAGTTAATTAGCTAGGGTTAGGGTTAGGATTTATCGTTTATTATGATTAATTATGGTTAACTAGGGTTAGGGTTAGTATTATGCTTAATATTGAAATAACCATGTCACTATGTTTTGGCTTGTCACATATGAAAAAAGTACCCAAAATAAAGAGATTGTGGAGCAAAATAAATATCGGCATAATATGGCTCGCAAAGGCTATACGGGCCTTGAAGAGGAGTTGGTATGCATTTTTTGATTTATCTATTTACATGTAAATGTCAAATTTTATAATAATATTCTTAATTAAGAATATTTTTTGATTTGTAGCTCCTAGCCCAAGACTTGGACCCATGTACCTTGTCCATCATTATTGGTACATTATGGAAGAAGGCTAGAGCAACAAGAGATGGATATATTAATGAATATGTTGATATTGCAGTCAAAAAATTATAAGTTTGTAGATATCTAGAACCCTACTTAGTTTTCTTTTAGAAAACTATTATATTATGCTTATTCCTATAAATTAAATTTACATATCTCATATACATTACAGGATGAACTTGAAACGTTAGGTGGTGAGGAAGTAGTGGACCAATATAGCATTGTGTCCCAAGCTACAGGAATTGTAGAACACCCAGGAAAACATAGGGGCCTTGGATTAGGTGTTACGATAACGAGCATATGTGGTCGATCTCGTGGTTCTCGTAGCACTAATGAGCAAGTCGCCATCCTCACCCAAAAATTGAACGTAGCATTTGAACGGATGGCAACAATGGAAAAAGAGTTGTCATTTATTAAATATCAAGGGTATAACCCATCCGATTCAGTAGACCATGATCAGCTTCACATAACTAATGTAAATAGCTTCAGAGATAGTTGTGAAGCTGATGCACATCTTTCTACTCTTCCCGAGGTAAGCATTACAAACTATGAATTGTTATTAAATGTATTCGGTGTAATAAATAATTAATAATGTGTAATATTATTTTTAGGGTTAGCATAAATGTGACTTATTAGCGAATGATCTTTCAACACTTTTGGCGAAAGAAAGGGTCCGCATCAGTCACAGTACCCAAACGCAAACAATCCACGGGTACAATTTAGCCCTAAATAAAAGGCCGGTGAGTATTGACACTCCAATCATTGGCAGTGCGTACTTGCCTTGTTATAAAGAGGGCAATGAGGCAACCACAGTACTAGAAGCTCATGGAAGCTTTGTGGCTTGCCCTACGGATCAAATATGTCTCACTACTATAGAGGTATTGACATTCGACATCTTCATTAGACCTTGTTTAGTAGTTATACTATTCATACCTTTTATATATATATATATATTTATATGCTCAGTACATATTTTGTTTAATATTATCAATTAAGGAATCAAAAAAGAAGACTGCTCCTGCTAGTAAAACCAAGAGAGGTACTAGGAGAACAAGCAACACAAAAGAGGATGTTGCTAAAGGAAAGAGAGCTAAATCTGAAAAATCAGTTGCCCCACAAAAGATTCCTTCTTCAGATCAAAAAAGCCAACCTCCACTAGCAATAGCTTTATTGTATTTTTATGTCCAAAAATACCTCAGGGACAATTATATTTTCATTTATTGTCATCCTGAGAATGTTGGGAGGTCGATGCTACTTACATGGTATCAATGGTTGACATAAGCGACATTTATAATCAGGAATGGATGTCAACCATGAGTGTCGGCGTCTATGTCATGTTAGTATTATTTTATTTTGAGATTTTAGTACTCTTAACTTGTACTATTGGAATTTTTATGACCTCTTATATGAGTTATTAGTTATTAACAAATATGCATTATTTTTTTCGTCCATAGGTTCGTAGCTCATGGAGCTGCAATAGAAGGAATGTTGTCCTCTATTGTGTTTGTGTGCCCATACTACATAGCTGACGGTAGTACAATAAGATAGGGTAGGCACATAAACTATTTAGCAGATTGCATTTTGATTGAGGGATACAACAAGCTCTATCTCATTCCTCACATCGCAACTGAACATTGGGTTTTGTATGCTGTCCAACCTTATCTTAATAAAGTCTATATGTTTGATTCCCTTCGAACCTATGACGTGCCATTTGAAGTCGCTCGTTGTGGTGAGAAAGAATTTATCGACATGTTAGTATACTTTTCACTTCTTACTTCATTAGCTTATTTATACATATATTCTACTAGCTTTCATTATTTGAGGTATATATACGTACTTACAATATTGTGTATCCAACTCTATTTATTAGGGCACTACGGACAGCATATCAAAGGAGAGGTGGGAATGGTGTCCTAGACCCAAAGAATGTTCAATACAAGCCTGTCATAGTAAGTATGAAGACAACTATTTTGTATTTTATTTTAATTTAAATTAATATCTAACAGTTAGAGAGCTAACAAAATTCATTTTAAAGTGTCCACAACAGCAAAACAATAATGATTGTGGATACTATGTATGTAGAGCAATGGATCTGATAGTCCAAAATAGATCGGTCAACATAGATCCAAGCTATGTATGTTTTCTTTTCGATATTTTTCCATTAATGAATCATGACATATATGTTTGGTACTTGACGTAAGTGCTAACTGTATATTAATCAAAACTTGAGCAGTGTAGTTTTTCACCGATGACTATGCACAATGCCAGCAATACAATGTTGATGAAATCGATGAAGTTAGAGACTAATGGGCCAAGCACGTGCACTCATTCATTCGGTATTAGGTAGAGATCTATATATTCTATATGCATGTTCGGGTTTGTATTTTGTCTATGTCTTTCAGCCTTCTAGGCTAGATTTATGAACTTTTTACTTTAAGGTGTAGAGCTACCAAGTCGTGATATGCCTACTAATTTTGCTTCTTGAGTATATATTTCTGGAGTATTAAGACATGCATATTAACTAGAGATTGATTGAAATTATGGTGTGATTGCAGATTTGTTATGAATTGATGTTGTTTAACAATGCAGATTTGGTAATTATTTGAACATACAACTGTGTATGTGAGCAAGAACAAAACTGCGAAAAATGTTTAAAAAAAACTATAGTTTTAATAACGGTTCTGATGAAAATGTACATTTAATCTCAAATTTATGCTCACTTAATACGTATTAGGGTTTAATAAATGCGTAATCACTGTCTGAAACCCTAATTCGATGATGTTTTAACAGCGGTTTTTGTAGTAACCATTATTAAAACCCTTTTTTTAACAACGGTTGTTTCTTAAAAACTGTTATAAAATATACAGTTTATGCTCATATTGGCGGGGTTTTTTATATTTTTGATAACGGTTAGTAACCGTTATTAAAGATTTAATAACGGGAGGTTTAATAACGGTTTTAAACCGTTATTAAAACGCCTTTTTGGGGTAGTGTGGAGTTACATCTATAGTAGGGGCAACTGGTTGGATGCATGCATAGGCAGGGGAGAAGGGAGAAGAGGAAGAAGGCAGTGGTCTGGTGGTGGAGCTACGACTGTTGGTGGCTAGGCTTGGCTTGTAGTCGACAGTGGTAGGCGGTGTTGTTGGGTAGAGAGTGATGGACGACGGCTTGCGCAAGTTGAGGTAAGCTACTAGGATGGTAAGAAAACAGAACAAAGAAGACAGGGGAGGAGAATGTTGAGAGGGTGTTGGCTGGATGGGGAAGGCCCGGGCTAGGGTTGTAGAAGATAGTGGTGGCTAGGCTAGAAAAATTCGAACAAAAAAGAGAGAGAGGGAAGGGGTTAGGAGGTTGGTGATGATGAGGGTTGGTGGTGATGGGCTGCAGTCCAGAGCTGCGCTAGGGATCGATGGGGCATAAAAAGGAAGGGGTAGGGGCTATTTGGTTGGGGGATGGTTGTCGTGCATGTGTGGTTGCTGGTTCGAGGCTGGGGTTGGTGCACTGAAAGGGATAGGGGTTATACTAGGTTGTTTGGGTTGATTGGGGATAGGGTTGTGAGAAGATACAGAGGGAAATGGAGAAGGTTGGGGAGCTAGGAGTATGCAGAGAGGGGGTGAGGTGAGATAGTGGAGGGCAGGTGCTTGGAGTCGGGATGTGCAAGGGTTGTGTATAGAGTGTGTAAGTACATATAAATGCGAAGGTGATGGTAGCATCTATATGTATGTATGAATGTAGAACACTGGTAAAGGGTTGAGGGAGATAGGGAGAGTGATTGGGGGAGGAGATTGGGGAAAGAAAAAGGTAAATAAATGGGGTAAAAATGGTAGGATAAAATAGGTAGATTTTATTTATTTAGTTTTAGACTTAATTTGGATAGGTTAGGATACCAGATATAAAAAATAATTCATGAAAATTTATCCAGATCATGATAGGTTGAAAAAAAAAGGGTCGGGAAGAGTAAAATAATCAAGAATAATTTTTAGAAAATTATTTTTGGGTTCCGGATCAAAAGATTATTAATAAAATAATTTAGGATAATATTTACGAGTATAACTAGGATTAAATTAAATAATCCAATTTCTATTAAAATTTTAACCTGATTAAATTTATAGTTAAACTATCAAAATCATACGAAAAATAATAACACTTTTAATATTAAACCTCCTTAAATAATGATTATACCTAATCATAAGATTATTAATTTATAATTAAGATTTTAAAAATGGGGTATTACAATTATACTTAAACAAGTGACACTAAGGCCATAACCCTTATTCTATTATTTAACATCACTTATGACTTATTATGAAGGTTTATTAGATCAATTGCCATGTTATATGCAAATTACCAATTTACCTCTTCTCACCTACAAAATTACAAAAGTACCCCTCTTGCTTGCAAATTTATTAAAATACCCTTTTACTTGCCAAATTACGAAAATGCATTTACCAAATTACCCTTCATAGTTGTAAATTTACAATATTACACTTCTTACTTATAAAATTACCAAATTACCCTTTTCTCATACAAAATTACCAAATCACCCTTATTTTTTATTAAATTAGAAAATTATCCATCCAACTTATTAAATTACCAAATTATCCTTTTACCAAAGTACCATTCTTAGTGGAAAAATAACCAAATTACCCTTTCTAGTTATTAAATTACTAAATTACCCTTCCTAGCTATTAAATTACCAAAATACCCCTTCACATGCTAATTTACTAAAATGCTCCTAACACATAAATTATTAGTACCCACAACCCACATATATCATTTACAACACAAAACCTTTATTATTATTATTCTTAACACCCATTATCAACAACCATGCACATTTATTTAGGTTACACCCTATGTACAAGTAGAATTACCAAAATGCCTCTAGGGCTTATATTAGCATTATTTCTACTATATTTGGCCATATTTAGTTATCATGACATGCATATGCACCTAATATCATTATTAACAACAAAACCCCCTTTTCTTAACCACCATATCTACACATGTCATATTACATACAAGATAGCATACTCTTCTCCTATCTTTCAATATAACATTAAAAATCATAAGGTGTTTGACAACACATAATATGCACACCAACATATGCTTAAACCTTGATGTGCTAACATACATACATCCACACATTTTAGTAGGTACAATGGTTACCTTATTTCCGACAATAACTAAACTTTACCTATGCCTCACTTTAAAAGCTTAATCTTTGATTAGTAAAAATTAATTGTACCTAAAAATAATATCACAATTAGCATATCAGTAGTAGATGATTAAAGAATAAATTTTATCAAAGAAAAGGTGATTAAATACATATTACGACTAACTATATTATACCTCAAAACTTGTTGAATAATCTTAAAACATGTAGAAACACTCACACTACCCATGTAGCGTGAGGATGTATGCTCGAAAGGGGAAAAATATAAGGTCAAAAGTGTTACACAAAGGGGGAAAAAGGGTCTTGGTGGTGGCTTGTGGAGGGGAGTTGGGGTAGTGGCTGGGTGTAGGAAGAGTGGCAAGGTGTAGGTGGTGGTCGTGGGTTGGAGAATGGTAGCTCAGCGCAGTGAAGACATGGGTGACAGGGGCTAGAAGGCAGGTGCAAACAAGGGAGAAGAAGAGGAAGAAAGAAAAAGAAGGATGAGGAAAGGAGGGATTTATGGGAGATCTCGGGAAAGCTAAGGTAGGTGGTGTAGGGGTGGTGTCAAGTGGTTGAGGGTGGCTTCGGCGATGACAGATAAGGGGGAACGAGAGCGCAAGGTGGTGATGCAAGTTGTGGGTCGAGAGTATAATAAAAGAAAAGGAAGGGTGTTGGCTATAGGGGCAGGCTTAGGCTGCTAGGGGTGGTTTAGGGAGGAAGTAGGGGATTCAGTATGGTGGTTTTTTGGTAATGGAGACAGTGGCTAGGGGAAGTAAAGCAAAGCATGGGAGAAGAGAAGGAAGGAAAGGAAGAGTAGGGGAGAAGGAGGCTCGAGGAGGGGAGAAATGAGGAAAAGAAGTAGAAGAGAAGGAGAGGGAAGGGAGGAGGTAGAGCCGCTGGGGGAAGGTTCCATGTTGATCATGCAGGTGGCAAGTAGAGGGAGAAGAAAGGAAAAGGGGAAGGCATAAAAGAAGGGGTTAGAGGGGTGTTTGGTTGAAAATGGAAGGGAAAGGGATTGGGGAGAGAGGTAGGTGCAGGTCTGCAATGGCAGGTGCAAGGGGAAGAGTTATAGGTATGGGGAGGGAGTGTTTGGTTCAGCAAGCATAAAAGAAGGAAGAAGAAGAAGAGGGGGAAGTTAGGCCATATGGGGAAGAAGAAAAGTATCAAGTCGGACCGTGCGAGGTGGGATAAAAAGAAAGAAAGAAAGGTTAGGCTAACCCAACAAGGAAAATGAAAAAGAAAAGAAAGAAGGAGGGATGGTTAGATGGGTGAGGAGGAAGATCGGCACCCCAACGAGGGATGGAAAAAGGAAAGAAGAGGGCCAGTCAACCCAAGAAAAGGAAGGAAAAGAAATAAAAGGGAAAAGGAGAAAGAAAACATAAAAGGAGGAAGAAAAATTAAATAATTTTTAGAGTTTAAAGTATAATTTATTCAAATTTAAAGTATAAATTTAAGTGGATAATTTTAGTAAAATTATAGTTTTGAAATTTATTTAAATAAAAGAGTATGATAAAACAATAAATATTTTATTTTAATTTATTGATTAATCCTGTCCATTTTTATAAATCAAAGGTCCACAAAATAATTAAATTATTTCAAATAAGGGTTTAATTATTAAATTCTTGGTTTTAAAATTTTAGAGTATTATAATGATGGTGTGGGAGTATTATGTGCACTTTATAGAAATATTGATGGCTGCCCTGAGGTTGTTATATTCTTCCATATCTAGTGGGGGATCCATTTCACCCTCCAGATAATGATAAGGCCAATGGTGTTCCATGTTCTGGCTATGTTATATGAGCGAGCATACATTGTAGCCATGATGTTTTGGAATTAAGGTTCCATTATAGGTAAGAAGAAGATTGAGAAATAGGGTTTCATGGGAAAATATTCAATATTGAGGTGGTAAATCTTTGAGTTTCAGCTTAGAGGCCAAATAAGCGGTGAATTAAAGCATTAAGAGTTGTAGATGCCTTTTTCTTAGTGTCATTGTGGGTTAGATCATCCAAGGAAAGATTATTTGGGTAGGGTGGTTTAGTGTCCAATTTTTGGTTCAATAGGGCACAAATCTTTCATGTGTCCACAATGAAAGAGGGGCTAGTATCGGTCATGAGAACCACTCATACTAAAACAATAGACTTATCAATAGTAGGGCTTTCGGCCACTATAATAGTAGTAGTAAGAGAAGGCACCTACCCTATAACATGTTTAACTTAAGGAGGCTAAGGGGAGACCATAGGGACCTCACCCATTACCTTAGCGTGAAGGAGGAAAAACTCAAAGTACTGAAGAGTATATTAGAGGATAATAGGGAGGCTAGTTAGGTGGGTGTCTGGATGTCTTCAGTCATGCAGAGCTTGATCAATAACAAGATGTAGTCACTAGTGTGTTCTCTATTATTTGTTTGCCAGTTTATGTGTTATTTGATTCATGCTTCACTTTTGTTTGTATCTATTGCTTTTATTACTAGAGATGCACTATCTCCATCTGCTAGTGTATCTATATTTGTTTCCTTACTAACTAGGGATAGGCTAGATTGTACAAGAATTGACCTTAAAGATAGGTGGGGTTAATTTCCTTTTAGATTTGGTTAAGATCCACCTTAAGTAGTTTGATGTGATTTTAGGGATCCGTATGTTATTGATATACCATGAACTGATAAATGGTGCATATAAGCAAATAACATTTCAAGGGCCTCAAAGTTCTAAGGTCTCATATAGAAGATGAAAACCAAAACTTATGATGAAGTTTGTACCCACTAACTATATTCGTTGCCACAATGAGGTTACCCGATATAGCTATGTAGCATTTAAAAGTCAAATGTTGATTTGTCACTCTTCAAGGATCTTTTGGATGCTCTAGATTTTCCTCACAATTTCCTAGAGAAGACACCAAGAATGTCGCATATGCACAGGGTGGGCTTTAGCATTTAGTAGGTACAAAGAATGGAGCATGTCTCGAGAGCACCCTACCAAATGGTTCTGGTAGAGTTGCAAGAGTTGAAGTGATAGTTAGAGGAGATAATTTCTTTCATTAAAGGGAGTTGAAGGATGGGAGTCTTCCTCTATAGATTGATTATAGGGGTCTCAACCAATTGATGATGAAGAACCGGTATTCTCTTCTAAGGATCGATAACTTATTTGATTAACTTAGGGGGCATAGCCTTTTGAAAATTGAATTGAGTTCAAGATACCACCAAGTACGCATTACAGAGGTAGACATCATGAAGATGGCCTTTAATATGTGGTGTGAATAACATGAGTTCATGATGATGCCATTTGGGCATCAATGTGACTATCATATATATGGACCTAATGATGAGGATTTTATAGTTGTACTTCAACTAGTTTGTAGTGGCATTAATAGACAATGTATGGTTGTAATCTTATAGCAAATATAAGAGTGATCATCACCTATGAACTATATTGCCACTCCATAGAGAGCGTAAGTTGTATGCCAAACTCTCTATGTGTAAGTTATGGTGTCATGAGGTATCCTGTTTGGGTTATAAGGTGTCAGCTGGAGGCGTTTTGTGGCCTTGTCAAATATTATGGTACTTATAGAGTGGAGAGCATCAACCATCATTTTTTAGGTTCGTAGTTTCCTAGGGTTAACAAGATACTAAAAGCTTTTTCTTTAAGACTTCTCAAAGGTATCTTTTCCCTTAACATTTGAAGAATACCACAAGATTTTAGTGGGATAGTACGTATGAGGATGTGTTTCAAGAGCTAAAGTGGCATCTAACTACACTACCTATTTGGACTCTAACGTCAAGATCATACAATTTTGAAATCTATAGTGATGCATTAAAGCATAGATTGGGTTGCATTTTAATCCAGTAGGGTAGGATGGTAGATTATGCTTCTTGCTAATGGAAGCAACATGAGTAGAACTACCCAACCCATTAGTTGGTTACAATTTTCTTCCCACTAAAGATCTAAAGTCATTATCTCTATGGGGCATATCATTGATTATTCACCAACGACAAAAGCCTAAAATATATATTCACTTAGAAATAGGTCAATATAAAGAAAAGGATATAGCTAGAATTGGTGAAGATTATGATACCGAATTAAACTGCCTAAAGGGTAATGCCAACTTTATTACAAATTTCTCAAGTAGAAATGCATCCCACTTTATGAATAAAAATGGAGAACTATAAGTATGGAAATAACACCAAATAACTTTATGTTAAGATTCCATAAAAATTTAAAATTTTAATGGTAAATTTTGAGGTGTTGTTCAATTAAATATGGAAGCGTATGGATGTCATAGTAGAAAAAAAAAGGTCATACCTCAAAAATTAATGTCCTCTTGGACTAAAGTGTTAAATATTAGTTTCCATTTTTTTTACTATCTAAGAAAATTAATTAGAAATGAATGGGTGATAGCCGTAGGTAAATAAAATGACAACAATAATAGAAACTACAAATTATGAATTCAATTAATTAGGAACAATCCTAGGATTAAATTTTAGTTATAACTCCAATGAATTTAATAAATCAAACTATCTTTTATTGGATTTGTTCAATACGTTGGGAATTAATAGCCATTATTAACCATTCATATGTTTTGATAACTAAAATTCATGCTTAATTAAATCTAATAACCTATTTTTATGATTATATATCTACCTAAACACATTAAGAACAAGTTAATTCAATCATTCTTGAGAATTGCTAATCTACGTTTGTGATTCATTAATTCTAATTCAATTGATAAATTAGGGTTTTAATTACAAACTTTCAAATATAATTAACAACCTAATTAAATTAAAATAGTGATCAATTGTTCTAACCCTGATTAATTAAATACTAGCAATTAAATAACACAATTCAATTAATTTATCAAATCAAAAATGGAATCAAACTTAATTTGATCCTACAACAAATGACTACTAAATTATAATTTAAATCATTAAAAATAATAATGAAATAAAATAAATAATAGTAAAAGTGAAAGAACAGAGTTTAATAGATAAAATGGTAGAGTCGAAGTTCAGTAACGTGCTTTAATTCTCAAGAAGTGATGTTGACAAATTGAAAGCAAAGGTTTAATCTATTTTGTTTTTCATAGAAGAGAGAGGAATACAAAGAGACATAAAAAAGAAAAATTAAAGAGGATGAATGAGATCCCCCAATCATACCCTTGATCATGCTAATTTTGGTGTGGAAAAGATTGCCCTAAATGTAACCATCAATACGCTTACTATCATGATGAAAAAATAAAAACTAGCACCCAAAATGGCCAAGCCCTATTGGATTCACAAGCCACGTATTCATGTTGCTAGTAATAATCATGTTGGTCAACATTGGCAGGCTATGTTGGATTTAGAAACTTTATTATCACTACGATTTCTTTTGTATTTTAACACTCCCATTTTTGGACACTAAGAAGTCATGTAGCTTCTTTTCATGATTCTCTTAACTTCCACTTTGCTCCAATTCCTTGATTAGCTCCAATATTTCCTACATAACACATCAAGAAAGTAGTAACATGAACCAGGGTGATAAAATAGGCTAAAAAATAAGGAAATCATATCAAACAACAAGCAATTGAAGGTAAGAAATGATTCAAGTATTCAAAGTATTTGAGTTTATCAACACATAATATTTTGATTTTTATATCAATTAGATAAACCCCTAAGCACTTTTACCAATTTTAAGCCCTTATGTGTATTCTAGAACTGGTGAATGGAGTATTTTGTAAAAATAATGCCAAATGAGTTTTTTTGAGAAATAATTTGAAGAATAAAAAACAATAAGCACACAATTTATAGTGGTTCAATAAATCTAAAAAGTTTATTTATATCCACTACCAAAATATTTTTACTTTACAACTTGAATCTCTCTTTATTTATAGGGGTATTTTATGATGATCGATTATCTCTTGATTTATGAGTCTACAATTTCAATGACCCTCTAGGAGATTATTTGCACTTTTCCTAGTTATCATCTATAATTTTATAATACTACAACTCAATGACCTCTCTTAGAAATACTAGATAATACACCACTCTTCAATTGTGTTTGAGATAATGAGTTTCAACGAATAAAATAAGAAACTTCACTAGATTGCATATGAAAGTGAATAATCACTATTTAAGATCTTGATCTATATATAGAAATAACCATTACAAATTCATGAGCACTATAGATAAATATGAAGAACATATTAAGTACTGTAGAAGTTTGATTTGGATTTGAAAGTGTAAAATTAGAACACTCTTTGATTATTTGTAAAATTAGAAAATTTATGATTTTAGAAATGTTTTGCTAGCTTAATCAATGTTATTAAAATCTAAGAACTTTAATTTATAGTGTTTAAAGATGAAAAAATTATGCACTAGCAACTAGGTATAAAAATTATTCCAACAGTCGAATTCTAATGAGCAGAAGTTCTCAAAAATACACTAGTAGCTTATCAATTTTAGTAACTAGCCGATAGGTTTGACTAATTAGTCAATGTGTTGAACTGAAGGCTAAAACACATATTAATTGAGATTAAATCAATTGATCGATTTAGAAATTAATTTATGGATTTTAAACTAAATGATCGATCAACTAGTTTTTAGCATTATGCTCCATTATTTTAAAAAAACAACATAACTTGAGCTACAAACCTCAAAACTGAGTGCCTTCTTTTTTGGTCGTAAGTTTGGCATCTTAAGCTTTCAAAATAGATATTATGCATTCAAAAATAATTTCTATATAATATATGAGGAAGTCAAAAGAAAATGAGTCTTAGGCATGCAAAGTGGGTAAAATTCTTACAAATCCATGTGTTCTCTATCAAACACTTGGATGGAAAAGAAAATATATTAGCCAATGCTCTTTCTAGAAGATCTACATTACATGGCATGTTGGATGATCAATTGATGGGTTTTGAAATTATAAAAGAAATGTATTCTAATGATGAATATTTTCTTGAAAAATATCGATCATGTAAAGAAAATGGAAACCATGGTAATTATATAATACAAGATGGGTTCTCATTTAAACTGAATAGACTTTGTGTACTGATTTCAAAATTGGGGATTTATTTATAAAAGAGGTACTTGAAGGAGCTATTGCAGGACCTTTTGGTACTCAAAAAACATTAGAGATGTTGCAAGAAAATTTCTCTTGGCCACACATGATAAAAAGTGTACAAATTATAGTAAACCAATGTATTACTTGCAAAAAGAGTAAAAGTTTATTTCACAAAGGTTTATATACATGATTACATCTTCCTAGTCAATCATGGGAAGGAGTTAGTATGGACTTTATCTTAGGGTTTCTTAGAACAAAAAGAGGTAAAGATTCTGTTATGATCATGGTAGATAGGTTTTCTAAAATTGCTCATTTTATTTCATGCAATAAAACAGATGATGCTACACATGTCGCTAATTTGTATTTTAAAGATATTGTGAGATTGCATGACATACTTAAAAGCATTTTTTTAGATAGGGATGTCAAGTTTCTTAGTTACTTTTGGTAAAAAAAAATTATGGCATGTGTTAGGCACCAAGTTATTATTTAGTACTTCATATCATCCACAAACCGATGGACAAACTGAAGTTACAAATTGTACTCTTTGCAACTTGTTAAGAGGATTGGTAAGTAAAAGTTATAGAGATTGGAATATTAAGTTAGCTCATGTAGAGTTTCCTTATAATCGAAGTCCTTGAAGGACTACACATTCAAGTCCATAAAAGATTGTGTATAGAGTGAATCCTTACTGTAACACCCCCAAATTTACTACTGAAAAATTTCGTTTAAATCAAAAGGTTTAGCGGAAGCGAAAGAATTAAAACCATAAACTTGGGGGTATTACCGCCACACTAAGTACCAGACCGGTTCACTCCTACCGTTCCGATACTAAGCGCTAAGGCTAAACTAAACAATCGTTAAGTAAGAGTCATCAAAACATAGATCCATAGTCAACATAGATCATTCACGAAAACACGAGTCAACAACAGTTAAATATCGTTTAGGATTACAACTTAAGAGTACGGTTTCAAAACAAGAAGCGTAGTACAAAATATAGCTAGATAAAACAAAACCCAAGGGACCAATATCTGGACCGCCTACTCACTCAAGTCAAGCCTTCCACCCCAATTTAGTAACCGATCAAAACCTGCATAGGAGGTCTGCTCCCCACCATTAGTGGATCATCATAGGACCCATTAAACCAAGGTAGTATCAGTACAGGTCCAATACTGAGTAAGGGCGCAGGTGCGCTAAGGCCAAGCATACAATCATACCACATAACACACATAGCACAATCATATAGGCAACATGCGATAACACGCAAGATAAAGCCTGAATGCTCTTCTGGTGACTTATTCTTTATTCTCATTAATAATATGTTCATTCCACACATATTCTTCAATAGTCCATATGAGTGCGGGAGCCCCACTATTAAAGCCGGTGGACCGGAAGATAAACGCACAGGGTAGAATGCCTTTGATCCACTATTATTGCCGATGGACCGAAAAGTAAATGCACAGGGCAGAACGCCTCCGATCCACTATTATTTGCCGGTGGACCGAACTGGCCCCGATTCACATGGTGTTTCGCTTTAAGTACTTAGTATCTTTCCCATGGATTAACTTACTCGTTTGGTTTGTCGAGCACGAGATCCCCAACTATTATAGCCAGTGGACCAGAAAATAAACGCACAGGGCAGAACACCTCTGATCAACTATTATTGCCGGTGGACCGGAAAATAAACGCATAAGGCAGAACGCCTCTGATCCACTATTATTGCCGGTGGACCGAAAAATAAACGCACAGGGAAGAACGCCTCTGATCCACTATTATTGCCGGTGGACCAGAACATGGGCTCGGCTCAACATCTTTCGCTTTACGTGATTAACGTCTTATCAGTGTCTTATTAAATCACACATCACCCTTAACATGCATGCCCACTACATTCTACTGCTTTCTTTTCGAGCGGCCCGTCCTATATGTTGAGACTCTTACCCCCCTTTTTCACACCCCAACATTCTTTCCCATAAGCCTAGAAACCCTAGTTGGACCTATGTGGCCACACCTATCCTTACTCACCTCACCATTGTTTGTTCCTTGCCCCACATCTCATTCTTACCAGGTCGAACACAAGGCATGTCACTTTACTCCTCAACCTCAAATGCGATCGACAAAACCCTAGCCGGTCGCTTCAACCCTAGTAGCTTACTTCTTCCACAAGTAATATCTCCTCTATATCCCAAGGTCGTCTCTCCTTTCATATGGAAACCCATACAAATCTTTTATATAATAGAATTCTCACTCTTAACCCAAACTCCACCCTTCCTTAATCATCCGCACTTTCGTACTCCCCAAGTATTCACTTTCTTACCGAAACCCTAGTTAGGTCTTTTATGCATCCTCGTACCAACCTACGTACTATTTTTCACCCAAGGTCTCCAATCACTCCACAACTCTCCCATTCTCTTATTTACGCCCAAATTCAACTTTTCTCACATAAGATTCACTCCCATGCAAGATTTAGTCACCCCATCCAAACACCCCAAATCACCATGGAAATTTGAAGACCCCCATGCATGGATCCCAACTCTCATTTATTTTGGACATTCCTCCCACTTAAATCTTCTCTCATGGATCATGAGGTACTTTGGTCAACCTCATATCCCCCTTAATGATCTCACTTCCCATTCCTCTCTTATTGTTCTTTTAGTCCCATTTCATAATACCAAAACCCTAGCGTGTATGTCCTAGAGGGTCGTATCATAACCCATCATAAATATCGTACATAAACATGTCATGCTCATGTCATAGAAAGCACACACGACATACCTCAAATTCCAAGCTGCGCTACACATGAGACAAGTTATCCATAAATCATATAATACACATTGGCATGGTATACACAACGATCAACACATCACATCATACACAACACAAGGTCATAGCTTCGTCCTTACCTAAGGCGACGCCGGGCTTGGAGCACGCTCCTCTAACTCCTTAGGGTTTGGATCGGGGTCACCTATGAAAGGGGAAAAATGCTAAGTATTAGTTTCTCTTACAAGTACTATCAACCCTTATTTTACTTTAGGATTAAGGTTCTTATCCCTAGAGGGGGTATTATACAAAGGCTAGGGTTTTCATCTTAATTTAGTATATTAAACTTCACTAGTTAAAGTGTGCTCATTTTGGTACTTATTCTTATCCCTATTTTATTAGACCTGTTAGTTCTAATCTTGTGGTAATATGGTTCATGTTAACTATATGGAAATAGTGATAGTATTAATAATAAGTTAATGTTCTATTTGTAGAAACCCTAGTGTTTTAAGGTCAAGTCTATTATTAGTATTAGAGTTGAAATGATACTATTATAAAGTCACAATGTTACAAGTAAACTATTCCTAAGGGTGATAATGATAATAGTTGTATATTCTTGAAAAATACAAGGTTTCACATGCTTTTGGTTACAATAACAAGGTAGTGATGGTAATAATAATAGTAATAGCTAATAATAGTGCCTTAGTAATGAGGTTAGGGTTAAAAGCATTAGGGGTAATGTTAAGTAATATGGTACCAAGGTTCAAGTACCCTTCTTAGTTAACAACCACATGATATTCACTAACTTTGAGTTAAGTCACATGGATAAGAACAAAAGTAGTATCATTGCTAGCAAAATGATAAGGGTGTTAAGTAGAATAATAGTAATAATAATAATAATAATAATAGTAATAATAATAATAATAATAGTAATAATAATAGTCATAATAATAATAATAACCATCCTAGCAATGATGATGACAATAACAACAACCCAGGGAAAAAGGATGGAAAGGGGCAGGCCGGCCGGATTGGCAACGGTTATAAAATTTTTAAACCAAACGCGGTGTTTTAGTAAATGGGGGGACGAAACGCGGCGTCGCATCACTGGGTGGTAACGGTCATAAGGGTCATTAAACGTGACGCGGCGTTTCGACGGCTTCGAGGGGTGAAACGCGGCGTTGTGGGAGTGCGACAGCCAGTGGACAACGCTGGGCCGTGGAAGGGAGAAGGAGGAAGGGGGATTGGGCCAGGCGAGGCCCAATTCAGGCGGAAAGAAGAAAAAGAAGAAAAAAGGAATGGAAAGAAAAAGGGAAAAGGGAGAAAAAGATTTCTTTAAGGTTTTGGATTTTTGGACAATTTATTTAGAATGTTTTTGGGTTATTATACATATATATATATATATATTCTTGAATATTTAAAATTTATTTAAATAATAATTTAATTCTCTTTTTAGATTAATTTTGGCTATTTTGGGTAATTTTCCTCCATTTTCATTTTAATTAGAAAAATTTTCAAAATTTTCTAAATAATTTATTTATTATTTTCTCCTTATCTTCCTCAATTAATTTCCTCTTTATTTAATGAAGTAAATTATTTTCTTAATTTTTTCCTAATAAATCACTATTTTGCCATAATTCGTAACTTAGGGTTTTTGGGGTATTTCATCACTATCCCCTTAAAAACAGACTTCGCCCCCGAAGTCTCCTACGGCTCTTCTAGGGTTAGGGTTAGGGTATTCTAATCTTCTATTTCAACGCATCATTCGCTATACTTAAATTAACTACCCCCTTAGGGGACTAACTATGGGTTGTTGTACCTGGGGTATAAGTTCAAATTAAATACTAAATATCAAAGATTAATATTAGGGAATTTAATCAAAAATTTATTTATCGAAAATTTATTTCAGAAGGATCCGAAGGCTTAAAATTAATAAAATAGTTACATAAGAATTTTGGAAACATTCTCGGAAGGAATTTCCCATGAACATAAAAATATGTATTATTTACGGAAGTATATATCATAAGACCTCAAAAATTTATTTAAAGCATATAATAAGATATTTAAGTCAAATTCTAACAAACCGAGACCAATTTAGTCATTTCCGAAATCATTTTTCAGTAGATCAAAAAGCATACATAATAAGGCTGATTTTGGAAAGAAATTCTTGAATACGTCCTTTAAATTTAAAACTTCCCAAAAATAGTAACGATTTTGTAGACAAATAATTTAGAGTCGAAAATATTTTCTACGGATAAAATCATTACAATAAATTTAACTATTTAACAAAAATTCTATAATTTAAATAATGGATTTTGTCAACGAAATATAACCCCAACATAAAGTCGTAATCACACGACAAAGTCTTAATTGAAACGATTCTAAAATATAAGATCAACAAACGAGAAAGAAAGGGAGTACATTTTTTTTAACCTAAAATAAAAATCATAGGAATATAATAATTCATTATCGTGAATGAATTTATTTAGTATGGTTCGCAATGAAAATGATTAATTAAATTCAAATATGGATTTGAAATTATCGATAAATCCATAAAATGAATCAAAATTAAAATAATTAGTTATTTACATCAAATTACACTAATAAAATTGTTAAACTTAATGAATCTGGATTTTGAAAATACGGTTTATTACATCACTACTCTCTTAGAAAGGAACTTCGTCCCCGAGGTTCGAGAAAACCTAAATAGTGGAAACTTGACAAAACGATTGAATAAAATATTGGCTGCGATAATAGGTTAAAAGTAAATCCAAAGAAAAGTAAAAACGATGTTTACGAAACCCAACCAAGCAAGGTTGAATCAAAACAAGGCATTGGAGGTAAAATAAAAGGAGAATCGCTTCTTAACAAAACAAATATAATAGGATTCAACAAGGAAGAAGTACATACTTAAAAACAAGTTACAAAAAATGTTGTCCTTTTAAAATAAAGTCGTACAAAAGATGAACATAATAATAATAACAATAATAATGAAAATAATAAAAAGCATGTCATGAAGTTCAAGTAGAATAATGGAACGAAAATTCTAAAGATTACTCAATTCCAATAATACCACCAATACACAATATGCACATAAAGAGTTACACAAGGAGTTATCTCTCTAACATCGTACCAGCCAACAAGTCTAACACTTGGCTCAGCGACTCATAAAAGGTCCTCTTACGCATCAACCACATACACCTAGGTCACAGGAAATTCTAACCCAAATACTCCATTGGCAGGTCCCCTATTCTATACTATAACCATGGTAGTCTAAACACCTAATTTGAAAATGCTACCCCTATAGCAACCTGTGATTGAATGCTAATCAACGGGAACTAGATATAAACACATAATGAAAGTTGTATGGCATCATTAAAATCACTAGGGTAAATCTGGCACCTTACACATTGTTTACAAAAACGAACACCTCTATCTAAACCCCAACATTATCATTATTATGATCACTATTCTAGGTTTCTCCCAATTGAAGACGACACACATATTCCCACATCACCGAAAAAGTTACCAACCTGAGTTCCTTACAACTCCAAAAGTGAAACTAATCCACCAAAGTACATTACCATTTGTGTCACATCACACTATATCCAGCAAGGCACATCTTAAGATTATCAATCCACTAAACCTATAGGACTAGGGTAAACCTAGTGGGGTCACTACCCCCTTAAGGGTGAACTAATTACAAGACCGTAATCATAGCAGCAAAACATAGGGTCATTTACGCTACCCCATCGTACGATCCTCACAAGCTAATCCGGATTTAAAATTCACTTGAAAGAATGAAAATACATTTTCACTTAAAACATTTAGGATCGTGAGAACCGAATCTCTAACCGAAACCCGATTCTTAACAACCAAAAGATTTGATACCTACTTGTGGTATCAGCTTAAAAAAAATAAAAACAACTAGAGGAGCGGTCAAAACACACTTCAAAATCAAATACAAAGTCTGAAAACCAAATTTATTTTCAAAAATGAGCGTGGCCGAAGGACCATTCGCTCTGATACCAACTTGTGGTATCAGCTTAAAAAGATTAAAACCGATAGTGTGGTCGAAACCAGCTTTGATACCAACTTGTAACAACCCTAAATTTACTACTGAAAAATTTCGTTTAAATCAAAAGATTTAGCGGGAGCGAAATAATTAAAACCATAAACTTGGGGGTATTACCACCACACTTAGTACCAGACTGGTTCACTCCTACCGTTCTGATACTAAGTGCAAAGGCTAAACTAAACAATCGTTAAGTAAGAGTCATCAAAACATAGGTCCATAGTTAATATAGATCATTCACGAAAAAATGAGTCAACAATAGTTAAATATCGTTTAGAATTACAACTTAAGAGTACGGTTTCAAAACAAGAAGCGTAGTACAAAATATAGCTAGATAAAACAAAACCCAAGGGACCAATATCCGGACCGCCTACTCACTCAAGTCAAGCCTTCCACCCCAATTTAGTAACCGATCAAAACCTGCATAGGAGGTCTGCTCTCCACCATCAGTGGATCATAACAAGACCCATTCAACCAAGGTAGTATCAGTACGGGTCCAATACTGAGTAAGGGCGCAGGTGCGCTAAGGCCAAGCATACAATCATACCACATAACACACATAGCACAATCATATAGGCAATATGCGATAACACGCAAGATAAGGCCTGAATACTCTTCTGGTGACTTATTCTTTATTCTCATTAATAATATGTTCATTCCACACATATTCTTCACTAGTCCATGTGAGTGCGAGAGCCCCACTATTATAGTCGGTGGACCGGAAGATAAACGCGCAGGGAAGAACGCCTCTGATCCACTATTATTGCCGGTGGACTGGAAAGTAAACGCACAGGGCAGAACACCTGTGATCCACTATTATTTGCCGGTGGACCGGACTGACCCCGACTCACATGGTGTTCGCTTTAACTACTTAGTTCTTTCCCATGGATTAACTTATTCGTTTGGTTTGTCGAGCACGAGATCCCCCACTATTATAGCCGGTGGACCGGAAGATAAATGCACATGGAAGAACGCCTCTGATCCACTATTATTGCCGGTGGACCGGAAAATAAACGCACAGGGCAGAACGCCTCTGATCCACTATTATTGCTGGTAGACAAAAAAATAAACGCACAGAGCAGAATGCCTCTGATCCACCATTATTGTTGGTGGACCGGAACATGGGCTCGGCTCAACATCTTTCGCTCTACGTGATTAATGTCTTATCAGTGTCTTATTAAATCACACATCACCCCTAACATGCATGCCCACTACATTCTACTGCTTTCTTTTCAAGCGGCCCGTCCCATATGTTGAGACTCTTACCCCCCCCTTTTCACACCCCAACATTCTTTCCTATAAGCCTGGAAACCCTAGTTGGACCTATGTGGCCCGACCTCTCCTTACTCACCTCACCATTGTTTGTTCCTTGCCCCACATCTCATTCTTACCAGGTCGAATACAAGGCACGTCACTTTACTCCTCAACCTCACATGCGATTGACAAAACCCTAGTCGGTCGCTTCAATCCTAGTAGCTTACTTCTTCCACAAGTAATCTCTCCTCTATATCCCAAGGTCTCTCCTTTCATATGGAAAACCATACTCATCTTTTATATAATAGGATTCTCACTCTTAACCCAAACTCCACCCTTCCTTAATCATCCGCACTTTCGTACTCCCCAAGTATTCACTTTCTTACCGAAACCCTAGTTAGGTCTTTTATGCATCCTCGTACCAACCTACGTACTATTTTCACCCAAGGCCTCCAATCACTCCACAACTCTCCCATTCTCTTATTTACACCCAAATTCAACTTTTCTCACGTAAGATTCACTCCCATGCAAGATTTAGTCACCCCATGCAAACACCCCAAATCACCATGAAAATTTGAAGACCCCCATGCATGGTTCCCAACTCTCATTTATTTTGGACATTCCTCCCACTTAAATCTTCTCTCATGGATCATGAGGTACTTTGGTCAACCTCATATCCCCCTTAATGGTCTCACTTCCCATTCCTCTCTTATTTTTCTTTTAGTTCCAATTCATAATAACAAAACCCTAGCATGCATGTTCTAGAGGGTCGTATCATAACCCATCATAAATATCGTACATAAACATGTCATGCTCATGTCATAGAAAGCACACACGACGTACCTCAAATTCCAAGCTACGCTACACATGAGACAAGTTATCCATAAATCATATAATACACATTAGAATGGTATACACAACCATCAACACATCACATCACACACAGCACAAGGCCATAGCTTCATCCTTACCTAAGGCGACGCCGGGCTTGGAGCACGCTCCTCTCACTCCTTAGGGCTTGGATCGGGGTCACCTATGAAAGGGGGAAAATGCTAAGTATTACTTTCTCTTACAAGTACTATCAACCCTTATTTTACTTTAGGATTAAGGTTCTTATCCCTAGAGGGGGTATTATACAAAGGCTAGGGTTTTCATCTTAATTTAGTATATTAAACTTCACTAGTTAAAGTGTACTCATTTTGGTACTTATTCTTATCCCTATTTTATTAGACCCGTTAGTTCTAATCTTGTGGTAATATGGTTCATGTTAAATATATGGAAATAGTGATAGTATTAATAATAAGTTAATGTTCTAGTTGTAGAAACCCTAGGGTTTTAAGGTCAAGTCTATTATTAGTGTTAGAGTTGAAATGATACTATTATAAAGTCACAATGTTACAAGTAAAATATTCCTAAGGGTGATAATGATAATAGTTGTATATTCTTGAACAATACAAGGTTTCAAATGCTTTTGGTTACAACAACAAGGTAGTGATGGTAATAATAATAGTAACAGCTAATAATAGTGCCTTAGTAATGAGGTTAGAGTTAAAAGCATTAGGGGTAATGTTAAGTGATATGGTACCAAGGTTCAAGTACCCTTCTTAGTTAACAACCACATGATATTCACTAACTTTGAGTTAAGTCACATGGATAAAAACAAAATTAGTATCATTGCTAGCAAAATGATAAGGGTGTTAAGTAGAATAATAGTAATAATAATAATAATAGTAATAATAATAATAATAATAATAGTCATAATAATAATAATAACCATCCTAGCAGTAATGATGACAATAACAACAACCCAGTATGGTTAAGAAAAAATGATAATAACCTTAGTAAAGGTAATAGAGATAATAATATTAGTAATAATGTTGTTAATACTAACACTTATAAGAAAAATAAAACTAAAGTTGAGTATAGTAGAAGTTAAGGTTCCAAGGGATGCTAGTATGGTAAAAATGATAACTTTAATATCAGAGATCATAATATTAGTAATAATAATAATAATAATAAAAGTAGTAGTAATAATAATAATAATAAAAGAATAATAATAATGATAATAATAAGTATAATGGTATTAATATTAGTTAATCTTAATAATAGCTATATAAAAAGAAATTTTAAGGCTTGAGATGAGTGGAAGACCACCTAGGGTCAGTGGTGGTCCGGCGGTGGCACGTGGCAGCGACGGAGGCGGCAATGGAGGTGGCGGCAAAAGGTGGCGCGAGGTGGCGGTGATGGTTTTTGGGTAAGGGATTTCGCACGGTTGTGGCCGCACGTGCGGGGCAAGAAAGGGGCGGCGATGGTTTGGTTGCGTGATGGGTGGTGCAGGGAAGGTTTTGGTGTATGGCGGTGGTCGCGACAGTAGTTGGCGGCAGCGGAAAAGGCGTCTGTTCTGGCGGCGTCGAGGCAAGGTTTTGGCAAGGTCCAGAGGGGAAGACTTTCCTTGGCCGTTTTGGGGGGATATTTATAGGTAATTGAGGAGGGGAAAACGAAGAAGGGGAGAGGGATGGCACGCAGGGACAGGTGCGGCAGGCCGCTATCTGGTGGTGGCAGCCGGTAGCAGGTATGTGGTTTAGCAGGCTTGTTTGGCGGTGTGCGGGAAAAGGGAAAGGCAACAGGACGCGTGAGGGGTAGGACGATTGTGCTGGGTTGAATTGGGAAATAAAGGGACGGGAATGGTAGGGGAAGGATGACCGGACGGCAGGCTTTGTCGGAGTTGCAAGCCGGTAGTCGCAGGTCGCAAGGAAGAAGACGACGTTGCGGCTGGACCGGCGGTCCAGGGGAAAAAGGAAGGGAAGGGGCAGGTCAGCCGGTTTGGCAACGGTTATAAAATTTTTAAACCAAACACGGCGTTTTAGTAAATGGGGGAACGAAACGCGGCGCCGCGTTGCTGGGTGGTAACGGTCATAAGGGTCATTAAACGTGACGCGGCGTTGCGGGCGTGCGACAGCCAGCGGACGACGCTGGGCTATGGGAGGGAGAAGGAGGAAGGGGGATTGGGCCGAGCGAGGCCCAATTCCGGCAGAAAGAAGAAAAAGAAGAAAAAAGGAAGGGAAAGAAAAAGGAAAAAGGGAGAAAAAGATTTCTTTGGGGTTTTAGATTTTTGCACAATTTATTTAGAATGTTTTTGGGTTATTATATATTTATATATATATATATATATATATTTTCTTGAATATTTAAAAATAATTTAATTCTCTTTTTAGATTAATTTTGGCTATTTTGGGTAATTTTCCTCCACTTTCATTTTAATTAGAAAAATGTCCAAAATTTTCTAAATAATTTATTTATTATGTTTTCCTTATCTTCCTCAATTAATTTCCTCTTTATTTAATGAAGTAATTTATTTTCTTAATTTTTTCGTAATAAATCACTATTTTGCCATAATTCCTAAGTAAGGGTTTTTGGGGTATTTCACTTACATACCAATTGGTACGGTGCACTTAAAGAAAGGTGAACTTAAAATCTATGAGACCAAGGAACGAATAAAGTTCTTCCAAAAGTTTCATCAACAAATAAAAGGGAAAATAGAATGAGCCCATGCAAAATAAGAAAAACAAGCTAACAAACATCACACTAACAGGAATTTTTCTCCTTGTGATTTAGTATGGTTACATTTGTGAAAAGAAAGATTTCATAATCTAAGAAAACATAAACTAATTTCAAGAGTAGATGGACCATTTAAAATCCTTAGAAAATTTAGAGAAAATGCTTACAAACTTGAACTTTCAGAACCATATGGTGGTTTTTTTTAGGACATTTAATGTTGGTGATTTATCTCATTACTTTAGTGGTGTCAATTGGAGGAAAAAATCTTCTTAATTTGGGTAGAATGATGCAGGAGCACCCATAGATCCTCAGGAGGCTAGTGATTTGGCATGCTTGATTTTGGAACCGATCACATTATATGTCTTTGATAGTAATAATATGACTAAATTTAATAATGTTACTTTAAGTCATTCTTGTAGGTATGTTACATATTTATAGGAAGAAGATCAAGCCATTTAAGAAGTCGGGATACATAAGATTTCTTGTGTTATAAGCTATTACAAAGGGAGCTATTGTGCATAAAAGTTAACTCTACAAGTCAAGAGGCCTAATCAACATTTCAAGTCAACATCATTGTTTTGATTAAAACTCTTGTTAGTTGTTTTCATGTACTAATTAGCTTTTTTTTTTGTAATAGTCTTTGTTGAATCATATATTATATAAGATATAATTACATTGTTAATACTAGTTTATGTGCTAATTAGCCATTTATGTGTCTTGTGGCTAAATTAGTGTGCTAGTTAGCAATATAAGACTCCTATATAAGCATGGTGTCTACAACCTAATAACCGTACCGAAGAAACTTGGAGTAATCTTAAATAGAGTGGCATTCAAAGGTTGAATTCTTGTTGACTTCTTTATCAATTCTTGCTTGAATATATCGTTCCTTCTTCTCCTATAAGAAGCCATCGATCCTCTCTTCTTCTACAATCATAGGAAACTTCAATTCTTTTAGAAGATTTGTGTCAGATTCTATAAGAACCGCCATGACTGATTTGATAGAAAATTCCCCACTTTTAATGAAGCTCCAAGATATTGCATCTTCTACTTTCGGATTAACACTTGCCTTCTAAATCGTATCCGGCAGGTGTTTTGCCATTTCTAGTTCCCATTTGTATAGTCGTATTCGCCATCATAGATGCCATTTCCATTCCCGGTTGGAACATGCTCCAAGTTAGTTCACCTCTTAACTTTCTTATTCTACTTTAGTAACGACCTCTTAGTTATTCTATTTGAGTGGTATCGATACCTTTTTATTCCGTTCCTCATTCCATGCGCAATTTTCATTCCCCCAATCGGACCATCTGAATTATTCAATTTGAGTGGTATACTTGCCTTTGTAGTAAGTTTCTTTTTATTAAGGGTTGATCTTACAATGTAATGAAATTGTTGGCTTTTGATCAAATATTGCACTAATTTTCAAATGCGTCGGTTAGTACGCTTGCCAAGGACCTCGAACTGCCCAACGCTAAATGGTAAAATATATTCCACCGAGGTACACCAAAATAGAGAGACACATAAAAAATAATAATAAAACACTATGTAGTACACCACACTAATTCGTCGAAGCTGTCGGTATTCTACATCTCTACCTCTTCTCACTATGATCCTATCTGGTTGACATCGCCGAGCTACCATCGCTACCCTTAGTCCCTCACTTCCATCAGTCGGTGCAACCACTCCATGTCAGCGGCTTCTCTTCTCTTGCTGCTCGTCCACTTCTGTCACCACGTGCTCATGGCATTCTGTCTACTACTTCTAGCTTTTTTCTTCTCCATGCAACGCATGTTTTCCCACTCATATTTGGTTTTCGCCAACACCAAACCTTGACTCAGTGGCCATTGACCACTAACTACTTCGAGCTAAGATCTGAGGATGTACATGGTTTAATTTTTTGTTTTCCACTTAAGATTTTGCATCATTGCTTTTATTCGATGCTTACTCTTCTTTTATTTTCTTTTTTTAATTTAATGTTTCTTTTATAGTGATTCTGAACATTGCTATCTACTTTTGTTTGGTACCTTAGAGTATATCAGCTCTTCTTTGGTTAATTGGAATGAAAAATGCTTAGATAACAATGAGGTTCACAGATTTTGATATGTAAATGGCATGCCAACATAATCGATTTGAAATTTCTTTTTAGAAGGATATTTCGTTTGAATTGATATACTAGGTTTGAATACAATGCATAATTGGTGATATTCTAAGCTTATTCAAAGCAATGTTTATCCTCTAAGACTTTCACGACTATCATTTCTATCCTTCAAGAACGAAATGTCTATCCTTTGTAACTATGATGTCTACCAAAATTAAAGGTTAAAATGATGTTTATCCTCTGCAACCATTGTGTGTGTCCTACAAGATCATAATGTCTATCCTACCTAAAAGTTTTATGTAGTTTGTGGAAATAGGAAGGACACCATTTTATTTTATTTTCAATTTTTTGATATGTTATATGAGAATAAAGTATGTAGGAAAAAAAAGAGGTTTGTAAATAACATATCATCTTGTGATAAAAAATTTGAAAGTTAATCGATTTTGAAATAATTGAACTCATTTGGTCTTAATAGGTTTTAATAAGAGAATACATCTTAGAGTTAAAAAAAACATAGATACCAACAAAGTGAAGCATGAATATCAAATTATAAGAGAATACACCACAAAGTAATTACAAAAATCAACTAAATATTATGGGAGAATAGACACCGAGTAACAAAGCATAGACATAAGGAAAGTATATATATATATATATATATAAATTTATTATAAGAAAAAAATATCGCTTCTAATTAAAAGTTTAAATACACATTATCCCAAAGAGAAAAACATTAATTTAAAGTAAGATAAGCACCAAACCAAATTACAATAAACATCAACCCAAAATGAAAATATCAATCTTAAAATACTACAAGTTTGTAAGTCTCGAGCAAACAAACAATAATTATATTTCCGATCTTTGAGTCTTGGACCACTAATTTACTATATATATAAATCTTCTTTTACCTATAAATAATTGGTAGAAGGCGGAGAAGGAGTACAAGCTTGAAAATCATTTTAAAAGTCATGTTGCATATTTGAAAGAAATTTTTATTTAAAACAAAAATTTTGAGAATTAAAAATAAAAATCAAAAGTTACATATTCATTTTTCTTCTATTTAGCACACCGAAAGCACCTTGGATGATGCATCTGAATATAAGTGTGCGCCAGTCTTAAATTGGACTGAATGAATTCGGACCATACCAAAATCTAATTAAGGATGAAAATTTTTAAAGTTAGGATAGATGATTGGAGTAAAATTATCAGTCAAAAAATCAATTAGGATTGAAATTAATAAATTATATATTTTTTATATTAAAAATATATATTTTTTAGATAAAATATTAATAAAATTTTGAATCAAAATAAAAGATCGGACAAGTTGAGATCGAACCCAAAGACTAGATAAGTTGAAATCAAATTCAATAGGATCGAAATCGATTAAATTTAGAATCAAAATCCAAACCAAAAATTAAAATATTAATTAAATCTTAAACCGAAGTCCGAAATAATGAGTTAGACTAATTTAAAATTTTATCTTGAATCAATTTTTGAACACCCTTATCTTCGACCATTCGATATCCGTATTGAAGGATGAGATATTTAGCAATTGAGGTTGCGAAATAAGATCATCCGTGACGCAATGCCCTTTGTCACAGTATAAGAAAAAGAAAAGCTTGTAAGGATCTTACAATTTAAATATTACTTGCCGTCCTAATGGCTACCCGTACAAGTATAATTTTTTTGTCTCCCAGAATTTGTGAATGTTATCACCTTTAGCAGGTGCTCCGTCCAATAATGCCACACTGACACGGAGCGCTACTCGACTTTACGCCAAAGTAGTATAAGTCGGCTGCTCTGCAAGCTGGAGTCCCCAACAAGAAGTCATCCATAAATGGCAAGAACTCGGTCCTCTTTCGAACCCTCGATCCAGGTCGTACGATTCTGACAGTCAATTTGACTTGTGGACGTCAAATGCCCAATCCGTGTCCACCAAGCTAACACAAAGGGTCAAAAAACATCTCCAAGGCAAACAAAACTTGCTTTGTATATCATGTTTCACATGAAACTTCGTTTCCTTTAGTCTTTGACATCCCTGATTTCATGCGGAATGGAAGGCCCCAATTCAAACTATCATTACGCAATGGATGACAGTTAAAGCAGCACTTTACTACGTAAGGCTTGGATCCAAAGATTATCCTATCACCTAATTAAGGTTGTTCATGTTATCTGATATCTGCTTATTTGATCAGATATCCGAAGCGATCCGATTTTTTTTTCAAATCAAATATCCGATCCGGTCAACGAAAAGTCAAACAAACCAAATATCTGATCCGACAAATACAAATAATATCCGATCCGAAGAAAAATATTTATACATTTTTTTATAATTTTTTATTTTATATATAATTGTATATAAATAAATTTATATGTGTCTGTGTATAATTTTTATTTACTTTATTTATTATTTGAGGAAAATTTTAATTTAATTTAATTGAAATTATATTTTTAATACAATCTCTTTTTAGATATTTATAAAAATAAAAATACTCTGCATACCGATAGACTCCATCCACTCCTTTCTTATTTTAGCTTTAACATTGGATATTTGTTGAGTAAATCGGATATTTGCTAAGCGAATCGGATATTTGCTCAGCATTCGCTCAACAAATCGGATAATATGAAATATATTTGTCATTTGGTAATTTTTTTATATTTGAAATTGTATTCGGATAATATCGGTTATATTTGATATCTGATGATATCCGATCCGAAAATTCAAATATCCGATATTCTGGATATTCGAAGTTTCAAATCAAATATCAAATATCATTTTTAGATATCCGAAATTTCAAATATCCGACAATCAAATATCCGAAATATCGGATATTTGAACCGTGAATAGCCCTACAACTAATAAAACAAACGGTTATGCTAATAATAATTAGTTCTTTATTTGGTATAGTAGAAAGGGTTTTTGTTTTTCTTTAAGAGATTTCGGATTTTAAATCACACCGCTTTCGATATATATCTCAAGTGTAAAAGAACATATGGGCCTCTTAAGATAAAATAGTTGCATTGAGTTCGATTTCTGTCATTGATTAAAGTTAGAACACGTGTTCCGTGTACTTCTATTATCTTGTGAGATGAGATTATACTAATGATAATATTTAAGGCTTCTAATGGATATATATATATATATATTAGTATTTAAAATAGTATAAATTTAAAATGTAAGTTAAATATACAAGTGGTCCATATTAAATCGCAAATACTTTCATTCTTTATTTATTAACAATTGTCTATTGGGCCATTGTTAGCATTTTTTCTAAAACAAAATACTCATCCTATATGCTAGCATTTCTAAGTATTCATTATATTAATCAAACATATTTATAACAAGTTGAAATAAGAAAATTATTGACTTTAAACACCTAAATGTAATTATCAAATCAATTGAATTAAAGAACTAAATTTTTTTTTTAAAAACAGTAAGTTACGAAATAGAGTCTACAATGGAGATTTTCAGGAATGGGAATTTTTATAATCTTACTAAAGCCACTATTTTTAACATGGGACAAGACTAGAGGTGACAAATTGGTCAAATTGAAATGGCGTATGCTATGCACCTGGGTTGAGTTTGGTTTGAGTATCCTTCATATTTTGGTCCAATTCAAGTAATAGTGATTCAGAATAGGTTCGTGTTGAATTGAGTCATTTCAAACAATAAGAATATCGGGTTGGGTTTAGAACTAACATATCAAGGGTTTTTTTTCATGTTCGTATTTGGTTTAAGTCTACACACTCCTAATTGATTCAGGTTTATTCGATTCTATACACTCTAAGTTGTATCAGGTTTGGATCAGGTTAATTCTATTCAGAATTTGTATTGACATTATTAATGTAATATAATGAATAAATTGAATTTTGTGATTTATTATTATTAGTACCATACTTATTATAGCAATTTTATCATAATATATGTAATGATATAAAAAATTGTGATCATTAAATATGTATTATTATTATTATTATTATTATTATTAGTAGTAGTAGTAGTAGTAGTAGTAGTAGCAACAGCAGCAATAGTACTACTACTACTACTACTACTAGTATTATAGTTATTGTTATAAATGCCATTATAAATATAATTATATACATAATTATAATGATTTATATGAACGTTATAATAATAATTATTATTATTATTATTATCACTTTTGGAAATATAATAATCATTATTATTATTATTATAAATACAAATATATATATATATATATATAATAATAATTATTATTATTATTATTATTATTGTAGAAGTTTCTATGATCTATGCTAATATGATATTGAAATAAAGTAAGGAGAATATAATCTTACTAGTTTTGTTTTATTTGTTGTTATATGGGTTGCATATTATTAGTATTACATAAAATTTTATTAAAAAGAGAATTTAGCGATGTTTATGTAGCAATTTATATGAGGTAAAATATTAGCTTTGTGGATGAAAATATTAGGGCATCCGTTGTGTTTAAGCTTGGTCACTTTGAGTTGGGTTAGTTTAGGTTGGGTAACAGAGAGTCGAATTACTATCAGATTTCTATTCGGGTATAAGTCATGTTCTTTTCATGGGTTATTTTGGTTTGGGCCATTTGGATATGGGTTATTATTGGGAAAAATTTGAGTCAATCTCGAATTATTTTGGTTTGAGATCAGATTTAAAGTTTTGTGTCCAAATTGAATTTTGGATCAAATCGACTCAATTTTAGCATGTTTAAACAACACCAGTTAATCCAACTAGCCTAATAGTATACCAATCATGTGTTTGATATTAAAAAATTCAATATATATAACCATTAAACTACTTAGAAAAAACTAGGTCAAACTCATTGGTCATTAGTGAGGCCAAGTAGTTGGAGCACTTGTCTGAGCAATGATCAAAGAGTTGATCTTATGATCATTTGTTGCATTACTAACACCAAAATTAAATTATAACTTGTAACATTTATTTTATATATTTGTATTAGTTTTAACTATAATTATAAAAATCAACCAAGTTAGGATCATATTGATTCAACCGTTACCGGATATTCTATCCTAGTCAATTTTTGATCCATGTCTAAAGACACTAGTTAGAGTACGTAGAAGTACAACATTATTGGAGGATGGAGCATGATCAACTAAGGTTCGGTAGGACTTATGCTATTTTTTTCCTCACATTATTATGAGATCAAATGTTATTAGTTGCGATTAGATGATAGTAATTCCAATTATTATTATTATTATTATTATTATTATTATTATTATTATTATTATTATTATTACTACTACTACTACTACTACTACTACTACTACTACTACTACTACTACTACTACTATTAAAAATACTATTATCTATAATAATTATATACAATAATATTTATCATAATAATTTTATTATTAATAAAAATAAAAAACAACTGAGTAAAAAATAAAGATATACTACTACTTCTATTGCTGCTATTACCATTCATAATATTTAAGTATAAAAATTTTATTATTGCCTTTAATATTTTTATATTATTTATAATAATATTATAACCATTTATAATGATAAAAACTAAAAATAATAATGTTCAAATATTATTATTATTATTATTATTATTATTATTATTATTTATAATAATAAAAATAATAATATAGATAATAGTCATAATAATATTAATATTAAACATAAAATTATAATAGCATTAATAATAATATTTTCATTATAATTTGTAATATTTATATAATAATAATACTTGTAATATCTATAATACAATTATTATGATATTATTATTATTTATATTAACAGAAATAAAATTATATTATTATTAAAGTTATAGATACTATTATTAGAAATATTATTATATTATAATACTAATATTTATGATCATAATTATAATTATTTAATAAAAAAATATTATAATGAATATTATAATATTAATAGAATAATAATAATATGATTATTCTAATAGTAATTATTATTATACATAAAACTATAATTATTAATATATTAATATAATCATCCTAATTTAAAATAATTATTATAATAATATTAAGTAGAATCATTATTATCAGTATTATTAACTATAATAAAAAATAATTATCATTGGCATTTTCATTGCCATTATTAATATTATTTATGTTATTATTTTATATTAAACAAGTTCTCATCATATTAGATTGAATCAAATTTGATCTTATAACCATTAATCAATTCTTATTATTTATTTGTATCCCTAACTCAATAGTGTTGTTACCTTACTCAGTAGGTAGCGTGTTAACCATCCTTTTCATGAGTGTTACTCATTCCCATGACTAGATAACTCGTATACTTTGGTGCAGGTCTTTGAGGACCACTCAGATGATTTCGCGGCCTTTGATGCATTGCATGGGGAAGAGTGACTTTTCCTTTACTGAGTATATAGGCAAAGAGTTATGTTATTCAGATGACATTTTAACCCAGGTACCTTTTGGATTCTTTGATCCATGGTATGCTTTTTTTTGTATTCTATTATTGTATTCCGAAGTTAATCTTCAAATGCATATTTGTATTTATAAAGTTTCTCTCATTTTGAGTTACTCTATGTTTACTTTAATGGTTTTAGCCTTGTGATTGATGTGAGGATGGTATAGTAAACCAAACTTGCACTAATTATAGTAGTTACACCCAATATTTTTCTTATAATCTTCTGCTATAAAATGAATTTTTTTAGTAGTAAAATTTAGGATGTTATAAGGCCGAGTACACACCACAGCATACATGATACAACTAAAAACATTTGAATATGAAATAGCCATCATGAATTCCTCTTCCTCTTTAGATTTGGGACAATCCAAAGTAGATAATATAAAATGAGTAGCCAATGGAGTGCTCACAGTCTTGGCATCTATCATATGAAACCTCTCCCGCACCTTGTTCACTTTGGACTCTTGTGACAAGTATAAAAGATTCTATTCACAGTTTCTAATGATCTCCATGCCAAGGATAATTTATATCAAACTCACTCTTCAACATGGCCTTCAACTTATCAACATTAATCATATATTTTATTGCCACAAGCCTTTCATCAACATATAGAAAAATATACACAAAAGAGCCAACCTCCATCTCCTTAAAGTACACACATCCATTATACTCACTCCTAGAGAAACCATGTTCATGCATAAACTAATAAAATTATTTATACCACTTCTAGGAGACTAATTCAAACCATATAGTAACCTCTTCAATAGGCACACATGTTCACGCATCCCTTCAACCACAAACCCATTAGGCTGTCGCATGTAAATGTCCTCCTCAAGCTCACCATGCAAAAATGCAATTTTAACATCCAATTGCTCCAACTCAAAATCATGCATAGCAACAAGCACAAGCAAGGTACGAAAAGAAGTATATATAACCAAGTGAGAAAATAACTCGTTATAGTCCATGCCTGGACTTTGATTGAATCCACGTGCAACTAAATGAGCCTTATACCTTGGTCTCTCCACCCCTAGAGCTCCATATTTAAACTTATACACCTATTGCAATCAATAATCTTTTTTTTCCTAGGTAACTTCACAAGGTCCCATGTCTGATTCTTCAATAAGGACTCTATCTCCTCCTCCATAGTAACACACCACTCAGAAGAATCGGTACTCTCAATAACCTATGAGAATAATGTTGGCTCATGCATATCAATAACAGTCTCTACACTAGATAAAGCGTAGCTAGCTAATTTTTCATAATCATACCTTACCAGATGATTGACAATCCTCCGTACTCTACCTAGAACAACCCGCTTTTATCCACCTGCTACCTAGATCCACCCACTTTAGAAATAGTGGGCCAATGAGAAGGGTCTCTATCATCCAATGCAACCTCAACCTCCACTTGGCTCAAAGTGCTATCTTGCTCCACCTTTTAGGAGACATGATCACAAGACTCAGTTTTCTAGAGGAACATAGACTCATTAAATGTAACATCCCTATTGGTCAAGAATTTAGATATAGCTAGGTCCCATAACCTATACCCCTTTATTCCAGATGTAAAGTCAATAAAGATACGCTTCTTAGGTCTAGGATCAAGTTTACCACCATTCACATAAGCATAAGTAGGGAAACCAAAGACATGAAAGTCATAGTAATCAGCTAGCTTGCTAGACCACAAATCCTTAGGTGTCTTCAAATCAATGGATCTATTTGGTAACTAGCTCACTAGGTATGCTGCCATGTGAATCGCCTCAGCCAAAAAATCTTTACCTAGTTGTCTCTATGATAACATGCATCGAGCATTATTCGATTTCCCATAAAGACAACTTCACCCTAAGTCACCTAGAATGTTTGAAACTAACTCTAGTTGGGACATATATGATAAGAATAAATAAAATCCAAGATTCATCTATCATTGATCTTGTTTTGTCTGTCAATAGCATTCAACACATCTCCATCACTATCATTATGGGCAGCTACATCATCATCCTTTATACCTGAGTTACCAAACATAGCACCAAGCTTCCTGTTAGGTTAAAACTTTCTAACATGCCCCTTCTTGTGAAACCCATAGCATATCATCAAACCCCTGCTCCAGTGTCCTCCCTCTAGCTATAAATCCCTCACTATGTGAGTTGTTGGAAGTACCGTTGTCAGTCAACTAACTATCAATCAAATCCTATTGTAGTAGGACGGATTTCACATCCTTATGGACTAACTCATCCTTCCCATATAAAATATTGTCATGAAAATGCTTAAAACTTGCAAGCAAAGAACATAAAAATATAATAGTCAAATCTTCATCATCTAATTTAACATCCATATTATGCAAATTCATACCTATAGAGTCAAATTCATCCTAATGACTTTTTAAAGATTGATCGTCACCTAATTTTAGTTCATGAAGCCGACTCTTCAATAGTATCTGATTTGCTACTGATATCAATATATAATGACTCAAGTTTCAACCACTAGGCAGTTATTGTAGATTCATTTGCCAATTCCCACAATACCTCATTCGACAAATACAATTTATGATAGAGAGGGCCTTCAAATTTACTTCTTCAAATCTCTCATTCATCATCTATTTCGCTTCTTTGAATGATTAGATAATGATTTCTCCAATCCATTCTTAATTAGAATGTCCCCCATCTTTAATTTCCATAATCTTAAATTGATGGATCAATTAAACTTTCCAATATTGAACACTGTACCCATATCGATTACCAGATCTCTTCAACAACATATCTTTAATACCAAATTGTTGCGTAATTAGTCTAGATTTAAAGGATCCAAACCAAATCAAAAATAACAAGATTGTGAATAATTTAGGATTCAATCACAAAACATAACAATTGAGGAAAAAATAGAGATTTTATTTGTGCTCTTGTGTAATTACATGATGATTAAACAAATTAATCAATCAATTACACAAACCTATAATTCTCTTTGAATGAAGAATTCTATGGAGAAGATGAAGTTAGTTCTCATGACTCATATGGTTTCATTATGTCCCCTTTTATAGAAGATAAAATCCTACGAGGCAAAACAATGTATTTTTAAAATAAATAAAAAATATGGTCCATATTTGGAAATATGTGACCCCCATGTTCATTTCCTTAATCTCAATTTTTTTCCAAAATACATCAAAGTTTTCAGTGAGATTTGTAGTCCATGTTATTAAACATAGCCCTCATTTTTATCATATAATTCACATTCAACACTTACACGAACCAACATAATGTTATGTTGTGCTTCAAATACTTAATCAAAACTCACAATTCTCTACCTTGATCCAGTATTTGTGATTTATGGCATGTAAAGACATCTATAAAAAAAAACTTGTCCAAACAAAGGGTTTCATGGCCTATGAACACCAATGAAGTCAAAGAAATACTTGAACTTACCCACGGTTAGTGGCTTCAATACCATATTAATAGGATTATCCAAAGTACCTAATTTCACCAACATAACTTTGTTTGCAGCAACACTACCCATGATAAAGTGATACCTAATGTTAATGTGCTTCGTTTGACTAGAGCACTATGGCTAAACAAATAACACTCTGGCTATCACCACAATTGACTAGAGCACCATGAACAAACTCCAACTCTCATACTAAACCACCAAGCCGCAAGGCTATGTATCTCTTTGTCTAAGACAAAAGCTTATAATGTTGCTAGTGAAATATATGGTTTTTTAATAGTGAAGAAAGGTAGGAAGCATGACGAAAACACTCTCTTCATTGATAATCAAAATGCTATATAACATGCTAAAAAATAAAGTAATGTCCTCGTGAACTAAGCATATTTGAAGAGGATATAACTTCATTCATAGTTTAGTTGAAGTTGAAATTATGATTTTATAAAATATGTGGAGGTTAAAGAATCATGTTGATGTGTCAAATAAGCTTGTTGAAAATGGAAAACTAAGGTTGTGAATGACTTCAACTATTTCATTTTATTAGCATTAGTGTGACAGCTAATATACATTAAAGGTTGATTGATTATTGATATCATATTTTATAAGTCTCAAAGTTGGGCATATGATGAAGCATGATAAATTAGTTTTTATTTAGAGGTAGTCCTTTTCAACTCATTTTATTTAAACTTATTATATTAGATTTTATATTAGTATTTAAGTTGCGATTAACAAAAATAGAGAGAGTGAATGGGAGATAGTTGAATTAAATTCCTAACCTTATAGGTTCTAGGTAAAACCTAGTTTCCTAACCATAAACCCAAAAAAAATGATTTTTTCTATATTATTGAATTCTTTATCCTTAAATCATATATTTTTTATTCTTGACTTCTTATTTTCTAATTTTGTTTCCTATTGTTTGTGTCATTTAAGATCCAAACACATGCTTGATCCTTGTTTGAGGTCATCACAGTTTTAAAGATTGCATGTTAGTAAAACATAACTCTTATCAAAATTATGTTCCTCACTAAGTTTTGCATTCTAAAATTTCAAATCAACAAAAATCCACCAAACTAACTCAATAATCAATACACCACCAAATTACCTATTATAACTATTTATACTCAAGTAATAATAATAGAGTAATAATAGCACAACACAAGATCTGGTATAAGTTTTGTGAGTGGTATACGGACTTTTAGGTGTATGTAATCTCATGTTAACTGACATGGAACCAATAATTGACTCTAGCAGACTCACTTAAAGTTGTTTTGAGGAAAATAGATATAAGAGGTAGTAGAGTATAATTATTAGTAAAAATAATCATCTTAATTTTTTATAACAATAGAAAACCCAAATTTTCTATATTTTTCATTTTTCCTAAATAGTTTAACTGGATTATAAAAATTTTCCTTTTTATTTGTTATATATAAAAAAAATTATATTCTTGTGATTCACCTTTTTAATTAATTATTGCGCTCATTAAACATCATCCTAATTAATTACTATATATATAATATACATAATGATAATTTTGATAATTGTAATTATTAATATCCCAATTAATTACTTTATTAATTTTCCAAGTAAAAAAGTTAAATTTAAAATGTTAAATTCCTTAATAACTATTTTATAATTGATAAATATATAAAATTAATTATATTAGGTTATTAATTATATATATCTGGATACTAATTTTGACGTATTGATATAAAAATTAAGGTAAACTATATAAAATTACTTGCGCAATGTATAAGATCATATAGTAGAAGTATGATTCAATTCTTGCAATTGATCTACCAAATCTTGTGCCATAGTCATTATCCCCACTAAGAGGTTCTAAAATTAATGGACATTCATATGATTTGCTAATCATACACACTATAAAATTGTATTACCTATCTAAAATTCTATAATAAAAAGTAAATTTAGATGTTAAACTTTCAATATAGTTTATAATAAATTACCTAAATCACAACTTAGGATAACTATAATAATATAAATGATTATTTCAAAATATATTGAAATATATGGCAACAATTTAATAAGATAAATACTTTGAATTTTTAGACAATAAATGTTTGCATGAGATTAGTCCTTAGTAATGTTAGGATGACCAACATTTCATATGCAATCATATTAAGCACCATATATACAATAAAGATGCATGGTAGTGATACTTGTAATATAACATCAATGTCATTATGTATTAAGTCGTAAGGGAGGAATCATATTCACATGACTCATCATTAAGATGCTTAAGAAAGGCATAAACCATGAAATTCTCTTCCATAACCTCCTATTTACCTAGCAATGGTTCCCAATATGACATCCTTTAATCTTATACATTATACCCTAACAGTTCGATAACATTCTCCCAAAGTTAAGATAAAGCGATTATATCATTACTTCCTTATATATTAAACACTGTCCCATAAAAGTGATCCAAAATTTAACAATTTCTAAGATAAAGGGAGTCCAACATCACCTTTTTTCATCTTAAACATTATCCCCATGATAACTCCTCAAATCTTAACTAGTGTTAGGATAAAAGATACATTAATTCATTACATATTACACATTTTTCCTATGATAATTCAGCAATGCACAACCAATGTAAGAAAAAAAACTATATACATATGATATGTTACACTACAATACTCAAGAATTGTTCGAACATCTCAAATTTGAAACATATTGTAGTTAGTTAGTGTGTGTGTGTGTGTGTGTCTCCTTGTATAGCATTGATATTTGCAAAGTCACTGATCATCTTATAGTAGACTGGATCACTAACAGTGAAAAGTGGGAGAAGGTGGAGGTCAGAAAAGGACTACATAAAGGGAAGTTTGAACTAGTTAGTGCATGATAAATCATCAATTCACTTTCCTAGGACAACTTTCTTTTTAGGAAAGGATTTGATCCAGCATTGTTAGTCATCTATAGTCTGAAAAAAATAATTGGAGTGAGCGGATGCATAAGTGGTCCTTACTAAACTAGATGTAGAGAGAATAGGTACCCCAATGTATGAGGAAGGAGCGGGAGGAGTAATGATCCTAGAAGGAGGTAGAGATGGGTGTCTAACTTCTTCATAATAAGTAGAAGATGGTGAGGAGGCCAAAGATGGAGAGTGGTGAGGTGAAGCATGGGTTCCTCAATGTGATTTATCATTTGAGCCAAATGACTTAATTGGGTACGATCTTGTTTAGGGGGAAGAATAGCAGCACCCACATGAATGGTATTGGAGGTAGTTATTTTTCTTTTAGTCATTACACCACAACAAGAAGAATTTGAAATTATAGTGAGTAGGTGAGAAACAAGGCTATTCAAGAGTGAGTATTTTCACAATTGATGAGAACAAAGGAGAATAATGCACCTTTGGTTTGAAATTGTTTGAGGAAGAATAAATACAACCTTGATTTATTCTTAAGGTGAGTTTATTGTAAGTAAATTAGGCAAATGAAAATTTTGAGGTTTTGGTGATGTTACCCAGATTCAAGTGAGTGAGAGTGAAATCGATGGAGATTGCAGTTGAGAAATGATTTTGTATCTTTTGATGAAGATTTAATTGATATTAATGAGAGAGAGGGAAGTGGAAAAGTGGAGTCGATAGGTTTAGGAAATCTAGGGTCGAGGGTTTGGTTGAAGAGGTGAGAGCCTACTTATATGCCAAATGAACCAGTCAACTGATTTAAGTCTATCAGTCGATTGTTCATGATACCGATTGACTCGTATTGGTCATTTAATAGACTGGTGCCAATTAGGTTAGGCATAAAACAGTAGCGATTTTGCCTCTCTGGTTTATACTAATCGATCGATTGGACCACTAAACACATTGATTGGGTTGTTGACCTGTCGACTAGTTCACCTAATCAAGTCACATTTTTAGTTTTTCATATCCTCTTTGATTGAGAGCCATAATCTCATTTTTTCCATAAATATATCATATTAATCAATGGTTATATAAGTCATGTGTTTGAATTAACTTTATGCAATCTTTGGCCAAGTGATTATGATTTTGATTACTTTGATAATTAATCCTTACTTTTTTAGAATTTTCTCATTGTTGGGAGAGAGATAATTTAAATCATAGAAATGTCATTTCAAGTTCTCTCTTAAATTTTTGAATCTTTCTTCATTTAATGGATCAGTAAAGATATATCCCTATTGATGTAATGTATCTAAAAATTCTACACTTATATCATTTTTTTTCAACATGATCTCTTATAAAGTGATGCCTTATTTCCATATGTTTAAACTTAGAGTGTTGAACGTGGTTTTTAGTGAGACATATAGCACTAGTGTTGACACATATAATTGAATTTTTTTTAAGTTTAAGTCCATAGTCACTTAGTTAATGTCTCATCCATATTATTTTTGCACAACAAGCACTAGCTACTATCTATTTTTCTTTAGCTGTATAAAGTGTCACACTAGATTATTTCTTGCTATGCCAAGTAACTAGAGTTTCTCTAAGAAATTGATAGTTACCCAAAGTAATTTCTCTTTCAACTTTATATCCCACAAAATCATCATCAGAATATCCCACTAAATCTAGAAGAGAACCACTAAGGTAAAACAAGCCTAGGTTATGTGTGCCAATTAGATACCTAAGGATTCTCTTGACTATGGTCATGTGAGACTACTTGGGATTACATTATCCTAGCACATAATCATACACTAAACATGATAAGGTCTAGATTTTATAAGGTAAATAAGTGATCCAATTATAAATCAATATCACTTTTGATAAACTCGTTTACCTTTGTCATTCATCTCAAGCTTTGTGGTAGTGGTCATGGGTGTACTACAAGGTTTTATCTCATTTATTCCAAACTTTTTGAGTATTTATTTATTGTAATTTTATAAGGTGACAAATATTCCTTCCTTTGATTGCTTGACTTAAAGTTTGAGGAAGTAGGTAAGCTCATCTACTATGCTCATTTCAAATCACTATTCATCAAGGTAGAAAATTCATTGCATATGGAATCATTAATAGCACCGAATATTATGTCATCAACATATGTTTGTACAAGAAATAAGTCCCTTTTTGTTTTTCTTCTGAAAGATAGTTTGTATCAAGTTTTCCTCTTTTAAAATCATATTCCAACAGAAATTTACTCAACCTTTCGTACCAAGCTCTAGAAGCTTATTTTAAACTATAAAGTACCTTGTTGAGTCTGTAAGCATTGTTAGGTTTTGATTCATTTTCAAAAAAGGATGGTTCCTTACCACACATGTCTTCTTCAATAAAACCAGTAAGGAAATTACTTTTGACATCCATTTGATATAATGTAAAGTACATGCATTATGCAAATGCAAGAAGCATACGTATAGCCTCGAGTCTAACTACGGGACAAAGGTTTCTTCAAAATCAATGTTTTCCTCTTGGTTGTATCATTTGGCAACTAATTAGGCTTTTTTTCTAACCACAATGCTACACTCATCTAGCTTATTTCTAAATATCCTTTTAGTTCCAATGATAGGTCTCTTTGAGGCAATGGGAATAATTAGCAAACTTGATTTCTCTCAAATTTGTTAAGTTCATCTTGCATTGCCATCATCCAATTTTGATCATTCATGGCTTCTAAGTGAGACTTAGGTTCCATTTGAGATAAAAATGCTAAATAATTGTAAATTTTACCTCGTGAGGATCTTGATGCAACACCTCTCATTGGATCACCAATGATGAGTTCTTGAGGATGTCTATAGGCATATCTCCATGCTCTAGGAAGGTCCCCTCTTACTTCATTCTCTTATTAATAGATTATGGGATCTTCATCTCTCTATTCTTTTATGCTTTACTTGTCACCATTTTCCATAAAGCTCTCAACTTGGATGGAAATACCTACTTCTTCCTTTTGATTTTTCTGTACACTAGAGCAAGACTCATCAAAAGCAACATGTTTGGAATATTCAACAAACATTTTTCATTTGTTAAAAATAAAGTATGCTTTACTATGTTAAGACTACCCAATAAAAATACCTTTATCTTCTTTGGAATTAAACTTACCCAAATTACTTTTCCTATTGTTAAGGATAAATTATTTACAACTAAAAGTGCATAAATAACCCACATTTTATTTCTTACCTTTGTAGAGCTCATAGGGTGCCTTTTTCAAGATGGCTTGTATGAGTACTCTATTTATAACATAGTTTGCGAAGGCAATGGCTTCAGCCCAAAAGTAATGCAAAAGATTAGAGTCATGTAGCATGACTCTTCTGACCTCCTCCAAGGTTCTATTTTTCCTTTCCATGACACTATTTTGTTTTAGTGTAGTTGGTGCCAAGAAGTTGTGAGTAATATCATTTTTATCATAAAAATCCATGAAGATAGCATTCTCAAACTCCTTTCCATGATTGCTCCTTATAGAAAGGATCATAGTTCCCTTTTCTAATTGAAATTTTTTATCAAGCATAAGAAAACAGTTAAAAACATCATCTACAGTAAAAATAAATAATGTCCATGTATAATGTGAGTAATCATCTACAATGTCCAGTGCATATCTACAACTACCCATGATACGGGTCCTAGTAGGCCCGTATAGATCAATGTGTAATAATTCATGTGGTTAAGATGTGGTTACAATATTTTTAGGTTTGAAGGTAACCTTATGTTTTTTTTTCTTATTTACAAGCAATATATAATTGGTCTTTAGCAAAGTTCAACTTTTGAAGACCGCGTACTAGTTATTTTATAGCAAGTTTGTTTAATACTTTCATGCTACCATATGCAATGTGTTTATGCCATAACCTTGCATCGTTGATTCATTGTTAATTGCACTTAGACATGCAATATGCAATTTCATTGATTTAACATCAAGCATCTACACATTATAGATGCATGGGCATACAAAGAAAATGAATTTATCTACTCCATTTGAAATCATGCAATGTGAATTTGAAAAGTTTACTAGAAATACTTTATCACATATTTAGCTAATGCTATTTAAAGTATGCCTAAGTCCATAAACCAAATACACATTGTTTATGAAGGTTTTAGAGTTACCAATACTAATGCTACAAATACCGATGATCTTTCCTTTTGAGTTGTCTCCAAAGGTCACACTTCCACCATCATATAGAGTTAGCTTGGAGAACATGGTTTGATTACCCATCATGTGTCTTGAAAATCCATTGTCTAGGAACCATTTGTGGATTATTGTCTTTACTTTGAAATTTACCTACAATCATAAATGTCCTAGTTTAGGTCAACTTTCAATGGGTGTTTAAAGGGTTAGTGTTAAATTCATGTAGGATGGTCCCCTTAGGTATCCACACTTGCTTGAATTTTGGAATTTTTTATATATAAATTACATGATGAAGAAACATGACCAGATCTACCACACATATTGCACAAAATCACTTTCTAATGAGTGGAATTTGGTATTTTTTGGTATGCTTACACATTGTAGATTAGTTTCCACTTTTCCCATGCACGTTACAACTACTTAATGTAAGAGAATCATTCACTTGATGAGATTTAGACTCTCTTACAAAGAAATTTTTTAGTGTTTGTCATTTAATTACCTTCTTGTTTCCACATCCTAAGCCCTCACATTCCTTACAGTACTGTTGAGCACCTAACAACACATTTAAGCCTTCTTCTTCTTTATGAAGATATATGCAATCTTTACAAATTTATCACATTTGACTTGTAGATCGAATATTTTTTATTTAAAATGATCTATCTTAACCTTGTGATCACATCAAATAAATTCCTTGTATACATTAAATTTAGTAATTTTATTTGCTTGCTCAGTTTTGACAAGAAGCATGCAATATTCAAGATGAACGTTTTCATTTATGGCAAGAGTGTTTTGGTCATGTAAATGATTAAGGAGCTTCTTCGTTTTCTCTTTTCCCTTATTCTATCATTATCACATAATGAATGATACAAGATACATAACAAGTCATCAGATGAGCCATGAAAAAAAGGTTGATTATTCATAATGAATCATGGTGAATCGATTGTACCTCATCAATATCTTCTTCATCATCGAAGCTTGTGAACGAGGTAGAGGTTGATTATTCCTCTCCTATAGCCATGAAAAAAAATTTTGGCAACTTCTTCCTCTTCATTGAAGGGTTAACCTTCACTTTTGCCACAGGGATCCATGGCTTTCTTGGTCCTTACCTTCCTTTGGTGTTGCTTCTATTCCCTTTTTTGCTTGCCATTTATTTAACAATTTCATTTATATACTCATAGCAATCACAGATGACATGCCCGAATTTTCCATAATTTTGGAATTTGATCTTGTCTTCCTTGTTGGATTCTCTAGGTCTCCTTGTGTTGCTTGATAAAGGCCTTCCTATTATTCCATTTCTAATTCCTCTTGATCAGAGAAACATTTTAAATTGAGTGGTTATAAAAGCCACTTCTTCATTGTTCATGGGATGTCCCTGTTATCCTTCATCACCTTCTTTTTCACCCATTTCTTTAGCCACTTATTATTTTCTAAAGGAAGTGGAGGCCTTTAGTGGTAGAGACTTCTTCTTTCTTTCACCCAATCCATCTTCCAATTTTGATTTATGAACCATTACTTAAATCTCTAGCTTCTTCAATGGCGACCACCTTGGAAATCCATTCTTTTGTAAGACCTTGCAAGATATTTCTTACTTTCTCTTCTTTAGTGATTTTTCCCCCAAGGCCGAGAGATTGTTGATGATAGAGGTAAAGCAGTTGCTTAAGTTGTTGATGTTTTCACCTTACTTCATGCTAAAGAGTTCATACTCTCTAGTGTGAAGAGTAATTATTTAATCCTTCACTTGATTTGTCCCTTCATGGGTAAGGATGAGCTTATCCTATATTTCTTATGTAGTTGACCATAGTTGGATGCAGTGGTACTCCCTTTCATTGAGCCCACATTGAAGAATCATGATGGCTTTATCATTGAGAGTGAGCCTTATCTTTTCTACATTCATGATTCATCCCTTGTCTTTTCTACTAGTTTGCCATTGACCTCTTTAGTGATTTTGATTGTCCCTTTAGTGATATTAACGACATGTCATAGTCTTGTTATTTGATGAAGAACATCTTTTTGTTCTTCTAGTAGGCGAATTTCACACCATTGAAAGCCTTCATTTACACAAATGGCATCAATTATTCTTGTACATCTTTTTCACCTTGTATTGTTAAATATTTTAAGAGATTCCCTTGCTCTGATACCAATTGAAAACACCCTATAGGGGATGAATAGGTTTTTAAGGAATAGATATCACCAAATAAAAAAAATTACACACACTATAGAGTGGTCCAAGAGTAAATTACTCTTTATATCCACTACCAAAAGGTTTTCCCTTTTAGATTTTGAAAATTAATGTGTTTTTAGTGATGATCACTCTTATGTCAGTTTATGAGCCTTAAATTCTCTAAGACATGATTTATAATGTAAAATTTTTATCTTCTCTAGACTATCCACAACAATCTCTCAAGAATGATATTATCCAAAATAAAATAAATTTAGTAAGGTAATTGTGATTATAAATTATTCTAGCCAAGAATAAATGATATGAAAGTGTAGAACTTTAGATGAGATATAATATAGATATATGTAATAAGAGATATTACAATTTAGGAGAAATTATAGCTAATAGAAGTGAGCAAATAACACTTTTCTATAAAAATCAAAATATGAAAGCAAACTTTTCTACAAAAATTTTGAATGAGCAATTGAATGATGTGAGAGTAGATAGTTAATTACACAATAAATGTAGTTAAAAATTTATTGTAATAAATGTAAATGGACCTTATTTATAAGGTTTTCCCTCATCGGATAGTCATTAGATACAAAATATAAAAAATCTCTATCACCCAATGGGTAGAAAATTAGCATTTAATATTCACAAGTTAATCGGTTGTACAACCAGTCGATTAGTGGTTCAAACCAATGGAATATTTGTGTTCAAACTAGAAATAAAAATTTACCGTTGTGAAAACCAATTGATTGGTTTATTCAAAATAGTCGATTGTTTATGCATAGTGCACAGTTACTCTTATGAACATATATGAAGAGTGACATGGTATGGTAAGGCTAGTCAATCGGTTTGTTCAAACGAATCAATCAATTCAACGAAACTAGTTAATGAGTTTAAATAGAGATGAACTAGTTTTTATAGGAGTGCAATCCATGAATTAGTTTGTTAAACTAGTCAATCGATACCCTTAAACTAGTCAATCGGTTTGGCAAAACCAGTCAATGAGTTTAAACAAAGGCGAATGATTTTCTACAGGAGTGAAACCCATGGAATGGTTAGTCAAACCAATCGATCTATTTTCTATGCCCGTCAATATGTCTAAGTTCAACTCATTTTATACCTTTGATTAAATTGAACCAATATACTAGTCTTAAGACCAATGGACTGGTTCCGAGTGTAAGCAACCATTTAGTTTTAAAACACTTTTAAAGATTTTGGAAATCAAGATCAACCAGGAATTCTTATGAAATGAATTCAAATCAAGTGTTTAAAAATGTTTTAAAGAGTCTAGATCAAAATGTAAACTTTCTCAACTTAAATCTTTACACGGAACCTAAGAGTTAAGAAATATAATCCTTAACCTTCAAGTCTTGGTTATCTTTTTTACATTGTTCTCTTCTGCTTAAAAACTTGATTGCTTTTTCAAATTTTTACATTTGGAGAAATGCTTTGAGTGGGTATATTTAGATTTCTTTGTAAGTCAATTATAGTACATACACATTTAAACAAACACATTAGTTATCAAGATTCATTTATTATCATCAAAATAAGGGCATTGACATTGTTTGACCTATGAGGTTAAAAAGCACAAAGCTACATGTCAAAATCAAATACATAAAAGAAGTGCATAAAACAAATAAAAATAAAAAAAAAGCATAAAGATCACAAATCAAAATCATAACTACAATGTACATTAAAAATTAAATAATAAATTTTCATCTCAAAATAGTAGACAAATATGTTAATTTGTTGTGCTAGCTTGGAACTAAAATGAAAAAAAATGGAAGAGTCAGGTCCAAATGTCATACTTTCTACAAAATAGCTTGAAATTAAGATGAGAGGGGAAAAAAACTTTGTTGTTACATCAGTATTGAGATGTTGGGGTTTTTCACATTATCATTGCTAGCCTATTGGAGGCAGAATTTTAATCCTAATCCTAATCCTAATCTTAAAATCAAAAATTCTTTTTCCCTTTTCCCTTTATTTTCCTTTTTCTTTCTTTTTCTTTTCTTTATTCTTCTTTCTGCCTTGTGTGTCAAGTTATGCTCAGTCTAGCTCTCTTGCCCCTTTCTACTTTCCCATTTCAGAACAAGCACACCCCAAACCCTATACACCCACATCGCCCTAATATTTCCCTTTCCATCTAAGCACGTCAATCCTACACCCTACACCAACTTGCCTTGCACAATCCCTTGTAACCCATGCCCAACACCATGCTCTCTTATGCCTTTTCCACACCCTCACCTACACCCTTCCATGCCTAACCCAACTCCTTTTCCTGATTAGTTTTCCTTTCCCTCCCCTAGACATGCACATATATATACATGCATTCCCCTTCTCTTCCCTTTTCTTGTTTCCACTCCCGATTGACAAAACAACCCAATCGATCCCTTCTTCTCTCCCTCAAACCTGCTCTATTTTATTAACCCTTGTCACCCCACCAGCACCACTGTTCGACCATTCTTCTTCATCCTCATTACCCTACCATAATCGTTGCACCTCACCAAGTCCCCATCTAACTCTCTATAGTCGCCCCTCACTATAATCGAGCCCCTCCTTCCCCTACCTTGCTTGTCACTGTCATCGCTACCCAACACCACCACCCTTGTCACTAAAAATCACTGAGCCCATCACCACCCCAATCCACCAAGACATGATTTTGACCTCTTAAACTACCCATGCCGTAGCCGTGTCCTCCCTTCCTCGGCCCATGTCACCTTGTCCTCTCTTTAGAGAATCATTGTGTCCTCCGTCATGCCCCACCCTTTCATGAGCCTCCTACTTTTTCTGTTATCTCTATTTTTCCTCCCTCTTACTTGCCTTATTTTACCTTAGTTAATTTTCTATGTCTAACTTTATTATATTTTTGGCTTCTAGGTGATATTCCAGTGGCATTAGAGGAGGTGTTGTAAATGTTATGTGCTTAGATACCAGAGACACTTCGGTAAGGATACATGTCATAGCTAGGGTTGTTGTGTGAAATATGTGTATTTGTATATTATATCATGTTTGAAATTATTATATAGATAATGTTATTATGATGATGGTGTATATGTTGTATTATATGATGTATATGTGAGGAAGTTGAGAAAGCATTTGTTTATGCATATTATCGGTTGGCATGGAATAGGATACGTAGAATATATATATATATATATATATATATATATATATATATATATAATTGTGATTATGTATGTTTATGATGATATTATATATTGGAGGTTGAAAAATCATTTATATTGTGACTCGTAAGGTTTTTGTAGAAATATGGGTATTTTAGTTACCTCAATGGCAATTGGTCAATATGGGCTAAAATGGAATATTGGGTATATGAATATGATAATTGCTTCAAATTATGTTAAGTATATTATGTGGAATGTTCTAAGTGAATATAAATGGTTTAAGTCTAGTAAATGAGAAAAGTAGCTTGAAGTGTGAATAGTAATTCTAGAGGCAAAATTATTATCACATGTGTAAAATGTTAAAGTTTAACCTTAATTTTTGGGATATGTTGTTAATACTGGCATTTTAGGAATGAATATTAAATATGATGGTTATATGAGTCTTATAGAAAAAGTTATGATTTAATTGTGAAATTAGGGTTTTGTGGGGAAAGGTGAATAGTAATACTAAATGTAGGCTATTATCACATATGTAAGATATATGAGTTAAAGCTTTATTTTTGGATATGTTGTCAATAATAATATTTTAAGAATAGGAATTGAATTTGGTGATACAATGAGTACCATAGGAGAATTTATGCTTGACTTATGAAATTACTATTTTCTAGGGAGAATATGGTCTTTATCCTTAGGGAAATATATTGATATTCATGTGGTTGTGTTTTATGTGTTCAATGATTATGTTAAGATAGATTATGTGCCTTGAATATATACATGTGTGTATATATGATGATCTTGAGATATACCACCATGAATAAGATACTAATTAATTAAAGAGAAAGATTATGTGAGCTAATACTAAGGTGTTGTGGGTTCGTTTCATTGGATGATAATAGTAGATCAGGTGTGTTATTCCTTGAGATGTGCTTTAGACCAGTCTACTAGTTTAATAATAGTGGGGTTCCCGAGTTCCACGTAAACCATAATATGATCTTGAGATAAGAAATAATAAATAAGATATGAATAACTTAAAGTGACAAATTACATGAGTTAGGACCGAAGTGTTGTGTTCGTTACACCAGACGATAATATTAGCTTAGGAGTATTTTTTCCTAAGAGGTACTTTATGCCGTTCCATCGGTTCAAGAATAGTGGTTAGGAGTGTGTTGTCCTAATATATCTTGAATTCATTCCACGAGATCCTGAGAGGTGCTTTAGTCCATTTCACTGAATAAAGAATAGTGCAGTCCCTAAACTTAATGTAAATAAGAATGTGGATTATGATTGTATCTAATAATGAACTTTTGGAATCAGTATTATCTATCATCATATTATGTTAATCATTATGTCCACTTGTGTTTCTATATGGCTTATATAATATGTGTAACCTAGGTATGACTATATTGTCATCTTACTTAGTATGTACGTAGTGTACTGATTATCCTTTTCTTGGGTAATACTCATTCCCATGAGTAAAGGGCCCTGCTAAGTTTGTATAGGACTTTGAGGACCCCTTGGATGGTTATGCTACATATGATGCATTACTTGGGGAAGAGTGTTGATGTTTATCTTTGGAACTTGGGTCCTAAAGTCAAGGTGCTGCTACTCATCTTTGTTTTACCATGTTTTTGAGTGTTTAATTATTATTATTTTCCCTTGTATTCAATATAACGATAGCATGGTAAGGCAATCTTATGTCGAGTATGACGGTAACACCCAATTATGTTGTTTTATACACTTTTGCTTAAATAAAAAATTTCAATTGTAAATTTTAGGGTGTTATAATAGTACTCTTTACATTTATGTTTTTCATCATGGTGACACCATTCGATTAGTGTGCCCAAACCACTCGTCCAATTTCAATATGCAATTTGATTAAGGTCGTGTTTGGCACTGAAATCTCTTCTAAATTTTACAATATTTATACCCTTGGTATTTTTGCATTTCCACTTACTTTAAGATATGTGTGATTATTTTCAAAATTTTTGGAGTAGTATTTTAATTAGTTAGCTAAATTTTCTTAAGATTGTAAAAATTAATGGTGTTGGCTGAAATCTATAGAGGATCAATTGTAGGACCACGATCCCACCAATTCTACTTATTATACTTCAATTTTGTTGTGTTGCATATTCTATTTCCTATGATCAATCGGTACTTTTGAATTAAAGAATCATACGATCCTACAATTTGGATCATGATATTAATAATATTGAACACCTAGTTTTCTTTTAAAACCTTATTTTAACAAAGTATATATTTCTCATATAATGATTTGTTTCCCCTAAATTGATTGAAATTATTTATATGAAATTATGTTAAAAAAATATTCAAGAAAATATTTCTAACCAGGGAGCTAGTGGACTGGTTGTAACACGAACTAGTCCACTAGTACCTTGGCATTTATGTTTCTTATTTATGCGACACCGCTCAATTGGCGCACCCGAACTAGTCAGCTAGTTCTGCTAGAGACTTTGATTTAGGTCATGTCTAGCCATCCTTTGGGTTTGGGGCCGGAGTGCAGGATTATCCAGTGTAATAGAGAATTTCCTTGTCGAGATTTCATATTCAATAGCTTTCTTTAGTTCCCTCAAGTATATACCACTTTAGAATAAGCACAGTTTATTGTAAATAGTGATGCCAGTGTACCAAATATATATTCAATAAATCCAGTAGATTTGCGAGAACAACGAATGAGAACCTAGCTATAGTATATTCTTTTGAATGGAGCATATAGTTTTGAATAGCGAATATCATAATAAAAAAGACTACCTTAAATAGCTAGTTACAATATTATCATTGTGAAACTGTTGAGAACCTCACAGGTGCATTCTGGGTTGCTTAAATTTAGTGGTGGTTTGGTATGAAAGTAATATAGGTGAAAAAATCACCCCCCTTCATATTTTATGTATCTCGTATAATTTATTTAAAATTAAATATTTTTATTCTAAAGAATATTCATTTAGATCTTAACTTTATCTAAAATATATATATTATTAAAAATATATTTATTATTATTAAATACTTAATATAAAAATATAAAATATAGAAAAAAAAATTCCACCCCTATTATCCACTTAGCAAACAAGCTATAAATAATTAAATACCACCGTATACAGGCTCTTATGGATTATTAATCCACCTATTGTTTAGCTGATTAATTTTAGGATCGGATCTCCTCGGAACTTATGTGTTGTGCAAGACTTCCTCTTTTACGGGAAAGGCTTAGATCCGATATCAAATATATATAATCCAATTCAAAGATGGGATTAAGAAGATTCCGATAAGGTTTTTTTCTACATTCAAATTAATTGCAACAGATTTATTTACTATTAAGGTGCGGCCAAATCTGATCAAAATTCTTAAGAAGGATACGCAGCAATGGATTAGATGCGGAGAGTCAAGTCAGGAAAGCTGGTACCTACTACTGCTACTTGTATTCCTCGTTTCTTCCTCACGTGCTCTTGGGGGACGCTCGCAGTCACACAGGGATTCAATACTGATACGTAACTGCGTGAGAGGAATTCGGGACTGACCGACCAAGAATCATTGTTCGTACGTCGTCTGATGAAGTGTTTAGTCTTCTCGCAGCCATCTTGATCCCCCTCACTATGCTGAAAGTGTAGCTTCCACGCACCTCCCCTCCTCCCTCCCACCCCCATCCCCACAGAAAGAAAAAACCCTCCATGCCCCTATAAATACAAGCTCCCTCCCCCTCCAGCATCAAAACTGAACTCCAACCAAAGCACCACAAAATTCAAATATACTAAGAATAAAAAGAAGAAGGAAAAAAAAAAAAAAAAAAAAGCAATTCCTGTGATTCACCTGTTAGTTAGTCAGCTGAGGTCCTGGTTCTAGTTTACAGTAAGTACCTACCTACGTCTATTATATAATTTGCATCAACTTAATTAAATCTAAGCTAGTGTCGGGTCGAGAGCGGAGTAAGAATCCAGTATGCGGATGTTGGGTGGTAATGAATATGGAGCGGTGCTATCTAAGGTAGCAACGAAGGATGGGCATGGAGAAAATTCTTCTTACTTCGATGGATGGAAGGCTTATGATAGAGACCCTTACCATCCTACCAATAATCCCAATGGTGTTATCCAAATGGGTCTTGCAGAAAATCAGGTCTGTTAGCTTGAATTAATTACATATATATGTATGTGTGTGTGCATATATATATGTATATATACACATATATATATTATTTATGTTTTATAATATTCATGCCTTAAATTACAATGAATATTAATATACTTACAATTTGTTTATATTTTTTTCAGCTTTGCTTTGATTTGGTGAACGAGTGGATACTGAAAAATCCAAGAGCTTCTATATGCACTACAGAAGGTGTTGGTGATTTCAAAGATATCGCCATCTTCCAAGATTATCACGGCTTGCCGGAATTCAGAACTGTAAATATTGTTAACTAACTGCTAATTATTTAATTAAAATTCGTAATATAATTTGTTAGTTAATTGGTGCACATTGCTTTTCCTATATAGGAAGGTTATCTTTAAATGGCGGTGGTTTATTATTTTTATTATTTTTATTTTTTTGCTTTGGTAATTTAAGCTAATTTTTTGGCTCCTAAACAAAAGGTTAAAATTACCCATATGGTGCAGGCAATTGCAAAGTTCATGGGAAAGGTAAGAGGTAACAAGGCGACATTTGATCCAGAACGCATAGTCATGGGCGGAGGCGCCACCGGAGCCAATGAGTCACTTATGTTTTGTCTGGCAAATCCTGGCGATGCCTTCCTCATACCTGCACCCTACTACCCAGCGTACGTTTATATAATTCTCTCCTTTTCATTTCTCCATCATCATCATATGTTTCTTCATTAGTTTATGGAGGCGCATAAAATCATTAGTTATTTCTTCATCTTCTTTGTTTCTTCTTCTTCTTCTTCTTCTTCTCTGGTCATACAGTAGCCCTACTCATCTCATCTCATGACCCACCCGCCCTGCCACCAACCAAACATATGTCCTAGCGATGATAATGTTTTTTAATTAGACCCGCTTTGACATTTAAGTACAGATTTTAAAGTACGTGTGCAAACGATCGAGAAGAGACGGTGGTTCATTTCCGTACGATTCTACTTTTAGGATAAATCGTCAAAAAAGGTGGTGTTTTTATACACCGGGGCTGGGCGAAATTCCTTCACGGACAACAACATTTGTCATCAAATTAATGACAGTTGAACCTAACATGGGGTCCCGGTGGTGGCGGTTGTTGTGCTAAATTAGGTCAATCAGGCACTAAATGCTCTGATCTTTTGGAATTAAATAATTAAGAAGCGCTTTATGACTTGGGACTAGCTATAGCTGGCTGGAGGTTTAATTATGAACTCATTTTATTTGATTGATCTTTACAAAGGAAATGATTATAACTATTATCTTATATATTATTTTATTTTATTTTTTGACTACTTTTATTTTCACTGAAAATAGGGTAAGGAACTTTATTAAGCTTGGTCATAAATCCAAACTTAATTGTCAAACATACAGTGATGTGTGTAAACTATCGTGCTTCCATCTAAAACCTTAAAATCTTTGGTGCTGCTCTCTACGTTTTTAAGAGGAAGCCCCTTTAATATATCTTTAATATCACAATGATATTATTTATTAAAAAATATTATATCAATTAATGCATAAAAAATAAAAATTGAAAGAGAAAAAATAAGGTTGTCAATGAAAAGTAAGCATTGATTATTATTTTTTTAAATGAAATTTATTTTGAAATACCAGATAAAAGGATAATTAATCATGCATGGGTTACTTCTTATACTCGGATGCGCTACTTGGTCCCACAAATCTTTCAACTTGCATATAATATAAATAAATAAAACCTATCCAACATATTGGACTACATGATTTTTTTTGATGAATTTGTTTTGATTAGGACTTTACAACCCTGATAGAACATACATGATGATAGTCATTCCGTGCACAACACATTGATAATGATCTATTGCTTTTTATCATATACGTATATAAGCGTACACCATGCATTTCAGTTTAATTCTGCCGACACTATCTGTATAAATATATGCTGTTACATGACTTGCTTTTCTTTTCGTTTATAAATGCAGATTTGATCGTGACTTAGGATGGAGAACAGGTGTACAGCTAATCCCGATACCCTGTCGCGGTTCGGACGGCTTTAAAATCACAAAGGAAGCATTGGAGTCGACGTACAACAAATCGGTGACAGAAGATAACATCAACGTCAAAGGCTTACTACTGGCGAACCCATCAAATCCACTGGGAACCGTCCTAGACAGAGAGACACTGACAAGCCTAGTGCACTTCATCAATGACAAACAAATCCACTTGGTCTGTGACGAGATCTACGCAGCCACCGTGTTCGATTCCCCCCCGGATTTCGTCAGCGTCGCCGAGATCGTCGAGGAGATGCCCGATGTAACCCGTGGCCTCGTCCACATCATCTATAGCTTATCGAAAGACATGGGGTTTCCTGGCTTTCGAGTCGGGATCATTTATTCCTACAACGATGCTGTGGTGAGCTGCGCTCGAAAAATGTCGAGTTTCGGCTTGGTTTCCACACAAACACAGTATCTGCTGGCTTCGATGCTTTCGGACGACGATTTCGTGGAGAAGTACTTGGAGGAAGGGCCGAAGAGGTTGAGGGAGAGGCACAGGATGTTTGTTGACGGGATTTCAGAGATTGGGATACGCTGTCTGAAGAGTAATGCTGGACTTTTTGTATGGATGGATTTGAGGCACTTGCTTGAAGCCGAAGAGGGACGGGAGGATCCGGTTAAACCTGAGTTGGAATTATGGAGAGCCATTATTAATGATGTTAAGATTAATGTATCTCCTGGCTCTTCATTTCATTGTTGCGAACCTGGTTGGTTTAGAGTTTGCTTTGCGAATATGGATGATGAGACCGTTGGGGTTGCTTTGGGCAGGATTAAGATGTTTGTGCACCGAGGGAAGGATGAGAACAAGGCTGGGGCAGCCGGGGCGGGCGGTGGCGGTTCTCTTGATCATAATAATATTAATAATAATAATAATAATAATGATAATGATAATGATATTGATAATAATAATAATAATAATAATAATAATAATAATAATAATAATGATAATAATAGGTGGCGCCGGGGGGATTTACGGCTTAGTTTCAATTCTGTTGGACGAGGAAAGTTTGAGCTGGGTAACGGTGGTGGTAGCAGCAGCGGCGGTCATCTTCGGTTGCCATCGCCTCATTTGATATCGTCTCCTCATTCTCCTGTTCCTCATTCCCCGCTCCTTAAGGCCTAAGATTGGCTAGCGACGGCATCAAAGTCCCGCGTCCATGCGGCGTTGGTACGTGCAGAAATAACTTGCATGGGATGCAGAAATAACTTGCATTTTCTTTTTCCCCGGCCGGCTTCCGTACGTAGGTGGTGTTCGTATAACACTTAAGTGGTCTTACCTTTTTCTCGGTGTTCGCTGGCTGTAGAAGAATTTCATGCAAGGTTGGTCTGCTTGCCGAGTTTAAGTGATTGGATCGATCTTTCTTCTATCAAAATTGGTTTCTCTTGGAGTCCTTGTTTAGTTGTTTGTAAGGTTTGATTAAATGATACTACAAATCTTGTCCTTCCTATTGAGAAGGTGGCTAATTGGGCCCGGCCCATATCCGGTGTGGTATATGTAGTAGTCGGTGTGTGTACCAAAAATTTACAATGTCGAATATATATATGTCCTTTTAATACTTTATGACTTTATTCGATAAAAATTTCCCAAAAAAGGGGGGAGGGAGACAGTGAAGTATGCAAATAATACAATTCTTACATGCATATACCAATATTTTTCTTAGAACTTTTTTTTTCTGTATAGACATTTATATTGATATACTTCTTATGCCAAATATATATATATATATATATATATAAGATATAAAATACCTTCATATATCATACATTTGAATAGGGCTTAAAAATAATATTCATTAGTGTAAATACCTATATTAATCAACTTGTAGGCTAATAATATTCATTAGCTCAAATGCTAATATTCATCATATCAAACATTAATATTCATAAGATCTAACTGCAACATTCATCAGTTCAAAGACTTACATTCAACGCTTAATGCATTATATTTATTAGCTCTCATGCTTACATTAATTAGATCAAAGACTAATATTTAGAAAATATATCTAAAATATTCATCGACTTCAAATTTAACATTTATCAGCTTAAAGCATACTACTTATTAGCCCAATGGCTTATATTCATCGGCTTTAACTAATGAATATAATATGAAAGGAAATTGATCCTATTAGTGTAGAAACATATGTTAGTTTTGAGAACAAATTCCACAACAAGAACATTGCACGCACTTTAAATATATGGTTCCAATTTAAAGTACATTCGAATTTCTTGATAAAATAATTCAAGCATATGAAACAAGATAACAAAACAAACATTTATATACATTTAGATGAAACTCACTTACAAGGAAAAAGCTTCAAAGGAAAATTTAGAGCACAAGTAATTTTTAAATTGTTGATCCCAGGATAGTATAAAAAGCAAGGATAACTTTGGAAACCAACAAGATGATCAAAAATAAAAGTTTGTGTAATAGAGAGATCAATTACAAGTAGATTAGAGAGCATTATTGTGAGCAAGCAAGATAATAGGAGTTTACTTGGGAGTAGGTACACGAGTTTATACTTGGGGAGCACAATAAGAGTTAGTTATCACATGTGAGGAGCTTAGGTCTAGAGATAGATCAAGATGATTGCATTATAACCTTTACATTTGAAGTAGATTTTAAAGAAAGAAAAACCATTTGCTAACATAGATGAGATCCAATCAAATCACATATAAATCTTAGTGTTTTCTTTTTACTTCTACATACATAATTGCCTATGCATATTAGAGAATAGTAGCAAGAACAACACTCCAACAAAGTCAAACTACTATTAGTATTGTAACACAAATTAATCGCACATTGGCTTTAACACCCCATTGATAATGGAGGTTGTTACCGTAACATCGACAATGGAAGAGAACCAGGGTTATTGTTGGCTCGGAGTTTGAGGGGACAAAGGAAGCTAGGGTACCTTATGACTAGGCAGCTGAATTAGCTTTGGTTCAGAATAGAACGACTCACATGAGATCTTCTAAAGAGAATCGTGCTCACATGTATTTAAGTTATTGGGTGTCTGGTAGTGGGCCTGTGGACTCATCCAGCGAGCTAAGTCCACCTCCGAGCTTTGATAAGGCATATTTTTTTAGAATGGCACGATTTCATGGTCAGGGGTGCGAGGAAGGAGAGACATTGTCAGAAGACCAGGAACATGAAGAAACTAGCCAAAAGCCGGTCAACGATTTTTTTGAATCTGTAGAAACTTGGAAGTTGGGGAAGAAGCTAGGTTTATCTTCAAGGGATGATTTAGCTTGTGTCAGCAAGCTGGCTATGGTAAGGAGAAGTCAAAGGATCGTAAGCCGACGGAAATCTTGAAGAATAGTCAAAATGGAAGGGGGGCTTCTTAATTTAAGTTACTTATGGTTATTATCAGCTGGAACGTCAAAGGGATAGGCATGAAAGGCAAGATATCTAGTATTCGGTCAATTATAACTAGAGAGAAGCCTTGGATATTTGGTTTAGTGGAGACAAAGCACGGTTCGATTTCGGAAGTGTGGAAGAGGAATATTTGGAATAGTGATGCAGTAGGTTGGTCTGATGTTGGTGCGGTCGGGAGAAGTAGTGGTCTGATTTGTGTATGGGATACGGAGAAATTACATGTTGCTAAGGTCAAGACAGGAAGCTGATGAATTTTTCTTAAAGGTATTCTTCTTCTGAACAACTTCGAATGTGTTGTGATGCTTTTGTATTGTTTTTCTGAAGTGCATGCCAGGGACCATTTGTTAGAAGAAGTGTGGAGTGTGAGACAGGGTGTTCATAGACTGATTCTCTTCATGGGTGATTACAATGAGGTTAGGTGGCCTAGGGACAGAAGGGGCAGAATAGCAGAATCGCGTAGTATGAGGTCTTTTAATGATTGGATTGATAGACTGTGTCTTGTCGATATCAAACCAAAAAACCTAGAATTCACTTGGCATAGAGCAGGAGTGGCTAGTTTACTCGACAGGTTCTTCGTTGATCATGAGTAGATTGCATCCTTCCTAAATCTGAGTTGTTCAGGGCTGAGGAGATCCTTGTCTGACCATAATCCGATCCGCTTGTCACTTTGCTCCACAGTGGGGGGGTCCTAAACCATTTAGGGCTCGAGATATGTGGTTTTCACACCCAAAATTTAGGACTTTTGTTGTTAATTGATGGGGTAAGCGGGAGAGGTACCTTGCCATGAAAAGCTCAAATTGATTAAAGAACCACTCAGAGTTTGGAATAAAACAATTTTTGGGGATCTTGAAGAGAGGATCTCAACCTTGTAAAAAGAGCTACAGAAGCTGGACAATACAGTTAGTTGTAGATCTGATACGGAAGTGACTCTAGCTAGGAGAGCCGCTTTTCAACATTAGCTATGGATGTGGCATAAAAGAAGAGAAAGCTATTGGCATTAGATATCAAGAGTAAGGGGGTTTAGGGAGAAGGACAAGAATACGAAGTACTTCCATGCAATTGCTAATGTTATAAAGAGAAGGGAAACCTGTAATACCCCAAAAATTTCGAAAACCTATATTTTAATAAATAACTTTTATTTGAAATAAAACTAGCTTTTAAAATTATTTATTTTAATTATTTTATGGATTTTAGAGTATGTAAATTTGGATAAGAGTATTTAATAAATTAAAAAATAAATATTTTGCTATTTATCATATTATTTTATTTCCAAACTAGTGTTTTACTATAATTATCCTTTTTAAGCCCATATATTTAATTATATTATATTAAATTATTAAATAAACTTATTATCAAAAATATTACATCCTATTATTTTATAAATTTAATTATTTTCAATTTTTCCATTTTTCTCACTTTCCTTTTTCCTACTTTTTCTTTTCTTTCTACTTTCCCCTATTTCTTTTTTTTTCCTTCTTCCTGGCTTTGGGCCGCCGCACCCAGGCCTTCCCTTCCCCTCCCCCATGCGTGCTTGGGCCAGGCCCGTTTCTCCTCCCTCCTCTTCCACGCACGGCACACCCAGCACAGTCCAGCCACCCAAACGCATCCTTCTTTCTTTTTTTCCCTGGACCGGCCGGCTCCCCTTCTTTCATGCGCCGGTCCAGCCGCTCGCCCAGCTTCTTCCTCCCTTCTTTCTTCTCCCACACCCGACCAGCACCCCTCTGCCATGGTCGAGCACGCCATGTCGCTGCAACTGCCGCCACCTGCCACCACCACATACCTCCCTCTCCCTCTCTCTCTTCCCCCGTCATTTTCTTTCCTTTTTCGAGCCAAACCGGCCCCTGGACCACAACTCACATGCCTCTCCCTTTCCTTCTTCTTCCCTCCCTTTCCCCTACTAACCAACAGCCCTGCTACCTGCGTATGCTCGCCGGCCAGCCACCTGCCCCCTCTCTTCTCCCTCTTCTTTTTCTTCATCTCTCCAGCCTTCATTTCCAACATTTTTTGAGCCTCTTCTCCTTTCCCCGATCCTCTTCTCTCGCTTTCTCCTCCTCCCCTTCTTTTCCCTGATTTTTTATCACCGCTGCTTACACCACCTCACCCAGCCCCTACGCCGCCTTCTGCCACCACCTACTACCACCCTGCGCCACCACGAGACCCCCCAAACCACTTTTGAGCCCCTGCACTTCCTCCCTTCTCCACCTCTTCCTTTTTCTCCCCATTTTCCCCTTATCACCGAGCCACCTGCAACCGCCCCATTCGCTGCCATCCGGCCACCTCTGCCGCCACCCAACCCACCGTTCGACACCCTATAACCCCCTCTACCACCCCCATACCTTACTTTCCCGAAAACAGCCCCATTAACCCTTCATTTTCCCTCCTCTTTTCCTTCCTTCTCAGCCACTCCACCTCGGCAGCCAACTTCGCCGCCTCACCACCGCCGTGAAACCACCCTTAGCCTCCACCTACACCCCCTCTCCACTCCTGCACCATTCCCTTGCCTTGAAACCTCCCCCATCTACCCTCTTTTCTAGCCCAAATACCCCAACCCGAAAATAACTAATTTTGCCTATCTCACCCCCTTCGAACCCTTCTCCTCTCATTTTTGCATGAGACTCACGCTATTCATGCAGCGTGAGCTCCCCCTTGTTTTGGAATTTATTTGGAAAATTTTTGAGGTATATTAATAATTAATTAAAGTGTTTTATTATTAAATAATTTTTTTATAAAGTCTTATCCTTTTAATTTCTTATTTCTAACATAATAATGATTGATATTATTTTTAGCTGTTGAGTTGCTAATTAAGCTTGAATCCTTAACCGGGATACCGGTAAGGTTTGATTTTGTGGGATTAAGGTAATCGTTAATCCTCACTTAAATACATGGAAAAACGTATGCTAGCACATTAGGGATTTTGGTATGATTTTATGCAAGTTTTGTGTGCCTAGCATGATATATAGGTGGTTGTTTATATTAATTGAAAAAAAGGGAAAAGTATGATAGCCTTTGTGCCATGTGTAGGTATGATAATTAAGGAAGGAGGTTGATTATTGATGGAAATGTTAATGCTTGTTTATGATGTATTATGTTGCTAAGGCATGAATAATATTATTGTCTAAGGGTATTTTAATGATATGCATGTGAATTATGTGATCTAATATATGTAGTTGCTAATGAGTATTATGTTGAATAATGACAAGTTGGTGGACTTAGATGATAAGAATGAAGTACTAATATCATTATTTTATGTAGTGATGGTAAATTCATAAAAATGGTGAATGAAGGGGTTGAGTGGAAATTTTATAAGTGAAAAGGGTATTTTGGAAATCTTGTAGTAAAGGGGTATTTTGGTAATTTTGAAAGAAAGGGGTAAAACGGTAATTTTGTAAACAAAAAGGGTGTTTTGGTAATTTCAAAAGAATGGGGTTAAATGATAATTTATAAGTAAAAGGATAAAATTGTAAGTTGTAAGAAAGAAGGGTATTATGGTAAGAAAAAGGGCAATATGGTAATTTTACAAGTAAAAAAGGGGTATTGTGGTAATTATGGAAGTTAGGGGTATTAGGGTAATTTTATGAGTAAAGGAAAGATGGTAATTTTTCAAGTAAAGGGGCATTATGGTAATTTTGGAGGTAGAGGGGCAAAATAGTAATTTCATAAGTAAATGGTAATATGGTAATTTTATAAGTGAATGGCAAAATAGTAATTTCATAAGTAAATGGGTAATATGGTAATTTTGGAAAAGAAGGGAAAAATGGTAATTTTGTAAGGAAAGATAAAGATGGTAACTTTGGATGTAAAAGGGTAAAATAGTAATTTGTAAAGAAAAAGGAATGTTATGGTAATTTTATAAATAAAAGGGTATTGTGGTAATTTGGGAGTAAGGGGTAGAAGAGTAATTTTATAAATAAAAGGACGTTATGGTAAACTTAGGAGTAAGGGGTAACTTGGTAATTATGATAACGGTGAAGGATAATTTGGTAATTAAGTTATAATTATAGAAGGGTAATTGGATAATTATGATAATAGAGAAGGGTAAATTAATAATTATAAATATGGAGAAGGGTAAATTAATAATTATAAATATGGAGAATGGTAAATCGGTAATTATAATTATGAAGTAGGGTAAATTAATAATTGAAATTATGAAGAAGGGTAATTTGGGATTATAATAATTGAAAAGGGGTAAAATGGTAATTATAATAATTGAGAAGGGTAGAATGGTAATTATAACAATGGAAAAGGGAAATTTGGTAATTTAATCAACTAAGGGGCAATTCGGTAATTATGATATTGGAGAAGGGAAATTTGGTAATTTAGCCGACTAAAGGGTAAATTAGTAATTATTTAACCAACTAAAGGGGTAAAATGGTGACTATGATAATGAAGGAGGGTAATTTGGTAATTTATCCAACTCAAGGGAAATTTAGTAATTATAACAAAGGAGAAGGGCAATTTGGTAATTTAACCAACCAAAAAGGGAAATATGTTAAGGTTAATAATTATGAAGGGTGAATGGTGATCTAAAAAGCGTAGGAGACAACTTAGTAACATAAACCGAGGAAGGGGTAATTTGGTAATTATACAACCTAAAGGGTAATATGGTAATTTATCAAGTAAGGAAGGGATAACTTAGCAATTATATAAGTAAAGGGTAAATAAGTAAATTGTACCTAACATGTCGTTGTGACTGTGGAATTTCATAATATGATTTAAACAATGCTGATTAGCCAAGTAAGAGTATCTGATAATTATTATGGCCTTAATGATTTCTCTGTATTATCTTGGATAACCGTCTGAATAAGAAACGATTAATGATATCGGAACAATTGAAAGTGAATAAATATCTGATTATTGTGCTTTTCGTGATCACTTTAATTAAGATACTATTACTTAAAGTGAAAGACCTCGAGATCGGGAATGGTGACTCCTTAGGGGTCGCTACCCTAAGGACGTGGTTTAGTCCACGATTATTCTGGTATTTGCTGGTGTGCCCCAGCCAGGCCCTATATCTTACTCTTTCTAGCTCTACTGACCTAGTTAGGGGGTATGCATACTTATGGATTAGGTGTCCTTGTCGGTAGGGTACTGAGTAGCTTTATGCACCAGTACAACTAGAGTACCTTTGCGCCCTTGGGTTCGTGGTTGAAGGGTACTGAGTAGCTTGTATGCACCGGTACGACCGGTGTACCTTTGTGTCCCGGGTTATTGATCTCCCATCTGAGGCAATTAAATATAATTGTTGTGCCGACTAAGGAAAGGAAAGATACTAATTACGAAAGTGAAATATTAATGAGTCGGGCCTAGATGTCTTATGATATTGAGTACCGATCCACCGGTTATAATAGTGGCCCAGGAGCGTGTTGTCCTGGCAAGTGATATTGAGTATCGGTCCACCGGATATAATAGTGGCCCAGGAGCGTTGTGCCCTGGATGATGATTTTATATATATTCTGGTCCACCAGCTAAAATAGTAGGGGTCCCGAACTCAATAAAACCAATTATGTATGTAAATAAAGTTATGGAAAAATACTAATCACCTATAGTGGAACACCATGTGAGTCGGGGCCAGACCGGTCCACCAGCAAATAATAGTGGTCAGGAGCGTTCTGCCCTGAGTGTATACTTTCCGGTCCACCGGCTATAATAGTGGGATTCTCGCACTCACATGGATATAAAATATGAGACTGATTGAATGATGACGGAATAATGGCTTAAGGCCCGAATGTATTGGTTTTACACTATGACATGGCTTAAGGCCCAAAGCTATCGATCGTGACTTATAACTTGTTATATATGTGATTGTTATGTGTGCACCTCTTATTACATATGTATATAGCTGCATTATGTGTTGCATTGCGGACCTATTTTTAAGTGTGGTATTAAAGGGTTACTCAGTACCGTAGTACTGAAGGGATTCCCTTTGTGGGGCCCCTGCTTATTCAATGGGCAGTGCCCTTGCAGGTCTTTTCAGGTGCTACTCAAGTGGGCTATGGGAAAGAGAGTAAGGAGTTATCCGATATCGTTAGGGTTTCCTCTTTCTCTTTTAAACTCCTGGTTTTAATGCTAATGTTGTTTAAGTAACCATCATTGGTAGATGTTATTCTTGTAAACGACTTGATGCGCTACTCTGATTCATGTATGTTGAATTTCTTTCAACTTGTTTTTCATTGTTCTTAGCCTTAGCACTTGGTACTGGAACGGTATGAGTGAACTGGTCTGGTACTAAGTGTGGCGGTAATACTCCCAAAGTTCACGTTTTATTTATTTGCTTCCGCTAATTTCCTTTTAATTAAAAAAATTTTTCAGTAGTAAATTTTGGGGGTGTTACAAAACCATCCACAAAATCAGAGTGTAGGGGATTTCTATAGTGGACCCTCATCAGATTAAGGAAGTGCTCACTTCCTATTATAAGGATATGTTTGGCAGCCATGATCTACCAGAGATCCAAATGTCGGAAGAGGGTTTTAAGAGAATTCCTCTTGAACAAAAACAGTGGTTAGAGAGCATTCCGAAAAAAGAAGATGTTAAAGCAAATGTCTGGGCTTGTAACCCTATGAAAGCTCCCGGATATGACAATTTTCACTTGGGTTTTATCAAGAAGATGTAGGATGTCATGTGATAGGGGACGATTTTTATAAAGTGGTTCTGAATTTCTTCATCACGGGTTGGTTACCGCACTCCCAAAATATAACTTTGGTTACTCTTATCCCTAAAGTACAAGGAGTAGAAGAGGTGACACATTTCAAACCCATTAGCATGGTTGGGTGCAATTATAAATTCATTGCAAAGATCATGGCATAAAGGCTAAAGCAGGTTATTCAACCGATGGTCAGTGATACTCAATTGACATTCATTGTGGGGAGAAGCATCCTTAATGGGGCACTATTTGCAAATGAGGTGGTGCATTAGCTTAAGAAGAATAAGGGACAACAAAGGATGATGATTAAGTTGGAATTTCACAAGGCCTACAACACCTTGAGATGGGATTTCATTGATTCTATGATGGACCTCATGGGTTTTTGTGCAACTTGGAGAGGTTGGTTCCAAGAATGTCTTTCAACAGCTAGTATTTATATCCTTGTTAACGGGTCACCTACTACCTCATTTAGGATGAAGAGAGGTCTCAGGCAAGGGGATCCCCTCTCTCTGTTCCTCTTTATCTTGGCTACGGAGGGGTTCAATCAGCTTGTTCATAGAGGTTTGGGTGTTGCTGTGTTACGAGGGATGAAGTTAGAAAATGGTCAGGTGGAGGTGTCTCATTTACAGTATTCTGACGACATAATGGTGTTCTACGACGCGTCAAAGGACAACATTACAAATTGGAGGAGGATGTTTGACTGTTTTTCTATTATGTCAGGGCTCAGGATCAACTCCTCTAAGACAGAGGTGATAGGGTTAGGTACAGATGTGACTAAGGTGGCGGCAATAGCTAGGATTCTAAACTGGCAGGTGGGTCACTTACCTATTACTTACCTTGGCCTACCCTTAGGCACGAACCCAAGAAGAAAACAGACATGGAAGCTAGTAGTCAATAAGGTTAAAAAGAGACTACAAAGTTGGAAGGCTAGGACACTTTCTGGAGCAAGAAGGTTAGTTATGATCAAGAGTGTTATGAACAGCCTTCCCCTCTATTACATGAGCATGTTTAGCATTCCTAAAGGGGTAGTCAAGGATATCATTAGTGTCTAGCGTAATTTTTTCTAGACAAGGAATGGAGATAGGAAAAATCTACCATTTGTTTGCTGGAGTACAATTCAGAAACCAAGGAGTATGGACGGGCTGGATGTTGGTGAGTTGGCCGTCAAAAATAATGCATTACTTTTAAATGGTGGTGGCATTTTTTCACCACTGAGGGAGCATTGTGGAAGCAATTAATAGAGGGTTTGTATCCTAAGAACTAGAAAGGAATTATAGGAATTCCAGGGAAAGACAAGGGCAAGACTACTTAGGGAGAAATCGTCAACCTTGGCAGGCATAGCAAGCTTCTTGTAAAGGGCCTTAAGATTTGATTAGGGGATGGTAAAAAGTTAGTTGTTGGCATGAAAATTGGTTTGGCCAAGGTACTCTACGTGAGATGTTTCCAAGGATCTTCTCAGTTTCTTGTCAACAAAATGAGAAAGTTGCAAATATGTGTGTATGGGATGGAACGTACTGGTATTGGAGTATTCTTTGGAGGAGAAGACTATTTAGGTGGGAGGAGGAATAAGAGAAGAATCTAATGGACTTGTTAAATTAGACTTTGCCGAGAAAAGATAAGGAAGACAACATATTTTGGGGTCAAGATAGCAGTGGGGTGTTTACGGTGAAATCTTTCTGCGAAGCTCACTTTAGAGATACTATAGGGGAAGAAGAGATAGAGAAAAAAATTAGAAGAATCTCTATTGGTATAGCTCCAATAAGGACCAAATTATTAACACGGTTCGTGATACAACAAAAATTGAACACTAAGGATAAGCTTGTCTAGTTACGGCTTATCAGGTCTATTGATGCGATTTGCCTGTTCTGTGAAACTGCAGTTGAATCTGTCACACAGTTGTTTATGCACTGGAGAATTACTGGGAGATTGTGTTATAACATGTGCTGCTGGATGGGATACACTTGGGTGATGTAGGAAAATACGTTTACTGCCTCTGTCGCTTGGCTAGGAGTGAGATGGAAGGGAATGAAAGGTAAAATCTGGGCAGCTGCCTTTTTGCAGTTATAGGAACCATTTAGGAGTTTAGAAATAAGGTTGTGTTTGATAATGCAAATGTATGTATAAATTGGCTTTTGATGCTGGTAAAGACTAAGGTGGCTTTTTAGGTAAAAGATGGCCATCATAATTTTGACTACAGGGTTGATGACATTATGCATCAGCTGCAGATCTTATTCTGAAATCAGTGGTCACAAGGATTTTTGCAGATGGCTGATGTCGTCGCTTAGCTAGGAATAGTTGGGTGTGATTGATGGAGTTTATGAGGAGTGTTTCTTTCAAGCCATCGGGAGCATTTCAAGCAAGCTTTGTTCCGACCTTAAGGTCTTAGCAATTGTTGTATTGTCTTTGTTGCTTTCTAGGGAGGGGAGAGTGGATTGTTGACTCATTATATTTTTTTTTCAAGCCTTGCAGTTGGTATGATTGCTGCTTTTACCATCATTGAACCATTAAAAAAAAACATACATAATGTAGGGAAAAATTGATGAACAAACACATGATAAAATAATCTAACATGAGATAATAATGACATAGAAATGATGATAATCTGATAGAAGGAGAGAAAATACAAAATTTGAAATATAGGGAATCAAAGATGAGAATTTAAATAATCATAAAGAACCAAAAATAACACAACACAATGGGCAAAATCCTATCTATATTGGTTACCTTCACTCTATAATTCAGTTTAACTCTATATATTGGTTACCAAAAAAAATACATGTTCTACAATGAGTTATATACTGAGCAGGAGTCAAATGATGGAAGCTCTATAATTGGGGTTGGGTGTAGCATTATTATCCACAAGAACGGTTTCAAGTTTTATCTTTCTATTATATTTAAATGTTTTATGTTTTAAATCCAGCAATGATATAGATAATCTATAAAAATAACTCATAAATGTAAAATTTATCAATAAAGTTGTAGTGGCATGTGTTGGATGTTGATCGTTGTGGCCCCGAGAACCGGAACTTTTTACATGTTCAATTCTATGGGAAGTGACAAACGTTCGGATATAGTCCAAGTCAAGATGAAGTATAAAATTAGATTAATTTATTCTTTATCTAATAAAATCCATTTACTAATTATTTGTCCGTAATTATAAATATGTTAGTGCAATAATGATATATTCTTCGGCTTCAAAGGTGCCTAAACGTAAAAATAAATAAATGATGCCCAGTTTATGATATTACACTTGATGATAATTGGGTTGTGAGGATTGGGTTCGAGTTAGGTTATGGCGGATCGGGTTGTTGGCAGATTTTTTTGCGGGTTAGTTGTAGGTTCCATCAGGTCATGTCATTTTGGATTCGGATCATTTCAGGTTACCTTATTGTTCAAGTTGGGTCAAGTTCGGATTGGAGTCGTTGCAGATTTGGATTATATTGGGTTAATTTTATTGGGTCAAGTCGGGTTTGAGTTGAGCTAGTTTATATTTGGATCAAGTCGTGTTCTATTATTTTGGGTTAATTTGTCGGGTCAAGTTGTGTTAAGTTTGAGCCGAACAAGCTCGCATTTAGGTGATTTCGTATTCAGATTAATTTGACAGGTTATATTTGGGTTAACATGATAAATTGAATCTTTTTAAGTTTTGATATGTCACATTGGGTTCGAACCAAGCTAATTATGAATCGAATTGCTTTGGAATTGGGTCAAATCAAACATTGACCATCAATATTAATCTAACTCATTAACCTCATAAATAAGTATTAAATTTGACTTTATATATGCATGTGATTAATAATGTATTTTTAATTGCTATTTGTTTATTATTATAAATTGTTAATATTGTGCTTTTATGTGAAAATTTTGATAAAATTCTAATATCATTAGTGAATAAGTATGTTCAAAATAAAAGTAAGAAAAATTAGTAAATTTTATAAAAATTATATGTTTTTAAAAGCATTAAATAAATAATAAGACGTGTATTTTTTCTATTATCATAACTAGTTAATATCGAATTTAGTTTTGCCAAGTCAAGTTGGTTTGTGTTGATGGCTGGTATGATTAATAAATTTCTCAGATTATATCAAATTAAATATTGTGTGGGTCAAATCGGATCAGGTAGGTCAAATTAATTTTTGCCAGCTCTAATATTAACTAAGTCATTATCTATTTTTCCTAGTTGGTCCTAGATGAAACAATGATATTGATTGTAGATTTTACGTATCAAGATTAGTGTAAGATGTTATTGAAAGAAGATGGGATGGATCATGACCTGGTGCTTAATGGTTTCCCATCATTTCACCCTTTGTCATTTGTCATGTTATATCACAGGTATATAGCAAGGAATAATACAACAAACCTTTGAAAATAAAAATTTAATGTTGGATGAGATTAGAAGGGGATTATTAAACTTTAGTATTCTTCGTCTTATAAAGAAAAAATTATTCTCTTCTTGAGATTGTTATATATATATATATATATATATATATATATATATATGTCAAGAAATAGGATTGATGATTCTTTTATATATAAAATTTTAGGTGAACATGTACACGTAGTCGATTATATACGTAAATAAATTGAGTACTATATGTAAGTATTACTAATATGCTTTTACGTGTATGTGTGCCAAGCAGCAGTGTAGCACCAATACTTTAGTATGATGCTCATATGTAAGATGGGTACATATTAAGCGATGACGCATGTGTAAAATGTGATATATATATATATATATATATATAAACAAATCCTTTCTAACATATAAATATAGAAATCAATTTTAACAATTAGATTATTATTTGATCAATAAACAAAATTTTATAAATATCTAACTTAAATTATAATCCAAACTTATATCCATGCCTAAATCAAAACCCTTAACTATTAACCCTAAACACTAGACCCTAAACCCTAAACCCTTAAATTTAAACACTAAACCCTAAACCCTTAACCCTTAACATTAAACCCTAAACCCTAAACACAAACCCCAAATCATGAATCATTAACTTAAACCCTAAACTCTTAACCTTTAACCCTAAACCCTTAGCTTAAACCAAATACCTTTAGCTTAAAACCTAAACCCTTAACGTCAACCCCTATCCTAAATCCTAATCCCAAACCTCAAAATTATCTAAAAACCTAAAATAAAACAAACCTAAAAATCTAAAATAAATGGAATAAGCCATAAACACTAAATCTTAAACCCTAAGAAAATTTAAAAACCCTAAAATAAATACAATAAATCACAAACCCCTAACTCTAACCCTAATCCTAACCCCTAAACCTTAAAACCACAAAACCTCAACCCTAATCCTCAACCATTAACCTAAATCCTAAACCATAAACCCTAATGCTAAATCCTAAACCCCAAACCATAAAACCCAACCTTAAACCATATAAACCCTAAATAATGAACCCTCAACAGTAAAATGTATATGCTAAAGTTTTGGAGAAACTAATGTTCATATATTTAATATTAAGTATCATCTTAAAAACTTCTCAATTTCATTTTTTTATAATCAAAATTTTCACATAAGCTTCATATATACAATTTCATCTAACATTACATAAAACCAATAAGGAAAAGAAAAAGAAGAAAGAAAAAAAGCTTTCTTTATTTCATGCACCATAAAAGGAAATTTATGAAACAAAAATGATCTTGTTAAAAATTAACTAAAACTTACTTACAAGAAGGGACAAAAAAATCCATAAGCAAAAAGATAGTGGATTTTGAAATAATATTACCAGTCTCTTGCTGACAAAGAGAAAAAAAAATAAAAATTAAAATTAAACACCCTCACAAATCAATAATCTAATGATAGCATGGTAAAGCACTAGCATGTGTTGCTAATTCAAAAACAACATCTCTTTCAAGACCACCAAACTTATCCAATAAGATAGAAACGACAAGAAATGAGTGGGCCACCATGTTTGATGCTAAAAAAACATGGAGCAGAGAAAATGTGCATTTTGTGGATGCAAAAAAAAAAAAGAAACAAATATAAGGAAACCACAAGAAGATTGGAAACTTAAAAAATGGTAAATCTTAGCATACACTAAAAGAAGAAGAGCAAAGAGGTATGTATAAGGAGAACAGAGGCTTGACAAGTTCAAGCTTAAAAAGAAAAATATAGCAAACATTCCACTATAGTGGTCTAAACCACAAAGTTTAGGTTGAAAATCAAATCACCCATCATGTATGTAGAAAAATGCAATCCACGACAATACATATTATTCAATATCTCTAAAAGAAACAAGTTAGGCCAATTTTCCTAACTTTCTGCTAAACTTGATTGGTGTTTTGGAAATTGTATAGCAATTGAAAACCTAGATTCATAAGCTAGAAATATATCAATAAAATATTACAAATTAGATTCAATAAAAATTAAGTAAAAAAATATACAGATATGCAAATCAAATTCAAGCATGATTCAAATAATTCCATAATACATTAGGATTGTCTCTTGGTGGCTTATCATATTTAAGTGGTCCTTTTAAAAAAAATGCATCAATAACTAGTGGATGAAAACTAATATGAATTGGTGGCTAAGTACCATAGTTGGTAGAGATTGATGATAATGAGGGATGACAGAAAGCAATGATGGTGATGGCCATCATGTGAAGGAGGAGAGTCTAAAGATGGCAATTGTCACTGTCAACTAAATGAGATAATAGATGGAATACAATGATTGATGATGGTAAGCGGTGACAACAATGGATGGTGGAAATCTACAACGGTTTTATCGATATATCTTTCAAAGGCAGATCGATTGTGGGGTCGTGTTTTGTTGATATAAAGTTGTATTTAATTACAATTTTACCATCATGTTTGTATCTCATAGTTGTTATGATCTAATATTATCCCTTTATTAATTCAATCCAATGGTTGCTGGTTGTTCCTATATGTATACGCAAAATAAAGTATGTACATAAGCTTCAATCTATATGTACTTGCAAAAGATATTACGAAGATTCAACTATATATAGTTGAATATTTGTAATACCTTTTGCAAATTAATAAATAATTAGAATTACTACATATATACTAATTTTGATATTACCTTAGTGAATGTTTATTAACAAATTTATGTAATGTCTTTATCAAATTATCACTTCAAAATAATATGTTAAAATAGAATTAGTTATTATATGATTGATAATATTTATCAAGCCACTATCTACATTTAACATTATATTTCATTTAAAAAAATGCTTTTGACTAAAAATGAATTTAATGTTTTTTTTTCAACACTTTAACTATGCTTTAAAGAAAAATAATTTAGAACAAAAGTAAACGTTTGTCTTTTGTACTATTTTTACCACAAATTCATCATTATTAATATTTTCTAAAATATGACTAATTTACAAAAAAATAGGGTAAATTTTAAATATAAGTCGTCATGGGGAAAAAATGAAAAATGATAATTAAATTTTTTTATTACTAGATAGATTAATAAATAATTAAAGAATGATTAGATTGATAAAAATTTATGGATATCTATAATTTTTTTAGGATCAATCCATATTTAAATAGATTTAAAATAAAAGAGGTTGATTATCCATAAACTTCATGAGGTGGGTTAACTAATGGTTTGTTTGGAGTTACTTATTAAAAGTAGTTATTTAAAATAATTACTTATTTAAAAAAATTAAATTAATTTTTTTTAAAATAAATAATTATCTTAAGTAACTACTTTTAATAAGCAGTTCCAAATAAGTACTAGATATTAGGAATGGGACGGAGTTATATTTTTACATGTCTATATTAGAGTTTGTGTATTTTGAATGAAAGTTGTAAGTAATTGTAATGGTTTACACTATGGTTATATGTAATAGGCATTTTTCTTAAGTAAGGAAAAAATGAATAAGATATTTTCGGTTACAATGGTAGTGATCATATCCTAGAACATCGGTGAGAATAGTACACATACGCTTACATGATATGATAGCATTTATTTTAAAACAGAACATTATTGGATCCACATTCCATGACGACTGGTTTGGCCACCGGCATTTCTTCCTCGTCTAGGACGCCGTTTTTATCGTCGGTAGGATTTACGCGGCATCAATTGTTGTGAATCACAACACATCTTATCAGTCATCTTTATCATTCGAAACATATAATTATGCCAGAATAGGTGTCTTCCGACCAGTCATCGTCTCACCTTTATTGCACGGGACGGCGACGAAACGAAAGAAAATACGAAAATATTATTTTTTAAAAAGTTAGAAAATAAAAATGAAAGAAAATATAAAATATATATATATATATATATATTAAAAATAAATTAAATTTATTAAAATTAAAAGAAAAAAATAAAAAATTTAAAATTATTATTTATATTAATTAATTTTAATATTTTTTAATAAAATAATTAATTAAATAATTTAATATAAATTTTAACCCTAAAATATTTTCAGAGGAGAAAACGTTTTCGGAATATTTCCGGGACGAGGACAGTCCGAGTTGGACACACATCTAGCAAGCAAAGGGGAGTACAATACATGTAGGGCTAAAATTATTTTTGACGCTTGAACCCTTTGGGCACCTGAATATTCATAGAATGCAAACATTTTACCTGTGGGGTAGTACACTAGAGTAAGGGTGTGTATTGTCGGATATCCGTATTCGAACGGATATTTTTTTTTATATTCGATCCGATCGAATATTTGATATTCTATATCCGAATCCACATCCAAATACACCGGATATCCGAAACATCGAATATCCGAAATATCGGATCGGATATCGGATATATCCGATTATTGAAAAAAAAATATCCGATTATTAAATTTACATATATAATCTATAACTAAAAAAAATTCTGCAGAAACACTTGTTTAATTATTCAACCTGCATACAAAAAGATATAATACATGATTAATCATATCTACAAAAACTAGCGATCAAGATTTGTGAACAATGACGCTCTAGAACCGTAGAACGACCTAAGTTAAGAGGCTCAACAAATTTAGGAGTTTTTTTTTTGGTCTGGATACTTGCATGTATGTGGGTCGTGACCTGTTTGACTGTTTGTAGAGTGTGGATGTTTATTTCAGACTTTAATTTAGTAAAGTATTTTTGGACTTATGTACTATAGTAAAAAAAATGATCCAAACTTGAAGATTGAAAGAAAAAAATCAGATTATAAATTAAATTATGCCTAAATAAAACTGGCTTATTCTTAAAATCGGATATTTTTGACGAATCGGATTATCCACTAAAAAATCGGATCGGATATCTAAAATTTCAGATCGATTTTTTCAGATACCGGATCGGTTTTTCGGATCCTGATTTTTCTGCACAGCCCTACACTAGAGTGCATTAAATGCACTTAGTATGAGTCCACCTCTCACCCCACGAAGCCGGAGCTATAAACCATGGGAATTTTATTAACCAGACACACACACATATGTATAGATGACAATAATAATAATAATAATAATAATAATAATAATAATATATTTAGTATTATACTTAATTATTATACTATTATTATTGTTAAGATTTTTTGTTTTTAAAACGAGCTAAATGGTCTAATTATTCATGAAAATAGATATCAATATATATGTATCCATCATCTAAAGAAGGAAAAGTTACTCTATAAAATGGTAGTAAAATATTAATAATAAATTACATAATTTTATATTAAAAAAATAATAGGTTAAGAAAATCTTGCAAGATTGTAATAATAAAAGATGAAATGAAAGGTTGTGACACAAAATGGGAAAAAAATTAAAATATACTGTTATATGTTTACCAGGAACTCCACAAATAAGAAACTATATTATAAGTACAACAAAACATTAAAAACTATTTTATTTTATAGATAAAAATAAATTTCATCTTACTTTAAATAAAACTTAAAATATTTGACACAAAGTCATTGATACACCGATAATTTTATTTATAAAGAATATATATATACATATAATATACTATAAAATTATATGGGATCAAACTTCATGTATAAGAAATTATTATATATATATATATATATATATATATATATATATATATATATATATATATATATATATACACACACACAACACACACACACACACACAAATATATACTATAAAATTAGATGGGTCAGGCAACCTGTAACACCTCAAAATTCACTACTTTTTTTTAAGCGGAAGCAATTAAATTAGAAACGCTGAAAACTTGTGAATTTTGGAAATGTTACCGCCACACTTAGTACCAGACCGGTTCTCTTCGACCGTTCCAGTACCAAGTGCTAAGGCTAAGAAAAAAAATAATCAATTATAAATCAATACAATCCAAATTCCAAATAAACATTAAACGGTTGTAAAAAAAAATCAGAGTATGCATCAAGAATCACGTATTAAATAGAAATCAGAGTATAAAATTAAAATTCCTCGAAGGGAATAATCTTACAATCAATAAAAGATTTATTGGAAACACTTAATACAATTAATGAATCATAAGAGGGTAATTTAATACACCAGAAATAACACAATGATATAAAATCACATGAAGAGGAAATACGGCCATGACACTCTCGATCCTCGAGCCAAACATGCTCAACACACAGCCCCAACTGATGTCTCGCCCACCTGCACAAACCAGAAGGGCATACTACTCATAGGAATGAGCAGCACCCATGAAAAGGGTGATCAGTACGCTACGTACTGAGTAAGGTAACCAAACACTAAGGCCAACACATAAGCACATAAAATCATGCATAAGAATAAAAGATCATAAAGACCATCATCATATCATAATATCGACCAATCATTCAGGTACATACATAAAGGCCCAATCATAGTCCAAATTAATTACTTAATTAATCTTTTATCGGAATTCGATACACATCATGCCTTTTTATCAAATCCATGCGAATATGGAAGCCCCCACTATTGTAGCCGGTGGATCGGAGGCACATAGGGTATCATACCCTAACCACTATTATAGCCGGTGGATCGGATACACATAGGACTACGCGCCCTAACCACTATTCCTAACCGGTGGATCGGTTGGCTCCGGCACGCATGGTGTTCCACTGTAAGTAATTTGTATCTTTTAGGCATTTTAACAAAACTCTGGTTTGCGGTTGTTGAGCTCGGGAACCCCCACTATTATAACTGGTGGATCGGTTTACGCATAGAGCATCCTGCTCTAACCACTATTATAACCGGTGGATCGGTCACACATAGGGTAAAAACCCTAACCACTATTCCAAACTGGTGGATCGGTTGGTCCCGTCTCAACGATCTTCCACTTTAAATAATTAGTGTCTTAAGTATCTTATTCAAAACTTTCACCCTAGACATGCACGAATCATAAATTATAAATTCCATATTCATCATCATACTTTATTCACCAATTACACATGTGCTACCACCAAACCCTAATTAACCACAACAACCCATAGTTAACCACTCCAAACTCTATTTAACCATAACAACCATAATTAGCCACTCCACGCCTTAGTTAATCATAACAAACCACAATTATCCACTCCAACCTTAGTTAATCACAACAACCCATAATTCATTACTCCAAACCCTAATTCAGTCTCTTCCGTACCCTCATAATGCTCCACGTACTATTTTCCGTCCAAAATAGTTCAACACCCAAATAACACTTACATTACCTTCCTTACATCTCAAATTAACTTTCCACACGTAAATTTCATACCCATGCAGACCTTAATCTCCCCATGCAAACCTTCGCACCTTTTTCATGCAAACCCTAAAATTCCATGTGAAACCCTAAATTCAACCATGCAAACCCTAATACCACCATACAACCATCAATGCCACCATGTAAACCCTAATACCACCATACAACTATAAATAACACCATACAACCCTAATACCACCATACAACTATAAATTCCACATACAAACCATGATTCCGTCATACAAAACCCTAAATTCAATCCACACAAAACCAAAGATTCACCCATACCAAACCTAAATTTAAACCATATAAAACCCAAAGATTTGTCCATACCAAACCCTACATTCAATCCATACCAACCAAATATTCATCCTTATCAAACCCTAGATTCAAATCACATAAAACCGAAGATTCATCCTTACCTTACAATTGATTGAATTCTCCCACATAAAATCATAAATTAGAATCTCCCAAGCAAAACCATAAATTAGATTCCCCCAAACAAATCATAAATTAGATTCTCCCATATAATATCATAAATTATATTCTCCCAAATAACATCATAAATTATATTTCACTCTTCCACTCATGGGTCATTAAAATACTTAGGTCAACTCACATCCCTTGATCAACTTCTTTCTCCATCCTTATTTTTCATCCTTTTCCCCACACAACCACATCAACATCCTCACATGCATGTCTTACAGGATCACAACACATATCATCATACATAAATAATACACATGCCATGCAAAACATTCTTCAAATCCACGTCATATCATATACGACATAATTAATAATCATAAACATAGAATGCATAGCATATGAAGCACATAATGCATATAAGCACACAATGGCCTTAGTAAACCCTTACCTAAAATGTTACCGGTCTTGGAGCACGCCCATACGCCTCCTAAGGGCTTTAACCAAATAATAACATACTAATAAAATAACCTTAACAAAATTCTAACTTTGCTAAAGACATAAAATAATAGATATATTATAAACCTTGATAATATAGGGTTAAAGACTTTACCCTAATAATGATAATGATACTAATATAATACTATCATAGATAATAAAACTAATATCAATGAGAATATAAATAATAACAATAATAATAATAATAATCATAATAATAACAATAGTAATAACAATAATAACATTATTAACAATACTAATGGTAAATATTTTCATTAATAATAATGGAATAAGAATAATAGAAATTCGAAATATAAAATAATTATTATTATTATACTTATAACATATTAATATTAATAATATTAATAAAATAAATAATAAGGGGAATAAAAATAAAATCGAATTAAAATACAATAAGTCTTGAGCCCTCAACATAAATAATAATAAAACAATAATACTAATAATAATAATAAAAATAATAAAACATATTAAGAATATAAATATTAAGAATAATAATAATGGTATTTATATGCAAATAATTGAAATAAATTAAATCAAGGCTTATAATAATATGGAAAATGGTTGAGAGGGTCTAGGGTTCAACCTTAAGCTGGTGGGGATAGGCGGCACCGGCGGTGGTGCACAGAGGCGGCGACGGTGGCCGGAAAAAGAGAAGAAAAGAGGGAAAGATGGATGTTGGGAAAAAGATAGGGAGAATTGAGGTGAGATAAGAGGTGTTTATGGTTTCCCAAGAGGAGAGGGACAAAATGATGGTGGTGGTGCAGCCAAAGGTGGCGGCGCATGGCGGCGCATGGTGGTTTAAGGTTTCGGGGTAAAATTCTGGCGAGATGAGCATCAAACTTTGCACGGTTATGGAGGCCCGTGCAAGAATAATCGAAGGTTGAAAATGGTTGAGTTAACTAGATGGCATTGCAGGGAAAAATTTGGAATGTGGCGGTGGCATTGAAGTTGGCTAACGGCGGCGGAATACGGGTCTGAAGTTGCGGTGGCCGGCAACTCGGGCTTAGGGTCTCGGGGCAGAAAAACTCCAAAAACTCCTATAACAAGGCTATTTATAGAGTGTAGATGAGATAATAAGGTGTTGAAGCTCGACAGGGAGGTATTAAGTGCAAGAATTTGGGTGGCCGGTGGCAGTAATGGCTCGATGTCTGTTTTGGGGTGGTTCGAATTTCGCACGCTAGGAGAGAGAAAACGGACGAGATTTAACGTCCAATAATTATGCCAATTTATTCCTGGAGTTAAGAGGAAGACAATGAACCAGGAAACGACCGGTCAAAGGTCTCATGGCCGGAGATGCCATTGACGGGGTCGAAAGGTTGTAGCGCAGCGACGGAGGAGGACGGAGGAAGAAGGAAGAAGAAAGGGAGGTGGGCCGATCGGCCGGGAAAGAAAAGAAAAAGGGAGAACCGGGCGGTTCGCGCGCGGGTCGAAGGCGTTTAAATGGAACGACGCGTCTAGAGGCAAAACAAACATAAAACGCGGCGCTGGGGGAATGGACGTGGGCTGGGCCGCGCCGAAGGAAAGAGGAGAAAGGAGAAGAAGATCTGGGATGTGGCTGATCCAATCGGGGAAAAGAAGAGGAAAAAGAAAAAGAAGAAAAAGAAAGAAAAAGAAAGGAAAAAGGAAGAAAGAAAAAGAAAAAGAGAAAAAGGAAAGGAGAAAAATAATTAGATTAGGGCCAATTAAATTAATCTGAATATTTAGGATATTTAAAAATAATAATATTTAAATAAAATAATATTTAAATCCCTTTTTAAGTTAAATTAGGACTTTTAAAAGATTTTTCCATAAATTCCATTTTAATTAGCAAAACACCCAAATTTTCTTCCATTAAATTATTTATAAAAATAATATTAATTTGGAACTATTTTCTCCTTCTTATTTTAAATAAAATAATTTATTTAATTAATTTTCAAAATAAAATCCTTAATTAGTTAAAATACCAAAATTGCACCTAATTAAAACACTTATAAATTTATTCTTGATTTGTCCTAATTAATTTTTCTTTATTTTAATTAAATAATTTTTTTAATTAATTTTTTTATAATAAAACCTCATTTAAATATAATATTTAAGATTAGAACTTTTCGGGGCATTTCACAACCGCTATACTTCTTACTAGCTTTGTTGCTCCCTCTAAAAGACCTTTGTTGGCAGATAAGAAGCTCCCTCACTCCCTCTAAAAGACCTTTGTTGGCCGCTAAGAAGCAAATTTTTAAATATATACTCTGTTAATCTAACATTCGGTCTATTTAATGCACTTGTACTCGATTCTTGAGAATTCGAAGCGTTCATAATTCACACGAGTTAGAGAGTTCTTACACTTACGATTCTCTCATACTCTAACAAGCATTAATTCTCATTAGCAATCTTATCTCTAATTATCTACGTCGAGTGAGAATTATTTGATTGTAATTTGATATCCAACTCTCAAGCTGAAATCCAGGAGTGAGTGTGAATCGAACAATCTGAAAGGACTCGAGGAGCATTGTTGGCTGTTGAGTTACAGAAAAGCTAGGCTCTAATATAAATCACCTGTACTAGAGTTATATATATATATATATATAAAGGGAGGGAAAAAAAGAAGAAGAAGAAGAGAAGATGCCTTTTGAAATCGAGAAAAAATTAACACGTTCATAATATGAACAGACTGAGATCCAAAAATCCAAGAAACACCACCTTCTCTAGAGTCCATCTTCCATGTTTAAAATGTTCACTTGTCGTAGACTATTCTTTATTTACCTTCTCTCTGGCGTATTCTACATTTCTTTCATACGAAAATGTAGTTTTGGAGAAACGTAGAAGAATTGAAGTGCAAAGGTGGAGACGGAAAATAAAGATCGGCAAAGAAAGTTGAAATTTCATTATTTATTTTGATTTCAAAGGTTTGATTTTTTTTTCTTGGTTTTATCACAAGAAAAGGAAGTTGAGTTTAGAGAGATGGAAAAAGGAGAATCGTAAACAAATAGAGTATGTGGAGTTGGAGAGAGGTATAGGTAGATATGGCAATTGGGTCGGGTTGTTTACGATTTATTTTCTTTTTTGGGTTATATCGGATCATTTTGGATATGCTTTATTTTGGGTCATTTTAATATTTTAGTCAGATTAATTTGGTGGGTCGAGTTAGATTTTGGTTAAGTAGTCTTATGGTTTGAGCCAATTTGGATTAACTCAATGGGTCAGATTCAGGCATAGACAACTCAAAGGCCATTTAGGGTTAACTTAACATATTGGTCCTTTTAGAATTATGCAAGTTGGGTCGAATTTAGGTAGAGATAATCACAATTGAAATAATTTTTCATTTAGGTCAAACAAAGTTATTTAACTACTCTAATTTAGAATATTTAGGCCTTGAAACAATTCAAGTCAATTTATTACTTTGATTTGAGTTATCTCGGCTTTGAGACAATTCGGGTCAATTTATTACTTTGATTCTGGCTATTTCAGCCTTGAGACAATTTAGGCTTTAGTTGGCTTAGTTCCGAGTCAATTCAGATTAATTTAACGGGTCAAGTCATGTTTGGACATAGATGAGTTGGATTGTTTTGGGTTTTAGCCGGTTGGATCAAGTTCATGTTGAGTTAATCCCGATTGGGATAATTTCTGATTCAAATCTAACTGAGTTAATTTAATTACTTCAATTCGGGTTATTTCAGACTTGAGTCAATGCGGGTCAAATTATTAATTACTTCAATATATGTATATTTTGGGTGTGAGTCAATTCAGATTAGTTTGACGGGTCAGGTAAGGTTCAAACATAGGCAGATCCTAATCAAGTTAACTTGATGGGGAAAATCATTTTGGATTTTGGTAAGTTGGGTCATGTTTGAACGAAGGTAACAACAAATAGGATAATTTTTTATTTGGGTCAAACTGAGTTAAATTAATTGTTTTGATTCAGGTTATTTTGTACTTGAGCCAAGTTAGGTCAAGTCATGATTTATTTCATTATTGGATCATTTTATCTATTTAGTTGAAGATACTTTGAATAATTGATAACTTCAAGCTTGGGTAATTTTAGGTTTGAATTAATTTATCAAATCAGATCAGATTACTTAACTTACTTTAAGCTTAGGTCTTTTGTTTACTTAATTTTAGCTTAGTCATTTTAAAAGTATTTTATCTCGTGTTAACTTATCAATAACAATTAAGTTTGAATCAGGTTAGAATTGTTTGATTTCTAGGTTGGCTCAAATATGGTTGTGTTGGCTTCAAATATTTTAAGTTATAGGGCAATAACCTAGTAATTATTTTATGTGACTCGTATTAGTTCTAGTATTTTAATCAAGTTGAATTTGATACAGTTCAAACTTCAAACCTATATTTATCTATCTAATTTATCTTTGAAATTTTTTACATTTTGATATGTCAAAAATGAGATATATTGTTTGTATAGTGTATTAGATTAATATAAGTATATAAAAATTATGTTATCTCATTTTTTGATTGGTTGATTAATAAAGTCTTTTTAATACACACTTGAAGTAGGACATCCATACAATACCATAGATGAGTATTTTTAAATAAATAAAAGTACAATAAATATTTGATTACTTAAAAATATATAATTTGATGAAATAAATGTGACCATAAAGTTATTTTACAATGTATAATAATCATTTATCATATCATAAATATTAAAGACAACGATAAGATTAATATTATAAATAAATGAAATAATAATATTAGACCCAACTTATTTTCATGATTAAGCAATAAAGATATTTTAAAATTTTAACAATTAAAAAATAAATTTCAATCAAACAACAAAATAGATAAAAAAAAACTAGAAATTAACCATCAAGTTCAAATTGATACTTAAAAGATCACCATATAGTTCAATAAAAATTACAATATTTATTCTTTTAACACAAGATGAAATATTATTTCTATTATAAGATCATATATGATCAAATGTGATTAGAAAATTTAGATCCTAAAACTACAGTAAAATATTACCTTCAAATGAAAATCATGCTGAAAGATTTAGTATATTTGAAAGTTATTGGAGAATGTTGCTCCTAAAATCTAAACAATATAATAACAAATATGAATGAAATTTTGTGAAAATTTACGCTTAGTTATATATATATCAAAAAATTTACATGTATTTCATACTTAGAAATATTTATCTAAATTCTCATAATTTAAACTTTTAACATTAATAAAATCATTATTTTTTCTATTTACCACCTTTATAATAAAATAATCAGTATCTATATATGTATTCATGAATATTAAATATATTCATGCATTAACATTACAATTATACATACTTTTTTACTTAATATTATATATATATATATTTATATAAATAAAGGCATTCAAGTATTATAGGTTCATGCATTACACAAGATTATAAATTGTAATGTATAATATAGTTACACACGATTATAAACTAGTAATGTATAATATAGTAAATGAGTATAGTATAATATAGTAAATTAGGATTGTGTTAGCATCAAATATTTCACCCTAGTAATTAAATAATTTATATTTTCTACGCTAATGAAGTTATAATATTTATATTTATCATCTTTCTAGTAAATTACTATATGGATTTTACATTATTACTTCTCAATAGTTTATATTTTAATAATAATTTAGTTAGAGTTTTTTTCCTTTAAAATATAATATTAAAATGTACTTTATTGCTAAGAAAATAACAATAATAATAATTAGAATATCATCAGTAAATAAAGATGTCCAAGGTAAAAGGAAAGAAAATAAGTAAAATTTATAAAACAATATATTTTTAAAATTTCTAAATGAATAATAAAATATGTGTAATTTTTTTTTATTATCATAACATGCTGATATCAAATTTTATCTTAGTGAGTTGGATTGGTACCGAATTTCAAGTTTACTTGGATCAAGAACTGGGTTTTGGTTGGATCAACGGTAGGTCAGGTTGATGACATTTTTGGATTTTGTTCGGTTGGGTTTTGCACAGGTTAGCTCAACTTTTGTTAGCGTAATAGAGATAAGGACTAACAATGGTAAGATAAAATAAGTAAGCAATAATTTGTACCATGGAACTATTTCCAAAGTCCATAGTGAATATGGTTGAGATTTTAGTACTTTATAATTAATTATTTTTAATTTAGTACATTATATATATATAAACACCTATATTGACATACTGTAAACACTAGAAAAAAATTGCACATTTGTATTCATTTACATAAAAATTATACAATACACATACTTTCTGAATATTGAATACACATTTTATAGGATGCAAATATAAATATTCAAAGACAATAATACACATCTTCTAAAATAATAATACACATTTTCTAGAATATAAACATGCATCTTTCAAACATAAATATACATCTACTAGAAAATAATAAATTTATTTTATGATATAAATACACAATTTACAAAATATAAATATAAATTTTCTAAAAAATAATACATATTCATTATTTATAGAAGTTTAAGAGATAAACCAATGCCTTAAAATAAATACACTACTATACTAAAATGTAAACCCTTCAAGACAATAATACATATCTTCTAGAATTAATATACACATCGTTTACAAGTGTTAGAAATAAATATACATGTGTCAAAATAATTACATATATTCTGGTACAAAAATGCACATCTTTTAGGTACAAATATGTTTCTTTTCATGACACCAACTTTCGTTTAAAGAGTACATATATTTTAGGACAAGAATGAGTTAATTTTAAAATGTATATTCTTTTTAAATAAGAATATACATCTTTAGAAATACAAATATAAAGGATATTTTATATATGTACACGCTACAAAAAGGTTTTTGTAAGTATCGATAGCAATTTAAAAGGGTGACTAACTATTGGAATATGTAATTAGTATTATTACTAATTATTTATGATTGATTCAATTAATTATTATTTAGTTAATTAAATTAGATTGTTAGGTATTATTTATTATATAATTAATGCATTGAAAAATGATATGGTGACTTAGGCTCCATTTGATTTGGATAAAATTTTGAGGAAAGAAAATTAATATTAAAATGTTTTTTTAAAACTTTCTTTAAAAAATTAAAAAATTAATATTTAATAATTTTGTTTATTACTTTTTTTCTATATCACTAACTTATGTAAATCAAACATAAAAAATTAATTGTCTCTTTTAAAAAAAAAATTAAAACCAAATGGAGCATTAGCGATATACACAAGCACTTGGATAAGAGAAAAACAAAACAAAAAGGACAAAGGGGAAAAAAATAGGAAACATGTGAAAATGCATGATGGAGAAGGCAGAAGGAAAAGTAATTAAAACTAAACGTCGGTTATAAAACAAACAGAAGCAAAACATCAGTTTGGTAACCGCCTGTTGCGTATGTACTCACTAAAACCAAGAACGCAGGCCAAAGTCTACCAACAGACTTGACTTAATTTCCGACAGACATGTCCATTAAGATACAAGACGTGACCTTTGTTCTGTAAATGACTGTTGGAAGAGTCATGAGTCACATTATAATTTATAACACCCGGTCCCCCCCCCCCCCCCAAAAAAAAATATAAGTTCTCTTCTTCTATATTCTATTTCAATAATCTCTATTAAATAGAGAGAGACTCGTAATTTAGAGTTTACAGTATCACTACTTAATATCAATTCACTTAATAAATAATATATTAAAATAAATAAGATAACATAATGTTTTTAAGTGATTAAATAAACATTTATTTATTTTTGTAATACATTATTTTAAATTATAATAGAAAGAAACAATAATTGTAAACTTTTAAAACAAAATTACAAAATAACTGCAAAAAAATTTAGAAAATTAATCCAACAAAGCATTCCTAAGAGACAACATTTAAAATACTCTTCATGAAAACAACAAAAAATGAACAAAATGAAAGTACTAACAAAAAGTACTATAAATTTAAATTTTAAAAAAGCAAAGAATACACACCACCGTCATTGATCTACAAACAACTCACTCACGACAACTCTGATGTTTGATGTGCATGATATATGTGAAGAAAAATAAAATGTACCAGTAAAGTCTCAAACCCTTATATTTTAACAAATACCAATGGATACACATCACTGGTTTGCCAAAATCCTAAGCTTTTAGAATACGTTTGATATTATTATCCTAAGCTTGGATGGTGTCCTACGACACCATAAAAAAGTCCTAACTTTTCCCTGCTATTAAGTATACGTCATAAAGTAGAGGTTTTCAAATACATGCAAGATTAGAGTGTTATTTCTAACAAGAACATAAAGTTATCATATATTGTGAGACAATTATTAACAGCTTTAGACATCATAAAAGAAAATAAATTTATCTGAAAAATATATCATTAAGTTGATAGATTAGGAAAACTTAATTTGAGCTTCCACTTTTTGGCTTATGTTATTATTTTGATGAACAAGGTATGACTATTATTATTATTACTGGTGTTGCACTCGTGCGATGCACGGATTTTACTTTTTTAAAATTTTATAAATTAAATTAAATACAAAGTTGCATGTAAAAGATAATAATAATAATAATAATAATAATAATAATAATAATAATAATAATAATAATAATAATAATAATAATAATAAGAAGAAGAAGAAGAAGAAACATAATGCTAGTGATGATTTAAGAAATTCATTTATATAATAGTATTACTATTGAATGTATAATACTAAATACTATACATTTAAATCATGATGTTAAATTATATGTTATTATTTTCTAAAAATATGTAATATTTAATTGGTCATTATTATTTGGTTGATAACAAATATTTATTAAATAGAGTAACTTCACAAAAATAAATTATATTTAAATAAAAATTGCACATAAATTAAAGATAACTAATGAACAACTATGTTCATATTTAATTATTCATAATACCTGTCAAAAAATTTGAAAGGTCAGTTAACATTTATGATAATAAGAGGTACATGGATAAAATAGAAACATACACATTGAATTGAGGTTTGGATTTTGATTACCTAGTTTGAGTTAGAAGGTATAAGTGCAATTGGTGAAAAAAATAGGAGGATGTTGTAAATATTCTATTTACATATTGTGGATGTATAATATATGAATGTATATTGTATTAAATCATAGGTTTAATACTCTCATTAGTACCATAAATTTTAGTAGCTTTTCTATTATGATTCCACCCCCAACTCTACGTATCCTCCACTTCCTTTCATATTTTCTAACCCTTTCTCATGATGGATGTAATAAGTGTGGATATTATATATATGGGATATTGTGAATTGTAAATAGAAGAAAGAATCCATAAGTATGAATGAAAATAAGAAGTTTTACTCTCCCTTCATCTCTATATTATTCTATATATCTCTTTGAGTTTATCTATATTACAACGCGTTATCAGCATGATTATGCTCTAGATGAAATATATATATATATATATATATATATATGCTTATATATTGATTTTTGTTTGGAGTGTTAGCAAATAGCCATGGAGTTGATATCATGTTCGATCGGTACTTGATGAAAGGGAGTGTTCTATATTCATTAGTCATCATTCTATATGAATATGATTATTATGTATCATATAGAACTAATTTATCCTCTCTCTTTTTTTCTTTGTGAGAGATCTCAGTTCTTACAGGCATATAAATAGTCACATATATGACATATCTTGCAATCAAGTAAATTTTAAGAATACTTGGCGGCCACACCGACCATCACCATATGTAGATCTCCATCACTTGAAGATGATGGAAAGCCATATAAAGTGGCAATGTTAAAAAAATACTTAAATTTAAACATGAGGGATTGGTGGTCCCATCACCCATCACCTTATGTGTAAAAGTGATGGATTGGTGGTCCCATCGCCCATCACTATATACATATCCCAACACTTGAAGTTGATTAGAGAATATAGTATAAATCTCCATTACCCAAAGTTAATGGAGGGCCGCCAAAATGGATAATGTTTTCTTGCATACCCAAAGTATGGATGGATGATTGCACAAGTGTTGATAGAAGCATGAAGCTCCCAACCAATTATATTATTTAAAAATATGTACATGATGTACAAAAGGAAATGAAACAATTGAAGTGAAAGCCAAAAGTTTCACCTAATGATTAAATGGTCCTAAAAACCTTATGCACAATTCGATCTTGAAGATCGAATGATTAAAAGGTGAGTAATACCTTATGTTCAATTTGATCAAGGAGATCAAATAGTTGAAAGTCTTTTACGACTAATGTAATATTGGTAAAAAAGATCGAATGGTATTAAATATCCCAAATGTTTTTCAATCCAAAAGATCGAACTATTTGATGGTCTATAGACACCCACACTAATTTTATATTTGTAATTTCTAGTTATGCAATTTTAATTCTTACAATTTAGTTTCTGTAATGTTAAGTTTCACAATATTGAAAGTATTTATTCTAATCATGAATTAGTGATGATGGCTTTGTGCATAATTTACCAGTCACTTATTCATGAGACTTTACACCTACTTTGCAATTAGTAGTGGTCAAAACCTACTATAGTCAAGTCTCCTCCACCACCGTAGTGGTTGGAGTATTTACAATAGTATCCCCATTATATTATAATTTTAGTGGGTAGAGATATTTTAATAGTTGAAGCCTAAAGCTTCCTATCCAATAAGTAGTTTAATGGGTGAAGCTTAAAGCTTCCCATTCAGTTATTAGTATAATGGATGAAACATGAAGTTTTCTATTGGATATAAGTAATTTAATGGTAGAGGCTAAATGATTTCTGTGTCATAGACTTGAATATGATCTAGATGATCAATTTATCCAATTAAAATGCCTTTGTACATTATATTATTAAATATGAAGTATTTTATGAACTTATAATTGATAAGAATGTACATGTGTATGAGCATGATAAATTTATTAAAGGGTTTCCTCATTTAACAATCGGATAAAAAAATTGTGCATGATATTGTACCTAAGTTCCTAAAGAACTTACTATAGTATATGAGTATTTGATGGTATTATTTCCATCAAGATCGGCTATAAGTAAGCCCAAGATAAAATTACAGTATATGCATTTGGTATATGTGAAATACCAAAAGGTATAATTAATCAGAAGTTAGTAGACCATAAAATATTATCTTTGTGGCATTAGAAATGATATCACATTAGTGCACCAATGATAGGAAAGATCATTGAAGCTTATACGAGCACCCATATAGAATTCTAAAGATTCATTTTTTAATTGGTGATCTCATATAAATGACATATTATTCTTAGCAAATTTATAGTCGTGATAATGTAAGAAAATGCAAAATCACTTATGTACTTGATAGAATTCAAGTTGGCACATGTGGACTATTTTAAATTTACCGTGGTATATAATGATACATCAATGTAAGGTCACATGTTATATTTTGTAACAAATATTATTGCATTGGCACAAAAGTGAATAGACATCCAATTAGGGTAAAAATGCAATTAATGCTTCAAGATGGAAGCAAAATGACCTGGTAGAGTCATTGATTATACATTTGATTTATAGACCCTTATTAGTGAGGCCTATAAGTGAAATGCCAATATACATGCAATGATTTTTGGTATGTACTAATCACATCTCACATTAACCCTCAAGCCAATTTAATTAAGAATATTGAATAGGTCTTATGTGTGCTTATAATCCCCCATGAATATGAAATTAAGCCACAAAGAAGGCTAGAAATGTTTGTTTCCTCAGCCTTAGGGGAAGAGAAGAGGATATTGAGATTATAAAGCAAACAAGCACTTAGAAGATGTCTTCCATAAGATATGGAACCAAAATCAAAGTGCACTTGATTATGCTTATGCTTTCTAGATTTATCCTAACTATAACTTGTGTTTGTTATGGCCAAGAAATTATGAAACTAATATGTATTTTGACTAAAATTCCAACTCACTTAGAAGTCCTTTTGGTGACTTCAAATAAGTTAATGGCAAAAAACACGCTAGAAGCGTATGATAAGGGTCCAAAGAGCTAAACCCTCAAAATAGGAGTTATAATCCTTTAAAATGATAGAAAACTTGCCATATTGCTGGTAAATGAAATATCCATTAATTATCCTTACATCTGTGTAAGATGGTATGAATTAGACATTAGTGATGTCTTTACCTAAACAGTTGTAACTGATAATGGATAAAAGTGATAATTATTCTCGATTCATTATGGAATGTCATTGGATAAATGATTATCAAATTAGAATAGTTAAATGTATTCGCTTAATGAGCATGATTTGTATGGACAAGAAGTCCAAAATTTGAAGGTGTTAGACCAATTGGCTATAAGTGGGTGTTTTTAAAGAAATAATTTGAAAGTCAATTTGGTAACATATGTCTTTGTACAAAAGCCAATATTTTGTCCCTGATAGGGTTTTTACTGGTGAAGTTTTTAAATATAAGCATCATTAAAGTATGCTTGTATATATAAATAGAATTATACATAACATGACATATGAAGAAGACATACTAAGTTGAGGGGAGAAAACTGTACTCTTTTCCTTAGCCATGGTTTTATCCCACTGAATTTTTCTAGAAAGGTTTTTAATGAGGCAGTATTTCATAGATATACTCTTAAGAGAGTGTATTGTAAATATCAAAAGATGTACATCCAAGGGGGAGTGTTGTCAATATTCTATTTACGTATTGTAGATATAAAATATATGAATGTATATTGTAATAAATCATAGGTTTAATACTCTCATTAATACCATAAGCTGTAGTAGCTTCTCCATTATGATTCCACCCACAACTCTACGTATCCACCACCTTCTTTCATATTCTCTAACTGTTTCTCATGATGGATGTAATAAGTGTGGGTATTATATAGATGTGATATTGTGAATTATAAATAGAAGAAGGAATCCATACACATGAATGAGAATAAGAAACTTCATTCTCCCCTTCTCTCTATATTGTTCTATATCTCTCTTTAAGTTTATCAATATTATAATAGAAAGATAAAATGGGAAGATAAAGAATTTAAGAGTTGATCCATTTTACACGTAGGGAAGATAATTTTTTATTTTGTCATTAACGATAATTGAGTACTTATTTTTTATTCACAAAAATAGAAGTATTGTATAGTAAAAATATTACCTATAATGAGTTATAATATTATTATGTGAAAATCTTCAATGGAAATTACATTGTAATTATTACCTATAATTAGTATGTATAGAATATAGTTTATGGGCTACGAATGATTTCATTATATTGATATAGGTGAAAAATAATTATGGTCTCATACACGAACATATACTAGTTTAGGCGGAAAATCTATCCATTGTTATAACTGCATTATTATATATTACTAGTGTTACACTAGTGTAATGCATGAATTTTACTTTTTTTAAATTTTATAAATTAAATTAAATACAAAGTTTCATATAATATATAGTAATATTGATAAACATAATGCTAATGATAATTTAAGAAATTCATTTATACAATAGTATCATTAATGAATGCATAATACTAAACATTATACATTTAAATCAAGATATTAAATTATATGTTATTGTTGCCTAAAAATATGTACCCCCTCCATATCAAAAAGAAAATTATTTTATCAATCTGCACATTTTTTAAGAAACTAATAAAAATAGTCTTATAATTACACTTATACATTTCACTAAAAAATAATAAAATATTTAATGCATAGATAATAAAGGAATGTATAATACTAAAAATTATACATTTAAATCAAGATGTTAAATTATATGTTATTATTCCCTAAAAAATGTATGTATATATATATAAAGAGTTATTCTAGTAATGTGCACATTTTTTAAGAAACTAATAAACTTAGTCTTATAATTACACTTACACATTTCATTAAAAACAAAAAAGCATTTAATGCAAAAATAATAGGCGGAAGTGAGGGTAAAAATAAAAAGTATGTTTTAACTTTTATAAAATGACTTTCATTTTTTATACAAATATTTAATAATTGAATGACTTCCTTTTTAATATGGATGGATTAAGATTTAATTGGTAATTATTATTGGTTTGATAAAAAAAAAATTATTAAATAGAGTGACATCACAAAAAGTGAATTATATTTAAATATTTAATTGATAACTATACTTATATCTAACTATTCAGAATACTTGTCAAAGAATTTAAAAGGTTAGTTAATATTTATGATTATAATAGGTACATAAAAAAATAGAAATAGACACATTAAGTTAATGTTTGGACTTTTATTACCACCTAGTTTGGGTTTAAAGGAGTAAGTGCAATTGGTTAAAAAAAAGGAAAAAAAAATTGGAAAGATGAAGAGTTTAAGAGTTGGTCCATTTTATACGTGGGCAGGATAATTTGCTTGGTTATCATTAATGAGAATTGAGTGCATAGTCATAAAATTTTTTTAATTATTATATTAAAAAAAGAAGTATAGTATAATAAAGTATCTCTCAAACTATATTATTCCTCAGCTATTTAATTAGTTATAATATTACTGTTTGAATAGCTTCTATGGGAATTAATTAGTTATAATAATCAGTATGCAAAGAATATAGCTTATAAAGTATAGATGATGTTACTATATTGATATAGGTGAAAAAATGAACGTCGACTCAAACAATGACAGATGTTGGTTTAGGTGAGAAATCTATATGTTGTTATGATTGTGTTATTATATATTATATAGATTGATTGATATAGGTGAAAATATAAAGTAGACTCATACAATGACAATATTAGTTTAGACATAAAATCTATCTACTGCTATAATTGTGTTATTATATATTATATAGATTATCATCATCATTATTATCATTATCTTTATTATTCGTTATAATATTATCTCCTTATTTATTTAAATACCATAGAATTTTTAATACTATGAATTAATATACAACTACTAATCGCAAGGAAACTTTTGTTTTAGTATCCACTATACTATAGACCACTATTACTTATTTAATTTATAGTAATATTTTATATTATTCTACTCCATATTGAATTTTTATTTTTGTAACAAAAATAGCTTCATCTGCTACTACTGTTGCGAGTTATAAAATCATTATGAGTGTTGGGGAAGAGCCACCTAAGTTCAATAGGTCTCATTTTAAACATTGACAATAAAAAATACTACTATATCTAGCTACATTGAACTTGACTAAATGTATTAGTGAGAGCCATCCTATGCTAGAGGAAAAGCAGCAGTTAGAGGCGCACGTCAACCGTCAGCCGAAGAAAGAAAAGAAAAGAAGAAAAGTGAAAAAAAATTTGCATAGAGAAAATTTATCTAGTAGAATTTAATTCAGATAAAATTAATTTTTCATCTGAATAAATTCTTAATCTTTCATCCATAATTAATTTCGGTTATTTATTTTTCTATTTTTAATTTATATTTTGGATATATATTTCTGTGTAATTAATTCAATAATTATAGCTGACTGATTATTTATTGTTAGGGAATAGATTAAAACCCTAGATTAGGGTTTAAGATATAATTTTTTTTTATTTCGTGAGATTGTTCCTTGACTCTATTTTAATTGCTATCATATATATATATATATATATATATATATATATATATATATATATATATATATATATATATATATATATATAATTCTGTCAAGTATAATTTATTTGGTGCATGCCTTGTTATGGTTTCCTCATAAGTGACAGTATGTAGGATTATTTACTTACTAAGTAACCATATGAATATGCTAGAATTTATATATATAAATTGCAGCTAAGTTAGATAACAATTCATCTAATAGTTTTGTGACTCTAACCGAAGTAGTAAAACGTTTAAATATGTGTGGGTCAAAGAAAGGAAATATAGCCAGACATGCTTAGTGTACTAATCTGGGTACTTAGATTGACAGCCTTCCAATTATACTTAATGCATTAAATCTAGTTAAATATAGGAGACGCTTGTTGCTGTTATATTGCTAATATTTAATAGGATTAATATTGGTGTTTTGTTGTATTAATTAATTAAGGGAACTAACACTACAGAAAACTAGGATTTTAACGACCAACAAATTTCGTCGTTAATGGCCAAAATTTGGTTGTTGATGTCAATAACGACCAAACAAATTGTTGGTCGTCGATGGTCGTTATTACTCCCTCGCAAAAGGCTTTAACGACCAACCGAAATTTTTTGGTCGCTAAAGCAATAGCGACGACATATAACGTTTGTCGCTAAAGCAATAGCGACGACATATAATGTTGGTTGCAAATGCCATAATTATATATTCAAGAATAGAATTGGCATTTCAACATTTTTCTCAAACTCTGCACCTATATATATATATTTCAATCTTCTCAATCCCTGTACCTGTATCCATATATATCCCTTTTAACACGTAGATATAATTTTCTAAGTACCTACCTACAAACATTCGACTAAATATTCATACAAATAGTTTGTATTACATGTTTGGTACAACAAAATATTTGATCAAATATAAATATATTATAAAAGAGCTATAGGATGTCATTGCATTATACAAATATCATGATAAGCAGCCACCTAAAAATTAATTGTTCTATTTACCGAACCTAATAGACTAAGTCAGCTTGTCAAAATGAATTAGATCTACAACAACAAAAATATGAAAATAATAATTAATATAAGTATCAAATTAACAATGACATATCATATCAAAAGAAAAAAGAAAAACCACACCAAACAATAAAAGTGAGCCTTTTCGCTTGCATTTTTCATTGGTACATTTGTTATCTATTATTTTATATAGTGTTGATATGTCTATGTAGTTATATATCTTCATAGTTGTAAGTGTTATAGGGAAACTTGTGGCTATGAAACTCTTCAAAGCCAAGAAAGGAGTTATCTATTAACAAATTTAATCAATCTTACATTGCAATACTTGAAGTAATACATGTACAGGTATATTAATGAATTGATTATTTAATTTTATTTTGTCCAATTGATTAAAATGTTTAGATTGATATCCTACATTCACAAAATTATTTTTTCTATTACACATACTGGAATATGGGTTCTTCTATCTAATATTGATAAGACCAAACTAGATAGTATTGACATGTATCTATATGGTTGGCTCAAAACACTTCAGACCTAAGATTGTCAAAGTAGCGCTACACATAAAATCTTTCATTTTTCCAAGACCAAACTGTTATAGTGAATCATGGAGACACTACTTTTCTAACCTTTTATTTTCTGTGTCTCGATTATTAGAGAATTCTAACCATCAAAGTTCACTGAACTCCATAAGGAATAAGAAGGCATAATCACTACTCAACCAATTAACATAGTCAGATTCGAGCTGCTTGAATAGAAACATATGTAGAACAAATCAAAACGCAAAGACAGTTACAGTTCTTTAGATTCCGAATTGCAAAACTCTTCCTAAGACCTACTACAATTGCAATCATTTCCATGCCCCCTCCCCATAATAGAGAAATAATATGGCACTGAAAATTCAAAAATAAAAACAAATTATTTGAGCCTCATAAGAAACAAATGAAATCACAATGTTCCGATACCGAAATCCAAAATATTCACACCCAGCTTTCTAGCAGAGGTGGTGGTAATGAAAGCATTTGATTCATCCTTCTTAGCTTTTGGTTGGGAGCTTTTGACAGAATTGTTTATATATGGGTTCTTCTATCTAATATGGGTTTAGATTTGCCATGTATCTATATAATGCTCTTAGAGTTATAACGTGATTAATGTAGTAAGATCCCAACCTTAACTTAACTTTACATTAATGGGATAAGTGTACCAATTTGACATGTTGTAGCATAGGAACTCAAAAGATGAGATCAAATTATTTATTTACATCAAAGATGAGAAGCGTACTAATTATCATATATATTAGAGATAGAAAAAGATTGTAAAAATAGTTAAAAAAGAATCAATGATACATTAATTGTAAAACCTTTTATTAAAAATAAACACCAATGTCTCATTGATGAAAAAATCTTATAGGGAAAACAACTACTCATTAATAGAAAGCTGATAATCATATATAGGGTTTAACCACTCTAAAATATAGTTAACTATTCTATACTATAACATAAGCTTAATGAAACATATTTCATGATCATCTACAAACTAATTTTCAATTACACCTGAAACCTACATGTGAGAATATATATAAATCATGGTTAATCATTTCCCTAGGCAAATTCACTATAAAACTTTAATCCATCACAAACCATACAGGATAAAGGTCCAAGCCATAATTACTATAAAAGTAAAACACCAAGTTAAGCTCATAGCATATTATTTTCATAATATTAAGAAATATTTGGATGTTACAACTAACAAAACATATTTATCTCTGGTTCTAGTAGAAAATTTTGGATGAAAAATTTATAAATTTCATGGAAGAAAAGGCAGTTTAATAAAAGAGAGTCCAAAAATATTGGTAGATGGATCTAACAGCCTGATGATATTAGTTCTTTGCCACCAAAAACTAATAGTTTCTCTTCACTAAGATATACTCCGAATAAACTGATATTAAGCAATATTTTATATATATATATGTTGAGAAAGGCCATTACCACATAATTAACCCATCTAAATTCCCAAATTTCAGAAATCAAGCATATACCACATAATTAACCCATCCAAATCAATCATACAACACATACATACTCAATTTAGCAGATAATTTAGCATAATCAAAACTAATTAATAGAAATTTAGTCAAAACAAAAGTTAGGGTTTAGGATAATTTATACCAAATAATATCAGCCAAAATAGGGCAGATAAAGGGCATTAGAGCTTCGTCAAAGGTTGAGGAATGTCCGCCGATGGTGGATGTCACTGGAGGTGGCCGGCGGTGGCGTCGTGGTGGTGTCATGGAAATGGCGCTGGAGTAGGGTCGAGCGACCCACTCTGTTTCCCTACTCGCACTGCTCGTTCGACCACAGCTGCTACTGCCTCGCTCCCGTGCTGCCGTCGTTCGGTGGTTGTGTTGTAGTGGTGAGGTGGTGTGGTGGTGGTTGAAGAATGCACACAGAGGAGCAAGAAAAGGAAGGAAGAAGGGAAGCCGGGGGTCGGGCCTCAGCACAGAAAAAACCAATGGGAAAGGAAGAGGTAGAAGGAAAGAAAAGGGGGCGGAGGTTGGTCACCGATTGTGTGTTTTTTTTAAGTATCTAAAATATGATAACAAATAATTTTATCTGAATTTTATTTAATAAAATTTTTTTGGATAAAGATCCAAGAAATAAAATTTCATTTTATACAAACTTAAGTGACTAATAATAATTTAACATATTTATAAAAATGTCATCCATAAATAAAAATGGGAAAAACATAAAGAAAATCATAAATAAGTTGTAGAAATTTTAAATATAAAATTTTGCGAAGATCTTATCGACCTCATAAAAAAATTCATAGACGTAAATATTTTCTACAGATAAAAATTATTAAATTTTTTCCACTATAAAAAAAATATAAATATATATGAGACTTAAATGCCTTTAGCGACCAAAAAAATTAACGATTAACGACCAAAAATTACAATGGTCATAATAGATATACCAATAACGACGACTTTTAATAGTGGTCATTAATAATATATTAATAGAGACTAAAAAAAATTTTGGTCACTAAATTGGTCATTAATGCACTAGTTTTTTATAGTGTAATATAAGGTATATGAACCTACTTTTGGTGTAAAACTTGGTCGATCTCATTCTCATGATTAAATATTGACTTAGAAATTAATATTATATTTTGGCCTAATCTAGTGGTGGATTTCGGATTCCCTAGCATATTTATCATATCTGCGGTTTTCCATTATTTCTATTATTATTTTATTTTATTTTATTTATTATTATTATTATTATTATTATTATTATTATTATTATCATCATCATCATCTTCTAATTTGATAACTCCCATTAGTATTTTTCTTATTTATTTATTTATTTTGTGTAATTTAGGGTTTCTTTTTAATTTTATTTTAAGCTAGTTAAATAGAGGTGAGCCCTCTCAATCCCTGGTTTAGAACGATACCCTTATTTGTCAGTACTATAATTGATAATAAAAGGGTTTAAATTGCATGATGGCTACAACCACACCAATATCAAGAGCTAATGTGATGGAAAAGGATCAAAGAAAAAGCATGAGAAATAAACACAATGGAGATTGTTATAATAAAAGACCTAATGTATCTAATAAGTTTAAGGGGTTATGTTATCAATATAGAAAACATGGACATTGTGCAAATGATTGTCATAATATAAAGAGGTATAAGAAGAGTAATGCTCAAGTGAATGTTGTGGAGATAGAAAAATTGTTTGAAGATCTCAATGATGTCAACCTATTTGTAGTAATGTCATAATTCAGCCATATTGGCAATACCAAGGAATAATGGATATTCAATTGAGTCACTCATCACACATATTCTAATAGTTGGATGTTTATAAGTATCAATTTGTTGAGGATTATGAATAATAACTCTTCATGGGAAATTCTTCACCATCTAATGTAACACCTTTATTTTTCACTATTAAAAATTTTCCTTTTAAAATAATGCAAAAGTAAAAAATAACAGACACACCTAGAAAAAAATGGGGTGTTACTGCTACACCTAATATAAGATAGACGTTTTTCGCCTATCCCATATTAGATATAAGGCTAAGAAACCAAACCAACCAAAAACAAGAGTAGAATGTGTGAGACATATGATATATAAGTACCAAAATAAAACATTTACAAAAAAAGACCTCGACGGGTCCCCAAAATATTCAAATACACAAAAGAGAGTAAACCAAAAGTATAGAGATACAATAGGCATAAAATGATAATAGGGAAAATCCCTAAAATTTGGTCCATTTTGGACCAAATAATTGTATCTAGATTTATATGGTCTTAAGCTGTAACACCCCCAAAATTCACAACTGAAAAATTTCGTTTTATTTGAAAGAATTGGCGGAAGCAAATCATAAAATCATGAATTCTTGGGATATTACCGCCACACTTAGTACCAGACCGGTTCACTCCTACCATTCCAGCACTAAGTGCTAAGGCTAAGAGTGTAAAACACAATTTACAATTTTTAAATCAGAGTAGCGCATCAAATCATTTATAAGAATAAAATCCACCAATGATGGTTACTTTAACAACGTTAACATTAAAAACCAGGAATTTAAAAGAGAGAAAGAGAAAAAGCCTAACGGTACCGGATAATTCCTTACTCTCTTTCTCGTAGCCCACTTGAGTAGCACCTGAAAAGACCTGTAAGGGGCAGTGCCCATTGAATAGGCACGGGCCCCATGAAGGGAATCCTTCAGTACTACGGTACTGATTAACCCTTTAATACCACACTTAAAAACAGGCTCGCAATGCAACACATAATGCAAGCTATAGGCATATGTAATGAGAGGTGCATACAGAGCAATCACATATATAACAAGGCTGCCACATATTAATGAGTTATAAGGTACGATCGATACTTTTGGGCCTTAAGCAATTAGTCCATCATTATTCAATCATCTCTCTGGTTATATCCAAGTGAGTGCGGGAACCTTACTATTATAGCCGGTGGACCGAAATACATACAGGGCAGAACACTCCTGACCACTATTATTGCCGGTGGATCTGTCTCCAGGGTAGAACGCTCCTGACCAATATTATTTGCCGGTGGACCGGTCTGGCCCCGACTCACACGGTGTTCCACTATAGGTAATTAATATCTTTCCATAAATTATTCACATCAAATGCTTGTTTTATTGAGCTCGAGACCCCCACTATTTTAGCCGGTGGACCGGAATACATATAATCATCATCCAGGGAAAAACGCTCCTGGGCCACTATTATATCTGGTGGATCGGTACTCATAATCACTTGCCAGGGCAACACACTCCTGGGCCACTATTATATCCGGTGGATTGGTACTTATAATCACTTGCCAGGGCAACACGCTCCTGGGCCACTATTATAACCGGTGGATCGGTACTCATTATCATAAGTCAACTAGGCCCGGCTCATTAATCTTTCACTTTCGTAATTAGTGTTTTTCCTTTCTTTAATCAACAAAACAATTATATTTATTAGCCTCAGACGGGAGATCAAGAACCCGGGACACAAAGGTACACCGGTCATACCAGTGCATACAAGCTACTCAGTACCCTTCAACCACGAACCCAGGGACACAAAGGTACCCTGGTCGTACTGGTGCATAAAGCTACTCAGTACCCTATCGACAAGGATACCTAATCCATAAGTATGCATACCCCCTAACTAGGTCCGTAGAGTTAGATAGAGTAAGATATAGGGCCTGGCTGGGGCACAAAGGCACACCAGAAAATACCAGAATAATCGTGGACTAAACCACGTCTTTAGGGTAGCGACCCCTAAAGAGTCACCATTCCCAATCTCGAGGTCTTTCACTTTAAGTATTAGTGTCTTAATTAAGGTGATTACCAAAAGCACAATAATTAGATACTTATTCACTTTCAATCATTCCGATATCATAAGTCATTTCTTATTCAGACGGTTATCCAAGATAACACAAAGAAATCATTAAGGCCATCATAATCTCATCTAATTCCGAATTAGGATTTGTTCTCGTGATACTTACTAGTTATTAAATACTCTTACCTTGCTAATCAGTATTATTTGAATCATATTATGAAATTCTACAATCACAACGACATGTTAGGTATAAATTACTTATTTACCCCTTACTTATATAATTGCTAAGTCATTCCTTCCTTACTTGACGAATTACCATATTACCCTTCAGGTTGTATAATCACCAAATTACCCCTTATTCGGTTTAGGTTACCAAGTTATCTCCTACGCCTTTTTAAATCACCATTCACCCCTCATAATTGCTACACTTATCATATTTACCATTTGGTTGGTTAGATTACCGAATTGCCCTTCTCCTTTGTTATAATTACTAAATTGGCCTTGAGTTGGATAAATTACCAAATTACCCTCCTTCATTATCATGATTACTATTTTCCCCTTTAGTTGGTTAAATAATTACCAATTTACCCTTTAGTTGGATAAATTACTAGATTGGCCTTCTCTTTTATCATAATTACCATTTTACCCTTTTCAATTATTATAAATCCCAAATTACCCTTCTTCATAATTATAATTATTAATTTACCTTCCTTCATAATTATAATTACCAATCTACCCTTCTCCATATTTATAATTATTAATTTACCCTTCTCCATATTTATAATTATTAATTCACCCTTCTCCATTCTTATAATTACTATATTGCCCTTCTCCATTATTAAAATTACCATAATGCCCTTTTATTGGTTAATTTACCAAATTACCCTTCTCTATTATCATAATTATCCAATTACCCCTTTTTAATCATAATTTAATTACCAATTTATCCTTCGTTATCATTATTACCAAGTTACCCCTTACTCCCAAATTTGCCATAAACATCCTTTTATTTACAAAATTACCCTTCTACCCCTTACTTCCAAAATTACCATTCTTACCACTTACTTATAAAATTACTATATTGCCCTTTGACTCCAAAATTACTACTTTACCCTTTTCTCCAAAAATTACCATAATACCCCTTTACTTATAAAATTATCATTTTTCCATTTAATCATAAAATTACCATATTTTTCTTTTGCCTCAAAAATTACCATAATACCCTTCTTTCTCACAACTTACAATTTTATCCTTTTACTTATAAAATTATCTTTCACCCCTTTCTTTTGAAATTACCAAAATACCCTTTTGCTTACAAAATCACCGTTTACCCCTTTCTTTCAAAATTACCAAAATACCCCTTTACTACAAAATTTCCAAAATACCCTTTTCACTTATAAAATTTCCACTTAACCCCTTTATTACACCACTTTTATGAATTTACCACCACTACACAAAATACTAATATTAGCACTTCATTCTTATCATTTAACTCCACCAACTTGTCATTATTCAACATAATACTCATTAGCAACTACATATATTAGATCACATATTTACATAAGCATATTACTAAATTACCCTTAGACAATAATATTATTCATTCATTAGCAACATAATACATCATAGACAAGCATTTAACATTTCCATCAAATATCAAACTCATTCATTAAGTATCATCTCTACACATGGCACAAAAGCTATCATAATTTTCTTTTCTTTTCTTTTTATCAATCAATATAAGCAACCATATATATATATCATACTAAGCAACACAAAACATGCATAAAATCATACTAAAATCCCTAATGTGCTAGCATACATTTTTCCATGCATTTAAGTGAGGTTTAACGATTACCTTAATCCCACAAAAATTAAACCTTACCAGTATCCCGGTTAAGGATTCAAGGCTTAATTAGCAACTCAACACCTAAAAATAATATCAATAATTATTATGTTAGAAGTGAGAAATTAAAAGGATAAAACTTTATAAAAAATTTATTTAATAATAATACACTTTAATTAATTATTAATATACCTCAAAATTTAGATAATAAATTCCAAATCAAAGGGGGAGCTACGCTGCATGAACAGTGTGAGCCACATGCAGCCTACAAGGGGGGAAAAGGGTCGAAGGGGATGAGGTAGAAGGGAGGGGGGATGGCTCGGTTTAGGGACTTTAGGCTAGAAAACGAAGTAAATGGGGGAGGACTGGAGGCAAAGGAAGGGTGCAGAAGTGAAGAGGGGGTGTAAGTGGAGGCTGGGGATGGTTTCACGGCGGCATAGGGCGGCAGAGGAGGCGGCAGCAAGGCGGCGAAGATGGCTGTCGGCTAGGCGTGGCTGAGATTGAAGGAAAAGAGAAGGGAAAATGGAGGGGTGCAAGGGCTGTTTTCGGGAAAGTAAGGTATGGGGGTGGTAGAGGAGGTTGCAGGGTGTGGATTAGTGGTTTGGGTGGCGGCAGAGGTGGCCGGACGGCGGCGAACGGGGCGGTTGCAGGTGGTTTGGCGATAAGGGGGAAAAGTGGGGAGAAAATGAAGAGGTGGAGAAGGGAGGAATGGCAGGGGCTCGAGGGTGGCTTGGGTGGTCTCGTGGTGGTGCTGGGCTGAGGTATAGGGTGGCAGTGGGCGGCGTAGGGGCTCAGTGCGGTGGTTGGAGCGGCGGTTGGCGGCGGCGTGCAAAAACCGGGGGAAAAATGGGAGGAGGAGAAAATGAGAGAAGGAGCTCGGGGAAGGCAAGGCAAGGCTCGAAAAATGGGGCAAGCAATGCTGGTGGGGAGAAGAAAAAGAAGAGGGAGAGACAGGGGGAGTCAGTGGCCGGTCGAGGCTGCAGTACGGTGGCAGGGGAAAGGGAGGGAAGAAGAAGGAAAGGAAGAGGGCATGTGGGATAGGGATGTAGGGGTTAGTTTGGTTCGAATTAGGAAAGAAAATGACAGGGGAGAGAGAGGGAGTAGCAGGGAGGTAGGTGGTGGCCGGGTATGGCAGTTGCAGGGGGCCGGCGTGCTCAATCATGGCAGAGAAGATGCTGGTCGGGCGTGGAAGAAGAAAGAAAGGAAGGGGAGGGGTGAAAGCGGTTGGACCAGCGCAGGAAGAAGGGGAGGCCGGCCGGTCTAGTCTGGGAAAAAGAAAAAAAGAAGGGGCGGCTGGGACTGGGCTGTGCCGCACGGGAGAAGGAGAACAGGGGGAAGAAACGGGCCTTTGGCCCAAGCGCGCAAGGAGGGGGAGAACAGGCCGGTGCGGGCGGCCCAAAGGAGGAGAAAAAAAAAGAAAAGAAGAAAGGAGGAAAAAGGAGAAAAAGGAAAATAATAAAAGAAATGGGAGAAATTAAAATAATTTAATTTATAAAATAATAGGATTTAATATTTTTAATAATAAATTTATTTAATAATTTAATTTAATATAATTAAATATATAGGCTTAAAAAGGATAATTTTAGTAAAATATTGGTTTGAAAAATTATTTAAATAAAATGAGTACGATAAATTAATAAAATATTTATTTTAATTTATTAAATATTCCTATCTAATTTCATATAATCAAAATCCATATAATAATTAAGCTATATAATTTCAAAAGCTAATTTATTTTAAATAAAAGTTATTTATTGAATTATAGATTTTCTAAATTTTCGGGGGATTACATAAGCCCCCAAGCCCAATAAGATATAGACCCATTATCGGGCGTTCTAAAAAAACTATACATGGTCTTATGCTCATAGGATTGAGCACGTGACCAAAAAAACGGGTACAATAGTACGCTATACTAAGTAAGTCATGTTACCTCCTCAATGGGATTCACAAGCATGCAAGACCACATGCAACAATAGACGTCATACTAAACATAGTAGCATGCTTACACATCACATTGAGTTGTACATGTATTATCATAAGTATATAATGTATCAAAATTTCATGCCATGTAAGGACTTAGACAATTCGTGTCTCATCATGTATAGTAATACAACATAGATATTATGGATAGAAATGTAATACCCCATTTTCAAAAACCCTAATTATAAAAATGTAATTATATGTATTAGTCATAATAATTATTTTAGGGTGTTTTGTATTAAATAAATTGTTGATATATGTATTACTATGATTATTATGACAGATATAAAATTTAATTAGGTTAAAATTTATTGAAGAGTGCGTTATTAAATTCTAATCCTAAGTTAGATCTTAATCAGTATACGTTATACTGTGTAAATCCTATTATGGTAATCAGATATTTTCTACCCGGTTATTCACCTAATGGTGCTAATTTATGCTATATTTTCTTGAAATTTCCTCTATTCCTTCACTGGACTAAATCTACACACGCTATACCTTACACCACACCTCCCTCTATTCCGTGTTTTCCTCTCCTTATTTCACTTCACAATTTCCCTCAAGTCACCATCCATATAATCCCTCCTTCTTCTCATTATCCTTCTCCCTTGTGTCGTGATTTCATCCCCTAAACATCATGTATTTTCCTCTCTTTCTCCTGAGCTCCCTCAAGCAAGAAGGAAGTTTTTGTTCGCCATTATCTTCCTACATTTACACCATTTTCTTCTCTACAATGCACTCCACCACATGTTATATTTTCTTAGCTTCAACAACCTCCATTGATCCCTCACCTTCACCTTAAAAAAATCCTATTGGAACCACCCCAAAAACCAACGCACAACCTCACAAAAAAACACCCCACTCCCTCACCAAACTCCCAAAAGCAACACTCTCGACCTTCTTTCAAACGCATCAAACAACAACCACCACCTTCGGCCAAAACTGCTATAGTGTCCTACCTTATTGTACCCACTTCCATTACACCTCATTTCTTTGATACATCCTCTACCATTGAAGCCCTACAAACTCACAAAAAAATCACCCCTAACCTTTGACCAAAAGCAACAAACCCTTCCTCCTTAGGTTCAGCCATTTTTGTTCTAGTTCTTCCTCTTACTACACCTTTTTATGCCATAGATCCTCCCCTTGCTGCACTTTTCCCTGTTGTACCTCCCCTTCCTACACCTGTCATTTATATCATTACTAACCCTCCTTCTCGGCATACTCCCTCTATTTCATCCTCCTTTATTATGTGAGTTTTGGTTGGCTTCCTTGTTGCTTTGCTTTAGTCGGGTAGTTATCTTTAAGTCATTTTAGTAAATTTAAGTTGTTGTTGTATAATATTAAATGCTAATACATGTGTTATTGGGCGTTAAATTCTTAGGTAATACTTGAGGATATTGGAGATGACTTTTTATATAAGCTTGGATTAGGTAAATCCAATCACTCATAACATGGTAGAATTTGTGTGTGAACATGTTAGGGTTGTTTAGATTTATAGTTATGCTAAGGTTTTAAATTCTCCAAGTATTATGACATGCATGATAAAATGGTAACATGTTAAATGAATGATACGTACAATTGTTGTAAGTTAAGCTATATGCATGAGTAATATGTTATATGGTTTACGTTTGTATATATAAGATTTTGTTAGGGTTTTTATTCTTATCAAGTTATGATTTAAATTTCATGATAAATATCTCATTATTTCAAATTCATGGTGTAACACGCCCAAAATTACAGTTGAAAATTTTTGTTTAAAAAAAATACGAGTACGGAGAGTGATACTGCCATGATCAGTACAAGTTGACCCCCCGACCAGTCTCATACTAACCACGAGGCTAAGAAAAGTTATCACCAAACATTAGTCAAACTTAAGACAAAGATTCATAGAAAAACTGAAATGTTCATAATACGAAAATCAGAGTGCGCATTAAAAATTTATACAACCCAATAAAGTACGTAATCAAAGTTCCCACGAGGGATAAAAGGTATAGTACGATAAAACCAAACCAAAATAAACAATACATAGGTAAATTTAGGTAAAAGAGAATCTGACCAATGTTGCTCTCAGGTCCCCAGGCCAAGTCCAAAGATCAACTCTCAACCCCGTCCGACGCCTCATAAGTATCATAGGCATCAAAGATGGCGTCTCCTTCATAAGTATCATAGGCATCAAAAATGACATCTCCTACCTACACAAACTCAATAAGCCCCTCTACTCGTGGGAATGAACATCACCTATGAAACGGGTGGTTGGTACACTACGTATTGAGCAAGGTAACCATGCAACTAAGGCCATATATATAGAGCATATAATATAAGCATGATCATATAGGCAATATACAATAATACATGTAATAAGGCCGGGTTACTTTCCACATAACTTATTCTTTAGTCCTCTTAACAATATGTTCATTCCACGTATACTCTTTATTAATCCATGTGAGTACGGGAACCCCACTATTACAGTCATGTGGATTGGAGTACATACAAGGTAGAACGCTCCTAACCACTATTATTTGTCGGTGGACCAGTCTCTAGGGCAGAACTCTCCTGGCCACTATTATTCACCGGTGAATCGATCTGGCCCCGACTCACATGGTGTTTCACTGTAAGTACTTAGTGTATTTCCCATGGCTTAGCTTCATTATGTTTTGTTTGTTGAGCATAGAATCCCCCACTATTATAGCTGGTGGACCGCAAATCATGCAGGGCAAAACTCTCCTGGCCACTATTATTTGCTGGTGGACCGGTCGGGCCCCAGCTCAACAATCTTCCTCTTTAAATGATTAGTGTCTTATCTGCGTCTTATTTGATAAATTTTCACCCTTGACATGCATGTCTCAAATATTCGACTTTTTACTCTCCCAAGAAGGTCCGTCCCATATCTTGAGACTCCGACACCTCCTAACTGCCCCAACATCCTTTCCTTATCCCACTACTCACACCCAAATCCTAGGCGTGTGGGTCAAGGCCCATGACCTACCACCATTAAGCCCATTCACAGTCCTCCTTAGGATTTTCTCTAGAAAACCCTAATTTGGGCCTATGTGGCCTATTATCCTCTACCTCACGCAACCCAACTATTTAAAACACCCCCACACATCACAACCCTTAGGTTCAACCCTTATCATTTCATGTCACTCCCCCAAATACACATGTGACCACGAAACCCTAGGTGGCCACACCAAACCCTAGCTTGCCATGCCAACCCTAGTATCCTCCTTTCCACAAATCACCCTTCCATTTCTCACCTTCCACTCTTGCTTCCCATGATACTTATGCTCGCCCTACTCATGACAAACCCCCATTCTCACCTCATACTCCATTTATCCTCATTTACTTTCCTTTTTCCACCTTCTCAAATTAGGGTTTCCTTCCTAACTCTAGCTCAGTCTCTTATGCACCCTTATATTGTCTTACGTACTATTTTTCACCCTAAGCCTCCAATCACCCAAACAACTCTTCTATTACCTTCCTCACAACCTAAGGCAACTTTCCATACGTAAAGTTCACGTCCATGCAGACTCTATCCACCCCATACAAACCCTCGAAGTTCTTTTCATGTGAAACCTTAAGATTCTCATACAAAACCCTAGATTCTCCCATGCAACCTTAAATCCTCCCATTCAAGGTTCATCCCCTTTATTTTGCTTAAAGCTCCCTTTTTGCTCTTTCTTTTGTGAAACATAGGAGGTTTAGGTCCATCCCACATTCTTTGGTTAATTTACTTCCCTTTGGCTAACTTACCCCCCTTGGTCCACTTACTTCCCCATTTTCCTTTTATCATCCTTCCACCCCCATATCCCTACATTAATTATCCTAGCATGCATGTTCTAAAAGGATCATATCATATCATATCACTATTCATAGCACAAACATACCATACACATGCCATAAGCAAATGCAAGATCATACCTCAACTCCAAGCTGCGCTACACATAAAATGGTTATAACAATAGCACAAGATACACAACATATCATTATACATGGCATCCAAGGCACATAAAAACACATAGCACACTTGAGGCCTTAACTACACCCTTACCTAAAACGACACCGAGCTTGGAGTACGCTCCTACGCCTCCTTAGGGTTTTGGCTTAATTCACCTATAAGAGGGAAAAACTAAGGATTAGTTTCCCTCCTACCAAAAATACTATTATTTCTTATTTTAGTCTAAGATTAGGGTTACGATCATCAAAGGGGCTTTACAAGTGAAAAACTAGTGTTTTTACCATCTAGTTGGCCTACTAGATATTACTAGTCAAAATATATTTATATTACTATTCATAACTATATTTATATTATAAAATCTAATAGCTTTATTTCTTCTAATAATAGTACTAATACTTATTATAATAAAATAGTGATAATAATAATAATAATAGTAATACTAACGCTCCTAGAAATAGAAGCCCTATTATTTTTAAGGCTAAGGCTAATAATGGCTTTAGGGATGAAATAATAATATAATATTAGTAACACTAACAAAGTACTAATATTACTAAAGATAATAATGATAATAGTTATATTTAGAATAATAATAATATAAGGGTTCGAATGTTTTTATCACAATAATATTAACAGAATAATAACAATAATAATAGTAGTAATAACTAATAATGATAACATAGTAATAATGTTAGTAGCAAAGGCATTAGAAATAATATTAGCAATATTTTAATAATAATAATAATAATAATAATAATAATAATAATAATAATAATAAGGTTGGGTATTCTTCTTCAATAGTAACAAAATGGTAACATGCCAATTTTGGTTTCAATAACATTAATAATAATAAAAAGAATAGTAACAACAACAACAACAACAACAACAATAATAGTAATAATAATAAAAATAATGTTAAGCATATTAATAATAATAACAATAACAATAATATAGCAATCAAAATGATGATAATAATAATATAAGGGTCCAAATATTTATATTAATAATAAAAGGTGATAATGGATAAAGTTAGTATTAACAATATTAGTAAGAAAAAATGATAATGGTAATGGTAATAATAATAATAATAATAATAATAATAATAATAATAATAATAATAATAATAATATAGATAATACCATTAATATTATTAAATAACTAATAATTGTATAAAATGGGTTTAAGGATTGGGAAGGTTAGAGAACTACCTAAGGGTAGTGGTGGCACCGACGACGGTGGGAACTGCAAGTGTGGGAATTGGAGGTGGTGGAAGGAGGAGAAAGGAGGGAGGAGGAGAGGGAGGCAGGGAGAAAGGGAGGTGTGGGGAGGTAGAGGAGGCTCCCTTGGTTGTTTTGGGAGATAGAGGTGGCGTTATTGGCTGTAGGATTGGCAGCGAGCGGCGGTGCAAAGGGCGATAGGGGTTGATTGGGAGGGCAGCTTTGCACGGCCGGGATGACTCATGCAGGGAAAATCGAGGGACAAGGAGGGTTTAGTTAGGTAGAGGATGGTGCAAGGGGGCAGTTTTGGGGGGTGTTTTGGCCAGTGGAAATGGGCGGTGGCTGTAACACCAAAAAATTCACTACTTTTTTTTAAAGCGGAAGAAATTATAATAGAAATATTTAAATTAAAACCCATGAATTCTAGGGATGTTACTGCCACACTTAGTACCAAACTGGTTCTCTCCGACCATTTCAGTACCAAGTGCTAAGGCTAAAAAGATTAACACAAAACTTAAAACAAGATTTCATAAAATGTATTAAAGAGATGATAACGTAGAAATCAGAGTGCGAATTCAAACTTTCCTCGAAGGAAATAATCTTACAACCGATAAAAGGTTTATTTAAAATACTCAATCGAGTAATGAATCGTAAAATGGTAAATACTATACCAAAGAAATAATAAAAGGAGTTAAATCACATAAAGAATGAATACGGCCACGAAACTCTCAAACTTGAACCAAAACATGCTCAACACACAGCCCCGACTGATGTCTCGCTCACCTGCACAAAGTCAGAAGGGCATACTACTCGTGGGAATGAGCAGCACCCATGAAACGGGTGATCAGTACGCTACGTACTGAGTAAGGTAACCGAGCACTAAGGCCAACACATAAGCACATAAATAATGCAGAATAATTAAAGAGCATAATCACCAACATGTATCATAATTGCATACGACCATCCAGGTAAAAGTATAAAGGCCCAAATATAATTCAATTCAATTACTTAATTAATCTCTAATCAGAAGTCGATTCACACCATACTTTTTATCAAATCCATGAGAGTACGGAAGCCGCCACTATTATAGCTGATGGATCGGAGGCACATAGGGTGTCATACCCTAACCACTATTATAGCCGGTGGATCTGAAACACATAGGACTACGTGTCCTAACCACTATTCCTAACCGGTGGATCGGTTAGCCCTGGCTCACATGGTATTCCACTGTAAGTAATTAGTATCTTTTAGGCATTTTAGCAAAACTCAGGTTTGTAGTTGTTGAGCTCGAGAACCCCCACTATTATAACCGGTGGATCGGTCACACATAGGGTAAAAACCCTAACCACTATTCCGAACCGGTGGATCAGTTGGTCCCGTCTCAACGATCTTCCACTTTAGATAATTAATGTTTTAAGTATCTTATTCAAAAGCTTTCACCGTGGACATGCATGAATCATCACACATCACAAATCATAAATTTTACCATCATAATTACACTTTAATCACCAATTACACATGATACAAAAAAAACCCTGAGCAGCCACACCAAACCCTAATCAACCACAACAAACCATAGTTAACCACTCCAAACCCTATTTAACCATAACAACCATAATTAGCCATTCCAAACCTTAATTAACCACAACAAATCACCATTAGCCACTCCAACCCTAGTTAATCACAACAACCCAAAGTCAATCACTCCAAACCCTAATTCAGTCTCCTCCATACCCTTATAATGCTCCACGTACTATTTTCCATCTAAAATGTTCAAACACCCAAATAACACTTGCATTAGCTTCCTTATATCCCAAATCAACCTTTTATACGTAAATTTCACTCCCATGTAAACTTTACAAATCTCATGCAACCTCTCGAAATTTTCATACAAATCCTAAATCTCGTGCAATCATTAACTCCCATGTAAAACCCTAACTCCACCATGCAAACCCTAACACCCCCATGCAACCATTAATACCACCATACAAACCCTAATACCACCATGCAAACCCTAATATCACCTTACAAACCCTAATACCATTATATGACCATTAATACCACCATGAAAACCCTAATACCACCTTACAACCATTAATACTACCATGCAAACCCTAATACCGCCAAGCAACATTACCTCCATGCAAATCCTAAATTCAATCCACACAAAACCAAAGATTCATCCATACCACACCCTAGAATAGATCCTCTCATACAAAACCATCAATTAGGTTCTTCCATACGACACCATAAATTAGATTTTCCCAAATAGAACCATAATTTATATTCTCCCACACAGAACCATGAATTAGACTCTCCCATATAAAACCATAAATTATGTTCTTCCACATATACCATAAATTGAATTCTCCCATACAAAACCATATATTAGAATCCCCCATATAAAACTATAAATTGTATTCTGCCACACAAAACCATAAAAATCATAAATCAGATTCTCCCACATAAAACCCTAAAATTATCCATTTTATTCTTCCACTCATGAATCATTAAAATAATTAAGTCAACTCACATCCCTTGGTCAACTTCTTTCCCCATCCTCCTTTTTCATCCTTTCTCCCACTCAAACCACATCAACACCCTCACATACATGTCTTACAGGGTCACAACACATATCATCACATATACATAATACACATGTCATGCAAATACATGAAATCATACTTCAACTCCACATCATACCACATACTACATAATTAATAATGATAAACATAGGATACATAGCATGCAAAGCACATAATGCATATAAACACACGAAAGGCCTTAGTAACACCCTTACCTAAAACAACACCGGTCTTGGAGCACGCTCATACGCCTCCTTAGGGCTTTGACCAAATAATAACATACTAATAAAAATAACATTAACAAAATTCTAACTTTGCTAAAGATATAGAAATAATAGAAATATTATAAATGTTGATAATATAGAGTTAAATACTTTACCCTAATAATAATGATGATACTAAAAATAATATCAATGAGAATATAAATAAGAATAATAATAATAGTAACAATAATAATAATAAAAAGGACATTATTCAAAAACAAAGTAAAATAAATGCTTCGACCCTTTTACCAAAATAATACTAATAATAATATTAGTAAGATAAATAACAAAATTTAGTAATAATAATAATAATGAAATAGTAGTAGTAGTAGTAGTAGTAGTAGTAGTAGTAGTAGTAGTAGTAGTAGTAGTAGTAGTAGTAATAATAATAATAATAATAATAATAATAATAATAAGAATAATAATAATGATGATGATGATGATGATGATAATGATGATGATGATGATGATGATGATGATGATGATGATGATGATGATGATGATGATGATGATGATGATGATGATGATGATGATGATGATGATGATGATGATGATAACAAAACTAATAGTAAAGTATTTGTAATACTAATAATGGAAGAATAATAATAGTAATTCGAAATAGGAAATAATAATAGTAATTATACTTATAACATATTAATATTAATAATAGTAATAATGGAAATAATAAGAGTAATAATGATAAAATTGAAATAAAAATTACAATAGGGCTTCAACCCTCAACATAAATAATAATGAAAACATTAATAATAATAATAACAATAATACATATTAAAAACAGAAATATTAATAATAATAATAGTATTTATATTCAAATAAATGAAATGACATAAATTAAGGCTTGTAAAAATAGGGAGAAGGGTTCAGAGGGTCTAGGGTTCAACCTTAGGCTGGTGGGGATAGGCGGCACCGATGGTGGTGCACGGAGGCGGTGGCGGTGGCCGGAAAAAGGGAAGAAAAGGGTAAAAGTTGGATGCTGGAAAAAAGATAGGGAGAATTGAGGTGGGAGTTGGGGTGTTTAGAGTTTCCCAGAGGGAGAGAAATAGAATAAGGGTGGTGGAGTAGCCAAAGGTGGCGGCCCACGGCGGCGGCGGTGGTGGCCGAATGCAGGAGAAGAAGAGAAATAGAGGAGGAGAGGAAGAAAGAGGAAATTAAAGGTAGGGGAAGGTAGAGGAGGGTCTGAAGAACATAATGGGAGGTGAAAGAAGCGGCGGCAACGGCGGAATAGGTGGCTAATGGTGGTTCGAAGGGCGGCGGAGGCAGAAAAATAGGTTGGTCGAGAAGGCTACTTCGCACAGCCTCGGTGGCTTGTGCAGGAAAAATCAAGGGGTATAGGACGTTTGGTTAGCTAGAGGGCGGTGCAAGGAAGAATTTGGTAGGCGTAGTGGGTGGTGGCGTTGGTCGACAGCGGCAGGGATGGCGTCTAAAGGGGCAGCGGCGAAAAGGGTCATTTTTCTGGGTAGGAATTAAAAGCTTGACACAGGGCTGCTTACGAGGGTATTTATAGGTTTTAGAAGGGAGTTTAGGGTTTTGTGGGTCGGCTATGGTGTAAGGCAGGTAGGGTTCCGGTAGTCGGTGGCGAGGTTGGCTAGTGGCAGTCAAAACGGGCAAGGATAATGCGCAAGAAAAGGGGAAATCGAGAGAGAAATGGGAGAAGTGGTTTGGTTCAATGGGTTGCCAAAAGAAAGGGGAAGAGAAAGGAAGGAAAAGGCCAGTCAAAGGAGCGAGATTGGCGGCGGGAGCTTCGGACGGGCGACGGCGATGTTGCAGGTCGTTGGAGTGTCAGGTGCGAAGGAAGAAGAAGATGGGGGGGGCTAGACTGGGCGGTTCAGGCAGAAAAGAAAGAAAGAAAAGAAGAGGAGACCGGGCGGTCAGGCGCAACGTATAAAAAGTTCAATCAAAACGTAGAGTTTCGGATAAATAAAGAATGAAGCACAACGCAGAGAAGGACGAAGAAGGGCGACGGTCGTGCGGGCTAGGCTGTGCCGAAGAAGGAAGAAGGGGAACTTGGGCTGCTAGGACAGGCCCAGTTCGGGGAGGAAAAGAAAAAGAAAAAGAAAAGAAGAAGAAATAAAAAGAAAGAAAAAGGAAGAAAGAAAAGGAAAAAGGAGAAAGGGAAAAAAGAAAAATAATGGGTTGGGTTAATTAGATTAATTAGGATATTTGGGATATTTAAAAATAATAATATTTAAATAAAATAATATTTAAATTCCTTTTTAGGCTAAATTAGGATTTTTAAAAGATTTTCCATAAATTCCATTTTAATTAGCAAATCACACTAATTTTCTTCAATTAAATTATTTATAAAATGAATATTAATTTGAAACTATTTTCTCCTTATTTTAAATAAAATAATTTATTTAAATAATTTCTAAAATAAAATCCTTAATTAGCTAAAATAACTAAATTTCTCCTAATTAAAATACTTATAAATTTCTTATTAATTTGCCCTAATTAAATTCCTTTTTATTTGAATAAAAATATTTTATTTAATTAACTTTCGTAATAAAACCTCATTTAAATTTAATTTTTAAAATTAAAAATTTTTGGGGCATTTCAGCAGCGACGGACTGCTCGTCTGAAGGGGTAGTGGCGAGAAGGGGTAAATTCTAGGTTTCAAAATCAAAAACTGAATTAAGGCATCCTATGGGGTATTTGTAGGTTGATTGGGTGGGAAATGAAAAGGGGAAGAAGATAAGGGAGGCACAGATGCCAGGCATGCTGCCCGGTGGTGGCAGTCTAGGCGGTTCTACCATGGCAAGGGCGGCAAGGTCGAGGGAAGAGGGAAAGGGAAAGCGGCTGGGTGCTTGGGAGAGGGGAAGAAGTCTGTTGGGGTTGAAAAAATGAAAGAAAGCGACGGGAGAGGGAGGGAAAGATGGTTGGCAGCGGTGGTGGCAAGCAGAGGGCAGGGTTGAAGCTCCTCGGTCGCTTCCCGTGCCTCAAGGAAGAAGAAGGGTCAGAACCGACGGTCTAGGGATGAAAAAAGAAGAAAGGAAAAAAAAAAGAAGAGTGAGAGGGTGGTTGTGGTGGTGGTGGATTCTCTAGGTTGAGGGGGTGGAATGGTGGTGGTGGCGCAGCAAAGGTGGCGATGTAGGCGGCGAGTGTTGTGGTGGCCGAAGATGCAGGAGAAGGAGGGAGGGTGAAGGAGAGGGAGGAAGGGGGAAAGGAAGGTAGGGGAAGGTATAGATGAAATGCCCCGAAAATTCTAATTTTTAAGAATTATAATTAAATAATAATTTATTAGAAAAATTAATTAAATAAATTATTTTTATTAAAAGAAAAGGAAATTAATTAGGAAAAATCAAGAATAAATTTATAAGTATTTTAATTAGGAAGAAATTTGGGTATTTTAACTAATTAAGGATTTTATTTTTGAAATTAATTAAATAAATTATTTTATTTACAATAAGAAGGAGAAAGTAGGTCCAAATTAATAGGAATTTTATAAATGATTTAATTGGAGAAAATTAGAGTAATTTGCTAATTAAAATGGAATTTATGAAAAACCTTTCAAAAATCATAAATTAGCCTAAAAAGGGATTAAAATATTATTTTATTTAAATATTATTATTTTTAAATATCCTAAATATCCTAATTAATTTAATTAACCCAACCCTCATATTTTTCTTTTCTTTCTTCCTTATTCCTTTCTTTTTCTTTCTTTTTCTTCCTTACCTTCCCTCGACCTGGGCCAGCCAAGCGGCCCAAGCCCTCTCCCCTTTCCTTCCTTCGGCGCTGGCCATTTCCTTCCCGCGACCCAGAGTCTCTTCTTTCCCTTCTTCCTTCGGTGGCCCAGAACGTCACGCTGTGCCTTGCCTCTTTTTTCCCCAAAACGCAGCGTTTGATTTAGAACACACCCTCACCTCGTCGCCCGCTGGTTTTCTTTCTTTCCTTTCTTTTCTTTTTTTCTCGGCTGACTGGTCCGGCCCCTAACCTTCTTCTTCCCCAGGCCTTCGCACCTGCCATTTCCTATGACCTGCACCACTGCCCCATCCGAGAAATCTGCCGCCAATCTCACCGTTTGACCGGCCATTTCCCTCCTATTTTTCCCTATTGATCCATCAACCCTGTTGCCCAACCTACTTCTCCTATTTCTCGCACAGTTTATCCCTTTTTTCCTGCGCATACCCTTGCCTCAAATTTCACTGCCACTGGCAACCGAAAACCTACCTGCCCTATTCCCACGCCGACCCAAAGAACCCTAACCTCTCATCTAAGATCTATAAATACCCATCATTAGCTCGATCTCGGGACTTTTTCCCGTAACCCAGCAAAATCCCCCTTGTCACCGCCACCACTTCAGACGACCTTTCCTCCGCCGTCGGCCAACTACGCCGCCCTATTTTCCCACCAAACTAATCTTTGCACCGCCCTTTAACAAACTAAGCCTCCCTTCTTCCTCGATTCTCCCTGCACAAGCCACCTCGGTTGTGCAAAGTATCCCTCCTTATCAACCCTCTCTTCAACCTTTGCTGCCCTTCGAACCACTATTAGCCACCTCTTCCGCCGCTTCCACTGCCCCTTTCACCTTCAAAAATCCCTGCAGACCACCCTCTACCTTTCTTTTCCTCTTCCTCCCTCTCCTCCTCTCTTTCTCTTCTTGTTTTCCATTCAGCCGCCGCCGTGCGCTGCCACCTTTGGCTGCACCGCCACCTTCATTCTACTCCTCTCCACCTAATCAACCCTAAACACCCCAACTCCCACCTCCATTCTACCTCTCCCTTTCCCAGCATCCAACTTTTTTCCTTTTCTTCTCTTTTTCCGGCCACTATAGCCACCGCTGTGCACCACCGTCGGTGCCGCTTGTCACCACTAGCCTAAGGTTGAGCCCTAAACCCCCTCAACCCTTTTTCACTATTTATACAAGCTTTATTTCATTTTATTTCATTTATTCGAAATATATTACTATTACTAATGTTATTATTTTTATTTTTATTACTAATGTTTTTATTATTATTTCTATTGAGGGCCGAAGCCCAATTATATTTTTTATTTTGATTTTATTATTATTATTCCTATTATTGCTATTATCTTTGTTAATTAATATTAATATGTTGTTGTTGTTATTATTATTATTATTACTACTACTACTACTATTAGGTTCAATATTACTAGTATTACTATTTCTTATTAGGGCTGACCCTATTTGGATAAGTAGATTATTAGTATTAGTATTATTAATATTATTAGTATTATTATGAGTTTTTATTTTATTTACTATTTTTCTTGTTATTATTATTATTATTATTACTATTTCAAAATTATTATTATTATTTCATTATTATTATTATTATTATTATTATTATTATTATTACAACTATTTTACTATTATTGTTGCTATTATTACTATTATTGTTATGCGATTATTATTAATATCATCATCATCATCATCATCATCATCATCATTATTATTATTATTATTATTATTATTATTATGTAATAAGTTTATTATTATTCAATGTAGGGTTGAAATCCTACTTCATTTTATCTTCAATTATTATCATTACTATTATTACCATTATTATTATTATTGTAATATTATTATGGTTTTTATCATTAATATTATTACTATTTTTTTATTATTATTATTACTAAATTTTGTTATTTATTTTAATAATGTTATTATTAGTATTATTTTGGTAAAGAGGCCGAAGCCCTTGTTTCACTATGTTTTTGAGTAATGCCCTTTTTATTATAATTGTTAATATTTTTATTATTCTTATTAATATTAACATTGATATTATTTTTAGTATATTATTATTTTGGTATCATTATTGTTATTATTATTAGGGTAAAGTCTTCAACTTTATATTATCAACTTTTTATGATATTACTATTAATTCTTATATTTTTAGCCAAATTTAGTATTTAGTTAATGGTTATTATTATTAATATTTTATTATTTTATCAAAAGCCTAGTCTTAGAATAAGTTAGTAATTAATAGTATTTTTGGTAGGAGGGAATCTAATTTTAGTTTTTCCGTCCTATAGGTGAGACCGGTCAAAGCCCTAAGGAGGCGTAGGAGCGTGCTCCAAGACCGGTGTCATTTTAGGTAAGGGTATTACTAAGGCCTTATGTGTGTTTATGTGCATTATATGTTTTGAATGCTTTATATTCTATGTTTATTATTGTAGTTATTTCGTATGTGGTATGACGTAGAGTTGAAGTATGTTTCTGTGTTATTATATGGCATGTGTACTATGTGTATGGAATGAAATAATGTGGTATATGATGTTATATGTTGTTGCCCTGTAAGACATGCATGTGAGGATGTTAATGTGGTTTGTGTGGGGGAAAGGATGAAAAAAGAGAATGGGGGAAATAAGTTGACTAAGGGAGGTGGGTTTACTTAAGTATTTTAATGATCCATGAGTGGAAGAATAAAATGGAAAATTTAGGGTTTTGTGCCGGAGAATCTAATTTATATTTTGTATGGGAGAATCTAATTTATGGTTTTGTATGGGAGAATATAATTTATGGTTTTATATGGAAGAATCTAAACTAGGGTTTGATGGATGGATTTAGGATTTTGCATGGCAAATTTTATGGTGTTACATGGGAGAATCTCAACTAGGGTTTTGAATTAATAGACTTATGGTTTTGCATGGTAGATTCTATGGTGTTACATAGAATGATCTAATCTAGGGTTTTTGTATGGGTTGAATATAAGGTTTTGTATGGAGGAATCTAGGGTTTTATATGGAAGAATGTAGGGTTTGCATGGTTGAATTTAGGGTTTCACATGGGTTTTCTAGGGCTTCGCATGAAAAATTCGAATGGTTGCATGGGATGTGTAAAGTCTGCATGGGTATGAAATTTACATATGAAAAGTTGACTTGGGATGTAAGGAAGGTAATAGAAGAGTTATTTGGGTGTTTAGAAGTTTTGGGTGAAAAATAGTACGTAGGACATTATAAGGGTATGGAGGAGACTGAATTAGGGTTTGGAGCGATTAACCATGGGTTGTTGTGATTAACTAGGGTTTGGAGTGGCTAATTATGGTTTGTTATGATTAACTAGGGTTTGGAGTGGCTAATTATGGTTTGGAGTGGTTAATTATGGTTTGTTGTGGTTAATTAGGGTTTGGGGTGGTTAACTATGGTTTTGATATGGCTAACTAGGGTTCGATGGTGACATGTGTGTACTTGGGGAATAAAGTATGATGATGAATATGGGATCGATGGGTTGTAAAAAATGGGGTGTTAAAATGATTTGGGTTGTATGAAGTGGAGTAGGATGGGCCACTTAGGCCTAAATTAGGGTTTCTGGGAAAACCCCTAGAGTAAGGAAATAAGTGGACTTGGAGATGTGTAGTAGTGAGCCTTGACCCACACATTTTGGTGTTGGAGTTCTAGTGTGAGTTTTGAGTTTAGAGGAAATGTTGTTGGGCAAGTTAGAAGGTGCAAAATTCTCATGATATGATACAGGTCAGTTGGAGGATAAGTGTAGAGGAAGTGATTTATGCATGTCTAGGGGAAAAAGCTTCTGAATACTATACTTAAGACATTAATCACTTAAAGTGAAAGATTATTGAGTCGAGTCCAGCCGATCCACCGGTTAGGAATAGTGGTTAGGGTTCTTACCCTATAAGTGACCGATCCACCGGCAAATAATAGTGGTGTGGACCTGATGTCCCGCAAGTGACTGGCCCACCGGCTATAATAGTGGGGGATGCCGAGCTCAATAAACCCAAACCAGAGTTTTGCTAAGGCACTTAAAAGATATTAATTACTTACAGTGGAATACTATGCAAGCAGGAACCGAACCGATCCACCGGTAAGGAATAGTGGTTAGGGTTTTACCTTATAAGTGACCGATCCACCGGCGAATAATAGTGGTGAGGACATGATGACCTGCAAGTGACCGGCCCACCGGCTAAGATAGTGGGAGGTTCCTATACTCATATGGATTTGATAAAAAGCATGGTATGTAGGGCTGTAAATGAGCTAAGCCAGTTCGGTATTCGGCTCAGCTCGGCTAGTTAAAAGCTCGGTTTGGCTCGTTCGTTTAGTTAAACAAGCCGAGCCTGAGCTTGAAAAAGCTCGGCTCGGTTCATTTTTTGGCTTTAGCTTATGAGCTCGGCTCGGTTCAACTCGTTAAAAGCTCGGTTCGGCTCGTTTGTTTAGTTAAATAAGCCCAACCCAAACATCATTTTAGGCTCGTTTAACTAAACGAGCCGAGCCAAAGCCTAGGGGTATTTGGCTCGAATCAACTCGTTTACAGCCCTAATGGTGTGAATTGATAGCGATCAGAGATTAATTAAGTAATTAATCTAGACTATAAATAGGCCTTTATGTATTTACCGAATGATTGTGCGATAGTATGTTATCATGATGGTCTCTATGCTTTTGTTATTTCTTCTGCATGGTTTATGTGATTTTTGTGTTGGCCTTAGTGCATGGTTACCTTAGTACGTAGCGTACTAATCACCCTTTTCATGGGTACTGCTCATTCCCACGAGTAGTAGGCCCTTCTGACTTTGTGCAGGTGGGCGAGACATTAGTCGGGGCTGAGTGTTGAGCATGTTTTGGCTCGAAGTTCCAGAGTATTCTTTTTACTTCTATTATTCTTTTTGTATCAGATTTTTCCCTTTACGAGTGACTACTTTGTATTGAGTATTCGAGATGAAAGTTTTATTTCTTCTTTTTGGAATTTTGACCATGTACTCTAATTCATGATTCTTTATGCGTACTCTAATTTTTAATGTATGATCTTTCTAGTTCTTTTATGAACTGTTGGTTTAAGTTTAATGTCAATCTTTTTTTTAGCCTTAACACTTGGTACTGAAATGGTCGGAGAGAACTGGTTTGGTACTAAGTGTGGCGGTAACATCCCCAGAATTCATGGGTTTTAATTTAAGTATTTCTATTTTAATTTCTTATGTTTCAAAAAAAGATAGTGAATTTTAGGGTGTTACAATAGGGGGCTTTGCTGGGTGTTTTGGGAGGTAGGGGAGTGGTGGATGCAGCGGGGATGGCAGTGTACGGCGGCGAGAAGGGCGGCGAGGGGTGCAAAGTGGCAGATTGAGTAGCCAACTTTGCACGGTTGAGGTGGCTTGCACAAGGAGAATAAGAGGTGGTGAGTGGTGTGATTCGGTGGAGGGTGATGCAGGGAGGATGTTGGCGGTTGTTTCAAGAGGCGGCGTTGGGTGACGGTGGTGGAGGAGGCGTCTGAAGAGGTGGTGGCACAAGGGAGGTAAAATTTTGGGCAAGAAAATAAAGCCCAATTAAGGGGTAGGTTGGGGGTATTTATAGGCTGATAAGGGGTGGATACGACAAAGGAGGATGAGGACAAGAGGGGGCAGGTGTGGCAGGGTCGCCGGCTGGCGGTGGTAGGCCAGTATAGGCCTAAAATTTTGTAGGTGTTGTTTGATCGAGGGAGAAGAAAAGGAAAGAAAGGGGGCATGTGTGAGGAGGTACAGGGGTGTTTGGGGTCGAAAAAGGAAAGGAAAAGGACGGGGAAGAGAAGGGAGGTGGCAGGCTAGCGTACGGTGGCTGGTTGGTCGATGTACGAGCGGTGCAGGTCTTCGATCTACAGGGCGTGGGAGGAGCTGGAGGAAGAAGAAGGTGACAGGGTCAGGCCGGCTAGTCCAAGGGAAAGAAAGGAAGAAAAAGAAATAAAGGAACCGACAGGTGAGGGAAAAAGATGGTGCGGGATTGAGCCGCACAGAGAGAGAGGAAGTCTAGGCCGCGAGGGCGCAGGCCCAAACCAGGGGAAGAAGGAAAAAATAAAAAGGAGAAAGGAGAGAAAGGAAATAAAAAGGAAAAAGAAAGGGAAAAAGGAAAAATAGGTTGGTTGGGGTGTTTAGAACATTTTGGTATTTTTAAATATTTAAAATAATAATATTTAGTAAAATAATAATTAAATTCCCTTTTTAGATTAATTTAGGATATTTTGAATAAATTTTTCCTAAATTCCATTTGAATTAGCAAAACACCATAATTTTCCCTAATTAAATAATTTATTATTTTCTTCTTGATTTTGCGTTAAATACTTCCCCTTATTTTAAATAAAATAATTTATTTAATTAATTTCCCTAATAAATTTATATTTTAACATAATTTCTAAATTAGGGTTTTGGGGTATTTCACATGGTAGTTAGAGTTACTATAACTCGCATAGAGGCATATATGCATGATTAGGGTTAGCTTATGATGAATTAGATTCGCATGACCTAGGGTTAAAGATATGTCCTTACATGTACAATAATGACAATTTCCTTGTTTAAATGTTGTGCTATGCTGTTAAATATATACGTACATGTGTATGGAATATGTGATACGTGAGAGTTGTATTATTAGAGTTTTGAGGGCATAACCCACTAAATGTATGAAAAGTAAAAAATATAGTTAATTGCCAAAATAAAAAGATTACTTATATGCTGAAATGATGTGAAATATTGTACTTTAGCCTTTTCATGAAAATTTTCTTGTAATAACCAGGTTTGGTACAAAAAGGAATAAAATGACACGATTAGGGTTTAAGGGTATTTTAGTAATTTTAACCTAATGTATCTTTTGAGAATAACTGGATATTAGGATGGCCTTAAAATTAATTTGGATAGAATGACCTTAGTGTTGACTTTGCTTAACATAGATCGATAACCTTAGGATTTTCCTTAATAATTGGAAAAAAGGGGAAATGGTTACCTATGGAGATGGAAATTGTTGTGCAATATGTGACATATATGATCACTTCATAAAATATTAATAATGAAAGTGAAATACCTCAAGTTGGGAATTATTGTTCTTTAAGATTTGCTACCCTAGAGACGAGGTGTTATCCCTCATTTTATTTGGTTCGCTAGTGTGCCACTATGACCCAGTAAGGCCCTATTCTACTCTGTAGGTAACCTATGGGCCCTATAGGGGATATTTATACTTAAGGATTAGGTGACTGAGGTTGGTGGATACTATGATACCTTAATGCGTCGGTATTACTAGGCATATTAGTGTTTCCTTGGATTTGAGAGTAAGGGTATTATGTTGCCTTCGGGCGCTAAAACGACTGGGTGTACCTTAGTGTCCTTGGGTTGATTCTATCCCCCTCAAGCAACAAAAAATGGAAATAACTTTTGTGAAATAGAATAAAAAGGATTTTTTTTTATGTGTCGATTCAATAGCTGCCTTAGTGCCCTACCTTGGTATTTGAAATCGTTTTGGATGTGTTGGTTTGGTAGTTACCTATTCAGAATTGTTTTCGATTTATTTAGTTCGATAATTGACTTAGTTCCCTACCTTAGTATTTGGAATTTATTTGAATGTGCTGATTCAGTAATTGCCTTAGTGTCCTACCCTAGTGTTTGGAATCTATTTGACTAATCGAGTATGTCTACTGCACTTTGAGATTATGTGAAGTGAACTAGTATGTTTTACTATTGATCTTGAAACTTGATGTTATACATTATAATCCATATTTATTACATGTGGTTATGGTACATGTTTTATGCTCCAGTATGCTTTTCAGATTTTATGTCATTATATGCAATATGGGTATGCTACCTCTTGTGAGGTATTGTGACTTACTTAATACGAGGAATTCGTATTGATACTACTTTTTTAGATGACTATGTGAAGGGTATGATGTGGCTCCAAGCATACTATAGTGACAAGGAGGATAGTCATTGGGAAGAGATCCCATTTTCGGAGTGGGCTTTTGGGTCAAGAGTTAAGACAAATTGGTGTTCTACCTTTGGGTACTTATTTTTTATGCAATCAATTTTTCTTCAGATTCTTATGTCCTTTGGTATTTTTGATTTCCATTGTTGTACGAAGTATATTATACACCACTTATGTTTATATAATATCTCATAGTATTGTTGTTTTGCTTTGGTTATGGTTTGTTTTAGCCTTAGCACTTGACATAACAAAAGTGAGGAAATTGGACTTATATTAAGTGTGGCGGTAACACCTAATATTTGTTAATAAATTCTTCCATAAAATAAAATTTCTAAGTAGTAAGAATGTGGGGTGTTATAAGAAACGTATAATTCATAACAAGTTATTCCACATTTTACAAGGCGCTCCTACTGTCCACCTATAAGAGTATCCTATTAGGTCCATTTTAGATTAACTATTTATAAACCATTATTTTTTTCCTTTTTCCTATTTCTTTATCCATATCCTTATTCTTATTGAGAGATGGACTTATTACCACCCCATGGTCTCATATAACATGGAAGTATATCCAAACTATAAGACATAAAGTTTGACCGAAGCCAAGTAACCACCAATGGACATAAAGTCAGACCAAACCTAAAAACTATCTAAGTGACAAGACCCTTTAGTGAAGATACCCCCTAGTACATAATTAGTGTTTAGATTCGGTCAAACATTGGGATCTACTAGGATCCCCTTGAAGGAAAAGCTTAAAGGCAAAGTAACCTCTGGTAGCTAATCAAGGATCGAGTAACCTAGATCCATGAACATCTTGATCATCTTTCACTTTAAGTAATTAGTGTTTTTTTTCAAGATTATGTGATCATATAAATCCCACATAACTTCCAAGTAACACATCCACATAATCATTCCATTATAACCATTATCATCCTCCAACCATGTAATGGGATTTCTATTATTTCTTAACCACATTTAAATCATCCCATCAAGATAATCCATCTAGGCTAAAAACATCTGGATTATATTATCCTTTTGAAGTCATAGCATGCTCATACCAATTTTTCCATTAAGACCTTCCAAAATACTTACTGAGAATAACATGAGTTATGAACCATTTAATCCAACCAATAGGTTAGTTAATTAATTCCAAAATGTATGTTTTCATCATTAAAGAATCATATTATAGCATTGTGCATAGTCTAAAAACATATCAAGTTCAAAAGTGAAAAAACAACACACCCTAATCGAACCTATTGATTGCTTTGGCTTAGCTAACCTCAAGATTCTCTCAAACCAGTCAATCGATATGGTCAGACCATTACACTGTTATACGACCAATCATTTGATTTTGAAAAACTAGTCTATGGGTGTAAGTAGAGAGCAACCAAAGTTACCATAGACAATCCGATCAATTTGTTTAGGCCAACCAATCAACTATTCTAAAGACTAGTCAATTGGTTTGGCTTAACCAGTCATCAGTTTGCTTTCATACAACAGATAACCAACATTTTACATGCGATTAAATATCCAAAATCGTACCATATACAAACCATGACACTATTATAGCATAAGACCAAGATTTAACATGCTCATATACATAATCATGCTTCATTTACAAGAAAACAACCCTATTTCTCATCAATCAAGCCACTTTTCTTAGAAATCTTAAATAATCCAACATGCATCATTAAAATGCAAAAATCTTATATAGGATTATAAAGATTAAAATTATGCAGATTACACTAACGCACATACTTATTCATGCCGTATTTCAAAATTATGAATGGCTTACTCAAAGTTTAGTAAAATTTTCCACCAAATAGGAAAAACCTTAAGCTGAAAGATTTAAACTTTTGAAACCTTGAAAACAAAATCTTAGAACTCAAAAGTAATCTAATGGCCTTTATAAGTAAAGAAACTTAAATAAGGGAAGAAAACAAACTTACTGCCTCCAAGGGAAAAACTGGGAAAGAGTTAGCTGAAAGTAAACTCAACTTTTTCCTAAATCTAACTCTTTCTTATTTAAGAATAAAATAAGATGGAGCTAAAGAAAGGATCAGAAGAGTTAATTGAATTAAAATGAAATATAAAAGTGGAGAATAATCATCAAAAGTGTTTGAGAAACTCAGGTAATATATAGGCTAAAAGAAAAGTAAGAAAAGGATATTATTAGGGTTATTTATAGCCAATGAATCATTCAAGGAGTGAGAGAGGATATGAAATAGATCAAAAACCCTAATTTTACCATTTGAATATGAGGTGAATGAGAAAATTTATCAAGAATATGTTGACTTCTATTTCATAGCTCAAATGATAACTTTTTGGAGAATATAGATTGACTTCATCTAAAAAAATATCAAACAAAAGAATAAAAATGATAGATCATCATGGGAAGAAAATATTTAAGTAATACAGTGATAATCTGAAATCAAAGCATACATTCCAAAGGTATCAAGCCCTCAAATCTGTTCGAGGTAAAAATTAAAGCTAGATAACGATCAAATAGGTTAAGGATTTACTCAAGAAAAGCTCGGAGTTAGATTATCAAAGCCTCATCTTGAATTTTCCATAAAATCAATCTTCAGAAAGCACTCAGCTGGATAAAGCATTCGATAAGTTTGGTTAAACCAATCAACTATTCTACAGACCAGCCGATCGGTTTTTCCAAACCATTTGATCAGTTCTGTAAATAAAAAAAATAAAAAAACTTATCTGAAATAATGAACCAGTCAATTGGTTCGCTAGGAAAACTCACTTTATTTAATTTTTTAAAATTTTCCAAAATCCTTATTACATCAAAACCAAACAATAATTCCATATCAATATCAAACATTATCTAATTCCCATCAAATAAAATAATTTTTCATTTTATAAATCTCAAAAAATACGGGGTATTACATCTAAAGTGATCAATCATGGAAAGATGATGCTCAAGTTGATGAGCAAAGAGAATCTTACCTTTAAAGATGTGATCCATGTATTAGACATTTGAAAGAATTTATTTTTGCGGTTTATGTTAAGTAGGAATTGATTAAAGTTAATATTTGTGTTCGACCAATTTATCCTCACTAAGAATATGAGATGTTTGTATAAAATGGCTATCTTAGTGATGGACTCTTCAAGATGAATATAATAGCTATAGTACCCAAAACAAATAATAATAAGAGTGATTTTTCTTCTTCTTATATGCTTTTGTTATTTAATATTTGAGATGAACAATTATAACACATTAATTACGATACTATACATAAATTAACTAATTTAAAATTTTCTCCTAAATGTGAATTTGATCCTAATTATAGCATTAAATATGTGTTGAGACTAAAATAGCAAGAAAACCCTTTCATTTTGTTGAAGGAACACAAAATCTCTAGAGTTAATACATATTGACGTGTATGACTTAATGTTTGTGCAAATTAGCGGTGGTAAAAGGTATTTCATTACTTTTACAAATGATTGAACATACTACTGCTATATTTATTTGTTATAAAACAATGAAAATGTAATTAAAGTGTTTAAACACTTCAAGGTGAAAGTTGAGAACTAACTTAGTAGAAAGATTAAGGTAATAATAAGTGATGAAAGAGGTAAATATGAATACCTATGTGAACAATTATGTTCGGAATATGGTATTACACACCTAACTACCGCTCATTTACCTCAATTTAATGGAATTTATAATGCAAAAATAAAAATTTGAAGGACATGATGGATGCCATGTTGATCAGATATATATTACCATAAAACTTGTAGGGGGGAACCCTATTATCTTCAAATTATGTTCTTAATAAGATACCTCATAAGAAAACCCACAATATTTCTTATGAGCTATAAAAAGGTCACAAAGCTAACTATAAATACTTAACATTTTATAGGTGCTTAGCAAAAGTAGTTGTTCTTAAACTTAAAAGGATTAACATAAGACTGAAAATCATTAATTGTGTATTCATTATTTATGCACATAATAGTAATGTAGATTATTTTTCTTGTCCATAATTTAGAATTTCCTAACATTCATGTTGACACCATCATAAAGTTAAAGGATGCTATATTTTTTGAAAATATTTTTCCCAATAAAATGAATAGTGAAATATTTTCACTAAAGATGGCAAGAGATTCTACTAGTAATGGGAACAAAGAGGTTGATCCAAATGAACCTACATGAAGTAAGAGAACTCATATTTTAATATCATTTAGACTTTATTATCTAACATATTTGTTAGAAAATGAGCCTCAAACAATTAACGAAGCAATATCTTCTCCCAAACATACTTGTTGGAAAGAAATAATAAACAATGGAATTTAATCCATCTTGAAAAATCACATGTGGTAAGTGGTATGCTTGCCTCCTCAAAATAAACCCTAGGATGTAAGTAGACATGTAAGAAGATATTGAAGGTAGATGGTTCAATTAACAAGTATAAGGAAAAACTTATTGGAAAGGGCTACAAGAAAAGAAAATATATTGCTTTTTAAAACATTTATTTGGCAGTTACAGGAAATATTTTTATGTATATGATATTGGCAATAAAAGTTGTAAATGGTTTTGAAGTGCATCAGAAGGATATTAAAACAACATTCTTGAATGATGAGCTAGAGGAAGAAATCTATATAGAACAACCTGAGGGGCTTATTGTTTTCAGTCAAGATATAAAGGCTTTTTAGCTTGTTAAATCCCTATATGGATTAAAATAGGCACCTAAGTAATGGCATGTGATATCTAGTAATGTAATTTAATTAAATGGCTTCAAAAAAAATGAGTCTAACAAATTTTTTTATATCAAATATACTCATAGAGGCTAAGTTGTAGTGTGTCTATACTTAGATGATATACTCATAATGGATAGTAATAATGATATCCTTAAAGATATTAAAAATATCCTCGTTGATAGTTTTTATATAAAAAAAATATAGGTCCTGTAGATGTTATATATATTAGTAATTATAATTTCTAGAACATTTAATGAGATAATATTAATTTAATCTCACTATGTTGAAAATTTACTTGATTGGCTAGAGGAGTACAGTATAAACATGTAATATCCTACTTTTAAAAAATGTTATTATTATAATAATTATGAAAAATTATATTCAACCAAATATTATACAACCTTTTAACCTGTGATATGTTCTTAAACCATTTTGTTTCACTCATTTAACCATTCTTACAGTTTTGAGTCCCATAAGATTTCTTAAATACTTTTGGACATCAAACTTCTTCCAAATCACTATAATTTCAATATATTTGAATTTATATTTTTATGAGACTCTTAATCCTTTTTAATATTTTACATGAAGACTTTGACAAAAAAAAATACTCTTCACAACACTTTGCTTTTATCCTTATTTGCGTTTTAAGCCTTGAAACCATCATTTTAGCTAATGAAAACTTCAAAAAACTTCATGGATACTTATATTTTGGTGGATAAAATCTAAATATGAATTAAACTGGGAGATGGATATTTTTGAAATTTTTAGAAAAAATTTTCTAATTTTAGGCATAATTAACCTTGAAACTTAAATTTCTACACATCAAACATATCCTAAATATTCTAACTTTGATCCTATATTCCTAAAATATATAAATAAATTTGGAACAATATTTTTCTACCTAGTGAGGATGTTGAAATCCATAATCCTTTCACTTTATTGTTTTATTGATATTTTAGACCAATGAATTGATTCTCAAAATAGTAAATTGGTGTGAATTGTAAATCTTGGTAAGAATTAATTTTATTTTTTAAATATAATCTTTTTTTCATATTTCTACAAATTCTGTTGTACATGAATAACATTTTGGTAAATAGTAAATGTTTTTTGGAATTTTTGTATGGGCTTATTTTGGGTTGGTAATTATTAATATATATGATAAAATGGTTTCTTTTAAGTGAAATATTAGGTTTGAAATTAGTAGAATCTAATGCCCTTGTAGTAGGGATCACAATTTTAACCTAGGAGGCATATGCCATACAATTAGCCTTAGTCATTCCCCTTTCTACTTTATAGGTGACATATAAGCCATATAAGGGGTATAGGTACTTAAGGAAAGGATGATAAGAATAGTTGGAGGATCTATATGGCATATGCACTTTAGAAAAGTTACCTAATGTACTTGTATCACATGAGATAGTTACTTGATGCCTTTATAACATAAGAGATCATGCTAAGTAAAATCCTTAGCCCTTATAATAAGAATCATTCTAGATGCCCTTATAGCGCTAGTGATAGGTTGTTCTTTTAAAAATTAATTAATGTGATAGTAACCTATTGTATATTAGTTAAGGGATATAAATGGTTCTTATATTGTAGTTACTTGATGTCATTGTGACACATGAAATATATGTTTACCATGTATAAGTTACCTGATGCTTATAGGGCATAAGAGATAGAAAGTGTGAAAAAGTGTTATTTTAGTACAATTGAAAGCATGATAGCATGATAATGTAGAATTTAGTGTATTGTGTGATAAAATAAATATGGAACAGAATAATAGGTGGACCTTGCATGCGTGTCTGTTCCATGATAGCAATGTTTAGTGACAAATTCTAAGGTTTCTATATTATTCTAGGTGTTTATGTGATTACTTGAGTTTGGATGAATAGAGTGAATAGTAGTCAATAATTATGAATAGTAAGAAAACTTATAAATAGTGAATTTTTATTAAAAGTTTCATAGATTATGTTTTAGCATGTTTTCTTGTATTCTTTTTCCTACGCATATTCCAATGTGTCTTATGTGTTGTATACTATCTACTTTTAGTAGATTTAGTTTAATTAGTATGCTCAATGTACTGATTCTATTTTTTTCCTTTTTCATATGTCTATTTAGAGGTTAGTGGAGAATGTTGCACATTATGTAGGGTTTATTTGAGGGTTGAATTTGGAATAGGAATATCTCATACACTGTGATAGAGTTTGTTTTTATATTCTAATATGGATATTCATAATCTATTTGTGTAGTCAATTCCTTATATTTTTTTTTGTTAGGTCTGTTAACGAAAAAATTTCTGCAAAAAGAAAATTGAAGAACAAAATATACTTTTATTGATTATTAATTATCGGATCGAATGTAGGTACAATCTCTGTATAAATCCGGTACAAGATTTAATATCCTCTGATTCAATCTCCTAGACAATTGATGGTGTTGTGATTCACGATGTTGAATTTTGGGCTCAACTTGTTCGGAGTTCGTCTTGAGTTTAATGAGCTTGATCCAAACCTGTTGATGAAAATTTAATTTACCTAATAAAGAGGACATGATTTGGTGGTGCTTAATCCCTTTGAACAGGTTCAATGATGTTGAAGTTGCAATGCTTCAACGTTTTTGACTTTGATGATCTGGAAAGCTTCGTTCTTTGATCTTCTTTCTTCGTTCTTCGATCCTCGAATCTTACTTCTTCAATCTTTGGATCTTCGTTCTTCGGGTCCTCGATCTTTAGATTCAGAGTGCTTGGGAGCGTTCTCTCTATAAGCTCTTGATCTCGAGACTTCAGTATGTTTCCAATGAGGAGGGGGAGCCCTCTATTTATAGAGAAAAGGGTCTCCTTGGCTTTCAGGCTTGGGCCCGTCTCGCGTTGTAGACTTAAAAGTCATGCTTCATTTAACTTAATTTTACGGACTCATGGCCATTTGTGAAATAAATTAGGCCCGTATTTAATTAAACTAAGCCCAATTGAAATATTTTGGCCCAATTTAATAAAATACGAACGGGACGTAAACAATTAAAATATTTTATTTTAACATATAAATCCCAAATAATTTTAGGAATATTTAATTATCCCTAGTTTAGGTTGATTGACCATATAACAATCAAATATTATTTTTCTTGTTGTTATATATTTTGTTACATTATATATATATATATAACTCTCTATTTCCTAGTTTTGCTTTCGGATTCTTCCATTAGTTGTGTAATCTTACATCAATCTGGAATTAGGTAACAACTACACCAAATTTTTAGGGGTGTGAGTTACTTTTTAGCCTTACACTCGACAAAACTTAGATATTAGTTGTATATTCTATGTGTTGGATGCAAACATAACACTGGACATGATACTAGAATTCTTCCTAAAGGAAGACTTCGTTACAATCATGAACTTTGTAATAGCAAGATGGTGGTATGTGTACGTAAGGTAATCACCATCAAAAAGGGGTGCCTTGACAAACAGATTTAGGATTGGGGAAATTTTGTATATGGCACGTCAAGATGCTCAGAAGTCACTAGAAAATGGAATACAACTTATGGTAATAATATATTTTTCCCCTCTATGATGGAAAAATGGAGTAACATCAGTAAGACACATGATCCATACATATTGCAAATTCTTAACGGAAACAACAGAAGCCTTTAACAATATATATCCCTTCGATGAAGCAATTAGAAACTGGAGGTATTAAGTTTTGAGAAAATAGGAAAAGAATTCATTTTGTTTCCCTACATTAGTAGAAATAATATTTTGTAACAACATCCAAATTATATACAATTAAAGGTCTCTTCTAGTAGGACCACCGGAAGATACAACATAAGGTGTTGATCTAGAAAAGCTAAAATAATGGGTGGATTGATTCATATTATATGATATCCCAACATATGTAGGCATCAGAGATGCAACATACTCTGACGTCTGCTAAGTTGAGGGTGAGCATACTGTACTCTTTTTCCTTAATCACATTTTTTTCCCATAAGGTTTTTTCCTGACAAAGTTTTTTTTTAATGAGACAACAAATGTAGAGTGTTGGATAAAAGTGACTGTACACCTTCCCTAAGACTCTTTATCATCCCCATAATATGCCATAAACCTATTATCATCACTCATCTTTACCTCCCTTCATAATTGTGTAATAATATTACTTGCAACTTGTCACCTTTCAATCCCTTTTCCTTGATCTTAAACCATCTAACTATTATCTTAGTGTGTTACATTCTTTTGTCTTGTTGTGTTACATCGTTATAAGATTTTATCTACTTATTTATTTAAATACCACGTCATTTTCTATAATGTAAATTAATATACAACTAACACTTTTTAAACCTTATATAGCTTGTCAAAATCAAAAAAAATAATTACAAAGGCCGTTTGGTAAAATTCTCTTGAAAAAGGATTATGATCGACATATGTACACAAACATTCATTTCAGAACCATCTACCTCGGTAGTTTAATTAATGTAATACCCAAAAGTATAATTATAAATATACTAATAAGATAAAGATATCCATGCATATAGATAAATAGATACCTCCGCAACTAATAAGATAAAGATATCCACTCTTCCTTTTTTTTTTCTTCGTTCCTTACCCCCTCAACAAATGGCACAGACATCATTAGGATTTTCTTCTATACTCTGGACATAATAGTAAGTAGTCATCGGAGGATTATACGCCCTGTGCGCCTTAACCATTTCATGGAGAGGGTCATGTTGTGGGTCTTTCTTTACAGCCCCTTCTTCCTTCTTCGCCTCCTCTTTCTTCTCCGGCTCCTGTGCAGGGCCCACGAGAATTATGCTTGTCGTGGGCCAATTCCTGCGTAGTCTCTTTGTGAGGCGCACTGGATCGACCGTTCCTATCACAGTTAGTTTCATCTCCTTCATGTCAATTCCAATGGAATCAATTCCTACACAAGCCACAATTTATGAGAAGATGGCCGTGTAATTTATAGCGCCAAAAGGTGTGGCAGTAAGATAGAGAGCGTGGAGACAAATTCGAAGCATGCGTGACCATATATATATATATAGAATTATTGCTTTATTTTAGATGATGTAACATAGTTCTATGATTCAAAACAAAACAAAAAAAATGGTACGATCAAAGATGCATACTTGTTAATACATTATTTCCTTTCTCTCTCTTAAATGGCATAGATGATTAAACAAAAAAGATGCCCGTTGAAATCTTTCGACACATAATTGAGTATTTTTAATATACATATATATATATAATAATTAGTGTAACATGTAAGAAAAGTAAGGTTGATTTTTTTCCCCCTTAAAAAACGAAATTTACAAATAACAAATCGATCAATAACGAAAATAAAGACCACGGTTTGTCGGTTTGAATAGTATCCGTACCAAGAACTTGTCTTAAAACGTGGCCCGTTTAAGAGAGTGGGAGATTGGGGGGGGTCAGAAACCTAAAAGTCTATCTATCACACACCAACGGACCCTTTTCCCAACTTGCCCCGAAGAAAAAGAAGAAGAAGGGGGGAGGGGGGGAAGGGCCATCAGCCCGCTCCGCTCCATGAAGTGAATAGCGGAATAGCAAAAATAGTAAGAACTAAGACGGCAGACACAGACCGTGAGTGCTACGGGTTCGGGCAAATAAAAGAGCACCTGACATAGCGGAAACCTTCTTGAGAGCCTTTTGCTTGGCCTTATCGTCATGCAACTCCAACCACAACACTATTTTCTGTCACCTCGAAGGAAAAAGGAAAAAAAAAAGAAAAAGAAAAGGGAAGAGCATGATTAAAAGTGACTTTTTAAGTTTTGTCCCCGAGGCCATGAAAAAACCAAACTTGCCTTTTAAACCCTCAAAATCCTGAAAAAAGTTGGACGAAGATCTAATAATATAAAGTAATTCAGTGAAAAAAGTACCTTTTCAAAAAGCTCTCTTACACAATAATAATAATAATAATAATATTAATAAAGAATAAACTTTTGCTCCTACCTTCATTCTTCTTCTTATAGAATTTCCGGTGCTTTTCTCGGATCTGCGGCAGCCTGCGATGGGAATCCGATCGGAGATATGCTTGGTGAGTGCAGATCAGAGGACCCGGAGATGGAGACTCGTAGCTGGAGAGAGGGGAGGAAAGAGATAGTGAAGCGTATGTTGGAACAGAAGGAGAAGAGTTTAGGATATGGAATATTATGCTTTTATTCCTAAAGAGAAAACCAAGGGCCGGAAAGAAAAAAAAAACGCTATTGTGCTTCTGAATAATTTGTTTTAGTTTCGACCTCACATTAAATTGAATTTTTTTTTGTGGTCTAGAATTGATTTTTAAAATAAATCAAATCAATTTATTTAAAAAATGATCAATACTATATCATATTAGCAGGTTACGGTTTGATGTTAGTATATTAAATATCAAAAATTATTTTAATATTCTAACAAAAAATAAAAACTAAAAAATAATTTATATTAATTTATACTTTAAAATTTTTATACTACCGTCTAATGTGCTATCAATTTAATTATGTCGACAGATATATTATTTATATATAAGTCATATATGCAATTACAAAGCAAACATAGTAGAAACATGGTTACACTAATCTTACAATACTGTTTAAGCAACAATTCAAACTATTTTTAATATAAAAATAATAGATATAAATATTTAAAAAAGAAAAATTATGTGATAGTAAATTATTAATGATGAATACCTATGCTTAATAACGTATTTATTAGTTAGAATTTTATTAAATACTATTCATTTGGCGGCAATAATATCCAATATTTGAAATATTGCCTTTAAAGCTAAACCGGTATGATTGAGGGGTGTGATAGAAATAGAATAGTAGTGTCCGTAAGAAGTTGCAATTTCAGGAATAGTGATTGACCGGTGATATGATGCCCTTCTGTTTGTTTCGCCATCGACTTATCACCAGATTCACCACTGATGCACGGGACGGCAGGTGCCGTCTCCTCCCGAAAACGCCCCGGAAATATTATCGGGTCAAAATTTTTATTAAAATTATTTAATTAATTTTTTTATTAAAAAATAATTATTAATAATTAAAATTAATTAATATAAATAATAACTTTAATATTTTTTATTTTTTTTCTTAATTTTTGTAAATTTAATTTATTTTAAAAAATAATATTTTTGCATTCCATTCTGTCCCCGTTTTTCGGTCCTCTTGCAACACTGGTGATCACTCATTCGCTTTTTCGTTTTGTTTTTTTTAAAAAAATAACTAATTAGCTTAATAGAAAGGAACAGCGGCCGGCTTTTCTTGGTTTTGCTTGGGTCGCCCAACCTGAGTACTTTACCCCGCTCGCCGCGCTACTATGATGTGCCTGTTGTTGACGCGCCGCCACTTGCTACCTGCCTCGGCGATCCAATGTGGCCCTCCCCCCCCTCCTACCCTACCTCATATATATTTGACGCTAGAGACCGCCGCCGTTTGCCTTTAATTAGGAAAAATGCTAATTATCTTTGCATTATTAATTTGAACCAAAACAAAATTACTTTATAATACCGTAGTTTTAAAAACCGAATCGATCATCGAACCGATCACATCACTGGTTCACTGGTTTAGTGGTCGAACCAGTGATTTGGACTGATCGAACCAGTGGTATATTTTAAGTCAAAAAATATGAAATATATAAAAAATTAAACTCTACATAAATGTGACCGGCTCCCGATCGATTTTTTGATCGATTCATCGGTTTTCACTGGTCCGATCGGTTTTTGACCGATTTTCACTGGTTCCGAGATTTTAAAAACCGACATATAAAATTTAACCGGTGATCCGACCGGTTCGCCGGTTCACTGGTCGGACCGGCCGGTCCGGTCCGATTTTTAATACTAGGTATAGTACTATGGTCTGTAATTAATAATACTACTACATTACATCATACCGTACGCGGGCCGGGCTTGCAAAAATTTGCGTTCGTTTGGAAATAATTAAGCGGAAAACATGCGTCGAAGATATTTTAAGCTTTCTGATCCGACCAACATTCTTCGCTTCTCGAAAAGGGCGCTAATCGTAACATGTTTGTTTTTTTGCTTCTATTATTACCGGCTCTCAGCCCATTCGACATATTGGAGGCGTCCGCTGGCTGAAAATTACCGGATGCTTCGATATTGTGTAAGATGGCGTAATTTCTATTTTGAATTTTTTTTCTTTTTGTTTGTTTGGTTCCGCCCATTGAAATCATAGCATTATTATTCGATCGTCTCACGTCTCTCTTCACATGAAGATTTTTCAGTTACCTGAGACGAACACGAACCCCCCCTCCTTTTCCTCGAATCCCTCTATCTCTCTCCTCCGTCGCGATAGTGCCCGTCGAATTTGAGGCTCTGGTTCGGACCCATCATCGCCCAGGAAATCTTAATCTTTCCGGCGTCTTAAATTTTCAACGCTGGAAACTCGATTCACCGTACGATAATGTAAGCTTATAATTAAAGGGGGATGATATCAGATAGGGTAAATTAACCGGCCGATTTGTCTCCCTCGGTTCCGTTTGGATATAAAAAGAGACAAATTTATTTAAATTAATGAGGATTAAAATTTTCACCTTCATTCATCTTAATTCCCCTAATTTTTATTAAACTTCAACTTGGGTGGAGTAATGGTACGAAGAAGAATAAAAAAAATTATCTAATTTGACAAAAAATACAACCTCTTAATATATGTGTTATAGAAGAGACTTCGGGTATAAGTTTTATATGTTTTATTTTTAACCTTCATTCACTTCAATTTTATTCACCATAATTCACCAAAATTAGGTTAATTTAGTTTTTGTAAAACCTAAACATAAAATAAATGGGTGTTATAGCCATACCTAATACAAGTGTAGTTTATCGTATCATTCTCATGCAAAGTATAAGGGAAAACGTTACAACTATTTAAATAAGACAAACAGAGAACGAGAGGTATTTCATATAATAGAGATAAAGATTTGGAGATAAACTTCAAGAATAGTGGTAAAAAAAATAACTCTAACTACTAGACAATCTACAGTCTACAACCACAACTCAACAAATAGTCACTCTTCTACAAGCACAGCATCAAAGCCAGCTAAATATCTAAGATGGCCATCAAAAACCTATGTGTCAACAACAGGGTGGTATACTCGAGGAAACGATCAGCACTTATGAAAATAATGATCAATACTTGTGTATTAAGGCAACAAAATGATCTACAAATTACAAAATGATCTACAATCCTAGGTAGAATTTTAAAGTAGTCAAATGGTTATAGCATCTTACGATCCTATAGTAGAATCGCAGAAAGATCCTATGATTCTACATAATAACTATAATTTTTAGAGATTAATTTTCAAATCTAGCTCCTATCTAATTCCAACTATGTTTCTTCTTTAATATTATAATTTTTGACCCTATATTATTTTGTAACACGTCTTGAAAATGAGTTGATGCAAAGAAAGTAGGATTTAGTTACCACTAAAATAATGAATTTGATTGTTGATGTAAAATGCTAACAAAAGAATATAATATCCATAGAAATAGTAAAATAAATATATTAAATTTTGCATTATTATTAGGTTCTATTCAATTCAAAATTAATATTTTTTTTCTTTTTTGAATGGTCATGTTAGCTTCATTATACATATAAACTTTAGTTTATGACATATACATGGTTTATATAGTAACTTATCACTTGTTTGGATCACATTGCAAAAAGTAATTATCTATGATAATTACTTGTTTTGAATTTTTTTGGCTAAAATATTTTCAAAGTAAGTAATTATAATAGATAATTACTTTTTGTAAGGAGATCAAAACAAGTGCTAAGTTATAATGTGTGTACATACAACCAAAACTTCTTTTTTCCTTTTTTTTTCATTCATCTAACTTTTAAATGATAACATAAAACTATTTTAGGTCTAATTCTCTTAAATGATAGAAAATATTATTCGCTTATTGTTGCCTTCATTATCATTTAATTTTTTCATTCTTTATGTGATTTTATTAAAGCTAACAATATTGTATATTTTGAACACAATAAGTTGTATGTTTCCTTTTAATGCAAGTGCATCCATGGAGTCTCAAGATGACAAAGATTTGGCATACTTAGTTATGGAGCTAATCAAATTATTTGTCTTTGATAACATTATTTCTAACCCTAATGAGCTCACTTTCAAATAATTCTTGCAAGTATGTAGCATATTTGTAAGGAGAAGATTAATTAATTTCAAAATATCAAAATAGTTAAGACTTCGTGTGTTGCAAGTTATTATAAGACAAAGGAAGGTATTATGTATGCAAGTCAACCTTGGAATTCAAGAGACCTAATTATCATTTCATGTAAATTAGGAATCTTTTTTAGTTTACTCAATGTGTAAAAAAATTGCCTTATAATTATTTTCGTTTGACTCATGCATTATACGGGTTAGTTTTTGGTTTTTACAACTAATTAGACTTATTTCGCTAGCTAATTAGACAACATCTATAATGACTTTATATGCTCAAAATAGGTTGTAACCATATAAAGCAACATCTGTATTAGTTATCCTAACTACTAAGTTGGTTGGTGCTTAGTTATAATTAGTAAAGTTTTTAGGTACCTATATAAGTTATGGTGTCGAGCCTTATAACCCAAAAATTGGCATCTCTCGTTGTGAGTGATTATTACCACCCAAGATTACTTGTGTATTCTTAGATAGGATCATTTGAGTGTGTTCTAAGTGAGGCGTTCAAAGTTTATATTTCTTATTGAGTTCTTGTTTGAATCTTGCTTGAAGATTCATAGCTTATGCTTTTAATCTTCAACCGCCAAATCAAGCTTCCTTCTTCCTACCTTCTAATCTTCAATCACATAGAAGATCCACATCACCTCTACCCATAATCTCATTTTAATTTTCACATTTCATTTGAAAAATCCTAAGGTGGATGGAAATGAAGAGATAAAGGTCCACACGTTATGTCTAGGCCTTAATGTCAAATTTTAGAAGTTTTTGGTGGGAGCTACCATGCCAAACTTAGTCAGTATGTATGATACGGCATTGGACTTTGCTTAATTTTTTCATGCTAAAGTGCCCATTAAAGGAGCACGAGGAGATTTGAAGGTTGTTAGAGTCCTATGAGTGGGAAGGGGGCATACACTAGGGTGGTCAATCAATTGGGTCCACACCTCATTTTAGAGGTCAATTGGGCTAGCTTCGTCTTGTGAGGAACTTCTACTACAAATGTTGTGGGTCCAATTATCTAGGAGTGAATTATGATAAGAACAAGGTGTAGTGTATTTTGAGGTAGAATTAAGCACAAATAATTCAAGTGTTTCTCGGTTAGGACTAGTGTTTAGCAAGGGTAGTCCCATTCTCAAGGTATTTTGACTCAGCCTCAATAGGCTTTGATAGTTCCACCTCCACTTAGAAGTGGGGTCAATCGGACTACTTAGAAGTGGGCTTAGAAACTCAGTACTTTTTAGTTGGGACAGAGATTTTGTAGTGTGGTAGTAGTTCCACTAGGCACTCGCCTAACTATGATTAGTAAGTTAGAGGCTAGCCGCTCATTTAATGTTATCACTAGTGTGTTTACTGTCTCTTCACTTCCAACTTTGGAGTTCTTTGATTTTGGTGCATCTCATTACTTTATGTCTACCACATTTGTTGAAAGAGCTTCATTTTTTCATATGCTAGTATATCTACCTTTGTTGTGCTACCTCCTAGGGATATGATTTTATGTACTAGGTTATAATACCAAATACTTTTCTAACCCTAATTCTTGGGTGATTGGTCTCCTAACCCCTAAAACTTGTGTGGACACCTTATTTATACCTATCAAACTTCCTACTTTTCAAAATCCTAGTGTTCAATTCAGTCGACTAGTGGTCGATTGAGTCTTACCTTCAGTAAAAAAAAAACTATTAGAGATCCAAACCCTATCATTCATTGTAACACCCCAAAATTCACTTATTTTTTTTAAGCGGAAGAATTTAAATTAAAACCTGTGAATTCTAGGAATGTTACCGCCACACTTAGTACTAGACCAATTCTCTCTGACCATTACAGTACCAAGTGCAAAGGCTAAAAAAAAAGATTAACATTTAAACTCAAACCAACAGTTCATAAGGAACTAGAAAGAATCATACATCAAAATTAGAGCACGCATAAAGTTAATAATAAGATAGAAATCAGAGTGCGAAGTTAAAATTCCTCGGAGGAAATAATCTTGTAATCGAAAAAAGATTTATTTGAAATACTCAATACAAGTAATAATTCATAAAATAATAAATGTGATACAGAAGAAATAACATAGTGAAATAAAGTCACGTGAAGAGAAAACATGGCTACGACACTCCCGAACTTTGAGCCAAAACGTGCTCAACACTCAGCCCCATCAGATATCTCGCCCACCTGCACAAAGTCATAAGGGCCTACTCCTCATGGGAATGAGTAGCACCCATGAAAAGGGTGATCAGTATGCTACATACTGAGTAAGGTAACCGAGCACTAAGGCCAACACATAAGGATATAGAATTATGCAAAATAATACTCAACTTACACTTTCAAACCCATACATATAGGACATAAGGTCATGAAGGAAATTATACAACCTACAAATGATCCAGGCCACACATAAAGTACATGATTATTCTAGATTAATTATTTAATTACTCTTTTATTAGAAATCAATTCACCCCATTTTCTTTATCAAGTCCACATGAGTACGGAAACCCCACTATTTTAGCCGGTGGATTGGTTGCAAGGGTACATGTCCTGCCACTATTTTAGCCGGTGGATCAGTCGCGAGGGTAACATACCCTGCCACTATTTTATGCCAGTGGATCGGTCTGGCCTCTTCTCTTACGGTGTTCCACTGTAAGTAATTAGTGTCTTTCCCATGTCTTAGCAACTGTAGGGTTTGATTTTGTTGAGCTCGGGATCCCCCACTGTTATAGCCAGTGGATCGGTCGCGAGGGTACATACCCTGCCACTATTATAGCCGGTAGGTCGGTCGCGAGGGTAACATACCCTGCCACTATTATATGTCAGTGGATCGGTCTGGGCCCGGCTCAACATCTTCCACTTTACGTGATTAATGTTTTAAGTATCTTATTCAAAATCTTTCACCCTAGACATGCATGAATCATTCCCTTTTTACTTCACACATCACAAATCATAGATTCCATATTCATCATCATACTCTATTCACCAAGTACACACATACTACCACCAAACCCTAGTTAGCCATATCAAAACCTTAGTTAACCACAACAACCCATAATTAGCCACTCCAAATCCTAGCTCGGTATCCTACGTACCCAGATATGCCCTATGTACTATTTTTTACCCAAAACTTCCAAACACCCATATAATTCTTCTATTATCTTCCTTACATCCCAAGTCAACTTTTCATACGTAAATTTCACTCCCATGAAGACTTTATACATCCCATGCAACCTTTCAAATTTTTCATGTAGAACCCTAAGTCCATCCATATGAAACCCTAAATTCTTTCATACAAAACCCAAGATTCCATCATACAAAACCCTAAATTCAATCCATATAAACCAAAGATTCATCCATACCAAACCCTAGATTCAAACCATATAAAACCAAAGATTCATCTATACCAAACCCTAAATTCAAACCATATAAAACCAAAGATTCATCCATACCAAACCCTAAATTCAATCCATAAAAAACCAAAGATTCAAACCATATAAAACCCAAAGATTTATCCATACCAAACCCTAGATTGAAACCATATAAAACCTAAAGATTCATCCATACCAAACCCTAGATTCAAACCATATAAAATCAAAGATTCATCCATACCAAACCCTAAATTCGATCCATACAAAACCATAAATTAGATTCTCCCATATAACACCATAAATTAGATTCTCCCATATAAAACCATAAATTAGATTCTCCCATACAACATCATACATTACATTCTCATACAACGTCATAAATTAGATTCTCCCATATAACCTCATAAATTAGATTCTCCCACATAACACCATAAATTAGATTCTCCCATATAACACCATAAATGAATTCCTCTCACACAAAACCATGCAAAACCATAAATTAGATTTTCCCACATAAAACCATAAAATTGGATTCTCCCACACGAAACCATAAATTAGATTCTCCCATACAAGATCAAAAATTACAATCTCCCATACAACATCATAAATTAGATCCTCCCATATAACATAAAAAATTAGATTCTCCCATATGAAACCATAAATTAAATTCTTCCACACGAAACCCTAAATTCTCCATTTTATTCCTCCACTCACAGATCATTAAAATACTTAGGTCAACTCATTTTCCCTTTAGTCAACTTACTTCCCATTTTCCATTTTCAACCTTTTTCCCACAGAATACCACTTTTATACATCCTCACATGCATGACTTATAGGGTCACAACATATATCATCATATACCACAATATTTCATCACTTATAGTACACATGCCATACAAAAACATACTTCAACTCCACGTTATACAAATACAAAATAATTACAATAATAAACATAGGATGCATATCATACAAAGCATATAATGCACATCAACACACAATAGGCCTTAGTAACTCCTTACCTAAAACGACACCGGTCTTGGAGCACGCTCCTCCGCTTCTTTATGGCTTTAATCGGTCTCACCTATTATGAGGGAAAAGCTAAAATTAGATTCCCTCCTACCAAAAATACTATTAAATACTAACTTATTCTAAGACTAGGCTTTTGATAAAATACTAAAATAATAATAGCAAAAATACCAAAAATAATATCAATATTAATATTAATAAGAATAATAAAAATAGTAACAATATTAATGAAAAGGGCATTACTCAAAAACATAGTGAAATAAGGGCTTCGACCCCTTTACCAAAATAATACTAATAATAATATTAGTAAAATAAATAACTAAATTTAGTAATAATAATAATAATAATAATAATAATAATAATAATAATAATAATAATAGGAAAACTAATAGTAAAGTAGTTGTAATATTAATAATGAAATAATAATATTAGTAATTCGAAATAGTAATAATAAAAATAATAATTATAATAATAAACACATATTAATAATAATAATAGTAATAATAGAAACAATAAGAATAATAATAAAAAAATCAAAATAAAAAATATAATTGGGCTTCAGCCTCAATAGAAATAATAATCAAAACATTAATACTAATAATAATAATAATACATTTTAAAAGTAGAAATAATAATAATAATAATAATAATAATAATAGTAGTAGTATTTATATTCAAATAAATGAAATAAAATAAATTAAGGCTTATAAAAATAGGGAGAAGGGTTGAGAGGGTCTAGGGTTCAACCTTAGGTTGGAGGTGACAGGTGGCACCGGCGGTGGCCGGAAAAAAAGGGAAGAAAAGGAGAAAAGTTAAATGCCGGGAAAAGGAGAGGCAGAATGGAGATGGGAGATGGGGTGTTTAGGGTTGCCCAGGTGGAGAGGGACAGAATAAGGGTGGCGGTGCACGACGGCGGTGGTGGTGGCCGAATGGGGAAGAAGGAGAGAAAGAGAGGAGGAGAGGGAGAAAGAGGAAAGGAGAGGTAGAGGAGGGTCTGCAACACAATTTGGAAGGTGAAAGAAGCGGCAAAAGTGGCAGAAGAGGTGGCAGACGACAGTGCGAAGGGTGGCAGAGACAGAAAATAGGTTGGTCGAGGGGGCTATTTTGCACAGCCGGGGTGGCTTGTACAGGAAGAATCGAGGGGTTGGGTGGTTTGGTTAGCTAGAGGGTGGTGCAGGTAAGGCTTAGATGGGCGGATTTGGTGGCATGGTTGGCCGACGGCGGTGGAACTGGTATCTAAAGGGGCGGCAGTGGTAAGGTCAGGGAATTATGGGTAAATAACCAAAGCTCGATACAGAGCTTAAACCAGGGGTATTTATAGGGCTTAAATGATAGGGTGAGGTATGTGGGATGAAGAGGTAATAGGGAAATTAGGGTTAGGGTCACCAGAGGCGATGGTTGGGCGGTGGCAGCAAATTTTGGGCAGGGGGTTACGCAGGCTAGGGGAGGGAAAACACACGAGAATATGGGATTTAGTTGGGCAAAAAGGTCAAAGAGTCATCAGGGGAGAGAGAGGAGCAAAGAGGCCGGTTAAAGGCGGCGAAACACCAGGGCACAACGGCGAAAATGGTGATGTCGACGGCAGGTGCGAAGGGCTGGGGAAAAAGAAGAATGGGGGCTAGACCGGTTGGCTTGGGGTAGAAAAGAAAGAAAGAAAGAAGAGGAGACCGGGCAGTCGGGCGCAACAGTAAGGATAATAATCAGCACGTAGCATTCCAGGGGGAAGAAGAATCAAAACACGGTGCAGCAAGGGAGAAAGAAGAGGATCAGCTGCGTGGGCTCGGCTAGCCGAAGGAAAGGAAGAAGGGGAACTAGGTTGTTGGGTTGGCCCAATTCAGGGAGGAGAAAAAGAAAAAGAAAAGAAGAAGAAAGAAAAAGAAGGAAAAAAGGAAGAAAGAAAAGGAAAAATGAAAAGGGAAAAAAGAAAAAAAAATGGGTTGGGTTAATTAAATTAATTATAATATTTGGGATATTTAAAAATAATAATATTTAAATAAAATAATATTTAAATCCCTTTTTAGGCAAATTTAGGATTTTTAAAAGGTTTTCCATAAATTCTATTTTAATTAGCAAAACAACCTAATTTTCTCCAATTAAATTATTTATAAAATTCATATTAATTTGGAACTGTTTTCTCCTTTTTATTTTAAATAAAATAATTTATTTAATTAATTTCTAAAATAAAATCCTTAATTAGCTAAAATACCCAAATTTCTCTTAATTAAAATACTTATAAATTTATTCTTGATTTTCCCTAATTAAATCTCCTTTTATTTTAATAAAAATAATTTATTTAATTTATTTTCATAATAAAAGCTTATTTAAATATAATTTTTAAAATTAGAAATTTTTTGGGCATTTCATTCACAGCCTCAAGAGATTGATTGCAAGCCTTTTTTTTGTCGACTAGAGTTGGACGATTTTCACTATTATTGTTTTTCTTAACTTCTTTTGGCCTCAAATAAATTCACATGCCTAATATCTTTATATGTTTGGGTTTCTAAATGAATTCATCACATTTTCATAATTCTTCACAATTTTGGGAATAAGTTAATTACATTTTCCCAATTTATTTATTTATTGAAATTTATACATTATCTAACCTATTTTAAATCATTGTTGACTTTTTTGGACATAAGAGCTTCAAAATTCTAACTTTATTACACCTCATTATCAGATCACATATGGTCCTTGCTCATTTAACCATAATCACCTTTCACCAACACTTTTACACTCTCTCATTCATGCCAATCACTCCTATCCCCTCTCTTGCTTGAAAGAAACCTCTCGTCTAATTTCTTTCTCTTTCTTCTACCAATTTTGATAGCCATAATGCATACCCTTGGTTGATCATTTTTACTTAGCCAAATTCTACACTCCAACTTTGCTCTCTTCTCTCTCCTCGCATTTTTTCTTTGGTTGTGTTTGTTCTTGGTCCTTTAGCCTTGTGATTAACCTTCTCTATTCCTCTTGTCTTTATTTTTCTCTCATCTTTAACTTCTAAAATCTTGAACATTAACTCTTCGGTGTTTATTCTAAGAAAAAAGAGTTACGTTGATAAACTAGTGAAGGATAGATTAAGCTTGTTTCTAAACACATTTCGAAAACCTTAAGCGTTATTCTCATCTCCTTTAATGTTTCTCTTCTTTTCTAACCCTTTCTATTTATTCTTTTGTAGTTCCTTTTTTTAGGTGATCAAAGGGTGAAAGAAGGATTTTAGAATTATTTTGTGCATATAGACTAAAGTAGCTTTAGTTATAAATATATATTTCTCGATTAGTTTTTTTGTGTGTTTATATGCTAATTTTTATGATCTCCATGTTTTGTGCTAGAAAGTATGTGTAGGTTTTAATTTTAGTTATATGCGTGTATGACATGGTAAAATGCACACTTTTATAAGTTTTGTGATTTCATGAAAAGTTGGTCATTATATGTATTGCTAGGATTTGCCAAAAAAATACTAAGTATGATAGTATATGTTATATTTTAAAGTCTATCGGTGAGTAGAATAAATTATGTCAAAGTATGGTGATTGGTTTAATATGTTGAGGATGTAAAATTTTCAAGTTTTATGCTTGGGGAAGGCATTTTACTTATGTTCTCTGAGAAGTTGTGGGTTAATTTAATTTTAGCAAGTTATATACTTTGAGATGCTATTAATATAAGGGTGTTTGTTTGTAAAATTGGTAAGATTTTGAGACTTGTAGAGTTTTGTGTATTATGAGGAGAGTCTCGGACTTAAGGGTAAATTTGTCTCCTTGTGAGTTATTGTTGAAAATAAGTATTCCATTGTGTTCCTTGAATTTCTTAATATAAATTTGATATATAATAGATTAGAATTTGGAAGAGTATGACCTAAGTTATGAACACAATAATTTTTTAGATTTTAAGTAAACCAAGGAAATTTTTATCATTTTAGGTTTTTGGTGTTGTATAAGTATAAAGTGGACAAAAATATGATAATTCTGAATTATGAAGTAGTTTGGTAAAGTGTTAATAGCATAAAGGATGAATTTATGAAAATGACCTAAGTTGGAAATAATAACCTAAGAGGTTAGCATCAGCATTTTATGTGTGAAATATTAGATTTAGAATATGATTTTTGGACATAGCATTTTTAATAATATTTTGGGAAAGTGTGTTAAATTTGGTACATTTGAGAGTTTTATGGATGAAATTATGACGAATTTGTGAAATTTAGATTTATAAAGGTATTATGGTCTTTTACCTTGTGAAATGTTTCTTTGCGTATTTAATAATTGTTCTTATGTCTTGCCTTTACTCTATATAGCATGTTCAATGTGTTATTACTAATATACTTTAAGTGTTGGGAATTATCAATTGTTGGAATAAATTCATAATAACCAAATTTAAATATGTGGTTCCCTTTTGTCATAATTCAAATTGTATTGTACTCGGAGTTCATCTCCAAAATTTTATCTATATTTATTAAAATCTCTTATTCTCTTATTCAAACTATTTAAGTTTTTTTTTTACCTTGTACTCAATACAAGATTGGTATGTAAATTAAACTTATATACCAATAGTAATACTCGATTATCTTATATTTAGATTAAAAAAATTAAAAGTAAAATTTGGGATGTTACATAGGTTGTATAGAGATTTAGCTTTAGTCATTGGAAGAGCCTAGTTCAGTGCACCGCAAGGTTTGGACTTCATGATTTTTACAACATCCTAGGACAGATATATTATATTGCTATTGAGAAATGATATATTGCTCATAGGAACACGTGGTTCTTCAAGGACTGAAGGGTATTAGGGTCTCTTACTAGAGATGAAACTCTAGGCCCTCAGTGAGGATGGTGTACACATTGTCACTCGACATCCTTGCGAGGAAGGTTATCAACTCTACTTATGCACTGTATAGGACTTGGGTGCTAATGATATTATAATAAAGCAAGAGTTTCCAGATGTCTTTCTAAAGGAGATTTTGGGTGTGCTACCAATGCGGAAGATTGATTTCACGATAAACCTTCTTCTCGAGTCAAAGACCATGTTGAAGGCACCATATCACATGACAACTATAGATATGGAAGATTTGATGTCTCAATTAGAGGGTTTGATGGAGAAAGGCTAAATCAGACCGATTATGTCACCCTAGGGAGTAGTAGTCCTCTTTGCTAGGAAGGAGTATGGGAGTGTGTAGTGTGCATCTACTACCAAGTTCTAAATCAGGTTATGGTGGATAACCACTATCCCCTACCTTACATCATTAACCTTTTTGATCGGATCAAGGATGATATTATCTTCTTGATCTTCCCATAGAATATGATCAGCTGAGGAACACCAATCAAATATTACTAAGGTAGCCTTTCAAACTAGATATGGGCATTATGAGTCCAATGGCATGCCTTTTGAACTTACTAATGTGCTAGCACTGTTTGTGTCTCTTATGAACCAGATCTTTAGATAATGCCTGTACCAGTATGTGGTCATGTTCATTGATGACATAGTGATATACTCTAGGATTCATGAGATTATTTTCTATGCTAGAAATAGATACAATTCCAGCTCTTTCCTCTCTTTCTTCAAATCCTTTCATTTATCTCCAATTTTTCATCATCAATTTGACACATAAGTTAGAAATAAACAACAAATCAGATATGTAATATATTTATTTAGTTATTTCATTATGTTTTAGTTATTTTCTATGTATTTTCTTTGAGTTTAATGAATGACAGCAAAATATCAAAACACATAGTTGGAGCACCTAGCTTAGGGCCAAGGTCCATGACCCACATGTCTACCATACTCTTTACCACTTACCTCGAGTGTTCTTTATCGTTTAGGTATATATTTTTCTTCAAATTTTTATCATAATAAAAAAAAAGTTGATTATCTAAAAATTCATCCATATTAATAGATTGATTATCCATATTAGTATCTACGTTAAGAAAGATAGAAGAGAGAAAATTGAAAGAGAAAGAAGAAAAGAATAAAAAATAACAAAGCCATAATTAGCATGAGGATTAAAAAACCTTTAGTGAGTGTTTAAATAGTGGCCTATAAATTAATAGTAGTGTAGTTTTCCCCCACCTTAATAGATCTCCATACTATTAATACCTTACATTATCTAGTTGCACTTTCTCAGTGGAAAACTAAAATAATGTGCAATCCATCCATTATAACATATAAACATAATAGACTTGTTAGAACTAGATTTGATTGGACCTAGTAGTAAATGTCAAATCCTAGGTACTAAAAGTCTTAAGTTTGAATATCTCTCTCCCTCTATAGGTATTATGGCATATTTATAGTGTCATCACCTATTCAGTAATTTATACTTATCTTCACAAACCCCTTATGAATCAAAAAAGATAATAAGTAATTAGAGAGTAAGAGTTTACATCTCTTCATATGCAAAGAATTCTAGATTTAAAAAAAATACAAAAACAAAGGGTTGATCTTTGAATATGAAAAATAATAGATCTATGATATCCCAAATGAATTGGCTCATTAAAAAAAAGATATGTCCTTTGGAAGATCTATCTTGTGTATGGTAATATATGATTTCACTCTACAAGAATTCTAAATCATTCTCTTGAAGCTTATCAACTTCACCGGAAATGATCCACTTGCTCTAAAATGATCTAACAAACGAATATAAGAGCTCACAAGAGATGTATTTCACAAAGCTATTAGATATGAGCCATGCCCCTCAAATGTCTATATGTAGTATCAAGATCCCAACACCTCATATGATAGTGGGGGACATAACCATGCAACAAAAGAAGCTCCCTTTAGCTGAATAGTTACTGAATATTCGACCCCGCAACAACAAAAAAATAAATATATTCTTGGCCTATAGTATATAATTCCTTGATATATTCATTTACTCTTAAAAGTATGCAAGGCCTTAGTTTATTAGATGGAAAGATAAGATGGTGTTCTTACTCACTACATTGAATATTTATTCTGTGCTTGATGCTAGTATACCAAAATTACCCTAACCAAAGTCTGATGATAATGATGAGATCTATAGTAGCCATGTGGGAACGTTACAAGGAAATGTTGAGAATGTGTCCACGCCATGGGTTAGAGGAATGGCTCTTCATTCATACTTTCTATAAGAGTCTCCTTTACAACATAAAGATGACTATAGACGAAGCAGCAGGAGGCACTCTTATGAACAAAAACATACTGGATGCGAAATAATTAATTGAAGACATGGCTCAAAACCACTACTAATGGTCAGGTGAGCGCTCTTCTACCAAAAAGGGAGGAAGGTATGATGTTGATGCCCTTGATCATATTTCTTCTAAATTTGATGCATTATTTCAATGGTTTGATAAATTAAATGTGAGTGTATGAACCTCTACCTCTAATGCTTGTGAGAATTGTGGTATTACAAGACACTCATCATTTGAATGTCAATATGTTGCTCCTCCACCCAAAGATACAAATCTTGCATATCATATGAATTATGTGAATAATTTCAATAAAAAAAATGAGATCCCTTCTCTCTTACTTACAACCTAGTGTGGAGAAATAATCTGAATCTTTTATAAAAGAACCCATCACCTAATCTCATTCTTCAATGGAATTATAGGCCCCTATGTTTTGAAAACCCTAGGCCACCTTTTTCCAACCCTCCAAAATTCAATCTTGAGTCGCTATTGAAGAGCTTTATGGTCTCTCAGAATAAAAAAAAAACTAATGGTTTAAGGAATGCATTAAGGAGCTTAAGCTCAAAAGTTGATTATATTACCACCCATAATAAGATAATGGAAAACTAATTCATTCAAGTGGCCTAACAATCTAGTTCATATTCTAGGCCTTCCAAAATTCTTCTAGGGAAACCAGAAACTAATCTTAAAGATTCCATCAATGCCATAGCACTTAGGAGTGGGAAAAAGTTAGAAGGTCTCTCTTTGAGGAAGGAAGTTGAGGATATGGGTGAGAAAGTCAAAGATGTGTCAAAAGAGAGTGATGAATCAGTAAATATTTGGAAAGAGACTACGTTAGGAAAGGATAATGAGGGTGAGAAATATGTTCTCCTCTTCCAAATTATCCTCCATTACCCTTTCCTCAAAGGCAAGCTATGGCAAAATTGGAAAATTAATTTATGAAATTTGTGGAAATTCTAAAAAAATGTATATTAATAGTCCATTTGTTAAATCCATTTCCCACATGCTAAATTTTTTAAAGAGATTCTTTCCAACAAGAGATGGTTAGATAAATATGAGACTATTGCCTTGACCCAAGAGTGCAGTACTATTCTTCAAAACAAGCTATCACCCAAGCTTAAGGACTCAAGCTTTTTCTCTATACCTTATACTATTGGTGATGTATCCATTAAATGTGATCCATGTGATCTTGGTGCTAGTATAAGTTTAATACCACTACCTATTTGTAAGAGATTACAGGTGGGAGACATAGAGCCAGCCACCATTTCCCTCCAATTGGCATCTCGATCAGTAAAACATTCAGTAGGTATATTCGAAGATGTACCTGTTTAGGTTGGTAAGTTTTACGTTCCGATTGATTTTTTTCATACTAGAGATATAATATGATGCTCAAATTTCTATTATATTGGGAAGAACATTCCTAGTTATTGCTGGAGAGATAATCGATGTGAAAAATGGAAAATTCTCTCTCAATATTGGGGATGAAAAATAAATTTTCACTTATCTTCTATAGTGAAATTCCCATTGATGGATGGCACTTGCTACATAATTGATATTGTGGATGTGATGGTTAGATAAAACCTTGCTAGTTTGATCTTGAGTCATCCGCTTGAAAAATGTATGGTAGAGTATGGAGCACCTGATGATGATGATGATGATGATGATGATGATGATGATGATGATGATGATGATGATAATAATAATAATAAAGTGGCTGCTTATGCTATCATACTTAGGGAGAGCCCTTTATATGCTAAAGAACCTGAAAATTCGGTTCAAGTTGAGAAGGAGTCAAGTGAAAATATTCATGAGGAGAATACTCCACCGAAGGTGGAACTAAAACCACTCCCTCCCTTACTCAAACATGAATTCTTGGGCTTCAATGGTGAGTATCATATTATTGTAAATGCTAACTTGAATAATGGTGAATTTGAGAAGTTACTTGAGGTCCTTAGATTGCATAGTGATTCGATAAGATATTCTTTATATGATATCAAAGGTATTATCCCCTATATTTGTATGCATTCAAATATGTTAGAAGACAGATACAAAACCTCCATCGAACATCAAAAGAGATTAAACACAAGCATGAAAGAGGTTGTGAAGAAAGAGCTACTGAAATTGCTTAATGTTGGGATCATCTACCTTTTCTCAGATAGTTAGTGGGTGATCCCGGTGCAAGTGCTACCGAAAAAGGGAGGTATGACCCTTATGCGAAATGAGAAAAATGAACTTATTCCAACTAGAATGGTCACCGGATGCCGTATGTGCATAGATTATAAAAAACTCAATAAAGCCACCCAAAATGATCATTTTCCCTTCCATTTATTAAACAAATGTTGGAGAGGTTGGCTAAACACTCACTTTTGTTATCTAGATGGGTACTCTGGATTATTTCAAATTCACATTTACCCTATTGATCAAGAGAAAACAACATTTACATGTCCATACTACACCTTTTATTATCGAATGATGTCGTTTGGCTTGTGTAATGTCCCAACCTCCTTCGAATGATGCATGACCATTTTTTATTTTATTAAAAACATTATGGAAGTGTTTATGGATGAGTTTTCTATCTATGGATGAGTTCAAGAATTTAGTGCAAGCTTGATAGAGTGCTAGTCAACTGACTTGGCTACAACAATTTCCTAATGCTTCAACCCAATTTCTACCGGGGAGTATTTACCTGGCCTTCTCTCCCTGGGCACTGATCAACAGAGGATCCAAAACCTTTTCCCTTTTTTCCCTTAACTATTGGGCTCAACGACCTGGTTTTTTATGCTTGTTGAAGCAGCATGGGATATCATAATTTCTGGAGCCTATGGTTATCGAATTGTGCAGAAACATGTGGGCTTGAGAAAGCAGCTCAAAATGTTTAATAAGCCTCCGTGTGGACATGTTACACAAAAGAGAGAACAAGCTTACTCGAGAAGGATGAATCTGAAGCAGTTATTATTACAACATGATCCCCTAAATCGCCGACTCACGGAGGAAGAAAGATTAATAGGTGTAGAATGGCATAAATAACCAAAGGAGGAAGAATATTTTTATCAACAGAAAGAGCGCAAGAACTTCATTACCCTAGGAAATAACTACATTCATTACTTCTTTGCAAATGCGAAAGAAGGCAAGCTTATAACAACATTAAGAGACTGGTGACATAGGTGCAGCTGTAACTTGACATGAGACAATTGCGAATGAACTCCAGAGATTCTACAAGGATTTGTTGGGCACAAATACATCGAAAATGGTGCATATAGTCGAAACTTTGTGCAAGCAGAGTGCATTATCCAGTGATAACAGAGGAAGTCCAAGAGGTCGTCTTCTCCATGGGGGACCTAAATATCCCGGGGCCAGATGGTTATAACCCCTTTTTACACACACCTGGCACATAATTGGCAGTGATGTGGCACAAGTTTACGAGTCAAATCCTTAAAGAGATCAATAACATTGTCGTTACATTACTTCCCAAAGTGCTGATGCAAGCAAGGCCAAAGAATTTCGGCAAATTTCTTACTGCAATATCTTCTACAAAATGTTCTTGTAGGTGCTAACCAATAGGATTCAGCCATTGGTGCATGAGCTGGTAGATATGTCTCAAACCGCTTTTATTAAGGTCAGATTGTTACATGATAATACACTTATCGCTTCATAGTTGATTAAGCATTACAAGAAGAAATGTTGGGCCTAGAATGATGCTGAAGATTAATATTCAAAAGGTTTATGACAGCATTGAGTGGATTTTCTTAGAGCATATCCTATTAGGATATGGCTTTCGCTCTCATTTTGTTTTATTGGTTATGGCATGTATTACCTTAGTGAGAGTCTCCATCAAGGTAAATGGAGTATTGACTTCTCCATTTCCTAGCAAGAGAGGTTTAAGGTAAGGTAATCTTCTGTCACCATATTTGTTTGTACTAGGAATGGAGTTTTCACATAGGAATTTCCTACGATTGTGACATATGCATGGGCTGATTGGTCGTTTTGGTTGTCATCAACTACGTATTGCTGATTTGTGTTTTGTAGATGATTTACTCATCTTTTGCAAAGGTGATCTACTTTCTACCATTTTGATTCACCATAAAGTAAATGAGTTTTAGAGAAAATATTGCCAAAAGTAATGTTTATTTTTTGAGGTATTAAATGCATAGTGAAGCATCAAATCTTGCAACTTTTGGGCTACGTGGAGGGAACTCTCGCTTTTATATATTTTGGTGTGCTTTTAAGCACATCTAGATTATGGGTAAAATAGTTCAAACCTCTGCTTGACAAGCTGTTGACGAAGATAAAGTGTTGGACATCTAAGCTCCATAGTTAAGTCGGAAGGTTGCAATTGATTCCGATTGTCTTATGTGGTATGCATAATTTATTTTTGGCCAGTACAAAATTCATGCAAAATAGTTAATTATAGAAGCTAAAACTTTAAAAATGAAGTGTACCACCACACTTAGTATAAATTTAGTTTCCTCCACTATTCTTGCACTAAGTGTTAAGATTAAAACGTTATTCCACTTAAATTAAGGATAACAATAATAATAAACATAATAGTGATCACATTACATATTATAATTGTTTCGATATATACAAAGGTATCAGTCAAAAGAGTTATAACCTATAAGGGAAAAGAAATAAAAAAAAAGTGACATAAGAGTCTAGTGATATCTGGATTAAAAGATATTGGGATGGACACAGATAGTTCTAACTCTTAACTCTAAATCCTAGCCGTCAAATAATAGCCTCAAAATAATCCTGCAAAGTCACAACTATTCATTGCATGGGATTAAAAGATAGAGCACATTAGTTAATGGTATTGAGGAAATCAATACACAACTTTAACATGCAAATATCACATAAATCACCTAGGAGGTAATGCATGGAAACATGACATGAATACATCAAGAATACATGTTATACAAGACACGATAATCATGTTGTAACATAAATATCACCATAGGCCACATGCTTATCATACCATCATACTTACTAATTTACAATAATATTATCAACTAACTTAACCATAATCGAATCGACCATAATATAATCCATAATCAAAGTAAGGTAGTGCACTAGGCATCTACTAAACTAACCAATAGTCCAAACATATCAAGACCAACTTGTAATTCCATTTTAATTACTTGAGGTGGTATATAGGCCAACCTAAAAGAATACAAAGTACACCGGTTATATTAACACATTAAGACAACAAAATACACTCTGGCCATACAAGCCAAAGATATATCAAGTACACTAATTATACCGATACATTAATGCAACACAATATCCAACCTAAGACAACTAATTATTAAGTATTAATACCCTCGATAAGGCTCATAGATCACTTATAGAGTAGACTAAGACCTTATTAGGACACTAAAGTATACTGATGAAACCAAACCAAAACAAGGATTCCTACCTTGCCTCTAGGGTAGCTAACTTTAGTGAGTAACCCATTCTCCAATCTTGAGGTCATCCACTTTAAATAGTAATAATAAGGTGGTCTTAAAATATTACATAATGCACAACAATTTTAATTTCATACTTAACTATTTTTTATTTAAATTAACCTTAAGGTCAATGATCCAAGTTAAAGTAAAATTCAACATTAAGGTTGATCTATAAATTCACTAAGGTCGTCCTATGTTTGATTATTTACACTTAGAGACATATTAGTAAAAAATAACCAAAATATCCTTAAAACGCTAGTTATCTCACAAGTGACCATTTTAATAATAAACTTGATTATAACTCCTTAATTATCATGAAAAGACCAGAGACATTAAAATAAACACTTTAACATCATAATTCTAGAAATTTTTTGAAGCAATGAATTTATCATTTTTCCCCTAAAGCACACTTAATCACATTTAGTGCATAAAACTCTAATCATGCATATCTAGTATATCATATTTAACATACTTCTCATGCTCAATCATAATATAACACATATTAGAAATATATGCTGAAAAATTACAGATTTTATGTGGAAAGACTAACATATCATGAGAGCATGCGAAACTTTTAAACACTTATAACTACATATAAACATGATTAAATCTCAACACATTATATATTAAATTTTAAGTAAAACATGTAAGGAATGTAATAAAAATCTCAAAACACAAAAATAATGTCTCAAAAAGCATAAATATACCCTTAGATAATCCATCCCCCAAAACACATGCATTTACCTTTAACATCACTTAACCCTATTGTAGCACCTCTGTTTTTATAACTAGAATTTTTTGTTTTACAAGACATTTTTGCAAAAACTAAATAGGAAATTCAGGGTGTTACCGCCACATCTAATATAAGAAATGTACGATCAATACCTAACCTATGTTGGGTGCAAGGCTAAAATGTAGATTCATATATCAAGAGTCAGGTGTGATCATCACTTGACTTGAGTCGAATACAAGACCTACAACACTTTACTAAAAATAGATACAAAATCAAAAGATCTAACAAATGTCAATACAATCCCAATCAAAAATAGAACATGGGATCCTAATGATCCAAAATGAAGCCCTTATGGAGTCATCTGGTAACTCAACACTCTCATCCCCAAAAAGTAAAACACAAGAAACTTGCACAAGACTGAAATAAGGCGGTGTCAATATGACTAGTATACTATGTAAGATCTAATTATCTTACATAAGCATGCCTCACACAATTCACATTGTCACATTATACAATATCATGCTAATAATGGAATTGATCATGCATAAGCAAAGAGAACAAAGCCCTAAGACAACTCTAAAAATTCCATTCCTAATAATAGTAAATCATGCTAAAAATGAAGCATACATGGTACATACTTACACTTAACCACATAGGATAGCTTAAAGGTAACAACCTAGGTAGAAACATACAATATGTTACACCACAAGGGTATACCACGCAAAGCGTAAAATCATAAAGGATTCGATAAGTGTAGAGCAATCAGGCTAAGCCTATGGGTATCTCTATTATGCTTTTCAATAAGTATTACATAAGAACAAGTAGCCAAAGACACAATCAAGGAAATCACATAAGCAATAGGTGTATGGATCCAAAATCCAAGGCACAAGTTTGGACATCTAATCCTACCACCAACGAATAAACCCTATAGGGTACAAACAATATCAACAAAATATACAAGCCAAAGCATATATGGACACATGTCCTACCACAATGAACAAACTCAATGATACAAATAACAAAGGTATGAATACCAAATTCACATCTAAACTACAAAGTCCTACCACAAATGGACAAAGCCACCAGGAATAATCAAAATATATGTCTATATTCACATATGAAAATATCATCTTATAACATATGGACAAAAGCCAAAGGGAATCATAAACCAAATGAGCATCCTACTCTACCACAAATAGAAAAAAGCCATCAGGCATAATAAATCATAAGAGCGCCCCACTCTACTGCAAATGGACATTTAGGCCAAAAGGTGTGCACAGAGGCTCCAACGTCCACCTATCTCAAAATCCTAGTATACCACTATAGGTCAGACATCTCATCCACTACCAATAGACTTTATCGAAGATAGTATCACCAAAGCTAATATAATCCTTAAGTATACATACCCCTTATAGGGACCAAAGAAAGCCTATAAAGTAGGGAAGGCATCAAGCTGCTATAAAACTAACAACCCTATTTTTTTTAACGAAAATAGGAAATGAAAGTCAAGAGGAATATGTTTTAAATAATAACACCAAATGTATTCCACAAAAGGAAAGAATAAAGAGCACACATATCACATGATATACATAAGTGTTTAAGGATAACACCAAACCCCCAAGAATAATAAAATATCAAACATCACAAAGAAAACTAATTATACAAAAGCTCATCACAGATCATATATCCCTCATAAATTAGGAAAATCCAAAACTCAATGGTTGCAGGCCAGAGGAAAAATATTGAAATCAAAGGTTGGAAAAACGTTTTTCAAAGTAAAATCAATGCACATCTTACCATGTAAGAGTCCCAAAAGCTAAATAAAAATCAAACTTAGGTCATCAAGACCCTAAAGTCCAACCAATTATACTATTCATCTATTTAATCATTCAATGACTAAAGCACCATTTTAATGCTTGTAGGGATGTAAACGGGGCGGGTATTACCCGAAACCCGACGGATTTTATCCGACGGATACTTAAACGGATATGGATAAACGGATATGGATACGGATATGGAGGATAGAAAAAAATATCCGTCGGGTTCGGGTACGGATACGGGTATGGGATATCCATACCCGTACCCGTAGCCATACCCGTATCCATATCCGTACCCGTTTACCCGATATATAATTACCCTTTTACCCTTAATTTTAAAATAAATATAGTATAAATTAAGGTTAAAATTGTCTTTTGGCTTAACTATAAATGGGTTTATCCGTCGGGTAATGGATTTATCCGTTGGACAATATTCATTAACGGGTAAACGGATAATCCGTCGGGTAATGGATATCCAACGGATACGGATACGGATATGTCAACGGATATCCGTTCGGGTACGGGTACGGATTCGGGTACGGATTTTCTTATCGGGTACGGATACGGGTATGGTAATACCCGACCCGAACCCGCCCCGTTTACATCCCTAAATGCTTGAAACTTGATTCATAGGTTCAAATAACCTCAAATGAGGGAAAAAAGGCTAAAAATCACCTTTTGTTTTTATTAAGACCAAAATTAGAAAAAATCACAGATAAATTTAGCTCAACTAAGTCAAAATAAGGTCTTACATTAAATTTGAAAATTTCACTACTAACAACGGGGCAGAAATGTTATTTTATACCAAAAAACTTAAAAATAAAAAATTTAAAAATTGTATTACTAAAATTAATATTCATCAAAATTTACTATTTACACTAATTCAGTGTTTATGAGGGTGGAATGGTCAAATGTCAAAGGTTGTGGTCAACCTTTGAATCTAAAATTCCACTGAAGCCTTTCAGGGGTATTTTAGTCATATTGCAATTAATTATCTCAATGACACAATCATTGAAAAAATAAACCCTACTTAGGGTAATTAGGGCATCATTAGTGAAAAAAGCACTTTTAATATCATGAAAAACACGAATAATATGAAGAACATAAGCTAAACCTTCATGATTTTCAACAAAAAAAATAAAGTACCCAAACATATTCAAATCAAAGCGTGCTATGTATAAAAAATCATCTACAAATTGCAATTCATAACATGGTACAATAAATTTCATAAATCACTCAAAGGATTAAAAACCCCTAAATCATCCAAATCTTTAGTAAAAAAATAAAATATGCTTAGGATCATCAAATCAATCATAGCATGTTATATATCAAAAATTAATCCGATTACCAAGATCAACATGATACCATCAATTTAACAAAACACTAAAATAATAATAAAAAATCTCCAAATTAGATCTAAAACCCTAAGCAACAAACCATGACATAATTCATCAATTTTATATGCTTATATAAAGTAAATATATCTTACCAAAACCTAATATCATAATTAGAAAAATAAAGAAAGATTAAAGATCAAACCAAATCTTCCATCAAGTGTCCGAAAAACCATGAAAAAACTAGAGTAATCAATCACACAATGACTAAATCAAAATAGATAGAATTAAAGAGAAAATGGTTGTGAGTTCTTATCTTAATTTTTAGAAGAAAACTAAGCTTCAACAATGGAGGAAAATGAGGGGGAAGCCACGAAACTTGGAGAAGAAAAGAGAAGAAGAAGTGGTGAATAAGAGTATAGAAGAAGAGAAGAAAAGATCAATGTTAGATTAGGGATGGCAATGGGTCTTGTACCCGACTCAAACCTGCTAGACTTGCCTTCTTTTTATTAGGTTTGGGTTAGTATTTTTTGACCCGATGGATCTGGGTCAGGTCTAGGTCTATATATATCTAAATGGGTCTGGGTCTGGGTCTGGGTCTAATAGTTTCAGACCTAGACCCAACCCAGGCCTGTTTAGTTGTGTGTGTGTGTGTGTGTGTGTGTATATACTAATATTATGTTTGTTATAGTTGTCATAATCATATTTGATATCCTTATTTTTTTAATTTTATCTTTATGTATTTATTTTATAAATATTATTTATAATATTTTATTCTAAAATTATTAAAACACCGTTTTAAAAATTAAAGTAACTATTTTAAAATGTTTATCTTTTTTACTCAAATATTTTTTTTAACAAAAAATACATATTAATCTATATAAAATATAAATATATTTATATTTACATAGATTATTTAAAAAAGTTAAAAATAGTTAAACTCATTTAGGACCCTTTTATAGGCTAGACCTAGTGGGTCTGGGTCTGGGTAATATAAAAGGTTCCAAGTTTAGTTTTGGCCGGACCCAACCTAGATCTGATCCATTGCCATCCCTAAGTTAAATTATCATCTTAAAGTTAAAAAAAGAAAAAAGAAAAAAAATCAATCATGGTGGAAAAATGGAGATGGATGGTTCAAAAATGGAGGGAGGAAGAAGGAGAAGTGGTCTTATGAAAGTGGAGGAGAAATTTTAAGAGAATTTCATGGGGAAGAAGAGGAAAAGGAAGAGAAAAATAGGTTATGCTAGGGTAAAAGATTAGAAGTGTTGGTTTAGTAATTTTGATAGAAATTTACTCATTGATTCTTCCATAAGATATTTCATGAAAATACAAAGGAAAAAGGAGTGGAGTTTTCATCCAAAATGAAGGGGGAAAAAATAAAAAACGTGGTAAAAGATAGGAGAAACAAAAGAAAGAAAGGATGATAAGTGTAAAGGATAGAGGATATTTTAGTAACTTTATATTTTATGATAAATAACTAAAAATGAAAGATGATGGTGGTGCCAAATGGGGGAGAGAAATAATTGGCCTCAAATCATCCATCACAAAAGAAATGAAAGGTGGATAATGAATAAGAAATGAGTGGAGGAGAAAGAAATAAGAAAAAAAAAACAGCTAAAGCTAACATGGTAATTTTGTTGAGGAAAACAAATCCAATTTGGTTACTACAAGAGAGGGGCAGGCCACAAAATTCAAGTTTAATAAAGGAGTGGTTCTAAACCATCCTAATCAATGATGAAAGTTTAGGATTAATCCTCATAAGAGTTGATAAAGATTAGAGGAAGAAAATTTGCATTTGATGAATTATCATGACCAAAACTATCTAAATAAATCCAAAAATTATAAAAATAATCATATAACATATTTAAATCATTTCAATCTCAAATAAAATAAAATATATTTATTCGCATTTTAAAAAAAATTGGATAGCTAAAATAATCATTTTAGAGCTTAAAACACATTTAATGCACATTAGTATAATAAATAATATCTTTTTGTCAACGACTTAGTTTAACATTATGAAAGAGCGGGAAAATAAGAAAAATTTAAGAATTATGAAAATAAAAGAATTAAAATGATCTAGTAAAATTTTGATAGTCAAAAGTGTTTTAAAAGATTTCACAAAGACGAATTTGTAAGAAAGGATTAAGAAACAAAAACAAAATGTTTCATAAATGAAACTAGGGCTTTCAAATTTTATAAGGGATGCAATAACATATTAAAAATAATATAATTTTATTTTTAACTACATAAGATACTTTAACATGTCATGGTTTTCAAGAAATGAGATATTATACCTATTCTAGCATGTTATTATTCAGATAAGAGAATATAACATTCTCACATGCAATTCCATAAGATTTCATGTTTGCATGTAGAAAATTAATACAACATGATATATATACATTTACTTTACAAGGTTACAAGAAAAGCATAAATCTCAAACAAACACAATAACCATACCCTATCATGCTAACACGTGACATTCACACATTATAAGAAACATATGGAATACCTCTTTTCGCAAACACAAATAGCAAATAATATCAAACAAGCATCACAAGCTTTACCTCCCAACTATATCTCCATCTCCTTGAAAGCACATAAACCCAACAAAATAATTAGGACTAAACAATAAAACAACATGACAACAACAACAACAACAACAACAATAATAATAATAATAAAAGGAAGAGAGTCTTGCCCAAGCAATGGGTTGGCGTTCCACAAGAGAGGGAAGAGGAAGGAAACTCTTCAATTTCTTTCAAAATCTAAAACTCTCATACTTTTAAAAAATATATATATACACTGGGACTAGATAGAGGATTATATGAAGACAAAGAAAAAATTAAAAGAAGGGAAGAGATGAGAAGGATTTTGGTTTTGTAGCTTGAAAAATAATGAGGAGCTCTCAACACTTAGGCAACCTTCAAAAGAAAAGAGATAAGAGAGCAATAAATACCAAGGGTTGAAGAAAAATGATGGAATAAAGAAAATAAAGGCACAAAGGGGGTACAAGGGGTTCACATATCAAGATGGAGGAGACAAGGAGAGCTGACCATGTTTGCTTCATTCACATTTGAATGAAAAAGTTAAATGACGGAGGTCCAATGTGTAAGGTCCACTACAAAATATATGACTTGTGCCAACAGTAATTTAGTCACATATTTTTTTTCTATTGGCAAAAGTTACTGATACCAATAGATATATTTTTGCGGGCAATAAAGAAATTTTTCCCTACATAGATTTTTTATCTGTTAGTAATAGTATGTTATGTCAACATATATTTTACATACTTTTATATCTGTGGGTATTAGTGGTATTATACTAATAAAACTAATACCTACTCATATATCTATTAATATTAGTATATAAGGAAGATAAATATTTCAACTATTGTTATATCCCTTAGCACAACACATTCATTCCTCTTATACTTTAAATACTTCTCTTATTATCATAATTACCAATTTTATATGAAATACTAATAATATAATATATAACAAGATTTATAATTAACATTATAGTCATTGTTAATATTATAACTATGATAATTAAAATAATAAAAATTATAATGAACGTAATAATCAATCAAGTCACGCTTCGAATGACCTATATGACGGGGTCTCACTGCTTGATCGGTGCAATGGGGGTCTAGGAGGCATTGTATCCCTTGTTTATAGATCCTTTTGAGCCTAATATTATTATAGTTATTTATATAATTATTATAAAGTTTCTTATTTTTCTTAATTAAATAACTATTATTATTGTAAGCATTATTTTAATAAATATCATAATAAAAATAATAATTAGTTAAGTTGCGTTCTGAATAACCTAGGATAGGAGTCTCGCGGACCAGTCGGCTAGTTGGGGGTCCGGGGACACCATACGTGTAGTGTAATACCCCACTTATTAAAAACCTAATTTTTTTATAAATATTTGTATTGATTTATGAGTTTTAATATTTAATTTTATTTTCATTAGGTTATTTAATTTGAATTGTATTTCTATTTTAATAAGTGTTCCAATTTATTTTAAATAAAATCTTTTATTGGCTAAGTATTTTGTTTAGTTTTGAAAAACTGTTTATAAAATTTTTTGGTTAAATTTAATCTATTTAATATTATATTTTTGATATAAATTCTTTTAGATATTAAAAAAAGGGAAAATGTCAGTCAATTCTGACTAATGCAGCTGCTCCACGCCCCTTATTCCCTTTCGAGTATCAGACTTGAGTCTCAACCCCCTGGTTATTTGGTTCTTCCAGTGTTGCAGCTTGCAAGGAATGAGTGGCCATCCTTCGTCGAACACCGCCTCACCGCCACTCAACCGTGCCACCACAACTCCCAGTCATCGTCTATCATACCACAACATCATCAGTGGAGCGGCAGCAGCGGCACAACAGCAGCACAAGAAGACAGCAACGACGTGCCACCGGCCAGACGCCTCCAGCATCGGTCTGCCACTTGCAAGTGCTCCTCTCCCACCAAAGAAGCTCCACCGCCCTTTACCTGCATTGATTTGGTTGAATTCATTTAGTATATTTTCCTAAAACCCTAACTTTTTGTTTGGATAATTTTGAAATAATGGGCTTTAATTAAGCTAAGATAGTTATTTAATTAAGTATATATGTATTGTAGGATTGAATTGGATATGCTAATTGTGTGGTATATCTTGATTTCTAGAATTTGTGATTATTGACCCAATTATGTCTGGATATCTTGGATTCGTTCGATTAAGCTATTTGGAATAATTTGATTATGAATTATACTTTAAAATATACTTTGTTTCATATTAGAATTGTCAACTTAAGAAAATTATGCGAAATTAATCGAAATTTAATTTTTAGGTCAAATTCTTATAGATTTAAGATGAATTGTGTAATTGGGTTATTTTATTAAATTGATTATACATTTTGTAATGGAATATGTTTAATTTCATTTTTGAACCATCAATTTAAATATTTTGGCAAGATTTGACTGAATTTACAATACGGGCTTAAAAATCCTAATTATGTTAAATTGGGTATTTTCTTTATTTTTTTTAATTAATTGAGTATACAATATGTTATAAAATAGGTATTATTACATTTCTAAACATTAAATTTAAATAAATTAATAAAATTTGACCGAATTGCATTTTTTTGTCCTAAAACCCTAAATTTTAAATAAAATTATGTAAATTATCATTTGTATAGTTGTTTATTCTAAAATTGGTTTTATAGAATTTTTTAAATGACCTTAATTGAATTTTAACACGTTCAATTTGGATTAATTGGTTTTAATTATCCAATTTTGTATTTAATTTATTTAAATTGAGAAGTGGGGTGCTACAAATCATATTTCATAGATACAGCTGTGGAGGCACTGCTAGCTATTATAATTATTTTGTTGCAATCAAGGAGAAAAATGTATGACACTTATACTATACTAGTCAATCAAAATCTAAATAGGCTAGAATAAATGGATAGAACTATCATTCTATTCAGGACATCTAGAAGTTATTGTAATACCCCGTATTTTTTAAACCTAATTTTATTGAGCCTATAATTTAATAAATCACTTTTATTAGGGATAATTTAGCTCTTAAACTTATTTAATTTAATTATGTTGAGGTTTTGCCTTTTAAATTTATTTAACTTAATTATTTTGTGTATTTTAAGTATAGAAAAATTAGATGTGAATATTTAATAAATTAAAATAAATAAATTGCTATTTTATCATAATTATTTTATTTAAATAAGGTTTCAAACCAATATTTTCTAAAAATTACCTTTTAAACTAATATAATAAAATATATTAAGTTAAATTATTAAAAAAAAATTTATCTACCAAAAATACTACAACCTATTCTCCATAAGCTATTTTATTTATTTTTCTCCCCTATTTTTCCATTTTCCCTTTTCCTTATTTTCCCTTTTCTTTTTTCTCTCCCCCCTTCTCCTTTCTTCCTTCTTTCCCCTATTTTCCCCCCGACTAGGCTAGCCCACCGGCCCAGATCACAATCTTTTCCCCCCGTCTCGCGCATGCCAGGCCGCCCCAGCTTCCTCCTCCGCCCGAACCGACCTGCCGAACACCTCCCTCTCTTTTTTTCTTTTCTCCCCTGGACTGGACCGGTCCCTTCCTCTTTCTCTTTCCCTTCTTCCTCGCGCCCTGCTGCAACTCGCAACCACCCCTTCTTCACCGGCCAACCACCTACGCCGCCTGCCCACGTTCTCCCTCTCTCCCTGGCTGTTCGTTTGTCCCTCCTCGACAGACCGACGTCCCTCTCACCTCGCGCGTGCCTGCTCCCGCCCCCTTTTCTTCTCCCTAACCGAACGCAGATCTGCTATGGCAGACATGCGTCGGCCTGCTACCGCCGGCCGGGGTGCCGTCTACGCCTGCCCCTACCTTCCTCTGTCCCCTCTCTTGGTTCTCTCCCATTTTCGGCCTATAAATACCACCCAGGGATATAGCGTCGGACCCTTTTGGAACCGCAGCCCAGAAAACCCACCTTGCGCCACCCCTACTTTAGACAACTGCCCCGTCGCCGCCACCCATCGCTACCGCCCGATCCACCCACGGAACCCTTCCCTGCATCACCCTCTACCAACCTAAGCCTCCCTCCTCCCTCGGTTTACTCTGCACGAGCCACCTCGGCCATGCAAAGTCCCTTCCCCGATCAGCACTTCATCGAGCCTCGCCGCCCTTCGCATCATCATCCTCCGCCTGTCCCGCCGCTTCCAACGCCCCCTGCCCTCCAAAACGACCAGGGGAGCTCCCTCTACCTCCCATATCTTCATTTTCCCCTGCCACCCTCTCCTCTTCCTTCTCCTCCCTCCACCACCATTTCTCCACCTCTCTTCTCCCCCCATCGCCGACACCGTGCGCTGCAGCCTGTGCCACCACCATCCCTAGGTGGTCCTCTAAACTCCCCAACCCCTAAACCTTTGTTATACAAATGTTGTTTATTTCTAGTAGTATTATTCTTAATGTTGTTGTTGTTGTTGTTGTTGTTGTTGTTGTTGTTGTTGTTATTATTATTACTACTACTACTACCTTTATCATTATTATTACTTAACCTAACTTCCAAATATTCATAACTATTATTACTATTATTATTAATGACCTATAACTTTAGTATTATTATTTTAACATCATTATTATTGTTGTTATTATTATTATTATTATTATTATTATTATTATTATTATTATTATTACTTTGTCACTATTATTAATATTTCATATATCACTAACCTTACTATCACTACTACTATTATCATTATTAGTAACATTGAAACTATTACCGTTAATAATATAAATGTTATTATAATTACTTTAAATTATTATAGCTATTAAGACCTATTTTTGATTTGTAGTAGCATGATTAACTACCTTAGGAATAATAACCCTACTTTTACTTATAAAGGTAATATTATCATTTTTAGCCCTAATAGTAAGTTGTGATAAGGGTAAAGTAGGAAGAATAGTAATTTTGGTTAGAGGGAAGTTAGTCCATAGTTTTCCCTCTTATAGGCGAATCAAGTCAAAACCCGGAGGAGGCATAGGAACGTGCTCCAAGACCGGTGTCGTATTAGGTAAGGATGTGGTTAGGATCAATTATATGTGTGTTATGTGCCTTGTGTGCCATATGTTATGCCATGTTGTGTATTATATGATTTTAATGACTAATTACTTGTAGCGCAGCTTGGAGTTGAGGTATGCTTATATAAAGTCCTTATGACATGTGCATAATGATTGTTCTATTGTGTTATGATATTATATGTCGTGACCCTCTAGGACATGCATGCTAGGATGTTAATAATATGATGTGGGGTAAAAGGATAAAAAGGGAAAAATGCAAAGTGAGTTGACTAAGGGGGGGACATGACATTAACCTAATTATCTCATGATCCATGAGGGAAAATTAAAAAGAGATTATGATTAAAAATGAGGGATGTGAACTTTGCATGGGAAATTTCTAGGGTTTACATGGGAAAGATCTTTACGTGAGAAAAGTTGTTTTAAGGTGTAAGTAAGGTAAGGGGATAATTGTGGAGTGATTGGAAACTTTAGATGAAAAATAGTACGTAGGTTGGTGTAAGGTGTATAGGAGACTTTGATTTGGGTTTAGGAGGAAACCCTAATATGGGGGGAAATATGGAAGTAAGAACAATTAAGGAGGAGTGGAGTAATGGGTTAAGAGGGGAAATTTAATATATGAGGGATGAGTATGGGTGCCATGGGAAGTAAGTAATGTTAGGTGGAAAGTAGAGAGATTACTTATGGGGGAAGAAATGTGCTAGGGTTTGGAGTGGCCAACTAGGGTTTTTCGATCACGTGCGAAATCAATGAGTAAAGTGATATGATTTGGGGTTGAATTTATGAGATGAGGTGTTGGACAATAAATGAATTAATGGTAGTAAGGTAAGAGGAAGTTGGGTCAAATAGGTTTAATTAGGGTTTCAAGGGAAACCCTATAGGTTAATAGCGGGTGGAGTTTGATGTCACGAGGTGTTGGGCCTTAACCCACACCCTTAAGAGTTGGTTTTCATTATATGTAAGTGTAAAGGGGAATGGATATCGAGGTGTGATAAGGGGCACAAGAGTCCCAAGGTATGGGATGAGCCCTCCTGGGAGGATAAGTGTGGATATAGTTAGTCATGCATGTCAAGGGTAAAATACTTTCAAATAAGATATGTTAAAACACTAATCACTTAAAGAGGAAGATGTTGAGCCGGACCCAAACCGATCCACCGGCGAATAATAGTGGTTAGGGCCGGGGTGCCCTACATGATCGGTCCACCAGCTATAATAGTGGTCAGGCGTGTTTTGCTTGCATGATTTCCGGTCCACCGGCTATAATAGTGTCCAGGCGCGTTTTGCTTGCATGATTTCTGGTCCACCGGCTATAATAGTGGAGGATTCCATGCTCAACAAACCAAATGTAATAACAATAAGACATTGGAAAGACTCAAAGTAATTATAGTGAAACATCATGTGAGTCGGGGCCAGACCGGTCCACCAGCGAATAATAGTGGCCAGGAGTGTTTTGTCCTGCATAACCGGTCCACCGGCTATAATAGTGGGGTTCCCACACTCACATGAATTGATAAAGACTATGATGTGAATCGACCATATTTACCAGAGATATAAAGTATGAGTCTACTCGATCGAGGCTGGACATATCCCTAAGTAATGTCCGTGGGGCTAAGTGCCCGATTGGTTTGGTTTGGCATTACCCGGAAATTCCCGCTTGATAAATGCCCGATTCGGCTTGGTTTGGTTTGGTGTTGTCCAAAAATGCCCAGTTGGGTTATCTGAATCTCTTATTGGTATAAGATGTTACATATGTTTTGCATGTTATTATATGTGCATGGTAGGACTTATGATGTGGGTTTTGAGTATGCATAATATTGTATCAACGTAATGTACCATGATTCAATATGCACTTGATGTTAGTTTATGTCTCTCCCATAAGATAGGGTAGTGGGATTTACTCAATATTGGACTCGTACTGATACTACCTTAGTTGAATGGGTCCTGTGATGATCCACTGATGGTGGGGAGCAGACCTCTTGTGCAGGTTTGAGATCGGATATGGTAATTGGGTGGAAGGCTTGGTTTGAGAGAGTAGGCAATCCGGAATTTGATCTATCGAAAATTGTCTTGTTTGATTGTATTTATTTTCGGAAGTTTCAAGTATTGTATTTAAAATTTGACGAGTGTTGTAATTGACTTTTAATTTCTCATACTCCGATAAGCTTTTAAAATTTGGATTTATTTCACAGGTTCTGCTGATTCATTCAGCGATGCTTTTATTCAATGAAAATATTCAGTTGCCACCTGCCTGTGGATATCTCCTTGTGGGAGTTTATCCTCACGGCATAGATATTTGAAATTTTGTTTGACATGTTTAGCCTTGCATCTAGCATGAGATAGATGGTAGACATTTATCTTGTGCTAGATGTGGCGGTAACATTCCCCAAATTCTATTTTAGCTTCCGCTTTATTCTTTAAAAAAAATTCAGGAGTGATTTTTGGGGGTGTTACAGTTATGTTGTGTAGAATTACCGTGACAATTGGAAAGCTTCTGTATGCATGATTATTTACCACCTCAATATGTATGAATGTTAACCTCCCTCTGATGTGCTGGGTTAGCTTAGTCTGTATATCATTTTATATTTGTTGTATTTTTTATAGTGCTGCTCTCAATGCTTTCCTTTTTTATGAGCATTCTTGATGCTTTGCAGGAAGTCAAACGGAAGGAAGAAGCTGCAACACTGGGTATGTTCATTTGTTTTCTTATGTGAAATTCTATTTTGATGCTGATTTTCCTAGAGGATGATGGAACTTTAAGCTAATTGGCAATCACATTCATTTATTGAGCTATAACCTTTACATATATCCATTTATCTACCAAATTGTGTTAATATCTCATCTTTGGTTATAAAGACTCGTGTAATACAACATCCTCCCCCAAAAAAAGGATACCCAAAAGTTGGAGAATCTTGTGTCTTTTCATATGACTTGGTTCGTTCCTGCATTTATTTTCCTTCTTGTTTTGCCATCTTTTGAAACAATGATGGGAATTGATGTATTTTCACTATGTAGCTATGGCAAGACATTAATATAATGTAATTGATTGAAGAATTTCTACTTTTATATTCACATTGATTCTTATTGTCAACTCGCAGCCGGCATTGTTCTTGATGAGAAGAAATGGCCACCAATATTCCCAATTATCCATCATGACATTGCAAATGAGATACCAGTCCATCTTCAGAGAGTGTAGTATATTGTCTTTGCATCATTCCTAGGTTTGTTATATGCTTGCAGCTTGTTTTCTTTTATATACTCCCTCCGTTTCACAATGTAGATCACATTAGCTTTTTAAATTTGTTTCAAAATATAAGTCACATTATAGAGAATGCTTCATTTCCCATTGGACTCTTCTACTCTCTTTCATTAATTAGTAGTCAAGTTTTCAAAGTATATATCTGTAAAGGTATATTAAATATATTAGGTATCCCATTTTCTCATTATCATAATTTCTTAATTTGTGTGACTAAGTCAAATATGACTTGTATTCTAAAGCGCCAGGGGAGGGGGATCATGTAGACAGAAAAATGTCAACTTGGTTGTATGAAATAATGTATCTATTATTTAGTGGAACACCCTTTTTCCTTCCGTGTGCAATTTTATGAAGATAATGTTGACAATATCTGTTTTAGGAAAATTTGTGGTTGTTACATCATACTAAGGATGTTCTCATTAGAGGTTATTTCTTTGCTACTTCCCAATGATGAGTTTCAATTTTGTGGCAAATACGTCTAGAGTAGATTATATATCTTATTTTACAGTAGTTTAATATTGTTGTAGAGTATGTTTTTTTTTTTGGGAACTCTGGGATGTCTAGTTCTGACATAACATGGCTCTTCATTATGCTTGCTAAATTTTTCAATGCTATGAAGTAATGGTTTAATTTCCGTCATTGATTTGATATCTTGAAGTTAAATGGCCAACATGATGCATTGTATCTATGTCTTGTAGACATGAGTGGTGAGGGAACCTTTTGTAAACAGGATAGTAGGTGAATCAACCTCTTTGTAACCTGTGAGGATTGGTCTGTGCCATCTTTTTTTTGGATTACTTCCATAAAGGACTTGATCTTCTAAAGCAAGCAATCTTTGCACATCTACTTCTGTTTCCCAAATCCTATATCATTGGTTTATGTTGTAAAAGCAAAACAATGCTCAGCTAACAACTTCTACTATTATGGCCTCACTACCATCAAACAGTTCATTCTTGTTTCTTTTCTTTCTCTCTTTTTTTTTACCAATGTTGGGAGTTGGGAGGCCTATTCCATCCCCATAACCTTTTCCTACTCCAGTGTAATAGCCAGAGGCGCATTGGATTTCACATGCCTTAGTTTGTTCCGTCCCTAATCTTTATAGGGATCTTTCTCTAATGCATGAGTAATGAGTTTCAATGTGTAAGATATTTGATCAATTTTTGTGGCAAGTACTGTCAATTATGATATTATATGGTGTTTCAATATGTGTAGGTTTGACGTTGTGCCTCTTGTGGAACATCATAGCTGTTACTACGGCTTGGATTAGAGGATATCGTTAGTCTCTTCTCCATGTTACTTTGGCTTTAGCTGTGTTAGTTGAGTTTCCTAGTGGTGACTAATTTTCACTAGAAATTTTTTTACATTTCTTATGCAACACATTAATTTTGGGTATATCTTTTATTTTTACCTCTAAAATAGTGCTTAGATGAATAAAAAAAGAACATTAGGGGTCACGTAGTGATTAGGTTGAGTAGCTATGGTATGGTTTCACTATACCACAATGCCTAAAAGACAAAAATTATGTGTTGTTATTAACTTTTTTTTTCTAGTCTGAGTAAAATTATTATATATAGATACTAGTAATTACAATACTAACTAAGCATACCTAGAGTAAAGTAAAAAGAATAATTATATTAAATTTACAAAATAGAGTAGAAAAAAGCCCCTTTTTATCACAAACAAGTTAAATGAATTTGTATCACCAACCATAACTACCATAATCAGTAACCATTGGCTATTGCTACAAAAAAGTTTGACAACCAACTACCATTTCATATGTTTAATATTACCCAAGAAATAAAATAGTAACAGAAACATGTCTTACCCCTCCCTTATATTCCATGATCGGGAAATAGTATACTATTACTACTCTACCGATTGAGTTGAAAGCTTAGCCTTAAATTTCTCATCTATTATTTATAAATTTGCTATAATTATAGTTGATAACATATATATATTATTAACATAATAACTAAGAATAGAGTGTGTGATATAATCAAACTTTTCATACTATTGGTATAGGTATTAAGACTTGACTAGCTACAATATGTTGCATTTGTATCAAACATTCATACATATTATAGATGATTTCACTTACGAATATATTATGTATCTCTCTAAATTACTGGTTTCAACTTCTCTATCTCCAACTATATAAAATATATTTTTAAGGTAATCTATTATTTTTAGAAAGCTTTAAAATACTCTCATTATTTAGCTTTTTGATATAAATTTAGATTAATATAATTAAGTTAATTACATATATATTTTTAGGGAAAACATGTTGATGATTATTATCAAATAGAGGATGACAAGAATGAAAAGGATAACACTAAAGAGGAGAATGAAGAAGATGATGTTTGATACATTTATAAAGATGCTTTTGTAAGTCTACATATGAAGGTGGTCGATACTTTTGTTTGTTAGCTTATGAATATGATCGATGTTTTGTATATCAAATTATGAAAATGCTTGGTGCTTTTGTATATATGTTAGCTAACGAAGATGCTCGATGCTTTTGTATATCAGTGTATGAAGATGTTTTTGTATAGTAGCTTATGCTACAAGTCGTATATATAGTATTGTACTTACAGGACTACTATGGCTTTGGGAGCTAAATAACTAACTATTTTGTACTACACAATGATAATTATATATGGTGTAGTTAATTTTATATAAGCATAAATTGTTACTACAGGTGAATATTGTTACTACAGGTGGATATTGTGGTAACACGTAATATCAATAAATTTTGTACGTTTCGATACAAGTTTTACCAACATATATATATATATATATATCACAAATATAATTTTGTGCCTAATACCTTTATTCACAGATATTATTTTGTGGATAATAGTTTTAGTTACAGATATTGTTTTATGGGTAATACTTTTAGTCAGATATTATTTTGTGGTTAATACTTTTACTTATAGATATAAATGTGGGCATAAGTTTTACTAACAGATAAATAGTTGTGGGCATTATCAATTATTCCCAACAGATCATACATATCTGTTGGTAAAACTTTTAAGCACAGAGTTTTTACCCACAGTTTTGTCACAAAAAAAATTATGTTGGTAAAAGCTTTTGCTAACAGAAAAATAGCTTTTACCAACAGATAAGGTCCTGTTGGCACAAATCATTTATTTTGTAGTGGTCGTTGAGGGGTGAGGTGAGGTGATAATGGCCATGATCATGGGAAAAAGGAGGAGAGAAGATTTAGTGTTGATTCCAAGGTGATGGTTAAGTCGAGGGAAGGCCAACAATGATGAAGGAAGGAATCACAAAATCAAAACAATACAAAAACACACGTAGAAATCACACAACCCGATGCTCTGGATGAGCCTTGGTAGATCATCAATCGACCGCTCGAACCCCCTCGTGAAATCACCTCTACCTTGACGCTTTGTTATTAGGGTTGTTAACAAGCCAAGTTGGGGTAGGCTTAGGCTCGACTCATTTATTAACGAACCTAAAAATGAAGCTTGAGCTTAACTTATTTATAAATGAGTCAAACTTTTAATGAGCCGACTCTTGAGCTTTGGTGGTAAACAAGTTGAGCTCATGAGCTTTTGCATAGTAAACTAGCTCGAGCCTAAATTTATTATTCTCAAGCTTGACCCGTTTAATAATCGAGCCGAGCTCGAACCTAATTTATAAGCTCGTTTAATAAGCGAGTCTGCCTAAAAAGCTTGTGAGCTGACTTGGTTTGTCAACAACGCTATTTGTCATCCATCCCTAAGGCTTTGATCGACTTCCGTCCACCAAAATCCTTACTCTACCATTTTAACCTAGTTAACCTAATCTAATTCCACCCCAAACCTAAACACACAAAAACACATATTATTCACCTAGAATTTTTTATGATCAGATTCACATGACGTTTTAGGTTGCTATTATTTTGCTCATTAAAGTTTACAAAAAAAATGAGATATTACATTATATCTTCCTTTTACCAAAGGTTGTGATATAATATGTTCAAAAAATTTGTAGAATCTTCTTTTGGAAGAGTATTGGAGAGAAGAGCAATAGAGCACTAGTGGCTTGGAAGACTATTTGTTTATTAAAAAGTGAAGGAGGGTTGGGAATTAGAGATTTTGGAACTTGGAATCGTGCAACATAGGAAGATATCTTTGGAAACTAATCCACCATAAAGAAAGTATAGAATTCGTACATGGTGGTATACCTCATTGGATAATCTATAAAGGAATAATTGTCATCACTCCTACATGTCTTAGGGCCATTATGAGCTTGAGGGATGATTTATTTCCCCACATCATGGTTAGTACTTGTAAGAGGTAGGACATATATCATATTCAACTTGCATATGACATTAGCAGACCTCGGAAAGCTGAAAAACCATGGAGGTCTCTAGTTTGGAGTCACTTGGATATTCTAAGACATAAGCTTATCATGTGGTTATTCTACTACCAAGCCATATTAACCAAAGATAAGTTGCACAAGTGGAAGGTGGTTGATGATCTAGTGTGTCATATATGCAATGTAGTAGGGAAAACTCAATACCATATTTTTGTTTAATGTAATGAGGCCAAGTGAATCTAGTTTGACATTTTTAATTAGTCTAGAAGTATTTATATACCTACCGATCGGAGACAACTCTTATTTTGGTTGATTCGAAAAACTAGAAGATCATGGAGACAAGGTGTTTTGCTGAGATGGGTTGTTGCTAGTGTCATATATTGGTTACGGGGTTATAGGAATGATATAACTTTTAAATCTAAGATCTCTACCTCTAGATTTCTTGTATAGGATCTAGTAAACGAGTTATTTATTTGTCTTTATGGTAAATCTAATACTAGAAGATATAAGTGTTATTTAAAGAAGTTAGATAGATTGCCAATATACCAATAATCATGTCATTTTTTGATATACATATTTTCCTTTGGTATTAAAAAAGCTTATTAATTATCCAAAAAAGTACTATATGTAAAATTTTGATAATAATAAAAATGGAATAAAATTAATTATAATACTAAATATAATAAATAATTATAACATAATATCAATTATAAGTTATAACACTGATAGTAATGATAATATTTATAATAATATATTAATTTATTTGAGGTAAATCAAATTAATTCACATCAGACCTGATGCGTAAAATTACGTAGAAATAGAACGAGTAAAGGCACCGGCAATGTATCGGAATCTTTCGATGTTGTAAACTTAAAACTATTCCCGATCGATTCCAACCCAAATCCTTCATTCGTCTGGACTTCGTCAAAGAAAAAAAAAGTACGACAACTTGTATTCCCAAGAAAAGCGATAAAAGACATGACACTCCTTATCCAACTCCATTGTCGTCTTCCTCCCCCGACAAAGTCTTGTTTCACATTAAATATCTCACGTTCGGCCCCTGTTGACTGTGTCTCCGCGCCCTTCCCCACCTTCTCGCCGACAGCCCTTACTTCATTTACTCCCCAACAAAACCCTAGTCGTCAATCATCGACATCGTCCCTCTAATTGTTCCTTCCTCTTCCGTTCCCGGGATAATAAAAAAAGAAAGAAAAGGGCCACCGTTTCCATATATTTATGATGATTTTTTTCATTGAAACTCGTACTTGAACAGGGGATTAGGAAAATTTCTCTCGAGTTTTCAATGATGGATTCACAATTATCACAGCACCACCTCCAAAATCAGCAGGATCACAAGAAAAAGCTGCTTCCTCTATCAACTATCAAAATACCCAATTCGAATGCAATGCCCAATCCATCCAACCATTATCGTTTAATAGACGGTTTAAAATCATCCCAACCGTCAATCTTCTTCGAAATCCGGTTATTCTACGTCCGATTCTCTCCTTGCTCAATCAATACATTACCGGACCATCTCATTCTCCGTCACGTCCGGCGAGAACTCGGCGTCTCCCTCGAAATTAATGGCTCTCGTATACCCGCCTCTGAAACCGCATGTTCTAAATTAAGAAGAGATCGGGTTTATACCGAATCATCAGAGGTTACATATGTGAGTACGGATAGTGTTAGGATTACCGGTGGGGTTGAATTCGAGGTTTATGAATATGAGAATGCGATATTATGTGGGTCGTTGGAGAGGTTGCTGGAAACGAATTGGTTTGACGATGATCAGAGTAATAAAAATGAAAAGAGTGATTTGAGCCAAAAGACGGGTTGGAATATGGACTGTTATACGACTTCGTTGATTTCGAATTCCGGTGGGAAAGGTGATGGTTCGTCGTCCGTGTTTTGTCAGCCGAAACTTGGGGTTTCGTCGCCGTCTGTTGAGGTTTATATCGCTGGGTGTTGTTCGGGTGTTCCTGTGATTTTGACTAAGACGATTAATGTTAGTCCGAGGAGGAAAGTTTCTAGAGGTGCTACTCTGGATGCTATTCCTGAGGATGAAGAAATGGGAAAGGAGCATAAGATTGGAAATGGGTACTTCGGTCAGAAGAAGTTGCAGGTACTTTTTAAGTTTCCTTGTTCTCAAGTTCGCTTTCTTGATCTGTGTGTAGTCGCTGTATTATTGACATTGATGAGGAAGAATTATTAACATACTATTTAGTGCTCATTTGGGGATAACAGCGGTGGAAAAGATACGAGCTTCCGAATTGCGATGTTTTAGTGCATGCTGCATTTATTAGCTGAGTAATGTATAGCAGTGTGTGGTCATCCGTTTGTTGGACCTAATTTTGGTTGTTTTTGCTTTCCTTGGTGTATAATGTGGTGGTACTTGCTCGTCACCTTATTTTTGTAGATTGTTTGGAATTGCATGTTTCACTTGGTCTCTTCCCATTTGCATTGCCGAGAAAACTTCAAGTTCATTTAGATGCATCCATTTTTCCACTTATTTGGCACATTGAAGCTGCATCGGCCTGCATTGGATCACTTACAAACATTGTGGATTGAATGGAACCGGCTAGAGGGATGGAGAGCGGAAGAAATCTACTTGTTATGTAGTAGGATTTCTTCGCAATACTTGGAAATGGTTCAATTGCTTTTGGGAATTGAACCGTGCATGGGTAGACCCGTAAGGCTTGTTACATCGTTGTAGCCATCTACACTGTCTTGCCTTTGTCACTAGCAACTGATTTGCTGGATGCTTTGTTTGCTTTTTTCCACACCCTCCCTTGCAGGTGATACAGTGATTGTATTAAGCAGCTACAAAGATTTATAAAATTGTGTTTTTGTGTTATAATGAGAGAACATCTCAACAACAATACTAAGAATCATTTACTAACGTAAAAATAAGAACAAAACAGGGGTGTGTAGTGCACTAGTGCCCAGCGCAACTTGCATCCCTACAACACAAAGTTTAGTCTTTTGCCCCGAAAACATTAGGGTGGTGTGAAGTTTCATAAGAGATTTCAGGGGTTGTTATAAAAACTCTACTCCTTTTCTAGCGTCTTATTTTGAGAGACCCACTTTCAGCTGCTCAAACGTAATTGTTGGCTCGAAGAGAAATCTTGCATTGCCATTGTTGGAGCTCGTGATAATATTCTCTATTGTGTTGTGATGGTTACATAGCTGAGCCTTTTGCTGTAACTGCTGCAACCCTTACCCAACAGTCAGTTCTAGTCCTCCTGTTCTGTAATATCTTCTTTTTGTTTGGAGAATCATATGCGACTTGCCAACTTTAGAGGACTGAAGTTGTGGTCTTGGAAATTTTTTCCCCACTGTGGGTTGCCACCTTCAATATTTGGAAAATGTATCAGTAGTGTATTGCAGTTCTAATTTGCCATGTCCTTGAAAATTTAGCTTTCATATGGCATGACTGACCATGTGTCTTGATGGTTCATCGTGCACCTGAACATGGAACTGCTTTTGCTTCACTTCCTTGTGTCAATAGGCTTCCACATTTGTGTGGATGGAAGTTTCTTCTCCTTAAATTGTAATGGGTACACAGCTTTGCCATTGTTTGACAGGGTCTTCCCTTCTGCTTTTTGTTTGGGGGGGGTGTGTTAGCTGACATTTTCTTTTGTCCTGAAAAATATGGCACGGTGTAGGAAAAACTGTAAGTTTATTATGGTTTCAAAAAATTCCATAATTACTCAAAATTATACTCTCCACTGCAGATTACTGAGGCAGACCTTGACTGTTATGAGTCGGAGACAAAATTTGGGCGCAATTGGGATTCTGAGGAGCTTTATGCTGGCGAAGATGGCCAACTTTCTTGGTTCAATGCTGGTGTAAGAGTTGGTGTAGGCATTGGGCTTGGGGTATGCCTTGGTGTTGGAATCAGTGTAGGGCTGCTCATGCATTCGTATCAGGCAACCACTAAGAATTTTAGGAGAAGGTTTCTGTGATGATGATATATTCAAGATCTGAGCTCATATCGAAGTAGAGTTTTGCGTTGCGAGATGGGATCTGCAATATTTTGTCGGAAATTCTGAAGACCGTGGCGTGTTGAATCAGAAGCTCTTGGCAATATCTCTGTGCATGGAGGTCAAAGATGTAGTGACTAATGAATAATCCAAGTTGGTAGGAAAATGAATCAAATTTTGTGATGACAAAATACTTATCCAGGCATCTGCAAAGCTGGTTTTTATTTATTTATTTATTATCGTACTCCGTTTTCTCTTGTCCGGGTGTGACTACTAGAATTTCTCTGTGAAAGAGGTAGTCAGTTTTGTATTGAGGGTGCTGCTGGTGTGAACATTTGATTGCGAAGTTTGTGTCTGCACTGCACTGCACATAGTAGCATTCCTATCCTGTAGAGGTGCAATTTTGCTCAAGTGGGGTCTATGAAGTGTGTATATTCCTATATTTTGTTAGCCCTCCCACCCCCGAGGGGCATCATCAATCTTCTGTTATGGCATGATCAGGGAGGGGGGCCTTCGTGGAGTATAAGTCGTACAGTATTTTTTCAGAAAATTCAAAAACAGAGTACCTGATATTGGCCTCGTCAGAATATCACCCCCGTGTCCGTGTGTGCCTTGAGGATCGTAGGTTGTTTGGTACCCGCGTTTGAGGTCGTTGAGGCTTTATGGCTGGAAAAGAGGAGCCAAATATAGCTGTTCGTTGTGCATGGAAATTGGAAACAGTGTTTTCTGGTGTTGGTTTACTCATGAGCCGTCTTCACGGAATTTTGAGCTCATCTATGGATGGAGTGGAGATAATTGGCAGAAATAAACAAATGTTTAGGGTTTATTCTAATGGAGGAAGAAAATATTTTCTTTTCCTTTCTTTAGTTTACAGTAAAGTTATAAACGTTTTGAGTTTTGTATGGCTTAAGGAAGTTTCTTATTAAAATAATTTATTTATTATATTTGTATAAATATTGTATTTTAATGATTATAATATGTATACACTTACGTATATAATATTTGATACACCAATTAACACTAAGCTTTGTTTTATATATAATTGAAAATTTTGTAAATTTTAAAAATGAAAATTGAAAACAATATAAAAATTGAAAGTTACCAAGGCATCTTTTATTTATTTTAATGCCAGCTGGGATTAACTTTCATTGTCCACTACCCCTACGATGATATCTCGGAAGAAACAAAAATCCAATAACTGGAAGATTTAGTAATAAATAATAAAAATAAAAAACGGCAACACATCTAAATAAATAAATCATATGCAACCTCTTTGTAAGACCCGGAAACAGCTACCGAACCTTCTTCCCCGATGTCGCCGGCGGAACACGTAACAGTTGTCTCTAACTAAAATTGATTCAATTACCACCTTGCGTCCCACGCATGCGTATGCCAGACGTGCGTGCTTGGTCCCCTGGCCATGAATTCTAGCAGCTTGGCGTAAGACGATGATGCTACGCATGCAGACAAAATCTCCAAAAGAAACCTGGCGCCGACTCCAAACCTCCCCTACCTTGTAACTTCAGTAACCGATAGATAACCGTCAAATTAATGGGGGCATGAAAGTTGCAGTTGGAAATAGTATAATCTTGAACATGGTACCGTACGTCACTACAAGATAAAGACAATTTTAGAATATTAAATAGGGTAATTACATTTACAGGGAACAGAGTAGATATGAAAGAAGAGCATGTAATATGATGAAGCAAGCCTAGAACTTGTAGGAAAACGAAGGATCGGAAGGAGAATTGGTGGGGTGAATGATAGAGAATAAGGGAGAATCCTGAAGAAGAAGAAGAAGAAGAAGAAGAAGAAGAAGAAGAAGAAGAAGAAGAAGAAGAAGAAGAAGAAGAAGGGAACAACCACTCAACCAGGAGGTTTGGAAAGAAGCGTCGCCAGATGGGAAACCCACTCCCTCTTTTGTACCTACTTTTGTCTATTACTTAAGCTTGTTTTTAGATTTTAGTTTTATTTATTTATTTATTTAACCATTTTTTATTAGTGAATTGAAATTAATTTTATAGTTTATTTTAATTTTAATATTATAGGAGTAAAAAAATTAAAATTTTGTTTTCAAAAAAATATTAAAAATCAATATATATGTATAAGGGACATGTTAAAAACATGTTTTTTTATTTAAAAAAATGGTTTATCAAAATAAAAAGTAGATTCGAAAAGATATTTTTTTATTATTGTTAATAAAGTTTTAAACAATTAATTAAAGAATAGTTTTTCAAATTCATTTATAACTATTTGGTGTATTGTGTAATTATTCACGGCAATAATTATATTTGCATATTTATAATCTTTAAAATATTATATTTATATGAAAATATCATTATTTTAATGGAATATTTTTTAATTGGTAAAAAAATTATTGATTTTTTAAAACATTTATGTCATTAGTATAAACTCAAAAATATTTTCCCTGATTTGATACAAACCCCAAACCTTGTCCCTTAATTAATAACTATGTTCCACGTATGATACAACCTTAAATCAATACTCTCTTTTTTTAAACGGTATATCCTTAGTGGGGATCAAACATGAGTCACTTAAGATCCGATGTGAGACCGATACCACTTTTATTATGAAATTGTGGTACCTTAAATTAATACCTATTGCCTATATTGTAAACTAATAATATTTTCATTACTAATATGATTAATATTGGTATTATTTCTATTTGAAAATGATATCATTTTTAACGCATATATACACACATATATATAAAAAGTATGAGATATATAAATGTATCATTATTAATATACTTTATCAAATATAATTTATAGTAAAAAATCTTTGATGAGCAAGAGTAATCAAGAAAAATAATCCAAATTTTTTGCAATAGAAAGCTAAAACAATTGTACAAAAAATAGGACAAAAGTGCATTTAAAGGCATAAATATTTTTGATTTATTTCCATAAATATATAAACATTTTTGAAAATATTGTAAAGATACGAACATTATGACTTTTTTTCTATTAAGGTATATATATTTTTAAAATGATAAATTTAAGACATAAACATCTAAATTTTGTTTCTTTTAAGGTATGAATGTCTGAATTTTGTTCTCATTAAAACATAAATGAAAATGACCAAAATCTCCTTACATTTAAAATTTTAATACATTTATGCATTAATAAGAACATCATCTAAACATTTTTGCATTTATTTGAAAAGAAGAAGAAGCATATATACCTTTATGGAAAAAATATCTAAAATGTTTATACATTACACTATTGTTAAAAAAAATGTTGACATGAATAAGGGTGCACGTAGTTTGGTTAATGACAACTAACACCCTCAACCAAACCAAACAAGCGGTTAAATTTTTCCTCATCCAAACCAAACCATATTTTAAAGTTCATTACATCAGATCATAATTGTGTAGTTTAGTTTGATGTAGTTAATGGTAAACTAAAAAAAATATTGATGCCTAATTGTTGATAATTTACCGGTGTGAAGACATATGACCTAATATGAGAAAATTAGGAATTCTAAGATTTAATAGAGAAAAACAAGCAAGAACAAGAATTAGGGAAATGTATGATCTTATTACCTGTAGAAATCATGATTAAAAGGAGAATAAACCATTAATATTCAAAGAATCACTTAAATTGACATATTATCTCGCTTAAGATTCTTAGTTAGAGAGAATTAGGGGTCGTGATCACAAGTTTTAATAACAGTACAGACCGTCATTAATGAAATTGAGGCAGTGACCGATTACGGAGAAAAAACATAGACCATATAACATAACATGGATCCCTATGTTTTTGCCATATTTTTAAAAACCAGACTAGTCATCAAACCGATATCATAACTGGTTTACTTGTTTAGTGGTTGGACCAGTAGATTGGATTGGTCGGACTAGTAGTTTGGACTGGTTGGACCAATGGTTTAGATTGGTCGGACTAGTGATACATATTAAGTTAAAAATGTGAAATATATACAAAATTAAACTACACAAGAATTTGACCCGCTCCCAATCGATTTTTTAACTGGTTTGACCGACTGATTTTTTGATCGACTCATTGATTTTTAGTGGTTTAGAGATCTTGAGAACTAATATATGGAATTTGTCCAATGACCTAAATGGTTCTCACCAATCGAACTATGGTTTCCCCCCTAAACTCTCAAGTTTTGACAAAATTTGTATGGCAAAAAAAATCAAGGAAACATGGGTTGTGGTGATTTACACAGGTGCATGTTTCTTCCAAATCCACATATTTTGCTCCAAACTTCACCAAACACCTTGGTGTGGCTGTAGCCAGCACACAATTTAAATCATCTTATTTTCAATTGTAGTAATGGTAAATAAGGATATTATTTTAGGCTAGGGATTGAAAGAGATCACCTTTATTTGCTAATCACATAAAGAAAATAAAACACAAATACTAACTAAAACTCTAAACTCTCACATATATTAATAATTAAAAAAACACTAATAATGAGAAAAATATGGATATGGGGGGTTTTAAAATAGAAAATATCAAAAATAAATAAAAGAAAATAATAAAAATATATGAATGAAAATATGATGAATGAGCTAGGGAATTCAAAATCCATCACTAAACTAGGTTGAAATATAACAAAAAACTCTAAGTCATTATTTAACATCAAGAAAGATACTAACCAAGTTGCAAGCTAAAAACAAGTCTATACACTTTATATTCCTTTTCTAAAATGATTAATACAACAATGCATCAATATTAAATTCTAGCAATAAAGTTGTAATAAGTGGATCCTATATTTAACTAGATTTAAAGTATTAAGCACAAGTTAAATGTTGTCAATCTAAGTACCAAAACTAATAACTCAAGCATACCTAGTTGTATTCCTCTCTTTTGATTCATATGTATCGAAATATTTCACTACTATGATTAGAATCACAAAACTATTAGGTAGATTATTATCTAACCTAGCTGCAATATATATATATATATATATATATATATATATATATATATATATATATATATATATATATATTCTAGTGTAATTATATGAACACTTATCATACATATAATCCTACATGTTGTCACTATGAGGAAACAAGAATGAGGCATGTACCCTATTATTTAATTAAATAGAATCACACATATAAATGATAACAATTAAAGTAGAGTCAAATAACAATCCCATGAAAAAATGAAAATTATTATTACATATCAAATCATGATCTAGGGCTTCAATCTATTCCCCATCAAAAATAATTAGCTATTCATAATAAATTAATTAATTACACAAAAGTAATATCAAAAATAGGGGAAGAAAAAATCAAAAATAAATATAGATGAAAAGTTTACCAAATTAGATGAATAATTGCTTGTTTTTCATCCAAAAATTTATCTTGGTTGGCACTTTTTTCCTTCTTCAATTTTGATCCCTTTTTTTCTCTCTCATCTACCACGTATCTTTTCTCTTCTCTCTACGACACCAATTTCTTTTCCTCTATTTATGCCTCTCTCTCTCTCTCTCTCATCTACCATACTTATTTCCCCATCTTTCTCTATCTCTGTCGTCCTTTATTCTCTCTCTCTCTCTCTCTCCTCTTCTCTTTCTTCTTTCCCTATCTCCTTCTATCTCTAATTTTTTTTCTCCCTTTCACCCTATATGTGCCTTTGTCCTCTACCCTTTCTTCTATCTTCTCTCATGCCTCATCCAATCTTTTTTTCTTCTGTGGGCTTGTGCCTTTTTTTCATTTGATTACACAAAGGTGTCATATTATTATTATTACTCATGGTATACTTCACACGAAATGCAAGTCATAAGGTCATAATTTTCCACTTTGACATGGCATTTGTGAACACTAGAAACAAAAATACAAAGGACAATCTAAAAAACCCATGCCCCAAAGAGCATCATGGCATATAAACATCAACCAAGTTTGAGAAATGATAGAACTTCCTCACAATCAATAGCTATGTTAGCATATTTTCTGGATTCTTCGCAGTAATCACCTTCTCCAACAGAACATTGCCTACAAAAATGGTACCTCAAATGAAGTGATACTTAATATCAACGTGTTTTGTTTGACGATGGAAACTTTTTTATTCTTTATCAAACATATAGCACTCTAACTATCTTTTCAAATAATAGGAGCCTCATGATCAAACCCAAGCTCAAAAACTAACCCTCCAAGTTATGTATCTTCCTAAAAAGGCTCAATCCTATTCCTAACCATCTACTCAACCTTGGTGGTAGGCAATAACATTAACTCTTGCAAGGATTATCCCCATCTAATTGTAAAACCATTAAGATAAAACATGTAACCGATGGTGGACCTCCTATTATCAAGATCTCCACTATAATCATAGTTAATGAACCCAACCATTTCATTGATCAACCTCCCATTCTTTAAACAAGATAATTTTGTTCCCTTCAAATACCTTAGAATTCACTTCATTGCTTGTCGGTGAGCCTCCCCATGATTATTTATATACCCACTCACAATACTCATATCTTGTTCAATATTAGGCTTGGTACAAACCATAACATATATCACACATCCCACAATATTAGAGTATGAAACTATTGGCATAAACTTGTCATCTTTGAATTTGGGGCAATCCAAAATAGACAATTTTGAAGTGAGTAACTAAGGGAGTGCTAACTGGCTCGGCATCTATCATATGAAGCATCTTCAAACCTTGTTAACATATAACTCTTGTGAAAAGTCAAGACGCTTCTATTTGTGATATTGAATGATCTCCATTCCAATTATCCTTTGTATAGCTCCAATATTGTTCATCTCAAACTCAGTATTCATCATTATTTTGACCTTATTAACTTTAGACAAATATTTTGCTACCTCAAGTATGTCATCAATATACAACAAAAGATATACTAGAGAACTATCACCAACCTCCTTCAAATATACACACCCACCGTAGTCACTCTTGGAGAAACTATGTTCAATCATAAACTGATCAAACCTCCTTCAAATAATTATTATCTAGAAGACTACTGTAGATTATACATTGACTTATTTAATAAGAACAAGTGATCTTTCTTGCCTTAAACAATGAAACCATATGGTTGGTGCATATAAGTATATTCCTCAAACTCTTTAACATCCAATTACTCTAACTCTATATCCTACGTAGCCACAACTGAAATTATGCTTAACAATAGGAGAAAATACCTCATTATAGTCTACACCATGTATTTCACCAAGCCCTCATGTAATTAAATGAGCTTTGAATCTTGATCTATCAAATCTTAAGGTTCCCTATTTGAACTTGTACATCAACTTGCAATCAATAATTTTCTTCTTCCTTAGTGCCTTCACAAGTTCTTATGTCTGATTCTTTCATAGAAATTGCACCTCCTCCTCCATAACATTACACAACATCACGCCACTAAGTAGAATCAACACTTTCAATTACATGAGTATGACATTGGCTCCCATACATAAACCATAGTCTTTACACTAAATATAGCATAACATGCTAACTCCTTAAAGCCACATCTAATAAAAGGCTTGTGTATTACTCTAGTTTTTTTCTTACCCTAGTTTTTAGGTGATTAGCCTCTAAATAATTTCCTAAAATCCTATCATTCATTAATTATCTTACCTAAACCTCTTAACCCTTTGTTCCAACTCAAACCTTTCAAAATCCTAACCTTAGTTTTAGCTTATCAAGCATTGTGCATTTATTCCAAACTTATTTTTTTAATTCTTTTATAATCCAAATCAATTTATATGTCTAATATTTTTTATATATTTCGATTCCTAAAATTATATTGCAATTTTACACAAATGTTTGTAATTTTTGGAGTCTATTATTATTTTCCTTTGAAAATACCTACATTTAAGTCTTCTTTATAATTTAATTCATTATAAAAATTATAACTAACCTCCTAACTATCTCCTTTAATCACAACTAAACATTATAACCAAACTAAATCATATTATAGCTTAATTACCTTCATTCAACCACCAAGCTAACTAAAGGTACATTAATCATATTCCCCCCCTTAAACACTGAGCAACCCTTCATTCAAGTCATCTACAGGTTAGCCTCACCACTTATACTCCCTCTAATTTCATTCCAAGTCTAGCAGCTTGTAGACTCCATTGATCATGCCCTTACTACTCCTTTTTCACCTCATTTTTTTCTTTCATTTTATGCATGATATCTACATGAAACAACCCCACTTTTATCCCTTTTTGGCCCAATATATTCATCTTATTGTGCTCCCTCATTCAATTTGTTTTTCTTTGGAATTTCTTATCCATACAACCCTCCCTAACCCCCAATTATCTTTGGTTTTATCTAGGTTTTTGTTTAGGTTGTTGTGAGCTGTGTTTTTCCTTACCTTTTCCATGTCAACACCTCATGCACCAACCCTCCACCAACATTACGAGCTCACATAGGAATGCTCCACCTAATGTAACCCCTCCCCCTTTTGAGCAACTTCCTCATGCAACAATCCATACCATATGACTCTTTAAAGCTATAGACACCTCCATTTTCACCCTTTTTTCTATAAGTTTTGCAACCTCAATCACCAATTTATCTCTCTCTCACACACACACACACTTCTTCTTCTTCTTCTTCTTCTTCTTCTTCTTCTTCTTCTTCTTCTTCTTCTTATTATTATTATTATTATTATTATTATTATTATTATTATTATTATTATTATTATTATTCTTTGCCTTTTGGTGGTTCAAGTTGTGGTGCAATCAGTTATTATTGTTGCTATTGTTCATTGATTTTCCACCTTCCATCCATTCATCTCCTTTCATATACCTTCTCCCTTGCTAATTTTAATTATTTATTAACCCTCTTATTATCTTGTTAGTTGATCAAAGTGAAGAAGGTGTTAGGAGTATTAGCTGCTAAGAGACCGGTTCAACCTTTAGTAAGAATACATATATCTAGCTTAGGATTTTTGTTGATATGTATGTTTTATATTAAAACCCATGATAGCATGATTTATTTTGCAATACCATGTTTTAAATTAGTTTAGCATAGATTTCTACGTAATTTGTGAATTCATGAAAGTATATGGTTTCCATGATTTTATTTGATAATTGCATTTTATTTAGGTCATGATAGGCTTTACCCTAAATTCTCAAGCATAATATGATATTATTTTTTAATTATATAAGCATGTGGTTAAGTGTATAAAATGGTGATTAAGTACTTTTGTTGAGAAATAATTTGATGTTAGATTTTTGGGTGTTTTAGGCATTTGGTAGTTGAGCCTTATTGCCATGTTGATGCATGTAGGCTATTTTAATATAAGATAACTACATATTTGGATGATTTATAATGGTTAGGAGATAATGTGGAAATTTGGTAAAGTTTGGTGAAAGTTGAGTTTTAGGTATTTTATGTGCTAAAAATGCTCAAAGGGGTTTTGGTAAATTTTGGTGGTTTTTGTGAGATATAAGTATGCCATTATAATTATTGATATGTTTGCATAAAATTTAATATATAATATGATAGTGTTAGCTAAGTATGGGTTAGGATATGAACTTTGCAAGATTTGAGGCGTTTAAGTGAAATAAGGGTAAAATAGTCATTTTCGTTAAATTTGGAATGTGAGGTTTTATGTAGGTTATTTGCGTTAAGATATCATCAAACATGTTAAGAATTTTATGTAGGCAAAGGAGGAGGAAAAAGAAAAAGAAGTCGACCGGGTAAGGAAAGGAAAAGGAGAAAAAGAAAAAGGGGAAAGGAAGAAATTAAATTTGGTTTTAAAATTAGAATCTAATTTAACCTAATCAAGGTTAGGGTATTAAGATAATTTAATTAATAACCATTTGGGTTAAGATTTTAGATTAAGGAATTATCATAAGGTAAAAATATCAATTTATCGAGATTAAAATTAGATTAAGATATTAATTATTTGGGATTAATATTAGATAAAAATTTAGGGTATTACATAAACCTTGGATGATATTTCCTCCAAAAATTTTTGAGGATATAGACAAAAATTGTGGATTAAAACCACCGTAAATACCTCAGGGTGATTTTTATTTTTTTAAAGGTATAGACAACATCTTTAATCCACAATCATTGTTTATAACTTAGCGTAATTTTTTAAAAAAAAATCATGTTTATGTCTTTAGTGGGATATCTTTTCTTTTTGCATTATTCACTTTTAATCGAAGGGCCCTACTCCAATACTCACATTTGTACAAACACACACAAAGATCTACCTCTCGAACTTCTTTCTCCACAAACCCTTCAACTATTTTTGCTTCATCCACCTCTGTCGCCATCATTATACATCATTCATTTTCTGCTCTTTTTGTCATCATTCCTTAACTAGCATGCACTTTTTATTTTATTTTTTCATAAATTTTTATTGATATTATCAATATTTCTCCTCAATTTTATTATGTTTCAGAACATAAATATTTTTTGATATTACCAAATGTGAATGTGCTTCCACAATTTTGTTATGTTATGTGTGTTTTATATGATTAGAAGTTCTTTTGTATCATTCTTTTGACCTTAAAAATGAGGTTTTGTTTGGGGATTCACAAAGGCAATATTATTTGTGAACATTATATTGCCATTTGTTTGATGAATTTTACATATGCTTCATTTTTTATGTTATGTAGTTTACATGTTATGGTAATTTGGTAATTTTTTGGAATTTTAAAAGAGTTTGAGTAATTCTAGCTTAGTTTTTTTTTTATTTTAAATGTCGATTATAAATAATCATACGATGAGACAGTCTCTTCATACCAAATTCCCTATATTTTTTCAATAAAATGCTCAATCCAACATCAACTTCATTAGCTACTATTGAGATTGAAGCTTCAAAATAATCCATTATTTTAGCCATTTTTAAACTTAAATTTTTTGGTTATTATTATCATAATGTCTTGGGAGTATGGAAATTATGGAGTCATTGTCACTATACTAAAAACATTTCTTAAGGAAATCACACCATCATGGTTCTATGGAAAATATGGCTACAAAGAAAATATTAGTTAATTTTTTATTCACAAGCATTTATTTTTCATAGAACACATGTTGGGTTGATTGCCTTAAGAACTTTCTCAATAACCTGACAACAGTTTCCTAGTTCTCATACTCCCAAGGCACTATAATAATAATAACAAGAAATTTGAAGCTTTAAAACTAGGTGAAATTTTCAATTATTTTGAAGTCTCAATCACATGATCACGTTTTATTATATGCTTTTGGTGTATAAATCATTGTTGTAATTATTCCTGAATTATTATGCTCAAATTTTGTTTTTTAATATAGGATATAATGGATAAAGTAGATGACTTTCTAAATTTTGCAATTGAACATGTCGTGGATCCCACGTGGATATGTTGCCTATGTCTTGATCGTGGCAATGGTAAGAAGAAAGGGATCATAAAAATATGATATTATCTTGTTATGTAGGGTTTTGATAGGATCTACACTAATTGGATATGGCATAGAGAGTCCATTAGTGTCTAAACAAGTAATGCTGAAAATGATGATTATGAATATATTGACTTTGCTAACATGGAAGACTTGACAAATAATGTGGAAGAATATTTCAGAGACTGTCCTAAAAATTTTGAAAACTTGGTAAGTGAATTGGAAACACTCTTGCATGAAGGTTGTACTAAATTTATGAAATTATCAGTTGTGTTACGACTATACAACCTCAAGGCTAATAATGGATAGCACAATAAAAGCTTCATTTTTCTTCTTGAATTTTTGAAAGATATGCTTCCATAGGACAATGTATTTCCTCCCAATACATATGAAGCAAAGAAGATTCTTTGATATATTAGCTTTAATTATGAACAAAAAAATCATGTTTGTCCTAATTATTGCATTTTGTATTGCAATAAATATAAGTTATTGGATACATGGCATGAACGTCAAATGGCACGATTCATAAAGGCTAAGGTTTCTAACAAGGTGTTGTGATATTTTCCAATTACACCAAGATTCCGGTGTATGTTTAGTAATGAAGAAAATGCAAAGAATCTTATGTGGCATGAGAAATAGAGGAGTTATGATGGCAAACTTAGACATACGATCAATTCTACCAAATTTTTGAAATTTGTTCATAAAGGTATAATTTTGTGTCTCACTCTTTGCTCTGATTGAATGAACCCTTTAAATAGGAACACAAATCACAGTGACATATAATCTACCTCCATCATTGCACAAGAAGAGGAAATGGATGATGTTATCTTTGCTTATATCAGGTCCAAATAAGCCTAGTAATGATATTAATGTTTATCTATCCCCCCTGTTGAAGATTTGAAGTCCATATAGGATCCAGGAGTTGAAGTGTTGCACATGTCCAAGAGTCATTTAACTTAAGAGTCTTGTTATTTTGTACACTAAATGATTTTCCAACATATGGTAATCTTTCATGTTATAGTGTGAAAATACTCTATGCATACCCTATTTGTGAGGAAAAGTTAGACTTTGTCTTGTTACCGAAGAGTAGGAATATTGTCTATCTTGGACATCATAATTTCTAGTCTACAAATCATCATTATCGTAAGCAAATAACAACTTTTAATGAAAAAGTTGAATAAGTAAGAGCTCCAAATCCGCTTCTAGGGCTCCATGTATTTGACAAAGTGAGGGTGTAAATGTAAATTTTGGGGAAAAAAAAGAACAGGTTAGTTCTAATAGGTGAGTGAAAGAGAAGGTCAATAGTCTTTAACCTTCCATATTGGAAAAACTTTTATATGTGGCATTATCTTGATGTGATGCACATTGAGAAGAATGTATTTGATAGTATAATGTGTATGCTTTTAAATTTAAAATGTTCCGAAAATTTCTAATTTTAAAAATTATAGTTAAATAGAATTTTATTTGAAAAATTAATTAAATTAATTATTTTTATTAAAATAAAAGGAAATTAATTAGGGCACATCAAGAAGGAAAATTATAAATATTTTAATTAGGAATAAATTTGGGTATTTTAGCTAATTAAGAATTTTATTTTGGAATTAATTAAATAAATTATTTTATTTAAAATAAGAAGGAGAAAATAATTCCATATTAATAGGAATTTTATAAATAATTTAATTGGAGAAAATTTAGAGTGATTTGTTAATTAAAATAGAATTTATGGACAATCTTTTAAAAAACCTAAATTAGCCTAAAAAGAGATTTAAATATTATTTTGATTAAATATTATTATTATTATTATTGAATATCCTAAATATTCTAATTAATTTAATTAACCCAATCCACTAATTTTCTTTTTCCCTTTTCCTTTTTCCTTTTCTTTCTTCTTTTTTCTTTCCTTTTTCTTTCTTTTCTTTTCTTCCTTACCCTTCCCCGACCTGGGCCAGCCCAGTGGCCTAGTCTTTCCCCCTCCTTCCTTTCCTTTAGTGCGGCCCAACCCGCGCGGCCGAATATCCTCCCCGCAACCCGCCTCTCCCCCTCTTTCTTTTCCATATTCCGCGGCCCAGACCCCCTCTCCCTTTCTTTCTTCGACGAGGCCCGACTCCTAAATGCCGCATTTCGATTAATCATCCCCATCAGCCTGCCCGGTTCGCTTTCTTTTCCTTCTTTTCTTTTCTCGGCCGACCGGTCCACGCAACCCCCTTTCTTCTTTCTTTCTTCTTCCTCTTCCTCCCGTCAACCACCTGTAACTTTGTCGACTGCAACCGTCCGAAAATCTCACCGCCGATTCCGCCGTTTGACCACCAGTTTCTCCCTTATTTTCCCCGTCGTTCCGCTAGTCACGCTCACCAAACTATTTTCTCCCTCTTCTCCCATAGTTCCTCCTTTTCCTACGCATTCCCCTTCCCCGAAACTTACTTCCACCGGCCAACCATCACCGCCGGCAACCAAAACCCTACCTGCATTACCCCTAGCCGACCCACATAACCCTACCCTCTCTTCATTTTCTCTATAAATACCCCCCATAATCAGCAAGGGTCGAGCTTTTGATTCTTACCCAGAATTTCCCGACCTTACCACTTTAGACGGCCTTTCCTCCGTTGTCGGCCAACTACACCGCCCTCTCTGCCCACCAAACTAATCCTTGCACCTCCCTTTAACTAACTAAGCCTCCCTTCTCCGTCGATTCTCCCTGCACAAGCCACCCCAGCTGTGCGAAGTAGCCCTCCCGATCAACCCTCTCTTCAACCTCTGTCGCCCTTCGAACCACCATTAGCCACCTCTTCCGCCAATGCTGCCACTCCTTTCACCTCCCAACCTGTTCTGCAGACCACCCTCTACCTTCTCCTACCTTTCTTTTCCTCTTTCTCCCTCTCCTCCTCTCTTTCTCTTCTTCTTCTCCATTCGTCCACCACCACCGCCGCCGTGCACCGCCACCCTCATTCAACTCCTCTCCCTCTAGGCAATCTTAAACACCCTAACTCCCACCTTCATTCTCCCTCTCCTTTTTCCCGGCATACAACTTTTCCCCTTTTCTTCTCTTTTTTCGGCCACTACAGCCGCCGCCGTGCACCACAGCCAGTGCCACCCATCTCCGCTGACTCAAGGTGAAACCCTAGACCCTCTCAGCCCTTCTCCCCTATTTATTTAAGCTTACCCTAATTTATTTCAATTTTTAACCTTTATTCGATTATTATGATTAATATTAATATTATTATTATTATTTGGTGTAATATTAATGTTATTATTTCTTGGCAGGGTCGAGAGTGTGTAGGAATTATTTAGATTATTAGTTTCGAATTAATAATATTATTAGTATTATCATAAGTTTTATTATTATTATTATTATTATTATTATTATTATTATTATTAATCTTACCATTACTATTATTTATTTAGAGGGTTGAGACCTTATTTTACTTAAATAAGTCAATTACTATCATTTCTATTATTAATAATAATATTATTACTATTATTATTATAATTATTATTATTTTTAATATTATTATAAATAATATGTATTAATATTATTATTAGTACTACCAATAGTACTTTTACTACTTTAGGGTAGAGGTGAAAACCCTACCTTATATTACTTTTGGTTTAAGTCATTTTATTATTATTATTATTATTATTATTATTATTATTATTATTATTATTATTACTATTATTATTATTATTATTATTATTATTATTATTATTATTATCATTATCATTATTATTTTATAATTCGACTATTATTATTATTACTATTTTTATTAATAATGTTTTAATGATATTTTTGGTATTATTTTGGGTGGAGGGTAGAAGCCCTTATACCATCATCCGTTTTGAATTATATTAACATTATTATTAGCATTTTTTGGTATTATTTCGTGTAGTTATTATTAGTATAATATTATTTTATTTAAAAACCTAGTCTTGGGATAACTTAGTAAATAATAGTATTTTTAGGAGGGAACTTAATTATAGTTTTTCCCTCATAATAGGTGAGACCAGTCAAAGCCCTAGAGAGGCATAAGAGCATGCTCCAAGACCAGTGACGTTTTAGGTAAAGGAGTACTAAGGTTGTTTGTGTATTATATGTTTTATATGCCATTCATGCCATGTGATGTGAACTATAATGTATTTTATGTGTATTTGTATAACTGTCGTATATGCAGCATGGTATGGAGTTGAGGTAAGATCGTGCATTAAATTGTGGCATGTGTATTATGTGTATGGGTTGTGTTATTATTGTGGTATGGTGTGGCCCATAAGACATGCATGATAGGTTTTGTAAAATAATGATGGGAATCGTAATAATGTGGAGTTGGGGTTTGCATGGTGTCAGGGTTTGCATGGAATTATGGTTTGCATGGAATTAGGGTTTGCATGGTGTTAGGGTTTGCATGGAGTTAGGGTTTGCATGGAGCTAGGGTTTACATGGAGCTAGGGTTTGCATGGATGTAGGGTTTGCATGGAAGTTAGGGTTTGTAGGGAAGTAGGGTTGCATGGAGTTAAGGTATGTTATGGTTAACTATGGTTGTGGTGGTCAACTAGGGTTTGGAGGATAAGAATAGTAAGAGTCAGTCATGCATGTCTGGGAGAAAGCTTCTGAATAAAATACTTAAGACACTAATAATTTAAAGTGAAATATTATTGAGCCGGGTCCGAACTGATCCACCGGTTAGAAATAGTGGTGTGGACCTGATGTCCCGCAAGTGACTGATCCACCGGCGAATAATAGTGGTGTGGACCTGTTGTCCCACAAGTGACCAACCCACCAGCAATAATAGTGGGGGATCCCGAGCTCAATAAACACAAACCATATTTTGTTAAGGCACTTAAAAGATACTTATTACTTACAGTAGAACACTATGTGAGCAGGAATCGAACCGATCCACCGGTTAGAAATAGTGGTGTGGACATGTTGTCCCGCAAGTGACCGATCCACCGGCGAATAATAGTGGTGTGGACATGTTGTCCCGCAAGTGACCGGCCCACCGGCTAAAATAGTGGGGTGTTCCTGTACTTGCATGGATTTGATAAAAAGCATGGTGTGAATCGAATTTTGATAAAAGATTAATTAAATAATTAATCTGGACTTTTTGGGCCTTTATTGTGTGGGCTTGATCATTTGTAAGCGGTATAATATTCTGCATGACTTTATATATTATGTGTGTGGGTTTGAATGTGTGTAAGTTGAATATTCTCCTACATGGTTTTATGTGCTTATGTGTTGGCCTTAGTGCTCAGTTACCTTACTCAGTACGTAGCATACTGATCACCCTTTTTATGGGTGTTGCTCATTCCCACGAGCAAAAGGCCCGTCTAACGTGTTGCAGGTAGGTGATGCCTTCTTTGATGCCATTGATGTCTATGGGACATCAGGTGGGGCCGAGTGATGATTTGGGATGGATCAAGTCCTTGGAGTGGCATGGCCGGTTTTTCCATTACGAGATTATTATTCCTTTTCTCTTTTAACTATGTTTGAAACTCCAAAAACAATTTCAATATTGTAGCTATTTCTCTTCTCTGAAGAACTATCTCTCGTATTTCGGATTATGTAAAACTTATGTGTACTCTGATTTCTGTACTTATGAACTTTGGATTATATAATTATGTAAGCAGTTTTCTTAGCCTTAGCACTTGGTACTGGAATAGTAGGAGTGAACCGGTCTGGTATTAAGTGTGGCGGTAGCATCCCCAAAATTTACGGGTTTTAAATTTAAAGGTCTTGTTTAAATAATATATATATATATATGCGTGTGTGTGTGTGTGTGTGTGTGTGTGTGTGTGTGTAAATTTTGGGGTGTTACAAAATGTGCCTAAGAAGAACAAATATGACATCAATGCTAAGTTGGACCTCATTGATATAGGTATAAAAAGAGAATTACATCCACAGAAAGTGGTGAATATAACTTTTTTTCCAGCTAAATGTTATACTCTTTCTATAAAAAAAAAAAAGAGATGTTTTCTTTTTCTGAGTGCCTAAATGGAGTGAATTTTCCACAAGGATATTCATCAAATATCAAGATACTTGTTTAAATGAAAGATTTGAAATTTTTGGACATGAAATCGCATAATCATTGTGTTCTCATTTAAGAGTTGTTGTTGGTAGCTATACGCTTTGTTTTACTCAATCATTTTCGTAGTGTCATCACTTAGTTTTGTTTCTTTCTTAAGGAAATTTGTGGTCATTGACTCTTAGAGGTTGGACATATTTCCGAAATATATTCTTATTATATTTTGTTAGCTCAAGATGTACTTTCTTCCATCTTTATTTGTGATCATGATGCATTTAACCATGCATTTAGTTGGGGAGGTTAAATTATGCAAATCAATTCTTGTGCATTGGATGTATCCATTTAAAATGTTTATTAAATTCTTAAAAGGCTATGTAAGAAACCCAAATAGGTCAAAATAATTCATTTAGGCTTATCTATTAGAGGAGATGATTGGATTTTATTGTGAGTTCTTACTGAATACTAATACTATAGGTCTTTCGACCATAGCATTCAGATATATCATATGAAGGGAACAGAGGTAAAGGATTTTGGGTGCTCAAAATTGATGATTCTAACATATTGAGATAGGCTCATTTTTATGTGTTTCATGATATAGATAATGTCTAACCATTTTTTCCACAACACATGGATATAATCAGGGCTTCAAATTCATCTAGAAATGAGAAATGGTTATTATAGAAACACTATAATTCATTTTTGGGGTGTTTAGCATCACAAATGTTTAATCCTGACACTAATTTGTATTGGTTATCACACACCTTCTGTCAAGAGGTACTAAGCTACAGCTAGTATATGATTAATAGCCATATTTTCTACACGAAAGGACAAGATGACAAGAGTACCATGCATAATAGCGATGTGAGTATAGCATCCGAAGCTTTACACGTAGCAAGTGCTAGAGACAGTGACCCTATTTATGTATTTATGATGTATTACAAAGTTATATGGTGTATGTGGATATTAGATTACACCTCCTTTAGAGTTCTTTTATTTGATTACAAATGGATTCACAATCAAAATGGCGTGTCCACTAAGGAAGTGGGGTCTATAAGGGTGGATATTTACAGTCTTAGTGATATAAATGACTCAATCGTATTGGCCTCACAAGCCAAATAAGTGTTTATGTTGTTGATCCAACCAATAAATGGCGGTCCATAGTCTTGCCATCAAAGAAATGGAATGAAAATATGAAAGGGGAGAATGTGTTGAGTACACACTTACCTTCGTTGCCCAATATTGATGATGTTACTAATGACGTTTATGTTCAGAAAGAGCAAAATTAAGGGTTTTATGTACTTAAATCCAACATTGTGCATAAGGAATGTATACTTTGTAGTGTAAAGCGTCGCACATGAATGGCACATGTAAATATAATTTAAAAAATTGCAATGTTGTGAATTTTGAGAAGCATACCTTATTTGTTGAAATTGTATAAATTTGTGAATGACATATACTTGTGATCAATGCCTTGTTAAAATATATGCCTAATTTTTACTTTGATTGTTTGATATAGGTATAACATTTGATGATCACGATGAATATGCCAAGCCCATGATTCCATAAGAAAAATCTTTGTTATCTAACTTGGTCTATTCATTTTACATGGTAGAGCTCTTACTAAGCCCATTAGAAATGGAGAGACCAAGTTGATAATAATGACATTCATTTGTAATCAATGCCTTGTTATAAAAGGTATGTCTATTTTCTATCTTGTTTGAAATTCTATTATTTGCTCTATATTTATAATTCATGTAAGTAGTTGATGGAAAAAAACCATTATTTGATTGATATTATGAGTGTTTAGTTGGTGTGTGTATATATGATATACAGAAACATATTGTGTGACCAATTGATAAAGCCATATAGTGCAAAATGTAAATTTTGAGATGGGATACATATTACTAATGTTTGTGTAACACCCCCAAAATTCACTACCGAAAAATTTTGTTTTATTAAAAGAATCAACGGAAGCAAAATAACAAAATCGTCAATTCGTGGATATTACCGCCACACTTAGTACCCGACCAGTTCACTCCTACAGTTCTAGTACCAAGTGCTAAGGCTAAAAGAGAAAAATACAATTTACGAGAAACTCAAATCATAATTAAATCAGATTAGCGTAAATAACAATTTACAAGAATAAAATCCACCATTGGTGTTTACAAAAATGAGGGCCACATTAAAACTGGGGTCTAAAAGGAGAAAGAGTACAACCCTAGGACTTTCCAGATAGTTCCTTACACTCTTTCCAGTTGCCTACTTGAATAGCACCTGAAATAGACCTACAAGGGACACTGCCCATTGAATAGGCAGGGGTCCCACGAATGGAACCCTTCAGTACTATGGTACCGAGTAATCCTCTAAAACACACTGAAAAGCAGGCAAGCAATGCCACACATGAGACAAACTATATACATATATAATGAGATGTGCATACATAACATTCATATACTTAACAAGTACATGGAATATTAGTAGTTCAAAACGTACAATTGATACTTTTGGGCCTTACGCCATTAGTCCATCATTATTCAATCATATCGGATTATATATATCCATGTGAGTGCGGGAACCCCACTCTTATAGACGTAGGAGCGTGCTCCAAGACCGGTGACGTTCTAGGTAAGGATGTAGCCAAGGCCCTATGTGTGTTATATGCCTTATATGCCTTGTATGCCATGTATCATGATAAGTTATGTGTCTTGTGTTTATTATTATAACTTTTTTATGTGTAGCGTAGCTTGGAGTTGAGGTATGCTCATGTGCTCTCTTATGGCATGTGTTTAATACGTATATGTTGTGAATTGTGATATGATGTGATGTGGCCCTTTAGGACATACATGCTAGGATATTTAATATGGTAATATGGGGTGGAAAGATGAAAAAGAAAGATGGGAAAGTATTTTGACCAAAGGGAAGTAAGTTGACCAAGGGAAGTGAGTTGACCAAGGAGTGTGGGATTAACCTAAGTATCCCGTGATCCATGAATGAAAGAATAACAAGGGCTCTAAATAAAATAAAGGAATGGGTGAACCTTGTAGGGAAGAATATAGGGCTTGCATGGGAATTCTAGGGTTTTGCATGAAAACTTCGAGGGTTTGCATGGAGTGCATGGATTCCGCATGGGGATGAATTTACGCATGAAAAATTTTATTGGGATGTAAGTAAGCTAAGGGAAGAGTTGTTCGGGTGATTGGAAGCTTTGGGTGAAAAATAGTACGTGGGTTAGTATAAGGGTGCACAGGAGACCTGGCTAGAGTTTGGGGAGAAAAACCCTAATTTAAGAGAGTGGTGGAAGTAAAAATAAATGGATAGTGAATGGTGTATGGGATGAGGATGGGGGAATGTTATGTGTAAGGTGAGTATGAATATCATGGGAGAAGCAAGGGTGGAAGGTGAGAAATGGAGAGGTGACAGGTGGGAAGAAGGATGCTAGGGTTTGGTGTGGCCAACTAGGGTTTGGTGTAGCCACCTAGTGTTTTGTGGTTACACGTGTACTCGGGGAAGTAAGGTGAAAGGATGAGGGGCGAATCTAAGGAAGTGATGTGTGGGGTGTTGAAAAATATTGGTTGTGTGAGGCGAAGAAGGATGGGCCACATAGGCCCAAATTAGGGTTTTTGGAGGAACCCTAGGGTAAGGCAGTGAGTGGACATGGAGGTGTTAGGTAGTGGGCCTTGACCCACACACTTAGGAGTGTGCCTCCAGCGTGAATAAGTGGAGGAAGAGAAGGATGTTGGGGCATGTTAGGAGGTGCGAAAGTCTCAAGGTATGGGACAGGCCCTCTTGGGAGGATAAGTGTAGAGGGAGTTGGTCATGCATGTCTAGGGTGAAACTGTTGAATAAGACACCGTAAAACACTAATCATCCAAAGTGGAAGATTATTGAGCCGGGCCCAAACCAATCCACCGGCATATAATAGTGGTCAGGTGCGTTCTACCCTATACGTGACCGATCCACCGGCTATAATAGTGGTCAGGTGCGTTCTTCCTTGTACGTTTTTGGTCCACCGGCTATAATAGTGGGGGATTCCGTACTCAACTAACCGAACATAATTGTGCTAAGACAATGGGACATACCATCTTTGAAGGATAAGTGTAGATGGAGTTGGCCATGCATGTATAGGGTGAAACTGTCAAATAAGACATAGTAAAACACTAATCATTTAAAGTGAAAGATTATTGAGTCGGGCCCAGACCGATCCACCTGCATATAATAGTAGTTAGGTGCATTCTACCCTATATGTGACCGATCCACCGGCTATAATAGTGGTCAGGTGCGTTCTGCCTTATAAGTGACCGATCCACCGGCTATAATAGTGGTTAAGTGTGTTTTGCGCCCTGCCCTATACGTGACCGATCCACCAGCTATAATAGTGGTCAAGTGCATTATGCCCTATACGTGACCAATCCACCGGCATATAATAGTGGCTAGGTGCGTTCTGCCCTGCAAGTGACCGATCCATTGGCTATAATAGTGGGGTTCCCGTACTCGCATGGATTCATAAAAGGTGTGAAATGAGTATTGATCAAAGATTTAAAGAATCAGTTGGTCTAGACTTTAGCTTGGCCTTTATATATTTGTAATGATTGTATGTTGTGTTTGTTATCATGCTTGTATCATATGCCTTTATATGTTGGCCTTAGTTACATGGTTACCTTACTTAGTACGTAGCGTACTGACCACCCTTTTATGGGTGCTGCTCATTCCCACGAGCAGAGGACCCCGCTGACTTTGTACAAGTCAGAGATACTATTTTTGATGCCTACGATGCTTATGAGGCATCGGGCAAGGCTGAGTATTGAGCATGGATTTGGCCTGGGGATTCGAGAGTATTGTGGCCAGATTTACTTTTCATGTTCTTTTACATTGTACCAGTTTTCCCAGACTTGATTTTTATTGTATTGTAATCTTTATTCCTTTCAAGGAATTTTAATTATGTACTATGGTTTGTAAACTCTTTTCCGCATACTTTGATTTCCATATTATAAACTTTCTAGTTTTGTTATGAATTCTCGTTTTCAGTATTGAATCATGTTTGACAATAATCCTCTTCAGCCTTAGCACTTGGTACTAGAACGGTAGGAGTGAACCGGTCTGGTAATAAGTGTTGCGGTAATATCCCCAGGATTCACAATTTTGTTATTTCGCTTCTGCTAATTCTTTAATAAAACGAAATTTTTCAGCAATGAATTTTGGGGGTGTTACACATTTATTTTTCCTTTTTCCACCTTCCCAAAATTAGGGTTTCTACCCAAACCCTAGCTCGGTCTCCTATACACCTTTGTACTATCCCGCGTACTATTTTTCACCCAAAGCATCCAATCACCTAAACAACCATTCCATTACCTTCCTCACACCCCAAGACAACTTTCCATACGTAAAGTTTACCTCTATGCGGACTCGATCCATTCCATGCAAAACCCTAAAAATCCCATGCAACCCTAAATTCTTCCCCTACAAAGTTCACCCACTCTTTTATTTTATTTAAACTCCCCTTTTTATTCATGCACTCATTGATCATGGAGTATTTAGGTCAATCCCACCTTTATTAGCCAACTTACTTTCCCATTTTTCTTTTTCATCTTCCATCCCACATTACCACATTAAATATCCTAGCATGCATGTCCTAAAGGGCCACATCACATCACATTACAATTCATAGCATATATATATTAAACACATGCCATAAGAAAGCACATGAGCATACCCCAACTCCAAGCTATGCTACACATTAAACAGTTATAACCATAGCGCAAGATACACAGTATATCATTATACATGGCATCCAAGGCATATAAGACACATAATATATATAAGGCCTTAGCTACACCCTTACTCGGTTTAGGTTACCAAGTTATCTCCTAAATTTATTAGGTCACCTATTACTCTTCATAATTGTTACACTTGGCATATTTCCCATTTGGTTAGTTAGATTGCCAAATTACCCTTCTCCTTTGTTATAATTACCAAATTGCCCTTTAGTTGGTTAAATTACCAGATTGCCCTTCTTTATTATCATAATTACCAATTTGCCCTTTAGTTGGTTAAATTACCAAATTGCCCTTCTCTATTATTATAATTACCAAATTGTCCTTATCCATTGTCATAATTACCAAATTGCCCTTCTTCATTATCATAATTACCAATTTATCCTTTAGTTGGTTAAATTACCAATTTGCCCTTCTCTATGATCATACTTACCAAATTACCCTTTAGATGGTTAAATTACCAAATTTTCCTTACCCATTATCATAATTACCATGTTACCCTTCTCCATTATTATAATTACCATTTTACCCTTTAGTTACAAAATTACCATTTTATCCTTTTATTTACAAAATTACCATTTTGCCCTTTGCTTCCAAAATTATCATTTTATCCTTTTCACTTACAAATTACCATTTTACCCTTTGCCTCAAAAATTACCATTTTGCCCTTATAAAATTACCATTTTACCCTTTTCACCATTTTACCCTTTTCACTTACGAATTACCGTTTTGCCCTTTACTTCCAAAATTACCATTTTACCCTTTTCACTTTCAAATTACCATTTTTATTAAATTATCATCCCTACATAAAATAGTAATATTAATACTCCATTCTCATTATCCAACTCCACCAATTATTTTATTTCAACATAATACTCATTAACAACTACACATATTAGACCACATTCTTGCACAAGACATATTACTAAAATGCCCCTAGGGCTCACAATAATATTATTCATGCATTAATGGTCACAATAACATAATATAGCATGGATAAGTGCTCAACATTTTCATTAATAACCAAACTCTTTCCTTAAGCAATATTTCCACACATAGCATATAATCTAACATGCTTCCTTTTTATCAATCAATCCAAGAAACTACATATATTATATTAAACAACATATACCAAGTATTATATCATATTAAAAACCCTAACGCGCTAACATACGTTTATCCATGCATTTAAGTAGGGCTTAACGATTACGTTAATTCATGCAAAAATTGAACCTTACCGATATCCCGGTTAAAGATTAAAGCTTTGATTAGCAAAACCAATACCTAAAAATAATATCAATATTTATCACATTAGAAATAAGAAAACTAAAAGCATAAGACTTTATAACACTTAATTAATGAAATGCTCAACTTAAAATATTATTATAGCTTAAAATCATTAGCCAAATAAACCAAGAAGTGCAGCACCTCATCCTACTCATGCAACATGAGCTGCATGCAAAGAAACGAGATAGAGGGTCGAAAATGACATGAAAGGGGGAAGGGGAGCCAATTTCGGGTTTGGGTTTTGGGGTTAGGAAAGAGGGCAGGTGGGGGAAGATTTAGGGCAAGGGAAGGGTGCAAGAGTGAAGAAGAGGTGTAGGTGGTGGTCAGGAATAGGTTGTTGGCAGCCAAGGGCGACGGTGGCGGCGGCAGCGAGGCTGCAAAGGTAGCTGACGAGGTGGATGGGGTTGAGAAGGAAGGAAAAGGGAGGGGGAAAATGAAGGGATTCATGTGGTTGTTTCGGCCAATGGAGGTGAGGGGGTGGTAAGGGAGGTTGTAGGGAGTGGTTTAGTGGCTTAGGTGGCAGTAAAGGTGGCGGGACAGCAATAGAAAGAGGAGGTGTAGGGTGGTTGCCGAGAAGGAAGAAAAAGAAGAGAAAAGGAAGAGGGGAGGAAGAAGGGGGTTGCAGGGTGGCTCGAGGGGTGGTGTGGTGATGCAGGAGTGAGGTAGAGGGTGGCAGGGGGTGGTGTAGGTGGCTGGTGCAGCGCTGGAAGCGGCAGAATGGGGCGGCGGTGAAAAAACGGGGAGGGAGATGGAAGGAGAAGAAATGGAGAGAAAGAAGATCGGGGAAGGGGAAGGAAGGCTCGAAAATGGCAGGACGAAGCAGGGAGGGAAGAAGAAAAAGAAGAGGGGGAGAAAAGGAGGGGATAGAGGGCTCGATAAGGTGGCGGCAGGGTAGTATGTAACATCCCAAAATTCACTAATTTTTTTTTAAAAAGCGGAAGAAATTAAAATTTAAAACCTATGAATTATAGGGATGTTACCACCACACTTAATACCAAACCCGTTCTCTTCGACCGCTTCAGTACCAAGTGCTAAGGCTAAGAAAAGATTAACATTAAACTTAAACCAAGAGTTCATAAAAAGAACTAGAAAGATCATAACATAGAAATCAGAGTACGCATAAAAGTTTATGATCAATAATAAGATAGAAATCAGAGTGCGAAATCAAAATTCCTCGAAGGGAATAATCTTACATTCGATAAAAGGTTTATTTGAAATATTGAATACAAGGTAATAAATCATAAAAGGGTAAATACGATACAAAAGAAATATAGAAGGAAATAAATCGCATAAAGAGTAAATACGACCACGACACTCTCGAACTTTAAGCCAACCACAAGCTTAACACTCAGCCCTGCCTGATGTCTCGCCCACCCGCACTAAGTCAGAAGGGCCTACTACTCGTGGGAATGAGTAACACCCATGAAAAGGGTGGTCAGTACGCTACGTACTGAGCAAGGTAACAGATGCACTAAGGCCAACACACAAGGTCACAAAAGTCATACAAAATAAATAAAGGATTATAAAGTCCAACATAATAACATCAAGGCATATGACTAATCAGCTGAATATACAAAGGTCCATTTTTAAATCCGGAGTAATACTTAATTAGTTCTTATGGATACCCATTCCACACCATGCTCTTTATCAAGCCCATGCGAGTATGAAAGCCCCCACTATTATAGCTGGTGGAGCAGAGACAAACAGGGCACAATGCACTTGCCCACTATTCTTAGCCGGTGGATCGGTCACACATAGGGTATCATACCCTAACCACTATTTCTTACTGGTGGATCGGTTGACCTCAACTCACATGGTGTTCCACTATAAGTACTTAGTATCTTTTATCTATCTTAGCAAACTTTGATGTTTGGTTTATTGAGCTCGGAATCCGCCACTATTATAGTCGGTGGATCGGTCACACATAGGGTATCATACCCTAACCACTATTATAGCCGGTGGATCAGGCACACATAGGACAAAGCATCCTAACCACTATTTCTAACCGGTGGATCAGTGGGACTCGGATCAATACTCTTCCACTTTACATGATTAATGTCTTAAATGTCTTATTCAGAAATTGTAACCCTAGACATGCATGACTCACTCTCCTCACACCTATCCTCCAATATACTTGTTCCATATCATCATACTCCTGCACCTCCTAACTTGCCCCAACATCCTTTCCTCCATATCCTATATCACACTATAAGTCCAACTCTTAAGTATATGGGTCAAGGCCCACTACATTACACTTCCAAGTCCCCTTATTTCCTTACTCTAGGGTTTTTTTCCAAAAACCCTAATTTAGGCCTAAGTGGCCCATCCCACTCCACCTCACACAACCCAAATCATTTTAACACTCCACACATCATAACCCATAGATTCCATATTCATCATCATACTTTATTCACCACCAAACCCTATTTAGCCATATCAAAACCCTAGTTAATCACAACAACCCATAGTTTATCACTCCAAACCCTAGTTATCCACAACCAACCATAGTTAACCACTCCAAACCCTAGTTAATCACAACAAACCATAACTAGCCCTTCTAAACCCTAGCTAATCACAACAAACCATAATTAGCCACTCCAAACCCTAGTTAATCACAACAACCCATAGTTAATCACTCCAAACCCTAACTCAGTCTCCTACGTACCCTTATAATGATCCACATACTATTTTCCATCCAAAGTGTTCAAACACCCAAACAACACTTACATTACCTTCCTCACATCCCAAATCAACGTTCCATACGTAAATTTCACTCCCATGCAGACTTTACACATCCCATGCAACCTTTCGAACCTTTCATGCAAAACCCTAAAACTCCCACGTGAAACCCTAGATTCAACCATGCAAAATCCTAGATTCCTCCATGCCAAAACCCAATATTCCTCCATGCAAAACCCTAGATTCATCCATACAAAGCCCTAGATTCCTCCATGCAAAACCTTAGATTCTTCCATACAAAACCCTATATTCCTTTATATAAAACCCTAGATTCCTCCATACCAAATTCAAGATTCATCCATACCAACTCTAGATTAGATTCTCTCATGCAACACCATAGATTAGATTCTCCCACACAAAACCCTAAATTTCCCATTTTATTCTTCTACTCATGGATCATTAAAATACTTAGGTCAACTCATATCCCTTGGTCAACTTATTCCCTTTTGTCAACTTACTCCCCTTGGTAAACTTCTTTCCCCCATACTCCTTTTTCACCCTTTCCCTCAGATAAACCACATTAACATCCTCACATGCATGTCTTACAGGGTCACCACACATAACATCACATACCACCATATTTCATCATATACACATAGTACATATGCCATGTAAATACACAAAAGCATACTTCAACTCCACGTCATACCACATACGAAATAATTATAATGATAAACATAGAATACATAGCATACGAAACATATAATGCACATAAACACACATAAGGCCTCAATAACACCCTTACCTAAAATAACACCAGTCTTGGAGCACGCTCCTACACCTCCTTAGGGCTTTGACTAGTCTCACCTATATGAGGAAAAATCCAAAAATTAGATTCCCTCCTACCAAAACACTCTTATTTACTAATTTATTCTAAAACTAGGTTTTTGATAAAATAATAACGTACTAATAAAAATGACATTAACTAATTACCAACTTTGTTAAAGATATAGGAAATAATAGTAATATTATAAAGATTGATAGTATAAGGTTGAAGAATTTACCCTAATAATAATAATAATGACACCAAAATAATAATAGCAAAGATACTAAAAATAATAACAATGATAATATTAATAAGAATAATAAGAATAATAATAAAAACAATGATCATACTTAAAAATACTACTACTACTACTACTAATAATAATAACAATGATAATAATAACAATAATAATAATAAGGGCATTATTCAAAAATAAAGTAAATTAAGGGCTTCGGGCCCTTTACCAAAATAGTAATTGATACATGGGATTTATATGTTATTTTCCTAAGTAAAAATGTCATTTATTCCTCATTATTTTTATAAGGCTTAATCTTTTCTCGAGTTTTTTCTCTTTTGGATAGATTTTGCAGGAAAAGATAAAAATGAAGAAATTCATAGGAGGAATAGATGGAAAGAGGAAATGAAGCAAAGAACACATTAAGAGACATGGAATTAATGGAAGACAAGACCAAAAATGAAGAACATATATCAAAGGGAAGATTGTGTTGAAATTTCATAAAGAAATAATGATGGAACAAGAAACACGGATCCCCCGTGTTTCATAAACACGACCCGTGTTTTTCTATCAGCACACAAAATTTCAGTTTTTAAAATTCAGCATTTGACAGAGAATTCAAGGAAAAACACGGAGGTCCCATGTTTTATAACACGGAGGTCCCGTGTTTTATAACACGTACCATGTTTTTCTTAAATTTTGTAACTGTTCGTGCGAACTTCTCCTTGATATATTTCTAAAGTTCTAAACATTCGAGGGGCGGTTCGGGGGGAGTTCGAGAGTTGGATTCTCTCTTTCTCTCTATATTCTCGAGATAACACATGTAATTCATAATTCCAATTCTCTTTCTCTCCATTGTATTCAATTGAACAATCAACACTCTGCAATTCAAGTCGATAAGTTCTTCTCCATTCCTCTTCTAATTGCAAGTTTTGATTTTTGATTGAATGCAATTGAATTATCTTTATTGCATTATTATTTCTCTTACTTTTAGTGTTTCATTGTTAATTTATTAATAATCATTGATGTTAATTATAGATTATTACATTTAATTCTATATTATTGAAATTATGTAGATATTATAGGGTAGGAGGATTTGATGACGGAATTAGGGTTTCAGATATGACACCGTAATTTGAATTTATGATTCTAAATGAAATTTAATTGAATTAATAGACTGAATTGAATGATCTCACATCATAGGTTAAGAATTTAAACTAATTAGATTGATCACCTATTTAGTTTAGATCTTAATCAACGCTAGGATAACATAATTAATACGTAATTGTTAATTAACGTTTCCAAAGTAGCAAAAAGGTTAATTATTAATCTTGTCTATTAATTCGTACGATTACATGATCCGAGCTTATGTGATTATGGTTGTAGTCGACTGCTTTCCATTTGTAATGCTGCCATTAATTAAATCTATCGTTCTTAACCTAGGTTATTAATTGGTTAGGGATAAATTGAGAGCTTATTCAATTTATTAGAATTATGAGAAAGCAAAGAGATGAGTTATTACGAGTTTCTAAAGGTCAATATTAAATCATTTAGAATCATTCTTTTCTCCATGATTTTTTGATATCCTAATTCCATAATCAATACCTTCCTATCCTTATTTATTAATTAGTGAGTAAAGTGTCCCGTAGTATAGAACTTAGCGATAGAAGTAAATGATATGGTATAACCGGGGTTTTAACATTGATTACAGAATTATTGATTATATACCATTCCTTGTGGGTTCGACTCATTCTTACCATTTACTACGTATTTGGAAATTAGGATTTATTTATTAAATTTGTTGTGCATACGACACCGCATTAGTAATAATGGTAATAACAATAATACAAATAATAATAATAATAATAATAATAATAATAATAATAGAAATAAACATAAAATTAACGATAAAAACCATAATAATATTGAAAAATGATAATAATTATAATGGTAATAATAATACTAAAAATACTAATAATAATATTATTATTATTCAAAACTGATGGTGAGATAAGTGCTTCAACCCTTCACCAAAATAATGCTAATAATATCATTAGGAAATTATTAATAAAAATAGTAACAATAATAGTAATGAAATAATAATCGAAATTACAAAATAATAATAATAATAGTAATGATAATAACAATAACAATAATAATAGTACTAATGATAATAAATACATAAACCTAGAGTAAAATAAAGTAAGGTTTTCAACCCTACTTTGAAATAGTAAGAATACTATTAGTAATAATAACAATAATAGTAATTCATAATAATAGCAATAACAATAATCGCATAACAATAATAATAATAATAACACTATTAGTAAAATAGTTGTAATAATAATAATAATGAAATAATAATAATAATTTTGAAATAGTAATAATAATAATAAAATAAAAACTTATAATAATACCAATAATATTAATAATACTAATACTAATAATCTACTCAACCAAATAAGGTCAACCCTAATAAGAAATAATAATACCAATAATATTGAACTTAATAATAATAATAATAATATTCAAATAATAGGCTAAAATTGAAATAAATTAAAATAAACTTAATTAAATAGGGGAAAAGGGTTGAGAGGGTTTAGGGTTCAACCTTAAGCTAGTGGTAACAGGCGGCGCCGACAGTGGTGCATGGCGGTGGCCGGAAAAAGAGAAGAAAAGGAGAAAAGTTGAAAGATGGGAACAAGATAGGGAGAATGAAGGTGGGGGTTGGAGTGATTATGGTTGCCTAGAAGGAGAGGAACTGAATGGAGGTGGTGGCGCAGCCAAAGGTGGCGGAGCACAGCGGCGGTGGCCTAAAGAGGAAGAAGAAGAGAGAGAGGAGGAGAGAGAGGAAGAGGAAAAGAAAGGTAGGGGAGATATAGGAGGGTCTGCAGAACATATTGGGAGGTGAATGAGGCAGTGGAAGCGGCGGTAGTGGTGGCAGACGGCACCGCGAAGGGTGGCAGAGGCAGAGAATGGGTTGATTGAGAAGGGAACTTTACATAGCGAGGGTGGCTCATGCAGGAAGAATCGAGGGAGGGGGGAGGTACAATTGGGTAGAGGACGATGTAGGGAAGGCTTAGGTGGGTGGAGTGGGTGGCGGAGTTGGCTAGAGGCGGCGGAAATGGTGTCTGAAGGGGTGGCGACACACAAGGTGGATTTTCTAGGTAGGAGATCAAAAACTCGATACAAGGTAGATTATGGGGGGTGTTTATAGATTTTAGACGAGAGGGTAGGGTTTTGTGGGTTGATGAGGGAGTAATGCAGGTAGGGTTAGGGTCACCAGCGACAACAAGCCAGCAAAATTCAAATCGGGGCAGGGGTGGTTGCTTAGGAAAAGGGGATCGTGCGAAAAAAAGGGAGATGGGGTGGGTCAAGGTAGCCTGCGAGTCAGGGGAAGAGAAAAAAGAGTAACGATCGGTCAAAGGAGTGTGGACAGCGGCGAAAAACCAGGGGCGATGGGCGGCATTGTTGTAGGTCGACGGCGGGAAGGAGGAAGAAGAAAGGAGGAAGAAATGGGGGCTGGACTGGCGATCCGGGGAAGAAAGAAAAGAAAGAAAAAAGAAGGAATCGGGACGGTCGGGTTGTGAGGGGTAAAAATTTAATTGAAACGCAGCGTCTATGGGGGGAAAGAGGACAAACGTGGCGCTCTGGATGCCGAAGGAAAAAGAAAAGGAAGATTGGGTCACTGGGCTGCCGAAGGAGAAAGGAGAAATAGAAGGAGGCAGGCCGCAGGGAGAAGAAAAAGAAGAAGAGGATTGGGCCGCCGATAGGCCCAATTGGCAAGGTGAAAGAAAAAGAAAAGAAAAGAAAAGAAAAAGGAAAGAAGAAAAAGAAAAAAAATGAAGAAAGAAAAGGGAAAAATAAAAATATGAGGGTTGGGTTAATTAAATTAATTTGAATATTTGAAATATTTAAAAATAATAATATTTAAATAAAATAATATTAAATTTCCTTTTTAGGCTAATTTAGGGTTTTTGAAAGGTTTTTCATAAATTCCATTTTAATTAGCAAATCACTCTAATTTTCTCCAATTAAATTATTTATATTCCTATTAATTTGACCCTATTTTCTCCTTCTTATTTTAAATAAAATAATTTATTTATTCAATTTCCAAAATAAAATCCTTAATTAGCTAAAATATCCAAATTTCTTCCTAATTAAAATATTTATAAATGTCTTATTGATTTGCCCTAATTAATTTCCCTAATAAAACCTTATTTAACTATAATATTTAAAGTTAAGATTTTTCGGGGTATTTCATGGTAGGAGTATGGGAGTTGCAAGGAGAGGGAAGGGAAATGAGGGGAAAACGGGGGGCATGGGAGAGGAGAGAGAGGGTTGACTGGGTCAAGATGGGACAGGAAAATGATGGGGGGGGAGGAGAAGGAGATAGGGAGAGTAGTAGGGAGGAGGAGGGTCGCAGGTAGGGTGGCCGGAGATGGCAGGGGTGGTCGGGCGTAGTGTCGAGGAAAGGAAGAAGAAGAAAGAAAGAAGGAAGGGGGAGGGAGCAAGCCGGGCGGAGGGAAAGGTAGGCGTGGGCCAGCTCGGTCGAGGGAGAAGGAAGGAAAGAAAAGAAGGGGGCTGGGCTGGGCTCGTGCGCGGGGGAGGAAGGAAGAAAGGAAAAAAGGAATGGGTTCACGCAGGAGAAGGAGAGGAGGGAAGGGGAGCGGGCCGAAGGCCCAGGCGCTAGGAGGGCAGGGCAGGCCGGGGTGTTGGCGGCCCGAAGGAAGAAAAAGGAAAAAGAAAGAAAGGAGAAAAAGGAGAAAGAAAGGAAAAAAGGGGGAAAAGGAAAAGGAAAAATAGGAAAAAATAAGATAAAATAATTTATGGGATAATAGAATATAATATTTTTGGCAGATAAATAAATTTAATATAATTTAATGTATGAGTTTAAAAAGGTTAATTTTAGAAAAATATTGGTTTGAAAAATTATTTAAATAAAATGAGTATGATAAAATAATAAAATAATTATTTTAATTTATTAAATATTCATGTCCAATTTTATATACTTAAAAATCCATAAAATAATTAAATTAAATAGATTTAAAAGCAAACTTATCCCAAATAAAAGTTATTTATTAAATTATAGGGTTTTAAAATTTTGAGGGATTACAGTTTGTGTATCAAATGGATATGTATGCAAGTTTTTGTAAGTAGAAAATTATGAATTGTGCAAGAGGAAGGTTCCCTATGAATTAAGAAAAAATAGGGAATATAAACGATGATTATAGTTTATAACCCCTATTTATAGTTTAACACAAAATAACAATAAGACTATAGATGACAGTTGTGGACTTAAAATCGAAATCTATGTTAGACTATAGATGATAGTTTTAATTCCACAACCACCGTCTATAGTATACTATGACAAGCCATATTATTTGGTAATAGAGGACTATGTTTTGAACCCTCATCCATTATAGAGACAGATATAGCTTGCACGATCATTGTCTTCCCTCATCTTTCTTTTTTCCAACGCCATTTATGGCTCTTTTTATAGCGGTGACTATGTGAGTTGCCTCAACATCCTTTAGTTAATTGATTTTCAATCATAATTTGTTATAGTAGAACATTCTTGATATCCCCAAAAACTAACTCATCCTTACCATACAATATGGTCTCACATAAGTGTTTATAATTACCAAGTAAAAAAGCACAATAACTTGACAATAAGATTCTCATCATCTAATTTGAAATATATATTTTACATGTCCATAATAATAAAGACACATTTATTAATATGAGATTTTTAGGATTACCCCTCACCTAATTTTAAATCATACAACTTACTTGTAATACACTAAATTTAATCTAATCTTAATTTCAGGTGATCAATATTTTAATATCACCCTATCTCTTTAATCCTAAATTTAAACCTAACTCTACCTATAATCTCAAACTCCCCTTTCCTTTTTCTTTTTTCCTTTTCCCTTTTCTTCTTTTCCATTTTCTCTTTTCTTCTTCTCCTTCCTCGGTCTTCTTTTTCCCTGCATGATTTTTTCCTTCCTCGACCAAATCCCTTATCTTTAACCTCTAACCTCAAGCCTACTAAAGCCTAAATTCACCATCACCATCATCCCATCCCTCTACTCTAGGGATATTTTGTGCATTTTTTTTCTTAAATCCACCATCCTCAGCTTAGCAATCTTTGCCTCCACCCTCTACTGCTCACACCATTTTCAACCTTCACTCCAACCATAGATACCCCTCCTCACTCACTCCCCACTTCATTCAATGCATCACAAAAATCATCCCCCTATCCATATCCAATTTTCTTATTTATTATTCCCATTGATGCTTCATCATTTTCATGTAGCAAGCTCTATGTAATTCATCAAACCTCACGCCGCACAACCTTGGCTGCATTAGAACTTCACGTTGCTCCTCCTTGGTAGTGTAAGAAGCTCATGCAACTAACTCTTTTCATCCTCATATTCGGTATTCTTCACGCAACATGTTGTAGTTAGGGTTTTGAATGCTAAGTGGAAATTTGTATGTAATTTCATGCTTGGTAGTTTTGTATTTCATAATTCATGTTGTTAATGTCATTGTATGATAAAGTTGTGTTATATTATGGAAAAGTGACTACTACGTGAAAGTATGATAATATGATCTATGGTTGTTATGAAGTATGGAAAGTGGGTAATGAATATGATGAAGTTGTATTGTGATGTATTGAATTGAAGGTTGGAAATTAATAATGTCGGACTTGTAGGGTTTTGTGGAAATTTGAGTGTAGTAGCTACCGTGAGGGTGTTTTGGTCATTTCATGATAACATGGACAATAATTATGGTAGGATAATCATTGAGGGTTTAATAATTTATTTAATAAGTGATATGATCAAATAATGGCTAAGTATGTCACAAGTTATCTAAATGAGATTTTGAGGCATTTAGGTAAGATAAGGGTGTTTTGATCAATATGGGTTAAATATAAAATTTTGGTATTTCTAAAGTGGTTAAATATGCTAAGTAGGTTATGCAAAACAGTTGAGGTAATAATAAGCAACATAAGTATAATAAAAGGAGAAAATGGTTTAATTTGGTAATAACACCTTAGAAGAAGGCTTATTATAGCATGTGTAAAACGTTGGAATTAGACCTTAATTTTTAGCTATATTGTTAATAATGATATATTAGGAAGGTGTACTAAATTTGATGGTGAGCCTCGTGGAAGAAGTAGCATTTATCTTGTGAAATTAGGGTTTTGTAGGGGAGTTGTTGTAATATCTCAAACTTTTATCTATTCCTAATCCTAATTAATTTGTATTTTAACCAAATCTTAATGTCAGATAATAGATAATTTTATTTTACTCAAATTCCTTGACCCTAAATCTAATCCGAATTCTAATTATGTGTTATTCATATTTTAACCTAACTCTAACCTTGGATATTTGATAAAATAATTTTAGCCTAATCCCTCAAATCTAAAGTTTAAGCATAACTCTAAACCTAACTTGAAACCCCTTCACTTTCCTTTTCCCTTTTTCTTTTTTTTTCTCCCCATCCTAATCAGTGTTTGTTCCTTTATGCCCTTTCTGGCCATGTAACCATATGTTTTTATATGCTCTTGTTATAACTATATCATTACCTTACTTGGTACATAGCATACTAATTATTTTTTTCATGGGTATTTCTTATTATCACGAGTAAGTAACCTATATATTTGTGTGCATGTCATTGAGGATTGTTTGGATGACTTCACTACATATAATACTTTGCTTGTGGAGGAGTGATATGTTATCCTTTGAGGTTAGACGTAAATTTAATGTTATCCGATTATTAATTTTTGGACCCTTAGTTTCAATAAATCCCTTTTGGTTGTAATTTTCTTATTATGTACTCGGAGTTAAACTCCAACTCTTATCTAAATTTATAAAAAGTTATCTTTTTTCTATTTATCTTGTTGTAAATTCTGAATATTTTGCCTTGTATTCGATATAAGGATAATATAGTAAGCTAGATTTATATCAAGTACGACGGTAACACCCAATTATATTGGCATTTTGCTTCTACTCAAATAGAAATTTTTAGTAGTAAATTTTAGAGTGTTACACTACTTTCAACAATAGACAGTTCATCATTGACTTTTCAAGTATCACGATTCCAGCTTTAACTACATAGAGGATGCAGTTGTCTCTTTAGCCACTTCTCACAAGATCTTATTAGATAAATATAACAATATGGTAGATGGGGCATTTAGATCGATCTCCTCAAAATTCTCATTGATTGTCATCACAAGCTTTTTCGCTTTCCATAATAACACCTTCGCCAATCTATTCTAAATTAGAATCACCCTTATCTTAAACTTCCATAAGCTAAACTTCATAGAACGATCACACTTTTTATTATCAAATCTTGTAGATGGCATCCCATTGCGATTTGAATACAAACCCAAGTTTATACTAATTTATTAAGATTTCGCCAATGTGAAAGCGCATGAGCTAATATGATAGAATTGAAAATTCCAATATTTAATAGAGAAAAACAATCAAGAACGATAATTAGAGAAATAAATGATCTTATTTTATGTAGATATCATGATTACAAGGATAATCAACGATCAATCCTAAAAAAATCACTTAAATTAACAATTCTCTCACTTAAGGTTCTAAGATACAAGAGAACTAGAGAAGAGAAAGTTCAAAAGTTAATTAGGGTCATAAATATATCCAATTATCAAGCCATAGAGTATTGTAGTTTTAAATCATCCACAAGACCACAAGGTCCATAATAACCTAATACACTCAATTAGGGTTAGCTAATATTAAGTGTCTTTCTCTTATATATAGGGTGAGCGACACATACAAATCCATTGTAAAATATAAGTATAGAAACCAATCTTGGCCATTAGATTAATATGCATTCAATGATAAAGATTTAGTTAATATCTAACCTAAATCCAAATCCAAACCTACCTCCAAGCCTAAACCTAAACCCAAACCCAAACCCAAACTCAACTTTAAGTTCAAGCCCAAATCTAATCCCTAAAACCTAAACACAAACCCTAAGCGTTAACCTTAAACCGTAAGCCCAAACCCTAAACCCTAACCCCTAAACCATAAACCATAAACCCTAATCCATGAACCTTAGACCCTAAATCCTAATAGTAAACCAAAAACCCTAAATTGTAAGCCCTAAACCCTAACCATAAACCATAAAACGTAAGCCCTAAATCATAAGCCTCAAACCCTTAACCATTAATATTAAACCCCAAACCCTAGACCATAAACCCTACCAATAAACTCTTAACCCTAAAACATAAACCCTAGCCCTAAACCTTAATTGTAAACCCTAAATCATATAGACTAAGCCTAAACCATAAATCTTAACATATTTCATTAACCATAAGCACTAGCCCCAAACCCCTAATTCCTACACCTTGAATCCTAAACACTAATCCTAAACCATAAACCTTAACCTTAAGCCACAAACCCTTAACTATAAACTATAACCCCAAACCTTAAATGCTAAGCCCTAACAATAGGCCATAAAACCTAACCTCAAACCACCATAAAACCTAATCCCGAAATGTAAACCATGAATCCTTAACCATAAGCCTCAAACCCTTAACCATAAACATCAAACCCTAAACCATAAACATCAAACCCTAACCCCTACACCCTAAACCATAACCCTAATCATAAACCATGAACCCTTAACCCTAAAGCCTAACCCCAAACCCTAAATTATAAAACCTTAACCTAAACCCCCTAAAACCCAAAACCATGAACCATAGACTATAAAACCTTAAACCCTCTTTACACCCTATCTTTTTTTTTTTTTTGTTTCAGCCAACTTTGATAGAAACTCTTGAAATTAGACATAATTCTTATAAAAAGGCCTTGGGGGAATGTCACATAAATCAAAATATGCATGAGACATTTTAATAACTCAATTATAAATCTAAAGAGTAGATAACACAAAACTAAAAGTGTACATAGATAATAACTCAATAAAAGGAATATACAAGGATAAAAACACATAGAACAGATAAAGAATCGACAAAACTAAGTTGTAAGAAGAACCATTAACTTTTATTCCTAAACACAAAGTATATAGAATAAATCAAGAAAACATCAAATAGTTTGGTACATGGAGATGACAATTGTCAGCACATATGATAAATCAAATGTATACCTTCTTTCACGGTTTCATAAATTAAGAATCAATTACATAAATTTTTTAAAGAATATTAACCTAGAATAAGGAGCTATAGAAATACAAGTAGCATTCAGTTTCATTCGGCTAAATAAACTGAGGGTGGATTAGTAAATAAAGTTAGCTAAGAAGCAACAAAGAAGATTGAAATGGTTAAAACAAGAAAGTCAGCATGAAAAATAAAATTTGAGCGGCACAAACTGAATGCTAATACCAACATGAACACAAGGGAAACATCCAACCACAAGAATGTCATTTCCAGATGTCAGTCACTCCAATTTGAAGAATTGAAGTCAGTAATTTGAACCATGAGATAAAATTAAAATTTTGAAGTACATTTGGACCAACATTTGTGAAAAATTCGTAAGGACATATAGAGGGAAATCCAACCAGTGAAGGCGAAACTCCATCAGAACTGTAAGTTGCCGCTCGATTCAACCTCCGAAAAAAAAAAAAGCAAAATCAAAACAGGCAAACGCCACAAATAAGAAGAAAACTGAATAGAGAGGCAGTGCTTCGTCAGACTTATAACTCGTTGGCCGATTCAATAATTGCAGTAAGCACCAACGGCTAGGAGAGGTGGTTGACATCTTCATGCTGTTGAATACTTCCATACCGAGTCACAGGTCTTCTATTCTTGAAAATCTTAATCGATCTAAGTTGTTGAACACTCATTGATCAACGCTCGATCTCGCCGGTGCTCGTTCCCAATAACGGCGAGAGAGACGATGGACAGGAGTGACTGAGAGGAGCAAAAAAAAAGGAGCGAGGTGTGGAAGAGAGAGGCGCGAAGTCGGGGAGGGAAGGAAAAAAAGGATGGAGCGGCTCCGTGGGAAGGAGATTAAGGTCGGGTAATTTAGCCCCCGTTTGATTTTACTTATTATTAATAACTACTTTTAAATAAAAACTACTTTTATAAATCTACTTTTAAAAAAATACTTTTATAAGTAAAATATATGTTTGTTTTAACTTTTATTACATAAGTGATTAATGCTAAAAAACTACTTATTGTATCTTATTAGTGTTTGGTTTTCATTTTCCTACAAAATTACTTTTTCTTTTTCATCTTTAGTTTTTATCTTCCTATATATATCTTTTAGTAATAATTACTATATAAATTATGTAATATTAAATATTAAAAAGTATATTAAACATTAACAAGTATAAAAAAATATAAACATATTACAAAGTACTAAAAATTATAAGTTAAAAAATATAAAATTGTAATTTACCTGAATAAATATCTTCCACCTATCATCCCCACAAGTGATTGCACCTGTTATTGGGTCTCTCCCAAGTCCGGTTTCACTTTCAAGTTTTACCCATGCCAAATAATCTTTTTTTGTTGAGGTAAAATGATTTTTCACTTGAATTTTTTGATATCGTACATTCCGAAGCCTATTAAGACCATCAACAATATTGGACCATCCAATCTTATTGAAACTTGAAGTAGGTCTATTGCCTTTCTTAACCTCCTCAACACATAATTGAACAAAGGTTTGATGCCTTGATTCGTTCCAATGTGCAATATCTGATGAAAATGTCATAGTACCTACAAATATACTTGCATACTAGCGATGATGAGAGATTATTATACAAGGGATTAATGTCAAAAAACTATTTATCATACTTTATTAGTGTTTGATACAAGTTAGTAAATACTAGGCAGAATCCCACTTCCTTTCGTCTTCTCAAACAATGAAAAACCTTCTTTTTTCATTCCTTTCTTAAAAAGCCCATTCATCAATATCGTCCATGTATGCTGGTTAGGGACCAGCCCCAGCTCTTCCATCTTGCAGACTAATCTCTTCGCTTGATCAATATCTCCATTCTTACAACAACCATCAACCAAAGTAGTGTATATAACAACATTCGGAGGTAAACCCATATCCTCCAATGTTGTCAATACTGCAAAAGCCTTCACCATATCATTCATCTCACAACACCCCTTTATCATTATTCCGAAAGTATACACATCCAGCTCAACCTTACCCTTCAACCCACTAAAAACCCACCAAGCTTTTTCAAAATTATCGGTCTTCAAAAGAAGAATCAATAAAGCATTCAAAGTGTTCGACCTAGGCATCAATCCTCCGCCCATCATTTCCTTGAAATAACACAACCCCTCTTCAGGCATTTGAGATTGAGCACAGGCATTAATGATTGTTTCATATAAAATACAGCAAATAGGGTCTTTATCAGTGCAGCATTCCAAAAAATGTTGAATTAGCGACGAGGGGCTGAATAATGAAAAAGATTTGATTCGACCAGAGAATAATTTGAGGATAACAGACTCAGCTTCTGCGAGTAGATTGGATGAGAGAAGGTGATGAAGGATGAATGAAACGGATTGGTGGGTGTGATAAGAATCCTCCGCAAGAAGGGAGAAGTTGAAAAGGGAAAGAGCATGAAGCGGTGGGCTCTTCGCCGGAACAGAGAGTATAACTTCAGGATGGATGTCTTAACCCAACTCCCGTAAGCACCATCCACCACGAAAACAGATTATCTATGCCTTAACCCAACTCCGCCACACCGCTTTTCTTTCTTTCTCTCCCCCCTCCCCCACCAAAGCTCTGGTTTATGTTTGTAGCCTTGACTATCGACTTTTTGTTTCTGCATAATCAATTAACCAGCCGGTTTATTCTGAATTTTTTTAGGGCAGTTACCACTTACCAGTAGCAGCTTTCTTTAAGGCTATAAGTAATTGCGTCGAAAAATCCCGTAAGAATGCCACTGGAGGATAGGGGAATAGGTGGGTGATTGAAGTCGAACACACCTCATTTACAGAGGAAAGTCGGATTGCTATCCGTAAGTGAAAAAATACTCACACAGAAACACACATAACAGTAGTGTGGGCAAGAAGGAAAACACATACCAGGTTTTGTGCAGAAAATCGAAAAACTAAACAGAAACAACAAATCGAAATCGAAGACGATTAACAAGAGATGGAGAACGCAACAATAATAAACCTGAAAAAAATGGAGACCGTGAGATGCAGATCTAGTTTTTCAATGGAGACCGTGAGAAACCATGAGCAACGAAAATGGAGACCGTGAGATGCAGAGATAGAGGACGCGAGCTGCGAAAATGGCGACGGCGACAACGAGCGGAAAAAATGAGAACAGCAGAGCCGCATGCGAGCTACAGTAAAGACAGAGAGAACGGTCGGAAATGTTATGAACGAATTTTTTTTAAACATGTATCGCGCCGCATTAGGTAGAAGTTATTATAAAAAGTAAGTAAAACTTGCTTTTGATTAATTACTTATTAGAAAGTAATTTTTATTAATGACTTTTTTATAATTATTTTTCAAAAGTAAAATCAAACAAAGATTTTTATCCATAATTATTTTTTATAATTATTTTTATTTATAATAAGTTAAACCAAACACTCTCTTAATTTAGAACTGTTTATCAAAATTAATTATTTAAAATAGCTACTTATTTTAAAATTATTTAGATTAATTTTTTAAAAAATAAATAGTTATCTATAGTAACTACTTTTTATTAATAACTCTAAATAAACTATTAGTGTTTTTATTCTTAAAATTTAGGAGTGCCCTATTAATATATTTACTTGATCTGATATATATTTTAATTATTAATTTGTACTAGGTCATCTTTCTATATATGTCTTTAAAAAATATAATTAGTTTAAATAATTAATGGTTAATCAATTAAAATTTTGATCTCCTAACTCCTAATATTACGATTTTGTAAGATTTAATTATATTTTATATCTAATCTTACATAAAAATATTCAATTATAATACATTTCTAATTCAATAAAAGAATACAAGCATTATTTATTTTCTTTTTTAATATTCATTTGCTTAAATTTAAATACAAAGAAATAATATTTATCGTAATTTATATAGATTTAGTTTATTCATACTGCGTTTTATTTCAATACAACCGAATCATTAAAAATAGAGTAAATCTAAGTTGTTTAATTTATTATAGTAGCTATTTACCTATGAAATTTGTACCAAGAAAATTAAACAAATTTTTATTTAATTACAAATTTGTCACTGTGATCCATAACTATTAGATGTAATTTGCCGCAATCTCTCTCATTCAGAGGAATCACACCAATCACATTTCCCCGCTCAATGCCTGTAGTTCGATCTTTGAATCTTAATACGTGGAATGAGACCTTTTTCATGGTCCCATCACGTTAATCTTGACGACACACTCGTCACGGGATCTGGCCGCACTTTTTAGTATCACTGTGAAACCTCCTGCCCTCCGCCCTTGGAAGTTGGAGCCTCCCGGAGCAAGAAATATAATCCTCCCAAAGTAGTGGTTGCTACTTTGGTTGCCGGAGATCATCGAGATGAATCCCTAATATCACCTCACAATAACCACTGTGACTGCCACTGTCACAATCACACAATGTATTCAAGAAACGCTAAAACATCCACTCCCAGCACAAAACCCTCCGCTTCAGGGGGCAAATCCCCTACTACAATGTCTTACCACGATAATCCCAATCCACTCCCATTAGTCGTTACTCTCAACTGTATCGAAGACAAAGGTCTTGAACAAGATTCCCTTGCAGGTATAGCTACAGTCGAACATGTCAGTCTCAGCAATCTTGCCGACGGTCGAATCGAGTCTGCTTCTGCCGTTCTTCTCCATTCCCTTGCTTTCCTCCCACGCGCTGCCCAACGACGGCTTCGTTCCTGGCAGCTTATCTTATGCCTTGGTTCTGTCGACCAGTCTGTTGATTCCGCTCTTGCTGCTGATCTTGGTTTGAGTTTGCTCCATGTTGATGTGTCTCGGTCGGAAGAAATTGCGGATACGGTTATGGCTTTGATTTTGGGGCTATTACGACGGACGCACTTATTGTCTCGTCAGTCTTTGTCGTCCACTGGGTGGCTTGGATCGATCCAGCCGTTGTGTAGGGGCATGAGGAGGTGTAGAGGACTTGTTTTGGGAATTATTGGTGTTTCTGCTACTGCTAGATCGTTGGCTACTCGAAGCTTGGCATTCAAGATGAATGTGCTGTATTTTGATGTTTCCCAGGTAGAAATTGCTTTTAGGTTCCCTTTTTTTTGGTAGGTTCTGTGCATTTCCTGTTGAACATCAGCGGTATAATGATGGTGAAAATAGTCTTTCTTTTGTGCCTTTCTTCCTAACGCTGTGCGCTTCGTTAGAATGCTAGCATTTCCAGGCTAATGCTCCGCTGTTGCATGTTCAGAAGGCTACAAAGACGGAAATTTTCGTCTAATGAGCGGCAAAATCCATTTTCGTCTAAATAAGTCGGTTAATGTTAGATAAACGGGTGAAGCGGTCGGCTTGGCCACATTGACTAATCAAAATCCATTTGTTGGTTGTAACATCCAATACCCAGCTTCAAGTAATCTAGTTGATTGGTTTCTAGTTAAGTGTGCTGAGGCCTAGCTTGGTGTTGACTTATAGGTCTAAACTAGAAATTCAATTGTTTTTCTCGAAATGCTTTTGCCCTGCTTTAAGAATCGCCGAGCAGGGTGAAGAGATTGCTTCAAATGTCTTACGGATTTAATCCATGTGTAGTGTTGGATATGACAAATGTAACCTGTTTCATGTTAGGATCAATGTCTAGAATGTGGTTACTTTATTTGAAATGGGGACCCGAGAGGGTTATGGCTGAGCTGCCTGAATACCTCTGGCTATGTGGAACTAGATGGCATATTTTGTGAGTTGACTTTAAGGCACCAAATTTATAAGGAGCATTTGACCATATAGTTGTCATAATGTCCAATATGACAGAATCTTTTTCTATCAATTGAAACTAAGCAGTGAGTTTCAGAATTGAGAAGGTCCTATCTCTCCCTTTATTCTTGAGACCCTTTCTGGGTATGAATGTCTTCTTTAACAGTGTACTAGGAGCTTCGAGTTTGGATCAGTGATTCATATGTTCTAAGCTTACTATATCTCAGGGCTTTTGCCCTTAATCTCAAGGGTTTTGTGCTGTTTGAATCAAATTGAATCCTGGGGAAGAAGAATGATCCGTTTTGACCATCAACATTGCTAAAAAAAACTGCAAAGGGTATATATTAATATGCTTTTGTGAATCTTAAGCTTCTTGCATGTGTCCTCTCACTTATGGCAACTATGTAGATTTCACTGCTAAAATATCCAGGATGGCGATAACTAATTCATAATGAAGAAAAGAAAATTTCATCAACCCTGTAATTTTTCTGCCGGCATCATATATTTGATGGTATGATCATGTGTTATCCCTTGTTAGGGTTGCTAAATCCCTTCTTTGTATTGTTTGCTCTGGGTGCCATCAGGTACAAGGGAAGGCAAGCAGGTCCTCTATAACATTTCCTCCTGCTGCAAGAAGAATGGAAACATTGAATGATTTACTTGCTGCAAGTGATGTTTTCTTCCTCAGCTGTGCTTTAAACGATGAAACTGTCCAGATTATCAATGCAGAAAGCTTGCAACATATAAAACCTGGTAAGTTGATGCAAATGCATGCTTGAAGTGTTACTTTGCGCCAAAGAATTGCAATTCTTTGGTACATAATATTTAAGTGGGAGTAGTGTATCATTGTCAGGGGCATATTTGGTGAACACTGGAAGCAGTCAGCTATTAGATGACTGTGCTGTGAAACAGCTTCTGATTGAAGGGACTCTTGCTGGCTGTGCTTTGGATGGTGCCGAAGGGCCTCAGTGGATGGAAGCATGGGTAAATTCCTTTGTGTACACTTGCTTCTGAAGTATATCTATGGCTCTGTTCTCACTGCTGCCCACTTAAGTGCCTTCAACTTTGTAGAGCTTTTCAGCTAAATAGGTGGCTTACAAGAGTATGAGGTGTATATACTTCAGACAATGCTTATAACTGACTGCATGTAGTGGTTAAATTGCCTGTTTAGGGTTGTTCAAGGTAGAAATTTTCCATTCAGATATGACTAGAAGGACAGTCCTGAATACAGATAAAATTGAGCTAGATGCCGGTAATTGAATGCTGGTAAAAAGAAATTAAAAGGGAAGGAAATATCTACCCCAATTTTTATTCTTTATTTTTTTGGATATTTCATTGGCAATGTGCTTTATTGCAACGCCCAATTGCAACCCCTCTGTAGAATCAATTTGCTCCAATGAGACCCAAATCTTAACTTGTTCAAAATTATATTTCATCGTAAGGATGTTTGTTTTTTGTGCAAATGTCCATGGCCAACTCAATAACTTGAGGGCCATGTGCTAAAATTAAAAATTAGATCATTAAAAAAATAATAATTTTAAAAAATACAAAAATATATATATTATTAAACAATTATAGTATAATTGGATGATAAGATTCTTTCTTTAAAAAAATTAATAACATTTTTTATGCTACATTTTACTCAATAATATAGTTGTACCATAAATATGGGAAAAGAGCTGTAAATGAGCTGACTCAGCTCAGTGTAGCTCGTTAGTTAAATAAGTCGAGTCTAAGTCCGAAAAAGTGAGACGCGACTTATTTTATGGCCTTGGCTTGTTAGCTCAGCTCGTTTGTTTAGTTAAACGAGCCGAGCTTGATCCTTATTTTAAACTCATTTATTAAATGAGTTAAGCCCGAGCCTGAGCTTGGAAGTATTCAACTTGGTTCGGCTCATTTATAGCCCTAGGAAAAACAGACTTATTTTTATATTTTAAGGAAAATCTGAAAAATAGGAAAAAGTTGGGTTACCTAACCACTATGTTAACCTCCAACTCTCGAAAGTCCAAACTTATCAAACAAAACCTTGTGTATACGAAGAATTTGTTTCACCAAACAATAATAGATCAATAATGATGTCAAAGCAGAAAATTGAACTATGCCTCACACATGTAAATGCAGTCGCAAATGAGGCTAAAGCAAGCATACCACTTTTGTTCAATGAGTCAATCAAATTTTTTTAAGAATCAGAGGTTGGGGGCTCTATAGAAATTGGGGTCCTATGCAGCAGCTCCGGCAGCACTAGGCATTCAACAGGATTGCAATTGTCACCTGTAGTAGATCTGCTTCTTCTAATAATTTTGTTTTATGAGAAAGTGCAGCAATTTCTTTCCTTTTTTTTCCCCGTTTAGCATAATTTTATGAAGGTTAGGGTGTAAGGACAATACATTTTAGAAATATTTTTTTTTTACCGTGGATGTTGAACAAGGAAATGGTTTGCTTCATATTAAGAGCAAGAAATAAGTGACATTTCACTAGCTAGGCTTTTAAAGTGTGCTGATTTTGTCCTTTCACAATGGTTTTATGCTATATATGAGCTTTGTTTGTTGTAGTTTCGTGGTTTTAAATCACACTAGTTTTTGATATGGTGCTAAGCATGAGTGTTTTCAAATTATTCTAAGAAAATGATTATTGTGATTTTGCAAGATTTGGTGGTTGTCTTGTGCTACTATATACATGATATTTGGAAATGAGTTGAAATAAGACATTGTTAGCTAAATAGTTTATTTTTGTTCCTGCTATCAATGATCAAGACCGCTTTTGCTCAAGTTAAGATCAATCCAGCTTGTTTTTTAGTGCCAATGCGCACATATGAGAGAGGTTCACCCAGTTCTACCACTGCATGGACCGGTTAATTCTGCTTTGGGGCCGCCTCGTACTCTACCGTTATTATAGGGAGCTGGTGTAGTTTTGAGGGGTTGGCTGGCTTCTCTTTGAAAGCTAGGTTTTTTACCGCCTCTTCTTCTGCCTACGTGGAGGATTAAGACTTCAGATGATGCCCAAGGGACTTTCCACAGGATAATCAATTCACAACAAAGAAACAAAACATTCAATCACTACCAAATTGGCATAAACAATATATGGATAATTCATAAACCAATTAGAGTACTACTGTACTAGATAATATGCAATAAAAATTTATGTATTGATCAATATATATTTCCTAATTTTATTATGAAATTTTATTTTCAACATCTTTAATTTAATGGTATTAGTGTGGCCATGCGGTTTATGTTTATTATACAAGTAACCATTATCATTTGTTCATTGATTAATTACATTATCAAAAGAGGTGAGGTGGTGGTTCCTTATTTATAAAATGGTTACGCCTTACCATACTAAGAATGTCATTCATATTACAACTTCCTAAATGAACTATGGATCAAATTTTATAGATAAATACATTATAATTTAGAAAAAGATAAAATAAGGAAAAAAAGGATAAATAATCTTAAGAGAAATTTAAATTATGATAAAATGCGAATTTCTTCTGAAATTATGATATAAAGATTCCTTACTATTGAAAAATTATGTTGTGGATAGATAGATAGATAGATTAATCATATAAAGTTATAAAAATTGTTATAAAAATGTGTTGACAGGAAGAGTAAATTGAAAGATATGGTAAAAAAGATGAAAAAAGATAACTAGTTTCAAGCAAAGGTAAATTGTAACAAAATTCTTTACTATTGATGAATTATATAGTAGATAGTTGAGCTCCACTTTCTTTTTCCTTCTTATTTTATTTTATTTGATTACTATTGTAACATTAATATTTTTTTATCGTGAAATGCTTAAAGGGATTGATCAACCTTATTGACTTACACCCTGATCAACAATGCTGTGTCAGTCACTCTTCTAGTTCATTTGTTATGTATAATGTACACATGTCATTCAAATTGTTATCTTGTAAGCTATGTGTCTTTGAATGTTTGAGTGGTATCAAAATTTGAGCTGGAATATGATTTGTATTATAAACTACTTCATACCTAAGATTCGTACATGTTGAGTTTCACTTTTATCTATCTTTATCTTTCCCGTTAGCCATATGCCTTCTTGTTTGAAACACTTTAATTTGGATATTAGCAACTGTTAATTGTTTTGAATGCTAATAAAACAACCACGTTGTACAGATCCCGCATTTGTGGGGAGATTCGAGTATGCAGTCTCACCTTACTAACTTGAAGGCTAGCAATGGGTTATTGCCATTTTTAAAAAAGAAAAGAAAAATGTAACATCAGGAAAAGAAACTAGTGTACTAGTAGATATAGGTAAGAATAGTAATAGTAATAAAAATAAATAAATAGATAAAATGACAACAATAAAGACAAAGATGAGGGACAAGATTGAAAATGGATGTTTGCAATGTAACAACCATAAATAATGACAAGACAAAAGTATCAAATTAAAGGGGGGTGTGATGCAAGTGGGGACAGGAAAGGGGTAGATGCACCCTGTTAATATGATATAGAAGGCTATTACACTTATGATCAACTACACCACTTGATTTTTTACAAGTCTCTAACAAGGATCATGTCCTTATGTGCTCTAAAGTGCCAAATCATGGTCAATCCCTTCTAAAAAATGATGACGCATCACCTTGTCAAAATTATTTTTCGGTATACCTCTTCGTGGCTTACAATCTCTTAAATCCTCTCACAACTCCTCTTTAGGGCATTCAGTTATCATTTCATAGTTTGTACCACCGCTCGTACCTTACCATTAGTGGAAGTTATTCCTTATTCATTATCTCATATTGTGAGATGTACAACCAACAAAGTATCTTCATTTTCATAACCATTAACTTAATATCTTGGGTTTAATTGAGGGGAAATTTTAATTTAGGTAATTTTCCTACGTTATATATTAGTTTAGGTTAATTTTATTTATTTATTTATACAAATTAGCTCAATTGGAGCATAAAATACACATTGAAATTTAAGATATATACACAATACACCATTCATAATAAATAATATCATCTTAATGTATCTAGACATGGTATTATATATAGTACATATGCCAATAAAGATAATATTATATTCATATAAAGATAATATTATAAATATCTAATAATATAGATATAGACAACACAAGTACACCCTAGAAAATATATAAAAAATACTACTATATGGAGTTAAATAGTAAATATGATGATACCATTATATATAGGTGATAAATACACTACTAACTGCAATTCAATATACTAACATAAATATCCAAAGATTCTAACACAAATCATGCATGCAAAAGTATACTTATCAAATAAGATAAGTTATTTTGATAAGTTGTAACAATTTTAGGTTTTTTTTGACATATGATCATTATTTAACCCCAAAAAATTGTTATTAATGCATCCGTGAAACAGGATTGGATTGTACAAAAAAGGAATTATGTACATTTTTTATGTGATAAAGTGAACACTAGAGTAAAAAAGGTTGTCTTACAAAAAGATAAAAATTGTACATGCTATATTTCCCTCCATGTGTTGCATTGGTTCTCCTAGATTTATTTAGTTGCAAGTAGACTACTGACTTTATAATTAGAATAATAGTATTGCTTATTTAATGCAACTTTAATATTTATTCTAATAACTATGCACCATATAATTTGAAATGTAAAATGGGCCAAAAAATGCTTGGCTTCTATTGTAAGCCACAATTTAGTTTATATACATGTATGGATAGCATCAATATTCTACAAGTACAGATTATCAATTATCCTTGTTATGTACTTTTTATTACGTAATACTATTATCAATATTGATGGTATATATTGATATACTAGGTATCAATGATTTCCAGTGATATAGTTACCTTTCTAATTTTTTAATGTTGCAACATTTATGGTTGAAATATTTTTCTTTCATGATGTTTGTGAACATACAAATAACTTCAATGATCATTTATCTATGGAGATCCATTGATTAGTACTGTGTGGTTCTTGTTTCCTTATTTCTTTAGGGAAATGGAAGGCATAACAATAGAATGGAAGGTGGGTTAGACTTAGGGGTATAATAGGAAAATTGAATTTAAAAATGACTTAAAATGAGTAAAAAAAGGTTTAAAACCTTAATGGGAAAATTTAACTAAAACTCAACATGATGTATAATTTTTTGTTTACTTAATTGGTTAACAATTTGCCTCATAAGATCACAGTTGTCTCTAACCTTATCTACTTGTTCGTTTCATGCACCCATCTATTAAGGCCCTTTGGTTTGGATTTAGTTAGTGGACGATGTGAAAGGAGATTACGTTTAGCAAAGGAGAATCTGGGTTCTTGCCTTTACTTATGGTGGAAGAGGCTAGGAAGAAACAAACAATTTGCTAATTTTCTAACTTGTCTGTTACCATGGATGTAGCCCCTTATTTGAAGGTGAAGACAAGCTAATGGGTCAGGGGCCTTTGCAAACCCTAATGCATAAATAAGCTAATTAACTAAGGTTAGCTAAGAATTAATGAAACTATTGCTAGCTACTTAATAAATTCAAATCTAACATGTTAGAACTAACACTGGGCTCAATTGGGCCACATGTAGGCCCAACACACAATCAAGATTCCTAACATTAATCCCAAATGAGCTTGTCCTCAAGCTCGTAATAAGGAAAGAATCAACCAAAGTTTGCAACTTGATTTGGAGGTAACCCATTCCAGTTAATCAACAATTCCATGAGGTAAGCTATTACACATACCAAAGCTTATACAAATGGAGGCAATCAAGAGTCATATAATTGCCTAATATGAAGCAAATGTCTGATTGTACAATTGTAGCATAAGAAACTTGGGCAATGGGTTGAAGATTGTTGAACTGGGGCTCTAGTGACTAGGCAACTGGTTTGTTAGGGTTGCTATAGGTCAAGGATGTTAGAGGGATGGACCATTTGGTGGTGGAAAGTGTATTATGACCCATTGGTCTACCATGATAGGATCTAAAAGCATCTTCAAAGTGCACCCGACATGGTAACTGTATTGGGCTGACTTTGATATCATGGACACAAGACATTTGATGAATAGATGGATGGAGCAGTAACAACTCGTGACAGGTTTTGAGGCTCGTCTAAAGCCAACAAGGGGTGTCTTTGTGTAGTAAGGGCCTCATGCTAGCAATAGTTGGTTGAAGTTGTCGTGGAGGCTAAGAAGGCTTTCAGACACTAGTCTAAGGTGGTGGGTAGTAGTAAAGCACTGCATTGAAGTTTTGAGCTATAGTTGGGGCTTGTCATAGGCTACAATTGTTAAGGTATGTTTGGGGTTTGGACATGGTGCACTAGAGGCTGACAAGGGGTCTTGAAGGGCAACAATAGGGCTACTAGGTGTTGGAGGATATATTTAGGTGTTGCAAACGCTATTGATAGTGGTTTGGGGGTTGACGGTTGGTGAATATGGCAAGAGTTGCGGTTAATGGTGAGGGCTTGTTGGACAAAGGATTTTGGGGTTGGGCAAGCACACAACAAGGGTTTGGTGGTGGGGTTGGAGGCTGACGATGAGATAAAGGGTGTGGTGGAACAATTCGATGAGATAACAATGATGGGCAAAGTGGAGGGTTGAGTTTGTGGGTGATGGCTGCAACAGATGGTGTGAGTTGTGCACTAGGGCTTTCTCTAGATTGGCAGTCGTAGGCAAAAGCATTGTGGAGGTTATGGGCAGTGGTTTAGTGATTGTGGATAGCGGTGTGATGTTTGATGTTTCCAGGTGCTGATGGGCAAGGTTGGTTGGTCTTATGCCATATATTCCTTCAGCCATAGGCCCATAGCTAGTAAATCTTTTGCCTCCTCCAACTTACTAAGGACTGTTCTGCTACTAACTTGGTTTCCTTGCCTTCCCTTTGAGTTTTTGCTAGTATTCTTGTGACTTTATTTTGTTGTGCCCTTTGATCCTTTTCTGATTTGGTAAGCCTTTGGTTTTGACCGTCAATTGTTGTCACTAATCTGGTTCATTACTGATTGCTCTGATATCAAAAGTTTAAGATCCTTCATTTGAATATGATTATTGGATGATGCGCAGGGGATTAGGGTTAGTAGAGGAGAGAGAATTAGGGTTCCTGCATGGTGGAAGAGGCTACAAAGGAGGAGAGGAGGGGTGTGTTGACCTCCTCCTTGTGAGGGAGCCAATTGACAACTAGAGTATGGGGGAGGCCCTTGCTTATGCCAGAGAGCAGGGAATCAGCAATTTGCTAATTCTCCAACTTGTGATTACAAGCTAATGGTTGAGGCCCTTTATAAACCCTAATTCATATTAAGCTTATTAAATAAGGTCAGCTAAGAATTAATAAAAACTATTGCTCGCTATAATTAATAAACTCAAATGTAAGGTGCTAGGACTAAAACTAGGTCACTAGGCCCAGGTGGGCCTGGGAGTAGGCCTGGCCCCAATCAGGAACCCTAACATCATCTTTCATGTGATGTATGATGTCCTCATTAATTTCTTTAATACAAGTATGATAGAGCCAAGTTGAACCTATATTTGTGGCACATGTCTGAATCATCATATCAGCATTTGAGTCATCTTTCTTTCACCTAAAGCTATAGCCCATATACTAGTGTTGCTCAATTCAAAACCTTTAGAATGCAATTGATCCTTCAATTGACCCGAACCCATAGAATTGGTTGTTTGTGCTGGAGGGAGATCTCTTGCTTGGCTTTGCTATGAAGTGAAATGAGATTATGAAGGTATATGTTGGGAGTTTTTTTAGCCTTTCCACTAGTTTCCTGCTTAACACTGCAGCATCGTTAGAAATTCTTTATGGTTGGGAATGTTATAATCTGCAGCATCGTTTCATCCATTACTGTATCCTTATGCTTTGTTAAGAAAGTTTGAAAATCTAATGCAAGGTCAGAATTCCTACAGATTATGTTAGAATTACTAGAAACCTCAAAGATGTCTTGGATTTACGTTGCTCTGCTAGCAAAGTCATGAGATGGCCGGTCACAGTAGTGATAATGTTTGAAGTTACAGCAGTCGGACATAAGGTTGTGATGAAGTGAATTGTTACAGCACCATATTTTTTGGAAAAAAGGGAACCAGCTTTGGGCATTTTGAAAAGGGATAATTTGCTAGCAAAAATTTGAAATTGAATTATATTAGGAACCTGACTCGATCTACAGCAATTTTTGATTCTATAAAACAGTTTGGCATTTCAAACATGCAGTGGTAAAGAAGGATCTCTAATTGCCTCATCATCAGAACTATGGTGAGAGGGTTGATGGGATGTTTTGTGAAAGAGAGTTTTGATCAGGTTGGGCAGTGGTGGGCCTGCTGGCATCTATATCTGTCAGATGCATACATGGTGGTTTTGGCAGGAGTTGAAATTCTATATTATCAAATGTAATTGAACAAGAGTTGAAATATGGTATTGAGAATATGCAACTAACTTAACAATATCATTTTCTTATATGAGATGTTGGAAGCGGAAATGTGGTCCATTGTTTCATTCTATTCGTTAGAAAGTGGGTCAGGAATAGTGTTTGCTCTGTTTTTCAAAAGTTACCATTGCACGGAGGATGGTCTGATATTCTCTGTTTGTTTCACTTGTTATCAAACATAATCTTTCATTCCTGAGGCTGAGTACAGGTTCTTTGCTGAAGGAAAAAAATAAATAGATCCACAGGTTGACTTTCTTTTCTCAAAACTAGATGTATTCTCAGGCAATGTTCTCCTCAACTTATTTGCAGGACTTAATCAAGATAATACAATATCATATCAAATAAGCAAATAAGTTTGTCTCTCAAATAATAGTATTAATCATAACAATCATAACAACAAATTATTATTTTCTATAATAAGATCAAATCAGTAAAAACTGGATACCCAGAACATAGCTCCAGTCACCGGCTCTTTTCTCAATATTGTTATGCATCATTGATTATTGTTGTAACTTGTAAGTGGGTCTATCATCCTGGATGTTGAGAAATTGTGTGTTGATGTAGTAAACATTTGAAACATAACAGTAAAATTTAGAGCTCAAATTTGCTTCTTGCAGGGATGATTTGCTAGCTAATGCTTCATATCTTATTATTACTGTTCTTCAATTCTGTTTTATGAATAAAGGAAAAAAAAAAGAAACTCCATGTTAACTATTGGAGGGAAAAGATTTTTGTTTTTCCATATGGTGCTTGCTCCATAAGTTTGATCCATGAAACATGAAGTGACAATATGCAATGCCAAGCTGCAGCAGTTCTATTATATTTGTGATGCGTTTTCTGTCCTGCTTATTGTTATCTATGAAAGTTTTATGGAAATGAGGATGATCTTGTATAGTTGTACTTGTTTCTGATCCATTTCATTTTAGTCCTGAAATTATGTTGAAAATTTGATTTTTACTTGAACAACAACCATATTTTTTTAGGTGGATAATAGGATGTTACTGTAACAGGAGCGCGAGTTATCATTTGAGGTCCTTAAGGAAGTAAATGTTGCTGAATAGATCTTGATATTCTATATGTTTTCTGATTGAATGGGTTGTTTTTCTTTATAGATAAGGGAAGTTCCGAATGTACTGTTACTCCCACGAAGTGCTGATTTTAGCGAAGAAGCATGGATGGAGATAAGGGAAAAGGCTATCCTGATTCTGCAAACTTACTTTGTCACTGGGGTTGCTCCAAACAATGCTATCTCCGATGACGAGGAGGGAAGTGAAATCATCTATGAAAATGAACAATCTAGTAAACTTGATGAAGAAAGTCCATTGCAGGATTCCATTGATGAGCAAGAAATAGTTGAGAACTCTATGTCTCCGGAAAGCTCCCAGAAAAAGCCATCAACAGAAATAGAGTCATCTATCAATCACCATGATTCAGTTTTGTCTAAAGATGTTTCTACTCAATCTGAAGGGACGCGGAGTAGGTCAAGTAAGAAGGCCAAGAAGAGGCATGCCCGTCAGAAGTCTCAATACAAACCAGAGGATGTTCTGGAGAAGGAGAGTACTTCACGAAGGGAAGCTGATACTGCTATGAGTGGGATTGAAATGCCTAGTCCTGGTTCACGTTGTGCATCTCCCCAAGAATCAAGAAGCCACGAAACATCCATTGATTTAGTACAAGAATCACCTTCTGAACAGGTCCAGAAGTCAGTCACAGACCTCCATAGGAAGTTATTGGAGGTACTTGAGGATGGTTGTGTAATAGCCTTACACACAAGGGATCATTCTGCGCTTCGTGTATCGAGGCAAAGGGCAAAAGGAGGGGGCTGGTTCCTTGACACAATGTCTAGTGTGACCAAAAGAGATCCTGCAGCTCAGTTCCTTGTTGTCTTAAGAAACAAGGTCAGTTGATCGATAGCTCTTGTTTTGTCTATTGAGTGTTTTTGACTGATATGATTACCTTTGATTTTATATGACAAGTCATTAGTTTGTCTTACTGTAAATTGATGTTATTGTCTATACACGTTCTTTAGGACACGGTAGGTTTGAGATCTTTCTCTGCTGGTGGGAAGTTATTGCAGGTAATTATTTATTCTATATTTTCAATGCTTACAATAATTTTTTTCTCCTACATGATTATGTGACTTTTTCATGCTTTTTTTTATCCATTCTCACGTGGAGAGAATATATGCTTATCTGGATTTCCTGATGAAACAAAACTGAGCTGAGTTATTGCAATCGCGATTGGTTAAATTATTCATAATCAGAATAAAGGAGAGATGGCCGAGCCAACTTATCTCTATGAGTGCAATTAATTGGACACATTTCATGTAGTTCATGGCGAACTGTCTTTATGCGTTCAGTGTTCTAAGTAATTGAGCTGCCTGATAAGCCAACCAATCTTTATGATGACAGAAGCATGTATCCAGTTATGATTGTTAGGGGACTGAAGCTGAAATGGTGATGCTGACAATGTCTCTGTATTTGCTTTTAAGTTAAAGAGTTCTGATTACATTTTGTAACAATCTAGTGAATTAAATATTTCAGATAAATAGAAAGATGGAATTCGTATTCGCCAGTCACAGTTTTGATGTATGGGAAAGTTGGACAGTTGAAGGTCCATTAGAGGATTGTAGGCTGGTTAATTGCAGAAATCCCATGGTAAGTTTTGTTCTTGCTTGTTGCAATTACTTAATGTAAACTCAACCAATGTTGGCAGACCTTTCTTTCTTCTCTCTTGCTCTCTCTCATTCTCACACATCTCCTCTCTTGCTCTCTCATTCTCATACATCTCCTCTCATACTACTTTCTTTTTCATAGTGGATTCTGGCTGCTCCCCCCCCCTCCCAAGGTTTTCACCCCAAATTGATTTTTACTATGTTATAATCTATTTTCTCTATTTCTCTTTAGCAAAAAATTCACAGCAAATGCTGCTTGAAAAATTATGATTTGTTAAAGTTGTTAAATCAACTTAAACTTTTGATTTCAAATTGCGAATTAGAGTCTCTATTGTTTGAGTTCACCATGCTATTTGATCAATGTGTTTTGATAATTCTCACTCTCTTTTTTTAAGTATGTGGAGCTCATTGTGTTGGAGGGAAACAAAATACAGGAAGTTTGCAGGAAGTCTAACACAACCAATTTATTGCTTAAACAATATTATACAAGAAAAAGAGAAGCTGCATTGAATCATAACCAATTCATATTATGAAATTATTGTTATCACTTTCCTTCCCCATGCTCGTTTGGCACCTGAGAATTATTACACTAGAGTGGGTTTCCATTTTTTTTCTTCACAACATTGCTTGTAAGCAAAATTATTGGTTTTAAGACCATTGATCTTGTTCTCTAGGCCATAGTTCGAAACATTCTCTCAGTTATTTTTTATGTGGCTTTCCACAAACTTCAAATGTCCTCTCAAGCTCCCATTAAACCTTTGTTTCTCAATTGCCTTTTGTGGCTCTCAGATTTGCAGCGGTCATATCCTTGTGTCCACTGATTGTCTTTAGCCATCTTTCATAATTTGGATTGTGCTCTTTACTTCACCATCATTAGCCATTGAAACCAAATTATGGAAGGCAATAAGTTGATCCTGGTTATTAGTCCTGCTACTTAGAATATTATGTCCTGTGCTTTTAAAGATAAATGAAAGTTGTGTGGCTTATATGCCTCATGTTACTTACATATTCTGTGATCCTTTTTTATAATTGCTTTAGAGTGAAGCACTGGACCTTGTAAACTTGATGCCACCTTTTTGTGGATGTACGGAGTGTAGCGTGAGCAATAAAACCAAGATTGCGGTGTCTCAAACAATATTTTATATATTGTGATTATCGTGACGTGATTTTTTTTTCTATAAATATATGAAAATTTGAAATAGTTGTGTATTGCTAATTTCATGTCATGACTGACCTAAAATTTGAAAAATATCAACTGATACGCAATATCAAAACAAATATTTAATTGTATGGTGTAGGGATGCACATGCTAATTGCTAAAGCACTTATAGTGCAAAAATTTGTCACACTGAGATATTACGCCGACTTGTGCTAACTAGGGCTACTTCTATTGAGCAGGCTGTGCTGGATGTAAGAATTGAAATACTTGCAATGGTAGGAGAAGATGATGGAATCATGCGGTGGCTTGATTAGGGTTTTGTGGGGATGTATGTCTTGCAAATGTGGATGACATCTTGATTTTACTAGTTAGGTTGTTTTAACACTTGTTCAGCTTATAGCTTTGTAAATTGATTCTTCCATTTTTGTTTTCTATTTTTCAATTGTTGGTCCATTAATATGCGTGTTAGTAGTTAGTTATGATGGTTGATAAGGTTATGAAGGTGACAATGAGTTCTAACTTCTAACTGAGGGAAGGGAAACTATTGTATTCTTTGTTTATTAAAAGATGTAGACATTCTGGAAAAATAGTTTAGTTGTTTGTACTCTTTAGAACATTGCTGTAGCAGCTTATTATTCAAGGAAATTGCCTCGGTCCCAAGCTAGGGAATAGAACAAGGGGTATATTTTCTCTTCTCTGATGGGATACAGAGGGATCCTTGATTTCTGTAACTTTTAGATTGGTTTTTTAAGGGGGGAAAAAGAGAGAGGAAGTTTTAGCTCTGGACCACACTGGAAAAATCAACAGGTTGCCTCTTAAAAGGGTGGGAATGGGGGTGTACCCTGTTACTGGCCTCTGAGGATTTATTGGGGCCAAAATTCTCACGCATTTTGTTCCGAACAAAGAATGTTCTGAAACTTCCATCATTCGAGATTTTTCTTTCTCCTGCTTCATACAATTGGGCACTACATGAGAGCTAAGTCCTTGATGGGATTGATGCGACGATGTAACCGAACTTCCATTGACAAATACGTTTCCAAGTTTTGTACTTTAAATGCTTGTATTTTTACTTTTGAACCCAAAACACACATTTGGAAATATGTATAATCAAACTTGCAAATTGAAAAGTATATTCGTCATACCTGTATTAAGAGGTGCATCCTCGACTAGGGTTGTTGACAAATCAAGCCGGCTCGCGAGCCGGTTCGACTCGGCTCGTTAACGGCTCGACTCGGCTCGCTTGATTAGATAAACAAATCAAATCCAAGCCTCGATCTTAGGCTCGTTTACTTAACAAGTCAAACTCAAACTTAGGTTGACTCGGCTCGTTAGCTCGCAAACCGGCTTGATTCGAACCCGATTCGAATTCGGCTCGTTTGCTCGTTTATTAAATAAATTTTGAGAATATATACAAATATAAAATAAAGTTAAAAAGAACTAATTATTTTTTTACAAATAATTATCATAATTTAAGTCTTTTTTTAATAAAAATAATTCTTATAAATTTTTTATTTAATAAAAATAAATTTTATAATTTAACCGGTTGGACCGCTGAATCGTTGGAACCGGGCACGACGAACCGGGCGGGGCTTTCAAGCTGATTCAGCAGCACAGGGCACAGCGGGATTTTTTGTTTTGAATTCCCGTCCTCACTCGGCCCACTCCCCAAGTCCCCAAGTCGCCCATTGGATTACGACTCGTCACTGTGCTTCTTCTCCTCGTCACCAGTCACCACTGGTCATCCTCGTCCCCGAGTCCCGAGTCCCGACCCCCAGACCCCAGTCGAGTCGGCCAGTCCCACTCGCCACTCCCCCCCGACTCTCGACTCTCGTCTCGAGTCCCTGTCTCCCCGAGCGACGTACACGACACATCACCAGCGGGCGGCAGCAGCGGGCGACAGCAGCAGCTGACAGCGACGTGCCGCGCTGGTTGCGCCACCGTTCGGCTCCGGCGAGAAGCTCTGACCACCGGCGAGCCACCCCCAGCCTCCGACGAAGCTTCCCCGGCCTTCCCTTGACTCGAATCGTTGATTTTCGTGTGGTATAATTTTCTGAAAAACCCTAATATTAATTTGTGTAATTGAGTATGTTTTAGCTTTTGATAAGCTAAATTAATGGTTTGGTTATGTATATATGTGCTGCGGGAATGATTTGGATAGTTAATTGTATGGTTATGCTGGAATTTTGGAAAAATTGGATTTTTGGTCGGGTTATGCCTGAATTTTTCGGATTCGTCCGATTTAGCTATTTTAGGTAAATTGATTATACAGTATATTTTAAAATGTATCCAATTTCATATTAGAATTGTCAATTTGAGAAATTTACGCAGGTTTTATCGAAATTTGATTCCTAGGTCAAAATTCGGATGTAATGAAATTGGGTCATATAAATGAGTCGTTCCACTCAATTGATTTTATAATATCATTTGAAATGTATTTAATTTCATATCGGAAGTGTTGATTTGGAAAAATTGTGTGTAATTGATCGGAATTGAATTTTTAGGTCAAAACTCTTACGAGATTAAATTGGATTGTGTAATCGGGTTGTTTTATTCAATTGACTATATAATTTACATTATAATACATTTAATTACATTTTCGAATCGTTAATTCATATGTTCTAGCAAGAATTGATCGGATTTGCGTTCCGGACTTAAAAACCCTAATTGTGCTCAATTGTGTATTTCTTTTATTGGTTTTGAGCAATTGATTATTTGATATGTTATAAAATGTGTTTAATTGCATTTCTAAACATTCAATTTGATTAAATTAATAGAATTCAACCGAATTATATTTTTGGGCCTAAAACCCTAGATTTCAAGTGAGATTATGAAATTGGTTATTGTATAGTTGTTTTTCTAAAATTAAATTTATAGAAGTAGTTGAAATGATCCTAGTTGTATTTGAGTGGAATGCTTGGTTTGAGAGAGTAAGCAATCCGGAATTTGATTTATCGGGTTTTATCTTGTTTAACTGTATTCCTCTTTGGAAGTTACAAGTGTTGTATTTGAAATTTTAGGTTGGAGATGTTTGGAGATGTTTTTAAACTCTTGTATTTGAAAATATCAATAAAACACTTGGTCAGTAGCTACTAGCTAGCAGCATCTTTTGATTCTTTTCTACTACATTATTTTATAAATATTTTGTTTAATTTTATGTTTTTAAATTGAGCAATAGCATTATTACTTTCTTATTTGGTGTTATGATGAACAATTTTGTTATTACGTTATTCTTAAAAGCTGCATATGTTATATTTGTTGAAGTTTATCAAAAATGATTTCTATATTATGACTTTGAAGGTTAGCATTTTACATTTTTCCCTCAATTTTATTTGTTATCAAGTTGTTTTTATTTGTACATATTAATACATTACACATGTAACTTTTTGTTTTCCTTTTTACTCAACTTGGAATTTTGAAATTTAAAATTTTCCCATATATTCTTTGTTTTATAACAATGTTTTATTTTGATTAAAAAAACAAATAAAAAACCATGGTGGTGATTATTAATTATTCATAGTTTTATGTGTTATTTTTGCTGCTACCTACTGCTAGTCTGCTACCTTGTGGGTTTTTTTGCTGTTTTTAGTTCAAACTTATAATTATGTCAAATTTGGTAACTTCTAATTTTTCTTCTAAACAAGGATCTTCATCTCCTGTATCATCGCCATCTACATCAACAAGAAGCCCAAAAATGACAGATGACCCTAATATATTTGAAGTTCCCAAAGATACTTACATTAGTGATCGTGATGAAGAGAATGATTTTGAGCCGACCAATAAGCTTGATGAAGATGTTGATGAGCAGATTAATGAGGAGCAGGAGGTGAATAATGAAAATAAAAATGATGATGATGAGTGTGCAATAACGAAGAAGGCTCGCAAGAAAACTTCACATGTTTGGGAAGAGTATGAAGTGGTTATTTTAAAAGATGGGACCAAAAAGGCCCAATGCAAGCATTGTCGTAAACATCTATCAATTCTTCCTGGGGGCGTAACCCGTCAGTTTATCAGGCATTTGGAGCGATGTACTAGTCGGCCATCAAAAAAAACAAAGGGTATTGTCTCTTTCTAAGTCCACTGGTATTAGTGTTGCTCCTGTATTTAGATATGATCATGAAAGGGTGATGGAAAAGTGCGTTCATATGATACTCATGCATGAATATCCATTTAATATGATGGAACATGTAGGGTTTAATGAATTTATTTGGGCCATCTCTGATAAGTATCAGCGGATTACTCGTCATGCTGCTAAGGATGCTTGTTTTACTGTGTATGAATTTGAAAAGAAGAAGGTGAAAAATATTCTAAAAGATGCTAATAAGATTAGCATAACAACAGATCTTTGGAAATCCGATGTCCAAAAAATTCATTATATGGTTGTAACAGCCCACTTAATTGATAGTAATTGGAATCTTCAAAAGCATGTTTTGAATTTTTTTCACTTACCTCCTCCTGGTAGTGGATTAAATATATACAATGCTTTATGTGGCTGTTTGGTGGAATGGGAAATTGAAGATAAAGTGAGCACTATTACGGTGGATAATTGTAGTGCAAAGGCATTTGAAAGATCATTTTAGTTTGATGAAGAAGCTTTCTTTTGCTGGAAAAATATTTCATGTTCGATGTTGTGCTCATATTGTGAATCTGTTGGTGCAAGATGGTTATAAGGAGATCAGTAATGTTATCTCTAATATTCGCACAAGTGTGAAGTATTTGTCTGATTCTGATGCCCGTTTGATGAAATTCAGTGAGATTGCTAGATATCTAAAATTGCCTGCAAAAAAGTTGACTATTGATGTTTGCACACGTTGGAATTCTGTGCATGCTATGTTATCTGCTGCATTAGAATTTAAGGATGTGTTTCCAAGATATGCAGAGCAAGATCCATCATATAAATGGGCCCCTTCTGTTGAAGAATGGAGACAAGCTGAAATAGTATGTGAATTTTTGGAAGTTTTTAGTGAGGTAACAAATATAATTTCTGGAAGTGAGTATCCAACAACAAATCTGTATCTTCCTGAGGTATGGAGAATTAAAGCAGTATTAGATGAGAAGGCTCGTTCTGAAGAACCATTTATTCAAAGGATGGCTTTAGTCATGAAAGAAAAATTTGATAAATATTGGGGTGAGTGTAATTTATTAATGGCTATTGCAGCTGTTTTAGACCCTAGATGTAAGTTGTCTTTGGTCGAATATACATTTCCCAATATTTATAGTCATGATGAAGCTGACAGGCATATTTGGCTAGTTCGTGATACTTTACGAGTTATATTTGATGATTATGCTCGAGAGCATACACGTAACTTGGAGAAATCTTTAGTGGGATTTGAAATGGGTGAAGGGTCATCTGCTTTTAATACTGGGGCAAAGAAAGGTGCAGGTTTAGGAAGGATGGGATTTAAGCAATTCATTAGGTAATCTGGCACACAACTTCCTATAAAATCGGAGTTAGATATATACTTGGAGGAGAGTGTATTTATTTGTGATGATGATTCCGAATCTTCTTTTAGTGCCTTGGAGTGGTGGAAGGCAAACACTTTAAAGTTTCGTATCTTATCACAAATGGCACGTGATATCCTATCCATACCTATCACCACAGTTGCTTCAGAAGCTGCTTTTAGTGCTGGGTCAAGGGTCATTGATCCGTATAGAGGAGCACTATCTACTGATACGGTTGAAGTACTTCTTTGTGCAGGTGATTGGATTCGTACAAAAAAAGGGCTAAAGAAGAAGGTAATAATATTTTTATGTTTTCATTATTAATTTTTGATCTCTTGAAATTTTAGGAATTAAATTCTAATCATTCATATATATATTATTGTTGCTCTCTTAATATAAGCAGGTTGCAGATGCTCCAAACATGAAGATCATAGATCTTCCATAATATGGTATATTTTTTTTATCAGATTTAAGGTATAATATAATCAAAACTTATGGGATTGAAGTCTTTCTCAAATAACTATTATTAATCTAGTTCTCTTATTTATTCATAAAATTATCCTTGCAGATATGAAGGTTGGTGGATTTTGGTGCCATATTTTGAGATTCAGTGTAGAAGTGCTTATGAATTGTGATGGATTGGATGAGATGAAGGTTGCAAATTTGCTATAATTCTGGATATTGGAATTTAGAATTAAGGATTGAAGAATATTTTATTTTGTAAAAGCATGCAGGGTTGAATTATGATACTTGAAGGCACAATCTTTGAATATTTTGTATGAATGATTTGATACTGTACGGTCTATGGTCTTATTTTAGTATTTATAATTAAGCCAAACAGGTCTTTATTTGATATTTAATTTTTGTTGAAATTTACAGGTTTAATCGGCTAAATTTTCTAATAAACGAGCCGAACAAATCGAGCCGACCAAATCGAGCTCGAATCGAGCCGACCAAACCGAGCCGGTTTGGCTTGTTTAAAATTAAACGAACCGAGCCAAACCGAGCCACAAATCGAGCCACGAGCCGAGTCTAACGAACCGAGCCGATTTGGTTTGTTTTCAATTAACAAACCGAGTCGAATAGCTCGCGAGCTTTTTTCGAGCCGAACTCAAGCCTCAAATACTTGACTTGATTCGAGCTCGAGCCGAACTCGAGCCTTCTAAAAAATTTAACGAGCCGAATCGAGCCAGGGAAGGTTCGGCTTGATTCGGTTCATCAACAGCCCTATCCTCGACACAGGTACCGACCGGGGCGTGGATTGAAAAGTTTTCGTCCACTACTCAAATTTGTGTCTATCCTGTATTCTAAAATCTATATTACAAATGTTATTGATCATTGGCTTCAAGGAGTTTTATGACATGAAAATGTTGAAATAATAAACTCTTTGTACATTTGCAATTACAAATTTTTCAATGAAGTGATAAATCACTCTGAAACAATGGAAGCGAGAAACCTTTTTTTAGTTATCACGGGAATTAAGGGAATGACATTCACGTTAACCCATATATTTTTCAAACATTGGCATGGGATGTTAGAAGGTTTAGGTTTATTTTGCATTGTCATATTAATAATTTACAAGGTGTCACATGACTTGATCCAAAAGTTGATCTTTATATAGTCATGAAAGCATGTGGCAACTATTGGTAGTGACCCTCAAAGCTATAGCACAATTATACGGAATGTGAAAGTAAAAGTGCAAGCACAAGAATAAAAATTTAGGAAAGGAAGAAATTGAGACTTTTATTTGGTATAAAGAATGGAAGAAAATGGGACCTTGCAACTTTAATTACAAATGGTTAGCATGAAGGTTTTTTATACCTTCCATCATATTTGACCAAACATTCAACCATCAATGGTTGGCAAGCTTAGTACAATTTTCTATCTTACATCATTCAAAGTTAGAGAACGTGTATAAGTTACCACCTAATTATTAACCCTATGAGTTAATTCATATCAACGTATAGGTTGTCATACTGATAAATATCAAATCTCTTTTAATCAGAAATTTTCTAACCACTCTCATACTCTCTATTTGTACTATGCTAGTATCAACTTCTTCTCCTTTGGACTTGGGAAATAAGTCATCCCATACAAGCATTTTACCTTTGCGTTATCTTGGCTAAACTCTTTCCAAGTCCATTCTACTAACTAATCACATTAGTTAGTCTTCGGTCAATGCCTTTGGTGGACAGTCTTTGCTGATACCCTTGTTTGACAGACTTTGACTTTGGCCAACAACCCTTATTCTTCACTCTGGTCAATGGACTTTATTCAGGCCTTATATCTTAGCATCAGTTTTCAAGACACTTTACGTGTTGAGGAACCACAACAACAACAAATCAATTTGGATTTTGGAATTGATATTAGTAAATTTTGTATAAAGTTTATGTTATTTTATTTGCTACTAAAAAAAATATAATATTTGCAACAATGGATATCATGCTATTTTATATAATACTAGCTAAAAGAGAGAGAGAAAACTAATAGTTTAAAAAATGGATTTTTGGTTACATGGTTGGTCCAAGCACTCTTCTTGTAACATTCTATCATGGTCTCACAATTATAATCTTGTTATACATCTTAATTTAGTACTTGCTCTACTATTCTTTTATTTATTTGAACAAGTGGAAAAGATTTTCATAAAATTATATGCATACAAACCTTTTAAGGAGTATCATTTTGTTATTTATGCTTAAACTAACATATTTTTTATACACTGGATTGATTGAAATAGTAAGATTAATATATTGTTGGGGAGAAGTCTAAACACATTGGATCTAAACCTAATATACTTAGGGTATATAAGATTAATAGTAAAAAACATTTAAGAACATAGTTGGAAAAATATATGATATTTTATTATGTGTAGCATCAGAGATTACAAGGAGAAATCATCAATATCATATCAAATCACTATATAGAACAAGTCCCCCTCTTGGGGTTCCAATAGTAAAAGAGAAACTATAGGAGAAGGCGTGTAACAAAAATAGGGCATGTGTCACACCCCCAATTTTTACTACTAATTTTTTTTAGCAGAAGCATAATACCAAAAAAAACTAGGTGTTGCCACCATAATTAACATAAGTGTGGCTCACTTCACCATTCTTACATCAATCACAAGGAAAAATGATTAAAATGTAAACCATGATAAATATAAAATGAGAAAAGTTTCATAAATATAAATATAAGTTGAAGATTAACTTCGAGTACAATATCTAAAAATACAAACAAAAAGAATACCATGGATCAAAGAGTCCAAAAAGGTATCAGGGTAAACTACCATCTGGATAACATGATTCTATGCTCAAAATCCCTAGTACAACAAATCACTCTACCCCAGACAAAGTATCATAGGTTGTAAAATCGTCCAACGGGTCCTCATTAACCTGCACACAAATATCAGGATCATCTGCTTGTGGGAATGAGTATCTCCCATAAAAATGATGGTCAGTACGCTATGTACTAAGTAAGGTGAGAATACAATTGAATAAAGGATATATAAAATTACATACATTTACAATTGAAAGTAAGCACACATGCAAAATACATAAAATATTATAAGATAATTACTGATCTAGGCCTCATTATTAAGTGTAACAAATTCCATTATTTTAAGTTCAAGGATCCCACTATTCTTAAACTGGTAGAATGGTATAAAACATCTCTCAAGGAAAACACACATGAGCTAATATTATCGTCCAGTGGAATAGATCAAACACCTCTCATGGCAAAACAAACCCAAGGCCCTATTCTTAAACCGGTGGAAAAGTTTAAAGCACCTTTCATGGACAATACTGTAATACCCCGTATTTTTAAAATCCAGATTTATTAAGTTTAATGATTTTATTAGCGTAATTTGATGCAAACAATTAATTATCTTAATTTCGATTCGTTTTATGGATTTATCAACGATTTCGAATTCATAATTGAATGTAATTAATCATTGTCGTTGCGAACCATTCTAGACAAATTCGTTCACGACAATGATTTTATTATATTCTTATGAATTCGATTTTTAGTTAAAACATATGTATTCCCGTTCTTTCTCGTATTTTTATTTTTAATATTTTAGATTTATTTTCAATTATAACTTTATCATGTGATTACGACGTTATTTTGAAGTTATATTTCGTTGACGAAATATATTATTTAAATTATAGAATTTCTGTTTAAATAGTTATAGCTTTTTAATGATTTTATCTGTAGAAAATATTTCCGACTTTGATTTTATTCGATTCTAGAAATCGTTACTATTTTCGGGAAGTTTAAATTAAAAAAATATTTTCGGAGCTTATTTAATAATTTCTTTTGAAATTAATTTTCTTCTGTTTTATGCTTTTCAGTTTGCGGAAACCGATTTGGGAAATTATTAAAATTAGTCTCAGTTTATTAGGATTTGACTTAAATATTTTATTATATGTTTTTAAATGTTATTTCGGGGTCTTATAATGTATTTTCGTAAATAATATAAATTTTTATGTTCGTTGGTAAATTTTTCCGAAAATGTTTATGAAATTCTTTATATAGCTTTTTATTAATTTTAAGCCTTCGGATCGTTTCTAAATAAAATTTCGTTAAATAAAATTTAGATAAAATCTTCCGATAAAAATTTTAATATTTAGTATTTTACTTTTACTTGTATTTGTTAAAAAAAAGACATGTTGGGACCCCGACCCCCTCTTTCCCTTTTCTCTCTTCTCTCCCTTCTCCTCTATTTTTTTCCCGTGGCTCCCTGTTCCCCCGACTCCCTGTCCCTGTCCCGCAACCCTAACCCTAGCCAACCTCCCTCGCCTCCCTCCTTCTCCCCAGCCTCTCCCTCCTCCTTCACCGGCCACGATCGAACACCGCTGGCAACGCTGTGCAACAGCCGGCAGCAGCAGCCGAAGTAGCAGTAGAAGCAGCGGCCGAACCAACAGTAGAAGCGGCAGCACATCAGCAGAAACGCGCAGGTCGTGCCGCCGCTACCGGTCACCGTCGACACCTGCTGACCACCGACGAGCTGTCCTCGTTGCCCGACGAAGCTCCCCCGGCCTTGCTTTGCCCCGATTTGTCGGTTTTTGTGTGGTATAATTTTCTGAAAAACCCTAATATATATTTGATTAATTGAGTATGATTTAGCTTGTGATAAGCTAAATTAGCTGTTTGATTATGTATATATGTGCTGTAAGAATGATTTGGATAGGTTAATTGTATGGTTATGTTGAGATTTTGGAAAATTTGGATTTTTGGCCGGGTTATGCCCAAATTTTTCGGATTCGTTCGATTTGGCGATTTCGGGTAAATTGATTATACAATATGTTTTAAAATGTATCTACTTTCATGTTGGAACCGTCAATTTGATAAATTTATGCAGGTTTTATCGAAATTTGATTCCTAGGTCAAATTTTGGGTGTAGTGAAATTGGGTAGTACAATTGAGCCGTCCCGCTCAATTGATTTTATAATATCGTTTAAAATGTATTTAATTTTATATTGGGAGTGTTGATTTGGAAAAATTGTGCGTAATTGATCGGAATTGGATTTTTAGGTCAAAACTCCCGCGGGTTTAAATTGGATTGTGTAATTGGGTTATTTTATTTAATTGACTATATAAACTACATTAGAATATGTTTAATTACATTTCCGAATCGTCAATTTATATGTTTTGGTAAGAATTGATCGGATTTGCGTTTCGGGCTCAAAAACCCTAATTGTGCTAAATTGGATATTTCTATTATCGGTTTTGATCAATTGATTATTTGATATGTTATAAAATGTGTTTAATTGCATTTCTAAACATTCAATTTGATTAAATTTATAGAATTTTACCGAATCATATTTTCGGGCCTAAAACCCTAGATTTTAAGTGAGATTATGAAATTGGTTATTTGTATAGTTGTTTCGCTAAAATCAAATTTATAAAAGCAGTTGAAATGATCCTAGTTGTATTCTAATACCTTTAATTAGAATTAATTGATTTGAATTATCTGAGTTTATGTCGTGGACTTTAAAACCCTAATTTTGAAAATTAATCATCTGGAATTGATTTATCGGAAGATCGTTTTGTTGAAATTGATTGTCTAGATTTATCTAAAATTGGTTTAATTGTGTTTTAAAGCTATTAATTTGAGGTAATCAAAGTGATTTGGCCGATTCGTGGTTTAGGTATTAAAAACCCTAATTTCTATCTTTGGGTTTTAAATCATTTAAATTATGTTTTAACCTAATCGGTTTAGATTTGGTTATATGTAAATGGTTGGGTTACCTATTTAGTTGTAAAACCTAATAAATAAGTTATTTTCGATAAAGTAACTTATGATTGATTATTCTTTCTCGAGCTTTCCAAATTAAGTTGAAATGCCCTAAGTGATATTTGTTAATCCGTTTTGATTTAGTTTTAACCTTAAATCTTAATAAAGCTATGCTTTTAAGTTCTAAGTTTTGGACACGTTTTCTAAGAAAGATCATTTGTGTTGTTTGTGTTTATTTAATTTGAATATGTGAATTATTGATTGATAGAATAGTTTCTAATTTAGTTTTTGATTTCTATCGGATCTAGGAAAGCTTTCTCGTGGATCCACGAGCTAGTGATCTCTCTCCCTCTTATCTCGCTTAGCTAGCTTCGGGTCCAGGTAAGTCTCTAGTTACCTCTACTTATGAGTGTTTAGTAAGGATGTAGCTAAGGCCTTTGTGTGTTACGTGATTGTATGACTGGGTGCTTTATATTAATGTTACATTATGTATTGGATGCATGCCCTAACTTGTCTTATGTATAGCGCAACTTGGAGTGAGGTACATCCTATATGTGTGTTATGATGATGTGCATGCCATGTAATTGTTGTGATACTACATTGCGATATGATATGGCCCTCTTGGACATGCATGTCAAGGGCGGAATGTGATTCAATAAGACACGGATAAGACATTAATCACATAAAGCGAAAGACCGTTGAGCCGAACCCAGTCCGGTCCACCAGTTATAATAGTAGTCAGAGGCGTTCTGCCCTGTGTGTTTCTGTAACACCCCAAAATTCACTAATTTTTTTTTCTTAAAGCGGAAGCAATTAAATTAGAAATACTTAAAACCCGTGAATTCTGGAAATGTTACCGCCACACTTAGTACTAGACCAGTTCTCTCCGACCGTTCCAGTACCAAGTGCTAAGGCTAAGGAAAAGATTTACATTAAATTCAAATCAACAGTTCATAAAAAAACTCGAAAGATCATACCTTAAAATCAGAGTACGCATAAACGTTATAAACGTAATAAAATAGAAATCAGAGTGCGAAATCTAAGCGAATAAATACTCCAATACAAAGAAATAATAGCAGGAAACAAATTACATAAAGACTGAAATACGGCCACAACTCTCTCGAACTTGAGCCAAACATGCTCAACACTCAGCCCCGACTGATGTCTCGCCCACCTGCACAAACCAGAAGGGCATACTACTCGTGGGAATGAGCAGCACCCATGAAAAGGGTGATCAGTACGCTACGTATTGAGTAAGGTAACCGAGCACTAAGGCCAACACACAAGCACATAATCCATGCAGATTAATAACAAGGCATAATCCAACATAACAATATAAAGGTATATGAACAATTCAGGTAAAAGTACAAAGGCCCAATCATAGTCCAGATTAATTACTTAATTAATCTTTTATCGGAATTCGATACACATCATGTCTTTTTATCAAATCCATGCGAAAACGGAAGCCCCCACTATTATAGCCAGTGGATCGGAGGCGTATAGGGTGTCACACCCTAACCACTATTATAGCCGGTGGATCGGATACACATAGGACTACGCGTCCTAACCACTATTCCTAACCGGTGGATCGGTTGGCTCCGGCACGCATGGTGTTCCACTGTAAGTAATTAGTATCTTTTAGGCATTTTAGCAAAATTATGGTTTGCGGTTGTTGAGCTCGGGAACCCCCACTATTATAACCGGTGGATCGGTTACGCATAGGACATCATGCCCTAACCACTATTATAGCCGGTGGATCGGTCACACATAGGGTAAACACCCTAACCACTATTCCGAACCGGTGGATCGGTTGGTCCCGTCTCAACGATCTTCCACTTTAAATAATTAGTGTCTTAAGTATCTTATTCAACGGCTTTCACCCTAGACATGCATGAATCACTCCTTTAACACTTCACACATTGTAACTCATAAATTCCATCCTCATGACTCCACTTTAATCACCAAAAAACACCTGATACCGCAAAAACCCTAAGCAGTTGCACCAAACCCTAATTATCCACACGAACCCTAGCTCGGTTTCCTACGTACCCATATAATGCTCCACGCACTATTTTCCCTTCAAATGTTCAATCACCCAAACAACACTTACATTACTTTCCTCAAATCCCAAATCAGCGTTCCATACGTAAACTTTACTCTCATACAAACTTTACACATCCCATGCAATTATTAACTTCCATGCAAACCCTAATACCACCATACAACCATTAACCATTATACAAACCCAGAGTCTCATCATACAAAACCCTAAATTCAATCCACATAACTCAAAGATTCATTCATACCAAACCCCAGATTCAAACCATATAATACCCAAAGATTCATCCATACCAAACTAAGTATCCATCCTTACCAAACCCTAAGTTCAAACCATATACAACCCAAATATTCATTCACACAAAACCCTAAATTCAATCCATACCAACACAAAGATTCAAATCTTATAAAACCCAAAGATTTTTCCACATAATACAATTGATTAGATTCTCCCCTTTCATAACCACAAATTATATTCTCCCATACAAGACTATAAGTTAGATTCTCCCACATAAAATCATAAATTAGAATCTCCCAAGCAAAACCATAATTTGGATTAATTGGATTTCCCCCAAACAAATCATAAATTCAATTCTCCCATATAACATCATAAATTATATTGTCTCCCACAAAACCATAAAAACCCATAAATTAAACTTCCCCATATAAAACCATAAATTATATTCTCCATACCAAAACCTCAAAAATCATAAATCAGATTCTCACACACGAAACCCTAAAATTCTCCATTTTATTCCTTTACTCATGAATCAATGGAATACTTCGGTCAACTCACATCCCTTAATCAACTTCTTTCTCCATCCTCCTTTTTCATCCTTTCTCCCACATACAATCATATCAACGTCCTCACATGCATGTCTTACAGGGTCATACACAAATAATACACATGCCATACGAAAACATACTTCAACTCCATGTCATAGCATATACGGCATAATTAATAATCATAAACATAGAATGCATAGAATACGAGGCACACAATGCACATTAGCACATAAAAGGCCTTAGCACCCCTTACCTGAAACGACACCGGTCTTGGAGCACGTTCCTACGCATCCTTAGGGCTTTGACCAAATAATATCATACAAATAAAATAACCTTAACAAAATTTTAACTTTGCTAAAGACATAAAAATAATAGAGATATTATAACCCTTGATAATATAGGGTTAAAGATTTTACCCTAATGATAATAATGATACTAATATAATAATATCAAGGATAATAAAACTAATATCAATGAGAATATAAATAATAATAACAATAATAATAATAATAATAATAATAATAATAATAATAATAATAATAATAATAATAATAATAATAACCATAATGACAATAACAATAACATATAAGTTTTCAAATAACTAATGAATTACCATTTATTTAATATTAATAATAAAATTAATAACATATATAATAATATTAAAATAATAAAGATAATAATAATATTATTATCAATAGTTATAAGAACAATAGAAATAATAATACTCAAATAAATAAGTGCAAATGTTAATACAAAATTAGGGCCTAAGATTTTCCAGAATAAATAATAAAATGATAATAATAATTATTCTAATAATTATAATATTAATAATAATAATAAGAAGAAGAATGATAATAATCCCATAATAATTCAATTAATAACTTAAACTTCGAAACTAACAATAAAATTATTTTATTATCACTCTCCACCCTGCAAGTACAATTCAGCATAAAATTTCTCATCAAATAATAATAAAACATATTAAGAATATAAATATTAAGAATAATAATAATGGTAATTATATGCAAATAATTGAAAATAAATTAAATCAAGGCTTATAATAATATGGAAAATGGTTGAGAGGGTCTAGGGTTCAACCTTAAGCTGGTGGGGATAGGTGGCACCGGCAGTGGTTCACGGCGGCGGCGGCGGTGGCCGGAAAAATAGAAGAACATAAAAAAAAGATGGATGTTGGGAAAAAGATAGGGAGAATTGAGGTGGTATAAGAGGTGTTTATTGTTGCCCAGGAGGAGAGGGACAAAATGATGGTGGTGGTGCAGCCAAAGGTGGCGGCGCACGGCGGTGGAAGGCGGTTTAAGGCTTCGGGGTCAAAATTCCGGCGAGAACGAGCAGCCAACTTGGCACGGCTATGGAGGCCCGTGCAAGAAGAATCGAGAGGTGAAAATGATTTAGTTAGCTAGATAAAATTTCAGGGAAGAAAATGAAATGTTTCGGTGGCGCTGAGGTTGGCTGACGGTGGCGGAAGAAGCGTCTGAAGTTGGGGTGGCCGGCGCTCGGGCTTAGGGTCTCGGGGAAGAACAAACTCCAACATCTCATACAATCCAGCTATTTATAGATTGTAGATGGTATAATAGGGTTTTGGGGGTCGGCAGGAAGTTATGGGGTGCGAGAATTTGTGCAGCCGGCGGCGGAAAACGGTCGGCCAACGTTTGGGTTGATTCGACAGTTCGCGAGGTTGGGGAGAGGAAACGGGGGAGATTTAACGTCAAATAATTATGCCAATTTATTCCTGGAGTTAAGAGGAAGACAATGAGACAAGAAACGGTCGGTATTAATCACCGTAGCCGGAGAAGCCATTGACGGGGTCGAAGCTTGCGTCGCAGCGACGGAGGAGGAAGGAGGAAGAAGGAAGAAGGAAGGGAGGCGGTCGGGTCGGCCGGGAAAAGAAAAGAAAAGGGGAAGAACCGAGCCAGTTCGCGCGCGAGGAGGGTGCATTAAATGAAACGACGCGCTTCGGCAGTAACACGGACGAAACGCAGCGCTTAGTCGGGCGGAAGAAAGGCAACGGGCGCAGGCTGGGCCGTGCCGAAGAAAAGGGAGAGGAAAGGAAAACTGGGCCGCGACCTGGCCCAGTCGGAGATAAAGAAGAGGAAAAAGAAAAAGAAGAAAAAGAAAGAAAAAAGGAAGAAGAAAAAGAAAAAGGGAAAAAAGGAAAGGAAAAAAATAATTAGATTAGGGCCAATTAAATTAATCTGAATATTTAGGATATTTAAAATAATAAAATTTAAATAAAATAATATTTAAATCGCTTTTTAGGCTAAATTAGGATATTTAAAATATTTTCCATAAATTCCATTTTAATTAGCAAAACACCCTAAATTCCTCCAATTAAATTATTTATAAAATTATTATTAAATTAAAACTATTTTCTCATTCTTATTTTAAATAAATAAATTTATTTAATTAATTTCCAAAATAACATATTTAATTATCCAAAATACCAAAATTTCTCTAATAAAAATACTTACAAAATTCTTCTTAATTTTTCCAATGAATTCCCTTTTATTTTAATAAAATTAATTAATTTAAATAATTTTTCTAATAAAAATCATTTAAATATAGTTTACAAAATTAGAAATTTTCGGGGCATTTCAGTTTCGTTCCGGTCCACCGGCTATAATAGTGGTCAGAGGCGTTCTGCCCTATGTGTTTACTTCCGGTCCACCGGCTATAATAGTGGGGGTTTTTGGTTCGACAGACCCAAGTAAATAAGTTAATCCATGGAAAAATACTAAGTACTTACAGCGAAACACCATGTGAGTCGGGGCCAGTCCGGTCCACCGGTAAGAATAGTGGTCAGAGGTGTTCTGCCTTGTGTGTTTACTTCCGGTCCACCGGCTATAATAGTGGGGTTCGCGCACTCACATGGACTATTAAAGAATATGTGTGGAATGAACATATTATTAATGAGAATAAAGAATAAGTCTAATTGGACTATGGCCGGCTTTTATTATCTATATTACTACATGGTGCTTACGTGAGTATGCCACGTATTGAGTTTTAATAATATGGATTATTCCTACCTGAGGCGTATGAGCCACTTTATATTTCGGTTATACCACGCTTATATGTTTAAATAGGATGTTACATATGTTTTATATGCTACTCTAGGTGTATGGTAAGATTCATGCTGTGGGTTGTGAATATGCATGATATTGTATCAATGTGTTGTACCCGGATTTAATATGCACTTGATGATAGCTCTCCTATAAGATAGGGTAGCGGGACTTACTCAGTATTGGACCCGTACTGATACTACCTTGGTTGAATGGGTCCTGTGATGATCCACCGATGGTGGGGAGCAGACCTCTTGTGCAGGTTGATACTGTGTTGGGGTGGAAGGCTTGACCTGAGTGAGTAGGCAATCCGGATATTGATCATTCAGGATTTATTTTTGCTTAGATGTATTTTGTATTACATTCCCGTTTTGAGAAACATATTCTGGGGTTGTAATCCTAAATTGTATTCTTACTTCTGTTTGACTTACCTCTTATTAAGGATTTATGTTAAATGTCGTCTTGCGTTTTATGATACTTCGTACTAAATGTTGATCGGATTTAGCCTTAGCACTTAGTACTGGAACGGTAGGAGTGAACCGGTCTGGTACTAAGTGTGGCGGAAATGCCCCCGAGTTTACAGTTTTATCCTTTGCTTCCGCTAAACCTTTCGATTTAAACGAAATTTTTCAGTAGTAAATTTGGGGGTGTTACAAATACATTTAACATACTATTATTGTCCGGTGGAACATATCCAACACCTCAATCCCGACTCACTTAATCTTCCTCTTTAATTCATTAATATCTTTTCCATTAGTTACTTATCTCAAATCATGTCATAATTCACTTTGATTTTAGGGTACCACTATTCTTAATTCGGTGGAACATACTAATGCACCTCTTAGAACAAAAAGCTCTTGAGCCATAATTATCATCTAGTAGAATAGACCCATAAAACACATTGGCCCAACTGACATGATCTTTTACTTTAAATCATTAGTGTCATATTCATGATTTATTTGATAGGTATAAAACACAATTAAATCATTTAAAGCACAACCACATAGATTCCAAGGTCATTCTCAAGGGTTAGGATCCTTATACTTCCTTAGAAACCCTGATTCTTCATTTTAGGCATAACTTCTTCTCTATTAGTCTTTTATCTATCAAATTTAGTATCTCTTCCTCAGATATTATTACTATTAATGTACCCAAAATTTAAGGCTTAACTCTAATGTATTACTCATGAGATAATAACTCTGTCTCAAAAGTCACTATTCACAAGACTTACAAAATCATAATTTTCTAAGTACGTCATAACTTTTACTATAAGGCTCATATGACTAATAGATTCAATATAAATTCCTAAAACACAAATATTAACAACATATCCAAAATTCTTGGTTTAACTTTAACGTTTCATATATGTGATAACAACATCTCCATTTTAGGGTTTCTATTCCCAAATTAAGTCATTTTCTCATTTTATTGAAACTATGCTATTAATGAATACTCTAAACATTTCATATGATCCCCTTAGCATATTTTAAATCATATAATACATTAAAATATGATAATTTCCATATTAAATCCATATTGACCAAAATGCCTTTACATGTAACCAAAAACCCTCATTTTAGGAAAACCTTATGTGGTTTGGTATCATTATTTTCAAATCCTCTATTTATCACCATACATGTTAAATAATATTTTTCTCACTTATTATAATCTATTAAGTCCATATTATAACCACATATCACATCGATCCACTTAGAGTTTTCTATGTAAAATATTATTGTGCAAATATCACATGCTTCCCAATTTACCCATTTCTCATCATACAACATCATAATATCATATCATAGCATTACCGATAGGAATTTATAGACATAATAATTAACATGATATTACACATAGTCAAACATATCGCTTAGCATATAAACCCTAGACTAAGACTAGTATCCTTATTGAGTAAGGCTCTGGCTTTTATGCACGTATCCTATTCCACCTCCTCTTGAACTTTTGGTAAATCACATAAGATATAATTAAAAAAATACCATTAGGATTTAATGATTTAACTATAAAAAGGAAATAAAGATTTAAAGCATTAGAGAAAAAGAAACCAAAATAATGCTCAAACATGTGGTCGGTATAATTCTACGTGACAAAGGAGGGAGGAACGGTTAAAGGTGTCGGTGCTTGGGGATAGAAATGGAAAAAATGGTAGAAGGTAGTGGTGGGGATCAGTGGATTTTGGTGCACAAGGGGGTGGAATTGTGGAGGAGGCCAAATATGGGGGTGTGCTTCTGTGGTGGAGGTCAAAGGGAAGTTAGGGTGCTTGGTAGAAGTGGTCGAAGGGTGGGTGTTGGTTTTGACCCAATGGAGGGGGTGGGGAACGTCAACTTTATCCAGTGGTAGAAGGGTAGGAACGATAAAGTTTACTATAGCTAGGGGCTAGTTTTAGTTGGGTTTGCTGCAACTAAGGGGGAGGATAAAAATATAGGGTTGCGGTGAAGATGACTAATGGTGGAGTGTGTGTTGTGGTAAGTTTGGATGGTGCTATGGGTTAGGGAATGATGAAGAATGTCGATGTTAGGGGTGAGGGAATGGCAAAGGCTGCAGGTGGGGTGTTAGTAGGTTGTTTTGGCGATGACGAGGAGAATGGAAAGGAGGAGAGTAAGGCTTTGATGGTAGTGTAAATTTTTTTTATAGAAAATAGAGGGAGAAGGACGGTTTTTGGGGACATTAATGTGTTGTATACATATGCAAATGCCCTCTGGGTGAAGGGGACATATGAGGCATAATTAGGCATAAGTTACAACAATCAAATCACGCAAGGAGTAGAAGGAGTGGGAGTTTACGTAAGAGTAGGCATGACATGGTAGAGGTATGGCCGGGATTAATGAACGCAAGAAGAAAAAGGAAGCATGAGAAGGGAAAAAAACCAGTTGGAGGGAAAAATAAAAAGGAAAAAGAGGAAAATAATAAGTTTAGGTTTAGAATTAGAATTAGGTTAAGATGATTTTAGGTTACGGTATTGGTATAATTTATTTAACAACTTTTTAAGATTAGGATTAGGTTAAAGTATTAAGAATATAGAATAGATATTAGGATAAGGCAAAATCTTAATTTCCTAACATTAGAATTAGATTATGATATTAATCACTTGATATTAGATTTAGCTAAAATTCAAGGGTAGTATAGCGTAATCGTAACCTATTTATAGTTGTATGGAACAAAATAAATGACTTTGAGAAGGCACAAGAACATAGGAAAAGCAACAATCTATGTTAGGAAACAATCCCCGTGGTTTTTTTTTCCTTTTTCCTCTTGAGTTTCATCCTCTCTTTTTTTTTTTGAAAAATAAAAGCATGGTAAAAACTACATGAATTGTGTAGAAAAACATGACCCTCTCGTGTACTCCCTTGATTTTTTTGTTTTACTCCAAACTTCTACATAACACTCTGTGCTAAAATACACCAAATAAAAATAACAAGCTCACAATTATCCACCTTGATATAGCATTTGCATCAACTAGAACTAGGAACGCACAAGATCATCAGAAAATCCCATGCACAAAAGGACCTCATGGCATATGAAAATGATTCAAGTTTGATCCTTGCTAAAATTAGACACAAGTAATAACTCCATTAGCAACACATTGAATTTTCCTTAGTAGCTACTCCTTATTGCACCCTAGTATCATGAACTAACACTAAAAGCCAAGTATCATCAACACAAGCACCAGTCACAACCATGCACATTGCCTTAGAACCTCCAAGGCACAACACAATCACACCAATGGACCTCTAATCATTAAGATCACTAAAAAAAATTAGAGTATTCCATACAAGCTAATTATTTACACACCAAGTACCTTAGAATCCACTCCACACCTAGCCATTGTGACTCTATAGAATTTACCATATACCTGCTCACAACACTTATAGCTTGAGTAATATTAGGTTTGATACCAACCATAGCATACATGAATCATCCTATGGCTCTAAAGATGTAACTATAACTATGCAAACCACTTTAATAGCTTTAAACTTGGGTGTATCTAAAGTCTCTAGCTTGATCACTTGAGGCATGTCTTTTGCTGTAGCAAGCATATCATAAGCACACAATAAAATATTGGCTAGTGAAACATCATATAATAATGCTTGAGTCCTCTAAAGAGGTTATATCTCACCATTCCACAAGGTATAATCACTATGAATAATAATCTATGAGTTTAACACTGACCCTAGAGCACTAGATTACTATCACAAAATTCAAAGCATAATCTACTCACTATTTAAAGAAATCACCAACAAGAGCCTCTACAAGTCTTCATGCTCTACCTGAAGCAACACCCCTTTACTCTACATACAACCCATACTTCTCAAAAGAATCTATACCATCCAAATCAACAACAACTTCCACCTTGTCTGAAGCACTCTGCATATCCCTACTCTCCACTTTATTAGATAATTAATTATTGTAATTTACAGTCTTCAAAGGATATTCAGAGATACATCAATTAATTTCATAAAAATACACCTATAAACCTATTTTAAGTTATATAGGAGAGAAATTATTTGTTGTGGTCCACAAATATAGTAAATTAGTACTAGCAAGTCTCAATGTATCTAGGTCACCTAACCTAGACTGTTCTTCCTTAGTCATACCTCCAACACTCTCATGTCCTAGTTGCATATGCATATGACCAAAGAATCTAATTCAAAAGTCCTCGATGTTATATTAACTTCAACATAAATAGTAGTACCAACAATCTTATATAATGACCCAACCCACTTGCCTACAATCGTCATCGGTTCCCATTTAGCAACCTTTAGTGTGTCATTCTCAATAACATATCTATAGCCTTTTTATTCCAAGGAACTTAGAAATTTCAAACTCTTGGTAATCTTACAAACATGAAGAACATTAGATAGTGTTAGAGCCATACCATACCATTATGCATCATCATCCCCACAACGTCAATCCTAAAAACTGTGCACAAAGTACAGTTATCTAAGGCAACAACTCCACCTCAAATTATGTTGTATGCTTGGAACCAACTTATACTAAGACTAACATCGTAAATGCACCTAGAATTAAGAGTTCACCTATCAATCAATATGGTTTATTTATCTATGGTAGTCACTTCATTCATATCACTATTACCTTCAACTATAACAACATCATCCTTCTCATCAAATGTATCAGTAATCTTATTTGGAAGTTTTTATATTAGGTTAGTACTTCCTAATATGATCATCTTCATAATATTCCTGACAGATAATATTTGTTAATTAATTTTTCTCTAATCTAGACTTTGTGTCATCAAGCCCCCTTGTAACAATACCTTAAACATGTGATTTAAGTTATTTCTCACCAATAAATTGATTCTCAATAAATTCACCTTATCGTAAGGTAGATTTAATTTCATGAAGACCATATTCATTATTATAGCACAAAAATAGTCTCTCTAAAGTTCTTATATTCAAGAGGTAAAGAGCACAAAAATTTAATATCCTCCTTATGATCCAATTTAACATATATGTTTCATGAAACCATAACACCATATTCAAATTCATCAATATGATATTTAATTTATTTTCCCCCTTCTAGCTTTAATTCATACAATATGCACTTCAACAATAAACTATTTATGATAGAATTATATATGCAAAGAGATTCCAAATTGAGCTACACGACAAGCACAATTGTCTCGTTTGCAAACTCTTAAAAGATCTTATTAAACATATAAAAAAATTGTAAATCTCATCAATCATCATTACAGACCTTTTAAATTTTTTTGATAATACCTTCTCCAATCTATTTTGAATCAGAATCACCCTTATATTTAACTTCCATAAGTTAAAAGTTCATGGATTGGTCAAATTTTTCTATATCAAACCTTGCAGATGATATCTTATAGAAAATCACACACGAATTTGTGCTTTGATACTAGTTTGTTGGGTATTTAGCAGTATGAACACACAAGACCTAAATCTAATAACCTTAGTGTTTGCAAGATTTAATAGTGAATAACACTCAAGAATACAATTAAAAAAAGCATATGATATTTATTATGTGTTAAATCAAATATTAAAATGAGAGTTCACCAATAATATTCACAAATTACTCAACAGAATAAGTTATCTCTCTTAAGGTTCTAGGAGAATAAGAGAAACTATGAGAGAAATCATGTGCTAAAAATATGGTACGATCGTAACCTATTTATAGTTGTACATAATAAAATAAAAAACTTTACACCAATGTAAGAACATGGGGAAAACACATTTTGTGTTATAAAACATGGGACCCCTTGTTTTCCTCTCTACTCTAGGCTTTTTCCCTATTCTGCAAAAATACACAATAGAAACAACACAACTTGTGTTAGAAAGCATAATTGACTCGTGTTTTGCCCTATAACCTCTATTTCACTCCAAACTTCTACACATAATACTCCATGCTAAAACACACCAAATGTAAATCACAATCTCACATATACTTTCATTCTAAATCATATATCACCTTGTTTCAACTTTAGTAACACTAATTATCAAATACTCTACATTTACCAAGCATCTACCAAATATGATTATGTCACTAATTCTTCATAAATGCAATGCATAGATTATCATTATTTATCATAATAAGATCATCAAAAGAATTTATCAATGTAGTTGAAAACTATATAATACAATCATTAAATATATTTTTTTAAATAGATAATAACCAAAGAATATATGGAAATGTATATATAATGGTATGGATGTTGGAATAGGGAAATGATACATGCCTATATCTTAACCATCATCATTAAAACCAAAATTGTCAATCCCTTTCAATTTATAACACACAAAACTACAAAATATAGTTTCCCATGAGTGAAAATAGGTTTCTTCAAGATAAGCCCAACATTAGACAATGTTTTAACATGGATCATATCAAATGGCATTGCATATGAGAAATTTATAGAAAACCCTCAACTACTAAAGTTAAAAGGAAAACTAGAATCAAATGGCATTACTAACAATCTCATAACCAACTTGTCTAACTTACATGATTCCCATTGATAACTTTATCTTCAAGAACATGCCAGTCAAGGTTTTTCAAAACAAACCAAGCCTTATTACACAATTTAAGAGACTAATCTATATTTCTTAATAACATTTTAGGTGTCATAATAATTTAAGGACATCAATAGGTACCCCAAAACACTAAATTCCATTAAGGAACCCTTGTGTGTGTAATTCTTAGAAGGAATTGTCATTTGACTCTAATATATATGGCATATCTGAGGTAAAATATGTAATCTTCACAATGTTATGTGATAGTATATTATTATTGACCACATAAGCTATGCAAAAGTAGGTTCTAGAATTGATCTTCCTTGTAAGTAATGAGAATGATTATAGTGATTGCTAAAAGAAGGATATGTGCTGTCAACAATTGTTTGTATTGGATCACCAAACCATTTGAGTAATATATCATTGGGATCTCAATTGTTGCATGGCGCTCATTTGTTCCACCAAAATAACTATCACCTATATTGGAAATGTAATATAAGAAATGTCTCAGATCATAGAGTTTTTCACTTGATGTAACATTATACATTCACATGTTCTTACTTAACTTTAACACTTTATGATCTCTCTATAGGTAAGATGAGTTAATTATTTCTAGCAGAATGTCTTGTCTATTTCACTTTGTAATATCATGGAATATTTATCTAAAAATTCCATCAAACACAACCATTTTCCAAAAATGGATTATTATATTTCAATGGGTTGTTAAATCTCAACATATCTAGCATCGTTTTATCTAAATATTCAAAACAATATTTGTTAGGTGTAGGCACTTCATCCCAAATGATATATTTGCACCTAACAATTAGTTCATCAAGAGATGTACCTTGTTTGATGTTGCATGTTGAGTATTCATTTGGATGGAATAGGCTCACATATTGGGAATGCGTTGTTTTTGCACCAAGTAGAAGTGAAATTATCCCAATGTAAACGACATTGAGGAAAATTTCTCCTTCGAACCTTAAAGCTAGAGATAGTGTTCTCTGTTTAATTATTTTACTAGTCCTACTGTAGCCATAAACAAAGAAGAAAAAATCATTGAGTTTGAGTGAATGTCAAACATAATTGTTTCATAAAAAATAATTTGATCATCATTCATCCTATATAGAAGAGTATCATGCTCCTCAAACAAAGCAATTCTATCATACTATGCTCCACTAGCAATAGATTTTCACTTTAATGCCTATCAAATGTACATCTAACGCAAAAACAAATGTCAATAAAACAACAACATAATACCATAAACTAATAAATAATGATAAAGGTATGACTAAACATATGAACTTAGAATTCATTACCTCTATCTTGTTACATCAAACACTACTTACAGAAAATGGGAAAAAAGTGTATTTAAAGGCATCAACATTGGGTTTGATCTTGTAAAGACATAAATATTTTTACTTTATTCCTATTAAGGTATAAATATTTTACAAATAAAATTTAAGGTAAAATTGTTTGGATTTGTTCCCATTAAGGTATAAACAAAAATTACCTAAAATTTAAAGTTTCTAAAACATTGTGCCTTAATGGGAACAAATTATAAACATATATGCCTTTATGGGAAGCTCAAAAAGGTTAATGCCTTTATGGGAAAAATCCAAAACATTCATGCCTTTAAATATACCTTTGTCTATACAGAACGTTATCTAATATATAAGACCAACATGTGTGCCACACAGTTCCTGGTTGATTAAGTGAACTTGAGAGCAACGAAGAGGAAAAAATATTCCTTAAAGAATTTGGTGTTTCCCATTGCCTTGCCATGATGTGTGATACTCCACTTTTCTTATTGTCTTAGTAGGTCACTTACCTTTATTTTGATGAAAACAAACCTAATTAAGGGTTTAACAAATTTGATTAATGTATCTTTACTACAAACCTTCACATGTAGTGGACACACTCAATCAGATCATTAGAATGTTTTAATGTAAAAGAGCAATGAAGTTTCAAGCACTAAGGGATGAATCTTATGCAACACCTTCAAGACTTTATGCATGTGGAAGAATTTGTCAAGTCTTTGATGGATAACATTTATGCATGTTTGATCCATGAGCACTTATGATATCTATTGAAATATTGCTTATAAACCTTCCAAATTTTCCTATCTTTAAGCCTCCGTTTGGATCGAGGTGAGGGTAAACATTAAAAATTAACCTAGGTGAAGGGAACGGAGGTGAATATTTTAAAATGTTGTTTGGATGATATTAACCTAACTTGGGTGAATGTTTTAAAAATTCCGTTTAAATTAAGGTAAATAAAGATTAAAAAAATAAAATAAATGATATTTATATTCTTGTATTAAACAAATAAGTCCTATTGAGGGGTATTTTGGTCCTATTAAGTCAAAAATTTACTTATTCTTTCACCTTCACCTCGATTACCCCCGAAATCGAAGGTTAATAAAAATGAGGTTAATCGAGGTGAATGGAGGTAAAACTTTAACCTCGATTCACCTAGGTAAAATTATTAACCAGATATCCAAACGGGGTGAATCAATTGATTCACCTCCATTAACCTCTATTCACCCCAATCCAAACACTGCATAAAGGCATTTAAGTTGATTTCATTTGCAAATAGATTTGCTAAGTGGAGGATTTGGTATTAATTTTTATACTAGTTAACTAATTTTAGAACAAACCACTATACTAATTTCAAAACAAACCTAGGATTTACATGGTGTTGAGCATCAAAGAACCAACAAACTAGTTCTTTGGAATACCAGCCAACTAGTACTATAATACCATATTTGTAGAAACTCTAATTTAGATATTTTAACTATAAAATAGATAATTATGTATAAATAACTATAAAAATTATTTTAGGGTTGGATGTTCTATTATTATGTGTAATTATTATTTTGTATTAATAATATAGACTAGTAGATTAAAATTTTAACAGATTTAAATTGGGTAGATTTTTTATATTTATTAATCTCTTAATTTTATATTTTTATTATCTATTTATCTATTTATATATATATATATTTATTTATTTATTTATTTGGTCATTATTATTATTGTTGTTGTTGTTGTCATTAATATAATTATATAATATTAAACCTAATCCCTCCCGTTCTTTTTTTAATTTTTCTTTTCTTTTCTCCTTTCCAACTAGTTGCTTCTCAACCAAACAACACCTATACTTTTCTTATTTTTCCGCTTATTATCCCCTTGCAATGTGACTCTACTAAACAAGTATCTATCCACCCTACACATTGTCGCCTAACTTCACCTAGCAATGTATCTTCAACTTTCCCTTTCCTACACATACTATCGCTTCCTATTTCGCCTAATTTCTTTCTTTTCTTTTGCACTAAGCTGCCCCTACACTACATTGTTCCATCGCTCTAAACTAGCCCTGGGTGCTTGGTTTCTTTATCTTTACACCATCATGTTATGGAATGCAGAATGGATCAAACAAAGATTAGATCTGAATTGTCACACGATTAACAAATAATTGACAACTGAAACTAAAATTAAATCAATTGAGAGTGTATAAAGTAAATCAAGGACATAAAGATTTATGTTGTTCGGTCAAATTGACCTATTTCCATAGCTAAGGAGATATGGATCAGTATATTAATCAATCAAGGGATTACAAAATCAAATATGATTATAATGGATTTTCAATCTCTAAATTGATCAAATCAAATAGATAATTGATGAAGTGAGTGGATCTCTCAAAGCTCTAAAACTTCTCTTTCAAACTCTCTCTATTATTTAAGACTGAAGATAACAAAAAGATATCAAAAGACACATGGAAACATGATTAAAAATGATATTGGGGTCAAGTGACATGGTTGTGCCAAGTCTACATAGCCTGGTTGTGCAACTTTCTTCCTCTCTGCAAAACAATCACAAACTTTTATGGTTGTGCAACTTTTCTTCTCTCGACGGCGTACACTTGCACGGTTGTTCCAATCTTACACGGGTTGGTTGTGCAAGCTCTTTCCAAGCATATTTTGCCTCCAAACTTGATATGTACACTCCACGCATCAAATGCACTTGATTCAAGGCAACATACACAACAATCTCCACCTTTGACTTGAATCAAAATCCCCCAAACCAAATCCATAATACTTTCATCTCTTCTCTCCAATAAGATCACAAAGCTCATCTTCCAACAAGACCCACCAAGTTCACACAAAATGCAAACGCAAACAACAACAATGACTTTTTAAACATATCAGCCCAATTCTTAGCTATTTCAATCTTCTCTAATAACACTTCATCCTTAGCTACTACACCATGGATGAAATGAAACTTCACATCAATGTGCTTAGTTATCTTGTGATAAGCTTTCTAATTACGTGCTAAATGAATTGCACACTGATTATCACAATACACAATAATATTTCCTGAATCATCAATGGATGAGTGTTCACAGACTAACCCGCTAAGCCACTTAACTTCCTTGAAAGCCTTTATAAGATCCATGTATTCTGCCTTTATGGTTGACAATGCTACCACATCTTGAAAACAAGCTTTCCAAATAATAGTCATTCCATCAAAACAGAAAATATAACCTGAAGTTGGCTTCCTACTATCAAAGTCTTCAGTAAAATCAGAATCACAGTAACCAACAAGCCTAACATATGTCCTCCCAAACTCTAAGCAAGCACCAAATGTACCTCGTAGATACCTAAGTATCCATTTTACAACATTACAATGTCTCCTTTCTGGATAAGACCTATATTTGCTAACAAAACTAATTGATTGAGAAATATCTGGTTGAGCACAAACCATAGTATACATGATGCTACCTACTACACTTGTATAAGGAACTCTCACCAAGTATTGTTCCTCCTCAATGGTCTTTGGTGACGAGTTAGTTGAAATGTTGAAATGAGTAGCTAAGGGAGTAGACACAGGCTTTGCATCTTGCATAGTAAAACACACTAATACCTTTTTAATGTACCACTTCTGACTAAGATATAACTTCCCAAAAGGCCTATCTCTATGTACCTCTATACCAAGGATCTTCTTTAAAATGTTGAGTTCCTTCATTCCAAACTCACTGTTCAACAATGTCTTCAACTTCTAAATCTCTGACTTATTCTGATATGTAATGAGCATGTCATCAAAATATAGCAACAAAAAGATGCAAGAACCATCAGATATTTTTTTTGGAAATAAACACAACTATCATGGTTAATACGAACACACTTATGAGTAACCATGAATGAATCAAATATACCACTATTGAGGAGAATATTTTAACCTATCTAAGGACTTCTTCAATAGACATACCTTGTTTTCCTTCCCTTCGACTATAAACCCCTTGAGTTGTTACATGTAAATGTCTTCTTCAAGTTCCCCATAAAGGAACGCCGTCTTGACATTAAGCTATTCTAGCTCCAAATCATCATGAGCCACCATAGCTAGTAGAAAATAGATAGAAGTTTTCTTTACAAGAGGAGAAAATACTTCATGAAAATCAATACCTTCAACTTGACAGAACCCCTAGGAAAAAACTCTAGCCTTATAGTAAGGATCAATAGAGCCTTGAGAGCCCTCTTTCTTCTTGAACACCCATTTGCACCCAACAACATTCTTTCTTAAAGGTGCATCAACCAAAACCCAAGTATTGTTGAGGTATAAGGAATCCATCTCTTGTGGCATTGTAATCATCCACCTATCAAAATCTAGAGATGAAATAGCTTCATTATAAGAAACAGGATCATCAACACCCTGCACTTGACTAGCAACAAACAAAGCATATGAAACATATTCAATATCATCAAATCTCTAAGGTGGTATGATCCATCTTCTTGGTTGATGTCTACCAATAGAATGTGGAACTGGATGAGATTGAGCCTGTGGAACATCAAATCTCTCTACTAGAGATGGTGATCTAGAAACAACTAGATCAACTGAAACATGTTACACCTCTTTCTTATCACCCTACAATGAACTTGAATCATTTTGAACAACAACCTACCTTTTAGGAGTTAGCATAGTAAATTCATCAAACTTTACAACTCTCAATATAACAACTTTCTTATATTCAGGATCCCAAAGCCAATATCCCTTAACATCCATGCCATAACCCAAGAAAACACACTTATTGGCCTTATGATCTAACTTCCCTTGATTCACATACATGTAGGAAGGAAAACCAAAAACTCTCAAAATTGAATAATCCGAAAGTTTTCCATGTCATAAATTTTCATGAGTCTTTAAATTAAGGGATGAATGTGGAGATTGATTCACCAAAACACGTGCATTAGACATAGTCTCTTCCCAAAAAATCTTCCTCAAACCAGTATTTGATAGCTTGCACCGAGCTCTCTCAACAACATTTTTATTGATACACTCAGCAACACCATTTTATTGTGGCGTACCGATATAAGTGTAGTGATGAACAATGTCATTCTTCTTACAAAACTCACTAAACACCTTCTCAAAAAACTCCAAACCATTGTAAGTTCGAAGAAATTTAATCAAACGATCAGCAGGTTTCTCAATCATAACCTTTCAATCAACAAATGCATTAAATACATCATTTTTATGCTTGAGAAAATAGACCCAAACTTTCCTGGAATAATCATCTATAAATTTCAGCATGTACCTAGCGCCATTATGAGAAGCAACTGATGAAGGAAACAACAAGTCAAAATAAACATATTTAAGCGGTCCTTTGCTACTATGAGTTCTATTGAACCTCTTGTGTTTTCCATAAACACAATGCTCACAAAATACTAATTGCTCACCTTTTATCCACATAAGAGTCCTCTTTTACTCAAAGACACCATAACTTTCTCTCCCATATGACCAAGTCTCATATGCTACAATCTAGTGATATCTGAGTTAGATAATGATAAACATAATGACACAGTTGCAGATCCTCTCACTGTACTGCCCTGTAAAACATATAAACTACCAACTTTCTTACCCCTCATAAGGACCAAAGTGACACGACTAATAGCCATAGCTCCACCTGTAGCTGAAAACTTGCACCGGATATCATCAAGAGTGCCCAAAGAGATAAGATTCTTCTTGAGATCAGGAACATGTCAAACACTCAATAAAGTTCTAATCACTCCATCATACATATTGATTCTAATAGTACCAATGCTAACGACCTTACATATAACATTATTTCTCATCAACATTTTCCCACCATCAATAGAATCGTAGGTAGAAAAGAAATCATGGTGAGGATACATATGGTATGAGGAACCGTAATCCATAATCCAATCAGTCCTATCATCAATCCTATTGGTAGTAGCAATCAATACATCAGGATCACCATTATCATCCACAAAACTAGCTTCAGTAGGATTTTTGTTATTATCGTGATCTAAATTATGTTGGTTCTTATTCTTAAACTTTTAATATTTAGATTTTATGTGTCGCTTCTTATGATAGTAATTAAAAAACTTATTTTTGTTCAATCAAGACTTAGATCTACCCTTCTACTTACCCCACCTAAACCAGAACCAAAACCTTTTTCCATGGTTCTACCACGCACTATTAAACCATCACTAAGAGAATCAAGAGACTTTGATGTTAACAGCGTATCAATCAAGTCTATTTACACTAAGGAATCTCTAACATCATCAAGAGTCAAATCATCCAACCATCTAAAATGGTTTCCTGGAAGTACAGATGATGGTAAAGAACATAGGAGAATAATAACAAGATCCTCGGAATTCACATACTCATCAATACTCTATAAATCCATGATAATTGATAAAAAAAACTCATCCAAATGAGGTTTTAAAGGATTACCTTCCTGAAGACGAAGATCATGTAATCAACTCTTCAATAGTAGTTAATTTGTAACATTCTTCATCATGTACAATGACTCTATTTTTATCTAAAGACCTACAACAATCATCTTCTTAGAAAATTCACGGAGAACTTTAATCAACAAGCATAACAAGATCACTAACATAGACTTCAAATCAATTTTTTCTCATTATTCATCTGACATTATCGTTGGCTCATTCACCTTTCCATCCAACATATTATGTAAACTACACTAAACCAAATTTGTCTGCATTTTCAATTTCCACAAACCAAAATTAACTCACCTATTGAATTTCTCAATATCAAATTTGGTTACCATCACAAAATTAGAATAAAAACATATACTAATTAACCCTCTCTGATACCACTTATTTTGAAACACAGAACAAATCAAATAATGATTGGATATGAATCATCACATGATTAGAAAATAATTGACAACCAAAACTGAAATTAAATCAGTTGAGAAAGTATAAAGCAAATCGATGACACAAAGATTTACATGGTTCGGTCAAATCGACCTATGTCCACGATCGAGGAGGGATAGATCGGTATATTAATCAATCATGGGATTACGAAATCATAGATGATTACAATGGATTCTCAATCTCTGAATTATTAAAACCAAATGGATAATTGATTATGTGACTGTATCTCTCAAAATCCTAAAATTTCTCTCTATGGGTTAAGAATGAAGATAACCAAAAGGTATATCAAAAGACATGAGGAAATATGATTAAAAATGATATTGGAGTCACGTAACATGACCTGATCATGCAACTTTCTTCCTCTTGGCAAAAAAATTACAAACTTACACGATTGTGCCAATGTTCCATAGTCGTGCAACTTTCTTTCTCTTAAAAAAAGGAGTGCACACTTACACGACTTTTCCAATGTTGTACCAAGTGGTCATGTAAGCCCTTTCCAAGCACATTTTACCTCCAAAATTGATATTCACACTCCACACATCAAATGCACTTGATTTAAGGTAACATACACAACAATCCACCTCTCCCCCTTGTTCATTTTAATAGTTTCTCTCACTAGCCTTGTTTCATTTCTACATTGAGCCAACTCAGCCTATCACATAGGTTTTCTTTCTTCTTACACAATTTCCTCATGCCCCTGCCTCTTCTCTTTCATTTCTAGTTGTCTTCAACCCTGCCTTCCTTACTCCTCTTGTTTTTTTGACCTTCATTCCCTAACCAATCCAACCTTCTTTGTGTCATGTAACTCTTGGTATTGTTGTCCAAGTGTAAGCCTCGCCATTAAGCTTCATCACCAACCTACCTCATCACATTTTCCTATATTTTATCTTGCCAACACCACCATGATTGAGCTTCATTGCACCTCAACTAGATCCCCAACCCCTTATTGAGCAATTTCCAACATGCAACACCTATAACAGCCCGATTTTTACTACCGAAATTTTTTATTTTACAATGGAAGCATATAAGTAAAATAATAGAGGTTACCGCCGTAATTAGCATAAGTCTGGTTTTCTCAACCATCCTTACATCAATCACAAGGCTAAAATCAATCATAGTAAAATAAGAAAATTATAAATGGAAGAAATATTTATAATATAATATGAGTTTGGAGGTTAAATCTGAATTATAATAAACAAAATACAAAATAAAGGATACCATGGATCAAGAGTCTAAAACGGTATCTAGGTAAATAGATCAACCGGATAATGTTACTCTTCATCCAAACACCCATTATAAATAATGGATCACTCATCCCCATATAGTGCATCATAGGAAACATAGTCATCTAAAGGATCTTCTAAGACCTGCACATAAGAATAAGGGTTTCTTGCTCGTGGGAATGAGTAGCATCTATAAAAAGGGAGGTCGGTATACTACATACTGAGAAAGGAAACAATACTAATGAAACAGAGATACAAATAACACATGCATTCACAACTGATGATAAGTACACATTCAAACCAATGAAACATCTCATAAGATAAATACCGATATTTGCCTATTTATTTAGATATAAACATTTTCATTATTTTATATACGTTGAGTATAGGAGCCCCACTATTCTTAAATAGGTGGAACGGTCTGAAGCACCTTCTTAGGGACAACACACTTGAGCCACTATTATCATTCGGTGGAACAGACCTGAAAACATCACCTTCTCGGGGCAAAACATTTCTGAGCCACTATTATCTCTAATGGAACGGATATACAAACAACACCTTGGTCCTGACTCGCGTATTCTTCCACTTAAAATCATTAGTGTATTATCCATAGGTTATAGTGTTATATTTTCATTCACGATGAGAAGGGGTCCCACTATTCTTAATCCGGTGGAATAGACTGAAACACCTTCTTGAGGTAAAATGCTCCCAAGACACTATTATCTCCAATGGAACGGATATAAATACATCACCTTAGCCCTACTCACATGCTCTTTCACTTTAAATAATTTATCTTTTTCATGATTGATTCACATGCATTGAAAACATTGAGGCAGATAAACACATCACTCCAGTCAAGATCCTTAATTTCTTCAAACTCTAATTTCACACTCCTAGCATCATTCTCTCATACTGATCATTCAACCACCAATTAAAATATATCATTCTCAAGTATCATTATTATTATCATACCCATAATTTAGGATCTAAATCCCACGTCATACACATATAGTAATAATCTTATCCTAATATACTATTCACAAAATTATTGCAAACCCCAAACTACACATGTAGTCATAATTCTTCCTATAAGACTCATATGATTACCAAATTCAATATACATCCTCATAAGGCCAACATTGAAAACATATCCATAATTCGGATAACCCTTGGGGTTTTACATCTAGAATATTCAAAATATCATTTTAGGTTATTATAACCTAATTAGATCATTATCTCATTTTGAAGGACCTAAGACAAACAATACTCCTTCCTAAAACATTTCTCAGAATATCATTGTCTTATTTTAATCCACCTAACACATTACAATACCAAAATTTTCCTATTATCTCATAATGACCAAAATAACCTTAAGGATACTCAACGGCCTTTATTTTATAGAATATTGCACCTTCCACAATCATTATTTTTTTCAAATCCACCATTTATCATCAAACCTCGTAGATATTCTTATGTCCACTTATTATAGCTTATTTGGCCAATCTTGCATACCATAAAATATATTTCCCACAAATATGTCATTAACATAACAAAATCATATCCATACCACTTACCCATTCTTACTTTCTTTCAAAACATATATTACAATTAATCACAGCATATCATCAACAACATACATTAAATCATATAGCAATAATATCATGAAAATTCATATAACCATACAAGCAAGTAATAAAAAAACCCTAAAACATCATTTAGTATTCTTACCAACTAGCACACCGGGCTTTAAGCACATAAATCCTAGACCTCCTCCTCCGAGATGACCAGAATATCACCTACGAAAAATGACATAATACATGATTAGGGTCAAAGAATATAACCGATGGAGAAATTAAGGTAAATAGGGTAAAAATGAAAATAACCATAGTTAAATGGAAGCTTATGGTGTGTAGATGTGTGGTGAAACATATGGTGGAGCTATGGTGAAAATTTGGTGCACGACCGAAATGGGCAGCTACATGGGTGTGTTGCAGGCAGTGCACACCTCAAGTAAAGAGTTATAATCATGCATGGACAGGCTATATGAAGTGGCACGACCGTGATCGATCACTAAGTAGAAGAGATTTAAGTCGAACAGATATGCATGAGTGTGCAACAGTCTATACGAGGGTGCACGAGCAGGCTGTGTTGGGTTGTACTGGTGTGCGGTAAGGAATTTTATTGTTGCACGATGCTTGAGGCCGTTTATTTTATAAAAATGCAATAGATGCAAGGGAAAGAGAGGGAAAATAATGGTGGTTAGTAGTGATGGCCATTGACGGTGAAGGGAAAGGATGGGGTGACCTTGGTGGTTGGTCCACCAATCAATGGGTGGTACGTGGCAGCACATTGTGGTGATGGTGGTGGAAATGGTGGCTCGCTAAGAAAAACATAGCAGAGAAGAGGAAGAAAATAAGAAGGAAGAAGAAGAATGGGAGCTCATGTAACTGTTTTGGGTAGGGTTTAGGCAATAAATAGCAAAAAAAAAATGTGGAAGAAGGAGAGTGTGTAGTGTGTGAATATATATATGGGCATCTACATACGAATGGGTGAAAGAAAAAGAAGGGGAGGTATGCGACAGGCAATGAGGGTCGGGCAACACGAGGGATGTCAAAGAGGTGATGGTTGTGTGTGTTGGTGACATTGTTGATGGTGTAGGCAGAAGATGGTGATGGTGTGTGAGTGTACGTTGCATGAGAATAAAAAAAGAAATGTTAGGGGAGGTGATGATATACAGATCGGTAGCTCGAGAAGGAGAAAAGGGTGAGGGATGATGGATAATGGTGATGGTGATTATAGTAATTGTAGTGGTGTGATGGGAGGTGCAAGTTGTAGTTTGAAAGTTGCACAAGAGTTTATCAAAATTTAGGACACAAGGATCAAAGCGGAAATGAGAAAGAAAAGGAAAAAAAAAAAAGAGAAAAGGTTGGGGATTATTGTTAGATAATTTTGGATTAGCTAAAATAGGTAGAATTAGTGATAAATTTTAGCAAATTTAAAGATCGGGTTACAAAATATGGTTTATTTGGGTTAAAGATTTGGATTAGGTTAAGATTTTAGGATTAAGAAATTTAGTTAAGGTTAAACTAAGATTTTATTGAGATTAGAATTGAATTAGGGTATTAATGGTAAGAGATTAGGCTAAGCATAATTTTTGGGGTATTACAGCACCACCCTCTAGCTAATCCATCACCAAAGGTTGATCCCGTGTTGTGCACACTTGCCCAATCCTAACCCCCCATCTCACCTAGATTCTTGTGCAAGATCCAACTGTGCAACTAACCTTATAGCATATAGTGCATAGACCAACTTAATTGCCTAGCCTCGTTTGTTCCCTTTGTGTGGATTATTTTATTTTATTATGTTATTTTTATATTTTTCATATTGATCTTTAGGTGTAAATGTTAATATATATTTATATATATTGGTTTGTATATGTTGTTAACTTTAGATGATCACAATCTTATTTGAGGTGGCCTTGGAAGAGTCATTTTTAAGGTATATTTTTGTGTAACTTTGAGGTAAATCCAACTACCATGTAAATGGTAGAATTTGGTTGTAAGCATGTTTCATTATTTTAGAATAAATTATGCTAGACCTATATTACAAAAATTTACATGCTTTCATGATAGAAGTGAGAACATGAGTTATTATGAATTTATGTGCAATTTATAATTCTAAAATAATTTATGCTAACTTGCTAAAAAAATTATTTATTATATATGATTTTTAGTAATTAAAATATGATAACATATGCATGCGCTAATACGTAAAGTGTTGTTAGAAATATTATGCATGTCAAGGGTTAGGGTTTGAATTAGAAATTTTCCCTTGTCATTATGTACTTGCCATACTAAGTAATTTAGTAAATTCCTTATACATTATAGATAGATTTTGATATATAACATGTTGGTTTTTTAGCATAATTAAGATTAACTCATATGGTTCTTTATTGGTATGTTTTAGGGGTATAAATGTAATATATATATATATATATATATATATATATATATATATATCCATTTCTTATATTATTATGTGGGATTAGCATGAAAATTATAATTTGTTAGAAATGCATGTTGAGGTTTTGCATGCGTATAATGTTAGATTCATGCTTAGAGATAATATTATATTTTATCATGTTGTGAAAATTTACTTTCATGATAATCATTTTTAATTAGTATATTTTATCCCTTTCATGAAAAATATCCTTCAAATACAAATCTAGTGATAAATTGGATAAAAGATGGTAACTAGGATTTTGGAGGGCATTTTGAAAATTTTGAAAAAAAATGGGCCTTAAGGTGAATAATTGGACTAGGTTGACCTTAGTAGATTGTTAGATTGAATTTAGTGTTGACTTCGACTTAGCTTGATCCGTTGACCTTGGGGTTACTTTTATAATAAAAATTAAAGGAAAAATGGTTAAGTATGGAATTAAAATTGAAATTTTTGTGTATTATTGTAATACCCTGAGTTTTAACTAAACTTAATCCCAAGTAACTAATATCATAACCAAATTCTAACCTTGGAAATTTATTTTTCTGTCTTACCCTAAATCCCTAATCCTAAATCTTAGCCTAATACCAATTTTTGTTTTGGGTTATCAATATTTTTTTCCTAACTTAAATCTAATCTTAGATAATTATTTAATTAAATTTATCCTAATACCCTAACCTAAATTATTTAACCTAAACCTAAATCACACTTGTTCCTTTTTCTTCCCATCTCCTCATCTTTTTTTTTTCTCCCTGCCGATGACCCCACCTTTCTTCTATTCTCCTTCCCCTTTGCATGAAATCTCCCCCTACCAAAGCCTACCCATCTACCCCATCACATCCCCTCTCCTCAGTTCTAGGGTAGAGGTTGAAATTGTGCCCGATCACCACCTCTTCCCTTCCCCTCCTACATGCGTGTGTGCGCGCACATATACCCAGCAATAAATTCACTCCAATGCCTCCTTCTCTCCCTTTTGTTTCTACAGAATTAGCACCACTAACACAGCCTCCCTCCCTCCTTCTTTCCCCTCCTTGCTGTCACAAATAGCCCCAAAAAACACCTCCACCGGCATCATTTTCCACACCTCAACCCCAAGCACCGGAATCCTTTACTGCATCTCCCCCTAGCTGTAGCAATATCTACCGTTCCTACCCCCTAGCTGCAGAAAAACCATCTGATCCCTCCTCCCTAAGCTTTGGGAAACTCCACCAAAACACTCCACTATCCTTTGGCAATTCCCATCGTTGCTCACCCCCTCCCTTCGGCCAACTCCACCAATCCCACCCCCTCCTTTTTTCCTTCCATGTTGTTGCAACCCCCTATCAATGGCAGGTTGTATCATTGCTAGCCCTCCTTGCTCAACAACCCCAACCGATCCCCCCTTTGTTACACAATTTTTAGCCGAGACCACCTTTAAACCCCAATTTGGTTTCTTTTCCCCCATTATTTTCCTTTCCATTTTCTTAAACCTTCATTAAGTATATCATTAATTATAACTATGTTTTTTTTAATTGTTTTTAGGCGATATTCCAAAAGTTTTGGAAGAAGTGGATTGGGGAAAAGTGTGCTTAGAGACTAGAGTCTTTATCTATAAGGATACTAGTCGATGTTTAGGGTTTTGTGTTAAATGCTTGTATGATTATGTGTGATATCATGTTATTTTTATTATACTATTAAAATGCATGTTGTTTATGATATGATATATTAATATGAAGTATATGATAGGAAGGAAGTAAGAATAATGAAAGATATGTTGATACGATGATATTACACTAAGTCATATTTTTGTGGATGAGTATAAATTGTGAGAGAGTAGTATGGGCCATTAAAGTATGATAACTAGGAAATAATTATATCTAAGGTGTATATTGATAAATGGAGGATTTGGAAATAATGATAGTGAAAATATGAGCTTTTCGTAAAATAAGGGTTAACAACTATCATTAAGGGCATTTTGGTCAATATGGGTTAATATGGGAATTTTGGTATTTTAACAAGTTAGATGGATTATAATATGATAATAATACCATGTGAAGTGTTTGGGAGTGATTATGAATGTCATAAGTTCTTCAAAATGAGAAAATAGCCTAATTTGGGAATGGTAACTTTAAAACAGTAATGTTATTATCACATGTGTAAAATGTTAGAGTTAGGCCACGAATATGTTGTTAATATAGGTATTTTGGGGATTTATATCGAATTTAGTAATTATATGAGCCTTATGAAAAGAGTTATGACTTACTTATGAAATTAGGATTTTAGAAGCCTTATAAATAGTAACTTTTGAGATAGGGCTTTTATCGCATGCGTGAGACGTGGGAGTTAGACCTTGAGTGCCGGTTATATTAATAAAAATAATATTTGAGGAATAGATACTAAATATGGTGCGTAAATGATCAATATGGGAGGAGTTATTCCTAAATTGTAAATTTAGGGTTTCCAGAGGGAAAATAAGTATCTTAACCTTTGAGAACGGTCTTGTTAACTGTATATTGATGTCTTGCTTGAATTAATTATTTTTTTTTACTCATCAAACCAATCATGAATAAGATATTAATAACTTAAAGTGAAAGATCACATGAATCAAGACCGGTTGTATATGTCTGTTCCACCGGACGAGAATATTAGCCGAGGGTATTTTGCCCTAGGGATGTATATTATTACCATTCCACCGGTAAGAATAGTGGACGGAGCATTTTGCGTGGGGTTGTATATTATTACTATTCCACCAGTAAGAATAGTGGCTAGGAGCGTTTTTCCTTAGGATAGAATAACCATTCCACCAGTTGAGAATAGTAGGGTTCTTGAACTCAATCTAAAATAAAGTTTGAGAACGATCATAATCATTGATAAGAGACTAAACACTTAAAGAGTAAGAGTATGTGAGTCAGGACCGATAGTACCTGTCCGTTCCACCGGATGAGAATAGTGGAGAGGAGCGTTTTACCTAGGGGTTGTATTAATAACCGTTCCACCGGTAGAGAATAGTGGGCCCCTTGAACTCAATGTAAATAAAAGAATGGATTATGTTATATTCTAATAATACGAATCCAGACCAGTAATTACCTTATATCAATTTCTGTATTTTGCATATATGTATTCTACTCTCTACTGTGAATGCATGTAATTATATGTTTACCTATTTCAACTGCATTATTACCTTACTCAGTACGTAGCGTACTAATCACCCTTTTCATGAGTGCTACTCATTCTCACGAGCATATCTGCCCTATTTTGCAGGTTATTGATGATTATTAGCTTGATGTGCTTGCTTTGGGTGAGTGCTAAATGAATTGGTAAAGGGTATAGTTATTCGGATATCTCTATCTCTCTTTAGACTCTTAGTCCTATGTTTTTACTATTTATTCCCTTCTCTCTATTTTATATCTTATGTCACTGTGGAATTAAGTGCTTCCCATACCCGATTCCTAGGTATAAGGTTACTTTTTCCTTACACCCAACATAGACTAGTCATAGGGAGTGCATCTTCTATGTTAGATGCGACATGACACCCTTACATTTTATGTTTTGGTTTACGCTTTTAACTCTTTAAAACGAAATTTTTAAGTTTCAAAATTTGGGGGTGTTACAATTATGTAGTATTTGTGATCACCAAATAAAATATAAATAGTTAAAGTGGAATACCTAGAGTTTGGGAATGGTGTCTCCTTAGGGGTAGCTACCCTAAGGATGAGGTTTCATCCTTGGTTTGGTTTGTTGTGCTAGTGTGTCACAATGCCTCAGTAAGGCCCATATCTACTCTAATTAGTTATGTGGACTTCTTAGGTGATATTGATACTTAACGAATAGGTGGCCTATGAGGTATAAGGGTAATATGTTGCCTCAGTGAGCCAATATAACCAGACATATGTTAGCATCCCTAGGTCCTAAGGTATAAGGGTATTGTGTTGTCTTCATGTGCCAATATGACAGAGTATATGTCGCTATCCCTAGGTTGATATTATTTCCCCTTGAGTAAACTAAATAATAATAAATTGCTTTGGTTAATGGTATTTGAAAATGTTCTAGTAGGGTTGGTCAATTGAGCCTTAGTGCTCCACCTTACTGTTTATGAATTTTTTATATGGTTGAGTATGTTTTCAAGATGAGCATGAGCATTTGTGATATATATGTTATATCAAATTTATTGTATATTGTTATGACGTTTATGTTTTTAGGTATGCTTTAAGATAAAAAGTAGAAGCCAAAAATGGTTCCTATATAGGGGTGCTTATAGGTGGCAATCGGGTTAAGCGGGTCGGGTTTTGATCGGGTTATAGTGGGTTGGGTCATTCTTAGGGTCGGGTTGTTTACATGCCATTTTCCTTTTTAGGTTGACCATGGGTTGGGTCATCTTATGATTCAGGTTCAATTTATTACAAATCCAACTTATATCGAGTTATTTTATCGGGTTGGGTAAGATTTGGGTTAAGCTAGTTTGGGCTTGGGTTATTTTGGGTTAGTTTGTCGGATCAAGTCGAGTTTGGGCTGTGCAAGCTCATATTTGGGTGATTTCATATTTGAGTTAATTTGATGAGTCAAGTTCGGATTAACTTGACAAATCAAGTTTTTTAAATTTTGATGGGTCGGGTCGGGTAAAGGCCAAATTATTCTTAGATCGAATCGCTTTAGATTTGGGTCAAATCAAACATTGATTACTAAAAGTAATGTAACTCATTAACCTTGTAAGTAAGTATTTAGTTTGACTTCATGTAAGTATGTGATTAATAATGCGTTATTAATTACTATTTATTTACAACTATGACTTTTTATTATTGTATTTTTACTAGAAAAAATCATTAAAGTTGAAATATCATTGGTGAATAAGTATGTTCACAATAAAAGTAAGAAAAATAAGTAAAATTTATATAGTAATATACTTTTAAAATCTTTAAATAAATAATAAAATATGTTTAATTTTTTATTATTATCATAAGCGACTAATATTGAATTTGGTTTTATTGACTTGGGTTAATAGATGGTCGGGTTGATAGAAGATCGGGTTAGGTTCGAGTAAGCTTTGGGTCACTTATATTTGGGTTAGCGTTAAGTCGACTCAATTCCAGGTCTGGTTATATCAAGTCAGGTTTTGTGTGGGCCAAGTAGGCTGGTTAACTTTTTCTAACTCTAGGGGTGCTCAAGGCACATGACGGGAGACCAAACAAAGTTCTCCAAGTTGACATCCTATGGAGGAATGCCGCCTTTAATGACAACTCTAAAGGGAAGATAGTTGGTGTTGGTAGTATTAGTATTGGTAACTCTAAACCTTTTACTAATGATGTTTATTTGGTTAGTGGCCTTAAGTATAACTTGATTAGCATTGGCCAACTACATGATCAAAGGTTTCTTGTTAAATTTTCGCATTTACATTGCATGATCTCAAATAGGGTAGAAATTTTTATATTATTTTTATGCCCACCCATTAATGATGTTTGTATACTTGATGTAAATTCAATTAAATTGTATAATGCATGATTAAGTGCCATAGATAATGATATATAGTTGTGGCATAAAAAATCACACATGATAGTATAGATTTACTAAACAAACTTATAAGAAAAGACTTAGTGTGTGGTCTTCCTAAGATGGACTTTGCAAAAGATTGATTGTGTGTATGTCAATAAGGAAAATAACATAGGGTCTCTTTTAAATCCAATAATATTGTAACCACATCTAAACCAATTTATTTTTTTCATATAGAATTATTTAGGCTTGCTAAGACTCATATTATAGGTATTGTAGATATACACTAGTCATTGTAGATGATTACTCCTGATATACATGGATATTTTTTCCCTTTTTAATAAATATGATGCTTTTAATTTGTTTCTTGTGCTTGATATGAGAATTTAAATAGAAAAGGGAGCAATGATTCATTCTATAAAGAGTGATCACAACAAGGAGTTCAAGAATGCCACATTCCCAAAATTTTAAGATCAAAATGACATCTCTCACAAAATCTCATCAATAAGGAGTCCACAACAAAATGGTGTTGTAGAGAGGAATAATATGACCTTAGAGGAAGTTGTTAGAATAATGTTGTGTGATTTGAATTATAACACCCTCAAAATTTAATACTAAAAAAATCTATTTTGCGAAACCTAATAAGTAAAATAAATGAGTGTTATTGCCATACTTAATACAATTCTAGTCATTATATGATTATCATAGTAAGTAAAAGGAAAAATGTTAAATGTTAAACATGATAAAGAGAGAATGTGACATATATAAATAAAAACTAAAATAAAATAGAGTTTATGAGATAACTCCAATAGATGAGTACTCAAAATACAACAAAAAGGATATATGAATTCTAATAGTCCAAAAGAAAGTATCCAGAACAAAAGCTGCCTAATGTATTCTGAATAACAACTCTACAACCTAAACCCCAAATAAAAAGGATGTCACTCATCCATAGTTAAAACATCAAAGTAATCAAGGAAATCATTAAAGACCTACACATCATTAACAAGCTCATCTGCTAGTAGGAATAATTAGGTGTCCATAAAATGGACACATCTACACTTGCGTATAAAGTAATATTATAAATTCAAAAGATATATCATGTTGCACATAACTCATGGTAAATATATAATAAACCATGCCATAACATACGATACTATCACATTCATAACATGATGTAGAACTTAGAGTACAAGCCATGTTTACATTTACTTAGTAGTCACATAACTAATTTCTTATTCACATTTAGAGCGGGAACCCTATTATTACCATGTAAAGGTAGGATGCCACAACACTGTTTAGGGAATAATGCTCCTCAATCCACAAAATTACATTCCTAATACTTAATTAGGTGTACCTCTTACTATCCAATGGATTAGACTCACATAAGATAGATTTATTGCTATTTAGTTCCAATAGAACCAAACCATTGGCACTAATAGAGTTTCTCAGTTCTTATTCATGTGATCTTTCATTTTGGCATTAATATCTTAGTCAAAGGATATTATATGGAGAATCGGTAGCAAGGGTCAACAAAGAATACTCAATACGTATGTCGTTGCTATACAATTATCATTTATGTGAGTTAATTCCAACATTGTGTTGTTAACAAGCAATTAAGATTACACTAAGATTAGTTAATGGAAAACTCCACATAATATAACAAATAATAAGTTTATATAAACACTAAATTAACACTAAAAGATAACAGAAATAAATCGAACCAACCAATTAACCCAATGGTTTTACCTAGGAAAGCTCTTAAGGTTATCTTTAAGACAAATATGGCTTAAGAAGATTATATTACAACAATCAACTGAAATGCCCTTAAGGCAACCAAATCCTTAACTTGGTAATTAAATTGTCTATATTAACTCATAAAACCTCCAAAACAAGGATAATACTTAAACACCTTATATTAAGCACACATAACCCAAAACTAATTTAGAACTCCTTGAAGAGCAACAAAAAAGACCAAAATACCTCTAGGGTTTTCTATATCCACACTAATCCATTTTAACTTAGATTATAAACCTATGCTAATCAATATTAATTCAAATGATATAGCATCCATAACTTATTTTTAGCCCATATAATTGCTTAAGTACCTCAAAATCCCATAAATCGAGTAAAATTATCATTATAACCTTAATCACACAAAATATCACCAAAACTTAATAAGTTCATAATAGTTCCAATTCAACTTCAAACTTTATCATATAATATATCAAATTTTATGTAAAGGTAATCATAAAAACAATTTTGTACTCAATATTCACAAATATTTACTAAAATACCAAAATTTCCCTTAGACCAAAAATAGCGTTAAAAACCCAAAAATTAATTTAACTCTAAATGCTTATAAGTTTACACCTAAGCTTTCATACACTACTATATATACATATACATGGTCAAATGAAAATAAAAACAACAAAACTTGCATACAATAGCAAGGGTTAGATTTCACCAAAAGATTATATTAGCCATTGTTTCACCAATTTTTAAGATAATCAACCGTACATGCTAGCATATTACAATATACATATAAACATGCATAGTGAAAATTAAAATCAGTTAATTCACATGATATCATAATGCTAAAAATACATAAAAGACATGTAGGCTTTTTCTACCTAAATGTGAAATAACACATGCTCATACTCATATAAAATAATACAACATTAATTCATGCTTACCTCATACTCATCATTTTATGCTTATATTAAACATAGAAAGTCATTTGATCATGTTGTTAATTTCAGCACAAGTAGTATAAAATCCTATATCTAAAAAATTGTCATATTAACTAAAATCTAGCCTTAAAACAAATCAAATACTCTTGAACCAACACTTGGCCTTCTAGGCTTGATTGCCTTTTAACAAGAGAAAAATAATTTAGGAATATATTAAAAATTATCAAGGAAAGAGTAAAGGAAAAGAGAAAAAATTAAAGAGTAAGGACCAAGGTAGAAGATGAGGAATATGAAGAAGGCGGTTGGTCAGTATAAATAACAATTCACCACTTTCAAACCACTCCATGAACTCCACGAAATTGCCACCACTAGGTAAGGAATAAGAGGAAGAAGTGAAGGTGTTGTTATAGTAGTTGAAGGTTGTGAAAAGGCTAAGAAAATTAGGGTGGAGAGATGATGGCAAAACCATAGTAGGTTGTTGTAATGGAGGGGGAAATCATAGAAAAACAACCCTTAAAATCCAACCCAATTGAACTAAGAAGAAGAGGGGAGTTTAGGAGGGGGAATGGAAAGTGAAAACTTAGAAGAACTAAATAATAAAGAAAGAAAGGGAACGTAATAGTTGTTGTGTGTATTAGTTAGGAGAGATTTAGAGCTACACACGTGTAAGAATTTTGGTTTGCATAAAAATGAAATGGTGAGGGTTGCGTGAGGTTTAGTTAGTGTAGAATTAAGGAGGTATGATGGTGTAGCATTATGACTTGAAAACAAATGGGGCATGGATTGAGGTAGAGTATGATTGACTTGAGTGAAATCGGTGATTGAGTTTAAGAGGTTAGATAGGTGTTTGAGTGGGTTAATAAGTGTAGTTAGGATTTAATTGGGCAAAAAAAACTAGGACAATAGAATTTGGTTGGCATGGGATGGGATAGAGTGGGTCATGTGAGAAATGAGAGGGGGAAGGATGGTCATTTCGCTTTCTTTTTTCTTTTTTCTTTTTCTTTTAGACTAAAATGTATAGAAAGGAGTTAATTAGGGATTTATTAGAAAAAAAACATCAAATAAATCATGAAAATGTGTAGGAAGGTGAGGAGTATTTTTAGAAATCCATATATATAAATATTAGGTATTGGAGTTGATTTGAAGCTTGATAGATGAAAAATGAACGAAAACTACGAAATTGGATAATGCATGAAAATTATTTTTTCCACAATGTATGAAATAAATAAAGGAATGTTTGAAAAGGCACATGTTAATGCAAAAATATTTTAGAAAATTAAATATATACAAATACTTAATCTCTGAATTCATTCATAGCCCAAATTAGATCAAAATGATTAAAAGCGTCTAATTGTGTGAATGAATTCTTTTGTTTGCAATTTAATAATTTGAAAGGAATAAGTGAACTAAAAAGGAATAGAATGTGTTGGTAAGCTTTGTAATAACTTTAGAATAAGTAATAATTTTTGGACATATTTGAAAACGACTAAATTAGAAGAATTATAGAAAAATGTAACTTTTTGAAAATGAATAAAATGAACTACAAAAGGATTAGATTTAATACCAATGGCTTGGAAATTCATATTATTATTATTATTTTGAAATGTATTAAATTTCTAATTGTTGGTAATTAGGGTTAGGAAAAATTAGGATATTACATCATTACCCACTAAAAGAGATTTCATCCTTGAAGTTAATGAAACAATGGTTGAGGATAAAGAAAAGATAATGTAAGGAAAAGGTGATCATTAAGGCTTATCCTAAAGGAAAAGTATAAGTCAAAAACTAGGGTAATAACCTCTTAAAATACCCTAGAATTAAACACACCTATGATATAAATAAATAAAATAAAAATAAAAAATTAGGGTGTAGGTTGAACATGTTCTTCTTTTCCTTCCAAGTTGTCTCTTCTACTCTATGGTGACTTTAAAGTATCTTTACAAGTGAAACTGAAATTTTGCGGTTCCTACGTGTTATAGTGTCAAGAATCATCAAAATTGCCTCCTTTTAGGATAACAATACATCAAGCATGATCTCATCGGATTTGAACATGTGGGATTGATCTATAACGTACTTTCTCAGGAAAATTTTGTTGGAATTGCTAGGTAGTTGGCAACCTCGCTAACTCTATCAAGTATCTCATATAATTCAAAGTAGTGTGGGCTAAGCTTTCCCTTCTTAATAAACCTCTACACCTTATTAGTTAGTGAGACTCTAAAAACATGTTGTCTCCCCCCTTGAAACTATCATTATGTTGTCTCATATCTGCATAATTTTTCCAACCAATCTTATTTGCATTTGTCCTATCCTGAATCAAATGGACTTATCATGTATTATCCTTGATAAAATCAAGCCCCAAAACCACAGGCTTGTCAATGCCACTCCAACACAATGAGATACAACACTTGCTTCCATACTATGCCTCAAATGTTGACATACATATGTTAGCCTAGTAGCTATTGTTGTGAAAGAACTCTATAAAGTGAATTTTATCCTCCCACCTGCTATGGAAATCCAATGCATGTGATCTCAGTATCTTCCAAAGTCTGGATCTTCTCAGGTTGCTCATTTGTAGCTGGATAGATGGTGATACTCATCCTCGACTACATGTTCATAAACTCCTACAACTTCCCCTAGAAGTGTGAAAGGAACCTAAAATCCCAATTAGAAACTATTCCAATTGGTGTACCATGTTAAATCATCACAAAATTCATGTAAGCATCAGCTAACTAATTCAACTTCGTTAGAATAAGAACCATTGATTTATTCACTTAGCCAATAATGACCCAAATCATGTTTCACCCACTGTCATTCCTTAATAATATTTATGTCAAACTATAGATATTAATTGGCTCTCCTTAAAAAAATCTATGAAGATAAAGTTCCACTTCCATATGGCAGTATCCAATGACAAAACCAACCCTGTAGGTCTACAATGTTCTATCTTGGTCTTTTAATATGCCAAACATCTTGACACAAAATCCATTACTCTTGCTTCATATGAGGCCACTAGTGAATCCATCTAAGGTCCTTAAACAAATTATTCCCTCTAACACAGACAAAATAAGGTGTGTATTAACCCTCCTCTAAAATTCAACACTTTAGGTAAGTATAACTATAAGTGTGCACCAAGTAAAACCTAGATCTGATCAGCCAACCCATTTTTAACTAAATTATAACCTAGAACCCGAATCAAATTCAAAAAAGGTTATACTCATACCTAAAACACAAATTATGTTAAACATGTACCAACCCTATTTCACCCATGTATTAAATTTGACCTTATTTTAACCCAATTTCAAAACTAACCCTATTTTGACTCGGTTTATTTTTTACTCTTTTTTCACCCATGATGAGTAGAAAAACACAACCAAAAAATAAAATAATTGAGATAAAACTAGAGGATAATAAAATAAAAAAGAGATGAAAAATAATGGTATTTCTTTTAAATGAGGGTTAAGGTTTTGGGGATTTTGTGTACAATTTTGTATGGATGGTTAAGAATTATTTTGTAGAGGTTTAATTTGGGTTGATTAATGTGATTAGGGATAGTTTAATGGATGAAACCATGGATTAATAATGGGGTTAATGTACGTTGATAGGATAGGATTATGGCGTCAAAATTAGAAAATGAACAAGATTGTTATTTTATGTAATGAATGATGAAGAATGTTAAAGATGAACGTGTATGGGGGTAATATATGGATGGTTGGCATAAATGGAGGATACATATCTATATTAGACCAAAAAGGAAATTTTTAAAAGGTTTTTAATTTTTTCACTCAATAGAACTGACAAAAGTATAGAAGAACTCACTCATAATTCAATTGAAGATTCAACTTTTAATTCTCATTTAACTCATGTCTATCAAAGCAACGTGATTACAAGAAGCTTTATATATATATATATATATATTACACACTAATATAGGCTAAAATATAAAATAAAATTCACACATGATCTTCTTGTAATGACACCACACTCATAGGAAAAATAAAGACAAAACACACTCTAACAAGATACATCTATATATAACAAACTCTAATCTTCTAAGAACATTATGATGCGGGACCATTAACCATCGTTTTTTATATTTGTAATCAAAATTATAACAATTTGGTTGATGCCCTAAGAAAGAATCTGGGATCTTTTTCCAACCTCATTCTTTAAAAAAAAACCATATAATGAATAATGTGTCATCATTACATCGTTAATGATCCATACAAATTCCAAGACAACCATTGAGCATCAACCGCAACCCCAACCTCTTATATGATTAACTTCAACATCTTTAATGACTTTAATATGTCTCAAAGGGTTTCTTTGTGGGACCAAGAGGGAGCCACAAATCTTCAACATCCCCCCATCATTTTTAGCATCTAAATTTAGTATTTTTAATTTAAAAACAAGGCTTGATAACAAAAAATGGCAGCAACCATTTTGGTGTTGTTTTGCATAGGAGCAAGGGAGATAGGGCTTATTATTTTCAAGCATTATCAAATGTTTTTCATGATATTATTGGCTTCCTCAAACAATCCTAAACCATAAATAATGGAGCCATAAATAATCATGTTTTATCGGCAGCCCACCTTCATTTACAGCATTATATTTTCATTTTCATTCGATAAATCAAGGCATAGCAACCAAACAAGGAGGGAAAAAATTTGGGCTGATTTTGACACATTTTCATCACTTTTATTTGGGTAATTTCAATTCAAATAAAGACATACAAACAAGGGAGATATGGCAGCCATTTTGGGAGTCACATGGTGAGTCAAATGCAAGTCATTATTAAAAGCATGGTCAAGTCATTTTCAATATTTTTGGCTAACCCAAAGTAGGCCTTGGGAGATGGTTGGAAGGCTAGAAGACACATTTTTCATTATTTGGTTACTTATAACCCAAAAGAACATTTTTTCACTACCATTTATGTTTATAGATCAGTAAGTCTTAACTTACTTTTATTTGATACTAAAGTGTCTTGCATCTAGTTTAGGGAACTCAAGTCACACCCCATGTGGTTGAACTTAAATTTCATTGTTTTTAAGGTTAAGTTAAATACTAAGTTAGTATTATTAATTCATTATAATGGCTAGTTAGCTAGTAACTAAGTGCCCTACATACTCCTATAAAAGTGGGACAAAGTATAGGATGAAAAGGCAATCTGGATGTCATTTGTTTAACCATGAAACCTTGTGCTTCTTCCTTCAAACTCTAGTGTGTGAGTTTGAATTTCTATCTTCCAAAATCTTGCTAATTTTATCCTAAGTGTTGAATGCCTTAGTTGGTATCTTTAAGTATATGATCTAAGGAACTACCAAAGATCATATGATCCTCATCTTCTTCGTCTCATTTCTGAATTTTTTTTCTTTTATTGGAATTCAACCCAAATTCTATCAATAACTCTTAGTAGGACCCAGATTGTTTCTTATATGCATCACCTTATTAATTATTAATTAAATAATTAATTAATTACTAAATAATTCTAATTTAAAACTTTTTAATGAAGACACCAATCTTACCTCCCATCTGCAAGTCACATGGAATCATTAAACTTCTTGTAATTCTCTCCTTATCCTCTTATGATCCATATTACCTCTTATTTGGACCATGTATGTTCTTTTGATCCAATCCTGAAACCAAGCCTCTTCTTATGGTTCTAATGAATCCAGTATCTTAGGACATTCTCCTGCACCATTCTCCCTTTGCTAAGAAGAATTTGTTCTCAAATTTCCATGCTTGGTTTTGAACCCAATAAAAACCATCTTAAATGCTTTCTACTTCTATGGCCTCATTAAAGATTTCCTAAAAAAATTTGCCTATCCTCTTTCTCATAGTAGTTGACTCCCTTTATTGAGACTATTTGGAAACCAAAGGGTAAGATCGTCCTTTTTTAGGTGCATCTTATGATAATAACTTCAACTTATACTTCTTGTTATCCTTGCAGACCACAAATTTATTAAGGATATCATTATGAGGAACATGCCTATAGAATTTCCATGGTATTTATCCATTGGTAACACATCACAAAGAACATCATCCATATAGTTACTAATTCCCAATGAAACTAGTACATATTTATTCATATTTACTCCTTTGTACTTTCAAAGCCATTGAAGTGTATAAATCTTAGGATGATTTGTAGTGTACAGTTGAAATTTCTTCACCATATTTCAGTAGGCACATTGGTGCATGAACTTATATCAAAAATCACTTTACATATGTAATCACCGACTTTGCACTTAGCTTTGAAAATCATGTTGCATTAATAACTATAATCATATTGCTTTACTTATAGGAGTCTTTTAAAAACCATGCACTCTTTCCCTTATTCTTCATACTTCTCCTCTACATCACTTGTGGTCTTCTTGTCCTCTTCAATCTCTTCACGAGGCTCCATACTAGCAATATCCATCAAAGTTAAAGCCTTGTGATTTGGACAATCTCTAGCATAGTGTCCAAAATCCCTACACTCGTAGCATTGTCTTCCAACCTTCTCTACTACCTTATCTTTACCCTTTTTCATTCAATCCTCTACTCATTTCTTCTCATCAATAGACTCATATATTGAAGGATCTACAACATTAGAGACATTCAATTGTGTGTCTCCTTTAGTAAACTTGTTATGATTTTCAAATTTGAATTCTAACTTAACTAAGTCTTCAAAATTGGCAAACCTCTACTCTTTCCCTTATATTCGAGTTGATACCTCCCAAAAATCTAGCACGCCTTTTCTCCTTCCTCTATTAGGTATCCCAAAATAATTCTAGACTTTCAAACTCTCTAACATACACCTCAACTCCTAGATATCCTTGCCTAAGTACGGTCATTCTAATAAATTATCTTTCTCAAACTCTATTAGCATAAATTTTCTCTTAAGATACTTCTTTAATTTCTCCCACAATCTAATATTATATTTTCTTTCTCTTTCACCTGCCCTCTTCAAGTTCTCATACCACATCGTAGAAAATTTCTTAAGCTCTAAAATAGCTAGCTTGAACCTTTTCCTCATCATTTACCTCCTTATAATCAAAGATTGTTTCTGTCATTTTTTACCACTCCAAATAAGATTCTAGATTCATGTTTCCTTCAAAAATAGGAAGATAAAAATGTAAACCCTCCTCTCCCTCATCATATGATCTTATAGAATTGATATACAACTTTAAGTATTCCCCACACTTTCTCATTCATCAACATCAAATCGGCTGGGTTGTGATCGTGGAGTCTGATGCCCTCTTCCTTAGGGTTGATGCTAAATCCTTTATCCCCTTTGATATCCACATGATGATACATGAATTTATATATCCTTTTTCACCTTAAACATTGATATTGACTATCTTGATGAGTCCCTTTTTGTTTGGCAATTTGAGAGGTGAGCTATTGAAGTTGATAAGATTCAAACTTTTCATCTTTCTCCATGTTTGCATGTGTATGATGTCAATTATGGTTTGTTGAAACCAAAAGATCCTTTTAACTTAATGTATGATGAAAATCTTCAAGTTTGTAAGGTTCTTGGTTGAATCGTGATAGAGTGTTGATAACTTCTTAGAGAATTAGCTGAATTTGGATGAAAAACTTCAACTTTATGCAACCTTACTCGTGATGTGTTGTACGGTGGGCAGAACCTTATTTTGATACCAACTGGATGTGTAGAAGAATCCCAAACAAACAAAATTAATTAATTAAGAGAAAAATAAAGGAAATTAAATCAAAAAGAGATGAAAAATAATGGTAGAATTGCTAATTAAGGTTAGGTTTTGGGGGGGTTTGTGTACGGTTTTATATAGATGGTTAAGTACAATTTTATGGGGGTTTAATATAGTTTAATTAAAATGATTAGGTATAGTTAAATGGATTAAAACCATGAATTAATAATGATTTTAATTAAAGTTGATAGGGATAGGGATTCAAAGGTAGAAAATGAACAAGATTGTTATTTTATGTGATGAATGTTGAAGATGAACGTGTATGGGGGTAACTTATGGATGGATGTCCTAAATAAAATAAGGTAGAAATATTTTATATTATAGATCCAAAAGTGATGTGGGAGAATTCACCATCATTTTAAAATTTTTTATCAAAATCAAGATGATTCAAATGTTGACTTAAGTGCACGTATAGAGCCTTCATTCAAGATAATATTCATTAAGTTAAAGGTTAGCCATGCGAATCATCTCTTGAAATTTTCCAAATTATAAATGGCTAGAATATGGCACAAAATAAATAACTTGTAATGGGACCATGAGCTTCAAAGTTTTAGGAGCAGATTGGAGCATCCTTCGACATATTTTGGCTCAAAAAGGCTTTGGACAAGTCATGGCGGGGCCTATAAATTTTGGAAGTTGAAAGACATCTTTTCAGCAATTTATTTTCAAGAGAATTCAATAAATCAATGAATATCAAACAACTAAGGAAGGGTGCAATTTTAGGTTGTTCTCTATAAATTTGAGATGCATTTCAACATTATTTAAGGTATTAGCATTAATAAATGAAAGGCAACCAAACAAGTGTGGACATCATCAATTTTTTAGAAAGAATGGGTATTATTTATATGTCATTTTTAAGCCATGGTTAGATCATTTTTAAGCCTTTTGTGGCTGACCATATCAAGCATTGGGAGATGTTAGAAGGATAAAAGACATTTTTTGCATCTTTTGGGATTCTTACAACCAAAAGAGTGTTTGTTTGTTTCTAATATGGCATAAAATCCAACCATGCAATCAGAATTCCCAATTAGCTACAAGAACCCACATGGAAAAAACAAAAATAAGAAATGTTTTAGTTTTAATTTCATGCTTTATTTTTTGGTAATTCTTCTCAAATACATGAGGAGAAGAAAATAAAGTGCAACAACCATTTTGATGCTACTTTGGGGCATATGAGTTCAAAAATCAAGACAAGAAGTTGTCCCTTTTCTCAAGTACTTATTGTCTAGTTATTAATTTTATCAATAAAGTTGAGTAGTTGGGAGATCATCCTAATCAGACCTTAAAGCTAGGTTTCCTTGGGGGAACATACTTGCACCCTTTTAGTTAATCGGTAAGTAGAAAGTTAGCTTATGTTTTTCTCTTTTTGACTAAATGCTTATTGTATTTGTGTGTTTAGGTCATGTAACCTATATTTTCAGATTTTTTATGTTGAAAGATATCTTATAAGGTTAGGAACTCATCTCAACCCTCCTTTAGCTTGTGAGAGGCATAAGGGATGATTGGGTTATTTTATTTATAACCTGGCTAGTTAGAATTCAGCTAAATCAGCCCTTAGAAGGTTAGTTTGATCCTTTTGCAATTTCCTAAGTCTAACACACTCACTATAAGAGTGGTGGATTTTCTTGGCTTATATTTTCTCTCAAAATTAGAACCCACCCATATTCAAACTGTAGTGCATGAGTTTTGATTTTCTACCTTCCAACATCTTGTTGATTTTATCCTAAGTGTTTAATACCTTAGATGGTATCTTCAGGTATATGATATAAGGAGCTAACAAGGATCATATTATCCTTTTCTTCTTCATCTCATTTCTGAATATTTCCTTTTGTTGGAATTTAACCCGAATTCCATCATTAACTCTTAGCATAACTGTAACACCCCCAAAATTCACTACTGAAAAATTTCGTTTTATCAAAAGATAATAGCGGAAGCCGATAAATAAAACGTGAACTTTGGGAGTATTACTGCCACACTTAGTATCAGACCGGTTCACTCATACCGTTCCAGTACCAAGTGCTAAGGCTAAGAAATGAAATACATTCTGGAAGAAATTCAACACACATAAATCAGAGTAGCGCATCAAATTGTTTACAGGAATAAAATCCACCAATGGTGGTTACTTTAACAACGTTAACATTTAAAACCAAGAATTTAAATGAGAAAGAGAAAAAGCTAACGATACCGGAAAATTCCTTACTCTCTTTCCCGTAGCCCATTTGAGTAGCACCTGAAAATACCTGCAAGGGCACTGCCCATTGAATAGGCAGGGGCCCCATAAAGGGAATCCCTTTAGTACTACGGTACTGAGTAACCCTTTAATACCACACTTAAAGACAGGCCCGCATACGGCACATAATGCAAGCTACACATATAAATAATGAGAGATGCATACATAACAATAACAAACATAATACTTTATAAGTCACAATCGATACTTTGGACCTTAAGCCATGTCATAGTGTAAGATCAATACATTCGGGCCTTAAGCCATTATTCCATCATCATTCAATCAATATCATATTTTATATCCATGTGAGTGCGAGAACCCCACTATTATAGCCGGTGGATCGGAAGTCAACACACAGAGCAGAACGCCTCTGACCACTATTATTGCCGGTGGACCGGAAGGTAAACACACAGGGCATAACGCACCTGACCACGATTATTTGTCGGTGGACCGGTCTGGCCCCGACTCACATGGTGTTCCACTATAAGTGATTAGTATTTTTTCATAACCTTATTCACATACATAACTAGTTTTATTGAGCTCGGGACCCCCACTATTTTAGCCGGTGGACCGGAATATATAAAATCGTCATTCAGGGCACAACGCTCCTGGCCACTATTATAACCGGTGGACCGGTACTCATAATTACATACCAGGGCAACACGCTACTGGACCACTATTATATCCGGTGGACCGGTACTCAATATCGCATACCAGGGCAACACTCTCCTGGACCACTATTATATCTGGTGGACCGGTACTCAATATCATAATCATTTGGGCCCGGCTCATTAATATTCCACTTTCAATAATAGTATCTTTCCTTTTCTTTAATCAGCACATCAATCATATTTATTTGCCTCGAATGGGAGATCGATAACCCGGGACACAAAGGTACACCGGTCGTACCGGTGCATACCAGCTACTCAGTACCCTTCAACCATGAACCCAAGGACGCAAAGGTACCCTGGTCGTACTGGTGCATAAAGCTAACTCAGTACCCTACCGACAAGGACACCTAATCCATAAGTATGCATACCCCCTAACTAGGTCTGTAGAGCTAGAGAGAGTAAGATATAGGGTCTGGCTAGGGCACAAAGGCACACCAGCAAATACTAGAATAATCGTGGACTAAACCACGTCCTTAGGGTAGCGACCCCTAAGGAGTCACCACTCCCGATCTCGAGGTCTTTCACTTTAAGTAATAGTGTCTTAATTAAGGTGATCACGAAAAGCACGATAATCCGGTACTTATTCACTTTCAATCGTTCTGATATTATTAATCGTTTCTTATTCAGATGATTATCCAGGATATCAAAGAGAAACCATTAAGGCCATACTAATTATCAAATACTCTCACTTGGTTAATCAGTATTATTTGAATCATATTATAATGTTCCACAATCATAACAATATGTTAGGTACAAATTACTCCTTAACCCCTTACTTATATAATTGCTAAGTATCCATTCCTTACTTGATAAATTACCATATTACACTTAAGGTTGCATAATTACCAAATTACCCCTTGTCCACTTTAGATTAACAAATTGTCTCCTACACTTGTTAGATCACCATTCACCCCTCGTAATTACTACACTTATCATATTTCCCATTTGGTGGTTTATATTACCAAATCGCCCTTCTCCTTTGTTATAATTACTAAATTGCCCTTGAGTTGGATAAATTACTAAGATACCCTCCTTCATTATCATGATTACTATTTTACCCCCTTTAGTTGGTTAAACAATTATCACTTTACCCTTTAATCGGCTAAATTACCAAATTGCCCCTTTAGTTGGATAAATTACCAAATTACCCTTCTATAGCATCATACTTATCCAATTGCCCTTCTACAATCATAATTTAATTGCTAAATTATCTTTTGTCATTATCATAATTACCAAGTTACCCCTTACTCCCAAGTTTACCATAATATCCTTTTATTTACAAAATTACCATTTTACCCCTTACATCTAATTTTACCATAATATCCTTTTATTTATGAAAATTACCACCATACATCTTTTACTTTACAAATTACTATTTTACCCTTTCACATCCAAGATTACCATCTTTATCTTTCCTTACATAATTACCATTTTGCCCTTCTTTTCCAAATTACCATATTACCCCTTTACTTATAAATGACCACTTCACCATTCACTTATAAAATTTACCATATTACCATTTACTTATGAAATTACAATTTTTCCCCTCTACCTCCAAAATTACCATAATGCCCTTTTACTTGAAAAATTACCATAATGCCCTCCTTCATCCAAAATTACTATTTTACCCCTACTTCCAAAATTACCATTCTTACCACTTACTTATAAAATTATCATTTGGCCATTTAATCATAAAATTACCATATTATTCTTTTATCTCAAAATTACCGAAATACCCTTTTCACTTATAAAATTTCCATTCAACCCCTCTATTCACCATTTTTATGAATTTACTAATACTACATAAAATAATGATATTAATACTTCATTTTTATCATCTAAGTCCACCAACTTGTCATTACTCTACATAATACTCATTAGCAACTACATACATTGATTCACATACCTCATAAGCATAATTACTAAAATACCCTTAGACAATAACATTATTCATGCATTAGCAACATGATACATCATAAACAAGCATTTAACATTTCCATCAATAATCAAACTCCTCCCTTAATTAACATACCTACATATGGCACAAAAATTATCATGCTTTTCCTTTTTATCAAACAATATAAGAAACCATATACATATCATGCTAAGCACACCAAACATGCATAAAATCATACTAAACCCTTAATGTGCTAGCATACGTTTTTCCACATATTTAAGGGAGGATTAACGGTTACCTTAATCCCAAAAAATATCAAATCTTACCAAGCATAATTAGCAACTCAACACCTAAAAATAATATCCATCATATTTATGTTAGAAATAAGAATCCAAGCATAAAAATTTATAAAATTTAATCAATAAATACTTAACATAAAATACTATTATACCTTAAAAATTAGCCAAGAAATTTTCAATATAAAGGGGAGCTCACGCTGCATGAGCAGCGTGAGTTTCATGCAGAAAAGAGAGGGGAAAAGGCTCGAAGAGGGGTGAGGTAGAAGAGGGGAGAGGTGGCTCGGTTTAGGGAGGCTAGAAAAGAAGGTAGTTAGGGGAGGTTCTAAGGCAAGTGAATGGTGTAGAAGTGAAGAGGGGGTGTAGGTGGAGGCTAAGGGTGGTTCCACGGCGGCATAGGGCGGCGGAGACGACGGCGGCAAGGCGGCGAAGGTGGCTGCTGAAGTGGGTCGAGGTGGAAGGGCTGAGAAGGAAGAAAAAGTGGAGGGAAAAATGGAGGGGTGCAAGGGTTGTTTTCGGCCAACTAAGGCATGGCGGTTGTAGAGGGGGCTGCAGGGTGTCGAACGGTGGGTTGGGTGGCGGCAGAGGTTGCCGGACGGCAGCGGAAGCGGCGGTTGCAGGCGGCTCGGTGGTAAGGGGGAAAACTGGGGAGAAAAAGAGGAGGGGTCGAGAAGGGAGGGAGTGTAGGGCTCGAGGGGCAGCGTGGTGGTGCAGGGTGGTAGTAGGTGGTGGCAGAAGGCAGCGCAGGGGTTGGGCTTGGTGGTTCGAGCGGCGGCAGGCGGCGGTGATCAAAAATCGGGGGAGAAAATGGGTAAGGAGAAAGGAGAGAGGAGGGAGCTCGGGAAGAAGAGATGCTCGAAAAAAAATGGGGAATGAAGGGCTTGGGAGATGGAGAAAAAGAAGAGGGAGAAGAGAGAGGTAGGGGTTGGCCGATCGGTGTTGCAGTGGCGGCAGGGCTGTCGGTTGGCAGGGAGAAGGAAGGGGAGAAGAGAGAAAGAAACAGGGCGTGCAGGCTGGGGATGCAGGGCTGGTTGGGTTCGAATGAGGAAAGAAAACGACGGGGGAGAGAGGAAGAGAGAGGGCAGGGAGGTAGGTGGTGGCCGGGTTGCAGGCGGCGGCGTGCTCGTCGTGCGCAGGTTGTCTGGCGTGGGAGAAGAAGAGAGGAGAAGAAGAAAGGGATGGCGGGCGGCTGGATTGGCGCAGGAAAAGAAGAGAGCCGGCCGGTCCAGGGAGAAGAAAATAAAGGGGTGTTTGGGCTGGAGGTCGGGCGTGCGCGAAGGAGAAGGGGGACGGGAGAGACTGGCCGAAGGCCCAATGCGCAGGGAGAAGGGAGAGCAGGCCGGGCAGGCGACCCAAGGGGGAGAAAAAGGAAAAGAGAAGAAAGAAGGAAAGGAGAAAAGGAGAAGGAAAAGAAAAGGGAAAATGGGAAAATGGAAAAATAGGGGAAATAAATTAAATCAATTTATAAAATCATAAAAACATAATATTCTTGATAAATTATTTAATTTAATAATTTAATTCATTATAATCTAAAATATTAATTTAAAAAGGATAAAGTGGGTAAAATATTAGTTTGGAAAATTATTTAAATAAAATAATATGATAAATAGAAAAATATTTATTTTTAATTTATTAAATACTCTTATCCAAATTTACATACTCCAAAATCCATAAAATAATTAAAATAAATAATCTTATAGCAATTTTATTCCAAATAAAAGTAATCTATTAAAATATAGGTTTTCAAAATTTTTGGGGGATTACAATAACCTAATTTATTTATCATATGTATCAAAAGTAAGACTAAAAATGTATGTGAATAAAAGGAAAAAATAGTCAAAGAGAGTATAAATATCTGAAAAGGAAATTAAAATATGATACAAGACCAATCCTACATCCGATAGCCTAACCAGCTCCAATCACCCAAATCTCCCACAACAAGGATCATCTACTAGATAACTACTCATGCCTGTAAAGGGTCCTTTACTTGTAGGATTGAGCAGGTAGCCAAATAAACGGGTGCGTTAGTATGTTACACACTGAATAAACCAAGTTACCCTACCATGAAAGTTATGTCTTAAAGGTTATGCAACCATATAGGGCATGCTAACACATTACAAAGTATAATGGGTTTTCATGCTTACACTAAGGCTTATTGTAGACATGTTATGCAACAATTGTTTACTCGTGTAATGTTAACATTAGATGTATGCATAGGTCACATGGATAAGATTCATGACTAAGACAACTCATTATATTTTACCAATTATATACATGCCACACTAAATAAAAAGCTAACATGGATATGATTAGAAATACATAAGATAGTAGGTATCACATAAAGAATATAAGACTTTTCAAGGGATCATTAGGATTTCTAATTATTATTTTAAGTTTGTGTTTACATAATCCATATTTATTTAAAAATATAAAACAATCAAGCTAATTTCACTTACATGAAATTAATCATGGTAGCACCATAGGAAATGAAGTCCTTACTAAAAATAATAATTGGACTCAAAGTTCCAACCGATAATAAATAATAAGTAACATCCCCAACATTGAAACTAGAAAATTTTGTTTTGAATACAATTCATAAGTGTAATAAAATAAAATCCAAGGATGTAACCACCATATCAACCATGGAAGAGGTGGATCATCACTTAATACATGTTTTATGAAAGGTAAAATAGAATGACAAAAAAAAGATACATGTACTAACAAGAACATTAATAATAAGGATGAGAATGATAAAGAAGGGAGGGAAGGATATTTACAAAATCCAAATACACAAATCAAATCTAAGAGTTTAAATAACCGAAAATAAGTAAAAATATCCTAACATAGAGGGAAAGACAATCTTAGCCAGTTAGCCTAACTATTAATTAAAGCAAAAAAGTAACTCTCAACCCCAAGTAATGACCATCTATTGACCCACGTCGTCATCATTAACATACTCGAGCTCAAAATCATTATCATGCATATTGTTCTTTGCTCATTGGATAAAAAGTGGGATCATTAAAGTAACCACACAAATATAGTATTAGTATAGTAAAGTACTAGTAATACAAACTACTTAAAATATGATAAGGGAACATGCTACACATTAAGATCACCCAATAACATGGCATATGACATACTTAGGAAATATAGCTTCTAAGTTCATAATTGTCATGTCATAAAGCATGGTTGCACAAGAATCATGGAAAAGAAAATAATAAAGGTTTTTCTTAAGCGTAGATAAAATAAACCACATTATTAATCCTCCATTCAATGACCACATACTTTTCAATTAATAAAATGTTTGGTTAGACCACACCTAATTATCCACCAAGAACAAAAGTCATGGAATCATAACACACATAATAGGATACCACACCTACTACACGTGGTTAGAATACATCAAGGGAGTTTTATTAGATGACATCACACATAACGCACCTTGAGTTTATCTGTCACAAGGACCAACATAAGTTGTCATACCACACTCACCACATGTGGTCAGAATAAATCAAAGGTGTTTTCTTAGGGGATACCACACCCACCACACCTTGAGTACATCTACTGCAAAGGCTAAGACATATCGGGATACAATAATAACCCTTTTATATAAACCCTAATTTAAATACCCTAAATAAAAAGTTAATTATTATGTGTAATTAATTATAGAATTATTTTAAGGTTGGATGTCCCATTATTGTATGAATTATTATTGCTATTATTAATTTTTTTTTAATAGTTTGGGATAGTGGATTAAAATTTAAAGAAAATATGATGATGATATTTGGGTAGAAATTTTGGTATTTGACCTTGTCTTCTCCTTCTAATGCTATAAATGATGATGTTTTGTATAAGAAGCAAAAGACGTAGGATAGAAACTAGTTTTGGACCTAATTTTGTGATAGTATTTCTTATTGAGAATGATGATATAGATAGGATCAATTAGGACTTTGCGTTTACCTTTTTGATTGAAGAGGATTATAAATCATAATATGAAGCAATAACTTCAATTAATGTTAGTTTCTATAAAGAAGCAATTAAAAATAAGTTAGATTGAGTAATGTATAATCACACATGGGATTTAGTTAACATGCCAAGAGGGGTAAACCAATTAAATGTAAATGATTCTTTAAAAATAAATTGAAAACCGATGGACCCATAGATAATTTTAAGGCTCGTTTGGTAGTTGCAGGCTATAAACAAAAGAAAGAAGTCGACTTTTTTTATACTTATTTTCTTATAACTAAGATTTTCACTATACATTCTTTAGTAGCCTTGGTTGCTATCCATGGACTTGTATTTCATCAAATAGATGTTAAAACTGCATTTTTGAATGGTGGTTTAAAAGAAGAAATTTATATGGAGCAACCCAAGCGATGTGTGGTTGAGGGTCTGAAGAAGAAAGTGTATAAATTAAGAAAGTCATGTTATAGTCTTAAACAAGCTCCTAAACAATAGTATAAATTTTTTTACCAAAATTTAATGAGAGATGGTTATATGGTAAAAGGATCTGATTCTTGTGTTTACTCAAAGATGTTTGGACATGATTTTCTAATTATATGCTTATATGTTGATGACATGCTAATTCTTGGTACTAATGTGATTGTGGTTAATTAAACCAAATTATTTTTATCTTCTCACTTTAATATGAAAGATCAAAGGGAAGCTGATGTAATTCTTGGTAATAAAATGAAAAAAAATAAGAATTGATTTTCCTTGAGTCAGCCATACTATGTTGATAAGATATTAGAAATTTTTTATTATCATGATAAATTGTCTGTGAAAACTCTCTATGATCTTAGCATTCAATTAAAAAAGAACCAAGGTTCTAGTGTTTCTTAGGAAGAATATGCTAAAATCATAGGCGGTGTGATGTTCCTCATGAATTATACTAGACCTGACATTGTATATGTTGTGAGTTGACTAAGTCGGTATACTCACAACCTAGATAGATATCATTGGATTGCACTTCATTGTTTTCTTACATACCTTAAGGGTACGAAGGATTGAAGTTTACATTTTTATAAATTTTCTACTGTGATAGAAGGATTTATTCATGCTAATTGGATTTTAGATAACGATGAGGTTAGTTCCACCGGTGAATATGTTTTCACACTAGGAGAAGGAGTTGTGTCATGGAAATCTGCTAAGCATACTTGTATTACTTAGTCTATAATGGAGTTTAAGTTTATTTTCTTGAGTTAGCTAGTCATGATACAGAATGGTCAAGGAACCTATTGACCGATGTATCATTAAGTGGGAAATCAAACGTGATGGTTTTCTTACATTATGATTCATAGGAAGCTATTTGTGTTTACAAAAATAATGCATATGATGGTAAAAGGAGATATATTCGTGCGAGACATAGTTCTGTAAGAGATATGTTGAGGATGGTGTGATCTCATTAGAGTTTTCCATACAAGAGAAAAATATTACAAATCCTCTTACCAAGGGTTTAATGAGGAGATATATCCTCGAATTATCAAGAGAGGTGGGATTTGTATTTTTGATTTTCATATTTGTTTGATATAGAAAAATACCCGAGCACTATCTTACTCTAAAAAATAATATTTGTTTTCAACCCACATACATACTAGAAAAAGTTCTTTATTTATATGCCCTTCAATCTTGAGCGTATGAGATTGGACGATTAGTGTGCTAACCTTATGGGTAAACCAGCATAAAGGATTACACTAAAGGTCTAATTATAATTTGCTTCAAGGAAACGATTATATTCGCAACACATCAATGTTCTGATAAGTATCTTTTATAGCTTTGATTAATTTAATTCATTTACCTCGTAATTTCTGTTGTTGCGTATATTAATCCAACAAGATTGACCTCAAGCTTCAATTAATTAAAAGAAAAGCACACAAAACCGCTATGATGCTTATCACTCAATTAAAGATCCTCATAAAGCCACAACATTTATTAAATCCCAAGAATGATAGCAGATTGAACAGAGATTTGATTTTCATCGACTTACCTTCAATATATTTGGGGAAGAAAAAAAATCTTGATTCCATTTCTCTCTCGTGAACTATTCCCTCCCATGTTGACAATCACTAGAATGTGAAATGTTAGTTTTGCTTGAGATCTCTTCACTCTTGTTGTCTCTTCTCATTCAATCTCCTCGTCTAGTCTCTCTTTCCTCCCCCCCCCTTATATATTATAAAATATGGGGCTAAAAAAGAAATACTATAAAGAAGGTGGATCTAAGAAAGTCCTAGTGTGAGTTGTCGAGTTACATGGATATTACTCTTGAGGGTGATAAATTTCGTGGAAGCCTCATTTGAAAGGTCTCACCTTTCAAATATAGTTAACAATTTCAAATCTAAGACTTTGAATTGAAAGGAAGCTAGAATTGTAGACAATGAGTTTGATTTGAATGGTTATTGAGGTAGCTTAAGATATGCCTAATTTTTCAATTCCTATAATATTAATGAACCTCGAGAGTTATCATTGTGTTCACCTTTAGCCAATGAGTTTAACTTGGAGTTGGATTCAAACAAGTTGCTCTCAAAGATTCTCTTACTGAGTAAGAACCCTTAATAGTGGTGGTGTTCCTTAGTGGTCATCAGTTAGTAGCAAGATTAGTGGAAGAGAAGTAGAGGTGGTGGTTGGGTAATCGCATTTAATTCAATTAGGGGAGGGGATGAGAGAGGAAAAATGGGGGGGGGGTGGAAGTCATAAATCATGTGTGGAGGGAGGAGACAGAGTGTTAAGGGACAAATGATGTTCTTTTAAAGTATTTATATTTTAGGGAGGAGAGAGAAAAAATTGGGGGAGGTGGGAGTTAAAAATCATGGGAGGAGGGGAGGAAATAAAGTGTCGAGGGATGAGAGATCTTTTAAGATATTTAAGGATATTTTAGGTATATTATGTTAAATAAGAAGAAGAAAAATGGATGAGAAAATGGAAGGAGGGTTAAGTATAATATGTAAATGTAAAATAGTCATTTTAGAGACTTAAAATTGATTTTTTTTTCTTAATTCTAACAAAGATTTAATAGGTTTTGTAGATAGAGGGTTATTTGTAATGATATCAATTGGGTGGGGCGGGGCGAGGATCCCATCACCATACCCGAATCTCATTAGCAAAATAATTCCCAAACCCACCTTGATCTTCTATTGTGGTCTCTCTTCTTTTATTTAGAAGTCTAAGAGATAAATATAATGACAAATTGAGTCTTTTGCTTTTAGTAAAACAAAATTAAGACAAATACGTATAAGAGGTTTTGGTATCAAGTGTATTGTATTGCATTACCAAAATGGAGAAAGTAGAGGAAATGTGCAAACCGTTGAACCAATACTGTTTTTAGCATTAATTTCTAGGAGCTCAACCTCAAGTCTCAATCTTTTGGCGTATGGTCCAAGAATGTATAAGAGACAATGTGTAGATATAAGAGGTATGTTATAATCGGACTCATTTTGGTTATTATATTTCTCTCTTTTTTGGTTCCACACTTGATTCATTCTATTTGCTATTTTATAACTGTTATGGGTACTTAGTACTTGTTGGCTCATGGTTATGCCATAGGCATACCCACATTTCCTAGTACTTTTATGAGTCAATGTATATGTATTTATTTTACTTAACATTATTAGGTTTCTCTCTTGAAATTGGTGATCATGTGATCATCATAAAAGACTACTATATAGAAACCTTATATGAGTTGTTTTGTAGGTGCTACAACGCTGCTCGAATTTACAAGGTTATATCTTCTTGAGTAGTACATCACCACCAACATTTTTTGCTAGTGAATTTGATACAATTCCATCACAAATTGCTTGAATTTTCACAAGGGAGATGTAACAGTTGTCTTCAGCTAATATCTTTCTTTGGTTGAATGTTTAAATCTATGAGGAAATGATTTTGTATTGGCGCTAATATTGGCATGTATTTTGTACTTGAATAGAGGCCGGAAGGATAATATTTTAGCAAAAATAACGGATGTTGATGTAGACATTTTTTTCCCACATGCAACTAGAGTTCATTGATTGTTTTCATTTTGTAACACTAGTGGTTTGCATTTATGTATATACTTTTATTTTAGCGTTGAAATTTTTACACGAGCAATGAATACATTTACAACCATTGATAATTTATTTAGTTCATGGTGCCTTGCTAGGAATATAAGATAAATTAGAATGCTTGAATTTTGTCAGTTTATTTAAAAATTATATATATATAATTGTTTAGAATTTTTTTTAGTTCTAAAATATTTTAGAAAATTTTTAGAGTGTTTTTTAAGAATTATGTATAATTTTTTCATTTTTTTAAATTTTCTCAGATTTTTAGCATTTATTATTAAGAAATTTATATAATATTTATTATTGAAAAAGGTATAGACATAAGAAGATAGAAAAATAGAAAGTTATCATATAAAAAATTAAAAATCAAATACTAATCAGATAAATAATTAATTTTTTTTATTTATAATTACTTTTCTAAGAATATTTATAACAAACACTTATTTTATTCAAAAAGTAGATTTTTAAAAGTAATTTTTTTGAGAAGTGATTATTACAAAAAAATGAATGGAAATTTAGTCTTTTATAAAATAATATTCTAACTTAATTAAATAGTATCTTTAATGTCTCTTTCTAGTAAAATGGGCGTTGGTAAAAAATTAGTTTAATGTTAGTGAATATTTTATTGGAATAATGAGATCAATGAGAGAAGCCGATTCTTTTTTTTTTCTTTTTCTTTTTTTGTTCTTTCTTAAATTCGCTAACTTAGCAAAGGATAAGCGCGACGGGTAGTATAATGTAAGAATTATTTATAAAGTTTTCATCCGCATAGACTTTGCTTCGTTGGCGTGTCTATCATCCGCATTAGCAGCTAGTCGAATACATCGCGATCGTTGATCGTTAGGAATGAGGCGGCGTGGGAAGGCGTTTTGAATCCATTAGAGGGGTTCCTGTTCTGCTGTTTCTAATTCACTTTCATATTCGAAGGAGAAGCTGCCCGTTATCTTTCAGGCCGCAGCGATCATCTAATTACAAGTAGCATACCATTTTTTCGTCGTCATTCACCGCTAAAACCGCCACGCAACCGCCTACACATATTAACATATACATTGGAAGTGGGTTTTATACAGAGACACAGAAATGGCATTGCTATTCAATGCTCCAACGGCAGTGATAATATCAATGTCTAAACCCTCGATGTTTACCGCTCAATCTCCCGTCACTCCCGATCTCTCTTCCGATCGCTCCATCTTCGGCGGCGGTAGTTCCTCCATTTCCCATCGTCCTGACCTCGTCTTTGTCGTCAATCCACGGGGTTTCTCCTTTATTTCTCTTCTCTCTTTCTTTCTCGATTATGAGATCCGATTACGTGGTTTAATTGCTATGTTTGAAATGATGATTTAGGAGCAAATGGAAGGACTGGGAAAGAATGGAAAAAGTTGCTTCCCTATTTGAGGACTCGCCTTGGTAATGATTATAATGTGAGATTCTACTCATTTTGGTTCCCTTCCTGCTGATTCGGTTGATGCTGTTTATTGTTGATTTTTATTTTTATTTTTATTTTTAATATAAAAACTACCATCTGTTTCATTGCATTATTTTCTTTGAGTTTGTTTCCTGGTAGTTAAATTTGACAATTGAAAAGTTGACACGAAGCTTGAAAGATGTGCTAGTATGAGTTGAATATGCTACTTTGTGCTGCTTAGTTATACGTGTTGTTTATCTTAAGTTAGTTGATCGGTTATTGTGGTTTCACTTCTGTCACAACTTAGCAGTTTGTTGTATGGCATTTTCGTAGGTGGTTAGAAAGTAGGAAAGTAGCAGGTACAAACCCATGTAATATAAATACATCCTGATACATATTTCACGTATATTCATCACTGGAATGAAACTCCTGCTTCCTTCCTCTCTTAGCTGTGTCCTTGCTCCTTCCATGGCTGGCACGTTTCTTGCTGTTTGCTCCAACCAGTTTTCGCATGGTGTCAGAGCATATGTTTGCGGTGCTGGTTTTATTTATGCCAACAATGCCAAACACTAACCACTCTACACCCCAACCACAAACAATCAATGCTTCCATTCTCATGAAGCTCAGAGTCACCTCTTAATGTACTTGAGATCCTCTGGATGCAGTTGATTGTAACAGCTTTTAGTGGTTGAAATTACTTCAACTGAAGTTGAAATATTAGAATGGCCTTGGGAGGCAAAAAAAAATTGGCTTTATTGATGGAACTTGCCGCTAGTTGCAGAAATGGCTTCGTTGTGATTAAATGGTCATGTGTTGTATGCTTAGTTCTATGCAACATGATATAGTCAAACGTTTATATATGTATCTTCCTCAAAGCATCTTTGATACGAATTCGTGGAAAGATATGGCCAATCAAAGGAACCTTTGCTCTTACAACTTAAGACGAATCTTGGCTTCTTGACTTAAGAAAACATCTCCATTGCCGAGTACTATGGACCACTTAAATGGCTTTGGGAGCCAAAGTCTTGAATTTGAAGCTTTACCGATATGTAATTGTGGTGCCCTAGCACAGTGCAATTGTGCATTGCTGTAGAAAATTGTGGGGATAGATGCAAACAAGAAGTTTATTTAGTTCTTACAAGGCCTCAAAGATGGATTTAATCATGTACGAAGCAACATCTTAGCCATGGATCCTTTATCATGTGTGAACATGGCTTATTGCCTACTACAACAAGTGGAGAAGCAGAAACGGGTTACTAGCACCATCGGCTTCAATCAAGATGTCAATGCTTTAGCTTGTACTGAATCTTCGATACCACAAGTTGCAAAGAATAGAGATTCCAAGAGGTAGAAAGCATTATGAAAATGCAGTCATTGTCACCAGAAATATCACAGGGTGGACCCATGCTTCAAGATCATTGGCTATCCGGACTGTTTTGATAAGTTGAAGGGGAAGAGCAAAATGGTCCTGGAATGTGTCTCAACATCCAACTCTTTTGCTATGTCTGTTGCAATCTATTAAGAAGTAATGAAGACTGTGGAGCACAACCATGTTACATCTGATGCACATAGTTCCTCAGTGGTCAACTTTGGAGATACCACCACAAGTTTCTAAGAATTTGCCTCATTTCACTTACATTATAGACACTCGATCATCTGATTATATGTGTCATGATAGCACTTTTTTCCTAGTCTTTTAGAATTCTATTTAATCCTATATCAGTTGGTTTACCCAATGCCGCTAGACAATTAGTTAATCAAGTTGGAGATATTCTCCATCATCCTTCTGTTTTTCTTCATAATGTCCTGCTTGTACCTGCATTCCATCATCACCTTCTCAGTGTTGGTAAGCTGCTTAATAAATCAGCTCTAACTGCTCGCTACAATCCTTATTGTTATGTCTTCTAGGACCCTCCCACTGATCTAGACAAAACACTGCTGTTTCTAATATCTAAGTGTAATAGTGATAATAATTTGCCTATACTTGTAGCAATACACCAGATTTCATCTTAACCATGCTAGGTTGGGCCCCACTTCTTCTTCTAGGATGAAACAAATTGATGTATGTAGCTGTGATGGTATCATGTCTCGCTGTTTCTGTGAGGTTCATGTGCTTGCAAAAAATCACAAGACTTCTTCTTCTCCTAGTACCTCAATGGCTGTTGAATCATTTGATTTGATCCACATGGACTTATACGGACTTTAGAAGACTCAACCTACTACCAGTGCATCTTTTTTTCTTTTATTGTGGTTGATGATTTTGTAGGACTGCATGGTACTTTCTATTAAATAACAAGCGGCAGGTGTATGGCTCCATTTCTGACTTTCAGGCTTATATGACATTGAATGTAGTGATAGCATACTGGACCTGTAATCTTATTTTCGAAATTTCATGCCTGATCATGGCGTCCAATATGGTATAGCTCCAGCCAATTTTGCTACATCTTAACCAAAAATTTGTTGATTGTTGACATGAATCTTACCTATCTTGGGATATTTCTTGCCATCTTACCAGATCTGCGAGTCTTTGACTTCAGGACCTTCTCATGGAATCGATATTACAAGAGAGGTATTTCTCATCGGAGTTTTCTTGAAGTAATATTTCAGCTGTTGTTATTTACACCAGCTGAAGACAGGCCCTTTCTTTCTGTCCTTTAGGCCATTAGGGAAGGTGCTAACGCCGTCATTGCTGTAGGTGGTGATGGGACTCTTCATGAGGTTTGATTTTCCTCTCTCAAATTTGCTAAGCCTATAACTATGGGGACCTATATGTTCCCTATAGCCATTTCTTTTTTGTGTAAAAGCAAACCATATCTTTGTGTCTTATTTTTATAGGAAGGCTGTACATGTTTTAACTTGCGTTGTGTTATTTTTGGCTAATATATACAGTAAACATCTAATAAAGGGAGTTTGAAGGTTGACCAAATATTTCCTGCAGCTATTTGCTCTATTGACATCTATGTTGTGGTGAACTGTGACAGCAGGTGGTTAATGGTTTTTTTTGGGGTGGAAAACCTGTTTATCAAGAAGATCAAAAGGCTGCTCATACAACTGCACTTGGTGTAAGGGGTTACTAAATTGAACCAGAGGCTTTTAATCTTTTTTTTTTCCCCCCTTTTTGTTGTTTTTTCTTCCCTATGTCTTACATCTTAAATTAAGAATCTTGCAAGTCGAAGATGATTTACATGTCTAGTGTCTCCTTTGCAGCTCATTCCCTTGGGTACTGGTTCTGACTTTGCACGAACATTTGGCTGGTTAGTTGCCACGACAGAATTCTGTCTTCTTTTGACAACAATGTTATTGGAATCAATCCTCATGCAATGAAGCATGTCTTGTCATTTGCTGTTTCAGGAGAAATGACCCTCATGAAGCAATCGAGCGCATAGCTAAAGGTGACTTACTGATGATTCCTTAGGTTACAATTTGTTTCGTTTAATCTGATTTATGGAACTTCACCCACACATATCTTATTGCTCAAGCTTCTACCTAAGGGGCTTTACAGGTACGAGATCATCGGTAGATGTTGGATTCATCACAAGGGAAGGAAGGGAACCCAATTACTTCATCAATGTTGCAGATATCCACTTGTAAGATCCTTTTTTCTTTTTTCTTTTTTTTGTTGGGTAGGTGGTGGTGTGTTGGACCTTAACAGTTTGGATTTTCATGATAATGTGTCACTCAGAAAAGTTCTTTGTTACAAACTTCTGCAGGAGTGCAAAGGCGGGTTATTATGCTTCTAGATATAAGAGATTTGGAAATTTTTGTTATGTTATTGGTGCTCTGCAGGCATTCATGGGACATCGTAACCAAGATCTAAGGGTCAAGGTTTGTTGTATATTTTATTTACTTGATCATCAGTCATATCACTCCCTTACAAGAGAGACAAGGTGTTGAATATCTACTCCAATTAGGGGAACTTATGCAAGGTAGTGAAGTGGAATACAGAACGTTAATGTTAATTGTAGAAGTAATAGGACCAAGAGAGATGGGAGCTTGGTTCAGAAGTATAGATTGTGGAGTCTAGCTGAGAATTTAGGGGCAGAAAAATGTGACTGGCATGAAGTGGTGCTTTGAAATAACAGAAAGCAGTAAGCTCCAAGTCCACCTTGCATCTGTGGGAGATCTGCAAACTGATCATTGAATCAGCTTGGTCAATGAGGCAGCTTTGCTATGGGAAGTACCTTGCCACTCATGTTTATTTCATATGATAACCACGTCTACCTAGTAGAACGATGTATGAGCGTTAAGGTTTTTTATTGAGAAAGTAACTTGCAGGAAACTGCTAGTGATATCTGAAGAGTACAATGGGACTATTTCACGTGTCCACTATAAAATCTGAAAATTGGAGAGAATTACTTCTATTTTGCCACTTAATATCAGCAATTTACTGAAACATGCTCCTAAACATCACTTTGGCTTGATAATTTTACCTTCTCTGGGTTTTGGGTTCATCTAATATTGTTCTTTCTTTCCTAAGTGCAGATTGATGGAGGTGAATGGGAAACATACTCGAGAATAACTGCTCTTTGCATTGGAAATGCTAAATACTTTGGCGGCGGCATGAAGATTACTCCCAATGCTGACCCCTCCAATGGGCATTTTGAGGTATAATTGATTTTCTTACTGCTCCTCTGTTATGTTCCCACAACACTGGAAAGGGTTAAACCTCCAGATTGTCAGCAGCAAGGCTGATCAACTGGCTAGGGTGTTTGTTCGACTTGCCTTCCATTGTTACACCATTAAGGAGTGTAAATGAGCCAAGCCAACATGTGAATTGGCTCAAAGGCTCAACTCTACTCATTCATATAGCTAAACAAATTGAGCCCAAACCTTATTTTAAGCTTATTTATTAAAAAAAACTGAGCTTGAGTTTGGTAGGTTCGACTCATTAGTTAGCGAGTCAACTTATTTGTAGGCTCATTTAGAAACTCAAAGTTTAAAAGTTTATTTGGTCTAGTATTTTGTTATATTTATGAACTTATCAATAAGATCGGACAATAAAATCGTGGTCGCGGTTATGGTGTCGCGGTATTAGATCATCGCAGACGATAAATTATGTGTTGCGATTGTCATGATATACTTTTTTTTTCACTATATACTCTAATTATTATTTATTGTCATGGTATACTTTTTTTTCACTATATACTCTAATTATTATTTATTGATTATTTGAATATAAATATTCAATAAACTAATATTTTTTTATTATATTAAAAGTATTTAAGTGAGTCATTATATGTTAAATTGTTCTAATAACTTTAAATTTACCTTAAAATAAAAAAAAAGTACATGTTATTTAATGATACATGTGAAGATAATAAATAACAATACTTTATTATAATTCAATACTAACTTGTTCCAAGATATATATAGTAAATGAATAAGAAGAAATTATCACGTATATTTATTTTAGTAGATTTAAAAATTATCAATAAATTGCAGATTTATCGGTGATGTATCCTAATTTATTGCCTATATTTTCCGATTTATCAATGATTTATCCATGATTTATCAACTGATAAAATGTGAAATTTTAAAAATATAATATACCAATAATTTTACGTCATGGCTGATCTGAAAACCATTAAATAGCGGCTGATACAATATAGTGGCACTGCTTTTTAATTGTATAAATAAGACAACTCAACTTATTTATATCACAGAAGATGACTCGTGCCCCGGTTGAGCCAAACGCTAAAATTTAGGCTCATCCAATAAATTTGTTGGCTCAGACTTGTAAGTGTTTGTTTTCTTCATCTTATTTTTAGATTATAACAGCATCAATTAGATTAGATTTTAGTACTTATTATTATTATTAAATGAATATTTATTATTTAATTATTATATTAATATAATTAATAATTATCATAATTATTATGACTAATAATAATCATGATTATTGTAATTATTGTCATTAATATTGATTGTAAGTATTATAATTACTTAAATCATCAATAATTATAATAATGAAGTATTTATAACAACAATAAGTACTCTAATTAAAATTAAGATAATTAATAACTATTATTAGAATTACAATTATTATTATTTATTATAATAACTATTATAATAATATTATTATTATTGTTTATAATAATATTATGTTCATTATTATTTATAATAATTATATATGATAGTATTTTTAATAATATAAATAAGATTAAAATATTATTGATATTAATATTATTACATTTATTATAATATAATAATTATAATGATATTAATATTTATACTAAATTATTATGATAAATAATATAATAATATTTACATGAGTGTTATATTAAATATAATAATTGTGATTTACATAACTATAATAATAATTATTATTATAATTATAATTATAATATTATTAATTAGAATCATCATTATCATTAAACTTTATTATAATAATAATAATAATTATCATCATCATTGTTATTTTAATAATAATTATTATTAATATAATAATAATAATAAGTTGTGTTAATTCTCATCCGCACTTATTTGACTTGATCGGAAAATTCAGGCAAGAAAAATATGTCGTAACTAGTTCTAGACTGATGGGAGTAATTGCACAACGCACGATTTTCACAAAGAGATGTTGTGCAGGTTGTGTTTCTACAGGATTTCAAGTGGTATGACTTCATTCTAAAATTGCACAAGCTATATAACGGGATACATTTGTCAGTTAAAAATGTTGCCTCAAGAAGGTATGTTCTTAATGGATGCATAGATAATCAATATATTATTTCGTTTTTTTCGTTCTATTGGCCGATTTATATCAGAAGGTTATGCATGTAGAAACCAATTTCCTTTTTCATCCCATTAATTTTTTCATTATCTTGGGCGAGGAGGGAGAGGGGGAGGGTTTGCGGTGGAGGGAAAGGGAGAAGGCTGTAATGCATGGGATATATATGAATGAGAGTTGAAGATATTCAATATGGCATGCTATTTACCCATAGCATTCCTTCTATGTTGCAGTGCACGATCTATTGAAGTGGAGGAAGTAGATGGTAGTGGCATGATTTATGTTCAATCTGATGGAGAAAATTTGGGGTTCCTCCCATGGAAGTTTCAGATCTTACCTGGTGCAATTCAAATTTTAACATAATTCCATGAACCTGTACATAGTACGTGATTCCTTCAGTGCAACCACTCCACCGGTTATATCATTGTGTGGTGTTACACCATTGGAATCCAATGAGCAACCCGAATTCCAGCTAATAAATTATTAGCCAGAAGAGAGCGGCTGTAATACCCTAATGGAAGAACCGAGTTTATGGATCAACACAGTGCATTTTGGGCTTCTGTGGTCGGAAGAGAGATTCTGCAATACCCTAATCGAAGAATTGGTGAAGTGAATAGTGCATTAGAACCATTAAAGGGTTATTACGATAGATAAGGTAGAACTATGTCTTTGTTGTTCATTTGCTGATGCATTGTGACTTGAGTAAATGGAGGATTTGTTGAAATTTAGCTGCTATCCAAACCACATGACATGAAATAATAATAGTTTTATGCATATTAGTAATAGAATATTCATTTATAACCCCAAAACAAGGAGGCTACTAATAAATATAGAATGAGAAACAGGGTGAATCCTCAACATGACTTCCAAATCGTTGAACAAATTACTTGTTTCTTATAAAATGAAAAGATGAATTAGGACTTCTGAATAAATGATGAAAGATAGGGAGAGAATGGGCAACCTTGTCTAAGACCATAATGAAATTTAAATTCCCTGTAGGTTGACCATTTGTAATGAAAGAAAAGGAAGGCGTAATAGCTAAATTCATGATAAGAGCCTTTGAGCAAAATCCAAATCTACAAAGAACAATCTTTTGAATAATGAATTTGTAAAGAAAATCTAGTGCTTATCTCCCAATAATCTCTTGAGCTATGAAGATAATGTTGATGATCTATCTATTTAGTGTGAAAGCATTTTGAATGTCATCAATGATGGAATATAGGAAAGGTATTCTCGATTTGTGAGAATTTTAGAGATAATCGTGTAAAGGATATTACAAACACTTATAAGTTTGCAATTTGTTGGTTTACAAGGGTTTGATATATTAGGAATGAGATCAATATGTGTAAGTGTAATTTTAATAAATAGAACACCAATAGAGAAAATATGTTTAACAAGCGGGAAACCTCATTTCCAATATTAGATCAACATTTATAATAAAAATTAGTTCATAATTCATTTAGACTTAGGTCTTTCAATCATCCACTATTTTTTACCGCCTCTAGAATTTTTTAATTTGATGGAATGGTACAAACCCTCTCATTGTTTTGAGCAATGATTTGGTTGTTAGTAAAGGTGAATGTATCTGGCATAAGGTATATATGGGCTTTGTGGAGGAAAGTAGTGAAAAGTCTTGATAACTTGAGAGGGTACAATATTGGGTTCTATAGTCCATGGGTCATCATCTAACTACGAACTTTGGAAAGCATTGGGTCTTCTTTTGTGGGATGCATAGGAATGAAAAAATTAGATATTTATCCTCTGAATGAATCCAATGTGGTTTTGCCCTTTATCGCCACTAACAATTCTCAATGAGTAATGTAGAATGTCTAGATCCTAGGTATTTGAGTGTCATGATGTTGATATATGTAAGAGGTTTGTTGAATATGGTAGATAGAGTTGAGAGTCACCTTAGTTCCATTGTAATACAACCTAACTAACTCCTAACCCATACTTTAAGAGAAATAAGGCTATGATGAAGTTTAGAGGAGATGGATTTGGAAGAATTTGAAGATTGCCAACAAATGTATAAGAATTTATTATGGGCATTGGGATGAGCTAACAAAATATATTCAAATACTAAAGGAGGTCTACTTGTTAGAATAGGACTATGGGTTCTTAAAGGGATGGGGGCAATGGTCACTTGAGGTCGTGTGTTAATAGGAAATAGTAGCATTGGTGTAATGATGTCACCGATCTTAGTAGCAAAGGCTTTGTCATTATATTCTAAGATGCTAAACATTGCATGTCTTTTGTTGTTCTTAACATAGGTAGAACTAATGAACCCCAAAACCATCAGAGCACAATTGTTGATTTAGGTTAAATTATAAAATTATCTTGATGGTTTAATCTCAAGCCTCCTTGTTTATCATAGTCTGGTGAAATTGCATTGAATTACCTAATATAGACTCAACAGATGGATTTATTGGTGGTAAATGATTCCAACTCATTCTCAAGAGGTTTCCTATGATGATGGGATTGGTAGTCCATCGATACTCGTCAAGTTCCTTTTAAAGGTAAGTGTAGTCAGGTCTATGAATGTAAGAGTGATGATATGGTTAGTGAGTTAAAATCTAGGTATTTATAGTGCCTTGCTAGCACATCCAAATACCATCTAACTGGCCTCATGAAGAAATATTAAAGAAATTGGGAATTTTAGCTTAGGAATGATAGTGTAACATCTCAAAATTTATTACTAAAAATCTTCGTTTTTAGCAAAAGCATAATATCAAAATAGTTGGGTGGTATTTTCGCACTCAACATAAGTCTGGCTTACTATACCATTGTTACATCAAATATGAGGTGAAATAGTTAAGACTTGAAACATGGTAAATAAAGAATAAGAGAACTTCTATAAATATCAAATAAGAGTTTGGAGATTAACTCCTAATACAACATCAAAAATAGAAAAAGGGATATGTTGAAAATTAAGAGTTCCAAAAGGTATTTGAACCAAATGCAATAATCGAATAACATGACTCTACGCCCACTCCTGATATATAAGAATTACTCCTCCACGAATAAAGTATCATATACATCAAAATCATCCAAAGGATCCTCATCAACCTCTACAAAAACATCTAGGATGTATGCTAGTGAGAATGAGCATCATCCATGAGAAGGATGATAGGTATGTTATATATTGAATAAGGTGACCATACAATCGAAGCAAGGTAACATAGAATTACATAAGTTCACATCAAAGAATACGCATACATGCGTGTTAATATATAATATAAAGCGACACAAGGTAAATACTAATTGCAAAGCTCATTATTGGATATAAACAAGATCCATACTTTTATTTACGTTGAGTTTATGGATCTTACTATTCTTAATCTAATGGAACGGACTGAAGCATCTTTTAGGGCAAAACACACCTGAGTCATTATTATCATTTTGTAGAATGGATCTCCAACATATATCAGGATAACACGCTCTTGACCATTATTTTTAAACAAATGGAATGGTTGAAGCACCTCTCAAGGAAAAACACACTCGAGTCATTATTATCGTTTGGTAGAATAGACACAACACCTCGGTCATGACTCATGTAATCTTTCACTTTAAGTGATTAATATCATATTCACTAGTTACTTATCTCAAATTATATTCTCATTCACAATGAGTTCAGAGGCCCACTATTCTTAATCTAATGGAACAAATTGATGTACATCTCAGGGCGGAATGCACCTAAGCCACTATTATCATCCTATGAAACAGACGTACAATTGTTTAGCTTGACTCACGTGATCTTTTACTTTAGGTGATTGATATATTATTCATAGTTGTTTATATCATGATTATCATGTAGAACTCATGTGGATATGCATAATACATATTTGAAACACATAGAGCACAACCATATGATAATCGAGGTATTTCCTGAAGAAAAAGTCTATAATTCTCTAAGAAGTCCAAATTTCACAACGTGAGCATAACTTCTTATTTTATTGTACTTATGCTACCAATCATGATCCCAAATAGTTTGAGTATCCTACTTGGCATATTTAAAGTCTATTTCTCTTTTAAAATTATCCAAATTCTATATTCAACCTTATCGACCAAAATGACATTCTCTTACCGAAAGCCCCAAAATCTCATATTAGACAACTTGCATTTTAATCAACCATCATTTGATCACATTATTCATGAAATAATTTATAACACCCTCAAAACTTATCATGTCATTATTATTTTCCCTATTATCATCAAATGACCATATTGCCGTTATGGTAGCTAAAGTACTCATATTTCACAAAGACCTCACGAGTCTTAATATTAATGAATTTCAACATATATATATCATCATCATCATCATCATCATCATCATCATAAAATATGTAACTACAACTATAAATAGATACCATTTATCTCGATTCATGCCAACCAACAATATGTACAAACACATACTTTCATAAGCTTCTCACTTATAAGATATCTTATAATAGCATTATCATAACAACATTACCAACATGATATTACATATAAAAATATACATTGTATATAAAATCTCTAACTACAATGTGTACCTTACCAAAAAGAACACCAGTTGCTGAGCATGTAAGCTTAACCCGTCTCCTCTAAGATTACCAAGGAAAAGTTAAGGTAAATGAGGGTGGAAATGGGGATAACCAAAACAAATGGAAAAACTCGGATTACATGGGAGTATGGTGGAATGTATGGTGGTGCTAAGGTGGTGCTAGAGTGGTGTTATAGTAGAGTATGGGGTGTGCTAGAAGGGAGGCATGGTTATGCCAAGGGAAATGTCGAAGGAGCAAGGGCATGCATGCATAGGTCTAGAGGTTGAGAAGTGCATGGGCGAGGGGGAAGGGTGCTCATAGTTGTGTGCAAGACTTATGGGTAAGAAGAAAAGACATGCATAAGCTGTGCATAAAGCCGCGCGAGAGAGGCATGGATGGGGGCATGTAAGGGGTGGAAGGTTGTGTGGCTTAACGAAAAATGAAACAAATCGTGATGAGGAGAGGAAAAGGAATGGTATGGGGTGGTAATGGTTAGATGACGACGAGGGGGAATTATGGGGAGGTAGTGATGGTTGGTTTTTTAGGGAAACGGTGGTGGTTGATGGTGGTTAGTGATGTGGTGTTGAATAGCGATAATGCACGTAGTAAGAAAGGAAGGAAGAGACAAGGGTGTTTGAGCCTATAATGCTCGACAGAAATAGAGGGAGGGAGTTAGGTGAGGAAATTAAATGAAGTGGAGAGAGGTATGGAATAGTAAGGTAAGGAGAGGATGAATTCAAAAGTGTATCTTTTTTTTTATGGGTAAATAAGGGTTAGGGGTATAAGTAATTTGAAACCCTATTTTCCCATCTTAAATATAAGCCATATGAGATATATTGGCAAGAAAGCCAATAAGTTTTTGTAACACCCCCAAATTTCACTCCTGAAAAAAAAATTTTGAAAGAATAAAGCGGAATCTAGGAGCGAATTTGGGAAATGTTACCGCCACATCTAACACAAGATAAATGTCAACCATCTATCTCATGTTAGATGCAAGGCTAAAACCTGTCAAACAATTAAATCTGAATTTTAAAGCATAACAGCGTTACGAGAAATTAAAAGTCAATTACAAAATCCTTAAAAACTAAAATACAATGCTTGCAACTTCCAAAGGAGAATACAATTAAACAAACAAATCCCGGAGGATAATTATCCGGATCGCCTACTCACTCGAGTCAAGCCTTCCACCCCAAAACAGTATCCGATCTTAAACCTGCACAAGAGGTTTGCTCTCCACCATCAGTGGATCATCACAGGACCCATTCAACCAAGGTAGTATCAGTACGGGTCCAATACTGAGTAAATCCCACTACCCTACCTTATGGAAGAGACGTAAACTATAACATCAAGTGCACATTAAATTATGATACAATACGTTGATACAATATTACGCATACTCAAACCCACATCACAAGTCCGACCATACACATATAATAACATGCGAAACATATGTAATATCTTAAACCGATAAGAGATTCAGATAAACCAACCAAGCATTTATGGACAATGCCGAACCAAACCAATTGAGCATTTAGCCTCGCGGACATTACTTAGGGACATGTCCGGCCCCGAGCATTACTTAGGGACATGCTCAGCCCCGGACATTACTTAGGGACATGTCCAGCCCCGAGCATTACTTAGGGACATGCTCAGCCCCGATCGAGAAGACTCATTCTTTAGACCTCTGGTAATATAGTCGATTCACATCATAGTCTTTATCAATTCATGTGAGTGCGGGAACCCCACTATTATAGCCGGTGGAACGGTCATGAGGGTCATGCCCTGCCACTATTTTAGCCGGTGGACCGGTCATGAGGGTAACATACCCTGCCACTATTATTCGCCGGTGGACCGGTCTGGCCCTGACTCACATGATGTTTCACTGTAATTACTTCGTATCTTTCCAATGTCTTATCGTTATTACGTTCAGTTTGTTGAGCACGGAATCCCCCACTATTATAGCCGGTGGACCGGTCATGAGGGTAACATACCCTGCCACTATTATTGCCAGTGGACCGGTCATGTAGGGCACCCCGGCCCTAGCCACTATTATTCGCCGGTGGACCGGTCTGGGTCCGGCTCAACATCTTTCTCTTTAAGTGATTAGTGTCTTAACATATCTTATTTGAAAGAATTTTACCCTTGACATGCATGGCTAACTATATCCACACTTATCCTCCCAGGAGGGTCCGTCCCATATCTCGGGACTCTTGCGCCCCTTATCACACCTCGATTTCCATTCCCCTTTACACTTACACATAATGAAAGCCAACTCTTAAGGGTGTGGGTTGAAGCCCAACACCTTGTGAAACCACACTCTACCCACTATTCCTCTCTAGGGTTTCCCTTGAAACCCTAATTGGACCTATGTGGCCCAATTTCCTCTTGCCTTACTACCATTAATTCATTTATCGTCAAACACCTCATCTCATTTAAGTTCAATCCCAAATCGATCAATACTTTCTCTCAAAACCCTAATCGGGTCCCTTATGCACCCTTACACCAACCTACGTATTATTTTTCATCCCAAGTCTCCAAACACTCCGCAACTCTCCCCTTAGCTAATTTGCACTTTAATACAACTTTTCTCACGTAACGATCATCCTCATGCAAGTTTTATCCAACCCATGCAACTCTCGAAGTTCCCATGCAAACTCTAGAATTTTCCATGCAAAACTCTCATCCCTTATTCCATTTGGTCAACCTCATACCCCTCTTTAGCAACTCACTTCCCATTTATTTCTTTTTATCCTTTCATATCCATGTCATAATAATAATCACCCTAGCATGCATGTCCTAGAGGGTTGCATCATGCCACAACACATCATAATCACCACACATGGTTAACACATTCATATCATATGAAAAACACATACCACACACCTTAACTCCAAGCTGCGTTGCGCATAAAACACGTTAAGGACAATCAGGTGATACACAACAGGACATGATATATATATATATATATATATATATATATATATATATATATATATATATATATATATATATATATATATATATATATATATATATATATATATATATATATATACAAAGTATCCAAGGCATGTAAGTCACATAACACGTAGAAACCTTAGCCACATCCTTACGAAACACCCATAAGTGGAGGTAAGTAGAAACTTACCTGGATCCGAAGCTAGCTAAGCGAGATAAGAGGGAGAGAGAGATCACTAGCTCGAGGATCCACAATAAAGCTTTCCTAGATCGCCGATAGAAATCGGAACTAGGTTAGAAACTATCTTATCCATAAACAATTCACATATTATAATTAAATAAACACGAATGATCTTTCTTGGAAAACGTGTACAAAACTTAGGACTTAAAAGCATAGCTCTATTAAGATTTAAGATTAAATATAAATCAAAACGGATTAATACAAATACCACTTGGGACATTTCAAATTAATTTGGAAAGACCGAGAAAGAATAATCGATCATAAGTTAATTTATCGAAAATAACTTATTCATTAGGTTTTCCAACTAAATAGGTAAACCAACCATTTGCATAGAACCAAGTCCAAGCCGATTAGATTAAAACATAACTTAAATGATTTAAAACCCACAGATAGAAATCGGTTAGATAAAAGACGCATAGCAAAAATCAATTTTATAAAATTATCCCCGAACATTAGGGTTTTCAAGGCCTAAACTACGAATCGACCAAATCACTTCGACTACCTCAAATTGATAGTTTTAAAACACAATTAAACTAATTTTAGATAAATCTAGATAATTAATTTCAACAAAACAATCTTCCTAGTAACCAATTTAAGACTATCCATTTTTAAAATTAGGGTTTCAAAGCCCACAACACAAACTTGGGTAATTAAAATTAATTAATTAAAATTAAAGGTATTAGAATACAATTATGATCATTTCAACTACTTCTATAATTTAATTTTAGAAAAACAACTATACAAATAACCAATTTTATAATCTCACTTGAAATCTAGGGTTTTAGGCCCGAAAATACAATTCGGTTGAATTCTATTAATTTAATCAAATTGAATGTTTAGAAATGCAATTAAACACATTTTATAACATATCAAATAATCAATTGATCAAAACCAATAAAAGAAATACTCAGTTTAGCACAATTAGGGTTTTTGGGGCCCGGAACGCAAATCCGATCAATTCTTACTAAAATATATAAATTGACAGTTCGGAAATATAATTAAACATATTCTAATATAAATTATATAGTCAATTGAATAAAACGACCCGATTACACAATCCAATTTGGACCCGCAAGAGTTTTGACCTAAATATCCAATTCTGATTAATTACGCACAATTTTCCCAAATTAACGCTTGCGATTTGAAATTAAATACATTTCAAACGATACTGTAAAATCAATTGAGCGAAACGACTCAATTACGCGGCCCAATTTCGTTACACAAGAATTTTGACCTAGGAATCGAATTCCGATTGATTCCGCATAAATTTTTCAAATTGACGGTTCCGACATAAAATTATATACATTTTAAAACGTATTGTATAATCAATTTATCTAAAATCGCCAAATCGGACGGATCCGAAAAAAAATTGGGCATAACCCGGCCTAAAATTCAATTTCCCAAATTTTCAACACAAACCATACAATTAATATATCCAAATAAATCTTACAGCACATATATACATAATACAACAATCAATTTAGCTTTTCATAAGCTAAATCACATTCAATTAATCAAATCCGTATTAAGGTTTTTCAGAAAATTATACCAAACGAAAATCAACGAATCGGGACAAGGAAAGGCCGGAGGAGCTTCGTCGGAGGCCGAGGGTTGCTCGCCGGTGGTCAGCGAGGCTCGCCGGTGACCGGGCGGTGGCGCGAGTTGCGTGGCTCGTCGCTGCTGCCGCTGCTGCTCCTGCGCGCTTCGGTGGGCTGCTGCGCTACTTTGCCGGTGGCAGTCGCTCGTGGTGGTGTGTGGCAGCAGGTTGGAGGCCAGGGGTCGACGAAGGAGGAGCAGGGAGGAGGAGCTGGGGAGAGGTGGCGGTTGGCTAGGGTTTGGGAGTAGAGGGCTGCGAACAGGGAGTCGGGGCAGCAGAGGGAAGAGAAGAGAAGAGAAGAGAAGAGAAAAAGGAAAAGGGAGAGGGAGAGGGGGGGTCGGTCGGGGCGCGGGCTTCCCTTTTTCTTTTTTTTTTAAATACACATAAAATATAATACTAAAAATATCAAAATATTATTGAAAGATTTTATCTAAAATTTATTTAACGAACATTTATTTCGAACGGATCCGAAAGCTTAAAATTAATAAAAAAACTATATAAAGAATTTCGAAACATCTTCGGACGAATTTACCAACGAACATAAAAATTTATATTATTTATGGAATATATTATAAGACATCGGAAAATTATTTAAAAACATATAATAAAATATTTAAGTTAAATTTGAATAAACCGAGACAAATTTAGATAATTTCCAAAATCGGTTTTCCGCAACCCAAAAATCGTAAAACGGGAGAAAATTGATTCCGGAAAGAAATTCATAAATAATTTCCGAAAAACCTTTTTAATTTAAAACTTTCCGAAAATATTAAAGATTACTGAAACGAATAAATTTAAAGTCGGAAATATTTTCCTACGGATAAAATTATTAAAATAAATTTAACTATTTAAACAGAAATTCCATAATTTAAATGATACATTTTGTCAACAAAATATAACTTCAAAATAACATCATAATCATATGACAAAGTTATAATCAAAAATAAAATAGTAAAAATAAAATACGAGAAAGAACTGGAATATATATTTTTAACCGAGACTCGAACTCATAAGAATATAATAAAATCATTGTCGTTAACGAATTTATCTAGAATGGTTCGCAACGACAACGATTAATTAAATTCAAATATGAATTCGAAATCGTCGATAAATCCATAAAACGAATCAAAATTAAGATAATTAAATATTTACATCAAATTACGTCAATCAAATCATTAAACTTAATAATTTGGATTTTAAAAAATACGGGATATTACAGTTTTAGTCACTAGAACTAACATAGTGATGCTAAAACCATTTAGGCAGCACAAGCTAAAATGGTAGGAGCATGAGAAGGGAAATGAAGTAGAAAGGAGAAAGGGATATGGCTCAACTAGGTACGACCTCACATAGAGGATTGAGAAAAAATGGGGAGAGAGGAGGTAAAAGTCAAGCTGACAAGAAGTTTTTTCTTAGGAATCCACTGACCATATATATGTGTTAATGAATCCCAAAGAGGTTTAAGGCTCATAAAAATGACTTATAAACAATCTTGAACATAATTTATCAAATTCATGAACGTTGAAAAAAATATTTGAATAGAAAATTGAGCCCGAAACACTTTGTTCAATTGAACTAGTTGATCAATTAGGTTGGCACAAAACTCTTGTTTTAAGGGTCCAACTAGTCGATTGGATTTATCAAATCAATTGATTGATGGACTTGAAATTCACTTTTCTTCAACTTTACAATTCCAAACTATATTTTTCAAAATCAAATATTAAACAAATTTGTGAACCTTGATTTAACACATTTTAAAAGCCTTAAAAATAGGGCATTGCATACATAAATTCAGGAGAGAAAAAAAAAAGCTAGCTAGGCCATAGAGGGACATGATCATATAAGCCACCTTTTGGATCAAATGAGTGTTGGAATAAAGTGATATATATCATATCAAAATTGTTAGTAGATCAAGAGATTAGATTTTTGATATGAAATAGTTATTATCAGTCATTTCTCTTTCTTATCAATATAGAATGGATCAACTTTCCACAAGCAAATAAAAAACAAATGGATATTTAGGTAATAAATTAACAAACATAATCAACTTTGATTACTTACTATTACATATCCTTCTCACAAACTCCATTCAAGTAGTTTAAGTTGTTAGTATTAATATTTTTGAATTTCATTGCTCCTTTTACATATAAAAATTAGAAATATACTATATTTTGATCGATCTATTTGCTATAGCATTTTAAATTTAAAAGCTAGAAATATATTATGTCATTATTTTATATCAGTAATAAAAGTTAGGAATACATTTTATTGTTAATTCCCTTTTAAATTATTATTATTGTTATTTTTACTTATTTTATTTTATTGGTGTTTTAATTGATCTATCTTTTCTTTTAATATTTTGGTGATTTTAATTGGATGACAATAATATGATGACCAAGAAATAAAAGAGCATAGGGATGATTGGGGTGAGAAGTATGTGTAGACGCTAGTGGAAAGAAGAGAAACTTAATGGAGAAGTGGAAAGCAGTTGGTGGGTATAAAGAGATGAAAGAAGAATTGAAGGGGGAAAATTAACAAGGATGAAGAGATAAGATTACATAACAAAATATGATGGAGTGGAGTGTCAAGAGTAAGTAGAAAAATTAACAAAGATTTGATTATTAATTCTGACAGTTTTCTGTTGGGGGGGGGGTTCAAAGGTTCAATCATGAATATTAATGGAATATGCTTTTTCCCAACAAAAAAAATATGAAAGAAATACGTTTTGATCATGAATCTTGATAGGGGAATCAAACCCTACTCATTTATTTTGTACCATATGCTCATATATTGCTTGAGTTGAGAAGTCATAACTATATATATATATGTATGTATGTATGTATGTATATAATGTTATATAATATGTATCCTACTCATTAAATTTGATAAGATGATATATCATATTAATTCTTTATTGAATTTAATCATATTATATAGGATTTTGTGCTATTCTATTTCTTTATAAAATGTGTAATTGTTATATTAATAATAAAACCAAACATTTTACTAACCATACTTTGATAATATAGTGTTCATTCATTTAAAAATTTCTATGCATTTATCTATTCTTAAGAATAATTTAAATAATATTACAAACCAAAACGAGAATGCATTACCCATGTTATATTATATATAATTATCTAATGTGATCTCATTAAATTTTTATAAAACCTAGGGGTAGAATGCCATTATTTTGTTTGGGAGTGTTTGTAATATTTTGATAATATTACATGGTTTAAAATAAAAATAGATATGCTTCTTGAAGGCTATTTGGAGTAATATTGTTTTAAAATATTACAATTAAGTTATTTTTTATTATTATTTAAACATTCACAATATTATATTACTATTTATTTAATAATCCTCATACATTCTACATAGATTTCAATACTAGTTTGTAATAATAATTTTATGGCCACATTTAATATTCATGGTCATATTTGCATATTCTATAACAACTACTTAGTCACCTTTATTTGTCAAATTATTTATTTCCCATTAATTACATATTTAAACTACTATACTCCTATCTATTTGAAAATATATGTGAATTGCACAGGGTCTATACTAGCTTTGGAGGGAAAAAACTTAAAATGATTAAATATTTTATTATTATTTATGAATTTTAAACAAATTAAAGTTATATATATTTAATATGTCCATGTAAATTATTCTACTCTATTTAAGGAATATATCTTATTACACCTTGCGATAAAAAATAAAAATAATTAAGATTATTTTAGCAAGTAATAATCACATCACATGATGTTAATAAAATAAAATAAAATACACTAACAAATAACAAAGTGCAAGCCATAGATGAATGTAGTCCCTTTGTTTAAAAATAAAATATCTCAGCCCTTCATTGCTTTCTAAGGTCGGACATATGTAGATAGAATATATGAGGCCCTATTTGCTGATCTTTATGCTCCATTTGGCTCTTAGAAAGTTTTGAACAAAAAAAAAAGAGAGAAAAATATTTTTTTATGTATGGTTTACACGAGATAGTGATAGAGAAAAAGAGTAAGGAATAAAATTGTTAAATATTAGTTATTTAAATTCTTTAGAAAAATTTAAAAGAAAGTTTTGATTTTAGTTCTCTTTCATCAAAACTTTATTAGAATCAAATAAAGCCTTGTCGTTGCTCGTCAACACATGATAGTATTGTATCTTATTATATAACTTATAAACCCAACCTCCCTTTCTGTCTCTCGATCTATATGCCCTTGTTTTCTCTTTCTCTACGTTAAAATTTGCACATAAAGTTTCAGGTATACCCCTCTCTTTGGTTCTTGTAATTTTGAATATGATCTTCGTGACTTTTAGTAAGTCTTATTTAGTAGTTTGATTGGTACTTCTGGGCGTGATATGTGTTTTATCTTTAATATTCTCAATTTAGGGTTTGGGCTTGAATTTTAGCCGTTTGATTACAAATCTTTTCAGATTTGCCAATTCATTGTGTTCTCTGTTGTTTGTTGTTGAATATGGTAGAATCCTTTATTTTGCTTCATATCTGCTGGTTTTTGTATATAAAAAAATCTCATGTTAGACAACTTGTGTCTTATTTAACCATCATTTGATCACATTACTTATAAAATAATTTATAACACCCTCAAAACTTATTATGCTATAATTATTTTTCCTATTATTATCAAATAACCATAATGCCCTTATGCTAGCTAAAATACTCATATTTTCACAAAGACCTTATAAGTCCTAATATTAATGAATTTCAACGTCCAATATATCAATATATATACATCATCATCATCATCATGAAATTGATAACCACAACTATATATAGATATCACTTATCTCAATTTATGGCAACCAACAATATGTACAAACGTATACTTTTATAAGCTCCTCACTTACAAGATATCATATAATAGCATTATCATAACAACATTATCCATACAATATTGCCAACATGATATTATATATATAAATACACATTGCACGTAAAAGCCCTAACTACAATATGTATCCTTACCACAAAAAAAACACCGGTCTCTAAACACCTAAGCGTAACTCATCTCCTCCAAGATCATAAAAAAATCACCTATGAAAACGAGAAAAATACACAATTAAAATTTAAAAATGCTACTGAGGAAAATTTAAGGTAAATGAGGGTGGAAATGGGGATAACTAAAACAAGTAAAAACTTAATCAGTCCCAAAGAGGTTTAAATTATTTTTAGGCTCATAAAAATGATGTATAAACAATCCCAAACTTAATTTATCAAATTCATGAACGTTGAGAAAATATTTGAATAGAAAAATGAAGCACAAAACACTTAGCTCGAATGAACTATTTGATTAGTTCGATTGGCACAAAACTCCTATTTTAAGGGTCCAACAAGTCAATTGGTGTTATCAAATCAGTTGATTGATGGACTTGAAATTCACTTTTCTTCAACTTTACAATTCCAAATTATATTATTGTAAAACAAAATCTTAAACACATTTGTAAACCTTGATTTAACACATTTTTAAAACCTTAAAAATAGGGCATTGCATACATAAATTAAGGAGAAAAAAAAAAGCTAGCTAGGCCAATGAGGGACATGATCATATAGGCCACCTTTTGGATCCAACTAGTGTAGAACAAGAGATTAGGTTTTTGCCGTGCAATAGCTATTATCACCCATATTTCTCTTTGCACCAATATAAAATGGATCAACTTTCTACAAGTAAATAAAAAAAAATGGATATATAGGTAATAAATTGATAGGCATAATCAACTTTGATTACTTAATATTGCATATCATTCCTATGAACTCCATTTGAATAGTTTAAGTTGTTAGTATTACTATTTTTGAATTTCATTGCTCTTTTTACATATAAAAACTAGGAATACACTATATTTTGATTGATCTATTTATTATATCATTTTAAATTTTAAATTTAGGAACATATTATGTCTTTATTTTCTATCAATAATAAAACTTAGGAATACATTTTATTGTTATTTCCCTTATAAATTATCATTATTGTTATTTTAATAAGTTTATTGTACTAGTGTTTTAATTGATCTAATTTTTCTTTTAATATTTTGGTGATTTTATTTGGATGGAAATAATATGATGACCAATAAATATAAGAGCATGGGGGCGATTGGGGTGAGAAGTATGTGTAGATGTATGCTAGCGGAAAGAAGAGAAAATCTATAGAGAAGTGGAAAGAGCTTGAGATGAAAGAAGAATTGAAGGGAAAAATTAACGAGGATATCGAGATAAGATTACAGGATAAAATAGGATGGAGTGGAGTGTCAAGAGTAAATAGAAAAATTACTAAAGATTCTATCATTGGTTTTGATAGTTTTTTTTTTCTTGAGCAAAGATTCAATCCTAAATATTGATGGAATATGGTTTTCCCAACAAAAAACATGAAAGAAATATGATTTGATCATGAATATTAAAAGGGGATCAAATGAAATGCCCCGAAATTTTCTAATTTTAAAGATTATATTTAAATAAGGTTTTATTTGAAAATTTAATTTAATAAATTATTTTTACTAAAATAAAAAGGAAATCTATTAGGGCTAATTAATAAGAAATTTTCTAAATATATTAATTAGAGGAAATTTGGGTATATTATCTAGTTAAAGATTTTAATTTGGGAATTTATTTAAATAAATTATTTTATTCAAATTAAGAAAGAGAAAATAGTTTCAAGTTAATGTTAGTTTTATAAATAATTTAATTAAAGAAAATTAGAGTGATTTATTAATTTAAAATGGAAATTTTGGAGAATCTTTTAAAAATCCTAATTTAGTCTAAAAAGGAATTTAAATATTATTTTATTTAAATATTATTATTTTTAAAATACCCAAAATATTTTTATTTATTTATTTAACCCAACCTTCCTATTTTTTTCCCTCCTCCTTTTTCCTTTTTCCTTTTCTTTCTTCCTTTTTCTTTCTTTTTCTTTCTTTTTCTTTCTTTTCCTTCTTCTTCTTTCGTTTTTTTCTTTTTCTTCCCCGAATTGGGCCTGGCGCGGCCCAATTTCCGCCTCCTTTTTCTTCTCCTGCCCCGACCCATGCCCGTCTGCCCCTTTCTTTTTTTCCTGGCAGCCAGCGCGCTGCGTTTTCACTTCTTCTTCCCCTGAACGCAAAGTTTCATTTAAACTCCTCCCCTCCTCCCCTCCTCGCGCCCGACCGCCCGGTCCAACCTCCCCCATCTTCTTCTTCCTCCTCCAGCCCGACGCCATAACTGTCACCTTCCTCCTTCCCCCGAAAATGGCGTCGCCGGCCATACGTGGCGTGACCGGCCTTTCTCCCTCCCATTCTCTTCCTCTCGACGCATACTCTAATTTGAAATGCCCCACTTCCATTTTCTTCCCCACAATGCTCCCAATTTCCCTCGTAATAGTCGGGAAATTTTCAAAATTTATGCCGCCCGACCAACCTCATAAACGTCCCATTTCTCACCGAATTTGATCTCCTGGTAACCTCCACGACTCGAGCCTACTCTCCACCACTATAAATACCCCAAGTATGGCCTGGTTTCGAGATTTCTTTCCCCGAAACCCTAAGCACCAGTCTGTGCGCCACCGTTCCTTTAGACGCCCCGTTCTCCACCGTTAGCCAACCTCAACGCCTCTTCTTCCTCCCAAATTGTTCCCTACAACGCCCTCTAGTTAATTAAACCATTCACATCCTTCGATTCTCCTTGCAAAGGCCTCCATAACCGTGCAAAGTTTGCAAGTTCTCTCGTCAGAATTTTTACTCCGAAACCTTAAACCAACGTCCACCACCACATCCGCCACTTCTGCGACCCTCTAAACCAACCAATATCTCCTGCTAAGTCTCCTCCACTGACCCATAAACTTATTTTATTTTTCTCCTTCCCCCTTACCTCTTGTTCTTCATTTTCACCCCTCTTAGATCACTTTTCCGGCCACCTCCAGGCACCACCGCCGGTGCCACCCATCCCCTCCAATTCAAGGTTTGGGAGTATTCTTGAGTTAGATAAATTATTATTCTCGAATTTTGGTTATTTAATGGAATTATTACATGTTTACTATTAATAATAATAATAATAATAATAATAATAATATTATTATTATTATTATTGTAATTATTTATTTAATATTGTAATTATTCCAGGAGGGGTAGGAACCTAAAAATTTAATTAAGTCTCACACCTTTTCTTTTTATTACTATTATTAACATTTTTAACATTAATACTAATTATATTATTATTATTACCTTTATTAACTTTTATATTATAAGTATATATATAATATTAATATCATTATTACATTTTTGAATAGTATTATTATTAAATGGAGTGGTTTTGAAAGCCACCTTGTAATTTTAAGAATATTGGTATTATTAATATTAATATTCTACTAATAAGAGTATTATTAATAATGTTTTACTTTTATTATTATTATTATTATTATTATTATTATTATTATTATTATTACTATTTTGGTGAAGGGTAGAAACCCTTATATTACCACCCTTTTCGAATGAAAATAGGAATTTATTTGTATTTTTAAGTAATATTTTGTATAGTTAATTATTGTGGAATATTATTTTAATTAAAAACCAAATCTTAGAATAAGTAAGAAAATAATAAAATTTTATAAGGGAGCCTAATTCTAGTATACTTTTATATAATAGGTGAACCCAGACAAATCCCTCAAGTGGAATAGGAAGACCGGTGTCGTTTTAGGTAAGGGTTTACTAAGGTCATTTGTGTGTTTATATGCATTATGTGCTTCATATGCCAAGTATTCTATGTTTATTATTATTAATTATTTCGTATGTGGCGTGATTATAGAGTTGAAATATGTTGGTATGAATAAATCATGGCATGAAGATTATGTGTATGTTTATGTTATTATTATTGTATGATATGGCCCTAAGACATGCATATTAGGGTTGTAAAATAATGATGGGGAGTGTAACAATGTGGTGTTAGGGTTTTGCATGAAATGGCATGGTGTTAGGGTTTGCATGAAATGACATGATACTAGGGTTTTGCATGAAAGGGCATGATGTTAGGGTTTGCATGGAAGCATGTCTAAGTGGAGTTTGGGTTGCTTATGAATTAGGGTTTGCATGGAAGTGTGGTATATGTGGAGATAGGGTTTGCATATGAATTAGGGTTTGCATGGAAATGTGGTATACGTGGAGCTAGGGTTTGCATATGAATTGGGGTTGCATGGAAATGTGGTCTACGTGAAGCAAGGGTTTGCACGTGGATTAGGGTTTGCATGGAAATATGTCTACGTGGAGTTAGGGTTTGCATAGGAGCTAGGGTTTGCATGGAAGTGTGGTATATGTGGAGCTAGGGTTTGCATGGAAGTGTGGTACGTGGAGTTAGGGTTTGTATGGAAGCTAGGGTTGCATGGAAGTGTGGTTTACGATGAGTTAACGTTTGCGTGGGAACTAGGGTTGCATGGAGTTAGTTATGCATGTCTGGGAAAATGTTTGTGAATGGCAAATGTTGTGATTAAAACACTTAAGACATTAATCTTTTAAAGTGGAAGATTATTGAGCCGGAGCCAGACCGATCCACCGGTCAGGAATAGTGGTTAGGGTTTTATCCTATGTGTGACCGATCCACCGGTAATAATAGTGGTTAGGACATGAGGTCTTATATGTGACCGGCCCACCGGCAATAATAGTGGGGTGACTCGAGCTCAATAAATACAGACCAGAATTGTTAAATCTCTTAAAAGACATTAATTACTTACAGTGAAACACCATGTGAACCATGTGAGCAGGAATCAGAACGATCCACCGGTCAGGAATAGTGGTTAGGGTTTTACCTTATATGTGACCGATCCACCGGTAATAATAGTGGTTAGGACATGAGGTCCTATGTGTGACCGACCCGCCGGTTATAATAGTGGAGTGTTCCTGTTTCTGCATGGATTTGATAAAAGGCATGGTGTGTATCGACTTTTGACAAAAGAAAGATTAAATGATTAACCTGGATCCTTTTGGGCCTCATGTGTGGATTTGTTGATTATAAATTATGGATTTCATTTTATGCTTTTATGTATCATATGTGTGGGTTTGTAAATATATGTTGATCATTATCCTGAATGAATTAATGTGTTATATGCTGGCCTTTGTACTTGGTTACCTTACTTAGTACGTAGCGTACTGATCACCCGTTTCATGGGTGCTGCTCATTCCCACGAGCAGAAGGCCCGTCTGACCTATTGCAGGTAGGAGACACCTATTTTGATGCTATCGATGTCTACGAGACATCAGGAGGGGCAGAGTGATAGCTGGACTAGATCGATTTCTAGAGAGACGTGGCCGTTTTCTTTTTAATTTATGACTCATGTTATTTTTATTATGTTTAAGTTGCACAAACAACTTTATTAATGTTGTTTAATTATTAATTGAAAAACAATAGTTGGTATTTCAAATTATGTAAGACTTGCGCGTACTCTGATTTCCGTTTTTATAAATTTGAATTGGTATGGTATTATTGATAGTGTTTTCTTAGCCTTAGCAATTGACATCGGAACGGTAGAAGTGAACTGATCTAGTACTAAGTGTGGCGGTAACATCCCCAGAATTTACGATTTTAAGTTATGAGTATTGCTTTTAAAAAAAATATGTAAATTTTGGGGGTGTTACATCAAATCCTACTCATTTATTTTATACCATATGCACAGATACTACTTGAGTTGAGAAGTCATGATTATTTTATATACATAATGTTCTATAATATGTATCCTACTCATTAAATTTTACAAGATGATATATCATATTAATTCTTTATTGAATTTATTCATATTATAGAGTAGTGCTATATACCTAGAATCAAAACCCAAAATTTCCTTAAAATATACATATTAATATATTAATTTTTATTTTTATTAATAATTAAATGATATAAACTAATAATAATATATTATAAAAGAAAATTATGGCATAAAAGTATAATAAATTTATTATTAGTATTATTTCTATTATAATAAGAATAATTATTGTTATTATAATAAAAAAATATTTACATTTTTTATGTCCTAATTTTATTTTATTTTTTATTATTAATAGTTTGTATTACTTAATTACTAATAAAAAATAAAATTAATACACTAATATATATTTTTAAGCAAAATTTGGTTTTTAATTTGGATTTTGAGTTTGGGTAAGTAGCATTATTCCATATTATATAGGATTTTGTGCTATTCTATTTCTTTATAAAACGTGTAATTATTTTATTAAGAATAAAACCAAACATTTTACTAACCATACTCTGATAATATAGTGTTCATTTATTTAAAAAATTTCTATGCATGTATCTATTCTTAACAATATTTTAAATAATATTACAAACTAAAAAGAGAATGCCTCACATGTGTTATATTATATATTTTTATATTATATATTATTATCGAATGTGATCTCATGAAATTTTAATAAAAATTAAGGGTAGAATGCCATTATTTTTTTAGTAGTGTTTGCAATATTTTGATAATATTACATGGTTTAAAATAAAAATATATATGTCTCTTGAAGACAATTTTTAGTAATAATATTTTAAAATATTACACTTAAGTTATTTATTATTATTATTTAAACATTCAAAATATTATATTACTATTTATTTAATAATTCTCTTACACTCTGCACGGGTTTCAATACTAGTTTGTAATAATAATTTTATGGCCACATTTAATATTTATGGTTATATTTGCATATTATATAATAACTACTTAGTCACCTTTAAAATTATTTATTCTCTATTAGTTGCATATTCAAACTACTGTACTTCTATCTGTTTGAAAATACATGTGAATTGCATAGGGCCTATACTAGCTTTGGAGGGAAGAAAACTGAAAATGATTAAATATTCTATTATTATTTATGAATTTTAAACAAATAAAAGTTATACATATTTAAGATATTCATGTAAATTATTCTACTCTATTTAAGGAATATATCTTATTACACTCTGCGCTAAAATTAAAAACAATTAAGATTATTTTAGCAAGTAATAGTCACATCACATGATGTCAATAAAATAAAATAAAATACACTAACAAATAGCGCAGTGCAAGCCCTAGATGAATCTAGTCCCTCCGCGTGAAAATAAAATATCTCAGCCCTTCATCACTTTCTAAGGTCGGACGCATGTAGATGGCCCTCTTTTCTAACGTTACTGTTGCTCGTCAACGCCCGACAGTATTGTATCTAATTATATAAGTTATAAACCTAACCTCCTTTTCCGTCTCTCGAGCTATATGCCATTGTTTTCTCTTTCTGTACCTTAATATTTGCGCGTAAAGGTTCAGGTATACCCCTGTCTCTAGTTCTTGTAATTTGAATCTGATCTTCGTGACTTCTAGTAAGTCTTATTTAGTAGTTTGATTGGTACTTCTGGGCACGATATGTGGTTTTATCTTTAAGATTCTCAATTTAGGGTTTGGGCTTGAATTTTAGCCGTTCGATTACAAATCTTCTGATAGATCTGTCAATTCATTGTGTTCTCTGTCGATTTGTTGTTGAATTTGGTGGAATCCTTTGATTTTGCTTCAGATCTGTTGGTTTTTTGCATACAAATCATGACTTGTTTGATTGTTCTTTAGCGGCTTTACTCGAGGGAAATGAGTGGAATCTGTTATTTACTCATTTAACCTGTAACTGAAGTGATGAATCATAGGGAATCCGCTGTTTTGGGGTTCCATGCGTTGACTTGGGCTTAATTGACGAGTTGCGTGTTTGTTGACCTATATTGGGGTTTGTTGTGATTATTTACAATTGAAAGCCCTAGATTGGTTGAAAATGAAACGATGCTTTTTGATTCTTTGTGAGTTTGAGAGTAATGAGATTTAAGGCATCTCATTTGTTCAGGCTTGAAGTTCATACAGGTTTCAATATTCTTATTCCACCCTCGTCTTTCTTCTTCTTGGATGAAAGTTCCTGAAATATATTGATGGTTATGGCCCCTCTTTCATTGTTTTAGCAGTTATTTCATCTCTTAATCGATGTTGGTTATATTACCTTCATCTTTATGTTATGGTGTTAGCATGGTTTATGATTATGTGGTCTGAGGAGTGGATGGATAATCTCATGTATGTTTTCACTTCAGAAGAAATTTTGGCCTATGCCTCTTGTCAAAATCTAAAGGAATTAGTCATCTATGGTGTAGTTTTGTTTAAGAACCTTGATTACTGCAATTCATATGTTGGTTTTTCTCTGGGAAAAAGCATATGCTGTTATCTTTGTACAGGTTTGAACAGAAACCGACGAACATCCAGGATCTAGATTTGTAGCTACTGAATTTGGTGTGGGACAGTTATGCAACCAGAGACTTATTTTAATTTGTTTGTGCTAGCGGAACCTTTTTCATGCTCTTTGTACTTATCAGATTGGATTGATGTGATTTCAGCATGGTTTGTGAGCATCTGGTCAATGGTCTGCTTGTTATGCGGAGTGGAATCCTCATGGAACCAAATAGCTGCTGCGGTCCTGTGGAATCTGAGATTTGCATAAACTTTATGTTGTGCTGCTGCTGCTGTGGCCACCGTTATGTATCAACCAAATGTGGTATTGGCACTCTCAAATCCCAATGCCTAGTGGCTGATGCGTAATGTGTTGGGATGATATTTGGTTCCATGGATGATCCACATTAATGCCTTTCAGATATTTCGGGTGTAGTTTATATGTGCTGTAGTCTTTGTTGCTATCTTTCCTAACACTTCAGAGTGACGATTCTGGATATGCAGCTATGGAACTTGACCTGGAGTGGATTGATGATTAGGTATATTTTTGTGGTGCCTCTGTCGGCTGAGTTGCCTGTATTTCTTTTTTGCAGTTATCATAAAGAAATGAGTCGTCCAGTAGATCCTCACAAGCCATTCTTCCCATTTGGTAATCCTTTTAAAATGATGCTTCCCAAGGGTTCTCATCTATCTCCCAGACTTCAAGCATTGTTGAACAAATTTGAAGAAGATCTAGCAGCAAGGATGAAGAGGCTCAAGCCAAGGGACAAGGATGATGTCTTTAGCTTGGCATGGATGATCTCAGCTGCACGGTCACTCTGCCAGACTCATATTGACATAAAAGCTCTTATTACAGAGCTTGAGCTCCCGGTATGTGACTGGCAAGAGAAGTGGATCGACATCTATCTTGACAACAGTGTGAAGTTGCTAGATATATGCATTGCCTTCAGTTCTGAATTCTCTAGGCTGAGACAAGGCCAACTGCTGCTTCAGTGTGCTGTGTACAAATTAGATCAAAGTTGTTTCACAGAGTTCACAAAAGCAACTGCTTCACTCGATGGCTGGAAGCAGCACATTGGCTCCAAGAATCCCAGGGTCGAGAATTGTTACGACATTGTTGGCAAGCTCATGGAATCAATTAATCTACCCAAGGTGAAGAACTCATCCAAGGGAAAGGTCTTGATGCGGGCTTTGTATGGTGTCAAGGTGGTAACTTTCTTCATCTGCAACGTATTCACTGCTGCCTTCACTGGATCAGCAAAAAGTTTCATAGACTTAAAGGTGCCTGAAACACACCTCTGGGCAGATGCCTTTACTGACGTCCAGACTTTTGTGAATGACGAGATCAGAATTAAAATCTCGAACAACAGAAAGATTCTCATTAAAGAGCTGGAAGCGGTTGAGACTAGTGTCGAGGTTCTGTACCCAATGATCCAACACGGGGCTGAACCTGTTGATTCTGAAGCATTGAAGAGGTTTGTTACAGATTTGGGACAGCGTGCCAGGAGTTTGTCGTCTGATCTGGACGTTTTGGCCAAAGAGGTGGATGAGTTCTTCCAAATCGTTCTCAGCGGTCGTGATGCTTTGCTTTGTAATCTGAGAGTCGAGAACGATGTGTTTGACTTCACGGAAGAGCCCAAATTTGAAGAGGGGATGGTGAGGTGATTATCTTTCTTGGTAGATTTTATTGTACAATATGTGTCTAGGGCCTCCAGGCGGGCGCTCTACAGTGCTCTTGCTGGTAAAGTAAATCATATTGTAAGGAATGTCGTTAGTAATGTAACTTTCATAATGTTTTATAAATGTATTATTGGTGGCCAATGTATGTGCACCAGTTATACGTTAATGATGTACAGAAAAATTCCAAACTGAGTCAGAAACCTTGGAAAGAAATTCTAAATCGGAACATAGGAACCTCTGGGAGGAGTGCCAGTTGGATCAGACATTAATACAATTGGTTTTATGTCAAAGCAATGATGCAGTAAGATCCAAAATCAGAAGGGTGTGATTTGAAAATCAAGGCTGATGAGCATCGTCCAGATTCAAAGGGGACGATAGGGAGGAAAAAGGGGAAAAACAGAGGAAACAATCGAAGTATGAGAGCATTGCACGACGGGAACCCCGATAACAGTAGCAGCATCCAACTTCGTCAAACGGGATCTTGTCCTTGCAGATGAAGAAAAACCCGAGGATGATGAACATCTGGCGAACGTTGGCGGTGGAGTGCTTAGGATGAGAGCAAAGATAATAGAGTGAAGTGAGTAGTTTCTTCTCGAAGGGACCAGAATCGCCAGTCTTCTTTTGTTACGCCGTCTAAAGCTACCGATTTATGAGATGAGCAATATCAACGGTCACTGCATTTTTTTTTTTCCATCTCTAAATTGGTAACACTAATATTCTATTTTCACTTCTATTGCGCTTCATTTTTTTATTTGCTTTAGAAGGATACAATTCATTTGTTTATGCATCAAATGAGCTCTGATCATTATCATTAACTAATGAGCATAATATAACATAAACCACACCAACCAAATCAAAGAATGTTCTATCCTTGATCATAAGGCGTATTATGTCCTATGTGTGTTTTGCCATCCGTCACATTATTTGTTTTTCTGCCATGTGAGTACCCCCCAGCAAGAGCCAGACTACTACATCAAAAACTTACAAGCATCCACAATAGGCAAGTATATACGTATGTATACACACTCCGTATTCTCGTCAATATACATTAGGGCTGCTGGCATATCAAACCGGCTCGCGATCCGGTTTGGCTCAGCTCGATTCGTTTGATTAGGTAAGCAAATCAAATCCAAACCTTACTCTTAGACTCGTTTATTAAACGAGTCAAACTCAAGCCTAGGTTAGATCGACTCGTTAGCTCGCGAACTAGCTTGGCTCAAAATCAGCTCGAATTCTGCTCGTTTATAAGCTCATTTGCTTGTTTATCAAATAAGTTTTAGAATACATAAAACACTATGTTTTAGTAAGAACTTCCGGTCATAAAAAAAAAATAAAGTTAAAAACAACATTCTGATTTAGAAGTCATAACTTGACTCTATATTTGGGCGGTTAATTCTACAAAAATTATTCTCATATGTTGTTTTATTATTATTTTTTTTTTTACTAAAACACAATGTTTTAATTTTTTTATGATATAATATTTAAAATACGGTAACGCATGCAATAAGATTAGAAATTAAAAGTTCAAATCACATGACTAATATTTCATATTTGAATTTGTTCCATATTATTTTGGTTCTCAACTTTTTATCCCGTTAATATAAGTTCGAAGGATAACAAAAATTACAAAATTCAGTAAATACTAAATATAGTGTGCAGTGTAATCTGCCGCCCATTTTTTCTCAAATTCTCAATTCTCTACTCTTCCTCTCAAAATTTAAATCCACATTTTGCATTGGTTTTATTTTGATTAAAAAAATAAATAGTGTAAAAACTAAACAAGAAACAAATATTTTGATTAAAAACCCGAGCGAGAGTCCACATCCCGTCCCTCCAGCTCACCTTTATTTCTTGGGTACTCAGGTCTCGCACTCTCGCTCGGCTCTCTCCAGTCTCCAATGAAGTGAAGACTCTTTAGCTGCTAGCCTCGGACGACTCTTCTCCACTCCCCAATATCATCAGTTTTTCTCCATCTCCAGATCCTGCCCCTCCAACTCTAGCCTCCAACGGTTCCTCCATCTCTAATCTCACCGTCGGTGGCTAGTGCAGCCTGCCGCCTCACCCTCGCCTCGCGCCATTCGTCAATCGCTCATCCCTTGCCAATCGCCACTATAGAATCAAAATACCAGTGAAGTATAATCACACAAACAAAGCAGAATAAATAAACAAAATTTAAAACTTATCAGCTTGAGAAATTGTTGTGCCGTGATATAAATCACTGCCCTAAAGCGATATGCCGGTCGAACCGAGGTGCAATTCTCATGTCGTTTCGCCTCCAAGGTTAACACAACGAGCATTTGGTACGCGCACTCGAAAACGAAAGCTGAGGAAATCAGAGAAACAATGCTCATAATTTGAAGTGTGTTTATGCGAAGAAAAATATGGCCAAAAATCTGTATATTATCATCTATATGTGTCTCTGAAAACAGAACCCAAGAGCCCTCTTTAAATAAATGATATACAGAAAAAACAGGAGTCCCACTAGCCATAATCTCGGAAGATTATCTCTACTAACCGAACATTGCAAGCCACGTTCAAAGATTGTCAGAAAAAAAAAAACAAAAACGAAGAAGACGAAGTCGGTTAAGCAAACCAGAAAAAAAAAATTTAGCAAAAGAAATAAGGCGATTAGGCCCGTTTGGATCAAGACCCACACCCACGCCCAGCCCATCCCATCCCGGACCGGACGGACGGCGGCGGGTGCATGCGTGTGGTCTAAGAATCAACCTAGATCTAGCTACAAAACTCAGCCTAACCTTTTAACTCAAATATAGCATTGAAGAAGAGGAAATATAAGCTGCTTCAAAATAAACTATCCCACCAATGTGGGATACAGGAAAAGAAAAGGCAAAGACACCATTTTTGCCATTGCCTTCAACAATCCCCCACCAATAGCAAAATGGAAGAAAAACACAAAAAGAATCTGGGCAAAGAAGGTTCAATACTTAAATATCAATATCAAGAGAATTGAATTGATACGTAGTGAAGTGAGGCAACAACCGTTTCTAGGAAGTGAATGAATCTTGAACTTCCTTGACTTCGACTGAGACCCCCACAACACAAGTCTTAACTCAAAATCTACGATTTCCGCGACGATAAACAAGCGCTATTAATGGTCATGCGCACACCTTGGATACTCATGAGTGCTCTAGAAAGATAGCCTTAGTCTTTCATAGAAGGCGGCCCACCTTCACACTCACTTAGGTGAATCCATCAAGGGCGTCTCACTAGCACCACCAAACTTGGCTATGAATCCATTAAGCGCATAAGCATGCTCAACCTCAAAATCTCCAGCAGTGAGTTCATCAAGTTCATCTCACTAGGACCACCCATAACATAGGGCTATGAACTCATTAATAGCATAAAACTCAACCTGTCCACAATGCACTACTAAACGCCATAGGAATGAGAACGTAGTGCAAAAGAGTAATCATATGGCTTCGTTTGACCACATGTGGTATCCACCATACTTTCCTCAACTCAAAAGCTTAAGCCCCATTCCCCTCGACGACTCAAGGATAACTCTCCTTGTTAGACCCTTTGTGAGAGGATCTGCCAAATTTCTCTCGAATCTAACGAACTCTAAAGAGATCACACCATTCCTCAACAGTTGTCTCACAGAACTGTGTCTAACACGGATGTGTCTCCTCTTACCATTATAAACAGTGTTCTTGGCAACACATATAGCTACTTGTGAATCACAATGTAAGGATACCGATACACAAGGTTTCCTCCACAAAGGCACATTGGTCAATAAGTCCCTCAACCACTCTGCCTCTTGACCAGCTAACTCAAGGGCAATAAATTCCTATTCCATGGTGGAGCGAGCTATATAAGTCTGCTTGGCAGACTTCCAAGATATAGCTCCTCCTCCCAAGGTAAACACATAACCACTGGTGGAACTGACCTCATCATTATCAGAAATCCAGTTTGCATCTGTAAATCCCTCTAACACAGCATAAAATTTACAAAAATGCAAACCCTAATCCTTAGTATAAGGTATCTAAGCAAATAGTGTAGGGAAGTCCAATGATCACTAACTGGGTTGTGAGTATACCTACTTAGTCTACTCACAACATAGGTTATGTCAAGTCTAGTACAGTTCATGAGGAACATCACACTACCTATGATTTTAGCATATTCAGTTTGAGAAACACTAGCACCTAGGTTCTTTTTTAAATGTATGCTAGGATCATAGGGAGTTTTCACAGGCATTTCATCTCGACAATCAAAATTTTCTAGAATCTTATCAACATAATGTGATTGATTCAACGAAAAGCCATTCTTGGTTTTTCTCATTTTAATACCAAGAATTACATCAGCTTCTCCTAAATCCTTCATTTCAAAATGAGAAGATAAAAATAATTTGGTCTCATCTACCATAGTCACACTTGTGCCAAGAATCAACATGTCATCCACATACAAGCAGATTATCACACATTCATGTCCAATCGATTTAGAATAAACACATGAATCAGATGCATTTACTAGATAACCATTGCTCACTAAGGTCTGGTCAAACTTTTCATACCATTATTTAGGAGCTTGTTTAAGGTCATACAATGACTTTCTCAATCTACACACTTTAGTTTTCTAACCTTCAACCTCACAGCCCTTGGGCTGCTCCACATATATCTCCTCTTTCAGGTCACCATTCAAAAATGTTGTTTTCACATCCATTTGGTGAACTATAAGTCCATGGGTAGCAGCTAAGGCAACCAAAGAGCGAATAGTGGTAATCTTAGTCACGGGAGAGTAAGTATCAAAAAAGTCAACGTCTTTCTTTTTCTTGTAGCCTATAGCCACTAATCTAACCTTAAACTTATCTATGGTCCTATCAGTTCTCAATTTATTTCTAAAGACCCATTTGCATCTAATTGGTTTACAACCTGTAGGTTAATCAACCAAATCCCAAGTATGATTTGACATGATGGAATTTAACTCATTTTTAATTTCTTCTTTCCAAAAACTAGTATCCACAGAATTTACTGTTTCCTTATAAGATTTAGGATCCTCCTCAATCAGATATATAGATACAAAGTCTATATTAATCATATCAATGTCATCATTTTCAACAAGGAAAGCAGTGACAAAATCAGGTCCAAAGCTAGTTTCAGTCCTTCCTCTTTTACTTCTCCTAGGCTCATTAACATTATCAGTTTCAATACTAAGAGATGGTGGTAAAGACAAGGGCATTGAAGAAGCATTAGAAGAGCTAGCAAATTCACATGCATTCTTTTTCATGGGAAACACATTCTCAAAAAATTCTGCGTTTCTAGATTCACAAATAGAATAATCATTCAAACACAAAAATCTATATGCAGCACTGTTTTGAGCATGTCCAATAAATGCACAATCAAAATTCTTTGTTCCCACATTGGTTCTTCTAAAGTCTAGTAAACCAACCTTAGCTAGACACCGCCACACTTTTAAAATTTTTAGGTTAGGTTCAAAACCTTTCCATAATTCATAGGGAGTCTTGTCTAGTTTTTTATGGGGAACCCGATTCAACACATAGCATGCAGATAGAATAGCCTCCCCCACATATGGTCAGTCATACCAGAACTCAAAAGCATAGCATTCATCATTTCTTTTAGAGTTCTATTATTTCTTTCAGCTACACCATTTTGTTGGGGAGTGTAAGGGGCATTAGTTTCATGTATGATACCATGATTATCACAAAAATCCTTTAGAAAACTAGTTCCATATTCACCACCCCTATCAGACCTAAGCCTCTTAATCTTTCGGTCCAATTGGTTTTCTACTTCTGCCTTATATTTTAAGAACATACCTTCAGTTTCAACTTTAGACCTGAGGAGGAAAAATTTAGTATATCTCGAATAATCATCAATGAATGTCACATAATATCGTTTCCCTCCTCTACTCTCGGTGTTATTAAAATTTGCTAAGTCTGTATGTATTAATTCAAGCAATTCTGTTGATCTCACTGTGACTGGTTTAAAAGGATTTTTAGCATACTTGGCTTCCACACAAACATGACACTTCTCATAATCATTAGTGTCTAACACATTAATTAGGTTCATTCATTTTAATTTGTTTATGGAAGCCACATTCACGTGCCCTAGCCTACCATGCCACAAATTTACGGACTCGGCAATATAAACAAAAGTAGAACCAATTTCATTAATAGAAGCAGAAACAATATTCAAAACAAAGAGTCTATCAGACAAGTACCCCTTACCCACAAAGTCCCCATTTTTGGTCAACACGACCTTATCAGACTCAAAAAATAGATTCAGACCGGCTCTATTAAGTAAGCTACCCGAAACTAAGTTCCTACGGAAGGAGGGGCATATAAGACATCACTTAACGACAAAGATTTTCCAGAAGTAAGTTTCAGAAGAACCTTTCCTTTTCCCAGAACTCCAGCGGTGGATGAGTTTCCCATAAAGACGCATTCTCCGCCAGTAGCATCTTGGAATTGGTGGAAGAGTTCTCTGTTGGCACACAAATGTTTAGAAGCTCTGGTATCCAGAATCCAATCTCCCTTATTTTCAACCAGGTTTGCTTCTACAACCACAGCAACAATAACTTCCTCTGTCTCAGCAACATTAGCCTGTGGAGCAGGAGGGACACGACCTTTTTTATTCTGAGTTTGCATGCCCTTTCTCCTGAAATAATGATATGCCTTGTGACCTGTCTTACCACAAACATAGCAAGTTAATTACTTCTTCTGAATCTTGGTGTCACCCTTCTTGAAGTTAGGTTGACCTTTACGTTGACTTTTTTTCTGAGTCTTTTTTCCTTTCCCCTTGAATTTGTCATTTCCAATAGCAAACTCAATGATGTTAGCACTCATAGATCCAGAAGCATAAGACACTCGGTTGTCCTTCAAACAGTTTGCCTCCTCTGTCCTCATGTGACTGATCAATTCTGGCAAAGTCAGATCCCTCTCCTTATGCTTCAAGTGACTTCTATAGTCGTTCCAAGTTGATGGAAACTTCTCCAACAACATATTTGCTTGAAAAGTCTTGCAAATCTTCATCCCTTCTCCTAGAACATCAGCAACCAGGTTCTCATATTCGTGAACATGCTCCATAACTGGTTTGTCATCCACCATATGAAACTTCAGCAGGTTTCCTACCACATATTTCTTTCTCCCAGCTTCATTGGAACTATATCTTTTCTTCAAGGTATCCCATATTTCTTTTTGAATATAGTATGTTGACAAATAGATCAAACAACTTTTTGGACATATGAGACAAAAGGTGACTTTGAACTATTTTTGAAATGCCCCAAAAATCCTAATTTCTATTATCTATTATTAAATAAGATTTTATGAGGGAGTTTAACCAAAATAATTTACTTTTATTAAAATAAGAGGAAGTTAATTAGGGCAAATTAAGAAGAAATTTAAAAGTGTTTTAAATAGGAGGAATTGTGGTATTTTAAGCTAATTAAGGATTTTATTTTAGAAATTTATTTAAATAAATTACTTTATTTAAATTAATAAGAATAAAATAGTTTCAAATTAATATAAAATTTATAAATAGTTTAATTGGAGAAAATTAGAGTGTATTGTTAATTTAAAATGGAATTTAAGAAAATTCTTTCAAAAATCCCTAAATGAACCTAAAAATAGAATTTAATTATTATTTTGATAATTATATTTTATTAAATATCCTAAATTACCCAAATTATACTAATTAAGCCAACCACTAATTTTCCTATTTTTTTTCTTTTTCCTTTCCCCTTTTTTTCTCCCTCCTTTTCCTTTCTATTTCCTTTCCTTTTCTTCGTTTTTTTTCTTCCCCCGACTTGGGCCGGCCTGCCAGGCCCAGCACCTTTCCCCCCCTCGCGGCCCGTCCCTCTCCCGCGTCCCTTCTTCCTTTTTTTTCCCGGCCGGTTCGGCCCACCCCTTTTTCTTTCTTTCTTTTCTTTTCTGCTGGACCGCCGGTCCAGCCTCTTCCTCTTCTTCTTCCTCGCGACGTCGTCGTCTTCGCCGTCTGCAACCGAAAATCTCGCCGGGAAGCTTAGCTTCAACGGCACGCCATTTCCACCGGTCATTTCGCCCTTTCATCCCCGTTGACTTCCCTGCAGATGTGACCAATCGATTCAGCCATTCCCGCACGCAATCCTCTTCTTCTTTTTCTCCGATGGGTCTCGGTCTGCAATAGCAGACCTGCGCCGGTCAGCCTCGCCGGACATGCAAGAACCTAACCCCCTAACCTCCCTCGAAGCTTGTCATTTTCCGTTCAATTTTGCCTATAAATAGCCCTAACCACTGCTTGAATCGGGTTCGAGAAATCTGGAACCCAGAGAAACCCCGTCGCGCCGCCCCGCCTTCAGCCGCCATTTCCTTCGCCGTCAGCCACCCCTGCCGCCTACCCTTGCCACCACGATCTTCTCTGCACCTCCCTCTACACAACCACCCCCCGTAGCCTCCCTGCCTTACGCCGCACGTGCCACCCTGGTCGTGCGAAAATTCCTCCCCAAAACAGCCCTGCGCCACCTTCGTGCCACCGCCGCCGGCCATACCGCCGCTTGTAGTGCCGCCACCACCCCCCAAAACAACTAGGGGTTCTTGCTCTACCACCCTATACCTCCCATTTCTCCTAGTTTCCCCTTCCCTGGCCTCCACCTCCATTTTTCCCCTCTCTTCCCTTCCTCCACCGCCGCCGCCGCCGCCACCACCACCTCTCAGCCAGGTTACCCAACACCCTGAACCCTTAATCTTAAAAAAATAAAAGTGATTAATGATTTAATATTATTAACTACTATTATTAGTATTAATATGATTAATATCAACATTATCATTATTATTACTAATATTATTATTATTACTAATACTACCACCCTTATTATTATTACTAGGACCCAATCCTCCCCGAAGAGCTTCTAATTAATGGTATTAAGCAATACAAGACCCTATTAAGTTATTGTTATTATTAATATTGCTAGTATTACTATTATTATCCTTATTATTATTAGCACTACTATTATCGTTACTATTATGATTACTATTATTATTATTACTCTTATTATTCTTATTGTTATTATAATTATTATTGTCATTTATTGCTATTATTATTTTTTTATTACTATCATTATTATTATTATTATTATTATTATTATTATTATTATTATTACTATTGGTGTTATTATTATTATTAATATTATTATTATGAGCATTATTGTCATTATTACTACTATTGTCATCATCATTATTATTATTATTATTATTATTATTATTATTATTATTATTCCCATGTTTATTACTCTAACTATGACTAATGTTGTTATTATCTTTGCTATTATTATTATGGTAGTATTCTTACTATTATTAGTATGATTAACATTATTATTATTATTATTACCCTTATCATTATTATTATTATCATTATCGTTACTATTACTATTATCATGGTTATGTTATTATTATTATTATTACTACTATTATTATTATTATTGTTATTATTATTACTATTATTATTATTATTATTATTATTATTATTATTATTATTATTATTATTATTATTATTATCTTTGTTATTATGTTTGTTGTTGTTGTTGTTGTATTTAATGCATTTATTATTTTATCGATTATTACCATCGCTATTATCCTTAACATTATAATTTAATATTATTACCTTAGTATTTTTTGTTATGCTTAGTATTGCCACAACTATTGTATTATTATTATTATTATTATTATTGTGATTATTATTATTGTTATTATTGTTACTATCATTATTGCTATCATTACTATTATTATTATTATTATTATTATCATGGTTAATACTAGTGTCATTAGGTTTATCTTTCTAACTATTATTATCACTTCAACTATTTCTCTTATTATTATTTTCAGTATTCATACTATTATTTATACTATTATTATTATTTTCATCACTATTGCTACTTCTACTACTATTATTATTATTATTATCATTATTATTGATATTATCGCTAGGATGATTATGGTGGTGTTATTATTTTATTATTATTGGTAATATTACTATCACTAATGCTACTGCGATTTCAATTATTATTATCATCATTATTATCATTATAGCCATTATTATTCTTATTATGAGTACTATTACTATTAGTAGTATTCTTATTATTGTTATTAGTAATTATTACTATTAATATTGAAACCCTCACCTTAATACTCTGGATTTTGCTAAAATCTACTTTAATTAGTGATAATCCATTTAAACTATTGTGAGAATAGTAATAACCCTACCCTTTATTTATAAACCCCTGTTATTAATATTAGCCTTAGTATTAGGCCATGATAGGGGTAAGATAGGAAAATTATGGTAATTTCGATAGAGGGAGATTAACCCTTAGCATTTCCCTCTTATAGGTGAACCGAGTCAAAGCCCCCAGGAGGCGTAGGAGCGTGCTCCAAGCCCGGCGCCGATTTAGGTAAGGACGTAACTAAGGCCACCTGTGTGTATTGCATGTTTTACCTGTCTTGTATGCCTTGTGCGGTTGTATGCTATAATCTGTATATTATCTGTGTATTTATGTAGCGCAGCGTGGAACCGAGGTATGTTATCGTGCTCTTGTCTGTATGTGCTAATATGGTATGATACAAATATAATGTGATGTGATGTGACCCCTACGACTCATGCTAGGATATTTGATGAGGTGTTGTGGAGTGGGGACTTGAAAGAGAAAAACAAGCAATTAAGATAACCAAGGGGAAGTACGTTGGTTAACGTGGGTATGGACGACCTAGGTAGTCTGTAATCTGTGAAATGATGAGAAAAAGGGAATTAAATAAAATAGAAGAGTGGGAGAAAATAAGGTTGCATGGGAGAACTAGAGTTTGCATGGGAATGATAGAGTTGGCATGGTGGAAATGATAGGGTTTGCATGGGGAGGTTAAGGTCCGCATGGGGGCGAACCTTACGTATGAAAAGTTACTTTGGGACGTGGGGAGGCTAATGGAAGGTCTGTTTGGGAGTCTGGAGGCCCGAGGTGAAAAATAGTACGTAGGGTCATATAAGGGTACATAGGGTTTGGGAAGGAAACCCTAATTTGAGAAGGTGGAAAAAGAAATAGAAATTAATAAAATAAATGAGGAGGAGTGAGGTATGAGGGAGAGTTGAGTCTGAGGGTCATGATTTGGGTTTCCAATGCGAGAAATGTGTTAAGTATGAGAGTTACAAAGGGTGTTTAGTGGCCTAATATAAGCGCAGGAGATAGCTCGGTAACCTAAACCGAGTAGGGATATAGCTAAGGCTGAATGTGTGACATGTGTCCTACGTGCCATGGATGTTCTATATGATTTATGTGCCGTGGTCTTAAAAGCCATTATTCTAACTGTTTCATGTGTGGCGTGGCTTGGAATCGGGTTGTGTGCATGTGCCCTCATTTGTATGTGATAGTATGCATATACCTACAGTTTTGATGTGATGTGTTGAGATCTCTGGCCATGCATGACAAAGGTGAAATGCCCTCGAATAAGATACATTAAAACACTAACGACTTACAGAGAAAGATGTTGAGCCGAACCCAGACCGGTCCACCGGCTATAATAGTGGCAAGGTATCTTACCCTCGCGACCGTTCCACCGGCTATAATAGTGGCAGGGCATGTGCCCTCGCGACCGTTCCACCGGCTATAATAGTGGGGGATTTCGTGCTCAACAAACCAAACATAAAAGTTATAAGACATGGAAAGATACTAATATTTACAGTGGAATACCTTGTGAGTCGGGGCCAGACCGGTCCACCGGTAAATAATAGTGGCAGGGTATATTACCCTCGCGACCGTTCCACCGGCTATAATAGTGGCAGGGCATAGCCCTCGCGACCGTTCCACCGGCTATAATAGTGGGGCTCCCGCACTCACATGGATCGATAAAGACTATGTCGTGTATCATTATAATTATCTGAGATCTGATGAGAGAGTTATCTGATTCGTGACCAGCGTTGTTCATCTGTGTTATTGTTTATTATTCACATGTTATGTCTGCTTGTTCATGTGTTTCTGTGCATGTGGGCCTTAGTGCGTCTGTTCCCTTACTCAGTACGTAGCGTACTGATCACCCGTTTCATGGGTGCTGCTTATTCCCACGAGCAGAAGACCCGTCTGAGTTTTGCAGGTAGGGGTCGATGCCTGTGGCATTTTTAGGGCTGATAGTTGATTCTGGATCTAGCTTGGGGGCCGAGAGTGACGTGGCAGGAGAGCATCCCCTGTCTCGTTTCCTTGGACTATCGTACTTTGCTATTTCGTTATTTTATGTTCCTTGATATTTGGGACTTTTAAATTGCACTTCGGATTGTAACGCTTGACTTTCGCACTCTGATTTCTTTAAACGTAAGCTTTACTAATGACTTGTCTTTGGTGCTATTCTTTTAGCCTTATAACTTAGTATCGGGTCGGTAAGAGCGAATCGATCTGGTACTAAGTGTGGCGGTAATACCCCTGAATATACCGTTTTATCTGTTCTCTTCTGCTAAACCTCTTTAAATTAAACGAAATTTTTCAGTGGTAAATTTGGGGGTGTTACAATTTTGTTATCTCTCTCATAATTTTCTTTAGCCTCTGCTTTAGCTTTCTTGGTAGTAACAACAACTAGAGTGGTAGTTGGGGTTATCGGAGTTATATTACCAGTCTTTTCCATTGGTGGATCTTGATGCAATACATACTCAATATCCATAGCTTCAAATAATATCATAAGTCTCTGGTATCAATTTGGTATTGCCAGCAGCCATAATAAAATCAAAGAACACCGATACTACCAAAAATGATAAGCGCTGAAATGAGCAGTATCTGAACCACTGCACTGTAGCACTGTATGACCAAAAATACCAAACACTGTAGCACTAGCCACAGTAAATGATAGAATAACCAGTGATAACAACTAATAGTACAAGAACAAGATTCAATACAATACCGATCTGCACTGTAGAAAGCAAATTTAAGACTGACCCACTAGATTGAAAGATAGCAACCGAGCCCAAAGAAAAAAAATCAACAACTGAATTGAACTAAACATAGAATTCGGAGTATGCAATATATCAAACACTTGGTGTGCTTCAAACAATAGCAAAATTAACACAACTCTAGCTCAGTATATTAACCGACAGAACAGGGTATTGAATCGGTTAGCAACGCACAACAGCAGACATCTTTTCAACAAAACTCAATAGGATTCTTGTATCCAAATTCAAACTCAGCACCAATTTGAACAACTCGGGAAATAAAGAACTAATTTAAAGCCACCACGCAACTGATTGAATAAGAATGCACAAGCCGTTTGTTGATTTTGAATGACTGAAACCGAAGCACAAATATGCCACTATATCAAAACACTGATACCCAAAAATCGAAATAGCAGTGCAACGAGAAAAAGTAATTAAAACCAAAATCACGACATATACTTCACTCGAATATCGCTTCAGAATATAGAATCAAAATACCAGTGAAGTATAATCACACAAACGAAGCAGAATAAATAAATGAAATTTAAAACTTATCAGCTTGAGAAATTGTTGTGCCATGATATAAATCGCTGCCCTGAAGCGATATGCCAGCCAAACCGAGGTGCAATTCTCACCCCGTTTCTCCCCAAGGTTAACACAGCTAGCCTTTGGTACGTACACTCGAAACCGAAAGCTAAGGAAATCGGAGAAACAATGCCCAAAATTTGAAGTGTGTTTGTGCGAAGAAAAATATAGCCAAAAATATATATATTATCATATATATGTGTCTCTGAAAACAAAACCCAAGAGCCCTCTTTTAATAAATGATATACAGAAAAAATAGAAGTCCCACTAGCCATAATCTCAGAAGATTATCTCTACCAACCGAACGTTGCAAGCCACGTTCAAAGATTCTCATAAAAAAACGGAAATGAAGAAGACGAAGTCGGTTAAGCAAACTAGAAAAAAAAATTAGTAAAAGAAATAAGGCAGTTGGGCTCGTTTGGATCAAGACCCACACCCACGCCTAGCCCAGCCTGGACCGGACAGACGACGGCGAGCGCGTGCTTGTGGTTTAAGAATCAACCCAGCTCCAGCTACAAAACTCAATCCAATCTTTTAACTCAAATAAAGCATTAAAGAAGAGGAAATATAAGCTGCTTCAAAATAAACTATCCCACCAATGTGGGATACAAGAAAAGAAAAGACAAAGACACCATTTTTGCCATTGCCTTCAACAGCCACTATCACCGCCAGTTGACCAACTCGCCTGCCCCTTCCCCTCGCTAAGTCACCACTAATCCCCTCGCCCCTTGCCAAGTCGCCCCTTGGTCTACCTCACACGGTCTCACAGCGAAGACTTTCGACTCTCCACTCTCCATTTCCAATCTCACAAGCTTCTGCAATTGGTAGTCGGCAACAGTCTCCCCTCGCCAAGTCAGTCGCCCCTCGGTTTGTACACCCGGCCACAACCCACAGGCCACCCACATCTTTGACACTCTGTCCCTATTTCCATCTACCTGACTCTACTATAATTACGAATGGTGATTGACATTATACTGTGGCATGACATGCAGCTTGTGGTGTTGAATTAAAAACAAATGGAGGTTGTACATTTGTAATATTGAACTTGACAATTTATTTTGCACTTGTATGGATCTTGTGTTGTGTGTATTGTAGAATTATAGAAAATTATGGTACTGACGATGTAACTTTGATTTTATCTGTGCACGATAATAGTCGTTAGCCGTTGAAAAATGGATGTTTAGGCTTTGTGAATTTCTTTCTTTATCATATTATCATATTGTACAATATGAATTTCGGTATTTATGTTTATATAGTTTGAGCTCGTAGTTTCTTGATTGCTTGGAAAAAAATTATTTTGAAAAAGAAGCTTATAAGATTGTGAAATAACAAGAATAGATAGTAGATGAATAGAGGGTTAACTTAGGAGAACATTATTCATAGGGAGAATATAGACAACATTTTATTATCAAACTAAAGCCGTGTGGGTGGGGCTAGTCAAGATGTTAGACATTCAAATAAAACGATAGGAGATAAAATTAATAGAAGAAAGACCAATACATAAATACTAAATTTGAGTAAATTGAAGTCAGTTTCTTTTTGTCATTATATTATCTTTCTACAGGTTTAATCAATTTTGAGGAAAATTATAGATCATTTAAAATGACTTAAGTTATGGTTTGTTTGGATTAAGGTGAATTGGGGTGATGATAATTATTATGATGATTCTTTACGTTTTCTATGAGTTTGATTATTTATGATGTATTATATGTTAGGTTGGAGATGTTTTCAAGCTCTTGTAATTGAAAATATCAATAAAACACTTAGTCAGTAGCTAGGAACACCTTTTCTACTATATTATTTTATAAATAATTTTTTTCAATTTTGTGGTTTTAAATTAAGCAATAACGTTATTATTTTATTATACTTGTTCATTTTGTTATCTAATAAATTCAAATATTTTCCAACTTGATATCTATTTATCAAGTTGTTTTCGAACATGATACCTATGTTCACTTTTGTATCTAATGGCTTTGAATATTTTGCTTTTTCTTTCTTATTTGGTGTTATCATGAATAATTTTGTTATCATGTTATACTAGAAAGTCACATATGTGATCTTTGTTTACTTTTGTTAAATATGATTTCTATATTATGACTTTGGAGGTTTGTGTTTTACATTTTTTCCTCAATGTTATTTGTTATCAAGTTTTTTTATTTGTACACATTAATACATCACACTTGTGACCTTTTGTTTTTCCTTTTTTCAAATAATTGGAATTTTGAACTTTAACTTTTTTTCATGTATTCTTTAATTTATCATGATGTTTTATTTTGATTACAAAAACAAATAAAAAACCATGGTGGTGCTTATTAACTATTCATAGTTTTATGTGTTGTTTTTGTTGCTACTTACTGATACCTTATGTTTCTTTTTGTTGTTTTTAGTTCAAACTTGTAATTATGTCAAATTTGGCAACTTATGATTTTTCTTCTAAACAAGGATCTACATCCCCCGTATCATCGCCATCTATTTCAACAAGAAGTCCAAAAATAGTAGATAACCCTAATATATTTGAAGTTCCCAGAGATACTTACATTGGTGATCATGATGAGGAGAATGATTTGGAACCTACCAATGAGCTTGATAAAGAGGTTTATGAGGAGCAGGAGGTGAACAATGAAAATAAAGATGATGGTGACGAGTGTGCAATTAAGAAGAAGGCTCGCAAGAAAACTCCACATGTTTGGAAAGAGTTTGAAGTGGTTACTTTAAAAGATGGGACCAAAAAGGGTCAAGCATTGTCGTAAACATCTATCAATTCTTCCTGGGAGTATAACCAATCATTTTATCAGGCATTTGGAGCGATGTACTAGTCGATCATAAAAAAAAAAACAAAGGGTGTTGTCTCTTTCTAAATCCACTGGTGTTAGTGTGCTCCTATATTTAGATATTATCATGAAAGGGTGATGGAAAAGTGTTCTCATATGATACTCATGCATGAATATCCATTTAATATGATGGAACATTTGGGGTTTAATGAATTTTTTTGGGCCATCTCTGATAAGTATCAGCGGATTACTCGTCATTCTGCTAAGGATGCTTGTTTTACTATTTATAAATTTGAAAAGATGAAGGTGAAGAAAATTTTGAATGATGCTAATAAGATTAGCATAACAACAAACCTTTGGAAATCTGATGTCCAAAAAATTGATTACATGGTTGTAACAACTCACTTGATTAATAGTAATTGGAATCTCTAAAAGCATGTTTTGAATTTTTTTTACTTACCTCTTCCTGGTAGTGGATTAAATATATATAATGCTTTATGTGGTTGTTTGGTGGATTGGGAAATTGAAAATAAAGTGAGCACCATTACGGTTGATAATTGTAGCGCTAATGATGTTTGTGTAAGACATTTGAAAGATAACTTTAGTTTGATGAAGAAGCTTTCTTTTGTTAGTAAAATATTTTATGTTCGATGTTGCGCTCATATTGTGAATTTGTTGGTGCAAGACGGTTATAAAGAGATCGGTAATGTTATCACTAATATTCGCACAAGTTTGAAGTATTTGTCTAATTCTGATGCTCGTTTGATGAAATTTAGTGAGATTACTAAACATCTTAAATTGCTTGCAAAGAAGTTGATTCTTGATGTTTGCACATGTTGGAATTCTATGCATGCTATGTTTTTTGCTGCATTAGAGTTTAAGGATGTGTTTTCAAGATATGCAGAGTAGGATCCATCATATAAATGGGCCCCTTTTGCTGAAGAAAGAAGACAAGCTAAAATTGTATATGAATTTTTTGAGGTTTTTAGCGAGGTAACAAATATAGTTTCTAGAAGTGAATGTCCAACAACAAATATGTATTTTCCCGAGGTATGGAGGATTAAAGCAGTATTAGATGAGAAGGTGGGTTCTTCAGAGCCATTTATCTAAGGAATAGCTTCAGTCATGAAAGAAAATTTTAATAAATATTGGGGTGAGTGCAATTTGTTAATGACTATTGCATATGTTTTAGACCCTAAATGTAAAATGTCTTTAATTGAATATACATTCCCCATTCTTTTTAGTCATGATGAAGCCGAAAAGCATATTGAGCTAGTTCGTGATACCTTACGAGTTATATTTGATGATTATGCTTGAGAGTATACAAGTAACTTGGAGAAGTATATGGTGGGATTTGACATAGGTGAAGGGTTATCATTTGCTGTTAATATTGGGGCAAAGAAAGATGCGGGTTTAGGGAGGATGGGATTTAAGCAATTTATTAGGCAATCAAGCACACAAATTCCTTCGAAATTAGAGTTAGATATATACTTGGAGGAGAGTTTATTTATTTGTGATGATGATTCTGAATCTTCTTTTAGTACCTTAAAGTGGTGGAAGGCAAATACTTTAAAGTTTCATATCTTGTCACAAATGGCACGTGATATTTTATCCATACCTATCACCACAGTTACTTCAGAAGCTACTTTTAGTGCTGGGTCAAAGGTCATTGATCCCTATAGAGCAGCACTAGCTACTGATACTGTTGAAATACTCTTTTGAGTGGGTGATTGGGTTCATACAAAAAAGGGACTAAAGAAGAAGGTAATTATCGCTTTATGTTTTCTTTATAATTTTTCATTATTAATATTTGATCTCTTGAAATTTTAGGAATTAAATCCTAATCATTCATATATTATTATTATTATTATTATTATTATTATTATTATTATTATTATTATTATTGCTTTCTTAATATAAATAAGATGCAAATGCTCTTAGTGTGAAGATCATAGATCTTCCATAACATGGTATATATTTTTTTAATCAAATTTAAGGTATAGATCTAATTAGAATTTATGAGATTGAAGTCTTTTTCAAATAAATATGAAGTGTTTAGTGCTGCTCTTTTATGAAAACGATAAAAGCTATATTGTATATATATATATATATATATATATATAATCAAATTCTCTCTCGTTTATTCATAAAATTATTGACAGAATATGAAGGTCAGTAGATTTTGGTGCCGTATTTTGGGGTTTTGACTAGAAGTGCTTATGATGTAAAGATTGGATGAGAAGAGGGCTGCAATAATTGTATCATGGTTTTATTTTGTAAAATGAAACATAATTTCAGATGTTGGAATTTGGAATTGAAGATTGAAGAACATATTTTTGGTTAGGGATGTGAATTATTTTGTTTTGTAAAAGCATACACGGTTGAAGGCTCGATCCTTGATATTTTTTATGAAAGATTTGATATCGTAGGGAGTTATTTCAGTGTTTATGATGATATTTTATGAACAATCCAAATAGGTATTTTTTTAGATTTAATTTTTGTCTATAGTTACATGTTTAATTGGTAGGAATTTTTAATAAATGAGCCAAATAAATCGACCCACAAATCGAGCCGATTTAGCTTTTTAAAAGCAAAAAAATAATAATAAAAAATCGAGTCAAACTGAATCACAATTCAAGCCACGAGTCAAGCCTAACAAATTGGACCTATTTGGTTCATTTATATTAAACAAAACCGAAATTCGAGCTCGAGCCTTATAAAAGAATTAATGAATCAAATTGAGCTAGAGATGGTTTAGCTTAAATTGATTCATCAACAACCCTGCATACCATCCATAAGGAATCATAGCACATTACTACATATGTATGCGGTCTCTCTTGCTTGCTTTAGTGAAGCCATGAATAACGCCCCATGAGGGCCACAACTTAGTCATTAAGATTGAGTATCGTGGGACGTACCTCTTGGCTTGATGATCAACGTCCTTCCCTCCAAGTTATTGGTTGGGGGTTTGGATTTTGATTGGTGGATAGGCATCCCCCTCCCCCACTTGCATGTTGTGTTCAAATATATATAGAAATTAATAATAAAATAGAAAATCCATCAATCTAGATAATTAATACTTAATTTGTCTCAAAATATAAACTATATTATAGAAATTTATACAAATCAAATGTTATATTTCCTATTATACCCTCTATTCTATCCTTTATTAATTAATGATTAAGTTGTCAAAAGTATATTTATGAATAAATATTAGTCATTAGATATTTTTTTAATTTATTAATTATTAATTATCGTGCCCAAACTAAAAGTATTTTTTATTATAAAACAGAGGAAGTATCAGGCTATGTTAAATTGTATAGTATCCTTAATTACAAGACGACTTCCGACTCAAACCACAAAATTTCTTATTTTCACTTCGAGCAAGGTCTTTCTAGGAGCTTTCTGTATGTTTCAAATATATATATATAAATTTAATGATACATATGATCAAAGAAATTTTCAACTTGGCCCTATTTTTTTTCTAGGTCTTATGCGTGCATGATACTTCGAAATTAAAAACAAATCAGATTATCTCAGGCTCCCCTCTCTCGAGGGCAAGGAGAGAGCCGGCGGCTGATCAAATACCAGCGCGTACGACTGTGATGGCACTAAATTAGACTTAAGAGTTGACGCTTGACGTTCTAGATGGATCATCACACCCATTTCTTTTCTTCTTTTTTTTTCTATTTAAAAAAAAAAAACCCTTAAAAATTAGTCGTTAACGACTAAAACAAGTCACGAGTTGGAGTATCCCTTCCCATTCTAGGTTTCAGATCACCGTAATAATTATGGAATGGATCGACTTGAATCAATTTTTTATTGCATTCTCGTTGAAATACGGTTCATGTGTCCGGAGAAAGTATTAACCTAGATAGTTGGTCCAATCAATATATTATTTTATATTTCACTGTTACTACAATTTGATTTTATATTTTTTTTTATTTATTTATCTCGGATATACATATGTGAATTCTATAGGGTATACTCCTTTGGAAGCTCCTCCGTCCCTCTTTTTCTACTTTCACATTAGCTACCATATATTATTGAGTTCTTTTATAATGTCGTGGGAGTAGTTTTCGTTGAATTGTTGTTTGACTAAATACTACTTCCTACCTATTCTAAAGTTCGTCCCTATATGATTTAATTACTAATATCATTCAATATATATCAATAAAATTTATTTAAATTTTATTATTAAAAATTTTTTAATGTAAAAATGATAATTAAAATATTATATATATATATATATATAATATAAAATTCCGATTCAACAAATTTTAGTTAATTTTGTCGAAATGTCTGATTCTTGGACCATTCCGATTCAAGAGTTTCACACGCACCATTCTTCCTCATTTTCTCATCTTTCCAATAATGTAACTTTAACGTGACTTCAACATTTAAAAAAAATAAGTAAAAATATATTTTATTGAAATTATTATAAAAGTAAAAACATTATAATATAATATTTTTAAATATTTTTTATATAAATTAATATCCATATTGATCTACTTTTAATATAAAAAGTAATTTGTATACGTATTTACTTTTATTGTACTAATCTTTCACCACCCTAATTTTACTAAATATTTCATATATATATATATATATATTTCGCCACTCTTAAACATATTGTATAATAATATTTTAAAAAAATATCTTTGATTTAAGTCTTATATTTGTGTTTCACCACAACTACACATATATTTTACCACTCATCTAAGTATTTTTTACTACTGTTACATATATTTTTCAACACAATTTTTTTTTAAAAAACATGAGTTCATAAACTAATCTTCCATAGTCATCTAATTAATCTTTTATTAATAATATACTGATTTCTTACTAGCGAGTTTATATTTCATCATTATTCTTCTTAAACAATAAAATTTTACCATTAACATATAGATTTTTTTACCAATGAGTTGAACTTTCACAATTTTTTATTACTTAAAGTGATCTTTCACCATCAATGTATCAATCTTTTACCACTAATATCCTAAATTTTCACCGATAAATTAGTCTTTCACTATCAACTTTTTTTTTATAAAAAAAATTCCAACATTAACACAATTATATTTCACTGGTTTTGTGTATATTATTTTTTTTACCAAAATTTTATCTATTTTTCACCACATTACTTTTCCTTCTCAAGAGTGTACATTCATACCTCTCGAATCCGAACTCAATCCACTTAAATCATCTCCATTGTCAATCTCTTCAAACAAAAACTCCAACTTAGCAATGGAATTGCCTTTTTGATACAATTCAATCAACTATTATCTTTATAACCTTCTCTTACAAATTCGAACTCAATCTACTTAAAGCATCTCCATTGTTAGCATACTAATTTTGATGAAATTAAGTTTGTTCATGGCCACTTACCTCATTTTCAATAATTATGCACCTCCACTGTCAATCCCATCAAATTAAAATTTCAACCATTACCACCATCATATATCATGAATACTATGAGCAGATTCTATAATGTCCTCATGTCAATCGCAAATACTCTATTTTTTCTGCTAATCTCAATCGTCGAAGGAATTGGTGTGGCAGTAGCTGACGCGTAGTTTGAATTCTCTTGTTGACAATTATAGTACTGGTAAATAAAGGTATCGTTCTATACCAGAGTTTGAGAGAATTTATTTCTATTTAACTAGTTTAAAAATAATAAAAATAAAAACTCTGAATCACACAAAATAAATAAATAAGAAAAATAATAATGGGAGTTTTAAAAAATAGAAAATAACAAAAGTAATAAATAAATAAAATAATAAAAACATTAATAATCGTAAATATGATAAATATGTTAGAAAAATCGAAATTCACCACCAGATGAGGTCAAATAATAATAATTATTTTTAAATTATCTTTTAATCATGCGAAAAGAATTGACCAATTTGTAAGCCAAAAATAGGTCTATACGCCTTATAATACTTTTCTAAAATAATTAATATGATAAAGTGTCAATATTAATTCTATTGAATACTAACATTATAGTAGCAACAAACAGAATTTATATTTAATTAGATGTAATGCATTAAGTACAATTGGAAGGACGGCAATCTAGTAACCAAACTATTACAATAAGTATGTCTAACTGTATTTATCTTCTTTGACACACACGTATCTAAACGTTCCACTACTCAAGTTATGATTATAAAATTATTAGGTAAATTGTTATCTAACATACCTGAAATTTATACATATAAATTCTAGCATATTTATATGGGCACCTAACAGACAAATAATCCTACATACTATCACTATAAGGAAACCAGAACAAGGTATGCACTATATAAATTATATTTGATATAATTATATATATAAATAATAAAAATTAAAATAAAGTCAAAAAATAATATCACGAAACAATGAAAAATAATATTATATCTCAAACCATAATATATGATTTCAATCTATTTCTTAACAATAAATAATTAGTTAATCACAATGATTGAATTAATTATACAAAAATAAAAGTAAAAAATAAAAATAATTGAAATTAATTATGAATGATAGTTTAAAAATTATTCAGATAAAAAATTATTAAATTTACCTGAAATAAATTTTTGGTATCTTTTTCTCTTTATTTCTCTCTGGCCAGCTGCGTTGATTTCCGTGTAGCTATTGTTTTTCCGTAGCCTCCCTGTTGCTCCTCGGCGGCTGACTCTTTCTCTCGCTTTCCGTGCTATTCCCCCACGCTCTCTCTCTGCTGAGGCAGACCGCTGCCTAATTCCTATCAGCCCCGCGTCAGGCCTTATCTCTCTCTATCTTGCCTATAGCACGTCATGTCTCTTTTCTTCCTTCGTTTCATGCGCTGTTTTTTTTTCCTACTTCGTTACTTTTCTAGCGGCAACTCTTCTCACCTGTTTTTTTTTCTTGCTTTCTTGTGCGCCGCCCCATTTTTCTTTTTGGCTTTGGAAAATTATTTTAAAGTTTAATTAAGTTAAATTATTTAAAATTAAATAATTAAATTATTTAAAATTAAATAATTAAATTATTTATTTGTTATTTAGTTTATTTTTATTAATATCTAATTTATATGTACATATAAAATATTATCTGTATATTTATATATAATTAGATGTATATATTAGTATAATTATATGTATATAATATTTTATACTTGAAACTAAATATATTAGAACCATATTAATTTTTATCTTATTTATTTTATTTAAATATACCTCAAACTAATTTTTTCTTTTTACTTTTTTTCATCTCTTTTATTATTTTTTTTTGTTTTTGATGTTTCTTGGCCTCCTGCTCTTGGGTCCAAAGGCTACTTTATTAAATTTTTTTTCTTTTAACTATAAAATAAAATAAAAAAATTTTAATAAGTAGTCTTATACTTAAAATTTATTTAATTTATAATATTTTAACTCAAATAATAAAATTTATAAAATTATTATTATTTAATTATAAAATTATAATTTTTTATAGATATTATTAAAATAAAATATTAAAAATTAAGATTAAAAGGATGTAAAATATGTTAAAATATATACTCATCAAAAATAAAAAAATAAAAATATTTACTTCCTATGCTTTGTTAGCTACCGATTAAAATTGGTGTTTTATCATAATGAAATTGTGAGGGGAAGAAAATTAGATAGATGCCAATAAGATCATCTGTAACGGAGAAAAAAAAATCTTTCCATTCCTAAATTTAATGTTAAATGCACAAAAAATTTCGTAAACATGACGTCGCGGACGGAAAAAGTTACCATATATCAGGTGCATGTGCGCCATGCGTGCACATCTGTGGGGCATGTGACCTTCACCCGTCCGACCCACGTCAAATTTCGCTTTCTACGCGGTCCAAATCCAATACTCGGTTTACCACTTTTTACTTTTTAGTACTGCTTAGGTTGATTTTATTATTTACCCTATACGAGTTTTTTTATTTTATTATAAGTAGAGTACGGTGATATTTAGAGTATTTATTAGCACCGATTATATTTTATCTAATATATATATTTTTATTGTTATTATATCAAATTATATGCTGTTATCGTATCGGTACAATAATAAAATGGTAAATATTTATTATTATAATATTTATATAATTTTAATATATATATATATATATATGTGTATGAATTGATTATTAAAATCATATTATAAAATTATTTATAATCTTATATTTAATTTAATTAAATTATATAAAATTATTAATCAATATAAATTAAGTATTAAATAATATAAAACATAAATAATTACTAATGTAATTAATAAAAATAATTAGGTGTTGGAAATTTAAAAAGTTAATATAATATAGAAAATTAAATTTAATATAAAATTAATAAAATATAAGACGCAAAAAAAATTAGATAATATAATTAGAAGCGTCAAATTTGATGATATTTGGTAGATGCTCCGAAAGAAGTTGAATTGCCGGTAAAATCTCTTTCATCTCACTGACCCATAGATCAAAGAAATGTCAGAACTGTACACCTGCTGACCCGTTTTTCCCAAATATCGTCTCCCTAGTTCCCCCGTTCCTTCTCTTCTGTCCTCCATGTTTACCAGCAGACGGACGATTTCCTATTTTATTGCTTCTTTGTTTCTCTCCCTTTTCGCGTGCCTAACTACGCGTTGACAGAGATGACTCCACAATCAAGTTCAGCTGACCACCACAACAACCACCAGAAGGTCCAGAACCACCATATCAGAGGGATCCCCACTCATGGTGGTCGTTATCTGCAGTATAATGTTTACGGTAACCTATTTGAAGTTTCTAGAAAGTACGTTCCGCCTATTCGTCCCGTCGGTCGAGGCGCTTATGGCATCGTCTGGTGAGCGATTCCTAATTGGTCTTATGTTATAGCAGTCCGAATTTTTCGGCATATTCGATTCTTCTGCTGCTTGGATGTTTTTTCAATTGTTTGCTGTATCGCTCATAGGATGACTCGTATTGCCTGTTTGGACGGGGTTAAGGTTAATTAGGTTAATTTTTTAGTTCAACCCTTCGTTAATTTATTTTGGCACTAGGTTCACGTCCTATGTATTAACCGCCAAATCAGCTCAATGAGGTTTGACTCTAAATCAGTGGTTAAATGACTTGAAGGTTAACTTGTTCCTAAAATTTGGTTTCCTCCCATCCTCCTCAAAACAATATTTTAAAATATTAACTTCTGTGATTTGTTTGCTTCTGCATGCATAATTGTATCGATTTTTCCAGTCATTCAGGCAAGTAACTGCGGACTTTCTCCTTCCTTTTAGTGCTGCTGTGAACTCAGAGACTCGGGAGGAGGTTGCAATTAAGAAGGTTGGCAATGCATTTGACAATCGTATAGATGCCAAGAGGACTCTACGCGAAATCAAGCTATTGCGCCACATGGATCATGAAAATGTTAGTTGGACCTCTCTGTGTTATCTTAACATTTGTATTTCAGCACATTCCGACAAGTTGTGCTCAGGCATTTCGATCCAAGTTGCTTCTATTGTTTAATTCTTTTTTAAAATTTATGCCAAAAAAAAACATTGGGAGGTCATGTTCTGCATATTTCGGTAGCGTTGTCGGCCTCTGGTGAAAAAGGGTCAGAAATGATTGATCTGATGGAGGGCAGTTGTTAGGGTCAGGAGATTGTGGTAACAGATTGAGCCTGATTGTGGTAGTAATTAGAATATACGTTAAGTGGGAGATATCGTTGAATACAAATGAAACTTGGGGAAATTTCTTTGTAGTCCATTTAGGTGAAACTAATAGGATAAAAATTAAAATGGTCCTAAAGTATTTAGTTCCAAGTACAAAATATTATGTACATATAATTATACTAATATGTACACCTGATTATATATAAATGTACAGGTAATATTCTCTATATGTACATGTATATTGGGATACCAAAAAAATAGACTAAATACCAAATAGATTGACTAACTTTAATTACTTTGATCCAAATGGACCACCAACTATTTTTCCCATGAAACTTTTCATGTCAATGTTGATGGTTCGTTTGCCAAAGAACAGTGAGTTGAACTTTTTCTGTTTGCAAAGTCAGGATCCAGGTGCCTATGCTAGCAGTACTACCTGAAAGGCGAGCTGTGCTTCATTGTGCCCTAATAGCAGTTGCAACTGCTGTAAGAAGGGATAGAAAGGAAGATTTTGAAGATCTAAGTTGAAACTTTCTTCCTAAGACCTTATCCTCAAGTGCAATGTTGGGCATAACTAATGCCCTAATATATTAGGCATCTAGTCCAGAAGCATTCTTGAACTGTTTCATTTTTACACGGTTCTTCTTTCCCTTTGGCATGAGGAGTCTTGGGCTATAAGGTACATTGGGGCTATCTATATTATGGGTTGCCGCAACGACCATTAGGCATAAATGTGGGATTCTTGAACCTCTCTATTGATCATGTGATAATGTGTTTGTGACTGAATAATTGAGCTTAATGTTTTAACTGGGTTTTTTCCTACTATTTATCCATCCTTTTTGGTTTAAGACTTCAATGCAGCTAATAGTAGGCTCAAAAAGTTTCTGCTGTGTCATAGCATACTAGTTTCTTCCTGATCCTACTATTTGCCTTTTCGGTATTCCCTATTTATCTTTCAGACAAAATTCATTCTGTAGCTAGACGTGCCTCTTACTATGTTTGGTTTCAAGACATTAAAGCTGCCAATGATAGAAGTAGACTCTCTTCAGATATCTAAAGTAGGGTCAAAGTCTCTGCTGCCATATAACAAGCTAAAAATATTGCTGATTTTCTTCTTTCTTCTGCAGGTTGTTGCAATCAAAGACATTATACGACCTCCAAGAAAGGAGAGCTTCAACGATGTTTACATTGTTTATGAACTGATGGATACTGATCTTCACCAGATAATAAGGTCCAATCAACAGTTGACAGATGACCATTGTCGGGTATGAGAAGACAAAATTTCTGAGATTGTAATAGAACTTTGTCATCCTTAGATGGTCACTTGCTAGCCAAGTTAGTTATGTTTATTTTTCTCATCTATGTATCTTGCATATGGGACGTGTTTTCACTTTTCAGTATGAGAACTCTGTTCATGGTAATAAATAGAATAACTTAATGTGTGAATCCTTATTTCTTGTAAGCCTTGAAGAGTGCTCTGATTGATTCTTTTGATGGGACATGGTGCATGTTACAGTTATGGGCTTACTAGTTGCATACTTGGATTTTCATAAAGCTGTATTCAATTTTATGCCGACAACATTAATGGTTTTTTATTTTATTTTCTTTTGTAATGGATTGGTAGTTGTCTATTTAACTAGCCATTCTATTTGATAATCAGTAAGCTTTTCCTCGCGGTGTAATTTCTTGCTTTGGTTTGTGTGTTAGGATTCTCAATACATTCTCTCATTAAGTCTCTTGTATTCGTGAAAGTCCAAAGATATTGTTAGGTCCTCGCATGTACATTGGAGTTGGTGATCATTCACTGTACTTTTGCAGTATTTTCTCTATCAATTGCTGCGAGGCTTGAAGTATGTCCACTCTGCCAATGTACTGCATCGTGATCTGAAGCCCGGCAATTTGTTTCTGAATGCGAATTGTGACCTTAAGATCGGGGATTTTGGGCTTGCTAGGACTACTTCTGAGACAGATTTCATGACTGAATATGTTGTTACTAGGTGGTATCGAGCACCAGAATTGCTTTTGAACTGTTCTGAATACACCACTGCAATTGATATTTGGTCTGTGGGTTGCATTCTTGGTGAGATTTTGACCAGAGTGCCTCTCTTCCCCGGAAAAGATTATGTTCATCAGCTGAGACTTATTACAGAGGTAAGCTCACTGTCGGAGCACAGGAATCTGTGTATTGTGACAGCTCTGATTTGAGGTTTTATGCATTATAATGTTATTCATTTTGGAAAATATCTAATAACTATTATCAGTCCATTGTAAACATTGTTGTGGCCACATGACAAATTAGCGCATTACTTCAATTATTCGTTTTGGATGCGGGACTGGCTAGCTAAAGTTGTTTCTAGCTTCTGTGGCAACTGTATGATTTTGAGTGTGGAAAAGGAGGATTCATGTGGTGAGCCTTGCAGCCAGATTTTTTCTTCCTCCCTAATCAGAGTTTAGAAAGTATTTGGCCAACTGACAGATACAGTACTACTCTTCATTGCTACATCTCTTTATAATAAGGTGGAAGTCGTCCTGAAGACCCATCATTACTTCTGGCATTCTAGGTGGTATTGTATCTTTTCATGTGTATGTTTCAGCTCATTTATAGTTTTCCCTCTATTTTTTATTTTTATAGTTTTCCACCAGCTCTTTGCCTTTTGCCTTTGGAGGGTGAGAATGCAATCCACAATAAATAGATTTTATCAAAATGAGTAATGTCATAATTACAACCTTACCTTTACAACCTTTTTACAATACAACTCTTGCATATACGAGTGACCTACATTTTGTGGGAGAGCAGTAAACATTTTTGGTTGTGAAGTTAGCATTCTTGTATCAAAAAATGTGAAGCATTTCTGTCATATCAAAACATCACCATTTCGCTGTCACCTTCTCTGCAAGAGGTAAAAAAAATCCCATAAAAGTCTATTTATATATGTTCTCGGTGCATTTATAGGCTAGGTGAAGCAAATAAAAAGTGTGTTTCCGAAATGCTTATACTTTAACAAGATCTTCTATTCTGTTTTGAAGCTCATTGGTTCGCCAGATGACTCCAGCCTAAGCTTTTTACGGAGCGACAATGCCCGAAGATATGTTAGACAGCTTCCACAGTATCCAAAGCAGCAGTTTTCTGTTAGATTCCCAGAAGCTTCTGCGTTGGCCGTTGATTTGTTGGAGAAAATGCTTGTTTTTGATCCTAACAAGCGGATAACAGGTACAAGCAGTATTGGAATGTTGCTGCATAAAATGAACAATTAATCCGTCATTGATATATGAGTTGCGATATATATATATATATATTTTTTTTTTTCCTTAAAAAATTATGAAACAAGACTGCAGTTTCAGGCGGACTTCTGGTAATTTTTAAGTATTAAGCCATTTTGATATCCTGTTCTGGTCTTGGTGCAGTAAATGAAGCACTCTGCCACCCATATTTGGCGCCTCTACATGACATAAATGATGAGCCTGTTTGTCCCCAGCCTTTCAGTTTTGATTTTGAGCAGCCATCGTTTAGCGAGGAGAATATTAAGGATCTCATTTTGAGGGAATCTGTAAAATTCAATCCAGAATTCGTCAATTGACTGCTTGCCGAAGGCTCTATAAAGGTCTTGATGACTTCATATTGCCTATAATTCAATACCTTTTAAAATTCTCCTTCCAGTGATCCGTGCAGAAGTCCGCCGGATCATGCAGAGTTTACAAGACATCCAGTTTCGTGGTGGTGGCAGTGGCGGTTGGGGGTGTTGTACATGTCCTTTTGCGTTTGCGTTTGTGTTTTGGGATGTGCGATTTTTACTCACCTGTTAATTCGAGTTGTATCTTATTTGCCTTTGGAGTTATTGTTGTCTTTTTGTTACGAAATCATGGAATTCTTTGTGGGCAAATGACCTGTTTTTCTTCTGCGTAAAAATCCTGGGAAGAATCATCCTGTCTACTATGTTCAGATTCCGACATCATGAATCAATTAATGTTGGTAATATTTCCCTTATAAAGAGAATTTGACGAAGCTATACAAATATTTTGTGAAGTCGGCCATATGTTGCTTAATTTGGTGTATAAACTAACTTTGTGATATTAGTGATATATGGATTGCTCGAGATCATAAGATATGCGCGAACATCATTATTCCGTTATGAAGGAATGTATAATCTTCAATAATGTGGACGATTTTAATATGTATGTGATACACCTAGGTTTATTTTGCTAGATGTATCCTTTTGCACAAAAACGTAATTATCTTATTCGTGCAATGCTTATACACCAAATCCTTTTGCTAGATTTCAATAAGTTGGTTATTATAATGTTTTTGTAAATGATTATCTCACCCAAAAAAATAATTATTTTGATTTCCTTTATGTTTTGATTTATTAGGTTTTTTGTTATAAATGATTTTTTTATTAAATCAAATGTCATGATTCGTTCTTAAACCTTCTAAAACACTTGTGATTATTTGAAAAAATAAAATGATTATCTGGTTTGTATAGTATTGGTAATTATGCTTTCTTTGAAAGTGACTATTTGAACAAAAAAAAGATTACGTACTTCGTGTTTTTGTCTTCTAAGTTTCGTGTCATAAATGATACGATAGTGGTGATTATGTTGTTATTGTAAATAATTATTTTGACAAAAAAAATTATATCGCCAAAAGAAGTAATTATATGATCAATATTTTGGTATTTTAGATTCTATGTTGTAAAAATAATTGTTTTCATTAAACTAAGTTTCATGCTGCAGTCCTAAGTCTTTTAAAACACAAGTGATTATCTGAGGAAAAAAAATGATTGTTTTATCCACACAACCCTTAAGGTTATGTCATCCTTGCAAGTGATTATCTTGATAAAAACATAATTATGTGCTCTATATTTTGGTTTTTCAAGTTCGATATCATAAATTATTTTTTCGTTAAATCATAATTTGTGTTTGGCCTCTTAGGTTTATCTTACATGATACACTCATATGTATAATATAATTTACTTGAAAGTCACTATCTTTTGTGAACCAAATTTTTAGAGATGTCATTTTTCAGAAGTTTCGTGATCTTTTTTTCCCCAATTTCTCTCAACTTTTCAATCTTATGGACAAAGAAAATATATGATTTCTAATCCTAGTAGGAAAAGGTGAGAAACTCTATCTATATAAATTAGGTCTAATAAAAAGAAGTTTTCTAATTATGGAGGTACTTCTTTCACAATAAAGTAATTAATTAATAAAAAGGAAAGAAAACTAGAATCAAATTTATTAAATAATATATTAGATAAATTGTCATCTACATTTTCCTATGAAGGTTCACAATATCTTTTTATGTACTAATTTAGATTATTTTAAAAAAAATATTGACAATTACGTCATTTGGTGTAACAACCTTATTTTTACTACTTAAATTTTTTATTTTTAACATAAATATAGACATAAAATAAATGGGTATTATTACCACATTCAACATAAAGATTGGTATGACAAATGACTAGCCCATATATGATGTAAAGCTAAAACCACTGGTAATACCCTGACTTTTTAGCTAGACCTAATCACGTGTGATTAAAATTGTAACCTAATTCTAACATCAGAAAATTTATTTTTCTATCTTATCCTAACTCTCTAATCCTAAATTTTATCCTAACTCATTTTTTATTATTTTGGATTATTAATACATATCCTAACCTAAATTATTTTTACCTAATCCTAATTCTAAACCCAAACCTAATTTTTTTCTTTTTCCTTTCCCCACTTACCCGACTTCTTTTATTTTCTTCTTGCGTGAAGCCATCCATTTCCCCAACCAAAATCCCCTATCGTGCTCCATACTCTATGGCCTGCACGCACTACCCTCATTACCACCCATCAACTCCCTCTTTTTCTGCCTTGAAACTCTTACCCGATCGCCACCGTTCCTCTTCTCTTCCTATCAAAAATTTTCACCACCATTCATCCTTCCTTACTCCTTCTTTACCTCTCCTTTCTGTTGCCAAAACAACCATGAAAAATCACCACTGGCAGCCCTTGTTGTTCCCTTACCACCATCATCGGCAACCTTTTCCATTGCCTCACCCCAAACATCGATAAAACCCACCATTCCTACCCCTTCCCCTTCGGCAGTCTGCACCACAACCATTTCTTTTTATTTTTCTTCTTGGCTACAGCACCAATGACCGCACCACACCCCCTACCATTGGCCAAACCAACCGCACCACACCCTTATCACCAGCTAAACCAACTGATCCCTACCCCCACCTTCGGCCTCCTCTGCCATTCCCAACCCCCTTGATTTAGCACCCCTTGCCATTGCACCTCCTCTAGCAACAACAAGTTTTGCCATTGCTACCCTCCCTTGCTACGAAACCCCAACAAATCCCCTCCTTTATTGCATAAAATTTTACCAACCACGCCTTTGAGCATTATTTCAGTTTTTCTACGATCATTTCACTCTTTATTTCCTCAAGCCCTTTCTTAATTATATCATTTAAATTTTAATGATTTTTGTTATTATTCGTAGGTGATTTACTGGAAGTTTCGGAAGAGGCAGAATAGGATAAGGGTGCTTAGAGATCGGAAACTTTTTCATAAGGATACTAGTTGATGTTTGAGGTTTTGTGATGCTTGTATGAATATATTTATTATCATGTTATGATTATTTGACTATTAAATTCATGTTTTTGATGCTATTATATATTAATATCAAATATATGATAGGAAGAAGGTAAGAATAACAAATGAGGCGTTGATATAAGATTTCTACGCTAAGTCATATTTTATGGGTGAATAAAAAATAGAAGAGTAATATGGGCCTAATAAAGTTTGATATGTGGGAAAATAAGTATATTTAATATGTATGTTGGTAAATGGAGGATTTGAAAATAATGACATTGAAAGTTTAATATTTTTGTAAAATAAGGGTTATCAGCTATCTTTAAGGGCATTTTGGTCAATATGGGTTAATATGAGAATGTTGGTATTTTAATGTGTTAGGTGGATTAAAATTATTCTAATAAGATGATGTGGGGTGATTGGAGTGATTATGAATGTCATAGGTTCCTCAAAATGAAAAAATGGTTTAATTTGGGAATAGTAACATTAAAACAGTAATGTTATTATCACATGTGTAAAACGTTGGAGTTAGGCCACAAATTTTGAATATGTTGTTAATATGAGTATTTTAGGTATGTACGTTGAATTTGGTAATTACATGAGGCTTATGAAAATTTTTTGACTGACTTGTGAAATTAGAATTTTATGAGCCTTGTAAATAGTAACTTTTGAGATAGGGATATTATATCTTGTGTAATATATGAGAGTTATACCTTTAATTTTGGTTATATTAATAAAATTAATATTTGATGAAGACATACTAAATTTGGTGGGTAAATGACCAATATGGGGGAAGTTATGTCTAAATTGTGAATTTAGGATTTCTAGGGAAAGATAAGCAACTTAACTTTTGAGAACAGTCTTGTTATCCGTATGTTGATATTTTGCCTGCCTTAATTATGTTTTTTTTACTTATCAGAGAAATTACAAATAAGATGTTAATCATTTAAAATGAAAGATTCCATGATTTAGGATCAGTTGTATATGTCTGCTCTACTGGACGAGAATATTAGCTGGACTTGTTTTGTCCCAAGGTTGTATATTTATAACCGTTCTACCAGTTGAAAATAGAGGCCAAATGCATTTTTCTCAGGGTTTTATATTATTACTGTTCCACTTGTGAGAGTAGTGCTCGTGGGCATTTTACCTTGGGATAGAATAACCGTTCCACCGGTTAAGAATAGTGGAGTCACCAAACTCAATCTAAAATAAATTCTAACAACAATCATAATCATTGATAAGATATTAAACACTTATAGTGAAAGACTATGTGAGTCAAGACCGATTGTACTTATTCGTTCCACCAAATGAGAATAGTGGCTGGGAGCATTTTACCCTGGGATTGTATATGTTGATAATCGTTCCACCAGTAGAGAATAGTGGGATCTCTAAACTCAACGTAAATAAAAGAATGAATCAAGTTATATTCTAATGTTATGGATCTGAAATCAGCAATTACCTTGTATTGATTATTGTATCTTGTATGTATGCTACATTTCGCTCAAAATGCATGTAATTATATGTTTTTCCTGTTTCGAATGTATTGTTACCTTACTCAATACGTAGTGTACTGATCATCCTTTTCTTGGGTACTTCTCATTCCCATGAACAAATTACCCTAGATGTTTATGTGTAGGTTGATGAGGACTCTATTGATGAATTTGCAGCTTTTGATGCTTTATACGAGGAAGAGTAACTTTGTGTATTAGGATTTTTGGGTGTAGAGTCATGTTATCCGAATGCTGATTTTTACCCGGATACCTTTTTGGACTCTTAAATCTGTAGTATCCCTTTTGTTGTATTTTATTATTATACCTCGGAGTAAATCTCTAAACTTGCATTTACATTTATAAACATTTTCTCATTTATATTTACTATATTCTACTCCTAATGGCTTTTATCCTTGTGATTGATGTGATGATGATACAGTAAACCAGACTCACATTAATTATGGCGGTAGCACTTGATTATTTTGATTATGCTTTTGCTGTAAAATAAAATTTTTAGTAGTAAATTTTGGGGTATTACACCACTCCCACTCAAAGATTAGATGTGTTCACCACCTAAGCTAAGATTGAAACCAAACCAATAAGAACAAGGAATGAGATCAACATTAATTACAATTTAAGAATATGTTTACAAAACACTTGATGTCTCAAGATGGCAACAACAAGAACAATGAACAAAATAAGAGATGCAAAACCTGAAATGGGAATCACAATGCTACATTAAATAGTCTTACACTTTGATCCTGACTCAAAAGATGTCGCCATTGCCGATACAACCTCTAAGGTCCTGACTGCTAATTAAATAAGCACATAACCATGAAATTGACATGCCAATATGAAATGTATTGAGTAAAAAAATTTACTCTAGGCATGTAAATACCTTATGAAACGTATAAGAAAATGTCACAATCATGCTTACGAGATAATTCAAATGCGATGATAAGGGATACAGAACATTTGATCACATTAATGCATACAACTACATTCTTATTGAATGGCATTGAGAGTTATTGGAGTCAAGTTTTTTTTCCTTGTCTAAAAAGGTTATTCATATCATAGAAGTGCATTATAGATCATTTTTATGGTCAGGTTTTGATTCTTTATCTAAGAGTGCCTTGATATCTCGGAAAAATGTATGTTTTCCCAAGAAATAAGGGGGATAGATGTTTATGACATGGAATTATGGACTCATGCAGCCATTGGGAAGCTCTTATGGCAATTATCCATGTAAAATAATACTTTATGAGTGAGGTGGTGCTATGAATATTATTTCAATCACATAGACCTATGGTTTATGGAAAAAAAAAACTTCCAGAGTGTCTTTGGCAATGAGGAACATCCTGAGATTAAGGTCCAAACTTGCACCATTTTTCCAATCATCTTCGATTCACATTACCGATGCTAAAGGATACTATAACATTACTAGATGCTATAATTCGATTAGACCTAGAGGTCCCCTTGGGAACTGGAGCAAAGTAGTTAAGTAAACAGTTGTAATTCTATGGCATCATTTCATTCTATGGTTTGGAACTCATGAGTGGTTGGTTACAAAAATGTCCCTCAAACGGATAGATTTCTAGATAGATATAACTTGCAGCTCATGTGAACTATTCTTTTCTTAACATTATGTTACAACAATATGACACAATATCATTGACTCTTTTGAAATAAGTCATCTCATTCAATCCTAGAAACAAGAATTAAGTTGGACTTCCCAGCAATGAAGAAGAGAAAAGGAGAAATTGATGGCATTAAGGTTATTTTTTGTTGTTGTTGTGTACCATGTAAGGAAAGAAAGAAATCTTTGAGTATACTAGCAAAATAATAGGCAAGCGAAGCAACTTTTGAGGGTGATCATTCATGATATAGCTAATAGAATTTAGGAATCCAAATATATAAAAATATTAGGCAAATGAATTGAAGGGGAGCCAAAACAACACAATAAAACTACATATGATCGTGGCCAACCAACTTACTGATCATCCACCATTCCTTTTGGTGCTAACAACCCTTTGTTGCCGGGTTAAGTTGTTCAGCCACCAACGCGGTCGAGTGTCAATAACTGAACCCTAATTCCAATAATATTAAACCCTAATTAATCTAATTCATTTTTTCAAATATTAATAAACTTAAAATAACATGTTAAACACATAATATCTTCCAATAATTCCCGTGATCAAATCACATAAAATAGCAATTTATACTTATATTTAATTAGGCTTAATTAAGAATGAGGTATTACATTCATATTATTAGATATTTAAGTATCATTAATTGAATTTCCATTTATTCATTGATCATTTGTAGTTTCATAAATATAGTAAGGGAGAAATTTCCATCCATAAATATAACAACATTACAGAATACTATGATATTGATTGATACTTCCAAAAGTTATTATGTATCATGGAAATCATCTAAAAATATGTGCATAGCTAGTTATATCATAAAATATGATTTTTTATTTATTTAATTGGCAGGTCTAGAAGTGGAATAATTGTATAACTTATTAGCAGAAGTGTCATTGTGGATCTTTTGTTCCATTTTTTTTTTTAAATATTTATGACTATGTGTAACCTATAGAATAATCTTTCATCACTAGAAGTTTAATACTAATTCGAAGTAAGTAATTGATACTGTATATTTGAAAAATAGCCTGAATTATATAAGTAAAATTATAAATTTGAATTGAAAAACACGAGTAAAAAATAACATATAATTTACTTTAAAAGAAACCGTTTAGGCCAATAAGGATAACGTTTCTCCTAGTTGTCGATTTTTAGATCCGTTGAGAAAATCTTGGAGATGCGGGGGATCGAACCCCGTGCCTCTCGCATGCAAAGCGAGCGCTCTACCATTTGAGCTACATCCCCTTTTGTTGTCAGTGAGCTAAAACTTTATATCATCTTGTATGTATGAGTCCCTGAAAGCATCGACGGACGTATACATACAGGGGGACGGCATGGAAGTATAAAGAAAAGGGGTTATTTCTTCCATTTACACTACCGAGGAGGCCAAATCCCTAAAACCCACCGAATGGAATCTCTGACAGTATGATAACCAATTGAAGCATCGATCGTGAACCCACTTTATGTATCAAAATCCCTCTTGATCCTGAAGAATTTGAAGAAACTTGGGGATGTAGCACGAAAAGACGACAGGAAGTGAAGGGAACGAACAAGAGAGTAAAATATTGAGTCTGAAATCCATGGCCGCCCGTTGATCCAGAAAGAAAGATGGAAAAGAAGGTCACCAAGGTCACCGGTTTGAACCCGGTTGGGCCCTCGGTTGTCTGATATTGTTTTGTCAAGCGTGCACTACGTACGTTCTCCTCTATCGTGCTAAGTGCTAACTATCCGTTTGATTACTCCTTCACGCGACATGATATTTTTATTGGTTTCAGAAGGTACGCGATCGCTAGAGAGTGACTTACCCGGGGGAGGGGGGGAATCTAAAAGTTATTCATTATGGCGGGGATCTACAATTGACATGTGGATTGATTAACGGATAAGTGGGCTCTGAGAATCGCCGTACAAATTAAGGAAGTAAATGATTTTTGAGGTATTGCAATTGATACCTTGACGGTCCCCTTAATTTGCAAGACATGCCTCCTTATTCATACAAGGCAGCTAATACCAGAACAAACGAGGCTTGTGTGAATCATGTGGATAGGACCATGTAAGCCTCTAGTTTTATCTTCATAACAACCTTTGATACATTGATCTCCTTCTCCCCAAAAGCTTGCAGCATTCCTAGTAAGCCAAATATGGCAGACAGTTAGTTGATGCTGGTGCCATTACCCGAGCTTTCTTGTGCACTTAATTGACATTTCCTAATGTCCATCTTCGTACTTGCAAGTGTTTTGAACCTCTCCTAACTCCCAGTCATCCTCTAGTATATGTCCATTCCCAAGCAGTTGCCGGAGATTGGGAATAAATAAATAAATAAATAAATAGCCATTGCTTTTTATGTTCACTAAACACAAGGAGCAATGTAAGCTAATATCTAGATAATGTAACTTATCATTTGTGTTTACACCAATATAAATCCAACAATAGACGATGATGGAAGACAACAACAGACGATAGTAACCAACAATTGTACAGGCTTCAATCATCTATACAATAGATGGTATATGGATGGCAACGGATCGAGTATAGATCGGGCACCCCCTATCCGTTACCCAAACTCAATAAGAAAACCTATACCCATATCCATATCCAAATCTGGCGGGTATTTTTTTCCCTCGTCCATATTCATTTATCCATATCTGTTTATATATCCATCGATTAAAATCCATTTAGTATAAAGTATAAATCATTTAATGTTAGAACTATATACTTATATTATTAAAATTTAATCATATCTTCACTTTTAGCCTTAGAAAATATACTTAAGGTTACATAAATGAAGGTAAAATGTAATTTTATATAAGGTAAAATGATTCGGATACGGGTACGGATTTGAGGATCTTTTACCAATATCCATAACCAAATCTGGCGGATATTTCTCCCTTTCCTCTATACCCGTATCCATGTCTGTTTATACATCCAATGGATAAAATCCGTCCGATTGTCATTCCTAAGATGGTAGTTCAAAATACAACCGTTTGTAATGAAATAGAAAATAGAAAAGAAGATTTATAAAAATAGCGGGAAGAATTAAATTGTGGCCGAAAGCTATAAACAATCATAACAATTGTGGGATAAAATCATCATATATAGTGGACAATAGGTGGATGTTTTAGACAAAAACAACAATCTAATCCTCCAAATTTTTTAGGAACAATTAGATGACAACTTTGGTAAGAAAATGTTGTCTTTGGTCCACTATAGATGGCATTATTTTCCCACAACCCTCGTTTAATCATTCTCTAACTTTTTTTATATGCATTTAGATAATGATTTTGACTTATAACCGTCGTCTATAGCCTTTTTAATAAAAAATAAATTTGTTCTTGCTACATACACCATACATAATTTCCTAAAACTCAGAATATTACTTTTTAACTATAAGATCAATCAGTTTATATAAAATTAACTCACAATACATTTTAACAAGGCATTACTCATATAAGAGGAAGAAAAGTATCTAAATAATTTACGTCGTAGCATTAGGTCTCCCAGTGAGCTCGATCACCTACTTTAGTTCTTTATTATCTATATTGACACCTTCATTTGTCACAGGTTTAGAAAAAACTCTACCATTAACACACACACATGAGAAATGAAGATGACAACATAGATAACAAAGACATATCTTCAAAAAAAAAAATACACAATGTGCCCTTTCAATGTACATCAAATAACATTTTATCACTATTATTCTCTATATCACTTCTTCTAGCTACAATAAGGTTGTTGGAGCATTTATTGCCTAAGTTTTGCATTCAAGAATATTTCATTACCATATGAATTACACTCTTACAAATGTTTTCATTTGAACTCTTTATCTCTTTTCTTTGCATTTCTCCATAAATCTTCTTCATTGTCATCATATGCCATACCTGTATGAAATCATTAAAGAAATAAATAGACATACATTTGAACAAAAAATTAATCACAAATATATGTCATTCACAAATAATATGCAATTTCAACAACTATGCCCTATATCATTCATATACATTGCTTTAAGGCTCTTATAAATATATTTCACTACCATAATATTCTATCCAACTATATTAAAATAATCATATAATGGCATTTTTTCCATCTATAATACAAGACTATTATAAATACATCCAACTCTTATGATCTTATTTTCTTATAAGAGAATATGCTACGTTTATAAAATTACACATGCACACCTATTGTACTATCATACGGTTATCATAAAAATAGGTTTTCATAAATCAAAACATAAAAACATCATTTTTAAGGCCAAAAATTTTTTTCCCTCCTAAATATTGCTTGAAATGAAAAAAAAAGGACAACCAAGTCAAATGTTATGCTCACATGAAGATTTTTGAAAAATTAAAACAATAATGTATTAACCAAATGTAAAAAGAAAAAAAAAAACAAACAAAGGCCCTACACAAACATTAAACTTACAATTGCAACATTGATATCTAAGAACTTCTAATGATATGTAAGAAACATAACATATCAAAATTAAGAAAACAGTTATACATAAAGAAGATGAAAAATGCACACATTTTTAGAAAATGAATGAGAAAAGAGAAGATACATAAGGTTAGTTGGTGGTGGCAACAAAAGTGATAGGTGGAGAAGAATAAAAGGAGGTGGGGGAAGAAGCAACAACGATGGAAGGCTTTGGGAAATAAGTAGTATGCATAGTAGGTCTCTATGTATATTTGTATGAATGTGAAGTGTGAAAAAGGTCTGATAGTTTAAAAATAAAGAATGCACAACAAAAAAAATTATGCTGAAGTATAAACAACAAATAAAATCACGCTAAGGTATAGACGATTGTTGCAACTTGAAACCACTATCCATATCCTTAAAAAAATTAGGGGGTAACCTCGCTGAGATATGGACAATAATTTTTTATTACAATCATTGTCCCGCGCTAACACTATAAAATAATATACTTCTTCAATCACTGTCTATTTCTTCCTCGTTTTTTCATCTCACCCAATTTTTACTAGAAAGCTTATAGACGGTTATATGTATTATAACATTTGTATACATGATGTCGTATATATTTATTTTTGTATTAATGTTAACTTCCTCCCAGAAGTCAACCAAAAAATAAGGCTCTATCTCTAAATTAGCATAGTATCCTAAATGATACTACATTATTTCACTTTTTTCCCCTTTAGCCTTAGAAAATTGAAAGCCTGGCTGGTTGATTATCTCCCTTCTATAGTCTATGTTACAAGTAGCACTAATGAATGTTTTATGCTCCTTATTGAATTGATTAAATCCCCTCTAACTCTACATATTACCTTGATAATAAGTGAGAATCACTTTTTAATGTTGCCCTTTTCAGGTAGAAATATTTGACCCATTTGTACTACATTTTATCTTTCTTACCTTGTACGGACCAAAGATATATACTCAACATTGCATTATTCCATATTTCAAGGCTCTTCACTTCTTCTTCTTCCTTTGCCTTTAGTTTGCACAACTTAGACTAGGAAATTGGAGGTTTACCCCCTTCCCCAAAAAAAGGCTAACAATATGTTATGATTATATTTAGCACCATTTTAGGTGATGGGAAAACATGTGATTTCCTAGATGAAAGAATTGAGTAGCTCGATTTTTCTAACATAATAATACATGTTGCTACTCCATTTAGCTACACCATCTATTTTTGCTATAATAAAAAGGGGCATAATCAATAATTTTAAGTTTTGTAGAACTCAAAGTCACACTAAGGTAATCCAAAGGGGAGGTTTTCTAGTGGCATTATACCCGACTATTGCAATATGTCATGTGTTTGTTGGTTTATTCTAGAAAAAAAAAAATACATTTTTGATTTCTTCCAATTTGTGTTAAGTCTTGAAATTAGGCTAATATGTCCGTCAATTTTAACATCGTGTCTATCTTGAAATAATTCTAGCATACAACTAATCTGTCCATCTTGAAATAATCCTAGAATGAGGTTTCTTTTAATTTCAAGGTTAGAAGAACCGGTTGAGCCGACCAGACCGGTTGATCCAGGATTAGATAAGATTATAATAGGGTTATATCATGCAACTTTTTGAATAAAAGTAATTTTAATCAAATTGGGCTTAAATCAGTGAGATTACGTTCGTCGGATTAATTTTCATTTTGGTATTTAAAATATTGATATAAGATGCCTATTTTAATTATATATATATATATATATATATATACATTCTTACACTTGTATAAGTAAAATATTTGTATTTATATCACAAAAATGTGTATTTTTATATAACATGTATATATATTTTTTCATATATACATACAGTTTTTTTATGCATATAAAATATATATCAATATAAAAAATATTTATAGAAAAAATCTGCAAATAATTTGAGCATTATTTGTTTAATAATCTAAATTAAAAATAATTAATTAAAAAAATTTATTAAAAAAATTGATGACATAGCACGATGCCACGTAGACGGATGCCAATACCGTAGTCGTTGGGGCGCCGATTATTTTAAAGTTACAAGCGCAAGCGCTCCGCTCAACTCCTAAACTCTGCAGCGCTGCTTTACTCAATTACTCTGAAATAATCGAACAAAGAGCGAGGAAGCGATGAGTGTGATAGACCTAATAACGAGAGTAGATGCTATATGCAAAAAGTACGACAGGTATGATGTAGACAAACAACGGGAATCCAACGTTTCCGGCGATGACGCTTTTGCTCGCCTCTACTCTGCCTTCGAGTCCGACATCAATTCCGCCATTGAGGTTCGCTTTCTCTTTTTGAGTTGTTTTACACTGTTGAATTTTGGTTTGATTATCACTACTGTTTTGTTTTTGTTGATCCTATTGCGCTATTACATGTTCTTCGGTTGAAAAATCGCGGTATCTGCGGTTGCAGAAATCGGAGACGGCGTCATCGGAGAAGAACAGGGCGGCAGCAGTGGCTATGTACGCGGAAATTAGGCGAACTAAGGCTCGATTTCTCGAAGAACTCCCTAAATTGCAGAGATTAGCCCTCAAGAAGGTTAGGGTTCTGTACTTTATTACAGTTATCGTGAGTAAATTGATTGTACTACGATTTGTTTCATCATGACATGCTCTAATTAATTGTACTTTGACACACAGTTTTTAGAAGTCTATCTCCATCTGTTCTGCTTGTCATGACTGAATTTCCTTTTTATTGCTATGGTTAAAGTTGATGCCTTCCTGTGTATTTTTATTTGTGCATATCTTGTGGCGATAGGATTTGGTGAAATTGATTCAGTTTTTTAATATCCGCTTAGAGGTGATTGATTTTTCTGCCATGCGCAGATCATGAGTTGTATCTCATGGTTAGTCGATGGTGCTCGGTAAATTTTGAACGAACCTCTGTAAATTATGTTTTATAGTATCCAACTTTTATGCTGAATTTTTTTCACACGTTATGTTTGAAACATACGAACCTAGCCACCACCTCCACCACCCCAAGTGCCAATCATTATGATTCAACCCATCAAATTAGTATTCTGTTCAGTATTAGCTTAATTAATCTGAAAATGTCTATAGACTCTGTTATCTTTCTATTATTTTGTTTTTACGAGTCATTCTTTCGGTTATTGGAGTTTGTCATTTTCTCCGTGTACAAGTGCTAGTTTCCTGAAGTTATTATTATAAACAGTAGCATAGTCATGGTGATGGACATGACGAATTACCCAAAAAAGGAATCTCTCTCTGCCGTCTCATCTATTCTCCCTCCATTCTACTTTCTGGAGTGATCCCTACTCGAAAAGGGAATTGTCCTGCATTACAATTAACGTTTTCAGATTGAGTTGGTCGCTCATACTTTTAAATATAAGTTGTTCTAAAATTTATATCCTCCCCTAGCTTTGTTTGTCTTTTTATTCTTCCACTGCCGGTTTCTGATTTCCATCTGGTCATCAGAATCATTATTTTGTATAGGTCAAATAATAATGTACACGTGCAGGTCAAAGGTCTTTCAAAGGAAGAGCTTGAGGCTCGAAATGATTTAGTATTGGCCCTGAAAGATAGGATTGAGTCTATACCAGATGGGACTTCAGGTGGACCTAAGCAGACTGGTGGATGGGCAGGTTCAGCTTCAAAGACAGGGATCAGAATCGATACAGCTTCAGGTGGCTGATAGATTGTGTTTGATCAGTATTGGAGCTTGTTCTTATCTCTTGAAGTCTATCAATTGACCTTTTTGCTGTGGTTGTGATAGGTGGAAGATTCGACACCCAATATTTTCAACAAACTGAAGAATCAGGTCAATTTAGGCAGGAAAATGAAGCAGGTATTATTTTTAATTTTCCATTCCCATGATGAGTTGCTCTACAAAAGCTGCCTTTTGGAATATTGAGGTGAGCACATGCTTGAAGAAGTGGATTGTCATGGTAATCTATGGTGGCAAGATTATAGTATTATAGGGTTGCATCATTTCCTCTGCTTTGCTGTAAATATTGCTGATTGGATTGCATGCAAGCTGAGGTCAGTTCTATAGCAAGACGGTGTAAAATCTTGTGACATTGGCGGATATGTCTAACATCTTTGGAACAAGTTTTCACCTAAGGATGGTCTTTATAAAACACTACTGACAAGAGGATGCATACATGATTTTAGATAGCAGTTTTTCTTTCCTATGTTTTTCAGTTTTATGTGGGTTGCCGGGTGTGGGGGTCAGTGTTGATTTGTGTCAATTCTTGCAGGACGAAGGCTTGGAAATGATTGCTGAATCGCTTGACACTTTGAAAGACATGGCCCACAACATGAATGAGGTCTGCTTATAGTGCTGTTTTTCTCCAAATCTGCCACAAATATTCGTACGCCACCCATCATTTGCCATCTGATGATCAATTTTGCAGGAATTGGACAGACAAGTGCCACTAATGGATGAAATAGATGAGAAGGTATATCTTTGGCTCTTCCTTGCCTATCGACTCCCATAACATTGTACTTCTGTCACGGGATTATACATTTGAAATGTAAGTGATTGATTTTTCGGTGCATTTTGGTATTTTAGATTAGATGGCCTCTCTGTTCTGTCATTCTAGACGTTACTCTTATTATCTTATATTTAAATGCGATGGCAAAGCATCTTTGTTTACTTGTCGATAAAGTACCCTTGTTCTAGGTTGTTATAATTTCTAAGGCATTGAAATTAATCTTTTCTCCTGTTATTGTATTTGAAAGTTTGGAAAAAGAATGTCCAGTGATTTATTTTTGCTGTGTACGATATACTGGCTTTTTGGATGGCAAAGATAGTTTGCATGTGCAGCTTGTTCATTTTCTTTTTGCTTGACTGGTTTGTGGCAATGAAATTATGTTTTTATTGCCTAATTTCAGGTTGACAGGGCAGCAACGGATCTTAAAAGTAACAATGTGAGGCTCAAAGATACAGTAAACAAGGTGAGCACATCATCTCTGCATGCTTATATCAAGAAAGCTGAAAAGTTCCTATTGTCTGCTTCAAAACAATAACTTTGTTCTTCCTTATGATGATATATATTTTCAGCTGAGATCCAGTAGGAACTTCTGCATTGATATTGTTCTCCTGTGTATCATTTTGGGAATTGCTGCATACTTATACAAGTAAGTTCCTTCATTTTCTGTTGTCACATGATTAATGATGGTGTGATGGACATTGAAATTGATTGGGGTTAGGGTTAGGGTTTCAAAAGTTGAAGGTGATGAAGATTGCGATTTTATGTGAATGAGGGTTGATTGGTGGCATGGCTATTGTGATTGTATTGTACTTATTAATTAGGGATATAATTTTTATTGACCCGCTCAAGATAAATATAGAGCGTTTCTAAATTTATCACTCACATAAAATTGACAAAAGTAGAGAAGAATTCACACCGAGTTCAATGAAAATCCAACTTGTGAATTCCAACATTTATACATGGGGTTTATGTAACTAAATTGTGCCTCCTCAAGTTTAATCTTTTAGCACACATAAGATGAGGTAAAACTAAAAAAAAAACCCAAAATGTTGTGGAAATCATGTCATGTAAGACGACACTAAGATAAATAGATCACATTTTATCTTATTAATAATCTTCGGACAAACTTTATTATTGTTAAATATCAAATCAAATAATGACTAATAAATCCCTAATTAGAACCGACCATCCATGCTAAAAACATGCCCCTCATGTGCAAGCTTCATGGCTTTACTAAATTTCTCCTAGTGACCTCTATGCCCCCTTCTTATCCATGTTACCTCCTTATTAGGCCCATGTATATTATTTTGATTCATACCTTCAAATAAACTTATTGTAATGGGTTTGATGACCAAATAAGGTTGTCTCTTATGAGTAAGACAATTTGTAAGACTTTTAGGACATGTTCCTGCATTGCCGTATTCAAAAACAAGTTATCTTGTACTACGAGGATAAATTTTAAACTTCAATTTCTCTTAAAATATAATATATTATAATATAAAAAATTAATTATTATATTTATATTAAAAAATATTTTTATAATAATATTTTTTTTTATATCTTTTATTAATATATATTAAAAGATATTAATTGTGAGAGTTTGCATGTGACTTGTTTTAACGTAGAGGTAGTACAAGAATTTCAAGCATATGTACTACATATCTACCCGGGCCAAAAAAAAAAGGAAAGAAAAGAGAATTGTACAGGCAATTGAGATTACGAAAAATTTGGAATAAAGGAAGTGTTTCTAAAAACATATTTGGGAAATTATTACAAAACTACTATAGGAAGGTAATGGATTGTTTGCTCTCGGGTTATGGCATGAAGAGTAACTTGCAGCAATCTTGTTCCATGACTTGAGAGGGCAGGCAGAGGTGAGCCTGCATACTGCGATTTTGTTGTTATACTTTTGTGTTTGTCCTATTGACCAACACCTTTCAGTTTTCGTCGTTGTGGATTAGAGTTACAGCTGCTTTTCTTGGACTGGAGCATTTAATAGTATTATGTTCTGGATATATGGTCCTATTCTAAATTACGCTGGTATCGAGTGGCCGTGTTCTTCAGAACAAGTTTATGAGAAGTTAGACGCACCAACCTCTTATGTGGGGCGCTCAATGCTGCTTACTTGATCTCATGCCGATATCTAGGTCCTAGGGTTCTTGCTCGTTGCGCGGAAAGGATTTTTTCACGCGACTAATAAACTGATGGGATTGTCTTCAAAAGTTGCAGAAAATTTGCTATGTACATGTGTTAACCCCTTTTTTTCTCTTAAAATGCAGTGTATTGAAGTGAATTCCGTAGGGTGCATCAACCACTGGGCCAGCTGTTCACCTGTAGTGGGAGGAAGAGATTCTTGTGACTCCGTGGGGTGTGCAGTGCACACCGACCCCGTATCCCCTGGGAGCCGACAAGGACCATGTCAGTACGACGCCCCACCCCGTCTAGTGATGTACATTATCCATTATGTGCATACATGGTAATGCCTTTATGTCAGAGGATATCTTTGTTGGTTTGTAGTTTATACACTCATCTATAGGATGTATTAACAGCCCTTCCGCTCTCCCCTTCCGCGTCAGGATATCACATCACTATTCCGACGGAAATCCGCGTTACAGCTGCTTAGTCACGACCAAATTATGACCCGTAAATAAATTAGCCAAGCTTCAAGACAAAATAAATAGTATAAGAGCGAATTTCGAGTTACATGGGGAAGCCTTCTTGGACAATGCAAAAAAAAGGGCATGAAGAGGTCCTCTTAATACTGTTTAGAGAGCAAATTTTGAATATTTCGTTGTTACATGACGTAAGTCATCTTTTAAGTTTTAATAACTATTTATTATTATATTTTTTAATTTATCTTCTTTTACTTCATTATTGTACTCATTAATAATCAAATCATTTAAATTTCAATATGGATGTCATAGTTAATTTGTACATTATTTTATTCTAAACCTTAATATTTGTTAGTGTATGTGCATTATTTAATTTTAGGTTTTTCTAATGACCAAAAATAAAATATAAAATAACACTCAATGTAAAATATTATTTTGTCTGTACGAAGAAGAAATTTATTCTATCATAAATTTTATATACATATAAAATGTTTTAAAAAGTTAAAAGTTTATTTTTATTTTTATTTTTTTATTATATATATATATATTAAATAATTTGTTATTTTTTAATGAAGGGTAGAAGTATAATTTTAAGATTTCTTATTAATTTAAAAAAAATTATTATAATAGTTTTCTTTTATACAGATGAAGTAATTTATATGTTTGTATTAAATGCGCTAATTATATTATTTTAGGTATCTTAATAAGTACCTACATAATAAATATAATTCAATTTCATTTGCAATTCTGATTCTAACGGAATTTATACCAAATGGGCTCATAATTCTTTAAAATTTGTAAGATAAAATCTGCATTGGTAAGGTAAGATTTGGTGCAGACACTGGAGTATATAAAATTTCATACTGAGGTGGACACTCGTGAACATTTGGTGGCGCCTGAGGCTGGGAAATGCCGGCAACACGTGCTCAATTGGCTCTATGGTTTCTCCGCCCAATCTCGGCAACATCTACAGCAATGGCTAAGCAGCGGCGCAAGGAGACGTGGAGCCGAGGTCATGGAGGCATACTGGAAATATGGACAGCGCGTCTCGTTTATATGCTCCGGTGGAATTGCATTCACCGAGCTCTGCTAATGAGGTAGGCTGAGCAGCTTCCTATTAATTGTCAGGGTCTATGTCGATGAACGTAGTTCTAATTTGGTATCAATAAAAGTTTTATCGCTTAAAAATATTAGGTACCATCAAAATTATTTTAGAAACTGTTAACGATAAAATTTCTGCAAAAAGAAAATTAAAGAACAAAATATACTTTTATTGATTATTAATTATCGGATCGAATGTAGGTACAATTTTTGTATAGATCTAGTACAAGATTTAATATCCTCTGATTCAATCTTCTAGACAATTGATGGCCTTGTGATTCGCGATGTTGAATTTTGGGCTCAACTTATTCGGGGATCGTCTTGAGTTTAATGAGCTTAATCCAAACCTATTGATGAAATTTTAATTTATCTGGCAAAGAGGGCATGATTTGGTGGTGCTTGATCCCTTCGAACAAGTTCAATGATGTTGAAGTTGCAACGCTTCAACGTTTTCGACTTTGATGATCTGGAAAGCTTCGTTCTTTGATCTTTGTTCTTCGTTCTTCGATCCTCGGATCTTACTTCTTCAATCTTTGGATCTTCGTTCTTTGGATCCTCGATCTTTAACTTTAGAGTGTTTGTGAGCGTTCTCTTTATAAGCTCTTGATCTCGAGACTTCAGTGTGTCTTCAATGAGGAGGGGTGCCCTCTATTTATAGAGAAAAGTGCCTTCTTGGCTTTCGGGCTTGGCCTGTCTTGCGTTTTAGACTTAAAAGTCATGCTTCATTTAACTTAATTTTACGAATTCGTAGTTCTTTGTGAAATAAATTAGGCCTGTATTTAATTAAACTAAGTCCAATTAAAATATTTTAGCCCAATTTGATAAAATACGAATGTGACGTAAACAATTAAAATATTTTATTTTAACATATAAATCCCGAATAATTTTAGGAATATTTAATTATCCCTAATTTAGGTTGATTGACCATATAACAATCAAATATTATTTTTCTTGTTGTTATATATTTTTTTCGGTGTCAACAGAAACACTTTCCCACAAACCAGAGTTATTTAAGATCGATAGAGTTTACCATAAACCGAACTTACCAAAAAATATGTAATTGGTACGAACTTCAACTGTAGAATTTAGCATGGAAGCACAGCAACGTGTTGAAACTCATGTTCTCCGTCCCTGGTACGTTTGGGGACAGAAACATTGATACAATTCCAAAAATAAATCTTAGTAGAAAAGGTAAGGAAAAAATGTATTTTAAATGTAGTGTGCTTCATGTAATGATTTTCAGATTTTATAGAATCGTATATAATAAAATCTAGATTATATATACATATTATTTCTTTTTATTCTTATTTTCTAAAATTTTAAAAAATAACATTTTTCGTTTTTCTCATGCATTCCCATCACGATCTCCATTTAGACAGAAAAATCAATATAACACGATGAGTGGATGGTGGCTCATGCTTATTATTTATTTTGATCGCTTTTCATAGTTAAATAAATACTGTACCATAAGTTATCCGTTTAATTTATCCTTCACAATAGTGTACAAGTTTTAATATTTCATATCCTAATAAATTACCCATACATAACTTATTTTTATAACGAAAAAAGATATTTGGAGAAATTGTGCGCCGCGTTGGAGTTGCAGTGGGTAAAAAAATTCCTAACCTACCGGTTTTCTTTTTTGAGACTCTGACAACCTTTTCCCCCACTTTGATATTCAAATGATCAACCTTTAAGAGGTAGCTACCTTTTAGCTCCCTAATTAAACTGCCATTGGATCTGCTCTTAAGCAAGAGGGAGTTAAATATATATATATGTCAAAACAGTATTGCATAACATACAACGTAGCGTTTTCGGGCCTCATACCGTATCATTAAACCCACATTTAATCGACAATAAGTTCAATAGCATATATTTTGTGATGAAATTGCAAAGAATATACGCTGGAAAAATAAAAGATGGGCTTTCATTACAACGGAAAACCAGACAAATTACGAAAATAAGTAATCAAATGAGATTCAGTCCGCCTCAGGTTCATTCTTCTCTCACTGATCTGCTTCTTTGAGAAGGGGTGGGCTTTAAAGCCGAGGAAGCTAATAACTCTTTGTAGTCCTTACGGATAGTCCAAAGGAGCTCTGCACATTCTTTCATGCTTGGTCGATTTTGTCTATGCGGAGCTAGACATCTAAAAGCCAGGTGAAGAATCTTCTTTATGGCCGAGTTATTAGCAGGACTTCTCTCCAGCCTCGGATCCATGGTTGCAATTGTATCTCCATCGTTAAACTTCATGAGAGCCTGCAGGATTCCACAACAAACATAGTTCAAAGGAACAGAACAGCATATAGAGAGCTTGATGAACCACCAGGAATCAGCACAAGAGAAAAAACTAAACGGGATGGTTACCAGAATTTAGAATTCCAGTCAAGTGTAAAAGAGAAAACAAGAAGGCAATCGTACCCATCTGTGCGTCACTCGTTCCCTCTTATCTCGTTTAGTTTCGATCGGCCTCCTTCCGGTCACCAATTCAACCAATAACACACCAAAAGAGTAAACATCACTCTTGTCAGTGAGCTGAAAGGTCTTAAGATATTCAGGATCTAAGTACCCGGCAGTGCCTTTGACTTGAGTAGAGACATGGGTAGCATCCGAGTCTCTATCAGCTGCTAAACGTGCAAAACCAAAATCAGCAACTTTGGCTCGGAAATTCCGTGTCAGGAGAATGTTGGAAGACTTGATGTCTCTGTGTATGATCGGATGATCTGCAGATGAGATTACTCATTTAGGAAAAATCAAAAGAAAAAAAGAAAAGACACGAGGAATGTGGATATAGAAGCAATATCTGTCAACCTGTATACATATGAAGGTACGTAATGGCATGAGCCACGTCAATAGCTATATCTAACCGTGCAGCCAGGCCAAGAACATTACCTCCACGCATACCTGCGACATTTGATCGATAGGCATCAAATGCATTGTGCTTTAATAATGGAAAAAGCTTCGGGGACATTACAAGGTAAGGAGAAAAGACGGCTCACAGTCCAAGTGTTCTCTGAGGTTTCCATTGGGTATATACTCAACCACAAGGATCTTCTCGTCTTCTCCCTCTATGTACCCATAACAGTTTACCAAATTCAAATGCTTTACTTGAGCTAGTGTTCGGATTTCGCTCCTGAACTCCGTGGTCGAATGCTGATCATACAAAACCTACAGTAGAAGCAGAAAGAAGAAAAGGGAAAGTTCTAACAGAAGCAACACAGTTTACTTTGGTTTTCCATACCGTGTAAGAAATGATTCAATTGTTATCTAAGGGTCAAAATTAGTGGATATTGAATAACCGAACCTTCTTAGCTCGTTTAATAGCAACGACACTGCCATCTTTAAGGGTTCCTCTATAGACGGTGCCAAAACCACCCTGTCCGATCTTGAGAGACGGGGAGAAGTTTCCTGTTGCCTTGTAGATCTCTGCCAAAGTGAATTTTCTATTCCCTAGCTCATTACTCTCTGGAGCTGAATCGAGTGAGGTGGGAAAGGCTTCTTCACTTGAACAATGCCTCTTGTCACAATTATCTCTTGAAGGTGTATTTACAACTGCAAGACAATGTAACAACAATGAATCTTCTTTTTCCATAGCCTAATCTCAAAAAAAAAAAAAAGGAATCTAGAAATGGAAACTCGGGATAATATTATTGATTATTCTACTGCAAGTTGCATTCACAAACATTATTATGCAGTTTTTTCAGCAGCAGATTAGGCATTAGTGAGAAGCATCAAACATAATTTATTTAGTTTTTGCATAAAATGATGTAGAGGGACACAAGAAATAAAAAATAAAAAAACGAGATTCAATCATTTAAAAGAAGGGAGGGGGGGAGCATATTTAATTGAAAACAATGAAATAAGATATTCACCCGGACGAGGTCTTGAACTGACAATTTCCCCCTCCACGGGAGTGAAGCAGGTGATGAAAGCACCGGCAATGGATTTCGCAGCAACTTTGACGTTGCTCCTCCTCGAAGATGATTTTGATATTAGCGATGGCGATGAAGAAGAGGATGATGATTTTGGTGATGTTGCAGATATGGCAGAGTAAGTGCTTGAGCTTGGGGACTTAGTCAGGCGATCCAGTACCGCCGTCATGGGGTCCCCAGTAGACTGGCGGACACCGGAAGGTGAGGGGTGAGGGCAGTCGTTGCGCATTGAAAGAGGAACGTAAGGAGGAGAGAATTAAATGGCAGGCGGTTGTTGCCAGCTGCAAATGGGAGACTCGAAAGAGACAAAGGGACGACTTTGATATTTCATGGGGTCGCTGTGCATATGCTTCTCCGTGAGCCCTACCGCTGACTGGAATACATTTGCACAATCTGCACCCCCTTAGGGTCCATTTATTGACCTTCAACTTCGAAGGAAGATGAAGACTTTTAGTCCGCTTCCATGCATTTTATAAATATATATTATTTTCCCTTTACAGAATGTAGCACTACAGTACAGACTATACAGTATAGTGTAAACCAAGACAACCTAAACATATAATAGGTACATACAAATGATAGGCCATTCAAAAGAATTACTGAGCAATATATATATATATAATAACTACCGATTAGGTCTTCGTTTAGTGGTCCAGATCAAGCACGAACACATTACGTTTCATGTGGATGAAGGTACGGACAATAAAAGTACAGTATTTTTCATTTTGAATTACTATGTATTATGTTCTGAATAGACGGTGTTGGTATCACTCTTTTTGGAAAGGCAAGAAAGTACACGACAGAATAGACGGTAAAAATTATTAACAGATGGTAGGAAAAGAATCCAATAAGCGGCTGCAGCGTGGTAATTAGTTGAAAAGAGCTTTAATTTGGATCACTGTCAAGGAGCAGTAATGTCTCAGCGTCCCGCTATCTTAAAGCAAAAACAAAATGATTATAAGGTACCTCTCTGAATATGATTTTCAGTTGGTTAAACGTTAATTAGAAAACCCAACACATGGAGTGTTTTGAGCTAATCTGAATCAAATAAAGTTCACTTTGTTTGTGTATAATTAATAATAAGGGGGACAGAATAGGAAAAGAGAAAAATCAAGGGTTAGTTTAATGCTTCAAGATCAGAGTTAGTTCAGCAATAATTTTCAAAAAAACTAACCCAAGACAAGGACATTATTGGTGGGTTGGTTGGCTCCATTATTCTTTTGCAAAACGATGTAAATTGTCCCCCATATATCGGATGGTCAGAGAAGGAGAACTCAAGTTGCTGTTGTTTGTAAGTCATAAAATTTCACTCACTTTGCATGTTTCCCAGCTGGAGCTTGAATGCTTGATGCTGACCCTGCTTTCCAGTTATTGTTTTAGCTCCAACCCAGAGCATAGTGAACTGAACCTCAGTTGAACAATAAAACAGACACAGGAAAAACAAGGACCCAAATTTGTGTAATACTAATCATAGCAACTAGTGCAGACATTAAATTCTTTTTCAATTTCATTGTGGTCCATGATTGTAGTCCACATGGTGATTACTTCATAGGTACTGGCTCATATGGTGATTACATCATATAGGTACTGGCTCACACACATGGCGGCCAATCTCAATTCAAGTATTGCATATTTAGAAAGACAGACCAGAATGTTATGCATCATTCAACCAGCGCCCCCTCTTCACTCCCTAATATATGCAGTAATTGATCATTTAATGATGAGTTAACTCTGCCAAAATACACATGGCTCTTGTGTGGATTAGCCTTCAATCCTGAAACTTGAGCAAAACCTTCCAGTCTCTACGTTACCAGCTCAACTGTCCTTTCCTCAGCTTTGCAGAAGATTACCGAATCATCAGCAAAACAACCATCCAGTATCTTGAGTGAAGCACAACCTGGATGTCCTTTTCATTTGTATTTGTTTCTAGGCTTGTTTGATGATGAATGGTTCCTGGATACTGCTTTCATATTACTTGATAGTTTAAGATATCATTAGTTATACTATATATAGCAAGCCTTACGGGTGCTGTGACAAACAACAGGTACAACCCAAACAAGAGAAAAAAAAAAGGAAAAAAAGAAAAGAGAATATTGTAATTTAACCTGTATCACTCACTGCCACCCCTCACTGCTTCTACTTCAGAACATGCCCTGTAGATTATGTATTCTGATGTCTCACATCAATATGTAACGGTCACCTCCTGGATTGTCTGGGGTGGAGATTCTGAACTAGCTAGCACCAGTTTCTGAAAGCTCAAAAGAAGCAGCTTGCAAGTGATCTGCACAAAAAATCAATGACAAAAATTCATCATCAAAGAGTAGATGCAACCAACCAAACAATTGTGGTTTCACTAGGCTTGTTTACAGTTCGGTAGAAAAATGAGATTATATCACACAGAATCAGTCCAAGCAGATTAATAAACGTGTGGAGCCTGTGAAGCTCGTACCTGAACTGCCAGGGTCGGTCAGAGTTGCAATAGGTCAGCCGTTCTAATACAATAGGACCACTAGTTGACTCAAGGATACAGTAGTTCCCATATAATTTCATGAAGGCTCATGAGAGAGCTGATAACAAATCCATTCTTCCTTACTCGTTGACCAATTGAAACTCAAATTTATCGTTGACTTCTGCCATAGACCTAATCAACATGCCCAGAACAGCATACACCTGATATGCTGAGGGGTGAGATTTATCGCTCGACACAAATGTATGGACCATGCCTCCATTTTCAATCCAGCTACAACCTGGAATTTTCATATTGCAAGTCTCCTTCATCCTCTGTCGAACTCTGGCCACATCAGACCAGTGACCGAAAGAAGCATACATGTTTGACAAGAGAGCATAATTCACAGGATTCTCCGGCTCAAGCTCAAATAGCTTATATGCTGCCCACTCTGCTAGTTCTACATTTCCGTAAACCTTACATGCTCCAAGGAGTGCTCCCAATATGTTTGCGGCAGGACCCACAGGGATTGATGCCAAAAGTCCGAAGGCTTCATGTAGAAGTCTAGCACGTCCAAGAAGATCAATGAGACACACATAATGTTCAGAATCTGGCTCCATATGAAACCCAGTGACCATCAGAGTAAAATAAGTAAGCCCCTCGCGCACTAGACCTGCATGACTGCAGGCTGAAAGAACTCCCAAGAAGGCAACATTATCTGGCCGCACACCGGCTAATAGCATTGCTTCGAAAATTCTGAGACTTTCCCTGGGCTGGCCATGGAAGGCATACGCAGTGAGAATTGAAGTCCATGTTACTAGGTCAGGCTCCTGAACTGAGTTGAAACATTGATAGGCGCTTTCAATGCCGCCACATTTAGAGTAGGCAGCTATTAGAGCATTGGCAACTGATATGAAAGCTTGCACACCAGTCTTTACTACATAAGCATGGACTTGTATGATGGCATTAGTGGCTGATAGATTACTACATGAGCTGAAGATGCTAGCTAAAGTTAGCTCATCAGGATAAACATTATTCCTAAACATCTCCACCAGAAGTTTCATAGCCTGTTCTCCATCTCCATGCTGACCGTAACCCACAATCATTGCATTCCAAGAGACAACATTCCGGACAGGCATCTCATCAAAAGCCTTCCTAGCATCATTTAGCTCTTGATTTTTTGCATACATATCAACAAGAGTGCTGGCCAGATGCACGTCCAAACCTAAAGACAATTTAATCACTAAACCCTGAAGTTGCTTACCCAGTCGGTAGCAGCCTGTTTTGCCACAAGAACCTAAAAGACTAGTGAATGTATATTCATCCAGTCCGATACCTTCTAGCTGTATCAACCTAAAAACTGTAACAGCCTCCTCTGTGGAACCATTCATAGCATAGCAAGAGATCATCACATTCCACAAAACCAGGTCCTTCATTGCTAGCTCATCGAAAACACGCCGAGCATCTTCAACTAAACCAAATTTTCCATAGAGATCAACAAGCGCATTGCCAACAAAATAAGCCAAACCCAGACCCAATTTTACCGCACAAGCATGCAACTGTCTGCCTATTTCGATGTCATTCAACTTCATAAGCACACGAAGCAACCCATTCAATGTCATACTATCTGGTCTAACCATCTCTAGTCTCATTCTCCGGAAACAACCGAAACCCAGATGTAAACTCGAAGTCAAAATCTGATCACAACTTGCTATACCGCAAATCACAGTATTCCACGACACAACATTCCTCACAGGCATTTCATCAAACAGACGGCGCACATATGTCAGTCCATTGCATTTTACATAGGCATGCAAGACTTGGTTCTGCAAAGACAGCAGATTATAATAACCCAACTTAATTACATGTGAATGCAATTGCATCGCTTCAGAGATGAACCCCATTTGAGCGACATGTTTGAGCGCAACTGAGCAGAATGAGTGGGTCAAGTGGGCATTTGGATATTGAGATAGCTCAGAATCAGACATTAGAGTTGTGAGTCTGGACGTTCTTTGATGTGGGTTCTGTACCTTAGTCTGATGTTGGGCCGCAGCATTTGTAATGGATTGGCTCGGAGCAACTGATAACGGTCCTTTGAAATGGAGGGTGGAGATTGAAGAACAATACTTAGAGATCATGGATTCAAAGCGGGAAAATAAATAAATTTAGACAACTGCGTTCCATAGAAAGTACAAAGTTGAAAATTTGCCTCACATATTGACATAAATAAATGAGTCTGAGCTCAAATACTGTATCCAATTCCAAGTACCGGTACTAGCTTTCTGAAATACAACAGATTTATCATCCAAGCATTATTAAATAAACTAAAAGCCTGATGGACGGAAATCGAATACAGGCGGACTCGTATCGGTTAACATGTCGAGCCCAGTCTCACCGAGTTTGGGCTTGAATTGTTTATTAAAATAAAGTTTAAATTTAATTTATTCATAAATGAGTCGGCTTTTAAAATTTTATAGTAAATAAATTGAGTTTATAAATTTTTACATTATAAATAAATTAAGACCTTATTTTTAAATTTATTTAATTAAATAAGCAAACCAAGCTCTTAATATACCAGACCCAAAAAACTCTCACTATGATGTGGTTGATAAGACAACTCATTGTAAATATGTCCACAAATTAAGTATCTTTAAAATAGAAGTAGTTTTATCTAATTTTTTAATTTACAAATTAATTATCTTTTTTAAAATTAAATAAAATGCAAACTTCATATGTATTGTTACATTGGTGTATTAAATGACTGATTTATGAACTACAATTATAACTTTTAAAAAATCATAAGTCTTTTATAGTTTGAACTTTCTACTACCAATAAAGTTTTGGTCAAAGTTCTAAAGTTCCTAAAATTTTAAAAAGTCTACATTCTTTTAGTCAAAAAATTGTACAAAAGTGTATTTGACATCAGAAAATATTAGGAACTACTATCATTAACCTATTATGGCACAACACAAAAAATATAAAACTAAAGATAATACTATCAAGTCTTTGATACATTTATATATTTAAAAAAAATTGAGCATTCTGGAAAACTAAAAATTTATAATATTTTTACAATCTTCAAAAAAAAATGCTGAAGTTTTTTTTTAAATCATAAAATTATTTCTATTAAAATTAATTTACTAAATTAGCTAAAAATATATAAATCATTAAAAAATTAAAAAAAATAGATATTCTCATTTATTTTTGAATTTTTTTTATTATATATACTTTTTATGAATTATGAGCATTATAACATTTATTTTTCAACTTACAAGCATTGGCTGCGTAGCATATACGTTGATAGTTTGTAATAAACAGAAATCGTATATCCATGCAAAACTAAAAAATGTTTTGAAGAGAAAGAAGCGTAGACAACCGTGTCGCGTATAGAGTGAAAAGCTGAAAATTTGTCTCACCTACCTACCACCACAAGGAATAAAAAGTGTATGTGGCAATGATTTTCATAGTAGCCAAAAAAATCGTTTTTGCAATTATAAACTCATATCAAGTCGGGGCGGTAAAGTTATCGTTATATATTTATGTCTAAAAACATTTATCATCAGACAAGTTTGTCATCTATATAATATTTTCAGTTATGATATTTGGGGTCACATCATTATGATAATATATTAAAAATTATGTTAAATTTTTGAAAAAAAAAATTATATTGTTTAGCAACAACATGTCCTCATAACACAATTTTTTGTGACCATTATTTGTAAAGTTTTAAAATTGACATCAACAACACATCGGTATTAAAAATAATTTTTGTATTGACGACTTTAAAGCATGATCTATTTTGATATTATGAATTCAAAATAACCTCAATATTTCATTAGATCAAGAGGTACAACATTTAGTCTATGGAGTACAACTAGTAATAGAAGTATTAGAAGAAAAAAAGGTCCGACACTAAGTGTTTGACACCTATCTTAAAGCCTCAACACTAAGCAAAAACTCCATTTATTAACTGGTCATGGATCATTCCTCAAATCTGGGTCCGTCTCTTGAATTTGATATTCATGCTTGTGAAACATAACCATTTCTTCCTACAAACAAAAATTTTATGTATTAGACACGTAAATAATTTATAAAATAATAATGTATAATATTAAAATAAAATACTTACATAATATTTTCTTAACCCTCATAGATCGACTCCCTATTTTTGGTGTGCAAATCCATATAAGTATCAATCTCTTATTGGAGATACAAAGTTCATGGATTTGTCTTTCATTTTCATAAAAAACAAGAAGTTAACAATATTATCCATATAAGTATCAATCTCTTATCGCAGATACAAAGTTAATGGATTTGTCTTTCATTTTCGTAAAAATAAGAAGTTAATAATATTATAATAACATTATTATAACAAGCTATTATTACTATTATTATTATTATTAATATTACAGCATGATGTTCTTTACCTTATCATGTCGATACATGGAAATAGATATTTTACCATGGAGACGTTGATCAACCAAGATTTACCTATTAATATTGCTCTTCTCTAATCATATCCATAACAAATGAAGTGAAGTTAATAATGTATTTTAATATTCACTAAAGAAATTGCAACTTGACTAAGAAATGCCTTTATCTCAATGCATTGTTGTCATGTCATGTCTCCTGAACAAAGCCATCAAGTTTCCAATTATTGTTTTTAATTCACTTGCTCTTGATCTTATTTTTCCTGTTGTAGTAGGTCTCTTGAAACAAACGCAAAAGACATCTAACCACCATATCCCATGAATTGATTTTCCTATATTCCTTGATATCAAAATATTGTTACACGATCAAAAAAATATAAATACTTGTTAAAATTAAGTAAATATGTATATAAACTTATAATATATAATTATTTCCTCAAGTTTTTATATTATCTTGACCTTATTTTGGTGAGGGACTTGTTCCCAAGATTTTGTAACATGGTGGAATCTCATCACTTATATTACCGATGCACCAATTAAATTGATCAGCAACACAACTCAATTGTATCAAAATATAATAAGTTTATAATTTTCTAGGAAGATCCATTTTTTCCACCTTACCATTGAACAAGTAATTTCTCTTGAATGGATTTTTAGTGGGGAGTAATCGACAATGGCCAACATAACCAATCTTATTCCTTAGCTTGGCAAAAGGAGTGTCCTTATTACAATTTAGGCATGCTAAATACCCATGACCAGACCACCCTAGCTTATACAATCATGTTGGGAAATCATTAATTGTTTATAGTAATGCAATACACATTCAAAACACTATGTTCCTAACTGTATCTCATGTATAAAATCATAACATTCACATCTCATTAAATTCATCTACTAGTGGTCAGAGGAACACAATGATATCCATCCCAAGAGAACTTGGACCAAGAAACAACAAAGTCAGCATCAAGAATGTGTCTTTCATTCACTACCATAGAGATAAGATATAAACACTCAACATAACTAGACACATACTGTAATTGGATGTAACACCCCCAAAATTCACTACCGAAAAATTTCATTTTATTTAAAAATTAGCGAAAGCAAAGATCGTAAAATGTGGGGATGTTTCATCCATACTTAGTACTAGACCGGTTTCCTCCTACATCCTGGTACCAAGTGCTAAGACTAAAAAGAACAGAATATAATTTATTCAAATTCGACATTCATTTAAATCAGAGTAGTGCATTAAATTCGTTACAAGAGGTAAAATCCACCATTAGTGGATACAAGAGTAAAATTATTCTAAACAAGGAAATAAAAGGTTAAAAGAGAAACCCAGAAATCTTCCCGGACAATCCTTACGCTCTTACTCGATAATAGCTTGAATAACACTTGTAACTAACCTACAAGGGACACTACCTATTGAATAGGTAGGGCCCCACAAACAAAATCCTTTAGTACTATGGTATTGAGTAACCCTTTATACCAAACTGAAAAGCAGGGCTCGTATGCAAGACATCATACTTAAAACAATGTAAAAACGATAACATACGCGAGATTAGGGAAAATCACAATCGATATAAGAACTAATACATAATGTAACACCACATACAATAGGAAATGCATAACACAAATTCCATGTACTTAGCAACTCCATCACATACAAAAACAGGGACAGGTACCAAAGCCAAACTTATACCATAGCAGTGGATCATAAATGTGAAGTTAATACTTTTGGCCATAAGCCATTAATTATACATTATTTAACATCATATCTCGAATTATATCCATGTGAGTATGAGAAACCCACTATTATAGCCGGTGGACCAGAAATACACTTCAGGGCAAAACGCGCTTGGCCACTATTATTCGCCGCTAGACCGGTCTCCAAGGCAAAAGGCTCCTGACCACTGTTATCACCAGTGGATCGGTCTAGCCCTGACTCATATGTTCTACTATAAGTAATTAGTATCTTCCCATGATTTATTAACATCTAAGATTTGATTTATTGAACTCAAGATCCCCCAATATTATAGCCAGTGGATAGGAATACACTCTAGAAAAATACGCACCTGGCCACTATTATAATCGGTGGACCGGTACACATGATATAATTCATCTAGGCCCGGCTTAGTAATATTTCACTTTACATGATTATTGGTTTCCATTTAATTAACACAACAAGTCTATTTATTTAACTCGAAGGAGAGATCAAGAACCCAGAGACACAAAGGTACACCGGTCATACTGGTGCATACAAGCAATACAGTACCCTTCAACCATCAACCCAGGTATTGTAAAGGTACCCTGGTTGCACTGATGTACGAGAACACAAAAGACCCTACTGATAAGGACACCTAATCCATAAGTATGCATACCCCCTAAATAGGTTCGTAGAGCTAGATAGAGTTAGATGTAGGGCCTGACTGGGGCATTAAGGTACACCAGCAAATACCAGAACAATTGTGGGATAAACCACGTCTTTATGGTAGCGATCCCTAAAGAGCCACCATTTTCAATCTCGAGGTCTTCCACTTTAATTATTAGTGTCTTAATTAAGGTGACCACGAGAAACACAACAACCATATACTTACTCATTTCCATTTGTTTCTATTAGCATTAAGTAATCCTTTTTCATATGGTTATCCATGTGAATTTAAATTGACCATGAATGCCATCCTTTTATCATCCATTTCCATTTCAGAATTAGTTCCCATTTATTCATATGCCACAAAGGGTTATCATATCATAATCATAATACAATCTTAGAGTCTGGTAGTCTACATCGAAGGATCCTGGAATACTTAAACCCCAACGTGTACTTCTATCATATCCAACACACATTTCCATGCATAATTAATGATTAAGGCACATCTTGCATGAATATGAGATGAAAACCACATCGCACCCTTAATTATCAATTCAATCATATGTTATGCCATGTTCTTATGATACTCACCGATTTACCAAAATACCCTTATCCTATTACTTAATATTACTTATGTCTTATTATGGAGGCTTATTTAATCCATTGACATGTTATTTTCAATTTAATGATTTACCCCTTCATACTTACGAAATTACTGAAATACCCCTCTTGTTTGTGAAGTTACCAAGTTACTCCTTTTTACTTGCCAAATTAGCATATTACCCTTCATGCTTGTATAATTATCAAAATACCCCTTGTATTTGTTAGATTACCAAATTACCCTCCATACTTATTGAATCACCAACTTTATACCTCATACTTGCCAAGTTACCAAATTATCCTTCCAGTTGGTTAAATTACTGAACTGCCATTTGTACTTGTTAAAGTTACCAAATTGCCCCTTGGATTTATTAAATTACCAAATTCCCCTTTTGTCATATAATTTACCAAATTGTCCTTCACACTTATTAAAATTACCAAATTACCCTTTGGTTAGTTAAATTACCAAATTGCCCTTCATACTTATTAAAATTACCAAATTACCCTTTTGGTTGGTTAAATTACCAAGTTGCCCTTCCTTTATGTCAAATTACCTAAATATTATTCTCATTTAATTAATTCACCAACATACCCTTTTTACTCACAAAATTACTAAGTTACTCTTCTTTTATGCCAAATTACCAAAATACGCTTCTCATTTAATTAATTAGCCAAAATACATTTTTACTCACAAAAATTACCAAGCTATCCCCTTTTTCATATAAAATTACTAGAATACCCTTCTTACTTATTCAATTACCATATTACCCCTTTTTTTCTTATAAATTACCATTTCTCCCTTATTATGCCAAGTATACTAAAATACCCTGACCACATAAAACATTAATATCCATGGTCCATATACATTATTTAACACCAACAATTATTATTATTTATTATTAATACACATTAGCAGCTACTATATATATATATATATGAATATGAACATTTTATTATCATTATTTTTTTAATAGGAGCTATATAAAATTACATACATACAATTAAGCATTAATTACACAAAAAGCTCACGATTTATATACTTACAGCCATACTATACTGCACTTAAAATCAAACATTAAAGCATGCGCATATACATATACATGCATCATATATCATATATATCATTTCAACATAATAATAAAAAAATTATTTTAATAGTAACTAAACTGTACTGATATAGGCAAAAAATCATGGATCAAAATTGGGGAAGAGGTGATTTGCCAATGGCAGAGGAAGAGGCAGTAGGGGTAGTGGTTCACATTCAACCTTAAGAAAAATATGAATAAATACAACAATAATTGCATATATACAAGAGATTAACAAAAAACAAATTTGATAGAAAAATCAACAAAAATAACCTCAAAAGCTGGTTAAAGTGGAGAGAGAGAGAGAGAGATCAACAAAGTGGAGAAGAAATGAACCGGTTAGGAAAAATCTTTCAGCATGCAGGGTTTTACTTAACTTATAGAGACAACATCAGATGTCGCTACAAAGACCTACAATTATGGCAACTAAAAAAGGCATACATGGCATGTGGCATATGTCATCTCTAGAAATGGCTATAGTGACAACATTGTTGCAGATATAAGTAAACATTGATCGGAATTTTTTTAGGTGGGAAATTAAATCGTCATTTTTTTGATCAAATGGGTCATGATGATAAGGGTCTATAGCAATGACACACCATTGCTCAAAGCTAATTGTAAAACAAACAATTCAAAAATCATTTATTCTAAGGAAAAAATTTTCTACTACATTTATAGGTGCAATATTGTCGTCACACGAAAGTTATAACAACAACTATTTTCTTCTAATTTATTATCATCATTGGTATATTTGTAAAATAAACTTTTGTCACTGCTATATTTTTATAGTAACAATGGTTAGTCATTACTATAATTGTCGCCACTATATGTTCTTTTTCTTTTTGTGTAAATAAACAAGTTGACCAACATGTTTGAGCTCAAAAATATTTTATCTAGGTACTTGTACAAGTTTTTTGAAATATAACAAATTCATCATCCAAACATTATTAAATAACCTAAGAGCTAGATGGATGGAAATTGAAAACATGAGAACTTTGTATGGTTGATAGGACTATTCATGTGATTTAATATTCGATAAATTAATTTGATATCCATTTTGATTACATAAAAAAAATTCAAATGATCAATCCAATTAACGAAAGTCAAACAAATCGGCTATTTAGTTAGATGAATTATAAATAATATATTATTTGTATAATTATGCATATTCATATAAAATTATAAAAATTAACCCTTTAATGATGATACAAACTAATATTATATCATTTATAATTCTTTGATGAGTATCATAATATGTAATTTAGTTTAGTAGTTATTTTTTTTTTTAAAATATTCTTTTTCTGAGTTGAAATATTTGAAATGAGATCTTAACTTCTTATTTCTTTTTGTTTCAATAAAATAAGACACACATATAAATATAAATAAGAATATTATTTGCCTTTCATATGGTGTATGGCAAGGTCAAAAATATCTTATAAGCTAGTTGATAGTTTATTAACACTAGCATTTTTAATAGTAAAAATAAACTTTGTTTGACAAATAATTATTTACTAGCTTATAAATTAGTTTTTGAAAAGTTACTTCAAGTAGTTTATATCTTATAAGCTTACAACTTGAGTGTGTTTGGCATCATATATATTTTAATGAGCTAAAATATTTTTTTGACAATTTTTAATGGAAAAAAATTAGTTTGTAGGTGCTTAGATAATAAGCTGATTGAAGTCTAAAAGTTCTTTTTTTTTCTTAAAGAAAAAACTCATTATTAAATTAACTTATGAAATATGTTTAAATTTTTATCCTTCAACTTTCAGTCTACAGCTTCTGATTTTTTTTATTAATTATTTGGTTAGTCTTGTCAAACTTATTATTAATCTATATTTTTAAATATTAATATTAGAAGTTTCTAAATTTGATAAATTAAAAGGTTTATATAAAAACTAAATATTTATTAGATTCGATCTATATTTGCATAAATTTTCAAATTTTACGTAAGCAATTTAGGAGATAAGATCGAATATTGATCCAATTAACACCAGATATTTGCTTTTGAACATGTCTAGTGGTTGACGAAGTTTTTACCACCGACCCACGAACACTCGTGCTAAATGAAGTTCATTTGATTGCCGTGTGTCTCTTACGGATCTTCTCAAGCTAGCCATTTTCAGGCATGGGTTAAAAGAAGTATGATTAAATCTGGTTAAAAAAATTGAAGATGCAAGATTCTAAGTATCACAGCGATCCTAAATAAAAAGGGGGGGGGGGGGGAAAGGGTATCCCAATGGTCATTGTCATCGTTCAAGTTTCATCCACGCAAGAAATAGGAGCAATTCCAACAGCCCCATGTTATCCTGTGTTTTGAACTTGGATAATTAGATATATTGGATATTTTGAGACCCCAAAAAAAAAAGTTGGATATATCGGGTTTCCTTTCTATATATTTTAATAAGTTTTTAGTTTTAAATAACAGTTTATTAGTTTCTGATAGAAAGTAAATGTGTTCCAACTTTTTAAGCACACCAGCTATAACAATGATTAAGTTATAATAAATGTGGCTGAGTAACCGACCATAAGTTGATGTTCTATCTTTTTCAATGGACATTATGACATTATACAGTATCCAATGATAAAAAAAAAGGTGTAAAACTAAAAGGACGTGGTCAAAGAAAAGGTAAGGGCATACTTTGGTAGACTGTAGTTGTTGTTTATTGGTTGTCGCACTTAAGTTTTAAATTTATTTACTTATTAAATTATGTTTACATTTCTAAAAATTGTGATTGAAAAAAAAAATCAAAATACTCCCCTAATTGTATCTTAATTAAAGAGAAAAATAATTTTTGACACTCTGTCAAACATATGATATAAGTTAGCCCTTAATTGTGGAAGTAATATTAATAAAGTAATAAGTGTTGTGGTAGATCTAACATTAAAAAAAAATTCCTATATCTAATTCATACCACATGTAAGACTAAAAAAATAACTCGAGTCTGGATATTAGGTTTAGAAAATAATTCATCCCACGATGATATAAAATTATGAAAAAGAGATAAGAGAGCAAAGACATTAGAAAATAAGGGACTAGAAGTCTAGATAGAGATAAATATATATACAAATAATCAAATACTTTTACCAACTCGAATAAACACTCACCGTAGGCAATACTTTAAAAGCGTTGAATCAACATCTACTTACAAAACAAGGCAACATCTACTCGTGGAATTGAATATCACCCATAAAAAGTGTTGACTTAATAGGTCAGTTAACTTTTATTTTGATGATATAAAACTTAATTATAAAATTAATGTATTTTGTTAAGAGTGTATATGTATCATAGTAAAAAATAAAAGTATTCAATAATTAACTAAATCAATGAGTGCTAAAGAGATCAACTTTACAAATTATTTTCCAAGCATAAGTCAAAGATCAATAAGGAGACCAAAATAAAACTCTAGCTTGGATACTTTAATTTCATATGTGGAATACACAAATCAAGAAGAGATAAGCAAGTCTGTTCAAAAAACTAATACTCAAGCTCCAAGTAGTATGTTATAGCGTTAAGTTTTATGTACATACAATTTACATATCAAGTACTCAGATTTTTTAATGATTTGATATTTATAATTATATTAAAAAATTTATTGTAAAAGATCTTAAAGTGATTTTCATGCATAAAAAATATCTCCAAGTATTTGTATAAAAGGTTGTCTAAAATTAATTTTATCTTGAATGTTTTTTGCATCCGAGTTTACTTGAAAATTTTACCATAAATTCTATAAAAATTATTTTGGGGTTAATAATATCTCTGTAGAAATCTTAAGATGTGTAATTTATAGAGAAAAAGATGACGCTCGATTTTAAGCTTTTTATCTCAAGTTATGGTCTTTTTGTTGAGATGAGCAGTGATAAAAATTGGTTTACTAATGGACTGATTTTAAAACTCATAGATAGTTTCCAAATTGATCAACTAGTTTTGAAAACCGGACAACTAGTTTACTCTCCAGAAAAATAGCCTCGGCTTCATCACATCAACTAGTTAGTCAAACCGATTGACTGGTCTATCAATCAACTAGTTTGAATGCTGATCGATTAGTTTATGAAACCGATCAACTGGTCTGAGTGTTTATGAGATTTTATGCTTGTTGAAATTTGACAATTGAAGTACTTTATACGAATTCTTTCATCTTTTAGCATTGTAAATAAGAGTTGTTATAATTGAATATAGTAGTCTGTGAAGTTTTATGAAATTTGACAGCTAAAAGGGTTGTTTAATGCTTAAAAACACTAACCAAGCTTAAACGAACATGAATAATACTTTTTGTAAAGATTTTTGGTTAGAATTTTGAAACAGACTAAGAGACTAAAAAAATCAATAATTCTAAAAATAAAATAATTATAATGATATAGATGGAGTATGATATATTTAAGTGGCTCAAAAGATCTCATAGAAACAAACTTGTGAAAAAGGTTTAAGCAACAAGAATAAAAATTTTCAAAAATAAAAAAAAAGGTTTAAAATTTGATGAAGGATGTAATAAAATATTCAAAATAAAATATTTTTTTAAATATAAAATATATTAAATAAGTTAGGGATTTTTGAAAAATGGAAAAAGCTTGATGGTGCCAATCCGCCAGCACATGGATTCGTTGTAGCACTTCAAGGTCATATCCCACAAGGACTTCGCAATTGAATACTAAACTTCATCATTTTAGCTATTTAGATCATTATGGAGTGGAAAAATATGTAGGTAGGTAATGAAAATAAATATAATGACTAGTTGAATATAGACTCTAAAACAATAAATATAAAGCCTAGGATTGAACCTCGGTCTCTAAATTGGTATCCAATAATGAAATAACGCTATGTTGTAGTTTAGTTCATTGTTTGTGAACAATCGGTCTAAACATATTCATTAGCCTCTTTCAAGGGCTAATAACGTATTTAATCTAATTTGCTAACTACTTTCGTGAATAACTAATAAAATTAAACCCATTAAGTGCCACCAATTCTGTAGTCTCTGAGAATCAAACATCTACTTTCGTGATCGTTTGAATTCCCGTTCATATGTTAATTTCCAATAATGATTTCAACCTTTCAATTGCAAACAATATCTAAATAGGTCATATTCCATCAATTCCGACTTAAAACGATCAATCCTAACATATGAAATAGCATACACAAACTAAACATACAACATATACTTTAATTCATCATATTAATACCAAAATGGACCTAATTCAATCCTAGAAAAAGGAATTACTCACTCATGATTGCAAGAAAATATAAAAAAATAAATTACATAACGGCATAAAATTACATAACAAATATAATAACGGCATAAAATTTTACGAAGAAGAGAATGGACTGAATTAGCCATAAATTAAAGAAGAACAGATTTGATTGCTAAGTTGATCGTACACGAAACTTGCACTAAAAATTGGAAATTAAAACTAAGAAATTAAATACATGTTACATGAGTTTTTTGCTTGGAAAAGAGAGGAAGAAAGCCCTTTGAAATCTGCTAGAAAACATCCAAAAGAAGTCCAAACCCCCCCCCTAAAAACTACCCATATTACAGGCTACATCGTGCGTTGGATACGTGGGTAACCGCTGATGCATGACCGCGAAAGGTCTGCACGAGCCAGTCATGCAGCATTCTTGGTCTCAACCTAGCTTGCTCGATTACTGCATGGCTATGCAAGATCTGCACAGCTTGGTCGTGCGACATTCTAGTCTTCGAATGCTGGCTGCATTAGTGTTGCACGGTTGTGCAGCTGGCTGTGCAACACCAATTTCTTGTCTCTTTTGACCTTCTTAGCTTTTTTTTTCTAGCTCTTTGGCTTCCTAGACTCCTCCATAAACATGTTAGGTTGATTTATTTTTCTTTAATGCCTCCCATACTTGGTTTTCTGCTTTGAATACACACACTACTTCCTTGGATTCATATGTTCTTGTGCAAATCCCTGAAAAATAAATACCAAGAGAACAGTAGCGCGAACTATAGATGTGAACCACAATAAAATACGTATTACAGAACAAATAAAGTCTTAAAATGAAGGTAAATTATGGAAAAAATATATAAAATAGTCACTCTATTAGGTAGTACATCACTGCCCTATTAAAAGGAACTTTACCTCAAAGTTATATCATCTAGGGGAAACAATAAAAGTTTAATCTAGAATAGTGAATCAAGATGCAATTGGAAAGGAAATCAAGGAAGGTATAATTGATGCTAGGCAAATCACGAAAACAAATACTTTGAAACAAGATCGAGGAAAATGTAATGAAATAAGATAAAAATAAAGGTAATATCTAATCAAGAGCTTAAGGGAAGAAGGGAAGCAGGTAAATAGGGGTCTAGAAGAAAATAGAGCACAAGGAACAAGGGAACACTCCACAAGGATGAAAATAAAAGAGTACGAAGAAGTTAAAATAATGAGTGGTAAACACCAAAAGGGATGCTAGAACATGCTCAACAATTAACATAGGAACCTATGAATAAAAATAAAACATCCCCACTGGTAGGAAAATTCTACAACCCAAAGTTTCTCACTATGGTCAACCATTAGCTACATCCATAAAGTAACAAATGGTTCCAAATTCTCATCACCCTAATAAACCATAAGTCTCCCAGCAAACTACATCACTATCAATTCCTTGATACCATTCACCTTTGTACAAAAGCATTAACTCTTTGCTGATGCCAAAAAGAAAAGGTTAATACTACCCACCTTATAGGATAGAGGTAAACCAACATCCACAAGTAAGAAAGCCTCCAAGGAAGAGTAAAATCAAAACATGTATGACCTTAAATAAGAAACCTCCTCACCATAAATGTTACCTCCTCAATCAACCATTCTCTCAATTCTCTTTTGATTTCCATTCCATAACATAAAATTAACATCATCAAAAAATCCTCAAGCACACGTGACCTCTCAAAGGTCTACTCGCAATAGTATAACTAGATCCTCAACCAATGATCTCAGCTATACAAACATACTCTTAAACTTACTTTCTCTTCCTTTATATGGTATATCTTATCCTACAATCTTCAAATATCACCCCTAAATATCACCACCCACAGACATTTAAAAGTGCTATTAAAGGTACACACCAAGTAAGAGTGACATCTTACTACCTACAAATGGCACAACCACTCAAACTCCTTCCTTACTATTTATTCTCTAAACTCCAAGGTATGGCACCTTCTTCATTCAAATGATCGTGCTATATTATTTATTACTTTAACCAACTATATAGACTTCAAGGATCACCAACCATAGAACGAAAGAGATGAAGGTAAAACATATTGAGGTGCTCAGTTCATATCATCCAAATCATCTTCATACTTTATATAATTCCAAAAGTATGTCATTCCCCAATCAAAGCATATCATCCGTATACCCAACCTCTAACCAACAATGCAACCCTTAAGACATAATCAAGTATAGGGATAATACTCTAATAGGGTAACTACCCCCTTAAAAAGAGATAAACTAGGGAACTAACAACACATTGCATAAAGGTCGGGTTAAGAAAGTAGGCATTAGAACAACTATATAAGGTGTTAAGTTAAACACACAATGTGGAAAAAGTATATAATACTTCTTGTGTTACTAAGGCGTATCCTTCAAAGCTAAGCTATAAGAAGGACACACGAAACCACATCGAAAGGTAACTAGGAAGCCAACACGACTACACAACAATCACACATTAAACATCCTTCAAGGCAATATGACATCAAAAAGCATAACTCAAATTTGCATCACCTTTACACATGTTCATCCTTAATACTCACCATGACCTCTCAATTCTAAGAAGATGGAAGAATCTAATGTCCTATTTAGCCATAATACGTATGGTCACTAAATCTTTTGAAACCTTTGATCAATGTAACAACCATGCGCCCTTGCCAAAATTAAGGTTAAATAATTTTTCCTTTTACCTCAACTCATTAATCCAATCACCATAAACATTTAATCCAATATCAATCCTCAAATATTATGAAGATCCTATAAGCTACACAACCCATCTCAAAATTCAAAGCAATTTCCTCCAATCATTACAATTCACACCACCAAGAAAGAAGGAATCCAAAATCTCAATGGAGGAGTAAGCTAGAGTATACCCATAATCATATAGTTATTTTCCATATAGGTTCACAAGTTGGCACAAGGTATTTATGATCACAACACATCAAGTCTCAATCTCAACTCATTCAAAATAAATAAGAGTTTTGACCACCAAAATATATTCATGTCACTCCCAGATTTAATCTTTTCATTCGACCATTTCACATATTCCTATCTACTCTCAATTTCCATCGTCCAATATTACCCATTAATATTTCAAGAATAGTGATTCCTTCAAGGGTTCGTGTAATCCCCCGAATTTTTAAAAGCCTATATTTTAATAAATAAATTTTATTGGGATAAATTAGCCTTTAAGTCTATTTATTTTAATTTTGAGTAAATAAAATTGGGTATAAATATTTAATAAATTAAAATAAATGTTTTGTTATTTTATCACACTCTTATTATTTAAATAAAATTTTCAAACCCTTATTTTACTAAAATTATCCTTTTTTTAACCCTTATATTTTAATTTTCTTAAATTAAATTATTAAATCAATTTATTACCCAAAAACATTGTATTTTGTTATTGTATAAATTAAATTATTTTATTTCATTCCATTTACCTTTTTCTTTTTTCTTTTTTCTTTTTTCCTTTTTCCTTCTTTTCTCTTTTCTTTCTTTTTCTTCTTCTTTGGGCCGCCGGCTGGCTGGCCTGCCCTTCTCCTGCATTGGGCCGCCGGCCCGTCTCTCCCCTCCTCCCTCCTTTCTTTTTTTTCCTTTCCCCGACCCGGCTCCCTTCTTCTTTCTCCCGCGCGAGCCGACCGTCCCTTCTCTTCTTCCTTTCTTCCTTGACCGGCCTGGCCTGCTGCTTCCTTTTCTCGGTCGCCCGTCACACGCAACAACCTCCCTATTCTTCTTCTTTCTTTCTTCTTTCTTCTTCCCCACTCCCTACCATCGCCATTCCTTTCTCCCTCTCCCTGCAACTCCCTCTCTCCCGTTGACCTCCCTAACTCTCCCTCTCTCTCTCCCGCCATTTCTCTACCCCATCCCGGCCCCACCATTTCTCCTTTTCCCTATGCCCGACCATATCTCCCTTCTCCCTCTCCCTGCCACCGCCCTTCCTCTACCACCCTACAGCCACCCCTCAAGCCCCTATCCCTTCCCTTCTCTTCCTCTTCTATTTCTTCCTCCTTCCCTGTCCATTCTGCATTTTTCCCGAGCCTCCCAATACTCCCCAACCCTCTCTTTTCTTTCCTTTCTTCTCCTCCCCTCTCTCCCCTGTTTTTGTTTCGCCGCCCATCTCCGCCGCTACCGCCGCCTCAACCACTACCTGCACCACCCCCTACCACCCTCTACCTCACCTCGACCGATCACATCCCCCACCGAGCCACCCCGCAGCCCCTTCTTCCTCCTCTCTTCTTTTTCTCTTCTTTCCCTCCCTTCTCAGCAACCACCCTACACCGCCATATTCCACCGTCGTCCCGCCGCTTCTGCCGCCACCTAAGCCACCGAATTACTCCTTGCAACCCCCTCTACCACCCCCAAGCCTATATTGCCGAAAACACCACCCAAAGGCCTTCATTTTCCCTCCCCACTTTCCTTCCTCACCAGCCTTCCATTTCGACCCCACTTCGGCTGCCACCTTCGCAGCCTTGCTTCCTTCGCCGCCTTTAGCCACCTTCAACCCATCCCCAACCACCACCTACACCCCTCTACACCTCTACATCCTTCCCTTACCTTAAATCCTCCCCCACGTGCCTCTTTTCCTAGCCTAAAAATCCTAACCCGAAATTTCCCATTTTGCCTCTCTTCACCACCTTCCAGCCCCCTCCTTCTCATTCTTTGCATGCAGCTAGCAGCATGAGTTTCTGCATTTCTTGATTTATTTGTTTAATAATTTTAAGGTATAATTATATTTTAATTTAATTATTTGATTAACTAAGTGTTATAAAGTTTTGTACTTTGATTTTATTATTTCTAATATAATAAGTCTTGGTATTATTTTTAGGTATTGGTTTTGATAATCTAATTTTGGACCTTTAACTGGGATACCGGTAAGGTTTGTTTTAGCGGGAATCGAGGTAACCATTAAATCCCACTTAAACGCATGGATTAACGTATGTTAGCACATTAGGATTTTTAATGTATTATTATGGTTGGTTTGTGTTGTTTAATATGTTATATGTGGTTATTGTGTTGGTTGATAAAAGGAAGCATGATAGGTTATATGATCTATATGGAAATAATATTTAAGGTAATAATTTGGTTGTTAAGGAAAATGTTAAGTATTATCCATGTTGTTTTATGCTATTGTGATATTTAATACATGTTTAATATTTTGTGAGCCTTAGGGAATTTTATTAATGTATATTGTACAAGAATATGGCCTAATATATATATGGGTGTTAATAAGTACTATAGTAACTATAAGAGTTGTGGATGAGGCATTAATATTAATATTTTATGTAGTAATAATAATAATTTAATATAAGGGGTGTACTAAGGGTAAAATAGTGATTCTTGATTAAAAAGGGCATTATGGTAATTTTGAAGGTAAGGGTAAAATGGTAAATTTGTTAGTAAAAGGATAATTTGGTAATTTTGTAAGAAGAGGGTAAAATGGTAATTTTATAATAAAAGAGTGAAATTGTAATTTTGTAATTAAAGGGCAAAATAGTAATTTTGTTATTAAAGGAAAAAATGGTAAATTGGAAATTAAAAGAGGTAAAATAGTAATTTCATAATTAAGGATAAAATGGTAACCTTTATAAGTGAAAGGGTGTTATGGTAATTTTTGAAAGTTAAGGGGTAAAATGGTAAATTTGAAAGTAAAGGGGTAAGATGGTAATTTTGTAAATAAAAGGGGTAAAAGTGGAAATTGGAAAGGAGTAACTTGGTAATTATAATAATTGAAAAGGGTAAAATAATAATTTAAATAACTAAAGGGTAATTTGATAATGTAATAATGGAGAAGGGTAAAATGGTAAATATGATTAATGTGAGGGGTAATTTGGTAATTTAACCGACTAGAGGGTATTTTTGTAATTTTGATAATGGAGTAGGGTAGTTTGGTAATTATGACAATTAAGAAGGGCAATTTGGTAATTTAGATAAACAAAGGGTAATTTGGTAAATTTGATAATAGAGAAGGGTAAAATGGTAATTATGATCATATAAAAGGGTAATTTGTTAATTTAACCAACCAAAGGGTAATTTAGTAATTTTGACAATGAAGAAGGGTAGTTTGGTAATTGATCATAGAGGACGGTAATTTGGTAATTAACTAAATAAAGGGTTAATTTAGTAATTAGGATAATGAGGAAGGGTAATTTGGTAATTGGACCAACTCAAGGATAGTTTATTAATTATAATAAAGAAAAAAGGGCAAAGTGGTAATCTAACCAACTAAACGGAAAGTATATTAAGGGTAATAATTATGAAGGGGGATTAGTGACCCAATAAGTATGATAAATAACTTAGTAACCTAAATCGAGTAAGGGGTAACTTGGTAATTTTGTAACAATGAGGGTAATATGGTAATTTGTCAAATAAAGAAGGGATGACTTAGTAATTATATAAGTAAGGGGTAATGAGTAGTTTGTATCTAACATGTCGTTGTGATTATGGAATTTCGTAATATGACTCAAATAACGTTGATTAGCGAGGTAAGAGTATTTGATGATTAGTAAGTATCACGAGAACGAATTCTAATTCGAAATTAGATGAGATTAAGATGGCCTTAATGATTCTTCTGTGTTGCCTGGGACAGCCATTTGAAAAAGAAATGTCTGATGAAATCCGAACGATTAAAAGTGAATAATTATATGATTGTTGTGCTTCTGTGATCACCCTTAATTAAGACACTAATACTTAAAGTGAAAGACCTCGAGATCGGGAATGGTGGCTCTTTAGGGGTTGCTACCCTAAAGACGTGGTTTAGCCCACGATTATTGGCATTTGCTGGAGTGTCTTTGTTCCTTAGCCAAGCCCTATATCTACTCTATATAGCTCTACGGACCTAGCTAGGGGGTATGCATACTTAAGGATTAGGTGTCCTTGTCGGTAGGGTACTGAGTTAGCTTTATGCACTAGTATGACCAGGGTACCTTTGCGTCCCTGGGTTGATAGTTGAAGGGTACTGAGTAGCTTTTATGCACTAGTGCGACCGGTGTACCTTTGTGTTCTGGGATCTTGATCTCCCTATCGAGGCAAATAAATGGAATTGTTGTGCTGATTGAAAAGGGAAAACACTAATCGTTAAAATGAAAGATTAATGAGCCGGGCCCAGTTGAATTATATATTATGAGTACCAATCCACCGGATATAATAGTGGCCCAGGATGTTTTATCCTGGATGATGTATATTTGTATTCCGATCCACCGGCCAAAATAGTGGGGGTCCCAAGCTCAATAAATTTGATTTGGTTGTGAATAAATTATGGAAAATACTAATCACTTATAGTGAAATATGATATGAGTCGGGGCCAGACCGGTCCACTGGCAAATAATAGTGGCCAGGAGCGTTTTACCCTGCATGACCGTTCCACCGGCTATAATAGTGGGGTTCCTGCACTCACGCGAATAATTATAATCCGATATGATTGATAATGATGGATTAAGGGCTTAAGGTCCAGACATTTCGATTGTTCTCTATGACCTATTAATATCCGATTGCTTTGTTAAATATGTGGTTGTATAAATGTAGACATTCAGTATTTACCTTTCATTATGTGTGTATGTAGTATCATGTGTTACATTGCGGACCTATTTTTAAGTGCGTATTTAAAGGGTTACTTAGTACCGTAGTACTGAAGGGTTTCATTCGTGGGGCCTCTGCCTATTCAATGGGCAGTACCCCTTGCAGGTCGTATTCAGGTGCTATCCAAGTGGGCTCTCGGGAAAGAACGTAAGGTACTATCCGGTAAATTCTAGGGTTTTCATTTGTCTCTTTTAAATTCAATGTATTTGTTATTTTGTAACCACCGTTGTTGGATTTTACTCTCGTAAATTGTTTATTGCGCTACTCTGATTTTTTTAAATGCTTAAGTTTCTCGTAAAATTGTATTTTACTCTTTTAACCTTAGCACTTGATACTGGAACGGTATGAGTGAACCGGTCTGGTACTAAGTGTGGCAGTAATATCCCCAGAATTCACGGTTTTGTTATTTCGCTTTCGCTAATATTCTTTTTTAAACGAAATTTTTCAGTAGTGAATTTTGGGGGTGTTACAGTCCGCAACTATATTCTCTATTTTTACTCTTAACACAATATCTACCTTACTTTAAGGCTTTTCACATCTCAACTAATTGATGAATAAAATCCAATTCACCCATCTCTTCCATTAACCACATATTAAAGTTCCTCAACATCAACCTCACAACTATATCTCTCTTAGCTTCAAAGTAGGTATTACATCAAAAGTTCCATATAATATCCAATTTGTCCTACTAATCTAACTATTACCCTTCAAAATGTATCCGCAAAGCACATCTCAAGCACTCAAACCTAAGGTTAATACCATTAATTTAAACTTATCAGATATTCAATCCTTCCTTTCAAAAGTTAAACATAGCCCACAAGAATAGCTAGAAGCAGGAAAACTAACTGGGCTTAGGTAGCACAATGCCAAGTATCATTTAATGATCACCAAATCAACAAGAAAATGACAAATAACATAAATTTTAGCATAAATAAAAGGATAGGCAATGAATGTACAACTTTTGTGTTAGATGCAGTGGTATATCCCTACATTTCATACTTATCTTATGCAAAACATCCTGGAAAATAAAAAAGTTCTAGTTATGAAAGTGGGAGTGTTACAAATTGTTATGTAAAGACATGTATTATTTTCAATAAGATTTGTATTTACAATACATGTATTCGTCTCTTGTTATTTTATAAATAAAGAATGAGTATTTATATCCAAAATATGTGTATTTTATTTAATAAGATGTATATTTATATTAAGAAATATATATACTTGTATTTTTGTATCTAAGATATATCAATATGGATGTCTATTTATAGAGAAAAATATGAGAATTTTTTTTATATAATTATTTTATTTTTTTAATCGACCAAGTAAAAGATAATTTGATTTTAAATTTTAAAAAATAAAAATATGAGCTATAGTGGAACCAAACATGGTGTTATTAGTAAGTAGTGTGATGCAAATTGCCCCCTCAATTAATAGATGATTCTATTGATATAAAAAGCAAAGATGTACAAATACCAGATGATATTTGGATCGGTGGTAAATGATAACTTCTAGGTACCAGATGCCCTACATTCTAATCCCCTCCCTCATCTCTCGATATTGTTAATATGGATACAAAAAAATGTGTGTACAAATACCAGATGATATTTGGATCGGTGGTAAATGATAACTTCTAGGTACCAGATGCCCTACATTCTAATCCCCTCCCTCATCTCTCGATATTGTTAATATGGATACAAAAAAATGTGCAAATTAAAATATAGTAGTCCAAAATTTTCTTTTAAATTTTAATTTTTGGGGCGCATGTAATTAGTGAGCCATTGTTGAATACTACTTGTATCTTTTTTGGATATTTTAGGAAATAAAATATAGTTTGTAATAAAAGAAAAAGAGATGAATAAAACAAGCAAAATAATTGAAAAGTAAAATTAGAGACCCACTCTAGAATATCAACAATTGTTTTTTGTGTAATCACAACATATAACTTTTAGACTATTTTTTTTAATACTTTATATTGATTATAACAAAATAAATAGTATTTTTCTTTTCCTCTTTTAAAGATAATAGATATATGAATTCAATAGTTAGTATATACACTTATACACATGCTGCATGAGAGGAGATTTGAATCCAAAACCTCATATACATAGGCATGTTGACAAAACCAAATGAAGGCGAACCCTCGTTGGCTTAAGCTCGGCTCATTTAGTATTTTTTTTTCTTAAGGTTTGAGATTGATTTGAATTCAAAATGAGTCAAATAAGCCCATTTCAAAAAGGTATGTGAGTTATTCAACTTGGCTCATTTAACATAAAGGAACCAAATTAACTTGTTTATCATGATTCGATTTGTTAAACTATTTGCCTCATTTAATTATTTAACTCATTTGAAAGTTAAACAAAATTAACATGTTTAAGTATTCCACTCATTTATTCAACAAGTTCTATACAAATGAGTCGAGCTTATAAACAAACTAATGAACTAACGAGCAAATCAAGTTCAAGTCGGTTCATAGACAAACAAGCCATAGTTCGAGCTTAGTTTGTTTGATAGACAAGTCTAAAAATAAAATTTAAAATTAATTCATTTACTTATAAAAATGAGTCATATCTCTAATTAGTTGAGTCGGTTCAGTTCTTCAATGACCCTCCTTATACTCATCTGTGAATCATTAATCAATAAACAAAGATCTGGATTTATTGGTATTTATTTTACGTAATGGGGTGGGTTGTCCATTCATATATAAAGGTTCAATTAATTTACCTTGTATAGCCATTGAGGTGATGACACCCCAGTCAAATTTCATTTGTTGATTAGATGTTCCACAATAGGCTGGTTAATTCGTCGGCAACTCATCCTGTTTACTTGCTACTTGCGTAGTGGCTCACGCCACAATTTACGTACGCAAAAAGGTTGTCTATTCCTAGTTTTCTACCGCATTCTACCTGAATAAAGTTAGGATGATGGATACTGCTCAACGTTAGACCCTTCTTATTGAATATTCAACGATAATATTTTTATTTTACTTATTTTACTCTTAAGGGCTCATTTGGCATGGGGTAGTAGGGGTAATAATTTTTTGTTATATTTTATGCTATTGTTTGGTATAGGTTATGTGAAAAATTATAATTGTGAGAAAGTACTAAATATATATTTGTTTGTTAAGATGTAAGTAAATAAATTAAAAGAAAGTATAATCATCCTCAAACCCTCCTACTTTCTTAGCTAATGAATACCTACTCACCCAGCAATATAATAAGAAATCAATTTTTTATACTTTATTTATTTATATCTCATATATTATTATTAAAAATAAAAAATAAATTAATTTTTTCTCTCATTTTCTTAGTATAAATCAAATACATTATCAAATAATTATCTCTTTGACATTAAGTTCTTAGAGAAGTGTGGCATCTTCTTGAACTTACAATCAACGTATCAAACGATGCACATATCTCTTTTTATTGAGTGTCTAGAAATAATAAAAATTATTTTTAATAAAATATTTATTTTTAATCAAATTATAATCTAAAGTAATTATTCATATAAAAAAATTAGTTTATTTTAAATAAGTTATAAAAAAAAAGTGAAGTATGTACACCTATATTACACATACCAAAGTAGCACTAAATATGTTTGAAATGTACGGTAGCGTAGCAAATGCTACTTCTTGCATTACGTATTCCCTTATTAATTAATTGTCATGATAATCTAGCATGGAAATAGAGGCCTAGAGCAAAGTTTGAAACTTTGACAATCCTCTTCCACTTTGTTCTTTTTACAATCGTGAATATCAAGATTCAACTTGTTCGAGACATTTGTGAGACTACCGCCGAGCCATTTTTGTCGGTATAGTAAACAACATTCGATTTTTAGTGTTTTGAAAATTTTTTATGCTGTTCCTGTTATTGACAATATCATATCTGTCTTGCATGAAATTATCATGCCGACATGTACCAAGGGTTGACGCAATTTCCTCACGTCGCTTCCCTTTCCTCCTTTCTAAACCCATCTTCTGGTATTCGCGGGGCTATTGTTGCGTTTTCATCGTTGATTGGTCCTTGTTTAGGTCATCTCTTCTCAATTCCAATCTTATTTTACGTCGCTTTTTCATTGGCTTAATCTAAGAGTCCTATTTCAAGAATTAAAAATGCAATGTTAGAAGTCGGTATTGTTCGTACGATGAACACCATGTTTTTTGAATTGTCGGTACCAAGCCATTAGCTTTTAAGAGAATTTATTTGGTTGATTTACGTTTATTTTTTTCTAGGATGATTTATTTGAAAGTGTTATATCATAAGCCCAAAACCACATAACTAGATGCTTTCAGCATGCAAAATAGAAATTTTGATATAATCGTCATAGTAACACCTTTATGTTCACTCGATAAAAAATTTTATTTAAAGAAATAAATAATATAAAAGCAAACACGTAATTATAATTCTCCCTTCGAGCTAAAAAGTTTTGCGGAACTCAAGTCACGGTACCTACAAACAAATGCCTATACAAACATATTATAAGTACAATAACGTATTAAGTATACAATCCAAATCATAGCATTATCCTATGCACATTTAATGTTTGGTCATGATACATGAAAAATGACATCTTAATTAACATGCAAGAATGTAAATAACATTAATGGCATACTCATATGTTATCACGTAGATGGCATATCATGCTATCATATCATAATTTCAAAATAGTCAAACGATCGAGGCACATAACCATGATCATACTTGTTCAATCCTAAAGAAAAATGTTCTATACCTCTTAAGAACGTGCCCCACATGTTGGAATGATCCTCTCCTCTAACCCCCTTTACATCCCCTTAGTTGATCTAAAGATTGCTCATTGGCATCATTTGATGTGATTTATGGCCATAAAAAACTCAAGCACGTCATGGAAGGTTGAGAATTCTTGAGCAAAGCTATCATGGAGGAGGCTTCTACTTAAAGGAAAACACCAAAATCGCTGACTTTGGATGAAGATACGAAAGCGAACCCCTAGGCATGGGGTTTCTCCTTGAGCGACATTCTCAATAATTGTGTTAGCAAGGTCACATATTCAACCTTCGACGATGCTGAATGGAAGGAGATCGAGGATATGGAAGACGAAGAGTGTTTCAATGACCCCTTTCTGCCCAATCTAGCTTAGCCTCAACTTCAAGTTACAGTGATAGAGAAGTGTTCCCTCTTGCATCCTTGGCGACGCTGCTTGATTATCAAACCATTGGGCATGGCATTTTGATGCGAGAATCTCAGCCACAAATTACGAGACCTTTGGTGTTTAGAAGGCATCTACAAGCTTATCGAATTAGGGAGATGATTTTTTGTTGTGAGATTCCAAAAGAAGGATGACTTTGAGCATGTGTTGTCCAATGGCGCTTGAGTCATCTATGGGCAGTACTTGATGGAGAGACGATGGAGCCCTTAATTTCAAGCTTCCACTACTTTCATCTCTTCTATTCTTGCTTGGATTTGTATACCGGAATTCCTAGTTGAGTACTATGATAATTTTGATTTTCTCAAATATAATGGAGATGTTGTGGGACAATTTGTTAAGGTGGATAGAAAGACCATGGCTCTATCGAAAGGGAAGTTTGTAAGGCTAGTAGTGGAAATTGACTTCAATAAACCGCTTTTCCCTCAAATTAATTTGGGACTACTCTATACTCCATTGAATATGAAGGTATAAGAATGTTATGTTACAATTGTGATTGAATCGACCATACTCAATCTATTTTTCCTTCTTTGATGAAGGCCATTGAAGATCAGAATGGACCTTCTATCAAGGCCAATGCTACTAATCATGAGATGGGAACTGTAGGGGAGGGAGCTACCACTAATGATGATTTTTGGTCTTTTGAACCATGGATGCTAGTCACTGGCAAAAGTCATTGGCAACAACCTTACAAAAAAAGGAAGGAATGGATTTGAAGGATAGATCCATGCCAAAACACCAAGGGAATTTATTACCTAAAGCTATACATTTATAATATTCTTCTAGATTTGGTCCTCTTTTAGAGATTGACGAGGAATCCCCTACTTTAATGGAATAAATGTTGAGTTGCATAGTTAATGCTCTTGTTAGTACCGAGTCAGCTGAAAAGGATAGACCACCTCTCCATGTGGCGGGTGGTAGCACCTCCAAGGGTACCACTAAGTGTGTTGCTAAAGACCAAGTAGGTAGACCTGTTCAACCGAAGTTTATTCTTACTAACCTGGTTCCCACTAGGTTTATTGTAGTGGGATCAGTCTCTCATAACAAGGCTCCTAGGGTTGGTAATAGGCCTTTGAATACCCCTTTGCAGTCTAGGAATCCTTTGAAGAGTGTTGGTAATATGTTGGGGAGGAAACTAAACAATTCTCTTAGTAAACATATTAGTCATGGATTCCCACTCACTGGTAAGGAGAAACCCCGTGAACACAATGGGGGAAGCACTCACAAACTCAATCCAAATGGGATAGGTGCTAATAAGGACCATGATTAGGGGCCCATGTCCTCCTCTCCTCATCACTGATAATTTTTCATGGATCCAGTAGTTAAAGGTAATTTTTAATCTTAGAACGTTAAGGGTGTAGGGAACTCTATGTTCCATACTCATTTATTTTATTTGATTAAGGCTCATGATCCCTTATTAGTGGTACTTGTTGAGACCAAAGTTAGTGGTGACAAAATTGATAGAGTTATTTGTAAGCTTGGATTTTGTGGTAATGCACGGGTTGAGGCTCTATGTTTTGCTAGAGGAATTTGGCTTCTTTGGAAAAGTGAAGTTATTGGTGTTGAAATTTTGGTTGCTTCCCACCAACTTATTCATACTCAAGTCTAGCTTTCTATGGGGTAAGAGTTTTTGTTTACAAGGGTTTATGCATCCCCACATCATGGACTTCGTAGTGAGTTATAGTACGATCTTGCACACATCTCTGACTCAGTTACAAAATCATGGGTTGTGGGGGGAGATCTTAACGATGTTGGTTCCTTATCGAAGAGATGGGGCAGTAGCTTATTGCAACTTTCATGTTGTTTATTATTTAATGATAGAGTTACTTGCTATCATTTACATGATTTGGGTTTCTTAGGTCCCAAATTTACATGGCATGGCATAGCGAGGGGTAGGAAAGTTAGATCTCTTATTGATCGGGTTTTGGCCAATAGTCCTTGGTGCATGGAGTTTTCTTAAGCCCATGTTACTCATTTACCTAAAACTTACTCCGATCACCATCCTATTTTGATTAACCTTTTTGACCCTATTGAATTAATTATGTGGCCCCAACATTTTCACTTTGAAGTTTCTTAGCTTTCTCACCCTCAACTGCATAATTTTTTTCATAATTGTTGGCAAACTGCTAGTGATTTAAATGATAATTTAGTTGCTTGCTCGGCTAGTTTGAGGCATTGGAATATAGAAGCCTTCGGTAATATTTCAAGGCGCAAGCGAAGAGTCATTGCTAGGCTAGGCAGTATCCAAAGGGTCATTTCCTCCTAAGCTTCCCATAGACTAACTAACTTGGAATCTTCTCTTATCTAGGAGTATAATGACATCCTTACTCAATAGCATGGTTTGGATTCAGAATTCAAGATTGAAATCGGTTGGCCTCCTTGATAGAAACACTTACTTTTTTCATAATTTTTGGTTAACCGAAGAAGGTGTAAGAAGGTGTCAAGCCTTAAAGATGACATTGGAGGTAGGATTTTTTATCATAAGGAGATTATGGACATGGTGCTAGCTTTCTTCCAAGAGTTGATCATCTTTGACTCTACTACTGAGGAGGGCATTCATTGGCCTTCCTTTCCCCCCCCCCCCCCAACTCATTATTGAGGCGGCTTTTTCTTTTATTAACCCAATTCTAATTAGTGGGGTCAAATCAACCATCTTCTTTATGGGATTTATGAAGAGTTTTGGACTGGACGGGTTTTTCTCAGCCTTTTATCAATGCTTTTAGCACATTTTTGGTGATGATGTACATCGTATGGTCACTAATGCCTTCATAATTAGTACTTTCCTATTTAATTTGAATGAGATGATGATCTCTTTAATTATTAAAGTGGAGTATCCCTCATCGGTTAGGGACTTTCGGCTGATCGGGATTTGTAATGTGGCTTACAAGATAATTATAGAGGTGATTGACTTGTGCCTCAATCTAATCATGGATAAGCTTGTGGGGCTAGAACATAGTAGTTTTTTTATCTAGAAGGGAGCTAAAACACATTATAATTATAGCCTAGGAGATCCTGCACATAATGAAATATAAGAAAGGAGAGACTGGTTTCATGGTGATGAAGGTTGACTTAGAGAAGGAATTCAATCAGCTTTCTTAGCAGTTAATGGAGGATACTCTCAAGGTGGTTGGCCCTCCATTGAGCATTATTAGACTCATTATGCATTGTATCTTCTCTGTCCATATGCATCATTTGGAATGGAGAGCTTACTCGTGTGTTTAGGCAGAATAGAGGTATTCATCAGGGAGACCCCATCTCTCTGTATAACTTCATTTTGTGCATGGAAAGGCTTGCTCATTTGATTAGACATGAAGTCAAGTTGGGTAATCGGAAACCCATAACATTGTCAAGGGGTGGTTCTAAAATCTCTTATTTATTCTTCACGGACAATCTTCTTCTCTTATTGCAAGCTACCACTAATCAGATCTAACTTATCATGGAGTGTTTGGGGATTTTTAAGTTTGCTCGAATCAGCAAGTTAGTAGTTCTAAGTCCTCCCTAATGTTTTCAAGCAACATCTCTAGACATAGTGTTCGTGAAATTGTGTCCATTTTTTAGATGAAACCCATCCATTCCATATGGAATTATCTAGAAAACTCTCTTATGGTGGGACGTAGGGTTAAAGGTATTTTCTCCTCAGTTGTTGATAAGGTTCAAAAAATGATCTTTTTAAGGTAACCAAGCAATTTCTCCATTGTCGGTCGAGTCACAATAGTTCAATATATTACTACTTCTATACTAACTTATTTCATGCGGGCTTCAAGGTTTTCTAAGAGCATTAATGAAGAAATTGTTAACCTCAACAGATGCTTCATCTGAGGTGGCTCTTGGAGACAACGTAGGTTTCATCTTGTGAATTGGTAGTGCATGTGCCCTCCTAAAGATAAGGGTGTTTTGGGGATTAGAAGCATGGACATGACAAACCAAGCCTTGATCATGATGCTTGCTTGTGAGGTCCTTTTTAATGAGAGTGCCTTATGGGTTAAATTACTATGCAAGAAATACAAGATAACTTACGTTTTGGATGACTATGTACCATCGTCTAGGAGATATTCCTTGTGGAAGCACATCCTTTAGGCCAGGCTAATCCTCAAACATGGAATTAAGCACGTTGTGAAGTATGGATCCCAAACCAAATTCTGGCCTAGTTGGTGGGTGGGGTCTTCACCTTTGGTGGACTTCCTTACTATACCACCACCTCTTGAACATCAAGATAAGTTGGTATGTGATTATTTGACAAACTCGTGGACGTGGAACTGGTAGGTTTTCCAACATTTTCTCTTAGCTTATATATTAGTGGCCATAGCATCAGTCTTTGTCTATCCTCACTCACCAAAGGTTGATGTACGAACTTGGGGTCATAGCAATGATGTTAGATTTACCGCTAAATCTACTTACACCATGATCTTAAAGGATAACTCCCCTATCGGTTATAATTAGAAGTATCTTTAGAGCTTGAAGGCATGACAATAAAATCACTATTTTGCTTGGTTAGTGGCTCATAATAAGTTAATTACCAATGAAAATATACTTTTTCAGGGTTTCTCTACCAACCATTCATGCGCTGCATGTAGCCACCCGGTGGAAAGCTTAATACATGTTTTACGGGATTGTCCAAGTAGTAGAGAGCTTTGGCTGAAAATATTGTCCACGGATCAAAGAGCATCCTTCTACTTAGCCCCATTTCATGATCGGTGATGGATAAACTTGAGGCAGATGTGTGTTATGGAGGAGCCTAATCCTCAATGGGCTCTCACCTTTGCTATCACTTGCTTGTTTTTGTGGAGCTGGAGGAACAAGCAAGTGTTTGGCGGAATCTTGTGCATGTCGTTAGTTGGCTCCAACATTTTGTTCAAGATGAATTAAAGGCTTGGTCGCTTCTCTCTAGGTTACACCAACCTACACGTAACTATTAGGTGTTGTGTTAGGATGGAATGCTCCTTCGACTAGTGTAGATGGCAGTGCTTCTTCTAACCCTGGCTACCTAGCTGATGGGGGTATTGCACGTGATCATCGAGGTCGATGGTCCTTTGGTTTTTCAAAAAATTTTAGATAGGGTGCTATTCTTATGTCAAAGCTTTAGGGAGTTTGGCATGAGTTAAATGAGGCCCTAATCTGGGGGTTGTCCCATGTACATGTTTGTAGCGATTTAGCTATTGTGGTCAAGCTTTTGATGAGTGAGCCTGATCTTCACCACCCTTACTCTTCTTTGGTGGCTTCTTGGAGGGACTTATCTTTTAAATTTGAAGCTTGCTCTTTCTCGCACTATTATTGGTAGACAAATCAAGTTGTTGATGACCTGCCCATTTGGGATATAGCATTCTTCATGGTTGTTCTATGTTTGATTTCCCTCCCACCGAGGTCTAATAGTTACCAGAGTTTGATTTTATTGGTGGTGTTTCTATTCATAGGGTTCCTTCTATTATGTACCTAGTTACCTTGTTATAGGTGCATACCTCTCCACCATTATGAAAAAAATAATGATCATACTTGTTCATTTTAACCTACAACTTTATATAATATCACATGTCTTTAAAACATTTAAAGCGCGTTTAGTTTGAGAAAATAGTTTTATGTTTTCATCCTTCATTTTATATGAAAAGCAAGAAGAAAAAATTCCATGAAAAAATTTCCCTTTAGTTTAAAAAAATTAAAAGCATATTTATCTTCTTCTATATTGGATGATGATGACGATAGTAATGGTAATGATAATTATTATTATTACTAACATTATTCATAAAAATAATAATATTAATTTCAAAAATAATAGTATTTTATTATTAATATTAAAATAATAATAATAATAATAACAATAATAATAATAGTCATGATTCAAATAATATCAATATTAAAAAATAATTTAATATTATTATCACTACTAACAATGATAATAATAATATGTTAATCTTGAGAATAGTTATGATAATAATAAGATTAATTAAATAAGTATAATAATATCAATAACAATAATAACAATGATATTAATGTTATTGTATATATTTATAATAAAAATTATTATAATAAAAAATTATTGTAATATTATAATTATATATAGTAGTAGTAATATTATTATTTATGTAAGTAATAATAATATTAATATTGCTAATAATATTATTATTATTTAAATATTATTATAATTATATTAAAAATAATATGATGAAAACATTATTATTATTATTATTATTATTATTATTATTAGAAACATTAATAAATATGTAATATTAATATTAATATTACTATAAATGTAATTAATAAAAATACTAATATTTTTATTATTTTTTATTACTAATACTAATATTAATATTAATATTGATGAGGATACTATTATTAAATTTATTATTAATATTATTACTAATTAATATTAAAAATAATGTTACTATTAACATTAATAATAATAAGTATCATATTATTATTTTATGAATATTAATATAAATTAATAACATTATTAATATTAAATTTAATAATATTATTATTATGAATATTAATGTTAATGATAATAATATAAACAATACTATTAATTATGTTAACAATAATAATATCATTGGTATTATCTTATTAATATGAATAAAATTAATGAATTATTATTATTAAAAATCATAAGAATATTATTGTTATTATTATTATAAAAGATAATAATCTTATTATTATTTTTAATAATAATAATAATAATAATAATAAACTTTCAATTGGAAAATATGTATAAAACAATAAAATAAATTTATATGGAAAACATAGAAAACTATAATATAGGTTGCTTTCCAATTTTCTTCACGAAGTTAGAAACCCATATTTTAAGTCTTCCAATTAAAAAAATGAAGAAAATGATGTAATGAATAAGTTTTCTGAATTTTTGGAAAGCTGGAAACTACTCTAAATAAATTTTCTAAATTTAACAAATTTTTAATCAAAACTAATAGTGAGCAAGTAAAATAATCAAACACCATTCAATTTCAAAAACTATTGTAAAAATATATGGTTTTAAAGTTCGGATTATAAATTGAAATACTACGAATAAATTTATCCAAATTGAAGGTGTTATAATGCAATTAATGTCATTTTAAATAATTCTATAAAACCAATTTTAAAAGAAATAAGTATACAAAACGATCAATTTTATAATTTCATTTTGAAAATTATGGTTTTAGGCCCAAGAAGACAGTTTGGTTAATTTTTATTAATTTATTTAAATTGAAGGTTTAGAAATGCAATTAAACCTATTTTATAATATATTATATAATCAATTGATCAAAAATAATAAAGGAAATACACATTTTAATATAATTAAGTTTTTTGAGTTTAGAATGCAAATCCGATCAAGTTTTACTAAAATATTTAAATTTATGGTTTGAAAATAAAATAAAAGATCTTCTAATATAAGTTGTATAATAAATTTAATGAAATAGCTCATGAATCAATCCAATTTAAATTCGTAAGTATTATGACCTGAAAATCTAATTCTGATTAATTTTTTACAAAATTCTTAAATTGACGCATCTAACATGCAATTAAACACAATCGGTTTATAGAAATTAGCTTAATTGTGTGAATTTGAGCAATATGGACGTAATCAAGTTAAAAATGTAAATTTCACAAATCCTCCGTAAACATGATAATCCACCGATCCAAATTGCTCATACATCACATATATGCATATGTAAACCATCAATCAATTTAGCTTAATTAGAGCCAATTTATTCAAAATTTATCCAACTATAAGTTAGGAATTGGATTAATTTATACCAAATGAAATCAGGCGAAACAAAGTGGGTGAGAATCGGTGGAGCTTCACCAGAGGTCGAGCATCACTCGTTGGTGATTGGGTTGGTTCGCTATGCTTAGACTATTGTGATGGCAGAGGTTGAGTCACGCACTTGGTGTTAGAAGTTGACGTCATTGTTGCTTTGATGTTGTCGACGATGAGGAAGAGGAGAGTGGTGGTGTGGCACAAGAGTGTTGTGGTGGTGTAGGGCATAGGAAATCACAAGGGAGAGGGAAAGGAGGGAGTCAGGGTCGGGCAAAACAAGATAGAGGAAGAGGAGGGAGAAGAGAAAAAGAAAAGGTGGGGGTTGGGGTATCGGTGCAAGATATGTTTTAAAAAAAAAAGTTATATATCTAAATATAGGGTAGTTAAAATAAATTTTCAATTATGGTAAATTTTTATGGAAATACTTGTAGAAACCTATAAATATAATTTCGAAGAAAATTGCGACCTACCCAATTAAATTTTATGATGTAAAATAAATCATGACACTTACTAAAAATCAAATACAATTTCAAAATAATATTTAAAATACATTAGATAATTATTTTTATAAAATTTTAAGCAACTTTAATTAATTTAAAATATTTCCAAAAAATTCTTCCACTAACGAAAATAGAAAAATAGAAAAAAATTAATTTTAAAAATAAAATCATAAATAAATTTTAAAAACCTTTAATTTAAAATTTTTCGACGATCTTAACACCCCCATCAAAACAAAACAATTCAAAGACAATAGTAATCCTTCTACGTAAAATCAATTTAATGATTTTACTACTTTATAGGGATCTTATGATTTAAAATAATTTATTTTTGTTAATAAAATATAATTCTAAAATAGAGTTATAATTATACAATAAAGATATAATTAAAAAATAAATCATGCGATAGATAGAACATTGAATTAGGTGAATTTAATAAAATCATACATGAATGAATTTATCTATAAGTATCTGCCACGATAAAAAAAATTAAATAAGTTTCAATATAAATTTGAACATATCAATAAAACCATAAAATAAATTAAAACTTTAACAAATATATAAAGAATCACAACTTAAATAAATTGAACCTATTAAAATAAAATTAAAGGCCGGGACTCATAAATTAACACTGTTATTTTATAAAAAAATAGTTTTTCAAGAAGCAGAGTATTACGGTTATGAAAATAAGACATAAGCACTCTAGATATATGACATAATTTGTAACAATCTTATTTTTCACTACAAAAAAATAATAATAATATTAAAACATTTTCGGAAGCAAAATACAAATAGCCTATGAAAAATGGGTTGTTAATGTCATGTCTAGAATAAGGTATCTAGCATAAGACAGACGTTTTGATGTATATGAGATCTAACTTGAGCCTGGCTATGTGATGGTGTTCCAAGAAGTCTTAGGATAGTCAGAATTAAAGGGAGAAATAGGGGAGATTTTGAGAGGATAAAAATTAATTCTTGGTAACTCCTTAAATTAATACTTGCAAAAACCACCTAAGGTAAAAACTATTAGGATAAATCTTGTAATATTTTTGCAAGATCATCAAAATCTAACACCTAGAGAATGAAAGAGAGCTCTAGGTTTGCTTGAGAGAAATTGTGCGGTTAAAAGGTAATTTTCCCTTCTTTCATTCTACCCTTGACATTTATAGAAGAAGTGTAGGGTTAAAGGTTACAACATAACCAAATAATACATATAATTAGAGCTTAAAAAAGAAGAAGAAAATCTACCTAAGTTCCAACCCATTTTTTTCGGTCATGGGAGGATACTTGTGAAGATTTTGAATACCTTCTTCTATTGTCACATGATCTAATTCACACAACAACCATAATACACAAAAGGAAATAGACAACGGTTCTTTTAATATTGTAAGTAACGAAATAAGTAAGGAATGTCTTCTATCTTTCATTGTTCTTCCCCAAATCAACATTGTTCTTCTCAAGTGCTAAAAGTGCCTTGACATCCAACATGAGAGGGACTTGTGGCTGATTTCTATGGCTTTAAAGGGGTGCATATAAAATTTATTTTTTTTAGTGATGTTTAGGGATAAAAATATTAAGGACATATGGGTAAATGGGGAAAATCTTGGAAAAAAATGTGACCTTAGGTGCCTTCTTTTCGAATGGTTTGTGGATGACACAAGGAGATGGTTTGCAATGTTTGCATGACTTTCATGGCTAGGTTTTTCTAGATAATTAATTTGTCTAAGTAAGGAGAGTTTTGTGAAACACAAACTTAGAAAAATTAATGGCGAGATTATGATCATCAAATGGGGATGTTCCTACATCATCATCTCTTTCTTGAAAAGCAACCTCCTTATTTTCAAAAGGTTTGTCATGAATGTAAAGAAGTAGATCTCTCACATTAAATGTGTTCAATATATCTCCCATATCCTCTGATAACTCTAGCTTATAAGCATTATCACCAATCTTCTCAATAACTTTGTACGAACCAACACTTCTAGGCATGAATTTGATATTCCTTTTAGAAGGAAATATTTCCTTACTAAGGTGAAGACAAACTATATCTCTTGGTTCATACAAGTACTATTTTTGGTGCTTGTTGTCCTTATTATTTTTCATTTCATTTACCATATTGGTTTTTGACCTCACTTATTCATGAAGCTTCTTCATTGCCTTATCCTTTTCTTGTTCTTCAAAGTTGGTGTAGGCTTCTATAGGAAGAGGTAAGAGACCGATGGGAGTAGTAGGGTTCACCCCATATACTACTTCAAAGAGTGAGTGTCTTATATCATAAGTTGGTGATCGGTTCTACAAAAACTTGGCATGTAAAAGTTTGGTGTTCCAATTCTTCAAGGATTTATGAACCAAACTTCTGAGGAGCATTGTAAGGTTTTTATTGGTGACTTTGGTTTACCCATTAGTTTTTGGATGGTAGGTGATACTAAATAGAATTTTGGTACCAAATAACCTCCACAAGATCTTCTAGAAGTAGCTTAGGAACTTGTTATCCCTGTCTAAGACGGTGGACTTAGGAATACCATATAGCCTAACTATCTCCTTGAAGAATAGATTATCTATATAAGAAGCATCATCCATTTAATGACATGCAATGAAATGAGTCATCTTAGAGAACTGATCCACCACCACCATTATAACATCATTTTTTCCTTTGTGTCTTAGGCAATGCTATAATGAAGTCTATACTCACATGATCCCATGGCTGATGTGGGATAGGTAAGGGAGTATAGAGTCCTTAGTGGAAGTGACTCTTGGAATTTTTAAAAGTGAAACTTAGTTATTACACTTTGTACATCTCCCACAAGTTTGGGCTAATAAAAATGCTCACTAAGTACATCTATGGTTTTGTTGATGCCGAAGTGTCCAGTTAGTCCTCCTCTATTCACTTCCCTCACAAGTAATTCTGTAATGGAACATTTGAGAATGTAGAGCTTGTCTTTCTTGAAGAGTAACCCATATTAGATGAAAAAAAAAACCCTTCTTCTTGCCTTGATCCTTGAAGTAGGAGTCAAAGTCTTCATCTTCCTTGTAAAGCTCTCTAATCCCAATACTCTCAAATCTAACAAAGATAGCATACAATATCTCCTAAAGAGTGCACCTACTAGCACATATTTTTTGCTACTTTTATGTTTGGTGACAAAGTAAAAGGAATGTAAAAACTCTACCCATATTGCATGCCTTGGATTAAGCTTGTGTTGGTCGTTAATGTACTTTAATGACTAATGATTCGTGTGTAGCATAAGTTTTGTGGCCTCAAGTAGTGTGACCAATGATAATGGCTCTCACTAAAGAGTAGAACTCCTTATCATATGTGCTATAATTCACCCTGGATTTATTGAGCTTTTCACTCAAGAAGGTAATTGTCTTACCTTCTTGTAGTAAAATAGCTCCAATGCCCACTCCACTAGCATAACACTCAACCTCAAGCAATTTGTTGAAGTTAGGTAATATTAGGATGGGTGCTTCACTTAGTTTTACTTTGATCACCACAAAGGCATCTTAGGCCGCCTTGGTCCACTTGAATTTACCCTTCTTCATGCATTCGGTTATAGGTGCTAATAGGGTACTATATCCCCTAATGAACCTCCTATAAGATAAAGCTACACCATAAAAATATCTCACTTGTGTAAGGCTTGTAGGCGTAGGCCATGTATAGATTGCTTCCATCATGGATTCATACATGGCTATTCCATCTTTAAATGCCACATAACCTAGAAATATAACCCTATGTACAAATAATTCACACTTCTCTAGTTAAGCATGCAGCTTGTGACCTTTAAGTGTTAGAAATACAAGTTTGAGATACTTTACATGTTCTTCCTCATAAGATCTATACATAAGATAAAATCAAAGTAAACTACTATAAATTTGCTAATGAATGGCCTAATTACCTCATTCATAGTCTCATAAAGGTACTAGGGGCATTTGAAAAACCAAAGGGCATAACCGTCCACTCATATAATCCTCCCTTGGTTTTAAATGTATTTTTCCATTCATTACTATCTTTCAATCTTATTTGGTAGTAGCCACTCCTTATGTCAATTTTAGAAAACAAGCATGCAACATTCAAACAATCAAGCACGTCATCAAGTTTATGTATAGGATACCTATACTTGATAGTAAAGTTGTTGATAGCTCTACTATCAACACACGTTCTCATGGTTCCATATTTCTTTGACACAAACAAGGAAACACGGCACAAAGGCTAAAGTATTCCCTTATTAAATCCTTAGACAACAATTCATCTACTTGCCTTTGCAACTTCAAGGCTTCCTTAGGGTTACACCTATAGGCCGCCTTGTTAGGGAGTGTAGCACTGGGTACAAAGTTTATCTGGTGTTCTATTCCTCTAATGGGGGTAATATACGGGGCATATCATTAAGGAATACATCATCAAACTCATCTAAAAATTCCCTAACATATGGCTAATTACAAAACCTCCCTTCATTATCCTCTTATAACAACAACAAATAGATTACTTTCCCTTTTACTAAGACCTTATCTAGATAATTTTCACCTGTAAGTAAGGAATTTTTATAACTCATATCAACATGACTAGGTTGAGTAGCTAAAGGGGTGAGATTAATCTTATTATTAGCAATATTCAACCAATAGGCGTTCCTTCTTCCATCATGCATGACACTTCTATCAAATTGCCATGGTCTTTCCAAAAGTAAATGGAAAGCACTCATTGGAACTACATCACACACCACCTCATCTTGATAGGTTTTTCCAATGTAGAATGACACCTTCACTTACTTTGTCACCTTCACCATATTACTATCATTAAGCCATTGTAACTTATATGGTTTGTCATGTTTTGTAGTAGGAAGATTGAGCTTCTCTACTAAGATGCAAGAAGCAACATTAGCACAACTTTATTCATCCACAATAAGATAACATATTTTCTCAAGTACGGTACTTGGTTTGAAAATTATTCTCTATTTAGGAATCAAAACATTCTCTCTCCTTAGTGTGCAAAACCTTTCTAATCATCAAATATTCTCCTACATCTGATGGTGCAAACTCCTCTTCTCCATTAATGGTTGAGACTTCTTCCTTTTCTTCACTCTCCTTTTCTCGGTTACCTTCCTCTAAATATACCATGGTCATCACCCTCTTGTTATGGCACTCATTTTGATAGTGTCAAAATCCTTGACACCTAAAACACATAACACTTTGGCTCTACTCTCAATTGCCATTCCTTTACTCTTCACATATTTTTTCAAAGGTGTGAAATGGGTATTGAATGGTGGAGGAACCTCCCTTGATGTGTTATCTCCCTTATATGGACCTCCATATCTTACTACCCTATTCTCTTTTTTATGTTTTTAGACCTTGATATCTATATGATAAAAGCTCATCCAAGGTATAATACTTATGCATCTCTACCTTCCTAGTTATGTCTTGCCGAAGACCACTACAGAAATGAGACATAGAGTATTGCTCTAGCTCATTCAAACCGAGCATCATAGAGAGTTTTTCAAACTCTCTAATTTACTCCTCTATACTCATTACCCTTGTTTCAAATATGACATTTTGTTGTACTAGTCTTGAGTGAAAGAAGGAGAAAGGAATTTCTCCTTCATCAACTTCTTTATTTTCAACCAAGACTTAACTTTTAATTTTTATTTTCTTCTCCTCATATTGACTACATTATCCCACCATAATGAGGCATGGCCTTTGAGCTTATGAACCTCCACCTTATAGTATTTGGTGTCGGAATAGCCTTTGGCCTCAAATAACCTACTACACCTCAACTTCCACTCTAGAAATTCTTTGGAATTGTGATTACCTTCAAACTCTAGGACCTCAGCCCTAACATCATGAAAGTTTTATTATTTTTTATTATTCCTTCTCCTTGGCTCCATAGAGGACTCAATTGAGGATGATTCTTCCCCATCACTATCAATGTGCTCAACATATCCAAATGGCTCACTAAATGGGGGTGTTTTTCTAGAATGGTCTTGGATCACATTAGGGACTAATGTTTCCAAGATGTCAAGTAATCTCCTTATATAATTTTGAAGATATTCAATAGCTCTATCCCTTCTTTATTTTTTTGTTTCCTAAAGGCTCAACCCTCTTGGTAAAGGAATGTATCCTATTGAAGGATAAGAAAGTTAGACGAAAAAAGGATTTAACTATGGGAAGAAAAAAAATGGGATAGGTTTTGAGAAAAGAAGGGGTGGTTAGATAGAAATTTTATTTGTGTGTGTAAGGTTTAGAAAAGGTTGATTAGAATACAAAGATAAGACCCAATATGATACAAACCAAGCTTTTATACCAAGTTGATGCATATGAGATTCAACTTGGGTCTTGCTAGGTGTTGATGTTCCAATAAGTCTTAGAACATTTGAAAATAAAGGGAGAAATGGGGGATATTTTGAGAGGATAAAAATTGATTACTGGTAATCCCTTGAATCAATAATTTCAAGATTAACATAAGGTATAACATCTTAGAATAATTCTTGAAATATTTTTGCAAGATCTTCAAACTCTTACACCTTAAGAATGAAGGAGGGGCCTCGGTTTGCTTGAGAGAAAATATGCAGCAAAAAGGTAAGTTCCCCTTCTCTCATTCTATCCGTAAAACTTATAAAATAAGTGTAGGATTAAAGTTTAAAACTTAAACTACTTATAAATATTATTAGAGATTAAAAAAGAAAGAAAAAAATCTACCTAATTTCCAGCCCATGTGTTTCTATCATGGGGTAATACTTATGTAGATTTCAAATGCCCTCCCCTATTTTCACATGATCTAATTCATACAACAACCATAATACCAAAAGGAAAGATACAAAGGTTCTTTTAATCTTGTATGTAACAAAATAAGTAAGGATCGTCTTCTAGTAATCCTTTTTCTTCTCCAAATCAGCATTATTCTTCTCAAGTGCTAAAAGTGACTTGACATCCAACATGAGAAGGACTTGTGGCCGATTTGTGTGGATTTAAAGGGGTGCAGATAGACTTTATTTTTTAGGGATGTTTAGGGCTAGAAATATTAAGGAAATATGGGTAAAAAGATTGGAAAAGGCTTGGGAAAAAATGTGGCCTCGGGTGTCTTCTTTTCAGTTGGTTTATGGATGACACAAGGAGATGGTTTGCAAGGTTTGCATAGCTTTCATGACTTACATGGCTAGATTTTTGATATATAATTAATTTTTCCAAGTAAGGAGAGTTTTTTCACTCTCAAACTTGGAAAAATTAAGTGTATGATTATGATCCTCAAATGGGGGTTTATCAAAATAAGTTTTTGTGGCCTCAAGTAGTGTGACTGTAGCCGGCACGCAATTTAAACCCTCTTGTTGTCAATTGTAGCACTGGTAAATAAGGGTATCGTTCTAGGCTGGGGATTGAGAGGGTTCACCTCTAATTAACTAGCTTGAAACTAAAACTAAAAATAAAAATCCTAAATAAAATAAATGAATAAGAAAAATACTAATGGGGGTTTATCAAAATAATAAAATAATAAAAGGAATAAAATAAAATAAACTAATAATGAAAATAATGGGAAACCGCAGATATGAGAAATATGTTAGGGAAATAAAAATACACCACTAGATTAGGTCGTAATATAATATTTATTTCTAAGTCATCTTTTAATCGTGAGAATGAGATCGACCAAGTTGCACACCAAACGCAGATCCATACACCTTATATTACTTCCCTTAATTAATTAATACGACCACGTGCCTATATTAACCCTATTAAATACTAGCAGTATAGCACCAACAAGCGGCTCCTATATTTAACTAGATTTAATGCATTAAGTGTAAGTGGAAGGCTGTCAATCTAAGTACCCAGACTAGTACAAAACGCATGTCTAGCTGTATTTCCTATCCTTGACCCACACGTATCGAAACGTTTTACCACTTCGATTAGAATCACAAAACGATTAGGTGAATTGTTATCTAACCTAGCTGCAATTTATACACATAAATTCTAGTATATTTAGATGACCACCTCGCAGGCACATAATCCTACATACTGTCACTTATGAGGAACCAGAACAAGGCATGCACCAAATAAACTATACTGGACAGAATTATACATATAAACGATAGCAATTAATATAGAGTCAAGAAACAATCTCACGAAACAAAGAAAATAAAATTATAATTCAAATAATAATCTAGGGTTTCAATTCATTCCCTAACAATAAATAATCAGCCAGTCATAATTAAAGAATTAATTACACAGAAATATATATCTAAAATATAAATTAAAAATAAGAGAAAGAAATAACCGGAATTAATTTTGAATTAAAAATCAAGAATTTATTCAGATAAAAATTAATTTTATCTGAAATAAATTCTACCGGTATAATTTTTCTCTAATTTTCTTCCTTGTTTGCCTTGAATTTCCGTGCCAAATTCTTTTTCTTTTTCTTTTTCTAACCGGCAGCTGATGGCTGATGTGGACACCTATGCTGCCGCGCTGCTGTTCGTCTTGGTTTTTCGGTTTCCATGCGGCGTATTCCCTCGTCGTCCGAGTTGCTCCCTGTGCCTCGCGTCAGAGACTCAGAGCCTGTGAAGGCTCTCTCCCAGACGCGCACTCCTCGACTGCCTCTTCCAGACGCACTGCTGTGTCTATTTATTCTCGTTGCGGCCGTCTTCTAATCTTTTTTTTCGTGCCTCCACGTCAGCCCTTGCGGCGGACTTTTCTTCGTTCTTTCGTGCGCTGCGTTCTGGCTCGTTTGGCTTCGTTTCTCTTCGACGTCCGTTTGGTTTATTTTGTTACAGGCCTTTGGGCCTTCGGCCGTTGGTCCAAAGGTTTTTTTTTTATTTTTTTTATTTCTTTTATTTAAAAATAAAAACCTGCAAAATAAAATTCAATAAATATTAATAAACAATATTTTATTCTAAATTTACTTAATTTATATCATTTTAGCTCAAATAATAAAATTTATGCAATTTTTTACCACTTAAGCATAAAACAATAATTATTCCCCTATATTAGTTAAATAAACTACCAAAAACTAAGATTATAAGGGCATAAAATGTGTCAAAATATGAACACATCACACCCCCACACTTAGCTTCTTGCTTGTCCTTAAGCAAGTTATTACTCTAAATAAATAAAATTAAATTACTAGCCACTTTTGTAGGTCTCACGATTGCACTTAGCATGTGCAACAAGCCCTTTAAACCCCTAGGTCACCCATTGAGGACGAGTAAGGTCTCGTGAGGGTTTCGCAAATGATATACCCACAAAATCAAACACAAATAAAATAAAATAAAAATATACCTAACACCCTTAACCATTTTTATCTCAGAATCTTTTACTTTCAAACGTCAAGATCAGCAATCGACCAAGATTCAGCATTGGGAAATTTAAATAATCAATTTCAACATATGGTTCACACATAAACATGACAGGTATGAACAGATCAATATTATAGATGAAAATCTACCATGCCTTAGTCACATCAAGATCCATCCTCACTATGGATACCCTCTATATTTTTTCTCTCTTAGATTCATGGCTAAAAATGTGTAGAAATACTCATGTATGTGAGGTAAGATGATGAAAATAACAAACGACTCACATATATAAACAAAGAAGACTCATGTTCTTGTGGATAAAACCTCATGAAAGATATCAAATATTTGCCAAATGGACCGAACCATATGCTTAACTCTTGTGATTAATCTCCAACAGATCAAAGGCTGCTCATCTTGAGAATCAAATAGGACTTACTTATTGGTTAACGGGGTTTAAGGTAAAGAAGGGTAAGGAGTATTTTAGGTGTGTGGTACTAAAAAGGTCAAGAGCTAGTGGAATCTAATAATTAGACGAAATATAAGCATAACTCCACATCAACGATCATTGATACATATCTCCAACTTAACACCAAAATAGAACATGAATAGAACTTTCTCAACATAATCTCCATAACTCCCTCTCTTCCTTATATCCTAACATTTTTTTTTGACACTTTTTTTTCTTAAATTTTTTTTTCTTCTTTTTTTTTCATTTTTTTTCCTTTTCATTCAATTTTTTTATCTCCACCAAACATAACCAATCCCCTTTCTTAGCATACATACATATATTTCTTTCACACACACATTTACAACCACTCTTTAAATCCATAACGATTTGATTTCCTTCCACTAGCTTTAAGCAAGGGTAAAGATATTAAGGCCCGAAGGTTATTCAATGTGGGTAATGAAAAAAAAATGTATGTTCCATGTATAGGCTCAAAGGGTTTCTATGGGATGTATATCATGTATACACAAATCAGGTTAAGCTATTTGGTCATGTGATGGAAAATTCCTAAGCTGCCTTTATCATTTTCTTAATCAGAGCATGTTTTGACTATAAGCTTCGACTAGCACAAGAGTAAGTTCTAGTAATCTCTATAGTCCATTACAAGATCTATGGCAAATAATTTGATCAAAGCGATTAAATGTATATGAGGTTTACAAAGAAAAATTTTGAAGCCAAGAAATAGTAGATGATTTTTGTGTAAATTCGCTCAGAAAAAGAAGGTATATATATGGTTCAAACGCTCACTGAGGAATGTGATGAATCTCAACATGCCATGTCGGTGGTTAGAAAATCATACATGTTCTTTCTCCATTCACATTTAGGCACATAGATATGTGTTCCCTATAACGAAATCAACACAAAAAATATTCACTTACTTTATCTCAATTTCATGATCATCTTTTCGTTAGATTTCAAAGATATATTCCTCATTAACTAATTAAGGGTTCTACGACTCTAAAAACTCTAAAAAATTTTTTTTTGAAAACAATAAAACACATACACCCCCACACTTAAATCACACATTGTCTTCAATGTGTAAACAACTAAAGAAACGTGTAATTTTAAGTATGGAGAAAACAAACTAAAAATAAATAAATAAATAACTAGAGGATAGAAAAACTCCCTTATCACATTGGGTTGCCTCCCAAGTAGCGCTTGTTTTTATGTCTTCAGCCTGACATGATCTCGATTTACTCGTTCAAGGTGGATACGTCCACTTGAGAGCTACTTCACCAAATCCTTCCTCGTGATGATCATCTTTATCCTGCAAGGAAGAAAAAGACAAAATATTATTTTTAATGAAAGATTTGATCCAGCAAGAACGTAACTTACCTATCATGGAATTTAAGCTCGTGTGTAAAGAGAGAATATTTTGTCCAATGTCCATGTATCGTGATCTCTCTATTGAAGGAACATATTTTCCCATCTCAAAATCTTTAAACACATCCTTCCAACATAACCTCTCCTTTGGAGCATCACGCTTTTTATTAAATGTATCCAAGGTGATTTGATTACTCTCTTCACTCTTGGATTCATACAACCTGCTAAAAGAGGAAAAACAAGGAGTGTGGTTAGCATAAAAAAATCAAAGTGGTTCAAAGGCTTACCTTGTGTCTCATGGTCATCTCCAAGCAAAAGTGGGGAATAAATGTTCAAAGATGGTATATGGTAGGTGAAAGTGATAGTCTTGTCATCCATATACTTCTCTTTGATCACTTGATCCTCATTTTGATGAGATTCTTCTTCTACTTTTACAAGCTCTTCTTCCACTTGATCTTGCTTTTCAATATTTTCGATGGAAACCTCCTCAACTAGCTCATCCTTACATTCGGATATGGCATCATCACCCTCATAACTCTCACTTGAATTTGAAATTGAAGTACTAGAGAGTTCTTCTTGTGCTTCTAATTGATTCATCAGGTTGACCATATAACCCATTTTCTCCTCTAGCACTGACACCCTTTCATTTTGCATGATCTGACTTTGCACCAGTTGATTTTGGATGTCTACCAACTGATTTTGACCATTTATCAGTTCTTCAGGAATCTTATCCATTTTTTCTGAACTTGAGGGTTCTGAAACTGGAGAAGAATCTTGTTGAGGATATTGATAATATTTTGAAGCTTCATATTCGCGCGTGTAAGGGTCTTGATATGGCACTTGATACTGATCATTCATCTCCCATCCAAAGTTGGGTTGGTGCCTCATTCCCGAATAGTATGTGCTTGTATAGGGATCATGTCCTTGAAAACCATTGAAAGACTGAGTATCGGATTGTGTCAATCCTCCTCCTCTCATAGCTTGTTCATGGTAGGCATATGGATTTCCTTGTGTATGACACACTCCACTTATGTTAACAACTACAGTAGCTTTAGCAACCTGCAAAACAAGAGTAGTAAGTTTGTTAAGTTTATCTTCAAGACTACTCATACTTACCTCATTTACTCTTGCGTTAAGATTCAAGCAAAGTTGTCCATAACCAAAGGATCCCCTCATAGCTACCTGAAAACACTAACACTTCAAAGGAAAAGGTTAATATCAAAATAAAACACACCAAAAATCCTAAGAAAATCTAAAACAAAAATAAAAGAAAAAAATACAAAAACACTAAAAATAAAAACACACTAAAAATACTAGCAAAATAAAGGTGAAGTTACCAATCCCCGGCAACGGCGCCAAAAATTGGTGTAACCGTAGCCGGCACGCAATTTAAACCCTCTTGTTGTCAATTGTAGCACTGGTAAATAAGGGTATCGTTCTAGGCTGGGGATTGAGAGGGCTCACCTCTAATTAACTAGCTTGAAACTAAAACTAAAAATAAAAATCCTAAATAAAATAAATGAATAAGAAAAATACTAATGGGGGTTTATCAAAATAATAAAATAATAAAAGGAATAAAATAAAATAAACTAATAATGAAAATAATGGGAAACCGCGGATATGAGAAATATGTTAGGGAAATAAAAATCCACCACTAGATTAGGTCGTAATATAATATTTATTTCTAAGTCATCTTTTAATCGTGAGAATGAGATCGACCAAGTTGCACACCAAACGCAGGTCCATACATCTTATATTACTTCCCTTAATTAATTAATACGACCACGTGCCTATATTAACCCTATTAAATACTAGCAGTATAGCAGCAACAAGTGGCTCCTATATTTAACTAGATTTTAATGCATTAAGTGTAAGTGGAAGGCTGTCAATCTAAGTACCCAGACTAGTACAAAACGCATGTCTAGCTGTATTTCCTATCCTTGACCCACACGTATCGAAACGTTTTACCACTTCGGTTAGAATCACAAAACGATTAGGTGAATTGTTATCTAACCTAGCTGCAATTTATACACATAAATTCTAGTATATTTAGATGGCCACCTCGCAGGCACATAATCCTACATACTGTCACTTATGAGGAACCAGAACAAGGCATGCACCAAATAAACTATACTGGACAGAATTATACATATAAACGATAGCAATTAATATAGAGTCAAGAAACAATCTCACGAAACAAAGAAAATAAAATTATAATTCAAATCATAATCTAGGGTTTCAATTCATTCCCTAACAATAAATAATCAGCCAGTCATAATTAAAGAATTAATTACACAGAAATATATATCTAAAATATAAATTAAAAATAAGAGAAAGAAATAACCGGAATTAATTTTGAATTAAAAATCAAGAATTTATTCAGATAAAAATTAATTTTATCTGAAATAAATTCTACCGGTATAATTTTTCTCTAATTTTCTTCCTTGTTTGCCTTGAATTTCCGTGCCAAATTCTTTTTCTTTTTCTTTTTCTGACCGGCGGCTGATGGCTGATGTGGACGCCTGTGCTGCCGCGCTGCTGTTCGTCTTGGTTTTTCGGTTTTCGTGCGGCGTATTCCCTCGTCGTCCGAGTTGCTCCCTGTGCCTCGCGTCAGAGACTCAGAGCCTGTGAAGGCTCTCTCCCAGACGCGCACTCCTCGACCGCCTCTTCCAGACGCACTGCTGTGTCTATTTATTCTCGTTGCGGCCGTCTTCTAATCTTTTTTTTCGTGCCTCCACGTCAGCCCTTGCGGCTGACTTTTCTTCCTTCTTTCGTGCGCTGCGTTCTGGCTCGTTTGGCTTCGTTTCTCTTCGACATCCGTTTGGTTTATTTTGTTACAAGCCTTTGGGCCTTCGGCCGTTGGTCCAAAGGTTTTTTTTCCTTTTTTTATTTCTTTTATTTAAAAATAAAAACCTACAAAATAAAATTCAATAAATATTAATAAATAATATTTTATTCTAAATTTACTTAATTTATATCATTTTAGCTCAAATAATAAAATTTATGCAATTTTTTACCACTTAAGCATAAAACAATAATTATTCCCCTATATTAGTTAAATAAACTACCAAAAAATAAGATTATAAGGGCATAAAATGTGTCAAAGTATGAACACATCATGCTCCTACATCATGCTCCACTATTTATTTTATACCAGACACAAGGCTAAGTATCCAAACCAACAAAATATTACAAAATAAGATTTCAAAAGAATAATAACATATGAGACAAACAGTTTAAGGTGTGAAAAGCAAACCTATGTCAATCCCAAAAAAATTATGAAAAATAGAGAGAGAAAACTAACAATCATAGGGTTGGAAAATATGAGAAACATCTTATTCTATAGTAGACATCAAAAGGGAAAGGAATTTTGAGATGTCTACTCTTGAATTCCATGGTCACAAACAAGTATATGGTTATCTACTGATTTAGCACATCAATCTGCACAAGGCCATCTACACATGAGATTGAGTAGGAAACTAATTAAATAACCATATTAGTACATTATGTACGAAGTAAGATAAGTTACCCTATTATGGAGGTTCATGATACACGGAAGGTTGAAATAGGAATACATGGATCATGATCATGCATCAACATACCAAATACACATGTGTTATGCTCGAATGATATTCATAATATGGAACACATATGCATGCAAATGAAGATTGAGAGCAATATGCTCAACAATAGTCATGGATTCATTGATATTCATGTATATCACAAGACTTAGCAATCATGGGTCACAAAATAGGTGCATGCATACATTATATTGAGAATGTAAGACACCGAAGGCAAATATAAGGTCCATTTTATTTGGTTATTCATATAATATTATATCCATATGATTATATGTGTTTACTTTTGAGTAATGGAATAGATTATCCTCTATGATTTCTCAATGCCCCATGGAATTCAAACCAAGTAACCAAATAGACATAAGTCCAACTGAAGCTAAATAACCACCAATGGATATAAAGTCTAACTAAATCCAAATAACACACCTAGGTAACCAAACCCTTTAGTATTGATACCTCTAGTACATTATAAGTGTTTAGGGATATAAATATAGCCGGATCTCTTATATCCCATTTGAAGGAAAATGATAATAAGAAACGTTTGAAGGCAAACTAACTCTCAGTAGCTAATCAAAGATAGGATAATCTAAACCCATATAGTGCTCTATAATAATTCTCTTTAAGTGGTCAAGGTTTTAATATATCAAGAACATATACCAAACTAGGGCCCAAAAATCATATCAGTCCAATATATCCACCTAGATACCTCACATTACCCATTATTCCCAATCAAGGGTAATTAAGAGTACATAACATCATCATTAAGCCAAATTATACCATGAAGGGCAATTAAAGTATCCAATAATAATCATAGGTATCCAAGACCATAATTTATATTCGATTATTCTTCATTTTATTCATAAGTCAAAGTTTAGATCAAACATATGACTAAGGTTAAAGCTATGCCAAAATACCAAGAATAACCTTCAAAAACATCACATATTAATCCCAAAATACAAGTCGATAAGTTCAAAATGTATGACAAAGCACATTGCTCAAATAGCTTAATTGGTTGATCAGTTTGTGCTAATGAGACAACTGGCATCACTAGTTGACTAGTCATGTTAAACTAGTGGATTGGTGGTATACAGAATACACAATTCAAAAAAATATCTAGAGGCTTACATATCTTAGCTCTATAAGGGATTGACTAGTGAGGCAGACTAGTTAACTAATGTGACCAATTCATTGCATCTGACCTCCAACCAAACAACTGGTTTACTTAGCGACTCCATTTCAGATTCTACTAAAAAAATTAATCATGTTATCATGGTTCAACCAAAAAACACCCATACTACACAACAACCATTCAACACAAGGAAATCACAACTTAACTACTTTATACTCAAATCATGCTAGAATTTCATGAATTTACCAACATTTCAATATGTCATCTCATGTTATACCATAAACTAGAAAAGATTATAAAGTTTGATTCCACACTTGATATTATCACTTCATGGTACATATTATACATTCTCAAAAGATAAAATCTCAACCTAATTAAGGCATATAATAGTTATACACAAAATCCACAAAATGTTATGCAAGAAAAACATGCGCATCTTTAATTTCATGCTTTCTATATGTGCTTGCACATACTTCATCAAAATATGTTTGCATTTACCAAAACATTGACATAAATATCTGCATTCATCTTAGGACCTAGGTTTATTAAATCCACATGCTCAATTATATCAAACAATAAGGTAGGAATGACTTACCTCAATCCAAATTAGCAAAATCACAATAAAATAAAGAAACCCCTTAGATTGAAACTTTATGATCTTGAACACCTTATTAAATAGAAGATTAAACCTCGATAAAACTTCCTAAATGTCCTTTAGAATTGAAATAAAACTTAAAACTCATTGAAATATAGAGAAATCAACCTCCTCCACATAAATAAGAAAAAAAATCAATAAGAGAGAGTATAATATTCAACTTCTCATAAATCTCACTTTCTTTTATTTAATAAAAATAAAAGTGAGCTAGATAGAGAATTGGGAGAAGATATGATATAAAAAAAAAGAGATGCACATGTAGAGAGGAAGAATAAAAATGGAAACAAGAATGGAGAAAAGGGAAACTTTGTGGTTTAGAGTACTAAAGGAAATGGAGAGCTTTTGCTTCAATTAATACTCAAGTAATTTCTAAGAGAAAAAGGGTGTAATGGGTTATATACTTTGAAAACCTATCCCACAACTCAAATTTGGATCAAAATGGAAAGATTTTAGAGTTAATAAAGTTAAATTTACATCTAGATTTGAAATGGTGCTCTTGGGTGCGGTTTTAAGGTGTTGAACATAAGAAAAATAAGAGCACAAGAGAGGAAAGAGAAAAAAATTGGTTTAGGAGAAAAAACCTTTAGTTGACAAAGATATTTTGGGAAAAAATTATTCATTTAGTCATGTATTGCTAGGGTTGTTAATCAGTCGAATTGAGTCAAACACCCCTAAGTACAAATTTAACTCATATTAAATTGTAAGGGCTCGAGTGTGGCGCAGGCTCATTTTAAGCTTCAATGAGGTTGTTTGGGCTCGACTTATGTATATTAATTGATCCAATTTTGAGCTGGTTTGCCACATTTAAGACTCGTTTACTACCTGTTATAATACCCAAAAATTTAAAACATAGATTTTAATAAATAACCCTCATTTGGGATAATTTAATTTTTAAATTTATTTAATTTAATTATTTTGTGGATTTTTGAGCATATAAAAATGGATGTGAATTTTTAATTAATTAAAATAAATATTTTTTTATTTTATCATACTCATTTTATTTAAATATTTTTTCCAAACCAATATTTTACTAAAATTACCCTTTTTAAAATAATATATTAAATTCTAATAAATTAAATTATTAAATTAATTTATCTATCAAAAATATTAAATACCATTATTCTAAAAAATATTTTATTTTATTTTTCCCCCTTTTCCTTTTTCTTTCTCTTTTTTCTTCTTTTTTTTTCTTTTCCTCATTTTTCCTTTTTCTTCCCCTTCGGGCCACTCAGCCTACGTCCCTCTTTTCTCCCCCGCGCTAGGCCATCTACACACTCTCTTTCTCCCTGTCCCTCCCCCTCGCGTCTAGTCCCAGCCCGTCTCCCCCTTCTCTTTCTTTTTCTTTCTCCCCCTGGTTAGGCCAACCTAACTTCTTTTTTTCCTTCTCCCTCGAGCGCAAGAGCCGACCTCCTTCCCTTCTCCTTCGCCTAGCCAGCTTGCCTTCTTTTTCTCTTCTTCCTCTTCTCTCCTCCTTCCTCCTCCTTCGACGCTACATGCCATGGCAGCCTACAACTCGCATTGCCACCAACTCCCCCTGCCATCTACCATTACAACCTGTAGCCTTGCTCCCTCTCCCTGTCCATTTCCTTCCATTTTCGGCCACACTAACCCTACAACCCTCCCCCACGTGCCTTCCCTTTTCCTTCTCCTCCTCCATGCATCCTACCACCCTACCACCTGCAACCACAATCACCCAACCGACCACGCTTGCCTCCTCTCCGCTCCCATGTCTTTTTCGTCTTCTCTCTTACTCATTTTCCTCCTAGTTCGAGCCTTCGTTTCCCTACAAACCTCCCTTTTTTCCCCTTCCTTCCCTCATCTCTTCCCTCCTTGTTTTTACTCTTCCACCCTCAACCACTCCCTCTGCCGCCCAGCAGACCACCGATGCCACCTCCCTGACACCCCTTCAACCTCCATGCACCACCCCATCACCCTCACTCACCCATGCATCCCCCTTCCCTTCCTTCTTTTTCTTTCCTCTCCTTCTCAACCTCTACCTTGCGCCACCACCGTCAGCCGCCCTTCTCTCTCTTTCGTCACCTCCACAGCCACCAATCCACTCCCTGGAACCTCCTCTACTACCAATCTTACTCTATTTAGCTCTACATCTACCAATAGGTATACCTCGCCCTTCCTACATCTTACTCCAGCCAGATCCTACATCTTACTCTATTTAGCTCTACGAACCTACTTAGGGGGTATACATATTTATATATTAGATGTCCTTGTTGGTAGGATATTGTGTGTCTTTGTGCACCAATGCGACCAGGGTACCTTTGCATCCCTAGGTTGATAGTCGGTAGGATACTCTGTCACTTGTATGCGCCAATATGACCAGTGTACCTTTGTGTCTCTGGGTTCATGATCTCCCCTCAAGTTAATAAATGTAATTGGTGTGATAATTAATTGGAAAGATACTAATCACTTATAGTGGAACACCACGTAGGTCGGGACCGTGTGAATAATATCATATATAGTGGTCCACCAGTTATAATAGCGATCAGGTGTGTTTTTTCTCTAGAGTATATCTTGTGTCCGGTCCACCAACTACAATAGTGATGTCCTCGAACCTACATGAATATAATTTAAGAGATGATTAAAATTTAATTAATGGATTAAGTCCAGATAATATTGATTATACCATTATGAGTTGTTGATATGATGGTAGCAGTCTTGGTACATGTCTTTGAGTTGAGTGGTGATGTGTATTAGTTGAGTATGATGTTCGTTATTTAATTATACTACAAAGAGCTTCGCTTGGATGCTCTCTTGGTAAGTTTTGTTAATTCTAAGCGAACGAGCCTTTATGACATTTAATCTCGATGCACGAGTCCATTATAATGATTACCGTATCTTATTCTATATATGTGTGTAATTCATTGTTCATGTGTTTTGATTAATGTGTTGCATGTGGGCCCTACCTTTTAGTTCTATATAAAGGGTTACTTAGTACCATAGTACTGAAGGGTTCCTTTCGTGGGCCCCTGCCTATTCAACGGGTAGTGGCCTTTGTAGATTAGCCCACAGGAGTTATCCATGTTTTACTCTTGGGTTAAGAGCACAGGACTATCCGAAAATATTTTAGTATTTTCCTTTAAACTTTTATTTTTCCTTGTTCAATGATTTTTTCTGTAACTCGTATTAGTGGATTCTATTTCTTGTAATTTAATATATATCATTACTCTATTTTAGTTTTTTAATCTTGAATTTGTGTAAAGTTGGTTCTCCTTTTTAGCATTAACACTTGGTACCATAACTATGGAGGAAATTTGGTCTAGTACTAAGTGTGGCAATATCATCCCCAAAATTTACCGTATTTGCTTCTACTAAAATTTTAAAAATGAAAATTTTTAGTAGTGAATTTTAGGGGTGTTATAGATGTAAGGAGGATTCTTTGCCTAAATGGATTATTTTAATGGATTGATTTAAACTTGACTAAGAACTAATGGAAGCTCTACAATATGTCTTGGAGGGTAATAATGGCTAAGATGGAGTGATTTTGTGGATGTGTTGCTTGGTTATTTTATAGGTCTTATGTGATAAATTAACATTGTATAATAACACACTAATCATTTAAAGTGAAAGTTGATCAAGTAGTGCATGAGTCTAGATTATCCAATCATTGATTACATACCAAGGATTAGTCTATCTTTGGGCATTTATTGTTATCTTCAAGATTTGCCTTTAGTTGGGATTCTTTGGGCATTTAGTGTTATCTTCGAGATTTGCCTTTAGTTGGGATCCTAGTAGGTCCTAATGCCTTACCTACTTTAGACAATGATGATGCACTAGGGGATATCGATACTAAAGGGTCCGGTCACCAAGGTGGTTTATTGGCTTCGGCCGGACTTTATGTCCATTAGTGATTACTTGGCTTCGGTCAGAATTTATGTCCATTGGTAGTTACTTGGATTTGGACAGACTTTATGTTCTCTATTTTGGATAGGTTTCCGTGGTATGTGAGGCCATGGGGTGGTAATCATTATATTGCCAAAAAAGGAATAAAGGCTCACAAATGATCAATCTAATGGAATATGTGACTTGGAAAATGGGTTAAATGAGTAATTCATGTAAATGAATTGTAGAAGAGCCTAGCGAGTTGTTGATTAACTATATTATATGATTATATGTGTCTATATGTGATATCTATATTATGATGATCAACATGTTAAGATTTAAAATTTCTAAGTGAGTATGACATAAAATTCTTATGCATTCTATGATAATAATAGTGTGCGTATCTATTTGTAGGATGTAAGCATGAAATGTGTTTAGCAAAATTCTATATTATGTTGCGGTTCCTCATTTTTGTGACTCCCGTTAAGGAGGTGACTTGGCTTATTCATTAGGTAGCGTACTAATGTACCTATTAGTTCAGTCACCAACTTAATCCCACAAATAAAAGACTATGTGCAGGCTTTTGAGGATGACGAGTAGTTTACCTACTTGTATTGGGCTTGGGGGTTTGAGAGTGTAGAAACCTAAATATCTTTTATGGGTCTTTAATGGACTAATTTTTGGAGGCTTTCCGTATATATGTTTTTTTATCTCTTTTGTATTTTAGTACTTCAGCCATTCTGTTCTAATAATCATTTTAGTTGTTTTGGGACCCAACGTGGCCCTATTTGTAAACACTTAAGATCGGTATTTCTATAATATATGTTTTTCATACTCTATTTCTTGTTTTGGTTTGGCTGGTTTCCTTATCCTTGTATTTAACACGGGGTGGACGATACACGTTCATCCGGTGTTAGGCGTGGCAGTAACACTCCATTTTTTCTAAGTGTCTTTGGTATTTTCCATTTTTGTAGTGTTTTAAAATGAATTTTTTTGCTTGTTAAAATGGAGGTGTTACGCATCATTTTCTTTCACATCTAGTGCCTCTTTTATCACCTTAATCCCTGAAAGTTACAAGTTTGATGTAGGATATTCACTTCTTGAGATGACTTTTGTAATCGCATTAAAAATAGCAAGAAATCCACACACACCTCCTACTTATTTCTATTCTTCAATATTTTATAACCATTGTTATCTCAAATCCTATTTGGAATATCTAGAAAACATTGCATAAGTTGTTGTAATACCCTGTTTAAAAAAATATTAATTATAAATTAATAATCTTATGATTAGCTATAATTATTATTTTAGGAGGTTTAATATTAAAAGTGTTATTATTTTTCGTATTATTTTGATGGTTTAAGTATAAATTTAATGAGTTTAAAATTTTAATAGAAATTGAATGATTTAAATTAATCTTAGTTTATACCCATAAATCTTATCCTAAATTATTTTATTAATAATCTTTTGATCTATAACTCAAAAATAATTTTCTAAAAATTATTCCCAATTATTTTACTCTTTTTGACCCTTTTTAAACCTATCCTAATTCGGATAATTTTTTCCGAATTATTTTTCTACCCGGTACCCTAACCTATCCAAATTAAATCTAAAACTAAATAAATAAAATCTACCTATTTTATCCTACCATTTTAATCCAACTAAATTTACCCGTTGCTTGCCCCAATTCCCTTTCCCAATCACTCTCCCTCTCTCCCTCATTTTCTCACTTTACTTAGCCCACCATTTTGTGCATTTATACATACATACACATGCCACACACTCACATGGTAATCCCATCCCAACCAAACAAGCCCAGCCCCCTCATTATACATATACACATGCAAAACCGACACCAAACAACACTCTACCCAACCCTTCCCCCTTTGCTCCTTTTCAACAACCATTCTCCCCAACCTTTGATCACCAACCCCCCCCCCCCAAACAAGCAACCACGCATTCACCTCCCTAGCCTCCCTTCAACCTCCCTTGTGCACCATTTTGCTCAACCAAATGCAACACCTAAACCCTTCCCTTTCTTGTTTTTTTTTTGTTTTCTCTGCCTCATTTTTTCCCGTACAACCAACCAGCCCACACCATCGCAACCAGTAGCCCCCACCTCAGCCAGCAACAGCAGCCCCCCGGTGCATGTAGTCCTCACGTTGTATGTGCAGCGTGAGTGCACTGTTTGCCTTATAATGTTTTGGTATATATATTAAATGTATGGGTATTTTGGCAATTTTTTAAAAATAAATATTTTTATATTATAATCATTATTTTACATGATAGATATTAATTTGGTAACGTTGGTATTATTTTTAGGTACGAAAGGTTAATTAGCGGGATTGGATAACTTTAGTAGGATACCGCTATTTTTGCATTTTTGTTGGAATTCAGGTAACTATTATACTCTACTAAAATAATAAATATTACGTGATAGCACATTAGGGTTTTTGGTATATGAAATATGTTAAATATGATTTGTTACGTTCTAATTATGTGTTAATTATTATTATCATGAAAACGGATAAAATGATCATGTTATCTGATGTAAAGTATGTCGAGTATGAAAGTATGATTAAAATTATTCTAATAAAGGAAAACTAATTTGTATGATAATTATGTATAAAATAATAGGTTGAGCATGCTTAGATATAATTATGGAATAATTATTATGGATGTGTGCCCTAGGGGCAACTTATTCGTTTTGTGTATTATGATATTTATCCTAAAAATTATGCCAAACATGTATTAGTTGTTGTTGAGTACATGAGTATGTATTTTGGATAGATTAAAGTTGCAAAAAAGGATTATATGTGCAAAATTATGTATAAGGAAAACATGGTTATTTAGCATATTTGATCATTTAAATCGTATAATAAATAATTTATTTATAGTGTTTTATCCTTTTCATGGCAAATGAATAAATAAAGTAGAATTAGTATTTAAATAGATGATAATCTGAAAATTTTGGTCTTAGTGGTATTTTGGTCCTTTTCGGCCTAAAATGTCCATATGTGAATAATTTGAGCTTAGGATGACCTTAGTATATTTTAGTGTTGGACTCGATATTGACCTTGATTATGGTTGTTTCGAATGATTGAAAATAACAAAAAATGGTTAAGTATGGAAATTGAATTTATCTGTATTGTATGCGATTTCGTGATCACCTTAATAAAATACTAATACTTAAAGTGAAAGATCTCGAGATCGGGAATGGTGGCTCCTCAGGGGTCGCTACCCTAAGGACGTAGTTTAGCCCACGGTTGATATTATGGATTTTTGCTGGTGTGCCTTAGTGCCCTAGTCAGGCCTTACGTCTTACTCTATTCTATTCTACAAACTAATATGGGGTATGCATACTTATGGATTACGTGTCCTTGTTGGTAGGGTACTATGTTACATTCGTGTACCAGTGCAACCAGGGTACCTTTTTATCCTTGGATTGATAGTCGGTAGGATATTATGTTGCCTTGTTGCATCAGTATGACTAGAGTGCCTTTATGTCTTCAAGTTGATTAATCTTCCCTCAAGAAAGTAAATAAAATGGAAATGATATGATTTGATTGAAATAATGATTATCAGATTATTGGATTGTTTGGTAGCAGCTTTTGTGCCTACCTATGGTCTCGGCAGCAGGCTTCGTGCCTACCTATGGTTTTGGTAGTAGCTTTCGTGCCTACCTGTGGTTTTAGTAGTAGCATTTGTGCCTAGATGTGGTCTTTGTAGTAGCCTTCATTCCTACCAGTGGTTTCGGTAGCAGCCTTTGTGCCTACCTGTAGTTTCGGTAGTAACCTTCATGCCTACTTGTGGTTTCAGTAGAAGCCTTTGTGCCTACCTGTGTGTTTCCTGTAGTTTCGGTAGTAGCCTTCGTGCCTGCCCGTGGTTTCAGTAACAGCCTTTGTGCCTACCTATGGTTTTGCCTGTGATGTCATGGATTTTATTATACTGTACCCTATAAGTATACCTGTGATGTCATAGATCTTATTATATTGTACCTGTAAGTATACCTGTGATGTTATAGATTTTATTATATTGTACTTGTAAGTATACCTGAGATGATATGGATCTTAGAATATTATACCTGTGGGCATACCTGTGATGTATGTAATTGGTTGGAATTTATGTTGAGACATAAATTATGTTGTGAAGGTTGAAATTGTAGTGCTTTAGAGAGTATCTCTAGGATGTTTATTGGTAAGTTTAATTGTTTCAGATGAATGAATATGAGTAGCACGTGACATTGATAGAATTTGATTATCTAAATGATAATTGAATCTCAATCATCGTATATATATGTATATGTCTTATACTATGTTAGTTGTATGCCTTGCATATGTTCCATGCTATTTTATCATATTGGTTTGGTATAAAGGGTTGCTCAGTACCGTAGTATTGAAGGGTTCATTCTCGTGGGCCCTTGCCTATTCATTGGGCAGTGGACTTTGCAAGCCAACCTCTGAGTTCGGTCAAATGCCGGTAGTTCGAATTTGAGAGCGTAAGACTATCTGGTGTCTCTTTGTTATATTATTTTCGGTTATATTTGGACCCTTATGTCCTCCTGTAATTTCTCTCTTGAGTTGTAAACTGCTGATGTTGTTTTTAATTAGCACGGTATTTATCTAACGTTCTCTCTATTCTAGTTTCTGTAATCATGTTATTAATTTAAGTAGAGTAACGATTTCAGCCTTAGCACTTGGTATGAGAATGGTAGAGGAAATTGGACTTATACCAAGTATGGCGGTAACACCCTTCGTTTTAATTGTTTTAGCTTTTGCCTTTAACTTTACAAACGAAATTTTTCAGTAGTAAATTTTGGGGTGTTACAGTTATATTCCATCTTATTTTGACATCCAACGCTAACATTATTTTGGAGAATCCCACTTGCTTAGCAATCTATCTAATTAATTTTAAACATGTTTTAGAGTCAGCCAAATACGTCATACTTTATCTCACATTCCTAGTAGTATGCTCAATACATTCACGCCCATATTATACGAACAAATTTATTATATAGGCCCAAAATCTCACATGAAATATTTTTCCATCGAAAGAAAGTTTATTCTTAGAAGCAAATCTATCATTTTCTATCTTGACAACTCTATTATTAGCAGTTGTATTATCAATAGTAAGAATACAAACTTTATCCTCAATTTCCTAATCCACAAAGCAATTAAAATAGTCAAATTGGTACAAGGAGGGACAAGTGAAAAAAAATTACAAATATATTTCTGTAATACCCAATCATCGCCAATAAAATGTGTAGTTACAACCATATAATATATTTTTTTAGCATCAGACTTCACACACCAGTAATAATACTAATATTTTGCACCCTATCCAACACATTATTCATTTTTTCTTATAATGATCATAAAAAAAAAACATTAACGTTTTAGCATAACACATTACACTTTTTTTGTAATGACAAGTGAGGGTTTTCATGTTCAATCATGTAAAATGAGTTTCCAATGCCCGCCCTTTGTAAATGTCATTGAATACTGATGGGCAAGTAAGGACATTAAGATCATTATTTGATCCAAAACATCCAAAAAAAATGCATGTTAAATCCAAAGATCTTCAGATGTGATGGTCTTTAGCATGATTATCACTACACCATAGTCATCGCTACAAAACTAACGTTTCCATACAACGAGACTATTTGCGATATTCAGAAGATAATGATCATTTGCGATATTCTCAAAACTAGAATTTTATGAATTTTAGATATTTTGGCTTGGAAGATCTCTTGAATTTGAATCATTTGGATTATCCAAAAGTTTAAAAAAAATTAAATTAAATAGAATCTATTTTTTAAACATAGAAATAATGAAGATAAATGAAGAAGATAAATATATTTGTAGATAATGTAATAATTTTATGTTAATGATGTATAAAAGACTATAAGAAAATTAGTAGATAAAATATAATATATTTATAGATATTTTTTATTATCGCTATTAATAATGACTATATATAAAAAAAAAATTCATACATACTCCTCCGGTGAAAATTAGCTTAAAAATATATCAAATATATCAAAAATATCAAAATCGAACTGAATCCACATGTCTGATGGACGACAACGTTGCCCCCGCGCGTAGCCCTATACGCTTCAATTTTGCGACTTTAAAAGCCCAGAAAATTTGAGAATAATTTAAATTTTAGGTAATTATCCTACGATTCCTTTCTTAAATTTGAGTACCTTAAAATTAAATATATATTTTTCGACCATTGTAGATGATATTAGGGGTGTCATGCCAAAAAGTCACTTATTCCCAGGTCAGTCCGCACACAGTAGTAATCATCGGTGGCTTATTAACGAGGAAAAGGGAAGAATACGTGTAAAGTCTCAAAACAAATTGGGTTTCGCATATCTGACATCACATCTACTTTTAATGACTTTTGGTTTTAAAATTCTAGTGATTTTTTTTTAAAGCAATTCTACTAATTAATCGCTATCATTGATTTGCACAAAAATTAATTGCAGCAGTACGTACGATCTGTAATTAATTAATCTTCGAACAAATAACAGTGCCGTACTTTCTAAAAAAGTCCCCCTTTAATCATTTTTCTCCTTTTTTCAGTTTAATTTCATCAATTTAAATCCCATTTTGCTCCCTCTACAAATCCTGAAAATCACACAAAATTCTGCACCACTTTTACTATCCTCTGCAATTCCTCCTCCTTCCACTTCCCCGTTTCTCTCACTTTCTCTCTCTCCGGAGCCGGAGGTAACTGGAAATGTCATCACTTCATCGTTCCTTCTTTTCTTTTTTTCCTTTTCTTTTACATTAATTTATCTGGAATCTCGAATCAATTTTTTATTTTGCCCAAGAAATCTGGACTTTCTATGGAATTTGCTATCTCACTGTTTTTCATTAGGGTTTTTGTCAGTTATGATTGTTGTGATTATTAATCGTTTGTTTTTGTTTATAATTCGACCTTCTTTCTACAGTTGAGCCTTCGCCGTTTATTTGCACCCGCTGTTCTTAATTTACAGTGCATGATTCTCTGAATTATGGCCAGATTTTCTTTGTATATATATACGTACATATATTATGTTATTTAGCGATTGACTGTATCTATTTATCTATATATTTCAATAACTTGAACTGAGTGCATCTAGTCGTTGGCTTTGTCAGTAGATTCCGTCAATTTAACATAAATCAGCCAGCACATGGTGATTATTTTTTTTTTCGTAAAAACTACTAACCAGTTATATTTGACGTTGAGGTTGCGCAAATTATATTTAGCGATTGTGGTTTTTAATAATGACGGCTGCAGTATCTGATTGTGATTCTTTTACTGTTGCCTCACCGCTACTGATGCTAGATTTTGGTAAACTAGGACGTACAATAATAACATCGCAGGAGTTCATGTCTGGTTAGCTAATTCATATATGACTTCTTTCTTTTTCTGGATTGAGGTCGAAAACAAGAATCTCTCTCTCTATATATCTTTTTCTGTTCCATTAATAGTTTCTGTATGTCAGAAAGGTTGTATTGTAGCTCGGGAAAATTGGGAAATGGCAGTTGACTTCTGTTTTCTAGTACAGAAACTTGAATGTTTAATGCGTGCGGTGATATTGAGGTTTTGTTCTCAGATTTAGAGTGCCTTTTTGTCTTACCTGAAATAGAAATGGATGCCGTGGGAACTTGTCGTACTCTTTGCCTTTGTTATCAACCCCACTGCAATATGGTGGGTAGTTTCGGAGAAATGCATTTGTTGATCTGATGACTTATGGTCATATAAGTTTTTGAGCAGCATAGTTTCATGTTAGGGACTAGTCACTGTTAGAACGAATAGGATAATAAAAGATGCATGCTTGCATAATTTAATTTTTTTATATTTTGTGTCTCTTTCTCTTCTTTTACTTTCTTTGAGCTGTTGTTGCTGTATGTGTTATCATAGTTGCGATGCTGATATTCATCTTGTTGTCTTAATTGATATGTAAAAGGATGCTATGTGATATGAAAAGCTAGTATTGGGTCAACAAGATATCACAGGAAATGGGAGGTTGCTGTTGCTCTTCCAGGAAAGCTCAATTACAGGGAACGCCTGTCTATTACTATGTAAGTTACATCTTTCTTTAATTAGGCGATACAGTTGACTATGTCAGCAATGGTTTCATATTGTGCCTTTTCTCACCCTCAAAAAGAACTTGATGCAAGTTTCTAAGAATTTGAGGCCAATCATTATAGTGTTGGTGGACATGTTCTTCTCTACTGATTTTTTTCTATTGTAAATCTGCTTTCCTGCGCTTGTGTTGCTCTGAAACAGGGTAATGACCGACTATATCTAAGTGCTGGCAGCGAATAGCTTCAATCCAATGCAAATTATGAGCCAATACCTTAAAAATGAGTGCAATTTTCTTTAGTGTGTATTACCGGATCTGAGCTTTCTTTGCTTGGAGACTAGATATAGATTTATTTTGTGTTGTGCATTTATCCATGCCATCTGCATGATGTACGCTGTTGCCCAAGTTTTGGGAGTGTTTGCCTGAAAACCCCCTTAGAGGATGGCATTATCTACTATCAAAGAAACATTTTATTTTTGTATATGCATGCGTGTGCATCATACAATTAAATATCAGTTCTGATACACAATATTAGCCGGTCAATACGCAACCGTTTCAAAATTTCACATATGTATCGGCGATAAGTTGGTTATCAACCTATATTTGGCGATATTTACTAATATTTAAAGAAATTTTCTGTCATTTGAAAAAAAAAAATTATTGTTTGCGACAACTGCGATTTATAAATAATTGTTCGCGACTATTGCATCATTTAAATAATCGTTCACGACAACCGAAACATATAAATTATTGTTCGCAACATTGCGACACCAAGATCACGACCGCAACTGTATTGTGGTTTTATTGCCTGTTGTGCATGTGTGCGCGCATGTTAGAAAGGAGGAGGGGGGATGACACTCATAACTTGCATGACTTATCCATTCTTTTGTTGTCGGATTGACCTGGCTTGTTTACGAAGCAGGCTTCCTACATGAAATGATATCGTTGCATTAGAAAGAATTCTGAGGCGTAAACTAATCTCAGAAACTGCATTCACATTGGGTTGGATTGTAAGACACCATTTAGTCAATGAGGATCCTTTCAGCATTCACGTTATGGCTATCCATGCACTTTCTTAACCCAATATTTCCCAGTAATTTGATTGTCACCCTTAAAATTTGTTTAGGAGAGGGACCCTTTGAGAGGTGGGGATGTGGACAGGACAGATTTATATGGTGGCCATCCATCTTAAAATTTGTTTAGGAGAGAGGCCCTTTGAAGGTGGGGATGGGGATGTTGGCGGGACAGGACAGGACAGATATATGCTGTGGTCAAGCTGAGGTAGTTTTGCTTTCTGGGTCCCTCAGCTGATTTGGATTCAGCTATGTTAGAGAAAAATTAGTATGACATTTTTTTTTACATTTTAAAAGCACTTAAAGTACTTGTCAATTTGGTTCTCAAATAGCATCCCTTAGAACATGCAACAACTTTTGTGTGTTTTTTCATCATCAAATTTGATTGAGAATGCAATGAACTTCTTATTGCCTTATTGTTGGTGTTTCATTGTGGTAGAGCATTCTTTTCTTTTCCAAGCACGATTAGGAGTTATATCATTATATCCAACTGGAGAGATGCTGGATGTATATACAGTAACAATCACAAGGGAGAATTTTCTGATAACTCAAGTTGTTTTATTGTTCTCTGTATCAAGTCTTATATAATGCTGGGATGTCCTTCCCACCCGTCTAGCCTTGTCAAGATGAAAATTTTGAGTGCCTACCCATTTGATTGATTCTGGCCTACTTTTTTGCAGATTTTTACTAATATCAGTATAATTTATGGTTCTCAGGATTAGACCAAGACCTAAAAGAATCAAGTGAAAACCTCCATTGCTTTGTATCTAGCATCCGTTTAGTGGAAGCATATTCTCCAAACAGCCTTAGAATGCTTGCACATATCTGGAGGACGATTTATTCATGCTATTTTTCTGTCATTCTCTCCTATCTTTGATCCCGTTGATTGGGGCAGGGATGTGATGGGCTATAAAATTATTGTTATTATTGTTGGTTTGAGAGAGGGGGGGGATAAGTTTCCTTATTTTCTTGTTTTACTACGACATTATCTTAGATGGTAGAGCAATGAATTAGAAGCTGTAGTACCAATTTTGACGTCCTGATTCTTCCAACTTTTTAAGTTTTTTTCCCTGCATATATTTATTTCTAGAAGTTAATGTATCTGAGCATTTTTTGACTCTCCTATCTTCATGCAATTATGAATGTAGGAGATCTATATACTATTATCTTTTTTTATGCTAGGATTCTCACAAAGATAAGTAAATGATTGTTTTTTTTTTTTCATTTCCCCATGAGTTGTCATGGTATGGTGTTCATTCTTTCTCATTTTGCAGTGTCCACCTGCACTGGAACAGCAAGGCACCTTAAGACCATATCCTGGTCCAGCTGCTGGACTCCTAGTTGGATTGAATTTGGATACATCAAGCCCCGATACTTACCAGCCTCCTCCTCCTCCTATTCCATTCAATGTGCTTTTTGGGTGCCCACAGACTTCGCTTTCAACTCTTGGAAGCCAAGGGAGAAAAGGTGATGCTTCGGGACAGCCAACTGAGTCTGGGCCTATCATAGAGACCAGCAATGCCTCGCCTGTTCACCTCAGTAAGACAGGCAGTGTAACCCTTGCTGATATTTTGCTTGCCTCACCAACAAAATCTGAAATTGAACCTCCAAAGTCATTAAAGGCTGATGAACCAGCTTCTGAAGAAGAGGATGCTTGCCCCATCTGTCTTGAAGGTGAATCCTCTTTCTGATGGCAGAGAACTCCCGTGTCTTATAAGTTTGATTTTTTTTACTATAAGCATTCATCTATCTGCATTTATGATGCTTGTTGAGTCTTGGTTGCATATTAATCTGAATTTTCTGATTGTTGCTTTTGGATGTAGAATACAACGCAGAGAATCCAAAAATGTTCACAAATTGTGAACATGAATTCCACCTTTCATGTTTGCTTGAGTGGATGGAAAGAAGTGATTCCTGTCCTGTGTGTGATAAGGTCTACCATCCTCCATGACATCAATTATCGTTTGCTTCTTGTTAGTTCATGTGCTTTCTTTGGTTGTTCAGAGATATATGCATATGGGTTCTGCAATTTCGAACAGGGTGATTGCTTTGCTGTTAGCTTGAGTCATTAGGAATAATGCCCATGGGCTGGCATTTGTATACAAGTAAACTAATGCTTTATTCTCTGATTTTATGCATTGCAGGAAATGATTTTTGACCCTCCCAATGACTAGCCATGACAGCCGTTGGATAAACGAGAATCTAGCTGCTGCATATAATCAAAAGATTGATCACTCAGCAGAAGAAACATGCCGGGAAAGTTCTATTTTCTATTAAATCTTTAGTTTCTTAGGTATTTTAAAAAATAGTGTCGGATCCCGGAATTATATCGTCTCTGTATGTGCACGAGTAGAGTTCAGCGCATCATATTGCCAACTCCACGAATGCTGGCACAAGCTCTGTGCTTTCTGAGGTCATGAAGAATTTGAAGCTCCCATAACCAACGAAGTGGCTTCAAAAGCATTTATCCAAGGAAACCTGCATGAAAAGGAAACTGAAGGTTAGTGGTTTCCATTTCCTGCCTTGATATGGTGCAAAATTCCCGGTCCTGTACATATTTTGGCCCTTTTTTTAAATCCTTTTCCCCCCCTACATTTCATTTTACACGTCGGGAACTTACAGTATCTTTGTTTAGAGGAGATGGTATTTAGCTGTGTAACACTGGTCATTGTACTCGTTATCGTGAAGCTTGTGAATGAGTAGAACCTGTTTATTGAGAATTGGCTCCTCCCTCCTTTACAGCAGCGGGCTGCCTGCTTCTAGCGGCAGAACAATTTTTAAATTTTTTTTTTGGGGCCAAGTAAATGTAGATTTTATTACTTGCCAAAGTGTTTCGTGTGGAATATTAGAATTTCTGGAAAGTTCTAAACTAAGCATTTGACAAAACAAGCCTTTTATAGGATTTGCTTTTTGCATAATAGTCGGATCATTTCTAGAAAATAAAGAATCACTTCTAAACGATTAACAAAACTAAAAAGCTTTCAATGGGGATTGCATAATAGTCAGCCCGTGTCGCCCTTTCTGTAACTCTGATTTGATTGACTTATTTTGGAATCCTATTCCAATTCTTCAAGATTATGCGATTATCTATTTCCATATATGATGCAGATCTACATGTCCACTTCAACATGGAACTACTGCCATATATTAACTCTAATTTGAATGATGAAATTTGAACTCAAAGGATAGGAAATGGATATGAATGAAAGTAATTTTATAAATTACACTCTCAAACTACAAATTAAAGATTTACAAATATTTTTTCACTTGGGATCCCTCAAGAAGAAGACACAAATTAGATTCAAAGGTAAGAATAACTTTAAAAAGATTCTCAAAGTATATATTCAAAAATACAAATTCAAACTTATTAAGATGAAAGAACATGCATAACTTCAATTCACAAAGAATATGAAATCAATCGAAACTCACAAAGAAAATTCTATTACTAAATATTACATTCTATTCTATCATACAAGGTCATATGTATGCCATATATATAAGCATAACACACGAAATATCTAGTCGTCAAGCTAGATTATAAGTTAGGACAATGAGGAAATTATTTAAGAACAAATCTTAACTAATTAGGAAACCTTAGTTAATTAGTGTCGAATCAAACTAGTTGGAAATCTCCACATTGCATGTATGTTTCTCCACGTCTAATATGTTATATTTGACTTGTCAACACATGGTCCAGCTCAACAAGGCTTCGTTTGGTTGCACAAAATTGTCTATTTTGCAAGATGCTTCAATTTATGTCCAAATCTTCAAAAAATTATTTGAAACTTGAAAATTGTTTCCAAAAACTTTAAGAAACATCTAAAACATATCCAAAACATTTGTTTAGATGGAAAATAAGGATGCATCTGCATCATTCTCCCCCTCTTGAAGAATTTGACGTCAAATTTAAATATTTGAGCATGCACAATATCGAGATGAACACATGTTCTTCAAGGTTATGCTTGTTCTTGAATGTATTCCAGTGTTTTTTCAAGGACTCCATTAGATCATAAAAAACACCTCATGACTGAATACACCATGATCATCAAACATTGCATATTGCTTCGAATCAACCATCAACTTCATGCTTTCTTCACGTTTGAAATCCAAACCATAATGATCTTGATCCCAAAGCTTCAAATCATCAATATGACTCATGGAATAGTCATCATGAAGCTTCAAATCACACAATGGATGAAATACCAATGTTGAACCATATAAGCAAAGAGAAACCCTAGGATAATAATGAACATGATCTTCATAGGTTTAGATTTTCTTCATCATAATACATGGTTATCCTATTTCTTCGAAGATACTAGGACAATCACCATATTCACTTTGCCATCAATCACTAGAATAATCCTTGACTTCTTCCTTCTTTTCCTCTTTTCTTACCACTTCAATTTCTTTCAATGTCAATGTGCGCTTGTTAGGGCATTCTTTGGCAAAATGTCCATAACCTCTACATTTATAACATTGCTTGTGTATGTTTTCAACCACCTTATCTTTCTTTCTATCTTCACATGGAAACAACCTTTTTTCTTCCATACTTGTGTTCGAACTAGAAGTAATATCATGTGAAATGGAGGAAATAGGCTTAAATATTACCTTGTTCTTCTTAAGTTATTTTTTGAGCTTCAATGCTAAATTGATCATATCTTCAAGTGAGTCATACAATGAAACCTCCATCTTGTCTCTAATGCTGAAAGTTAAGCCTCCAAGGAACCTTGCACAAGTTTGCTCCTTTCTCTCTTGAATATCACATATCAAGGAAAGTTTTTCAAACTATTTCATGTACTATTCCATACTTGAAGTTCCTTGACTCAGGGAAATCATTTTGATTAAGTTATATTACTCAAACTCTCTTGGGATGAACTTCCTCTTCATATGTTTCTTCAATTTCTCTCAAACTTAATCTTTGATTTGCCTTCTCTTTTTTTACTCCTCTTGAGATTATCAAACCAATTTCTAGCAAAATTCCTTAGTTTGAGTATGGCAAGCTTACATCTCATTTGAAATTCATACTCCTTGAACTTGAAAATAGACTCCATTGTTTGCATCTAATTAATAAACACCTCGGCATCCAACTCTCCATAAAATTCTGGAAGTTCTTCTTTGATGCCCTTCTTATCATCACCATGATCATCCCTTGGTTGACTTCAAATGGATCCTCTTGATGTGCTACTGTCCACATCTTCTATATGTTCCAATCTTTCATTCAAATGACCTCTAAATTGCAATACTTTCCTCAACATGCCTATATATCTATCCCAATTCACTTGTCTTTGATCATCTATATGTTGTAATTGCATTTGCATGTTGGTTATGGTCTCAAGTAAATACCTCATTGCATAATCACTAGCCATTTGTATTCAGTGGAAGTGAAAAATACCAATGATCGAATTTTTTTTTTTTTTTTTTGTGATACAGAACCCAACTGAATATGTTCTTTCCAAATAAAGTATAACCAAAAGGAACATCACTTGAGGGTAGGTTTTTGTGTGTATAGTCGCAAAAGTCACAAAAGAAAAGGATGTAATGCATAAGAATAAAAACTGAATTGGTTTTATGAAGAAAATAATGTATATCTTCAAACTTATGGGAATCTTGATGAAGTTTATCAAGATCTTGGTGGAATATGCATAGAAAATATTGAAGATCAACTAATGATTGAGATCATATAATCTTGCTAGATTCTTGACGGAGAAAGAAAGGATAAAGAAACCAAAAAGGATAAAGAAATCAAGATCGTGATGAGTTTCTTGATAGCAGATGTACTAGCAAGATGAATATGTGCTACTGAATGATTTCTTGGTACAATTAAAGAAAAACAAGAAGATGAAATAAAGAGAAAATGGTGTAGAAAAATTGAAAGAAAATCAACAAACTGAGTGGAACAAAAAGCCTAGAAAAGTGATCACTTTTAAGAAGGATAAACATTAGCTTTGATACCACTTTTGATGCGGATCTACATTTTGAATCCAACATACAACCACCATCATATATCAACTCCAATTCGAACGATGAAATTCAAACTCAAAGGGTAAGAAATTGATATAAATGAAAGTGATTTCACAAAGTAAACACTCCCAAACTATCAACTAAGGATTCATAAAGTTTTTTTTTTTCACTTGGAATCCCTCAAGAAGAAGACACAAAGTATACTTCCAATTTTAAAAATAACTTTGAATCACAAAGTATATCTTCAAAGACACAAATCCAAACTCACTAAGATGAATGGACATGTACAACTTTAATTCACAAAGAATATGAAATCGAATGAAACTCGTAAAGAGAATTCTATTACTCAACACTACACTCTATTCTATCATACAAGGTCATATGTATGCCATATATATAGGCATAACCCATGAAATTTCTAGTCATCAAGCTAGATTACAAGTTGAGATAAGGAGGGAATTAATTAAGAACAAATCTTAACTAATTAGGAAACCTTAGCTAACTAGTGTCGAACCAAACTAGTTGTAAACCCTCACGTTGCATGTATGTTTCTCCACATCCAAGATGCCATCTTGTCATATTTGACCGGTGAGCACATTGTCCAACTCGGCATGTGTAATACTCCTAAAATTTACTATTAAAATATTTTGTTTATTTAAAAATTTAACGGAAGCAAAATAGGTAAATTTTGGGGATGCTACCACCACATGTAGTACTAGATCGGTTTTCTTTTACCTTTCCAGTACCAAGTGCTAAGGCTTAAACGAAACAGAATACAATTTACACAAATTTAAAACTTTATTTAAATTAGAGTAGCGCCTAAATTTCATTAAAAAAGGTAAGACCCACTATTAGTGGTTACAAGTGAATATAATAATTACACAAAGAGTTATAAAAGTTTAAAAGATAAACTCAGAAACTTCCAGGAAAGTCCTTACACTCTTATCCAATAACAACTTAAATAGCACCTGCAACTAACTTGCTAGGGACACTACTTATTGAATAGGTAGGGGCCTACATACAGAACTCTTTAATACTACGGTACTAAGTAACACTTTATACTAGACTAAAAGGTAGGGCATGTATGCAACACATCATACATGAACAAATGTAAAAACAATATCATGCGCAATCATATAAATAACCACAACCACATAAGAGCAATTACACACAACAACCAATAAGAATTGTATAACACTGTAACACCCCCAAATTTACTACTGAAAAATTTCGTTTAATTTAAAAGAGTTTAGCGGAAACGAACAGATAAAACTGTAAATTCGGGGGCATTACCGCCACACTTAGTACCAGATCGGTTCACTCCTACTGACCCGATACTAAGTGCTAAGGCTAAACAAGATTGATCGTCAAGTATAAATCGTTAATAAAACACTGGTCATTAGCAAAACACAAGTCATACAGAATCAGAGTGCGAAAGTCAAAAGGGTACAACCCAAAGTACAGTTTTAAAGTACCAAATGTCAAAGGACATAATACAGCGGAATAAAACAAAATACAATAATATAGGGAAACAAAATGGAGGATGAACTCCGGCCACGTCACTCTCGACCCCCCAAGCTAGGTCCAGGTTCAACTCTCAGCTCTGCCCGATGCCTCATAAGCATCGTAGGCATCGAAGACATCGCCCCCTACCTGTACAAACTCAGACGGGTCTTCTGCTCGTGGGAATGAGCAGCACCCATGAAACGGTTGATCAGTACGCTACGTACTGAGTAAGGTAACAGACGCACTAAGGCCAACATACACAGAGATACATGACATAGCAGACATGGCATAATTACGTAGATAGCATGCAATAACACAGATAAACAATACCGATTATGAACTAGATAACTTTTTCATTAGATCTCTGATAATTATAATCGATTCACATCATAGTCTTTATCAATCCATGTGAGTGCGGAAACCCCACTATTATAGCCGGTGGAACGGTCACGAGGGTCATGCCCTGCCACTATTTTAGCCGGTGGACCGATCACGAGGGTAACATACACTGCCACTATTATTTGCTGGTGGACCGGTGTGGCCCCGACTCACAAGGTGTTCCACTATAAATATTCGTATATTTTCCATGTCTTATCATTATTATGATTGGTTTGTTGAGCACAGAATCCCCCACTATTATAGCCGGTGGAACGATCACGAGGGTAACATACCCTGCCACTATTATTCGCGGGTGGACCAGTCATGTAGGGCACCCCGGCCCTAGCCACTATTATTCGCCTGTGGATCGGTCTGGGTCCGGCTCAACATCTTTCTCTATAAGTGATTAGTGTCTTAACATATCTTATTCAAAAGAATTTCACCCTTGACATGCATTGCTAACTATATCCGCCCTTAGCCTCCCAAGAGGGCATGTCCCATATCTTGAGATTTCTGCACCTCCTACTCGCTTCGACTTCCTTCCCTTAACCCATTTTCTCACACTGGAAACCCAACTTCTAAGTGTGTGGGTCAGGGCCCGCCACCTTATACCCCAAGGTCTACTCACCACCTTACCCTAGGGTTTTCACCAGAAACCCTAATCTGGCCTATGTGGCCCTTTCTTCTCTGCCTCCCACAACCCACACTATTATAACGCCCCACGTGTCATGACCCTCAGACTCAACTCTCCCCTCATACCTCGCTCCTCTTCGTTTATTTTTATTATTTTCTTTTTCTTTTTCCACCTTCTCACATTAGGGTTTCCTCCCCCAAACCCTAGTCGGTCCTTAGGTACCCTTATATTATCCTACGTACTATTTTTCACCTCGAGCCTCCAGACTCCCAAACAGACCTTCCATTGCCTTCCCCACGTCCCAAAGTAACTTTTCATACGTAAGGTTCGCTCCCATGCGGACCTTAACCTCCCCATGCAAACCCCTTGATCTCTACCATGCCAAACCCTATTATTTCCATGCAAACCCTAATTCCTCCCATGTAACATTAGTTTCTTCCACTCTTCTATTTTATTTAATTCCCCTTTTACCCGTCCAATCACGGATCACATATTACCTAGGTCATCCTTACCTACGTTAGCCAACTTACTTCCTCTTGGTTATCTTAATTTCTCATTTTTCTCTTTCATGCCCCCATTCCATAACACCTCATCAAATAACCTAGCATGCATGTCCTAAGGGTCATATCACATCACATCATATTTGTAGCATATCCATATTAGCACATACCAGACAAGAGCACGAGAACATACCTTGGTTCCAAGCTGCGCAACACAATAAACATAGATAACACAACATGTAAATCGTACAAGGCATCCAAGGCAAGTACAACACGTAACACACAGGCGACCTTAGTTACATCCTCGCCTAAAACGGCGCTGGGCTTGGAGCACGCTCCTACGCCTCTTGGGGGTTTTGACCCGATTCACCTATAAGAGGGAAATACTATGGGTCAATCACCCTCTACCAAAATTACCATAATTCTCCTATATTACCCCTATCATGGCCTAATACTAAGGCTAATATTAACAATAGTAGTTTATAAATAAAAGGTAGGGTTATTATTATTCTCAAGATAGTTAAACGAATCACCACTAGTCAAAGTAAGTCTTAGTAAAATCGCCTCTTGGGGGTTTTGACCCGTTTCACCTATAAGAGGGAAATACTATGGGTCAATCACCCTCTACCAGAATTACCATAATTCTCCTATATTACCCCTATCATGGCCTAATACTAAGGCTAATATTAATAATAGTAGTTTATAAATAAAAGGTAGGGTTATTATTATTCTCAAGATAGTTAAACGAATCACCACTAGTCAAAGTAAGTCTTAGTAAAATCCATAGTATTAAAGTAAGGGTAATAATAGTAATAATAATAATAATAATAATAATAATAATAATAGTAATAGTAATAGTAATAGTAATAGTAATAATAATAGTAATAGTAATAATAATAATAATAATAATAGCTTCAATCTCAGCCACCATTACTCCGCCCTAAATTCCCGGTGCTACATAATGTAGTTGCACAAGTGCATCATGTCTTCTATTTTGCAGGATTTTATCCTTCCATGACATTCCATCAGAATTAGATACGTTAGGGATTGGGACATTCAAATTCACGATTTTTTCAGTTGAAATCGAGTTCGACTCATCAATACCTTTCACTTTAATTGCAATATCCTTAGGAATAGGTTCTTAAAGAATTAGTTCATGGCGTATATTCTCCTCCAATTCGGTAATGAGGCTTTAGGGATTAGGATTTATCTAATCAAGAACCACACCTAGAACATTCTCCTTCATCCCTGAATTAGAAACCAACGATGGTTCTTGTGTTGGAGATGGATTGACCGGGATCTTCAACTTCTTCCTTTTTACCATTAGCAGAGGATATGAGGCTCTTGGTCTTGGTGTCGATTACTCGTTAGATATTAGTTATGATCTACACAAATCTACCATTTCGCCATTCCCAAATCTAAATTTTCTACACAAAGCTATGATTGTTTTAACTTGGGTGTGTCAAATAAAATTTTTACACACAAATAGATAAAGTATATCATGATTTGCATTATGGATGCCAGTATATTTTCATATTTATTACTTAAGTTTTTATTTACTTATTTGATAATTTTTAAAAGATATTTGTTAGTTAATTGGCTTCCTTAATCATTAGGAAACTACATAGGATTTATCTTTTATCTTATGATGTATTTTATAATATTTAGATTTTGTTAGGATTTAATTATTATTATCATAGGATTAAGGGGGTTACTATTTACAAGTACTATTTATATAAATAGTTTTGTAAATAGTGATTTTATTAAAAGTGTTTATCTTATTAGTTAAGGTGCTACATGAGGAGGTAGATGTTATTATATAAGTATCCCATGTATACTCACATTATTTTCACATGATAATAGTTTAATTGAGTTATTAAATTGAGTTTTTTCTCGTTGAAACCCAATGTGACTTTCGTTATTTTATGTTTACGTTGTCTGTGTAAGTCTATAACTAGACCTCTTATCAAATTATCTTATATGTGTGAATGATAATTCAGAAACATCTATACCTTTCCTTTGTGGGCTTGTTTACAATTATCTAGTGAAATTTATATGTGTTTCTTCATTAGAGATTACTTTGTGTGATCTGTTATCCATATCTTTAGTTTAAAATTCACCATTTCATTATAAAATTATATAAAATAGAATATTTTTGAAACCAGCCATTCTGTTATGCATCAATAAATACATATGTTATAAAAACACATCTTATTAAAAATAATAGACAACTTTATAGAGCAAATAGTTATAAATACACGTCTTATATCTACAAATGTATATGTAACACCCTCAAAATTCACTACTGAAAAATTTTGTTTTATTAAAATAATCAACGGAAGCGAAATAACAAAACTATGAATTCTGGGGATATTACTGCCACACTTACTACTAGACCGATTCACTCCTACTGTTCCAATACCAAGTGCTAAGGCTAACAAAGAAAAGTACAACTTACGAGAAACTCAAACATATTTAAATCAGAGTAGCGTACATAACACTTTACAATAATAAAATCCACCAGTGGTGGTTACAAATCAACAAGTACATTGAAACCATAAATTTTAACGGAAAAACAGTACACTCCCTGGATATTCTAGATAGTACCTTATGCTCTTTCCAGAGAACCCACTTGAATAGCACCTGAAAAGGACCTACAAGGGACACTGCCCATTGAATAGGTAGGGGCTCCACGAATAGAACCCTTCAGTACTATGGTACTGAATAACCCTTTAAAACACACCTAACAGCAAGCTCGCAATGCAACACATGATACTACATACATAGATAATGAAGGTAAATACTTAATGTCCACATTCATACATTCACATACTTAACAAATAAGTCGGATATTAATAGGCCATAGAGAACAATCGATACTTCTGTGCATTAAGCTCTTAGTCCATCATTATTAATCATATCAGATTATAAATATCTATGTGAGTGCGGAAACCCCACTATTATAGCCGGTGGACCGGAATACATACAGGGCAGAATGCTCCTGACCACTATTATTGCCGGTGGATCGATCTCCAGGGCAGAACACTCCTAGCCACTATTATTCGTCGGTGAATCGGTCTAGCCCCGACTCATAGGGTGTTCCACTATACGTGATTAGTATTTTTCCATAATTTATTCACAATCAGATCAAATTTATTGGGCTTGGGACCTCCAATATTGTAGCCGGTGGATTGGAATACAGATATACATCAACCAGGGCAATACACACCCAAGCCACTATTATATCTGGTGGATCGGTACTCATACCATCATCAAGGCAAAACCTCATGAGCCACTATTATATCTAGTGGATCGGTACTCATATTATAATTCAACTGGGCCCATCTCATTAATCATTTACTTTCACGATTAGTGTTTTCCCTTTTTAATCAACACAACAATTCCATTTATTTGTCTCGATAGGGAGATCAAGATCCCAGGACACAAAGGTACATCGATGGCATTGGTCCATGAAAGCTACTCAGTACCCTTCAACTATCAACTCAGGGACGCAAAGGTACCCTGGTCGTACTGGTGCATAAAGCTAACTCGGTACCCTACCGACAATGACACCTAATCCATAAGTATGCATACCCCCTAACTAGGTCCGTAGAGCTAGATAGAGTAAGATATAGGGCCTGGCTAGAGCACAAAGGCACACCAGAAAATACCACCAATAATCACCCAATTAGAATAGGAATTAATCCAAGTAAGGTGGTTGTGGTATCCTCTTTAAAATTTTCTTAGCATTAATGACCTATATTGATATGACACACTAAACTAAGTAAGGTGGGTGTAGTATCCCCTTTGAAGGCCTCTTAAATTTGGTGCCAATAAAATAAATATCATTATGTGTTAGTTATTAAACACAACATAATTACCATTACATGTTAGTAGTTAAACATTGAAGATTACTGGTATAGTCCGACACATACACTAAACTAAGCAAGGAGGATCTAATATCCTATTTGAAAGCTTTTTAGATCTAGTGTCCATCAAATAAATATCATTGCATATTATTCATTAAATGTATGATAATTATCATTCCATGTTGGTCGATAAACATGAGAGTCTTTCAATTTTTAAAAAGGTTGCCTTGGCTATAACCTTGGTTAGCGGATGTGTAGGCCTTATGGTTTTTATTTAAAAGGTTGCATTATCCATGACCTTGGTTAACAGGTGTATAACCCTTGATTTCAAATTTCATTCAAACTTTATCTTTTAAATGGGTGTAACAAATTCCATTAGTACTCCTATAAGAGATTTTATGTTATCGACACTTAATTGTTTGAAAGTGTCAGCATGTTTAATGTGATAATGATACCATGTGCTTGCATGAGTTGTGTTTTAAGTTCTTATAGGAGCTATATTTTACTAAGTATGTAGCCATAATGACATCTTTTGTGGTATTTTGGTGGACCTAGCATATACGAGGGGTAGTTAACCTTATTTTGCAGGTTGTTCTCTTTATAAAGTCCTATTTAGGGGACCGATGTTAGATTTTATATAGTAAGAAATTAGAATTTCTAATAATGGAGCCAATCATCTTAGACAAGTATGATAATATTTCTATTGAAAATACTTTGATAATCTTAAAGGTATGTTACATATTTGCATACAAAATACTCTTATAACTTGAAGAAATCTAAGACTTTTGTCGTGTACAAGATATTACTCAAACATTTAATTTATGACCTACATGGAGAAAAAGGAAACAATCTTATGCAAGACCTCATTATTGTAAAACTTGTTGCAAACCCTAGATTATTATCATATGTACATTAGGGTTTCTTAATTTATTATTTCATGTATGTATTGTAATACCCTAAAAATCTAAAATCTAGAATTTAATAAATAACCCTCATTTGGGATAATTTAAGTTTTAAATTTATTTAATTTAATCATTTTGTGGATTTTTGAGCATATAAAAATGGATATGAATATTTAATTAATTAAAAATAATTTTATTTTATTTTATCATACTCATTTTATTTAAATAATTTTCCAAACTAATATTTTACTAAAATTAACCTTTTTAAACCAATACATTAAATTATAATAAATTAAATTATTAAATTATTTTATCCATAAAAAATATTAAATTCCATTATTTCAAAAATTATTTTATTTTAATTTTCCCCCTTTTCCATTTTCCCTTTTCCCTTTTCCCTTTTTCTTTCTCCTTTTTCCTTTTTCTTCCCCTTCGAGCCGCTGTCATGTGGCCTTCCTCCCCCTCACACCGACCACCGGCCCACTTCCTTCCCTTCTCCTCCCTCTCCCATGCGATCGCCCTAGCTCGTCTCCCCCTTCTTTCTCTTTTCCTTTCCTCCCCTGGCTGGGCCAGCCTAGTCTCTCTTTTTTTTTCTCCCCTCTCCGTCACGCACGAACCAGCCCATCCTTTTCTTTCTCCCCCGCTCGACCGGCCTGTCCCTCCTTTCTTTCTCCTCTTCTTCTTCTTCTTCCCTTCCTCTTTTTCTTTGACTGTCGAAGCCTACACACCATGGCCAACCTACAACTCCTCCCTATCGCCTGCCTTCCCCTACAACCCTACTCTCTCTCCCTCTTTCTCGCCCATCCCTTTCCTTCCATTTTTGGACTAAACACAACCTGCAACCCTTCCCTGCATGCCTTCCTTTTTCCCTTCCTTTCCTCTTCTCCTTGCCACCGCAAGCCATGTTCTTGTCGCCCCCTGCACCCTCCACCTAACTCACCCACACTTGCATCCTCTCCTTCTCATTTTCTCCTTCTCTTATGCTTTATTTATGCCCTACTCGAGCCACACTTCTCCCCCTACTGATCTCTCATTCTCCCTTCTTCCCCTCTTCTCCCCTTCCCCTATTTTTGCTCTGCCGCCCTCAACCACGACCTTTACCGCCATCTGACCACCGACCCCACCTCCCTGACACCCCAACAACCTCCTTGCCCCACCCCATCACCCCCACATGCCCCTACAGCCACATTTCTCCTCTCTTCCTTTTTCTTCCCCCTTCTCGGCCTCCACCCTACACCGCCATTCCGCCTCTTTTGCCGCCTCCATAGCCACCAATCTACTCCCTAACACCTCCTCTACCACCCACATCCTTCCTTTAGCCGAAAATCCCCCAAAAGCCCCTCCTTTCTTCTTCTTCTTTTCCCTTCCTTCTTCTCCTCCGCCATCCTTGCATCCAATTTCGCAACCCTGCAACTACTACCTTCACTACCCTGTAACACCCCCAAATTTACTACTGAAAAATTTCGTTTAAATCAGAAGGTTTAGCGGAAGCGAAAGAATTAAAACCATAAACTTGGGGGTATTACCGCCACACTTAGTACCAGACCGGTTCACTCCTACCGTTCTGATACTAAGTGCTAAGGCTAAACTAAACAATCGTTAAGTAAGAGTCATCAAAACATAGGTCCATAGTAAACATAGACCATTCACGAAAACCACGAGTCAACAACAATTAAAATATCGTTAAGATTACAACTTAAGAGTACGGTTTCAAAACAAGAAGTGTAGTACAAAATATAGCTAAATGAAACAGATCCCAAGGGACCAATATCCGGATCGCCTACTCACTCAAGCCAAGCCTTCCACCCCAAATTAGTAACTGATCAAAACCTGCATCGGAGGTCTGCTCCCCACCATTGGTGGATCATCACAGGACCCAGTCAATCAAGGTAGTATCAGTACGGGTCCAATACTGAGTAAGGGCGCAGGTGCGCTAAGGCCAAGCATACAATAATACCACATAGCCCACATAGCACAATCATATAAGTAACACGCGATACACACAAGATAAGGCCTGAGTACTCTCCGGTGACTTATTCTTTATCCTCGTTAATAATGTCCATTTCACGCATATTCTTCAATAGCCCATGTGAGTGCAGGAGCCCCACTATTATAGCCGGTGGACCGGAAGATATACGCACAGGGCAGAACGCCTCTGATCCACTATTATAGCCGGTGGACCGGAAAATAAACGCACAGGGCAAAACGCCTCTGATCCACTATTATAGCCGGTGGACCGGATCATGGCCCCGACTCACATGGTGTTTCGCTTTAAGTACTTAGTATCTTTCCCATGGATTAACTTATTCGTTTGGTTTGTCGAGCACGAGATCCCCCACTATTATAGCCGGTGGACCGGAAGATAACGCATAGGGCAGAATGCCTCTGATCCACTATTATAGCTTGTGGATCGGAAAATAAACGCACAGGGCAAAACGCCTCTGATCCACTTTTATAGCCGGTGGACCGGAAAAAAACGCACAGGGCAAAACGCCTCTGATCCACTATTATTGCCGGTGGACCGGAACACGGGCTCGGCTCAACATCTTTCGCTTTACGTGATTAATGTCTTATCAGTGTCTTATGAAATCATACATCACCCTTAACATGCATGCCAACAACAATCTACTGCTTTCTTTTTAAGAGGGCCCGTCCCATATGTTGAGACTCGTGCACCCTTAGTCACACCCCGACATTATTCCCCTTAAGCTCACACATAATGAGAGACCAACTCCTGGAAGCGTAGGTTAAACCCAACACCCTATGACATTGATCTCGCCTATTCTCACCTCTAGGGTTTTCCCCTTGGAAACCCTAGTTGGGCATATGTGGCCCAACCCCTTCTCACTTACCTTACCATTATTTATTCTTCACCCCACATCTCACCCTCATTAGGTCAAACCCTAAGGCATATCACTTTACTCCTCGATTTCGCATGTGACCGGCAAAACCCTAGTAGGCCACATCAAAACCCTAGTTGATCACGCCAACCCTAGTTGGCCGCGCCAAACCCTAGCACTTTACTTCCTCAACAAGTAACCTCCCTCTTTCACCCCAAAATCTCTTCTCTCATTTAGAAAACCCATACTCATCCTTTATATAAGTGAGTTCTCACTCTCAACCCCATACTCCATCCTTCCTTGATCATTTTTACCCTTGTACCCTTTAAATTCCTCATTTTCTCCCAAAACCCTAATTGGGTCCCTTAGACACCCTTACATCGACCCACGTAAAGTTTTGCACCCAAATCTCCAATGGACCCATAACTTTGACATTATCTTATTTACTTCCTAAATCAACTTTCCTCACGTAAGATTCATCCCTATGCATAATTTAAATACTCCCTGCAGACTCCCCAACACCCACTTACTCACAAAACCCTAATTAGGTCTCTTATGCACCAACTCACATACTATTTTTCATACCAAGTATCCAATCGCTCTAAGACTCTCCAAAACTCTTACTTACAACCCAAATCCACTTTTCCCACGTAAGGATCACGCCCATGTAAGATCTAGTTCCCCCCATGCAAACTTCCCAAACGTCCACTTTCCCGTTGTTCTTTTATTATCATTTCATGCTACCCAAAACCCTAGAATGCATGTCCTAGAGGGCCATATCATGTCACATCATCAAACATCAAACATGGAACATGTCATGCTCGTACGATATAAGGCACACACATCATACCTCATTATCCACGCTGCGCTACACAAAACAGGTTATTCATAACACATGCATAATACACATTAACATGGCATACTCATCATCCATCAACACATCACACATAGCACAAGGCCATAGCTTCGTCCTTACCTAACACGACACCGGTCTTGGAGCACGTTCCTACGCCTCCTCCGGGTTTCGACTTGATTCGCCTATAAGAGGGAAAAACTAGAGGTTAATTTCCCTCTGACCCAAAACACCATTCTTTCTACCTTACCTTATCTTTAACTTACCATTAGGGCTATCAATACTAATAATGCCTTTATAAGTAAAAGCAAGTAGGGTTTCATTCTTAAGGTAGTTCATCCTACTACTACTAATCAAAATAGGTCTTAATAGGTACGATAATTTAAGGCAAATATAATAGTATTATTTATTAACGGTAATAGTTTCAATGTTAATAAAAATGGTAACAATATTTAGTGCTAGTGAGGTTAGTATTATACTAATACTACTAATAGCAATATTACTAATGATGATAGTGAGAATAATAATACTAATAATGGTAGTAATAATAGTAATAATAATAATAATAATAATAATAATAATAATAAAAGTAATAACGATGATGATGTTGAAATAATAATACTAAGGTTATAGGACATTAATATTAATAGTCATAATAGTTATGATTATTTCGAATCTAGGTTAAGTAATAATAACCGTAATAATAATAATAATAATAATAATAATAAATAATGATGATAACCTTAAGAATAATACTAAGGATACTAAAAATAATTAACACTTGAATAGCAAGGATTTAGGGGTTGGGAAAGTTTAGAGAGCCACCTAGGGTGCTGGTGGCACAGTTGACGGTGCACGACCCACGGCGGCGGCGGCAACGGCGGTGATGGGGGAGAAGGAAGGTGGAGAAGTGGTGGAGGGGGAAGGAAGGAAAAGGAGAGGTTGGCAGGGAAAACAAAGGGAGGTTGGGGAAACTCCCTTGGTGGTTTTAGAAGGCAGAGGGGGTGCTGGAAGTGGCGGCACGACGGTGGGCGACGGTGAGAAGGGCGGCGGGGTTCGAAGCTGGGTTGATCGGGAAGGTCACTTTGCATGGCCTAGGTGGCGCGTGTAGAGCAAACCAAGGGGTAAGGGAGGCTTAGGTTGGTGGAGGGTGATGCAAGGAAGAGTTTTGGGGGTGGATCGAGCGGCGGCGATGGGTGGCGGCGACGGGGTGGCTGTTTGTGAGAAGAAGGATATTTTGGTAGACTCTAAGGCCATATTATGATTATGATATGATAAATCCCTTATGGCATATGAATAAATGGAGACGAATCCTGAATTGGAATTGGATGATATAAGGATGGCCTTAGTGATTTCTTTAGGTTAACATGGACAATTATATGAATAAGAATTACTTAATGATAACATAACAAATGGAAGTGAATGAGTATGTGGTTGTTGTGTTTCTCATGGTCACCTTAATTAAGACACTAATAATTAAAGTGGAAGATCTTGAGATTGGGAATGGTGGCTTTTTAGGGGTCGCTATCCTAAAGTCATGGTTTAACCCGCGATTATTCTGGTATTTGCTGGTGTGCCTTAGTGCGCTAGTCAGACCCTACATCTTACTCTATCTAGCTCTACAGACCTATTTAGGGGGTATGCATACTTATGGATTAGGTGTCCTTGTCGGTAGGATACTATGTAGCTTGTATGCACTAGTACGACCAATGTACCTTTGTGTCCCTAGGATGATGGTTGAAGGGTATTAAATAGCTTGTATGCACCAGTATGACCGGTGTACCTTTGTGTATCCAGGATCTTGATCTCTCCCTCAAGTTAAATAAATGGATTTGTTGTGCTAATTAAGTGGAAAACACTAATCATGTGAAGTGAAAGATTATTAAGCCGGGCCCATATGGATTATATCATGTGTATGGGTCTACCAGTTATAATAATGGCCCAGGAGCACTTTGCCCCGGAAGATATATATGTGTACCAGTATGTCGGTTATAATAGTGGCTAGGTGCGTGTTGCCTTGAAGTATGTTTATGGTTCACCGGGTGGGGGATCCCGAGCTCAATAAACCAAATCTTAGATGTGAATAATTTATGGAAAATACTAATCACTTATACTAGAACACCATGTGAATCGAGGCCAAATCGATCCACCAGCTATAATAGTGGCCAGGAGCCTTCTGCCCTAGAGACCGGTCCACTGGCGAATAATAGTGTTCAGGTGCATTCTGCCCTGAAGTATATTTTCAGTCCACTAGCTAAAATAGTGGTGTTCCCACACTCACATAGATATAATTTGAGAGATGATATTGAATTATATTCATTATTAGCTTAAGACCAAAAAAGTTACTTCCATCCTCATGATCTACTATTTTAATATAAGTTCAGCCTTGGTGCCTGTCTCTCTCGGCATATGATGGAATTGCTAAGAACATGGATGTTGTGTTATGCATTTCTTATTATATGTGGTGTTGCCTTATGTATTAGTCCATATGTTATCATTTTATACTATTTATGCATGATGTGTTGCATGTGGGCCTTACCTTTCGGTTTGGTATAAAGGTTTACTTAGTACCATAGTACTGAAGGGTTCCATTTGTGGGCCCCTCCCTATTCAATGGGCAGTGTTCATTGCAGGTGTTATTTAAGTGGGCATCGGGTATGAGTATAAAGATTATAGGGGAAACTTTTAGGGTTTCACTCTCCACCTCTTTCTTCCTTGTTTAGGATTATTTTACTCTTGTAACTACTAATAGTGGGGTTTTACCTTTTGTAATGTCTTTACCACGTTACTCTGATTTGAATAAAAGTGAAGAGAGTGAATGGTAATTTGGTTTCTTTTCTAAGCCTTAGCACTTGGTACTAGAACTGTAGGAGTAAACCGGTCTAATACTAAGTGTGGCGGTAACATCCCCGAAATTTAAGGTTTTTGCTTCCGCAAATTTTTAATTAAAACAAAATTTTTAATAGTAAATTTTAGGGTGTTACATGTATATAGATGGTTAATAATTGTAATGTTAATGTCAATAATTACATGACATCAACTATGAGAAGGTTTAGTGTTTTAGTTAGATAAATTAGTTTGTTAAAGAAAGAATAACGCTTATGATTAGATTGTTATTCATCCCCATGGTTAGTTGAGGTTGAACTAATTCTAGCAGGTTGTTATAGGCTTTAACAACTACATAGCTAAATAAATTGATGAGATTTTCTATTTGTTAGCTTGTTAAGTAGTCTATAAATAATCTCAACTAGTCCTTGTACGCACATCATCTATTAAAAGTGGAAAATAATTGAAGCTAATTCTAGCTGGTTATCTTTGTGAGATAGCAAGTTCTTCATAAAATTATTACTTCCTACCGAAAATCCTTTAAATGTGATTTGGAGAACATTCAATGATTACCCTCCATTGTTGAAGTATTGAGAATCCTGATTGAAGATTTAGTGCTCTCTTTCATTTCTTCCAACCCCAAACGAAAATCCTTCCATTAAACCCCAATCATTGCTAAAGATTCATCTATTATTCCTATTTACATTAAACCAAACCAAGAACCTTTCTCTAATCCATCAAAACTAGTGAATTCCATAGAAGATCCACGTTACTTTGGTATCAAAGACAGGTTGGCTTTTCATCCCATTGAATTTCCCAACCCGACACGTTGAGCATTTTCATTTTGGTTTCATTCAGACCCCTCCATGCACATAGCTATGCACTAGTACGCACAGTCATGCACTAGTGCCAATAGCCATGCACGTTCATATTCAGCGACTCATTTGTTTGGTTGTGCATGGATAGGAAACTACATTCTTCCCTTATACATCTTCAAATGATATTTTGAATCTTCAAACTCAACGTTAAAGTTATACTAACACTCAAGCCCCATTTGAAGTCTTTGAATATTCTTTTGACTATTCAATTTGAGCACTTTCAATTCTATTCTTTTATACCATCACGTCTTTGAATATAGTATCTCTATATTCTACTTTCATTTTATGATGAGCAATGAAGTGAACCACGAAGATCTACAAGGGTAGCAGTAAAAAATCCAAAGTATTTCAATTAATTGTTTGCTGTCACGCATGGACTTATGACCAAGGACGTGGTCTAACTTGTTAGTCATGTGTGCTTAAGAATAGGTCTATGTGCTTAAGAATAGGTCTATTTGTTTTTCAATAATGCCGAAGTGGCTGATTGCCAGTAGAAGGTAATGGCCTGATTTTGAGGGATACGATCTCAGAATTAGGAATGTTGTTAATTTCTTTCCTGTATAAAAAGACCCTTTGGGAATTCAGAAAAGGGGGGAGCTTATTTTTCATTCAAATACAATTCTTGAGGTTAATTCTCACCTGAAGTAGAATCAATTCTGCATTACATAATCATAGCTTGATTGGGACCTATCATTTTACCCTTCTAATTAGTTTTCCTACAACTTCACCCTTTGATTATAAGCCATATATTCAATCGCATTCTATCTCATGTATAACTTCACACACTTTTATTCCTCCATTTGAACCAGTAATGCCATTTGACTTCATCCTATACTATCATTGGCATGTTGCCTATATTTATCCATTAAGAAGATAGTTATTCCAACCCTAAAATTGTGGACAGTATCCTTGACACCTTCCTATCTTAACCTTCTTCATTTTCTCTCCTAATAAACTCTTAAGAACCTTGAAGCCATATGCAATAATTTCCTAATACATCAAGCATATCAGTAAGTGGTGTTCATGGAAAGAATCTACAATAGGTTAAGAAGTATCCATAAAGGTTATGTTTGAGACTTTAAAATGACTATCAAAAAGCATTAACGCCACCAACTATAAACTTTATCAACTCTCCTTCATTAAAAGACAATTATAATGATTGGAAACAATAATGTCCAATCAAGAGATGCTTTAACAAACCAATAATACCATGGAGGCAACCAACTATCAATTAGAGGGGATGATGAGGTGAGTAGTGCAAGCTAAGGGTGATCATATCAATCCAATGATGGAATATGGAGAACATGCACACAAATTTGGATTCAATGGATCTCATAACAACCGAAGGCAACAAGGACACTTCTAGCCAAGGTATAATCATGATGAAGACAAAGGTATCAAAGTTGATCTCCCTAATTTTTATAGTGAATTAGATGTTGAGTTATTCTTTGAATGGTCTCATGAGATTAAGGCAGCATTTGAATTTATAGAGTAACATGATAAATGTAAATGTAAGCTTAATGCTCTTAACTTTAAAATGTTTGCTAGGATTTGGTATGATAAATTTAAGAGAACTTGTGAAAAGTAAGACAAATCTAAAATCAAGTTATGGGAAAATTGAAAAAGCACCTAAGAAAGAATTTTGTCCCTAAATATATGAGCTAGATATAAACATTAAATTGATTACTCTTAGGCATTGGCTTCTTAGTGTAGAGGAATACACTTGAGAATTTGAAAGATTAGCACTCCTATGTGGCATACAAGAAAGAAAGGATAAAAAATGTGCTAGATAATTAAACGGCCTTAACAAATTGATTCATGATAAGGTAGAAATGTTTGGCTATGAATATCTTAATGATTTGATTAATCTATCTTTGAAATTTGAAAAGCAAATTAATTCAACCAAAGCATAGGTTAAACATAATACTTTGACCTTAACTAGACCTTATACTAATGTATCTACATAAAAATGGGATCACATGCACATTATTCGAATAATAAAAGGATAGTTTCTAACTGAGATGAAAAAGACAAATAAAATTAATGATACTTCCACTATGAAATATTTTAAATGTAAAGGATATGTTCATTATGCACAAGAGTGGCCGAATCAAAGAGTGTTGACCTCAAATGAAATAGAAGACATGAAACCATGTAATGATGTTGATGACTTAAAAACTAAGTCTAATGATGATGCCTTAAATAATCCATGATTTATACTTCCAAGGGTATTGCAAATACAACTTAATGATCAACCTGCACCAAGGGATAAATTTTTTAAAACTAGGTGTAGAATTGGTGACAAGGTTTGTAGGGTAATTGTGGATAGTGATTAAGCCAAAATTTTCCAAGGGTATTACCATCATAAATATTATATTGCTTGCTCTCTACCTATAGGAAGTGCTAAATTTTTTATAGGAGTCAATTATATATCTTCTTCATGATGGTGAGTTGATGTAAAACAATATTTGAGGAGTTTTTGAAATTACTATATAGAAAACATTAATATATGGATCTAAAATTATATACCTAGAATGTAAGATTAAGGCCATCTCTTACCAGAATTCCCATAGGAAGGATAAGTTTGAGACCACTGCAGTTATCCATATGACACTCAACGTAATACCCCCAAAAATTGTATGGAGTATTATAAGGATTGATATGTCTACTTATATCAACATGGTCTACCATCTTTTTGGTGATTACAGCCTAAGAACTCTATAATAAAGCCTACTGGCCATAGAATTTTTTTTAGGATAGGGTAAGTTTTAGAAAATCTCTCAGGAAGCATGTGAGTGGGAAAAACACGTTAAAATAGCTTGTGTTGATCCGTAGGGCCATTCAATCAATCTGAAAGCCTTTCAGGGTACCCTTGTAATACCCCAAAATTTACTATTTTTTTAAAAGCAAAAGAAATTAAAATATAAATATTTAAATTAAAACCCGTAAATTCTAGGGGTGTTACTGCCACACTTAGTACCAAACCGGTTCTCTCCGACTGTTTCAGTACTAAGTGCTAAGGCTAAGAAAAGATTGACATTAAACTCGAATCAATAGTTCATAAAAAACTAGAAAGTTCATACATTAAAAATTAGAGTACGCATAAAAGAATCATGAATTTGAGTACATGTTCAAAATTCCAAAAAGAAGAAATAAAACTTTCATAAGATAAAATTTTCATCTAGAATACTCAATACAAAGTAGTCACTCATAAAGGGAAGAATCTGATATAAAAAGAATAATAGAAATAAATAAGATAACAAGAAGAGTGGATCTGGTCACACTACTCTCGAACTTCAAGCCAAAACATGCTCAGCACTCAGCCCCGACTAATGTCTCGCCCACCTGCACAAATTCAGAAGGGTCTACTACTCGTGGGAATGAGCAGCATCCATGAAAAGGGTGATCAATACGCTATGTACTGAGCAAGGTAACCGAGCACTAAGGCCAACACACAAGTAAAAATAATTATGCGGTATAATATACAATTTACAAACATTCAAACCCACACATATAATATACAAAATCATACAGGATAATATACAGCTTATCAACATTCAATTCTATGCACAAAAGCCCAAATAGTCCAGATTAATTATTTAATTAATCTCTTACCGAAAATCGATTCACACCATATTCTTTATCAAGTCCACACGAGTACGGGAACCCCACTATTTTAGTCGATGGATCGGTCACTTAGGGCAACATATCCTACCACTATTTTATGCCGGTGGGTCGGTCTGGCCCCTTCTCGTACGATGTTCCACTATAAGTATTAGTGTCTTTTACAACTTAGCACAATTGTAGGGTTTGGTTTATTGAGCTCGGGATCCCCCACTATTATAGCCGGTGGAGCGGTCGCCTAGGGTAACATACCCTACCACTATTATACATTGGTGGATTGGTCTCCAGGATACCGCAGTACCTGGCCACTATTATATTGGTGGATCGGTCTGGGCCCGGTTCAACATTTTTCACTTTACATGATTAATGTTTTAAGTATCTTATTCAGAAGCTTTCACCTATACATGCATGACTGAATTTTACTATTCTTATCCTCCAACTCTAGTTAACCACTCTAACCCTAGTTAACCACTACCACCAAAGCTAACCATAGCATACCTTAACACCCATGCAAACTCTAACTCCATGCAAATCCTACTTCCATGCAAACCCTAGCTCCACGTAAACCCTACTTCCATGCAAACCCTAACACCATGCAAACCCCAACTCCATGCAAACCTTAACACCATGCAAACTCCAACTCCATGCAAACCCCAACTCCATGCAAACCCCAACTCTATGTAAAACCCTCGATTTCTCCATACAAAACTTTAGATTCAATCCATACAAAACCCTAGAATAGATCCTCCCATATTACACCATAGATTAGATTATCCCATGTCACACCATAGATTAAATTCTCCCATATAAAACTACAAATTATATGCTCCCGTGTAAAGCCATAAATTAGATTCGCCCATGCAAAACTATAAACTAGATTCTCCCATACAAAACCATAAATTAGATTCTCCCATATAAAACCATAAATTAGATTCTCCCACACGAAACCCTAAATTTTCCATTTTATTCCTCCACTCATGGATCATTAAAATACTTAGGTCAACTCACATCTCTTGGTCAACTTATGTCTCCATTCTCCTTTTTCATCCTTTCCCCCACACAAACCATATTAACATCCTTGCATGCATGTCTTACAAGCTCACAACACATATCATCATATACCACCATATTTCATCACATACACATAATACACATGCTATATAACAACACATGAACACACTTTAACTCCATGCCATACCACACATGAAATCAATATAATGATAAACATAGGATGAATAACATACAAAGCATATAATGCACATCAACACACAATAAGCCTTAGTAACACCTTTACCTAAAATGACACCGATCTTGGAGCACGCTCCTACACCTCCTCAGGACTTTGACTAGTCTCACCTATATGGAGGAAAAACTAGAATTAGATTCCCTCCTACCAAAAGTACTATTACTTACTAACTTATTCTAAGACTAGGCTTTTGATAAAATAACAACATATTAATAAAAAGTGCCATTAACCAATTATTAACTTTGTTAAAGATATAGGAAATAATAGTAATATTATAAAAAACTGATAATATAAGGTTTGAAAGTTTTATCCTAATAACAATAACAATAATGGCCAAAATAATAATAGCAAAGATACGAAAAATAATATCAATGTTAATATTAACAAGAATAATAAAAATAGTAATAATAATAATAATAATAAGGCATTACTCAAAAACATAGTAAAATAAGGGCTTCGGCCCCTTTACCAAAATAATACTAATAATAACATTAGTAAAATAAATAACAAAATTTAGTAATAATAATAATAATGAAATAGTAATAATGATAATGATAAAAACCATAATAATATTACAAAAATGATAATAATCATAATGGTAATAATAATAATGATAATAATCGAAGATAAAATGAAGTAGGGTTTTGACCCTACATTGAATAATAATAAACTTATTAAATAATAATAATAATAATAACACTAATAATAATAATAATAAATGCTAATGATAAAAATAATGATAATATTAATAATAATAAGACTTGATATATATAATACCACTACTACAATTCAAAATAGGCACAATAGGGTTTCAGCCCTATATAGAATAATAATACTAATAATGAAATAATAATAATAATAATCTCATAACAATAATAATAATAATAATAATAATAATAATAGCAACATTATTAGTAAAATATTTGTAATAATAATAATAATAATAATTTTAAAATATTAAAAATAATAATAATAACATATTAATATTAATAATAAATGTAATAGCAACAATAAGAATAATAATAATAAAATTGAAATAAAAAATATAATAGGGCTTCGGCCCTCAATAGAAATAATAATAAAATCATTAATAATAATAGTAATAGTAATAACAACAATAATAATAGAAATAATAATATATTTTGAATAAATGAAATAAAATAGATTAAGGCTTGTAAAAATAGGGTAAAAGGGTTGAGAGGGTCTAGGATTCAACCTTAGGCTGGTGGTGAGACGTGGCACCGGCGATGGTGCACGGTGGCGGCGGCGGTGGCCGAAAAAAGAGAAGAAAAGGGAAAAAGTTGAAGGTTGGGAACAAAATAGGGAGAATGAAGGTGGGAGTAGAGGTGATTATGGTTGCCTATAAAGAGAGGAACAGAATGGAGGTGGCGGCACACAGCGGCGGCGGCGGTGGCCGAATGGGGAAGAAGAAGAGAAAGATAGGAGAAGAGGGAGGAAGAGGAAAAGAAAGGTAGGGGAAGATAGAGGAGGGACTACAGTACAGTTTGGGAGGTGAACGAGGTAGTGGAAGCGCTGGTAGTGGTGGCGAACGACGGCGCGAAGGGTGGTAGAGGTGGGAGGCTGATCGGGAAGCAACTTTGTAAGAATAAAGGGGCTTGTGCAAGAAGAATCGAGGGGGATGGGTGGTTTGGTTAGTTAGAGGGCAGTGTAGGGAGTACTCGGGTGGCTAGAACGGGCGACGTTGTTGGTCAGAGGCGGCAAAAATGGCGTCTGAAGTAGCGAGGTGGCAAGGTCAGGAATTTCTGGGTAGGGATCAAAAGTTTGATGCAGGGCTCATTATGGGGGTATTTATAGATTTTAGAAGGGAAGTTAGGGTACTGTGGGTTGGTTAGGGGTAATACAGCTAGGGTTCCGGTCACCAGCGGCAACAAAAGCCGGTAAAATTCAAATCGGGCAGGAGGTGGTTGCGCAGGAAAGAGAAGGTTGTGCACGAAAAGGAAGGGAGGTAGGTTGGGTCTAAGTGGTCGCCGAAACAGAGGGAAGAGAAAGGGAGGAAAACTGTCGGTCGAAGGGGCGAGATCAGCGGTGAAAAACCAGGGCGATGGCAGCGGTGCAGGTGCAGGTCGACGTCAGGGAGAAGAAAGAAGGAGGAAGAAGAAGATAGCATGGAGCGGTGGTCCAGAAGAAAAGAAAAGAAAGAAAAAGAAATAAACTGGTACGGTCAGGCGAGAAGGAAATAAAATTAAACAAAACACGGCGTTTAGGGCAAAAAAAGCATAAAACACAGTGTTGGGCTACCGAAAGAATAAGAAAAGAAAAATGAGAGGAATTGGCCGTTGGGTTGCTGAGAGAAGCAGGAAGAAGGAAAGAAGGATTTTGGCCGGCGGCAACAGGCCCAATTCAGGGGAAGAAGGTAAGAAAAGAAGAAGAAAGAAAAAGGAAGAAAAAGAAAGAAAGAAAAGGAAAAAGGAAAAAGGAAAAAAATAGTGGGTTGGGTTAATGAAATTAATTAGGATATTTGGAATATTTAAATAAAATAATATTTAATTCCCTTTTTAGGCTAATTTAGGGTTTTTAAAAGATTTTTCATAAATTCCATTTTAATTAGCAAATCATTCTAATTTTCTCCAATTAAATTATTTATAATATTCCTATTAATTTGGAACTACTTACTCCTTATTGTTTTAAATAAAATATTTTATTTAATTAATTTCCAAAATAAAATTATTTAGTTATTTTCCAAAATAAAATCTTTAATTAGCTAAAATACCCAAATTTCTCCTAATTAAAATACTTATAAATTTCTTCTTGAATAGCCCTAATTAATTTCCTTTTATTTTAATAAAAATAATTTATTTAATAAATTTCCAAATAAATCCTTAATTAGCTATTATTCTTAAAATTAGGTTTTGGGGTATTTCACCCCCTACGTGGTCGTATCGACTTGAGGTGTTACACTCAAAGACGAAATCATTATCTAGTAGGGAGAATGTGACTTCTCCAATATCTATAGTTACCAAACTTGATATGAGGTTGTTGAGAATAAAACCAAGCTAAGGCTAATCCCAATTAGAAATAATCCAAGACCATATCCATATATAAGCTCAAGTAAGGTTCTATCTTAAAATCAATTGGTAATAGGAGTAGTAGCTTACTAGACGTATATATTGGTCTAATTCCTTCTTATTTATCAATGTGGGACTTTGTTCACACCTAATAATCCTCACCTCGAACAAAGTAACACACAACCTCCCCTTGGCAGGAAGACAATGCTCCATCGAGCCAACTACTCATCTTCACTGCGTTGGTGAGGGATGTCTTATGTGAAACACTAGAGTATTACCTTATCTCGAAAGCTCATTCATCTATCTAGGCCAACTCAACCTTTCCAATAGAGTATTAGATTTTGAAGATATCCGCCCAAGTTCCAAACCAGGCTTTAATAGCACTTGTTGGGAATAAAACCAGGTTGATGCCAAGCCTGATTAAAAAGAATCCAATACCATATCCATATATAAGTCCAAGTAAGGTTCCATACTAAAACCAATTGGTAATAGGAGGAATAACCCACTAGACTTATATATTGGTCTAATTCCCTCTTATTTATTAATGTGAGACCTCGTTCACACCCAATAGAGGTTGGTTACATTGGAAGATCTAGTGCCATTGGTTGCAGTAGAGGGAGTTTCCATGGGATCCCTTGTGCTAGTGCTAGGTTTTGATAATAAAGAAGGTAAGTTAATAGGGCCAGGAGAATCTCTCACTTGTTCTTACATTATTCTTATTGTCGTCTCTTATTCGCTGTCAGAATCATCTTTACGAATAACACTATCCATGACAAGTCCCTTACCTTTTCCCTTACTTGTTTGAGGTTGAAGGGTAGAAATTTTAATCTTGGGTACAATTATCAAAGGAATAGATGGAGGATGAGGTTGACTAGAAGAAGATTTTGGAAAACTCTAAGCTATTAGTATTTTTTGTTTCGCTATTTCCTTTGCCATCAACATATTTGAGTGTGCTTTGGGTGAGACCTCACCCTGAAAAATGAAAAGAGATTATAGGGTAGTAGTTGTATAAGAAATATTTACACATACTAAATGTGTTTTACGAGGATAATTGATGGACACAACGCATAATTAATGCCTTTGCAAAATGGATAACAATATAAACCTTGTCTAATTTCACTCTCTCTTTTCAGCTTTTCAGGACTAGGTTTTGTGGTCTTTTCACTCTCCTCGACGTATGATACCTTGTAAGGGTTATTATAACAGTGTTATTGAGAAGTATGGTGGTGAAATATCAAGGGAATACATTGCTTTTGCTTAATCACCATAGCAATGGAGGTTATATTAGGAGGATGGATAGGCGACTTCTTTACACCTTTAGATAGGTTGGAGATGCCCTTGGATAAACTGGGGGTACTATTTTTTTGATGATCTTTCCAAGAATCACATTCTACAAAGTATTAATAAGGATTATATATGTTGATGAAAGATCATGTTATTGAATGAATAAAAATAAGGATATCTAGAGAGGATTGCTAATTACTTCATTAATATCCTATCTTTTTGAGAATGATAGAATTGCTAATGACTTCATTAATATCTACATTGTGCCCATCATAAATGAATTTATCAAACTTGCCCACACTGACTTCTATATCTGGAGAGGGAGATAGGAATTCTAGGACATTGGGACTAAGTTGACCCCATTTGGGCGAATTACATTTAGAGTCACCTAGGATATAGAGGTACTCAGTGTTTCATTTCTTCACGGATGACAAAGGCTCTTTTATGAATTTTTTTCTCCTCCTTTTCAATACAGTAAAATCCTTGGGCTAAAGGATGAATCAAAAATTTAAAGAAAAAGCTAAAAAGATCAATTATTTGAGTGACCACTAACAAGTGACATTTGTAGAGGAAGCCTGTCACCATACACCAAGCATTAGGACCAAATTGGGCATGACTAAGTTGACAAGTCTTAAGGAAATTCCTCATGAATGGATGTAAAGGTAAATGGATGGTGATGTATATAGCCATGGTATAAAAAGCTATAAACATATCTGATGAGTTGTGGACTCAATCTAAAGGAGAGGATACAATTAGAGTAAGAGAAAAGGGAAGGTAACATTTTGAGTGAAAGTGCTTGAGTTGAGTATATTTAATATTACTATAAAGGAGTGCGTTTGATTAGATTGGGGAGAATTAAGTCATATTTCCAAGTAAATAAAAATAAAAAGGATGAAAGGGTTGAGGATTTCACAACTAGTAGGGTAATCAAAACGGAGGATAGTAAAAGAATAGTAGATGAAGTTGTAGATATAGATGAAGATTCAGAAATAGCTAGAGGGTATACAACAGGAATGAATGGAAACTAAATATTGATAATTGTAAGGAGTAGAGAAGAAAACAATAAATGAGAAATATATGTATGTATGTATGTATGTATATAATGATGTAGTTTAAGTGGGTTTACTTTGATTTTTGTTGAGAAGATGAAGAATTTGCATTCATCACTAGTATAATCTCCTTGATAATCTTGTTTAGGAGAAGACAGAACGTCTAATCCATCCTTGATTATCACTTGATCTCTGCCTTTTCTTATGCAAAAAAAAAAAAACAGCGTAATGAATGACCTGTAATAACTTAGGAAATTGTTCCCCTCTATAATGATGTCGAAAGTATTATGTGGCCCTTATTTACAGATATTTCCCACATTTTAAATATATGGAGGGAATAGGAAATGAAACTCACTTGAAAAGTTTTATTTTGGTACCCTTTTATATTTACCTACTGAAGGTTAGTATGCCTTCAAACATTTATGGTACCTTTGGGCTTGCCTTCAGGTGGGATCCTAGTTGATCCTGATGCCTTACCTTTGCTAGATGCTAATGATGTAATAGGGGGTATCGATACTAAAGGGTCTGGTAGCCTAGGTGGTTTATTTGGCTTCGATCAGACTTCATGTCCATTGGCGATTCTCTTGAATTTGATCGGACTTTATGTCCTCTGGTATTTGGTGTGACTTCCATGGTATTGAGAGACCATGGGGGTAATCCAACTAATTTATCAAAGAGAAAGAGGTACTATAAATAAATAACATAATGGATTATGTAATATAGGAACATGGATCTAATGGAGGGTTTGAAGCACCTCTTAGAATATAACACACTTGAGCCACTATTATTGTTCAATGTAATGGACACAACACCTCGGTCCTAACTCATATAATCTTTTGATTTAAGTAATTAATGTCTTATTTATTAGTACTTATCTCAAAATCATATTTTCAATCACATTGAAATTTAGGACTTGCCTTTAGGTGGGATCCTAGTTGATCCCGATGCCTTACCTATGCTAGACATTGATGATGTACTAAGGGGTATCAAAATTGAAGGGTCTGGTAACCTAGGTGGTTTGATGTGTAATCAAAGTGGAGGGAAGGGTTGGATCGATGGCTGTTGATTTGAAGATATCAATCACGAAATTAAGTAGAAGAAACAATGGTTGAATGTTGATTACAATCTTAGAAATCAGGTTGAAAATGCAAGTTGGTTCGACTAGTTGAATTAGGTTTCAATATGTTGAATGTTGAGATCAATGGAGGAAGGATATTTCCCGGGCTTTCCTTGCTCAAAGAAGACTCAAAAGGAGAGATAAACACAGGCTTTTTTTGGCTCGATTTTGTGTTCAAAATTTTGTGTATTCATTCTTATTTCATGCGTGTACAAAGAGGTTTATATATAGGAAGAAAGTTCCAGCTGGTTCGTATAAGTTCTTCTAGCCGGTGCTTACCCTTAATTCAAGCCCATTTAACTTGCTTGAATTAATCCCATATAACACTTAATCCTAATCATAATATCATTCGCTAAATGATATTAATGACTAACATTACAAAGCCATACAATTAACTATGATACATACATAAAATTATATCAAACCCTAACTTACATGAAATACACTTAGGGTTAGGGTTCATAACAAGTTAATACAACTAATGAGAATCATCACCATATCTTCTTGTTATAAAATATCATCCCATGTATGCCATAGTCTTGCATGCTTTGAATACTTGTTCACTTTAAGGTATATTAACATCTTCTTCTTGCAAATATGTAACATATCTACAAGAACAACTTGAATTGTTTTCAACACCAAGCATATACAAATTATCAAGAACATTTAATATGATAGATTCCAACATGAAGAAAGCTAATTCTTCCTTACCTTGAGAATTAAGATGAATATGACAATCATTAGATGCTCCTGCATCATGGTTTATTTGGCTTTGGTTGGAATTTATGTCTGAAATGCCCCAAAAATAATTATTTTAAGAAATATAATTAAATAAAGATTTATTAGGAAATTAATTTAATTAATTATTTTATTTGAAATGGGAAGGATTTATTTAGGGCAAATTAATAAGGAATTTATAAATATTTTATAAAGGAAAATTTGAGTTTTTGGCTAATTAAAAAGGAATTTAGGAAAAATATTTTTAAAAACCTAAATTAGCCAAAAAATGAAATTTAATATTATTTTATTTAAATATTTTATTTTAAATACCCAAAATATTCTAATTAATTTATTTGACCTCAACCTACTTAAATTTTCCTTTTCCATTTTTCCTTTTTCTTCTTCCTTCTTCCTTTTTCTTTCTTTTCTTTCGTTTTCTTATCTTTTCTTCCTTTTCCTTATTTCTCCCCATTGGGTCTGAGGCGCGGCCCAATCCTTCTCTTCTTCCGCGGCCCAACGCCGTTTCTTCTCTTCCTTCCTACGGTAGCCAAATGTTGCGTGTCATGGCTTCCTTCCCTGGAACGCCGCGTTCCATTTAAGTCCTTATAACCATTGCTGACCGGCCCGGTTCTTCCTCCTTTTCTTTTCTTTCTTTTTCCTCTGGCCGCCTGGTTCACCTCCTTCTTCCTCCTTCCTCCTCCGTCATCGACCTGCACCTTCGAAGCTTCGAAAATGGCATCGCCTGCCACACGTGATTTGACCGGCCGTTTCCTCTCTCTTTCTCTTCCTCTTGACTCGCAGTTCAGCATGGTCCAACCCGTTTCCCTTTTCTCCCGCTCGAAGTCTCCCTTTTCCTTCGCGAAAGGTTGAATACGACCTAAATTTGTGCCCTCTTGCCAACCTCCAGAACCCTACGATTCCCTCTAAACTCTATAAATACCCCTTGATTGGTTGTATTCAAAACTTTTTCCCCAAAACCCTAAGATCCTACCCTATGCACCACCGCGACTTCAAACGATCTTTCCTTTGCCGTCAGCCAACTTCGCCGCCACCTCTGCCTACCAAAATCTTCCCTGCACCGCCCTCTAGCTAACTGAGCCACCCATCTCCCTCGATTCTTCTCGCACGAGCCACCACAGCCATGCGAAGTTCCCTGTCCATCAAACTAAAATTTTTACCCCCGCAACCTTCGAGCCACCATCCGCCACCACATCCGCCACTTCTACTGCCTTCTGCACCACTCAAAAGTTGCTACTAATCCTCCTCCACCTAGCCATAACCTTCTTTTCTCCTTTCTCCTTCTCCTCCCCTCTTTTTCTTCACCTCTTCCTTTCGCCCGCCACCTTGCGTCGTCGCCCCTTGCCGCACCACCACCCTCACTTTACTCTTCTCAGCCTAGGCTACCACCAGCACCTTAACCACCACCCTTATTCTCCATATATTTTTCTCAAACCCCAACTTTTCCCCTTTTAACTCTCTTTTCCGGTCGCCACCGTCGTGCACCACCGCCGGTGTCACCCATCTCTGCCGACTCAAGGTGAAACCCTAAACCCTCTCAACCTTTCTCCCCTATTTATTTAAATTTATTCTATTTTTTATTCTAATTTCCAATATTGATTCGATAATAATAATAATAATAATAATAATAATAATAATAATAATTATTATTATTATTAAATATAATATTAATGCTAAATTTTCTTGGCAGGGTCGAGAGTAGTCTTAAATTAAGTTGTTAGTTTCGAATTATAGGTATTTATTTGTATTATTATAAGTTTTATTATCATTATTAATATTAATATTATTATTAGTATTATTTTATTATTATTATTAATTATCTAAGAAGGGCCAAAGCTCTATTTCAGGTTAAGGATTCGCATATTTGTATCTTATTATTATTATTATTATTACTATTACTATTTTTATTAATACTAATAATAATATTATTATCTTTATTATTTTTAATATTATTATAAGTAATATATGTTATTAATATTATTATTACTATTATTAAATAGTACATTCATTATTTGGAGGTAGGGTCAAAAACCCTACCTTGTTTTATTTAGGCTTAAGTTATTATTATTATTATTATTGTTGTTGTTGTTATTAGTAGTAGTAGTAGTAGTAGTAGTATTAATATCATTACTATTATCATTATTAGCATTATTTTGGTGAAGGGTAGAAACCCTTATATCACCATCTGTTTTAAATTACATTAATATTATTATTAGTATTTTTAATGGTATTTTGTATAGTTATTATTAGTATAGTATTGTTTTAATTAAAAACCTAGTCTTAGGGTAAGTTAGTAAATAATAGTATTTTTAAGATGGAACTTAATTCTAGTTTTTCCCCCATAATAGGTAAGCCCAGTCAAAGCCCTCAAAAGGTATAGGAGCGTGCTCCAAAACCGGTGACATTTTAGGTAAAGGAGTACTAAGGTCGTTTGTGTATTATGTGCTTTATATACCATGCATGCCATGTGATGTGAATTATAATGTATTTTATGCATATTTGTATATCTATCATATGTGTAGCATGATATGGAGTTAAGGTAAGATCGTACATTAATTTGTGGCATGTGTATTATGTGTATGGGTATGTTATTATTATAGTATGATGTGGCCCATAAGATATGCATGATAGGATTGTAAAATAATGATGGGGAGCGTAATAATGTGGCGTTAGGGTTTTTCATGGAGATGTGGGTTGCATGGTGTTAGGATTTTGCATGGAGATGTGGGTTGCATGGTGTTAGGGTTTTGCATGGTGGAGTTATGGGTTGCATGGTGGTATTAGGGTTTGTATGGTGGTATTAGAGTTTGCATGGTGGTGTTGGGGTTTCACATGGTGGTAATAAAATTTGCATGGTGGTATATTAGAGTTTGCATGGTGGTGTTAGGGTTTCGCATGGTGGTATTAGGGTTTCGCATGGTGGGAGTTAATGTTGCATGGGAGTTAGGGTTGATATGGTTACCATGGTTTGGTGTGGTCAACTAGGGTTTGGAGGATAAGAATAGAAGGAGTTAGTCATGCATGTCTGGGCATAAGTTTTTGAATAAAATACTTAAGACATTAATCATTTAAAGTGAAAGACTATTGAGCTAGGTCTAGACCGATCCACCGGTCGGGAACAGTGGTGTGGACTATTGTCCCGCAAGTGACAGATCCACCGACGAAAAATAGTGGTGTGGACTATTGTCCCGCAAGTGACTAACCCACCAACAATAATAGTGGGGTGACCTCGAGCTCAAAAAATACAAACCAGAGTTGCTAAGGCACTTAAAAGATACTAATTACTTAAAGTGGAACATCATGTGAGCAGGAACCAGACCAATCCACGATCAGAAATAGTGGTGTAGACTATTGTCCCACAAGTGACCAATCCACCAGCGAAAAATAGTGGTGTGGACTATTGTCCCGCAAGTGACCGGCCCACCGACTAAAATAGTGGGGTGTTCCTGTACTTACATAGATTTGATAAAAGGCATGGTATGTATCGACCTCCGATAAAAGATTAATTAAATAATTAATCCGGACTATTTGGGCCTTTATGTGTGGGCTTGATTATTTATAAGTTGTATAATACTCTGCTTGACTTTATATATATATATGTGTGTGTGTGTGTGTGTGTGTGTGGGTTTGAAATTGTAGGTTGAATATTATCCTGCATGATTTTATATGTTTGTGTGTTGGCCTTAGTGCTCGGTTACCTTGCTCAGTATGTAGTGTACTGATCACCCTTTTCATGGGTGCTGCTCATTCCCACGAGCAAAAGGCCCGTCTGACGTGTTGCAGGTAGAAGATGCCTATTTTGATGCCATTGATGTCTATGGGACATCAGGTGGGGCCGAGTGATGATTGGGCTAGATCGGTTTCTGGAGTGGTGTGGCCGGTCTTTCCATTTGAGATTATTATTCATGTTTTCTTCTAATTATGTGAATTTTAGAAATAATTTTATTATTGTCGCTATTTTCTTCTCTGAAAGACTATCCCTAGTAGTTCGAATTATGTAAGAACGTATGCGTACTTTGATTTCTGTATTTATGAACTCTAGATTATTTAATACTGTTGTGAGTTGTTGTCCTTAGCCTTACCACTTGGTATTGGAACGGTAGGAGTGAACCGGTTTGATACTAAGTGTGGCGGTAGCATCCCTAGAATTTACAGTTTTAAATTTAAAGAGTTATTTAAAAAATGTGTAAATTTTGGGGTGTTACAATGTCCATCAATGGTTCTCTTGGATTCATTCGAACTTTATTTCCTCTAGTATTTATTGTGACTTCCATTGTATTGAGAGATCATGGAAGGAGGGGTAATATGACCCATTACTCAAAAAGGAAGAGGGACTATAAATAAATAACATAATGGATTATGTACTATTAGAATATGGATCTAATGGAGGGTCTGAAACACCTCTCAAAGCATAACACAATTGAGCCACTATTATCGTTTAGTGGAATGAACACAACACCTCGGTCTTGATTCATATAAAGTTTCACTTTAAGTAATTAATGTCTTATCTATTAGTACTTATCTCAAAGTAGTATTCTTATTCACATTGAGTTTAAGACCTTGCTATTCTTATTTCGGTGGAACAGATTGATGCACCTCTTAGGGAAAAATACTCTTGAGCCACTATTATTGTCCGGTGGTACAAACCCACAATATACCTCTGTCCGACTCACGTGATCTTCCACTTTAATTGATCATTATCTTATTTAGAGTTGTTTTTTATCAAGATCATCATGCAAAACTTGTGTAGATGTGCACAAAACATAATTGAAAACACGTATAGCACAACCACGTAGTAATTAAGGTATTTTCCAAGGGGAAATGTCCATAATTCCCCTAAGAAACCCAAATTTTTACAAGGTGAGCATAACTTCTCATTTTATTTTATTGATGTCACTTATCATTATCCTCAATATTCCAAGCATCATACTTAGCTTATTTAAAGTCCATTTCCCTTTTTAAATCACCAAAATTTCATTTTAACCCTTATTGGCTAAAATACCATTCTCTTACCATAAACCTCTGAATCTCATATTAGATAACTTATGTTTTACTCAACCACCGTTTAATCACATCAATTATGAAATAATTGATAATGCCTTAAAAACTTATCATACCATGATTATTTCACATATTATTATGAAATAACCATAAAGCCCTTGCAATAGCTAAAATACTCATATTTCTCCAAAGACCTTACAAATCCCAATATTATAAAATTTAAACATCCAATATTTATATGAAATATAAAACCCCACATACACACACACACACACACACCCACATATCTAGACTCATGCCAACCAACAAAATACACAAATGATACTTTCATATTTTTCTCACTTCCAATATATCATATAACAACATTTTCATAATCAAAATTATCCAAATAACATTACCAAATAAGATATCACATAAATACATGCTTTACATACAATCTCTAACTATAACATGCATCCTTACCAAAAATGACACCAGTCTCTAAGCACGTAAACATAACCCATCTCCTCTGAGATCACTAGAAAATTACCTACAAAATGAGAATAATGAGAATAAAATATAATTAGAACTTAAGAATATAATAAAGGAAAAGTCAAGGTAACAAAGGGTGAAAATGGGGATAACTAAAATAAGTGGAGAAGCTTAGGCTACATGGTAGTATGGTGGAATGTATGGTAGTGCTAAGGTGGTGCTAGAGTGGAACATAGGGTATGCTAGGAGGGAAGCACGGTTGTGTCAAGGGAACGTCAAAGGGGCACAAGTGTAACATGCAGCACGTGCATGCGTCGAGAAGGAGGAAGGCAATCACGGGCTGTGCGATGATGATGGGGAATGATGGGGTGATAGTGGTGGTTGGTTTTATAGGGAAATGGTGGTGTTTGGTGGTGATGAGTGGTGTTAATGGTGGTTGATGGTGATGAACAAAGCAAGAAAGGAAGGAGGAGAAATAAGATGTTTGGGGTTGTGATGGTCAATAGAAATGGAGGGAGTAAGGGATTTAGTTGAGGTAATAAATGAAGTGAGGAGATAGTGTGGAGGGTGTGTGTGTGTGTGTATAATGGTAGAGAAGGGGAGGCGTGCACGAGTGCATGGTAAGGCATGATCGGGGAAAAAATTATTGGGCCAAATTTACAAGACACATCCCCTGAGATGTGGGAGGTGATGGTGATGATGACGGTAGTAGGATAGGTAGATTTAGGGTGTAAGCATGACATAAGGGATTTGGTCAGAGAAAATCACATAGGGAAAGAAGGAAGAAGAAGAAGAAGAAAGAAGTCGAGAAGGGAAAAAAGAAAAGGGAAAAAAGGAGAAGGAGAAAAAGGAAAAAAGGAGGAAAAAAATAAGTTTAGGGTTAGGATTAGAATTAAGTTAAAAAATTAGATTAGGGAATTAGGGTAAAATTAATTATCAATTGTCTAGGTTTATGTTTAGGTTAAGAAATTAATGACCTGGAATAAATATTAGGATTAGGTTTATATTTAGGATTAAGAAATTAGGGTAAGGTAGAAGCATCAGTTTCCTGATATCAGAATTAGGTTAATATATTAGTTATTTAGGATTAGGGTTAGCTAGAATTTTAGGTACTGCAATAATCTTGTGCATTATATTTTTCCTAAGTGTGTCGTATACCATGTTATTGTGCGACCTCAATGTGCATCATGAGCCTTTACTATTTTTTAGATGGTTTGTTTTACTAGTATTTCACCATACTAATACTACATTTGTATGATCACTATAATGATATAACTTCTATTCTTTTGAGTAGTGGACAATTTGTACGGTTATGGCTCTCAGCTTGAGTATGTTGATGATGATATTGTGGGATAGTAGTTGGCTATTGCTTGGGGATTGAGAGTTATATTTTTGTTTAGTTAAGGGTTAGACTAACCAGCTTAGATGTGTTTTGTCCACTGTGTTAGGATATTTTTATTCTTTTCAATTACTTAAACTCTTTGCTTTGGTTCCTATATTTGAATTTTGTAATCCTCGTTCTTAACTATATTATTCTCATCTTTATTACTATTTTTTTTGTTCCATTTTACCTTGTATCAAACATGTGTTTAATGATGATCACACCTCTCCCATGTTTGATGTGGTAGTAACATTCTTTGATTTTATTTTTAATACGCTTCCACATTGTCAAAATAAAATTTTCTAGTTCAAAATTTAGGAATGTTACACTAATGATCACTATAAAAATTCAAGCATTTAACCAATTCCAAGGACCACGAGGGTCACTATAATCAATACCATCATGACCCGAGGTTAGGCATCACATCACAACCCTAACAATTACCCAATTTCAACCAATTAATCCTAACAATCAATAATTCCCAAATTTATTTCAAGGACCCACCCTATGTCAACTAAAATTCAGCTAAAGCCAACCTAGTATAGTTATTCATACAAGTCACATTTTAGTCATAAGTGATTAAAATGCCCTTAAAATCCTAATTAACACAATATTATCTATTTTAACGATAAAGTTTGCTTTCATTAACAATTTATCATGAAAATGATAAAATGCAATAACTTATAATACTTTATCATAGAAGTAAGTTCTATAAGATGGCAAAAGACTATCGTACCTCTACACAAGATTTAAGCATAATAGCATACAAAATCCTAAGAAAGCACATCTAACATGTCATTAGTTTTATGCTAAACTTGCATAATCATTTTACGCACATAATTGCCATATGTAAAATGATAATTCTACCCCTAGAGTGTACAAATATTAGATCATGTAAAACTAATCTAAAACATACTTAAAATACTATCATGGTATATATTAGAATTTAACTAAAACATGTAAGGATATTGATGAAATACTTTTCATGATATGGAAATGCCTTGGAGGGACAAAAACACTCTAGTCAAGACCACATAATATTAAGCACTTTAAACTAGCATGTTTTTACCTATTATCGTATGTCCAAATCCACACATTTAAATATAAATAATTATATGTGTCATAAACCAATATTAACATGTTAACATACGATGCATTAGATTAATTGTACATGAAATATAATATTACATGCTCTTTCACAGACAATATATTATAACTCATAAATTGCACATAAAATATAATATTAGCATGAAAGTCACAAACCTTGCAATAATTAAAACCTATTATAATATTAAGCCTAAAAAGACTAGCATGCTCACGCCCAAATATTCTACCATCTAAGGAGTGGTTAAATTTACATGCTTTCCAAGAGATAGCAATATATAAAACATCAAACCTAGCCTCCACTATACTTCCTTATTCTCCTTAAAACAAACCCAACAAGGTATCAAAAACTAACTCAAAGAAGTACTATCATCACCTATTAATTGACAACCAAACACCAAACAAAACCCTGCCGACAACTGAAGAAAAAATGACAGAGTTGCGTGAAAGAGGGTCACTCTTAGGGGTATTTACGTGAGTAGCTCCTTCAAATAGTAGCCAACAGTGGTACTCAAGGGTGTGAGTTGCGTTGGGATCTTACATAGCAAGGAAAAGGTTGTGGTGGGCTCTCACGTTGAAGGGGCTTGCTTGGTGTGAAAAGCTTACCGCATGTATGGAGGCAATTGTGTGACTTTCTAATGCAACAAAGGTGGTGTTGTAGAAGTAATTCACGTAGCAAAGGTTGAGTAGTGCAATAGGCTCTCATCGGTGGTGGTATGGTGGCGTGAAGGTTGGCATAACAAGGGCTGGAGAATGCTGGGGCTGGTTCCGTTGGATTAACTCGTATTAAGGGGCGGAAGAAGGTGTTACGTGCTATGAAATAACGCAAGGGAAACAGAGGAAAAGTACGAGTAACCAAATGGAGAAGAAACAGGAGGGGTTTGGGCTAGGCCGGAAATGAACACCCAAGAATACAGGAGAAGGGGGGAGGTTGCTCAATGTGTGGAGGTGGAGCACATTGCTAGGCTGTTCTGTTAGCGTCGCACATTGTTTGGATGGAGATGCTATAATCTCTGAAAATTGCAGGAGAGGAGAGAAAAAACATAAACGAAGGAGGAGAAAAGGGAGAGAGGGTCGGGTGTTGGGGATCGAAGACAGAAAAACCAAATATGAGGAAGGAGGGAGGTTAAGCAGTTGGTTGTGTGCATATAAGCAACTAGAGCATGAGGGTGTAGTACGCTTAGGCTGGTTGCGTGGAAAAATCCATGGCAAGACTGGGTTGATATAGCAGATGGGGGTATATGTTTGGTCTGTTTGGATAGAATGCAAAAAATAATAATAAAAAAACACAATGCAGGCTATAGGGAGGGGGCAACTGCTAGGTGAACTTAGTAGTGGTTAGTTTGATTAGAAGCCAATTGGCTGGAACATTATAAAGGGAGGGAGGAGTGCCACGTGGGAAAGGAGTGATGAGATTAGAGGGTTGGCTTTAAGGGTTAAATACAAATGATTAAGGACAAAAATAAGTAAAGAAAGTAATATATACAAAATTCAACTAAATTAATATAGTATATACAAAATTCAACTAAATTAATACAGTATATGTTAAAATTATAATCCAAAGCTCTATATTACTAGCACATAATAATAAAATATTAACCCTTCTATAATTTCTATAATTAATTGCACATAAATATCAATTTTATAATTATGATTTCTACAAATGGAATATTGTGGTCACTTTGTCTCCAATTATGATTGTGTATAATTCTTGTTGTTATTGATATTATGAGATTGAATATTGTTTATATTTGTGTTAGTGTTATTAAACTTAGTTGAATCAATTATGACTATGGAGAATGGAATTGAAAGATAGATAGAAGAAATGACGGTGATGAGAGAAAGAATTGAGTGATGGAAATTATAAAATAGATATTTTAATAATGAAGTATTAAAATTTTATTTTATATATCAATCTTTTAGTTTCGTTAATCAACATCCTTCAAAAACATTGTATCTTTTATTTTTTTCTTATCTCCCCAATAATCTTTCCAACCTCGTATTTAATCTTAGAATAGATAAATTTACTAAAATTAATAAAACAATTTATAACTATAAAGTTGTGTTTTGAATTCTAAACTATATCTCAAGTCATATGTTTTGCCATCTCTCAAAACCTCCGTTTATAGTGGATCCAACCTCTCTCTTTCCCCCAAATCCCAAATATCCATTCTCCTCTACGCCGCCTCTTCTTAACGCTGCTCCTTTAAAACCCTCAAGGGCCCCTCAAATGAAAGGAAAAGAGCAAAAGGCCAAGAGGAGGAAAGGTCAAGGAGGTTTCAACCTTGTGCTTTGTGCTGGTAGTTTAATGGACCTTATGGTATGTGTACCTCTTTCTCTCTATACTCCTGGTCCTGGTGATAGAATATACGGACAGTTACTTCAGAGAGGTCTGGCTATGCTTAATAAAAATAAAAATAAAATTGAGATCTATTTTCTGTGTTTGTCCCCTTTCTCAGTCCATCTCAGCGCATAACCCTCCTTTCTCTCTCTCTGCAGTTAAGGGGGGAGAATGGGAGTGGCTGATTGCGCGGGATAATTTTAAAGGAACCCGAATTTGGATTTGTGTTCTGTAATCAACATGATTCCCGCCAAAACAAATTTCATGGCACCGACCCTAAATCTAAATCGTCGCTTCTCTTTATAGAACTGTTTCAGACGTAACCCTAATGCACATTTCACTTACCTTTCTTATTAGATAATTGAATTCCACGTAGATACTGCACTTCAATATAGTATCGATGTCGAAAATGGCCATCTCGTAAGTGCTATTACGTCTGGCTTAGACTTTTGTTTTGAATGAATTTATGGCAGGGTGGTTTGTTTCATTAACTGGATCGTCGTTAGATCACAGCGAAATCGTCTCAAAGCTTCAGCCGATCGACCCCTGCTCCAGTTCCGGCGCATCCAAGCAGAGCTATTCCAAGTCCGAAAGTATTAAGCTTCGGCCTTACCTTAATCATCATTCTTCCTTGTTTCCGAAAGATAGTTACTTTCGGCCTTTACCTCCAATGTTTGGAAATGGGCAGTTTATAGATTTGCTCAAATTATACTGTGATGTGACAGAGAAAGGTGATTATGACGAGATTTCAAAGAATGGGCTGTGGGACTCGTTGACTGAAGAGCACGGATTAGGTACTGGCATTGGGTGCCCTCTTAGGTTGATTTTTGTCAAGTACTTAGATACGCTAGGAAAGGCTTATGAAAATCTAGCCGGAGGGAAGGGCCTCGAAGGCGATTCGTTGTGCACATCTGCTGTTATAGGGGCCACCTTGATGGAGTTAGAGACTGGGTTTAAGTGCTTTGCTTCGGATTTTGCAAAAGAGATGGAGGAAAAAAAAGGTGGATTTCACAACGTAGGGAGGAAGAAGGGTGAGTTTAGTTTCAAAGATGGTAGGAAAGAGGACAACAAGCTGCATAATTTAAATGCAGAGACGAGTGAGATTACTGCTACCAATGCTGCCTCTTCGGATTTGTCGGATAATGAGAAAGTTTTAACTGAAGTTGATGAGGTCGACACTGTTCTGAGTGAAAAAGTAGCCGACAGTTCAGTTAATTCTAGTATTTCACAGAAAGAGGATGAAGATATAAACAATTTAGTTTCAAACAATGCAGAGAAGGTCTCCAGTCGTAAAAGGAAACGGGTGTCTTTGTCTGGAATTTTGCACTGGATTTCTAATGTTGCTAAGAATCCTACGGACCCTGCAATTGGAAAACTGCCAAAAATATCCAGGTGGAAAAATCATGGAAATGACAGGTGCTGGATGCAGGTTTTAGCAGCCAGAGAAGCATTATTTTTGAAAAGACCTGAAGTTTCAAGTTCTGAACAATTTATTTCACAGGTATATGCCATCCTGACCACTCTTGTTAAGAAGTTTTCTGCCAATCAGATCAGATTGTGATCAGTAAACTGTTGTTATTTGAGTATTTGTTGGCTATGATGATAGTTGCATAATTATTTTGATAATTCTGTAAACCGTATGTGAGTTCTAACTATGTGTGTCTGTGCTATTCTATAGATTATGATATATTTGTCCACTGATACTGTTTCAAAATGTTTAATCATTGAGAGTTGTTACTGCATTTTTTGTGAAGTAACCTGTTGATCAGGTTTTGTCTGCATGTAAGTGCAATAGAGTTAGATTGCTGATATCAACCATTAAATTGTAGTTCGATTCACAAACATTCCGCTGCTAGCCCACAAGCCAGTAGAGTGAGAGCAGACTAGCCTGCAAGCTAGTAGAGTGAGACTGCATAAACGTGGATCTCCTCTGGAGTCAGACCTTGCAGATGGTGGGGTTCATCGTGCTATATTATTATTTACCATTGAATTGTTGGCCATCTAACTACTGATTTAGATGATGCTTGTGAATGATCAAGTGCCTTAGGTTGTCGTGATCATGACTTCTCAAGTTTTGTTCCTTTTGTCTTACATTTGTCTTAGTAAACATCATTAAAACTTGTATCTATCTTTATCTGATTGTGTACATCTCAGCGTTTTCATCTAGATTGCAGCCATCTCATCCTTTACTCTTTTTTTTTTTTGTATTTTTTTTTTGGTCTTGCATTTTTGGATTATGATGGTTTTGTAGTTCATGGATAGACTGATTCTAACATAGGTTTGATTGTCCAAATTATATTTAGACCTGGCATTTTTGACCCGAATTTGTGTTTGATTTTGACCCTGAAATTTTAAACAACTCTTGATGTGAAACATAAATACCTAAACCGAAAATTGACCTACGTTTATTTAACATGATTATGACTTGTATCTAAATTGACCCAAACCGAAGATAATTTGAACCAAACACTACCCATACGGCCTTATCTTAATGTAAATAAATTAGGACATAAACTGAACTAAAGCCAAACTCAATCTATGAAGACAAAATTTTACATTAACTAAAATTGCTACCTAAACATTAAAAAACTATCTTATTTTGTGTAAAAGACATAATATTCATACTCAACACATGCAACAACAAATAAAATTGACACTTTATTTTTGGGTCAAATCAGATTAGGTCGTAGTAATTATTATTATAATCATTGTATTATTATTATTATTATATTATAATTATAATATGTTATTAGAAATATTATAATATTATATATATAATACTTATTATTATCACTATAATAATATTATTTACACTTTCAATTATTATTATTATTATTATCTATAAATAATAATAATAATTTTTAATATTTATAAATCATAATAAGAATTATTATTATAATTACAATCATTACTACGATAATAATGAGAAAAATTATAATATTAATTATATTTATATTTATAATATTTACATTTTTAATAATCATAATAATAGTAGTTATTGTTATTATTACAATTAATGCGATAATAATAATAATAATTATACAATAAATAATAAAACTCAATTTATTTGTCATAATGGATAAATGACCAATGTTAGTATGAATTTTGAATCAATTTCATTCGATTCCAAACCTAATTGACGTAGAATTTGTAGACTTGAGGTGAACCTAAATTTGAAAAACTTGATGGGTGAAAAAATGATATATAGTTGTTCTTGGACTCCTACAGACTGATGTAGAATCCAATGTTCATTGAAGGTTTAGTATCCAAAGTTCGATCCAATACACCCAATGACAGTAAAATAAGCATGTTAGTAGATCAACTTGATGACATCATTGCCAAGATGCAACAAAAGGGAAAATATACCAACAAGTAATATATATTATTTTTTGATTTTGAAATTAAATAGATCCCTCCATCTTGTACATTTATCATAATCATTACGTGCATCAACATACTCTTTACAATGACTAGTAAAATGCATACACTTGAGTCCAATGTATATATACCTATAACCCTCAAACACTTTACTCATAGTACCATCTACGTTAATGAATTGATCAAAAGAATTACAAAATCCCCTACATTAATCATAATATGTTATGCGACTTATTATTTAACAAGATGAATACCTAAATGATGGTACCACAATACTATCAACTCTACCATACTCTAATAGTCTACGACAATACATTCCTAAATGACGGAAATCATCACATAATAATTCGAATTTCCTATAACTTGGTTGTACAAGTCTCCACTTGAAGACCAAGCTCTTGTACTTCCCCTACTAATAATAATTTCTATTATCCACAAATCAATCTAAATAATGTTTCCAATATTTTTCCTTGATAATATGTTGTATAACCACCAATAATAGATTATAGAACTCCATTTCTAATTACAAATCAATTATCAAACACACTATCCTTTATATAAACACACAAAGTATATAACAGTAATAGAGACTAACAAAAGAACAAGGATCTATGCAAATATTTAGAATGAATTAATATATGGAACATACCTCTTGTAGCATGATCAAAGAATTGTGTCAGGATTTGTGCGCTAATTATCATGCCTTTATCGGTATCCACACGAATGAACTTGATCTAAAACTAGGTGTGCTACAATGAGAAACATTTCTCTCTCTCTCTCTCTCTCTCTCTCTCTCTCTCTAGTGTAGTAGCACAAGAAATTTGAAAAAACTTAGCTTTCTCTTTGCATGCAATTCCTAAGTCCTAACATGGCTCTCTCTTCCTTTTATAAGGAGATGAGGTCACTTAAAACCTTATACAAATCATACGATCTAACATTGGATAGGTCTAAATTAGATTTGATATCTTAGTCTAATTATGTTAAATCTAACTTGTTCTAGTGTACGACCCTATAGGTTTACCTAATATTGGTAGCAAACCCAAAATATCTTTTGACTTGTAAGACATAAACGATTCTCTAGAAAGATATTATGACTATCCAAGTTGTGTTTAAGGTTGGATGCCCAACACAATCTCAATGATTGGTTCTTAGGATATATCTCTAACAATCTACCTGTCTTTAGCATTGTTGTTTAGGCCATACAAGTGAGAAGTGTATGTTGAAGCTCCATAAAGATGGAGTTCTATTTTTTTTTTTTTGAATTTTTTGGAACATGTGAATCTTTTTGGCTTGGAAAAATGACCAAGGCACCTTTTACTGGACACTGTGAAAGAGTAAGTGACTTTTTAGGTATCATGCATACAAATGTGTGTGGACCCATAAGTTCAATAGCCAAAGACGGTTTTCTATACTTCATTAAATTTATGTTTATTTGATAAAAGCTATTCACTAGTTGCCATGCTTAACTCTATTCGGGTTCTTCTAGCTATGGCTGCATTTCATGACTGAAATTTGGCAAATGGACGGTAAAATCACCTTCCTTAATGGGAATTTGGAAGAGGATGTGTACTTGACATAACCAAAATGTTTTAGCACTATTGTTAATGCTAGAAAGGTATGCAGGCTTCAACTATCCATTTTTGGATCGAAGTAAGCATTTTGGAGTTGAAATCTTTGTTTTCATGAAGGAGTCAGAGTTTAGCCTTATTCAAAATGAAGAACCTTGTGTTTATAATAAGGTTAATGGGAGCTCCATAGTTTTCTTAGCTCTATACATGGATGATATAGATCTCATAGGAAATGATATTATTATGCTAGTGTTAGTAAAGAATTGGCGGGGGAAATGTTTCTTGATGAAAGCCATGGGTGAGACAACCTATATTTTGGGATTAAGGTCTATAAAGATAAATTAAAAAGATTGACCGGACTAAGTCAAAGTACTTACATTGACAATGTCTTAAATAGATTTAACATGCAAAACTCTAAAGAGGCATATGTCTTAGTAAGACTTGGTGTCCTTCGACATAGGATGAGCAAGACAATATAAGTAAATTTCATATGCATCAGCTATTGGATCTATCACGCATGACATGTTGTGTGCTCGTCTTGACCTCGCATGTGTCTTGAGCATGACAACTTGATACGAGTCTAATTTAGGTGAAAGTTACTATATCGGAGTTGAAAAAATATTAAGTTTTTGAGAAGAAAAAAATATCAATTCTTGTTTTATGGGGATGAAGAACAACTTATTGTAAGTGGCTACATTGATGCTAACTTCCAAACCAATAAAGATTATCTTCAATCATAATTGGGATATGTATTTTGACTGAATGGTGGAACCATCAGCTAGAAGAGTTCCAAGTAGGACACAATTGTTGATTCAACAACATAAGATGAGTACATCGCTGCTTTTGAAGCAACAAAGGAAGGTGTATGGATTAGGAATTTTATCACTTTAATGGGAGTCCCAATATTTCTATCTGTACGACCTTTATTGTGAGTCTGTGACAATAATGAAGCTATTGTGCTTTTAAAGGAATCAAAGTCTCATTAATAGACTAAGCATATGCTAAGGTAATATCACCTCATTTGTGACACTGTCAAAAGAGGTGACTTGTGATTGTGCAAAGTGTCATCAGAAATAAATATTGCTAATTCATTAACTAAGCCTCTCTCATAGGTTAAGCATGCCCGCCACACTAAGGCATTTTGTGTTTAGATATATATGTTGGTGATTCATGTACTATTGATATAGTTATGTTCTTTTCATTCTTCATTCTCATTAATAATCAAATATTTCTAGTTATCTTTTAATTATGTATGTAATTAAATTGTTTAATAGTCCCTTCAATGTTGTATATGTGATTTGATTGTAAAACTCTATTATTTACGGGATATAATTATTTTGAATGGTCCCTAGTTTTTCATGATTAGTCATGGGGGCAATAATCATTTGTGACTAGCATGTGAATTAATTGATGGCCAAGTTTCATAGGCCATGAATACATGATATTGCATTAATCTCATGAATACGTGTTAAGCGAGCATTGTACTAAATTGACTTGCCATGAGAACATTGTAAGCTTGTGGTGTAAGGGTCATTGCTTCTCATATCAACTTAAAAATAGTCCTTTGACTTGAGTTCACCATAGTTTTCTACATGAGGATTAGTTTGTTTTGACATTATCTTACATTAGAATTGTGATTATGAAGGTAATAGTCAAACATGTAATAAACCATATTGTAGAATGTGTGTAAATAATTATCTCCTCTCATATAATGAGAAAAAATATATATGTAAGCTCTCGATTAGTAAGACTGAGAAATACATGGTCATGCTCAAACATGTTGAAAGTGAATTGTTTGTTTAGTGATTCTAAATATGGAATTAGGAAACATATAATTAAAAGATGACATGTCTTATGTTCAATTTTGATATTATGTGGCTAAAAGACTATATTGATTGGTTTGATAATGTTAGAGATATGCCTTAGGTACCAATCATGGAGATTGTCTTAGACATCTGATATTTACATAACCAAGATAGTCATGATGTCTTACCAAAGGTTTGCTTATGACTAGTGGGTCAAAGGTGTTTTGGGCTTACTGCCATTGTTGAGTGAACTTATTGGCCGCATTCTAGAATAAGCTAGATTTAATATAAGTCAACTAAGATTCGCATTCCAATCTTGGCCTGTTAAACTAAGTTTTCCCACCAATCACATTCAATTTTTTTTTTGAATGGAAATGTGTTTAGCAAGCAATAAAATCGCGATTGCTGTCGAGATGTTGCGAACGATATTTTTAATTTTTTTTACTATAAATATTAGCAAGTATCGGTAAATATTGGCATATATCAATAAATATCAGTAAAATATTGGTTGATAATCAATATGTCGTTGATAAATACATGATATTCTAAAACCGTCGCATATCGGTTGACCCAAAATCTGATAAATATATGTCGATATTGCGTATCGGGACCAATATTTAATTGTATAGTGTTTAGAAAGACTTCAAAAATAAACCTAGACTATAAAATATATATTCATTTCTACGACTAATAAATAACTCAATATATATATTCATCATGATAAGGCTAAATAACTTCAATATATATTTGTGTTAATTGAACAAGGAAAATTTTAATTTTAAATAATCTGTAGCGCCACCAAACAAATTTGTTGTTTCCACCTCAATAAAATTCAATATCCACCCAACCCAACTTTTAACCTAAACCTAAATTAGAATCGAATCAACACAACTGGAATTGAGCCCAAACTAAAACAAATCTGGTCCTACCAGAACTCAAATTGATTGCATTGCAATTTTTTTTTTTAACTTGTTCCAAAATAACCTCCATTGGAACTGGGCTGTCACCTCTAATTGTGTTCAAGTCACCACTATGAAAATTTTATTTTGGCAAAGAGTGGTAATTTGTTTCATAGATGCCTTTTCCAACTGCTTTCTTGGTGATGGATATATAGGGTGTGTTTAGTTTGGGAAAGCAAAACATTTTTTTCTATCTCGAATTTTATATGAAAAATAAGAAAATAATTCTCCATGAAAAATTAGATGAACGTGTTCATTTGTCTATATTATAAAATTACATTTTAATTTTAAAAATTTGAAAACACATTTATCTTTTTTCGAATTGGATAGATGGATGATGATGATAATACTTTCTAACATTATTCATAATAATAATATTATTATTTTCAATAATAATAGTATTTTTATTATTGATATTAACAACAACAACAGTAATAATATTTATAATAATCATGAAAAAAATAATATTAATATGAAAATTCAAGATAATAATAAAATTATTATTATTAATATTGCCATTAACACTGATAATATTATTAATATGTTAATCTTGAGAATAGTTATGATAATAATAAGATTAATTAAAATAAGTATAATAATAATGATATTAATGTTATTATTAATATTAATAATATGAAAAATTATTATAATATTATTTTTTATATAGTAATAATATTATTATTTATGTAAGTAATAATAGTATTGTTGTTATTATTATTATTATTATCCTTGTTACTAATATAAATAATAATAGTATAATTTTCTTAAAAATAATTTAATGAAAACAATATTTTTATTAACATTACTACTACTACTACTACTACTAGGAATAGTAGTATTAGTAATGATAGTAACAATTATTATTATTATTATTATTATTGTTATCATAGCATCAACAACGAAAATAGTAAGTCGATGTTAATTCCACCCTCAATATAATATAGGTTGTGTTATTGTTTATCTCTTATAGTTAAAAAAATTGTACATGTATTTGCAATACAACTATTAAATTTAACATCTTATTAAAATATTATATATATATATATATATATATTTATTTATTTATATGACTTCAAATTGTTGTTGATTGATGTTTGGCTAAGATGAATATTGCTTTAAAAATCTTTTTTACATATCTTTTTGTGGATGAGAGCCCCACTTAGATGCTATTTGTTTGATGAATGTTGAGTTTTGTATGGGAATAGCATCTTGGGGGCATTAATGAAGAGTTCTATTGTGTGAATTAGGGCATTGGCCATGAAATGCACGATTATGTATCAACAAGAGCCTTGAAAATTTTTATTTTTCATTTTGGCTTTGGAAGTATTTGAATGATTTTGGAGTATGTGTTTGTGCATCTTTATGTAACTTTATAGGATCCTTTTTTTCCTTTTTGATAATGTAATAGATTGTTTGTAATAAGGCATAAAATGATAATCATTAGCCATGAAAGGATAACTAAGAAATTTGTCTCATTTCATCAAATTATATTGAGGGGGTATCAATATTATATTCTTCTTGAGGGATTATACCTAGCATTATCTTATGTAGTTGAATGCATCTTACAATATGTATTATTTTCTTCAACATTGGAGACTGACAAATGAATATTTTGGGATTTGTCAATCATGTGACTTCAGAATGCTTTGACATTGCACTTTTGTTTCTTAATTTGTTTCCTGCATGATCCAGTATTTGTTTATCTTGTTATGCAAGAGGCGGTGACTAAATTTAGTTTATTTCAATCAATTGTTTCAGTATTGTACTTGTCTTCAACTTGAAACAATGATGAATGCTGGTAGTACTGTTTTGTTGGTCTCTCCAAGCAATATGACTGTACATTTTACTTTCGATGAAGGGGTAGTATTAGAGCATTTTGGTTAGGTGTGCATGTTGTGATAGTTGTATTTGCAATAGTTGCCATTTTTTACTCCACCTTTCTGCATGTGTACTTTTAGTTGGCATAATGTTGCTTAGTAATACTATTATGATTATTTGTGTTTTTGTTTCCTTTGTTCAACCTTCGTTGGGAAAAATTTGCATTGAACCTCCATTCCAAAATTGTCCTACGATATGGTAAGAAATAACATAGAACCAACTAAAAAGATAGAAGTTAAGCGATATTGGCCGACCTATGCCAAAAATATGGACGAAAACAAGCTTAAAAATATGTTGCTTGGAAGCTAAGCCATTGACTCTTGCGTGTCCTCCTAAACGAGCCCCCTATGTTGATCAACATGGCTATGCTGGCCAATGCAACCACCCTTGTTTTGAGCCTCATCCATTCTGCTTTTCTTCGTCTTCGCTTCTTTTCGACATGAGCGTATTCCTTGACACTATCTATATTGGCATTTGAATACCTTCATTCTCTTTGTTGTTCTCCATTATAGGTCATCCTTAGCCTTTCACACATGGCCTTGAATCCCAACAATCGCCTAGGCCACATGTTCCATAATCCATATCGTTCTCTAATCAATGATGCCTCCCCTCAAACCAAAGTCACTACAATGCTATTCCTCGTAAGCTTGAAGTGATTATCTTTGGTCTTCGTACCAAACAAGATCACATCCCTTCCTTTGGTGACCTTCATCCAACCAAACTTTGTGTGAATTACATAACCCAAACTATCCAATCTTTCTAAAAAAATCTGATTTTGACCAAGTTTTGGAATGTAGCTCACCTCTTCTAACTTCCTAACACTTTCATTACAGATCTTGATCTCAATATCTCTAGTTGCTTCAACTTTAAGCTCCTTTCCATTGGCCAAAGACTTTTACATCCTATCAAATGGTTTCAAAGACTTAAACCAATCCTCCCTTCAGCATCTATGTTGGGAACACCCTGAATCTAAGAGAATGTCACCAATCCTTCATATTTATTGTAGTCTTGACCTAATCCTTCTTCTATTCTTTCTTGTAACTTAGGCACTTTTTCTTGATATGCCCAATCCTATTACAATGAAAACACTTGATATTCGGGATAGTATTTTTACCCTTCTTAGGTCACTCTCCTACATATAGACTAGATCCTTCCCCTAAAATAAATCTCCTTCATCTTGCTGATTTTTCTACATCAAGCAAAACGAACCTGGTTTCTTTTAAAGAAAGCGTCTTCTTCACTATTAACAGGTTTGTCACCACAAGACTAAACATGTTCAGGAGAGAAGCTAGCAGCAAGAGAGTGTGATCCTCATTCTTAAAGGACTCATCCAAAATCTTCAATTGAGCGATCTGACCATTGAATACATTCAGATCATTTTGCAAATTGCCTTTTCTGCCATCTCGAGTGAAAAGAAATCATTCTTTAAGAACAACTTCTTTCTGAGTGACTTTGACACATGTTTTCACTAGCTTTTCCCACATGTCAATCATACTCGTCTTATGAAGAACATTGTACTTGATTTCTAGAATAAAAACCAACGAGGTCATACTTGTTGCATTTAGATATGCAACATCCACATCCGCTGATTGCTTATCCTCTAAAGTTGCATGCTGTCTTATTTTTTTTTTGGTTTTTTGATAAGAACATCTTTAATCATACTCCATAGTGTAAAATGGTTCTTCCCATTAAACAATTCTATCGCAATTTTCCCTCCTCGCAGGATCATGTCCATCTTTTGACTTGATTTGAACCTACAGGTAGATGTTTGACATGAACTTAGATTTGCTACCACTTGTGGAAAATCTGCAATGAATCTCTTTCTCGAACTTGTTCTAAGACCTGCAGAAATCCTTCCAATAAAATAGACTTGTATGTACAGAATCTATACAAAATAAGAACCCTGGATAATTTAATGAAACAGAGAATAACAGGGTATGAAAAATATGTACCATTCAAGGATTGTCGAACTTAAATCTTTTCTTGCTATCCCTCTCAAGCAATATAAAGAATCAAGAATACTCAAACATCTTTTTTTTTTCTCACCAAGATTAGTATGAACAGTCATCTTAATTAATCCACTTAATCAAAGTAATCCTCATTCCTAATTGATGTATCCCTAGATCAAACTTTAGATCTAGAGCTCTAAGAATTTGCCCTCAAGTCTTGTTCCTCACATCCGATATGTGAATCCTATGCATGTATCACAACTCTATGCAATAAAGTCCTTTATATAAGCTATGAAATAACCTAGAATCAACTAAAAAAAATAGAAGATAAACAACACCGACTAGCGACCACCCTATGCCAAAAGATATGGATGAAAACAAGCCATAAAATTGCACCCCGCATAAGCCAATTCATCAACATGATCATGTCCACATATGGGCCCTCCGTGTTGATTAATACAGCCATGTTGGCCAGCATCCCGCCCTCAGCGTATTGAGCCTTAGGTACAACGTTCTTGCTATTTTCTTTGCCCCTTTTCGACACGGGTGTAGTGCTTGACACTCCCCACCCATGTTGGCTTCCAAGTACCATTGTTCTTTTCATTATTCTCCTTTCTAGGTCCTTCTTAGCCTCCCACACGAGCTTGAATTCCAACATCCTTTATCTAATGCTCCCTATTACTCCTTATATTTCTTGTATTACTAGACCTCATCCTTCTATTATGTTTATGTTCTGCCTTTTTTTTTTCTTTTAAATCCTTTCAAAAGTCTTAATAAAGGTGAGGTTGTGTATGCTAGATCCTGCCAATGGCTAGATTCCACGTGGGTGGTTATATGGAAATTTTCATTTACGCACATCCCTTTTCTTGTCTAGTTACTTGATGAAATCCCGATTGCTTGATAGTTCATGTATATGCATCTCTTACTTTCGTTGCTGTATTTCTGTTTTCTCTTGCAGAAAAGGCAGAAAATGCATCCATCCATGTTTAAGGATGATATGCCAAGATCCCACCCTAGGCTTTCCTTTGGGAAAATAATGAAGGCACAGACTTCCTCTGGGGCATCCAATTCTAGCAGCCCAAGTGACGCAGAGCCATCTCCGATTCCTTTCATGGAAGGGATGGAGGATCAACATGAGAAAAGGTTGCTTAGGTCTCATAATGTGGTCGATTCAATTTGTGGTAAGCAAGCTCAAAAGCGAATTCCCATTGGACGATTCTTTCAAGCTGAAATCCCTGAGTGGACTGGTATGGTTACCGAAAGAAGCTCTAAATGGTTGGGTACCCGGGTTTGGCCTGTTGAGAAAAAGGAGCATACTTTGATAGAAAGAGATCCCATGGGGAAGGGAAGAGTAGATTCTTGTGGATGTGAGTTTCCAGGTTCTATTGATTGTGTTCTATTCCACATTGGTGAGAAAAGAAAGAAAGTGAAGCTTGAATTGGGCATATCATTCTACCAATGGAAATTTGATGAGATGGGAGAGGAGGTTGCACTTTCGTGGACAAAGAAAGATGAGCAAAAATTTAAGGATGTTGTAAGGTCAAACCCTCTGTCAGTGGATTTGTGTTTCTGGGACCTACTGATGAAGAGCTTTCCGACAAAAAGCAGGGAAGATCTCGTTAATTATTACTTCAATGTCTTTCTTCTCCGTCGTAGAGGCTACCAGAATAGGCATACTCCCAGTGACATTGACAGTGATGATGATGAAGCAGCACATGCAATAGCAACTAGTGGTTCAGGAAGTGAAACAGCTAAGTGCCCTGTTTCCACCCCTTCTTGGCAGAAGGTTTAGTTGAATCCCTGTTGTCAATTGAAAGGAATATTTTTTTGAAAAAGTGAGGAAGGACAGAATGTCTCAGTTTTGTGCAGCATTTTTCCCTTTGAGGGGCAATGTGTTATCTACGCCATAGATATCACAATTTTGAAATGGCGGTGGTGCAGCATGTGTTGCCCATGTGATACTGAGTATTTTCAACGAAGTGGCATTCATGATGAAATTAGCTGTTAATTGCAGCATTTTGTGGGATGAGGTCTTATTGAGTCTTTTTAGTTTTTTACTCGCTGCTCTAAAGTTTTAAAATTGAAGTCCGTTTGACCACTTGCTTGGTCATTTGTTTTGTGTTCGCTTTCAGGCCAAGCACCGAGTTTAGAAATTCAGATTGCATGGAGAAGCAAGAAACCGTCAACTTCAGTGATGCACAAAAACTTGCTGTCATTTTGGTTATTCCAGAAAGCAGGTAGAAATTCTTGTAATTGCCATTTAAGCACTGTCTAATTTTCTTCCATGTTGAGTCCTTGTAAGTGGATTGACAATTACTCGAGCCTTGCTCTTTTTAAGGAGAATATCAACTGAAGAATATAGCTTTTCAATGCCATCTTAAGATGATATCCTTTCAGTTCTTCATCAGGCTTAGTTTTCGTTAGCTAGTAGTTTCACTCCCCCATCCTTTCTTCAGTGTAGGATGATAATTTTGGTACGAAGATGGATAGGGAATACCTTGATGGAGAACTTTTTGTTGTTCCAAGGAAGGTGAAATTATTGCATTTGATGAGGTGGGGCTAAAATGGTTAATCGTGGTGTTGATTATGAAGTGCTCTCCTGCTGGTGTTTATTATTCTCCGTTGGTCTTTGGGAAAGATTCATTAGGTGGGTTATGAAGTACTTTTAGCCATTTAGGGATGGCGTGGGACGGCTTCAACCCAAGGTAAAAAAGTTTACCGGTTATTCAAGTCATACTTATTACTTATAGAGTGCAGTCATTTTAAATGGGAAATTTCAAATTACTCTAGTACAAATTTCTAGTTTGAATATTGAAAGAGGTGATTTTTAAAACTTGATTTTTAGGTAGAATTTATCCTCTCCCAAATCCCTTCAATAGGATTTTCCCCATTAAACAGGCCGAATTTTGAATTTTTTTTTTGTAGATATAATTCTCTATTATAAAAGTCTTAATTCTATCATTTCATCGTTTAATGTCTTTAGCTATACCATTAATACATTATTACACCATTATAATAGTGTAGTAGGCTGCTCAACCATTGTCTATTTAAAATTAGATCATACTTAATTTAGGGCAAACCTTGCCAATTCATACATGTCATATGTTTTATATAAAATAGTTTCAACATTAATTTAATAAAATTTCAACAATGTTGTAATGAAATTGCAACTACATCCAAGAATTGCTACACTAGTGTTATTGTAGTGTTAATAGTATTGTTATTATACTAGAATTTTGATATTGTGTATACTATATGCTACATGGTAGAAATGAACATAGATCCTTTTTTAAAGGAGAAATTTTCACATTATTATAATAAATTTTCATTACTAATGCACTAAAATTTTAACGAAAGAAGTAATATATTAGTGTTAATAATAGTAATAATATTATAAAATTTTGACATTCTTGTATTAAAGTATCAACATTGTGTATATGGAATGGCATGTTAAGATAATGAATAGAAACTCTTTTTAAAGTAAAATTTCACCATTGTTGTAATAAAAATTTAAGGATATTGTATGAGATATTGTTATATTTAAATAAAAAGGATAATATACCTTGTCTGATTTTGACACGTTATTAGACAATTGTGTAGTTAGCATTTAATACACCATCTACTCTTCAATTTTAGTTTTTGTGAAGAAAAGGGCATGTGACATTTGACCAATAATGTTTAAATAAAATTTTAACCTTGTAAAATTGCTCCTCTTATAACTTGGCTGCATTTTATATTTTTCCCTTTATATCTAACATTTCTTCATTTTCTTCATCCATCATCTTGTTCCTCCCATATCCCTTAATCCTAACAACATTATAATTACAACATCAAATGGCTCTTCACCATCCTTACATATGAATCCCAACATTGGCACAATAATCTTCATTAAAATATAAAAATAAAAATAGAATAGTAGAAATAATATACTATGAATCTAACTTAGAATTAAAGCTAATTGTGTGACAATTTGATCAACTTATTTTGTGTTACACCTCCCTCAATTTGAACCTTGACCATCATTGTCTCCACCCTAGTTGACTCTATTTTGGGCATTATCGTTAACTTAGATTTGTGCATCTCTATCGCCTTCTATTCAAGCCTTTGGCTTACTTTATACACAACCACCCCAAATTCAACCATTAACTCCTTATATTGTGTGTGATTGTGCCACTCAATCATTTCAAGAATCATTGGAATTTCAACCAAAGAGTTGAGCTCTAGATCTTAATTTTGTAGCTCTAATGCCACAACAGTTGCATCCTCTTGATTCTCCTCAAGCCTTTTATATTCCATTGCTACCTTAGATAACAATGTTGGACTCACAATCTTTGTCATCACACCTCATTTCATTGCTCCCATCCTCTTGCTTTTGCTAGATTTGGCTATAGTGTGACTCTCCTCTGCCCCAAACCCTAATTTTTATTATTATATATATTTGGGTTATACACTAATGATTTATAATTAGTTTGGATAAGGATATGCTAGTTGGTGTTATTATTCTATGGTTGAATTTCACAGATGATATGTGAATTTATAAATTACTGAGTGAAGATAGAGGAAGAAGATGAAGACAAAGGAGGGAGAGTAATCGAATATATTTAGGTTCTTTCCTTTATTATTTTAAAGTTTTTTTTCTTTCTATTTTTAGTTTCAAAATTCGAAATTAGTTACCTAATTAAAACTAGGAGAATAAAGATAAAGTGAGGATTTAATTAAAAAATTAATGTTGTTAGTGATTAAATGGATGGAAGGGTATGATGTGCATGAAAATTGAAATATAGTGACATTTGGTGTAGTAAAAATTTAGCTAAGGGTGTATGGTGTTTTTTTTTAATAGAATATAGGGACATATGGTGCACTATCTAAATTTTTTTGAACACCATTGTACAAAAATTGTAACAAAATAAAAGAATTGTTACATTAATGCTCCTTGTTGTTTCAATGATATTGATGTAAAATTTCAACATTTTTATATTAAACTTTAAACCTTTTGCTTAAATGTTAACCTTCTGTATATGGTATTTCTTATAAAAAAAATAAAAATAAAAATGAATGGATAGACTTTTTAAAGTACAGATTTCAACATTGTTATAATAAAGCTTCAATATTGTTGTATAATTTTTTGTTAACACCGGTGTATTAAGTTTCGGGAGAATAAAAATGATGCTATACTCATGCCACTTAGGGCTATCTCAAACATTACGGGGCTTATTCTAAAATAAAACACTAGACACCTAAAATTATTAAAATTACAATTATTAATCTATAAAGTATATTTTAACTATTATATTACAATTGTTTTCATATAAAAAACCATGAAAATTTCTTCACAATTAAAAAAAAATTCAATGTAAATTTTTACATATATACTAATATGAGTCCTTCTGGTAAAAGAATCAATAATATGTTACAATTTTATACTTAAAAAAGTACAATGTATCATTGTCTTGTGCATAATATATGATGGTAGGGGAAAGTGGAAAACAAATAAAGAACTGATGATAAAAAAAGAAGCAGATGTGAACAAGGAAAGGGAAATCAAACAACAGGAAAAGAAAAATTTGTAGAGTTACTTTATATATATGAATACATAAATATTTTATATTTGTGATAGGATATAAAATTTAACCTATTAATATATAGTATGATTATATGAAAAATAATATGTTATAATTTTATACTTAAAAAGTACAATATATCACATTATTGAGTTTTGCATAATATATGGAGGAAAGTGGAAAACAAATAAAGAACAGATGATAAGAAAGAAGTAGACGTGAATGAGGAAAGGGAAATCAAACAACAGGGAAAGAAAAATTTGTAGAGTTACTTTATAAATTATATATATATATATATATATATATATATATATATATATATATATATATATATATATATATTTGAATACATAAATATTTTATATTTGTGATAGGATATAAAATTTAACCTATTAATATATAGTATGATTATATGGAAAATAATATGTTATAATTTTATACTTAAAAAGTAAAATATATCACATTATTGAGTTTTGCATAATATATGGAGGAAAGTGGAAAACAAATAAAGAACATATGATAAGAAAAAAGTAGACGTGAATGAGGAAAGGGAAATCAAACAACAGGGAAAGAAAAATTAGGTCACTAAGCTAATGTTGGGATCATGGTTGTTGAAATATCAATCTAAATCTACAATTTTATAATCTTACGATTCTAGGTAAGATGAGGTGAGTAGGATGTTGCTATTATAGGTAGAATTTTATGATTCTATATATATATATATGTAATATTCTAAAATTTTATAATCTTTACTTTTGGATGTTCGAAAACTAACCATTAAACCTTGGTCTAATTATTTTATTATTAATATTTAACTTGTAACCCAAATAATTTTTAAAATTTTATCCTTAATTATTTTACCTTTTTCCTTCTTATTTAAACTTATCCTAAATCAATTTATTTTTCCTAATCGATACCCTAACCTAACCAAACAAAACCTAAAAAAATAAATAAATTAATACTATCCTACCTTGCCATTTACCCTTCTTGATTTACCCTTACCGTGCCCCCTTTCCCTCCACCGAACACTCTCCCTAAATTTCCTCCACTTCTTACACACACCCATCACCATCACGTCACCCTTTGCCCCTCTCTTTTGTTTCGTGCATTTTTCCTAGCAGACCACCCTCACCATCCACTATCATTGCCTAACTATTTGCATATACATACATGCATACACACCACTTCATCCTTCTCTTCCATTTTCGTCCAAACAAACTATCCAACCCTACTCCCTTCTCAGCCTCACCCTTCTCCCTCGACGCCCTCTACACCCAAATACAACCCATTCCTCAACCAGCACCTCCACCACTGATCATGTCTTGCCTATGCTTCCTTCTCTGCATCGCCAGTCACCACCACACTCAACCATCACCAATGCATGCCGTCAACCACCATCCACCACCCCCTAGCGCATGTTCTTTCGCATGCACCAACCCCAGCCTTCACTAGCCCCTACTTACTTTGTCTGTCTCCATCATCCACAACCATCACCAACCATGTCTAGCCTCCTGCTTCGCTAGTACCTTTGCCACCAACCATCTCCTCCCCCGTCACCTTCCTTGTGTTTAGCCAACAACCACCCCCTCATCCTTCCTCCTCTCCTCGCTGTCTAATCTAGTCGCTTCCCTCTCCTCCCCTACAACCAAAACCATCGTTCCCTACCCTTCCCTTGAGTTATTTCTACCCTAGCCTATTCCTACCTTCAGCCATCTCTGCCACAACTAAATCCCCTCCTGCACCGCCTTCCTCCACAACTCCAGCCTTTCGCACCGCCCTCTACTACAACCCTTGTCATTCCATCACCACCTTGCAACCACTAGCTCACCACCCAACACCTCCACCATCCTCGTCCTAGCCCCAACCAATCGAGCCAGCTTCCTGGTAGACAACACCACATGCCCAACCACCTTAATCTTAGCTCTACAACAAACATCTTCACCACTACTACCATCCCCTTGCACTACAGCTAGCTAGCCCAACACACATCTTTCTCTCCATGCGCTCAACTTACGCTGTCTATGCAGGGTGAGGAAATCTTTAATAAATTTTGGTACCCATTTTTAATAGTAAGGGTATTTTGATAATTCTGATTAATAAATATTTTAATTATAATAATATTATTTTATTAGTTAACTACTAATATGGTTAATGTAGTATTATTTTTAGATATAAAAGTTTGATTAGTGGGGCTTAAATAAATTTAGTAGGATACCGATAATGTACACTTTTCTGAAATTCAGGTAACTTTTATACTTTACTAAAATAATAGATATTGCATGATAACACATTAAGGTTTTGTGTATAAATTATGTTAAGTATGATTCATTACAATGTAATTATTGTCTTAATTATTCTTAGCACAAAAATCAATGAAAGGAAGCATGTTATCTTATGTAAGGAAGTATAACTAAAATGATTCTATTGCCGAAAAAATATTTTGTATGATATGTACGTGTGAAATGATAGGTTAAGCATGCTTAGGTATATTTTGGGTATAATTATTATTATTGAGTGCTTTAGAGGCAATTTGGTCATTTTAAATGTATTATAATATTTATTCCGACAAGCATGCCTGATATGTGGTCTTTATTATTGAGCATGAGAATATGTGATTTTGGATGAAATAACACAATCATGTATAAGGGCAAAATAGTCATTTGACATACCTAATAATTTAATTACATTAATAGTGATTTAATTATTTTTTTAGCCTTTTCATGGTAATTACTCAATGCAATGGAATCAATATTTAAAATGAAATATAATTTGGTAATTATGGCTTTAGAGACATTTTGATCATTTTTGGCATAATGCGCCCATATGTGAATAATTGAGTCTATGATATAAGTATATTTTTTATGTTGACCTTAGTATTGACATTGTTTATAACTATATTAAATAAATAAAAAATGAGTGAAAATGGTTGAGTATGGAATTTTGGATTTATGTGATTGATTGTGATTTTGTGGTGACCTTAATAAAATATTAATACTTAAAGTGAAAGACATTGACGTTAGAAATGGTGATTATTTAGGGCCCTTAATACATGCTTACAAGTATGATTATTCTATTTCGATCATCACATTCATATTTTGATGTTTAATCCATGTATTGTTGTGATGTCTTTTACCTGTGTCCCACACAAGTTTTTTTATTTATTTTTTATTAGAGTTGTATAATGGGTTACTTAGTACCGTTGTATTAAAGGGTTCCTTTCGTAGGCATTTGCCTATTCAATGGGTAGTGGTCTTTATAGGTAAGTTTACACGTTCAATTGCAGGTTTATAGTATGGGTTGAGAGTAGGACTATCTGGTGTCTTTGGACTATTATCTTCTTTTGTACCTTCTCTCATTTGAGTTTTGTAACCGCTGATGATGTTTATTTTCAAAATGATATTAATATGTTGTTCTCTTTATTCCATTTCTCTTTATTGTGTTATTAATTTATGTGGAGTGATGATTTTAGCTTTAACACTAGGTATGAGAATGATAGAGGAAATTAGACTTATACTAAGTGTGGCGGTAATATCATTGTTTTTTTATTATTGTTTTAGCTTCTATACTTAACTCTTTAAAGAGAAAATTTCAAGTCCTAAAATTGGTGGATGTTTCAATATATATATATAGATATAAAATCTATTTTTTCTATAAATCTATCTTCCATATCATTTATATTATAACCCTATAATCATCTATCCTTAATTATTTTCCAACATATCTTGAACACAAGTAGATGGTAAGAAAACATGATTGAGATACTACTAAGACATCAAAATTAATTGTTGAAGTAAAATGTTGATAAAAGAGTCTAATTTCAATTTAATTAGTAAAATAAATATATTAAGTTTTATTACATTATTAATTATTATTTTCTTTCATGTTCATGTTGGCTCTATAATGGAAACAAGATTATAATTTATAGTGTATATATGGTTCATCTACTAACGTAACATGTGTGCATATATCCCAAACTCTTTGATAATTTTTTTTACCTATCCATTTGTCTTGTTGTTCCATAATATTTTTCTTTCTTCGTTCATTATGTGTTTTTCATAAGCCCAAACACTTATATACTAAATGTAATAAATTATATACCAGTATATTTCCTTTATTCATAATCTTATTGTAATTTTTGCTTTCCATTTGTCTATTCATTTTTAATGTTATTCACTTAATGTATATTTTGGTATGTAAAACTACTTTGACATTTTACGTTGCTTCTAAGTTGCTATAACTTAATTAGTGATTACATGAAATATTAAGATTGTTTTTATTGTTTTCTTTTCACTTCAAGTATGGTACTTATAGCATATATATATATATACAAGGCTTGTATTTTTATTATTATGTTTATATAGTATGGTACTTAAATACGTTATTCAATTTTTGGTAAGATTTTGATTTTATCAACATTTGTTAAAATAAAGAACAAGTTGCCTCCACCATTACACTACAACAAAATTAATGTATTGTAGTTGGAGGTTTACTTATATATTGGCCCCTCTAAATTTAGAAGTCTTGTATATGGTCTCACTCTACATATAGTCTTGGGCAAGTTTATGAGCATTGTTGTGTAAATAATATTGGTGTAAATTTTTAATATTTTACTAAATTTATACTAAACTGTTAACTCATGCAAAGGGAAAACATACCCACCAAAACTATATCAATTTAGAATAAGATACAAGGAAAAAACCGAACCAAAAAGGAGAAAGAAATTTATGGTAAACATGAATTACGGTTAGGGTTTTGGGGTTTGGTTTGTGTACGAATAATTTTGGTAATGTGTTAGGGTTTTAGTTGGGGTTTAATGGTGTGGTTGAGGGCCTTGGTTAATGAATAAAAATGTGGTTTGATAATGGTGTTAATGGACGTTGGATAGGATAGAGTTAGGGTTTCAAAAGTAGAAGATGAATATTTTTTTTTAATATATAATTTTTATAGCATGTATACGGATGAATGTATGCAATGGATGATGGTGGATTTGAAGGATATAACTCTATATTAGCACACAAAGGAAAGATATAAATGTTTTTTAAATTTGTCATTCATATAAAATCAACAAAAGTAAAGATGAACTCATACTTAATTCAATTTGATGATTCAACTTTCAATTCTCATTAAACCACGCCAAAACCAATATGATTACAACTGGAATTTTTAGGTAGAGTAAAGGAGGGTAATTGGGGGTTGGTATAGGGTATTTATAGGCTAAGGGAGGAACAAGAAGATAAAGGGGGAAGAGGACAAGGGGGCAGGCATGGCAGGGACCCGCTGACTGACGGTGGCAAGCCAGTACAAGTCTATGAAAGGTAGGGGTAAACATGGTAGGGGAGAAGAAAAGGAAAGGAAGGGGGCATGCGAGGGAGGCAGGTGACCTCCCTCTAGCTCTAAATTGGAAGGAAAAAGGTAGGGGAGAGAGAAAGAACGAGCAAGTCAGCAGTACAACGGCAAGAGGGAGGACTGTGGCAAGTTGCACAAGGCGAGGGTGAAGAGAAGGGAGGAGGAAGAATAAGGGGGTTGGGTCGTCCGGTCGAGTGAAAGAAAAGAAAGAAAAAGAAGAAGACCAAGCGAGCGAGGGAGAAAAAGAAAAAAAAAAAGAAGAGCGGGTTGCGCCGCATGGGGAGAGAAGAGAGGGAGGGGGAGTTGGGCCAACGGCTAGGCCTAACCCTAGAGGAAGAGGAGAAAAAGAAAAAGGAGAAAGGGGAAAAAGAAGGAAGAAAAAGGACAAAGGAAGGAAAAGGGAAAAGGAAAAATAGGTTACTTGGGGTGTTTAGAATATTTTGGTATTTTTAAATATTTAAAAATAATAAAATTTAGTAAAATGATAATTAAATTCCTTTTTATATTAATTTAGAATATTTTGGGTAAATCTTTCTAAATTCTAAATTAATTAGGTAATTACCCTAAACTTCCCTAATTAAAATCTTTATTATTTTCCTCTTTTTTTGTCTTAATTACTCCCATTATTTTACTAAAATAATATATTTAATTAATTTTACTAATAAATTCCTGTTTCATTATAATTTCATTATAAATCCCTATTACAATAAGGTTCTAACAAAAGTACCCATTTTAGCTTATTAAACTAGGTTAAGATTCTAATAAAACTATATGTTTTAGCTTATGCAACTATCAGTTCGACTAATAAAAGTATTTTCAGTTTCTAATGGAGCTACTCTAAGTTTCTAATGACACTACTCATTTCATCTTATGAAACTAGTCATTCTAACTTATGAATTTACTCTAAATTTCTAATGAAACTACTTGTCTCAGCTTATTAAACTACTTAACTTTATTAAAGAAAATAGAAGTTTTAGTTTATGAACCTAGTATAATGGTGTAATACGCTAAACCTTTATTTTAGGATAAAAGAATAAAATAAGGAAGTATTTAATAAGATTTAATTATATGTATCCTTTTTAATAAAATAATAAAAAATAATAATTATTATGGCAATAAAAAAAGAACAATGATGCAGGGACATAGTTAGTGGAGACTAATTTAATTAACTAACCTAAGATAAATTATAAATAATTTATAATAATTTATAAAATAATAAAAAATTATTATTGCTATTATTATTATCTCTAAAACTCCCAAAAAACCCAAAACACCTTACCACCCTCTTTTTCCTTTTTTTGTTCTTTTCTCCTTTTCTTTCCCTTTTTTTCTTTCTTTTCTTTCTTCCTTTTCTTCATTTTTTTTCTTTTCTTATCCTTCGGCCGACTAGGCTGCGCGCAGTGGCAGCCCAACCTTTCTTCCCCGTCCCCTTCTTTTCTTTCCTTTCTTTCTCCCCCCTCGGAATGACCCAACCCACCTGCATGAACCCCCTCTTTTCCCTTTCTATCCTTCTCTTTTTTCATCCTTTCCTTTTCTGGCCCCATCTCCTTCCTCCTGCCTAAGCAGCAACAACACGCCTCTACAACTTTTTAGCCTCCCCCTCCCCTCTTTTCCTCCTCCTTTCCTCTTTTGACCATATAAGGAGTGCAACAAGCATGTGATGATGCCAATTTGCAAGCACACAGATTCGTTGTAGCACTTTAAGGTCATATCCCACAAGGACTTCACAATTGAATACCAAACTTCATCATTTTGGCTATCTAGATCATTATGGAGTGAAAATATATAGGTAGATAATGAAAATAAATATAAAGACTTACTAAATATAGATTCTAAAATGATAAATAATAAGTCTAATAGGGAACTTTGGCCTCTAAATTGGTATTCGATAATAAAATAACGCTATATTCTAGTTTAGTTCAATAGCTGTGAATGATCGGTCTAAATATATTTATTAGCCTCTTTCAAGGTCTAAAAACATATTTCGTCTAATTTTCTAACTACTTTCATAACTAACTAATTAAATTAGGAGGAGAATTACTGACTGCCGGTGCTCTCTCCTCTCTCCTAGGGTTGAGTGAGTATTGGTTATGGCGAAGAAGAAAAGATCTTTGCCTGGATCTCTGGTGCAGGGAAAACCGAAGGCTAAAGATGATGGTCTACAAGAATCGACTAAGGATGGAATCAAAACAATTGCACGTGACCTTGAGACAAATGACTATTTGCATGTAGAGAATGTTAAACAAACCCTACCAGAGGAAGGAAATTTAATCGACGTCCTTTTGACTACTGATCGAGTGGATATGGCGATTGAACTAAACTTTAATATCTCATCTACCCCAACAAGGAATCATATAGGGGTTTTTTCTGGATCTGAGGGAGGCCATGCAAGGGGGTTTTTCTGGATATGATGGAGGCCCATCGAAATCCGTTGCTAAGGAATCTGTATGGGATAGATTGCAGCCTACATCTCCCCCAAATTCAACCTGGAGGGATGTGGTTATGAGAAATAGAATTCCTAGCCATGGACAAACCTTGACTTTTCAGAATCCTTCTTATGATAATGGCAATGTTGTGGTTAAACTTGACAAAGAGGATGTAGATTCTGAAGCACTCCAATGGGCTAATATGTTGATAGGGTTTGTTTATGGACATGCTCCTTCTTATAACCAGATGAGTACTTTTGTTAAGAGACAATGGTCGGCCATTCAATCTCCTCAGATCATCTTGCACACATCTGGTTTTTATCTGTTCAAATTTGTATCTCGAGAGGATGCTGCATGGGTTCTTAGCCAGCATTGGATGTTTTTCAACCGACCTTTCGTATTGAAAAGATGGCATAGGCGTTTGAAGTTTAATCCTGATGAGATGCAGGTCTTACCCCTTATGGATTAGATTGCCAAACCTTCCTCTGGAATATTGGTCTTCAAAATCCCTCAGCAGAATAGCTAGTGTAGTTGGTAAACCAGTGTGCACTAATTCTATTATTGCTTCCAGGGATAGAGCCTCCTATCATAGAGTTTTGGTTGAGGTTGATGTGAAAAAACCTCTGTTGGAGTCCTTTTTGATCTTAGATCCTGAGGGGATGGAGGTGGAGCAGAAAGTGGAATATGATTGGAAACCTTTATATTGTCCATTATGTGATTGATTTGGGCATGACCAGAGGAAGTATAAGGCAACACAACAGGATAATATTAATGGCCAAGAAAAAGGAGGGGAATGGAGAATGGTTAGGGATCTCAGAAAGGGAAAGGCTCCTATAGATGTTGATCATAACCAACTAGACTCTGTACAGAATAATCCTATGCAACCTATGGTGGAGGATTTCATTTTTGATGGTAATGATGTTGTGTCAGGTGGTAACCTTCATGCAGGTGCTGTTGCTCATCCTGGGTCTGCATTAGGGCAGGTGACCATGCTGACTGCTCCTAGTCCTCCTATTCTTGGTTATACCTCTATTGCTGGGGGAAAAAGATTGCTTTGGCTGAATCAAGGGTGGCTAAGGCTGTTTAGAGATCCGCTCATGTTTCTGAACCAAGATTAACCAGACTTAGGGCCACCAGGGCTGGATATCAGGGGTCTACTTGTAGTGAGCATGAATCAGAGGTGGCTAGAGATGTCGGAATCTAGGGGGACAGGTTTCTTTTCTGGATCCTGTTGATAATGCTTAGTGTTTGGAATGCAAGGGGACTGAATAAGACTTCCAAGCATAAGGAAGTCAAGAGATTTTTTGCTAGACACAAATTAGATTTATTTAGTTTATTGGAAACCAGGGTTAAAGAACCTAATTTTGCTGCTGTGTTTAATAAAATTCAACAGGGTTCGTCTGCCATTAATAACTATTCTCACTACCCAAAATGGTAGAATTTAGGTCTTTTGGAATCCAAAGGTACGGCTGATGGGATCTTATTTTGTTAGTGATCAAGCAATTTTATGTCATGTAACTAACTTGCACACAAATGTTAGTTTCCTTGTGGCTTTTGTTTATTCTTATAACAGTGGTGTTGCAAGAAAGGCTATGTGGAATTGGTTGAACACATATTCTCCAGGAAATTCTCCATAGATTGTGGTAGGGGATTTCAATGTGGTGTTGCATGATTCTGATAAATTCCAAGGGAGGCTTCCAAATGTCTCTGATGTCCAGGATTTCAGAGACTGCTGTTAGGAGTTGAGACTGTGTGATCTTCAAAGTCAGGGCTGCCATTTTACTTGGTCTAGCCATATAGAAGGAGAGGAGGAGGTTTGTTGCAAGCTGAATAGGGCTCTTCTGAACTTACATTGGTTGGATGCTTATTCACAGTCTTTGGCAGAGTTTTTAAGCCCTTTAATCTCTAATCATTGTCTTATGGTTATCCATCTTAATATTTCTTATCTGTCAGGCCCTAACCCTTTCAAATTCTTTCAGTTTTGGACTGAATCTGAGGAGTTCATTCCTATTGTTTAGAGAATATGGAGAATTAAGATGGGAGGGAACTTTCTACTCAAAGTTTCCAGGAGGTTAGGCCTTCTAAAGCAGGAATTCAAGACTTTTAACAGAGATAATTATGGATCTATCACTCACAAAGTTTAGACTGCTAGGGAGGAGGTGGCTGCTTTACAACATGTTTGTTATTCCAACCTTGGCAATGCTGAACAGAGAAAATTACTTCAGGTGAAAGAGCAACACTTCCATCATTTGCTTCATTGTGAAGAACTTTTCTACAAGCAAAAAGCAACCAATCACTGGCTCAAGTGTGGGGATTAAAATCACAAATACTTTTATGCTAAGGTAAAGGAGAGGCATCAAAGAAAAGCAGTGTTTTGCTCTTAGATTTTGAAGATAATGAAGTAAGAGGTGCTAGCCACATTCATGCTGCTTTCATCACCTATTATCAGCAGCTTTGGGGATCAGGTCCATGTATGGAGGGGGAACTAGACCCTACAGTTTTGAACTCTAGTGTGGATTAGGCTCATCATGCTGGGCTTTCTACACCTATTACAGTAGAGGAAGTTAAAGAGGCTATCTTCTCAATGGGGGATACTAAAGCTTCTAGAGTGGATGGATTTTCTACAGGGTTTTTCAAGGCTAGCTGGCCTATTATTGCAGAAGAGGTATAGTGGGCTATTCGAGAGTTTTTTGCATCTAGTTTTTTGTCTAAAAAGCTAAACATTATTGCTTTAACTCTTATCCCCGAGTAGCCAAATGCAAATAGAGTTACCGATTTTAGACCCATAGCTTGCTGCAATGTGTTGTATAAAATTATTTCAAAAATTTTTATTTAGAGATTGAAGAATATCATGCCTAACATTATTGACCATTCTCAGAATGCTTTCATTAAGGGGAGAAACATTGGAGAAAATATTCTTTTGGCCCATGAATTAGTTAGGAAGTACTCTCATAAGGGCATCTCACCCAGATGTATGCTGAAGATTGATCTTAAGAAGGCATATGACATGGTAAATTGGGATTTTTTGTAGCAACTCCTCATCTTGTATGGTTTCCCTATCCACTTTGTCAAATTGATTATGATCCGTGTGACCACTATATCATATTCTGTTACATACAACAGTGTTCTTGCTGCTCCTTTCCCTGGAAAAAGAGGCTTAAGGCAAGGAGATCCTCTATCTCCTTATCTTTTTGTGTTGGTGATGGATTATTTTAGTAGGTATTTGAAGAAGTTATGGGTTGATCCAAGGTTTAATGCTCATCCTAGATGTAAAGGGTTGCAACTCATAAACTTAAATTTTGCTGATGATTTATTGTTGTTCTATAAGGGTAATCTACAGAGTGTGCAATGTCTTAAAGAGGTTTTGGATCATTTTTCTACAACTTCAGGGCTTGCAGTTAATCCCCATATGTGTTATGTGTTTTTTGGGGGTGTTGATGTTCAAACTCAAGCTGCTATCCTGGATTTCCTCAGGTTTCCTATAGGGAGATTTCCTATCACTTACCGGGGCCTGCCTTTGACATATGCTCGTTTATCTGTATCACATCTGCAACCTTTATTTGATAAGATCACTACAAGATTGAGACATTGGAGCACTTTATTTCTGTCCTATGCTGGGAGGTTACAACTTATTAAATATGTGCTATTTAGTATCCATCTTTATCTCAGTCAAATTATTTTGCTACCTAGGAAAGTTTTACACTGTTTTATCAGCATGTGTAGGAACTTCCTATGGTCTGGAAAGCTGCATGTAAAGAAGACTTCCCTAGTTGCTTGGGATAAAATTTGCTCCCCAATCAATGAGGGTGGTCTTGGCTTGCTCAATCTTGAGATTTGGAATTGTTGTGCTTTGGGGAAGCTTCTTTGCAGCAAAAAAGGATACTCTATGGGTCAAATGGGTGCATTCAGTTTATATTAAGCAGGGATCTGTGTGGGATTTCATTCCTACCTCTTACACTTCCTGGATATTTCTCAAGATTTTGCATATCAGAAGTGTACTCCAGGATTATATTCTGAGTTATGAGACAAGGCATTCTGCTTATAGTATCAAAGCAGCCTATCATTCCATTAGAACAACCCAAGATAAGCAGTCATGGGCAAAGTTGCTATGGAGGTCTGTATCAACACCTAGATTAAATTTTATAGCTTGGCTTGCATGCAGAAACAGATTGTTAACTAAAGCAAGGCTGAGGGAGATAGGACTGGAAGTGGATCAAGTCTGTGTTTTTTGTCACCAGCAGAGTGAGACCAGAGATCATTTGTTTCTGTTTTATCCTAATACCTCCATTATTTGGAGGAATATTAGGAAGAGTGCTGGCAGAAGTGACCCCATTCTGGGATGGGAACAGGAGGTAAAGGCCTTCACTACAAGATCTCGACAAGCAACAAAGAAGAAACACATTTTAGGAGCTTTATTTGTCTCTTACATTGCAACTATTTGGCATGAAAGGAATCTTAGAGTATTTTAGCATAGTACTAGATAGAATTGTGTGCTTTTGAGGATCATTATTATGAATGTATCTAGAAGGCTAGCGAATCATACTTTTTATGCTAATTATGCTAGATGGTTAGGGTTTCTTGATGGTATTGAATGTACTGCTACTTTGTAATCTCTATTTTGATAGTAATAAATTTCTACCTATCGAAAAAAAAACTAATTAAATTAAACCCATTAAGTGACACTGATTCTATAGTCCCTGAGAACCAAACGTCTACTTTCGTGATCATTTGAATTCTCATCCATATGTTAATTTCTGATAATAGTTTCAACCTTTTATTTGTAAGCAATATCTAAATAGGTCACATTCTGTCAAATCCAACTTAAAATGATCAACCCTAACATATGAAACAACACATACGAACTAATGATGAGTTCATATTTTGACACATTTTATACCCTTGTAATCTTAGTTTTTGGTAGTTTATTTAACTAATATAGGGGAATAATTGTTGTTTTATGCTTAAGTAGTAAAATTTGCATAAATTTTATTATTTGAGCTAAAATGATATATATCAAGTAAATTTAGAATAAAATATTATTTATTAATATTTATTGAATTTTATTTTGCAGGTATTATTTTTTTAAATAAAAGAAAAAAAAAAAGAGATTTGGACCTTTGGACCAACGGCCGAAAGCCGAAGGCCCAAAGGCCTGGAACAATGAAAACCAAACGAGGCACTGCACACACGGGAAAAGAAAGAAAAGTCAGCCGCAAGGGCTGACGTGGAGGCACAAACAAAAATTATAAAAGGCAGTGTGCGGCATTAATTGAAGACGATATAGCAGTGTGGGGCGGTGGAGCCGAGAGAAGGCAGAGCCTTCTCAGGCTCGGACGTGAGACACAGGAGAAGGGACGCAGAAGGAGAGCCTTCCGAGGCTCTGTGGAACGAGAGGCTCGACAGAGCCTTCGGCCGCAGAAAGTAGGAGGACGGCGCACGGAAAAGGACGGCACGGACTTTGAGAGCCGCGCGTCACGAGCACAGTCAGCCATCAGTCAGCTAACCGAGAAAAGAAAAAGGAAAAGAAGCAAGGCACGGAAATTCAAGCAACGAAAGGAAGAAAAATAGGAAGAAATTAATACCGGTAGAATTTATTTCAGATAAAATTAATTTTTATTTGAATAAATTCTTGATCTTTAATTCAAAATTAATTCCGGTTATTTATTTCTCTTATTTTTAATTTATATTTTAGATATATATTTCTGTGTAATTAATTTTTTAATTATGGTTGGCTGATTATTTATTGTTAGGGAATAATTTGAAACCCTAGATTATGATTTGAATTATAATTTTATTTTCTTTGTTTCGTGAGATTGTTTCTTGACTCTATATTAATTGCTATCGTTTATATGTGTGATTCTGTCCAGTATAGTTTATTTGGTGCATGCCTTGTTCTGGTACCTCATAAGTGACAGTATGCAGGATTAATTGCTTGCTAGGTGGCCATCTAAATATACTAGAATTTATATGTATAAATTGCAGCTAGGTTAGATAGCAATTCACCTAATCGTTTTGTGATTCTAACCGAAGTGGTAAAACGTTTCGATACGTGTGGGTCAAGGATAGGAAATACAGCTAGACATGCTTTTTGTACTAGTCTGGGTACTTAGATTGACACCCTTCCACTTACACTTAATGCATTAAATCTAGTTAAATATAGGAGCCGCTTGTTGCTGCTATACTGCTAGTATTTAATAGGGTTAATATTGGCGCTTTGTCGTATTAATTTAATTAAGGGAAGTAATATAAGGTGTATAGACCTGCTTTTGGTGTGCAACTTGGTCGATCTCTTTCTCACGATTAAAAGATGACTTAGAAATAAATATTATATTTTCAACCTAATCTAGTGGTGGATTTTTATTTTCCTAACATATTTCTCCTATCTGCTAGTTTCCCATTATTTTCCATTATTTTCATTATTAGTTTATTTTATTTTATTTACTCATTTTATTATTGATAAACCCCCATTAGTATTTTCTTATTTATTTATTTTAGGTTATTTAGTGTTTTTATTTTATTTACAGTTTAGGCTAGTTAGATAGAGGTGAGCCCTCTCAATCCCCGGTTTAGAACGATACCCTTATTTACCAGTGCTACATTTGACAACAAGAGGGTTTAAATTGCGTGCCGGCTACGGTCGCACCAACTAACCATACATTATATACTTAATTCATCATATTAATACCAAAATGGACATCCTTTTAACTTATTTTGACCTCTTTTCAGCTCTTTGACTTCCTTGACTCCTCCATAAACATGTGGAGTTGATTTATCTTCCTTCAATGCCTTTCATACTCGGTTTTATGCTTCGAATACATGCACCACTTCCTTTGATTTGTACGTTCTTGTGCAAATCCATAAAAAATAAATACCAAGAGAGCAGTAGCGTGAATAATGGATTTGAACCGTGATAAAATTCATATTTCAGACCAAATAAAGTCTTAAAATGAAGGCAAAGCAAGGTACAAATATAGAAAATATTCAATTAATGAACTATGTTATGCTTGTCCTTAAGCAACCACACACATAATAGATAGAAAGCGAAGAAAGAAGAAGGGGATCAAAGCCTCAAATGATAGGACAAACTACACGAACAAGACATACAATTGCAAGATTGACCTATACTATGAGCATTAATAGTTGGAAAAAGAAAATAAAGTTGTGAATACCCTTTAATCCTCACTCTCAAATCAGTGCTATCATGACACTCTAATATGGTTTAGGATTGTGCAGATGCTCATCCTTACGAGACAAAGATTAAATAAGGTCATAGACTTCCTCTCTTCAAAAAAATGTAAATGCTTTACACTTTTGTGTTTTAGAGGTATAATTGTTTCACTCAAAATTCTCTAAGCTAATAATGATCGACCATATGCTTGTATACATTCTCATTCTCCACCATACGAAGACATTATATAATATAAAAATCATGAGGTCATATTAAGGTTGTAATGGCGTCAAGGTTAAGGGTAGGATAATTCTCAGACTGTAGCTAATGGAGCAAAAGCTAGAAAAGTGGCAAATACAAGTATATATATATCAAAATTTGAGATCAATAATGCGCTACTCACTCCCCAAATAACAACCAAACTTCTTTACTAACAACCCTTTTCTACCCATTAAAGATCAGATTCTTAACTCCCCACATCACAACTCTAATAATTTTATTATTCTCTTTTTTTTTTCTTTTCTTTTTTACTTTTGAAAGAAAATAATAAAGCTAAATTTAGATCATTTTCTCAACACAAGCTCTACCAAACACTTTTTTTTATCACATCCCATGCTTATTTCTTGACATACCTACACTAAATATGTTAAAGAGTTATTGCTCCCTAGTTTTGGACAAGGGTAAGGTAATAGCTCAAAATTATGGCTACCAAGTAGGTTTTTGATCAAATGAATAAGTCTCAGGCTCAAAGGGGTTTTAACAAGGGGAAATGAATGTTGTTTGGTAGGGTATTTGGTTGATGTAGCTTTCAAAAAGAAAGCATGTGCCTCAATCATATTAATACATGCATAAGTCATATGTGGTCTTGAAGAGAACTCATGCAAGTTCTAGTTTCATATCTTTGAGGAGAAAACACACAGTTAAAAAATAGTAAGATTGTATAAAAGATGGACAGTCTATAAGACTCAAGGTCTCACTGCTTCTTTTACTGCTAACCCTATTTCCTATGTCTTGGCCTAGATGGGCAAATCCATGAAGACAAACCACTAGAGTGTTAAAATAATAAGTGGGTTGAGAGTCCATCAATTAGATAGTTCATGATTAAAACTATTTCAAAGCTTTTTTGTTATACTTGCTCGCAACCTATGGGTCTCACTAGTGTATAATCAAGCTATGTAGAGAATTCTATCATATTGTCATCCAAGGCCTATCATTTTCCAAATTCTCTTTTTCTTTTTTTTTGGCAAGATAAAAAAAACACCAAATATGTTAGAGGAAAAAAATAAAGAAATAAATGAAAACAAAAGCTTCAAAAAGGAGAATCACTCCACGGAAAAAAAAACACACACACTATAATACGTAAAATAAACACAATAACAACACATTGAAAACAAAAGGAAGAAAGAAATAAATAAAGAAAAAGCACACTAAAAGAAAAAGGAAAAAAAGAAAATTAGCTGAAATGGAAAAAGGAAAACATACCTCAAAATTCCCCATGTTTAAAGAACACATTGTCCTCAATGTGGGATTGGTGAACAATTGGGGGTATGATGAAGTGTACTCACTAGGGTGGGTGGTGGTGGGTAACCGTGCTCAAGATGTCATTGATACATTTGGTGTATCATGGTGTTCATTTGGTCAATAGGATTACAACATCCCAGAGACTTGCAATTTAGGCTTCAAGCATATCGAATTGGGCATTGATACACTGGAATTGGGCATCCTAAGAGGTGCTGAAAAAAGAAGGGCCTACACCCGCACTAAAGGACAGAGGCACTGGAAGAGGAAGTAATGATAGATCGAGTGTCTCATCAAGAATGTCTAGATGCTCTTCTAGAGAGGGGGGATAGGTTAACCAGGGTGAGGCGTAGTGGGCGAAGGTAACCCGTTGGTGCTTCCGTTACAAATGAGAGTGGTGAAAGGTTTTATTGGGTAACTAATACCACACTTCCTAATTATAGAACAAGCAAAATTGAAGCCTATCTTGCATAATTATTTTCATGTTAGTGCAAGTTGCCAACCCTAAATATGTCATTTTAAGGTCAATGGGGATACGTTCTACATTGTATCCAAGCCGAATGGCAATATATGTGATGATGCCTCATGCAACAATATCACCATTAAGGTTAGTACTAACATTACTTAGGTGATCTACTAGATAATACCCTCAATCAAGGGCATTGTCTTAGAGCATACACCGTAAAGAGAATAGCTCTGGTTTTTGCACATTCCCTTTGCTTTTCCCCCCTACTAAAAAGCATCCCTGCCAATGACCTTTGGACATATCTCAAGGACGGGTTATAGATCAATGAGGCATAAGCTTGGTGTTCTCTATAAGGCTTAGGAGCACATCCCCTCCTTAGCATGGAGATTTGAGTCCAGAATTCTTGAGGATCCCACAATTGGGACTCCTTAGTAAGTCTCCGACCAATAGTAGGAAAGTGAAAAAAAAAGCAGTGAATCTTGATAATGACATTTTTCGAGACTCATTGAAAAGTCTAAAAGAAATGGATTATCCAATCCAGTCAAAATGAAACAAGATAAGAAACTCAAGTGTGAGTCCTTTGCTCAAGTGATTTGCATGCATAAAGAAACAGGCTAAACCGCCTTTATCTAGCAAATACTCAACATCTTCTTTCATCCCTAGTTTCTCAAGGCATGTCCAGTCGATGTATCAAGTGGGTGTAATGTTTTGATAAATGATCTCATCGTAGAGTTCTTTATCATCCGCATCGACGAACACAATTCCAAAGGGATTAGAAGGTTGAGTATTTGGGGATTTACCTTTGCCTCTAGCTTGGTGCAGTTGTGGTATTGAGGATTCACCTTCGTGTTCCATTTGACTCATCTTTGTGCGCTTCTTTGGTACCATTTTTGCCTTTTAAATGCAAAAATAAGATAGAAATATGGCAAGAAATCATTTGCAAAGTGGAATTTTTGCAATATTGTTAATGTTGTCTAAACAAAATGCATTCCACAGATGAAATTGTGAAGCAATTTCAATAGACATCAATCATTGTGCAACAACCATATGAATTGGAAAACATGAATTGCAATTATAACATGAAGAGGAATGGCAAGTAGTGGAGAAATAGAAAGAAAAATCAAACAGTAAGGAACTGCCTATGCATCCTTTTGCTTAGCCTATGCAAGTATATGTATTGGGTGAAAGAAAGTGGTGGTGCTAGTGGCGCGGAGGAGTGCAAGTGGTGGTGGTTTCAATTAGATCTAGAAGTTAGGGTGGTTAGGGTGAGTTGTGTTGGAGGTAGGATGAGAGAAGAAGAAAATCAATAGATGGTGGTGTAGGTGGTGTGCATGGGCAAACGATGGTCCAGGTCGTGCACGGGAAAACGATGGTGTAATGGTGCAATGGGGTATGTAGTGGTGCAATTGGTGGTGGAGTGATGTAATGGGTCATGCAAAGTGAAAACAGTGGAGTGGTGCAGTGTGCAAGGTGCTAATGATGCGGAGGAGTGCAAGTGTGTAATGATTCGTGAAGTGGTGCAACTGGTGGTGGAGTGGTGCAATGGGGGTGTGCATTTGGGCGGCGTGAGGGAGTGTAAGAGGTGGTGTTGTAGTCTATATTTTGAATGAAAGACAAAGAAGGGTGAGAAAATGGGAGTCACGGAGTGCGGTGTGGTATTTGTGGAGAAAAGTGAGGTACATGGTCGTGCAGGAGTTGCACAACTAGGCTGTGTAGGATTTTTGCTTGTGCTGAAGAGAGGAAGTTGGGGGCATGGGTGTGCTAGATTAGCACGGGTAGGCTGTGCGTAAAAATTGGTCTCAAATTTGAATTGCTTCATTCTGTATGGCTGTGCATATCTAGAATGATCGAGTCATGCAGCTTCCATTGTCTCGACCTATGCTTCAAATTTTAGCCTAAAAATCACTAGGGTTTTGCATGGCCTACTGCAGGCAATGCCAAGGCCGTGCATGCCTCTTTTCCTCATGATATTAATTCCTCTTTCTCAATCTATTCCTCTTCATCTTATATTATCCATTGAATAGCTTATACACTGTAATGAGGCTTGCCAAAATGTTGCGAAAAAAGGTTAAAAAAAGATAAATAACGATAAAAAAAACAGATGGGTTTCCTCCCATAGAGTTCTTATTTAGGGTCTTTAGCTCGACCATAATATATTCAATTTGATGACGGGTCAAGAAGGGTGAAGGTGCCTAAATTCTCAATCGGAGATCCCGCAATATATGGTTTCAATCTCTACGCATTCACCTTGAAGGTTCCCATGGATTCACTTCATATTTTGATTGCTCCAAATGGATACACCTTGCGCACTTGAAATGGTCTTAACCATCTAGAGCATAGCTTACCTGGAAAGAGATTTAGACGGGAGTTGAATAGGAGTATTAGGTCTCCTTTTCTAAACTCTTTACAGAGAATGTGTTTATCATTCCGTCTCTTTGTTATCTCTTTGTATATCTTGGCATGTTCATAAGCATCTAACCGCAACTCATCAAGTTCATTAAGTTGAAGTTTTCTCTGTTCTCTTGCTTCCTTCAAATCTAAGTGAACACTCCTAATAGCCCAATGTAACTTGTGTTCCACCTCAACCGTTAGATGACATGACTTTCCATAAACCAATCAGAACGATTTTGTGTCTATAGGAGTCTTTTAAGCTGTCCAATAAGCCCAAAGAACATTATCTAGCTTTAAAGACCAATCTTTTCTCGATATAGACACCGTGTTTTCCAGAACCCCCTTTATCTCCCTATCTGTGATCTCCACTTGTCTACTCGTTTGAGGGTGATATGATGTAGCCATTTTGGGAGCCACACCATATTTCCTCAAGAGTGTGCTTAGAACCTCGTTTGCAAAATGAGATCCTCCATCACTAATCATAGCTCTCAGAATGTCAAATCAAGGAAATATAACCTTTTGAAATAGCTTGATTACCACCTTCACATCGGAGATGCCAACTCTTCTGCCCATTTTAAGACGTAATCCACCGCTACTAAAATGTACTTGTTATTGTGCGATGATGGAAAGGGTCCCATAAAATCAATCCCCCACACTTCAAATAATTAGACTTTGAAGATGTTGTTCAATGGAATCTTATTCCTCCTTGATATGTTTCTGGTTCTTTGACAACGATCACATCCAAGCACATAACTTCTCACATCCTTGAATAGCATACGACAATAAAATCCCAATTGAAAGTGCCGATATGACCCCCATACAAAGATGAATGACATTGGGATATGACATCTAGTACTTCATCCTTGGGTAAGCACCTCCTAAATTTTTTATCTACGCATCATTTGTAAAGGCAGGTATCGTCCCAATTGTAGTGTTTGACATCTGAAAGGAATTCTCTTGCATTGTTGGTAAGATAGATTTTTTAGTAGTACCCCGCAAGCGATGTAATTCAGAAAATCTACGAACTAAGAAACTTGGAGGCTCTCAACAACAAATAGATTGTCATCAGATATTGAATCATCAAACGGGCTCTCATCTCCTTCTTTTTCGTTCATCTCTTGCCTAAGTCTACAAAGGTGATCTTCTACCACATTTTCAGCACCCTTCTTATCCTTTATCGCCAAATCAAACTTTTGAATAAAAGGATCCATCTAATCAACTGCGGTTTCGCATCTTTCTTGACCAAGAGATGCCTAAGAGTTGCATGGTCAGTGAACACAATAACCTTTTATCCAACAAGATAAGACCAGAATTTATCCAAGGAAAACACCACAGCTAGGAGCTCCTTCCTAGTTGTGGCATAGTATATGGCATATACCTTCCCTTCTTTTCTCTACCCAAGTAAAACCCCAACAACATAATCACTGGCATCACACATCACCTCAAAAGGAAGGCTCTAATCAGGGGGTCTCATTATTGGGATAATTGTCAAAGCTTCCTTAAACCTACTAAAAGCATCTAAACAAGACTAATCAAATGCAAAAAAGAACATCTTTGAAGAGTAAATGGGTCAAGGGTTTAGCAATTTTGGAGAAATCTTTGATGAAACGCCTATAGAATCTAGCATGACCTAAGAAACTCCTAACTCCTTTGACATTGGTTGGGAGTGGCATTTTAGCAACGATATAAATCTTGGCCCTATCAACTTAAATTCCATATTTAGAGATTAAGTGACCTAAAATAATTTCTTATTATACCATAAAATCGCATTTCTCCCAATTAAGTACAAGGTTCACTTCTTTACATCTCTTCAACACTTTAGCTAGATTATCTAGACAATCATCAAAAGAATTTCTATAGATGGAAAATTCATCCATAAATACCTCCATGATATTTTCAATAAAATTAGAGAATATGGACATCATGCATCATTGGAAAATGGTTAGAGCATTACACAAGCCAAATGACATCCTTTTATAAGCAAATATGTCGTATGGACATGTAAATGTCATTTTCTCTTGATCATTAGGGTGAATAGGGATTTGAAAGAATCCCAAATACCCATCTAGATAACAAAAATGAGTGTTTAGCCAACCTCTCCAACATTTGATCAATAAATAGAAGGGGGAAGTGATTCTTTCAGGTGGCTTTATTTAACTTCCTATAATAAATGCACATACACCATTCGATGACCGTTTTTTGTTAGAATAAATTAATTTTGCTCATTTTGTATAACAATCATGTCTCCCTTCTTAGGTACCACTTGCACTGGGCTTACCCACTCGCTATCAGAGATAAGGTAGATGATCCCCACATCAAGTAACTTAAGTACCTCCTTTTTAACAACCTTTTTTATGTTTGGGTTCAATCTCCTTTGATGTTCAATAGAAGATTTATGCCCTTCTTCTAACAAGATTCAATGTATGCAAATTGAGAGATTAATTCCTTTTATGTCATCCATGGAATAACCTATGGCATCCTTATGCAACCTAAGGACTTTAAGTAATTTTTCAACTTCCCCATGACTCAAGTTAGCATTCACAATAATAGGGTATTCACCATTGGATTCTAAGAACTCATACCTGAGTGAGGAAGTGGGTGGTTTTATTTCTACCTTAGGTGTAGCCATCAATTCAGGTTCTTTTGCATAGATAAGGCCTTCCTCAAGCATAGTAGCATAAGTAGGTAGCTCCTCATCACCATCATCAAGTAATCCATTCTTCATCAAGAATTTCTTTAGTGGATCACTTAAAATCAAGTTAGTAAAGTCCTCTCGAACTACCACGTCCTCTATATCAATCCTACAGCAAGTGTCATTAATTAATGGAAATTTTATTACAAAGGATAAATCAAAATCCATTTTCTCATACCTAATATTGAGAGAGAGATTTCTATTTTTCACATCAATTACCACTCCTGTGGTATCCAGGAAAGGTGTTCCCAATATGATAGGGATTTGAGTATCCTCTTCTATCTCAAGAATAACAAAATCAATCGGAACATAAAACTTACCAACCTGGATAGGTACATCTTCTAATATACCTACTGGATGTTTTACCGACCGATCTGCTAATTGGAGGTAAATGGTGTTGCGTTTCATATCTTCCGTCTGCAATATCTTACAAACAGAAAGATGCATTAAACTAGCACTAGCCCCAATATCACAAAGATTACAGTTAATAGACACATCACCAATAGCTAGGATCTTTAAGCTTAGGTGGAAGCTTATTTTGGATAACTTCACTACACTCCTAGGTCAAGGCTACAGTATCATATTCCTCTAACCATCTCTTATTAGAAATAAACTCCTTCATAAATTTAGCGTAGGCAGGCATTTGAGATATGGCTTCCACAAATGGGATGTTAATATGCAAAATTTTCAAAATCTCAACAAATCTCCCAAATTGTTTCTCTAACCTTGCCTTAACTTGTCATTGAGGAAAAGGTGATGGAGGGACATATTTTTCAACCTCATGGTCCTTTCCTAAGGTGGTTTCTTTCTCGATGTTCATGGGCTCACCATTCCTTTCTTTCACATCCTCGACTCTCTCATCCACATCTTCAATTTACTTCCTCAAAACAGGGCCTTCTAATTCCTTCCCACTTCTAAGTTCTATGGCATTGATGCATCTTTTGGGATTGGTCTCTGGTTGCCCCGGAAGCATTTTGGAGAGCCTAGAAGAAGATCCTGATTGTTGGGCCACTTGGATAATTTGGTTTTCCAGCATCTTATTATGGGTGGCTAAGGATTCAACTTTAGAATTTAAGTTCTTGACTAATTTCCTTAAATCCTCGGTTTGTTTGTTCTGATAGGCTATAAAGTTCTCCATCATTAACTCAAGATTGGACTTTGGAGGGTTAGGAAACGGTGGTATAAGGTTTTGAAAACCCGAAGGCTTAAAGTTTGATTAAGGAATCATATTAGGTGGTAGGTTCTTGTAGGAGAAATTTGGGTGATTTTGCCATCCCAAGTTGTAGGTAGGAGTAAACGGGTCTCTCTTTTGGTTGAAATTATTTACATAATTAACATGGTTTGCAAGGGTTGTGTCAGGGGGTGGAGGAGCCACAAATTGACATTTAAACGATGAGTGCCTTGTAATACCACAAGTCTCACAAACAGTAGAAGAGGATGTTAATGTATTAACACTTAATTTGTCAAAATTTTTAAACAATACATCAACACAAGAAGAAATATGATCAAAAGCATCAATGTCGTACCTGCTGCTCTTCTTGGTGGAAGAGCGCTCACTTGACCATTGGTAGTGGTTTTGAGCTATGTCTTCGATCAATTGCTTGGCTTCGGGTATGCTCGTGTTTATGAGAGTGCCTCACGTTGCTACATATAGGGTCAACCTTGCATTGTAAAGGGGGCCATTGTAAAAGGTGTGAACCAATAGCCATTCTTCTAACCCATGGTGTGGACACATTCGTAACATATCCTTGTAGCACTCCCATGTGTCGTAGAGAGACTCACCATCCTTCTGACTAAATCTTGTAATGAGATTCCTCAATTGAACCATCTTAGATGGGGGAAAGTACTTGTTTAGGAAAGCTCGTGAAAGTTGATCCCAATTGATGATGGGTCCAGGAGGAAGTGATTGCAACTAAGCTCTCACCTTGTCCCTCAATGAGAATGAAAATAACCATAGCTTGATCGCATAATCTGACACTCCATTCATCTTTAAAGTATCACAATACTCAAGGAAAATGAAATTGTGCAAATTCGGATCCTCTATTGGGCTACGACTAAACTTATTTTGCTGCACCATGTTGAGTAATGCAGGCTTTGATTCAAAGTTCTTAGCACCTACAATCGGCTTTCTTATACTTGATTGTGTCCCGTATGCATTCAGAGATGCAAACTCTTTGAGAGAGCAGTGTTGTTCTTCCTCTCCATTGGTTTCAGCCATGGTTTATGAAATAAATGCTTGATTTTTTCTCACGTATCCACTTCCTTAGTCCACTTAATGTCCTCTCGATCTCAGGGTCAAACTCAGTTGGAATCCCAAGTCGAAGGGATCGTTGAGTAAAAGGTACCTGAAGACACAATCAAACGAGCTATCAAACATAAAGGACGAAAGATAAAAAACAAAAAGAAATTAAATAATCTAGTCTAGTCAAATAATAAATAACTCAATATCAATTAGCCGAATTCCTTGGCAATGGCGCTAAAAACTTGATGATGCCAATCCATAAACACAGGAATTTGTTGTAGCACTTCAAGGTCATATCCCACAAAGACTTCACAATTGAATACCAAACTTCATCATTTTGGCTATCTAGATCATTATGGAGTGAAAATATGCGGGTAGATAATGAAAATAAATATAACGACTAACTGAATATAGATTCTAAAACGATAAATAATAAGCCCAAGATTGAACTTCGGTCTCTAAATTGGTATTCAACAATGAAATAACGCTATGTTGCAGTTTAGTTCAATAGTTGTGAACAATCGGTCTCAATATATTCATTAGCCTCTTTCAAGGTCTAAGAGCGTATTTAATCTAATTTGTTGACTACTTTTGTGACTAACTAATTAAATTAAACCCATTAAGTGACACCGATTCTATAGTCACTGAGAACCAAATGTCTACTTTCATGATTGTTTGAATTCTCGTCCATATGTTAATTTTTGATAATGGTTTCAACCTTTCAATTGTAAATAATATTTAAATAAGCTAGATTCTATCAAATCTGACTTAAAAAGATCAACCCTAAAATATGAAACAACACATACGAACTAAACATACAACATATACTTTAATTCATCATATTCATACCAAAATGAACCTAATTCAATCCTAGAAAAAGAATTTACTCATTCATGATTGCAAGAAAACATAAGAAATGTAAATTGCATAACAAATATGATGAAAACACAAAAATTTACAAAGAATAGAATGGATTGAATTAACTATGAAATGAAGAAGAACAGAGTTGATTATAGAGTTGATCGTACGCGAAACTTGCACTAAAGTTCAAAAATTAAACTAAGGAATTCAAGATATATTACATAAGGTTTTGATTTGGAAAAGAGAGGAAGAAAATATTCCAAAAATCTCCCTAGAAAGTCCTATAAAAATTCAGTCAAAAACTCCCTAAAAACTACCCATAACAAAGGCTACATCGTGCAATAACAATGTGGGTAACCGCGGTTGCACAACTGTGCAAGGTCTGCACAGGCTAGCCATGCAACATTTTGAGTCTCGACTTGTTGCGCATGGTGAGACTCAACTCATGCACGGTTGTGCGGCATGTTTACCTTTGAACTAGGCTGCATGGTTGTGCTAAGGCCGTGCAACACCATTTTCTTAACACTTTTGACTTCTTTCGACCTTTTTTCAGCTCTTTGACTTCCTTGACTCCTCCATAAACATGTGGGGATGATTTATCTTCCTTTAATACCTTTCATACTTGGTTTTTTGCTTCAAATGCATGCACCACTTCCTTGGATTTATGTGTTTTTGTGTAAATCCTTGAAAAATAAATACCAAGAGAGCAGCAGTGTGAACAATGGATTTGAACCACAATGAAATTCATATTTCAGACCATATAAAGTTTTAAAATGAAGGCAAAGCAAGGTAAAAATATAGAAAATATTTAATTTATCAGCACATCCCTTACATGGTCTCCCTCCCCTTTGAGCCCCTTACCCTCACTTGCTTCCCTTCCCCCTACAAACCTTCCCTACCATTGTCCCCCCTACATAGCTGTACCGACTTGCACGCCAGCCGATAGCCACCAACTCCCTCTTGTCTTCTTCCTTTCCTTGTCCACTTCCTCCCTCCCCTATGCCTATAAAAAAACTCATTCTATTCTTCCCTATCCTTTTCTTTTTGCTTGATCCACCCCTACCTCCCTTACTTCTATCACCCAATCAAATGCCACCACTATTGCCTCTAGGATGAGTCACCGTCTCCACTCCCTCCCATCCTCTTCCTTGCATCACCCTACATCCACTAATCATTTTCCCTTTCCTTCCTTCCCCTTCCTCTCCTCTCCCCACTTGTGCAAAGTGGGTAGCTCAAGCTGCCCTTTTGCACCCTGCGCTACCACCACCGTCAGTCTCACCACCTTCCTTGTTTTTGTTCCTAAATAGAAAGACCCCCTACCACACCAACACCTCCACCTCCACCTCTCCCTTTCTCCCCTCTCCTTTCTTCCCTTTCTTCCTCTCAGATGTCGCCGCCGCAAGACCACCACCATAACCATAGACCTCCTAAGCCAGAAATCTCCACCACCCAAGAAACCCTACCTTTCCTATCTTTTTCTAACCCGATAAACCTCTCCTTTACATCTCCACCACTATCACTATTGTGCCACTGCCACCATCATCACTGCCACCATCACCTGATGGTCCTTTCTAGTTACACCTTTCTCCCTCTTACATGTTTAGTGTATTTTATTTTAATAACTTATTATTGTTAACATTATTGTCATGATTATTATTATTAGTAGTGGTGGTAATAGTATTTTGGTTAAGAAAATAAGGAAAAAGGGAAAAGAGGTAGGAAGGAAGTGAAATGACCTAGTTTATGCTCTCATTATAGGTATTGAACAATCATTTCCTCGTGAGGAGGTGTATGATTCTTGCTTCAAGCCCGGAGCCCAATTAGGTAAGGATATAGTTAAGATTTGGGTTGTGTTGTGAGTCTTATTTGTGAAATGGGTGTACTTGTTTGTTGTGTGTGAATATATGTGTATTGAACTAGATGTGTGTGATGCACCTTGGCTTGTAAGGAACTAAGGTAATGGTATGCATGATTCTCATTGTTTGTTGTATGTGTGGCTAAATCCTACTAAGGGTGGACCTATGTTGTGCATGGTTGAATAATAATATATGTATACCTAGATGCCTTAGATGGGACTTGAGTGAGCAAGAGAAATTAAAGGAAATAGAGACGGTGGAGTGAGTAAAATGATATGTGGAAATGTCCTAGTTATCTCATGAAATATGGTGGAGTAAATAAAATGAGAAATAATAATATGAGGGTTAGGAGAAAAACTTGCATGAGGAGCGTGAGCCTTGCATGGGGAGGTGTACTTTGCATGGGGAAAGATTTATGTGGGGAAGTCTTATTTGGAGTTTAACGTTGAAGAGGAAAGTGTGTTTTGGGTGGTTAGTGTACTTGGGAAAGTTTTAGTACGTGGGTTGATGGGAAGGTGCATAGGGGCATAAACTAGGGTTTTGGGGGAGACACCCCTAAGGATAGGGTATGTTATGGGGAAAGGGTGAGGAAGTTGGTTGAACATCAGTATTGTGATGAGGGGTGTACACATGGAGGGTTTGAGTCAAGCCAAATGGAGGGTAGAGTTGTGTAAGAGAATGGGGTATGGAAGAAAAAGGGGAAATATTAGGGTTTTTGGGAGTGACCAGCTAGGATGTCATTATTATGTGTGTGAGTTGAGGAGTTGGGTTATGAGGTTTGGATTTGGGGTGAGCATGGTGATGGTGCTTGAAGGAGGGGAGATGTGGGTTAAATAAGGGGAGGAGAGGAAAATGCCACATAGGGAAGAGTAGCGTGTCAAGGGGAAACCCTAGTGGGAGATGGTGAGCATAGGTGGAGGAAAGGAAAGTGGGGCTTGACCCATGTATATGAGGGTTCTAGGTTTTCTATGAGGATTGATGGAAAAATGTTGGGGGCCAAGGGATAGAGTTTTCAAGACGTCTGAGTTGGTCGAGTGGTAATAAGTCGAGAGTGTTCATTGGGTTATGCATGTCTAGATGGGTGTTACTTGGCAAATAAAACACGAATAAAATACTAATCACTTACAGTAGAAGATCATTGAGTCGGGCCTCGATGTAGGATGATTACCGATCAATCGATTATAATAGTAGCCAAGTGCATCTTACCCTAAGGTTGTACATGTTTACCGGTTCACCAGTTATAATAGTGTCTAGGTGTGTTTTGTCCTGGGGTAGTAATTCCTGGTCCATCGGTTATAATAGTGGGAGTCCCAAGCTTAATAAGTTAAACCCTTATATTATAATAATCTATGGAAAAGATACTAATCACTTATAGTGGAACACTACGTGGGTTGGGACCAGATGTAAGATATTTACCAGTCCACTGATTATAATAGTGACCAGGTGAGTTTTACCCTAGGGTTACATATGGTTACCGATCCACTGGTTATAATAGTAGCCAGGTGTATTATGTTCTACGGTAGTTATTCCCGGTCCACTGGTCATAATAGTGGGGTCCCCGCACCCACGAGGATATAATTCAAGAGATGTGTAAATAAGGGACTAATGGCCTAAACTTCAATAAGGGTAAATAATCTAATAAAGCCTACTGTATGCATGATATATATATTTTGTGTTGTTATACCCTGTATTGACTATATTGTTACCTTAATCAGTACGTAGCATATTAGTTACCCTTATCATGGGTGCTGCTCATTCCCACGAGCAGTGGCCCCTCCTGAGTCTGTGTAGGTAGGCAATGAGGCTTTAGAGGACTTTACTGCTTACGATGAGCTGGTTGGGACAAAGTGATGCCTTGGTGTCCCAGGGTTGGGGTCAGAGAAAGTGTATTCCAGACTATTTTATGTTCACACTTTATATTTTTATTCCCACATAGTGGGATCCTACTTTGTATTTCATTTCTCTATTGTATTGACTTTGACTCTTATGTGTTTTAGCATTTTATATAATTCAATATTAGACTCTTTCATGTTTTAATTTTTTTCTATTACGATTCTATATCTGTGTTTATCTCTTAGCCTTATGATTAGTGTAAGGCTGGTCAAGGGCCAGACTTGTACTGATTACGACAATAGCACTCTCCTTTTTTTTGGTGTTTGATTTTTCTTAAATAAATGAAAAAAAAATTTACTGAAATTTTAGGGGTGTTATAAGTGGTTTTATGAAACTACCATAATTGTTTTTATGAAACTAGTGATTCTCAATTATCATTATAATTAGTGGTTTTCACTAGATACACCCCTATATATATTCTTATCAAATATAGATGACACTACTCGATATTACCAACTAAAGTGATATATAATTATCATCTATTCAACTTGGGAATGTCAAGGTATTATGAATTCTTTGAAATCCAACATCATAATCCACTTTATCAAATATTAGAGCATGCTTGTAATGATATGTATGTGATATAACTATTGTCAATATACTTGTAATGATTAGGATCCCTAAAGGAAAACTCACAGATATGGAAAAGATTCATCAAATCAACACAAACAATTGATAAGGAGCATTTTAGCTCATAAGTCACAATACAATACATAGTCTAACTAAATACATTAACCTAAAAAAAAGCTTGAATTATCAGTTAGCCCAACTAGTTAATAATATAATATGATGTTTGGGTTGAAAACAAATTACTAAAATATTAAGCCCAGTGACTACAAAATATGCTTCAAAATGTAGTCATCAATAATCCTAGATCCAATATTTAAAATATTTGGAACACTTCTATAAAAGTATATATATAAAAGTTGCATCATAACTAAAATCCAATCAAACAAAGAAAACGTTTTATCAATTCTATTATAAGTACACATCAACAAAAATTTATAGCCTTAAATACTATATGTTAGTATCTATACCTTGCAATATAGTACCTACAACATCATAGAAAAGTAAGAAAAATATAGAGTGAGGATGTTAATTACTCATTATGAAAATTGAAGACTAATATTTTTTATTACATCAACTATGTTAAACAGTAATAAGTCAATATTAGTTGATCCTTTGTCAATAATGGTCATTATCACTTACTTTATCTAATTTTTATCTGATTTGGCTTCATATGATCTAATTAAAATATTTAAAAAAAACTAATGTGTTGTTATTTTTTTTTCAGAATCGATATTCATTAATTATTATTATTATTATCATCATTAATTTTGTATTATTATTATTATCATCATTAATTTTGTATCATCATCATAATCATTATCAAATTTATGTTGATATGATGTGATCAATCTGTTATAAAAATAATATGAGAAGTACAACTTTAGAATCCTTCATTTGTTATCAATTATCAATGGTTATTATAACTTTAAGTTAATATTACTTAAGGACCATACAAAATATAAATATAATATAAAATTAAAATAATACTAGAATTCAATATGACCAAGCTTATAATGAAATTAAATTATAAGTTATACCTTGAAATAAAAAGAAAATTGATCCAATTAAAAAACTTTTAAATTTGAAATTTCAAATACATCTCTAAAGATGAAATATTGAAAAGGAATTCTAGTGCCCCAAAACAATTAATATAATACTTCACTTTTAATTGAATAAGATAAATTGAAATAAAAGATCTCACAATAATTAGCTTTTAATAACATATTTGAAAAAAAAAATGACACAAGCATAACTCAAACTTAAAAAGACCTAAATCCAATCCAAATTCGACCTGAAAATATAATAATTTAAACTTGTCCAATCCGAACCCGAACCAAAATTAGAACAATCCAAATTTATCTAAATTCGAGTCCATCCGATCTCAACCTGACCTGATCCAAGAGTTTAGAATGAGTCAAGATTATCCAACACCAAGTTGATCTGAATTAAACCCGACTCAACTCAACCCGATAAAATGATATGAGATTATCCAAAATCGAAATGACCTGATTATCATGTAATCCGATCCAATAGTAATTCAACCCACTCGATTGCCAGCTCTATTCCCCGTTAATGATATTAAATTAAATTATTAAATAAATTTATTATTAAAAATATTAAATCCTATTATTTTATAAATTAAATTATTTTAAGTTCTACACAGAAAGTCTCAAGAGGGCCAAACTCAAATAATTCATGGAGCTGACACAAGGAAGCTTGTCGGTTTGAGAGTACTACGCGCGATTCACTGAGTTTCTGAAGTTTGCCCCCGGAATAGCAGCTAGCAAGGCTACAATGGTCTTTCAATTCGAGTAAGGACTTCGATTCAACATCCGAAGCATGATAGGTGCTGACATTTTGCATGATCTGAGTACGGTGTACGAGTGAGTGTGTATCGCCGATGCCTTAATCCAAGAACAAGACTCCATCCTAGGCAAGAGGAAGAGCGAAGAGACCGAGTCCGGAGAAAAGAGTCATCGCCCTAGTAGCAAGGTTTTGCAAGTCCATCCTCAACTTCAAACTAAAGTTCGGCGTAAAAAGAATCAAAGTGCTCCCAATGGCAAGGCAAATAAGAGACCGGTTCGACATTACCATTGCCGACGTTGCAAAAGAGATCATCCAGGTAAGGATTGCATGGGAAAGCTAGTTCAATGCCACAACTGTGGACAGCTTGGTCACATGAGCTACGAGTGCTACAGTGTACCCCACGAAGGAATCCAGAGAACACAACAACTATCAGTTCGGCCGAATTAAGCGCTTAGAGCAACCTGTTCAACCTCGTTAATTGAAGCAGATGAGCAAGCAATCGATCGGGATACAACTTCTTCGAGCTTACCGTCGGGTCCCGCGTAGTTGTTTTTATTATTAGATATGTGTGTAGTTGTTTTACATAGTTAAATAAGTTTTCTCTTTAAGGGGGTAGTTACCCCAAGTAACGTAGGACCCTTCTTTGTAACCTTATTGCTAAGGCGTAAACTTCGGGGACAAAGTTTTTCTTTAAGAGGGTAGTGATGTAATCCCCTAAAATTTTAAATATCTATAATTTAATAAATATCTTTTATTTGAAATAAATTAGCTTTTAAAATTTTATAGTTTAATTATTTTATGGATTTTTTATTATATAAAATTAGATAGGAATATTTAATAAATTAAAATAAATATTTTATTATTTTATCGTACTCATTTTATTTAAATAAATTTTCAACCAATATTTTACTAAAATTATCCTTTTTAAGCCCATATATTTAATTATATTAAATTAAATTATTAAATAAATGTATTATTAAAAATATTAAATCCTATTATTTTATAAATTAAATTATTTTAAGTTCTCCCATTTTCCCATTTTCCTTTTTCTTTTTTTTTCCCTTTTTTTTCCTCCCTTCTCCTTTTTCCTCCTTTTTTTTTTCTCCTCCTTCGGGCCACACGCACCCGGCTTGTGTCCCCCCTCCCTGCGCACCTAGGCCACATGCTCGTTTCTTCCCTCCCCCCTTCTCCTTCTCCCACGCACGACACAGCCCAGCCCGTCTCTCCTTTCTTTTTTTTCCAGACTGGACCGGCCGGCCTACCCTTTCTTTCTTGTGCCGGTCCGCCCGCTTACACCCCCTCCCCTTCCTTTCTCTCTTCTTTTACGCCCGACCACCATCCTCTGCCATGATCGAGCACGCTGACCGCACCTGTAGTGGCCATGCCCGGCCACCACCTACCTCCCTACTACTCCCCTTCTCTCCCCCATCATTTTCTTTCCTATTTTGAACCAAACTAACCCCTACATTCCTAGCATGCATGCTCTTTTCCTTTCCTTCTTCTTCCCTCCCCTCTCCCTGCCAACCGACCGCCCCTGCCACCGTACTGCAGCCCGACCGGCCACCTACTCCCCCTGTCTCTCCCTCTCCTTTTTCTTACCCTGAAAAGCCCTTTGTGCCCCATATTTTCGAGCCTTCTTCTCCTTCCCAAAACTCCTCTCATTTTATCCTTCTCCCATTTTTCCCGATTTTTGCACCACCGCCACCCTCCGCCGCTTAAACCGCTGCACTGAACCCCCTGCGCCGCCTTCTGCCACCACTTGCTACTGCCCTGCACCATCACACCACCCCCTTGAGCCCCTGCACTTTCTCTTTTCTCCCCCTCTTCTTTTCCTCCCCACTTTTCTCTCTTATCGCCAAGCCACCTGCAACCGCTCCATTCGCTGCCTTCCGGCCACCTCTGCCACCACCCAAACCACCAATCCACACCCTTCAACCTCCTCTACCACCCCCATACCTTGTTTGGCCAAAACAAGCCCCCTCACCCCTCCATTTTTCCCTTCCCTTTTCCTTCCTTCTCAGCTTGGTCCACCCCGACGGCCCCCTTTGCCGCCTCGCCGCCGCCATCTCCGCCACCCTTGGCCGCGAACAACCCATCCCCTGCTTCCACCTACACCCTCTCTTCACTCCTGCACCCTTCCCTTGCCTCCAATCTTCCTCCATCTATCTCCTTTCCTAGCCTAAATACCCCAAACCGAGCTATCTCCCCCTCCCTTCTACCTCACCACCTTCGAACCTTTTCTCCCCACTGTAGTCTGCATGTGGCTCATGTTGTTCATGCAGCATGAGCTCCACATTGATTTGGGAATTAATTTTTTAAAATCTTTGAGATATATTAATAGTTAAGTAAAGTGTATTATTGTTAAATAAGTTTTTATAAAGTTTTATCCTTTTAATTTCCTTCTTCTAATATAATAATTATTGATATTATTTTTAGGTGTTGAGTTGCTAATTAAGCCTTGAATCTTTAACCGGGATACTGGTAAGATTCGATTTTTGCGGGATTAAGGTAATCGTTAAACCCCACTTGAACACATGGAAAAATGTATGCTAGCACATTAGGGATTTTAGTATGATTTTATGCATGTATGTGTTGCCTAGTATGATAAACGTGGTTGCTTATATTGATTGATAAAAAGAAGAGCATGCTAGATTTTGTGCCATGCGTAGAGATGATACTTAAGGAAGGAGTTTTATTATTGATGGAAATGTTAAATGCTTGTCTATGATGTATTATGTTGCTAATGCATGAATAATATTATTGTGAGCCTAAGGGTATTTTAGTAATATTCCTATGTAAGTATGTGATCTAATATATGTAGTTGCTAATGAGTATTATGTTGAATAATGACAAGTTGGTGGAGTTAGATGATAAGAATGAAGTGCTAATATTAGTATTTTATGTAGTGGTGATAAATTCATAAAAGTGGTGTAATAAAGGGGTTAAGTGGTAATTTTATAAGTGAAAGGGGTATTTTGGAAATTTTGTAGTAAATGGGTATTTTGGTAATTTTGAAAGAAAGGGATAAAACAGTGATTTTGTAAGCAAAAGGGTATTTTGGTAATTTCAAAAGAAAGGGATGAAATGATAATTTTATAAGTAAAAGGATAAGATTGTAAGTTTATGATTTTTTAGGCAAAAGGGTAATATGGTAATTTTATGATTAAATGGCCAAATGATAATTTTATAAGTAAAGGGGTATTATGATAATTTATGGAGAAAAGAGTAAAGTGGTAATTTTGGAGTCAAGGAAAATATAGTAATTTTATAAGTAAGTGGTAAGAATGGTAATTTTGGAAGTAAGGGGTAAAATAGTAATTTTGGATGTAAAAGGGTATTATGGTAATTTACAAGCAAAAGGGTAATATGGTAAAATTGGATGAAAGGGGGGAAATGGTAATTTTTATAAATAAAAGGATATTATGGTAATTTGGAAGTAAGGGGTAGAAGGGTAATTTTGCAAATAAAAGGATATTTATGGCAAACTTGGGAGTAAGGGGTAACTTGGTAATTATAAAAACGACGAAGGGTAATTTGGTAATTAAATTATGATTATAGAAGGGAAACATAATATTTATCAAAATGGAGAAGGGTAAATTGGTGTTTATAATAATGGAGAAGGGTAAAATGGTAATTATAACAATTGAGAAGGGGAAAATGGTAATTATGACAATGGAAAAGGGTAATTTGGTAATTTAACTAACTAAGGGATAATTTGGTAATTATGATGATGGAGAAGGGCAATTTGGTAATTTAATCGACTAAAGGGTGAGTTAGTAATTATTTAACCTACTAAAGGGGCAAATTGGTAATCATGATAGCAAAGATAGGTAATTTGGTAATTTATCCAACTAAAGAACAAGTTGTTGATTGTAATAAAAGAAAAGGGTAAATTGGTAATCTAACCAACCAAATGGGAGACATGTTAAGTGTAGTAATTATGAGGGGTGAATGGTGATCTAGAAAGCGTAGGAGATAACTTGGTGACCTAAACCGAGTAAGGAGTAATTTGGTAATTATGCAACCTGAAGGGTAATAGGGTAATTTGTCAAGTAAGGAGGGGATGGCTTAGCAATTATATAAGGAAGGGGTAAATAAGTAATTTGTACCTAACATGTCGTTATGATTGTGGAATTTCATGATATGATTCAAATAATGCTGATTAGCAAGGTAAGAGTATTTAATAATTAGTAAGTATCACGAGAACGAATCCTAATTCAAAATTAGATGAGATTATGATGACCTTAATGATTTCTCTGTATATTCTTAGATAACCGTCTGAATAAGAAATGACTAATGATATCAGAACGATTGAAAGTGAATAAGTATCTGATTATTGTGCTTTTCATGATCACTTTAATTAAGACACTAATACTTAAAGTGAAAGACCTCGAGATCAGGAATGGTGACTCTTTAGGGGTCGCTACCCTAAAGACGTGGTTTAGCCCACGATTATTCTGGTATTTGCTGGTGTGCCTTTGTGCCCCAGCCAGACCCTACATCTTACTCTATCTAGCTCTACGGACTTAGTTAGGGGGTATGCATACTTATGGATTAGGTGTCCTTGTCGATAGGGTAGTGAGTAGCTTTATGCACCAGTATGACCAGGGTACCTTTGCGTCCCTGGGTTCATAGTTGAAGGTTACTGAGTGGCTTGTATGCACCGGTACGACCGGTGTACCTTTGTGTCTTGGGTTCTTGATCTCCTGTCCAAGGCAAATAAATAGAATTGTTGTGCTGATTAAAGAAAGGAAAAACACTAATTACGAAAGTGAAAGATTAATGAGCCGGGCCCAGTTGACTTATGATAATGAGTACCGATCCACCGGTTATAATAGTGCCTAGGAGCGTGTTGCCCTGACAAGTGATTATGAGTACCGATCCACCGGATATAATAGTGCTCAGGAGCGTGTTGCCCTGGATGATGATGATATGTATTTCGATCCACCGACTAAAATAGTGGGGGTCCGAGCTCAATAAAACAAGCATTGGATGTGAATAAATTACGGAAAGATATTAATTACTTATAGTGGAACACCTTGTGAGTCGGGGCCAGACCGGTCCATCGGTGAATAATAGTAGCCAGGAGCGTTCTGCCCTGGAGACCGATCCACCGGCAATAATAGTGGTCAGGAACGTTCTGCCCTGTATGTATTCCGGTCCACCGGCTATAATAGTGGAGTTCCTGCACTCACTTGGATATAACCAGTGAGATGATTGAATAATGATGGACTAATGGTTTAAGGCCCAAAAGTATCGATCGTACTTTATAACTAGTTGATATGTGGCAACCTTGTTATATACGTGATATGTGGCAACCTTGCTAGTGGTACCATCCTGCACTCTCATTACATATGTATATAGCTTGCATTATGTGTTGCATTGCGGGCCTGTTTTTAAGTGTGGTATTAAAGGATTACTCAGTACCATAGTACTGAAGGGTTCCACTCGTGGAGCCCCTGCCTATTCAATGGGAAGTGTCCCTTGTAGGTCTTTTTAGGTGCTACTCAAGTGGGCAATGGGAAAGAGAGTAAGGAACTATCCAAAACCGTTAGGGTTTTTCTCTTTCTCTTTTAAATTCCTGGTTTTAATGTTAATGTTGTTAATGTAACCACCACTAGTGGATTTTTTTCTTGTAAATGATTTGATACGCTACTCTGATTTTAAAATGGATTGTAAATTGTGTTTTACACTTTTAGCCTTAACACTTAATACTGAAACGGTAGGAGTGAACCGATCTAGTACTAAGTGTGGCGGTAATATCCCCAAAATTTACGATTTTATAATTTGCTTCTGCTAACTCTTTCAAATAAAATAAAAGTTTTCAGTAGTGAATTTTGGGGGTGTTACACACACACACACATACATATTAATATTATGTTTGTTTTCATTGTTGTAATTTTATTTGAACTCGTTATTATTTTTTATTTTTTGTATATTTACTTTATAAGCAATATGTATAGTATTATATTCTAAAAATATTAAAATATAATTTAAAATTTTAATATAACTATTTTAAAATATTTAATTTTTTACTCGGAGAATTTTTTTAACAAAAGATATATATTAAATTATATAAAATATAAATGTATTTGTATATATAGATTATTAATTTTGTTTTTAAAAAATAACTCGATCTATTTATAACCTATTTATCTGTTTAATCCAATGGATATAATCTTAAATATAAACCTTTAAGATCTAAATTTAAATAGTTTAAATGAGTCTGAATCAGTTTAACCGGACCGTAATTTAAAATTACCCCAAAAGACAGGAAACCTGGCAAGGGCAATGCCTAGACCTGGCAAAGTTGACCCAACCCGACCGACCCAACCCGAATAACCCGACTTGAAACCCGATAGTAACCCGAAAAATAAAACCCGTTCATAACCCGAAAGCCCGAAACAACCCGATTCAATTTGGACCCGACCCGAATTTAACTAACCCGATAAAGACCCGAACCTAAATTGACCCGAACCGAAGTGACCAAAATCAATAATAACCCGAACCGAGCACACCTCAAACCCGACCCGAACTCCAATCCGAACCCAAACCGACCCGAACTCTAACCCGAACCTGAACCGACCCGAATTTTAACTTTAACCCGAACTAACCCGAACTCTAACCCGAACCCAAACCGACCCGAACCAGACTTGAACCGATAATTGATTATTCTTATTCATATATGATATTTTTAACTCCATATTCTTATTAATTTTTGAAACCATGTAAATAAATGCAAACATTTATAAGCATAAATTTATATTTTTACTTCACTTTCCCAATGGCAATCTGCATCTTAATATAAAGAATAGGCTCCTCAATGCGCATCTCCCGAGTAGCTCGAAGCTTTTCAATCAACCCTTCAAGATAACCAATAGCAGCTTCTTTCTCTGCATATTGACGTGAAACTATGACAGCAAAATGTGCAAGCTTGAGAAGGTTGATCTTTGTCTCAAAATCGATGATGAAATTGTGATACAGCTGTATTAGAGCATCACCAGCCTGAAATCCAAGTAACCATAATTAAAATTACATGAAATAACAAACATATTCACATACAAGCAATGAAACACAAAGTAGGCAAAGCGTGTCATGAAGAAGAAAACTCCAGAATCCATATCCAGTAATAGGATGTCACAATATTAATCAAAATTACTCAGTGGCATATTCTTGCTCTCTGTTTTGAAGTAATCCAAAAAATTACCTTGATTAAAAGACTGCTGAAAGCACAATCTCAAGCTGTTCTAAAATTTGCACACCATATAGTCTGCATACAAGTACTAAACAAAAGCTGCAACCACAAGCGCGAAGAGTTGTTCTTCACAAGTCTTCTTCTTTTAAACAAAAAAATGCAGTTATCCCATACAGCAGTTTAAAAGTATCAGGAGCAATCATACATTAGACAAATGACCAGTTAGCTTAAGCCCAGAACTACTGTATTCATTCTGTAAAGGCTGTTCAAGTATATACCCTTCTACCTTGTGTTCACTTGAGGGAATGAACCAGCCAACACAATTCATGCACAAGACAGAGGGATGAACGAAATGCACAAATGTCACCACCAAGCACACTCTTTTTTTTTGTTGGGGGGATTCAATGTCACCACCAATAAATGGAAATATTATCCTTTTGACCACAACCAACCAGTGGCACCACTGACCCACTGGAGTATCCTCTCCTGTATGCAAATAGTTACTGTTTGCAGAAGAAATTGACAGGGTATCCTGAATCGTCTCCTCCAATATAAAAGAAACAATGTACACAATCCTATAACAACTGTCATCTTAGACCAACAATATTTTTCTTTTCGTTTCTCTAGATTCTAGTTGAAAACTATACAGCACCTCTTGATAATCTCTTGTAATCCTATTAGACTTCAATTAGCGGATCAGAGAAGCACAAGGGCGAGAGACATTTGAATTTATCGAATCAAGCAGCCAATATGGGATTGAGAATTGGATCAATGTGCTTGTCAAAGTGAAAATAACAGTGACATTTTGGCTATGTAATAGCAGGGAAAAAGAGGTGCTAATTTTCTAGGTTATGGTTGGTGGAAACAAGCACCAATCTGTAGTGGTGCAAAGAAATGGAAATAATGGCTATGGACCTAAAAGACAAGCGACTCCCAATGGAAATTCAGGGAATAAAAAGTACACAGGTCTCCATATTAAAGAAATCCAAGAAATGACTATAGCTTGAACCCCTAAATCGAACTTTTCAGCTTATGAAAAGTCATAAAAGAAGCCATTTACCCTGTTCAGTAATTACAGTCCATACAAAGAGCGAAAATAAAATAAAATAAATAACCTAAGGCAAAGCTCAGGTACCAAGCTATGCAGTAGTTCTTTTAGGAGATAGGATTTTCTCATAGAAAAATCAGCAGAAGAAAAAACAAAACATAAAGGGTACGATAAAAGTTTCTGAAGACAAAATCCTGATATTTCAAACACAAGGTGCTAACAGATAAATGTCGAAACAAGAGGAGATGAAATGGAAGTATGGAACGAAATGCAAAATTTGGAAACAGAGGAGGAGATGGAACAGAACGGAAGTATGGAACGAAATAGAAAAATTCGAAACAAAGGAGCAGGGAGCTGCTGTCGAGACTCGAGAGGAGTTTGATGGAATTATGAACAGCGGCAGTGTAGCACAGCATTAGAAAGTCGAAGCCGAACTGCCGAAGGAGGGATCCATGGAGGTACTGAGTGCAGACCAGTGGAAGTGGTGACTGGTCTGGTTGTGGTCGATTGACTGGTCTAGTTGTGCGGTTGTGATCGACTGGTCTGGTTGTGCCGTTGTGGTCGACTGGTCTGGTTGTGCGGACGTGCGGTTGTGGTCGACTGGTCTGGACGTCTGGTTGTGCCGTTGTGGTCGACCGGTCGTGGAGGATGAAGGCTAGGTGGGACTCTGGGACTGGAACTCTGGAAGTCTTCATTTGATAGTTTCTGCCCGTTTGGTTCGAATCACACGATTCAGACCAAAACCAAACGCGGCACTGCGGTGGTGATGATGAGTGACCAGTGACGAACTGACGATTGAGAGTAAGTAGTATAGCAGTAAGTAGTTGTAGTAGCGTAGCTGTAGCTAGAGATACATGCGAGATATTTTGATCACTGATATCTAATATGTTAAATTTGGAGGGAAAATAAAATATAGATATTGGGGGGAAAAATAAGATTTAGGTGAAATATTAAAAAAATATAAAGTTATTAGAAAGTTAAAAATATTTTAACTAATATTTTATTATAGTTTATATAAAATTAAGGGGGTTAGAAAAATAAAAACTAAGTGAAATATTTAATAGGGGACAAAGTATTAATTATAATTATCATTTAATTTAAAGATAAAAGTTATTTGTATTTCTAACCCTAATTAAAGTTTGAGACTAAATTATATATGTAATTTATTCACAAAATGTTTAACATTTACATCTTTATACTTTATAATAATAATTCCCTTTGATAATATTTTTTAGTTGGTATGTTAGTAATATTTTGTGATAGTATGTATATATATTTGTACTCATTTTAAAATTTTACGTTAATTATAGCTGTAACATTTGTAATATGCTTTTTTACTCCTTAATTCATAATATCAAATTATCAATAGACTAATAGTCCACCTCATATGTAAATTATATCATTTTTTAATTTATTTTAACTAAAGCAATATTTATTCATTTTATTTTTAAAATATACCCTCATTTTAGTGAAATTTCAATTCATAAATATTGAACTCATTATTTTGTACTAAATTAATTAAATATATTATTTTTGCTAAAACTTATTTATTTGTAAAATTGGTAGATCATTAAGAATAATTCATTGGATGTTCACCTTATCATATTTAATAAATAGGTTTCTTTTATATATGAATATTCAATATTTTCATATTATATATTGAATTTCCCTAATATAATAGTATCTTAGCATATCATAGAATCTATGACAACACATTACTAGAAACTGTGTGTAATGTGTTGGAGATGAGTTAGATATACAGGTATAGGAGGATGCAATGCATGAGTAAGCCGTAATAGAAGTTATTTTTCACTTCATCCAAATAGTTTAGATTAGAAAATGAGTTTATAACTATTGAAATGCAACGCACATGAGATATATCATGAAATTGTTGGATCATGGCTCATAGCAAAAGAATATAAATTTATTATGACCTATTTTACAACCTATAAAGTTATTGGATATTTTAAAGCTTTATTAACTTTACAACCAACTAGGGATAATATTATCTAGGCATGATATTGAGATAAAAGATCTAAAGGGAGTCAAGGATGAGTAGTCATCGTCAAGTTTGCAATGACAACAAATATAGCACCTGACAATCCTCACTAAGAATATCAGATTAAGATTAATACTTCAAATAATTAAAGGCTTGTAAGGAGTAGCTATTAACTAAAAATAGGTTGGTTAAGAAAGGTACGAATGGACCAACATGTGAGATATGTGAACAAGTAACTTAGACTTTAGTGCATGAGATTAATGATTACCCAATTACCCAAGTGTTTTATTTGGATGATGATAATCCATAGTGAAGTTGTATACTATAAAAAATTAAAAAGAAATTAAATTTGATTGAGTCTATTTCATAATCTAACACTTAGATGACGAGACGTTAGAAATGACGTGTACACTAATATAGGTTATTTGAAGGAATTGAAATAGGAGGAGATCAAATGACTCTGTACCGATTCAATGACCAAAGAATATTATTGAGGATGCCATGCACTTGCTTCTAGAATATTATGCCATAATATTAAGAAATGAAATAATTAACAAAGGAAGTGCATGGTCCACCATGTTAGCAATTATAAGAACGAAGGAGATGGATGATATGCATGTTGATGCAAATTAAACATGAACAATGCAGGAAAAGTAATGTAGGAAATCATGAAAATTATAATTGTAATTTAAGGTGTAAAAGGCGATATATTATCACTTATTAGCTATGTTGTGACCATTATAAATATCTATCGACATATTTATAATATAGATAATTGTCTTAAGATATCAGACATATAATATAGAGTTTAGTGTGCTATGACGGAGTATTGTTTTACTAAGTTAGGCATTGAGACAAATTTATTGGAAGTGGGGTAGGCTTTATAATCATAAGACAACTTTGATATTTCATTTTTCACAAAGTTATTGATGATTGTGATTTTCATTTATCACATATTTATTTATTGTATATTAAAAATTATTATTGAAAATGAAAAATAGTGACAATGTCACACTGAGAAATTAAAAAACCACAGCAAAAGAAGCTAAAACCAAACTAATAGTAATAGGATAAGGTCGTACTATTATGGCTAGGAAAAAAACTCTCTTATTTTAAATTGTGATGGTGGTATGTTCAAAGATTTTATTAGTATTCTAAAAATACTTAAAGTTAATTTTGTAAAGATTAAAAATAAATTTATTTTATTTCATACAAGTTCCAATTTTTATGTTCAAACTCGTTCTCGATTATGATTCATACTGTTATAAATAATACCTAATTTGAGTTTTTTGATTTGACCTAAAATTTATAGACCCGAATTCAAAAAACTCGATAGATCTGACACTTAGTTGATCTGATTCACATCCGACCCATATAGTGACCCGAACCCGAACCCAAACCTAACCCGAATTCTATAGACCCGAGTCAAACCCGAAATAGACCCGAACCTGAGAAATCCGAAGAACCTAGCATCGACCCGACCCAAATCACACCCGACCCGTCAATTAACCCGAATCGAACCCGAACCCGACCCAAAGCAACACAACCCGAAACACACCCGAACCGAATTACACCCGACCCGAACCCAGACCCGACTCGATTGTATAGTAAATAAAAGTTGACCCGACCCATATCAACCCGACCCTAATCCGACCCAAATGACCCGTTTGCCACCTCTAGCAATGCCCATTTCCAGTTTTGTCAACTGTAGGAAAGTAACCCACTTCTCTCTCCTCTCTTGTTTTTCTGAAGGAAGAGTCTGGACTGCTAACACCTATCATGTCTTTCCCTGGCAAACGCCGCGGTTCATTTTTTATTTTTTTTTTCTGAGTCAGTTTTAGTTAATTGGTTTGCTGGGTTTCTGAAATTTTCTAGGATTATGAATGATTACAAGGTGGAAATGATCGATGATGGCATGCAAAAGTTCTATGTTGAATTTCATGGCCCTAGCAACAGAATTTCTCTTCGACTCTGATGCTTGTTTTCTCTCTCAGTTTCCAGTTTTGTACCGTACTAGTTAAGTAATTAAGGGGGTTCTCATGTTAGTGATTTCATGATTGCTTTTATGGGCTGTTAATAATTTTGATTGTCATGATTTATCATTTTTTGAGTTTGTATGGACTTTTGCGTAAATTGTTTTTAGCCTTTATATTTCACAAGATTATGTTGCTTTTATGGCTTGAATTGTCTCTAACTTTCTTGTGTTGGCAATTCTTTGAAATACTATCAATTCTAGGGTATTGCTGTAACTAGATTTTAGTAAAGCATCTGCCATTGACGCAGTTGCAGAATTGGAGGCCTTTTAGTTTCGTAGAATTGGTCTCCCAGTTCTTCTGTCTTTTGGCTACTGAATGTTGATTCCAAATATGGGACCATGCCTTAACCGATTACTTTTATTTCACCTTTCTTCTCCTTGTTCTATCCGTACTTAATGTGGAGGACTCATCAGTCACCTCAAACAAGGCAGATAGAGGGATATGTTTGGTTTATGCTTACATTAGTTCACATCAGTTCTCTTTCTTGAAGACTATCATATGGAAGACATTGGACCGAACAAAGGGTGTTACCTGGCATTCAGAAAACCAGCAATGTTTTCCAAGTAGAACGATAGGGCCGACCTTCGGGTGGTGCTAGTGGTGCTAGTGGTACCATCGTACAGGGCCTTTTATTAGGAGGGGATCTCGGATATTTATATAACTACTAGTATTTGTATTTATATATATATAATAATCATTAATAACTGAACGAGAATGTATCGCTGTTGGTAAGGAGTTTTGGATGGAGTTGACACACCCAGGTTTGATTCCCTGCACGTGAAATATATTTTTTTTCTCTCTTGAAACCAATATAATATATAAAAAACAAAAGACCCTTACTTATCAAACAAATTGTGACGTTTAATTGGCAACACTGCCTCGGTTTTCTCGAGATGTCCAGTGTTCGATTCACTAGGACGTCAAATGTTGCAATCCGCCCCCCTTAATTTTTTTCTCCTTAATTTTTTAATTAATACGTCTAAAAGTATGAAGTCTTATCATCATATTTTTTCATGAACTTCTAATAGAGACACAACATCAAACTCAAAAGTATAGTCAACACACACCAAGCACACAATATTTTTGCCCCCACTTTCTCCTCAATTTCTTAATTTAAAGTTCACATTTAAAAATTTAGAAGCTTTTTTTTTCCTAAATGGTTCGTTGTCGTTCTACGTCATCATCTTGGAGAACAACTCAAATATTTTCTTAAATTAGGTTTTAGTCTTACTTTGGTTCTCTTATTTCTTAGGCTAGATTTTTTAAGAAAATATAATCTAAGTTTTCTTATACTATTTTTGTTTGTTGCAAGCTAGAATATGTTGTGCCTTTGACTTAATTTTCTATTATCACCTTGAAATTGAGAGTTGAAGATAAAAATTGTAAGTAATTTTTTTTCCAGTTTTATTATTTCGAGGATCTTTAATTTTAACCCACTTTGTTGTGATGTTAAGTAATTAAATGCTAGGTTTGTGTTGGATTGATAGCATAGATTTAAAAATATAGATGATTCAAAAATAAATAAAAAAATAAAACAAAACTTTGTATTTTTTTAATCAGAACATATAGACTACACATGTATATGTACTAATATGTAGTGTAGATATATACGCTAATTACTAAATTTAATAGTAATAATTCTTGAAGTAATGAATGTTTTTTAATATTCTATAATTTTCTTTTGTAATGAATTTTTGGAATTTAGAATACATCCAACTAGAAACTTTGAACTTGGCCATGCCAAATGCCAAAGAAAAAGAAAAGAGGAGCAATTTGTTGCTAGTCAAAGGGCAGCTATTGATTAATTTGTTATGAAGCAACCACATTGTCCAATCAATGAAGCATCATTTCACGTTGGTGAAGATGTATTTCAGAAACATGATATGAAATTTAATAATGTTAAAAAGGATGGAGAAAGATATATAAATATTCATGAATATATGGAGTAACCCATATATAGAGGAAGACCATATAAAGTATATGAAGGAAGAAAATGAGGTGGAACCTTGTACAAATGGTGATGGTAATGATGATGGAGAGATTTCCTTAAACATATTTTATCTTAGAACTTAGGATAATCTGGATTCTAAATGGAGGGATTTATTGGTGAAAAAAAGGTCATGTGAGAGATTTATTAACAAGAATAGGTTCCAAGGATGGAATGAAAAGACAATTTTTTTTCCAATTTTTGCAATAGGTACTTACCCAATGGTGAGAAGCATCATCGAGATTGGCTTGTGTATTTTGAGGATCTTGACAAGGTATTTTTGTTTTTGTTGTAAAGTATTCAAGATCAAACCACAACCAAGTCTATTAGCACATGATGGATGTAGGGATTGGACACACCTTGCCAACAGATTGAAAACACATGAAAGGAGTTTAGAGCATATCAATCATATGTCTAAATGGGTTGAGTTGTTTATGTGACTAGAAAAGAGTCAAGTCATTGCTAAAGTTGTGCAAGAGCAAATCAACAAAGAGATGGAGCATTAGAGGAAGGTTTTGGAAGATTGTTTGCATTGGTGAAGTTTTTGGCTAAACAGAGCTTGACATTCTGTGGAAGTAACAAGAAGACTTATAAAGGTAGTAATGGAAATTTTATGGCTTTAGTTGAATTAGTTTTCGGGTGGGATTCAACCTTAAAGGAACATCTTTGGAGGAAGCAAAATCATGAGATTTATTACCATTGTACGAGTCACAAGATCCAAAATGAGTTGATATCCTTGCTAGCTTCCGAAATTAAAGATGCAATATTGAAGAAGATTAAAGAACCAAGTATTTTTCAATAATACTTGATTTTACTCCTAATATTAGCAAGCAAGAATATATGACAATGATTTTGAGGTGTGTTGATACCTCTACAACTCCAATAAAGGTTCAAAAATATTTTTTTTATAGTTTTTGGCTGTGAATGATACAACAGGTCAAGGATTATTTGAAGATTTGCAAATTGTTCTACAACATCTTAGTCTTGATATTGATAATGTTAGAGTTCAAGGCTATGATAATTGATTGAACATGAAGAGGAAACACAAAGGTGTGCAAAGAAAGCTCCTAGACCTTAATCCTAGAGCATTTTATACATCTTGTTTTTCTCACTCTCTCAACTTGACACTTTTAGATATGGCCACATCTTGTGATAAGGCGGTACATTTTTTTGGAGTTGTGCAACATATATATATACACTATTTGCATATTATACAAAAAGGTGGAAGCTTTTGAAAGACAATATTTCAGAAAAAGATTTCACTTTGAAGTCATTGTTGACTACTAAATGGAAAAGTAGAATATATAGTATGAAAACAATTGTAACTCAAGCTCTTGAAATACGAAGAGCTCTACTTTATCTTCCCAAATGTTAGACAAAGGCAAAGATCAAATGTGAAGCTACTTGTGTGGTAGAATATGAACTTGAAAATTTTGAATTTATTGTAGGAATGGTTATTTGGTATCAACTCTTCGCTTAAGTTAACAAAGAGTTACAATTTGTGGATATGAATAATGACGTGGAAATGGGTAGTATGAAGGCATTGATTGCTGTTTTCAAAGATTATCGGGAAGTTAGGTTTGAGAAGGATTTAGATAGTGCTAAATAAATTGCTCATCGATTGGATATTGATCCGATAATTTCTAACAAAAGAAAAGAAGAATAGTTCGAAGGAAAAAAGTATTTTGATGAGGTTTCCAATGAGTTCCCAAAGCTAATCAATATTAAATCAACTAAATAATGTTTTAAAATTAAATACTTTGTATACATAGTTGACTAAGCAATTGTCTCTTTGGAAAGAAAATTTGAGCAATATAAGCAATATGAAGACATCTTTAGCTTCTTGTTCACAGCAAAAAAGTTGAAAATTTTGGGTACCAATGAACTGAATATAGGTTGCAATAATCTTGAGAAGAAATTAGAGAATGCTACCATTTCAATTATTGACGGTAATGATTTATTCAATGGATTGGAAATATTACAAAAATATTTACCAGATAAATATGATACAGCTAGTGCAATGCAAATTTTTTTAGAAAGAATGAATTGTTATCCAACTAGTTGTCTTACATAAAGAATTTTGTTGACCATTCCTACTATAGTTGCATTAGCATAAATGAGTTTTGAAAAATTAAAAATTTTAAAATCTTGTTTGCAATCAACTATGTCACAAAAAAAGATTAATTAATTTGGCTTTAATTTCAATTGAAAATGAGTTTTTGGAAAATTTTGCTTATAAAAAATTAATCAATGATTTTTTTTCTAGGAATGCAAAAGTAGTAATGCACTAGTTGTTATCTTCTCTTTTTTGGTAAATTTTTTGGGATGGTATCAATCTAGTATTGAAGATTTGAGAAAGGTTTGTAGTACATACTCATGTATATGTTATTGTTTTATAAATTAAGTGTGTTTCATTGTATGGAATTTTTTATCCAAGATTTTGAAATTAGGCAATTTAATGGTTTATATGTAAATCTTCTATCTAATATATATATATATATATATATTATGGTATTAAAAATTAAAAACATTATGTTTGATATTGATTAATGTATAATAATACAAACAAAATCTGAAGATAAGATGAGTGATGAAGAGCTGAGTGAAGACGAGCATGCTTCCAGCGATGATGCAATGGTAGGCGTGGCAGATCCTTAGTCTTCAACATAGGTTTGTCTGTTCAATTCAATTGTTGTATATGTACGCCATGTTCCGTAAATTGCTGGTGTAATTAAAACCCTCAGCTGTACTGTATAGGAGAAATTGCCTCTTTTTTTGGTGGGGGTGAGGATTTGAATCTCCGTAATTTGTTTTGCCTTCATTGCTGTAAATAAATTTGTCAATTACATCCTATAAATTAGCATGTCCGCCTTAAAAGTTATTGTTCTAGGAATGATCAGTGGTTTGTGACAAGATACACCGGTTGACATCTAAGAGCTTCTGACCAAGAAGAGCCAATCAGCAAGCGCTAACCTAATGTAAATTCTCAACCAGTAATTTTGGGTTTCATAATTCAGCAATTAGTGCAGGACTATTGCGATTGCAACTTGATAATTCCAATTCATGAAACAAAGAGTGCCGACCGCTATGCAAGACAATACAAGGTCTAAGCATTCTACCACCTACACCATCTAACAACAATAAAGTCGACCTTAAGTGCATATATATATAGACGCATACAGGTACTTCAAAAGTGACTTGGTCTCCTCCTCCCAGAATCTGTTCTTAACCTCTTGACGGGATTCGGCCATCCGACAATCCCTGCACTGTCATTAACCTGTTGTGTTGTCTGATTAGTCCACCCTCGCTGATGGGCAGTATCTTGGTTTGATCTGAACCCTCTTGAGGCCAAACCAGGACCAGAACTTCTAATACCACGAGCCATGCTAGGAGACATGGGACCAGCTGAACCGATGCTTGTCTTCACTACTGATTTTTCCCTGTCGTTTCTCTTTCTCTTACAGACAACCAACCCTCCAGGATGGTTTAGCACAGGAGAGTTGTCCTGCTGAGCTGCCTCATGGCTGCTGCTGCTACTTCTACATCGTGATTCTTTCCCAGAAATACAAACCCTTGTCCTCATGTCTTCACCAGCATCGGTTGGTCCCCAGGATGATGGCTTTGATGACAGGCCTGTGTCCTGTTCAAGCTCATTCACCAGCAGCTTATGTCGTTGACTCTGCCCTACAGCTACCGACCTTGAATGAGCAGAAACTGAGGCAGATTTTGCTGTAGGGACAGAGAAGGAGACTGCATTCCTGGCATCTTGGAAATTTGTGCTCGGAAAAGCAATCTTTAATAACTTAAAGAACAAGTCATGGACCTTTCTCGCTTCAGATCTCACCTGCACATATGGACTTGAGTTAAAGAAAGAATTCAGCATTACATACTGGTCAGAAATGGCTTAACAAATAAAAAAGCATTCTCTTTTCCCTCTCATAATATACAAGCGTCCACACATTCAGTGTGCCAATGCCTGCATGAATAGATGCGCATTTGTCAACTATATCATCCACAATACCTACAGTATAACCGAATAAAAATGACATGAATGCTGCAAATTTAAAGCCAGTAGTAAACACAAGCTACAGAATCATGCCAAAATCAATAATTCGTCGAAGAAACCCAAACCTACAAATGAATGATCAAGACCATCCCATCGATAACCCCAGATGACTAGGAAATACAACTGGACGATAAAGAAAAAGGAGATCTCAAAGTCAGATGACAAAGGGTCAAATAGGGATATTGTAAAGGAAATGATTCAACTATTAATATGTTTGCTTATAAGCTATGGCAGCTTCAAAAAGTGTAACCATAATTATCACAAACATACTTCGTCCACTCTTTGAAATAGTGATATTATAAAGGATATGATTCAACTATTCATGATCCGGTCAAAACTGCAAACCAAAGTGAACCAAACCATGATTTACAGTTTGGTTTGGTTTGCGGCTTGAAAAATTATGGTTTGGTTTAGTATTCATAACAAAAGTTTAGTTAAAGTTCTGAAAATTAAATTGTGTTTTATAAACCACAAATCACATATATATATATATATATATATATATATATATATATATATATATATATAAATTTAAATAAAAAATATTTTCCATAGAATACTTTGTAACTTTCAAGTAGTAAATTGTAGCCTATAACTCAAAAATTTCTTTCTTCTTATATCATTGTACACATACACCCTTTTTTACCCCTACGGTGATATGATATGAAATTTATTTAGTATTGATATTGTATGAGACGTTATAATTTGTAGTTTAAATTGGTTGTAAATTTATAGAAATACACCATAAAGTTGAAATTAAATAGTAAAAATATACTTTCTTTTGTAAAACAAATATTAAAATAAAATATTAAAGTCTAAAGGGCATAAACCGCAAACTGCACCGCAAAATTCTGGTTTGGTTTGGTTTAAGGTCTTTAGAAAACAGTTTGATTTGATTTGAAATCCTTTCAAACTGCGAAATTACAGTTTGGTTCAGTTTGAAGCTCAAACCAAATCATGTACACCCATATTTGGAAGATGTAATACCTCATGAGAGAACTTGTAATGCTGGATAGCGCTTTTTAGCATCATCTGCACATCATATACAACCTGCATCACGCCATCATATTCTAATCTTTCAATTCTCTGATCAATCCTCCACAAATCCAGATGATGGTCTCCAGGCTCAGACACATAGCTAGAGCCATCAACCCTGTTCCATAAATCCACCAGTAGAGGTACAAACTGATGACCTTCCTTACCTATTCTTCTCTGCAGCTTGCTAATTACACTCTTGCACTGCATCAAATTAATGATTGTCATAATACAGAACCACAGGAATGAAAATATATATTATTTCTCAATTACAAGCAGAGTACGGAGAGAAATCCACTTCAGCACACATGCAGAATACCTATTGCCAAAATCCAAATTATGACATTTAAAAGATTTAAAAATCCAACATAGTTGTGGCCCAGAAGAGCCACTAGGTAAATACCAAAAATAGGGCCTTTCGTTTTTCTCTGCAATAACAAAGTATAACTCATTTTTTCTACATGAGATAAAAATTCATGTTCACTATCCTGAATGGGATCAGCAGCTAGCAAGACAAGGTCATAGATCCATAGCACATAAACATTACAGCTCACAGCAACATAATTTTGAGATGCATGAATTCAAAACTAAGCACCAAGAAATTAGTTGATCTTCATGCCACTGAATTCAATATTTTTACAACTCAGAATATGGATCATCATTTTTCACAATCATAGAAAATCAAGTTGCTCAGCCTTGAGCATTGTACATGGGGAGTTCATTACCTTCTCAGCATGGGCATTCTTCTTATCAATAATAATTGAACTAGGATAGAGCTAATAGGACTTCAAAGGCATTATGGCATTAGGATTCCAATGCTTAGCTCAGGACCTCACCATGCATGAATTTAAATATGTAATTAAAAGGACATTAATAAAACTCTTCCATTTGTGAAATCCCAGATTTGAAATGAAAGAGTTAAGAGCAGCATCCTCTCCACCTCCCATCCTTACCCACGGAATAATAAGAAAGAAACAAAAGCAAATATCAACAATACTGCACCATTATGTCAAATGCGTACAATGTCATGTGATGGAGAATGAGATCAGCGTCGGACCAGTCATTACACAGACCAGTTTAACATGATAGGGATGATGACTTAAGTGATCCATTTGTCATCAATACCAGGAATTCCTGGGGTCAGATTAGAGTTTCTATATGCACACATCAATAAATAAAAAAATCAACATTGTCACTTATCCAACATAGAGGAGAGCAAGCCAACAAACAAATATACCCACGCCAGATCCAACTACCAGAGGAATGGCAGGAGGTATAAGTAGAAAGTGAAAAAGGTAATGGTAAGTCCAAGAACCAAAGAACTACATAATATAACACCATAAGTGTAAATTAAATGAAACATACCCTTTGTTGAATTAAGCTAGTCATCTTAGAACCAAAATTTGATTTCATGCCAGATTCCACAAATTTCTCATCCCATCTTTCTCTGGAGATCTCACCAGATTCCTCCACAGCACCAATCCTGCTGGATTTTGAGGAAGCAAGCAGTTTTGATGCATTTCCTGCTCTTCTTGTAGGCAAGCTTCTCTGAGCTCTCGAGAATGATTCGCTTTGATCTTGCTTGGTTGCTAAAGATTCTCCAGCCATTCTGATGTCTGCATCAATCATTAATTGCCTTTCGGAACATATACTCTTTCCTAATTGAAATGACAACCGTGATGAATCTCCTTGCTGGAGTAATGGCTTTTCATCATTGTATCTACCTTCCTGCTTTTCCACAATATGCTGTGGTCGACTCCTAATACTCCGCTTTCGTTTGATTTTTGGCTGTTTCACTTGTTTGACATCACCTTCTTCCCGCTCATGATTCCAACTCCCAGATTGCTGCAGATCCATAAAAGAGTCTCCAAATATAGCATTCTCACTTCCCTCTAATTCCTTAGGCTACACGGAATACAAGAAATCTTTATAAGGACAGTGCAAATCAGCAGCTACTGTAAGTCTGTAACAATGAGAGCAATATGCAAAATTAGAAGATAAACCTGCATTTTTGAAAGAGAACTTGGTCTGGCATCTAAAGAAGACAGAGTAGTGAATTTTTGCAAATATACAGAAGAAGAGATTGTCCTTGTCAATCTTCTGCTGTCAGCAGATGAAACAGGAGATCGGGAGTGAGCTCCACGAAGATGACCTTTTTTTTTGTTTCCATTAATTGAAGCATAATCATAATCCCCACAGAGCCTCCCTTCATCGTCTGGTTGCTCTTCAGTAGCAGCAGGCAGACCATCCTCTTTCTCCTCTTCAAATTCTCTACCCTCTCTGTCTTCATGATGTGCTGAATCATTTTTCTCTTCCGAACTAGCTTCTGAGGTTTCACCACTTTCACCATCCAACTCAGTATAAACAAGGAACTTCTTCCCTTTGCGACGCCCTCTCCTACTATCTGTGTCTGCACCTGAATCTGCAGGTACAGGGCTGGTAGATATGTGCTTTGGTGTCTTTTTCGACAGTGCAGAAACAGTAGCACTAACTTCTTTGGTACCAGCACAAAGCCAGTCAGGCACTTGATCATACCTCATCATCTCCTCAGACCAATCCAATTCTTCATCCATTTGGTCAAACAGTTCAACCTCTTCTTTGCTCCTAGCAATCATCCGGTTCACTTCCTGGAGAGACGGAACATCATGGACCACTTCCTGATACCTTTCTTCATCATGCAATAGTGTCTCTAGTGTCATCCGTCTCTCTTCATGTGTTGTTCTTTGATCAAAACGGCCAGCATTGATCACTTCGTCTGCCATATCAATCTTATATTGCTGAATGTTGTTACGTATAAGGCTCTCAATTGAACCCATATACCTATCCTTTCCAGTGAGATCATCCTCCATGTCAACTATACCTCCACTTTTAAACTCATCCTCTTTCTGCTGTCCAGATATCTTATCGACAACTGCTTCCATGTAAATGACCTTAACTTCTCTAGTTTGTCCAATGCGGTGAGCTCTAGCAACTGCTTGCTCCTCATTTTTTGGGTTTGGATCAGGATCATATATGATGACTGTGTCAGCAGACTGAAGATTCAATCCTCGACCAGCAGCACGAATGCTCAGCAAAAATATAAAACAATCAGAGCCAGGGCTATTGAAATCCATGATTGCAGTCTCACGATCTTCTAAGGTAGTTGTTCCATCAATTCGCCTGTAGACAAACTGTCTCCACTGCAAATATTCCTCCAGTATATCGAGAAGCTTTGTCATAGTACTAAAGAGAAGTACCCGGTGACCTGTCTTATGTAGCTTTACAAGAATCCTATCAAGGATCCACAGCTTCCCACATGATTCCACGAGGAAACCCTCTGAGAAGTCTTTAAAGTAAGGGTAATTAAGCAAAGGATGGTTACAAGTTTTGCGAAGCTCCATACATCGATTATTCAGCATTTTATATGTTTTGACCTGGTAATGGGGATTCCTTTCGACCTTAAGCTCTTCCTCTTCAGGGTCAACTCGAATTGTACCAGTTGATTTGACCCAATCATAAATTACTCTCTGGAGAGGAGACATCTTGCATTTTAAAACAAAGGAAACCTGGAACCCAAGATAAGCCTAAGAAATTAGTTATCCAAAGGGACACGTAAGATCATTAAGCAAAACACTTTGATGGCATACCTTTGGTGGAAGAGAGCCTTCCACATCCTCCACGCGCCGTCTAAGCATAAATGGCTCCAAAATTTGATGTAATCTGTGGATAACGATAACCTTTTTTTCAGTCTCAAGCCAATCATCCTCTGCATTATGTGTGTGATTTTCCTTTTGAAACGGTTGAGAGAACCAGTCATGGAATGCTTTATGATTGTCAAAGACTTCAGGAAGAAGTAAATTTAAAAGCGACCAGAGCTCCTTCAGATCATTCTGCAAATAAAATTACCCACTCCTTAATAATGCAACTATAGGTCCAATCACTTGTATGTCTTTAGTACAGCTCCATCAACCAGTATGTCAATGAATGACCAACATAGTGTCACACAATAATCACTAAAGCAACACTGCTTCTGGATTGAGAAGGTGAGGTAGATCAAAAATATGACCTCCACTTCATTACACGTGACCACAGCTGGCTATAGAGATATGTCAGTCATGCAAATACTTCTCTGCATATTCAATAGAACTCTGAGCAGACATTTGATAAATTATTGAATGCAAACCCTATTAAATCTTACGCATACTGAAAGGCAAATATCCTAAGATTCCAGTTCTATGATTTATCTGATTTCCTTCTCAGTAACTACCATCTTGTCTTTAGGTCAATGAGGAAATGCTTCCTAACTTGCAACTAGGGTAGGGATGGCAATGAGCCAAATTTGAGCAGACCCAAACCCATTTATAATAACAATACGCAATGTGTTCTTAAAGTTTGGACCCAGAACCATCAGGTTTGGTGGATAAATGGGTCTGAAATGGATCCAACTACTTTTGTCCCTAAAAATAAATAATTTACCTAAATACAGATATATTTTTGTTTTTATCTGACATAATATGTAATTTTTTGTTAAACAAATTACTCCAATGAAGAAGATAAATTTTCATAGAAGTTACTTCATCTTTTCAAATAATATTTTGATTCCTCAAGACTTCAGAATATAATTGTTTATATGTATAAGGCAAATAGTCAGAAATGAAAAGGGGAAATGAAGTATAAGTCTGAAGAAGATCACCGGAAAGGAAAAGAAATAATGGAACATAATTGATCAATGATCAAATTAGTTAGTGTTTATATATATATATATATATATATATATGTATAAATGGATCTGCAAGTCGGGTCTAGATCAAAAGGTATTAGTTACTAAAAAAAACATGCATTTGTAAAATACCAATTTTATTTTGTAATGTTCCCATGTTAAATTACAGAAGCATTGCCTCAATAATATTAATATTATGCAATTCAAATACAATAATTATGAGCAGGCATTGGGAGATCCAAGGAAATGCACAAATATATATATATATAAGTAAGAAAAGCCACCAACCCTAGCAGGCACAGTTCCTGTGGCCTAAAAAAATACAATAAGCCTATGTTCTCATTTAATTCAATCTAATTTAAAAAATTAATGTGTTATTATTATTATTATTATTATTATCATTTTACTATTTCTAGTGTCTTAATCAATATTTTTTCGTTACTAATATTACTATTGTTATCATTACCATCATTATTATTATTAATTTTATATTATTTTTGTAATTATCAAAATTGTGCCCTGAAAATAAGCAGAGTAAAACATAGCCTAAGTGAATTAAGTATGAAGAGAACAAAGACGTCTAGATGAAACAATTGTGAGCCAAACAAATAAAGCAAATAAATTCACGAGGCCTTTAATGGGATGATTTCAAATAGATTCACATTTTCAACACTGATCAAAGCTGCAGATAAGGTGAATGACCTATGTGCCTCAACAGACATTGATAGTGAATTCACAAAACATTCATATCAGTGCTTTACAGATGCAATGGGCTACAGAATACTACTACACCAACGAACCTGCAAAGGTGTCCCTGTTAAAAGAAGGCGTCTTTGACAATGATATCTGTCAAGGTCACGGGCTAGTACTGAATCTCTGTCCTTCATTCTTTGTGCTTCATCAATAATCACATACATCCAATCGACTTTAGAGAGTTTTGAACGATCAAACATAATGAACTCATAAGTAGTGACAAGAACATTGAATTTCATTGCACAAACTTCCTGCAAAGGTCCAAAAAAAGCATGAATTAGCAATTTGAAAAGGACATGAGAACACAAATGTGCATGAAAAATAAGACTTCTTACTTGAGAAAACAACTTTGATCGCTGCTCCTTTCCACCAACATAAAAGATGCAAGACACTGATGGCAGCCAATTTAGAAACTCACTCTGCCCAAGATAGAACCCTACTTATTACACGCATAAGTAATATTCTAAGACAAAATTCACCATTTCCCATGGTGAAATAACTAAAGAAAATATAATTTACAACTAACCTTCCAATTGACCAAAACAGCATTGGGAACTATGATAAGATGTGGGCCATAATTTCCCTTAAACTCCATGAGATATGCAATCAATGCCATGACCTAAAGGTAGAAAGGTTAATTATGACATTAAGCACAGGATACATGCGACATCAATTGCAGGAGTATCAACCAAAAATCACAAAATTTATAAAGTTAAACCTAGGAACTGCTCCCTGGTCCTTGGGTTCAGCCAAAACTCTCATAAATTATTAGAGTTAAAAGTTAAATATTTCTCCCTTGTCCCTCAATTCATTTAATTGAACCTAACCTAAATATTAGCCAAAGCAAGACAGTTAAGTTTATAGATATCCTCCACAAGAGACAAAATTAAACAAGCACAGGCTACAGATCCAGTTCAATCAGGGAATGATCTGCTCGTGGTCTCCATTGATAGAAATCCTGCCTAAGACCCTTTGAGATCCTAAAGAGTATAGGCACATCATCCTACTAGACTCTCAAGCCCTCACAACAAAACCCCAGAATCAAACAGACAAGATGAGAGAGGATGGACAAGAACAAGAAGAAGAAAAGAAAGCCAAAGTTGTCATGTTAGTAACAGAAAGAAGTAAACCGCTGATTATATGCACATCACACACCCCACAGTTTCCGACGATAATTTCTGCTTTCTTTTATTTCAGGATGACATCTACTGAAGGAAAAATTACCTGCACAGTCTTACCAAGACCCATCTCATCTGCCAAAATACCATTCAATTTGTTGTTATATAATGATAGCATCCACTGCAATCCAACCTGCAGATTCAAATTGCAAATTAGCTTGAAAGACATCAAATATCAGGAAGAAAGGCAGTTCAATAAAATAAAAAAATAAGAGCATCGTACAATTTGATAATCTCGCAAAGTTCCAGCTCTTAACATTGAAGGCTGTCTGACAACCCTCTCACTCACAGCATGTGCAAGAGCATAATATCTGCCAATAATCATGAGCAATCAATTAAATTACAATTGGTTTTCAATTGCCGACCACATCCTATAGCTTTGTTTGATGTTCCTACGCGAATTAGTGAGAAAGCATTTACTAAACATACATTAACATTTCATATTAGAATTATTGGTTTGGATCCCAAAAAGAACATTGACGCAGATCTACAAATTGAAGAAACTCAAAACTATATGTAGTGTGTTTGGCAAGACGTAAACTAGCTTATAGCTAGATTTTTTCAATAAGCTCAATTTTTTAAAGAAGATGCAATCATGCAAAAGTCAATAAGATCCATTTTCTTTAAAAATTCCATTTGGTGAGTAATTTTTTACTCTACCTCCAGGTTTCATATAAGTGACATTTTAAATTTTGGCACAAGAATTAAAAAAAAAATCCAAATGACTTAATTATCTCTATTAAAATACCATTAGAAATAATAATTATTGCCAAAAAAAAATAGATAGATCCATAAAGTAATTAATATTGAATGATAAAATATATTCACAATTTATATCATAAAACTACACTCATTTGTAACCAAAATCAAATTCCTATTATAGGCTAAATTTTGACAAGTTAAAAAATGTAGCTTCTAGATAAGCTAGCCTGTTCCTAATTTTTCACATTTCAACCTTAAAATAAGTTTTAGCTTGATTTTTATTAATAAAAATATGTCTATCAGTGTCACTTATACCACAACAGCTACTGATGACAAGTGCTTCTAAGCGAACTTATCAGCTTCAGTTAATAATGGCTAGCTTTTCAACTTGCAACTTGCAGCTTTAGAAACATAGCCTTAAGCGAAGATGTATTCAACTATAGATTAAAGAGCAAAGAATCAACTTGCAACTTAGATGCCTAACATACTTGCTGGCAGATGAATCGTCCCTAGGTCCATTAATCTTTGTAAATTGATTCCTTATCATCACTTCCTCCCCAGCACAACCTGCTGCAGCTCTAATCTCTTCCTCTGAGAGACCCTATTGCCATAGCACAGTTCAAGAAATTAATAATAAAGAGACAGAATGAAGAAAACAATAACGAAAAAGCAGACAAAATTGATTGCCAAAATACTAGCTTTCACGATGAATATAATCGAAATCTACTACAAGTGGATAATAAGAATGAAAGCTCTCACAAAAAGTACAGGGATCATGCCTCCTGTTGATTTTTGGCAGCAGCGATTTTGCTTCCAAGTTTAAGAAGATATTCTTCTGTCTGGCTCAAAAACGAAGAAAGAACAACATATCGCTCAGCAGCATCACCTGGAATGCTAGTCTGCTGCTCCAGCAGCATTTCTCTGTATCTTTCAACATCATTGTTCTTTAATGCCTCCATCCTTTTATTCCTACCATCATCCTTACTCTTTGAGAATTCCCTCAACATTCTCTCATGATATTTTGCAACACCACGGTTGTGAGTAGTCCTTGCATCACGGATGCCCCAATGCGCCTCAAGCAGTTTCTTTCGCCACTGAAAAATAGATTTGAGTTGCTTCTCTCTCATGGCTTTCTGAGATGCCTGTACCTTCCTGGACAGTTCCAAACGATGGCGCTCACATAGCTTAACAAACTTCCTGTATTCTCTGTCAGACAGTCCCATAATCTCTTGCTGCTCTTGATCAACTTTTTCCCTCAAATGTGCCTGAAGATCTAAAAGCTTCAGTTTCTTCTCCTCAATTTGCAGTCGAAGAACAAGATCTGGCCTTATCCTTTTCCTCTCCAAGTTCACCGCCAACAGACTTCCTAATTTTTCCAGATTCTCTGTTCTCTTCTTGCTAAGCACCTCTACACCTTCCTCAAAGAAAATATCTTTGGCATCATAGGCCAAGGTTAGATTGTTATTATCTGCCAACATTGCTGAACCAAGAAAATCATTTTTTGTAGTGAAAAATGGAAAATCAAATAGTGGACCATGATACTTCCAGGCAGAGGCAATATCTTTTGGTGGACCACCAGTGTCTGTTTGCAAGCATGGCTTCTTTAGTGGTTTCAAAGCATCAGCAGCAGCATCATGTGGTGCAACAGCCTTTTCCCTATCTATTGAAGAATCACTTGCAGTCACAGTTTTCTGAGCATCACAGTCAACTTCTTGCTCATGCTTCATGAAAGATGTCCTAGTTTGCAGCTTTTCCACCCCAGAAGATGCCACTGATGGAGACGCTCTCTTCCCCACATTTGAACCAAGATTTTGAGTTGTTGCAGAAGTTGCTTTATCATTGCCAGCAAATGCTTCCTCCTTCGAATAACTTCGCCTGACAGCAGGAGATGGAGCCTTATCAACAGGTGCTAAGTGTCTTGAAGCTTTATCTTCATTCTTTCCTGTGCATATTTCCGGAATCAACATGCCAGAAGGAACAGCAGACTGCTGTACTTGGAACTCAAGAAGCGGTGGAGCAATCGCATTAAGCAATTCCTGAGGAAGTGTTCCCTCCCCTTTCTGTTAGTGAGATGAGAAAATAATAAGGAAATAGATACATTAGTAACATATTCCAATAATCTCAAGAAATCACAACAGGAAAAAACATAATGCATGCAGAGAATGTCATGTATAAATATGGATGTGCACCTTTAACCGCCGAAATGCAAGAATTTGTGCCTTAAAAACATGAAGCTGTTGTTTAGTGAACCCAGTGCTTTGTTGTGAAATGTGAGGAAAAGCTCCAGCCTGAGAAGGCAAATTGTTTACTGAGGTTCCAATGTTGGGTGAATTTGTTGGTTGTGAAGAACCTTGGTTCAACTGCCTAAAATGATGCATCTGCAATGCATCCTGGTTATTAATGCCAGCTACTGATTCCTTCATTTGCAAGGGTTTATCTAAACCTGGGTTCAACTTCACACATGGTTGTGGAGTCTGCACAGATGGCATCGCATCCCCACCAGCAGTGACATGTACAGATGGAACCTGGTTCTCTCTCCTGAGCATGGAAAATTGCTGCATATGTGAATTGCCTGCATTGTTAGCCACGGGATAACCAGAACTAGAGCTAAAATGGCCAAATTGAACAGCTTGTCCGGCTTTGACAGAACCTGACTGTCCAGCAAGCTCACTGGAAGAATTAGCACGGGGAGAATCACTTGCAACTGATGGAGAATTAACATGCTGTCTTTGCATTGGTACATGAGATGACTGTGAATTAACCTCTTTAGTTTTTGGCTGAACAACCATCTTAGATTGCATCAAAGGAAAAAGTTGTGCCACCAAATTGGCATTTGCAGGTTGAGACAGGTCAATATTTTGTTCAAGTGCCCAGGCTTGTACTGCCTGCAGCTGTGCTGCCATAGCCATCTGGTTGTTTTCCGTGCTTTGAATGCCTTGTGGAGTTGGATGGTTTTGCATAGGCCTTACCATGTTTCCAGAAGATGTCTGGGATATTGTCATATGCTGCATGGGACTCTTTGAATCACTCCTCTGATCAGAGGACTGCTGGTATTGCCCTAGCTGCTTCTCATCATGAACAAAATGTTCGGATGCCCTTTTTGATGATGATGCCTGGGCCTGATGTGTTGCCTGCATAGAAATTACTTCATGCATATTCAGGTTTGCCATTTGCATGTCCTGATCCTTCCCAGATGAAGGACTAGTCAATCCCAATTTTCCATGCTGTTGGAATTGCATTCCAAATGCTGCCCCCTGTTGTGCAGCCAGGTATGCATGTTGCAGGTAAACCTGATTGACTGGATTGACTAATATCTGCTCATGACCATGACTCTTCATTGGACCATAGTCACGCATGAGAGGAGAGCCAAGTTGCTGACCCATATCCATGTACTTCCTCTGCTGCTGAGCGATTGGAACTGAGTTAGAAGATGCAGCAAAGCTTGTTCCATCCATAGCTCCAGGGACACCACCAGTTTGAAATACTTATATAAGTTCCTTCAAGTTTTCAGGGCAGTTGATGCTGTATGGACTATGCAGAATAAGCCACATGATCTAACATGACTAACAATATAGGCACCCGAGAACAAGCAGCAGAGGTCAGTACAACTACTACTAAGTGGGCATATAGCTATCAAGGAAGCCAAACTAGATGGAGCAACACAAATATGTTAACGAATGCTTAAATGCAAGTATGGTCTACAGCCTAAATCTAGAGAATATCATTGATTTTGTATAACTCTAATTCCAAGTTGGAAACAGCCAGCCACTTAACTTCTATTAAGGTCTAATTAAATGTGACCTAAAAATCTCCCCAAACAAAAGTATCGAGGCAGAAAACTAGAGCTGCTGAACAAAGAACTCAGTGGCACTCGTAATGAATTTTTGACATGAAGAGAGGTCAAATCAATTCCAATCAAAAAGAAAACAAAATTGACAGGCTGTCATTCAGAGGCTCAAAACTAACATTGGAGCCAAAAATAATAAATGAAAGCAGAGCCTGCATGTACAGTTAAATACTTAATCATCTTCACAAAGGTGGAAATAAATCAAAACCATGATATCACAGCTCTTCTCAAATCCAATACGACTACAAGTCAAGATGGTTCAGACAAGAGTGAGCAACCAACTGCAGAATATCCTTCATCACAGATCATTAATGGAAGCACAGGTCTCCACCCATTCAACTTCAAAGTACCTAACTATAGACAATGAAAACCATTAGCCCATACCAAATTCAGAACTTAACAAAAAATGCTCCTTATTCGACTTCATTATTACTATAAATCAGAACTGTGCGCTACTGCAATAATATATAAGCATATAGTGAGGCTTTGGTTACAAAACCACTGGCTTTTGAAGGTTTTATTTTAAGCCGAGGGCTTTATAACTGATCCTTTAGTTATGTGTATATACGCATATATCACTGATTGATGATGTAATCATTGACTTAATAGTACTATAACACTTATCGAAACCCTTTCTGACATAATTTGGCACCAAAGCCTTCACTCCGCAGAAAAGTATACAGACAGGAATCATGAGTCCTAGACCACTCGGGCACGCTACCCAGTACCCTGATAGAACAGCCCAGCTTTCAAACATATCCAACCAAATCAAATTAATTTCACCAGGTTATCACAAAAATGGGGAGGGGAAAAAGTCATACAACTGAATTTTGAAGAAATCGGGGAGACGTTTAGGCTTACTAAGTGTACGAAAAACAGCGGGTGAGACTCACGTGTGTATCACAGGAAATAGAAATTCGCAACGACGACGTCGGGACTTTGTTTTCGTAGCTTTCTCTGTTCGAATCCATATTCAATCCATGCTATCGGCCTCCGCCATTGAAGTGCATGCTTTTCTGGCTCGTCGGCAGCAGAATCGGAGACCCACAATTTATTTTCCGGAACGACAGGGGAAGAGCGAGAATGAAAGGGAGTGATTAGCGAACGAGGAAGAGCAGTGAACGACTGCTTGTTGATTCCCTTGGACTGGCAAAAGCCGCAAATCAATGGCGGGCCCTGTTCTGAGGTAGGTGGAAATAGAAAAACGAACTAGAACAAATAGGCGGAGATTCAGGAGAATGGTACGGAACCTTAATAATCGAACCCAAGACCTCATCTGAAGCCCGAATGCTCGTGGCCCGCGTGCGTGTGCGTTATATTATAAATTTAATATATATATATATATATATCATAATATTTTAAAGTTTTATTTTATAAATAGGTATCTATATGCATATATTTTTGATAAAAATTGGTAAAAATTTAATATATTAGAAGTGAGATTAATTTTAAGCAGAATAATAATAAAAAATTATTTCTATAATAAAAGATTAACTTATTAGTGAAAAAATGGTATATTAGTGATAAAGTATTATTATATTAGTAGTGAAAAATCAGTATATTAGTGATAAAAAAATCGGTACATTAGCGATCAAAGATAATACATTAGTAGTGAAATATTAATACATTAGTGATGAAAGATCAGTTTAAAGTAAAAAAAATTGGTAAAACATTAATTCATTGGTAAAAAACTAATACATTGGTGGTAAAAAAAAGGTAGTACATTAAAATCATTACATTATTTGTAATACATAGCCCTAAAATCCTTTAATTATTTTTAAATTTATGTTGATATAAAATAATTTTTTTTTGGAAAATGACTTAAAATTTGGATAAAGATATAAATTTCAAGTATACTAATTGACTGGTTTTCCACACCAATCGATTGGTACAACCAAGGACTTGCAATTTTATTTTTCAGATAGCTAGTTGACCAGTTGCCCAAACCAATCAACTAATGATGTTGAGATTTTAGATTTTTTTTTTTTGCTTTGATTCTCTTTTCAATATTTATGAAAACTTATAATTAAAGTTTATTTGTGCTAATAAGCATATTTTTGGTAATTTGGGATTATTTTTACATTATTTAAATTATTCTATGATTTTATTTAGCTAAAAAATTCTCAAAAACACTTTTAATGTATTTTTCTCACCTACTCTTCCTCTCCCTCACTTTTCTCTCTCCTCTAGCAACCATAGTTGTGTGCAAGCCATCCTACATCCTCTCTCCTGTTTCCACAACCTAATTGCACTTCATCTTCTTTATCTTCATAATTTCCATTCTTACACTTTGGTTCTCTACATTTAACCAAAGTCAACTATCCCTCTCTCCCTTTGATATGTTGACCCCTAGCTCTTTTAAACTTCAACTTCTGATTCATTTCAACCTTAACCTTCAACACTCACTATTCTTTATCCCCTTTTCTTGGTTATTTTGCTATGTGTTAGGCATTCTCTTATTTTCCTTCCTTTTCCTCCTCTACTAGAAAAATAGAGGTGTTGCCTCTTGAGCTCTCTCCTTTGATTAATTGTGTTTTCTTCTGTCTTCTTCTAATCTTAGCATTACCTCTCCATTATTTTCCCTTTAAAAAAAGGAAGGATTAAGGTGTATATAAAGGTTAAACATTCTAGCTTTCTCATCCCTAAAATTTGCTTTTGAGAAAAGATTGAGGTGTGCTTCTTATTTCTCTCTTTTTTTTATTTCATTTTAGTAGGGTTTTAAAAATAGATTTGACTATTTTTATTTTTGGTTCTCTTAGGAATTTAAGAGCCTTGGGTTATGCTATCGAGTTAGGAGTTTAATCTTGTGCTAGAAGATTTTGCTTGGAGGTAAGACATCCTTATCCCAAATATAACTAAGGAATTGTGGGGTTGCATGTCTTTAGTGTGTTCTATGATGTATACGTGTATTTTTAAGTCCTTAAAATTAAGCATGCTGAATGTTTACCCTTTTGAAGTTTTGAGCATGTTAATTGGGGTCTAGGTGCTGATTCGCCTAGACCAATTGATTGGTTGGTTAGATTGATCGACTAGTGGTGTGAACAGTCGCTCGGTTTGAAATTTTTGATCAGTTGGTTATAAGAACAATTGATTTTTTTTTTTATAAACCAGTCAGTTGGTTCCTATGAGTAGTTAATTAGTTTGCCAAACCTATCAACTGGTTACCTTGTGACTAGAGTGGTTTGGTATATGCTTAAACCAATCGACAAGTTTGGTCAAACCCATCGATTGTTGAACAATCGATCCATGGGACCAACCATTTAACTGGTTTTGTTGGTCTTATTTTTATCTTAGGTCTGGTATGAGTAGGGCAATCGATTGGTCCTAGTGACCGATTAACTAGTCTACCTAAGTTCGCCATGCTTATTTGATTATTTAATGATCTTTCTTTGTGAATACTATCTTAATCTTCTTATGTAATTACAATATTTTAATCATGATTTCAACCATGCCTGACCAAAATTTAATAAGTATCAACATGGTAATATTTTAGTGCCTTGTTTAGTTGAGTATGGTGTTCCCTTAAAATGCCCAATTTGGTGGCTTATATACTTTGGTTAGTGTTTGGTGTCAATACATAAAATGTCCAAGTTGAATGATATTTGTAATCGAATAATGGAATCATAGAGGACTTCCCCATATGCATACTTAGGGTTTAGTTATCTTATGTGCCCTTTAACCTAGAAAATCTTGGTTAATGTGGTGGGTATTAAAGACCCCTGAGAAAAGTGTGTTAGCACTAGCGTTATTGTTGTGGGTGTAGCAGACCCAAAAGTAAGTGTATGCCCCCTTATCTAAAGGGCATGTTCGGTGGATGATGACGATATCTTAGAAAATCCCCCTATGTAACACCCCCAAGTTTATGAATAAAAAATTTTTATTTAAAAAGTTAATTGTAGAAGCTAAAATAGTAAATCGTGGGGTGTTACCTCCATGCTTGGTACAAGTATGATTTCCTCTACTATTCTGTTACCCAATACTAAGGCTAAAAACGTTACTCTAGTTAAATCAATAATATAGTTATAAATCAGAGTAGTGAGAGAGTTAAAGCAATTTAATATTATTTCAAATAAAATCAACCGTCGGTGGTTACAAAATGTTAGTGAAAGGAAATACATAAAAATGTTAAGAATACAAAATCTTCCAAATCAAAAGATATCGGGTAAAACATCAGATAACCATAAACTCTTAACCTAAATAATAGCCTTCAATTGATCCTACAAGCTAACCTATAAAGGCCACTGCCCATTGAATAAGCAGAGGCCCATAAAAAGGAACCCTTCGGTACAATGGTGTTGAGTAACCCATTATACAAAGCTAATATAAAAAGTCTACATGGAACACATAAAAGCCATCACAACAATAAATGAATATTTAATTATATATACATTAACTGAAAAACGATAATCATTCATATAACCACATACCACGAAGGCCATATACTACTCTTTCTCTTTCAAACTGAATCTTACCAATGGAACATCCAATGGACACTCTTTGTATTATAATTACAAACAACATCATCCTAAAATCATAACCACAGTCACAAAGCTCATTATCAATACCGACCAATCTCGTAGCAAAGGAGGGTTTACCAGCATAATCCAATAACAACTCATATCATCATAGGTAGGTGTAACACCCCAAAATTTACTACTGAAAAATTTTGTTTATTTAAAAATTAGTGGAAGCAAAAAACCATAAAATTTCGGGATGTTACTGCCACACTTAGTACCAAACCGGTTTCCTCCTACCGTTCCAGTACCAAGTGCTAAGGCTAAAAGGAACAGAATACGATTTATACAAATTCAAAAATCTATTTAAATCAGAGTAGCGCATTGAATTCATTACAAAAGATATAAACCCACTATTAATGGTTACAAGAGTAAAATCATTTATCAAGGAAATAAAAAGGTGGAAGAGAAACCCTAAAAGTTTTCCAGATAATCCTTAGGCTCATACCCGATACCCGCTTGAATAGCACCTACAATAGTCCTGTAAGGGGCACTGCCCATTGAATAGGCAGGGGCCCACAAAGGGAACCCTTCGGTACTATGGTATTGAGTAACTATTTATACCAAACCGAAAGGCAAGGCCTACATGTAACACATAATACTTAAATTATAAAAAATGATAATATACGCGTGCTTAGGAAAATCACAACCGACATAAGGACTGATACACCAGGAAACACCACATAGAATAGGAAATGTGTAACACAAAATCCATGTACTTAGCAATTCCATCGCATGCTCAAGCAGGAACAAGTACTGAAGCCAAACTTATACCATATCAATAGATCATAACGTGAAATCAATACTTTTGGTCTTAAGCCATTGATTAATCATTGTTCAATCACCATCTCTTGAATTATACCCATGTGAGTGCGGGAATCCCACTATTATAGATGGTGGACTGAAAATACACTTCAGGACATAACGCACCTGACCACTATTATTCACCTATGGACCGGTCTCTAGGGCACCCTGCACCTGGCTATTATTATTCGCAGGTAAACTAGTTTGGCCCCGACTCACATGGTGTTCCACTATAAGTGATTAGTGTCTTCCCATAATTTATTAATATCTAACGTTTGGTTCATTGAGCTCGGGATCTCCCACTATTATAGCCAGTGGATCAAAAATACTTCAGGGCAACACGCACCTGAATATTATTATTCACGGGTGGATCGGTCACCAGGGCATATTGCACCTGGCCGCTATTATGCCGGCGGATCAATTTAGGCCCGACTCAATAATCTTTCACTTTACGTAATTAGTACTTTATTCATGTCTTATTCAGCAGGCTCATTTCATTAATTAAAGGGAAGGAAAAAGGTCACAAATCCAGAGACACAAAGATATACTGGCCATAGAATCAAGCATTCTATGTCCAGGATCATGGCATACATAAAACCCTAACACGTACTTCGAACATATCTAACACACATTTCCATACATACTTACAAACCAAGCACCTCTCGCATGATTATGATATAAACACTATGTCACACCCTTAATTATCCATCCCACCCTAGGTTATGCCATGTTCTTGTGATACCCACTAACTTATCAAATATCCTTATCTTATTATTCAATATTACTTATGACATGTTATATGCAAGTTACTAATTTACCCTCATCATCTTTAAAAAATTACTAAAATACCATTTGTTTGTAAAATTACCAAGTCGCCCCTTTTTAGTTGCCGAATTACCATATTATCCTTCCTATTTACATAATTACCAAAATACTCGTTGTATTTGTTAAATTACCAAATTATCCTTCATACTTATTAAACCACCCACTTTACCCCCTCATACTTGTTAAGTTACCAATTTAACTTCCTAGTTAGTTAAACTACCGTACTACCCTTCATACTTGTTTAAATTACGAAATTGCCCTTTAGGCTTATTAAGTTACCAAATTACCCTTCATACTTATTACATTTACTAGATTGCCCATTTTTTTGAGTGGTAAAAGTACTAAATTGCCCTTCATATTTATTAAATTTACCAAGTAGCCCTTTTTGTTGGTCCAATTACCAAATTGCCCTTATCATATAATTAAATTACTGGTTTTTCCTTTTGATAGGTTAAATTACCAATTTGCCCTTCTTAGTTATTAAAATTACCAAATCGCCCTTTGGGTTGGTTAGGTTACTAAATTACCCTTCTTCATTATCAAAATGACCAAATTGCCCTTTGGTGGGTTCAATTACCAAATTGTCTTTCTTAATTATTATAGTTATCATTTTGCCCATCTTACTTACAAATTTACCAAAATACCATTTCCTTTATGTCAAATTAGCAAAATGCCATTCTCCTTTATTAAATCACCATTTTACCCCTTTACTTTACAAAATTACCAACATATCCTTTTCTTTTTGTCAAATTACCAAAATACCCTTCTCCTTTATTAAATCACCATTTTACCCCCTTTACTTTACAAAATTACCAACATACCCTTTCCTTTATGCCAAATTACCAAAATACCCTTCTCCTTTATTAAATCACCATTTTACCCCTTTACTTTACAAAATTACCGTAATACCCTTTTCTTTATGCCAAATTATCAAAATATCCTTCTCCTTAATTAAATCACTATTTTACCCCTTTACTTTATAAAATTACCATTTTGCCCTTATTACACAAATTTTACTAAAACACCCTCACCACATAAATATCAATATACATGGTCCATATACATCATCCAACACTACCAACTATTATTATTTATCATTATTACTCATTAGCACCTACTACACACACTTATTTAGGCCACACCTCCTGCACAAGAAAATTTACCAAAATGCCCCTAGGGCTTATATTAATATTATTTATGCAACAAATGGCCACATTAGCATGTCATATCATACATATGTACTTAACATTATCATTAACAACAAAGCTCCTTCATTAAGCATTATTTCTACACATGGCACATAAATTAACATGCTTTTCTTTTCATCAACCAACATATGCCACTAAATACATTATACTTAACAACATATATTATGCATATAAACATATTTAAAACCCTAATGTGCTAGCATACGCATATCCACACATTTTAGTAGGATATAATGGTTACCTTATTTTCAAAAATAATCAAACCTTACCAGTACTCCGGTTAAAGGTTTGAGCTTTGATTAGTAAAATCAATGCCTAAAAATAATATCAATATTTATCATATTAGAAGTAGAAAAATCCAAAGAAGAAACCTTTATCAAAAACTTAATTAAATACATACTAGTATTAACCATTATTATACCTCAACAAAATTAGCTAAAATGCCAAAGGGGAGACAGCTGTAACACCCCCAAAATGCAATCCTGAATTTTTTTTTTAAAGAATAAAATGGAAGCTAAAATAGAATTTGGGGAATGTTACCGCCACATCTAACACAAGATAAATGTCTACCATCTATCTCATGCTAGATTCAAGGCTAAACCTGTCAAACAAAATTTCAAACATCTATGCCGTGAGGATAAACTCCCACAAGGAGATATCCACAAGCAGATGGCAAGTGAATATTTTCATTGAATAAAAGCATCGCTGAATGAATCAGCAGAACCTGTGAAATAAATCCGAATTTTAAAAGCTTATCGGAGTATGAGGAATTAAAGGTCAATTACAACACCCGTCAAACTTTAAATACAACACTTGAAAGTTCCGAAAATAAATACAATCAAACAAGACAATTTCCGATGGATTAAATTTCGGATTGCCTACTCTCTCAAACCAAGCCTTCCACCCAATTACCATATCCGATCTCAAACCTGCACAAGAGGTCTGCTCCCCACCATCAGTGGATCATCACAAGACCCATTCAACCAAGGTAGCATCAGTACGAGTCCAATACTGAGTAAGTCCCACTACCCTATCTTACGGGAGAGACATAAACTATAACATCAAGTGCATATTGAATCATGGTACATTACGTTGATACAATTTTATGCATACTCAAAACCCACATCATAAGTCCTACCATACACATATAATAACATGTGAAACATATGTAACATCTTATACCAATAAGAGATTCAGATAACCCAACCGGGCATTTTTGGACAACGCTTAAACCAAACCAAGCTGAATCGGGCATTTGTCAAGCGGGCATTTTTGGGCAATGCCAAACCAAACCAATCAGGCATTTAGCCCCACGGACATTACTTAGGGACGTGTCTAGCCCCAGTCGAGTAGACTCATACTTTAAATCTTTGGTAAATATAGTCGATTCACATCATAGTCTTTATCAATTCATGTGAGTGCGGGAACCCCGCTATTATAGCCGGTGGACCGGTCATGTAGGGCAAAATGCGCCTGGCCACTATTATAGCCGGTGGACCGGTCATGCAGGGCAAAACGCTCCTGACCACTATTATTCGTCGGTGGACCGGTCTGGCCCCGACTCATATGATGTTTCACTATAATTACTTCGTGTCTTTCCCATGTCTTATCATTATTACGTTCGGTTTGTTGAGCACGGAATCCTCCACTATTATAGCCGGTGGACCGGTCATGTAGGGCACCCCGGCCCTAGCCACTATTATTCGTCGGTGGACCGATCTGGGTCCGACTCAACATCTTCCTCTTTAAGTGATTAGTGTCTTAACATATCTTATTTGAAAGTATTTACCCTTGACATGCATGGCTAACTATATCCACACTTATCCTCTCAGGAGGGCCCGTCCCATATCTTGGGACTCTTGCGCCCCTTATCACACCCCGATATCTATTCCCCTTTATACTTACACATAATGAATCCAACTCCTAATGGTGTGGGTTAAGGCCCAACACCTCGTGACATCAAACTCCACCTACTATCACTCTCTAGGGTTTCCCTTGAAACCCTAATTGGACCTATGTGGCCCAATTTCCTCTTACCTTACTACCATTAATTCATTTATCGTCCAACACCTCATCTCATTTAATTTCAATCCCAAATCATATCACTTTACTCATTGATTTCGTAGGTGATCGAAAACCCTAGCTGGCCACTCCAAACCCTAGCACATTTATTCCCCCACAAGTAATCTCTCTACTTTCCACCTAACATTACTTACTTCCCATGGCACCCATACTCATCCCTCATATATTAAATTTCCACTCTTAACTCATTACTCCACTCCTCCTTAATTGTTCTTACTTCCATATTTTCCCCCATATTAGGGTTTCCTCCCAAACCCAAATCAAAGTCTCCTATACATCTTACACCAACCTACGTACTATTTTTCATCCAAAGTTTCCAATCACTCCACAATTCTCCCCTTAGTTTATTTACACCCTAATACAACTTTTCTCACGTAAAGATCTTCCCCATGCAAGATTTATCCACTCCATGCAAACTCTCAAATGTCCCTATGCAAATTTTAAGGCTCCCATGCATGGTTCCCATCTCTCATTCATTTTGGCCATTCCTCCCTCTTTAATTTCCTCTCACGGATCATGAGGTATTTTGGTCAACCTCATATCCCCCTTAGTCAACTCCCTTTGTATTTTCCCTTTTTATCCTTTCACCTCACATCATATTATTAATATCCTAGCATGCATGTCCTAGAGGGTCATGTCATAAAATATCATAAACACAACAGAACAATCATTATACACATGTCATAAGGAATTCATATAAGCATACCTCAACTCCAAGCTGCGCTACAAGTAATTAGTCATTAAAATCATATAGCACACAACATGGCATAACACATGGCACACAAGGCACATAACACACATATAATTGATCCTAGCCACATCCTTACCTAATACGACACCGGTCTTGGAGCACGTTCCTACGCCTCCTCCGGGTTTTGACTTGATTCTCCTATAAGAGGGAAAACTATGGATTAACTTCCCTCTAACCAAAATTACTATTCTTCCTACCTTACCCTTATCACAACTTACTATTAAGGCTAAAAATAATAATATTACTTTTATAAGTAAAAGTAGGGTTATTATTCCTAAGGTAGCAAATCATGCTACTGCAAATCAAAAGTAGGTCTTAATAGCTACAATAATTTAAAGTAATTATGATAATATTTATATTATTAACGGTAATAGTTTCAATGTTACTAATAATGATAATAGTAGTAGTGATAGTAAGGTTAGTGATATATGAAATATTAATAATAGTGGCAAGGTAATAAAATAATAATAATAATAATAGCAATAATAATAATAATAATAATAATAATAATAACGATAATGATGTTAAAATAATAATACTAAAGTTATAAGTCATTAATAATAATAGTAATAATAGTTACGAATATTTCGAAGTTAGGTTAAATAATAATAATAATAATAATAATAATAATAATAATAATAATAATAACAACAACAACAACAACAATAACAATAATGATGTTAAAATAATAATACTAAAGTTATAGGTCATTAATAATAATAGTAATAACAGTTACAAATATTTCAAAGTTAGGTTAAATAATAATAATAATGATAATAATAATAATAATAATAATAATAATAATAATAATAATAATAATAACAATAATAATAACAATAATGATGTTAAAATAATAATTCTAAAGTTATAGGTCATTAATAATAATAGTAATAACAATTATGAATATTTTGAAGTTAGGTTAAGTAATAATAATGATAAAGGTGGTGGTAGTAGTAGTTGTAGTAGTAGTAGTAGTAGTAGTAGTAGTAGTAGTAGTAGTAGTAGTAGTAATAATAATAATAATAAGAATAACACTAATAATACTACTAAAATAACCAACATTTGTATAACAAGGGTTTAGGGGTTGGGGAGTTTAGAGGACCACCTAGGGATGGTGGTGGCACAGGCGGCGGCGCACGGTGGCAGCAGTGGCGGCGATGGGGGGAGGAGAGGTGGAGAAATAGTGGAGGAGGGAGGAGAAGGAAGAGGAGAGGGTGGCAGGGAAGAATGAAGATATGGGGAGGTAGAGGGAGCTCCTCTGATCGTTTTGGAGGGCAGGGGGTGTTGGAAGCGGCGGGACAAGCGGAGGGCGGCGAGGCTCAATGAAGTGCTGATCGGGGAAGGGACTTTGCACGGCCGGGGTGGCTCGTGCAGAGTAAACCGAGGGAGGAGGGAGGCTTAGGTTGGTAGAGGGTGATGCAGGGAAGGGTTCTGTGGGTGGATCGGGCGGTGGCGATGGGTTTTCTAGGCTGCGATTCCAAAAGGGTCTGACGTTGGATCCTTGGGTGGTATTTATAGGCTGAAAATGGGGGAGAACCAAGAGAGGGGACAAAGGAAGGTAGGGGCAGGCGTAGACGGCATGCCGGCCAGCGGTGGGAGGCCGACGCATGCCCTATGAATTGCAGGGTGTGTTTGGCTCGGTGTGGGGAAAAGGAAAGGGGGCAGTATGCGTGAGGGGAAGGACGAGTATGTTGGGTCAAAATTGGAAAGGAAAGCAATGGGAATGGCAGGAGAGGACAGCCGGACGGAGCAGGTGGCCGTCGGCAGGCGCAGGATGTGGTTAGGGGTTGCAGGCCCGTGTGAGGAAGAAGAAGATAGGCGTGGGGTGGACCGGACGGTCCAGGGAAAAAGGAAAGGAGGGGGAGTTGGGCTAGTCTGGCAATAGTCATTTTGTCATTAAACGAGACGTGGCGTCTCGGAGAACTGAGGGTCGAAACGCTGCGTCGGGGCGCCGCAACGAAGAGAGCCAAACAACGCTGGGCCGCGGAGGAAGGAGGAGGAAAAAAAGGGGTTGGGCCGCATCCAGGCCCAATTTGGCGAGAAGAAAAAAAGAAAGAAAAGAAGACAAGAAGAAAAGAAGAAAAGAAGAAAAGAAGAAAGAAAAAGGAAAAGGAAAAAGGGGAAATGGAATAGTTTAATCGATAAAATAATAAAATAGAATAATTTTGTGTAATAAATTGATTTAATAATTTAATTTAGGATAATTAAAATATAAGGGTTAAAAGGATAATTTTAGTGAAATAATGATTTGGAAAATTATTTAAATAAGAAGGGTATGATTAAATAACAAAATTTTTACTTTTAATTTATTAAATATTTATACCAAATTTCATACACTAAAAAATACATAAAATAATTAAATTAAAAATATTTAAAAGCTAATTTATGCAAAATAAAATTTATTTATTAACATATAGGGTTTTAAAAATTCGGAGGATTACAGCAGCAGTCTAACGTTGCTCATGCAGCATGAGCTGCATGCAAGAAGGAAGGAAGAAGTGTCAAAGAGGGAGAAGTGGGAGAAGGGAAGGGGTGGCTTATGGAGGGGAGTTAGGGTAGTGGCGGGTGACACATTCCTACCCGCAAGTGCACGGGGTCAGAGTAGTAGTCAAGGTCGATCCCACAAGGATTGGTGAATGACCACTAGGACAATGATAGAACTTAACTATGTCTAGACTACGAGATGATATGAAATAATAAATTTTAAGCTAAAATAACTAAATAAGCTAAAAAGAAAGGAAAATAACACTCAAGTAACTCAAATAAATAGAAGAGCTAAGGTTCTGGTTCATCGCCCCCGATCCTCACATGTAATCGAAGATCACATCACAAAATAATTCAACAATCATAATCAATCATGCCAATAAGGATAGAAAGTGTTGTGCTTTCTCAAGCCACAACCACCCTATTACATATCTATGGCCCTAACTATCTCTAGCTTAGAGTCTAATAGAATATAATGCATTAAAGTCTATAAAGTTTCCTCCTTTATTGTTGTAGAGGTCAAATCGATCGTCTCTCGACCTACAATTTAATCTCCCGTTGTGCTATTGGGTCTAATACTGGATTATCTCTCGATCTCATCGGTATTTCCCACATCAAAAATCAGAACCCGGCTGTGGTTCAAAAATCCGTCAACCAATCAATAACACAACACATACATTATGAATTGAATAAAAAAAAGGATGCAATAATTCAACACATTAGGATCGGGGAAAATTCCCCTTCACCTTAGCACAAGATCTAGCCCATCAAATTCATAGCAAGAATATTAAAAACAACAAGAGATTCCATAGATAGAGAAAAGATCATTAGATAATACCCTTGATGTTCACAAATTCTTGCAAAAATTTAACTTCTTGAACCTCGGTCTCTAATTTACAAGAAAGATCTTAATGAATTGGGGAAGAGGATAGATAAGAGAGAAAAGAGAGGGAGTGGAGGTTGCCTCGAGATATTAGAATGAGAGTTTTTATATTACCGCCTCGTGGATCCCTAGGGTATCGATAAAGATGGGCTTCCCGTGTCAGCTTTGACAATGATGCGTATTTTGACCATAACTTTTTCATCATAACTCCTATTAAGCTGATTTTGAATGAGTTGGAAAGATATTAAAAAGATCTACAACTTTTATGTTGAAATCTTCTCCAAATTCAGACTTTTTCCTGGTCTAAATTCTACTTCTTTCAGGCCTATATACTTTAAATATGCATTCTTACTTTCATTTTATTCCAGAATTTACATTTTAGCTCTAAATCTCTTTTCACTTTAACTTTTGCTCCTCTTTGCTCCTTTTTTCTCCCTTTAAGCTTATTCTTTTTTTCATCCTTCATGATTTTTTTTGTTGCTTGAGACCCTACAAATTTTCACAACACAAAGGCAGTAACAAGAACAAAAAGGGAGAATTCCAACTGAAATTAGAGGTAAAAACTCTTATAAACGTTAGGAATAAGATGCAAAAGTCACACTTATTAGCGGGGTGTAGGGAGGGAGTGGGGGTGTAGGTGGTGGTTAGGGGTCAGTGATTGGTGATCTATGACTCAGGGCGGCGAAGGCGACAGCTGCAAGGCTGAAAAGATGGGGTGAAGGTTGGGTGGAGGATAAGAAGGAAAAGGAAGAAGAGGGGAAGGGAGGAGCTGTAGGGCTGGGTTTCAGCCAAGGGAGGTAAGGTGGTGGTATGGGAGGTTCCAAGGAGTAGATTGGTGGCTGTGGAGGTTGTAGAAGAGGAAGGAGGGTGGTTGACGGTGGTGGTGCAATGTGTAACACCCTAAAAATTCACTACTGAAAAATTTCATTTTATTAAAAGATATAGGAGAAGAAAAGAAAACAAAACTATGAATTTCAAGGATATTACCGCACACTTAGTACCAAACTGGTTCACTCCTACCATTCCAATACCAAGTGATAAGGCTAAAAGGATAACATACAATTTACAAGAAACTCAAACCATATTGAAATCAGAGTAGCGCAATAAATAATTTACAAGAATAGAATCCATCAATGGTGGTTACAAGAACAAATATTACATTTAAACTAAGAATTAAAAGAGAAAGAGTGAAACCCTAAAAGTTTTCGGATAACCCTTACGCTCTTTCTCGTTGCCTACTTTAATAGCACCTCCAATGAACTTGCAAGGGACACTGCCCATTGAATAGGCAGGGCCCCCACAAATGGAGTCATTCAGTACTATGTTACTGAGTAACCCTTTAAACCACATAGAAAAGTAGGCCCGCAATGCAACATATGATGCAAAACTATATAAACATATAATAAGAAATGCATACACAACATCCACATACTTAGCAAGTCCATCACATATTGGTAGATCATAACGTGAAATCAATACTTTTGGGCCTTAAGCCATTAATCCATCATTATTCCATCATCTCTCGAATTATATCCATGTGAGCGCGGGAACCCCACTATTATAGCCGGTGGACTGGAAATATACAGGGTAGAACGCTCTTGACCACTATTATTCGCCGGTGGATCGATCTCTAGGGCAGAAGGCTCCTGGTCACTATTATCGCTGGTGGATTGATCTGGCCCTAACTTATATGGTGTTCCACTATAAGTGATTAGTATTGTCCATGATTTATTCACATCCAAGGTTGGATATATTGAGCTCAGGATCCCCCACTATTATAGCCGGTGGACCGGAATACATATATACATCTTCTAGGGTAACATGCTCCTAGGCCACTATTATATTCGGTGGACCGGTACTCATAAACATCTTCTAGGACAAAATGCTCCTGGGCTACTATTATATTCGGTGGACCGGTACTCATAAACATCTTCTAGGGAAAAACGCTCCTGGGCCACTATTATATCCGGTGGACCGGTACTCATAAACATCTTCCAGGGCAAAACGCTCTGGGGCCACTATTATATCTGGTGGACCGGTACTCATAATATAATTCATCTAGGCCTGGCTCATTAGTCTTTCACTTTCACGATTAGTGTTTTCCCTTTTTAATTATCATAATAGTTCCCTTTATTTGCTTTGATGAGGAGATCAAGATCCTAAAGACACAAAGGTACACCGATCGTACCGGTGAATACAAGCTACTCAGTACCCTTCAACCATCAACCTTAGAACGCAAAGGTACCCTGGTCGTACCAGTGCATACACCTACTCAGTACCCTATCGACAAGGACACCTAATCCATAAGTATGAATGCCCCTTAAATAGGTTAGTAGAGCTAGATAGAGTAAGATGTAGGGCTTGGCTGGGGCACAAAGGCACACCAGCAAATACCAGAATAATTGTGGGCTAAACTACATCTTTAATATAGCGACCTCTAAAGAGCCACAATTTCCGATCTCGAGGTCTTTCACTTTAATTATTAATGTCTTAATTAAGGTGATCATGAAAAGCACAAAAACCAGATACTTATTCACTTTCAATTGTTTTTTATATCATTAAGTACTCCTTATTCATATAATTATCCAAGATAACTTAGAGGAATCATTATGGCCATCAGTATCCCATCCGGCTCTGATTTAGGATTCGTTTTCTTAATACTTACGGATTGTCAAATACCCTTATCTTGCTATTTAGTGTTACTTGAGTCTTATTATGAAACTCTGTTATCCCATCGACATACTAGATACAAGTTACTGATTTACCCCTTTCATCTCTATAAAATTACCGAGTTATCCCTTACTTGTATGATTATTAAGTCACTCCTTCTTTACTTGCCAAATCACCATATTACCCTCCATGTTGCATAATTACTAAATTAGCCCTTACTCGGGTTAGGTTACCAAGTTATCTTCTACAATTATTAAATCACCAATCACCCTTCATAATTGTTACACTTGTTCGATTTCCCATTTAGTTGGTTAGATTACCATCTTCATTATTATAATTATCGAATTGTCCTTCTCCGTTACTATAATTATATAATTACCCTTCTCCATTATTATAATTACCTAATTACCCTTCTCCATTATTATAATTACCTAATTACTCTTCTTCATTATTATAATTACCAAATTGCCCTTTAGTTGGTTAAATTACCAAATTATCCTTCTCCATTATCGTAATTATCAAATTGCCCTTCTATTATTATAATTATCAATTTACCCTTTGGTTGGTTAAATTACCAAATTGTTCTTCTCCATTATCATAATTACACAATTGTCCTTCTCCATAATTACAGTTACCAAATTGTCCTTCTATTATTATAATTACCAATTTAACATTTGGTTGGTTAAATTATTAAATTGCCCTTCTCCATTATCATAATAACCAAATCACCCTTCTCCATTATTATAGTTACCAAATTGTCCTTCTCCATTATTATAATTATCAATTTACCCTTTGGTTGGTTAAATTACCAAATTGCCCTTCTCCATTATCATAATTATCAAATTGTCCTTCTCCATAATTACAGTTACCAAATTGTCCTTCTATTATTATAATTACCAATTTACCCTTTGGTTGGTTAAATTACCAAATTGCCCTTTTCCATTATCATAATTACCATTTTACCCTTCTTCTTTATTAAATTACCAAAATGCCATTCCTTTTACCAAATCACCATTTCACCCATTTACTTACAAAATTACTATATTACCCTTTTACTTAAAAAAATTACCAATTTACCCCTTACTTCCAAAATTACCATAATACCCCTTTACTCTTACAATTTACCATTTTGCCCTTATCACTCCACTTTTACTAAAATACCCTCACTACATAAATATTCCTATTAATGCTCTATTTTCATCATCTAATTCCACCAACTATTATTATTCAACATAATCCTCATTAGCACCCATACTTATTTAGGCCACACTCTTATATAAGAAATATTACTAAAATGCCCCTAGGGCTCATAATAACAATATTTATGCATCAATGGTCACAATAACATAACATATTATAGATAAGTACTTAACATTTTTATTAATAACAAAGCTCATTCCTCAAGCATTATTTCTACACATAATTCATAACTTAGCGTGCTTCCCCCTTTTTTTATCAATCAATACAAGCAACTAAATAAATTACACTTAACAACATATAGTATGCATATAAACATATTAAAACCCTAATGTGCTAGCATACGTTTATCCATACGTTTAAGTAGGGTTTAACAATTACCTTATTTTTCGCAAAAATAAAACCTTACCGGTACCCCTATTAAAGATTCAAGCTTGATTAGCAAAATCAATACCTAAAAATAATATCAATAATTATCATATTAGAAATAGGAAAAACTAAAAAGCATAAAACTTTATCAAAACTTAATTAATGATATACTTTATTTAACCATTATTATACCTTAACATTATTAACCAAAATAACCTAAGGAAGGAAGCAAACTCATGCTGCTCATGTAGTCTGAGTTGCATGCAAGCACAAGGAAGGAGGGGGGGTTGAAGATGATGGAAGAAAGTAAGGGGTTGTTTTCGGGTTGGGGTTTTGGGGCAAGGAAAGAGGGTAGGTGGGGGAGACTTAGGACAAGGGATTGGTGTAGGGGTGGAGTGGGGGTGTATGTGATGGTTGGAGATGGGTGATCGGCAGCCAAGGGCAGTGGAGGTGGCGACAAAAGGGCTACAAAAGGGGCTGTAGGAGTGGTAGAGGAGGAGAAGCAAGGAAAAGGGAGGAGGAAAATGAGAGGCTGCAGGGGTGTGTTTCGGCCAAAGAAGGTAAGGAGGTGGTAGGGGAGATTGCAGGGAGTGAGTTGGTGGCTCGGGAGGCAGTGGAAGCTATGGGAAGGCGGCTAACGGAGGAGGAGTAGGGAGTTCCCTAGAAGGGAGAAAAAGAAGAGGAGAGGAAGAAGGGGCTGTAGGGGGCTCGAGGGGGTGGCATGGTGGTACAGGGTGGGAGTAGAAGGTGGCAGGAGGCGGTGTAGGTGGTTGGTATAGCAGTGGCAGCGGCAGAATGGGGGTGGTGGAAGCAAAATAGGGAAGGGATAAAAAGAAGAAATGGGAGAAAAGAGATCGGGAGAGGGAAGGAGGGGCTCAAAATGGGGTAAGAATGAGTTTGGTGAGAAGAAGAAAAAGGAGAGGAAGAAGAGGGGAGTAGGTGTGCCCGGTCGGGGCAGCTGTAGGTGGCAGGCGGTTGTCAGGGTTATAGGGAGAGGGAAGGGGGAAGAAGGGAAAGAAGAAGGCATGCGTGGCTGGGGGTGCAAGGTTGGTTTGGTCCAAAAAGGGGAAGAAAAGGATGGGAGAGAGAGAGAGAGAGGGAGAGAGGGCAACATTGTAGTGGCGGTAGGGAGGAGTTGTAGGGTGGCTAGCAGGGCATGCTCGGGGTGGTTAGGGATGGAGGAAGAAGAAGAAGAAGAAGAAGAAGAAGAAGAAGAAGAAGAAGAAGAAGAGAAAGAGTAGGCCGACAAGGCGAGGGAGAAAAGAAGAATGGGTTGGCCTAGTCAGAGGGGAAGGAAGGAAAAGAAAGTAAGGAATTAGGTTGGCCTAGTTGGGGGAGAAAAGGAAGAGAAGAAAAGGAAGAAGGGGGAGTGGGTTGCCTCACGCGGGAGAGGGAGAAGGAGAGGGGAATGGGCCAACGGCTCACAGGCCTAGCGGATCGAAGGAGAAGAAAAAGGAAAAAGAAGGAAAGGAGGAAAAGGAGAAAAAGGAGAAAGAAAAGGAAAAGGGGAAAAGGAAAAGGAAAAGGAAAAATGGGGAAAAATAAGATAAAATGAATTATGGAATAATAGAATGTAATATTTTTGATAGATAAATACATTTAATAATTTAATTTAATATAATTTAATATATTGGTTTTAAAAATGGTCAATTTTAGAAAAATATTGGTTTGAAAAATTATTTAAATAAAATGAGTATGATAAAATAAAAAAATATTTATTTTAATTTATTAAATATTAATATCAAATTTTATATACTCAAAAATCCATAAAATAATTAAATTAAATAAATTTAAAAGCTAATTTATCCTAAATAAAAGCTATTTATTAAATTATAGGTTTTTAAAGTTTAGGGGGATCACATAGGGTGGAGGCGGAGAAAGAGGTGAAAGAAAAGGAAGGAAGGAAAAGGGGGGCTACAAGGGCGAGTTGGGGTGATGTGGTGGTGCAAGGAGGTTAAAGGGGTGTTAGGGAGGTGGCTTAGGTGGTTAGATAGGTGGCAGCGGCGATGGTTGAGGGTGGTGGAGCAAAAAAAAGGGAGGAGGAGAAGAGGGAAGAAGGGAGAGAAAGGAGGCTCGGTAGGTAGGGAAGTATGGAGCTTGAGGGGAGAAAATGGGTAGGGGAGAAGAAGAAAAAGAAGAGGGAGATGAGAGGAGGTAGGGGTGGCTGGCTAGGATGTTGTGGTTGTAGGGAGAAGGAGAAGGAAAGGGAAGGCACAAGGGGGAGGGTTGTAGGGTTGGTGTGGCCATAAACGGAAGGAAAGTAACAGGGAGAGAGAGCAGGGTTGTAGGCTTTAATGGCAGGTGGCAGGGGAGTTAGTGGTAGGGCTAGTTGCAGGCTGCAACGACCATGATGTGCATCGTCAAAGGAGAAGGAAGGAGAAAAGAAGAAGAAGAAGAAAAGGAAAGGAGAGGCAAGCCGGTCGGGTGGGGGAGAAAGAAAAAGATGGGTTGGCTTGTGCGCGCGAGGGAGAGGGGGAAGGAAAGGAAGGGTTGGGCTGGCCCAACTGGGGGGAAAGAAAGGAAAGAAAAAAAGGAGGAGACGGGCTGGGGTTGTCGTGCGGGAGAGGGAGAAGAAGGGGAGAAAGCAGGCCGGTGGCCCAGTGTGAGGGAGAAGGAGGTCAGCGGCTCGAAGGGGAAAAGAAAAGGAAAAGAAAAGAAAAAGGAACAAAAAGGAGAAGAAAAAGGAAAAGGGAAAAAAGGAAAAGGAAAAAGGGGAAAAATAAAATAAGATAATTTTTGAAAGAATGGCATTTAATATTTTTGATAGATAATTTAATTTATTAGATTTAATATATTGGTTTTAAAAAGAGTAATTTTAGTAAAATATTGGTTTGAAAAATTATTTAAATAAAATGAGTATAATAAAATAATAAAACATTTATTTTAATTTATTAAATATTCATATCCATTTTTGTACACTCAAAAATCCACAAAATAATTAAATTAAATAAAAATTAAATTATTTTAAATGAGGGTTATTTATTAAATTCTAGGTTTTAGATTTTTGGGGTATTACAATAGGCATAAAGGTTGCTAACAAAACACAGGTAGGAACGTAGGTAAGCGCAAAGGTTGCTACCGAACCATAGGTAGGCACAAATGCTAATACCAACCAATCTAATAATCATTTTGATTCAATAATAATTATTTCCATTTTTATTTACTCAAGGGATACTAAGGTACTCTGGTTATATCGGTGTACAAGGCAGCACAATATCCTACCAACTATCAACCCATGACGCAAAGGTACCTTGGTCACACTAGTACATGAAGGTAACACAGTACCCTATCGATAATTATGCCTAATCCATAAGTATGCGTACCCTATATTAGGTTTGTATAGCTAAACTAGAATAAGATATAGGGCGTGGCTAGGACATTAAGGCACACCAGTAAAATACATTTACAATTGTGAGCTAAACCACATCTTTAGGGTAGCGACCTTTAAAGAGCCACTATTTTCCAATCTCGAGGTCTTTCACTTTAATTATTAATATTTTATAATGGTGGACATGATATCACATATCAATCATATAGATCCAATTTTTCATATGTAACCATTTTTACTCATTTCCAAACATCCGAGACAACCATAATTAATGCCAATGCCAATGTCAACATTAGAAATATACTAAGACCATCCTAGGATCATTCATTCACACCTCGACTCTTTAGGTCAAAAATGACCAAAATACTCCTAAGGCCAGAGTTACCACATTATCATCAATTTTTATTACAAATTCCATTTTATTTATCAACTTGGCATAAAAAGGATAACATACCATAATTAATTATTTATCATGTAATTAAATTACCATATACGCCCTCTTATACCATAATTAAGTTACCACATTCTTTATCATGTAATTACTTGATAAATTATTTATCACATAAAATCCTAACATGCATTTCTAAAGCATCAAAACACATATTCTCATGTTTAACAACAAATAATACATATATTAGACATGTTTATTAGAATGATCATCATGGTACACTCAAAATTACCAAAATACCCCTATGCCATATAATAGTAATAATATTTCTAAAACATGTATTTCTAAAACATTAAATCACGTGCCACCATACTTAAGAATATTTAGAACATACTAGACATTCTAATTAAGATTTAATATCATGATATGCTTAAATGATCAAATTTACCCTAGAGCACATGACAATAATAATAATAATGCTACAAGTATATCTAAACATGCTCAACCTATCATTTTCACTTGTACATATCATACAAAATCACTTCCCAACATTAGAACCATTTTAATCACACTTTCGTACACATAATATTTTACATAGGACAACATGCTTCCCTTTTCAATTTTCATGATAAAAATAATAAACACATAATTATATGCAGGAGGTTAAAGATGCTTTATGGTCCATTGGAAATTTCAAAGCCCCTGGGCCTGATGGTTTCACTGCTGGTTTTTTTAAGGCTGCCTGGAATGTGGTAGGGGGCGATTTAGAGTTGGTGGTGAGAAGGAGTTTTCAAACAGCATTTGTCCCCTTTTTCATAGTTCAGTCTAAGTTGGTGCTCATCCCCAAATTTGTAAATGCTATAAAGCTAGCTGATTTTTGACCCATTGCTTGCTGCAATGTGGTTTATAAGGTTTTGGATAAGGTATTGGCAGGGAGGTTGCAATGTGTCCTACCTTCTATTATCCACCCATCTTAGTCAGGTTTTGTGAAGGGAAGAAGAATTGGAGATAATGTTCTTTTGGCCCATGAATTGTTGCATATGTATAATAGGAAGAATATTTCTCCTAGATGCATGATTAAAGTTGACATGAGGAAAGCCTATGATTCTGTGGATTGGACTTTCTTAGAAAGGGTTATGTTAGGCCTGCACTTTCCTGTGCATTTTGTCAAAGTAATTATGGCTTGTGTCTCCTCTACTTCTTACTCCTTGTCTATCAATAATGTTTTGCAACCTCCTTTTAAAGGGAAAAAAGGTCTTAGGCAGGGGGATCCTTTATCTTCTTTTCTATTTGTTATTGTCATGGAGTATCTTAGTAGGTCTTTCCAATCCTTATGGAGTAGGAGTGATTTTCAGGGGCATCCTAAGTGCAGGAAACTGAATATTATTAATTTGAGTTTTGCAGATGACCTTTTAGTTTTCTACAAAGCTGATGTAGATTCTGTGAAGGCCATTAAGGGGGTGTTAGACAATTTCTCAACATGCTCAGGTCTCCATATTAGCCCTGCTAAAAGTGTGGTATTCCTGGGAGGTTCTGATCAGAGTTTAAAGCAGGCTATAAATTATGTTCTTCCTTTTCAAGAAGGATCATTTCCTTTCAAGCATTTGGGTGTCCCTCTTGATGCCTCCAGGCTTAAAGATGTAGATATGTTGGGGTTGGTTCAGAAAATTTCTGGTCAGATGCAACATTGGGCAAATAAGCTTCTTTCTTATGCTGGGTGGGTTCAGCTGTTACAATCAGTGATTACAGGCATAACTAATTACTGGAGTCAAATTTTCCTTCTCCCAAAGAAGATTATTCATAAGGTGGTGGCCCTGTGCAGGGCCTTCCTTTGGTCTGGAAAAGTTTCTCCTACTAAAAGAGCTTTAGTGGCCTGGAGAGTGGTATGTTTACCAAAGAAAGAAGGGGGTTTGGGCTTATTAGATCTATCTTCATGGAATATTGCAGCCGTGGGGAAGATGTTGTGGCATTTATCTCAGGATAAGGATGCTCTTTGGATAAAATGGGTGCATGCTTACTATATCAAAAGGCAAGATGTGATCTCATGCAGCCTACCCTGCACTGCTTCAGGGTTACTGTAAAATTTTATTTTCTTTCAGAGGTGTCCTCCTACCTGTTTTCCAGCACTGGCAGAGGGAGAAAGTCTACTCCATTGCTAAGGTTTATGATTCTATCAGATTTGCTGCACCTCAGGTGGCCTACTGGAGAATTGTGTGGTCTAGTTTTGTAGCTCCCAAACATAAATTTATATTACGGTTAGCTGCACATTCCAAACTTCCTACTAAAGATCATATTAGCACCTTTCTGCCTTCCATCAACCAGCAGTGTTGTTTTTGCACTCAGAATGAAACTTTGTTGCATCTTTTATGTCAGTGTGCTGAGTTGAGGAAAACATGGTCTGCTATAGGTCAGGGTGGTGGTTTCAGAGTAAGGCATAGCTCCATTGCAGGGGTCTTTGCCTCTATGTCAAAAAGAAGAAACAAGAAAGCTATCATCTCTCATTTTTATTCAAGTTTTTATGTTGTTGCTCTTTATGAAATTTGGAAAGCTAGAAATAATCGTATCTTCTCCAATAGAAGTTGGGATTTGAAAGGGGTAGCTCACAGGATTGCTTTGACTATGTCATCCTTTTGTCTTCATTCTAGTAGGAGGGAAAAGTTTGCAAGTTTGATTGGAAGGGTAGATCACTTCTACAATTTCATTTGCACCATTTGATCTTTGATATAATACTTCATCTTTTATATATATAAAAAATAAATAAATCATACTTAATACAATTTACATGTCAAAACCTTAATGTGTTATCATAAGATATCTAAACATCTTAGTAGTGTATAAATGTTACAATAGAATAGACATACTTAACATGTTTTATATATCAAAACTTAAATGTGGTATCATGCTATATCCAAACATTTTAACAATATATAAAAGTTACAATGTAACAAACACATTAACACGTTTTATATATCAAAACCTAAATGTGCCATCATGCAGTATCTAAACATTTTAGTAGAGTATAAATATTACCTAATTTTCAACAAAAGCATAATTTATAGGGTAACTTACTAAAAATAATTAGGCCCCACTAATCAAACTTTTGTACCTAAAAATAATATCACAATTAACATGTTAATATTTAATCAATAAAATAATAATTTTTATTAAAAATATTTATTAAATAGGGAAATTACCAAAATGCTCTTATGTTAAAATAGGGTAGAATTTTAAAGAAAACTCACACGAGTCATGTAGCATGAGTGGCTAAGGTAGAAAAGGTTTTGGGGAGGTTGGTTGGCCAGGTGGGGGTGATGGTCAGTTGTGGGTGGCTGTAGTGATGGTGTAGTGGCAAGGCCAAACAAGGCTAAGGTAGAAAATGGAGGGTAGGGAGAAGGAGGGTGGTGGCGGAGATGCAGATTCATGTTGGTGGCTGTGGGGGTGATGATGTAGGATTTGGTGATGGTTTTGGCTAGATATGGTGATGAAGGATGGCCATGGGTGGTGATGGTGCAAGCAGGGATGGATAGTAGTGAAGAGGAGGGGTATGGCTACATGGTGGTGTGGCTGTGGAGCAGTTGTACATGGAGGTTGTAGGGGTGGTGTTAAGAGCTGAAACAAGGGCTGTAGAGAGGGTGGGTAGCAGCAACTGTGGTGCTGGGTAGCTCGATGGGCAGAGGGGATGGCATGCAGACAAAGAAGGGTAGGAAAAGGGAGGGGAACGGAAGAATGTAATGCCCCAAATTGAGCGGAGCATTATAAGGATTGATATAACTACTTATATTAATATGGTATACCATCCTTTTGGTGATTCTATCCTTAATACTCTATAGTTAAGTGTGCTAGTCGTGGAGGAATTTTTAGGATGGGTGACCCTTATAGGAAGTTTTAGAAATTTTTAGAAAAAATATTGGAAAGTGTGTAAGTGAGGACAAAACACACTAAAAGGACTCATGTTGATCTATGGGGTCATTTGATCAATCCGAAAGTGCTTTAAGGTAGCCCTCGCATGGTCATATAGACTTAGGGTGTTCCAAAATGATATTATAGCAAAACTATGACCACGTGCTGAACTTGGATGAGTCAGTCAGCTGCCTAGCAGGACGATCCTTGGGATAAACTATATTAAGACAGTTAGTAGTTCAGGTACAATGAGGACGTTGTGTTCTTTGAGTGGGGGTGAATGCAATACTCCAAATTAAGCGGAGTATTATAAGAATTGATATGACTAATTATATCAACATGGTATACCATCCTTTTGATGATTCCATCCTAAGAACTCCGTAGTTAAGCGTGCTGGTTATAGAATAATTTTTAGGATGGGTGACCCTTCTGGGAAGTTTCAATTTTTTTTTGAAAAATTCTCAAGAAGCATGTGAGTGAGGATAAAACACGCTAAAATGACTCGTATTGATTTGTGGGGCTAGCCGATTAATTCGAAAGCACTTTAAGGTAGCTTCCGCTTGGTCGTATAGACTTAGGGTGTTACAAAGAAGGAGAAGGGAAGGGTCGAGGTGGTTGGGGCTAGTGATGGTGGAGGCTGCAGCATGGAGGTGAGGGGCTACATGAGATGGTGATGTAGGGAGGCAGGGGCGGATGGGTCTGTAAGGGAGAAAAATAGAGGTAGGGACATGAGGGAAAGGGAAGAAGAGAATATAAATACAAAGGAGGAGAAGAGGTGAGGGATGGGGCTTAGGCATGTGAATGGGGTAGGTGGAAGTTGTAGGGGAAAAGGAGGGTGTAAGCAGAGGTGTAGGGTACAAGAAGGTAGAGGGGAAAGATTGGTGGGCTAAGTAGAGGGACTGTAACACCCTGAGTTGATATGACCATGTAAGGGCTACCTTGGAGCTCTTTTAGATTGATTGGCTGGCCCCACAGATCAACATGATTCCTTTCAGCACACTTTGTCCTCACTTACGCGCTTCCTAAGAAATTTTTGGAAAATTTCCTAAACTTCCCAAGAGGGTCACCCATCCTAAAATTGTTCCACAACCAGGATGCTTAACTATGAAGTTTATAGAATGAAATCACCAAAAAGATAGTATACTATGTTGATATAAGTAGGCATATCAATCCTTACAGCACTTCGCTCAATTTGGAGTATTACAGGGATGGTTTAGGAGATAGGAATGGGAGGAAAGGGACACGAGGAAGGGGTGTGGTCCTATTTGTCTAGAAGGGGAAAGGAGGATGTAGGTGTGCATGGCAAGAGGCAATGTAGAGGGTGGTGCAAGGGGTTAGAGGATGTGTGGGGGTGTAGGAGTGTAGGCGGAGAAGGAGAAGAAGAGAAATAAGAAGGTGGGCTAGGCCGTTGTGGTGCGGGGAAGGAAAAAAAGGAAAGGAAGAGGATTAGGCGTGGTAGAGTGGGTTGGGGAAGAGAAGGAGAAGAAAGTGGGTTGGCTCAGGAAAGGAAAGAAGAAAAAGAAAGGGTGGCAAGTAGATTAGGTTAGCCAGGAAAGAAGAACAAAAGGAAAGGGAGATTGGGTTGGGCACAAGGAACGAAGAAAATAAAGGAGGAGAAAAGGTGGGCTGGCCAAGAAAGGAGATGAAAAAGAAAAGAGAAAAGTAAAAAAAGGAAAAGAAGAAAAAGGAAAAAGAAAATAGATTTAGGATTAGAATTAAAATTAGTTTAAATATAGGTTTAAGATAAAATTAATTTATACAAATTTGGGGTATCTGATTAAGAAAAATAAATTAGGCAAAATTATCGGTTTAGGGTTTGTTCAAATAAGAAGGGTAAGATAAAATAATTATAATAATTTATTAAATAATTTATCTAGATTTTGAATGAAATTTTAATAAAACTAATTAAATTAATATATAAAGGTTAACTCTTTTGAATAAATGTATAGACGTTATAAATTAAGATTACAAAAATTTCGGGATGTTACATCACTACCCCCTTAAAAGAGACTTCGTCCCCGAAGTCAAATATCACGGTTGGGGAAGAAGAGAAAAATGATGTAAGGAAAGGTGATTAATGAAGCAAATGTCGGTAAGGATAAAGGTGGAGTGATTAGAATGAGTGGTAGTCTTCAAGGGTTACAAGACAAACACTATAAGGAAATAAAGGTTGACAAGCCAGGGTACTACCTCTAATACCCTAAAATCTTATAAAAATTTAATATCGATCTATCAAAATTTTAACCTAATCTAATTTCTAATATTTGGATTTTTATCTTATTTTATCCTAACCCCAAACACTAAAAAAAAAGAAAATAAATAAGAAAATTTTTAGATAAAATTTTTGTATTAACTTACCCAAAACTTTAAGCCTAAACCTAAACCTGAATTCTACACTCAAAAGATTTTCCTTTTATTTTTTATTTTTCATTTCATTTCCTTTTCCTTTTTTATTTCATGTTCCTTTCTTTCCTTTTCCTTTTTTTTTTTTTATCTTTTTCCTCCTTCTCCCTCAGGCTATACCTACCAACCCAGCCTAGCTTAAATTTTTTTCCTCCTATCTTTGGGCGACGTCCAGCCCAAATTGCCCCTTCTCTATTTTCTTTCTCCTGCCTGTGTCTCCCTCCTCACCTCCCTTTCTACTTTCCTCTTCTGTCCCAAATAGGGACTTACCTACTCCCTCTGCATATGCCCCCTTACCTCTGTTAGCCATGAAACCCTTACCATGTAGCTACTCCACCCATCGCCCTATACCCCTACACCCTTATGCCCCTTCCCTTTTCCTTACCAGCCTTGCAAGCTAAGGCCCCCTGCATCCTCCTTTTTGTCTTCCCTCTCCAAGTCATATCACCTATATATGCACCTACAGGTCTCCCTTTTCCCTTCCCCTCCTCTCATTTTCTCTCTCATCAACGAGCCAAAAGAGCCCCTTCCCTTCATGCCCTATTTGTTTTCTTTTCTTCTTCTCTGCTATGGTTCACCAGCATTGTCGTCCATATCTGTCGGCCAACCACCCTCATTATCTGCCATCACCCTAGATAACCTTCCTGCCACCTCCCTTTCCCTACATGCACGTCGCTAATCACCCTCTGTTGTGGCCTTATTTTTTCATCCTCCCTTGCATCTACAACCTCAGCCGGCCACACATTGCTGCCGCCAGCGCTTTACCACCACCACCGACCTCCTCCTTTCACCTCTCCTCGCCACCACCATCCTAGCAGAACCCCCGCAACCACCTCTACCCAATATCACCACCACATCTAGCCCTCTCTTTTCCTTCATTTCACCTCTATCGGCCACCACCCTTATCAATACCACCGCCAGCCACCACTTCCAACCTCGGTCACCACTCTGAATCTACCACCACTACCATGTCGTCGCCCCACCAACTCCACATGACTCCCTTTCCAATAGCAACCCTTAACCACCACCCATGCCACCTTTGATGCAGACCACCATTACCACCACCACCTCTCCCTACTACTGACTCTCACCAGCCTAACACCACCATCACCTCAACCTTTGCTACCAACCATCACCCCATCCTTAAATTGCCACTGTTGCCAACACTGTGATCACCACCATGCTCCACCTTGCCTAAGTTTTCCACTTTGTTTACCTCTATTTCCTTCCCTTTCCTTTGACTTAATTTTCTTTTAGGTTAAAAATTTTAAGTCTAACTTTGTATATTCTTATTTCTAAGTGATACTCTAGTGGTAGTAGAGGAGTAATCGTAGGTATTACATGCTTAGAAACTAGAGCCTCTTCAATAAGGATACGTGTCATAGTTAGGGTCCTGATATAAAAAAATGTATATATGTGCTTATGTTAATATGATTGATATCATTGTATGAAATGTTATCCTGACATTGGTACTATATGTTATGTGGTAGTGTATGTTGGAAAAAAGGTAAAAAATTAATAAAGTATGAGTTTTGTTCAATATGAAATATCTATATATAATCATGGACATGCATTTTCATGATGATGGTATGAGTGGGAGGTCGAAAAATCATTCATGTTGAAAATTGTGAGATTCGGGTGGAAAATGGGTATTTTGTGGCCTCAGGGGCCCATTGATCAACATGGTTTAAAATGTCATATTGGGTACCTTGGGATGTTACATGGTTAAATTTGAGAGCTATATGAGTTGTAGGGAAAGAGTTATGAGTATATGGTGAAATTAGGGTTTTATAGAAGATATAAATAGTAACGTTAAAGATAGGTTATTATCGCATGTATAAGATAGGGGAATTAGACCAAAATCTTTGGATATGATGTCAACAATAATAATTTTGTAATGTATATTAGATTTGGTAGCCATATGGGGCCTAAGGGGAGTGTTACGACTAAATGGTGAAATTAAGGTTTTATAGGAGATATGTCTCTTAGAGTAAAATAATTTCCCATGAGAGGTGCATAGAACTTGGTGAATTCTGCAATGATGGTTTCTTGTGTTGCAAAAGTTCTCCTTTTTTCATCCATTATCAAAAGGATTTGATTGCTTTATCTTCTCCCTTTCACAAAAGAGTGAAAATATTTTGGGTTCTAGTCACCTAGTTTAATCCAATCAACCCTTGCCTTTTGTCGAAAAACTTTCTTCACAAGAGCTATCAAATTTTAACTCTTTTCATCGCTTAATTAGTACACCATCAAATGGTTTCTCATTCAAATGTTCCTTCAATTCTATCAAATGATTTCTTACCTAGCAATTTTCTTTTGAAATGCTTCTAAAATGCCTCTAGTTTACGACACGCAATGGTCTCTTTAATTTTTTCAACACATCCATCACATTATGCATCACATTATGATTGCATTCTATGTTCCATCTTTGACATAAAATAGGGAGGAAATTAGGATGAGATATCTATATGTTGAAGAATCAAAAGGGTCTTGCTCTTGCAAGAGTTTGTTGTCCCAAATTAAGAATCATGGCCACATGACTAGCTACAAGTAGCACCACAAAATGAACATATGAGTGTGAAAACTTGTTTAACCAACACATATTACCCAACACCCGATCTAGTTTACCCCATATCCTATTCACACCTTCTCTTTGATTGCACCATGTGAGATAAGCTCCAATGTACCAAATATCCTCCATTTGGATTTGTGATAAACATTGTGATGACTCATTGATATCCTCTTATAGTTTGTTTCTCTTTTGAATTGGCTATTATATTAAATTCCCCTAACAACACATGTGGCCATTAAGAGGAATTTTACATCATGAGTCAATACCATATCATTAGATACATAAATGATAGATACATGAAAACATAAGAGGCCTGGTACTTGTTTAACATGACAATGTACCACCTGATCATATTAATCAATTTTATCAACACTTCAAAGTATCCTATCAAACCCAATCCAAACTCTACCACTAGTATGTGAGTTATAATTTTCCAACCATTCCCATCAAGAGATTCCACTTATAATTTTAAAATAATTATTAACTTTGACTTGTGTTTCAATTAAACCTACTAACAAAATTTATTATTCCTAATCTAGCTAAACACCTCATAGAGTTTGAGAGGGTCATTTGACCCTCTCACATTCCAAAAACTTAGAATCATGTCAAATGAAACCTTAAGGTTGGGTTAAAGCTATAGTATTTCACTCGTAATCCTCTAATAACCATATGCGAGGGTTCTTGATAATCTTCATTCAACTCAGGACTATGGTTGGGGCTTGGGGGATCATAAAAAGCTCTTGTATTTGGTCAAGTAGAACCTGATTGGATGGATGTTTTCCTAATAGTTTTTATTGGAATAGATTGGGAATAACCCTTGCTCACTAAGTGTTGTGGATCAGAGATAGGGATGACAATTTCTTCAAATGTCTCTTTGTCATATGTAATGATAACTTCATCTCTAAGAGTTTTAGGGATTACATCATCCTATTGTGGTTGCTTCCTTACCTATTGTAGTTTTGTTCGTTGTTTCTTCAAATCATGTTTGCCTTTACACCGAGTAGTGAGACAACCAAAGATATCACAACTGGCATTTCCATTCATAATGCACCATTTTTCAGATAATGCCCCCATCTAGTTTTTGGACTGATTCATGATCTGGTAGGGAATGATGGGAATCTACTTCGATTAAGATTCGAGCAAAGGATATGCAATCCCTTTTTTTTTATGACTCGATCCAGTCTTAATGGTTTCCCCACATAGCTAGCTATCCTGCTTAATGAATATGAAGACCAAAATGAAAGGGGTAACCCTAGGAGAGTTACCCACACATGAATAAACTAAAATTCTCGATAACTAAATTCCAACCCAGGTTACCATTTCTTTAATAACAAAAATGATTCTAGTAGGACTAATAACTTGCTGTTAGAATTTTGGAAGAATCCTCCTAGCATTGAAATTGGAAAATAATGAAACCTTGTTCATGTTGGTGTATCGTGGGAGTCTTAACATGTGACCACAATTCACATATGAATTATTGAATGCCTCTAAAAGAGGGTTGTTTCCCACAAATAACTCTAAATATCAAATGTTTCCAAGTCTTAGATTCCCGCCAAATCTCTTCCTTTTGAAGAACGGATAATGGTTCTCTGTCTTTAAGTTTTGATCATATATAATCTAGTTGAAAAAGAGTATTTGGATGCTTATTTATTTGAATGATATCTCACCATGATGATGGTGGTTTCATAGAAACAGAATCTAAATTATGTTGACTAGAAATTAAAAATTTGATCTAGGGATCAACATTTGTATTAGGGTCAAGTTCTATGGTAGAAATCAGATCATTTTCCCTATTTGCCAAAATAGCAAGGGTGATTGAACCATCATTCGGATCATCTTGATTAGTTTGATTTCGTTCTCATCTTTCACATCAGAAACCTAATCGAAGATGGCACCGATGTTTGCTTCTTTTTCTTTGCCATGGTAGCATGAGACGTCTCCTATAGGTTTCTTCTTAGCACTCTTAGTAGGTAATACTTGTTTTACGTAATACTATAACATGGTCACGACGTATTAACTTGAGATCCCACTGAGATTTGAACTTGGGTTACTAGATTTAGAGTCTAATGTATTGAATTATTTAGCCAGTCATAATGAATAAATAAATTACACATAAATATATATAAAAAATATATATTGGAAATAGAGAAATAAATAATTGAAAATAAATAAGAATGAAAATTTTAATAATTTAATTGGATAAAAAATTACTTATTTTTATCCAAAATAAATTCTTTTAGGCCACTTTTTCTCCCTCCTATTACTTTTATTTTACCTACCAATCTTCTCCTTTCTCCCTCTTCTTCTACCGCTAGTAGTTGTTCTCTCTCTCTCTCTCTCTAGTATCCCGTCCTTCTCTTCACTTATGCCATCTTTTCCCCCCTTTTTTTTGTTTACTCCACACATCTACTGTCCTCTCCCTCTCCTATATCCCATCCTTCTCTTTCTTTTATTCTCTTCTTTCCCTCTTTTTATGCTTCATCTCTCTCCTAACTCTCCTTACCCCCTCTCTTTCTGCCTACCATCAGTCCTCTTGTGCCTCCTATATGTTGTTTTTTTATTCTTTTATTTTAGGCATGTTGTGACTTTGTTATTTTTTTCCGACCATTAACACATCTTTTTGTGTCGGTCCTCCCTCTTTTGGTCCTACCTCAATTTTTATGGATGATAAAACTAGCAAGTTAATCACATATATAAACAAAGAAGGCTCATACTTCGTGGATAAAAACTTCATAAAAGATATCAAAAATATGCCAAATGGATAGAACCATATGCTTAAATCTTATGACTAATTTCTACTAGATCAAAGGCTGCTCATCTGAAGAATCAAATAGGAATTTTATAGGTTGTAACAGGACTAAGGTATAAAAGATATGGAGTAATCTAGGATTGTGGTGTTAAAAGGCCAAGAAATAGTGGAACTATAATAATTAGATAAAATATAAGAATCAACCCTCCATCAACGATGATCAATAAAAAATACCTCAACCTCAGTACCAAACTAAAATAATGAGATAATAGTGATAAAAAAATAGAACATGAATAGAACTCTCTCAAAGTAATCTCCATACCCCCCTCTCTTACTCATGCCATGTTATTTTTAATTTTTTTAAAAAATAAAGTAAATAGTTGACAAAAAAATGAATATATATATATATATTTGTCTCTGCCACCAAATACAATAAATTACTTTCACAACATAAATATATATATTTTTTCCACATACTATTACATATATAGCCATTGTATTTAGAGAATATAAGAAAATGGTCTATTTCTCCTAGCTCTAGGCAAGGGTAAGGATAAGGCCAAATGGTTATTTAATGTGGGTAATAAAGAAAAATATATGGATAATACATAGGTTCAAAAGGAATTCTATGGGGTGTACATATATTACTACATAAGCTATTTGGTCATATGGTGGAAAAATATTATATTGCCTTTATCATTTTCTCAATTAGAACATGTTTTGACTATAAGATTTGAATAGCACAAGAGTAAGTCCTCGTAATATCTAAATTCCATTACAAGAGTTATGACAAGTAATTTAATATAAGCAATTAAATGTAAATGAGATTTGAAAAGAAAATTTGAAGCCAAGATAAATAGATTGTTTCAAGTAAATTCACTCAGAAAATAATGCATATATAGCTTAAAATTTCACTATGAAATCTCAGTATACTATGTCGGTGGTTAAAAAAAATTCATTCATGTTCTTGCTCCATTCATATCAAGACATGTAGATATGTGTTCTCTATACTAAAATTTAAACAAAAAAATCCACTAACTTTATCATAGTTTTATGATTTTGATGTGAAACTACATGCCCACTCTAACATGCAACCACCGTCATATATCAACTCCACTTTGAATGATGAAATTTGAACTCAAAGGGTAGGAAATAGATATGAATGAAAGTGATTTCACAAATTAAACACTCCCAAACTACCAACTAAGGATTCACAAAGATTTCCTCACTTGGGATCACTCAAGAAGAAGATACCAAGCAGACTTCCAAAGGTAAGAATAACTTTGAAGAGATTCAAAAAGTATATCTTCAAAGATATAAATACAAACTCACTAAGATGAAAGGACATGCATAACTTCAATTCACAAAGAATATGAAATCAACTGACACTCACAAAGAGAATTCTATTACTCAGTATTACACTCTATTCTATATCTTATACAAGGTTGTATGTGTGTCATATATATAGGCATAACCCAAGAAATATCTAGTCATCAAGCTACATTAAAAGTTGGGACAAGGAGTACATTCATCTAAAACAGATATTGACTAATTAGGAAACCTTAACTAATTAGTTTCAAACCAAACTATTTGTAAATGCCCATGTTTTATGTATGTTTGTTCACATCCAAGATGTCATCTTGTGATCTTTGACTTGTAAATACATTGTCTAACTCATCAAAGCTTTTTTTGGTTGCACAAAATTGCCTATACTGTAAGGTTCTTCAATTTATACCCAAACCTTCAAGAAAGTGTTTGAAACTTGAAAAAAAACCTCCAATAACCTTTAGAAATATCTGAAACATATGGAAAACACTTTTTTAGATGTATGAATAAGGATGCACCTACATCATATTTTATTTTAGTTATATTTCAAAGATATAATCGTAATTTACTAGTTAAGGGCTCTTAATACTATAAACACATAAAAAATATGCATGATTTTTTTGACACATATGCAAAAACACACTTAATCATGTAAGCACACATAAACACTAAAAAACAACCCATACTTAAATCACACAATGTCCTTAATGAGTAAACAAGTTAAGGAACATGTAGTTTAAGTATAGATAGATAAATAAACAAATAAATAAATAGAAATAAGTAAATGGTAGAAAAATCCCCTATCACATTGTGTAACACCCCAAAATTTACATATATATATTTTAAAACAAGTCCTTTAAATTTAAAACTCGTAAATTTTGGAGATGCTACCGCTACACTTAATACCAGACTGGTTCACTCCTACCGTTCCAGTACCAAGTGCTAAGGCTAAGAAAACTATTCACATAATTATATAATCTAAAGTTCATAAATACGAAAATCAGAGTACGCATAAGTTTTACATAATCTGAAATATGAGATATATTTCTTTAGAGAAGAAAGATAGCTACAATATTAAAATTGTTTCTGAAGTTTCAAACATAGTTAAAAGAGAAAGGAATAATAATCTCGTAATGGAAAAACCAGCCACGCCACTCTAAGGACTTGATTCAGCCCAAATCATCACTCGGCCCCACCTGATGTCCCTTAGACATTAATGGAATCAAAGAAGGCATCACCTACCTGCAACACGTCAGACAGGCCTTTTACTCATGGGAATGAGCAACACCCATGAAAAGGGTGATCAGTATGCTACGTACTGAGTAAGGTAACCAAGCACTAAGGCCAACACATAGGTACATAAAATCATGCTGGATAATATACAACTTACAAATATTCAAACCCACACATATAATATACAAAGTAATACAAGACAATATACAACTTACAAATATTCAAACCCACACATATAATATACAAAGTCATACAAGACAATATACAACTTATCAACGTTCAAGCCCATACACAAAGGCCCAAATAAGCCAGATTTATTATTTAATTAATCTCTTATTGGAAATCGATTCGCACCATACATTTTTATCATATCCATGCGAGTACAAAAACCTCCCACTATTATAACTGGTGGGTCGGTCACACATAGAGCATTCTTCCCTAACCACTATTATAACCGGTGGCCTTAACCACTATTTCTAACCGGTGAATTAGTTTGGCTCCTACTCGCATAGTGTTCCACTGTAAGTAATTAGTATCTTTTATGTGCCTTAGAAAAAACTCTAGTTTGTTTTTATTGAGCTCGGGATCCCCTACTATTATCACCGGTGGGCCGGTCACACATAGAGCATCCTACCCTAACCACTATTATAACCGGTGGATCGGTCACACATAGGGTAAAAACCCTAACCACTATTATAATTTGTGGATCGGTCACACATAGGGTAAAAACCCTAACCAGTATTTCTAACCGGTGGATCGGCTGGACCCGTCTCAATATCTTCCACTTTAAGTGATTAATGCCTTAAGTATCTTATTCACAAGCTTTCACCCAGACATGCATGATTGACTTCTACTATTCTTATCCTCCAACTCTAGTTAACCACACCAACCCTAGTTAACCCCCACAAGCATGGTAACTATAACAAACCCTAACTTCCATACAAAACCCTAGCTTCCATGCATGGTCATATAACACACAAACCGTCCCCACATTATTACACTCTTTATCATCATATTACAAAACCTATCATGCATGTCTTATGGGCCACATCATACCACAATAACAACACATCCATACACATAATACACATGCCACAATTTATTTCATGAACTTACCTTAACTCCATATCATGCTGCATATATGACAGTTATACAAATACACATGAAGTACATTATAGTTCACATCACATGGCATGTATGACATATAAAACACATAATACATAAACTGCCTTAGTACTCCCTTACCTAAAACGACACCAGTTTGGGAGCATGCTCCTACGCCTCATTAGGGCCGTAACTGGTCTCACCTATATGAGAAAAAGCTAAAAATTAGATTCCTTCCTACCAAAAATACTATTAAATGCTAACTTATTTTAAGACTAGGCTTTTGATAAAATAATAAAATATTAATAGTAAAAATGACATTAACTGATTACTATCTTGCTAAAGATATAAGAAATAATATTAATATTATAAAATTTGATAATATAAGGTTGAAGACTGCACCCTAATAATAATAATAGTGATACTAAGATAATAATAATGATAATAGTAAAAATAATAATAATAACGATAATAATAATACCAAAAATACTAATAATAATAATACTACTAATAACATGATTTGAAATAAAAGGTGGAATAAGGGCTTCGACCCTTTACCAAAATAATACTAATAATAATATTAGTAACATTTATAATAAAATTTAGTAATAATAATAATAATAATAATGAAATAGTAATAATAATAATAATAATAATAATAATAATAATGCAAAAATAATATTATTGATAATGGTAATAATAGTAATGATAATAATTGAAGATAAAATGAAGTAGGGTTTCAACCCTACATTGAAAAATCATAAACTTATTAAATAATAATAACAATAATAACACTAATAAATGCTATTGATAAAATTATTATTAATATTAATAATAATAAGACTTGATATTTATAATACTACTACTACAATTCAAAATAGGCACAATAAGGTTTTAGCCCTATATAGAATAATAATACTATCAATGAAAATAATAATAATAATAATAATAATAATAATAATAATAATAATAATAATAATAATAGCATAACAATAATAGTAATAATAACAACACTAATAGTAAAATAGTTGTAATAATGATAATGAAATAATAATAATAATTTCGAAATAGTAGTAGTGGTAGTAGTAGTAGTAGTAATAATAATAATAATAACATTAATAAATAAAATAAAAACTCATAATAATACTAATAATACTAATACTAATAATCTACTAAGCCAAATAAGGTCAGCCCTAATAAGAAATAATAATACTAATAATATTGAACCTAATAGTAATAATAATAATACATAATAATAATAACATATTAATATTAATTAATAAAGATAATAGCAATAATAAGAATAATAATAATAAAATAAAAAAATATATAATAGGGCTTCTGCCCTCAACAGAAATAATATTAAAATCATTAATAATAATAATAATAATAATAATAATAACAATAATAATAGAAATAATAATAATAGTAATATATTTTGAATAAATGAAATAAAATAGATTAAGGCTTGTAAAAATAGTGAAAAAGGGTTGAGGAGGTTTAGGGTTCAACCTTAAGTTGGTGGTGATAGGCGGCACCGGCGGTGGTGCACGGCTGTGGCAACGACGGCCGGAAAAAGAGAAAAAAGGGGAAAAGTTAAATGTTGGGAAAAGGAGAGGCAGAATAGAGGTGAGAGTTAGGGTGTTTAGGGTTGCTTAGGTGGAGAGGAGCAGAATGGAGGTGGCGGCGCATGGCGGTGGCGACGACGGCTGAATGGGGAAGAAGAAGAAAAAGAGAGGAGGAGAGGGAGGAAGAGGAAAAGAAAGGTAGGGGAAGGTAGAGGGTGGCTTGCAGAACAGATTGGAAGGTGAAAGGAGCGGCAACAGCTGCGGAAGTGGTGGCTAAGGGTGGTGTGAAGGGCAGCGATGCTGGAAGAATGGGTTGATTGAGAAGCAGACTTTGCACAATCGAGGTGGCTTGTGCAGGAAAAATCGAGGGATATAGGTGGTTCAGCTAGTTAGAGGGCGGTGCAAGGATGAGTTGGGTGGGTAAAGAGGGCGGCGAAGTTGGGCGGAGGCGGCGTAAATGGTGTCTGAAGTGGCGGCAGTGGCAAGGTCGGAAAATTCTGGGTAAGAATCAAAAGCTCGATGTAGGGCTCGTTATGGGGGTATTTATAGACTTTAGAAGAGAGGGTAGGGTTCTATGGTTCGGTGAGAGAGTAATGAAGGTATGGTTAGGGTCACTAGAGGCAACAAGAGCCGGCAAAATTCAAATCGGGTAGTGGGGTGGTTGCACAGAAAAAGAAGGTCGTGCGCAAAAAGGAAGGGAGATGGGTTGGGTCAGCGTGGCCGGTAAGTTAGGGGGAAGAGAGAGGAAGGAAAACGGCCGGTTAAAATGAGTGAGATCGGCAGCATTAATCTCGAAGGTGGGCGGTGGAGTTATAGTTAATGGCATCGGGGAAAGAGGAAGGAAGAAGAAGAAAGGCTGGACCGACTGTCCGGGAAGAAAAAAAGAAAAGAAAAAGAGGGGAGCCGATCGGTCGGGCGAGAAGGAAGATTAAGTAAAATGTGACACTTAGGGGAACAAAGGGATAAAACACAACGCCGAAATGCCGAAGGAAGAAGAAAAGAAAGAAAAGGGGAAATGGGTTGTGGGAAGGAAAGCAAAATGAGGAACGAGCCACGGAATGCAGGCCCAATCGTCGAAGAAGAAAAAGGGTGGAATACAGGCCCAATTGCCGAAGAAGAAAAAGGAAGAAGGAAAGAAGGATTGGGCCACAGACAGTCCCAATCGAGAAGGAGAAGGAAAAAGAAAAGAAGAAGAAAGAAAAAGAAAGAAAAAAGAAAGAAAAGGAAGAAAGAAAAGGAAAAAGGAAAAAAGGGAAAAATAAAATATGAGGGTTGGGTTAATTAAATTAATTAGGATAGTTGGGATATTTAGAAATAATAATATTTAAATAAAATAATATTTAAATCCCTTTTTAGGATAATTTAGGATTTTTAAAAGGTTTTTCATAAATTCCATTTTAATTAGCAAAACACCCTAATTTTCTTCAACTAAATTATTTATAAAATTCCTATTAATTTGGAACTATTTTCTCCTTCTCATTTTAAATAAAATAATTTGTTTCATTAATTTTCAAAATAAAATCCTTAATTAGCTAAAATACCAAAACTTTTATAATAAAAATATTTATTATTTTCTTCTTGAATAACCCTAATTAATTACCTTTTATTTTAATAAGAATAATTTATTTAATTAATTCTAAATTAATCCTTAACTAGCTATAATTCTTAAAATTAGGCTTTGGGGTATTTTACATTGGGTTACCTCCCAATAAGTGCTTGCTTTTACGACTTCAGCCTAAAGTGATCTCAATTTACTCAGTCAAGGTGGATGATTCTTGTTATTGCACCTCTTCAACATTATGCTCCATGAATGCTTCATAGTAGGTCTTAAGCCCTTGACCGTTTACCTGAAACTCATTTATTATCTTATCACTTCTTATTTGTATGGCACTATAAGGGAAAACATGAGTAATAATAAAAAGGACCATCCCATCTAGAATGCAACTTACCTTAGAATAAGCAAAGTAGAAAAATGATATAGTAACACTTTTTAGCCAAAAAAAAAATGAATTTCCATGAATTTTCTTTTCATGAAAAGATTTTGTCTTCTATTTATACACCATAACAGTCTCAAATACATCATCTCTTATCTCTTCAAGCTCATGAAGTTGTAGCTTTGTATGCATTCCAATGGAATCTGTACCCAATTTGAACCCACCATAGCTTATACTCATTCAAGTTTTTCATGGCCACCATGCATTGCACTCAAGCTCCATGGTAAATGGCATGCTTTTCCATAAATAAGATTAAAGGGAGACATGTGTATGGGTATTTTATAGTTAGTCCTATAAGCCCACAAGGCATCATCCAACCTTTGGCTCCAATCCTTTAGATTTAGACTCATGGTCTGCTCTAGTATCTTCTTGATATCTCAATTAGATACTTCTACTTGCCTACTAGTTTGAGGATGATAGGGTGTAGAAACTTTATGTGTAACCCCATACTTTTCTAGAAAAGCTTCAATTATCTTAGTGAAAAAGTTTGATTATCCATCACTAATGATCACTCTAGGCATACCAAACCTAGAAAATATGTGAGATTGGAGGAAACATGCAACTACACTAGAATCATTAGTACCTGTGGCAATTACTTCCACCTATTTCGCTACATAATCCACAACAAAAAGAATATACAGATAGTGTAACACCCCATAATTTTAAAATCTAAAATTTGATATTTAACCCTTTACTTGGAATAATTTAATCTTAAATTATTAATTTAATTATTTTATCTTACTCTTTTTATTTAAATAAATCCCCAAACCCATAATTTTACCAAAATTATTTTATGACATTATACCTTAATTTTTGGATAAATTAATTTAATATTTTCCATTAGCAAAATTTAGTCAAATTTCTAATCATAACTCTAAAAATAATTCCCTTTTTTCTTTTTTCTTCATTTTCCTTCATTTTCCTTCATTTTCCTTTTCTTTCTTTCTTTTCTTCCTCCTTCTTTGGGCCAACCCAGCCATTCTTTTCATTTTATGTTCTTTCCTTCTCCTACCGGGCTAGCCCAGGCTCCTATCTTTTTTCTTTGCGTCCTCTACCCCTTTGGGCCAACCCATCTTCCCCTCTCTCTCTTTTTCTCTCCTCTCCCACATTGTATGGCTTGCCCTCTTTCTTTTCTTTCCCTCCCGCTTGATCCCTTTCCCTTTATTTTCCCCTCTCCTCGTCGGCATACCCGAGCCAAATGCCCCCAGCACCGTCACACACCTCTTCTCCCTCTCCTTCCCCTACACCTTTGTACCCTACTGCCAACCTACATCTCCGCCACTCTAACCGTCCTTTTCCTTTCCATTTTCGGCCCTACATCCCCTACATTCCATTCCCTGCATGCCTTCCCCCTTCCCCTTTCATCCTTGCACCTACCCCTGCCTTCTTGCCATATTGATTGCACACCCCTTGCACCACCTAAACTCCTACACGTGGCACGCCTCTCTCTCCTTCTCTCTTCATCTTCTTTTTATTCTCTTTCTTTTCTTCTCCTCTGCCTCACTTCTCCTTTGATCTCATCTATCCTTACCTGATCCATTCCTTTCTTTTCTATTTCTTTCCTCCCCTATTTTTCCTTCACCATCCCTCTCCGCCGTCTCCACCACCCAACTTACCACCACACCACCCTCTCCTACACCCTACCTCCCCCTGCATAGCCCCGACCAACCATCACCCTACCTTAGAGCCTACCCCTTCCTTTTTCTCCTTCTTCCCCTCAACTTTCCCCTACATGGCCACCCTTTGCCATCTTTGTCCTCACTTTCACCGCTGTCATAACCTCCCCTCACCCACCTGACATCACCCAACACCCCCTACGCCACCCTACCTGAACCACCATACAGCTCCCCCTTCTCTTCCTCTTCTCCCTCCCTTCTCTACACCTTCTTTCTTCAACCATCGCCGCCATCTCCTCCGCTTCCTCCGAGCCACCACACCTCAACCTCCAACCACCACCCACGTCTTACCTCACCCCTACACCTAACATTCAATCCAACACCCCTCTATTACCACCTTCAACCCTTTTAACTGAGCCTCTGTAACACCCCAAAAATTTACTACTAAATTTTTTATTTTATTAAAAAATTAGCGGAAGCAAAATAACAAAACTATAAATCCTAGGGATATTACCGCCACACTTAGTACCAGACTATTTCACTCCTATTGTTCCAGTACCAAGTGCTAAGGCTGAAAAGGATTATTGTCAATCACGAGTCAATACTGAAAATGAGAATTCATAACAAAACTAGAAAGTTCATAATATGGAAATCAGAGTATGCAGAAAAGAGTTTACAAACCAGAGTATATAATTAAAATTTCTTGAAAGGAATAAAGATTATAATATAATAAAAATCAAGTGTGGGAAAATCGGTACAATGTAAAAGAACATGAAAAATAAATCCGGCAACGACACTCTCGAATCCCCGAGCCAAGTCTACACTCAACACTTAGCCCCGCCTGATGCCTCGTAAGCATCACAGGCATCAAAAATAGTATCTCCGACCTGCACAAAGTTAGTGGGCTCTTCTGCTCATGGGAATGAGCAGCACCCATAAAAAGGGTGGTTAGTACGCTACATACTAAGTAAGGTGACTATACAGCTAAGACCAAACATACAAAAACACGTAATACAAGTATGATCACATAAATGACATCCAATCATTATAGATAAATAAAGGCCAAGTTCTAGTCCGAATCAACTGATTCTTTAACTCTTTGATCAATACTCATTTCACACCATGCTTATTATCATTCCATACGAGTGCGAGAGCCCCACTATTATAGCCGGTGGACCGAAAAAAATACAGGGCATAACGCTCCTCATCACTATTATTACCAGTGGATCGGTCTCTAGGGCAAGATGCTCCTGGCCATTATTATTAGCCAGTAGACCGGTCTGACCTCAACTCTTATGATATATCACCCAAACAACTCTTCCCTTACCTTACTTACATCTCAATACAACCTTTCATACGTAAAATTCATCTCCACACGGACTCCATGCACTCCATGTAAACCCTCAAAGTTTTCATGCAAAACCCTAGAATTCCCATGCAAAACCCAGGATCTCCCACGCAAGGTTCACCCACTCTCTTATTTTATTTAGATCCCCCTTTTTGGTCAATCCCACACTCCTTGATCAACTCACTAATTCTTGGTCAACTTACTCCCCTTTGGTCAAAATATTTTCATATATTTCTTTTTTCATCTTTCCATCCCATATTACTACATTAAATATCCTAGCATGCATGTCCTATAGGGATACATCACATCATATCACAATTCACAACATAAACATATTAAACACATGCCATAAGAAAGCATATAAGCATACCTCAACTCCAAGCTGTGCTACACATAAAACAATTATAATACTACACACAAGATATATAACATTTCATGATACATGGAATACAAGGCATATAAGGCACATAGCACACATAGGACCTTGGCTACATCCTTACCTAAGACGTCACCGGTCTTGGAGCACACTCCTATGCCTCCTTAGGGTTTTGACTGGTTTCACCTATAATAGGGAAAAATGATTAGTTTCCCTCCTATCAAAATACTATTATTTCCTATTTTATTCTAAGATTAGGGTTACTATTATTAAAAGAAACTCCACAAGTAAAAATAGGGTTTTAATTCTCAAGTTAGCCTACTAGAGTATTACTAGTCAAAATAGGTTTATGTTAATATTTATAGCCATATTTATATTATTAAATCTAATAGCTTTATTTCTTCTAATAATAGTACTAACACTAGTTATAGCAAAAATAGTGATATTAATGATAATAGTACTAATACTAGTTGTAGTAAAATAGCGATATTAATAATAATAGTAATACTAATACTCATAGTAATAGAAACCCTAGTTTTTTAAGGCTAAGGCTAATAATAGGGTTAGGGACAAAATACTAATATAATAATAGTAATATTAACGAAACACTAATATTGCTAAGGATAATGATAATAATAATAATGTTTGAAATAATGATAATATAATAATAGTAATAATAGTAATGCTATAGTAACAATGTTAATAATAAAGGTATTAGGAATAATACTAGCAATATTCAAATAATAAATAATAATAATATTAAGGTTTGAGTAGTCTTCTTTTATAGCAACAAAGTGATAACATGCCAAATCTAGTATCAATAATAATAATAATAATAATAATAATAATAATAATAATAATAATAATGATAACAACAACAACAACAACAACAACAACAACAACAACAATAATAATAAAAATGATAATAATCAAATAATAGTAAAATAGGGTTTCAATCCCTTAATAATAATAATAATAATAATAATAATAATAATAATAATAATAATATCTCAAGGCTGAAAATAATAATAATAATAATAATAATAATAATAATAATAATAATAATGATAATAATAATAATAATAATAATAATAATAATAATAATAATAATAATATACGAGGTTGTAAATAATAATAAATATGATGAGCAATAATAAAATAATAATAATACATAATAACAAGATAAATTTAAATGAAAAGGATAAGGTTAGCATAATTAGGGTTTAAGGGTTGATAGGGGTTAGGGTGCTACATAGGGTTGGTGGTGATCGGCGGCGCACGGCGCGGTAGCAGCAGTGGGGAAAAGGGGAGAGAAGGGGGATAGTTGAGTGATGGGAATAGGATAGAGGAAAAGAGGGTGTAAGTAAGGGTGGTTGAGGTTGCCCAAGTTGAGAGGGTTGGAATGAGGGTGATGGCGCAGCCAAAGGTGGCGGCGCTATGGTGGTCGAGGGTGGTGGAGAGGGAGGAAGGGAGAAGGAGAGGGAGGAAGGGGAAATGGAGGGTAGGGAAAGGTAGAGGAGGGTTTACAGGTAATTTTGGGGGGTGCAAGGGGTGGTGGTTGCTGCGGGAGTGGTGGTGGACGGCGGCGTAAGGGTGGCGGTGTGGCTGATCAGGAAGGCCAATTTGTAAGGCCGGGGTGGCTCGTGTAGGGAAAATTGAGGGTGGTGGTGGGTGTTGCTTGGTGGAGGGTGATGTAGGGAGTGGTTTGGGTGGTGGCTCGAGCGACGGTGGTGAATGGGGTGGTGGCAAAAGAAATAGGGGGTTTCTAGGTAGGAGAAAAAACCTGATGAGGGATGGTAGAGGGGTATTTATAGGCTAATATTGAGGAGGAAGGAGAGAGGGGGAGTGAGGGAGGTTGGTGGCAGGCGTGTGGGTTGCTGATCGGCTACCCAATGGTCAGAGAAGGCCTACGAATTTTTCCAAGCTGGTTGCTCGAGAAGGGAGAAAGGGGAGGACAGAGTGTCAAGCATGAGGAGAGAGAGGGGTTAGGATTGGGTGGAGGAGAGAGAGGAAGTGTCACAGAAGAGGGTAGGATTTGTGGCCTAGCGTGTGGCTGTGTAGGGGCTATGTGCCTGTGTTGGGAAGTGGGAGAGTCGGACATGGGGGGAGAGAGAGGAAGTCAGGGGAGAAGAAGAAGGGGCACTAGACTAACAATCCAAGAAAAAGAAGAGAAGAAGGGGCAGAGCCGGACTAGGCAGAGGGAAAGGGTGTGGCACGTGGGCCTAGGCCTCCCATGGGGAATAGAGGGGATTTGGGCTAGGCTAGCCCAGGTTGGGGGAGGGAAGAAGAAAAAGGAAAAGACGGAAGAAGGTAAAAGGAGAAAAGAAAAGAAAAGAAAGAAAAAAGGGGCAAAAGGAAAAAGGGAAAAATAAAAATAGTGGATTGGGGTATTTAGAATATTTTGATACTTTGGGATATTTAAAAATAATAATATTTTAATAAAATAATAATTAATTCCCTTTTTAGGCTGATTTAGGATTTTTGAAAGATTTTTCCTAAATTATATTTTAATTATCAAAACACTATATTTTTTCCTATTAAATTAATTATTAATTTCCTATTAATTTTTCCTAATTAATTCCTCTAATTTAAAAAAAATAATTTATTTACTTAATTTTTATAATAAATCCTTAATTAGCTATAATTCTTTAATTAGGATTTTTAGGGTATTTTAGCCTCCCCCTTCTTCCATTTTCCCTTCCCCTCAGCCCCTTATGTCCATTGCATGAGCAGTGTGGGTTATTCTACATCATTTTTAGTGTATTTTGGCTAATATTGAGGTAAAATATAGTTTGATAATATTATATATTTAATAAGGACTTTTAATAAAAATCATTCTTTTATTTATCTAATAATGATATTTTACTTGTGATATTATTTTAGGTACACAAATTTACCAAACAGAGCTTAAGCATTTTAAATCGGGATACTAGTAAAGTTTGGTTTTTACTGGAAATAAGGTAACCACTATACCCCACTAAAATGTATGGATTATCGTATGTTAGCACATTAGGATTTTTGGTATGTGATTTATGTAAATATGATGTGTTGCTAACAATCCCATGATTTTAGTGTTATCTTGGAAAATAGAAAGAAAATTATGTTATCTCGTATATGGTGTGATATATGTGAAAGGGTGATTAAGAAAGGGGTTGATGTTGATAATGGGTGTTATGTGTATATACATGCAATTTGGTCATTTGGACACATCATGATGTTAAGACCTAAATAAGATGCCTAATGTGTTATATATGATGCTAAGAATAGATATGGGAGTTTGGTAGAGTATAAATATAAGTGTTAGTAGAAATACCAATATTTATGGCTTAAGGGTAATTTGGTAATTTTAATGTATGGTGGTGATCATCTTTATAAAAATGCATGTTAAGTATTATGTGGTTTTGAAAATGATGATAAGGGGTTTATGACATTGAAAATACATGTTCCATCATAAATAATGGTATCTTATGTTCTAGGGGCATTTTAGAAATTTTACATATTCAATGGGAGTGACCAAAGTAATTATGCATGGTAAGTAATAATTGGTATTAAGAATAATAATAAGGATTTTATGGTGTTAATAATGCATGTTGGGTATGAATATTAATATTTTATGAGCTAGGGGCATTTTAGTAAATTTTCATGTGAAATGGAGGTTACCTAAATAAATATGCATGATAAGTAAAAATTGGTGTTAAGCATGCTAATAAGGGTTTTGTGGTATTATTAATGCATAGTTAGGCATAATTATCAATATTTTATGACCTAGGGATATTTTAGTAATTTGGCATGTGCAATGGGAATTAACTTAATAAATATGCATAATAGGTGGCAATTAGTGCTAAGTAAGTTAATAGGGGTTTATGGTGTTAATAATGCATGTGGGGTACAGTTATTAATATTAAATGATCTAGAAGCATGTTGGTAATTTTGCATGTAATTTGGTGGTTAGTCTAATAAACATGCATGGTAAGTATAAATTGATGTTAAATATGATAATAGGGGTTTATTATCATAATATCACTTATTTGGGTATGATATTCAATAAAATATGGTCTAGGGGTATTTTGGTAATTTTGTATGTAAAATGGTGATTAGTTAAATAGGCATGCATGGTAAGTATAAATTGATGTTAGATATGATAATAGGGGTTTGTTATCTTAGTACCACTTATTTGAGCATGATAATCAATAAAGTATGTTCTAGGGGTATTTTGGTAATTTTACATGTAAAATGGTGATTTGTTTAATAAACATGCATTATAAGTATAAATTGATGTTAGATATGATAATATGGGTCTATTATCTTAGTATCACTTACTTGAGCATGGTATTTAATAAAATATGGTTTTGGGCATTTTGATAATTTTACATGTAATATGACAATTAGTCTAATAAACTTTCATGATAAGTGCTAATTGATGTTAAATATAAGAATAGGGGCTTATGGCCTTAGTACCACCTATTCAAGCATGATCATGAATATTATAAGGCCTAGGGGTAATTTGGTAATTTGGAGTATATCATAAGGAGTATGCATGATTTAGGGTTACCTAGGTAAATTAGGGTGTGTTATGATGTTATGTTCATAAATATACAAGAAGTGCATTAATTATTGATTTAGCATGATAATGTGTGTTGGTTGTTCTAGAAGTGCATGTTAGGGTTCTATATGTAATGATCATTTGGTGAGTTGGGTAACTTAACTTCATAATCAATAGTGTAATTATGGTGTGTTACTCTTTTATGGCATGTTGGTAAATAAAAATAAATTATATGATGGAAGTGGATGGTAAAGAGGTAGCTTTAGCCTTAGGGGCATTTTGGTCATTTTGACCTAAGGTGCCCAAGTATAAGTATTGGAATATATGATGACCTTAGTGGACTAATGATGTTAACCTTGACAATAATCCTGATTTTGACTACTTCATATTTTAGAAACAAATAGAAATAGTTAAGTATGTGATTAGTGTGTTTCTTGTGGTAACATTAATTAAGAAACTAATACTTAAAGTGAGAGACCTCAAGATAGAGAATGGTGGCTCTTTAGGGGTCTCTACCCTAAAGATGTGGTTTAGCCCATAATTGATTTGGATTTTACTATTGTGCCTTAGTGCCCCAGCTAGGCCCTACATCTTACTCTATTTAGCTCTACAAACCTAATTAGGGGGTATGCATACTTATGAATCAGGTGTCCTTGTTGATAGGGTATTGTGTGCCTTCATATACCAGTACGATCAAAGTACCTTTACGTCCCTAGGTTGATAGTCGGTAGGATACTATACTGCTCCTATGTGCCAATATGACCGGTATACCTTTGTGTCTCTAGGTTCGTGATCTCCCTCTTAAGTAAATGAAATGGAATTGGTGTGATAATTAAATGGGAAGACACTAATCACTTATAGTGAAACACCACGTAGGTCAGAACCAAGCGTAGTATTTGTACCGGTCCACCGATTATAATAGTGGTCAGGAGAGTTCTACCCTAGATTATATCATACGTACCAGTCCGCTGGTTATAATAGTGGTTAGGAGCATTCTGCCTCAGGTTATATCATATGTATCAGTCCACCGGTTATAATAGTGGCTAGGAGCGTTCTGTCCTGAATTATATCATATGTACTGGTACACTAGTTATAATAGTGGCCAGGAGCGTGCTGCTCTGTGTTGTATTATATAGTTACTAGTCCATCGGTGAGAATAGTGGGGTCTTTGAACCTACATGGATATAATTTGAGAGATGATTAATATTTAAACTTATGGCTTGAGTCCAGATAAAAATGAATGAACTATTATGACTTACTAATGTGATATGGTAGCAGCTTTAGTGCCTACCAGGGTAGATTCAGTTTGGTATTGTATTGATGGGCCTATGGGCCTACCTTTGAGTTAAGTGGGTGGTGTATTGTTGAGTGTGTTATTGGCTCTCCAATTATACTACAGAGAGTATCACTTGGATGCTCCCTTGGCAAGTCCATCTATTTCTAAGTGAATGAGCCTTTGTGACATATAATCTTGATGCATGTAGCCATTCAAATTATTATCGCATTTCAGTTATATATGTGGAATTTTCATGGTCATATGTTTGATATGTGGTAAATAATGTGTTTCATGCGGGCCCTACATATTAGTCCTGTATAAATGGCTACTCAATACCATAGTACTAAAGGATTCCTTTCTTGTGCCCTCGCTTATTCAATGGGCAGTGGCATTTGCAGGTCAGCTCGCAAGCGCTATTCAAGATTTACTCTTGGGTTAAGAGCGTAAAACTATCTAGGAAGATTTCAATGTTTTCTTAAAACTTTGATACTCCCCTTTTCAATGATTTTATTCTGTAACCACTATTAGTGGATTGTAATTCTTATAATCTAACTATTGCGCTACTTTATTTTATGATTGTAGATTTGATTTGCATAAAGTACATTTTCAGCCTTAGCACTTGGTACTGAAACGATGGAGGAAAATTTCTTTGATGCTAAGTGTGGTGGTAGCATCCCTAGAATGACTACATCTGCTTCCTCATATAACTTTTAAAACAAAATTTTTTAGTAGTAAATTTTAGAGGTGTTACAGATAGCCCTTAAAAGATGGAATTACAAAAATGTGATTCTTCATCATTGTCAAATGGTTCAAACCCCAATAATCAACACACAAGTGAATTCTTCCATCCTTCTTCTCCACAAATAGAACTGGTTCTCCCCATGGAGACATACTGGGGCAGATGTACCCATGAGCCGTCAACTCTTCCAACCGAGTCTTCAACTCCTGTAACTCTACCGGTGCCTTTGATACTTATTTTGTCTCTGGTACTAGCTCAATGGTGAAGTCGATCTCGCACATTGGTGGCATACCAGGTATCTTCTTAAAAAATACGGTTGGGAAGTCCTGGGCAACTAAAATATCTTCTAAGGCTGTCATGTCCTTGTTCAACACCTGAAAACTATATAATTATATGGGGCAACCTTTTTGTGCCAAAGAGCATAATGTATGGGCAATTAAAACCTTTGTCGTAGGCATTGGCTTGCATATCCTATAGGAGAACCTAGTACCCTGAGGTCCCTGCAACACTACACGATCCTATGCATAGTCTATCACCGCTCGATATCTCCCCAACATATCAATCCCCAATATGACATCAAAGTTCCATAGGTCCATCACCAAATTTACTAGGAAGTCTACCCCCATCTATCTATAAGGCCACATCTAAGTAGAGCCTAGTGCAATCTAGTTTATCCCTAGAGGGAAATGTTATAGATATAGCTACACTAATATATGGAGATAAGGCAATTCTATCAATAAAGGTAATAGATACAAGCGGCAACGAAACACCCAAATCAAATAACAAATGCACTGGTAATGAAAGAATGGTGAATATACCCATGACTACATCCAACTATTGATCAAGCTCTACTTAGCTGATGACATTTAGGCACCCACCTGACTGTCCTCCCTAGCATCCTCCTCAATGCCATCTAGCACCTTGGGCATGTCCTATTCTCTAAGGGAATGAGCGAGACCATAGTTTTAAAAACCAGACCGGTCATCGAACCGGTATCATAACCGGTTCACTAGTTTAGTGGTTGGACCAGTGGTACATTTTAAGTCAAAAAATATGAAATACATAAAAAATTAAACTATACATGAATTTGACAGGCTCCCAACCGATTTTTTGACCGGTTCATCGGTTTTCACTGGTCCGATCAGTTTTTGACCGGTTTTCACCGGTTTCAAGATCTTGAGAACCGGTATATGAAATCGGGCCGGTGACCTAACCGATTCACCGGTTTACCGGTCCGACTGGCTGGTTCGGTCGTGTTTTTAGTACTAAGGGCGAGACCCCTATGGTCTCCCCTTAGCCTCCCTAAGTTATGCACTAGCTAAGGTACGTGCCTTCTACTAAAACTATTGTGGTGGTTGTTGGTAGGTCTGTTGTTGATAAGCCTGCGGTTGCGATAACAATAGTCCCCTCTATTGGAACTGGCCTCCCTATGGCTAGTATCGATACTGACACTAAAATGGTTGATGGATCGTCTTGCCATAGAGTCAGAAATGAGCAGGTCTGCCCTCGTAATCTCTTCTTGAATGGTCTCTGCCACACCGTTAGTAGAAAAACATCTCAGCAGCTCTTGACATCTGACATGACCCCCTGGCTAACTCCTCTACTGGAATCCTAAAGGTCTGCCTCCTCGGAGTTGGATTCAGCCTTTAGAACCTTGAGTCTCTAACTTCCTCTTACCCAAAATGGATGCCTACTCCTATACCATCATAGCGGCGACACATGCTTGCTCATACAAGGTGGCCAAGTCTTAGAAGGCCGCTGTACCCATCATCCTATGAACGCTAAAATAAATCCTTTCCTTGAATTGAACGACTGCAATTGACTTACTGGTTGATATGCCAAGTGCAAACCATAATAGCTCTATGAATCGGGTGTTGTACTATCTCATTGTCATGCCTCCCTTTTGATCTCTCTAGATAGAACTTGATACGTATCGCCATATTGAAGTCCTCCTAGGACATCAGCGGCACTCCCCGGGCATAATGGCCTACCCACTAGACGTGTACTGTCCCACGGAAAAAGAATGCTGCCATACTTACCTTTCGAGCAGGTGGATAGTCAACCGCCTTGTAAGTCTTGTCCTTTATAATACCCCAAAATTTTAAAACCTAAAATTTAATAATTAATCCTTCATTGGAATAATTTAATCTGAAATTATTAATTTAATTATTTTGTGGACCTTTGATTTATGAGAATAGATAGGATTATTTAATAAATTAAAGTAAATATTTTATTATTTTATCATACTCTTTTATTTAAATAAATTCCCAAACCATAATCATACTAAAATTATCCTCTTAAATTTATACTTTAAATTTTGAATAAATTAATTTAATAAATAAATTTTCCCATTTACCTAATTTCTAATTCTAACTCTAAAAATAATTTTATTTTTCTTTTCCCCTTTTCCTTTTTCTTTCTCCTTTTCCCTTCCTTTTTCCTTTTTTTTTCTTTTCTTTCTTCCTTCTTGGGCTAACTGACCTTCTTATCTTTTCTTTCCCCCACTGAGCCACCTAACCTTCTCCTCTTCCCCACTCGCCCATCCAACCGCACCCCTTCCTTCTCTCTTTTTTCTTCTTTCTTTTCCCCCTGTTAGGCTAGCCCAACCTTTCTATTTTTTTTCCTTCTCTCTCACGTGAGCTGGCATGCTCGTTTGCCTTCTCCTCCACCTAGCTACTTCCTTCTCTTATCCTTCTTCCTTCTCCTCCCTGCATGCCGATCCAAACAAACTCCTATGTCAGCCTTGCACCTCACCTGCAACCTTCTACACCTGCCATCCCAATGTGCAACCTCTCCATCTCTCCACTGTCCCTTTCCCTTCCATTTTTGACCATGCACAACCCTGTAGCCCCTTCCCATGTGCCTCTTTCCCTTCCCCTTTCTCTTTCCTTCTCCCTACCACCTTGCGTGCCCACTTGCCTCCTCTCCCCATGTACCCACCTAACCCCCTATGCCTCTTCCTACTCCCTTCCCTCTTCTTTTTATTCTCCTTCTCTTCTTCTCCTCTTCCCCATATCTCCCCTCCTCGAGCCTTCTCTCTCCCTTGCCAATCCCTCTTTATATCCTTCTTCTTTTTCTCCCTTATTTTTGCCTTGCCACTCCTCGCCACCATCTCCGCCGCCCAATTGATCACCACACCGACTCCCCTACTTCCTCCCTACACCACCCCTAGCAGCCAAAGCTCTCCATCTGCAACCAACTCCCTCTCTTTTTCCTTCTTTTCTCCTCTCAACCCTCCTCCCTACATGCCACCTTGGCTGCCCATTCCCCCTCTTCCGCTGCTGCCGAAGTTACCCCTTGACCACCTGACATCCCCTTACCACCTCCTTACCTTACCTTGCCTAAAATCCACCTACAACATATTCCTTTCTCCTCTTCTTTTTCCTTTCTTCCTCTTCTTCTCCCTTCTTTGCACCTACTTTCCAGCCCCTATCACCGCCGCCCTGATCCATCACCCTCCAAACCCAAGCCACCACCTACACCCTACCACTCCTCCTGCACCCAACAACCACCCCAACTCCCCTCCACAACCCTTTGCCCGAGGCCTTTCTTCCCCTTCACCCGAACCTTCTCTCCACCCATTTTCCCCCTTTCGTGCATGCAACTCACCCTCCCCATGCAGCGTGAGTGTTGGTGCACCATTTTAAGGCTATTTAAGAAATCTTTGAGGTATAATATAGTTAGTAATAATATGAATTTAATAAGAATTTTTGATAAAAAAAATTTATTCTTTTAATTATCTACTACTAATATGCTAATTGTGACATTATTTTTAGGTACAATTTTTATTAATCAAAGCTTAAGCCTTTAAACTGAGGTACTAGTAAAGTTTAGTTATTGTTGGAAATAAGGTAATCATTATACCCTACTAAAATGTATGGATTTACGTATGTTAGCAAATTAGGATTTTTGTATGTGTTGGTGTGTATATTATGTGTTGTTAAGCACTTTATGATTTTTAATGATATATTGAAAGATCGAAGAAAAGTATGATATCTTTTATGTAATATGACTTATGTGGAAATGGTGGTTAAGGAAGGGTATTGATGTTAATAATAGTGTTACATGCATAGTCATACTATGTTAAGTAAATATGGACACATGTAGTAGAAATAATGCTAATATGAGCCTTAGGGGAATTTTGGTAAATTTACTTGTATATAGACCTAAATAAATGTGCATGGTAGGTGATAATGAGTGTTAAGAATAATCATAAGGGTTTTGTGGATAAATGATGCATGTGGGCCATGGATGCTAATATTTTATGTGTTTGGGGTATTTTAGTAATTTTAGCATAAGAAAGGGGTAATTTGGTAATTTAATAAGTAAGAAGGGTAATTTGGTACTTTTACAACTAAGGAGGGTACTTTGGTAGTTTTATAAGTAAGAAGGGTAAATTAGTAAATTTATAACTAAGAAGGGTATTTTGGAAATTACTAGTATTAAGGGTAATTTAGTAACTTAACAACTAAGAAGGGTAATTTGGTAGTTTAATAAGTAAGAAGGGTAATTTGAAAATTGTATAACTAAGGAGGGTATTTTGGTAATTTTATAGGTAAAAAGGGTAATGTGGTAACTTTATGAGTAGGAAGGGTATATTGATAGTTTTACAAGTAAGTGCTCATTTGGTTAGGGAGTAATAGAGGTGGAAAAATTACTCCTATATTTTATATATCTTGTATAATTTAGTTAAAATTAAATATTTTGTTTCTATAATAAATACCCATTTTAGATTTTAATTTGATCTAAAATGGGTATGTTATTAAAAGCATATTTATTATTATTAAATACTTAATATAAAAGATATAAAATAGGGGAATTTTTTCCACCCTTATTATTCCCATACCAAACAAGCCCTAAGAGGGATATTTTTGTAATTTCACAAGTAGGAAGAGCATTTTGGTAATTTGGCAAGAAAAATGGTATTTTAGTAAATTTGTAAGTAAGAAGGGTATTTTAGTGATTCTGTAAGTAAGAAGGGGTAAATCGGTAATTTTGCATGTAAAATAGCAATTGATCTAATAAACCTTCAAATTAAGTCATAATTGATGTTAAATAATATAATAAGGGTTTATGGCCTTAGTATCACTTGTTTAAGTATAATCATGTATATTGTAAGGATATGGTTAAGGCTTAGGTTATGTTATAAATCTTTTATGTGTGGATGTATTAGTATGCCTTGTGTGAATGTATGTGAATGTGAACTAAGTGTGTGTGGTGCAGCTTGGCTTGCAAGGAGCTAAGGTATGGCGAGTATGATTGGCATCATATGTGTAATATGTGTGATATAACTTGTATGGATAATATATTCTTATGTATGGTTGAGATGTTATGACTTGTATATTTAGTAGGGCTATGCCAAAAGGGATATCCGTATCCGATAGGATTTTTTTTCCAGATATCTGATATGATCAGATATTTAATAACCTATATCCGTATCTGTATCCATTAATAGTGAATATCCGAATTTTTGGATTTCCAAAAATTTAGATACAGATATCGGATATATCTGGTACATCGGATTATTCGAAAAATATTTATTTTTCAACAAAAAAAATCCTATTTTTGACCTAATATCTGAAAAGTCAATGATTTAAATTCGGATATCCAATATCCAATATTCAAATATCCAATATCTAATATCCAAATATCCAAATGTGGATATTTTAACCTGCTATAATTAAATTAAAATAAATTCTAAAAATACTAATTATGGTAGTTTAGTCCAAAGTCTAAAGTCCATAAAACAAATACAACAATAATCCAAAGTCCATAAATCCATAATCAAAAGAATTTTTTTTAACTAAATAGTTTTCCAACTAATAAAGTCATCAATCATCATAATATCATGTCTTCAAATTCTAAAATATCCGACTCGTCGATCTGCACAACAGACAGTAAGCCTATAATATCTAAAAAAAGAAATAACATAAAAATTTAAAAAAATAAAACACATGAAATACTTTTAAAAAGTATCGATAAAATAGAATAAAAGAATATCAGCTTTAATGTTTTTAATATCCTCAATGATCTCTTCTACTTGAGGATGATTCGAAGATGACTATATTGAATCTTGCTTAGAAACCAATGCTTCTACCATTCTAGGGGTCAAAGAACTACGAAACGGATCAAGAATATGGCATCCAGTGCTAAATGCAGACTCAGATGCAACTGTGGACACAGTCATAGCTAAAATATCCTTAGCCATCAAAGCAAGAACTTCATAATTTATAGCATTATCCTTCTACCAACTAAAGATATCAAAACTTGCACCAACAACAAGCACTTTATCCTCTAAATACTTGTCTAAATCATTCTTTCCATGAGCTAAAGTAATTTCAGCTGCCACTGTTTCTTCAAATTCTCTCCCAATTGGATCACCATGCTCACAAGTGACCTCACTTACATTCACAGTTGAAGATGTTTTAGGGGGTGGAGAAGATGTAAGCTTAGAGGCATAAAAGGCATATAATTATTTTAAAGTTGTATCAACCTTAGCATGCATGTCAATTGCAATTTCATATTCAAAATACTTATTTATTGCCCAACGCACAAATCTCATCTTCCTCCTATGATCAAGAATCACAATAATAAATAGCAACACATTGATATTTCTAGCACTTCCCCAATATTTATCATACTTGGATTTCATACCAAAATCCATTTCACTTATGTCAAAATCATCACCATCTCTAGCAACACTAATCATTTTCAAAATACCACAAATCTCTTGCAAATACATGTTACCTGTGACATACAAAGAACCAGATATTCTCAAAGTTGTCTCATAAAAATATTTCAACGCACATGCTCCTAATCATCATCAACTAGTATGCCCCTCAATTTGTCCATTTCAACATAATATTTATTATCTCTTTTCATCAAATCAAAAGCTTTTTAAAACTTGAAGGCAACATCCAACATAATATACGTAGAATTCCACCTAGTTTCAATGTCCAAACATAACATTCTCTTGGACTATAATTTCTCTTGCTCAACACAAGTCTTAACTTTACTCAATCTAGAGGGAGATGATCTCACCTATCTCACAGCATACCGAACTCTAAGAATATGATAACTAGACTCTTTCAACCCCTCTTTCACAACAAACCTCAATATATGAGCAATACATCTGATATGTAATAAAGATCCATTTAAAACTGACTCACCCCAATCATTGATTCGTTCTCTCAAATAATCGATGCAATTATCATTTGAACTTGCATTATCAACTGTTATAGTTAGCACTTTATCAATACTCCAATAAATTAAATATCTTTCAACAGATATACCAATAATCTCACCGGAATAACCAACAATTGGATAAAAATTATTAATCTTTTTATACAATTTCCAATTCTTATCAATAAAATGAGCTGTGAGGACCATGTAACTCAAATTTTGACAAGAATTCCATGTATCATTGGTGAGATAAATTTGACTTTTGCAACTCTTAAAAAATTCCTTTAACTTTGTTTTCTCTCCCATAAAAAATTGTAACACATCTCTAGCAACAATTGTCCGAGAAGGAATTACTACTCTAGGTTGTGTCTTTGCCATATACCTTCTAAATCCCTCACTTTCTACAAATCAAAAGGGAAATTCATCCAAAATTATCATTTCAACCAATGCTTTTCTATGCTCTTCTTGGTTAAACTTCTAATTAGTAACACTAGTTATCATAGATGACGGAAGACCACCATCAAAATAAGAAGCATTCATTTTTAAAATGAATTGTTTCTTGTCTATATTCATGGGGTACTTCTTACGACTCTTTAAATGGTTACTCAAATTTGAAGTGCCTTTAGAAGGATCGGCCACATATTGATCGTTACAATAAATACAAATAGCCTTTTGATCATTTTTATTATCATAAGGTATTTTTTTCAAAATGATCCCAAACCCATGATCTATACTTTTTTTTTGTCGGTGGCCCACCCTCGTTCCTACTTTATTTAGAAGCTTTAGATTGTTTATTTGAAGTAGGTTCTAATGGGGGCAGAGGAGGACATGAGAAAAGAGAAGTCATGTTTGGTGAAATACCTGGTATCTCACTTTCGACATTTTCAATCTCATTCACTGATTTCATACTATTCCTGCTTGCCAATGCTAGTGCTAGGTTGCTAGCTGTCACAATTACATTTTATGAATAAAAATTAAATGGAATTAATTCTTATGAACAAATATTAATCATCATAAGATGTATTTATTTATATTAATATTAAAACAAATCAGAGATAGATATTATGTTGGATCAGGCAGCAACATATGATCCAAAGAGTTGGTAGTTACTAGTTAAATGTAGATACAACTAACTAATATATATATATATATATATATATATATATATATTTATATATAATCAGAGATAGATATTATGTTGGATCAAGCAGCAACATATGATCCAAAAAGTTGGTAGTTACTAGTTAAATGTAGATACAACTAACTAATATTTCAGGCATCAACATATGATCCAAAGAGTTGGTAGTTACTAGTTAAATGCAGATACAACTAACTAATATAAATAAAAAACTGAGATAATTATGTTGGATCATGAAAAAGACAGGTAATTAAACTAACTATAATTTTGTTTGTTTTTATGAAGAGAATTGAGTAATCAACAAAAGTGTGATAGATATTAAGCCTAGAAATTAGTCAGTATCTTTGACTATATGAATTTTTGGATATTTGAAAAGTGGTATCTATAATTCGATCCAAAATTTGGAATATCTAAAGTTTGAAATCATATCACAAATATATTGGATACTATCAGACATCAATTTCAAATATAATACAAATCAAAAATATATATAATACTATATGATCCTTTGGATAGTATCCAATCCAAATTAGTACGACCCACTAAGTAATATATGATCCAAACTAGTAATAAAAAACTGAATTTACCATTCCTAATCCAATAGAAGAGTCAGATGTGATCCTCAAAATTACATTACACTACTCAATATTTTTTCTTGATAACCATTGAATTATTACATAATATTATCCGGCTATAAGCAAACTAAAATAACAAAAATATTAAGCATCAACATCTGTAAGCCTATATGGTCCTAGATTCTTTCAAAACCCTACTATAAACCTGCAAATCTAAAAACCATAGGCCTCCATTACAATTAAATTAGGTGTACCTCACTTGTATTTGAAAGATGGAATAGTAATTAATTTCATTAAGAGCAAGAACTATAATAGAAAGTGACTTCACACAAATATCAAGCTTTCTTCATGGACCTACAATTTCAAATTAAACTAGTAGCATTTAATAAGTTAAAAGCCTTTCTAAACACTATAGCAAAATATAGTCTAAATTAGATATGTTATTAGTCAGTTGGAATAGTTTGCTTCTCTTTTCTCAATAGGAGACCTAGTAAACTTCTTAGGGTTTGTTTATAGTAGGGAAAGAGAGATAAAAAAATATATCCCTAAATTTTTCATCTTTCAAATATCATATTTAGAAATAACAAAAATATTTTTCAAGAAATATCTATTTAGGCAAAACAAAGATCTAAAATGAATATTTTTCTTTTTTTAATTCAAAGATATTATATAAGGCATGTAAAATATGACATTACATCATTGTCGACTTAATGAATCTATCGAGTCACAAGTAACAACAATCATGCAAACCAATTAGTCAATGGCAATATTCTTTCGGGTGATAAGTCAACAATTAGCGATCAGCATCCATTTAAAACAAAACAAAACAAATGAAATGGGTATCGGCTACCAAATAATGCCCTAACAAAACAAATATAGATAAAAAAAACAAAACAAACCAAATGTAGAAAAACAAAACAAAACCAACCAAAATACTATAACATATATAACAATAGAGAAGAAAAGAAAACTAAATAGATGTAGAGAGAAAAAATTGGATGAAAACAAAACCCCAAACAAATCCCTAACAAAAAATTAACAAAATAGAAGCCCATAGTCGATTTCCAAAATAAATTGACAATGACACAAAAAAATTGGCGTAACCAACCTCATCCTTCAAAACCCTAAAACCATGGAGAATTGGTGATAGAAAAATAGAAAAATTAACAAACAATTAGGTCATAGCTGAAATGGCAAAACAAGCCTTGATGGAAAAATCAGCAAACAAGAACAATTCCCTAGAAAACAAGAACGAAAAATTGTAAATGGTAGAATCAGACAATGAGTAGAATATGTGAGAATCAGAAAAAACAAGCTGAGAATCTAAACTATATTTACCTGGAATTTCAACTTCTAAAGAATGAAAGGAAAAGGGATGACGTTGTGAGTGAGAGATCATAGTTGAGAGAAGAGAATAATGGGAGGGAGGGATTCAGTTGTAGAAAATACGTCGCACCAATGGGAGTGGGTGGGAATTGGGAAGGAAGAAAGGTCGCGACTTACGAGTCATGACTGTGCCTAGGTGTGGTTGGTGGTGCTGGCATTTGCTCTGCCTGGGAGAAGAGTAGTTGCTTGGTTGGGACTTGGGACTTGATGCAAGTCTTTGTTGTCTTGCAAGTTGTGACGCGAATGGGAAGGGAAGATGAAGACTGAGAAGAAGAGTAGAGTAGATTGGGGTAGAAAGTAAGAGTAGAGACTGCCAAACTGGGCCGACCGAATGGCAAATGGGCTGGTAGTAGTATACTAGTATTACATATTTACATTATACTATTAGTGCACTAGCTAATTTTACATACTTACATAAATATTTAGGTTAAATAATTATATTTATAATTTATTTAATCAAGAAACATTTATATATTTTATTTTCAAATAATATTTTTCTTAATACACAAGATATTTTAATTGGATTGAATAATCCGAAAAAATATCGGATCAGATATCCGCTCCAACAAATTTTAATTTTGACTTGATTGAATATCTGCTCTGATTTTTAAAACCTAGACTGTATATCCTAAAACTTGGATCAGATTTTTTAAATTTTGGATTGGAGTTTTGGATTTCGGATTTTTTGCACATCCAAAATGTTTAGAGGCCTTAGGTAGGTTTTAGTGGTTATGGGGAACTAAAAGAAATACAGAGGATGGAATAGTACGGAGAAGTGGGGGAAATGGCCTAAGGGTATTAAGAAGCATAGTTGAGAAAACAAAGGGAAAAAATAATAAAATGAAGGGTTAGGGTAGAATCTTACATGGGTAGTGTGAGCTTTGCATGGGATGTATGTGCTTTGCATGGGGGAAAGGCTTATGTGGGGAAATATAGTTTGAGGGTTGACCATGGGGAGAAAATTGTATTTTGGGGGATTGGTGTGCTTGGGAAATAATTAGTACATGGGTTGATAAAAATATGCATGGGAGCATAACTAGGGTTTGGGGGGAAGCCCTAAGGATAGAGGTATTGTGGGGAAAGGTTGAGGAGTTGGGCTGTGAGGTTTGAAATGGGTTTAGTATGGTGATGGTGTGAGAATCAAGGGGGAATGTGGGCTGAGTAGGAAGAGGAGAGGCTAGGATCTCATAGGCTAGATTAGGGTTTCAAGGGGAAACTTTAGTGATTGACAGTGAGCAGAGGTGGAGAAATGGAGAAGCGGGCCTTGACCCATATATATGGCAATTCTAAATTCATGATGAGTATAGTGGAAGGTGTATGGGGGTCCTGGATTCTTGAGGAGTGTAGAGGTCCCAGGTTAAGGGATATGGTATTTCAGGCAGTCCGGATTGGTAGAGTGGTAGTGAGTCAAGAGTACCCGTTGGGGTGTGCATGTCTAGATGGGTGTTGTTTGTTGAATAAGACATGAATAAAACATTAATCACTTAAAGTGGAAGATCATTGAGATGGGCCTAGACTTAGGATGATTGTCATTCAACCGACTATAATAGTGGCCAGGAGCGTTTTGCTCTGGAGACCGTTTCACTGGCAATAATAGTGGCCAGGTGTGTTTTGCCTTAGAGTAGTATTCTCGTTCCACTGGTTATAGTAGTGGAGGTTCCGAGCTCAATAAAGTTAAACCTTGGATGATAATAATTCATGGAAAAGATACTAATTACTTATAGTGGAACACCACGTGGGTCGGGACCAGACTTAGGATGCTTTTCATTCCACCAGCTAAAGTAGTGGTCAAGAGTATTTTGCCCTAGAGACCATTCCACAGGCTACAATAGTGGCCAGGTTTGTTTTTCCCTAGATTAGTTATTTCCATTCCACTAGCTATAATAGTGGGGTCTACATACTCATGTGGATATAGTTTGAGAGATGATTATGAATAATATCTAATTAATGGCTTAAGTCTAGAAAATGTTGAATATACCGTTATGACTTCTTGTTGCGATATGATAGCAACCCTGGGTGCCTACCTTTGAACCAAGAGGTAGTGTGTATTGATTGAGTATGAGGTTGGACTTTTAATTAAACTACAAAGAGCCTCACTTGGATGCTCTCTTGGTAAGAGATGGTGATTTGAAGTGAATGAACCTTGTGATATTTGATCTAGAAGTACGCGCTTATTCTAATGATTATTGTACCTAGTCCTATATGTATATGTGTGATTTATTGTTCTTATGTTTGGATTGATTTTTTACTTAGTACCGTAGTACTGAAGGGTTCCTTTTGTGGGCCTCTACCTAGTCAATGAGTAGTGTCCTTTGTAGGTTAGTCCGCAGGAGCTATTCAAGCTTTCTTTTCAGGTTAAAGAGCACAAGATTATGCGAAAAGGTTTCAGTGTTTTCCTCTAAACTTCTTTTTTTAGTGTTTAATGATTTAATTCCTGCAACAACTATTAGTGGATTTTGTTCTTGTAATGTATTTAACGCACTACTCTGATTTAGTTTGTAATATTAGATTTGTGTAAAATAGTTATTTTCTTTTTAAGCCTTAGCACTTGGTATTGAAAAGGTGGAGGAAAACTAGTATGGTACTAAGTGTGACAATAATATCTCCAAAATTTTTTATATTGGCTTTCGCTCAAATTTTAATAAAACAAATTTTCAGTAGTGAATTTTGGGGGTGCTACATCCATATCTCGGATCCATCCCTCCAGGATGATAGGATCCTCCTTACCGGTGTAGAGTGGAGGGTGGTGTCCAGTAACCCTCCAAAGCCAGTCTTCTCCAATACTCTCATGTGGGTAATGCGAAGGTAGGGGTGGAAGCTGAGGTTGAAGCTAAGGATGATGCCAAACAAACTCCATGAAGGCCTCAAATTCCTCCTATAAGTTCCCTACTCGACCATTCATTGTCGTGATAAGTTAGCTATAAAACAAAATACATGTTAGGATAAAAAATTCCTAGCTTACTAGAACTTATTACACATATCACATTTAGAGGTCACCTAGGCTACCCGTGCTTGATTACTCACAAGTTAATCCTGGTTTTTGCATAAATAATATTTTTTGAAACACGAAATAAACATATAAAATCAGAAAGAGGATTGTTTGAAACCAAATTTTCTGAAAACAAAACATGGTAGTCAAAACTAAAGCTTTGATACCAACTTGTAACACCCCAAAATTTACAACTGAAAATTTTTGTTTAAGTGGACACGTAAAACAAATATGAATGGGTGTTACTGCTATAATTGACATATGTGTGGCTTACATGCCATTATCACATCAATTATAAGGCAAAAAATAATTGAGTATGCAAGATAAAATAAACATAGAACAAGGATACCTTCATAAACATAAGTAAGAGTTTTGGAGGCTACATTCGAATACAAAATCTAAATACATAAAGTAAATATCCTGATAGAAAATGTCAAAAGGGTATCCATTTTAAAACAATAACTAGATAATATAACTCTCCGATACCCAAACCCCATACATGGGATATAATCACTTCATGCCAATTAGGGCATCATAAACAACATAATCGGCTAACGGGTCCTCATCGACATACACAAACTTAAATGAGTCCTCTACTCATGGGAATGAAAAGCACCCATAAAAGGATGATCAGTATGCTACGTATTAAGTAAGGTAATAATACAATCAAGAATGTCACACAAATTCATCAAATCACAATAAGAGAAAATATTCATATAAAATAATCTTATTGATACCAACTTATTTATTCATTTCCAAATCATACAGTAGTAGTGTTATAATCAATCCTCATTATTTTATTCATGTTAAGTATATGAACCCCACTATTCTCAACTGGTGGAACGGTATCATAAATATAACCCTAGGGAATATAGCTCTTGGCCACCATTCTCAACTGATGGAACAATATCATACATAAAACCTCAGGGAATAAAGCTCTTGGGTATTATTCTTTTCCGGTGGAACAAACAAGTACAACTAGTCCTAACCAACATGTTATTTCACTTTAAGTGTTTAATATCTTATCAATGCCTTTGATCATTCAACTGATTCATTTTATTTGAGTTTAAGGACTTCATTATCTCAACCTATGGAAAGATATCATAAATCAAACCTCAAGGTATATAGCATCTGGACTCTATTCTCAACCAGTGTAACAGTATCATAAATAAAACCTTAGGGCATAAATCTCCTAGCCATTATTCTCATCTGGTGGAATAGATAGATACAACTGGTCCTGACTCATATGATATTTTATTGTAAATAATTAGTATCTTACTCGTGCTTTATTTATTTCATGGTCATCACACAAACACGTACACATTTCCATGCAAGGCACACATCTCAACATATATTCCTAAGGATATGTCATATTTCCCTTAAAAATCCTAATTTTGCAAACTTAGCATAACTCATTAGCTGGTTCTCATTTAATCACCAACTCCCACACCCACACTTAAAATTTTGTTATTAACATCATATCTAAAAATAATGGTCTAACTCCCACATCTTACACATGTGATAATTGCATACATTTAGGATTACTATTCATATCTCCTACAAAATCTTAATTTCACCATTTAGTCATAACATTTTCCCTAGAACTCATATGGCCACCAAATATAATATACATTCTCAAAATCTTATTGTTTACATCAGTCCCAAATATTGAGGTCCAACTCCCACGTCATGCGCACACAATAATAGTCTACCTTTAGGGTTACTATTCACATATAAAGCCATTTTCTTCATTTATTAGACTTAAACTATTCATTTTCACTCTAAGCATTTAATATAGTATCCTTAATCTATTTTGAACCATTTAACAACCTAAAATACCCAATATGCCATTTTTAACCATATTGACCAAAATACTCCCGAGGCCACTAAAACTAACTATTTTTCCACCCAAATCTCACGATTTCCAATATAAATGATTTTTTTGACCTCCCACACATACCATAATCCTAAAAATTCATACCCACAATTATATATAGATATTTCATATCCAGAATCTTTTCAACCAACAATATACACAACTCATACTTTCACGACTTTCCAACCTTTTCTTCCAACAAGCAATACAACATATCATATAGTAAAAATATCAAGATAACATTTTCATACAATAATATCAAACATGTTAACACAAGCAAAGGCACACATTTTTGCACATAAAAGCCCTAACTATGACATGTATCCTTACCGAAGTGTCTCTGGTCTCAAAGCGCATAAGACCTATGCTTCCTCCTACATTACCACCGGAGTATCACCTAGAAATAAGAATATACAAAGTATAAACTTAATAAATTTAACCTAAAAGAAAACTAAGGCAAAGTAGAGGGAAGAAAATAGAGGTAATTGAAAGTGGAAAACTTAAGTAGGGTGGTGCTCAACTGTGATAGTGGCGGCGATGAAAATGGTGTTGATGATGGTGGCGGATTAAGGATGGGGTGATGGTTGGAAACAAGGGTTAAGGTGATGGTGGTGTTGGTGTTGGGACTGGTAAGATTCTACATCAAGGAGTGGTGGTGGTGATGGTGGTCAGCAGTAGAGGTGGCATGGGTGGTGGTGATGGCAGCTTAGGGGGTGGTTGGTGGCTAAGGGCAGCTGATAGCAAGGGAGTGGTGTGGAGATGGTAGGGTAGTGGTGGTGTCCTATAGGTAGCGATTGAAGTTGGAAGTGGTGGCTGGTGGTAGTGTAGGTTAAAGGAAGGTTGGTGGCCAAAAGAGGGGAAATGAGTGAAAAGAGAGGGTTAGGTGTGGTGGTGGTGGTGGGTTGAGGTAGCTATGATGTTTCTACTAGGATTGTGGTGGCGAGGAGAGGGGAAATGAGGAGGTTGGTGGTGGTGGTACAATGCTAGTGACAACAAGGTAGAGCTGGCTAGGGTTACAGACATAGGGGAGGAAAGGAAAAAAATAGTCACGATAGGAGGTGATCGACAACGTGGAGATAGGAGAAGGGAGGTGGCAAGGAGGTTGGCTAGGGGTGACGACAGAAGGTGAGGGTGGTTTGGTCGGAAAATATGGGAGTTGGAGTGATGAACAAAAGAAGAAAAGGAAGAAAAATATAGTAGGAGGGAAGGGAAGGTTCAACTAGCTCGTTAACGGGAATGAACGAGAGGAATTGAAAGGAGGGGAAGGGAAGAGGAAGACATGCATGTGTGTATATATAGGTGCAATGGCTGAGAGAGGGGAGATAACAAGGAGGTGTGGGGAGGCTTCAACAAGTAGGATAGGAAAGGAAAGGGGGTATGGGCATAGGGGTGTAGGGGGTGATGTAGGATGGCAGGGTGGTGCTATAGGATGGAAGGGAAATAGGTGGAGCAAGTTGCATGGATGAGAAGGGTAAGGAAGGATGTGCACAAGGGGCTGGTAAGTCCCTGTTTGGGATAGAAGAGTATAGTAGAAAAGGAGATGAGGAAGGAGACATAAGCAGGAGAGAAAGAAAAGAGAAAAGAAAAAAAAAAGAAAAGGGAGGGGCTGGGCTGGGCTGGATGTTGGTCAAGGGAAAATACAGGAGAAAAAAGTTTTGGGTTAGGGTGGGTTAGTAGATGTAGCCCGGTAGAGAACGAGAGAAAAGAGAAAAATAAAAGGAAGGAAAAGAAAGAAAAAATAAAAAAAGGGAAAAAGAAAAGGAAATTTTTTAGTGTAGAATTTGGATTTAGGTTTAGGTTTAAATTTTTAGATAAGTTAATCTATATTTTTTTTGTGGTTTGGGGTTAGGCTAAAATAAAATAATACCCAAATATTATAAATTAGATTAGGTTAAATGTTGATAAATTGTAATTAAAATTTTATAAAATTTTGGGATATTACAGTAAGTAGCACACAACATCTATTTTAGCTTTGTTAACCTAAATGAGACAAAATGACCTAGTAAAATTCCTTATGTCACCATAAAATGACACTTTTTCCAATTAAGCATAAGGCTAGTTTCTTAACATGGTTTCAAAATTAAAGTCAGATTATTAAGGAAAGATTCAAAAGTATCACCAACAACACTAAAATCATCTATTAAAACCTTAATAATCTTCTCAATGTAATCAAAGAAAATACTAACAATTGACATGTTCCTACCTGCAAGCGCACCGGGTTAGAGTAGTAATTAAGGTCGATCCCACAAGGATTGGTGAATGACCATTAAGAAAATGATGGAACTTGGCTATGTCTAGACTACGAAATGATAAGAAGTGAGATTGTAAGCTAAAATAACTAACTAAGCTAAAAAGAAAGGAAAATAGCACTCAAGTGACTCAAGTAAATAGAAAAGCTAAGGTTGCGGTTCATCGCCCCTGATCCTCCACGTAATTGAACACCACATCTTAAATTGATTCAACAATCAAAATCAATCATGCCAACAAGGATAGAAAGTGTTGTGCTTTCTCAAGCCACAAACACCCTATTACATCTCTATGGCCCTAACTATCTCTAGCTTAGGGTCTAATAGAGTGTAATGCCTTAAAGTCCACAAAGTTTCCTCTTTTATTGTTGTAGAGGTAAAATTGATTTTCTCTCAACCTATAATTTAATCTCTAGTTGTACTATCGGGTCTAATACCAGATTATCTCTCGATCGCACTGGTATTTTCCACACCAAAAATTGGAACCTGGCCGAAGTTCATCATTCTATTAATCAATCAACAACACAATGCAAGGATCCTAAATTGAATAAAAAAAGAATGCAAATATTCAACACATTCAGATTGGGGGAAACTCCCTGTAACACCCCCAAAATTCACTACTGAAAATTTTCGTTTTATTACAATAATTAGCGGAAGCGATATAACAAAATCGTAAATTCTAGGGATATTACTACCACACTTAGTACCAGACCGGTTCACTCCTACCGTTCCAATACCAAGTGATAAGGCTAAAAGAGAAGAATACAACTTACAAGAAACTCAAGCATATTTAAATTAGAGTAGCATAGTAAACAATTTACAAGAATAAAATCCACTAGTGGTGGTTACAAAACAACGAATACATTGAAACAAGAATTTAAAAGAGGAAGAGGACAACCCTAGGACTTTCCGGATAGTTCCTTATGCTCTTTCCCGAGAACCCACTTGAATAGCACCTAAAAATGACCTGCAAGGGACATTACCCATTGAATAGGTAGAGACCCCACAAATGGAACCCTTCAGTACTACGATACTAAGTAACCCTTTAAAACACACTTAACAACAGGCCCACAATGTAACACATGATATACCACTGTACCCATACATAACGACAGGTGTAAACATAATATTCAAATCCATACATTCACATATTTGACAAGTCAATCCGATATTAATGGTGCATACATAATATTCACTTTCGTACATTTGCATACTTAATAAGTCAATTAAATATTAATAGGTCATAATGAACAATCGATGCTTTTAGGGCCTTAAAGCCATTAGTCCATCATTAATCAATCATCTCGGATTATGAATATCCATATGAGTGCGGGAACCCCACTATTATAGCTGGTGGATCAGAATACATACAGGGCAGAGCACCCTTGACCACTATTATTCACTGGTGGACCGGTCTCCAGGGCAAAATGCTCCTAGCCACTATTATTCGCTGGTAGACCGGTCTGGCCCCGACTCACAAGGTGTTCCGCTGTAAGTGATTAGTGTATTGCCCATGTCTTAGTTTCATTATGTTTGGTTTGTTGAGTATGGAATCCCCCACTATTATAGTCGGTGGACCGAAAATCATGAAGGTAAAGCGCTCCTGGCCACTATTATTTGCCGGTGGACCGGTCTGGGTCTGGCTCAACAATCTTCCTCTTTAAGTGATTAGTATCTTATTCGTATCTTATTCGAAAGTATTTCACCCTTGACATGTATGTCACCGACCTCTACTTTTATCCTCCCAAGAAGGCCCGTCCCATATCTTGAGACCATTGCGCCTCTTATCACACCCCAACAACCATTCCTCTTTACTTCTACCCATAACAAGGACCCAACTCCTAAGGGTGTGGGTTGAAACCCATCACCTTATGACCTTCAAATTCTCTCACTATCACTCTCTAGGGTTTTCCTTTGAAACCCTAATTAGACCTATATGGCCCAACCTTTCTTTTATCGTCCCACACCTCATCTTATTTAAATTTGACCCAAATCCCATCACTCTACTCACCAATAATACAGGTGCCCGTAAAACCCTTATTGGCCGCTCAAACCCTAACACCTTTCTTAAGTAAGGATCATCCCATGCAAACCCTAGAAATCTCCCATGCAAGGGTTGCATCACTCATTCATTTTGATCATAATCTCCTTTTATTTTCCCCTCATGGATCATAGGTTATTTAGGTCATTCCTACCTACGTTAGCCAACTTACTTCCCTTGGTTATCTTACTTTCCCAATTTTCCTTTTTCATCCTTCCATCCCACATTACCACATTAAATGTCCTAGCATGCATGTCCTAGAGGGTCACATCACATAACATCGTATGCACAACAAATATAATCATCATCCACATGCCATAAGGAAGTCAAATAAGCATACATTAACTTCAAGTTGCACTATAAATGATTAATCATTAAGCATAAAGTCCCCAATATGGCATAACACATGGCACACAAGGCACGAAACCCACACATAGTTGTTCTAAGCCACATCCTTACTAGATTTAGGTTACCAAGCTATCTCCCACACTTATTAGGTCACCAACCACCCCTCATAATTGTTACACTTATTATATTTCGCATTTGGTTGGTTATATAACCGAATTGTCCTTCTCCTTTTATATAATTACTAAATTGCCCCTTTAGTTGGATAAATTACGAAATTACCCTTCTACATTATCATAATTACCAATTTGCCCTTTAGTTGGTTAACTTACCAAATTACCTTCTCCATTATCAAAATTACCAAATTACCCTTTAGTTGGTTAAATTACCAAATTACCTTCTCCATTATCAAAATTACCAAATTACCCTTTAGTTGGTTAAATTACCAAATTGCCCTTTTCTGTTATCATAATTACCAAACTACCTTTCTCCATTATCTAAATTACCAAATTACCCTTTTCACTTATAAGTCACCATTTTGCCCTTTGCATATAAAATTACCGTTTTAGCCTTTTCACTTATAAATTACCATTTTGCCCTTTTATATACAAAATTACCATTTTACCCTTTAGTTATGAAATTACCATTTTACCCTTTAATTACAAAATTACCATTTTGCCCTTTAGTTATGAAATTACTATTTTTCCCCTTTAATTACAAAATTACCATTTTACCCTTTAATTATAAAATTACCATTTTCCCTTTAATTACAATATTATCAATGCATCCTTTTCACTTACAAATTACCATTTTGCCCTTGCCCCCAAAATTACTAATTTACCCCTTACTTCCAAAATTATCAATGTATCCTTTTCACTTACAAATTACCATTTTTCCCTTTCCCCCAAAATTACCAATTTACCCCTTACTTTTAAAATTACCATTTTACCCTTTTCACTCACAAATTACCATTTGCCCCTTATTACTCCACTTATATTAAATTATCATCACCACATGAAATATTAATATTAATATCCTATTCTCATTATCCAACTCCACAACTATGATATTTAACATAATACTCATTAACACCCATACATATTAGGCCACATTCTTGCACAAGACATATTACTAATATACCCCTAGGGTTCACAATAATATTAACCATGCATTAAAGATCCCAATAGCATAATACAACATGGATAAATACTTAACATTTTCATTAATAACCAAACTCTCACCTTAAGCAATAATTCCATACATAGCATATAATCTAACATGCTTCCTTTTTATCAATCAACACAAGAAACTACATATATTATATTAAACAACATATATCAAGCATAATAACATATTAAAAAGCCTAATGTGTTAACATACGTTTATCTATGCATTTAAGTCCGGTTTAACGATTACCTTAATTCCCGCAAAAATAAAACTTACTAGTATTCCAATTAAAGGTTCAAGCTTTGATGAGCAAAACCAATACCTAAAAATAATATAAATAGTTATCACATTAGAAATAAGAAAACCAAAGGCATAAGACTTTATAATACTTAATTAGTGAAATACTTAACTTAAAATATTAGTATACCTTAATACTTATTAAAAAAACAAACCAAGGCATGCAATAGCTCATACTACTCATGCAGCATGAGCTGCATATAAAGGAATGAGGGGGGAAAGGCTCGAAATGGCAAGAAAAGGGAGGAGGGAGTGGTGTTTTTGGGTTAGGGATTTGGGGCTAGGAAAGAAGGCATGTGGGGGAGGATTTAAGGCAAAGGAAGGGTACAGAGGTGGAGAGGGGGTGTAGGTGGTGGTTGGGGATGGGTTGACAGCGGCTAAGGGTGATAGTGGCGGTGACAACGAGGCTGCGAAGGTGGCTGTCGAGGTGGATGGGGCTAAGAAGGAAGGAAAAGGGAGGGAGAAAATGAAGGCTTGCAAGTGATTGTTTCGGCCAAAGGAGGTGTGGGGGTGGTAGAGGAGGTTGCAGGGGTTGGTTTTGTGGCTCAAGTGGTGGCAGAGGCAGTGTAGGGTGGTTGCCGAGAAGGGAGAAAAAGAAGATGGGAGGAAGAAGGAGGCTCGAGGGTGGCTCCAGGGGTGCTGTGATGGTTCAAGGGTTAGGTAGAGGGTGGAAGAGGTGGTGCAAGAGGCTAGTGTGGTGGTGGCAGCAGTAGAACGGGGGCGGTGGAGCAAAATAGGGAGGGAGATGGGAGGAGAAGAAAGGAAGGGAAAGAAGGTCGAGGAAGGGCATAGGAGGCTTGAAAATGGAAGAATGAGGCAGGGAGGGAAGAAGAAAAAGAAGAAGAAGAGAAAGGAGGGGATAGGGGCTCAGTATGGCGGCAACTAGGTGGTAGGGGCATGGGAATGGTAGGGAGAGGGAGGGGAAAAGAGGGGTATGGGCAAGGAGAGGGAGAGGTGGTGGGGCTAAGATAGGGCAGGAAAAATGGTGTGAGAGAGAGATAGTGAGATCAGTAGGGGGAGAGGGTTGTAGGTAGGGAAGCTAGAGATGGCGGAGGTGGTCGGGTATGGAGTCAGGGAAAAGGAAGAAGAAGAAAGAAAGAAGAAGGGGGTGTGCGCGTGCAGGCCGGCGAAGGGGAAGAGGGGAGTGGGCCGCCTCAGTCGGGGGAGAAAGGAAAGAAAAGAAAGAAGGGAGGCAGGCTGGGCTCGCACACGCGGGAGAAGGAGAGGGAGGAGAAGAAGCGAGCTTGTGGCTCAGGTGCAAAGGGGGGAAGGCAGGCTGGGGCGCCAGCAGCCTAAGGGAAGAAAAAAGGAAAAACAAAGAAAGGAGAAAAAGGAGAAGGAAAAGGGAAAAAAAAGGAAAATGGGAAAGAATAAAATAATAAAATGCAATATTTTTGGGTAATAAATTTATTTAATAATTTCATTTAATATTATTAAATATATGGGTTTAAAAAGGATAATTTTAGTAAAACAATGGTTTGAATAATTATTTAAATAAAAAGAGTATGATAAAATAACAAAATATTTGTTTTAATTTATTAAATATTTATATCCGATTTTATATACTCAAAAATCCATAAAATAATTAAATTAAATAGATTTAAAAGCTAATTTATCCCAAATAAAAGTTATTTATTAAATTATAGGCTTTTAAAATTTTGGGGGATTACACTTCCCTTCACCTTAGCAAAAAAATTTAGCCAATAAAAATCATAGTAAGAACATTAAAAATAACAAGAGATTCCATAGATAGATAAGAGAGAAAATAAAATACCATTGAAATCCAATGATTCTTACAAGTGTTTAACTTTTTTCACCTAGTTCTATAATTTACAAGAGAATTCTTAAGGAATTGGGGAAGAGGATGGAGGAGAGAGAAGAGAGAGGGAGTGGAGGCTTCTACCATGAAAAATTAGAATGAGAGTTTAAATACTACCGCCTCTCGAATCCCTAGGGTATTGATAAACACGGGCTTTCCGTATTAGCTTTGACAATGCTGGGTATTTTCACCATAACGTTTTCATCAAGAATCCGATTAAGCTGATTTTAGATGTGTTAGAAGGATATTAAAAATATATACAACTTTATTGTTGAAAGATTCTCCAAATTTATACGTTTTCCTCATCTAAATTCCACTTATTTCATGCCCATATACTTTGAATATACTTTCTTACTTTCATTTTATTCCAAAATTTACATTTTAGCTATAAATCTCCTTCCTCTTTAACTTTTGCTCCTCTTTGCTCCTTTTTTATCCTTTATTCTCCCTTTAAGCTTATTCTTTTTTCCATCCTTCATGATTTTTTGTTGCTTGAGATCTTGCAAAATTTTACAACATAAAGGCAGTAACAATAACAAAAAGGGAGAATTCCAACTAAAATTAGAGTTAAAAACTCTTATAAACCATAGGAACAAGATGCAAAAGTCATGCTTATCAACCATACATATTTGGAATTTACCAGGGGAATTTGCATAGCCTAAAGGGCATGTTTCAATAAGAAAATGTGTTGAATGGTCATGTAAAGGTTACCTTCTCTTAATCCTCCACTACTATGTGAATTTGTTTGTAACTGGAGTACCGATCAACAAAGCAATAATGGGAATGACCAACCAATCTATTGAGTATTTTATCAATGAATGGTAATGGAAAGTGGTATTTCCTTTTATTTGTGTTCAATTTCCTATAATCAAATCATACTCAATGTCAGATCACTATCTTTTGTGGGACAAACTCATTCTCCTCATTCTTTATTACACTAACACCCAACTTTTCAAGTACCACCTGTATAGGTGCCACCCATTTAGAATTTGAGATGGCATGGATGACTCTACAATCCAAGATCTTGATGATATCCTTCTTTACTACTTCCAATATTAGAGGATAAGCATGTGTTAGGGGTCACTTATAACACCCCCAAAATTCACTACGGAAAAATTTTGTTTTATTAAAATAATTAGCGGAAGTAAAATAATAAAACTGTGAATTCTAGGAATATTACCGCCACACTTAGTACTAGACTGGTTCACTCCTACTGTTCTAGTACCAAGTGCTAAGGTTAAAAAGGAGAATACAACTTAAGAGAAACTCAAACATATTTAAATCAGAGTAGCGTAGTAAACAATTTACGAGAATGAAATCCAAAAGTGGTGGTTATGAAATGATGAATACATTGAAAAAAGAATTTAAAATAGAAAGAGGATAACCCTAGGACTTTTCAAATAGTTCCTTACGCTCTTTTCCGGGAGCCCATTTGAATAGGACTTGAAAACGACCTGTAAGGGACACTGCCCATTGAATAAACAGGGGTTCCACAAATGGAACCCTTCAGTACTACGGTACTCAGTAACCCTTTAAAACACACTTAAAAGTAGGCCTACAATGTAACACATGATATACCACTATGCCCATATATAACGACAGGTGTAAACATAATATTCAAATCCATACATTCACATATTTAACAAGTTAATTGGATATTAATGGTGCATACATAATATTCACTTTCGTACATTCGCATACTTAACAAGTCAACCAAATATTAATAGGTCTTAATGAACAATCGATACTTTTAGGGCCTTAAAGTCATTAGTCCATCATTAATCAATCATCTCGGATTATAAGTATCTATGTGAGTGCGGGAACCCCACTATTATTCGCCGGTGGACAAAAGCCTATAATTTAATAAATAACTTTTATTTGGGATAAATTACCCTTTAAATCTATTTAATTTAATTATTTTATGGATTTTTGAGTACATAAAATTGGATATAAATATTTAATAAAGTAAAATAAATATTTTGTTATCTTATCATATTATTTTTATTTAAATAATTTTCGAAACCATTATTTTACTAAAATTATCCTTTTAAACCCATATATTTAATTATATTAAATTAAATTATTAAATAAATTTATTACCCAAAAATATTACATTTTATTATTTTATAAATTAAATTATTTTGTTCATTCCCATTTTTCTTTTCCTTTTTCCTTTTGTTCTTCCCTTGGGCCACCGACACCCCGGCCTGCCTTCCCCCTAGCTCTTGGGCTGCAAGCCCACTCCTTCTCCTCCCTCTCCTTCTCCCGCGTGCGATGCTCGCCCGACCCGTCCTCCCTCCCTTTTTTTTCTTCCTTCTCCCCCGATCGGACCAGCCCACTCTCCTCTTCCCTTCGCTTGGCCTGCATGCAGGTACCAGCCTTCCCCTATTTTCTTTCTTCTTCTTCCTTTCTTCGTGCCACCCTCTACCTCACCCCTGTACCACCACACCACCCCTCGAGGCACCCTACAACATCTTTCTTCCTCCCCTTTTCTTTTTCTCTTCTTTCCCTCCCTTCTCGGCAACCACCTTGCACCTCCTCCTTCTACCGTTCCCTTTTCTTTTTAATAAGTATTAAGGTATAATAATATTTTAAGTTAAGTATTTCACTAATTAAGTATTATAAAGTCTTATGCCTTTGGTTTTCTTATTTCTAATGTGATAAATATTTATATTATTTTTAGGTATTGGTTTTGGCTAATCAAAGATTGAATCCTTAACGGGAATACCGGTAAGGTTCATTTTTATGGGAATTAAGGTAATCGTTAAACTCCACTTAAACGCATGGATTACCATATGCTAGCACATTAGGGTTTCAATATGTTATTTTTCATGTTATATATATTGCTTAATATATTATATGTAGTCTCTTGTATTGGTTGATAAAAAGGAAGCATGTTAGATTATGTGCTATGTATGGAAATATTGCTTAAAGTAAGAGTTTGGTTATTAATAAAAATGTTAAGTGTTTATCCATGTTGTATTATGCTATTCAGACCATTAATACATGGTTAATATTATTGTGAGCCCTAGGGGTATTTTAGTAATATGTCTTATGCAAGAATGTGGCATATTATGTGTGGGTGCTAATGAGTATTATATTAAATATAATAGTTGTGAAGTTGGATAATGAGAATGGGGTATTAATATTAATATTTCATGTAGTGATAATAATTTAATATAAGTGGTGTAATAAGGGGCAAAATGGTAATTTGTAAATGAAAAGGGTAAATTGCTAATTTTGGAAGTAAATGGGTAAAATGGTAATTTTGGAGGTAAGGGTATAATGGTAATTTACAAGTAAAAGGGTATTATGGTAATTTTGGAAGTAAAGGGGTAAAATGGTAATTTTATAAGTAAAGGGCAAAATGGTAATTTGGAGGTAAGGGTATAATGGTGATTTGCAAGTAAAAGGGTATTACGGTAATTTGTGAGTAAAAGGATAAAATGGTAATTTGTAAGTAAAAGGGTAAAATGGTAATTTTATATGTGAAGGATAAAATGGTAATTTTGAAAAGTGAAGAGTAAAATGGTAACTTTGTGAGTAAGGGGTAAAATAGTAATTTTATAATTAAAGGACAAAATGGTAATTTCTTAATTAAAGGGAAAAACACTAATTTTAGATGTAAAGGGGCAAAATGGTAATTTTATAAGTGAAAGGGTGTTATGGTAATTATTGGAAGTTAATGGGTAAAATGGTAATTTTTAAAGTAAAGGGGAAAATGGTAATTTTGTAAATAAAATGGTAAAGTGGAAATTGGAAAGGGGTAACTTGGTAATTATAATAATGGAGAAGGGTAAAATGATAATTTAATAAAAGAGAAGGGTAAAGAGATAATTTAATAATGGAGAAGGGTAAAATGGTAATTATGATAATAGAGAAGGGCAATTTGGTAATTTAACCAACTAAAGGGTAATTTGGTAATTTTGAAAATGGAGAAGGATAAATTGTTAATTTAACCAACTAAAAAGTAATTTGATAATTATGATAATAGAGAAGGGCAACTTGGTAATTTAGCCAACTAAAGGGTAATTTGGTGATTTTGATAATGGAGAAGGGTAGTTTGGTAATTATAATAATGGAGAAGGGTAATTTGTTAATTATAATAAAGGATAAGGGCAAATGGGTAATCTAACCAACCAAATGAAAAATATGTGAAGTGTAACAATTATGAAGGGTAGTCGGCGACCTAATAAGTATGGGAGATAACTTGGTAACCTAAATCGAGCAAGGGGTAATTTGGTAAGTATGCAACAAGGAGGGTAATATGGTAATTTGTCAAGTAAGGAAGGGATGGCTTAGCAATTATATAAGTAAGGGGTAAATGAGTAATTTGTATCTAACATGTCGTTGTGATAGTGGAATTTAATAATATGACTCAAATAACGCTAAATAGAAATATAAGAGTATTTTATAATTAGTAAGTATCACGAGAACAAATGCTAATTCGGAATTAGATGAGATTACGATGGCCTTAATGATTCATTTGTGATACCTTGGATAACCGTTTGAATAAGAAATATCTAACGATATTAGAACGATTGAAAGTGAATAAGTATCTGATTGTTGTACTTTTGTGATCACCTTAATTAAGACACTAATACTTAAAGTGAAAGACCTCGAAATTGGGAATAGTGGCTCTTTAGGGGTCGCTACCCTAAAGACGTGGTTTAGCTCACGGTTATTCTGGTATTTGCTGGTGTGCCTTTGTGCCCCAACCAGACCCTATATCTTACTCTATCTAGCTCTACGAACCTATTTAGGGGCTATGCATACTTATAGATTAGGTGTCCTTGTCAGTAGGGTATTGAGTTAGCTTTATGCACCAGTACGACCAGGGTACCTTTATGTCCCTGGGTTGATAGTTGAAGGGTACTGAGTAGCTCATATGCACCAGTGTGACCGGTGTACCTTTGTGTCTCGGGATCTGGATCTCCCTATCGAGGAAAATAAATGGAATTGTTGTGCTGATTAAAAAGGAAAAACACTAATCGTGAAAGTGAAAGATTAATGAGTTGGGCCCAGTTGAATTATATTATGAGTACCAATTCACCGGATATAATAGTGGCCTAGGAGGTTTTGCCCTGGATGACGTTTATGAGTACCGATCCACCAGATATAATAGTGGCCCAGGTGTGTGTTGCCCTGGATGATGTATATCTGTATTCCGATCCACCGGCTATAATAGTGGGGGTCTCGAACTCAATAAATTTTATTTGGTTGTGAATAAGTTATGGGAAAATATTAATCACTTATAGTGGAACACCATGTGAGTTGGGCACGAGACCGGTCCACTAGCGAATAATAGTGTCCAGGAGCGTTCTGCCCTAGAGACCGATCCACTAGCAATAATAGTGGTCAGGAGCATTCTGCCCTGTATGTATTCCGGTCCACTAGCTATAATAGTGGGGTTCCCGCACTCACACAGATATTTATAATCTGATATGAGTGATAATAGTGGACTAAGGGCTTAAGGCCCGGAAGTATTGATTGTTCTTTATGGCCTATTAATATCTGATTGATTTGTTATGTATGTGAATGTATGAATGTGGATATTAAGTATTTACCTTTCATTATGTATGTATGTAGTATCATGTATTGCATTACGAGCCTGCTGTTAAGAGAGTTTTAAAGGGTTATTCAGTACCATAGTACTGAAGGGTTCCATTTGTGGGGCTCGTGCCTATTCAATGGGCAGTGTCCCTTGCAGGTCCTTTTTAGGTGCTATTCAAGTGGGCTATCAGGAAAGAGCGTAAGGTACTATCCGGAATATCATGGGATTGTACTCTTTCTCCTTTAAAATTTATGATTTCAATGTATTTGTTGATTTGTAACCACCAATGGTAGATTTTATTATTGTAAAGTGTTGTGTACGCTACTCTGATTTAAATATGTTTGAGTTTCTCGTAAGTTGTAATTTTCTCTGTTAGCCTTAGCACTTGGTATTGGAACGGTGGGAGTGAACTAGTCTAGTACTAAGTGTGGCGGTAATATCTCCAAAATTTATAGTTTTGTTATTTTGCTTCAGCTGATTATTTTAATAAAACGAAATTTCTCATAAGTGAATTTTGGGGGTGTTACAGTTATCTAGTTGGCTTAGCTCCTTCTTCAAGAAGTATGTAATGTACACACATGGTAGGACTTATCCCTTTGATGTCGGCTAATGCCCATCAAATTGCTGCTCTATGATCTCTAATGTCTTCTAAAAGCTTGCTTTCTAGCTCCTTTGTTAGCTTTGAATATATGATCACTAGAAGGGTCTCGCTATCTCCTAAGTAGGCATACTTAAAATGATATGGTAATGGCTTGAGATCTAGTGTAAGGGCTTGAATAATAGAAGTTATAGGCTTGTTAATAGCTAAAGGAATAAAAAAAATGAGGTGATTCACACCAATATGGATGGCTTGCCTCCATGTGTGTCATTACATGCATAAGATGTGGGAAAAGTCTCATATCTATCTTATCCATAGAAATCTCTTATCCTTTCTCATCTAATCCTAAGCTTTTTTCAAGAGTGGTTGTTAATGGATCCTCCTCAAAGTAATCTTATTCCAAAAGGTTAATAGTATCAATAGTATAACAAGAATGGTTATCCATGGGGTACCTCATGGTCTCAAAGATGTTGAAGCTTATGACTTCTCCATCAAATTCCATGGTGAGAGAACAGGTATGAATGTATATCTTTGTGCGAGTGGTTCTCATAAAGGGAATTCCTAAGAGCAATGATGTTAGACTATAAATACTTTCATATATATTCATAATATAGAAGTCTGCCAAAAATATAAGTGCACCAATTTGCACAAGAACATCTTCTACAAGCCCCTTAGGAAATTGATTAGAAAGATCAACAAGTTGAATGATTAGATTATCTTTCTTAAGCTCTCTTAAACCTTAAGATGCATAAATAGGATGTGTCATGACATTAATAGATGTACCTAGGTCTAGCATGACATTTTAAAACCTATTTCAACCAATTACGCATGGAATAGTGAAGCTTCTAGGATCTTTACACTTTGGGGGTATCTTCCTTTGTATGACAGTAGATGATTGCTCACTCATCCTTACCATTTCTTTCTTCCATAGTCTCTTCCTTGTGGTGCATAACTCTTTTAAGAATTTTGCATATTAGTGCACTTGCTTAATAGCTTGTGAGAGTGGGATGTTGATATGCTCCTTCTTGAATGTATCAAATATAGCTAGCTAGGAAAAGGAGCAATAGAAATAGGGTTAGTAATGGAAAATTTTGGAATGGTAGAGGATTTACCATTCAAGAACTCTTGGATGTCCACTAAATAGTGGGTCAGTCAACCGTTGTCTATTTTTTTATCCTATTTTCTTGCTTTACATGATCTCCACTTCTTCTTTTTTTATTTTTTTGCAAGATCTTCTTCAACTACTCTAAATCCTCCTTAAACTTGTTTGGAACACTCTTACATGTTTTCTAGTCCTTGTTACCACCGCATTAGCTGACTCAAAGATTCCATTTGGATTTGGTATGATACTATTAGGAAGTTTTCTTGAATTGTGTAATTGGTTCAGCTTAGTGACCACTTGTCCCATTTGATGCTCTATATTTAACAATCTTTTGTCCATGTTCAATAGGTTTTCTATTAGTTGATTCTGTTTATTTGTGAATGATTCAAATATCTTGTCATATTTATGAGTAGTTAGAGTTTGAGGTTGAGAGGATCCTACTTGTGGCTTTTGATAAACATCTTGTGCCACTTGGTTGGAACATGGAGAATTAAGAACATTATTATTATCTTTCCAATGGAAATTAGGATGATTATGTATACTTGGGTGGTAAGTATTTGAAAATCCGATGGCATTTGATTGCTCATGATCCTATCCTCCAATTATTTGTGGGAATTTATTACTAGGATATCTTATTGCTGAACATACTCCATATATAGTAATAACTCTGGTAGTTGTGGCACTTTGTGAAATAAGAGTAGTGAGTTGATTAAGTCTATTATTAAATTGACTTATACTTACCTCATTTAGTCTTAGGCGGGTGGAGATACCATTGTATTATTGTGCAGTAGAGGCTAGATTTCTCAATAAAGCTTGAGCTAAAGTGGGATCTTTATCCATGAAAGAGTCACCATTAGCTACATCTAACATGTTTCTCTCAAGTGGAGTGAGTCCCTCGTAAAAGTATTATAATAGGTTCTCTTCTTTCATCTTATGTTGAGGGCATCGAGATAGAAAGGCTTTGTATCTATTATAGTAAGCATGCAATGTCTCAGTAGGCTTTTGCTAGTTCCTAGAGATCCATTTCCTTAGCAACATTACAAGTAGGAAAATACTTATCTATTAATGCACTAACTAAAGTATCCCAAGAGTAGATATGTCCTATGGGTAACTCATAGAGCCAATCCTTAGCACCATCCACCAAGGCAAATGGAAAAACCCTAAGCTTCAAGATTTGAAGATCCACATCATTAGGGCACATGGAAACACATATAAACTAAAAATCCTTTAGAAACTTGTTGGGGTCCTCACTAAGGAGTCCATTAAAGTGGGAAGTTAGTGAATTAGGCTAGACTTGAGCTCAAAATATATTTCTTTACTAATAGTGGGCTTAGGAAAACCAATATATTTTGGGACCTTCTTCACTACATTGTGAACTACCAACTCTCACAAACTTCTATCGGCTGCTATAGGAGCAAAGTAAATATGCTCTTCCTTTGGTAATGTGGTGATTTAGGAAGCCTTTTCTTCTACTTCTAATGATGATGAAGAACCAAAAACCTTGTCTTTGTTTCTTGGTGATGAAGGAGAAATAGAAATCTCGAATTAATTTCTCTAATTCAAGGTTCAATGGTAAAGGCTCTCATTGTGGATTTCTTCTTGTATACATTCACTAGAAAGTGCCAAAAATGATAACAATACCATAAATAAGTAAAGCATAAGAGAAACAAATAAAACACACAAAATAATAACACATCAACAACAACAACAACAACAAATCAAGAAAAATACACACAAGACACTAAGAAAATACTATCAACATACATGCGAAGTTATCAATCCTCGACAACGATGCTAAAAATTGGTGCGACCATAGCTGATATGCAATTTAAGCCATCTTGTTGTCAATTATAATATTGGTAAATAAGGGTATAATTTTAGGACATGGATTGAGAGGGATAACCTAAATTTATCTAGCACACAAATAATAAAATTAGAGACTTTAAATCACATAAAATAAATAATAATAATAATTAAATTATATGGGTACAAATAGAAAATAATAAGAATTAAATAAGAAAAAAATATAGGTGAATGCCAATATAACAATTTTTTTGGGTAAGTCAAAATGCATGGCTAGACTACTGAGTCAAAATATAACAATAATTTCTAAGTCATCTTTTAATCATAAGAAAGAGACTAACCAAGTTGCTATCCAAAAGCATGTATATACACCTTATATTAATTCCATAGAATAATTAATATAACAAAGTGCCAATATTAAATTCTAGTAGTTTAGTCGCAATAAGCAAATTCTATATTTAACTAGATTTAAAGCAGTAAGTACAATTGAAATGATGACAATCTAAGTACTTAAACTAGTACCTTAAGCATATCTAGTTTTGTTCCTCTCCTTTAATTTACAAGTACCTAAAATTTCCACTACTCTGATTAGAATCACAAAACTATTATATGTAATCACCCAATTTAGCTATTTTGGGTAAATTTATTTTACAATATGTTGTAAAATATATCTAATTTCATGTCGGAACCATCAATTTGATAAATTTATGTGGAATTAATTGGAATTGACTTTCTAGGTCAAAATTCGTGTGTGATGAAATTGGATTGCATAATTGAGTTGTTTCACTCAATTGATTTCACAATATCCTTTGAAATGTATTTAATTTTATATCGGAAGTGTTGGTTTGGGAAAATTGTGTGAAATTGATCAGAATTAGATTTTTAGGTCAAAACTATTGTGGGTCTAAATTAGATTGTGTAATCAAGTTGTTTTATTCAATTGATTATATAATTTACATTAGAATACATTTAATTACAATCTTGAACCATCAATTTATATATTTTAGCAAGAATTGATCGAATTTGCGTTTTGGGTTCAAAAACCCTAATTGTCTTGAATTGGGCATTTCTTTTATTGGTTTTGATCAATTGAGTATATGATATGTTATAAAATATGTCTAATTGCATTTGTAAACATTCAATTTAAATAAATTAATGAAATTTAACCAAATTATATTTTTGAGCCTAAAACCCTAGATTTCAAGTGAAATTATGAAATTGGTCATTTGTATATTTGTTTTCCTAAAATTTAATTTATAGAAATAGTTGAAATTATCCTAATTGCATTCTAATACCTTCAATTGGAATTAATTGATTTGAATTATCCAATTTTGTGTCTTGGGCTTTGAAACCCTAATTTTGAAAATTGGTTATCTTAAATTGGTGATTCATAAGATTATTTTTGTTGAAATTGATTATCTATATTTATTTAAAATTAGTTTAATTATAGTGCTAAGCTATCAATTTGAGAAAATTAAATTTGCTTTGTCGAGTTGTAGTTTGGGATTAAAAACCCTAATTTTCAAAGATGGTTTTAATTTACCAATGATTTGCTTATTTTCTCTAACCTAGTAGATTTCTAATTTTTATTTAAAATCATATAAATTGTATTCCTATGTCAACAGGTTGGATTAGTTTCCTAAAAATGGTTGGTTTGCCTCTTTAGTTATAAAACATAATGAGTAAGTCATTTTCGATGAAATTAACTTATAATCTATTATTCTTTCCCCAGCTCTCCAAATTAATTTGAAATGCCCAAGTGATATGTGTTAAACACAATTTGAGTAATATTTAATCTTAAATCTTAATAGAGCTATGCTTGCGAGTCTTAGGTTTTGGACACGTTTTCCAAGAAAAATCATTTGTGTCCCCTTATATGGATTTAATTATAATATTTAAATTATTGATCGATAAGATAGTTTCTAACCTAGGTTTCGATTTTTATCGGCGATTTAGGAAAATTTTCTTATGGATTGTAGAGCTCTGAATAGATCTCTCTCTTTCTCAATTGGCTTAGCTAGCTTCAGATTTAGGTAAGTCACTACTTACCTTTACTTATGGCAAAATCTGGAATGTATATCTGTTCAAAGTGGAAGGTGATAAGTATGCCTATTGATTATTTAATCATGCCAAGCGTATGCTGTGTTTTGTGTGGTAATTGTATGCATGATGAATTTATAGCCTCAATGTAAATGCGTGTTAGTATGACGCTTGAATATAGTATGTATTTGAGTATGTGAAGGGTTGAGTATGGATTGAAATTATATGATATCTTATGCTCTATCTTTATGTCATGGAATTATTCAGCTCTAATGCCACATGAAATTAATTAGCTTTAATGCCCCTAGAATCACTCAGCTTTAATTCCACTTAGGTTGGTTCGGCTTTAATGCCGCTTAGCTTTAATGCCACTTGAAATTGATATAATAATGGAAATTCATTATCTTGATGGAAGTGAGCTAAGTGCTGTTATGTGGGCCTAATTTTTGATTTATTAAATCCTTGAATAAGATACTAATCATTTAAAGTGAAAGATCACGTGAGTTGGGCTGAGGTGTTTTATGAGTCTATTCCATTGGCTTAATAATAGTGGACAGGAACATTTTGCCTTGGGAGGTGCATCAGATCGTTCCACCAGTTTAAGAATAGTGGGGTCTAATCTCAACATAAAAGATAATATGAGTCTGAGATAAGTAACCAATGATTAAGACTCTAATCACTTACAGTGAAAGATTACGTGAGTCAGGACAAAAGTATAGGAGTCTGTTCGACTAGCTTAATAATAGTGGCCATGTGCGTTATGCTCTGGGTGGTGCTTCGGACCGTTCCACTGGTTTAAGAATAGTGGCCAGGAGCATTTTTTTTCTGGGAGGTGTAGAGTCTGTTTTATCGGCTTAATAATAGTGGCCAGGAGCATTTTGCCTTGGGAGGTGCTTCAGTCCATTCCACCAGATTAAGAATAGTGGGTTTCCTAAACTCATATTAAATAAATAAAATGATATGTAATAATGATTATTATTTGATTATTCGATTGGTGTTACTTAGCATGCGATTGTGATTTCTTGTACACTTATACCCTATGTGCCGTCACGTATAGTCATGTACTCATAAGCATGAATTCGTGACCCCATGTTTTATCGTATATAATACTTGTATAGTTGAGCACGAGTTATTATATGAGTAGAATGGCATATTTATCGCATGTATAATTGAGCATGAATTATTGTATGAGTGGAATGGTACATTTATCATATGTATAATTGAGCATTAGTATTGTAAGCTAGAGATTACCATATCTTATGTGTATCATGTTTCCTTCCATGAGTTAGGTAGTCTTGATTTACTCAGTACTGAACCCATACTGATACTACCTTGGTTAAATGGATCCTACGACGATCCACTGATGGTGGAGAGCAAACCTGTTGTGCAAGTTTGAGTTTGGATTTTGTTTTTGGATTGAAGGCTTGGCTTGAGAGAGTAGGCAATCCGGAGTTTGATCCATCAGGATTTGTCTTGTTTAACTATATTTATTTTTGGAAGTTTCAAGTGTTGTATTAAAAATTTCAAGGGTATTGTAATTGACTTTTAATTTCACATACTTTGATAAGATTTTAAAATCCAGGATTATATCATAGGTTTCTGCTGATTTATTGAGCGATGATTTTATTCAGAGAAATTGTTCACTTGCCATATGCCTGTGGGTATCTCCTTGTAAGAATTTATCCTCACAACATAGATGTTGTTTAAATTTTTGTTGGATAGGTTTTAGCCTTGCATCTAGAATGAGATAGATGGTGGACATTTATCTTGTTTTAGGTGTGGCAGTAACATTCCCCAAATTTTATTTTTGCTTCCGCATTATTCTTTTAAACGAGAAATTTTTCAGGAGTGAATTTTGGGAGTGTAACAAGCGGGTTCATTATTGCATGTGTAAAACATTGGAGTTAGAGCTTAATTTGTAGTTATGTTGTTCATATTATCAATATAGGAATGCAAATAGATTTTGGTGGTTATATGAATTTTATGGAAAAATTTATACCTATTTTTTGTAATTAAGGTTTTATAGGGATTTGTGAGTAGTAACCGTAAGGGTAGGCTATTATCTCTTGTTTAAGATGTCGTATTTGGACCTTAATTTTTGGGTATATTTTTAATAATATTATTTTAATGGTGGGTATTGAATATATTGATAAAATGAGTAATAGGTGAGGAGTTATGTTTAATTTGTAAAACTAGGGTTTTGAGGTGGAATATGGCCTTTGTCCATGGAAAAATATATCAATAGTCATATGGGTGTGTTTTATGTATTCAAATAATTATGTTAAGATGGATCATATGCCTTGCATATTTATATGTTTGTTTGCATTATAACTTTGAAATAAATAACCATGAATAAGGTATTAATTATTTACAGTGAAATACCAATTGAGTTAGGATGGGTTGTACTTTATTTATCCCTTGTACTTTATTTATTCCATTGGTGAAGAATAGTAGCCAAGAGAATTTTATGCACTGAGGTTTTATATTATTAATACCATTCCACTGGTCAAGAATAGTGAGGTTCCTAAACTCAAATTAAAATAAATTATTGAAATGATCATAATAATTTATAAGATATTAATCACTTAAAGTGAAATACCGTGAGAGATATGACTGGTTGTACCTGCCCGTTGTCACCAGACAAGAATAATGACAATGATCTTTATGCCTTGGGGTTGTATATTATTAATACTATTCCACCGGTAGAAAATTTTGACTAGGAGCTTTATGCCTTAGGGTTATGTATATCGATACCATTCCACCGATTTTGAATAGTGGGGATCCTTGAACTTAAAGTAAATAAAATTATGGATATTTATTATGCCATTTTTATTGTGAGACTTGAAATTAATAACTAATTTGGTACTACCATATGTTAATCTATATGTATGCTTATATTTTTTTGTGACCTTACTATAACTGTATTATTATCTGACTCAGTACGTAGCATACTGATCATCATTTTCATGGGTGCTTCTCATTTCTATGAGGAGATGATCTTTATAAGTTTGTGAAGGTCTTTGAGGATCCCTTGAATGACTATGTTGCATATGATGGGTTTATTAGGGAAGAGTGATAATTTTATCTTTGGGACTTGGGTCATAGAGTCATGTTATCTAGTTGACGTTTTTTGCACGGATACCTCTTGGGACCCTTAGTTCCCCATGTATCTCTTTTATGTACTTTGTCTTATTGTACTTGGAGCAATCCTCTAAAAATTGTTTAAATTTATGAAACCTATCTATTTCTATATTTTATTATATTTAAATGTTTAAGTATTTTGTTTTGTATTTGGTGTAAGGATGTTATAGTAAGTTAGACTTACATCGAATACGACGGTAACACCTAATTACATTTATGTTCTGCTTCTTTTTTTTTTTTTTTTAAAATAGTTGTTAATTTTGGGGTGTTACATATTCACAACGAGCCTTTGCATGTAAACTCTATGTTAGAGCTTTTTGAGCATGTAAACCATTAGATTATGATTTTTTTACTAGGCTTCATTGAGGTGTACTACCTATGCAAGCATAATGGAATGATTATATTTGGGCTTGTCTTATTAGCCTAAGATGTAAGTATTTATTTGCCTTATATATTAGATTGGATTAGTGATACTTTTTAGCTTGGAGTTTGACTAACTTGTCCCAGTACAACAAAAATGATGTCAATTTCTACACCCTCAATATAATATAGTAGCTATTTAAAATAAACCAACTATTTTTTTACTTTTACCAAGGTGTCATCCTTTTTACCTTTTTTTTATCTCTTCTTCCTCACCTATATTTTTCTCCTTGATCATCCTTCATGTTTTTCTTCCTTCTCTACCTATATTAAACCATAGTTCAACAATAAACAACGTACAAAGAAACAAGTATAAATTCAAAAGACACAATACATTATTAATTTTTTAAACATCAAACACCCCATCATTCCTATTACTTGTGTCTTAAAGGATCACAAATTTTGATTAATGAAGTTATATGACATCTATTTATATTTAATAGTAATTTTATTAATTTTTCATGATAATCAATGACTTGGAAAATGAAGCTTGGGAGGAATTTAAGTAAGAATGAATAATATTTAAGTTAGTTTCGACCATTTTGGATGAAACTAGATCCAACGAAGATGAGAGGAAGAAGAGAACAATAGATAATTTGGTGTTTTCACACCAAAATATGAACTTTATGTTGATGTATTTATCTAACATTGGCTTTATGTTGGAATTTTGTATATTTTAAGTTATTCTGTGAGGTTAATCCCATGTAAAAGTGGTTAACTTATATTTAAGAAGTTCATCCTTAATATTTATCTAATAAGATTTTGCTCTTTAATGTGCAAGGACATGAAAATTTTTATTTTATCTATGGCTTAAAATGTAGTAGCTCAATAGATAAGGGGTAATGTATCTATATATATATATATATATATATATATATGATTTGGTCTCCAATCCATACATATATTCAATTCATTGCGATCCTAAAGCTTAATATACTAATTAATACATCTTTAAAATAAGTGCATGGTGGATCTAAAAGACCATAAAACTAGTCAATTGAATTTTGATAGGAATTTGATAGTAGCTAGCTAATTAATTTATATGGATTCAAGTACAATTCTACTAATGTTACCATATGTATTTATTATTCTTATTCTTGATGAATGAACATGGGCCCTAGTTGATGAAGTTCATCAAGTCATATTAGAGCCTACATGCTCGAATCATCAATCCTTTACAATATAAATTTGTATTCATGTGAATCTTGAAAATCTCATGTATTGATTGAAATGGATATACTTTATATTTAATTTTATTAAATTAGATCATTATTTATCCTTCTTTATCAAATTTTTTTTATTTTATTTTATCACCCTCTTGGTGCCCATTCATTAATGGAAGATTTCAGATCTAGTCTATCTTATTTGTTCAACATGCTCATGAATATCCATTTCCATCTAGAGGTAATGCCAGCGATGATGATTCTACAAATTAAGGATGAAACAAATGGTTATTTCAATGCCTAGAGGCCTAGTTGTGTTTAATGTTCATAGTTATAGGTGGATTTGAGATCTATTTAGAGAGTTTGAACGCAATGACAATAAAGAAAGAAACTTGCAAACATTATGTTTGGTGGCCTCTAAAGGTTTTTTCATGCATGTGACTTGTGCTTGCTAACTAAAAATTTTCAAAAAAATAATAATACTTGTAATACCCCCATTATTAGTTAACCTTAATTGAATATATTAAGTGTAGACATGGTATATGTGTAATTAATTATAACAATTATTCTACGATATTACATGTTTTATGTGTGATAATATTAGGGTAGAAGTTATTAAATTTATTAGTTTTCATTAAACTATAAATTAAGGTCTTAGTGTGGATGATAGATGGTTCAGGGTTAAATGATTGAAGCTAGTGGCAATGGAGTGGTTTGTAGCAAGTGGTCAGTGGTCAACTAGAAGTGGTGGTCATTTGAACGACCATTGTTGTGATTTATTTTATTTTGATGTTTTTGAATTGTTTTAACTCCAATTAAACTACTTTATTCAATATCTTTATATATTTGGGGTTCTTAAATTCATATCACAAAATTTTCCTAATTGTTTTAATTTATTTGATTTTTTCCCAATTAGTGTCTATTTATTGAACTTTTTTACTTATATAAATTATCTAAAAATTCTTTATGGTCAACCCTTGATGTTGGGATCCTTATACACAACCTTCCCTTGTCCAAAATCATATTTTTGGCCTGTCCTCACCTTTTTAGCCACAAATTATTCCATAAGTATACTCACCATACTTATTACATTATTTTACCTACTCTACAACACCTTACCTCTTTACCCACACTCCACCATCATTTCTTCATTCAAAGGCCCTATATCCCTAGCCATATTCAACATCTTTGTATTGTGATTTGTTACTCATCAACATACATGTAATACCACAAAATTTTAGAACCTATAATTTAATAATTAATCCTCATTTGGGATAATTAAATAATTTTTTTACTAATAAATTAATGATTTTGTTAACTTTAGATCTATAAAAATGGATGTGATAATTTAATAAATTAAAATAAATATTTTATTATTTTATCATACTCTTTTTATTTAAATAAATGTTTAAACCCAAATTTTACAAAAATTACCCTCTTAAATTAATATATTAAATTTTAAATACATTAATTAATTAAAATAATTTACCCATCTGATTATTTAAATACCCTACTCCTAAAAAAATATCATTTTTCCCTTTTTTTTTCTTTTTTCTTTTCCTTCTCCTTTTTCTTTCCTTTTTCCTCCTTTCTTCCCCTTTGGGCCGCCCCAGCCCACTTCCCCCTCCTTTCCTCCCTTATCTCCCATTTAGCCCGCGTCCCCCTTCCTTTTTTCTTTTCCTTCCTCTTTCCCTCGGCTAGGCCTGCCCAGCAGCCACTCCCCTCCCCTCTCCCTCGCGTAGTCTGGTCCGCCCTTCATCTTTTTTCATTTCTTCTTCCCCCACCCGATTGGCTTGCCCCCTTCTTTCTTTTTCTTCTTCTTCTTCTTCCTCTTCTTCTTCTTCTTCTTCTTCTCCCACCTACCGTCGACCATGTGCGCTTGCACCTACACTGACCAACCTACCCTCTCCCTCTCTCCTCCGTCCCTTTCCTTTCCATTTCAAGCCCCAACCTTCCCTGCTTGCGTACTCCCTCTCCCTTACCTTTTCTTTCCCCTACTGCCTGTAGGACTGCACCCTGTAGCTCCTACATCGGCTTCCACTGCCAAGCGGCAGCTTCCTACCCTCCTACTCCCTTTTCCTCATCCCCCTTGTCCTCTTCTCCACCCCTCATCTATAAAATCCCCCTGATCGCCCTTCTTTCCCTTCTTTTCCCTTTGCCCAATACCCCCCAAAAATCCTTCGTCGCCTCTTCAAACACAGCCCCAGCCACCGTCGCGCCTCGCCTTGCCTCGCCGCCATCCAAACCTCCACCCACCTTCTTCCTTGCACTACCCTCTACCAAATGAGACCCCTCCTCTCCTCTAACTCCCCCTGCTCTGCCCTCCCTACTCGTGACAAATGGGCAGCTTGAGCTACCCTTTGCACCCTATCGCCGCCCTACGTTGCCTCCTTCATCGCAACCACCACCCCCACTACCTCCCTCTCCACCTAGAAATCCTTCCCCTACCTCCCCATACCCTCCTTTACCTTTTCCTCCCCTCTTTTCCTCTCCTTCACATTCGACTACCACCACTTATTCCGTCGTTGTGGCACGCCGCCACCACCACTACAACCCCTCTGATCCAGGAACCCTACCACCTCATAACCACTACTTCTTTCCCATTTTCCAACCCAAAAATTGTGTCTTTCTAAATCACCACCACCTCCACCACTTTGTGCCACTGCCGTTGCCGTGCGTTGTCGTCGTTGCCACCCTAGCTGCCGCCTCCACCCCTGGTTGTGCCCTAACCCTTATTTCTACTTAAGTGTAATTTATTTTACCTAATTATCATTATTAGTCTTATCATCATCATCATCATTGTTATTATTATTATTATTATTAATCTTATTATTGTTAGTATCATTAGTATTACTAATCTTATTATTATTAAGATTATTATTATTATCATTACTATTATAAGTCCTTTACTAATAATTAGTTAGGGGGAAGAGTAAGAGGGAAGTTAATATAAGTGTTCCATTCTTATAGGTGAACCAAATCCATCCCTTGAGGAGGCGTAGGATTCGTGCTCCAAGTCTGGTGTCCCATTAGGTAAGGATGTGGTTAAGGCTAAATTGTATGTTTATGTATTCATGGGTGTTTTGGATATGTGTTGTATTATATGTGAGTATGGACCAAATACTTGTAGTGGAGCTTGCTATGCATGGAGCTAAGGTAAGTGATGTATGTGTTATGATATATGTGATATGGGTGATATGACCTGTATTTTGTGATATGCCCTTATGTATAGTTGCCTTAAAATGACATGCATGCTAGGAGTCCTTGGGAGTATGATGAGGTTAGGGACAACTAAAGGAAATAAAGAGGGTGGAGTGATTAGGGAGAAAAAAGGGCCTAAGTACCTTATGCTTCATAGGTGACAAAATAAAAGGATAATAGAAATAAAATCAAGGTTGGAGTAAATCTTGCATGGGAAGTGTAATGCTTTCATGGGGTGGTTAGCCTTTGCATGGGGATAACATTTACATGGGAAAAGGTGATTTAAGGGTTAGGCATGGTGAGGGAAGAGTGTTTTGGGTAATTGGATTCCTTAGGTGAAAAATAGTACTTAGGTTGTTAGAAGTGTGCATGGAAGGCTTATCTAGGGTTTGTTGGAAAACCCTAAGTGGGGAAAGTGTGTGGAGAGGTTGATGGTGAGTGGGTGGAGAAAGGATTGGGACTAGGAGGGTGTCTCATGAAGAGGGATAGGTCAAATGGAAAGAAAGGTGGAGTGTGTGTGGATGGGGGGATGACATAAAGGAAAGGAGAAGTATTAGGGTTTTGGGGTGAACCACTAGGGTTTCTCTATCACATTTGAAGGATGGTAAGTTGGGTTATTATTTTTGAGTTTGGTTTGAGTAGTGTGATGGGTTGGAACAAGGGGGAGCGTGGGCTAGTATGATGAGGAGAGGTTAAGGCCATATAGGCTAAATTAGGATTTCCGAGGGGAAACCCTAATGGGTGATGGTGAGCTAAGGTGGAGAGATGGGTGGGCTAGTATGATGAGGAGAGACCCACATGTATGGGGGATTGGATTCATGGTGAGTAGGGGAAAGTGGCATCAGAGGCTACGGGGTCTTGGGGAGTGTAGAGGTCCTAAGATATGGGACCGAGTTATTTAGGAAGTCTAGAATATGAGTCGGGAGTCCTTAGAGGGCATGCATGTCTGGTTAGGGTTACGTGTGGATTAAGACATGAGTAAAACACTAATTACTTAAAGTGAAATAATATCGAGCTGAGCCTAGGTTAGAGTGTTTTCTAGTCCACCGACTATAATAATGGCCAGGAGTCTTCTTATCCCGGAGTGTGTTCCGGTCCACTGGCTATAATAGTGGCCAGGAGTGTTTTCCCCTAGAGTATCATTTATGGTCCACTGGCTATAATAGTGAGGGTTCCAAGCTCGATAAACCAAACTTTTTATGGTAATAAATCATAGAAAAGACACTAACTACTTATAATGGAACACCACGTGAGTCGCGGCTAGGTTGAGATAATTTTCGGTCCACCGGCTATAATAGTGGTCAGGCGTGTTTTACCCTAGGGTATCATTTTTGGTTCACCAACTATAATAGTGTGTTCCACGTACTCACGTGGATAAAATCTGAGAGATGTGTAAAGACAAAAATAATGGCATATGTCTTAATAATGATGGTGAATTTGAATGAAGTATTGTATGCATCATTTGCCTATTTGCGCTTGCATGGTCTTAGCCATATGGTTTCCTCACTCAATACATAGCATATTGATCACTCCTTGTATGGGTGCTACTCATTCCCACAATCAGCAACTCTTCCTGAGTTTGTGCAGGTAGGAGATGAGGCCTGTGTTGAATTTGACGCCTACAATGCTTTAGGCAGGACTGAGTGATGGCATTTTGTACTTGTCATGGGGTTTAAGAGGGTGTTGTCTGGACTTGCCTTTACCTGACTTTCTTATCATTGTATTCACTATTTTATTTTCCTCATAGGGGTGTTGTTGTACTCGTTTTCTATTTCTGTATCAACTCTGACACTCGCGCACTCTATTTTATTTATAAATTTTGGGGGTGTTACCTTTAATGGTTTTCTAGCCCTGTGGTTGGTATGAGATTGGTCGGGGATCAATTTTGTGCTGATTACAACGATAATACCTCGTGTTTCTATGTATGGTTTTCTACATAAACAAAAATTTCAACTATGAATTTTGGGGGTGTTACAATACTTAACTCCTCTCCTTGTACTATTTCTCCTCTCCTTTTTTTTCAATTTTTTCTTAGTGTTTGACCTTTGTTCTTGGTGCTAGCCAAGCCTCTTCCTCTCCTTGTTCATCTTTGTTCTTCAAATTTATTTTTCTATAATACTTAGATCTATACTCTATCCTGTTAACTTAATAAAGGGTTTAGATTTTTGGATATTTGTGGAAAAAAAATTAATCACCCATTTCTTCCTCTTCTTCACCCCTCATTTTCATAAAGATTGACTTCTTGTTCTTGGAGTTCTTATTCGTTGTTTGTTGTTATGTTTGTTATATGTTGTTATTATATAGCATTTTCTTACAACTTGAAGGGAAGTCAAATGGAACTTGAATCTAGCCTTGAGAAGTATTTCCCTTTCTCCTTTTTCTTTGGCTTAGAAGTTTGGTAAAATATTCTCCTCCTTATAGGCTTTAGATTGTGTGATCGTGTGTATGATGGCAAGAATAATTTTACTTTTAAGTGTTACATGAATGAGCCATGTTTTTCTTATGATTTTATATGGAGCATGCTATATTAATTTATTATAATTTTCCCTATATTATAGATCCAATCTGTATGTGTGGTTTGAATTTTTGCATGATTAAGATGTTATATAAAATCTTAGGATATTTAGTGTAACACCCCATCTTTAATAACCTAAATTTTCATGCAAAATGTAATATGTGAATGAAAAACAAGAAATTGGGATGCAACTGCAACATTGACTATGAAGAGAGGTGTGGTTATACTCTAAGCCCATGCTCAATAAAAGGCTAAAATGTAATTGGCCTTAAAAATCTTTACAAAGATAAATATCAAATAGTGGTACATTAAATAGTTATAGAGCAATGAAAAAAGGAAGTTTATATTGCCAAGAAAGATAAATAAATATAGAGATAAGAAATAAAGGAAGTTATATGCCAAGTAGCTTAAGTACCAAGGTCAACATAGTGCCACAAAGGCATCAATACATTAAAGTACCAAGGAAAACCTAACTTCTATGAGTACTTAAACCATAAATAACATTATTATACAACAAGACTTATTAAAGAAGGTTGTCACATATATGCTATCTAGTGCATATGACATGCAATCTATGAATCCTCTAGGGTATCACAAATAAACTAGGTAGCCACAATGATTTCTTCACTTAAATTAAAGGAAATGTAAAACCCATACGACATCTTTAGGATTCAATCCCCTTTACTAGTCTCCCTTATATCTTTCTAATCGTGTGTGTGTGTGTGTGTGTGTGTGTGTGTGTATACTAGATGAGGTTTGGTCTAGTTGTAAACATCATATCTTAGGTACCAAAGGTTCCAAGTTTGAATCTCCCTTACCCCTTTCTCGGTATTGTAATACCTTTATGGTTTTGCTACCTATATGGTGATTTATATTTGCCTTTATGGCCCCCCTATGAATCTAAATATATATATACATATATATATATATGTATGTATGTATGTATATATACATACATATATGCATATGATTATTTAGATTTTAACTCATGACTAACAAAAGTGTTTTAGAATCACACAAAACTTAATTCAAAACAAGAGGGGAGAAAACACCCTATCACTCATGGCTAATAGCCATGGTACCCACACAATACAACAACATTTGGTGATGCACACCTACCATTCATGGTTAATAGCCATGATAGTAAAATAATACATTAATATTGGGCTATAAACACCCACTATTCATGATCAGTAGCCATGTAAGTTAAACGATACACTAGCCATGATAGTAAAATAATACATTAACATTGGGCTATACACACCCACTATTCATGATCAGCAGCCATGTAAGGTAAACGATACTCTAACAATGGGTTATAAACCCCCAAAACTCAAGGTTAACAACTATGGTAGTCAAACACTATTATAACATTGGGTTATACACACCATAATACAATATATAATAACCCCAAAAAACTAATGATTGGTTAGTAATTAATTAATAGCTAATTGATACTGGCTTAGGATAAACCAAAGAAAATAAAAAGAAATTGAATGTAAGAGGCGAAGGTAAAAGAATTGGTCAGCAAAAAAACCGCAAATAATTTAGATAAAGGTTGATTTAATATTTTAGAAAAAAAATATTAGTTGATAATCCTAAGTTTTACTTTAGTAAGATAGGTTTATTTAAGTCTATTTTAAACCATCATGGGTAGCCCACACAAAGAAAGAAAAATAATTTGAGAGAGAGTCTTTTGCCAATTTTCTTATTCTCATCATACTAGTTGCAATTTAGGAAGGGTGGAAAAAGAAGAAGAAGAATTGGAACGAGTGTAGCAAGCACCTTAGCAAGTAGTAAGGTATAAATTACTCTATACTATTCTTATAGTAAACTCCTCTATTCATCCACTAATCGTACTATCATAGGAATTTTGTTGATAGTCATAACACTTATTTAAATAAGCCTAATTGAGTTCTTAGTTGCTTTAGTTAATTAATAGAATTAGATATCAGTCGATGGTTTACCGAATTACTAGATAGAGGTGAACTAACATGTTTAAGTTTTGAATCCATACTATATGGTTGCTGTCAACATCTTACCTCAACAAGGGTCGTTACTAGGTATGTTCCACCAACTGTCTTAGAGAGAAAAAAATTACTACAGATAAGGAAGAGCAATTCTTATTCTACTCAATGCCTTTCTCTCTATTTTGGTATTTTAATGTGATGGGAGTTGTATTGTAGCCATTAGGGGTATGGTGTATATTGTTGGTAGTATTTGTTGCTTTAGTGTCCTATTATTGTTACAGTAGTCTTGAGTGTAGCTAAGAGTATATTTCCTTCTAATACTCAACTATGGTGTAATGATGCACATATAATCTTCCCCCTCCTAACTAACCTTTAGTTAGTTAGTCATATATATGGCCTAGCATGTCAGGGGGTAAGAAATGAAATCTAACTTCCACCTGAATCTATCTCTCTCTCTTGATTGATATCTTCTCTCTAGATTCTTGAAGCCTATTCCCTTGCCTTAGGCTCCATGGGTTTGGCCATTGCATTTGATTCTCATTAGTTGAAATCTAATCTTATCATTAGCATCAAAGCTGGTTACATGCGACCATGGCGGATGGCACTAGATTGAATGAGATCAGGTGGGACATAAACTAGCTAATGGAGCCGATAGAACAATAGAAGATGATGATGAGAGACAAGATAAAATAGCTCTTATCTAAATATCAGCAAGAGAATATGACATACTTTTGCATGGTACATTCTCAAACTCAACCAGTGGCTAGCCTTCATCCCTCTTTGTCAAACTCATCACAGACACAAGCTATACCCTCTGGGTGACCAGCTTTATTCCCACAATTTGTAGTCAGGCTACCAGATTTCAACGCGGCTGACAAGAGTGGAGTTCCCTCAATTCAACGGAGAAGATGTGTTGGGCTGAATTTATAGAGTGAATCAATTTTTTAAGATGGATGGTACACCTGAGAATGGGAAGGTCATGTTGGCTGCAATTCATCTGGAAGGGGTAACACTACAATAGCATCAAGCCTACCTGAAAATGCGCCCTCACCCAATCTACCTCACTTGGAGTGAGTACTCTAATTTTATTATTTCTTGATTTAACTCTACTCCCTATGATGATCTCATGGGTGACCTTAAAAACCTAAAACAAATGGGAGATTAGGTGGATTACCAAAATATATTTGACTCCCTGCTTAATTGTGTGAACCGCCTAAGGAATACGCCATTAGTTGTTTCTTGGGGGGTTTCTCCCTTTAATCCAAACACATGTCCAAATGTTCAAACCAAAATCAATGAAAGATGCATATAGCCTAGCTAAGTTACAACAAGCCGTAATTCGAGCCTAGTCAAAAGATGCCAATCCCTCTACTAAACCCCCCATTCTTTCTAACCAAAGAACCAATCCAAGACCAACCAGCTATGCTCCTAAACCATCGCCCTACAATATTGCTAGTTATAAGGGATAAGTAGGGAAGGGCATGAGAGCTTTGTCTCAGGTGGAGACGAATGTCAAAAGAGCATGTAATGATTGTTTTTTAGTGCTCAAAAAAATTTCCACCCGGGACATCATTGTACCAGGAGATAGATATTAGTGATAGATGTTGTGGATGAGGTAGAAGAAGAGGAGTTGGAAACCCCTGTGGTCATGGAGGCAGAGCCACCCCAAGAGGATAGCCCACGGATCTCCATGCATGCACTAAGCGGGGTGCCCACCTTCCACACTAGAAGGGTGACAAGCCAGATAAAAAAAAGGGTTGTCGGTACTCTTTTTTTTCGATAAGTAAGAAGATTTATTACTATCAAAATGGAAGATTACAACCAATCAGAACAATCAATACAATCAAGAAGCGATAACCACCTAGCATATTTAGCGTGCAGACTATGGTGAACTATTCTCCTAGCAACATTCATAATGATGATCCTTAAAATCATAGAGTTTTGCCTAACCTTATTTTGAAATAAGTGAAGGTTCCTTTCATGCCAAATAGTAGCAATATAAGAAATAAACAAAGCTCCTAAAATGTGTTTTTTTCTAGAGTCATGTTGGTACTCTTATTAATAGTGGATAAACCCACAATTTCCTTGATGTCTAGGTAGTAAAGCAATTGGGATGTAAATAAACCCCAACTTCACCACTGGTTGTTTCTATAGCATATGATAGTGCGCTTCACAACACTTTTATCTGTAAAAGACTGAGTTGGAAGTTATGCTATCATGAATTTATTTGGGATGTTATGATATTACCCATGGAGGGCTATAAAATGGTGCTGGGAGTTCAATGGTTATCAACCTTAGGGCTGATTACATGGGACTTTTAGAAGTTTTCCATGGAGTTCATAGTGTAGGGTAAGAGGATTGTCTTGAGGAGATCTTGGATTGGCTAAACAAAGCAATTAAGAGGGAAGGTGGTGAACAAGGCACTAGCTAAGAATCTTGAACACACAGTGGTTCAATTGTACTCTCTACAGCTCAAGGGTGGAAGGGAGGGGAAACCCACAACTTTGACCTGCAAGGAATTCTTAAGAAATATGTTGAAGTCTTTACTACTCCCTAAGGTCTACCCCCTGATAAAGCACTTGACCACAAGATTACCTTGAAGGCTGCCACTAATCCCATTAACCTTTGACCCTATAGATATTCTACTCTACAGAAAGATGAGATTGAAAAAATGGTGCACGAAATTCTACATGATGGCATCATCCAATTGAGCTCAAGTGCTTATTCCTCTCCCATTATCTTGTTAAGGAAGAAGGACAATAGTTTTTGGATGTGTGTAGATTATCGTGAACTAAACAAGAATACAATTAAAAATAAATTTCAATTCCAATCATTGAGGAGCTACTAGAAGAGCCGCATGGAGCTCAATATTTTTCCAAATTGGACCTCAAGTCGGGTTATCATCAAGCAAAGATACACCCTCTAGATGTCCAAAAGATAGTATTCAAGACCTCTGAAGGACGCTATGAGTACTTAGTCATGCCTTTTGGCTTGACTAATACTTCATCGACCTTCCAAGCCCTAATGAACTATGTTTTTAGACCTTATTTGCACAGGTTCATCTTGGCTTTCGTTGATGATATATTGGTGTATCACACATCATGGACTAATCATCTGTAGCATCTCAAGCTCACCTTGCAGCTACTAATCCAGCACAAGTTGCGTGCTAATGAACGCAAATATACTTTGGTTGCTAAGAGTCTGGAATATTTGGGGAATGTAGTGTTTGGAGAAGGGGTTGCCACTAATCCAAAAAATATTTAAGATGTCCAATCATGGCCTTTTCTCATGAAATTAACACAACTGAGAAGGTTCTTGGGGTTGGCAAGGTATTATAGAAGGTTTGTGAAAGGGTATGGTATGATAAGTAAAACATTAACATATATGCTTAAGAAAAAAATATTTTTTTTGGTATGTAGATGCAAGGGATGCCTTCAAACAGCTGAAGAAAGCTTTAACCACCACACTAGTTCTAGGGCTCCTTAACTTTGCCAAGGATTTTATTGTGGAAACTAATGCTTCCTCAAAGGGCATGAGGCGGTGTTCATACAAGAAGGCCATCCTCTTGCATATATAAGCAAGGCTTTCTCTCCCAAGCATAATGGACTTTCGGTGTAAGGAAACGAAATGTTGTCCATTTTTTTTGCAATTGAAACATGGTCCCATTACCTAAAGGGAAGGCATTTCATCATCAGAACTAGCCACCAACCCCTGAAACATTTATTAAACCTGAAGATCACAACTCCCTTCCAACAAATGTGGATAGCTAAGTTAATTCCATTAGATTATGAAATAGTGTACAAAAGGGGAAGGGAGAATACGGTAGTTGATGCACTATCCTGAGTGCAGGGTCTAGAGTGCTTTACCATGGCCCTCTATTCAATTCATAATAGGTTTTTGGAATATATAATGGATACCTAGGTAAATGACACCCATCTTAAGGGAGTTATGGAGGTGCTTAAGCAAGATTCATAGAGTTGGCCAAAGTATCAATTGTCTCAAAGGTTGTTGAAAAGGAGAGGGAATCTCATGGTAGGAAAAGGAAGGGAGATGCAATAAAAATTAATTGCATTATACCATGATACTCCAGGGGTGGACACTCAGGAGTCCAAGCAACCTACAAGAGGTTGATATCTCTGTTATTTTGGAAGGACGTGAAGAAATAGGTGAGGGAATATGTTTAAAGCTGTGACACTCACTAGAGGAATAAATTTGATACTCAAGCACTATTATGACTCATCCATCCCTTGCCCATTCCATCTGTTTTGTGGATAGACATAAACATGGACTTTATTTAAGGTTTACACAAATCATATGGCAAAGATGTCATAATGATGGTCATTAATAGATTGAGAAAGTATGCTCACTTCATTGCTCTAAATCACCCCTATACAGCTTCGGTGGTGGCGGATTTGTTTTTGAACAATATTTATCACCTCTATGGATTGCCCTAGAGTATTACAAGCAACAAAGATATGGTGTTTATAAGCACATTTTGGCAAGAGCTATTCAAACAATAAGAAGCACAATTGTAGCTATCATCATCCTACCACCCGCAAACTAATGGCCAATCTGAGGTGCTAAATTGGTGCTTAAAAGGCTATCTATGATGCATGATAGGGGATTGCCTAGGGGAGTGGAGCAGGTGTCTACCAATGGATGAATTTTGGTATAATTAAACATTCCATTTGGTAGCCAATGCCACTCCTTAAGATATTTTGTATGGCCATCCACCTCCGATTCACCTTCCCTACTTCCTAGAATATTTGGTGGTGGCAATAGTGGATAGGTCCCTGACTGTGAGGGAGACGACACTTTAACTCCTCAAGCACCACTTGTCTAAGGCTTAGGAGCGAATGAAATAGTAGGTAAATAAGCATTGGGTCGATAAGGAATTTGAGATCAGGGATTGGGTCTATGTCAAACTTTAGCTATACCTCCATTACTAATTTGTCACCTAGATACTATGTACCTTATAAAATTATGGAGAGAATCTGTGCAATGGTGTACAAGCTCTCTTTACTGAATCAAGAAGTTGTCCATCCTATTTTTTCATGTGTCACTTTTGAATAAAAAACATGGTAGAAGTTTAGTCCATTCCACCATGCCATCATACCACACCTCACTAGAACTACTCTATGCCTTAGTAGCTATTATGGATAGAAGATTTGTTAAAAGAGGAAATGCGACTGCTACTCAAGTGCTGATACAATAGTCGAATGGCACTCCATAGGATGCAACTTGGGAGTTCTGTGATGATATGAGAGTTAAATTTGTAGACTTCGACCCTTGAGGTCAATGATCTTCTTTCAAGGGGGGTATTGATAGGAGTTGTATTGTAGCCATTAGGGGTATGATGTATGTCATTGGTGGAAACATTGCATAGTGTCCATTACTTTAGTGTCCTATTATTGTTACTATAGTATTGAGTGTAGCTAAGAGTAGATTTCCTTCTAATACTCAACTATGGTGTAATGATGCATAGATAATCTTCCCTCTCCTAACTAACCTTCAATTAGTTAGCCATGTAGTGCATCAAGAGAAAGGGGGTAAGAAATGAAATCTAATTTCTACTTGACTCTCTCTCTCTCTCTCTCAATTAATATCTTCTCTCTAGATTCTCAAAGCCTATTCCCTTGCATTGGGTTCCCTGGGTTTGATCATTGCATTTGATTCTCATTAGTTTAAATATAATCTTATCATTACCTGTTTGTATCATAATGCTTTGAGGGGGGTTTAATTTTGGTAGGCCACCGCCAACTACTATGTGGTTACAAATATAGCAGCAATCTGACTTAAATCTACAGTTATGAGTTGACTGATGAAAGAAACAAAGGGGGAATGGATAAATATAATAAAATAAAGTTAGATAGTGATTTCAAAAGTTACGTGATGTTGTTATGGCCTCTTATTAGGCTAGTGAATGACCAAGTTGGTTTCTTGTAGTTGAGTTTTTTGACGTTAGTGTGTGTGTGTGTATCTATAGAGCCATGCCCAATCCCCTCATAAAGATTAAGAGTATTAATAAATAATAATCATCAATTACTATGTAATAAGCTACAACATGGTCTTGAACTAGTATAATTATAGGTACAATTGTTGGGTGTATTTTTTTGGAAATGATGAGACATGGATTAAGTAAAATAATATTTTTAACTCTCCGGTTTTTTTAGATATAGATTAAGATAGTGATTTAATTATTTTTTTAGGGGCATAATTATTATTATTTGATGATCCTAACTCAAACATTATGTACTTAGTGCAAGTATTGTATTTAATTATCTCTTTAATATTAATAGTATATGTTAACTTTTAATTTAGGACCATCTGTCTAAGTAATTGACACCATTCTGGTTAGTGTCTCAAGGTAAGTAACTTGTCCATTGACCCATTTTGTGCTTAAATATATGTTTATTGTAATTATTTCTCATTCTTTGTTTTTTATATAAAATATTATTTTATAAAATATGCCTATTTTAAGTCATGAAATATCTAAATTTTAAACTCTATATTTTGAATGGAAATAAGATCAAGCTTTATTGATATTTGATTGCTTTAATGTAGTCATTTATTATTTGATAAATTATTTTATCATTTTTAGAAGGATATCTTCTGAAATATTTTATGATTGTGCCCTCTGAGGGTAGGCCAAAACTATTACTAACACATTTAGCAGTATAGGGTAACTAATTTATACTACTTATGTTCATAATGCACTAATTATGACATCCTTCTGGATCCCATTAACGACCGGGGGACCCATCAATTAGTTTGTTGTTTATGGATCTAGTTGTGAGGGACATTTGGTAAGGCATTATTATGGCCATAAAAAGTGGTCACAATCATTCCGAAACTTTTATTTTGATTGGTATTGATTATTATCATTCTAATGGAATTGATTGTTAGGTCCTCCTAACATTTCTATATTTGTTTGATTGGGTAATCATTTGACTGGGTAATCATTTGATTGATTATTTCTCTTACTTGAATTTTTATCATTTGTTATAAGCTATTTATGTTAGTTATCGATAAAGTGTTCTCAAATATATTTATTTATTTTAAAATTTTAATCATCTACTCTTCTTAAAGTATCTTTATGAGTTTTATAAAAGATATATTTTTTCCTAAATCATTTCTATGTATGTTTGTTTTATGGCTTAGTCTCCGTTTTGGCCAGTGGGCTGGTTACTTGTTGAGTTGTGGTTTTGCTCATTACTTTACTAACATTTCAGATGATGAGCACAAGACTTTGCCAGAAGGACCAATTTTGAGAGCATAGTTTTAGGATTGGTTGTACAAGTCCATTATGTTAGACTTTGTCACGTTTGTCGCTTTTGATAAGCATAGTGGTAGTCATTTTTCTATCTATTTTGTCAACGCTATTTGAATTTAGGGAACAATTCGTAGGCTTGTAATTGTTTATTACTATTCTTGATTCTTTGGTTTTGTTGTGATTTGGCCTTGCTACCTATGTGGGTTCTCTCATATAGATAGCGTTGTGTAACATTTCCTAACTAGGGGGTGGTTTGGGGGTGTTACACAATAGGATTGGGTTACTCACATCCACCACTCATGGTCATCCCCATGGTGGCTACACCACCAACCTAGGTATTTTAGTCCTTTAGTGTACACACTTCTTATTGGGTTTATAGATCCTTTATAGAGTAAAGTAAGTACCAAATCACTAAAATAATGGTAGGATCTCTTGTGTTTATTCATTTCATAAAAAAATAGATAGTCTACATACTTTGTTATGTATGATTAAACCAAACATATCTAGGGGTGTTTCATATTCTAACACCAAACATAATACAATATTTGTAGATAACACCAAACTCATATCACATAACACACATGTATTTATAGATGACACTAAACTTTCACATAGTATGCAAGTGTTTATACATGACCCTAAAGTTATATCACACAAGTGTTTGGAGATAATAAAAAAAACTACTTAGCATAAAATTCCCCGATCTAAATCTCCAAAATAACCGTTGTTAATCCTCAAAGACCATATAAGGGCCGACAAGAAAAAATGTCATATATATAGTTAAACCACTCTGAAATAAAGTTAATGACTATTTTGGAAGAAATTCACTATTAAAAAAATGATAGTTAAGGTTAATGAAAATGTTTTTCTATACCAAAAGTCTTAAATTCAAAAACTATCTACAGTTTATTACCAAAAATAACTATTCATCAAAAAAGTTCAATTGTCAACAGTCTCACTTTGAGTCCTTAAATTAACATGTTAAGTCATTTAGCCTTAAATAATAATATTAACCATATTATGCCATCAATTATGATTAATTCTTACTAACCCTACTTATATCATTATTGGGTTTTTTATACATGATTAACACATGAGCATGAAAAACAAATTTAATAACAATAAAAGTTCTTAAAAAAGCCTAATTTTTTTTCAAACTTTAATCCCTTATAAATCATGTGATAGTAATCTAAAATATGGCATATTGTGTAATACCCCAAAATTTTAAAATCTAAAATTTAATATTTAACCCCTTATTAAAATAATTTAATCCTAAATTATTAATTTAATTATTTTATGGACCTTTGATTTATGAAAAAATATAGGATTATTTAATAAATTAATATAAATATTTTATTATTTTATCATACTCCTTTTTCTTTACATAAATCTCTAAACCTATAATTTTACCAAAATTATCATCTTAAATTAATACCTAAAATTTTGATAAATTAATTTAATACATGATTTTTTTCCATTAACCTAAATTCTAATCCTAACTCTACAAATGATTTTATTTTTCTTTTTCCCTTTTCCTTTTCCATTTTCCTTTTTCTTCTTCCTTTTTCCTTCTTTTTCCTTTTCTTTCTTTCTTTCCTTCTTATTTGGGCTAGCTGACCTTCTTCCCCTTTCCTTCTCCTCTTCCCCCGCCGACCTAGCACGCGCTACTTCTCCCTCTCCCTTCTTTTCTTTCTTTCCTTCTTTTCTCCTCCATTGGGCCAGCCCAACTCCCTCTCTCTTTTTTTTTTCCTTTCTCCCTCACACGGGTCAGCCTACCCATTCTTTTCCGCCCCACCCAACCTCCTTCTTCTTTCTCCTTCTTCCTTCTTCTCCCCTGTGATGACGAGCCAAACAACCCTCTAATTGTACTTCGCATGCTTTCCACCTTTCTCCCTCCTTCATCTACAACCCCAGCCTGCCCCTCTCTCTCTCATCTTTTTCCTTCTATTTTCAGCCATGCACGCCCCCTGCAACCTCCCTCGCATACCCTTTTCTTTCCACTTTCTTCTCCCTCTCCCCACCACCCTATATACTGACTGCAACTTGTCCCCTACACCACCTAACCTCTACGCCAAGCACCCCTCTCTTCCTCTCTTCTTTTTCTTCCCCTTCTCTTATTCTCCTGTGCCCATTTCCCTCCCTTGAGCCCCTTCTCTCCCTACCCGATCTTCCCATCCTTTCTTTCCCCCTCTTCTCCCCTATTTTTGTTGTGGCACCCCTAACCGCCATCTCCACCGCTTAACCAGCCACCACACCAAGTCTCCTACCCCCTACTTCCTCCCTGCACCACCCCAAGCAACCACCACACGCCACCTATAACCAACTCCCCTTCTCTTTCCTTTTCTTCACCTCTTGACCACCTCCCTACACGCCACCTTGCGCCGCTCATCTCCCCTCTTCTGCTGCTGCCGAAGCCACCCCTCAGCCACCTCACATTACCCCCAAAACCTCCCTACCTCACATTGCCCGAACTCCCCCTATATCTCCTCTTTTTATCTTCCTTCTTTTCCTTTCTTCCTCTTCTCCCTCCCTTCTTTGCACCCTCTTTTCATCAAATGTCGTTGTCGTATCCATCGCCCTGAGCCACCACTCCATGACCACCAGCCACCACCTACAACCTGACATCCCTCCTACATCTAAAAACCAGTCCAACTCCCCTTTACCACCTCCTCAACCACCCTACATGAGCATTGTTTCCCTTTTACTTCCATTTTCAATTCTTCCCCCTCACCCCTATGAAGTGCATGCATACTCATGCTACATGGGCAACGTGAGTTGTGCTACTAATTTGAGGGTGTATTCTTAGCTAATTTTGAGGTATAATGTAGTTTGGAAATACCATATATTTGATAAATATTTTTAATAAAAAATCCTTCTTTTATTTATCTAATATTAATTTTTTACTTATGACATTATTTTTAGGTATAATTTTTACTTATCAAAGCTTAAGCTTGTAAATCGAGATACCACTAAAGTTTGGTTGTTTCCAGAAATAAGGTAACCATTATACCCTACTATAATGTATGGATTTACATATGTTAGCACATTAGGGTTTTGGTATGTGTTTATGAGGTGTTCTTATAAATCCCATGAATTTTACGTTATCTTGTATATGGTGTACTATATGAAAAAGGATGACTAAGAAAATGGGAGATATTGGTGATAAGTATTGTTTGCATATACATGTCATGCTAAGTAAATATGGACATTAATTAGTAGTAGATATATTACTAATATGAGCCCTAGGGGTAATTTGGTCATTTTGGACATATCATAATGTCTAAAACTAAATAAGATGCTTAATGTGTTATATTTGATGCTAAAAATGGATATGGAAGTTTGATGCAATGAAAGTATAAGTGTTAGTGGAAATATCTATATTCATAACCTAGGGGTAATTTAGTAATTTTCCTTTATGGTGTTGATTATTTTAATGAAAATGCATGCTAAGTGTTGTGGGATGTTGAAAATGATGATAGGAGTTTGTAGCATTAAAAATACTTGTTCCACCATGAAAAATGTTATTTTATGTTTTAGGAGCATTTTAGTAATTTCACATGTTTATAGGGAGTGACCTAAATAAATGCACATGGTAGGTGAAAATGGGTGTTAAAAATAATAATAAGGATTTTGTGGTGTTAAATGATGCATGTGGGTTATGAATATTAATATTTTATGTGATAGGGGTACTTTATTAATTTTGCATAAAAAAAAGGGTATTTTAGTAATTTTACAAGCAAGAAGGGTATTTTGGGTAATTTTACAAGCAAGAAGGGTATTTTGGGTAATTTTACAAGTAAGAATGGTATTTTGGTAATTTTGTAAGTAAGAAGGATATTTTGGTAATTTTACATGTAAGAAGGGTAATTTGGTAATTTTTCAAGTAAGAATTACATGTAAGAAGGGTAATTTGGTAATTTTTCAAGTAAGAAGGGTGTTTTGGTAATTTTGTAAGTAAAGAGGGTATTTTGGTAATTTTGTAAGTAAGAAGGGATAATATGGTAATTTTGCATTTAATATAACAATTGGTCTAATGAACCTTCATAATAAGTAATAAGTGATGTTAAATAAGAGAATAGGGGTTTATGGCCTTAGTATCACCTATTTAAGTATAATCATGTATATTATAAGGCTAAGGTATTTCAGTAAATTGGAGTGTATCATAATGAGTATGCATGGTCTAGGGGTAAATTGGTAAATTAGGTTGTGTTATGATGTTATTTCCATAAATATACAAGAGGTGCCTTAATTGCTAATTATGCATGAGAATGTGTGTTAATTGTTCTAGAAGTGCATGTTAGGGTTTATGTGTAAATGATCATTTGGTGTGTAGGGTACTTTAACTTCATAATCAATAGTATAATCATGATATGTTAATCTTTTATAGTTGTTAATAAATAAAAATGAATTATATAATGAAAGTGGGTGATAAGAGGTAGCCTTAGCCTTAGGGGCATTTTGGTAATTTTGACCTAAGGTGCCTAAGTATGACTATTAGAACCTAGGATGGCTTTAGTAGACTATTTAAGTTAACATTGACAATAATAATAATATTTCTTACTTCATCATAATGGAAACAAATAAAAATGGTTAAGCATGTAATTAATGTGTTTCTCGTGGTTACATTAATTAAGACACTAATACTTAAAGTGAAAGACCTCGCAATTGGGAATGATGCCTACTTAGGGGTCGCTACCCAAGATTGTTCTGGATTTTACTAGTGTTCCTTAGTGCCCCAACCAGGCCCTACATCTTACTTTATTTAGCTCGACGGACCTGCTTAGGGGGTATGCATACTTATGGATTAGGTGTCTTTATCAATAGGGTATTGTGTCTTCATGCATTAGTGCAACTAGGGTACATTTGCATCCCTAGGTTGATAGTTGGGAGAATATTGTGCTACTTGTATGTGCCAGTATGACCGATGTATCTTTGTGTCTTCAGGTTCATGATCTCTCCCTCAATTTTAATAAAATGGAATTGGTGTGCCAATTAAATGGAAATATACTAATCACTTATAGTGGAACGCCACGTAGGTCGGGACCATGTGGATTATATTATTTGTGCCTGATCCACTAGTTATAATAGTGGTTAGGTGCATTTTGCCTTGGAGTTGTATATCTTGTGCTCAGTCCACCAGTTATAATAATGGTCAGGTGCATTTTGCCCTAGAGTTGTATATCTTGTGTTCGTTCTACCGGTTACAATAGTGGGGTCCCTGAACCTACGTGGATATAATTCGAGAAATGACTATGATCAATATCAAATTAATGGCTTAATTCTAGATAATGATGATTGTACTATTATGACATTTTGTTATGATATGATAACGACCTTGGTGCATGCCTTTGAATTGAGTGGTGGTATGCATTGGTTGGGTATGATGTTAGATACTTAATTATACTACAAAGAGCTTCGTTTGGATGCTCTCTTGGTAAGTGCTGTTAATTCTAAATGGACGAACCTTGTGACATATGATATTGAAGTACGTGTCCATTCTAATGAATATTGTATCTCATTCTATGTATATGTGTCATTTACTGTTCATGTGTTGATTGATGTGTTTCATGCGAGCCCTAACTTTTAGTTCTGTATAAAAGGTTACTTGGTACTATAGTACTAAAGGCTTCCTTTCATGGTCCTCTGCCTATTCAATGGGCAGTGTCCTTTGAAGGTTAGCATGTAGGAGTTATCTAGACTTTATTTTTGGGTTAAGAACATAGGATTATTCAGGAAGATTTCGGTGTTTCCTTAAAACTTTTGTATTCCCTTATCCAACAACTTTTTTATCCTATAACCACTAATAATAGATTTTATTCTTGTAATTTAATTATCGTGCTACTCTCTCTTTAGTTACAAGCTTGGATTTTTGTAAAGTTGGTTCTAATTTTAGTCTTAGCACTTGGTACCGGAGCGGTAAAGGGAAACCGTCTGGTACTAAGTGTGGTAGTAGCATCTCTGAAATTTATCATTTTGTCTTCTGCTATAATTTTAAAAATAAAATTTTTCAGTAGTGAATTTTAGGAGTGTTACATATTGTATATCAATTTACATCTAAAAATTCCAATGAACATCATGGAATAATCAAATTAACGAAAAAAAAGAGCTTAACACCCAAATAACTTTTTGGCTAAATGGTGTTATATAAACACGCATTCCATTTTTCAACTTTCTAAAATTGTGCTTGCACAAAGATCATGAACCATGATAAACATTAATTATCTCATGCTTTACCCATCATATTAACATACTTCACAAACTTCCATATCATCATATTACATACTAAAGCTCATCCTTATTACACATATGATAACATCCCCTTCATGTTTTAGTGATAGCAAGAAAGAATTTGCCTTAGTTATAAGCTTCCAAAATGAGAAATAAAGATGAGGAAACACATTTCACACTCCACCAAAAAAATCCTTACAAAAACCTTATAAATTATAAAAGCATAAGTAAGAAACTATTATTATAAAAAATCAAAACAAAAAAAATAAAAGTAAAAAAGAAAGGAAGAGAATCTAACCATACACTTAAGTTTTTGAAAGCAAATGAATGACCTCCCACAAATCATGAAAAAAGGAGATAAAAGAGCATACACTTCACTAAGTTCTATAACTTAACTCTATTTTGCATGAAAAGACACTAAGGAGCTAGATCTAAGATTTTTTTAGAAGTTAACTAAGCTTGATAATGGAGTGATAATAGAATAGGAAGCCACAAAGAGGAAGGCATAGAAAGGGTTTAGTTAAGGAAAAACAAAAGAATAATAATGAAAAGATAAATTAAGATAAGAATGCATGTGATAATGATTGAATTATAGATATTTTGATGCTACAATTATCATGTCCCTAAGGGAAAAAATGCAAACAAAAGAATTAAAAAAAAAGGGATACACACAAATAAAGAAAAGAGAAATGGGGTGAATGACAAATGTTGCACGGAGATGTAGTTCACTCATGATTAGTAATTATTAGGGAATATTTCATGAAATATCTCATATGCCAAAGGGATAAGAGGTGTTAGGGTTATGAATGTCCAAATCACAAGTCAATATTCCTTCTTATCTTGAGTGGATAGCTTATATTAAGTTTCACTTAAGTTAGATAAGGTTTAAGTAGAGAAAAGTAGTTTTTAATTATGCCTAAAAATGGATAATTAACTCTAAAAATAATAAATATAAACATTTTTAATTCATTTATATCGCAAAAATATTATAATACTGTGATCCCAATTTTTTTTTAAATTTGGGTAATTCAAATAGTTAATATTAGGGGTAAAATACTAATCAAAATTAATCAAAATATGAATAATATTTTTTTATCGTAATCACTATTTATTATTTTTAAAGTTACTAGAATGATAAAAATTGTCAAGGAGTCCAAATGAATATTAATTAGAATGGTATTGATGGAATATAGTATCCAACAATAGTTCAAAAAGTCTTATGGGAGTTAAAACTACAAGAATGATCAATAAGGTTTGAATGAAATATTTCAAAAGTGTAACGGGGTTTTATAAATGTAGTAACATGTGTAACTAAGGTGGTTTTATTTTTTAAAACCATTAATATCTTGTGTGAATTAGGGTTTTTAATAAATTAGGTAGTTCATATAGTTTATCACACATTGTTTGGATCTTGAAAAATATTAAGTATATAAAAAGTTATGACCAACACCGTAAAAAGTGTCAAATATATCATGAGGCTCTAGATCTTTAGGATATTTTATGTGCTCTTATTATTTTTAATTATTCAAGTGTTTTGTGATTTTCATTAAGTTATTTGCTTAAAGTTTGATGTATAATATGTTAGGGTTAGAGCACGTATAAAGTTTGTTATGAATATCCAAGTTTGTGCATGTTTAGGGGTAATCTAGTCTTTATACATGTATCTTACCATTTTTACAAGAATCCAAATTCTATAATGTTATATATGTGTTTGTGATATGTAATGTCATATAAAATAATCATGTGAAATATAGTATGTTAGCTATACATAAATAGGATTTCAGGTGCTAAATGAGTTTTAAGTATAAATAAGGGTAAATGTAACACATTAGCCCAGGGTTGTGGATAGGATTAATAACTTACCCCACATATCAACATAATTTTTTTTAGCGTACTTTTTATCAACTCACATATATCTTAGGAAACTTCCTAAGAGGTTATACATCCTTAAGTTGTTCCAAGTCAAACACACTTAACTCTTAAGTTCTTTAATGATGTGTATCCCCCAAAAAAGGTATACCTTGTTGATATATATAGTTTTATCAATCATTTTAAGCTTATATGATTCATCACTAATTTGCACATATTACAATAAAATGGTAATTTCACCACTTCTAGAATCTTTATAGGACATTATTTTTTATGTTAAAATGATTAATATGATGTTAATTAACATTGTTACTGAAATGTCCCAAAAATTATAATTTTAAAAATTACAGTTAAATAAGATTTTATTAGGAAAATTATTTAAATAAATTATTTTTAAAAAAATAAAAAGGAATTAATTAGGGAAAATCAAGAAGAAATTTGTAAGTATTTTAGTTAGGAGAAATTTGGGTATTTTAGCTAATTAAATATTTTATTTTGGAAATTAATTAAATATATTATTTTATTTAAAATAAGAAGGAGAAAATAGTTCCAAATTAATATTAATTTTATAAATAATTTAATTGAAGAAAATTAGGGTGTTTTGCTAATTAAAATAAAACTTATAAAAAACCTTTTAAAAATCCTAAACTAGCCTAAAAAGGGATTTAAATATTATTTTATTTAAATATTATTGTTTTTAAAATCCTAAATATCCTAATTAATTTAATTAACCCAACCCACTATTTTTCTTTTTCCCTTTTTCCTTTTTCCTTTTCTTTCTTTTTCATTCTTCTTCTTTTCTTTTTCTTTTTCTCCTCCCCAACCTGGGCCAGCCCAGCGGCCTAGTCCCCCCTCCCTCCTTCCTTTCCTTTGGCACGGTCCAATCTGCGTAGCCGTCACCCTTCTTCTGTCCCTTGTCATGCTGTGTTTTATATCTTTGCACCCCAAAACACTGTATCTCCCCCCCTGCGGTTTTAATGATCTCGCCCAGCTGGTTTTCCTTCTTTCCTTTCTTTTCTTTTTTCTCGACCGACCGGTCCAGCCGCCACCTTTGGTTGTGCCACCACCTCCATTATGTTCCTCTCCTTCTGGGAAATCATAATCACCCTTACTTCCACCTTTATTCTCCCTATTTTGTTCCTAGCCTTCAACTTTTCCTCTTTTCTTCTCTTTTTCCGGCCGCCGCCGCCGCTGTGCACCACCGTTGGTGCCGCCTGTCACCACCAACCTAAGGTTGAACCCTAGGCCCTCTCAACCCTTTTTCCAGATTTTTACAGGCTTTATTTTATTTTATTTCATTTATTTGAAATATGTTATTATTATTATCATCATCATCATCATCATCATCATTATTATTATTATTATTATTATTATTTCTATTATTATTGTTATTACTATAGCTATTATTATTATTAATGATTTTATTATTATTATTTCTATTGAGGGTCAAAGCCTTATTATATTTTTATTTCGATTTTATTATTATTATTCTTATTGTTGCTATTATCTTTATTATTGATATTAATATGTTATTATTATTACTACTATTTTGAAATTATTATTATTATTATTATTATTATTATTATTATTATTATTCCATTATTATTATTACAACTATTTTACTATTAGTGTTGCTATTATTATTATTGCTATCATTGTTATTGTTATTGTTGTTGTTGTTGTTGTTATTATTATTATTATTATTATTATTATTATTATTATTATTATTATTATTATTATTATTATTATTATTATTTTCATTGTTAGTATTATTATTCTATATAGGGCTTAAACTCTATTATACCTATTTTGAATTGTAGTAGTGGTATTATAAATATCAAGTCTTATTATTATTAATATTATTAATATTTTATCATTAGCATTTATTATTATTATTATTATTATTATTATTATTATTTAATAAGTTTATTATTATTCAATGTAGGGTTGAAACTCTACTTCATTTTATCTTCAAATATTATCCTTACTATTATTACTATTATGATTATTATCATTTTTGCAATATTATTATGGTTATTATTATTATTATTATTATTATTATTATTATTATTATTATTTCATTATTATTATTATTAAATTTAGTATTTATTTTACTAATATTATTATTAGTATTATTTTGGTAAAGGGGTCAAAGCCCTTATTTCACTATGTTTTTGAGTAATGCCCTTATTGTTGTTACTATTATTATTCTTGTTAATATTATCATTGATATTATTTTTGGTATTTTTTCTATTATTATTTTAGTATTTTATCAAAAGCCTAGTCTTAGAATAAGATAGTAATTAATAGTATTTTTGGTAGGAGGAAATCTAATTTTAGCTTTTCCCTCATATAGGTGAGACCAGTCAAAGCCTTAAGGAGGCGTAGGAGCGTGCTCCAAGACCAGTGTTGTTTAGGTAAGGGTGTTACTAAGGCATATTGTGTGTTGATGTGCATTATATACTTTGTATGTTATGCATCCTATGTTTATCATTATATTGATTTCATGTGTGGTATGGGGTGGAGTTGAAGTGTGTTCATTTGTTGTTACATGGCATGTGTGCTATGTGTATGTGATGAAATATTGTGGTATGTGATGATATGTATTGTAACCCTGTAAGACATGCATGTAAGGATGTTAATGTGGTTTGTATGGGGGAAAGGATGAAAAAGGAGAATGGGGAAATAAGTTAACCAAGGGATTTGAGTTGATCTAAGTATTTAATGATCCATGAGTGGAAGAATAAAATGGGAATTTTATGGTTTTATGTGGAAGAATCTAATTTATGGCCTTATATGGAAGAATCTAATTTATGGTTATGTATGGGAGAATCTAATTTATGGTTTTATATGGGAGAATCTAATTTTATGGTGTTGTATGGGAGAATCTAAACTAGGGTTTGATATGGATGGACTTAAGGTTTTACATGGCAGATTTTATGGTGTTGTATGGGGAAATCTAATCTAGGGTTTTGTATGGATTGAATCTAAAGTTTTATATGGAAGAATCTAGGGTTTTTATGGTTGAATTTAGGGTTTCACATGGATTTTAGGGTTTTCATGAAAAAGTTTGAAGGTTTGCATGGGGAGGTTAGCATCTGCATGGGAGTAAAGTTTACGTATGAAAATTTGATTTTCGATGTGAGGAAGGGTGTGTGAACACTTTGGATGAAAAATAGTACGTGGAGTAATATAAGGGTACGTAGGAGACCGAGCTAGGGTTTGTGTGGATAATTAGGGTTTGGTGTGGCTGCTTAGGGTTTTCGTGGTATCATGTGTATTTGGTGATTAAAGTGTAATTATGAAGGTAGAATTTATGAGTTATGATGTGTGGAATGTTAAAATGATTGGGTCGTGTGAAATGGAGTAGGATGAACCACAAAAGTTAAAATTAGTGTTTTGGGGTAAAACCCTAAAGTGAGATGTGGAGTGGACTTGGATGTGTGTAGTGGTGGGCCTTGATCCACATATTTCGGTGTTGGAGTTCTGGTGTGATTTTGAGTATAGAGGAAATGTTGTTGGACAAGTTATAAGGTGCAGGGTTCTTATGATATGATACGAATCGAATGGAATGATAAGTGTAAAGGGAGTGATTCATGCATGTCTAGGGTTAAAATTTTCTGAATAATACACTTAAGACATTAATCATGTAAAGTAAAAGATTGTTGAGTCGGGCCCAGACCAGTCCACCGGCGAATAATAGTGGTTAGGGCATGATGTCCTATGTGTAACCAGTCCACCGGTAGTAATAGTGGCCAGGCTTTGTACCTGTGCATTTCGAGTCCACCGGCTATAATAATGGGGGATTACGTGCTCAACAAAACCGAACATATTTGTGCCAAGACATGGGAAAGACACTAAGTACTTATAGTGAAACACCGTGCGAGAAGGGGCTAGACCGGTCCACCGACAAATAATAGTGGTCAGGAGCTTTATGCCCTGTGTGTTTTCGGTCCACCGGCTATAATAGTGGGGTTCCCGTACTCGTATGGATTTGATAAAAAAATATGATGTAAAATTAGTTCTAATAAGAAATTAATTAAACAATTAATTCAGACTATGAATGGACCTTTATATATCTACCCGAATGATTGTTCGATATTATGTTATCATGATGGTCTTTATGTTCTTTTATTCTTATGCATGATTTTGTGTGTTTATGTGTTGGCCTTAGTGTTTGGTTACCTTACTCAGTACGTAGCGTACTGATCACCCTTTTCATGGGTGCTACTCATTCCCACGAGTAGTTAGCCCTTCTGACTTTGTGCAGGTGGGTGAGACATCAGTCGGGGCTGAGTATTGAGCTTGTGGTTAGCTCCAAGTTCGAGAGTGTCATGGCCGTATTATCTCTTCTTGTTATTTGAACTCCTTCGATTATTTCTTTTATATCGGAGTTATCCTTTTTGATTCATTACCTGTATTGGGTATTTTAAATGAACCTTTTATCGGTTGTAAGCTTATTTTCTTTTGGATATGAATTATAATTCTTTACGCATACTCTAAATTTTTATGTATGATTCTTTCTAGTTCTTTTATGAACTCTTGGTTTGAATTTAATGTCAATCCTTTCTTTAACATTAGCATTTAATACTGAAACGGTCGGAGAGAATCAGTTTAGTACTAAGTGTGGCGATAACATCCCTAGAATTCACGGATTTTAATTTAATTACTTCTATTTAAAAAAAATAGTGAATTTTGGGGTGTTACAATTATAAGTTTTGTTTAATTTTACAAGTGGTTAGTATTAAAATGAACTAAAATGGAAGCACAGGGTCATTTAAAACTAAATATGTGCAAGTGATGAATAATTGAACATAAGGTGGCCTTATTAAACTTTTGGTTAACCTTAGTGTTAATCTTTAACTTTGTGTTTAACTGTTCAACTTAGGGTTGACTTGGATTTAAAGGAAAAAATTATTAAGTGTGAAGTTGTTGTTGTATGTGCCCTATGTGTGGTTGGTGATCATATCAACAAAATATTTTATATGGGTTTTTCTCAACTAAGACTATCAAGCTTCGGAATATAGGACTAAAGAATGAGAATAAGCCTAATAGGCTTCCAAGTGTGCTCATTTTAGTCTCGAATTGGTCCTAGACTTATAGCCTATACAACTCCTTTGTTAAGGTGACTTTCTACGTAGGACAGGGAAACCTTCTTTCCTCTACCACACCATATTTTTCCATTCCCCTCCTTCCTCATTTTACTCCTATGTTTATGGTATTTTATATTCATTTTGGATATATGAAATCATAATACAACTTTATTACTTTTGTTCTATCATCTCTCCTCTCAATTATACCTTTGGTATTCCCTCACCACTACTCTTAGTTTTATTTCTTGAAAAACTCCTCAATTCAAAAAACATACAAAACAACAAGCACTATCTATGGAAATCTTTTATAAAAAGTTGTCTCCCATTTAGCCTTCTGATTGACTTGATACTAGTACTATTGATCTTTCCGAGGAAAAACATTTAGTTATTATCTATCTACTCCAAGCTACTAATGCCAAGCTCCTAGAATATATTCAAGAAATGGTCTTAGATATGTTGACCCCTCTTACACACACCCTCATGAAGCTGCCTTATCTTATGGATCAACATCGTCATGTTACACCTCAACATCCTACATCTCAAGAAAATTTGGTAGAAACTCTGGATATTTTGATAAGGGAGCTAAGAACTAGGCTTTATAGCTAATCTTCCAAGAAGAAAAGGCATAATCTATGGAACATTACCTAGACAAAAGGACTAAAAGTGACGAACAACATGAGTCCCTTAACCCTCTGAAGCAGAGCAGGCGAGAAAGGGGTTAGAGTGAGCAATGAGGCCAACAAACACGGAGATTGAGTACATTGATGCCAAAAACAAAAGACACAATACCCCGCCAGACTAACATAGATGAAGAAGAGGTCTAATGACAATATGTCCATCAGATTATCAAAGGTGAAGAGGATTTGATTAATCAAATGTAGATCAAAGGGTGCAAAAGGCATTAGAAGCTATAAAAGAGAAAAAAGGATAATATTGGTGGTTTTAACTGGCAGACACCTTTTACGAAAGAAATATTTGAAATAACATAAAAAATGAGAATCCTAACTTTATGAATCATCTAATGAATCAACTGATGTAGATGACCATTTGAATATATTCAAGAATTCAATGTTGCTAGCTGATGCATGTGAAGAGACCCTATACAGAGCAATCCTGGACACTTTAAAGGGTGCACATTGAGATGGTTTTGAAAACTAAAAAAATTAATCAATAAACTCTTTATTGCAACTCGTGATAGTTTTTGTTGAGTAGTTTGATGCATGTCGATAACCTAAAAAAGATTCTTCTTCCTTGATGGGGTTCTCACAAGGACTGGTAGAATTTGTTTAATGATTTTTTAATAAATTTAAGAAAGATGTCCAGCAAATTGATGAGTTAGAAAATCGTATCGCTCGATCTTCCCTCCTTATAGAATTGACTGATAAAGAGCTAGTGGATAATTTGTAATTGGCCAAACATAAATCTTACACTCTTTTTAAAAAGATGAGTAGGAGAAGATGAATGCCAAGGAAATGAGTGAGGCAATGTGCCCAATAGCCAAGAGAATAGAAACACCTTCAATGTCAAGACATAAATCGGATGAAGAGATTTATATGCAGCCTGCATGAAAGAAGCTGATCAGTCTCTGACAGTAGAGGATCATGGACAAAAGAAAGAATAATTGTAGATGACATTACCTCTCTATGAGATTATACAGCCCCAGTGCTATCTAGGTTAAAGCTCCAGTGGACTTGCTCCCTTGGGAAAAACATAACTTACAATACTTTCCTCCACTGACAGTTTCATACTATGCTTGTTTGTGAAGGTATAATAAGGGAAAAAAGTATTTACATCAATCTATTTGATACTTAGAAGCCAAGCTGTCATTCGGCTCCACAACCCGACAACAATTTTAGCATCTTGTACTCCACATTTAATTTCTCTCTCAAAACTTTCTCGTGCCTAATAGCTCACGTAAAAATCACAATTTGCACCTGCTGACCGAGGATACATTTTGTCCATCTGATTTCCTGGCTTTGGAGAGGAGCTTCATGATTGAAAAAAAAAACATTAAAAATCTGTGAGTAAAACTAGCTGGTTATTGCTAAGATGCTATTATCTGAATCCTCATTTCACCGACTTGATTTAATTGAAAGCTGAGAACACAGTAATAGAACCGTCACCTGCATGCATATGGATATTACAGACCAACAATCTACAGTTCTATGCAGCCGCTCGATCGCTTAAGCTAAGCAACGCGATAGGCAGCCAAATCATCAGTCTCAACCATTATGGTGCATTAGCCAAAACAGATATCCTCGCTTAAGCTTGGAGTTTCTTAGTAGACTCCTTCACATGAATGCTCACAGCCTACAGTTCTCCTACCACTCTAAATGCAGGAATCTAGGTATAACCCACCTTGCCTTTGCTTATGATCTCATGATGTTTTGTAAAGGATATCCTGATTCTGTGCAAGTGTTGATGGACACTCTAAGGGAGTTTACCAACTACTCTGGCCTTCACATCAACCATGAGAAATCATAGGTGCTTTTAGCAGGAGTCAAGCAGGAAACAAAGGAGAAAATTATGCAGATTAGTAATATGTCCCAGGGTACTCTGCCCTTTAGGTATTTGGGGGTCCCTCTCAGTCCCACCAAACTAAAGACTATTGATTATGATGCCTTTCACTCTGCTATCACAAATGCTATCAGTAGATGGAACAAACAAGACACTTTCCTATGCATGGAGAGTCGAACTAGTCAGATTTGTGGTCCAGGGTATTTCTTGTTTTTGGCTCAGCATTTTTGAGGTCCCTCAAAAAGTTATAAACAGTATCCTTAGTCACTGCAGAAGTTTTGTTTGGGATGGAAAGCAGCCGCTCATTGCATGGGACGACATGTGCCTACCGAAGACTGAAGGAGGTTGTGGTATAAAGCACCTCAAGACCTAGAATGATGCACTGATGTGTAAGTACCTATGGAATATACAAAGTAAAAAAGATTCTCTATGGACAAAATGGATACATCAAGTGTACCTCCAAGAATATGATGTGTGGGCTATTACAATGGGGCAGGAAACTTCACCACTTATGAAATCAATATGCAAGATCAGGGACATGTTGATTTGTCAAGCTGGTATAGTTACTAAGGCGAAAAAAATGCTACAAGGCTGTGTGGATGCAGGGAAGTTTTGCTCTAACAGGGCATATGAACATCTCAGAACGAAAGGGGAGAAAATGAGGAATAGCTCTATCATTTAGAATGACCTACACATACAGAGGCAAGTCTTTATCCTATGGCTTGCAGCTAGGGGGAAACTCAAAACCAAAGATAGGCTCACCTACATGGACATATCATAGATATGCTCACTCTGCAACCAGGTCAATGAGACACATGTCCATCTGTTCTTCCAATGCAGTATCACCCACAACATCTGGCTGTATGTTAGAAGATGGCTAGGAATTGCAAGAAGATGCACCACCCTGGAAAGCACTATAAGAGCACTCAGAAAATGTAAGAGAAGAACCCCACAACACAAGCAAGCCCGGATGCTAGCACTTGCAGCCACTGTTTACCATGTTTGGAAGGCTAGGAATATGGCCCTTTTTGAAGAAGTAACAGCTGACGTTGGTGCCTTAATCTTCAAGATTAAGCTAGATGTTTATGGAATCTTAAACAACAAGCAATATCGAGCCCCTGTAAATTTCTAACTCTAGTCATTAGCTCCTGTTCCCTTCTTCCCCTTCTAGCTGATGTTAGCTCGTGTAAGATGACACCCTCAGGTTTTGTTGTGTGAGGGGTATCCTAGGTCGCTTAAGGTCGGTTTTTGCCCAGGCATCCCAGGTGTTACTGTACATATATATGCTTTATATATATCATATCTTTTTACCTTTGATAAAAAAAAATAATAATAAGTAGCCTTTTATTGATGGAAAAGATCTTAACCAGTGTAGTATTGTTCACCCATTGATCAAGTTCAAAGAAGAATACAATTCTTTCCAACTATTGGACATCAGTACACTAATTTTGGTCCCGTCATATGAGCACCAAATATACGTGGAGTAAAGCATGGTTATTTCAGCTTTTTACTGAATTCAGCAAGCTCAATGAGGCGAATCCTGGAAATGGCAGCTGCTTCTGCTCTTTCTTTGGGAGTGTTATAGCCCCAGTTCCCTGGAGGGGGCAAAAAGAGATTCCATAATCAGCGATACAGTTCGTCCAGTCTGGAATCTAATATGCCATCTCTAAGCTACATGAGCAGCAATGTTTTCTACCAGAAAGCATACACAAGAGGGACAGGAAGAAGAAGATGGCGATTATACTAATAAAGCCAACATCGGTCAATAAAGAATAAAATCAACCACACCAAGCTACCCTACCTCATATTCTAATATCAATAAGTACCAACAATGGGGCATGCACAAGCAGAATATTACCTAAATACAAATTCCATCCATCCAACTCTGGCTCCTTGATAACATTTTTAAGAGTTGCAAGTCGATCTTCAACAAAGCTGGTTCAGCAGAAAATACTTTATTTATCAATTTTGACCTTTCTGATGCCCGTTAACAATACTAGAACAAAAAGAAAATCATGAGCAAAAAAAGAATCTACTAGACATAATACCAAGCGTGCATTGAATCACTTGAATTTATACAGACTGCTTCTAAAAGTAAGATCTTACTGTAGAGTTAATCCCAGATGTTCAGTTCTCTTCTGGAGCTGCTTCAATACTTCTACCTTGGACCTGAAATTAAGATTTATAGTGAGAGATAAGGATGCACACTCAACTGAAACTTAAACAGCCACAGCTACTGATGGAAATCTGGCTCTGGATTGCACCATCAAGATGGTTTCTGCATTTTAGTGATTTCGCAGTTCTTTATTTGTGATCCAAGGAACAAAATTATGATTTGAGATCTGGTTGATGACGGGTGGAAACAGAACAATTAGGCAGTCAGTAAGGCCTGTAATGCCTCTGAATAAGAAATACCCACCCTGTACCCAGACCAAATATTCTTTCAGGTGGTATAATCACCCCAGCAAGCTCTCGCAGCAAGGCCTCAGCAAATCGGCCCTGATTAAGAATTCAGAAACAAAAGAAATAGAAAAGTAAATCAGAAAAAAGGATAAATTGAAAGGACTCATCTAACTAATTACAAGCATAAACAACTTCTACGGAACATGATCATACTGAAAGACAAACTCACAAAGTTATGTAACTCTTCCCTCAACCCACACCCAAAAAAATGCGAGAAAAAAAGAAAGAAAGAATGAATGAATGAGAGCAGACAAAGAGCGAAAGGTGAACACAAATACACTAATGGTACAGCTGGTACCCCAAATATATCAATGTAGATTAACAAATACAAACAAGATGCTACCTGCTTCGTGGTGACTATATATATCCTTGAGCTGGCAAACCTTAAAGCATCAGAAATGCCTGGATAGAATCTGGGAAAAGAAAATTCTAACAGACAGTTAAAAGTGGGCATTCCTAACTTTAGAATTAAATCAAACAAATGTGATTAAATATATTTTATAAATTTCAAAATATGCTTAAATCTTTTCTTTTTGAAATAAAAGATGGCCTCTGACAAGTTTCCATGGAACATTTTCTCCATCATAACGCACAAACATTCATGTTCTTCAGCTCTGATTAGTGGAACTTGAAGGGCATGCAATGGTAATGGTATTTTTCATGTTCTCCCTTTACACAGTTTGAATTATTTTAACTGGCATGAAATTTGGTTTTTTAATATTTTGATTCGATATGAGTTAAGTCTAAGAATATCATGGAGAGCTTTTATGCATAAAGGTATACGAATGTTTTTAACATACTCAAATTGCCTTTGGTAAATTAATTGGCTGAAATAAAATGATGTATATCAACTTTTTTGAACATGTACCTCTATTTTTTTTCTTTGTTTGATAATATTTTATTGTATATTTTGAGAAAACGTACAGATAGTTTTTCTTTTCTTTTCTTTTTTTTTTTATGGGTCACATTAGCAGACTTTAAGCAAACAACCTAGTTACCAAATGAGGCCTAAATTACAAAATATTTTGCAGCATAGATGACCATGAAATTTGACACTTATAGAACCTATACTTATAAGTAGAGGTGTTCATAATACGGTCTAAACCTCAATCTAAAATGAACCAAACCACAACTAACCTTTTGGTTTGTGTTCTACCAAATTATGATGTGGTTTAGGATTTAAAAAATGGTTGAATTAAGATTTATAAACCGTATCTATCTATCTATCTATGTGTGTGTGTGTGTGTGTGTGTTTAATAATTTTTAATAAAAAAATATTTTTATATAACATTTTGCTACTTCCAAAATGTAAATTGTAAATTATAATTCTAAGTTTCTTATTTCATTTTGTATCATGATATAACAACACTAACAATTTCTTCTCTAACATTATATATTTTTTCTTGTTGATCATGAATTGGGTGTTATAGTTTGGATGTTAGATTGATTCTAAATTATTATAGACTTGATATAAAATTGTAAAATATGTTTTTCTATCTTTAAAATAGGTATTAAAATGAATATAAAAGCTTAAAGCACAAATACTGCAAACCGAATGGAATTGAACTTTTTTTTTTGGTCTGGGATATTTGAAAAAACAGTTTGATTTAATTTGATTTTTTTCCTTTCACACTGCAAAATTACAGCTTGGTTTCGTTTTGAGCCAAAATCAAACCAAATCGAATGTACACCATTACTTATGGGTTATAGAGCCCCCAAAACAGGTTAGATATAATTAAGCACACACTAAAGAAAAGAGAAAGTAAGATATTTGGATTATATATATATAAGCATTTCTCTTCAATAAACTCAGTAAAAAGAAAAGGAAATGAGCATGCATGGATATAACTTTAAATACTTATATTTTGTCTTTAGACCCACCAACAAATTTATGGTTATTTTCTTTTTCTTTGTTTTCCTTTGTCCGTGTTAGCTTCTCTTATTAAGATTCTTATTTTATTATTAAGATAACATTGTATGCGGATTAGTTTTTATTTTATAGTGGATTTATATGTATTTTTTCCTTAGTGTCAAAAGCCTGAAACATTGTTAATTTTCATTCCATGTAAAAGTGCATGAGTGGACAAAAGATAATAAGAGAAATCATCATAAATAGTTTCATGTAATTTAAGATACATATGTGCATAGTTAAAACAGTAGAGACAGAGGAGCAATATAATAAAAGCAGAGCAACAAAACAGTAGAGACTTAGAGAAAGAGAGAAAGAAGAGCAATATAATAAAAGATATAAGAGATACTTGCAGAGTAAGTGGCTTTCTTCTCAAACGCAAGTTAATTGCAAATTATTGAAGATGTACCCTACGAAAATATTTAGAAAATAATATGAAGTACAAGTTATACTCTCAAATAAAATGATGATAACAATAGGTTCATTCATTTTATAGAAGCATATAAAAGATGATCTCCAAGGAAATAGCAATAATGCAACTTATTTTATTTTCTTCAGAAGAATTTGGGGAATATGGCATATCAAATCGTTGTAAGTACTTGAAGAAAAATTAAAGGGAGGGGAACTTTGATTGTAGCATGTTTTTTATATTTATTTTGTTTTTGTTATGGACTTAGTTTTGCATGTACACAAAAATATTTGCCAAATTAATAATAATGAAATATAGTACTCCCTCAGTATTTATTTATTTTTTAACGTCTTGTTTATCATTTATTGACGTTTTGCATTTTAGTCGATTGTGCATTTAAGTGGCAGTTTTAAGTAGTCAATCACCAATCATTGGCCCGCTTCTATAGCCAATCAAAACTAGTTTCTGCACATTTAATGCTAACTGTATTAGTAATTCACTGAGTTCGCTTTGTCTGTTGCACATGTTTGGCTATCATTAATAATAGATTAATTAACTGAAGTTAATTTTCTTAGTTATCATGAAAATTGCTAATATGACAACTATTAAAAAATGGAGGAAGTAACATATAAGATCATATCATTTGTAAGCTAAAAAATTTAGATTGTGCAAAACTGTTTAAAATTACATCAAGGTCAAAAGAAAACACAAAATAATTATAGGACATATAAATGGTACAACATAGTAGATATAAATAAAAATGAACAAAATTACAAGACAAATCTATAGTAGATGGGAGAAGATAAACTTCTTTATTCACTTGAAGAGATAATTCTAATTTTGACATGATTAAAGGTACCAGATTGGCTCAACTCTGTTTGTTCTTCAATGTTATCATCACCATTCTTGACATATTAATTATGATTCATTAATGAAAACCACAGGACCAGGTCCTTCACTATCCTTACTGTATCAAAGTGCAAGGAAATTGTCCACACATGACCCATAAGGTGATGTTCCACAAATTTTCCCCCTTTTGCAAGTTATACAAATCCTGGAAAGATCAATTAGTTTATAGGGGTGATGATAAGCTAAGGATGTCATAAACCAAAAAAGGATTAAAAAAAACGACAGGAGAAAGCAAATGTGGCAAGCAGAACAGCTCAGAAATGGAGTTCACAAAAGCATTAGCTATGGCACGATAGCAGATGAAAACCCATCAAACAAACCACTTTAAGTGACAAAAACAGGGTACCAAGAGCAACATACACATGCACATCAGTCCCATATTACACGTTTAAGTTTCATAAACAACTATGGCTAGAATGAAGCAATATGGCTTTTCATGCTCACACACTTTTGGAGGAATATGTCGATGGATAAAGATAGTGAAATTATAATAATGAATGATAAAAAGATCACAGAGAATAATAAATCACCACATAGCTTGCTATGGCTTTGGTCAAACACTCGACCAATGTATTGTCAATCATTATGTGAAGCTAAAAGGCGTAAAACCCACTATAAATCCCATCTTTGATGGGGTGTCATGATGTACACAACCTCACCTTTACTAGCTTGTGGCCTAATTACTAATATAGGGATTGTCATCAAAATATCAGCAGAGACCACATAATAATTTTTTTGTTTGTGGGGGGGGGGGGGGGTTGAACATGGGACTTTTAGGTACCCAAAACCCCTTATAACTTCCTTGGCCATTAATGTGAGACTACTAAGAAATTTATGGTTCTTCACACAGGACAAATTAAAGACATGGAGAAATACAGAATATAGGTAGAACAGAGCAACAATATGTTCTAAAAACACATGTACATAAATTGGCAAACAATAACTTCCAGAGAGTTCCACAAGGGTCATACTAGTGATTCTACAATGTCTGTTAATCTCTATCAGTTTATGTTCTCATGTTTTTAATTCACCTTGAGAAACATGAAAGAGGCATTCACCTATTAGCACCAATCCAAGTTGCCATATCTTTGTCCATCCATTCATCTCTCACCTTTCCGAAAAGATCTATCAAGGCTTCCCTCTCCTCAACCCATTCTTCCAAAATAACTGGTTTTAGCTTCGGCCAATTTTCCAATATTCCATTGACGGTAAGTCCCTCCGCAACCTTGCAAATCAAAATGCCATGATGCACTCAAATGGTGACAATTAAAATAATCAGTCGAGAACAAGGGAACATTGAAATGGTAGGCAAAGAATAGCAATATTGAAGAGCATGATTGAAGTTTGAACTTATTTCCTATGTAATGTACCAACCGAAGATTTGCGGATGGAAGGCATTCTAGTCTCCAACAACAATCTCACAAGCAATACATTTTCATATCCAGTTTCCACCACAGGTCGCACCTGGAAGATAAACACATCAGTTGGCTCTTTGGCCACAAGATATCAGCTCCAACGCTTGAAATGATGCCATTTATCCACCAGAAACTTATCATGTCCCACAATAGTATGCTGTTTTTCTATTTTTCTTTTTTGGGAGGGTGTTAATCTAGCTAGGAATCAAACAACGTTAGTCCTAATTCATGTGCAAAAATGTATTAAACAAATATCGATTTTGAAATTGAAGAAAAACATGGCAATACTTTTGAATTAAAGTTGTATGCTTCAAGCTTCAGAGTTACACAAAGTTGAGCTACCCAGCTAGCATATTCGACAAAGATCAGCTTAGAAATTATAAAGGGTGTTAATAAATGAAACAAAAAAAATCTCATCCCCAAAATACTCCTCATTATCTCACTGCCTCTTATAACTCTATTTCTTTCTCCTTTCATGTTATCTCTAAAAACATATTGTTGATCCAGGCTTTGTACGGTGGCAAATTGAACCAATTTGGCTGATGTTAATTCAGAAATGGATAATAATGAATCTAATAATACCAGCCAGACCAATGTTCTTACTCAAATTTTGAATATACAATTACCATAAGAGAGGTAATTTTTTAGTCCAGAGGTGCGCAAGAAGTTTAGATCTGTAGATACACGATAGCACAACATGCAACCCATCTACACACAGCAAGCCACCATGCACAGATGCACACACATGGGCACAACAAATACACTATACACATATACATTCACTATGCATACATGTGCACAATGTGACTGCAACATATTGCACAACATGAAGGACAATGCACAACATACACATTCATGCGCACAAGATGAAAGTGTTGACCTAGGCTTGTGCGCAAGATAGAGTGTTGGCCTAGGCTTGTGCATAGGGCATAGACCATGTGCATGCACACAAGCCATAAACATAGGCACAACCAATTAATAAGCAAAGTGCAAACACTTTTACCTTGGTTGATATTGTCATTGCTGATCAAAATTTTCATGAGTGTTGATCTAATTGTCAGATCTAATTTCAATGAATGTTTATTGAAATTGGAACAAAGAAGAAGAGCAGCAGGGAGGGGTCACAGGTAGAGGGACAGAGAGAAATGAAATGCTGAAAGATAGTGTGGAGGGTAAAATGGGAATGGAAGACTCCTGTCCTGTTTCATACATCAAAGTTGTTGTTTCAAATAATAGATATGATTATGAAACCTATTGGCTATTGGTATTGCCACCAAATCCAATAAGATTGACATTTTCTTCTTATTTTCAAAAGTCCATGAAAATTCAAATCCATAGCACAAGAATAATTATAAATTTTATTTATCCAATCCAAACTACAGTAATCATTATTCAAGCAATGGCTTAAATAAAGGCAAGCATTTACAAACATGATACAGATCATGACCCCTCCCATCTTTTCAATTTTTATTTACTCACAAGGTTACACAGAAATGAGAATGGTGGAAACTGAAAAATGGCTATTTTCAAAAAATAGGAAGCCGAAATGGCAGGAAACAACAAAAAAAAAATTAATACAATATAATTAATTCATATCTAAATTTTTAAAATAGAATTGCGTTTAGTTTGTATTTAAAAGAGAAAGAGATCAGAGGCCTATGTTTTTCCATCTCTTTTCTCCTTCTTCCTCACAATTATTTTGTTTCCCTGATCCCCCAAGTCTTGCAGGACACGAGCAGACCTCCAAAGCAACACCCTTACCCCTTCCCTTCTCTTCCTTCTCTTCCACCCTCATGCTACCTTCCTCCACTCCCTTCCTTACCACAACTCAGATCTGGAGCAATGGTAGTGAGCAACGAAGCAATTCGGCAACAGCAGCAAAGTTGGCAGGTCCTCAACTCCATCACCATTCCATCAATCTTCTTCCTCCTCCAGCGCTTGAAGCTCCCAAACCAGAAAATGACACACAACAGCAACCACAACCAGCGATGCACCATCATAAGCCCCCTCTTCTATTGATTTTTTGGGGCAAAATTTTCATTTTTAGGCAAGCAAAAGGGAGGGAACGCCATATCCAATTTCCTCCAATGTGTCCGTTTCCAGAACAGCTTGGAAATGCAGAATGAAACTCCACCATTTTTTTCATGCAACATAATTAACTCATGCATGTATTTTGTTTTCATGCATATGAACACCTTGATCGAGCTGAATTTTGAACAATTATGTCAAAGTTGGAACTGGATTGAAAACCAGATAGAGCTTGTTTTATTTTCGTAATATTAAGTAGTTAGATCAGGAGGGCCATGGATAGATTGGTCTAATAACTATTACATTTAATTCCATTCTGTAATTAAGTAAGGGTAATTGATATTTTTCTGGGGTACATGTGCATAGTGGCCGATCATGATAAAATATTTTGAAACCTAATTCATATTAGACTCGGGTTTGGTGACGTTGATTCCTAATTCCCTCCTCCAAACCTAAAGGAAACAGGAGATGTAGTTTTAAAATCCTGTTGATATTACACTTAAGTTTTGGTGGCATTGGATCCCAATTACCTCCCCTGAGCCAAATCAGAGAACAAATTTTAAAACTTATTGGGTTAATATTTTGGACCCACTCCTGGTCTCCCTCGGTTGTACCCTAAAGCATCCCTATTTATCCTCTCTTTTCTCAATATTTCATCCAACTCTCTCTCTCTCTTTTCTCTTTGGGACCTGACAACGTCAGCTGCTTCTGGTCGTCTTCGACCGTTTGTTGTCCCTTGTATCTTTCTTGCTACCTCTCCCCCAAGCTTGACTCCACTGATCACCCAAAATCTGAGGCCATTAGCTTTTCGTCACATCTGTTGGCCGCAACCTGTTCTTTTTCCCCAAGCTACAAACTATAAATAATTGTAACGGGGCTCCAGTGTATATTGAACTTTTGGACGATATAAAACACCTGGGCTAAGCCCATGTTTCTCCAATTCATTGAAGTATCGAAGAGTACTTCCACTCAGTGAGGACAAGTATGTTTCATCCACCCATTTTGCGACATCGAATACGATATTGATGGGATTCATTTCAGAACATGCTTTCAATTACAACTAAGAAAGAAATATCGAGCCTCAAATAAATAAATAAAAATCTGTAAACACGAATATCATGATATCGATAAACATGACCTAGCGACCATTCATTTCAACCGGCAAGCGAATCGGTAAACTTCCAACAAAATTATTCCGTCGCCCAAACTAATACGGGTAAACAAAGATGGAATCGCCATCAAACGAAGTGGAGAGAATAATAGTGAGAGTTTTACGATATGCATTTGATCAACAATCCAATCCTCCATTGTAGAGTCGACGGCGTTGAATAGACTTGGCCATCTCAATTTAGCAGCCTGTATATTTCAGCGACTTTCAGAACTCGGTAAAAAGTAGTATCATTGACTACAATAAAAATTAAGAGAGAGATTGTTCGATGATGATACCTTGACAGCAGAGATAGAGCTCTCTCCACAACTATCGCAGAGAACTCCATCAAAGTCCAAGGCATACAAATCCCCCATATCCTTTTTTGCCTCCGCTTATCCTCTCCCTATCCACTCTTTGTGCTGCTGATAATTTTCGCTTTATTAGGCGTTTGATATGCGGGTGTTCATCAGAAAACGTATATTTTTATGTTTATTTAAAGGGAAACATATGTTTTCTTAATACCAAATTCATCCCGTCGATCATTTATACCCTCTCACCCTAGGAACTCACAACAAACAATTATTCTCTCACTCTCACTTTCACACATTCTCTATGAGTAATTTTGGACAACTTTAAGATAATATTTTAGATTTTTGGTAATTTTTGTCAATTTAGGAGGGTTTCAGTAAATTATATGACAGGAAAAAAACAACACAAAGTATCGGTGAAGGAAGAGAGAAGAGAGGGAAAGAAAACGACACACAATACCGTTGGCGATAGGAGAAAGAGGAAATCAACACAAAATGATATTGGGAAGACAAAATGGTAGGAAATGACGGTGAGGAGGGAAAAGGAACGTTACTAAGTGCTGGTAAGGGAGGAAAAGATCAATAGAAAATGTCATTGGGAGGGGATTGGGATCCGTAGAAGAAGTCATTGGGGATGGGATTGGTAGAAAATGCCGCTAGAAGGGAGTTGATCGGCGTCATTCGGATCAAATTTTATATGTTTAGATTCATTTATATATTTATAGACATATTTATATTTAAATTGTATCTGTGATTATAATAGATTACATCTTTTTTATTGCTAATTATATCTCTATTTATCTCTGTGTGTGCTAGGGATGTAAGCAGGACGGGCACTTCCATACCCGTACCCGATACCCAATAAGTATGTTATACCCAAATCTGTATCCGTACCCGAACTGATATCCGTTAATATATTCATATCCGTATTCATAGGATATCCGTTACCCAACGAATAATTCGTTACCCGTTTAAATTACCCAATGGATAAATCATTTACCCGACAGATAAATCTGTTACCCGTTTAGATTTTTACTTAACCTATCATATACAAAATCTACAATTTCAATCAAACAACATGTTGTTTTAAGAGAAACTTTTTTAACCTGTTCCAACAAGTTCAAATTTTCAACCTACTCCAACAAATCCATATTATCAATATCACCATATACCAAACTATCAAACAATGAAACAATTAACAATAATACAAGTCTGATTCAAAAACACCATAGCCAATAATATTTATTTGTACAAATATAATACTTCCACAAATAAAATTGAAATCAATAACTACTAAACACATAATAATATAGCTTTGATTAGCTAAAAATAGCATCAAGAAGAAGAAGTTCGTGTTGAGCTCCAAAATTTTCATATCACCAGTTTGTCTTTCTATCTTCAACCTCCATATCTTATGGCTTATGCATCCATCTAACAAATAAAGAAAAAACATAAGTAGTTTAAATAATTAAGTATAATCAAATATTTTAATCACTAATAATATTTATAACAAGTTTTACCTCATACTCACTAATATCTTGGTCAGATTTCTCATTTTGCAAGGTAAACCTACGATAAGTTGAGTTTGCAGGTCAATCATTATCTAACAAAAACAAAAAAAATTAGAACATTAGAATTAAATAAATATAACAATAGATATATTGTAATTATTTAAACATCAAATGTATAAAAGTAAATATTACCTTCATTCCTTATAGTAGCCCGAAGTCAATCTCTACAACACATTAATGCTTCTAGAGTCTTTGGGTGTAATCGGTTGCGATGAGGACTTATAAATCTCCCACTTATGCTAAAAGCCGACTCAGAAGCAACTGTAGAAATAGGGATGACAAGTATGTGTCTGGTCGTTCATTGCAAAATCAGATACTTAGTATTTGTCTTTTACCATGATAACACATCAAAGTCGTCCATCTATGGCATCATATGCTCCTCCAAATAACAATCTAACTCGGTCTTCTGTGGCACACTAGTCATGTCTTGGTTCGTCAACCACTAATTATAATGAAGCTTAAGGGAGACTCTAGAACCTAAAGTCACACTACTAACACTTAAATCACAACTTTGACTACTAACACTAGAATCACGCAATATTGATGAACTTCTTTCCCTACGCTTATACTTATTTTCATACTCATGAAATAATTCATAGCATATTTTACAAACATTATCTACCTCTTCACCATAGGTGCTCCCATAAATGATAGAATAATAACAATCTACCAACCTCAATTTATACTTTGGATCCAAAATAGTTGCCACAACCATCATTTCATGAATCACACTCCAATATTTTTCAATTTTTTCTATCATTTTTGTTGCCATACCACTAATAATTTCATCTTGATCAAGTAACCATTCAATCAAGGACATTCTAACTTCACAAACCTTGGGAAAGTATAAATTGGTAGTAGGATATCTACTCCTAGAAAACATCAAAGTGACATCATAAAAAAATGACAATCTCTCACAAATAGATCGAGCCAAATCTCATTCATCACTTGTAGGAGAACAATTAAAATTAGATTCCAACCATGCCAAGTGAGCAAACACATCTCCATACATTAGAGAAACATTAATCATAAAAAATGTAGAATTCCATCTTATCCTACAATCATGTGTTAAGACTCTACTCTATAGAATTTCTATTGACGACAAACCTCCATACACTTTTCCAACCTTTTTGGTGTGGCTTTCCAATACATCACACTCTCACGTATGTTCTCAATAACTTTTTGAATGATCTCCATACTATAGCTAAGAATAATATTAAGCATATGAACAGCACAACGCAAATGAAATATCTCCCACACAATAAAAAACACTTTGACTCAAATATATTTTTCAAATCTCCGATCAAAGCATCATTAGTAGTACAATTATCGATGGTCAATCTAGTAAGTTTTGAATCAATATTCCATTCCATCAAACAATTGACCAAAACATCACACAAAACCTCAGATGTATGTGGACTTGGAACATAGACAAGCCTTCAACAAAATACAATGATACAACAAATAAACCAAAGAACAATATATAATTACATAATATTAATATTTTAGAACTATAGATGAATATGAATTTAGTATACCTAATTATTTGACTTTGCAAGGTCCAATGATTATCAATCTAGTGAGCCGTGATAGCCATGAAACCCTTTTTTTTATTATGAGATGTTCACATATCTATTGTGATTGAAACTTGACTCTTGTTACTACTCAATAATGACATTATTTTGTCTTTTTCATATTCAAACAACTTGAAAATATCGCTTCACAGAGTGTTCATTGAAATCATTTTAAATGATGGTTGAAGAGTGTTGAATATCTTCTAAAGCCTTTATGTTCCACTATACAAAGTGGATACTCATACATAACTACCATATTATATAGCTCACGCCTTGCAACTTCTTGATTAAATTCCACAATCATAAGCTTTCCTTTTCCTTCCCCCTTCTGATCAAAACTCAACTTAGTTTGTCATACCCCTTGTATAGGCCTTAAACGTACACATTTCTTCATGTGATCATGCAAATGAGAAGTACCATTTTTTGGATCACCACTCAAACTCTTATTACAACCTTTTACAAATTGCTTTTTTCAAACCATTAATTTCTGCCGCGTTAAAGTGATCCCAAACAACTGAAGTGTTCTTTCTTTTTTTCACTAAAGAAAATGGATTCACTTCTTTGACCTCCTCATTGGTTGATGGTTCGCTAGGTGTAAGATTACTAGTTGTGCTGGAAGAATATGATGGTAGACTTTGTGAATTATTATTAGGTTGGCTACTTGATGCCATCAAACTAATTAATAATCCCAAACGTTGCACAACAAGAATATAATATTTATTTACTCTTACTTATTTATATTTACTTACTCTTAGTTAGTTATTGTAAAATGTATTATAATAAAGAACCTAATTACCTAGATCTCAAATGGAAAAAGTTTTAAACAAAGCCATAATAAGCTAATGAAGCAATTATTTTGTGCAATTCGTCTATGTACCACTTGTAGATTGAATTCCACTTGCATAGGATGTAACACCCCCAAAATTTACTATTAAAAAATTTTATTTTATTAAAAGATTGGCGGAAGCAAAACAACAAACTGTGAATTTCGGGGATATTACTGCCACACTTAGTATCAGACCGATTCACTCATATCGTTCTAGTACCAATTGCTAAGGCTGAAAAAAAATGAAATACAATTTATAAGAAATTCAACATACTTAAATCAGAGTACCATAATAACTTTTTATGAGGATAGAATCCACCAAGGATGGATACAAATACAAGTTACATTTAAATCGAGGCTAAAAGGGTAAAGAGATGAAACCCTACAAATCCGGATAATTCCTTACACTCTTTCCCATTGCCCACTTGAATAGCACCTGAAAAAGAACCTGTAAGGGACACTGTCTATTGAATAAGTAGGGGTCCCACGAATGGAACCCTTCAGTACTATAGTACTGAGTAACCCTTTAATACCACATTTAAAAACAGGCCCGCAATGTGACACATAATGCAAGCTATATACATATGTAATGAGAGGTGCATACATAACGTTCACATACATAACAAGTTTGTCACATATCAACAAGTTACAAAGTACGATCGATACTTTTGGGCCTTAAGCCGTTAGTCCATCATTATTCAATTATCTCTCTGGTTATATCCAAGTGGATGCGGGAACCCCATTGTTATAGCCGGTGGACCGAAATATATATAGGGCAGAACGCTCCTGACTACTATTATTGCCGGTGGATCGGTCTCCAGGATAGAACACTCCTGGCCACTATTATTGGTCGGTGGACCGGTCTAGCCCCAACTCACAAGGTGTTCCACTATAAGTGATTAATATCTTTCCTTAATTTATTCACATCCAATGCTTATGTTATTGAGCTTGGGACCCCCACTATTTTAGCCGGTGAACCGTAATACATATAATCATCATCCAGGGCAGAACGCTCCTGGTCCACTATTATATCCAGTGGACCGGTACTCAATATCATCTACTAGGACAACACACTCCTAGGCCACTATTATAACCGGTGGATCGGTACTCAATATCATAAGTCAACTGGGCCCGGCTCATTAATCTTTCACTTTCGTGATTAGTGTTTTTCCTTTCTTTAGTCAGTACACCAATTCTATTTATTTGCCTCGGACAGGAGATCAAGAACCCGGGACACAAAGGTAAACCGGTCGTACTAGTGCATACAAACTACTCAGTACCCTTCAACCATCAACCCAGGTATGCAAAGGTACCCTAGTCGTACTGGTACATAAAGCTACTTAGTACCCTACCGACAAGGACACCTAATCCATAAGTATGCATACCCCCTAAATAGGTCTGTAGAGCCACCATTTCCGATCTCAAGGTCTTTCACTTTAAGTATTATTGTCTTAATTAAAGTGATCACGAAAAGCACAATAATCAGATACTTATTCACTTTCAATCGTCCTGATATCATTAGTCATTTCTTATTCAGAAGGTCATCCAAAATAACATAGAGGAAATCCATAAGCCATCATAATCTCATCTAATTCCGAATTAGGATTCGTTCTCGTAATACTTACTAATTATCAAATAATCTTACCTTGCTAATCAGTATTACTTGAGTCGTATTATGAAATTCCACAATCACAACGACATTAGGTACAAGTTACTCATTTACCCTTTACTTATATAATTACTAAGTCATCATTTCCTTACTTGACAAATTATCCTATTACCCTTCAGGTTGCATAATTACCAAATTACCCTTTACCCGGTTTAGGTTACCAAGTTATCTCCTACGCTTTTTAGATCACCATTCACCCCTCACAATTGTTATACTTATCATATTTTCCATTTGGTTGGTTAGATTACCGAATTGCCCTTCTCCTTTGTTATATTTACTAAATTGTCCTTAAGTTGGATAAATTATTAAATTATCCTTCTTCATTATCATGATTACCAATTTTCCCTTTTAGTGGTCAAATAATTACCAATTTACCCTTTAATCGGTTAAATTACCAAATTGCCCTTCTTCATTATCATAATTACCGAATTGCCCCTTTAGTTTGATAAATTACCAAATCACCCTTATCTATTATCAAATTTACCAAATTACTCTCTTGTTGGTTAAATTACCAAATCACCCTTCTCCATTATCATAATTACCGATTTAACCTTTTCCATATTTATAATTATTAATTTACCATTCTCCATAATTATAATTTCCAATTTCTACTTCTCCATAATTATAATTACCATATTACCCTTTTGCTTGCAAATTACCATAATACCCTTTTACATCCAAAATTACTATTTTACCCCTTACTTCCAAAATTACTATTCTTACTATTCTTTTCCAAAATTACCATTTTACCTCTTACTTCCAAAATTACAACTTTCCCCTTTCTCCTAAAATTACCATAATACCCCTTTACTTATAAAATTACCATTTTTCCATTTAATCATAAAATTACCATATTGCCATTTTGCCTCCAAAATTACCATAATACCCATTTTTCTTACAACTTACAATTTTATCCTTTTACTTCTAAAATTATCATTTCACCTTCTTTTAAATTTGCTAAAATACCATTTTACTTACAAAATTACCATTTTATCATTTTCTTTCGAAATTATCAAAATACCCTTTTACTTACAAAATTACTATTTTGCCCTTTTCTTCCTAAATTACCAAAATGGCATTTTACTTACAAAAATTACCGTTTTATCATTTTACTCCAAAATTTCCAAAATACCCTTTCACTTATAAAATTACCATTTTACCCCTTTGTTACACCACTTTTACAAATTTACCACCACTACATAAAATACTAATATTAGTACTTCATTCTTATCATCTAACTCCACCAACTTGTCATTATTAAACATAATACTCATTAGCAACTACATATATTAGATCACATACTTACATAGGCATATTACTAAAATACCCTTAGGCTCACAATAATATTATTCATGCATTAATGACATAATACATCATAGACAAGTATTTAACATTTCCATCAATAATCAAACTCCTTCCTTAAATATCATCTCTACACATGGCATAAAAGCTATCATACTTTTCTTTTTATCAATCAATATAAGCAACCACATAGATCATACTAGGCAACACATAACATGCATAAAATCATACTAAAATCCCTAATGTGCTAGCATACATTTTTCCCGTAAAAATCGAATCTTACCAGTACCCCGGTTAAAGATTCAAGCTTTAAATAGCAAAATCAACACCTAAAAATAATGTCAATAATTTTTGTATTAGAAGTAGGAAATTAAAAGGATAAAAATTTATAAAAACTTAATTAACAATACACTTTACTTAACCATTAATATACCTCAAAAATTAAACAAGAAAAATCCCAAAATAATGTGGAACTCGCGTTGCATGAGCAGAGTGAGTCACATGCAAGTTGCAAGGGGAGAAGAGGGTCAAGGGTGGTGAGGTAGAAGGGAGGGGGAGATGGTTCGGGTTGGGGTCTTTAAGCTAGGAAAGAAGGTAGATGGGGGAGGATTGGAGGCAAGGGAAGGGTGCAGGAGTGAAGAGGGGGTGTAGGTAGAGGCTAGGGATGAATTGTTGGCGGACAAGGGCGGTGGAGGCGGCGAAGGGGGCTGTCAATGTGGGTGTGGCTGAGAAGGAAGGAAAAGGGAGAAGGAAAATGAAGGGGTGAGGGGGCTTGTTTCGGCCAAAGGAGGGTGTGGGGCTGGTAGAGAAGGTTGTAGGGAGTGGTTTGGTGGCTTGGGTGATGGAATAGGCGGCGGGACAGCGACGGAAGGAGGCGGTGCAGGGTGGCTGCCAAGAAGGGAGGGAAAAGAAGAGGGGAGGAAGAAGGGGACTGCATGGTGGCTTGAGGGGGTGGTGTGATGGTGCAGGGCAGTATTAGGTGGTGGCAGAAGGCGGCGCAGGGGGTCAGTGCGGAGGTGTAAGTGGCGGAGGGTGGCAGTGGTGCAAAAACCGAGGAAAATGGGAAGGGGGAGAAAATAAGAGAAAAGAATCAGGGAAAGGAAAGTAAGGCTCAAAAAATGGGGTAAGAAATGCTGGTGAGGAGAAGAAAAAGAAGAGGAAGAGCTAGGCCAAGTAGGTGGCCGGTCGAGGCTGCAGTAGGGTGGCAGGGGTGGTCGGGTGGCAGGGAGAGGGAAGGGGAGAAGAGGGAAAGGAACAAGGCATGCGGGCTAGGGATGCAGGGGTTAGTTTGGTTTGAAATATGAAAGAAAATGACGGGGGAGAGAGAGGGAGTAGCAGGGAGGTAGGTGGTGGTCGGGCATGGCAATTACAGGTGTGGTCGGCGTGCTCGAGCATGGCAGAGGGTGGTGGTCGGGCGTGGAAGAAGAAAGAAAGCAAGGAGCGGGGGGTGTGAGTGGGCGGACCGGCGCAAGAAAGAAAGGATAGGGCCGGTCCGGTCTGGGAAAAAGGAAAAGAGAGATGGGCTGGGTTTGGGTTGTGTGTAGGAGGAGGGGAGGGAAGGGAATGGGCCGGAGGCCCAGGCGTAGGGGGAGGGGGAGGAGGAAGCAGGCCGGGTGTGGGCGGCCCAAATGAGGAGAAAAAAAGGAAAAAGAAAGAAAGGAGGAAAAAGGAGAAGGGAAGAAAAAAAGAAAAATGGGAAAATGGGAAAATGGGAGAACTTAAAATAATTTAATTTATAAAATAATAGGATTTAATATTTTTAATAATAAATTTATTTAATAATTTAATTTTATATAATTAAATATATAGGCTTAAAAAGGATAATTTTAGTAAAATATTGGTTTGGTAAAAATTATTTAAATAAAAAGAGTATGATAAAATAAAAAAATATTTATTTTAATTTATCAAATATTCCTATCCAAATTTATATACTCAAAAATCCATAAAATAATTAAACAAAATAATTTTAAAAGCTAATTTATTTTAAATAAAAGCTATTTATTAAATTATAGGCTTTCTAAATTTTTGAGGGATTACATAGGAAGTTGAATCATAGACTAGAAACCTACTTATAACAAGCAGCACACGTATAAAATTTGCTCTATTGTAATCAAGCCCACTTATAACTAAATAATATGTGGCCTAACAATCATTATCTAACAAAACATTAACTAATAGATATCTAACTCTACCAAATAATATCTAAATCTCAAACCAATAAAAGATAAAATGGTGCAATAACTTTGTCTGCACCACAGGATCATGGTCTTGAATCAGAGAACAATCTTACCATTATGTAAGATCGAGGGCTACACCCACACGGGCCTCTAAAAAACACAAGGTGGATGATGTGACACCATGAGGACACTAACATCCATGTAAAGAAAGATATTATTAAAGAATATTAAAGCCCTATACAAAACAAGGTGGAGCTACACTAATACTCAAGGAAATAAACGAAAATAAACTTCTTCCATACAAATGCTAACCCTGATATCATAAAACCGACACTTGCATGAAAATACTAGAGGCAAAATTACCGGTCCCATCATTACATATATGGTTTTCTATCCTCCATTAATAGTTGTTGCTTCATCCTAATAATAAATTTCCCATTAATAGAGCCAAGCCGTCTCAAGGATATAGATTACATAAAGCCTAAGAATCCCAGAAGTTACAAACTTGGCCTAGGGCGAACACCGGTGAAAGTGAGCCCCCCTTATAAATATTTCCCAGTAGGATAATCATTTTCCTTTCTTGGTGATGGGACATTGGATGGTTATTTTTGTAATTGAGATGTAAAGTGTATTTTTCAAGCTAAAAACACAATCATATATGTCATGTATGTAGAGAAACCATAAAAGCTCTTACCATTTGTAACCAAAAGAATATTTTGCGACCAAATTAAGAAGATCATGGTACATATTAGCAAGGTTTTGATGCCTAGAAGCCAGCGTTTAGATTATTCGTTATAGCAATTAGCAACAGCTATAGTGCAACTAAATTACACCACAACTCAACAGAAGTGAAGTATCAGACTTTAGTAAATTGCATGTAACCACCTTAACCAATAGAAGATCACATTTGTTCATAATTTTCAAAAGAAAATTCACGTTAAGCTTGATCTCTCACAAATTGTAATCAAAGTTACTTATGCCAATACCTATTAAGCATGATCTCTCTAATCATGCTGCTCTATTTTCTCATTGTTAGGCTAGCCCACTTATAACACGTATAGGGCATACCACTTACCAAATGTAGGGTAGAGTGGGCAGACCGGTAGAGGACGAACCAATTTTAGCTGCACCATTGCAACTACTAGCTGTAAGGCTGCAACAGACAGAGAAACAAGTTACACACACAACACTAGTACACTACAACAGACAGAGAAACAAAGAAGGGCGAGGAGAGGACTAACTGTTAGTCGACGTTGGGAGGCTGTGATTGAGTTCGAGGCTTTGAGCTATAACTGTTGGAGTCGGCGATGCTGGGAGCAGGACCAGTCGATGGAGACTAAACGAGCAACGATGGGGTAGATCTACAATAGAGGAAGAAAAAAGAAGAAATGATGGGGACTCCAAGCAACTCAGGTGAGGATGGGCGATAGGGCGACGGTGGTGCCTAGGTCGGAGGTGGCAGGTCGAGCCTCGAGCGAAGTGGGATGGGAGTCTGGGAGGAGGTTGAGGCGTTGAGCAGTTGAGGTTGACAGGTAGTCTGGCAGTTGAGGAAGGTGACCGTCGAGGTCGAGGACTCGAGGCTGAGGGGAGGGCACTTAAGAGTCAGGGCAGGGGCAAGGCTGCGAGGGGAAGGGGATAGTGACAGAGTCGAAATTCATTCGACTGATATTGAATCTGATTTGAAGGAGTGAATGGGCTCATTGGGCTAGGTAGGTAAGGGTTAGTAGATTATTAGATAGAAAATTTAAATTATATAAATCTTTTTCAAATATTAAAATATATTATTAAAAATAATTTATTCTAATTATCTAATTTAGATATAATAGAGTATTAGGATTTTAACTTAATTATTATTATAACCTTAATGAATATATTAATTATATTATATATATGAAGGATAAAAAGGTAATTTTATATCGGATTTTTATCCGACGTGTACTGATATGGATATGGATGCGGGTACGGATATGGAGACCCTTTATTCATATCTGTACCTAAATCAGATGGATTTTTTTCCTTCTTCTTCATATTCATACCCGTATCCGTTTATCCATATCCGTTTATATATCCGTCGGGTATTAGATAAAATCCAACCCATTTACATTCCTAGTGTATGTCAGTGGACGGAGAAGAAGATAAGCCGAAAATGTCATGGGGGTTGAGATTAGTAGAAAATGTCGTTGGGAGGGTGGGGGATAAGTAGAAAATAAAGGTGGGTGATGGGCTTATAATTTGTTTAGATATGTTTATATTTTTATAAAATCTATTAGATCTTTTTATATTTTAATCATATATGTTTATAATAGATTAGATCTATTTATATTTTTATTAACTTTTTTTTATAATAGAGTAAATCTATTTATAATTTCATTAGATTTATTTGGTTTGCTAATTTTTACGAAAAATCCTAGGTAAATTTTTCCTAGGGGGCCATGGTTTCATGAGTTTGTCCCGAAGGTAAAGGCTTGGACACAAATTGTCATATAAGATGCTAAGCCTTCAAAAAAGAGCATTAGTGGATGGATAAGGGATTCGATAAGAACGAACATTGATAGGGTAGAGCTTTGTTAAATACCATTGGTGGGATGGGTTAGGGTTTCAGAAGATACCAATAGTAAGCGGATAATTAAGTATACTTAGTTGTTATATTATACTAAACTACTACTTGTAATTAATAAAATTATTATTAATGTATTTTGACTTTATAAATATTTAGTTTTTATTTAATTAATAAAATCTTTGAAATTTTTTTAAGATACTTATAAAATAAAATGAACACTATTGTAAAATTTTATATAAAATATAATAGATCAATAACTTGTGTGTGTGTGTATCTTTGACTATCATAATATGTGTTGATATTATAATATCTAACAAGTACATTAATCTAACCTATGTTTTACTTTTTGTTTCTATCATGACTATTTACCTATCATTCATATACTTAACTTTAATTATCGTTGTTTTGTTATTGAAATTCAAATCGGTTGCAAACAAGACATAGTGTGTGTGTGTGTGTGTGTGTGTGTGTGTGTTTGAGTGTGTATGGGTTGATATTATAATATCTAAAAAGTACATTACTTTGACTTATATGTTTACTTTTTGTTTCTTTCATAACTATTTACATATCATTCATGTACTTAACTTTAATTGATAGTTTTGTTATTGAAATTTATATCGGTTGTAAATAAGGCATAGTACTAGATATGACAAATGACCGTCCTATTACCACTTCTTCACAATGTAATAGAAATACTATTAAACAGCTTGTTTTGATGTCATGTATGAGAAATCTTGGACAAAATCTTGTTAGAGGAATACAATGAGGTATAAAAGTTGGCCAACAAGAACCGAAAAAAGCTGCAGAACAACAATAATATATGAAGAAACTCTCGAACAACCAAGAACTAGTCATCAGACTTCTACCATTCTAACATTTGCAGACTATGCAGGTCATATATTATTTATGGTCGATGTAGGTAGTTTGGGGTATAGAGGTTTTTCATTATCTACGAAATATGTAGATTTTACATGGGAGTATCATCATTCTCAAACCACACAGTTGTTGTGGATGGTTCTAGATCATTATTGGATTTGTCAGAATTATTAACCCACATGACTGATCAACCTTCCTCATCAACTACATCATGATGATGATGATGATGATACGGATGATGGTTTTGCTAGTGAAGATGAACGGGGTATATAAGTGAAGGATGAATGGTACTTACTTGGGTCATGTCTTAGAGGTCCAATGATCCCTAATTCGGTGGTCATGTCGCATTAGAGTTATGATTCTGGAAGGTAAGTTTATCATACTTATTAGTTCTTATTGCATGTGTAAACTATCATGTATTCATTACTTTTGTTTCTTTTTTTATTTAGGGTCGTGGTTGTCTGAAAATTCACACTACATAAGAGGTGTTGAAAACTTTTCTTAAAAGTGTTAATCAACAGATGATCGCTCTCATATGTGAAACTAGATTGTCACACCTTCCAACCTACACATTTAAGCACGATAACTTACAGCTTATATCATCCTTCATAGAGAGATGACACCACGTGACCCAAAAATGCAATCTTTTGAAGCCAAAACTCGTACTTAGAAAGTTTGACATACAAGTTGTGATCTTTAAAGAGTTAAAAAATTGTACAAAGATGATGCTCATGCTCATCTCCGCTCTAAGAGTATACCAATATATCATATATAAAAACCACCACAAACTGAATGAGGAATGGAAAAAGAGTCATCATTATCAAGTCTATAAATACGACAGACACATTGTTAAGCACAAAAGGAATCACTGTGAACTAATAATGCTCGTACTATTTCCTAAAGGGCATCTTCATGCCTCGACGATGCATAGCTGATGATATACTAACCTCAAGTCAATCTTTGAGATGATCAAAGCACCCCCAAAGTTGGTCAAACATTTCTTCAATCCTTGTGATGTGTGTAGGAATATGGAATTATGGTTTAGGTGGTATAATGGTTCGATAAGGGTTATGATGGTTTGAAGATGATGAAGAGATGGTGATGATTTGACACAGAAGAACTAATGATGATGATGCTTAAATCATGAAGGTTTTGGAATAGCTTGGTTTGTGGGCTAGGGTTAGGTTTTGCGATTAGGGTTTAGTAGTGATATGAATATTATGATGAGGAAAAATTGGGATAACCGTGATTTGATGACTAGATTTCAAAGTTAAGATGTTGAGAATGAACATATGATAATAATAATATTATTATTATATAAGGTTTTGAAATAGGTAAAATCAAATAAGAAAAATTGGTTGAAGATGATGTTGATGATGTTGAAGTGCCGATTAGGGTTTAGATGGCGTGAGTTTTGTGGAGGGTTTGAAGGATAGTTCTTAATCTATAATTCACACAGATAAAGAGATTAAGGATTTAAATAATAATCACTCACACAAAATTGATTAAAATTGAGAAGAACTCACACAAAATTGAAATAAGCAAAAACTTGCATCTTTCATTCAATTTTTGTCTTTCTATGATCGTGTACCTATATGGATTTTATAGCCATTGCACCTCCCCAATATTAAAAGATAATCTTAATAAAAATATGATATAAATCAAATCCCCAAAAAAATATATTTTTCCCCACTCCAAACACATATCATAAGATAAAATAAGAAAAACCCTAAAAGATAGAATTAAGCTACTTTGCTAACTGATTCAACTCCCTTATCCTTTAGCTAATATTAACGTTATAATACTAATATTATACATCCAAAATGTATAACATAGTCTTCTCATGAAATTTCCACATTTATTCCTTCCATGAAACATATTAATGCCCTCTACGTATGCCATGCACACGTCTCTATTTCTAGTGACTTATGTTGCAAGTTTCATCCATAATTAGCAATGTAATCATCCATTTGTCTTCTATTTTATAGGGGATCCTCTATAAATAGAGGAAAATAGATTCCATAATAATAAATTCTAAATCTTGATCATTTTATCCTATATCATTCTCCCCTTGTTGACTTGAATTTGCCCTCAAATTTACATCTCCATAATAAGGACTAATATCTCCAACATTGAACGTTCAAGACACCCCACCATATGAATCTGGAAAACCTAGTTCATAAGCACTTTCATCAAATTTTCTATGTACTTTAAAAGGACCATCCTCCCTTGGCATAAGCTTATCTTTCCTTAGATTAGGAAATCTCTCCTTCCTTAAGTGCAACCATGCCAAATCCCCCGGTTGAAATACATGTTGACTCATATGCTTGTTTGCTCTTGTCTTGTATACTTCATTTACCTTCTCAATGTTGTACTTGATTTATTGATGAAGTTTCTGAAATAACTCCACTCTCACTTGTGCATCATAATTCTTCACTCCCCCCTTCTTCAATGGTAACATATCAATCGGTATATATGGATTAATACCATATATTATCTCGAATGAACTAGAGTTTTTGTAGTTGAAGGACTCCGATTGTAAGAAAAATCCGCATGTGCTAACTTAACATCCCAATTTTTAGCACTCTTACTCATCAATTTCCTTTGCAAAGTACCCAAAGTTCTATTAGTAATCCTTGTTTGACCATCCGTTTGAGGATGACGTGACGTACTAAATAGAAGCTTAGTTCCTAGCATATGTTATAATGTCTTCTAGAAATAACTTAGGAACTTCATATCTCTATCGGAAACTATACTTCTTGGAATTTGATATGGTCTCATAATCTCCTTGAAATATAAATCTACAATATGAGTAGCATCATTGGTTTTGTGGCATGGAATAAAATGATTCATCTTAGAAAATCGATTCACCACAACCATAATATAATGTTTACCTCTTTATATCTTAGGCAATCCCAAAATAAAATCCACACTTACACCTTCCCATGGTTGAGTAGGCATGGGGTAAAGGTATGTATAATCCCTTGTAAAAGAAACTCTTGGTCCTTTGACATGTAGCACACCTAGCAACCATGGCTTGCACTCCCCTTTGCATTTTTAGCCAATAAAAATATTCTTGCAACAACTCCAAAGTTTTGTGAACTCCAAAGTGTCATGCAATACCTTCTTCATGTACCTCTTTGATTAGAAAATCTTTAATTGAGGTCTTTGTCACACAATTTATTTTTCTTGAATAATGATCCATCTTGAAGAACATAAGCTCCATGACTTGGTTCTTGCAATCTTCAAAAATCAAAGAAAAATAATCATCAATGACATATTAACTTTTCAACATCTTGAACCCCAAAAGCTTTGCATCCATCATTATAAGTATCATATTCCTCCTCGACAATGCATCTGCAATAACATTCTCCTTGCCATTTATATGTCTTGTAGAGAACATAAATGTTTGCAAAAAACTAATCCATTTGGCATGTCTTGGACTCACTTTCCTTTGACCATGTAGATACTTCAAACTATCATGATTCGAGTGGAGTATAAAAGTCTTGGGCCTCAAATTATAACTCCATGTTTTCAAACATCGAACAATAGCATAGAAATCCTTATCATAAGTTGAGTGATTGAGTATTGCACCATTCAAATTTTCACTAAATAATGCAATCGGCCTCTTCTCTTATGAAAGTACCCCTCCAATACCTACACCACCGGCATCATGGGTTACTTCAAATAATTTATCAAAGTAAGGTAAAGAAAATACCGGTGCATTTGAAAAGTTATGTCTTTAAGTCTTCAAAAGCTTTTGTTGCATGTTCATTCCACTAGAACTCTCCCTTCTTCATCAATTGTGTAATAGGTGCTGCGGTTGTGGAGAAATATTTGATAAACCGCCTACAAAATGAAACCAATCCATGGAAACTCCGAACCTTATGAACATTAGTAGGAATTGGCCATGTTTGAATATCTTTCACATTTGAAGGATAAACTCTAATAGAATCTCCACTCACAATATAGATAAGGAAAATTATACTCTTCATCATTAAATTACACTTCTCCTTTTTACCAGAGAGCTTCACCTCCTTATGTTTATCAAATAATCTCTTCAAATGCTACATGTGTTCAAACTCACTCTTACTATATATCAAAATATCATCAAGGTAAGCAACAACAAAGACTCCAAGAAAAGGAATAAGTACTTCGGTCATCAACCTCATGAATGAACATGATGCATTACATAGCCCAACTAGCATCACCAACCACTCATATAACCCATCATTAATCTTGAAAGCCATCTTCCATTCATCCCCTTCCTTTATCCTCATTTGATGGTATCCACTCCTAAGGTTAAGCTTTAAAAACACCCTTACTTCATGCAACTCATCTAACATATCATCCAATCTTGGTAGTGGAAATCTGTATCTAATTGTGATATTGTTGACTACTATATAATTAATGCACATCCTTCACATAATTACCTTTTTAGGTACCAATAAAGCTGGTACACTACACAGAATCATTCTCTCTCATATATAACCTCGACCAAACAACTCTTATCACTTGTCTCTACAACTCTTTAGACTCCTTTAGGTTGCATCTATAAGCTGGCTTGTTTGGCAATGGAGCTCCTGGCATAAGATCAATAGCATACTTAATACTTCTCAAAGGAGGTAATCTAGGTGGAAAATCATATAGAAAAACATTTGCATACTCTCTCAACACTTGTTGCAATTTTGTATCTATGTTAGCATGCCCCCTTGTTGAACTTATTTCACCACTACGGCATAGAATACTTTCTCACTCTTGATAGCTTCAATCATCTCTAACTCCTTAAAGATCAACAATTCCATGCTACACTTCTTTCTTCCTCCATTACCTTTGACATCTTCCTTTTTTCTTCCTCTCATTCGCCTTCAACTCTATTTTTTTTCTTCTCTTTTTGCTTCCTACCCTCGGCCTCTTTCCGCCTTTCACTCCTTAGAGCCGAACTCTCCCCATCTATATTAGGCTTGAGTCTAAACTTCTTTTTGCTTTTGCATACCACATATTCATTAAGGACGCCATCATGTGTAACCTACCTATCAAATTTCCAAGGTCTCCCTAACAAAATATAACAAACATCCATAGGTATAATATCACATGAAACATCATCAAAATAATTTTTAATTTTCAAAGAGATAAGAGCTTGTTTGGTTACCCTTACACCTTTTCCCTTGTTGAGTCATTGAAGTGAATATGGTTGTGGATGATCCATGGTCTTCAATCCGAGCTTACTCACCATTCTTTCACTAGAAACATTGGTATAAGAGCCACTATCGATGATGACTTCATACACTTTTTCTTTAACTCTACACTCATCTTTAAAGATCTTCTCCCTTTGAGTAAGTTGATGTTGTTTTTGCACTTGAAGCACTCGTTGAAACATATAGCAATCTACTTGAACATCTTTCAAAGCATCTTCTGGATCTTCGCTACCTTCTTCAAGGTCTTCATTAAGATCTTCATCTTCCTCATCACAAGTTTCCATACTCACTATCTCATTTAAAGTCAATGCCATTTTACTTGAACAATCCTGAGCAAAATGACTATATCCTCTACACTTGTTACATTACTTGTTCACCTTATCAACCATCTTATCCTTACCCTTTTCTTCATGATTGTACCTTCTAGTGTTTTCTTTAATTGTGGCTTGATAGGTTGATGGCTTTGACACCCCCTTGAAGTTCGAACCATATGGTGCATTAGTTGCTTTGTTTGGTGGCTTGGTTCTCTTCAATTACTTCTCAAATTTGATTTCTAATTTTGCTAAGTCTTAAAATAAATCATAAGGATACACCTCTACCTTCTCTCTAATAGTCAGTAGGCGTGTAGGCTAGTATAGCTGTGTAGGGGGGACATGGCAGGGGGCAGGTTTGTAGAGGTAGGGGAGTAGGTTAGGAGAGAGGGAGCTCACAGGGGGGAGATCATGCAGGGGATATGCCTTATGCTTGCCTTGTAGGGTTGAAAGAGGAAAGGAGGAGGGAGAGAAGGGAGGGGAAGGTTGTGTAGTGCAGTAACACGTAGGGGTTGCACAGGTCAGAGAAAAAAGACGAGGCAAAAAAGGAAATAAAGAAAAACGAGAGGGAGAGAAAGGTAAAAGAGGGGGGATGCACGCATTGGGTTGGGCTGGTCGAGGGGAGAGAAAAAGAAAATAGGGATTGGGTCGGGGTAAAGAAGAAAGGAAAAAAAATAAGGAGAGGGGGAGAAGGTTGGGTGGTTGCTGGGTGCAGCCCCGCCAAACGAAAGAGAAGAAAAGGAAAAAAGGAAAGGAATAAAAGGAAGAAAGAAAAGAAAGAAAAAGAGGAAGGAAAAAAATGGTGTGGTAGGGTGTTTTAGGTTTTTGGGAGTTTTAGGGATAATAAATAATAATAATAATAATTTTTATTAATTTAGAAATTATTATAATGTATTTTTAATTAGGTTAGTTAATTAAATTAGTCTCCACTAACTATGTCCCTATATCATTTTATTTTCTTTATTGCCATTATTATTATTATCGTTATTATTTTATTAAAAAGGGTACATATAATTAAATCTTATTCAATAATTCCTTATTTTGTTCTTTAATCCTAAAATAAAATTTTGGGGTATTACAATACTCTAACAAACTTCTTAAATTTTAATATGGCAATTCGACATCTTTTCTCATCATCAAGCTCCTTATATTCAAAAATAGATTCAACAATTTGTAACCATTCAAGGAAAGATTCCGGATTGATATTACCTTCAAAATAAGATAGGTCAAATCGAATCCCCTTCTCTACATCATCATATGATTTCCTTGAAGTGTCATGAGCTCGACCATAGTTCCCTACACTTTCTACTCCTCCTTCCTCCGTTCAGTTATGTGCTTCCCTTCTATGATTTTATTCTACTTGATCTCTTTGGATTTGTTGTTATACATGTGATCTTTGGGCTTGTGTGGCTTCCATCCTACCCATACATAGCTTAACTTCCTTGATCTCCTCCACCAATACCTTGAGAACATCCCTTAGCTCATCCGCTTGACTCACTATGCTTCCTTACACCCAACAAATAGTGTGCTTCCAAAAATGCCTTCTCAAATCAACCAAAGTTCAAATCTCGGCCCCTCCTTATTGAATTCTTACAATAATATTGAAGTAGGAATTTGTTTATGAAAGAGTATTGGATTAAATTTTGGATCTTAATCTTGTATATCAAACTAGATCAAAAACTTATGATTTGATACCAAAATTGATGTGTGTAGAAATATGGAATTATGGTTAGGGGGTATTATGGTTAGGTTAGGGTTATTTAAGGGTTATGATGGTTTGAAGATGATAAAGAGATGATGATGATGATGATGATGATGATGATGATGATGATGATGATGATGCTTGAATGATGAAGGTTTTGGAACAACTTGGATTGTGGGCTACGGTTAGGGTTTTTGATTGGGGTTTAGTAATGATATGAATAGTATGATGATGAACAATTAGGATAATGGTGATTTGATGACTAGATTTCGAATTTAAGATGTTTAGGATGAACATTTGATAATAATAATATTATTATTATCTAAGGTTTGGAAATAGATAAAATCAAATAAGAAAAGGAGGTTGAAGATGATGTTGATGACACTGAAGTGTCAATTAGGGTTTAGATGGTGTGGATTTTGTGGAGGGTTTGAAGGATAGTTCTTAATCTCTAATTCACACAGACAAAGAAATTAAGGATTTCAATAACAATCACTCACACATAAATAATTAAAATTGATAAGAACTCACATAGAATTGAAATAAGCAAAAACTTACAACTTTCATTCAATTTTTGTCTCTCTATGATCGTGTACCTCTATAGCTTTTATAGATATTGCACCTCCCCAATATTACAAGATAATCTTAATAAAAATATGATAGAAATCAAACCCCCCCAAAAATATCTTGTTCTTTACTACAAACACATCTCATAAGATAAAATAAGAAAAACCCTAAAAGATAGAATTAAGCTACTTTGTTGATTGATTCAACTCCCTTATCCTTTAGCTAATATTAATGTGATAATACTAATATTATACGTCCAAAATGTCTAGCATAGTCTTCTCATGCAATTTCCAAATTTTTTCCTTCCATGAAACATATCCATGCCCTCCATGCATGCCATACATACGTCTCTATTTCTAATGACTTATTTTGCAAGTTTCGTCCATAACTAGCAACATAGTTATCTGTTTGTCTTCTAATTTGTAGGGGTTCCTTTCTAAATAAAGAATAATAGGTTCCATAATAATAAATGCTAAATCTTGATCATTTTCTCCTACATCATGTTAGAAGTGGATAGTGGTTCTTCACCGTCAATTGGTACAAACCCTAATAATCTATACATAGACAAAGGCTCTCATCCTTTTTCTTCACAAAAAAGTGTGCTCCCCATGGAGACACACTCAAGTAGATGTACTTGTGCTCCACTAACTCCTCCAATTATGTATTCAACTCCCACAACTCTCCAGGTTCCATCCGGTAAGGTGCCTTCAAAACTAGCTCCTCCCCCAGTACTAACTCAAAGGTGAAATCTATCTCATGTACCAACATTACACTTGGTATCTTCTCTAGAAACACGTTAAGAAACTCCCAAGCAATCGAAATTTCCTCCAATGACAACACATCCTTGTTAAAATTCTTAACTCTACACAAATACATTGGTTAACCCCTCTAGACTAACGAATATGTCGTATGGGCAAATACGACCTTCATCATAAGCATAAACTTACTTCTTCTATAAAAGACCCTAGCACCCTAGGGGCCCCATATTATGACTTACTTTTATGTGTAGTCTATTACTACTCGGTATCTCCTCAACATGCCCATCTCTAGGTTAACATCAAAGTTCTAAATGTATATCTCAACCAAGTCCACTAGGAAGTTTACCTTGCCTATCTCTAAGGCCACATCTGAGTAGAGCTTAATGCAATCCAATCTATCATCAAAAAGCTACATCAAATAAATAGATACGCTAGCATACAAAGATAAAGCAAATCTAGCAATAAATGTGGCAGATACAAATGACAAAGATGCCCCCAAATCAAAGAATACATAAGTTGGTAACAAGAGGATGGAGAATGTACCGTTCACCACATTCAACTGACAATTAGCCTCTACCTAGCTAATAACATTCAAGCACCTGCCATACTGTTCTTCTTGGTATCCATAATACCCTCTAGAACCCTAACTCTGCGTTCCTCCTTGAGGATATAGGCAAGGCCCCCATGGTATCCCATTAGCCTCCTTAGGTTGTCCATTAGCTAGGTTAGGTGCCATCTGATGAAATTATCGTGCCAGCAGCTGGTATTTCTACTACTGATAAGCCTACTAATGCATACCAACGATCCTCTATGTTGATATTGACCACTCTATGGCTAGAACTAACCCCTATATCGTTAACACTCAAAATTTCAATGGTTTTTCCTCCTACAAATGCCACAACGAAAAGGTCTACCCTAGTAGTCATGTCCTGGATGATCTCTACCATACTATTGACAGATTGAGCATCTCGGTGGATCTTGACATCTAATAGAACCACTCAGATGAGTCTTCTACTAGAACCCTGAAGGTATGTATCCCCGCATCTAGATCTTGCTTCCAAAACCCTATGTCTTCGGCTTCCTTTTACCTAGAATAGAAGCCTGCTCCTACACCACAGCATTGTCGACACACACCCACTCATACAATGTAGCCAAGTCCTAGAGAGTCACAACATCCATCATCCTCTAGATGTTGAAGTGGAGCCCCTGCTCAAACTAATACTCCATAGTCGAATCGCTAATTGCTATGCCTAGTGCAAACATAAACAACTCTGTGAATCACGTGTGGTATAATCTCACTATCAAGCCTCCCTGAATAAGATTCATGAACTCCTTCAGCTTATCCTTCTTAAGGGGATATACCTTAGTATGAATCATCATATTAAAGTCCTCCCAAGACATCGATGGTACTTCCTACGCACAATGATCTACCCACAAGGTGTCAGCGACTCCTTGCAAGAATAAGGCTAAAATGATCGCCTTCCGAGTGAGTAGACAATCAACTGTTATATACGTCCCGTCCATATCCTAAATCCATTCCTTTAGGATGATCGGGTCCTCATCAATAGCGTAGATTGGTGGGTGATGTTACGTAACCTTCTTAAGCCAGTCATTTTCGATACCCTCATATGAGTAATGCAAAGGTGGTGGTAGTGGATGGGGACAAGGAGGTGGTGATGGACGCCTGACGAACTGAATGAAGGTCGTAAATGTCTCCTCTAAACAACCAATGGTCATTAAATGCCATGTTGAACTAGCTGCAATATGGAAAACATGTTAAGAGAAATATTCTTAGCTTACTAGCACATAATACACATAAGCACATTCAAAAGACTGCCTAGGTTACCTGTTCTCGATTCCTCACAAGTTAATCTAGATTTTCAAAGAAAGGTTTTTTTGGAAAATATGAAATAGACTAATAAATTTATATAAGGGATTGTTTGAAAACCAAATTTTAAAAAACAAAACACTATAATTAAAACTAAAGTTCTGATACTAACTTGTAGCACCCTAAAAATTACAACTAAAAATTTTCATTTTTAGCATAAGCATAATACTAAAATAACTTGGTATTATTGTTGTTATGAGTCTGGCTTACTATACAATCCTTACATCAATCACAAGGTAAAATGATTCAAATGTAGAGCACAATAAATAAAAAAATGAGAGAAGCTTCATCGACACAAATATGAGCTGGAGATTAACTTTAAGTATAATATCAAAAATATAGAAAGGGATAATATAGAGCTAAGAGTCCAAAAAGGTATCCGGGTAAGACTATCATCCGAATAATATGAATCTACACCTAAAATGTTGATATAATAGTCACTCCACCCATACAAAGCATCATGAGCAACAAATCATTCAACAGGTTCCCATTGACCTATACATATACATTAGGGTCATTTACTCGTGGGAAAGAGCAACACCCATGAAAATGATGATCAATATGCTATATAATGAGTACGAGAACAATATATTCAAGTGAGGGATACCGATAAATATAATCATATGCATTCACAATGGAAAGTAAGCACACATACAAGATACATAAAATAATACGAGGTAATTATTGATCCATATCTCATTATTAGATATAACATAATCCATTATTTTATTTACGTTGAGTTCAAATATCCCACTATTATTAACTAATGTAATGGTTTAAACAATATAAGACCCCTAGTTATGACACTCCTAGCTACTATTTTCTACCGGTAGAATGATTATCAATAATATACAACCACAGGGTAAAAAAATTTCGTCTGGTTGAATGGATAGGTGCAAACTATCCTGACTCATGTAATCTTTCATTTTAAGTGATTAATATCTTATCAATAATTATGATGATTTTCATGATTTATTTTAAATTCATTTTAGGGACCCTATTATTCTCAACCACTAGAATAGTATCAATAATAGACAACTCCATGGAAAAATGCTTCTAGCCACTATTCTCAACCGATGGAATGGTTTTTACAACCCCATGGCAAAATGCTTCTGGCCACTATTTTTAATCGATGGAATAGTTTATACAACCCTTAGTGTTAATAGGTATTAACTCATAAGATCTTCTACTTTAAATGATTAATATCTTATTCATAATTGGTTTGATAGATACAAGACAATTGAATCAAGTAGTGCACAATCATATTGATGATAAGGTCGTCCTCAAGGGTTTAGATCTATAGAATTCCTACGAAACCTTAATTTCACATGTTTCGCTTAACTTCTTCCCCATTTCTCTTTTACCCACCAAATTTAGTATCTCTTCCTCAAATATTATTATTATTACCAACATACCTAAAAATCAAAGTCTAAATCCAACATCTTACACATGTAGTAATGACATCACCATTTTAGGGTTACTATTCCCAAATTAACTCCATCTTCTCATTTTGTGGAACCTATGAAATTTTTATTTAATCCAATGCTTCACATGATATTAATATCATATTTTATATCATATAACACATTAAAATACAAAAATTCCCATATTAAATCCATATTGACCAAAAGACCCTTAATAATTGCCAAACACCTTTATCTCATTAAAGCCTTATATGTCTAATGTCATTATTTTCAAATAATCAATTTATTAAATCACCTCACATATTAGTATATTTACCACCTACCATACTTATTCAATCCTATATTACAATACCATATATCATACTAATTCACTTAGGAATTACAACATAAGAGTTATCGTAACGATATCGTATAAGTGTATGCCTCCTCATTCTTATTCTTTTTCCATCATATTATCCACATTATCATATCAAAAATTTAACAATATGAAATTAACGACATAATAATATCAAAATTATGATAAAAATAATAATCATACATAGCATTTAGCACAAAATCCTTAACTACAACTAGTATCCTTACCAAAAACAAAAGCATTGGTCTCTAAGCACATATAACCTATCCCACCTCCTTTGAGGCCTCTATAAAATCACATAAGAAAAAAAGGATAATACACGATTAGAAATTAAGAATACAAATAAGTAAATTATAAGGAAAAAATAGGTTGGAAAATAGAGTAAAATTGAAGTAAATTGAGGCATGTAAGGGTTTAACTGGTTGTGGTAGACATTCTTAGGGTATTGATGTGTCAAGAAGTGACCTAGATAGGGTTTGGATGGATTTTTTTTAAGTTCTATTAGGGGTGTTGGAGTGGAGTGGGTTGGTGGCCCTACTTAGGGTGGTGCAGCGTTGATGTGTGACGTTGGTAGTGGCGAGTAGCGTGTAAGTGTGGCATTACTTGGTGTGGGTTAGGGTGGAGAAGTTATTCAGCTTGGAGGGAGGTAGTGTCAAGGTTTGACACAACTAGGATAAGGTTGCATAGAGTTTTATAAGCTATTATGCTTCTCTACACGATAATAGAGGGTAACAATGGGGCGAAGGGCATAGGAGTTAAGGATAGGAAGAGTGAGAGTCTGGAGTGAATTTGGTGAGGCATTTAAATGCAGTAAGGAGGGAAGGAGAAGAGTATTTATGGTGTTATATCATGTGAATGAGGTTTAAGACATGAGACATGGAGTGATGATTAAATTAGGCACAAATTAATAGGGTATGGCACTGATGGCATGAAGATTACTTGAATAAGGATGGGAGGTAATGGAGGAGTAAGGGATTTTTAATAGTTAGGATAATTGGGGGAAGTTTGGTTCGATTAACCAAAACAAACTCAACTTTGTTGGCAGGGGAAGGAGGTCATGTAGAAGAAGGGCGAAGAACCAGGGGAAGAGAATAAGAAAAGAAAAAAAGGAAAATGAAAAGAAAAGGAGAAAATGTTTGGGAGCAGGACTAAGGTTTAGTTAAACTTTTATGATTAAGGAATTAGGGTAGATTGAAATACCTAATTACCCAAGATTAGGATTAGGTTAAATTTTGAGTATTACAATGTCTCTCATATAGTCAAGCACTATTTTCGATGACAAATACCATGATATTTTTTCATGAATAACTAAAACTATTAATTAATTCATCAAATTTAAATTTAAATTTCATCAAATTATACAAAACCAACTAAAATTAACTTTAAAATTTATCAAATTCAATATTTTCATCTCAAATTGAGTACGAAAACCCAATTTTACATTTAGCTCAAACTTTAGGTTCTTGTTGATAGAGTTCATTAACGATGTAACCATGAGACCTTCACAATAGGAGAGAAATAACTTATAATTCTTCTTTACTAAGGATTGTTCCCTTTTTTCTTTGACTTCTCTATTTTAATTAATGGGATCAGGAATTGAGTGAGGAAAAAGCAAAAGGGAGGACGAAAGTGTCATGTAGAACAGAATGTGAAAAATAGTTACCATATGTAACACACTAGCTGCATATGGATGTATGATTCAACGATTACTACCAATTAGGGCTGTTCACGGTTCAAATATCCGATATTTCGGATATTTGATTGTCGGATATTTGAAATTTCGGATATCTAAAAATGATATTTGATATTTGATTTGAAACTTCGGATATCCGGAAGATCGGATATTTGAATTTTCGGATCGGATATCATCGGATATCAAATATATCCGATATTATTCGAATACAATTTCAAATATAAAAAAAATTACCAAATGACAAATATATTTTATATTATCCGATTTGTTGAGCGAATGCTGAGCAAATATCCGATTCGCTTAGCAAATATCCGACTTACTCAACAAATATCCAATGTTAAAAATAAAATAAGAAAGGAGTGGATGGAGTATATCGGTATGCAGAGTATTTTTATTTTTATTTTTATAAATATCTAAAAAGGGATTATATTAAAAATATAATTTTAATTAAATTAAATTTTGCCTCAAATAATAAATAAAGTAAGTAAAAATTATACACAGACACATCTAAATTTATTTATATACAATTATATATAAAATAAAAAATTATAAAAAATATATAAATATTTTTTCTTCAGATCGGATATTATTTGTATTTGTCGGATCGGATATTTGATTTGTTTGACTTTTCGTTGACCGGATCGGATATTTGATTTGAAAAAAAAAATCGGATCGGATATTTGTTTTTTTGGATCGGATCGCTTCGGATATCGGATCGGATAAGCAGATATCGGATAACATGAACAGCCCTACTACCAATCACTCTTATGTTATTTAACTTTTCCCCTTTTCCCAATTGCAATATTGTTTTGCAATGAACATAATAGGAAATTTGGCACCATGAGGCAATTAGCTAAATCTTAAAAATTCCACTCAACATAAAAAAATTGAAATGTTGATGAAACACAAGAAATTAGAAGTTAAAAAAATATTAGCTTTTTTTAAAAGGTGATTAAAATAGGGAGTAATTAAGCTATCCTGAGGGTCCTTAAACCCCAAATTAATATCTCTCTTTAATTGGCCAAGTACTTATATAAATAATAATAAAATAACTCTAGAGTATAGCAATGCTTCAATTAATTTATGATGGACTTTATAAAATTTGGCATTTTCTACTGTATGTTTGTATGCTTGGGTATCATGAGACACTAGTTAAAACATGTTTTCCTATGCAAATCTAAATTGGTATTTCAATCACGAATAAATTCATGATAGAAAAAAAATAGAAATATGTAATTAAATGGCGGAGTTGTATACAACATTCTTGCTGCATTGGTTATTGATTTTTTTTAATAGATGATATACATGTTACATATTATATGGTATGAATATACATGTTTTACATGTATAGAAAAATATATGGTGTCATTTTTATAAATATTATGAAAATTTTATTTTAAATGATAGTGTAACATCCCCATATTATAAAATATCAATACATATCTTATAATACATGCAAACACATACATCTACACATTTTACATAAATACACTTCTTGGAAAATATCAATACGCTTCATATAGAATATATATATATATATAAACATCTAACAAAATATAAATACACAACTTATAGAATATCAATGCACATCTTATAGAAACACACACAAACACACAAAATATAAATGTAAATCTTATAAAATGACAATGCATATCTTACTGAATAATGATACAAATTTTATATGACATAAATTTGCATACTCTGGAATAGATTATATACATCTTATAAGATAGAATTACACATCTATCAATAGTGAATTACACATATCTTATAACAATAACACAAGTATTCAATTTGTTGAACACTTTGTGCACACATAATAGAAGCAAGCCATATGACCTTGCTCACCATTCTCTAACCTCTAATGTAGTGTGAAGTACTTTTAATAGCATGACCTTTTTTTTAGATTGGATTTAATTATGTATTTCTAATTTGTATGCCATGATTATTTCTACCTCTCTTCAAATGCCTAGTCTATGGAGCCCGATATCATAAGCTTGAAGAAGAGCACCGTCATCTAGCATGTCTCTAGCATAACCAAGCACTATTTTTAATGATAATGACCATCATTTTTTTAAATGAATAACTAAATCTACCATCATTTTAGCCAAAACTACAATTAACTTCAAAATTCATCAATTTTAGCATTAATCATCCAAATCGAGTACAAAACCCAATATTATGTTTGGCATAAAGTTTAGGTTCTTATTGATGGAGTTCATTGATGGCGTGATCCTAAGATCCTCTCAACCATAGAGAAATAATTTATAATCCTTCTTTATTGTTTATTTTTCCTGCTTATTTTTTTCCACCTTTTTTGTTTTAATTAAGCGAGTGAAGGAATTAAGTGAGAAGGAATAATGAGGGAGGAGGATTACAAAGGAATAAAGTGTCATGCAGGACACAATGCAAAAAATGGTATCATATACAACGTGTTTGTTGCATACGTATGTATGATGCAACAATTGCTACCAATCAGTCTTGAATTATTTAGTCCCCTCCCCCCCCCCCCCAATTTTAAATATTGTTATATAGTGAGTATAATTGGCAATTTAGCACCACAATTTGACTAGATAAACCTTTAAAGTTTTTCTCAACATAAAAAATTGAAATACTGACTAAAGACAATAATTTAAAAGATAAAAAAATTCTAATTAAAAAAAAACTAATTTATAATAGAGATTGATTTAGTGACCATAAGGGTGGTTAACCACCACCTAGCCATGTCTCTCTTTAATTTACCAAGTCATTATAGAAATAATGAAAAAATAAATATAAAATAAATCAATACTTTGATAAATTTATGATGGAGTTTGTAAAAATTGACCCATTATACTATATGTCTGTATAATTGGATAACACACGAGACACTATTTAAAAACATCTCTTATAATGCAAATCTAAATTGGCATTTCAATTACAAATAACTTCATGATATATATATATATATATATATATATATATATATATATATATATATATATATATATATATAAAATAATTATAACTTTTTCTTTTTATCAAAAAAATAAATAAAATTATCCTTTTAAATTTCTTTTTAAATAAGTATTGTACAAAATTATTAGTTCTTATTGGGTTTTGTATAAACATAAAGTGATGGACAAACAAATAAATGATAAAACTTATACAATTTAAAGGGAAAAATTGTTGTCACTTGAATACTTATTTTTTTGAGGAAGCTTGAATAATTGAAAAATCATATTCTTTTAATTTAATTTATATATTCTTTAAAAAGATTGTTTCTCAAAGAACCTTAGAGTTGACAATTTGTTTATATAATCAACTAAATTATATAGATAACCACTTTTTCACCTCTTAGGAATGTTTTCGAAAAGCCAATCAATTATTCATAAAAAAACCAAAAGAACACAACATGACATCACCAAAACCATACTAACACACCACCACACCACCTTTGATGGTGCTTATGTAATACCCCCAAAAATCACAGTTGAAAATTTTTGTTTAATTAAAATAAAAACAAGTATGGGGATGCTATCATTGTGGTCAGTACAAGCTCGTCCCCGGCCAGTCTCGTACCAACTACAAGGCTAAGAAAAAATTCACAAGTCTATAAATACACTTAAGGTAGAGAAACATAGAATTTCAAAATACTCATAAAGAGAATCAAAGTGTGTGATAAAAAGTTATTACAACCCAAATGGGGTACATAGTCGAAGTCTCTAAGGGAATAAAAGATACGGTACAATAAATGAGGATAGAAGTAAAGTGAACGAGTATGATCTACATCGCTCTTGGGCCCCCATGCCAAGTCCAAGAAGATCAACTCTCAGCCCCACCCGATGCCTCATAAGTATCAAAGGCATCGAAAACAACTTCTCCTACCTGCACAAGCTTAGAAGGGACCTCTGCTCGTGGGAATGAGCAATACCCATAAAACAGGTGGTCACTAGGCTATAATACACACAAGGTGACCATGCAACTAAGGCCATACACAAAAAGGCATATATTACACACATGATCATACAGATAAACCATACAAGAAATACAGACAAAATAGGCCGTATTACAACCCAGTTAAACTTAATCATTAAATCTCTGGTTAATGTGCCATTTCACATCATGCTCTTTATATGTCCATGCGAATCCGGGAACCCCACTATTATAGCCAGTGTATCAAAAACATACAGGGCAGAAAGTTCCTGACTATTATTATTTGCCGATGGATCGGTCTCTAGGGTAAAGTGCTCCTGTCCACTATTATGCCGGTGGATAGGTCTGGCCCTGACTCTCATGGTATTTCACTATAAGTAATTATTATATTTCCCATATCTTATTATAACTCAAGGTTTGGTTTATTGAGCTTGGGATCCCCCACTATTATAGCTGGTGGATCAGCGCATACAGGGTAGAACACTCCTGACCACTATTATTCGTCGGTGGATTGGTCTCTAGGACACCCTGATATCTGGCCACTATTATGCAGGTGGATTGATGTGGGCCCAGCTGACTAATCTTTCACTTTAAATGATTAGTGTCTTATCCATGTCTTATTCAATACATGTTTTCGCCCTAAACATGCATGTCCTTTGGGACTACCTGCTCACACAATCCGTCTACTTTGCATCTTCTAAAATGACATGTCCTATATCTTGGGACTTCTGCGCCTCCTAATACAACCAGACATCCTTTCCCTCTTCTCCTCACTTACCACGAATACAGATCCTAAGTGCATGGGTCGAGGCCCACATCCCATACCTCTAAGTTAACTCACTATCACCCTCTAGGGTGTTCTCCCGAAAACCCTAATTTGGCCTATATGACCTAAGATTCCTCTATCCCACACAATTCATGCTCCTTTGCCCCCAACTCATCACCTCACTTAGATTCAACCCCGAGCATTCCACTTTACTTTCCGTTTGCACATGTGACCATGAAACCCTAGTTGTCACCCCAAACCCTAGCACCTCTCTTTTCTTATATGATATTCCCCCATCACTCTCACTTACCATCCCCTCTTCCACATGACACACACACATCCCCCATGTGACATCCTTCCACTCTTGCCCCATATTCCAATTCTCTCTATTATTTCTCCCTTCCACAATTCCTCTACTTAGGGTTTTCCTCCCAAACCCTAGCCAAGTTCCCCAAGCACCCTTATACTACGTACTATTTTTCACCCATGGACTCCAATCATCCCAACAACTCTTCCCTCACGTTGCTTAAACCCCAATTCAACTTTTATCATGTAAGGATCATGCTCATTCAAACACCATTCATCCCATACAAACCCTATATTCCCCATGCAAGGTTCACTTCACTCTCTTATTTTATCCATATTATTCTTTTATTTATCCACCCATAAGTCATGAGACTTATAAATCATTCTTACTTCCCTCTTAGTCAACTCATTTCCCTTTTCCCTTTGCATCCTTCCCCCAACATATCATTAAAGCATCCTATCATGCATTTCTTAAAGGGCCACATCACATAAGAACCATAAGCACAACATACATATCTTTTTACACATGCCATAAAGAGAACACATAAACATACCTTAGTTCTATGTTGCGCTATAAGTAAGTGGTCATAATCATATAAGGTATACAGACATATCATAAAACATGGCATACAAAGCACATAACACATATAATAGGCCTTAACTACATCCTTACCTAAAACGACACCGGGCTTGGAGAACGCTTCTGTACCTCCTTAGGGTTTGGACTTGGGTTACCTATAAGAGGGAAATACTAGGGTTAACTTTCCTCTTACTAACATTATCATTATTTCCTACTTTACCTTTATCATAACCTAGTATTAGGGTTATTATTAATAATAATAGTAGCTTTATTAGTAAAAATAAGGGTATTATTCTTAAAGTAACTAATCATGCTATTATTAGTCCAAATAGGGTTAGGTAGTTATTTTGGTCCATGTTAAGGTATTATTAGTAATATTGACAATACTAAAGATAATAAATTTAATAATAATAATAATAATAGTAATAATAAAAATAAAAATAGTAATGATAATGATAATAATAATAATAACATAATAATAATACTAATAGTAATAATATTAATAGTGATAATGATGATAATAATAATAACAACAACAATAACAACAATAATAATAATAACCATAATAGTTCAAATACCCTAATAATAATAATACTAGTAATAATAGTGATATTAATGTTAATGTTAACAACAACAGCAGCAGCAGCAGCAACAACAACAACAACAACAATAATAATAATAAAACAATTACATTAATTATATTTAAGGGTTAGGAAGGTTAGGGCACAACCTAGTAGTGGTGGCAGCTAGATGGCGGCAGCGCACGACGGTGGTTCAAATGCCCCAAAATTTTCTAATTTTATAAAGTATATTTAAACGAGATTTTATTAGAAAGATTTAATTTAATAAATTATTTTTATTAAAATAAAAAGAGAATTAATTAGGGAAAATCTAGAATAAATTTATAAGTGTTTTAATTAGGTGGAATTTTGGTATTTTAACTAGATAAGGATTTTATATTAGAAATTAATTAAATAATTTATTTTATTTGAAATAAGAATGATAAAATAGTTTTAAATTAATAATAATATTATAAATAAATTAATTGGAGAAATTTAAGGTGTTTTGCTAATTAAAATGGAATTTATAGAAAATCTTTTAAAAATCATAATTTAGCCTAAAAAGGGATTTAAATATTATTTTATTTAAATATTATTATTTTTAAATATGTGAAATATTATAATTAATTTAATTATCCCAAACCATTATTTTTCCTTTTTCCTTTTTCTTTCTTTTTCTTTCTTTTTCTTTTTCCTCTCCTTCCCGTTTGGGCCTGCGCCTCCCGCAGCCCAGTTTTTCCCCGCCCTCCTTCCTTCGGCGCGGCCCAGCCCAGCCCGCGCAGTCGATTCTCCTTCCTTCTTCCCCCAGCGCCGCGTTTTGTGTTTTCTTCTCCCTGGGCGCTGCGTTTCATCCTACCGTTTTAATAACAACGCCCGAACCGCCGGTCTCCTCCTTTTTCTTTCTTTCCTTTCTTCCTTAGACCACCCGGTCCAGCCTTACCTTTCTTCTTCTTCCTTCATCGCACCAGCCCGACGCCACCGACTGCAACTCGCCGCCGCCATTGCCTGGTTTTTCGCCGGCGATCTCGCCGTTTTGACCGGCCGATCTCCTTCCTTTCTCTTTCCCTTGATTCGGCGACTGTATAAACCCTGTCAACTCTCCCTTTTATCGCGCGATTTTCCTCTCTCTCTCTCCTGCGCACCACCCCTTCCCCCGAAAAATAAACCCACCAGCCAACGTTGCCTCCGGCGACCGGAACCCTACCTTCCCTAGCTACTAGCTGGCCCACATAACCCTATCCTCCCTTCTAAAGCCTATAAATACCCCCCATAATAACCTGTATCGAGCCTTTGGTTTTCATTACCCAGAATTTTCCCTTTTTCGCCGCCACCCCTTTAGACGGTAGACCTGACGCCGTCGGCCAACACCACCACCTATTCCGCCTACCAAAACATTCCTTGCACCTCCATCTAGCTAACCAAACGTCCCATATCTCTCGATTCTTCCTTCACAAGCCGAACGAGCTGTGCAAAGTTCCCTTCCCGATCAACCCTTTCTTCCACCTCCGCCGCCCTTCGAACCACCATTAACCACCTCTTCCGCCGCTTCTGCCGCCTATTTCTCCTCCCATTCTCTTCTTCAGAACCTCCTCTATCTCCCCATACCTTTATTTTCCTCTTTCTCCCTCTCCTCCTCTTTCTTTCTCCTTCTCCTCCATTCGGCCACCGCCGCCGCCGCCGTGCACCGCCACCTTTGGCTGCGCCACCACCTCTATTCTGTCCCTCTCCTTCTGGGGAACTCAAAACAACCCAGCTCCCATTTAAATTATTCCTATCTTATTCCCAGCATGCAACTTTCCCCTCTTTCTTTCCTCTTTCCGGCCACCGCCGCCACCGCCGTGCGCCACTGCTAGTGCCGCCTATCCCCACCAACATTTGGTTGAACCCTAGACCCTCTCAGCTATTTTCCCTATTTTTATAACCCTTAAATTATTTTATTTCAATTATTTACATATAAATACTATTATTATTATTATTCTTAATATTTATATTTTAATATGCATCATTATTATTATTATTAGTATTAATATTTTATTATTATTTATGTTGATGGTTGAAGCCTAATATATTTTAATTCGATTTTATTATTATTCTTCTTATTATTTCTATATTTACTATTATTAATATTAAAATGTTATAAGTATAATAATAATTATTATTATTTTCTATTTCGAATTTCCATTATTCTTATTTATTATTATTAATACAAATATTTTAACATTAGTGTTGTTAATAATGTTACTATTATTATTGTTGTTGTTGTTATTATTATTATTATTATTATTATTATCATAATCATTATTATTATTATTATTATTATTATTTCTGAATTGGGTTATTTAATTTACAAATAATCTTTTTAGTATTATTTTGGTAAAGGGTCTGAATCCCTTATTTCACTTTATTTTTGAGTAATGCCTTTTTATTATTATTTCTACTATTTTATTATTCTTATTAATATTAATATTGATATTATTTTGGTATTTTTGTTATTATTATTTTATCAAAAAAACTATTCTTATATTAAATTAGTGTTTAATATTATTTTTATAGGAGAGAGTCTAATTTTAGCTTTTCTCTCAAAATAGGTAAAACCAGTCAAAACCTTAAGGAGGCGTGGGAGCGTGCACCTAGACCGGTGTCGTTTTAGGTAAGGAGTGCTAAGGCCTTTTATGTGCTTATGTGTATTATGTGTTTTGCATGTTATGTATCTAGTGTTTATTATTATTGAATATTTTATATGTGGTATGACTTGGAGTTGAAGTATGTTGTGCATGATATGTGTATTAATTATGTATGATGATATGTATTGTGTATGTGAGGAAGTCGATGTGGTTTGTGTGAGAGGAAGGATGAAAAAGGAGGATGGGGAAAGAATTTGATTAAGGGAAGTGAGTTAACCTAATTTTATGGTTTTATAAGGAATAATCTAGTTTATGATGCTATTTGGGAGAATTTAATTTATGATATTATATGGGAGAATTTAATTTATGATTGATTGGGAGAATTTAGTTTATGATGTTATTTGGGAGAATGTAATTTATAATATTATATGGGAGAATTTAAGTTATGATTTGATTGGGAGAGTTAATTTATAATTTGTTTGGGAGAATCTAATTCATGATGTTATTTGGGAAAATATAATTTATGATATTATATGGGGGAATCTAATTTATGATTTGCTTGGGGGAATTCAATTTATAGTTTTCCTTGGGAGATTCTAATTTATGATTTTATGTGGAAGAATCTTTATGGTTTGAATTTAGGGTTTGGTATGGAAGAATCTTTATGGTTTGAATTTAGGGTTTGGAATGGTGGTGAATCTTTGGTTTTGGTTGGATTGAATTTATGGTTTTGTATGACGGAATCTAGGGTTTACCTGGTTGTATTAATGGATGTATGTTGGTATTAGGGTTTGTATGATGATATTAAGGTTTGTATGGTGGTAATTATAGTTGTATGGTGGTATTAGGATTTACATGGTGATATTGATGGTTGTATGGTGATATTAGGGTTTGCATGGTTGAATTTAGGGCATCACGTAGAATTTTAGGGTTTGCATGAAAAAGGTTCGAAGGTTTGCATGGGGAGATTAATGTCTGCATGGGTATTAAATTTACGTGTGAAAAGTTGATTTGGGATGTAAGGGAGGAAGTAGAAGAGTTATTTGGGTGTTTGAATGTTTTGGGTGAAAAATAATACGTAAGACATTATAAGGGTATGGAGGTGACTGAATTAGGGTTTGGAGTGATTGACTATGGTTGTGGGGGTCAATTAGGGTATGTGGTGTTTGATTAGGGTCTTTGTGTTATCATGTGTATGTGGTGATAAAGTGTAATTATGATGGTGGAAATTATGATTTATGATTCGTGCATGTCTATGGTGAAAGCCTTTGAATAAGATACTTAAGACATTAATCACGTAAAGTGAAAGATGTTGAGCCGGGCCCAGACCGATCCACCGGCATAATAGTGGCAGGGAATATTTCCCTCGCGACCGATCCACCGGCTATAATAGTGGCAGGGCATGTACCCTCGCGACCGATCCATCGACAATAATAGTGGGGGATCCCGAGCTCAACAAAATCAAACCCTACAGTGGCTAAGACATGGGAAAGATACTAATTACTTACAGTGGAACACCGTGCGAGAAGGGGCCAGACCGATCCACCGGCATATAATAGTGGCAGGGTATGTTACCCTCGCGACCGATCCATCGGCTAAAATAGTGGCAGGGTATGTTACCCTTGCGACCGATCCACCGGCTAAAATAGTGGGGTTCCCGTACTCGTATGGACTTGATAAAAAGTATGGTGTGAAATGAGTTCTGATCAGAGATTAATTTAAAAACTAATCCAGTCTACAATCGGGCCTTATATTCTTACTTGGATGGTAGTAAGCACCTTATGTCATTGTGTTGGTAATTATGCCCTTCTATGTTCTACATGATTTATGTGTTTGTGTGTTGGCCTTAGTGATCAAGTCACCTTACTCAGTACTGGACCCGTACTGATACTACCTTGGTTGATGGGTCTTGTGATGATCCACTAATGGTGGGGAGCAGACCTCTTGTGCAGGTTTAAGATCAAAGACTGTTTGGGGTGGCAGGCCTGACCTGAGTGAGTAGGCAATCCGGAATTTGACCCATCGGGTTTTATCTTGTTTAAATGTATTTCTATTTGGAAGTACAAGTGTTAATAAACGTTTATGTGTACTCTGATTTTGTTGTATGATCTTTCGAATTCTTTTATGAATTGTTAATTTGAATTTAACGTAAATCTTTCCTTTAGCCTTAGCACTTGGTACTGGAACGGTTGGAGAGAACTGGTCTGGTACTAAGTGTGGCGGTAACATTCCCAGAATTCACAGGTTTTAAGTGTTTCTATTTTAATTGCTTCCGCTTTTCAAAAAAAAAGTAGTGAATTTTGGGGTGTTACAGTGGTAGTGGTGGAGGAAAGGGATAGTTGGAGAGGTTGTTTTTTAGGCTAGAAGAGGGAGAGTGAGAGGGTGGTTGTGGTGGTGGTGGTGGTGGACTCTCTAGGTTGAGAGGGTTGGAGTGGTGGTGGTGGCGCAGCAAGGGTGGCATTGCGGTGGTGGTTATTGTGGTGGCCGAGGGTGGTGGAGAAGGAGGGAGGGTGAAGGAGAGGGATGTAGGGAGAAAGGAAGGTAGGGGAGGTAGGGGAGGCTTTGATGAGTGGTTTGGGTGGAAGGAAAGGCAGTGGTTGCGGTGAGAAGGTGGCACACGACGACGAGAGGGGCGACGTTGGGTGTAAAGTGGCAGATCGGGCAGCCTACTTTGCACGGTTGGGGTGGCTTGTGTAGGGGGAATTAGGGGTGGTGAGTGGTATTTTTCGATGGAGGGTAATGTAGGGAAGGTTTTGGGTGGTGTTTCAGGCGACGGCGGGGACGGCGTCTAAAGCAGCGGTGGCGCAAGGAAGGATGAGATTTTTAGGCAAGGGAAAGAGGGCCAAATGGGGTTTTGTTGGGGTATTTATAGGCCATTGGAGGGAGGATAAGAAAAAGGGGGAAGGTGTGGCAGAGCTAGCCAGCCGACGGTGGCAGGCCAGTACATGCCTACGATTCTACAGGGTTGGTTGGGTCGAGGAGGAGAAAAAGGAAAGGGAAGGAGGCACGCGTGAGGGTAGGTACGGGTAGGTCGAGGCTGGAATTGGTAAGGAAAGGGACGGGGAATAGAAAGGAGGTGGAAGGCCGGTGGTATGGTGGTTGGGCAAGTCGGGGTGCAAAGTTGCAAGTCACCTGCAATGCGTGGGAGGGGAGGAAGAAGAAGGAGGGGGTCGATCAGTTGGTCTGGAAGAAAAGAAAAGAAAGAAAAAGGGAAGGGCAAATCGGCGGACAAGGGGAAGAAAAAAAGAAAGGCATGATGGGTTGCGTAGGGGAGAGAAGAGAGGGAGGAGAGTTGGGCCATGAGGGGCGCAGGCCCAACCCGGGGAAGAAAGGGAGAAAAAGAATAAGGAGAAATGAGGAAAAAGGAAAAAAGAAGGAAAAACAGAAAAAAAAAAAGGAAAAAGAGGTTGGTTGTAGAATTTAGAATATTTTGACTTTTTTGAATATTTAAAAATAATAAAAATAAATAAAATAATAATTAAATTCCTTTTATATTAATTTAGGATATTTTGGGTAATTTTTCCTAATTTCTATTTTGATTAGCAAAATACCCTAATATTCCTAATTAATTTATTATTATTATTTTCCTCTTGATTTTGCCTTAAATAATCCCCTTATTTTAATGAAATAATTTATTTAATTAATTTCCCTAATAAATCCCTATTTTACTATAATTTCCTAAATTAGGGTTTTGGGGTATTTCAGCTTATATGTTTGTAGTTATAGAAAAGAAAGGATGAATATTACTTTGATACTAGAAATTTTGGTTTAATTATACTAAGTAAAAAATATATTTAGATATTGTGTGTTCTAATTTTTTTTATGTTAGTATGATTTGATTAATAATTTTAATCTTATATTACTTGAATGATAAAACCTTATATCACATATTTTTCAAAACTAAATTTATGATAATCAAAATCATTTGAAAAAAATATATATTTTATTTTTGTAATTTTTTGATTTTTTAAAAACTTTTGGAATATTTTAATGGTGCTACTTTTTCAAAACAAATCCAAAATTTTCCAAAAAAAAAGGTTCAAACTTTTTCAATTTAGTATAAAAAATGTGCAATATTATTATTTTTTTGATTTTAGTAATTTGAGGCTCAATACATTAATAGGATGATAATAAGGGTGAAATTAAATTTAAAACGCATGATTTTTAAAAGAAATTATTGAATACATGGTATCTAAGTGAAAATTAGGTTAAATGTCATAGTACCTAGATGGATTTTTTCTAAAAACAGAATATTCATGATTTTATTATTTATATAATTACTTCTAAAGTCAATTTGCCTATATTATATCTTTTTCGGTAAGTAGGCATTCGTCTCTTATAGTTAGAAATCCTTATAAAGTGTTTATGTAAAAAATAAATTAATCTTTTAAAGTAAATTCTTCCCTTGTTCCATAAAACTAGACTTGTTTAGATTTACACACATATTAAGAAACCATAATCAATAACATGCAATACATTTTATTACATATTTTTCAAGTTTACCATCACATTAAAAATTATTAACATTAACATTTTTTTAGATAAAGTTATGTTTCTATTGCAAAATAATTATAGGAATCACATGAATAAATAAAATAAATATGTAAACAAATTATATTTAAAAAAATTAATATATAAACCTAGCATATTATTATTAAGGAGATGAAATAAAAATTACATAGTATAACCATATGGATATATAGTAGTAATTTTATTACTTGCCAAATTCATGTGAAAAGTACATCACATAACCTTCAATTAACATCACACATCCAGGATGTTAAGGTGCCTGCAAAGTTCAAAATCCTAGTAAAAGAATTGTTATTTTCCAAGACAACTACTCCAGTGGATTATTCTTTGGTCATGCTTTTAACAAGGTGGATCACTAATTGAGATTGTCGCCTAAAGACTCAAGCATTCCTTTCATGACGTAGATGGTAGACAATGGATGCAAATATGATACAAAGAGTTAGTTGTGTATGGTATAGGTTGCATCCTCGTTTATTAACCTAGTGTCAGAGTTGTGCCCAGGTTGGGGTCAACCAAAATTCCTACTAATGTACTGTCAGAGTTGCTTAGCATATGGACAATCAAAGAAAAGATGGTTTAGTTTTTCATGCTCAATCTTACAAAGAACCTAATGAGAATTCAATGCCATCCCCATAAGGTAAGTGTAATACCACAACACTTTATTTTAGGATTTAAGAATAAAATAAGGAATTATTGAATAAGGTTTAATTATGTGTTCCATTTCTAATAAAATAATAATAATAATAATAATTATGGCCATAAAAGATGAAAAATAATGTAGGGATCTAATTAGTAGAGGCTAAATTTATTTTCTAACCTAAGATAAATTATAAGTAGATTATAATAATAATTTCTAAATTAGTAAAAAAAAAATTATTATTACTAATTTTTATTATTCCTAAAACTCCAAAAAACTCCAAACCGCCCTACCGCCCCATTTTTTTTCTTTTCCCTTTTTTCTTCCCCCCTTTTCTTCCTTTTCTTTCTCATATTCTTCCTTTTCTTTTTTTTCCTTCCTCCCCCCTTCTTCAGCCAGCTGGGTTGTGCCCAGTGGTGACCCAAACCCCCTCCCCCTCCTTTTCTTCCCTTTCCCTTCCCCGACCCACCTTTTCTTTTTTCCTTTCTCCCCCCAAGTGGCCCAGCCGGGGCGCACTACTTCCCCCCTATTTTCCTTTTTTCTCTTCTTTACCCTTCTGTCGCTCCCTCCTTTCTTCTTCCCCTCGATTGAAGTTGTTGTGCATGACTGCTTCGCAGCTCCTCCCCTCTCTCTCCCCTCCTCCTTTACTCATTTAGACGTGTAGGGTGTGCAACAGGCATAACCTTGCATGGCCCCCTCCCTCTTGCAACCCACATAACCCCACCAACTCCCCCATTCCTACGAAACCCTGCCCTTATCTCCTATCTCCTTGCTACTCTAGCCTACATACCAGTCGGCAGCTACCAACCCCCTCCCCTTGTCTTCTTCCCTCTCTTTTCCACTTCCCCCAACCATTCCACCTATAAATACCTTTCCCCACTCCCTCATTTTCTCTCTTTCTCTCTACCGATCCACTCACCTAAGTTTTACTTGCACCACCTAATTAGTCATCTCTACCGCCACCACTAGGTCACACTACCATCGCCACACCATCCCTTCCTCTTCCCTGCATCACCCTCCACCCAATGAACCGCTCCCTTGCTTCTCCTTCCCCTTCCTCTTCTCTCCCCACCTATGCAAGGAGGGCAGCTCAAGCTGCCCTTTTTCACCTCCATCCGTCACCTACACCACCTTGTGCTGCCACCACCGCAACTACCATCGCCCTCCCTACCCAGAAAACCCTCCCTTACATTACCACACCACCACTTCCCTTTTCTTTCCCATCCTCCCTCCTCTTTTGTCTTCTTCCCCTCTTGGTCACCGCCACTGCCACCACTGTGCGCTGCCACCATGAGGCCGCCACCACCACTACCCCTTGACCCAGGAACCCTACCACTTCGGAAACCCCAACTCCCCTCATCTTTTCCAACCCCAAAACCATCCTTTTTACATCATCCACCACCACCACCGTGTGTCGTCACCGCTGCCCCCACGCTTGTTGTCCCTTCTGGTTATGCCCTTCTTCCTCCAACCTACTTAGTATATCTTATTTTAATATTTTTGTTGTTGTTGTTGTTGTTATTGTCACTAATATTTGAAATAATAAAAAAAGGAAAAAGGAGTCAGAAGAAGGTGAAATGACTAGTTAAACTCTTTTTATAGGTTGTGAACAAACCATTCCCCGTGAGGAAGTGTAGGAGTGTACTTCAAGTCTGGAGTCCTATTAGGTAAGGATATGGTTAAGGCTTGGGTTATGTATAAATCTTATATGTATGGATGTGTTAGCATGACTTGTGTGAATGTATGTGAATATGTACTAAGTGTGTGTGTGGTGCAGCTTGGCTTGCAAGGAGATAAGGTATGTTGAGAAAGATTGGCATTATATGTAATATGTGTGATATACTTGTATGGATGACATGTTCTTATGTATGGTTGAGATGTTATGACTTGTATGCTTAGAGGCCTTAGTTAGGTTTGAGTGGTTGAGGGGAACTAAGGAAATAAAAAGGGTGGAGTGAGTAAGGATAGATGGGGGGAAATTCCTTAATGGTATAGTAGAGAAAACAATGGGGGGGAAATAATAAAATGAATGGTTAGGGAAAAATCTTGCATGAGGAGTGTGAGCTTTGCATAGGGGAAAAGCTTATACGGGAAAATCTAGTATAAGGGTTGACCATGGGAAGGAAAGTGTATTTTGGGTGATTGGTGTTCTTGGGGAAGAGTTAGTATATAGGTTGATGGGAATATGCATAGGAGCATAACTAGGGTTTTGGAGGGAAAACCCTAAGTATAGGGGTAATGTGAGAGAGGTTAAGGAGGTTGGTTGGCATTTGGGTTGTGATGAGGAGTGTATCACATGGAGGGTGTGAGTCAAGTTAAATAGAGGGTGGAGTTGTGTATGAGGGGAAGGTGTAAAAGAAAAGGGGTCTATTAGGGTTTTTGGAGATGACCAACTAGGGTATCATTATCATAGGTGGGAGTTGAGGAGTCGGGTTGTGTAGTTTGGAGTGGGTTGAGTATGGTGATGGTGTTGGAATCAAGGGGGGGTGTGGGTTGTAAAAGAAAAGGAGAGGTTAGGGCCACGTAAGCTAGATTAGAGTTTCAAGAGGAAACTCTAGTGGGCGATAGTAAGCCTAGGTAGAGAAATGGGAAAGTGGGCATTGACCCTCATGTGTGGGGGTTTTTGAATTCATGGTGAGTATGGTGGAAGGTGAAAAGGGATCTTGGATTCTTGGGGAGTGTAGAGGTTCCAGGTTAGGGATAGGGTTATTCAGGAAGTGTGGGGTGGAAAAGTGATAATGAGTCGAGAAGCCCATTGGAGTGTATATGTCTAAATGGGGGTTACTTGTTGAATAAGACATGAATAAAATACTAATAACTTAAAGTGGAAGATTATTGAGTTGGGCATAGACTTAAAGTTGGGTACATATATATAACACCCCCTAACATTGATGCTAGGTGCCTTTTTTACTTAAAGTTCTAAAAATGGTCTCATTGAAGAGATAAAAAGTTTCATATTTTTAGTTGGTCCCTAACTAACTAAGCAAAGTAATTTTTAATGAAATATACAAAAGAGTCATGGAAGCTTTTTGTCTATTTAACATATAAAATACAAAGTTATCATGTCGAATGACATTTTAAATTTTATTGATTGATAGCCCCAACTTAATTTGTTTAGGACCTAATAAATTTTTTTAATGGGAATATATAGCTTTGAGAACTTATATGGACCTTAATAAAACACCATATCATACTTCATTTGCCATGTTTACATTTTGGATAAAAATCATAAATTTTGACTTCAAATTTGAATTATTATATAATAATAAATCTTGAAATTTTATAAAATATCATTTAACACAAATTATTTTTTTTATAAAATATATTATTCTTTAATAAATTAATAATTAAGTTTTTCATTTTCAACCTTAAAAAATCAAATATGACAAAAAGAGTAGAAGAAAAAGTAGGACAAAAGTATATTTAAATGCATAAGTATTTTAGGTTTGACCCTATAATGGTTTAAATACTTTTTAATTTTCTACAAAGTTATAAATGTTTAGACTTTATTTCCATTAAGGCATAATATTTTTAAATTTTTAAATTTTAGGTAATTTTGAACATTTTTATTGATATATTAATGGAAACAAAGTCTAAATATGTATAATTTAAAAAAAGAAAGAAATACTTATGAGTTAATGGGAATAATGTTTAAGCATTTATGTCCTTATAAAAAATTCAAAAAATTATTTATACCTTATGGGAACAAATCCAAAATATTTATACATTTAAATACAATTTTGTTAGAAAGTGTAGTATTTTGAATTATTAGTTTATGATACTTTTTTTCTTTTTCCTCCACCCTTCTTTAAATAAGGCACTTAAGAACCAATTATCATATCAACATGGTGAAAAGATTGCAAATATGGGAGTATTGTAACACCTCCATTTTCATTCCTGAAAAATTTTCATTTAAAAAAATATAATGTGAAAGCAAACATAAAAAATAGAGAGTGTTACTATCATACCTACCATAAGATAGATATCTCTCATCTATCTTCTGATAAGTGCAAGGCTAAAAAAAATGTCTAACAAAACCTAAAAGGTAAACTAAAGCAAAAACCCTGATGATAAAGTAGTAGAAAATCTTATCAAATCATCGATGGTAAATAAGCAAAAAACTTGAGATAAACCTATTTTTTCAAAATCTCATCCAATAATCAAAATATAAATTACAACACCAACTTAAAATTTCAATATAACAACTTAACTTCCAAAATATTTACAAATTATTCAAATATTCCTTGAGACATAAAATTTTGGGTAGCTCTATTTTCAGCCCTAGTCAAAATCACATCAGAACTCAAGCCTAAGTGCTTGCACATAGATATCTAAACAAGCATAATATAAGTATAATAACGTACTGAGTAAACAAACCAACTCATAGCAATAACATACACATGTAAATTCACATACTTTTCATAACTGATAAAACATGAAAGACATGCTCTCATATAAGATCATGGAAAATAGAAGAACATATATCGACTAACAAGACTAGTAGAAGAACATGACCCAAAGTGAATACATATCCCATAGAAGAAAAAAAACATAAAATCTTTACTAGGCATGAATTCACAAAAGAACATGATGTTATAATATAATTATGCCATCAATAGAAGAATATGTTGTTGTAGTAAAATGATGCCATTAATGGAAGAATGTCATGAAAGATAATAAAATTTATGAATTACACTTGGATTTGTATTACACTCTCACACAAAGAATCATGGCATATTCACTTGCATGTTACTATTCACTTCATTTAATTTCATTTACATCATTCACTGATTTCCATATCATCATTCAACATTAGTTCAAAGAATCACTTATTAATCAATTCCATCAAAAGATATTACACCACACATGCCAATTCACATTATTACCCATTTCCTTTTATATGATATCATTGTCCACTTGTTTCATTTATTCTAGTTATTTCAATTATCCATTTTGAATGCATAGTCTTTCTCACATCCAAAACATGATATTATCTGCATCAAGTGCATAGTGGTAAGGAACCCACAATAAACACACCACCTATAGCTCTGCAGCTATGACAAATATAGTAACCTATAGCTCTACAACTATGACCATCACAACCACTTAGGACACCCGATATTGATATTCTCTTATAGGACTCGTATGTCACCTCTAAAGTAGAGATAGGGGTCTCGCTATCTCACTATTAGCGCAACACATAAAATTTCGCAATGGAATGCGTCCACCAAACCAACCTACCTCAGAGCCCATCCCGAGGCTACTCAAGGTGGACTCTATACAACCACCATATATGACCACAAATGTGACCTATAAGACAACTCTCATAATTAGGTTGAAACCTCCAGCTATGACCACTAAAGTGACCTATGTTATGATGCCCATAGGTAGACTGAAACCGCAAGCTATGAACATAATGCGACCTATCGTATAATTTCCATAATTCATTCCTTTCAATTATCACTTGAATTATTCATACTGTATGCCTATGACTACATATTCCATTATATATATAACATGCCACAAATGTTATTAACAACCATCACATATGATTAACAATAAAGAATTCAACCACTTGCATTCTTATTAACAACATGAAAATAAAATTACATAGCAAAATAACTTATACAAATTACATAGCACAATAACGTATAAAATACAACTACGAGAAATATGACTCATATCTGTGAAGAACTATAAGATACCAAACCACAAGATCAATATAACATAAGAATGATAGAATAACCATATGGCCAAGGCACACAAATTACACTTCTTATTAGAAACCCCTAGAATTTTCTTAGCATAACCAAAATATGGAATAATATACATCAACGCATAACATTATATTAACTATGAGTATAGGGCGTTTGCCTAGCTTCCAAGATATTTTAGCACAATAAAAGGAAAACCATAGCTTTGAGATCCACTAACATGCCTTCCTGGATCATCTTTAAAAACTATAAGATTAAGTTAGAAAAAACTAATCCAAACATAGAATAATTGAAAACAAGTAAATTTTATCAAAACCCGCTTAAATAATCAAGGTTTAGAACCCAAAACTTCAAATCGATCAATTTTAGAGAATTGATCCAAAGTGATAAGTTAAAAAATCGATTTCATTGATTTTAAATCAAAAGGAATAACCAACTGAGTAAAAGAATCAAACACAACTAGATTTCAGAAACTATTCCAAAAAATTAGGGTTTAAAATCCCAAAATACAAATCCACACAATTCAAAACAATAAATCTAAATTGAAGGTTTTAGAATGCAATTAAGTTCATTTCAAATAGCTCTATAAAATTAATTTTAGAATAAAAAATTATAAGAATAACTAATTTCATAATTTCATATGAAAGTTAGGTTTTAGATTTAAAATTACAATTCAACCAAATTTTATTAGTCTATTTAAATTAAATGTTTAGAATTGTAATTGGACCTATTTTATCACATATTGTATAATAAATTTACTAAAATAAATAAAGGAAATACCCAATTTAATATAATTAGGGGTTTTGAGCTCGAAATTCAAATTCAATAAAATCTTGCCAAAATATTTAAATTAATGGATCAAAAATAAAATTAAACATATTATAATACTAATTATATAATCAATTGAATTAAATACCTCAATTACACAATCCATTTTAAATCCACAAGAGTTTTGACCTAAAAAATTCAATTGTGATTAATTCTGCATAAATTTCTCAAGTTGACAATTCCAACACGAAAATAAGTACATTTCAAAGTGTATTCATAGAAAATAGCTCGATTAGATGAATCTAAAAAATCTAGATACAATTAGGTCAAAAATCTAATTTTCACAAATCAAGCATATACCACACAATTAACCCATAAAAAATAATCATACAACTCTTACATACTTAATTCAACAATCAGTTTAGCTTAATCAAAGCTAATTCATATCAATTGAATCAAATTAGAAATTAGGGTTTTGGGTAATTTATACCAAACAAAATGCTACGAATTCAAATAGGTGAAGGTCATGGAAGCTTTGTCGGAGGTTGGATACCACTTGTCGATGGCCAAAAAGTAGCATTATGAGTTGTATCGTGGGATTTGTTGAGTCTACTCTGTGTGCATGGCAGCTAATCACTGACATCAGAGACGAAGATGAGGATGAGTAGTGTATGGCGTGGTGTCATGGTGGCTAGAGTTGTTGCTATAGTAAAGTGGTGGAAAACCATGTAAATAAGAGGAGCAGGGGAGGTCAGGGCCGGGTTTGGATTTTTTATGTAGAAAAAAGTGGTAAAGGAAGAGAGAGAGAAGAAAAAGAAAAAGTGGAAGGGCATTAGGTCAATGAGGTTCTTTTTTCAAATATTTAAAATAGGATAACGATTAATTTTATCTTATATTCATTTAATAAAAAATATTAGGAAAAAAGATCCAGGAACCACAAATTTTCATTTTTATAAATGTTTAAGCAACTAATAATAATTCAACACAATTAAAAAATTGTCATCCATAAGCCAAAATGGGAAAAATAGAAGAATATTATTTTGAGAAAGAAAATCATAAACAAGTCACATAAACCTTAAATATAAAATTTCCAAAAGATATTAATTACCTCATAAATATAAATACTTTCAAAGATGGAAGTATTTTCTACAAATAAAATTTATTAAAATGATTTTACCACTTTAAAAGGGTTTTTATAATTTAGAATAATTTATTTTTTTATTAATGAAGTATAACTCCAAAATAAATTTATAATCACATGAAAAAGTTATACTAAGAAACAAATATAAAATCCTAAAATTAAAACATGCGATAGAAACGAAAACATATTTTAAATGGAAATCAAATTATGTAAAATTAATAAAATTGTATTCATAAACAAATTTATCTAGAATTTTCCACAATAAAAAATGATTAAATAAATTTCAATATAAATTCAAAAATATCTATAAAACCATAAAATTAAAAAAAAAAGCACTTTACCAAAATTTTCAAGAATCTCTATTTAAAAACATTAACCCAATTAAAATAAAAGTAAAGGTTGAAACTCATAAATGAACATTAATATTTTATAATAAAAAATAGTTTTTCAAAAATTAGGGTGTTACACGTATAGGATATTGTATTGTGGCATTGAAACCTAATTTTGCAACAAAGTCTCTTTAATTGGGAGGAAAAGCAGGCAGAGCAACTAGGGCAAAATGATTAGACAACTCTTTCCATGTCGAGACTGGAAAGACATGGTCGTATGGAAATATGATAAAAATGGAAATTCTATGGTTAACTCTTTTTGTGATACTTTATACCAAATGATTGATGAAGGAGGAAGGGACAACATGGTCTTCAACAGAGTGTAGATCAACAATGCCCCGACCTAGGATTGTGCTCACTACATGGTTTGCTATCTAGCAATGAATAAACACTGAGGGGAAACTCACTAGGATTCAAATCATTGACATCATTAATTAAGGTTGCCCCTTTTTTAGAGTTGAGTTGGAGTCGGTAAATCACTTGTTCATTTGTTGGACAATGGCAAGAAGGCTATGGTATAAAGTGTGTGAATGGCTAGGGTACACGTGAGTTATGTTGAGGACTACCATTGATAATGCACTAGCTTAGTTATGAGGTTGAAGGAAGGGATTAAGAGGGAAATTTTAGAATGTTGCACTTTTTGCAATAACTTGAGTCATATGGAAGTACAGAAATGAGATAGTGTTCGAGAATTAATGAATCTCTATTAGCTGAATAGTGATGTTAGTCAAAATGATGATTGTGTTTTAGATTAAGAACAGTCGGGACTGTTTTATCTACAAAATTAATGGCGTGGTACATCATGTCCAAGCATTTCTTTGAGAAGTAATGTATCAAGGAGTTTCCTTCAAGTGATTTTCTTAGTTTGTTGATCATCTTGTGAGATAGTTTGAAAAATGTTTGATATCCCTTAGTAGATTGGGTTTGGCATTGTGGTAGGGGGTTGAGGTTTAGGAGGGACTTGGTGTCCACTTGTTTTTTTTTTTCAATCTTGAGATGTCTTTGTGTATTTCCAATTATCAAAATTAAAAAAAAATAGTTATATGACATCATAAATTTTAGGGTAAATTCAAATGGATAATTAATTTGCATTTCTTTTTTGTTTTACTTAAATCACTTAATTTACATTGCTATTTTATGATAGAGAGATACATGTATGAATAAGTTGTTATATATCTATTCAACTTAATTAATCATGCTCGATACCACCATTTTAGCTTGTGGGTTTGAGTCATGTATGTTTTGCATTTTTTTCCACAAAACATGGGACAATGCTCAATCAAAAATTTATTCATTTATCTGGTTGAAGTTATCCATAAAAATTTGAAAATGGCTTAAAAAAAGAATCAATTACATATTAAGTTTATTTAAAATTTTATTTTTTTTCAACTAGGTTAATCACATATATATTTTTATATCAATGAGATAAACTTTTAAATTTAACTTCAAGAAAAGATTTCACTTATAAATGTAACTCATATTGCCCTTTGATGTTTCCAATAGATGTATATGATGCGCGCCATCACTACAATGATGATGATGACAATGATAAATATGATAGTATCATTTTTTTTCATATCAATTAGGTTAAATTTTAAATTTAAGGATTCCACCAATAGACATATCTTAAATTGCCATAAAATAAGTAGTAGTAGTAGTAGCAACAACAACAGTAGTTGAATTATTTAATGCTAATAATATTAATGATACTATTAATAATAGGCTTAACCGCTAAAAAGGAAAGTTGCACGTCACTTTTGAAAATTTTACTATTTATATAAAATGCTTTTTATAATTGATATTGAAATATTATTTTATAACAAGAAAATTAATCCAAAACCCTTTAAAATATTTATTACCAAGAATTACTATTCACCTTCAAATCACTATTTAGGCTTGGTTACTATTTTAATGGTCAAAGTCGATAGCCAATGATCCACGTTTAACCATTAACCTCTAATATCTTACTTAAGACCTTTTAATGATAAACATGTCATTTTATGCTTTAATTATTCAAAACATGATTAATTTCAATTTGAATCTTACTTATGTTGAATAGGGAAAAAACATGATTAATTTGTAACACCCCCAAATTTACGACTTAAAATTTTCGTTTAATAAAAAGGTTTTAGCGGAAGCAGAAAGATAAAATCGTAAATTTGGGGGCATTACCGCCACACTTAGTACTAGATCGGTTCACTCCTACCGTCCCGGTACTAAGTACTAAGGCTAAACAAGAATAACATCAAATACGAGTCACTAATGAAACACAAGTCATATGGAATCAGAGTGCGGAAATCAAAAGGTACATCCCAAAAGTATAGTTTTAAAGTACCAAATGTCAGAAGACATCATACAACAGGATAAAATAAAATATAATAATAATGGGAAACAAAACGGAGGATGGACTCCGACCATGTCACTCTCGACCTCCAAGCTAAGTCCAGGCTCAACTCTCAGCCCCACTCGATGCCTCGTAAGCATCGAAGACATCGTCCCCTACCTGCACAAACTCAGACGGGTCTTCTGCTCGTGGGAATGAGCAGCACCCATGAAACGGGTGATCAATACACTACGTACTGAGTAAGTTAATAGACGCACTAAGGCCAACATACACAAAAATACATGACGTAGCATACATGGCATAATTACATAGACAACATGCGATAACATAGATAAACAATACCGGCTATGGACCAGATAACTTATTCTTTAGATCTCTGATAAGTATAGTCGATTCAGATCATAATTTTTATCAATCCATGCGAGTGCGGGAACCCCACTATTATAGCCGGTGGAACGGTCATGTAGGGCAAAATGCTCCTGGCCGCTATTATTTGCCGATGGACCAGTTGTAATACCCCGTATTTTTAAAATCCAAATTATTAAGTTTAATGATTTGATTAACGTAATCTGATGCAAATATTTAATTATTTTAATTTTGATTCGTTTTATGGATTTATCGACGATTTCGAATTCATATTTGAATTTAATTAATCGTTGTCGTTGCGAACCATTCTAGATAAATTCGTTAACGACAATGATTTTATTATATTCTTATGAGTTCGAGTCTCGGTTAAAAATATATATTCCCGTTCCTTCTCGTATTTTGATTTTTAATATTTTAAATTCGTTTTCGATTATAACTTCGTCGTGTGATTACAGCTTTGTTTTGAAGTTATATTTCGTTAACGAAATATATTATTTAAGTTATAGAATTTCTGTTTAAATAGTTAAATTTATTTTAATGATTTTACCTGTATAAAATATTTCCGACTTTAAGTTTATTCATTTTCGGAAATCGTTAATATTTTTAGGAAGTTTTAAATTTAAAAGATTTATTTATGAATTTCTTCATGGAATTAATTTTCTTTTGTTTTATGCTTTTTGATTTACGGAAAATCGATTTCGGAAATCATTTACATTAGTCTCGGTTTGTTAGAATTTTACTTAAATATTTTATTATATGTTTTTAAATATTATTTCGGGGTCTTATAATGTATTTATATAAATAATATAAAATTTTACGTTCATTAATAAATTCTTCCGAAAATGTTTATGAAATTCTTTATATAGCTTTTATTAATTTTAAGCGCTTGGATCGTTTCGAAATAATTATCGTTTAATAAATATTAGATAAAATATTCTAATAATAATTTTTAGACTTAAGTTTTTGTTTTAGGTGCATTTGTAAAAAAAAAAAAAAAGATCCAGCACCGACGGTGCCCCGACCCCCATCTCTTCCTTTTCCCTTTTCCTTTCTTCCTTTCTCTTCTCTTTTTTCCCCAACAGCCCCGACCCCCTAGCCCCTGCGCATTGTCCCTGTCCCGAACTCCTAGCCGCCTCCTTCTCCCGTCCTTTTTCTCCGGCGACCGGCCTCCTCCTTTCTGCTCCTCCCTCGTCGGTCGACCGCCACCACAATCGACGCACAGCAGCGGCGGGCGACAACATAGCAGCATCGAAGCGTGCAACAACGTGCCGCACCGGCTGTGCCGCCGTCCGGCCACGGCGAGCTCGGGTGACGACCGGCGAGCCACCCCCGACCCCCGACGAAGCTTCTCCGGCCTTCCCGTGCTCTGATTTGTTGAGTTCGTTTGGTATAAATTTCCGAAATACCCTAACCCCTTGTTTTGATTAATTGAGTATGATTTAGCTTGTGAAAAGCTAAATTGATTGTTTATTTATGTATATATGTGCTGTAAGATTGATTTGGATAGGTTAATTGTGTGGTTGTGTTGGAATTTTGGAAAAATTGGATTTTTGGCCAGGTTATGCCCGAATTTTTCGGATTCGTCCGATTTAGCTAATTTTGATAAATTGATTATTCAAAATGTTTTAAACTGTACCCAATTTCATTTTGGAACCGTCAATTTGAGAAATTTATACAGGTTTTATCGAAATTTGATTCCTAGGTTAAAATTCGGGTGTAATGAAATTGGGTCGTATAATTGAGCCGTTCCGTTCAATTGATTTTATAATATCGTTTAAAATATATTTAATTTTATATTGGAAGTGTTGATTTGGGAAAATTGTGCGTAACTTATCGGAATCAAATTTTTAGGTCAAAACTCCCGCGGGTTTAAATTGGATTTTGTAATCGGGTTATTTTATTCAATTGACTACATAAATTACATTAGAATATATTTAATTACATTTTCGAACTGTCAATTTATGTGTTTTGGCAAGAATTGATCGGGTTTGCGTTCCGGGCTCAAAAACCCTAATTGTGCTAAATTGCGTATTTCTTTTATTGGTTTTGAGCAATCGATTATTTGATATGTTATAAAATGTGTTTAATTGCATTTTTAAACATTCAATTTGGTTAAATTTATGGAATTTTACCGAATTGCATTTTCGGGCCTAAAAACCTATATTTTAAGTGAGGTTATGAGATTGGTTATTTGTATAGTTGTTTTGCTAAAATTAAATTTATAAAAGTAGTTGAAATGATCCTAATTATATTCTAATACCTTTAATTAGAATTAATTGATTTGAATTACTTGAGTTATGTCATGGGCTTTAAAACCCTAATTTTGAAAATTGATCATCTGGAATTGATTTATCGGAAGATCGTTTCGTTGAAATTGATTGTCTAGCTTTATCTAAAATTAGTTTAGTTGTGTTTTAAAACTATCAATTTGAGGTAATCAAAGTGATTTGGCCGATTTGTGGTTTACGTATTAAAAACCTAATTTTCGGGGATGATTTTATAAAATTGATTTTGTTATGTGTATTTTATCTAATCAAATTCTAGCTTTGAGTTTTAAACCATTTAAATTATGTTTTAACCTAATCGGTTTGGATTTGATTCTATGTAAATTGGTTGGGTTACTTATTTAGTTGTAAAACCTAATAAATAAGTTATTTTCGATAAATTAACTTATGATCGATTATTCTTTCTCGGGTTTTCCAAATTAATTTGAAATGTCCTAAGTGTATTTGTATTAATCTATGTTGATTTATATTTAATCTTAAATCTTAATAGAGCTATGCTTTTAAGTCCTAAGTTTTGGACAAGTTTTCCAAGAAAAATAGTTTGTGTCTCTTTGTATCGACTAAATTATAATAATTGGAATTATTGATTGATAGGATAGTTTCTAATTTAGTTTTCGATTTCTATCGGATCTAGGAAAGCCTTATCGTGGATCCACGAGTTAGTGATCTCTCTCTCCCTCGTATCTCGCGTAGCTAGCTTCGGATCCAGGTAAGTTCTCTACTTACCTCTACTTATGGGTATTTCGTAAGGATGTGGCTAAGGTTCCTATGTGTTGTGTGACTTGCATGCCTTAGATGTTTTGTATATATACCATGTCCGGTTGTGTATCGTATAGTTGTCCTTAATGTGTTTTATGCGTAGCGCAACTTCGAGTTAAGGTATGTGGTATGTGTTTTTCTTACAACATGAATGTGATATCCATATGTGGTGATTATGACGTGCTGTGATATGATGTAACCCTCTAGGACATGCATGCTAGGGTGATTATTATTATTATTATTATGACATGGAGATAAAATGGCAAAAAGAAATAAATGGGAAGTGAGTTGCTGAAAGGGAGTATAAGGGACCCGATTAGGGTTTTGGGAAGAATTAGTAATCTGGAAAATACGAAAGTAAATATGATTAACGGTGAGTGAGGTGCGGGTTGAGAGTGAGAGTTTATGTTATGAGGAATGATTATGGGTGTTTTGGGAGAGAAGAAATATTGGGTGAAAAGGAGATGTTACTTGTGGGAAAAGAAATGTACTAGGGTTGAAGTGGCCAACTAGGGTTTTAGAGTCACAGGTGGAATCGATGGGTAGAGCGATATGATTTGGGATTGGGCCTAAATGAGAAGTGTTGAGGATAGATGAATTAATGGTAGTGAAATAAGAGGAAGTTGGGCCACATAGGTCCTATTAGGGTTTCGAGGGAAACCCTAGAGGCTAATAGCGGGTGGAGTCTGATGTCACGAGGTGTTGGGCCTTAACCCACACCCTTAAGAGTTGGTTTTTATTATGTGTGAGTATAGAGGGAAATTGATATCGAGGTGTGATAAGGGGTGCACGAGTTCCAAGATATGGGACGGGCCCTCCTGGGAGGATAAGTGTGGATATAGTTAGCCATGCATGTCAAGGGTAAAACACTTTCAAATAAGATACGTTAAGATACTAATCACTTAAAGAGGAAGATGCTGAGCCGGGCCCAGACCGGTCCACCGGTGAATAATAGTGGCCAGGAGCCGGGGTGCCCTGGAGACCGTGCCACCGGCGAACAATAGTGGTCAGGAGTGTTTTGCCCTGTATGATTTCCGGTCCACCGGCTATAATAGTGGGGGTTTCCGTGCTCAGCAACCCAAATGTAAAATTTATAAGACATGGGAAAGATACTAAATACTTACAGTGGAACACCGTGTGAGTCGGGGCCAGACCGGTCCACCGGCAAATAATAGTGGCCAGGAGCGTTCTGCCCTGGAGACCGGTCCACCGGCAAATAATAGTGGTCAGGAGCGTTCTGCCCTTAGTGTATACCTTCCGGTCCACCGGCTATAATAGTGGGATTCCCGCACTCACATGGACTATTAAAGAATATGTGTGGAATGAATATATTATTGATCAGAATAAAGAATGAGTCACAAGCACTTACAGTGAAACACCATGCGAGTCGGGGCCAGACCGGTCCACCGGCAAATAATAGTGGCCAGGAGCGTTCTGCCCTGGAGACCGGTCCACCGGCAAATAATAGTGGTCAGGAGCGTTCTGTCCTGAGTTTATATATTCCGGTCCACCGGCTATAATAGTGGGGTTCCCGCACTCACGTGGATTAATAAAGACTGTGGTGTGAAATGACTACTTTTAATAAAGACTCAAAGGAAATAAGTCTAATTGGACTATGGTCAGCTTTTATTATCTGTATTACTACATGCTGCTTACGTGAGTATGTCACGCGTTGAGTTTCCAATAATATAGATTATTCCTACCTAAGGCGCACGAGCCACTTTATATTTCGGTTATACCATGCTTATATGTCTAAATGGGATGTTACATGTGCTTCTAATGTTACTATAGGTGTATGGCAAGATTCATGTTGTGGGTTGTGAGTATGCATGATATGGTATCAATGTGTTGTACCAAGATTTAATATGCACTTGATGTATAGTTATATCCCTCCTATATGATAGGGTAGCGAGACTTACTCAGTATTGGACCCGTACTGATACTACACTGGTTGAATGGGTCCTGTGATGATCCACCGATGGTGGAGAGCAGACCTCTTGTGCAGGTTTAAGATCGGATACTATGTTGGGGTGGAAGCCTTGACTTGAGTGAGTAGGCAATCCGGACATTGATCCTTCGGGATTTGTTTTGTTTAATTGTATTCACCTTTGGAAGTTGTAAGTATTGTATTTAGATCTCTAAGGGTTTTGTAATTGACTTTAAATTTCTCGTACTCTGATAAGTTTTTAATATTCGGATTTAATTTTTTGATTGGATTGAGCCTTAGCACTTAGTACTGGAACGGTAGGAGTGAACCGGTCTGGTACTAAGTGTGGCGGTAATACCCCCGAGTTTACGGTTTTATCCTTTCCTTCCGCTAAATCTTTTGTTTTTAAACGAAATTTTCAGGAGTGAAATTTGGGGGTGTTACACCAATCATGTAGGGCAACGTGCCCTGGCCACTATTATTCGCCGGTGGACCAGTCTAGCCCTGACTCTCATGGTGTTCCACTATAATTACTCGTATATTTCCCATGTCTTATCATTATTATGATTGGTTTGTTAAGTACAGAATCCCCCACTATTATAGCAGGTGGAACAGTCACGAGGGTAACATACCCTACCACTATTATTTGCTGGTGGACCGTTCATGTAGGGCACCCCGGCCCTAGCCACTATTATTCACCAGTGGACCGGTATGGGTCCAGCTCAACATCTTCCTCTGTAAGTGATTAGTGTCTTAACGTATCTTATTTGAAAGAATTTCACCCTTGACATGCATGGCTAACTATATCCGCACTTATCCTCCCAAGAGGGCCTGTCCCATATCTTGAGACTTCTGCACCTCCTAACTCGCCCCGACATCCTTCCTTTAACCCACTTTCTCACACCGGAAACCCAACTCCGAAGTGTGTGGGTCAAGGCCCACCACCTTATACCCCAAGGTCCACTCACCACCTTACCCTAGGGTTTTCTCTAGAAACCCTAATCTAGGCCTATGTGGCCCTTCCTTCTCTGCATTCCACAACACACACTATTTTAACGCTCCACATGTCATGACCTTTAGACTCAACTCTCCCCTCATACCTCGCTCCTCCTCGTTTATTTTTATTATTTTCTTTTTTCTTTTTCAACCTTCTCAAATTAGGGTTTCCTCTCAAACCCTAGTCGGTCCCCAGGTACCCTCATATTATCCTAGTACTATTTTTCACCTTGAGCCTCCAGTCACCAAAACAAGCCTTCCATTGCCTTCCCCACATCCCAAAGTAACTTTCCATACGTAAGGTTCGCCCCCATGGAGACCTTAACCTCCCCATGCAAATCCCTTGATCTCTACCATGCCAAACCCTAAGATTTCCATGCAAACCCTAGTTCCTCCTATGTAAACCTTAGTTCCTCCCATTCATTCATTTTATTTAATTCCCCTTTCACTCGGCCATTCATGGATCACAGATTACTTAGGTCATCCTTACCTATGTTAGCCAACTTACTTTCTCTTGGTTATCTTACTTTCTCATTTTTCTCTTTCATGCCTCCATCCCACAACACCACATCAAATAACCTAGTATGCATGTCCTAAGGGCCACATCACATCACATCATACTTGCAACATATCCATATTAGCACATACCAGACAAGAGTACGTGAACATACCTCGGTTCCAAGATACGCTACACATAAAACAGATAAGATAATAGCATATAGAACACAACGTATAAATTGTACAAGGCATCCAAAGTAAGTAAAAAACGTAACACATAGGCGACCTTAGCTATGTCCTTACCTAAATCGTCGTCGGGCTTGGAGCACGCTCCTACGCTTCCTGAGGGTTTTGACTCGACTCACCTATAAGAGGGAAATACTATGGGTTAATCTCCCTCTACCAGAATTACCATAATTTCCTATCTTACCCCTATCATGGCCTAATACTAAGGATAATATTAATAATAGTAGTTTATAATTAAAAGGTAGGGTTATTATTATTCTCAAGATAGTTAATCGAATCACTACTAATCAAAGTAAGTCTTAGTAATATTTATAGTATTAAAGTAAGGGTTTCAATATTACAAATAACAATATTATTAATAATACTAATAATAATAATAAGAATACTAATGATAATACTAATAATGATAATAATGACGATGATAATAATCGAAATCGTAGTAGTAGTAGTAGTAGTAGTAGTAGTAGTAGTCGTAGTAGTAGTAGTAATGACAATAATAATAATAATAACAACAACAACAATAGTAATGATGATGATGATGATGATGATAATAATAATAATAACAACAACAACAACAACAACAACAACCATAATCATGATAATAATAATAACAATGATAATGATAATAGTAATAGTAATAATACTAACAATAATAAGAATACTAAAAAATAATAATAATAGAGATAATAACGATGATAATAATAGTTAGAGAAATAAACATAATAATAATAATAATAATAATAATAATAATAATAATAATAACAATAATAGTAATAATAATGATAATGGTAATCTTACTATATATAAAAGCAGAATACATGCAGCTTATTTTTCCCGCTCATTTTTATCTACAGTACTTGACAGGTGTCAATTTAACATTTAATCTGACTTTGGAAGGTCAGATGTGAACGTAAAAAATTACATCATTTAAAAAAAATATACATTTTCATTACAACTTTGTTTCCAATGTAACAGTACAATTTGCCATGTGTCCAAATTTGATTTGTTCTGCAACTCTTCCCTGGATAACTTAATATTCGACGGTCAGATCTCTGTTTGACTTCAAACACTGCTCTCCCTGCCTATATATACATCACAAAAACATACTATGCTGGTATAATCGTGAAAATTGTTAGCTCATTTGGCAGAATCATCAGCATCCCCAGGTAAGCCAACTATTTTGACCAGATTTTAAAACTTTTATAGATTACATTTATTGTAATACTTTTTTACGATTTCAGAAATCAGTTTTACCTGATATATTTTACCTGTCATATTTACAGATAACATGTCAATCTACACAAATCTAAGAGAAATAAACCCTGCCAAGAGCAACTGGTGCATTAAACTTCGATTGATTAGGCTTTACAATAAGCCTTCTTATGGGAACAAAAATGAAGCATACAGTTTAGAATGTGTATTTCATGACAATGAGGTATGTTGGCTGGCAAATTTTATGTTATTTATTTCATTAGTATTTTGAAATATATTAATAAATCTGATAATTTATGTTGCTTGAATAAAACAGGAAAATAGAATTCATGCTTCGATTAGGAAATCTCAGATTCCACAATATAAAGCAAAACTCATTGAAGGAGAGCTCTACCATGTCAAGAATTTCATAGTGGCAGATAACCAAATGAAAATTAAAACTACCGAATACAAATATGTGATCTACTTCAACAATTTTACACAGTGTAATTTGTCAAAAAATATAGAAATATTTCCAACTGTACTATTCAAGTTTGCAGCATTTGAAGAATTATCTACAAGGTCACCAACATGTCTTACAGGTACCATATTCATTTTTATAATTCATATACTACTTACTGAATTGCTTGAGCTATTGTACTAACAACTACTATGATGACAGACATTATTGGAAGAGTTTGCATAGTACACACATTAAGAGAGAAGGAAGTTTATGGCAAAGTCACCAAATACATGGATTTTGTGCTGGAAGATGAAAAGTAAGACAAGTGTATATGAATGCTTGGACATTGTTATGCTTTTTCCACAATGGTTAATATGAAGCATTTACTTACATAATTTTTCAGAGAAAACAGAGTACAGTGCACACTTTGGGGAGATTATGCTACAGAACTAAGTGAATATGTTTCACAGACAAATCCAACAAAGCTTATTATTATTCTCCAATTTTGTCGAATCAGCAAGTTTAATGGTAAAATAGATATTTATTTTGTTAGCAAATTTTTATGGTTAAATTTTTTATTGTTAAATTAATATTAACTACACTTAATACTTGCAGATGAAGTTAGGATATCAAACACTTGGAATGTCACAAAACTAATTCTTGATACTAGAATGGATGAGATTAGAGACTTCGAAAAGAGGAAAATATCTTTCAACACTTCTACACATTAATTTCTTTCACAACAATGAACTATGAAAACTAAACATAATTAACTTTGTACAGATTACCTGAATGTGAATCTTCACAGATCACAGTTTGTGAAGAGAGGCAATCATTATCTTCACAAACAATAACAGAGGAGCTAGCAAGTGAGAGATCTATTTTCAAAACAGTTGAACAACTTCAAGAGAATGAGGTAAGATTAATTTTCTTTAATACATATAATAGATAATAGATGTTTCATTACTAACAAAAATATTGAATTTTGGTTTAGGTGGGAAAGTTTTGGATCAATGTCAGGGTTGCAGGAATTGAAACAGTAGGAGAGTGGTTTTATGTAGCATGTAAGAAATGCCTAAAGAAACTCAAGCCTATTGGAAACTCTTTTTATTGTGAAAAGTGTATGAAAAATGATAAAGGAAGTCTTAGATACATGCTACAAATTAGAGTTGTTGACGGAACAGGAAATATTCCACTACTTCTATGGGATAGGGAATGTACACAACTTATTGGTAAATCAGCTCAACAACTTAGGGAAAGCAATGCAAAGGTAAGTCCTGATTTAATATGATATAATTTTTATGGTTTCAGTTTATGCACACTATTTTAATCACATTTTAAAGTTTACACAGGAAGATGTTGAATATACAAAGCTACCAACAGATTTGGAAAAACTCATAGATGTGAAGGCTCTTTTCTTAGTCCAAGTGAGGGAGAAGCAATTGGGAGCATATTCAGTAATAAAGCTAAGTGTGGACGAAGCTTTGGTTTCCAAATATTATGGACCTACTTCCTTAGACAGTCAGGTTAGTGTAAAATATATCTATATGTTCTAATCCTTACTTCAAGGGAAATATTATGTAAGGAACCAATTTTATAAAAAACATTTGTGCCTTTTTTTAGGACTCTGATATGCTTTCAAAATTAGAAACTGTAGCTGATGAACAGGTATTATTCAAAACACAAACATAATTTTGTAGTGATTTAATTGTTTATTTAATAATTATTTTATAACCTGATAATGTATTCTTTGTACAGGTGGAATCTCAGACAGATGAAGTTCGCACACCAAAGCAAGGCACAAAATGCATTTCTGAGAGTACAGATGAAGAATTTGGAAAGAGGTGTATTGATGCGGATCATTCCACTACAGCTCCTAAGAGAAAGAGATCTAGGGTCAATGTTAAAATAGAGAAAGTTTAGCTCATAGAGCAGAGGAGTGAACTGATGTGCTCTCAAGTTGATTAACTTTGTTAACTAGCATTTGAAATTTCTATTGTATGTTGATGTTACTTAATTATGATTTGGTTGAGAAACCAAACTAAATCTGCATTATTAGTGACTTCAGTATGTAGCAGAAGAAGACAGTTTGATATTACTTTTGTTTCAATTATGTACGCTTTATTATTAAGATTTCATCTTCTCATGTAATAGCTATTTTCCTATTTATGCATACTCTTTAATCTGACCTATTATATTAGAATAACTTTTCACAATGAATGCGCTATTATTATTTATGTTATTTTGCTAGGTCATTACTATGAACATTATCCTAAATTATATGTAATTCAACATAAAAGCTGATTGATTCTTTTATATTTTTTGGAGGCTCAGGATTCAAAATATTTAACATCCAATGATCATAGGCTCATGCCTAACATTCAATTAATTTATAAATGGTGATTTTTAACTGATTATTCCCTTCAAAAACTCTGCCTAAACTCTTACCTACTGTGGGAAGGGATGAAAAATGATTATTTTGAAATTTTCTGTTAATAATCAGTTAAAAATCATCCAATATAAATTAAAACACAACCATCATCATCGCCTCATTATTATTTCTAAGTCTTAATAAATAGATCCCCTACATCACAAACAAACAGACCATAAGAAAATTTACTATGAATCACCACTATTTTGTTGTTCATAAAACTTAGTGAGATTGTATATAGGGCTCAATACATGTCAAAACAACAGTCAGAAATATACACTTGGCTTTTTGGGAACATTAAAATCATTGAGAATTATAATATTACAAAAAAAGAACACAAGCCTATAATTGCTGACTGTTGTTACATTAGGTACCAAAATTTTTTATCATTGCCCATTTCTTATAGTCAAGTTTGATGGAAGATGGGGATCCTTTTTTTAAAGAACTTAGAATAATATTTTTATAACCTGAAATATTTTATTTAAAGAAAAAGTAAAGAATTAGTATATTCAGTGGCAAATTTTGTATCTACAATATACCAATTTTACTTTCTGAAGCTCAGAATGAAAAGTTTTCCCTCTTAAATTTAGGTTCAAAAATTTTATACTTCTTATAAAAAGACATACAGCCCACACATGAAAAAAGACACATACACAACAAAAATCTGCAGCACAATATAAACAGGAACACATTCACCTGACTTTCAATCTTCTGAAGTAAGTCATTGCTCAATCTATTTTGTGAATTATAGTACAGTAATTAAATATGATTATACTAATTATTCAATTTACTGTTTATGTAACATACTTTCAGATTGGGTAGAAGATACAAGCTCCTACACATACACCCAAATATGAGGAAATTAACATCATCAACTACAATAACAGGAAAAAGATCAAGAGATCATGTATCAACAGGTACTTCAGTATAGTATTAACAATATTCTGTTGTAAATAATTATGTTTATTGTTTTCATTTCAGCTATTGTGATAGCAATGTTATAGATAATTATCAACTTTTGCTACTAAGAAAACATTAGATGTGATAGAACAGAGGCAATTATAGCAATTTTTAGCACTTTAGAGATAAACACATAGCATACCAAATAGCATTAATATTCAATTTGTAACTAACAGTAAGATTAGGTGTGATCTAACTGAGGCAATTATATCAATTTATAGCACCTTATAGATAAATAGACAGTAAGTATACTAATATACAATTTGAAACTACGAGCAACATTAGGTGTGACATAATAGAGGCAATTGCAGCACTTTATAGCACTTTAGAAATAGACACACAGCATGCCAAAAAAAATACATAAATTAAATTATAAATATGATATGTGAGAAATATGTCTGTATACTTTTACCGTTGCCAGTTTATGAAGAATTGCAATACCTACATTTAAATTAAATCCAATATTTTAGTAAGCTAATCAAGAATATATATTAATAATCACAAAATGTAACTATTGTGAATACTCACTATAATATTGTCCAAGTCCAAATAAGAGAGTATGTATGAACTTACCTGCAGAAATTAAAGCATAATTATGTCATTAAAGCATGGACACATAAATTAATCAGAAGAGAAATTTAATTCGAACACCCAATGATCTCTAAGATCTGTTTGAAACATAAAAACTGAATATTTGATTATTATTTAACTTTTTACAGAACTGAAAATATGTCAGTCATAAGCGACAAAACTAAATCATAAAAAATATTCACCTAATATTGAATGTGACAGACAAACTGATCATAACAAATACTAAAAACAAAACCTGTTGGGATTCAACACACGAAAAAAAAGACTGAAAAGTGAGTTAAAAAATCCATATTTTTGTAATTCATCTCGGTTTACTTTCAATAATTTTTGAAAGCAACATATCATTTGTAAAGAGATCAGCACATGATAAGTTTGAATACCACAATTTTTGGGCTTCGTGTGTCCACTTTCAATGTCTTTTGAAAGGAACAGAAAAACTAGCAGAGAATATCAGAAGGTTTTTTACTTAAAAATTAAGAAAAAATATTGCTAGACCAAAAAATTAAAAATATCATAAGGTTTAGCCTATTTTATGTTAGATCTGTGTGTTCGCTAATGAAAATAACATATCTGAAATACAGAACAGATGGGACTCACCGTAAAATGACGGATCTTTGTTTCCTTTAAATACAAAAGATGAAATAATATATGCAAGGCTTTTACCAAAAAAAAATTCAAGTACTCTGAAAAATACAGATATGAGTTCGAATACCCAGATTTGTTGGCTTTTTTTGTGTTGACTTTCGAAACTTACGAAAGGGACAAATAAAAATGCACAGATAAATAAAAGGAACTATAGTTAAGAAATACGAAGAAATATTCCTCGCTAAAAAAAAATACAGATCTATGTTAGTAACACAAATGATGTAAACTTTAGCCTATTTTATCTTAGATCTATTTTTGAACTCCCGAAAATTATAGATCTGAAAGCGGATCTTTGTTTGTTTTATTACATACTTTAGATGAAAGAACATTTGGAAGTTAAATAATAAAAAAATTAAAGAAAAAGTTTGAAAAATAAAGATCCATGTTCGAATGCCCAGATTTGTCCGGTTTGTTTGTGTCAACTTTCAAAAACTTCTGAAAGCGACATATACAATCTCAGAAAAAAAAATAGAAGGAATAATACTTAAGAATCACGAAATTATATCTTCAACGTTACCATATTTTATGTTAGATCTGTCTCTTGCTTCCGAAAGAACATATCTGAAAATTATACCCAGATTTAAGTCAACATAAAAGATATACAAACCGACAACAATATATGTTCGAAAAATTTTGGACAAAATTACAAAATTACCTAAAATACCCAAATTTCTCTGTTTTGAGTGTTCTCTTTCGAAAGCAAAAGATACAACACTTGAAGAGAACTGGATGGGTATTTTAGGACCAGTAAACCACGAAATATGCACCCACCAGATCTAACTAAAAATAAGACATTTTCGAAATCTGTACGCATACACTCACATCATCGAACAGAAATCATTCTTCGTATATAGTATAACCGACAGAAAAATCAAAAAGTTGCACACTTTTGATTCGGCTTTTGTATAATACACAGAAATCACATATCTAATTTTCGCAAAGAAATTTTTTTTTCGAAACATCATATAACTGGAACTGAAATTAAAAAATTACCTAAAATACCCAAATTTCTCTGTTTTGAGTGTTCTCTTTCGAAAGCAAAAGATACAACACTAGAAGAGAACCGAATGGGTATTTTAGGACCAGTAACCCACGAAAAATCCACCCACAAGATCTAACTAAAAATATGAAATTTTCGAAATCTGTAAGCATACACCCACAACATCGAACAGATATCATTCTTGGTATATTGTATAACCGACAGAAAAATCAAAAGTTGGACACTTTTGATTCGGCTTTTGTATAATACATAGAAATCACATATCTAATCTTCGCAAAGATATTTTTTTTTGAAACATCATATAACTGCAACTGAAATTAAAGTACGCAAATTAGAAGGGAAAGCATAGGAAATACAGATCTGGAGTGTAAGTTTCGAAAATTTCTTTCTTCATGAAAGATAGAGACAATCGGACAGAGTGAGGATGGGAGAGATGAGAGAGTTCAGAGGAGAGAGGAGAGAGGAGAGAGCTGCGCGCAGATGGGTTGGAGAATTCTCCAGAAACCCTACCTGCTTATATAGTAAGATGATAGAAAGTTACAAAATGAACGGTGTAGATTACAGTGCCATTCATCGGACGGTTAGGGGAGGCTTATGACAGTAGGGTTTCATTTTTCGAACATGCACGATAGGAAATGGAACGAAAAAATAATCGGTAGACACGGGGAGGGTGGGTATTTAATAATTAAAACGGACGGTTAGGATTAACCACGAAAAAAGGTACGGTGGTATTGACAATAATATAATATTCTTTAAATTTTATTAAATATATATATATATATATATATATATATATATATATATATATATATATATACATATATTAAAATTAATTTATGAAATGATATTAATTAATACATAGATAATTGTGAATAAAAAAATATTGTAAAATTATATTGAGAGCTATTTTTTAACAATAAATTTTTGAAATAAAAAAATTATATAATGATTTAAAAAAATATAAAATGCCTACTTAAAACTGGAAAATTTTGTTTTGATAAGAGTATAACTAATTAAATAATAGTATGTTAATTTTTTTGGGGAAGATTAAATTGCTATTATTGTTTAAATTATAAATTAAGAACATATTGTTCATGATCAATTACTATGAGAATTCAAAAAAAAATGTTTTTAATGAAACACTAAAAAATTCCTATTCAATATTAGGAGATATGATAATTAATTAATACATAAATAATTGACAACGTTAATAATATTGTTCTTAGGTAAAGCCTAAAAATCCTAATAATTATAAGGACATATCATAATGATTTAATACATACATAATTGACAAAAAAATAATATTCTATAAATTTAAACAAACATATGTATTGACATTACATATTTGAAATAAAAAAATTATATAATAATTTAAACAAATATAAAATGCCTACTTAAAAATGGAAAATTTTGTTTTGATGACAGTATAACTAATTAAATAATAGTATGTTAATATTTTTAGAGAAGATTAAATTGCTATTATTGTTTAAATTATAATTTAAGAACATAGTGTTCATGATCAATTACTATGAGAATTCAAAAAAACATTGTTTTTAATGAAACACTAAAAAATTCCTATTCAATATTAGGAGATATGATAATTAATTAATACAAAAATAATTGAGAACATTAATAATATTGTTCTTAGGGAAAGCCTAAAAATCCTAATAATTATAAGGAGATATCATAATGATTTAATACATACATAATTGACAAAAAAATAATATTCTATAAATTTAAACAAACATATGTATTGACATTACATTTTTGAAATAAAAAAATATATATAATTTTTTAAAGAAATAAGAACAGGTGGTATTAATACCCACATGCAAAATCCTAACACCGTGTAATATTATCAACCCATGCAAAACCCTAGATCATGCAATATTAATATCCCCATGCAAAACCCTAACGCCATGTAATATTAATACCCCATGCAAAACCATAGTACCATTCAATATTAATACCCCCATGCAAAACCCTAACATCATGCAATTCCATGTAAAACCTAACACAATACCATTTCATGCAAAATCCTAACACCATATTGTTACACTCCCCATCATTATTTCATGCAAAAAAACTATATCATTATTTTAAGAAATATAAACTTCCTACTTAAAATTGCAAAATTTTCTCTTTATGAAACTATAACTATTTGAATATAGTTGCGTAATATTATTATGAAATATTTAATTGGTTAAAAAGTATATTAATCCAATTTAACAATTCTAAATTATTACTATTGTTTACATTATGAATTAACAACATATTGACAATAATATAATATTCGTTATATTTTTTTAAATATATATATTAACATTAATTTTTTGAATTGATAAATGATTGGTAAAATTGTTATTTTTTGTATGCAGGTAATTTAAATGTGATTGGTACAAAATCGATCCCAGACAAAAATACACATACAAAATGTGCGTTCAATCCTTTTGAATCTCAGGGATTGTTATCTCCTCTTAGTGACATCACAAATGGTAATAAGTTGTTTACATTTATATGTGGCAGTTTAAAAATCATGTCTACAGTATTCAATTATATTAACTATTTATTATTCCTTTCTTACAGCGGGCACTCCTATAAACTCTATTTATAAACTAAACTATGATGATGATTAAATGAAATGGTTGTCAAGTACTGGGCCTTCAAATACTACAACCAATATATATTCAACATGCCATGCATCAAATGAAAGTGGTACTGTGAATTTATCAGAATCATAAAAAATGACAAACTTTTCTATCTGTTCTAAGAAGAATTATGGTGCCTCTATCGTAGGGCAACAATTGGAATTCGATGAAGGTTAGCATTCTCATTTTCCAATATGTGTAAACATTTATTATTAATATTATTTTATAAGTTTATAATTATTTTCCTTACGTTGTAATTGTTATGTATATATCTATTGTAATTGTAATTTACGTGTCAACAGATATTGAAATAGAAGAGAATAGTGGAATCGTATTATCTGGTATGCACTGATTAATATATTTTATACATGCATATGGAATATTACATATCTCGAAAAGTCTCATATAAATTTAATTTTAATATAATAAACATAATAGGAGAACTTTGTAATATTTTTAAATGTCTAATACTTTACGTCTTCACAGATGTTGAAATAGAACAAAACAGTGGAACACCTTCCGGTATACAACCAAAAATGTATTTGTACATAATTTTTTGTTATAATAAATCTTTCCAAATGTCTTATATTAATTTTATGATATGTGTAGATTATTTTGATATTGGAGATGCAATATACACATGTGGATTTTGCAATTCTCTTTTCTGGTATGAGGAAAGATTGTGTAAAAGTCGGCCATCTCGAAACCCGAAATATTCTTTATGCTGCATGCAAGGAAAAGTTCAACTCCCAGCAATGAGAAATCCTCCTAAAGTATTACATGATCTGTTATATTTACGTAATGATAGAAGCAAACACTTTCTCCAGAATATTCGGTCATACAATAACATGTTCTGTTTTACTTCCATGGGAGGAAAAGTTGACAGGAGTTTGAACAATGGAAGATCTCCTCCAATATTTAGACTTCATGGTCAAAATTATCATCTTATGGGAAGTTTATTGCCGAATGAAGGTTCAGTGCCTAAATTTGCTCAACTCTACATTTATGACACTGATAATGAAGTTGAAAATAGAGTTCTTTCTGTTAGGTGAGTTACTTAAAAAGCTATGGTCTTTATTGAGTTATTTTATCATTTTTAAGTAATTTCTTCTAATTCCTTATTCCAACTGTATTGGTTATAGGGAAAGTCAAACCTTGAACAGCCTTCGTACATCTATTGTTTATGATTTGAAGATGATGCTTGACGAGAATAATGTGTTGGTTAAATCATTCAGAATGGTAAGAGAAAAAATTGAAAAGGATGGTTGTTTAGATGTGAAGTTGAAGTTGATTGGTAGGAGGAATGGGGATGGCAGAAGGTATAATCTACCTACGGCTTCAGAAATTACTGGATTAATTGTTGGGGACTTTGATGCATCATTAGGTGATAGGGATATCTTGGTCGAAATGAAAACGGGAATGCTGAAACGCATTAACCAACTACATGCTTCATATCTTGGATTACAATATCCTATATTGTTTCCTTATGGTGAAGATGGCTATAGAGAAGACATTCCGTTAACGTTGAATGGGGGAATGAAGCAGGGTGGCCGGAAGTATGTTAGTTTAACAGAGTATTTTTCATATCGTTTGCATGAAAGAAGTTCGGAGTTATCAATTATATTGTCTTCCATGAGACTACTTCAACAATTTATTGTTGACGCATATACCATGGTTGAATCTTCAAGATTGACTTACATTAAGTTACATCAAAAACATTTGCGGTGTGAATTATATAGTGGACTAACAGATGCAATTTTAAGGGGTGAGACCGATCCATCAACGCAAGGAAAACGAGTTATATTACCGTCATCATTCACAGGCGGTGCTCGATATATGATTCAAAACTATCAAGACGCCATGGCAATTTGTAGATGGGTTGGTTATCCAGATCTTTTTATTACATTTACTTGCAATCCCAAATGGCCAGAAATAGTTCGTTTTGTTGAAAAAAGAAGCCTCAAAGCTGATGATCGTCCGGATATTATTTGTCGTGTTTTTAAAATGAAGTTGGATTATCTCATCAAAGATCTTCGCAGTAACAAGATCTTTGGAACGGTTAAATCAAGTACTATTTCATAGTCTATGCCCATGTGTGTGTGTGTGTGTGTGTGTATTATATTTAGCATATATTCTTACTATAGTTGGTTATAACCCTTTATTTTAATTCTACTGCAGTTATATCGACTATTGAGTTCCAGAAGCGTGGGTTGCCACATGCACACATATTGTTATTTCTTGCAGCAACAGACAAGTATCCAACAGGAAGCGATATCGACAAAATTATTTCAGCCGAAATTCCAGATAAACACATTGATCCTAAATATTATACAGCAGTTCAAGAATTTATGGTACATGGACCATGTGGTATTGCTGCTAAGAGCTCCCCTTGCATGTCTGCTGGCCGTTGTACAAAGCATTTTCCTAAAAAGTTTGTTGAATCAACAACTGTTGATGATGATGGATATCCTATCTATAGAAGAAGAGATAACGGATGAATAGTGGAGAAGAATGGAGTTCATCTTGATAACAGGTTTATTGTTCCTCACAATCGTTATCTGTTGCTCAAGTATGGTGCACATTTGAATGTTGAATGGTGTAACCAATCTCGCTCTATCAAGTATTTATTTAAATATGTCAACAAAGGACACGATCGTGTTACTGCATCTTTTGATGGAAGTACAACGGATGATGAAGTAGCAAAAAAGGCAGACGAAGTTAAGATGTACTATGATTGTAGGTATATATCATCATGTGAAGCATCGTGGAGGTTATTCAAATATGATATTCAATTAAGAGATCCTCCTGTTGAAAGGTTAGGTTTTCATCTTCCAAATCAACAAAGTGTTATTTTTTCAGATTATGATCAGATCGATGATGTTGTTGATCGATTATCTGTTAAGCAGAGTATGTTCTTAGCTTGGATGAAGGCAAATAAAGAATATCCTGAGGCAAAGGAATTAACTTATTCTCAATTCCCTACAAAATTCATTTGGGATAAGTATAATAGAGAATGGCGACCAAGGCAAAAAAGATTCTCTATTGGACGGATTTTCTATGTCCCTCCTGGCAGTGGAGAACTCTATTATTTAAGATGTCTTCTTAATGTTGTGCGTGGACCTATAAGTTATGAAGACATAAGATACATTAATGGTGAGCAACATTCATCATACCGTGATGCCTGCTATGCCCTAGGTTTGTTAGATGACAACAAGGAATACATTGATGGTATTATTGAGGCAAGTCATTGGGCTTCTGCATCTTCTTTGAGAAAATTATTTGCAACATTATTGACATCTGAATCACTCATTCGACCTGAAGTTGTTTGGAATCATTGTTGGATTTATATGACTGATGATATTTTATACAGACAACGCTTATTATTACAACACGAAGGTAACTTACCTTAGTTCTCTTAATAATTTTTTTTCAAATTGTTAAACTATTTATATATTCTTTCTAAACTTATTGAATTTTTTTTTTCAGAACTTCATTTGGAAGATGATGAGATAAAAAATTATGGTTTGGTAGAGGTAGAAAAGTTGTTACGAAACTGTGGAAGAAGCTTAAGAGAGTTTGAGCCAATACCATTCCCACCATCCGAGTTTTTTTCTACCGTTGGTAATTCATTGATACGTGAGGAAATGTGTTTTGATCGATCAAATTTGTCTGAAGAGCTCAATAAAAATCTATATGTTATGACCTCAGAGCAAAGACATGTATATGATGAGATAATGGAGGCAACAAGGTCAAATAAAGGTGGATTATTTTTTGTGTATGGGTATGGAGGTACAGGAAAAACGTTTATATGGAGGACCTTATCAGCCGCTATTAGATGCAAAGGAGATATCGTGTTAAACGTGGCATCAAGTGGAATAGCTTCTCTTTTATTACCAGGAGGAAGAACAGCTCATTCTCGATTCAAGATTCCTATAAATCCAACCGAAGATTCAACATGTAACATCAAACAAGGTAGTCCACTTGCTGATTTGATTATAAGATGTAAACTCATAATATGGGATGAAGCTCCAATGATGCACAGATATTGCTTTGAAGCTTTGGATAAAACTATGAGAGATATTTTACGCATCAACGATCAATTTAGTATTGATAAGCCATTTGGAGGTAAGACAGTTGTTCTTGGAGGTGATTTTAGACAAATATTACATGTCATTCCTAAGGGTACTCGACAAGATATTGTTCATGCAACTATCAACTCCTCATACTTATGGCGAGATTGCAAGGTGTTACGATTGACAAAGAATATGAGGTTACGAAATCTTACCTCAGTCGATGAATGTGCCAAGTTGAAGCAATTTTCTGACTGGATTGCAAGCATTGGAGATGGAACAATTGGAGGTCCTAATGATGGTCATGCAACAATCGAATTTCCAAGTGATCTATTAATAAAATATTCAAATGATCCAATTGCAGCTATTGTGAAAAGCACTTATCCAGAGTTCACAAGCAATATCACTGATGATACTTATTTTGAGGGAAGATCTATCCTAGCACCAACTCTTGATATTGTAGAGTCCGTCAATGAATACATGTTGTCAATTAACTCAGCTGAAGAGAAAACATATTTGAGTTCAGATACAACATGTAGATCTGATTCAAATAATGATTTGTTGCAAGATCTACACACTCCGGAATTCCTAAACAGTCTTAAGTGTTCCGGTGTCCCAAATCATGTATTGCATTTGAAGATTGGTACACCTGTTATGTTATTGAGGAATATTGACCATTCAATTGGCTTATGCAACGGTACTAGGATGGTAATCACAAGGCTTGGAGCTCACGTGTTGGAAGCAAAGATCTTAGGTGGAAATAATTCTGGTGAACGAGTTTTGTTACCAAGAATGTCACTAACACCATCTGATCCAAGGTTGCCTTTCAAGTTTAATCGAAGACAATTTCCACTAATTGTATCATATGCAATGACAATCAACAAAAGTCAAGGTCAATCACTTCATAATGTTGGTTTTTTCTTAAAGAAACCTGTATTCAGTCATGGTCAGCTTTATGTTGCCATATCTCGAGTGACAAATCGTAAAGGTTTGAAAATACTTATATGTGACAATGATGTTGCAGAGAGTAATTCAACCACAAATGTTGTATTTAAAGAAGTGTTTGAAAAGATATAATTATGAAATTTCTTTGATTAGTTATTATTCATTGTCTATATTTTTTTTAGTTTGTTTACCATTAATATCTGCTTAGAAGCAATTATATAATAATTATTTATCCTAAATGTTTCTTTACCAAATGTTATTTAAAAATTATACTACTCATACGCTCGAATCCTCCGTGCATCGCACGGGTGCAAATCTAGTAGTAATAACAACAACAACAATAATAATAATAATAACAACAACAACAACAATGATGATGATAATAGTAGTAGTAGTAGTAGTAGTAGTAGTAGTAGTAGTAGTAGTAGTAGTAGTAGTAGTAATGATAACAATAACAATAATAATAGGGATAATAATAATAATAATAATAATAATAGTAATAATAATGATAATGGTAATAACAACAACAACAACAACAACAACAACAATAATAATAATAACAACAACAACAACAACAATGATGATAATAGTAGTAGTAGTAGTAGTAGTAGTAGTAATAATAATAATAATAATGATAACAATAACAATAATAATAGGGATAATAATAATAATAATAATAATAATAATGATGATGATGATGATGATGATGATGATGATGATGATGATGATGATGATGATGATGACGACGATGATAGTAGTGGCAATAATAATAATGTAATAATAATAACTATAAGGGTAATAATAGTGAAGATAATAATAATAATAGTAATAATAATAATAAGAATAATAACACAACAAGGTTTTAGTCTTAATTAATACCATTAATTAGAAATCCTCCGGAATAAACATTAGGACATAATACTAATAATAGTAGTAGTAGTAGTAATAATAATAATAATAATAATAATAATAATAATAGTAGTAGTAATAATAATAATAATAATAATAATAATAATAATAATAATAATAATAATAACACTAATAATAATAGTTAATAATATTAAAATCATTAACACTTTTATATACAGGGTTTAGGGGTTAAGGAGTTGGGAGACAACCTAGGCTGGGTGGTGGAGCCGGCGGCAGAGCGACGGTGGTTGTGGCAGCGGCGGTGGAGGAAGGAAGAAGTGGAGAGATGGATGTGGAGGTTAGGGGAGAGGGAAGTAGGGAAAAATGGAGGTGTGGGGAGGTAGAGCAAGGTTTCCTGGTTGTTTCGGGAGGTAGAGGCGGCGCTATAGGTGGCGGAACCGGCGGCAACCGGCGGCAATGGCGGCACAGGGTTGAAGGGTGCTATTCGGGAAGGCAATTTCACACGGTTAGGGTGGCTCGTGCAGGGCAGGGCGAGGAAGGCTGGTGGCTCGGTTGTGTAGAGGGCGGTGTAGGGAGCGTTTTGGTGGTCGGAGTGGGCGGCGAAGACGGCCGACGGTGGAGGGATAAAGAGCTGAACAGGCGGGTGGTTGCAGGGTTGGTTTTCTGGGCTGCCAAAATCCAAACCAGATTATGGTAGCCTTTGGGGCTATTTATAGGCCAATCGGGAGGGGAAAACGACAAGGATGAGTGGCAGAGTAGAGGGGCAAGGGTTATGGGTCGCTGTACGGCGGGAATGGCCTGCGCAGGTCTGCGTGTGCAGACCATGTCTTGTCGAGTAGGAGGAATGGCGCGCAGGAGAGGGGCGGAATGGACCTATCGAAATGGCAGGTAAGTCAACGGGGAAGAGAGGGGAGGAATGGCCGGAGCGGGCGGTCTGGTTGGTGCAAGCTTTTCCGACGCTGATTTCGGGCTGCAGGCGTCAAGAGGTTGAAGATGAAGTGGGAGGGGGTTGGACCGGCAGTCCAAGGGGAAAGAAGAAAGAAAGAAAAAAAGAAGAAGAGGCCAAACCGGCCAGGAGAGGGGAGGAGTGGCGCAGGAAGGCTGGGCCGCTTAGGGGAAGGGGGAAGTTTGGCCAGCGGACCGGCCCAGGTCGGGGGAAAAGAGAAAAAAGGAAGAGAAGAAAAGGAAAAAGAGGGGGAAAAGGAAAAAAAAGGAAAAGGAAAAGAAAGGAAAATGTGGATTAGCTTAATCAAATGTATTTTGGGTAATTTGGGATATTTAATAAAATATAAATATTAAAAATAATAATTAAATGCTCTTTTTAGGCTAATTTAGGGATTTTGAAAGAATTTCCTTAAATTCTATTTTAATTAGCAAAATACTCAAAATTTTCCTATTTAAAATTATTTATAAATTCTCCTATATTTACCTTAATTAACTCCATAATAATAAAAAGAAATTAGTTTATTTAATTAATCTTCCTAATAATTTCTTATTTGACCATGATTTCCTAAATTAGGGTTTTGGAGTATTTCGATTAATTAGCCAACTTGGTATTACCTATTGTTTTTAACAATATAATTCTCATTTCAATTTGGCTTCATTTAAGTATGTACATGGAACTAAACACGTAATTTTTTTTACTATTTAGATACCTAAGTGAAACTAAATTGAAATACGAAAGTATTGAAATGAAATTAAAAACACGAGGTATCCGAAAATTATTGGACTAAACGTGAATGTAGCAAAATAAAATTTATCCTTAATTAGACTTATAATATAAATTACATGTACACATTTTTAACATCATATGTGCATATATAGCTTTTTTTTATGTACATTTGCCCATAATCACATGTACAATCCTTTTTCGGTTAGAAATTGGCCTAGATAATTAAATAATTTATAATGCCACTATAAAATTGGTGATTATATCCATCCATATACTTTAAGTGTTTATTACTTTTGCATATTAAAGTACTTATTTTATATTAACTAAATATTACATAAGAAATTACTTGAAATATAAATCAATATAATATATGATTTTTTAATATTATACCAAAAATATCTATTTTCTATCATTATGACACAGTTAGGATTACATGTACACATTATATTCCACTTGGAATTGATTTGAATTGTAGAACTGTTATTTTTGTTCAAAATAACACTATAAAATTAGATGTATATTCAAGTGATATTAGTTGTACAAATAATTTTATTATTGTACCTTTTGTTATAATTACTTATACATTTTTTTTTTCAATGCACGCACGCGCACACACATTTAGGGTAAACAAAAGTGTATTATTTATACAACTAATATCATGAATTTACATCTAGTGTTATCATACTCCATGTTAATATTTAGTGAAGTAAAAAAATGTACTTGTGGTTTTACTTAAATATACATCAAAATTATACTATTTGTACACCTAATTTTATATTTTGTAAATACTGAATGGCAAAAAAATTATTTATCTTCCAAATTGATACCAGATTAATTAAATAACTTATATGTAAATAAAACTTAATGTATAATGAAAATGTATCGTTTGTGCAACTAATACCATTTAAACGTACATCTAATTATACTTATTGGTACACCAAAAATTAGTATTTGTATATTTAATATCATTTGAATGTACACTAGACTTTGGATTTTCATTTTGAATGATGGTAATGCACCTATCCTTCAAGTCAATGTAAGTAAAAAAAAAAAATGTGCATGTAATTATACTTAAATGTACAATAAAAATATATTATTTATAAAACCAGTATCACTTCAAAGTACATTTAATTTTATGTTGTCATTTTAAATGGAAATAATGCATCAAGTCTCAAGGCCAATACCAAGTGAATTAAAATATGGACATGTAGTGTGTTATTATTTATAATTAACATTGATTAATCTAAGAATATGTAATAAACACATAAATTATTCACAAGTATCTATTCACTATTTATAATGCGTCCTTTAGAGAATTGATAGGGAGAAGCTATTGTTTTTCAGCATAGAACAACATCCTATCCTATACATGAATCCAAGTTTTGAATTATGCGATAAGAAATTTATTTTATAAATAAAATTATAATTATTCATACTGATTTATTCATTGGCAAAATTAAAAAATTAGATCAAGTTCATTCTTGATCCCACGGGTGCCACCTGAACTAGATCCATTTGGACACCAATCATTCTTGTGCCAAGACTGAATTATTAGATCAAGTTCTAAAGTCTCACTTGATCGTCGAACTCTTCTGCTTGGATATTTGCTGGGTTTGATCTAGCGATTGAATGGGTATAAAAGGAAAATACTTTACTAGATGGAGATGAAATTAGTAACTCCATAGATAGAAGTATATATCATAGTTCTATGGAGTTAGCAGGAACCTATAAGCTATGCTTCTTTAGGTTTGGATGCTTTACTTGTATATATCAAGACAAATACTGATCGAATTCAAAGGAACCAACCCTGAAGCCTCGTTGAGTCAGATTTGAGACAATCGAAACGGAACAATACACGAAAGATTTTGTCGACTCTGAACATTTCAAACGGAGGACATAGATCTTGATAGCCGAACTCGAACCGAGATCTGGTAACACTCCCAACAAATTGAAAATCTCTAAATCGAAACAAAAAAATGAAATACGAAGAACAAAAAATTGAAAGGAAAACGGAAGGATGCGTAAGAGGGGAGGGAGTGGAGGTATTATCAGTGAGACAAAAATGAAAGAAGAGGAGGGAAGGTTAGCCTCCGGAAATTTCTTCGATGGTATTACTTTTTGTCTAACCCTGAGAGGACAATTTTGTAAAAGCCCCAAACGACAGGTGCTCTGTTATGAGTGGTACCAAGTTTCTGCTGCGTAGGTGCGTAGTCCGTAACCGGTCTTCCCAGTAATACCATCGAAGTATATACTCACACAATATATATAAAGTATATTGTTTACCAACAAAAAAGTATATACTCACACAAATAAAACGAAACGCAATCTCATTTCCTTGCGGTTTCCTAGACAGTTTTCTCAACCGTACCGGAGCAGCTCTGTACTACCCTTATCATCAATCACCATCTTCTCCTTCTCTCAGCTGTCGCTTGTTTCTGACTTCCGTTACGGGTGAGCTTCTCTAACCTTGAAGCTTTTCGTTGTTGATGGCGGTTTGGAGAGCGATCTGTTTTGGATTTCATATTTATTTTTTTCCCTGTGTCTTAGCTTTTGAATCATTTGATGATTGGATCTACCGTTCCTTGTTTCAATCTTATTTTTTCCGTACGATCTGCTTTTTATAGAGCTAGCGTCTACTCCTAGAAACTCTCAATTGAAATCCTGTGCAGAGCTTGGTTGGTGCATGCCTGTTGTACTGGTTTTATTGGATCGATTCTACTGATTAGAAACGTCGCGGATGCTTTCATCTGTTATTTGGCGGGTTTAATTGTTGTAGTTATTTATGGAGCTCTATTGTTGATTTTTATCTAGCCCTTTGAGTTTAAACGATTATGTGACAGAATTCCTTGATTCTTCAATCCTATTATGTTGTGAAACAGCTTTTATTTATGATATCTTGGGAGGTTTTTGATTGCAAAATTTTAGCTTGAGCGTAATTTTGAAGTAGTTTGAATATATCAAATTGAATTTGCCAATCAGAGTGTTGTCTGAGGTTAAATTCAGGCAGTGATGTTGTTTAAAGCTCTGTTCTCGCTCCAGTCTGATAACCCGTTTCTTGCGCTACTGTGCGTATGCCGGGAATGTTGTATTTGTTGCTTGGTTAGTCATTCAGTGAAAGGGGGCCATCATAATTGGATTTATGCGTATGGAAATGTTCTCTACGGGACCATCTTTATTGGGATCATTTAATGATAGATATGCAGATGTTCTCTATGTTTCCATCGCTATTGAGATTATTAAATGATAGATTTGCAAATGTTATTCACTTTGATCTTGAACTTGCATCAAGTAAGAGTGCTGATTTTCTTGCTGAAGCTGCTCCCGCTAGGAGGCACTGAAGTGAGATATTGAGTGTGTCAGATGCTGCTTTTCAATCCTGAATACGTGATGGTTCATGTGCTGTTTTGCAATATTGTTCCAATTCTTTTATGATCGTGCTTTATCTACTCATATCTGTTGACTTCTCAAATAGATTGGATCTTGAAGATGACAGATAACGAGGAAGGAACAGAGCCCACTCTGCGTGGAAGTGAATGGGAAGTTGTGCAACTTACCGCATCTACATACGCAGCTGCTCCTGGTCCAAGAGGAGATGAATCAATACATGAAGAGAGAGGTAATAAAATTGATGGCATTGAAGCAGAAACTTCTGAAGCACTGTTTTTGTCATGCCACTTTGCTTTCCCACCTAGTCAACATGAAAACTTGCCGATAGAGCCTGAAACGTTGGAGAAACAAAAAGAAAACAAGGGAGGCGAAGATGTGCTAGTTAAGGAACATTTTGAGGAAAGAGGGGAGTCTGAGCAAAAGGAGGACGATATTTGGAATATGAAGGGGTTAAATGTGTCGGAGGAGTTGCCTGGCATGGAGCAGCTCTTTGACGACAAGGTTTACAAGAAGGGTAGCAGATTTTCCGTTCATGCTTCAGAATTTGAAGCAGCGGCTTTACATGAATATGATATTGTGGAGGAGCAGACTGTATATGGACCAATTCATGATGGAACAACTATAGGTGGGTATGATGAAAGTGTGGATAGTGGCCTCATTGATCCGTCTATAGGTTACTCAGATCCCTCTTCTGATGTATCTCAATCTGTGAAACAAGGAAAGGAAGATATAGACGATGGATCTGAGCTCCCTTGTGGAGCTTGGTGGAAGAGGCGTATGGCTTCTTTATGTGCTCATGCAAAAGAGACAAATGCATTTTGGTCTGTTTTCATTGCTGCAGCTGTGATGGGTCTTGTAATGCTTGGGCAACGTTGGCAGCAAGAAAGGTGGCAAGTTTTGCAACGACGCTGGCAACTCAGCCTTAGTGATGAGGTATGTCAATTCTTGATGAGCTATCTAGTCAGCATATTTCTGTTTTTGATGCACATTCGACTTTGCCTGAGATTTGACTATTTTGCGGCAAAGTTTTTTTTTACCCTGTACTATTCATTGGGTGAAAAATTCTTGTGGTAAATTATCTAGCTCATTGGAATCAATTGTTGATGCTAGTTTGTATTTTTTTTCCCACAAGAGTTTGTAGAGGGATCTCTATCATGCATGGATGATATTCAATGACCCATTGTTCTTGGATTTTGATTAAACAACAGTTGTTTTGAAGCCATGAGGCAGAAATTCGGGAGGTCTTGTACAAATCTTTAGAGCTGTGTATTTGATTTGTAATGGCATTTGTTTCCAACTTTCAGCTGGATAACTGTTAGAAAAAATGGCAAATGCCAATATTTGAGATATTCATGGAAATCTGGATGTGGACATCTGGTTGATGGCTGTAGTTTTTTTCATAATTAATTGTTGTGTAGGCATTTCATGCATCCTTGAAGATGAATAAAGTTGGAAATTCAGATCTTGGCATCCTTCTTTTGGAAGATTTTGGGGTTTTTTAAGGGAAGATGTTTACTATGATAAGATCCGCTATCCTTCAGCTAGATAACACTTGATTTTGGTCTCATTTATACGAGGAAAATGCAAAAACCTTGAACTATATGTCCTTTTTGTTTTTTTGGATCTTGGAAGAGAAATCATATGAAAATGTTGTTTGGCCCTTATTCTGGAGACTGGATGTGGTGCCAAATAGGTTACCTTGATATTTTAAAGTCTTGAGTGATCCATTATTTTTGTTTTTCGTAATTTTACCTTACATTATTTTTTTTTCCATAAATTTGGATTTGCTGTTCCCTGTTATCCAATTTCAAATAGCTTTTAGATGTGTCTGTCACTGGAGGTCACCTGAGATGAAACCTTAAAAGTCAAGGGTTGTTATTCTTTTCCACTGTTTTTATTTATTTATTTATAATTTTGTTCTTTGAGCTTGACCCACTGCAATGTGTTTGAGTTCTTTTATAAATTGGATGAGCTGCATACGTACACCATCCTAACTTAGGCCAGAGAATGTCATGCACATTCTCGTATTTAACACTAGCATGAGAAGATTTAAAGAAACATATTACAATTAACTTCTGATATTTGAAGTACGACAAAAGTGTATGCAATCAGGTAACCATAACTTCTAATTTGTTTTCACCATTGTTTGTCTAGAGACTGGGAGCCAAAATGTAGGTGGGGACAAAACAGAGCATTCTCCTTTTATTTCAAAGACTGCTGTATTTCTGGGTCCTTGTACTTGTATATCATGTGCTAGAGATTGGTGTGTTCTTATGCTATGGCAGACCCTCTAGTCTAAACTGTTGTGGAATGATCTTAGAGTATGGAGGAGGAACCAGAACTGTACATAATCACTGGACTTGACATGATGGGAATTGGATAACAATTGTCTGAAATGTAAAGTTGATTTCCGTTTTTTAGGCCCCTTTTGCATGGTCAATAATCACAGTGGTTGCACATCCTTGATCTTTAATGATCAATGATGGTGGGTCAAGGAACGGAGTTGTGATATACAAGGATGAATTCTCAAACACTGTTTCCAGTGAAGAGTAGGACATCTGACAGAATGACTCAGCTATATTCTGTCTGATTTTTGCTCACGAGTTGAAAAATTCTCTGTTATTATTGTTATTTCACTGTTATTAGTGCCATAATTAATATTTTTTTCTTATTTCTATTGCTATGGATATTATTTCTATCATTATTATAATTATTATTGATTTTAAAATATCGTTTTTATCATTATCAACGTTTTGCTAATCTGATACAAAAATAAGCTGAGAAGAACATATCCTTAGCATACTTCTTAGATTTCAGTATCAAGACTGCAATACTTAGAATTCATATAATACTGATTTCATTGTACATAAATTTTTTGGAATACATATGATGTCCGACGCTGAGATAGGCTTGTTATTGTGCTTATATGAGCCACATTTCACCAATGGCTGCTGAGTTGATTTTAAGGATCAGATAACAGTGCCTAACATTATGCTGAGTTGGGTATCCCGATGGGATAAATTTGAAATGTTAAGCGACTGAACCATGCTCATCATTGCCATAAAAAAAGGCTCTATCTATGCAGAAACTTCTATTATCTTATGATCCAAAAATGAGAATTATGGGAGTTGTGATATGGGGTCAGGAATAGGACTAGGAGTCTAAGAGGGAACCAGGGATGAGAAGAAGAATTAGGCTGGAACGAGAGAAGATTCAGAAAGGGCAGTCTGGGAACTTTTATTCTCTCATAAAATCATGTTATTTTGGTTATTGAAAGTTAATTGAAACAGTATCTGTCATAGTTTCATGTCTTGCATGTATGCCTCGCAGTGGTATATGATCCTGTCAGAAGTTGAATGTGGTTGTTATAATTGGTGATAAGCTAAATGTGGTTGTTGTAGTTTATGATCATCTTTTCCAATCTTTCTATCAATCCATTTCTGGGAAAGCTTACCTGATGTCATACATTGGCAGAAACCCATCAGGATAATGAGCCCCTTGTCACGTTTCAAGGACGTAATGATAGGAGGCAGCCGGGGTGGTTCATACATCAGCAGTGCTGCTTCTGCTGAGCGTTAATGATCAGAATCAGCTGACATGGTTTGTGCTGCTTCTGCTGAGCGTTAAAACGATGATGACGAACAAACTCAGATTGATTTTGAAGAGAGAGGGATATTGTTATGCTGTCAAAGCTTGATGATAAGTTTGTAAATTCACCTGAATCTCTTATGACATAGTTGTACACTCTGTATACTTTGTGCCTGCTTGATGTTATCTATTGTATTTTTGTTAATATTCATAACGGTATGTTTATATCTTTTAGTCAAATGGATGGCGTGTTTTGCGTGATTGGGTAAAATGCAGTAGGGTGGGGATTTTACTTTCATTCTGCGCAAGAATTCTTTTGGCTCTTAATTATCTTGCAATGATCGATGTCTCTTGGGGTTCTAATCAGGTATGCTACCCCTTTAGAAGGATAGATTGAGTTGCAGTTGTTGCTTTTATTCCTAGTTGCTGTGTCTGTATGTAATGCCATATCTCATGCCTTAGTTGGAATTTGGAAGTTCATATATATATTTTGATATAGATTAAACAAAAGCATTAACTAGTCTTGAGTTATAGATATAGATTCCCTTACAGTTTTCTTCCATAATAGCATAAACAAAACTAGGACATACATAAAAAAATACAAAATCAAGCGTCGTGCTGACCAAATCCTACAAACTTATCTTCTACCCCTTTTTCTTTTTGTCTCCTTCCCTATCATTGTGCTAGTAGCTCTCTACAATTCAAGTTGTATCACCCTCATTGTATCATGTTCAATGCAATGGTAATAAAATTGTCATTGTATCACACTCAATGCAATGTTATTAAAATCGTGATTCAAGTTATAGTATGATTCTAGCAAAGCTTAGCCATCTAGATCATTTATAGAATCAAAATTGGAGCAGAATCTTACCTAGAATTATTGGAGTTGTGCACGATATTATATAATCATTTAGAATGGTGATTCACATAATGATTCTATCGATTTTAACTTTAGTCCATTTAGTTAATAAAGAAAAGGGAAAAAAGAAACTAAATCCTAAAGTTTTCTTCACAACGAGAGTTGTCACGATTCCTAGCTCAACGCCCATTTGGAGCTATGGTTTCACTCTATTTGATTTGCACCTCTCTTTGTGAGTTGTCTTCTACCCCTCGTCTTCCTTGTTTAAGTCGTTCCCCCTTTATTTTCTCTTTTCTTCTTTCTTGGTTGCACCTCTTCTCTTTGATTTTGTTTGCAACACCTTACTTCTTTATTCCTCTTGTTTTCTTATGCCACAATAAGTAGGACAAACACCAACAACTAAAACAACAACTACACTCGGCAGCATGGGTGTAAATTGCAATTGAATTAACAAACTAATTTTTGTAGTTAATTATGTATATTATATCCGATTACACTATTTCTTATATACCTAATTTTCTAGATTCATCTTTTAACTTTCAAGATCTATTTTGTATGAAATTATTCCTAATTTGCTTAATACATTGTATGTTATAGGTTGTGGTGATCCACTATTTTTTTCCACAACTTGTCGCTATGCTCAACAAGGTATTAATGTTTCTTTTTCCATTTCTAATTTATGCTTGCTGAGTCTGGAATATTTGTATTGGTCTTGAATTTTTATACTTGATTAAACTAGTTTATGTATCTATTGTAGATTTTGTAGAATTTATATTCTTGATGATGTACTAATTTTGATATATATGTAATTTTGTGTGTTGTATAAGAGTATAGTCAACTAGATAATATATGTAATGGACTCTACTATTTTGAATCCACTAATAATATTTCTGTATAGCTATTTTATTATCATAGTGCTATATTCTTCCTTATGTTAAGGTAATATAATGCCAGCTTTTAGATCTAGAAAAAGCAAAAGAAAAAGAAAATGCTCTTGGTAATATATCAAATTCAGGTTGGGAACATGATATGTAGGTAGATGATGATGATAAGAAAGTGAGGTGTAAATAATGTCGGGTTGTATGTTCCAAAAGATTTTTAGTTTAAAACATCACCTAGCTAGAATTCATGTGAATTTTGAACCTTGCCAATAAGTGAAACATCCTTAATTTTTGAAATTTAAAACTTTTTTTTCAAGATAATGCAGAAATCGGGAGATGTTACTGCTACATTAAATACGAGAGAAGTGCAATCATTCACCTAAGGTATGTTTGATAAAAGACAAAAAAGGAATCAAACAAGCATATAGGATGCCAAAACTAGAATGAGATAACAATAATATAGATAATGACAAAATGATAAATAATGAAGTGATATAAGATATAGAGTATAGAAATTAAAGTCAAGAGTTTAAATAATTTTTTTTTAAAAAAACATCCAAATGCATTGGGAAAAAAATTGTCTATATCTGTAATACCCCAAAAATTTGCTTAGCTTAATCCCGTATCATTAACGCCCTAATTTTATTCTAGTCTCAATAAATCCTATGTCAGCCTTAACCTAACTCCTTAATCTCAAAACTTTAACCGAATCCAAAATCTTGACTCGGATAAACCATAATTCGTAAACCAAAATCAAAACCCACTAAAATTATCACTAATCCTAATTACTTGGCTAATCCAAAACCACCCTAAACTAATCCCCTAACCCTTGTCTTTTTCCTTTTCTTTCTCCTTTTCTTTTCTTTCTTTCTTCTCTTCCTCCTGCCAACCTCAAGATGCACTTTTGAATTGGTTGCAACTTGCACCACCCACTTGCACCATCACCCATCACCTTTCTGCATCCTCATCCATCACCTTTCTCCTTCTCCTTCTCGTTCTCCCATCTCTGCTGACCTGCACACCCCCATGCGCACCACCCTATCTCCCTACATCCTTATGATCCTTTTCATCTTTACGCAACACCTAAATACAACCATCACCACCCTCACCCTACAGCTACTGCCCTACCCTTAACCATCCTTTGCAACCATCACCATCATCATCACCTTGCAGCTGCACCATCACCATCGCACACCACCCCTTGTTCTTTTCTTCCTTCCTGACTCACACCACACACACACACATGTATGTATATATATATATATATATATATATATATATATATATATATGCAATTCACACTCTCCTTCTTTCTCTTTGGTTTTGCCTCATTCTGCCCATCTTTGTGTCAAAGAGCCATTACCCGAGCTCCATCATCCTTCTCCTTTCCTCCTTCTCTCTTTTTCCCTATTTTTTACCTTGCGCACCACCATTTCCACCACCGAGCACCACCTCCGCCACCACTCACCGCCCTTTGGCCGGTGGACCGACCACCAAGGTCACCCTAACCTTCCTCCTCACCATATCCGGCCATCACCGCTGACCAGTGCATATTTTCCCTTCTTCTTACCCTCGTTCATTGCAGTGTTGCAGAGTGCACGACCTATGCACTGCCTGCTGCACAGTCTTACAACACTTAAAATCTTCTGCTGCACACCAGTGCAACCTTTGCACCACCTTCCCATGCGTCCTTTTTTTTCTCTTGGCTTAGTGTTACACAGTTGTACAACTCTTTCACCGCTTGGCCGTGCATCTTTTTTTCTCTTGACTAGAAGCTGCACCGCCTGCTGCACAACCGTGCAACTTTTGTTTTGCCATGTACCCCTATTTTCACCCCCAAACCTTGTCCAAACTCCACCGAAGTTTAACCATAGGTCCACCACACATTCCTCTACACATCCACACATCTCAAGCTCCCATTTTACTATGGTTATATCTATTTTTACCCTCTTTACCTTGATTTTCTCCTTCGATCTAACTCTTGGAGCCTAACCATGAATTTTATCATTTTTCGTAGGTGGTATTCCCGTATCTTCGGAGGAGGAAGTATAGGATTTGCGTGCTTAGAACCCGGTGTCCTAGTTGTTAAGGATACTATTTGATGTTTAGGGTTTTTGATGTTATTTGCTTGTATGGTTATATGTGTTTTTCATAATATTGTTTATATAGGATGTAACATGTGTTGATCATGATATTTTGTGATGATATGAATGTTATGTTGAAAGAAAGTAAGAATTGGTGAGAAGTATCATTATGTTATGATTTTTTTGTGATAATGTCATATTTAGAGAATTATATCTTATGGTATGAAGCATGGGTTTAAAGATATTATGTTATTGAAAGAAAGTAAGAATGGGTAAGAGGTACCATTATTATTTTGTGGTGATAATGTCATATTTGTGGAAATATATCCTATGGCATGAAATATTGACTTAAGGATATTATATTATTAAAAGAAAGTAAGAATAGTCGAGAGGTACCACTATTATTTTGTTGTGATAATATCATTTTTGTGAAAATATATGTATTATGGTATGAACTATGTGCTAAGTGAGTTTTTGATAAATAGACTTAAAAATTCTCGTAAGGTATGATGATTAATTGTGGACTTGGAAAATAACATGTGTGGAAAAATAAAAGTTTTTATTTGCGCTTAGGGATAACTTGGTCATTATGGGATAATAAGAAAATTTTGGTATTTTATGTGTCAGAAGGTTTAAAATATGATAATAATATAATAAGGAATATATGGAAGTATTATTGTTATTTGGGGTTCTTAAATGATTTAATGGCTAATTTGGGGCAAACTATCTTGTAATAATAATACCATTATTTCATGTTTAAGATTTAGAGGTTATCTATCGAAATTGGTAATCATAAAAATTTCATGGGTGGTGTTATGACAATTCTATGGAATTTAGGTCTTGGATATTTTTGTGATTAGCATATCGGGATGAGATTATTAAAGTATACTTATGGGAATTAGATCGTGCATATTGGGTATGATAAAAATGAGGGGATTTAGAGATGATACAATATAAGTTGTGTGAATTAATCAATATGGGAGAATGAATACTAAAGGGTGTGTAATTAGGGTTTGAAAGGATTTAAGGACTTAGACCTATACTATATGCATACCTATTTTTAATGTGTCCTATGCCTCAGAATCAATCTTGAATAAGGTACTAATTACTTAAAGTGAAAGAGCACATGGTGGTCTATTTTTCTATATATATATATATATATATGTGTGTGTGTGTGTGTGTGTGTGTGTATGTATCCCGTTCCATCGGGGAGAATAGTGGCTCGGGAGCGGTTTGTTCTAAGAGGATGTTTTTAATCTCCATTCCACCGGAAAGAATAGTGGCTCGTGAGCATTTTGCCCCGAGAAGGTGCTTCAATCTGTTCCACCGGATTAAGAATAATGGGGTCCCTACTCATCGTGAAATGAAAATGTATCATTATAACTTATGGAAAAGATGCTAATGATCTAAAGTGGAAGAATACGCGAGTCAGAACCAAGGTAATCTATTTTTCTATATATATATATATATATGTGTGTGTGTGTGTATCCTATTCCACTGGGGAGAATAGTGGCTCGTGGGCATTTTGCCCCGAGAGGATGTTTTTAATCTCCGTTCCACCAGAAAGAATAGTGGCTCGGGTGTGTTGTCCCCGAGAAGATTTTCAAACCGTTCCACCGATTTAAAAATAGTGGGGTTCCTACACTCAACGTATATAAAAGAATGAAAATTGATTATACTTGATAAAGGAATATGGATCATATTCTGTCTTATAAGATGTTTCATTTATTTGGTTATTCCCTTATTATCTAATGTGAAAGCATATGCTATTTGTATCCCTACTTTGATAGTATTGTTCTCTTACTTAGTACGTAGTGTACTGACCACCCGTTTTATGGGTGTTGCTCATTCCCATGAGCAGAAAACCCTGAATCTTATGTACAGGTCTCAGAAGATGAGTTAGATGATTATGCTGCCTATGACGTTTTATGTGGGGATGAATGACTTCATCTATGTTAGGGTCGGGTGAAGAGTAATTGTTATACAGTTTATGTATTTAGCTGGATACCCTTTTTGGACTCTTAATCCATGGTATCCCCTCTTTTGTATTTTCTATTGTTAAACTCGGAGTTAGGCTCCAAACTTAGTATTGTACTATAAATGTTATTTTGTTCTAATTTCCTTGTGTTACTCTAAATGCTTTAGCCGTGTGATTGATATAAGGATGGTTACATAAGCCAGAATTATGTTGATCACGGTGGTAACCCCCACTATTTTACTTAATTACTTTCACTATAAAATGAAATTTTTCAGTAGTAAAAATTGGGGTATTACAATATTGGTTAGTTTAATTCCCAACTATAACAAAATACAATGATATTCCCAAAGCAATGGTCATCTAGAAGCCCACATCATTTTTGATATACTCCAATTGAGAGTCATACTCCTACAAATCATTCTTTGCCCATGGGAATAAACAAGGACCATAAAGCGGTAGTATTAGTAGAGTAAAGTACTAAGTAAAACAAATGTATCTTATATCATGACAAAGGCTAATGTTGTATATAGAGGTCAAACAATGCCTTGACATAGGAATCATATCTAGAGGCTCTTAAACATGGCATAAGAGCATACTTAGAATGCCTAATACGGTATAATGACATCAATACAAGATAACTCATGCAATTAAATGTGGGGTAAACCATATTAACATCATTTCCATTTATGACCATATAATTCTAATTGTTAAGATATTCGGGCAACCGCAACTATTTCTCCACTATATATAAAAGTCATGATAACATCTAAACTAAAACACAAATTGGGATACTACACCCATCACACATGGTTAGAGTATATCAAGGGGGTTTATGAAGGGATATTGCACTCACTAAAATTTTGAGTATATAACTACCATGAGGGCTAAAACAAAAAAAAAGGGATTCCATATTTGCCTAAACATAGGTATACAAAGTGCTAATCATCTTGTACAAAGAAACCACACCACCCAACTTGAATATCAACGTTATGCTATCCTACTATAGTATCAATCCTAACCCTTACAATATGCCCATACCCTCTACTAACCACAACCTAGTAGAGTAAGGAAGGTATTGAGTGAAAAGATAAAAACTACAAGGATTGCCTTAATTACCACACAAATTATTGCTTAACTACCTCAAAAGTTGGAGAAAAGGATCAAATGGAATCTTAATTACCATTCTTAGTATTTTACAAGTGATAACACAAAACACATACCAATATCGTTCATTAATCTACATGGGTGTTTTAATTATTGACACCAGACTCGAACCAAGGCCATCCATATTGGGTCTTTATAAGATAACACCAAACTCATGCATATCAAGGCGTCCAAAATCACAAGGAACATAATTAAGCCATTTTTATTCTTTCGTTAAATTTAATAATTTAAGGTCGATATCATAAAATAAATTTAAAGAATAAGGTGAAATCTAAGTCAAACTACAAAGGTTAAACCCCAAAAATATCACATATGTCTTAGATGGACTAGTTGTCTAGCTCCACAAACTATTATATTAGTTTGGGACCCACAACATAACATAAACAAAATAAATTATAGGGGCCAGTTCACAAGTTTAAGGTTTACCATTTGAATGGTAAATTAGTGGACTCATTATCCCTTGACCAATTAACTAGTACAACATAGAACACAACTAAAATTTTTTAGTTTCACCAGCTAATTGGTAGAACAACATTAGTTAGGGCTTAATTAAGCAAACACACCTGAGAACATGCTATTGAAATTAAATAAATTCCTAACTTAGCCTAAACAATCCTAGCACACATCTAAGATAACAAAACACATTATAAAGCATGCTTAACATTCTAAATACATGGATTCATGTTCATTAGTTGAATTGAATAACATTGTTCATGCTAACTCACAAATCATGGCAAGACCAAAATGGATAAAACATGATCATACTTCCAATGCATAACAAATATTTCATTTAACAACATAAATCATGTTTATCATGGAATTATATTGCAAAATTTATCTTACATTTAAGCAAGCCTTATAGCAATAAGTACTTATAACTTTACAGTTGCTATTGGAGGACCTTAATTATCTTAAGAAAATCAAGAGTCTAATATTAGTAAAAATACACTTTAGATCATTTTAAAACAAGAATAATATATATAGGATAAGGAGAATTATAAATAGAAGGAGGAGGAAGAGAAATGATATTTTCTTAACCTCCTTCCAAAAATGGATTTGCCAAGAGGAAGAAAAATCAATGATATTCAACCATCCTATAAACTTCAAGCCTTCTTTGTTTAAGAAAAGCAAAAAAGGAATTAAAATAAAATTTGAGAAGAAGAAAAGAGAAGAGAACACAACTCAGAAATGAAGAAATCAAAGGCAATGACTCGGTTACCTTGTTAAAGATTAAAAGTAGACAAATGATAAAGTGTTTAAGTGTGGAACAGGGAAAATGAAATCAGATGAAGGCCTCCTAACTCTCTCTTGGTTGACAAATACAAAGGGAAAGGAGAGAAGGGGATTTGACTTGAGGTAGAGTATAAAGGAAAAGGATGTAAAGAGTTAAATGATGAATCATAGGGGTAGGAAGGGTACAACTAGGGAACGATCAAATCAAGATAGGATAACAACTGCATGCAAGCCCATGATAGAGAAAATAAGTGAGGAGAGATGAAATATGATAAGTGAAAATAAGGAAATTTTTTAAAATGTTGAAAGAAAGTATGTTTTTAATTTCTTTTTTTATAATAGTTTAATTCATTTCATTGGTTTTAGTCATTTTTGTTTATTTTGCATGTATATATTTCTTGTAGTTATGAGCCTATTTTGTAAATCATTGATGATCAATGGGATTCTCAATTGCATAGATCATCACATGGTATTACCTATTATTTTAATCCACACTTTCACTATTGGCTAGATTTTAGAGCTATTGTAAATCTTAAGATTGCTTTATACAATTATTTTAGAAAGGATGGTTGTGAATTAGGAAGAAAGACTTAATATTAATTTACATTTGGATGCATTTAAATATTCAAGGGTTCTTTTTGGGTATGCATATAGTTATAATGTTAGGAACAAAAAATTCTACAAGTTTATCTATTATTATTTTATTAAATCATCAATTCTTATTTTTTGTTAAGCTAATATCCTATTATGAAACTACATATAAGAATTTTATTGGTGGGTTATATATAGAGTTGAATAAATTTTCCATAAGAATTTTAAGCTTGACATGTAGCTCTTCTAGTTGTGAGAAAAATTAAATTACATTTCAGTGGTAAGATACTAATTCTTTTTCTTGTTAGTTAAATTAATTTGATAGTTATAAATCATCTTGTTGTTATTATTATTATTATTATTATTATTATTATTATTATTATTATTATTATTTTACATTTTTTTAATATATCCATACAAAGAAGTGAAATTGTTTGCAACAACTAAATTATGAATGATTTGGTTTTTGTATTGTATTATATGAAATTAAGGCAAAAACAAGCAACTACAATTGTAAAATCAGTCATCTTGGATGAATTACCTTCAAATGATGAATGGGTAACCAAAGGAGAGGAACTCATCCTTTCTACTGATGGAGCACAATTAAATACTTTTGAAGATCAACTAGGAGGTATAATAGAGACATTGTAAGAATAGAGATGAAAATATAGACGATGAAGCTAAATTTATGTTTTCTTCTCATTTTTTAACTTTTGAATTAATTATCGAGTCTTATGTAGTTATAAATTTTCTATTTCTTTTGTTGTTCCTAAATCTAGATGAAGCCCAAGTCTATGAGTTAAGTGAGAATGAAGTTGTTATGACTTGTGTTGTTTCCATTGAAGTAGATAACTTGGATGATTTTGAAACAAATGTTCATAATGATGAGAATGGGACAAACAAGACTAATACTTCTAGTTGGGATACAAAATTTAGAAGTGAATATGTACATGGTGAAAATTATGATGGCTTTGATTGATTGATGTTAACTATTTCAAAAAAAATGTGTGTGTTTAGTTTATTAGTGTTACAACTTGATGTGGATTATTAAATAACTTGAATACGAGTTTTAATATTATTTAAATATGAAAAATGTATGGCATATATATTATATCTTATTTTTATTATTTTCGTATAATTTTATAATTCAACGATACAATTGTACGGATCCCCAACAAAGACAGGAAACCCAAAAACCTAATGCACCTATGCCAAAGAGCTTAAGATGGAAATCACACACGTCCTTCTTGGCCTCTAAGGCCGCCTTCTTTGCTCCATGGTGGCTTCAAAGAACCTTCACCAATGGAACTAAAATCATCTAGGACCGTCAAACCTTGGTGTCAGGAATTTACAAAGGTCTCTCCTAATAAGACAAAGAGTCGTCGAGCTCTATCTCATCTAGACTTATCACATAGGATGGATTTGCGACATACTTCCCCAGTTGGGAGATGTGGAAGACATTATGAACTCATGCCAACTCTAGTGGAAGCGTTGAGGTATACAAACTCACTAACCCTATCAAGAATATCATATGGACCAATGTACCTCGGCCTTAGCTTACCCTTCCGACCAAACCTTAGCACCCTTTTGGTGGATGAAACCCTCGACAAAACTCTATCTTGCAGCTCAAATCAATTGCTACGACGCCTTTAACCTGTGTAACTCTTCTAGAAAATATGATATACTCTCATCCTATCTTGGATCAACCAAACCTTCAGAGTCATCTCCTCAATCATCTTTGGTCCAAGCACAACAGTCTTGCTAACGGCGTTCCAACACAAGGGTGTTTGGCACTTACGTCTATATAGTGCCTCAAATGCCCCAAAAATCCTAAATAAAAGCTCACACCAAATCCCCAAGTGTCTGAATCATCCTCTCAGTGTGCCCATCCATAGTTGAGTGGAAGGCGATACTGAAATACCCCAAAACCCTAAATTAGGAGATCATGGCCAAATAAGGGATTATTAGGAGATTAATTAAATAAATTACTTTGTTTTAATTAATAAGGATAAAATGGTTTATAATTAACATAAAATTTATAGATAATTTAGTTGAAGAAAATTTAAGGGTTTTGACTAATTAAAGTGGAATTCAAGAAAAATTCTTCAAAACTCCCTAAATTGGAATTTAATTATTGTTCTAATATAATTATTTTATTAAAAATCCAAAATTACTTCAAATCATGCTAATTAACCCAACCACTAATTTTCCTCCTTTTTCTTTTTCTTTCCTCTTTTCTTTTCCCTCCTTTTTCCTTTTCTTTCCTTTATTTCTCTTCTTCTTCCTCGGCTTGGGCCGACCTGCTAGGCCCAATCCCCTTCCCCCTCCCTCTCGCGCGGCCCAGCCCCGCGCCCTCCTTCCCCTTTTCTTTCTTTCTTTTATTTTCTGCTGGACCGCCGGTCCAGCCTCTTCCTCTTCTTCTTCCTCACGACGTCGTCGTCCTCTGCCGCCTGCAACCCGAAATTTTTTCCGGAAAAGGAAGCTTCAACGCCACACCATTAGCACAGGTCATTTCGCCCCTCTTCTCCCCGTTGACTTCCCTGTGGACATGACCAATCATCGCAGCCCTTCTCCCGCACGTAAGCCCCTGTGCAGACGAATCATGGTCTGAAAAATTTCAAACCATGCGCCGGCCAGCTACGCCGGACAACCTACCCTAACCCTAACCCCCTAACCTCCCCCTCAAAGCTTTTCGTTTTCCGTTCAATTTGGCCTATAAATAGCCCTCCTCACCACCTTAAGCGGGTTCGACAACTGGGAACCCAGACATAGCAAAGCCGCGCACCGCCCTGCCTTCAGACGACCCTTGCTCCACCGACAGCCACCCCTACTGCCTACCCTTGCCACAGCGATCCTCCCTGCACCACCCTCTACACAACCAACCACCTTAGACCCCATGCCTTGCGCCGCAAGTGCCGCCCTGGCCGTGAGAAAATTCCTCCCAAAAAACGAGCCTTCCAGCCCTATGCCACCTTCGCGCCGCCACCGCCGGCTGTACCGCCACTTGCAGCACCTTCACCACCCCCCAAAACCACCAGGAGTGCCTGCTCTACCACCCTACACTTCCACTTTCCCCTAGTTTCTCCTCCTTTAGTCTCCATAGCCACCTTTCCCATTTCTTCCTCCTCCACCGCCGCCGCCGCCGGTGCCACCACCCCAACCAGGTTGTCCAACTCCCAAAACCCTAGACCTAGAATAATAAGAAGTGGTTAATAAATTTTAATATTATTATTAACTATTATTTTTAATGTTATTATAATTATCATTAACCTAATTATTATTCATACTATTACTATAATTACTATTAGTACTACCCTTATTATTATTATTATTATTAGCAGGTCCTAACGTCATCCCTAAGAACTCCTAATTAATGGTATTAAGTAATACAAGACCCTATTAAGTTATTATTAATGTTAATATTGCTAGTATTATTATTATTATCCTTATTATTATTATCACTACTATTATCATCACTATTATTATTACTATTATTATTATTCTTGTTATTAGTATTATTACTCTTATTATTCTTATTGTTATTATAGTTATTATTATCGTTATTATTACTATTAATAATAATAATAATAATAATATTATTATTATTATTATTATTATCATTATTATTGTTATCTCTATGTTCGCCATATCTAAAACCCTAACCGTATTTACCATCGTATTATCCCTATTGTTATTATTATTATTATTATCATTATTATTATTATTACTATTATTATCACTACTATGTTGTTGTTGTTATTATTATTATTATTATTATTATTATTATTATGATTATTATTATTTTCCTTTAATATTATTGTTTTAGTATCCTTATCATGATTTGTTTTGTCACTAATATTATCATTACGATTACTATTACTATTCCTACCATTATTATTAGCATTCTTATTATTATTAATACTTTTAATAACATTATTGGAACCCTTACCATAATATGGCAAAAAGGATAAGGCCTACTCCGAGTAGTGGAAAATTTTAACTAATTATCTTAGGAATAATAATAACCCTACCTTTTTATTTATAAACTACTAGTTATTAATATTAGCGTTAGTCTTAGGCCATGATAAGAGTAAGATAGGGGTTTTGGTATTTTCGATAGAGGGAAATTAACTCATAGTATTTCCCTCTTATAAGCGAATTGAGTGAGAACTTTCAGGAGGCGTAGGAGCGTGCTCCAAGACCGGTGCCGATCTAGGTAAGGGTCTAACTAAGGCCACTTGTATGATATGTGAACTACTGGTTGTGGATGTCTTATATGCTCATGTGGTATACTTATGTGTTATGCTTTAAATGTCACTATCTTATATGCCTTACGTGTAGCGCAGCATGGATCCAGGTATGTCTGTGTGATTACTCGTGTTATGTTTGATGTGAATGTGCTTCAATTTATGATGTGTTGTGGCCTTAGGACATGCATGCTAGGGAATTTGGTGTGGTGACATAGTTGGGGACATGGAGAAAAGATTTGGGAAGAAATAACAAATGGGGGAATAAGTCGGTTCGAGAAGAGATGGGAGAAATAAGGGCTGCATGGGGTGGTTACGGTCTGCATGGGGGCAAACCTTATGTATAGAAAGGTGCCTCGGGGTGTGTGGAAGGTAAGAGAGGTGTTGTTTGGGTGTTTGGGGGCTCCGAGTGAAAATTAGTACGTGGACCAAAATAAGGGTGCATAGGAGACGGGGTTAGGGTTTAGAGAGAACTCTAGTTGCCAGGGGAGAGAAGAAAAGTGGAGTATGAAAATAATAAGTGAGGGTTGAACCAAAGGGGTCGTAAGGTATAAGGGTGCTAGGAGGGTTCTGGACACATGAGGCAGGAAAGGGTGGGCCACATAGGCCCAAGTTAGGGTTTTTGGAGAAAACCCTAAGGGAAGGTAGTGAGTGGACTTTGGGGTAAAAGGTGGTGGACCCATACCCACACACTTAGGAGACGGGTTTTCGAAGTGATCAAACTAATTAAGGGGAAGATGTCGGGCGAGTTAGGAGGCGCAAATGTCTCAAGATATGAGACAGGCCCTCTTGGGAGGATGAGTATAGATTAAGTTAGCCATGCATGTCTAGGGCGGTAACTTGTTGAAAAAGATACCATAAAATACTAATCACTTAAAGAGAAAGATGTTGAGCCGGGCCCAGACCGGTCCACCGGCGAATAATAGTGGTCAGGAGTGTTTTGCCCTGTATATATTTTCGGTCCACCGGCTATAATAGTGGGGGTTACCATGCTCAGAAAACCAAATATATAATCGATAAGACATGGGAAAGATACTAAATACTTACAGTGGAACACCATGTGGGTCGGGGCCAGACCGGTCCACCGGCAAATAATAGTGGCCAGGAGCGTTTTGCCCTGGAGACTGAACCACCGACGAATAATAGTGGTCAGGAGCGTTCTGCCCTGTATATATCTCCGGTCCACCGGCTATAATAGTGGGGCACCCGCACTTACATGGATTAATAAAGAGTACGTGGAATTGAGTATGGTATTAATAAATTTGAAAGATAAGTCTAATTGGAACATAATCGGCCTCACTATTTGTATCGTGTTATGTGCCTATATAATCATGCTTGTATTGTGTACTTTGTCTATTTGGCCTTAGTTATTCGGTTACCTTACTCAGTACGAAGCGTACTGACCATCCGTTTCATGGGTGCTGCTCATTCCCACGAGCAGAAGGCCCCACTGATCTAGTGTAGGTAGGTGACTCTATATTTGATGCCTACGATGCTTATAAGGCGTCGGGCGGGACCGAGAGCTGAGTTCGGACCTAGCTTGGGGATCGAGAGTGGCGTGGCCGGAATCTATTGGCACTTCACCTTTCTTATGTATTTCAGTTTATTTGTTTTAAGTGTATGACGTTTCAACTTTCAAAAACTCTTAAAACCATATCTTGAATTGTACTTCAAACTTTCGCACTCTGATTCTGTACTGCTTAGGTTTTACCCATGAAAGTGTTATGCTAGCTACTCGTATTTGTTGCTTAATCTGTTTTAGCCTTAGCACTTAGTACCGGGACGGTAGGAGTGAACCGTTCTGGTCTTAAGTGTGGCGGTAACGCCCCCGAGTTTACAAGTGTTATCTCTTATTCCCGATAAACTTTTGAAATTAAACGGAATTTTTCAGTAGTAAATTTGGGGGTGTTACAAGTTGGTATCAGAGCGTTGGTCCTCAAACCCACGCTTGTTTCTTCTCCAAAACAAGATTCGTTTTACGAATTTTACCTAAATTAAAACGTTTTCATGCCTTAGCGAAACCCTTCTATTTTAACGATTTCGAGTCCGGGCCACGGTGAGGAACGTCAGGGTAGATTAGGGGTTTCCCTGAGGAGGGAAGGCAATTAGTTACGATTAATGCGAACTAGTGGGTTCGCTTCTAACCATGTCTTTTATTGGATGCAGTCCCGATGGCGGTAAACGGCCGAGTAGCACGTCTGGAGGAGGCCTTTGGGGCCTTTATGGAGTTCGTTCAGCGCACCCACCACCCAGAGGGTGCCGGTGAGGACTGGCTTCGAAGAGTTATTGGGCACCTCCCTCCTACATATTCCGGCGAGGAAGACCCTGTGGTCCTCGAGGGGTGGATTTGAGACCTGGATCGTACTTTTGAGGTAGTGGACTACCCCATAGCCAGACAGCCCAGCATCGCTGCCTTTTTCTTGAGAGGCGTAGCGGATACTTGGTGGGTAGAGTACAAAGCTCAGGTTGGTCCCCCGGCAGATTGGGAGGCATTCAAGACCGCGCTTTGCTCCAGATTCTACCCGGAAAGCTTGAAGTGGGACAAGCTACGGGAATTCATGCAGCTCACCCAAGGAACAATGACGGTACGACAGTATTATGCTCGCTTCACCGAGCTTCTACGCTTCGCCCCTGGGATCGCCACAAACGAGTCAACAGTAGTGTTCCAGTTTGAGCAGGGGCTAAACTTCGGTATCCGTAGGATGATGGGAGCGCTGCCATTCATAGATATTGCCACACTCTATGAGCGTGCCTGCCTCACCGCCGCCCTAGTTCAGGAGCAGGCCAACATCCTTGGGAAGAGGAAACCCGAGGGCCAGAGTCCTGGGGGTAGGACCCAACGAGGGTCAGGAGCACCGAGGAGACCCCCACCACGAGACCAGAGTAGGAGCCAGGGACCCTCGGGAGGATTTGCGTGTAGACGTTGCGGTCGCAGCCACCCCAGCCGAGACTGCAGAGGTAACCTTATTATATGTCAGAATTGTGGCAAGTGGGGCCATCAAGCATTCGAGTGTCGGTGATCACCACGCCCTCAGTAGTATCAGCCTCATTAGACTTCACAAGGAGGAGCATTGATACCACAGCACCAGGCCTACCAACAACACCTCCGGACCGCACCCCCACAGAACTACCAACGCGTACCTGCTCCAGCCAGAGGGGCCCAAGGAAGACCTTAGGGGCCCATACCATTTCAACAGAAAGGAGGTCAGCCAAGCAGGCGCCTGAATGTGATTAGTCAGGCAGAGGCAGACTGCTAGTTGGATGTTATCACTGGTACGTTCACCATTCGATCTCTGCTAGTGCATGTTTTGTTTGACTCGGGAGCCACCCTATCCTTTATTTCGTCTGGTTTTGTTGCTAAAGCTAGTCTACCACTTGCTGCTAAAGTAGAATTGTCTGTGATGCTTCCCTCCGGGGATAGAGTGAGATGTAGTCAATTATACTCTGATGTGGCCTTAGTCATAGGCGGGGTAGACTTCCTAGTGGATCTGGTCAGGATGGAATTGAAGGATTTCGACGTGATTCTCGGTATGGATATGTTGGGGAGATATAAGGCTATAATTGATTGCGCCCAGGAACACATAATTTTACGAGGCCCGAAGGGAACTAGGGTTTCGTATTGAAAGGATTTCTGGGTTCACAAGGATGTTAAGCTCAAAATCGTTACAACACACATCTGGGTTGGCAGATGTTAAGCTCAAAATCTTGAGGTTTTCCAAGCGAGATAGCCTGGGGAATAGTACAATAATTCTATTGGTGAAATCGTTACAACACACATCTGAACCTTAAGATCACCATGTTGGATCACCTCTATCTGCATCTCAGCAAGCTCTTCCCGCAACTGACTATGAAATACCCCAAAACCCTAATTTATAGAATTATGGCAAATTAAGGATTTATTAGGGAAATTAATCAAATAAATTATTTTATTAAAATAAGAGGGAGTAATTAAGGCAAAATCAAGAGGAATTTATAAATAATTTATTTGGAAGAAATTAGGGTGTTTTGCTAATTAAAATGGAATTTAGGAAAAAACTTTCAAAAATCCTATATTAATCTAAAAAGGAAATTTAATTATTATTTTATTTAAGTTATTTTAAATATCCAAAAATACCAAAATATTTTCAATACCCCCAAATCACCTATTTTCCTTTCCCTATTTTCCTTTTTTTTCCTTTTCCCCTCTCTTTTCTTTTCTTTTCTTTCCTTCCTCTCCTTTCTCTTTTTATTTCTTCCCTTTTCCTTCCCTGACCTAGGCCACCCCACCCCTGCAACCCAAACCCTCTCCCCTCTCCCTTCCTCCCACGCGGCCTAAGGCCGCCTCACTTTCTTCTCCCTCATGACCCAGTTCAGCCCCCTCCTTTTCTTTCTTTCTTTTCCCCTAGACCGACCGGTCCATATGCCCTTTCTTCTTCCCTTCTCTTTCTCCCCCGACCCTCTCTCTCCCCGATGTCCAACCCTTCCACTTCCTGACACAGACATGTGGCCTCTATACTGCCCCTATCCCCTTCCTTGTCACTCCCTCTCTCTCCTCCACCCAATTGCGACCTCTCTCTCTCCTCACCCATGCCTCTCTCCCCCTTCCTTTTTCCCTTCCTGATATGCCAAACCTGCAAAATGGCAGGCCTACTCTGGCCATAGGTCGCCGACCGGTGACCTACACACATGTCATCGACCATCCCTCTTCCCCCTTTGTTATCCCCCCTCATCCTTGGCTATAAATACCCCTAAACCAACCCCATTCAACTCATTTTTCTCTCAACCCAGAAATCCTCTCCTCTTGTCACCGCCGCTGTCCAACACCACCGCCCAAATCAGCACCCAAATTACTCCTTACACCGCCCTCCACCGAGCCACACCCCTCACCACCCTCAATCCTCCCTGCATAAGCCATCTTGGTTGTGCAACCAACCTTAACCCAGCCGCCACCGCTGTTTGTGCTGGCGTTCGTCGCCACTCCCGCCGAAACCACCACTCCCTATACCCTCCAAAATCACCAGCAAACCCTCCCCTACCTCCTTCTCCTCCTTCCTTTCTCCCTCTCCACCACTCTCGGCCACCACACCACCACTGCCTTCGACTGCGCCACTACCACCACTCCTACCCTCTCCACTTAGGCATCCTCTACCACCTCAAATTCCCCTCTCCTAGCTTAAAAACCCCACTTTCCATTCTTTTTCCCTATTTCCCCACCGCCTCCGTGGGCCGTTGTCAGTGTCGCCGATCACCACCAACCCTAGGTGGTACCCTAACCCTTAAAACCTTAGTTATGATGTCTTTATCCCTTTTTACTTATTTTATGTTATTATCCTCATTATTGTTGTTTTTGTTGTTGTCGTTACTATTATTAATATTGTTATTATTGTTATGATAATATGACTATTATTTTTATTATTATTAAGTGTAGCCTCAGGATATTTATCCCATTATTATTAAGGGGTCGAAACCCTAATTTTAACTATTATTATAATTATCCTTATTTTTATTAATATTAATATTATTACTATTACTATTATTATTATTTTTAATATTATTATTATTAGTGCTAGCCTTAGTATATTACTATTATTACTTTTGTGAAAATTAGAAACCCTACCCCTATAAATAGCACTATTATTATTATTATTAGTAGTAGTAGTAGTAGTAGTAGTAGTAGTAGTATTAGTAGTAGTAGTAGTAGTAGTAGTAGTAGTAGTAGTAGTAGTAGTAGTAGTAGTAGTAGTAGTAGTAGTAGTAGTAGTAGTAGTAGTATTAGTATTATTATTATTATTAGCGATATTATTATTGTGTTAATATTACTATTATTATATTTTTATTTTTATTACTAACCCTATTATTAGCCTTAGCCTTAATAATACTAGGGTTTCTATTACTATGAGTATGAGTATTATTATTATTATTATTATTATTATTATTATTATTATTATTATTATTATTATTATTATTATTATTATTATTATTATTACTATTTTGCTACAACTATTATTATTACTATTATTAGAAGTAATAAAGCTATTAGCTTTAATAATATAAATATGGCTATAAATATTTATCATGAACCTATTTTGACTAGTAATAACCTAGTAGGCTAACTTAAGAATAAAAATCATATTTTTACTTGTAAAGTTTCTTTTAATAATAGTAACCCTAAAATTAGAATAAAGTAGGGAATAATAGTATTTTTGGTATGAGGGAATTAATTCTTAGTTTTTCCTCTTGTAGGCGAACCCGGTCAAAACCCTAAGGAGGAGTAGGAGCATGCTCCAAGACCGATGACGTGTTAGGTAAGGATGTAGCTAGGGCCCTATGTGTGTTATGTGCCTTGTATTCCTTGTATGCCATATAACATGATATGTTATGTATCTTATGATTATCATTATAACTATTTTATGTGTAGCGCAGCTTGGAGTTGAGGTATGCTCATGTGGTTTCTTATGGCATGTGCATAACATGTATATGTTGTGATTATGACATGTTGTGATGTGGCCCCTTTAGGACATGCATGCTAGGATATTTAATGTATTGATATGGGGTGAGAGGATGAAAAAAGGGAAAATGAGGAAGTAAGTTGACCAAGGGATATGGGATTGACCTAAATATCCCATGATCTATGAAAGGGAAAATAAGAGAGGACTATGAATAAAATAAAAGAGTGGGTGAACTTTGCATGAGAGATTCTAGGGTTTGCATGGGAATTCTAGGGTTTTGCATGGAAACTTCAAGGATTTGTATGGGGTGGATGGAGTCTGCATGGAGATGAACTTTACGTGTGAAAAGTTGTCTTAGGGTGTAAGTAAGGTAAGGGAATAACTATTTAGGTAATTTGAGTCTTAGGGTGAAAAATAGTACGTGGATTAGTATAATGGTGCATAGGAGACCTAGCTAGGGTTTGGGAGGAAAACCCTAATTTGAAATGATGGTGAAAGTAAAAATAATTGAGGGTGAGTGGAGTATGGGATGAGGGTGGAAGAATGTCATGTGTAGGGTGAGTGTGGGTATCATGGGAAATTAAGAGTGGAAGGCGAGAAATGGAGGGGTGACATGTAGAAAAGCAGGATGCTGGGGTTTGGTATGGCTAGCTAGGGTTTGGTGTGATCAATTAGGGTTTCGTGGTCACACGTGTATTTGGGGGAGTAGCATGAAATAATAAGGGTTGAATATGAGGGAGGTGATGTGTGGGGTGTTAAGGCAGCCTTAGTGGTGTGAGGCAGAGAAGGATGGGCTACATAGGCCCAAATTAGGGTTTCAGGAGAAAACCCTAGGGTAAGGAAGTGAGTGGACTTGGAGGTGTAAGGTAGTTGGGACTTGACCCACACACTTAGGATTGGGGCCTCCAGTATGAGTAAGTGGAAGAAGAAAAGGATGTTGGAGTGTGTTAGGAGGTGCAAAAGTCTCAAGATATGGAACGGGCCCTCTTGGGAGGATAAGAGTAGATGGAGTGTGACATGCATATCTAGGGTGAAACTTATTGAATAAGACACTAATCATTTAAACTAGAAGATTATTGAGTCGGGCCCAGACCGATCCACCGGCATAATAGTGGCCAGATGCCAGGGTGCCCTAGAGACCGATCCACCAGCATATAATAATGGTCAGGTGCATTCTGTCTTGTACGTTTTCGATCCACCAGCTATAATACTGGGGGATCTCGAGCTCCATAAAACAAACTCTAAGTGTGATAAGACATGGGAAGACACTAAATACTTAAAGTAAAACACCATGAGAGTCGGGGCCAGACCGATCCACCGGCAATAATAGTGGCCAGGAGCATTTTTCCCTAGAGATTGATCCACTGGCAATAATAGTGGTCAGGAGAATTTTTCCCTGTAAGTTTTCGATCCACCGGACATAGTAGTGGGGTTTCCATACTCACATGGATTGATAAAGAGAATGGTGTAAAATGAGTATTGATCAGAGAGCTAAATAATCAGTTATCTGGACTATAACTTGGCCTTTATTTATCTGTAATGATTGTATGGTGTTTATGTGGTCATACTTGTGTTACATGTTTTGTATACTTGGTATTAGCTATATGGTTACATTTCTCAGTACGTAGCGTACTAACCATCCGTTTCATGGGTGCTGCTCATTCCCACGAGTAGAGGTCCCTACTAAGTTTGTGTAGGTAGGTGATGCTATTTTTGATGCCTTCAATGCTTTTAGGCATCGGGCGAGGTCGAGAGTTGAGATTGGACTTAGCTTGGGGATCAAGAGTGAAGTGGCCGAATTTAATTTTTATGTTCCTTTTTTGTATATGTTTAATCAGACTCGTTTTATCGTACTATAACCTTTATTCCTTTTGAGGAATTTTAATTATGTGCTCTGGATTGTAAATTCTTTTTCACGTACTCTGATTTCTATCTTATGAATGTTTCAATGCTTTTATGAAGCCCTATTTTGATTTTGAATTATGATTTTGTTAATTTTTATTTAGCCTGTGGTTAGTATGAGACCAGCCGGGGGTCGGGCTTATACTGATCACGACGGTAATATCCCCAAAATTCACAAGTTGGATTTACTTGCTTCCGTTGAACTTCTAATAAAATGAAATTTTTTAGTAGTGAATTTTGGGGGTGTTATAGACTAGCCACCACACAAGCACTCAAGGAGTGTGATGTCTTCCTACTCAAGGAATATACAATGACATTAGCCTTATCGTCATAATAGGTCAACTCGATATCATAGTCTTTTACTAACTCTAACCATATTCTCTTCCTCATATTCAACTCCTTTTGAGTAAATATATACTTGAGGCTCTTATGAAAGGTGTAGAATCAACACTTAATCCCATATAGATAATATCTCCAAATATTCAGTGCAAAGATGATGACCGTCAACTCTAAGTCATGAGTCAGTTAATTCCGCTCATGCTACTTTAGTTGGCGAGAAGCGTAAGCCACTACCTTACCATACTACATCAAAACACATCCTATTCCGTGATTCAACGAGCTGCTATATACCTCAAACACATCTGATCCTGATGGTAGAGTCAAAAATAGTGTTGTAATCAACCACCTCTTCAACTCCTAAAATGCTCCCTCACATGCATCATCCCGTTGAAACATTGTCATCATCTTTAGAAGGTTCGTCAAGGGACGAAATACCTTCAAGAATTATTGAAAAAAGCGTCTATAGTACTTAACAAAACCTAGGAAACAATGTAATTTGGAGATGGTAGTGGGTGCCTTCCACTCATTCACAGCCAAGATCTTCGGTGGATCCACAACGACTCCTTCTACTGACACCACGTGTCCTAGAAATACAACCTCTTGAAGCCAAAACTCACACGTAAAGAGCTTGGCATACAATTTATTATCTTTGAGGAAGGACAATATTGTACGTAAGTGCCGATTATGCTCCTCTATACTATAAGAGTAAACCAAAATATCATCTATGAAAACCACAACAAACTAATTGAGGATGGCCTGAAAATCCTCATCATCAAGTCCATAAAGATGACAGGCACATTGGTGAGATTGAAATTCATCACCATAAACTTTTAGTGCCTATAAAGTGTCCTAAAGGTCATCTTCATGATGTCTGCCTCGACAATGCGCAACTGATGATATCCTGACCTCAAGTTGATCTTTGAGAAGATTGAAGCACCCTGAAGGTGGTCAAATAAGTCATCGATCCTCGGGAGCGGATAGTGGTTCTTCACCATCAACTAGTCCAAACCCTAATAGTCAATGCATAGACGAAGGCTACCATACTTCTTCTTCACAAACAAAACTGGTGCTATCCATTGAGACATACTTGGACGGATGTACTCGTGAGCCAACAAGTCCTCCAACGGAGCCTTGAACTCCCTCAACTCTACTAGTGCCATCCGGTAGGGCTCCTTCAAGACAGGCTTGACCCTCGGTACCAACTCCATAGTGAAGTATATCTCATAGGAAACTCCCGGGCTACCAAAATATCCTTTAATGCTGACATATCCTTGTTCAGCTCCTGAATCCCACACAAATATATAAGGCAACCTCTTTGTGACAAAGAGTACAACGTATTGACATACACAACCTTCATCTTAGGTCTAGGCTTGCATCTCTAATAGGAAACTCTAGCACCATGAGATCCCAACAACACGAATTGCTCCTATGAACAATCTATCACTACCTTATACCTTCCTAACATATCGATTCCTAGGATAACATTGAAATACTAAAGGTCCATCTCAACCAAGTCCACTAAGAAGTCTACCCTACCTATTCCTAAGGCCACATCCGAGTAGAGCCTAGTACAGTCTAGTCTATCCCTAGAAGGCTATATTACAGATATAGATACATAAGAAGATGGAGACAAAGCAACTTTAGCACTTAAAGTAGAAGACACAAATGATAGAGATGCTCTAGAATTAAACAACACATAAAACGGTAATGATAGAATGGAGAATGTACTAGTAACCACATCTAACTATCAGCCAGCCTATGCCTCACTCATGACATTCAGGTGCCCACTTAACTGTCCTCCATGCTATCCTCCATGATACCCTTTGGAAACCTGGGTTTGTCCTCCACCCTAAGGGAATGGGAGAGGCCCATGCGGTATCCCCTTAGCCCCCTTAGGCTGACCACTGGCTGGGGTAGGTCCCCTTTGTTGCTGATATTGTGTCTAGTAGGCCCGCTGCTAGTATGTCTGCTGTTGTGGTATCAACAATCCTTGCCACTAATACTGAACTTGCAGACACTAACACTCAAATGGCATGTGGCCCAATTGACTGCACATCCTACATGACAATCTCTCCCTAGATGATTCCGACTACATAATTGACATAGGAACCTCAACTAACCCAAAAATCTTTTCTAACTTCTCGTCTGCCCCTATTGTCAGAACTGACCTCCCTAAGGCTCAATCTGACCCCGCTGCTAAAATCCTGGACATTTCCCTCCTCAAAATTGGATTCTTCCTCTAGAACCCTATGTCTCTAGTTTCCTCTTGCCTAAAATGGAAGATTGTTCTTGAGCCAATGTAGCGGTGAAACACAAACTCTCGTATAACATGGCCAAATATTGGAAAGCCATGGAATCCATCATCTTCTAGATGCTAAAATAAAGCCCTTGCTCAAAATAATAGACCATCGTGGACTCACTAGCTAATATCTCTAGTGCAAACATCAACAAATCGGTAAATCGAGCATGATACTACCTCATAGTCATCTCCCGAGTTAGCTACATGAAATCCTTCAACTTATCTCTCTTAAGAATCTCAAGGTAAAACTTAGTGTGGATTTCTGACTTAAAGTCATTCCACGACATCAACGGCCCTCCTAGAGCATGACGACCTTTCCACCAAGTGTTGATGACTCCTCGCTCGAAGAAAGCTGCAATGCTCGCCTTTTGAGAAGGTGGGCAATCAATTGCCTCATATATCCTATCCATGTCCCGAATCCATCCCTCCAAGTAACAATACTATCGAGTTAAGAATAAAGTTAAATATACACATACATAGTAGAGAATAAGTACACATGCGATACACATAAGACATCACAAGGTAAGGAATGATACAAGCCTTTTTATTAGATATAAAATTATTAGTATTTTATTTACATTGAGTTATAGGAACCTACTATTTTTAAACTGGTGGAATGGTCTGAAATAACTCTTAGGAAAATCACACCCGAGCCCCTATTATCACCTAGTGGAACAGATCCAACATACACTATTGAGCTACAATTCTTAAACCGACAGAATGGTTTGAAGCACCTCTCAGGGACCACATGTAATACCCCATATATTTAAAATTCAATTTTATTAAGTTCAATTAATTTAATTAGCATAATTTGATGTAAACATCCAGTTATTTTAATTTTGATTTGTTTTATAGATTTATCGATGATTTTGATTTTATATTTGAATTTAATTAATCGTTATCGTTGCGGATCATTCTAGATAAATTAATTCACGACCGTCATTTTATTATATTCATATGACTTCAATTTTCGGTTAAAATTATGTATTTCTATTCTTTCTTGTATTTTTATTTTTCATAATTTAGATTTATTTTCGATTATAACTTTTTCATGTAATTACAACTTTTTTTTAGAGTTATATCTCGTTAACGAAATATATTATTTAAAGTATAAAATTCTACTTAAAATTGTCAAATTTATTTTAATGATTTTCTCCGTAGAAAATATTTCTGACTTTGAATTTATTTGTTTCCTAGGTTGTTAAGATCTTTAGAAAGTTTTAAATTAAAAATATTTTCAGATTTTATTTATGAATTTCTTTCCAAAATATTTTTTTTCCATTTTACCCTTATTTGTTTACGGAAGACTAGTTTCAAAAATTATTAAAATTAGTCTTGATTTATGAGAATTTGACTTAAATATTTTCTTATATATTTTTAATATTTTTTTAGGTCTTATAATGTATTTTCGTAAATATTATGGATATTTGCATTTGTTGGTAAATTCTTTCGAAAATATTTTCGAAATTCTTTATACAACTCTTATGTCAATTTTAGGCATTCGGATCCTTAAGAAATGATTTTTCGTTAATAAATTTTAGATTAAATATTCCAACTATATTTTTAGATGTTTAGTATTTCCTTATATATTTATATTTGTAAAAAAAATGAAAAAAGAAAAAAACACTACCCGATCGGCCCCAACCCCTCTTCCTTTTTCCCTTTTCTCTCTTCTTCTCTCCCTTCTTTCTTTTCTTCATTTTCTCGACCTGTTCTCTGCTATGCACCAAACCCTAACCTCATCTCCTTCTCCCTTCTCCTCCTTCGTCGACCGCCAGCCACCACCACTCCAGCTACTCTTGCTCGACACCACCACCAACAAAGAGCAGCAACCGCAGCAAGTAGCATGCCAAAGCATTGCAGCAACGACGGGCAATGCAGGTACATCCAGCCATGGCGAGCTTTGCTGGATGCCGGCGAATGGTCTTCAACCTCCAGCGAAACTTCCCCGGTCTTCACCTATCCCGATTTGTAAATTTTGTTCAGTATAAATTTCTGAAAACCCTAATCCTTGTTTTGATTAATTGAATATGAATTAGCTAATGATAAGCTAAATTAATTGTTTGATTATGTATATATGTGTTGTAAGATTGATTTGGATAAGTTAATTGTATGGTTTATGTTAGAATTTTGGAAATTGGATTTTTTGGCCGGATTATGCCTGCATTTTTTGGATTCACTCGATTTAGCTATTTTGGGTAAATTAATTATATATTACGTTTTAAAATGTATCTAATTTTATGTCGGAACCATCATTTTGAGAATTTTGGGCAGAATTAATCGAATTTGACTTTCTAGGTCAAAATCTGTGTGTGATGAAATTGGATTGCATAATTGAGTTGTTTCACTCAATTAATTTTACAATATCCTTTGAAACGTAATCAATTTCATATCGAAAGTGTTGATTTGGAAAAATTGTGTGAAATTTATCAGAATTGAATTTTTAGGTCAAAACTCTTGTGGGGCTAAATTGGATTGTGTAATTGGGTTATTTTATTCAATTGATTATGCAATTTATATTAGAATATATTTATTTGCAATTTCGAACCATCAATTTAAATATTTTAGCAATATTTGACCAAATTTGCATTTCGAGCTCAAAAACCCTAATTGTGTTGAATTGGATATTTCTGTCATTTTTTTATCAATTGATTATGTAATATGTTATAAAATATTTCAAATTGAATTTGTAAACATTCAATTTAATTAAATTAATAGAATTCAATCTAATTGGATTTTTGGGCCTAAAACCCTAGATTTCAAGTGAAATTTTGAAATTGGTTATTTGTATAGTTATTTTTCTAAAATTGTATTTATAGAAATATTTGAAATGGTATTAATTTCATTCTAACACCTTCAATTGGAATTAATTGATTTGAATTATTCGAGTGTATATCTTGGGTTTTGAAACCCTATTTCATAAACCGATTATCTTAAATTGGTGATTCATAATATTATTTTTATTGAAATTAAATATCAAGATTTATTTAAAATTAGTTTAATTGTGTTTTAAAACTATCAATTTGAGGTAATCAAAGTGAATTGGTCGGTTTGTAGTTCGGGCATTAAAAACCCTAATTTTCTGAGATGGTTATAAAATTGATTATACTATGCTTATTTTACCTAATCAATTTTTGGCTTTGATTTAAAATCATTTGAATTGTATTCTTACGTTATCGGGTTGGATTGGTTCCCTTAATCTCGCACTTTTATCATAACTTTTCTCCTATTACTCTTTTAACCACCAAACTTAGTACCCGTTCCTCAAATATTATCATTTTCAACATAATAAATTTCAAGGCATAACTCTAAGGTCTTGCACATGCAATAAGAACCTTATCTCAAAAGTTACTATTGTAACACCCCCAAATTTATTACTGAAAATTTTCTTTTTAAGCAGAAGTTTATAATTAAATATTTGGGTGTTACCGCCGTAATTGACATAAGTCTGGTTTATCCCACCATCCTTACATCAATCACAAGGTAAAAAGATTGGAAAAATTAAAACATGATTAGAAAGAGATGAGACAACTTTTATACATTAAATAAGTGTTTGGAGATTAAATCCGATTACAATACCAAATTATAACCAAAAGGGATCCCATGGAACTAAGAGTCCAAAAAGTTATCTGGGTAAAACTATCAACCGAATAACATGACTTGACGCCCAACCCTGAGATAAATGAATCACTCCTCCACATATATAGCATCAAAAGCTACGAAGTCATAAACCTAGTCCTCATCGACTTGCACATAAACATATGGGCCGTCTACTTATTGTATTGAGCAACACCCATGAAAAGGATGATCAGTACGCTACAGACTGAGTGAGGTAACGGTACAGTCAAGCAGGATTACACATAATACAAGAATTCTCATAAGCAAATCATATATACATAAATAGAAGAAAGCCAGATAACTATTGATTCTAAATCTTTCATTTAGATATACCATATTTCAAATCTTTTATTTACGTTGGGTTCAGCGACCCCACTATTCTTAAATCGGTGGAATAGTCTGAAACACCTCTCGGGGACAAGACACCCGAGCCACTATTATTATCCCGTGGAACAGAGCCAACACCTCTCAGAATAAAAATACTCCTTAGCCACTATTTATTAAACTAGTGGAATGGTCTGAAGCACCTCTTGGGGATAAGACACCCGAGCCACTATTATTATCCGGTGGAACGGACCCGACACCTCGGTCCGGACTCACGTAGTCTTTCACTTTAAAAGATTAGTATATTTCCATTTATACTTTAACTCTTAATTGTATTTTCATTCACATTAATTATGGGGCCCCACTATTATTAATTGGGTGGAACGGACTGGAGCACCTCTCAGAGACAACACACCCAAGCTACTATTATTATCCGGTAAAACGAAGCCATATAAACACCTCAGCCCGACTCAAGTGATCTTTCATTTTACATGATTAATATTTTATTTAGAGTTGATTGTGTATTATCATGCCAAACTCAAGACATACAATTAAAAACATAAATACAACCACGTAGTTATCCTCAAATGACCATAATACCCTCAGGGAAATCAAGACAATCGTATTCTCCCAAAGCTTTATAAAACACAAAGCGTATACATTTCCACTTATTATCTGAAGTACATATCATTAGTTTCCCATAGATATTTTATAACCAATATTATACCCAAACATGTACCTACATAATTTCATTACTCCCAGGAACATCATCTCATAGCATTTCTATAACTAAATTATTCAATACAACATTATCAATACAAAAGTATACAATAACAATACAAGGAGCACATAAAACCCTAGCTATGACATGTAGCCTTACTTTCCCATAAGTATTTTGTATCCAATATTATACCCAAATACGAACTTGCATAATTTCATTACTCTCAAGAATATCATATCATAGTATTTCCATAATTGAATTATTCAATATAACATACTCAACACAAAAGCATATACAAAGGTACAATTATCACATAAATCCCTAGCTATGATATGTATTCTTACCGACAAGGACACCGGACTCTATGCAAGTAAATTATGTACCTCCTCCGAGATCATCGAAAAAATCACCTATGAAACAAGATAAAATATTATTAGGATCAGAGGTTAAAAATAAAAAGGGAGTTATGGTAGAGAAGGGTAAAAATGGAATTTACCAAAGTTGTATGGAATTTGAATTATATGGAAGTGTAGAAATATGTGTGGTGGAGATATGGTTAAATTTTGGTGGTGTTTGGAGAAGATTTGGGGTGAAAATAGGGTTGCACGACCAAGAAAGAAGTCGCACTGGCAGGCGGTGCAGAAGTTGCACAGCCGTGCAGTAACAGTTTGAAGGAAGAAAAGATGCATGGCTAGGCGGTGCAAAAGCTGCACGGCCGTGAAAAATCAAGCCGAGAGTAAAAATTTTGTACTGTCAGACTGTGTAAGGGTTGCACGGCTGTGCAACAACGTATCTGAGTGTTTGCATGACCATGCAGTAGGTCGTGCACTCTGAAACTCTACAACGATTGAGGGGAAGGAGAAGGGAAAAGAGGCGGCGGTCGGCGAAGATGGCCGATGACGGCAAAGGATAAGGTTGAGGTAGCCTTGGTGGTCGGTCTATCAGCCAAAGGGCGGCTAGTGGTGGCTTGGGTGTTGCTCGGTGGTGGATGGGATGGTGCGAAAGTTGAAAACAGGGAAAATAGAGGAAGAAGAAGGAGAATGGAAAAGGAAGAAGAGGAGAAGGTCGGGAAGTTGATGAGGGATAATAAAATGGAGAGCTAGGGGGTTATTTATACTAGTAGATGGTGTGCTAAGGAGGAGAAGAAATGGTAGGGTGACAACGACAATGACGATGGTTTTTCTGTCGAGAAGAAGAAGAAGAAGAAGAAGAAGAAAGAAAAAGACAGGGGGAAAGGTGATGGTTGAGATGGATGGGAGTCAGGCAGGGCACGAGGGATGATGATGGAGAAGGTATGGAGAAGAAGAAGGAAGAAGAAAGGTGGCAGGGCTATGAAACAGAGCAGGAGCGGAAAGAGTGGAAGAAGAAGAAGAAGAAGAAGAATGGCAGGGCTGGCAGGTGATGGTGATGGGCATGATAGATGCAAGTGGATGGCTGCATGTGTGGGAGAAGCAAAGCTTCTCACGCCAAAGGATTTCAGCGTAGAGAGAAGCAGAGAAAAGGAAGAAAAGGAAAAGGAAGAAAAGGAAAGAAACGGAGAAAAGAAAAGGAAAAAAGAGGGAAGGTTAGGGAATGAGGATTAGATTAGGAATTTTGGGATTAGCCAAATAATTTAGATTAGCAATTTTCTATTTTCGATTTACAAATTTCGGTTTAACCGAATCAAGGTTTTGATTTTCGATTTTGGTTAAAGTTTCGGGATTAAGAAATTTGGTTAAGGTTAACAATAAGATTTCTTGATATTAGAATCAAATTAGGGCTAATGATGCGAGATTAGGTTGGGCAAATTTTTCAGGTATTACAACTATTCCCGAGCTTTAAACCCTAATTTCACAAATCCATCATAAATTTTTCTATAGGGCTCAAACAATTACCAATTTTAATATTCCCATAATACTAATTTTAACAACATATTCAGATTTTGTGGTCTAACTCTGATGTTTCACACATGTGATCATAGCCTTCTCGTTTTAGGGTTGCTAATCCCAAATCAACCATTTTTCATACTTTATTATACTTAGGTCATTTACAAATACTCTAAGCACTTCAAATAAATTCCTTAGCATATTTTGGAGGGTATAACACCTTAAGTTCCATGATTCTCGTATTTAACCCACGTTAACCAAAATGCCCTTATCGATAATAAAAACACTTATTTTATGCAAATCTTATATTTTTGGTAACATTGTCCTCTAATCCAAAATTTTCTCCATAGACCTTATCATACTCATATCACATTTATCATATCATTAATAAACCCATAACACCACCATATTTCAGACTGAGGGTTTTTCCATATAAAATAACAATATCACATAATATTTACTTATTCATTTTCTATCATATGATATCAAATGCATGGCAGAGAATTAAAATCATATATTAACTCACATAATAATATTAACATGGCATGATACAAAAACATGCATAACACTTAGCAATCATAACCTTAGACTACGACAAGTATCATTACAAAAACAACTCTAGGCTCTAAACACGTAACTCCTAATCCACCTCTTCCGTAACTTTAGGAAAATCACTAATAAATCAAATAAAAAAACACCATTAACATTAAACCATATAGCTAAGGAATATTAAGGAAAAATAAAGGACACAAAATGGAGAACGAAATCAAAACAAATCGAAAAACTTGCGCAACCAACTATAAGAGGGACTGTATGTTCTGTCGAGCCAAGGGTGATAATAAAAACACAAGTTGTCATTGCTATGTGGTGATCAATGGCCAAAGGGTCCAAAGATGGAGGGAGAGGCAACGATGGGCTAGGCTAAAGGAGGGATGTGGGCACTAGTCATTTTGGCTGAAGCCAGATGGTGGTGGGTTGTGGTTGTTGGGGCCAAGTGGTGGAGTGTGTGGTGTGGTGCAGGCTGCCAAAAGATGGAAAGTGGGTTATGGTTGTGGCTGCAAAAAGGGTGGTTCTGGCTGTGGTTGAAGTTGCTGCAAAAAGGAGAAGGAAAATGAGAAGGTGGTTGTAGTGGAGGCAACCAAAGAGGAGGTGTGGGTTGTGGTTGAAGTTACCGAAGGTGAGGGGTAAGGCATTGACTGTTGGTGCCACAACCAAGGAAGAAAAAAAATAAATGGTGGATGCGATGCAGGATGCCAAAAGGGAGGGGAAAGCACCTGTGGTTTTGGCTGGTGGTTAGGGGTTAACCTCAGCAAGGATGGCTGAAAGGGAGTAGGGTGATTCGGTTGGGATTCTTGGAGGTGGTTTTTTGTGGTGGTTTTTGTAGCATCAAGTAGGAGGTGACAAAGTAAGAAGATGATGGTTTGGTTTGTAGAATCAAAAGGGAGAAAATAGAGGCAGTAGGAGCATTAAATGCTCAATTTATAAATACACACACATGCGCAAGAATGGAGGTTATCTACAAGAATTTTCAATGCATACCCTTAAGCTAAGGAGGGGAGAGTTGATGGGTAGAGGGCATGCTTAGTAGGGGGAAGTCATGCACGTAAGGGGAATAAAAGAGAATGGAGAAAAAAGTACGAGGAAAAAGGAGAAGAAAAAGAAAAAGGAGAAAAGTGAAGTGGTGTTGTGGGTTTAGATTAAAAGTAATTTAGGTTAGGGTATTAGGATAATTAAATGAAATGATTATCTGAGATTAGGTTTAGGTTCAAAAATATATTAATAACTTGAAATAAAAATTAGAGTTAAGCTAAGATTTAGGTTTAGGGAGTTAGTATAAGATAGAAAAAAATAAATTTTCTAAAGTTAGAGTTAGGTTACGATATTAATTACTAGGAAATAAGGTTAGCTAAAATTTAGGGTGTTACACTTGTCCATTCCACTAAACAAGAAGAGTGGTCAGGAGCTTTATGCTATGGGGTTGTATACTTATTGTTACCATTCCACCGATTGACAATAATGGTCAAGAGTTTCATGCCTAGGGGTTGTACATTTATTGATATTGTTCTACCGGTTAAAAATAATAGGGCTCCTGGCCTCAACGTGAATAAGATTGTAAACATTGAGTGTACCATTAATATTTTAAGGCCTAGAAATCAATAAATAAGTTGGTATCATTATGTTGTTCTATATTCACATTTATCTCTTGTTGCAATCTCATGAATTTTTTTTACTGTATTGTTACCTTACTTAGTATGTCATATTGATCATCTTTTTTTTATGGGTGCTGCTTATTTCCACAAGTAGATAACTCAATTGATTTTGTGCAGGTTTATGAAGACCCATTGGATGCCTATGTTGCTTTTGATGAGCTTGTTGGGAAATAGTGTTGAATCTATCTCTAGGACATGGGTCATAGTTTGGGTTGTTCGGTTGACACTTTAAACCACGATACCTCTTAGGACTAGTTTCCAATGTATTCCTTTATTTAATTTGCCTTTTGTACTCGAAGTAATTCTCCAAAATATTTGTTTAAGTTTATAAAATATATATCTTTCTCTGTTTTTTATGTTTGAATGTTTAATTTTTTTTGCCTTATATTCGATATAATGATGACATGGTAGGCTAGACTTAGGTCGAGTATGACGGTAACACCCAATTACTTTGCTTTACACTTTTGCTTTTATGAATTTTTTCAGAGTTAAAAGATGTTTTATGTTTATAATAAAGTTATAAACGTTTGAGATTTGTTATAATTAAGGAAGATAAAATATAGTATTATATGTATATACTATAAAAATACATACAATTATATCCATTAATACTTATTTTATATACTAATTAACTCTAAATTAATATTATAATATTTATGTAATATTTTAGTTAAAATTAAAATCAAAAGATTGAAATAAATAAAAAAAAACTATAATTAAAAATTACTGAAATGTATCGTTAGTTGTGTTTTCAAATTAACTCTTATATTTATTTTTTTGTAAATTAAAAGGAATTTTATAGCGGTTGTGAATTTTATACTATATGAATGAAATTTCAAATATAAAAAAGAAAATAATTAAGCATTAAAAAGTATTATTTTGAAGATTTCATAATTAAATATGAAACTTTCAAATATAAAAAAAAATCATAGTTTTTATATAAAAAAAATGCCTACAAACAAAATGATTCGCTAATTATTATTTTTTTAGTATTTTTGTTTATAATTTTGAACTTTTAGCTTTGAATCTCAAACTTGCTTTTTATTTCAAATTTTTAGTTAATTTTTTTTTATTTTACAAAATAAAAATACAATGTAAATAAATAAATAAATATTATTAGTTAGTGATATATTCAATAGCAACTAAGTTATTTTACAATTAATTAGTCTATTAAGTAAGAATTAATGAATTTAATTGTAGGTACATGTTAATAATTTATGCAATACTGATAATATTATTTTAACAAAACAAACCTTAAACGTTATGCCTTTTTCTTCCCTAATCAAAATAAATCCTAAATGTTTCTTCGTTAATAAAAACAAATCGAAGCTTTTTTCGTTAATAGACAATTAACTCATTTGTTTTACACCCAGAGCTTCTCAAAATTTAGAGCCAACCTTGATAAAGCTTTACAACCAAGTTTCAGTCCCAAGTAGCAAAAAGAAAAATTTTAGAAACAAAGTCCAGAAAGTTGATACAGAGACGATAAAGATATCTAAACTGTCGGAAGAAAAAAAAAAAAAAAAAGGTGTATTCTTGTACGACAGACGCTAGGCTCAGGTGGGTTGCTCACCTAAACCATAGTCCCATCACCTATCACAATGTTTGTTTGATATATAAAATCATAGATTTGCCGGATTTTGATCCACGTATATTACTCCTTTTGATAATAATCAGATTACCAACATGGAACAAACTAGCACACGGCTAAACAACCCCTCTGTCACAAAACGAAAATAATATTAATAAAATTACTCAAAAGCACTCCCCCCCCCTCTCTCTCTCCCCTCCCCTCAGCTATTATTACAGTGATACATGCTTTGAAGGCTCGAACACAAATCTTTCCTCTCCTCCTCCATTCATATTCAAAGTCTATACCCTCAACTAATCTCATTAAATTCCTCCGCTTCTCTTCATTGAATGCCCTGCATGCCATGCCATGAAGCCATAAATGTAAAAAACCAGAAACCTCACCCTTTTCTCCTGAAAATTTGAACAAGAAAGGCCAGCCTGGAGTGATGACAGACAGATAAGCAAGCGTATTATTACCTTTTGAAGAGGAGGAAGACCGATAAATACAAGTGCCCCCTCCTTTTTCCCTCCTGCACTTCATGCTTTTCCTATGCCCTTTGTTTTACCATCTCAAACAGGTAACTATAATCTCATCCCTGTCTTCTGATAATAATAGTTGTTCATTTTTCCATTCCTCTTCTCATACCTACCTCCATATATATATATATATATATATATATATATATCTACACACACACTCCACCATCTTCACCCTCTGCAATCTTTATCTTCCCCGTTCTCTCTTCTCAGTTCATGTCCTAAAAATTTGAACATGAATCATCCAAATTCCGTTTGATTTTTTTTTGTTCATTTAAAATTTCCCCTTTTTTTCCCTTTTGAACTAGCAAAATCAAAAAATTCATTTCCCATCAACTACTGCTCATTGTGATCAGTAGGCCTTCCATTCCATGAGGAAAACAAGCACGGGTATCATCTAGTGCACATTTCTTGTAGAACTTAACCAAGCCAAACCTTTACTTGCACAACATAAACAATATATGGACATATTACTACCCCTCTTCTTCCTCACTCTACTCACATGTTACTTGCTCTGGTTCACTTTTATCTCGCGTTCCTTGAACGGTCCACGTGTCTGGCCTTTACTCGGCAGTCTACCGGGCCTAATCCAGAATTTCGATCGCATGCATGACTGGATGGCTAATAATCTCCAAGCATGTAATGGCACATACCAGACTTGTATCTTCGCCGTCCCTTTCTTAGCCAAACGTCAGGGCCTCGTAACCGTCACCTGTGATCCAAGAAATCTAGAGCACATATTGAAAGCTCGGTTCGATAACTATCCGAAAGGTCCGACTTGGCATGCTGTGTTTCATGATCTATTAGGAGACGGGATCTTTAATTCTGATGGTGATACGTGGTTGTTTCAGAGGAAGACGGCTGCATTAGAGTTTACGACTAGGACTTTGAAGCAGGCTATGGCTAGGTGGGTTAATCGATCTATTCAGTTTCGGCTTTGTCCCATTCTTATGGCGGCTCAGGGGGAAGGAGATGATCGTGAGCCGGTTGATGTTCAAGATCTCATGTTGAGGCTTACGTTTGATAACATTTGTGGATTGGCTTTTGGTAAAGACCCGCATACGCTTGCACCAGGGCTGCCGGATAATGCCTTTGCTAAGGCTTTTGATCGAGCTACCGAGGCTTCATTACAAAGATTTGTTCTGCCAGAACCTCTATGGAAGTTGAGGAAATGGCTTCGGCTCGGAATGGAAGTCAGCTTGGGCCGAAGCCTTGAAGAAATAGACAGCTACTTGTCTGATGTCATCGAGACACGTAAGCAGGATCTGCTGAGTCAGCATGCGGAAGAGGAGGAGGCTGCTGAACCCAACATGAACCGTCACAGCAACCAGCCGCTGCACGACGACCTGCTGTCCAGATTCATAAGGAAGAAGGAATCATACTCCAATAAATTCCTTCAACATGTGGCGCTCAACTTCATCCTTGCCGGACGCGACACGTCATCCGTTGCGATGAGCTGGTTCTTCTGGTTGGTCATCCAACACCCAATCGCTGAGGAGAGGATCTTACGCGAACTATGCATAGTTCTGATCGAGACACGCGGAGATGATGTGCGGGCGTGGATCAATAAGCCGTTGGAATTTGAGGAAGTCGACCGCTTGTTATATCTAAAAGCAGCATTATCAGAAACCCTACGCCTGTACCCTTCTGTGCCGGAAGATTCTAAGCATGTGGTAGCTGATGACGTATTGCCTGATGGCACATTCGTTCCGGCGGGTTCATCGGTGACTTATTCCATTTATTCAGCTGGGAGGATGAGGTCGACTTGGGGAGATGATTGCTTAGAGTTCAAGCCTGAGAGGTGGTTGTCGCCGGATGGGAAGTCATTCGTGATGCATGATCAGTTTAAGTTCGTGGCTTTTAATGCAGGTCCCAGGGTCTGCTTAGGGAAGGAGTTGGCTTATTTACAGATGAAGTCGGTGGCAGCAGCCGTCTTGCTGCGGCACCGGCTGACGGTTGTGCCGGGGCATAAGGTGGAGCAGAAGATGTCATTGACATTGTTCATGAAGTATGGGCTGAAGATTGATGTGCACCCTAGGGACTTAAGTCAGTTGGTTGCTACTTTGAAGAGTAATAACGAGGAACGTGTTATAGAACATCACGGTGGGTAATGATTCTTAATTGTGGTAAATTACGAATTTACTGCTGCTGCTATTTGATCTGCGCCCAGAAACGCTGGTGGGATCAGCATGTGGCTGGACGTCTAACCATTACCCGACGGTCACTGTGCCTTGGAGTAGATATTTTTGCAGGAGAAGATGATGGCGAAAGATGATGAAAATTGATGAGTGCAATAAAGAGGGAAGGTACAATTTTTACTTACTAGGGTAGCCTAGAGACTAATACTATCACAAGCTAAATTATTGTAGAGTCAGAGGCCTCCTCTCCAGCTGTTTTTGTCTCCCTTCATTGGTATTGCTGAAGACATCAATTTCTTATCCCTCTTTTGATTTTTCTTAGATATGATCATTTATTGTGAACTTAGATACCCGCCCCACAAAAGACATTAATCATTTTAGAGGCTTCCCACATATTTTTTTAAAAAATACTTTATTGTTTTTCTATTTTCATGTATCTAAATGTTCATATATTAATAAGGCCGATAGCAGGCTCCCTGCCTCGACTTCTTATTGTTTTCGTTCCGCCCAATCAGTCTCAGATCTAATCATCAAAGAGAGAGTTAACGCAGGCTAAGCAAAATCACCGATAAGGTCATCTGAAATGGAATTTTGATGTCATGTAATTAGAATGAGTATGTACAGATTCAGTATCATTCAGGAAAATTACATGTTTGCATATTGCTCATATATCCAAATAACGACACTCATTTCAATATCTTTCTAAGGATTACTCGCACCTTTGGCGCTACATGATACAGTTATCCCTTTCCCTCACCATTGTCATTGGTGCACTAAGAAAATTCTGGAAAGCTTGTACTAAAAAGGATGGAAGGAGAGGGGAGGGTTTTTGGGGGGGGGGGGGAGGGGCTACAGTGCTCAAATATTTGAAGGAAAGACTCTGAACTGTGCTGTACCAATTCTCTTTCAGTTCAGTTTCAGAACCTTGACGCCAAATCCTCACCCCAGTCTCAGCCTTCCTCCATAGGTACGTTCTCCATAGCACACTAGCATCAATGGACATTCCATTCCAATCCTTTCCAAAAAATCAGAAACTAGAAAGTTGATACAATATCTTCTATTGCAGTTCAATCTTATGTAAACTCAGTCCAGAATTTTCTCTCCAGTAGAGAAAAGATTCCACACTAGAGTGCCAATGATGTATAAAGCAATTGCCACCTTAAACACATCGTCCCAAGAACCTACAAAACCAAAGTTGCATCATCAGGACCTAGGCTCCATGGTTCAATAAAGCCAGCCAGTGGCTCAGAATGTAAGCTGGAACTAGGAGAAGGAAGCATCGATACCTTTCTGGAGAATGTATCCGGTTGCTGCTGTACCAAAAACACCAGCAAGCACACCAGCAGTATTTGAAAGACCAAGCAAAACTCCCTAAAGATTTAAATTACGGTTTGAAACTCATCAAAACATACATCTAAGATATCACAGAACATTATCGATGTCCAGGTAAACAGGTTTAATCCTGGATTAATTAATACATGGAAAAAAATATCCAGAAAAATAAAAGGTAATAGCCATGGACTGTTGTCAAATAAATGAGTGCGAAAGACTCACAGCATATCGTGGGCCAATGTCTTGGTGGTTGGAATACAGACCAGATTGTGAGAATGCATCTGATCCCTGTCAAGGAAAAGGTCCACAGTTATTTTCAGCGATAGAATGCAAGAATAGATAACACACGACAACTTAAATGAATTCTATTTATTATTCACTGCTGGATTAGGATCCATCTTATTTCTGTTGTTCGCTGATTTTGTTCCTGCTGTTTGTTGCCCTGTTGGTCCCCATTTTTCTTTTCCCTTCCCTTCTCTTAGCTTTTTAGTTTTCCCTTCATGGGAGCGGCATGTAATGGGCTATTCCAAGTAATAGCTAAACTCCTCACTAATCATGTACCATCTCCAATCACCACCACCCCCCCTCCCCCCAAAAAAAAAACTAAAAAAAGAAAAAAATATTTTTTTTGTACATAATATGTAATTAATAATTTGATGGTCGATTTGGTAAGAAACATAATGGCACCTACAATGCATTTCTTTGGACCAGGCCTACAATAAGTGACCAAGAGGCAAGGAAAGTATGGGCTCACATAAATATTACTCCATTGTTATTTTAGGTATAAATATTTGTATTAAAATAACATCATTTTGAAAAAGTCAAAACCTAGTTACAACCTTTACCCTCCCTTTTTTTACTTTAGTTATCTATACAATAAATATTTTGTTGTTTTTCAATGAAAAGTACTAAAAAGGTATGCAAATTGCTAAAATTGACCTCTTCTTTTAAACGAGGGAGTAAACAATACACAATATAAAGTTAGATGACAATTGTGACTGCACTGATGAATGCAACTTGAAGCTGTCCCTAATTTGACTAAGTTATAATACTACCTGACTGCATGCCATGCAAAGCACTGCTTGAGCAGGTGTCTTGATGTAACTCAGCAGTGAAAGGAAGAATGCTGGCCCTAGGAACCCAATTGACTGCATAATCTGCAGCATTTAGGGTAGTTAGCAATGTTATTCCAACAAAAAATTGTAGACGTTTAAAATCAAAACTCATTCAGCTGCTCAATAAATTTAACAGAAATCTTGAATCCTATATCTTCAATATGGGTTGTTTGCAGATAAGAAAAGGAATATGACATTCAATCTAATTTTCAAACCTTTTTGTTGTCAAGGTTTGGAAAATAGAACATAATAGTGATCCTCATTCCTAAAGTTTCTACTACTAGCCATCCAATAGAGCTCCCTTTTTGGTCGGCCATATAAGACAGACTAACCATACCTTGCGAACAGATGTTACTGAGAAGCCTTTGCTTACAAGTGTATCAGCAATCCAGCCTCCTATATTTGCAGACAAAGCCATGGTCAACCATGGTAACACACAGAATAATCCAGATTCCATGAGATTGAAGTTCAACACCTAAGAAGAAACAGCTGATGTCAGGGCAGGGAACTCCTCAAATGTCCTAGATTAAGACTTTAAATAGTCCTTCATGTAGCAGATGTCATTTCCAACAGAAGAATCTAAACCTTCAAGTCTCCAAATTTGCATACAGACAGTGGTATGGCAGTCAAAATGATAAAACAATTGTTGAAGTAATCATTGCAAATACACAAGTTCCATCTACTTTTAACCGGGGTCATATTGTGACATTTTTTTATTTTTATGCTTTCAAAAAAAGCATGTGAACCATAGACCAAGCTAGTAAATGACAACTAATGGCCTTAGATAATGTACAGGAAAACGCCAAAAAAACGAAAGAAAGACTTATTTCACTGATACAAGGCTACACTTTAGTCTTTGGTTTCTCTCAAACCACACAAAACTATTGTCTAACTCAGAAAATAATAATAGGTCCCTATTTATAGACTAAATGACTAACGGATAAACCTAGATAAATAGTAAAACATAATAATTACTAAATACTTAACCACAAATAAAGATAAATAATAACTAAATAACACTCTTAGACCTATGGGACCTATGGAAAGAGGTATATCCACAGGTGCATAAGACAGCTTTTCAATAAGCTGCAAACCTCAAGCTACGGGCCTGACAAAGAGGTGGAGTATATATTGCATCACTAAGTGTCATATTTCTACGCAAACAAATAACTACCTCAAGGACTGTAAGTCTGTAACATGTATATATTAAGAGGGCAGAAAGCAAGGCATGCTCCAGCATGGCTCCATGCCTAGATTTTTAAAAAAATTAAGTTTTAATACAACTTCAGTTGAGTGCAGAAATGCATTTTATAAACTGTACATCATGAATAATCCCATTTCTGTAAAATACCTTTAAATGACATGTAAATCAGGCCCATGACATAACTAGGATGATAAGTTTATGTCATAAACATGCAAGCCATCTTGGTAAGAACTACAAAGTATCAACTGCTGAATTTGGTGAACCATGAGTACAGACCATAACAACTGTGGTTATTGGATTCTTAAAACTCATACAGCCCACAATTTTAGATCATACCTGATTATAATATGTAGGCATCCAAGTTAAAAGAATAAACGTTCCCCAGTTATGGCAAAAGTGGGAGATAATTAGCGCCCAGACAGGTGCTTTTGATAAAATTAATTTCCAAGGAATGTCAGTAACAGGTTCCTTAGATATGCTGCCTTTCAAGATTATCCGTTTCTCTTGGCTAGTAAGTTTTGGGTCTTGATCAGGTGAGCTGTATGCCTGCACAAAAGGAAAATAACAATCATAATAGTGCCAGTTAAGTCACAAATGCAAATTAATAATTTCATGATTAGATAAAGGCATGATTATAATAGTTGGGTTGTGATTATGATTGCTGTGCAGAGCAAGTGAGATGCAGAGGGTCCATGAAAGTAGAACAATCAAACGTCTGGTTAGATTAGACTCTTTACGATCCATTGTTTCAGTACTAAGAAAATATCAATAATCTGACAGATGCTTGAGCAGTTCTTATTTGGACATTCAGAATTTTTAGTATATCTTGTTAAGGCTCGGAACTAAGAGCCTTAGGGCTTGAAAACATGCTTTAGGCCGCAAGCTACTTTTTATTTAGCCTAATATTACTAGTAGAAAAATATTTTGCAAATAATTATTTAGTTATTTTTAAGAGATATGAGGCATATATATTATTTAGTGTAGGATCTTATTATATCTTTTGAAATATATGATTCTTAATAAAGGGCTTAGCCCATAGCAGTATAGCCTATACCACCACATATAAAGAGAGGCTAAGACATTAATAAGACAAGTTGGGAGAATTAGCAAAAGCTAATTCCCTAGCTCTCTCCTCTCGTCTATCATCTGCCCCGCTCTCTGGTTCACATATAACTTAGCCCCAATTCCCTCGCATGCCCAATTAATACAACTCAACTAAACTACCCAAAACTCATCTAATTCCATTGAAACAGCTATTGCAGCTAGATCATAGGATTAGATTCCTAGTTATATCTTACAATAGCCAGGCAATATAGAACATTAAATTTATTACACGTACAAGTTAACACAATTCAGAGATAATAGAGCAAGTCCTAGAATTAATTTTACACGATACAAAGGCTCATACTTTTTTTTTTCTTTTCTCCTTTTTTTGTGTTACATATTTCAGCTGCAAAAGCTATGAGATCATGCAATCACATCTGAATCTGAAGTAGGATGACAATGGGTCAGAGTTGAGTCAAGTTCAGCCATACCCATACCCATTTACAATACTTAAACCCACACTCGCTGGATTTTAAAAATTTAGACCCAAGCCCAGACCCATCAAATCTAGTAAATAATTTGGTCCTAAAAGAGTCTGGCTAGTTTTTAAAATAAATAAATCAGCTGTGTAAGTATACAAATACTTTTATATTTTATATAGCTTAATATATATTTTTTGTTGAAAAGAAATTATCCAATAAAAATAAACATTACAAAATAGTTACCTCAACTTTTCAAATGATATTTTAATACTTTTGGAATAAAATGACTTACAGATTGTCTATAAAGTAAATACATATAATTTTTTTATTATAAATAAACTAGAAGCCTAAACAATATCAATATATATATATATATGTAAACATTCATAAATACATACTACACAGGTTTGACAGATTGGGTCTAGGTCTAAAACTACTGGACCCAAATCTGTTTAGGTATATACAAATCCAGACCCACTAAAACTAAGGAAGGTTGAGGTCAGATCCAAGACCCCATTGCCATCCCTATTTTAAAGCATTTGCCAATACTTCAGTTGCCTAGCCTAAGCTAAGTGATGAGGCAATCACATTAGTATTCGAAATATTTACTCACATTGCTAAGCCATAATGCAAACCAAATGCTTCCAAGAGACCCGAACGAATAGAATACAGAAGGCCAGCCAAATTTTTGAATTAGAACAGGTGAGAAACCCAATCCTGCAACTGAACCAAGATACATTCCACTATATACCAAGGCAAGGGCTCTGCTTCTCTCTGACACCGGGATCCACTTGGAAACCATGTTATTCATAGCAGGCATGGCAACACCCTAAAAAAAAGAAAAGCAAGCCATCTTAACAACACACATATATTTCGTACCGGCAAGAACAATAGCCAAAAACATAATTAAATAGTATTCAGTTCATAAAAGGACCAGAAAAAGTGAATGAACAGTCACAAAAAAGAGGCCAACCTCACCAATCCCCATGAAAGCACGCACAACTAGTAAGAAAGGCAGCCCAATCTTGGCAGCAATAGGTGTTAACATCGTCGCAATTGACCACCAAACTACCCCAAAACCCAATACAGTCTTTCCACCTATTTTATCTGCCCATATGCCTCCAATAATCTGTATGCCAAAACATGTGAGCATAACATTGTCAGATAATGATGCAATGCACAAAACCTAAACTGAAAACTTTCGACAGCAACCTGCATTAGCAACAGAGAGCAACCATGACAAAAAAGAGAATGCAAGTCAGCTACAGTAGACATCCAACTGACTTAAACATCAATTTTTAAGATAGATCAAGGATACAAACAACAATCCTCATCCAGCTCCCAAATGCATGTTTGGAGTTTCAAATTGGTGGTTTAAAACAGGAATGGTTGTACTAGCAGTTGCAACTCAGCAAGAACCCCAGTACAGTAGAGAGAAACTAAATCATGCTGAAGTGAGTACTCAATGGACCAACTATCCTTATCCTAGGAATGTAATCAGGCATACCGTATGAAAGATGAAGGAAAACAAGTCCCCCCAACCAAAGAGAATAGAAATCAAAGCATAAGAATATCAATGCAAGACAACTAGATGAGCTCATTAAATCCCAACAAGCATTTGAGTCAACCTGAGTTAGTAGGTATCCCCAGAAGAAAGAAGATTGGATCAGACCAACAGTTGCACTATTCCAGTTGAACTCCTGGGACATCGGAAGTACTGCTATGCTCATATTGACCTACAAGATCATAACTGCACTGTTACACATTTCATGGAAACTTCCAAATCGCAATTGCCCCTTCAAATATTCCCACAACCTACTATAGTAAGCAAAACCAAAAAGCAACTCACACGATCCATGTTGCACAACAAAAACGATGCAAAACAAAGCAACACGATGACCCAACGCTTTGGTAATTGCTTCCACCAAGGAGTTGTTTCCTGCACATTTCGGTCAGGCAATACAACTTCACCCTTAACCTCTGGTGGTGGTCTCAAGGATTCGAGCCTAGGGTCCGTAATGTCATCCTCTTCGGACTTATAGTAAGTACGGGCTCTTTTATATTTAACATGCTTGATTCGTAGTAACTTTTCATCATCTAGAAGAAACTTATGATGGCCGGATGGCACCAAACAGCTGCCTCTGTGCTTCGCATGAGGTGGAAGTGAGCATCTGCACCTTCCACAAGAAGAATTGAAATAGCCAAGTTTCTCTCTTGACGGGCGACATATGGAAGAAGAATTCTCTAGAGTTCTCCAATCTTTTGTGCCAACGCCACAAAGGAATGAACGATACGAACATTTGATAGGTAAGCAATTCCTTGTGATATGATGAAATCCATTAGGAGACACCCTAACATGCCCATATCGCCCAAAGAAAAAACCGAGATAGTCTCCTTTACTTCCGGTCTGATATAATCTGCCTGCATTTATTTTGTTCGAATCACAATTGAGCAATTTCAACAAAAGTAGTAACTTGTGTTTCAGCACCTTTAAAATTTTTCCATACAGAACACAGTCCAATTCAGCCATTGCAGCAAACAAATATATCAACTAATCCCATGTATTCTTTTCAAACAAATAAGGAAAGCAGCTCCGCTTAGAATTCAAACTCAAGTGAGTATCTTTTCTTTTGCTCCCTCGTACGCTTTTTGCTCTATTTTTCAGAGTTTGGGCTGAGAACAAAATCTCCCCCACCCCCTCATCATTTTGGCAAAATTTACTGCAGATTACTATCTGCATTTCGGCCATCAAAATAGGATCCAGAAGACGATAAAAATCACGAATCTCAACATCCAAGCGTCAAGAATTTTAGTGTTGGAATCGGCCTACTCTATTCGATCATTTTAGGAGTAATAGGGACATCACACTCAAGGTTGAATTACGCAGTCAAAGAATGGAACAGCAAAACTATAAACAAAATTCAGCTGTGAGCCGCTGAATTTCGAGCATAACATCAAAAGAAAATAAACCAAATATTAGCATAATACCAGAAGCAAGGGGATAATCGAAACTTCGGTTTGCAATAACACCGCCGATTGCCATTGTAATCAGCTTAGTCGAACTGAATAGAACGATGAAGATGTTCGTATTTTTCAAATCATCTCCTAAATAGAAAATAAAAAAATATATATTTGCGTGTGAAATTATAGTAGCAAATAAAATATTAGTATACTACACTGTCCGCCGGTTCCCTCTGTCTCTCCATTTCACAGAAGGATAAGCTGCCGGTTTCTTCTCAACCTTCTTTTTCCTTCTCCACAGTCCGCAAGAAAGCGGGATGTTGAAATATCCGATCTCAACGAAGAAACGGTTGAGAGAATGACGCGTCGCATTGCAAGTTTTAGCTATTGAGGATCCAAACACATTTCTGCCCCTACCTGCGCCGTTAATTTCCGGTTAGTCTTGCGGAAGGCTGGGAAGACGGTGGGGATGTAATGGTAAATTAAAAACGTGAGTAATATCCGAGCCTCGTGTTTTGGTTGGAATCTTTTTTTTTTTTCCGGAAGGTATCTTATTATCCCGTGGGGCTGTTTTGTTTGGTTTGGTAGCTGTACCCATTTTTTGTGGGCTTTCATTTTTCTATTTATTATAAAGAAAAATACTAATTCTACGACTAGCATATTTATAATTTATTCTTAATACTTATATAAAATGCGAATCACAAATATGAGTAAAACTATGCTCATAATTATCTGGTATATATACATATAATACAAATTCCGATAGACTAAATTATTTATTTTTTAATATTTTTCAATTCAAGTTTTAGTCTTAATACTTTCTTTTATTTTTAGAGCATTGCAAATAGTATTCACTACTAATTTGGGTTATTATTATAATTATTTTCATATGATTGCAATTGATATGATATCTATTTGGATGAGTAGGATAGTTTGGAATTGTAGCAGTTACAAGTTTGACAATTTGTAGAATCTATATAGATGGTCATTGGATCTATTTTATTTTAAGTGAGTTTATGTTCTTGTAGCTAGTTGGTCCTAGATAGTATTAGTGTGCTAATTGTTGTAGTAGGTAGGACCCAATTTGTGTATGCTTGATTCATGGGCTCCCAAGCCTGCTTGCTAAAATCTTAGTCAAGTGTTGTGTTTAACATCTCTTAGATTTTAGTTGTAGAATTTATTGATATTTTGTTGTATTTCTCACTCTTGCTCTTGAAACTTTCTTGGCACCTTACCTGTTAAAGGTTGTTGCCTCAGCCTATATATATTTATCGCTCTACTATCATAATCTCAATAAGGTTTGTGAATGATTTTTGAGTAAATAAAACATTGTCCTAAGTTTGTTCTTCGCCTCGATTTTGCTTTGCAAGTTTTGCACCCCGGTCATTCCCTTTAGTTGCTTTCATTTGGATTCCAGTGAATGAGTTCCCTTTGAATATCCCCATTATTTGTCCATTTTATTCGATTGTTTCAATTTCTTAGTGTTTTCATTGTGTACTTTTTAAGCCTCCACTTTGGGGCATCATCAGTATATGTGAAGTCTCTAAACTATTATAATATTATTGTAAAAATAATAATAATTAAGAATCAGGTTGCAATTATAGTATTTTCCTTAAAGACAAGTGTAAAATCTAACTAGAAATTTAGCTAAAACAAATAAAACTACCAAAATTGAAACCACAAATAAAATAAAGGATAGTTTGAGGACTAAAAATCCTAGTTACAACTCAAAATAAGGTGAGGGATGATTAATTGATACACCGTTGATTAATTATAACCACCCAAGTTAGAAGATGATGGGGCTTAAGCCTAATCTCAATATAGATTTTTCTTAAAATATTTTAAATGAACTACTTTTACGTAGCCCAAATTACTAAAAGTTAGTAATTTTACTAAATTACTAAGATAAATAACCATAGAAATGATACTATGAGCTAGAATACTAATTTGATATTCATTCCAATATTGCATCATTCTTCCCTCTTTAGAAAAACTTTTCATTTTGTTTCATAGTAACAGAAGCCTAATAAAAACACCCACTTAGTCAATGTCTTCATTTGCTTGGTATGCTATTCATAATCATGGATATTACCTTAATAAAATGATCTAATAAGAGTGTGAGTAGTGTTGAATCTTCCCGAATATATTTGTGGCCTACTATAGTTGTCACTATGTTTGAAGAAAAGAACATATGAGAACATGTTGAACTAAAATAAATGTAAAGGGCTTGTGATGCATCCCCACTAGTTCATAAGGGAATCACAAGGCAATTTCTCTTAAACAAGCACATGTGAGGGTCAATATTTGATGGTTTTAGGCAATTACACATTAGGTTACTTATCATTTGATATCAAAACTAAACCTTTGTGGGTTGAATGACACATATACAGAGTTATCCTATGAGCCATCATGTTCATTGTCAACTAAAGGCAACATGAGGATTATGCATATTGCCAATCAAATCATGAATACATGCAGTTTAAAAGAAATAAGAATGGTGTGTTCCACATCAATTGCTGAGGGGATCGATGGATAATCTATATTACTCCTAAGCCCTTGAGCGAGTATGCCTTTATATCTTGAGTAAGTACGAAATTGAATCATTTTGCTTTTAACACTCGATGATACGAATCCAACGAGGGATTCAAATAAAACAAATAAAAACTACATAAATCAAAACAAAAAAATAATATAAACAAAAATTGAGGGATAGTTTAAGGACATGTTGTCTTTATTACATGCAATATCCCATTTCTCGAAGCTCTATTGTAATATCCCAAAATCCTAATTTCCGAAATTATGGCCAAATAAGGAATTTTTAGGAAAATTAATTATATAAACTCATTTATTAAGATGTAGAGAGTTAATTAAGGTATATTAAGAGGAAAATAATAAAGAATTTAATTGGAAGAAAATTTGGGTATTTCTCTAATTAGCATGGAGGTTAAGGAAATTTATCCAAAATAGCCTAACTAATTTAAAAATGGATTTAATTATTATAATTAAAATAATTATTATTAAAATTATATATATAAATTAATTATATAAATAAATAGATACCCAAATACCTCCAACCCAACCATTTTACCATTTCTCCATTTTTCCATTTTCCTTTTTTTCCTTTTTTTCCTTTTTCTCCTTTCTTTTCTTTTTCTTTCTTCCTCCTTTATTTTTCTTTCTTTTCTTCTTCCTTCCCCGGTTTGGGCCAGCCGTCAACCCAAACCTCCTTTCTTCCCCCGTCTCGCGCGCCCGGCCTGCGCAGCCCAGGCCCCCGCCTCTCCTTCCTTCTTCTCGCCCGCGGCCCAGCGCCGTGCGACGCGACCCCCGTGCGCCCGTGCGCTGCGTTTTTGCCTCAGTACCGTCGAAACGCCGCGTCACGCTAAATGACCTTATGACCGTTGCCCACCTTCGACGCGACGCTGCGTTTTACTCACACAACCTCCAGTACGCCGTGTTTTACTTACGGATTAAATAACCGCCGCTGAACCGGCCGATTCCCCTTTTTTTCTTTTCCCCTGGACCACCGGTCCACCCTGCCTGTCTTCTTCCTCCCCCGACCTACGCCCCGACCTACGCCCCGACCTGCAATTCGACGCTGCAGCTCGAATCCCGCCGGCAGCCACCAGCCCAGCACTGACCGTCCTTCCCTGTCCCTCTCCCGTCGTTTTCTTCCTCTTTTCGACCCCGACCGAGTCCCTCTCTCCCTTTCCCGCGTGCCCTTGTCTTTCCCCTTTCTTCTTCCCCTTCCCCGACCCAGCCTGCCATGGCAGAACCTGCACCACCTGCCCCGCGTGCCACCTCCCTTCCTCTCGTCGTTTTCCCCCTGGCCTATAAATACCCCCATTGGCAGCCCCGATCAGCCTTTTTCGTTTTTTTGCCCCGAAACCCTGCCTCTCCGCCGCCTCAAACAGACGGGCTTTTCGCCGTCACCGGAGACAGCCGCCGCCACCTCTGGCCACCGTTACCATCCTTGCACCTCCCTCGACAAAACCGAGCCGCCACCACCCTCCGCCTTGCCCTGCACGTGCCGCCTTCGTCGTGCAAAGTTCCTACCCCGAAAACCACCACTTCCAGCCCGTCGCCGCCTTCTACCGCCTCCTCCGCCGCTACCAGCCACCCTTCCACCCTCCAAAATGCCCAGCAAACCTCCCTCTACCTTTCCCTACCTTCAACTTTCCCTGCCTCCCTCTCCTCCTTCCTCCCTCATCTCCCACCTCTCTCCACCACCCTCGGCCGCCGCCCCTTGCCACGCCACCACCCTCACTCCACTCCCCTCCACCTGCTCTTTCTTTCCCCACCTCAAACTCCTCCTTTTTCCCTCCCATCTAACCGTCACCTCCATCTTTCCCCCTCTTCTCCTCCTCCACCACCGCCGCCGTCGCCACTACGCGCCGCCGCCGAACCACCACCAACCCTAGGTGGTTCTCCACCCATCCAAACCCTAACCCCCTTTTTTATATAGCTGCTACTATTTTCTACTAATATTAACACTAATATACTTATTATTATTATTATTATTATTATTAATTATCATTATTATTATTACTTTTATTATTGTTATTACTATTACTATTATTATTATTATTATTATTATTATTATTATTATTATTATCATTATTACCATTATTATTGTCTTATTATTAATGTTCTTATTTTCTTACTAATACTAACATCCCTTTTAAACCCTAACCTATATTATACTTAACTTTGGTCTTATTTTCATAATTATTAATATTAACATTTTTATCATTATTATTTCTATTATCCTTACTATGGTTATTATTATTATTGCTTAACCTTACTTGGTTGTACTATTGTTATTATTATTATTATTATTATTATTATTATTATTATACTTAACACATTTATCACTATTGTTAATAATAATACTACTTTTGTTCTTATCCATGTTACTTAACTCAAGCTAGCAAATATCATGTGGTTGTTAACTAAGAAGAGTACTTGAACCTTATTACCATACCATTTAACATTAACCCTAACCTCATTACTATGACACTATTATTAGCTATTACTATTATCACTATTAGTAGTCTTATTATTATTATTATTATTATTATTATTATTATTATTATTATTATCATTATTATTATTATTATTATTATTATTATTATTATTATTATTATTATTATTATTATTATTATTATTATTATCATTATCACTATTTTACTGTAACTAGTGAACACTAGTATTATAAGAATGGAACTAATGGGCTTAATAAAATAAGTGTAACAATAAGTATCATAAATAACTACATTTTGACTACTAATATTTAGTATACTAATTCTAAGGTAAAAACCCTAGTTTTTATATAAAACCCTTTTTAGTAATAAAAACCCTAACCTTAAACTAGAATGAGGATTGATAGTAATTATAAGGGAAACTAATACTTAGCATTTTCCCCTTTTATAGGTAACCCCGACCAAAACCCTAAGGAGTTAGAGGAGCGTGCTCCAAGCCCGGCGTCGCCTTAGGTAAGGACGAAGCTAATGGCCTTGTGCGATGTGTGACATGGATGTGTTGAATGCTATGTATGTCTTGCTATGCCATGTATTATATGATTGGTGTATAACTTGTCTTATGTGTAGCGCAGCTTGGAGATTGAGGTATGTTGTATGTGCTTCCGTGACATGAGCATGACAATTATATGTATGATGTTTATGATGTAATATGTTATGGCCCACTAGGACCTGCACGTTAAGATAAATGGTAATATGAGCTGAAAACCATCATGGGAGTCTTGAAGTTTGTATGGTGATATTAGGGTTTGTATGGTGGCATAAACGTTCTATGGTGGTACTAATGATTTCATAGTGGTATTAATGGCTTACGGTGGTATTCGGGTTCGTATGGTGGTATTGTGATTTTATGGAGGTATTACTGTTGTATGGTGGTATTTGTGATTTATGGAGGTATTAATGTTGTATGGTGGCATTAGGGTTGTATGGTGGTATTAGGGTTTGCATGGTGGTATTTGTGTTTTTATGGAGGTATTAATGTTGTATGGTGGTATTAGGGTTTGTATGGTGGTTTTAGGGTTTGCATGGTGGTATTTGTGTTTTTTTTATGGAGGTATTACTGTTGTATGGTGGTAATTGTGATTTATGGAGGTATTAATGTTGTATGGTGGTATTAGGGATTGTATGGTGGTTTTAGGGTTTGCATGGTGGTATTAGGGTTTGTATGGTGGCATAAATGTTCGCATGGTGGTACTAACGATTTCATAGTGGTATTAATGGCTTATGGTGGTATTCGGATTCGTATGGTGGTATTGTGATTTTATGGAGGTATTAATGTTGTATGGTGGTATTTGTAATTTTATAGAGGTATTAATGTTGTATGGTGGTAATTGTGATTTTATGGATGTAATGATGTTGTATGGTGGTATTAGGGTTTGTATGGTGGTATTAGGGTCTGCATGGTGGTATTAGGGTTTGTATGGTGGTATTAATATTCGTATGGCGGTATTAATGATTGTATAGTGGTATTAATGACTTATGGTGGTATTAGGGTTTACATGGTGGTGTTATGGGTTGTATGGTGGTATTAATATTCGTATGGCGGTATTAATGATTGTATAGTGGTATTAATGACTTATGGTGGTATTAGGGTTTACATGGTGGTGTTATGGGTTGTATGGTGGTATTAATGTTGGTATGGCGGTATTAGGGTTTTGTATGGGAGTTAACGATCGTACGAGATTAGGGTTTGGAGTGATTAACTCTGGGGTGTTGTGATTAAGTAGGGTTGGAGTAACTAATCGTGATTATTGAGGACAATTAAGGTTTGGGATGGCTAGGTATGGTGGTTATGGTAAATAGGGATAAGAGTGGCTAACCACGGTTGGTGTGGACAACTAGGGTTGGTTATGGCTGCTTAGAGTTATTCGGTGTTATCATGTGTACCTACCGCTTGAAGGGTAGTTATGTATGTGAGATTTTATTAGTTGCGTCGAGTACATTATGAAGAGAATGATGTATGCATGTCAAGGGTGTTGTGTGATTCAATAAGACACGGATAAGACACTAATAACGTAAAGCGAAAGATTATTGAGCCGAGCCCAGTCCGATCCACCGGTTAGAATAGTGGTCAGAGGCGTTCTGCCCTGTGCGTTTCGTGCCGGTCCACCGGCTATAATAGTGGTCAGAGGCGTTCTGCCCTGTGCGTTTCGTGCCGGTCCACCGGCTATAATAGTGGTCAGAGGCGTTTTGCCCTGTGTGTTTATTTCGGTCCACCGGCTATAATAGTGGGGGATCTCGGCTCAATACACCCAAAGTAAATAAGTTAAACCAAGAGAAAAATACTAAGTACTTACAGTGGAACACCATGTTGAGGCGGGGCCAGTCCGGTCCACCGGTTAGAATAGTGGTCAGAGGCGTTCTGCCCTGTGTTTTTATTTTCGGTCCACCGGCTATAATAGTGGGGTCCCCGTGCTCACATGGATTATTGAAGAATGCGTGGAATGGACTTATTTCATTAATGAGAATACAGAATAAGACATTAGAAAGTGATTCGATCTATTCATGCATGTCATTGTATGTTATTTATGTGTTGAATGTGGGTCTTGCGTGCTATGTGTGCTATGTGGTATGATTGTATGCTTGGCCTTAGCGCACCAGCGCCCTTACTCAGTATTGGACCCGTACTGATACTACACTGATTGATTGGGTCCTGTGATGATCCACCAATGGTGGGGAGCAGACCTCCTATGCAGGTTTGATCGGTTACAATTGTGGGGTGGAAGGCTTGGCTTGAGTGAGTAGGCGATCAGGATATTGGTCCCTTGGGATTCTGTTTTATTTGCTATATTTTGTACCACGCTCCTCGCTTTGAAACCGTACTCTAAGTTGTATTCCTAAATGATATTTTAACTGTTGTTGACTCGTGGTTTTCATGAATGGTCTATGTTAACTATGGACCTATGTTTTGATGACTCTTAATTAATGATTGTTTGGTTTAGCCTTAGCACTTAGTATCAGAACGGTAGGAGTGAACCGGTCTGGTACTAAGTGTGGCGGTAATACCCCCAAGTTTATGGTTTTAATTCTTTCGCTTCCGCTAAAACCTTTGTCTTAAACGAAATTTTTCAGGAGTGAAATTTGGGGGTGTTACATCTATGTTATTCATATTTCGCTCTGACTAGAAAAAATTTGCCTAATTTTTAGATTTATTACATCCTTTTATAGAATAAAAACCCTCGTTTTGTTTTTGAAATATTTCGTTCCCAATATTTAACCATTTCTCACAATTTTATATCTATGAGATTTTTTTATCCACTTTTAGCTATTTAACTTCTTGTGAATTATTATAATTTAATAATATTTAGATATCTCACATTATTTTTTTTATTCTCCTAGTTTTTTTTTAAAAAAAATTCAAACTAGGTTGCTTAAAAAAGGCATTATCCATCGTTTTGACGAACCTTAATTATGTGATTTGAGTCCGTTGAGCCCTTTATGGTTATCTAAATCTTACAAAACTTTTGGAATCATATTATTTTAGTATTATTGAACTAAATATGATCCAAAAATATTAAATTATTATTCGTATAGTTTTTTATTATTTCATGTATTTTTAGATTGTAAAAGTCGTCAAATTTGACTTTCTTCTTCTAAATTTTATCCAATATTACATGGATCAATCCTAGCTTTCAATTGTTGATTAGGAAGGATTATAACCTATCTTTTATGCTCTCAATTTTTCAAATCCAATTTTATTGTAGCAAAATTTTATTTGTCCTCCTTTAACTTTGATTTTACCATTTTACCCTTTACCAAATTTTCTTGTTTCTTTTCCTGGGCTTTTCTTTTCAACAAAGCATGCAAATCACTTCTTCTTTTTTGGACTTCAACACCTCCTCTTCCATGATGGGTGCATGTGTTGATATTTTTACAAGTAAAATGACTTATCTACCCTTTATACCTATATTTAATTCTTAAATCTTTTACTTGGTAAATTTTTTAGTCATCTTTTTTCATCTCCTTATCTCACTTCCGTGCTCTATATCATCCCAAATTGTAAGTTTCTGTCCATAGGCGTCATGGAGTTAACTGAGTGAATTGTTTTGTTGTCTCCCATTTATCTTAGAATAAAATAAAGCATTGTTTGCATCTCCCAACTTTATATAGTTTATATATGTTTTCTATTACATGTAATTTTATTCGATTTGTGTCTTCTTCTACCATGTATCTTTGTAGTATTTCTTTTGTTTTACGAGATCCGCATTTGAGGGATAAAGATTTAGCTAATGTTGTAACTTCTTCCAATCACAAATAGTTTTCTCAACCTCATTGCTCACATGGCTAAAGTAAATGGCATTAAACTTCTTCAACTCAACTTTTAACCTTTGTAGTTTAACCATTATTTGATACTATTTAGACTCTTTAACTAAAGCATCCCACATAAGCTTAAAAATTCCAAGAAAAGATTCACAAGTTGTCCAATAATTGAAAAACTTAAAAGGTTTAACACCCTTGAAAAGAGATTGGTTCAAACACATCATCAAACAATTATGGTCGAAGAACAATGATCCACCACCTGGATGTTGATTTGTGCATACTGGTTAAAGTAGTATTTATTTCCAAATCCACACTCTAATTTGCATTGGACTCACTTAAAAGGACATATATTGTTACACCAAGTATAATGAGGTCCTACCATATTGATCTCTCCCAAACCACAATCTTGAATGTAGCTCACAAAATTATGCCACCACACTTCTCTTCTACTAACATGGTGATGATAAAATCACCTACATCTAACTAAGGCTCACTAACCCTCTAACTGAGTTGAATAAGACCAATCTAAACATCTTCTAATTTGTCCTATATTAAATGCATAAACAAAAGTATTAGAGATAGATTCATTGCTTATCAATAATATTAGAATGTACATATTGTTTAGCCTCTTTTAGTACAGAGACAACCACTTCACCAAGGTTCGATCCAAGGAATCATAATATGTCCATTGTAATGAGAATGGTGATTTTTAATGTAATAGAATGAAGATTCTATCCTACTATGAACAATACCAACGTTATTCTCCTTAATTCTAGTTTCTAGTATGGATAATGAAGAAAAAGAACTAGAATTCAAATATTTACAAATAAACTTTTGTTTATGAGGATAATTTACACCTCTAATATTCGATACAATAAGTTTCATCAAGTAACATAAATTGAGCCCCCTACTTCTCCCCTCACTATACCTTCTTTTTCCATTTCAACAATCATAGTGGAAGTGTATGTATCATTTATAACTTCAATCTCATTTGTAGAAGGCTTGGGTACATCCACCATCTACCATTTCCTTTCTTATTATATTTACCAACGTTTACAAAATAGTCCTCATTGGTATTGCATGAGGTCAAGTTAACCTTTGGCTTTAGAGGTAGTACATTGTATGAATCTTACATGGGTTGTACATTATTTGAATATTGTGCATTTGGTAAAGGCCTTACTTGGGTTTGTCTTGGTCTCCAATAATGACCCCAGGTCTTTAGAACCCTAATTTTTCATTAAGATGTATCATGGTCTATTTTATGACGTTTTGTGCAGAAATGAGGCCGTCAATCATAGCACACTTTTTTCTACTTAATGTCAGTTTCTGAATCTATCACAATTCACAATGTTTTCCACTAGAGGCAAACACGCATCAATTTCAGCAAGAAGTCATGGGTAAGATATATGACTACATGCAATAGTGATCATGTTAGCAAAAATGGAAACATCCAAGCAACTCCCTATCCTACTCAGCGAATCAGCTAACCATTGAGCTAAAGGCAATCCATGAAATGTAATCCATAGTGGCAATTGACAAAACAATTTGCTGTGAAAGGAGGATTCGGCGGAGGCTGAGTTCGACTAGTTTCGAAAAATTTGGTAGGAGGAAATCAAATTGCTCAACTGATGAATCACTTCGCCGTGAAAGGGAGATTCCAGTGAAAGACCAACAGACTCCGACCAACCAGGTTAGAGGAAAAGGAAATCGGCGTCGAGGATTGTAGCGAGAAGTTTAATGGTGAATGACAACAAAATAGAGGAGAGGAGAAGATGAAATGGGTTAGATTGGATTCAGAACAAAACAGTCGAATAGTGCAGGCTTCAAGCTTGACCACGGGACATAATGCCATCGAACGTTGCAAGCTTCAGGTCCTAGATATGGAAACTGTGGAAAGTGGAAAGTAGACTTTGGAAATTGGAATGGAGACGAGACGAGACGAGACGGAGTAGTGGAAAGTGGAAACTATGGAGGTTGAGTGAGTTGAGGGAGGGTCTAGAAACTAGAAAGTTTCCAAATGGTTGAGAGTCTGAGATTCCTTACCGACTTACTGTGTAGTCTGTGTTAGTGCACTAATCTACAGTATAATAGTAGTTGTAGACTTGTAGTACCGGCTACTACTACCACTGTGCCAAGTGTTTTATTGATGAGATACTCATGTCTGATTAGTAATATCAGTTATCCAATATATTATTGGAGAGACGATTACGGAGAAAGATATTGGAGGGGAAATAAGATCTAAGTGAACTATAAGGAAAGTTACTAGAAATATTGAAAAAAAATATCTCATTATAATTTATGTAAAATTAAAGTTGCTTAGAAAAATAAGAAGTGAAATATTTAAGAAGGAACATATTTAAAGAAAATATTTAGTATTTAATATATAAAAAATAAAATGATTCAAAAATGAGACTTCTAAATAAAATTTAATCATTGTAAGATTTTAATTTTATTTTCTCATAGTATTTAAATATAAATATAATATATATAAATTTATTATTAATTATAATTATAATTTAATTTAAAGATAAAAGTTATTTGTATGTCTAACCCTAATTAAAGTTTGAGGCTAAATTATATATGTAATTTATTCACAACATGTTTAAAATTTATATCTTTATACTTTATAATACTAATTCCCTTTGATAATATTTGTTAGTTGATATGTTAGTAATATTTTGTGATAGTATATATATTTGTACTCATTTTAAAATTTCATGTTAATTATAGTTTTAGTATTTGTAATATGCTTTTTTATTCCTTAATTCATAATATTAGTAGACTAGAAGTCCATCTCATATGTAAATTATATAACTTTTTAATTTATTTTAACTAAAGCAATATTTATTCATATTATTTTAAATAACTACTCTCATTTTAGTGAATTTTTAATCCATGGATATTAAACTCATTATTTTGTACTCAATTAATTAAATATATTATTTTTGCTAAAACTTGGTAGTTAATTGGATGTTCACCTTATATTCATGTGTGCTCTTAAATTTTTTTTTTGGAGCTTAAAAATCATGATTGATTGAAACTTGAAAGATAATCCGTCAATTTGTTTACAAAATTACGGTATAATAAGTTAATTACTAACACAAAAAGGTAAATAAGTTATGATTTTATAAATTTATTTAAAAATGTGCATCTCTGACGGTAAGTAATCAGTAATGTCAATTTGTTGTTATAAAATATAAACAAATGACACTATGTTATAACTAGACTACTGGAGTTAGAATTGCATCCCTCCATTGGTGTGTAATGTCGATGTTATGAAAATGAGACAAACGGAGTATAAAAAAATTATTTATGCTTAAGTAATTATATACTCATAAAAATTGTATTTTAAAGTTTTGTTTTGTAATTAAATTAATGACAAGTGAGATATTTATAATGACTGCAACCTACTACACTTGAGTTAACTCATCAAATAAATTATATTTCTAGTATTTATTTTGATGTTGATTTCTTTTATATATGAATATTTAATATTTTCATATTTTAGATTAAATTTCCCTAATATAATAGTATCTTAGCATATCATAGAATCTATGACAACACATTACTAGAAATTCTAATCCATATCATTTAATACCACATCAAACATCAGTCGCCTTGAAGAGCAAATTCATTTGTGGTTATAAACTAATTGATCCAATTTAATAAATTTAGTTGTAATTTAATAAGAAATAAATGGCTTTAAAAATATATAGAACTCGCATTAAATATTAACAACTATGGTTAATATAAGTAAAAATTGAAAAGATAAAGAATATATGGGCTTTTTAGGCCTTAAAAAATTCAACTCCTCTCGCATAACAAATCAAGGATAAAGAATTTGTTCGAGGAAACAACTATTAGAAGAAGATTGTGTGTGGCGGGTTGGAGATGGATCAGATATACGGGTATGGGTGGATGTATGAGTAAGCCATAATAGAAGGTATTTTCGACTTCATCCAAATGGTTTGGAATATAAAATTGGTAGGTCATGACTCTTAGCAATGGAATACAAATTTATTATGAACTATTTTAAAACCAATGAAACTATTGGAAATTTTAAAGATTTGTTAAGTTTACAACAAACTAGGGATAATATTAGCTAGGCATGACATTGAGCTAACAGATCTAAAGGGAGCCAAGGATGAGTCATCATCATTAAGTTTGCAATAACAATAAATCTAGCACCTTACAAGCCTCACTAAAAATGTCAAATTATTAATACTTCAAAGGCTTGTAAGGAGTAACTATTGACTAAAAATAGGCTGCTTGAGAAAGGTATGAATGAACCAATGTGTGAAGTGTGTGAACAAGCAACTGAGACTTTGGTGCATGAGATTAATGATTGCCCAATTACCCAAGTGTTTTATTTGGATGATGAGAATCCATAGTGAGGTTGTATACTATGAAAAGGTAATCAATTTGATTGGGTCTATTTCATCATCTAACACTTAGATGACGAGACGTTAGAAATGACATGTACACTAATATGAGTTATTTGGATGAATTGAAATAGGAGGAGATTAAAGGATTGATTCAGTGACCGAAGACTATTGTCAAGGATACCATGCACTTGCTAATATAATATTATGCCATAATATAAATAAATGAAATAATTAACAAAGGAAGGGTATGGTCCACCTTGTAAGCAACTATAATAACAAAGGAAATAGATGATATGCATGTTGATGCAAATTGAATATGAATGATGCAAGAAAAGCAATGTAGGAAATCATAAAAACTAGAATTGTGATTTGAGGTGTAAAAGGCGATGTATTGTCACTTATCAGCTATGTTATGACCGTAATAAATATCTAGTGACATATTTACAATATAGATAATTGTTTTAAGACATTAAACATGTAATATAGAATATAATGTGCTATGATGGAGTATTGTTTTATTGAGTTAGGCATAGAGACAGATTCATTGGAAGTGATGTAGGATTTGTAATCATAAGACAACTTTGATATTTTACTTTTCACAAAGTTATTAATAGGGATGATAATTTTTTTCGTAGGTTCGAGGCCTCGTCAGGGATTTCTTGTTTGGGTTCGGGGAGAGATTTCAGGGATCGGGTTCGGGTTCAAGGATTTTTATCGGAAATTTTTTCTAAGACGGGGTAGGGACGAGTTTGGGGTCCCCATCCCCGAACCCGCCCCTAAATTTCTTTGTATATATACATTTATATTATTCTATATATATTATATAGAATATAAATTAAAATATATTGTAAGAAAATAAGATTAGGTATCGGGGATGGGGTCGGATTTCAAGTATCGGGTCGGGTTTTAAGGTCGAGGAATGAATCAGTGATGAGAACATGTTTGGAGATCGGGTTGGGTATGAGGATTTGATACCTGCGAGGATTAGGTAAGGGATTCTCCGATAAGAAAAAAATAGGGATCGAGGTTGGTTTGGGAATAATTTTGCTTATTGGGTTTGGGGATGGGGATGAGGTTCCTGTTTCTGACTAGCCCCGTTGCCATCCCTAGTTATTAAGATGATTGTAATTTTCATTTATCACATATTTATTTATTTTATATTAAAAATTATTATCAAACACAAAAAGTAGCGACAAATTAAAAAATCACAGCGAAAGAAGCTAAAACCAAACTAATAGTAATAGGATAAGGTCGCATTATTATGGCTAGGGAAAAATCCTCTTATTTTAATTTGTGATGGTGGTGTTTTCAAATATTTTATTAGTGTTTTAAAAATACTTGAAGTTAATTTTGTAAAAATTTAAAAATAATTTGATCTGATTTTATTTTATCTAACTTCCAACTCGATCATACCGTTATAAATAATACCTAATTTGAGTCATTTGATTTGACCCAAAATCTATAGACCCGAACTCAAAAAATTTGATAGGTCTGACACTAATTTGATCTAATTCACACTTGACTCATATAGTGAATCAAACCCGAACCCAAACCTAACCCAAAGTCTGTAGACCCGAGTCAAACCTGAACTTGAGAAATCCGACGAATTCAGTGTCGACCTGACCCAATTCACATCCGACCCGTCATTTAACCTGAATCGAACCCAAACTCGAACCTGACTTGATTGGATAATAATCTGAATTTGACCTGACCCATAACGATCCGACCCAAACCTAACCCAAATGTCTTGTTGGCCGTCTCTAGATTTAGGGGGATATTCAACCTTGGTGAAGGATGGTACGGTGTAACCCAACAATACCAAAGCATCAGTTCACACTTTTAATGTTAGTCCATGATTGTCTGGCCACGAAAGAACTTTTGTCAAATTTTATATTATTTAGGAAGACAGGTGTGTTTTTTAATCACAACTTGAAACCCCGACTCTACTATACATGAAATATCCCCGGCCGGTATTGATAGACTAATCCTGAAGGCTACACGATTCATCAGTAGGAAGAGAAACACTAGTTTATGTAGCTATTGTCAATAGTCGATCTACGCACAAGATGAAAATTGTCCGTTGTCTCTTAACTATAGCACGCAGTTTATGAGATTTTAAAAAAGTCGGTAACTTTGTGGATTTTAGATAGGAACGTATTTGTTAGTCCCATGTCGGTCACACCATAGCCGTATGTTATGCTAGAAGACGTTTGTTCGAGTCTCGAGCAAGAAAATATAATCTTTATGTTAGTATTACTAAATGCTTTGGCATCATAATTTAGTTTGGAATGCAGTGCAATTTATAGGAAAACAATATATTTTTTCCTAAAAATAAAAAATGTGACCAATCGAACTCACTTTACAGAGATCCAATTTGTTTATGTTAAATTAAATAAATTTGAAAATATTATTATAACTCAGTGAATTACTCGTTTCATGACGTACATGCATGACACGTACGTTTCGGGTCTGATCAACAAACTAGCACATAAAAATAAATGACTGTAGGTAGCAAGTAGCAACAACTTTCCATCAACCGAACAGAACGTATACAATATATACGTACGTACGTCCGACCGAGAACCCCCCCCGGCCCCTCCTTCCTCGCACGCACGACGATCAACTACTGACCTCTCGTTCATACATATCATAAGATCGATATATTAAAAAACGATTCAATTGAAAACAATCAATCAACCCAAGCTAAGCTAGCTAGCTAGCTACGTGTCCTTCTTCGTGTTGTTGTTGTTATTATACATGGACTCAACCTTACCATCATTGCCACCAAGCAACATGTACTTGTCCTTCCTAGTGAACTGAGTGCACTCGAACCCTAGAGCAGCAGCCAATACCTTCTGAACATGGTTGGCGACCTCAATCGCCGACTTGCCACCAGCCTTACAAGTCATCTCCTCCGGCAACCTATCGAGGAAGGTGATCTCATAGGTCGGCCTCGGGTTCATAAAAAAGAAATAAACGTCCCAGAACTTGACGCCCCTAACCGTGGTACCATGAAACCGGTTCTGCTTACAGTTGACGGCCACGGGCACAATCCTATCACTAAGCTCGGCAAAGAGTGCGCTAAACCTCAAGAGATAGGGCTCCCTGCACGTAGTCCCTTCGGGACATATCACCAGATCGCCTTTCTGCAGGACGGAGGTGATCATCTCGGCGTCTTTGACCCGGTCGCGGGTTAGCGCGACGGCGGGGATGGGGGACTGGAATCTGGATAGCTTAGAGACGCTGTACGTGACGCAAGAGACCTTGCGCCCGAGGGCGATGGCGATGACGATTGGGTCGAGGGCGGTGCGGTGGTTGCAGATGTAGAGGTTTCCTGGGGAACCCGGGGATGGCGGCGGCGGGGGGGTGCCTTTGATTACTAGGTTGATTCCTAGCATTGGGTATGTGTAGCGTACGATGCGTTCGGGGAGTGGGATGTTGAAGTAGACGCGGATTAGGGAGAGGAGGAAGCCGAATGGAAGCCAGAGGTAGACGAGGATGGCGTTGAGGGGGTCCGGACGTTGGACCAAACGCCCGTCGTGGAAGACGATGCGGGTCTTGAGTTGATCGTGGGGCACTGGTTTAGCTTCTTTGTCTGGGTGTACCATGTATCCTTCCTGCACGGAGATAGATGAACATCGCAATCACATTAGTGGGAATTAATTTTCTAATTATATTTACTAGCTAGTACCTGCAGATTAAATCAAACTCTCACTAAAAGCAAAGCTAAATCTCAAAGGACATGCCATTACCACTCCGGCACGATGATAAGTGGAACATATATATGTATATATGCTGCTATGAATTAATGCTGCAGAGATGGAAACCGGAAAGGAAATATACAATAAAATATAGTATTCGTATATATTTTTAATAAATATTGACGTAGACAGAGGGCGGATGCGTCCAACAAAGACTACTACTATACATAGAAACTTAAAAGAAAGGAATCAAGCACAATAACAAGGACAGATGGGTGACATGAGATAGTCTTAATTACTCGTTCGTACCCCTGAAAAAAAGACGAAAACAACGGATGACGGACGGGCTGCCTGCCTGCTGCAGGCAGGTGAGCTGCCTGCCTGACTGCCCGCCTGCCCTGCCGTTTCAACATTAAAGACGGGGTAATGGAAGACCAGAATCAAACACCAGTACTAGTATTTATTACTACTATAGTTATCTGAACATGCCATGCATATATATATATATATATATATCTATAAATATAGTCGACGTACGGCGCACCAAGAAATGCAGGCTATATTTATGAATGTGGGCACAGAACATCCACACAATTACTATCATGGTCATGCCGACGTTCAACTAATCAACACGGACCATCACAGGAACAATAAATGAAATCCCAACGCTGCCGCGCCATACGAAATGCGTAATTCTCTCAGCTAAAAAAAAAAAACAGGAACGGTATGAGCCGCTGAACGGCGGATATGGAATCCTATCTAAGGCAGTAACAGCAGTGTCAAGCGTCATATTGAGTAAGCAATTACATTCAATCATCTGATTTGATGCTCAATGTTCATTAAATCTCAACAACCGCTCGCCAGCCTCGCTCCTATATATCCGTGTGCCCTCATGCATATGCGGAATTGCAAGCAATTGTGGCTGGGGCGGCAGCAGTAATAGCCACTTCTTACTAGCTGCAGCATCGGCAGCATATATATATATATATATATAAACCTAAGGCTATTTGTTCACAGGGTACGGGGGCCCTGATTAGAGTGTCGTAACCGTGTGATGTGTAGTAAAAGCAAACAAGTAATTATATATGGAATATTTGGCGATTACATCCTATCATAAATGGTTCTAGGTGATTATCTTCTAGCATTTAGTTTTTTTTTTTGCAACAATAAATATCGTTTCCAATTATACTTTAATAAGGATAATTTAGTCCCAGTCGATTATTTTATTAATTCTTATGCCAAAACCTAAAAAACCACGCTTACATAAATTCAAATATAGTAAATATAATTATAGTAATTGATTATACCGATTATAGTTGTAAATACGAGTATATTTATTAACATGATCGATGATTGTTGTATAATAGTTTAATGATTTTATCATATAAAAGGTGCATGGTTATTGTTGTATCCAACTTCGTAACTATCCTATCAAAGAATGATAATTATGTACTTATAATGATGATTTGTTACTAGTATAGTGGTTATTATATCGTATAATTAATTATCTACCAATAAGTAGGGATTATCATATAATAGTTGGATAATTTTCCTTCATTGACGTTAATTATATATATACTCCACGCCGCTGATTTCCCTTCACAAAATGGTAATTATTAGCTATTACATGATAATTACCACTCATGACCACACAATCACTATTCATTAATATAATATGTATTTTGGTGATTACCATATAATAAATTGGTGATTAATACAGTGATAAATTATATATATATATATATAACATAATTACTAAGTGCTATATTATAATCCCATGAGAGGTAGTGATTATCAAACTGCCCACTTGTGTTGAAAAGTATCTATTAATAAAAGCCTGGCTATTTATGCAATAATTTTTTCCCCCCGTCACGTTTTTAACAAATTATTTTCGTCACGTCTTCGACAAATTATTTATGTAGACTAATATGTTGGCGTAATTACTTATCTTTCCATTAGAAACCATATCTTTATCTTGATTTCACTACGTACGTATTACGAAACATAGTAATCTGTGGTCAGGGTTCCATATTACCAAATCGCTGAATGATGTAGAATATTACAAAAATGTCCTTTTGCACAGCTAGATTATTTTAAAGTTATTAGCCTAATCCTTATGCATTTAGAAACATCTTTACTTCTTAGTTCTTTACCACGGTCCGTAAATTACCATAGATTCTTTCAAGTAAGTGCGCACAAAAAAAAAAGCAAATAAGAAAACACTAGAATTGTTAACTATCGGATTTATTATTATTTACTCTTTGTACCATTTTACCTGTTATTTCTCAAGGGGAAAGAACGACTTTAGTAATACTTTTTTTTTTGGTAAATCCGGAAAAAAAAATATAAAAATAAAAAAATCCAGAAAATTTGATGTACCTATACCCGCTTAACTTCTCAGAAAAAAAAAAAAACCCAACTATCATGTAAAATCCATCAAAACAGAGCATACCTAAACAGACCCACAAGATCAATTCATTCACTACGGAAGTAAACATAACATAGCGGTCACGTTCCATACATACCTTACAGAGAGCCATAAAATCATGATCACTTTTCCGATCTCCAATCCCAACATCCGCACCACCATCCCCTTCAAACTCCATCTCAACCGCCTTCTTCTTCCATTCCCCAACCAAAACACCCACACCTTTAACAAACCCAGTAGCTTTCCCTTTCTCATTAACCTCAATCTCCGTCCCCAACACCTTATCGCCGCCCAAATACTCCTTAACGAACGCCTCCACCATGACCCTCGGATTCGCTGTGACCACCACCTTCTTCTCACACTTGTTGAACAGCTCCCAGCTCTCCTTCCTCACGTCTTTGGCGTAGAAGCGCGGGAGTACGGCCCGCGAGGCGAGTTCGATGTCGCGGAGCTTGAGGCCGGAGAAGGAGATGAAGATCATGGTCTGAATAGCTAGGGACTCGGAGATGAAGAGGTAGGAGACGATTATGAAGGGGAGTGAGAGGAGGAGGATTAGGCCTCGGAATAAGCTGCCAGCTTCTATGGCGACGAGGAGGAAGTAAGGGAATGAGGACCGGGAGATTAGGAGTGTGCCGTCGAGATCGGCGGCGATTGATTTGTAGTTTTTTAGTGTTGGGTTGCATTTTGTTATCGACGGGAACGATTTCCCGGTTGGTGATTGTGACGGCATTTTGCTTGATAGGTTTCGGAGAAGAGGGGGGCGAGAGAGAGAGGGGGGGTTTGGGGCAAGTGGAGAGGAGGAGGAATGAGCACCGGATGACGGAGGGAAGGGCTCTGTGTCGGGTTTTAAATGAGGATGATGAGGTTTAGTGGTACCGGCAGTCTGGCTGGTACGTTGGTTCTGGAAGGAGATTGTTGAAAATGACGAAAATGGGCATCTATTTGTTGGGAAATGGGATGACTTTGATGCCCTTTGACCTTTGTAGGATTGGGAGGTGGGAAAAGAATGAGGTGTTTGGCTGGCCGTCCCTGAACTTAATACAGAGTGACGGGAGGTATATGTGGGCGGACAGTTCATCTGATTGGGCGTTCATTAGGGGGGGTGGGTTGGAAGTTGAGGGTGGGTGACCTTCAAGTCTTCAATTAGTTGTTGTGAATCAGCAGCAAGTAAGAGCAGCAATTAATTACACTCCTTTTCCGTATTTCCTGTTGCTTCTGAATCTCGATTAGTATGAATTTGGTGTTGATGCAGACATTGGGTGTCTTACACAGACTAATATATCTGCCCCCTCTGAATACGGTAGGGCATTGAATTTCCAGTAAAAGAGCGAGAGCAGGCAAGAAGGGAAAAATATTGCAGCCTTACACCTTGGAAAATTGCTTTATATAATGTAATTTATTTTTATTCGAGGAAAGTTCACAGACATTGAGCTGTATCATCTAATTTATATTTATATGATTAAGGTTATTGAACAAGGGTAAATTTTAATTCAGTAGTAAACACGTATGGTTCATTATCAAGGTTGAATTTCTTTCTTCCTTATTTTAATGTTATAATAATTTTATTATATTGCTCCTTATATTATAATTTATAATTTTTTTTTGCGGACTTCATATAAATAAAAAATATAAAACTAAAAGAACCAACCAATTGTAAGGAGACGAACAAGAATAATTGATAAAATAAAAAAGTAATAGTTGTTAATGAAAAAGTAAATAATTATTGTATATAAAATATGTGGCATGTATATAGAAACTTTATAGAATCATGAATGTAATTGTAAAATTGACTCGATTCTTCATAATACTTTATTGTATCAAAAAAATTATATAACTAATGTTATAGAACCATGAATGTTAATATTTTGACCGTTAGAATCCCATTTCAAATGCCTTCTTCATATTTCACTATATACGATGTTTGTTTGTGAGTATGTATATGTAGGTATGTATGTATGGACGTATATATGTATGTATACGATATGGTGAATTATATATAGGGAGAATTCATGAGTATCAATGAGAACAAAAAGTTTCATTCTCTCTTCCCATCTATATTATTATGTATCTATTTTTGAGTTTATTACACATTATCAACATAATTATACTTTAGATGGAAAAAATATATATACTTATGTGTTGATTTTGTTTGGGACATTGACAAATAACTATGAAGTTGATGCCAAGTTCGATTGGTATTTGATAAAATAGTGTGTTTAATATTCATTAGTTATCATTCTATATGAATATGATTATTATGTGTTATATAAGACTAATCTATCCTTTTTGTTTTTTTGTGCAATATCTCAAATTTTGTAGACATATGAAAGGTCACATGCGTGACATATCTTATAATCAAGAAAATTTCAAAAATATTGATCTCCCACTTAATTGGAATTGATTAAGCATTATAAGGAGAATATAGTATTATGGTTCTAGAATCAGCTCAGAATAAGGAAATCTTATTTTTATCTCCACCTTTACTTTAATATTATGTTATTGATATTTTTTTTTAGTTTTAATTGGATATATAGATAATATGTACTTTAATTTCAATGTATGTATAATGATTTCCCTTCCAATTATGAGATGTAGGGTAGAGATAGATAATGATGGAAGGTTAAAAGTTTCTCACTCGTTAAACTCAAATCAAATCTAATACGATCGATTAAAAGATCAAAAGTAATGGATCAGTGGCTACATCGCTCATCATCATATGTAGATCTTCATCACTTGAAAATGATGGAAAGCCATATGAAGTAATAATGTTAAAAAAAAATTACTTAAATTTAAATGTGATGGATTGGTGATCTCATCGTCAATCACTGCGTATATAAAAGTGATGGATCAACGGTCTCATCGTATATTATTACATATATATCTCATCATCTAAAGTTGATTAGAGAATAAAGTCCAAACCTCTATTACTTGAAATTAATGGAATACCACTAGAAGTGGCTCAATTTTTTCCACATATTCAGAGTATGGATGGATGATTGTACAAGTGTCGGTAAAAGCATGGAGCTCCCAACTAATTATATTATTTACAAATACAAACCTGAGGTGTAGAAAGATATGATATAATTGAGGTGAAAGTCGAAAGCTTTGCCTAATAATTAAATGACCCTAAAGACCTTATGCACTATTCGATCCTAAATGTTGCATTATTAAAAGGTAATAAATACCTTATGTACAATTTGATCAAGGAGATCAAATAATTTAAACTCTTTCAAGACTTATGAAGCACAGATTAAGAAGATATGATGGTATTAAATACCTTAAGTGTATTTCGATCCAAAAGATCAAACTATTTGGTGGTCTATAGACCCCTACACTAATTTTAGTTTTACACATTTTATTTATGCTATTTTAATTCTTACAATTTATTTTAGAAATTTTAATTTTCACAATATCTAAACTATCTTTTCTAATCACGAAGTATTGATAATTTCTTTGGGCATAATTTTTCAGCCACTTATTCATGAGACAATGTTCCTACTTTGCCATTGGTACTAGTTAAAACCAACCACAGTCAAGTCTCATCTACCATCGCAATGGTTGGAGTATTTTGTGACACCCTCAAAACTCACTACTGAAAAATTATGTTTTATTAAAAGAAATAGTGGAAGCAAAGAAAACAAAACTATAAATTTCGGGGATATTACCGCCACACTTAGTACCAGACCGGTTCACTCCTACCATTCTAGTACCAAGTGCTAAGGCTAAAAGAATAAAATACAATTTGCTAGAAACTCAAACCATATTTAAATTAGAGTAGCGCAATAAAATTTTTACAAGAATAGAACTCACCAATGGTGGTTACAAGAATATATATTACATTTAAATCAGTAATTTAAAAGAGAAAGAGGTGAAACCCTAAAAGTTTTCGGATAATTTTTACCCTCTTTTCTATTGCCCACTTGAATAGCACCTGCAATGAACCTGCAAGGGACATTGCCCATTGAATAGGCAGGAGCCCCATAAATGGAACAATTCAGTACTATAGTACTGAGTAACCCTTTAAACCACACAGAAAGGTAGACCTGCATACAACACATAATAAAAAACTATATAGAAAGATAGCATATGAGCTAATACACAAGCTACATCTCATACAATAAGAAAATACATAACACAAAACTCATATACTTAGCAAATTCATCACATTTTAATAGATCATAACATGAAATCAATACTTTTGGGCCTTAAGCCAATAATCAATCATCATTTAATCATCTCTCGAATTTTATCCATATGAGTGTGAGAACCCCACTATCATAGCCGGTGGACCAAAAACATATAGGGCAGAATGCTCCTGATTACTATTATTTGCTAGTGGATCGGTCTTCAAGGCAGAAGGCTCCAGGTGAAATGCCCTAAAATTTTTAATTTTAAAAATTATAGTTAAATAAGATTTTATTAGAAAAATAATGTAAATAAATTATTTTTATTAAAATAAAAAGGAATTAATTAGGGAAAATTAAGAATAAATTTATAAGTATTTTAATTAGGAGAATTTTGGGTATTTTAGCTAATTAAGAATTTTATTTTGGAAATTAATGAAATAAATTATTTTTTTAAATAAGAAAGAGAAAATAGTTCCAAATTAATATGAATTTTATAAATAATTTAATTGAAGAAAATTTGGGTTTTTTGCTAATTAAAATGGAATTTATGAAAAATCTTTCAAAAATCCTAATTTAGCCCAAAAAGGGATTTAAATATTATTTTATTTAAATATTATTATTTTTAAATATCCCAAATATCATAATTAATTTAATTAAGCCAACCCACTCTTTTTCTTTTTCTAATTTTCCTTTTTCCTTTTCTTTCCTTTTTCTTTCTTTTCTTTCTTTTGTTTCTTTTCTTCCTTTTTTCCTTTTCTTTTTCTCCCCAACCTAGGCTAGCCCAGCGGTTCAAGCCTTCTCCCCTTTCCTTCCCGCGGCCCGTCTTCGTTTTGCTTCTTTTCCTTCTTCTTCAGTGTAGGCCGTTTCCTTCCCGCGGCCCAGACTTTCTTCTTTTAACGCCGTGCTGCGCTTTATCCTTTTTTTCCCCCTAAACACTGCGTTTCATCTTCTTTTTATTACTCCTGCCAGTCGGTCCGTCTTTCTTTTCTTTCTTTTTCTCCTGAACCGTGGGTCTGCCCCCACCTTTTCTCTCTTCTCTCTTCTTCCCCTTCTTCTCGTCGACCACCTGCCATTTTCCGTTGACCTGCACCACCGCCCATCTTCCTGGTTTTTCTGTGCCAACCTCGCCATTTGACCGGCCATTCTTCCTCTCTCATCACCCGCTGAACCGTCGACCTTTTCACCCAACCAATTTTCCCCTATTCTTGCGTGTTTCCCTTCTCCCAGCAATCTTGCGGCCGGCGACCAAAACCCTACCTGCTTTACCCCCTACCCGACCCACAGAACCCTACCCTCTCATTTACACTCTATAAATACCCCCATAATAGCCTGTATCGAACCTTTGATTTCCTTACCCAGAATATTTTCCTTGTGCGCCGCTGCCCCTTCAGACACCGTTTCCGCCTCCTCCGGCCAACTTCGCCGCCCTCTCTGCTCACCCGACTCATCCTTACACCACCCTCTAACTACCTAAACCTCCCTCATCCCTCGATTCTTCCTGCACAAGCCACCTCGGCTGTGCGAAATAGCCTTCCCAATCAACCCTCTCTTCAACCTCCGTCACCCTTCAAACCACCCTTAGCCACCACTTCCGTCGCTTCTTTCACCTCCCATTCTGTTCTGCAGACCCTCCTCTACCTTCCCCTACCTTTCTTTTCCTCTTCCTCCCTCTCCTCCTCTCTTTCTCTCCTTCTTCTCCATTCATCCACCACCAGCGCCGCCGTGAGTCACCGCCACCATCATTCAACTCCTCTCCCTCTAGGCAGTCTCAAACACCCTTAATTCCACCTTCATTCTCCCTATTTTTTTTCCAGCCTTCAACTTTTTCCCTTTTCTTCTCTTTTTTCGATCGCCACCGCTGTGCACCACTGCCGGTGCCACTTGTCACCACCAGCCTAAGGTTGAACCCTAAACCCCCTCAACCATTTTTCACTATTTATACAAGCTTTAATTTATTTTATTTCATTTATTTGAATATATATACTATTATTATTATTAATTTTACTAATAATAATAATAATAACATTATTTTTATTATTAATGTTTTTATTATTATTTCTATTGAGGGCCGAAGCCCTATTATATTTTTTATTTTGATTTTATTATTATTATTATTCTTATTGTTTCTATTATTACTATTACTATTACTATTATTATTAATATGTTGTTGTTGTTATTATTATTATTATTATTGTTGTTGTTGTTGTTATTATTATTACTACTACTATTTTGAAATTATTATTATTATTCCATTATTATTATTAAAACTATTTTACTATTAGTGTTGCTATTATTATTATTATTACTATTATTATTATTGTTATGCGATTATTATTATTATTATTATTATTGTTATTATTGTTATGCGATTATTATTATTATTATTATTATTATTATTATTATTATTATTATTATTATTATTATTATGATCATCATCATCATCATCATCATCATTATTATCATTATTATCATTATTATTATTATTTTCATTGTTAATATTATTATTCTATATAGGGCTGAAACCCTATTGTGCCTATTTGAATTTTAATAGTAGTAGTAGTATTATTATAAATATCATGTCTTATTATTATTAAGGTTATTAGTATTTTTTAGTTCTTATTATTATTATTATTATTATTATTATTATTATTATTTATTAAGTTATTATTTTTCAATGTAGGGTAGAAACTCTACTTCATTTTATCTTCAAATATTATCCTTACTATTATTACTATTATGAATATTATCATTTTTGCAATATTATTATGGTTTTTATCATTATTATTATTATTTCTTAATTTTGTTATTAATTTTACAAATGTTATTATTAGTGTTATTTTGGTAAAGGGGCCGAAGCCCTTATTTCACTATGTTTTTGAATAATGCCCTTATTATTATTGTTTTTGTTGTTGTTGTTGTTGTTGTTGTTGTTGTTGTTGTTGTTGTTGTTCTTGTTATTGTTGTTATTATTCTTATTATTATTATTATTATTATTATTATTATTATTATCATTATTATTATTATTATTATTATTATTATTATTATTATTATTATTATTATTATTATTATTATTATTATTATTATTATTATCATTGATATTATTTTTAGTATCTTTGCTATTATTATTTTAGTATCATTATTATTATTAGGGTAAAGTCTTCGACCCTATATTATCAAAATTTTATAATATTACTATTATTTCTATATCTTTAGCAAAGTTAGTAATTTGTTAATGGTTATTATTATTAATATTTTATTAAAAGCCTAGTCTTAGAGTAAGTTAATAATTAATAGTATTTTTGATAGGAGGGAGTCTAATTTCTAGTTTTTTCCTCAAATAGGTGAGACCAGTCAAAGCCCTAAGGAGGCGTAGAAGCGTGCTCCAAGTCCGATGTCATTTTAGGTAAGGGTGTTACTAAGGCCTTTTGTGTGTTTATGTGCATTATGTGCTTCGTATGCTATGTATTCTACGTTTATCATTATTAATTATTTCATATGTGGTATGATGTGGAGTTGAAGTATGTTTTTGTGTAATTACATGGTATGTGTATTATGTGTATGTGATGAAATATTGTGGCATGTGATGACATGTGTTGTGACCCTGTAAGACATGCATGTGAGGAGGTTAATATGGTTTGTGTGGGGGGAAATGATGAAAAAGGAGAATGGGAAAATAAGTTGACTGAAAGGGAAATGAGTTGACCTAAGTATTTTAATGATCCATGAGTGGAAGAATAAAATGAATAATTTAGGGTTTCGTGTGGAAGAATCTAATTTATGGTGTTATATGGGAGAATCTAATTTATGATGTTATATAGGAGAATCTAATCTATGGTGTTATATGGGATAATATAATCTATGGTTTTATATGGGAGAATATAATCTATGGTTTTATATGGGAGAATTTAATCTATGGTGTAACATGGGATAATCTAATCTATGGTGTAATATAGGACAATCTAATCTATGGTTTGTATGGATTGAATTTAGGGTTTTGTGTGGAGAAACCTTGGGTTTTGTGTGGATTGAACTTAGGATTTTGTATGAAGAAATCTTGGGTTTTGCATGAAAGAATTTAGGGTATTATATGGATGGATTTAGGGTTTGCATGGTTGAATCTAGGGTTTCACGTGGGAGCTTAGGATTTGCATAAAAAATTCGAATGGTTGCATGGGATGTGTAACGTTTGCATGGGCATGAAGTTTACGTATGAAAAGTTGATTTGGGTTGTGAGGAAGGTAATGTAAGTATTGTTTGGGTGTTTGAACACTTTGGATGAAAAATAGTACGTGGAGCAATATAAGGGTACGTAGAAGACCGATCTAGGGTTTGTATGGACAATTAAGGTTTGGTGTGGCTACTTAAGGTTTTTGTGGTATCATGTGTATTTGATGATTAAAGTGTAATTATGATGGTGGAATTTATGAGTTTTGATGTGTGGAATGTTAAAATGATTTGGGTCATGTGAAATGGAGTGGGATGAACCACAAAGGTCAAAATTAGGGTTTCTGGGAAGTTAGAAGGTGTAGGGTTCTCATGGTATAATACAGATCAGTTGGAGGATAAGTGTAAGGGAGTGAGTCAAGCATGTCTAGGGTTAACTTTTTTCGAATAATATACTTAAGACATTAATCATTTAAAGTGAAAGATTGTTGAGCCGGGCCCAAAGGGCGTGATGTCCTATGTGTAACCGGTCCACCGGTAATAATAGTGGTCAGGCTTTGACCCTATGCATTTCCAGTCCGCCGGCTATAATAGTGGGGGATTCCGTGCTAAAAAAATGGAACATATTTGTGCCAAGACATGGGAAAGACACTAAGTAATTACAGGGGAACACCGTGCGAGAAGGAGCCAGACCTGTCCACTGGCGAATAATAGTGGTCAGGAGCTTTATGCCCTGTGTGTTTTCGGTCCACCAGCTTTAATAGTGGGGTTTCCGTACTCGTATGGATTTGATAAAAAGCATGGTGTGAAATGAGTTCTAATCAGAGATTAATTAAATAATTAATCTGGACTATAAATGAGCATTTATGTATCTTACCCGAATGATTGTATGATATTATATTATCATGATGGATTGTGCTCTTTTATGTCTTTTACATTATTTATGTGATGTTATGTGTTGGCCTTAGTGCACGGTTACCTTACTCATTACGTAGCATACTGATTACCCTTTTTATAGGAGTTGCTTATTCCCACGAGTAGTAAGCTTTTCTGACTTTATGCAGGTGGGCGAGACATCCGACGGGGCTGAGTGTTGAGCATGTTTGGCTCAAGGTTCGAGAGTGACGTGGCTGTTTTTTCTCTTCTTGTTATTCTATATCCTCCTATTATTTCTTTTGGATCGGATTTACCCTTTTATGATTCATTACTTGTATCGAGTTTTTTAAATGAACCTTTTATCGGTTGTAAGCTTAATTCCCTTTTGGATATGAATTACAATTCTTTACGCGTACTCTGATCTTTGGTGTTATGATCTTTCTAAGTTCTTTTGTGAACTCTTGATTTAAGTTGAATATTAATCTTTTCTTAGTCTTAGCACTTGGTACTGGAATGGTTGGAGAGAACTGGTCTGGTACTAAGTGTGGTGATAACATCTCCAGAATTCACAGGTTTTAAATTTTAAAATCTTTCGCTTTTGAAAAAAAAAAGATTTAGTGAATTTTGGGGTGTTACAACTAACCACTATTATCGTCGGTGGATCGGTCTGGCCCCGACTCATATGGTGTTTCACTATAAGTTATTAGTATTTTCATGATTTATCCACTATTTTAGCTGCTGGACCGGGATACATATATACGTCTTCCAAGGTAAAGTACTCCTGGGCCACTATTATAACCTGTGGATCGGTACACATGTACATCTTCCAGGGAAAAACGCTCTTGGACCACTATTATAACTGGTGGACTGATACACATACATATCTTCTAGGGCATAATGCTCTTGGGATACTATTATATTCGGTGGACCGATACACATATACATCTTCCAGGGCAAAATACTCTTAGGCCACTATTATATCTGGTGGACCGGTACACATAATATAATCCATCTAGGACCGACTCAATCGTCTTTCACTTTATATGATTAGTGTTTTCCCTTTTAATTAGTATAACGGTTCCATTTATTTACCTTGAAGGGGAGATCAAGATCCCGGAGACACAAAGATATACTGATCATATCGGTGCATACGAGCTACTCAGTACCCTTCAACCATCAACCTAAGGACTCAAAGGTACCCTGGTCGTACTAGTTCATAAAAGCTACACAGTACCCTACCAACAAGGAAACCTAATCCATAAGTATGCATACCCCCTAAATAGGTCCATAGAGCTAGATAGAGTAAGATATAGGGCCTGGTTGGGGCACTAAGGCACACCGAAAAATACTAGAATAATCGTGGGCTAAACCATGTCTTTAGGGTAGCGACCCCTAAAGAGCCACCATTCTCAATCTCGAGGTCTTCCACTTTAGTTATTAGTATCTTAATTAAGGTGATCACAAAAATCACAACAACTAGATACTTATTCACTTTCAATTGTTTCTGATGTCGTTAGGTACTCTTTACTCATATAATTATCCAAGATAACCTAGATGAATCATTAAGGTCATCATTATTTCATCCAATTCTGATTCAAGATTCGTTCTTGTAATACTTACTGATTATCAAATACCCTTATCTTACTATTTAATGTTACATGAGTCTTATTACGAAACTCCGTTAACCCATTGACATGTTAGATACGAGTTACCGATTTACCCCTTTCATCTCCACAAAATTACCAAAATACCCCTTGCTTGTATAATTATTAAGTCATCCCTTTTTTATTTGCCAATTTACCATATTACCCTCCATGTTGCATAATTACCAAATTATCCTTTACTCATGTTAAGTTACTAAGTTATTTTTCATACTTATTAAATTACCAATCACCCTTCATATTTGTTACACTTGTCAGAGTTTCCATTTGGTTGGTTAGATTACCAAATTGGCCTTCTTCATTATTATAATTACCAAGTTGATCTTTAGTTGGTTAAATTACCAAATTTCCCTTTTCTATTATTATAATTACCATTTTACCCTTTTAATTGATTAAATTACCAAATTACCCTTTTACCCTTCTACTTTATTAAATTACTATTTTACCCTTCTACTTCATTAAATTGCCATTTTACTCCTTTACTTTCAAAATTACCATTTTACCCCCTTTACTTACAATTTAAAAAATTACCATATTACCCTTTTCATTATATTTAATCCACCAAAACACTTTCTTACACCCAAAAACTTTGATTAGTAAAACACTTTCATGAAAAATTATGAAAATACCCTTATTACTTGTCCATTTACCATTTTCCCCTAATACTCTTATAATTTACCATTTTTTCCTTATTACATAACTTTTAATAAAATACCCTCACTACATAAAATATTAATATTAATGCTCCTTACTCATCATTTAACTCTACCAACTATTATTATTTATCATAATACTCATTAGCACTCACACTTATTTAGACCACGCTCTTACATAAGACACATTACTAAAATGCCCATATTGCTCATAATAATAATATTTATGCATCAATGGCCACATTAATATAACCTATCATAGATAAGCACTTAACATTTTTATTAACAACAAAGCTCTTTCCTTAAGCATTATTTCTACATATGACACATAAATTAGCATGTTGTCCTTTTTATCAATCAATGAAACCAACTAAAGATATTATACTTAACAACATATATCATGCATATAAACATATTAAAACCCTAATGTGCTAGCATACGTTTATGCAAGATTTTAAGTAAGGTTTAACAGATACCTTATTTTCCTCAAAAAATCAAAGCTTATGGGTACTCCGGTTAAAGATTCAAACTTTGATTAGTAAAATTAATACTTAAAAATAATACCCATTATTATCATATTAGAGATAGGAAAAGCCAAAAGCATAAAACTTTTATCAAAACTTAATTAATGATATACTTTATTGAACCATGAATATACCTTAACATCGAGCTAAAATCATGAAATGAGAGTAGCAAACTCACGTTGCATGAGCAGCGTGAGCTTCATGCATAATGAAAGGGGAGAAGGGATCAAAGGAGGGTGGAAGAAGGGAGGGGTGTTGGTTCAGGTTGGGGTTTTAGGGGCTAGGAGGAGGGAAATTGTGGGAGAATTAGGATATGGGATGGGTGTAGGGGTAGAGTGGGGGTGTAGGTGATGGTTGGGGATGGGTGATTGGCAGCCAAGGGCAGTGTAGGCGGCGGCTGTAGGGCCGCAAAATGGGTTGTAGGAGTAGTAGAGGAGAAGAAGGAAGGAAAAGGGAGGATGAAAAGGAGAGGTTGTAGGGTTGGGTTTTGGCCAAGGAGGTAAGGAGGTGGTAGGAGAGGTTATAGGAAGTGGGTTGGTGGCTTAGGAGGTGGTGGAAGAGGCAGGACAGTGGCGGACGGAGAAGGAGCAGGGTGGAGGCCGAGAAGGGAGAAAAAGAAGAGAAGAGGAAGAAGGGGGATGCAGGGCTCGATGGGGGTGGCTTGGTGGTTCAAGGTGGTAGTAAGGGTGGTAGGAGGCGGTTGGTAGGGCAGTGGTAGCGACGGAATGGGGGTGGCGGAGCAAAACAGGGGAAGGGACTAAAAGGAGAAGGAAGGGAGAAGAAGAAGGAAGGGAGAAGGAGAGGTTGGGAGGGGAAGAAAAAAGGTCGAATAGGGCAGAAATGAAGCAGGTGAGGAGAAGAAAAAGGAGAGGGAGAAGAGGGGGGTAGGTGCGGCCGGTCGGGGTAGGTTGCAGGTGGGAGGAGGGTGTCGGGGTCTAGGGAGAGGGAAGGGAAATAAGAGGAAAGGAAGGCATACGGGGCTGGGGGTGCAGGGCGTGTTTGTTTCGAAAATTGGAAGAAAAGGATGAGGGATAGAGAGAGAGAGGGAGAGAGGGTAGAGTTGCAGGGAGGCAGGTGGTGGCAGGCGGCTGTGCAAGAGGGGCAGGCATGGCCGGGTGATCGACGTAGAAGAGAAGAGAAGAAGAAGAGGGAAAGAAAAGAGCAGGCCGACCGAGCGAGGGAGAAGGAAGAGCAGCCCAGTTAGGGGGAGAAAATGAAGAGAAGAAAAGGAAGAAGGGGGAGACTGGGCTAGGTTATCGTGCAGCAGAAGGAGAGGGAAAGGGAAGTGGGCCGGCGACCCAACGCGTGGGGGGAGAAGGCCCCAGGCTTGGCTGCCCGAAGGATAAAAAAGAAAAGGAAGACAAAGAAGAAAAAGGAGAAAGAAAAGGAAAAAGGGAAAAAGGAAAAGGGAAAATGGGGAGAAATAAAATAAAATAATTTATGGAATAATAGAATTTAATATTTTTTATAGATAAATTAATTTAATAATTTAATTTAATATATATTGGTTTAAAAAGGATAATTTTAGTAAAATATTGGTTTGGAAAATTATTTAAATAAAATGAGTATGATAAAATAACAAAATATTATTTTAATTTATTAAATATTCATATCCAATTTTATATATTCAAAAATTCATAAAATAATTAAATTAAATAAATTTAAAGCTAATTTATCCCAAATAAATGCTATTTATTAAATTATAGGTTTTTAAAATTTTGGAGTATTACATATTTACAATAGCCTTCTAATTATATTATAGTTTTATTGGGGGGTTATATGATTTGATGTTTGAAGCTTCCCATTTTGTTATTAGTGTAATGGTTGAAACATGAAGTTTTCCATTTGATATAATAAAATTTAGTGGTAAAGGCTAAAGGTTTTCCATTTCATAGACTTGAATATGATCTAGAAGATCAATTTATCTAATTGAAATGTCATATGTTCTATTTTAAGGATGAAGTATTTTATGAGTTAATAATTGAAAAGAATGTACACATGTATGTGGTATGATAAACTTATTAAAGGATTTATGAAGAAATTATTGGATAGAAAAATTATGCATGATATTGTATCAAGTTCTTGGAGAACTTACTATGGTCTATAAGTATTTGATGGTGTTGCTACCATCAAGATCAGATAGAAGTAAGTCTAAGATAAATGCACAATATATGCATTTGGTATATAGAAAAAACCAAAAGGTGTCAGTAATTAGAAGTTAGTATACTAGAAAATATTATCTTTATGGCATTAGAAATGAGATCACTTTAATGCAAAAATAATAACAAAAGATAATTGAAGCTTGTAAGAGCATCCACTTAAAATCCAGAAGATTATTTTTAATTGGTGATATCATATAAATGACATTATTCTTCACAAATTTACAATCATGATAATATAAGAAAATAAAAAATCTCCTATATCCTTGATAGAATTCAAGTAGACATATTTGAACTATTTAAATATACCATGTTATATAATGGTGTATCAATGTAAGGTCACATGTTTTATTTTGAAACTAATATTGTTGCATTAGCACAACAATAAATAGCCATCCAATTGGAATAGCAATACAATCACTAATTCAAGTTGGAAGTATAATGACCTAGTACAGTTGTTGATTATGCATTTGATTTGTATACCCTTGTTAGTGAGGTCTAGAAATATTATGAAATATACATGCAAAGATTTTTGGTATGTACCAATCACATATCGTATTATCCTTTAAGCTAGATCAATTGGAATGAACCTAATGCTTGTTTCAAAAAAAATTGGACGAGTCTTTTTTAAGCAAAAACTCTCCCATGGATATGAAATTAAGCCATAAAGAAGGCTAGGAATGTTTGTTTCCTAATCCTCAAGGGGAGATAAAAGGAGATTGAAATTATAAAGCAAGTAAGTTCTTGGAAGACTTCTTCTATAATATATGGACATAATGTAAAATTATAATGCACTAGCTGATGCTTATGCTTGCTTGATGTAGCTTATCTACAACTTATGCTTATTATGGGGAAGAAATAATGAAATTCATATATGTTTCAACTAAACTTCCAACTCACATAGAAGTCCTTATGGTAGCTTCATAGGTCTATGGTAAGTATGGTATAAATATGCTAAAATCTTATGATATGGATCCAAAGAGATGCACTTTTGAAAGAGAATTTATAATTCTTGAAAAGGATAGAAAAATTGCCACAATGAGTCGATATGTCTATATGGATAGAATATAAGAACAAATTATGTCAGTAAATAAAATATCCATGAATTATTCTTACATTGGTGTAAGATGGCATGAGATAGATATTGGTGATGTCTTTACCTAGACAGTTGCAACTGATAATGGATAAAAGTAGAACTTATTCTTGATTCATTATGAAATATCATTAGATAAATGATTGATGAGTTGGAATAGTTAAATGTATCCACTTAATGAATATGATTTATATGGACAAGCAACCCAACATATAAAGGTGTGTCAATTGACTATAAGTGGGTGTTCATAAAAAAATAATTTAAAAGTTAAATTTTGTGATACATATCTTTGTACAAAAGCCAATTTTTTGTCCTTGATAGGTTTTTACTGGTGAAGTTTTCAAATGTAGGCGTTATTAAAGTGTGCTCGTACATACAAACAAAATCATTCATAATATGACATATAAAGTAGACATACTAAGTTGAAGGAAGATAATTATACTCTTTTCCTTAAGCATGGTTTGTCCAACCAAGTTTTCTTGGTAAAGTTTTTAATGAGGAAGTATTTTAGATATGTACTCTTAAGGAAAATTATTGTAAATACTCTATTTACATATTATGGATGTAGAAGTTATGAAAATATTTTATATTAAATCATAATTTTAATATCTCCACCATTTCCATTATTTGCAACAATTTCCCTGATTATAACTATAACCTCTCAACTCTATATATCCTTCATCTCCTCTCATATTTTCTAACACATTATCATAATTGATGTAATAAGTATGAGTATTATATATATAATATGGAGAATTCTATATAAGGAGAATCCATATATATTAATGGGAATAAGAAATTTCATTCTCTCTTCATCTATCTATCTCTCTCTCTCTCTCTCTCTCTCTATATATATATATATATATATATATATTTACATACATACATATACATATATAATAACCTGTAACTAAACTACATTGATGTGTAGCAGAATCATATATTTAGTGAATGAGAGATTTTATAGTTTATGGATATGGATGTAAATGGCAAATATTCACAAACTACTCATAGTTAAACTCATATAGAAAATAATTGAGGGATTTCTAAATTATCACTCACATAGAGAAGATAATTTAGAGAAATATTTAGTTTATAATTCATATAAATAATATAAACATTAAACAACAAAACTCATACATAGTTTCAACGAGAGAAAACTCAATTCAATAACTCAATTCAATAACTCAACTCAACTTGTGATTGTCATCGTATTTAGATGGGTTTATATATCATACTTGTCACCTCCTCAAGCTAAATCTTCAACACATAAGATAAACTAAAATTTAAAAAGAAAAACCACATAATATGTAAAAATATCCACACCAAACATGGAAAATAATATGATAAAACCCACTCTATAAGATCAAATTCTATTTAATCTCAACTAATATCCTAATAAGCTACTTAATGACTAAGTAAACTAATTAAATAGTAACAAAAAGTCCCTAATATTAAGTACTATTTACATGAGTAGTAGATCGTGAATGATGACCAAATAAAATACTATCAAACTTTATATTATCTTAACAACCTATGATAAGATAATTCATAGCATAATATAATTAACTTAATAACTAATAAAAGATAATTAATTAACTAAATATAACCCTAAGGTGTAGTGTTTTCTAATAGGGCATATTAACCATTTCTTAGGGTATATCATCCCTTCATTTGAAGGATATAGTGTCCCTCTTGTAGGGTAATCTGTCAAGGGTTATATGGCCCTCTTATAGGGCTATATATCCATCTTATAGAGCACCTTGTATGTCCTTTTGTAGGGTATTTGAAATGCCCCCATTTTTTAGTAGTGGAAATTTTTATTTTAAAATATTATGGAAGAGAAAACATGAAAGACACACCTATGCAAAATGGTGTGCGACCACCTTACCTAACATAAGATAGATATCATATTATTTGTCCCATTCTAGATATAAGGCTAAGTATCTATACTAACACATAAATTATGAGAAACAAAGTATGTAAATAATATAAGAGCTAAAGAGTGTGCACAACTAAGGCCATAAAACCCCAAAATAGTAGGAAATATAAGAGATAAAGGTAATCTAAAATAAAGATATCTCAAAATAGTTCTTAGTCACAAACAAACCTAAGAAATAATAATATCATGACAAAATGTTTTAGCTCTTGATTTTTTGGCCCCAAATAAGCATATGAACTCATATTGGCCATCCATCAATATATGCATAAGGTAATTTGCTTGTGGGATTGAGTAGGTGACCAATTAAACAAGCATATTAGTAATTGCATATTGAGTAAGCCAAGTTACCTAATATGAAATTCATGAAGTATATAAGGTTATAAAGAACACACCGATCATGTTGGTTATGCATAAATTCATGCTCATGTGTTAACATGCTATAGAGACATACCATAGTCATAAGTTACTCATGACATGGTACACTTGCATATGCATAAAACAATGAGACTATCATATTAACTACTAGGCACAAAATTATGACAAGTCACATGTATCACATGGATTAGGAATCACATACATCATCATAAACCTTGGTAGATAAGCCATGCATATAAGATAACATACAAAGACACTGGAGGCAATTCATTACTATATGAGATTATTCCAATTATGTAGGGAAAAATTCACCAAACATGAATGCTCATGATCTTATCTAACAAGCAATCGGGAAATTTGAAGATCTAATTGAGATAACTATAAGAACAAAATAACAATTTGGAAAAACAATGACGATCTTTATTTCATGTAGAACTAGTGATTACAAGTAGAATAAAATAATCCTCACACTATTACTCAGTATACAATTCTCTCACCAACATAAGAGAGTTAAAGAGGAGAGGATTTTGATAGACTCGACAGCGTATCACTAATCATTAGGGTTTCAAGTACATCTATTTATAGAAGTATGTAACCGGAACAAGTGAAAGGTAGAAAACAAGAAAAAACATGGTCTTTGTTCATAAACACACCACTTCCATTGTATTTTTTCCATAACTCTCAAAATTTTCCAAAATAATGTAGAACCAAGTGTACTTAGAAAACACGGACCCTTTATGTTTTAATAGATCATGTAACACCCTCAAAATTCACTACTAAAAAATTTCGTTTAATAAAGAGGTTTAGCATAAGCGAAATAACAAAACCATGAATTCTAGGGATATTATCGCCACACTTAGTACCAGACCGGTTCACTCCTACCATTCCAGTACCAAGTGCTTAGGCTAAAAAGGTATATCATTAAACACAATTCAACACTTAAAACTATAATTCATAAAATAACTTAATCATTCATCATAAAAAAATTAGAGTGTGATTAAAGAGTTACAACCCAAGGAGTAAGTAACTAAAGTTTTTCAAAGACATAAAATATCATATGACCCAACATAACTAGAATAAAACAATATATGGTAAGGAAAACGAAAAGATAGAGTCCGGTCGAGTTGCTCTCGATCCTCAGGTCAAGTCTAGGCTCAACTCTAAACCACACCTGATGCCTCATAAGTGTCATAGGCATCGAATACGTCGTCCTCTACCTACACAAACTCAGATGGGTCTTCTGCTCATGCAAATGAGCAGTACCCATAAAACAGGTGATCAGTTGCTAAGGCCAAACAAGAAAAGCATACAACATAACATGATCATATTAGCAGCATATAATAATACAGATAATGAAGGTCGGCTATGGTCCAGATAGACTTATTCTTTAGATCTCTAGTAAATATAATCATTTCACATCATAATCTTTATCAATCCATGAGAATATGGGAACCCCACTATTATAGCCAGTGGACCGAAATACATACAGGGCAGAACACTCCTGGCCACTATTATAGTCGGTGGACCGATCATGTAGGACAAAACGCTCTTGGCCACTATTATTCGGCGGTGGACCGGTGTGGCCCTGACTCATATGATGTTTCACTATAATTACTTCGTGTCTTTTCCATGTCTTATCATCATTACATTTGGTTTGTTAAGAATGGAAACCTCAACTATTATAGCCGGTGGACTAAAAATCATGCAGGGCAAAGCACTCCTGGCCACTATTATTCATAGGTGGACCGGTCTAGGCACGGCTCAACAATCTTTCTCTTTAAATGGTTAGTATCTTATTCGTGTCTTATTCAATAAGCATTTCACCCTTGACATGCATGTCACTAACCTTCTAATTCTATCCTGTCAAGGAGGCCCGCCCTATATCTTAAGACTCTTGTGCCCCTTATCACGCCTCAATATCCTTTCCCCCTTACACTTATTCATAATGAAATCCCAACTCCTAAGGGTGTGGGTTAAGGCCCAACACCTCATGAAATCAAACTCCACCTACTATCACCCTTTAGGGTTTTCCCTTGAAAATCCTAATTGGACCTATGTGGCCCAACTTCCTCTCACTTACACTACCATTATTTCATTCATTTCCCCACACTATATCTCATTTAGATTCAATCCCAAATCATATCACTTTACTCCTTGATTTCACATGTGACCGAAAAACCCTAGTCGGCCACTTCGAACCCTAGTACCTTTCTTCCCCCACAAGTAACCTCTCTATTTTTCACCTAATATCTCTTCTCTCCTATGGCACCTATACTCACCCCTTATATAATAAATTCTCACTCTTAACCCGTACTCCACTCTCCCTTAATTTTTTTTATTTCCACATTTTTCCTCAGATTAGTGCCTCCTCCCAAAACCCTAATCAAGGTTCCTATACACCCTTACACCAACTTACGTACTATTTTTTTTATCCCAAGTCTTCAATCACTCCGCAACTCTCCCCTTAACTTACTTACACCCTAAAACAACTTTTTTCACGTAAAGATCATCCCCATGCAAGCTTCATCCACCCCATGCAATCTCTCAAAGTCCCCATGCAAACCCTAAAATTCCCATGCAAGCCTAGAATTCCCATTCATGGTTCCCATCTCCCATTCATTTTGATCACCTCTTCTTTATTTTCCTCTCATAGATCATGAGGTAGTTTGGTCAACCTCATATCCCCTTTAGTGAACTCATTTCCCATTTTATTTCTTTTTATCCTTTCATCCCCATATCATATTATCAATCATCCTAGCATGCATGTGCTAGAGGGTCATATCATATCACATCATAATCACCATACATACATATCATACTCATGCCATAAGGAAACATATGAATATACCTCGACTCCAAGCTGCGCTACACATAAGACAAGTTAATGATAACCATACAATATACGACATAGCATGATACATAACATCCAAGGCATACAAGTCACACAACACACATGGGCCTCCTTAGGGTTTTGACTTGATTCACCTATAAGAGGGAAATACTATGGATTAAACTCTTTCTTACCAAAATTACCATTGATTTTAAAAATTATAGTTAAATAAGGTTTTATTAGAAAAATTAATTAAATTAATTATTTTTATTAAAATAAAAAGGAATTAATTAGGGAAAATCAAGAAGAAATTTATAAGTATTTTTATTAGAAAAATTTATGTATTTTAGCTAATTAAGGATTTTATTTTAGAAATTAATTAAATAAATTATTTTATTTAAAATAATAAGGAGAAAATAGTTCCAAATTAATATGAATTTTATAAATAATTTAATTGGAGAAAATTAGAGTGATTTGCTAATTAAAATGGAATTTATGGAAAATCTTTCAAAAATTCTTATTTAGCCAAAAAAGGGATTTAAATATTATTTTATTCAAATATCCCAAATATCATAATTAATTTAATTAAGCCAACCCACTATTTTTCTTTTTCCTTTTTTTTTTCTTTCTTCATTTTCTTTTCCTTTTCTTTCCTTTTCTTTCTTTTTCTTTCTTTTTTTCTTCTCCTTCCCGATTGGGCTTCCCGCGGCCCAATCCCTTTCTCCCTTTTTCCTTCTCCCGCAACCCTTTCCTTTCCCTCCTTCCTTCTTCTTTCGGTAGCCCGTGACCCAGCCTTTCCCCCTCTTTCCTTTCCTTCAACGCGACCCAACTCACACGATCGTTGCCTCCTTCCTTTCTTCTTCGTGCTGCGTTTTCCCTCTTTTCCCCCTGGAATGCTGCGTTTTGTCCTATCTCATTAAATTCCGTCGTTGGTCCAGTCCTCCTCCTTTTCTTTCTTTTCTTTTTTTCCCCAGAGTGCCAGTCTGCCCCATACCTTCTTCTTTCCTCATCCTTCGCACCTGTCGTCAACGTTGAACTACATCGCCGCCTTTGTGGCCTGTTTTTTTGCCGCCGTTAATCGATCGTTTTTCTCCTCTCTTCTCCTACTAAATTGTCTACCATTTTTCCTAACTAACTCTCCCCTCTCCTTGCACTTTATCTCTTCTCCCAACCAACAACTGCCTGCCACGTCTTTTTTGAATTTCGCCGACAACTGTCGCTGCCGATCCTCCCGTTCTTCCCTTTAACCTAAGACACCCTTTTATTTCTATAAATACCCTTATCCAGTCTGTAATCGAGCTTTCCCCCCAAACCCAGCTTTTCCTGACCTTGCCATCGCCACCCCTTCAGACACCATTTCTGCCACCTCCGACCAACTTCGCCGCCCTCTCTTCCTACCAAACTCATCCTTGCACCGCCCTCTAACTAACCAAACCACTTATCCCCCTCGATTTTCCCTACACAAGCCCCTCGATTGTGCAAAGTTTGCTCCTTAATCAACCCATTCTTCCATCTCCATCGCCCTTCGAACAACCCTTAGCCACCTCTTTCGCCACTGCCGCCGCTCCTTTCATCTCCCAAATTATTCTGTAGACTCTCCTCTATCTCCCCTACCTTTCTTTTCCTCTTCCTCCCTCTCCTCCTCTCTTTTTCTTCTTCTTCCCCATTCGGCCACCACCGTTGCCACCGTGTGTCGCCACCTTTGGTTGCGCCACCACCTCCATTCTGTTCCTCTCCTTCTAGGCAACCATAATCACCTCTACTCCCACCGTCATTCTCCCTATTTTGTTCCGAGCCTTCAACTTTTCCTCCTGTCTTCTCTTTTTTTGGCTACCGCCGCCGCCGCCGTGCACCACTATCGGTGCCGCCTGTCACCAGCAGCCCAAGGTTGAACTCTAGACCCTCTCAACCCTTTTACCCTATTTTTACAAGCCTTAATCTATTTTTATTTTATTTATTCGAAATATATTATTATTATTTCTATTATTATTGTTATTACTATTATTATTATTATTATTATTAATGATTTTATTATTATTTCTATTGAGGGCTGAAGCCCTATTATATTTTTATTTTTATTTTATTATTATTATTCTTATTATTGCTATTATCTTTATTATTAGTATTAATATGTTATTATCGTTATTATTATTATTATTATTATTATTATTACTACTACTACTACTACTACTACTACTACTACTACTACTACTACTACTACTACTACTATTTCAAAATTATTATTATTACTATTACTATTACTATTACTATTACTATTATTATTATTATTATTATTATTATTATTATTATTATTATTACAACTATTTTACTATTAGTGTTGTTATTATGATTATTATTAGTGTTATACGATTATTATTATTATTATTGTTGTTGTTGTTGTTGTTGTTGTTATTATTATTATTTTCAATGTTAGTATTATTATCCTATATAGGGCTGAAACCCTATTGTGTCTATTTTGAATTGTAGTAGTAGTATTATAGATATCAAGTATTATTATTATTAATATTATCATTATTTTTATCATTAGCATTTATTATTATTATTATTATTATTATTATTGTTATTTAATAAGTTTATTATTATTCAATGAAGGGTCGAAGCCTTTATTCAACCATTTATTTTGAATCATATTATTATTATTATTATTATTATTATTTAGTATGATTATTGTTACTATTACTATTATTCTTATTAATATTATCATTCTTATTATTTTTAGTATCTTTGCTATTATTATTTTGGTATCATTATCGTTATTATTATTAGGGTAAAGTCTTCAACTTTATATTATCAACTTTTTATGATATTACTATTAATTCTTATATTCTTTAGCCAAATTTAGTATTTAGTTTCTGGTTATTATTATTAATATTTTATTATTTAAACAAAAGCCTAGTCTTAGAATAAGTCAACAAATAATAGTATTTTTGGTAGGAGGGAATCTAATTCTAGTTTTTCTCTCATATAGGTGAGACCAGTCAAAGCCCTAAGGAGGCGTAGGAGCGTGCTCCAAGACCGGTGTCGTTTTAGGTAAGGGTGTTACTAAGGCCTATTGTGTGTTGATGTGCATTATATGCTTTGTATGTTAATGTTATGTATCCTATGTTTATCATTATATTGATTTCATGTGTGGTATGACGTGGAGTTGAAAGTATGTTTTGTGTATTTATATGGCATGTGTATTATGTATATGTGATGAAATATTGTGCTATATGATGATTGGTTTGTGACCCTTTAGACATGCATGTGAGGATGTATAAAAGTGGTATTGTGTGGGGAAAAGGTTGAAAATGGAAAATGGAAAATGAGTTGACTAGGGGAAATGAGTTGACTTGAGTATTTTAATGATCCATGAGTGGAAGAATAAAATGAGGATTTTGAATAAAATAAAAGAGTGGGAGAATCTATGGTTATGCAAGGGAGAATCTAATTTATGGTTTTGCATGGTTTTGTGTGGGAGAATCTAATCTATGGGTTTGTATGGGAGAATCTAATTTATGGTTTTGCATGGTTTTGTGTGAGAGAATTTAATCTATGGTGTTATATGGGAGAGTCTAATTTATGAGTTTTGTATCGGAGAATCTAATTTATGGTTTTATATGGGAGGATCTAATATATGGTTTTGTATAGGAGAATTTAATCTATAGTCCTGTGTGAAAGAATTTAATCTATGGTGTTATATGGGAGAATCTAATCTATGGTGTAACATGGGAGAATCTAAACTAGGGTTTTGTATGGATGGACTTAAGGTTTTGCATGGCAGATTTTATGGTGTTGCATGGGAGAATCTAAACTAGGGTTTTGTATGGATGGATTTAGGGTTTACATGGTGGAATCTAAGGTTTGCATGTTGAATCTAGGGTTTTGTATAGATGAATCTAGGGTTTGCATGAAAAAGTTCGAAGGTTTGCATGGGGAGGTTAGCATCTGCATGGGAGTAAATTTTACGTATGAAAAGTTGATTTGGGGTGTGAGGAAGGTAACGTAAGTGTTGTTTGGGGTGTTTGAACACTTTGGATGAAAAATAGTACGTGGAGCAATATAAAGGGTACGTAGGAGACCGAGTTAGGGTTTGGTATGGACAGTTAGGGTTTGGTGTGGCTGCTTAGGGTTTTTATGGTATCATGTGTATTTAGTGATTACAATGTAATTATGAGGATGGAATTTATGAGTTGTAATGTATGGAGTATTAAAAATGGTTTGGGTTGTGTGAGGTAAAGTAGGATGGGCCACTTAGGCCTAAATTAGGGTTTTTGGGAAAAACCCTAGAGTAAGGAAGTAAGTGGACTTGGAGGTGTGTAGCAGTGGGCGTTGACCCACACATTTTGATGTTGGAGTTCTAATGTGAGTTTGAGTATAGAGGAAAAGTTTTTGGGCAAGATAGGAGGTGTAGGGTTTTCATAATATGATACGGGTCAGTTGGAGGATAAGTGTAAAGGGAGTGATTCATGCATGTCTAGGGGAAAAACTTTTGAATAAGATACTTAAGACATTAATCATGTAAAGTGAAAGATTGTTGAGCCAGGCTCAGACCTGTCCACCGGCGAATAATAGTGGTTAGGGCATGATGTCCTATGTGTAACCGGTCCACCGGTAATAATAGTGGTCAGGCTTTGTACCTGTGTATTTTTGGTCCACTGGCTATAATAGTGGGGGATTCTGTGCTCAACAAAACCGAACATATTTGTGCTAAGACATGGGAAAGACATTAAGTACTTACAGGGGAACACCATGCGAGAAGGGGCCAGACCGGTCCACCGGCGAATAATAGTGGTCAGGAGCTTTATGCCCTGTGTGTTTTCGGTCCACCGGCTTTAATAGTGGGATTCCCGTACTCGTATGGATTTGATAAAAAGCATAGTGTGATATGATTTCTAATCAGAGATTAATTAAATAATTAATCTGGACTATAAATGGGCCTTTATGTATCTTACCTGAATGATTGTATGATATTATATTATCATGATGGATTATGCTCTTTTATGTCTTTTACATTATTTATGTGATGTTATGTGTTGGCCTTAGTCCATGGTTACCTTACTCAGTACATAGCGTACTGATTACCCTTTTTTATGGGCGTTACTTATTCCTACGAGTAGTAGGCCCTTCTGACTTTGTGCAGGTGGGATGGACATCAGGTGGGACTAAGTGTTGAGTTTGTGGTTGGCTCAAAGTTCGTGAGTGTCGTGGCTGTATTTACTCTTCTTATTATTTTAATCTTCTTCTGCTATTTCCTTTGTATCAGATTTACCCCTCTTATGATTGATTACTTGTATTGCATATTTTGAATGAACCTTTTATCGGTTGTAAGCTTATTTCTCTTTTGGAATGAATTACAATTCTTTACACGTACTCTGATCTTTGGTGTTATGATCTTTCTAGTTCTTTTATGAACTCTCGGTTTAAGTATAAAGATAATCTTTTTAGCCTTAGCACTTGGTACCGAAACGGTCGGAGTGAACCAGTCTGGTACTAAGTGCGGCGGTAGCATCCCCAGAATTCATGGGTTTTCAATTTTTAATTCTTCCGTTTTTTTAAAGGTTCATAGTATTAGGGCTAATGATGATAATAGTAGTTTTATAATCAAATGTAGGGTTTTTATCCTTAAGATACTTAATCATGCTACTATTAACCAAAACAAGTCTTAGTAGCCATCATGGTTTATGTTAAAATAATCATAGTGATATTCATAGTATTAAAGGTAATAGTTTCAATATTACTAATAATAATAATATTATTAGTTTTAGTGATAATACTACTATCAACCCAAACCCTAGTAGTAATAATAATAATAGTGATATAAGTAATATAAAAGCAGTGACCATGCTGATTCTTATATTAATAATGCTAGTAGTGACAATGAGTTAGTGATTATGAAATATTGACAAAAAGGTAAGTTAACAATAATAATATTTATAGTAGTAGTAGTAGTAATAATAATAATAATAGTGATAATATTAATAATAGTTCCCATCTTAAGACTAATACTAATGAAAGTCCTAGAAATTATATTAGTAGTAGTCTTAGTAATAATGTGGTCAAGTATAATAGAATAATAATAATAATGATAGAAATGATAATAATAATAATAATAGTAGTATTAATGATAGTAATAATAAAAATAATAATGTTAAGCATAATAAGGATAATAATCGAAAAGGATAATAGTAATATAAGGGTCCCAACCTTTACACTAATAATAAAAGTGATAATGGCCCAAGTTAGTAATAATAGTATTAGTAAGAAAATAATGATAATAATAGTAATAATAATAATAATAATAATAATAATAATTATTATTATTATTATTATTATTAGATAATAAGAGTGATAAAATAATAATGATAACAACATTAATAATAATAGTAGTAGTAGTAGTAATATTAATATTAATATTAAGAGTAATAATATAACTAAAAAAATACTTACACTTACAAAAAAAAAGTTTAAGGGCTGGGGAAGTTAGAATACTACCTAGGGTTGGTGGCGGAACCCGTGGTGGCGGTGGCGGTGGAGGAGGAAGAGAGGTGGAGAGATGGGATTATAGGATAGAGGAGAGGGAATGATGGGGTGTTTGAGGTGGTGGAAGGTGCCTCAGGTGGAGAGGGGTGGAATGGAGGTGGTGGTGCAACCGAAAGTGGCGGTGCAAGGTGGCAGGTGTGGTGGCCGAAGGTGGAGAAGGGAGAAGGAGAGAGAGTCAGGGAGAGATGGGGGTATGGAGAGGTAGAGTGAGGTCCCCTAGTTGTTTTGGAGGGTAGAGGTGGTGTTATTGGCGGCAGAATTGGTGGCAGGCAGTGGCGTAAGGGGCGGCAAGAGGTCGAAGTGGTCTGATCAGGAGGGCGATTTTGCATGGCCGGGATGGCTCATGCAAGGTAGGGCAAGGGGGTAGGAAGGCTCATTTCTACATAGGGTGGTGTAGGGAAGGCTTTGGTGGGCGACGTGGGTGGCGGCGGTCGTCGACTGCGGTGGAAGAAAGGTCTTATCGGGAGGTGGTGTAGGGTCGGGATTTTCTGGGTTGCGAGAATAGAAGCTTGACCCAGGCTGCTAATGGGATATTTATAGGATAATTTGAGGGGAAAATGATGAAGGAGGAAGAGCACAGGCGAGATAGGTGAGGCAGGACCGCCGCCATGCAGTGGCAGGATATACAATCCTGCCATGGTAAGGGTAGGTGAGGTCGGGGAGAGAAGAAAAGGAAAGGGAGGCACGCGTGAAGGGGTTGCGGGGCTGGTTGGGGTCGAAATTGAAAAGAAAACGACGGGGGTGAGCAGGGAAGGATGGCCGGATGGAGTAGGTGGCTATCGGTAGAAGAAGGGCTGCAGGTTGGGGTGCAGTCCATGTGGTGAAGAAGAAGGAAAAGGAAGGGGTGGACCGGCGGTCTAAGGGAGGAAAAGAAAAAGAAAAGGGGGAACTGACCGGGTGGCTGGCTAGGGGACGACACGGGCTTTGGGCCGTGTGGAGGGAGAAGGGAGGAGAAGGGGAATTGGGCTGGCGGGCTGGCCCGTTTCGGGGAAGGAAGAAGAAAAAGAAAAAGGAGGAAGTGGAGGAAGAAAGAAAAAAAGGAAAAGAAGGGAAAAAGAGAAAAAAGAAAAAAAGAAAAGGAGAAAAATAGGTTGGTTGGGGTATTTAGGATATTTTGGTATCCTTGAATATTTAAAATAATAATAATAATTAAATTTCTTTTTAGCTTAATTTGGCTATTTTGGACAAATTCCCTTAACTTCCATATTAATTAGTAAAATGCCCAAAATTTTCCTAAATAATTTATTTATTATTTTATCCTTGTTTTGCCTTAATTAATTTCCCCTTTATTTTAATAAAATAATTTATTTACTTTATTTGTCTAATAAATCCTTATTTCGTCATAATTCCATAAATTATGGTTTTAGGGTATTTTAGCTCATCTTTTTTTTTTTTGTAAAATTTATTTAATGGAAAGTTATAGTGTTTAATAAATTTTAAAATGTTTGATAGAATGTATTGAAAATGAAAAAATCATTTATTTTAGGATTTATAAGATTTTTTATAGGATTATAGGTATTTTAGTTGTCTTAGGGGTATTTTGGTTAATATAGGTTAAAAATGAAATATTGGGTATTTTAATATTATCATTAGTTCAAAAAAGGTTAATTACATTGTGTGGTATTTTTGGAGTGAATATGAATGGTCTAAATCTAATAAATAAGAAAAGTGACTTTATGTGTGAATAATAACCCTTAGGGTGGAATTATTATCTCATGTGTGGAATGTTTGATTTTGAACTTGATTTATATATATGTTGTTAATATTTTCATTTTTAAGGATGCATATTAAATCTGGGAGTCTTATAGGTCTCATGGAAAAAAGTAATGATTTAATTTTTAAATTAGGATTTTATGGGGGAATGTGAATAATAACCTTAAAGGTAGGCTATTATGTCATGTGTAAGACGTGGGAGTTGAACCTTGATTTTTGGGTATGTTTTCAATAATACTATTTTAAGGGTGGGTATTGAAAGTGGTGATAAAATGAGTATCAGGATAGAATTTATGCTTGACTTATGAAATTAGAGTTTTTTAAGATAATTTGGCTTGTCCTTGGAAAAAATATGTTGGATCAAGTACCTTTCATCCCTATTTGTGTGTTGCAAGATATCTATGAAATAAATAGCCTTGAATAAGATATTAATAATTTATAGTGAACGATCATATAGTTAGGACCAATTGTATTATCTATTCCACTCAATGAGAATAACGACTAAGAGTTTTTTTTTCCTTAGAGTTGTACTTGTCCATTCTATTGGATGAGAATTATGGCTAGGAGTTGTATACCCTAGGGTTGTATATTATGTTATTGTTCCACTAGTTAATAATAGTGGGTGTTTCCAAACTCAAGTTTAATTAATAATCTAAATGATCATAATCATTTATAAGAAATTAATCACTTAAAGTAAAATACCATGTGAGTCAAATTTGGTTGTACAGATCTGTTCCACTAGACGAATATTGCCCGGGAGCTTTATTCCCATAGGTTGTATATTATTGATACTATTCTACCAGTGAGAATAGTGGCTTGGAACTTTATGTCTTGGGGTTTTATATTATGATACAATTCCATTAGTTAAGAATAATGGGATTCCTAAACTTAATGTGAATAAGATTATGGACACTGTTCATGCCATTATTATTGTAAAACTTGGAATCAATAAATAAGTTGATACCCTCATATGTTAATATATATGTATGTTATCCCTTGTTGTTATACCTTATAGTCTTGTGTGACCTTCATGTGACTATAATGTTACCTTACTCAATACATAGCATACCGGTCATCTTTTTTATGGGTGCTACTCATTCCCATAAACATAAGACCAATCTAAGTTTATACAGGTCATTGAGAACCCACTGGATGAATTTTTTGCATATAGTGCCTTGATCGGGGAGGAGTGATCCTAACTTATGTATGGTTTTTGGGATTTAAGATTCATGTTATATGACTCTTTATTATGGCCCTGATACCTTTTGGGACTCTTCGTTTAAGGCATTCAATTATATATTTTGAATATTGTATTTAATGTTAACCTCCAAACTCTTATCTATGTTACGAATTTATCTATTTCTATATTTTAGTATGTTTAACTATTTTGTGTTTTGTTCAATGTAAGAATAGTATGGTAACCTAAAATTATGTCGAGTACGATGGTAACACCTAATTATGATTTTTTATGCTTTATTTAAAAGAAAATTTTCAATTGTAAATTTTGTTCACCACATCATACTCACATGCAATAACAATATGGTAAAACCTGACATGACACACCTCTAGGGCACACAACCATTATAATAGGTAATAACCCCCAAACCATGATACTCCTACTTTCAAAGGCATTTTAATATGTTTAAACCCTAGCTGCTCAAAGCACCCCATGCTCACACAACACGACATAACAATCTTATGCATAAACTCAAGATAGTACATGTTCCAACATTTTATACTACCAATCATCTCAAAAAATCTAATATTATCCAAATATAATGTACATGAGGCCTCCTACCAAAACAATAACTCACAAGGGTAATGCACATAATGCTTCATACCAAAACAATAACACATAATGGTAGTGCATATAATGCCTCCTCCCAAAGCAATAAATCATAAAAGGTAGTGTATATAATGCCTCTCCATAAAAAAATACATCTCATAATAGAGATTTAAATTAAAGTTGATAGGGATTACAATATAATATATGGCATAACTATTGAGGCTACATAAATTATACTTTCAAGGCATTTATCAAGGAATTCATTACAACAAATTGGCCACTCATTAAAACTAAGTTTTCGATTCCTTAAGAATGCATACCCCTATAAGGTTTGTGATTTTACCTACAAAGGTATAAATGACCATTTTTCTTCAAGGCCTTTTGTACTCAGGGTCTAACTAAGGCCCAAGATATGTACCCAACTCAAATCATCTTTCACTTTACATGTTTATTATTTTTAATTCAATTAAGGATCCCAATATCTAGCAATAATACTTACTTTCAAGCTCTCCTGATAAGGAAGAAGTAGCACACAATACCTATTTTCAAACTCTTTTATAAAGGAATAAGACGTCACGACAATCCACTAGCTATAAAAGGCCATGGTTAGGCAAAAACCCATAGCTGAAATATCCCAAAACCCTAATTTAAGAAATTATGTTAAAATAGGAATTTATTAGGAAAATTAATTAAATAAAATTATTTTATTAAAATAAGGGTGGAATATTTAAGGTAAAATCAAGAGGAAAATAATAAAGAATTTAATTAGGAAAAATTAGGGTGTTTTGCTAATTGAAAAGGAATTTAGGAAAAATTATCCAAAATATCCTAAACTAATCTAAAAGGGGGATTTAATTATTCTTTTACTAAATATTATTATTTTAAATATTTAAAAATACCAAAATATTCTAAATACCCCAACCAACCTATTTTTTTCTTTTTTCTCTATTCCTTTTCTTTCCATTTTCTCCTTCCCCCCTTTTTTTCCCTTCTTCCCCCTGATTGGGCCAGCCCTTCCCCTCGTGGCCCAATTCTCCTCCCTCTCTCACCCCTCCGTGTGGCCCAAGTTCATGCTATTCTTTTTTCCCCTCGCCCGTCGGTTCCCTCCTTTTTCTTTCCTTTCTTTTTCTTTCTCAGACTGGCCGACCCAGCTTTTCTTCTTCCCTCTCCCTTCTTCTCCATCCTCGCGTTGCTGGTAGCACCTACGACTTGTCGCCGTCCTCTTCTCCTATGTAATACCCCCAAAATTTACTACTGAATTTTTTTTATTAAGAGATCCAACGGAAGCAAAAAAAATCAAAACTTATGAATTTCAGGGATATTACCACCATGATCAGTACAAGCCGGCCCCGGCCGGTCTTGTACTCACCATAAGGCTAAAGAAATATTACCATCTATCACTAATCAAACTTAGATCACAAATTCATAAAAGCATTGAAACGTTCATAAGACAAAAATCAGAGTACACGAAAAAGAGTTTACAATCCAAGAGAACATAATTAAAATTCCTTAAAAAGGGATAAAAGCTATAGTATAGTAAAACAAGTTTGAATAAACTGATACAATATAAAGGAACATAAAAAGGGAAGTCCGGCCACATCGCTCTTGGTCCCTCGGCCAAGTCCAAGCTCAACTCTCAGCCCCGTCTGATGCCTCATAAGCATCGAAAACAGCGTCACCTACCTACACAAACCCAAAGGTGCCTTCTGCATGTGGGAATGAGCAACACCCATAAAATGGGTGGTCAGTATGCTACATACTGAGTTAGGTAACCATGCAACTAAGGAAAACACACAAACACATATAACACAAGCATGATCACACAAAAAACATATAATCAATACAGATAAATAAAGGCCAAGCTATAGTCCGGATAAATTGATTCTTTAAATATCTGATAAAAACTCAATTCACATCATTCTTATTATCAACCCATGCGAGTGCAGGAACCCCACTATTATAGTTGGTGGATCGGAAACGTATAGGGAAGAACGTACCTGACTACTATTATATGATGGTGGATCGGTTTCTAGGGTAAAATGCTTTTGTCCACTATTATACCGGTGGATCGATCTGGTCCAAACTCTTATAGTGTTCCACTATAAGTACTTAGTTTCTTTTATATGTCTTATCAAACTTAGGGTTTGGTTTATTGAGCTTGGGATTGTAACACCCCCAAAATTCACTACTGAAAAATTTCGTTTTATTAAAAGAATTAGCGGAAGCGAAATAACAAAACTGTGAATTTCGGGGATATTACCGCCACACTTAGTACCAGATCAATTCACTCCTACCATTCTAGTACCAAGTGATACAACTCAAAGAATAAGATACAATTTGCTAGAATTTCAAACCATATTAAAAATCAAAGTAGCGTAAATAACAATTTACAATAATAACATCTACCAATAATGGTTACAAGAATACGTATTACATTTAAAACAGGGGTTAAAAGAGAAAGAGTGAAACCCTAAAAGTCCGGATAATTTCCTTACGTTCTTTCCCGTTGCCCACTTGAATAGCACCTAAAAATAGACCTGCAAGGAGCACTACCCATTGAATAGGCAGGGGCCCCACAAATGGAATCATTCAGTACTATAGTACTAAGTAACCCTTTAAAACACACCTAAAAGCAGGCATGTAATGCAACACATGATACAACACTATATCCATATATAATGAGAGGTGCATACATAACATTCACATATATAACAAGTCCGTCAAATGTTAATAGGTCAAAACACACAATCAATACTTCTAGGGCTTAAGCCATTAGTCCATCATTATTCAATAATCTCTTGGATTATATATATTCATGTGAGTGCGGGAACCCCACTATTATAGCCGGTGGACCAGAATACATACAGGGTAGAACACTCCTAACCACTATTATTACTGGTGGACTGGTCTCTAGGGTAGAACGCTCCTAACCACTATTATTTACCTGTAGACTGATCTGGCCCTGACTCACATGGTATTCCACTATAAGTGACTAGTATTTTCCATGATTTATTCACAACTGGATTGGATTTATTGACCTCGGGATCCCCCACTATTATAGACGGTGGAACAGAATACATATAATCATCATCTAGGGCAACACGCTTCTAGGCCACTATTATATCTGGTGGACCGGTACTCATAATCATAATTCAACAGGGCCCGACTCACTTTCACGATTAGTGTTTTCCCTTTTTAATCATCACAACAATTCCATTTATTTGCCTCAAAGGGGAGATCAAGATCCCAAGACACAAAGGTACACCAGTCACACTGGTGCATACAAGCTACTCAGTACCCTTCACCTATCAACCTAGGGACACAAAGGTACCTTGGTCGTACTGGTGCATATAGCTAACTCAGTACCCTACTGATAAGGACACCTAATCCATAAGTATGCATACCCCCTAAATAGGTTCATAGAGCTAGATAGAGTAAGATGTAGGGCCTGGCTGGGGCACAAAGGCACACCAGCAAGTACCAGAATAACCGTGGGCTAAACCACATCTTTAGGGTAGCGACCCCTAAAGAGCTACAATTCCCGATCTCGATGTCTTTCACTTTAAGTATTAGTGTCTTAATTAAGGTGATCACGAAAAACACAACAATCAGATACTTATTCACTTTCAATCGTTTTGATATCATTAGGTATTTCTTATTCATACAGTTACCCGAGATAACATAGAGGAATCATTAAGGCCATCATAATCTCATCCAATTCCGGATTAGGATTCTTTCTCGTGATACCTACTAATTGTCAAATACCATTATCTTACTATTTAGTGTTACTTGAGTCTTATTACAAAACTCCATTATCACAACAACATATTAAATATGAGTTACTAATTTACCCCTTGCTTGAAAAATTATTAAGTCATCCCTTCTCTACTTGCCAATTTACCATATTACCCTTTATGTTGCATAATTACTAAATTACCCCTTACTCGGTTTGGGTTACCAAGTTCTCTCCCACACATATTAGGTCACCAATCACCCTTCATAATTGTTACACTTATCATATTTCCATTTGGTTGGTTAGATTACCAAATTGCCCTTCTCATTTGTTATAATTACCAAATTGCCCTTTAGTTGGTCAAATTACCAAATTACCCTTCTCCATTATCATAATTACCAAATTACCCTTCGCCATTATCATAATTACCAAACTACCCTTTAGTTGGTTAAATTACCAAATTGCCCTTCTCCATTATCATAATTACCAAATTTCCCTTCTCTTTTATCATAATTACCATATTGCCCTTCTCCATTGTCATAATTACCAAATTGCCCTTTATTTTGTTAAATTACCAAATTGCCCTTCACCATCATCGTAATTACCACATTTCCCTTTAGTTGGTTAAATTACCAAATTTACCTTCTCCATTATCCTAATTACCATATTGTCCTTTTATTATCATAATTACCAATTTACCCTTCTCCATTATTATAATTACCATCTTATCATTATCCATTATTATAATTACCATTTAGCTCTTTACTTCCAAAGTTACCATAATACCCTTTTACTTATAAAATAACTATTTTTCCATTTACTTCCAAAATTACAAATTTACCCTTTACTTTCAAAATTACCATAATACCCTTTTACATACAAATTGCCATTTTACCCTTTACCTCCAAAATTACCATAATACCCTTTTACTTATAAATTACCATTTTACCCTTCTCCATTATTATACTTACCAAATTTACCCTTCTCCATTATTATAGTCACAATTTTACCCTTTACTTCCAAAATTACCATTTTTCCTTTTATTACACCTTTTATTAAATTATCATCACTACATGAATATTGATATTAATACTCCATTCTCATCATCCAACTCCTCAACTATTATATTTCAACATAATTCTCATTAGCATCCACACATATTAGGCCACACTCTTACACAAGACATATTGCTAAAATGTCTCCAGGGCTCACAATAATATTATTCATGCATCAATGGTCACAATAACATAATATAACATGGATAAGTACTTACCATTTTCATTAATAACCAAAATCTTTCCTTAAGCAATATTTCCACACATGGCACATAAACTAACATGATCTCCTTTATATCAATCAATATAAGCAACTACATACATTATATTAAACAATATATATCATGGATATTAGCATATCAAAACCCTAATGTGCTAGCATACGTTTATCCATGCTTTTAAGTGGGGTTTAATGATTACCTTAATCCTGCAAAAATTGAACATTACTATTATCTCAGTTAAATATTCAAGCTTTGATTAGCAAAACTAATACCTAAAAATAATATCAATACTTATCATATTAGAAATGAGAAAACAAAAGCATAAGACTTTATAAAATTTAATCAATGAAATTCTTAACTTAATTATTATTATACCTTAATATTTATTAACTAAAATAAACCAAGGCATGCAACAACTCATCCTGCTCATACAACTTGAGGTGTATGCAAAACAAGGGATGGAAGAGGTCAAAAATGGCATAAAAGGGAGGAGGGGGAGCCAATCTCGGGTTAGGGTTTTGGGGCTAGGAAATAGGGTAGGTAGGTGGGATTTAGGGCAAGGGAAATGTGCAAGGGTGGGGAGGGGGTGTAGGTGGTGGTCGGGGATAGGTTGTTGGTGGCCAAGGGCGGTGGTGGAGGCAGCGAAGCTGCGACGGTGGCTGTTGAGGTGAAGTTGGCTGGGAAGGAAGGAAAATGAAGGGGAAAAAGGTAGGGTTGTAGGTGTTGGTTTCGACCAAAGGAGGTGAGGGGGTGGTAGGGGAGAATGCAGGGAGTGGTTTGGTGGTTCAGGTGGTGGTAGAGGTGGTGGAACAATGGTAGAAGGAGGAGGTGCAGGGGGTGCCGAGAAGGGAGACAAAGAAGAGGAGAGGAAGAAGAGGGTTGTAGGGTCGCTCGAGGGGTGGTGTGGTGGTGCAGGGATGAGGTAGAGTGTGGCAGGAGGTGGTGCAGGTTGTTGGTGTAGCGGTGGAAGTGACGGAATGGGGCGACGGTGCAAAACCAGAAAGAGAGATGAAAGGAGAAGAAAATGGAGAGAAAGGAATCGGGGGAGGGAAGAAAGGCTTAAAAATGGGCAGGGGAGAGGCCAGTGAGGAGAAAAAAAGGAAGAGGGAGGGGAAGGGAGTAGGTGTGGCCTATCAGATGGCAGAGAAAGGGAAGGGAAGAAGAGGAAAGAAAAAGGGCATGCGTGGCTAGGGGTGCAGGCTGGTTTGGGTCCGAAAAGGGAAGAAAAGGACGAGAGAGAGGGGGGAGAGTGTGTGGCAGGGAGGGTTGGTAGTTGCAGGGAGGTGGTCGGGGAAGGAGGACGAAGAAAAGAAGAAGAAGAAGGGATAAGGAGGGGCAGAGCGGGCGAGGGAAAGAAAGGCGTGGGCCAGCCCGGTCGGAGGAAAGGGAGAAAAGAAAAGAAGGAAGGGATTAGGCTGGGCTGGTCACGTAGGAGAAGGAAGGAAAAGAAAAGGAAGGGGTGGGCTACGTGCGTGGGAGAAGGAGATGAGGGAAGGGGAGTGGGCCGACGGCCCAGGCGCGAGGAGAGGAAACAGGCTGGCTAGGCAGCCCGAAGAGAAGGAAAAAGGAAAAAGAAAGAAAGAAGAAATGGAGAAAAAAGAGAAAGAAAAGGAAAAAGGAAAAAAAGGAAAAGGAAAAATAGGGGGGAAATAGATCAAATAATTTATGGAAAAATAGGATGTAATATTTTTGGTAGATAAATAAATTTAACAATTTAATTTAATATATGGGTTTAAAAAGGTTAATTTTAGGAAAAATATTGGTTTGGGAATTTATTCAAATAAAATGATAAAATAATTATTTTAATTTAATAAATATTTCTTTTCAATTTTATATGCTCAAAAATCCATGAAATAGTTAAATTAAATCAATTTAAAAGCTAATTTATCCCAAATAAAAGCTATTTATTAAATTTTAGGTTTTAAAATTTTGGGGGATTATTGGGATCCCCCACTATTATAGCCGGTGGATCAGAAACGTACATGGTAGAACACCCCTGACCACTATTATATGCCAATGGATCGGTCTCCAGGGCACCTCGACATTTGGCTACTATTATGCCGTTGGATTGGTTTGGGCCTGGCTCAATAATCTTTTACTTTAAATGATTTGTGTTTTATTGTGTCTTATTCAACAAGTTTCACCCAAGACATGCATGTCACACTCCATCTACTCTTATTCTCCTAAGAGGGCCCGCCCCATATCTTGAAACTCTGCACCTCCTAACAAACCCCAACATCCTTTCCTTCTTCCACTTACTCACACTAGAGGCCCAACCCCTAAGTGTGTAGGTCAAAGCCCACTACCTTACACCTAGGGATGGCAACGGGGCGGATAATACCCGAAACCCGACGGATTTTATCCGACGGATATCGAAATGGATAATGATAAATGGATATGGATACGGATATGGGTAAGGGTGAAAAATACCTGGCGGATTCGGGTACGGATACGGGTACGGGGTATCCATATCCGTATCCGACGGATATCCGTTACCCATATCCGTACCCGTTTACCCGTTATATATTTACCATTTTATCCTTAACTTTTTATATAAGAATAAGTTATAGTTAGAAATTAAATTGTCATTTTACATTTAACCCTACTAAGTTGATGAATTATTGGATTTTTTATATATATTTTTTAATTTTTAATATCAAAAAATAAATTTGTAGGTAAATTATATATATTATGACAGGTAAACGGGTACAAAAACGGATAAACGGGTACTTTTAATCCATCGGATAATGGGTTTGATGTACCCGATGGGTATCTGTCGGGTAACGATATCCGTCGGGTAACGGATTATCCGTCGGGTAACGGATTATCCGTCGGATACGGATATGGGTACAGTAACGGATATCCATGCGGGTACGGGTACAGATATGGTTATCAAATTTCTTATCGGGTTCGGGTATGGATAAGGGGTACCCGATCCATACCCGCCCCGTTGCCATCCCTACTTACACCCTCCAAGTCCACTCACTACCTTACCCCAGGGTTTTCTCTTGAAACCCTAATTTGGGCCTATGTGACCCATCCTTCTCTGCCTTACGAAACTAAGGCTGCTTTAGCAGCCCACACATCACCTCCCTTAGATTCAATCCCCATCATTTCATTTTACTCCCCCAGATACACGTGTGACCACGAAACCCTAGTTAGACACACTAAGTCCTAGCACACTTCTTTTTCACATGTCACCCCTCCATCTCTCACCTGCCATCCTTGCTTTCCATGACATCCATACTCACCCTACACATGATATTCTTCCACTCTCATCCCATACTCCACTCACCCTCAATTATTTTCACTTTCACAACCGCCTCAAATTAGGGTTTCCCCCCAAACCCAAGCAAGGTCTCCTGTGCACCCTTATACTAACCCATGTAATATTTTTCACCCAAGGTCTCTAATGACCCCAACAACTCTTCCCTTACCTTACTTACACCCCAAGACAACTTTTCACACATAAAGATCATCCCCATGCAGACTCCATCCACCCTATGCAAAACCTTGAACTTTCCATGCAAAACCCTAGAATTCCCATGCAAACCCTAGAAACTCCTATTCAAAGTTCACCAACTCTTTTATTTTGTTCATAATCCCCTTTTATTTGCCCCTCATGGATCATGAGATAATTAGGTCAATCCCATGTCCCTTGGTCAACTTACTTCCCCTTGGTTAACTCACTTCCCCCTTTTCCTTTTTCATCCTTTCACCCTACATTATTACATCAAATATCCTAGCATGCATGTCCTAAAGGGGCACATCACATAGTATCATAATCACAACATATACATATTATACACATGCCATAATAAAACACATGAGCATACCTCAACTCCAAGTTGTGCTACATATAAAATAGTTATAATAATAATCATAAGATACACAACAAAACATGGTATATGACATACAAGAATTCCCATGCAAACACTAGAATTCCCATACATACCCTAGAAACTTTCATGTAAAGTTCACCCACTCTTTTATTTTATTCATAATCCCCTTTTATTTTCCCCTCATTGATCATGAGATAATTAGGTCAATCCCATGTCCCTTGGTCAACTCACTTTCCCTTAGTCAACTCACTTTCCCTTAGTCAACTCACTTCCCCTTTTTCCTTTTTCATCCTTTCACCCCACATCATTACATCAAAAATCCTAGCATACATGTCCTAAAGGGGCACATCACATAGTATCAAAAGCACAACATGTACATATTATACACATGCCATAAGAAAAAACATGAGCATACCTCAACTCCAAGTTGAGCTACATATAAAACAGTTATCATAATAATAATAATCATAAGATACACAATATAACATGGTACATGGCATACAAGCATACACAACAACACATAAGCACACACATAGAGGACCTTAGCTACATCCTTACCTAACAAGACACCGGTCTTGGAGCACGCTCCTACACCTCCTTAGGGTTTTGATTGGGTTCACATATAAGAGGTAAAAACTAAGGATTAATTTTCCTCATACCAAAATTACTATTATTTCCTACTTTACTCTAATATTAGGGTTACTATTATTAAAAGAAACTTTACAAGTAAAAATAGGGTTTTTATTCTCAAGTTAGGCTACTAGGTTATCACTAGTCAAAATAGGTTCATGTTAAGGTATTTCTAGCCATATTTATACCATTAAAGATAATAGCTTTAATACTACTAATAATAGTAATAATAATAGTTGTAGCAAAAATAGTAGTAATAATAATAATAATAATAATAATAATAATGATAGTTCTAATCTTAAAAATAATACTTAAAGAGGTTCTAATACTCATAATAGCAAAACCCTAGCGATAATAAGGTTAAGTCTAATAATTGGGTTAGTAATAAAAATAATGATATAATAATAGTAATAATAACAAAAATAATAATATTTTTAAGGATAATACTAATGATAATAATTGAAATAATGATATTTATATGGGTAAGGGTTCGAATATTTACAAAAGTAATAATATACTAAGGCTAGCACTAATAATAATAATAATAATAAAAGTAATAATGATATTAATAAAAATAAGGATAATTATAATAATAGTTAAAATGGGGTTTCGACCAATTTAATAATAATGGGATAAATATCTCGAGGCTATATTTAGTAATATTAATGATAATAATAATAATAATAATAATAATAATATAACTAATAATAATAATGAGGATAATAACTTAAATATAAAATAAAGGGATAATGATATCGTAACTAGGGTTTTAAGGGTTAGGGTACTACCTAGGGTTGGTGGCTACCAGGCACCATCGACGGCAGCGCACGACAGTGGGGAAAAGGGAAGAAGAGTGGAGGGTAGGTGGTTTAGGATAGGAGAGGGGGATTAAGAGGGAGATTTAAAGTGGTTGAGGATGCCTAGGTTGAGAGGGCTGGAATGGTGGTGGCGGTGTGGTGGTCGAGAGTGGTGGGGAGGGAGGTAGGGAGGAGGAGACAGAGGTAAGGGGAAAAGGAAGGTAAGGGGAGGTAGGGGAGGCTTTACTAGTGATTTTGGAAGGTAGAGGGAGTGGTGGTTGCGGCGGATGACGGCGCGAAGGGCGGTGGTGGGTGAATTGGGGTTGGTCGAATGGCCAACTTTGTACAGCCAAGGCGGCTTATGTAGGGAGGATTGAGGGTCGTGAGGGGAATAACTCAGTGGAGGCTGGTGTAGGGAGTAATTTGGGTGGTGGTCTGGGCAGCGGCGCACAAGAGGGAGAAAATTTCTGGGTTGAGAAAAAAGGGTTCAATGGGGGCTGTTGAAGGGTATTTATAGGCCATGGATAGGGGAAAACAATAGAGGGGGAAGAGAGGAGGTGGGTGGCATGCATGCAAGTTGCCGCTCGGCAGTGCATGGTCGGTGTAGGCCTACAAATTTATAGAACCTGTGAGCTTGGGAAGGGGGAAAGGAAGGGGGAGAGAGGCACTCATGAGGAGAGAGAGGGTGTGATTGGGTGGGGGAAAAGAGAGGGAATGACGGGGACGAGGTTAGGGGTGGCAGGCCGGCATGTAGTGGTGTAGAGGTCACTTGCCTTCACCGGGAAGTGGAGAAGTCGAAGCGTTAGGGAGAGGGAAGGTCAGAGGAGAAGAAATGAAGAAGAAGGGTGGGCGCCCGGTTAGTCCAGGGAGAAAAGAAAGAAAAGAAAGAAGCCAAACCAGGCCGATCTGCTGGTAAGGGAGAAAAGGAGAGGGTGGTGGGCCTAGGCCGCACGGGAGAAAGGAGGGAGAAGTTTGGGCCGTGAGGGTGGGCTGGCCTAGATTGGGGAAGGAAGGGAAGAAAGAAAAGGAGAAAGGAGAGGAAGGAAAGAAAAGAAAAGAAAAGAAAAGAGGGAAGAAAAAGAAAAAAAGGAAAAAGGAAAAATAAGTGGGTTGGGGTATTTAAAATATTTTGGTATTTTGGGATATTTAAAAATAATAATAGTTTAATAAAATAATAATTAAATTCCTATTTTAGGTTAATTTAGGAGTTTTGAAAGATTCTTCCTAAATTCCATTTTAATTAGCAAAACACCCTAATTTATCCTAATTAAATTATTTATTAAATTTCTATTGATTTTCCTTAATTAATTCCTCTTAATTTAATAAAATAATTTATTAAATTATTTTTTCTAATAAATCCTTAATTTGCCATAATTCTCTAAATTAAGGTTTTGGGATATTTGACCCTTCCCCTATACCACTGGCCTGCACCTTCCTCCTCTCTCCCTGTCCTTTTCCTTTCCTATTCTTCTCCCTCGACCAAACCTGCAACTAGCATTTCCATGTTGGTACCGGCCTACCGTCCCTGTCCTCTTCCCCCTTTGTCTTATCCACCCACCATTGGCCTATAAATACCTCCTACACAACCTTAATTGGCCTTCTTTTCCTTGCCTAGAAACTTAACCTTCCTTGCGTTGCTGCCACTTCATACATCATCGCCGCCGTTGTTGCCTAGCGCCGCTGCCCAAAACACCTACCAAAATCCTCCCTACATCACCCTCTATTGAACCACACCACTCACCACCTCTAATTCCCCCCTACACAAGCCGACCCTGCTGTGCGCCACCCTTCTCACCGCTGTGCGCCGCCATTCCCACCGCAACCACAACCTCTCCTACCTCCCAAAACACTCAGCAATGCCTCCTCTACCTCCCCTACCTTCCTTTCTCCTTGCCTTCCTCTCCTTCACCCCTCCTCCTCCTCTACCACCTTCTCACTCCCCCTCTTCTAGCCTAGAAAGCCACCTCTCCAACTCCACTTCCTCCTCTACCGCCGCCGGTGCCGCCTAGTCACCACAATCCCTAGGTTGTGCCCTAGCCTCCCTAACCTTTAAATATAATTAATGTAATTGATATTATTTTGTTGTTGTTAATATCATTATTATTATTATCAAGAATTGAATTATTATTGTTGTTGTTGTTGTTGCTAGTATTATTATGATTCTATTATTATTATTATTATTATTATTATTATTATTATTATTATTACTATTATTATTAATATTTGAACCATTATTATTATTTTTGTTGTTGTTATTGTTATTGCTAGTATTATTATGATTCTAGAATTATTATTAATAATATTCAAACTATTATTATTATTATTAAATTTATTATCTTTAGTAATATAAATATTGCTAATAATACTTTAACATGGACCAATATAACTACCAAGACCTATTTTGATTAGTAGTAGCATGATTAACTACTTTAAGAATAATACCCTTATTTTTACTTATAAATGTACTACTACTACTACTACTACTACTACTACTACTACTACTATTACTATTAACCCTAATACTAGGTTATGATTAGGGTAAAGTAGAAAGTAATGATGATGTTGGTAAGAGGGAAGTCAACCCTAGTATTTCCCTCTTATAGATGAACCAAGTCAACACCCTAAGGAGGGGTAGGAGCGTGCTCCAAGCCCGGTATCGTTTTATGTATAGATATGGTTAAGGCCTAATGTGTGTGAAAAATGTGTTATATGTGTTGATTTGATGTGTGTGCCTTATAGATTATGTATCTTGCTCTTGTGGCGCAGCTTGCTGAGCATAGAGCTCAGGTAAGTTGCATGTGTTTTATGACATGTGTAATGTGGTATTATTACATGTACTTGAATTGTGCTTATATAATATTGCCCCTCATGACATGCATAATAGGAGATCCTAAATAGTGTGATATGGTTGAGAGAGAAATGGAAAAGAGTGAGGTAAGTGAGTTGACTTAGTGGATGGTAAGGATGGCCTAAATATCTTATGACCTATATGTGGATAAAAGGAGAAAGAATGGGAATAACTTAAGGAAATGGGCCAAAACATGCATGGGGAGTCTAGGGTTTGCATGGGATGGTTAGCCTTTGTATGGGTATGACTTTTACGTGGAAAAAGTTGACTTGAGGGTTATGTAAGGTAAGGGAAGAATTGTTAGGGTGATTGGATTCCATATGTGAAAAATAGTATGTGTGTTGGTGTAAGGATGCATGAGAGACTTGACTAGGGTTTTAGTAGGAAACCCTAAGTGAGAGAAGTGTGCAAGGAAGGGAAAACTAATGCAATGGTTAGAATGGGGAATAAAATATAAAAGGGGTGTCGCATGGAGGAAACGTGTGCCAAGTGAGAAAAAGGTGCTTAGGTGTTGAGGGAGTGCCATAAAAGAAAGGAGAAGTACTAGGGATTCAAGGAGTCAACTAGGGTTCTTTTGATCATGTGTGGGAGTTGGATAGTGAGGTTGTGATGTCAGGTGTGGATCAAGGGAAATGATGGTTTTGGTAACAAGGAAGAGTATGGGTTGTGTAGGTTGAAGGGAAGTGAGGCTACATAGGCCATAATTGCGTTTCGGAGGAAAACCCTAGAGGGAAAAGAGGAGTTGAAACTAAGTTATGGGGAGTGATGCATTGAACCATAGGCATAAGAGTTTTGGGTTCTCATATTAAGTGGAAATGGAAAGGAAGTCTCAGGGTCATAGGTTGTGTTGGATATGTGTCATGGGGTGCTTGGGGATGGTAAGTAAGAGTGATGAAGGGATAACATCGTATGAGGAAAGAGAGGTGATAGGGTTTTGGGACGGATGACTAGGGTTCGTGGCCACAAGTGTTATATGGGAAGTAAAATGGGGTGCTTGGGGATGATTCAAGTGAGGTGATGAATTGGAGGAGCATGAGTTGTGTGGGATAGAGGAAGGTTGGGCCATATAGGCCAAATTAGGGTTTCCTAGAGAAAAACCCTAGAGAGTGATATTGATTTAACTCAGAGATATAGAAAGTGGGCCTTGGAGTTGGGTATTCATGGTAATGAGGAAAGAGTGGGAAAGAATGTTTGGATGTTCTAGAGGGAGTAGAAGTCCCAAGATATAGGATAGGATTTTCGGGAAGTCGAGCGGGTCGTGCATGTCTAGTCGGGGTTGTGTGTGAAATAAGATACAATAAAACACTACACACTTAAAGTGAAAGATTATCGAGCTAGGACCTAGTGAGGTTATATATCTTTTTGTCCACCGGCTATAATAGTGGGCAGGTGCGTTTTGTCCTATGGAGTGATATCTAGTCTACCAGCTATAATAGTGGTCAGGTAAGTTCTGCCTTGTGCAGTGTTTTCGGTCCACCAGCTATAATAGCAGGGGATTCCGGGCTCGATAAACCAAACTTTGCTTGATAACAAATCATGGAAAGATATTAATTACTTACAGTGGAACGCCATATGAGTCGAGGCCAGTGAGGTTGATTTTCCGATCCACCGACTATAATAGTGGTCAAGCACATTTTTCCATGTGGAGTGTTTCCAATCCAACAGCTATAATAGTGGGGTTCCCATACTTATGCGGAATTAATATGAGAAAAGTGCAGGACAAAAATATAAGACATGAAAAAAATACTAATTACTTATAGTGGAATACCACGTGAGTCGGGGTTACTAAGGTTGATTTTTCGGCTATAATAGTGGCCAAGTGTGTTTTGCCCTGTGGAGTGATTCTAGTTCACTGACTATAATAGTGGGGTTATTGTACTCACACGGAATTAAAATAAAAAAGGTGTAAGATAAAATATTAGTTTAAGTCTGGCCTAATGATATGAACCTGAATTATGCTTTGTATGCCTTACTTGTCTATTTTCTTGCATGGTCTTACCCATATAGTTACCTTGCTTAGTACGTAGCGTATTGACCATCCGTTTCATGGATTTTTCTCATTCCCACGAGTAGAGGGCCCTTCTAAATTTGTGCAGGTAGGAGGTACCATGTTTGATGCATATGACGTAATGGATGCGTCAGGTGGGGATGTGTGATGACCGTTGGACTTGGCATGGGGGGGAGGGCGAGAGTGATGTTAATTTTACTCCCTTCTATCCCTGTTTACTAATATTTTGATTTTTTCAGTTTCATTTTATCATATTGTACCTTTTATTTCTTTTGGAAACTTTGACTATGTACCCCATTTAGGTTGTAATAACTTTTCATCATGCACTCTAATTCTCTCGTTATGAATATTTTAGTTTCCTATAGATCTCTATTCTAAGTTTTTTACTACATTGAGTGTTGTAGGGGTTATTATAACACCCCCAAAATCACAGTTGAAATTTTTTGTTTAATTACAATCACTGGGGGGGTGCTACAATGATATCTAAATTAAAGGCATCATAGTCTATAGTCTTCAATTTTGTGGGTATTAAAGGGATCACCAAATATTTAAAGGGAAAATCTCCTAATAGCATATAACAATTCTACTTAAAATCCTCCTTCACCCTTGCTTTCACACCAAAAAAAAACTATGATTTACCATGGTTGGTGTACAACCGAGATCATTCATTGAACATTTTTACTAAACCTATATATTATTTACAAAATAAAATTATATCATCAACAAATGCTATGTGGGCATTTCCATCCCATACATTGGGGATGAAATATAAACTTTAAACTGGGTATGTTCTTCCTTAATAATTTGATCAAGAATTATAGGAACAACACAAATAAGTAAGGTGACATTGGGTCACCCAGTCTAATCCCTTATGCACCTTTGAATAATACACTATTCTTCCCATTAATATCTTGAAATAAGGAGGTGGTGTTGAAACAAGCCATAATCTATTTTACAAACTAGTATAGGAACCCCTAATCCCACCATAATTAATTCAATAAATTTCTAGTTTATAGTGCCATAGGCCTTCCTTAAATCAATTTTCATTATGCATCTAGGGGAGATTCTTTTTCTGTTATATTCCTTCATGTGTTCTTGTGTCAGGATAATATTTGAGCCGCCAATCTTTTTACTTAAAAGACTTATGTGCATAACTAATGGTGTTATGTAAGCAACCACTAATCATGTTAGTTAAGATTTTGGTGTTTTGAACACAAAATTACAACATGAGGTAGGTTTATAGTATTCTACCTTAGTTACATGAGTTTTTTTTTGAGAATAAGGATAAGGGTGGTGTGGTTCATCTATTTAAGAACAAAATTTGTCGAGAACACTTCCTATAGAACAACAACCATATCCTTTATTTATAATATTAAATATTAATTTTGAAATTTGGGGTATTACACTTGATTTTAATTACTTTTCTTAGTTTGCTACAACTCTTTACATACTCAATGTTCACTCTACTAGCTCTCACTTGGTGTTTTTATTGAGTTGTGTGCTAATTATTAGTTAAGACATCATGGGTTATAGTGTGACTAATAATTTTCCTAATAATGTGCTAAAAAATCTTATTAAAATTATTAGTATGATGAACACTGAGATTCGGTAACTTAGGACTTATTTGAATAATAAATGCACTAATAGTCAGAATAGAGCCCAATTTGAAGATAATTTAATGTCAGTAGGTGATGGTGATTCTATGCAAATTTGCTTAATTATAGACTTCCTAGAAACAACTAGGGTCAGAATAGGATTAATAATGGTTAATATATAAATGTAGATATTGGAAACATTAAGTTTTAGATATCTAGCTTTCAAGGAAAAGATAATCTTAATGTGTATTTGGAATGAGCATGAAAAAAGAACTAGTGTTTGATTGCCACTAATATATAAATGAAAGAAAGATAAGGTAGGAAATTGATGAATTTATGAATTATGATATTTGTCTAGTAGGATTAACTAACTAAGACTATGGTTAGAAATGATGAGTAACTTATTACTACTTAGGTTGAATTTAAGGCTATCCTTATGTGTAGATTTATACCCAATTACTATTATAGTGAACGCTATCAAAAGTTGTAGAACTTGAAGTAAGGGTACAAATATATTGATAAATATTATAAGGACATGGAAATTGCTTTGATAAGGGCTAATATTGTTGAAGATAGATAATCTACCATAGCTAGGTTTCTTTATGGCTTGAGTTGAGGTATTGCTGATAGACTAGAACTTCATCCTTATATTGATATTGAGGAAATGGTAAATTTTACCATAAAAATTGAAAGATAATTTAGGCGAGATAGTAATTTTATGCAATGTAATTCTGTTGTTAAGGCTAGCTATTCTAAAGGTTCTGTACATAATTAGAGAAAACCTTCTAGCACTAACAATAAACATGTTCTTCGATTTGAGACTAGGTCCCTAGTATTGATGGACAAAGACAAAAGCACCTTCTGCCCCAATTCTAGTTTTAAGTCTAACATTAGGGACATCAAATGTTTTTAGTGTCTTGGAGTTGGTCATATTTTTGCTTAGTGTCCTAATAAGATAGCAATGATTCTTATATATACAAAGAAATTAAATTGAGGATAAGGGTAACGTTGTTGATCATGAGCCTTAACTAGATTTGGATGAGATTGAAGGTGGTATTGAGCACCCTTTAGAAGGAGAAACATTAGTTATAAGACATTATTTGAATATACATGTTGTGATTAGGGATGATACCTTACAATGTGATAATATTTTTCATACTTGATACCTTGTCTAAGATAATATTTACAATCTAATGGTTGATAATGGCAATTTTGTGAATGGAGAAAGTACTAATTTAGTCAACAAGTTAGGTCTCTATATGAAAAAACACCCACATCCCTATAGATTATAGTAGCAAAATGAAATTAGTGAGATTAATGCCCACATGTAGGTATGATTGAATATTAAAATTAGAAAAATATATGTATGAGGTGTTATGTGATGTTGCACCTATGTAATCTGGTTATATGTGGTTAGGTAAACCCTAGTAATTTGATATAAGGGTAATTCATGATCAGTTTAAGAATATTTATACTTAGAGTAAGAATAATAAAAAAATTATTTTGATGCCTTTGACTCCTAAACAAGTGAACAACGACCAAATTAAATTGCACAATGACTGTAATATTCAAATTCTACCAATCTTAGAAATAGGAAAAAAAAAGTAAAACACTAGGATTTTTTTGGCTAGAAAAGGAGATATTACTCATTTAACCCCTACTAATTTACCATTTTACATGCTTATTTTTAAGGAGTGTTATCAATTTGATATGAGCTTGCTTGATTCTTTAATTTATAATCTGAATAGTATACTTGATCAATATTCTAATTTGTCCATTAATGAAGGACATAAAAGACTACCACCCAATAGAGGTATCAAACACTAGACATATTTCATGCATGACAAACGTATTCCTAATATATTGATAGATAGGTTTGGCCCCAAAGAGGTAAAGGAGCTTAAAAAGAAAATTTCTGAATAATTGAAGAAATGGTACATTAGGGAATCAATGAGTCATTATGTTGTTCCTATATTATTGATGCCCAAAAAGGATTGTAGTTAGATAATGTGTGTTGACAGTATGGTTGTGAATTAGATTACCATCAAATATAGGTACCCTATTCCTTAAATTGATGAGATTTTGGATTAATTATATGGGTTAGTTATATTTTATAAGAAAGATCTAAAAAGTGGGTACCATCAAATTTGAATGAAACCCAAGGATGAATGGAGGACAACCTTTAAAACTAGTTTTGGGTTATATAATTGACTTATGATGCCATTTAGGCTATCTAATGCACCTAGTACTTTTATGAGGATTATGCATCATATTCTTAATACTTTTATAGGAAATTTTTTTTGTGGTTTATTTTTATGAAATTATATAATAAATAATTTAGATAAACTTGGATCAATTTAAATTTGTCCTTGAAGTTCTTAAATCAGAGCAATTTTATGAGAATTTATCTAAGTGTCAATTTTGTTTAGATAGTGCCATATATTTGGAATTTTTTTAAATTAAGGATGGATTAAGTGTTGATAGGAGAATATAATAGCAATATGATGGGATAGTACTATGTTCAATTGATAGAGAAGATATTTAGGGTTAGGGTTTTAGTTAAGGGTTTAAATTTGGGGTTGAATGTATGGATTGTTGAAGGAAAACTATGGTGGAGTTTCATAGGGTGATTAATGGATAGTTTTAGGATTAATTATGGAAGAAAAAACGTGAGTTAATAGTGCAATTAAGGTGACAAGATTCATTGGTATGGAAAAAGATTAGGGTTAGTGTTACAAGAGGGAGAAGATGAACATGTGGATTGGTTTGAGCATAGCTATGGGTGTAGATGGAATCGATTATGATGGGATATCACTATGATAAATTTAAAATAATCTAATTCTTTATAAAATACAAATAAATTTAGAAGAGAAATTAATTATGAATCACACGAAGATCATAAATAAGAAAAACTCATAGAAATATCATTTTGAATATTCAAACTTGTATTCAATTGCACTTGATGATGTTCAACATTTTTCATGACCGATTTAAATACATGATTTGCACTTCATATAATATGAATAATCTATGTAATATATTCTATATATATATAAGATAAACACACCAAAATCCATTCTCGAATTGGCACACACACAAAAAGAGGCGAAGATAGAACTAAATCCAATACGTTAAATCTTCTAACAATCTAACTAACCAAAATAATATGAAATAATCTAATATGGAAATATTTGTGAGCAAGGGATGTACACCTCTATATTCTATGCACATGTTTCATTAAAAAAAATTCTTAAAGGCCATCCAATCCATTCTTGATTTATCATTAAGCAAGTATGCACCTTATTAAGCCTAAACATGCTAGTTTGGTCCAAATCTTCCACCAATATCAAACTAATTGGCTCTAATATCTAATAAGATAACCTATTTCAAATATAATTTGTAGGAAATGCACCCGCATTAGGTCCATTCTTAACTATTTGACATACAATAAAAAAATTTATACTTTAGTACTCGCTTTGGAGACTTAACAATATTACTTGTGGTATAAGGAGTTCATTTATCACCATGATCACCAATCGCTTAGGTACCTTAAGTCCCACGGTAAATTAATTAGGATGCAAAATAAGTGTGTTAAATTTATGGATTCATTTCCACATGTGATTAAATATTAGAAAGGTCATGATAACATTGTAGTTGATACCTCGAATAGGTGTTTTACTTTAGTTTCTACATTGGATGCTAATTTTATTAGTTTCACATATATTAAGAACTTTGATGCTAATGGTGCTAACTTTTCGTCATTATTTTTTACATGCTAAACTATTGCTATTGGCAATTATTACTTACATGATGGGTTTCTATTTTATGATAATTGATTGTGTATGTCAAGTTGCTCCATATGTGAATTGTTAATCCTTGAGACCCATAATGGAGGCTTAATGGGTTACTTTTGTGTTTTTAAAACTCTTTAAATTGTTAAAGATAATTTAAAAAAACAAAATTTGAAATGATATATGCAAAAAAATTCTGAAATTTGTGTTGTGGTCAAACATGAAAAATCTACCACTAAACCCTTTGGACTTTACACAGCTTTACCTGCTATTGAGCAACCTTGGGTTGGAATTTCTATGGACTTCGTCCTTGGGCTTCCCTAAACTAGTAAAGGAAGTGATAATATAATGTTAGTCGTAGATATATTTTCTAAGATGGTGTATTTTATTGCATGTCAAAGAAATAATGTCACACTCATCACATCTCTATTCTTTTATCATATTGTAAAGTTGTATGTAATTTTTCCTACAATTGTTTCTAATTATAACATAAAATTTTTGAGCCATTTTTGACATGTTTTATGGGGTAAAATAGGTACTAGGCTTATCTTTTCCAATAATTTTTATCTCAAAAATATGGTCAAGTAAGGTATTTAATTGAACTTTAGGTGAAATGCTTAAGGTTCTCTTGGAAAATAATATTAGAAATTGGGAGATGCACTTGCCTCATGAGGAATTTGCCTATAACTGCACGATCTATACTACAACTAAAAGAACAAATTTTGAAGTAGTGTATGGATTCAATCCCTTATCCCCACTTTATTTAATTCACTTACATATAATGGAATTTGTTAACTTTGATATAGAAAACAAGGCTCAATCTATAAAAGAACTAAATAAGTTTTTTGCAAAATAGATTAATAAGTGTAATAAAAAAATGGCTATTAATGACAACAAACATCAAAAGAAGGTAATTTTTTAACTCGGTGACTTAGTTTAGGTTCATCTCCTAAGAAATCAGTTTCTAACTCAAAGGAAATCCAAACTTAGCCAATAAGGGTGATGAATATTTTACCATTCTCAAAAGGTTAATGATAATGCTTATAAATTGGACTTGGAAAATATGGCAATATAAGTGCCACATTTAATGTTTCTGACCTCTTTCCTTTTGGTGATTCGAGATTAGTTTTAGAGATGAAACCTTCTCAAGAAGGGTTTGATGAGCGCTCAATAAATGCTATTGGTTTTGCCAAACCCAACACTAAGATTAACATATTTTTTTGTTTTATTTTTATATGTTATAGTTATAGGTTTAAAATTAGTTATCTAGAATAATACTGAATGTAACATTAAAAATCAATCAAATTTTATTTCTATTTTTAGCCTAATGTTTTTTTTGTAATAAACTAACTTCATTTTCCGTTTATCCCACATAAAATACTCCCACCATTACTCTTCATATTAGCATACATAACTTCAATCTTCGTTATGTCACAGTCTCTTCAATAGGTCCCAAACACCAACCACAATTCCACTACATATTTAAATCACTTTTTGGCACAATTATGGGAAAATGTATAAGGATTTCACACTTCTTATCATACTCATTAACACCCTTATCTACCCCACACAAGAGATTTTAAGGGAATTACAGTCATCTACACATTTCTTTCCCTATTTTCTTGCTAAAGAAGACTTCATCCTTAAGTCTAGCCGGGTAACTTGTCTATTATCTTCTTCCAGATTCATTTCCCTTGGGTGTTGTGTGATTATGCTTATTTGAGAATAAGTTAGTAAACTAAGAGTTTTATTCGGTTAGCTTTATATTACCACTTTAGTTTTTTCCTATTTAAGAGCATATAATTCAATGTAAATAATTGTATATGATAGATGAAATTGAGTTATGGTTTTTTGGTAATTCCTATCTTTGATTATTTCAATTGTTGGACTCGATTTGTGTCAAAAACCCTTCTTATACCTAGTAATAGATGTAACTTGGCAACGGTATGTGGCCCATAATATCTTTATTTCTTTTTATTTTCATTTCCAATTTTTTTTTATTTTAATTAATTTTTGTTCGGGTTGAGTCCAATCCTCATTCAAGTTCTTATTACTTTCTTCCACCACATAGCATGCTAAATCTCGTTTGTCACAATGATATCATACCGTGTGTGTCTACCATGAATAACACTATTCTAGTTGAGCCAATCAATCTCTTAAGCACAAGATTACAAAGCTATAAAATTACTTTTGCAATAGGCTTATAACCAACATTGAAAATCACAATTAGGTGGAATTTTTTCATAGAGATTGGGCAACACTATCTTTGTAAGCAACTATTTTATATATTCAAATATGTAATGGTAGAGGTGACAAATAGGTCATCTTGATCGAGTTTAAGTCAATTCATTTTAGGTTGGTTTAAAATAGGATTTACTATGCAATAAAGTTTTAGGTTAAGCTAGATTGAGGCCATTTGGGGTTCAATTTAAATTTGATTTATGATTATTTAGGTTAGATTGAGTTGGGTCAATGCTTGATCTATTAGATATCTTTTGGTTGAGTTTGATTGAAATCTACAATCTTCTAGTTAGATCGAATTTGGTTCCAAATTTATTTGGGTTTATAGATTTTTTATCGAATTAGGTTTTGGCCAAATTAATTGGAGTTTATAAACTCTAAGTTGGATTATATATGAGCCTAATGAATTTGATCTGAATTCATATTAACATTGGTTATTGTTAACTTATTATAATAGATAAGTTCAGTTGTTGGTTTTATTTGTATGTGTATGCTTATTATAATAATCATTGTAACAACAAAAACAACACATTATTATCAAAACATATGTACAAAAAGAAAATTATTATTATTATTATTATATTTAGTATTATAAATATAGTAATGATAACAACAATGATATCAATTACTATGATCTAATTCAATCTAATATGCTTGACACTAATATGATATGAAACCAAAGTGAATGGAATAAAATGTTACTATTTTGGTTTTATTTGTTGTCATATGGTGTGTGTATAATGTTATTTTACACAAAATTTTATCAATAATATAGTTTACTAATATTTATATAGAGATTTATATGAAGTATAATGTTGCTTTTGTGGATCAAGTTTGACTTTAGTTTGAGACAAATTAGAGTTTATGTCCATGTATGAGTTTAGTTTTCAAATCAGATTATTTTAGGTTGAGTTAGTTCAGATGTAGGTAATTATTAGATTTATACCTAGGTATGGCTAGATTTGGATGGGGTTTTATTTGGGTTGGGTCATTCTAAGTGCTAGTTATTATTGAGTTAGCTAATTTTGGTTTAGTTATTATTCAATTTGTGTTGCTTTGGATTTTAGGTTGATACAAGGTTGTTATTTTGAGTTGATCAGGTTGTTTCAATCACAATGAGACTCCATATAAAGGAAACATACGACTAATTATATTCCATATATATGCGTGTGTATATATATATATGCTTAATAAAGATATATAAAGAATGAAGACTGTAGATGATAATGAAGGAAACAAAAAAATAATAGATAGTATTTTTTTTAATCATGTAAGAGGATAAAAGCCAAAAAAGGTTTTATATTAACTTTCTAAATTTAAACGATTCAAGATAAACATAAAAAAGAAATCTAGGTTATATGTACACACATTAAGAGCTTGTTTAGATCTACTTACCAAAAATAATTAATTATGTATGATAATAATTAATTTAAAAAAAAATTAGGCTAAAAAGTTTTTAAAATAAGTAATTATCTTATATATTTAATTTTGATAATTAGTTTTAAACAAGGGGTAAATTGGTATATGAACCATACACACACTATAAACTTAAAGGATATTGCAAAAAATATCCCTGTATTTGAATGAAATACCCATACTCTAATTTACACCATACCAAATTTCCCTTCATTTTAATTTTCATGTACATCGTATCCTTCTATTACATTTTTTTTTATATTTTTTGTAATGTGGTAGATAGATTTGTAAAGTGTAAATATCCCTATTTATATAAATTTCTATTAATATTCTTCAACATTTAGTAATCTCACTCATATTAAACTCAATTCATCTTTTCACACATTTACAATTTCAATTTATAAAATCACCCACTCTACTAAATGAAGAAAAATATTATTCTAACCCTAGGAATTAATTCCACATGACCACTATTTAAACCCAAAATTTGTATTAACATCATATATCTACATCATTTTTATCTACCATCCTTCCTTTTCATAGTAAAAAGTATATTGAAGCTGTAATCATTCTTGCTTATTGAGAAAATATTCATTCCCTTCATTCTCTATTTGACTTATTATTGCTTTCCTACTAGCCCATTGCTAATACTTCTTCCAATCTACTAACTCTCTTACCTCATTTGTGTCTCATGTCACTTGAGTATGCCTTAACGTAAGAGGGTTTTTCTCTCCAACTTGCTAGAAAGTAAAGCCTACATTCATGAACCTAGGTAGAGTAGAAAAGTTTCAAGGTTTTTGTGTTCAATCTTCCACATATGTGAATACTAAAGGCTCCAATAGCTCAATTTGTTTAGTACCACTTTAGATATCAGCTTTGTGGTGTGATTTATATTCAATTTCTCTATTTTATATTTCCTCAATAAATTTTTTAAACCGTATTCGTGTGATAATATGTTAATTGTGTTGAGTTTTCAATACAGTTTCATGCTACATATCTTGTCTTGCTAGCGTGGAAGCTGGATCTAGTGCTCACTCAAGGTTCCTCTGCCTGTTCCAATACCACTTAGATATGAGCTCTAAGGAGCTGATTTGGGTGTTCGCAACACATGTTCAATCAATTTGGGTGTTGGGTTTTTTATGGGAAGAATTGGGGATTGTAATCCCATATTATCCAAAAATAACATAGAGAGATAGAGGGTGGAGAGAGAAGAGAGGAGGGTGGAAAATTTAAAATTTAGGTGTGAGTTGTCTATTGGTAACTGTGATCAAAGTGGACTTGACTTCAGAACCTTATTGTACTTAATAAATTACTATAAAATAATCTCATATAAAATAATCATATTGTGTTAATATTAAAAGAACACTATGATTATAAACTCCCCTTAAATCTGAACATCATTAATAAACAAAACACTCGTAACAACAATATGACCATGAAACTACATAGGTGTTACTTTCTTAGTAAGTGAGTCCACAATAATGGAGTTTACACCAATGTGTTTAATAGATTCCTATACACTCTAACCTCTTTATTTAACAACTAAGAACATTTTATCAATGTACCATGACTTACTTGAGTTCCCATTGTTGTTGAAATATTTTACTAATAACTCATTGTCACATAGTTATCGGGGTAGTGTTTCAATATCATCCATTACGTGTAGACCTTTGAAAAAAGTTTGTAATTATATTCTATGACTAGATGTTAACATGCTACAAATTATATTGTTGTAATGTTAATAGATAAATGTAGCCAAGAGTGGATCTACAATTGTAATACCATCCAAATAGATCAAACTAGAAAATTATATGACCTCCAATTGATCTGATTTCCTATGTGTAGCATTCAATCTTATGTTTTATGTAAATATCTAATAACCCCTTTGGCTACACCCTAATGATCCATATCAAGGTTTCTTAAATATATTACTTTAACAATGAATGTTGCATACAGATGTGTATAATCTTATATGCAAGTAAGACTTCCTATAGCCATTGGGTATGAAGTCTTTTACATTACTTTAACTTCAAGGTTATATTTTTGGGCACTAATTAAGATTGAATTTATCTCCCTTAGCGATAGAGGCATCAATTAGTTTACAATTCAACACACCAAACCTTTAATAGCCTTACCAATATAGCTTGTTTGTGGCAATCCATTAATGATCCAAGATCAGTCTCATTGCATTTGAATTCCTAATACAAAGGGGTTTTTGCCAAGATATTTCCATTTCAAATTGTTTTTATAGAAAAATATTGGGTTTATGCAAAATGAATACATTATTAGTGGCATATGGCACACAAGCAACATACATTACCAGAATAATACACTTACTCCCAAAAAATTTGTGATACACAAAATCACTAGTATTATTTACCTCAAAAACAAATAAGATAATTAGTTGATGAATTTTATGAAACCAGTGATAAAAATCTTGCTTAATTTCATAGTTGGATTCCTTTATTTTAGAAACCATATCATTTGGGTCTTCTAACACAAAGTTGTAGTTACATAATATAAATAGTTTCATTATTGTCACTACTAAGAAACACTGTATGTACATCCATCTCATGTAAATCAAGGTCAAAATGTGCAACAAAAGTCATGATTATCCTATAAGCTCTTTGAAAGAAATAGAGGTCTCTTGAATACAATGACATCCTTTTGATTAAAGTATTATGCTACCTAACAATCCTTATATTTTTCACATTACCCTTTGAGTCCCATATGTTATTAACTAGGGGGATCACCTTCAAGTAATGAGATAAGATATCATATTTTAGTATCTCGCATTAATTTGTGTTCTTTATTCATGACATCAATCCAAAATTAAAATACTATATGGCTTGATAGAAGCTTATTGGATCATCTTCCCAGTATCCATTAATTCCTTAAGTTCTTAGAGAAATATTATAGTAGTATGAAGTAACACTTCTCATTCTTGTAGTGGGTCTCTTTAATTCTTGAGTTTTCTTTAGGTTTTTTCTTTTGAAAAAGGGTTTATTCAACTTTGTCATGTCATATGCTTCTTGATTGGTGACATGTGTAAAAAAATGTACATTATCATAGGCTATAATGGAAATTAAAACTGATTCTTCCTTAAATATAATATATCTAACCTTATATATCCCCAAATCTCAACATCCTTAAGATATGTTGTATTTTCCATCATGAATTTAACTAAGTGTGGGATTATTAAACTGCATAACCCTTAAATCACTCTAAATAACTAATAATGTATTTACTCACACCTTTAGAGCATAATTTTCTTTCATATAGCATGTAAGGCCTTAACCTATTAGGATATCCTCAAATCTAAAAGCCTATTTATAGCTAATAAAGTATCATGGTACATGTTTTAGTTGGTACTTTATTAAGAATATACACTACTAGATTTCCGGTAATGTATAAAGATTAAGAATATTTCTTTCCTTATCCATATATGTTACATTTTGTCTCTTAACTACAACATCTATGTTAGGATCTTGACATGGTGTACTATAAGAATATTCTAATTCCACATGCAAGGTTTTTTTTAAATAAAAAAATCAAGCAAGTATAGGTTATTAAAAAACTTAACGAATCATCATTGATAATTTGTGAATTCAATGAATTACAATGTTAATTATTTTCATATGAACAATAATATACAAATATGTCATATATGAAAATAGGAACCAAATTCTATCTAAAAGATGGCATAACCGAAGTGTCTTTTCAATACAAATCATATATGATTTCTAAAATGACAAAATAAATCTATTACTTCAACTCCTGCCAAATTTACACTACACATATTAATGTATGTATCACTATCATTTTGCTTAAACAATCTTACATAGAAACACTTAAGTGAGTAGAGGTACCATAGTCTAAACACCAAGTAATTCTAGGTAATGAAGTGGAATTTTCCTCAAGACAAACCAAAGTTAGAATTATATGTTCCTTTACATATCCAATGTATTATTTTGTATAATTTTATATGTATATGTTCGAACTATTTATAAAATAAAAATTTATCCTTTCCTTATGATGATTTACTTTCCCTAGACCATAAGATAAACTTTATATTCTTACTTTATTTTCTTTCCCTTAACCATAAGAGTGATAGCTAAATGGGAAATAAAATGATGGTAACCTAATAAAGATCGCATATTTGCATATAAAATTATGTAAAATATTTTCTTCCTTCAGACTGGATAAAAAACCCACACTTATAGATACACTCACATGCATCTAATATTTTTCAATAAACTAGTATGCACAAGATAGATCACTTTGGTTATATGTTATGTTAACTAATTTATCTATAAATATTAGGCAACCATTTATTTAAATAAAATGATTCCTTAATTTGGTAATCTTGAATTCATAGAAAAGTATTATTTGTTATAGTGTATTAGTATCTATTTTTTTACGAGAAGATATTGACATGAATTATCATTTTCCAGTAGGCAACTTACCAGTATGGTATCTTAGCATCCCATTGTCCCATAAATGACACAGTGGTAATGATTACCCACCTCTTATAGATAATGTTATAGCAAAGATAAGGGGATGGAACACACAACTCTTAAGCTAGGAAAGATAGCTACAACTTATTAGATTAGTCATTTATGGGATCTAGGCTTACTATAGCTTGATGATTGTGTTACCTAAAGGAATTATTCATGATACAGTATCTCTTTTCAAGTCATTTTTATGGACGAGCATTAATAAATATAGAAAGGCCCTTATGGCATGGGATACATTCTTCTTACCTAAAGAGGAAGGTGGATTAGGCTTGATCCAAATTCATCCATGGAATGTTGAGGTGTAAGGTTAGCTACTTTGGTGGATAGCTACTAAGAAGGATTTGATTTAGGTTTGTTGGGTGCATGCCTATTATTTGAAAAGGATAAATATATGGGAAGTAAAAATTTCATCCTTGGATTCTTAGTTGATGAGAAGGTTGTTACATATTTTTATTTCTCTCCATGATTCCTTTACATACTTGCAAGTATAATCCAGATTTGTGAAGAGAGGAAGATATCAAATTGCTTGAGTCTATGATTTTTTACATCACAAAGGCTCAAGAGTATAATAGTATAATGTTATGTACAATAAAATATCGCCTCCTTGACACCAATTGACATTATGGCTCATAATGCATGAAATATTGGAAACTAAAGATAGATTGCAACATTTTGGTTATGACCATAGTCCACATTATGTTCTCTGCAACTAAGAAGATGAACATCATCATCCCTTCTTCCTTTCTTGCACATTTTTTATATGTATTTGGATGTCAATGATAAAATTATTTGAAGTCCAAAAAGTGTCCTCAACATGCCAATGGCATGTGCATTGGTTACGCAAGGGGGTAAGGCCCAATGCTACGTAAATATGTCTTAATACCTTATTATTTCACATATATGTATTGTGTTTAACATGAGAGAAATTCAAGGATTTTTCAATACACAAAGTGTGTAGAAAGGATAATTATCAAGGACACTTTGAGGGATGTTGATGTGTTGTGGTATGCACAAGATATTTAATAAATAAATCCTAATTCCAAATACGTAGTAGATGGTAAGAAGGAGTCGAACCCACAAGGAATGACATATAATCAATAATTATGTAATCAATGTTAAAACCCCGGTTATTCAAATACATTAATTTCTATCACTAATTTCTATACTATGGATAAATAATAATAAAAACGTTACTCACTAATTAATGAATAAGGATAGGAAGATATTGATTATGGTACTAGGATATCAAATAATCATGGAGAAAAGAACGATTCTAAATGATCTAATGTTAACCTATAGAAAATTATGATAATTCATCTCTTTTCTTTCTCTTAATTCTAATAAATTAAATAATCTCTCAATTTATCACCTAGCCAGTTAATAACCTAGGTTAAGAATGCTAGATTCAATTAATGGCAGCATTACGAATGGAAAGCAATCAACTACGACCATAATCACATAAGCTTGGATCATGCAATCATAAAAATTAATAGACAAAATTAATAATTAACCTTTTGCTACTTTGGAAACGTTAATTAACAATTACATGTTGATTCCATTATCCTAGCTTTGATTAAGATCTAAACTACATAGGTGATCAATCTAATTAGCTTAAATTCTTAACCTATGATGCGAGATCATTCGATTCCATCTATTAATTTAGTTAAATTCTGTTTAGAATCATAAATTCAAATTACATTGTCATATCCTAAATCCTAATTCCATCATCAAATCCCCCTACCATATACTATCTACGCTATTATCTTCAAAATTGCACTAACACACTATTAAATGTAGTAATATATAATTAACATCAATGATTAATAATAAATTAAAAATGAAACCATAAAAGTAAGAGAATTAATAATACAATAAAGATAATTTACTTTCATTCAATAAAAAATCAGAACTTGCAATTAAAAATGGAATGGAGAAGAACTTATTAACTTGAATTGTAGAGTGTTAATTGTTCAATTGAATACAATGGAGAGAAAGAAGATTGGAATTGTGAAGTACATATGTTTTCTAAATAATATAAAGAAAAAGAGAGAATTTAACTCTCGAACTGGCAAAAACCGAATTTCGAATGTTCAGAAACGTCATAAATATATCAGGGAAAAGTTCACGTGAGCGGTTACAGAATATAAGAAAAAAAAAGTTCCGTATTTTGGGAAACATGGGGCCTTCGTGTTTTTTACCGAATTCTCTTCCAACTGCTAAATTTGATAACTGAAATTTTGTGTTCAGACGGAAAAACACAGCCTTTGTTTAGGAAACACAGGGTGTACTATGTTTCTTGTTCTTTTGTTATTTCTATATGAAATTTCAACACAAGCTTCCATTTGATGTATATTCTTCATTTCTGGTATTTTATTCCTTTGATTCAATATATCTTAATGTATTCTTTGCTTCATTTCCTCTTTCCTTCGATTTCTCCTTTAAATTTCTTCATTTTTAGCTTTACCTGCAAAATCTATCCAAAAGAGAAAAACTTGAGAAACGATTAAATATTATAAAAATAATGAAAAATAAATGATATTTTTAATTAGGATAATAAAATATAAATTCCATATATCAGATGTACCATTAAAAGTTGAGACTTTATCAACCTGCAAGTCCTACTCTAAATTGGTTTCTTATGTCAATTTGTTAGCTTAGTTTATTTTGTATATGTAAACTATGAGGTTGTATTTTTTCTTACCTATTTGGTAGTAATAAAATAAGCATTGCATTACCTAATAAAAATATAAGAGACAATTAATTTTTGATAAAAAAAAAATTGATTTCAACCCTTGAGATTGGCCTTATTTAGATTTCATATCCATAATAATAATAATAACATTATATCTAACTTAATATGATAAAAAATAACTAACACCCCCATAATAATTAACCTAAAATACATCCATCAATCAATCTATGAAATGCTTACCACCATGATCATAAATATTAAACACAAGTACATTATAATATTTAATGGTACCTTAATTCAATTATTGTATTTTAATGATTTAATGGTATCCTTATACCAACCGTTACATTTTAATAGTTTAATCACCAAGTTTAATTTATAATTAAGCTTCCATGAATTACCAACTATTACAAGTGAATTGATTTTTTGATCCACTCTCTTTTCCTTATTTTCTTTATTAAAAAACTAAAGTAAAAGAAGACCTGTAACTATCAACTGTTGGTCACACCTTTAATTTGATATCATTTTTTACTAATGAATTAATTAACCATTTATTAATTAAAAAAATTAATCCTAATGACCTTCTCTCTACTCAGAGAGAACCAACAATTGTCTAAACCAGTTGGCTACCAAATAAGGCAAACCTAGTCCAGAGACAACCTCAAAGAGAAGAGATATATGAATGAAAACAAATAGTAGTAGGGTTCGAATGACGATAATATATGATGAAATAAAAAATAAAATCCATATATAAAAATTGAATATATAAATCACGAGAGCACTCAATCTAAATCCAAATACAAAAATAAAATAGATTCATTAACAATTGATTTCAAACATAAATCAGATTCAGTTAATACCTAATATGTAATTGATAAACTAAAATCTTACTAAATAAACCATGTAGTCTGTGATGCCAATCGTTGGAATTCATCTTACATGATCACATTTTAACTCATCAATAATAATAATAGTTAAAGTATATATATATGGAAGTGTACCTGAATTTATATGAAGCGCAACAATTAAATACCATTAAATCTAAAAGATAATGTATAAAATACCCCCATTTTTCAAAAAGGCTGGCTTGTTTATGATCTTTAATATTTAAAAATAAAATTTATCTTATTTTGAACATTTTACTACACTATTTATGAAATTAAAAATATGTGTTTCATTTTTGAAACATTTCATTTATGTTTCATAATCCTTTCTCGCAAGTTCATTTCCATGAATTTTTGAGCCACTTTAGGCTATCATACTCCATCCAAATAATTCTAATTCTTTAATTTTTGGAATCCTTTCCTTTTTTTGTCTCCTAGGTTGTACTAAAATTTTAATAAGAGATCTTTATGAAAAATAATATGCATGTCTAAGTTAACCCTATTTAAGCGTTTTAAGCTCTAAAACAATCATTTTATCCATCCAAAATTTTAAAAACTTTGAGAATCACATATTTTGGTGTTATTAATCTCAAAATAATTTAAAAATTCTTTTTATTTATTTTTATAATTTTTGAATTTTGTTAAATATTATTAGGCGTGTATACGTCATTAAACTCAGCTTTAATTCTTCAACCTTCTTTTAATATATAATTATGAAACTTCATCCTAGACTTACACATATCAAAATCAATCCTAATTAAGGATCATGATCAAACCCATTGTTGTTGGCACCATCTCCACCACCCAATAAATATCCTACCTTGTATTTTTACCTAAATACCTTTTATACACCATATTAAGCAACCTAAATATCAAAATTATCCCCCCCTTTGATCTAATCATGTTATAAATTCATATCCTAGATTGAGAGATATCCATTTGGTTTCCAGTGCATGCCAGCTACCACTATGGCCACCATTTGCACCATCTTATGCCACCACCAAACCGCCATTTTCTTCCATTTCTTTCCTTCATCTTCCCTTTGGTTCACCAGCTTCTCCCTCACTTTTATTCTCTATTTTTGTGGGATTCCTTATCCATTTACACCATGTTTAAAACTTAGTTTTCTTCCAAATTAAGGATAAGAGTTCTTTCTCCTTTTCTCTTTGATCCTACCCCTTTTTATTTAGGTTTTATGCGATGGTTTTACTAATACTTTCTTTTTTTTCCTAGGTTCATGGAAGATCTTGGAAGGATTTTCTTTGATCTTTAATACTTATTTTATTTTACTAATTTGGAGCTTAGATTTAGGGTAAGATATTTTTACTACATCTAAGCGTGTTTGTTGTTGTTTTTAAATGATTATAAAGTGTTGATGGTGATGTTTGTTTTGATAAGGGTTTTTTTTACCATTATGCTTTGGATACTTAATATAAATTCTTTAATTGAAAATAATTATACCATGATAGCCTTTTCATGTTTAGGTATACTTTGATACTTAACTTGCTATGTTTTGATGTTAATCATATGTTATTTTCATTTGAAAATCATGATGTTTTAGGAATTCTTGGCATTCTTGAGTATGATGATCTTGAGAGTTTGGCTTAATTTAGTGATACTATAATAATTTTTATAATTAGTAAACAAGCTTTGATGTATAACATGCTAGTTGAAAACTATGATTAAAGGTTGTTAATGTTGGTTACAAGTTAGAATGTTTTAGGTGTATTTCATCAAAATATTGGTGTTCTTGATTTTATGCAAAGTATTTTTGGCTAATGATACTCTAATTAACCTAATTAGGATTTAATATATTGATTAATCATCCTTTGGAATAATTAATTACAAAAGAACTCAAATACCCCTAGAAAATCTATTAGTATGATTTATGGTCAAAGGTTGATCATGAACTTTAGCTATTCACCCTTGACCCTTGTGAATAGTAACTAAACTTGAATAATAAATATTGGTGAATAGTCATTTTAGATAATAAAAATATTTGTTTAGGTTTTATTTTTGAGTTTATTTGTATAAAATAACATTTTTAATAGATTGATGAATAGTATTTTTTCTAATTTGGTATGCAACCTTTTTTTTAACTTGATTAGGCTTTTTTTTTGCATTTTTTTTATTTTGGTCCCAACAATAAAAATTGATTTTTGGTGTTTTTGCACTAGTTTTGTGGTATCTGAATACGTGGAACAATTTTCAAGTCCTTAAAGTGTGTTTTGGTGATTAATTCACTAAATAGATGAATAACAAGTTAGGTTGGACTTTATAGTATTATTGACTTAAGTATGACTTTCAATCGATTTCCTAAAACTCTTATTCGACAAGAGGTGTACATCTTTTATTTGCTGAAATGTTTTCTCAAGGTCTCCAGCCTTTGATTTTAGATTTTGTCTTCTGACTTCTAGAATTTGATTTTGGGGTTTTTCTTTTGTAAATTTATTTAGGGATCTTCAGATATGTGGTGATCTTCTAGATGATTAGTTTTTATTATTTGAATGATCTCTAATTATCTCTAGGGTTTGGTGTTAACTTTAAATACTTATGTCTTATATGATATGCGTGGTCTTTGATTTTACTTTGTGGAATACACTTTTTTTTTAATCATAAAACATGGTTCTCTAGACCCTCGATTCACATTTTTGTGAAATTTGACAAGTTGCTAGTCATACAGTAGCTTGATGCCTTTTCTACTCCATATGATCCTTCAAACTCTATAATAATAATTCATGTTTAAGGATTATGATATCTTTGATGATAATTATTTGGCCGGAGTCCATTGGTAGCGGGCTGGATGTCTGACCTAAGGTAGAATTTATGGATTCAAGATAGGAAAATGTGGGATTCGTCATACAACCCCCTCGATGTTAGTATGCTCTTTTGTAATGGAGTGAGTCACTCAAATAATTATTATTTATACCATTGACTTTGTTCATACTGGTAAAATATTTTTCCTTGTATGTTTGGCATTTATACCTTAATTCTTTCCCATGAGTTATGTTCCTTGATGGTAGAACTAAATATCCAGGTATATTCCTGAAAGTTTGAATGCATGTGGCTATGGTATGTGATTTTTCTTATTTGTGTCTTCTATCCTATATGTATTTATGTGAACTTGTTGAAATGTATGCTAGAGATTCTATAGGATTTTCCTAATTCCTCTATGCTTGTTGAATATTCTATGCTTCCTTTTTCTTACATGGTATACCCTCATGGTATTACATATTGTATATTATTTTCTACCCTAGGTTGATAGCTTGAAGTTTCCATGTGTGGTTAATTTTCAATATGTATCATATATAATTCCTTGTTAGCATTCCATAAAATAAATGGGAATTGAATTCCTGGTGAAATTGATTCCCTAGAATTACATTAGGGTTTTCTTCTCTTTGCTTATGCATGATCAAATAAAAATTTCTACATGGCGTATTATAATGTGAAAACATGTTTTGTGTGAAACATGTATGATAATTAGGTATCACTCAGTACACTTGTTGTACTAATACTACAATATTTCAATCTTATGCAAGTTTCTTGTGCTTAGCTTATATGGGGTTGAGAGTGTTGAGTCACTAATTGAATTGTTAATCTTTCTAGTTTGGATCCTTGTGATCATGTATTTTATTTCATTTTGCTCTTGTAGAGATCTGTTAAGTCTTATTAATCTTGTATTTATTTTCAATATAAGCTTTGTCATACCTGACTCTTGGGATATGAGTTTTTTTTAGTCTTGCACCCAACATAGGTTAGGTATTGATCGTACATCTCCTTTGTTGGATGATATGGTAGCACCTTGCACTTCTTATTTAGCTTCCACAATATAAAAATCAGGTGTTACACAATATAAACGGATGGTATTGTAGTTTTTCAGATCTAGCATGTACTTGTCTAGTCTCTAATGGCTGATGGGAACCGGCTAGAACAAAATACCCATGATTTGGGGACCATAATATATATATATATATATATATATATATATATATATAATTGATATGTCATCTACCAGATTATTATAGTTCGGTCCATCATTAACCTAAGATTCCTAATGTTTATACGCATATTGTTTCACATCTAATTAGTCATATTAATTCAAAATATTTTAGATTTAAGCTGATCACTTTTATTTGGATTTAACTCATATGACAACCAACAATTACTATGGTTCACATATGAGCATTGGATAATAATCCAACACACTTTACTATTTAGATGAAGATTGCACTCTCTCATTAATATCTTATTTTAATATTTGACTTCATTGTCTTAATGGCATCTCATTTATACTTTCTTTGTATCGACCCATCTTTAAGATATATTAAAAAATAATATAGGGTTGGAAATTAGAGAACTATAGAAGAAATATAGTGGAAATAAAAATATAAATAGATTTAGCGATTTAAAAAAATTATAGTTATTATGTAGAATCGTATGATTCTACATAATATTGTAAGATTCTATTAATCCAAGAAGTGTAAGATTCTAGAATAATTTTACTATTTTAAGACTTTATTTATGATTGTAGATTATTTTATAATTTTTGGATTGTATAATTGTTATATCGAAATGGAATTTTAACAACTACTCAAATTTTAGTTTTTTGAGTTAAATTTAACTTAGTTTATTCGAATTGGATAAGTTTTACTAAGTCTATTTAGCATTTGATTATCAGCTGATTTTATCAAATATGTATAGACAAACTGTTAATGCTGTCAACTAACAAATTAGTTAATATGGCACTAACCACTAATACAAAGATTATGGGTCATCTACTAATTATCAAACAACTAAATTTTAGTACCTAACTGAAAGTGAAAAGACGAAAGCGACATATACAGGTATTGTGAAAATTCGACTACGACAATTGACCAAATGATATATATATATATATATATATATATATATATATATATATATAAGGAAAGAACTAAGCAACATCCCTTTGCTTTTTAAATGGATAGTGTCTGCCTTTCTTTATATTTGTCGCCGGAGTTATGTGTCCCTGTGATCTTCTCCCTCTTGGCCAAAGTCCATGCGTGGTTTCTTGTTTTCAGTGGGATGTTGAGACTTCACGTTAAACAGCCGGCTTTTCTGGGTGAGAATTTATTGAGGTAGATAGAGATAAGGGTTGAGGCCAATCGTATAATGCCAGTACAACTTTTGATGAATCCGGGTGTCTAAGTAAGTTGAAAAGAGCTAGACAAACTAACAATGCTTTTAAAAGTCAAATAGATTATTAAATCATTATTATAATTAGTTTAATAATTTCTTGGTTGAAACATTAGCTTATAGTAAACAAAAAATATAAAAATATATAAAAAAATTAAATTATATATAAATTTAGTTGGCTTTCAATCAATTTTCTAATTGATTTAACTGATTGAATTTTTAACCGAAACGCCTATTTTTACCAATTTTAATTCATGAGAATCGATTTATAAAATTTAGACTATAACTTAATTGGTTTATCAGTAAAACTAATCGATCTATTTCAGATTTTAAAACTTTAAAAATATCTTGTTAAACTATCTAACATAAAGTTTTATTGAGTTATAGTTATACTAATAAGATTTGGTTTAGTGATCAAATGTCAAATTCTATGTATTAGATGTTTCAAAATTAAATCATTACCCATCTTCTTCGGATATTATAATATTTTTATGGTAATCGAAACAAACTATAAACCCTTAGTAATCAATAAGATATGTGAATACTTGAGCTCTTTTTGATAATTAATTTGTGAGCCGATATACTGATAAATAGTGGCATTTTAAAACATGTATTTAAATCATTTTAAAGTTATATAAGTCATATTTTTACTCTCATTTTCATGAAGAATGATACCAAAACTGGGGCGATGATCTGAGAGATGTAACGAATGAAATATTACAGCTCGAATGATGCATTTGTAAAGTGACAACTAGGATGACAAAAGAAAAAGCCGTCTGTTCTTATCAAAAAAGGAAAATACCGTGTTAATTGGAGTAGTTTGTTTGTGTATTATTAACACACCGCCGTGTGAAGAAAGGCCAAGAGGGTAGCTCGGTAGCTATGCCGGTATGGCAGTGGGATTCTCGTTTGAATGTCTTAGTAGCCACGTTATTTTGGCTCATTATATTCACATCAACTACAGAGCTATATACACAATGCTTTTTTTTTTTGGTTTGATGGAAAATAATAAGAGTATACTAGGAATTTAGAACAAATTAAAACTAACCTAACATTTAAAGAACTTGTCAAAATCTTCAATTATGTTATGAAAGACCTCCATCATTCAATCTCTATCTTTTACGCTCAAGATTGAAGATAAAAAAAAAATGTATAACTTTGGCCTACAGTTTTTTTTAAAGGAAAAGTGTAAGAGAAGAAAAGAAAACTGTATGTGTTTTAAAAATTAAAGTCATGTGTCTGATTTATATAAATTTAACTAAAGCCAAAAAAATTGAAATAAATCTCAGTATCATCCCTTAAGGCTAGCTCCATGACTAGTCAAAGAAATGTTTGTTGGTTAGTGAAAAATTAGCAACAAAAGAAGACTAATCGATGGATTTGGAATCCGTTCAAAGTTTTCACAAAAGAAATAGTCAAATCTGGAAGGATAACCTATAATACCTCCTACTTTTATAACAATTTTTTTTATAAGATATTTTACAGAAGCTAAATAAAAAAATGCAATGTACAACCAATACCTAACATAAGTTTGATGTAAGTTTAAAAAGAAAACTCATATTTCAAGAGCCAGGTATGGTTGTCAACTAACCCGAGTCTCATGCATGACTTACATAACTTAGACGAAAAATAAATACAAGATCACTAAGATCTAACATAGTTCAACAAGAGGAAAAAGAAATAGAATACTTGATCACGAGGATCCAAACCAAAATACCTACCAATCTGAACCAATTACTCGACACTCTTAACCTTATATAAGCCAATCACAAGAAACCTGCATAAGACTGAAATAGTATGGTATCAGTACGATGAGCGTATTGAGTACCTAATTATCACACATTATCATGATTTACACCAAACATGTTCTCACATCATAATAATATCACAACTTTCCAATGTCATGATATAATAACATAGGCTTGTATGCTAACATCCAGGTATATAATACATGTAAACAAGGAAAGTAGAGCCCTAAGGCATCTCTAGGAATTCAATTGTGATTATTACCCTTTCAAATATCATGATCATCTAAGTTTGATTTCTTATCTTTCAACCCATGGTTGCTCAAGTGTATCCAAGTGTTTACAGGAAAGACATAACAATGTTCATATATGGACATTATGTCTCATCACAACTAGACACATAAGTCAGAATCATAATCATAGCCATCATGTTAAGGAGATCATTACACATAGCCATCTCAATAAGGAATCTCAACCTATAGCCATCATAACTATGAATCAATAATTAGGAGATTAACTCCATTGCACATGAATATCTGTGCTAAGGGGATGATATAAGAATGATCTATCTACCTATCATTGGTCATCAAATGCTATGGGAGCTTGAACATCCAATACCCAACACCAGTGGTCTCCTACCACCATGGTCTCACCAAAGATATTATAATCCTTATATGAGCACACCCCTTATAGGGTTTAGAGGGACCTATAGAGTAGAAAATACACTAACCTACAATTTGACTAGTAGCCTTTACTATTTGACTAAAGTAGGAAATGAAAGTCCAAATGACCTTTGCCAGTTTTAAATGATAACTTGTAACCTCTACCAATTTTAAAATATTACCATAACACCTCTACAGAATTTTTAAGGAATACGATAACCTCTCACATGGAATAGATAGTAATAAATACATATAAGTATTTATGGCTACACGAAACCTCAAAGAACATTCACAGATCATTTAACCATGAAAAACCACTTTTCTAAAGAATCACAACAAATCTTTGGATCGCTAAAACATCTTTAGGGAAAATCCAAAATTAGAGACCACAAGAAAAAAATTGAAACTAGAGACTAGATGCCATGAGAAAACATTTCATCAATAAAAAGTGGTTCACCTCTTACGAAGTAAGACTTATCGAAACCAATAAAAAGTCAAACTTATGTTAACAAGGTCATAAGGTCCAACCAACTCATTATTTATCTACTTATTTAATCAATGACCAAAGTATACTTTAAAGACCTAAAAACCAATCCAAATTTTAAAATACCTAAAAATAAGTATAAAAAAATCAAAAACCACCTTTTTACCATTATGATCAAAATTAGTGAAAAGAAAGATATAAAATAGCTTAATGAAGTCAAAAGAAGGTCCTATGCTAACTTTAGAAAATTTACTATTCGTAAAAAATCACTATTTATTAGTTGACAAAAAATGTAGGTTTATACCATAAAGCTAAAAAAACTATAAAAAAATAGTTTATTACTAGAAATTGCTATTCAAAAGATTAAATATTCATTTTTATTTCTTATTTGTAAGGACCAAGGGTGAATATGCAAAGATCATGGTAAACCTTTAACCTTAAATCATGCTAAAGTCTTTAAGGGGTAAATATGTTATTTTATGATTAATTATTCCAGAAAATGATTATTCATCAATGAAACCCTACTTAGTGTAATTAGAGTGTCATTATCTAATAACACTTTTCTTATTATCAAGAACATAAAAAACTTATCTAGAACATTCAAACCTTTAATCAAAATTAAAGACCATTAATCACACTTTTTTAGCTAACATATTATACACAAAACCTTATCTATTAACTATAAGGATTAATATGGTATCATTTACTTAATAAAAATCCCTAAAGAACTTTAAGATCACTCAAGAACATTCAAACTCACTTAAACTTGTAAATATTTCAATAATCAATTAAGTTATGAGAACATGCTTGAATCAAGATACGTTAAACAACAAAGTTCATCTAAAATTCAAGATCAACAACATAGTATCATTGATTTCATAAATAAATAAATAAATGCATAAATAAGATCCTCAAAATCCCCACATGACTAAAAATCACCATCAACCAAACCTTATACAAATCCATAAATAAACATACTTAATCATGCTTATATATAGTAAAAATATCTTAACTAAAATTCTAAGATCTTAATTAGGAAGAAAATATTTAATGAAATCTAAAAACAATTTCTCCAAAAAGCTTCCATAAACCCTAAAAAGCAAGCAAAAGAATAGATAAATTCAACACATAAAAGTTAAATCAAAGTAAATAGAATTAAAGATGAAAGTAATGATTTCTCATCCTGAATTTGGAAGAAAACTAAGCTTTTATCATGGAGAAAAAAGGAACTTGAGCTTCAAAAGTGGAGGATAAAAAGGATGAAGAAGATGGAGCAAAAAGAGAAGATAAGAAGAGAAGAAAATGAATAAGGTTAGATTGGTAAAGTCTTATCTTGATGTGGGAAGAAAACCAAGCTCCTACTATAGTGGAAATGGAGGAGGATGGTTCAAAAATGGAGGTAGGAGGAGAATTTTGAAGAGGGGACAAGAATAAAGAAGATATAAAGAAAATATGCTAAGTTAGAAATGGTAGAAGGGTAGGTTAGTAATTTAGGGTAAAGTATTAATCATTAAGTCTTTAGAAAGATATTTTGTGTAAAATATATAAGGAAGGAAAGGTGGTGGTGGTTTCAAATGGTGGATAAAAAGTTTATCTAATCTTGATTCACAACACTCAAAATAAAAGATGGAGAAATAAAGAAAATGAGTGGATAACATTAAAAGGGTAAAATGGTAACTTTCCTAAGGAAAACAAACTCATTTTGGTTACTTCATGTAGGGGAATACAAGAAATTTTAGGGAAAATAAAGAGTGGTTCTCATAAATATTAAAAAATAATGAAAGTTTTGTATTGATCATCACAAGATTGGATAAAGATTAGAGGAAGAAAAGTCGTATTTGATAACTTAGTATGTCCAAAAATATTTGAATAAAGCCAAAAATTATAAAAATAATTATAATTTTTTCAAAAATATTTAAATCTTAATTAAACTAAAATATATTCATTTCTAAGGTTTTGTAAATTTTAGATAACTAAAAGGATCGTTTTGGGGCTTAAAATGCTAAAACAAAGCTAATTGGAGCATGAATAATATTTTTAAGATCCCTAATTAGAATGTTGAAATAGACTCAGAGACCCTAAAAAATTCAAGGAATTTAAAAATAAAATTATTACAATGATTGAGAATAATTTTTTTATATCCAAAAGTGTCTTAGAAGATCACATAGAAACAAACTTATGAGAAAGGGTTATGAAATGGTTCAAAAATGAAACTAGGGTTCCAAATTTGATAAAGGTTGTTATAAAATATTTGAGATAGCATAAAATTTATTTCTTAATATGGAAGATCTTGAATAGGCTAGGGTTTTTGGAAATTTGGGTATTACATAACCTACCCGTGCTAATATATGTAAACCATATTTATTGCCCTTATAGTGGAGGTCTCACATGTGTGTAGTCTAGCCCAACACCGAGTCCAACTACCAAAAAAATCCAAGCTCCAAAGCTCAAACATATCCTAAAGGAAAGGATATAAAAATAAGAAGAAAAATTTATATCTCATGAATGTGGGATACGCAAAGTTGTAGAACAGGCAAAAAACCTACTGCAAATTTTTGTCATTGCTCCAACAACACCTTGTAACACCCCGCATTTACTACTTAAAATTCTCATTTTATAAAAGCATTAATTACAAAAATTAATGGGTGTTAGCTCCACATTAGCATTGCCATAATTGGCATAAGTCTGATTCTCTCACATTTCTTAAGCTAAAAACTAAGACTCAAAATACGATAGGTCCAAAACAAAGCAACGAAAATAAGAGATAATATATAGATAAAAGTTACATATGAATATCCTCAATATAGTAATGATCAAAATACAAAATGTGATATAAGAATCTAAAGGAAAATTGACTACAACAAAAACCAACACCTGAAGGTATAATGCCAATTTGTCCTAACTCTTATACACATAAGCCCATTTCGATAATGGAATCTCCTTCCAAGGGCTCCACTTATTATTATTGCTCTTATACACTTTATGCCACTTCATATCCTTCACGTAATCATATTCAAAATGAGTATTGGTACCACTTTATTATACTAAGTAAATCACAATACCTCACAAGAGATAGTATGCTCACATTTCATAAGATCACATAACAATATAAAAATATACCTAAAGCACCAAAAGCATGTGATAATGATATACAAACAATCATGCAATAACATATACGACAACAAGGTCTCATGCTCAACAACTAGCATAATTAACCATTTCACATTAATTGCAACCACATAAAAGCCACATCAGAATCTATGATCAAAACCGACTAATCAAATTAATTTCAAATAAAAGGTAGGGCATTAAAGCAACTATCAAACCAACAATTAAAATCAATCCCAAGCTCGTTAAAAAAAATACTTCCTTCTTATTTATTTTACTCTAGGGGAGACAATAAGGTGTGTACACTAGCCCAAAATTAGATTGGATGGGACAAAATACCCATAATTGGTATTTTTTAGACCGAAGATTAGACCATATTTTACGAGTATTTACTCAAGTTTGGACCAAAATGATTTTTTATTAATATTTTAAAATAACATTTCTAGATTTTCCCTACTCTAGTACTACCCAATACACATATCTGGAGGGAAAAAAATCCAAGTACAATTATGCAAACATATTATTGTAAGTTTGCAACACAAAAAAAACCTTGAGAATATGCTAAGTGACTCACTTATCTTCCAAACCTATTGAGAATCAAAGAAAAATAACCTCAAAAATACAACTATGCAAGCAACCAAGCACCATAAATCAATTTACTTGCCTTAAGAAGTTAATATACAATCACAAAATAATAGTTCATAAAATAATAATAATAATAATAGTAATAATAATAATAATAATAATAATAATGATGATGATGATGATGATGATGATGATGATGATGATGATGATGATGATGATGATGATAATGGTCACATTAAACATCCACCATTCCCTTCAATTACTAGCTCCATGCCTTCATTAATATCCACCATTCTATTCCATTACTAGTTTCAACCCTCCAACTTCCAAGCCACAATATGTTTCAAGATTCTCCCAAAGTTTAGCTAACAAAAATCATTTCATTTTCCACATTGGCTTTCTCTTACACATCTTCAATGCAACACATAAAAATAGATCATTTTTATAAGTAACAGTGATATCATGACAAGTAAAGAATTACCATTATTCAAATGTAATGACATAATAATATTTCTTACCTTTTCCTAATATTTCCAACTCTTTTATACACACATAAGAGCTTGTACCATCTTAAAACATATCAAAGACATAAAATATATTATTTTTAAATTTAACTTGTTAATTTTATAATTCGTTGGACTAAAATTACAAATATGTTTATCACCTTCGGGGTTAAAAAACTCCTAAATTGATCGAGAGTACATCCCTCGGAACTAAATGCAAATTTTAAAGCAATTGTGGACACCGACATGGCTCAAATATCATGTTTCATATGTGAAAGGATTGGAAATATTGGTCCATTGAGTTTTCACCAAGCTAGAACATTGATTTCTTCATTGGCTCCTATTTTCTCTTTCAAATAACACTCAAATTCACATCTCATAAGCTGACTTCTTTCCCTAGTTTCCCATTTTACTTTCTCACTTATTCTATTGAAAAATTATCTAGAAGTTCCTTCAAGCACTTGTCCACTTGAAACTTCCCTAGGTTCAATCTCATCCACAATAAAAGCATATAATTTTTTATACTCATCAAACAACTCAAAAGCACATTTTTTCACCTTATTAGTTATACTTTCACCAAGTGCTTATCCATACAATGTATGAAGAGACATTTTTACCCCAAGAAGATTAAAATAAGTATCCAAAATTACACCCAAATAAATCAACGCATTCATCTTATAAATACTTCCTCAATACTTATCACACTTGATTTTCATCTTTTCGGCTATAATTCTAAGACCATCATTAGAATTAAGCATCAACTAATTTATCAGTTCAAGTGTATCACAAATGTCAAAGAAAATATTATTACTTGTCACATACAAAAAGTCAGAGATATGTTGATTCAATTCATAGAACTACTCCAACAAAAAAAAAAGGCAAGTTGTTCAAATTTTTTTCCAATCATGTTAAGTAAGAGGGTTGCCTTCTAAGTCATCAATAAGTTCCATCAGGACAAAAACATAAGTTGTATTCAACATAACATAAGTTTAATTCCATATAATAGCCGCATCAAGATATAGAAAAAGCTTTCATTCAATTTAACATTTATCTTATTTTTATCTAAATAACAACAATCTTGTAAAGGAATTTCTAACATATTTAACCATGTACCTAATCTTGTCAATATGATGAGCATGATCCTTTAAGCCATCCTATACAATAAGATTAAAAATATAGGAAATGAATCTTATGTATAAATATTTTCCATCACCAATCACCTCACTAGTTTTCTTCACCATATTTCTCAAATAAATATATGCAATATCATCTAAACTACCATTATCAATGGTCATAGTAAAGATTTTTTCATTGAAATCCCAATAATTTAAGCAACCCTCAATTTCCATATTAATGGCCTCCCCCTTATGACTTGCAATAAATAAAAAGTACAAAATTCTTTTATACAATCTCCACTGATCATCAATAAAATGAGAAACAAGACACATATAATTGATTCTTTGAATTGATGTCTGTGTATCAGTTGTCACACATACTCTTTTCCATGACGTTCTCAAAAACTCTTTCAGCTTCACTAATGCAGAAGCATCCATAGATGATCCTCAAGATGATGATGATTTGACATACTTAATTATGGAACTAATCACATTATGTGTCTTTAACAATAATACTTTAACTAACCTTGATGAAATTACTTTAATTCATTCTTGCAGATGTGTAACATATTTGTAGGAAGAAGATTAATCCATTTAATAAGTCAAGATACTTAAGATTTTCACATATTACAAGCTATTACATAGGAAGCTATTGTACATACTTTAGTGAAAAACTAAATGGTACTATATTAAGGTATTTTGCATATGGTAATAAATTTTTTGCCATCATACAAAGTTTAGAGACATGGAGTCATTATTTGAAGCCTAAACCCTTTGTATTACATTCTGAGTATAAAAGTTTGAAATATTTACATGGTCAAAAGAAATTAAGTCTTAGACATGCAAAGTGGATAAACTTTTTACAGTCTTTTTTATTCTTTATTAAACACTTGGATGGGAAAGAAAATATAGTGGTTGATGCTATTTCTAGAAGATATGTCTTACTTATCATGTTAGATGTTAAATTTCTAGGGTTTGAAATGTTAAAAGAAATGTATCATAATGATGAAGATTTTCATGAAGAATATCAAGCATGTAAAGAAAATGGAAATGGTCAATTATACAATACAATATGGATTTTTATTTAAACTTAATAGACATTGTATACTAAGATCAAGTATAAGGGATTTACTTATCAAATAGGCACATAAAGGAGCTATTACTAGCCATTTTTCTATTCAAAAAACCTTAGATATATTATAATAAAATTTTGATTGGTTACACATGATAAAAGGTGTAAAATTTATAATAATTCGATGTGTTACTTGTAAAAAGATTAATTTTTTCTTTCAAAAAGATTTATATACACCGGTACCAGTGCCTAGTCCACCATGGGAAGAAGTTAATATGAACTTTATCTTAGAGTTACCTAGAACATAAATAGGTAAGGGTTCTATTATGGCTTTAGTAGATAGATTTTCTACAATGGCTCATTTTATTCCTTGCAACAAGACTAATGATGCAATACATGTTATTGATTTATATTTCAAGAAAATTATGAGACTTTATAGCATACCTAAAAGCATTATTATATAGGGATGTCAAGTTTCTTAGTTATTTTTGGAAAACATTGTGGCACATGTTAGGCATGAAGTTATTATTTATTACTTCACATCATCCACAAAATAATGGAAAAATTAAATTTACTAACTATACTCTTGGAACATTTTTAAGAGGATTGGTAATTAAAATTAATAAATATAGGGATATTAAGTTAGCTCATGTAGAGTTCGCTTATAATAGAAGTCCTTCAAGTACTACACATTCGAGCCGTTGGAGATTTTGTATGGAGTAAATCCTTATATACAATTTGATATGGTAACTTTAAAGAAAGGTGAAATTAAAAATTATCATGCTAAGGAGCAAGACGAGTTCTTCCAAAAGCTTCATCAATAAATTAAGGGTAACTTAGAATAGGCCAATGAAAAATATCAAAAACAAACTAATAATTATCATAGTCAATAGGTATTTTCTCCTGGTGATTTAATGTGGTTACATTTACGTAAAGAAAGATTTTCAAACCTAAGGAAACATAAACTAATGTCAAGAGTAGATGCACCATTTTAAATCCTTTGAAATTTTAGAAAAAAAATACTTAAGAACTTGAACTAACTGAATCATACGGCGATGTTTCAATAATATTTAATGTGGATGATTTGTTTCCTTATTTTAGTGACGTCAATTTGAGGATAAATTCTTCTCAATTTGGGGACAATGATGCAAGATCATTCGTAGATGATCCTCAAGATGATGATGATATGGCATACTTGATTATGGAATCGGTCATATTATGTGTCTTTGATAATGATAATTTGACTAACCTTGATGATATTACTAAGTCATTCTTATAGTTATGTAACATATTTGCATAAAGAATATCAATCTATTTAACAAGTTAAGATACTTAATATTATCACATGCTACAAACTATTACAAAGGAAACTATTGTGCATGAAAGTTAGGTCAAGAAGACCTAGTCAACCTTTCAAGTCAACAACATTATTTTGATTAGGATCCTTATTAGTTGTTTTCATGTATTACTTAGCTTACTTTGTTTCTAATAGCCTCTGTTGAATCATGTATTATATAGGATATAAATACATTATAATACTATTTTATGTGCTAGTTAGCCATTTTGTGTCATGTGGCTAAATTAGTGTGCTAGTTAGCAATGTTCTATACCTATATATATACATGTGTTGAAACATTGTAACATGGATGGATGATTGAGATATTAAAATATAATACAATTAATTCACCTAGTTAATTTTTTCTTTGTGATTGAATAATCCTTTCTAAGACTACTTGGAGTCATCTTAGATAGGAAACATTTAAATTTGAGTTCTTATTGGATTCTTTTTAAATTCTTGCGTGAATCCCCCAAATTCTTCTTCCTAATTGGGTAGCTAAATGATCCAACTTCATTCACATTCACACTAATCTTCACCAATCCTTTAAGAATTGTGTCATTCACCCTTTCATCGAGATAATAATCATGAGCTATAGTAGTACAAGAAGGTATATTGAATGAAGGACATGCAACAACAATCAACCTCCTAAAGCTAATATTTTCAACAAATGTAAATGGTAACTCATAGATTATAATCATTCTACCCAATGCAATTCTCACTTCATAAAGATTCACATCTTTATACCTCAACTTATGTTCTTCACCTTATTTAAGATTAGGATCCTCAAGATCAAATCATAAATGAGTTTGCTTACCCCTACTCTTGTTTGATGGATTTTCTAGACAAACCATGGCATGATTCTTATTTTTAACATTTGAATTAGCGGAAAAAGTCTTGGGATAGGATTTACACTCTGCTCTAATGTGTTTTTACTTATCCAAGTACTCCTAGAATTCCTCCTAATAGGGTTCTCTTCTTTTGTTCTTCCTTTTGATGGAGTTATGGCCCTCCATTGGCTCTTTTGTTACACGCTCATCTTTGATTTTGGGTTTTCTTACACTTGGATTGTTTTGAGCTCATCTACTATTGGAAAACCTTCCATTGCATTTTTCATAGAAACTCTCCACGTTTTTTTTATATATAATAGATCTTGACATCAATTTAGAAATTAGAAAAATTAAACACATCATTAATTCATAATATAAAATATAAGAAACCGTTAATGAATGTTTCGACATAGATACTTACATTAGATGATAGTTTGGTTAATGAATCCATGATTCCTCACTCTTATACCATCCATTTAGCCAACAACATACATAAAATTATAAAAATTTGATGTGTTACACCTATTATAAGGTTGTATTAAAAATTATACATATTTTTATTATAAATATAAAATTTAATTTCAAGAAGAATGTTTTTTTAAGATCTTATATCATACTATATATAAAAGAAGAATGGGGAGGTTGCAAGATTATAATGGACACTTGCCCTATGGAAAAAAAAAATCAAAAGAAACATGTATACTCCTATTGGTTCAAAAAGGGTCCCAAAATGGTTGCAAATTTGCAATATTATTGAGGCATTTTTTTTCGCTCACCTACAACTATAGAAATGAAAAATTGAGGAGGTTGTTACTGATAAAACTCAATAACAAAATAGTGAGAGCTTGAGGTGAGAACGACAACGATGAAGTAGTGACAAACAAGGTTTAATGTTGCATGGTGCATTTCACCTCGATAAAAACAATTTATGAAGTCATAGTTGAAATTGATACAGGTATAACCTTTATTTTATGTCGTTAGAAACAATTGTTGAATTATTATTTTTAAATAAAGTAGTTAAATATGATATAGGTTATTTATGAAAGCCTTTATTTAGTATTAGAACTATATTCTAATTAAAAAATTGTATAATATTATTGAGAGTCCAAAATATCTATTTGCATTGAGCTTATGTGATTCAGTTTTCATACTGGTTGTTTAATATCTCAATGACCATACCATTTATGAAATTATTAATATTAAATTATCTCTATTAAATAATTATTATTATCTCTTACAAGATAATGGTGATAATGATAATAATAGTAATATTATCAACTATTAACCATCAATATATATAAGATGATATGTTCACACTAAAAATTATTCTTCAAAAAAAAACTAGCAAGAATCTTATTGCCTGCATAACACTTATTTATAGATGTAAAAATTATGTGAGCTTAACTCACATATCAATCGAATTAACAATTTGACAAAGTAGGGAAACCAAATTGACAAAGGTAAACAACACATGCCATTAGCAACCGGTAGTTAAGGTTCAAATTCAATTAGCACAAAACATTACTAAGCACTAACAAGTAACAAAAAAAATATAAGAAATTAAGATTAACAAAAAAAATGGAGGACAAAGGCCGAAAATTATTTGGTTGTTGTGGAGCACAAGTGCCCTCGACGGTTGGTTGGGCCGCACTAGCAAACTTGGGACAAAGGCAAACAGAAGATCAAGAAAATGAGAGGTGGAATATGAAACTAGATCCTAGAAGGAGAAGGGTGGAATTATGAAGGAGGTCAGCCTAGCCGCTGCAAGTCGGGATGTGGGAGCAACGAGCAAGGTAAAGAAGATAAGAGGAAGATCAGACTAGAAAAGAGAAAGACTGGTGTAATCCCCCGAATTTTTTTTAAAAAGCCTATATTTTAATAAATAAATTTTATTTTAGATAAATTAGCTTTTAAATATTTTTAACTTAATTATTTTATGGATTTTGAGCTTATAAAATTTATTATAAATATTTAATAAGTTAAAATAAATATTTTGTTATTTTATTATACTCTTATTATTTAAATAAATTTTCAAACCCTTATTTTACTAAAATTATCCTTTTAAACCCTTAAATTTTAATTAAATTATTAAATAAATTTATTACCCAAAATATTGTAATCTATTATTTATAAATTAAATTATTTTAATTAAAACTAACTTTCCCTTTTATTTTTTTTTCATTTTTTCCTTCTTTTCCCTTTTCTTCCTTTTTCTCTTTCTTTTTCTTCTTTGGGCCACCGACTTGCTTCGGCCTGCCTCTCCCTCACCCCTTCGCATTGGGCCTGGCCCAATTCTCCCCCTCCTCCCTCCTTTCCTTTCTCCTTTCCCGGCCCGACTCCTTTTCTTTTCTCCCGTGCATCGAGTCGGCCGCCCCTTCTTTCCTTCTACCAGTTTGTTCGCACGCCCAGCACCCCGATTCTTCTTCTTCTTTCTTTCTTCTTCCCCACTCCCTACCATGGCCACTCCCTACAAATCCCTCTCCCCTATTGACCTCCCTAACTCTTTCTCTCTCTCTCTCTCTCCCGCCATTCCTTGCCCCATACAAAGACCTTCCCTACTCCCGGCCATCATCATTCCTTCCCCCTCTCCCTACAACCGCCCATTTCCCTACCAACAGCCACCCCTCGAGCCCTATCCCTTCCCTTCTCTTCCTCTCCTATTTATTCCTCCGTCATGCTCACTCTATGTTTTTTTTCGAGCCTTATGCCATACCCGAGCCCCTCATTTTCTCCCTTTCTTCTCCTCCCCTCTCTCCCCTGTTTTTGGTTTTGCCACCCATCTCCACCGTTGTCGCTACCTCAACCACCACCGAAACCACCTCCTTCCACCATCTACCTCGCCCTCGAGCCACCACAACCCCCATCAAGCCACCCCGCAGCCCCATTCCTCCTCCTCCCTTCTTTTTCTCTTCTTTACCCCCCTTATCGGCGACCGCCCTGCACCGCCTCGTTCCGCCGCCGTCCCGCCGCTTCCACCGCCACCTGAGCCACCCTATTACTCCCTGCAACCCCCTCTATCATCCCCAATCATCCTTTGGTCGAAACCGTCACCCGAAAGCCTCCATTTTCCCTCCCCGTTTTCCTTCCTCACTAGCCTCCACCTCGACCTCCCTCCTCGGCTGCCACCTTCGCAGCCTTACTGCCGTCGCCTCCGCCACCTTTAGCCACCTCCAACACATCCCCGACCACCACTTACACCCCCTCTCCACCTCTGTATCCTTCCCTTGCCTTAAATCCACCCCAACATGCCTCTTTTCCTAGCCTAAAAATCCTAACCCGAAATTGTCTATTTTTCTTTCTATTGCCCTCCTTCGAGCACCTCCTCACTATTAATTTTCATGCAGCTCATGCTGCATTAGCAGCATGTGTTTCTGGGTTTCTTGATATATTGGTTTACTAATTTTAAGGTATAATTATATTTTTAATTTAATTATTTGATTAATTAAGCATTATAAAGTTTTATGCCTTGATTTTATTATTTCTAATGTAATAAATCTTTATATTATTTTTAGGTATTGGTTTTTATAATCAAAGCCTGGACCTTTAACCGGAATACCGGTAAGGTTTTTTTTTGCAAAAATTGAGGTAATCGTTAAATCCCGCTTAAATGCATGGATTAACGCATGTTAGCACATTATGCATTTTTAATGTGTATTATGCTTGATATATGTTGTTAGTATATTATATGTGGTTCTTGTGTTGATTGATGAAAAGGAATCATGATAGATTTTTGCTATGTATGGAAATATTATTTGAGGTGATAAATTGGTTGTTAAAGAAAATGTGAATTATTATCCATGTTGTTTTATGCTATTGTAATATTTAATACATGTTTAATATTTTGTGAGCCTTGGGGGATTTTATTAATGTACATTGTACAAGAATATGGCCTAATCTATATACGAGTGTTAATGAGTATTGTGTTAACTTCAAAATTTGTAGATGATGCATTAATATTAATATTTTATGTAGTAATAATAATAATTTAATACAAGTGGTGTGCTAAGGGGGGTATAATGGTAAATTTTAGTAAAAAGGGGTATTATGGTAATTTCGGAGGCAAGGATAAAAATAGTAAATTTGTTAATAAAAGGATAAAATGGTAATTTTGGAAGTAAGGGATAAATTGGCCATTTTGGAAGTAAGGAGGGTAAAATGGTAATTTTGTGATAAAAGGGCAATTTGGTAATTTTGTAATAAAAGGGCAATTTAGTAATTTTGTAATAAAATGACAAATTGGTAATTTTGTAATAAAAGGGTGAAATTGTAATTTTATAATTAAAGGGTAAAGTAGTAATTTTGTGATTAACGGGCAGAATGATAATTTAAAAATTAAAAGAGGTAAGATATTAATTTCATAATTGAGGATAAATGGAAATTTTATAAGTAAAAGGGCGATGTGGTAATTTTTGGGAGTTAAGAGGTACAATGGTAAATTTGAAGGTAAAGGGGTAAAACGGTAAATTTGTAAATCAAATGGGTAAAAGTGGAAATTGGAAATGAGTAAATTGATAATTATAATAATTGAGAAGGGTAAAATAATAATTTAAATAAATAAAGGGTAATTTGATAATTTAATAATGGAGAAGGGTAAAATGGTAAATATGATAAATGTGAGGGGTAAATTGGTAATTTAACCGACTAGAGGGTATTTTCGTAATTTTGATAATGGAGTAGGGTAGTGGGTAATTATGACAATTAAGAAGGGAAATTTGGTAAATTAAATAACTAAAGGGTAATTTGGTAAATTTAATAACAGAGAAGGGTAAAATTGTAATTATGATCATATAAAAGGGTAATTTGGTAATTTAACCAACCAAAGGGTAATTTGGTAATTTTGACAATAAGGAAGGGTAGTTTGGTAATTGATAATAAAGGACAGTAATTTGGTAATTAACTAAATAAAGGGTTAATTTAGTAATTAGGATAAAGAGGAAGGGTAATTTGGTAAATTGACCAACTCAAGGATAATTTGTTAATTATAATAAAGGAAAAAGGGTAAAGTGGTAATCTAACCCACTAAATGGAAAGCATATTAAGTGTAATAATTATTAAGGGGGATTAGTGACCTAATAAGTATGAGAAATAATTTAGTAACCTAAATCGAGTAAAGGGTAACTTGGTAATTTTGTAACAAGGAGGGTATTATGGTAAATTGTCAAATAAGGAAGGGATGACTTAGTGATTTTATAAGTAAGAGGTGAATGAGTAGTTTGTATCTAATATATCGTTGTGATTGTGGGATTTGTAATATGACTCTAATAATGCTGGTTAACGAGGTAGGAGTATTTGATGATTAGCAAGTATCACGAGAACGAATACTAATTCGAAATTAGATGATTTAGGACGGCCTCAATGAGTCTTCTTTGTTACCTTGGACAACCATTTGAATAAGAAATTTTTGATGATATCTGAACGGTTAAAAGTGGATAATTATCTGATTGTTATGCTTTTGTGATCACCATTAATTAAGACACTAATACTTAAAGTGAAAGACATCGAGATCGAGAATGGTGGCTCTTTAGGGGTCGCTACCCTAAAGACGTGGTTTAGCCCACGATTATTTGGTATTTGCTGGTGTGCCTTTGTGCCCCCGCCAGGCCCTATATCTACTCTATCTAGCTCTACGGACCTAGTTAGGGGGTATGCATACTTAAGGATTAGGTGTCCTTGTCGGTAGGGTACTGAGTTAGCTTTATGCACTAGTACGACCAGGGTACCTTTGTGTCCTTAGGTTACTAGTTGAAGAGTACTGAGTTGCTTTTACACACCAGTGCGACCGGTGTACCTTTGTGTCCCGGGTTCTTGATCTCCCTATCGAGGCAAATAAATGAAATTGTTGTGCTAAATAAAAAGGGAAAATACTAATCGTTAAAGTGAAAGATTAATGAGACGGGACCAGTTGTATTATATGATGAGTACCGATCCATCGGAAATAATAGTGGCCCAGGATGTTTTGCCCTGGATGATGTTCATGAGTATCAATCCACTAGATATAATGGTGGCCCAGGATGTTTCTTACCCTAGATGATATATATATATATATATATATATATATATATGTATTCCGATCCACCGGCCAAAATAGTGGGGGTCCCAAGCTCAATTAAATTTGATTTGGATGTAGATAAATTATGGGAAATACTAATCATTGAGATGATTGATTAATAATGGACTAATGGCCTCAAGGCCTGAAAAAGTATCGATTACTCATTATGGCCTATTGGTATTGGTTGACTTGTTAAGTAAGTGAATATATGAAAGTGAATGTTTCGTATGCACTATTAATATCTGATTGAATTATTGGATGTGCAAATAAATGGATCCGAATATCATGTTTATACCTATGGTTATATATGAATGTAGTAGTATTTCATGTGTTACATTGCGTGCCTGTTTTTTTAAGTGCGTTTTTAAAGGATTACTCAGTACCGTAGTACTGAAGGGTTCCCTTCGTGGGGCCCCTTCCTATTCAATGGGCAGTACCCCTTGCAGGTTGTATTCAGGTGCTATTCAAATGGGCTCTCGGGAAAGAGCATAAGGTACTGTCCGGAAATTTTAGGGTTTCAATATGTCTCTTTTAAAATTCAAGGTATTTGTTATTTTGTAACCACCGTTGTTGAATCTTTCTCTTGTAAAGTGTTTATTGCGCTTCTCTGATTTTTAAATGCTTAAGTTCTCGTAAAATGATATTTTACTCTTTTAGCCTTAGCACTTGGTACTGGAACGGTATGAGTGAACCGGCCTGGTACTAAGTGTGGCAGTAATACTCCCAAAGTTCACTGTTTATTAATTGCTTCCACAAATTTTCTTTTAATTAAACGAAATTTTTCAGTAATGAATTTTGGGGGTGTTACAACTGGATTGAAAGAGATGAAGAGAAGAGGACGACTAGATGATTATGAGTCGGGACTGGAGGTCTGGAATGGATGAATAGAAATGAGATGAGAACAATACAACTACAACAAGTATACAAGTTACAAAAATGACCAAACAATAAATTAATTTTTAGTTCATTCCAATCTTGATTGAAAATTTTTAGATTTGGACCGATTGGACTGAAAACCTAAAAATATGAAATATTAGGATGAGGATTAGACCAGATATAATACGGTTCAGACTAGGATCAGTATTTCTGGTCCATCATAGTCCAGACCAATTTATGCACACCCCTAGAGATAATTAATCCAGGGACACTAAGGTACATCAAGTCATACTAGTACACGAAGGTAACAGAATACCTTTAGTCCTCCTCCTAGGACACCTAATTCTTAAGTATTGATACCCACTAAAAAGTCCAAAGAACTAATTATAATATATATAAGGCCTTATCGGGGCACTACATAACACCAATGAAACATAAATCAAAAGCTACACCTCATCCTTAAGGTAGCTATCCCTATGGAGCTACCAATTCCAAACTCAAGGTATTCCACTTTTTTTGGTAAGTATATATGTATGTAGTCCATTAATCTCATAATTCAAAAGAAGTTACAAGTAGTTCTCAAAGATTGGACAAGGAGAAGACTCAAGTTAAAATAACTAATGTAAAGCAAAAATACTCCTAGCTTAAGCTATCTATACATGCCATCAACCGAGTAAATGACTTGCAATGCTAAAATCTAGTCATCCTCCCAACCAAGTCTGATATGATTTGTTTTTATATGGATCTTGGTTCCTGTGATTCATTTTTTAAGATTCTCCTATTTTTCTCTTTCTATATGTGGTATATGGTGGCAACAAATAAGGCTCAAATGACTTGTCTTCTAACTTTAGGGCCTTGTCCTCCTATAATTGCCCAGTGGATAATGTCCTGCCAATAAGTAATATGTTGTTGGCATCCTAGTTTGTTCAATAGAGGGAGCCATACAGTCCTAGCATAGGTGTAGTCCATGAATAGGTGAGAATGGCTATCTGTTGCACTATTATATAGCACCCAAGCGGTGTCAACCTATATTCCATAAGCTTAAAGATTATCTCAGGTTTGGGTACGACCCAAAATAGTAAGCCATAAAATGAAAGAATGCCTTATGAGGGAGTTTTTATTCCACACAAAGGAGTACCAAGGTACTCTATCATGGAAAAATCTAATTAAATCATAAGTTGTGTAAATAGAAAACTTTCCATGCTAAAGAATGTGTGGCAAGTTTGTATGCTAAAGAGCCATCTGACAAATGTTCCTGAGTCCCAATAAATTTTTGAGTATCTAAGAAGCAAAAGGTTTCACCCTAGCATTCCAGATATTCTCCCCTTTGAGATAATATGCAGGGATCCATTTCACCCATATTAGGTCATTTATGGTGGCTAAGTGCCAAATTAGTTTACACATAGCAACCCTATTCCACCATAAAAGGTTAATAAGTCTTAAATCCCCCTTTGTTATAGGTAAGCAAACTGCTTCCTAAGCTACAAAAGCACACTTTGGGACTTCAAAGATCCCTGACCATAGAAAGTTTTGATAGATAGCATTAATTTATGTGATGATGTATATGGGAATAGGAAAAACCGTGCTCCAATAAGTCTATAAGCTAAAGAGGATAGATTGTATCAGCTGCATTCTTCCTACATAGCTAAGTAAATTATCATGATAAGATCTCAATCTTGAAGTAAACTTGTCAATGAGTGCATGGTAATTTTGTTTCGTGAGATACCTACCATCAAGGGGTACTCCTAGATATTTGAAAGGAAAATCCCCTACATGTATGTGAAAATTATCATAAATCTCGTCCTTTAGTTGCTGGGAACAACCACCTCCATAATACACATTATTTTTTGCTACATTCATGATGAGACCTGAGATGTTGGAGAACTGAATAAAGATGTTGAGAACTATTATAACTGAGTCTTATTTGCTATTACAAAAGAAGAGTAGGTCATCCACAAACATAAGGTTGATTATATTCAGTTTCTTGCATCTAGAGTGGGGAGAAAAGGAAGGATTTGACCATAAAGTTTGTATGGAGCGGTTAAGGTATTCTATAATCAAGACAAATAGGTAGAGTGAGAGGGGATTGCCCTACCTCAACCCTCTTCTTGCTTAGAAAGGAGGATGCAAGAAGCCATTGAAGTTAATGAAGTAACCTATTGTGGAAACACAAACTATGAGGATCCTGACAAAATGGGGTAGAAAGTGCAGGGCATAAAAGATTTTTCTAGGTAATCCCATTTGACAAAGCCATATGCCTTATTCATATCTAGTTTAATCATGAGTCTAGGTGATACATGCTTTTGATTATAGCCCCTTGTTAGTTTAGTGGCGAGGAGGATATTTTTTGTAATAGATCTACCCTTTATAAAGCTGACTAGGAATCTCCAATTAGTGATAGCATTATGTGTTGAAGCCTGAGGGTAATAATAGTAGTTATGACTTTATAGAGAGTATTGCAAGCAATAGGATGATAGTCCCTTGGAGTAGTTACATTTGGTACTTTAGAATCAAGTTTAGGGTAGTAAAATTTAGTCCCCTAGGCATAAGACTAGTAGTAAAGAATTCTGAAATTGCCACATACATGTCTATACCAATAACATCCCAGTAAGACTTAAAGGAGTGTGCATTATAACCATCGGGCCCTGGTGATTTTCCATTTGCTAAGTAGAAAACTGCACTCTTTACCTCATTATAAGTAGCAGGTGCTAGCAGTGAGTGATGTTGGGTGACATTCAAGTTAGCTCCTTTATAAATAATATCAAGATCAAGGGGATAAGCGTCTGGTGTTACTGAACCCAAGAGATGGTGATAAAAGTCTTGAAAGACTGAAAAGATCCCTGCCTAGTCAGTGTGGGTGATACCATGAGAATCAGTTAAGGAATGAATTTGGTTCTTCATTGTCCTCCCCTTCATGATGGCATGAAATAATTTTATGTTATCATCCCTTAAAGCTAGCCATTGAATCCTTGCTTTTTGCTTGTAGAACATTTCCTCACACTTGGTCAAGTGTTTATACTTTTAGAGAAAATTTTGTTCTTGGTGGTGAAGGTTTTGGTCTAACAAATTGAGATTTAGTTTGTGTTGGACTACCTCCAAGTCAACCTTAACTTGTTGCACTCCACTACTTATGCCACCAAACTTACTTTTATTAAATTGTCTCAAGGGGTGCTTCAACCGCTTAAGTTTTATCATAATGCCATGAAGATTATTAGTAGGGGTTGTTGTTTGCCAGTGTGAACTTACTAAAGGGAGAAAGTCATTATTTGTAGTCCACATGTCATAGAATCAAAAGGATGAGATGTTGTATCGGGACTTATGGCTAACCCTCACAAATCCTAAGTTTTTGTGGCAAGTTAGGATGATACTACAAGACAGGAGCTTCTTCGTATAACGAGTATGACACAGAGGCACTTCCCTTTTAGGTATTTAGGAGTCACTTTGTCTCCCTGAAAATTAAGACCCATAGACTATAAGATGCTTATCAATGCTATTTGTGATAATCTCAAATTTTGGCGCACCAACAACCTATCATTTGCTGGAAAACTTGAACTCTTGAACTCTATAGTGCAAGCTATTATGGGTTTTTGGATTGGCATATTCCCTATTCCTCTATTGGTGATGGAGTGGATTAAAAGTCTATCATAGTGGTTCTTGTGGCAAGGTAAACGACCTATGGTGGCTTGGCACTCAATGTGTACACTAAAGAAAGAAGGAGGGCCGGGTTTGAAAAACCTAGAAGTTTGGAATAGAGCTTCCTTGAGCAAATATCTTTGGTGTTTATAGGAGGAAAAGGAATTAATCTAGACTAAGTGGATACATGTCTACTACTTAAAAGGCCAATCTTTAGAGGCATTCACACCAGCTAATGACACTTCCTTCTTCATGATACAATTGTGGAAGATCAAGGAAAGTATGGTGAGGAGATGTGGATCCTTTGACCAAGTTCAAGTCCATCTCAAGATATGGAAGGTGGTTGATAGATTCTCGACCAAGGAAGCCTACAACTTCTTTTGACCTAGAGAGGAAATATGGAGAGATCATAGAGTTGTATGGAAGGGTTGTTTCACTCGTAGATACTCTTACTTTTTGTGGATGGCTCTGCTGGGGAAACTTAATACAAGAAACCACTTATCCTTCTTAAATGTTACCTAGAAGTTCCCATTCTTTTTGGTGGAGACAGAGAACCATCAACACTAATTTTTTAAATGCCAGTATATATCCAATGCCTGGAGTGAAATTCAGAGCTGGTTAAAAATTGAATGAGGGTGGATAACATTAACTAGCATTGTTCGAAAGCTGAAAAGATTTAAGGGGAACACTTTGTTGCACTAGGAAAAAAATGGCCATTGCTGCTCTAACATACTTTACTTGGAAGGTCAAGAATGTTGCATTTTTTGACTATGAATCAATGGATAGCAGAGGCTTATTTCTATAAGCCTAAAAATATGTTTACAACTGCTTAATGTGAAAGGATACGTGTTGAATTTGTTTTTGACCTTTGTGATTTGGTTGTTTACTTTTGGGCTTATGTTTGAGTTATCAACATGTGGCTAGCTAATTTTTACTAACCTGAGGATATCCAGTTTATTACATTAACTCATAGGTTTTTGTAATATATATTTACCCTTTTACCTGAGAAGGATGAGATGCCTTGTTGTGTATACTGTTTGATTGAAACAGTAATAATAGAATGGTCAGAAATGAAGGGAGGATGGAAATGAGCATGGGCTCCATCAAAGTAGTTAAACCATTCAGGGTTGAAAAGGACTCACTCAAGCTTGTAGTAAATCCTTTCATATCCGAATTTTTTGGTGGAACAAGTGAAAAAAGCCCCTGTATCCCGTAGATTAGTGAGTTGCAGCTAGTTTAAACAATAACTAAAGTCTTCCATATCTTGTATGTTTGGATCTCCTTGAATTTTTTTCATTTCTATTTAACACCACATTAAAATATCTAAAAACCAACCAAGGATGATTGGTAGGGTGGTAAATGTTCAACCAATTCCATAAATCCTTTCTTGATTCTCAAGAGCTGGAGGCATAGACTGTGGTAAGGTAAAACTAAAGATCTCCAACAATGTTCAGGATTTTGCAGTATATACCTTGTGCATGGGTGACTAAAGGTAGGATAGTCCAAGCTTGAGGGTCCTAACCTTTCTAAATTCGGCCATTATAATGGGATTCATAATTATTAAGACAAATCCAATGTGCCATGAGCCCTTTAGTGACTTTATTAGCATTGTTCTTTAGCCCTAGTTTCAATCAAGCCTACTAGGGTTAATTTATTTTCTCTACACCAATCTTTCACTGCCTTTTTTTTTGTGGGGATCATGTAATCCCCTTGTATTCAAATACCCTACTATCATGAGAGATGGAAGTTGAAATCAAGTAGTGGGTGTATGAGTCTTCTTCCAACTCAACCAGTCACAAGTTTCCATTGAACTTCAGTTTCTAATTCTGCTGGTAATAGATCGGTGTTTAGAGGGCTAGCTGCTGAAGGTGGCATGTTCACAGTACTTCTTGATCCGGTAATGATGGTTGAGCCGACTACTTTACTAAATGTCTTTGAGTGCTGCTGTGTAGGCTCAGTTCTAATGATAGAGGTAGAAGGATCATCTTGGTTACTAATGGCAGGAGGTGGAAGCAACTAAGAAGATTTAGTGTTATTGCTAGTACTAGTTTTGTGTGTCTTCTATCATTGACCACAACCCACTTCCTCTTGGGACCATTGTGGGGTGAGTATCTAGGGCATTTATCAACTAAATGGCATGTTTGGTGACATAAGGAAAAAAAGGTGGATTTCCATTCATACTCAATCCTTTGTTTCATTAAGGAACCATCTGGTTTTTTGATATGCATAAGTTCAGTCAAGGGTCGATGACTGTCAACCTCAATTAAGACTCTTTCATATGATACTATTCCCTTTATAGCATTAATAGAGTCCATCCCTATAGGTCTCCCAACACAGTTGTTGATTCTACTAATGCTTTCATTAGACCAAAATGGGAGAGGCAGTCTTGGTAGCTTAACCTAAAGAGGAAGGAATTGGAACTCAGTTTTGTTGAATGTGAAGTTTGGGTGCCATTTTTTAAGGAGCAAGGGTCGGCTCATATAGGTCCAATTACCAGCATCATAGATAGCATTGTAGTCCTCTTTAGTATCGAAAGAAAATAGGAAGTACCCTTCACCATGTAAATGGATGCGAGGTATTTTCACATGGTTCCAAGTACTTATAACATAAGACTCCATACGAGGGTAAACAGGTATGTGGCCACACACCATACCCATAAGGGTATGTTTCCAATACAGAGTTTCAGCATCCACATCCCCTTGTCTCACTTCAAACACAATTATTCCTTCATGCACATTGGAGGGTTGATATGTCAAGGTAGGTAATTGATCAAGATTGTGATTGGTTTGCACAATTTCACTCTAAGAAACACCAGGAGTATGTTGAATGGTTTCTTGTGCATCATGAGGTAAGCCACCAATAGCATTTGTGTATAGGTTTTGAATCGATTATTGATTATCATTCAAAGTCACAAAGTCATTGGGGAAGGAATTAGGGTTCCTCAGAGAATATGTGTTTTGTACAAGGGCTCAGGTCGGTCCTCTTCAATAGAAACCTGTATCTTAGTAGCAGTAGGGGCTTTGAATTTGTCACCGGTGGAGTGGCTACTTGAGAGGCAAAAATTGGTTGATGACAAGGGCTTCACTTTTTCTTGGCCATAGTCGCACATGTAAATGCATTCTGTTGCTATAACGCTCGACCAAATTTTCCTTTATTTTCAATTATTTATGTTTTATGAATATCACACATCACACAACTCCAATTTCTATACATAACCATTTTCCTTTATTTTCAATTATTAAAGTAAATCCTAAGTCCAATGTTCTATGTCAAAGTTAAAATCAACAATAAGGTCAGACTATCAAAATTCTAAAGATAACCTATGTACAATTATTTGCATTAGATGCATTAGATTGAAAATGACTAAAATTCCCTCAAATTTTTGATTGCACCATTATTACCCAACGTTATACCAAACATTATTATTATGATAATTTATCATAAAAAGGATAAAAGACAATAATTTACAATATTTTATTACATAGATAATTTTTAAGACTTAGTGATTAGCTATATTTTTCACGATGCAAGCACTTTACTGCTTTCGTGTAAAAATTCTAATCATATGCCTCTAACGTGTGATATATTCTATGCATACATATTTATATCATGATATGTCATTTAAGACGGAAATTAAAATCATGATGCACATAAAGAATCATTTTAGTTGTAGAGTGAGCGAATAGAAATCCTAATAATCTATCCCTAATCACGAATGCATGTTTTCATGCTATATCAACCTTAAGTACAAATTCAATGATAATCGTGGAACAATTAACATAGCATATACACCATAACTCTACAACGGGAACAACCCTAACAAAATCCTAAACTTTCACACATTAACCACTTAACATATTACACATACATATAGCTCATAAGTAATGGTAAGTCGAATGTACTTACTAACTATTTAAGAGTATGTTGTCATCTTATCCTGTGTTTCATAACACTTACATAATATAAAACCCTAGCATGAATCTAGATCTAAATATCTATCATGCTCATACACAACTTCTACTGTCTCATAAGTGATTGTATTTACTTAAATCCAATCCACACAAAAGCATAAAAGTTCTTTTCTCCATGCCACACCAAGGATTACTTAAGTAAACAAAACCCAACAACACAAATATTAGCATCTAATACAACACAAAAATCAACAAAATTAACTAAAACCAACTTGGGAAAGTTTAGAAAATAATTGAGGTAAAGGGAGACTACACAATTTAGAATGTGGTAATGGTGCAACAACAAGATAAACTTGGGCTATGAGGGGGTGCAGTATGAGCTTATTCAATGCATTGCATGTGTGGTGGAGAAGTGTGCATAACTGATTGTAGGATCCATATTGGAGCTAAAATAGGTAGGGAAAACGGCATATTTCATGGATACATAAGCTAACTCATTGATTTTATCCAATTTAGAAGAATCTTGAGTTCTTCTAACTTAGGAAAATTAATAAGTTGGTGGGTACGGAGATTAGTGTATGCTTATGCATCATTCTCCCCCACTTAGAAGGATTTCTTCTTATCTCCTTGAGGATCATCATATATGTATGGAAAGACCCTTCTCTTCGTGGCATGAGCTTATTTTTCCTTTTAGAAAGTAGTCTATCCTTTATAAGGTGAAGCCAAACTAAATCTCCTAGATCAAATTCTCACCCTTTTTTATGTTCATTGCCTCTCGTTTTTTCATTTCGTTCACTTTCTCAATCTTGGTTCTTACCTGTGTATGTAAATTTTTGAAAGCTTAATCCTTTTCCCTTGGTTTGAAATTGTTTTGGGATTCAATATGGAGTGGTAATAAATTGATGGGTGTGGTGGGATTCACTCCATACACCACCTCAAAAGGAGAATGACCAGTAACATAAGTATGAGACTAGTTGTATGCAAAATTAACATAACTGAGCTTGGTGTCTCAATCCTTCAAGGATTTATGAACCAAACTCCTTAAAGGCATAGTGATGGTATAATTGGTAAACTTATTTTGTCCATTTGTTGGTGGATGATAGGTTGTAATAATGATAAGTCTAGTACCCGCCAACCTCCACAAAGTATTCAAAAAGTAGCTAAATAACATGGTATACCTATCATAGACAATTGTTTTTGGGATACCATATGACCTAACTATCTCTTTGAAGTATAGATCAATAATGTAAGAGGCATTATCTATCTTATGACTTGAGAAGAAATAAGCCATCTTAGAAAATTGATCTAACACCACCATAATAACATCTTTTTTACTTTGAGTTCTAGGCAATGACACTATGAAGTCTATACTCACATGATCCTAAGGTTTTTTTGAAATGGGTAATAGAGTGTAAAATCCTTAGTGGAAATGAATCTTAGACTTTTGAAAAATAGAGCATTTGGCTATTAGTAATTATACATTTCCTACCATCACAAGCCAGTAGAAATACTCTTAGAGTATATATCATAAGTTTTTTTATTGTCAAAATTCCCCACCAAACCTCCTCCATCTACTTCCCTAATAAATGATTCTCGAATGAATCACTTATGAATGTACAACTCGTTGTCTTTCAAGAGGAACTCATCTTGAATTTAGGTAAGGACCCTAAACCTTGTCATGATCTTCTATGAGCTTTGCAAAGTCTTTATCTTTCTTGTAGAGCTCCTTCAAGCATCAAAATCCTAGGACTCTAGCCTCTAATAATGATAACATGTAATACTTTCTAGAGAGAGCATCTACTACAACATTAGTTTTTCCACTCTTGTATTTTGATACAAAGGAAAAAGATTACAAAAACTCTACCTATCTAGAAAGCCTAGGATTAAGCTTATGTTTTCCATTTATATAGTTTAAGGATTCATGGTTGGTATAAAATACAAATTCCATAATCAATGGCAGTCAAAGTAGATAATGAGACCAATAATCTAAAGCCCTAAAAATGGAATCAAACTCCTTTTCATAAGCGTTATAATTAGTTTGACTGCCATTGAGATTTTCGTTAAAGAAGGTTATTGGTTTACCTTCTTATAGTAAAACAGCACCACACTGTAATTAAAACACTTTGGCAAAGTTAGGCAACTATAATCGATGCTTCACTTACCTTTTTTTTTATCAATTTGCATGATTATTGTGTTGCTTTAAACCAAAAAAACTTGCCTTTCTTGAGAAAGTTGGTGGTGGGGGATAAAAAAGTATTAACCCTTTTATAATTTGCCTAAAAAATGAGGCAAGCCCATAAAAGTATCTAACGTGGACAATATATGTGGGGGTAGCCATGTTTTTATTACCTTCACATTTCACTCATCCATTAATATTCCCTCACAATAGACAACAAGAGTATACAAGCTTGAAGTGACTTGTATACCCCACAATTTTATCTAATCTTAATCTAGATTAATTAATATTTTAACCTAATCCAAATTCTAATTTATGGGTCATTTATATTTTTTTAACCTAACCCTAACCATAAATAATTGATAGATTAAATTTTAAACTTAAGCCTAATCCTAGTCCTAAACCCAAAAATCCTTTGTTCTTTTTCCTTTTTTACTTTTATTTCCTTCACCCCTTTTATTTTCCCTTTTCTCCTTTATTTTTTTTTCTTTATTTCCCTTTTCCTGACCTACACCCCATTCCCTTTCCCCTTACCTGTGCATAGTTCCCCCACCTTGTCTCATTTCCCTTTCTCCTTCTCCCTTTTCCCTTTTTGGACCTCACACGCATTACCCTGACATTGTCATCCTTCTTCCTTCCCTTCTCAAACATGAACCATGCAAGCCAACTCACTCTGATCAAGCCCCTATACGCCTTGCAAACCCTACGCACAATCCCTACCACAATAACCCTCACTTGCCCAGCCACGTCTTCTCCCTTCTCCTCTTTATTTCCCTTTCTCTATCAGTTTTTCCCTTCCACATCCATGCACATATAAATGTATATGCATTCCATTCTCTCACACCCCTCGTCTTCCCTTCCACTAGTAAAAGAAACACCTAAGATCTCCTTTCCTCCCTTTTACGTCCCTAATTTGTTTTGTTGCTACCCAATACCACCACCACAAAGATTTCCCTTTCCTCTCCTTTTTTTAGTCATTCTCTTACCTTTTCCAATGCACCTTGACCCATATCTCTACCATTGAACGTCACCCCAACCATCATTTACGTCTTTGCTTCATTATCATTTGTCATCATCCAATACCATCATAACTACTAAGCTTCCCCTTCCTCTCCTTCCTTTTCCTCTACTGTCAACCCCATCTACCAACCTTTCTTTTCTTTTTATTTCCCATGTGTGCATCATCCACCTCCACTCCACCCCTCTATTATCGACCCTACCACTACCAACCACTCTTTGCTTATCACTAGCCACCAAACCCAACACCACATCACCACCACCTTGCCTTGCCAACCATCACCATACCAAACCAACCTTTTATTCTCCCTCTTCTCATTACCATTTTTATTTGCATGGAGGAATGCCTAACCCATGCGCACCTAGCATGACCAGCCCATGCCCTCACTCCCACCCTGTGTGCCATATATACACCATCTTCCCCTCAACAAATGCACTTCCCAGTCGTGCTCTCCTGCACATGCCACTCTTCAGCCCATGAACCCCCTTCCCCAACCCGTTTTACCTTGTAATCTCTTTAGAGAACCATCGTGCCCTCCACCATGCATCACCTTACACGAGCCTCCCACTTTTTTGGTTACCTATATTTTTCCTCCATATCCTTTGTCTTAGTTTTCCTTAGTTAATTTCCCCAAAGTCTAATATTATTGTGTTCTGACTTCTAGGTAATATTCTGGTGTTGTTGGAGGAGCAATCATAGGTCTTATGTGCATAGAGACCGAAGATGCTTTAGTAAGGATACATGTTATAACTAGGGATTTCATGTGTAATATGTGTATATTTGTATGTGATATCATTCTTTGAATTTCTTTTATGGAAAATATTATCATGATAATGGTGGTATATGATATATGGTGTTATATGTTGAAAGAAGAAGTCAAAAAGTTTTGAAAGTATGAGTTTGTGTATATTGTTGGTTGATATGAATTAGAATATGTGAATTCTATATATCTATCTATCTATCTATCTATCTATCTATCTATCTATCTATCTATCTATCTATCTATCTATCTATATATATATATATATACATTTTTATGATGATATAATGTATTGAAAGTGGAAAAATCATTTATATTGGGACACATAAGATTTTTGTGGATAAATAGGTATTTGAGTTGTCTTAGGGGCAATTTGATAAATATGAGTTAAAAATGGAATATTGTGTATTTTAATGTGATAATTGGTTAAAAATATTTTAAGTATATTATGTAAAAAATTTGAAGTGAATATGAATGGTCTAAATCTAATAAATGAGAAATTAACTTTAAGCATGAATAGTAACCCTAGGGACGGATTTATTATCACATACGTGGAAAGATGGAGTTTAACCTTTCTTTTTGGATATTTATTTGATATTTTCATTTTAGGTATTCATATTAAATATGGTGGTCATATAAGTCTCATGGAAAAAGCTATAAATTATTTGTAATATTAGGATTTTATGGGGAAAGGTGAATAGTAATACTAAACATAGGTTATTATAGTATGTATAAGACATGGAAGTTAGACTATGATTCTTGGGAAAGTTTTCAATAATAATATTTTATTGATGGGTATTTAATTTGGTTATTAAATGAGTACAAGGAGAGAATTTATGGTTAACTTAAAAAACATTAAGGTTTCTTAGAAAGGAGTGGCATTTTCCTTGGGGAAATGTATCGGTATTAATGCAGTTGTACTTTATATGGTTTAAATGATTATGTTAAGATGTATTACGTGTATTTAATGTCTAAATATGCTTATGTATGAAGATATTGAGATATACAACCATGAATAAGATACTAATTATTAAAAGAGAAATATTATCTGAGTTGAAGTAATGTGTCTTCAATCCACCAAACGATAATAGTGGCTTGGATGTGTTGTTTTTTTGGGAGGTGCTCCAAAACATTCCATAAGTTTAAGACTAATGGGGTTACTAGGCTCAATGTAAATCAGAATATGATCTTTAGATAAGCAATAATGAGTAATATATTAATCACTTAAAGTAAAAAATTATGTGAGTCAAGACCAAGTTGTTATGTCCATTCCACCAAAATATAATAGTGGCTTAAGAGCATTTTTCCCTAAGAGGTGCTTTAGACCATTCCACTAGTTTAAGAATAGTGTTAAGAGCATCTTACCTTAACAAGTTTTGGGTTCATTCCATCAGATGATAATAGTGGATTAGTTATATGTTTTTTTCTAAGAGGTGCTTCGACATGTTTTACCTGATTAAGAATAGTGAGATCCCTAAACTCAACATAAATAAAAATGTATACTTTCATCATATCTAATAATGAACTTCTAAAATTGGTATTATATTTCAATATTTTATGTTAATTATTATGCTAAATTATGTTTTTGTGGTTCCTATAATCTATGTAACCTAGGTATGATTTTATTATCACCTTACTCAGTATGTAAAATACTAATCATCCTTTTCATGAGTGTTTCTCATTTCTATGAGCAGATCCACCTTTTTTTTATAGGTAATTTTTTATTACTAATTTAATGTGTTTGCCTTTGGTGAGTGCATAATTGAAGTAAGAAAAGGTATAGTTATCAAAATATATCTATCTATCTATGGACTCTTAGGCATCTATTTTCATTTTATATTTTATGCTCTCTTTTTCCTGTCATGTATCATGGTGGAATCAAGTGCTTCCCATGCTTGATTTCTAGATATGAGGTTACTTCTTCTTTACACCTAACATAGTTTAGGCATATGGACTTCTTCTTCTATGTTGGATGCGGCATGACTACCCTACATTTTGTGTTTTAACTTTCGTAGTTAACTCTTTAGAATAAGAATTTTAAGTCGTGAAATTCAGGGTTGCCACAAAATCCTTCTAAAATTGTAGAAAATTTTAAAAAAATAAAAAACACCAATCCTTAGTACCCCTAAGGCATATGAGAAAATGATAATAGGTAATACAATGATCACTACCTTTTTGTGAGTACACCTACTTACTCACTGTATAAGTTATGTATGGTCTAGTATAGTTGATGAAGAACATGACACTCTCTATGATTTTATCACATTCAAATTGTGGAAAAGTATAACCTTGGTTCATTTTCAATTGTATGCTAGGTTCATAGGGAGTTTTCATAGGTATTTCATCAAAATAATCAATTTGTTTTCAAAATTGTTTCAATGCAATATGGCTAACATAAGAAAAAACCATTATTAGTTTTACTCATCTTCACACTAAGAATCATATCAACTTCTCTCAAATCTTGTATATCAAAATGATATGATAAAAATAATGTGGTATCATTGAATGCAATCACATTTGTGATAATAATTAATACATCATCCATATATAGATATTATCATATAATCATGCCCAAACATCTTGGAGTAAATACTAGAATTATATATATTAAAAACTTAACCATCGCTCTCTAAATTTTGGTTGAATTACTTGTACCATTTGTTTAGGATCTTACTTAAGGTAATATAAATATTTTGTTTAGTCTACACACCTTTTTTACCTAATCTCAACCACATAATGTGATCTAATAGCAAGTGCATGATTTTAATGTAGAATTCAAAGTATCATCCCATAGGGAATAGGAGATGAGCACCAGACTAAAGATATAACTTTTCTATGTTTAGAATGCCAAAAATATTATCAATGGAATTATTCAAAAAATATAAAAAAATCGATAAAAAGGAAAGAAACACTCAAGACACAAATAATTTTAAAATGATGAAATCAAACTATAAATGACAATAGTTAAGGTTCCGCTTAAATTTTTCAATTTATAATATGCTAAATAATACAAAATTTTTAATTAATGTGTCATGAGGGATAATTATCACTAATATTTCTCAACACACACCAAACTTTTTCCTATTAAAATTCCAAATATCTGTAGCCTAATTTATACAATTGTCAAAGCAAAAAAAAAATTATTCCCCCCTTATGGTGTAGAAATTAGATTAACGTCTCTCGACCTGTTAATTCCTAATCTCCAGTAGTGTTATATAAGTCTACTAACTATTTTATCTCTCGATCTCAATGGAAGTTCATAAAATAAAAAAATTATCAATATTTTGACTAATACATTCCAACACAACACAATATACATGATTACAAAATTAAATTAGATCAAATACAAAAAATTCAACACATCGGGATCGGGGGGATTCTCCCTTCACTTGAGCATGAGAAAATTATCCATACATAATTCTAAAATCAAGGATACTCATCATATGGCAAAATATATAGAGATATAAAAATTAATTGATAAGAAAAACCTAAAATTACAATTCAGATGATGTTAATCAGTTGTTCTTGATTTGGAGTTACAAGAGAAAATAATGGAATTTATGAAGAAGAACTGAGGGAGGAGATGTAATATGTTGTGATGGAAGTGTAACTCTTCTCTCAATATGGATAAAAAGACACCCATTATCCCCTCACCTAAATATTTATCAAAAGTTTGCTTAAATAACCATGCATTGGGCCCAGCCGCAAATCAACACAAGTTAGTCATGTTGTTCTCGAACAGTCGAACTCAATGGCTTTTGATAGATTTGTTAGTTTTAAGTGTTTTAGACATAAATTATTTGTTATACCTCCATTTGGGATGATTTTTTATGTGATAAAAATATAAAATAATTATATACAACTTTTGTGTTTAGCATAATTCCAAATTAGGACTGAATCATGGCCGAATATGTCTATATTTCCACTCTTGTACACTTTCAGTATTCATTCTTGATTCTCATTTGTTCCAAATATTGAGTTTAATCCCAATATCTCCAATTACCTATAAAATATGAACAAGATTAGTAAAAAGGAATAATTGGACTCAAGTATGCAAAATTCATCATATAATTACATTAAATATTTTCATTAAAGCTCTAATTGAGCACCACACAACTGTTAGGTTGCTCCACATAAATTATATCTTTTGAGTCACTATTTAAAAATGTTGCTTTCACATCCATTTGTTAAAACAAGAAAGAACTCCATAGATAACAGCCAAGACAACTAAAGAGTAAATAGTGGAAATTTTAGTCACCAAAGAATAAGTGTCAAAGAAATTAACATCTTTTTTTTTTTGCTTATAGCTTATAAATACCAATCTTACCTTAAATTTATATATGGTTCCATAAATTATAAATTTATTTATGAAAATCCATGTGCATCTAATTGATTTAAGTCATCTAGGCAAGTCAACTTGATCCCATGTGTGATTTGTTATTATTGAATCTAATTCATATTAATTGATTCCTTTCATATAGCGGCATCAATAAAAGTCACTACCTCACTATAGGATTTAGGATCCTCTTCTATTAAGGAAGCTAATGTAAAGTTTGTATCAACATTATCAAGACCATTATTTTCGATCAGAAAGGAAGTAATAAAATAAAACCCAAATCTAGCTTTACCCTACATCTTTTTCTACTGCTAGTCTCATTCACATTATCATTTTTCAACTGGTTCCATATTCACCACTCTTAATAGACCTAAGCTTCTTAATCTTACAGTATAATTGATTTTCAACTTCCACCTTGTATTTTAATAACAAACCTTAAATATCATCTTTATACTTACAGAAGTAAACTTTGGTATACCAAGAATAATAATTTATAAAAGTTACATAGTATTGTTTTCTTTCTATACTTATAGTGCTCTTAAAATAAGCTAAGTCTATATGAATCAATTCTAATAAGTCATATGATCTCTCACTAAGCGGTTTAAAAGGATTTTGGCATATTTTTCTTCCACAAAAACACCCTTATTAGACCTAATCTTCTTAATTTTATGCTCCAATTGACTTTGGTATACCTAGTATAATAATATATAAAGGTCATATATTATTATTTTCCTCCTATACTCACAATGCTCTTAAAATAATCTAGGTCTATAAGTCATTCTAATAATTTACATGATCTCTTAATGAGAGGTTCCGAAGGCTTTAAGCATATTTAGGTTCCACACAAACACCCTTAGCATACCTAATTTATTAATCTTACTATGTTAATTGATTTTTCAACTTCTACCATATATTTTAATAACATCCATTCAGTCTCATCTTCATACTTATAGAAGTAAAACTTGGGATACCAAGAATAATAATCTATAAAGGTCACAAAGTATTATTTTCTTCATAGACTCATAGTGATATTAAAATAATATAAGTTTATATGAATCAATTATAATAATTTATATGATCTCATAGCGAGAGGTTTAAAAGGCTTTTGGTATATTTGGCTTCCACACAAACATGAAACTTCAAATAGTCATTAATGTCTAACACATTAATCAAGTTCATATACTATAGTTTATCAATGAAATCCACATCCATATACCTTAGCCTACCATGCTATAAAGAAATAGACTCAATAATATAAGTAGAATTAGAAGTAGCCTCATTAACTAAAATAATGTTCAAAACAAATAAACCAACAGCTAAGTACCCCTCTCCCATAAAGTCCTCATTCTTGGTCAATACTACCTTATCAATCTCAAAAGAAAATCACTTGAAACAAAGTTACTACATAGGGATGGTACATACAAAACATCACCCAATGATAAATATTTGCTAGAATTGAGTTTTAGAAGAATATTTCCTTACTCAAAACTCCAGCAGTGGTAGAGTTACCTATAAAGACATGTTATCCAGTAGCAACATCCTTGAACTACTAGAAGATAGATATGTTGGTACACAGGTGCTTGGAAGCATATGTAATACCCCATAAATTTATGCCTAAAATGTAATACCCTAAATTTTATGTAATAATAATTTTAGGTAATTAATATTTTAATCTAACCCAAACCCTAAATGATTGATAAATTCATTTTACCCTAATTCATTAACCTTAAATTTAAACCTAATTATAATCCTAACCCTAAATTCTTTTTTCTTCTTTTCATTTTCCTTTTCCCGTTTTCCTTTTTTCTCTTTTTTTATTCATTTTCCTTATCCTTCTATCACAATCTCCTTTGCTTCTTCTTCCTAGTCAAGCCATGCATCCCCCTCCTATATGGTTTTACCTTCTCGTCCATTGTCTCACATATGTCCCCTACTTCTATCCTTGCAACCTAGTCTGCATTAACACCATCATGTCATGTCCATTTCCATCCCTAGTTTGTGTTGCGTCGAAAAACCATGCCAGAATTAAACCATGCCTTAACCCTTGGGCCTTCAACATTCTCAATTCACACCTCACCTCATCCCTTATAAATACCTTCTTCTCTCGACTCTTTACTTCACTTGACACTTAGCATTAAACTCTTCACATAGTCCCTCTTCTTTCCCTCAAATCCTCTATATTTTATTTGTCATCATCTTCCATTTTCTTCTAGTGAAGCTTTATGTAGCATATACACTCTCACCCAACTTAGTCCTTGTGGCATAAAAAATCCACACAGATCATCCTTGGTTGTGTAAACTTCTCATGCAAAACCATCCCATCTATGGCGTTAATTCACACAAAAACCATCACCCCACACCAAACACCCTAGCTTCATGACATCTCTGTGCTACACTACTACCTCTATACCACAACCTCACTCAGAACACCCCCAAAAATGACACCACCAACTCAAGCCACCACTTCCCTATCAACATCACCCATTCACTCTGCACACACCCTACCTATGTTATGACCTCATGAATCATTCCCCTAGTTGTGTGAGTCTCTCATGTAGCACACCCTTGGCTTGCACCAAATTCTTATGCAACTAGCATAAGTTTTTGCACACTTCTCCTATGACTTGGTTAGCTTCAATTTTGCTCCTTTTTTTACCTTCCTTTACCTTAGATTTTTCTTGTTTTTTCTTAAGTTATAATGATGTATTAGTCTTGATACGTATGTAATTTTATGGTGGTCTCAAAGGAGGTTTTTTAGAGCCATACGTGCTTAGAGACCAAAGAAATTTTAGTAAATATACAAGTCATAGTTGGGGTTTTTGTATGCAATGTGTAAATGTGTGTGAAAAATCATGTTTGGTATTATTATGATTTTAATTTCTTGTTGATAATGTGCTCTTATGATGATATATTATTGAATCTCTAGAAAGTGGGTCATATGTGAAAAACACGAGCATGTATGTTATGGTTGTGATAAGTCTCGTTTTGAAACCCTAAGTGTGTTAGTATGACCTATGGTATTTTAATGTGGTTTGAATAATTATGAAAAGTGGTTAATGAATGTGGTAAACTAGTTTCATAATGATATATATTGGTTGTTTGAAATCAAAATTATCGAAATAGTTTTTTTTTATGAGAATATGGGTGTATTGGCTATCTTAAGGTTATTTTTATCATTATGGGTTAAATATGAAATATTTGGTATCTTAATAAAAAATATTAGTTTAAGGCATGAAAAATTTATTATTTTTTATACTTATATTAATTACAAGTAGTCTAATTCCAATAAAATAAAATAAAATAAAAATAACCTAAATGAGGAATAATAACCCTAAGAGTAGGGTTTTTATCATATGTATAAAACATTCGAGCTATGCCTCAACTTTTTGGAAATGATGATAATAATGATATTTTAGTAATGTGTACTAAACTTGTTTCTTATATGATTCTTATGGAAAAATTTGTACCTAACTTATGAAACTAGGGTTTTGTAGAAAATTATAAATAATAACTCGAGATGTAGGGTTGCCACCGGATGTGTAAAATGTTGGAGTTGTACCTTGATTTTTACATATCTAGTCTATAATAATATTTTAGGAAAATGTACTAAATTTGATGCTTAAATGACCATTATGGAATAAGTTATGATTAACTTGTGAAAATGGAGTTTCTTAAGAGAATAGTGACATTTTTTTTCCTTGGCGGATATCCATATGAGTCATGTGGTGGTGTTTTACATGTTTTGAATAAATATTTTAAGTTGTTTTATGTGCCTTACATATCTATGTATGTGTATACATGATGGTATTGAAATAAATGACAACAAATAAGATCTTAATCACTTACAGTGAAATATTAAATAAGTCAGGACTGAGGTGCATTTTTATCTAGGAGGTATTTCAAACAGTTTCACCAGTTTAAGCATGGTGTCCAAGAGCATGTTATATTAGGAGGTATTGAGTATGTTCCCTTATCTTAACAATTGTGGTCAGACGTACTTTTCCGTGGAGTTGTTTCAATCCATTCTACTAAATTAAGAATAGTGGGGCCCTAAACTCAATATAAATAAGAAATAAAGTGTGATTATACCAAATAAAACTATAATTTGGCTCTCCTCTTGCATTGTATCTTGTTTAATCAACATGTATGCCTATTATTCTATGTGATCTTATGTATAATATGTAACTCTACTGTGAATTTATTGTTATCTTATTCAATACGTAGCATACTGATCATCCTTCTTATGGGTATAGCTTATTCCTACAAGCAGATGGCCTAGATGATTTTGTGTAGGTTAATGAGGACCCTTTAAATGAATTTGTTTCTTATTATGGTTTTCCTAGTGAGGAATAATCATATTATTTTTAAGATTTGGGATGTAGAGTATCCAATTATAGCTTACCATCTAGATACTATTTGGATTCCTTGTACTAATGTATCCCATTTTGATGTATTTTGATATTATACTTGGATATAACCTCCAAACTCTTATCTAAGTTTATGAATATCTCTCATTCTCTATTTATTATGCTCTAAGTTTTATTTGGTTTACCTTTTATTCAATATAAGCATGGTATGGTATGTCAAACTTATGTCGAGTAAGGCAGTAGCACCTAATCATATTGTTATTACGCTTCATCTAAAAAAAATTAGTAATAAATATTTGGATGTTACATAAAATATGTGAAAGATTATTTTCATGATGGTGTACAGTCTTATTTTTGAAGTGTATTTTAGGGTTGAGTGTTAGGAATTAGGAAAATTTTAAAGAAAAAAAAGGTGGAAACGTGTGCTTTGGTTAATTGATCATTGGTATTCATGATCGATTTATGTACGTTATGTTTTCTTAGTGTTCTAAGTGATGAACAATCGATCGAGACATCTTAATAGTTGATCGATTGCGAGGCTAAACTAATATCGGTTCTATTTTCATTCAAAATTCTTTCCAAATGATTTGAAAATTCAATTTTAATGTTGTGAATGATTTCTAAGCTATTTTTAAAAGTATTTAGAACCATAAAAAATTGGGTTAATGAATCAAAATTAGAGTTGAGGTTGAGACTCCAAAAAGTGATTTATGATTTATAACCTCACATATCGCCTTCTTCTTCCTCTCTCCATTGGTTCTACTCAAAATGGATAACTTATCCTCTAAAAATTTTATTTGAGCCATTGAGTTTATCCCCTATTATTTTCATCCTTTTCCCTCCTTATGTATCTACTTTGTAAGGTACAACACCCTTAGACTTCCCAACAAACACCATTTCAGCTTTGGTGGAAATCACCCTATTTTTTGTCTATGAAATCGGCCTACATTGGTCTAGATTCAAACTGGGGGTTAGGTTTTTGAGTTATATACCCCATTAGCCCTCATTCTCAATTAGATTATTGCCTCATTATCACCTTGATACCCCTTTTCTATGTTTTCCCTCAACCACTATATACCCTATTTTCTCTCTTTCACGATCCTTTGTCTTCCTTTTTTTCTTCTTGTTCTCAAGTATGGACTATTCTCCCTCTTCTAAGCCTTACGCTATCTGTTTCTAGTTTTGATATTAAGTAAGAGAATGTGAGATCTAGAAAAGGTTAAATGGTTTACCTTTCTTTGCTTTCTCATTGATAAAGGTTGTATTTTCTATTTTTTCTCTCTTAATCATTTTTTTTTTAGAATTTTTTTGTGATATTTAAGAAGATTTGTTATATCTTAACTTTATTATTAAAGGTTCTCTAGAATTTGAATTAGTAACTCTTATCTACGAGGTTCTTCTCTATTAGCATAGTTTTTGGTTGGCTCGTGCCAAGATAAGTCATTATTACCTTATTTTGGGTGGTGAATGAGCATGTTGTATTTTGGGATTGGCTAATTCTATGTTATGTGAAATCATATGTGCCAATAGTTCTATGTTTCTGTGTACATTGTTATAAATTGTATGAAAATATGTAGTAGAAAGACTATTTTGGAATTTACAAGTTTAAGATGATGATTCTAGTATATGGGTATGATTTATGTTTGCTAATAAATTTACAAGCATGATTAGGCGATTAGTATGTTAGAGGTGTGACTTGAAGGTATTATAATGCTTAAATATTGATAAAATTGTGTTTTGAAAAGTGTTGGAAATATTATGTTAAGTTTCAAATTGATTGTGGAGTGTCAAGCCCCCTCAGTCAATTGAGATGCATTATCAATCAATGTGTCCTTAGTGATCCCATTAGCTAGAACACACTTTTAGGCCAACTAATGGTGCTTGCTTCTATTGATTGACTAATATCCCAATTTATTTATTAATTGTGTATATTTCTCCCTATTTGGTGGTTTATCTTTCTAATGACTATCTTGACCTATAAGTCAAATGACTAAGAGTTTTAATCAATTGCTTGATATGCCTATCTAATCAACCAACTGCCTAGATATGTATTATATTCTCATTATTAAAACTAGTTGTATATCTTAGCTTGGTGGATCTATTTTACTATTCCTTGAGGCCTATATGGACATGTTGACCCCTTCATTTTTTTCATTTAATATAATTAGGAATAAATGACCTTAATTTTAATTATTAGTCTAAAAATTGACCTTAAATAAAATGGAGTAATAATTGAAGAATAACTAGTGGAATTGGATTTATTTAGTTGTGGTTAGACTTTCTAAATTCCCACATGGACATAGTTGACTAATTAATCATGTGAGTATATATAGTCAAGTTCATTATCAGATATTCTAAGTATGGTGCTAATATAATTTGAGCTAGTTAACTATAACGGTGGATTGAATTGGCTAAGTAATGATGCTATCACCTCTAAGTACCCCTAATGGGTAATGATGGATAACTTGTATTAATTATGTGATCATGGTTAGTTTGTTATGCTATGTGAGCCTTTTCTAGCAAATGGTTGGAAATAAATACCAATAAGTTAAAGTGGAAAGATCTTGGAGCACTATGTGAGTTTGGGTTATCCTATCATTGATTAACTACTAGGTGTTAGTCTACCTTTAGGAGTTTTTGTTCTTTGTTCTATGTGGCATAGTTGATCTTAATGCCTTTCCTACTCTAGACATTGATGATATACTAGGGTTATAATACTAGAGAGTTTGGTCTCCTAGGTGGTTCATGTAGCTTCACGCAAACTTTATGTCCTCTGGTGGTTTGTTGGCTTATGCTAGACTTATATCCCCCCAGTTATTAGTTTGAATACCATGGATATTGAGAGACCATGTGGAATATCCCATCCCATTGATAAAAAATATATGGATATAAAATATTGTGATCAAAATCTCATGAAAAAATTAATGGAATGGACCTTATATTTTTCCTAAGTGAATTGCATCCTTAGCATGTTACTTCACATATTCCTATGATGTAATATGTGAAGCTTTATGGTAAGCATGATGAATTTTGAATTTTTAAACTTGGTGTGAAGCGTGATCTTCTATGAATCTATTTTTATTATTGAGCATGATGTCATCTACTTTCTTATCCATGTGTAGGACGTTATGTTGAGAATACCATGTTAGTAAAGCTAGTGAGTAGGTATGTTACTATATAGTCATGCTAATGTGTGCTACTATGACTTGTATACCTATCACTACCATACGTACATTTTAAACTTTCATTGTAAGGTAACTTGGTTGGCTTAGTATGTAGCATACTAGCATGCTCATTTAATCGGTTACATGCTCAATCCCATAAGTGGGCGATGTTGTGTAAGTTAGCAAGGATATCATGTAGTAGTTGATTTTATGTGTTGGACATGGTTCATGTGAATGTGGAAGTTCCAGTGGTTGTCGTATTTATGAGACCTAGACTTCCTTTGTATTATCTTATTTAATGAAAACTCTCCTTATGAATTTATATATGTTCTAGACATGATATAGTCTTAGTTTGTAAACCCAACAACAACTATCTTTTATGCTATCTATTTTATGAACTATGTTTCTTTTGTTGGTTGGTTGATTGGATACTTAGTCTTGTATCTACAAAAGGATATATTTTAGAATGTCTATCTAATGTTAGGTATGACAATAACACCGATTTTTCTTAGGACCATTTTTATTTTTTGTTACCATAAACATTATCGAAATGTAATTTTTTATAGTGAAAAATGGGGCTGCTATAGAATCGATGTCCAGAACCTAATCTATCTTGTTGTTAACCATGTTCAATTCCACCACCACAAAATCCATAACCTCCCTGGTTTTAGAAAAAACGTATGAAGCTAGAGGTGAAATGATTTTTTTCTTTTAAATATCATCACCTTCTTGAAGTAAGATTGATTCTTTTATTGGCCTTTCCATTGGGGCTTTTCCTCCTTAACCTTAGACTTATCCTTTTCTATAGCTGACTATCACATTTGCACTGAATAGACCTAAAGCATATAAGATGTGGTTATCATTTACCTCTTTTGTCCTCATATGATGGATATACTCTAATAGTTTCAAATTCCTCCTCTTATGCTTCAGATGGCTTATGCAGTCACTCCATGAGGGAGGGAGCTTCCCAAGTAGAACATTAGCTTGAAAAGTAACACAAATATTCATGCCTTCACCTTGAACATCATAAACCAAAATTCCAAACACATGTACCTCCTTAATGATTGGCTTATTATGCGCCATCTGAAACCTCAATAGATTTCCCATTCCATATTTCTTACCAACACCCTAATCCCATCTATACTTTCTTTTCAAAGTAACTTGGGTCTCCTTTTAAGATGAATAACTAAGAAATAGATCAAATAACTTATCAGTCATGAAGGACAACATATAATCTCTAACCATTTTGTTGTCCCTATCATACTTATCATTAGAATCTATCTCAACCTTCTTTGTATTAGTAGGAACGGGTGTAGAAACAAGGGATATAGGAGTTCAACCCACTTCATTTTTTGCCAGTGGCTTTGTGTGTAATATTTAGTCCACCTCTATAGCCTTAAAAATAAATATTAGCTTTTAATACCGATTACGATAGTATCGTACAATGGCTAAAGCTAGACATGTTGGGCATCACTCTTAATATAGCAACTATAGCAAAGAATAAAGGAAAATCACACTAAACACCAAAATAAAAAAAATTCTAAGAATAACACTATAACACAACTCTGTCGATAGGGTACTATACTACCTTAGTGTTCTAGAGCAACCAGGGTACCTTAGTGTCCTTAGGTTAATAGTTAGTGTAATACCATGTTACCTTGGTGCATTGGTATGACCGAATTAGGTTAGTGTCTCTAGGTTGTTATGATACCCCTTCGAGTAAATAAAAATGGTAATAATTATTATTGGATAATTGAATGGTTTAGTAGTAGCCTTTGTGCCTACATGTAGTTTGATAGTAGCATTTGTGCATGGCTGTGGTTCGGTAGTAGCCTTTGTGCCTACCTATTGTTAAGTAATAGCCTTTTAGCCCACCTATGATGATATATATTTATATTAGTCTTATGCTAATGAGCCTACTTATGAAGTTATAGAATTTATTGGCCTAGAAAATGAGATATGTGATACATTGCAATTGTAATGATTTTAGGTTAAGGTTGTTTCTAATCATACTTTAAAGATCATTCCTTATTTTTTGGTTGGTAAGTATTAGTAAGTTTTAAGTGGACGAGCATAAGTAGTATGTGATATTAGTGGTATTCAATTATCTGATATGATTATCGTATTTTGATCATCGCATGTATATTTTGATTTTTTTATATCATGTATTGTTGTGATGTATTATATGTGTGTTCCATGTATATTTTTCATATTAGTTCCGTATAATGGGTTACTTAGTACCATTGTATTAAAGGGTTCTTTTTTTATGACCATTTACCTTTTCAATGGATATTGGTCTTTGTAGGTTATCTTGCAACTGAAATCAGAAGCTAGTGGTTTGGGTTGAGAGCTTAGGACTATCCGGTGTCCTTTTTGTTATCTTGATTATGGTTGTTCTTAGACTCTTATGTCCCTTTGTACTTCTCTCGTTCGAGTTTTGTAACTATTGATTTTGTTTACTTTCTAATCGATGTCAACTTATTTGCTCTCTCTATCCTATTATTTTAATTTTGTTATTAATTTAAGAGAAGTAATGATTTTAACCTTAGTAATGATAATGGTAGAGAAAATCAAACTTGTACAAGTGTGGCGGTAACACCCTACATTTTTATTATTTTAGCTTCTGTGATTAACTCTTTAAAACAAAATTTTTAATTCTTAAAAATGGGTGTGTTACACCCTACTTGTGATGTTATGGATTTATTAATATTGTGTCTTTAATCCTTACCTATAGCGTATGAAATTATTGATGTTGTTATTGAGATATGAGATATATCGAGAAGGTTATTGTTATCATGTTGAGATTGGTTATAATCATTACTTTAGATAGCATCTCTTGTATGCATGTTAGGTAAGTTTCATTATGTTCTAAATATACAAGTATGAGGACTATGTGGCTTTGGTGATTATTGTTAATCTATTATGATTTTACTATTTTGATGTATATTTCAATATTTTATGCCATATCTTGTTATGATGCCTTTTATATGTTTCATCCGGGCTTTCATATTAGTTTTGTATAATGGGATGCTTAATACCATTGTACTAAAGGATTCATCATGGCCCCTACTTATTTGATAAACTCAAATACTTTCATTGTTTTAATCATTTACTACCCTCATTTGCTTGTTCTATGTTGTGTTTTCCTTATATTTTAGCCTAGTTTATCTCCTTGGTTCGTATTACTACTTTCTTGATGTGTTACATAGGAAATGTTGGAGCTAAGAAAGGAATTGGCACAAAGAAGAAGTCAAGAGAAGCATGGGAAGAAGCAACATGACCTCCTAGTGTCCAACAACAAGAGAGTGTTGAAATACAGAAGAAATCATGGTGAAAATGAAGTTTTTGGACCCAGCCTAGCCTACAAATGTTGGTCAACATGACCTTGTAGGCTTGAAGCGTGAATAATGGGTATATGACTCCAATAGAGCCTGGTCATGTTGAGCTACACAGTCGTGTTGGATGTCGGTTTTCATTTTCTCCACATAATATAAAGGAGATAAATGATTACATTAGCAGTAGATTTTTCTAGAGCTAATTTAGCATGACCTAAGGCATATTTGGAGGCTCTATTTCCTTCTCTTTACTCTCTAATGTTCATGGTATTCATCTCCCTTTAATGCAAAACCCAATTAGATTTAATTTTGAAACTTTGTAATCATTTAGATCTGGCAATTGACTCTTCATATCTTCAATACAATGGCTCTATCTTCTAATATATTTTCCTATTTATTTCATTCATGCATAATTTATCTATTGTGTTTATTGATTTAACTATGTGTGAGTAATATCTAGATCTAGGATTGAATTAAGTCTAATTTGATAATAAATTGATGAATTGATTTAACTGTGTGTATGACTTACTCAATTTCATTATTCAATTACTAGAGCTTTAATTTTTATTGAATTGATTGATCACCAATTTAATTAAATGCAGGAAAGCAATCAAAGAACCAAAAGGTGAAGATTGATACCATGAATTAGCAATTGAACAAGAAATGTCAAATCATAAAAGTATACTAGATTTCCTTAGGAAATCGATTAAATTAGCTTGAATCCAATGAACTTAATATAGCTTAATACCATAAAATAGGTTATTATGTTGTATTAAATTAGATTTTTAGGCCTCGGAAGAGTTTATTAGTTAATTTTAGCTAGTTCTTTCTTACAAATAAAGTATGTTTAATAAGTGATTAATTCATTTGTACACCTTCAAATTATGACTGAAATTCAATTCTAGGCGTTATTTAATTTATTGGACTCATTTGAGTATTACTTATTATTCTTAATTGTTTATACAATTATCACTTACTCTTAAACCCACTTAGTTTAGATAGCCTTAATGTGGTGAAATTTTGGTATTTAACAATAAGTCCATATGGAGACAACCTTGACGTGCTACAACGACTTCATGCACTTGTGGATTTCTCCCATTAAGTTTTTGACGCTGTTATTGGGGACTTCGACATTATTAATATTGACTCTTTTTATTGGTTGACTAGAATAGATATTTTATTTTATTTGTTATTCTATTTTTTACTTTTTCCTTTTTTTTCCTTGTGCAAGTACCATTACATGCCCTGATCCCAAGGTATTGGAGAATTGGTGGTGTACAATCTCAAGATTGAAAAAACCTTGTGGTGTATTAAGAAGTGGGTACAAGAAACAAAGGAAAATTTAAATAGTAGTATCAACATGACAAACTAAGAAAAGCCACGCTACCAAGATCAATCTTTGAAAGAGTTTGCTTATCTTATGGAACGCAATCTAGCATTACAAGACCTAATGTTGCTATAAAAACAATTTGAGCTCAAGTCTTTGCTTCTTTCTATGATCTAACATAACCAATTTGGTGGTACTACAAAATAAGATCCTAATTTACACACCTCAATCTTCCTGGAGAACTGCAATACTTTGAATATGAATGGAGTATCGGATGATTCTATCAGGTTAAGGTTTTTCCCTTTATCATTATAGGACAAGGCAAAGGTTTGATTGCAATCCTTTCCATTGGACTCTATTAGTACATGGGACCAACTCTCACACGCATTTCTTGATAAGTGCTTCCATCCAAGCAAGATGGCTCAATCAAGGAATCAAATAACAACCTTCAATTAGAAGGAAGGGGAGTCCTTATATGATGCTAGGAAAGGTACAAAGATATCTTGAGGATGTGTCCACTCCATGGATGAGAGGACTAGTTGATCATCCACAAGTTCTACAACGTTCTTCTCTACAACACAAGGATGATTGTTGATGTCGCAGTTGATAGGGCATTAACAAATAAGAGTGTGTGAGAGGTAAGACAACTCAACGAAGATATGGCACAAAATCACTACCAATATTTGAGTGAGATATCTTTACCTAAAAAGAGCAGGATATATAATGTATATGCATTAGATCACATTAAATCTAGAGTAGATGCCTTATTCTGAAATTTGATAAGTTGAACATAAATTTAGTAGCATCAACTTCTTCTGATTGTGACTTATGTAGTGTCGTAAGGAATTCTAATGTGGAATTTCATATTAAAAACCCCCATCCCTTGATACATTGGTGTCTGAACATGTAAACTATGTGAATAATTTCAATTAGAAAGGGGATACTTTTTCCAACATTTATAACTCAAGTGGAGGAATCATCTAAATTTGTCTTATAGAATCCTTCCTAAAATCCTATACCTCAGTCTAATTATGTTCCGCCAGGATTTCAAAGTTAAAGGCGTCCTATCCTCCTTGCCAAAAGTCTAATTGGGAAACATTGATGGAGAACTTTGTGATGAATTAGACAAAACAAAATAAGAAATTTAAGAAGCAAACGGATGAGTTTAGACAACATAACTGAACCATGAGTGATATTATCTAGCGTCTAAGGTTGATTTTCTAGCCACTCACAACAAAATGTTAGAGAACCATATCACTTAGGTTGCCCAAAAAATCTAGCTCCTCTTCTAGGTCTTTAAGAATGCTTCCTGGAAAACCCAAGACCAACCTTAAAGGATCCATTAATTACATCACCCTTAGACGTAAAAGAGTTAAAGGGACAGGTAGTGAAAAGTGATGATGAGAATTTAAATGTTGAGGGTGATAATTTGGTGAAAATGGGAAAAGAAAATGTTTTTGAGAGAGAGGAGAATATTGAAAAGTATATTGCACTTACACCTTATAAGCTACCCCTATATTTTCCTCAAAGGCAAGTTAAGGCCAAGTTAGAGAAATAGTTTAGGAAATTGTGGAAATTATTAAACATTTGCATATCAATATCCCTTTATTGATGTCATCTCTAAAATTCCATTCTATGCTAAATTATTAAAATAGATATTAACAAATAAGAGACAGTTAGAAGAATATGAGATTATAGCCTTGAATCGGGAATGTAATGATATTATCCAAAACAAGTTTCCACCAAATCTCAAGCATCCAAGCTCATTTTCTATTTCTTGCACTATAGGTGATATGTCAATTAATTGTGATCTTTGTGATCTTCATGCTAGTGTTAGTCTTAATCTATTTTCAATTTGTAATAAGTTGCGGATGGGAAACATAAAGACCACCACCATCTCCTTTCAATTATCGGATTGATCGATAACACATATGGTACGTATATTAGATGATGTACCTATCTAGGTTGGTAAGTTCTAAATTCCAATTGATTTCATCATTATATAAATTAAGGAGGATTCTCAAATCCCTGTTACATTCAAAATACCTTTCCTACATATTGTTGGAGTGGTAATTGATGTGAAAAATGAAAATTTATCTCTCAATATAGGGGATGAGAAAGTGGACTTTGACATGTCTTCTACTATGAAACTCCCTTTAATTGATGATACTTGTTGCAATATTGACACTATTGATATGGTGATTAGAGATAAATTTAATAGCTATATCTCAAGGAACCCACTTGAGAAATGTCTCATGAGAAAGGAATCACATGATGACAATGACAAGGAGGTAGTTGCATACACTAACATGCTTGATGAAAGCCCTCACTATACAAAGAAAACAAAAGTAGTTGATGGAATTGACAAGGAGATGAATAGAGTAATTTACGAAGAGAAAGTAATGCCTAAGGTAGAACTGAAACCACTTCCTTCCTTAATAAGGTATGAGTTCTTAGACTCTAATGATGAATGTCCTGTCATTGTGAATGCTAATTTTAGTAAAAAAGAAAATGAAAAATTGCTTGAGGTTCTTTGGATTCATAAAGATGTTGTACGTTATTCCATTAATGACATTGAGGGCATTAACCCCTCCATTTTTTTCATCAAATATTGATAGAAGAAAGGTATAAATCCTCTATTGAACACCAAAGGGGGGATGAACCTAAATATGAAAGAGGTTTTCAAAAATGAGGCGTTAAAACTATTTGATCCAAGGATCATCTATCCTATATAGGATAGTGAGTGGGTGAGCCCAGTACAAGCAGTGTCTAAGAAGGGAGGCATGACCATTGTGAAAAATGAAAAGAATGAGCTAATAGTCATTAGAACGGTCATCGGGGCAGCATATGTGTATTGATTGTAGGAAACTTAATAAGTCATCCCTCAAATATCATTTCCCCCTACCATTTATTGACCAAATAATTGAGAGGTTAGCTAAGCATTATTACTTTTGTTATCTAGATAGGCATTCGATATTATTTCAAATCCTAATCCACCCTAGTGACCAAGAAAAAAATTGACATTCACATTCCCATATGGCACATTTGCCTACCAGAGGATGACCTTTGGCTTGTGTAATTCCCCAACCACATTTTGATGATGCATGATGGCCATATTTTCTTATTTTATTAAAAACACTATAGAGGTGTTTATGGATGACTTTTCTATCTATGAAACTTCTTTTGATGATTGTTTGCATAACCTCTATAAGGTCTTAAAGAGATGCAAAGGAATGGACCTTGTACTTAATTAAAGGAACTTTCATTTCATGGTACAGAAAGGAATTATTTTGGTCACTTAATCTCTAATTGAGGAATTGAGGTTGATAAGGAAAAAATTGATATCATTACTAAAATTCCACCCCCAACTAACATTAAGGGAGTTATAAGTTTCGTAGGCCATGCTGGATTATATAGGCATTTCATTAAAGAATTTTCCAAAATTTCTTAACCCTTAACACTTTTCCTTGTCAAATATGTTCATTTTCCTATTGATTAGTCTTTTCTAGATGCTTGTGACAAGTTGAAGGAAGCTTTAACAATTGCTTCAGTATTAAGACCACCTGATTGGAACCTTCCATTTGAGGAAATGTGTGATGCAATCAACTATGCAATTGGGGTTATGCTTGGGCAAAAGAAAGAAGTGAGTGTCTACACCATATACTATATCAGCCAAACAATGGATGATACACAGATGAATTATGCCACAACCAAGAAGGAGATTATAGCTATTGTGTTTTAGATAAGTTCCAACCCTACTTTATTGGATCAAAGGTTATATTTTTTATAGATCACGTAGCCTTCAAGTGCCTAGTAGCCAATAAGGATGCAAAGCCTAGGTTGATTAGGTGGATCATCGTGTGGTAATAGTTTGATTTGGAGATAAAAGATAAAAAATAAAAATAAAAAGGTACTGAAAATGTGGTAGTGGATCGCCTCTCTAGGCTTGCACAAGAGATGCATAAAGATGAAGGTGATGAGGAGCCATTTAATGATTCATTTCTAGATTACAATCTATATGCTATAACAAGCCTTCAAGCTTCCTGGTTTGTAGATTTTGTGAACTACATAGTATGTGGGGTGTTGCCACAAGATATGTACTACCAACAATGTACAAAATTTCTTTTAGATGCTAAGTAATATTATTGGGATGACCCTTGTCTCTATAGGTGGAGTGCAAATGATATTTTTAGAAAGTGTTTTCCTAAATAGGAAGTATGATATTTCATATCCCACGTCCACTCTTCATCTATAGAGGTCATGTGAGTACCTTGAAAACGGCTTCTAGGGTGCTACAAGCGGGATTCTATCGGCATTCACTCATTAAGGATGTAAGAACTTATGTGCTTAGCTGTGACCAGTGTAAAGGAATAGTAAATATCTCAAGAAGGAATGAGATGCCACTAAATAACATCTTTTTAGGTTTAACTCTCTAACATTTAGGGGATAAACTTCATAGGATCATTTCCATCATCACGCAACAAGTATATCTTAATAGTGGTGAATTATGCATTGAAATAGGCTGAAGCACTAGCACCTCCAACAAATGATTTGAAAGAAGTGGTTAACCTATTTTAAAAAAAGCAATGTTTCCTTAATTTGGTGTCCTAAGAGTAGTAATTAGTGATATAGAATCTCATTTTGCAAATCAAGTTATAAGCACACTCTTAAGGAAATATGGTGTAACTCCTAAAATGGCTACACCATACCACCCTCAAACTAGTGACCAAGTGGAGATCACTAACCAAAAAATAAAAGTAATTCTGAAGAAAATAGTATCTTAGTCAAGAAAACATTAGTCTATAAAACTAGATGATGTTCTTTAACCTTATCGAATAGCTTATAAGACTCCTATTGGCATGTCACTGTTTGGGTTGATATATAGGAAAACTTGTCATTTTCTATTTGAAGATGAGAACAATGTTTTTTGGATGATAAAGGCAATTAATTATGACTTAAAGGTCGTTGAAGAACAAAGGAAGCTCCAACTTAACAAGCTTGATGAGTTGAGATTGGATGCCTATGAGAAGGCATGAATATATGAGGAGAGAACTAAAAGATGACATGAAAAACATATTAATTTAAGGGATTTTCAATAAGGATAATTTGTGCTCTTATTCAACTCTCATCTTAAGCTCTTTCTAGGAAAACTTTCTATATATGTCAGTTCTATCCATTTAGAGTTGTTGATGTTTGGAGTGAGGCCATGGAAACCTTCAAGGTCAATGGGCAGAGGTTAAAGCATTATATAGTGGGTTCTCTGATCAAGAGGACAGGTCCTTACCCTTCTCAATCCAACATAATCTTGAGCATACAAGGGGTCGAGCTCATAACCATTGAATGAGCATTTATTTTTTTCTCTTTATTTTCTTTTATTAGTTCTTTATTTTAATTATTTAATTTTACCTTTTGTATTTATTTATTTATTTATATATTTATTATTATAGACATGTGAAACCACGATTATGCATTGATGCGTAGGAGAATGTGAAAATGGAAGAGGTGGCAAGGTGCTTCAAACTGAAAAATATCAAAAATTAGAAGATTAGTGTGATTATGGGTTCAAAATTGCTAGGGTGTATCATTGGACACAACCACGTTGCAAAATAAAAGTTGAAAAGAGTTCTCTAGGTACAACACAACATGACATTGTTACAATGCACAGTTATGCCAAAATATAGGAAAAAAATTACTTATCTAGATGCAACACAGGCAAACAACTGCCTGTGAGCTTAAAAAAATTACTTGAGCATAGGTGTGCTCATTACCCATTCTCTTCACCCATTCTAACCTAGTCCCTCCTACCTATCCCATCCATAACCCTAACACCACAACATGATCTCTTACCACCACTACCCCTTCGTATCACCTCTATCACTTGACCACCACCATTATCACACCAACATCCTTTACCATTTATTTGACAACCCCATCTCAGCCAAAACCTCTCTTCCTCTCTCAACCTTAGTTGTTAGCTACCAACCACCCCACTACCTATCGAGACGCTAGCCATACCCACCACCACCCCCCATTAAGCGATATGTCTTCTCCATTCCCTTCTTCTACTTATACAAATTGGAGATAATGTGGCAACCTATCATAGGAGAGTAATGTGTCAAATGTTATATGTTCTTTTTCTATGTCTTTGTATGATTTTATTTTTTCCTTATTTTTTTAATCTTTGGTTTATTTCTATCTTAATATTTCCCTATTTATTTCTAAAACACACATTCATATCTAAGTTTAATTGCCTCATGATTGAACCTATGTTTAGTTGGTCAAGGTGTTCTCATATTGACTCTAAACTCAAGGGTTGTAGGAATGTATTTCATACTAATCTACCTAATTAGTACCTACGCTTCTCAGGTGACTTAGACTACTTTTTGGTTATTGGAGAAATACTCAAAAAATCTAAAGTTTGTCACATGGAGTATCTGGCACCACACCCTCAAAAGTATGGCTATTATGATAGGGATATTTGAAAAGAAAAAAGTTTGAAATAAAAATGAGTACTCCTTTGAGACCTTGAGTGGAAAAAGGATGAGCCAAATGTGATTTGATATATGTCTATCATGTTGGGGAGTTTAAGGGTATCAAGTGAAAGAAAAATACTTCCGATTCTATTTTTTAACAGTGATGAGTTGACTCGCTCACATTCACACACAAAACACTTACAGATACATCATCTCTAATGTAAGATGTGAAATATGATTTCTGTTTGAATTTGGATTGAGTAAATAACTTATGCATCTAAGTTTAGGTAAAGTTAGATACATCTGTATGTACTCATTATATTTCTTATCATTTTCTCTATCATGACTATCCATCTTGACTTGTGTGATACATTCATTTTTCTTGAGGACAATGAAAGATTCAAGAATTGGGAGTTGATAAACTCGAATCCTTTGATTATTCTAATCATTTATTACCCTCATTTTCTTGTTCTTTAGTGTGATTTCCTTATATTTTAGCCTAATTTATCTCATTGGTTAGTGTTATGTCTTTCTTAATGTGTTATACAGGAAATATTGGATCTAAGCAAGGAATTGGAGCAAAGTGGGAGTCAAGAGAAGCATGGGAAGAATAAACACAGCCTCCTAGTGTCTAACAATATAAGAGTGTTGAAAGAACATAATAAATAGTGGTGAAAATGAATCTTATGGACCAAACACGGCTTGCCAATATTGATCAACATGGTTGTGTAGGCCTGCAGCGTGAATAATGGGTCTATGAATCCAACACGACTTAGCCGTGTTGAGCTACACAGTCATGTTGGGTGTTAGTATTTGTTTTCTCTGCATGATGTAAATGGCTACATTAGCAATAGATTATTCTAGACCTAATTAAGGCATATTTGGAGGCTCCCTTTCATTCTCTTTGCTCTCTAGTTTTCCTGGTATTCATCTTTCTTTAATGCAAAAACCCATTAGATTTAATTTTGAAGCTTTATAATCATTAGGATCCAGTAATCGACTCTTCATATCTTCAACATATTGATTCTATCTTCTAATCCATTTCCCTATTTATTTCATTAATGGCTAATTTTTCTATTGTGATTATTAACTCAGCAATGAGTGAGTAATTTCTAGATCTATGATTGAATGAAGTCTAATTGGGTAGTGAATCGATGATTTAATTTGATTGTGTATATGAGTTGCTTAATTTTGTTATTCAATTGCTAGAGATTTACTTTATATTAATCAAAGAAATTAATCAAAGAACTGAAAGGTGAAGATCGATACCAGAAATTATCAATTCTTGAATCACAAAAGTAAACTAGAGTTTCTTGGGAAATTAAATGAATTAACTTGAACCTAATACCATGAAAATAGGTTATTAGGTTATATTAAATTAGACTTTTAGGCCTTGAAAGATTTTATTAGTTAATTTTTGCTAGTTCTTCCTTATGAATAGAGTAATTCATTTAATAAGTGATTAATTTATTTGTTCACCTTTGACTATGTCCGAAATTCAATCCTAGGATGTGTTTATTATATTATACTTCTTTGAGTATTGTTTATTATTCTTTATTTTTTATACAATTATCACTCTCTCTTAGACCCACTTAGTCTAGATAGTCTTAATCTAGTGAAAATTCAACATTTAACAAGAAGTCCATATGGAGACGGCCTTGACATGCTACAGCAAGTCAATAAACTTACGAATTTGGCCCATCATTACTCAATGGGAAGTGGTTTTTACAAGTTATCTTGCAAGATCATTTAAAGTATGGTACTTGGATTATGATTTAAGGTTATTCAGTGTTTTTCCTAGTATCTTTTGATCCGGATGTTTCTTGTACTCTTATGTCTTTATGTAATTTTATTCCACTAAATTTTGTAACCACTAACGATTAGTTCTATTTGAAATGATGTCAATATGCTTTGACTTTCTCTACATTTATTTTTATAATTGTTTTATTAATTTAAATGGAGTAATAGTTTCAGCTTTAGCACTTGATATTAGAATAATAGAGGAAACCAAACTTGGAACAAGTATAGTGATAGCACCCCACATTTTTACTATTTTATCTTTCGCAATTAACCCTTTAGACAAAATTTTTAAGTTTCAAATTTTGGGGGTATTACAAAAATAAATTTATTGTTGGATAAAAGTAACTGTACATATTTTCTAAAACTCTTCATTAGCTTCATAATGTATCATAAATATTATTATCACTCCTATTCACCTCCCCTCATAATGGTATAATAATATTCATTATAACTCCTTACCTTTCACTCTTTTCTTGTATTATAAATAAGTGAATTGAGAAATGACAAGTACAATAGAAGAACCATATTTTCTTTCATTATCAACTTTTCAGCTTTTCTATTATATCATTACATGTATTAAATTTTGCAAATGATTAATTATCAAGTTCTATTTAATTCAAAATTAATATTTTTCATATTTTTTTATGCTCATGTTAGCTTCATAGTGTAAACAAACTTTAGTTTATTCTATACACATGGTTTATCTAATAACTTAATATGTGTGCATATAGCCAAAATTTCTTTCTTTTTTCTTTTTTTATATTAATTCATTAAAGTTTTTAAAACCATCATAAAATATTTTTGGGTCTTATTCTCATAAATCATATAAAATATTATTTTATTATTGTTGTCTTTATTATCATCAATTTTCTTCATTTTTTAAGGCTTTTTACTTAATACTAACAATATTATATATTTTAAGCACAGTGAAATGTATATTTCCTCTACATATAATCTCATTTTTATTTTCACGTTTCATTTGTCAATGTATTTCTAACTTTTTTATATATACTTAATATAGCTCCTAATATGTAAGACTACTGCAAGAATTTGCTACTTGTAAGTTGCTAGAACTCAATCAGTGACTATGTGATAACTTAATAGTATAATTTTGTGTTCTTTTAACTTAAAATATGTTATTTTATAGCATATAAATATACAAGTTTCATATTTTTACAATTTTTATAAGATCTTATGATTTAACAAACTGGTCCTCAATCTCCAAATCAATTCGAGGTAGAATATTGATTATAAGAACCTTGGAAATAAATGATTCAATTACATGTATTATCTTAATTCTCTTTTGAATTGATGAAAAACAATAATTGTATAAGTATGAAATTAAAACAATATTGAAATTAAATGAGCATTCAAAGATGGTATAAAAATCAACAATTGTGATATGGAAGATCAATGTCCTAAAGTGAATTACTACTAGACCTAGAGTGCAATCTTATATGTCGATATGCCCCCAAGGTGAACATAACTAATCTCTAGTCTTGTGCACTCAAGATTGAATATGGCGGAAAACATGATACTTTGCCTATTATTTTGTTTTGTGAAGGAAAAACAAGAGATAATAGAAGAGAAAGCAATTCTATGTGATTTTTAAACCAATGCCTTGATGAAATAAATCTTTTGATTATGCCTTAAGAACAACCTCATGACTAGTAAAAGAAACATTCATTGATTGGCGAAAAGATTGGAAACAATAGAAGACCAATCAATGAATTTTGAATTTGTTCAAAATTTTCCAAATAAACAAAATTCAACAACATAACAAATTGAACCATGACACTATAGCACAGTTTATTAAAATCCAAATTGAAAGAACTTGACAACACTAATCCACCACCGTAACAAATGATCCAATTATGTATACTATCTTAATTCACATAGAAATTGATGGAAAATAATAACAATATATGTAGGAAAATAGGGGGAAAATGAAAATAAATGAATGTTTACAGAAATTATCAAAATCTTTGGTTGTGTTGTGGAAGATCCCTGCCTTAATGCAAATTATGATCAAACCTCTAATACAATCCCATATGCCAATTCACCCTAAGGTTAACATAACAAATCTCCAATCTCATACACTCATGATTGAAGATGGTGGAAACACAAAAATTTACCTAGTATTTTTCCAGTGAAAGAAAAACTAGAGAGAAGAAATTATAAGAGAAGTGTGTGTGTTTTAAAAATAAAAGAAAACGAAGACCAATTAATAGATTTTCAATTCGTGAAAGGAAAATTGAGCCATAGTCGGATAACTTACCTACACCGGCTAACAATAAGGCACACATGTGGAATATCCTAGTATCAAGTCCTACCTTAAATAACCCTAAGCTCTCAGGTTCAAACATTATCTCAAATTCATGGAAATAATAATTGTATACATAGGAAATTAGAACAAAATTGAAACTAAATGAATGTTTAAAGAAATTATTGAAGTTTTGGTTGTATCATGAAAGATCACAACCCTAAAGCAAAATACATCCTAAGGTTTACATAACTTATCTTCAATCTTATGCACTCAAGATTTAAAAAGGTGAAAAACACAAAACTTTGCCTTATATTTTTTTTTCCTTTTGTGAAGTTAAAACAAGAGAGTTGAGAAGGGAATAGAACTCAATGTGTTTTAAAAACCAAATCCATGTTGAAATAATATTTATATTATTCCTTAAGACCAACCCCATGACTAGTCAAAGAAACTTTTGTTGTTTAGTGAAAAATTGAGGAATAATAGAAGAACAATCAATGAATTTTGAATTCATTAAAAATTCTCCAAATCAACAAAATTTGGTAGCAACAAACAAAATTGAAGCACGACACTAGAACACGGTTTATCAAAATCTAAATTTAATGGAATTAACAATACTAATATAGCACCGAAATAGATTATCCAATTATATATATTTTCTTAATTTGTTTTCAAATTGATGGAAAATCCTAACAATATATGTATGAAATTATAACAAAATTGAAACTAAATAAATGTTTAAATAAATTATCAAAATCTTTAGTTGTGTTGTGGAAGATTATTGTCATAAAGTGAATTATGAGTTATGACCAAACCTCTAGTGCAAGCTTGTATGTCGATTTGTACCCAATGTTAACATACATAATCTTCAAGCTTGTGCACTCAAGATTTAAGATGGTGGAAAATGTATAACTTTGCCTAGATTTTTTTTTTTTTTGAGAAGTTAAAATGAGAGAGAAGAAAAGAGAACTTCATGTATTTGGAAGATCTCTACTGTGTTGAAATAAATCTTTCTATTATCCCTTAAAGCCAACCCCATGACTAGTCTAAGAAATGTTTGTTGATTAGCAAAAAAAAAAAAGGAACAATGAAAGGCCAATCAATGGATTTTTGAATTCCTTCAAAATTTTCCAAATCAACAAAAGTGAACCGTAACACTAGAGCACAATTTATCAAAATCTAAATTGAAAGAACTTGATAATACTAATCTACCGCCATAATAGATGATCCAATTACATATAATGTCTTAATTTGCTTTCAAACTAAGGGAAATAATAACAATATATGTAGCAAATTAGAACAAAATTGAAGCTAAATGAACATTTAAAGAAATTATCAAAATCTTCGGTCATGTTGTGGAAGATTACTGCACTGAAGCAAATAACAACCAAGCTTTAAGTTGTGTTGTGGAAGATTAGTCCCCAAGGTTAATATAGGTAATCTCCAATCTTATGCAAAGATTATAGATAATGGAAAATACACAACTTTACCTTGTATTTTTCTATTATGATCCATTCGGTTTTTAAAAAGTTTTTAAAAAAAGAAAATAAGGAGAAAAAAATATTTTTTTTGTATTTGGTTTACATAAATTAATAATATAAAAAAAGTGATGAATAAATAGTAGATATTTGATTTTTTTTTTAAAAAAAATAAAAGAAAGTATTTTAATTTTTTTTTTTTAAATTATTAGAATCAAATGGAGCCCTAGGAAAAAATGAGAGAGAAGAGAAGAGAAGTCAGTGTGTTTTAAAAATGAAAGCAATAGAAGACCAATAAAGGAAAGCCCAACATAACCGGACTTAAACTGGTATATAAATTGGTTTTCTCAACCTATAAGTCTCTCTCTCTCTCTCTCTCTCTCTCTCTCTCTCTGTGTGCGTGTGTATAACTTTTGGGGACCTCAAATTGAAACTCTGGACGATTGCCCCTCTCGTTCATGTCTTCTCGAGTTGAATCATCGTCACCGAGGGAGGAAGTATCAAATGAATACACAGAAAAGGAAATAGGATAAAAATGATGCTGCAGTAACATACCATGTTCGAGTAGAACAAGAAAAGCAGAGGGCCTTTTTCTCCATCCTTCAAATCCCCTTAGGAGTTTGTGAGGGGCCTGAAGGTCATTTATATTTAGTTAGTTACAATAGAACGAAGCCCAGGTACAATCAAACACGTCCCTTCCTCAATTATTTAACTGAAAATAAAACAACATTCAGCAGTGCAGATGGACATGTCTTTACAGTCTAGGACTAAAGGCACAGGTTCAGCGGCGGCACAGGTTCATATACCATCAAACGACAATACTATTTAAGCAGAGACTGAGATCTGCACTGAACTATAGGGTATCAATATATAACAGGGGGATGTACATTTCAAGAACCGTTTCTGCATTAGTATCTGGTGCATAATAATTTACCCTGCACAAAATTTCTTTTTCTCTAAACGAAAATTCTCTAAGAATACATCATATTTTCCTCTATGAAATTTGATTTATCTAGGCACAGGAAAAAGAATGAAAATAAATACCAGATAATGATAAATGTTATTACAACATGTATGTGCCTAATCCATGATCCTCAATTTTGCAGCACAAATCATCCTGCTCATGCCAAATCCATGGAAATCAATTCATGCCATCAGCAACTTGGAGAGATCACCTGCGTTTTACAGATTACTCTCCATCCTGCAAACAGTCGATTCATGTCATATCATAAAGGTTTCAAATAGAAGGGGGGACAACTAAGGATTCTATACCATGAACTATCCAGGAAGCACGGATTCCTATCATGTCAAGACCAAACAGGATGATTATCACATGGCAACTTGAAAGTTTAACCAAGATTATTTCGCACATGCAAGCAAAAGGGTGAAAAGCTTCCTCCATACATGACAAATTCATCATTTTGAACATTTCTATTTGAAATTACTCAGGTACACGATTTGTCAAATATAATTTGCTCACCCACATAATGATCCCATCCAAATACTGGAAAATTAACAGAGAAGTGACAAAACATAAATTCAGACTAACTACCATTGTCATGGGAGACAAAAATGAGTTGTGCAATTCCAGGGCTCATTACACGCATAAATGCAAATGACATAATGACCAAATAAATAGAATTTTCTTCTAAGAATGAAAGAAAAACATATACTTACAGATATCCTCAGGGTGCCCTTCTTGTTAATGAATAAAGGTACTGACCTCCCTTCCTGGCCCATGGCGTACCTCTTGTATCCTTTCATGCCAATTTAAATTCAATCTTCGGGTAAAATCCTCTACCTCCCTGAGTTAAAAATATGTCAAGCAAAGTATATCAATGGGATCTCAAACATCTTTTAACAATGTGGATTCTAAGGCGTGATCACCATATGTCATTGAGTTTTGCATGATTCAATTGAAAATAGGCTGATCATTTTGCACCACAATAATATATTTATAGATAAAGCATAATTAATCAATTGAAAGGAAAGAGATGCTCATGTCGCATTACAGAAATGATAGTAGAGACTAAATAATTGTAAGAAAAGCACGATGAGATATATAAATTTAAATGATGGAAAGGTGATTTGCACTAAAAAAAATAATTTCATAGTTGTGATAATGTATAAAATAGATAGGAAAAGAGGTGCCCATATCATATAAAGAAATGCTACTCCAAACAAGCTAATTGCAGCCAAAGCCTTATGGGACAAATATTATCCATCACAAAATCCAGTCACACAGGACGCTAAGAATCAGAAAACACAAATATATATAGCAGCAGCAACAAACAACATACGTGTTCTAAAAATGAACTGAGGCAAAGAAATTTTAGAAAAATGAAGCAGCAGAATTTTCAATTACAAATCCGTGATACCATCTATAAACTGAAACCAAAAACTTATTTTTTACATTTTGGAGTTTCTTTGCAGTTCTAGTTGTATCTCCTATTCCCCCTCAAATACAAGTGTCAAGAGGCATAAACCTGGGGTGGAAAAATAGGCATTCACAGAAACCAACTGGGGATGGTCGGTTGGGTGTCTGAACCATATCTTCATACCTCCACATTCTGTCCTCAAATGTGGAGAAAATTATATGTCAACCCTTTCCAGCAGGTACTCCATAAAAAACTGAGCAAGTCCTCAGTTATTGGCCCTTCACATTTTCAAAATGGAAATTGGGTCCAGGGACAACATCACAGAAAAACATATGTATTGCATTATTAGCACGGTAGGATATAAGTATGGTATTAATCCAAGAAATACAAATAGAAAGTGGCACATAGTGCATTTGGAATCGGAGCTTCCACTCCCTTGGTTTACCGAAACAAGAAATATTAATGGAATCCATGTCTTCCATAAACTAATCCAGAGACTTTCAGTGCAACTTAGAGTTCCTATCCCAATGGCTAGAAAACATTCTCTTACTGCCTCAGCAAACGAAAAAAGGCCAGGAAAGGCTAGAAACATTCTATTATTAAGCTTTGAGACTTAATTGAAATCATATAATGGCTGCCTTCATACACATATGGCAATTACAAAATATTTTTAATAGTACTTAGATATAACTTAGGAACCCATTTAAGCTCCTACATCAGTAAAATAAATTTTCTTTTTCTTTATGTATTTCCTCCTGCTTAACTAAATGAAGAGCAGTGTTCAAATGAAAATTACTCCACTCCAAACTAACAGTTTATTTTGCATACACAGTATGTTAGATATATTAGTTGAATCATCATATCCCTTGGAAATTATTTGTCTCGATTAATATGTGTAGAGCATTTCAGCTCCCCATTAATATCCACAAGAAACATCAGATAATAGATGAGTATGCTTGACCTTGATTTTCCATTCATATGGGATGTGTATGACCACATTATTGATGGACCATATAGGATAGCAAGATATTGAGTTTGTATGCTAACAAATCATATTTTCAATTTTAACATCAGGAAAGTCTAAAAAGGAATCTCGAGCCTTCTGGCCCTACTTCATATTAACTGCTAAAGGTTGTTATCATGACACTGTCAATTTAAACAACGCAACCATACACTCATGAACCAACATCAGCCATGTTCACCACTTTCGTTTTCCTTTTTCAATTCACCACATACACCATCATTCCCTGTCACAGTCAATTTATCTACTTTTTGTAGCCTCACCTTTTCATAATTTGGTTGCAAATAACTACACCGCGCCCAATATGGAAACAGGGAAACACAGATGGGAGAAAGGATCAACAATCACAACAAGACCCAAGAACATCAAAAGTTCCAACTGCTGTCAAACCAAGGATACCAAGACTGGTCATCAAGGAAAAGAGGAAGGCAATGGCGAAACCCAAGACATGAATAAAATACTGGCATATACAGTGGAGGGCATTGAAAGATACAGATAGGGACCACAAAATGCCAACAGATCAAAGAAATAGCACCTCCTTACTATGAAAAAATTACAGCGGCAGAATCATCACATTTTCACTTCTACTTCTCAATTTTATATGAAACTTGGGGTCAAGAAGTGAGAGCAACGCAGATTCCCACTGAAGCAATTTGCTTGCATTATAAGCTCTATAAAGACTCACCTCCACCTTCAAAGACTCGAGCCTTGGTTGAGGCTATTAAATGAGAACCTTCAAATTCAGGGACGCCATGGAATTAATAAAAATCAGCAACACCTTTCTTCAATGAATAATTAAAGTAAAGATCCTGAACAAAAACGATGCCTAATGGCCACTCAAGTACTTACTATTGAAAGAGTGATATGCATATTGACATATCACAAATTAAAGCTAAGATAAATAATGGGATATAACATGAAGTTTCCCCATCTTCTCCCTTCCTCGGGTTCAAATAAACCTGACAAATCTAATCTACTACCATAGAGTCCCCGTTAGATTCATCTGCTGCATAGCAGCAACCACAACAATCATTGCATGTCGGGGCCTGTTCTCCTCACCTTATTTTCAAATCAGATTAGATCCAAAAAAATTATGAAATATATGAATATATCTCTAATAATAATAATAATAATAATCACACAATAAAATATTGTGATTATTTCAGATGAAATCAGCAAAAATCAGACAAAGAGAACAACCCTAAAGTGAGTAAATACATAATTTCCTGAAATTTTCCACAACAGCAATTCAAGTTGAATTCATTTCAAAAATAAAGCGAACGGCCATTCTCTTTCTGGATGCAAGTTTTCCCAGGCACCAACAAAAGAAAAAGTGATGGGGATATATGAACTATCTTTGTGTCATAAAATAGAGCAATTACAGCCAGAAGCTTTTTTTGTAAAAAAAATAATAAAAATAAAAATATCTTGTATGACCTACCTATCAATTTTTTCCTTCATGACTGGATCAATTTCATCATCATCACCATCATCCAGCGCCTCCTCTGCAGCGAAAGTGTCATTTAGATCCTGTAACTCTGTTCTTCCACTGCGACCATGATGAAAGTCATTACAGACCCCAAGTTCATTATCCGTGCACTCCTTCACAAAAATCCGGGTAGCTATTTCATAAAAGTGAAAGTTCTGGACTTAGTTCTTCCACACTATGAATATGTGCATGCTAACCTCATGGTTCTCAAGGCTATCAGCCAAGGGGGCCTTTTTCGGTTGATCCTTTCTTCGTCGGTTTTTCTTTTTGCTCCCAGAAGCTTTGGCAGTTTTAGAATCTGACAAAAGAATCCATTCAACTCCAGAATGCACGCAAAAGGATGCTATGGGAAACATAAGTAGAACATATCACAATCCTAGTGAAGAGTTATCCAAAATGTTTAGCAGGATCAAAACCACAGACTGATACCTAGGTAGGACTAAAATACAACATATGTAAAGGAGAAAAAAATCTCGACGATGCCTCAAGCAATCAAATCATTGAATCAAAACACCTAAATGAAAATGTACCCTGACTACTTCCATTAATAAATGACAGCAGGTCATCAACTGAGCGGTCGTCTGCATGAACTTCTTCCACCTCAACAATCTGAAACGCAAAGAATGCAACTATCATGATCGTCGTCCACAAGAGTATATGAAGAATATCAATAATAAGCTACCATTACCAATTCAACTGCACATATCAGAGGATATGCAGGAAAAAAATGCACAAAAATATTCCATTAATAAAATATGAAAGTACTATCCTGCATCACCTTCAATTTACTTTTCTCTTTCAGTTCTTTCCTCTTTCTTGCATAAAGTCGATTGAGCAACCTTATCCGGGGATCGTCTGTGATATTTCTTAAGGGCTCCAACTTCTCCTCCTAAAATATGAAAAAAGATGAATGAATTAACATCATAGATCAGATGAAGGAAACAAATTAAGCTGACATATGTATTGCATGCATCAGAAACCTCTGTAAGATCATCAGGCAAACAGAATATGTCACGGATCTCCTCAGGTGTTTTCCCTTCAATCGTCCGCGCAAGCGCACGGCTTGTTAATTCAACCAAAGGCTTTAACTGCAGGCTATCAGCCACAGATGCCAACTCACAAAGCCTTTTTGTGTCCAATTTAATGAACTTCTCATCAAAGGACTTGTGCTCCTATATGAAACAATGCAATGGAACAAATTATGAAATAATTTGATACACACAACCTTTTACAACCCCTCCCCGTTGCAGATACCATTGGATCTCCATAAGAACGTCAACAAAAAACACTTAAAACAGGTTTGAGAAAAAGTTGAACACAAAAGTATAATTATTTTTTAGTAGCAAAAGGAACCTTGTTAGAATGGCCAGGTACTTGATGGAAACGGCAATAATCAAGAATTAGGCTCAGTATGACAGGGGTAACACGTTTTGGAAGACAAATAGCATGATTTTTTGAACATCCCTTTCCTGTGTCTATTTCTTGACATATGAATGGACAAAATGCGGCAACCTCTTGCTCAACTTGCTGAATGGAGCCATCAGCTGTCTGGAGCCAAATGTATGACTTCATCATCTGAGAACAAATCAAAGCAAAACCCAAATAATCTACTACAGCATGCCACTGATTGCATCATAAAAATACACGAGGTGAGAAGAACTATGAGAAAAGAAAAATATCATGATAATTCTAGCATATTCATCTACACATATTAAATGATTAAATTTTGAGAAAATAAAATATTAAACAGTCTAATCATACTTTCTTATTGATAAGCTTCACAACAATCTCATAATTTCTTTCCAAATTATGATGGGATCTTCGTCTCCCATGCTTTTCCTTTACCTGTGTAGGTAGGAACCATATCAGTGGAGACCTTGGTCAATAAAATGGCAACACATAAACTTATGCACTAGCCCAAGCAATAAAATAGAGGCTAAGCCATCATTGCAATTGCGGTGATGTGGGTTAGGAGTATTGGGAATGATAGATACATGTAGTGGCTGCCAATATAGGGGTACATTTTTTTTAAATTTGGACTGGGAATCAATTGGAACAAGGTAATGGGTCACAGTTCAGCCTGTTCCTTGTTATAGTTTGAAATAATATAATTATATATGAAAACAGCAAATTTGTAGTTTAGATGGAGGAGATTTAATATATTTAACCAAAAATCCTAGGTTCAATACCTATATTTTCTTTTTTTAGAACCAAAAACCCATAAAACAGTCAAATTTTGGATCAAAACTGTTTGAACTGGTCCAGCTGCAGGGTCAGGACTGAGTTCTAAGGAGCTACAGGCGAATGAAATTGAAAAAGTAAAATCAGTCGTGCAACTGATTTGCCATTTTAATGTACATGATATCATTTCACAAAAATAAGCATGAAGCAAGATTGAATCCGTAATTTGCCATTTATTGTGAGCTTAACATGCTGTGAAACACAGTTCTTGTACCTACTTAAGCAATTGTTGATTTATATTATATTTAAAATTCGGGCCCTAGGCCCAGGCCTAATGTTGCATTGTTGCTATAGTTAAGACCCAGCCCATCCATTGCCAATCCTGAAATACTGAGTGGTTCAACAACTAGCACAACTAATTTTGACTGGTTGGTCGAAAAGTGTGATTATTAGGATTTTTGGTTGGGGATCTAGCTGCGCCACAGGCATCCTGATTAATTTGATTAATAGACATCTTAGGACAGTTATTCAAATTAAAGATCTTAGTTATCTTATTTTTCCTTGACTTTTGTTGTTGAATTTTGTGTTTACAACAAATCTTCAATTGTAGAAATTGAGTTAGGATTTTTAGGGTGGTTGAGGTGGTGGAAGATGGTGATTTTGATGGTGGTATTGCTGGCAGCAGCAGGGAGAGGGAGGGAGGGGGTTGATTGACAGCAGTAGGAAGAAAAGCGGGAATGGAGAATTAATCTTCAGATTAACTCCCAAATTGTTCTCATTAATGCAGTCATAGGACCTATATATATTCAATACACCCTCAAGGGCCTAGATCCTTAACTTAAGCCAATTAAAATAGGAAATAATATCTCTAGGAATCTAATAAAATCTTCTCCTAATAATCCTCTGCTAAAAAGATATCCATTCGTTTCCTAATTAATAAAAGTAACTAAGTACCCTAAATTGCTCCCACAGAAATTACTAAAAGACATACTAACTAATAAAAGGCCAAAATAATCCCAAAAATTTCCCTGAGGAAGGCTGCCAAAATCAGCAGTCCTTACCTAATCAGTTCTCTGATGGCTGGCCGGTAACTCAGGTTTTTCTTATGACATCAATAAGGCTTTTGCTCTTATATTTTCCGATTGTTGGCTCATAATTCATTATACATTTTTCTCATCATATGCTTATAAAAATACATTAGCTAAGAACTACTGATTATCCTAAAGCTTAGGGCCTAATTAAACTTCAAAAAAAGAAAGCCATGAATGATTACTACATTTTACATTTTCACTGCGGAAAAAAATAAAGAAAATGTGATGAATTATCGACCGAAATTGCATTCTCAAAATCAAACTGGTAATTGAATATTTTGGTTTGTTGGTTCACTACTTTTAGTGGTTTAACTGGTCAGACCAATTGTTATCTCTAGTTTAATAAAAATAGATTTGAAAAATAAAAATAGAAACACAGTTCAATCACTTAAATATGCATTACTTACAATATATTTATTCTATGTAAATTATATATAAGGTTTTCATTAATATGACACTTAAAATTAAAATTAAAATCCTTTTACCTCAAGGCCCAAACCAGAAACCCAACCCACCTATCTAACTTAATATGATCCCTCACTAAATGCCATCACAGCTACAATCTACATGCACCTACAAAGCCCACCACCACCGGCGGTACTGCTTTTCTTCAATTCTTTTTTCATGATACCAAGGTACTATGCAGTTATTCTTTCAACTCCACCAATCTATTTCAACAAAGAGTCTCAACTTGTAAAAGTACTGAAATGAAAAGTAGACGTTGCCCCCGCAAGATACATGGATCGTAACATGGGATAATTTTTTTTTCTTTTCCCTTTTCTGGAGGATAGGTATCATTGACCTATTTATAAAATAGAGGGGCATGTTTGTTTTATGAACAATACTCCAGAACAAAAGGTGGATGTATTGTTGCTACTCAAAAAACAACAATAAGCACCAACAAAAAGGTTTGACGATCAAGGTGAAAAAGAGGAAGAACTAAAGTGAGACCCAATCAAGCTAAGAATAACAAACCAAAAATCAAAGTACCGAATTGATTTTAATGATTAAATTATCAGTATAACCCTATTACAATTGAAGAAACCTGGCAAAAGAGAGGGAAAGCTAACAATTTCAAAAAACAAAAATCCAACTTGGCTAGTTCTGTGATAACTTACTGCTTTCCGTTGAACAGGTCTTGTAATGGCTTAATTGCTCAACTAGACTTATGTATCATCTACACCGGTCAGGTTCACCAGGTTTACCATCCAACTGGTTAGTTTGGTCCAGTTATAAACCTATGACTGAAACAGATTCCATAATTTAAAATATTAGGTATGTTGAATGATATGGGTAAGATTTTTTTCCCAGTCGTGTATTGCTTGTATGCTGTATTGGAAGGTTCAAATTCCGAAACATATTGGCCCTAATGATATAATTAGAGAATCTTTCATTCCATGCTTGGCCCTCTTGCCACATCATACGAGAATTCATTGAACATTAGCAATTTCCTAAAGCTACACAAGAGACTTATGGACCAATTGATTCTCAAATTTCTAGTGATTCAGCCCAATTTGAGCACATGTTTAGTGACCCATATATCCAATTTGAATTATTAGACAGCCATTCGACTCAGAAAATTTCAGTTGGCTGCTAGTATGGTGTGTACTTAATTTCAAAGGTTTAATGTACATAGCTCGTTGGGTAGAGAGAAACCTTGATCTAGTCCTGTTTCCTAGAGCTAACACCACCACCTAAAAGCATATATTTATCTTTGCTACTAAATGCAAGAACCCATTAATTCATTGAACATAAGTTGCTGCTTAATCTAGGAATGTCAAATGATCGACGTCCTGACATTTCAAGACAAGAAAACTAAAAACAACATGACAAAAAGAAAGGAAGTGTAGACACTTTTAATTGCGATGGTTGATTAACAGATGAATACCAGCTCCATTATAGCATATAAAACGCACATACCTTGAGTTTGATTCCACAGAATCAAGTTTGGACATTTAAAGGTAATTCTTACTGAGAGAAGCAGACAGTCGGAGACATTCTCAATTGTAGGGTGGGTGTTAAAAATTTTGATATAAGACTCAGAAAAGTAGTTTTTCCTTTCTCCAAGAGCAGTGGCAGTTAGATGGACAGTAAGCCTCTACTGCTGCTGCCTGCAAGCAAGAAAACAGCTGAAAGGATAATTGCCAATTCAGCAGATAAAAGAGTTTAGTGTGCAACCATAGGAAAAGGTACAGAGCTCACTGTTTGGCCAAATGCTTGCCAAAATCATCAAATAACAGATCTCAAGGAAAGAATTTAGTACGAGGACACAAACAATTATAAAACTATAACTTATGCTCTAAAATATAACTAAGCATCGTCAATGAATTTGTCATGCCATAACATCAAACTCATAGGAAAGTATTCAGAAAATAAATATGAGACCAAACAGAAGGGCTTGGCTGCTCTCAAGATAATGTAACCACAGCTTTGCAATTTGCGGCATATAAGAATCAGATATGGCTTTCAACAAAGAGCACAACATTCTTACATAACAGGAGAAGGAAGAGACCATCACTTACTTTATCTTGTCTTGATTCCATATTCCAATAAGAAGAAATAGACTGGTCTAGAACCAATTATCAACAAGATACTTTTCATATTAAAAATCAAAGAATAAGGCCATCTAGAGACTACAGAGCAAACCCAACATAGAAGCTGTTCAATTGCCGGGAATGCTCGAACAACTCCTAAAAACACTTTCAGTTCTGTTATACTCTGACAAGCAAAACAAAGGGGAAGAATACAACAAATAAAATGCAATTGCAAGATTTTTCAAGCATTTGCTAGGAATGCTTGGTTTTATTTTATTTAAAAATAAATAAATAAATAAAAATAAAAAAAAGGGGGTTTCAAGGATAGAAAAGTCATCTGATTGTTCCTGAGTGAAAAAAAAATATTCGACCGTTTGATTCCTTACAGAACTTCCTTTTGACACAAACTAAGCATTTGTATCCCAGTTCTTCGGCTAAACTAAGTTCCAATACATACAATTCAATGCAACTCTCTTTTGCCCGTGAAACACGTTGACACATGACTCACATGTGGTAGATTTGCATTTACAAGTAACCTCATCATCGACGAACAAATATTCATAGCATATGTACGCCTCACTAGAAATTAGATAAGCATAAAATGTATAAACGTAACTGAATTCAAGCAAACCATTTGCAGATTGAGTTTAGAACCCACGCCATGTGAATTGAGAATATAAAACCCTAAATTGATTTTATCTTTCCATCTTTAAAAAAAAATTAAGAAAAAAAAGAAAGAAAAAAGAAGAAGAAGAAACATCAGATAGCAAATACACATCACGGAACAAAAGAAAGCTACATTTAGTAAAAATATGACTATCGGTAGCTTCAAATCTAATCGAATTCAAAGATAATAGTACAGTAAAAGACTTGTTGTGTAATGAATAAAAATCCCAGATCCCTTACAAAAATGCTCCATTAAAGAGGGGGGGGGGGGGATAGCATCAAAATAAAGCTGAAAAGAACAGCTCGAAAGAGATAGTGAAGAAAACAACTCCACACTCACCACTCCAGAAACGACGTTATAATGAATTCAAATTGCTAGACCTCATCAACATAAATATATACAGCCAAAAATATAAAAAATAAAAAAATAAAAATAAAAAGATTGAGCTCAAGCATTGACCGACTCATCTAAATCAATCCGTGGGACCAATCAAAAGAAGTTAATCAGCTTCATAATAAGCAGGGAATAAATTAAACAGCGACAGAACAAATTGAATCGCATATTAAGCATCCAATGAAAGACAATACCTGTTTACGAATAGCGAGAAACAGGATGACGAAGAACGAAGAGATTTGGCACTAATTGAGAAAAAAAAATGAATTTTGATGAAAGAGAGAGGCAGCTGAGAGGTGGAACGGTTGAGGGCCAGATAAGGACAGGGGAGCGGGAAGGAAGGGAATACAATGAAGTAGACTAGTAATATTAGAATATATCAATATCACTCCATTTCATGAGTATTTTCTCTCTCTACTATTTTAGTCCTCTCCTCTCTCTTATAGCCATTTCTTCATCTTTCTTTCATCAGAGTTTCCATTTTCACCGTCTTTAACTGGCGAAAACTTTACTAATTACTACCCCACCACGTGAGCCACGTGACCCCGTAATCGCCATCCTTAAGGACGCTATGTCTGTTCGAGTTCCCTGTTGTCCAACTTCAATTATGTCTTGTGTGCCTTCTGAATTGGTTTCCTCCCAAATTTGTCTATTTGATGGCATAAAGAAAAATCTAATTGTTCCATACTCTCTTCGGAGTTGTTTGGTGTAAGATATTGGGGGTAGAAAAAATTTTATTTTAATTTTATATATTTTATATTAATTATTTAATAAAAAATATTTTTAATAAGATATCCATTTTAAATAAAATTAAGATCTAAAATGAATATTCATCTAATTTTTTTTAAATATAATTAAGCTATATAAAATATGAAAAATATAGAAATAATTTTTTTATTTCTATTACTCCCGTATCCAACGAACACTCAATATAAAATATAGTCGGTATTATATATATATATATATATCCCCTCTGTCTCATTTGTAGCTTTTTAGACACTTAATACATATCATCTTTATCCCATACAAAGGGTTCCAAATTTTGGTTTTTTAGACTCTTAATACAATTTATGGTACCATAAATAGTAAACTTAATGTGTTCTTTTTTAATTTATCTTCAATTTATACATCATTTTATATTATCTTATTATTCTAAAGTCTTTAGTGAGAGAAATTCTAAGTTCTGTCTTCTTAGTTTTATTTTCTGTCCTAGAAAATATTAGTTTGCTAGGTCTTATTTATGATGACGCTATATTATTTTTTTTATTAATTAGTGTTGCACCCGTGCGATGCCCGGATTTTACTTTTTTCTGAATTTTATAAATTAAAGTAAATACAAAGCTACATATAATATATAGTAATAATGATAAACATAATGTTAATAATAATTCAAGAAATTCGTTTATACAATAGTATTACTATTGAATGTATGATACTAAATGAAGATGTTAAATTATATGTTATTATTCTCTAAAAATATGTACCCCTTCCATATAAAAAAGAAAGTTATTTTATCAATATAACACCCCCGAACCAGAAAATTTTATTTGAATATAATATGGAAAGCATTTGAAAACTAAAGTCGGGGGATGTTCCCGACACCTCATGTAATACACTAAAATTTATTACTGAAAAAAAAAATTACAGCAGAAGCATAATCAAAATAATCGAGTGTTACCATTATAATTGATATAAGTCTGGTTTATCGTACCATCCTCACATCAATCACAAGACTAAAAAACCCATTATAAGTAGAACAGAGTAAATAAAAATGAGAGAGGTTAATAAATGTAAATGCAAGTCTAGAGTTTTACTCCGAGGTATAATAACAAAATACAACAAAAGAGATCACATGGATCTAACAGCTTGTTTAGATGGAGGTTAAATGAGATTAGGTTAATAAAGGTTAAATGATATAAATTAACCTAGGTTAGGTGAATGTTAAAAAAAATTTGTTTGGATGATTATTAGGTTAACCTAGATGAATATATTTAACCTTATTTGTATTGAGGTTAATCTAGGTGAATATGGTCTGACGGAATAAAAGGTCTTTTAAAGTTTAACCTTAATTTTCTTTAACCTCCGATTTGGAGGTTAACAATTTTGAGGTGAATTAAGGTTAAATGAGGTTAATATTTAACCTAACCTAACCTAGGTTAAATCCAAAAAAAAGGTTGCTAAACGAGGTTAATGTAAAATTTAACCTCCGTCCAAACAGCCTGTAATAGTCCAAAAAGGTATCCGGGTAAAACCATCATCTGGATAATATGACTCTATGCCCAAAAGTCCTAATACACAAAGTCACTCTACCCCATACAAAGCATCAAAAGCTACAAATTTATCAACTAGGTCCTTATCGACCTACACATAAACATTCGAGTATTTACTCGTGGGAATGAGCAGCACCCATGAAAAAGATGATTAGTATGCTACGTACTAAGTAAGGTAACAATACAATCGAAACAGGAAAAACATATAATTACATGCATTCACAGCAAAAAGTAGAATACATGCGAGATATAATAATCAATACAAGGTAATTACTCATTTCGGATTCGTACCATTAGAATATAACATGATCTATTCTTTTATTTACATTGAGTTTAGGGACCCCACTATTCTCTACCGAAGGAACGGTTATCAATATACACAATCCTAGGTAAAAACAATCTCAACCACTATTCTCATCCGATGGAACGGAAAGGTACAACCAATCCTGACTCATGTAGTCTTTCACTATAAGTGTTTAGTATCTTATCAATGATTATGATCGTTCTTAAAATTTATTTTAGATTGAGTTTAGGGACTCCACTATTTTCAACTGGTGGAATAGTTATTCTACTCTAGGACAAAAAACTCCTAGCCACTATTCTTACCGGTGGAACGGTAATAATATACAACCCCAGGAAAAATGCATCTGGCCAATATTTTCAACCGATGGAATGATTATCCATATACAACCCTGGGGCCCGACTAATATTCATATCCGGTAGAACTGACATATACAACAGGTCTTAACTCATGGGATTTTTCAATTTAAATGATTAATATCTTATTCATGATTGCTCTGATAAGTACAAAACATAATTAAGGCAGGCAAAACATCAACATATGGATAACAAGATCATTCTCAAAGGTTAAGTTGCTTATTTTCCCCTAGAAACCCTAAATTCACAATTTGGGCATAACTTCCCCCATATTGGTCATTTATCCACCAAATTTAGTATATCTTCCTAAAATATTATTTTTATTAATATACCCGAAATTCAATGTCTAACTCTCATGCCTTACACATACGATAATAGACCTATCTCAAAAGTTACTATTCACAAGGCTCCTAAAACTCTAATTTCACAAGTAAGTCATAACTTTTCCCATAAGCCTCATATAATTACAAAATTCAACATAAATCCCTAAAATATCCATATTAACAACATATGAAAAATTCATGACTTAAATCTAATTTTTTACGCATGTGATAATAACATTTCCGTTTTAAGGTTACTATTCCCAAATTAGGTAATTTTCTCATTTTGAGAAACTTATGACATTCATAATTACTCCAATCACCCCATATAATCTTATTAGAGTAATTTTAATCTACCTAACACATTAAAATACCAAAATTATCATATTAACCTATATTGACAAAAATGCCCTTAAAGATAGCCGATAGCCCTTATTTTACGAAAATCTTATACCTTCAATATCATTATTTCCAAATCCTCCAAAATAAATCTTAAATATAATTATTTTCCCACATATCAAACTTTATTAAGCCCATATTACTGTTCCACTTTTTATTCACCCACAAAATATAGTGTAACAATCTCATATCAACACATCTTTCATTATTCTTACTGTCTTCCTATCATATATTTTATATTAATATATCATACCATCAACAACATGAATTTAATATTGAAATAGCCATAACATGATAATAAACATATTCATACAAGAATTTAATACAAAACCCCAAACATCGACTAGTATCCTTACGAAAAACCTCCGGTCTCTAAGCACTTTTATCCTATCCGATCTCCTCTGAAACTTCCGGTAAATCACCTAAGAATAATAACAAAATATCATTAAAATTTAAATGAAATAATTAAGAAAAGGTTTAAGGAAATAAAGAGTGAAAGGTTCATAGAAAAACCAAAATAATGCTTGAAGATGTGGTCGGTAAAATTTTATACAACAAAGGAAGGGATCAGTTGGGGTTGCCGAGCAAGGGAGGCTAGCAACGACACAACCTACTGTTGCTAGGGGAGGTGCAACGGCAAGGGGTGCCAAATAAAGGGGTTGGGAATGGTAAGGGAGGCTGAAGGCAGGGTAGGGATCGATTGGTTTGGCTAAATGAAAGGGGTGTGGTGCAGTTGGTTTGGCTGGTGGTAGGGGTGTGGTGCGGTCATTGGTGTCGTAGCCAAGGAAGAAAAATAAAAAGAAAGGGTTGCGGTGCAAGATGCCAAAGGGGAAGGGGTAGGAACAGTGGGTTTTTCTTATGCTTGGGGTGAGGCAATGGCAAAGGTTGCCAGTGATGGTGGTGAAAGAACAACAAGGGTTACCGGTGGTGGGTTTTTGTGGTTGTTTTGGCGACGGCAAGGAGGGGTAAAAAAGGATGGAGGAAGGCCGAATGGTGGTGAAATTTTTTGACAGAAAATAGAGGGAGAAAGAAAGGTGGTTTGATACATTAAATGTGTCTTATATACACATATAAGCATGCTGGAAGAGAAGAGGAAGGGTGGCGATCGGGCAAGAATTTCAACATAAAAAAAAAAGAGGAAGTTGATGGGTGATAGTGAGGGTAGTGTGTGCAGGCCATGGAGTATGGAGCACGGCAGGGGATTTTGCTTGGGGAAATAGAATGGATTCACGCAAGAAGAAAAAAAGGAGCTAGGAAAGTGAGGGAAATGAAAAGAATTTAGGTTTTGGTTTAGAATTAGGATTAGGTTAAAATAATTTAGGTTAGGATATGTATTAATAATTTGAAATAAAAAATTTGAGTTAGGATAAAATTTATGATTAGGGAGTTAGGGTAAAATAGAAAAATCAATCTTCCATTGTTAGAATTAGATTACAATATTAATTACTCGGGATTAGGTTTAGCTAAAAATTCAAGGTATTACACATCAATCCTGAGAGAGGTGTGATAATCACCTACCTCATTCCTAATACAACGCTAAAAGGAGCAACAAATAAAAATATATATGCTCATAATAGTAATACAATAGTCCTAATGATAACAATGACGAGAACAATAATATAGATATGAAGGATATAAGAGTTTACAAAATCCACATACAGAAAATTAAAACCAAGATTTTAAATAACCGGAAGAACGGAAACTTCCCAATGCAATGGGAAAAATACCTCTAACCACTTAGTCTAACTCTTAAGCATAAATATAAATCTCCAACCCCAAACAATACCCAGCAATAGGCCCACATCATCACCCTCAATATACTCTAATTGAGAATCATATCCTTGACCAAAAGTCAAATCATCACAGTCGCCATACAAATGCAGTATTAGTATGGTGAAGTACTAGTAAAACAAACTACCTAAAACATGGTAAAGCCCATGCAACACATCAAAGTCACATAGTAGCATGGTGTTAAACATATCAATATAAATTAACACTCAGGATCATGGTAGTAATACAATCAGGTGTGCTTATATGGAAATCATAGAAGAATAGTAATATGGTAAATGCATTACAATCAACACAATATAAACCATATTATAGATCTTCCTTTAGTGATCACATATATTCTAGTCATTGAGATAGTTTATTCGATCACACCCAACTCTCCACCATCAACAAAATTTATGGCGGTAAATAAACACAATGGGATACTGTAACACCCCCAAAATTCACTACTGAAAAATTTTGTTTTATTAAAAGGAATTAGCGGAAGTAAAATAATAAAACTATAAATTCTGGGGATATTACCGCCACACTTACCGGTTCAATCCTACCATTCCAGTACCAAGTGCTAAAGCTAAAAGAGAAAAATACAACTTACCAGAAACTCAAACCAATGATTAAATCATAGCAGCGCAATTAAACATTTTATAAGAGCATAATCCACCAATAGTGGTTACAAATCAACAAATACATTGAAACCATAAATTTTAAAGGTGAAAGAGTACAACCCTAGGATTTACTGGATAATACCTTACGCTTTTTTCCGAGAGCCCACTTGAATAGCACCTAAAAACGACCTGCAATGGACACTGCCCATTGAAGAGGCAAGGGCCCCACGAAGGGAACCCTTCAGTACTACGGTACTGAGTAACCCTTTAAATCACACTTAACAACAGGCCTGCAATGCAACACATGATACTACATGCATACATAATGAAAGGTAAATACTTAGTATCCACATTTATATATCCACATACTTAACAAATCAATCAGATATTAATAGGCCATAGAGAACAATCGATACTTCTGAGCCTTAAGCCCTTAGTCCATTATTATCAATCATATCGGATTATAATTATCTGTGTGAGTGCGGGAACCCCACTATTATTTGCCGATGGATAGGTCATGCAGGACAAAACGCTCATGGCCACTATTATTCGTCGGTGGATCGGTCTGGCCCCTACTCACAGGGTGTTCCACTATAAGTGATTAGTATTTTTCCATAATGTATTCACAGCCAAATCAAATTTATTGAGCTCGGGACCCCCACTATTCTAGCCGGTAGATCGGAATACAAATATACATCATACAGGACAACACATCCTAGGCCACCATTATATCCGGTGAATCGGTACTCATAAACATCATCCAGGGCAAAACATCCTGGGTCATTATTATATCCGATGGATCGGTACTCGTAATATAATTCAACTGGGCCCGGCTCATTAATATTTCTCTTTAACGATTAGTGTTTTCCCTTTTTAATCAGCACAACAATTTCATTTATTTGTCTCGATAGGGAGATCAAGATCCCAGGACACAAAGGTACACCGGTCACACTGGTGCATGAAAGCTACTCAGTACCCTTCAACTATCAACCCAGGGACGCAAAGGTACCCTGGTTGTACTGGTGCATAAAGCTAACTCAGTACCCTACCGACAAGGACACCTAATCCATAAGTATGTATACCCCCTAACTAGGTCCGCAGAGCTAGATACAGTAAGATATAGGGCCTGACTGAGGCACAAAGGCACACCAGCAAATACCAAAATAACCGTGGGCTAAACCGCGTCTTTAGGGTAGCGACCCCTAAAGAGCCACCATTTCCAATCTTGAGATCTTTCACTTTAATTATTAGTGTCTTAATTAAGGTGATCACAAAAGCACAATAATCAGATAATTATTCACTTTCAATCATTCAGATATCGTTAGATATTTCTTATTCAAATGTTTGTCCAAGGTAACACAGAAGAATCATTAAGGCCATCCTAAACTCATCTAATTCTGAATTAGAATTCATTCTCGCAATACTTACTCATTATCAAATACTCTTACCTTACTAATCAGCGTTATTTGAGTCATATACTAAAGTCCACAACGACATGTTAGATATAAATTACTCATTTACTCCCTTACTTATATAATTGCTAAGTCATCCCTTCGTTACTTAACAAATTACCATATTACCCTCCTTATTACATAATTACCAAATTACCCCTTACTCGATTTAGGTCACCAAGTTATCGCCCATACCTATTAGATCACTAATCCCCCTTCATAATTGTTACACTTAATATATTTTTCACTTGGTTGGTTAGATTACCAATTTTTCCTTTTTCCTTTATTATAATTAACAAATTGCCCTTTAGTTGGTCAAATTACCAAATTACCCTTCCTCATTATCCTAATTACCAAATTATCCCTTTATTTGGTTAATTACCAAATTACCATTCCCTATGATCATAATTGCCAAACTACCATTCTCCACTATCAAAATTACCAAATTACCCTCTAGTTGATTAAATTACCAAATTATCCTTTTATATGATCATAATTACCAAACTACCCTTCTCCATTATCAAATTGACCAAATTACCCTTTAGTTATTTAAATTACCAAATTACCCTTCTCTATTATCATAATTACAAAGTTACTCCTTTCCAATTTCCACTTTACCCCTTTTATTTACAAAATTACTATTTTGCCCTTTTACTTTTAAATTCACCATTTTACCCCTTAACTTCCAAAATTTACCATAATATCAATAGACTAGTAGCCCATCTTATATGTAAATTATATCATTTTTTAATTTATTTTAACTAAAGCAATATCTATTCATTTTATTTTAAATATCTACTCTCATTTTAGTGAAATTTTAATTCATAAATATTTATCTCATTATTTCGTACTCAATTAATTAAATATATTATTTTTGCTAAAACTTGTTTCTTTGTAAAATTGGTAGATCATTAAGAATAATTCATTGGATGCTCAACTTATCTTCTGCATGGATGCTCTTAACTTTTTCTTTTTTTTTATTGGATGATTAATGATGTTGGAGCTTAAAAATCAAGATTGATTGAAACTTGAAAGATAACCTGTAAATTTGTTTATGGAATTACGGTATAATAAGTTAATTACTAATATAAAAGGGTAACTAAGTTATAATTTTATAAATTTACTTAAAAATGTGCATCTTCGACGGTAAGTTTTGTTTTTTAATTAAATTAATGACAAGTGAGATATTTGTAATAATTACAACCAACTAAAATTGAGTTAAATCATTAAATAAATTATATTTCTAGTATTTATTTTGATGTTGATTTATCTTATATATAAATATTTAATATTTTCATATTGTACATTGAATTTCCCTAATATAATAGTATCTTAGCATATTATAGAATCTATGACAACACATTACTAAAAATTCCAATCCATTCCATTTAACACTACATCAAACATCTATGTCGTCAAACTTATAAATATGAAGAGAAAATCCATCTGTGGTTATAAACTAATTAATCTAATTTGATAAATTTAGTTAACAAGAAATAAATGACTTTAAAAATATATAATACCCATATTAAGTATTAACAACTATGGTCAATATAAGTAAAAATTGAAAAAATAAAGAATATATAGGCCTTAATCAATTCAACTCATCTCTCATAACAAACCAAGGATAAAGAATATGTTTGAGGAAACACCTATGGGAAGAAGATTGTATGTGATTAGTTGGAGATGGGTCGGATATACGGGTGTGGGAGGATGCATGAGTAATCCATAATAAAAGGTATTTTTGACTTCATCCAAATGGGTTAGATTAGAAAATGAGTTCATAATTATTGAAATGCAACACATGTGAGATATATCATGAAATTGTTAGATCATGGCTCTTAGCAAAAGAATACAAATTTGTTATGATGTATTTTACAACCTATGAAACTATTAGATATTTTAAAGCTTTATTAAATTTACAGCCAACTAGGGATAATATTAGTCACGCATGATATTGAGCTAAAAGATTTAAAGGGAGCCAAGGATGAGTCATCATCATCAAGTTTGCAATGAAAACAAATCTAGCACCTCATAATCCTCACTAATAATATCAAATTAAGATTAATACTTCAAAGAATCAAAGGCTTGTAAGGAGTAGCTATTAACTAAAAATAGGTTAGTTGAGAAAGGTACAAACGGACCAATGAGTGAGATGTGTGAACAAGCAACTTAGACTTTGGTGCATGAGATTAATGATTGCCCAATTACCCAAGTGCTTTATTTGGATGATGATAGTCCATAGTGAAGTTGTACACTATGAAAAGGCAATGAATTTGATTAGGTCTATTTCATAATATAACACTTAGATGATGAGATGTTAGAAATGACGTGTACACTAATATGGGTTATTTGAATGAATTGAAATAGAAGGAGATCAAAGGACTCTACACTGACTCAGTGACTAAAAAATATTATTGAGGATGCCATGCACTTGCTACTAGAATATTATGCCATAATATCAAGAAATGAAATAATTAACAAAGGAAGGACATGGTCCACCATATAAGAAACTATAAGAATGAAGGAAATGGATGATATGTATGTTGATGCAAATTGAACATGAACAATACAGGAAAAGCAATGTAGGAAATCATGAAAATTATAATTGTGATTTGAGCTGTAAAAGGTGATGTATTATCACTTATTAGCTATGTTGTGACCATAATAAATATCTAGTGACATATTTACAATATAGATAATTATCTTAAGACATTAAACATATAATATAGAATTTAGTGTGCTATGATGGAGTATTGTTTTACTAAATTAGGCATTGAGACAAGTTCATTAGAAGTGGTGTAGGGTTTACAATCATAAGAAACCTTTGATATTTCATTTTTCACAAAGTTATTGATGATTGTGATTTTCATTTATCACATATTTATTTATTGCGTATTAAAAATTATTATTGAAATAATAAATAGTAACAATGTGACATTGAGAAATTCAAAAACCATAGCAAAAGAAGCTAAAACCAAACTAATAGTAATAGGATAAGGTCGTACTATTATGGCTAGGAAAAAACCCTCTTATTTTAAATTGTGATGGCGGTGTGTTCAAAGATTTTATTAGTATTCTAAAAATTCTCTAAGTCAATTTTGTAAAAATTAAAAATAATTTGATATGATTTTATTTCATGCAAGTTCCAATTTTCATGTTCCAACTCGTTCTCGATCATGATTCATACTATTATAAATAATACCTAATTTGAGCTTTTTGATTTGACCTAAAATCTATAGACCCAAATTTGAAAAACCTAATAGATCTTACACTTAGTTAATCTGATTCACACCCGACCCATATAGTGACCCGAACGCGAACCCAAACCTAACCCGAATTCTATAGACCCAAGTCAAACTCGAAATAGACTTGATCTCGAGAAAACCCCAAGAACTCAGTATTGACCCGACCCATCACTTAACCTGAATTGAACCTGAACCCAACCCAAAGCAACACAACCTGAAATACACCTGAACTGAATTAGACCCAAACCTGACTCAATTGTATAGTAACTCGAAGTTGACCCTACCCATATCAACCTGACCCTAACCAGACCCAAATGACCCATTTTCCACCTCTACATATCTAATAATTTGCTCTTTTATGTCAAAAATTAAGATATTTTTATTATTTTTTAGCTAAGAGCGTCAAATATAGGCACAAGCTACTTAATTATCGTTTCCCGTGATATTAGATTAGATATGGTCTAGCATCTTTGCTAATATAATAGCTCACCGATCTAGCTTTATATCAGATAGATATGATATTATCTTATCTTATTTAATCCATATGCTACTAATATAATATGATTTGATTTGATTTAATATTGTTATTATTATTATTTTGATAGTAATCATAATTAGTAATAATTTCTATATTATTATTACTTATTCTTAAAAATAATCATATATTATTATTGTTGTTGTTAAGGTAATATAGTTCATAATGATGAATAAATAATATTTATAAGTGTTGTATATAGAATATTACACAACATGAAGGAGGATTATAGTCCTTTTTTTTATAGAAAAAAGATATATATTAGTTTGTGTAATGAATAATAAAAACTATCCATTCATAATAATGATGATTGTTAATAATTTCCAATGATATTACTTTTATCAATATTAATAAGTACATATAATAATTTATAATTATTAGTAACATAATACGAATATGAATAAGAATAATTAGTAAAAAAATAATTAATAAATATATGAAATGTGAATAATGATCTTTAAAATAGTTAATAATGAAAAAAAATCATTACTGTAACTAATATTACTCATAATTCGTATAACTAATGATTAATAATAATAATAATGTTTTGTAAAAAAATATATTATTATTATTATTATTATTATTATATCAAGTAGCGATAATAATATATTTTTATAATGATTATTAATATTAATTAATAATGAATAATGTTACATTCATAATAATAATCTTAACTATTATAAATAAATAATAATTAAAATTAGTTACTAATAATATATTTTACATAAAGGATGATGATAACAATTTGTAATTTTTTTTGGTAAGTAATACTTTCATATAACTACCAAAAAGAGTTATGTACAATCACAATCAAAGCTGTTCACACCATCAATTTATCAATACACCATTGCCATTTGTCATAGTTTATGCATCTATGAGGAGCAAAAACTGTACAAGACACTATAAAAAGCTTATATATCTGAGAATAACATTACATGAGTGCGCAAGATTCATAAAATGCGTAAATTCCTTTCATACAAAATCGCTTCTATATAAGTGACAAATAAAGCAAGCAACATGGCCTTCTGCTCCTTTATTTGTCTCAAACTTTTTACTAAGGTCCTCATCTCATCCTCTAATGATCGGATTGCATCTCGTCCATAAAACGATATTTTGATATTCTTCTATAACTCCAAAACTATAGGGGCATGAAAGGAAAATATGGTCATGAATTTCCTCGCAGCCTTATGTGCAAATCACACGCTATGTATTTATAAAGAGGTTCATCTACTAGAGTTTGGTCTTGATCATTAACATGTGGTAGACATCTAACCACATAATAGACTAGTACTTAGGAGCTACCAAAGCACACAAAACTAACGGATACCACCACAAGTTTTCCCCTTTTAATCACAAAATAGCATATACTTTGTGAATGTTGTACGAGCCATCAACCCTCATACACCTTATTCTGAGTTGATCATCCTTAAACATGTCCTAGAAAATATATTTAAGTTTAAGAATTTGTTGCAATGGCCACAACACATAAGTGTGGTGAGGGGAAGGACCAAAATAAGTGGTTTTTGAGATACTCTACATGCACCCATTTAACACACAATGAATCCTTTTTATAGCTAATATTCCACAAGAGTTTGACAATTGCCACCTAATTTTAGATCTACATGTTTATTAGTCCTAAGGCACCCTCCTTCTTAGGGGAACATGCCACTTTCCATGCAACAGAGTCTTATTAGAGGAATCAATTATGCTCGTCTAAAGGAATTGCCTACACATGCTTTCAAGCTGTTGGAGTATCTTTTGAGGAAGAATGAAAACTTAACTCCAATATATTTACATGCTGAAAATAACATATTCCAATAACTGAGTTTTCCTACCATACAAGATAAGGTGAGTGTACCATCTGGTGAGCTTCTTTGTAACACAATGAAAAAGACCTTACACTTGTCTAGAAGTTAAACGAGCAAACGATAAAAGCACACATAAATAGGTGGAAGGGAATTTGCCTTTTTAAAAAACCAGTAGATTGAAGGATATAGTTTTTTAGCATTTGCTTCAATCCTCAAAATAGATACTACACATTTGTGGATGAATGACCACACTTGATCGAGAAGAAAAGTCATCAACAACATTGAGATTCTTAGTCACTCTTCTTAGATCACCCCTTGAGAAGAGAAGCATATCATCCGCAAAAGCTAGATTGATGATGTGTAGTTTTTTGCATCTCGGATGTCCACAAAAGTTAATGTCACTCTATAGATGTCTAAGAGATATTGGCAAATAGTGAGCAACTGAAACAAAGAGATGGGGGGAAGAGGGTCCCCCCGTCTCAAACCTCACTTCCCATTAAAAGGAGTTAATTCCCCATTTAACAATAAAGAAAAGGAGACCAAAGTGACACAAGACAATATCAACCTTACCATCTGTAAAGGGAAATCATAGATATGGAGTATTTGTTGTAAGAAATTCCGATGCACTATATCATAAGCCTTTTTCAATATCTAACTTCATCATGCATCTTAGAGATACATGCTTTTGACTGTACTTCGTCACAAGATCAGCAGACAACAATTGATAATATGTCGGCCCCAATTTGTCTCCCTTTAACAAAACTAGATTGAGAAAGGTCAATAAAGAAACCAGATTTATAATTATTGATAATATTTCATTATTGTTAAAATAATAATTAGAATGATAATTGGTAATAAGTAATAAAATCATTAATATAATAAGTAAAAATAATCATCATAAAAATATTTAATAATGATAATAATTATTGAAAAAATAATAAACTAAAAATAACATATGTGAACTATTATTTTCAGTAATATAACTGATAATGATCAAAATCATATTAAAAAGTAATGTTATTCATTATCATAACTGAATAATAGTAATAGTAATAATAATAATAATAATAATAATAATAATAATAATTAGTAATGACTAATAATAATCTGTTGTTATTAATATTAATAATTCATAAAAATAATTTATTACTATTACTGAGATAATAATAATTTGACAAATAATTATAAATAACTATTAATAATTCATTTTTTATTATTATTAACATATGGGAATAATTATCTTTAGTAATAATTAATAACTATTAATAATTCATTTTGTAAGTAAAATGGCATTATGGAAATTCTAAAAGAAAAGGGGCAAAACAGTAATTTTATAAGTAAAAGGGTATTTTGGTAATTTCAAAAGAAAGGGGTGGAATGATAATTTTATAAGTAAATGGATAAAATTGTAAGTTATGAGAAATGAGGGTATTATGGTAATTCTTGAGGTAAAAGAATATTATGGTAATTTTTGGAGAAAGGGGTAAAGCGGTAACTTTGGAGTCAAAGGGGAATATAGTAATTTTATAAGTAAGTGGTAAAAATGGTAATTTTGGAAGTAGGGGTAAAATAGTAATTTTGGATGAAGGAGAGCATTATGGTAAATTTTCAAGTAAATGGGCATTATGGTAATTTTGGAGGTAGAGGAGCAAAATAGTAATTTTATAAGTAAATGGTAATATGGTAATTTTATAAGTGAACTGCAAAATGGTAATTTTATAAGTAAGGGGTATTTTGGTAATTTTGGGAGTGAAGGGGTAATATGGTAATTTTGGAAAAGAAGGGAAAATTGGTAATTTTGTAAGGAAAGATAAAAATGGTAATTTGAATGTAAAAGGGTAAAATAGTAATTTGTAAAGTAAAATGAGTATTATGGTAATTTGCAAGCAAAAGGGTAATATGGTAAAATTGGATGTAAGGGGTAAAATGATAATTTTGTAAATAAAGGATGTTTATGACAAATTTGGAAGTAAGGGGTGACTTGGTAATAATGATAATGACAAGGGATAAATTGGTAATTAAATTGTGATTAAAAAGGGGTAATTGGATAATTATGATAATAGAGAGGGTATTTTGGTAAATTAACTAATAAAAGGGCATTATGGTAATCTTAATAATGGAGAAGGACAATATGGTAATTATGAGAATGGAGAAGGGTAAATTAGTAATTATAAATATGGAGAAGGGTAAATAGGTAATTATAATTATGAAGGAGGGTAAATTAATAATGGTAATTATGAAGAAGGGTAATTTGGGATTTATGATAATTGAAAAGGGAAAAATGGTAATTATAAATAATTAAGAAAGGTAAAATGGCAATAATAATAATTGAAAAGGGTAATTTGGTAATTATGATAAAGGAGAAGGGCAATTTAGTAATTTATCCAACTAAAGGGGCAATTTGGTAATTTAGCCGACTAAAGGGCAAATTAGTAATTATTTAACCAACTAAAGGGGCAAAATAGTAATCATGATAATGAAGGAGGGTAATTTGATAATTTATCCAACTCAAGGGCAATTTAGTAATTATAATCAAGGAGAATGACGATTTGGTAATCTAACCAACCAAATGGGAAATATGATAAGTGTAGCAATTATGAGGGGTGAATGGTGATCTAAAAAGTGTAGGAGATAATTTGGTAATCTAACATGGACAAGGGGTAATTTGGTAATTACGCAACCTAAAGGGTAGTGGAGTAAATTGTCAAGTAAGGAAGGAATACTTAGCAATTATATAAGTAAGGGGTTAATGAGTAATTTGTACCTAACATATTGTTATGATTGTGGAACATTATAATATGATTCAAATAATGCTGATTAGCCAAGTAAGAGTATTTGATAATTAGTATGGCCTTAATGGTTTTCTCTGTGATATCCTGGATAATCATCTAAATAAGAAACGATTAATGATATCAGAACGATTGAAAGTAAATAAGTATCTGATTATTGTGCTTTTCGTGATCACCTTAATTAAGACACTATTACTTAAAGTGAAAGACCTCGAGATCGGGAATGGTGACTCCTTAGGGGTCGCTACCCTAAGGACGTGGTTTAGTCCACGATTATTCTGGTATTTGCTGGTGTGCCTTTGTGCCCCAACCAGGCCCTATATCTTACTCTTTCTAGCTCTACGAACTAGTTAGGGGGGTATGCATACTTATGGATTAGGTGTCCTTGTTGGTAGGATACTGAGTAGCTTTATGCACCAGTACGACCAGTGTACCTTTGCGTCCTTGGGTTCGTGGTTAAAGGGTACTGAGTAGCTTATATGCACCGGTACGACCGGTGTACCTTTGTGTCCCGAGTTATTGATCTCCCGTTCGAGGCAAATAAATATGATTGTTGTGCTGATTAAGAAAAGGAAAGATACTAATTATGAAAGTGAAATATTAATGAGTCGGGCCCAGTTGATTTATGATATTGAGTACCGATCCACCGGTAATAATAGTGGTCCAAGAGCGTGTTGCCCTGGTAAGTGATTATGAGTACCGGTCCACCGGATATAATAGTGGCCCAGGAGCATTGTGCCCTGGATGATGATTTTATATATATTCCAGTCCACTGGCTAAAATAGTGGGGGTCCCGAGCTCAATAAAATCAGTTATGTATGTGAATAAAGTTATGGAAAAATACTAATCACTTATAGTGGAACACCATGTGAGTCGGGGCCAGACCGGTCCATCGGCAAATAATAGTGGCCAGGAGCGTCTTGCCCTAGAGACCGGTCCACCGACAAATAAAAGTGGTCAGGAGCATTCTGCCCTGAGTGTATACTTTCCGGTCCACCGGCTATAATAGTAGGGTTCTCGCACTCACATAGATATAAAATATGAGATTGATTGAATGATGACGGAATAATGGCTTAAGGCCCGAATGTATTGATTTCACACTATGACATGGCTTAAGGCCCAGAGGTATCGATCGTGACTTATAACTTGTTATATATGTGATTGTTATGTGTGCACCTCTTATTACATATGTATATAGTTACATTATGTGTTGCATTGCGGGCATGTCTTTAAGTGTGGTATTAAAGGGTTACTCAGTACCGTAGTACTGAAGGAATTCCCTTTGTGCGGCCTCTGCCTATTCAATGGGCAGTGCCCTTGTAGGTCTTTTCATGTGCTACTCAAGTGGGCTACGGGAAAGAGAGTAAGGAGTTATCCGGTATCGTTAGGGTTTTCTCTTTCTCCTTTAAACTCCTGGTTTTAATGCTAATGCTGTTTAAGTAACCATCATTGGTACATGTTATTATTGTAAACGATTTGATGCGCTACTCTGATTTATGTATGTTGAATTTATTTCGAACTGTATTTCATTTTCTTAGCCTTAGCATTTGGTAGTGGAACGATATGAACCGGTCTGGTACTAAGTGTGGCGGTAATACTCCCAAAGTTCACATTTTATTAATTTGCTTCCGCTAATTTCTTTTTAATTAACAAAATTTTTTAGTAGTGAATTTTGGGGTGTTACAGCAGGCCCCACAGATCAACACGAATCCTTTCAGTCCGCTTTGTCCTCACTCACGCACTTTTCGAGAAATTTTCAAAACTTTCCAGAAAGTCACCCATCCTAAAATTGCTCCACGGCTAGTACGCTTAACTATGGAGTTCTTAGGATGGAATCACCAAAAGGATAGTATACCATATTGATATAAGTAGCCAAATCAATCCTTATAACACTCCGCTCAAATTGAGGTATTACATTTCCCTTTTGAAAACCCATCATGACTTGCATTTCATAGTGATGCATAAGCTAAAAAATTGGATTAAACTAACAAGGAAGAGAGGTATAAAGGGGATTCGGTCGCATCAAATTGAAAATGAAGAAAGGATGATGAGATGATTTTGATCACACCCATCTTTGGCCTCCAAGTAGCATCCCACGCCTTCTCCTCAACTACTTAAGGCAATAAATCATCACCCAATCCACATGTGTAATCTTTAAGTGGAAAATTTCCTCAAATTTTCGTCATCAGACCCTCTCCATGTCATTTCATCATCTTCAGCTCTAGCTAGCCAACAAGGAAATACTACAAGCAGCCTTCTAATCTTCATCAAGCAAAAATTCACTGCAATAAACATAAAGACTTCACCTTAACATAAGCCACAATTTTTTCATCTTATTAACATATCAAATCATCACTAATCAGATCAAACAATAGTATTATATATTATTATTCTTTTCTCTCTCCACAATAATAAAATCATTTTCTAAGTAAGGATGAACTGCATAGATACTCTTCCAAACATATTTCAACACGAACCACCCATTTCATTTAAAAGAGAGGCCTTGCGTAAATACTTGAACTTCAAAACCCCTAAAAAACTAGTGCACCGTTGTTCCTCAATCTCCAAAGTGCTTTGCTAACATGGCTGGGTTGAACTCATGGACCAACTTAGATCACCCTTTGATCTTACGAAGACACTTGCTCCTAAACCTATCGCAAACATTGTATGACTCACTCTATGCCGCTAAAAAAATTCATACCTTCTTGGATCTTATCACAAAGCGGAAGTGGAACCAAAAATTCATTTGCATTGATTACACCATAAACTTGAATAACACCTTCCTACAGGCCCTGCAGAGATGTTTTTGCACTTGACCCTTGTGTTTCCTTCCACATTTGAACTCTAGGATACTTTGTAGTAGTTAGCACAAAATCATTGAATTTTTTTCTTTTGTCACATTGTAGGTGATGATAAAAAGAAATTCATTATATCATATCATGATATATTAAATGTTTTGTAAGGGAAAGAAACAACAGAAAACTAAATACTTAGTAGACTCCATGCCAAGCACAACCTGCTCATCACATATTCTAAGGTTACAAAGATGGTAACTGAAATCAGAGGCTAAAAGCTTTGTGGCAACAAGCTGCCAAGCAACCTATAGGTGTGACTATACCAGTATCCTTCTGAGCTACAATTTTCAATACTCCACGGTAATGACGAAAAGATCATCCTTTCTCAAGATCAACATGAACCCGGGCTTCAAAGCGATCAATTCCATTGCCATTGGCATTTCTCAGTTGCTTGTTCCGTAATATTGAAGCCTGCAATAAGAAGTGATAATGCGGAACGCAATCCATTACCAAAAAAAAAACAGTTACATGTCACTGAAGGGAGCACGACAATGTCATTGATATATCATATCTTGTGTAAAATTTCAGCAATATACAAGGGGAGGCGATGTGGGAATCGATACAACCAAGAAGAGATTAGATATAACCGAGTTGCTGGGTATTTAAGACGAAAAATGGTTAGCACTAAATAATTAAACCACAGTAAATTGCAAAACAAAACCAAAAAGATGCTTGTTCCAACAAAAGATTATTAATGAAAATATGTTTGCAAAGGCATTTATTTTCGAAGGACTCATTCAACGTCTTATCCGCACACTACTAACTACGAATTTTAAATTCATAAAAAGGTAAACTTTGCCACTGTCAAGGAACAAAGAATCTGTTTGATCCAAAAGCTTGAGAAGATTAACTTGGTGTGAATTCGGGAGGTCGTAAGCTAGCTCCTTTTTTAGCTCAGTTTGGAAATCAACTTTTCACTAGCTTATGAGCTAAAGCTTGTTTACTTACCATAAGCTATCTGCTATAAAAACAAAAATCCCATTTTTAGCCCTAGCCGAAATTTAGTTCATTCATTTATCTAGTCATTTTATTCTTTTCATCGAGGTAAAGCCCTAATTTTGCAAAACACTCCCAAAAAATGAGCTAGCATACCAACTTTCACCTTTGATCCTAATAATTTGATTTTTCAACTTTTAGCTTTCAACTAAAAACTACCTTTACAACTTTAACTAACTTTTTACTTATAAACTAGCTTATCAGCTTGGCCCAATCTATAATTTCATATTATACTCCAACACCATTCATGCTAATATCTCCTTTTTTGGGCTTGAAATGCAAATATGGCATATATATGCCTACATCGTACCCTGTGCTTCTATATTTCTAACAATAATGGATGGTCTAGGATCCAAACCCTAGGCCTAGTGCCATAGTGACAAGATACTATGCCAATGAACCATTCATCCAAAAGTTCAAGGTTGTCCAATCCAATATATACTCCAACAGCCACCAGCAAGTGCAGGCGTGCTTTCACTTTTCTTGCTCCCCGTAAAATAATTCTTTTTTGGGGATTGAAGATAAATGCAAACTGTAGTCACAGCATATTGTATCTCCAATGTAGTTGGAAGGTGATGAATTATATGATGCCTGTAAAGTCTACCAGGACTGCAGATTTCTCTGGTAACAACGAGGAAATTTTGACATGGGACAGAAAATCAAACTTTCGATAAACTAGAGTACCAAAATAGATTCAGGTCATCACTCACCTTGGGCCTTTCCATGGAGCTTCCAAAGTAACCTATCCCAAGCGATTGGGATGAATAAGCAGCCCCAATTTCCACAGCTTTCAGCTTTGGCAAATTTCCAGGACCCTGAAGCAACATCATAAGCAAGGAGAATGCATCAGAGACCCATGAATACAGTTTCTTTCTGATAGATATACTAGAAGAAACCTCGATCCTTCTGTCAGATACTAACAATTTTTGGTGCATCTGCTTGCACAATGAGAATTCCAGCACTTCTATCACAACCCTGTAGATTACAATTCTGAACCACAGACTTCAGAACCTTGATGCACGCAGAGGCAGGTCCAGCCTGGGATCTGTTTTGATAGTAATGATGACTAAATAAATTTTGACATTAAAAGTCCTTAATGTATCTAATAAAAATAGGACACACATTAGATAAAAGTTCCAAAATCACTATGGGGAAGAAACATGATGCTGACACTAAAAAAGCCAAAAGAAAAAATGGCTTCCTAGCACTTTTAAGGTTGAAAAGGGACTACTACACAAAAAAATTGAAATTTGATGCAAGCCCAAACTCTAAAAACAGATGAAACTTTGACATCATTGTCCATTTTGTAGAGGTAAAAACAGAGAAAAAGTTCTCGCTGAATCTTTCATTTATCTTTAAGGGTGTTGACAAACCAAGCCGGCTCGCGAGCTTTTTTGGCTCGGCTCGGCTCGGCTCGGTTATTAAACAAGTTTAAAAATTGGGCTCGAGTTCGGCTCGATTATTAAACAAGTCAAGTTTGAGCCTAATAAATTTGGGCTCGAGCTCATTTATAGTGCAAAAGCTCGTGAGCTCGGCTCGTTTATAAACAAACCAAACTCAAGCTTTATTTTTAGGCTCGTTTAGTAAATGAGCCAAGCCCAAGCCTACCTCGGCTCGGCTCGATTCGGTTCGTTAACAGCCCTATTTATCTTCCCATAACAGTTCTTATCCCTAATATCAGATCAGACAACCCCCACCCATAGACCAGAACACCCTCAACATTTGTCATTTTTTATCCGATGAACTAAACCCAATTGTCATTCTTATTGCATAAATCTTCATTTTGTTATTTTTTTATTTTGGGTTTTCTGGAGGGGGTCTGCAATGGGGGATTCATCATGCTCTAGAACATTCTGAAGTCGGACATAGCAACCGAAAAAAAGGCTGAATACGCAAAAGAAGTAAAGAAGAAATCACTTGGACACAAAGTGTAGCTGTGAGTCTTAAGAAATGCCGACCAAGAGGAAAAATCATGACAAACTTCATCTATCTAAGGTTTGATGAACCAACCAGTTCTAGCAACAACTAAAATTGGTGAATTAAACAATAACATTGACTCCTTATAATGCCAGAGACAAGTGAATGTAAATCTATTTTACCCTACCACATACTCATCAAATACTATACGAGGTAATTTAAAGTATGAAATAATGGAAATCATACATTGATGATGCCACACAGCATTCCCTGGCTGCAAAACCTTTCATAAGGTGTTCTCCAGCACCTGTGGCACAAGATCCTACAAAGAACGGAGATTCAAATGGACCTTTCGAGGACGCCCAACAACCTGAACCATACATGGCAGCTAACCCTACTCGACCACTGACCTGTTGAACAATAATGAAGAAACAAGGTGAACTCAAAGGCACTCCAGGATTAATCTACAAAGGGGCAACTAACACTCAGGGATGAAAGACTTCCCTGTCATCAGAGCATGAGCATGACCACATACCATAATCAGAAGATAACTAAATGGTAAAATTTTGTATAACTAAAAGGTAATTCCAAGATGCAAGACCTTACCATAGATCATACAACCCATGCTCATGTTCAGTGAGCATAGGTGGGCATAAAGCAAAGCATATCCCATAGAGTATAATTATAACGTAATGAAACCCAAAGGATTTGAGTGTTTGAAATAACCCGCAAGCTACTCATCAATATATCAAGGCTATACCATGGGAAAGAGCATGAACTACTGTCTACTGATGTTCGACAATGGAGTGATGTTCACACTTCACAGTGTAATCAACCCAGCAACTTAATTGAAGAACTTAGCGCTAATAACAAATAGAGAAAACATATGTTCGTTGTTTGTGGTCCTGTGGAAACCCAATTAGGGTGAACACCATGGAAGATAAGAGGAAATTGATCCTTTATAACAGCATAATAATAATTACAATTGTACTCCGCTTCATAGCCTATGGCCCAAAGCCCAGATCCATTAAAACACCTTTACAATAATGCAGGGCAGCTGATTTCACCTCACAACCTCCAGCTTGTTATGGATGGCCCATAAAATATTTTGTACCATACGACGCAGCTGGTCAGCTGTGGACCCAAAATATTGATCTTAAAACAATGAGCCAACTCAATAGGCACCAACCAGTACTAGGCTTAAGGACTTGTCAGCATTTATCATAAGATAAATATTCCTATCGAAGGTAGAAGGCAACTTTAATCCTCTTAAAAACTTAAACATAGAATGGGGAAACAAAAATATAGAAACTCCGGATTCACAAGGCATCTAAGAAGAAACAAAGATACCATTCATTGTTATGTAGGAACAAAATTGATATGGAAACGATCCAAAACAGCGTATAGTACATGTCTGATGACTAAGTTGGAGGGCATCAGGAGGACATATTCTTAATCGCCATAAGCTAAAGAGAGGCATGGAATTGGAAGCAAAAGATAACATGCCAAAATATTTACAGCAGACGATGAAACCAATTTGCAGCACTAGCAATTACCTTCAAAGGAATACCACCACTTGATGCACCAGATGCAACATGTCCGTCATTGTCAACACAAATGACCCCAACAGTGTCCATAACAGAGTCTTCTGCTAATGCCTGTGCAGATGAATCACCATCCCAATTTCCCCTAAAAATATCACATACTGCTGCCTTTGCATCTGTTTCACAGAATATAATATTACAATGGCCACAGGAAAAGTTTTTCAATCTGAATAAAAGATCAACGCAGCAGAAAGAAACCAAACAGGCAAATGAAGTCAGTAGCACACTAATAGAGTAGAGGGCACTAGCAGATAGCTGGAATAAAAAACTATGCACAATCAACATTGTGAACAATTGAGCAGGATGTACAAGCCTGAAACACAGAACCTTTAGGCTTCATTTGGATGGAGAACTTTCCAAATGATGGGATTTTAAAAATAATGGAATTTCAAAAATATTTACTTTTAAAATTTTATAGTTACAAATCCACTGATTAGATAAATAATTTGAATAATTTTCTTGTTTACATATTGTATACATGGAATTTGGATAAAATATTTTTACCCATGTAACTCTATAAACACAATATATACTCGGTAGAAATTTAACATGGATTTTAAAATTTCCGAGAAGTATTTAAATTCTAGCTCACAATACCCAAACTAAAATGAATTTAAGTAAACTCTCGTTTGAAATGAAATGACTCCTAGAAATCCTTCAGCCAAACGAAGCCTAAACATCTAAACAACAGGACGAACATCTAAACAGAATAACCCATTTAGTTTACTCGGTGAATGGATTTAAGTAATGTGGTTTACCAACAGAAAAAATCTAAACAAATGGGGCTTGTTATATAGAACAATAGTTCTACAATTTGGCTCATATTTTGTTCTATTATTCCATCTTTCACCCCATTTTTACTCTAAAACAGGTAATACATGACTATACAAAGCTCGAGCACGAGATGCATCTAACTTGTACCAAGAACAAGCGTAAGGTGCACACGACTTGTACCAAGCTCAAAAATGAGTTGCGTACAACTTAAACCAAGCTTGAGCATGAGCGGGGTACAACTTGTACCAAGTTCAAGCATGAGCCACGAACAACTTGTACCTAGCTCTAGCATGAGTAGCTTACAAGTTTTATGCATCTCATGCTTGAGCCACGTATAAGTTGTGCACAACTCACTCTAATAAAGTTGGGTCCGGTTAGAATTGAACAAGCAAAAAGAGAACAAAATAAGACGATTGTAGCAAAATATGTTCCAAGCACTAGTTGGTTTAACGCCAAATATGTCACAGAAAACAAAATCAGTCCCTGTAATTTTTTCTTGATTGACAATGTATTCATCATATACAAGAAATAATTTCAGAAACATGTAAGTAATTTATATTGATATAGATTTTCACATTACATCCAAACTAGAAAAAGGAAGAGCATAAAATCATAAAGAAGACTAACAAAATCAATTTTGAGTTTTCCATTCCAAAGTACGTATTCAGCAACCCAAGTAAAAACGGGCAAAGCTTTCATAACACAAAATTGAGACAAAAATTAGAGGGTGGTAATAAAGAAAATAAATTCTTGCATACATATATACATAGGGTTGGGTTAAAATAAGAACCGATAACCTTTAGATTGATAGAAATCAATAGTTATGATTCCAAGTAGAGTCAACCAAATTAAACATTAAATATTAAACCCCGCCCTAACACACAACCCTAAACCCTAAACCCAAACCCAAACCCAAACCCTAAACACCAAACCTCAAACCCTAACCATAACCCTAAGCCCTAACCACCAAATGTTCAACCCTAAAAGTCACTAAAGGCCTAAACCCTAAACCCTTGACCAATCTAAAATATTTGAAATAAAAAATATATAAAAAGAACTAAAAGCAAATGGAATAAATCTTAAATCAATCCAAAAAAAACTAAAATAAAAAATCTAAAAGATAAATATTATATAAATGGAATAAAACCTAGACCCTAAACACTAAATTAAACTGAAAAACCAAAAATAAAATTTAAAAAAAAAATATATATATATATATATATAAGTATTAAAATAAATGGAATAAATCTTAAGTGTTAAATAATAAAACCTAAAAATCCTAGATGGAGTTGATGTAAATATAAATCATGGGAAAAATTAATCATTAAATTTAAGCACATATTAATCTAGAAACCTGAACTTGGATTAACCCAAAAACGCTAAAGTTTAAAGCATAAACCCTAAATCGAGATCGAAATAACCATAAAAAATATAAAAAAAAAATTAAAATAAAATAAAATAACCTTGATTACAAAGCCTAAACTTTGATATCTTTAAATTCTAATAATAAAAAAATAAAGATATGATAAACGAGGAAAATATCAAAAGTACAAAAATTAGATGGAATTGAACATTAAAATTCAAGAAAAAGAAAAACCCGCGGTTGACGATCCCTAGAATCGAACATGGGTGAACTTCGTGGGACAAAGTCGAGTTAACCACTGCACTAGTGTGCTTCGGACTTTCATGTAATCCACCTCAAAATATAAAAACAATGGGATAAATCAAAATAAGCAACTCAGCACGTGCCACTTGTGATGCTGATTGTTGTTTAAAACACTTGGTTATTAATCAATACAATGCCACAGCGTCTACATCATCTTCATAGCTGCCATCTTCTAACAATTCAATGGTTAAGAAGTATTGTCGGTTCTCATTTTAAAATTGGTTCTCAATTGAACCTAAATGTATCAATTTATATACATATATATGAGGAGTCCCGATGAACAAATCCAAGAGTTTGTGATCAACATTGCTCATTTTTCTAGTTTTGGTTGTTCAGACACTCGTATTATTGAAGAGCAGGTAAGCTTCCAAATTAATGCTGGAAGAACCAAAGAATGAATAATTAGCTTCATCACTGCATTCAGGATAGCGCCTGCAATACTATAGCTTTATGCTAAATGGCATATTCTACCTGATAAACCCAAATTTTTTTGAGCGTTGTAAGAATGATTAGGAACAGAAACTTGAGCCTTTGTTCTGGCATCATCAAGCATTGCTTTGTACTTTTTCCACTGAGCTCTGGCTCTATCAATCATTAGCCACTGGTTCCTCACACAAAACGAGAAAAATCAACATATATTAACAAACAGCATACACTGTAGGGAAAGTTAATCATACAGAATAACTATAAATAGGCAAAGATTATGGAATTCACCTTTTCAGCCTCTACAATTGTTTCAGGAAGAACCATGCCCTTAGACTCTGCCCACACACGAGCACCTTCCCCAACTAAGAAGCTGGTAAACATTAAATAAGTAAACTAACATAAAAAAAATAAATATATATTGATCACATCCCAGTATGAACAAAACTTGCCTGACCAGGTAATTGACCCTTTTTTGTAGAGAGAGAGAGGGGGAGGGAGGGAGGAAGACAGAGAACCATAATTGACCTCTTTTTCCTTTTGCTTTAATCCCTAGATTTATTTCTTTCTAGCTAGTGGACTTTGGCAACTCCCATTCTCTCTACATATTCATTTATAATTTATTTTTTTCTCTAACTCACTTTATTCCTGCAAAATGAAATCTAATATGAACATAGACTTTCTACATACATGTTCTAGTTTCAGACTTTCAGTTTGAGTAGCTACGGAAGGGAGATATGTATTTACAAACTGTAAAGAGAAGATGATTTTATGATACAAGATGATTACAGTGGAGGTATTCTGCCAAGCAATGCAGATCCCATCATTTGTTCCTTGACCAACAATGCAGCAATTTCAATGGCATTTCGGACACCTGGTCTACAGAAGAAGAAATGATGGTTAGAGGCTTCAAAAATGATATACTGGCCTCCCAGTGATAGTACTCCCACCATTTTATAATATAAGGCACATAAGGTTTTTACACGTGTGCATGTTAAAAAGTATTAAATTCTATACAAAAATTTGTCTACTTTTCCTGATATACCCGTGCATTAATACCTTATACTCTTTCAATTAATTGGAAAGAGAATAATATTAAGGTTAAAATTGGAAACATAACATTTAATTTTTGATATTTTTTATAAAATGATTAGAAAAAAAAATTTGAAAACTTTATGTCTTATATTATGAAACAGAGGGAGTAATCAACAAAGCAGAACAGACAAGGATCCATCTGACATATATTAAACAATGAAAAAAGTAGGAAAGCAACAAGATGTTATGCTCAAAGGTACCAGGTACTGCTCCAACAGCACCATAGGCTCCAGATAGACCATCCATGATGCTGGCATCACATTCAACATGACCATCTTCTGTCAAATTTGAGCCACGGCCTGCATTCGTACTAGGATCATCCTTCAATAGAAACATAATTAAGACAATTCACACTTACATCTGTATATAAATGGGGAAAAGATAACATAATAGAACCACCTCAAATAAAGGAAAATATTCAACGCTCAAGCAGCAAAAACTACCTTTCAAGACACATCATGTATTCCAATATTGGAATGTGAACAAAAAAGCAGGAAAGAGCCAAGCAAATGATACAATCTAAGAAAAGCCACAGAATTGAAATAAAAGGCTCGCTTTTCAATCTAATTGGATGTCACTGATTTTTCACAACATCAAAAGTGAAAATGCAGCAAAAGTAACATCCAGAAAACGATATTCATATGATACCTTCCTTGATATACGACAGCTCATGAATTCAAATTTAGCATAATATATAATATCTTCTTGACTCGGGTGTAAATGACTCCATTTAGCTCACTCAGTATATTTTTCAAAGATCTTTTATTGATAAGTGATCCTTTTTTTTTCCGATAAGTAGTAATTTTATTACTTACGAAAATGAGCGGTTACAGCCATACGTAACCATCAAACCATACAATCAACCATACTAACCTACTTATGAAATTTATCCTTAAAATCTGGGTGTGCTAATCTTTTAACTACGGGTATGACAGTAGCCCGAACAAGACTAGGGAAATCTCTATCTCGATTCTCATATTTTTCTCATACCAAACATTTGCAATACAGGACACAAAAAGAGCTCCCAAGAGTTACTTCTTCTGACTATTTTGTCTAAACCAGGTCACCAAGGACTAGATCTCCTCTTGCCAACCTTGGATGCTATCTCGTCTTCCAGCCATTTGTCTAATTTTCATCTAGAATGCAAACGTGTAAAGGAAGAGGATGAGCAAGTGATCCCTTGTTTTAGTTTGTTGCTGACAGAACACACACTGGTCATTCACACCAATGCCAATCTTCACAAGCCTAGCTTTAGTCATCAATCTCTCTTAAGGCCAACCACAAAAGAAATATGTATCTTAGCAAGTTGAGGGGATGCCACACAAGTTTGAACCACCTTTGTTTATCTTGCCTCGGTCTCACAACTTCATAAGTTGTTTTGATACTATAATCAAGATAACCATTCTGCAATCTATACTGCATGAAGCTTTGTAACACCGTTCTCACAAGAAGGATTTTTTGAAAAAGCATGAAGTGTATGCAATGGGATTGTAATTGAGATATACCGCATGAATCCATCTAACCCATAATGAATCCTTCTTTAGAGCAATATTCCAAAGAAGTTTTCCTCCAAACACCCAGGTTAAGCAAACCAAGACCACTCTCCTTGGGGAAAAAAAAATCTCCCAAGACACCGGAGCTCTTCATCGAACATGCACCTTTTCTAACCACAGGAAGCTCCTACAGTGACCCACAAACTCATGGAGAAATTTTTTTTGGCAAAAGAATAACCTAAAATACAATTGCAAACTAAACAACACCGGCTTGACAAGCTATAACCGTCTAGACTGTGCTCTAATGTCTTAGTCTTGCAGTTGCCTTTTCTAAAACAGGCTGGAGAAGGCCAGAAGAATCCCTAGATGAGGTTAACAGCAAACCAAGGTAAGTGATAGGGAAGGCACCCTCCTGAAACCCAACAAATCAACTATTGATATTCTCACAGCAGGCTCCACACCACCAAAAAAGACGGTGCATTTATAGGGGTTTAGGATCAGCCCAAATAGCACAAAAATATGATGAACCACACCCATAAGACACTTCACACTTTGCAAGTCACCATGGCAAAAGAGGAGAATGTCATATGCAAAGCTAAGTTTAACAATCTATAGGAATTTGCATCTAAGGTGGCCTTTGAAAGACCCATTAGTCCATAAAAGTTTGAGACATCTACAAAGATAGTCCATGACAAGAATGAAAAGATAAGGAGAGAGAGGATATCCTTGTCTCGAACCTCTCTTAGCCTTAAAAAAGGAGGATACAACACACCATTACATAGAATAGAGAATGACATTGTATCCAAACAGGCCATGAACTTAATGAATTGATAGGGAAACCCATATAGCAGCAAGAGGTTCTGAAGAAAACTCTAGTTGACTATATCATAGGATTTTTAAAGATCCAACTTTAACATGCATCTCAAGGAGACCCCTTTGAAAGTATATTTGTGCACCAACTCATGAGCCAACAACACCTTTTTACCAATACTTCTTCCCTTACTGAGAATAGTTTGAGCATAGCCAATAATTGAGGGCATAATATTTTACAGTCTCTGAGTTAAGATCTTCAAAATAATCTTGTAAAGCACGGTACAACATGCAATAGGCCTGAAATCAATAACCCTTTGCGGATTTTGCTTCTTAGGAACCAAGGTTAAAGAGGCTACATTTACCTTTCTAGGCAAAAAGGCTGTAACAAAAAATTCTCTAACAGCCATAAATAATTCATCTCCTATCATTCCCCTACTTGTCTTGAAGAAACCAGCTGTATATCCATCCACGCTTGGGGCCTCAGTGTCACCAACTGAAAAAATAGCTACTTTAACCTCCTCTTTTGATACTGGAGCATTCAGGACAGCTTGTTGATCATTTGTTAACGAGTAGTCCACCACATTGTGGTTGAGCTGGCCAATTGAGGGATATTCAGTGCCCAAAAGTTGCTTAAAATATTCAATGAAGGCTTCATGAATTCCCTAGGAACCCTCACCTCCCTACCAACCTCATCAAGCAAGAAAGCTACGGTCTTCCTCTTTTTCCTCTCCACTCGAGCATAGAATAACGTATGATTTGAGTCACCATAATTCAGCCATTGAATGCAAGCCTTTTGCCTTCAAAGCATCTCCTCACAATGGCCATACCTTTGATCAAGAACCTTCAGCTCAATGTTTGAAAAAGCACGCCAAAGGCGCAAGGCGATGAGGGTGGGGGGCTTTTATGGTGCTAAGCGAGGCAAGGTCAGTGAGGCACGCCTAAGGTGCAGAGGCACACACCTTTCAACGGAAAATCACACAGGGACTTGGGGGCAATGAGTAGATAATATATTTTGAAAAAGGGAAAGCCTATTTATAGTTTTAATTGCATTGAAAATATTTTGCAATCAATATGGGGATTGGGGAGAGCAATATTTTTTTGGAAAAGATGTACCATATATTTTGCAATCAACACAAGCTATAAGTCTACAAGCAGAGTCAGGAAAATATAAAAAGAGAACAATTTTTGCACAAGAAAAAAAAAAGGCAAAGACAAAGAGGCAAAACGTAGAGAGCTAAGAAGCAGAGACAGCAAGAAGTGGTCCACAATCCACACTACCTGCTATCAAATAGACATACATACAAGGTATTTTTCTTTTTCTTTCTTAGTGTTCTAATTTTTTTATCTGTTTCTCTCTCTTAAAATTGCTTTCATGCTTTTTTTCGTCCTTACTCCTTACTCTCCCCTGGTCCCTACTCCCCCCCCCTCATTTTTTTCTAGATACTTGCATTTTTTTGTCCTTATTCTCCCCTGGGCCTCCCCATTTTCTTCGCAAATATACCTCTGTTATTTGCCTGTATTTTTTTGTCCTTATTCTATTATTCTCCCCAGGTCTCCATAATATTTGTAGACATACCTCTAGCTTTTGCTTGTATCCTACCGTACAGTCCTTTTTTTTTCCTTCCGAATACTCTCTTCGTCTTTCCCTAATGCTCTCCCAGTTTTTTTGTAAATATACCTTTGTTTTTCCCTCTATACTTTGTAATGTTGTTGACTAATGTCTTTTTCACTTCTATTTTTCTTCTGTGTTGCACATTAGGCAATCAGCATGTAGGACCTTGTCTCATTCAGTAAAAAAGACAGGATGGTGATGGCAAACATGATTTGTGATGGAAATATGCATTTTTAAGTGATCAAAGTAAACTCTGTCTGAAAGTCGCTAAAGGAGAGATATATTGACTTAAATAACACCTTGAAAAAGGTTACCGAAACATAAAAGCAGTAGCTAAAAGCTTGCAATAAATGTTCTGAACATGTTAGACAAGAAATCATTGAGTACATGGTCAAAAAGAAAAGTGAACGTGATTATATGAATTTGCTACATGAATCTGATCAGATAGCAGACCTTGAAGAAGAAGAAGCTGAATTTTTTTATGACCAATGACCCTAAAGGGAAAAGGCCAATAAATGTGAGTCAAGCATCTGTTGCCAAGAAAGCAAGACAAGTTGGTCCAATGGATGCTTTTTGCACACCCAAAGCAGTAGCTCTTCAAAGTGGAAAGCAAAGTACAATTAATAAAGCCTACAAGAAAGAACAAGAGAAAAGGTTGTAGCAGATGTTGCTCGATGGATGTAAGATGCCAGTATTCCCTTCAATGCTTTCAATTATCATAGCTTCAAAATACCAAAGTCACTTAATGCTACAAAGCAAGGGTTCCTTTCCTTAGAAAAGAAGTACAAAGAACCAATAATTTAATTAAAAGTCATAGGGAGAAATGGGCTAGAACCGGATGCTTGTCATGTTAGATGGATAGGAAGATAGATGTCACAGGTCCATATTGAACTTTCTCATAAATTGTTTTAAGAAGTGCATGTTCATCGAGCCAATGGATGCATCAAGCTATTCAAAGACTAGAGATAGCTTGTATAGGCTTCTTAGTAGAATTGTAGAAAAAGTTGGAGAGCATAATGTGGTGCAAGTGATTGCAGATAATAAGAGCAATTTCGTGGCAGCAGGTAAGTTCTTAAAGTGCATCAAAATGGCTATTATATGCAAGTTATTTGATACTTCTATGCTTTTGACTATCAATACTATAGCTGACTATATATGTATACCTTTTTTTTAATGATTAGGCACTCTCTTGGAAGCAAAGTATCCACATTTGTATTGGAATTCCTGTGCAACTCATTGCATAGAAAATATTTCAAAAATTCCAATCATCATAAAGTTCTCAAAAGAGCAATACATGACTAGTTTCATCTACCAACGATGAGGTGCTTTAGTGGACAAAGAAACTTATTGAGGCCAACAAAGACAAGATTTACTACTGCATTTATCACTCTTTCATCAATACACAAGCGACAAGATAACTTAAGAAAGTTGTTCATCTCTCAAGAGTGGGTAAGTGATAAGTCCCAACTCCTACCTATTTAGGAATACATGTGCGCTCTTATAATTCTTATATGTAAGCATGATTTGAATTTACAACAAATTCCAAGTTCTAACAACTAGTAAATGGGCTAAAGAATTAGGAGGAAAAAGAGTTAGTCAAGCTTTTTTGATGCCTACATTTTGGAATGGTTTGGTTTGTGATCTTAAGTTGACCGGACCATTGGTCTATACACTCAGATTGGTTGACAGTGAAAGAAAGCTAGTTATGGGTTATATTTATGAGGCTATGATTCGAACTAAGGAGACTATCGCATTTGCATCCACCTTCAATGGAAATAATCAAAGCATATTGATGTTTTCTGAATGATCGACAACACATGGGAATGCTAACTCCATCACCCATTGCATGCAGCTGGGCATTTTCTTAATCTAAAATTCTATTATAATAATACCAACTTGAGCAGTGTGAAGAAGTGGTGAGTGGTTTATATCAGTACATCTAAAAATTGGTTCAATCATCACCAAGCAATACAAGACAATAGAGCTCAATGCTTACGAAAATGTTGATGGTTTATTTGGAAATCCTATGGCAATTAGGCATAAAAAGACTAAAGCCCCAGGTATTCAACTATTAATTTAGCTATTTTATGTGTTCTTTTATTATTATTATTATTTATTACGCCCATTTTATTTGATTAAATATTTTAATGTTAATAACATTTGCAGCAGAGTGGTGGACAGCCCATGGGTCTCTTACTCCTACTTTGAAGCAATTTGCAGTGAAAATTTTGAGTCTAACATGTCGTTCATCTGGGTGTGAGAAACTAGAGTATTTTTTAGCATATAAGTACATCATTTTCTTATACTTAAAAGTTAAATTGTTAATTGTTAAATGTCTTGGCCATCCAATGAAGTGAGTTATCTCCAATTTTGCATATTCATACCAAGAAAAGGAATAGGCTTACACAATCCCGATTGAATGATTTAGTCTATGTAAAGTACAATCAAGCTTTGATTGAGAGACATTAGTTGAGGGGCAAGATTGATCCCATTTCTTTGAAAGACATTAATGAAATTAATGAATGGTTAACTAGGAGAACGTAATCAGATGAAGAGAATGCTGAAAATGATATTGTTTTTGAGAATGATGATTTGAACCGGGGGACGGTTGATGCTACTGCTGGAGTTGACGAAGAGAGATTTAACCTAAGATTTTGTGCAAGTGGTGGCAGTAGCCAGAAGTAGTAGCTCGCAAAGATATATGCCTAGACTAGAAATAGAGAAAAGGAAGTGGATGATGATGATGAAGGTTATGGGTATTAGATGAATTCGAGGATGAAGATGTACTTACAAAACATGATGCTTTTTCAGTAGCTCGGTAGTATAGGCAGTACTAAACGCATAGCTTGCTATTTTTCTAAGTATTTTCTTGTTATGGTATACCATTTTCTAAAAATTTTAGACATTTAATCATTTTTTAGCTTTTTTGAGTAATTTTGGCGCCTCACATCGCCTAAGCACACACCTTCATCTTACACCTACTGCCTAGTCTCCAGGACCCCTATCACCTAGGTGTACCTTAAGCCTTTTCAAATACTACTTCAGTAGATCTCTGTTTCCGGTATTTGAGGGGTCACAAAGCATTTCCTTCTTAAGCATAGACACCGCTCTCACAATAGCAACTTTCGGAGATATAGAATATTTACCCTGATTCCGCTGCTTAAGGTCCTTCTTAAGAGCTTGCAATCTAGGAAAAAATTTCCTTGTAGTTGTTGTTGCCAAGCTGAGTGAACTAAAGGTAAAAAAAAGCTTGATCTTCTGCCCAAAATTGGAAAAATCGAAAAGGTTACTTCCCATGGACAACCGGCAATTGAAGATTTACAACCACTGGGTTGTGATCCAACACCAAAGGGCTAAGAAACTTAGAAGAAAGAAAAGATACCAGTCACTCCAAGTTAACCAATGCTCTATCCAATTTACACATGACTTTAGCATCCCCTCCTCTTTTACTAAACTAAGTATAAAAACAACCCTGGCCTTGTAAATCTGTCAATCCCAAATCCAAACAACAATCCCGAAAACCTTGCATGTCAGTGGCATTTGGTGAATCACCCAGAAATTTCTCACTAGAAGAAAGGATAACATTGAAATTCCCTGTGAGAATCTAAGGAACTCCAAATATTTTATAATATTTCAGACAATTCCAAAGCCTTCTCCTCTCAACACCACTTATTTAGAGCATAAATGAAACCAATAGTAAATGAGAAGTTACCAGGTAAATGCTTGACTTCACAAAGTATAGCTTAATCACACAACTTAATGGTTGTAATGCATACACAGTAGGGTCCCCAGTGACCCACATTCTACCATATGGGAGTAGTTATTTATAATATCACATCCTCTCCTGACTTTATTTAAAATACCAATACATTTATACTCTTTCACTCTAGTCTCCAAAAAACATACTAAAGATAAAGTATTACTACTACAAAAATGACAACTTCCTTATGCTTGGAAGTCTCATTCAACCCTCGCATATTCCATGTACTAACCATGTCCACTGGGATCATTATATTGAGCACACCTCCTTGCATACTGCTTTTGAATAAACCCTAAACCAAACTTTGGGAGCTCTTATACTGCCTTAGCTTATCTATTTCTAGTCATAATTCTAACCTCAAAAAGTGGAACAAGATTATTGATTTATCAAGAGCCCCTCATCAAATAGAACAGTCTTAGTAAACCTCATTGATTTATCAGGCCCATTTTGAGGTTGTTATCCCACTGATTCATCAAATCCCTTTTGAGGTTGCTGAGAGACATTTCTTCCGTTCCTAGGGTTTGTTAGAGACTGGTGCTAGCCCCTGCTTTGTTGACAAAGTTGAAAGTGTAACCGGCATTTGGTTGAACACTTGTCGTATCCACCATAACACTATCCTTTTCTTGAGTAATCTCCTTACCTGTCCTATAGTCCCTCACAATAACCTATTTTCCTCCATTTAGGGGAGCCTTATTGTTGATTTTTTGTTTCTTCCAACTAAGAGCATCATGGCCAAACAAATCATAAAAATAGCAGTAGCAAGGCTTCCAATCATACTCAATTTGTTGTGTGATCTATCTGCCCTCCAGATCAACAATAACCAAGGAATCCAAGAGAGGTTTCTTAACAATCATCTCAAACAATACCCTAGGGAAGGACACTCATTCCACAGTTACAATTATGGCATCAATGCTTAGTGGCTTCCCCATTGTACTTGCAATTCTACTCAACGAATTCTTGGCCCAATACTCAAGAGGCAGATCAAGAATTTGATCCATAAAGGCACAATCTACATCTCATTCTTATCAATCTTTATCTTCCTATGCCAAAGCTTCAACACAAAAGATCTATTAAAGAAGGTCCAATGCTAGCCAAGAATAACATTCATATCTTCCAAGCTATTAAACTTGAAAAGAAAATAACCCGAAGCATGAAGTAGAACTGGTGGCAAAGGAACCGCACTCCAATGCGTACGCACATAACCACAAATCTAGCTATACGTTGGAGAGTCCCCAAACACATATCCCACCCAAGGTATTAACCCATAAATTGATTTTGATTCAACGTCCGCCTTATCCAATTTAATAGAAATCAGTCCTTTATCCATGGAGGGGGGATATATGATAACAGTTTACCTTGATTAGGATTACAGTTCCCAGCTAAAATATCCCTCCAAGAAGGTCCTTCGCTAAGGGAACATACCTCTAATCAATCCCAAACTAATTTTTTCTCTTTAACGGCAGGGGTCGATTGTTTAGGCTTTACAACTTGTATTACTTTATCAAGATTAGGGTTTGTCTGTGCCTGGGCATTCATGTACCAATATTATCCTTGTTTAAAATCAATGAATGTTCATGCATACCAACAAAGGTAATATCAACATCAACCAATGCAGATTTAAGGGGAGTTCATTCTCCTTGCAAAGCCGTCAACAATGGTTCCTAACTTTCCTGGCTTTGAGAACCAACCACACACGAAGTATTATCAGTAATCTTAAAACCAAAAACCGAGCGTAATTGATTAACAGTCGTGGAAGAAGACAATTTCTTCTTTTTAGCCATGGGCATGCCTCACTCTACACTCTAAGAGAGCGGAGGCAGGAGACAGGTTGGTCACTCCTAGGTTTTGCTAAACAATATCTCGATAAGTAATCCTTTATCACTTTGATCAACAATCAACAAGTGTTTGGGATCATGTTTGAAGACTTTATAGTGTTTAAGATCAAGAAAGTATGATCAAAGTAGCAACTCGATATATCTTGAACTTACATAGCAGACTTCTAGTGCACCTAATTTGTCAGATGTGCATACTAACTTGATTGTAGAAACCTCTCCTCCCTCACTTTTTTGTGCTTCCCTTCTTATAGTTTGGTTAGAACTTTAGTCAAACTTGCACCGTATCATAGTATCTTCTATACTCTAGATTAATATTTAGTATATTCGTTATGAATTTTTCTCACTGTATTACCCAATGTTTATCACATTTCCAAACCATATTAGCAGGTGGGCTATACACAATCACTATCACGAAACTACTGAATAAGCAGGATATAGGTAATTTCACCTAAGCGTTTGAAGATGGAGCATGATTCAGAGTAACAAAGCGAAGAAATTTAGGATGCCAATACTGGCAAATCATCTCTAAGAACTACTCATCCTCATAAAATGACAAGAAACAAGACCGACCTCATTCACCAATGCAAGGAAAGCAAGAGAAAAAATGAAAGAGACGTGACATGGAAAACAAGGTGCAGCACAAAAATATCATACCTCCAACACTCGAATGGCTGCTGTTACTGCATCGATACATCCCCCAGAACCCTAAGACAAGACCACATAAACTAGTTGGCGAGTAACACAAAACCTCATAGGATAGATTGCATTAAAATACAATGATTTTTATGCAACAACAATAGAAAAAGTCAGAGACAAAGTAGTAAGACAATATATTACTACTCAAAAGAAATTCAATAAATGTAGTACCTTAACATCTCCAACAGTCCAAACCCCCCCTCCAAAAAAAAAAGGAAAAAATATTGACGGCAATGGTTAACAATCTCAGAATTTAGCATCAACATTCTAGTCCTTTGGTCACATGCAAATGAAATTCTTCTTTCCTAATTAGATATTCATATCGTTTCACCAATTCACTTCCATGTAATTATCTAACTAGCTGCAAAAAACCTAAGCCCAAAGCACATGGACAGCGTAAACCTAAAAGAGCTCATTCATTACAATTGTTATTAGACATTGGCCTTAATGATTTTTAAAAGTCCAATTCACCAAAGACTCAATTTAGTTATTAGCATGCAATGCAATAATGGCCAGAGAAACAAGTGCCATTGTAGGGTGGTATTCAAGCATCGCAAACAAAACATATTGTTACACCAATCATGAAAGATCCATACCATGACCTTTATAAGGCTCTTTATGGCAAAAGCCATAATGCAATTTCTTGGATCACTAAAACAATAATGCATAGGCCCACAAATCAGGGGCCGCCTTGAGTATTAGAGAGCTCTAAGCTTATGAAAAATTTGGGGAGGGGGGCTCAAAAAAAATATGATTGAAAACCAAATAAAGGGAAGTAATAAGATATATCACAATAAATGTTGTCAAGTGGGTTTGGATGCCCAACCTGTTAATCGCTTCCTTCTCCTCAAAACTATGCAACCACATACTATGAATTTAGTTGTTTGCCCACTTCAAAATTTATATTCTACATATGCACATTTAATTGAAAAGTATCACAAAAGGTGTTGTCACTTCTCCAACATGCGTGACCCTCAACCAACCAAACCAAGTAATTTTTTGTGCATTGACTTGATTTTATGTGTGTGTGTATGTGTGTGCATATGTATATGTATATCACTAGGCCTAGGCCTAATTCCACAATACTCAAAGCTGAGCAAGCAAAAAAAATCTAAGGATGATGAGGCTATGGTTCTAATGAGCTTCGATGTCTGATTCTCTGCTTTCTATATTTTTTCCAAACAAACACCAAAATAAAGCTAATCTTCTTCATAAGTTATTCGCTAATACAATTTGCAGAATCAAACACATCAACCAATATAAATATTACTATCGATGACCCATATAAGTTTTTTAAATCTCAACCATGTATCTCCATGTGCAAAATTATATGAAGCAAGCAAAATTATGAGGAATCAACTACATGAATGAAAAAAGAAAAAAAACACGAATTAAAGTGGCCATTAGATGAAAACAACCAGAAGAAAGAGAGAAAGCACAATTTCATGACATACAGAACATAATTAGGGTTTACAACACTCTAGAGCCTAAACCCCAAAACCTAAATTCAAAAACAACATTACCTACTACTTCATCCCCAGCCCCTTACATAAAGGCGACAAACAAGTCATGAGGGTCGAGTTTGGGTTGGGACATTTCAATTTGAGTTAAAATCAGGATTGTTATTTAATCGAATCAAGCTCGGGTTTGTTTCGAATTTGAATTTGCTCCGAGTTATGATGATTTGGACTGGTTTTGGGTTGTGTCCGTGAATATCGGGTTGGAATAGGGTTGAGTCCATTAGGTTTCTTCAAATGTTGGTTTTATTCAAGACTACAAACTCTGAGTCGAATTGAGTTTGATTTGGGTCTACAAATTCTGGGTCGGATCGAGTTTGATTTTGATCTACAAACTCTATGTTAGATCGAGTAAATTTGGTTCATAATTCATATCTACATTGATTGTTTTTAATTTATTATAACAAATAAATTGAATTTTATAGTTTATTATTAATGTTATGCTTATTATAATAATTATTATCACAATATATGTAATAATAATTATAAAAATTATTCATATAAAATATGTAATAACAATAAAAAAGTATTCTTATTTTTATAGTTATTATTATAAATAAGTTATAACTATTATAATAAATATAATTATAATTATAGTTATAACTATCATATTAGTTATAATAATAATTGTTATTATTATAATTAATAATAATAATAATAATAATTGTCATTATTATAATTAATAGTTATTATTATCGTTATCATTCTTATTATTATTATCAATAGAAATATAGTATTCATCGTCATCATTATCATTATTAGAAATATAAATATAAACTTTATTGTTGTAATTATAATAATATGAATGATGATTATAATTATAATAATTATATTTATTATTATATTTTTTATGTGTATATTAATAATAAATTGTTATTATAATAACAAATAATTTCAATGATCTAATATGGTAAGACCAAATTGATGTTAATATGATATGAAAATAAAGTAAGGAACATATTTTTACTGTTTTAGTTTTAATTATTGTTATATGGGTAATGTGTCATGTTCTTCTACATAAATTTTATTAATATTTATGTAACAATTTATATGAACTAAAGTGTCACCTATTTAACTTTAGTTTGGGTCAAGTTCAGGTTTATGATAAGGTTTGGGTCAGGTCATTCTAAGTTAGATCATTTCGGGTGTGGTGTTTATATCTGAGTACGAGTCAGCTTTGAATAGGGGGGTTTTGGGGGTCGGGTCATTTAGAGCTAGGTCAACTTGGGTGTGGGTCATTACTGAGTTAGAAAAATTCTAGCCAATTTTGAGGATGATTTTGGATTGAGATTGCATCAAAATCGAGTTGGGGCTCGGATTATTCGAGTCGGGTCATTCGGGTTGGGTTGACTATGCTAGGTCTACCCTTACAGCATACCTCTAAACCAAGGGATTTGTTCTTAAAATTGCGAGTCATGTTCTACATGCCTAACCATCACATCAAAGAGCAAACATTCCAACACAACTTGGCCTCATATTGACCAATACTTTACTCCATGGTTATAAGCACAACAGCCATCAGGACCATTAACTATAAATCTCCATCTTCCATATCCAACCTTGAACCCCTACATACATGGGCAAGGATGGAACTATCACCACCATTGACACATGAGATAGTGACATCCTAAAGATTCCTTAAAAGGAGATCAAAACATAAATCTCCAACTCACCATAGTGTTGCTATTCTTATCTACACTACTAACTCCTGCCAACAGGCTCCATAAGAATACACAACTGGCTACTCAGAAGGAGATCAGAACATTAATGTAAATTAAGTGTTTGCAGTAAATTGAAGCATACATAAATATCCAGTAATAAAAGTAGATAAAAAGACGCGATAGGGCAAGTGTGGTATGAGAATACAATAGAATTTGAAGCTCAAGCTGAAAATGAAAATGAAAGTAATACAAAGCTTCCAGGTCAATTGTAAAAATAGAAGGGATAAAGTTTGTTCTTTTTAAATATATGAATGTCATAAACTAAGTTTATAACATGATCTAATCATAAGAATCTAACCTAATGAATCAATATCTAGGAAGTGACTCTTAACGTCATTTCTAGTGCAACATTATCAAAGATCATAACAAATTATGGAAAGTTCAGAGTTTGATTTATTTTCAGCTCACACAAATTATGCACACCCGAACCCACCTACGACCCCCTTATAATACCCTAACTTAGAGAGTTATGTGATAGATAGTTGAGGCTTAAAATGATTGAGCACGTTTTTTTAGAAAACCTCTCATTGGAAAACGCTATAATTAATTATGTATGGTTTAGAGTAGTCCAATGATATGCGGCCTGAAAAGTTTCTTAAGGTGTACATGAGTTAATAAAAACAAGCTAAGAAGGACCCATGTTGATCTGTAAGGCCTATCATCAATCCCAAAAATGTTGTAAGTACTAGGTGCTACAAATAATATCAAAGCAAACTCGTGATCGTTAGCTAAATTTGTTAAGTCGATCAATTGCCTAGAAGAAACGATTCTAAGGATAGACTGTTAGTGGTTAAGGCGGAACGAAAATGTTGCTTTATTTGATTAGATATATATGTAATATCCCAAATTAAGTGGTAGATGATGGAGGTTAGGATTGATAAAACTACTTATATCAATAAGGTGTGTATTCTTTTTTAAAACCTATCATCGAAGAACTCTATAGCTGAACGTAATATATCACAACTAGATTGTTACATCACATCAAAGTCACAAAAACTAAATATGGAATCAAGAAAAGGAAGGGACCAAGATAACATAAAAGATAAAGCATGTGTCATTCCAATATTTAGCATATAAGTTGTAATGAATTATGTGATATGCCTTGAATTCATAAAGTAATCTTGTCAGGCCATTAGCTAAAACACCCCCAAAATCCCACATCAATACATCATACATCAGCTTCAATATTGAATTTTATTTTGTGGATCTTTTTAGGCCTTATCCATTTCCTAAAATCATTTAGGTTTTCAAAGAGCATTATATACACTCTTTATTGATATATTCTATACTGCCCCATCAAATAAAAATATATCTCCCCTCTGTCCATAGCTAACACATGGTTAAGTGAACCGCATAAATTTCTTTTTTTTTCTTTTTTTTTCTACAATTTTTCTTGAACCCATAATAACAAATTCCAAATCAAAGCATAAGTATGGTTCAAGCTTATGCGTTTTAGAAGCACACAACACCAAATTAGTCGGCTAGAGATTAAATCCCCAAAAAACAAGATACAAAATATGGTAGAAATTGATGAAGTAAATGTGACATTGGGTTAGGGTTTGTACGGTTTGTGTATGGTTTGAAGCTTTGGCTATGAATGGCGATTGATTGGGACTAATGGTGAGTTGAATGACGTGTTTGGGGTTCGGTTTTGAGGGTAGAACAACATTAACGAGGGTACTTAATGGTATTAAGATCGGTTTGGGTTAGGGTTTTGGAAGGATGATGAATGTTGTAATTTTATATGAGAATAGGCATAGGTTTGGGGCAAATTGTGGGATATTGTAATGAACCGATCCCTTAGATCTAGTTATGGGTTTTTGAACAACATAAACTGGTTGTAGTTCACCAGATTTCTGAGTTTGTCTACCTTTTCTTCCTATTTTGAATGCAAGTTTTGGGCTCGTTAGAGAGAACCCAACAATCTCCAAGAGTTTAAGTCTCAAGAACTTTTTAGATAAATTCTACACACTTCCTTCCATTTCATAAACCAGTACATAAACTTCATGAAAATAACTGCTTTCAAACTGCCCTCCTAATCCTAAGGAGTTTGAATTATTCAAATTAGAAATAACTACCCAACCCAACGAAATGAAACACACCATATTATTCTGCCTTCACACATGTGGCAGTAACTAACTTATCCTACAGACTAACATACCAGATAAAGACTAACACACAACTAAATTAATTCTGCTTTGACCTCCGCTGATAAACCTTAGGAAATGGCATCACTTTAGTCTGAAGCTGTTCTTGATTCATAACATCACTTCCTCCCTTTAAAGAGCGCTTGTCCTCAAGCGCAAAATGAGGATAACGAAGTTGCATGTCGGCAGCAGATTCCCAAGAAGCATCAGCAGGAGAAAGGCCCTCCCAATGAATAAGAACTTCCCTTTGGCCCTTCTTCATTCTTGAATCCAACAAAGCTTGTGGAGTCGGAACAGGAACACCTTGATGAAGTATAGGTAAGGTATGAGAACAAGGTTTAGGGCCATGGAATTTTTTCAAACAAGATACATGGAAAACAGGATGAAGTTTGGATTCTTGAGGCAGCTTTAATTTATAGGCAACTGAACCAATGCGTTCACTCACCGGAAAAGGACCATAAAAGCGAGGAGCTAATTTTTGGTTTCGTTTAGAGCCCAAAGAAACCTAACGGTAAGGTTGAAGCTTCAAAAGAACTAAGTCACCCACATCAAAAGAGACATCCCGGTGTTGCGAATCATAACGAACCTTCATAACATTTTGGGCGTGAAGAAGTCGCTCCCTCAAATCCTATAGAACCAAGTCCCTGGTCTGTAACTCATGATCAACAGCTTGGATAGGAGAAGTACCTGAGGAATAAGTCAGTAGGCGAGGAGGGAGTCGCCCATACACAACCTCAAAGGGAGTAGCACGAAGAGAAGAATGGAAGCTGGTGTTGTAGCAGTATTCAGCCCAATCAATCCAATCAACCCAATTCCGAGGACGATCCCCTGTCAAGCAGCGAAGATACATTTCCACTGTCCGTTTAACGACCTCCGTCTAACCATCAGATTGAGGATGATAAGCAGAACTGTAAGACATTTTTGTACCATTGAGTCCAAATAGTTCTTTCCAAAAAGAACTTCTGAAAGTAACATCACGATCAGTCACAACAGACTCTAGTATGCCATGTAACTTGACAATATTGTCAAAGAATAGTCTTGCTACTAATACAACAGTATAAGGATGGGATAATGGCAAGAAATGAGCATATTTAGAAAAGCGGTCAACCACCACTAACAAAACATTTTTACCATGAGAAGGAGGTAGCCCTTCAACAAAGTCCATAGAAATATCAGACCACACCTGTACTGGAACTGGTAAAGGTTGAAGTAAACCAGCTGATTGTAGATGCTCAGCCTTGTTTTGTTGACAAGTGGGGCAAGTACGAATAAAATCCCGGACCTGCTCTTTCATGCCTTTCCAATAAAACTCAGAGGCAAGTCTGTGTAGTGTTTTTTGGTAACCTTCATGAAACTGATTATGGACAGCAGACAATACAGCAACCTGGAAAGAAGAATTTTTAGGAAGAAAAATCCTATTCTTGTAGAAGATCAACCCATTGCGATAAGACCATGTATCCTTCAACTCTACATCAATTATCTGATCACGAAGCTGCTGTAGAGCATTAGAAGAATTAATTTCAGCTTTAATTTCATTCAAATAATCCAATTGTGGAGTGGAAATAGCAGCCAAAACAACATGATCTTCATGCATGCGGGACAAGGCATCAGCAACTACGTTCTCTCGCCCGACACGAAATTCAACAGTAAAATCAAACCCCAATAGTTTACTCAGCCAACGTTGTTGTGGGGAAGTTATAATTCTTTGCTCCAACAAGAACTTTAAAATGTAGTCGTCTGTACGAATAAGGAATGTCCTTCCCCATAAATAAGGCCTCCAATGTTGAACGGCTTTTGCCAACCCAATTAACTCCTTTTCATAAGCAGGAAGCTGAACATGTCGAGCAGCTAACGGACGAGAAAAATAAGCAATTGGCCGATTATGTTGCTGCAACACTGCTCCCAATCCAGCATCAGAAGCATCACATTCGACCAAAAATGTGGCCTCAAAATCTGATAAGGCCAACACTGGTGTAGAAGCCATTGCAACCTTGAGAGCTTGAAAAGCAGCCTTGGATTCTTCTGACCACATAAAGGAATTTTTGCGAAGCATGGCTATCAATGGAGCTGCTATCAACCCATAATTCTTCACAAACTTGCGGTAATAACCCGATAATCCCAAGAATCCGCGCAATGCCTTCACAGTATTTGGAAGAGGCCATTGCAACATAGCTTCTACTTTGCTTGGATCTGCTGAAACTCCCTACTCTGAAATAACATGCCCCAAATATGCTACCTGTGACTGAGCAAAATTACATTTAGATTGCTTCAAGAACAATGTGTGAGATCGAAGGAGCGAGAAGACAACTCTTAAATGATGTGAATGTTCCACCCAAGTCTTGCTCTAAATGAGTATATCATCAAAAAAAACAAGCACAAATTTTCTCAGGTACTGCTGGAAGATGGTGTTGATTAGGGCTTGAAATGTTGAAGGAGCATTTGTCAAGCCAAAAGGCATGACAAGGAACTCAAAATGGCCATGATGAGTCCGAAAAGCAGTTTTCTCCACATCAACCGGAGACATCCTAATTTGATGGTAACCAAAACGTAAGTCTAACTTGGTGAAAAATTTTGGTCCATGAAGTTCCTCTAACAGCTCTTCGATAACAGGAATTGGGAATTTATCTTTGACTGTTCTGGAATTTAAAGCGCGATAATCCACGCAAAACCTCCAAGTGCCATCAGCTTTTTTAACAAGCAAAACCGGTGAAGAAAAAAGAGATTGGTTGGGGCGAATTACTCCCTTATCTAACATATCTCATCACTGTCTCTCAATTTCATCTTTTTGGAGATGGGGGTACCTGTAGGGCCGAACAACAACAAGTAAAGAATCAGGTTCCAACACAATACGATGATCACAATTTCGTTGTGGAGGTAATCCTGTTGGCTCCTGAAATATGTCTTGAAACTCTATTAACAACTTCTGTAACTCAGAGTCTCTGTCAGTAGAAACCACTGTTGTGGATAAAGCTCATGGAGGAGCATATCTAAAATCATTCACCCCCATTAATTCTATAAGCTGCCCTCTGTGATGAAAACTCATACTCATCAAATTGAAGTCCCATGTAATTGGACCCAAAGTCCTTAACCAATTCACCCCCAAAACAGCACCCAGTCCAGTAAGGGATAACAAAAGGAGATCAATGTGAAAAACAGAATTACCCAAGAGTAAGGGCACAGCACGACAAATTCCTACACACGTGACCGTCTCCCCATTTGCCACCATCACTCTCAACTCATCTCTGTGTTCAATCTGCAAATTTAGTGCTCTAGCCAAAGATGAATCCAAGAAACTATGAGTACTACCCGAATCAACTAGGATCAGTACCGAGTATCCTTGCAAAGAACCATCAATTTGCATAGTTTGTGAAGTTTGTATACCTGTAATAGCATGGATAGAGATCTCTACTTCTTCTAGATTCTCTGTTACTTCTTCTCCTTCAATTTGGGATTGATTTTCCATCACCTCTAACCAGAAAAGCTTTTTACAACGATGGCCTGGAACAAATCTTTCATCACAATTAAAACAAAGTCCCTTCAATTTCCTGTCTTCAAGTTCAGCCGCACTCAACCGCTTCACAAAAGGGGAACGAGATGGAATAGGGTTGCTGCGTCGGACTGTAGATAATTCCCCTTTAGGCCGAATTCCTCTTCTTTCATACAATCGTGCCAAACTCATAGCACTTGTCAAATCCTGCGGTTGATGCAATTCCACCTCCACAACGATATACTCTTGTAACCCATTAAGAAAAATCTGGACTTCCTGCTCAGATGTCAAAGAACTGGCCCTGGCTGATAACTGTTCGAATTGCCATTGATACTCCTCGACCGGTCCCGTCTGCCTGAGTTTAACCAATTCCCCCAACTTGTTACTTCTTATCGGCGGACCGAAACGCAGATTACACTGCCTCTTAAATTCATCCCAAGGAATGGCTGGTCTATCCCTTTCAAATTTAAAAAACCAGAGTTGGGCATCGCCCTCAAGATGAAAAGATGCTAATCCCACCTTTTCTTCCTCCGGGGTATACTGGTGTCGGAAAAAATGCTCGCATCTATTGATCCACCCCAAAGGGTTAACAGATCCATCATATTTTGGAAAATCCAATTTGGAATATTTGGGGACAAATGGGACTGGTACTGTTTCTGGCAAGTCTCCAACTGGTCATTTTTCTTTTCGGCCCTTGTTAACACTACCTTCTCCCACATCAACTCTCCCTTCATGCTTACCCACTGATAAATCCTTCGAAATGTTTTCCAATTGCTGCTGTTGAGCCACCATTGCTGCACGGATTTGCTCTCGTTCCAACTGATCCTTTGCCCGATTTTCCTCATAAATTTTGAGGAAGGATTCAAATTGTTTCTGAAAAGAACTCAAGTCTCCCATAACCCCTACTCCTGATACCAATTTGTTATGAACCGATCCCTTGGATCTACTTATGGGTTTTTGAACAATATAATCTGGTTGTAGTTCACCAGATTTCTGAGTCTGTCTACCTTTTCTTCCTATTTTGAATGCAAGTTTTGGGCTCGTTAGAGAGAACCCAACGATCTCCAAGAGTTTAAGTCTCAAGAACTTTTTAGATAAATTCTACACACTTCCTTCCATTTCATAAACCATTACATAAACTTCATGAAAATAACTGCTTTCAAACTGCCCTCCTAATCCTAAGGAGTTTGAATTATTCAAATTAGAAATAACTACCCAACCCAACGAAATGAAACACACCATATTATTCTGCCTTCACACATGTGGCAGTAACTAACTTATCCTATAGACTAACACACCAGATAAAGACTAACACACAACTAAATTATTTCTGCTTTGACCTCCACTGATAAACCTTAGGAAATGGCATCACTTTAGTCTGAAGCTGTTCTTGATTCATAACAGATATGTTTGTGTTGGTTTAAGACACAAACTCTATAGATTAATTTATACAAAATTAAAGTAAAGAAAAACTTGAATATGACTCACAAAATTCATAAACAAGGAAAAAACTCACACAAAGATTCAATGGTTGAAGAAGACTAAAGTCACTAAACTTGACTCAATGTCATACATGTTTTAACGTGAATACAAGTGAGTTTTTATTACCATGTTGTACCTCTTCAAGCCCTATCTTCTAACACACAAGATAAACTAAATCCTAAGACAAAGATAACGCCATATCTAAGCTAAAGCATATGGTACACTAATGATAAAACCCTAACTATCTTCAACTAACAAGCTAGTTAGTCATTAGGTTAACAAATCAACTAATGATCATCAAAATCCCCCCCCTAATGACCAATGCTCCATGCTGATGACGTTCATGAGCAAGTGACTTGCACGTGTCATCATTAAACTTCTCATAATGACATGCAAGACCCCTTCTAATCCATGCTTATACAAGTCATCGCCTTGTTTGCCCCATTTAAGCTATTTTAATCCAACTCTTCAAACAAGTCAATAACAAGGAGCTCTATGACCAAATAAGGTAGTCCCTCATGTGTGCTAGGCATGCTCCTGCATCACAATCTCCACAATTAACGTCGCCCACTTTATAGTTCAACCCAGGGGTGAAGATAGGGGATTTTATGAAAATTTAGTTAAATATAGTTTTGTACACTTTATTACCAATGGGTGCACTTGAGACAATAGATAGGACACCATGGAAATACTGGGAAGGATGCAGGTTCAAGCCTCATAAGGTGCATGGTTAGCCATAATTTTTGCTACTTATTTACTAAAAAAACAGGCACTCCCATGTTTTGATCCCAAGACCTCTAGCTAAACCACCTTGAAAATAAACCATACCGGCTACATGCTTTTTCTGCTTATTTGTTTAATTTACTTCTTCTACTTATTGCTCAAATAAGTGTATGATTAATTATAAATAATTGGTGTTTGGGTAAGATATTTAGATAAATTTAACTTAATATTTTTAATTATAAAATTCATAACTCAAAATGAAAGTATTATAGAGGCAAAATGAATGATATATTATTTTTTATTTTAAGTATTTCAATTATTAATTATAGTTAATAAAATATATAAATATTATTATTGTTGTTGCACGAGGCATGCCATGGAGTCGGAAGTGTGGCTGGTTCGACCAGTACCGTTCTACTGCCACCATGCGAATATTGCTACGCAAATATCAAATATACCTCAAATGCATGAAATTTAAGCAATAGGAAATATATTAACAACGCAGAGAGAGAAAGAGAAAGAGAGACGAAAAAAAGGGAAGCAAATGAGTTGCTGGGACCGAAGAAACAAAAACAAAAAACAGAAGTTTCAGAGTCTTCAACGCATGCATAAATAAAACAGAGATCGATTAAGCTGCAACTGATTAAAGAAGTTAATCGGATAACACCTTACGAAGAATAGACGCAGCGGCAAGACAAGCTCGTTTCATTGCGGACTTCAGAGCCTTCTCGTTTGACGGCGCATGGTACCCAGCACCGACGTGCACGGCAACGAAGAATTCGCCATTACTCTCAACTGATACTTCCGCCATTTAGAGAGAGAGTGAACGGGGCCCGATGGACGGAAGTTTCAGCAGGGTAAGAGCACTGTACGCCCCTGTATGTCGCAAACAAAGGGTCGAATCGGCTGGGGTTCGCTCGACAAAATATTTAGGTATCGCTCGACAAATAGATCATATAGATGGTGTTAAAATCGAATTATTACATAATTTCTTTTGGATTCGTCGGGTGTGAGATCTATATATATATAAAAATAGAGTTGTCTATCAGATAATATACAGACAAATTTTTCCGTCTAAAATATATTCATTCTTACTAATCATAAATTACTGCTGTCAAATATTATTGCTAATTAATAAGATGGAATAATTAATATAACTATTTATTAATATAATATGACTATTCATCTTCTATGTACATTAAATGTATATAACTATTCATTTGTTGCACATATGTCAAATAATTAATTGTAATAAAGTATTAACTATGTATTTTCTAATCAAATATTTTCTTAATTAATTATCCGAACATATGTAGAAAACTATTCATTTCCTACGTATTAATTGAATTGTCGAACTATTCATCTCTTACATATTAATATATAAATAATTAATACACCAAAGTACATATTCACTTGCTTCAGATGCATATATCCATTAATATAATACGATTATTTATCTCCCATGTGCAGCAAATGAATATAACTATTTATTTGTTGTACATATGTCGAACAACTAATTTTAATAAAGTATCATATGTCAAATAATTAATTTTAATAAAGTATTAACTATGTATTTTCTAATCAAATATTTTCTTAATTAATTATACGAACATGTGTAGAAAACTATTTATTTCCTGCGTATTAATTGAATTGTCGAACTATTCATCTCTTACATATTAATATATAAATAATTAATACACTAAAGTACATATTCATTTGCTTCAGATGCATATATCCATTAATATAATACGACTATTTATCTCCTATGTGCAGCAAATGAATATAACTATTTATTTGTTGTACATATGTCGAACAACTAATTTTAATAAAGTATCATATGTCAAATAATTAATTTTAATAAAGTATTAACTATATATTTTCTAATCAAATATTTTCTTAATTAATTATCCGAACATATGTAGAAAACTATTCATTTCCTACGTATTAATTGAATTGTCGAACTATTCATCTCTTACATATTAATATATAAATAATTAATACACCAAAGTACATATTCACTTGCTTCAGATGCATATATCCATTAATATAATGCGACTATTTATCTCCTATGTGCAGCAAATGAATATAACTATTTATTTGTTGTACATATGTCGAACAACTAATTTTAATAAAGTATTAATCAAATATTTTCTAATCAAATATATTTTTTAATTAATTACCAGAACATATGCAGTCAACTATTAATTTCCTTTGTATTAATTGAATTGTCAAACTACATATTAATATATAAATAACTAACAAATAATTAATACACCAAATAAAGTGCATAAACCAATCGACCAACACATATGCATCTGCTGCCATTAATACAGTGCAACTAGCAAATACATATAACTAATTTTAATGAAGTATTATTTTTTTCTTTTTTTTAAGGTTAGATCAATATCAATCAAATATGATGATGATAATAATAATAATAATAATTGTTTATAATAATAATTTTATTATTTATTATTATTAATATGACTATTATTATTAATATAACTATAATAATTATAACTATTAATATAATTATTTATATAATTTTGATAATTACTATTATCATAATTTATAATATAATAATGATAATTATTATTACGATAATAATGATTATTAATATAAATGATTATTACTATTATGAATATTATCATGATTAATAATATAATTATTATTAAGAAAAAACTAATAACAGAACGACAACATTGGTTATTATATACAGAGTTGTTTGGCAGACAATATACAGACAAATTTTTCCGCCTAAATTATACCTATTATTACTAATCATATATTATCACTGCCATATATTATTACTAATTTATAAGGTCAAATAAATGATGAAATACTCATACGTATTAATTGATTTGTCAAACTATTCGTCTCCTACGCTGCATAACAATAAAATGATATTCATCTCTTACGTATTAATTGAGATATTCATCTATTGCACATATGTCGAACAACACATATTAATCAAGAATTTTCTTAACTAGTTATCTAAAAATAAACAGCCAACTATTCATCTCATGCGTATTAATTGATTTGTAAAACTACTAAATATATGAATGTAACTATTTATCTACTGCACATATGTCGAACAACACATATTAATCAAGTATTTTCTTAATTAATTACTTGAACATATGCAACCAACTATTCATCTATTGTATATTAATTGAATTGTCAAACTAATGAACATATAAATGCAACTATTTATCTCATGCGAACAGCAAATTCATATAACTATTTATCTTCTGTCATTAATATAGTACAACTATTCATCTCCTACATGCAACAAATGCATATAACTATTCATCTGATGCACATATGTCGAACAATACATATTAATTAAGTATTTTATTAATTAATTACTTGAACATATACCATCAACTATTCATCTCCTGCATATTAATTAAATTGTTAAACTATTTATCTCTTATATAATAATATATAAATAATGAATACACCACCCGTGCATTGCACGGGAAAATGTAACTAGTTAATTTAGATAATGATCATTTTAGTTGAGTTTATATTGGGCCTATTATTTTGTGCCGGAAAAATATTAAATGGGATTTGTTTTGGATAATAATGGTTGTTAAATCCGGTCCAGATCCACTATATCTATCTCCTTTTTAATCGATATGGATCTATAATTTTTGGACCCAATGGATTTAAGTTGGATAGGGACTTATTTATATCAGAATGAAATTGATTGTGGGTATAGTATTATCGGACTTAGATCCAACTCATATGATCCATTTTGTATGTATATATGTGTATATATATGCCTATATAAATATATAATAATATTATGTTTGCTATCTATATTTTAATCTTGTTTGATATTTTTTATTTATTTTTTTAATTTTATGTTTGTATATTTATTTTATAAATAGTATATATACGATATTTTATTCTAATAGCATTAAAATATCATTTGAAAAGTTAAAGTAATTATTTTAAAATGTTTATTTTTTTACTCAAATTTTTTTTTACAAAAATACATATTAAGCTATATAAAACATAAATGTATCTGTATGTACATAGATTATTGATAAATTTAAGAATAGTTGAACTCATTTAGAACATGTATACTAGCTAGACCCGGTGGATTGGTTTTGGTCTAAACTTTTGAGACCCGACAGATCTGAGTCTAGGTATATAAAAGTGTCTGGGTTTGGTCGAATCTGACTCAGATACGACCCATTATCATCTCTATATCCAAGTCTAATCCATCAGATTTCTCCATGTTCGATTTGGGTTTACAAACTTCACGTTGGATTGGATTTAGGTAAGATGGATTCAAGTCTACAAATTTCGGGTTGTACCGGTTTCGGACCAAGTTAATTCAATTTAAAATTTATATTGACATTAATTGTCATCAATTTAATAAAATTAATATATTAAATTTTGTGATTTATTATTATTGTTATGATTATTATAGTAATTTTTATCAAATATATATAATGATATAATAATTTTTCATCATAAAATATGTAATAATAATAATAGATTATTATCACTATTAATATTATTATATAACAATGATTGTTATAATAATTATAATCATCTTTGGAAATATAATAATCATAAAAGAAATTTTTATGATCTAATCGGATTAATACTAATATGATATTAAAATAAAGTGATAAGAACAGAATTTTACTAGCCTTGTTTCATTTGTTGTTATATGAGTTGCATATTGTTATTTATATAAAATTTTATTAATAAGATAGTTTATTGGTATTTATATATCAATTTGTATGTATTAAAATGTTATATTTGTAGATCAAATTTGACTTTAGTTTAGATCAAATTTAAAATTATGTCGGGATATAGATCGGATTCGAGTCGAGTTATTTTAGGTTGGGTAAGGTTATTATTAGATTTTTATCCATATATGGTTCAAAGTCGGTTAGAGTTTTTTTTTATTTTACTTTTGGCCATTTGATATATGGATTACTATCGAGTTAGTTAAATTTGTGTTGAATTCATATTAATTCAAGTTGTTTCAGGTTTAATTATTTCGAGTCTAAACTAGATTTCAAATCAAATTGTTCTAGTTGAGTCATATTAACTTTATCGAGTCTAAGTATTTGGTGAGCAATAACCGAGCAAAATTTTTCTTCATATGAGAACTTTTAATTATTATTGGATTATTATGCACGGAAGTAGTTAGATTTTAAATATTACTAGATTATGGAGAAAAATATTTAAAATCAAATATAACTAACAATTTAATTAGTTTAAGTATATCAGTGACTCATGCTATGCATGGATTTAAATTTTTATATTGTTATGTTAAAATCATGGATATTAGTAAAAAAAATATATATGTTTAGGAAATTTTTTCTTTTTATAAATAAGAAATTGTCATCTCCTTTTTTTTCAAGATATAGATAAGGAAAACTCAAGTCTCAATATCCATATCTATATATATAAATTAGATTATATTTATATCTTTTACCAAAAAAATACTTAAGTTTTAGCATTAAAATTAGAAAATTAACATAATCTAAATGTCAAATTCTCATGTAATTCATCACCAAACATAATTATTATTATTATTATAAGTAAGAATGCTATTGATCATTAGCCAATATTTTATTTTATTGAAAATGTTTAGTACAAAAGGTTAGTATTAAAATAATTCAATGTTTAAACCTAATGTCCTTTATATACGAGGGATTGCAATTGTCATTTGTAAGTTGTGACTTATGTTGGCCACTACTTATTGGTTTTCCTTTGTACACGGTATTATGTTATAGAGTTGTGTATTTAGTACTTTTTTTGTCAAAAAAGTTCACTATCACCACAGATGCAAATCTCATAGTTAATTTTGTTTTCCATAATAATAATAATAATAAATTATCTCAACTTCGTGTGATCTAGGATTTGGTTATAAGGATCATTAGGCATACTATTAATCAAATATTAATCAAGCTCTTAAATTTCATTTCATGTTGATCTTATCTCTATTATAAGTTTGAAAAGCATATTCTACTATGAGGGAAAATGTTAGTGAAGGTTTTTTTAACCATTAGGCTACATGAATATTAAAAAAAGTTTATAAAACTAACACTCTAATAAAATTGTTTATAAACTTTTGCTCAGCCTAGTGCAAAGGAAACACTTCAAGTATCATTCTTTATCAAGTTTTCTTCATAACTTTAATAAATTCCTTTGAAGGGCCCGTAAAACTCATCTCTTTTCCTAACTGTCATTGTTATTGTGTTTACATCTTCATCTGATTAAATGATATGGAATACCAAATACTCATATGAGTAAATGATATGGCATACTAAATCTTATAAAACGGAACAAAATCATCAAGACTAACATATTCCTAAGATCAAACCTAACAAATTCCTAAGTTTACAATGCAAAACATAACAAAGATAATAGGAATGTATTATGAAATCAACACATTAAGAAACCTGACAAAAATAAAATAAAATAGGTAGCATACTGCATTACCCCAAATTTTGACATTACCTTAATCTTGAGTAATTACCTTTTTAACATAATTTTAATCCCAAAAAATTGATATTTTTATCTTACTTTAATTTCTTAATCATAAATATAAACCTAATTCTTATCGTAATTTAGGGGCATTAATATTTTAACCTAACCCTAGCCTTAAATGATTAATAAATTAATTTTACCCTAATTAACTAATATTAAACTTAAACCTAATCCTAATACTAACCCTAAATTATTTTTCCTTTTCCCTTTTTCTTTCTCCTTTTCTTTTTACCTATCCCAATCAACCCTTTCTTCCCCTTCTCCTTCTAGCCATGCCACCCCTTCCTCACATGGCTTCCTCCTTCCCTTCATAGCTTTGCACTGCACCTATCCCTACACCCTAAGTGCAGCACCACCAGCCACACCTAGTCCCTTTCATCCTCAATTGTATCGCGTGTAATGCCAAGCCATGATCCCAACCATTTCACCTCGCCCATTCCCATTTCACACGCCTCACCACCATTCCTCCTATAAATACGCATCCTTACCCTTCTTAATTCATTTTTACAATCCACACAACTGCCCCCCTCGGTGATTCCCTTTTTCTCCCCTCAACTTGCTAATGCATTGTTCATCGAATATCTTCCATTTTTACCTAACAAAACTCTACATAACTTACCTCACCTTACACTACACCACCTTACATGTGTGAGAAGCTCACATTTCTTCAACCTTATCTGCATGAGAATCTCACTTAACTCACCCCCTTCAGCATCCACATCTCACGAAAGACCATCCCAACCATCTCATAAGCTCACGCCACACACCCCACTAATGTAAGTCATTCACAGCACCAACCCTCCACTAACATGATCTCTTCATGCCACCTACCCCTACAAATGTGAGAGGCTCATGTTACATCCCCATAGCTGCATGAGAGTCTCACATAACTCACCCTTGCCTACAACAAGCTTCACTTGCACCATTTTTTGGCAACTTGGTTTGCTTTAATTTTGCTCCATTTTCCACCCTCCTTTGGCTTAGATTTTCTTTTATTATTTTCTTGATTTCTTATCATGTGTTATGATTGATTCTTAAGTAGTTTTCTAGTTGTCTTAGAGGAGAAGTCTTAGGGTTATACATGCTTAGATATCAGAGACATTTTTAGTAAGGATATGTGTCATATTTAGGGTTTTTGTATGTAATGTGTAAATGTGTATGAAAAATCATGGTTGGTATTATTATGATGCTAATGTCATGTTGATAATGGCGGTGTACGATATGTGGTATCGAATATATGGAAAGTGAGAATATGCAAAAAAAAAACTTATATGTTGTTGTTGCGATAAATCTTGTTTTGATATCCTAAGTGTGTTAGTATGGCCTATGATATTTTAATGTAGTTTGACAGGGTATAGAAGTGGTAAATGAATGTGTTCAGGTTGTATGATGACGATATATATTATATATATGTGTGTATGTATATATATGGAAAGTTTGGAGTCAATAATATCGGTATTGTAGGATCTTTATGATAAAATGGATGGTTTGGCTATCTTAAGGGTATTTTGATTAATATGGATTGAATAAGGAATCTATGATATTTTGATTAATATATGAATTTTATGAGAAAAATTATGCCTGACTTGTGAAATTAGGGTTTTGTAAGGAATTAGGAATAGTAACCCTCGAGGTTGGCCATTATTGCATGTATAAAACATTTGATTTAGACCTTGATTTTTAGAGATGTTGTCAACAACAATATTTTAGAAATGTGTGCTAAATATAATTATTAAATAAGTATCATGGTAGAAGTTGTATGCACCTTGTGGAACTAGGTTTTTTTTAAGAGAAATATAACATTTTTCTTTAGAGGAATGTCCCAATATCCATGTGGTTGTGTCTTCTATGTTTTAAATAATTAAGTTAAGTTTGGATAATGTGTCTTGCACATTTATATGCCTATTTTGCATGATAAGCAAGAGATAAATGAAAATGGATAAGACATTAATCACTTAAAGTAAAAGATTACATGAGTCAGGAATAAGGTGTTGTGTCTGTTCCACTAGACGATAATAGTGGCTCATGAATATTTTTCTCTGAGAGGTACTTTAGTCTGTTCTACTGGCTTAAGAATAAGAGGCTCTTTGAAATCATCATAAATAAGAATAAGATATTGAGATAATTAATAATGAATAAGATATTAATCACTTAAAGTGAAAGATCACATGAGTCAGGACTAAAGTGTTGAGTCTATTCCACAGGTTTAATAATAGTGATCATGAGCATTTTGCCTTGGAAGGTGCTGAGTCTGTTCCATAGCTTTAATAATAGTGGTCATGAGCATGTTGTCTTGGGAGGTGCTGAGTCTGTTCCACCAGTTTAATAATAGTGGACAAACATATTTTGCCTTGGGAGGTGTTTCAATCTGTTCCACTAAATTAAGAATTGTGGGATCATGTACTAAAAGTGAGTAAGAAATGGATTGTGGATATACCTAATAATAGAATTTTAATTTAGTTATCCTCATGCATCGTATTGTGTTTAATTAACATGCATGCATATTCTTCTATATGACATTATATATTATGTGTTACCTTGCTACGACTGTATTATTACCATACTTAGTATATAGTATAATGATCCTTATTTTCATGGGTGTGCTCACTTCTATGAGTAGATATCGCCTTGTTTAGTAGGTGATTATTGATTAATACATTTAATGGGATTACCTTCGATGGGTGCTTAAATGAACTAGTATAGAGTATTGGTTATCTGGATATCTCTATCTACCTATACTCTTAGTCCTCTGTTGTGATCTTATATGTTCTCTCCTTTATATTTTAAAATCTTGTATTATTGTGGGATCAAGTGCTTCTTAAGCCTAATCTCTGGGTAAAAGTTAATTTTAGCATTGCGCTCAACATAAATTGGGTATAAGGAGTACCTTTACTATATTGGATGCGACGTAATACCTCTATATTTTGTGTTTTAGTTTCCTTGATTAACTATTTTAAAAAACATTTTAAGTTATAAATTTTGGGGGAGTTACACATATACTCACAACCCAACCTTTCAATGAAGTATATAAAATGGTTTGGCAACATTATTCAAGGTATAATATTTAAAACCAAAGGGAAATAATGTTTCAAACATAATAAATCAGACATTAATAATGTTCTTATCCACCAGTTTCATGATTGTTAACCAATTTCTTGAACATCGAATTGCCTTCCTTCTCCTACTTAATGATAGACTCATCTTCTTATGAGGAGCACTTATACCTGAATCACTAGCAATTGGACTCTTTGAACTTTCACCCGCTCCATCTATAGTATATGTGTCAAACAACTTCCTTGATATGCATATCTCATTAGTACATGAAACCTCCTTTGTAATATAATTAATCAAAGTCGGTACTTGATTTATAATTTACTCCTACTATGCACATTTTAAATGGAGTCGATACATTGTAAGATATTTTAGGTCATTAGTTAGCATCAACACACGATATGTGCATGATTACATCTCCCTCACCCCCACCAATAAATATACACAGGCTTCCTCCCAAATCATAAATCCCATGTGAGATTTTTATTGTTGAAGAACATTGTAATATGGATTTGTTTAGTATATATATAAAGATAAAGAAGAGATAAAGATATGCAAAATACTCGTATAATAATTAATATACTCATATTAATAATGGTCGAAGAAACTATTCTTAATCAATTATAAAAGTTTAACATCAAGTGATATTCTTCATAAATTTAATTAACATTAATAATCTATTTTCTATTAGGTCTATGAAACTAATTTATATATACATATACAAAACATGTTTTGACAAATATAGTTTCATTTATTTGTTTGGTTAGTCACTACTATAAAAATAAACATAATAACAATATATATATATATATATATATATATATATATATATATATATATATATATATATGATTGTTTTAATACGGACAACCATCTGTAAGCTCTCTAGTAAAAAAAATTAACTGGTATGAAATAAGGTGAAGGAAATAGACAGAGGTTAGGGAATTATAACATTCGCATATAATGTGTGTGCGATGGAAAAGGGCATAGATGGTGGTTGTAACTCAAAACTATTGTCTATACCTTAATGAGATTTTTCCCAATTTTTTTACTGGTATAAATGGTGATTTTGGGTTACAACTATTGTTATACCTTAGAGCATATATATATTTTTTCAATTATTTAGTTATCTATTTTTTAGCGGAATGTTTTTTATTTTTTTATTTTAGGCATTCATCACTTTTAACCCGGTGGAGGTTTTTTACTATTCATATTTGCACGAACACACATAAGAGACCTACATCATGAGATGCTTCTTCCCCAAAGTTGTAACACCCCCAAAATTTACTACTGAAAAATTTCGTTTAATTAAAAGAAAATTAGCGGAAGCAAATTAATAAACTGTGAACTTTGAGGATATTACGGCCACACTTAGTACCAGACCGATTCACTCCTACCGTTCCAGTACTAAGTATTAAGGTTAAAAGAGTAAAACACAATTTACGAGAAATTCAAGCATATTTAAATCAAAGTAGTGCAAGTAAAATTTTTATAAGAATATAATCCACCAATGGTGGTTTAAGACAACAAATACATAGAAACTGTAAATTTAAAGGAGATGGAGTAAAACCCTAACAGTTCTGGATAGTTCCTTATGCTCTTTCCCGATGGCCCACTTGAGTAACACCGAATAAGACCTGCAAGGGGTACTGCCCATTGAATATGTAGGGGCCCCACGAATGGAACCTTTCAGTACTACGGTACTGAGTAACCCTTTAAAAACGCACTTAAAAGTAGGCACGCAATGTAACACATGTTATACTACTATATCCATACATAACAACAAGTGTAAACATAATATTCAGATCCATACATTCACATATTCAACAAGTCAATTAGATATTAATGGTGTATACGTAACATTCATTTTCGTTCATTCGCATACTTAACAAGTCAACCAAACATTAATAGGCTATAATGAATAATTAATACTTTTAGGGCCTTAAGACCATTAGTCCATCATTAATCAATCATCTCGGATTATAAATATCCATGCGAGTGTGGGAATCCCACTATTATAGCCGGTGGATCGGTCACTAATAGGGCAGAACGCACCTAACCACTATTATATGCCGGTGGATCGGTCTCCAGGGTAAAATTCTCCTGGCCACTATTATGTCGGTGGATCGGTCTCACCCCGACTCTCATGGTGTTCCACTGTAAGTACTTAGTGTCTTTTACTTGTCTTAACAAATTAAGGTTTAGTTTATTGAGCTCGGGATCCCCCACTATTATTGCCGGTGAGCCGATCACTTGCGGGACGATGTCCACACTAGGGATGGCAACGGGGCAGGTACGGATCGGGTACCCTTTATCCATACCCGAACCCGATAAGAAATTTGATTACCATATCCGTATCCGTACCCGCATGGATATCCGTTATTGTACCCATATTCGTATCCGACGGATAATCCGTTACCCGACGGATATCCGTCACCCGACGGATAATCCGTTACCCGACGGATATCGTTACCCGACGGATATCCGTCGGGTACATCAAACCCGTTATCCGATGGATTAAAATTACCTGTTTATCCGTTTTTATACCCGTTTACCTGTCATAATATATATAATCTACCTACAAAATTATTTTTTGATATTAAAAATTAAAAAATATATATAAAAAATCCAATAATTCATCAACTTAGTAGGGTTAAATGTAAAATGACAATTTAATTTCTAACTATAACTTATTCTTATATAAAAAGTTAAGGATAAAATGATAAATATATAACGGGTAAACGGGTACGGATATGGGTAACGGATATCCGTCGGATACGGATATGGATACCCCGTACCCATATCCGTACCCGAATCCGCCGGGTATTTTTCACCCTTACCCATATACGTATCCATATCCGTTTATCATTATCCATTTCGATATCCGTCGGATAAAATCCATCGGATTTCGGGTATTATCCGCTCCGTTGCCATCCCTAGTCCACACTACTATTATTTGCCGGTGGATCGGTCACTTATAGGGTAAAAATCCTAACCACTATTCCTAACCGGCGGATCGGCTGGACCCGGCTCAATAATCTTCCACTTTACATGATTAGTATTTTACCGTATCTTATTCAACAGATTCCGCCGTAGATATGCATGGCTAACTCCAGCTATACTTATCCTTCTAAGAGGGCCCGTCCTATATCTTGAGACCCGGCACCTCCTAACTCGCCCCGACATCCTTCCCTTAATCCACTTACTCATACCGGAAACCCGACTCCTAAGTGTGTGGGTCAAGCCCACTCACCGCCTTACCCTAGGGTTTCTCCAAAACCCTAATCCAGGCCTATATGGCCCATCCTTCTCTACTTTACATAATCCAAACTATTTCAACACTCCACGCATCACGACTCTTATATCCAACCCTCACTTTCTACCCCACTCATTCTCGTTTATTTTTATTATTTTCTTTTTTTTTTCTACCTTCTCAATTTAGGGTTTCCTCCTAAACCCTAGCTTGATCTTCTACGCACGCTTATGTTGTCCCACGTACTATTTTTCACCCGAAGCCCCCAAACACCCAAACGACACTTCTATTACCTTCCTCACGCCTCGAGGCAACTTTCCATACATAAAGTTTGCCCCCATGTGGACTCTAACCATCCCATGCAAACCCTCCATATTTATCATGCCAAACCCTAAAATTCCCATGCAAACCCTAGTTCCTCCCATACCTACATTAGCCAACTTACTTCCCATTGGTTATCCTATTTTCCATTTTTTTTCTTTTTCATGCCTCCATCCCACATCACCACATTAATTATCCTAGCATGCATGTGTAACACCCCCAAAATTCACTACTGAAAAATTTCGTTTTATTTGAAAGAGTTAGCGGAAGCAAATTATAAAATCGTGAATTCTGGGGATATTACCGCCACACTTAGTACCAGACCGGTTCACTCCTACCGTTCCAGTACTAAGTGCTAAGGCTAAAAGTGTAAAACACAATTTACAATCCATTTTCAAATCAGAGTAGCGCATCAAATCATTTACAAGAAAAAAAATCAACCAATGATAGTTACTTTAACAACATTAACATTAAAACCATAAATTTAAAAGAGAGAAAGAGAAAAACCCTAACAGCGCCGGATAATTCCTTACTCTCTTTCCCGTAGCCCACTTGAGTAGCACCTGAAAAGACCTGCAAGGGACACTGCCCATTGAATAGGCAGGGGCCCCACGAAGGGAATCCCTTTAGTACTATGGTACTGAGTAACCCTTTAATACCACACTTAAAAACATGCCCACAATGCAACACATAATGCAAGCTATAGACATATGTAATGAGAGGTGCATACATAACAATCACATATATAACAAGGCTGCCACATATCAACAAGATATAAAGTACGATCGATACTTTTGGGCCTTAAGCCATTAGTCCATCATTATTCAATCATCTCTTAGGTTATATCCAAGTGAGTGTGGGAACCCCACTATTATAGCCGGTGGACCGGAATACATACAGGGCAGAACGCTCCTGATGATTATTATTGCCGGTGGATCAGTCTCCAGGGCAGAACGCTCCTGGCCACTATTATTCGCCGGTGGACTGGTCTGACCCCGACTCACAAGGTGTTCCACTATAAGTAATTAATATCTTTCCATGATTTATTCACATCCAATGCTTGTTTTATTGAGCTCGGGACCCCCACTATTTTAGCTAGTGGGCCGGGATATATATAATCATCATCCAGAGCAAAACGCTCCTGGGCCACTATTATATCCGGTGGATCGGTACTCATAATCACTTGCCAGGGCAACACGCTCCTGGGCCACTATTATAACCGGTGGATCGGTACACAATATCATAAGTTAACTGGGCCCGGCTCATTAATCTTTAACTTTTGTAATTAGTGTCGTTCCTTTCTTTAATCAGCACAACAATTATATTTATTTGCCTTGGACGGGAGATCAAGAACCCGGGACACAAAGGTACACCGGTCGTACTGGTGCATACAAGCTACTCAGTACCCTTCAACCACGAATTCAAGGACGCAAATGTACCCTCGTCGTACTGGTGCTTAAAGCTACTCAGTACCCTACCGATAAGGACACCTAACTCATAAGTATACATACCCCCTAACTAGGTCCGTAGAGCTAGATAGAGTAAGATATAAGGCCTGGTTGGAGCACAAAGGCACACTAGCAAATACCAGAATAATCGTGGACTAAACCACGTCTTTAGGGTAGCGACCCCTAAAGAGTCACCATTCCCGATCTCGAGGTCTTTCACTTAAAGTATTAGTGTCTTAATTAAAGTGATCACAAAAAGCACAATAATCAGATACTTATTCACCTTCAATCGTTCTGATATCATTAGTCGTTTCTTATTTAGGCAGTTATCTAAGATAATATAGAGAAATCATTAAGGCCATCATAATTCCATTCTAATTCCGAATTAGGATTCGTTATCGTGATACTTACTAATTATCAAATACTCTTACCTGGCTAATCAGCCTTATTTAAATCATATTATAAAATTCCACAATCACAACGACATATTAGGTGTAAATTACTTATTTACCCCTTACTTATATAATTGCTAAGTCATTCCTTCCTTACTTGAAAAATTACCTTATTACCCTTCAAGTTGTATAATTACCAAATTACCCCATACTTAGTTTAGGTTACCAAGTTATCTCCTATGCCTTTTTAAATCACCATTCACCCCTCATAATTGTTACACTTATCATATTCCCCATTTGGTTAGTTAGATTACTGAATTGCCCTTCTCCTTTGTTATAATTACTAAATTGGCCTTGAGTTGGATAAATTACCAAATTACCCTCCTTCATTATCATGATTACTATTTTGCCCCTTTAGTTGGTTAAATAATTACCAATTTACCCTTTAGTTGGATAAATTACCAGATTGTCCTTCTCTTTTATCATAATTACCATTTTACCCCTCTCAATTATTGTAATTGCCATTTTACCCTTTTTAATTATTATAAATCCCAAATTACCATTCTTTATAATTGCAATTATTAATTTACCCTCCTTCATATTTATAATTACCAATTTACCGTTCTCCATATTTATAATTATTAATTTACCCTTCTCCATTCTTATAATTACTATATTGCCCTTCTCCATTATTAAAATTACCATAATGCCCTTTTATTGGTTAATTTATCAAATTACCCTTCTCTATTATCATAACTATCCAATTACTCCTTTTTAATCATAATTTAATTACCAATTTATCCTTCGTCGTTATCATTATTACCAAGTTACCCCTTATTCCCAAATTTGCCATAAACATCCTTTTATTTACAAAACTACTCTTCTACCCCTTACTCCCAAATTACCATAATATTCTTTTATTTACAAAATTACCACAATACCCTTTTTCTTATAAAATTACCATAACACTCATTTTACTTTGCAAATTACTATTTTACCCTTTTACATCCAAAATTACCATCTTTATCTTTCCTTACAAAATTACCATTTTGCCATTCTTTTCCAAAATTACCATATTACCCCTTTACTCCCAAAATTACCATAATACCCCTTACTTATAAAATTACCATTTCGCGATTCACTTATAAAATTTACTTATGAAATTACTATTTTGCCCCTCTACCTCCAAAATTACCATAATGCCCCTTTACTTGAAAAATTACCATAACGCCCTCCTCCATCCAAAATTACTATTTTACCCCTACTTCAAAAATTACCATTCTTACCACTTATAAAATTACTATATTGCCCTTTGACTCCAAAATTACCACTTTACCATTTTCTCTAAAAATTACCGTAATACCCCTTTACTTATAAAATTATCATTTTTCCATTTAATCATAAAATTACCATATTATTCTTTTGCCTCAAAAATTACCATAATGCCCTTCTTTCTCACAACTTACAATTTTATCCTTTTACTTATAAAATTATTATTTCACCCCTTTCTTTTGAAATTACCAAAACAACCTTTTACTTATAAAACCACCGTTTTACCCATTTCTTTCAAAATTACCAAAATACCCCTTTACTACAAAATTTCCAAAATACCCTTTTCACTTATAAAATTTCCACTTAACCCCTTTATTACACCACTTTTATGAATTTACCACCACTACATAAAATACTAATATTAGCACTTCATTCTTATCATTTAACTCCACCAACTTGTCATTATTCAACATAATACTCATTAGCAACTACATATATTAGATCACATACTTACATAAGTATATTACTAAAATACCCTTAGATAATAATATTATTCATGCATTAGCAACATAATACATCATAGACAAGCATTTAACATTTCCATCAAATATCAAACTCATTCCTTAAGTATCATCTCTACACATGGCACAAAAGCTATCATAATTTTCTTTTATTTTATTTTTATCAATCACTATAAGCAACCATATATATATCATACTAGGCAACACAAAACATGCATAAAATCATACTAAAATCCCTAATGTGCTAGCATACGTTTTTCCATGCATTTAAGTGAGGCTTAACGATTACCTTAATCTCGTAAAAATTGAACCTTACCGATATCCCGGCTAAGGATTCAAGGCTTAATTAGCAACTCAACACCTAAAGATAATATCAATAATTATTATGTTAGAAGTAAGAAATTAAAAGGATAAAACTTAATAAAAAAATTTATTTAATAATAATAAACTTTAATTAACTATTAATATACCTCAAAATTTAGATAAATAACTTCCAAATCAAGTTGGAGCTCACGCTGCATGAACAGCGTGAGCCACATGCAGAATAAGGGGGAGAAATGGTTCGAAGCTAATGAGGTAGAAGGGAGGGGGAGATGGCTCGGTTTAGTGTCTTTAGGCTAGAAAAGGAGGTAGATGGGGGAGGATTGGAGGCAAGGTAAGGGTGCAGGAGTAAAGAGGGGGTGTAGGTAGAGGCTAAGGATGGGTTGTTGGTAGCTAAAGGTGGGGGAGACGGCGGCGGCGAGGCGGCAAAGATGGCTGCTGAGGTGGGTTGAGGTGGAGAGGCTGAGAAGGAAGGAAAAGAGGAAGGAAAAAGGAAGGGGTTCGAGGACTTGTTTCGGCCAACCAATGTATGGGGATCGTAGAGGAGGTTGCAAGGTGTCGAATGGTGGGTTTGGTGGCGGCATAGGCGGCCGGACGACGGCGAATATGGCAGTTGCAGGTGGCTTGGTGATAAGGGAGAAAAGTGGGGAGAAAAAGAAGAGGTGGAGAAGTGAGGAGTTGTAGGGGCTCGAGGGTGGCTCGGGGGGTCTCGTGATGGCGCAGGGCAGTAGTAGGTGGTGGGAGAAGGTGGCGCAGGGGGTCAGTGCGACATTTGGAGCGGCAGCTTGCGGCGGCGAGCAAAAACGGGGGAAAAATGGGAAGGAGGAGAAAATGAAAGAAAAGGATCAGGGAAGGGAAAGTAAGGCTAGAAAAATGGGGCAAGAGCTGCTGGTGTGGAGAAGAAAAAGAAGAGGGAGAGAAAGGGGGAGTCGGTGGCCGGTCGGCGCTATAGTACGGTGGCAGGGCTGTCGGTTGGCAGGGGAAAGGGAGGGAAGAAGAAGGAAAGGAAGAGGGCATGCGAGCTGTGGTCCAGGAGCTGGTTTGGTTCGAAATAGGAAAGAAAATGACGGGGGAGAGAGGAGGAGTAGCAGGGAGGTAGGTGGTGGCTGGGCATGGCAGTTGCAGGCAGCCGGCGTGCTTGATCAGGGCAGAGAAATATGGTCGGGCATGGAAGAAGAGAGAAAGGAAGGGGAGGGGTGCGAGTGGGTGGACCGGCGCAGGAAAGAAAGTTAGGTCGGTCGGTCCGGTCTAGGAAAAAAAAAGAAAGAAAGGAGGGATGGTTGGGCTGTGTCGTGCGTGGGAGAAGGAGAAGCTGGGGAGGGAAGGAACGGGCCTATGGCCCAGGTGCACAGGGAGGAGAGAACAGGCCAGGTGCAGCGGCCCGAAGGAAAAAAATGGAAAAGAAAAGAAAGGAGAAAAAGGAGAAGGAAAAGAAAAAGGAAAATGGAAAAATAGGGGAGAATAATTTAATTTAATTTAGAAAATAATAAAATGTAATATTTGTGATAAATTATTTAATTTAATATTTTAATTTATTATAATTTAATATATTGGTTCAAAAAGGATAATTTTAGTAAAATATTAGTTTGAAAAATTATTTAATTAAAAATAATGTGATAAAATAACAAAATATTTATTTTAAATTTATTAAATACTCCTATCCAAATTTATATATTCAAAAATCCATAAAATAATTAAATTAAATAATTTTAAAAGCTAATTTATTTCAAATAAAAGCTATTTATTAAATTATTGGTTTTCTAAAATTTTGGGGGATTACAACATGTCCTAAAAAGTCACATCACATCACATCGTAACTTGCAGCATATCCATATTAGCACATACCAAAAGAGGACACATGAACACACCTCGGTTCCAAGCCGCGCCACTCATGAAACAGTTAAAATAATAGCATATAGAACACGACATATAATTATATAGGACATCCAAGGCATGTAGGACACATAGTACACATTCGATCTTAGCTACACCCTTACTCGGTTTAGGTTACTAAGCTACCTTCTACCCTTATTAGAACACTAATCACACTTTGTAATTGTTACACTTAATATATTTTCCATTTGGTTAGTTAGATTACCAATTTGCCCATTTCCTTTATTATAATTAACAAATTTCCCTTTTGTTGGTCAAATTACCAAATTACCCCGTTCATTATCCTAATTACCAAATTACCCCTTTGGTTGGTCAAATTTCCTAATTACCCCCGTTCATTATCCTAATTACCAAATCACCCCTTTAGTTGGTTAAATTACCAAATTGCCCTTCGTATTTATCATATTTACCATTTTACCCTTCTCCATTATTAAATTATCATTTTACCCTTCTCAATTATTATAATTATCAAGTTACTCCTTTCCAATTTCCACTTTTACCCCTTTTGTCCACAAATTACCATTTTTCCCTTTTACTTTTAAGTTAACCATTTTACTCCTTAACTTCCAAGATTTACCATAACACCCCTTTCATTCACAAAATTATCATTTTGCCCCTTTAATTACAAAATTACCAATTTACCCTTTAATCACAAAATTACTATTCTACCCTTTAATCACAAATTTACCATTTTTCCCTTTTATTACAAAATTAACATTTTTCCCTTTTATTCCAAAATTACCAATTTACCCTTTAGTCATAAAATTACTATTTTACCCTTTATTCACAAAATTACCATTTTGCCCCTTTAATTATGAAATTACCATTTTACCCCCTTACTTCCAAAATTACCAATTTATCATTCTACTTACAAATTTACCAATTCACCATTACCTCTAAAGTTTACCATTTTATCCATTAATTCCAAAATTACCCTTTTACCCTTTAATTACAAAATTACCACTTTGTCCTTGCATCTAAAATTACCATAATACCCTTTTTAATTAAAAGTTACCATTTTTCCCTTTAGTACACCACTTATATTAAATTGTTATTACTACATAAAATATTAATATTAATACATCATCCACAACTTTCATATTTAATATAATACTTATTAGCACCCATACATATATATTATGCCATATTCTTGTACAAGATACATTATTAAGATACCCCTAAGGCTCACAAAATATTAACCATGCATTAAAGATCACAATAACATAATACAACATAGATAATACTTAACATTTTCATTAACAACCAAACTCTTACCTTAAACAATATTTCCATACGAACCTAACATGCTTCTTTTCATCCAACATCACAAGAAACTACGCATATGATATTAAACAATATATATTAAGCATAATAACATATTAAAAATCCTAATGTGCTAACATACGTTATCCATACGTTTAAGTGAGATTTAACGGTTACCTTGATTCCCATAAAAACGAACCTTACCGATATTACGATTAAGGGTTCTAGCTTTGATTATCAAAACCAATACCTAAAAATAATATCAAGATTTATTACATTAGAAATAATAAAAATAAAGTATAAGGCTTTATAACACTTAATTAATCAAATACTTAAATTAAAATATTATTATACCTTAAAATTTATTAAAAAAAGTATAACCAAGCATGCAGAAGCTTATCCTGCTCATGCAGCATAAGCTGCATGCAAAGAAATGAGGGGAGAGGCTCAAAAGTGGGTGAAAGGAGGGAAAATAGGCTATTTTCGGGTTAGGGTTTTGGGGCTAAGAAAAAGGGCATGCGAGGGAGGATTTGGGGCAAGGGAACAGTGCAGAAGTGGAGAGGGGGTGTAGGTGGTGGTCGGGGATGGGTTGACGGCAATTAAGGGTGGCGGTAGCAGCGAGGCCGCAAAGAGGGGCTAACGAGATGGGTCGAGAGGGATGGGCTGAGGAGGAAGGAAAATGGAGGTCTACAGGTGGTGCTTTCAACCAAAGGAAGCTTGGAGCTGGTAGAGGGGGTTGCAAGGGTTAGTTTGGTCACTCAAGTGGTGGTAGAGGCGGAGGAAAGGCGGTAGATCGAGGCGGCGCAGGGTGGCTGCTGAGAAGGGAGGGAAAGAAGAGAAAAAGAAGAGAGGAGGAAGAAGGAAGCTGCGGGGTGGCTCAATGGGTGTTGTGATTGATCGGGGGTGAGGTAGAGGGTGGCATGGGGTGGTGCAGGTGGCTATTGAGGGGCGGCAGCGGCGGAGTTGGGCGGCAAAGCAAAAACAGGGTGAGAGGTGGGAGGAGAAGAAAGGAAAGAAAGAGAGTCGAGGAAGGCATGAAGAGGCTCATGAAAATGCAGAATGTGGCAGGGAAGGAAGGAGAAAAAGAAGAGGAAGAGAGAGGAGGGAATAGGGCGGCTTGAGGGGTGGCAATAGGGTGGTAGGGGAATGGGGATTGCAGGGAGAGGAAGGAGAAGAGAGGTATGGCAATGGCAAGGAGAGGGAGAGAGAGGGAGATAGGGGGAAGCAATAGGGGAGAGGGAGTTGTAGGTGGAGTGGCAAAGATGGTGGGGGTCGGGAATTTCGCTGGGGAAAGGGGAAGAAGAAAGAAAGAAGAAGAAGAAGAAGGGGAGGGAGAACTGGGCGCGACGGGCATCCGAAGGAAAAGAAGAGGGTCGGCCCGGTCGAGGAAGGAAGGAAGGAAGGAAGAGAGGCAGGCCGAGCTCGCGCGGGAGAAGGAAGAGAAGAAAAGAGGAGTCGGGCCGGGGAAAGGAAAAAGGAAAGGAGGGAGGAGGGGGAGATATGGGTCGACGACCCAACGCGTAGGAGGGGAAGGGGCAGGCCGGCCAGCCGGTGGCCCAAGGAAGGAAAGCAAAAAAGAAAGAAAAGAGAAAAAGGAGAAAAAGGAGGAGGAAAAAGAGGAAAAGGAAAAGAAAAAGGAAAATGGGTTTAAATAAAATAATTTAATTTATAAAATAATAAAATACAATGTTTTTGGGTAATAAACTTATTTAGTAATTTAATTTAATACAAATAAAATATAAGGGTTTAAAAAGGATAATTTAAGTAAAATAATGGTTTGGAAAATTATTTAAATAAAAAGGGTATGATAAAATAAAAAAATATTTATTTTAATTTATTAAATATTTATATCCAATTTTATATACTCAAAATCCATAAAATAATTAAATTAAATAGATTTAAAGGCTAATTTATCCTAAATAAAAATTATTTATTAAACTATAGGCTTTTAAAATTTTGGGGGATAACAAAAGTATTCGACCATTGTTATTTCCTACACTTCATATGTCTTCTTCGCCACCGGTTACCTTTTTCACTGTCACCATCCATCATTCTTATTCTTCTCTTTTCTCCATCATTTACCTAACAGATGTAAAATTTTCATTTTCATTTTTCCTAAATTTCACTATGTTATATATTTTATATATCATTAGAAATTCTTTGGTATCATCATTGTAGTTGTTGATGTATGTGTATTCTCGAGCATTGTTAGGTATATACTAGCCTTTGTACATTTTATTTATGCATTGATTAAGAAATTATTGATATAATTTATCAACAATTTTCTAGTGGGTACAATTTTTGACTCGATTTTCTATTTTATATGATAATTTTTGTTAGGTATTTTTAAGATCTACACGTTAAAATAGCTCAAAGGGAGTTTCAACACTTCCATATCTAAGAAAACAATATTTTGACCTTCAAGTGAGGTTTTTAGGTTTTGAGCTCTAAAAATGTGATAACTATATGATAGTATGACATGTGTAATTTTTAAAAGTATCCATGATAATGGAATGTATTTATAGAACTCTTTTATTATAGTTTGATAGAACATCATGGTAGTATAATATATTTATAGGAGCCTTAAAGTGACGTAGAAGAATGATGTATTCAATGGTAGTTGAACCTGTATATTATTTTTGAATGATATATATTTATGATGAATTTTTAGTTAAAATATTTATCAATTTATTTCTTAGATAATTTCATGAATGTATGACATCCGATGATTATGATGATGATTTAGGAAGAAAAATTAAAGAAAAGAGAAGACGAGTTTAGATGAAATAATTTGTAAGAATAAAATTCATGTACTGATGAAAGGCTTTAAAATGCAAACCATATACAATGAATGATCTGACAACTTTGTTGTACCTAAAGGAAGTGATATAGAAGATAATCGTGATAAATATTCCTTGGTGTCCATTGAAAGGACACAATGTGCATTTTTTGTTAAAGATATGCCTTTGTTATCTATCTTGACATTTTTATTTCTCATGGGCTTAGCAAAAGGCCTACCATGAATTAATAAAGATGTCAATATAGATAACAAATGCATCTCCTAAAAAAACGTATTGTGCCCTTACAATGGTCACCAAAGAATCTTTATCACTAATGTCCTTTATATCACTTCTAGGTAAAACAAGGTTGTTAAATCATTCATTGCCTAAGTTCTGCATTTCAAAGTCTTTCGTCAACATATGAATTACATTCTTACAAATTATTTCATTTGAACTCTTCATCTTTTTTTTACTAATAGGTTATAAATGGTTATGTTAAGTCAAATTATCATCAAAACTAGAAACAAATGGAGGAAGTATTAAACAATGATTGTGGAATAAAATCGTCATTGATAGTGGACCATAAATAGTGATTATAGACAAAATCGCCATATAATCTTTCCTAAAAATTATAGGAATATTAAATAACTATCATTGATGTAATATACCAAATTTTTTTAGTCCTAATTCTTAAGTGATTAGTCTCTTAATCATTTCCTTAACCCTTAAAATTTATTGGAACACCTTACATATACCTCTCAAATGCTCATTTTTACCTTTCGATCCTTCAAACCCTAAATTTCAAATTAGTTGACTGACAATCAATTGAGCCTCACCTTTGGTTAACCAACTAGCAACGTTTTAGAGCCCTTCGTCCAAGGCATCTGACAATTGATCGCCAACCTTACCTGATCAACAATAGTCAGGTAACTAGCACTATTATTGATTTTATTAATTTACTTTTACTCAAATCATTTCATATGCCTAATATTTTTATATATTTGGGTTCCTAGGTTAATTTTACACCCTTCCCTAATTTTTTAATATTTTTGAGAATTATTTAATTTTTTTAGCTTATTGGACATTCTACCTTAACTAAACCATTTTTAATACTTTTTTACTTTTTTGGGATGGTGGACTTCGAAAATATTATCCTTTTACACCCCATGATCAAATTGCATGTTGTCATTACTCATTCAACCAAAAATCTAATCATAATGACCTCAATCACCTTCCATTAACTCTCCTACACTCTCTCACACATGACAATCACTTCCAACACACATCTTAATTTCAAGCAATCCCCATATGACTTTTTCCCTTTATCCTTCCTATTTTTGATAGCCATAAGGGGTTATTACCCTTTCATTGGTCATTTTTCCACTTAACTAAAATTTTGACAATTCAATTTTACTCTTTCAACTCTTCTTGTTCTTATTTGTGTTGTCATGATCTCCCCTTGTGTTGAGCCCTCTACCATCCTTATCTCTATTTGTCTTTCATCTTCTTACTTCTAAAATATTAAGTTTTAACTCTATAGTGCTTATTTTTAAGCAAAAGAGAATTAAGGTTATAGAATAGTGAAGGTTTTTCAAGTTTATTCAAGCCTCCATTTTCAAAATCTAGAGGGTTTATTATCCTCCCTTTAATGTTTATGCTATATTATAACCATTGCTATAATTCTGTTATCTAATTTTTATATTTTGGTTCAAGGTGATCAAAGTGTGGAAGAAGGAGCTTAGCAGTATTTGTGCTTAGAGGCCGAAGTAACTTTTGGTAAGGCTATATGTCTCTTGTTTAGGGCTTAATTATTACTATATGTCAATTTTATGAATTTCCATGTTAACATATTTTGTGCTAGAAATCATGTTTTAGTTTTCCTTTTATTTATATGCATGCATTACTTAGTAAAATTTATGATTTTATGAATTACATAATTTTATGTGAAATTTCTATATTTTATATCTTGCTAGGATTTACCATAAAATTTCAAGCATGGTAGTATATTTTTTTATATTAATATGTCATTAGACAACTACAATTAATTTTATTTAAATATTGTAATTAATGTAGCCTACTGAGGTTACAAGATTTTGAATTTTAGGTTGTGATAGTTTTGGCCATAGGGCCATTATGACCGTTGGGTTTGTTTTAATTGAATTCAATTACACGCTTTAGTTGCTAATGTGAGGGTGGTTGTGTGTGATTTTTATAAATTTTAGAGGCTTGTAGAATTTTGTGGAATAAGTGTGTGTCTCGATATTTAGGGTAAAGTTAGTCTCCTTGTGAGTTTTTTTTATGGAAATGATTATTTCATTGTATTTTTTAGGGTTTTTACTTTAAATTTGATATGTATTATGATAAGGATTGGATGAGTATATCTAAGTTATGAAAATAATAAATTTGGAGGCATTTTGGAGATTTAAGGGCATTTTGGACTTTTAGGATGAAATCAAGAAATTTAAGGTTGTATAAGCATTTTTGGGTCGTATAAATGTTGTGATATGTGAAATATTAAGAACAAATATGAGTAGCATAGGTATACTATTATAAGAAATGGCTTTATTTGGGAATAGTAACAAAATGACAGCATCGGTATTTTATATGTGAGATCTTGGATTTAGATTATGTTTTTTTGGATATTGTATTGTTAATGATATATTGGAATAATATGTTAAATTTGGCAATTTGGAGAGCTGTATGGTTGAAGATATGAGTTTATTATGAATTAGGGTTATGATGAGGGGCATTATGGTATTTTCCCTTATATATATCACTTTGTGCTTGTTGGATTACCTTATGTGTTCTCTTTTCTTCATGTAGTTATAACATGTTTAATTTGATTAATCATAAGTATTTTAAATAAATACTGTCGATGGAATGAATTCATAACAATTGCAGATCATTGTAACAAGTTGTTAACAATTCTTCTTATAGTAAGTTAATATTAACTAAAGTGGAAATCTAGTGACATTAAGTAAATCAAGTCATCCATTATTATGTGCTAAGTTTTAGTTGATGATTCAATAAAATATTACTACTTAAAGTGGAAGATTACATGAGATGGGACTAAGATGATTCCAAGTGTTGTAATAATGTGATTATATATTTCCTGGTCCTAATGGAACCAAAGGACCCTAGTCTACTCTATTTGACCAATCCACCAACTTATAAGACTATGCATACTTAAGGATTAGAGGTTTACCAACAACTTAGGTGTGTTTTATCCTAGATGTGTGTATGTTAATGAGGTTGACTACATTTTTCCCATATAAAGGGGAAAAGGGAGAGTAAACCCATATGAGGTTTACTAGTGAATCACTAGCATATGGGAGAAAGGGGAAAGTAAATTTTACATATTATTAATGTTGTCTACCTTTCTCCCATTTGCAAGGGAATGAGGAGAGGAGTGGTTATATTACAAGGGATTCCCTGATCTCCATGTGAATAAGTAAATGGACTTGTGTGATCACCTAGTGATAAACTTTAGATACAATTTTCTCTTAAATTGTCTCTTATCCTGATAATCTATGCATGTATAGGATCTATCTTATCATTTGGTTACTTTTGAAGTGCATGCCCTTTTCTATGGACACGTATTATTACCTTACTTAATACGTAGTGTAGTAACCCTCCTCCCTTCTCTCCCCTCGCGACCCTACTCGATTCTCTTTTTTTTTTCCTTACTCCCTCGCCCGCCCAGCTCTCTCTCTCTCTTTCTTTCTTTTCTTTTCCCCCATACCGGTCGGCCAACCCTTATTCTTCTTCTTCCTCCCTTCTCCCTCTACACAAATTACCCCAACCATGCAAAGTTGGTTGCTCGACCTGCCCCTTTGCACTCATCGTCGCCCCTTTCGCTACTATGCACCACCTCCTCCGCCGCAATCACCACCTCCCCTACCACCCAATCAACCCACCAGGACCTCCTTTACTTCCCCTACCTTTATTTCTTCCTGTCGCCCTCTCCTTCCTCCTCCCTCCTTCTCCACCACACTTGGCCATCACAACCGCCACCACCTACGCCACCACCACCACTCCAACCCTCTGAGCCCCGAGCATCCACCACCACCACAATCACCATCTCACTCTCTCTCTTCCAGCCCTAAAAGACCACTTTCTACAAACCACCACTTCCACCACCACTGCCACCGTCGTGCTGCCACCCTCACTATGTTGTGCCTTAACCCTTCCTAGCCCTTAAGTATAATTTATTTTGTGTAATTATTATTCTTACCTTATTATTATTATTATTGTTGTTATTGTTGTTGTTGTTGTTGTTGTTGTTGTTGTTGTTATTGTTATCATTATCATTATCATTATCATTATCATTATTATTATTATTATTATTATTATTATTATTATTAAAGTTATTATCGTTATTATTGCTAATATTGTTAATAATACCTTGTCATTGACTAATATAACTACCTAAAACTGTTTTGGCTAATAATAGCATGATTAACCATTTTAAGGATAATATCCTTATTTTTACTACTAAAGCTATTATTATTATTATTATCCCTAATACTAGGTTATAATAAAGGGAAGTAGGAAAAAATGAAAATGTTAATAAGAGGGAAGTTAACCCTAGTATTTTTTCTCTGATAGGTGAACCAAGTCCGACCCTTAAGGAGGCATAAGAGCGTGCTCCAAGTCTGGTGTCATTTTAGGTAAGGATGTGGTTAATGCCTAATATGTGTATTATGTGTATTGTATGTTATGTGTGATGATGTATTTGTGTACCTTATGCGATTATGACTATGTACTTGTAGCGCAGCGCGGAGCTAAGGTAAGTGTATGTGTACTCTTTATGGCATGTATAAAATGATGATCTATCATGTGCTTTGTGGTGCTTATGTGATTTGGCCCTTTAGGACATGCATTCTAGGAGGCTTAAAAGATATGGTAAGGTGATGAAAAGATGAAAAGGGTAAAGGAAGTGAGTTGACTAGAGAGAAGTAAAAATGACCTAATTACCTTATGACTTATGGGTGGACAAATAAAAGGAAAATATGGATAAAATAAGAGAGTGAAATGAATCTTGCATGGGGAGTCTAGGGTTTGCATGGGACTGATCCTTATATGAGTAAAGTTGATTTGAGGGTTAAGTAAAGTAAGGAAAAAATTGTGTGGGTGATTAGAGTCCATCGGTGAAAAATAGTAAGTAGGTTGGTATAAGGGTGTATGGGAAACTTGGCTAGGGTTTGGGAGGAAAACCCTAAGTGGAGGAGATTAAAAAAGGGAGAAATAATGGAGAGGATTGGAGTATAGGGGAGAGTGGAAGGATGTCACATGGAGAGTGAATGAGTGTCATGTGGAAGAGGGAAAGGTAAGTGAGAGTGATGGGGCAACAACATATGAGAAAAGAGAGGTACTAGGATTTGGGGTGACCAACTAGGGTTTCATGGTCACATGTGCAAAATAGAAAGTAAAGTGGGATGCTTGGGGATGAATCGAGTGGGGTGATGAGTTGGGGGAAAAGAAAACATGGGTTGTGTAAGATAGAGGAAGGTTGGGCCATATAGGCCAAATTAGGGTTTCTTGGGGAAACCTAAGAGAGCGATAGTGAGTTGACTTAGAGAAATGGGAAAGTGGGCCCCCAACCATGTACATAAGAGTTGGGTATTCATGGCAAGTAAGGAAAAGGGGGAAAGGACATTTGGATGTACTAGGAGGCGTAGAGGTCCCAAGATATGGGATGACCCTTTCAAGAGAATAGGAGCAGACGGGTTGTGTGAGTGGGTAGTCCAAAGGACATGCATGTCTAGGGTGAAAATATTTATCGAATAAGATATTAACAATTTAAAGAGAAAGATTGTTGAGTCAGACCCAGACCAATCCACCGGCGAATAATAGTGGCTAGGTGCCTTGTGCCATAGAGATCGTTCCACTGGCAAATTATAGTGGTTAGGTGTGTTCTGCCTTGGGTGTTTTTTCGTCCACTGGCTATAATAGTGGGGGATCCTGAGCTCAAAAAACCAAACCTAATGATGATAAACCATAGAAAGATACTATCTGATATCTACTTATAGTGAAACACCATGATAGTCAGGGCCTGATCGGTCCACCGACTAATAATAGTGGCCAGGTGCCTTGTGCCCTAGAGACCGTTCCACTGACGAATAATAGTGGCCAGGTGCATCCTGCCCTGGGTATTTTTGGGTCCACCGGCTATAATAGTGGGGTTCCCGTACTTGCATAGACCTATAAAGAGCATAGTGTGAAATGGGAATATTGACCAAAGATCTGATGATTAAGTTTAACCAAACTATTTCACAGCTTATACTATTTGTATTTCATATATGATTTATCTGTATAGTTACCTGCTTATGTTATCTGTATCTCATGTATGACCTTAGCTGCATGGTTACCTTACTCAGTACGTAGCGTATTTATCACCCATTTCATGGGTGCTGCTCATTCCCATGAGCAGAGGTCCCTTATGAGTTTGTGCAGGTAGAAGACGCCATATTCGATACCTATGAGTCTATGACACATTTGTGGCGTTAGACGGGGCTGAGTGTTGATATTTTGGGACTTGGCATAGGGCCCAAGAGTGATGTAGTCCGAACTCTTCCTAATTTTTCTTTTGGTTTAATGTGTTATATTATTTTAACTCCTTAGGGGCTTTGACTATGAAACCCTTTTCCAGATGTATTGACTACTAAGCACGCACTTTGATTTTCTCTTTATGAGTAATTCGAATTTATACATTTCTCTACCTTAAGTGTGTTTAATGATTTGTGAAATTATCCTTAGCCTTGTGGTTGGTGCGAGACTAGGCGGGGGTCAGGCTTATACTGATCACGACGGTAACTCCCCTATGCTTGTGTTTGTTTTAATTAAACAAAAATTCCAACTGTGATTTTTGGAGGTGTTACATGCAGTTTGATAGCTACCTTTGTGCCTACCTATGGTTCAGTATCAGCCTTCGTACCTACCCGTGTCCGGTAGTAGCCCTTGTGCTTACCTATGTTTCAGTAGTTTCTCTCGTGCATACCTATGATACGATGAGTTGTTATTGATGTGTGCTTATGAGATTACCTGTGTTGTGAGATTTTTTGGGATTGATGATGAGTTATGTGGCATGTGGTTATTGTCTTAACCTTGGTTTGATGTTGTTTCTAATTATACTACAAAGAGCATCACTTGGATATTCCATTGGTAAGTTTTAATTAATTCTAGATGAACGATTATTAGTAGGTGGTATTGGTGGTATGTAATTGTAATACCCCCAAAATTCACTACTGAAAATTTTGTTTAATAAAAAGGTTTAATATAAGTGAAATAATAAAATTGTGAATTCTGGGGATATTACCGCCACACTTAGTACTAGATCGATTCACTCCTACCGTTCCAGTACCAAGTGCTAAAGCTAAAAAAAAAGATTATCATCAAAATTAAGTATATACTTAAACCAAGAATTCATAAAAGAACTAGAAAGTTCATAACACGGGAATCAGAGTACGAGTAAAAGTTTACAATCCAAAGGAGTGCATAATTAAAGTTCTCGAAGAAACAGGAAGTATAGTATGATAAAATAAGGCTAAAATAAGGCAATACAAATTAAAATGAATGAAAGATAGAATCCGACCAAGTCACTCTCAATCCCCAGGCCAAGTCTAGGCTCAACTCTTGGCCCCGCCCGATGCCTCGTAAGTGTCGTAGGCATCGAAGATACCATCCCCTACCTGCACAAACTCAGGTGGGTCTTCTACTCGTGGGAATGAGCAGTACCCATAAAAATGATATTCCATACGCTACGTACTAAGCAAGGTAACCATGCACTTAGGCCAATACACAAAGGCACATAATCTAAGCATTATAACACAACATCATATAATCATTTCAGATAAATAAAGGCCAAGCTATCGTCTCATTTAATCTCTGATAGGTACTCGTTTCACATCATACTTTTTTATCAAATCCATGTGAGTACGAGAACCCCACTATTACAACCGGTGGATTGGTCACCTGCAGGGCAAAACACACCTAGCCACTATTATATGCTAGTGGATCGGTCTCTAGGGAAAAACGCTCCTGGCCACTATTATACGCTGGTGGACCGGTCTGGCTCCGACTCACATGGTGTTCCACTATAAGTACTTAGTGTCTTTTATATGTCTTATCAAACTTAGGGTTTGGTTTATTGAGTTCGGGATCCCCCACTTTTATAGCTGGTGGAGCGGTCACTTATAGGGTAAAACGCAACTAACTACTATTATATGCCGGTGGATCGGTCTCTAGGGCACCCCATCACCTAGCCACTATTATGCTGGTGGATCAGTCAGGGCCCGGCTTAATAATCTTCCACTCTACATGATTAATGTTTCACACTGTCTTATTCAAAAGTTTCACCCTAGACATGCATGACTAGCTCCATCTACGCTTATCCTCCCAAGATGGCCCGTCCCATATCTTAAGACTGCTGCACCTCCTAACTTGCCTCAACATCCTTTCCTCTTTTCTCTAACTCACATTAGAAGCCCAAATCCTTAGTGTGTGGGTCAAGGTCCACTGCCTTATACCCCCAAGTCCACTCACAGTCTTACCCTAGGGTTTTTTCCATAAACCCTAAATTGGGCCTATGTAGCCCATCCTTCTTTGCCTCGCACAAGCCAAACTATTTTAACACCCCACACATCATAACCCTTAGATTCAACCCTCATCATCTCACTTTACTCCCCAAGTACACGTGTGCCCCCAAAACCCTGGGTGACCACACCAAACCCTAGCTGGCCATGCCAACCATAGCATCCTCCTTTCCATATGTCACCCCTCCATTTCTCACCTTCCACTCTTGCTTCCCATGATACCCATGCTCACTCCACTTATGGAAATTCCCCCCATTCTCATCTCATACTCCACTCGCCCTCATTTATTTTTCCCTTTTTCCACCTTCTCAAATTAGGGTTTCCTCTTAAACCCTAGCTCGGTCTCCTATGCACCCTTATACTATCCCACATACTATTTTTCACCCAAAGCCTCCAATCACCCAATCAACTCTTCACTTACCTTACTTACATCCCAATACAACTTTTCACACGTAAAATTTATCTCTATGCAGACTCCATGCAAACCCTTGAAGTTTTTATGCAAAACCTTAGATTTTCCCATGCAAACCCTAGATTCTCCCATGAAAACCCTAGATTCTCCCCTAAAAAGTTCACCCACTCTTTTATTTTATTTGAAGTCCCATTTTATTCCTCCACTCATGTATCATGGAATATTAAGGTCAATCCCACACTCCTTGGTCAACTCACTTCCCCTTTATTTTAACATATTTTCCATCTTTCTTTTTCATCTTTCCACCCCATATTACCATATTAAATATCCTTACATGCATGTCCTAAAGGGCCACATCACATCATATCATAATCAAAGCATATACATATTATACACATGCCATAAGATAACACATGAGTATACCTTAACTCCAAACTACGCTACACATAAAACAGTTAAACCAATAACATAAGATACACAACATATCATTAAACATGACATCCAAGGCATATAAATACATAGCACACATAAGGCCTTAGCTACACCCTTACCTAGCACGTCATCGCTTTTAGAGCATGCTCGTACGCCTCGTTAGGGTTTTGAATGGTTTCACCTATAAGAGGGAAAAACTAAGGATTGGTTTCCCTCCTACCAAAATACTATCATTTCCTATTTTATTCTAAAATTAAGGTTACTATTATTAAGGGAAACTTTATAAGTAAAAATAAGGGTTTTAATAATATTTATAGCCATATTTATATTAGTAAATCTAATAGCTTATTGCTAATAATAGTACTAACACTAGTTATAGCAAAATAGCGATATTAATAATAGCAATACTAATACTCCTAGTAATAGAAATGTAATCCCCCAAAATTTTAGAAAACCTATTATTTAATAAATAGCTTTTCTTTGAAATAAATTTGCTTTGAAAATTATTTAACTTAATTATCTTATGGATTTTTGAGTATATAAATTTGGATAGGAGTATTTAATAAATTAAAAATAAATATTTTGTTATTTTATCATATTATTTTTATTTAAATAATTTTCCAAACTAATATTTTACTAAAATTATCCTTTTTGAACCAATATATTATATTATATTAAATTAAATTATTAAATTAAATAATTTATCAAAATATTACATTTTATTATTTTCTAAATTAAATTAAATTACTTTCCCATTTTCCTTTTTTCCCTTTTCTTTTCCTTCTCCTTTTTCTTCCTGTTCCTCATTTCTCTCCTTTTCTTTTTTTTTTCTTTCCCTAGCTTCGGGCTACCAAGCCTGCTCCCTCCTCCCCTACGCCTGGGCCTCCGACCGACTCCCTCCCTTCCTCTCCTCACCGCGCGCCAGCCGACTGAACCCAGCTTCCCCCCTTTTTTCTTTCTTTCCTTTTCTCCTCCTCCCTAGGCTAGCCCAACTCTTCTTCTTCTTTTTTTTCCCTTTCCCCTACGTCGGCCTGCTTCCTACCTCTCCCTTATTTCTTTCTTCTTCCTTCTTCTGCCTCTACCCAGCAGGCAGCAGCCTCCCGATCCATCGTCATCGCCATAACTGCCTGCACCTCAAGCACGTCGGCCACCGCAGCCTACAACCACTGCCACCACATGTCTCTCTCTCTCCCTCTTTCTCTCACCTATCTTTTTTCACCATTTTGGAACCGAGCAGCCATGCACCCCATCCCGCATGACCACCCTTTCCTCTTCTTCGTCTCCCTCTCCCTGCCACCCTACCACCTCCCTGCCACCCTAAACACGGCCACCGACCGGCCACCTATCCCTCCTACCCTCCCTCTTTTTTTTTCTCCCCTTCAGCCCTTTTTCTACCCGATTTTTTGAGCTCAAAACCTTACCCGACCTCCCTCTTCTCTCATTCTTCTCCTTTTTTTCCCTCCCTGTTTTAGCTACGCTACCACCCTCCGCCGCTCCAACCGCCGCACCAAGCTCCTGCACCACCCACTGACACCCTATACCACAACCCTACACCACCACAAGACCACCCAAGCCACCCCGCAACCTCCTTCTTTCTCCCCCATCTTTTCCTCCCCATTTTTCTCCCTTATCGGTAACCCCCTGCAACCCCACCATTCACCGTCGTGCGACCGCCTCTGTCGCCATCCAAACCACCAATCTACTCCTTGCAACCTCCTCTACCACCCATACCTTTTTTGTCTAAAACAATCCCCCTCATCCCTCCATTTTCCCTCTCTCTTTTCCTTCCTTCTTAGCCCAGTCCACCTTGGCAGCCATCTTTGTCGCCACACCGCCGCCGCCTCTGCCGCCATTGGCCACCGACAACCCATCCTCAGCCTCCACCAACACCCCCTCTTCACTTCTGCCCCCTTCCCTTGCCCGAAATCCTCCCCCATCTATCTTCTTTCCTAGCCTAAAGACCCCAACCCGAAAATAGCCATTATCCCTTCCTTTCACCCCCTTGAGGCTTCCTCTTTTTATTTTTGCATGCAGCTCATGCTGCATGAGCAGGATGAGTTGCTACATTCTTGGTTTATTATGGTCAAAAATTTTAAAGTAAAATAATATTTAAGTTAAGTATTTCATTAATTAAGTTTTATAAAGTCTTATACTTTTGGTTTCCTTATTTCTAATGTGAGAAATATTTGTATTATTTTTAGGTGTTGATTTTTCTAATTAAAGCTTGAATCTTTAACCGAGATACCGGTAAGGTTCGATTTTTACAGGATCTAAGGTAATCATTAAACCCTACTTAAACACATGGATAAACGTATGTTAGCACATTAGGATTTTTAATATGTTATTATGCTTGATATTTGTGGTTTAATATAAGATATATATTTGCTTGTATTGATTGATAAAAAAAAGGGTATGTTTGTTTATATGCCATGTGTGGAAATGTTGCTTAAGGGAAGAGTTTGATTATTAATGAAAGTGTTAAGTACTTATCCATGTTATTTTATGTTATTGTGACCATTTATGTGCGAATAATATTATTTTGAGCTTTAGGGGCATTTTAGTAATATTTCTTGTGCGAGAATGTGGCCTAATATGTGTGGGTGCTAATAAGTATTATATTAAAATATAATAGTTGGTGGATGGATATTGTTAATGGAGTATTAATATTATTCTTCTATGTGGTAATGTTAATTTAATAAAAGTGGTGTAATAAAGGGGGTAAAGTGGAAATTTTGGAGGCAAAAAGGCAATATGGTAATTTTATAATTAAATGGCAAAATGGTAATTTTATAAGTCAAGGGGCATTATGGTAGTTTTGGGAGTAAAGGGGGGTAAGAATGATAATTTTGGAAGTAAGGGGTAAAATAGTAATTTTGGATGTAAAAGGGTATTATGGTAATTTGCAAGCAAAAGGGTAATATGGTAAAATTGGATGTAAGGGGGTGAAATGGTAGTTTTATAAATAAGAGAATATTATGGTAATTTCGGTAGTGAAGGGGTAAAATGGTAATTTATAAGTGAAAGGGTAAATTGGTAATTATAACAATTGAGAAGGTTAAATTAATAATTATAATTATAGAAAAAGGTAAATTAGTAATTATAATTACGGAGAAGGGTAAATTGGTATTTATAATAATAGAGAAGGGTAAAATGGTAATTATATTAATTGAGAAGGGTGAAATGGTAGTTATGATAATGGATAAAGGTAATATGGTAATTATAATAATGGATAAGGGCAATCTGGCAATTATGAGATTACAGAAGGATAATTTGGTAATTTAACCAACTAAAGGACAAATTGATAATTATGATAATGAAGATGGGTAATTTGGTAATTTATCCAAGTAAAGGGGCAATTCGGTAATTATGATAATGGAGAAGGGCAATTTGGTAATTTAACCGACTAAAGGGTATATTGGTAATTATTTAACCAACTAAAGGGGAAAATTGATAACCATGATAATGAAGAAGGGTAATTTGATAATTTATCCAACTTAAGGGCAATTTAGTAATTATAACAAAGGAGAAGGGAAATGCGGTAATTTAACCAACCAAATAGGAAATATGTTAAGTGTAACAATCATGAAGGGTGAATGGTGATCTAAAAAGCATAGGATATAACTTGGTAACCTGAACCGAGTAAGGGGTAAATTGATAATTATGCAACCTGGAGGGTAATAGGGTAATTTGTCAAGTAAGGAAGGGATGACTTAGCAATTATATAAGTAAGGGGTAAATGAGTAATTTATACCTAACATGCCGCTATGATTGTGGAATTTCATGATATGGCTCAAATAATGCTGATTAGTAAGGTAAGAGTATTTGATAATTAGTACGTATCACGAGAACGAATCCTAATTCGGAATTAGATGGGATTATGATGACCTTAATGATTTTTCTGTGTTATCTTGGATAACCGTTTGAATAAGAAATGACTAATGATATCAGAACGGTTGAACGTGAATAAGTATCTGATTATTGTGCTTTTCGTGATCACTTTAATTAAGACACTAATACTTTAAGTGAAAGACCTCGATATCAGGAATGGTGGCTCTTTAGGGGTCGCTGCCCTAAAGGCGTGGTTTAGCTCATGATTATTCTGGCATTTGCTGGTGTACCTTTGTGCCCCAGCCAGGCCCTATATCTTACTCTATCTAGCTCTACGGACCTATTTAGGGGGTATGCATACTTATAGATTACGTGTCCTTGTCGGTAGGGTACTGAGTAGCTTTATGCACCATTACGACCAGGGTACCTTTGTGTCCCTGGGTTCATGGTTGAAGAGTACTGAGTAGCTTGTATGCACTAGTATGACTGATGTACCTTTGTGTCCCAGGTTCTTGATCTCCCGTCCGAGGCAAATAAATGGAATTTTTGTACTGATTAAAAAAGGAAAAACATTAATCATGAAAGTGAAAGATTAATGAGTCGGGCCCAGTTGAATTATGATATTGAGTACCAATCCACCGGATATAATAGTGGCCCAAGAGCGTGTTGCCCTGGCAAATGATTATGAGTACCGATCCACCGGATATAATAGTAGCCCATGAGCGTGTTGCCTTGGATGATGTTGATATATATTCCAATCCACCGACAACAATAGTGGGGGTCCCGAGCTCAATGAAAACAGTCATGGATGTGAATAAAGTTATGGAAAAATATTAATCACTTAAAGTGAAACACCATGTGAGTCGAGGCCAGACTGGTCCACCAGCAAATAATAGTGGCCAGGAGCGTTTTGCCCTGCATGACCGGTCCACCGACGAATAATAGTGGCCAGGAGCATTTTGGCCTGCATGACCAGTCCACTGGCTATAATAGTGGGGTTCTCGCACTCACGTAGATATAAAATCTGAGAAATGATTGAATACTGATGGACTAATGGCTTAAGGCCCGAACGTATTGATTTTGCACTATGATATGACTTAAGTCCCAGAAGCATTGACTGTACATTATGACTTATTAATAATTGATGGACTTGTTAAGTATGTGATTGTGGTGTACGTATTTCTTATTATATAAGTATATAGCTTGGTTTCATGTGTTGCATTGCGGGCCTACTTTTAAGTGTATTTTAAAGGGTTACTCAGTACCATAGTACTGAAGGGTTCCATTCGTGGGGCCCCTGCCTATTCAATGGGTAGTGTTGCTTGCAGGTCCATTTTCAGGTGCTACTCAAGTGGGCAACGAGAAAGAGTATAAGGATTATCTGGATTTTTAGGGTTCTCCCTTTGCTTTTACTTTCTAGTTTAAATATATTCCTTATTCTTGTAACCACCACTGGTGGATTCTAATATTGTAAAGTATATCGCGCTACTCTAATTTAAACATGTTTTGAAAAATCTAGAAAGGTATATCTCATTCCTTGAGTCTTAGCACTTGGTACTAGAACGGTAGGAGTGAACCGGTCCGGTACTAATGTGGCGGTAATATCCCCGAAATTCACCGTTTTATATTTTGCTTCCACTATTTCTTTTAATAGAATGAAATTTTTCAGTAGTGAATTTTGAGGGTGTTACAAGAAACCCTGGTATTTTTAAGGCTAAGGCTAATAATAGGGTTAGAGATAAATTAATAATATAATAATAGTAATGCTAACAAAATACTAATAGTACTAAGGATAATAATAATAATAATAATAATAATAATAATAATAATAATAATAATATTTGAAATATTGATAATATAAGGGTTTGAATAATTTTACCATAATAATAATAATAATAATAATTATAACAATGATAATAATAATAGTAATAATAATAGTAATAATAATATTAATAATCGAAATAATAGTTAAATAGGGTTTCGACCCCTTCATAGTAACAATAACAACAACAACAATAATTGAAATAATGGTAAAATAGGGTTTTGACCCTTCATAGTAATAGTAGTAATAGGAATAATAATAATAATACATAATAACAATATAAATACAAGTAAAAATGGATAAGGCTTGCATAATTAGGGTTTAAAGGTTGAAAGGGTTTAGGGTACCGCCTAGGGTTGGTGGTGACCGGCGGGAAAAAGGGAGAAAAGAGAGATAATCGAGTGCTAGGAATAGGATAGGGGAAATGTGGATGAAAGTTGGGGTGGTTGAGGTTGCCTAAGTTGAGAGGGTTGGAATAAAGGTAGTGGCACAGCCAAAGGCGGCGGTGCTATGGTGGCCGAGAGTGGTGGAAAGGGAGAAAGGGAGGAGGAGAGGTAGGAAAGGGGAAAGGAGGGTAGGCAGATGTAACACCCCCAAATTTACTACTGAAAAATTTCGTTTAATATCAAAAGGCTTAGCGGAAGCAAAGGATAAAACCGTAAACTCGGGGGTATTACCGCCACACTTAGTACCAGACCGGTTCACTCCTACCGTTCCAGTACTAAGTGCTAAGGCTAAAAAGAATAAAACCAGAACAAATCATTCATAAAACACAAGTTTTACAGAATCAGAGTACGAAGGTCAAAAGTTACAATCCGAGATACAATTTAAAAAGTCCATATATCAGAGTACTTAAAATAACGGAATAACAAGGTATGATAAAACCCTTGAAAATTTAAAAACAACACTTGTAACCTCCAATGACAAATACGATTAAACAAAAAAATTCCGAAGGGTGAATATCCGGACCACTTACTCACTCAGTTCAAGCCTTCTACCCCAACACAGTAACAACCTGCACAAAGGTCTGTTCCCCACCATCGGTGGATCATCACAGGACCCAGTCAATCAAGGTAGTATCAGTACGGGTCCAGTACTGAGTAAGGGCGTAGGTGCTAGGGCCAAGCATACAATCCTACCACGTAGTCTACATGACACAATCATAAAAGTAACATGCAATAATACACAAGATACATGCTCAACACATCAACAACACGCAAGGGCGAGTAAGTGGAAAGCTGAATTCATGCTTGTACTTTATTCGTTATTACTTATTATGCTAATAAGTTCTGTTCACACATTCTTCATTTATCCCTATAAGTACGGGGACCCCACTATTATAGCCGGTGGACCGAAAATCGAACCCCAGAGCAAAACGCCTCTGGCCACTATTCTAACCGGTGGAACGGACTGGCCCCGCACTTACATGGTGTTCCGCTGTAAGTAATTAGTATCTTTCCCGTGGATTAACTTATTCGTTTGGGTCTGTCGAGCCCGAACTCCCCCACTATTATAGCCGGTGGACCGGAGATACACACCCAGGGCAAAACGCCTCTGGCCACTATTATAGCCGGTGGACCGGAAATCAACCCCCAGGGCAAAACGCCTCTGGCCACTATTCTAACCGGTGGAACGGACTGGGTCGGGCTCATCAGTCTTTCGCTTTACGTAATTAATGTCTTATTCGTATCTTATTGAATCACGTCACGCCCTTGACATGCATAAATCATTCTCTTTATACTTTACACATCACAAACAATAAAATTCCACATTCATAACTACACATTAGTCAATAATACACATGATGACACCAAACAACTCTAAGCAGCCATGACGAACCCTAATTGTCCACACCAAACCGTGCCTTAACCCTATTTTACCATAACAACCATACTTAGCCATCCCAAACCTTAATTACCCTCAGCAATTCACAATTAGTTACTCCAACCCTACTTAATCACAACGACCCAGAGTTAGTCACTCCAAACCCTAATTCTGTCTCCTCCATACCCTTATAATACTCCACGTACTATTCCCCGTCCGAAACAGTTAAACACCCAAATAATACTTGCATTACCTTCCTTACACCCCAAATCAGCCTTTCATACGTAAATTTTGCTCCCACGCAAACGTTACGCATCCCATGCAACCTCTCGAACTTTTCACACAAACCCTAAATCCCATACAATCATTAACTCCCATGCAAAACCCTAACTCCCCCATGCAAACCCTAATACCACCATACAAACATTAATACCACCACACAAACCATAACGCCATCATGCAAACCCTAATACCACCGTAAGCCATTAATGCCACCATGCAATCATTAATACCACCATAAGCCATTAATACCACCAAGCAATCATTAATACCACCATACAAACCCTAATACCATCATGCAAACCCTAATACCATCATGCAGCCATTAATACCACCATGCGACCATTAATACTGCCATAGAAACATTAATACCACCATACAAACCCTAATACCATCATGCAAACCCTAATTTTCCCCATGCAACCTTATTTTATTCCCACTCTTTTATATATATTTAATTCCACCTTCTCTTCATTATCACATAAATGGTGAATTCCTTAGGTCGTACATACCTATGTTAACCGACGTACTTCCTTTGGTTATTTTATCCGCTTATTTTTCTTTTTCAAGTCCCCACTTCACAACACTTCCTCACATAACCTAGCATGCATGTCGTAGGGGTCACATCACATCACACCACATCATACTTGTACCACAACATATTAGTACACAAAGACGAGAACACGGGGACGTACCTCGGTTCCATGCTGCGCTACACAAAAACACAGATAATATACAGGTTATAACATACAACCGCACAAAGCATACAAGACAGGTAAAACATGCAATGCACACAGGTGGCCTTAGTTACGTCCTTACCTAAATCGGCGCCGGGCTTGGAGCACGCTCCTACACCTCCTGGGATTTGACCCGGTTCACCTATAAGAGGGAAATACTTAGGGTTAATCTCCCTCTGCCGGAATTACCAAAATTCCTATCTTACCCCTATCATGGCCTAATACCAAGGCTAATATTAATGATGGGGTTTATAAATAAAGGGGTAGGTTATTACTACTCTTACGATAGCTTAAACGGATTATCACTAATTAAAGTAGGTTTTAGCAAATCTAGAATATTAGGGTGAGGGTTTCAATATTATTAATAATAATTACCAATAATACCAACAATAATAAGAATACTACTAATAGTACTCATAATAAGAATAATAATGGTTATGATGATAATAGTGATGATAATAATAATTGAAATCATAGTAGCATTAGTGATAGTGTATTACCGATAATAATAAAATACTAACACAACCATAACCATTTAGATGACAATATCGATAATGATGATAATAATAATAATAATAGAAGGAGTAGTAGTAATGAAAATAATAATAATAATAATAATAGCAATAATAATAATAATGATAGGAGTAATGACAATAATAATAATAATAATAATAATAATAATAAATACAATAATAATACTAATAATAACAACAACAATAATAATAATAATAGTAATAACACAAAGGATGATAAGAGTACTAGAAATAGTATGAATAGGAATAATAACGATAATAATAATAGTGAGAAAAATAAACATAATAACACTAGTATTAATCATAGTAAAAATAATAGTGATGATAGCAATATTGATAGTAACAATAATGACAATAATAAAATAACAATAATAAAAATAACAGTAATAATAATCACAATAATAATAATAATAATACAATAGTTGTGGCAATACTAAGCATAACAAAAATACTAAGGTAATAATATTAAAGTATAACGTTAAGGATAATAACGGTAGTAATAATTGATAAAATAATAAATGCGTTAAATACAACAACAACAAAATAATAACAAGGATAATAATGATATAATAATAATAATAAGGATAATAATGATAATGATAATAATAATAATAATAATAATAATAATAATAATAATAATAATAACAACCATAATAGTAATGTTGATAATAAAAATAGTAAAGATAATAATAATAATGATAACAACAACAACAACAACAACAATAACAATAATAATAATAATAATAATAATAATAATAATAATAATAATAATAATAATAATAATAGCAATAATAATAATAATAACAATAACAATAACAATAATAATAATAATAATAATAATAATAATGAAAATAATAGTACTAATGATAATAATAATAATATTAATAACAATAATAACACTAATAGTAAAATAATGACATTGATAGTAACAATAGTAATAATAGTAATAATAATAGTAATAATAACCATAATAATAATAATAATAATAATAATAATAATAATAACATAACTATAAGGATAGTAACAGTAACGATAATGATAATAAAAAAAAGATGATAATGGTAGTAATAATGATAGTAATGCTCATAGTAATAATATTAATAATACTAATAACACTAATAATAATAATAATAGTAATAATAATAACACTAATGGTAATAATAGTAATAATAATGCTAATAATAATAATAAGGATAATGATAATAATTATAATAATAATAATAATAATAATAATAATAATAGCAATAATAACAATAATAATAATCATAATAATAATAATAGTAATAGTAACTTAATAAGGCCCTAAAGTTAATTAACACCATTACTTAAAGGTCCTTAGGGTAATGTTGAGTCTTAGTAATAATAATAAGGGGGTAGTATTAGTAATAATAACAATATTAGTAATAATAATGGTAATGTTAATATTAATCATAATACTAATAATAGTAGTTAATAAGATTAAATCATTAATCAATTTTATTTATTTTTATTCATTTATTTATTTTTAAGCTTTAGGGTTCAGGGTGTTAGGCAACCTGACTGAGGTGGTGGCGGCGGCGGCGGCGCGGCGGTGGAGGAAGGGAGAGAGGGGGAAAATGGTGGTGGAGGCTAGGGGAGGGAAAACCAGGATAAAAGGGAGGTATAGGGTGGTAGAGCAGGAGCTGCCGGTCGTTTTGGGGCGTGATGGTGGCGCTGCAAACTGCGGTGGAGGCGGCGCCAGCGGCACGAAAGTGGCGCCAGGGGGGTCGAAGGCTATTCGGGAGGGTAATTTCGCACGGCCAAGGCGGCGCGTGCGGGGCAAGGCAGGGAGGCTAAGGTGGTTGGTTGTGTAGAGGGCAGTGCAGGGAGGATTTTGGTGGTGTGGGCAGGCGACAATGGTGGCCGAAGGCGGAGGAAAGGGCGGCTAAAGGTGGGACGGTGTGCGGCTCTGGTTTTCTGGGTTCCAAATTTCGAACCCGATTAAGGCGATCTTCGGGGCTATTTATAGGCCAAACGGGACGGGAAAACGACAAGGATGCGAGGGAGGGTCGGAGGTTAGGTGGATGCGTGTCCGGCGAGGCTGACCGGTGCAGGTCTGCAGTTGCAGACCGAGACTCGTCAGGGAGAGAGAGGGAGGTTTCGTGCGGGGAAAGACCGGATCGATTAGTCCAATCTACAGGGGAGACAACGAGGATGAGCAGGACGAAAAGACGGGAGCTAATGGCGTGGCGTTGAAGCTTCCTTCTCCGGCGAAAATCTCGGGTTGCAGGCGGCTGAAGGTTGAAGACGAAGTACGGGTGGGGCGGACCGGCGGTTCAGCGGGGAAAGAAGGAAAGAAAGAAAGAAATGGGGCGGCCGAACCGGCCGGGAGAAAAGGAAAGGAGGGGCGCGGGAGAGGAACGGGCCGCGAGGGGGGGGGAAAGGTGCTGGGCCTGGCAGGCCGGCCCAGGCCGGGGAAAAATAAGGGAGAGAAGGGGAAGAAAGAAAAAGGAAAAAGGAGGGAGAAAAAAGGAAAAAGGGAAAAAGGAAAAAGAGGGAAAATTAGTGGTTGGCTTAATTAGTATAATTTGGGTAATTTGGGGTATTTAATAAAGTATAGTTATCAAAACAATAATTAAATTCTATTTTTAGGTTAATTTAGGGATTTATGGAAGAATTTTCCTAAATTCATTTTAATTAACAAAACCCTTTAATTTTTCTCTAATTAAATTATTTATAAATTTTATATTAATTTGAAACTACTTTATCCTTCCTATTTTAAATAATTTAAGGTATTTAATAAATTTATAAAATGAAAACCTTAATTAACTTAAAATACCATAATTCCTCCTATTTACACTCTTATAAATTCCTTCTTGATTTATCCTATTAATTCCTTTTTATTTCACTAAAAGTAGTTTATTTTAATTAATTCCCTAATAATTCCCTATTCGGCCATGATTCCCTAAATTAGGGATTTTGGGGTATTTCAGCAGAGGTAGAGGAAGGTCTACAGGAAATTTTGGGAGGTGTAAGAGGTGGTGGTTGTGGTAGGAGTGGTGGAAAATGGTGGTGCGAAGGGCGGTGGGGGTGGCAGTGTTGTTGCTCGAGAAGGAAACTTTGCACGGCTGAGGTGGCTTGTGCAAGGCAAATCAAGGGTAGAGGGTGGCGTATTTGTATAGGGTGATGCACGGAGTGGTACTGTGGGTGGCTCGAGCGGCAGCGACGGCGAGGGCATCTGATAGGGCGGTGGCGCACGGGTTTGGAAATTCTAGGCTATGAAAAAGGATTTGATTTTGTCTGCTTACGAGCAGCAGCGACGGCGAGGACATCTGATCGGGTGGTGGCGCACGGGTCTGGAAATTTTGGGCTATATATATATAGGCTAATTGGAGGGGATAAGGTCAGAGGGAAACATGAGAATAGGGGAAAATAGGATAGGCACACCGATAGGCAATGGTAGGCTGGCACAGGTCTGCCATGGTAGGCTTTGATTGGCTAGGGAAGAGGAACGACGCGCAAGAATATAGGAGGGTTGGTCGGGTCGAAAAGGCAAGCGGATCAGCTGGGAAGAGAGGGAAGAGGTTGCCGATCAACAGGCGTGGTCGACGGCGAAAATCACGACACATGTTGGGGGAGGTTGCAAGTCACGACGGGGGAGGAAGAAGAAGAAAGAAGAGGGAGAATAGTGGACTGGGCGGTCTAGGAAAAGAAAAGACAGAAAAGAAGGGGAATCAGACAACTGAGGGAAAAAGAAGAGGGCGCAGGCCTAGGCCACGTGGAAGGAAGGAAAGGGGAGAGGGGTTTAGGAAGCTGGGCTGGCCCAGGTCAGGGGGAAGAAGAGAAAAAGAAAAGGAAAAGGAGAGAAATAAGGAAAAAGGGAACATAAGGAGAAAAAGAAAAAGGAAAAGAAGAAAATAGGTGAGTTGCGGTTAATTAAAATATTTTGGGTATTTGGGATATTTAAAAATATTAATATTTTAATAAAATAATAATTAAATTCTCTTTTTAGGTTAATTTAGGATTTTTGAAAGATTTTTCCCAAATTCTATTTTAATTAGCAAAACACTCTAATTTTCTCCAATTAAATTATTTATAAATTTCCTATTGATTTCGCCCTATTTACTCCCTCTTATTTTAATAAAATAATTTATTTAATTAATTTTTATAATAAATCTTTAATTAGCTATAATTCTTAAAATCAGGGTTTTGGGGTATTTCAGTAATTATATGAATGGTTAGTTGATGTATGTACAGATCATCGTTTATACCATTTATTATTTCAATGCCTTGCATGTGTTCTATGCTGGTTTTTCGTGTTGGTTTAGTATAAAGGGTTGTTCAATATCATTGTACTAAAGGGTTTCTTTCATGGGCCCCTACCTATTCAATGTGCAGTAATTTTTTAGGTTAGTTTCTAAGTTTAGTCGAAGCTGGTAGTTTGGTTAAGAGAGATTAGGGTTACTTGGTGTTTTTTAGTATGTTAATTTTTTATTATATTTAGATACATGTGTCCCTCTATATTCTCTCCCTTATAGTTTTGTAAATCTCTGATGTTGCTTTCATGTAGCACAATACTTATATTTTGTTCCCTTCTTTCCGATTCTTGTAATCATATTATAAATCTAAGTGGAGTAACGATTTTAGCCTTAACACCTGGCACGAAAATGGTAGAGGAAACGGGAAGTGTACCAAGTGTGGTGGTAACACTCTTCGTGTTTATTGTTTTAGCTTTTGCGATTAAATCTTTAAATGAAATTTTTCGGTTCATAAGGGGTATTGCAAGTTGGTATCAGAGCTTTTCGTTGTTGAGAATCAGTTTTTGGTCATAGATTTGGTTCTCACATCTTAAATATTTTAATTGGAAATCTTATTTACCCCCTCTCAGTGTTTTGAAACCTAGATTAGTCTTGTGAGTTTCTAGGTGTGGGTAGACTAAGTGGTCTTGGTTTATGTTATGTGCTAGTAAGATAGGACCTTTTTTAACATGTTTACTATTTTTTAGCTAGTTCAAATTGGATTTGAATGGACATGTTGGCCTTTTGGAAAGGTTGTTCGCGGCTTTCAGAGAGTTTCGGTCCATCATCTCCCAACCTATGCTTGAGAAGAAGACCTCATTGTCTTAAAAGGATGGATTCGAGATTTTGATAGGACATTTGAGGTAGTCAATTGCCTAGAAGTGCGAAAGGCAAGCATAGCCGCATATTTTCTTCGAGGATCTCCAAATTCCTAGTGGGTAGGTCGTCGTGCTATGGGAGGGTCGTCAATGTCCTGAGATGACTTCAAGTCGACAATCCACACTAAGTTTTATCCTGAGAGCCTTAAGAGGGATAAGTTCAAGGAATTCATGCTGCTGACTCAAGGAAGTTTTTTGACGCGAGAGTATCACACGCGGTTACAGAGTTGTTGAGGTTTGCTCTGAGTATAGTCACTAGTGAGGCTACAATCATCTTCTAATTTGAGCAAGGACTTCACTTCAATATCCAAAAGATGATGGGAGCAGCTATTTTTCATGATTTAGCTACACTATACGAGTTGTTGCATGTCACTGATACCTTAGTTCAGGAGAAAAATTTGATTTTGGGTAAGAGGAAACTCGAGGCGTAGGATTCTAAGGGAAAGAGTCATCACTTTACTATCAAAGTTTCAAGCATCTAGCATCATACTAGGTTTCAACACAAGAACACCAGAGTAATTCCTGTAGTAGAGCTAGTCAGAGATCGATCCAACACTACCACTATCATTGTTGTAGATGAGATCACCCAAATAAGGATTACATGGAAAAGTTGGTTCAATGCCACAACTACGGTCAGCTTGGACATAGAAGCTTCGAGTGCTACAATGTGCCCTATGGCAAAGTTCATAGGTCCCAACAGCAACTAGCTTAGTAGGACCCGCTGTTTGGAGTGGTTTGCTTGGCCAACCCAGTAGGACTAGATGAGCAAGTGTTAGATCCCGATGATTCTCCTTATGGTGCACTAACGCCTCTTCCTTGGTCGTTTTGCGTGTGTTAAGTTTCATGTCAGCATTTTTCTATAGTATTTTCATGCCAATAGGGTTCCCTATTTTAAGGGGGTAATTGCTCCACCATGTACCTTGTGTATCTTTGCATATTTTTTTATTAGTGCGACATAAACTTCGGGGACATAGTCTGGTTTTTAAGGGAGTAGTGACGTAACACTCCAAAAATTTATAACTTTTAGCCTTTAATTCAAAACCAACCCTTAAACCTTGGCCTAATTATTTTATTAATAAAATTTGACCCGAGACTTCAATAAATTCCTAAGCATTTTCCTAATTATTTTTTAAGGTATTGACAATGATGAATACAGTGATTGATTCCAAGGAATCAATGGCTTGTGTCTTATAGGATTTTGTCTTAAAATCCAAAATTTTGAGATATAGTGGATCTAGGTCTCGCAAATCTAAATGGGTCTATCCTTGGGCCTCTTTAAACCCGACTTAGACTCAAGCCATTACCATCCCTAATGGAATGAGGTAAGACATGCCTCTGTTAATGCTTTCTATTGAATTTTTGTTCTTTCTATTGTAAACTCTAGTTATATTCAATAACATATGAGACTTGGCTTCCCAATAGTGATTAAAAGGTGCTTATGTTCACATCATTACTAAAAATAAGTTGCCATTGTTCGAGCTTAATCTTAAAAGTATTAATGTACATAAGGAAATCCTTTAGAGGTTTAAGAAAAGGCTTCTCTGTCTATAAAATTATTCACCAAAAGGGTCCTTCCCTTTTTTCACTACCTAGGAGCTCTATTACAAATGACCTATGTGATGGCTTATCATTACCAACCACGGATAAACCGCTTGGTTAGTAGGATCACTAGTTAAACTTATAAATTCTTAATCTATGTTGAACATATACCGCTTATCCAATCAAATACTAACGGCTAGTGTTTGTTTCTAGGCATAGATAATGCTTTTGCCTTCTATTATGACTCATAATATTGAACACGTGTTGCATAGATTTGTTTATACAAGCTAGAGATAGGCTTCTAATAAGGCCTTGGTAGCCTGACATTCTGTTTGTGTTCCAAAAAAGGAAGGGGTTCGTGCTTTAAGGACTCAAGATGTGGAATGTTGCAACAATGGATAAATGGATTGTAACACCCCCAAAATTCACTACTAAAAAATTTCATTTTATTAAAAAGAATTAGCGAAAGTAAAATAATAAAACTGTGAATTCTGGGGATATTACCGCCACACTTAGTACCAGACCGGTTCACTCCTACCGTTCCAGTACCAAATCCTAAGGCTAAAAGAGAAAAATACAACTTACAAAAAACTCAAACCAATGATTAAATCAGAGTAGTGCATTTAAACATTTTATAAGAGTATAATCCACCACTAGTGGTTACAAATCAACAAATACGTTGAAACTATAAATTTTAAAGGTGAAAGAGTACAACCCTAGGGTTTACCGGATAGTACCTTATGCTCTTTCCCGAGAGCCCACTTGAATAGCGCTTGAGAATGACCTGCAAGGGACACTGCCCATTGAATAGGCAGGGACCCCATGAATGGAACCCTTCAATACTACGGTATTGAGTAACCCTTTAAATCACACTTAACAGCAGGCCCTCAATGCAACACATGATACTACATACATACATAATGAAAGGTAAATACTTAATATCCACATTTATACATCCACATACTTAACAAATCAATCAGATATTAATAGGCCATAAAGAATAATCGATACTTCTGGGTCTTAAGCCCTTAGTCCATCATTATCAATCATATCGAATTATAATTATCTGTGTGAGTGCGGGAACCCCACTATTATTCGCTGGTGGACCGGTCATGCAGGGCAAAACGCTCTCCTGGCTACTTTTATTCGCCGGTGGACTGGTCATGTAGGGCAAAACACTCTTGGCCCTTATTATTCATCGGTGGACCGGTCTGACCCCAACTCACATGGTGTTCCACTATAATTGATTAGTATTTTTCCATAATTTATTCACAGCCAAATCAAATTTATTGAGTTCGGGGCCTCCACTATTATGGTCGGTGGATCTGAATACAAATATACATCATCCAGAGCACACGCACCTGGGCCACTATTATATCCGGTGGATCGGTACTCATAAATATAATACAGGGCAAAATATCCTAGGATATTATTATATCCAGTGGATCGGTACTCATAATACAATTCAACTGGGCCCGACTCATTAATCTTTCTCTTTAACGATTAGTGTTTTCCCTTTTTAACCAGCACAACAATTCCATTTATTTGCCTAGATAGGGAGATCAAGATCCCGAGACACAAAGATACACCGGTCGCGCTGGTGTATAAAATCTACTCAGTACCCTTCAACTATCAACTCGGGGACGCAAAGGTACCCTGGTCGTACTAGTACATAAAGCTAACTCAGTACCCTACCGATAAGGACACCTAATCCATAAGTATGCATACCTCCTAACTAGGTCCGTAGAACTAGATAGAATAAGATATAGGGATTGGCTGGGGCACAAAGGCACACCAGCAAATACCAGAATAACCGTGGGCTAAACCACCTCTTTAGGGTAGCAACTCCTAAAGAGCCACCATTCCCGATCTTGAGGTCTTTCACTTTAAGTATTAGTGTCTTAATTAAGGTGATCACAAAAGCACAATCATCAGATAATTATTCACCTTCAATCGTTCAGATATCGTTAGATATTTCTTATTTGAACGGTTATCCAAGGTAACACAAAAGAATCATTAAGGCCATCCTAATCTCATCTAATTCCGAATCAGATTTCGTTCTCGTGGTACTTACTAATTATCAAATACACTTATCTTGCTATTCAGCGTTATATTACGAACTTCCACAATCACAACGACATGTTAGCTACAAACTACTCATTTACCCCTTACTTATATAATTGCTAAGTCATCCCTTCCTTACTTGACAAATTACCACATTACCCTCATTGTTATATAATTACCAAGTTACCCCTTACTTGATATAGGTTACCAAGTTATCTTCCATACTTATTAGGTCACTAATCCCCCTTCATAATTATTACACTTAATATATTTTCCATTTGGTTGGTTAGATTACCACTTTGCCCTTTTTCCTTTATTATAATTAATAAATTGCCCTTGAGTTGGTCAAATTACCAAATTACCCTTCCTCATTATCCTAATTGCCAAATTATCCCTTTATTTGGTTAATTACCAAATTACCATTCCTTATTATCATAATTACCAAACTACCATTCTCCATTATCAAAATTACCAAATTACCCTCTATTTGATTAAATTACCAAATTACCTTTTTATATGATCATAATTACCAAACTACCCTTCTCCATTATCAAATTTACCAAATTACCCTTTAGTTATTTAAATTACCAAATTACCCTTCTCTATTATCATAATTACCAAGTTACTCCTTTCTAATTTCCACTTTACCCCTTTTATTTACAAAATTACTATTTTTCCCTTTTACTTTTAAATTCACCATTTTACCCCTTAACTTCCAAAATTTACCATAACACCCTTTCATTCACAAAATTACCATTTTGCCCCTTTAATTACGAAATCACCATTTTGCCCTTTAATTATGAAATTACCATTTTGCCCTTTAGTTACAAAATTACGAATTTACCCTTTATTCACAATATTACCATTTTACCCCTTTACTTCCAAAATTACCATTTACCCCCTTACTTCCAAAATTACCAATTTACCCCCTTTTCATTTTCAAATTACCACATTACCCTTTTCACTTATACATTACCATTTTGCCCTTTTCACTTATAAATTACCATTTTACCATTGCCTCCAAAATTACCATAATACCCTTTTTAATTAAAAAATTACCATTTTGCCCCTTAGTACACCACTTATATCAAATTATCATTACTACACAAAATATTAATATTAATACCTCATCCACAACTCTTATATTTAATATAATACTTATTAGCACCCATACATATATATTAGGCCATATTCTTATACAAGATACATTACTAAAATACCCCTAAGGCTCACAAAATATTAACCATGCATTAAAGATCACAATACCATATTACAACATGGATAATACTTACCATATTACAACATGGATAATACTTAACATTTTCATTAACAACCAAACTCTTACTTTAAACAATATTTTCATACATAACATATAACCTAACATGCTTCTTTTCATCCAACATCACAAGAAACTACGCATATGATATTAAACAACATACATTAAGCATAATAACATATTAAAAACCCTAATGTGCTAACATACATTAATCCAGTCGTTTAAGTGAGATTTAATGGTTACCTTGATTCCCGTAAAAACGAACCTTACCGGTATTCCTGTTAAAGGTTCTAGCTTTGATTATCAAACCCAATACCTAAAAATAATATCAAGATTTATTATATTAGAAATAATAAAAATCAAAGTATAAGACTTTATAACACTTAATTAATCAAATACTTGAATTAAAATATTAATATACCTTAAAATTATTACCCAACTAAATCAAGAAATGCAGTAACTCATGCTGCTCATACAACATGATCTGCATGCAAAACAATAAGGTAGAGGCTCAAAAATGGCATAAGGAGGAGGAGAGAAAATCAATTTTGGGTTAGGGTTTTTAGGCTAAGAAAAAGGGTAGATGGGGGAGGATTAGGGCTATTGACAAACCAAGCTAGCTCGCAAGCTTTTTGGGCTCGGCTCGTTAACGGCTCGGATCGGCTCGGTTCGTTTATTAAACAAGCTTAAAAATTTGGCTCGAGCTCGGCTCGATTATTAAACAAGTCAAGCTTGAGCCTAATAAATTTAGGCTCGAGCTCGTTTAGAATGCAAAAGCTCATGAGCTCGGCTCGTTTACAACCAAAGCTCGAGAGTCGGCTCGTTAAAAGTTCGGCTCGATTCGTTAAAAGCTCGGCTCGTTTATAAACAAACCAAGCTCAAGCTTTATTTTTAGGCTCGTTTAGTAAATGAGCCAAGCCCAAACCTACCTCGGCTCAGCTCGATTCGATTCGTTAACAGCCCTAGGGAGGATTTAGGGCAAGGGAAGGGTGCAGAGGTAGAGAGGGGGGTGCAGGTGGTGGTCAGGGATGGGTTGACGGCGGCTAAGGGCGGCGGAGGTGGCGGCAGCGAGGCTGCGAAGTGGTGCTGCCGAGGTGGGTCGAGATGGAGGGGCTGAGGATGAAGGAAAAGGGAGAGGGAAAATGAAGTCCTAAAGGTGGTGGTTTCGGCCAAAGGAGGTTTGGGGGTGGTAGAGGGGGTTGCAGGGATTATTGTGGTGGCTTAGGTGGTGGTAGAGGCGGCGGAAAAGGGCGGTGTAGGGTGGCTGCCGCGAAGGGAGAAAAAGAAGAGGAGAGGAGGAAGGAGGCTGCAGGGTGGCTCGATGGGTGCTATAATCGTTCAAGGGTGAGGTAGAGGGTGGCAGGGGGTGGTGTAGGTGGCTGTTAAGGCGGCGGCAGAGACAGAGCTAGGCGGCAAAGCAAAAAAAGGGTGAGAGAGGGGAGGAGAAGAAGGGAAGAAAAGGAGGTCAGGGGAGGCATGGAGAGTTCGAAAAAAATGCAGAATGAGGTAGGGAAGGAGCAAGAAAAAGAAGAGGAAGAGAAGGGAGGGGATAGGGAGCTCGAGGGTGGTGGTAGGGTGTTAGGGAAATGGGAGTTGCAAGGAGAGGGAGAAGAGATATGGTAGGGCATGGGGGAAGGGAGAGAGGGATGGTGTAGGAAAATAACGAGAGAGAGAAAGAGAGATAGGGGAAGCAGTAGGGGGAGAGGGTTGCAGGTTGGGAGGAGGAGATGGCAAGGTGGTCGGGATTTTTGTCGGGGAAAGAGGAAGAAGAAAGAAAGAAGAAGGGGAGGGGGTTGGTGTGACGAGCGTGCAGGCCGGCCGAAGGGGGAAGGAACACGGGCCAGCCTGGTTGGGAGAGGAGGGGAAAGAAAGAAAAAAAAGAGAGGCAAGTCGAGCTCGAATCAGGAGAAGGAAGAAAATAAAAGGGGAGTCGGGCCTAGGAAAGGAAAAGGAAAGGAGGGGAGGAGGGGGAGAGACGAGCCGACGGCCCAACGCACAGGAGGGGAAGGGGCAGGCCAGCTGGCGGCCCAAGGAAAGAAAAGGAAAAAGAAAGGAAAAGAGAAAAAGGAGATGGAAAATAGGAAAAGGAAAAAGAAAAGGGAAAATGGGATTAAATAAAATAATTTAATTTATAAAATAATAAGATACCATATTTTTGGATAATAAATTTATTTAATAATTTAATTTGATATAATTAAAATATAAGGGTTTAAAAAGGGTAATTTTAGTAAAGTAATGGTTTGAAAAATTATTAAAATAATAAAAGTATGATAAAATAACAAAATATTTATTTAATTCATTAAATATTTATACCCAATTTTATATACTCGAAAATCCATAAAATAATTAAATTAAATAGATTTAAAGGCTAATTTATCCCAAATAAAAGTTATTTATTAAATTATAGGTTTTTTAAAATTTCAGGAGATTACATGGATTTGGTAACTTCTCCTAAAAAATTAAGGCTTATGGATAAAATGGTTACATGACATATATATTAAAAATGGCTTGATTGATAGGCATGCACTAAGCCAAATCAATCCTTGATAGAAGAAATTGGAATACTTTGCACTAAAAGAGCGTGGATCAGGTTCAGATAGTCTCTCTCTCCATGCCCGAGCTTCCCCCCATGGAACCCGAGGAAGATTGTAGGCTCCATTGATCTTTCGAACATTTTCCTTTAGCTCTAGTCCATTTCAGTGATCTTTTTCCCCTGGTCTCGACTGTTCAACTGTCACCTCTATGCGCGCATGGTGCAATGGGGAACATTAAGAGAAACACGCGAAGCCGAATGATGGGGAAAACCCCTATCAGTGCTATCCCAAGTTCAAAAAAAGGCGCAAGCTCCAGTGAACCATCTCCAGATGTCTCGAACTCATCAAATTCCAGTATGTCTTTGAAGGATTGTCCCAACGAAGTGATTTCGAAGAGGAAAAATTGTACCACAATAGATACGGATGTGGGATCGCTGAGTGGGGACCTTAATTCAGCTATACATCTGATTCAAGTGTCTAATGAGGAAAATCAACCCTCCCCAATGCACAAAAATGTGGAAAATTGCCCAATTTCGAACCCCCAATCGACACATGCAAGAGAAAAGACCCAATTGTTGCAGACGAACTCGAGCTTGAAAGAGCCCTTGAACAATTTGACAGAATAGAATCCTACGTCCTCAATGCCCTCCCTTCTATCTGATTCTGAGGATGCAATGGAAGGGAAGGATCAAAGACCAAAAGCAATGCAGGCTGAGCCCCAATTAACTGAATTCGAGCCAACAAACAATGTAAATGGTGAATCTCAGGTACCTAACTCAAAGCCAAAAACTTTTGCTGGACTATTCCCTGATATTGCATCAAAAGATGTGAATTTATACCCCCAAAGGGTGATGTTGTTTGCATTTCCAAGAAAAACATTCAATCGGTGGATGAGTCTTGGGGTGCTTGTTTGCTTGGATGTTTTGTTGGGATGAAAGCTGACAGATACCACATGGGGGTGGCTAAGCATACGATTAAACAGCCGTTTAAATATATCATGCACAGCTTTGGGTGGGTTATTCTGAAATTTGAAGATGAATTTGATAGAAACAGAGCTTTGGCTGGAGGTCCTTACATTATTCGGGGTAAAGCATTTGTGCTTAAAGATATCCCAAAATTGTTCTCTTTCGGCAAAGAAGAAATTACTAAAATTCCTGTATGGGTTAGATTAGTTAATCTACCCATGGAAATGTGGAACCGTGGTGCAATCAGTGAGATTCCCTCGTTTATTGGTAAACCAATACTGATTGATGACTTCACTCTACAAAAATCAAAAATTGAATATGGTAGAGTGCTGGTGGAAATTGATATTAAGGGGAAACTAACAGCTGCTATAACTGTCAGAAGTGAGGAGGAAGAATATATCCAAATGATTGAATATGAGGATCTTCCTTTGGTGTGTGATAGCTGTGGATCCCTTGGTCATTTGACTTCAAACTGCCTGCTGAACCCGACCAAGAAGAAGGAAAACATTATTAATCATGTCTCAAAAAGTAGACAACCACCTTCCCAAAATGCAGCTCCACCAACCACAGTTCCTGTCCAAGACACCAATGACCAAGCTGAACAAACCAGAAGGCCCACACAGACCATGAAGGATGCAGATCCTGAGAAGATAGTTCCTGCAAAGAATAACACCAGGGATAGCTTAGAGATGGGACAGTCGAGCCTTGACACACCTGAGGGGATTATCCCAGATTCACAAGGTCATACTACTAGAAAAAGAGGGAAGGAACCCCTGACTGTTATGGATCCAGCTTTACCTCCTAGTGTCCTCCCTTATCTGTCAAATAAATCGACCAGGACTATTAACCCTGGTTCTGCTGACCCTCTAAATCAGGTGGTTGTTGATGGCTGGCAACAGGTTGTTTCCAAAGCTGCAAAAAGGAGAAAGAAAGCCACTAACATCAAGCAACTCAGAAGAAGCTCCTAGCCAAGATGGGTATCAAGGCAGGATAAAGTCCCATGAATCTACTCCTATGGAACATAAGGGGAATGGGTTGTCCCCTGAAACAAAAAGCCCTTAGTCAGTTATGTAATAATAATTCTCGTTCATTACTAGGAATACTGGAATCAATATTAGAAGCTTCAGCTGTGCAAAGTTTGAAGGATAATTATTTTAAGGGCTGGCAGCATCATGAAAACTTTCTCAACCATCCCAATGGCAGAATCCTGCTTATGTGGAATGCAGACAGTATTCACTATCAGCTCCTAGAGATATCTCCTCAGACTATTACAGGTATGATAACAGATAAGAAAACTGGTATATCTATTGCTCTAACTATGGTATATGGCCTCTATAGTATTAGAGACAGGAAAGTTCTATGGGAGACTCTCATGGAATTGGCCAGAACCATGAAGGGCCCTTGGATTGTGGGAGGAGATTTCAACTGCCCACTATATTCTGCAGATAGAAGCAGCTTGAGACCTGTCACAGACTATGAGACTGCTGATTTCAGATCTTGTTGCCTAGTCTCCCAACTCTCCAATGTTCCTGCAATGGGATGCTTCTATACCTTTGTAGGACCAACAGCTAAGAGTAAAATTGATCGGGTTTTACTGAATTCTAAGGGATTTGCTGCCAAATTTAAAGTCTCTGCAAACTTCTTGCCTCCCGGTAGTGTCTCTGATCATTCACCTTGTTTAATAGTGCTTGGTAATTATCTCCCAAGGAAGAAACAGTTTCATTATTATAATATGTGGAGCCAGCATCCAAAGTTTCTTAGCCTGGTCCATAAAGCATGGAGATATTCGACTTGTGGCACTTCTCAGTTCAGACTTTGCTGTAAGCTGTCCTCTCTGAAAAAAGATCTTAAGCTCTTGAATATGCATGATTTTTCTCATATTGTGGCCAGAGCTAACATTGTAGAGGCTCAACTGAAAGAAGCTCGGGAAGAGGTTTTTACTGAGAATTCGGCAAAAGGGATGGAGGCTCTAGCTGATCTTCAGCAAAAAGCCTCCTTTCTTCGAAAAGCTGCAGCCAGCTTTATAGCACAGATCAATAAAAATAAATTCCTGTTTGGTATGGATCAAAATACCAAATTCTTCTTTGATATGCTAAAGGCCAAAAGAGCCAAATCCAGAATTGTAAGATTAATTAGAATCGATGGCACAACTACCCAGTCTGACGAAGAAATGGAAACAGAGTTCTTACATTATTATCAGGACATGCTGGGTTCAGACTCTACTCCGGAGCCCCTGGATGACAATATTATTCTTTCAGGCCCTATTATATCTAAAGATCATCAGAGATCTTTGATGAAACCTGTAACAAATGCTGAAATCAAAGCATGTCTTTTCTCTCTGGACAATCACAAAGCCCCAGGCCCGGACGGCTACTCAGCTAAATTCTTCAAAGATTCATGGGAGATTATTGGTGAAGATTTTTGTGAGGCCATTCAGGAATTCTTCAGGAACAAGAGATTGCTCAAACTTATTAACCATGCAGCCCTGGTGCTAATCCCCAAGACTAGTCAAGCAACCTCAGTCACTGAATTTCGACCGATAGCATGCTGCTCAAGAACATATAAGGTAATTGCAAAAATTATAGCCAACCGCATTGCGGATATTTTGGAAAGTATTATAAGCCCTGAACAGGGGGCTTTTGTCAAAAATCGCTCAATGACGAAAAATATTTTCCTGATTCAAGAATTGCTGAAAGATTACTCCCACAAACGAACATCACCAAAATGTATGATAAAAGTTGATCTTCGCAAAGCATATGACATGTTATCATGGAAATTTCTCAGAGATGTCCTGCAGGCTTATAATTTCCCTCTTTCTTTCATCGATCTTGTGATGGAATGTGTTACACTACTAGCTTCTCCCTAAAGCTAAATGGGAACATGTTTAGGTTCTTTAAAGGTGCAAGAGGGCTCAGACAGGGGGACCCATTATCTCCCTATCTCTTTGTGCTCAGCATGGAATACTTCAGCAGACTCATCAAGCAGCTATCCCTAAAGAGGGAGTTCTCCTTATATTCAAAATACAAGCCAATGAGAATTACCCATCTTGCTTTTGCAGATGACCTTATCCTTTTTTGCAGAGGGGATACTCCTTCTGTTAATATCTTGATGCAAGGGCTGGACAGATTCAAAAATTGTTCAGGACTGCAAATTAATCCAGCAAAATCTCAGCTATTTTTTGCAGGGATGAAGGCTCATGTCCAGCAGGAACTCCTCAGACTCACTAATATGCCAGTGGGATCCTTCCCTTTTCGGTACCTGGGGGTGCCTCTCAACCCGTGCAAACTCAAAGGTATTGATTATGAGTCTCTCATCAACAAAATCTGTGACCAGCTTAAAGTGTGGAGGGCTAACTCTCTATCTTATGCGGGTAGGATGGAAATTATCAAGTCCATGATCCAAGGCACCCTAGGATTCTGGTTTTCAATTTTCACTATCCCAAAAGTGGTTATGAACAGGATTATTGGGCTCTGCCGAAGTTTTCTCTGGCAAGGAAAACCTCCAGCGATCGCTTGGAATACCATCTGCCTCCCAAGGAAAGAAGGTGGACTAGGCCTCAAAAATTTGCTGGCCTGGAATGCAGCCTTTCTCTTCAAATATGTGTGGTTCCTCCAAGATGAAAAAGTAACACTTTGGACGAAATGGATCCATACACATTACCTGCAATCAAAGGATCTGAATCAGTTTACGCCAAAGCAAGATACCTCACATTTTATGAGGAAGTTGAGCCATTTAAATTTGTACCTAATCCAGAAAATGGGATCACCAAATCAAGCCAAGAATCTCTTGAAATCTTGGGTCCTCCCCTCGGGCTTCTCCACATTGGCAGCTTACAATTTCTTGCGCGACAAAGGACTGAAGTGGAGACCTCACAGAGCGGTATGGCAGCATATCAAAACAAAAAGATATTCATTCTTGCTATGGCTCGCGCTCCACCGCAGATTATATACTCGAGACCGCCTCACAACTCGTGATGGGCCAAAGGAATGCAATTTTTGTCATGTATGTAACGAGACACATGATCACCTCTTTTTTGCTTGTCTAGCTATCCAACAGATTTGGCATCCTCTTCGGACTTGGTTGGGAATCAATAGGGGAGCTACTAATCTATTCAGTGCTATAAGAATCATCTATAGGAACCATAATAGAAGACATCAAGCTTGGAAGGCTCGAGCTCTTGCATTGGCATCACTAGTATACCTTATATGGAAAAACCGAAATGCTATAGTTTTTGAAGGTAAAACTTTTGAGCCTAAGAGTATCATTGTACAAGTTCAGAAATACGTTTACAGAGCTCTATGTAGGTAAGCTCTGCTGGTGAAGCAGATCTCCCCATTTTTTTTGTTCATCTTGATTCCCCATTACTTTTGTTAGATAGTGAGTCCGAATTCCCATCTAAAAGAACCCAGGCACACTACCTTGTAACTCCAGGGGATGCCCTGTGTTTTGTACATTCTTCTCATATATATATTTACCAATTTTACCAGGAATACTTTGCACTACTTTGCTAGTAGTTCTGCACAACACAAATACTACTGAATACTTCATAGAAGACATTTATGAAGTGGCGTGCTACCAAGAAGATCTCAAGCCCTAGTTCTACTTGGTTTGGTATCATGATGATCTCCTAGTCCTAATATCATCTCTTAGTGTGCTTTTCAATTCACTCTTCTTACATGAGTAAAAATGGTTCATTGGAATACTGGTGTGTTGAATTGATTTGGGGTATGAGTGGAGCGTAATGAAACTACTGAACATATTGTGGTGTTGTGTTGCTTTGCTCAATGTTTCTTGTGTTTTTTACTTTCATGGTTGGGTTATCACCTTGATCTTACTTTATTGGACCAACTGATCGAGTGGGTTGTGCATAGAGGGAAACATCATAGTGGCAAGTATGGAGTTGTACAAGCTGGTATCTATGCCTTAGTCCATCACCTCTAGATAAACCACAATAATTCTATCTTCTAAAAAAACTTGAGATCCCCAAATTTTTTATTATAATTCTCATTCTTAGACTCTATGTCAAGTTACAAAATTGTACTATGACTGCTAATAAGTATAAAGTAGCCTTGCATATGTTTGACTTTTTCCCTTAGATATTGCATGTTCTTGTATAGATCACATAATGTGGCATGCATTTACTCTCTATTTGGTAATGAAATTAATCACGTACCAAAAAATTCATTCACTGGAGAAATGGAAGGTCAACAACAATACAACAAAATTAAAAGTTAAAAAATCTAGGAGGAAAGAGACTCACATGTTACACCATTCTTTAGTTCTTTGATGGCTAACAATAAGGAAGAAATTGTCTTTTACAATATCCATTTAGTTGGGTTTTTTTTGGCTTGGTTATTTTCTTGATTCTTCCATAATGGTTGTCTATTTTTTCCAACAAGTTAGTGTTCTCACCTATGATCTTTTGATCTCGACAACTAGACTGGTTGGGTTACTGGCTTCTGATCTCCTATTTTATAATATGAAGTTCTTAGTGAATATCGGAGCTTTGTTTATTCTTTTCCAAATTAGCTCTAGCGTCAAAGGATTAGATTCATTTATAGGAGAATAGTGTTCTTCAAGTTTTATCATCTCCCACCTTAATTCTCAACTCTTAAAAGTTTTTTTTGGCGTAGTTGGGCTTCTAAAATCTCTCTTTGTGTTTCAACAATAGAGAAAAAGTAGTTTGTTTCTTTCTCTCGGGAAAAGAACGTCAGTAATCAATAAAAAAGGTACTTGCCTTTGACTTTTAGTAAAAAGAAAAAGAAGAAGAAGAATACGATTTCAAACTTTTCTCCTACACTTCTCATTGAATTATTATCATATTAAAGTTTTGATGAGACTCCCACCCCTCTTTTACTTAGTCAAATCACTTATGTGAGTCATCACACCTCTTGGATGTATTTTTTCATTCTTGAGCTATTCATGTGATATTTTTAAATAAAAAATATATCATGTCAAGACTCAATTTTTATCTACAGAAAGAAAATATACATAAGTCATGTTTCACAAACCTCAACATGATGTTTTATTTTCAAAGATAAAAAGTATAATGGATGTTAGACAATGGTGTTGATAAAAATAAGTGGCAAAATTTGTTTCAATGTATTTTGTTTTTATATATAGTAAGATTTTACCTTAGCAATTGGTATTTAAAGTATTCGGTTGCATGAAATTTTATATGTGACCATATTAGATAGAATAATCTCCTATGTTTTACTCTAGTAAAGTTGCTTTTACTAATTAAGTAAAAATACTATTATATTTTATAAACGGCATAAAGAAAATAATATGTTTTAAAGGTTAGTAGATAACATTCAAGCTGATTTAATGAAAAGATAGATTTAATTCATCATATGTAAATATTAGGTAGTATTATTTGATAATGATCATCGTTAGACCATCTACATTAGCAATTTCATTTTTATGGGTTCCAATGTTGTGGCATCTATTTAAAAGTAAATAAATATCACTTTAAGAAGTCATCTATTTTGTATATTTTTGTCAGTAATTAATAGTAATAATAATAATGTACTCCAAATAATCCATCGATAGTGAATATCTTATCACTATTATAATTCATTTATAATATTGATATTTTACTTAAATACTTATAATCTTGATAATTATCACATTCATAATTAAAGTTTAGGAATAATTTAGTTTTATCGTATATAAGTAAATATTAAAAAAATCAAATTGTGTGAAGTTGATGAAAAAGTAAGCACTAAACTTTACTGAAATCTAAACATTGTACCATAACGGTGGCAACGTAATTCTAAGTCTCACATGCATCTATTTTTCTTTTTCCGTATTTGATATGTAAATGAATTAATATAAACCAAATACCGAATTGCTAGCCCAAAGCATCATTCAATCACATTTCACCCACATTTAGGGAGTGTTCGGAAACAAATCTAAATCATTAGATTAGGCTTAGCCTTACACAAAAAACCATTTAAGAACTCTTGTAATACCCCAAATTGAGTGGAGTGTTACAAGGATTGATTTGTATACTTATATCAACATGGTATGCCATCCTTTTGGTGATTCCGTCCTAAGAACTCCACACTTAAGCGTGCTGGCTATGGAGCAATTTTTAAGATGGGTGACCCTCCTGGAAAGTTTCAGAAATTTTTTAAATTTTTTTAAGAAATACGTGAGTGAGGACAAAATACGCTAAAAGAACTCGTGTTGATCTGTGGGGCCAGTCAATTGATCAAAAAAGAGCTCCAAGGTAGCCCCCGCGTAGTCACATCGACTCGGGGTGTTACAAAAGGTATCAAAAAGAAACAACAACCGTGAGCTGAACTTGGATGAGTCAATCAACCACCTAGCGAGACGATTCTTCGAATAAACTGTATTAAGACAGTTGGTGGTTGAGGTGCAATGAGGATGTTGTGCTCTTTGAGTGGGGGTGAATGTAATATCCCAAATTGAACGGAGTGTTATAATGATTAATTTGGCTACTACCAACATGGTATACCATCCTTTTGGTGATTCCTTCCTAAGAACTTCACAGTCAAGCGTAGAGCAATTTTTATAATGGGTGACCCTCCTGGGAAGTTTCGGAAATTTTTTGAAAATTTTTCAAAAAGTACGCGAGTGAGGACAAAGTGTGCTGAAAGGACTCGTGTTGATTTGTAGGGCCAGTCGATTAATCTAAAAAGCACTCCAGGATAGCATTTGCGTGGTCATATTGACTTAGAGTGTTACGCCTCTCTTAAAAGTGAGGTAAACCATGTCACCTATCTACATCTAAGTACAAAACATGAGCAAAGCACACAACATCTGCCCCCATGTAAGCCAGTCTTCTCCATGGAATAAAAAAGTGAAATAATCCCTAATCTTTAGAACTTGTTGTAGTAGACAAACTAACCTAACAAATTAAGCAAGAATAGACCCTTGTGCCACCTTCTGTAGATAGTCGTAGTTGAGATTCTTGTGAATGAATAAAAACGTAAGTTGTTGTCAAGACCTTCCCATAATTCCACTCTACATAGACACCAAACAATCATGTCATAAAATGCCCAAATGAACATCATCATTTGGCAGTCAACTTACCACCAAAATTTGAGGGACATGAATGATCTCTTACAACTAGATATCAACTCCTCTCTTGTAAAAACAAAGGTGAGCCAAAAAAATAAAAAGCAAACGAAAGTTAAACCTTACCTTAGATAGGAAAACTTGTCTAAAAGTAGATGATAGAAGAGGGATACATCAATTGAAGTAGACCAATCATGGTACCTTATCACATAGTCATCCACCAAACCGCCACCCTAACACCCTCTAATCCACATAAGATAAGGAGGAATAACACCTTCAAACAATATTTAACTACCTATATGCATACTTTAAGTGAAGATTACATTCTTTATTTATCTGGACTATTCTCCATCTAAATGAATGTATAGGTAGTTATAATTTTTTTTCTTTATTGGCCTACATATTTTTAATATCTATATTTTCTTGTTGCCATTGGCATTTCAAAGTTGACGTTTCACTTTTAAAACTTAATATTAATAAAAGAGAAAAACTATAATTTTTACTCCATAGCTATGATAATTAATAGCTATACCAGGTAGTTTCTTTTGAGAACAACTCATTTCACTTAAGGTTACATGTGACAACCAAATGTATAAAATTCTAGGGTTAAAACAATGTCTCACAAATTTCACTATATATCTAAATAATACTTTGAAATAAACATATTTTTGTTGGCGTTAGTGTAAATAATTTGAAAATGATAATTAAATTAAATAACTATTTAACATCTAAAAGATTAAAAGTCATATGTGTTGAACTAATATGGGAAATAGACTTTTCTTTCTTTTTTTGAAGTTATTTTGCAAATAATAAATTTCATAACAATTTCTATCATCAATTTATAATGGATTTTCTCTTTATTTCATCATGGCCTAACCATCTATTAAGATTTCTAATGGAATAATCTACAACAATAACACATCATCTCCCTTTCATTACATATATTCACATTTTTTATTATCTAATCTAGCTTGAATATAATTGCATATATTGTCCACACATCTACATAATAGATCTTTGTCCTTCTTATCCAGCCTTCATATCAAGAAGACAGTCTAATGTGAAACCCAGAGATACAATTTAATTAAAACGAATAACCTAGAAAGAGAGAAAGGAAAAAGAACAAAAATAAGTAGAGCAAATTGTACAACAACCTCAAAACCAATGCCTAAAGAATCAAACAAAGTAAAAACCAAAGTTCACAACATTTTTTCTAAGAGAGATCATGTTTTTGATTGATCTAAAAATAATGAAGAAAAATTAACCATATGGTAACTTGTTTCAAATGGATAAAGAATGCTAACACTTCTAATTGGTGAAACCATTAAAATTTGCAATAATATTCAAAATAACACAAGTAACCACACAAATCAACAAATATTCCCAAAAAATCTATTGACTTCATAGCTCAAACTATGTCATTATCCTTGTTTAGATGATAGCAAATGAATCTTGAGAACTAATGTATTTACTTAAGTGTGCATGTAATCTGATTCACAAATAAAGGGATCTAAACACACTTACTCAAATCATTAATCTAATATGTAATTTATAAGAGCAATCAAGTTTTGAAACAAAATAGAAGATCGTATGAACATAACCAAGACTTAAGGTATAGTGATTACATTTCTAAAGTCTTAGGTTTCTTGTAAATAGTTAAAAAGAACAAGTTCACATTTTGATCAAAACTCTTTAAAAAGGTTTTAAAACATTTGATTTGAGTTCACGTCATAATAGTTCATGGTTTGATTTGAGTTCATATCATAATAATTCCTGGTTGATATTGATTTCTAAATCTTTCACACTGCTTTAAACTTATTGGTTGGTTCTAGTTGGAACCAGTCAATAAGTCTCAAGACCGAATGTCTAGTTCAGTTTAATTATATTACATGGAATAAGTTAAATTTAGATGGATCGACTAATGTTGCAAACCAATCAACTGGTTTGGGAACGGATCAACTAGTTGGATCAGCCAGTCCATGAGTTTTACCCCTACATAAGGATGATAATTGGATGGGTTTTACTCAAAATTCAACGGGTTTTATCCGTTGGATGCATAAATGAATATGGATAAACGGATATGGAGGAAGGGGAGAAATATCTGCTAAATTTGGGTATAGATATGGATAAGAGATCCTCAAATCTGTACCAGTACCCGCATCCATTTACTCGATATAAAAATTACATTTTTACCCTCACTTATATAACATTAAATATATTTTTGAAGACTTAAAGTAAAGATATAATTAAAATTTAACAATCAAAGTATATAATTATAACATTAAATAATTTTTATTTTAAACTTGATGGATTTTACCTGAAATCTAATGGGTTTTACCCGTTAGATATGTAAACAGAGATGTATAAATAAATATGGAGGAGGAAAAAAATACCCTCAAGGTTTGGATACGGATATGGGTATATGTTTTCTTATAGGATTTGGGTAACGGATAGGGGGTATTCAATCCGTTTCCATCCTTAATCCTACAGAAACATATTTGTCTCTATTTAAACTCATCAATTGGTTTTGCTAAATCGATTGATTGATTTTAATAAACTGATTGATTGATTTTATGAACACATAGACTATTTTACTAAACCATGACATTATTCATATATGCTCATAAGACAAGCTGTGCATTACACATAACTAATTAGTTAGTTTGTTCAATGGTAAAATTTCATTTCTGGTTTAAACATAAACAATCAAATAGTTTGAATCACCAATTGACTGGTCATATAACCGATTGGCTGGTTTGGTCACACTAATCAACTAATGAGTGTTAAAAGTTGATTTTTGGAATTTTTGTATCTAACTACTATACAACAAGGGTGAGCCTTATAAATAAGGTATCTCTGCATTTATTACTAATACTTTTTGATACCATTAACTATGTAATTAATTATCTACTCTTAAGTAATTAAATTGCTCATTCAAACTCTATTAACTTTCAAATTCAGAGTTTTTATTAAAAAGTATTCATTGCTCACTTTTCTTAACAAAAATTGCTCTTCAATTGTAATATCTATTATTACATCTAGCTAGAATATATTTCATCTAACGTTATATACTTTTATATCTTCTATTCTTGGTAAGAACCAATTGTAATCATAACCACCATACAAAATTCATCACAAATGAGTTAGTGAGTGTTTGCCTATTATTCTCAAGAGATTCTTCTAGAGAGTCCAAAAGAGATAAATAGGTCAAACTATAAATCATATCTTAGATGTTCATTGAGATTGTAAGGCTCATAAATCAAAAGAAAAGTGATCAACAATAAAAATACTCCACTATTCAAAATTCAAAAGAGAGAACATTTTGATAGTGGATGCAGAGAGTAATTTTCTCTTGAACAACTCTATATTATGCAATAATTTTTTAATTGTCATTTATATTTCATTAAACTCTATTCACCCCTCTAAGGTTCTTTCAAAAACTATTGAAATTGTGAATCAAAACCACCATGCCTAAAATATGAACTCATAATAATATATAAAGGTTAATAAGTAAAATAATAAAAACAACTAATAGGTGAAGGGTAAGATGATAAACTTATTGCTTTCTATGTTTTCACTTTGTTTTGCCTCCAATTTAACCTTATTTTATATGATCAATGAACTATGTCGCAATTTAGCTCTCTTATTCTCATTACTTTTCTTTAGGTGTTTGTTTTTTAAGAATTTGCACAAAAACGCGCAAATACAAGGAAGTGAAGAACAAATTTGGATCTAGGACTACTCATGGAAGGAAATGAAGGAAGAGGAATGAACCCCCACATACACAAGGAGCAAGAAAGAGCACCATGGAATTGAAGAGATAACGAAAATAGCTTAATTGGACAAGAATCTAGCTATGCATGAGTTGTTGTACAGTCTCGACACTATTATGTGCCAATAAGGAGATGTAGAACATGGGAATGTCAAGAAGAAAAAATATCACAGCCATGCAAGACTCCCAGCAAGAGCCATATTTCAGCCCCATGCAATCTATCCATGATCATGTTGCTTGCAGTTTCTTCAATTAAACCATGATTGACTCTCTCTTTTAGACAAACTCTCTTCATTCATAAGTTAGATTTTTTTTAGAGGCTTTCTTTCTCTCTCTTTTAAAGACTTGAACTCTATGAATGTAACTTTCAATTTCTTCATTAAGTCTTAAATTTAGTGTTGATTTTAGATCTTGTACGCACTCTTGATAGCATATTCCAACGTTTTATCTATGTTTCATATTTATATCCCTCTATTGTTATTTATTATTTTTAATGTTATTTTTTTACATGTTATATTTTGAATGCTATAGAAACTGTGAGTGAGTAGAGCATATTTCCCAGGGTTGAATTAAGTCTACTTTGGTACCATGATGGTGAATTGATATGTGTGTTGTATATATAGTTATCACGTGTTGTTTCATATGTTAGACATCATTATCATACATTTAATTCACTTGAATGTTAACTATAATTTAAAGGATGAAGTTAATGTTAGAACTTAGCTTATGAATAGGAAAATGATTAATCATGAAAGTAGAAGTTTGTTTCCTAGGATCTATTAAACTAGTGATACTTAATGTGTTTAATATAATTTATTATACAAAAAATTAGGTTGAATATATTCTTAGTCCTTAAATGATGCTAATGAATCACATTAGACTAGTTGTTCACAACCATTCAAACTATCTTTTGAAATCTACATTAATTTGTTGATATATACCGAAGTGGAGACCGAAGTTCAATCCTAGGTTTTATTATCATCATTCTAGAGTCTAAAAGTCAGTATTCATAACACTCATTTTCATATTTCATATCCATATATTCATTAACTATTAAGTCTAAATGGTTGAAAGGGTGAAGGTTAGTACTCAACAATGAACTCCTTATAGGACATGACCTTTATATGCTACAACGAGTCCGTACACTTGTGGATTTGGCACATCACAAGCACATCTATATCAAACTTCAAGTTAAGAAAAAGAGGTTTTTGTTATATTTTACAAAATGCAATTCAATTTATAAAAATATCAAAGTTTAGTTATTGACAAAGAAAATAATGAAAGAAGTATACCTCACAATCAAGTGTATGATAAAATATGATTGGATTCCTAATGTATTGTTTAGCATTCTCTGCTAGACACCATATTCATTTTCTTACATATTATCACCTCCAAAATCCTCAATGCTCCCTAAAATTGAAAACACACAACCCTTAGATCACTTAACTTTTCCATGAATTTACTTGAATAACAAAAATACTAACAAAAGCAATAAATTAAATATAAAAAGTAAAATTCCAACCATACCTAATGATTTGGATGATTGGATAAGCCTCATCCTATTGTTGAACACCAAAAAATCTCCATACATAGGGTGTCCATACTAAACACCAAGTAGAGTAGTTAATCAGTCATTATAGTCACTAGTCAAGCATGATCTTCCTATGATAATTATATAAACAAACTTAGGATAAGGCTTCCCTCAGCCACAACGATGATAGCCAAAGCTAGCTCCTAGAAGGATAGGTGCATGCAGCCCAGGGATCTTTAGATGTGGGATGACAGAATAGGAGCATACCTCTGCTCAAGATAATCTAAGCTGAGTTGAAGTAATCAAAATGAAAGTTAAGAAAAATAACCATGAAACTAATTAATGAAGATGAGCTACCCATTGACTAACCATGGAGGTAATGCATCCTCAGGTATTCGAAAAGATTATTTATGCTCTCTTAACATATCTATTTCTTTTTACCCCACTGTGATGCACATAAGTTAAAATTTTGAACATTATAGTTTAATTTGTTAAAATATAAAAATTTAATATTTATTGAAGGGGAAAATATTATTGTATTTAAATTGACAGCAAAAAGCATGACTATACTGAGGTGAAAATGGATAAAGAGGATCATAATGTACACTATTATAAATTATGGAATATTATTTTCACATTTGGGATAATATTATTAAAAACAAAGATAGCTATCAGTACACCCAATATAGTTTATATAAAATGATATTGTAAGATAATACAATAAAAAAATGTCATGTATAATAGGATAAAATATATCTAATATCTAGATTGTAAGAACACCTCCCCCTACACTAAACTAACTTCAAAAACACTCTTCGTAATATATATATATATATATATATATATTAAAACTATTAATCTATGTATTATATTCACTCACAATCGCACTAAAACAAATAAAGGCAGTCAACAAAAGCCTTAAAATAAATAATTGAGAAGACTCTATGCCTCTAGTAGCTCAATTTTGATGGATCTGTAAGTAGTTTTTTTTATGAATGCAATAATTCTTGTAGAACAAATAATTAGATGCACAGAAGAAAATTCATCAATTAGTAGGTATAATACACAAGATCAACAAAAGAAATGATGAAGAAGGAGGCGTACCCGGTACCACACAGTAATCAAGAAAATAAAATTTCAAGGCTTATAACTTTTTGATTGGTTTTGCAACCAAATTGTCATAGCTAAGGTAGTATCATGTTTAATAGTAGAGAAAACTAATTCTTGTAGTATAGGATTCTATGAAGTGTTATATCATTAGCTAGGCTTACAAGCACCCACCATTGGAGCTTTTCTTACAAATTCTCTTAATTTCATGAATAACAGATGCATACTAATAAAAAAAATTGCTTTGTATGTCATGTCCGTAAATATATTGATGCTAAAGAAGTAAACACTAGCATATAGGCAGTGCTTTTACTAAAAGATATTGTTTTGGTGTTTGTTGTCATGAGTTTTTTTTTCTTTTACTTAGGTGGGGGGACTATACATCCTATTCTAACAAAGTAAACACCACCAAAAAAAACTTGATAGTTTGGCTACAAAGAGGGGCGATCTCATTTTCATTTTTAAAACAATTATCAACATCTTGATAACAAAAAAAGATAGCATTTGCTTATGAAATTAAACTCAAACACTCACCTTCTAATGTAAAACACCTAGTCAAGAGAGAGATTATTTGATGATAATATTTAAAATATTTATGGAAAATGAATGACATAAGATGGTATATAAGAGCTTAATTCATCGAGTTTGAAAAGTTGTAGGAGTCGATGTACTTTTCAACACATGGTTTAGAAGTTGTAAAGAGCTAGAGAGTCAATCAAGTTGATGTACTATAGTAGTAGAAAAGTTTGATGTATGGAGTTTTAAATTAAATTTTATTTAATTCATTTAAATATTCAAAGTAGAGGTCTGAAGTCTAAAATAAATGGATGATCAATTACATGGTTTGGTGCCATTCATTGGTGTCACCATCTCGAGTCATTGGAGTTTGTCAATAGGATTGGAAATCAGCAATGAAAGGGCATTTTACTGTTGGTTTTGACACCATTGGAATATCGGTGGTGGACATTATATGACACTTCAGGTATGACATTTAATCTATGAATTTCAAATGCTAGTCTGCATCGTTCATTTAAGTTTTTGTCCTTTCCTTGTTTCATCACATTGATTTGGAATTTTCACTACCCTATGATTGTAGGGAGAAGTAAAATCCTTAAGTGGTTCACATGGCCTATTTCTTGGATTACCTACAACTTAATCTACTTTGATGAAGAAGAAACTTCGACATTGGTCTTCTCATAGAAACTATGGAATAGATACCAATGTTCATGTTTATGTGTATTGATTCTATTGAATTAGCAGTGATCATTCCTATGTTCTTTATTTATTTTTTATTTATTTATATGTTTTCATTTGACTGACAAATTTACACTTTCTCTTTTTGTGCATGAAGCATACATTCAACTTATTCATTAGTTCCTTAGTGGTCTACCTCTGAAGGGGAAAATTGAGCTAATATAAGGGGGTATACGCCTTTTCTTTTCATCCATTCAAGTGGTATTTTCTCATACAAAAATGGAGAACAATCCATCACATAAAATAATGAAAAGGTAAATGAAAATATTAATCCATCAACTATAGCAATTTTTCTCACATATATATATATGGGTTCCAAGAGATACGATCCTAATCCTTCGGAAAGTTAACAGAGTACAAGATATATGTATAAAAAAATATGTCCTAAGAATATAAGAGTATATTCTCTATCACTTTATTTGTTATCACATACCATATGTGTGTGTGTGTGTGTGTGTGTGTGTGTGATCAATGGCATATACTCGGGGAGAGGAGTTTCTTATAATCCAACATGGTATCGGAGCTAGGTTAGAATATTCCTGAAATGCCCCGAAAATTTCTAATTTTATAAATTATATTTAAATGAGGTTTTATTAGAAACATTATTTAAATAAATTATTTTTAATAAAATAAAAGGATATTTATAATTTAACTAGGAAAATTCAAGAAGAAATTTATAAGTATTTTTATTAGAAGATAATTTGGGTATTTTAGCTAATTAAGCATTTTATTTTAAAAATTAACTAAATAAATTAATTTATTTAAAATAAGAAGGAGAAAATATTTTTAAATTAATATTCATTTTATAAGTAATTTAATTGGAGAAAATTAGAGTGTTTTGCTAATTAAAAAGGAATTTGTGGAAAATCTTTTAAAAATCCTAATTTAGAGTAAAAAGGGATTTAAATATTATTTTATTTAAATATTATCATTTTTAAATATCCCAAATATTCTAATTAATTTAATTGAGCCAACCCACTATTTTTATTTTCCCCTTTTTCCTTTTTCCTTTTCTTTTTCTTTTTCTTCTTCTTTTCTTTCTCTTTTCCTTCTTCTCCCCGAAGTGGGCCAGCCCGGCGGCCCAGTCTTCCTTTCGCTTCTTCCTTCCCTCGGCCCAGCCCGTGCGGCTGGCACCTCCTGCCATATACCGACGCTGCGTTTTAACCACTTTCCAACCAAAACGCGGCGTTCACTTAAACGCTACCTGCGGCGTCCTTACCGTCCCTCTCTGCGCCGCGTTTGTCTTCTTTTATCACTAAAACTCGGCGTTTCATTTAAACGCCTTCGACTCGCACCGACCGGCCCGGTCTGCCTCCATTTCTTTTCTTTTCTTTCTTCCCTGAGCCGCCCGGTCCAGCCCCCTTCTTCTTCCCCCAGCCCCTCGCACCTGCGAGCCCCGACGCCAGCCTGCAACTCCCCGCCAAAAATGGCGGCACCGGCTACGAGAGCTCTGACCGGCCGAGTCACCTCTCTTTTTCTTCCTCTCGGCTCGCACATTAGCTTGGAATAATCAATTATCCTTAACTCTCGCTCATTCTCTCTCTCTGGCTTCTCGAACCTTCGACCCAACCCAAGCAGTCGCCAACCGATTTCTCACGCCGGCCACCCAAACCCTATCACCCAAACCCATTCTGCCGACCTCCAAAACCCTAATAACCCATCTAAAGTCTATAAATAGCCCAGTCGTGGATGATTTTGAAGCTTTTTCTTTCCCGAAACCCTAAGTAAGAAACCCAGCCACCGCCCATTCAGACGCCCCGTCCGCCGTCGATAGTCAACCTCAGTGTCACCTCTACATTCCAAACTCTTCCCTGAAACTCCATCTAGCTAACTAAACCATTATCAACCTTCGATTCTTCTTGCACGGGCCTCCATAACCGTGCAAAGTTTGCTATCCATTTAGCCAGAATTTTTACCCCGAAACCTTAAGCCACCATCCGCCGCCACATTCTCCACTTCTACCACCCTTTAAACCACCCAATATCTCCTTATAAGTCTCCTCCACCGAACTATAAGCTTATTTTATTTTTCACCTTTCCCCTTCCCTCTTTTTCTTCTCTTTTACCCCTCTTATATCCATTTTCCGGCCACCTCCGGGAACCACCGCCGGTGCCACCCATACCCTCCAACTCAAGGTGAAACCGTAGACCTTTTAAATACTTACTTTCGATTTATTGATAATTATTATGCTTTTATTCTAATTTTTAATGCTAATTCGAGTTTAATTATTATTATTATAATTATTATTATTGTTGTTATCAACTGTATTTTAATTTCTAAATTTGGTTGACAGGTCTGGGAGTATTATTGAGTAAGATAAATTATTATTCTCGAATTTTGCCTATTTAATGTAATTATTACATGTTTAATATTATTATTAATAATATAATTAATATTATTATTGTTAGTATAATCAGTTATTTGATACTGCAATTATTTCAGGAGAATTAGAAACCTAAAATTTTAATTAAGTCTCGTAGCTTTGCCTTTTATTATTATTTTTAGCATTTTTAACATTATTACTAATTATCTTATTATTATTAACCATATTAACTTTATATAATAAGTATATGTATAATATTAATATCTTTTTACATTTCAAATAGTATTATCATTAAATGGGGAGGTTTCAAAATCCACTTTGTAAATTTAAGGCTTAGATTATTATTATTATTAAGTTTTCTATTAATATTACTACTATTAGTAATAAATTGTTATTATTAAAATTATTATTATAATAAATATTATTATTATTATTACCTTTACTAACTTTATTTCGGTAAAGGGTAGAAACCCTTATATCACCTTTTTACTTTAAATTATAATAGTATGTTTTAATGTTTTAGTGGTTTTGGGCATAATTAATTAAGAATCAAGACTTAAGATAAATTAGAAACTAATAGTAGTATAGGAAGGAAGCTAATCCTAGTATTTCTTCCCCATAATAGGTAAAAACCAGTCAAAACCCTAAGGAGGCGTAAGAGCGTGCTCCAAGACCGGTGTCGTTTTAGGTAAGGAGTGCTAAGGCCTTTTATGTGCTTATGTGTATTATGTGTTTCGCATGTTATGTATCTATGTTTATTATAATTAAATATTTTATATGTGGTATGACTTGGAGTTGAAGTATGTTGCGCATGGTATGTGTATTAATTATGTATCATGATATGTGTTGTGTATGTGAGGAAGTCGATGTGGTTTGTGTGGAAGAAAGGATGAAAAAGGAGGACGGGGAAAGAAGTTGACTAAGGGAAGTGAGTTGACCTAATTTTGTGGTTTTATAAGGAATAATCTAATGTATGGTTTTATGTGGAAGAATCGAAATTATGGTGTGTTTGGGAGAATCTAATTTATGATGTTAATTGGGAGAATCTAATTTATGATGTTATATGGGAGAATCGAATTTGTGGTTTGTTTGGGAGAATTTAATTTATGATTGATTGGGAGAATTAAATTATGGTTTGTTTGGGAGAATTTAGTTTATGATGTTATTTGGGAGAATGTAATTTATAATATTATATGGGAGAATTTAAGTTATGATTTGATTGGGAGAGTTAATTTATAATTTGTTTTGGGAGAATCTAATTCATGATGTTGTTTGGGAAAATGTAATTTATGATATCATATGGGGGAATCTAATTTATGATTTGCTTGGGGAAATTCAATTTATAGTTTTCCTTGGGAGATTCTAATTTATGATTTTATGTGGAAGAATCTTTATGGCTTGAATTTAGGGTTTGGTATGGAAGAATCTTTATGGTTTGAATTTAGGGTTTGGTATGGGTGAATCTTTGGTTTTGGTTGGATTGAATTTATGGTTTTGTATGACGGAATCTAGGATTTACCTGGTGGTATTAATGGATGTATGTTGGTATTAGGGTTTGTATGATGATATTAAGGTTGTATGGTAGTAATTATAGTTGTATGGTGGTATTAGGATTTACATGGTGATATTGATGGTTGTATGGTGGTATTAGGGTTTGTATGGTTTAATTTAGGGCTTCACGTGGAATTTTATGGTTTACATGAAAAAGGTTCGAAGGTTTGCATGGGGGGATTAATGTCTGCATGGGTATGAAATTTACGTGTGGAAAGTTAATTTGGGATGTAAGGAAGGTAATGTAAGTGTTGTTTGGGTGTTTGAGCACTTGGGATGGAAAATAGCACGTGGAGCAAATTAAGGGTACGGAGGACACTGAATTAGGATTTGGAGTGGTTAACTATGGATTTTGAGGCTGCTTAGAGTTTTGGGTTATCACGTGTATTTGGTAATTAAAGTGTAATTATGGAATTTTATGATTTGTGATGTGTGGTGATTTATGCATGTTTGGTGAAAGCCTTTGAATAAGATACTTAAGATATTAATCACGTAAAGTGAAAGATGTTGAGCCGGGCCCAGACCGATCCACCGGCATAATAGTGGCCAGGTACTGCGGTAACCTGGAGATCGATCCACCGGCTTAATAGTGGTAGGGTATGTTACCCTAGTGACCGATCCACCGGCTAAAATAGTGGGGGATCCCGAGCTCAATGAACCAAACTATACATGGTGATAATAAGTGGGAAGACATTATCTACTTACAGTGGAACACCGTGCGAGAAGGGGCCAGACCGATCCACCGACATAATAGTGGCAGGGAATATTTCCCTCGGGACCGATCCACCGGCTAAAATAGTGGGGTTCCCGTACTCGTATGGACTTGATAAAAAGTATGGTATGAAATGAATTCTGATCAGAGATTAATTTAAAAATTAATCCAGTCTACAATTGGGCCTTTGTACATTTACCCGGTTGATCATATGCATTTATGAATATGCTCTTTTATGTTCTGCATGATTTATGTGTTGGCCTTAGTGATCAAGTCACCTTACTCAGTACTGGACCCGTACTGATACTACCTTGGTCGATGGGTCATGTGATGATCCACTGATGGTGGGGAGCAGACCTCTTTTGCAGGTTTAAGATCAGAGACTGTTTTGGGGTGGCAGGCCTGACTTGAGTGAGTAGGCAATCCGGAATTTGACCCATCGGGTTTTATCTTGTTTAAATGTATTTCTATTTGGAAGTTACAGGTGTTAATAAACGTTTATGCGTACTCTGATTTTGTTGTATGATCTTTCGAATTCTTTTATGAATTGTTAATTTGAATTTAACGTAAATCTTTTCTTTAGCCTTAGCACTTGGTACTGGAACGGTCGGAGAGAACCGGTCTGGTACTAAGTGTGGCGGTAACATTCCCAGAATTCACAGGTTTTAAGTATTTCTATCTTAATTGCTTCCGTTTAAAAAAAAATTAGTGAATTTTGGGGTGTTACAATTCCGCTCCCATAAAAAAAATTCTTTTTGCTCAACATCTATTTCTCCTGCTCTTCCTCCCATTAGTTTTCATGCACCACCTATCATGGTAGACTCATTTGAGGTTGTCAATCCCTCCCCACCCTCAACGACCTTTCATCCATCCCTCATCGTCACCAACATTCACAATCATATTCCCCTGGTACTTGACATGGGAAAGGTGCAATATTCCTCATGGGTGGAGCTTTTTGAGAATCTTGTTTGTGTTTATAATGTCTTGGATCACATCAATCCTACCATTCATCATCCATCCGATGTTGATGATCAATTATGGAAGAGATTAGATGCTATAGTAAAGTAATGGATTTATGGAAAAATCTCATCGGATCTTCTTCAGACCATATTACACAAGGGATCCACTGCCTTGGAGACGTCTATAGGATATATTTCAAGACAACAAAAAAACTAGGGTTGTTTATCTTGAATATCAATTTAATTCCTTGACTATTCTAAATTTTCCCAATGCTACTACTTATTGTCAATAGTTAAAAAGTTTGTCAAATCAACTTGCTAATGTTGATCATCCCGTCACGGACCAGAAACTTGTTTTACCGCTATTTTAGGCCTTCATAATTTGGATTTTGATGCTGTTACTATGTTCATTCAACAATCTGATCCCCTGCCATCTTTTCATAAGGTCAGATCTAAGATTCTTTTTAAAGAATCTAGACAGGAAAATTAAAATTTTTCCACTCAAGCCTCCTTTATGGTTCAACAAACCTCAATTTTCTCTTCCCCACCGTCTCTACCATCACAACAAGACCAGCAAGGTGGCCGTGGTGGTCGTGGCCGTGGGGGAGATGTGGTGGTAGTTTTGGACGTGGCAGGTCCAACAGTGGCAGTAGCAATGGCGCTGGGCAACCCTCTCACACACAATAATAGTGGCAGACCCAGCAGCAGCAGTGGGCTCCTCCTTCTCCCTGGCCCAACTTCTAGCCTATGCCCATATGGTCTCCTCAACTTCAATGAGCCTAAGAATATACTCTTATATTCTTAGGATATATTTTTGTATACATATATCTTGTATTCTATTAACTTTTCGAAGGATTAGATTATATATATATATATATATATATATATATATATATATATATATATATATATATATATATATATATATATACTTAGGGAGAGGAGTTTCTCATAATCCAACATAAAGAACCACAGATAGAAATGATAACCACTTATCGAGCCTATCTGGGATTTCCTACAACTTTCAGATAGAAATTATGGTCTCTGTCAATCTACTTGGAATTTTCCTACATTTTTACAAAACTCTTAAATAGCTAGTGTTTGGTATATCAATGATATTGCCATCTAAATTGGTCATCTTTGATGACATTTTTGCATAATTAGGACCACCCTGTTCAATAGTTTTCCACTCATAGTGACCCCTTTTCCCTAATCAACTTGCTGATTTCGTCATCAATGTCTCATCGATGATGCTTGTCAAGAAGCATCATCTTATTCAACACAGTAAGCAAGTTCATAGATATTCACTTCCTTTATCTTAGCAGCGGCTTTGCTTCCTCTCCTCCACTCATCGAGCTTGCTAAGCTTTGATTGTTTGTTGTTCGAAGAAAGTGATGTTTGATTTTCGTTTCCAAGACTTTTCCAGCATTATGTAGAGTAAACTTATTTAATGTGTATCACAAGCTAAAATAAGTAGGAAAACATGCGGACAAAAATCTCTTTCTTATATATTTGTAGGTTTTATATTTTATTTGGCATAAAATGACTAAGAGCATCTATATCAATACTTTAAATTTATAATACCTAATTATACAATTTAATTATTTTCTCTCTTTTTTATATCAATTTACTTCAAAATTAATCTCTACTCTATATCAATTACATTAACTTTATAATACCCAATTATTTTTATCAATCGAATAATCAATCATTTATACTATATTTTTTAAATTTTAATTTATATGAGTCTATACATACCAATAAATTATTTATATAATTAATTTTAATTAAATATACATTTACAAATTACATCAAATATCATTTTGTTTACTTAGCAGTTTTAAGTTTGTTAAAAAATATTTATCATTTTAAAAATTACTGAAATAACAATTTACAATTTATTTTAGTTTTTATACTAGGACATTAATAATTAATAAACTATATAAAGCTAACAAAATATATTTTAACATTATAAAAATATTACAATGAAAATAAAAATACAATATATTATCTTAATGATACCCACATCTAGCTCAGCACAATGACATTACAAAAAATGTAAATAAATACTATGTATATAAATATTGGAACATATAAAACCAATATCTAACTCGTGTTTGTTGTAAAGCTAAAACAACTCAAATTCAAATATTAGATGTGGTTAACACCTAATCTAAGGTTAAGGGAAAAACCAACAAGAGAGGAAGAGATAACATATTTAAATAGGATACAAAACTTTTATAACACTTAGTGTCCCAAAATGAGATTTGTTAAGATTAAAACAAACTACCACTAGAACAAGAGACACCAGATAGCCTTAAAAAACGCTATGACTCAACCCAAGTTGTTACCATTGTCCCCATAATCTCCAAGGTTAAGACTACCCATTGTATATAGAGAGGGGACCATAAACTAGATTCTATTAGTATGTCGATATTAATTAAATCACTATACAACACTAAGAATGAAAATGTTACATAAATCATATAGAAGGTAATACAAAGGATCATGGCATCAAAATATCAAAGAGTACATGTGATAGCTAAATACCATAATCATGCCATGAATTATACCATACTATAGGGCACATCCCCATCACATCAACTTAACCATATTACAACCATTTCATTAATCCAATTTTATCAAAGGTATTTCATGAAAAGGAAACAACAACCATAATTTAGCCTTTTCCAATAATAAAATCTATACCTCTCATAAACATAAGGAGAAAAATACTAAGACAATTACCAACTAATATACCAAATGCAAGTAGTACACAAAGGCACTACCAGATCAATATAACAAATTTAAGTGGTACGTAGAGGCAACTACCAAACTAGTATACCACCAAGTAGTGCTCAAGGGAAGCTACTAAACCAACATAGCAACCAAAAAGTGCTTAGAGGCAACTACTAAACCAACATACCAAATAAATCCAATTAAATTGCCACACAAAAGTTACCTCCATTTTAATTTACTCAACACGATACAATTATAACCTAAAGATGTATAAAGTACATCGGTTATATGGATGTACTAAAGCTATACAATATCCTCCCAATTGGTAAACCAGAGATGCATAAAGTAATCAGATTATACTGATGCAACAAGGAAACACAATATCCTCTTATCCTATGACACCTAATCCTTAAGTATCAATACCCCTTATAAGGCATGTAGACTACCTATAAAGTAGAAGAGGGCCTTAGGTAGAAAGTTGAGGCATCTGACGAACCCACCAAACCAAACCGATGACTATTACCTCATCCTTAGGGTTACTAAACCTAAAGAGTAAATCATTTCTAATCTTGAGGTCTTCCACTTTAGTCATTAGTATTTTATTTGGTGGTCATAAATATCACATAATACACATGTAGTATAAATTTCCATACTTGTTCACTTGTCCACTTTTTCCTTATTTCTAATTATTCAAGTTAACTCTAATGTCGATGATCTAAGATAAAGTCAAAGTCAATACTAAGGTCAACCTAATAATCTACTAAGACGGTCCTATTCCAAGTATTCACACTTAGGCCCATTTTAGCCCTAAATGACCAAATTCCCTCAACCCCTAACTATCTTAATTTTAAGTATTTTAATACTAAACTTAATATGATTTAACCATTCTAATGAAAAGGCTAAAAGACATTAATACTAATATCACATTCTCATGGAAAATATATTTCTAAAATATCTAACAATGGCAAAAGATTATTTTTTTCCTTACACATAAATTAAGCATATAAACACATAAATACAAAATATGCATACTTAACGTACCATATATCACATGATTATCATACTTAATATAATACAACATATTCTAGACGTATATATTGAAATTTTTAATTTTTCATGCAAAAAGACTAAAATACCCCTAGAGCATACATAACTTAAATGATTTGTTACTATGCCTATACATGCACAAATCTCAACATACTATCTATCAAACTTTAAGTAAACATGTGAGGAAACTAATGGTAAGCTAAAAAAAATATAAGAGTATGTCTCAACAAGGATACTAATTCCCTTAGCTGAGCCGCCCTCACAAAACATGCATAATTACTTAACCACAAACAATCCTATTCATTTATATATACATAAATTAAGCATGATCTTGCATAAGAATCACATGGTCACATACTTAAAGAAAAACATAACAATACATGATGCATACATACCTTTCATAGAATTACAAGGAAGCATAGATTACACCAGCAAAATATCATTATAAGGTTGGATAGTATGTTCTCATATTCACAATGTCCAATTCAACCCTCCACTTCTAGTGTCTCTAGACCCTTTCCAGAAATTAATGAGGTAATATACTGCACTACATTCTACATACTTGAATATATTTAATTTTTTTCCATAGCTTGAATCTTTTGAATATTAATTATAGGATCAGTATCCTTGTGACTTGCAAGTCATAGAGGATGGGCCTATTGTAGCAAATGTTATTGCATTCATTGAGTCCAACTCAACCCTTCATACTCTACCATTGAGGGTTCATAAATTTTGGGTCTCAATTTATAATATCTTCAAGGCATATTTAATGGAATTAGTGCCACTTGATGTGGCATATAATCATAAAGAAAAGGAAATGATGTACTGTGCTTACTAGCCGGACAATTCGTTGGATGACCAAGCAACATTGTAATTATCAAGGATGGTGTAATCCAATTTTTTTCAATTTTAGATTACATTCTTATTTCTTAAGTGATAATATATGATCTAATAGTTATGTGATCCACTTTTTCTCACTTAGGGTCGTCATATTATCGCAAAAAAAAAGTACGAGGAAAAAAAATATGTGGAGTATGTAGAAGCCCAAAAAGCTTTGGGAATAAAAACAATAATCAAGCGTTGTAACCTATTACCTCAATTTAGGTTGTATTTGGACATGGCACTCTCGTTGGATGGTAATTCTATTAGGATTCTTCTTCCTGGTAATTTACACATGAAATCAAAAGATGTGAGTATCTGGATTGTGGTAGAAGACATTTTATATTTGTTACAAGGAGAAATGTTACAATGTCAACATATAATTGCATATACGAGATAATTTAAAATCTTTTACATTTAACCTTATTTTAATTATTAGGAGTAATGTGGCGTTGATACTAAAAATTTATTCTTTCATGGTCATATGTTCTTAAAAGATAATTTATTATTTGATGTCTTAGATTTCTATGCTTAGACACAATCTACAATGAAAATGATAATATTAAACGTGTTCTATATGTGGTTAACTTGATGGAGATGGCTCCACAATCCCTCTTGTTTTCTCCATTTTCCTTTGGCATGCATTAGATACTAGTGATATTGAAGCCATCTTCAGATACCTCATATTGGATGGATTCAATCGATGGAAATTCTTATTCTGATCCAGAATCACTTGTAGAAAGGTACATATTTATCTATGTGATGATATTGATTAGAGTCACACACACACGCGCATAAATTTTTTTAATATATGGCTGCTACATCAATTAGATCTTTCAAGACTTATTTTGGGCCTTTGGGAAGGGCACCATCACCTAGTATGTCTTGGAAAAAAAATTAAAGTTTGTAGTTTTCATATCATTTAAAAATTATTGTCATTTAACATTAATTATTTATTATGAGAAACTAATAAGATAATATAATTAATATTTTATTTTTTTAGTGTCCATGACAACTAGATAATATAAGCTATGGATACCATGTCATGTTATTAATGAAGAAAATCATTTGCAAACATTGGACGTAGCAATGAGAATATGTATTTACTTTGTTTGGTTCATATTAATTATGTTTATATATATACATTAATGCTAACATGTTCCATGTTTTGTAAGTCTATCAACATCATGACCTTATTAATTATCAAAATAACAAGATTAATGAAGTTAGGAAAGAATGGTTACATTTTATTACAAGTTTTTATGATGGTTATGTGTAGAATCATGTGGAGCTTTAATTTTTTGTACATATAATATAAATATGAATGAAAAAGAATTTTGTATAAGGCTTTGTATGTAAAGTATATAATCATTTACTCTCGTTGATTGATGTTTTGGATGAGGTAAATACTTATGATATTGATAAAAGTATCATGGAAATATATGTAGAATTTTTGCAGGAAAAAATGTAATAGGACAACGATTAAAATATTCTTTTAAAAAAAATAAGGCATACATGGCAATTATACATAAAGCACGCCGTGTACACCCATAACATCTCTCTAGCTAGCAAAATAGAAAGTACATTGCGATTAGGTTGCATAACCACCATGTATTGTATATATACACCGTGTTTATGTATCCCAACTGCCTTGTTTTCTCTATCTCACTGATTGGGAAGATGTTACGATTATATACGACAGGTTTTATATATAACCGTCATATATTTCCCATCTCAATGGTCTATCTGAGATTTGTTTAGAGCATACACGACAGGTTTCATTTATAACCACCATATATATTTAATATATACAATTTTATTTTTAATTAAACCGTCATATAAAATATGATACTAATAATTCTCGAGCCAAATTTAAATAATTATACGGTGATTTTTAAAACTTTCATATATAGTATATAAGACGATTGATTAAGCGGAGATTATAAACCGGCGCATATACTATTTTTTTAACTGTCGTGCATGGGTTTTTCTGTAATGATGTTTTTTTTCCACTTCAATGTGGATGCTTTAAGGTCTATTCTCTTCACCCTATTTTTATCAATCAAATATGAATTGATCTAAATAAAATAAATTAATAAAGTATTATTATTTTACTATTATTAATGTCATAATTAATATTTTTTAAATAGTGTTATTGCTATCAAAATTATTTTCATTATTACTCCATATGTTTTATAATAAAAGGTATATAAGATTTTTAATCTTGTTTCATGGTATTTGACATTTTACAAAATATATCAAATACTAAGGGGTCGTTTGGAACATAAACATAAACATAAACTTCCTCAATAAGTTATACTTCTATGAAAGTAACTTGTTGAAAAATTCTTCGTAGTAGTAATATAATTTTATGTTTGGTTTACTATTATACAATCTAGGAAGTAATCGTAGTTTATGTTTGGTTTACCATTATACCTACCAAGAAGTAATACATAAATATAATAGCACCCCTTAATAATAATTATAATTATTTTTAACTTATAAAAGTGAGGGTAAAAAAGTAAATAATTACTCAGGAAGTAAAACTTACTTGTATCTACCTGATTAAGTCATCTCTAAGGAAGTGTATATAAAATGAAGTCAAAAGGAAGTAGGAGTTACATTTAACTTCTACTTTCTACTAACCAAACAAACTAATTCTTATCACTTTCTATGAAGTACTACTTTTTTCTCTACTTATTTCCAACCAAACAACCCCTGAATGTTATATTTTTAATTTTAACTTTAATATTATTCACTTTCAAATTAATTAAAAGAATATAAGGTATTAATAAAAGAGCATAAGAGTAAAAGTACATAGCTTTTATCTAAAATTTAATACTTCTTAATATGGATATAAATATCTTATACGTCTTGTCTTATATTACGGAATGAAGTAAGTATAATAATAATTATTATTAATTTTATATCCATTTACTATTATCAAAATCCTAAGAATAGGCTACCATCAACTTTTGATCTCATATATTCTCATTTCTATCACATATTTAAGTTTATTAGTCAAAAGTTTGATAGAATTCAGGTATGTAAAGCTTCCATTAATGTGTAATATTTAGTTGGTATTAATCTACAATTAGTTTGTCACCACAAAAAAAAACAATTGCCAGTAATTACGTACACTGAAATTCAATCTTAATACATTTATCTCCAAAAACTAAGTACATGAAACTCCATTCATTTGCTATTCCATTAGACATTAGACCCTTCCTAGCACAACCAAGTCTCTATCGATGTCCTTGCACAGCCAAATCACAAATAAGCCTCCTTCAATATTCTAAACTCCCAAAGCAGTTTTATATGAACGAGCAGGAAAAAAAAGGCTCAAAGAATCTATTAAAAAAATGGGGTGGATGATACATGATATACGATCTTCAAAGGAAGGGAAGTGATTTTGCACTATAACACAAGAAGTATAACAAGCCCCTACAACTTTTAACTTCCTATTACCGAACAAAAACACAGCATTTCAGGTATATCTACCCCCTCCCCTCCCACTACATAGTTATAGGTTAAATCAGTAAGCTTAGGAGTTTCCTTCTCAATTAGAAGGTTGTCGTCGAAGTTGGACATGCGGACATGGCCTTTCTGGTTCTCCTCTATTCCAAAGTATCTTCAGCTCGCCTCTTCGATTCCCCAATGTCAATATTATGCCTACATCAATCATTCACCAGAGTTAATGACATAAATACATACATGGTTGTCCCGATTCCTGAATAAGGGATTGCAAGAAAATTGGACTATGATTCACTCACCGAGTGTGAATGGAACAATGTAAAGCAAAGCCGGTTGTCCATGTCCATCCATCATGTTCAAAGCCACGTAGGTTACAAGAAGACCTGCAGCAAAACGTGAGTTTGTCGTGCTACAAACAAAAAGCTACACCAAGGACCAAAAACCGAACAAACCATAAAACTTTAAAATAAATGCTGACGATCGTACCAAAACCATACGCACTCATTGTCCACAAGAAATATCCACCTCGGAGATTCTTATTTGCCAACCAGTCATACCTACACCATTCCGTGCAACTAATGTGAAACACTTTAATTAAACGCATGCAAGTATAATTCTATGCATCCAAATGTTGTACTTGGTAAAAAAGATTCGCCTGCATCACACAGCTTTCTGGACTTGAAGCAACTACCCAAGTTCTTAATGCAGTGATAAAATCTAGCATAGTCCCCAAGATTAGCCCTGTTTGGGGAGGTGGGGTGGGACAGAGGATTAGGGACAATTACTAGAAGGGTGTGCAAACCTTAGCGAGAATGCCAACAACAATCCTGGCAAAATGATGTCACCAAATCCAATGACACTGTAACCACCCCAAGGATCAAACATTCGGGGGATTTTCAATAGCATTGGTATACCATCCTCTCCACTCCCATCACCTCGAGCAACCTATATGAAACAATGAAGAATTTACATGAATTAAATGTGAGAAGCAAAGAGTGACCTCTATTTAGTAAAATGATGAAGAGCAAGAACTTTAATAAGTACATACCACAATCATCACGCTCTCATGAAACAAGAATTTGGAGATGAAAACCCAAAATATATCATATAAAAACGCGCAGCTCAGAAGAACTGTGCCCACCTGATAGCATCCAGAGACAAACTAGTGTTACGCATTGACATCAATAGCAAAGCCTGGATAACAGTAGCTTATCAAACTCTGTCAATGTGAAAAGGGAGAGGCAGCGGGGAGGGACGTCTCACATATTCAATCAGTCATCAGGACTTCATTAACTTTTTCACCTATGTACATGAGTATATTGCAGCAGAATAGCTTAGGTTCGTCTATCTAAATTGGGTCTAAACAATAGCACAACTTTTCAGGCACTTCACTCTTTCTGTTGAAGTTTGGTAGTGATTTTTGACGTTAGGCTTTTCATTGAAAGATTCGTACTCTTCCTCGATTAAACTAATCCATGCATATTCATGCACAAATTATTCCTCTTCAAAAAATATCAAAACCCAGAAAACTGCTATAAAATCATACCACAGGGTTACTAGATAATAAAAAGATTATGCATAAGAAGACATCTGATCAATAAGTTTGCTGGTAGTGACTTGAACGATTTTGAAGCATTACCTTAAGGTTAGGTACACGAACAATCTGAAGTACAGTAAGAATCAATGCGATGCCCTGATCAATCAAACATTGAGATTAATCAGTTTGCAGTTAGGAACACAGCCTATCAATCTTTGCCAAGTATGGAACTGTATCCATCTTATGAAACAGAAGTTTGCAGTGAAATGTAGCTCTTTGTCAGTACTAATCAGTATTCCTCTGGATTTGATTTCGAAAGTTTGCAACATGTGCCCTACTGAATCATTTACATTTCTTGCATGTCGTATTAAGAGGAGAAATTTTAAAGCAGTTAGCTCAATGGATGTGAAAGCAGTTCCAGAGGAAGAATATGGGGACTCAGCCGATACTTGAAATGAATTTTAGCACCTGCCCTTAGAATAACGACCTCATCTCACCAAAGCAGAAAAATTAAATCGTTCTTAAAAATCTTGATCAAGCAAGAATCGTGACTTCTTTTTCTTTTTATTTGTTGGTGATGTGTGATGGGGTTGATTAGCTAGAAAGAAGCCGGCATGATCAACTGAATCAGAATATGAGATGAAGAAGCGACACTTACAAGGATGTCTTGACCTATCCAAGCAAAAGATACATGGCGGTAAACAGCCCACAAAACAGCAAAAGCAATACAGAATGGAGAAACAGCCAAGGTGAGATGTGAGAAAGCGCCAAAGTAGGGCACTTTCACAAAAGTTCCAGCAGCACGCTCAAACCACCTGAAAATAAAGAGATTCAGCCATCAGTCCTACACTTAGAATATTAGCATGATTCGAATCTTATGATTTTAGTAGAATTCAAAAGTCTCTAAACAATCTACGATCTTAGGTAGAATATTAAAGTAGTAAAATTGTGGTAGGATCTTACAATCTTATGTAGGATTAGTGGAATCTTACAATCCTGATCCTAAATAAAATCTTATAATTCTACATATTGATTATAATCTTTTATCGATTTACCTTCTAATATGTTTCTTCCTTTATTCTCACTATATTTATTATCTAATTCTAACCCTTGACTCTATTATTTTGTACATATTATTGAGCACCAACCAATATCAAGGAAACACAAACAAGATATTAGCGAAGTCAATTGTTGGAAAGAAAAATAATTATAAGATGTTCAAACTCTAAATTATGCAATTAAATATCGGTCCCGATACGCAAAATTAGTGATACACAACGATTTTAGAATTTCACATATTTATTAGCTGATATTTTACTGATATTTGCCGATATTTTGCAATATTTGCTAATATTTATTGTGAAAAAAAAAATAACATCAAGATAACCGTGGTACATAAATATCATTCGCGATACCTCGATACTGCAATACCGCAACTGCAAATGCGGCTGCGGTTTTATTGCTTGCTCTAAATGCTAAATAAAACAAATATATTAAATTTATGATGTTATTTATTGACTAACGTCTATTTATTTCATATATCATTTTTTCTGTTGCAGTGTTGTCAGCTTTGTCGTATGCACAAACCGTATAACATGGAGCAGCATCCTTCCTTTCATATCACACAAGTCACCAAAAGGAAATCTAACAGCTTGCATGAAATAAAAAACATATGGTTTCAGATTATCGAAAGAATATTCTAACTCACTACCACTTATATTTCAGTGCCACTCAGCTCAACTTGGTACTTCTAGACTCTCAAAATTTATGACAAATACATATAGAGAGATCTATTAATCATGACATGTCCACCCACATTTCATGATTTAGGATGAGGATTAAAGGCTATACTATTTGAAAAACATGGATGAGCGTCCTTCCTTTCATATCACACCAGTCACCAAAACAGCTTGCATGAAACAAAAATCATATGGTGTCAGATTATCGGAAGAATATTCTAACTAACAACCATGTAGGAAACAATATTCTCTTACTTGCTTCTTGTGCTGACTATTTAAGTAGAATGATGGAACCAATTATCACCAAGAAACTGAAAGAAACCTCAGAATGAAGGGATGACAGTTACAATGACTCAAGATCAAAATTCTTTGCCCTCTATGTCAGTTCCAAGAATAGATGGTTGTCACAATTATGCACATGGGAGGTGCATTGACAGAATATGGAATTGCAATGTATGTAGTGAAAGGCACATAGATCAAATATAATTTAAAGTTGAAGTGTACAGAAGGATGCAGTTGCTATGTTGCAGAAAAAATATTATCCCCAGCCCCCAGGGCTCTCTCTTTTTTCTTTTTCCTTTTTTTTTACAAATCCATATCAATATTGATAACTAAAACTAGAGTGAAAGAGAAAGGAGGAACTAAAACTAGAGGGAAAGAGAAAAGAGGAACTACCTTGACAGAAAGGCAACCAAGCAAGTTTGCAGGCCCTGTAAAAGAACATCAACAAAAAGTCCAGCATCAGTTTTTTTGAAGCAGCAAGCTTGTGAAGAAACTGCAAATACATGTACAAACTATTACCCAAACAAACAATCCATTATATTTATTCTACATATGATGCAGAAGTCACTCAAATGTATAAATAAATAAAATAAAGTGAGGCAGCTAACGGAAGTAACATTTGAAATCCAAATTCTATTCTCAGCAGATTTCACAGTTGACAAATATTTGGTAAAACTTATAGATGTAATTATTGCGCCATTTTACAGCAATTCAACAGAGTAATATATGAGGGGGAAACTGGTCGCAGCCAGGGGTTAAAGTATTCTTTAAACAGGAAAAGTGGGCAACATTCGTTCAATTGAGAGAAAGAAGCAACCAGATGCCTCCCTTTTGAATATATGAAATGAAATGGACAGATATGCATAGTCTAATCAGTGAAATATACTACTCCTTTTCCAATATAAGTGCAGGATAAAATGTGTCCCATAACTGTTGTTTGTGAGGGTGCACTTCACAGTGCGAAAAAGTTCAAGCAACATTTATATCTATAATTCTATATCTTTTGTTTCATGGTGAGTTGACAAGCAATGCTGAATCTATTTTGGCATTTCCAATGCCACCATGTTTCCAAATCCAAAAACCTAGCAATGGCATCTCTGAGTTGCCATGTGGATTCTTTATGGATTTTAAGTTATCTAGTTATTGGATTTGCTAAATGAATAACAATATTTTGGTCACTACCAGTGGCACTCATTTAGAGCAATCTTCTGTTTTCCTGATCGCCAATGCACTTTCCTCTTATTTTCTTTCTTTTTTCCCTTTATTCTGGTGTGTTGGTATTTTTCTTAAAATGACTATCACTTTCAACCATGGGGGAGGCTATAGCAATAATGTGTATAATATTAATAACTCATTCAAGATAAACTTCCACAGAAATTGTAAAAATAAGAAAATCCATTTTGAGACAACATAACAGCAGCATAAGGTAAAAAGCAACCCTCACCTCTACTCCCCCAATGCAGAACAGAACCACCAGAACATCAATGAACCAGACTGACATAAGTTTGTACAGCATAACCAAGAAACACGAGGCCACCACAATGAAAAGAATTGCTGATTTTGTGCTGATATCTACAAAACCGGTAGGATCAGCTCCTCCACTGACTTGGAATTCCTCTGAAGCATCCTGCATGCACACGTTAACATGGCATAGATTAAAGAACATATAGATCATTAACTGGTTTGATGAGGCTTTAAAATAGAAACATTGCCTAGAGCATAAGCATCACCTTTAACAGCTTGTCCTGCTCAATAGCTGTTCCCCTTGCAGTCCATGCAGACCAATAAGATGCACATAGAATTGAACCAACAGCCATGAGCCATAGAAAAACCTCAGCAACATCAACTGCAGGACGATGTGGGGAGTATAGCTGCACAGAAACTGAAATGCAAACCCTGTAAATAACAATGCAAGAAATGAAAATCGATGCAAGCAATGTCTTAATTAAGGATTAACAAATGTGGATACATGGTAACTTTTTACCAGAGAATGAAATGCACAACCAAACGAAACCAGAAATGGAATAGGCAAACCTTTGGTGCCATTCTTTAGAAGATTTTCCAGGGTTAAACCAGCATCTTGTGGAAGCATGACAGTAGGAATCTGGATATCTATATCTGCATCTTCCTCACATACCATTTTGAATAGACCTGGCAGAAGGAAACATAAAATTTTGTGTAAATATCAAATAAAATCCTGGTATGGACAGCTTTTCCGGCAAAACCATTGAACAAAACCAGAACATTTTATCCTAAGTAGACAAGCCCTATGTAGAATTTATTTTGGATTGGAAACCAAGGTTTACCTCTTTTCACAAACAAAATCTTTCCACCATCAAAAATTTAATACCATATACCAAAATGTACAGTGATGAAGTAAAAAGTGTTATCTTTTTTATCGTCATCCTTGAGAAGCAACTTAGTACGAGATGTTGTATATAGTCATCGAAGCATGAGAGGAGAATGGCTAATTACATTATACAAAAGCTTTTGCAAAAGAAAATAAATATATCAGATGCAGAAGTTGGAAAAGAAAGAAACGAACACACAAATAAAACAACATCGACAATACTGCTTACGTGTATTTGAGTAAAAAAGAAAAGCAAGATTAACAGCAGGGCTTGAATGAAAGCAAGTAAACATGTCAGCTAAGCGAAATAAGTAAATTTAGCCCAACACAGAAACACAAAGATGGATCAATGGAAGGGAATGATTGACATACCAGTATCATTGTTAACTATAAGGATGGCTTGGGCACCAGCATCTTCCGCAACATTTGCTTTCTTTGTGAAACTACAGTTACCGCGATATACCAGAATTACCTCACCAGCAAGCTATCGTACCAGAATATGCACGACAGGAGAGAAGAAAGAAGGATCAACCGAGGAAGGATAAAGGCTAAATGCAGGGTGATATACTCCTGTAGATGATATAGAAAGACAAATCCATGTAATCAAGACCACCTTATTCTTGGGTGTACTGCAACAATCTGGCGGGTCTGCAAGGAGAAGTCTAGTTTGGTTGACATGCTTCTCCTTTGATTCTAGGGTAGGACCAAATCGAGCACCTACACCAACATACTCGGCAGTCTCTATCCCATCACTGAAAGTAGGAACTTTCACCTATTTCACAAGATGCACTGAACATCAACGTCCATAAACAGAAGCCCAACCTAAAACATAAAAACCATAGAAGTGCTTTTTTCCGAGCTCCCAAAGGCTCGGGGTGAAAGAGCAACAAGATACAGCTAGAAATGAACAAAAGACACAGACAGATCAACAGAACTCCAACAATAAATGACTCTTTTTGACATTCATCAATAAAACAGTATGTCCCTTGTTGATACAAACAAATGAATATCGTTTTACTTAACACAAATCAGAATGATTTCCTTGAATTTGTTTGGTCCTCCTTTATGCAGTCAAAAGTGACCCCTTTCTTAAAATGATCATAACAAGACTGCAAGTAGCTGACCTATCACTAACCCTCATATGGCACTTTCAACCGAATATCTGAAGATGCATCCAACTTGGCTAATTGAAATTCCGGGCCCACCAAAAACAAAGCTTGTCATTGATTCATACTGTTACGTTGAAATCCCATAAATCAAAGTCGAATCATTTCAACGATTAAGACAAAGCAGATCTTAGCAGAAAATAAATGAAAACTGGGAGTACATTGATTACCGTTGAACCTGAGTTCCCCACTCCCCAGCCACATAAAAACAGAAAGGAGTAATAGATTCAAATACCAAATAATTCTGATTTATGAAGAATAGTGAAGCCAATAAATTCAAATTAAAGGAAACAGGGATTAAAAAAAGGGCCAATTAGCAAATCCCAATACTGAAGCCAAAATACTGAAGCCCAATTAACATCAAAATCAGATAATTACGATCGAACCAATTCATGTCAAAAAAGCAAGCACAAGTCTACACAGAGAGAATTAGACTAAAGAGAAATCAAGTCAATCTAAACAGAACAGAAAAAATCAGCACACTAAAGATTCGAGAATCAAACCTTACGATTAATATCACCAAAATTATCTCATCCAAAAAACAAACAATAAATCCCACCAATTAAATCAAACCAGAGCAAATTTAAATAACCCCCAAAAAAAAATACTCAATAGAGTTAGGTTCTTACCAAAACGAAATTATTCTGACAGCCAGGTCTTTTAGGAGCTACATCATCATGATGAACTATATCACCGCCATAAACAACAGCAGGAGCAATAAGAACGAAAATTACTGGAATGAAACGAATATTCACAGCACTAAAGATACTTCCAGGCTTCATCAATTCAATCGTAAAAGCACCTCCTCCGCTTCCTCTGGCCTTAGGGTTCTTCTTTTTTTCTGTTTGGATTTTCTCCAATAATTATTTTAATATTATAATAACAATAATAGATAAGCAAGCAACAGCAGTAAGAACTATGAGCTATGAACTATGAGCAGAGCAGGAGGAAAGAGAAAGAAGGGTGAGAAAATAAATATGATTAGATGAGCAAGGACAAAGTGTATGTACCGCCTACTGATACATAAGTCTACACTATTATCACCCGAGTTTTTAGCTTTTCGAGCTGGTCCCACGTGTTAATAAATGTTTATCAAGCGTTGATATTGACCTTCACTTGTTCCTGATTATTTAACTATTTTATTTTTTATATCATAATAATAATAAGAGCTATGGTTCTATATTAGTCTTATCTTTATCTTCTTCTTTTTTTATTCTCTTGCTGCATCATTGCTTACTCATCCTATATTAATGCTCTCATAATACGAAAATTACTAAAAATTTAATAATTACTCACCGTGATTCAAAATAGATGCTACTTTATCCTTATGTATCAAAAAAAAGTCAAGCCAAATGATTATTATATTATTAATCATTGTTCAACATTAATGATAGTATTTTTAGAAATGTAAAAATATAGGACCATATAATCATTCAGAGCGAAGAAGATAAGAGATAAATTATGAAGATTAATAATTATTTTGCATTAAAATCATAACTTAATGCTTTGGATAAAATAACACTTTTAAGTTTATATAATATAACCATAAATAAATATCATATACATACCTGTATTCATATCCGTACCCATTTACCTGATATATACAATAACCGTTTTATCCTTAATTTTAAAATAAATATAGTATAAATTAAGGTTAAAATTATCATTTAGTTTAACTCTAAATGGGTTTATTCGTCATATAATAGATTTATCTGTTGAATAATATCCGTTAACGGATAAACAAATTATCCGTTAGGCAGTAGATATTCAATGGATACGAATATGGATGTGTTAGTAGATACCCGTTTGGGGTACAAGTACAAATTTAGGTATAGATTGTCTTGTCGAGTATGGATATGGGTATGGACGTACCCATCCTGAATCCGCTTCATTTACATCTCCTATCGGGTTGGGTTTGGGCTGATCAAGCTCAGATTTGGGTGATTTCGTATTTGAATTAATTTGACGAGTCAAGTTTGGGTTAACTTGATAAATCGGGTCTTTTATATTTTGATAGGTTAGGTTGAGTTCAGGACGAACTAATCTTAGATCAAATTACTTTGAATTTAGGTTAAATCGGTCACTAACCACAAAAAATAATCTAACTCATTAACCTCGTACACAAAAATTAAGTTTAACTTCATCTAAGTGTGTAATTAATAATTTATTATTAATTGTTATTTGTTTATTTATTATAACTCTTTCATGTTGTGCTTTTACATAAAAAAATTAATATAATTAGAATATCATTAGTGAATAAGTAAGTTTATAATAAAAGTAAGAAAAATAAGTAAAATTTAAATAATAATATTATATATTTTTAAAAATTTTAAATAAATAATAAAACATGTTTCTTTTATTTATTATCATAACCGGTTAATATCGAATTTTATTTTATCAATTCGAGTTGGATTGATAGTAAACTGGATTGATAATGCATCGGATTGTCAACGGTTCAAGTTGATAACCGGTTAGAGTTGAGGTCGTCACTTATATTTTTAAAATAAATTCAAAAAAAATATTAACCAGACCTGTCATAGGAAATGGATGGGGGGGGGGCAGCATCCCTAACAAAATTGATGCTGTTGCTCATTAAATCCAGAACCATATGATGCGAATTCAAAGCTCTAACCACGGCTGTGACGGTTCTAAAGTATGGCGTCAATAAAAAAATCCGTGCCGATGAGAGAGACGTGGCGTTTGTGGGACGGTTTTTTTTTTAAAAAAAAAATACCGCTAGTGAGTAGCGCCAGCAGGTAGGCTGTGTGACGAGACGACTCTGAAAGCGAAAACGCATTAGCGAAGACCAATCCAATGGATGACGGCCCCCCGTTATCGTTTGAAAGACGCAAAGGCCATCGGTGAGTGAATCGTTTGCGGGCGGGATTTTCCGTATTACAGTCCGTACTGGTAGCAGAAATAAAAAAAAAGTAACTGCAGATGTCAGAGGGGCAGACGGCAGATTGAATTTATCGGTTGCTTCATACCCGGTGGCACCGGTATTAATTGGGTATTCATATTTTATTTGGATGCATTTTTAGGTAACTGTTCCTTAATTTTTATATCGAATATTAAAAAATTATAAATCGAAAATAAGATGAATTTTGAACGTGTTTAATTAATATATAAAATAAATAGTTTATTAAATTCAATGATTTTTATAATAAAATAATCAATAAAACTATAAAGATATAATATTGCAATATAATATTAAAATCATAAAAGTAATTAATAAAATACTAAATATTTTTTTTAAATCAAATAAGTCGGGTACAATTAAATATTAAATAACATTTAAAAAATTAAATATTTAAAATATTATATTAAAAATTTTAAATATCAAACTAAATTCTCAGATCCTAAATTTTTGGCACCCCGGTTCACTGTTACTACTAGCTTTCCGCGCCTTGCGAGCGTGTGCAAAATGTCAAATGTTTATGGCTTTTTTATTTATGACGGGGGGAGTGGATGGATGGATGACCCGCAGGGTGGGGGTCTGGGGGGAAGGGAGGGGTAAAAAGTCAAGTCTATGACATAGTGCAGGGCCTGACGTGCGTACGTCCTCCTGCCTCCTCGGTCCTTCCGTGAGGACCGTGACCGTCCTCCTCCCAACGGAATTACGTCGTACTCCCTACCATTTTTATTTTTTTTCGGGGATGGGGGGACAAATTAGGGAGTCTCCTTGCGTTTTTACGGTTTTCATTGCGGTGAGAAATATTTTAAATCTGGGATGGAGGAGGGTTTTCACTTTTCTGTGTCGTATTAGATTGTCGAGTGCGTTGGGACAATTAATCGGTATCGTTATGTCGATGGTTCTATTCTTTTCGTTCTATTTTTACTGATGTAATCTTATCTACATTAAAATAATTAATATTTTTATCATTATCTTTTTTATTTATTTTAAAAGACTTATCGATTATTTTAATATTAATTAGATTCCAGTGTCAACATCATTTAAGAAAATTTGATTGATATTTTTATCACCCCTAGAGTAGTAACTAATATTTTTTTTTATATTAACACTACTGCTATTATTACTATTGTTTTCATTGTTATAATCATTATCATAATTTTTATATCGACTTTATTAATTATCAGAATTAGACGGATCGGACTTAAATTAACATGAACCTATAAGTCCTTCAGATAATCTAAGAAGAACGTAGCCTAATATGTAAACTAAAAGGCACATGAATTAAGAATAAATGATACTACCCGAATTGAATCAAATATCATATTAAAACTCAAATTATTGTATTATTACAAGATAAATGAACACATCAAGTAGCATGGGGCAAGTGATAAGATGATAATAGAATAAGGAAATATAAATGTAATTTTAGAAATTTAGCATTAAATTTTTATTATTTTCTTTAAATATTTTTTTATGAAACAAAATTTGATAAAAGCTATATATATATATATATAATGGGAGAAATAATAGGTTTATTTATCAAAATTTATAGTAAAGAGCGAACAAAGTACAGATAGTTGTGAGTTTTTACAAATAAATAAATAAATAAAAAATGGTCGGCTACCTATTAGGCATGTGACCTATCAGGCATGTGCTTAAATCCCTTAAAGACCTCGATCTACTATGAAGGAAAAGTTCCACAACAAGTGAAAGAGAGTTTTAAATACTCTTCTTATCCGAGTTGCTTCCCTTCCTTTTACATACTTGGTTGTTCCTTTTGATAGGAAAAGCTTACATCATAGACACTATATGCACCGATAGAAAAGTATACTTCTAAGATCAGATATTGGAAATCTTCCCTTATCACCTATGTAGGGAGGATACAATTGACTGATCAAGCCGTCCTCCTCAGCCTGCAAACCTACTAGTGCCTCGTCTACTCTCTCCCACGGTATGCTATAAATGAGATAAATGTTGTCTGTAGAAGTTATCTATGGTTTGGTACTAGTGATATAACAAGAAAGACACTTGTCTTATGGAACAAAGTGTGCAAGTCGAAAAGGGAAGGAGGACTAAGTTTCATAAACCTCCATCGGTGGAATCTCGTAGCTATTGGCAGATCTATGATTTTTACAGAATAAAAAAGATCTTTTTATGGGGTGAAATGGATTCATGCAGACTATATGAAGCACGATGACATATGGCTTATAGAACCCATACCTACTGCCTCATGGATCTTTAGGGAAGTCTTGAATCTCAAGCAATCTTTTCGACTAATATTAAACTCTATAGGGATTATACAATCTATAAGCAGAATAGGAGTGTATGTCATCCATCTTGCTTACGAGGCAATCAGACCTAAGGGTGACATGGTGCCTTGGTCAAGTCTTGTATAAAAATCACTCACTCTCCTACAACACAGGTTTGTTCTCTAGATGGCAATGTATAATAGCTTAAAAACCATAGACAACCTTCTTATATATGGGGTTATTGATGATAGGAGTTGTGTGCTCTACCCACATATGGAGGAAAATGCCTCACGTCTTTTCTTCTCTTGCCCCTTTTCACAAGAAATTTGGAATCATGTATTACAAAAGCTAGGGTGTTCACAACCTTTGAAAGAATGGAATTCATTGATCAGGTGGTGCGTGAATGGTAGTAGAGGCCCAAAAATTAGGAAGCGTTTGATCCAAACTCTTTTTGCACCAACTACCTATCATATATGGAAATAAATAAATGAGAGAATCTTAGGAAACTCATCACAACCCCCCTCCCCAAACACCGATTCATAGAGCTATTTTGAAAGAGTTAGCCGCTAGAACTACATCATTTTCTCATTGTAATTCCTTTCATAAGCTTATGTCATATATAGGTATCATAGGAAGCAACCATATCATTATATATCTTGATATTGAGCTTTCTTCTATATAGAGCTCCTAAATCTTATTATCAATTATTGCTTGCCATTATCTCTCATTTGATGAAATTAATAAAAAAATTCATTACTTATGAAAAAAATGGTGGGCTACATTGGTGGAAATAATTGATTGAGCTAGAAATAATTTGTGTCCCAAACACATCCTAAAATAATTTTATGAATATACAAAGAGAAAAAAAAAAGTGTATGGATGAATGATTCAAGAAGTTAGCAAATAATTGTAGTATAAGTTAAGATCCTCTTTGACATAAATAACCATTTTATATTTCTTACTTTTAAAAAAGAAAACTTTTTTAGATGTAATTTTTTTTATCTAAAAAACTTGTTTTACAAAAGTAATAAATCATTCTTAAAAAGAAAAACATTTAATCCAAAGGTTTTCTCTTTCATCTTCTATATAAAAATTAATTATTCAATTACTTTTCAATTAAAGGTATAGATAGAATATTAAGGATACTTTTACTAAATCCTAAAGAAAATGTGTTAGTTGATAAACTCATTTTTTTTCAATACCAAAGGAGTATTATCAACTAGAGAAGTCGGATATAATAGTGCCAGCCATACAAGGTGGAAAGGAGTCCACCCAAAGGGATGAATTAAAGTATCATTAACAAGAAGTTTATCTAACACATGGGCTACCATATTTACATTTCTGTAAGAGTGGCAAGCCATGAAACCTCTATTATTCTTCAAAATTTATTGGCAAAACATAAGTGGGCATTGACGCTAATTGTCGAAGGCACTGTTGCCAATTTCTTGTTGAGGAGAGAGATTCACAACCCTAGTGGACATACGCATCAAACATATTTGACAATTATGCAGTTGATTAAAAGATAAGTACAATATTCATCTCCGTCCTCATAAAAATGCAGACTATATTCAAGAAAAGTGTACGTGTCAAGAGGGCTATAAAAAATATATAAAATATTAATTATGATACGACATTATTATGACCGTAAACTATTCTTCCCATTTTATAATATATAGAAGGCTAGAAGTATTTTTATCTTTGTTAACAAATGTCATTTTACTTAAACAATAGAAACACTAAAGCTATTTAAATAAGTGCGACCATAGTATTATTCCGATTGTAAACCGCGAACCACATCATTTTAAAATTTATTACCCTCTCACTTCCTTACATAATCATATTAACTTAATAATTTTTATAATAATAATAAAATAACTCATATTTAAATAAGGTCATTTGAGTTAATTTAGATTTTCGAGTCTAGCAATTTTTAATCCATGTAATTCAACATCAAAGGTTCTTCATTATTAAAAAGAAATGAGTATTTATTATGATTACTTTTTTAAACGAATAGAATGGAAAAAGAAGAAGAAATAATTGCATTTATGATGAAGTTTGATGGTCCATATCTCGGCTTTAACTGGCCAGGGTCAACTCTAGACATAGACAAAATAGACTCGAGTTTAGGGCTCCAGAATAATAAAAGGTTCCTAAACAAATTCTATATATATACGCCTACATGCGATGTGAAAGTTTGTGTTGCCTGAATGACATGAGCACCTATGTCCAAGTAATAGCCGAGAGTTCGAAACTTCCGGCCGGCCGGCGTTAAGTGTTTTTTTTTTTTTTTTTGCACCGACTCGTTGTGAGGCACGCTATTGAAACTTGTGTCGCCTCACAACCGAACAAAACATACTGCTCTGACCATCTTTTTTTATATATAATATGTTATTATTTTAATTTGATCATAGTACTTGGTAAGTTTCCACGATGGTTCAATTGAACGCAATGAAGGTACTTTATAAACGACTTCACACTCTTTATTTGAAGAAAATTAAACTTCTTTATAACTATTAGACCAGTTTGAAATTGGAGTAAATTTAAATTAAAGATTGAAATTTTTTAAATTAAAATTTAAATCGGATCGAAAAGTTCTATTATAACTGAAATAGTTAAATTATATATATTATATATATAAAAAATAGTTCTTTTTGATAAAAATATGAATTAAATTGTGGATTGAGCCACAAGATTAAAACCGGATAAAAATTTTAAAAAAATATATATATTTAGAATCAAAGATCGAAATACCTACCTAATCTTGGGTTGAAACCTAAAATAATAGATCGGTTCAATATAATTTTTTGATCCGGATGAAACAGTGAGCATTCCTAATGCTATATTATTATTGTAGTGGATTAATTAAAGAATATTGTTGAAACCTATATCTTATATTTTAATTTTATGTGTCGACTACTAAATACGAAGATGTTAGTATTATCATTTTGGGGGACTGATTAAGGTATATGTATACATTTATTTTATTTTTTTGTTAAATTTATTTTCTAAATATTTAATTTTATGAGACTGAAATAATAAATACTGTAGTAAAGATTGATTAAAAACAATGTCTCATATTTATACGTGCTTGGGGCCTCCAAACTAAGGTGCGAGACGGGCGTTCGAAACGAGCGCAGCCGCGGCATTACGGTGGTCGGACCAGGTCCAACGAATGCGGTTCCCACTTCAACGTGTCACGTCAGTAGCGTACGGAAAGAAACCATACGCGATGTCCGTTCCAACAAACTTTTGCCTCAGCACGAAGCTAAAACGCAAGGGCATCTAACCAACCCTGTCGGAATATTCAAGGCCCTGTATTATTGTTTCACATGACATGAGGATGGAAGGAACCTGGGCAAATTGTCCGTAAAGCCCGTCCGTCAATATTATAATTTCAATGTCGTATCGGCACCGGCACGTACAATTTCAGGCTGGTATCGACCCATAGAGCCGTCGATCTTCGAGACGCACGCAGCCATCTGTGACGACAGATTAGGATTCTCGGTTCGTCGTCGACATAGGAGGCTAGGATTAAACTTCATGCGGCCAATCATTTTTGGAGACGATTAGGTAGATCATGTTTTCATTGATTCGGTCTTAAGTACTTAAATTTAATGCTATTTCATAAGCTTTTAAAATAAGGCACGGAGAACGCATTCTAAAGGCATCCATTTTTGCCATAAAGAAATTCCTACATTAAGCTTAAATGCATCAAATATATACTTCCATACCCATACGATATATAAGCTTAAAACAAAGCCAACCAAGTATGTACGGATAATTCGACATATAACAGAATTGGATGTCACCACCATGACCTTCATTGAATTAAGATATGATATATTATTCTTTATATGCTCCTCTGTTTGAATTTTTCTTGGGGTACAATATAATAACCTAAATTTTATCTAATCTTTATCCTGAGTAATTAATATCTTAACCTAATTCTAATATCAAAAAATTGATATTTTTACCTTACTCTAATTCCTTACCTCTAAATCCTAACCTAATCCTAATCTTTATTTCGAGTCATTAATATATATTTTTTTACCTAAACCTAACCCCACGTGACTAAAAATTACTTTCCCTTAATACCCTAATGTAAATTATTTTAACCTATTTTCTCCTTCCCTCCTATTTTCTCCTTCCCTTTTTCTTTCCCCTCTTGTTCTGCTTTTTTTTCCCCTCTTCTCCCTTGTCTTGCATGAACCACTTCTTTTCCCCAACCATATCACATATGCCATACTTCTCTGACCTACACCCTACCATCATCATCACCCCTCAACTCCCATCTCCTGTGTTGATGGGTTTGCACTGACAATCTTTCCCGATCGCCTCATTTTCCTTCTCCCTTTTTGTGTGCATGTACATATATATATATATATAGGTTAAGGTCACATACACACCATTTCGAAGATACATGTATAGGAATCAATCATAACCATTAGATTAGTATTTGATCAATGGTCAAGATTTAGTAAATATCTAACCTAAATTTATTTGAATCTCGACCCTTAAATTTTCTAGATCTAACGGTAATTAAGGGTTCCTACGTTTGTATTTTAAATAATAGTTTGTATAAGAGCCTAAATCTATATATATATATATACACTCATGGAATTATCACATTTAATGCCTTGATCACCTCATTTCCTCCCTCCATTTTCTATCAAAAAATAACACCATCTAAAACCCTTTCTTTTTCTTTCCTTCCTCCTCCTCCTCGTCGCTAAAAATACCGCAACAACCAAGCAATGCCACTCTCCACTGCACCTCCCTCCCTTGCAACAACCATTGTTCCATACCCCTAGCTTCATCCATTTCCATCCAAGTCACCCCAACTGTAATACTCCAAAATTCACTATTTTTTTTAAATGGAAGCACTTAAATTAAAACCAGTGAATTTTGGGGATGTTACCGCCACACTTAGTACCAGACCGGTTTTCTCTGACCGTTCCAGCACCAAGTGCTAAGGCTAAAGAAATTTTTGTTAAAATTTAATTAATACTGAAATCAAGAGTTTGTAAAAAGAACAAAAATGATCATAATATAAAAATCAGAGTACGCGTAAGGAATTGTAATTCATATCCAAAATAGAAATAAGCTTACAACCGATAAAAAATTCATTTAAAATACACAATACAAGTAATAAATCATAAGCGAGTAAACCTGATATAGAAGAAAGGAGGAGATAAAATAACAAGAAGAGTGAAAAATACCACGACACTCTCAAACTTCGAGCCAACCACAATCTCAACACTCAACCCCGCCTAATGTCTCGCCCACCTGCACAAAGTCAAAAGGGTCTTCTGCTCGTGGGAATGAGTAGCACCCATGAAAAGGGTGATCAATACGCTACGTATTGAGCAAGGTAACCATGCACTAAGGCCGACACATAAAATCACATAAACCACGCAGAAAAATAAAAAAGAGCATTTAGTCCATCATGATAACATAATATCGTACAATCATTCGAGTAGATACATAAAGACCCATTTATAGTCCGGATTAATTACTTAATTAATCTCTGATCAAAAATTGATTCACATCATGCTTTTTTATCAAACCATGCGAGTACAGGAATCTCTCACTATTTTAGCCGGTGGCTCGATCACTTATAGGGCATCATACCCTAACCACTATTATAGCCGGTGGATTAGCCACTTATAGGGTAAAACCCTAACCACTATTTCTTACAGGTAGATCAGTTTAGTTCCTGCTCGCATAGTGTTCTACTATAAGTAATTAGTATCTTTTAAGTGCCTTAGCAAAAACTCTGGTTTGTGTTTATTGAGCTCGGGATCCCCCACTATTATAGCCGGTGGGTCGGTCACTTATAGGGTAAGAACCCTAACCACTATTATTTGCCTGTAGATCGATCACTTATAGGGTAAAACCCTAACCACTATTCCTAACTGGTGGATCGGCTGGACCCGACTCAATAATCTTTCACTTTAAATGATTAATGTCTTAAGTATTTTATTCAGAAGCTTTCACCCTAGACATGCATGAATCACTCCCTTTACACTTATCCTCAAACTGACCCGTATCATATCATGAGAATCATGCACCTCCTAACTTGTCCAACAACCTTTCCTCTATACTCAAACTCACACTAGAACTCCAACACCGAAATATGTGGGTCAAGGCCCACTACTACACAACTCCAAGTCCACTTATTTCCTTACTCTAGGGTTTTTCCCCAGAAACCTTAATTTAGGCCTAAGTGGCCCATCCTACTCCACCTCACACAACCTAAATCATTTTAACACCCCATTTTTCACAAACCATCGATCCCATATTCATCTTCATACTTTATTCACCAAGTACACATACGTTACCACTGAACCCTAGTTAGTCATATCAAAACCCTAGTTAACCACTCCAAACCCTAGTTATTCACAACCAACCATAGCTAACCACTCTAAACCCTATTTAACCACACCAAACCATAATTAGCCACTCTAAACCTAGTTAATCCCAACAAACCATAATCAGCCACTCCAAATCCTATTTAACCACAACAAACCATAATTATCCACTCCAAACCCAAGTTAATCACAACAAACCATAATTAGCCACTCCAAACCCTAGTTAATCACAACAAACCATAAGTAGCCACTCCAAATCCTATTTAACCACAACGAACCATAATTAATCACTCCAAACCCTAACCTAGTCTCCTCCATACCCTTATAATGTCCTACGTACTATTTTTCATTCAAAGCATTCCAACACCCAAACAACCCTTCTATTACCTTTTTTACATCCCAAGTCAACTTTTCATACGTAAACTTTACTCCAATGCAGACGCTAACCTCCCCATGCAACACCATAAAATCTGTCATGCAAAACCATAGACTCTTCCATACGAAACCCTAGATTCTCTCATGCAAAACCATAGACTCTCCCATTCCTTCATTTTACTTTCACCCCCTATTCTTCTTCCACTGATGGATCATTAACATTTTTAAGTCAACTCACATCCCTTGGTCAACTCATTTCTTTTTGGTTAACTTACACACCTTTGGTCAACTTATTTCCCATTTTCCATTTTCAACCTTTTCCCCACACAATACCACCTTTATACATCCTCACATGCATGCCTAAAGGGTCACAAACCAATCATCACATACCACAATATTTCATCACATATACATAATACGCATGCCATATAACAACACATGAACACACTTCAACTCCACGCCATACCACACATGAATTCAATATAATGATAAACATAAGATGCATAACATACAAAACATATAATGCACATCAACACACATAAGGCCTTAGTAACACCCTTACCTAAAACGACATTGGTCTTGGAGCACGCTTTTATGCCTCCTTAAGGCTTTGACCGGTCTCACATATATGAGGAAAAAACTAAAATTAGATTTCCTCCTACCAAAAATACTATTATTTACTAACTTATTCTAAGACTAGGTTTTTAATAAAATAATACTATACTAATAATAACGATAAGAAATAATAGTAAAATAACTAATGAAAATATTAATATAATTCAAAACGGATGGTGAGATAAAGGCTTCAACCTTTCACCAAAATAATGCTAATAATATCATTAGGACATTATTAATGAAAATAGTAATAATAATAGTAATGAAATAATAATCGAAATTATAAACTAATAATAATAATAATAATAATAATAATAATAATAATAATAATAATAATAATAATAATAATAATAATAATAATAATAAAATGACTTAAACCGAAAGTAATATAAGGTAGGGTTTTCGACCCTACCCTAAAATATTAAAAGTACCATTAGTAGTATTAGTAGAGGTAGTAGTAGTAGTAATAAGAATAATGATAATGATAATAATAATAATAATAATAATAATAATAATAATAATAATAATAATAATAATAATAATAATAATAATAATAATAATAATAATAATAATAATAATAATAATAATAATAAGGTAGTAGTATTCTCATTATATAATAAAGTAGGGCTTTGGCCCTCTAAATAAATAATAGTAATAATAATACTAATAGTAATAATAATAATAATGATGATAATAAAACGTATAATAATACTAATAATATTAATAATTTGAAACTAATAATCTAAATAATTTATATAGGCTCTCGACCCTTATAAGAAATAATAACAGTAATATTGAACCTAATAATAATAATAATAATAATAATAATAATAATAATAATAATAATAATAATAATAATTATTATTATTATTATTATTATTATTATTATTATTATAATAATCAAATATTAGTTAAAATTGAAATAAAATAAAAAAAAGCTTAAATAAATAGGGGAGAAGGGCTGAGAGGGTTTAGGGTTCCACCTTAGGCCGGTGGAGATAGGTGGCACCAGTGGTGGTGCACGGCAGTGGCAGCGGTGGCCGGAAAAGAGGAAAGAAATGGAAAGAGTTAAGATTTGAGGAGAAGAGATGGAGAATAAAGGTGGAGGTTGAGGTGTTGGTGGTAGTCTAGACTGAGTGGAGTAAAGTGAGGGTGGTGGCGCAGCAATTGGCGGCGGTGCACGGCGGCAGTGGTGGTGGCCAAATGGGGAAGGAGAAGAGAAAGAGAGGAGGAGATGGAGGGAGAGGAAAAGAAAGGTATGAGAGATAGAGGAGGGTCTATAGTACATTTTGGGAGGTGAAAGGAGCGACGACAGCAGCATAAGTGGTGGTTAATGGTGGTGAGAATGGCGACGGAGGTGGAAGAATGGGTTGATTAAGGAGGTGACTTTACACGGCCGGGGTGGCTTGTGCAGGAAGAATTGAGGGGGATGGGTGGTTTAGTTAGTTAGAGGGTGGTGTAGGGAGTACTCGGGTGGCCTGAACGGGCGGCGTCAACGGTGTCTGAAGTGGAAGCGGTGGCAAGGTCAGGAATTTTCGGGTATGAATCAAAAACTCGATACAGGGTAGATAATGGGGATATTTATTAGGTAAAAATGGAGGCTAAGTTCGGAAGGGGGTGACGGTAAATTGGGGGTGACGGTAAATTAGGGCCGATCGGTTAGGGTTACCGGCGGCAACTGAGGCCTTTGGAGTTCAAAATAGGGTAGGGGTATGCGCAGGAAAAGGAGGGACTGCGTAAGAAGAGGGAGAAAGTGGGTTAGGCGACGGGGTCGATGGATCATCAGGGAAAAAGAGTGAGAAAAGGCCGGTCAAACAGCAAGATCGGCAGCGAGATTTTCAGCCGATCGGGGGAGGAGTTGCAGGTGCGAATGACGGAGGAAGAAGAAGAAAGAGGTGGGGGCTAGACCGGCAGTTTGGGGAAGAAAAAAAGAAAAGAAAAGAAAGGCGAACCGGCTGGCGGAAGAAAAAAAGTCAAAATGTAGCATTTGGTTGCGCCGAAGGAGGAATAAAAGAAAAAGGAAAGTTGGGCCGCTGAAAAGGAGAGAAAAGGGGAGAAGGGCTTGGGCCGCTGGGCTGGCCCAAGTCGGGGGAGGGTAAGGAAGAAAAGAAAAGAAAGGAAAAAGGAAGAAAGAAAAGGAAAAGGGGAAAAAATACGAGGGTTGGGTTAATTAAATTAATTAGAATATTTGGGATATTTAAAAATAATAATATTTAAATAAAAATAATATTTAAATCCCTTTTTAGGCTAATTTATGATTTTTGAAAGGTTTTTCATAAATTCCATTTTAATTTGTAAAACACCCTAATTTTCTTCAATTAAATTATTTATAAAATTCCTATTAATTTGGAACTATTTTCTCCTTCTTATTTTAAATAAAATAATTTATTTAATTAATTTACAAAATAAAATTATTTAATTATTTTCCAAAATAAAATCTTTAATTAGCTAAAATACCCAAATTTCTCCTAATTAAAATACTTATAAATTTCTTCTTGATTTGCCCTAATTAATTTACTTTTTATTTTAATAAAAATAATTTATTTAATTAAATTTTCTAATAAAACATTATTTAACTATAATTCTTAAAATTAGAATTTTCAGGGCATTTCACCAACCCTTCAACATTCACCACCAAAATAAAGCCCAACCATTCGGCCTTGACCACCATTCCTCCTCCATTTGCTTTGGCCATTCCCACCAATCCTCCCCCACCACCTTCATCATTAGTCACCGTTCCACCCCTAGCAACGACAGCTAGTATCATCGACACCCCCTTGGCTTAGGCACTTATTGTCTTCCCCTTCCCATTGTTGCAAAAAGTTTTATCGGGACACCTTCAAGACTTTGCATTTCAATTTTGCTCCATTCTTTCATTGTATGTTATCTTAGCATTTCATTTGTTATATCCCTAAGTTAAAATTTTTTTTACCTTTGTTTCTTAGGTGATTTTATGAATGCTCTAGAGAAGGTAGGATAGAATATACTTGCTTAGAGACCGATATTCTTTTTGGTAAGGATTTTAGTCGTAATTAGGGTTTTTTATGATAAATGTTATGTATGATTTTATGTTTTATCATGTTTTTAATATTATAATATGATAATGTGGATTACATGATGGAAATAGGGTAAGAATAACGAAATATGTGCTTATACGATAATTCTTATTTATAATCTCTAAGTAAATGAGCATGATATATAATCTTATAATGGGGTTGGATAAAGTATGGTAAGTAGGAAATTAGATTATTCAAGATGTACGGTGATATAATAAATTGAGGATTTGGAAACAATAACATCAAATATATAAGTTTTTTTTTTGTGAAATAAGGGTATTGGCTATCCTTAAGGGTATTTTGGTCAATATGTGTTAAATATAGAAATTTTGGTATTTTAATTTGTTAAATGAGTTAGATTATGATAAGAATATCATGTAAAATGTTTGGAGAAGTTAGGAATGACCTAAGTCTAAATAAAACGAGAAAATTGTTTAAGTTGAGAATAATAACCCTAGAGGCGATGTTATTATCACCTATGTAAGACATTTGAGTTAAATCATGATTTTTGAATATGCTCTTAATATTGGAATTTTAGTAATGTATATTGAATTAATTGATTATACGAATACTATGGGAAAAGTTATACCTAATTTGTAAAATAAGGGTTTTGTAGGGGCATGAATAGTAACTTTGGATATAGGTATATTATTACATGTGTAAGACATTGGACTTAGACATTGATTTTATTATATGTTGATAATAATATTATTTGAGAAATATACACTAAAATTTCGGGATAAATGATAAATCAGGAAGAAGTTTTGCTTATAATGTGAAATTAGGGTTTCTTAGGGAAATTATGGATCTATTTCTCGCAAACGTCCTAGATCACCATATGGTTGCGCTTTACATGTTTCAATTATGTGTTGTACATATCTAAGTGAGTCCCACATGATTTATAATCAATTTTTAATAAGATATTAATCATTTAAATTGAAGAATCATGTGAGTCGGGCCAAGGTATTTTATAGGCCTATTCCATCGGATGATAATAGTGGCTTAGGTGTATTTTTTTTCCACTAGATTAATAATGGCGGGGCCCTAAAATCAATATAAATAAGAATATGATATGAGATAAGTAATTAATCACTTAAAATGAAAAATTATGTAAGTCATGGGATGTGTCCATTCCATTAGATGATAATAGTGGCTCGAGTGTATTCTTCCCTAAGAGATGTTTCAAATCATTCTATCAGTTTAAGAATAGTGGTTAGGAGTGTGTTGCCCTAGTATATATTGAGTCCATTCTACAGGATGATAATAATAGTTCAGGTGTGTTGTTCTTGAGAAGTGTTTCATTTCATTCCACCGAATTAAGAATAGTGGGGTCTCTAAATTCAACGTAAATAAGAGAATGGATTATGTTATATCTAGTAATGCAATCTGGATTCGGTATTTACCTTGCATCATATTATGGTAACACACATGTATTATTATTCTTTGTTGTGAACTCATGTTTTATGTGTAAGTGTAACCCTTTATTGGTTGCATTGTTATCTTACTCGGTACATCGGGTATTGATCATTCTTTTCATTGGTGTTGCTCACTCCTACAAGCATAAGACCCATATGTCTTTGTGTAGGTCAATCGGGACCCATTAGATGATTTTACTGCTTATGATTCTCTATACGTGAAGGAGTGATCTTATGTTTTGGGGCTGGGTGTAGAGTCATGTTATCCAGTTGTTAGCTTTACTCATATACCTTTTTGGAATCTTAGTATAACACCTCCATTTTTACTACTTAAAAATTTTATTTTTTGGAAGCATTAATTACCAATTTAATGGGTGCTACTACTACACTTAACATAAGTCCAATTCACTCACCTTTCTTATACCAAGCGCTAAGGCTTAAAACAAAACACAACCATAATAAAATAGCAGAAATGAGAGATAATACATAAATATGAGTTATGGATAATATAACCCGTACAACAATAAAAATAAAAATACACCAAGTGACATAAGAGTCCGAAGAAAAGCCAATTACATCAAAATAGGTACCCGAAGGTATAATACCAATTTACCCGGACTTGTAGACCCGAAAGTCGATTCCACGAATGTGACCTCTTCCCAAGGGCTCCACTTATCCTTGCCTCTATTGTAGGCCTCAATTCACTTCATGCCCTTCATATAATCATTTGTAAAAGTAGTATTATTACGAATTCCTTGTACTGAGTAGATCACAATGTCTCACAAGAGGTAGCATACCTACATTGCATAAAATCACACAATAATTTGAATATCATGCTAAAAAAAAGCACAAGCCATAACAATATGTAATAATCATAGGAAAATGTATACAACATTACAGTCTCGTTCTCAACAATCAATCATACAAAGTCACTTCAAATCATTACAATGTACACATTAGCCATATTTAACTAATCAAATAAATCCCAAACATCAAGGTAGGGTACTGAGGCAACTACCAAACCCACAATCCAAAACAATACCAATTACTAAAGGTAGGACAATGAGGCAACTACCAAACCAACAAATCCAAATCAAATCCTTTTTATATTATTAAACAATAGTTACTTGCATATTTAATTACTCAAGGGGGATACAATCTAGGGACATAGAGGTACACCAATTCATATTGGTGTACAAATGCAACACAATATCCTTACCCTAGAACCTAGGAACATAGCGGTACACCTGATCATACTAGCGCACAAATGAAACAAAATATCCTCCAACCACGGTTACTTAATCCTTAAATATCAATACCCTCTATAGGGTTCGTAAATCACCTATAGAGTAGATTAGGGCTTTATTGGAGCACAACAACACACTGACAAACTAGAATCAACGAGGGATGTACCTCGTCTCTAGGGTAGCTAAGTTTAGAGAGAAACCATTCCTAACTCGAGGCCTTTCACTTTAAATATTAATATTTTATGAGGTGATCACAAATTATATGCACTACACAATAGTTCCCATTTTTATATTTAACCATTTTTCATTTTATTTTCAATTATTAAGCTAAACCCTAAGGTCATCGGTTTAGGTTAAGCCAAATTCATCACTAAGGTAAACCTATAAAAAGTCTAAGGCTATCCTAATATCTAATTATTCATAAAAGATCCTAAACATGAGCCGTGTTTTTTCATTATGAAACACATTGTTTTACTATGTATAGTTTTATCTTCTATAAAAGGAGACATGAGCCATCAAGTCGTGTGGCCCAAATTATTCTTCTTCTCCATAGAATTAGCCATTCATTAGAAAATTGTAAATCTATGTAATTGATTGATTGATTAGTTTAATCATTTTGTAATTACGTAAGAGCACGAATAAAGGATCTCTACTTTTCTCTCAATTTTTCTATTTTGTGATTGAATCGTCAATTGTTCATAATCTTGTTAATTATGATCTTTGGTTTGGATCTTTTCAATCCATGCTATTTTGTAATAGATTGTTTAATCATGCTATTAGATTTAGGTTAGGTGTGTTTACTCGGTACTTTTCTAGTGAAAATATTAATTTCTAGTGGTTGTGATGTAGTTGATTTGGATACTATTGGAGCTTGAGTTGAAGTCATAGAATATGTTTATTTTTCAGCATTTTGTCCTATGTTGGAAGTTTCTAGTTTTGGATCTAGTCTGTGTGATTTTACTTTGTAACCATGTATTAAGATTTTTTTAATGCAAAAAACTTTACCCTGCGGCATTGTTCTTGTTGTTTAATATTTTTTTTTCTTACCCAACATTTCATCTCTCATGGCTAGGTGAACGCATACACCTCTCATCATGATATATGTGGTGGCAACATCCTTCGTTTTTGGTTTAAGCTACCGCATTGTACTTTTAAAATGAAAATTGAAAGTTGAGAAAAATGGGAGTGTTACATTCCTCTTATTTCTCTTAACTTCATTTAATATAATTTACTTGCTCTAACTTCAATAAACCAAAATAATTTCATAAATAATATAACATAAAAAAATACCTAACATCTATGCCAATACATCCTATATAATTCAAACTTTTCTGACACTCCCCGCCACTTCCTTAAACATTAGCCTGTCATATAATCTCTTCTATATATCACCCATATAATATATACTTATAAATATGTAATCCAAGGTTTCATCATTATTCAAAACATAAACAAAATTTCATAAAATCAAATCAACAATGTAACCACATAAATATCAATTTAATGTATATTAATATTCATTAAATTACTACCAAAATATATAGAACTCATCTATTTGAAAGCTAATTTAGTGCACATATAGTATACAAAAGATTAATAATAAAATTTTTTTTAAAAAACTTTAAACAAATAGTGTAGGGGATGATGGTAGTTCTAGCGGTGGTTCTAACCAATGGTAGTGTGGCACAGCGGCAACATCAACAAAGGAGTGGCAACACAACATTAGATTTAACAAGTTATTAAAAATGGAAATAAAAGACAAAGAACTAAAAAATTAACTAATAACATTTCCTAATAAGGTGAAGAAACCAAGAAGATACAGTAAAAGATGAAAAAGATAACAAGATAAGAAAGAAGATGCACTATGGGATAAGATAGAGGAGAGGGTGGAGAGAGACGAGATAGAGGTAAGGTTGGTTAGGGTTAAAAAAGTTTGTATGGTGTATAAATAAGGTATAACTACAACAATGACACAAGTTGCAAGTGTAGCCTTTGATGTCATTGTTGTAAAGCTCCAAACAATGTCGTTTTGTTTAATGAAATTCAATGCGCCAATTTTTTTTCCCAATGATGAAAACTTTCAATTGCTCCCCATTTTTTACTTTAGAAATATTAGTGGAAAATTATCCCGACTACAAAAAGCTTTCAGTAGTGACCCTAAAACAGTGACATGTGATTGCTATAGATCCTCCAACATTTTTTACATTGGAAATGTTAAAGGGAAACTTTGCTACTTGCAAAAAAAATTAGTAGCGACAATGTCATCACTGTAGACATTCAATGACAACAATTTCCCTTCATTGAAGATTTATCATCATTTAATTTTCAGTTATGACATGTCACCATTGTAGATCGGTCTACATCGACGAAGTATGTTGCTGTTGTAGATATCATCGCTTTAGACCCATATTCCTATAGCATAAAAAAAATAGAGTTGGTCACCGACAACAATGTCGTTATCATTATTTTTATTCCACTTGTTATTTTGGGGAACTAAGCATATTTTAATTTTTCCGTTTGTCATCATTTTTCCTCCTCCTCCTCCACTCTTCAAGTTAATGTTATATCTCTAGGTAACTCCATTTTTTAAAAGTAATTTTGCATTTCTTAAGATGAAATTTAATAACTTATGATTAATCATTCAATCTCTGTAGCTTCTTTACCTTCCTCTTTTTGATTGTAAGAAAAATAAAATAAAAAATGCATGTTATGTACCTTGAATCGACAATTGATACAAGTCTTCACAGTGAAACTTGATGTAGAGGACAATATTTGGCCTCCTATTTGAATTCAACTTATCATTTTATTCAGTATATTTGACTTCTCCTACTATATATCTTACCTTTCTTCCCCTCTCTACAGCATAAATAAATTCTTTGTTTAGTTTTTTGTTTGTTTTATTCTAATATTTTCATTAACAAAATGAAATTTGATTATAAGTTGCATTAGTTTTGTAGTGTTTGTTAAATTAGTTTATCTCAATGACATAGTTAGTAGTTTTAGATGTCATGAATCAACAACCAAAATTTAATTAGTTAATAGCTATTTATAGATGGGTATAGAATCATTAATTATAGGAATTGATCGTTTATTTAAATTAAAAACTAAATTTTAGGGGGAAATAGTAACCATAACATGTTAATGCAATATAGTCATTTCATTTTAGTGGTTATAGTAGAATGTCGTTACATATTGTATCTCTAGATTTTGAAAATTTAAAATTCCAGCTGAACTCTCTCTCTCTCTCTCTCTCTCTCCCTCCCTCCCTCCAGCTTCATGGGAAAACAATTCAAGCAAGGATATTTCCCTTTTGGAATCTCACTTCACATAGAAATTTAGGATTGTGTTACCTTTTGGCTTTTGTCAAATTTAACTGAAACGTACGATGTACGCGTGAAATTCAAACCTAAGATTTGAGGTATTAGTTCACAAAATTTTTCATAAAACTACAATATCATAAGATGTAAAATGGTAAAATAAGATAATACTCCCTTCGTATAAAAAATAAAATCATTCTAACAATTTATACATATTTGGAGAAACTAATAAAAGTAGCATTAAAATTATACTTATACTCTTTATTAAAAAATTATAAAGTATTTAATGTAAAAATAATGGAAATAAAATGAGGGCAAAAATAGAAAGTAGGTTTTGATTTTTTTCAAAATAAATTTCTTTTTTATATAAAAATTTAGTGATAGAATGATTTTATTTTTGACACGAATGAAGTATATTTTTTTAAAACTTTATGCTATAAATTCTTATCTAGTTATTTGATATGATGATCCATAATAAATTAATTTAGAATTTGCTTCCAAATCAATTGACTTGATAAAGTATGATATTTACCAATGGTATTATTAAATATTTAATTAATCAATTTTTAAAGCAATCACTGCATATTTAATATGCAATTATATGTCTATTGATAATGACATATAAATTTTTTTTCCAATTCCATTTATACCAAAAAAATTTATTTAGACAAATAAAATCTTGTACTCTATTTGTTAGAGATTTTTTTTTGGTAATTGGTTATTATATATATATATATATATATATATATATATATATATATATAGAGAGAGAGAGAGAGAGAGAGAGAGAGAATTTTTTGTTGACATCATCCTGACATCAACAACTTTTTAAAATAAAATAAAATAACTTTTAGTATGATTATCAGAAAAAATAAACAAATTATATCATAATATTTTTGAGATTTTTCTCTACAAATAAAAATCTATATTGATATACTTTAGTAAAAAAAATATGGTGAAAATAGTGATGAAACATAACTAAGTAATGATAAAACATAAAGGTAGTTATGGTGAAATATGATAAATTAGTTTTTGCATAAAATCACAACTTATATGGTTGAAAAATAATAGTAGTTATGATGAAACATGAAAACAACTATGATAAAATATGGAAAGAACAATTGTAAAACATAGAGACAGTTATGACAAAACATAAGACAATAGTTATGAAATATGATGAGAATTATGGTGAAATATGAGGAGAATTATTTTTCAACGAAATCATAACTAATATCGGTGAAATATTCCAAAAACAATTCTAATATATTGAAGCGACTATGGTAAAATATGAAGGTAACATTAGTAAAATATAGAGAAGACTATAGTGACACATAAAGACAACCATGATAAAACATAACACGATGATGGTAAAACATGCAAACAATTATGGTGAAACATAACAAATTAGTTTTTTTTATAGAAAAATCACTACTAATATTGGTGGAATATGACACCAACTGTGGTGAAATATGAAGACAATAGCAGTAAAATACAAATATAAAAGGGGTGAAACATAAGTATAACAATGAAGAAATCAATTACACTAATAAATATCATAAGGAAAGTAGTAAAATATAACTACAGCTATGATGAAACATCTAAGAATAATTTACATAATAATTTTTTTTAAGCCATAAGTACATCAATATCAATCTCAATTTGTAGAATAAATTCTCAAATATATATATATATATATATATATATATATATATATATATAATTTTTTTTATATTTTTCAATAACTATAATTTAAAATAAACTAACTTAAGTAAAAATGAGGTAGGAATTGATTACATCATATACTGATTGAGAAAAATTTAGTCGTAGATAACTATAAATTATAAATTGAATAGTTATACCATGTTAAGTAAAAAAAAAAAGATTTAACCAATGCCTTTGACATTTGTTGGACTAACTATTTTTTCAAGCACAGCTAGAATGTCTAAGAGATTCCAAATATCCAGCCCACCTACACACCATTGAATGGGATATGCTCATACAAATTTCTGCAAACAAGTCCTTAGTTTAATTATCTAGTTAAACATGTCCTTAGTTTACCGCTAGCATAAATTAAAAGTCTTACGTACGATAAAAATACAAGAGTTTACGATGAGACCATCTCAACTAACATTTTTTTTTCCCGGCCTCACTCGCATTGCCCCTTATGTCCTGGGCGACGTCAATCAAATTAGATTAGATACTAAGGCCCAATAAATAAGCAGTTGTCCACCAACCCAGATCCAACACCACCCATAACGGGTTGAGTATAGCTATTTCTGCCACTTCCAGAGGGGGCATACTTACCCTTTTTAATACACACTAGCTATGCCGGTGCGATTTGTATATTAAATATAGATTATTATTTTTTACTTGATTGAAAGAATTAGCTTTTGTAAGAAAAAAATAAGGGTACTATGCGTACCATATTTGTATTGTCTAGTAATTATTTGATCAATTTCTGTGTTAGATCACAGTGGGACACATAAATATTTGATTATGAAATGCTTTTTCAATAAAGGACACATGTTTTCATAACAAGCAAGGCCCCCTGCCTCCGGAAAGATCCGAGCTTTTGACATGCCCGCATGAAGAAGTAGATCACGATCACCAACATCTACATTTCCACGACCAGAATAAAAGCGGATCATATTGTTCTCTGCTTCCACCCACCACCTCCGGGTGATCCACCCCGGCGGGGGCATGTTATTTACATATTCAGAATCTTAGCCAAAAAACCAAGGAAAACGTTCACTCACTAGACTTAGAGAAAATTTTGTACAAAGCCTTCAGTGCTGCTCAAGCCACTCGTGAATGGCTGAGCGAAGGGCATGGTTTGGGACAAGATTCTCGTGTTCAAGACGCGCGTTCGTCATTGGAGAGGTATCATGGCCACTGCCTAGCCAGCTCCTCAAAGCCTCAGCTTCATATGTATGACCATCTGCTGCTATATGTGGATCTTTCATAACTTCCTGCAATTTAATCGCCACATTATGGTAAATCCTTGATTAATATGAACACAAGACCAGATTTTCCGTAAGTACAAGATGCTTCATTGCTCATTAAAAGTCAATGAACTAGAGAAAGAGAAAACATATCACCTGTAATATGGGACAGATGAAGTAGGATGGAGCATCATCTAGATTATGTCCAGATAAATCACCTCCAAGACAAAGCAACATTGGTTCCAGCACCCTGAATACATCATGTTCAAGATCTGGCCTGTTGGTAGACTCAGACTCGCAGCATCTCAATGCCACGCGAGCTAACTGCTCTGCCAGCAAGCATGGCCAGTCTCCAGCAGAAGAATCCAACAGAGACTCCAAACAGTTTCTAACTAAAGCAGATTCCACTTGCCCAATCAAATCAAAGACTAATTTTCCAGTCAAAAGCTGTAGTAGTATGATACCAAAAGAGTAAACATCCAACTTTGGAGAAACCTCTTTGGAGTCGAGAAACTCAGGATCAGTGTATGAACAGATATGTACTGAGGCGGTTGAGGATGCATCAGTACAAGGAATTATGTAAGAGAAACCAAAACTACTGAGTTTGCATGTGAAGTTCGGGTCAAGAAGAACACATTTAGGTGTTAAACCACCATGCACCACTCCCTGTGGCTTACAGGAATGAAGAAAGCTCAGTGCAGAACATAACTCAGAAGCAATTTTTATCCTGGTCTTCCATGTAAGTGGAGGCATACCATCCTTGCAGCTTAGTCTGTCTTCCAGGCTACCGTTGGGAAGATACTCATAAATGATTGAACAAGCTTCTGGGCAGGCTCCAATAAATGTCACCACATTCGGATGCCGAAACCTGCTCAGAACCTCCACCTAAAATACAACAGATGTAAGAAAGCAAACACCCGATCAAAGTTGGTATTGGGTGGGGTGTCAACTGGTGGGAGCAAAGTAGATACTGTTCTTGCCAAATATCAGGCTCTTGCAGAGTGATCAGAAAAATGTTACCTCCTTTCGGAACTTTGAAGATATTTGCGATCCATCAGGACGCAATATCCTTATAGTCACTTTTGTGCAGGAAAGAACACCTTTGTAAATGCTCCCATCCTCATCATCCTCATCCTCTTCCCAAAGTTGCAATCCGGGGCTGAAATCTTGGGTGGCATCCTTGATTTCTGTGAAAGAAAATATGGGAAAGAGCTTGGAAGTATCCGCTACTGAAGATGACTCAGCAGGCTGATTCAGCAGCTCATCAGCAACCTTGAGGGCATTGTCACGCTCTATCCGCAGATCATTATGTTCTTTCTCAGAAATTTGCAGCAACTCGGTAGTACTTTGCATCCTCTCTCTTAAATCATTTACCATTACCTCATATTCCGTAATCTTCACTTCTAACGATGAATTCTGATCCAAAGCAACCTGAAGTTCTTCCATTACCGTGTTATTTTGATTTTTCATCTTTTCGAGGGCTACCTCAGTTTCTGCTCGTTTTCTCAGTTCTTGAACATATAGGCTTTCAGCTGCTGTTGCCTGTCAGATCATCAGAACCAAAAGTTCCAGTCATCCATCATTCTAGGAACTTCAAATCAACTGCTTTCAGTGTTAGAATAACAACAACAACAACAATAATAATCACAAAATATCCCCATATATTTAGGCAAAATGCACTATATACCACAGTGCAATTTTTGTTGCACCATGCCACCATATCCCCCCCCCCCAAATTACATTTTCGAGGATACCATACCCTTCGGTCTAGCTAACCCCAAACAGCATTATTTAATAAAACCTAATTATACCCTTAAGCTTATATCTTCCTCTTGTTAATCCTCCCTATCTCTTCATTTTCCAGACTCTCTTCCTTCATTTTCTTTCTTTATCTTCCATACCCTCTCTCTTCATCTTCTCCATCCTCTCTCTTTGTTTTCTCCTCCTCTCTATCTCCAAAATTGAGAAGAAACAGAATGCCTGGACAGAGACAGTGAACAGGAAAAACAACCTTAAAGTATAAACTTAAGAGTGGAGGTTGTGGGGCTCAAGCTTTCTGCTTCATCATTTGACGTCCCCTTTCCCCATGGCCAATTGATCAACACTGGACCTACAATCTACTAAAACTCTTATCCCCCTTCTTTATTTTGCAATTAGCAGTAGACCTTTCTGTATCGCATGACATCCTTTGTTGTTCTTCACACAAATTAAGAAAGCTGTTCCATATATCAATCAGTACATTGGTTGTGGATGGTGGAGTCAGTTCATGTAACATTGGATCTATCAGTGTTCCGGTTGTTGCTGTTGTAGGCACGGTAATTATGAATACAACATCGAAGACTATGAGAAGAAAGTCGGAAGGCCCCTTGACCATCTTTCAATTAAACCTACTAGGAAGGACCAGAGGGAGCTGCAAACATTGGCTAATCCAATAAAGAAGAAAGGTTTTTTTTTTTTTTTTTTAAGCTTTCTGGGCTGGATTTGTAGCTGCAAATAAACGAGAGATGAAGATGGATTGTGCTTAAGAAGAAGAAGATGATGAATATTTATGTTTGTTTGTTTAATCAATATTGGTCTCCTTTTCTGTTTTTCTGTTATATGGGATTTGGCTATAGTTGCAGTGGTGTTAATTTTTCAGACTGGAATTTGGTTATGATGGACAATTGGCTAAATTCCAAACATGTGAGGGAGAAAGGATGACAAATGTAGAGGGTGATGGAGTAAGAATGAAGACGAGGAGTACTTTAGTCCATTTGTATAAAAATACCGTTCAACTTTCACTAATCTAACAAACACCTAAAAAAATAAACAGCATTTTTAGTGTAAGGGCACAATGTGCTTGAAAAGATAAGATACAGAAGCGTATAGTGCAACAAAAATCAGACGAAGGACATATAGTGCTTTTTGCCAAAAATACAAAAATATATGGTGCATTATCCGATTTTATGCATTTCGTATGAACCATACGGCACAAGTGACAAAAACAGATGCTGGAGATATAATAATACAATTAAGGCATAATGCATTATTATGTTGCAACCCGATCTGCTTAAACCTTGTACATGGTAACATCAGAAATGGTGAAGAGAAAATTGATGGAAACATATATTACCCTGCAAATGGCTGTCATTTCAGCAACCTGGCATCTCGGTGATTCTTCATGAGCTTCCTGTGTCCTGTTTTCAGCTGTTACTAAGGACCAATCAGGTTGCTCATAATGTTCATAAGCACTGCTTTCTTCAGCCTATTATCAGACAGCATAACCAATGGTCAGCAGAATGTTCATGAATGAATTCAGTATCAAATGAATTCAATATCACAAACCCACTATTAATCAATACAACATGCATGATGAACTCATAAAAATGTCAAGATCATTAAAAAAAATTATCATATGATACCTATCACCAATTAATGTGTTTTGTATGCCCAAATATGATGAAAATCAGCTCAGTATGACCATACCATTGTCTCTAATGGCACACAAGCTGAATTCACACTCAATTCATGTGATGAAACTGAAAGATCAGATCGCTGTGATGCACTTGGTCTTAACATCTTGCTGACACCCTTGGAACTACCGGCTTCGTCTGGTTGAATTTGAGAAGTGAGCTGAGGTATCGACAAAAATGATGGTCTATTGTCACCATTTGAACTAGCTTGTAAGCCGCCATCACTGACAATAATAATTTGAGCATCAGTAGGGAGCCTATGATATAGGTAGCAAATACATACAACATGATTGAGAGTAGAATGAATGAAGCAATAGGGTTTCAAATGATCAACCAAGGAAAAAATAACCTGCACCACGATGATTCAAACAAGTAAGTTACAACTACAAGTGACCACTCCCGCAAATCATAAATCTGCATAATTTCTGCTGGGGCCGTGAGTCGCAATGCAGACTATTCGAGATAATTGAATAATCACAACCTATTATTTGTTAGCTCACTTGGCAAGAGAGAATGTGAGATTTTTAAATAAAATTTTCCTAAATGATCTAATAATATATTTTCTTAGTAGGAAGTTGCTTTAACAATTTATACACATTTTTAAGAACTAATAAAACTGACATAAAAATTGCCCTTACACTTTTCATTAAAAAATGACAGCATCTAATGCAAAAGTGAAGGTAAAAGTAAAAAGTAGATTTTGACTTTTCCAAAATTTCATTTTCTTCATACAAATGTTTACACTCCTTTTTTTAATACGGAAGGAGTAATAGATTATTCTAATCATAATTGTATAAGATTATTTTTATAGATTTGAGTAATTAGTGGGTTCACATTCTTTTTGATGAAAATATCAAACTAAGTATAAAAGTTTCAAACTATATATATATAGATGATGATAAATCAAACGCCTTGAGAATACAAATTAATTTGCAGTTCTATACCTATGCCCCAAAAATCAACCGCAGAAACAAAAATATCGTCCTTAATTCAACACACATTTCACACTTGATTTCAAATAGAGAAGAGCCAATAGGATGCATGTTTTCAGTGGGAGAAAAACAAAAATTAAAATAAAAAAAAATGAGAAAGGAAAATTTGAATCACTACACCATTGAGTTCGTCCTTCATTTTGGTGAAGTGGGTGGGTTTTGTACACACAATTTATTCAATACACAATTATCTCTGCATAGTGCATACTCTGTGCACGAGCTAGTTTATAGATACTTTATTATATTTAATTAAATTTTTTAGAAGTTACTTAAAATATTCATTTTTTTAGTAATTACTCTAGTAATGTCAATAGACTATGAACACTATCATTTTATTTAGTTACCTATATTTTTGTTAATTTCATAAGAGATTTTTTTTACTTAAATCAATAAATTAAGGTTTTTGACAACTCATAAAGGTTATCAATCCATTTGATTAGCTTCCAATTTTCAGCTAATTTATATAATTATCGATTTCTCAACTAAGAATTTTTATAATAGTTTATAAAAAGATTATTTAGTAAATTGATATTATAAATTTATTCTACTAACTTGCTAGTTTTTATTTTATTTTATTAAAATATATTAAATTAATATGTAAAAAGGACTACTACTATTTTACTTAATTGATTATCGATTATTTGTTTTACCTATAAGCTATAAAAGACAAAGAAAAGGGGGGCTAAAATTACCTGTCCAATACAGCACATATCTTTTTATTTCATTTCAGCAGTATCAATTTATGGCTTAATTTCGTATATTCATGGCTAAGATGCTCAAAAGGCCTATGATAATATAATAGTCACCAAAATGCAAGGAAAGAACGGAGCAGAAAAAAGGAAGCCGAACATACATGCTACAGATGAGTTTTCCCTTGCAGACAAACCAGATGTGACATGAAGCTGGTGCACTTGACTGCACGCACATGGCCTTTTTAGACAGTGGTTCCACCATCGTCCTGTAAGGGTCCAGGATAAGGTCAGCAATCTTAATGAACGTTAGCAAACATAAACCTTGTCACAAGTTATGGCTCTAAAATGGTCAACTGACAGAAAAAGTAATAAAAAAAAAATTGTTTCCTTGCCATCACCTTAATGAGCTCATTTTTTTATTAGACGAGTCAAAGATTCAATGCTTGTACAGAAAACTTTGCAGCCTTATTTAAGAAAACATCCATCTTCCTCTTTACTCCTCGAGCAGCAAAATAGTGGCATCATTAAAAGCAGCATTTAGCCATAAACTACATTAATCTTTTTAGTGATTGCACATCCCTAAAGTGTTTCAGGGTTAATAACAGTTCAAAATACGCCTCTCGTCTCTAAGAATGTTTCAGACCTTGATACTATCATAAATAAAAACAAGTGAAATACAGAAGTGATGCAGAACAATACATGTCAAAGTGCTCATCTTTTGCAGCTCCCATTACTAGGTTTTCAATCTTGTGATGAGAAATGAAATACAAGATCCCCTTCCCGACAGAGTCCATCTCAATATAAAGCTTCTCTGCCTTTGCCTACAAGATGAAAGCACAGAAACAAAGTGCATCCAGATTACTCTTTAAAAGTATAAATAAAATTCCATTGCCAACCAAATCAGCACACCAAATACTTGTTTCAAATACATATTATAAGCAACTGTGTTCGGAGCTACTTATTTAAAATAAAAAAAAGGAAAAAAAAAACTTGTTTTCGGTAACTTCTAGCCTAAAAATTTTACCCCAACCGGGAGCTATACAGCCAGCGGAAGAAAGATTTTACCCCAAATCGGTCACAAGTGCGAATATACTCATCCAAAGTATTCAACATAAATCGTTTCTCGAATTCTCGGTATGCGTTGACTCGATGCTCCTTCAGTTTACTCCAATGAATCTTCTCACCCACTGTAAATCATCACAATAAATTGTCTTTACATTAGTTAGTTACAGCGCCATGGAACTCGAGACATAGCCTGTGAACTGTACAACACAGGCCAGGATACATAAACCATAGCGATCATACCACTCCATTCAACATCAGCCTAACAAAAATCCAATTTCTTCAAACAAAATATACAGCACATAATCTTAACTGATGCGATCGACCCAGAAAAGGAAGCATAAAATGTAAATATTCTCACGAACAAAGATATCACGCAGGCCAAGTGGGAGACGAAAGACGAAAAAAGAAAAAAGAAAAAAGCGGAAAACTATAAAAATAGCATAGAGCAGTGAAGATGATTTACTTATGGGGATGAACTCAGCAGGCTGATGAACATGAATTATATAAATTTTCCGACCACCGCAGTTCTCAACAGCCCATAACAGTGTCGATTCGCTTTCTTTTACTTCCTTCCCCACCGCCACGTACAATTTATTCTCAGTGGAAATGATCGGCGGAGGCGCCTCCGGTGGGTCGATGTCCTCGAATGCAATCAAATCCATCGGGAGCGATAATTAAAGAACAGCAGCAGTAGCACTGTGAAGGTTCAGTGATCAAGCGACACTGAGTTACGCTTGGCTCGTATATTCACTCACACAGTGGATGGATGGAGGGATACACTGGTCGTGCTTACTCCCTTTAAAAAATGCTCAACGCGGCTTTACCCCTTTTCTTTTTTCTTTTTCTTTTTTCTTTTTCTTTTTTATTTTTTCTTTTTCGTGAAAGGGAATACAGCTTTACTTTAGATCAAATGGATGGAAGGATGGATGTGTTCATCTTACGTTGTTTTCGGATTAAACCGGCACAAAGCAACAAAAAAAACAGCATATTTCAAATCATGATGCTTCCTCAACACGACATAAAACTCCTACAAATTTTGAGATACATTTAATTATTCATATCTTTTAAAATATACTGATATAAATTATCAAAAAATAATATTATTATAAAAATATATGTAACTACAAATATAATACTTATATTTTTATTTACAATTTATCTAATGAGTGAACATAAATACTTATTAAAATTACTAAAGTTATAAAGATAACTAGTATTTAATATAAAAAATTAACCTATATTTTTTAATAAATACACTAGATATATAATTTTAGGTAAAAAAAAAAAACTTATGCATTAAAAAATGTTACGGGATTAGATAAATTGTTTTATATATTACATTTTAGACAAAAAAAAAATTTAAAATCAAAATCACACCTAACTATCAGATGATACAGACTCCGTCTAGCAATTAGATATCATTACGTCAAATAGGTTATATCTAAAATCTCAAAATGTAATCATTCAAAAGGCTCTAACCGGTAATTCTCTAGAAAAAGAACTAGTTCCATCCAAAACCTACTTTAAGGATGAAAATTTGACCTCCTTATATAAATTGTCTAAAAATTTCTTTAATTTTTAACATAAGATCACATCAAAATTAAACTGATAATTTTCATCTCTTATGGCATTTCAACATAAAATTTGAATCATTTCTACAATGAGTATCACATTTTTAACGTACTTGCAAATTATTATTATATATCTTGCCGTCGGTTCATCCTACAACGATATACTTAATTAGGCTAATCCTGTTAGTCTAGTGGTGATGGATCCTTCACCCTTATATTATACTTTTATCGTATAAAAAAATATCTAGCGGGCATTTTTAAACCAAATAATAAAATTAGTATTAAAAATTTTCTTATAATTTTATTAAAAATAATAAAATATTTAATACGCATATAATTTTAAAAAATAAGGATAAAAAATAAAATTTAATTTTTTTAATAAATTTTTTTATATATAAATTTAATAATAGATAACTTTTTTCTTTTACCGAAGAGAAGTCGTATTCCGCACCCGACTCCATACAATACGGAAAATATATTTATATATATATATATATATTAAGAGAGAGAGAGAGAGAATGCGTAGAGGAGGTATTTCTACAACGAAGACGGTCTCTTTTATATATGCGTAGTCATCGCGGTAATATAAGTTTCCGCGAAATGATGACATTAAAACAAGGCTGAGGAACAGACAACCAACCCGTAAAGAAGAAATACGTGAAAAATTAGTGGGTATGAACTATGAAGAAAGAATTGTTGTGAGTCCAGCCCACATGTATTAGTAAAATGTGTATTTTGCTTTGTCCTAAGTAATGGGCATTTGATAGCATTTTTACTAATCTTGGATTAAGTCCAACTTGGGCTTATTATTTGGGCTTCTTAATTAAGCCTTTGGTATAAATACTTGCTTTACAAATTAGGGCAAGAAGAGAGAGGTGTGATTTCAGAAAGTCACACGCACAATTAGAAGCAAAGAAGAGAGGAAGACAAAGGGTTGGAGAGAAGAGTGATTTGCGATTGATCAAGAACAGCGTTCAGAAATTTGTCGATCGCCGGCGTTTCCACCGTTGGATTTTGCTGAAATTTGGTCAGCTTGTTGGGGACACATAGGGCCTCATTTTGAACGGTTGGATCGTCGTTTTGAGATCTGGTTTGTCTGTTATTGCAGCGGGACCGAACCTCTGATTTGTGGTGATATTCTTCACCTTTGATCTCTTCTTGCTTAAGCTCTTATGTATGTTCTTGTTGGTGGGTTGTGAATTGTTGTAAACTGATTTGGATGGTTCATTTTGCCCTCAATTTATCATAATAAGAGAAGGAGATAGGGTGGACTCCTCAAACGTCTCGTGGTTTTTACTCTTCACATCGAAGAGGTTTTCCACGTATAAATCGTGTGTTGATTGGTTTATTTTTCTTATCTATTTGTTTGTGCTTGCTGCCTATAATTGGTGATTTACTTTGGTGAATTATTTGTGGTAGATTTGGATTCTATTATTTGGTTGATTGTCTTGGTGTTGATCCTTGTGGGTATTGTCATATATTACCCGGGTCCTTTCAACTGGTATCAGAGCGAGGTTTAATTTGACTGTTATTATGGAGTCTAGTAGTAGCAGTTCAATGGTTAAATTGACATCAACCAATTATTCCATCTAGAGACCAATGATGGAGGATTTGTTATACTGTAAAGACTTGTTTGACCCAATTGATTCAATCACAAATGAAGATGGCACCATTAGTAAACCTGCAAAACCTGAAAAGATGGAAGATAGAGATTGGGAAAAGATGAAAAGAAAAGCTTTGGGGACTATTAGACAATGGGTTGATATTAGTATTTTTAACCATGTGTCTCGAGAGTCCGACCCATATGATCTGTGGAAGAAATTGGAGGGTCTTTATGAAAGAAAGACCGCTCATAACAAAGCTTCATTAATCAAGAGACTTGTTAATTTGAAACTGAAAAGTGGAAAGTCAGTGTCAGAACATCTTAGTGACTTCCAGGACATCATTAACAAGTTTACTACCATGAAAATTGTTCTTGATGATGAATTGCGGGCTTTGTTCTTGTTGAGTTCTTTGCCAGATAGTTGGGAAACGTTGGTTGTGACTATTAGTAACTCTGCTCCGGATGGTGTGCTATCATTGGATGTGATCAAAGAAAGCATGTTCAATGAAGAGATAAGAAGAAAGGAGATGGGAGTTGATAATTCACAAGCTCTTGTTGTTGAGAACAGAGGAAGAGGCAAGAGTCGAGGTCCCAAAGGGCGTGGCAACTCAAAAGAAAGGTCCAAGTCCAGAGTTAAGGAGACTAGGACATGTCATTATTGTAAGAAACCTGGCCACTTGAAAAAGTTTTGCTACAAGTGGAAGAGAGAGCAAGGCAAGATGCAAAATTCACAAAAGGAGGGAGATGATAAAAATACTGCAGCAACCGCTTCTAAAAGGGATGATGAGATCGCTTTGATTTGTGCAACTAATGATTGTAATCATGTTGAGAGTTCAGATTCAGAATGGCTTGTAGATACAGGAGCTTCATACCATTGTGTTCCCAAAAGGGAGTACTTCATGAACTACCAAGCTGGTGATTTTGGTAGTGTTAAGATGGGAAACCAGAGCTCAGCAAGCATTGTTGGGTTAGGTGATGTTCGTGTGAAAACGAGTGTTGGGTGCATGCTTACATTGAAAAATGTACGCCATATTCCTGATCTACGCCTTAACTTGTTATCTCCAAATGTCCTTGATCAAGAGGGATTTCGACATACCTTTGGTGATGGCAAGTGGAAATTATCTAAGGGTTCTATGACAGTTGCTCGAGGCGAGTTGTGTTGTTCTTTATACAAGACATACTTGAATGTGTGTTCTGGTGAGTTGAATGCAGTGGAAGAAAAGAATTCTCCAAATTTGTGGCATCGAAGGCTGGGACAAATGAGTGACAAGGGGTTGAAATTGTTAGCAGGTAAATCTCTTATTCCTGTTGATAAAACTATTTCTCTTGACCCTTGTGATCATTGTTTGGCAGGAAAACAACATAGAGCTTCCTTTGCTAGGAAGTCTACTAGAAGGCAAGATAAGTTGGAGCTAGTACACTCTGATGTTTGTGGTCCTATTGAGGTGGAGTCTCTTGGTGGTAATAAATATTTTGTTACCTTTATTGATGATGCTACTCGGAAAACTTGGGTCTACATGATGAAGACAAAGAGTCAAGTTTTCGAGATTTTTCAGAAATTTCATGCCATGGTAGAAAGGGAGACAGAAAGAAAGTTGAAGCGCCTTCGATCAGACAATGGTGGTGAATATACTTCTAATGAATTCAAGCATTATTGTTCACAATATGGCATTAGACATGAGAAGACAGAGCCCAGCACACCACAACACAATGGAGTTGCAGAGAGAATGAACAGAATCATTGTGGAGAAAGTGAGATGTATGCTTAGAATGTCAAATCTTCCTAAGACATTCTGGGGTGAAGCAGTCCAATGTGCAGTGTACTTGATCAACAGAGCTCCATCAATTCCTCTTGGCCTTGACATTCCTGAGAGAGTGTGGAAGGCATGTGATCCCAAGTATTCACATCTGAGAGTTTTTGGGTGTAAGGCATATATGCATGTGCCGAAAGAACAGAGGTCAAAACTTGATTCCAAAACTCATCCTTGTGTGTTTGTTGGCTATGGTGATGAAGAGTATGATTTTAGACTATACAATCCAGATAAGAAGAAGGTAGTGAGAAGTAGAGATGTAGTATTCTTTGAGCACGAGACGGGTGCAGAGCTTTTGAATACAAGGTACTCTTCTTCCTCAGAATTGTTATTTGATTCTACTGATATTTCTTCTTCTACTACTTCTGTTGAGCAGCTAGCAAATGATTATGTTGATGTGATACCTGATGATGTTGGTGAGGTACAACCTGATGATGGTGATGTACCAGTTCATGATGATGGTGATCATTCAGATCATAGTGAGTCTTCATCTGATGAAGAAGAGCTTCATGAGGGATAAATTTATGATGAAGAGATTCATGAGCAGGGGGAGCAACCTACCCCTCAAGTGGAGGATACAGAGGTTCAAAGGTCAGTTAGAGAGCGTAAACCTTCAACAAAGTATCCAAGCTCAGAGTACATTCTAGTCATAGAAGATGGGGAGCCAGAGAGTTATCAGGAAGTACTGTCATCTGATGAGAAAAATATTTGGCTCGATGCTATGAAGGAAGAGATGGATTCCTTGAAAAAGAATGATACTTATGAGTTAGTGAAGCCTCCCAAGGGCAGGAAAGTCTTGAAGAACAGGTGGGTTTTCAAGAACAAGAAAGATGGTGAGAAGATTGTGAAGCGGAAAGCCAGATTGGTGGTTAAGGGATGCAACCAAAAAAAGGGCATCGACTTTGATGAAATCTTCTCTCTAGTGGTCAAAATGACATCTATCAGAACCGTGCTAGGTTTAGCTGCAAGTCTTGATCTTGAGTTGGAACAACTTGATGTGAAAACTGCTTTCTTACATGGTGACTTGCAGGAAGAAATCTACATGGAGCAGCCTGAAGGATTTGAAGAGAAAGGGAAAGAGAAACTTGTTTGCAAGTTGAAGAAGAGTCTTTATGGGCTTAAACAGGCACCAAGGCAATGGTACCGAAAATTTGATTCGTTTATGATGAGTAATGGTTATAAACGAACTTCTGCCGATCCTTGTGTGTATTTCAGAAATTTCCCTGGAGGTAAATTCATCATCCTTCTGCTATATGTTGATGATATGCTGATAGTTGGACAAGATGCAAATATGATTAAAATTTTGAAGAAAGACTTGTCCAAGTCATTTGACATGAAAGACTTGGGTCCAGCAAAGCAAATCTTAGGCATGGAGATTGCTCGTGACAGGAAAGCTGGGAAATTGTGGCTATCACAAGAAAAGTATATTGAACGGGTGCTTGAAAGGTTCAATATGAAAGATGCCAATCCTGTTAATACACCACTAGCTACTCATTTCAAGCTAAGCAAGAGAGATTGTCCTACAACAGAGAAGGAGAAAGAAAATATGTCATCTGTTCCTTACTCTTCTGCTATTGGTTCTTTGATGTATGCTATGGTGTGTACCAGGCTAGATATTGCACATGCTGTTGGTTTGGTGAGCAGATACTTATTCAATCCGGGTAAGGCTCACTGGGAAACTGTGAAGTGGATTTTCAGATACTTGCGGGGCACTTCCAAATTGAGTTTGTGTTATGGAGGTGGCAAACCTATACTTGAAAGCTACACTGATGCAGACATGGCTGGTGATTTTGATAACAGAAAGTCTACCTCAGGTTATGTGTTTACATTTTCAGGGGGAGCCATTTCATGGCAATCCAAGTTACAAAAGTGTGTAGCATTGTCCACAACTGAGGCAGAGTATATTGCGGCCGTGGAAGCAAGTAAAGAGATGTTATGGCTTAAGAGGTTCCTTCGAGAGTTGGGTTTGAGGCAAGGTGAGTATATAGTATTCTGTGATAGTCAGAGTGCTATTGACTTGAGCAAGAATGCAATGTATCACGCTCGCACCAAGCATATTGATGTTAGATATCATTGGTTGAGGAATGTGATCGAGGAGAAGCATTTGAAACTGAAGAAAGTCCACACAGATAAGAATGGTACAGATATGTTGACAAAGGTAGTCCCTGGAAGCAAGCTTGAAGTTTGTGGTAAGCTTGTTGGGATAAAGGTCAAGTGACCATGGAAGTGATCGTGTCTTCCCCGCATTGGGCTGGAGGGGGAGATTGTTGTGGGTCCAACCCACATGTATTAGTAAAATGTATATTTTGCTTTGTCCTAAGGAATGAGCATTTGATAGCATTTTTACTAATCTTGGATTAAGTCCAACTTGGGCTTATTATTTGGGCTTCTTAATTAAGCCTTTGGTATAAATACTTGCTTTACAAATTAGGGCAAGAAGAGAGATGTGTGATTTCAGAAAGTCACACGCACAATTAGAAGCAAAGAAGAGAGGAAGACAAAGGGTTGGAGAGAAGAGTGATTTGCGATTGATCAAGAACAGCGTTCAGAAATTTGTCGATCGCCGGCGTTTCCACCGTTGGATTTTGCTGAAATTTAGTCAGCTTGTTGGGGACACATAGGGCCTCATTTTGAACGGTTGGATCGTCGTTTTGAGATCTGGTTTGTCTGTTATTGCAGCGGAACCGAACCTCTGATTTGTGGTGATATTCTTCACCTTTGATCTCTTCTTGCTTAAGCTCTTATGTATGTTCTTGTTGGTGGGTTGTGAATTGTTGTGAACTGATTTGGATGGTTCATTTTGCCCTCAATTTATCATAATAAGAGAAGGAGATAGGGTGGACTCCTCAAACGTCCCGTGGTTTTTACTCTTCACATCGAAGGGGTTTTCCACGTATAAATCGTGTGTTGATTGGTTTATTTTTCTGATCTATTTGTTTGTGTTTGCTGCCCATAATTGGTGATTTACTTTGGTGAATTATTTGTGGTAGATTTGGGTTCTATTATTTGGTTAATTGTCTTGGTGTTGATCATTGTGGGTATTGTCATATATTACCCGGGTCCTTTCAAGAATAAACATGTAATTTAAAGAGAAAATGATGATGAAGGGAACCATACGCGGTTCCACATATTATAACTAAAGCTGCTTCTGCTGTTGCGTCCATTCCTCGATAGCAGAACGAAGGGCACGGTTAGGGATAAGGTTGTGGTGGGTCAGTTTTTGTTTCGTCACGGGGGAAGTGTCGTGTCCACTGTCCAGCCATCCTCTTAGAGCTTCCGCTTCGTAGGTGAATCCATCTGCAGCTAGGTGTGGATCTTGCATTACTTCCTGCAAATCAGTTCACTAAAACAATTAGTCGTACAGTACTATATAAGGTCACGAGAAGTACTGGATACGTACATACATAATCCCAGAAAAAATGCAATACTGAGCAGATTACCTGAAAAATGGGACAGACGAAATAGGACGGTATATAGTTATCTTCGCCTCCCAATCTAAGCGACGACAAGCTTCCACAAGAAACCCTCATGGGTTCAAGCACACTCCACACATCAGACACAAGTTCTGGCCTACTCTTCCTGTTCATCTCACAGCACCGCAATGCCAACTGAGCTAACTGTTTGGCCCAGACAAAAGGCCAGTCCCCTGCAGAGCTATCCAGCAACAGACTTAGATTATCTTTATCCAAGGCGTATTGCACTTCCCTGCTTATTCCCAAGGCCTGTTTCCCAGTTAACAGACGTAACAAGATGATCCCAAAGGAATAAACATCAGACTCTGGCGTGAGTTCTCCAGTTGAGAGGAACTCCGGATCTATGTATGCAAAAGTGCCTTTGGGGTCAGTTCTGCAGAACTTGGTGGTGTTCTTCGTTGACGTTTCGCCACTGGAGATCACACGACAAATTCCAAAATCCCCGAGCTTGCAAACAAAGTTGGCATCAAGGAGAACGTTAGCTGGCTTCAGATCACCATGTACTACGCTGTTAGGTTCACTGGAGTGGAGGAATATTAGGACAGAGCACAACTCGGCAGCAATCCGGATCCGTGTTTGCCATGATAGTGGAGGGCTATTGTCCTTACAGCTCAATCTGTCTTCAAGGCTTCCGTTTGGAAGATACTCGTAAATAAGAGCCCATGCTTCCGGACAGGTCCCGATTAGGGTCACGACGTTTGGATGGCGTAACTTGCTCAGAACATCAACCTAATATACGATAGAAATGTGCAAGATAATCAGAAGCAAGGACAAAGCTCTCTGATATATATATATATATATATATATATACATACACACACATGGAGAAAACTCCCTCTCTAAATTCACAATGGTCATCAGAAGGAAAAGACAAAAAACGAATGAAGAATCAGCATGAAGGAGAACAAACGATCGCAAAGCCACAGCTTCAACTGAAATATTTTTTGGGTCGAAATAAGTTTCTCAAATGACTATCATAATGTATACGATATAAATCCTGCCAGATTATCTGTACTTTTAGGGGTTGAACAATGAACATGTAGAAATCAATATGGATTACACTAGCCTCCCGGGGGGAGGGGGAACCTTTCTTATCAGCTAACTAAAAACACTAATATAAAGCTATGAAGGTGCTCCTTGGCCAGGCCATAAGAAGAAGATATCCAGCAGAATTTCAACGGCCTCTCACTTTTGGACCCATTATATTCAGTGGATCAGTAGACAATTGCAATATACTGAAACAAAAAATACATATGTAGCCAGCATTCAGCATATAGCTTCGAAACTGCACTACGCGAAACACATATTTCAAAGCTAATAAATGATTGGTGACCATTTCTTCAGGATCTTTAATATAATTACAATGAATAGTTAAGATTTTACATTAAGTTCAACTGATAATCACTATATAAAACAACTTAGTATGTAATTTCATATAGTGGTAAGTCTTACCTCTTGCTGATACTCTTGAGGACCTTGCAGGCTGTCTGGGTGTCGCATCTTTATGGCTATTTCAGTGCGACGAAAGAGACCTTTATATATACTCCCATAACCGCCCTCCCCAATTTTCATGGCTGGATCAAAGCAATTCGTGGCCTTTTCAATTTCCAATAGTGAGAATTCAGAGAAGAACGTGGGAGTATATGCTATTGACAATCGCATCTTGAGTTGCTTCCTCAGCTCTTCAGCAACAGCAAGAGCATTATTGCGCTCTCTTTGCAATTTATCTTGCACTTTTTTATAGTTTTGCAATTGTTCCACAGCTGAGATAATTTTCTCTTCCAGCTCCTTTACCATGAGGTTGGATTTTTCAAGTTCACTTTCAAGTTCTGATTTCTGAGCCAGGACAACATGGAATTCTCCCAGGATAGTCTTCTGCTGACTCTTCATCTTCTCAAGTTCCTTCTGCAATTCTGCAAGTTCTACTTCGATTTCCCTCTTTTGTCTCATTTCCTCAGAATATAAATCTTCAACTGTTTTAGCCTGTCAATTTGCGGTAATAAAATGTGATAAAGCTCGTCACTCTTCTTCCAGAGTTCAAAGACTTTATGGATAAGGCTCCAAAATGTACAAGGTCGGAGTGGAAAATCTACACTATATGACACATCAATTCCTCTTTTCGTTGAATGAACGCGGAAGCATTCATGAAGGTAGTCAAAAATACTCAAGTTTAAGAGAACATAAGCAAGAAACAATGAATACAAAGAGGGAATGATCTAGCTAAGTTGATGTTGGTCAGAGATTTCAAAGGTGACAATTCATACAAGATAACAATTGAGACGGATAAAAGAACAAACTCTGTTACAGTACCTTTCGAATTGCTTCAATAGTATTTTTTTCAGCTTTCCGACAGCTCATTGACTTTTCAAAAGCTTCTCGTCTGGAAATTTCAGCCTGTACCATGGCTTGCTCAATTTGATCATATAGTTCCTCATTCATGTTCCTTTCCTGCTGAAATCAATGTCAATTTGGCAACTTGGAATTAACCAAACAGTGACATTGCCAAGTTGGAAACTTATTGAGGGAAGTATTTATGACCCATCAAGAAAATTTCTCACAAAAAAGGCATTAACTGTAAGTAGATTCAAAGTAATATACATGTTATAATTATGATGACTACCAGACTGGGTAAGCAATACCCATCAACATGACTATCAAAATCCTAAATACTTGGAGTCAGTCAGTCATAAGAATTTTTGCTTACCAGTACACTGGGAGGAGATGTACCATGATGCATCTCCTCGCTCTGCCGCACAGCTAATAATGCAAAGTCAGTTCCCTGTTCTCCAGTTCTTGAAAATGAAGAAAATGATGAACTACTGACTGCATCAGATAATGGAGAGGGATCTGAAGACTCGGAGATGCTCACAATACTTCTTGGCAGTTGATCACATTCATCAAAACTACCATCACCTTCTATCCTGCCTCGTGGGGTTGAATATTCACCAGCATCATATATGCTCCGTGTAGATTCTGTAGAACCACAATGTCTTGCTCTACTATATGATTCTTCATCCAGAGAAGGCTCTAGATCAGAGTGAATGTTTGCATGAGGAGACACTATTTTAGATTTGAAGGTGAAAGAAGGTCCGTAGTTGTGACTTGATTGCTTCATAACCTCCCTGCATGAACAGACAGAAGACAAAAACTTCATACAATCTCTCATAGTCTATGACAGTCATAAAACCTAGGTTGAACAATATGAATGAGGGTCTTATTTAAGAGGTCTAGAGTTTATTAAAAGGGCTCATAACATATGGTAAATTAAAAGATGCACCCCTTACTCTAGCTTCTCAGCGAGATGGAACTAATAATACATAAATGTATCAATCTGGTCAGCAAAGAGTATGTAGAGAAACAAAATACCTAGAATATATTAAACGTCCCTTGCAAACAAACCAGATGTGGCAGGAAGCCTGTGCGTTTTGGCGCACATAATTGGCCTTCTTAGATTTGGGCTCCATCATCCTCCTGTGACGTCAGGAAGAATAGAAAAGAGATGTCAACACAATACTTTGATAGTCCTTGTTAGATTGTTAGACTGTTAATGAGATATAGTAATGGTACAGTCACTCGATCAGAAACTTAAGGTGCTCAGAAAATGGAAGGTCTGTCTCATACAGTCGACTATGGTAACAACTACAGTATCGTATTGGAAAAAATTACAGCAGATAATCCAGAATTGACACTTCAATTGCGAGGCCTTTCAAAAGATAAATCTCCCTGGAATGAAAATCATACAATTATATATCAGTTCCGATATTGTATATCGGATTTTAGGTCACTTGATAAGCAAAATTGACAGTACGCGACAAATTTATATTTTCATGTATTTATAGGTGATATATAGATGAAATATAGGATGATTTCCGATATTTGTTGTGGAAAAAAATAATAATAATTTGTGACAACCCAATACCGCAACACCGCAATCACGGTTTTATTGCTTGTTGAAAAACATTGGCAGTTTTGTTGAGAACATAACTTACATGCCGGACGCTGATTGTGAAAAAGGTAATTGTAATGATCATTTATCCTAGTCTTCTAATGCTATCAACACTATGCTAGCACATTACATCTTCTAGCCGAATGTTAACCCATGGAAATCTACCAAACTTACAGAATGAATAACCACAGGTCCAAAGCGGGTGGATTCTGTTTTCGTACCTTGAAAATCTACCATCAGCTGCTGCACCCATAACAAGCTTCCTAATACCGTGTTGAGACACGAGTTCAACAATCCCCTTCTCTACGGAATCTGCTTCGATAAATAGCTTTTCTGCCCGCACCTAAAACAAAAGAAATATAATTGTAGGCTACATCAAACCAAAAGAAGATGGAAGCAGACGGGTGGCCGATAGCACTAAGGAACTTACTTTCCCGGAATCCATCTTAGAATATCAGTAGCTTCTATATGAAACGAAGCACATCAAAATAGAAATTTACCAAATGAATAAAGGGAAACAAAAAGGAGGAAGTTATATATACCCCTACCCTGGCACAAATACTAATATAGTCATCCAGAATCTTGTTCATAGTTTGTCGTTCAAGGTCATGGTATGCCTCAACTTCCTTTTCCGCCACAGAACTCGCAGGAATTTTTCCAAGTGCTGCAGCAATCATATCCGATATGACAAAGAGAGATTAATTTCTGGAAACTAATGGATCTCCTAACTGTGCAAGAAAAGTGTGAAGCAAAAATAATAAGAAAAGGCTGTTAACAGAGAAAGAGATGATAGACTTTGACAAAGAGAAAAGAAATGGGAGAATTATTTATTTATTCATTGTATGTGTGTACAGTAGTTTAATCGATTACACGCTGAGCTCAGAGCTTGGTTAGAACCAACTTCATTCTGTCATTTACCATTGACGTGTTCTTAACACAAATATCTCCAACAGATCTAATTGATCTGCTGTGAGTCTAACAAAGACACACATGTAAACGAACCCAAAGAGCATTATCCAGTTATGTGAGATTGGATACTAACCGCAACATTGCATGCCATCTAATGAAAATATGTAAAGCAACAAGATATGAGAAAGGAACAGATGCAACAGCAATAGGAAAGGAAAAAGTCGTGTGTGTTTGCATCAATTCATGGTACAATCCCAGGTGATCAGGCCATAGAATTAAAAATCGATCCCAATACAAGATATCGGCCGATATTTATCAGATTTTGGCCAATACTCGCTATGCAATGATTTCAGAATTTGACATAGTTATCGCTCATATATAGACCAATATTTGCATATTTAGTAATAATTTCCGTTCTTTATCGACATTTGTTGTGAATAAATGAATTTTGATGACACAGCAAATCGCGCAGATCACCTAGAAATTCTAGTTCAAGTAAAAACACTGATCAACATCAAATGACCTCAGCTCCCGCCTCTTCCTTAATGACAAAGAATTCAAATTTCAATTTACCCATCTATCATTTTGATATATAATCAACCAACCAAGAGTCAAAATCACCAACGAACAAGTGAAAAAGTAAGGTGCAATTGCTAATACATAAAAAGGGCCATATATATACGGGAGAACATAAGGAGAGAAATTACGAGTGGGAATCAATTGAGGAGGCTGATGAACATGGATGATACAGAGTTTCCTTCCTCTTGAATTCTGTAATGCCCATATCACTGTTGACTTGTTTTGTTTAACATTCTTACCCACAGCAACGAATACTTTATCCTCCGCATTAGATTCCTCTGTTGCTAATGATACCGACGTTATATCCATTTCTGAGTATTTAATCCTATCAATTTCTCCTGGTGAAAGGAATTCAAACCCAGAATCGACCGTAGCCATGGGAATTCACGAAACCAGTGTATCCAAACTAACACCCAAAATCTATTTCGATAATCGCTGCATCTACTCTGTCCAGTCCAAACTAATTTCAGCTCTCTCGCTCTCTCTCGTAAAATTCGAGAGGAAATTTGGAAATTTGGCGAAAATCAAAGAGAAATAGAATTGAAATGCGAAATTGGAGCTGATTGTTGCTCGTTGCTTTGGGTTGGAAACTTCAACGGAGTTTCAACTGACTGTATTAAAAATTACAGTTGGGGAAGTTGTGAAGTAAAATGGGTTCGCGAAATGGATGATAAAGATGCTCGCTTTGGGACCAAAGGGACGTTCCGAATTGAGTAAGAACAAGAGGAAAACCATCGAAAAACTACTTTTGTAAGATTGAAGTCCACGAGGTCACTATGGAAATTTTCCCTTCGGTAGTACATTTTACGGAGAGCGCCGTTGAAAAGTCAACTTTCAATCACTTATCTACCGCATGCTCGTTCTTTCGTCGTCGATCCCTAGCTCGTCCGGTTCTGAGAATGGAACGATTGGCAGCTCAGGGGGGAGCACGGACAAAGACCCACGGTGGGCTCCACGGTGAAAAGATCGGGGGGGTTAAAGATAGCATTTTACGCGGTACCAGAAAAATGACAAGAAACGATGATGAAAATTTCTTTAAAAATAATAATTTTTTGAATTATATATATATATATATTTTTTGTGTAGGTTTTAAAATATTAAGAACGTAGAAACAAAAATGGGGTAAGGTTTGTGGCACAAGACGATAGATCAGACGAAATTTAAGTATATTAGTGATTACAAGCCAACGAAGACAATCATATCTGAATGAATGGAGAAATTCATTTGCAACTTCTTGCAACATTTCCTTTTTCCATTCTCTATATTCCATAAATTTTAATGAAGCTCTTTAATTTCTAACGAGTATAAAAAAATTTACAAGTGAAATTAAGGTACGATCGAAGTCAAATTCACATGAAAGTCACCAAACATTTAAAGTCGAACAAATCAAAATATCATTGATCAAATTAAACCAAAATTACTAGTGAAATAAAACAAATTCAAGAAGAAAGCGAATACTCTAGTAAAATCTAACAAATCTGACCATCCTTAAACAAATTTGACTAAAATTATGAGTGAAGTTAAACTAATCCAAGCAAACATATCACTGATGTCGAACTTAAAACTTCATCTTGATAAACAAATAGATTCACCAAACAACACAGCCTTTGCAACGATGAATGATGATGTAATTACCAAATATTATCGCTAGAATACAAGGTGCAATCGAAGTTGGACAAGCAATGACGATATGACAATGGTGGTGGTGAGCCATCAAGGACAAGAGGGTTGTGGATAGTGGAGGAGTTAGGAGGAGGGGTCAACGCACGGCGACATTAACTTGTTGTTAAGTCTTTTACTTTTACTTAAATTTTTTTCCTTTTTTAATTAATCTAGATGTGTATTTATATTATGTATTAAGAGTATTTATATTCTACAAGGTAGGTGTGCGGGCGTGCATGTTAGTTATACGAAGTATATTGATATTATATAAGTTCTGTATTTGTATTATATAAGATGTGTATATATATTCTATAAGATGTGTATTGATATTTTGTAATATGTATATTTATATTATATAATATATATTACAGTATGTATATTTATATTATATAAGATGTATATATATTTTCTATTTGATGTGTATTAATATCTTATCAGATATTTATGTTTCTGTCATCATTTAAAATAGAAAGTTCATAAAATTTATAAACATATCACCGTATTTTTTATAATATACCTAGAGCATGTGTATTCGTACCATACAAGATATGTATTTGTATTATGTTACGTATGCATTTGTAATATGAAAAATGTGAATTATTACTATTAAAATTTTGATATATTTACAAAATTGTCTCGTATGTAGCACTAGTGTTACATATGACTCTGCCATGAAATGTGTGCGCATATGAGTAGTTGTTATATGTTAACCTAGAAGCCTATAATTAGATGCTCTCAATGTACAAATTAGAAAGGTGGACATAATTGTTAGGTATATAAGATATAATCACCACGTATAAACAACATAATTCCCATATAAATAAGACATAATCACCATGTAAATAAGATATAATCACCATTTATTCTATGTTGTCCACTTTTTCTATTATCCATGTTGTATTTTTCTAGAATAATATGCATGCCATGAAACATAATCACCATAAAAAATAAGATATGTTGTGTGTGTTTTGGGAACCTATGGGTTCTTAAGGAAATCAAGTGAGATATTATGCAATCAAAGAATGACGAGAGGGAATCTTATAAGAGAGATGAGATAGTGAAAGTGAGAAGTCGTATTAATGATTCTAGATCCCTCCAAATAAGTACATGACCCCATATTTATAAGGTAACATTGGGGATGAAGGGAATTAAGGGGGCAAATACTATGCGATTGGGCATAGCCAACTGTCTCTAAGCGGTAAGATGGATCGGCCTCCACCTAGCCATGAGAGCATGCTGAAGGGTGAGCATGTCTAAAGATGCTTGGGTTTTCATTTTTTCATTAGGCTACCACTCCTTAGGTCCAAAAGTGTTAGTTTGGCAAAAAAACTCATATCATCATTCCTTTCAAAAATTCATCCATCACATCAGCCCTTCTCTTGGGATAGATAGGATCAACTTCATTGATTTGCTGACGGCCATTCGCACCTGCAGGTTAATCCCTTGGAATGGATAATCTAAACTTGAACTTGCTGGCAACCCACATTACGAGTTTACAAAAAATGATATATCGGTTGGTCATTTACAAATATAATAACAAAAATGCGTCGGCAACTTACAAGTGAAAAGGTTAACACCTAAGCTATCAGACAGGAATCCCACTTGTGGAGTTCATGTTGATGCGGCTCTAACTACCAATCTTCGTGACCATGTTGGTAAATCCCCTTCTTTGATGAGGGATGTTTCTTAAAAATCTTACTAACTCTAATTCTCCTTATTTTTTTGAATCTTCACCTGTGATACTATCCGCTTCTCTTATACATTATTCATCTTTAATGATCCCATCGGCAACGAACCCCTCGACCCTTTTGCCTATTCTCATTCTTCCTTACCCATCATTATGGTTGAATCATCCCTTCTTATTCAATTGATAGTGGTCTTTACATGTTAACTTGTAAAATAATTTGAATGCTCGTATTTTGGGTTAAGAGTTCGGTGTTCTACCCAGTATCTTTTGATTCGGATGTTCTTGTACTCTTATGTCCTTTCGTATTTTCTTTTTGTCGATTTTGTAACTGTTGATGTTTGTTTTATCATAATGATAATAATCTACTTTGTTCTCTCTATTCTGGTTCTTATATTTGTGTTATTATTTTAAGCGAAGTAATGATTTTAGTTTTGACACTTGGTATGAAAATGATAGAAGAAACCAAATTTGTACCAAGTATGGTGATAACATCCTGTATTTTTACTATTCTAACTTTTGAAATTAAATCTTTAAATAAAAATTTAAAGTACTAGTGTTACAGAATCTCTCCTAAGAGTTAACCTCGATCTTACCTTTTAGGTACAACTTCTTACATTTATGCATATTAGCTTTCGATGTAATAATTTCAATAACTCTTTAGATATTATGTTTCAGCAACTTGTCATGAGGAAAAAGATATTTAATCAACTTATGTGAATTAACTGACACTTTCAACAAGTAGAGAAGGAAATATCAAATTTTCTCGAAGCTCGCTCAACTTTAAAGGCCTATATAGAAACCATCTACAATAAATTGAATGAGTTAGAAACCGTAAAATAGTGAGTTAAAGCATGCTTTACTTGATGCAGACTTCCTTTTAGCTCAAGTTACTAGCTTATAAGATCATTTAGAAAAGGTAAAACAAGCATCAAAGTTTGAGATATAGTTGTTGAAAGAAAGAAAAATGTTTAGAAGACGATCTCCTCGAAGAGATATCCATAACAGATAAACTGACCGTTGAGAAGAAAAATTGGGTTGGGGATGCCAAGAAAGGCCAATAGTACTCTGACAGGTGTAGGATTGGTCAACAAGAAAACAAACTTCTCCGTACGAGAGTAGTTGATCATAAAGTGACGTTCTCTAGTGTGGAGAAAACATTGAAGGAGTACCGTGATGAGGTCAAATGCTTGCACAAATAAATCGTAGATAAAGAGTTAACAAATAGCAAGGACATAAAGAGCCTTTAGAAACAACTATTTGATGCCAGAAAAATAATCAAGGCAGGACAAAAAGGTATGGATGGTCATATAAATAAAGCAATTATTGATGCCAAACTTAGATATATTAGTGAAGTTGTAGATAAATATCTGGCAAATGAAGAATTTTCCTATTATTAGAAGCTACTTCAATCTTAGTGGTACGAGTACGGTGCATCTACTACATATATCCAATTTAAAACCTAGCCAAGAATGATCAATTACAAAAGCACGACGGGCATTTTTATACTAGTGAGGATTTGGAGGGTATTGTTGTTCTTGAAGGTTCTAGTTAGACGAGTATTCTTATAAAGAATTTATATAATACACATATTGGGTATTTCTACATATAAAACAAAATAATACTATATACACCTTGTAGGGTGCATATAGTTTTATTGTTCATGGGTTGTCTACCATGTCATCAATCACTACCACCTACATGATGTAAGAGAATCAACATTCATATTCCGAATTTATAGCCTCTAATTATACTACCAACCATTTTATCTTTTATCTCTCTTACTTTATCAATTACAACCAATTTTATTTTTCTAATCTATTTTAATCGTTGAATTCTAGCAAAGTATTTAGTCTATATAATAATTTAGAAATACATATGATAATTGACTATTTTCTCATGCTTACGATGATATAGATACCGATGATTAATAAACTATAGTTTATACTTTTATTTCATTATTCTTGAATTTTTTTTATTCAAAGCATCAACTTGTAAAATTATGTTGTTTTGAATACCTATAGTGGATTAGTTTGGACAGATTATATGCACGTTGAAATTTATGGTTTTTGTATATTTTATATTTAAAATGCATAGAGAGTTCATAATGACAAATGCAAATTAACAAATATATGTCCCAAAACCTATACTCACAATAAATAAATAAAAGGAGATATTCAAACTTAAAACTTTTAATAGCCATAATTCCAACCACTTTAAATGTATATTTTTCCGAAAAGAAGTAACTAGCTAGAAAATTACATTTATCAATGTAGAACCTTTTACTTGACTTCTTTAAATCACATTAAAAAGTTAGATTTATTGGTGTTCAATTCATGTTCAATAGTAGATAATTTTTTTTCTCTTAATGTTCAATTGAACCATTCAATAAATCAATAAAGCAAGATAATACTCCACATAATTCTCGTAGGATATGCAAGCAGCAGAAGCAACAGGAACATCAACAACATCATTAACAACAACAACAATATCAAAATGGCAAGTAATCGAATGCATAGAATTATAATGATGTAAGACATAATTTTAAAACTCAAAAATTAGATGTAAAATTATTCTTGTATGATCTCAACCGATGTACAACTCCAAATAAACATACATTACATGGCGTAGTGGAATAAAAAAAACTCATGAAACATGTTGGCCGACATCTAATGTGTTAATAATCTTGTTGGATTAGGTTATATAGAATCATCCAAATAATTATAAGGATTAGTGAAACCCACAAACAGGAGGAAAACATATACTCCCTCTTTCTTCTTAGATAAAAAAAATTGTTTTAAAAAAAAGATCCTTTAGAAAAGTAAATATTTTTTATTTATTTTACCTTTATTTTTTCTCTTTTTTTCTATATATTAATCATCATGTTGTTTTTCAATGGATGATATAATTGCCATAATAGAGTTATATTTATTGTTTCATAAAATAGTGCGCAAATTATTGAAACAACTTTCTTTTGGAAATGAATGAAGTATCTTATATGCATGCATGAAGGCATTAAATCAAAAGACTATTGTTGTTGTTGTTATCAGTGTTGTTGTTGTTGTTGTTGCTCCCGTTGTTGTTGTTTTATCATTTTATTAGTACTTCAAAGAGCTTGCCTTACCTATGATAAGAGAAGATTTAAAGAAAGATAGGAAAAGGAAGAGGAAGGTAAGTTAGAAATATAAAAATAAGGTTAAGCGTGAGAATAAATAGCATTAGTTGTCTGTCTTTGGTTGATTTTCTAGGATATGCTTTTAAAAAATACTCTATATGTATCAAAAGGATATTCATTCTATCATTTGCACGTTTTTAAAGAAAATAATAAAAAAGTAGTCTTAAAATTATACTAATACCCTTCATTGAAAAATAATAAAGCATTTAATGCATATATAATTATAAAAAAAAAAGGTAAGTGTAATAATGAAAATAGACTTTTACTTGTCTAAAATGACTTTATTTTTTATATAAAAATTTGATGATAGAATGAATTTATTTTTGATACAAATGGAGTAATAAAGATGGGAATCTAAGCTTGATATTCTATGATATGCTTTTTAACCTATTTTCCAATGTTTTAAAATAGTGTAGCATTTGAGATTATTATATATAAACTTTTTTATAAAAATAATTGCTAATTCTTGTATAGGTCTTTTAATTTATCACTTTGGTATAATAATAATCTAAATAGACAACCCAAATTTGTAGTCCATTTTTAGGTGTAGTCTTTAATAAATATATCCATGCATATTCAAGTGTAGAAAAAAAATGTACTTAACACCCAAAATTAAGATGGAGACCAATACTTTTAGAATGCATGAGAAGTCTGCTTCATAGACTTGGACATAAGATCTCACTTGAATTTTATAGACATTTCTTGAAGAATGCACCTAAAATCTCACTTTAGAAAAATGTATCCAAACAAATATTCAAGTATAAATAACTCATCACTAATAATTTTTTTTAAGTGCTTTTAAGCCCATAAAAATTATTTTAGGAAAAAATAATAATAAAGAGAATTTATAGGGATTAAAAAAATAATAGATTTATATTCTTATAGAAATGACTAGATAACATAAAATATTTTATAAAAAATTCACCAAAATTATTCATAACCCTAATTGTTAGTGATGAGAAATTAATACTATTAATTTTTTTAGTCAAAATCATCCATAAAAATTCTTTGAGATTATACCACAAGTCTAAGATAGATGATACTTGTGACGTCTATGATTTTTTTTTTCCAATTTGCAATAATAAAAGTAGGGATAAAATAGCAAAAACCACGTGTTATATTTTTCATATTATATTATATTTTTTACGACCGTAGGATATGAGGCATATTTGTCTTTTTCGTCATTTTTGCTAACTTCTGTCAAATATGAACGGACAAAAAAACAAGGAAAAAGATGTTAGCCGGCCAAGTCCAACAAAACAGTGAAGAATTTTCCGTATCAAATTTCAAGAATTATTCGTCTCGCGTTAATGTACGACACGAGGACGGCAACGGGTTGAAATACAAAATATTATTTTTAAAACAATTTAGTTGATAATTTAAAACATTATATATTCCATTTGTTGAACAAGAGGTGAAACCCTCTGGTCTGGAGCTCCACACGCCGATTTAATATTGTGTGAAAAGGTAAATTATGGTGATCAAGCGGTCTATCATAATATCAACAAAAAATCAATCCCACGAGAGAGAGTTGAAATTTTTAACTTAAAACTGTCAAAATTTAAATCTATGATTATTGAGTAAACTAACCACGATTCGACTATTGAATTAGATTCATGTCGATAAAGAAATTTATTTTGGAAGTCATTTTATCATCAAATTTTTATATAAAAAATAAAATTATTTGAAAAAAAGTAAAAGTTTATTTTTTATATTTACTCTTACTTTTTTTTAATTATATATAAATTAAATATTTTATTATTTTTTAATAAAAGGTGTTAGTTTAATTTTAAGACTACTTTTATTACTTTCTAACAAAATATGTAAAATAACATAATAATTTTCTTTTTAATATAGATATAATATATATTATTGATATATATATATATATATATATATATATATTTAAACTAAAATTTAAACATCCACTTCTTCAAGATATTTACGGAAAGCAGTACATTTCCATCGAGACATTTCCATGCTTCTCCGGGTAAAAGTGCGAATGTGCGACAGCCATCAGGGACTAAGATTACTGCGGGTAGCCAATTGATCTGAACGGAAAGCACCCTTTGGATTTAAGACGGCTGAGCTTAGGTGAGAACGTAAGACAAATCTCGTTGTCTCAAATGGATTAGAAGAGGTGTTTTCCTTTCAACTTTCCGTACTACATTTTGGGGAAAAAAAAAGAGAAAAGTGTTGCCTTTTTTTTTTCCACGTACCCACGAGGTCTTTTAGGTGTTTAAGATTTTGATTTAATTAATTTATTTAATTAAATAAACTAATTTTGAATATTATTTTTAAATTCGTTTAATAAATGAGTGAATGTTGAGCATATATAATTTAGATTTAAGTTCATTTACAGTTTAAAAGTTCATAAATTTCACTCGTTTACTACAACAAAATAAAAAAAAACATTATATTTAGGTTTGTTTATCAAACAATACGAAAACGAGGCCATCCCAATTTGATATAACTCGTTTCGACTCATTTACAACCCTACACTCAAAAAAATAAAAATTCTAAAAATCAGAGGAGAGTCCGATTTAAAAATAGGAAGCGAATTTAGAACACTCAAAATAAATTATGAGATCTTGATCACTATTCTATGTGTGATCACCCGAGTATTGCCTATTCATACTATAATTTGGATATGTCAAAGTTTCAATATTTTTCATTGACGTATTCATAAATTTAAATGGTAATTCATTATTTATATGATTGGTTCAAATGAATTTTTTTCTGCTTATTTTATATTTTATTTAAAAAATATTATCTATTATATTATAACATCATAAGTAGATCCTACTAATTTTTATTAAGTATATAAAATATCCTATATTATTACTATCATACCCTTATTAATTACTCACCATCACTGATGACTATTTATACATTAATAGTCACAAATAATTAATAATTAATCGCATTCTCAATATTGATTATAATTATAAATTAGTAATGATTACAAATAATAATGGAAAATAATTATCATAATTATAATGAAATGATCATTACAAATAATATTTATTAGAATTAAAAATAAATGAATATTTAATAATAAAATTAGTTGTAAAAATAGATAAATAAATAAGTAATAAAAATATTTAATCATAGTTATAAAACTACTGTAATGATAAACTAATGATTATTAAAAGCAAGACTTATTTTTTGTTTAGAAAATAATTTTTTCCTTGAAAGAAAATATGTAACAAAAGTTGAAAATCAATAAATATATTTTACTAGGGTTAAAAATACTATTCATAGTTATAAAAATAATATTAACTATAAAGATAAATAATAAATAATAAGAATATTATTTGTTATAATTATTAATTATCATTAACATAAATATTATTAGTCTTAATTATACTTAAATATTAATTATAGTTATAAATAACAAACTAATAATGATACTATTAATTGTAGTGATAAGTTCATAATTGTTGAAAATAATATTAATTATAATTATAAATAATTAATCAATAAAAAATTAATTAACATCTTAAATATAAAATTAATCAGGATAATATTTATTATAACTATAAATTAATAATTATTAAAAATAATATTAGTCATAATTATAAATATCAAACGTCTAAAATTGTCAATATACATCAATTTATTTTAGGACATGATTTATCAAACATCGTTATTACATCAAACATAAATAAGACATATACTAAATATCATTGCTACTTAAGATTAGTGCAATACCTTCAATTTTTGAACTAGAGAATTTTATTTTTAAGACAATGCGGAAGTTTGTGAAAAATAAATTCGATGAATATTACTGTCACATTAACCATGAGAGATATGTGATCATCACTTAGCTCATGTGTGATATAAGGTAAAACGGAACAATGAACGAAAAGATGCATGCTCATAATATTAATGTAACTTATAAGATAATAAAGGTGAGAATAATAATATAGATAGAGAGAGTATGATAATTTACATGTCCAGATATAAGAAATCAAGCCAAGAGTTTAAATAACCGAAAGAACAAAAGCTTCCCAACGCATTTAACAAAACACCTCTAACCGGTTAGCATAACTCTTAAGCATAAACATAAACCTCTAATCCCAAGTAATGACCCTTTAATGAACAATGGCCCACATCATCACCTTCACCATACTCTAACTAAGATTCATACCCCCCAAATCGTCCTTTGCTCCTTGTACTGGAAGCTTGATCATCATAGTGATCACACAAGTGCAGCATCAGTACAGAGAAGTAATGGTAAAATATACTGCCTAAAACATGGTAAAGTTCATGCAGCATAGTTAAGTCACATAGTAGGATAATGATACACACACCAATACAAATTAACACTTAGTCTCATGATAGCAATACAACAAGACATGCTTGCATGGAAATCATGGAAGGATAGCAATATGGTAAATGAGTCACAATCCATACAATATAAACCATATTGGAATTCTCCCTTTAGTGACCACACAGTTTTTAGTTAATAAGATAGTTTGTTCGACCATACCCAGTTATCCCCTATGAACAAAAGTCATGGTAGTACAAATAATCACAGTGGGATACCACATCCACCACACGGGATCAGGATACATCGAAATGGATTTTCTTCAGGGATACCATACCCACCATACATCAAGTGCACTTGCCATTAAGGCTAAAAGGTTGGGATACCACACCCGCCACACGGGGTCAGGATACATCGAATGAGCTTTTCTTTGGGGATACCACACCCACCACACATCGAGTGCACCTATCGTAAGGGCTAACACAATTAGGGATACCACACCCACCTCACGTAGTCGACGTACACCAATAGGGCTTGTATTGGGATACCTCACCCAACACACTTTGAATGCGTCTGCTGCAAGGGAAAAAAGTTAGGATACCACACTCGCCTAAGTAATGGACAATATAAAGTGTCAGGGGACTTGTACTGGGATACCTCACCCACTTATACTAGACATCGATGCCATATTGGCCTACCACAATATAATCCTATACCTCAAAGATATGCGCATATCCCTACCAAGCACAACCCAATAAAGAAGGAAATAGGTACCGAGTAAAAATATAACCATAGGGAGATCCGTCCCACTGACTCGCAATCAGCTACCTCGAGAGTTGGAGAAAAATGCTTGAAAAAAATCTTATTCCATTATTTTACATTTTCAAGTGATATCACAAATCACAGATAAAATCCACAAACAACCAATTAGGTGTTTCCAAGTAATACCACAAACACAATTAAATTTCCTTATTAACCAAATTGAGTATTTCCAAGTGATAATATTAAACACAACACAAGGCATAAAAGTCACTAGTTGGGTGTTTAGAGATGATACCAAACTTAACTAATTCAAGTCCCAAATATCACCATTATGGTTCTTATTAAATCTTGTGCAGTCATAGTTGAAATCACTTTTTAAATGTTATAATTACATAGAGGTATAAACACAAAAGGCCCAAGAGAATAACAACAATTAACAACTAAACCAAGCAACATACAACCAAACTAGTCAATTGGTCCCTAGGACCAGTCGACTAGCCTGGTCATATCAGACCTGAACCAAGATAACACTAGAGGACCAGTTGACTGGTTAGTCTCAACGATCGACTATTTATAGGAATCAATTGATGGGTTTGGTCCAACTGGTCAACGAGTCTAAGTAGAGACTAGACCGCTTTATTTTATAGGGTCACCAGTCGATGGGTTTGACAAACCGATCAATTGTTCATAGAAACTAGTCGATGGGTCTAAGGAGAGACCAAACCACTGTTGGTTGTAGAGTCACCAGTTTATGGGTTTGGTAAGTTGATTGGCTGTTCATTAAAACCAGTCGACTAGTTTATCGAACCAATCAACTGATCTCAGGACCAACCGATCCAAATTTCCAAACATGTGAATGCTTTTACAATCAGTCGATGAGTTCGATGAACCAATCATCTGGTATGGGTAAAACATTACCCAGACTTGCAATACATACACCCAAAATTTAAACAAACTTTACCATATTAATTCTAGCATGCTTTTTAGTCATAAAACATATAAAAAGACATGCTGCATACATAGAATAACATGGATACACGGTAATGTAAATATTTAAACGAATCATGCTCAAATGGCCAACTCATGCATAAAAATCAGAGAAACTCAACAATGCTAACTTTAGAAAGAAATAAGGTTTTGAAAATATTTCCTAGATATCATTTTAAAGACGAATGTTGTTATAAAAACGTAATTTACAAAACAAACATATTTTTATTACATTTGACTTGTCAATACTAACATAAAACCTAAAAATTATTTTCATCATCTTTTATTTTGATCTTGATTAGATGGCAGAGATGGATGACCTTGAGCCCGTGTAGTCATAAAAACTCTCATTTGTCTAAATTCCTCTTGATGCTCAATTTTTGCTTGTTGTCGGGCTATAATCTCGCTTATTTGTTTTTGGTTTTACTCTACTTGAGATTTTCATTGTTGTTCATGTAGTAGATTAGTATGCATCGAACTTGTATAAGACTAGCACAACTTGAACCCTCCCCCGTAAGCCTTCATCCCACACCATTTCTATAGCCTGGACGATTTCCTATTACATCCTCGAGTATTAGTTATTCATTAATTTCAGGAGGTGTAGTATCATCAGTACTACAAGAAGGTATTTGTGACAAGGTCTCATCTCGTTTTCTTAATATTTTGTTCTGTACATATAAGTAAAAGTTAGACATATTATAAGAAATCCTAATAATATATATTATAATTAATTACATATAACGAATTTATAAACTTCTCGTTAGCTTGGGGAGCGACCCATTTATTAATCTTAAAATGCATTTCTCAATAAGTCTCGACGAGAAGTAAAATTTTGCTTGTCTCAGGATTGACCTATATATAAGAGAAAATTTAATACATTATATGATAAAAAAATAAGAATCAAAACCCCAAAAATATCTTCTTGTAGCAATATTGTGACAAGGACTGTGTATAACGATAAGAATGAGTGGTTAGTTTTGCCCTGTTAGCAGCATTTTTGTCTACCAAAGCCTTCACCAATAAAATAGTAATTTGTTCATGCTCTTTACATGTAATTTTATTCAATCTGTATACCAAAATTTAATATTACCTTTACATCCTTTGAATTCCATAGATCGATACATCTTTGTCACACATCTGACTTGAAAAAAGAAGGCCTATAATTCTTTTAATGATCACATTTACAATCTTTTTATCGATAAACCATCATTCAATCAAATACCTAATTCAATCCTAATCCATGAAGGATTTTTCCTCCATGGAGATAAATCAAAATATATCTACATATATACAAAATCATAAGTTAGAAATTATATAATTTTCATTTCATTACTTAATTAAAAAAGACAATAAATAAACTTTACCTCAACTTCAGCGAGGATCTTCGCCTTATTCTCTAGAGGGACATGTCACGTCACTACATCTTATAACACGGTGGTATCTTTTTCCTAATCTTATTTTCAACACACTCGTTAAACTATTTACCACATGGACCTATAACATTTAAAGTATTTGCCTAAAAATTAAAGTCCACCTTAAACTTTTTTCTACATCTTCTTTCAAATTCCTACAACATCATCCTATTTCTATTTCTTTCTTTGGCTCTCCTCCTAGGACCTGAAATATGCATACACAAATTTTATCATTGAAATAATAAAATTATTAAAGTAATAGTGATGAAATAAATGTAATAGACCAAATTTTATACTTTCTAAGTTCCGACACCTAGAGCGATTACACCTTGTTATTTCTAAGTGTGTTTGATATTTTTCATTTCTGCAATGTTTGAAAATAAATTTTTTTTGTAGTAAAAAATAGAAGTGTTATATGAATATTAGACTATCCCCGATGAGATATATCCCTCTACTTTATCTTAACAATTGTCTTTTAGTCCAAAATTAAAGCCTTTTATGATAATTGCTCTCAAGAAAAAAATAGGCCTTCTATTATAATTTTTCACTACCATATTGTAAATTGATTATTATATTCTTAGATTGTGTTAAGAGAATGTAATCCATATTTATTTATTAAAATAAACACCGATGCTTCAACTCCTTTCCTTAATCATCTCATAAAGTACCTCGTTGTTTGACATTTTAAAACGGTTTCACATGTACGAGTTGATGCCTGTGAGAGTAACAGGTTCTAAAAGAAATGTCATATCTCTAACATCCACATCAAGAGTAAATAAAAATAAATATCTTAACTCTTTTACTAAAACTTAATTAACCCACGTAACACAGCTTGTAGTTGTCGGTGTAACATTAGTTTGGAGTGTATTGAATCCATTAGTTTTAGTTTTTGTATATTTTGCGACAGATCCATTGCAATAAATAATTTTATTTTTATTTGAAGAATTTTATTTAGGTATATTAATATTTGGCCTAATATTTTTATTTTGAATTTATTTTTATTTGGTTACTTAAATGTGTATCCGCATAAAATTAAGAATATTATTATTTTTACTATTTAGATACTCAAAGAAAATAAATTTATATGTAAAGTTATCTACATCCCCCCCCTCCCCACAAAATTCAATGTGAACCACCCAGTCTGGACGGCTGGCACTTATTCTAACATCGTTTGTTAGCATTCCTTATCTCTTCATTCATATTTACCAGTTCTTTCTCCGTTCGTCGTAATTCCTAAAGAGTATCTGGCATGGAATATTCCAATAATTGATTCCATAAACATTTGGGGAAAGAAGCCACCGCCAGCCCAGCAATCGTCCGTTGTCCCCCTTCTGTCCACTTGTCCAGCCATCTTTTTTGACCATTTTTTTGGCACATTTTAAAAATTTTAATTTTTTAATTTTTACTAGTTACATTTTCCTGTGCGATGCACGGGTAGAATTTTAGACATTATAATAATAAATTTTAAAATAATAAGAATAAAAAATATTATAAGAAGTAATAAAATTATTATAAGAAATCATAGTTAATATAAATGATAAGATATTGGGAGAAATATGAAATAATAAAGTATTACATTATATATAGAAATGACAAATATGAAGTATATGGAGCAAATAATTGAAGAAGAAAATACATAATGTAACTAGATATTTTGGAACAATTCATTGAAGACAACATTTGTTGTGGATGTACTTTCTTTTCTTTCATTGTCACATATCAATATTTTTAGTCTATTACGATGTGTAACTCTTGACACTATAACGTAAAACTGACCGTGACCAAATATTAGTTTTTTCAATAGTAATTCAACATGGGATTTTGATTGACCGTGAATTTTATTTATTATCATTGTATAAAATAATTAGTAGTTTACTGATATGAAAAGTATTATGTACTTTCACTATACCTGTAACATAGGGAAAAATATTAATTTTGCAAACAAATGATGTTGCAATTTTTTTATGACATTTAGTTGTGAATAATTGTTATTAAAAATACCGCTAAAATCAGTTGCTTTAAACATAAAACAACCACTGGCTTCATACAATTACTCTTAAAAAAAATTCTTAAGTTGACCAATTTCATCATCCCAAAGTCAACATTCCAACCTCTCTTTTTTATAATCACACCTAGAAAGCAAGGAGTTAATTTTTTATGCAACTATTATACCTGTTAACAATAATATGATAAATTATTTCTTCTTTCTACTCACTCATTGTCCTCCAGCAAAATATCTATTAACTCGGTCAAATTCTTATTTTGGTTCTAACGTATGCCTTCAAGTTTTATTTTCACAATCTTACCTATGACATCTAGTAAACAAAGAATAATTAGAAAATATTAGATTAACTCACTACACCATTATGCACTAATGATCTTTTGATGGGTGAATTTGGTTTAGATATATGTAGATAGGTGTCATTTTTGAAACTTGAATGCTTCTGTCTTTTACTCCCTCTTGAGCTGATGCAGTGTTTTTAATTTTTCAACTGGCTTCTAATTATATAATCAGAGACAAAATCAAAATTAATAAAGGGAGGAAGTGGGAAGTAGAAATGTTATATGTAATTAATTTATATAACCACTTCATTTGGTGTTTTAATTATAGATAATTACTTAATTAATACGCAGGAGATGAATAATTATATTATAATAATGGCAACAGATGAATAGTTATATGTCAGCAAATAAATATATATATGAACCTATACATATGTGTTGTTTGACTAGTATATGCACTTTATATAATGTATTAATTATTTATATTATTTATTTATTAATATGTAGTAGATGAAGAGTTTGAAAACTCAATTAATATGAATAATTGGTTGCATATATTTAGGTAATTAATTAAGAAAATACTTGATTAATACTTCATTAAATTTAGTTATATGCATTTGCTGCATGTAGGATAAGAATAGTTGTATTATATTAATGGCAACAGATGCATATGTATTGTTTGACTGGTTTATACACTTCATTTGGTGTATTGATTATTTATCAATTATTTATATGTTAATATGTAGGATATGAATAGTTTGACAATTCAATTAATACACATAAAATGAATAGTTGGCTGCATATGTTCAAGTAATTAATTAAGAAAATATTTGATTAATACTTTATTAAAATTAGTTGTTTGACATAGATACAATAAATAAATAATTATATACATTTGTTGTACATAAGAGATGAATATTGACATTGTATCAATGGACATATGCATGTAAATCAAATGAATATGCACTTTATTTGGTGTATTAATTATTTATATATTCAAATGTAGAATAGTCCAACAATTTAATTAATACACAGAAAATGAATAATTTTCTATATATGTTCAGATAATTCATTAAGAAAATATTTGATTAGAAAATATTTAATTAATACTTTATTAAAATTAGTTGTTTGACATATATACACCAAATAAATAGCTATATATATTTAATACACATAGGAGATAAATAGTCGCATTATATTAATGAATAGTTATATTAATTATTCCATCTTATTAAGTAGTAATAATATATGGCACTTTATATAGTGTAATAATTATTTATATTATTCATTTATTAATATGTAAAAGATGAAGAGTTTGACAACTCAATTAATACGTAGGAGATGAATAGTTAGTTTAGGTAATTAATTAAGAAAATACTTAATTAATACTTCATTAAAATTAGTTATATGCATTTACTACGCATAGGATATCAATAGTTGCATAGTTTTCTGCATATGTTTAGATAATTAATTAAGAAAATATTTGATTAATATTTTATTAAAATTAGTTGCTTGATAACTGTGCAGCAAATGAATAGTTATATGCATTTAATGCACATAGGAAATGAATAGTTGCATTATATTAATGAATAGTTTTCAAATGTGTAACAATTCAATTAATACACAGGAAATGAATAGTTTTCTACATATGTTCAGATAACTAATTAATAAAATATTTGATTAGAAAATATTTAATTAATACTTTATTAAAATTAGTTGTTCGACATATGTACACCAAATAAATAGTTATATATATTGAATGCACATAGGAGATGAAGTCGCATTATATTAATAAATATTTATATTAATTATTCTATTTTATTAATTAGCAATAATATATGGCATTTTATATAGTGTATTAATTATTTATATTATTTATTTATTAATATGTAGAAGATGAAGAGTTTGACAACTCAATTAATACGTAGGAGATGAATAGTTGGCTGCATATGTTTAGGTAATTAATTAAGAAAATACTTAATTAATACTTCATTAAAATTAGCTATATGTATTTACTACACATAGGATATAAATAGTTGCATAATTTTCTGCATATGTTTAGATAATTAATTAAGAAAATATTTGATTAATATTTTATTAAAATTAGGTGTTCGATAAATGTGCAGCAAATAAATAGTTATATGCATTTAATGCACATAAGAGATGAATAGTCACATTATATTAATAAATAGTTATATTAATTATTCCATCCTATTAATTAGCAATAATAATAATTAATAATAATATATGACAGAAGTAATTTATGATTAGTAATAATAAATATAGTTTAAGCGAAAAAATTTATTTGTATATTATCTGTTAAAAAATTTCGTTTTTATATATATATAGATCGAGTCGGTTCTTATGGTTGAAAGCCGTTCCTAAGATTTTGGAACAGGGAGCTTCGATGCACGTACTTTATTGGCCTTTGGAGTTTCTACACTTTTAGGAACTCCCAATATAAATGCACCAACTTCGAACCACTTTCGCGCAAGCAGTTCGACACAACTATAAACTTGCAGGTCGCGGACATTGATTGTGAAATCAATAAATAACTATAATAATGATCGTATTCATAATAAAATCATAATAAATAATTATATTAATTAAAATTATAATCATTCATAGTAATTTTAATTTTAATAATCAGTATATTAATAATGATCATAAAAATTAATTATAATACATTAATTAATAATTATAACAATACATTAATAGAACAATCCCTTTTTCAGGTGCCCATATGAATCCATAATAATAATAATAATAATAATAATTACCATCTCACATTATCTAATCGATATTGAGACAACGCTATCTGATTTGATCGGGACTGATATGATCTAATTTTCAGGCGGAGAAACTCAAGTCTTTACTCGAGTCTGGCTCATGCAAGCAAACACCTCTTAATTTGGTGCTCCGCCGCCTCACTCTCTTCCCAAGCTCCGGTCAAACGGACTGTTCTCCGCCTCCCTGACGCGGGCTATATAGATTCTCCGACGCCATCCCTGCAACGGCACGTGACGGCAGTGGCTTTCACTAAAATACATACCAACTTGCGGCATCTATGTACGTCGAGGAAACTAAGACGAACTAATTAATTCGTAAGCATGCCCGGTCGTACACTCTGCAGGACGAAACCAGCGGTGAAGTATGAGCCGGTTTGGGCAGGCAATTAAATAGCGGCCGCGGACGCGTTTGCGGTATCGGAGCGTCGCGAACGATAAATTATACGTCGCAATCGTCGCGACGTGAATTTTTATTTTTATTTCACCATATACACTAATTATCATTTATTGATCATTTAAATATAAATATTCAATAAATTAGTATTTTAGAATATTTATATCATATAAGAAGTATTAGAGTGAGTCATTATATGTTAAATTTTTCTAATAACCCTAAATTTACCTTAGAATGAAAAAAGACATGTTATTTAATAGTAAATGTGAAGATAATAAATAGTAATACTTTATTATAATTTAATAGTAACTTGATCTAAGATATATATAGTAAATAAATAAATAAAAATTATCATGCATACTTTTTTCAGTAGAATTAAGAATTCTCAGCAAATATCCGATTTATCGGTGATATTTTCAGATTTATCGGGATTTTTCGGCAATACCGATTTATCGGCTGATTTATGTGAAATTTTAAAATCGTAGCGTATCGATAATTTCGCGTTGCGGCTGATCCAAAAACCGCTAAATATCGGCCGCTACGCTATAGCGGGACCGCTATTTAATTGGATGGGTTTGGGAGCACACAGTTACGGAGCCTCATCTCGGACGTTGCCTCTGTCATTTTCTTGCATTTTGAAGCTGCACCGCAAATTTGATCTTCATCTTTACTATCATATATATATATATATATGTCTCAAGAGGGTTAGACAACAATTAAAGATAATTATAGTATGATTTATTTGGTAGGGGAATAATTTGTTAAGTTTTTTTCCATATATTTTCTCTCTCGTATTAAATATTTAAGAATGATAAGTATATATATTTAATAAAATATCTATTTTAATTAAATTAGTATCTAAAATAAATATTTTAGATTTTTTTTTATCATAAATATACTATATGAAATATACAAAATATGGATGCAATTTTTCTACTGCAATTATTTCATTCCAAACGGAGCCCTAAAAAATCCAGATTTAGCCCTTGATTTGCCTTGGCTTCTCGTACAGTTTGGTTTCTCATTCAGTCATTCTCTGACGTTGCCCCACATCGTTCGGACGAATAATCTAACACTCCCAAGCCTGTATAAAAACGAAGGGGCGACAGCTGGAGAAACTCATACCTTTCTCGGCCTTTTGGCTAAGATCAAGTGTAGTATCTGTTCTTATCAGTTTAATATCTGATATGTGGACCATCGGTCCACACGATATTAAATTAATTTTTCAAGGGGGATGGTCCGCCAGGGTAGCTTGCTGCCCGGGCCATCGAGCGTTGCCCATGCGTTGCACTGCTGCACGGGCCCGGCGCACCCCACCAATACCGAGTTTAAGTTTGGGGTGTGGAAATTCGTAGTAGTCTCTAGTGGAGGCCGAAAATTAATGTGCCAGGAGGAAGGCTGCGAGAAACGGCGATATGTGACTGGGTTGGACCAATTATAGTATATTTCATGGTAGATTGGGAAGTAGTATATGGTGATATATTTGAAAGGTATCGTGATTGGCAAATATGGGATGTTTTCCAAGCCTTATAATTTCCGGTACAAGGCATATTACATGAATAGTGAAATGTATGTTATGTGTTGAGATTAATAAAACCCTCAAGTTCTCTTTGTGAGTTCTTAATTTCTATTATCTCTGTGAGATTAAGTTTATTTTGTGTGATCTTTATAAGATTTCTACTAGTGAGATTTACTTTGTGTTTCTTATTAGGATTATTTATTTGTCACCTTTGTGAGTCATTCAAAGTTCTTTTCCTGTTGAATATCTTCATCACTAAACCATCATATTCATTCTTATCTTCCTATGAAAGTTGAATCCTTTAAAACACACCTTAATCCTTTCCATTCATTTTATTCCATATAATGGCCATCATGAATAGAAGTTTTGTTTGCTAGGAGGTAAGGAAATATTTTCTTTAACATGTTTAAGTGCTTGTAGTGTATATTGTGATTTCATGACTTTGGCGTGTTCCATTTTAACTTATGATCTTAATCATGATAACATGAATTGTCTATTTTTGAAGCATGAGCAAGTTTTTAGCCATTTCTACCTTGAGATGAATTAGCATGAGAATATGTGGCGCATTGAATTGATAAGCATGAAGCCATGTTTTAATGGTGTGAGCATGTTTTTAACAAGCATGCTAAGATTTTGCGGTTAAGTTAGAAATTATTGTGATTAATTGCATATTTTTGTCCGGTGTTTTGCTGAGGCAAACTTGTCAAATGATATGGGAAAAACTAGTTAACTAGTTCAACAATCAACCAGTTTTAGCCCACGAGTTAATTAGTTGAGCTAGACTTTCACTACAACCGGTGAGGTGGTATTTATACCTGAGACACCAGCTGACTGGTGTTGATAAATCAGTTAATCATAAGAAGCATGTTAGAAATTATATTATGGATTAACATTATTACGATATAAGAAGAGATCAGGTAAATGTCACAATTGTTAAAGAAAAGAAATATAGAAAAGGGATACAAGTGTCAAAGGGAGTATCCAGGTCAAAAGATATTGAAGCGAACATTGGATACTTCAAATCCCAACCCCATTCACTAATCATCAAGCAATACTCTCAAATACATCATGTAAAGTTGTAACTGTCCATTGAATAGGTAAGAGACCATAAAATAGAATCCATCAGTACAACGAAACTAAGTAAATCACTGCACAATACTAAGCTTGCAAAGGTAGCATGGGGCACATAAAAGGTATCACAAGAGAAACATAACATAAACACTTTAAATCATACATGTGATAACATGTTAGAAAATTATTATCACCATGGGCACACACTCAATATACTATTGCACTTAAACCAAAATTGAAACTCAATAAACAAAAAATGCCAAGTGTGTTCCACGAAGGGAAGACACCAAACCATTATTAACCATTTCCAAAAACAATCACCAATCATATTATGATAACACAATACCCTCTAGTTGAGGTCACCTGATCATTAATTATTGATATCCTATATAGGGCTCGTAAATCACCTATAGAGTAGATTAAACCTTAGTGGGGCACTGAGGTTCATTAGTAAAACCAAACTAAATTGAGAAATCCTACATCATCTCTAAGGTAACTAACCCTAGAGTAGACTATTTTCAATCTTGAAGTCTTCTACTTTAAATATTAGTATTTTATTTGGTGATCACAAATATCTCATAATACACACACCTTATCAATTTCCATAATAAACCACTTTTTCTTTAATTCTAATTATTCATGGAAACCCTAAGGTTAGCGGTTAAACCAAAAGGCAAGAGTCAATGCTAAGGTTAACTTAGAAATCCACTAAGGACATTCTATGTCCAATTATTCACACTTAGGAGCATTATATCATAAATGACCAACATGCCCATAAAACCCTTGCTGCCATAATATTATCCATTTAAATACTAAAAATTATTTTAATTAATAATTTATCATGAAAAGGCTAATATACAATAAATTAAAACAATTTAACATAGGTAAACTCAAAGAAAAGGTAAATAACTATTTTACTTCTACATATTATTAAGCATATAAATCCCTAACATGTATATGTAACTTATCATAGCTTACATGATGTCATGCTTAGCATCATATAATACATACTCGACATATATGTTGGAAAAATAGCAGCATGATGCACTTGAAGTATATCCTACCCCTAATCATGAAAAAATAAACTTATACACTCTCAACCTATCATGTTATACATTAACATCATCATCATCACCATGCATAATTATTTCACAACATTTAAACCTATTATAACATGCATTCTCTCAAGCCACATAATTTCATGCTAGTATACTTTAGAAAATAAATATAACATAGAAAGACACATTTAGGAAAATAAATACAACCTAACACAATAACACGTTCACATGCAATCATGCAATTTATACATTCTTAGAAGAGCAAATGGGTTACCTTAACTCCAAAATAAAATAAAATAAAACTAAACTAAGACTAGATCTAACCTCTAAATAACCCACCTTCTTTGCCTTAAACAAAGCAAAAAAACCATATTAGAATCTATCTCATGGTAATAACATAATAACATCAATATAAAATCAAAAAAACTAAATAATGCTATAGGACCACAACTGCATTGCTGAGGAGAAGGGAATCCATAGCTTATGTTGGCAAGGGTAACCAATGTGAGCCTTCAACTGTACATAGGGGGAAGGGATGCAAGGGACTAGCACAACATGTAGGATTTTATGTGAAGGATGGGAACAACTAGAAGTGAATTGCATGAATGATTCATGCTAGTTGGGGATAGGAACCACTACAATCTAACACAACTAAAGAGGGTAACACAAGGTGCTGAGGAAGGAGCAATGGTGATGTGTAAAAGTGGAGGGTGTTGTGCGGTGTTTGGCTATGCAAAGGGTGGTGCAAAAATGGGAAAAGGCAAGAAAGGTTGGGAAAGAGAGGCATGAGGTGGGAGCTACAAAATAGGTGGTGGCATTGGGGTAGTGTTACACGAGAGGTTGTACATTGATTGAAGGTGATGGAGCAAGGTTATGGACTTATGGGTGACATTTAGGTGTGAATCAGGTGGATCACGAACTGGGGAAAATGTAGAGATGACTAGCAAGAAGGAGAAAGGAGAAGGTTGGGTTTGATTTGCTTGGGAATGACAAAATGAAAATGAGAGTGGAAGGGGAAGTTGTAGGGATTAGGTTGCATGAAATGAAGAAGTCTGGGGGAAGGGGCATGTGTAGAACAGGTAGGTGCAGAGGTAAGTGGAGGGAGTTTACGTAAAATTAGAGAGGGTGTGGGGCGAGTGTTGGGTTTGGCATTATTTAGGCTTAGTTAGGTTATTTAATTTGATTAACCAAACCAAAATAAACTGGCTGTGGTGCTGGGGTAAGTCATGTGAGGGAGAGAGGGTGAGCTAAAAGAAAAGGAAAAAAGAAAGAAAGGGTTAGGGTAAATGTTTAAGTAATGGTTAGAGTAAACAAGGCTTATAGTTTAAGGGTTAAAAATATGAATAATCCAATGTTTAGGGTTAAGAGGCTAGAAATCTATATGTTAGGTTAGCAAAAATTCAACCAAACTATCCAACTGGTTTTGTGGAACTAGTCAATTGGTTCCTTGGGTGATTATATGATATTCTAGGGTGTTGAACTTATAGTTTTGAGTTAACCTTTGACATTTAAATCATGATATTAACCTTAAAAAATTGAATCTAAGGGAAGGATAAGCTTGATTAAATATGTGGTTGTGGCTTGGAAACCTTGATTGATGAGTTTTGTATTATATCCTAAGCATCCAATTTGGTGGTTTGGATGTCTTGATTTGTGTTTGGTGTTAATACTTGAAGTATGGATTTGGGTTGTGATATGTGACATCACCTAATAATTATTTATAATGGAATTAATATTTAGTTCAACTATTTTTCTCCAACTCTTTGGGTAGCTAACCGGGAGTTAGTGGACGGGTCACCCTTGTATTTATTATTTCACTTCATACTTCTTTCCTTCTTTACCAGGTTGCGGTCAATAGGGGTATGAGCATATTGATCAGGTATAGGATTAATATTGTTTTAGGCCTCTTAGGTCTTTTTATATCCATATATTAGATGTGTGTGGTGTCCTATTGGTGTTAACCTCGTGGTAGGTGCACTTAAGGTGTGATGGGTGTGGTATTCCTTGAGAAAGACTCCTTGATGTATTCTGAACTTATGTGGTGGATGTGGTATCCCAATGGTGTGTATTGTGTTGTCATAACTTTTGTTCACGGTGAAGAACTTGTGTGATCACTCGAATATCTTAATAATTAGAAAGTATGTGATCAATTAATGTAAAGATAATAGTACAAATTCTCTTTATGGATTTAATGAATAGATTTGTGTTATTATCCTTCTTCCATGGTTAATTTGTGAGTATGTTTTATAATATGTTATCATGTAATCTCAATGTGCAACATGAGCCTTACCATCTTTTAGGTAGTTTGTTTTACCAATACTTCATAGTAGTGATACTACATTTATGTGGTCACTATGATGATTCGGTGTGTATATGATAATTTAAAGGGGAATGATTATCAACTAGAGTATGTTGATGATGATGACATGGGCCACTAGCGAACCGTTGCTTAGAGATTGAGATTTATGCTTTTATTTAGTCGAGAGTTAGACTAACCGGTTTAGATAGGTTTTTCCCACTATGTTGGAGTATTTTTTTTCTTTTTGGTTATTTAAACTCTTGGGCTTGATTCATGTATTTGGATTTTGTAATTCTCTCCCTTTTATCATATCATGTCATCATTTTTATGACTAATGTTAGTTCTTAGTGCATTCGCATGTTTATCTCATCTTATTTTACCTTACAGTGATTATGTGTTGAGTGATGATCACACATCTCCTCTATTTGATGTGGCCGTAACATCCCTTGATTTTGTTTTTATGCTTACGTGTTTTCTTTAAAATAAAAATGTTCACTCTTAAATTTTGGGGGTGTTATAATCATAGTTATTAAAATTATTATTTGATCATAAGATCTAAAAATCACAAAAAGATCCATGATCCTAAGTAGAATTTTAAAGTAGTTGAATATTATAGAATCTTACAATCTTACGATAACATATTACGATCCTACGATATTATCTTATGATCCTACTATTCTACACAATAACTATAATTTTAATTATTTTATTTCGAAATCTATTTCTAATTATTCCAAATATATTTCTTCCTTAATCTTTTGATTTTTGACCTTATATTATTTTACATGTCTTAAAAATGAGTTGATGCAAAGAAAGTGTGACTTAGTTACCATTAAAATAATGAACTTGATTGTTGTCGTAACATGTCGACCAAAAAATGTAATCTCTATATAAATATTAAAATAAATATATTAAATATTATTAAATATTAAGTTCTATTCAATTTAAAAATAGTATTTTCTATTATCATATTAGCTTTATAATACAAATAAACTTTATTTTATGGTATACGCATGACTTATATAGTAACTTAATGTGTGTGTTTATAGCCAATATTTCTTCTTTTTCTTTTTATTTTATCTTGATTTATCAAAATTTTAAAAACCAAAATAAATTCTTTTTGGGTATTATTCTTTCAAATGATAGAAAATAGCATTCTCTCATTGTTTCCTTCTTTATCATTTGCTTTCTACATTCTTTGTATATTTTTCTTAAGGTTAAAAATATTGTATATTTTGAATAAAATAAGTTGTATGTTTTCTCTACCCATAATTTCATTAAATTTTCACATTTCATTTGACAAAATTATTTATGATGTTGTTGAATTAATATAGTTCATAATATATAAAACAACTTCAGCAATTTATACTATGTGTAAGTTGTTAGATATCAATTAGTGACTATATGAGATGTTAAGAGTGCAATGTTCTGTACTTCTTAAATATATTATTTTATAGCATATAAGTATACAAGTTTTATAGTTTTATAGTTTTTTGTAGGATCTTGCAATCCTGTGATCCGATCCTAAGCCTCCAAATCGATCTTAGTTAGAATCTCGATTCTAACAATCTTGGTTACCATAGAGGTTCTCCTCAAGAAAACCCTAATATTATATATAAATTATTTAGGATCTTTTTGTAAATGGTGGTGATTTGTATCTCAAAAAATGAATGACCTTGATTGTTGATAGATGTCAGTGGGTAATTGAAGGAATAGCGAGATTCATTTTTGATAATAAGGGTTAGGATTTGGTTTAGAGAAAAGGTAATGAAAGGTCTTTAGTCAAGGAGTGGTTCTGTATTGTTCCTGTGGGATTAAGGAGTTTTAAATTCTTTTTTTTTACCTTTTCTTTTAGTAATTAACTCCCTTTCTTTTAATTGACCATGGTGATATTTTAACTTATGTGGCCTCAATTTTGAGTGCTATCACGCTATGTATATAATAATGTTTGATTAGTATATGGTGCAACCAGTGGTATTTTTATAAATAAATAAATAATTTTTTTTAAAAGAATAGTATATAGAGGTATGTGCAGTGGTAATTATGTAAATAATACCAATTTCATATTTCACCATGACATATTTGGTATTTTACCATGTTTGACATTTCACAATTGTATATTTAATGTTTCACCCTAGTATAGTGTTCTAGTCATACTTCTCTCAATTATTATATTTTACCATAATATGCTTGATGTTTCATGATAGTTTGATCAATATCAATCATTTTTATGTTTTACCATAATTTGATCAATATTAGTCATTATTATGCTTCATCATGATTAATCATAGTGTTTCACAAAATGCCTACTTGATGTTTCTAGACGATATATTTCATATTTTACTATGGTATATTTGGTATTTTAACATGATATACTTTATATTTTACCTTAGTATAATTGATGTTTCATCATGATTCAATATTGTATAGTTATGCTTATCTCTATTGTTATATTTTACCCATGATATACTAAGTATTTTACCACGATAAACTTCATGTTTCACCATAGTATGATTGATGTTTTACTATGGTAAACTATCATATAATCTTACTCACCTCTATTATTTTGTTTCAACATAATTACCTTTATGTATCACATCTATATATTTTTTTTTATATATTTCATCACAATTTTTTACTATAAGTTTTTTTTTTATAAAAAATATATCAATATGAATATTTATGTGTAGAAAAAACTGGCATGAAATTTATAATATTTTTACATTATTTTTCTGATAATCATATTAAAAAATATTTTAATTTTTTAAAAAAATTACTGTCATCTTGATGACATCAGAACTTTACACAGCCCAGTAGAAATTGCGTAGTAACGTTAGTGGTTTGACTAATGTCTTCATCGTTAAGTATTAAAAAGGCAACAAAAAAGATGGTACGGATGGTGTTTATTATCTTTTCAACTGCCCGGCCATGATTGATTTTCTTTTGTCTGTGCATTATATATTCCTTAGCCGTTTGATAATGGAGGCTCGAGTTTTGTGTTAAAAACTATAAATAGATTAATAGGATTAATTAATCAAGATTCGGGGAGGGCTCTAGTGGGGAAGTTAGGCAAATATTATTGGAGTACAAAAATTGTAATATCATTTAAAAAAAATACTGTAGTTTCACTATTATTAAATAATACTTAAAATCATAAATCCTTAAATATTAACAATTTTCAATTGGATTTGAAAATAGCATAGAGTAATCTAAATATTTCACTGTAATATACTTAATATTTTATTATGATCAAATATTATCATAATTTTTTTAATAAAAAAATATATTAATATAGATATTTATTTGTAGAAAAAAACTTTATAAATATTATACTTTTTTTATATATATTATTTGATAATCGTAGTAATAAATATTTTAATTTAAAAAAAAATTATTGTCATCTTAATGACATCAGAACTATACACAAACCCGTAGAAATTGCGTAGTAATGTTAGTGTGACTGGTGTCTTCATCGTTAAGCATTAAAAAGGCAACAAAAAGATGGAACAGATGGTGAGGATTTATTATCTTTTCAATTGCACAGCCATGATTGATTTTCTTTTGTCTGTGCATTATTTATTCCTTAGCCGTTTTATAATGGAGGTTCGAGATTTGTGTTAAAAACTACAAATACATTAATAGGATTATTTAATCAAGATTTTGGGATGGATTCTGGTGGCGAATTTAGGCAAATATAATTGGGGTACAAAAATTGTAATATCATAAAAAAAAAAGTTACTGTAATATCTCTATTATTAAATACTTAAAATCATAAATCCTTAAACATTAACAATTTTCAATTGGATTTGAAAATAGCATGGAGTAATCATAAAAAGTGTTAACTACTTAATTTAACTAGCAAATTTAAATTTAAATGACACTATTGATACTTAATAAGTACTTTTTGAACAATTCTAAAGTTATAATTGTTTAAAATGATAGAAAGTAGTATTATCTTATTGTCTTCTTTATTATTGTCTTTCTTTATTCTTTGTATGTTTTTCTTAAAGTTAACAATATTGTATATTTTGAACAAAATGAGTTGTATATTTCATCTACTCATTAATTTTCACATTTTATTTATAAAAAATTGATTTATGATGTAGTCAACTTAATATAATTCATAATATGTAAAATAACTTCAACAATTTATTCTACTTGTAAGTTGTTAGAACTTGACTAGTGACTAGATGAGAGATTAAGAATGTAATTTTCTATACTTTTAACTTAAAATATATTATTTTATAGCATATAAGTATATATGTTTCATATTTTTATAGTTTTTTATAGGATCTTATGGTCTTAGGATCCGATCCTAAGCCTCTAAATTAATTTTAGGTAAAATCTCTATTTTAACAATTTTAATTACAATAGAGGTTTTCCTCAAAAAAATCCTAAGATTGATATATAAATTAGTTGGGTTCTTTTTGTAAACGGTGGGAATTTGTATTTCAAAAAATAAATGACTTTGATCGTTGATAGATGTCATGGGTAAGTGAAGGAAGAGTGAAATTCATTTTTTAAAAGAAAAATTGGGATTTGGTTTAGAGAAAATGCAACGAAAGGTATTTAGATACGGAGTGGATCTATAGTGTCATCAATGATATTTTTGTAAATAAACTAATATTTTTTTTAGAAGAATAGCATACGGAGGTATGTACTGTAGTAATTATTTGAATAATACTAACTTTATATTTTAACTTCATATATTTAATATTTTACTATAATATTTTTATATTTTTTTATTGTATATTTGATGTTTTACTATAGTCTAGTATTATGTAGTCATACTTTTATCTATTATTATATTTTACCACAATATGCTTGATATTTACCATAGTATGTTTGACGTTTCATCCTGATCTAATCAATATTAGTCATTGTTATATTTCACCATGATTAATCTTGGTGTTTCACAAAATACATACGTGATGTTTTACCATAATATATTTCATGTTTTACTATGATATGATTGGTGTTTTATTATAATATACTTTATGTTTTATCTTGATATGTTTGATGTTTCGTCATAATTTAACTTTATATAGTCATGCTTATCTCTATTGTTATGTTTTACCATGATATGATAGATATTTCACCACGGTATACCTTATGTTTTACTATAATAAAATCCTATATACTTGATGTTTTGTAATGGTTAAATATTATATAATCTTACCTCTCTACTTTATTTTATTTCATCATATTTACCTTTATATTTTTACGGCTATTTTATTATGCTTCATTACTACTTTTTACCATACTTTTTTTTATAAAAAAATGTATCAATATAGATTTTTATTTGTAGAAAAAAAAATTATGAACATTATAATTTTTTAATATATTATTTGATAATCATATTAATTTTAATTTAAAAAAATTATTGTCATCGTGATGACATCAGAATTTCACACAACCCCGTAGAAAATGCGTATTAATGTTAGCGTGACTGATGTCTAGGGATGGCAACGGGGCGGGTCGGGGACGGAGAACACATCCCCATCCCCGAACCCGATAAGAAAAAATATCCCCGAACCTGAGCCGATCCCCGTTTATTTCTTAACGGGGAATCCCCGACCCGATCCCCGCGGGGATGCAATCCCCATACCCGTCCCGATCCCCGATCCTCCATCCCCGATCCCCAATCCCCAATACCCGATACCCGATCCCCGATAAGACCCCTGATCCCCGATCCCCGATAAACTCCCAAATCCCCGATCCCCGATCCTTAGTGTTTTAATCCTAATTTATTAGTAGGATGCAGGCATATTATATGCTACTATATCTACAGAAACCATCAGAAATTAGAGGCAAAAGTAGTCCGGAAGTGCACTATTAACTAAAATCTGCACGTCACTTTCCGGCCAACTGCTGAACGATCTCAGCAAGCTGCTCCCCCTTTTGAATGGCCTGAACCCACCGACTGTTTATATATTTAAATGTATAAATATTTTGGGTTTATTTTTAAACAGGTATAAATATTTTTTAATTTTCGTAAATGTGCAGACATTTAACATTTGCTCCTTATAGCTTTACAAATTTGAAATTTTTAGTCGATTCTTCTGTACGGTGATGTTTGCTTATGATGTATCATTTTCCCAAATGAGTATCCTATAAGCTACGATGCACGGTAAAACTCCATATACCATGAGAAACACACACACACATAGAGCTTACAGAGGTCTGCAACGGTGACAATTGACGAACAGGAAGACTGGAAGGAAGAGGGAGGATTACAGTCTTACAGAGGAAAACGACGGGTAGTCGGGGAAAATTAAATTAGGTTAAGAATTTAAGATTACAGACTTACAGCCTTACAAGTCAATGGGTCATGGGTGCGGAGTCGCCGGACATCGGAGAGGCGAGAGTGGACTGCGTCTGGTCTGCCGGTCTGCGTGTCGTGCGGCGGCTGCGGGACTGCGGGGTGCCAAAGCCTAACGGGGACTGGGAGGAAGATGAAGATCGAAGACGAAGACAGTCAGACTGACAGACATTGTGACTTGTGAGGTTCGGACCGTTCGGTCGGTCCGTTTAGACTTCGGCATTCTCAGCCCGCCCAAAATCCCAATTCGGCGCAAAATATGAAAATTTTTAATTCGGGTCGGGTTCGGGGACGGGGACCCCAAACCCATACCCGACCCGTCCCCGAATTAATCCCCGATAAAAATCCCCGACCCCGAACCCAATCCCCAAAATACTTCCCCGAATCCGAACCCGAACGAGGAATCCCCGACGGGGCCCCGAACCCGTGGGAAAAATTGCCATCCCTACTGATGTCTTCATCGTTAAGCATTACAAAGGCAACAAAAAGATGGGACAGATGGTGAGGATTTATTATCTTTCCATTTGCATAGCCATGATTGATTTTCTTTTTTGTCTTTGCATTATTTATTCCTTAGCCGTTCGATAATGGAGGCTCGAGTTTTGTGTTAAAAACTATAAATACATTAATAGGATTAATTAATCAAGATTTTGGGATGGATTCTAGTGGGGAATTTAGGCAAATATAATTGGGGTACAAAAATTATAATATCATAAAAAAAGTTATTGTAATTTCACTATTATTAAATAATACTTAAAATCATAAATCCTTAAACATTAACAACTTTCAATTGGATTTGAAAATAGCATGGAATAATCATAAAAAGTGTCAACTGCTTAATTTAACTAGCAAATTTAAATTTAAATGACCCTATTTTTTGGTACTTAATGGGATATTTATTAATACCAAAAGGGAAAGCATTACAATTAGTAGTTCAAGGTAAAATTAAAGTAGCCTAATTAAATTTAAATTATACTAATATTATATAATAAATATTTAAATATTGAAGAAATATAAACTTATAGTTTTTTGAAAATTTATTTTTAAAATAATATATGGAATAATTGAAAAAAGATATCAAATATATTGATATTTAAGAAATACTTATTATCTTGATACTTATGGAATAATTATAAAAAATATATAAAATATATTGATACTTAAGAAATACTTATTATATATATTGAATAATTGTAAAATGTGATATGTAATTAAAAAATGAAGTTAACTAGCAGTATTAAAATTTAAATTACAATATAATTATATTGATACATAATAAGTAAGTATAAAATGATTATAAATTTATGAAGTTCTAATATATTTTTTTACCAAGTTAAACGAGTATATATTCTGTCATATTTATTTTTGACCAAAAATTATTATTATTGGAGAACATGCCCTTACTAATGGTGGACTTTGTTTTCGAGAAAATTAATCAACGATATGTTGCTGGTTTGAAAAATTGATAAGTGCCGACAGTATTTTTGTTAGGCCTATTTGGATCCAAGAATGAAAAGTGGGCCAAGAACGTCAATCATGTATATTAAAGAGTTGCCAGCATATCCATGGGCTCTTTATCCAATTTAAATATCAGGCTTAAGATGGGCCGATCCATTACAACTGCCCCTCATCCTATTTCTATTTTCTATGTTAGATTTGATTTTGACTTAGAGTCTGTTTGGTTTGAAAAAAATTAAGTAGAAAGGAAAATGTAGAGGAAAGAAAATTGAAGAAAAAAAAAATGAAAGAATATAATTTTCTTTCCTTTGTTTGGTTGTTGGAGAAAATTTGGTGGAAAATTGAATTCTTGGAAAATATTTTTAGTGTTTGGTATATAGAAAGAAAATTCTAAGAAAAGTTGAATGTTATTATTTAAATATTATTATACATTTAATGTTATTAAAAATATTATATTGATATATAAAAAATTACATAAAATTTCAATTTTTTTTAATAAAAACTCCATAAAATCAATACTAATTCCAAATTTTTTTAGAACTATTATAAAATATTACATGAATAACTTATAGTAATTTTTTTAAAAAAATCTAAAAAAAATCCGTATACAAATCCCGTGAATATTTTTTTCCCTCTATATCTATAATTATGTCTATTTTTCCATATCCGTTTATATATCCATCGAATAAAACCTATTGGATTTTGATTAAAACCCATCAACTTTAAAATGAAATTTATTTAATGTTAGAATTATATGGTTATATTATTAAAATTTAATTATGTATTCACTTTTATCCTTAGTAAATATATGTCAAATTATTTAAATAAGAATAAAAATATAATTTCATATCGGATAAATGAATCCGAGTACTAATACGGATATAAAAGCGGATAAAAATTTAAGCCATCCTACTTTACTTACCAATGTATATATCAAGATCTAAAATAATAATAATAATAATGTGCATGATCAATTCATAGTTACTAGTTACTAATCAAACAAGTCAGAAAGGTACATTAGGATCATAAAAAATATCAGAACCGAACTCCACAGACAACCACATGGCTTTATCCTCGGGTGGAAGACCAAGAAATGTATGAGCGACACTGATATTTGCTGCAAGCTTGCTATAGATTTCTATGACTGGAACTTTCTTCAACCCTTCCACCTTTTTAAGCTCAGAATACAGCTCAGCTTCAGTAAACTTACGTGGATTTCCTCTATCAAGAGCCGCTCCAACTGCATCCATCCCTTATTTTAGAGCCTTTATCTCTTCTGACATGTAATCTCTTAGCTTTCTTTTCTTTATGGCTCTTGATACAGATGCACCAGCCAAAGGAGAGGTTACTTCATTCTGTTGTTCTTGCTCGGTGCTTCGATCATCAGCTATTGTTCCTTCATGTTCTTGCCTCTCTCAGCGCAAACGTCTTTCTTTCGGACCAATGGACAAACTTCCAGTTGCTCGGTCCTTACCAAATAAAATATCTAGCCTATTATAATTTTGAATAGGCTTATAACGAAGCGGTTTGGCATTAGGATGAGCCTATAAAAAAATATTAATTACATAAATTTAGAAACAATAATAATTAGCAATGACAATAAGAATAATAAGGTTTAAGACTTACCAATATATACCTTTCCCAAACTGTTGCATTAGCTTCCACCATTTGAGTAGATCGATTAAAACCAAACCCACTCACTTGCAAAACTGTAGATGCTAAGGCATAATTCTTCTTGAGGGTCTTGATTCGGTTCTTTATACCCAAACTGAACACTAACTCCTTTAGCAACGTTAGTGTATGCCGTTCTTGAAAATGAGCCACCTATTTTTTGACCTAAGTGCATTTGATCAGTTAATAAATCTATTAGAAATGTATCCATATCTTCATCCCAAGTTAAAATTTTCTTCTCATTTGATGGTGTGTCACCACCAATAGGTTCCTGCACAAAAAAATGTGAACCATGGATAAAATCATAACTTATTACATCATCAACAACACAAAATAATATAAAAACTTATATAATAATTTTGATGTTAAGTACAATTTCATTTAGAACACTTGCTGAATACAATTTTTTTCCCTATGTGAATTTAACAATAATGATATCTCTACCATTAGCTATTTAAACTATCTCTCCATATTGAAGTTGCAATTCCATCTCTTAATTGCTTGGCTTCTTCACACTCTTCTGCTAAACTTGACGGCGCAACATCTGCTTGAGTGTTAATAATTCTTATCTCACTATCAACTTCTAAAATTAATCTTTCATCTGGATCTACTCCCATGAGATAATTATGTAAAATACATCCAGCTAAAACCATATCTGCTTGAGTTTGAATAGGATAGAATGGTTTAGTTCCACTTCCTAATATTGGAAAACGTTTTTTCAGAACACCAAATGCCCTCTCAATAACATTTCTTAAGGAAGCATGCCTTAGATTGAAAAGTTCCCTTGCATTCTGAGGGCATTAAATGCTATATTCCTTCAAATGATATAGAGTACCACGATATGGTGTAATAAATCCTATCTTCAACTGAAAACCCGCATCGCCTAAGTAAAATTTACCCTGATGGCACTACCAATCTATCCATGTCTCTAGTTAAAGCATTGTTTAGTATCCTTGAATCAGATGCCGACCCTTCCCATCCCGACAACACATATAAAAACTTCAAGTTAAAAGAGTAAGTAGCTAACACATTTTGGGTCGAAAAATCCTTTCTGCCACGATATCTTTGTACCACATCATTTAGTACTTTCACACGAAAGTGTGATCCATCAATTGCTCCAACACAATCCTGTGTAAAAATGTTAAAAAATTTATTAAAAAAAATTCAAGTTGTAATGTGTACTTAGTCATTTATTTTATAATATTATGATATTTACCTCAAAATATGGCTAAAATTTTGAGTTACTTGATATTTCATGAGGGCAGCGAGATCCATCGGGTTGCTGCAAAAATACGTCTTCTAAAGAAATAATAGCATTCAACACTTGATGAAAATATCGGCTTACTGTTTCACCAGACCGCCAGAAGTCTAATTTCACAGACCAATTTCTCCTATTATGACCTATAATATTGAGAAACATGACCACTCTCTCCTCTACGCAGCTAGAATGAGTATCACTCAGTCTCCCAGAATCCCTCAATATTGATACAAGTTTAGAAAAAGCCTCTTTTACCATCCTCAATTGGTTATGACAATCCTCGTCTTTTTCCAATGTAAGTCTCTCAAAAAAAGCTCGTCGCTTATAATCTCCCAATTGAGAAATATCCCTATCAACATAATTATTAGGAAAAGCCAACGATAATAAGCTAGCGGCATATGCTCCATAGGTGACCACACATGTTGCTGCCCATCTTCTTAATTTCTCCCACTCCTCCAATAAATTAGTCTAATATTAAATGATAAAAAAAAAGGAAAAAGTTTGAGAAAATGAACCATATATGTTAATTGAGACATGCATGTGGATTATTAAATACTTGAATGAAATATACTTAGCTTGTTGTGGTCGCAAAATATAAAATATTCTTATAATACATTTCATAAAATATGCATAAAACTGAATAAGATACTTACATTAGTATTTTCTTCATATTCCATGCTATCATTTGTAACAAATTGATGGTTTGTCGGCAGATTTCTCCACTCTTGGAATCCTGATCTTGACATTGGATTTGATTTCTCACTAGTAGCCTTAATACATTAAATATATATATATATATATATATATATATATATATATTCATTATTCAGGAAAGCAGGAAAGTGATTTAATGGCATTCTGACTTATTAAGTGTAATTCTGGGTCTTGGTATCTTTATCCTCAGTTGTACAAGCTGAAACCTTTTAATGTAAGGAAGCTAGAGAGAAATCGGGAGTAAAACAACAGATAGCTTTATGTTGAGCAGCTAGAACTTGGCCCATTTAGACTTGGACATAACCAACTTAGCCCATTTAACCTTTCCAGTGACATTTTTGGCTATACATAGCACTGATGTGCTAGAATTTGCTTGTGCTTTTGAAACCATTATAGTGATAAAATAATAGAGGGAAGACAAGCTATGATTAGTACTAGAGTTGATAGCTGAAACCTTTTAATATGCTTATGTTATTTTTCTAGATAAACCTAATTTCCCCATTCTTACTGTAATTACAGTATCCTACTCGCTAACAGGATGATTAAAAAATTAATCAAGATTTTGCAATTACACTATCCTACTCGCTAACAGGTTGATTACAAAATTAATCAAGCTCAGGCTGTTCGATCTGTCAAGCTTGACAAGGAATGTGTGATGTCTATCCTGTGTATCCTAATGCACTATTCTGCTTCCATTTATTTCCATTAATCACATAAATGAATTTTAATTTTGTAGTGTATTGGTAGCCTGCTACCAGTTTCTCCTATCCTAATCCTGTGTTAAAAATCAGTGTGTGCACCTCTCCTTACCCATGTTTTCATTCTCAATATAAAAAAGGGTAAGCAAAAAAAGGGCTATTGAGCTATCTTTCTGGACATTTTTTTTGTCTTGCTTGCAGCTCTCATTAGGCTGGTTATCAAGAGCCCTTAAATTATTTTCTTAGAAAATATGGTGTTGTCTTATATGGCCTATAATTTGATTGATAAATAGTTTTTTCCTTAACCTAAGGCATTATGTTGTACTTCATTTTATGAATATAGTTACTAACTTAATTTGTGTGGTAGACTTGGGTCGGATTGGGCGTAGACGGATGAAATCCGTTGAGAATTTAAATGAACTAATATCTTGAGACATGGTAAGTACCCAAAAAATCACAGTTGAATTTAGCTGTGTGTGAGAGCTATATGCAAGGAGAAGAAGACATGGATCACCTCTTTACTCAATGTGTTATTGCTAAGAGAGTTTTGGGACATGAAGAGGGCTTTTGACATGGGTGCCACTGCATTTTATCTTCATTTGATTTAGTATTGTAAAGCATGATAGAATAGGAGATATACTTGAATACCATAGACCAGAGGCACACACAACATCAAAGATCAAGCCCTATTTACATATTCAACATCACACAACCAGAGTTAATCATGAATCATACATAATTTTTCTATTGAAAAACAGATCACCATTAAGAGTGAGGAATTGAGATGTAGGTGGCCCTTTGATGAGATTAATTCCCCTGATCATACCATTATCTGCCTTAATATGTTCTATTTCCCATTTAACTACAACTATGTAAGCCCATAACCAAAGTCCTTGGATCCTATTCCTTGACTTCTCTTTGTTTTGTGTTCCCAAAAACACCATATAAATAAAGACAAGCAATCACACCCTTGGTTTCAGAGACTGCCATACATATCAGATAACAGGGCGCTGAGAGTTCCAAACTTAAAAGCTGATAACAAGCTCTAAGCGGGACCTTGAACAAAGCTATGAATGGAAAAAAGTTGGTTCTGGGCATCAAAACAAAATAATGAAAAGGAAAATCAGAAAGTGCTTACAATTCTATATCCTAAACATTCCCTCCTCTAGGTCATTGACCAGAGCCATGGCCCAGGGTGCCTTGCCAACACCCTGTTCAAATACCCAATGACAGCCGCAAACCAATGAACATAAATAGTCAAACAGTCCATTATGAGCTTCATTTTAAAGCTTACTATCAGTTAATATCAGCAAACACCTTGTATTTCTTCATTTTAAACCTTGTATTTCTTCGACTAAATTACATTACTCCGACACTATCTAATAGATGCCAAGTACATGACATAAGGATATGCCACAACACCCAAACCTCACCAAAGAGAGAAACCAGCAAAAAAAAAAAAAGATACCGGGGAAAAGAGGGAAAAGAAAAGGAGAAATATAATAGGTTTGGTTTTAGGATTATAATTAAGTTAACATAATTTAGGTTAGGATATTAGGATACTTTAATTATAGGTCAACAAGCATTAAGCTAAATTTTAGGGTTAGATAGTTAGGGTAAGGTAGAAATATTAATTTTATGATATTGGAATTAGGTTATGATGTAAATCACTAAGGACTAGGTTTAGCTAAAATTTAGGATATTACAGTTAGTGTCATAGTACACTCAATGGGGTGATTTGATTTTATATGATCATTTATTTATCTTTTCTAAAATGAGTATAATCAATGAAATTTATAAATGTAGGATTTGATATAGGATTTTATCTACACTCGTGTTCATGGTTTAATCCATATTAGGTTGTTATGGTTGGGTCGCGTGCGTTGTTTTCCTTTTTTTTGTGGAGCAAATAAATAAAAACAACACATATTTTTTTGCATAGTTTAATCAACTCTAATCAAAATCTTTGAAAATATTCTTTTAATTTTACTATTATTTAGATTATCATAAGCCCACACCTTTAACTCTAGACCTAGTATCCCACAACCAATTATGATTGTATGCCCTAATTACACTCGTGATTTCTTTCATGTACACTCAGACCCTACTCTCTCTCTCTCTTTTTGTGAATACAATGAATTTCTTTTAAATTTTACTTTTTATTAAGCAAACTAATATTTTTTCACAAGTATCTCTCTCCCTCTCTCTAAATTCCTAAAAAATTATTGGGTCAAAATCTTGAGTACTTCAACTACTCTTAGAAAGAAGTGATTGCTCTCTTAGTTGTAGTTTAACTATGACTTATCCCTCCTTTTATATTGTAATATGTGGTTGCACCTGCTCAAGCATTATGAAATTTTTATTATGAATATTCTTTCTTAGATTAAGTTTATATATCATAGAAACTTTACTTTTAAAGCCCACATTTGATTCGTTTGATGCTCTTAACTTCAATAATTGAATTACAGATCTTAGATTCTTTTTTTTTCCAGCATTTGAAATCCATTTATAGAGATAGTTTGCCCCTAGAATATTTTCTTTTACTTATTTCTTCCTTTCTTGCATAAAGATACTCTTCTTTATATTGTTTTCTAAATGATATTATCTAGGTTGTCGTGTTAAATCTTGTATGATCCAAATGCTTTATTTCTTTTGGAAATTTCATGTTAACAAATTTTTCATTGTTGTCTTTCTTCAATAGTTCTTCTTTTAGACCTGTAATATGTCCCCAAGACTTGTCTAAGATTTGACTCTTGTATTTATGAATATTTTTTCTCGAGTTGCATAAATGTCACTTTTTGAGAGTTACTAACTTGTATATAGCACTTTGAAACTCTTGAGTGTCTTTTCTTGAGGTTTGACCTCCAACACTTATTGATTTTGATTGTTGTGTTTTTTAGCTTATGTAGGACTTGTTCCTTGTACTATTTCTATTCTTGTGGTGTGATCTATTTTAATGGGTTTCAGAAAAGCTATATATAAATAAGGTATAATATATATGCAACCACAAACATTTACTTAGAAGCATCATAACTCTGAGGGATCCAACATAATTTTTTTATCTACTCACCATTCAAGCAACCATTATTGATGCTTGCTAGCCTAAAGTTATTCCACAAAACATAAAAGTCTCTTTGGTTGTTAGCATTTTGTTATCTTTTCCCTCAAAATTACTAGGGTATGATTTGGAAAAAGTACTAATTGTTGGCTATTTGTGTTGCTTTTCTGAAAATTTATCTATAAAATAATTTTACATAATTTCATATAAATCTCTAAAAATTATATATAGTTGAAAAGTTGTTGGAAGCCGAAAGGTTATCCCAAACCAACCCTTACTAATTGTTCCTTTGTTTATTTCCTTCGTCTGGCTTCTTCAAAGTGAAACAATATTTATTATGCTTTTGCTCCAAGAATGGGAAAGATTACAAGCAAATAACACAAATTTGAACATTAATGTTGTGAACATTGCCACCATTGTATATCCCTCAAGTTGTATACCCTAGCTTCCATTTGTTCCATAATAATATGTTTGTTATACGTATGTATGTATGCATGTATGTATGTATATATATGTATGCATATCGCTCAAGTTGTATGCCCTAGTTTCAAGAATGGAAAGTGACATTCGTATAAAAAAGAAAGTCATTTTGAAAAATTAAAGTCTACTTACTAATTTTACCCTCACTTTTTAAAATTATATATGCATTAAATATTTTATTATTTTTAAAAAAAGAGTATAAGTGTAATTTTAAAACTACTTTTATTAATACTTTAAAAAATTTACAAATTAATTAAATGACTTTTTTTTTATACGAAATGAGTATAATTTATGTTATATTTTGTTCAATTGTTTTCTGTATCTATCCTCACTTTGTCATCCAATTTCCAACAATCAACTACATCAAATATTATAAATACCTTATATAGTTAATTAATGTCAATTAATTGAAGTTATAATATGAAATATAAATATAGAAACAAGCTTGTAATATTGTGGGGTAAATTAAAATAGAAACCTATTTTATTAATATGGGACAATGGGAATATATATTTAGGAATTCTCAAGTTTGAAATGTTAACAGGAGAAAAAAAAATCAATAAAATGGAAAAAAATTCGAGTCTAACATTATCCTGGATGTAATTAATATCAACACTGCAGTCTCGTGCAATACTGTCAGAAAACTTGATGAGTGGAGTTTGAAAGCAGAGGGAATTGATATAACAAACTAAGGTCGACCTTCCATATCCAGATTAGCTATTGAACTTTCAAGTTATTTCCCTTTTTATATTTAGGTCTTCTATTTGAAACAAGCGTTTTACCGTACCAAACAAAAATAATGTCCACTTTTTCATTTTACCCCTCCAGACTAGTCTTTCAATATTTTATTTCCCTTTTTCTCTACCCGTAATCCATCCCTTCTCCCTCCTGGTGAGTGTATACATCGACAAGTTGATTCATCAATTGTTCGTCCCAAAACTAGAGATAATTATCAAAAAATTAGACTAGTTGATTCATTTACCTGACTGGTTCATTGCAAGCCCTGCGCTGTTGATGACCATAAATATTTGTTTCAGGGGACACATACAATAAACTCAACGCCACTTTTAGATTTCCATCTACGCTTCTCTCATCTTTAACGAAAGAGCCAAATTTCTATTTCTTATTTTCATGCTCTATTACAAACAAATGAAAATATATATAATTATAATAGGGAGCAAAAATATTATTTCATTTCCGTTTTCATTCATTTGTGGTTAAACTGTTTAATTAAATCAAATTAAAATTTAATTTTTAAGGTTAGATCTGGTTAACAAAAAAAAGTATATAAATTGATTAAAAATATTTTGTATAATGATAAAACAGACCAACACTTCTGTTAGTATTTCCCTCTATAATATATATTTTTCGTACACGAATTTTATACCATATATATCGTTGTTCTCACTTAATTACTGTATTATATTAACAAGCCCATCGCCGTTACCATACATAACTTTTACTTTTGACTTGGTGGGTTGCGCCAGGCCCGTGCAACAGTGCTACGCATGGGCGACGCTCGAAGGCCCGAGCAGCAAGCTGCCCCGGTGGACCTTCCCCCTTAAAAAATTAATTTAATATCGTGTGGACCGATGGTCCACATATCAGATATTAAACTGATAAGAACAGATACTACACTTGATCTTAGCCAAAAGGCCGAGAAAGGTATGAGGTGACTAGAGGTAGCCCGTTCGTACTCATACTAGGATTGGACAGCTATGTTATTCATTCCGGCAATGTGGGACGACGTAGGCGTCCTAAATTTGAGCTACTATTTAAGTAATTTTTTTATCTTTTTATTTTTATAAATTTATCTTAAATTTAATTTTTCGTTTTATTTTATTATTTTCAATTTACAATATCAAACTATTTTTATTTATCACATCACCAATTGCTTCCACTTTACGTTACTTAACCTTTGATTTATATTAATCTATAAATATCAATTAATAATCTTATATAATTAAATCTAGTTAAATATAGTTTTACAAATAATTTTATAATATAACTTTAATAATTAATTAATATATAAAAATAAACAAAATATATTTTAATATTATGTAAATATTACAATGATAATATAAGTTCATCATATTATATTAAAGATAACCGCATATAGTTCAGCATAACAATATCATGAAAACATAAATAAATATAGAGGACCCATATATTAAATGAAATATAATCAATATGAGGAGATGCTCTAATTATCAGCCTCAAAATGTCAGATGTGTTCAACCAAATTAAATATAAGTGGGCGGGGCAAAGCATGATTTGTAACTTTAAAAACTTGTTACATATATAAATTTATGTCCACTATTGGACCACAATTAATCCTAGGAGGCAGTGCATCATTATTATTGCCATTGAAAATATCAAAAGAAAATAACCTGAATATGTTTTTCTCTTATCCTCAAAAATCATATTACTTAATATGATGTATGCATATATTATTTGTTTCATTGTTTCCATGTCCCAAATATATGATGGATCACAAACAATTTCAAAACATCATTTTACACTCCTAATACTTGCTAAACATCTTTTTTAACAGATTCTTAACGCTTTGCAAACAAATATATTTTTTTGGTTACTGAGGAAGTGATATCATTTTCATTAATGTTGGCTACTCTAGATATATGTCATCCACTATATAATATCCAACGTGGTATTGTGTATCGTTCACCGTGTAATAAAATTCTAGCACCAGTCCTTCATTAACATCATTAAATGCTCATGAACAAGAAAGATCATTAAGATAATTATTTGATCTAGAACATCTAGAAAATTCATGACATATCCAAAGTTTTTGAGATGCGACAACATCTAGCATGATTGTTGGAACACCATCATCACCACGATAAAACTGACATTTCCATGCAACGGGACAATTCTTCCACTCTCAATGCATACAATAGATACTTCCCACCATACCATAATGCGTCTTTTACTAATTTTAAGGAGGTATTGAACATCATATTTATTAGGCATTCTTAATTATCGAAAAGTAAATAATTCATTCACAACTCAAACGAAATACCTTAAACAATTGAGAATTTTTTTTATTATCCAATGTGCACATATTCATTTATGCAAATGGCATGCATTTTATATGCCAACATGCGTATCACTACGATGCATTTTTGTAATGGATAAAGCTAATTTCTACCAAGTGAATCGCGTTTCATTTGAAAATAGGGACAATGATTAGTAACTACTTCAACAGCTTGAAGGGATAAGGGTCTTCTCATTCTAAATCTATGATGAAACCATGTTTTATTATATGTTGGATTATTGTATAAATAATCATTTGGCTTTCTTCACTACCTCATTCAATGTATGTGCATCATTTTTTTTACTATGTTTGACCCTCTAAATTTATCTAAAAGCATCTCCAAGCGTAGTATCCATTGCTTTGGAAACTAATATCTCTTTAAGAGTTGTAGAGCCAGTATAAGATTAATCTATTAACATTGGTGATTGAGAGGAGATGTGAGGAGTCTAATTATATATCTTCTTCTATTTTTAGAGGAAGGTAGGTTGTGAATTTATTTAGAAGAAAACTCTTTACTTATAGGTCCTATGAGCTATGTGTAAGGAAATTAAAGGTACATAGTCGCACGGGCTTTAGTTGATTCATATCTTCTAAGGCAACAATACAATGACAAATAGGTGTAGGGGAATTAAAGGTGCATTGTCACATTAGCTTTATTCAATTCATATCTTTTGAGGTAAAGATACAATGACATATAGGTGTAAGGGAATGAAAGGTATATTATCACAATAGAATTAAAAAAATGCATTACATAAAAACATAGTCATATAATACATTTCAACCATATTACACCCAAATATGATAAATTACACGATAGAATTAAGAAGAAAAATTATACATCTGTTAAACAATACATTACAATAATATTATGCAATAAAATACACTAAATTAGAATAGTAGAATTAAGGATTTTCTATCATCATTCTCATAATTGTTGCATATAAGATATGATGATTTACTTTCTCTTTGTTAGTCATATTAGGCATGTCACAATAATTTATAGCCATGTCTATTTTTTTTTCTTTCAACTGCCTTCATTTAGCATTGTATTATTTTTGTTTAACTCTATATTTCTCCTTATCTGCTGTCATTTTCTCTAATATTGCACTTTACCTTAGCATAATTTTTAAAAGCCTATAATATTTGAACCTCTACCTTCATATTGGCTACTTTCTTTTGCATTTCCCCTCAATTTTCCCTTAGCTACTTTTTTTTTCCCATAGGTCACTCTAATGGAACTTTAGTCTTCGAAGTATCAGAGGTAGATGAATCAATGTACGCACCTAAATTTGAAAGCTTTGTTCGCTTTGATGCATAACCTTGTCTACTACCCTAATTCATTACCATCCATTTTGGTAGGATCTTTACAAGTTTCCATACATATTCACTACTGAATGGGTTATTCTACCTCATTCTATATTCTTTATGTGCACCCCTAATTACAACTATCTCATTGGTGCCACTTTGATTACATTGTTAAATATGATTATAAAAAACAATAAATCAGTTATATTTTTTATAACATGAGAAAATCGATTCATCACTATCTTCATAGTTCTTTTTGGTCCTTTACCACAATATTCTTCAAAGTATCCTATCACTTTTTTTAGAAATCATTACATTTCTGTCTGTTTCCCCGAAGTGAATCATTTGAAAATATGTATCCACCCACTAAATAGGATTTATTTTTCTTTATCCATCCATCTATTTACCATAAGATTGACTTCCAATATCATAGGGAGATGAAAATGAGTGTCATCTTCGACCTAATTTTGGATGGAAAATTATGGAAGTTAAGAATAGCTAATATTTTGGATATTTGGAAAATTTCAATCAAATGGAAGTGTAGTATTTAGAGGTTTAAAGAATTGAAGACTTAAACTGAATCAGTGATGTGACTCATTTTGATAATATTACATACTTTAAAAACTAAAATTTTGTGGATATTGGAAATTTTGGTTATTTAGAGAATTTTTATTTGGAGGATAATGATAACTTGCGATATTCTCAAAATTAGAATTTTGTGAATTTTAGACATTTTGGTTTGAAAACTCTCTTGAATTTGAATAATTTGAATTATCCAAAAAATTTAAAATATTAAATTGATTAGGATCTATTTTTTAAAATGAAAATAATTAAGAAGATCAATATATTTGGAGGCAATATGACAATTTTATGCTAAGGATGTAGAAAATATGATATAAAAATTATTAGGTAAAATATGATATATTTGTTAGAATTTTTTTTATATTGTTATAAACAATGGCTACTTTGTTAAAAAATATTTCATATATGCTTCAACAATAAAAATAAATATAAAAATTATATTAAAAAGATAAAATCAAAGTGCACCGGTTCACATGAGGGGAAAAGCTATTACCCGTCATTGCCCCTCAGGCGCGTGAGCGCCACACTCTTTCATGAGGCCTGATGCACCTCAATTTCTATGTTTCGAGAACCTCATATTTAAGGTAAGTTTCCTACAATTATAATCCTTTCTTCAAAATTTAAGTAATTCAAATTTAAGAGTGGGAGACTATTTTTCCCCTCCTTTATATATGTTTGAAGAGAAGTAACCATGAGAGATGCCACAACTCCATATCTCGTCGAGCATAGGACAAGCTATAAATTATTTAGTCTCTCTATTGTAGAGACCATGGTTGTGTAGTTCTTCATATAAGTTCTCAGTTATGCATCCCAAATCCAAAGATACTTATCAACAAATTAGATGTAGGAATGAGTTACTATACATAGACAACATTTAGTATGCTATCAAATTAAGCCTAATCTAAAACATAGTTTATGCACATGTTAAAATACAAGTTTTGTGGGCATGGAAGTGAGGCCTACACATGCCATCACCTTGTGTGCATGACCTGGCAACTGCATAGCTTAACTTCTAGCCTTGTGTGCGTGATTATGAGTTATAATTATTGGCTAGCTTGTATCAAATGTACATATCTATTAATTTAAAATCAAAATTATTATTTTGATTATTTTATATGCATTGATATTTATGTTATTAAAATTAGTTGGATGCCCTATAAGTATGGTAGGATAATTAGAATGAAACAACAAACATAAGGTTAAATTTAATTTAGGATACAGAGAGGAGACAAAGAGTGATGTGAATTATGACATGAATATTTTGAGAAGTATAAACATTTATTTTATGTATTAATACCCCTATTTCATTGATTAATATCCTTTATTTTATTTTTTATCTTGTTCAATTATGGTTTTTCTTTTCTAACTTGTTATCTTTTGAGTTATATTCATTTATATATTTTATTGTATATATATAATCTACATTTCTATGTTTTTTTTCAAGTTACCATTTTCCTAGCCTCTCTTATTCTGCCATTTATACATGATGTCACAAAAGGCATACTTTTTTTTTGTATGCTCATTTGACTCTGAAGACAATTTTTTTAATTCTCTTTATCATTCTTTATAAGTTCTATGCTATTGATAGAGCTGGCAATCAAGTGAGTTGGGTCGCTATTTGACTGGGTTACATGATAATCGTGTCATTTTGATTTTGGATAATCTTAGATCATTTTGTTGGGTCAAGTTTGATTCGAATCAACTCGGTATCAGATATTTTTGGATTATTATAAGCTCTCGGATTAGATTGGATTGAGATCGGATGGACTCGGATTCGTGTAATTTGGGTCGTTCTATTTTTTGTTTAGTTTGGATCGGGCTCGGGTGAGTTTTAATTCTTATATTTTTTAGATCAAGTTTAGATCAAATTCGAGCCATTTCATATTTGAGTCATGTTTATGCCTTTTATTATTATTCCAAGATGTTATCAAAAGCTAATTATTTTGAGATTGTTTATTTTAATTCATCTTATTCAATTAAAAGTGAATTATTATATTGATTGTTTTAGGGCCTTATAATTTTTTTTTATTATTTCATCTTTGGAGATGTATTTGGCGTTTCAAATTTAAAAGTTTTTTTTAATTGGATCACTTTCATTTTTATATTAAAGTATAACTTATAATTCAATTCCATTATTAAATTGGTCATATTGAATTTAAGTATTATTTTAAGTTTATATTATTTATATCTTTTTACTGTCCTTGCAATAACCATTGATAATTGATAACAAATGAAGGCTTCTAAGGTTGTACTTCTCATATTATTTTTATAACAGATTGATCATATCATATTAAAATAATTTTAATAATAATAATAATACAAAAATAATGATAACAATAGCAATAGTAATTAATGAATATTAGTTATGGAAAAAAATAATAGCAACACTTTAGTTTCTTTATATTTTGATTAGATCACATCAAGCTAAATCAGACAAAAGTTAGATAAAGTAAGTAATAATGACCAATGGTCATTGAGCATTATGGACAAATGACCAACTAATATTGACTTCTTACTATTTAACATAGTTGATGTAATAAAAAACATTAATCTTTAATTTTTATAATGAATAATTAACATCCTCACTCTAAATTTTTCCTACTTTCCTATGATGTTGTAGGTGTTATATTATAAGGTATAGATACTAACATATAGTAGTTAAGCCTATCAATTTTTATTGATGTGTACTTATAATAGAATTGATAAAACTTTTCCCTTGTTTGATTGGATTTTACTTATGATGCAATCTCCCTTTTTTACATATACTTTTGCAAAATTGTTCCAAATATTTTAAATATTAGAATTAGTAGTATTGATAACTGCATTTTGAATAATAGAATAAACTATGATTATATAATATTCTTTTTAAGCTGCAACGATAATTGGTTCTTATCATAGTTGATATTTGGAATTTGGCTACTAGATCATGGACTTGAAGACTTTGTTGGAACTTTTGGTGGACTTGATCAATCAAAATGTATGGGCTATCATATCACTTGAGGCCCATAGGGCATGTTCTATAGTCGCTAGGCTTAATATTGTAATAATTACTTTTCAACCCAAATATCATATTGCATTATTAATTAGTTGACTTACTTGTAACACCCCCAAATTTACTACTGAAAAATTTCGTTTAAAATCAAAAGGTTTAGCGGAAGCAAAGGATAAAACCGTAAACTCGGGGGCATTACCGCCACACTTAGTACCAGAGCGATTCACTCCTACCATTCCAGTACTAAGTGCTAAGGCTAAATCCGATCAACATTTAGTACGAAGTATCAAAAACGCAAGATGACATTTAACATAAATCCTTAATAAGAGGTAAGTCAAACAGAAGTTAGAATACAATTTAGGATTACAACCCCAGAATATGTTTCTCAAATCAGGAATGTAATATAAAATACAGCTAAACAAAAACAAATCCCGAAGGATCAATATCCAGATTGCCTACTCACTCAAGTCAGGCCTTCCACCCCAAAACAGTATCCGATCTTAAACCTGCACAAGAGGTCTACTCCCCACCATCGGTGGATGATCACAGGACCCATTCAACCAAGGTAGTATCAGTACGGGTCCAATACTGAGTAAGTTCCACTACCCTATTTTATGGGAGAGACGTAACTATACATCAAATGCATATTAAATCATGGTACAACACGTTGATACAATATCATGCATATTCACAACCCACAGCATGAATCTTACCATACACCTAGAGTAACATATAAAACATATGTAGCATCCTATTTAAACATATAAGTGTGGTATAACCAAAATATAAAGTGGCTCATACGCCTCAGGTAGGAATAATCCATATTATTAAAACTCAATACGTGGCATACTCACATAAGCAGCATGTAGTACTACAGATAATAAAAGCCAGCCATAGTCCAATTAGACTCATTCTTTATTCTCATTAATAATATGTTCATTCTACACATATTCTTTAAGAGTCCATGTGAGTGCGGGAGCCCCACTATTATAGCCGGTGGACCGGAAGATAAACGTACAGGGCAGAACGCCTCTGATCCACTATTATAGCCGGTGGACCGGAAAGTAAACGCACAGGGCAGAACGCCTCTGATCCACTATTATTTCCCGGTGGACCGGACTGGCCCCGACTCACATGGTGTTTCGCTTTAAGTACTTAGTATCTTTCCCATGGTTTAACTTATTCGTTTGGTTTGTCGAGCACGAGATCCCCCACTATTATAGCCGATGGACCGGAAGATAAACGCACAGGGCAAAACGCCTCTGATCCACTATTATAGCCGGTGGACCGAAAAATAAACGCACAGGACAAAACGCCTCTGATCCACTATTATAGCCGGTGGACCGAAAATAAACGCATAGGGTAGAACGCCTCTGATCCACTATTATTGCCGGTGGACCGGAACACGGGCTCGGCTCAACATCTTTCGCTTTACGTGATTAATGTCTTATCCGTGTATTTTTGAATCACATTCCGCCCTTGACATGCATGTCCTAGAGGGCCGTATCATAACACATCATAAATATCATACATAAACATGTCATGCTCATGTCATATAAAGCACACACGACATACCTCAATTCCCAAGCTGCACTACACATGAGACAAGTTAACCACAAATCCTATAATACACGTTTAGCATGGCATGCACAACAATCAACACATTCAGATCACACATAGCACAAGGCCATAGCTTCGTCCTTACTAAACACCCATAAGTAGAGGTAAGTAGAGACTTACCTGGATCCGAAGCTAGCTAAGCGAGATAAGAGGGAGAGAGATCACTAGCTCGTGGATCCACGAGAAAGCTTTCTTAGATCCGATAGAAATCGAAAACTAAATTAGAAACTATTCTATCAATCAATAATTCACATATTCTAATTAAATAAACACAAACAACACAAATGATCTTTCTTAGAAAACGCGTCCAAAACTTAGAACTTAAAAGCATAGCTTTATTAAGATTTAAGGTTAAAACTAAATCAAAACGGATTAATACAAATATCACTTGGGACATTTCAACTTAATTTGGAAAGCTCGAGAAAGAATAATCGATCATAAGTTACTTTATCGAAAATAACTTATTTATTAGGTTTTACAACTAAATAGGTAACCCAACCATTTACATAGAACCAAATCTAAACCGATTAGGTTAAAACATAATTTAAATGATTTAAAACCCAAAGATAGAAATCGATTAGATAAAATACACATAGCAAAATCAATTTTATAAAATCATCCCCGAAAATTAGGGTTTTTAATACCTAAACCACAAATCGGCCAAATCACTTTGATTACCTCAAATTGATAGCTTTAAAACACAATTAAACCAATTTTAGATAAATCTAGACAATCAATTTCAACAAAACGATCTTCCGATGAATCAATTCCAGATGATCAATTTTCAAAATTAGGGTTTTAAAGTCCACGACATAAACTCGGGTAATTCAAATCAATTAATTATAATTAAAGGTATTAGAATACAATTAGGATCATTTCAACTACTTTTATAAATTTAATTTTAGCGAAACAGCTATACAAATAACCAATTTCATAATCTCACTTAAAATTTAGGGTTTTAGGCCCGAAAATACAATTCGTTAAAATTCTATAAATTTAATCAAATTGAATGTTTAGAAATGCAATTAAACACATTTTATAACATATCAAATAATCAATTGCTCAAAACTAGTAAACGAAATACACAATTTAGCACAATTAGGGTTTTTGAGCCCGGAACGTAAACCCGATCAGTTCTTGTCAAAACATATCAATTGACGGTTCGAAATTGTAATTAAACATATTCTAATGTAATTTATATAGTCACTTGAATAAAATAACCCGATTACACCATTCAATTTAAACCCGCGGGAGTTTTGACCTAAAAATCCAAATCCGATTAATTACGCACAATTTTCCCAAATCAACACTTCCAATATAAAATTAAATACATTTTAAACGATATTATAAAATCAAGTGAGCGGAACGGCTCAATTATACGCCCCAATTTCATTACACACGAATTTTGACCTAGAAATCAAATTGCAATAAATTCTGCATAAATTTCTCAAATTGACGGTTCCAAAATGAAATTGGATATTTTGTATAATCAATTTGCCCGAAATCGCCAAATCGGACGAATCCGAAAAATTTGGGCATAACCCGGCTAAAAATCCAAATTTTCCAAAATCTCAACATAACCATACAATTAACCCATCCAAATCAATCTTACAGCACATATATACATAATCAAACAATCAATTTAGCTTTTTATAAGCTAACTCATACCCAATTAATCAAAATAAGGGTTAGGGTTTTTAAGAAATTATACCAACCGAAACTAACAAATCAAGGCAAGTGAAGGCCGGGAAAGATGTGCTGGAGGTCGAGGATGGCTCGCCGGTGACCGGGTGGTGGCGCAACCAGCGTGGCCTGCTGCTGCTGCTGTCGTCGCCCGCTGCTGCGTGGTGGCTGCTGTTGAGTTGGCTGATGCGGCTGCTGCTGTTGTGGTTGCTGCAGCAGTGGTCGACGGGTGTTGGCGAGGTTGGTCGGAGCGGGGAGGAGCTGGGGAGAAGAGGCGGTGAGGGAGGCTGCGCAGGGTTACGGGAGCAGGGTTAGGGGTCGATGGGAAATGGGAAAACAGAAGAGAAGAGGAAAAGAGAAAGGAAAAAGGAAAAGGAAGGGGGGCACCGACTGGGTTGAGGGTTTTTTTTTTTTTTTTTTACAAATACAATTATAAAATGAAATACTAATTATCTAAAATTGTTATTGGAATATTTTATCTAAAATTTATTAATTGAAAATTTATTTCGTACGGATCCAAAGACTTATAATTAATAAAATAGTTATATTAAGAATTTCGGAAATATTTTCGGAAGAATTTACCAACGAACGTAAAAATTTATATTATTTACGGAAATAAATTATAAGACCTCGAAATAATATTTAAAAACATTAATTTAAATAAGCTCCGGAAATCCTTTTAAATTAAAACTTCCCGAAAATATTAACGATTTCCGAAAATGAATAAATTTAAAGTCGGAAATATTTTCTATGAATAAAATCATTAAAATAAATTTAACTATTTAAACAGAAATTCCATAATTTAAATAATATATTTCGTTAACAAAATATAACTCCAAAATAAAGTCGTAATCACACGACGAAGTTATAATCGGAAACAAATCTAAAATATTAAAAATCAAAATAAAAGAAAGAATGGGAATACATATTTTTAACCGAACGTCGAAATCATAAAAATATAATAAAATCATGGTCGTGAACGAATTTATCTAAAATGGTTCACAACGACAACGATTAATTAAATTCAAATGTGAATTTGAAATCGTCGATAAATTCATAAAACGAATCAAAATTAAAATGATTGATTGTTTACATCAAATTACGCTAATAAAATCATTAAACTTAATAAATCTGGATTTTAAAAATACGGGGTATTACATCACTACCCCCTTAAAAATGAACTTCGTCCCCGAAGTTCAGCAAAACCTAAGTAGTGGTAACTTGACAAAACGATTGAATAAAACATTTACCGCAATGAGTAGTTTAAAGGTAAATCTAAAGAACATAAAACGATGTTTACGAAACTAAACCAAGCAAGGTTGAATCAAAACAAGGAATATGAAGTAAAATAAAAGAAGGAAAATCGATTCTTAGCAGATCAAATACAATGGAACTCAAATAAGGAAGGATTACAAACTTAAGGTCAAAACGATTTACAAAAATATTATTCTTTAAAATAAGGTCTTACAAAAGAATAACAGAAAGTATAATGTGAAGTTCAAATAGAATAAAGGAACGAAAATTCTAAAGGTTACACAACTCGAATAACACAACCAATGCACATAAAACTTTACACAAAGAGTTATCTTTATAACATCATACAAGAAAACAAGGCTAACACTTGGCTTAACAACTCATAAAAGGTCCTCATAAACACCAACCACATACTTCTAGATCCGGGGAGATTCTTAACCCAAAACACTTCACTAACAAGCTCTCTAATCTACGCTATAACCATGACAGTCTAAACGCTTAAATTCGAAAATGCGGCTACTATAGCAACCTGTGATTAAATGCTAGTTGACAGAAATCAAAATATAACCACATAATAAAAGTTATAGAGCATCATTAAAAACACTAGGGTAAATTAGGCAACCTACACTTTATTTATGAACATGAACACCTCAATCTAAACCTCAACATTATCATTATCATTATCACAATTCTAGGTTTCTCCCAATTGAAAATGATACATCTATTTAAACATCACCATCAAGGTTACAACCCTAAATTTCTTACAACTCCAAAAAGTGAAACTACTCAACCAAAATAGACTAAAATTTATGTCACATCATACTATATCCGACAAGGTATACATTAAGGTTATCAATCCACCAAACCTGCAAGACTGAGGTTAACTTAGTGGGGTTACTACCCCCTTAAGAGCAAACTAATTACAAAATGATAATAATTATGACACATAAAATTCAAGGTTAACACAAGTCAAGCATGTCAAATAACAGATAACCACATTCAAAGACCTAATTACAGCCGCAAACCACAAGGCAACTTATACTACCCAATTACACTATCCTCACAAGCTAATCCGGATACTACACTTGAAAGAAGGTAAATACATTTTCAATTAAAACATTTAGGATCGTGAGAACCGAATCTCTAACCGAAACCCGATTCTTAACAACCAAAAGCTCTGATACCAACTTGTAACACCCCCAAATTTACTACTGAAAAATTTCGTTTAAAATCAAAAGGTTTAGCGGAAGCAAAGGATAAAACCGTAAACTCGGGGGCATTACCACCACACTTAGTACCAGATCGGTTAACTCCTACCATTCTAGTACTAAGTGCTAAGGCTAAATCCGATCAACATTTAGTACGAAGTATCAAAAACGCAAGACGACATCTAACATAAATCCTTAATAAGAGGTAAGTCAAACAGAAGTTAGAATACAATTTAGGATTACAACCCCAGAATATGTTTCTCAAATCAGGAATGTAATACAAAATACAGCTAAACAAAAACAAATCCCGAAGGATCAATATCCAGATTGCCTACTCACTCAAGTCAGGCCTTCCACCCCAAAACAGTATCCGATCTTAAACCTGCACAAGAGGTCTGCTCCCCACCATCGGTGGATGATCACAGGACCCATTCAACCAAGGTAGTATCAGTACGGGTCCAATACTGAGTAAGTTCCACTACCCTATTTTATGGGAGAGACGTAACTATACATCAAATGCATATTAAATCATGGTACAACACGTTGATACAATATCATGCATATTCACAACCCACAACATGAATCTTACCATACACCTAGAGTAACATATAAAACATATGTAGCATCCTATTTAAACATATAAGCGTGGTATAACCGAAATATAAAGTGGCTCATATGCCTCAGGTAGGAATAATCCATATTATTAAAACTCAATACGTGGCATACTCACGTAAGCAGCATGTAGTAATACAGATAATAAAAGCCAGCCATAGTCCAATTAGACTCATTCTTTATTCTCATTAATAATATGTTCATTCCACACATATTCTTTAAGAGTTCATGTGAGTGCGGGAGCCCCACTATTATAGCCGGTGGACCGGAAGATAAATGCACAGGGCAGAACGCCTTTGATCCACTGTTATAGCCGGTGGACCGGAAAGTAAACGCACAGGGCAGAACGCTTCTGATCCACTATTATTTGTCGGTGGACCGGACTGGCCCCGACTCACATGATGTTTCGCTTTAAGTACTTAGTATCTTTCTCATGGTTTAACTTATTCGTTTGGTTTGTCGAGCACGAGATCCCCCACTATTATATCCGGTGGACCGGAAGATAAACGCACAGGGCAAAACGCCTCTGATCCACTATTATAGCCGGTGGACCAAAAAATAAACGCACAGGGCAGAACGCCTCTGATCCATTATTATTGCCGGTGGACCGGAACACGGGCTCAGCTCAACATCTTTTGCTTTACGTGATTAATGTCTTATCCGTGTCTTTTTGAATCACATTCCGCCCTTGACATGCATGTCCTAGAGGGCCGTATCATAACACATCATAAATATCGTACATAAACATGTCATGCTCATGTCATAGAAAGCACACACGACATACCTCAATTCCCAAGCTGCACTACACATGAGAAAATTTAACCATAAATCCTATAATACATGTTTAGCATGGCATACACAACAATCAACACATTCGGATCACACATAGCACAAGGCCATAGCTTCGTCCTTACTAAACACCCATAAGTAGAGGTAAGTAGAGACTTACCTGGATCCGAAGCTAGCTAAGCGAGATAAGAGGGAGAGAGATCACTAGCTCGTGGATCCACGAGAAAGCTTTCCTAGATCCGATAGAAATCGAAAACTAAATTAGAAACTATTCTATCAATCAATAATTCACATATTCTAATTAAATAAACACAAACAACACAAATGATCTTTCTTAGAAAACGCGTCCAAAACTTAGAACTTAAAAGCATAGCTTTATTAAGATTTAAGGTTAAAACTAAATCAAAACGGATTAATACAAATATCACTTGGGACATTTCAACTTAATTTGGAAAGCTCGAGAAAGAATAATCGATCATAAGTTACTTTATCGAAAATAACTTATTTATTAGGTTTTACAACTAAATAGGTAACCCAACCATTTACATAGAACCAAATCTAAACCGATTAGGTTAAAACATAATTTAAATGATTTAAAACCCAAAGATAGAAATCGATTAGATAAAATACACATAGCAAAATCAATTTTATAAAATCATCCCCGAAAATTAGGGTTTTTAATACCTAAACCACAAATCGGCCAAATCACTTTGATTACCTCAAATTGATAGCTTTAAAACACAATTAAACCAATTTTAGATAAATCTAGACAATCAATTTCAACAAAACGATCTTCCGATGAATCAATTCCAGATGATCAATTTTCAAAATTAGGGTTTTAAAGTCCACGACATAAACTCGGGTAATTCAAATCAATTAATTATAATTAAAGGTATTAGAATACAATTAGGATCATTTCAACTACTTTTATAAATTTAATTTTAGCGAAACAGCTATACAAATAACCAATTTCATAATCTCACTTAAAATTTAGGGTTTTAGGCCCGAAAATACAATTCGTTAAAATTCTATAAATTTAATCAAATTGAATGTTTAGAAATGCAATTAAACACATTTTATAACATATCAAATAATCAATTGCTCAAAACTAGTAAACGAAATACACAATTTAGCACAATTAGGGTTTTTGAGCCCGGAACGTAAACCCGATCAGTTCTTGTCAAAACATATCAATTGACGGTTCGAAATTGTAATTAAACATATTCTAATGTAATTTATATAGTCACTTGAATAAAATAACCCGATTACACCATTCAATTTAAACCCGCGGGAGTTTTGACCTAAAAATCCAAATCCGATTAATTACGCACAATTTTCCCAAATCAACACTTCCAATATAAAATTAAATACATTTTAAACGATATTATAAAATCAAGTGAGCGGAACGGCTCAATTATACGCCCCAATTTCATTACACACGAATTTTGACCTAGAAATCAAATTGCAATAAATTCTGCATAAATTTCTCAAATTGACGGTTCCAAAATGAAATTGGATATTTTGTATAATCAATTTGCCCGAAATCGCCAAATCGGACGAATCCGAAAAATTTGGGCATAACCCGGCTAAAAATCCAAATTTTCCAAAATCTCAACATAACCATACAATTAACCCATCCAAATCAATCTTACAGCACATATATACATAATCAAACAATCAATTTAGCTTTTTATAAGCTAACTCATACCCAATTAATCAAAATAAGGGTTAGGGTTTTTAAGAAATTATACCAACCGAAACTAACAAATCAAGGCAAGTGAAGGCCGGGAAAGATGTGCCGGAGGTCGAGGATGGCTCGCCGGTTGTAAGCCAGGCTTGCCGGTGACCAGGCGGTGGCGCAACCAGCGTGGCCTGCTGCAGCTGCTGTCGTCGCCCCCTGCTGCGCGGTGGCTGCTGTTGAGCTGGCTGATGCGGCTGCTGCTGCTGTGGTTGCTGCGGCAGTGGTCGACGGGTGCTGGCGAGGTTGGCCGGAGCGGGGAGGAGCTGGGGAGAAGAGGCGGTGAGGGAGGCTGCGCAGGGTTACGGGAGAAGAGGCCGGAGTGGGGAGGAGCTGGGGAGAAGAGAAGAGGAAAAGAGAAAGGAAAAAGGAAAAGGAAGGGGGGCACCGACTGGGTTGCGGGTTTTTTTTTTTACAAATACAATTATAAAATGAAATACTAATTATCTAAAATTGTTATTGGAATATTTTATTTAAAATTTATTAAATGAAAATTTATTTCGGACGGATCCGAAGACTTATAATTAATAAAATAGTTATATTAAGAATTTCGGAAATATTTTCGGAAGAATTTACCAACGAACGTAAAAATTTATATTATTTACGGAAATAAATTAAAAGACCTCGAAATAATATTTAAAAACATATAAGGAAATATTTAAGTCAAATTCTTATAAACCGAGACTAATTTTAATAATTTCCGAAACAGATTTTCCGCAAACCAAAAAGCGTAAAACGAAAGAAAATTAATTTCGGAAAGAAATTCATAAATAAGCTCCGGAAATCCTTTTAAATTAAAACTTCCCGAAAATATTAACGATTTCCGAAAATGAATAAATTTAAAGTCGAAAATATTTTATACGGATAAAATCATTAAAATAAATTTAACTATTTAAACAGAAATTCCATAATTTAAATAATATATTTCGTTAACGAAATATAACTCCAAAATAAAGTCGTAATCACACGACAAAGTTATAATCGGAAACGAATCTAAAATATTAAAAATCAAAATAAAAGAAAGAATGGGAATACATATTTTTAACCGAATGTCGAATTCATAAAAATATAATAAAATCATGGTCGTGAACGAATTTATCTAAAATGGTTCACAACAACAACAATTAATTAAATTCAAATGTGAATTCAAAATCGTCGATAAATTCATAAAACGAATCAAAATTAAAATGATTAATTGTTTACATCAAATTACGCTAATAAAATCATTAAACTTAATAAATCTGGATTTTAAAAATACGAGGTATTACATTAATTGATAATTTAATATTATCTTTTTAGGTTAATGTATTCATTTGGTTTCAATTGATTAGTTGGACAATGTATTGTATTATGACTCATGAGCTAAAGTGCTCCAATCAATTGCTATTGCATAGGATTGAAGCTATATATTTCATATTTGGTTTAGCCTAGGGTTGGAAGAAATTATATGGATGTGGTTCAACTCAAGCTATATATTAACGCTTTGTTCTTTTTATGCCATTTAGAATTGGCAAAGTTATGCACTTAATTTAGTGAATGAAGGTTACGTGCCACTTGTTTTTCTTCTCCCTTCTCTTTGTCTCTTTGTAAACAGTGTTGTGTAAGTGAAATAATGACAATGATAGTCCATAGCTTGATTTGAGAAATGTTTATAGTGGAGGATGTTTCTTCCTATCATCTCTAATGTTTTTCTGAACTCACCGTGGTAGTGAGTTGAATTTGATGAATCTTTTCCATATTTGTGATTTTTCCTTTAGGGATCCTCATTATTACAAAAATATTGATAATAGTTATATCACATACATATCATTACAAGTAGGGCTGTGCAAAAAATCCGTAATCCGAAAATCCGATCCGATATTTAAAAAATCCGATCCGAGTTTTAGGATATCCGATCCGAGTTTTAAAAATCGGAGTGGATATCCGATCCGATCAAAATTAAAAAATTTCGGAGCGGATATCCGATCCGATATTTTTTCGGATTATCCGATCCGATTAAAATATCCGGTATATAACAAAAATATTTTTTAAATATAAAATATATAAATATTTTTTGATTAAATAAATTATATATATAATTATTGAACCCGAAAATTATGAATTTATGGACTTTAGATTATTGTTGTATTTGCGTTATGGACTTTGGACTTTGGATTATTATTGATTTGTTGTATTTGTTATGGACTTTGAATTTTTAGAATTTATTTTAATTTAATTCTACCAGGTTAAAATATCCACATTTGGATATTTCAATGCAGATATTTGGATTATTATTGATTTGTTGTATTTGTTATGAAATTTGGATTTTTAGAATTTATTTTAATTTAATTCTAGTAGGTTAAAATATCCACATATGGATATTTCAATACGGATGTTTGGATATCGGATACCGGATATCCGAATTTAAATTATCAAATTTTCGGATATCCGATCATAAACAAGTCTTTTTTGTTGAAAAATAAATATTTTTCGGATAATTGGATATACCGGATATATCCGATATCCGTATCCGATTTTTCGGATATCCGACTATTCGGATATCCGCTATTAATGGATACGGATATGGATATAGGTTACTAAATATCCGATCGGATCGGATATCCGAAAAAAAAATCCGACCGGATACGGATATCCGGTTTTGCATAGCCCTAATTACAAGTATGTTCTAATATTTGATAAAGTAGATTATGATTTTGGCTTTATATGCATTCATAATACCTTGGCATTCCGAAGTTGAATAAATGATAAGAATATATCAATTTAGTTGGTAAAGTCAAGTAGTGTCATCCATGTTTGATAAGAATATATATAGGGGTATATCTATTGAAAACCATTGCTTATAATGAGAATTTAGAACCACTAGTTTCATAAAACAATCATGGTAGTTTCATAAAACTATTACACTAGGTTCGTGAACTAAAACTAGTCTTTTCCTTAATAACTTTAAGTAGCTTAATAAGTCGAGACAAGTAGTTTTACTAGAAATTTAGAGTAACTTCATAAGCTATAATGACTAGTTTCATAATATGAAATGAACGACATCATTAGAAATTTAGAGTAGCACCATTAGAAACTTAGAATACTTTTATATGCTGAAATGAGTTGTTTCATTAGCTGAACTGATAGTTTCATAAGCTAAAATGAATAGTTTTATTAGAACCTTATAGTAGTCTTATAGATCAAAATGAGTAGTTTCATTATAAACTTAGAGTAGATTTTATTGATAGAAATTAGTAGTTTCATTATAAACTTAGATCAGTTTCATAAATGGAAACTAGTAGTTTTCTTAGATTCATAGAGCAATTTCATAGTTTCATAAACCTAATGGAGTAGTTCAATTAGAAATTAGAGTAGTTTTATCTATAGTATAGAAAGACTAGCTTAGTTTAATAAATTTAAATCAATAGTTTCGTTAGAAACCTAAAGTTGTTTCATATACTTTATATGTTATTACTGTATCTTAATACTTAAATGAATTAAAAATAGAAGAAGCACAACACATACACACGCGCGCGCACGCACAAAAACTAATTATATAACCTCTATCACTTCATTTACAAGTACAATTAAGTTTACTTTCTTAGTGAATCATCAAAATAGTGACATACTTTTTCAATAAATCACTTTTTAGTTTGGTATTAAATCAATACACACTTGTAATACCCCCAGTTATATAAACCCTTATTTAGATACCCTAATTTTAAATTTTATAATTATGTATAATTAAGTATAGAACTAAACTAAGGTTGGATGACAATAATAATAATAATAATAATAATAATAATAACAATAATAATCAGAGTAACAACAACAACAACAATAATAAGAACAACAACAATAACAATAAAAATAATCAAAACAATAATAACAACAACAATAATAATAGTAATAACAACAATCTTATAATAATAATAATAATAATAATAATAATAATGATGATGATGATGATGATAATAATATTAGTAACAATAATAATTGGATAATTAGGTTGAATTTTTAGCATTTAATTAATTTTAATCTAAATCTTTTACTATCATTTTATCCCAAACCAAACCTAAAATAAACTAATTATCGGTCTTAATTTAAACCCAATTGGAACCCCCAACCAAACACCTCTTCGTGTACTAGTAACAATACCCTTTGCACAGGCACTGCCCGGCCGTCCAGTCTGCATCAGCACTGCAATATCATTTCGAATCTGCTTATTTTCTTCTTTCTTGCCTTGTCCCGTTCATTCTACATGCCGCCACCAACCATCTCCTTCTTTTCTTTTCTCCTTTCGTGTTCAAATACGATCGTCGGTGACTGTCCGTGACCTTTTTTCTCCTTCTTTTTCTTTCTGATCCATTCGTCCATCCTCGTGCCTAGCTCCCCGGCTCTTCTCCCTTCCTTGCATCGTGACCAAACTCTTCCGTTGCATGCCATAGCCTCTGCAACCGAGCTTATCGTTGAACCTCCCCATTGGGCTTCTTGTATTTAATGCGGAAGACCCATTTGCACCAGACAAGATTTTGACCAAGGTTAGGAGGGACCAAGTCCCAGGTTCCCAGGTTTTGTAGAGCTTGGACTTCCTCGAGCATGGCTTGACGCCAGAGAGGATCCTAAAGAGCTTCATTCAGGGAGGAAGGTTTAGTAGGACGTGGTTGAGTGGTGACCAAGTTAGCATACTTAGGGTTAGGCTTGTATATATTATTTTTGGACCGGGTGATAATAGCATTGGGGGTGGCGGAGGAGGTGTGAAGGAAGGTTGATTAGAGTAATTCGAAGTGGCGGAAGACATAGGGGTGGGAGGAAGTGGAGAGGAGGAAGTAGAAGATGAAGGGGGAGATATAGACTGCTCACTGCATGGCATGACGTCGTTGTTGGAGCCGGTTATAGGAGAGGGTAATATTGGCAACGTAATGAGGCACCAGTTGTTTGGATGGGGATACGTGGATATGGGCGTTGTGGATGAGAGTAGATGATACGGAAATTGATTTTCAACAAAACGCACATGACGGGAGATATAGACTTTGTGAGTAGTAGGGTCAATACAATAGTAGGCACTTTGAGAGGAGGAATAGCCAACGAAAACACATGGGAGGGAACGAGGTGTAGGTTTGTGTGAAGAGTAGGGTCTTAACCAAGGATAGCATAGGCAGAAAAAACTCCGTAACTTAGAATAATTTGGTGGTTGTCCAAATAAACAATGGTAGGGGGATTTATTGGAGAGAGTAGGAGTGGGCATTCGATTGATGAGGTAAGTAGCAGTAGCAAAGGAAAAAGACCAAAATGATAATGGAAGATGAGCATGCGAGAGTAATGAGAGGCCAGTTTCAACGATATGGCGATGCCGACGTTCGGCAGAACCATTGTGTTCTGGGGTGTGGGGAGGTGTGGTGAGATGACAGACACCATTGATAGTAAGAAAGTATTTAAGAGCTACATATTCACCCCCATTATTTGAATATAGGGTTTTGATGCGTGTGTTAAAAAAATTCTCAACCAGGGACTTGAACCAAATGAAGATAGCCTTAGTATCTGATTTTTGTTTTAAAGGATAAAACCAGATATATTTAGTGAAATGATCAACAAAAATGAGATAATATTTAAAGCCATCAAGAGAAGATAATGGAGATTGCTATATATCGGTGTAAATGAGAGAGACTAAACTATTTTGATGAAAGGGAAGTTTATGGCTTTTATTACAGTGACATGCGTTGCAATTAAATAAAAATTCAGGAGCTACATCGAGACTGAAAGATGAAATGATGGAGTGGAGAATCGGTGGTGCTGGATGACCTAAGCGATGATGCCAAGCAAGGGCGGACGTTTTGTGACTGGTGAAGGCAACAATAGATGATGAAGAAGGCCACTCATAGACACCATTCCTAGTTGGTCCTGTGAGAAGATGTGCCCCTGTAAGCCGATCCTTCACATGGAAATAATCAGAGGAAAATTCAATTAAGAGATTATTTTCAGCACAAAGTTTAGAAATGGAAAGAAGATTACGTTGCATGGTAGGAACACATAAGACATTAGTTAGAGTATGATGTTTAGTGGCAGTAGGGAAGGAAGTTGAACCAGTGTGTGTGATGGGCAGGCTAGAGCCATCACCAATCACAATTTCTTCGGTGCCGTCATATGGTTGATGTAAAGACAGATTGGCAAGGTCCTGTGTAACATGATGCGAAGCGCCAGAGTCGAGCAGCCATTGTGTGGAAGCCATGGGAGGAGCAGCATGAGTGACATAAGCTTGTGGTTTGGAGGAAAAGGATGGGGGCGCAGGTGGACGGATAGAGGGGTGTTTTTCCTGGAAGATGGGGCATTTTTGGAGAGAATGACCTTTGGTGTGACACCATTGACATCTTCCTAAAAATGGTTTGGGGCCATTAATAGAGGAGTGGTTGGTATTGCGTGGGGAAGGTTTAGAAGAGTGTTGTGATTTCGAGGAGGAAGAGGGAATATTGGAATTGGTTTGGTAATATTGGGGACGGGTGGCGATGGCATGGGCAGTGATAGGCATGGAGCTGAGGAGAGGTTGGGATTGGATGATGAGCTCTCGCTGAATTAATTTTTCCATGAGATCAGGAAAAGAGATGGGATTATCTCTGGCATTGACAGCTTCGATAATGCCCTGATAATTGGAGTCCAAGATTTCAAGGACTTTGTCGGTGATGTCTTCAGTTTTCATAGGGTGACCTAAGAGAGCCAATTGTTCGACGCAGGCCTTGATAGAATTCACGAAGACAGTGATAGATTGGGGCCCTTTGGTGATGCTCTTGAACTGTGCTTTGAGCTGCTTGGTATGTCCACGAGATGCACTGGCATACGTGTGGGTGAGAGTGTCCCAAAGATCTTGAGAGGTAGTGGTGAGGGACACAAGAGGAATTACATACTGGTCCAGGGTGCCGATGAGAGTGCCATATAATAGGCGATCTTGGCGCATCCACATCAGATACGCAGGATTAGGAGAGGGAGTGGTATCAGTGAGAATAGTGGATGGGGGAGACGGGTAAGAACCATCAAGAAATTTGAAGAGACCATAGCCGACCAAGGTGGCCTCAATTTGAAGCTTCCAGGAGAGATAATTTGTGGAGTGAAGTTTAATGATGTTAGGGAGAGAGACGATGAGTAAGGGAGATGTGGGATCAGCTTCATTGGGGATGGTGTTAGTGCTGGCCATTAGGGAGGAGAAGAAGATGGAAGAGAGAAAAAAATTATCGAAACCCTGCTCTTGATACCATATAGAAGTAAGAAAAGGATTGATTATCATTACGTAAGTGAGGTTACAATATATAGATACAAGTTAGAGAGATTATAGCAACTGCTTTGACATTAATCAATAATAGATAATAAGATTGAATTAGTTGCAACAATAATCATTAAAATAGCTAACTACTAGGGTTAGAGTTGCATTCGAAGGGTTTATCCTTGACAAACCTCCCCATTGGGCTTCTTGGTTGCTATCACCATTCAACCTCCACCATTACCCTTGCTTCATCCATCCCTTTGGTGTGCTCTCTGGCATCAAGAGCCACTACCACCACCACTATTGCTTGCCTCACTAACCATCTCGATTGCCTTGGCCTTGGTCTCGACCTACCTTAGTTGGCTTCTCCTTTGAGCCTCCCTGCTCAAACTCCAACAACACTGCCAACATCGTGCACCACCTGCACATGTTTGAGTGTCGTCACCGCTTTAGCTAAAACTTCTCGAATATTAGAAGTAATTATCACACTATTGTATAATGAGGAAGGCATATACATTGCTCGTTAATGTATTTAGGTGATTCCTCAAGTTTTCTTTGGTTATAGGAAATTTTATATAAAAAATGGATACTTTGCTGCTACAACCTCTTATTTGTGGGGGGGGGGGGTGAAGAGTTGGTGGATGGGTGGTTGTTTCTATTTGACTGCAGTTTTATTGATTCAAATGCCATTTCTAACAATGAAGGATTTCTAACTAGGGAGGGTATGTATATAAATATTGAACAAAAACAAAAAATACTAGTTCTCTTCAAAGTTTCAGATTATAAAGAAAATACTTTGAATAATTTTGTGCCTTAACATTTTGTCATCAGTATTTTTGTTCTCAATTAGGCTCTAGTTTTTAATTTATCATATTTCATAGATTATATCATCGAAGATGCTATATTCTCTTTCTTCTTCTTAAATTCACAGTCTAATGGCCCAGACAACAAACCAAAACAACAGATTCTTTAAGCTAGTACCATTAACCTCCCTTTTTCTTGCCCCTCGACTGTCCCACCCTTATCTTGCCAACCACCCCAGCTGAACTTCTTCGTTCAGCACCATCCCACCCCACACAACCAACCACCATCAAGCCTTCTAGCACCAGCCTTCCCTTAGTCCATTGCATCAAGCATAACTGCATAAGCCTAGGTTGGTTTCTTGCGAGTTTTAAATTTCCAGATTATTTTATCCTTGGTTTTTATAACTTGTTATCCGATTATTTTATCTAATATAGATACTAATCCATGTATATATTTTGTGTGGATTGTGTTGTTGATTGTAGGTAATCCTAATTCTATGTAAGGTGACATTGGAAGAGGAATTTATATAGCTTGGAAGTAACTCCGACTACTCCACAGATAGTAGAATTTTTGTGTAAATATGATAGGTTTATTTTCTAGAATAAAAATCATGTTAAATTGTTGTATAAAAAATTTTGCATTTTTGTTGGAAAGTAAAATCATGCAATATTAAATTTTTGTGTAAATTTTATAAGGTATATTTCCACATTAATAATTAATAATTTACGTATGCTTTGATAATATTGTAGTGTTAAATTTATGGAGGAAAATTTTAGGACTCTACAACAATAAGAGTATTTTAACACTAGTGATTTCTCATCTGTTGCTAGTAAAGGTATTGACTTACCTTTAATCTTTAATATTATTAATATTTTATACTTATTGTTGTTTGATGAATTATACTATCTCTTATTATTTCCACACTTTTCAAATTTATAGCCCCTAATTTTGAATATATTGAAAATAATCGAGTGTCGACTCCAACTTCAATCTTCAATGTAATTGGTGATGGTTAGGTCCCTATAAATCTAAAGAGAAAGGTCGAGGCATGGAAAGAGTATGAGTGTTATGAAAAGGTTCAAAAGAAGTTGCATGGTGTTTGTAAGCATTGCCAAGATGTATCATATAGAGTTGAATCAAAATAATGGCATATCTAATTTGAAGAGACGCTTAGTAAGTTGTTCAAATTACAAAAACCTTGACGATTCCTACATGACTAAATCTTAATTTTTGATCAAAAATTATATAGTGAGTTGGTTTGTGAGTCAATAATAAAACATGTGTCACCATTCTCACACATTGAGTATGAAGGAGACAAAAACTCCATCGGTATTTGAATTCAAATGTCAAACCTATTAGCAGAAATACCATTTTTTTTGTTAAACAGGCACCAAAAGTACTTATATGGTTTCTTTTAAGGTTTACATACTTGTGTTTTGAGTTATCGATGTGGAGGTGTACCTTTTGAGGTTTTTAAGTGCTTATATGGTATATTTTGAGGATTGTATGTTTGTATCTTGAGTTTAAGGTGTTGGATATATTTGCGTTGTTATTATCTTATGGTACTAGATGGAACTGGAAGTAGACTAATATTTAAATGGCATAGTAGAGTGTTTTTTTCTCTACTTTTATTTCTATACTTCAATATTGATATCAATAGATATTGTATTTGTATATATATAAGAAGTGATATAAACTTTAAGAAAGTATATTATTTCTAGATTTTGATGTAAGTGCTAGTATGGATTTGTTGCACATCTATATTATTTCATGTTTTATGAAGTTTTGAAAAATTTGAGTTATGGATTAATGTTATTTTTTGGGTAGTACTAGGTCAGATCTTTATAGATTTATAATTTTTCATGTTATATCAAATTTCGGATAAATAATTGATTGGATTAGATCATTTTAGATTTATAGTTTTTCGGGTTATATTGGGTTTTAGTTGAGTAGTGGGTTGAGTTGGGTTTATTTTGAATTTATAATTTCTTGAGTTATATCGAATATGTATTGGATCGGGTTAGATGAGTTTGGACTCTTAACTATTCAAATAAAATCGAATTGGATTTTAAACGGATATATTCGATATGAGTCGAATTTTTTAAATCGGGTAAACTTTTACTAGCTCTAGTTATTGATGACCGTAAGTGTTGGATTCTAAGGACACATACATTTGGTTTCCATCTACATTTTTTTCCTCATCTTTAACAAAAAAGGCCAATATTTATTTCTTATTTTTGCATGCTATTGCAAAGAAAAACTTAATATAAATAATTTTTTAGGAAGTAAAGATATAGTATAGCAAATTACGAATGAATTTAATTTTTCTAAAAGGTTAATCATATTTTTTCTACTAATTTGATTAATTTTTAAATTATACTTTATTTTATTCAAAATTAATATTTTTTTTCAAAATTAGGCTATAGACTATATTATTATTTGTGGTAAAGATATATAATAAAAAATTCACCCAAATGAGCTAAAAAATATAATAAACTTAGAAGTGACCAGAATCGGGATTTTATCAATAATTTATCCCTGTCATTGGTTAATTTATCAATAATTTGGCAATCTTAATCAATGCTAGAAGTTTAGACAACAATTGAGAGAAAGCTGAAATCGTACTTAAAATTTTTACTCGACTTGGTGGGGTGCGCCAGGCCCGTGCAACAGTGCAACGCATGGGCGACGCTCGAAAGCCCGGGCAGCAAGCTACCCTGATGGACTTTCCCCCTTAAAAAATTAATTTAATATCGCGTGGACCGATCGTCCACATATCAGATATTAAACTGATAAGAACAGATACTACACTTGATCTTAGCCAAAAGGCCGAGAAAGGTATGAGATGACCGGAGGTAGCCCGTTCGTAGTTATACTAGGATTGGACAGCTATGTTGTTCTTTCCAGCGATGTGGGACGAAATAGGCGCCTAGGAAAATTAACCGTCAGAGAAGCCAGTCTCTCTCAAGCTGCCACGGCACCACATCTCGCTTGAGTAAATCAGAATTGGAACGAAAGAACAGTAATCATCATCTGCAGAAAGCCAGTTTTTGACGGGGATTGTTGATATGACTAAACAAGTAGCAGGAGGGATTTGGAACATAAATGTAGGATTGCAGATCAGCCGGCAGATATTTGTTTAGTATATGACAATAATAATGATAGCTTCTCAACAAAAACGTTACTAAGACTGAAACTTTATCATGATATGTCTGCATTTTCAACGTTGGAAATCATTGGAACAGATCATTTTGGGAATTGTCAAGGACTCGGACATAATAATATCAGTCTTAAACTTTTGATATGGATCTCGCTCTATCGACTAAAGCACTGTCACAAATTTCCGGCCCGAAACGGCGTCCTACGGGCTGCTAGTTACCTATTTAGCAGTACTTACTACCTCCTTGCTATCTAATTAGCTATTATGACGGGGCAACCAGATGCAAATGCAATCATTTGCTCAAAACTTCAGGTGTTTTGCCCTTTTGCATGCATCTAATGAAATAACCATCTACGTTAGATAAGAGAGAATATATATATATATATATATAGAAACTTGATCATGTGCGCACCTATCTGCCTGTACAAAAGTAGGAACAATTACTGGCCATTGGATCTAAATTAGATCCAACGGCCATAAATATATGAAAGATAAAACACGGCGTTCTTCGCCCAGCCCCGCCCCATTCTGTTTCGACCGTGCCAGCTCGCCCCGACCCCCAGACCCCATCGCGCCTCTCTCTCTCTCTCCATCGCACCTCTCTCCCTCCATGGCACCTCGCTCCCTCCATCGCACCCTCCATCGCACCTCTCTCCCTCTCCATCGCACCCGTTTCTCTAGCTCCCCCTTGCCATTTCTGCTTCTCCATCTCTCCATCGACCTGCTCCTCCCATATGTTGACAGATCGAGCGAAGTACCCGACCTCCCTCAATTTCCACTCGTCCTCTACTTCGACGAGCTTCGTACACCAGCAGACGAGCTCAGCCGCTGTTCTATTCGACCAGACCTCAGCTCCTCCATTCTTCAACCGCCACTACACTGCCACACACGAGACAATCGAAGCGGCGGCATCGCGACCTGAGCAGAGCTCCTCCATTCTTCAACCGCCACTACACTGCCACACAAGAGACAAGGAGAAGCAGCGGCATCGCGACCTGAGCAGGAGGACAGAGGTATTCGATTTTTTGTTCTATGTTTATGGTCGGAGGGTCAATTGGCATTTTCATAATTTTAACGAAATTGAGTATTGTGATTTTCCTTGAGTTTGATTTGGTTGTTCCTCTGATTGATGTAGATGCTGCCTTAGGATTAAATTCTTTTTTCTCTGTTTTTTTTGTTCCGCTTTCTTATGCGAATATCATCGACAATAGAGTTAATTTTTTTTTTCTATCAGCGTTTGGATGAGAGGGGTATTAGTAAGCCAATTTGGATGATGATATCACAGTTGATGATCGGAAGGCAGGCAGCTGGTCGTATGTAATGAAATGTGAGGGAGGAGGTGGTCCAGCATCTTTTTCCGAATTAAGGTTCACAAAAATGGCCGCGTGCTCTGTACTCCCTTGGTATTGCAATCTTGTCTTAAACCAATTTGGATTTTCAGTCTGAGCCCTCTCCAAGCTGTTTCCTTTTTATATTTTCTTTTGCGGATATCAGTATGATTTATAAGCCAAAATTGCACGCCCCCTACCAAATCGGTGCAAATTTTGGCTCTTATTATGATTTATATTTAATCGACGGGCCCCCATCCTCTTCCCTCCCAGTCCTTCGGGACGTGGTAGGAAGGAACTTGGGTATTGTTTTGGTGCAGAGCTGAAAGCTATACAGCCAATTTAATAAAAAGTTGGGTTTTGGACATTTTGGTCGGTCGGTTGGTATGGCTTTTGATATTGTGTAGTCGTATTTGTTTGTTGTACTGTACAGACCCCTTGTGCGTGCCTCGCCCATCCGAATGAAAGAATAAGTAATTATGAATCCCAGGACTTTTAACTTCGTTTTTCCTTTTGGTATTAGTATTATGTTGTGTTGTATTTGTTTCCATGTGTCCCGCTCTGTATGAGACTTGTATGGTTTTGGCGCTATTAATTTTTTATATTTGGATGACAGATTTTGGCGTAAAAGACCGGAGTTGGATGTAAATTTTAATTCAACTTCATGAAGGTATTGGTCATTTATGATTTTCGTTGTAGTTTAGATGATAGATTTTGGCATAAAAGACCGGGTTTAGAGGGTTTAGGGTTTAGGGTTTATGGTTTAGAGGGTTTAGGGTTTAGGGTTTAGGGGGTTTAGGGTTTAGGGTTTTGAGGGTTTAGGGTTTAGGGGGTTTAGGGTTTAGGGTTTAGGGTTTAGAGGGTTTAGGGTTTAGGGTTTAGAGGGTTTAGGGTTTAGGGTTTAGGGTTTAGGGTTTAGGGTTTAGGGTTTAGGGTTTAGGGTTTAGAGAGTTTAGAGGGTGTAGGGTTTAGGGTTTAGGGTTTAGGGTTTAGAGGGTTTAGGGTTTAGGGTTTAGGGTTTAGGGTTTAGGGTTTAGGGTTTAGGGTTTAGGGTTTAGAGAGTTTAGAGGGTGTAGGGTTTAGGGTTTAGGGTTTAGGGTTTAGAGGGTTTAGGGTTTAGGGTTTAGAGGGTTTAAGGTTTAGGGTTTAGAGGGTTTAGGGTTTAGGGTTTAGAGGGTTTATAGGGTTTAGGGTTTAGGGTTTAGAGGGTTTATAGGGTTTAGGGTTTAGGGTTTAGGGTTTAGAGGGTTTAGGGTTTAGGGTTTAGGGTTTAGGGTTGAGGGTTTAGGGTTTAGGGTTTAGGGTTTAGGGTTTAGGGTTTAGAGGGTTTAGGGTTGAGGGTTTAGGGTTGAGGGTTTAGAGGGTTTAGGGTTTAGGGTTTAGAGGGTTTAGGGTTTAGGGTTTAGGGTTTAGGGTTTAGAGGGTTTAGGGTTTAGGGTTTAGGGTTTAGAGGGTTTATGGTTTAGGGTTTAGGGTTTAGAGGGTTTAGAGGGTTTAGGGTTTAGGGTTTAGGGTTTAGGGTTTAGGGTTTAGAGGGTTTAGGGTTTAGGGTTTAGAGGGTTTAAGGTTTAGAGTTTAGAGGGTTTATAGGGTTTAGGGTTTAGAGGGTTTATAGGGTTTAGGGTTTAGGGTTTATAGGGTTTAGAGGGTTTAGGGTTTAGAGGGTTTAGGGTTTAGGGTTTAGGGTTTAGAGGGTTTAGGGTTTAGGGTTTAGGGTTTAGGGTTTAGGGTTTAGGGTTTAGAGGGTTTAGGGTTTAGGGTTTAGGGTTTAGGGTTTAGGGTTTAGAGGGTTTATAGGGTTTAGGGTTTAGGGTTTAGGGTTTATAGGGTTTAGGGTTTATGGTTTAGAGGGTGTAGGGTTTAGGGTTTAGGGTTTAGGGTTTAGAGGGTTTAGGGTTTAGGGTTTAGGGTTTAGGGTTTAGGGTTTAGAGGGTTTAGGGTTTAGGGTTTAGGGTTTAGGGTTGAGGGTTTAGAGGGTTTAGGGTTTAGGGTTTAGGGTTTAGGGTTTAGGGTTTAGGGTTTATATGGTTTAGGGTTTAGGGTTTAGGGTTTAGGGTTTAGAGGGTTTAGGGTTTAGGGTTTAGGGTTTATAGGGTTTAGGGTTTAGGGTTTATGGTTTAGGGTTTAGAGGGTTTAGGGTTTAGGGTTTAGGGTTTAGGGTTTAGGGTTTAGGGTTTAGGGTTTAGGGTTTAGGGGGTTTAGGGTTTAGGGTTTAGGGTTTAGGGTTTAGAGAGTTTAGAGGGTGTAGGGTTTAGGGTTTAGGGTTTAGGGTTTAGAGGGTTTAGGGTTTAGGGTTTAGAGGGTTTAAGGTTTAGGGTTTAGAGGGTTTAGGGTTTAGGGTTTAGAGGGTTTATAGGGTTTAGGGTTTAGAGGGTTTATAGGGTTTAGGGTTTAGGGTTTAGGGTTTAGAGGGTTTAGGGTTTAGGGTTGAGGGTTTAGGGTTGAGGGTTTAGGGTTTAGGGTTTAGGGTTTAGAGGGTTTAGGGTTGAGGGTTTAGGGTTGAGGGTTTAGAGGGTTTAGGGTTTAGGGTTTAGAGGGTTTAGGGTTTAGGGTTTAGGGTTTAGGGTTTGGAGGGTTTAGGGTTTAGGGTTTAGGGTTTAGAGGGTTTATGGTTTAGGGTTTAGGGTTTAGAGGGTTTAGAGGGTTTAGGGTTTAGGGTTTAGGGTTTAGGGTTTAGGGTTTAGAGGGTTTAGGGTTTAGGGTTTAGAGGGTTTATAGGGTTTAGGGTTTAGAGGGTTTATAGGGTTTAGGGTTTAGGGTTTATAGGGTTTAGAGGGTTTAGGGTTTAGGGTTTAGAGGGTTTAGGGTTTAGGGTTTAGGGTTTAGGGTTTAGAGGGTTTAGGGTTTAGGGTTTAGGGTTTAGGGTTTAGAGGGTTTAGGGTTTAGGGTTTAGGGTTTAGGGTTTAGAGGGTTTATAGGGTTTAGGGTTTAGGGTTTAGGGTTTATAGGGTTTAGGGTTTATGGTTTAGAGGGTTTAGGGTTTAGGGTTTAGGGTTTAGAGGGTTTAGGGTTTAGGGTTTAGGGTTTAGGGTTTAGGGTTTAGGGTTTAGGGTTTAGGGTTGAGGGTTTAGAGGGTTTAGGGTTTAGGGTTTAGGGTTTAGAGGGTTTAGGGTTTAGGGTTTAGGGTTGAGGGTTTAGAGGGTTTAGGGTTTAGGGTTTAGGGTTTAGGGTTTAGGGTTTATATGGTTTAGGGTTTAGGGTTTAGGGTTTAGAGGGTTTAGGGTTTAGGGTTTAGGGTTTATAGGGTTTAGGGTTTAGGGTTTATGGTTTAGGGTTTAGAGGGTTTAGGGTTTAGGGTTTAGGGTTTAGGGTTTAGGGTTTAGGGTTTAGGTTTTAGGGTTTAGGGTTTAGAGGGTTTAGGGTTTAGGGTTTAGGGTTTAGGGTTTATAGGGTTTAGGGTTTAGGGTTTAGAGGGTTTAGGGTTTAGGGTTTAGGGTTTAGGGTTTAGGGTTTAGAGGGTTTAGGGTTTAGGGTTTAGGGTTTATAGGGTTTAGGGTTTAGGGTTTAGGGTTTAGAGGGTTTAGGGTTTAGGGTTTAGGGTTTATAGGGTTTAGGGTTTAGGGTTTAGGGTTTAGGGTTTAGGGTTTAGAGGGTTTAGGGTTTAGGGTTTAGATGGTTTAGGGTTTAGAGGGTTTAGGATTTAGAGGTTTGGATATAGATTTGGATTAATTTTTTGGTTTGGTATTAGTAAAATCTTGAATGTAATCAAATTTTGATCCAATGGATGAGATTAGTTCCTATGTTTGTATATTAATTATAGTTTGTATGTGACCCCTCCCCTATATATATATATATATATATAGCACAAGTTTGGTACGTGGTACAGATGAGACTCACTAAAACTAAGGAGGATGATATGAAAATTAATAATAAAAATCCAAGGAGGATTATGTATGACAAGCCCAACCTCACGAACGATCCAAATCACGTTACTCCTAAGACTCAGAGACGATGAAACGATTTTAAGTCTGTTTGAAGTATATATTAAATAGAGTATAGAATGTATTAGTTATTTAAACAATTAAGCCCAAAAAATTATTATTAATAAATAATAATAGTTCTATACATTAAATAATAATAGTAATAATAAAGCATACCATATTAATCATAATAAATGAAAAGGTTGAAGGGAAGATTTTTTGTTTCCTTCCGCAATACCTGATGATTTCACGTAGCATTTTTAATATATATTTATTTCCTTAGGCAATACCTAAAAATATGGACAATTATCTTTTAAGATATAACGATTTTTTTATTTCTATTAAATAGAGCATTTTAAACTAATATGATTTGGATAAACTTAACATTATGCTAGTACTTGAATAGAAATATTAGAATAGAGATAATAGAGATAAATAATCTTAAGAGGAAAATCTAAATTATTAAAGAAAAAAACATCCAAGAGTGATACGGAGTATTTATAGGCCTACTAATGCTTGTTGGAAAACATGATATTTAGAAAGTACACTCTCCTAACTATCTAAGACAACGTATTATTAATATACTCAACTTTTCCTTATAAAAGATTTTGCATGAAGGAATGTGCCCAGAATACAACATTCATTTCCAATTTATGGTCTTAGTTAGTTGATTTTACATTTGAAATGAGAATGTCCAATAATAAAAAATAAGGTCATATAATCCTTGCAAAACTAATTTGATGGAGTTCTGTGGCAAAAGTTGTATATCTATGTCCATGCACAACAAGATAATAATACAAATGCATGCAGGACATTCACTTATATATTCATAACATACATACATACATACATATAACACTATGAAGTCAACTTCCAATGTATTATTTAAAAAAATAATTGTACTAAATTTAATGGAATGATTAATTAAATGTATCAAATAGAAATTAAATATTACAATCTACAATCACAATCCTCCATAATATTGTAATATGTCATTAGCCTATCAAACATGAACAAATCACGCTTAGATTGTTGTCGTCTCTCTCATTAACCTATCATAAGGTAATAATATCTTTATTGAAATGCGTTCATTCTGAAAATGAAGGATAAAGTTAAATTTACATTCCATACTAATTGAATAAAAGTGAAGTAAACTGCATTTTGATAAGTAGCGTGTAACTTTGAATTTTCTGTAGTGAATTTCTATCGGATTTACTAAACAATCAATGAGTGTGTCTACCTTGAAATGTTAGTAGTCTTGTGTATGCCAATATTATATATATATATATATATATATATATATAACATAGTTTTCTTCGAGCATAGTTGGTTCTCACTTTTGTGTTTTTTTTTACCATGAACACTACTTGGTTGTGTAAGTACTTTAGATAATTTAGCCTTATAAAATCCTCACAGAATTGGCCCATTCCCACTCACATAGGCGATTTCCTAGTTATTGTATCCTTAGATACTCCACTTAATCGTATTAAGTTATAGAGATCATTAAAAGTGTACCTTAACATTCTCCTTTTATTTACACTATTTCATCATAGAAATGGGTTGTAATACCCACCAAATTTTAACCTAATCCTAATCATGGGTGATTATTGCAACACCTTGCATTTGTAAGATTTATAAAATGAGAAATTCTCGTGTTTGATAAAATTTGGATAATTTATATCTTGATTTGGAACTATAGTCTGGGTTTGATTTAATAAAGAGTTAAAAAATTAGAAAAAAAGTAAAAAGAGTCGTTTTAGCATACCAATGGAATAATTTTATAAATTGATTGATTGATCCATCATTTCAGCTAGGGTTTTTATTTGATAAAACCGATTGACTGGTCTATAGGATAGTTGAAAGATCTTACCAAATCGATCGATTAGTTTGTCAGACTGAGTGCTTTTCAAAGCTTATTTTTTATGAAAATTCTTGCATCAAAATGGAATATTGATAATCCAACTCTAAGAAATTCCTAGTAATCATTATCCCTTTTTATTATTTATCCAGCTTTAATTTTACTTCAAATGGACTTGAAGGTCTGATTTCGATAAAAGAGGGGGAGGATGACATCATCCTTTGTCTTCTTCGTCTCTTCTTTATAAGACTCTAGAACCTATGCTTCGATTCCATATTATCAATACATGGCTAGGAGATTTGCTTTCCACACCGATCTATCATTTTCTCTTCTTTTGTTTGATCTTTTATGGATGAACTCGACCTCCATTCTCTAGAAAATTACCATTTGAGCTTTGAAAAGAAAGTCGACCTATTCTTGATAATTCGCCCATTCAGTTTAGATTCGAGCGGCAAAAAATATGGTTTTCAATCTATTGCATATCCTCACTCATTCCTTAACTAATTCATTGGCTATAAATAACCTTAATAATCTATGTTTCTTACTTTTCTTTCACCCCAATAGATTCCCTGAGCATCTCAACACTTGTACTAATTCTCACTACGACAAAAAGGGTCTACAGCGGTAACAACTGTCGTGGCTGTAGATAAGAATACAGCGACGACATGTCGAAGCTAAATATAATTTCGTGATAAAATTTTTAGGATAAAAATTGTTGCCGCTGTAGATATACGGTGACGACTAGTCGTCGCTATAAACATAGCCCAAAAATTTCCCCCCCAAAAATACTAATTTATCATAAGAAATAAAATAATAAGAAACATACAGCGACGAAATGTCGCGGCTGTAGTTGTTGAAGCTGAAAATATTTCCGTGAGCGCGAATATTTCCCTCTAAAATTTTTGCCAAAAAATTAATAATAAAATTTTGGAAGCTAGAGCGGCGACTTGTCGTTGTTGTATACATTGTAGCTGAAAATCTTTCATCGAGAGGGAAATCTCCGTCGAAAATATTTTCCTTTAAAAAAAATTAATACATCTACAGCCGCGACATGTCGTAGCTATAGGTCCATGATTAAAATTTTTCCACCGAAATGGCTTGAAACAGAATGACGTCGTTTTTATGTCTATAGCCGTGACATTTTGCCTCTACAGCCGCGACATGTCGTAGCTGTAGGTCCATTATTAAAATTTTCCCACCGAAATAGCTTGAAATAGAATGATGTCGTTTTTATGTCTGCAGCCACGACATTTTTCCTCTATAGCCGCGACTTGTGTCGCCGCTAATTTTCTTCTCTTTATAACAGCTTCTCTTCATAGCCCTAGCCAGTCGCGCATTCGACCTTTCTCCTGTGTCGTCGTTCTCCACCGTGTATGCATTTTCTTCTTTAATTTCTTCGATTTTGTTGTTGTTTTGGGCAATTAAATATATACTAGTATTATAATTTTGTTTAAATTCAATTTTTTTTCACAAATTTCGCAGAAAAGCAGCAAAATTGCCGCCTCTGCACCACCTTAGGTTTCACAGAAAACTGGTGGTCCACCATCTCTTCAACTCGCCATCTCTGCATTGCCGCGGTTCGGAGCCGTGCTGACCGAACTACCTATGCGAGCCCCTTTCACCGAGTAAGCAGGATAACATATTGTGAATGCTAATCTCTTTTTTTTCTCAGTCAAAATGAATGTCAAACATTTGTTTTGATTAACAATTAATTTGAATATGTGTTTGTGTGTGTGGTCGTAACTTGTCTTATGGAGTAGAGATTATTATGATAATCTGAGGTGAATATCCCCACCCCCAAGCTATCTATGACGCATAAGGAGATACTTGATTTTAGGGGCTTATATGATACTTCGATAGGAGTCTTTAATCACTGAACTAGGACCACATTAGTCCTTGTTAGATGATCTCTACTTCTTATTCAATTCTGTATTATTGTTGTTGTTGTTATAAGCAAATACTTCTTACACAGTTAATTTTTCTTTATTTTTTTATAAGTAAATACTTATTATTCAATTCTATTGCAATTGACGTCCAAAATTAATCTGATTCATTTTTTTTATATTTAGGAAACAAACATTTTTAACTAATTATTACTGGTAAAATTAAAATAGAAACATTATTGATTGCGTTAATTTACCAAAGGTCTAAGAGAGGGGGAGGGGGAATGTTTAACTACTGTGAATTTGTCTAGAAAACTAGAAAGACAACAGGAAAAGGTGCCAAAGAATCATAATTCCTAATGCTCTACGGTATCAAAGAGAAGGAATAATTACAGAACAATAACAACAATAACACAAAATAACACATGCGAACTGCAGAATTGAGTAAACAAATGCACTAAAACATGTACCGACCAATTCAAAATCATCCCATGTATCCAAATGGATAAAGAAAAAAATGAAAAGGGAAACTAAATAATAATTGATAGAAATTTTTTTTTACTAGTTTCAAAATAAGAGGAAATGAAACACATACCTGTAATGTAAATACCAAAAATAAATTAGTAAATTTCTTCTAACGAACTACTACTCCTACTACTACTTTATTTATTCATTAACACGAAGAGTTAGGAGAAAATACAACTGTAAACAAAAATCTAACAAGTGTTAATCCATTAGTAGGAATGAGTTGGACATCCTTGTTCGAACTCCTAAAAGATTAGCTCGCGTGTCTTCGTTTGGGTTGCAAGGTGCCGGGAAGTTTATCTTTGCCCATTAATGGGACTAGCCACCTTATTTTTAGTATTATTATGAAATTGGAAATGAGGGTCGAAAAGATCGAGGGGTTTAAGGGAAGGTTACGAGAGAAAGAAGTAAAAAAAAAACAAAAAATTGTTTTAGCATCGAGTAATTAGGTTACATGTAGTGATAAAATATGAAAATATTAATTAATTGGCGGTAACATCATGGTCTATTTCATCTGAGATTAACAACCAAACAGGTTTTGCCAAGGGATAACACAGAACAAAACATAAGGCATGCAAACCACAACTTGGTTGTTTACATATGACATCAAACTTAAAAAGTTATGGCACCATTATCTTTAGTCATGGTAGACACAATAACGAGATATCATGGCAGAGATGGAGGAGGATCTGATCCTCCTCGCCAGCCTAGCAGATTGCTAGCATCTTGTGAGTCAGGTAAAAACATCCTAGATATTGTATATTAAATAAATAAATGGATTATTTTTTGTCATACTAATAATAATACCTTGTAAAATTTGTATAGTACCAGATTCAAGGCCTCGAGCTAAGCTTCAGAAGTCTGCAAGTCTAAATATGCGGTGAGAATTTGAGAAAAATGGTCGGAGAAAATTTAAGCTTGATTTTGCTCAAACTGATGGCACATATCAGCCTGTTGGTGATTCAGCGGTCACGTTCACAAGATTTATCGGGAATGAAATTGAAAAGTTAGTTCCTTTTGATCATCCATCATGGCTTGCTGCTCCAAAACAAGATAGGGATAAACGACTCCCTTCGACTGAGGTAATGATTATAAGATTTTAATTTTAAATACCACAAATTATCTTTAATTAATTTTTATGTTCTTGTATTAATTTGTATAGTGTTGGTTTGATTTTGACGAGTGGAAGCAAGATCCAATTTGGCCTTATGTCAGTGCTAGTTTGGAAAGGTTGTTGGCTGATACATACAGTAATAGGAAGTATAAGTTGAAGCAGTTTCACAACAAAAATCCAACCAAAAGGCCCCCTACAATCAATGAGACCAATTGGAAAAGACTGATAGAGTACTGGAATGATCCTCAAGTTAAGGTAATATGTAATTATAAATTAAATATTTTGATTATATAAATATTGTATATTAAATAAAGTGATATTTATGTATGCTAAGGCTGAAGTGAATAAAGCTAATAGGGCTAAGCAATTAAATCCCAGCCTTCATGGTTCTACTTCAATAACGTTGTATCGTCATAAGAAAGTATATAAAAATTATAATTATAAATTTTAATAATAGTATTATGAATATACTAATGTATTTTTATTAAATATTACAGGCTGACCCTCGGACTAAAAAAGCCTTAAGTGAAGTGGAGACTTATAAGGACATGCACCAAAAAGATGGAAAATGGGTTACTCCTTTAGCGAAGGAAAAATATGTTAGTATAATGATGTTAATTAATACATTTTCATACCTTATCAATCTTTATTACAATTTATCTAACTTAAATTTTCCCTTATCTGCAGAATGAGATGTTAAAGCTTCGTGAAGAGTATCTCTCTCAGAGTCAGATAGGGAGCACTGATTGTAGCTCTTCGGACCCATCAAATGTTGAAATGACCCCTGTAGCTCTGGACGAGATGAAGGTAGTCGAGGAAGTACTTGGTACTCATCGAGGCCATAGGATTGGCATTGGTATAAAACCAAAAGGGTCGGCAACTAGCTCTTTTGTTACAAGCTTTCCATTGCAGCCACCACCACCGCCACCATCTGATCCTCAAATTGAAGAGTTGATTTCTATGGTCCAGAGACAAAATGATTTTATTTCCCAGCATGAAGCTACCATTAAACGAATGGAAGAGTTTATGTCTTTAAATAGCCAGAAGGAGCCCTATGAATATGGCTCAAACTCGAGGGCTGATGTCTGATTTACATGTCTTTAATTTCGGATAATATTGTTATCTGTCTTTTTATTAAACTCTTATAATTGTTTGTATTATTAAACTTTTTAAATATCGTATATTTATATTTATTAGTATAATAGATTCACTTATTAGTAAAATAATATTGTATGTTATTTTAAGTCATGGTCGTACAAGAAACATTTGTAATTCTAAAAATTGTAGCAATTATAGATAGATATAAACGGCTGAGATATGTGAAAATTCGCCGCTATAGACACCTACAGCCGTGACATGTCGCTGCTGTATTTCTGTTATTTTCCAACAACAAAACAAAATTCAAACTTATCGTGGTTGTAGAAGCTTTCAGCGACGACATGTCATCGCTGTAGATGTATACAACCACGACAAGTTGTGCCTGTATTTCTATTATTTTCCAAAAAATAAAATAAAATTCAAACTTGTCGTGGCTGTATTTCTACAATTTCAAAAAAAATGAAACAATATTCAAACGTGTCATGGCTGTAGAAGTTTTTAGCCACGATAATGTCGTTGTTGTAGACCGATCTACAGCAACGACACAGAGTCGCGGCTAAAAGGTCTTTCAGCCACGTTTTTTCAGCGACGATTTTACAGCGACGACACATTGCGGCTATACATGTACAGCCACGACTTTTTCGCTTTCAGCGGCGACATTTTGTGGCCGCTGAAGACCCTTTTTGTCGTAGTGTCTCTTATTCATCGAGCTTTCATTATAATTTGATTCACTCTTCTGATACTTTCTTTAACTCTCTCTTGTTTTATTCTTAAGCAAGAAAGAGTTATATCTAGAAAAAAGTTGAGTTTGCATTCAGCATAATCTTTCCCCTGTTTTCTCTTGGAGATGGTAAGCTCATCTTCTGCCCTAATTTGAGTTTCTTGATTTGGTAAATATTATTTAAATATTTCTAAGTTTTAACCTCTTATTTTTAAGGTTTTGGAAGCTGAAATCTTTCAACTTAAGGTTTTGCCTCCTTGGTGGTAAATTTTGCCAAACTTCAAGTACGTTATTCTTACATTTGAAATATGGCATGAATAAGCATGTGGGTTAGTGTACTCTATAAAATTATAATCTTGATATGCATGTATGAGATTTTGGTATTTTAATGATGCATGTTGAAGTGCTTAAGATTTTTGAGAAAAAGGCTTGATTCATGAGAAATAGGATTGATTTCCTATATATGAAGCAAGGTTCAGTATATCAGCATGTTAAATATTGGTCTTATGCTATGACAAGGTTATGGTTTGGATTTGGTAGGATTTTAGAGCATTAATTGTATTCAAAATATATATTATGTGATGTTTGAGAGTAAGCCAATAGACTGGTTAAGCCAAACTGATCGACCGGGTTGTCTATGGTAACCTTGGTTGCTCTCCGTTTAAGCCCATCGACCGGTTTTTTAGAACCGATTGACTGGTCTTAGAACACTTGACTGATCTGACCATACTAATCGATTGGTTTGGGAAAAGTCTAGGGTTTGGCTAAGCCAAATAGATAGACCGATTAGTCCAAACCTTGACAGGTTCAGCTAGAGCGTGTTATATTTGTTCTTTTGAACTCGATATGTTTTGAGACTATATATTATGATATAATATTACTTTTTAATGATGAAAACAAAAAAATTGGCATGATTTAATTAAAATATTGGGTGGATTAAATTGTAACGCCCCCAAATTTATTATTTAAAATTTTATTTTATGGAAGCATTAACTTAAAAAATAACGAGTGTTATACCACACTCTAAGTCTGGCATCCTCTACCATCCTTATACTAATTTTTAAGAATAAAACATTACTTTAATTAAATTAAAGTTTAGAAAAATAAGAACAAAATATCTGATGGTGTGGCCGTAGCCAGTACGCAATTTAAACCCTCTTGTTGTCAATTGTAGCACTGGTAAATAAGGGTATCGTTCTAGACCGGGGATTAAGAGGGCTCACCTCTATTTAACTAGCTAAAACTATAAATAAAAATAAAAATCCTAAATAACACAAAATAAATAAATAAGAAACATACTAATGGGGGATTATAAAAATAAAAATAATAAAAGGAATAAATAAAATACACTAATAATAAAAATAATAAAAAATAATGGAAAACCACAGATATGATAAATATGCTAGGGAAATAAAAATTCACCACTAGATTAGGTCAAAATATAATATTTATTTCTAAGTCATCTTTTAATCATGAGAATGAGATCGACCAAGTTGTACACCAAAAGTAGGTCCATACACCTTATATTACTTCCCCTAATTAATTAATACGACAAAGTGCCAATATTAACCCTATTAAATACTAGCAGTATAGCAGCAACAAGCGGCTCCTATATTTAACTAGATTTAATGCATTAAGTGTAATCGGAAGGCTGTCAGTCTAAGTACCCAAACTAGTACACAAAGTATGTCTAGCTGTATTTCCTTTCCTTGACCCACACGTATCTAAACGTTTTACTACTTCAGTTAGAATCACAAAACTATTTGGTGAATTGTTATCTAACCTAGCTGCAATTTATACATATAAATTCTAGTATATTTATATGGCCACCTAATAGGTAAATAATCCTACATACTGTCACTTATGAGGAAACCAGAACAAGGCATGCACCAAATAAATTATACTTGACAGAAGTATATATATAAACGATAGCAATTAAAATAGAGTCAAGAAACAATCTCACGAAACAAAGAAAATAAAATTATATCTCAAACCCTAATCCAGGGTTTCAATTTATTCCCTAACAATAAATAATCAGCTAGCCATAATTATTGAATCAATTACACAGAAATATATATCTAAAATATAAATTAAAATAAGAGAAAGAAATAACCGAAATTAATTTTAGATAAAAGATCAAGAATTTATTCAGATAAAAATTAATTTTATCTGAAATAAATTCTACCAGTATAAATTCTTCTCTAATTTTCTTCCTTCTCTGTTGTCTTTGATTTCTGTGCAATTCTTTCTTTTTTTTCCTTCCGACTGATGAAGGTTGTTGCTCTGCCTCGAAGTCCGTGTGACCTTCCTTCTCTCTTGTGCCTTGCAGCTATTTCTTCGTGTGTCTACCGGCTGAGGTAGCCTTTTTCTTTCTCTAGTTTGAGCCCTTGATGGCTCTTTTCTCTACAACTCTTGCCACACTCTGCGTCTTCAACTTCCACGTCAGCCCAGATGACCTTTTCTTTTTGTTTTCGTCTGCTGACTTAGCCTTTGTTGGGCTCGCCTACCTTCACTTCTTTGTTTCATGTTCTGGGCCTTTGGGCCGTTGGGTCAAAGGTTCAATTTCTTTTTTTTTTCTTATATTTAAAAACAAAACCTGGAAAATAAAATTAATAAAAATTAATAAAGAATATTATATTCTAAATTTACTTAATTTATTTTATTTTAGCTTAAATAATAATATTTATGCAATTATTACCACTTAAGTATAAAACCATAATTATTCACCTATATTAGTTAAATAAAATACTAAAACTAAGATTATAAGGGCATAAAATATGTCAAAATATGAACTTATCAGCTGATTTCATTACAAATCAACATTGTCTTGATAAATACAAAATGATCAGGCGATTCAGTTACTATAAAACCAAAAGAGAAATAGCAAAGGACATAAGTGTCTAATGAATATCCGGATCAAAAGATTAGAGCTAACACTAGATAATCCTAACTCTCAAACCTCTACTAAAGGCCATCAAACTGAATCCTCAAAGTATTCTTACAAGGTAAACACTACCCATTGAATAGGTAGGGGACCAAGAATGAAACCCATCAGTATTACGGAATTGAGTGAACTATTACACAACATTAACATGTAAGACCACATAAAACACATAGACAGTAACGTAGTACAAGTACATCAAGAAAATCATTCGATCATAGAAAGGCCACAACCAATAGAATCAAATCAATTCCACATACCAAAGTTAGGGCACTGAGGTAACTACTAGATCAACAAATCCAAATTAATTCCAAAACCAAGGTAGGGCACTACGACAGCTACCGAAAAAACACATCAAATCAATTCTAAAATCCAGGCAACTACCGAAACAACACATCCAAATCAATTCCAAAAATAAGGTAGGGCGCTAAGGAAACTACCAAACCATGTACCAAACCAAGTAGTGCAGAACAGTTGCTACCAAAATAATACTCATATCAATCCATTTACATTCTTACACAATTATTATTTTCAATTTTAATTACTCGAGGGGGATACAAAAATAAACTAAAGACATAAAAGTACACTGGTTATACTAGCCCATAAAGTATCAAATTACCCTCTCAACCATCCAACCCAAAGGCATAGCAACACTTTGGTCATACCGGTGCACAAGGTGACACGGTACCTTCCACGCTTAGGACACCTAATCCTTAAATATCGATACCTCTTATAGGGCTTGTAGGTCATATATAGATTATATTAGGGCCTTACTAGGGCACAAAGACACGCTAGTGAACCAAACAAATTGATGTCTCCTACCTTGTCTCTAGGGTAGCTACCCCTAGAGAGCAACCATTTCCAAACTCAAGGTCTTTCACTTTAAGTATTAGTACATTATAGGGGGCGATCACATATTTCACACATAGCATAACAATTCTCATCCCATACTTAACCATTTTTTTATTTTTAATTATTAAAGTAAACCCTAAGTTCATTGGTATATGTCAAAGTCCAAGTAAACACTAACGTCAACTTATCAAAATTCCAAGGCCATCCTATGTTAAATTATTCACAATAGGTGCATTAGATCAAAAATGACCAAAATGCCCTCGAAACACTAAGCTCATCATTATTATCCAAATTTCGTTAAAAACATGATTATTATGAGGATTTTTCATGTAAAAGCCTAAAATATAATGGTTTACAATATCTTAGTATATAGGTAATCTTTACGACTTAACGACTATATTTTTCACTTTTCATGCATTTAGTAAGTTACACCCATAAAACCCTAATCAAGCATTTCTAATGTAATATATATTCCATGCAACACATACATACATCTCTATAGCATAATATGACATTCAATAGGGGAATTAATATCATAGTGCATGCCTTTTATTCTATTTATATCAACCCTAGCTACCATGCAATGATAATCATGGCAATTACAACATAATTTGACTATATTATAAACCCTAACAAAACCTTAGACATGCATACATTAATCATTCAACAAAATACACATGTATATATCATCTATTAAATAACATATCAAATACATGCTTAATATTCAACATTATACTTCCATGTTACACCTACTCATACCACTTGCATACCTATTGTAAAACTTGCGGCATATAACACATACATATATCCTTTCAAAACTCATGCATAAATCATACCCTAAACACATAACAACTTTTATATGTCACCATATAATTTTACGTCTTAGTAGAAGGGTATGGTTTCCTCTTATCTAATAAAATAATTAAAGCAAGATTTACCCAATCTCCACTCAACCTCTTCAAACTCATTACATCAATACAACCAACACATATATTAGCATATAAAACAACACAACAATAAGTAAACTATTAATCAAAATTACTTGAGATATAGGTTAGAAAATAACCAAGGGCCAAAGGAGACTACGCAAGTCAACGATGCAGCAATGATGCAACAATGGAGATGTGCACATTGTAAGGGCTTAGCAGCGTGAGATTCTCATGCCACAATGAGCGATCAACATCACCCATTCACATAGAGGGAGTGGGGGATGCATCATTAGCTTACCTAGGTAGAGGGGAGGTAACTTCCAAGTTTGATGCACCATGGAGGGGTAGAGCATTAGAGTGTGGCCCAACACAAAGGGGAACAATGACACATGTACATGCAGCCAAGGAAAAACTAGCAAGATGAAGAGGTTGTGTGAAGTTGCTACACAACAAGAGGGCAAGAAACATGATTTTCTTATGCTGCCAATGGAGGTGAAACATGATTTACTCACAAAACAAAGGGGGAGGTAGTGTGGGGTTGCAACACTCAACACAGAAGGTTGTGACGATAATAGCAAAAAAATGAAGGAGAAAACTAGGGATATATTGCAAATGGAATCTCAGAAGGAAGGGAAAAGAAACACATACCAATACTTAGTTTGGGGGGTAAAACACAACACAAAATGAGAGAGGAATGCTTAACTATATGGTGGCATGAAGGGGAGAGTTGAGCAAAACATAAGAGAAGGAAACATGGGAGAGAGGGAGACGTGCAAAAGGTATGGTGGAATGGAGAAGAATATGCTGGGGGAGGGGTAGGGTAAGACCAATAATTTAATATAGGGTAGGGAAATGATTTAGGAAGATTAACCGATGTAAAAATATCCGGTTAATGGAATTAGGGTTACTCAATAATGGTTGAGGTATAAACTAAGATTAAATTTAATAACTTAATTTCTATCAAATTTTAACCTAATGTAATCTATTTCTAATATGTTATAATAATACACATATGGATAACACATTTAGTAAAAAAACCTACTAAAATAACTATCACAACTAATTACACATAATTATAAATTTATAATTAAGGTTTCTAAATGGTTCATAATTCATGGTATTCTCAATAGTGCCTTTGGAAGGTTTTAATGGAAAAAATAGAATGTGTATGCTATGATTTCATAAAGGGATGATGTAATATGAATTCTTAGTGTAAATGGATTATCTTAATGGGTTGATTTAAACTTGGCTAAGCACTAATGGAAATCCCGCCACATGGTTTGGAGGATAATAATGGTTATGATGGAATTATTACATAGGTTTTTCGCTTGGTTGTTATATTTTCCTTATGCAATAACTTAACTCTAGAGAATAACACACTAATCCCTTAAAGTAAAAGATGATCGAGTTGTGCATAGGTTTAGATTACCCGATCTTTGATTAGCTACCAAAAGTTAGTCTTCCTTCAGCATTTATTATTGCATTTAGGTGAGATCCTAGTAGATTCCGGTGTCTTACCTACTCTAAAAATTGATGATGTACTAGGGGACATTAGTACTAAAGGGTCTGGACACCCAGGTGGTTAATTAGCTTTGGTTGGACTTTATGTCCATTGGTAGTTACTTGGCTTCAGGAAAACTTTATGTCCTTTGGTTTGAATAAGCTTCCATGGTATGAGAGATCATGGGGGTAATCAGTCCATCGATTGATGTGGAAAAAGAAAAAAAGGAAAGAGGAATGATGTCTTGCAAATAATTAACCTAATAGATCATGTGAACTTGAAAAATGGACCTAAAGGAATAGTAATATAAGTGGATAGTAGAAAAGCCTAGATAGATGTATATTAAATTGTTATTAAGCATATGCTACTATCCATGATATCTATGTTGTATTTGCAAACATGATGAGTTATGAGTTGTCTAAGTCTTTGCACGACCATAGTATTAAAAACCAGACTGGACCGACCGGTCCGACCAATGAATCGGCAAACTGGTTGGGTCACCGGTTAAATTTCATGTACCGATTCTCAGGATCTCGGAACCAGTGAAAACTGGTCAAAAACAGGTCGGACTAGTGAAAATCGGTTAACCGGTCAAAAAATCAGTTGTAAAACCGATCAAAAAATAGGTTGGGAGCCGGTCAAATTCATGTGTAGTTTAATTTTTTATATATTTCACATTTTTTGACTTAAAATTTACCACTGGTCCAACCAGTTCAAACCACCGGTCCGACCACTAAACCAGTGAATCAGTTATGATACCGGTTCGATTACCGGTCTGGTTTTTAAAACTATGTACATGACATGAAATTCTAGTGCATTTTACAAGCATGATGGTACATGTATCTCTAAGTGTATCGTGTAAGCATGATATGGTATTTCAGTATGATCTCAATTGTTGTCTTTGGCCCTGCATGATTGTGACTCCCTTTGAGGAGGTGACTTGGCTTACTTAGTACATAGTGTACTGATATTTCCATTTGTCCGGTCACCTACTTAGTCCCACGAGCAAAAGACTATGTCCAGGTTTTTGAAGATACTTGGTAGTTGGCCCACATTGTGTTGGGCTTTAGGCTTGAGAGTGTCAACACCTAGAGATCTTATATAGGTCCTTAATGGACCAGAGTTTTGGGGCCTCGCCCTTTTGTTGTTGCATCTCTATTGTACTTCTGTACTTTTGGTTTACTCCATCATATGCATTTGAATATTTTGGGATCCATTGAGGTTTTGTTTTGTAAATGTTTTATCGTAGTATCTATATCTCTTACCATTGCAAACTCTATTATTGTATTTAGATTGATTATTTTTCTTAGCCTTGTATCTAACATGAGATAGGTAGTAGACATCTATTTTTTATTAAGTACAGCGGTAACACCCTATTTTTCCTAAGTGTATTGTATTTTTTTGCTTATGTAATATTTTAAAACTAAATTTTTTAGTAGTGAAAAATAGGGGTTTTACAATTATTATTTTAATCGCGCCCAAATTTTATAATGCTAAATTTAAACCTAACTCTAACCCTAATCTCAAACTTCTTTTCCATTTTTCTTTCTTTTCCTTTTTCTCTTTTCTTTTTCTCCTTCCCTAGCCTTCTTCTTCCTTTCCTGCATAATTCTCTTCCCAACTAAATTGTTTTGATTTGGTGACCTCAACCAAACAAACCTAACTAAGTTTAATTTTCACCCCATCATCCCATCCCTCCATTCCGAGGATGTGTCCCATGAAATTTTCCTCCAAAATCCTCTATTCACTACATTTTGTCTATGTCAATATGTGCCTTACCTCACCTTTCAAGTTTCTCACACCTCACCATTTGCAAGCCATCTCCCACCTAAACAGCCTTCTCCTTCTCTCCTTACTTCATTTAATGCTCCACCAAACTCATCCTTCACTCCCTCTCTCCATCTCCATCTTTCTTCTACATCATCCCCATCAAGTCTCTACCATTTTTGTGCTACAAGTTCCGTGTAATTTGTCAAGCCTCACGTTGTGCCACCTTTGTTGCAATAGAAACTCACGTTTCTCCTCCTTAGCAACATGAGAAGCTCATACAACTACCTCATTTTATCCTTATATTCGGTCTTTTTATATGTATTTTAACTACAAAGTATTTTATGTTTTATAAATATATTAATCCATAATGTGGTCCATATAAAATTAGATGTAAAGTATGACCATAAATGTTATTTAATATGGTCTCAAGTTAGTATACTAGCCTGATTAATTCTTTATCTATTTTTTTATGGTAGAAATAATTATAGGGTATATAAGCATATTGTATTAAAGTGCCATGTACCTAATACATGTACAGGAAAGAAAGAGAAAACATGAAATCAAGCATGAATAAGGAGGGAAAAGGGATGAATCCTATGATCTAATTTTTAATAATCATAATCACGTTAGTCTTATTTTATGGCAAAAATTTCTATATTTTCTTCTCTATCTCTCTATACAAACATATATACGTGAGGCAAAAAGAGAAAATCATGTGTGATTCTTCCATTGAATTCAAACATAAGATCATCAAAAGGTCTCTATTCTCATTCATCTCTAAGAAACACGTACAATCGGGTTGAAGAAGAAGGAGTAGGACCATTAAGATTTAGAATTTGATAATTGTTTCTTGCTTCACGGTGTGTATTAATCTTTTCGGTGGCTGGAGGTACGCGAAATTATACTTGCTATAATAATCAACGATGATCTTATATCACAATAAAGTCTAATTTCATGTGTCTATGGTTTCTTCATGAACGATGGCATATTTTGTTCATGACTTGTATGTATAAATTGTTAATCATGAAAATGATTATATTATGTTCATATTTCATACCATATATAGTTTAACAATCAACAACTCCCAAAAGCCATTATTGTATTTGAGAAAAGATAATTTAGCTAGTAAAATGATGAAGAATAAATGGCGACAAGTATGATGAGACTAATATAGTTGGAAGCATTAATGAATAATCCACTAATATCAAGCTTGTTGCACAAATAATTTCCATAAAAATTCTTAAATGCTCTTGTAAACTACGTACATGCAAATATGGAAAATAAGAAAACGAAAACAGATGGCCATCCATGGCGTATATGGTGTACTATTATTCGACAATGTACACACCGCAAATGTTTTGGCCAATACTGAATTAGTATAGCATGTCTGTAGCGCAAGCTCAATTTAAAAACAAAACTAGAAAATATTTTCATAAATAAAATATATACTATCGATAACCCTATAAATACCAGACGAAATCAAAGCATGCAAACACACACGAACTGAATATAGCTAATGCTAAAATATTTTTTTGAGCTTCAGACAGATGACAACCAGCAAGATACTTCTGATCTTGTTTTTCATTATGTGCATGTTCTTCGATTGTCTCATCCAATCTCAGGCTAAAAGGCATTATTATTTTATTGTGAGTATCCACATCTGTCCTTAGAAGTCCACGGTTTTTTCATGAGAAGAGGTTTGTCTTGTAGAGTAACATTGGAGCAGATAAACTTCGTGCAAGTGAATGCTACAAAATTGTAGTTAATACTTAATACATGTGTCCGGTCATTGTAGGTTTAAAGGGTAAAATATAGAAGTACCTAAGAGGAAATCTTCAGAAAAACTTTATGGTTAGCCCTATAGGAATAATGCTTATCACCTATCAATGCAGCATAACAACTAACCTTGAAATTCTCACAGCTATAACATCAGTGACCAGACTATCCTTGCAAGTTCCTAAGATGGATCATTCAAATAAAGAGAGGAATTTGTATGGAATCGGCAAAGATAGAAAGATTTTCTCCTATATATGATGGTAGCATGAAAAATGTATCTAAAGTTTATTTTTCATTACATGTGGTTTCTACCCTTTAATTGCTTCATTCAATCGTAGACTGTGAATTATCATCATAAGATTGTGAATATCCAAGACTGAAAAAAGTGCAACTTTCAAATAAGAGTAAACTGTTTTCAGGAACATATACTATGGTATGTGAACGAATGCTTTTCCATTGTTCAGATTGTTGCACTGACTACAGCTAAATGATGAAAATTTTCCCACTATTGTAAGTTAGAGAAGCAAGATACACAAGGCTCTCCAGTATAAAGTCCATCCTCACTGTAAATGGGAGGTTCCCAGAACCAACCTTATATGTACAAAGGGGTGATATATTCACAGTCCTTGATTACAACAGGAGCAAATATAACATCACCATTCACTAGTATGAAATTCTTTTATGACGTTCTCAATTGATAGTGACAGTTTTTCCAAGTTTCTTAGATATTGGCTAACTAATTTCTTCCATGCTTCTATTTTTCGGATTCGTATGGTTTGCAGGCATGGCATTAAACAGCTAAGAAATCCATGGTTAGATGGTCATGAGTACATTATAGAATGCCCAATCAGATCAAGAGGAATATTTTCACAAAGGATCACATTTTCAACAGATTAGGGGACTCTTAGGTGGCACACTCACAGTGGCTGGTGAAAGGGCCCGAGTAATATATGACAATACCCACAAGGATCAACATTAAGACAATAAACCAAATAATAGAATCTAAATCTACCACAAATAATTCACCAAATAAAATCACCAAGCAAAACTAATTATGGGCAGCAAGCACAAATGAATAGATTAGAAAAATAAGCCAATCAACACACGATTTATACGTGGAAAACTCTTTCGATGTGAAGAGTAAAAACCATGGGATGTTTGAGGATTCCACCCTATTTCCGTATCTTATTATGGTAAATTAAGGGCAAAATGAACCCAAATCAGGTTCACAACAATTCACAACCCACCAAAAAGAATATACATAAGAGCTTAAGTAAGAAGAGATCAAAGGTGAAGAATATCACCACAAATCAGAGGTTCGATCCCGCTGCTAACAGACAAAACAGATCTAAAAACGACAATCCAACCATTCAAAATCAGGCCCTATGTGTCCCCAACAAGTTGACCAAATTTTAGCAAAATCCAACGGTGGAAACTCCAGCGATCGACAAGTTTCTAAACGCTGTTCTTGAACAATCACAAATCACTATTCTCCAAACCCTTTGTCTTCCTCTCTTCTTTTACTTTTAATTGTGTGTGTGACTTTCTGAATTCACACCCTCTCCTCTTGCCCTAATTTTTACAGCAATTATTTATACTAAAGGATTGATTAAGAAGCCCAAATAATAAGCCAAAGTTGGACTTAATCCAAGATTAGTAAAATACTATCAAATGCCCATTCATTAGGACAAAACAAAATACATACTTTACTCACACATGTGGGCTGGACCCACAACAATCTCCCCCTCCAACCCAATGCAGGGAAGACACGATCACTTCCATGATCACTTGACCTTCATCCCAGCAAGCTTACCACAAACTTCAAGCTTGCTTTCAGGGACTAGCTTTGTCAACAAATCTGCACCATTCTTATCGGTTTGGACTTTCTTCAGCTACAAATGCTTCTCCTCGATCACATTCCTCAACCAATGATATCTAACATCAATATGCTTGGTGCGAGTGTGATACATTGCATTCTCACTCAAGTCAATAGCACTCTGACTATCACAGAATACTACATACTGACCTTGCCTCAAACCCAAATCTCGAAGGAACCTCTTAAGCCATAACATCTCTTTACTTGCTTCCACGGCTGCCATATACTCTACCTCAGTTGTGGACAATGCTACACACTTTTGTAACTTGGATTGCCACGAAATGGCTCCCCCTGAAAATGTAAACACATAACTTGAGGTAGACATTCTGTTATTAAGATCACCCGCCATGTCTACATCAGTGTAGCCTTCAAGTATAGGTTTGCCACCTCCATAACACAAACTCAGTTTAGAGGTACCCCGCAAGTATCTAAAAATCCACTTCATAGCTTCCCAGTGAGCCTTACCCAGATTGAATAAGTATCTGCTCACCAAACCAACAGCCACTACCCCGAAAAGCAGTTTTAATAATGGTTATTTTATAACAGTTCATAACCGTTATCAAAAATATAAAAAAACCCGCCAATATGAGCCTAAACTGTATGTTTAATAATGGTTTTTAAGAAAAACCATTGTTAAAAAACCTATGTTTTAATAACGGTTACTACAAAAACCGTTGTTAAAACATCATCTAATTAGACTTTCTGACATTATTTAGGCATTTATTAAACCCTAATACGTATTAAATGAGCATAAATTTGAGATTAAATGTACATTTTTATAATGGTTCTTATAACGGTTTTTATAAGAACTGTTATTAAAACTACATTTTGTTTAAGTTTTTGCAGTTTGTTCCTGCCCACATACACAGTTGTATGTTCAAATCATTACCAAATCTGCATTGTAAAACAACATCAATTCATAAAAAATATGCAATCACACCATAATTTCAATCAATCCCTAGTTAATATGCATGTTTTAATACACCGAACATATATACTCAAGAATCAAAATTAGTAGGCATACCACAACTTGGTAGCTCTACACCCCAAAGTAAAATGTTCATAAATCTAGCCTAGAAGACTTAAAGACATAGACAAAATACAAACCTGAACATGCATGTAGAATATATAGATCTCTACCTAATACCAAATGAATGAGTGCACGTGCTTGGCCCATTGTTCTCTCACTTCATCAATTTCTTCAACATTGTATTGCTGGCCTTGTACATAATCATCGGTGAAAAACTACAATGCCCAAGTTTTGATTAATATACAGTTAGCACTTACGTCAAGTACCAAATATATATGTCATAATTCATTAATGGAAAAATATCGAAAAGAAAACATACATGGCTTGGATCTATGTTGACCGATCTATTTTGAACTATCAGATCCATTGCATTGCTCTACATACATAGTATCCGCAATCATTGTCGTTTTGCTGTTGTGCACACTGCCAAATGAATTCAGTTAGCTCTTTAACTAATAGATATTAATTTTAATTAAAGTAAAATACGAAATAATTGTCTTCCTACTTACTATGACAGGCTCGTATTGAACATTCTTTGGGTCTGGGACACCATTCCCACCTCTCCTTTGATACGCTGTCTGTAGTGCCCTAATAAATAGAGTTAGATACACAATGTTGTAAGTACGCATATATACCTCAAATAATGAAAGCTAGTAGAATATATGTATAAATAAGCTAATGAAGTAAGAAGTGAAAAGTATACTAACATGTCGATAAATTCCTTCCCACCATGACGAGCGACTTCAAAAGGCACGTCATAGGTTCGAAGGGAATCAATCACATAGACTTTATTAAGATCAGGTCAGACGGCGTACAAAACCCAATGTTCAGTTGCGAGGTGAGGAATGAGATAGAGCTTGTTGTGTCCCTCAATCAAAATGTGATCCACTAAATAGTTTATGTGCCTACCCTCTCTTATTGTACTACCGTCAGCTATGTAGTATGGGCACATAAACACAATAGAGGACATCATTCCCTCCATCGCAGCTCGAGTAGCTACCAACCTATGGACGACAAAAACAATGCATATTTTTTAATAACTAATAACTCATATAAGAGGTCATAAAAATTCCAATTGTACAAGTTAAGAGTACTGAAATCTCAAAATGAAATAATACTTATGTGACATAGACGGCGACACTCATGGTTGACATCCATTCCTGATTATAAATGTCGCTTATGTCAACCGTCGATACCATGTAAGTAGCATCGTCCCTCCCAACATACTCAGGACGACAATAAATGAAAATATAATTGTCCCTGAGGTAGTTTTGGGCATAAAAATATAATAAAGCTAATGCTGGTGGAGGTTTTCTTTGCTGATCTGAAGAAGGAATCTTTTGTGGGGCAACTGATTTTTCAGATTTAGCTATCTTTCCTTTAGCAGCGCCCTATTTTGTGTTGCTTGTTCTGCTAGTACCTCTCTTGGTTTTACTAGCAGAAGCAGTCTTCTTTTTTGATTCCTTAATTGATAATATTAAAAAAAATATATATTGAGCATATAAATATATGAAAAAGGTATGAATAGTATAACTACTAAACATGAAGATGTCAAATGTCAATACCTCTTCAGTAGTGAGATGTATTTGATCCACAGGCCAAGCCACAAAGCTTCCATGAGCTTCTAGTACTGTGGTTGCCTCATCGCCCTCTTTATAACAAGGCAAGTGCACACTACCAATGATTGGAGTGTCAATACTCATCGGCCTTGTATTTAGGGCTAAATTTTACCCATGGATTGTTTGAGTTTCGGTACTGTGACTGATGCGGACCCTTCCTTTCGCCAAAATTATTGAAATGTCATTCGCTAATAAGTCACATTTATGCAAACCCTAAACAAAAATATTACACATTATTAATAATTTATTACACCGAATACATTTAATAACAATTCATAGTTTGTAATGCTTACCTCGAGAAGAGTAGAAAGAAGTGCATCAGCTTCAAAACTATCTCTGACGCTATTTACATTAGGTATGTGAAGCTGATCATGGTCTACTGAATCAGATGGCTTGTACCCTTGAGATTTAATAAATGATAACTCTTGCTCCATTGTTGCCATCCGTTCAAATGCCACGTTCAATTTTTGGGTGAGGATGGCGACTTGTTCATTAGTGCTACGAGAACCACGAGATCAACCACATATGCTCGTTCTCGTAACATCCAATCCAAGGCCCCTGTGTCTTCCAGGGTGCTCTACAATTCCTGTAGCCTGGGACACAATGCTATATTAGTCCACCTCCTCACCATCTGACGTTTCAAATTCGTCCTGTAATGTATATAATATATGTAAATTTAACTTATAGGAATAAGCATAATATAATAGTTTTCTAAAAGAAAACTAAGTAGGTTTCTAGATATCTACAAACTTACAATTTTTTTGGCTGCAACATCAACATATTTATTAATATATCCATCTCTTGTTGCTCTAGCCTTCTTCCATAATGTACCAATGTTGATGGACGAGGTACATGGGTCCAAGTCTTGGGCTAGGAGCTACAAATTAAAAAATATTCTTAATTAAGAATATTATTATAAAATTCGACATTTACATGTAAATAGATAATCACAAAATGCATACCAACTCCTCTTTAAGGCCCGCATAGCCTTTGCGAGCCATATTATGCTGGTATTTATTTTGCTTTGCAATCTCTTTATTTTGGGTACTTTTTTCCTATGTGACAAGCCAAAACATAATGACATGGTTATTTTAATATTAAGCATAATACTGGAATTGATACAAAAAGTTTAATTGTTATCTAACAAGTACCTTAAAATCCCCCGTAAGACGATAAGTAATGAATTGGTTCCAACTTTCTTGATCGATGAAACCATATCGTTTGGTTGGGTTCTGTCGTAGAGAACCATCCCTCTTTCTATACATTTTTCTACAAGCTAAATATGACCTAAATGTTCTTAGACGCTCCCCACAATTTCTAAGAAGCCATTTCTTCCTACTCTCTGGGACATTGAACACTCTCTGCAAAATAAGACATGTAGATATATACCGATGTTAATGTAATAAAATTAATAACATTTGACATACAAAAATGATTACATAAAATAGCATATTTATCGTGATTTCCTGCCATATATGCTCCTTATGACCCTTTGGAACCTGCTTCCAATTATTATAGGAGATAGGAACACGGTTACGGGTCACAAGAGAAATGTAAGTCAAGAACATATCTGCGTAAGGGCCGATGGGAAGATTGTAAGTATTCCATCCCAACTCGACTAATTCTCCTCTATTCCTCATGTCTATGATGATTCTCATAATCGTAGGTCCTCTCTTCCCTTCTTCATCACTGCTGTCCCTATCAATGTTTTTGTTGGCCATATCTCTACAAAAAATAAATAAATAAATTATGTTAGAATGTTATGTATTGAGCATAATAATGTACCATTATATTATCGATACGAATCATGCTTAGAAAGAATTAATCTCAAATGTATCATGCTATTCTATATATATATATATACGAATCATGCTAACATGTTTCCAAAAAGATATTAATACTAACCCTAACCCTAATTAACCATAATAAATGATAAACCCTAACCCTAACCCTAGCTAATTAACCATAATTTATTATAATAAAACCTAGCCCTAAACCTCATAAAACCCTAATACCTAAACCTAGCTAAATGTAATTAAACCATAATATATAGATCATATTATTAATTATTATCATACACAATTATTTCTCTCTATTTAATTATTCACTTTTATATATTCATTATTTTTTATATCTATTTAATCCTCATCAAATAGCAATCATTAACATATGCATCTCTAATTGAAATTTTCATTTAATTATGCATGTGCATATGTAAAATATATTTTCATTTCATTATATGACATTTCCTATATCTTATTGCTAGTCTCCTATACTTATTAATGAAAATGTGTGTGTGTGTGTGTGTATAGTTTTTATGAGTGAAAATGTATATAATTCTACACTCACATTCATATTATATATATATGTAAAGGTCTCGGCCGGCCAACACATGCATTTGTTAATATATAACAATAACGCAATAAATTCAACAACGAACAACAAAATTTTCAGCCAACACATTCAACAACACATTTTTGAACGACAAACCGCAATCTTTCAATAACAAACAAACGAAACCCTGTAGCAACATGCATGCATTTATATATATATATATACATATATAAGTAGATAAAAAGTTATGAGAGGAAGAACAAACACATACATAAAGTGAGCTAGCTACAAACACGACGGAGGATGAAGGTGCAAGTGCTGGCTAGCTAGCTTCGGAACAATGATAGCATGCACATGCAGAGCCGACAATGGAAGAGGCGTGGTGGAGAGTTGGCCGTGCGAGGGTTTCCCTTACTTGAGAGGAGCTGGAGTGGTGGTGCACGGTGTGGTGGTGCGAGGGTTTGCAAGGAGAAGGAGAGAAAGAGAACGAAGGTGCAGAGAGTCTGAAACTTTTGGCATGAAATAGAACTGAGCAAAATAAAAGTTTGATTTTGGAGTTTTAATAACGGTTCCTGAGAGAACCGTTATTAAAAAGAGGATTTAATAACGGTTCTTGGGAGAACCGTTATTAAAACATCTTTTAATAACAGTTATTCTAGGAACCATTATTAAAACATTCGACCTTTTGACAACGGTTCTAATATGAACCGTTATTAAAACATCCGTGCAAATTTTAACGTTGCCCTTTTAATAACGGTTTTGAACTAGAACCGTTATCAAAACTTTCCCGCCCATTAATTTTCACGCATTTGAAAACGGTTCTCGAACCACCGTTATTATTTTCTGTTTTCGTAGTAGTGAGCATGTGTAATATCAGGCCTGGTACACACCATAGCATACATCAAAGAACCAACAGCAGAAGAGTAAGGAATATATGAAATACTTTCTTTCTCCTTCTCTGTTGTAGGACAATCTCTCTTACTTAGCTTGAAATGAGTAGCTAGTGGTGTATTAACAGGCTTGGCATCTTTCATATTGAACCTTTCAAGCACCCATTCAATATACTTTTCTTATGATAGCCACAATTTTCCAGCTTTCCTGTCACGAGCAATATCCATGCCTAAGATTTGCTTTGCTGGATCCAAGTCTTTCATGTCAAATGACTTGGACAAGTCTTTCTTCAAAACCTAAATCATATTTGCATCTTGTCCAACTATCAACATATCATCAACATATAGCAGAAGGATGATGAATTTACCTCCAGGGAACTTTCTAAAATACACACAAGGATCGACAGAAGTTCGTTTATAACCATTACTCATCATAAACGAATCAAATTTTTGGTACCATTGCCTTGGTGCCTGTTTAAGTCCATAAAGACTCTTCTTCAACTTGCAAACAAGTTTCTCTTTCCCTTTCTCTTCAAATCCTTCAGGCTGCTCCATGTAGATTTCTTCATGCAAGTCACCATGTAAAAAAGCAGTATTCACATCAAGTTGCTCCAACTCAAGATCAAGACTTGCAGCTAAACCTAGCACGGTTCTAATAGATGTCATTTTGACCATTGGAGAGAAGATTTCATCAAAGTCGATGCCCTTTTTCTAGTTGCATCCTTTAACCACCAATCGGGCTTTTTGCTTCACAATCTTCTCACCATCTTTCTTGTTCTTGAAAACCCACCTGTTCTTCAAGACTTTCCTGCCCTTGGGAGGCTTCAATAACTTATAAGTATCATTCTTTTTCAAGGAATCCATCTCTTCCTTCATAGCATCGAGCCAAATATTTTTCTCATCAGATGATAATACTTCCCGATAACTCTCTGGCTCCCTATCTTCTGTGACTAGAATGTACTCTGAGCTTGGATACTTTGTTGAAGGTTTACACTCTCTAACTGACCTTCGAACCTCTGTATCCTCCATTTGAGGGGTAGGTTGCTCTCCCTGCTCATGAACCTCTTCATCATAAATTTCTTCCTCATGAAGCTCTTCTTCATCAAATGAAGACTCACTATGATCTGAATGATCACCGTCATCATGAACTGGTCCATCACCACCATCAGGTTGTACCTCACCAACATCATCAGGTATCACATCAACATAATCATTTGCTGGCAGCTCAACAGAAGTACTAGAAGAAACATCAGTAGTATCAAATAATAATTCTGAGGTAAAAGAGTACCTTATATTCAGAAGCTCTGCACCCGTCTCGTGCTCAAAGAATACTACATCTCTACTTCTCATTACCTTCTTCTTATCTGGATTGTATAGTCTAAAACCATACTCTTCATCACCATATCCAACAAATATACAAGGATGAGTTTTGGAATCAAGTTTTGACCTCTGTTCTTTCGGCACATGCATATATGCCTTACACCTAAAAACTCTTAGATGTGAATACGTGGGATCACATCCCTTCCATGCTCTCTCAGGAATTTCAAGGCCAAGAGGAATTGATGGAGCTCTGTTGATCAAGTACACTGCACATTGGACTGCTTCACCCTAGAATGTCTTTGGAAGATTTGACATTCTAAGCATACATTTCACTTTCTCCACAATGGTTCTATTCATTCTCTCTGCAACTCCATTGTGTTGTGGTGTACCGGGCTCTGTCTTCTCATGTCTAGTGCCATGTTGTGAACAATAATGCTTGAATAAAACACACGCACCCCCACACTTAAATCACACATTGTCCTTAATGTGTAAACACTAAGGAAACATATAATTTAAGGTATGGAGAAAACAAACTGAATAAATAAATAACTAAAGGATAGAAAAACTCCCTTATCACATTGGGTTGCCTCCCAAGTAGCGCTTGTTTTTATGTCTTCAGCCTGACATGATCTCGGTTTTTATCGTTCAAGGTGGATACGTCCACTTCAGAGCTGCTTCACCAAATCCTTCCTTGTGATGATCATCTTTATCCTGCAAGGAAGAAAAAGACAAAATGTTAGATTTAATGAAAGATTTGATCCAGCAAGAACGTAACTTACTTAGCATAGAGTTTAAGCTCGTGTGTAGAGAGAGAATGTTTTGCCCCATATCCTTATATCGTGATCTCTCTATCAAAGGAAGAACATATTTTCCTATCTCAGAATCTTTAAACACATCCTTCCAACATAACCTCTCCTTTGGAGCATCACGCTTCTTATTAAATGTATCCAAGGTGATTTGATTACTCTCTTCACTCTTGGATCCATATAACCTGCTAAAAGAGGGAAAACAAGGAGTGTGGTTAGCATTAATAAAATCAAAGTGGTTCAAAGGTTTACCTTGTGTCTCATGGTTATCTCCAAGCAAAATTGGGGAATAAATGTTCAAAGATGGTATATGGTAGGTGAAAGTGATAGTCTTGTCATCCATATACTTCTCTTTGTTCACTTGATCCTCATTTTGATGAGATTCTTCTTCTACTTTTATAAGCTCTTCTTCCACTTGATCTTGATCTTGCTCTTCAATGTTTTTCATGGAAACCTCCTCAACTAACTCATCCTCACATTCAGATATGGCATCATCATACTCATAACTCTCACTTGAATTTGGAATTGAAGTACTAGAGAGCTCTTCTTGTGCTTGTAATTGATTCATCATGTTGACCATATCACCCATTTTCTCCTCTATCACTGACACCCTTTCATTTTGTCTAACCTGACTTTGCATCAGTTGATTTAGGCTTTCTGCCAACTGGTTTTGATCATTTATCAGTTCTTCAAGAAGCTTATCCATTTTTTCTGAACTTGAGGGTTCCGAAACTGGAGAAAATTCTTGTTGAGGATAATATTTTGACGCTTCATATTCACATATGTAAGGCTCTTGATATGGCACTGAATAATGATCATTCATTTGTATCAGTTGATTTTGGCTTTCTGCCAACTGGTTTTGACCATTCATCAGCTCTTCAAGAATCTTATCCAATTTTTCTGAACTTGAGGGCTCTGAAACTGGAGAAAATTCTTGTTGAGGATATTGATAATATTTTGAAGCTTCATATTCATGCGTGTAAGGGTCTTGATATGGCACTTGATACTGATCATTCATCTCCCATCCAAAGTTGGGTTGATGCCTCATTTCCGAATAGTATGTGCTTGTATAGAGATTTTGTCCTTGAAAACCATTGAAAGATTGAGCACCAGATTGTGTCCATCCTCCTCCTCTCATAGCTTGTTCATGGTAAGCATATGGATTTCCTTGTGTATGACACACTCCACTTGTATTCATAATTCCAGTAGCTTCAGCTGCCTGCAAAACAAGAGTGGAGAATAGGTGAAGTCTATCATCAAAATTGCTTAAACTTACCTCATTTACTCTTGAATTAAGATTCATGCCATGTTGTCCATAACCCAAGGATCCTCTCATAGCCACCTGAAAACACTAACACTTCAAAGGAAAAGGTTAAGAACAAAACACACCAAAAATCCTAAGAAAATCTAAAACAAAACTAAAAGAAAAAAAAATACAAAAACACTAAAAATAAAAACACACTAAAAACACACTAGCAAAATAAAGGTGAAGTTACCAATCCCCGGCAACGGCGCCAAAAATTGGCGCGACCGTAGCCGGCACGCAATTTAAACCCTCTTGTTGTCAAATGTAGCACTGGTAAATAAGGGTATCGTTCTAAACCGGGGATTGAGAGGGCTCACCTCTATCTAACTAGCTTAAACTATAAATAAAATAAAAACACTAAATAACCTAAAATAAATAAATAAGAAAAATACTAATGGGGGTTTATCAAAATAAGAATAAAATAATAAAAGGATTAAATAAAATAAAATAAACTAATAATGGAAAATAATGGGAAACTAGCAGATAGGAGAAATATGTTAGGGAAATAAAAATCCACCACTAGATTAGATCGAGATATAATATTTATTTCTAAGTCATCTTTTAATCGTGAGAAAGAGATCGACCAAGTTGCACACCAAAAGCAGGTCTATACACCTTATATTACTTCCCTTAATTAAATTAATACGACAAAGCGCCAATATTAACCCTATTAAATACTAGCAGTATAGCAGCAACAAGCGGCTCCTATATTTAACTAGATTTAATGCATTAAGTGTAAGTGGAAGGCTGTCAATCTAAGTACCCAGACTAGTACAAAAAGCATGCCTAGCTGTATTTCCTATTCTTGACCCACACGTATCGAAACGTTTTACCACTTCAGTTAGAATCACAAAACGATTAGGTGAATTGCTATCTAACCTAGCTGCAATTTATACATATAAATTCTAGTATATTTAGATGGCCACCTCGCAGGCAAATAATCCTACATACTGTCACTTATGAGGTACCAGAACAAGGCATGCACCAAATAAACTATACTTGACAGAATCATACATATAAACGATAGCAATTAATATAGAGTCAAGAAACAATCTCACGAAACAAAGAAAATAAAATTATAATTCAAACCATAATCTAGGGTTTCAAATTATTCCCTAACAATAAATAATCAGCCACTCATAATTAAAGAATTAATTACACAAAAATATATATCTAAAATATAGATTAAAAATAAGGGAAAGAAATAACCGGAATTAATTTTGAATTAAAGATCAAGAATTTATTCAGATAAAAATAAATTTTATCTGAAATAAATTCTATCGGGTATTAATTCATTCCTCTAATTTTTCTTCCTTTCTCGGCCTTTATTTCCGTGCGGTAATTCTTTTCTTTTTTTCTTTTTTTCGCCCGGCGGCTGACGTGCGCTGATGAAGGCGCTGCTGTGCCTCGAACTCCGTGCGGCACCTTCCTTCGCGTGACGTGCGGCGTGTGCTGAAAGCTCTCCCGAGCCTCTCCCGAGCCTATAAAGGCTCTGCCGCCTTTTCTCTCTCTCGTCCGCCCTGACAGAGCCTGACGGCTCTGTCTCCTCCTGCTCCCCTGCGTCTCCTGCTGCGCTGTGGCTCTGCCGCCTAACGGCAGAGGCTGCTTTATTCCTCCCTCTGTCTGTCGCACACTCGCTGCCTCTTTTATAAAAATTTTGTGCCTTGCCACGTCAGCCCTGCCCAGCTGACTCTTCTTCCCATTTCGTGCGGCTCCGTTTGGTTGATCTTGTTACAGACCTTTGGGCCTTCGGCCTTCGGCCGTTGGTCCAAAGGTCTTATTATTTTTTTTCTCTTTTTTTTTTACTTAAAAACCTGCAAAATAAAATTAATAAAAATTAATAAATATTATTTTGCTCTAAATTTACTTAATTTATATCATTTTAGCTCAAATAATAAAATTTATGCAATTTTTACCACTTAAGCATAAAATAATAATTATTCCCCTATATTAGTTAAATAAACTACCAAAAACTAAGATTATAAGGGTATAAAATGTGTCAAAATATGAACTCATCAGTGTACCGGGCTCTGTCTTCTCATGTCTAGTGCCATGTTGTGAACAATAATGCTTGAAATCATTAGAAGTATATTCAACACCATTGTCTAATCGAAGACGCTTTAGCTTTCTTTCTGTCTCCCTTTCTACCATGGCATGAAATTTCTGAAAAATCTCGAAAACTTGACTCTTGGTCTTCATCATATAGACCCAAGTTTTTCGAGTAGCATCATCAATAAAGGTAACAAAATATTTATTAACACCAAGAGACTCCACCTCAATAGGACCACAAATATCGAAGTGTACTAGCTCCAACTTATCTTGCCTTCTAGTAGACTTCCTAGCAAAGGAAGCTCTATTTTGTTTTCCTACCAAACAATGATCACAAGGGTCAAGAGAAATTGTTTTATCAACAGGAATAAGAGCTTTATCTAACTAACAATTTCAATCCCTTGTCACTCATATGTCCTAGCCTTCGATGCCACAAATTAGAAGAGTTCTTTTCTTCCACTGCATTCAACTCACTAGAACACACATTCAAGTATGTCTTGTATAAAGAACAACACAACTCGCCTCGAACAACTATCATAGAACCCTTGGATAATTTCCCCTTGCTATCACCAAAGGTATGTCGAAAACCCTCTTGATCAAGGATATTTGGAAATAACAAGTTAAGGCGTAGATCAGGAATATGGCGCACATTTTTCAATGTAAGCATGCACCCAACACTCGTTTTCACACGAACATCACCTAACCCAACAATGCTTGCTGAGCTCTAGTTTCCCATCTTAACACTACCAAAATCACCAGCTTGGTAGTTTACGAAGTACTCCCTTTTGGGAACACAATGGTATAAAGCTCCTGTATCTACTAACCACTCTGAATCTGAACTGTCAACATGATTACATTCATTAGTTGCACAAATCAAAGTGATCTCATCATCCCTTTTAGAAGTGGTTGCTGCAATATTTTTTTCATCTCCCTCCTTTTGTGAATTTTGCATCTTGCCTTGCTCTCTCTTCCACTTGTAGCAAAATTTTTTCAAGTGGCCAGGTTTCTTACAGTAATGACATGTCCTAGTCTCCTTTTCTCTGGACTTGGACCTTTCTTTTGAGTTGCCATGCCCTTTGGGACCTCGACTCTTGCCTCTTCCTCTGTTCTCAACAACAAGAGCTTGTGAATTATCAACTCCCATCTCCTTTCTTCTTATCTCTTCAATGAACATGATTTCTTTGATCACTTCTAATGATAACACACCATCCGGAGCAGAGTTACTAATAGTCACAACCAACGTTTCCCAACTATCTAGCAAAGAAGTCAACAAGAACAAAGCCTGGAATTCATCATCAAGAACAATTTTCATGGTAGTCAACTTGTTAATGATATCCTGAAAGTCACTAAGATGTTCTGACACTGACTTTCCACTCTTCAGTTTCAAATTAATAAGTCTCTTGATTAATGAAGCTTTGTTATGAGCGGTCTTTCTTTCATAAAGACCCTCCAATTTCTTCCACAAATCATATGGGTCGGACTCCTGAGACACATGGTTAAAAATATTAATATCAACCCGTTGTCTAATAGTCCCCAAAGCTTTTCTTTTCATCTTTGCCCAATCTCTATCTTCCATCTTTTCAGGTTTTGCAGGTTTACTAATGGTGCCATCTTCATTTGTGATTGAATCAATTAGGTCAAACAAGTCTTTACAGTACAATAAATCCTCCATCATTGGTCTCCTGATCGAATAATTGGTTGATATTAATTTAACCATTGAACTGCTACTATTAGACTCCATAATAACAGTTAAATTAAACCTTTGCTCTGATACCAGTTGAAAGAGCCCAGGTAATATATGGCAATACCCACAAGGATCAACACTAAGACAATCAACCAAATAATAAAACCCAAATCTACCAAAAATAATTCACCAAATAAAATCACCAAGCAAAACTAATTATGGGCAGCAAACACAAATGAATAGATTAGAAAAATGAACCAATCAACACACGATTTATACGTGGAAAATCCCTTCGATGTGAAGAGTAAAAACCACGGGACGTTTGAGGAGTCCACCCTATTTCCTTCTCTTATTATGATAAATTGAGGGAAAAATGAACCCAAATCAGGTTCACAACAATTCACAACCCACCAACAATAACATACATAAGAGCTTAAGCAAGAAAAGATCAAAGGTGAAGAATATCACCACAAATCAAAGGTTTGGTCCCACTACAATAACAGACAAACCTGATCTCAAAATGACGATCCAACCGTTCAAAATGAGGCCCTATGTGTCCCCAACAAGCTGAAAAAATTTCAGCAAAATCCAACGGTGGAAAATCCAGTTATTGACAAGTTTCTGAACGCTGTTCTTGAATAATCGCAAATCACTATTCTCCAAACCCTTTATCTTCCTCTCTTCTTTTACTTCTAATTGTGTGTGTGACTTTCTAAATTCACACCCTCTCCTCTTGCCCTAATTTGTACAGAAATTATTTATACCAAAGGCTTAATTAAGAAGCCCAAATAATAAGCCCAAGTTGGACTTAAACCAAGATTAGTAAAATGCTATCAAATGCCCATTCATTAGGACAAAACAAAATACATACTTTACTAACACATGTGGGTTGGACCCACAACAGCTGGAACAGAGCAACCATACATAATGGTTATAATCATATATCCAAGATATGGAACTAGATACCCATTCCTCAATCTTGATCGTGAGATTCCCATTATTTTAGGTACTAAGACAAAGGACCCAAGATGCAACCATGCATGGCATTCTGCTTAGTCTGCAGTAAGTTTTAAAAGATTGTTTAGTTTTGTTGATTCTCTTTTCCTGTGTTCTTTAACTCTGATCAGGAGAATGGTAGAAGGTAGAGATATACGAGGTGTATAAACAATTAATTTATCACAAGTGGAGGAGCTCCAAACACATCAGATGCCTATACCCTTGTTCCAGCACAGGATCGTGTGAATATATGGGTAGCACTCTAGTTCAGTATCACATCACAATCTAAACTTGAATTTGGTGTAGTGAATTATAGTGATAGAGAAACAAGTCGACAGGAAGAGGAGCAAAAGTGTCATTTGTTGCAGACTTGGGAATTCACTCATCTTATGAAATCAAAGAGGTGCGAATCTAGTGATTAAGATCGGGGAGCTTGTGGTAACTTAGGTCCAATCGGTATGATGTGGCCTTTTAAATCCTGTCAGACGAGTTCATACAGGGAGTTATAAGCATATGACATTAACAAAATTAACTGGATGAGTTATACAATGTTCTATTCTGCTAAAACAGATGCCAATACCTATTTGGGAAAATCTTCAAGCTTCACTACCTAACTGAGCTTCGGTATATGTATGAATATTTTAATTTTCTTTGTTTACTCCTGCAATCAGGTGATGTTCTTATCTATGCATTCGCGGACTCATTTAGGCTTTCTGTGCTTTATGGAGAAAGGATACTACTCCGAATAATTAAATGCCGTAATGGACAACATACTCTTTTTTGCCATTGCCAATCACCAGATCACTGTAGTAGGCACATATGCTAGCTACACTGTGCCATTTGCAACTGACTACATAACAATAGTCCCTAGACAAACAATGGATGTTCTCTTGCGTGCCAATAAGCCTTCATTCTACTATTACATGGCTGCTAGATCTTACTCGAGTGGCATAAATGTAGCATCTGATAATACAACCCTCACAGCTATTCTGCAGTACATTGGATCTCGCCAATTTCCAACAACACCTCTCCTTCGTCTTCCCTATTATATCAACACAAATGCTTTTACTCAGTTCACTACTAGGCTTAGGAGCTTGGCCACAGAAGAATATCCAATAATGGTCCCTCAAACCATTGATCAGAACGTATTTTCTACCATTTCATTAAACGCTTTGCCATGCACCATTACTCAATCATGCACACAGCCAAATGGGATAAGACTGACCTCAAGTATGAATAACATAAGCTTTGTTCTGCCCAAAATTGATGTGCTTGAGGCATACTATTACCATATCAAGGGAGCTTACGGAACAAACTTCCTCAAATTTCCTTCTCTGGAGTTTAATTTTTCTGCCGGCTTTCTCCCATTGCATCTCGAGATCCCAAACAAAAGCACGCAGGTAAAGATATTGGAGTTTAACGTTGAGATGGTTTTATAAAACACTGATCTTCTCGCGGGGATAAATTGTGCCATTCATCTTCACAAAGTTTCTATGTTGTTGGCTGGGGATTCAAAAAATTTGACAAAGACAAGGACCCAAAAAGATACAATTTAGTTGATCCTCCTTTCCAAAATACTGTTATTGTCTCGAAAAGTGGCTGGACGGCTATCACGTTCAAAGCTAATAATCCTGGTGAGTGTGATCATCCTAAATTCATTTTTATTCTCCCCCAATTAGTTTCTATTTTATATACAGTCGAGTTACCCCACTTTCTTTCATGAACTACTTCACTATCATGTGTCAAAGTATGCATTGTCGTTTGGAACGTCACATTACTTGGGGCATGGCAACTATCTTCATCGTTAAGGATGGAAAATGCCCAGAGAGGATTGTATGCTTCCTCCACCACCATGCATGCCACCTTGTTGAAGAATGCTATGGCAATTTGTGTAGGTGATTATCACCTGCCTGACGAATTCCATCTTCAGTAGTCATTAGAAAGACAACATTAAATGGAAGGGTGGCAAAGTTGGTGATGTTTCCTCAAATAAAGGTTTCTTTTTGTATTTCGGTGCATGCATAATTTAATATAAATTGGAAGAAGGGCTGCATGTCGACATTGATGAAATGAGGATGCACGGAGGAAAAATAAGGGGCTCGCTAGGGAAAACTTAGAAATGCTAGGAACCGAGTTATGTAGATTCAGCAGAGCTAGCAAATAAAGGTTATATTATCTTCATACACTTTAGATAGGACATTTTCTTAACTAAATACGAAATATCCAGGGAAAAATATGTCACTTTACACCAGTTTTTCCATAATAAGCACACCCCATGTTAGCCTCAAGAGGTTATTAGTCCTTAAATTAAACAATTAATTAGAGCCATAAGACATGAGTGCGCCGAAAGTGATTTATCGAAGATTTCTTCAAACACACAAACTCTATACGTGGAAGCTAACTATATTGTCTTGTAATTAATTGTTGTAAATAATCCAGTCTCCAAATGACTATTTTGCAATAGAAAAACAAGAAAAAAAAGGTACTAAGACCAAATCAGATGTGTTAATGATGACATCGTTCATGCATCATGGCCAACTACTTCATACATGTTAAATCCTGCTCTCGATGCTACATTGCTACTCATCTCTCAGTCATTAGTTCACAATGACTATAAAATGACAAGTTCAGATAATTATGGAAAATCTGTAGCGGGCAAGGAAGCTAAAAGTAACCATCCCCACCAACACGCCTCCCCCCTCCATGGATAAAAGGAAAAAATAAAATAAAATTCCAACACCAATTACCAACAATTTTGCAATTCATTCAAGAAAATCAATTATGAAGTCAATAAACAATGGTGAAAAATAGCATCCTGATCTAGAAAAGAAGCTGCAACCAAATATTACATTGGTTTGCACTGGTACCTTGAGTGCTTACTATTTGGCTCCCAAACTCATCACAAGATACATAATCCTTAGCTGAGATACATGTCCCACCACTTCCTTCGCTATAGAAGTTGTTTTCATGTAAAATTATAATAAGAATGGATGATCAATCAAACATTATGGATTGAAAAGGTTGAAGAAGAATTCTCATGAAAGGTAATTTCTTCAACATGAACGAGCTTGAGAAATGGTGAAGGATATCATGATACTAAAGAAACTAATTGTTGAATACACATGGCCCTTGCCAAAATGAAAGTAATCACATGTGATGTCGTGTATGTACGGGTAAGTGATGAACATATTTTGCCCAAAAAACTATGGTGTCTCTTTCACTACATGTTCAAAAATAGTCCCTGAAAACATAAATGATAAAATGTCTCCGTTACTTTAGTTTTTTGGTATATCCAAAGCTTCTACTATATCCTAAAAAAAGGCTGATGTTTCTTTTCTCCCTAATATCAAAGATGAAGATCAAGCATATAGATCAAATAACAGCAACCTTGATCAAAACAAAGAGTAGCTAACTACGCCATCAGTTGGTTACTTTATAGCTTGTTTTTCTCTGTCTCTTTGTCCATTGACGGATTAAGTTCCCTCTGTAAGACGGCAACATCAATAGAGGGTTCACCGGCTCACAGTCACAGAGTTGACTACTCGTATATAGAAAAGAATATATATATATATATATATATATTGTTATGGGTCATTGGCTGAATGTTTACCATATTTAATCATATAAATTTCAACATGATAAAAAAATTACTACTACGTTTGCTAATTTGAAAATTCACAAAACATCACAGAGTTATATATTTTTCATCACGTTATCATCATCAATGATCTAATAAAATAATTATACTAAATCTTTGGCCCAAAACTCTTAAAACAGATATAACTTTAACTTGTAAATAGAAAATGAGTTCCTTTTTATCGGAAAAATATCACCAATTGTATGTTTCATATACTTTGCTTTTTTTTTTATCTTGAAAGTGCCTTATATGGTAGTCAAACAAAATTTGGACCCTCTATATCAAAAACAAAAATAATTTTTTTAAAATTTTTTTCTTCAAAATATTTTTTTGGGTCTTGAGACTTTGAAAGAAATATTTTCTCTTTTCCCATCAACATAAATTGTTTTTTTTTTCATAAAAAATGGAACAAATTTAAAAAAAAGTTCAAATAGATTTGAAAATAAAACTCAGTTATGAACTAATAACAATACATCAAAACATTATATGCATTTATTAGAACAGATTAAAAAAATGGAAAATATTTGAAAAGAAAAATCCAAAAAGATCTAAAAAACAAATATGAACATATTTAAAGTAGTTGAAATAAAATCCAAACAGATCTGAGCATATCAAGACAAACCAAACTAGATCTAACAAATCTCCAACCTAGATCGGAGCAGATCTGTTACTTGTTAGAAGCTATTATGAAAAAAGAGGATCAAACTAGAGCATAATTTAGCCTACGTTTGGAACTACTTATCAAAATTACTTATCCATGATAACTACTTATTTTGAAAAAAATTTAGACTAAAATTTTTCTAAAATAAGTAGTTGTCATATATAATTATTTTTGATAAGTAACTCCAAACAAGCTAAATATTACCTATTAGAAACTATTATTAATTTAAAAGAATTATAGATTGCCTCCTTTATATTTATGTGAATCAGTTTTTTTTTGGGTCTTCATTTTTTTTTCTGGCAGATCTATGGGTGATTATTTAAAAAAAAAAAGGAGAGATTTAAGACCAAAAAATAATTTCTATTGTTTGAAGCAAATTGGTAGTGTCATGCCATGGTAACTTATAACCACACATGATCCTTTTTTTTTTAATGACTCTTTTAGAGTGGGTTTAGAGCCCATTGCAAAATGAGAATTTTTTTCCCAGTTCCTGAGACTAGTTTACAAAACTACAAATATTTATTTCTTATAAGCGAGATATTATAGTATATGGATCTTGTTTACATCAAATAATTTTTATCTATATACACGTATGTATAAATATGTATTAATATCTTACCTATTATTGATAATTGACTTGTGACGATCACATAAAAGGCAAAATGAACCATCAGCACTATAGCTATATAAAGACCAACCCAAAATCTTAAAACGAATATGACCAAGGCTATTAGAATTAAAAGAGAACCTAAAATATAAGAATTTGGATCTGCCATATTGTATTTTTTAAAAAATAAAAGGAGAGGAAGATGAAGAAGATAAGAAATGATCGAAGGAAGAAGATAGGGAAAATGGATTGATACCGATGGGTCTTTTATATACTCGTCTGGCATAAAAATAAAAATAAAATATGATTTACCTGATAATCTATTTTTCTACAACACTTTATCCAATTCAAATATGTTATATTTATATTTTGTGTGATATTTTTAAACTAACATTATCCTAATTATTTTTATAGTACACCCCATAACAACAATTAAGAATAGAGTATTTGGACCTATTAGGTTAAAGATATCTAGAATAAAAATTTAATGCACTAGCATATCAATAGGCTAGAGGCCTTCATCATACTATTGCAGCAAATAATAATGCAATGGAGGAAGAAAAGGCAAAGGTAACAATATATATTTGCCACTATCTTCATAAAAGTATGATAAATGAGTACTTATTAGAAGAATATCCCAAAGAGTTATGGGATATTTTAGCAAAGAGGTACATATACCAAAATATGGTCTTTCTCCCAAAGGCTCAATATGATTGAATCCATTTAATATTTCATGATTATAATAGTATAAGTAATTATAACTTGGCTATGCATCAAACAACGTCTCGAATAAAAAAGTGTGGATAAGCAGTCACTAATGAGCAAATGCTAGAAAAGACACTCTCCACTCTTCACACATCAAATGTCTTATTGCTAGAGCAATATAGACTAAGAAAATTTAAGAAATATTAAGAACTAAGATAAGTTTTTCTTGTGGTTGAACAAAACGATGAGTTATTGATGAAATTTTATAATTTAAGACCCACTGGTTTCACAGCATTACCTGAAGCTAATGCTACACAGAAGTGTGGACTTAAACATTACAACAAGCAAGGATGTGGTAATTATCGTGGTCGATGTCATGGTAGGGGCTGCCCTAATCACCATAATTATGGAATTATGTGTTTTAATGAAAATACAACTTTAAAACCACAAATATCATAGGGCCCTACAAAGACAAAAACATTACGTTATAAATGTGGCATGACTGGGCACTAGGCTTATAGTTGTAGAACTGTCAAACACTTGACAGATTAGTACCAAAGTTCCATCAAGGATAAAGGGAAGAACGTTGAAATTAATTTCAATGATAATGTTACCACCTCTATTCCCACTCTAGAATTTGTTGATTACTTCATGGGTAACACCGAGAATAGTGATGAATTAGTCATAATGGGGAATACTACAAATTAAGAGAATATTGTTTTTACTATCTTTCTATTTCTCTTTAATATGTTGTATTTTATTCTTAATTAGTATGTTATAATGTGTATTCTATTAGCATGTCATTTCATGATTTCTATAATCCTTGTTTATATTATCTTGTAACTTCCCTTATTAAAGAATATGAAGTTTATTTTTAATAATACCCTAATAATTATTCTTTATTCTTAAAATTGAAGGTATGGACACATTTTTAAACCAATCCAATAGTAAATAAAAATGTGTCATAAACTGTGTCACAAAACACACCATTCTAAGACATAAGTAATATTTTTCTTAGCTACAATCTATTGATAGTAATGTAAACACCATATCTGGTGCATCTGAGCTCATTGAAGGCTCAAGACGAGCATGTGTGTTTCTCCCCAAATAAAGAAAGTTAGTAATTAATGATGCATTGTATTTGAGCAAATCTCAAATAAATTTATTGAGTTTTAAAAACATGCGTCAAAATGGTTACTATATGGAAACCGTGAATGAAAATGCGAAAGAATATTTGTGTATTACAATGCATGAATCTGGCAAGAAATGTACTCTTGAGATAACGCCAGCATATTCCTCGGGATTATATTATAATGATATAAGTATAGCTGAAATAAATACGGTCTCTAACCAGAATGTAGAAGACAAGAAAATATGCACTTTATGGCATGACTATTTGGGTCACTCAGGCACAAGAATGATAAACAATATTGTTGAAAAATCAACTAGACGCTCATTAAGGAACATTAAAGTTTTAAAGTCTTGTGGTTTATCATGTGCTTCCTATTCATTTGGCAAGTTGATAATAAGGCCCTACATGAATAAGATTGACACCGAGTATCCAAAGTTTCTAGGAAGAATACAAGAAGATATTTATAGATCAATTGTTTGACAATGTGAGCCATTTTGATATTTTATGGTGCTAATTGATGCATCAACATGTTGGTCATATGTAAGTATATTATCTAGTATAAATGTGGCATTCACTAGAATTATAGCCCAAATCATTTGACTAAGAGCTCATTTTCTAGATTATACAATAAAGAAGATAAGACTTGATGGTGCCGGTGAATTTACATCCCAAGTATTTAATGACGATTATATGTTAATTGGGATTGATGTGGAGCACCCAATGACTCATATCCACACACAAAATGGTCTTGTTGAATCTTTAATTAAATGATTGCAATTGATTGCTCGACTATTGTTGATGGGTTCTAAATTACCATCATTAACTTAGGGACATGCAATATTACATGCGGTAGTTTTAATTCAATTAATACCAACTGCTTATCATAAATACTCCCCATTACAATTGATATTGGGTAAAGAACAAAATGTATCACATTGAAGAATATTTGGTTGTTTTGTGTATGTTCCTATTGCTTCACCACAAAGAACGCAAATGGGTCCATAAAGAATAAAAATGGGTCCACAAAGAAGGTTAGGAGTTTTTATTGTCTTTGAATCCCCATGAATTATTGAGTATCTCAAACTAATGATTGGTGATATGTTCACAGTATGGTTCTCTAATTGTCATTTTAATAAAACAATATTCCCAGTCTTAGGGGAAGATAAGAGCAAAGTGGACCCATATACAAAGGATATTATATATAATGCAACATATTTATCTTATCTTGATCCACGATCAAACTTCTATAAACAAGAAGTGCAAAAGATTATAAATTTACAAGATATAGCTAATTAATTACCTGGTGCATTCACTAACAATAAGAAAGCGACAAAGTCACATATTCCAGCGATGAATAATTCTACAAAAATTATAGCTCATAATAAAATTTTAGATAGACCTACAAATGACACTATAGTACATTGAAATCCGGTAGACCATTTGGTTCTAGAGACTTGAGACTAAGAAGGATGAGAAAGTAGGACAATATTCCAAATGATATCAAAATTGTTCCTTCCATTGATGAAAAAGATAATCATACCTCAAAGGTTGAGGATGACACCTCAGAAGTGGTGCATGATGATAGAAATAACAATAATAATGAGATACCAATAAATTATATTTCCATAGGAGAACAATTTGATAGAAATGACACCATAGTGGATTATCTATTCAAATATTCAATTGCATGTGAAATGATGTCAAATGAAAATGATCTTGAGCCAAGGTTGATAAATGAATGTTGACAAGGATAAGATTAGCTAAAATGGAAAGAGGCAATCGAATTAGAACTAAAAACGCTAGAAAAACATGATGTATTTGGACACATGGTCCTTAGTCCAAGAGACACAAAGTCAGTAGGATGTAAATGGGTGTTTGAATGCAAATGAAATGAGAAAACTAAAATTGTAAGATATAAGCCAAGACTTATAACCCAAGGATTTTTCTCAGATTTTTGGGAAATATTATGAGGAGATATACTCTCCATTTGTTGATGCAACAACTTTGAGAATTTTAATTAGTTTAGTTCTCTTTCAAATACTAGAGATGCATCTCATGGATTTTGTGACCACATATTTATACAAATCAATTGATACAAACATTTATATGAAAGTTCCCAAGGGACTTAAACTATCTACATCTCATAAATTAAAGCCTCAATAAATATTTTCCATAAAATTAAGGAAATTATTGTATGGATTAAAACAATATAAAAGTATGTCGTATAATTGTCTTAGTGAATATCTTCTTAAAAGAGAATTTAAAAAGGATCCAATTAGCTAATATGTTTTCATCAAGAGATTCCATTCTGGGTTTACCATTATTGTAGTTTATGTTGATGACCTTAATATCATTAGAACACATGAAGAACTCGAAACTATTGTATGACATTTGTTGAAATATTTTGAAATGAAAGATATCCAAAAAAATAAAGTTTTGTCTCAATTTATAGATTAAGCACATAAATAATTATACCTTTATCTACCAATCAACATACACTGATAAGATTCTAAAGAGATTTCACATGGATAAAGAACACCCTCTCAATTCTCCAGTGGTGGTTCACTGACTAAATATAAAGGACGATACATTCTGCCTTCATGAAGACAATGAAGAAATCCTTGGCCCTAAAGTATCATATTTGAGCACACTGGGGCATTAATATATTTGGCCAAAAATCCATGCCCTAATATTGCCTTTTCTATTAACTTATTATCAAGACATATCTCAGAACCAAAAAGAATGCATTGGAAGGGAGTTAAACATTTATTTTCTGTACCTCAAAATTATCCATGATCTCAGACTATTCTACCAAACACATACAAATACCCCTCTCATCAGATATGCAGATGCAGGGTACTTATCAGATCCACATAAGGAAAAATCTCAATTTGGTTATGCGTTTACATTTGGAAATATTACATTATAATGAAGATCAAAAAAGTAAACTATGATTTTCACATCATCGAATCATGAGGATTTAATTGTCCTTTATGAAGATGGACGAGAATGTGTATAGTTAAGATCAACGATTCAACACATACAAAATGAATGTGGTATCAAAAAAATCATGGATTATCCCACTTTAGTGAGGATAATACAACTGTATCACTCAATTAAATTAAGGATAAATTAAAGGAGATAGAAAAGAGCATATAGCACCAACGTTTTTCTCCACTCATGATCTAAAGAATAAAGGAACGATCAATTTCCAAAAAATTCAATCATCTAAGAATTTAGGAAACTTATTTACAAAATCATTACCTCCTAGAAGATTTGAAGATTTGGTACAAAAGTTGAGGATGCATAATTTTTGATATGCATGTTAAATTGAGAGGAAGTGTTATATGCACTGCACTCCTTTTCCCTTAGTTAAGGTTTTTTCCCATGGATTTTTTTCCTGAAAAAACTTTTAATGAGATAGTATATCTAAAGATGATAGGTAAATATTCAATGGAGAGTGTTATGGGTACTTGGGTGACTATTCACTTTAATAAGTATCATATTTATTTAATGCATATATAGATACTTATTCTTCTTCATCCCATATTTTCTTATATATATAATTTATCTTATCTACCATATAATGTATATAAAAAGCTAGCAGATAAATATAAATTTCAACTCTCAAAAGGAATTACTACTACATGTCATTTACTAATTCAAGAGTTCACAAAACATCACTGAATTACATATTTCTCATAATATATATATGATACCATTAGTAATAAGACTATCATAACTCACTTTCAAAATATGAAATCCAGACAAGTATAATTATAAACCAATATCTATTTATGGTTATGGATAATATTAAATATCTTATTATTATTATTATTATTATTATTATTATTATATATTTAAATATATACTTATTATTTGTTAGAATCCCATAAATTGTATATGTTTTATCCCTAAACTAAGATATTCACCATGCTATAAAAGATCTTCCACCAACTAAATGCTTTGACGGACTTTATTGCTCACACGGAAGCTTGATATTAATAATAAATCTCCAATGATGTAGGTAAAAGTGTGCTCATAGGAATGAGGGTGGCTTAGGCGTGATTGACAATTGACACATGAAATGAATGTGATGCTGAAAAACAATATTATGAAACATTTACGAGAAAAAAGGCACAGTGTAGATTAGTGGATTTACATATTTTATCTAAGACTTCAATAATAATTATATGTACACCATCCTTTACTTGATAACGGCCAATTCAAAACATTGTTTAGCCTAGTGCCTCTTTTCTTATACATCTTCACAAATGCACCATACAAAACCTACTATACTAAGCATGACGACATTTATAGCTTCAAAGGGGTTTATGACCTTGTGAGGTGTATAGTGTGATGGTATAAACCTATTTAGTGTCGTTTGGCCATTCTCAAGCATCAATTATTAACTTTGCTACTAATATTTAAAAGGGACATGAGGGGTTGATGGTAAGAGCGTATACAGTACAACCAATGAACTTTTTTATTGACTGAATTTATTTTAAATTAAATTATATCTAATATTAGTTATTAAAAAAATAAGGGCTAATGCACCATATATCCCTGTATTTAAATAAAACAAATTATATATTCTTCATCATTTTTTACACAATCCCAGACATAGCATTTAATGTATCAATTGTCCATTTATCACATATTTTGTTAATCATGGATCATGTGACAACTATATGATAAAATTTAAATAAAATTTTATCCGAATTTGACCAAAATGCCACTTATATGATCCTTATTCCTTTTTGGATTTTCCCCCCATATATATTAAACATATAACCCCCAAATCCCTTCTCAAACTAACAATATGCTAATATAAAAAGATCAAAATACCCCTGTGACCCAACCCCACCAACAACTCTTTCCCCCTCTCATCTTATTCCTAGTCTAACATAAATTTGCAAAACTATCCCTAAGACTAACCCTTTATGTCAAAAAATATTTCTCCCTGTTATTTTATTACCAACCAAAATGAAATTAAAAACAAAATACACCCAAGCTCTCCCAACGACTAAGTTCTCAACACCAACTCCCTAATTTCTCCTTCTATAAATAACCCACACATAATAGAGAGAAACTTCATCCTATTTATTCTCTTTGCTTCCAATACACCCCCAACCACTAAACTAATAAAGAATCAACACCATCATGTCGCTTAGCATCATACTAGGGTTCGACACAAGAATGGTTAGAGTGGTTCTTATAATAGAGCTAGTCAGAGATTGATCTGGTACCACCATTGTTGTCGTTGTAGACAAGATCACTTAGGTAAGGGTTGTATGGGAAAGTTAATTCAGTTCCACGACTGTGGTTAACTTGGGTATAGGAGTTTCAAGTGCTATAGTGTTCCCTATGATGGAGTTCAAAGGTCCTGGTAATAGCCAGCTCAATAGGACCCGACGTTTGGAGTGATCCACTTGGCCAGCTCAGCAACAGTAGATGAGCAAGTGTTAGGTCTAATGATTTTACTTCCAGTATGTTGATGCTTCTTCCTTGATTGTTTTGTGTGTGTTAGGTTTCGTGTCTGTAGTTTTCCATAACGTTCTTGTGCCAATAGGGTTCCCTATTTTTAAGGGGGGTGGTTTCTCCCTTGGGTACCTTATATACCCTTGTGCATTTTTTTTAGTTAGTGTAACATAGACTTCGGGTACGAAGTCTATTTTTAAGGGGTTAGTGATGTAGCACTCTAAAATTTTGTAACCTTTGCTTTCAGTTGTTTAGCCTTTTATTCAAAACCAACCCTTAAACCTTGACCTAATTATTTTATTAATAACCTTTGACTCATAACCTAAATAAATTCCTAAACATTTATTATTATTATTTTTACCTCTTTCCTTTTTGTTGGACCTATTCTAAACCTAATTATTTTTATCTGATATTCTAACCTAGTAAAATTAAAACTAAAACTAAAACAAAACAAACATATTTTATTTTTACCCTACCATTTTACCCACCTGAAATTACCCTCTGCACACCCCTATTCTCTTACCCTTTTGTGTCCCATTATTCTTTGCTACCCCGACCACCTTCCTCCGTATATCATTTCCTCATGCCACACCCTATCAAACCATCCCTCACCTCTGTAGAACCATACCCCTCTTCCCCATCTACGTGAACCTACATAAACTATACCCCTAGCTTACCTCCTCCTTTCTTGTCCAAGAACAAAGAAGTCATCAGCAATACATATACACATAGCGCGCACACACACTCCCTCCTCTCTTCTCTTTCGTGCGCAACCTCCTACCTCCCCACCATTTCCCCTACGTGCACACATCGCCACCAGGACTTCCCTTCTCCTCCTCCTCATCCTTCATCCTTTTTTCTTCTTCCTTGCCGCCCATCTCTTTTTCTTTTCCTTCTTTCGCCTCCTCCCCTGTGGTAGATTTTGCCGAAGCATTCCCAAACCCCTCAACTCACTCTCCCATAGCACCCCTATCTAGACAATGACAATTTCTATCATTGATACTCCCTCCATTTCTCACTAAGCCAACCACTATAGCCTATGCACCACACCACTAACACCCAGCAACCACCACTGACTAATTGTTCCCCAACTTCCTTCTCCCTCGACTAGTAGCCTACGCCTGACCATTCCTAGCCACAACTATCACCATCACCACACATCACCCTTCACTCTCCTCCTCCTCCTCCTCCTCCTCTACCACTACAACCTTCTTCTTCTTCTACTTTTCTTTTTGTCTCCTTCGTTGTGATAGACTTTGTCGATCCTCAACCCTCCTCTATGGAAAAGATTACTACAACTCACCCTTGGGTAGTGATAACTTTTTTCATGTCTTCTCCTCCCCCTTCAACACCCTCTACCATTGTTTCCCCTCCTCCTTCGACACCCTTTATTATATTCATCCTCCCTCCTTCATGCATCTTCCACCATTGCAAGCCACCATTACCTTTGACCCTCTCTACCACTGCCTTTCTTCCTCTCCTTCTTGCAATAGTTGAACCAACCCACCATCATCTCCATCGTTTGTAGCTCCTTGCACCACCTCCTGTTGTAGTCATGCCCTCATACAACAACCCATCAAGCCACTACTATCACCATTGCCACCATCACCACCAGCCTCCACCACTATCACCATTTTCCCTTCCTCACCCATCTAGCCGACCTACTCCACCTTCCCCCCTTTCATGTGTGCATGGTTCACGCTGCATGTGCAATGTGAGTTTGTGCTAGTTTTAAGTTAAGTAAGTGTGGTATTATATATATAAGGGTATTTTAATAATTTTAGAAAAATAAATATTTTATTATTTTATGTTTTAAAATATTAATTTGGTGTTTTGGTATTATTAGGTACAAAATTTGATTAGCAGAATCTCATAGTATTAGTAGAATACCACTGTTTTTAGAATTTTGTGGGAATTCAGGTAACTTTTATACTCTCCTAGAATGGTAAATTTTGCATGATAGTACATTAGGGTTTCATATCTAAAATATGTTATGCATGAACTTGTGTTGTACCATGTTATTGTTATTATGTGAAGTAATATATAACTACTGATATCATGATAAGTGTTTGAGCCCTACATGAAAATCTATGGTTGATTTGTGAAATTAATGTTTATAAGCCGTGGGACTAATGACTTTTGTGATAGGGTTATTATCGTATGTGCAATACCTTAGAATTAGGCCTTAAAATTCAAGTATGATGGATGATAATAAAATTTGAAGAGGAGGTACTAAGTTTGGTGATTAAAAGAGTGATAGAATAAGAGTTATGATAAAAGTGTGAAATTAGGGTTTCTAGGAACTATAGGGAGCTTAACTCTAGAGAAGAACCTATTGATCTTTGTGATGTGCTTACCTATTTTAAATGTGCTATGTACCTTTGAATCAATCACGAATACAACATTAATCATTTAAAGTGAAATATTGCGTGAGTTAGGTCAGGGTGTTTTTGGATCCGTTTCAATGGATGATAGTAGTGACTCAAATGTATTGTCCCTGGGAGGTGCTTCAGATTATTCCACCTGTTTAAGATTAGTAGCTTAGGAGTGTTTTATCCCAAGAAGTATTTTTATGGATCGGATGATAATTGTGCCTCGGATGTGTTTTCTCTAAGAGGTGCTTCAGTCCGTTCCACCGGATTAAGAATAGTGGGATCCATACTCATTATGAATAAAAACATGATTTGAGATAAGTAGCATAATGAATAAGATATTAATAATTTAAAGTGAAAGAGTACATGAGAAAGGACGAAGATGATGTTTTTTCTGATCCATTCCACTAGATGATAACAATAGCTCAGGAGCGTTTTGCTTTGAGAAGTTTTTTTTCTTTTATGAATCTGTTCCGCTGGATGATAATAGAAGCTCATATGTGTTTTCCCTGAGAAGTGCTTCAAACTGTTCCACCAATTTAAGAATAGTGGGGCTTCCTAAACTCAACATAAATAAAAGAATAAAAATGGTTATATCTAATAAAGAGATGTGGTTTGGTAGTTGCTTTTGTACCTAATTGTGATATGATGAGTTTTTATTGATTTTTGCTTGTGAGCCTAACTGTATTGTGAGATTTGATGGGATTGATGATGAGTTATGTGGCATGCGGTTATTGTTTTAGCCTTGGGTTGTTGTTGTTTCTAATTATACTACAAAAATCATCTCTTGAATGTTCCATTGGTAAGATTCAGTTAACTCCAGATGAACGAATATAGTTAGTATGTGGTATTGGTGGTATTTGATTGTGTGAATGGTTAATTAACGCATGTATAGTTCGATGTTTATACCATGTATTGTTGTGATGCCTTGTATGTGTTGTATACTAGTTTTATTTATTTATTTTAGTTTAGTGTAAAGGATTTTTTAGTATTGTTGTACTAAAGGATTCCTTTCGTTGGCCCCTGCCTATTCATTATGCAGTGGTCTTTGCAGGTCAGCTTTTGAATTTAGTCAAAAATGGTAGTTTGGTTGAGAGAGCCTAGGACTATCCGGTATCTTTCAGTATATTGATTTTGATTATATTTGGATACCTGTCTCCCTTTGAATTTTGTAAATCTCTAATGTTGTTTTTATGTAGCAAGATATTTATTCTTCGTCTCTTCTATTCTTTTCTTGTAATCATGTTATAAATCTAAGCCAAGTAATAATTTTAACCTTAACACTTAGTATAAGAATGGTAGAGGAAACGAGATTTGTACAGTTGTACCAGCGATAACACTCTTTGTTTTTTTATTATTTTATTTTATGTACTTAACTCAGTAAACTAAATTTTTCTGTTCGTAAAAAACCAATGTGTTACAATATTAATAGTATAAACCCATGCCATACCAAGAATATATATATATATATATATATAACAACAAGGATTCTTATTTTCCTTCTCGACTGCATGTAAGCAACGTATTTCAGCACAAAATATGCTCATGTATACTATAAACAAGCTGACTAGGCAATAATTTATTCTCAAAGGAAATATATACATCCATTGCACATAATGTAGCAAATCCCTCGATAATCTCCTTTGTTGTCCCTTAGAACATTGTTCCACGATACATTCAACCCAATGGATCAATCTCGAAAGCATGCAATGGAGGTGTTCTACCCCAAAAAATCCGAAAAACCTATACTTAACCCTATTACCATTCCACATCCATACCCCATCAAGACAATATCCCAAACACTAATATCATGAGAGTCACGATACTCCATTGATGTTGGTTCCGCCGCTGCATCATGATCATCATCATGATCAAGATCATCATCCCCACAGTTCTTCGACAACGGTGTTCCACACAAACTAGGGTTTTCGAGGTATGATTCATTTCCAAAGGTATTAAATTGTTTGCCCGCCGGAATAGGACCGACTAATTGGTTTCTTGAGGCATTAAAAACCTCAAGATATTCCAAGCTCACCAACTCCTTAGGAATCTGCCCAACAAGCTCATTAGATGAGACATCTAAAGACTCCAACATAGTTAAATTTCCTAGAGAGGGCGGAATGGTACCACCAAAGTAGTTATAAGAGAGGTTAAGCCACCTTAGGGAGACCAAATCTCCAATTTCAATCGGGATATCACCTTCAAATCTGTTGCTAGAAACATCAATGGCTGTTACAAACGACAAGACCCTATCGAGCTCATGATAGGTGCCTTTGAATGTGAGGGCGATCGAATACATGTAGTTTGAATAATTTCCAAGAATTTCACTTGTATACTGCAACTTTTCTTTCTCTTCCTTATTCGTCATAGCTTTTAAGCTCTTGATTAGCTTATGTGGAATGTTACCTGAAAACCGATTGTTGGCTATGTCGAGAATTCGTAGCTTTGGGAACAGGGTCTGACCATAATCTAGTCCTGTCTCACTTCCCTCGAACCTATTCGAACGTAGAACAAGAACCTCTAGATCCGGCAGAGTACCTAACCAATGAGGGAACTTGCCACTGAAGTTGTTGTTTCCGAGATCAAGGACTTGTAGGCTCGAACAATTCCTCAAAGATGTTGGTACGGGTCCTTCCAACTGATTTCCGTTTACATCCAAGTTCTTTAAGTAACAAATCTTTCCAAAATCTTGAGGAAGTGTACCGTGGAAATTATTCAACTTTAGATTCAACACAACGAGCCGGTCACTCAGGTTTCCCAAGCATTGCGGGATTCGGCCGGTCAAGCTGTTGTTAGACAAATCAAGGAGTAGGAGGCTAGTTAAATGACATACGGTTGAAGGGATCCCGCCAGTGAAATTATTGCTTGAAACTAGGTACAACTGGATGGAGGGTGGTAGTTGAGGGAGAGGGCCGCTAAACATGTTGGAACTGAGATCAATATATTCCAAGTCGTTCCAAGGAACGTGCTCCAGTCCTCCGGTTAGGTAGTTATACGAAATATCCAATTCAGACAGCGTATTCTTTACTAGCAACCAGTGAGGGACTTGGCCGTGGATTCTGTTGTCAGAGAGTTCCAGGACACTTAAACTCTCTTGATCTTTCAGAAAATCAGGGAACTTACCTAAATTGCAAGACGACAATCCTAATACGGTGAACTGAGGCCACACGATAGTTGTCTCAATATTATCGAAAGACAACGATAAATCGTTGTCTGACAACACGAGGACAGAGAGACTTTTCAATCTGTGAAACATAATAAAATCAATCGTCCCGTTAAGCATATTCGAGTGCAGGGACAGAAACTCTAGGCTCTCGAGCTCAGAAATCGAGGTCGGAATTGATCCATGTACCATGTTAGCACTCAGGTCAAGGCTCCATAACGACCTACTAATATTGACATAATTATCAATAACAAGCTGGCCACTAAACTGGTTGTCACTGAAATCTACTATCTCTAACGAAGGTAGAGTGAAAATCCAAAATGGTATTTTCCCACTAAGCATATTTTGAGATAGATCAATGTTGGTTATTCCTGAAACAATGCTTGTGTTTAATAAATAAGGTAGCTCACCGCTGAATTGGTTATATGAGAGGTCGATTTCTTGGGTCACGTTCCAGACCCATGATGGAACAACACCATAGAAGTTACAATTAGACAGATGTAATTTCCTCAGATATCTAACAGGTCCGACTGGTTCGGATAGTTTCCCGGTAAAATGTGTAGAGGAGAGGGTCAGTTCCTCGAGGGGACTGGTCCAGCTAAATCCAGAGAAATTCGCATGAAGACCGTCATCTTCTATAACAAGATTTCGAAGGCGTGGTAAGTGAAGAACATCAGCCAGGAAGTTCCCACGCAACCCACAGCCGGACAATGTGAGAGATTTCAATGAAGAGAGATTCACCAGCGACCGTGGCATGACCGAGTTAACGGATACGTCCTCAAGGAGTAGTTCCGTTAGCTCAGTCATGTTCTCCGTGATCAAGCCAAGATCCGGCATTTCCAATGTATTATCAGATGAGATATGAAGGGAAATGAGGCCAGAAAGTCTAGAGATTTCAACAGGAACTTTACCTTTAAAAAAAGAGGAAGAAAGGTTAAGATACTTCAAATGTGGAAACTGGCCAAATTTAGGAGAAATACCAGAGTTATTGAAGTTATTAAATGCAAGGTTGAGGTTTTGGAGCCTTTGGAGTTGGAATAGGGTACTATTAGAATCGATAGTTCCTCGTATCTGGCTGCAGCTAAGGTCGAGTTCAATCACGTGACCAGATAATGAGCTACATGAAACTCCGTCCCAGGAACAACAATCAACGTTACGGTTCCAAGATGTTGTCTTTGGACGAGCAGTTTGATGGTCGGCACAGTCCTCAGAAGCTGAGCTATCGATGACTAAATCGCGTACGAATCGCAGCAGCGCGGTGGAGTCTTCGTGGTGGCAGAGGTGTCTGGGGGAGTTGGAAAGTGGTAAAGAGAGAGCCAGTTGAATGTTACATAGGGATAGGAATGGCACGAGGGCGAGGAAGTAGAGCCAGAATATGAAGTATCTCATTTCTATCAATATGAGGATATTATTAGGGGCAAATATATATATAAGTATATAGACTTTAGTAGATGTGTGTGATGGGTACCAAACTCTCCGTCTAGGCATATATATATATATATATATACATATATAGATCAACTTGTGAGCCAAGTCAAGGCATGCAGCAATATTTCCTCTTTTGCCAGACGACGGGACGTATATATGCGGCAATATTTTGCCACATGGAAGGTTACACAATTCAAGGAGGTCAGGTCAAGATGACCATGGAAACAGTGATGCGATCCATACGTACAGAGGTTTTTTCCAACTTGTGATGGACGTCGGAAGGGATTTTCACGCCAAAGACTTTTGAGGCACGCATGGATACCAAGTTTTAGTCATCGGCGCTGCATTGACCTTGAAGACTAATTTAGCGTTGTCAAGTCAATATTGCACCTGTTTGGAATGGATACGCGTTAAAAAGCTGAGGAGATATGGCGTACATCCATCCCGTTCAATCAGTAGGCAAATACAGGATGTCTTGCGTTCACATTCCACAAGGAGGAAAAGGAAACGGATACAGACAGTAATAATTAATTAGTGAAGGGCTGCAGCTGTCGGTCAATGATTTCAAAAACTTCAAGTCAAGACGAATTTTAAAAAGGGAGAAAAAGCTATTGATTTATCCGCGTCTATCTTCTTGCGGTATATCGTCGATAGAGTCGCCTTAATGAATTATAATGGTGAAAGTTATGCCGTTGAATGGACTTTTGAAAGATCCATGATTTTTGTTCTTGAATTTTTTTTTTCTTTTCATGAGCAACATATCCTGAGAGAAAGGAGGAAAAGGAACAGATACCATCATACCAGATCTGAACTTCTTATCTTATTTTACTTTCATTTTGGCTTAGCTACGACTGTAGTTGGGGTGAAATAAGTGATCTGCCTGTGATTATTGGAGTCACTTTACCTTTTCTCGACGTCGGCTATATCATCTCGTGGGACGTTTCTGTAACAACAGTCTTTTGTCATTGTAACCGCGTTTCCTTGTTACTTTTTACTAACCCTTTCTACTGATGCGATTCCAACCAGATGACAGGGAGAAAACTTGGTTCTTGAGACATGTTCAATAGTTTACATATTGGTATATATTTTTTTTCTTCCATTCCTTTTAGCCTCTTCGAGATCCTGCAGACGGCTAGACTAAGTTGGAAGAAACGCCGCAGAAGAATTCGAGTTATGACAGGGGACTGTCACTGCATAATTACGTGAACCGTGGATTCCTGCAATGAAGTGCCTTCTTGGGCCAGCCACTTGGCTTTGAAATCTTCTAGACGCAGAAGGATTGAGAGTGAAGGTTCTTAACCAATGGAATCGAAGATTGTGCAACACCTATCATTAGTGGGCGGCAATCTGCTCCTGCTTGAACTCATGCTACGGCTGCTATCTGCACAGGCCAAAAAGTCATTAGATGGACGACGGCCCTTTACCAGCTGAATGAGATCCACACCTTTGCGTATTGGGCTTCTAAAGCTGGGCCAACCATTTCCATGGCTTTCTTTCTGCTAGCTAACCTTGGAAGGGGCTAAAAATATTTGGAAAACTTTAATGTATATTTGATCTAACAGACGACAACTGAGTTGTATTCTATCTATAATACAGCCACCAATACTCACTCATAGATAGTTCTATATAAGAAGAAAAATGCAAACTAGGGTATGAGCTTACTTGTGTTGTACTTCGTTTATCGTCCGTGTGTGAAGAATCTAAACACCATCCCGCCTACCTACCCGGCCCAGCCACCCTCCCTAACCCACCCTATCCCCCGTCAGTCCTGACCGAACCCACCGTGCCCCAACCCATCATATCTCGTCCTGGCAGGCTGGCACACGCAACCCATCTCGCCTTGTCCCGTCCAAAAAGCCCAACCCAACCCACCCATCCCTAATAAGGCCGGGGGCGGTGACGTATGGGCTGGGTCGACCCATGAAACGATTACCTTCGTCGCTGATTTGAAGAGGGTATTCCTAATTATCCTTGCTCGGCGGAAGCTACCGAGCGCGTGATAATTTCCCGTCGTCTTTCTGTCGAAATCATCCGTTACTGATACAGCAATACCGTACCGAAACCGACGCATGTAATCTGCTTCGCAGCCGGTAGAAAATTCCGTAGTGGGTCGGTCGCTTTCAGGACGAGGTCGCAACTTCGACGGTGTAAGTAAGCCGAATGTGGCCGTCGGTAATAATACAAAAGCAGTGGGGCAAAAAGAAAAAAAGAAGAAAAAAAAGAGAGGGTGGTTGGGTGGGGCGGGTGGTTAAAAGTTAAAACTTCTTGATTGTTTTAATCTTTTTTTTTTTTTTGGCTTTGAGAAGAATGATCCCGATAGAGATAGAGAGAGACTAGTAGGCGCATAGGGTGGACAGATGTCGCAGACATATGATGGTCGTCGTCGGGAAACAAATGACAGGAGCCCGCGGACCCGCCCGCATATAATTATTCTCATGAGATGAGACTGGTTGAGTTGAGCCAAATATGAAATAATAGAGTCGTTAATGAATGCCCAAGCCCAACCCTATCCGCCTGCTTATGAAAAGATGATTTATTTATTTATTTTTAGGTAACACGTATATTTCCCGCCCGTCGTCGTTGTAAAAAGAAAAGGGAAGGGAGCAAAGCATCCCTAGGAATCGAACCGTTGATGTGACGGAAACGGCTGCGTGCTAACTAACGACTATATATGATATAATATATATATAGTCGCATACATACAGTCCGCGATTTTATTTTTTTTTGTCCCTTTTTGCCTGACGCTGACGCGCATGTATTATAAATTACCGAAATGATGATCCCAGCCAGTTTGTCTGACTTTCCCATAGTTTTCCTTCGTTTCCCTCCCTCCACCAAAAAATCCAATGACTTTGCCATAATTTCACGCAATCCGCCTGCCTAGCTAGTGCGATTAGGCCGGGAATAAAGGCGCCCACTTTTTCTCCCACCGAATGGATTGGATTGGATTGGGTCGGATGTATATATAAGGGCGGAGGGAGGGGTTGAAACTTAAAAGGTGGCCGTGGAAATGAGTGTCCTGGGGTTGGGAAGAAACAAAAAAGGAAGAGGGAGGGGATGGGGGGCGGGGGGGGGGATCCAAAGCCTGGAAACAGAAGTTTTGGTTGGGAGGAAGAAAAAACCGATCGTACTACCTGTCTTATTATATCCTCAAGTGGAATTAGGTGGGGCCAGGACACTGTACCGTTGGACAAAGTCAGGTGGGATGGATGGGGACGAGAAGGGTAGAATAAATAAATAACGAGGCAATCAAAACGGTTCGTCGGATAGATAGCCTTTTTATTCTTCGTTATTTAATTATATTTCCCCCGCTATTTTATATATATATATATATGTGACTCGGTCGAAAATAAGCTACCTGCGTGGGTCTAGTCGACGGGCACCCCAAGGGAGGAGTACGAAAGACCGGATATAAATTTAAATTTCTTTTATTTATATTTCTATTTAAATAAAAAATAATAATTTCTTTATATCTATATTTATATTTATTTATAAATCTAACGGATAAAATTTACAGAGAAATAAGGCTTTTGGTGTGGGTAAAGAAAACAAAAAACGATATATATGAGAGTAATAATTACTGCGAGACTAAAGAAACCTTTCGAATCCTGGATGGGTGGATGCAAAGCCAAAAACTCCACCAAAAGGTCAATTTTTTTATTTCTTGGGTGGTTTCGCTTCGCCTTCTAATTCGAGCCAAGCATTACGTATTCCAAATTTCCTACCCTTCCTCATACGATTAAAGTCAAATTCTTGATTATCAGGATTAGAAAGTCCTCCGCGATGACATCATCCTCCGAATAAATTCGCAGTTCCCAAATAGACCTCCGTATTATTATTATTATTATTATTATTATTATGTCGTTACAGCTTATATGTAACACCGATCGCCGGCCATATTCCTTTTCGGTAGAAATGCTGTTGTCACAAGGAAAAAAAAAAATCTAATCTTTTCCTTGAGCGGCGAGGAATGCATGCTGTTAATTAGAAGGCGCGTCGTGGATCTCTAACTAACGATCTAACCCGACGACGACCGACTTACCGACTACCGGACTAATATATCCGGCGGCGACATCGACCGTGCACCGGCGTAACGTCAGTTGCATTGCATGCCCATGTTGGCTGGCTGTACGTCTCGTCTCGTCTCGTCTCTTCCTGACGGATGACTTCGAACTCGGTTTCGGAGTCCCGATCCATCAGCGTTCGGAGCAAACGTCTAGGAGGATGCGCGGTCGCTTTAATGAATGTGGGTTTCATTTAGGGTGCCAGGCCAGCCTTTAAAACCTGACATATATTCTTACGACAGTGTCGCGTTCTTTTTTTTTTTTTTCGCTTGCTTTTCCACGTGCACGGCGACATGAGCGCGGGTTTGGGGTCGTGCGCGGTGGGAATAATTGAAAACCAAGGTAAGGAATCGTACGCTTTGCTCTGCTACGGTACACAACCCTCACTGTGCGGCTGGTCTGATTTATGCATCAGATTCATATTATATCTCCGGTTCATGTAGATCGTAAGTAAAGTATCTTTCAGACCAAGCAACTGTAGGAAATAATTAGTGATAATCGCAGCAATTAACAAAAAATAATTAAACCAAACCGAGATTAACGAGTTGTGCCGTGATAGAATCACTGCCCTGAAGTGATTTTCGACCGGATAAAAGCGCAGATCCCTTCAACGTCGAATCACCCCCAAGGTTTACACAACGTTCTTCGATTCCGTGCACTCGGAATAAAAGAATGGAATTTGCAAATAACACAATGCCAGATCGGGTCTCTCGCAATTAGGGTTAGGGTTTTCAAGAGTGGCTGACGGTTGCTCTTCGAAAACAATAATAATATTGCGGTGTTCCTTAAACAAATGATATTAACGTTTAAATAGACAAAAAACCGTAGGAGGCATAAGTGGAACGTCTTCCACTAACCAGCCCATAAAAACCGAAATGTTGAATAAGTCAAACCGCAACCGAATAAAAACCGGTAAAAGAAAAATGGGTCGGATCGGATCAAAGACCACACCCCACCCACGCCCAGCCCGGACGGGCGGGCGGCGGCACACGCGCGTGTGTGTGTGGTATTTATGATCCAGCCCACAACCCACAAAACAACCCAAACTCATAATTCAAACAACCAAAAGGTGAGGGGATATATAAAGTGAACTAAAAACTTATTCACTTCCAATGTGGGACATTGAAAATGCCCACAAGTTGCCATTGCACCCAACAATCCCCCACCAATGGCAAACAGAAGAAAAACCCGATTGATCTGGACAAGGAAGGAGTAACACTTAAGTATCAATATCACGTGGATTGAATTGATACATAGTGAAATGAGGCAACAATCGTATCTGAGGAGTGAACGAGTCTTGAACTACTCAGACTTCGATTGAGACCCTCATAACACATGTTTTTACCTTAAATTTGCAAATTCCGCGATAATAACACAAGCGCTTTTAATGGCCATGCGCACACCTTGGGTATTCATGAGTGCTCTAGAAAGAAAGCCTTAATCTTTCATAGAAGGCGGCCCACCTTCACACTCACCTAGGTGAATCCATCAAGTGCGTCTCACAAGCACCACCAAATCTGGTTATGGATCCATTAAGAGCATAATCACGCTCAACCTTTTAAAATCCAATAATAAGTTCATCAAATCCGTTTTAAAAGGACCACCCGAAATATAGGGCTATGAACTTATAAGAGTAGAAAGTTGAACCTTTCCACAACGCACTACAAGGCGCCATAGGAATGAGAATGTAGTGCAGAGGATTCATGAATATGGTATTTACCATACCTTCCTCAACTCAAAGGCTTAAGCCCCATTCCCCTCGACGATTCAAGAATAACTCTTCTTGTTAGACCCTTTGTTAGAGGATCTGCCAGATTCCTTTCGGATCTAACAAACTCTAAAGAGATTACACCATTCCTCAACAGTTGTCTCACACAACTGTGTCTAACACGAATGTGTCTTCTCTTACCATTATAAACCGTGTTCTTGGCAACACATATTGCTGCCTGTGAATCACAATGCAAGGAAACCGGTACACTAGGTTTCTTCCACAAAGGCACATCGGCCAGCAAGTTCCTTAACCATTCTGCCTCTTGACCAGCTAACTCAAGGGCAATAAACTCTGACTCCATGGTGGAGCGAGCTATGCAAGTCTGTTTAGAAGACTTCCAAGATATAGCTCCTCCTCCCAAAGTAAACACGTAACCACTGGTAGAACTGACTTCATCATTGTCAGAAATCCAATTTGCATCCGTAAATCCCTCTAGAACAGCAGGAAATTTACAGAAATGCAAACCCCAATCCTTAGTACCTTTAAGGTATCTAAGTAAACGGCGTAGAGCAGTCCAGTGATCATTACCTGGGTTGTGAGTATATCTACTCAATCTACTCACAGCATATGCTATGTCAGGTCTGGTACAATTCATTAGGAACATCACACTGCCTATGATTTTAGCATATTCACATTGAGAAACACTAGCACCCAGATTCTTTTTCAAATGTATGCTAGGATCATAGGGTGTTTTCACAGGAACGTCATCTTGGCACCCAAATTTTTCTAGAATCTTATCAACATAGTGAGTTTGATTCAAGCAAAAGCCATTCTCAGTTTTTCTCATTTTAATGCCAAGAATAACATCAGCTTCTCCTAAATCTTTCATTTCGAAATGAGAAGATAAAAACACTTTGGTTTCATCGACCACAGACATATTTGTGCCAAGAATCAACATGTCATCCACATATAAGCATATTATCACACATTCATGTCCAATCAATTTAGAATATACACAAGAATCAGATGCATTTACTATATAACCATTGCTGACTAAAGTCTGGTCAAACTTTTCATACCATTGTTTAGGAGCTTGTTTAAGGCCATACAATGACTTTCTCAATCTACACACTTTAGTCTCCTGACCTTCAACCTCACAGCCCTCGGGCTGCTCCACATAGATCTCCTCTTTTAGGTCACCATTCAGAAATGCTGTTTTCACATCCATTTGATGGACTATAAGTCCATGGATAGCAGCCAAAGCGACCAAGGAGCGAATAGTGGCTATTTTAGTCACAGGAGAGTAAGTATCGAAAAAGTCAACGTCTTTCTTTTGCTTGTAGCCTACAGCTACTAATCTAGCCTTAAACTTATCAATGGTTCCGTCAGTTCTTAATTTCTTTCTGAAGACCCATTTGCATCTTATTGGTTTACAACCTTTAGGCAAATCAACTAAATCCCAAGTATGATTGGACATAATCGATTCTAACTCATTTTTAATTGCTTCTTTCCAAAAACTAGCATCTACAGAAGTTACTGCTTCCTTATAGGATTTAGGATCCTCTTCAATTAGAAATGTAGACACAAAGTCAACATTAATCATATCAATGTCATCATTTTCAATAAGAAAAGCAGTAATAAAATCAGGTCCAAAGCTAGTTTCTAGTCTTCGTCTTTTACTCCTCCTAGGCTCATGAATATTATCATTTTCATTTCCAAGAGATGGTGAGGAAGACAAAGGCACAGTAGAAGCATCAGAAGAGCTAGCAAGATCACATGCATTCTTTTTCAAAGGAAACACATTCTCAAAAAATTCTGCATTTCTAGATTCACAAATAGAATAATCATTCAAACACAGAAATCTATATGCAGCACTATTTTGAGCATACCCAATGAATGCACAGTCAAATGTCTTTGTTCCCACGTTGGTTTTTCTAAAATCTGGTAAACCAACTTTAGCTAGACACCCCCACACTTTCAAAATTTTCAGATTAGGTTCAAAACCTTTCCATAGTTCATAGGGAGTCTTGTCTAGTTTCTTATGGGGAACCCGATTTAAAACATAGCATGCAGATAGGACAACCTCCCCCCACATTTGGTCAGACATACCAGAACTCAAAAGCATAGCATTCATCATTTCTTTTAGAGTTCTATTCTTTCTTTCTGCAACACCATTTTGTTGGGGAGTATAAGGGGCACTTGTTTCATGTATGATACCATGATTATCACAAAAATCCTTTAAAAAACTAGTTCCATATTCACCACCCCTATCAGACCTAAGTCTCTTAATCTTTCGGTCCAATTGGTTTTCCACTTCTGCTTTATACTTTAAGAACATACCTTCGGTCTCATCTTTAGACCTAAGGAGGAAAACTCTAGTATATCTCGAATAATCATCGATGAATGTCACATAATACCGTTTTCCTCCTCTACTCTCGGTGTTCTTAAAATCAGCTAGATCAGTATGAATTAATTCAAGCAATTCCGTTGTTCTCGCTGTGACTGGTTTAAAGGGCTTTTTAACATACTTGGCTTCCACACAAACGGGACACTTCTCATAATCATTAGTGTCCAACACATTAATTAAATTCATTCGTTTCAGTTTGTTTATGGAAGCCACACTCACATGCCCTAGTCTACCATGCCACACAGATACGGATTCAACAATATAAGCAGAAGAAGAACCAATTTCATTAATAGGAGCAGAAATAACGTTCAGAACAAAAAGTCCATCAGACAGATACCCCTTACCCACAAATTCCCCATTTTTGGTCAACACGACCTTATCAGCCTCAAAAACTAGTTTCAAACCAGCCCTATTAAGCAAGCTACCAGAAACTAAGTTCCTACGGAGGGAGGGGACATACAACACATCATTCAACATTAAAGACTTTCCAGAGGTAAGTTTCAGAAGGACCTTTCCTTTTCCCAGAACTCCAGCAGTTGCAGAGTTTCCCATGAAGACATGCTCTCCATCTGTAGCATCCTGGAACTGGTGGAATAGTTCTCTGTTCGCGCACAGGTGCTTTGAAGCTCCGGTGTCCAGGATCCAATCTGTCTTGTTCTCAACCAGATTAGCTTCCACAACCACAGCAGCTATCACTTCCTCTGTCTCAGCAACATTAGCTTGAGGAGCAGGAGGACCACCACCTTGTTGATTCTGAGTCTGCGGGCCCTTTCTCTTAAAGCATTGATAAGCTTTATGACCTGACTTACCACACACATAACAGGTGAGCTGTTTCTTCTGAATTCGAGTGTCACCCTTCTTGAAGTTAGGTTGACCTTTCGCTTGACCCTTTTTCTGAGTCCATTTGCCTTTTCCCTTAGATTTGTCAGCTCTAGCAGAAGACTCTACTATATTAGCACTCATTGAACCTGAGGCATAACGAACTCGGTTGTCCTTCAAGCGGTTCGCCTCTTCTGTCCTCATATGACTGATTAACTCTGGCAAGGTCAAATCCCTCTTCTTATGCTTCAGATGGTTTCTGAAATCGCTCCAGGATGGAGGGAACTTTTCTACCAGCATGTTGGCCTGAAAAGTTTCACAGATCTTCATTCCTTCACCCAATACTTCAGCAACCAGCAGCTCATAGTCATGTACTTGATTCATAATCTGCTTGTCATCAACCATTTGAAATCGCAGAAGATTTCCCACAGCATATTTCTTTCTACCTGCTTCATCTGACCCATACTTGTTCTTCAGAGTGTCCCAGATATCCTTGGAATATTCGACACCAAAGAACATGTCAAAGAGCTTGTTGTTCATGTGCTGTAGAATATGACCACGAACGGTTTTGTTGTCCCGTTCGTATTTTTCTATCGCAGCTTCATCACTTTTCTTTTCAACAGGAATGATCAGGGGAGCTGTTGGAGTAGTGAGAACATCATCTGTATCAATCTGACTCGGTGGATTAGTAAAAAGAACATAATCAACTTCTAATGCTTCAAACAGAATAGTCATCCTCTGAGACCACCGACGGTAGTTGGTACCATCAAGAGGTTCAACTTTCGACATATCGGGGATGACTCTTGGTACGCTTGAAGCCATTTCAATCCACGAAAAATAACACAGCAAGAATATTGAACCAAAGGTACTATAACCGAAGCAGAGATATTCGATTATCCAAAACCGAAACCACAACCAAACAAGACCTTATTTGCAACGAAGGAGTATCAAACTCAAGAGCTCAACTTTATTTCGAATGGAGCACTTTAAATGCAACAATAATTCGAAAATTAAATCCGAATATAACCTCTTTAATTCAGCAGATAATTCGAAACTGATTTAATATTTTCGATGAGAATAACTATAATCCAGAAAATAAACAATCAATATCTCGATCAATATAACCAATATCTGCACCAATTCGAAACAAACCAATCTCTGTACCAACTTTAATCCACCAAATAAATCGAGCAGAATATGGACACACAATAAAAGTCGAAGCACCTTTATAACCCAGCAAATGTCGAAATAAGGAACAATAATGGTGGCCAAGTTAATTCCGAAATAAAGCACTCGATCGAATATTAAATTGACCAAACGGAGCAGCACAAGGTCGAATGATAATTGCCACGAATAATCGAATATTAAATTGACCAAACGGAGCAGCACAAGGTCGAATGATAATTGCCACGAATAAGAAGTTAATGGTGCAAAAAATCACTTCAGAATGTAGGAAATAATTAGTGATAATCGCAGCAATTAACAAAAAATAATTAAACAAAACCGAGATTAACGAGTTGTGCCGTGATAGAATCACTGCCCTGAAGTGATTTTCGACCGGATAAAAGCGCAGATCCCTTCAACGTCGAATCACCCCCAAGGTTTACACAACGTTCTTCGATTCCGTGCACTCGGAATAAAAGAATGGAATTTGCAAATAACACAATGCCAGATCGGGTCTCTCGCAATTAGGGTTAGGGTTTTCAAGAGTGGCTGACGGTTGCTCTTCGAAAACAATAATAATATTGCGGTGTTCCTTAAACAAATGATATTAACGTTTAAATAGACAAAAAACCGTAGGAGGCATAAGTGGAACGTCTTCCACTAACCAGCCCATAAAAACCGAAATGTTGAATAAGTCAAACCGCAACCGAATAAAAACCGGTAAAAGAAAAATGGGTCGGATCGGATCAAAGACCACACCACACCCAGCCCGGACGGGCGGCGGCACACGAGCGTGTGTGTGGTATTTATGATCCAGCCCACAACCCACAAAACAACCCAAACTCATAATTCAAACAACCAAAAGGTGAGGGGATATATAAAGTGAACTAAAAACTTATTCACTTCCAATGTGGGACATTGAAAATGCCCACAAGTTGCCATTGCACCCAACAGCAACTAAAAAAAAAAAAAAAGTTTATATAATATCAAAACAGCTCTACATTTTTGTTCCCGTATATAATAAAAAGCAGTTTAACCCATCATTAAACTAATTTTCCCAAAACTTCTCACCAATTATTTTTTTTATTTTTTTATTTTTTCGAATTTGATCAACATGTTCCTAATCATCCAAAAGCGGTCCGAAAAGGAGAAGAAGATGATTAAAAAGAAAAAGGAAAGAGCATATTCGAATTCCATGCCGAAAGCCATATATGCTTAGCAGCACGGAGTAGAGGAAGGGAAAAAGCAGAAGCATAGACAGCAAATATGTCCGTCTTCATTAACAGCCGATCGTTTCGGCCGCAAAAGTAATAAAACGGATATCAAAGACGTTGGGTTAAAAAAAAAAAAAAATTTTTAGCTCTCATATCGTAATACTTTTGTGATAATTTATACTTAATTTTTAAAATGTGAGGGCATTAATTGGGGAGGGAGGGAGGGGGGACCCGAGCATAGTAACTCGCAAAGGCGGAAAGAAAAAGAAGATGTGGGGATTGAGTTGTTGGAATTTATCATTAAAATATTAAACATGATTTACATAAATAAAATGGTATATTAATATAATTAAAACGTTAAGATTAGTGGAGATAAAATTTTTAGGGTATATAAAGCTGTCTGGCTTTTGACACCAATAAAATATAGCATAGTTTAGAAGGTTTTGTTTTCTTTTTAATTAAAAAAAAAAGTGGTTAGGCTGCTCTTATGCAGCAACAGTGGGTCGCGGGCTGCGACTCTTAAGTCTAAAGCAGCAGCCGGTATTGTATTGCGCTCCGTGCCGCAGTTGGTCGATCGCAGCAAGCTTTCGGCGTGTAACGTTTGGCCGAAGAAATTTTCGTCAAAAAAATAATGACTGTAATCATATCCTTGTCTTATTTTTTAATTTCTTCCTGTTAGTGAATGTTTGATAACTTAATTCTGGGATGGACCTCGCCCTGCCGTATTTTCTAGCGCAGTGTTCAAAAGCCCGAACAAATGCTACTATTTATGGCAACGACGGCCCTAATGAGGCAGCGGATATCCTCGAGAAATGGCGAGTGCCCTGCCCGGCCGGATCTCTTCACCCGTAAACTTCTCTCTGCCGTCTTCCATCGAGGGTTGACCAGCGAAAGGATATGAAATGACGATTCTATCAGTCATATATATAGACGAATATAAATAAAGTATATAAATCCGTGAAATCAGAGTATAGATAGGAACAAACCGTCATCAAATCTATACCAGTATTTATTTATATACTCGTAATACGTTTATTTATTTAATATAAAATTAATATTTTTTTATTATTAATTTATATAATCTTTAATATATATTTTTAATACTAAAAGTATAAATATAATTATACTGTAATAATTTAAATATTTAATTCTAACATTAAATAATTTTTATTTAAAATCCAATAGATTTTATCTAATAGATATAGACACCTAAAACAAAAATTATCAAATTTAAATATAGACATAAATATAGATTTTGATTATCGAATTTAGATAACAAATAAAAAATACCGGATCCATTATCAAAAGCTATATATATTTTATAGCTGCCCTTCTTTTCCTATTCATGTATTGAACAATAATGCTAAGAGAGACTTTCAAGTCGTAAGATTGCAGACGTTATTGTCGGTTGACAGTATGTTATATTGTTTTTCTTATTGTTAGTTAATAGCTCCTCAAGCTTTGTGTAAAATGCTATATTATCCTCAACTTATTTCTACCAATTTAATTTATAATAATTTCATTTGATATGATTTAAATCTAATTATTATTATTTTTAATCATAATTATAATTATACTAAAATAAGTTATTAATATTATTCATTTTATATTGGTATCAATTATTATTATAATAATATCAATCAATCAATTAATTTATTATTATTATTATTATTATTATTATTATTCATATTTTGTAAACTGATATTCATATTATGATTGTTCTCGTTTATAGCACTAAATTAAGATTGTTAATATATATATTGCTTTATAAAATTCTTATTATTTTATAAACAATTTTTTTTATATTTTATGTATATATTAACTTTAATGTATGGTTCATATTAAAATTAGATATAAAGCTTGGACATAAAAAATTATTAAATATGTGTCTCAAGTTAGCATATTAATCTAATTAACTTTTCTACTATTTCTTGATGGTAGAAATAATTGTAAGATAAAACAACAACAACAACAATAATAATAATAAGGAAAAGAAGGGAAGAATGAAGACATATTAATTTGAACGTATATAAATCTGCTTATTAGGCCAATCCCATTAGCAAGTTTTATTAACCACAACAATGTTCAAATTAAGTCGTGCTTCATTCAGTTTTTCTAGTCCTATGCTTCTTCCTCTTTCTTCTACTTTTCCTCTCTAATATATGTTGAAGATTGAAGAGAGAATTGATGTTAATTGTCTTCTTGAAATCAAGCATAATTCAAGAAGATTACAAAAAGTCTCTATTTTCGATCTCACAAAGAGACATGCATCATCGATTCAATGATTGAGGAAATAGAACCACATAATTGTATTCCGGTAATTACAAATTGCTCTTTTGGTATGATTAATTTCATCAATGGCTAGAATTACGCTTCTAACGATCATTAATAAGGTTTAATTATTGGATTGATTGTGCATGAATTGTATGTATTAATTGTTGATTATAATTCATGTCAATTTATTCCATCTTACAAAGATTATTATTATTTTAAGCATTACTAATTATTAAATTGATTATCATCATCATTGTTTATAATAGTTATTTTAAATTAGCTTTATTAACATTATTATTACTATTTACTTTTCTATTCAATTATTATTAATGTTAATTATCATTATTATTAGTAATATTATTAAGAATAATGCCACTTATAACTATACATAATAAATAAATTATCATTATTAATATTTTGAATTTTCCAAATAATAATTTTTATATTATGAATTCAATAAGAATATTATTCACTATTATTTTCTTATTATTTAAGTATTTATTTATTATTAGTACTTTTATTATTATTATTAATTATTATTAATGATAATGATAATTATTTATTATGATTAATTATTACTATTAATATTAGCATAGAATGAATTGTTATTATCATTTTTATTATTAAAAAGTATTATTATTGTAAAATTAAAATTAAAATTAAAATTAATTATTATTACTATTAAAAATAATGTTAATTAAAATCATAAATAAATAATTCGTTAGTATTATTAATTTAATTATTTTATAAACATAATTTTTTATTGTTAAATTTATATTATAATTATTATGTTGATTTGATCTTATTTTTATTGATACTATTGTGATATAATCTGGTAAAATATAAAAATAAGTCGAGGAGAGCCGATGTGTTTGAAGACTATGTCCGAATTTATTAGGGGTTAGATTTTTAATAGCATTTATATGTTATTTTGTTTTGTCATCATGTGCCACAAGTGGTGAGAAAGTGGCGTTGGAAGATTAAAAGACCATAGAGAGAGAGAAATGATAATAGTCATTTTTTAAAGATATTATCTTCTTACTGTAGATAAAATTGTTGTGTATATATTTTCTTCATACGTAACTCTTGATTACTGTCTAAGTGGTGTGTGAGATCAACCACCAATACTTGATTGGTGTCATTTTTCAATGAAAGTAAATTTACACTTTTTATTTCATCCATGTAAAATATTTTTTTATTTTCTTATTTGTAATGAAAGTGAAACCCTTTCTTATAATGATTATATAAGCTGGATAGCTCTATTGATGGAGTAGAGTTTAGATTTCATTTTGATATGACATACTGGAACTTTTATTATTATTATTATTGTTGTTGTATTTTTAAAAAAGAAGGGGAAATGATAAAAAAATAGTGGGTATATATTATGTAATATCTGATGTTCTGATTTGATATTAAAATCTATTCGATCCAATACGATCAATAAAAAATTTAATAAATTGAATACTCGATCTAAAAAATTTAAATAATATTTGATCCAATAAATTATATATATATATACACACACACTCTAAGCTTTATTTGTTACTAGTTACATTTTCCCGTGCGATGCACGGATAGAATTTTAGACATTATAATAATAAATTTTAAAATAATAAGAATAAAAAATATTATAAGAAGTAATAAAATTATTATAAGAAATCATAGTTAATATAAAGGATAAGATATTGGGAGAAATATGAAATAATAAAGTAATACATTATATATAGAAATGACAAATATGAAGTATATGGAGCAAATAACTGAAGAAGAAAATACATAATGTAGCTAGATATTTTGGAACAATTCATTGAAGACAACATTTGATGTGGATGTACTTTCTTTTCTTTCATTGTCACATATCAATATTTTTAGTCTATTACGATGTGTAACTCTTGACACTATAACGTAAAACAAACCATGGCCAAATATTAGTTTTTTCAATAGTGATTCAACATGGGATTTTGATTGACCGTGACTTTTATTTATTATCATTGTATAAAATAATTAGTAGTTTACTGATATGAAAAGTATTATGTACTTTTACTGTACCTGTAATATAGAGGAAAATATTAATTTTGCAAACAAATGATGTTGCAATTTTTTTATGACATTTAGTTGTGAATATTTGCTATTAAAAATACCGCTAAAATCAGTTGCTTTAAACATAAAACAACCACTGGCTCCATACAATTACTCTTAAAAAAATTCTTAAGTTGACCAACTTCATCATCCCAAAGTCAACATTCCAACCTCTTTTTTTACAATCACACCTAGAAAGCAAGGAATTAATTTTTTTATGCAACTATTATACCAATTAACAATAATATGATAAATTATTTCTTCTTTCTACTCACTCATTGTCCTCCAGCAAAATATCCATTAACTCGGTCAAATTCTTATTTTGGTTCTCACGTATGCCTTCAAGTTTTATTTTCACAATCTTACCTATGACATCTAGTAAACAAAGAATAATTATAAAATATTAGATTAACTCACTACACCATTATGCACTAATGATCTTCTGATGGGTGAATTTGGTTTAGATATATGTAGATAGGTGCCATTTCTGAAACTTGAATGCTTCTGTCTTTACTCCCTATTGAGCTTATACAGTGTTTTTTTTTTAAATTTTTCTACTGGCTTCTAATTATATAATTAGAGACAAAATCAAAATTAATAAAGGGAGGAAGTGAGAAGTATAAATGTTATATGTAATTAATTTATACAACCACTTCATTTGGTGTTTTAATTATAGATAATTACTTAATTAATACGCAGGAGATGAATAATTATATTATAATAATGACAACAGATGAATAGTTATATGAGAGCAAATAAATATATATATATGAACCTATACATATGTGTTGTTTGACTGGTTTATGCACTTTATATAATGTATTAATTATTTATATTATTTATTTATTAATATGTAGTAGATGAAGAGTTTGAAAACTCAATTAATATGCAGGAGATGAATAATTGGTTGCATATATTTAGGTAATTAATTAAGAAAATACTTGATTACTACTTCATTAAATTTAGTTATATGCATTTGCTGCATATAGGATAAGAATAGTTGTATTATATTAATGGCAGCAGATGCATATATATTGTTTGACTGGTTTATGTACTTCATTTGGTGTATTGATTATTTATCAATTATTTATATGTTAATATGTAGGATATGAATAGTTTGACAATTCAATTAATACACATAAAATGAATAGTTGGCTGCATATGTTCAAGTAATTAATTAAGAAAATATTTGATTAATACTTTATTAAAATTAGTTGTTTGACATAGATACAATAAATAAATAATTATATACATTTGTTGTACATAAGAGATGAATATTCACATTGTATCAATGGACATATGCATGTAAATCAAATGAATATGCACTTTATTTGGTGTATTAATTATTTATATATTCAAATGTAGATAGTCCAACAATTTAATTAATACACAAAAAATGAATAATTTTCTATATATGTTCAGATAATTAATTAAGAAAATATTTGATTAGAAAATATTTAATTAATACTTTATTAAAATTAGTTGTTCGACATATGTACACCAAATAAATAGTTATATATATTGAATGCACATAGGAGATGAATAGTCGCTTTATATTAATAAATAGTTATATTAATTATTCCATCTTATTAATTAGCAATAATATATGGCACTTTATATAGTGTATTAATTATTTATATTAGTTATTTATTAATATGCAGAAGATGAAAAGTTTGACAACTCAATTAATACGTAGGAGATGAATAGTTGGCTGCATATGTTTAGGTAATTAATTAAGAAAATACTTAATTAATACTTCATTAAAATTAGTTATATGTATTTACTATACATAAGATATAAACAGTTGCATAGTTTTCTGCATATGTTTAGATAATTAATTAAGAAAATATTTGGTTAATATTTTATTAAAATTAGTTGTTCGATAAACGTGCGGCAAATGAATAGTTATATGCATTTAATGCACATAGGAAATCAATAGTTGTATTATATTAATGAATAGATATATTAATTATTCAATCTTGTTAATTAGCAATAATAATAATTAGCAATAATATATGACAGAAGTAATTTATGATTAGTAATAATGAATATAATTTAAGCGGGAAAATTTGTCTGTATATTGTCTGCTAGACAACTCCGTTTTTATATATATATAGATTCATAAAATTTTATTGTATATAAACATGTGTGTGTATAACTTGAAATAAGGGTGTTTATTGTAAGTAAAATTTATTCTTTTAAATTATTATTTTAATTAAATATTTAAATATTATCTGAAATTTAAAATTACTAATTAAAACTAAAATTAAATGATTAGATCATATCAATTTAAATTGAATTAATTTATTATGTTTTAATAGAATATTTTTTTCTCTAATATTTTTTTATTTGTAGCTTATTCAAAAAATTTAAATATTTAATAGATTATTATTTTTATCTAATCTAAAATTTTAAATATCAAAAGTATCTTAATTTTTTAAAATATTTAATTTAATTTTATCAAATCATCCAATATCGAAAACACCAAATATTCAATGGATCAGTACCCCTATTAAAAGTATGATGCCCTTATACCCCCACAACAGTGGGTTACTGTAAGTCGGAAGTTTTAGTTCCTTGTTCCCTAATCCTTGGCTTTTGTGAGGACACAATCAGTGTTTGTAATCATGAATCAAGATGGTGGTGAAATCTTTGCTACAAAAGCACCGAACTGTTCTCACAGGACCATGGTCTCAGATTCTTACGTTGTGGATAATGAAATAGGACAAGGGTGAAAAAAGGGTGTATTTTTTTAATATGGGTAATATTTAAGCTAGTATCATGATTTTTTTATATATATTTAGTCTATTATTTTTATTATTATCCTATATTATGAATAATCTTATTTTAAATTATTATTATTTAGATATATTTTATATTAATATAATTAGATCAAGTTAAATTTAGTAAAATTAAGATAATTTTTTTATAATAAAAATATAAATTATTATAAATAAAAATTAGATTCCTTTTTTTTTCTATTTAAAAAAACTAATTTTTTAAGTAGATTTTTTTAGTGCTTTTCATTTTGGAATATAAAAAAAATCCATTTTTCTAATATAAAGATTTTTATATTTTTTAAGATTTTTTATAAATTTCTAGAATTTTGATTACTTATTATAAACATTTTTTTAATTACACTAAATTTGTTATGATCTCCTTTTATTAATAAAGATAGGTATTAATAATTTGAAATATTGAGATATTTAAATAAAACTATTTTAAGTATGGAGTACCTTGTAAAATATTGTGTTAAATGTCAGGATAATTAAATAAATTTTAATCTTTTATTTATTCATAAATAGCTTTTATGCAAGTTGTTGTTCTCAATCAAACCCTCCTAAAAAGTGTCTGCCTACCCCACCGTGGTGTAAGATATAGAAAAGATAAAAACTAATCAATGCACACATACAAAAAAACAAAAAAGAAAATAAAAAAAGAAATGCATTCCCCACTACGTGTCGTCATCAGCCAGGTAATATTCTCACACGGCCAACTCACTTCAATTCCACTTTCGTCCTTAAACCTATTAATTATCTACCGGTATTACCCTTCCCTTCCAAGACAACTACGGATACCAACCGCCTGTTTTTCTCTCTGCTCCGACTCTTTTCTCCTCTCTTCTTTTCTCCCTCCCCCCTCCTCTCTCTCTCTCCAGTCCCCCCTGAAATCATGGCTGCACAAATTTATTTAATGAAGTTGGAGTAAACTCCATAACCCTTTTCACCATTCTGAGGTTGTGGGTTCATACATGGAGTGAGTGTGATAGGAAGAGAGAGAAAATGTGGCAGTGGCAGACATTGATGATGCTGATGATCATTGGATGTTGAAAAAAAAAAAAATTGAAGGAGAAGAAAATGCGAGAGAGTTTGAAAAAAGAGAAAATTTCCTTCAGGAAATCATACGATACCTTTCCTTTGATGAGAAAACATTAGTTTACTGGGTGTGATTGTATTTTGATGATAATGGGTCCATCTGCTACGCTCTGCTGTACCAGCTATCACGTATTCTCCTTCTTCTAAAGTTCTCAACTTTTTCATTCTCTCTCTCCTCACTTCTCCCTTTTTTCTTCTTTTTTATTTATTTTTATTTTTATTTTATTTCCCTTCATGACCTCCATTCTTTGACAATCTATTCCCCTCACTTTCACTTTAATCTCGTGCCCACATGTCGGTGGCGAAAACCCAGCTCCTGGGTCTTCGTCTCTTTAGTCCTGTTAGGCTTTGTAAAAGGATGGAAAGATTCTATTTTCATCATCGTTTTCTTCTCGGTTTGTGATCGAGGCCAAAAATAAAAAATAAAAAAATCGTTGGAGATCGTTTTTCACATTATCAATTTTGTCAGCAGGCGAATGAAGTTTGGAACCGAGGGGTTTAATTGGAGGGAAATTGGAAGTTGTTATCTATTGTGATATTTTAAAGTGCGTTTTGGGGGAAAGGATTGTTCGGTTTGATTCTGAAGCGAAGTTTGATTATTAAGGAATAATCATGACAACCATCATCTCTTTCTGAGTTTTGAAGTTGCCAAAATTGGGTATCTTTAGTGAAGGGAAAACTGGCGGCTTAATTTGGGTACACAGCAAGGAAGAGAGCTATCTATGATTGGCTTTCATGCAGGTAATAAACTTGAATGTACGATTTGTATTACCCCAAGCGAACTTGAAGATCCTCAATTGGCAGCTAATTAAATCCGGATTTTATTGAAACATCAAAAGTCAGGTGAACTTACTATCTCTATTTTTATTTTTATTTTACTTTCAGATTCATATATATTTTTTCTTCATAATTATGATTCTCATTTTAGTAGCAAACGATTAGCTAGTTTCCTTGCATGTGGGCGTGTGCTATTCTTCTGTCTCCTGTTTTTACCTGCCCTTATATTTGGAGATTTTGAGCTATCAGTGTACCACCATAGTATTTCTACGAGAATCTGAAGTTCAGATTGATTTAGGCTTCCTACCTTAGTTGGTTCGATTTATGTCACATCCAATTAACCTTGTATGTCATGCATTATTTGGGAGCTGCTCTCTGTTTTTCTCATCTGTGGCCATTTGGTGTTTTGTCTTACTCAGTCTGCAGTTCTGCATGCTATTTAATATTTTTATTGCCTCATGTTTCATGTATGTTCTGCATTCATTGCATTTCATTAATCCATTTGCCTGTCCTTCCATGTCTAGCCGATTAATGGATTCGATTCAGATGCCTTTTTGCATCTGAAATTATTTTTCTGCCTCGTTTTTCATGCAGTTTCTTAGCTTGATATTCATTGCAGCCTGCTGGGTAGTAGATTATGAGTTACTTTGTTCGTTAACTTCTCTGTTTTTAATGAACGGTTACTCTCAATTGGCAGGATATCTGATTAGTAATTAGCTTGTCAGAATGGCAAAGACGTCTAGAAGGCGAGTTGCACGGCATGAGAAGGATCACTCTGGCTGTATGTGGGGCTTAATCAACATCTTTGACTTCCGTCATGTTCGTCCTGGGCACAAGCTGATTTCAGATCGGAAGCATGGGAGCAGGCGCATTAATGGTAATGATTTTGTTGCTATGTGGGCAGAGTTTTGTGGGTATTTCCAATGAAGATGATACGAGATATGCTTCTTTTAGATAATGCTAGAAATGTATTTCAACTTTTAAGGTGCTCTTTGCTGTTCTTGACCCTGTCTGCTAAAGGCTCTAGTTAAGACGTCAATTTTCTTCTCATAAGTAGAAGAACCCTCCTAGGATTGCTTTCATTATGTTAGCTTCTTACCTCATGATTTTGCGGTGTGCTTGTTGCATTTTCCATTACCTCAGCTCCCATGCATAATCATCTGTGCCAATCATCATTGTGGGTGACTTAATAGCTGCAAAAAGATTTTTTTTTGAGGTATAGTTGCAAAAAGGTCTTCTTTGCATTTCAAGCGTATGGTATCACACTGCCATTTTATCCCAGATATGATCCTCTTGCTGACTGTGGCTCTTCACTGAGGAACTTTATCACTTATGGTGGGGGAATGTACTAAATGAACAATGTTTGTATTTGGCAGGTGCAGCATATCCTAAGAATAAAATCCAGACTCTGGAAGATTTATCTGACACCTGTGAAGACATCAATGTAAGCTTTTGAATCCCACTACCCCAGTGGTACCATCCGCCTGAATAATCTGCTTTCAAATGTATGAAATTGAGAACTTTTTGTTTTACCTCTTACATTTGTTAAATTTTTAGGTCACTGACCATGACGAGACAGAAGCTACTGATACCAGTAAGATGAGCGTTAAGGAATTAATGGCAGAAGAAATGTGTGGTGACCAAGATCAGAAGAAACAAACTGGTTGTGCTGAGGAAGATTCAAAACTAACTGCAAATAGACCTGCATCGGGACCTACAGGTCATGCAAAGATAAACCGCAGGCGGAAGAGCAAGAAGTCTTTTGACTTAGATGAACTCCGTGCTGATGAAGACATGAATATCGGAAGGCCTGTTCTTCAGAAACACAAGTCATTGAGTAGTCTTGACCTAAATGTAATGGTGGAAGAGCTCTACGGTCAGATTGACGAGAACAATTTAAATTGTCCAAAGCATGAACAAGATAAGGAGCTTTCAGATTCTTCTGTTGTAGATGAGATACTAGGGGAAGCAGCAAAGGTTTTTGTTAACCATTTTACTGATGAGAAAAGTTTCACTAAAGACAGGAAAATTCAGCCTTCAAGAGAACTCTTACATGCCCTTCAGGTTTTAAATTCAAACAAAGATGTGTTTATGAAACTCCTACAGGATCCCAACTCACAGTTGGTGAAAAACTTACAGGAGTTTCAGGGTTCTCGGGTCAACAAGAATGAGAATTTGGAGATTCTGGGTGCTTCAGACATGTTACAGCAAGATATTGGCCATAGCAAACAGCAAAGCTTTTGGAGGAAGCTCAAAGGTCTGGAAAAAGGTTCGTCGAAGAAAGTTGACAATGTGCATGAGCTGAGCAGAATTGTTGTCCTCAAGCCTGGGCCAACAGGTGTTCATAACTTGGAAAATGCAACTACTTGTAGCTCTTTGCACAAACCTCAGCAGCAAGTTCAGAATAACAGTCAAATTGGGAGGTCATCTTCTCATTTTTCTTTCTCCGAGTTCAGAAGAAGATGGGGATTCGGTGCAAGGAAAGAGCAGCATGGCATTGCACCTGGAGGAACTTGTCATCGTCTCTCTTCTGAACAACTGAGTTCAAGAAATGGAAACGAAGCAGGTGGTGTTGAGAATGGTGGGAGGGCTTCTCACATCCGGGATCATTTCTTTATTGAGAGGATACCGAAATCCTGTTATGGGATAAAAAGGGGGAACAAGGTGGAGAGCCCTAGGGACAGCATATCTCAGCTGGAAAATGAGAACGAACAAAGAACATCCAACATCTATGCTGAGGCCAGGAAGCATCTGGCCGAGATAGTGGGCAATGGTGAAGTTGATATAGATTTCCTGAGCAGACAAGTCCCAAGGTCTTTAGGGAGGATTCTTTCTTTTTCTGATTATAATTCTCCGATCTGCAGTCCCAGGAAAACTGGAGAACACAGTTTGGTTGCTGCAGAGATGAGACTGTCTCCTCGCCACAAATGTGACTTTGGAACAGAACAGAGAATGCAAGAAACTGGTGTTAATGTACCAGGTCTGGTTGAGCGAGTGACTGATAGTCAGTCATGCTTGCCTGCGGAGAAGCCTGATGATGAAGTTGCAGTTCCCAGCTCAGGAACAGGTACCTCTGAGGATCTGACTAGTGAACATGATGTAGATATAACCCTCAGTTTGGCGAGAGATAAGAACAATGCTGCAGGTACCGTGGACCATAGTGTTCTAAAAAATAATATTGGTGGCTATCTGTATGGTTTAGACACTTAATTGGTTTGATTCCTAAAATTTGCAGGTATTATGGAGATGGTAACACCGAATGAAGCTATAGTCCCAAAAGAGAGCATCTACTGGGAATTCCCAGTTGAACCATGTGCCAGATCTTCTGTCATAGTTCAGGTGGATGGTGCACTGAAAGTTCAAGAGGGCGATGAAGAATGCTCAAGAAACTTGGAATTGGTAAACTACTCTTCAATTAGTTTGGTAGACATGAGAATCTCCATATATCAAATTGATTTGTGTAGGAGGAATTTTGTAGCATATATTTGCATGTTTTTCCCTCCTTTTTTTAAAAAAAATAAAAAATTCCAACATACTTCCTGCTATTTTGACAGGACTCATTCAAGCAGAATGAATCATCATGTTCTCCAACAGCATCACCCCCAAGAACTAAGAAACCTGAGGAAGTAAATGATATCGATGATAGAGTTGGCCAGCCGAGTCCCGTATCAGTACTTGAACCATCATTTACAGATGACATCAGCCCTTCAGGGATTAGATCATTATCTGGTAGGCATCTGAAAAGCCTTTTGAGTTCTGATACGTTCAGATTGCAAATGAACAAAACAAGAGCTGGAGTAAAGCTGATGACTTTTGTTTTCTGGCTGTTTCAGGTATTCAGCCCCCTCTACCGCGACAAATTCAATTTGAAGAACATACATCACCATCTCTGGATCGTGCTTTCCTCCAAAAAACTGCAACGAAGGACATGAAGAACTCTATATTTGAGTTTGTTAAAGCAGTAGTGCAGACGGCTGGCTTGACATGGGATGAGCTTCTGAGGAGGTCTCTCTTCTCTGACCATATAATCAACCCATCACTGTTTGATGAAGTAGACTTCCTTCCAGATCATCTTTCTTTGGATCCTAGGCTCCTGTTTGATCTGATCGATGAAGTTGTCTCGGAGTTCTGTTGGTGCAACTATGGATGCATTCTTTCATTCACAAAGGCAAACGTATGCCCAGAGTTAAAGGGAAAGGACGTCATCAGTGAGATTTGGGAAGGAGCTGGCTGGTATCTACAGATTCAGGGACCAACACGCACATTAGAGCAGGTAGTAGCAAAAGATTTTGTGAAGGCCGGATCGTGGATGGACTTGAGATTTGATATTGAAGACATTGATGTAGGGATGGAGGAAGTCATTTTGCAAGAACTAGTAGAAGATACGATTTCATGCTGCATTGATCTGAATAGGCAGGATGAGAACAAATCATCTGTTCTCTCAGTTAAATCCAAGGAAGTTGAAAGTGATACCAGCGTCCAGTTTGAACACGAGTGAGAGACTTCTTCCTTTTTCTTTGAAGGAGAACGAATAACGGCCAGAGAAACGCCAGGGGGTGATATATAGCATATGCTATATATGCATATAAGCGGTTTGAACAGTTAACATTACCTGATGAGAGAGGACTGTGGCATTGTCCTATCTCGGGAGCCAGCTCTATCTCAGAGCGAGCTTGATTGCTAAAAAGGTGGCATGGGTTCCAAATTTGACTACTAAAATAACACGAAAGCAACGGATGCTTTTAAAGTTATGTGACCTATATTCTCTTCCACACTGGCCTTGGAATCACGTTGACCGTTGTAGCAGCAGAATTAGGAAGCTGATGCTCTCCTAGCCAGGAAAATCTTTTCTTTTTGTTCTCTTTTCTTGCTTACTTCCTGCATTGATGATCAGTCTTGACTTGATCCTATAGAGGTTCGGGTGTGCGGACAGTGTTTGCTAGAGGGTGTGGCCTGATTTTGTTTTGGTGTGAAGATTTTACGTCGTCTTTGTTCAGTTTGTTAGTGTAAAGAAAGTAATTGCCTACTTGTATTTATAAAATAAAAATGTAATGAAAATACTAAGCATATTGTAGATCGTATAAAGCTCTTTTCATTGAATTGTGTTATGGTCCTTCGTGATATGTCCATTTGGCAGTGCAGTATTGGTTTAAACTTTGGAACAGATGTACAATGTTTTGGCAACAATATGGCTCGCCTGTCGAACGTTGGAAATGCATACGCCTTAACAGCGGAGCTTTGGGTCATCCTCAAGGGGTTGGAGCTGAACAAAGAGCTGGGCAATGGCCGGATAATGCTTGAGTCTGACTCAAGGACGGTTGTTGAGCTGATCGTGCATGGAGCGATTGATATGGGTCGCCATGGCTAGGGATGGCAACGGGCCGCGGGGATGGGGATTGTCTGCCCCATCCTCCGATTTTCACTAACGGGGATTTTCCGCCCCGATTTCTGTGGGAAATATATTCCCATCCCTGCCCCCATACCCAAAAATCTTTAATATTTTTTTATTTTTTATTCTTGTTTTATTATCATTTTTTTATAAAAATATAATGTTATAATGTATTTATGTACATATGTATGTATGTATATGTATATTTATATATCTGAGCGGGTTTGGGAATGTGGGCCTATTCCTATCCCTGAAAAATCTTCCGAACCTAAACCCATTTTCGAAAATTTTCCCCGAACCCAACTTCTAACGGGGAATCCCCGATGAAGCTCCGAATCTGTGGAAATTTTTGTCATCCCTAGCCATGGCACCCTAATTATGGCATGTAGACGACTGTCGGTGGAATATGGAAATTGTGAGATCTAGCATGTGTTTCAAGTATTGGTGGTAAGTATAGTATACTAACAAACGAAGATTAAATGATAAAATTATTGTGTCATAAAATGATTACTGTCTTGAAAATGAATTAGGTCCGAATATAGTGTAATTGTTCAAGATCGTTTACTCTCCAAGGGTTATATAACTTTCGCATTCAAAGTTGAAGGAATGGAGAATTGTATAATTCAATTATATAGGAATTCATAGAAAATAGGAGAATGTAGCTTGTGAAGATGGAGTTTGATGTCTCCCAAGTTTAAGCTACTACGAGTGTTTATAGATAATTTTTGAAGTAATTCCATTCTTGCCATTCACCCCACTCCCCCATCAACAATTAGTGGAAAGATAGAGAATATATGGAGGATATGAATCATTTAGTAGGTACATGGAGAGCGTGGGCGATTATTGATAAAATAGAGAGCATTGGTAGTTTTATAATAGTTACCCAACAAATCCTCCACTAACTATGAAAAAACTCAAAGCAAATAAAAAAAAGAAAACAATATGGGTAAAGAAAAAGCTTCATACATAAATATCAATATCTTTTGATTAAATTGATAGAGAAATGAGGTTACAACATTGTCTAATTAGCGAATTTCTCTTGAACTACCTCGATTTGAATTTTTTCCTCATAACATGAATTACACATTTAAATTTTACAATATCTATGCGATAAAAAATGAATTTGTAATTTAAATAGCCATGTACACACCTTGTGTACTTTTGAATTCTGTAGAGAGATAGCTCAACTCTCTTATAGAAGGTGTCTCACCTTCACACCGATTTAGATGAATTTATCAAGTACGTCTCTATCGTAGCACCACATATGGTTATGGAATCATTAAGAGCTTTAAGCTTACCCTCAAAATAATCAACAAAATCCATCAAGTGTGTCTCAAAGCACTACCAATAATGGTTATGGATTCAAAATGAGCATACATCTCAAACTTAGTACTACTACACATGTGATTTCATCAAATGTGTCTTAATAGAATCACCAAAAATGGTTATGGATTCAAAGAGTGTACACAACTCTATAATTTATGTTACAAGGATGGGATTTTAGTGCTTAAAGAGAAATCATACACTTTCGTTTGACCTCATTGAATCTATTGTATCATATTGGGTTTGAACCAATTGAATCTAACTAGATTGGGTATCTACTATACTTTCTTCTACCCTTAGCTTAAGGCCCATTCTTCTTGAAGATTCAAGGACCAATTTCCTTGATAAACCTTTCTAGAGAGGATCTATCAAACTTCTCTTCGAACGTACATACTCTAAGGAGATCACTCCTTCCAAAAAATTATTGGATGCCCTATATCTAATACAAATATATCTCCTCTTTTGATTGTATAAGGTATTCTTAGTGATTTCAATGGTGGCTCATCAATCACAGTGAAGCGAAACCAGAACACTAGGTTTCCCCCACAATGGTACTGCTACTGATAAGTCCCTCAGTCATTCGATTTCCTAACCTATCAACTCAAGAGCAATAAATTCATGTTCCATGGTGGAACGTGCTATATATGTCTATTTTGAAGACTTCCATGATATCGCACCTCCACCTAATATGAACACATAGCCACTAGTGGAGCTAATTTCATCATTGTCAGTCACCCAGTGTGCATCATAGTAGCCTTCTAACACAACATGAAATTTATGAAAATGCAAACACCAATCAATTGTACCCTTAAGGTACCCCAATCAAACGATGAAGAGCATTCTAATGATAATTATTGGGGTTGTGAGTGTATTGACTCAAGTGGCTCATAACATAGGCTATGTTAGGTCTGGTATAGTTCATGAGGAACATCACACTACCTATAACCTTAGCATATATATCCCAAGCAACACTAGAGCCCTTGTTTTTCTTAAGGCATATGGTAGGATCGTAGGGAGTTTTCACGGTGCCACATCATAATCACCAAACATTTTTAGGGCTTTCTCAACGTAATGAGATTAACTTAAGGAGAATTCATTTTTAGTCTTTCTCAATTTAATACCAAGTATTACATTAGCTTCACTAAGTCCTTCATCTCAAATTGCAAAGATAAGAAATTATTAGTTTCATTTACCACCTCCATGCTTGTACTAAAGATAATCATGTCATCGACATAGAGACATATAATCACACAGTTAGACCCAAACATTTTAGAGATGACACACGTATTTGAGGTATACACCATATAACCATTATTCACTAAGGTTTGGTTAAGTTTTTCATACCATTGTTTCAGGCTTGTTGAAGACTGTAAAAGGACTTTCTCATATTACAAAACTTATCCTCTTGACTAGGCACTATACCACCAATAGGTTGTTTTACATAGATTTATTCCTATAAGTCACTATTAAGAAAAGTTATTTTTAAACCCATTTGATGTACCACAGGCCATAAATATCAGCTAGGGCAACTAGAGTTTTGATTGTTACCACTTTGGTCATAGGGGAATAAGTATCAAAGTAGTCTATGTCTTTCTTTATAGTGTACCCCAAAACTACTAGTGTAGCCTTATATTTATCCATAGAGCCATTTGTCTCCAACTTCTTTCAGAAGATCCATTTACTCTTGATTAGCTTACAATCCCTAGGTAAGTTAGCTAGGTCTCAAGTATGGTTAAGAGCTATAGAATCAAGATCACTTCTAATAGATTCTTTCCAAAAATTGGCATCACTAGAATTAATTGCCTCTTCATATGTTTTACGATCTTCCTTTATTATGAAAATTGATACACTAGTGTAACTAATCTTATCAATGTTATGAATTTCTATCAAGAAGTTAGTAATAAAGTCTTATCTGATACTACTCTCTATATGTTGCCTTTTACTTCTTCTAGGTTCAACATTACTTTCATTTATAACAAAAGAAAGAGTAGGAAAAGAATAAAATACATTAACAGCAAAAAGAACCAATGTTATGCACATTATTACGCCTTTTCAAGGGAAAATTAGTCTCAAAGAATTCAGCATATCTGGATTCACATATTGTGCGATTAATCAAACGCATGAACCTATAAGTGACTATTAGAAACATAGGTAATGAACACAAAATCAAATGTTTTAGGCCCAATATTTGATTTTTTAAAGTTTGGTAGGCCTACCTTGGCTAAAAACCCCCACAATTTTAAGAATTTTAGGTTAGGAAAATACCCTTTACATAACTCATAAGGGGTTTTATCTAGCTTTTTGAACCACGTTAAGAATATAACAAGCATAAATAATAGCTTCCCCATTATACATATTAGAACTAAGAATAATGTCATTCATCATCACTTTTAGAGTCTTATTTTTTCTTTTTACAAAGCCATTATGTTTGAGTGTATAAGGAACACTAGTCTCATGAATAATTCCAATGTTCTCACAAAATTCCCTAAGAAAATTATTTCAAAACTCACCACCCCTATCGGATCTATGCCCCTTAGCTTTTCAATTTGGTTAATTTTCAACCTTAGCCTTGTATTTTAAGAACATGTTAACTATCTCATCTTTTTTCTTAAGGAGGTAAACCCTAGTTTATATTGAAAAGTCATCAATGAAGGTAACATAATATCTTTTTCTTCCTCTACTAGTCGTGTTTTTAAAATTTGCTAGAAATTAGTGAATAAGTTCGAGCAATTTAGTGCTTCTATTTGAGATCGCTTTAAAGGGATTTTTTGTATACTTGACATCCTTACGTATTGATCACTTAGAGTCATTTTCATCATGTTTAGTGTTAATAAGGTTTAAGTTTCTTAGTCTCTTTATTAAGACCATGTTTGCGTGACCTAGCCTTCTATGCCATAAGTTAATAGATTCAACCATGTAAGCAGAAACTCCAGAAACACTTTCATTAACATACTCAAAAACAAAGTTCACTACAAATAGTCCATTAGCCAAGTAACCCCTTCCCACAAACACCCCATTCCTAGTGATCACAACTTTATCAGATTCAATTACAATTTTGATGCTAAATTTGTTAAGGATACCACCAGAGATAAGATTTCTACGTATGAAAGGTACATAGAGCACATCATTTAAAGCTAAAGTTTTTCTAGAGTTAAGTTTAAGGAGGAACTTTCCTTTTCCAATTACACTTTTTGTTGTAGAGTTTTCCATGAACATATATTCACCTTTCCCAGCATCTTCAAAGTTGTGGAAGAGTTCCTTGTTAGCACATAAATTTCTAGAAGCTCTAGTGTCTAGGACCTATTCTATCTTGTTGTCTACCATATTGGATTTGGCAACAACAACATCAATAACCTCTTAATCTTCAACAATTTTGGCTTGAGGAGTGTTAGCAGAATTTTAAATTTTTTTCCTCTTTGTACTGGAAGCATTGATGAGCCTTATGTCCCTACTTTCCCTAGACACAGCAGGCAATCTTTTTCTTATGAATTTTATTGTTCTTGATAATGATATGAGCTTTGTGTTGAAATCCCTTTTGCACTTTCTTCACTTTTACTTTGAAACTATCTACATGACCTCTAGATTTTTTAGAATTACTATTATTAAGGGAAAGGGAGTCTAACTTATCTTTCAAATGGTTTTCTTCCTCGATTTGCAAGTAGTCAATTAGCTCCTGAAGTTTGAGAACTTTCTTCTTATACTTTAGATGGTTTCTAAAATTAAACCATGATAGAGGGAATTTCTCAAGCAATATGCATGCCTATACTATATCACACATCTTCATTCCTTCACCAAGTACAGTAGCTATTAGATTCTTGTACTCATGAATTTGCTCAATTATCGATTTGTTGTCCACCATTCAAAATTTGAACCAATTTCCTACTATATATTTTGTCTTGACTACTTCACTACTATACTTCTTCTACAGTGCCTCCCATAACAAAAAAATCAAATAACATGTTCAACATGTAGGTGAGAAAATACCATCTTACACAATTGTTGTCCCTTTGGTATTTCAACTTGGCTTCTTTGTTTGGCTTCTTCACTTTATCTGCCTGATTAGTGAGCACTATGTCATAAGTAGATGTTGTAGGTATGCAAGCTTTCGAAATTTTAGCGACAAGAGGATCGTTGGATAGCACATAGTCAACCTCCATTTATTGGAACATAATTAGAAACTTTTGATACCATCAATTGTAGTTGGTTCTGTTGAGTGGCTCAGATTTGGATAGATCAGGAAGGATGTGGTTGATTGACAACAACATTGATCTCTACTATAATTCGCTTTCAAAATTTTGGTGGTAAGTATAGTAAAGAATGAAGATTGAAAGATAAAATTATTTTATCATGAAATGATCACTGCCTTGAAAGCGAATTAGGCCTGACTATGGTATAATCGTTCAAGACCGTTCGCTCCCCTAGGTTCTACATAACTTTCCTCAAAATTGTGCACTCAAGGTTGAAGGAATATGGAATTTTAGAATTTAATTACCCACAAATTTGTAGGAAATAGAGGAATGTAGATTGTGAGGATGGAGTTTGATGTCTCCCAACTTTAAGCTACTGTGGGTATTTATAGACGATTTTTTAAGTAACCCCACACCTACCACTCACCCTACTCCCCCATAAACAAGTATTGGGAAGGTGGGGAAAAGTGAAGAATATGGGTCTTCTAGTGGGTACTTGGAAAGAGTGGGTGGTTATTGAGAAAATAGAGAACATGAGTAGTTTTACTATAATTACCCAACATCGGGTGGCAAACTTGTGTGCAGATAAGTTAGCTTCCATTGCTTGGGAGTTTCTTTTGGGTTATCATAGACTTGTGTGCTCTTTGTATGGAGTTAATATCATTATGTGTAAGGACGTGTTGGGCGTCTCTATTCCTAGATTCATATCACTATAATGGTCATTAGTCCTTCGTTTCACAAAAAATAATTAAAATAAATAAACAACATGGCTCACCTGATGGAGATGTGTCGTGAGTATTTTTAAATATAAAAATTATTAATATTATTTACTATTAATGATTATGAATAATTATTAATTTTAATAATTAATAATAGTTAATAATACTATTAATAATAATTAATAAATTTTAATAATTCATAATAAAAATTTAGCATAATAATAATAATAATAATTATTATTAATAATAACATTAATAATTATTAATAAATAATAATAAATAATTATTATTATTAATTATTAACATTTATATTAATAATTTTAAATATTAATAATATTAATAAATAATAATTATTTATAATAATATTATGAATTATTAGGATTTAGTATTGGTTGATAATTAGTTAATTTAAATAATTTAAAATAATAATTAATATTAGTGATTACTGATTACTAATAATAATGAATATTAATATTGATAATTTATATTATAAATAATAATTATTAATTAATAATATTAATAGTTATTAATAATAACTAATTTCAATAATGAATATTAATAATTGTAGGGATATGGTGGGTATGTATAATTAATAAGGGTATGAGTGTAAACATATAAGGTAGTTTAAATATTAAATAAAAGATAGCGAGATTTACTCATAAAATAATATTATGTAGTAAATAATACAAATAATGATATTATGAAAATAATATACAAAATAAATGGTCTAAAGTAATAATATTCAAATAATATCAAAAGTATGAACCTATTGTTTAGAGCTTTAATAGCTGAGAGGAAAAGAACTATTATATTTGAATTGGATGCTTCTTCTCAAGGAAGCTAGTTACCTCTTTCTCTTTTACCCCTTCGAGTGTCCTCTATTTCACGTGTGTTTTTGTTTAAATGAATAACAATACTATTAATGTTATAAGTTACTATCATTGTTTTGATTATAGCAAACCTAATTAACTATTTTATGAGATTGACTAAGTGTGCATGTACTACAAGCCTTACTATGAAGTGGACACACTTAATCAAATCCTTAGAATACTTCAATTTAAGAGAGCAATTAGGTTTAAGGCACCAAGGAATGTTTATGCATACAAGACCTATAATACTTCTAGATTATGGTAGATTTTATTAAATCTTTCTAGGTTATGATGTATGCATGTTTGATAATTGAGCACTTAGAAATTCTCTTGAAAAGTAGTTTCAAACCTTCCAAATTATCATATCCTAAATTTTTTTAAAAATTTATTTAATTTGAATTTTTTTTCTAAGTGTAGGACATGGTATTAGTGTTTTATCAATACTAGTTAACAGGTTTTTGAAAAAACCTAGAGTTTACAAGCTAATGAGCACAAGAGAACTGTTCAACTTATTTACTAAACTAATATTCAACTAGTCAAACCAGTCAGATAGTTTTCAACAGCCAATCAACTTATTGAATGATAATTTTTTAGACTTGCTCTAAACCTTGGACTTAATTAAATTAATTCCTTAGCTAATAAATTGATTGGATGACTCAAAAAGTCACTTGCACTCAGCTTTGGGCTTAAATTAAATTAATTCCTTAACCAATCAACTAGATGGAAATGCCTTGAAAGTCCTTGCCTTGATCTAGATCCCAACAACTCAGCTAGTTGCTAAAACTAGTCTACTGATCCAAACCAGTCAATTGGTTTTTAGCTAGCAATCGACTGGTTATTTGTTCCAAATTATTTCTTGCTTTCAACCTGCCCTCAAATTAGTTAAATTTTTTTGACTAGTCAACTGGTTCTTCATACAAGTCAGCTGGTCTCCTATAATGCTTATAATTTTACCAATGGTAATTGTTGTATATGTTTTGTGAACCTAGGGGTTCTTAAAAAATTAGAATAGTAGTCATCTATAAGAGAATACTTAGGGGGGAATGGAGAAGAGGGAGGATAGAGAAAAAGTAAGAAAGTTATATTATGATTTATAATGTTTAAAATGAATACAATACTCCATATATATAGAAATAAAATAAGGGAGGAGGGGAAGAAAAAAATACAGTGCGGTGGTGGACAATAAGTGGCATTTTCCTATGTATAGAGTTGGCCTAGTAAGGAAGTTGTACAAGCTAATAGTTGAGGATTGGTTTGTGGCTAAGGCAAGTGCCCTTGGAAAAATTTTCGGATGATTCTTGTCCTTTGGACTGGTATTTAAGGGTCTGATAGTCCTATTTGAGGAAAACTCCATATCATCACTCCCTTCAAAATTTCATCCGCCATGCCAGCCACTTCCATGGGATAGACATGCTAAACTTCTATTACACTACTGATGGTCACAAATATGCATTAAGTGTGTTGACCAAGAAGACCTTAATATAAATCAATACACAAAAATTATATCTTGAAAAAATGATGAACAAGACTACACATCAATGTATCCATTGGACACACACACACACACACACACATATGTATACAAAGATGAATAAAGTTACACATAAACAAATATCATACACTCTGTATATAATAGTAAATAGGGATAAATAAATTTATATAAAGCAACCATTAAACACCATATACACAATGTTGAGTGGCGGTAAACAAACTCATTTATTTAAAGTCTGTCAGCTATTTGATACATAAACCATTTTCTCTACCCACCATGCAAGAAGAAAACAAAACAACAAAAATTTTATCAACTTTCATAAATTTCAAGTTTTAAATTTCACTAAGAAATAAGATAGTGCCAAAAGGATGACTCGATAAGCAAGCCTCATTTTCCTTACTGCCACATGTCTAGATTAGAGATCTAATCTTTAAATCATAAGGGATGCATGATCTTATCTATAGTTATTATAAAAGGAACAATTTTCTAAGTCATTGATTACCATATGTTTTGACACCACTATATTGCGTAAGAAAAGGCAAATTTTGAGGCTTTAATTTGACGTTCTGTATTCTCCAAAGATTTTACCCACCAACCAAACTCTTTCCCTTTTGTGAGAAGTTATCGTCAGTAATGATTACATAACCTAGAGAAATTACCTTCCAAATTGAAAACTAGGTATTTTCAACTATCTCATATCACTATTTATATATATATCTTTTACTTATTATCTTTCCCCATTTTTGAATTTACTACACTTTGTCTTCCTCAACTCTCATGCTTTATTTTTATAGTGGAAGAATTTTTTTAAACCTTCGCTCTTACGCCTAAAACCTATAAATATCTACCTTTGTTATTTTGTCAGAGTTTCATCCACACCATTGTTGTCTTTATTCATAGAAATACATGTAAATCCTTCTACCATTGCCCTGAGAAAAGGAATATAATGAAACAAACTTTTAGATGATAGTTGAATGTGCAGAGTTTGCATCGCCACCACGCTAAACACAAGATCTATTGAAAGACCTAGTAATTATCCTAAATCTCTCAAAGATATATTTCTCAAGCAACTTAGTTATCCTTTTGATTCCTTTACTTCTTAATCTTCAAATACCTCAATCAAACCCTCAAGTTTTCCTTCTTTTTTTTAACCCCAATGAACCCAGCGGCTACAAACTAGTCGACCCCTTCATTTATTTGTAAACTTCCCTTCTTCTTTTTTTATGTTGGGTCACATACTCTTCTCTCGAGTATCATTACCGAGGCTTAGCTTGACCAATTTTGTCTTAGGTACCATTTTCCTTCTACCCTTCTGCTAATTAAACCAACCCCCTTAGATAGAGTGAGTAATCTGTCAAACATATGCATACCCTTTTATGTTGAGGCGCTATACACCAGCATACACTTTCCTTTACACCCATTTGTTAGAGAATTCCTCCAATCCTACCAATTAAGCTCCACTCAATTCGTCCCCAAAACTTGGAGAATGGTGACTGGTTTCTTGCATGGGTGTTCTTTGTTGAACATCATACCAATAGTAGATTTGTTAAATAAAAAAAATAATCCACCTCTTGAATCTTGGATTCTACTCCATACAAATAAGAGGGGATCATAAGTTCATCATGGAGTCTCAATATTGTTTAAAGAGATTTAAGTCCTAATACTTTTTCATTTTAAGGGATGTTGAGTGGGGTCTGCCTAAATAGGGCCATTTGAATCCTAATGTTTGAGAGTATCCACCCTTTTTGTTGGAGTCAGAAGCCAGGATAGATGAGTTTGATCAATTTTTGCAAGATAAATGTATTATAAATAATAATGAATTTATGAATGATTCTATTAGCTTGAAGAGAATTGGGTTAGTTTCTAATGCTAGTAAGTAATTTGTTCCCTTTCTATCATTTTCATTTATTTATTGAACTAATAAGTCCACCGGCTTACAAAGATTTCTTCAATTACTTGTAGAGTGTGATGAATGGAAAGGTTAGCAATATGTCTTCCCATCCAGTGTGTCTAGGGGCATAAAAAAATCCCACCATTTATCCTCTAAGTGGAACATATACTACTGGGGTTGCCAAATGGAATCCAATAATATATTATTGCCATAGTTATTTTATTCATAATCATTTTCTAAAAATACTTTTTCTTTATTACGCATTCAGGGAGCAAACGATATCATGAGGCATGGTCTTGAAAAACAAAGGAAGAAAGAAAACCCAAGTAAGGTAGGTAACATTCACTATATGGTCGTCGGGTCTATCAACTCTTGTTATGAATATGCCCTTGAATTGTAAGCTTTATTATTTTGTCAAATTTGATCATTGCCTGGATTATATTATCATTGGTTCTTCAAACTTCTACTTACCTTTTTAGAAGGAAGACCAAGATAAGGTAATCTGTAAGGTTCTAGTGGCTAAGAATATTCCATAACCTTCATCTTACCAACTTGCTAATTCCCCTAAGCCGTCAAAACCAAAGAAAAAGGATAATATTCCTGATCCACTTCAAAAACATATTCAAAGAAAGGGTAAGGAGTTTTTGGACCCTTACTTGAAGGAATCCCAACTTACCTCACCACATATTGAAAAGATTCTAGTCTTGACCTCAGCCAAAAAGACCATAATACTCGTATCAGAAGTGGGGGTGATCATCTAGAAGTATAAGGGAGAGAAAATATGAATGTAGATGCCAACACTATTCCTTTTACAAAATCAATGGTTAGCACAAGTGTCGGCTATAGTACCTCAGTTGTAGAAACCTTAATTATAAAGAGGGTAATTATGTGTAAATAATTATGATAATTATTTCAGGATGTTCTGTATTAAATGTATTATTATTACTAATTAGATATAAATTTAATTAGTTTAACATTTGATATAATTTGTATGATTAGTTTTTGTAACACCCCAAAATTTACTACTAAAAAATTTTGTTTGCAAAGTTAAGCACGGGAGCTAAATTAATAAAAACGAAGGGTGTTACTGCCACACTTGGTACAAGTCCAATTTCCTCTACCATTCTCATAACAAGTGCTAAGGCTGAAATCATTACTCCGCTTAACTTAATAACATGATTACAAAAATCAGAATAGAGAGATTGTTAGATAAATAACATGCTAATTAAAAACAATATCAGCAGTTTACAACTCAAGAGAGAAATTATAGGAGGACATAAGGGTCTAAATACAACCGAAAATAAGATAGCAAAAGAGACACCAGATAGTCCTACACTCTCAAATATCAACTACCAGTATTTGACTAAATTCGGAGGTTGACTTGCAAAGTCCACTACCCATTGAATAGACAGGGGCCCACAAGAATGAACCCTTCAGTACTACGGTACTGAGTAACCCTTTATACCAAACTAATATGGTATAAGACCTATACATACACATACGAGGATTGAGATATAATATTCATTTAGATAATCAAATTCCATCAAGGTCATGTACTACTCATATTCATTCATCTGAAACAAGTGAACTTATAAATGAATATCCTAGAGATATTCTTTGAAGCAATAATTAAAACCCAACTCTACACCCCAATTTTAACCTCCACAGCATAATTCATGTCTCAGCATAAATCCGAACCAATTACATACATCACAGGTATATTTACAGGTATAATATACGAAGATCCATATCATCCCAGGTATACTTACAAGTACAATATAATAAAATTCCTAACATCAAAGGTATATACTCACAGGTACAGTATAATAAAATTTGTAACATCACAGGTATGCTGTAACACCCCCAAATTAACTACTGAAAATTTTCGTTTAAATCAAAAGGTTTAGCGGAAGCGAAAGAATTAAAACCGTAAACTTGGGGGTATTACCGCCACACTTAGTACCAGACCGGTTCACTCCTACCGTTCCGATACTAAGTGCTAAGGCTAAAATAAACAATCATTAAGTAAGAATCATCAAAACGTAGGTACATAGTTAACATAGATCATTCACGAAAACCACGAGTCAACAACAGTTAAAATATCGTTTGAGATTACAGCTTAAAAGTGCGGTCTCAAAACAAGAAGCGTAGTACAAAATATAGCTAAATAAAACAGATCCCAATGGCCAATATCCGGATCACCTACTCACTCAAGTCAAGCCTTCCACCCCGAATTAGTAACCGATCATAAACCTGCACAGTAAGTCTGCTCCCCACCATCGGTAGATCATCACAGGACCCATTCAATCAAGGTAGTATCAGTATGGGTCCAATACTGAGTAAGGGCGCAGGTGCGCTAAGGCCAAGCATACCATCATACAACATAACATGCACAGCACAAACACATAAGCAACATGTAATACTATGGATGATGTAGATCGGTTATGGTCCAATCAAACTTCTTCTTTCATAACTCTGATAATTATAGTCGATTCACGTCATGATCGTTATGAGTCCATGAGAGTGCGGGAACCCCACTATTATAGCCGGTGGATCGGTCACTTATAGGGCAGAACGCACCTAACCACTATTTTATGCCGGTGGATCGGTCTCCAGGGCAAAACGCTCCTGGTCACTATTATGCCGGTGGATCGGTCTGGCCCCGACTCTCATAGTGTTTCACTGTGATTATAACGTATCTTTCCATGATTTATTTACAAGTCATTTCACACCATAATCTTTGTTAATCCATGCGAGTACGGGAACCCCACTATTATAGCCGGTGGATTGGTCACTTATAGGGCAGAACGCACCTAACCACTATTATACGCCGGTGGATCGGTCTCCAGGGCACAACGCTCCTGGCCACTATTATGCCGGTGGATCGGTCTAGCCCCGACTCTCATGGTGTTCCACTGTAAGAATATAGTATCTTTCCCATGATTTAATTACAACATACTGTTTGGTTTGTTGAGCTCGGGATCCCCCACTATTATAGCCGGTGGATCGGTCACGTATAGGGCAGAACGCACCTAACCACTATTTTATGCCGGTGGATCGGTCTCCAGGGCACCCCGACACCTGGCCACTATTATGCCGGTGGATCGGTCTAGGCCCGGCTCAACAATCTTACTCTTTAAGTAGTTAATGTCTTATTCATGTATTATTAAATAAGGTTCCACCCTTGACATGCATGTCTACTACTCTCTATTCTATCCTTCGAGGAGGCCCGTCCCATATCTTGAGACTGTTCTCCTCTTCTCACACCCCGACATCCATCCCCTTTACACTTACCCTTAGACGAAAGAGTCAACCCCTACGGGTGTGGGTTAGGCCCTACACTCATGACATCAACTCCGCCTCCCATCACCCCCTAGGGTTTTCCCTTGAAAACCCTAATTGGGCCGATGTGGCCCAACCTTCTCCTACTTACGCTACCTTTACCTCATTCAACGCCCCACATCTTACCTCAATTAGATCCTCTCCCAAAACATATCACTTTACCTTTCGATTCAGCACATAACCATGGAAACCCTAGTTGATCACCTCAACCTTAGTACCTTTCTTCTCCCACAAGTAACCTCTCTCTTTTCATCCCAAAATCTCTTCTTCCACATGGGAACCCATACTCACTTTTATATAAATGAAATCTCACTCTAACCCATACTCCACCCTTCCTTAATCATTATTACTTTTGTACTTCCCAAATTTCCACTTTCTCCCAAAACCCCTAATCGGATTCGTTATACACCCTTACATCTGCCTACGTACTATTTCACATCAAAGTCTCCAATGGACCCAAAACTTTGACATTATCTCATTTATGCCCTAAATCAACTTTCCTCAAGTAAGATTCATTCCCATGCTTAATTAAAACACTCCAACACCCGCTTACACACAAAACCCTAATAAGGTCTCTTATGCGCCAACTTACGTATTATTTTTCATACTAAGTCTCCAATCATTCCAAGACTCTCCCATTCTCTTACTTACACCCAAATTCAACTTTTCTCACGTAAGACACACCCCCATGCAAGAGTTTGTCACCTCATGCAAACACCCCAAGTCATCATGCAAATTTTACGACTCCCATGCGTGGTTTCCCCAACTCTCATTTGTTTAGGTCATTCCTCCCTTATTAAATCTTTTCTCATAGATCATGAGGTACTTAGGTCAACCTCATATCCCCCTTAGTGAACTCACTTCCCATTTATTTCCTTTTTATCCTTTCATTCCCATATCATCATAACAATCACCCTAGCATGCATGTCCTAGAGGGTTATATCATATCACCTCATAAACATCATACATATACATGTCATGCTCACGTCATAGGAAACACATACAAACATACCTCAATTTCCAAGCTGCGCTACATAAGACAAGTTGCCCACAATCATATAATACACAACATAGCATGGCATATACAACATTCAAAACATACAGGTCACACATCACACAAAGGCCATAGCTTCGTCCTTACCTAAGGCGACGCCGGGCTTGGAGCACGCTCCTCTAACTCCTTAGGCCTTTGGTCGGGATTACCTATAAAAGGGGAAAATGCTAAGTATTAGTTTCCCTTATAATCAATCCTCATTCTAGTTTAAGGTTAGGGTTTTTATTACTAAAAAGGGTTTTATACAAAACTAGGGTTTTTACCTTAGAATTAGTATACTAAATATTAGTAGTCAAAATATGTTTATTTTTAATACCTATTGTTACACTTATATTATTAGACCCGTTAGCCCTATTCTTATAATAATAATTTTCATGCTAACTATAGAAAAATAGTGATAATAATAATAATAATAAAACTAATACTAGTGACACTAATGTTTATAGTGAGAGAAACCCTAGCATTTTTAAGGCTAAGTCTACTAATGGTGTCATATTCGAAATAATATTATTATAAGGTCACAATATTACAAGTAACTATTCCTAAGGGTGATAATGATAATAGTTGTATATCCTTGAATAATAAAAGAGTTCAAATGCTTTTGATTACAACAATAAGGTAGTGATAGTAGTAATAATAGTAATAGTTAATAATAGTGTCATAGTAATGAGGTTAGGGTTAATGTTAAATGGTATGGTAATAAGGTTCAAGTACTCTTCTTAGTTAACAACCAAATGATATTTACTAGCTTGAGTTAAGTAACATGGGTAAGACAAGGTAGTATTATTATTAACAATGGTGACAATGTGTTAAGTATAATAATAATAACAATAACAATAATAATAATAGTAATAATAATAATACTAATAATAGTAATAATAATAATAATAATAATAATAATAATAATAATAATAATAGTAAAACCAAGTAAGGTTAAGTAATAATAATAATAACCATAGTAAGGATAATAGAAATAATAATAATAAAAATGTTAATACTAATAATTATAAAAAATAAGACCAAAGTTAAGTATAATATAGGTTAGGGTTTAAAAGGGATGTTAGTATTAGTAAGAAAATAAGAACGTTAATAATAAAGACAATAATAATGGTAATAATGATAATAATAATAATAACAATAATAAAAGTAATAATAATAATAATAATAATAATAGTAATAACAATAATAAGAGTAGTGATAATAATAATAATAATAATAATAATAAGTATATTAGTATTAATATTAGTAGAAAATAGTAGCAGCTATATAAAAAGGGGGTTAGGGTTTGGATGGGTGGAGAACCACCTAGGGTTGGTGGTGGTCTGGCGGCGGCGCGTGGCGGCGACGACGACGACGGTGGAGGAGGAAGGGAAGGGAAAAGATCAAGGTGGGGGCTGGATGGCAGGAGGAAAAGAGAAGTTTGAGGTGGGGGGAGAAGCAGCAGGTGAAGGGGGGTGGAGTGAAGGTGGTGGCGTGAGAAAGGAGGCGGCGCGCGGTGGTGGACGCGGCGGCCGAAGGTGGTGGGAGATGGTGGAGGCTGGAGGAGAAGGAGGTAGGGGGTAGGGATGGTATGGGCAGGTAGGGGAGGACCTGCCGGTGATTTTGGGAGGTGGCAGGGTGGCTGGTAGCGGCGGAGGAGGCGGCAGAAGGTGGCGCAAGGCGGCGATGGGCTGGAAGGGGCTGCTCGGGGGGGGGGGGGCGATTTTGCACGGCCTGGGGTGGCTCGTGCAAGGCGAATCGAGGGCTGAGGAGGGCTTGGTTAGGTGGAGGGTGGTGCAAGGTGGGTTTCTGGGCGGCGCTCGACCGGCGGCGTTGGGGGAGGGCGGCGGTCGACGCATCTGATGGGGCGGCGGCGAGAGGGAGCAAACCCAGGGCTTCGGGGTTCCAAATCCCGAATCCAGGTGATCAATGGGGGTATTTATAGGCAGGGTGGTCGGGCAAGGCCAAGGGGAAGAAGACAAGGGGGTGTGGGCGCCAGGCTGGCCGGCAGGCGGCAGTGGCAGGCGGTTGCAGGAGAGAAAAAAAAGAAGGGTTGCAGGCTGCTCAGGAGGGAGGACAATGCTGGTTGGGGCCAAAACGGGGAAAGAAAACGACAGGAGTGAGACAGAGAGAGAGAGAGGCAGGCTCGCCGGTGTCGGGGCAGCGCCGGCAGTGCAGACATGCGTCGCTGCTGCTGTCTGCACGGGGAAGAAGAAGGGGGAAGAAAAGGGGGTGGACCGGCGGTCCAGGGGAAAGGAAAAGGGAGGGGGAACCGGCCGGTTTGGCGGCGGTTATCTCCCCTATTAATGAAACGCGGAGTTTTGCGGAAAGTTTTGGGCAAAACGCGACGTCCTCGTCGGTCTGGCAACAGTCACCTTTTTTCCTTATTGTGACGCGGCGTTTCGACGACTATAGAGACGAAACGCAGCGTTTGGTTTCACGGGCGGCTGGCTCGCTGGGCCGTGGGTGAGAGGAAGGAAGGAGAGGCGGGAAGGGGGTCTGGGCTGCGCAACGGGCGACGCAGGCTGGCAGGCCTGGCGCGTGTGACGGGGGGAGAAAGAAGGTTTGGGCCGATGGCTAGCCCAACCCGGGGGAAGAAGAAGAAAAAAATAAAGGAGGGAGAAAGAAAAAGAAAAGAAAGGAGAAAAAGGAAAAAGGAAAATGGAAAATGATAAAATGGTTGGGGATATTTGGGTATTTATTTATTTATATAATTAATTTATATATTTAATTTTAATAATTATTATTTTAGTTATAATAATTAAATCCATTTTAAAATTAGTTAGGCTATTTTGGATAAATTGTCCTTAGCTTCCATTTTAATTAGTAAAATGTCCAAAATTTTCTAATAACTTATTTATTATTTTCTCCTTATTTTTCCTTAATAAATTTCCTCTTTATTTAATAAATTCACCTATTTTCTTAATCTTTCTCTAATAAATTTTTATTTGCCATAATTCCTAAATTAGAATTTTTTTGGGGTATTTCATATGCTCACATGTACAGTATAATAAAATACATGACATCACAAGTATACTTATAAGTACAACATAATAAAATCCATGACATCATAGGTATGCTCACAGACATAATACCAACACAGGTAGGTATGAAGGTTGCTACCGAAACAATAGGTAGGTACGAAGGCTGCTACTGAAACCACAAGTAGGCACAAAGGCTGCTACTGAAACCCCAGGAAACCGTAGGTAGGCACAAAGACTACTACCGAAACCACAGGTAGGCATGAAGGCTACTACCAAACCACAGGTAGGCACAAAGGCTGCTACCGAAACCACAGGTAAGCACAAAAGCTGCTACCGAGAATCCAATAATCTAATAATCATTATTTCAATCAAATCATATCATTTCTATTTTTATTTACTTTCTTGAGGGTAGATCAATATACCTAGAGAAACAAAGGTACTCCAGTCATACGGGTGCAACAAGGCAATACAGTATCCTACAGACTATCAACCCAAGGATGCAAAGGTACCCTGGTCGCACTGGTACACGAAGGTAACATAGTACCCTACCGACAAGGATACCTAATCCATAAGTATACATACCCCTTATTAGTCAACATAATAGAATAGAGTAAGAAGTAGGGCCTGACTAGGGCACTAAGGCACACCAATAAAAATCCATAATATCAACTGTGGGCTAAACCATGTCCTTAGGATAGCGACCCTTGAGAAGACACCATTTTCGATCTCGAGGTCTTTCACTTTAAATATTAATATTTTATTAAGGTGATTACGAAATCACATACAATACAGATAAATCCAAGTTCCATGCTTAACCATTTTTGCTTATTTTCAATCATCCAAGAAAACCATAATCAAGGTTAATATTGAGGCTAAAATTAAAATAGGCTAAGGTCATCCTAGGCTTAATTATTCACATCTGGACCCTTTAGGCCAAAAAAGACTAAAATACCCCTAAGACAAAAAATTTTAGATTATCATATATTTAAATACTAATTCCATTTTATTTATTCATTTGTCATGAAAAGGCTAAAACATCATAAATAAATTATTCCTGATGCGATTTAAATTATCAGATATGCTAAATGACCATATTACCCTTATACATAATTCTGCACATGAAATCCTATTATGCACTTTTAATCCATCCAAAACACATGCTCACATACTTAACAATAAATAATACACATTAAATATGTTTTTCGGGATAAAAATCCTTACACACTCAAAATGACCAAATTACCCCTAGGGTACTTATCTATAATAATTATTCCAAAATTATGTTCAAGCATGCTCAATTTATTTTTTTATACATATCTATTATATAAAATATTTTTTAGACATAATAATCATTTTGATCACATATTCGTACTCGATATATTTTAGATAAGATAACATGCTCATTTTTCTGATTTTCATGATAACAATTAATAATACATAATTATATCGTAACGAATCATACTTAACACATTTTACACATAAAAATGTTAATATGCTATCATGCAATATTTATCATTTTATTAGAGTATAACGATTATCTAAATTCTAGCAAAAATACAAAAATAGCGGCATCCTACTAAAGTTATCGGATCCCGCTAATCAACCTTCCATACCTAAAAATAATACCACAATTATTGAATTAATATCTATCAGGTAAAATAATAATTTTAATAATAAAATATTTTTTTTGAAAATTACCAAAATACCCTTACATTTAAAATGGGTGCTAATATTTTATAAAACTCAAACATTTCTCTCCTTATGGATGCAGTGTGCCTCGGGCAAAAAATGGGGGAGGGATGTATGCCGCTGGAGGGCTGCAAGGGTGAGGTAGGGAGATGGGTGTAGGGTGGTAGCTGGTGGTGTTGGTGGTTGGGAAGATGGTGTTGCTGATCGGTGGTGCCTGGGCTTGGTGGTGGAAGTGTAGAGGAAGAAAGGGATACTGTAGGCAGGGCTGGGTGACATAGGATGAGGAGAATGGTGGGCTGGGTTCAGTGGTGATGATGGGGTGGCGCTGGTGCTGTGGGATGGAAGCATGCAAAGGGCTGTGGTGGTTGGTAGATGGACAAAAATGGAGGGGAGCAAGGGGTTGGGGTGATGGTTCGAATGGAAGAGAGGAGGAGAATGAGAAAGGTAGATGGTCGGGGCTGTGATGGTGGACTTGGTGTTGGATGGTGGTTTGCAGGCTGCACAAAAATGGTCGGGGGGAGCTGTGGGGGAAAGGATGGGTTGGTGAGGTGGGTTAGAGGAGCTAGGAGACGGTGATGATGGTGCCGGTTGTGGACCAATAGGTTGATCGGGGCTGGGGGCCAATGGTTACCCGCACTGGGGTTGTGGTGATGCAGGAAGGGAGTTGGGAGGGGGTGCAAGCAGAGGTTGTGATGAAGGGCTGGAGCTGGAGAAGAAGGGAAGTAGGTTGGGTTGTGTTTGGTCGAGCAAAATGGTGCACGAGAGACTATTTGGGTAGGGGAAGGGTTGCTGCGGGGCAGGGAGGTGCATGTAGGGGAGAAGACTAGCGTCTGCGATGGAGGGTGTAGGAAAAAGGGAAGGAGTTGAGATGGGGATAAGATGATGGTGGACGGTGGTTTTGGTCGCTGGGATGGGAGCTACGGGAGTTAGTGTATGTGTGTGTATGTGTAATACAGGGTGCTTGTATGGTTGGAGGCTTGGGGAAGCTGGGGAGATCAAACCAAACAGAGAAGGGGATAGGGAGCTACTGGGGGGGCTTGAAGGGGTAGAGAAAGGAAGGGGTAGGGGTTGTTTGGTTGGGGGATGGTTGAGGGAAAAAATGCAACCAGGGAAGGATGTGTGTGATAGTATATATAGTGTGTATATGTATATAAAAATGTAGAGCACAAGTGGCGTGAGGTAAGGAGCTGAGGGAGATAGGGAGAGTGATCGAGGGAGGGAATTGGGGCAAGCAACGGGTAAGTTTAGTTGGGTAAAAATGGTAGAATAAAGTAGGTAAATTTTATTTTATTTTTAGATTTAATTTGGATAAATTAGGGTACTGGGTAGAGAAATAATTCGGAAAAAATAATTTGGATTAGGGTTGGTTTAAAAAGAGTCGGAAAGAGTAAAATAATTGGGAATAAATTTTAGGAAATTATTTTTGGGTTACGGATCAAAAGATTATTTGTAAAATAATTTAGGATAAGATTTACGGGTATAAACTACTAAATTATCTAATTTCTATTAAATTTTAACCTGGTTAAATTTATATCTAATTCGTCGTAATAATACAAATAATAATAACACTTTTAATATTAAACCTCCTAAAATAATAATTATACTAATCATACGATTATTAATTTATAACTAAGGTTTTTTTTTTTAAAAATGGGGTATTACAGTTTTAACCCTTATTTGGACCTTAACCTACATTTGTTAAACCGTGGAACTTGAGCTCTACTAACCGAATGAATTTCCCTCAATTTGGTTACTCTAAATTTAATATGAATCCATGTTGTAATTTTTCCTTCCCCACACTCCACCCCCTACATGTAGTTATATTTTCACGCCACCCCCTCTACACACTCCATGCACTTGCCATTTCCCATGTTGTGTGAACATCTAGCATTGAGGCCTCCTTACTACGTAGCCTCTACACCTTTTCCTCCTCTTCTATATGATTCACTCACATTTCTCATTCCTTTTTTTGGGTAGACCCACGTTACTAAGGGCTTTAAGTGTGTGCTTTACTCATTTTTTACTCCCTCGCTATGTTGCTACCTCACGTTGATTTCCTTTGCCTTGTTTAGCTTCTATTCCTTTGTTGATTTGGTTTAAATTATTATTTGTTGATTTTTTTATTGTTTTATATGCTAATATATGTTGTTGGTTGTTTCTTTCTTAGGTAATCCTTGAGGTGTCATAGAGATGGTAAAAATTTATGTTTTTGTGTGCCTGTGATTTAGGTCAATTCAGTCACTCATAAGAAGATAGAATTTCTATATGATCATGATAGGTTGTTTAGAACTAGAATCATGCGAGGTTTCATTTTATTCAAGTGTTATTAAGGTGTGTGATATTTTGATAGCATGATCTTAAATGGTTAGCATGTGTGTTCAACTTGTTAGTAAATATGGAGCATACATATGTGGAATATGTAAAAGATCAATATTTGCCTAACTAGGATTTTGTTAGGGGATGTGGCCTTGTCATGTTATTATTATTATGCTATGCTAAGTGTTCCATAATTATCATTGCAAGTTGTATCTAGGTTTGATATATATAACATGATATTACTCAAGCATGATTAGGGTTAGTTTTTTGCTATTTGTTATTCATGTGCTCTAGGGATATAAATGCATTCTTCCATGCACCATAACACTAAATGATATTTTAAATGTTGAATCATGCAAAAAATCTATATGTATGTGTTGCATGGAATATATGACATGTTAGAAATGCATGCTTAAGATTTTATATGCATAAGTTGCGAGATATATGCATAATGGAAAATATAATCAATTGCTAAGTCTTAGAAATTACCTAAATGCTAAAGCATTCTAAATTATTGTCTTTTAGCCTCTTCATGTCAAATTATCATTATAATAATGTGTGGTATGAAATTGGATAATATTGTGTAACTTGGGTTTAAGGGAATTTCAATCATTTCTAACCTAATGTACCTTAATGCAACTAATTAGACTAGGCTTATTTTAGTAGATTGATAGGTTGACATTAGTGTTGACTTTGACTTTGGCTTGGAATGTTGAACTTAAGGTTAACTTGAATAAGTGGATATAAAGAAAAAATTGGTTAAGTTTGGAATCAATATTATTGTGTAATATATGATATTTTTTTATCATCTCATAAATCATTAATATTCAAAGAGGAAGACCTAGAGTTGGAATTGGTGGCTCCTTAGAGGTAGTTACCCTAAAGAAGAGGTTTAGGCCTTAGTTTTATTTGTTTTTCTAATGTATCTTACTGCCCCAAAAAGTCCTTACATATACTCTAATTAGTTCTTTAGACTTCTTATGGGGTATCAATACTTAAGGATTAGATGAACTAAGAGGACTAAAAGGATTGTGTTGCCTTAATGCGGTAGTATGGTTAGGTTTATGTTAGTGTCCCTAAGTTCTTTTGTTTGAGGGTATTATGTTGCCTTAGTGTATCAGTATGAGTGGGTGTACGTTAGTGCCCCTAGGTTGATTATCTCCCCTCGAGTAAAATAAATAATAAGAAATTTTTTGTTTGATGGTCTTGGTACATAATAGCTTTTTTGGTTCGGTAGCTTCCTCCATGCCCTACCTTTGGTAATTAGAATTATTATGGTCGGTCAGTCAGTAAAGCCTTGCTGCACTACCTTTCTTATCATGGGTTATAATATGATTTTTGTGTTATTTGAGGTTGATGTGAAATGGTAAGTGTGTTTATTGTTGAACATGAGGCTTTGGTGTTGTATATGTTATCACATGATTTTAGTATCTTGTTATCACACACATTATGTGCTTTGAGCATGTTTTCTTGATTATTATGTTATTTTTTGTAATGTGAGCATGCTACCTCTTGTGAGGTTGTAATGCTCCAAAAATTTTCTTAGCCCAATCACGGATCATTAACACCCTAATTTGATTCTAATATCAAGAAATATTATTTTAGCCTTAAACCTAATTTCTTAATTCTAAAACTTTAACCGTAACAAAAACCTTGACTCGAATAAATCGTAATTCGTAAACCAAAATCAAAAACCACTAAAATTTACACTAATCCTAATTACTTATGGATAATCCAAAATCACCCCTAAACTAATCGCCCAACCCTTCTATTTTTTATTTTATTTTCTTTATTTATTCTCCTCCTTTTTCAAACCAAGCCGAAACATTTGAAAAATGTTACAACTTACACGGTTACACCCACACTTGCACCATCACCTATCACCTTTCTACACCCTCATCCATCATCCATCACCTTTTTCCTTCTTCTTCTCCTTCTTCCATCTTTGTAGACCTGCACACCTATGCACACACCCTGCCACTCTTTTTCTTCCTATTCCCCTTATCCTTATGCAACACTCGCACACACAACCATCCTCATCACCTACCATTGTCCCCAACATTCAACCATCTTTTCTTCTACACCACCCTACACCATTGATCGCATTTATCCCCCTCCCCTACCTTTCTTCATTTCTTCCTTCCCCAATTCACTCCATACATGCATACATGTATGTATGTATGTACACACACACACACACACATGTTACACATTCTTCTTTCATTCTCTTTGGTTTGCCTCCATTTTCCCCATCTTTATGTCCAAAACCACTACCCGAGCACTCCCTCTTCCTTCTCCTTTCTTCCTTCTCTTTTATTCTTCTTCTTATTCCTCCTTCTTTCCCTATTTTCGACCTGTGCACCACCTCAGACACTATTCGATGTCCATTGGCCGGTGGACCGACCACCAAGGTCACCCCAACCTTCCCCACCACTATGGTCGGCCATCACCACCGACCACCGTCTCTTTTTCCTTCTTCTTTCTCATCTCCCTCTCACTTTTTCAGAGCACACGACTTGTGCACGGCCTCAATACGGTCGTGCAACACTACAAATTTCCTATCACATAGTCATGTAACCTTTGCACCGCCTGGCCGTGTGGGATCTTTTCTTTCGACCAGGGTTGTATCGCTTGCAGCATAGTCATGCAACTTCCCATTTTTGACTATGCACCTCTATTTTCATCCTCAAACCTTATCCAAATACCACTAAAATTTTACCATAGCTCTACCACACATTCCTCTACACATCCACACTTCTCAAGCTCCCATTTGACAATGGTTATTTCTATTTTTACCCTCTTTACCTTGATTTATCCTTTGATTCAACTCTTCAAGCCTAACCGTGAATTTTTTTATTTTCATAGGTGATAATCCGGTAGCTTTGGAGAAGGAAGTCTATGATTTGCGTGCTTAGAGCCCTGTGTCCTAGTTGGTGAGGATACTATTCAAAATTTAGGGTTTTTGGTATTATTTACTTGTATGGTTGTATGTGTTTTTCATTATATTGTTGATATATGATGTAACATGTGTTGATCATGATATTTTGTGATGATATGAGTATTATGTTAAAAGGGAGTAAGAATGGGTGAGAGGTACCATTATGTTATGATTTTGTTGTGATAATGTCATATTGTGGAAATATATCTTATGGTATATAATAAGGGCTTAAGGATACTATGTTATTGAAAGAAAGTAAGAATGGGTAAGAGGTAACATTATTATTTTGTTGTGATAATGTCATATTTGTGGAAATATACCTTATGGTATGAAATATGAGTTAAATGAGTTTTCATAAATGGACTTAAGAATTCTCATGAAGTATGATGATAAATTGTGGACTTGGAAACTAATATGTGTGGAAGGTACAAGATTTTATAAAATAAAAATTATTATTTGTGCTTAGGGGTAATTTGGTCATTATGGGGTAATAAGGAAATTTTGGTACTTTATGTGTTAGCTGGATTACAATATGATAATATATAGCATGAGGGATTCTTGGAAGTATTATTGTTGTTTGTGGTCTTTAAATAATTTAATGGATAATTTAAGGCAACTATCTTATAATGATAATACCATTATTCCATGTATAAAGTTTATGTTGTGGATCGATACCAATTCGGAAAAATAAGATCTAATTAGAATCAATTAGAACACACAAGAATTGAGAAGAGAATAACACTCAAGAACACAGATTGGGGAAACAGATGATCTTATTGATGTGAAGTAATTGTGATTACAAAGAATCAAAGAAATTCTCACATAAATCACTCAATTTATCAAGGAATTACAATAGAACTCAATAGGAGAAGAAGACGGCGTTCGCTCTTCGATTAGGGTTCTAATCGCATGGTATTTATACTATACGAAACTGTCATTAGCGAAAACCGAGGCGGAGCGAAAAACCCAACAAACACGGACCGTATTAATAAACACGGTACCCCCGTGTTTATTTTCTATCTCTCGGCCTCTCCCGGAAAATAGAACATATTTTCCTGATGGAAAAACACGGATCGTGTTTCCAAAACACGGGCCCCCCGTGTTTATTTCCAGCTTTGACAATCTTCAGTATTTCAGCCATAACTTCTTCATCTGACCTCCGATCGAGCTGATTTTTGATGTGTTGGAAAGCTAACAGAAAGATCTACAACTTTCCAGTTCATCACATTTCCAAATTATAATTTCTTCAATGTAAAATATTCACATATTTCTAGAACAGCTCACAGTTCTACTTCAAATTTCTCCGAAACACTTCACACACCAATCCAAGCTATTCTACACACCAAATACGAGTCACAAGCTCACAATTCTCCACCTTGATGACGTATTTAAAGTAGCTAGCACCAGGAACACAAAAGACCATCTGTAAAAAACCCCTGGGCCCCAAAAGGCCCTCATGGTACACAAACACCAACCAAGTCCGAGCAATGCTCGAACTTGCTCACTGTCAATGGCTTCGTTAGCATATCTGCTGGATTCTCAGCAGTAGCCACCTTCTCCAACACAACCTTGCCTGCAGCAATAGTACCTCGGATGAAGTGGTACCTGATATCAATGTGCTTCGTCCGATGATGGAAAGAATTCTGATTCTTTGCCAAACAAATAGCACTCTGGCTATCGCTACGAACAACGGGAGCACCATGACCAAATCCAAGCTCACGAACGAAACCACCCAGCCACGAAGCTTCTTGAAAAGCTTCCTTCATAGCCATATACTCAGCCTCAGTAGTGGACAACGCAGTCACATCTTGCAAAGATGACCTCCAGCTAATTGCCGAACCACCAAGACAAAACACATAACCTCCAGTGGATCTCCTATTATCAAGATCTCCACCATAATCAGAGTCAACGAACCCAGTCAACGCATCAGTTGACCTCCCATACTCCAAACAAGATGATGCAGTACCCTTCAAGTACCTCAGAATCCACTTCACTGCTTGCCAGTGAGCCTTCCCAGGATTCGCCATATATCTGCTCACAACACTCACAGCTTGAGCAATATCCGGCCTGGTACAAACCATAGCGTACATCATGCATCCCACAGCATTAGAGTAGGGAACTGTGGCCATAAACTCCTCCTCATCTTTAGATTTGGGGCAATCTAAAGCAGACAATCTGAAGTGAGTAGCCAAGGGAGTACTAACCGGCTTGGCATCAATCATATGAAACCTCTCCAACACCTTGTTCACATATTGCTCTTGTGACAAGTAAAGACGCTTCTGTCTGCGGTCTCGAATGATCTCCATGCCAAGGATCTTCTTCGCAGCTCCCATATCCTTCATCTCAAACTCAGTCTTCAGCATTGTTTTCACCTTGTTAACTTCAGACAGATCTTTTGCTGCAACAAGCATGTCATCGACATACAACAAAAGATACACCAGAGAACCATCACCAACCTGCTTCAAGTATACACATCCATCGTACTCACTCCTGGAGAACCTATGCTCAATCATAAACTGATCAAACCTCTTATACCATTGTCTAGGCGACTGCTTCAGACCATATAGTGACTTCTTCAATAAGCACACATGATCATGCTTGCCTTCAACAACAAAGCCATCTGGTTGGCGCATATAGATCTCATCCTCGAGCTCACCATGCAGAAAAGCTGTTTTGACATCCAATTGCTCTAACTCCATATCCTGCATAGCCACAAGCGCAAGCAAAGTACGAATAGAAGTATGCCTGACAACAGGGGAAAATACCTCGTTATAGTCTACACCAGGTATCTGACTAAACCCACGTGCAACTAAACGAGCCTTGTACCTTGGTCCCTCAACACCTGGAATTCCCTATTTGAACTTGTACACCCACTTGCAATCAACTATTTTCTTCTTCCTGGGTGCCTTCACAAGTTCCCATGTCTGATTCTTCCACAGAGACTGCATCTCCTCCTCCATAGCAGCACACCACTGAGCAGAATCAGCACTAACAATGGCATCTGAGTATGACACCGGCTCCTGTACATCAACGACAGTCTCAGCACTAGCCAAAGCATAACCTGCTAACTCCTCAAAGCCATACCTCACAGGAGGCTTCACAACCCTCCGTGGTCTACCGGGAGCAACGCCCCTTTGCTCCACCTGCTGCCTGGATCCACCCACTTCAGGAATAGTGGGTCTCATACTAGAAGGGTCTGACTGATCCAAATCAACCTCTACCTCCACCTTATCCATAACACCATGCAGATTCTTCTGCTCCACCTCTTCAGATAATCTATCAGAAGAAGACTCAGACTTTTGGAGGAATACGGACTCATTGAAGGTAACATCCCTGCTTGTCAAAAACTTGGATGCAGCTGGATCCCATAACCTGTAACCCTTCACACCAGATGTATAGCCAAGAAAGATACACTTCTTGGCTCTAGGCTCGAGCTTCCCATCATTCACATAAGCATAGGCAGGACATCCAAAAATATGCAAATCAGAATAATCAGCTGGTTTGCCAGACCATACCTCCTCAGGTGTCTTCAAATCAATGGAACGATTTGGTGACCTGTTCACCAGGAATGCCGTCATGTGAACTACCTCAGCCCAAAACTCCTTACCTAATCCAGTTTGTGACAACATACATCGAGCCTTCTCTAATAGGGTCCTATTCATCCTCTCAGCAACCCCATTCTGCTGTGGTCTTCCAACACAAGTGCGATGCCTAGCAATACCATTTTCCTCACAGTACTCAGTGAAACTACGTTCCACAAACTCAAGGCCATTATCTGTCCTGAGACACTTCACTTGTCTCCCAGTCTGCTTCTCTAATAAAGTCTTCCAATGCTTGAAAACTTCAAAGACATCATTCTTATTTTTAATAAAATAAGTCCATACCTTCCTAGAGAAGTCATCAATAAATGTCAGTAGGTATCGCGAACCACCCTTGGAAACCACCCTTGCAGGACCCCACAAATCAGAGTGAACATAATCCAGAGGCCCCTTTGTACTATGTATAGCCTTTGAAAAACTAACCCGCTTCTGCTTGCCAAACACACAGTGCTCACAGAAATACATAGTACCTGTACTCTTTCCATCCAACAACCCTCTCTTGGAGAGTTCAGTCAAGCCTTTGACACTCATGTGTCCAAGTCGCATATGCCAAAGTCTAGTAACATCCGAGTCAGACATACTCGATGATGTTACCGCAGCTGCTCCCTCAACAGTGGAACCAACAAGCTCATACAGTGTCCCGATCCTCTTGCCTTTCATTGCAACAAGAGCCCCTCTAGTAATCCTCATCGTGTCATCCTCGATCACACAACGATATCCATTACAATCCAAAGAACTCAATGAAATCAAGTTCTTGGTCATCTCAGGGACATGTCGAACATTAGACAGTGTTCTGACCACACCATCATGCATCTTCACCTTCACTGTCCCAATCCCAGCAACTTTGCATGCAACATCATTACCCATCAGAACTACTCCACCTCGAGTCGTCTCGTAAGTCTGGAACCAGTTCCTGTTGGGACAAATATGGTAAGAGCATCCAGAGTCCAAGATCCACCTGTCCATTATCTTGGTCTGACTATCAGTAACAGTTAACACACTACCATCACTATCATATTGAGCTATAGCAGCATCATCCTTTGTGCCAGATGATTCACCAGGTTTATCTCCAGATATCCTATTAGGACAAAACTTCTTGATATGACCCTTCTTGTGACATCCATAGCACATGACATTCTTGGATCTATTATTCCTCGACTTTGACCTATACTTCTTCTTCTTATCACCAGAACCCCGTTCCCGAGTTCTGCCCCTAGCTACAAGTCCCTCACTATATGAGTCACCAGAACCACCTCCAGTCAACTGATTTTCAATCAGTTCCCGTTGTAGCAGGGCAGTCTTGACATCATCAAGAACCAACTCATCATCCTTCCCATACAGTATAGTCTCACGAAAATGTTTATAATCAGCAGGCAAAGAACACAACAATGTAATAGCAAGATCTTCATCCTCCAATTTAACATCTATATTCCTTAGATCCATAATTATAGAGTCAAATTCATCAAGATGAGATTTAAGGGATTGCCCCTTACCTAATTTTAACTCATGCAACTTGCTCTTCAATAACAGACGATTCGTCACCGACTTCGTCATGTATAGAGACTCCAGCTTGAGCCATAAGGATGCCGCTGTTGTTTCTTTAGCCACCTCACGCAAGACCTCATTAGACAAACACAATTGTATGGTGGAAAGGGCCTTTTGATCTATCTCCTCGAATTTCTCATCTGTCATCGAATCGGGCTTCTTTGATATCCCGAGTAACGCCTTCTCCAATCCATTCTGAATCAGGATCGCCTTCATCTTCAACTTCCATAAGCCGAAGTTCACAGACCGATCAAACTTCTCTATATCAAATCTTGTAGACATCCCGAATACGAACCCAACGCTCTGATACCAATTTGTTGTGGATCGATACCAATTCGGAAAAATAAGATCTAATTAGAATCAATTAGAACACACAAGAATTGAGAAGAGAATAACACTCAAGAACACAGATTGGGGAAACATATGATCTTATTGATGTGAAGTAATTGTGATTACAAAGAATCAAAGAAATTCTCACATAAATCACTCAATTCATCAAGGAATTACAATAGAACTCAATAGGAGAAGAAGACGGCGTTCGCTCTTCGATTAGGGTTCTAATCGCATGGTATTTATACTATACGAAACTGTCATTAGCGAAAACCGAGGCGGAGCGAAAAACCCAACAAACACGGACCGTATTAATAAACACGGTACCCCCGTGTTTATTTTCTATCTCTCGGCCTCTCCCGGAAAACAGAACATATTTTCCTGATGGAAAAACACGGATCGTGTTTCCAAAACACGGGCCCCCCGTGTTTATTTCCAGCTTTGACAATCTTCAGTATTTCAGCCATAACTTCTTCATCTGACCTCCGATCGAGCTGATTCTTGATTTTTTGGAAAGCTAACAGAAAGATCTACAACTTTCCAGTTCATCACATTTCCAAATTATAATTTCTTCAATGTAAAATATTCACATATTTCCAGAACAGCTCACAGTTCTACTTCAAATTTCTCCGAAACACTTCACACACCAATCCAAGCTATTCTACACACCAAATACGAGTCACAAGCTCACAGTTTAGATGTTATTCGAATTTTTGAATACGTTGTTAATAATTAACCTTATGAGTTTATCTATTGGAATTGGTAATTATGTAAATTTCATGGGAGGTGTTATGAAAAATATGTGGAATTTAGGTTTTGGATATTTCTGTGAGTAATATATCGTGATGAGATTATTAATGTATGTGTATGGGAATTAGATCGTGCATTTTGGGTATGATAATAATGATGGGATTTGGAGATGATATAATATAAGTTGTGTGGAATAATCAATATAGGGGATGATTGCTAAAGGGAGTGAAATTAGGGTTTGAAAGGACTTAAGGACTTGGACCTATGCTATATGTATATCCATTTTAATGTATTCTATGCCTAAGAATCAATCTTGAATAATATACTAATCATTTAAAGTGAAAGAGCACATGAGTAAGGCCAGGGTGATCTATTTTTCTATATATATATATATATATATATATATATATATATATATATATATATATATATATATATATATATATATATATATATATATATGTATGTATGTATGTATGTATGTATTCCTGTTCTACCGGGGATAATAGTAGCTCGAGAGCATTTTACCCTAAAAAGATGTTTTTAATCTCCATTCTACAGGAAAGAATAGTGGTTCGCAAGCGTTTTACCCTAAGAAGGTGCTTCAATCCTTTCCACCGGATTAAGAATAGTGTGGGCCCTACTCATCGTGAAATTAAATGTATCATTATAACCTATGAAAAAGATACTAATTATCTAAAGTGGAAGAATATGTGAGTCAGGACTAAAGTGATCTATTATATATATATGTATGTATTCCCGTTCCACTGAGGAGAATAGTGGCTCGGGAGCATTTTTTCCCTAAGATTATGTTTTTAATCTCTGTTCCACCAAAAATAATAGTGGCTCAGGTGTGTTGTCCCTGATATGGTGTTTCAGACTATTCCACCTATTTAAGAATAGTGGAGTTCCTACACTCAACGTATATAAAAGAATGAAAATGGATTATACTTAACAAAGGAATATGGGTCATTTTTTATCTTATGAGTTGTTTCATTTATTTGGTTATTCACTTATTATCTAATGTGAAAGTATGTGTTATTTATATTTATGTTTTGATAGTATTTTTCCCTTGCTTATTACATAGCGTGCTAACCACCCGTTTTATGGGTGCTACTCATTCCCACGAGCAAGAGGCCCTGAATCTTATGTGCAGGTTTCAGAAGATTAGCTAGATGATTATGTTGCCTATGAAACCTTATGTGGGGATGAGTGACTTCATCTATGTTAAGGGTTGGGTGAAGAGTAATTTTTATCCGGTCGATGTAACTGGATACGCTTTTCAGACTCTTGATCCATGGTATCCCTTCTTTTGAATTTTGTATTGTTAAACTAGGAGTTAGGCTCCAAACTCATTATTGTACTATAAGTGTTCTTTTGTTTCTAATTTTCTTGTGTTAATTTAAATGTTTTAGTCTTGTGATTGATGTAAGGATGGTTGTATAAGCCAAAATTATGCCGATCACGGCAATAACCCCCAATATTTTACTTAATTACTTCTGCTGCAAAATAAAATTTTTCAGTAGTAAAAATGGTGGTGTTACAGAGGTATTGTGATTTACTCAGTACTAGGAAGTCGTATTGTACTACACTTGCATATGATTAAGTGTGGGTCATGGAGTAGCAAGAGGCATATAAGCATGGCAAGGATCATTAGGGTTATTGGGAGTTGATTCCATTCTTAGAATGGGCTTTTGATTCTAAGAGTTAGGGCAAATTTCTGTCGTACCTTTGACTACTAACCATTGGTGTAGTCAATTTTTCTTTGGACTCTTATGTCCTGTACTATATTTTGATTATTGTTATTGTATGGAGGATGTTTATTAGTAACCTGTATCTATGTTATTATCTTCTCTATTTTTTCCATGGCTTTGTTTTAGATATAACTTATTTTGAGCCTTAGCACTTGGCATAAAAAATGTGAGGAAACCAAATGTATGATAAGTGTGGCGGTCACACCATTGTTTTGTAATTAACTCTTCCACAAAAATAAAAATATTAAATACTAAATTTTGTTTTTGTTACATCAATGGTCCCTCACAAGCATCATTTAGACCAAAGAGTCATAGTAACCTCATATGAGTAGTTGTTATGCTTGAAGGCCCTAATCCTAGGGTACCCGAACTAGAAGCTTTTCCTCTAAGAGAAATATTTTGTGAAAGGGGTTCTAAAGTCTCCATTGAAGATGATGGGGTTAGTTTAACATTACCTAATGATTACTCCTTTAACTGTCACCTAAATGAAAACACTAGTCTCGAATTGGCTGAGGCCATAATGCTAGGATGGGACAAGAAGATAGTCAAAGGTCTTAAAACAACAACCTTATTAAGGGTTAATTTAAACCCCTCATTCAAGTTATATCATAATTTATAATTTTATATATAAAACAACTTCAATGAAACAACTTCAAAAACTATTTTAATACCATCTACATCAGCTATTTAAAAAAAAAAGATCCTTTATCAATTTTCTCGAAGTGCTAACCACTTCTGGCAAATAAAGTATGGATATGAAAAACTTTAAGGTGAACACTCAACTTTTAAAACTGAAAAGGAATCCCTTGAGGTTTAAGTAGCTGATCTAGAAACTAAGAACAACATATTAATGTCTACCCCAGTCGATGAATTTTTTTTAAAGACCCAAGTTTCTAGCTTAGAATGTTGTTTCAAAGAGAATAGTAATCAACTAGGGTTGAGATAGATTTATTAAAGACTAATTCTATCCATCTAGAAGATGACCTTTTAAAAGAAAGGAACTTGATTGATTAACTATATTTTGAGAAGAAAATGGCTTGTGGATGCCTAGAAGATTCGAATGTATTTCAAGGCTAATAACTCTCTAGTGATAGAAATTAATACCCTCGATAACAAAATAATCGGGTATGATGCCAAGCATGTAGAGATGGAAAAATCCTTGGAAGAATAATGGGTTAGTTTAGTTATGCTTGGAAGATGTTGATAAGTAGAAGAAAAATAATGTTGAAATAAGGTATCTTTAGGAACAACAAGCTAGGGCCATGTAGGTAGTTAAGTCTTTCCCAAAAGATATGAACGAGTGCATCGAGAATATTATTGCTAATGCCAAATCAAGATACTCATATGAATCTATAGGTAACTGCTTGGAAAGTGAAGAGTTTGCACATTAAGAAGCACAACTTCAATCTTAGTAGTATGTGTATGGCACCTAAGTATTATATGCTCTATTCAAAATAATAGCAAAGTAGATCAACTGTGAAAGCCTGACAAAGAATTATATTGTAGCTAATATTTGGAAAGCATACCTATTCCTTAAGAGTTTGATAGTGAAGAAGATGAATCTTGAATATATTGTTGTTTATTCTCATTTTATTCTTTATCATCTTAAATATATTGTTATTGAGTATATTGTTGTTCATACCTTTGAGATATAGAATGAATATGAAATAGTTGTTTTCCTTGCTTTATCTAAAAAATATTAATAATCAATTAATGTCAAGGCTGAATTTTTTTTGTTGTAATAATCAAAATTTGCACACTCCAAATCTTTATTATAATTTAAAAATGACTAACTAAAGTAGGGTTTGATCTAGACACCATTAGTTGATTGGATTGAATGGATCTACTAAATCCCTTAATATTGGGCTTAGTGGCCTCAACACATCGATTGAGGATTGCACCATGAGAGCCTAAGGTTAGTATTTGAAAAGATGTCAGGTGTTCTTGAGTGGGCTCAATGGCCTTGGTACATCGACCAAGGACACACTATAGCGCCTACTCTTAGTGAATGAAAGAACTCAGTATTTTATCTCACCATGTGTGCCCATATTCTTTTATTCTTTTGTACTCGACTACCTCTTTGTCTAAGTGCTTACATATGGATCTTGATATCCCCTTTTTTAGGCCTTACATATATTGAGTGTAATGGCCTAATTGTATGAAGATTTGTGTATAGAACCTAACAAAATCTTTATTTGAGGTCTTATGTACATGGAGCTCGATGACCTAATCATATGAGGACTTCCATATATAGCTTGGTAGCTTATTTGTATAAGAACATACATACATATATATATATATTGATGACCTATTTGCCTGAGGACTTAAATATAAAGCGTAAAAGCTTATTTCTATGAGGACTTATGTATAGAGATTTTTTTATGGCCTCGTTGTTTGAGGACTTACATATAGAGCTTTAGTCGAGGACACTTTTGTTTGGGGACTTATGTATGGAGATTAAGGTTTGTGTCCTTGGCAAGCATATTTGCTACAAAATACAATCTATAAATATATATAAGAAAAAACTTTGTTCCTTTATATACATTTATAGGTAGAAAAAATATGTATATTCAAATGTAACAAAGATCATTGTTAAGTTAGAATTAATCAATATTACAAATAAGAATTTCTCAAATATTTTACATTCCAAGCATTTGTAAGATATTTTCTCTCTTCATCAAGTAATATGAGCATGGCTAGCCCAACTTGCTCCATTCTTTGATATGAACTTTCTTATTTTGCTACTAATTTGCTTTGGCCACCATTACTTCAAAACTCAGTCTTCCCTAACACCCTATCTCTTACCCTTAATTGTGTAAATTTAACTCTTTTGTAGTAGAATTTAGCTACTTGGTGTTAGTCTTTATGAAGATGCATTTGAACTACATCTATTCGCTCTTCTAGCAAGTCATTCTCAATTTTTAAGGCCTCTTCATTAACTTTAGGATCATATTGGTTGGTGCTATAAGAACTTGTTTCTATTTCTGTTGGTACAAGTTCCTCAGCCCCAAATGATAAAATAAAAGGTGTTTCACCCATTAGATTTTTTAGAGTTGTTTTGATAGCCCATAATATTCTTGGAGGCTCATCCATCCATCCCCACTCTACCTCATTCAATTCGTGTTTTAGCACTCAAAGTATTTCTTTATTTTAAAGTTCAGATTGAACATTAACTATTTTGAAACAAATGAGGAACCCATTTTCAATATACTAAATTTCCCATATAGAATACTACTTAATGAAATTTCATTGCTGATGAGGTAATAAAGTAAATCGACAATCAATCCCCTAGTTTTTGCAAAACTATCTACATTTATTGTTGTTGAATTGTCAACCATTATTAGTTATAATTTATTGAGGGACTCTTAACTTGAAAATTTTGTTATTTCTTTTCAAACGACGGCCATTTGTAATCCCCTATCGCATCAAAGTTTGCCTTTTTGTTTCTAACCTGCATATAATATTGTTTCGGAAAAACTTTATTGTTCAATTGTAAGTAATATGTGCTAGAGCCTTTACCCCTACCCATTTTGTAAAATAGTCAACAACAACTATAACCAATATTTTTTTCCAACATTTTTACATAATGGATTAATTTGAAAGACATCATGTGAAAAAAATAAAATAATTAGTAGCATATATTTGAAGTATCATCATTACTGGAGCAAAGTAGTCTAAAAGTAGTAGCCCCGTATACACCAAACAACCATAGCCTTACAATTCATAGCAATTCTGAAGTAGGGATATTTTATACTGGGATAAACTTCTAACATCTTTATCATTGGCATACGATTGCCTCAAAATCTTGATACGTAGTTCTCCAATAGTAACCCTAACATAAGGCTTTTGTTAAGAGAGATCTAGAATCTTGATGTAACCCACATGTTCTCATATGGAATTTGTTTAGTACTTTTTGCCCTACTAATCAAGGAACATACTTTAGCCCCAAAATGGTCTTTGAACGTATATATACTTATATTTTAGTCATGAAATATTTTTATTCCATTCTTTTTAGTTCAAATGCTTTATTTTTTTTCGTTGGCTGAGTCCCTACATCTAAGTAATCCGCTAGTTCCTTCATCCACTCATTTGTCATCGATATTTGTGCAATTTTGTATTGTTCATCTTGATCTTTACTCATGTCCATCGATCCTTCCGTTATATACTCAACTTTAAATGTTTTGGTCGATGAAGAATTACTGGTCGTGGCTAATTTTGCTAAAGCATTAGCCACTGGATTAGATGCTCATGACACTTTTGCTATTTGAATAGACAAAAAATGCTTTGTTTCTTCAATCAACTTTCCCAAATATTTCTCCATGCTGGGCTCCCTAACTTCATAATGTTCATTTTATTAGTCGGCAATCAAATTTGAGTCATTGTAGAGCTTGATTTTATGTACCTTCAAGCTTTGAGATATTTTGAGGTTAGTCGATGCAACTTCATATTCAACCTCAGTATTAGTGGTAGCAAAGCCAAATCACAATGCATAATCCTCAATTATGCCATTTGGGTTAATTAAAACCACACTAGCTCTAGTGCCTAAGATGTTGGAATCCTCATCTACATAAAAAGTCCATCCTCCCTATTGCCTCAAGATTAGCAATAATTTTGGCTAAGCTTTAAACATAATTTCAATAATAAAGTCTGCCAAACCTTAGCCTTTAATAATAGGCATTGGTTGGTATTGAATGTCATATAAACTCAATTTAGTAACCCATACCATCATTCTCTATAATTCATAGGTTTATGAAAGACAATTTGAAGAGAAATATTATTCAAAACCACTATTGAATGAGAATAAAAATAAGGTTTTAACTTTGTTATGGCAATAAGTAGGGCATAAGCCATCTTTTCCAAGTTTGAGTAATAACACTCAACATGAATCAACACTTTGTTAGTGTAGTAAATAGGCTTATATGACCCAACCTTGATGTATTCTCTAATAAGAATGGAAAAAATAACCAATATTGATGTCGCCGGATATAACAACGCTACCTCTCTCTACACTTTTTAGGGTCTATAATGTGTATTGATCTATGCATTTGATGGTGATCTATGTATGTTTGAGCTTGTTTTAGAGGTGTGTTTAGGATTTTGGAAGATAATTGGTTTTATAAAAAAAAATACCTGACTGGTTGGAGGTACCGATCCACTGGTTTGTTCATTAAATTTGAGTTTTGAAACTCGATGAATCGATCAACTGGGTTGGGGTATTAATCGATTGTTGAGCTGAATTGGTTGTTCTTCTGACTCACTTTTCACTATAAATCTTTCCTCCAAAATTTTCTAGAATCGTGATTATGTTTTGAAAATTTTGTTTATGATTTTATGAAGCTTTGGAGCACGCCTAACCTATTTTGTCAATTTTCAATGGATTCATAAAGAAGTAATTCATGAGAAGTCACTTTCATTACTTCACCACATTAGTCTTCTTATTTCTTATTTTCTATCTCTTATGCAAGATTCATAAGAGGCCCCTACAACCTTTATAGATTGCTGAACTTTGATTCCCTTCCCTTGTTGCCATTATTCATTTCTTGTGTTCGAGATTTATGAGGCACATTACCTAGAACATTGCAGTTTCACCAATTGAGCTTACAGGAAGAAATATTGGCTTTGAACCTTCAAACCCTGCACTTTGAATCTTGGACTTGGGATAGGGTTTAAAGTCTCATTTTATTCACTCCATTACCATTATTCTTTCAGCATAAACCCTCAGTAATTCAAACCCAAAGGCTTCATTTTCTCCCTTCTTCCCAATCCTCCAAACTACCCTATTTTTCTTCACACTTTCTTTGCCACATTTCCTCTCATTGAATTTCTTTTATGATCTTCCCTTCCTCTTATAATCCTTTCTTTATATCCTTCTTGTTTTGATCTTAAGCAAGACGAGGTTAGATTTGGGTAAGGAGTGTGGGTTTAGCTTTCATATTTGGTGTTCTCTATTTTCTCCTTTGGAAGGTGGGTCTTCTCTAATTTTCTCTCTTTGATTGTAATAAATTTTCTTTGAATGATTTGAAAGGTTTTACTAAGCCTTAATCTAGCTTTCATGCAAGGCGTTTCAGTATAGGTAAAGTGTTTGGATTTTCATAGACTTTTGCTCTTTTTTGTGTGTTTCTCAAGTTTTTTAAGGAAAACCATTATATTCCCTATTTTGTGGAAAATATTATGATTAAATAATGTTATACTCTATTTTTTTAGTAGGAAATATATGTTATAATGAAAAGAATGTATAGAGTAGGCAAATTTTGACATAATGGTAGAGTTGGTAGTAAGATTAACTTGTAGCCATGTATGCATAAGCCTCATAAATATGGTTTGGGTTGCATAATGTCGATGGTATTTTGAACATCTCAATCATGTAGCATGTGTAATAAGATGCATAGATTGTTTTCATGAAGGTCTAATCAAAAGAGAATGTGATACATGTTTTTTTCTTCTAATTCCTATTAAGTCTATAAGGTGTAAGCATGATTCTTTTGAGATTCTCATCATGATTTTGGTATTTTACATGTTGATTTATTAATAATGCTTGTTAAAAAAGTTGAATGACTTGATATTGATGTTTATATTAATTGAACAAAGATTATGGAATTTAATTGTGTGTATATGCATTTGTTGGGGTTGTTTTTGCCCTAACTGATCTACAGATCTCCAAAACCGATCGACGAGTTTGGTAGAGTTAATGACTAGTTGGCTTGTGACTTTAGTGGTCTTGGTATTAGTTTAAAACCATCGATTGGTTTGACCAAATCCATCAACTGATTCCTAGAATATTCGACTGGTTGGGTAAATCGATCGACTAGTTTGTTTGTGACCTCAGTGGTCTTAGCCTCAGGTTAGACATATTGACTTATTTAACCAAACTGATCAACTGGTTCTCAAAACATTCGACCGGTGAGGTTGACCGATTGACTGGTTCACCACCACCGGGAAGGTTGGAAACACCCTAACCGATTGACTGGTACATGAAACCAATCAATCTGTTAGCGTTATCCATCAACCAGTCTTAGCCAGTTTTTCTTTTCTTGTCTATTTCTTCCCAAATGTGATGTTTTGAGTTTTCTCGTGCTTGGATAATGACCTAATATGCTAGTAGATATGAAATTACCTAGAATATTGAAGTTTAAATAAGTAATTAAAGTTATTAAAGAGAATTTTTATCCTAATTGGCCAATGTTGACCTTAATTTAGCAATTGGGCCTTTATCTTGACCATAATGTGAGTAGGTGATTAGATGGATAGAAATGGATTCATTATATGGTTAGTATTTATGTAATGATTCAAACCTATGGATAATAGACCTCTAATAACCTACACCATGGCCTTAAAATGTGAAACCTTGTAAGTTAAATGACTCAGCAAGAATAGAAGAAAATATAATGGACATATATGGTTGTCTTAAGTTGACCTTATCTATAAATAGTAACTTTTACTTAGCTATTAAAATAAATTGATATATAATTATAAGTTAGGGTTGGAATCTAGTTGACCTCTAATTTGATCTTCATCTTTGGCCTTAGGGATTAAATTGGAACATTCTTTAATGAATGGTAAGATTGTGGTTAAGAAATAAACTATGACGTTGACCTTAGCCCTTGGCTTTGACCTAGATTTGAATTGGGCACAAAAGGGAATATATGGAAATCAAATGTTGGCTTGGACATTTATGGTTGACACTAAAACTATATAATTCCACCCCTTTGCATAATTGATCACGTAATGGAATAATCACTTGAAGATAGCTTAAATGGGAACGCTTGATGATGTGAGAACCTTATACAGGTGCATTAAATTGAAATGGCTTGTTACTTGGTGTGATATTGTTTGTGTGCCTTTATGTTAAATGACATGCCAATCCAATAAGATATTAATCAATTAAAATATACAAGTATCATGCACTACAAAATAATTAATTTGTGTCAATAGGGCCTTATCTGCTGGTAAAACCTATTTTTTTGTTGGTAAAAGCTTTTACCAATAGAATGTTTTTTGGTGACAAAACTATGGGTAAAAACTCTATTCTTAAAATTTTTACCCACAAATATGTATGATTTGTTGGGAATAATTGATAATGCCCATATATATTTATATGTTAGTAAAACTTATGCCCACACGTATATCTATAAGTAAAAGTATTAACGACAAAATAATAAATGTAACTAAAAGTATTACTCATAAAACAATATTTGTAACTAAAATTATTATTCACAAAACAACATCGATGACTAAAAGTATTAAACACAATATTATATCTGTTACTAAAAACTATTGCCAACATATATATTATTGGTTATACATATTTTAACCCTGTATTTGTATATATATATATATATCTGTTGGTAAAAGCTTTACCGAAACGTACAAGATTTATTGATATTACCTGTAACCACAATATCCACCTGTAGTAACAATTTATTCACATGTAGTAACAATTTATCCTGATATAAAATTAACTATACCATATATAATTATCATTGTGTAGTACAAAATATTTAGTTGTTTAGCTCCTAAAGTCATAACAGTCATGTAGGTACAATACTATATATACAACTTGTAACATAAGCTATTATACAAAAACATCTTCATACACTAACATATAAAAGCATCGAGCATCTTCGTAAGTTGACAAGCAAAAGCACCGATCATCTCTATAAGCTAACATATATACACAAGCACGGAGCATCTTCATAATTTGATTTAAAAAAACATTGATCATATTTGTAAACTAAAAACAAAAGCATCAAGTATCTTCATAAGCTTACTCACAAAAGCATCTTTGTAAATGCATCAAACATCATCTTCTTTATACTCATCTTCAGGTTCATCCTTTTCATTCTTATCATCCTCCATTTGATAATAATCATCAACATGTTTTCCCTAAAAATATATATGCATTTAACTTAATCAAATTAATCTAAATTCATATCAAAAAGCTAAAACAATGAGGGTATTTTAAAAGCTTTCTAATAATAATATATTACCTTAAAAATATATTTTATATAGTTGGAGATAGAGAAGGTGAAACCAGTAATTTAGAGAGCTACATAATATATTCATACATGAAATCATGTACAATATGTATGAATGTTTGATACAAATGCAATATAATATAGCTAGTCAAGTATTGATACATATACCAGTAATATGAAAAGTTTAATTATACCATACACTCTATTATCAGTTATTATGTTTATAATATATATATATTCTCAACTATAATTATAGCAAATTCATAAATAATAGATGAGAAATTTAAGACCGAGCTTTCAACTCAATCGGTAGTGTAGTAGTGGGTATACTATTTTCCTGTCATGGAATGTAAGGGATAGGTAAGACATGTTTGTGTTACTGTTTTATTTCTAGGGTAACATCAAACATGAAAAATGGTGGTTGGTTGTCTAACTTTTTATAGCAATAGCCAATGGCTATTGATTATGGTAGTTATGATTGGCGATACAAATCCATTTAGCTTGTTTGTGACAAAAAGGGATTTTTTCTACCCTATTTTGTAAATTTAATATAATTATTCTTTTTTACATTAATCTAGGTATGTCTGGTTGGTATTATAATTACTAGTATCTATATATAATACTTTTCCTCAGACTAAAAAAAAATTAATAACAACACATAATTTTTGTCTTTTAGGCATTATGGTATAGTGAAACCATACCATAGCTACCCAACCTAATCACTATATGACCCCTAATGTTCTTCTTTATTCATTTTTGTGCTATTTTAGTGGTAGAAAAAGATGTACCAAAAATTGATGTGTTGCATAAGAAATTTAAAAAAATTATCAACATTTAGTGAGGAACTTACTTGATTCTCCAATTATATATGCATTATACCAATAAGATATCCTAATTGGTCTTTAGTCTCAAGGAGATCATTTTCCAACCTCTCAACTCTAGACTCATATTTGATCCTTTAGCTCGCTCCTCCTCAAAAGCACATCTTTTTTTATGGGATCGTAGAACTTTTACACCAAGACCAAAGGTTATTACATATCCATTCCTATATTCTCCCACCCCCTTTTTGAATATTTCACATTGAGCATTAGCATCAGATCCTTCTAGAAGTGCAGTCATCTCATCTAGAATCGCTTTCTAAAAGTATAAATGAATGCTATTAATGTGCAGTATTTGAGGTAGATTTGCATATATATATATATATATATATATATATATATATATATATATATATATATATAACCTTAAAATCAAAATAAATTGAAAACATACTATTGTTGCAGTAGAAGCATCATTAAGCTTAGAACCCTTTTTTGGTTCGTGTTTTTTCAACTACATTTCTAATTCATTGGGTTCTTTCCCCATTTTTTCCTAATCAAAACACATATAAGAAATTGTATATCAAGTATACAAGGGAAAATAAATTTGATATTACCTGGATGAATTAATCATATACTTACTTTTTATTCCACTCAAATGCGTGCAAAACTCTTTGAACCAGCATCTGAACACATTTTTGACTTTGTATGATTGTGAATCCCTCTTTGACTTATTTCCTAAGAAATATGAGAAAAAATATTAGTATAAAAAATAAATTAATAGAACTATAATAATAATAGCCTTTTTTTTAAATAATTAAATGAGGAATCACTACCTTACCTTTCAGAGATTCCCAAAACTTTACCATATCTAACCACATGGTCTTAGGTATTTCCTTTGGCCTAGAATATATTGCTTGATTGTGTGTTTTTCCATCAAAATGAACCACCTTCAACTTAGACTTATGAGCTCTCCAAGCTTCATGGATTTTACCCAATGCCCACTTATATGGTTCTCAATTTTCAGGAAAGTAATAAGAGATCTATAAAGGGAGAATATGAAATAGAAAACAAAAGCTATATAATAGATATAGCAAAAATAAGAAAACCAATATAAGAAATCCAATAAAATAAATATTGTGATAATGTACCTTTCCTACCTCCCAAATGGAATCTAGATATATCATATCCATCACATCATATTTGACATGTGTTAGTATTCAGTTCTTATGATAACATAATGCTCTCTAGGAACAAATGATAAAGTTAGAAATACATATGAAATGATTAAAAAAATTACTCAAAGAGAATTAGGACTTATTGTGCAAATACTTTAACTTCATCACAATTTGCAAGCGCATAACTATGTGCTTCCTCAATCAACATATATTCCGGCTGCAAAAATTTCTTCTTAGACATTGCACGAAACTTTAAGGAAAATATAGGCAACCCATTATGCAATTCATTACAATCATCATCATCATTTTTTGTGGACCTATTTTCCCTTGTTTGAACATCAGACAAATATCTAGAAAAATGTTAGACATTCTTTCGCAATATATCCTTCTGTAATTGATCGTTCAGGGTGACTTTTACTACGAACATACATTTTCAACCTCCTTAAATACCTGTAACATTAGTATCATATTACTAACATAGTATAACCATAATATTGATCTTCCATTAAAAATAATAAATAAAATACTAGAATGTACATACATTTCCATAGGATACATCCAACGGTAAAATACTGGACCTGCAATGGTTACCTCATTAGCCAAATGAACAACTAGGTGCACCATGATGTCAAAGAAATAAGACAAAAAATGTGTTCCATATGACAAAGTGTGAGAGCGATGCGATCCTCCAATATCTCCAAGTATTGGGTTGTTGCTTCTTTCGAGCAAAGTTCCTTAAAACAATTACTTAGCTCAATCAATGCCTTGCTCACATCTTTGTTCCGTATTTTTCTTAAAGCCAATGGTAATAGTTGTTGCATTATGATGTGATGATCATAACTTTTAAACTAGATATTTTTCCATCAACAATTCACCTTCTAATGTCTGTAGCCTACCCATTCGGTACTTTCACAGAATCTAATATGCTTAGTATTTCCTCCTTTTCTTTTTGGGTCAATGTGAAGCATGCTAGAGGTAGATATATTTTATCTCCTATTTCAATTGGATGCAGCTCATGCCTTATATCCTTTACCTGCAAGTCAAGTCTTGACTATAAGGTATCCTTAGTTCTCCCTTCAATGCCTAAAAGCGTGCCAAGTAAATTCTCTGAAACATTCTTCTCCACATGCATCATATCTAAGCTATGGCATAGTAGAAGATGATCCTAATATGGAAGTTGGAAGAATACGAGTCTCTTCTTCCAATGCCTTTTTTTATCCTCCCTTCTCCTTTTATTATGAGTATGAGGGACTTTTCCAAATATGACATCAATTTCATCTATTTAGTATAACAATTCTGTCCTAGAATATGATGTAGGAGGAGTTCTGAGTTATGTTTTTCCATTAAATTCCCTTCTTCTACAATGAAATCTGCGATTAGAATCCAAGAAGTGGAAATGGCCCATATAACACATTTTTTCACTTCCCCTCAAATATTCGAAGCAAGTATCTATATTATAACGTGGGCATGCAACTTTTCCTTTAGTTTTCCATCCCGACAAATTTCCATATGCTGGAAAGTCATTGATGGTATTAATCATGGCACTGTGAAGAGAAAACATTTCATTTTTTGAGGCATCATAAGTCTCTAATCCTACATCCCACAACTCCTTTAACTCATCAACTAATAGTTCAATAAAAACATCAATGTCATTCTCAGGTGCCTTTGGGCCAGGTATAAGTCATAAAAGAATAAAGTATGATTGTTTCATACATAACCATGGAGGTAAGTTATAAATCATTAATACAACGACCATATGCTATATTGAGTACCCATCATGCCAAATGGGTCGAACCCATCACTTGTCAAGCCAAGCCCAACATTTCTTGGATCACTAGCAAACTCTGGGTACTTAGCATCAAAATCTTTCCAAAGATAAGAGCTTTCTAGATGTCTGATCTTACCATGCTTTTTTTTGCCCCTCTTCATGCCATCTCATTAAATGGGCCATTTTTTATGAAATAAACAACCTTTCAAGCCTCAGGATCAAAGGAAAGTGTCATAATACCTTTAAAGGAACATTTTTGCCACTAGCTAATTTCACCACAGTTCCATCATCGACAACTTTCCATCTTAAAGCAGTAGAAATATGACAATTATCTAAATTAATATTTTCCTTCCTAAAAAGTACACAATCATTTGGATACGCATCAATTTTCTCATAACTTAGTCCAAGTTTTTTTATAATCCCCTGCACTTACCTATGAGAGTTTGTCAATGTTGATTATTTAGGAAGACCTCTTTTAAACAATTTCACTAAGGCATCAAAGGCAATATCAGACACTTTATATAAACATTTCAGATGATACATTTCAACAATGAAGGATAGTTTACTAAAATCTTCACAACAGGGATATAAGGGTTGCCTTGCATCTTCAATCAACTTAAAACTTCATCATTATTGTAATACTCCAAAATTTTAAAATCTAGAATTTAATAATTAATCTTTATTTGGGATAATTTAATTTTTTAAATTATTAATTTGATTATTTTGTGGACTCAGATTTTTAAAAATGGGTATGATTATTTAATAAATTAAAATAAATATTTTGCTATTTTATCATACTCATTTTATTTAAATAATTTTTCAAACCCATATTTTACTAAAATTATCCTCTTAAATTAATATCTTAAATTTAAAATAAATTATTTTATTCAAATAAGGTATCCATCTAAATAATTAAATACCCTAATTCTAAAAATTATTTTATTTTTATTTTCCCCTATTTCCTTTTTCCTTCTCTTTTTTTCCTTTATTTTTCATTTTCTCTTTTATTCCTCCTTTGGGCCAGCTGGCCTGCTTCTTCTCCTCCCCGCTAGGTTGCTAACCCTCCTTCCTTCCTCACCGCCCAACACGCCTCTTTCTTTCATTTCTCCTTCTTTCCTCCCCTGGTTGGGCCAGCCCAACCCTCCTTTTTTTTCTTTCTTCTTCCTCACATGTAGGACAACCTACCTTTCTTTCTTCCCTACCTAACCTGCCTCCCTTCTTCTTCTTCCCTTCTCCTTCCTTCTTCACCCGTCGAACCAAATGCCCCTCCCCCATACCTACACCTCGCCTGCAACCAGCCCTTCTCTCTCCTTCTCTCTCCCATCCCTTTTCTTTCCATTTCAAGCTAGATCTCCCCCCTAAACAACCTCTCTCATATTCCCCCTCATTTCCCTTTTCTTCCTTCCCTTCTCTACCACCTTGTACCCCGACCTACAGCCTCCCCCACGCAACCACCTAGCTTGCACCTCTGTCATCCCTCATCTCCCTCTTTTTTTTCTTCTTCTCCTTTACCCATTTCTTTCCCTCCTCGAGCCCTCTTCTTCCCCTACAGAACCTTTCTTCTCCCTTCCTCCCCTATTTTTGCTTCTCCGCCCTCAACCGTTGCCTGTGCTACCCAACCAAACACCAAACCAACCCCTTGACCTCTCCTACTTCCTCCTTGCACCACCCAACATCCATCACTCACCCCCTACAGCCACCTTTCTCTCCCCTTTTCTTTTCTTATCCTTCTCAACCTCCTCCCTACACACAGCACTGCAGCCGCCGCCTCCCCTCTTCTGTCACCGCCAAAGCCACCCCTCAACCTCCTGACATCTCCTCCACCACCTCCCTACCTCAACCGATCGATATCTCCCCTACATCCCCCTCCTTTATTCTCTCCTTTTCCCTTCCTTCTTCTTCTTCTCCCTTTATTGCACCCATTTTCCAACCTCTACAGTCGTTGTTTATGCCGCCCTGAGCCGCCGATCTCCAACCCCTAACCCCGACCACCACCTACACTCTACCACCCTTACTCCCCTCCACAAGACCTCTACTAAATCCACAAATCCTTACCCAAACCAACCCCTTCCCCTTCTCCCAATTCTTCTCTCCACCCCATTTCCCTCTTCATTTCATGTGTGTAGCTCATAATGCCATGTAGCATAAGTTTTGCTACATCCTGTAGGTTTAATTAACCAAATTTTGAGATATAATGTATTTAGTGATAATATGCTTTTAATAATCTTTTTGGTAATAAAAATTTACTCTTTTAATATTCTACTACTAATATGTTAGTTTTGATATTATTTCTAGGCATAAATTTTTACTAATAAAAGCTTAAACTTTTAACCGGGGTACCAATAAAGTTTATTTATTGCTGGAAATAAGGTAACCATTATACCCTACTAATATGTGTGGATCTATATATGCTAGCACATTAGGGTTTTGAATGTGTTTGTGCGCATATTATGTGATGTTAAGTATATTATGATTTGTAGCATATGTTGGTAGTTGAAGTGAAAAGCATGGCATATTATGTGTCATGTGTAGAAATGATGGTTAGGAAATGAGCCTTGTTATTAATGTTGATATGAGATACATGTGATTGTTATGTAAGCAACTATGGTCGTTTGTAGTAGAGATAATATTAATATGAGCCTTATAGGCATTTTAGTAAATTTTCTCATACAAAGAGTGTGGCCTAAATAAGTATGTATGGTAGGTGATAATGGGTATTAATCATAAATAATAATAGTTGGTGGAGTTAGATAATGCATATGGACAATGGGTTTAATGTTTTATGTGGTAATGATATTTAAGTAAATTTAGCATAAGAATGGCAAATTGGTAATTTATATAAATAAAAAGGGTAACACGGTAAATTAATAAATAAAAAGGGAATTTTAGTAACTTTGCATGAAAAATGGGGTAACTTGGTAATTTTATGAGTAAAAAGGTAATTTGGTAAATTATTAAATAAAAATGGTATTTTGGTAATTTTGGCATAAAAAGGTGGTAACTTTATGAATAAAAGGGTTAATATGGTAAATTAATAAGTAAGAAGGGTAATTTGGTAATTTGGCACGAAAGGGGTAAATTGGTAATATAATAAGTACGGAGGGCAATTTGGTAATTTAACATATATGAGGGGTAAATTGGTAATTTTAACAAGTATGAAGGGTAATTTGGTAATCTAACAAACCTGAAGGGTAATTTAGTAATATTAACAAGTATGAAGGGCAATTTGGTAATTTTAACAAGTATGAAGGGTAATTTGGTAATTTAACAAACCTGAAGGGCAATTTGATAATTTTGACAAGTATGAAGGGTAATTTGGTGCAATTTGGTAATTTAAGACATATGAGGGGCAAATTGGTAATTTTAATAAGTATGAAGGGTAATTTGGTAATATAACAAACCTCGAGGTCAATTTGGTAATATTAATAATTACAAAGGGCAATTTGGTAATTTTTACAAGTATGAAGGGTAATTTGGTAATTTAACAAAACTTAACGGGCAATTTGGTAATTTTAACAAGTATGTAGGGCATTTTAGTAATTATATACTTATGAAGGGTAAATTGGTAATATGACAAGTAAAAGGGTGTTTTAATAAATAGGAAAGTAAGAGGGGTATTTTAGAAATTTTGTAAGTATGAAGGGGTAAGTTGGTAAATTGCATATAACATGTCAATGGATTTAATAAGCCTTCGTAATAAGACATAAAAGATAATAAATAATGGAATAAGGGTTTATGGCTTTAGTATCATTTGTTTAAGTATAACCATGTGTATTATAAGGATAATGGTATTTTGGTAAATCGGTGAATATCATAAGGATAATGCATGCTATAGGGTTGAATAGACGATAAAGGGGATGATATGATGTTTATTTCATAATAATGCAAGAGGTGCCTCAACTGTTAATTACGCCTGAAAATGTGTGTTGGATGTGCTAGAAGTATATGTTGGGATTTATGCGTTCAATGATCCCTTGGTATAGAGTACTTGATTCTATGGACAGTATTATAATTATGATATGATAACCTATTATGGCATGTGAATAAATGGAAATGAATGTTGTAATGGAAATATATGATAAAAGGAAGCCTTAGCCTTAGGGGCATTTTGGTCATTTTGACCTAAGGTGCCTAAGTATAAGAATTGGAAGCTAGGTTAGCCTTAGTGGACTATTTAAATTAACATGGACAATATTACTAATAACGATTACTTAATAATAACATAAACAAATAAAAACGATTAAGTATGCGATTGATGTGTTTCTCGTGGTCACCTTAATTAAGACACTAACAATTAAAGTGAAACACCTCGAGATTAGGAATGGTGACTCTTTAAGGGTCGCTACCCTAAAGACATGGTTTAGTCCACGATTATTCTAGATTTTGCTGGAGTGTCTTAGTGCCCCAGTTAGACCCTACATCTTACTCTATCTAGCTCTATAAACCTATTTAGGGGTATGCATACTTATGAATTAGGTGTCATTGTCAGTAAGGTATTGTGTGTCCCCGTGTGTAACACCCCAAAATTTGCAACTGAAAAATTTCGTTTACAGAGTTAAGTGCGGAAGCTAAAACAATAAAAACAAAGGGTGTTACCGCCACACTTGGTACAAGTCTGGTTTCCTCTACCATTCTCGTACCAAGTGCTAAGGCTAAAATCATTAATCCGCTTAAATTAATATTATGATTACAGAAATCAGGATAGAGAGAATGTTAGATAAATACTACTAATTGAAAACGACATTAGCAGTTTACGAAACTCGAGAGAGAAATTACAGTAGGACACAAGGGTTCAAATACAACCGGAATAAGACAACAAAAGAAACACAAGATAGTCCTATGCTCCCAAATCCGAACTATCAGCATTTGACTGAGCTCAGAGGCTAATCTGCAAAGTCCACTGCCCATTGAATAGGCAGGGGCCCACGAAAATGAACCCTTCAGTACTACGGTACTGAGCAACCCTTTATACCAAACTAATATGATAAATCAGCATGGAACACATGCAAGGCATACATTTAACATAGTATAAGATATATACATGTAAATACGATGATTGAGATACAATAATCACTCAGATGATCAATTTCTATCAAGATCACGTACTACTCATTTTCATTTATCTGAAACAGCCAAATTAATTATTAAACATCCCAGAAATACTCTCTGAGTAATAATTAAAACCCAACTTCAACATAATTCACGTCTCAGCATAAATTCCCAAACAAGCACGTACATCACAGGGATAATTTACTAAGATTCATATCATCCCAGACATACTTACAGGTACAACATAATAAATTTGTAACGTCACAGGTAAACTTACAGATACAGCATAATAAGATCCGTAATATCACGGGTATGCTCATAGACGTAAAATCAACATAGGTAGGCACAAAGGCTGCTACCGAAACCTCAGAAAACCTCAGGTAGGCATGAAAGCTACTACCGAAAACACAGAAAACCTCAGGTAGGCACGAAGGCTACTACCGAAAACACAGAAAACCTCAGGTAGGCACGAAGGCTACTACCGAACCACAGGTAGGCACAAAGGCTACTACCGAAAACACATAAAACCTCAGGTAGGCACGAATGCTACTACCGAAAACACAGAAAACCTCAGGTAGGCACGAAGGCTACTACCAAACCACAGGTAGGCACGAATGCTACTACCGAAAACACATAAAACCTCAGGTAGGCACGAAGGCTACTACCAAACCACAGGTAGGCACAAAGGCTGCTACCGAAACCTCAGATAGGCACGAAGGCTGCTACCGAAACCTCAGATAGGCACGAAGGCTGCTACCGAAACCACAGGTAGGCACAAAGGCTGCTACCGAAAACTCGGGTAGGCACGAAGGCTGCTACCGAATAATCCAATAATCATTAATTCCATTTTTATTTATTTTCTCGAGGGGAGATCAATCAACCTGAAGACACAAAGGTACTCCAGTCATACCGGCGCAACAAGGCGACACAGTATCCTACCGACTATCAACCCAAGGACACAAAGGTACCCTGGTCGCACTGGTACACGAAGGTAACACAGTACCCTACCGACAAGGACACCTAATCCATAAGTATGCATACCCCCTATTAGTCCGCAGAACAGAATAGAGTAAGATGTAGGGCCTGACTAGGGCACTAAGGCACACTAGTAAAAATCCATATCAACCGTGGGCTAAACCACGTCCTTAGGGTAGCGATCCCTAGGAGCCACCATTCCCGATCTCGAGGTCTTTTACTTTAAATATTAGTATTTTATTAAGGTGACTAGGAAATCGCATAGAATACAGATAAATTAAATTCTCATACTTAACCGTTCTTACTTATTTCCAATCATTCGAGACAAGAATAATCCATGTCAAGTTCGAAGCCAACATTTAAAATATACTAAGGCCATCCTAGGCTCAATTATTCACATCTGGATACTTTAGGTCAAAAAGACAAAAATACCCCTCAGACTAAAAATTCCCAGATTATTATCTATTTAAAAACTAATTCTATTTTAATTTATTCACTTGCCATGAAAAGGCTAAAACGCCATAGATGAATTATTAAGTACACACTTTTAAATTATTAGATATGTCAAATGACCATTTTGCCCTTATACAAAATTTTACACATAAAATCCTTTTCCACACCTTTAATCCATCCAAAACACATACTCACATACTCAATAATAGCTAATACATATTATACATGATTTTCAAGACAAATACCATGATACACAAAAATGACTAAATTGCCCCTAGGGCACACATCCATAATTAATTATTCCATAATTATTTCTAAGCATGCTCAACCTATTATTCTATACATAATTATCATACAAATTATTTTTCCATCAATAGAATCATTTTAAAACATACTTTCATACCCGACATAATTTATATCATATAACATGCCTGTTTTATCTGTTTTCATAATAATGATAATTAACACATAATTATATCAAAGTAAATCATGCTTAACATATTTCATCAACCAAAAACCCTAATGTGCTATCACGCAATATTTATAATTTTAGTAAGATATAACGGTTACCTGAATTCCGGCAAAAACGCAAAAATAGCGGTATCCTACTAAATTTATCGGATCCCGCTAATCAACCTTTCGTACCTAAAAATAATACCGAAATTATAGAATTAATATCTATCAAGTAAGATAATAATTATAATATAAAAATATTTATTTTTTTGAAAATTACTAAAATACCCTTACACTTAAAATGGGTACCAACATTATATATATATACTCTTTTCTTTTTCTTTTCTTTTTTATATATACACACAACTCACGCTGCATGCAGCGTGAGTCATGCGGCGAAGGAAGGGGGTTAGGCTTGGGGTTGGCTGCGGGCGGTGGTTCGGTGGTAGCTGGGTGCTGGAGGTTGGTGGCTGGGCTGGAAAATATTGCCGGGGCTGCTGGATGCGAAGGTGATGGGCTGCGACGGGCGAGAGGGTGGCTGGGTTGGGGGAGTTGCATTGGACGAGAGGGTGGTGCAGGGGCTGTTTGGCGATGTTTGGTGGCTGGGGCGTGGTGCTACGGGACGAGAGGGAGGTGCAGGGTGGCGGCTGGGTTGGCTGTGATGAGGGAGGAGTGGCTCACTGGCGGTTGACTGCTGCGGCCTGGGTTCTGCGACGGGTTGCGGTTGTGGTGTGCTGCGGGCTGGTGTTCAGGGGCTACATGCGATGGATTATAGTGCAGAGGCTGCGGGATGGGTGATGGTGGACGGTTATTGTGCGGCGAGGGAGCTGGGAGTAGGGGTTGTCGAGGGTGGCTGGGCTGCGTGGCTGTTGGTGCTGCTCGGGAGAGAAACAGGGGCTTCGATGGGCTGCTGGATACACGGAGCAGGGGGCTCGGCTGAGGTGGTGCTGTTGGTGGCGACGATTGGTGGCTGGGGAAGTGTCGTTGGGCTGGAGTGTGCGGTGAGGGAGATGGTGTTTGGTGATCGAAAATGGAGGTGCAGGGGCTGGACGACGGTTAGGGAGCGTATGTGTGTTATATGCAGGGCAAAACCAACGAAATAGGGAGAGGTTTGTGCGACGGGGAGACAGGAAGAAAAGGAAGAAAGGGAGAAGGTGCAGAGAGGGGCTGTTTGGGGTGAAGTATTCGAACAAAAATAAAGGGAAAGAGGGGTGCCGTTGGTGATCGAAAATGGAGGGCAGCAGAGAGGGAGCTGCGATGGGCTGCAGTGTGTGTGTGTCTGAAATGAAAGAGGGGGGTTGTTTGGGTTGGTCGGTGATGGTTCCGTGTGCGTGTGTACATGTGTATAATATGCAGAGTGTGTAAGTTTGGCGTGGATATCTGTATATAAATGTACGGTCGGGGATAGGAAAATCTTCGGCGAAAATATCCGGACAAGGAAGACGATAGAGTAAAGTTTAATTATTTAGTTTTAATTTTAATTTAGGTAGATTAAAATATCAGATATAAAAATAGTTTTGGAAAAATTATTAAAATTTGGTTAAGTTTAAAAATAGTCGGAAAGGATAAAATAATCGAGAATAATTTTTTTAGAAAATTATTTTTAGTTACGGATCAAAAGATTATTAATAAAATAATTAAAAATAAGGTTTATGGGTAAAAATTAGAATTAATTTAAATAACCTAATCTCTATTAAAATTTTAACCTAATTAAATTTATACTTAAACCATTGAAATAATACGAAAAAAATAATAACACTTTTAAGATTAAGCCTTCTAAAATAATAATTATAAATAATTATATGATTGTAAATTTATAATTACGGTTTTGAAAAATGGGGTATTACACCGTGCACTAGTGCGGCCAGGGTACCCTTGCATCCTTAAGTTGATGGTTGGAAGGTACTGTGCTGCTTGTATATGCTAGTATGACTAGTGTACCTTTGTATCTCCAGGTTCATGATCTCCCCCTCGAATTAAATAAATGGACTTGTTGAGTTAATTAAATGAAAATTACTAGTCATGTAAAGTGAAAGATTATGGAGCCGAGCCCAGATAAATTATATCAATAGTACCGGTCCATCGGTTATAATAATGGATAGAAGCATTTTGCCCTAGAGGTTGTATATGTTTACCGATCCACTGGTTATAATAGTGGCCAGGTGCGTGTTGCCCTGGAGTGTATCTCGGTCCACCGGCTATAATAGTAGGGTTCCCTTACTCACATGGATATAATTTGAGAGATGGTGTTGAATAATGTTTAATTAATGGCTTAAGACTAGGAGTGTTGATTTCACCTTTATGATCTATTGATATAGTATAAATGCGGCCTTGGTGCCTGTCTCTCATGGTAAGTGTTGGAATGCTAAGTAAATGGACTTGTGATATATGATTCCTGTGGTAAGAGTCTATCCTATGTTTGTTGTATTTATTTCTATGTCTTGTGTACATTTTGTTCTTATATGTGTATGATGTGTTCATGCGGGCTTAGCATTTTAGTTTTGTATAAAGGACTACTCAGTACCTTAGTATTGAAGGGTTCCGTTTGTGGGCTCCTACCTATTCAATGGGCAGTGTCCCTTGCGAGTTAGTTGCAGGTGCTATTCAAGCTATCATCGGATAAGAGTGTAAGGATCATTCGGGAAGCTTTCTACTTGTATCTTTTAAACTTTCATAATTCTTTATGTAATTATTCTATATTTTTCATAACCATTAATAGTGGGCTTTTATCTTTTGTAACGACTTTACCGTGCTACTCTGATTTAAATGTACTCTTGGATTGTGTAAATTGTGTTATGTTCTTTTTAAGTCTTAGCACTTGGTATTGGAACGACAAAAGAAAACCGGTCTGGTACTAAGTGTGGGGGTAACATCCCCGAAATTTACCGTTTTGCTTCTACTAATTTTTAATTAAAATAAAATTTTCAATAATAAATTTTGGGGATGTTACAATTAGAACCTAGACAACTGCTAGTTGCCCTATAAAATTCAAAAATATCGCGTACCATCTCAAGAACATCATCACATGAACATCATCACGTGAACCATCATGCACATTATCAAACCCCATATCATCATCAAGCCCCAAATCTGAAAGTTCAGTATCTTCATTGCCCCTTTGTTCCCCGTAAAAAATCCAAACACACCTTTGATAGTCTATACCCATTTATTTCATTATAAGATGACCTCTAACCACATTTCTTTTATGATAAAATTGATTTGCACAAGTCAAGCATGGACAAGCAATCTTATTTCCATTGGTGACCGAGGTTACAAATGCATAGTAAAGAAATGTATCTAAAGTTCTTTTGTAAGTATTTTCTACTCTACTTTAGTTTCATCCAACTCTTATCCTTAAATACATCCATGACATCAAGTTTCTACTTAATTTTTAACAAGCAGAGACATCAAAATACTGAGGAAAATAAGGACAGATGTTAATAATGAAGACTATTTTTTTGTAGCACACGATGTGTGTAGCTTTATATATTATAATTATAATTATAATACATCTGCAATTTAATTGTAGGTGATGTTACCTAATCCTTAAACCAATATAAGAGGAACATAAAGTGTCCCTTGCATGTTTAGTGGAGTGATTTTTTTTACATCAATTGAACCATGATTAAACAAGGTGAAAAACAAAGACAACATCATAAAAGTAATAAGAAGGTCAAAAAATGATAACAACTAAACAATTTAATTGGAAAAAGATAGATTGATAAATATCTAGAATTATGTCTTAAATTCCCAAATGACATTCAGCAAAGAACTTCAACCAACAAATTCAGATAATACTCAAACTCCAGTTAGATAAGTGTAGAAAAATATATTAAAAAAAATAGAAGAGTACCATTATGCACATATGACATTTGATTGTAAAAGAAGATTTGTTTATAAAGAAAAAAATTATGTTCCATATTCTGAAACAATCAAAAAAGATAATATAGCCACATTAACATAAAATCTTAGAGATAGATATTTTCTTAGATTCAAATATCATCAACAGAAAAGAAAATTAAATCTTTTATTTAAATAATTATTCTAGTAAGAAATATTCCATGGATTCACTAATGTTTAACAACCTTTATGTACAACCATGTTCACTAAGAAACAACAAGAAATAATTTCCTACCACATTACCATAAAGCAACAACAATTTCTAATAAGAAAACGATGTACAACCACTAATATTGAACAACCACTTAAGTGTTGACCTCCCTGACTTCACCGACAAGCAAGAATATCTTAAAAAGAAGATAACTTCTACTGAAAGAGGAATCAACAGTTTACAACCATGTCAAAGCTTTTACACAAATTATATCACTTTCATAATTGAATCCAACCCCATTTTCTAAATTATTGGTAACCATAATAGAAACTCAAGGAGACATAAACACCAACCAAATATGATTAGCAAAGAACAAAAATTAAAGTAGGAACCTGCCCTATGGGTTGTTAAGACCTAATGCTCCATTGTAATACCCTAAAAATTTAAAACCTAGAATTTAATAAATAACCCTCCTTTAGGATAATTTAATTTTTAAATTTAATTGTTTTATGGATTTTTGGGTGTATAAAAATGGATATGAATATTTAATAAATTAAAAAAAATTATTTTATTTAAATAATTTTCCAAACCAATATTTTACTAAAATTACCCTCTCAAACTAATACCTTTAATTTTAAATAAATTAAATTATTAAATTAATTTATCTATCAAAAATATTAAATATCATTATTCCAAAAATTGTTTTATTTTTTCCTTTTTTCCTTTTCCCTTTTTCATATTTCATTTTCCCTTTTTCCTTTTTCTTTCTCTTTTTTTCCCCTTTTCTTTTCCTTCTTTTTCCTTTTCTTCTTTCCTTCCTCTTCGGGTAGCTCGGCCTGCCTTCCCCGCGCTAGGTCGTGACCCTTATTCTTTCTCTTCTCCTCTCCCTCCCCCTCACGTCCGCCCATCCAACCCACCTCCCTTCTCCTTTCTTTCTTTCCTTTCTCCCTCTGGTTGGGCCAACCCAACTCTCTCTTTTTTTTGCTCTCCCTCGCGTGTAGGGCCAACCCATCTTTTCTTTCTCCCCCCTTGGTTGGCCTACCTCTTCTCTCTTTTCTTCTTCTTCTTCTTCTTCTTCTTCTTCTTCTTCCCTTCTCCTTCCTTCTTCGACCGTCCTCCATGGTAGCCTATTACCAACTTCCTACAACCCCTGCCTCCCCTTGAACCCTGCTTTCTCTCCCTCCCTCTCCCCACTCCATTTCCTTCCCTTTTCAATCCAAACACAGCCCTACAGCCCTCCCCGCATGCCCTCCTTTTTCCCTCGTTTTCTTCTTCTCCCTTCCACCGCAGGCCATTTGCCCGCCGCCCCTACACCCTCCACCTAACTCAGCCACGCCTGTCTCCTCTTCCTCTTCCTTTTCTTCTTTTCTCCTACTGATTTTCTTCCTGGTTCAAGCCTCCCCTTCCATGTAGACCTCCCCTTTTTCTCCCTTCTTCTCCTCTTCTCCTCCTCCCCTATTTTTGCTTCGCCACCCCAACCACCACAATTGTCACCCAACTAACCGCCACATCCACCTCCTAACACCCCCTGCTACCTCCCTACACCACCAAGCCACCACCACTCTCCCCTGAAGCCCCCTTCCCTTTCCTCCTTTTCTTTCCCCTCCTTCTCAGGCTCCACCCTACACCACCACCATGTGTTTCCTTCCTCCCTCTTCTGCCACCTCCATAACCACCAATCCACTCCCTAGCACCTTCCCTACCACCACTTTCCTGCCCTTGGTCGAAACCCCTTACAGCTCCTCCCTTATACTCTTCTTTTCCCTTCTTTCTTCTTCTCCACCCATCCTCTGCCCCCATTTTCCTAACCCTGCAGCCACTGTCTCTACTGCCTTGAGAACCATTCATCAACCCCTGACCACCACCTACACCCCTACTCTTTTCCTGCACCCAACCACCACCCTAACCTTAATCCTTCCTCAACCTCTTTTTATTCTTTAATAAGCTTATCTCAAATTCTAACACTCATTTTTACTTAAAACCATTTAAAAACCTTAACTATAGTTTTCTGAATTAGCGATTGATTGTCTTGCAAGTGGAACAACCTTTATTCAAGAGAGCTCTGAGGTTAACCAACTAAGCCTTTCGATCAATCAAGTTAGGCAATTGTGCATACATTTTTTTTTTGAATTCTTATATCTAGTAATTTTTTATATTTGAGTTTCTAGATGAATTCTATAACGTCCCCTATTTTTCCATAACTTTTGGAAAATATTTTATTATTTTTTACCATTCAATTGACTATCAACTTTACCAAAATTATTTTAATTCATTATTGACTTTCTTAGGGATTTTGAATTCCAAAACCTAACCTTCTCACACCCCCTAATTAGATCTTAGATTGACCCTAACTAATCAACTAATAATTTATCCAAAATCAACTCCATCACCATCTACTAACTCTCTTACACTTTTTCGCCCGCATCAATCACTTCCATTACTAATTCTTCTTGCAAGTAACCCTCATATTTAACTCCCCCCTCTCTTTCTCTTCCCCGTTTTAAATTTCCATTAGAGGGTTTATTCCCATTGGTTGGTCATTGACACTTAGCCATTTCCCTAACCTATCTACCTTTACTCTCTCCTCTCTCCTACCTTGTTCTTTCTTGATTTTATTTTCTTATTCTTTCCCTTAGTTAACCCTCATGATCTCTCTTTAAAGATGGTAATGGATCCTGGACCCAACCTAGACTAGCTAGACCCACCTCGTTTTTAGAGTCTGGGTCCATATTTTTTTACCCGACGGGTCTAAGTCGAATCCGGGTCCATATATACCTAAATGAGTTTGGGTTTGGGTCCAGTAGTTTTAGACCCACCCTCGACCTGCCAGACCCATTTAGTATATATATTTGTATGTGTGTGTGTGTGTACATATATAAATACATACTAATATTATGTTTATCATCATTATCGTAATCTTATTTGAGCTCCTTGTTCATTTTTTTAATTTTATTTTTTTATATTTACTTTATAAGAAATATATATATATATTATTCTAAAAGCATTAAAATACCATCTGAAAAAATAAAGTAACTTGTTTAAAATATTTTTTTTTTCACTTAGAGGATTTTTTTTAAACAAAATATACATATTAAGATATATAAAACATAAATATATTTATATTTACATAGATTATTAATTATTTTTATTCAAAAATGGTCAGACCCATTTAGAACTCATTTATCTACTAGACCTAATAGATTTGGGTATGGGTCTAAACTTTTGATGCCCAATGGACATGGGTCTGGTCTAGGTCTAGATAATATAAAAAGGTTCGGGTCTGGGTCGAGTTTGGGTCTAGGTAGCCTCTTTTGTGTGTCACCATTTCCACCACCACTCTTCCCCTTTTTCTTGTGTGACCACCCTACACCACAGCCTCAACCATCTACTACTATTTCTTCTTCTTCAGCCTCAACTGGATCTAGCTGGAGAGGACCCATTGTCATCCTTATCTCTCCCCACTTCACTTTCTTTCATCTTTTAACTTCTAAAATCATGAACTTTAACTCTTTGGTGCTTGTTCTAAGCAAAAGAGAGTTGAATTCATAAATTACTGAAGGTTATTTAAGCTTACAAATACCTTATTACATTTTATATTTAAGGAGTTATTTTATTTCCCTTTAATTTTTCCATTCGATTCTAACATTTGTCCTATTTCTTAACTTCTAATTTTGTATTTTTCTTTGTTTAGGTGATCAAGTTAAAGGAGTTGTTTAGGAGTATTTTGGTTTCTTTAGCGGTTTGGTTGGGGATTGAGAGGGCTTGCATAAATTTATCTAGCTAACAAATAATAAAATAGAAGACTTTAAATCACACAAAATAAATAATAAGAGAAACAAAATTGTAGGGGTAAAATAGATAATAATAAAAATCAAATAAAATCAAATAAGAAAATAAATATAGGTGAATACCAATTTAACAAATGTGTAAGGGAATTCAAAATCCACCACTAGAATAGGTTAAAATATAAAAATAATTTTTAAGTCATCTTTTAATCACAAGAAAGAAACTATCCAAGTTGCTAGTCAAAATCAAGTATATATACCTTATATTACTTCCCTAAAATAGTTAATACGACAAAGTGTCAATATTATATCCTAATAAATTATAATAGTATATTCGCAACAAGTGTTTTATATATTTAAATAGATTTAAAGCATTAACCACAATTGGAAAAATGTAAGTCTAAATACACAGACTAGTACCTCAAGCATGCATAGATGTATCTCCTCCTTTGACTCACACATATCTAAATATTCCATTAATCTAGTTAGAATTACAAAACTATTATGTGAATTATTATCTAATCTAGTTGTCATTTATATATATGGATTCTAGCATATTCATATTGCCGCCTAGCATGCATATAACCTTACATATTGTCACTATGATGAAGCAAAAACAATGATTGCACTATATAAAACATACTTGACAAAATCACATATTTAAATGATAGCAATTAAATTATAGTTAAAGGATAATCCCATATTATACTTGCCAGTCATAATAAGTAAATAAATTACACAATATATATATATATATATATAATATTTAAAAAATAGTGGAATAAATAACCAAAAATAAATATGTATGAAAATTTTAGCAATTCAATCAGATAAAAAATTGTTTATTTTCATCCAAAAATTTATCTTCCATCAGCTTTGTTCTCCTTTTTATCTATCCTCTATGCCACGTCTCTTCTTCTCTTTCTCTTCTTTTATTTTCTTTTTTATCTCCCTCTCTCTCTCTCTCTCTCTCTCTCTCTTTGTGCATCATAAGTCTTTGTCTTTCTCTCTACTTTCTATCTTTTCTTTCTTTGCTCTTTTACCCATTTATCTCCTCTCTATCATGCATGTCAGGCCTTTGTGCCGCCAAGCTTCTCTCTTCTCTCCCCTTCTCTTTCTCTTTTTCTATGCCTCTTCACTTCTTCTATTTTCTCCTATTTTGTAGGATTCTTTTTTCCCTTTTCATTGTTTTCTCTCCCCTGTTATCAGTCTTTTGCTTCTCTTTTTATCTTTCTTTTCATGCTATCATTCTTCGTGCCCAAGCCTTTGTTTTCCTTTTGGTTTGGACTTTGGCTCATTTTTTTCCCTTTCTATTTGAGGACACCTTATGTCATCTCTTTCCTATTTTTGTTTTATTATATCTAAAAAAATAAAATTAAAGGAATTAATAAATTATCTCATAGTTTAATCCCATCAATTTTATATCATGTTAGCTCAAGTAATTAAATATATGAGATTATTATCACTTGAGCATAAAATTATAATTATCATCATACATTGTTTAAATAAAAGACCAAAATATAAGATAAAAAGGTATAAAGTATGTAAAAATATGTATTCATCACTTAGAGACAAGAGTAGCATTTTTGTAAAAATATATATCTCTAATCTTAGGTTTTTATAGATGTGTGTATTTTTATGCAAATTCATGCCAGTATGTTTTTGTGCAATGATTCATTTTTAGGATGTTATTTTAACTTATAATTATATACTAATTAGCAATATCATGATTTTTTTGTGTTTTGATCTTTGACCTTGACATGCCTTATCATCAAATCATAAGCATGATATATATACCTTGATAGACCTTGTGGTTAATAAACATGCTATTACGTAGATTATCATGTATTTTGGTGTTGTTAAAATATATTAACAATGGTCAAATACGAACATAATATGAATAAAAAATGACCAAAACAACCTCAAGAACATGCTCCTAAAATTTTAATACATTTACACAACAATAGCAACATGAAATAGCCCCAAAACCAAAAACCTTATAAAAACTAAACAGGGTATAATCAACTCTTATAATTATGTTAGCCAACAAATTCTATATACTTCTAGTATAATCATGTTTACCATGATTCCAAAGTTCCATAATAATCTATAGAACATCCATTCTCAAACATAATACATATTTTTAAAATCTTTGTACAAAACCATCAATGAATAAAGAAAAATGATGAATATAAATGAAAATAGGAGGATATGTTAAATAATAATGGTTTTAGGAGCATATGGGGTTTGGAAATTAGGTGGGAGCAATAAGGTTGGAATATTTTTTGGTTAGCTTGATATTTTGTAGATATTTGTGTATCAGCGTAAAAAAAAAAGGAATAAAATAATGGGGTAATGGCTTCTAAAAATTAGTCAATATTATTGCTAAAATGGAGCTAATCTCAACTCTATTTATATATTATAGGAAGATATGATCAAAATTAGGATATATAGGATCGTTTCAATATAGAGAAAGTTGAGTTTTTAGGGCTAATTATGCTTAAAATGGCATAATTCATCTAATAACGTCATAAATGATTGCAAAATTCATATTTACCTTAAATATTCCAAAATATAAGTATCCCCAAAGTTTTGTAAATTTCTATTTGTTAAAAAGGTTTTTTTGGTGCTTAAAACACGAATAAGGGTAAAACAGGTAGTGAAAAGTCTTTTTTCATCAAACTATCCATTTAATTTTTTTTAAAAGGCATAGGAGGCTTATAAAAATCCAATAAATTCAAATATTAACAAATTAGAATTGTTTTAAAGAACTTTGATAACAAAAAGTAGCTTCAAAGTCAAAATTGTAGGGAAGAACAAGAATGTGTGAATGAAATGTTTCAAAAATAGAACTAGGGTTTCTAAAATTTTAAGGTATGTAATAAATAATTAAAAATAATATAATTTTATTTATAAATAATAAAAATCATAATCAAATCAAGATTTAAAAAAAAATGGGGTATTAAACCTTGTGGCTAAGCCCCTTTTCTCTCTATTTGTTTTTCATCTTCGTACTTCAAAAATCTCCAATTTAACTCATTGTTGCTTTTTGTTAATCAAAAGAGAGTTAATGTTATAGGTTGGTGAAGCTTTTTCAAGTCTTCATTTTTGAACTTAGAGGGTTTATTCTCCTCCCTCTATATTTTTTCTTCTATTCTAACCTTTGCTATAATTCTTTTATTTAATTCTTACATTTTTTTAAGTGATCAAAGTGTAGAATGATGTTATTAGGATTCTTTTTTCTTATAAACTGGTGTAACCTTTAGTAAAGATACATATCTTTAGTTTAGGGTAAGTGTTGTCATGCATTAATTTTGTGAATTTCCTTATTATCAAGTTTTATGCTAGAAATCATGTTAGGATTCATTTTAAATTCATGTTCATGTACAAAATGGTAAATTCATGATTTTATGAGTTTTGTAAATTTAATTTGAATTCTCTTTTTTTTATTCCTTGTAAGGATTTGCCATAAAATCACAAGCATAATGGTATATCATGATATATTAATACATCCTTAGATGAGTAAAATTAAGTATGATTAAGTATTATAATTGGTGTAGTATGTTGAAGTTGCAAGATTTATGATTTTGGGCTTGTGTTGGTTTTATTCATAGAGTACTTTTGACTTTTGTGGGTTCTTTTAATTAAAGTTAATTACATGTTGAGTTGCTAATAATGTGAGGGTGGTTATGTGTAATTTTGGAAGATTGATGATTTTCTAAGATTTTATGGGTGTCTCGACCTTAAGGGTAAAGTTGGCATAATTGTTGGTTTTTATGGAAAATAAGTAATTCATTGTATTCCTTAAGGTATTTACAATAAAGTTGATACATAATATGTTATGATTTGAATGAGTATCGCCTAAGTTATAAAAATAATAAATTTGGAAATGTTTAGGTGAACAAAGGGTATTTTGAGTTAAATTTGTGATCTTGGTTTTTCTTAGGATTTATATGCGCTAAAATATGATAAGCATGATATGTGACGTGTTTTGATATATTATGAATAACATAAGGAGTGATTTTATGAAAAATGACTTAAATTGGGATTAGTAACTAAAAGGGATAATATTCATATTTTATATGTGAAATGTTGGAATTAGGCTTAATTTTGGATATGGTATTTATAATAATATTTTGGGTACATGTGTACAATTTTATGGATTGAAGAGCCTTATAGATGGAGTTATAGTGTAATTGTAAAGTAGGGTTTCATAAGGACATTATAGTCTTTCCTCAAATGAAATGTTCCTTTTTGTGCTTAATATATGCTCTTATGCCTTACCCTTACTTCATGTGATCATAACATAACTAATGTGTTGTAACCATGAAGCATTTCATGTTTTTCAATATTAATAATTGTTAAAATAAATTTGGCAGCATTGGTACCTTATATAACCAAGATAAGTAATAATACCTGTGGTAAAACATTAACATTTAAAGTGTAAAAACACTTGAGTCGGGATCCAATTGTACTAATCCCTTCCATCAAAAGAGAATAATGACCAAATGTGTTATTCCCAAAAAAATTTACTAATACATTCCTTACAATGAGAAATAGTGGCCATGAGCATTCTATCCTAGAAGCTATATAAATTTGTTTCATCAAACGAGAATTGTAATACCCCACATTTTTGTATAATGGCTAAATGAGAATTTTTCCAATTTTTGGGCCTTTGGTATTGAGTTAATGTTATGATTTGATTTGGGATAAATTTTGATTTGAAATCATGTTGAAAATGGAGTTTATTAAGTTTTGCAAATCAACCCATCGACTGGTTTGTCGTTTCAACCAATTTTGGTTCCTCGACTAAACCGATCAACTAGTGGTTGAATAGTTGACAGGTAGATCCAAACCTATTGACTGGTTTGTCGAGCTGGTCATATTTTTGAGCTTGATTTTTCTGGAAAATCCCTTTATACTAAATTAGAACCTTAGCAACCTATGTGATATTGTCCCTAAGAGATTCCTAACCATTTTTATGATGAAATATTACCTCAATTTAATATAAATGTTGATTGGGACAAATGAGGGGGAGAGATTACCTTAGCATTGTCTTAATCCTCCTCTCTCATCTACACGATTTTGATATCGAATGCTTTGATCTCAAGCATGCTTCTGAGCAGCTGAAAGATTCCTTCCTTGCTAACTTCCTATTACTCCATTCATGAATACTAATTTTGGTCTAATTGACCTGAATTCTCCAAAGACACCATTTGAGCTTTAGAGAAGAGGTTAGCAAATCCTAGACAAAATCCATCCACTTTGATTGAATTCAAATGATCAAAGGTAGGGTTTTGAGTCGATTTTCAAACCTTCTATATTTTCCTTCAATTGAGTGGCTATAAATAGCCCCAGCCATCCCTATATTTCAACTTTCTTTCATCCACTGAATTCTCCTAAGTCTTGCATTCTCTCTCTTCCTTCCTTACTTTGAGCCTTGTCAATCTAATTTAGCACACTCTTCTAATCATGTCTCTAGCACTTTCTTGTTTTGAGTCTCAAGCAAGGTAGAGTTAGATTCTAAGAAAAGGATGAGTAGTCTAGTTTAACTCTTTCCCTATTTTTGGCCTCAAGTGGTATGTTCTTATTCTCTTCAATTTTTAAAATTCAAAATTTGATAAGATTTTGGTATAATGTTTAACTTTAAGATTTTAGTTTAAGGTTTTCAAAGCTAATAAGATTTTACCTACATCAAGTAAGTGATTCTTCCTTCTAAAATGTTTAGTAAGTGTTCCTATATGTCAGGTGTTATCTTTAGTCAATTTTTGCATTTTGGCATGATGAAATGCAATTGTATGTATGATTTGGATACTTAAATGACATGATTTTAGTAAAAAGCATGAAAATGGGTAAAAATAGGTTATGACGACCTCATGGTTGAGAAATGCATGTTAATTTGGTTGGAAGTATGTTGATTGATGTTGATACATGTTTTAACATGGCTAAAAGGATTTATATAAAATAATATGCATGAAAATTTTGATTTGGTGTTGTATTAGGGAAAATTTATCAACTCGATAGGGCAAACTGATCGACTGGTTCCTAGAATAGTCGACTGGTTAACCTAACCCCTCAATTGGTAAGCTTATAGAGACCTTGGTCTTGCTTTCTACTAAAACCCATCGATTGGTTTGGCAAAATTGATCGAATATGCTATGAACAAACGACTGGTTTACCCAAATCGATCGTCCTATTTAAGGAAAGCATGGTCTGGTTGACTCAAACCTATCGACTGGTTGACCCAAACCAATCACTTGGTTGGTGCAACCAATCAACTGGTTTGCTTAATTTGCTTCTTTTTTGTTCGGTTATGCTTTGGGATTATGCATGGTACTTTACCATGGTTATTAATGGGATAAATAGAAATTTTATCATAGATTATTTGCCTGATTAAAAGATCAAAATGGATCATGATTATGGTATACCTTATGAGTAATGAAAGGACTAAATGGGTATTTCACTTATGATAAGTGAGGCTATTGAGAAAAGAGTAATGAAACTTAACTTGGATCGGAATTAAATATAATGGTGGATATGAATAATATTGGCCAAGGATAAATGGAAAATCCACATGGTTGGAAAAAATGGGAAGGACGTGATTAATATGGATTAACATAAAAGTTTACTTACTTGCTTTGTATAGGTCTTGTATGATCACCCATCCTTATGAATAAAATACTAATCACATAAAATAAAAGAAAAATGAGTTGAGTATAAGTCTGGGTTATCCAATCCTCGATTAGCTATTGAGGGTTAGTTTGTCTTCGGGCAGGATCCTGAGAGATTTTGGTGCCTTACCTACCTACTCTAGACACTAATGATATACTAAAGGGTATCGATACTAAAAGGTTTAGTTACCTAGGTGGTTGGCTTCGGCCTAGACTTATGTCTATTTTTGTGATTAGCTTCAACTTGGACTTATGTCCACTTGGTGAATGGTTTTAACCTAAACTTTATGTCCCTTATTGGATAGACTTTTATGGTATGTGAGACCATGGGGTGGTGCACAATCTACCCATCGATAATAATAAAATATGGATGGTAAATATTGATTGGAATTATGAATAATGACCAAGTGAATGGTTAATGATTGGTTGAGAAATGGAAGTGATGATATGATTGACCAAAATGAGTGAAACTAGTTTATGCACTCGACTAATTGGTTATGGAATAGAATGTTGATTGAGTGATTGGCCTATCTATTATATGGATAAATGAATGGCATATTCTAAAGGATTGGGATAATTGGAAATGATCTTAGGGGTTGCTTGGATGATCTTTGATATTACCTATGTAAGTGTTTATTTGAAAACATTGTGAATCTAAGCATGATGTATTCTACTATGCTGGAATTGTATATGATGGCATGTTTTACACATTGTTACATTTATATATAGTCTTATCCCCATGCATGTTGTAATTTATATTGTTGTATGGTAAGTTGGCACATTTTGTACATTGAGGGAGCAACTTGGCTTACTCACTACGTAACGTACTGATGTGTCCGTTTTCTCAGTCACTTGCTCATTCCCACGAGTAGAGGACCATGTGCAGGTCTTTGGGGACAGTCATTGAAGGGCCTTCCTTAGTTGGATTGGGGCTTGAGAGAGAGGACATCTGGAAGGTTTTAGTGGGGCCCATGGCAGACCATGGTCTTGATTTGGGTATCATGCCCTACCTTATGTTTTTTTAGCTCGTACTTTATTCATATGAATTTTTTAATGATTTGATCAAAACCTTTAGGATCCTTAGATGTAAACACTCTTCGAAGTTATTTAATTAAATTATTAGTTTGCACACTCTATTGTTTTAAGTATTTAAATAGTTTTACCTTGTATCTGATATAGGGTAAGCGGTGGATGCCTATCCTATGTCAGGTATGGTGGTACCGCCCCATTTCTCCTAGGTGTTTCATGCTTCTGCAATTTATTTTAACAAATTTTTTTGGTACTGAAAAATAGGGGTGTTATAAGAATAGTGGGGGTCCCAAACTCAATGCGAATAAGCAATTGAAATATATGATTTCCTAAAAAGGAAACCCTAAGCCATTATCTCTCTTGGATCATCTCTTATCACGAATGATGTGCGTGTATAATGTGCATCTAATTGTGCATGATGATGTACTATACTTTCCCTTACTTTGGATATGTATAGTTTTCTTACTTAGTATGTAGCATACTGCCCATCTTTTTTATGTGTATTGCTCATTCCCATGAGATGATACCACCTTATTTAAATTTATATGTTGATTCAATGCTTTCATTATGCTTGCTTGTGGTGAGTGTTTTATGGGTTGGTTAAAGTGTATGGTTATCTGGATACCCCTCTCCCTCTCTTCATACTCTAGTCCTCTGTTTTTTGTCATATTTGTTCTCTCCTCTCTATTTTGAAATCTTATATTATTGTGGGACCTAGTGTTTCCCATACATGATCTCTGTGTAAAAATTACTTTTTAGCCTTGAACCTAACATGGATGGGGTATAAGGGTACCTTTTATATGTTGGATGGCATAACACCTAATATTTAACTATTAATTCTTCCGTAAAAAAATAGTAAATTTTGAGGTGTTATAGTAAATATCAATACTAATTATTGGTGAATCTTGACAAATTCAAGGAATAATACTTACAACCCTTCTTTGAAGAATTAAGTATATGTTAACAACTAGAATTTTGTGCCGAAAACATGATGTTACAAGAAAATGATAAAATATGATAAAAAATTAGAGTAAAATATATGAAACATTACATTATAAGCCAGCAACAAAAAAATCATGATAGAATGAGTAATTTATACATGGAAATGTACTAAGAGCTAAGGTTATGATATACATAATATGATATATTATTCACTCATCATGTATGTGTGTAAATTATGATTTGAGGTACAGAGTTTGTTTAATGCATGTTGCATATATTCTTTGTGGAGTTTGACAACATGTGGATGTCTCTTATATGGGTTAGAAATGCATAAATTATATTTAAATATCTGCTTGTGGGATTTCTAGTGAAATGGCATGGAGTAATTTTTTTAATGTATGTTTTATACATTTTTATGGAGTTAGAGAGCAAGTGGATATGCGTGGATGTGTTGTATGTGGGTTACAAATTCATGAATTATATTCAAATATGTTTTTTTTTGCTTTACAATTTAACCAATACACTAGTTTAGGCATATCAATACACTTATTATTTGTTGACTACTTTGTAAATGTGTTAAGTCTAGACTTGCCACCAATCCACTAGTTAGGGGATAAACTAATCTACTAGTTCCCTATATTGTCGATTGATGTGTCTGTGATAATTACTTTCCTTTTGGGATGTTCCTAGACCAATATATGGTATGTGGGGACAATCCATAATTTTCTTGGGACAATTTTGAATATTTCTAAGGTTTAACATGAAGGGTTGACCATGTGATTGACACGTTCCTACCCGCAAGTGCACGGGGTCAGAGTAGTAGTCAAGGTCGATCCCACAAGGATTGGTGAATGACCACTAGGACAATGATAGAACTTAACTATGTCTAAACTACGAGATGATATGAAATAATAAATTGTAAGCTAAAATAACTAAATAAGCTAAAAAGAAAGGAAAATAGCACTCAAGTCACTCAAATAAATAGAAGAGCTAAGGTTCCGGTTCATCGCCCCCGATCCTCACATGTAATTGAAGATCACATCACAAAATAATTCAACAATCATAATCAATCATGCCAACAAGGATAGAAAGTGTTGTGCTTTCTCAAGCCACAACCACCCTATTACATATCTATGGCCCTAACTATCTCTAGCTTAGAGTCTAATAGAATGTAATGCATTAAAGTCTATAAAGTTTCCTCCTTTATTGTTGAAGAGGTCAAATCGATCGTCTCTCGACCTACAATTTAATCTCCCGTTGTGCTATTGGGTCTAATACTGGATTATCTCTCGATCTCACCGGTATTTCCCACACCGAAAATCAGAACCTGGCCGTGGTTCAAAAATTCGACAATCAATCAATAACACAACACATACATTATGAATTGAATAAAAAAGGATGCAATAATTCAACACATTAGGATCGGGGAAAATTCCCCTTCACCTTAGCACAAGATCTAGCCCATCAAATTCATAGCAAGAATATTAAAAACAATAAGAGATTCCATAGATAAAGAAAATATCATTAGATAATACCCTTGATGTTCACAAATTCTTGCAAAAATTAACTTCTTGAATCTCCGTCTCTAATTTACAAGAGAGATCTTGATGAATTGGGGAAGAGGATAGAGAAAAGAGAAAAGAGAGGGAGTGGAGGCTGCCTCGAGCTATTAGAATAAGAGTTTTTTACACTACCGCCTCGTGGATCGCTAGGGTTTCCGTAACGATGGGCTTCCCGTGTCAGCTTTGACCATAATTCGTATTTTGACCATAACTTTTTCATCTTAACTCCGATTAAGCTGATTTTGGATGCGTTGGAAAGCTATTAAAAATATCTAAAACTTTGATGTTGAAAGCTTCTCCAAATTCAGACCTTTTCTTGGTCTAAATTTCACTTCTTTCAGGCCCATATACTTTAAATATGCATTCTTTCTTTTTCCACTTTAACTTTTGCTCCTCTTTGCTCCTTTTTTTCTCCTTTCTTCTCCCTTTAAGGTTATTCTTGTTCTTCATCCTTCATGATTATTTTTGTTGCTTGAGACCCTGCAATTTTCACAACACAAAGGCAGTAACAAGAACAAAAAGGGAGAATTCTGACTGAAATTAAAGGTAAAAACTCTTATAAACCTTAGGAATAAGATGTAAAAGTCACACTTATCAGTGATCCTAAGTTTGAGTTTGAATATTTATATATCAAGAAGATAATCAAATAGTAATTGACTAAGTGTTGTGGTTTGTATGAGTTGATTTTGGTGTTGTGTGTGGGTTAAATTCATTCAATTAAAGTAATTAATACTTAAGGTGAATGGCCACAAGTTGGGAGTGATTTACTCTTTAGGGTTAGCTACTTTACAGATGAGGTCAGAGCCCTCAGTACTATGGGATCCCGGTTGCTTCTATGCACTAGTTAAGGCTTCATGTCTATTTTACTAAGATTTTATAGGCCTTTTAAATGGTGTGTACACTTAAAGATTAAAATTATAAGGTGGAATTCCATATTGTGATTGGTTAGCCTCTATGCGTTAAGATATCGGTTAATGTAAAGTGTAGAAAATATTATACCTTATTTTGTGGTGTGATTGGCTAACCTCTGTGTGTAAGAATACTTGTTACCATAAAGTGAAAGAAACATCGTATCTTTTTTATCCCTTTTGAAAAGTTGTACAAAAAAATTTATGTGTGGTTTTGGTGGTTACCTTTGTGTACCAGTTATGTGTGGTTTTGTTATACATTTTTGTGGTATTGTTGGTGGTGTGGTGAGAGTTGTAGTATGTTATAGGGTATGAAAATAAACACCATGATGTGCTCAAGTATATACACTTGATCCAAGTAATATTGAGTAGGTGAGTTATCGTCCTATAGAGATTAGGAGTAACCACACTATAAGGGGTTGGATCACACTATAGGTTTTAGAACAACAACTACACAATATTTCACAAGTATTATAAACTATCAAACTAAATATCGAGAATAAGTAAGTAGGGTGACATAGTTGCTATCAATAATAATTAATTCCATTTTTATTTACTCGAGGGGAGATCATATACCCTCAGAGACACTAACGTACTCTAATCACACCAACGTACAACAGTGACACAATATCTTATTGATTATCAATCTAAGGACACTAAGTTACCTTGGTCACAGTGGAACACATAGGAACCACACTACCCTACTGATTATGACACATGATTCATAAGTATGCATACTCTTTAATAAGTACGCAATGGTAAATAGAGTGAAATATAAGGCCTGAATAGAGCTTTGAGGCACACCAGCAAACATCCAAACCATCCCATGGGCTAAGCCGCGTATGTTGGTTAGCTACCCCTAAAGATCCACTATTTATAAACTCAAAGTATTTCACTTTAAATATTAGTATTTTATTAAGGCAAACACGATATATCTTAATAAATAAACATATCTAATTTCCTTACTTAACTATTTTTACCTATTTCAATTATTTAAGACAACCATAATCAAAGTCAATACTAAGGTGAACTCAATAATCTATGAAGGTCATCCTAGGTTCAATTTATCACTTTTAGGCACATTAGGTTGAAAATGACTAAAATGCCCTTGAAACCATAATTACCATATTATCATCCATTTTAAATACTCATCTCATTTTATTAAATAATTTATCATGAATAGGCTAAAATATAATAATTAAAATACTTTAGCATGAAAATAAATTATTAGACATAACAAATTACCATTTTACCCTTACACATGATTTATAACATTAAATTCTAACATACATATCTAATTAATCCAAATCCACATATTTCCATGCTCAATAATAATAATATATATTAGGTATACTTAATGGAATAAAATATCATATCACACTTTAAAAGACCAAATTACCTGATGGGTTAATGTTTGATTTGAATAAAAAGATTAAGGTTATGTTTGGTTTGTATGGAAAGGTTAGGGTTTTGAATGGTGGGTTAAGGGTTTCGGTTGTGTATACCAAATTAAGGTTTTGGTTACTTTTGAATTAGAGTAGGATTTTTATGGTGATTATGGTAGAAAAAATATGGATTAATCTCTAATTCACACAGACGAATAGATTAAAACTTTCAAGCTAAATCGTTCACACGGATTCGATTTGCTTGAGATCGAATTCACACAGAATTCACTTGTATTCAACTTCAATGTTGATCTTCAACTTTAAATCCTTATACTAGACATTCATAGCAACTTATAACCATTCTACCACTAGCTTAAAGCATAATTCAAAAGATTTCCAGCTAAAAGATATTATGTTACTTTTATGCTAACATTATTATCCAACTCTACTACTTAATTAATAAATTAGTTAAATTACTAATAATGCCTGAAAAATCTAAAAATAAACTCCCCCATGCATGTGGTCATTATTCCATGCATGCCATGCACATGCATATACACACTTAGTTGCTTGTTTGTTACGTTTCTAGCAACGTAACCATCCGTTAGTCTTCAAATTTATGGGAGACACTTTCTAAATGAAAAATAATTAGTTCCATGATTATGAAAGCCAATTATTGATTGTTTGCTCCTACATCATTCTCCCCTTGTTGATTTGAATTTGCCCTAAAATTTGTATAGTCATAATAAGGACTAATGTCTCCAACATTGAATGTCCTTGATACCCCACCATATAAATCTGGCAAATCAAGCTCATAAGCAGTTTCTCCAAACTTTCGAAGTACTTTGAAAGGGCCATCCACCTTTAGCATGAGCTTGTGTTTTCTCATATTAGGAAATCTCTCCTTCTTCAAGTGTAACCATACTAAATCTCCTGGTTGAAAAACATGTTGGTTCTTATGCTTGTTTGCTCTTGTCTTGTACATTTCATTTGCCTTGTCAATATTATGCTTGATTTGTTGATGAAGTTTTTCAAAGAACTTCACTCTTTCTTGTGCATCATAACTCTTCACTTCACCCTTCTTCAATGGAATCATATCAATTGGCATATATGGATTAATACCATATACTATCTTGAATGGACTAGAGCTTGTTTTAGTTGAAGGACTTTGATTGTAAACAAACTCCACATGTGCTAACTTGACATCCCAATCCTTATCACTCTTACTCACCAATCCTCTTAGCAAAGTACCAAAAGTTCTATTAGTAACTTTAGTTTGTTAATACGTTTGAGGACGATGCGATGTGCTAAATAGAAGCTTTGTTCCTAGCATGTCCCATAATGTCTTCCAAAAATAGCTTAGAAAATCCACATCTCTATCTAAAACAATACTTCTCAGAATTCCATGCAACCTCATGATCTCCTTGAAATACAAATCTATAACATGAGTAGCATCATCGATCTTGTGACATGGAATAAAATGAGCCATTTTGGAAAATCAATCCACTACAATCATAATAGAATCCTTGTCTGGTTGCGCCCTCGGGAATCCCAAAAAATCCATACTAATACCTTCCCATGGTTGAGTAGGCACTGGTAAAGGTACATATAACCCTTTGTGAAAGAAACTCTTACTCCTCAGACACGTAGCACACCTAGCAACCATGACTTGTACCCCCTTTACATTCTTGGACAATAGAAATGTTCTTACAGCAAGTCCAAAGTCTTGTGAAATTAAAAGTGTCCTACAATTCCTCCTTCATGCACCTCTTTGATTAAAAAGTCTAGAGTTGAAGTCTTCAGCACACACAATTTGTTGTGCTTGAATAAGAACCCATCTTGAATAACATAAGCTCCATAGCTTCCTTATTTCTTGCACTCTTCAAATATTATAGCAAAACCATCATCCATGACATATTGACTCTTCAACATCTCGAATCCCAAAAGCTTTGTATACATCATGGTAAGTACCATGGTCCTCCTAGATAATGCATTTGCCACAACATTTTCTTTGCCATCCACATGTCTTGTAGAGAACATAAATGTCTGCAAGAAGATTATCCACTTAGCATGCCTTGGACTTACCTTCTTTTTACCATACAAATACTTCAGACTCTCATGATCTGAATGAAGTAAAAAAGGCTTGGGTCTCAAGTAATGACTCCACGTCTCCAAACAACGCACAATAGCATAAAATTATTTGTCGTAGGTCAAATAGTTGAGTCTTACGCCATTCAACTTCTTACTAAAGAAAATAATCGGTTTCCTTTATTGTTAAAGCACACCCCTAATGCCTACACCTCTTGCATCACATATTACTTCAAATAATTTATTAAAACAAGGTCAAGATAATACCAGTTCATTTGAGAGCTTTGTCTTCAAATCTTCAAAAGCCTTTGTCACTTGATCATTCTAATGGAACTCTCCTTTCTTCATCAATTGTATGATAGGTGTTGCAATAGTAGAGAAGTCTTTGATGAACCTCCTATACTATGAGGCCAACCCATGGAAACTTTAAACTACGTGGACATTAGTAGGAATAGGCCACGATTATATAGCTTCCATCTTTGACGGATCAACTCGAATATCATCTCCACTCACAATATAACCAAGAAAAATCCCACTCTCCATCATAAAGTCACACTTCTCCATCGTACCATAGAGCTTCACCTCACTAACCTTATTAAATATTCTCTTCAAGTGTTGTATGTACTTAAACTCACTCTTGTTATATACCAATATATCATCTAGGTAAAAAACAACAAAGACTCCAAGAAAGGGTCTAAGTACCTTGGTCATCAATCTCATGAAGGAACTTGGTGCATTACATAGTCCAAATGGCATCACCAACCACTCATACAACCCGTACTTAGTCTTGAAAGTTGTCTTCCACTCATCCCCTTTCTGTATCCTCATTTGATGATAACCACTTCTAAGATCAATCTTCGAGAAAACCTTCACGCCATGTAACTCATCTAACATGTCATCTAATCTCAGCAACGGAAATATGTACTTGATTGTGATGTTGTTGATGGCTCTTGAATCAATACATATCCTCCACGTACCATCTTTCTTAGGCACTAACAAATTTGGAACATTGCATGGACTCATACTCTCCCGAATATAACCTCGTTTTCACAACTCTTGCACTTGATTTTGTAGCTCCTTTGCCTCCTCCGGATTGCATCCATAAGCTGGTTTATTTGGTAATGGGACTCTTGGCAGAAAATCAATAGTGTGCTCAATATCTCTCAAAGGAGGTAGCCCACTTGGCAACTCTTTTGGAAACACATCGACATACTCTTTCAATACTTGTTGTAATTTTGGATCCATACTAGCATTCTCCCCTCATTGGACCTCTTTTACCACTAAGGCATATCATATCTTCTCATCTCTGATGCCTTTATTCATCTCACACTCCTTAAGGATCAACATCTCCATGCCACACTTCTTTTTCATTTCCTACACTCGACATCCTCCTTCATTTCATTCCTCAAAACCAAACCCCCTTCATCTAGATTAGGTTTTAACCTAAACTTCTTTGGACCCTTGCATACTACATACTCATTAAGGACCCCTATCGTGCACAAACTTCCTATCAAATTGTCACGGCCTCCCCAACAAAATGTGACAAGCACCCATAGGCAGAATATAGCATAAAACATCATCAAAATAATTTCCAATCTTAAAAGAAATAAGAGTTTGTTTGGTTACCCTTACGCCTTTATCTTTGTTGAGCCATTAGAGTGAATATGGTTTTGGATGACCCATAGTCTCCAAACCGAGCTTTTTCACCATCTTCTCACTAGAAACATTAGTTCATGAGTCACTATCAGTGATGACTTTACACACTTTATCACCAACTCTACACTTGGCCTTGAAAATATTTTCCAGTTGAGTAAGTAAAGGTTGTGGTTGTGCTTGGACCACCCTTTGCAACACGTAGCAATCCAGTTGGCCTTCTTCCTAAGTCTCCTTTGGGCTATCACTTTCCTCTTTGAAGTCTTCATCAAGGTCTTCATTCTCTTCACAAGCCTCCATATTTGCTATCTCCTTTAAAGACAATGCCCTTTGGTTTGGACAATCCCGAGCAAAGTGGCCATAACCTCTACACTTGAAGCATTGCTTGTTCACCTTTTCAACCACTTGATCTTTAACCTTTTTTTATGAGTGAACTTCCTAGCATGGTCTTGGTTTGTGGCTTGAGAAATTGGTGGCTTTGACACACCCTTGAAATTTGAACCATATAGAGCATTGGTTGACTTACTTGGTGGCTTTGTCCTCTTCAACTATTTCTTGAACTTGATGGCTAACTTAGCTAGGTCTTCAAACACTTCATAAGGGTACACCTCTACCTTCTCCTGAAGATTCATATTTAAACCCTTGATAAATCATGCACACCTTTGTTCTTTTTGTTCTTGGACATCACATATAAGAGATAACCTTTTGAACTCCTGAATGTATTCTTTAACTCCAAGTAACTCTTGCCTCAACATAGTCATTTTTATAAAATTTTCTTGCTCATATTCCCGAGGTACAAACTTCTTCTTCAAATGTTTCTTTAACTTTTCCCATGACCTAATCTTCAATTTTTCTTCTCTCTCCCGTCTCCTTTATAGATTATCATAGCACACTCTAACAAAAATTTTAAACTTTAATATCACTATTCAGCACCGTTTCTCGTCATCAATTTCCTCATACTCAAAAATCGATTCAACGATTTGCAACCATTCAAGAAAAGATTCCGATTCGATATTACCTTCAAAGTCGGGAACATCAAAGTGGATTCCTTTTTCCACATCATCATAAGTTTTTCTCAATGTGTCACATGGCCTTATAAAATTTCCCACGCTCTCTTCTTCTTCTTCCACCCAGTTTTGTGCCCTTCCTCTACTTGTTACCTTTGGTCTCATGGCTGCACATGTGGCTCATGGGCTTGGGAAGCTTCTATTATCCCCACCTGCAATTTAACCTCCTTGATTTTATCCATTAAGGTGTTGATAATATCTCTCAAGTACTCTCCTTGGCCCTCCATCTTTTCCCCTTATCAACTGAATACATTACCCCCAAACACACCCTTAATTACTCGTACCCTTTGTATTTTCTTGATGAATTCTTGGATATTCTTGAATACGGGACACTTTCTTGATGAATCTTGGAGAATCTTGAAGGAAAGATTGAATCTTGATTGCAATTCCACCAACCTATGGCTTTGATACCAAAATTGATGTGTGTGGGAGGGTGGATTTCACAAATTGATGAGATTATGCTTCAATTGTGATGATAATAAATAGGATAAGGGTTGGTGATGGTGGATTAGGGTTGATCATATTCGAATAGAAGGAAAATAGGGTAGTGATGATTCGAACAAAACATATAAGGTTCGAAGGTGATGGATTACTAATGGTGATGATTTATATGGTTTGTGGTAATTGTTATATACATTTGACAATGGTGTGTTGATGATGTTAAGCTTAGACGGTTAGGGTTTATATGAAGGTTGAAGTTGTGGTTTAGGGTTAGGGTTAGGGTTAGGGTTTGATTTAAATAAAAGGATTAAGGTTATGTTTGGTTTATATGGAAAGGTTAGGGTTTCGAATGGTGGGTTTAGGGTTTCAGTTGTGTATACTGAATTAGGGTTTTGATTACCTTCAAATTAGAGTAGGATTTTGATGGTAATTATAGTAGGAAAAATATAGATTAAGGAGAGTATAAAAGATATGGATGAATCTCTAATCCACACAAACGAAGAGATTAAAACTTTCAAGCTAAATCGCTTACACAGATTCAATTTACTTGAGTTTGAACTCACACAGAATTCACGTGTATTCAACTTCAATGTTGATCTTCAAGTTCAATTCCCTATACTTGACATTCATAGCATCTTATAACCATTATGCCACTAACTAAAAGCATAATTCAAAAGATTTCAAGCTAAAAGATATTATGCTACCTTTATGCTAACTTTATTATCCAACTCTACTACTTAATTAATAAATTAGCTAAATTACTAATAATTCTCGACAAATCTAAAAATAAACTCCCCCATGCACGTGGTCATCATTCCATGTATGCCATGCACATGCACATAGATACTTAGTTGCTTGTTTGTTACGTTTCTAGAAACGTAACCATCCATTGGTCATCAAATTTGTGGGAGACACTTTACAAATTAAGAATAATTGGTTCCATAATTATGAAAGCCAATTATTGAGTGTTTAATCCTACATCATTATCCTTAGGGCATATAATGATAATGATCATGCTAAAAATACGCCTAAGCATGCTTAACCTTTTATATTAGACATTTACATTATGCATAATTACTCAATACCATTAACCCTATTCTAGCATAATTTTGTACACATAATATTATAACAATTTAAAATGATCCATTTTACATAATTTCATACTAGCATTATTAGGGAAAATAAATATGACATAACAATACATTGTTAAAACAACAATTACAACTTAACATATCAAAACCCTAATATGCTACCATGTGATATTTAACATTTTAGTAAGGCATATGGATTACCTAATTTTTACCCAAAAAATACAAAATATAAGCAACCTAGTAAGAATTATTATGCTCAACTAATTTCTCTACCTAAAATAAAAAAAAGTATAATATAACCTACTCATAAATTAGCAAAATAAAATAAAATCATCAAAATAAGAATTACCAAAATACTACTCAAAATGTCTAGAAAAAGAATAATGGACAAAACTCACATTGCATGAGCTGAGGAAGAGTGAGTTATGCATGCAATTAGGGGGTTTTGTGAAATGGGAAAACAACATAGGTAGGGGAGGTAACACGAAATAAGGAGATGGTAGGGTGTAGGTGTATCATAATAGGATTTATTTAGGTTATGAATCAAAGGTTAACAAAAATAATTAATCTAATATTTTAGGGTTAGATTTTAAATAAAAAGTTAAACACTCGAAAACAAATGTTATAAAATTTTAGGGTGTTACATATGGTCCCTAACAATATCAGATAATGTAGTGTTAATGCTAAGACCTAAACACATCTCTATGCCACCCCTAACACCATTTTGACACAATCCACCCTACTAATTAGACTTCATAGGGTTATGTGAGTGCTAAATGTGGCCAACATTCAACACACATAGTCATGTGGAACAACAAAATAAAATGCCCACTAAACATGAATAATGCTACGATATTCAAGTATGACAACAATGAGATTTAATTGATCCTCCCCTCAAATGAGTTTATCTTATGCTAACCTCCATAACAACAAAGCATAGTAAAAAATAAATATATGAGAAAAATAAAAGGGAATTGAGGAAGAAGGTATTGGATACACCCTACTCCAATTTGAATTCTTCTTCATCTTCCTCCTTGAGCTGATGGCTTTTGTAGGGTTTTGTGAAATTTTGAGTATTATGGCTATCTTAAGGGTATTTTGGTCATTTCATGTTAATTTGGAAAATAATTATGGTATGATAATTATTGAGGGTTTTATAAATTATTTTATAAGTAATGTGATCAAATGGTATTTGAGGAGAATACAAGCTAAGTGTGATTTTGAAGCATTTATGTAAGAAAAGAGTAGTTTGTTCAATATGGGTTAAATATAAAATGTTTTATATATTAACGTGGAATTGATTTAAAATATGTCAAGTATATTACGTGGAAAACTTGGGGTAATTATGAGTAGCATAATTCAAATAAAATAAGAAAAATGGATTGGATGGTGAATAATAACCCTAGAGGTAGGCTAAATATCGTATATGTAAGACATTAGAGTTAGATCTTGATTTTTAGATATGTTTTTAATATTATTTTAGGATGGTGTACCTAAATTGGTGGTTAAATGATTTTTGTGGGATGAGTTATGTTTATCTTGTAAAATTAGAGTTTCATAGAGGAGTTATGGCCTTTTTCCATAGGGAATGGCTCAATCACCATATGGTTATGATTTATGCGACTTGAATATTCATATTTATGTCTTTATGTTGACATTGAGATACATAACAATTTATTAAGACATTAATTACTTGAAGTAAAAGATCATGTGAGTTAGGATCGAGGTGTTGAGTGCATTCCACCGAACGATAATAGTGACTAAGAGCATTTTTCCCTAGGAGGTGCTACATACCATTCTACTAGTTTACGAATAGTGTCTATGAGCATGTTTCTCTAGAAGGTATTGAGTTAGTTCCACCAACTTAATAGAAGTGGTCAAGCGCATTCTGTCCTAGGACGTGCTTCAATTTGTTTCACTGAATTAAGAATATTGGGGCCTTTAAAATTAATGTAATTAAGGAATGGATTGTGATATACCTAAAAATAAAACTCTAGTTCATTTATCTCTTTCATTGTATCATTTTTAAACAATATGCATTATGGATGTATTGTTCCCTTACTTAGTACGTAGCATATTAATCATCTATTTCATGGGTGTTACTCGTTCCCACAAGTAGATCTCGACTTTTGTTGTGCAGGTAACTAAGGAGCACTTGAATGATTTCTCTACTGTTGATGATCTACCTCTGGAGGAGTAATTTTTTTATCTTGGGGTTCGGACGTAGAGTTGATGTTATGTGGTAGATAACTTTTATCCGAATACCTTTTTGGACTCTTAGTTCTAATGGATCCCTTTTGATTGTATTTTATTATATTATACTCGGATTTAATATCCAACTATTATATATGATTTAATAACTATTTCCTTCATTCTATATTTATTTTTGAGTTTAAATTCTAATTTTTGCCTTATAATAAATATAAGGCAATTATGGTAAGCTAGACTTATGTTGAGTATAGCAGTAACGCCCAATTTTATTGCTATTATGATTTTGTTAAAATAAAAAATTTCAGCGGTAAATTTTGAGATGTTACAAGATGGTACTATGGTCTTTTAGGACAAGCATAGGATCATCTATCTCTATTGAATAATGAGAATCGAATAGGATGAAGTGTGTGTAACCCATGGATTACGACCATATATATAGATAACTGATATATTATCTATCGGGTTATACTAGTTTGGTCGACCTTTGATATGTGAGCATGTAATCTTTCATTTTTTTGTAAGTAATACATAATTCATTTGGTTGGTATCTAATGGTTGAGTCTTTGATTAATCTGACATTTGTCAAGTGTTCGAGTGATGTATGCAATGTCTGGACATGTACACACTTGAGCATACATGAAACTTCCCACTACTTAAGCATAGAAACAACTTTGCAATTGCTTCCTTACAAAGTCATTCTTAGGGCATTAATGAATACTAAAGTTGTATTATTTAGCAACATGGGTGTTTCTTAGTTTTTCATTTTGCATGACATATTGCTTGAGAACCCTTTTGACATAGGCCTTTTATGACAACCCTAGAATATCTCGAGAATGATCCCGATGTATTTCCCAATACAAAAGAGGCATTACTAAGATTTTTCATCTCAGAATTTTTAGCAAGAATTTTTTTGTCTCATGCAACAAACCTACGTCATTACATGCTATCAGTATGCCATAAACATGCAAAATAAGAAAAATGTATTTACTTCCACATAGCTTATGGCGTACACATTCATTCACCAAATTCATCTTAAAATCAAAAGAGGAGATGATCTGATAAAATTTGAAATACCATTGTTGAGACACTTGCTTGAACCTATAGATGGATATCTTGAGTTTGTGAACCATACTCTTTGGGTCTCCTGACTCAAATTTTTCTAGTTGCACCATATAGATCATTTCCTCAGTGTCACCATTAAGAAAAGTAGTCTTAACACTCATCGTATATAACTCAAGATTAAAATGTGCCACTAATGCCATAATCACCCTCAAAGAGGCCTTAAAGGGATTGGAGAGAAACCTCTTTAAAATCTTCTCATTCCTTTTTTGTAAAGCCTTTGGCAATAAGAGATGCCTTATATATTTCCACATTTGCCTTTAAATCCCTTTATTACTATTATTAAATATCCCTTTTCAACCAATGAGTTTATTTCCTTAAGGTAATGGGACAAGATCCTATACGTTATTATCCATAATGGGATTTATTTCCTCATTTATGGCATCAATCCACCCTTGAGAATTCAAATTGTCTATGGAATGATGGAAGTTAATTAGATTGTCTTCCAACACCCTAATGCCTACCTCGTGCTTTAGGAGAAATACATTGTCATCTGAAATAACACTTCTCCTTTCTCTGACGGATTTCCTTAGCGCTTGAGGTTGTTGAACCTGTTCTTATGGGATAATCACCTCATCTCCAATTCCTACCTCATGTTATTAGAGAAATATAATGTAATCACCTAGAATAACACTTCTCCTTTCTCTAGTGGATCTCCTTAGTTATTAAGGTTGTTGAGCTTTTTTTTTGTGGAATAATCACCTTTTTAATAATAAGTGATTGTTTAACATTATATTATAGAGGCTCTTGGTTTACCTCCTAATCAATGATAGGTATAGAGACTTTCACATTGTCAAAGATAATAGTAGGAATTATAATCAATTCCTTTAAGATAATATTCCTAACCTCAGTTCCCCCAAATCTCAACATCCTCAAATAATGTGGTAGTTCATGTCTTGATAATCTACCTAAGCGATTATAAATTTATATCCCATTGATCACTCAAAGTAAACAATCAAATAACTACTAATTTTTTGGAGTCCAATGACTTTTTGTGTGGCCTATATGTCCTTGTCTTAGCTGGACATTCCCGAATATGGAAAGGCTTTATGTTAGGTTTTTTTACCTATCTAAAGCTCATAAGGTGGTTTAATAGTTGTAGTGGCTGCCTTAGTTGATACTCTAATCAAAATGAGAGATGTTGTCTTTAGTGCTTATCCCTAGAGTGACTCTAGTAAGATATAATGACTATTCATACTCCTTAACACATCCTTAAGAGTTATGTTTCATTTTTTAGCTACACCTGAAATGCCCCAAAAATTTCTAATTGTATAAACTACATTTAAAGGATATTTATTATAATTAATTAGGGAAAATCAAGAAGAAATTTATAAGTATTTTTATTAGAAGATAATTTGAGTATTTTAGCTAATTAAGCATTTTATTTTGAAAATTAATTAATTAAATTATTTTATTTAAAATAAGAATGAGAAAATAGTTTTAAATTAATAATAATTTTATAAATAAATTAATTGGAGAAATTTAGTGTGTTTTACTAATTAAAATGGAAATTATGGAAAATCTTTTAAAAGTCCTAATTTAGCCTAAAAAGGGATTTAAATAATATTTTATTAAATATTATTATTTTTAAATGTCTCAAATATTTTAATTAATTTAAATACCAAACCTAATTAATTTCTTCCTTTTTCTTTTTTTCTTCCTTTCTTTTTCTTTCTTCCTCTTTTCTTTTTCCTTCTTCTTTCCGATTGGGCCAGTCTGCGGCCCAATTCTTCCTTCCTTCCTTCTTTCTTTTTCTTCTTCGACGTTTGGGCCTGCCTCCCTCGTGCGGCCCGTCTCCGTCTTTTCTTTCTTTTGTTCGCTCGACTTTGAAACGCCACGCTTCAGTTGTTTCTCCACGAAAACGCCGCGTTGCGTTTAATAATCCTTCGACCCGTGCCGACCGCCCGATCTCCCTCCCTTTTTCTTTCTTTCTTCCCCGCGAACCGGTCCAGCCCCCCCATCTCCTCCCTTCTTCTTCCCCGACGTCTCCGCCGCTACAACTCCTGCACCCGATAATGGCGGCGACGGCTACGCGGAACTTGACCGACCGATTCACCCTTCTTTTTCTTCCTCTTGACTCGAACATTGACTTGGAACGATCAATTATCCTCAACTCTCGCTCGTTCCTTCTCTTTTGGCTCGCAAAATTTCGGCCCCGACCCAAATGATCGACGGTCGATTCCTGCCACCGGCCACCATAACCCTAGCATACAATACCACCCAGGCGACCCCCAAAACCCTAATAACCCATCTAAACTCTATATATATCCTAGTTATGGATGTTTTTGAAATCTTTTCTTTCCCGAAACCCTAAGTAAGAAACCCAGCCACCGCAGATTCAGACGCCCCGTCCGGCTCCGATAGTCAACCTCAGCGTCACCTCTGCATTTCAAACTCTTCCCTGAAACTCCATCTAGCTAACTAAACCATTCTAAACCTTCGATTCTTCTTGCACGGGCCTCCATAACCGTGCAAAGTTTGCCATCCATTTAGCCAGAATATTCACCCCGAGACGTTGAACCACCTTCCACCACCACATGCGCCGCTTCTAACACCTTCCAAACCAACCATTAACTCCTACTAATTATCCTCTACAACCCCATATAATTATTTTAATTTTCTTCCTCTCCATCACCCATTTTCCTAATTTTTGGCCCCCTTAGACCCATTTTCCAGCCACCTCCGGGAACCACCGCCGGTTCCACCTACATCCTCCAACTCAAGGTGATGCCATAGACATTTTAAGTACTTAGTTTTGAATTATTTATAATTATTCTAATTTTAGCCAAAATTTTAGTATTAATTCAACTTTAATTATTATTATTATAATTATTATTATTAGTAATATTGACTGTATTCTAATTTCTAAATTTTGGTTACAGGTCTGGGAGTATTATTGAGTAAGATACAGTAATTATCTCGGCCTTTACCTATTTGCTTAGATTTTTACATAATTGATGTTATTATTAATAATAATTATAATAATAATATTATTAGTATAATTACTTGGTTGATACTTTGATTATTACTGGAAGAACAGAGGCCTTAAATTTTAATTATGCCTCGCATTTATAAAATTTATTAACATTATTAACATTTTTCAACATTATTTTGATTATATTACCATTATTACCTTTATTAAAATATAATATAAGTATATATATACATTATTAATTTTATTGTCACAATTCTAAATAATATTATTTTTATCATTATGGGAAGGTTAGAAATCCAACTTTTAATTTTAAGAATTTTGATATCATTAATATCTAATATTCTATTTATAAAAAGTATCATTAATATTATTGTACTTTATTTATATTACTAATTATTTTTATTACTATTATTCTTATTATTGTTATTATTATCATCATCATAGTTATGTTATTATTAAATCTATTTTGGGAGAAGGGTAGAAACCCTTAGTTTATCACCTTTTCAAAAGAAAATAAGTGAATTAATTATATTAGTTCCTATAGTTAATTATTGAATAGTAAAATGTCATCCTAAAACCAAACCTCGAAATAAGTTAGAATTATATAAGAGAGTATAATTCTAGTATGCTTTGATATAATAGGAACCCAATCAAATCCCTAAGGAGGCGTAGGAGCGTGCTCCAAGACCGGTGTCGTTTTAGGTAAGGAGTGCTAAGGCATTTTATGTGCTTATGTATATTATGTGTTTCGCATGTTATGTATCTATTGTTTATTATTATTAAATATTTTATATGTAGTATGACTTGGAGTTGAAGTATGTTGTGCATGGCATGTGTATTATTTATGTATGATGATATGTGTTGTGTATGTGAGGATGTCGATGTGGTTTATATGGGAGAAATGATGAAAAGGGGGATGGGGAAAGAATTTGATTAAGGGAAGTGAGTTAACCTAATTTTATGGTTTTATAAGGAATAATCTAATGTATGGTTTTATGTGGAAGAATCGAATTTATGGTGTGTTTGGGAGAATCTAATTTATGATGTTAATTGGGAGAATCTAATTTATGATGTTATATGGGAGAATCGAATTTATGGTTTGTTTGGGAGAATTTAATCTATGATTGATTGGGAGAATTAAATTATGGTTTGTTTGGGAGAATTTAGTTTATGATGTTATTTGGGAGAATGTAATTTATAATATTATATGGGAGAATTTAAGTTATGATTTGATTGGGAGAGTTAATTTATAATTTGTTTGGGAGAATTTAGTTTATGATGTTATTTGGGAGAATGTAATTTATAATATTATATGGGGGAATCTAATTTATGATTTGCTTGGGGGAATTCAATTTATAGTTTTCCTTGGGAGATTCTAATTTATGATTTTATGTGGAAGAATCTTTATGGCTTGAATTTAGGATTTGGTATGGAAGAATCTTTATGGTTTGAATTTAGGGTTTGGTATGGGTGAATCTTTGGTTTTGGTTGGATTGAATTTATGGTTTTGTATGACGGAATCTAGGGTTTACCTGGTGGTATTAATGGATGTATGTTGGTATTAGGGTTTGTATGATGATATTAAGGTTTGTATGGTGGTAATTATAGTTGTATGGTGGTATTAGGATTTATATGGTGACATTGATGGTTGTATGGTGGTATTAAGGTTTGCATGATTGAATTTAGGGTTTCACGTGGAATTTTAGGGTTTGCATGAAAAAGGTTCGAAGGTTTGCATGGGGAGATTAATGTCTGCATGGGTATTAAATTTACGTATGGAAAGTTAATTTGGGATGTAAAGAATGTAATGTAAGTGTTGTTTGGGTGTTTGAGCACTTGGGAGGAAAAATAGCACGTGGGGAAAATTAAGGGTATGGAGGAGACTGAATTATGGTTTGTTGTGGTTAATTGAGGTATATGGTGGTTGATTAGGGTTTTTGGTGTTATCATGTGTATATGGTGATTAAAGTGTAATTATGATGTGTGAAGATTTATGCATGTATAGGGTAAAAGTCTTTGAATAAGATACTTAAGACATTAATCACATAAAGTGAAAGATATTGAGACGGGACCAGCCGATCCACCGGTCAGTAATAGTGGTTAGGGTTTTACCCTATGTGCGACCGATCCACCTGTTAAAATAGTGGTTAGGGTTTTACCCTATTGTGACCGATCCACCGGTAATAATAGTGGTTAGGACATGATGTCCTATTGTGACCGGCCCACCGGTTATAATAGTGGGGGATCCCGATCTCAATAAAAATGAACCAGAGTTTTGCTAAGGCAAATAAAAGACACTAATTACTTACAGTGGAACACCATGCGAGGAGGAACCGAACCGATCCACCGGTTAGGAATAGTGGTTAGGGTTTCTACCCTATTGTGACCGATCCACCGGTAATAATAGTGGTTAGGGCATGATGCTCTATTGTGACCGGCCCACCAGTTATAATAGTGGGGTGTTCCTATGCTCGCATGGATTGATAAAAGGCATGGTGTGAATTGAACCCTGATAAGAGATTAATGAAATGATTAATCTGGACTACAATTGGGCCTTTGTACATTTACCTGGTTGATCATATGTATTTTATGAATATGCTCTTTTACGTCCTGCATGATTTATGTATTTATGTGTTGGCCTTAGTGATCAAGTCACCTTACTCAGTACTGGACCCGTACCGATACTACCTTGGTTGATGGGTCCTGTGATGATCCACTGATGGTGGGGAGCAGACCTCTTGTGCAGGTTTAAGATCAGAGACTATTTTGGGGTGGCAGGCCTGACTTGAGTCAGTAGACAATCCGGAAATTGACCCATCGGGTTTTATCTTATTTAAATGTATTTCTATTTGGAAGTTACAAGTGTTATTTGAAACTTCAAGGGTATTGTAATTAACTCTTAATTTCTCGTACTCTGATTTTGTTGTATGATCTTTCGAATCCTTTTATGAATCGTTAATTTGAATTTAACGTAAATCTTTTCTTTAGCCTTAGCACTTGGTACTGGAACAGTTGGAGAGAACCGGTCTGGTACTAAGTGTGGCGGTAACATTCCCAGAATTCACAGGTTTTAAGTGTTTCTATCTTAATTGCTTCCGTTTTAAAAAAAAAAATTAGTGAATTTTGGGGTGTTACAACACCATTCATGTTAGGAGATCTTGACATGGTGCATTATGGGACGATTCAACACTGCTCCATGAATTTAGTAAATAGTCCTGGACATTGTTCATCTAAAGCATTGTATCTGTCATGTTACTCACCGCCAAGGTTAAATCGAGCACATTTGATCATTTTGTTGAATTGGTTCTCAACTTCAATATAAAATGATTTGAGCAAATCCAATAATTGTAACTTTTCATGAATGAGGTATATGTAACCATAATGTAAGAAATCATCTATGAATGATATGAAATACTATTAAACATTCCAAGAAGTTGTAGGGAACGGTTCGCAAATATCTGTGCGAATCAATTCTAAGACGTCTAAAGATCTATTTGCACTTGTTCTATTAATTTTGGTGTGTTTTTACTTAATGCATTCAATTCAAGTGTTTAAATCTACAAAGTCAAGGGAATCTAAAATATCATCACATTTAAGCCTATCAATTCTTTCTTTTGATATATGACCTAAGAGCTTATGCCATAATGATGCCAAATTTTCTTCACTTAATTTATGTTTAGTACCACGTGGTTCTACGTGTAAGGTTTTAAGATATGAAGTGATGACATTAAGCATATATACATTATTATACACACACAAGGAACAAGTGCCAATAATATTTGAATTTAATGAAAGACTAAATTTTTTTTAGTGAGCATTAATAACTAAATTTGTCCAATATGAAAATAGAAACCAAATTTCGTCTAAAAGATGGTATAATAAAAGTGTCTTTCAAATTCAAATAATGACTAGTTTGTAATAATAACCTAAAAATTCCAATTACTTCAACCGCTTTTGCCTTTCCATCTCACACATAGATGATCTCATTAGTGAATTATTTAGCAAATGTAGCATGACATGGATATTTTGATGAAGTTGAAAATAAGAGGATAAAGATGGAGATAAGGAGGCAAGCATGATATGGAAGATAAAGATAAGGATGATATGAAAATAAGGATAAGGTTGGATACTTACCCAAAGTGCTAAGAACACATGCACCTTCTCTCTTGTTGTTATATGTATATATGTGGTGACTACCTATCATCTAAACAATAGAAAAAGGTAGAGTAAGAAGTTGTGAGATAAATAAAAGTGTTGGGCACTTAAGTAGTGTGTGTGATAGAGAGAGAGAGAGCATTGGGTTCATGTAATTAAGGTGTTGGGCACCATTTTGTGAAAAAAAATTATGCCTTATATACAAAATCTTTTTTGAGTGTTATTTTCCTCTAAAAATCCACAATCAAGTTATTCAAAGCTAGCTAAAGCTCAATGGTGGCTCCATCAAGATTGACTTGTTTGATAAACGAGGCTATAATGCAAGCTAGAGATCCATTAGTCAAATAAATGAATAATCTTGAGCAATCTAAGACTTGACTCAATTCTAGATGTGAAGTGTGTTTAGCAGGTACAATAAGCTCTCTTAACAGGGGTGTTTTTGAGATTCTAGATGATGCATATGCTAAACAAGTTGGCACATGATTAATGAAAGATGGTGACTTATGGGATAATTGACCACCAAAAGTTGAAATGGAGAAAAAAGATGAGAAGTATGATAATATTTGATCTGAGGTAGCCAAATATCAAACATTCACAACTATCACTCAAGGTTTCAACACTTGAGATAAAAATTATGAGATTTTTCACCCAAAACAAAGTTTTCACTCAACTTTGTAGGGGGAATAGGGAGCTCAAAAATATGATTTGTAATTCAAGGGGGTTGTGTGTTGCATTGTATTGAGGCTACCCATATTTATAGTGGCAGTCATGGTTACAAAAAAGTCCATTATACCCCTCCCCTTACCTACCTAGTTACATTCCAACTATTCTTTGCTATCTAGTTATCTAATACAAGTTTGGATGAGAACTAAAATGAGGTCAGCCCATGTGTGGTATTTTGATAGTCATACCGCAACATGGAGCCCATTATATGCTGAAATGGTAGGTAATAGATCAAAGTAAAATTCACTCAATCATCCCCCATACCTAATCAGTCATCTCCCATACTTAGTCAATTAAAATAATTTGATTTGCTGACTTGGCTGACTTTCCTCACCTACTCCACCATCCACTTGTCTTCCTTTTTCTTTTTCTCTTTTTTTATTTCATTTTTCAAAATCACCCTTGGGCTTGGGATGATTTAGCTTATTAGGTGGCATAATACTTGGAAATAACTATAAAATAGCTGGTTGGCCTTGGGCTTGATGTGCCACCATAGTTGGTTGGGCTTAGGCTAGACATGCTACCATAATTGGTTGCACTTTGACTGGACATGCCACCATGCATGCATGGGCTGGTATGTCTACTTATTTTCTCATAGTTAGCTAATCAATTTCATCCAAGTTAAGATTTTTTTGTGATCCCCTAACTTAGAAAAATTAATTAGTGAAATATTATTATGAGATGCTCTTGCATCACTAGAGTTGCTTGACATATATCATAAATAATAAGAAGCAAGCATAGGTCAAAGTAATAAAACAACCTCCTTATAAGACATGAGTTAGCTTTTCATATAAGTGTCCACTTTAGCTTAAAATAATAATCTTATTTTCTGTCCAGTTACATTTTTATGTTGTTTTACAGATTCAGCTAATTCAATGGCTAATATTGCTAAACACTTATTGTATAATCAACTAACTTAACAACTATTAGCTGTATTCTATATTTTTTTGCTTCTACTCACACCAAACAAAGGTGTTGTTGCCATAGATCAATTTTAATGCTATATGTGATTTGACCTTGTCTCCCCTTCCTTTGGTACTTTTATTTGTTCTCATTCTCATATTTTTTTTAGGTTTATGATCATCAAATTTAGCAAGGAGATATTTAGCATTGATGATCTCATTAGATAAGCTTCTAGAATTCTGCACTTAATGATCATAAGATCCATGCGACTTGAGTGATCCTACATTTCAAAGTTTCTTTTCTCATCATAAGAACTTTCAATTATTGGATTAGTAGGTTTCCCAAGCCTAAGTGCATGGTCGAGATCTATATAGTTAAGGACATGTAAAACTTTGTCTTTCCATTCCTTAAATTTATTCCCATTCAACATGATAATAGAACTTAAGTTGGTAGATATAGTAACAACATACGTAGGTGTGTAGAAAATATAACAATAACATAAATATTCATGTTCACAAAATTATACATAATTAACAATCAATAGATTTAAATAATAACAATCCCATCACAAGAAATTGATACAACATTAATATCAAGTATTTGGACAATAATATTAACTACAAGTGGTGTTATTGTTAATAAAGCTTGTTAGATAATGAACTCATATTTAGATTGACTTACCATCCACATGGCATCTAAATAATTACCATATATTTATCACCACACGTGTATACAAAAATTTGCTAGATATTTGCCTTCCTTTTGGCTAACTAAATACTCGCATGAATAAATATATACATAAAAATCCAATATTTTTAATAAACTAATTTTTACAAAAGATGTCACTTTGACGACATATTCTATCAATTAGATTTTCTACTATATTGGACAACTAATTATTTAATTAAATCGATCCTTTAATTTTATTTGTAAATTTGGAACATCTATCAACTAGTGTGCTTACATAAATATACAAAAATATGAATCAATAAATTAATTTCTTAATATATTCTAAATATTTTAAACACCAATATCCACAATAATAATAAAACATTAAAATGCAACTTAATGTACTAATAGAAAACAGACACCGCCGAAATAATTAGCCTAAACATCACTATCAATTGATTTATGTAACACTCACCACCATAATCATAAATCTACATTAAAATATTTGATGACACCCTTAATTAAACTATAATATTTAAATAGTGCCTTTAAGCCAACTGATACTTTTTAATAGTTGAAAGACAAAGTTCAATTTATACTTAAATACAACCATATAAATAGACAATTGATACGTTATCTATTGGACTTTTATATATTTGTTCATTAGTAATCTAGAATACCCAAAATGTTTACACATATGGGTTCACATCCAATTAGATACATTAAGCTCAACTAATTTATACTTAAATATGATTACTTTTATATGGGTTTATACAACCAACAATTCATATTGTTCACATATAAGCCCAACATCGGATAATAATCCAACAATATTTGCATATTTTGATGTAAGGATTATGGGAAGCCAAATAATTTATATTATCTTAAGTGCAAGAGAGCCAATATCATTGGACTATCCTTTTGTAGATGACCTACTTCTAATTGCACAAGTGACATTGCCAACTTATTATTGTAGAACTTCACAACTAAGCATACTCAACTTCAAATAATCTAGGGACAATTGACTTTATGAAAAGTTTCTTAGGGAAGTGTGTAAGTGAGAATAAAATACATAGAAAAAGTTATACTTATTTGTAGGATCAATTATTAATCTTGAAAAATACTTTAGTAACAATATGTGATACGCTTCATAAGAAACTTTCTAGGAGACCATCCATCTCTAAATAACTCCACCATAACATATTTAACTGCATTTTTTTAATGACATGCTTCTCAAAAAGAAATATAAACCTTATTGATATGAGTAACCATATTAATTTTTCAACCCTCAACCAAACTTGTGGTATTATACTCGGCGACATACTCGGGCGTCCCTTTGACAAGTAAGATACAACATCACAATTCACATAGTTGATTGATAAGATCATAAAAAGACTCAAGGTTTGGATTGCATAGGATGTTAAGCTATAAATGTATACCTTAATTAATTAAATCAACTATATATAACATATATGTATATTGGAGCTAGATGTTTTTTTATGCTAAAGAAGATCATCAAGATAGTAGAATCCTTCTATAGATCCTTCTTATCATTTGGACTTGTGTAAGTGACAAGTAAGGTTCGCGTGTTATGAGAAGAGCAAGAAGAATCATCGGATCAATTATTTATTTTTATTGTGGGTATGTAAAGGGAGTTTTGGACTACTAGGCTTGTCAGCTGCAATCTTGACTATGCAATTAGAAGATAGAAGTAGAAAATAAGAGCTTATTTGAGTAGCACAATAGAGATGAAGACTAAAGAAGTAACACTTTGACATTTATGATAGTCATGGATACTCAATATGACAAGAAATAACTGCTCTTAGTTTTAGTCAGCAATAATAACCAACACACAATCTTTCGAAGAAGATTGTGCAAGGCTGAAATTTAGAAAGTTGAATAACTTACAAAATTATACACATTTTTGTTATCTAGCACATTTGATTGATGCTTTACAGGTATAGATGATGGAGTACTCTTGTAGAGAAATGTATTGTAATCATGTTAATTTGGTTAGTGATACAAATATAATTAATTATTAAAAAAATATGATAAATTTCCCGTATTCTCAAGTATACCATTAGAAACTAAATGTTGTAAACCATTATGATTTGTTAGACATTTAGAGTTGAGTTAGGAACCAACGTGCATATTTACCATCAATAGCTCCTATTTATTTTGATAATGTATAATATGTCAACATCTATATCAAAGCATATCAGAGAAACAATTTTCGTCGAAATATTGAGTTTATTTGTCTTCATATATTGTAATACTTTGAACTATATAATAGGAAAGAAACACACTCACACAAAATAATTAGTGATTGTATCGCATCTTATTTGGAAAAGTTAAAAGTCAATGTAATATTTGTTTCGGCGGAGTCAGACTATCAAACTTTCATCTATATACTATCATATTGTTCAACCTTTGATAAAATAACAAATGTAAAATATCATGTTATGCTTAAAAATTAAGGTCATAACTATAAAATTGTGCTTGTTCCCTATATATATACTAGAATTGTTGTACTACTTTGTAAAGAATATACTTTAAATACTTCAAATTTTAGTTCCCCTTTACTAATTACAAACTTTGTTGCAGTATAAGAAAACAAAAGGAAGAAAGCAACAACAATCAATCAACATAATTTTCATTTCTTCACGTATTCAATTTTGTACGAAACAATCTCTTCATGTTCTCCCAACATTGCAACCTTCTCAATCAACACAATTATGCAAAATTGCAAAGGTGCACCAGGGCTAGTTAAAATAATTGTAGAAGCAACGAAGGGCATGCATAGGAAAATGGTGCATTCAATGACCCTGAGCGAAGTTAAACCTCTCTTTCCGACTTGTCTATTCCCAATTTGATTTCCTTAAAGCAAATGCATTCGTTACTCCCGGACACGTCAAAAATAAATACTTTGGTCATCCATCATCAGATGATAAGCTAAAGGAGAGTCAAAAGTCCTCCCTCTTCTTTCCGACTCAACGCGATCCACCCCTATTGAACTGGTAGTATATCTTTCGTTTTGTTTTACTTCGCTTTCTTTTTTTCTTTTCTTTCTCTTTCTTCCTCACGCTTTCTTACAAGTCCAACCCCCAAATCAAATTAGGGTTCGTGGCCCGACTCTTTTTGTACACTGTCTCTCATCACTATCGCGAATCGTTACTTCCTTGTCTGAATCTCGGCTTATATCTCTCTTTTTTCTTTGTCAAACCCTAACTCTCTCTCGATCTATGATCATTTCTGTTTGGGAAAGTGATAATCTTGTCAAATCTGAACCCCTAACTTTGTGCTCTTGAGCTATTAAGGGAAGCAGAGCTGAGATTTTCAATAAGGTACGATTTGATCTAGCAGCTGTTTCTGTTGTTTCTGCTAATTTCAACGGATATTCAATTGCTTGCGATCCTAGTCTTAGCTTTTATTTTGAGCGGGATTGGGGGTTTTCAATTTGATTGGATAAATAATGTGAATTTCACAAATTTTGTGGAAGAAGTAGACGAAGAAGATGGAGCAGGGAAAAAATGTATTTTGGATGAGCATACCGGGAATGAATTAAGTTTATAGTACAATTAATGAAAAACGGTGCGCATAGTTCACGTGCAGCGAAATCCGGTTTTATTAGCTTCTTGATAAAGATTAGTGTTTTTTTGACATAAAGTGATTGAAAAGTTGATTATCAACCTATATGATACATATATCTGCAATCTAGGTGACAATTTTACTTGTAGGCAGCTGGTACCTTAAAAAATAGCTATCGGATGGTGGAAGCAGTATGCCGCTGATAGTTTGGAGAAATGCAAAGGTATCATGCTTCTGGCGGCACTAGTGCTGTAAATAACGGTGGAATTGGGGGAGTGTCGTCCAGAGACACTGGCAGAATTGATTCATCATCATCTCTCTCTACCAGTTTTCCTGTTAACTCCAGGTAAATATTCTGTTCAGCTTCTTCTTCATTTTTCACGGACCTCACTTGCTACTGGGTTTGGCTGATTTATTATGGAATGTATGGTGGTGGGGGTATAGGAATGATGCCCGGAAGTTGATGAAATACCTCCAATGTAGACAAGGCAGCCCTCATTTCCAAAAGAGGCAGAAGAAATTAAATTCTCTTGTTGCAAATGCAAGTCCGGATAGAGTTTATGATGTATGGTATCCAAGAAACAAAATTTGGTTAGCTTAAAAGACTAGCCTGTTTGACGCTCAAGCTCTTTCCTTTCCGAATTGCGACATTACTATTCCTAAGTTTAAGGCCATGCAAGCAGCAGCTCTTTTGCCTTGGCCAATTAATTCCCTGGATGTAATAAGCAAGACCTGACAAGGATATTTCTGCAGTACAATGTAAGCAGAAATCGGCCCACATCACATACTTCCTGTTTTGTGATGCTAACTTGCATCCGGAAATGACCTTCTCATGGAGAAAGGGGGTCCTATTGGTGTAGTTGAGTTCCATGTCATGAGAGAATATTCTAAGAACTCCCAATATGTTTAGGAAGTGCTAACTTGATGTTTTTTGACTGCTTGATAATTTTTTGAATAAAGTTTTGGGTCTCTTATGGATGGAACATTTCAAGAGAATTTTTCTTCATTCATCATTCAAGCATCACAAATCAAGTTATATTTAGAGGAAGGTTGGCTGTATACTTTTTCAAACCACCAATATTTTTACTTATTTTTACCTATCTTGTATTTTTTATATCAAGTATTTAGTAATAATAAAAAACTTTTTTATAAAATACCGCTTTTAGATTAATTATTCAGCAGAAAAATAGTTCTCCCCTTTCAAATAGACTATACAAGAAATATAAAACAAGAGGATAATTTTTCCATTTCTATTATCCCATACCAAACGATCACTTAGTTTTCTTATATCTTAACTTGCTCTAATGGTGCAGTCTACATGCCAACCCAATACAAGGCCCGTCGTTGAAGGGCGTGAAATTGTACTCCTATTTCTCTATTGAATTGGAAGAAGACCCATGTCCATGCATATATGCCTCCTTCTCGATATTGGATATACACGAACGAGTAGTTTTTAATTATTATTTGAATTTACTGCCTACGAGGATTTAGTATTATCTTATATTATTAAATCTTATTTGTGTACCTTTTGTTTGGTTTAGTTTTTCTTATATTTCTTTGCTACCTAAGTGGTGGTGGTGGACTTGGTTTGGTTTGATACCAAATTGACTTATTACCCTAGGTTTACAACTAAAATCTCACAATTTCAATGACTCAGGTCTATTCATATTTTAGATCACTTATAATAACAGAAGTACGTAGGCCTATTTAGAGGCAAATAATATCCAAACCCTAATCATGAATCAGCCTCCCCACAACCTGTACCAGTGACTTGGTTTGGTCTGATTTGAGACATATCTCTTACCCATTATTTTCACAAAAAAGCTCACAATTTCATTACATTTTTCAAAAAACACCTAATAACAAAAGTACATAGGCTTATCTAGAGTCGACAAAACTTAACTTGACCCACTTGACCCGCACAAAATCCTCCTTGACTTAACCCGATAAATTCATCAACCTAACCAAATCCGACCCGACTTGAATATAAGTGATCCAATCCAACCACAACCCATAACCCGATATTAACCCTACCCATTATCAACCCGACCTGACTCGACAAAACTAAATTCGATATTAACTAGTTATAATAATAAAAAATACACAGGTCTTATTATTTCTTCAAAGCTTTTAAAAAAATATTATTATTTATAAATTTTCTTATTTTTCTTAATTTTATTGTGAACTTATTTATTCACCAGTAATATTCTAATTTTACCTATTTTTTCACGTAAAAGTACTACAATAAAAAGTCATAACAGTAAATAAATAGAAATTAATAGCACATTATTAATCACGTGTTTACATGATGTTAAATTTAATGCTTGCCTACGAGGTTAATGAGTTAGATTAATTTTGATGGTGAATGTCTGATTTGACCCAAATCCAAAGTGATTCAATTCAAGATTAACTTGGTCCGGGTCCAACCCGACCGATCAAAACCTAAGAAGACCTGATTTGTTAAATTAACCCAAACTTGACCTGTCAAATTAACCCGAACACGAAATCACCCGAATACGAGCTTGTTTGGCCCAAACATGATCCAATATGGATGTAAACGGAGTGGGTTTAAGGCAGGTATGCCTGTACCCGTACTCGTACCCAATAAGAAAATTTGTATCCAAATTCGTACTCGTACTCCGAATAGGTATCTACTAACACATCCATATCTGTATTCGTTGGATGTCTGTTATCCAAAGGATAATCTGTTTACCCATTAACGAATATTATCTAGTAGATAAATCTATTATCCGACGGATACACCCATTTAGAGTTAAGCTAAATGACAATGTTAACTTTAATTTATACTATATTTATTTTAAAATTAATTATATATCTGTTAAACGAATACGGATATGAATATCCCATACCCATATTTGCACCTGAACCTGATTGATATTTTTTTTCCATTCTCTATATCCATTTATCCATATCTTTTTAAATATCCGACGGATAAAATTTGGGTAAAATCCACCCTGTTTACATCCCTAAACCTTACGCAATCGACTCGACTAGAATCCAAACGATCTCAATCCAAACCTGACCCGAACAATAAGACGACCTGAAATAATCTGAACTTGACCTACAACCGACCCGCAAAGAAAAATGACCAGCAAATAATGTGACCCGAACCCGACCCGCCCAACCCCATTGCCACCTATAGGCCTATCTCTATGCAAATTGCATACAAACCCTAGCGCTATATCAACGCTCCTCAACTTGCTCCACCACCACTAGAACCTAGTTGCTGCCTGTGTGACTGTAGCCTCATGCCACCTAGTCTATGTGCCCCTAGTCTTGCGGACAATGCTGCCCTTTCCTCTCTTTGCTTTTTGGAGAACGCTTTTGCTACTTGCTGGCACTATGTCCTTGGTATCCTGTAGATACAATTACGACAAAAACATGAGCTGAATTTTAGATATATGCAACTTCATTTGTAATTACCCTATAACAGTGAAGGCTCATGGGGTCAACAAGGTTAAAGAGGGGGAGTGAGGGAGAATGATAACGAAAGTGTAAGATAAAAATCAATAACACTTGTATATAAAAATAAAACAGAAAAAAAAAGCTATGTAATGAGCTAAAAATTATGGATCTACTAGGGCTTCGAGAATTGCAAAATGAAGTTTTTCCACATCAACTTGGACCTTTCTTCAATGCGTGAATTCCACTAAATAATGAGCTAAAAATTATGGATTTACTATGGCTTTGAGAACTGCAAAATGAAGTTTATCCACATTAACTTGGACCTTTTTTCAATGCTTAGATTCCAGTTTTGCCCTACAACTGAGTCCTATGACGAGGTCAAACATATATCACATCAAATGGGGTAGAGGCAATAATGAGAAGTTTACAGTGATAAGAAGATTATATATGAGAGGAACATGCCTAAGGTGGCTCTGGTACATCAAGAGGAGTCTCACTGAGGTTCCTTGTGCCAAACATGGATGGGGAATCGTAAGATACATACAAAGATGTTAAGGAAATATCTTATTAAAGTGTGATGAAAATGATGCAGCTTTTGACAAAAACATAGCAGTTGCAGTGAATCATGGGCTGCTCATAGTTTATCTGATTTTCTTCCTTTTTGGTGATTGGCATCAAATGGTGTCGAGAGCATTATATGCATGATATTTGTTAAAATTTTGTGGGTAACATTTATATTTACAAATGGGCTGAGTGAGTGCTCTTTTGCTTGGTTTTTTGGTCAACTTAATTACCCCCCTCTCTCTCTCATGATTTTTTTCTCTTTAGTGTTTACTACCAACTCTGATAATTTATGTCAAATGAAAGCACACAGTAGCAGAAATTTAAGTCTTGATATGATTATTATTTTTTGAACTTCACTGTCTCTGTGCCGGAGTTTCCCTTCTGGTCTCATCCGTCTGCTTCTTGATCCACATGTTTGTTATTACATCTTACTCTAGAGATTTTATTTACTATCCTTGCATCATTAATTACAATGATATGGTGTTTATGAATCTGAATTTTTCCATGATGTTGCAGGCGATCATTGCTAGTTAGCCCATATAGGTTAAAGTGTGACAAAGAGCCACTTAATTCACGGTAAGCTGCTGTCTATTAAATTCACGATCGGGTCAACACTGCTTTATTGTTATTTTGTACAGCATTTCTTATTTGGCATGTAATAGTCATGAATATTAACCATTACATCTCTATCTTATCAGCTTTACACCGCATTTGCATTTGACTTTTGCTCTTAGGCATTATCTTTCGCATACTTCTTGTGTGGATCATAATTTTACCTTGTAAAGAATCTTTCGCTTACATTTTACGCAACTATTTTCTCTATGTCTTACCACATTAGGTGATAATGTGTGTTTTTTGTATTGCACCGCCATTACCTTGACAGTACTCCCTGATATTTTCTTAACTTGTTTGAAATTTTGGTTGACTGATCTTATTTTTTAAACCCAATAAATCCAAAAAGATTGGATATACGTAAATGTTGTCAGAGAATGGAAAAATTGACTAAATTTGCACTCTGTTTGGTGATTCATTTGTTCCCAGCTTAAACATTCATCCCAGCTAATGTGATCCATCACTTTTTATTGAAGTTCAAAACTGTCCATATATTTTATCACAAAGTACTAGTGTCTGTACAAATAAAAATTTATTAAAGCACATATCCAAAAATGTTAATAGACATTATTCATTTCAGCACTTAATTGCATGTCTAAGCCTTAGCTTTATTGGATGGTATTGTTCAGGGAGGTGTTCAGATCATTTGTGGGACACTTTTGGCATTTTTTTTGGCTAGTTTAATGGCCTCCAGTAGTGTTGGTACTCTCCACCATGCCAACTCCACTGGCCTATTATTTGTCTCCATGTTTTTCCCTTACTGCTTGTATTTTGGAATGTTTATTTTTTCTTAATTAGAGATGTTTGCAAATACCATTAATTATATGAAATTTGTTTTATGAAAGACAAACCATATTCAGAAAAAGAAACAATATTAATGGATCAGAGGCAAATATGACCTGAAATACCTGATATCCCATCGATAGTCAATAGTCTCCAAAATGCCCAATGTCTGATCAATAAAGATCCTCTAACAATTTTCTGCTTTGATGTTGAAATAAAGTTTCATTGTGACAATGCAATAAAACAATGCTCCATTGGGCAAAGGACCTTGCAGCTCTTCTCAAGTCTTTTTGCTTTGGCCCAAGAGAGGATCAATGATCTCTTCTCCAGTTTCGTACTGCTTCCTTCTATCCTTGTCAGTCCTTCAATTTATTTTTCATTTGTATTTTTAGAACGATTTATAGTTCAACATCTGGAGATTATATGGCTTATTATCTTTAGACTTTTATCCCTGCAATGCCACAGTCTATTTAAAATAATTTCTTTGTAAACTGGAAAATGGCATGGTTATTAGAAGGGAAAAATTCATTTACTTTGAGAGGACACATATGAGAAAGAATAATGTCATATTATAAAAATTCTGGTTCATATTTCATTGCCATATATAAGAATTTGAGATTAAATCTATATTATAGAACTGTTGATGTATGGATATTTTGAGTATGAGATTGTGTTTAATTCTGTCATTTTTGTGTTGCATTAATAATTGTTGCTATTACATTCAGCCTTGGTCCTCCAGACTTTCTCCCTCAAACTCCAAACTGTCTCGAGGAGACTCTTACGAAGGAATATGTGCAATTGGGATACAGGGAAACGGTTGATGGGCTTGAGGTAGGCTTTTCAATCTATGTTACATTTCTTTTTTAACTTGTTCATTTTTGATAAAATGATTGAGAAATTGCTTGTTGATGCTATCTTTTTTCATTGTTGTTTACTTAATAAATGTGCCTAGCTGTCGAACATTGTCTGCATTCACATGGTCTGATTGCATTCCATGTTGCTTGTCAAGATTTGATTCATCAAAATTTCTTGTTATGAATAGTCTTATCTTTCCGTGTAGAGCTCCAGCATTCAAAGAGCAGTTGTTTCTTTTTTTGAAAATTGCTGACCTAGATGCATGCACTTTATCAGAAATCTTCTTGTTCGAATCTTGCCAAAATTTTCCATGTTTAATTTTCTTTGGTCTGATAGGTATTTGCATTTTTAATTTCTTGAGAAAAACATTTCCCTATCCCAAAGACTAATACTGGAGATCTATTGAAGATCTTTGGGCATCTGCAGAATCTGTGACCAGCTCTGCAGGAGAGAATATGAATAATTCTTCATTCAAGTAACATTATATAGTGCCGTTATGTACTGAAAAGGATTTTTTCTACCTTTTCTTTTCCCCAACTATTATGCGGGGCATGTCAGAGGTATGGATATTTTGTTAAGTTTCCTACTTGTAGCTATTCCAGACACCAGTTGTATGCTTTCTTGTTCATCAAAAGGACATAACACCCAATAGGCAATTCTATTGTCTTGGTTTTGGGTTTTTTGACTTGTGAATGAGCTTGTTCCTGGCTGTCTGCTGCCTGTAAGGCTAGGGAAAATTTATGATTGGAATTTATTTGCTTCTTTGGCCTTGGGGGTTGAGCTGATACCACCTAGGAGAAAGCAAGCACATTTGATTCGTTATTGCAGTGTTTTTATTTAGCATTTTTATACACTGGAAGGTGGTGTGGTATATATCTGATTCCCTTATTTTATTTATTTATTCACATGGTGCTATTTTTGGTGGCTGAATTTTCTAGGATTCTAGAGAGATATCGCTTACTCAGGTCCCAACTTTTACCAAGCCTGTCATTCTTGACTGCAAAGAGGTAAATATCCTGGTGGATTTTCTTCTACTAATATGACAATGTAATCTTTGTTCGTCTGATACTTTATATTAACATATCTTCTAATTAATTGGACCCCCCTGTTTTCTGCAAAATTATATTTGCAGGCCATTAGGAAGTGTCTGAGAGCAATCAACGAGTCACGTGCACAAAAGCGCAAGGTGATGCTGCTTTGCTTATAGTCTGTTTATTCTAGGCAAACCATTTTATGAAGCTAGACAATTTCCTTTTCCTTAGTGTTTATGTTTCGGGAATATAATTCCTTACTCATATTGTGAACTTAGCAGGCAGGTCAAGTTTATGGGGTGCCTCTTTCTGGTGGATTACTGAGCAAGCCTGGTCTGTTTCCTGAACAAAAGCCATGCGCTGATGATTTCCGGAAGAGATGGATTGAGGTCTGTTTAAGCTTCTCCATGACCACAATTTCAATAGCTACGACTACATTGGTTTTTTGTTTTTTTGCTACTTTTAGAGTTTAAAAGCATCAATGGCAAACTGTTTGGTGGTTGTGCTGTCAACAATGATCATTTTTCTTACTGTTTCTAGTGTCCATACCAGCAATCTCTTGGCTTCTTTGTCCTGTATTTGATCTATCCCTGTCTCTGGCATGTGATCTAGGGTATGTTGGTTATAGCAGCATATTTTGTTGCACTGGCCACTATAGGTTGCGGTTTCATTACTGTCCTGCACCTGTCTGTGTTTATCCATGTTCTATTGTGGTTTGGATTGCTATACTGCTATGCCAACAGCTGACTGTCAGTATCCAGTTGCTTCATCGCATAGCTGGGGTTTGCTGATATCAGCATCACCTTTTATTGATGTATTCAAGTCCTCAACAAAATAAATTGATGGAAGGGTGTGAATACATGAAGTCAGGGTGCTGTAATATCACCCACAGCGCAACATGGCCCGGAGTATATATCATGGGGAAAAAGAGAGTGGATGGAGTAAAATCTGTTTTGGTGGCCTTGCCCTTGGAGTTTATTAATCAATCAGCTGGGGTGATGGTGACCTGGCATTTCTGTGACTAAAAGTCATTTGTGTATGGTGGGTTTGCACAAGATTTGAGGGTAAAGGAAGTTGATGGTAGTGGTTGGATTTCTGATGAATCCGCTAGCTTGCGAGAATAATTTATATGCCCAAGATGATGGGTCAAGTATCAGTCTTTCCCCATAATCCATGCTATTTTTTGCAGTGATCGACTGTCATCCTTCCACTTTACTATAAAATGACTCGTTAGATTTGATTCTACATTCATGAAGCTATTATCAGTCTTTTGTTTTGTCCTAATTGTGACAGTCTTTTTGTCAATATTGTCAGCATTTGGTGCTGTTGGGTCCCTGATCCACTGGAATCAGTTTTCTCTAATTCTTCCCCCTTCTTTCTTGGTAATAAGCATGACCCCAGAAAACATAACATTAGATAATTTTGAGAGGTTTATTAAATTGTAGTGAACTGATGATTCCAAGCTCTGCCCTGTTGACAATTATCTACTTAGTGAGGAAATAGTGCTTTTGCAAGTGAATACATACCTTTTTTAACTCTCTAAATTATTCTTCTGACAGTTTGTAATTAATCTCAATCACTAATAATTTAGATAATCAGTAGAGGGAATGAGTCTAGAAAAAAAAAATAAAAAAAATAAAAGCAATTTTTAAAGTAATCAGCACATGTCTCGGCATGACAGTTACTTTTCTTTGCAACTGCTATGTAATTATCCTAATTCATATGGTTGGAACTTCTGTAATTGTTAGGGTTTGGTAATTTTGCTGGCTGACGTATTCTGTTCTTATTTCCAGGGTCTATCTCAGTATCACAAAAGCCTCCATGCATTGGCAGATTATATTCCTCATGGATTTAGGAAGAGAGCATTGTTAGAAGTTCTTGTAAAAAATAATGTACCTTTGCTGCGGGCAACTTGGTTCATTAAAGTTACCTATCTGAATCAGGTATTTTTGGTTGTTTGTTCAATTTATTTTTACACTCAAAATTATGATGGTTAAGATCGTGGTCATTTTTCACCCCTTGGATCATCTATTGTCTTTTCCTGAGAGGCCTCCTCAATCAAGCTTTCTTCTGCAATTTTTTCTTTTGAGATGGCTAATATTTCCTAAAAGATTGTGCCAAAACGAGTTTTTACTACCATATTGTGCTTTCTATGATTCAGCGGGTTAACTTGGGTAGATCCCTGCCCCTTATCCACCCTGACACTCAAATCCCTGGATTTTTTTTTGCTAGGTGCCTATTGCTCCGTATAACTCTTGTGCTTTGTTTATTTATATTGATGATATTGGTACTTTTGAATGGGTTGGGAGGACCAAATGGTTGCCATTTGGGGAAGTGTTGTGGAAAACATGAAAAATCTTGCAGCTGTTAATTCTTGTTTATATGCATCTTTACTTAGCTTATTGTTCCATGAGATTTCCAAAATGTCACACTTTGTCTATACCTTCCAGATTCGGCCTGTGACATCAAGTGTCTCCTCTGGGACTGTTGACAAGAACCAGTTGTCTCGCACTGAGCTTTGGACAAAGGACATCATTGATTACTTGCAGTATCTGCTGGATGAATATTTGTCAAAAAACAGTTCTCATTTGCTTCCTCAAAGTAGGGATCAATCATCCTTGACACTTCCAGGTTCAGTAGATCTTAAAAACAAAGTAGGGTCAGCATTGCTTGACGGTGAGGAACCATCCTTGCATTTCAAGTGGTGGTATGTTGTACGCATATTACATTGGCACCATGCTGAAGGCCTTATTGTACTGTCTCAAGTGATAGATTGGGTTCTTTTACAACTGAAGGTATTCCTATGTTTTTTGATCCCGTATACTGAAATTGAGCTATTATGTTGCACCTTCGGTCACATTTGCCTTTGAAGGATTGTGATTTTGATATTTTTTGTGACCCTTTGTCTGATATTCTTGCAGGAAAAAGATTTGCATCAGGTTTTAGAATTGTTACTGCCTATCATTTATGGAGCTATAGAAACAATTGTTTTATCTCAGAGTTGTGTCCGTAGCCTTGCAGAAGTGGCTCTTAGATTCCTTAGGGGACCTTCTCCCAGTTGTTCTGATTTGGTTGATGATTCTCGAAGGGTGTATACCGTGTCAGCTGTTGTTGAGATGCTTCGCTATTTGATACTTGCCACACCTGATACTTTTGTTGCAGTGAACTGTTTTCCCTTGCCTCGCTGTGTTATAGATCATAATTTGGACAAGGGGAGCCCTTTCTTTAAGTTATGTATAGATACTAATCTCAAAAAGGGCCCTCATCTTCATAAAGGGGTTGATGATCAATATCATACCCTGTGCTTTAATCGTGTATTGTCATCCATTCAGAAACGTGCTTCTTATCTTGGAAAGGCAGTCAGTCCTGGCTGTTCTGGTAAGAAAGTGGCTAAAGCTGTGCATGCGTTGGATAAATCTCTCATCTTGGGAGATATTAGAGAGGCGTATAGATTTGTTTTTGAAGAGCCTCCTGATGCTGCTGTGGGTGAAGGTTGGATTGCAGAAGTAAGTCCATGCTTGAGGTCATCATTGAAGTGGATAGATTCTGTTAGCCCATCTTTTATATGGTCAGTGTTTTTCCTTTGCGAATGGTGTACTTGTGATTTTAGGGACTTTAGAATGGTCCCCGTTCCGGATGTAAAGTACACAGGTAGAAGAGACATTTCTCAAATTTATATTGCTGTCAGAATTTTGAAGCGAAAGATGAGAGATATGGAAAAATCTCTCAGGGGGAAGAGTGTTCGTTCTTTGATGGCTTCAGACAGGATTGTCTCTGATAATATGACTGAAACTAAGAATATGGACAATAGCAGCATAGAATCTAGCTATGCACTTGAAAGCCCTGGTCCCTTGCATGATTCAATAGTGTGCTGGATTGATCAACATGAAGCGCATACTAGAGATGGGCTTAAGCTTGTTCACTTACTTCTCATGGAACTTATACGTTCTGGAATATTTTGTCTTCCAGTCTATGCGAGACAGCTGATAGTTAGCGGAGTAATGGATGGAAGTGGGCCTGTAATTGACCTGGACAGGAGGAAAAGACATGTTCATGTTTTGAAACAATTACCTGGCTCCTGCATGAGTGATGCTTTGGAGGAGGTGCAGATTGCTCAGACACCAATGCTGTCGGAGACTATAAGAGTTTATTCAAATGAACGTCGTCTGCTTCTTCGTGGGCTACTCTCTGATGATTATAAAACTTCAAATAGTGATAAGCATTCATTGAAGAAGAGGAAGACATATTTGCAACCTCAAAAGGAGGTTTCTTTGTCATCTTTGACTCATCAGATGAAAAATTCACGGACAGCATCTAACTCTGTGGCTGGGAAACAGAGCAAAGACAGAGTTGATATTGAGGAGCTCAAGGCTGCTATATCAGTGCTTTTGCAGCTGCCTAGTGTTTCTACTTGTGCAGGTGCATCAGCTGATGAATCTCAAGCAAGCGTCAAGAAGCTTGCTATGTTGAATACCAGTGAGATTGAGGGAACGTCTGGATGTGAAGAATGCCGAAAGGCAAAGAGACCAAAGTTTACTGAGGATAGAGTTTCTTACTTCCAAGGGTTGTCACTCAACCTGTTTGATGATGAAGATTTGTGGTGGGCAAGAAAAGAGCCAAAATCCATGGAGCTATTGAAGGTTGATCCACCTAAGCCATCCAAGCAAGCCTCTAGAGGTAGGCAAAAACCGGTGCGTAAGACTCAAAGTCTTGCTCATTTGGCAGCTGCAAGGATTGAGAGTAGTCAAGGAGCATCCACAAGCCATGTATGTGATAATAGGGTTGGTTGTCTCCATCATCAGACTGGTAGCAGTGCAGATGTGTCAAAACCAGGGGAGGGGACTGGAGCAAACCTATGTGGAGATGTAGTTTCAGTTGCAAAGATGTTGAAGCAGCTGAGGTTGGTAGAGAAGCGGATCATTGCAGTTTGGTTGTTAAATATTGTCAAGCAGCTAATTGAAGAGACTGAAAGGGCTGTCCAAAAGACAGGCCAGTTCAATCGACCGATTTCTGTTGAGGAAAGGAGCTTAATATGGTGGAAACTTGGTGAAGATGAGTTATCTATCATATTGTATTTGATAGATCTTTCATGTAATTTGTCGTCAGCAGTCAGATTTCTTATTTGGTTGTTGCCTAAAGCCCTTGGGAACTCCAGCACTCCCATCATTGGTGCTAGGAATATGATGACGCTGCCAAGGCATGTTGAAAGCTATGCATGTGAAGTGGGAGAGCTATTTCTGCTGTCTTCTATTAAAAGGTATGTATCTGACTATAAGAGTATGCAATTATATGATTTTATGAGGTATCTGTTATGGGAAGAAGGGAAAAAGATGTGCATATGTTTTTGCAGTTGTTTGTCATTGAGGCTGTTCGTCCTCTCCATTTTACTAGTTGTAACTATCTACAAGTCTTTTGTTTTGGCTTATGTTTAGCTTTTGTAATTTATGACATGGGAAATGCCCTACATTTTATTCTTGTATAGGATGTCATATAACGTAGCTGGGTCCACTGGGTTCTTTCTTATTTTGCATCTATGATTTTGTATTGACTTATAATTATTGCTACTACTCTTATTGTTTACATCTTTTGAAGCAGCAACCATCTCCCTCCCTCCCTCTCTCTCTCTCTCTCACACACACACTCACACTCACACTCACACACACACACACACACACACACACACACTTATTATTATATTTTTACTATGCTTTCTCTCCTGGTTAAATCTTCTGATCCAGAGAATCATCATACCAAATTTGTGTTATCATGCTCCACCTTCACCATTTGCAGTTATGTCACAAGAGTAGCATATCAATTGTATCTGTAAGTGAAATAGTATATATATCTCTTTCATTTGTTGCTACTTATATCATCTTGGTGTTCTTTGTTCAGGTATGAAAACATACTCGTTGCCGAAGATCTTATTCCTGAAGTATTATCTGCAGCTATGCATCGTGGGTCATCAGTATTGGCCTCCAACAGAAGGATCTCTGGCTCATTAACTTTATACTATGCTCGGTGTCTACTGAAGAAATATGGTGGGGTTCCAAGTGTTGTGGAATGGGAGAATAATTTCAAGACAACCTGTGACAATCGATTGATGACTGAAATTGAGTGTGGAAGATTGCAAAATGGAGAGTTTGGCTATCCTTTGGGGTTTCCAGCAGGAGTAAAAGATCTGGATGAATATATTCGCCAGAAGATTACTGGCAATCGTATATCTAGAGCTGCTATGAATATGAGAGATGTAGTCCAGAGATATTTTGATGATCTGCAACCCCATTTTGGCAAGGATAGAAAGACATCTGGGGCTAGTGTGCAAAGAAGTGCTGGGCTGGAGAAATGGGGTGAGGGCCATCAAATAGCTCAGAAAATTATTATGGCACTAATGGAATGTATTAGGCAAACAGGTGGTGCTGCTCAAGAAGGGGATCCTTCTCTGGTATCTTATGCTGTTTCTGCAATTGTTGGAAGTGTCGGTCCTGCCATATCAAAACTGCCTGATATCACATCAGATAGTAGCACTGCAGGATTACTGGGTTTTGCTCGTCGCATTTTGCGAATTCATGTACACTGTCTGTGCCTGCTCAAGGAAGCACTTGGAGAGCGGAATAGCAGGGTATTTGAGATAGCTTTGGCAACAGAAGCATCTTCTGCTCTTGCAGGTGCTTTTTCTCCTGGAAAAGCTCCACGCAGTCAGTTTCAGGTGTCACCTGAAGCTCATGAGCATAATGCAAACATATCAAATGAAGCCTCACACAATTCTAACAGAACTGTTATGGGCAAGACTACAAAGGTAGCAGCTGCTGTCTCATCCCTTGTAGTCGGGGCAGTCATCAATGGAGTTGCTAGCTTGGAGAGAATTGTGAAGGTCTTGAGGTTAAAGGAAGGTCTGGATGTGATGCAGTTTGTGAAGAGTTTAAGATCTTCTAACTCAAATGGGAGTGCTCGATCATTTGCTGCAACGAGGGTGGATAATTCACTTGAAATTTATGTCCATTGGTTTAGGCTGCTTGTGGGGAATTGCAGAACCATGTATGATGGCTTGATTGTTGAGCTTCTTGGTGAGCCATCAGTTGTTGCACTTTTTAGAATGCAGCGAACGCTTCCTCTGCACCTGGTCTTACCACCAGCATATTCTATATTTGCATTCATGATATGGAAGCCATATATTTTCACCACTGCCATGGCAAATCGTGAAGATGTCCATCAGTTGTTTCAGTCTTTGACATCAGCTATTGTTGATGCAATGAGACACATGCCATTTCGAGATGTATGTTTGAGAGATACCCAAGGTTTCTATGATCTTATGACTTCTGATGCCACTGACTCTGAGTTTGCAGCTGTGATTGAATTGAATGGATCTGATAGGCATGCCAAAGCTGCTGCCTTTGTGCCACTTCGTGCTAGGCTTTTCTTGAATGCTTTAGTTGACTGCAAACTGCCACATTCTGTTTCTTTACAGGATGATAGCACTCGAATTTCTGATATTCATGATCCAAAGTTGCTATACGCAGACAGCGAGTTGAAGCATTCAGATAAGCTTGTGCATGCTTTGGATACTCTGCAGGCTGCCAAATTTCATTGGCAATGGGTTGAAATCAGGCTATTCTTAAATGAGCAGGCCCTTATTGAAAAACTTGATTCCAATGACTCAACATCCATTGCAGAGGCTATGCGGTCCCTCTCACCCAATCCGGAAAAGGCTGGTGCATCTGAAAATGAGAACAACTTCATCTCAATTGTCCTTACTAGGCTCTTGGTTAGACCTGATTCTGCTGCATTCTTCTCAGAAGTGGTACATCTTTTTGGTAGGTCACTTGAGGATTCATTGCTGTTACAAGTGAAATGGTTTCTAGCAGGGCAAGATGTTCTCTTTGGTAGGAAATCTATAAGGCAGCGCCTCGTTAACATTGCAGATGACAAGGGCTTTTCCACAAAAGCCCAGTTCTGGAGGCCGTGGGGTTGGTGTAATTCAAGTGTCAATGTTGGTAAAAACCAGGTTGGTAAAAGGAAGTTTGAAGCTGCTTTTCTTGAAGAAGGAGAGGTGGGAGAAGAAGCTTCTGCCAGAAAAAGACAAGGAAGAGGAGCAGCTCAAACCAATGATCTTTGTTCTACCAACACAGTGCGGAAACTTGCAACAGAAAGAGCACTTGTCGAACTAGTTCTTCCATGTATTGATCAAAGTTCTGATGATTCACGAAATAGTTTTGCTAATGATTTGATCAAGCAAATAAATAATATTGAGCAGCAAGTTAGTGCCGCTAGAAAGCAGGCTAGACCTCCATCAGGCAATGAAGGTCAATCAAATAAAGCAAGTAGCCGCAAGAGTTCCAAAGGTGGGAGTCCTGGACTGACTAGACGATCTACAGGATCATCAGATGCTTTTCCATTATCACCTTCGGCATTGCGATCTTCAATATCATTGCGGTTGCAGCTCCTTCTGAGATTGCTTCCTGTTATATGGGCTGACAGGTAATAATGTTTTGCACTTATTATGGTGTATTGTGTCCTTTCTGGTTGTTGCATGAGCAGCCTTTTCTGTTTGTTTGTGCGTCGAGATCTCTTAATATTTTAGTCGCATGCATTACAAATGATGTCAAAGTTGCGCAGCCTTATGCATTTCAAGACTTAACTAAACCATGCCTTGTTACAAAGCAAGGGACAATTTTACTTGCTTTTGGCTCTCTTCTGATTCAGTTGTTTGATGTTGCTTTGAGTGATTCTTCGATCATGAGTGCTTTCTATTCGAAGTTTTGGCTATTCTCACTTAAAGATATGCTGTATATGAAACCTTGGGTCATATATTTACAACCAGGTTCTGAGATTGCTTATCTAATTCATATCCCTCGGCAATGAAATAAGAGGCTCTAGAAGCCAATTGTTACCCGTTTGCTTCTTGTTAGGAGCAACTAGTTTGTCAACATTGGTCTATTAATATTTGTGTTGTCATTTACCCATGCTTTTCATACTGGGATATTGCACCATATAATCTGTAACACAGAAAAATTGCATCATATATCCATACCCTTTTTTTGTACCATATACTTGTGTTTGAGCTGTTACACACAATTCACCCTTCTGTCCACTTTGCTTCAGATATGTCTGTTTGGCACTAAATTTAAGTAACTTCTGACCTGAAGCGGTGAAAATCACCTCCTTTAAGCATTTAATACATATTCAACATTCTTCGTAGATATTCGATGTTCTTCATATCTTTTCCATCTTTGACTTTATTGAAATCATTTATCCTCCCTTAATCCAACATCGAGAACATTTTCCCTCCGAATGTTGAACCTAAAACATCCAATAATTGTCACGTAGAGAACTGAAAATCGCAAAACACAATTCAATCAAAATTAAATATGCATATCCATTTTTTAATTTATTTTTTAAATTTCATATATACCAATTCTTACATATCTTTTAACCTTTCTAAAAAATCAGTTATGGTGTATATCAAATTTATTTTATTCTAACTCCATTATTTTCATTTGACAAGCAATATATAGCATTACACAAGTTGACTGTAAAGTAAACTATATACATAAAACCCAAAAGCCTAAGGCCAAATCAGGGAACTATAATTAGCATATAAATTAAATCAATTTAACATTTTAGACCCAAATGACCAATCACAAGCCAAACAATTGAAGCCCTTGTCAACAGAAAACTGGATTTTGTCCAAAATTTTGATCAAACCATAAAAACTAAGAATCAGCCTTTGAATTCCACAACCTTGAGATCAAGGAAGACAAGTAAAAATATTTCCATTTAGTGGGAGCTATCGCTTCCAACTTCCTGTGGCACCATATGTGGCATAGCTTATACATTAACAACCCACACCCAAAAAATAGTTATTGATGAACTCGCCAAGCATGAATTCCATAACTGCAGGGGCTATAGCCTATAGCTGGCAGGAGTGGATAAATGGAAGTTTTGGTGATGATTGAATCTGAATCTTGGAAGCTTAATCTATGTGGAAAATGAATTTGAGGCTGTGACTATGAGGAGGAAGGAGGAGGCGAACAGTCAGTAGAAAGTTGATTTACTAAATCAACATATTCAAAGTCCTCGCATGATTAGAAGGGCAGGAAGAGCATTTAATTCATCCATTGAGTTGCTTCCAATTAACAATGTTTTTGGATCATTGTGTGAAGGCTTCTACTCAAGTTTTTCCCATTTGGGGACTTCATGTAATTTATTGGAAATGGAAGAAAAACATAATGGGGATGATAGATATTTTGTGGTTGATTTTTGGGTGAAATTGTTGGATATTATATTAAACCGGAAAGGGTAGGTTATCCTTTATCTATTTAACTAAAATGAGGTTGAACATGAAGTGGAAGGAAGAAATTAATGAAGAAGATTGGAATATTTTTGGGTAAAATGGGAAAATAAAAATGAGATAACATTAACATCATTAATTTACAACTTAACAGTAGGGTATGTGGTGTAAAAATATCATTAGTACAGGATATACAACACAATAAAGGGTCTGGACATATGGTGTAAATTGCTCACTATGAGTATGACATGAATAGAAGATATAAATGCCGTTATTATTTAATTTTGTTGAGAGATTTTATATAAAATTATTATATTATATGAATTTAGTCACAGTGAGTATTGTATGACCAAGATGCTTAGTATTTGTAGGTTTGGTAGACATGCCCGAGATTGATTACTTGAATCAATTTATCCAAAATTTTAACCAAGATGGTATGAAAATAAAAGAACCAAATGGCAAGCTAATGGAGAATGGCAAAGGTGACTCAAACTTGGACCTCCATCTGTTGTAGCCAAACGAGAACCAACTCCAAGAATATAAAGGCTGAGATTCCAACAGACCCACTCTAAAGTGATTTGGTTGGGGTGAAGACTTCGACTGAAACATGCCAAAGATGGCAGCGCAGGTAATTTTTGGCCTAATGAATTTGTGGTTCCACTTCTAAGAGTTGTTGAGAGTGAACACAAGAAAATTAGCAAAGGTGTTGCTTCACGTAGAACTATGAAGATGCTGAAACAAGGTGACCAGGCACTACCTAAATCCACTCTAGTCGGGGGCACTACCTTGTCTGTAGCTACTTCAGATCCTATTGATCGAGGAAAGGTGACTCGATGCCCTGCCACCAAGCACTAATTCTGTTTGCCCTTAGTTTATTTTTCCTTCATGGCAATGAATATTAAATTGCTTTTTTGGAATGTCAATAGTGCTGGTAGTACATCCTTTATCGTAGCTTTAGAGACTAGTCCGTTTTCATGACCCTTCCATCATGTCTCCTTTATTTAGGTGATTGATGTCATCCGCAAGATGGTTTATAGAGGTAATTCTAGTGCGGAAGCTGTCGGCAAGCCAACATTGTTTAGTTGTTATGGAGAGGCAAAACTGAGTTTTGTTAGAATTTGTTCGGGGTTTCAAGGCATTTGATTCACGGCTGCTGATTGGTGCCTTCCTACCCTTTTCTTTTCACTAGGGTTTATGCTTCACTCATCCCCTCTCTATGTTTGAATATTTGGGAAGATATGATCCATATTGCCGATTTAGCATATTTGGTGTGGGTTGTCGAAGGAGACTTTAATGATGTGGGTTGTCGAAGGAGACTTTAATGATGTTAGTTCATTGGATGAGCATAGGGGCAGTAAGAGTAGACATCTTAATCAGTGCCTTACATTTAATAATAACCTTCACTGATGCTACATGACTTAGGTTTGGCTAGGCCGAAATACATGACATGGTAAGGTAGGGGGTTGTTCTGTTAGTTCATGGATCAATAGAGTGGCGGCCACAATGATTGGTATTTCTACTTCCCTACGACCATAGTTACTCTTCTAGTTTGCACTTATTGCAATCACCATCCTTTGTTTTTGAATTTTAACCCCACACAAGCTCAACCTTGACTTAAGTGTTTCTAGTTTGAAGCTTCTTAGTTCGCGGACCAGATAAACTTCATAGTTTCATCCCTGTGGAGCTACAATAATGACTTGGTAGATAAACTTTCCAGATGCGCTTCTAGTGTGCCATAATGGAATAATGAATTATTTAGCAACATCTTTCTTTGAAAATAGAGACTCCGAGCTTATTTGCTGGGCATCTAGCATCTTCTGACCATTGAATATGCATTGGGTTTGGTGAAACTTGAGGAGAGGTTGATTGGTGAGTATAACCAAATTTTGCTCTAGGGCAAATCGTGCAGTTCTTGAAATTTAAGTTGGATGCCGTCACCCTAGTATACCAAAATAATTGGTGAAGGAAGATTTATTGAGAACTTGGATGACCTTCGCAACATGGTTTTGGATATGGCATGGGTATGGGGTGTTCCCAGTTGGGTGGTTTGGATGTTAACTTTGAGCCTAAGACCAAGGAGGAGTTGTATCAGCTCAAAGCTCTTGTTCATATGGATGAGGTGAGATCTGGTGCCTTTTCCATGGGGGCATTTAAGAGTCTTGGTCCTTGATGGCTTTCAACCAATTTGCTACCAAAATTTTTGGTCGGTTGTGGGCTAGGATGTATATAAAAGGTCTTCGCTTTTTCAGATGGGTAACTTCCCTTTGGTGCTTAAGGATACACTTCTCCAACTTATCCCAAAAGTTGAGCATCTAGTATGGTTAAACGCTTCTGTCCTATTAGCCTATGTAACGTTGCTTACAAGATCATAATATAGGTTATTGTCCAGCGGCTGAAGCAGATTTGGGAACAAATAATTATACTTCCTCCCTAGCAGGAACACCATCATTATGCAAGAAGTTATGCAATTATTGAGAAGGAAGAAGCGGAGCAAGGGCCTCATGGCTTAAAAAATTGACTTGGGGAAAGTGTATGATAGATTATTGTGGAATTTTATTCAAGACACTTTGAATTTGTTTGGGATTTCTAGCTCTATGATCCATTTGATCATGTATTGTGTCACTTCCCCATCTATAGAGGTCATGTGGAGCAATGGTGTTAGTGAAGCATTAGACAGGGAGATCTTATATCTCCATATCTATTTATTATGTGTATGGATCGCTTGGCCCACATCATTCAAAACTCATTTGGCGTCATTGGAAGGCGTTCCACAAGGAGGTAGCAAACTCTCCCATATATTCTAATGATTTGCTGTTATTTGCATAGGCCTCTTTGGATCAAATTGAAGCTATTGTGGAAGTGTTGGAAAAATTTAGTGTTTCCTTAGGACAAAAGGTTAGCCACAACAAGATGACCATTATTTTTTTCCTCTATTGTTTTCCCTTAGGCATTGAGAGAGATTAAGGCTATTACACATATATCCCAAATGGTTTCTTTGGGTAAATACTTGGGTGTAAAAGGTGAATTGGTGAAACTTTATTCTCTAAGGTGGTGGAACAAATTCATTGGAGACTTTTTTCCTAGAATCCCCATTCTTGATGCTTGTAGGCAGGGCTACTATTACTTAGACCATTCTTTTTGTTGATTCCAACAAATTTACAATCTTCTTGTGGTCATGTTGGAGCTCCTCAACAAGCTGAATAAATCCTTTTTAGTGGGAAACATTAATAGAAGGTGTTTTCCTCACTACTTGTGTTGGGGTATCATATACTCACCTAAGGATTGTGGTGGGCTTAGGTTGGGAGAATCGGCTAAAATGAATAAGGCAATCTTCACCAAATTTGCATGGGATATTATACATGAGCATGATAAGTTGTGGGTGCTAGTGCTTTGGAAGAAGTATCCAAAACACTTAGCATCTTTACTTCATGCTCTTTTCCTTAGGTTGTGGCCCCCATCTTGTGCCAAATCCACGGTTCTGTGGAGCTTCTTTGAATAAATGGATTATTTGGAATGACCGTCCAACCAACTTTTGGTTTGATTGGTGTGTTAGTGATAAACCCCTTTTCCAACAACTTACTTTTGTCCCATACTAGGCTGAACTCTCTAGAGTTGTTGTTGAGTATGTCTTTCCCAATGGGGTTTGGAACTGGGTCATGTTCGAGCACCTCCTTCCCATTCGAACCCTAGCCTGAGATCACAAGCATTTTACCTCCCTCAAGTGCTGCAGGTGAAGATAGACTAACTTGGGATTGACTTGTGATGGCCATTGTTTGGTTACACTGGCTTATTAGATCTAAAAGGATTCCTCACTATTGCAAGCCTCCAAATGGACATTTGGCACTTGAAAGCTTACTAGCAGTTATGCACATACAATTAAATATCGGTCCCGGTATGTAGTATCGACAGGTATTTATCAAATTTTGGGTTAGCCAATTTGTGATGATTTGAGAATTTCACATATTTATCGTTAATATCAATATTTTACTGATATTTGCCAATATTTACCGATATTTGTCAATATTTATTGGGGAAAAAAAATCGCGCTGTGATAACTGTGACATAAAATATTGTTTATGACACCTCGTTATCGAGACACCTTGACTGCAATTTTATTTCTTGGGTACGCACCTTTGCATTGCTAGGTAGCTATGACCCATTGCTCAACAATCTTAAACATTAAAGCTGACAAAAGTTGACTCGATCCGCTTGACCCAACTTGTGCAAAACCATACCCGACATAACTTGAGAAATTCATTAATCCAGAACTAACCTGACTCGACGCTTACCCGAACATAATTGACCCAACCTGACCCAAATCCGACCTGCCATCAACCCAATTCGTTATCAACCTGACTCAAGAAAATCAAATTCGATATTAATTAGTTATGATAATAAAAATCACACGTCTTATTATTTCTTTAAAGATTTTAAAAATATTTTGTTTTATAAATTTTACTTATTTTTTTTACTTTTATTGTGAACATACTTATTCACCAACGATATTTTACTTATATTAACTAGTTATGATAATAAAAATTACACGACTTATTATTTCTTTAAAGATTTTAAAAATATATTGTTTTATAAATTTTACTTATTTTTTTTACTTTTATTGTGAACATACTTATTCACCAACGATATTCTAATTTTATCAATTTTTTTGGATAAAAGCACAACATTAAAAAGTTATGATATTAAACAAATACTCCATTCGTATAAAAAAAGAAGTAATTCTATCACTAAATTTTTGTATAAAAAAGAAAGTCATTTTAGAAAAGTCAAAGTTTGTTTTTCATTTTAACCCTTACTTTTTTTTCCTATCATCTATATATTAAATACTTTTTTTTTCAATGAAGGGTGTAAGTGTAATTTTAAGGCTACTTTTATTAGTTACTTAAAAAATGTGTAGATTGATATAATGCCTTACTTTTTGATACGGAGGGAGTAACAATTAATAACATATCTTTAATTACATACTTACAAGAAGTCAAACTTAATGTTTATTTATGAGGTTGATGAGTTGGATTAATTTTAGTGGTTATTGTCCTATTTGACCTAGATTTGAAGTTATTCGATCTAGGATTGACTCAGCTTGAACCTAACTCGGCCCATCAAAAGACCCGATCCATCAAGTTAACCTAAACCCAACCCATCAAATTAACTTGAACATAAAATCACTTGAACACGAGCTAAACCCAACTTGACATGACAAGGTAATCCAAAATTACCCAAACCCTTCTTGACCTGGTAAATTAACTCTATGGAACTCGGATTTGCAATTGTGCCATACCCGAATAATAAGATGATTCGAAATAATCCGACCTGACCCACAACTGACTCGAGAATGACCCAAACCCACTCAAACCAATTGCCACCTATTGTAGTGATGTTAATTGTGAGTGTTGCAGAGATGAAGAATCTCTCATGTGTTTAACGTGAGTGAACTTTACAAGCCTTTTTATACCACCATGAGGTGTTGGTAGGTTTCTTTGATTTTCCCCTTGATGGCCGGTTAGCTCAAATTTTGGCAAAGCAGAGAAAATTTGATGGAGAGATCCTACCTTGGTCCACGATATTTGCCCTTTTTTATCTGGAAGGTTTGTAACCAATGTGTGTTTTGTGATTCTTTTATTCTGTTGGAACGTTTGGCAAACTATGTTTGTAGACTCACTATTGATGAGCATGTTGATTGGCTCAAAGTTCAGAAATTGATAGCCACTCATAATCGACATGAGACCTTTGGAGTGGTATGGAAGCCACCACACCCAAATTTTATCAAGGTGAATGTAGATGTTAGAGTGCTTGGAAATCCAGGTTTTCTTGCTTCGGGAGGAGCCGCCAGAGATCATTATGGTAGTTAGTTATTCGAATTCTCAGCTAACTAGCCTAACTCGAAACATGGCACATCTTGGTTGCTGAAATTTAGGTTGCTTATTATGGCTTCTTGTAAGCCAAAGATCGAGGCTTCCTGTATATTTGTCTCTCTCGTGATTTGGTGTCCATTGCTCGTCTTTTGAAATGTAGGTTGGAACCTAGTCAGTGGTCACCCTTAGGTCCACTTGTTCAAAGCCTGCCAGCTGCCTGCTATGTGATGCATGAATTTTGAGAAGCCAACAATGTTGTGGATAAGCTTGCTCATAGCACCACTATTCAATGCAATGTCCTCCCGACTTAAAGTTGTAATCCTCCGTTGCTGATCTAAAATAAAAATAAAAATAAATAGCAATTTAGAACAAACTGAATTGAAAAAATTGACAAAAAGTTTGGTCCCATCAAATAACAAGCTGTATCTAAACAGACCCAAACAAAATACTACACGCATCCAAATGAGCTCGAACGTGCCCAAATCAAACCTGATATAATCCAATTAGATTCACAAAGAACGTTTTTGTTTCAAAGAAAATTTCTCTACGATGATAAATATGAATGAAATTGATGAGGAAAAGTTAGTATTAGACAATTGTAACATACAGTTTTATATTGAATACTTTTGTTACTACATCTTAATAGTGGAAAAATCACACACGCACACATATCATATGGGTGACTGATAGGATTTGTTTTCCTTGTGTGGTTTCGGTACGTAATTAGATTTGTTTTGTGATTCAATTACCTTTTTTATTATTATATTCGTTAATATTTCTTTGACTTTACATTGCCCTTGAATTTCTTAGTACTATGAAATCAGTTTTTAGTGCTTAAACACATTGTCTGTGTATAAAATTAGAGGAAGCAATTGGCTATTTTATTAGCAGATTTTTTTCAGAATCATACTATACTCAAGTAAACTATTCCAGTGGTAGTTCTATATTTGGTTTCTTTGTCATGCTTTAGCTTCCCTATAGTGAAATTATCAAAATTACGTTCAATTGATCATAATAATGACGTTCATTTCTTATAATTTCATTAATGAACAAGTAATATACAATAAATTAGCTTTCTTTCGGTTAAACCATAAATTAAAGATTTCAGATATTTTATGGGTTTCATATTTTACCTTAAAATCTTCATAACATACTAATATTGTAATATCTAGACAACAATACATGGAACTGCTTCATTTACGGATCTTGTTGATGAGGGAGCATGTTAATGAATGAGAAATTTGGCTTTCTTGATCATAGAACTAGTTGTTCTGGAAGTTCTTGATCAAGGTATGTATATCTTCTTCTCACGTTGGAAACAAAGGAGATTCGATTTGTGTGCAAACTTGTTTACCTAACAATGTGTACATCATCTGAAAACTTTAAATCAAGATTCCAATGTTGATCATTCTTTCATCATCATAAAATCACATAAAAATCATAAACTCTACCATCAACTATAGCCAATGATTCATTATTCATCCTTTAGATCATCAAACGTTTGTGTCGATTCATCCATAAATGGTCCATTCACCTACCTCTTTCTTCCTACGCGCATCAGTTGTGAATATGAAACATGTTTGTCTCTAGCTATAAATGATTTGATCCAATTTAAACCTAAAATTAATGCCATAAAGAAATAATGAATCATAAAACTCGTAACTTCTTTGTCATAATAGATTCATAACTGATGTCAATATGAATTTGAACATTTATCCAACCCATACCTAATCGGATTGGCAGTTCAGCGTAGACAATAAAATCGCGGTCGCGTTGTTGCGGTATTGGGGTGACGCGAACGATAAATTATGCATCGTGGTTGTCGCAGTGTGAATTTTTATTTTTATTTCACTATGTACTTTAATTATTATTTATGGATCATTTGAATATAAATATTAATAAACTAAGTGTTTTATATTATATTAGAAGCATTTAAGTGAGTCATTATATGCCAAATTATCCTAACAATCCTAAATTTATTTTGAAATAAAAAAATGCATGTTATTTAGTAGGACATGTAAAGGTAAAAGTAACAATACTTTACTATTATTCAATAGTAGCTTGACTCAAGATATATATAGTAAATGAATAAGAAAAAAATTATCATGTATGTTTTTTTTAATAGATTTAAGAATTCTCAATAAATTCTCAGTATGTGTATGATAAGCCACTTACCAAGTACACTAATGTGGGGCGTAGATGGAAGGCATATGAAAGTGAGTGAAGCCGGTAATTCTGATGGAAAGGTCATTGCTGATGGGCTTGGTATAGGGTAGTTTTGGTTCTTTCGTTATGATGAGGTGTATGGGTCATGGATTGTTTGGTGTGGTCAGTCTGGGTAGGCCGTTGTGGTGGTAATCATGGGAATGATTTGATATTTTGTTAGTGAGGATAGCTCATTCTTTTACAGTCAGGTTCAGGTCAGGTTGTTATGAGGGGAATATAAATAAGAACAGGTAAGAGAGGATAGGTAGGGAGAATTTGTTGGTATTGTGGGAGGTCCCAAGTTCTTAAAATCCTGGCTTATCTCATTTTACTCGTGAATTCCCATCGGATCAATATATCAATCTTCCATTTTTAATCTTGATTTTGTGCACTGTGCTGCGAACTTAACAGTGTGTTGAGTGTTGGGCTCAAAAGTTTGTCTTGAATGCTTGGACATTTCTTAAAGATCCAAACTTCCCAGCTTGTGCCACTAGAATAAGACATGTACTTACTCTAGTTCGATATATGCCATTTTACCAAATATTTTTTGATCCAAATTATACATCCCTTTACATTTCCCATGCATTAATTAAATTGCTTTTCTCAAATTATTCTTGCTCATTAAAGTCATTTGTCCCTTAGACATTATTTAATTAAGTATATTTAGTAATGAAATATTTGATTATTTATAGAATCTTAATGTGTTTAAAACTATGAATAGTTTTACACTATCTTAATGTGTGTGATAAAGTAATTTGACAATTCACTATGAATAGTTTTTTTAATTTGTTGATATTTACTGCTGAAAATATCTGGAGAGTGAAATTTATTTTCAGTTGCTAACAGATTGTAGAGTTGCTCTTGGATCCAATATGCTTTTGCTGACTGAGATTCATTGGTTTTCAGGGAGCCAGCTGGCCGTAATATGAGGTTCATGCTTGCTCTCGTCACACTCCGTCTACTTGGAAGTCGTATAGTGTATGAAGATGCAGATCTGACCTTTAACTCTGGGTGGTTAACTTCATCCAAGAAGGATGCAGAGTTGCATATGGAGGACATTTCTGGAGTTTCACTAGATTTGTCAGGCAAGAATCTGTTTGATTGGTTGCTGTTAGTGTTACATGCTATATTGAGCAACACGCTGCCAAGTTGGCTAAAAGTGAAGTCTTTATCCAAAGCAACCCATGAATCCACGAAGGACTCCTGTGGATTAGACCGTGACATAGTAGAGAGTTTACAGGTATGATTTTCTCTGAGGTGTTTTAAATTCGTTGTTCTCTCTCTCTACCCCTCCCCCTTCTTGAGGGATACACTTAGCTTCTCCAATGTAGATTTTGAGTTTAGATCTCCAGATCAACTTACAATTTATACATGTGGATACTGATCTGTAGTCCTTATCTAGCCATTTTGTTTAACTTTTGCTGCCAACTTTTGATAATAATTTTTAACGAACCTTATGCTAACTAGAGTTATCCATGCTTATTACAAATGCTAAGTTTTTCAAGTGGAGCATGTAGCATTTGAATGTAAGCTGCCTCAATTCACCTTCAATAATTTTGGGTATAGAATAATTTTCTTAGCTTTGGGTGGGTATTTCTTGGTGAGCGTGCAGGGGATGGGCAATATATTCTTTTGTATTTTCAACTCTTGACTTCTCATAATGTTGACTGGATGCAGAATGAGTTGGATCGTATGCAGTTGCCTGACATGATACGGTGGCGTATTCAAGTGGCAATGCCTATTCTTCCGCCTAACCGCCGTCGCTGTGTTTCTTGCCAACCCCCATCAGTTCCAACTTCTGCTCTTGCATCACTTCAACCAAGTGTTCCCATTTCTACCATTCATCCTAGTCAACCGGGTCCATCACCTAGGAATTTGACACCTCCAACCCGGACTGCCACCAACATGCCAGGGAAAGCTAAGCCAGCATTGCCAATGCCAGAACATGAGTTGGAGATTGATCCATGGACGCTTTTGGAAGATGGGGCCGGATCCGGCCCTTCATCAAATAGTACAGCTGCTGTGGGTGTTGGTGACCATGCTAATTTCAAAGCTGCCAGCTGGCTCAAAGGAGCTGCTAGGATGAGGAGGACTGATCTCACTTACATCGGAGCCATCGATGATGACAGCTAATTAATTTTGGTCAACTATAATTATTTGTTTTCTCTGGACTTCGCAGGTCCTCCAGCAGGCAATTTGAGATGATTCTGCTTCATAAATGGTTCTACCCACCGGATGCCTTTCCTCTTGCTCTCTCTCGATGAAGCAGCGGATGGGCTAGACAAAACTTCCGTCTTCCAGCTTTTTGCAGTCTGCAGTGGGAAGCCTGAAAGCGCTGTTGTGGTGGAGGTATTCCTCCAACCCTGCATGACTCTTGTTTCCGGTGGCTGCCTGCTCAACTAGTGCCCCATGATCAGTCGCCTAGTAAACCACAGATATTCAACAGGGGCCTGGGGCTTGTATATATAGAGAGAATTGCTTCACTCCATTAACCGAGTAAGAAATCTCGAATCCATAGCTGTTTCCTTGAAATCCTGCCACATTGTACCACTCGTGTATGATCTTTCATGTATCAGGTGTGTGCTTGCCTCCTATTATTGGTAAGGTGGGCGCACATAACGTTGTAAAACTGTAACTTGTGAAAGGATATTTAAAATTCACAATCAGCAGGTATGTAGATGGTTAGTGGATGCGTGGGAATCCGATGGGTGTTTAGGTGGTTAAGCCCAGAGGATGAAAATTCCTTGTAATACTAATACGGGTCGGTCTGTCATTTGTTGTCTCCTGCACTGGATTGTTGTCCCTTTGGCTAGAAGCTTTTCTAGGCGGACTTGCTACTGGTGATGGACGCTTGAACCGGCATTACCTAGATTAGTTCGGTCAAGATCAAGACGCTGGAAAGGATCTCTAGAATGATGAATTGTAAGATTTCGCTATAGATTCACGACTGATGTAATTTTAATTTTGGTGCCTATTTCTATAATCAGATGCCATGTAGATTAGAGTTATAGAATGGTCTTTTTATATTTATGTATTGATATATTTTATTCTCCCATTAGTAATTTTAATCTTACCTTATGGCTTATTGCCGGTTTTAATTTTCCTTCCGGGGCTGGTGTCGGGTCGTGCTATTTGGATTTGCTTTCGATAAAACTGTTCCGTGCGCCAGGCTACCTAACCTCCGTGTGCTGTGGATGGAGTTCATGGAATTGAGTTCCACGCGGAGTTCATGTGTAAAATTAAGCTGCATGGAGCTCTATATGACTTGTACGGCGGTAATGACTTGAGCTCCAGAATTCTTCTCTTGCATGGGCAACTTTATTAAAGCTATTGAGCAAAAGCAATTATATAACGTCGAACAAGACAAGCTTAGTGTTTTGTTTTGCATCTCATTAATAAATTTTAAAATTTAGACCGCTTTCTTATATAATATTTTTAAAATTCTATTATCCATATTATCTATAATATTTTTACATTACGAGAAGATCCTATAGCATCTTATAATGTATCTAAACTATCATATGTTATTGCTACCATATCCTTATTAATTACCCACCACTACTGTTAAACCTGAAATGTCTTAAAACCTAATTTTAAAATTTTAGTTAAATAAGGATTTATTAAGAAAATTAATTAAATAGATTATTTTTATTAAAATAAAAGAAAATAAATTAGGACAAATTAAGAGGAAAATGATAAATATTTTTATTAGAAAAATTTGAGTATTTTGCTAATTAAAATAAATTTAGAAAAAATCTTTTAAAAATTTTAAATTAACCTAAAAAAAAAATTAAATATTATTTTATTTAAATATCTCAAATATTTAAATTAATTTAATTGACTCCATCTCACCTATTTTTCTTTTTTCCTTTTTCTTTCTTCTTTTCCTTCCTTTTTTTTCTTTACTTTCTTTTTCTTCTCTTTTTTCTCTTCCTTTCCCCCGATTGGGCCTGTCCGCGACCCGCACCTCTCTTCTTTCCTTTTTCTCCTTCAGCACTGTAACACTCCCAAAATTCACTACTGAAAAAATTTTGTTTTATCAAAAAGAATTAGCGGAAGCGAAATAATAAGACTCTGAATTCTGGGAATATTACCGCCACACTTAATACCAGATCGGTTCACTCCTACCGTTTCAGTACCAAGTGCTAAGGCTAAAAGAGAAAAATACAACTTAGGAGAAACTCAAACCAATGACTAAATTAGAGTAGCGCACGTAACGTTTCACAAAATACAATCCAACAGTGGTGGTTACAAATCAACAAATACATTGAAACCATAAATTTTAAATGTGAAAGAGTACAACCCTAGGATTTGCCGAATAGTACCTTACGCTCTTTCCCGAGAGCTCACTTGAATAGCACCTGAAAACGAACTACAAAGGACACCACCCATTGAATAGACAGCGGCCCCACGAATGGAACCCTTCAGTACTACGATATTGAGTAACCCTTTAAATGACACTTAACAGTAGGCCCGCAATGCAACACATGATACTACATATATACATAATGAAAGACAAATACTTAATATCCACATTTATACATCCACATACTTAACAAATCAATCAGATATTAATAGGCCATAGAAAACAATCGATACTTCTGGGCCTTAAGCCCTTAGTCTATCATTATCAATTATATCGGATTATAATTATCCATGTGAGTGCGGGAACCCCACAATTATTAGCCGGTAGACCGGTCATGTAGGGAAAAATGCTGTTGGCCACTATTATTCGCCGGTGAATCGGTCTGGCCCCGACTCACAGGGTATTCCACTATAAATGATTAGTATTTTTCCATAATTTATTCATAGCCAAATCAAATTTATTAAGCTCGGGACCCCCACTATTCTGGCCGGTGGGTTGGAATACAAATATACATCATCCAGGCCAAACCATCCTGGGCCACTATTATATTCAGTGGATCGGTAATCATAAACATCACCCAGGACAAAACATCCCGGGCTACTATTATATCCAGTGGATCGGTACTCATAATACAATTCAACTGGGCCCGACTCATTAATCTTTCATTTTCACGATTAGTGTTTTCCCCCTTTTAATCAGTATAACAATTTCATTTATTTGCCTCGATAGGGAGATCAATATATCGGGACACAAAGGTACACCGGTCGCACTGGTACATAGAAGTTACTCAGTACCCTTCAACTATTAACCCAAGGACGCAAAGGTACCCTGGTCGTACTGGTGCATAAAGCTAACTCAGTACCCTACCGACAAGGACACCTAATACATAAGTATGCATACTCTCTAACTAGGTCCGTAGAGCTAGATAGAGTAAGATATAGGGCCTGACTGGGGCACAAAGACACACCCACAAATACTAGAATAATCGTGGGCTAAACTACGTCTTTAGGGTAGTGACCCCTAAAGAGCCAGCATTCCCGATCTCGAGGTCTTTCACTTTAAGTATTAGTGTCTTAATTAATATGATCACAAAAGCACAATAATCATATAATTATTCACTTTCAATCGTTCGGATATCGTTAGATATTTCTTATTGGAACGGTGATCCAAGGTAACACAGAAGAATTATTAAGGCCATCCTAATCTCATCTAATTTCGAATTAGAATTCATTCTCGTGATACTTACTAATTATCAAATACTTTCATCTTGCTATTCAGCGTTATATTACGAAATTCCACAATGACAATGGCATGTGAGGTACAAATTACTCATTTACCCCTTACTTATATAATTGTTAAGTTATCCGTTCCTTACTTGACAAATTACCATATTACTCTCCTTGTTACATAATTACCAAGTTATCCCTTACTCAATTTAAGTTATCAAGTTATCTCCCATACTTATTAGGTCACTAATCCCCCTTCATAATTATTACCCTTAATATATTTTTCATTTGGTTGCTTAGATTACCACTTTGCCCTTTTTCCTTTATTATAATTAATAAATTATCCTTGAGTTGGTCAAATTATCAAATTACCCTTCCTCATTATCCTAATTATCAAATTATCCCTTTATTTGGTTAATTACTAAATTACCATTCTCTATTATCATTATTACCAAACTACCCTTCTCCATTATCAAAATTACCAAATTACCCTCTAGTCGATTGAATTACCAAATTACCCTTTTATATGTTCATAATTACCAAACTACCCTTCTCCATTATCAAATTTACCAAATTACCCTTTAGTTATTTAAATTACCAAATTTCCCTTCTCTATTATCATAATTATCAAGTTACTCCTTTCCAATTTCCACTTTACCCCTTTTATTTATAAAATTACCATTTTCCCTTTTACTTTTAAATTCACCAATTTACCTCTTAACTTCCAAAATTTACCATAACACCCTTTCATTAACAAAATTACCATTTTGCCCTTTTAATTACGAAATCACCATTTTGACCTTTGATTATGAAATTACCATTTTGCCTTTTAATTACGAAATCACCATTTGCCCTGTAATTACAAAATTACCATTTTGACCTTTGATTATGAAATTACCATTTTGCCTTTTAATTACTAATTTACCCTTTAATTACTATTTTACCCTTTATTCACAAAATTACCATTTTGTTCTTTAATTACAAAATTGCCATTTTGACCTTTACTTACAAATTCACCATTTTACCCTTGCCTCCAAAATTACCATAATATCCCTTTTAATTGCAAATTACCATTTTACCCTTTTTACTTCCAAAATTGCCATTTTATCCCTTACCTCCAAAATTACCATTTTATCCTTTTACTTACACATTTACCATTTTACCCTTGCCTCCAAAATTTCTATTTTACCCATTTATCTCCAAAATCACCATTTTATCCTTTAATTCCAAAATTACCCTTTTACCCTTTAATTACAAAATTACCACTTTGTCCTTGCTTGTAAAATTACTATAATACCCTTTTTAATTAAAAATTACCATTTTGCTCCTTAGTACACCATTTATATCAAATTATCATTACTACATAAAATATTAATATTAATACCTCATCCACAACTCTTATATTTAATATAATACTTATTAGCACCCATATATATATACTAGGCCATATTCTTGTAGAAGATACATTACTAAAATACCCTTAAGGCTCACAAAATATTAGCCATGCATTAAAGATCACAATAACATAATACAACATGGATAATACTCAACATTTTCATTAACAACCAAACTCTTACCTTAAACAATATTTCCATACATAAAATATAACCTAACATGCTTCTTTTCATCCAACATCACAAGAAACTACGCATATGATATTAAACAACATATATTAAGCATAATAACATATTAAAAATCCTAATGTGCTAACATACGTTAATCCATGCGTTTAAGTGGGATTTAACGATTACCTTGATTCCCGCAAAAATAAACCTTAACGGTATTCCGGTTTAAGGTTCAAGCTTTGATTATCAAAACCAATACCTAAAAATAAAATCAAAATTGATTATATTAGAAATAAGAGAAAACCAAGTGCAAGACTTTATAACACTTAATTAATAAAATAATTAACGTAAAATATTATTATACCTTAAAGTTATTAAACAACTAAATCAAGAAAGGCAACATCTCATCCTGCTTATGCAGCATGAGCTGCATGCAAGGAAATGAGGAGGAAGGCTCTAAGGTGGTGAAAAGAGGAGAAATAGGCTATTTTCGGGTTGGGGTTTTGGGGCTAAGAAAAAGGGTAGATGGGGAAGGATTTGGGGCAAGGGAAAGGTGCATGAGTGGAGAGGGGGTGCAGGTGGTGGTTGGGGATGGGTTGAAGACGGCTAAGGGTGGCGAAGGTGGTGGCAACGAGGCTGCGAAAGGAGGCTGCCGAGGTGGGTTGAGATGGAGGGGCTGAGGAGGAAGGAAAAGGGAGAGGGAAAATGAAGGCTTGAAGGTGGTGGTTTTGACCAAAGGAAGATTGGGGGTGGTAGAGGAGGTTGCTGGGATTAATGTGGTGGCTAAGGTGGTGGCAGAGGCGGCGGAATGACAGTGGAAAAGGGTGGTGTAGGGTGGCTGCCGAGAAGGGAGAAGAAGAAATGAAAAAGAAGAGGGGAGGAGGAAAGAGGTTGCGGGGTGGCTCAATGGGTGCTATGATCGCTCAAGGGTGAGGTAAAAGGTGGCATAGGGTGGTGCAGGTGGCTGTTGAGGCGGTGGCAACAGCGGAGAAGGGCATCGAAGCAAAAACAAGGAGGGTGAGGGAAGGAGGAGAAAGGGAGAGAAAAGAAGGTCGGGCAAGGCATGGGAGTTCGAAAAAAAATACAGAACGAGGCAGGGAAGGAGGAAGAAAAAGAAGAGGAAGAGAAGGGAGGGGATAGGGAGCTCGAGGGGTGGCGGTAGGGTGGTAGGGGAATGGCCATGGCAGGGAGAGGGAGAAGAAGAGGGATGGCAGGGCATAGGGGAAGGGGGAGATGGTGGGGCCGGGATAAGGTAGGAAACAACGAGAGAGAGAGAGATAGGGGGAAGCAATAGGGGTAGAGGGTTGCAAGTTAGGCGGCGGAGATGGCGAGGTGGTTGGGATTTTCGCCGGGGAAAGAGGAAGAAGAAAGAAAGAAGAAGAAGGGGAGGGGGGACTAGTGCGACAGGCGTGTTGGTCGGCCAAAAGGAAAGAAGAAGCGTGCCGACCTGGTCAGGGAAGAAAGGAAGGAAGGAAAGGAGGGAGACGGCCGAGCTCGCGCGGAAGAGGAAGGAAAATGGGCCAGCGGCCCAGGTGCGAGGGAGAAGGAGAGGGAGGAGAGGAGAGATGGGCCAGCGGCCCAAGGCGCAGGAGCGAAAAGGCAGGTCGGGCCAGCCGGCGACCCAAGGAAAGAAAAAAAGAAGAAGAAAGAAAAGAGAAAAAGTATAAAAAGGAGAATAAAAAGGAAAAAGGAAAAAGAAAAGGAAAATGGGATTAATTTAAATAATTTAATTTATAAAATAATAAAATACAATATTTTTGGTTAATAAATTTATTTAATAATTTAATTTAATATAATTAAAATATAAGGGTTTAAAAAGGATAATTTTAGTAAAAATAATGGTTTAAAAATTTATTTAAATAATAAGAGTGTGACAAAATAACAAAATATTTATTTTAATTTATTAAATATTTATACCCAATTTTATATACTGAAAATCCATAAAATAATTAAATTAAATAGATTTAAAGGCTAATTTATCCCAAATAAAATTTATTTATTAAATTATAGGCTTTTAAATTTTAGGGGATTACAACGCGGCCCAATGCGCTGTGTTTTGCGTCATTTTTTTAATCCATCGCCCTATCGGTTTTATTTCTTTTCTTTTCTTCCCGGACGCCCGGCCTGCGCACGCCGCCCCTTCCTTCTTCTTCTTCCTTCCTCCTTTCTCCCATCGACCTGCAACTCCCCCAACCTCCTGAGAATGTCGTCGTCGGCAACGCCTGTTTTGATCGACCATTTCCTCTCCTCTCTCCTCCCCTGACTCACTAGCCCCTTTGACCCAACCCACTTCCCTCTCTTCTCGCACAATCCCTTCTTTTCCTGTGCAACTACCCTACCACGTTTTTGAATTTTTTCCGGCCTACCGTCGCCGCCGGTGAGCCCTAACCGACTTGACCTATTCCCTTGTCGTTGCCCTGACCTTATCCTCTCCTTTAAGCCCTATAAATCCCCCCACCCAGACTGGAATCTAGCCTTTCCCCGAAACCTAGAATTCCCTTTCTCGTGCACCGCCGCCACTTCATATGTTGTTTCCGCCTCCTTTAGCCAAAGCCGCCGCCCACTCTACCCACCTAAGTACTCCCTACACCGCCCTCTAACTAATTACACTGCCCTTCTCCCTCGATTTTCCCTACATGAGCCACCCTGGCCGTGCAAAGTAGCTTCCTCGACCAGCCCTTCCTTCCGCATCCGCCGCCCTTCGCACTACCATTAACCACCATTTCCGCCGCCACCACTGCCCCTTACACCTCCTAAAAACACTCGCAAACCCTCCTCTATCTCCCCCTACTCTTCTTTTCCTCTTCCTCTCGTTCTCTTCTTCTTCCACTTTCGGCCACCACTACTGCCGCTATGCACCGCCACCCTCATTCTACTCCTCTCCATCTAGGGAATCATAGACACCCCCACTTCCACCCTCATTCTTCCCCTCTTTTTCCCAACATTCGACTTTTCCTCTTTTCTTCTCTTTTTCTGGCCACCGCCCCACCACTGTGCACCACCGCTAGTGCCGCCTGTCACCACCAATGCAAGGTGAAACCCTAAACCCTCTCAATTGTTTTTCACTATTTATATAATCTTTATTTATTTTATATGTTTATATTTACATTATTTCAAATATATTATTATTATTATTATTATTATTATTATTATTATTATTATTCCTAATGTTATTATTTTTATTGTGGGCCGCAACCCTGTTCTATTTTAGCTCAATTATATTATTATCATCATCATCATCATCATCATCATCATCATCATCATCATCAATAGTGTTATTATTATTATTTCAAAGTAGGGTCGAAACCCTACTTTATTTTCGATTTATACTATTTGTAGTATTGTTATTGTTATTATTATTATTATTATTATTATTATTATTATTATTATTTCGTAATTACTGTTATTGTTTCATTATTATTATTATTACTATTTTTTATTATTAATGTTAATAGTATTATTATTAGTATTATTTTGGTGAAGGGTCGAAGCCCTTATTCCACCATTTATTTCGAACCATACTATTATTATTATTATTATTATTATTATTATTATTATTATTATTATTATTATTATTATTATTATTATTATTATCGTTATTATTATTATTTTTACTATTATTATTATTATTATTATTTTCAGTATCATTATTATTATCAGGGTAAAGTCTTCAAACCTTACATTATCAAATTTTACAATATTACTATTATTTCTTATATTCTTAGCAAAATTAGTAATTAGTTAATGTTATTATTATTATATATTATTTTATCAAAAACCTAGTCTTAGAATAAATTAGAAAATAATAGTATTTTTGGTAGGAGGGAATCTAATATTTAGCTTTTCCCTCATATAGGTGAGACCAGTCAAAGTCCTAAGGAGGCGTAGGAGTGTGCTCCAAGACCGGTGTTGTTTTAAGTAAGGGTGTAGCTAAGGCCGTTTGTATATAATGTGTTTTACATGCCTTATATGCCATGTGCCATGATATATGATGTATTTTATGTGTATTGTTATAACTAATATATGTGCAGTATGACTTGGAGTTGAGGTATGTTCATGTGTTATTTTATGGCATGCGTATAATATTTATAAGTTGTGATTATGATGTGGCCCTTTAATACATGCATGGTAGGTTATGTAATATGATGATATGGAGTGAAATGATGTGGAGTTGACCTAAGTGTTGCATAACCATGCGTGGAGGAATCTAGGGTTTGCATGGAGGAATCTAGAGTTTTGTATGGAGGAATCTAGGGTTTTGTATGCATGAATCTAGGGTTTGCATGGGAGAATCTAAGTACGTATGGAAGAATCTAGGGTTTGCATGGGTGAATCTAGGGTTTCACGTAGGAGTTTTAGGGTTTGCATGAAAAAGTTCGAAAGGTTGCCTGGGATGTGTTAAGTCTGCATGGGGGTGAAATTTACGTATGGGAAGTTGATTTGGGGTGTGAGAAAGGTAATGGAAGTGTTGTTTAGGTGTTTGAACACTTTGGATGAAAAATAGTACGTGGAACAAGATAAAGGTACATAGGAGACTGAGCTAGGGTTTGGTGTGGCAAGCTAGGATTTGGTGTAGCTACTTAAGGTTTCGTGGTCATAGTGTACCTGGTGAGAAAAGTGTGATACTGGGGGTGGAATCTATGGATTGTGAAGTGTGGAGTATTAAAATAGTTTGGGTCATGTGAGATGGAGTAGAATGGGCCATGCAGGTCTAAATTAGGGTTTCTGGAGGGAACCCTAGAGTAAGGTAATGAGTGGACTTGAGGTGCATAGTAGTGGGTCGTGGCCCACATATATGGGAGATGGACTCTTATATGGGTCAAGGTAATGAGGAAAATAGGTAGGGTCGAGTTAGGAGGTGTATGAATCTTATGATGTAAGACAAACCTTTGGAGGATAAGCGTAGAGGGAGTTAGTCATGTATGTCTAGGGTGAAAACTTCTAAGTAAGACACTTAAGACATTAATCATTTAAAGTAAAAAGATTATTGAGCCGGATCCAACCGATCCACCAGTTAGGAATAGTGGTTAGGGTATCTTACCCTATATGTGACTGGTCCACCGGAGAATAATAGTGGTTAGGAGCCTTATATCCTGTATGTTTTCGGCCCACCAGCTATAATAGTGGGGGATATTGAGCTCAATAAACCAAACCCTGATTTTGCTAATACACATAGAGGCTAAGTAGTTATAGTGGAACACCATGCAAGTAGGAACTAAACCGATCCATCGGTAATGAATAGTGGTTAGGGTGCTTCACCCTATATGTGACCGGTCCACCAGCTATAATAGTGGTTAGGGCATGATGCTCTATATGTGACCGAGCCACCGGCTAAAATAGTGGGAGGTTCTTGTACTCGCATGGATTGATTAAAAAGTATGGCGTGAAATGGGTTTTGATAAGAGATTAATTAATTAATTAATTCAAATTATGGATGACATTTATTCATTTATCTGAGGTGATCGTATGCTATTTTACTATCCTGAATGGTTTTATGTACTTTTATGCATTGGCTTTAGTGCACGGTTACCTTACTTAGTACGTAGCATACCGATTACCCTTTTTATGGGTGCTGCTAATTACCACGAGCAGGAGGTCCTTCTGACTTTGTGCAGGTGGGCGATGCCTATTTTTATGCTTTCGATGTCCATTAGGCATCAGATGGGGCTGAGTGTTGATCATGGGCTTGGTTCGATGATCGGAGCGACGTGACCAAATTCTCCCTTTATGTCATTCTGTTTCATTATGTTATTTCCTTCCTATATTGGATTTTTTAGAATTAAACATTATTATTTGTAGACATTATTCCTTTTGAGGAATTTTGATTTCATATTTTGAGATATGTAACTTTTTACGTGTACTCTGATTTCTATGCTATAACTCTTCTAGCTTTTCTTTCTGTGAACTCTTGGTTTAAGTATTGATTAAGTTTAACAAATATCCTTTTTAGCCTTAGCACTTGGTACTGGAACGGTAGGAGTGAACCGATCTGGTATTAAGTGTGGCGGTAACATTCCCAAAATTCACAGGTTCTGATTTAATTCATTTGCTTCCTTTTTAGAAGAAAAAAATAGTAAATTTTGGGGTGATACAAAACCTGTTATTTAACTTTTTCATTTTCGTGACTTTGTGTTTTTTCATAGTGTACACATATATTTTATAACTTAAAAAATTTATTGTTCTTATATTTCTCTTTGTCCTTGTTTTTTCATTCCACTTACCACCGCCAACCACTATTTATCATTATTATAATTAAATAATTATTATAAATACTATTTTTTATAGTTTAAAATGATCGATTAATAACAATAAGAATAATTATAAAGATAAATATATAAATAAAAATGTTTTAATTATAATTAAAAATAATTAATCAATGTAAACTTTATTAATCATAATCATAATCCACAAAACTAATATTGATTATAACTATAAATTAATAATATATTATTAATTTGTTTGAATAAATAATAAATTAATAAAAATAATATTAAATTTATTGATAAATAAATTCTTTGTAAGTATAATATTATCATTATTATTACAAGTACTACTGATTATAACTATACAAATTAAAATAATAATGAATAATAGTAATAATAATGTTATTTACAATTATTAATTATACTTAATGAAATATTATTAATTGTAAATGTAACTATAATAAAGTTATCACCTCAAATAATATTAATTATAATTATCATTAATTAATAATCTTATACTCCTTCCGTATCAAAAACAGAAGTCATTCTATCATTTTGCATACTTTTTAAGAAAATTATAAAAGTAGTATTAAAATTACAGTAACACTCTTCATTGAAAAATAATAAATAATTTAATGTATATATAATTAAAAAAATTAGGGTGAAAATAAAAATATACTTTTTCTTTTCTAAAATGATTTTCTTTTTTATACAAAAAATTGATAACATAATGAATTCATTTTTGATACGGTGGGAGTACTTACTTGTTAAGATAAAACAATAAATATTAAAAATAATATTAACATTAATTATAATTAATTAATTCACGAACAAATTATTAGCTATAATATTAAATAAAAAATTAATAAGGATGGTATTTAATTTAAATATAATTTTATAAATAATAAAACTAACAATACTAATAATAATAAATAATTTTAATAATTATTATAAATAAATTGTTAGGAAGAAAATTATCTATAATAATTATTAATTCTCACTAATATAAATCTTAATAGTCCTAATTGTAATTAAATAATAAAAATTATTAACTATAATTATAATTAATGAAGTAATAATGATATTATTAATTATAATGATCACTTAATAATTATTAAAAATGATATTAATTGAAAAAATGAATACTTAATTGATATAAAAATATTAATTATAAACTTAAATTTTAAATTAATTAAGATATTAATTTTTATAACTATGAATTAATAATTAATAAACAAATATTATTAATCATAATTATAAATAATTATTTAATATAAGTTATTTAATATCGAAATGTATATGCATCAATTGGAATACAATAGTCATTCATATAATTACATACCACCAATGCCATATATTATTCATACTCGTTCATCTACACCATACTAAAATTTACCAATGGAACATCCAAGAGATGTTCTTTGCAGTATAATTAGAGACATCAACCCAAAACCAAGACAATAGCCTCATATCACATACCTCATTATCAATCCCGATAAATCTCATAACACAGGTAGCTCACAAGCACAGATCAGTAACAACTTATCGCATCACAAGTAGAAACAAACGCTTCTGCCAAAATAGAGGTAAGCACGAAGGCTGCTACCAAATTTTAAGTAGGCACAAAGGTTGCTACTAGACCACAGGTAAGCACAAATGATGCTACCAAACATAGGTGGGTACAAAGGTTGATAGTTGATCATAGGTGGGTACAAAGGCTGCCATCGAACACAGGTAGGCAAAAATGTTGTTAGCGAGCAACCCAATAATTCAATAATCCCTCCATTATTTTTATTTTTATTTACTTGAGGGGAGATCAATCAAATTGGATACACTAAGGTATTTTAGTCATAGCAGCACACAGGGACAACATAGTATCTTACAAATCATCAATCCAAGGACACAAATGTACTTTGGTCGCACTGGTATACAAAGGTAACACAACACCCTACCAAAAAAGAAACCTAATATATATGTATGCATATCCGTTATCAGCTCGCAAAATAAAATAAAGTAAGATATAGGGCCTAGCTGGAGCACTAAGGCACACCAACTGTAATCGAAAAGCCACTATGGGATAAACCACATCTTTACGGCAGCAACCCAAAAATAGACACCATTCCTGATCTTGAGGTCTTTCACTTTAAATATTAGTATTTTATCAAGAAGACCATGAAATTACATATAAATCACATAGATCCAATTTTCATATTGAACCGCTTTACTCACTTCCAATTATTCCGAGACAACCATAATTAATATCATTTGCAAGATCAATCATAAAAAATATACTAAGGCAGTCCTGGGCTCAATTATTCATATTTAGGAGAATCAGGCTAAATGACCAAAATACCCCTGAGATCAAAATTACTAAATGATAATAAATCCATTTCATTTATTCAGTTGTCATGAAAAAGTTAAAATATAATAATTAAATTAATTTATCATGTAGTTAAATTTATTAGATAAGCCAAGTGACTAATTTGCCTTTATTCAAGATTTTGTATATAAAATCCTAATATACGTATCTAATTCATCCATGATCATATCATCTCATGCTTAGCAACATATAATACGTATTGGACATGCTTGTTATGGTAAAAATTATAATACACATAAAATAATCAAATTACTCCTAGGATACAAATTCATTATTATTATTCCATAAATTTATCTAACATGCTTATCCTATCCTTTTTCCAATTGCATGTCATATATTATTATAAAAGTTATTGTTCTATAATTTTGTATCCAAAATATTTTACATAGGATAACATGCTATTTTTACTTATTTTTCAGAATATAATAGATAACACATAATTATGACATAACGAATTATGCTTAACATATTTCATATAAAAAAACCCTAATATGCTGTCATAAAATATTTACTATTTTAGTAGAGTATAAAAGTTGATTTTTAACAAAAATGCAATATAGCAGTATCCTACTAAATACTTTTGCACCTAAAAATAATACCAAAATACCATATTAATATTTAATAAATAAAATAATAATTATAATAATTAAATATTTATTTTTTAAATTATAAAAATACACTTACATTTAAAAAAAATATGTAACAAAAATTTTAAGGAGGAAAAAAATTCTCGCGCTGACTGTGAACAAGGAAAAGAGAGTGGTGCAAGTGATGGGTTTGGGTGGAGAATGTGGTGATAGTTGGTGTTAGGCTCGGTGGTGTGTACAGGCAAAAGGGAAGGCTGCAACGAGGAAGGAGATGATGGTGACACAACTAGTGGAGGTGTTGGAGGAAGGTGGTGGCATCGATAGAGAGGGTTAAAGGTGGGTGGTGTAGTACCCTAAATTTTTTTTAAGAATAAATAATAGAATAATAAAATAATAAATAAAATAAAATATAGGTAGATATAATAATAATAATAATAATAATAATAATAATAATAATAATAATAATAATAATAATAATAATAAGATGAGATTTAAAATGTATTATTTAGAAGCCTTATTTTAATTATTTAGCCTAAAATAAATTATAGGTAAATATAATATTTTTTAATTATTTTATTAATTTCCCAAAAATCTCACCTTCTCCTTTTCTTTCCTTTTTTTTTCTTCTTTCCCCAGCCTGGGCTGCATTGTGCTCCTACGACCCAAGCACGCCCCCTTTCTCTTCTTTTCCCTTCTCCCTCGAGTGGCTCAATGCTCTTTCCCCCTCCCATTTTTCTTTTCCCATGGGCGACGACCTAATCTCTTTTCTCTTTTTCTTCTTTTCCTTTTTTCTCCCTATCTTCTTTCTCCTTTTCCCTTTCTCTCCCCGTCCCCTACCTGTTGTTCTGCAGACCTACGCGCCCCCTGGTTACCATATTTGAACCTCCCATGCCCTACCACCAGCCAACCTTCCCTCCCCATTTCCCTTTCCAGCCATATAGGGAATGCATGCTAGCATGTCCCTACACGACCCCCCTTGCATGCCCTACAACCCCCTACACTACAAACCTACACATTGTTCTCCCCTGCCACCGCTATACCGCCTAGCGATCGGCCACCCCTGTCCCCTTAACCTCTTATTCTTATCCTCCCCCATAGCCTATAAATACTCCCTAGCTCAGCCTCTCCTCTCTCTCCCTCTTGTCCATCCTCGCCTGCACCCTTCCTCTGCCCTTGCCTTCACCTGCTGCCACCGCCTTAGCTAGGCCACGCTGCCACCCAAGCTCCCTGCACCTACTAGGTCCCTCACCTCCCTCTTTCTCCCCTTCCTCTCCTCTCCCCAAGCATGCAAAGTGGTTAGGTCATGCCACCCTATGCTACCTTATGCCATCAACACCATCGACCCATTTGCCTCTCTCTACACTACCGCCACACCTCCACCTCCTGCATAGGTGCCCACCCTATGTAGCCAACCCTCATCACCACCATTTTCCCTCCATTTTTTCCTTTATTCTCCCTCCCTCTTGACTGCACCAACACAGCTGCTGCAACTGCCTTCGTAACCCACCTTCCCCCTCACTAGCCTACCTAGTGCTAACAACACCCACAACCCCGAAAGAACTAAGCTCTACTCTTTTCCCAACCAAAACTACCTCCACCTTGCACCACAACCGCTACTGCCCTCCACTCCTTTTGCCTATTCTTGTCACACCACTTTCCTTTCATCCATTTTGTGCTTCTTTTAATTAAATTCATTATTATTATTATTACTATTATTACTATCATTATTATTTTGTTTAAGGAAATAAGAAGGGAAAAGGTAGGAAAAGGATAAGTTAGCCTAAAATGGGTATTCCCATTTTTATTTACTATTCTGGTGTCCAAATGAGAGGAGGCATAGAGTTTTATTGCTTCAAGACCGGAGCCATTTCGGTAAGGATACAGTTATATCTAGGGCTTTGTGCTTATGTGATTCTGCTACGTGTTGAGTGAATACCTGCATGAAATGTTATATGTTCTAGGGTTACTTGTGTAGCTTGGCTTGCAAGGATCTAAGGTAAGACTATAAGTATGTTTGGTTCATATGTTGTTGTGAAATTCGATTATGTGGTAGTGCACGTTTTGAGGATTGTTGAGAAATTCTTGTATTTTAAGCTATGAGGCTTAGGTAGGGTTTTGGAAATCCAGGGGCATTTTTGGTCAATATTGTGGAAAGTGACATAATGGGAAACTATAACTGTAATACCCCGTATTTTTAAAATCCAGGTTTATTAAGTTTAATGATTTTATTAGCGTAAATTGATGTAAATAATTAATTATTTTAATTTCGATTCGTTTTACGGATTTATCGATGATTTTGAATTCATAATTGAATGTAATTAATCATTGTCGTTGCGAACCATTCTAGACAAATTCGTTCACGACAATGATTTTATTATATTCTTATGATTTCGATCTTCGGTTAAAAATATATATTCTCATTCTTTCTCGTATTTCGGTTTTTTTTATATTTTTAATTCGTTTTCGATTATATCTTCGTCATGTGATTACGACTTTGTTTTGAAGTTATATTTCGTTAACGAAATATATTATTTAAATTATAGAATTTCTATTTAAATAGTTAAATTTATTTTAATAATTTTATTCGTAGAAAATATTTCCGACTTTAAATTTATTCATTTTCGGTAATCTTTAATATTTTTGGAAAGTTTTAAATTAAAAATATTTTTGGAGTTTATTTATGAAATTCTTTCTGGAATTAATTCTCTTTCGTTTTATGCGTTTTGGTTTACGGAAAACCGATTTCGGAAATTATTAAAATTAGTCTTGATTTATTAGAATTTGACTTAAACATTTTATTATATACTTTTAAATAATTTTTCGAGGTCTTATAATACATTTTCGTAAATAATATAAATTTTATGTTCGTTGTTAAATCCTTCCGAAAATGTTTTCAAAATTCTTTATATAGCCTTTTTACTAATTTTAAGCCTTCGGATCCGGTCAAAATAAATTTTTGATTAAATAAATTTTAGATAAAATCTTCTACTAATATTTTGATGTTTTTGGTATTTTATCTAATGTGTATTTGTAAAAAAAAAAAAAAAAACCCCGCACCCTGCCCCGACCGGCGCACCCCTCCCTTCTTTTTCTTCTCTCTTCCCTTTCCCCGACCCCCTGTCTCGCAACCCTAACCCTAACCCTAGCCGACCCCCCTCGCGCCTCTCCATCTCCCCAGCTCCTCCTCCCTGCTCCCCCCTCGTCGATCGTCGGCCTCCAACTGCCGACCAGCACCGTCGACGCAACATCACCGGCGAGCAGTCCTTAGCCTCCGACGAAGCTTCCCCAGCCTTCCTTGCCCCGATTTGTCAGTTTTTCGTTTGGTATAATTTCCGAAAAAACCCTAACCTTGTTTTGATTAATTGGGTATGAATTAGCTTATAAAAATCTAAATTGATTGTTTGTTTATGTATGTATATGCTGTAAGATTTATTTGGATAGGTTGATTGTATGGTTATGTTGAGATTTTGGAAAAATTGGATTTTTAGCCGGGTTATGCCCAAAATTTTCGGATCCGCCCGTTTTTGCGATTTCGGATAAATTGATTATACAATATGTTTTAAAATGTATCCAATTTCATTTTGGAACCGTCAATTTGATAAATTTATGCAGGTTTTATCGGAATTTGATTCCTAGGTCAAATTTTGGGTGTAATGAAATTGGGTTGTATAATTGAGCCGTTCCACTCAATTGATTTTATAGTATCGTTTAAAATGTATTTAATTTTATATTAGAAGTGTTGATTTGGGAAAATTGTGCGTAATTGACCGGAATTGGATTTTTAGGTCAAAACTCCCGCGGGTTTAAATTGGTTTGGGTAATCGGGTTATTTTATTCAATTGACTATATAAATTACATTAGAATATGTTTAATTACATTTCCGAACCGTCAATTGATATGTTTTGGCAAGAATTAATCGGATTTGCGTTTCGGGCTCAAAAACCCTAATTGGGCTAAATTGTGTATTTCTTTTACTAGTTTTGAGCAATTGATTATTTGATATGTTAGAAAATGTGTTTAATTGCATTTCTAAACACTCAATTTGATTAAATTTATAGAATTTTAACGAGTTGTATTTTCGGGCCTAAAACCCTAAATTTCAAGTGAAATTATGAAGTCGATTGCTTGTATTGTTGTTTTTTCTAAAATTTAATGTATAGAAATAGTTGAAATGGCATTAATTGCTTTCTAATACCTTTAATTTGAATTAACTAAATGGAATTACTTGAGTTTGTGTTATGGGCTTTGAAACCCTAATTTTCGGGGATGATTTTATAAAATTGATTTTTGCTACGTGTATTTATCTAATCGAATTCTATCTTTGGGTTTTAAACCATTTAAATTCTGTTTTAACCTAATCGGTTTGGATTTGGTTCTATGTAAACGGTTGGGTTACCTATTTAGTTATAAAACCTAATAAATAAGTTATTTTCGGTAAATTAACTTATGATCGATGATTCTTTTCGGGCTTTCCAAATTAAGTTGAAATGTCCCAAGGGATATTTGTATTAATCCGTTTTTATTCAGTTTTAACCTTAAATCTTAATAAAGCTATACTTTTAAGTTCTAAGTTTTATACACGTTTTCTAAGAAAGATCATTTGTGTAGTTTGGGTTTATTTAATTAGGGTATGTGAATTATTGATTGATAGAATAGTTTCTAATTTAGTTTTTGATTTCTATCGGGTCTAGGAAAGCTTTCTCGTGGACCCACGAACTAGGGATCCCTCTCCCTCTCATTTCGCTTAGCTAGCTTCGGATCCAGGTAAGTTCTCTACTTACCTCTACTTATGGGTATTTCGTAAGGACGTAACTAAGGCCACTTGGGTGCATCGCATGATTTACCTGTCTTGTATGCTTTGTGCGGTTGTATGCTATAATCCTGTGTATTATCTGTGTATTTGTGTAGCGCAGCATGGAACCGAGGTACGTCCCCGTGTTCTCGTCTTTGTGTACTAATATGTTGTGGAACAAGAATGATGTGATGTGATGTGATGTGACCCTACGACATGCATGCTGGGTTATGTGAGGAAGTGTGGTGAAGTGGGGACTTGAAAAAGAAAAATAAGCGGTTAAAATAACCAAAGGGAAGTACGTCGGCTAACATAGGTGTGGATGACCTAAGGAGTTCACCATTTGTGAGACGATGAGGAGAAGGTGGAATTAAGTAAACAAAAGAGTGGGAATAAATTAAGGTTGCATGGGGGAAATTAGGGTTTGCATGGTGGTATTATGGTTGGTATGGTGGTATTAGGGTTTACATGGTGGTATTAGGATGTGTATGGTGGTATTGATGATTGTATGGTGGTATTAATGGCTTATGGTGGTATTAGGGTTTGTATGGTGGTGTTATGGGTTGTGTGGTGGTAATAATGCTTGTATGGTGGTATTAGGGTTTGTATGGTGGAGTTAGAGTTTTGCATGGAAATTAATGATTGTATGGGATTTAGGGTTTGTGTGAAAAGTTCGAGAGGTTGCATGGGATGCGTAACGTCTGCGTGGGAGCAAAATTTACCTATGAAAGGCTGATTTGGGGTGTAAGGAAGGTAATGCAAGTATTATTTGGGTGTTTAACTATTTTGGACGGGGAATAGTGCGTGGAGTATTATAAGGGTTTGGAGGAGACAGAATTAGGGTTTGGAGTGATTAACTCTGGGTCGTTGTGATTAAGTAGGGTTGGAGTAGCTAATTGTGAATTGCTGAGGGTAATTAAGGTTTGGGATGGCTAAGTATGGTTGTTATGATAAAATAGGGTTAAGGCACGGTTTGGTGTGGTCAATTAGGGTTCGTTATGGCTGCTTAGAGTTGTTTGGTGTTATCATGTGTATTATTGATTAAGTGTAGTTATGAATGTGGAATTTCATTGTTTGTGATGTGTAAGTATGAAATGAATGATTTATGCATGTCAAGGGCGTGATGTGAATTCAATAAGACACTGATAAGACATTAATCACGTAAAGCGAAAGATGTCAAGCCGAGCCTGTAATCCGGTCCACCGGCTATAATAGTGGATCAGAGGCGTTTTGCCCTGTGCGATTATTTTCCGGTCCACCGGCTATAATAGTGGATCAGAGGCGTTTTGCCCTGTGCGATTATTTTCCGGTCCACCGGCTATAATAGTGGATCAGAGGCGTTCTGCCCTGTGCGATATCTTCCGGTCCACCGGCTATAATAGTAGGGGATCTCGTGCTCGACAAACCAAACGTATAAGTTAATCCATGGGAAAGCTACTAAGTACTTAAAGCGAAACACCATGTGAGTCGGGGCTGTGATCCGGTCCACCGGCTATAATAGTGGATCAGAGGCGTTTTGCCCTGTGCGATTATTTTCCGGTCCACCGGCTATAATAGTGGATCAGAGGCGTTCTGCCCTGTGCGTATATTTTCCGGTCCACCGGCTATAATAGTGGGGCTCCCGCGCTCACATGGATTATTAAAGAATATGTGTGAAATGAACATATTATTAATGAGAATAAAGAATAAGTCTAATTGGACCATGGCCAGCTTTTATTGTCTATATTACCACATGCTGCTTATGTGCATAATGAGTCACTTATTGTTTCGGTTATTCCACGCTTATATGTTAAATGGGATGTTGCATATGTTTTATATGTTACTATGAGTGTATGGCGAGATTCATGCTGTGGGTTGTGAGTATGTATGTTATCGTATTAACGTATGGTACTATAATTTAATATGCACTTGATGATATCCCTCCTATAAGGTAGGGTAGCGAGACTTACTCAGTATTGGACCCGTACTGATACTACACTGATTGAATGGGTCCTGTGATGATCCACCAATGGTGGGGAGCAGACCTCTTGTGCAGGTTGATACTGAGTTGGGGTGGAAGACTTGCCTTGAGTGAGTAGGCGATCCGGATTTTTATTCTTCGGGATTTGTTTTGTTTAATTGTTTTCACCTTTGGAAGTTGCAAGTATTGTATTTAGATTTCTAAAGGTTTTGTAATTGACTTTAAATTTCTCGTACTCTGTTAAGCTTTTACTATTCGGATTTAATTGGTTGACAGGTTTTAGCCTTGCATCTAACATGAGATAGATGGTTGACATTTATCTTGTGTTAGATGTGGCGGTAACATTTCCCAAATTCACTCCTAGCTTCCGCTTTAATCTTTCAAAAAAAAAAATTTTCCAGAGTGAAATTTGGGGGTGTTACAATAACACCCCCAAAATTCACTACTGAAAAATTACATTTTATTTAAGATTTAGCGAAAGTAATTAAATCAAAACTTGTGAATTTCGGGGATGTTACCGCCGTGATCAGTACAATCCCAACCCCCGGTCGTTTCCGTACTAACCACAAGGCTAAAGGAAATCGACAACTAGCATAATTCAAATTCAAAACAAGGCTTCATAAAAGCATTGAACGATCATAAAACAGAAATCAGAGTACGCAGAAAAGGGTTACAACCCATAATACATAAGTAAATTTCCTCGAAAGGAAAAAAAGATTACAATATAATAAAAATCAAGTCTAAGTAAACCGGTACAACGTAAAAGAACATGAAAAGTAAATCCGGCCACAACACTCTCGAATCCCCAGGCCAAGTCCATGCTTAACACTCAGCCCCTCCCGATACCTTGTAAGTATCGAAGGCATCAAAAACATTATCACTGACTTGCACAAATTCGGAGGGGCCTTCTGCTAATGGGAATGAGCAGCACCCATGAAACGGATGGTCAGTACGCTATGTACTAAGTAAGGTAACCATGCAAATAAGGCCAACACACAAAGGCATATAATAGAAGCATGATAACATAATAGCATACAATCATTTTAGATAAATAAAATCCAAGCTATAGTTTGGATCAACTGATTATTTAAATCTTTAATCAATACTCATTTCACACCATGCGAGTGTTGGAGCCTCACTATTATAGCTGGTGGACCGGAAACATATAGAGCATAATGCTTCTGACCACTATTATTGCCAGTGGATTGGTCTCCAAGGCAACGTGCTCCTGGCCACTATTATTCGCCGGTGGACCGGTTTAGCCCGACTCTCATGGTATTTCACTATAAGTACTTAGTGCCTTTCACATGTTTTATCATAATTATGTTTAGTTTGTTGAGCACTTAATCTCCCACTATTATAGTCGGTGGATCAGAAACATACAGGACATAATGCGCCTGACCACTATTATTAGCTAGTGGATCGGTCTGGACCCGGCTCAACAGCCTTTCTCTTTAAATGATTAGTGTCTTACTGTATCTTATTTAACAAGTTTCACCCTAGACATACATATCACACTCCATCTACTCTTATTCTCCCTAGAGGGCCCGTCCCATATCTTGAGACTCTGCCCCTCCTAACACACCCCAACATCATTTCCTTATTCAACTTACTCACACTGGAGGCCCAACTCCTAAATGTGTGGTCAATGCCCACTACCTTACACCTCCAAGTCCACTGACTGTCTTACCCTAGGGTTTTCTCCACAAACCCTAATTTGGGCTTATGTGGCCCATCCTTTTCCGCCTCACACATACATCATATCCCTTAGATTCAACCCTCATCATTTTACTTTACTCCCCCAATTACACGTGTGACCACGAAACTCTAGGTGGCCACACCAAACCCTAGCATCTTTCTTTCCACCTATCACCCTTCCATTTCTCACCTTCCACTCTTACTTTCTATGATACCCATACTCACCCTACACATGAAATTCCTCCATCCTCATCTCACACTCCACTCACCCTCAATTATTTTTACTTTCACCACCATCTCAAATTAGGGTTTTTCCCCAAACCCTAGACAGGTCTCCTGTGCACCCTTATACTGACCCACGTACTATTTTTCACCCAAAGCCTCCAATCACCCAAACAACTCTTCCCTTACCTTCCTTAGATCCCAATACACCTTTTCACACGTAAAGTTCATCCCCCATGAGGACTCCATACACCCATACAAACCCTCGAAGTTTTCATGTAAAATCCTAGAATTCCCATGCAAACACTAGATTCTCCCATGCAAACCCTAGATTCTCCCATACAAAGTTCACCCACTCTTTTATTTTATTCATAGTCCCCCTTTATTTTCCCTCTCGTGGATCATGGGATATTTGGGTTAATCCTACATCCCTTGGTCAACTTACTTCCCTATTATCCTTCTTCATCCTTTCACCCCGAATTATTACATTAAATACCCTAGCATGTACGTACTAAAGATTCACATCACATCACATCATAATCACAACATATACATATTATACACATGCCATAAGAGAACATTTGAGCATACCTCAACTTTAAGTTGCGCTACACATAAAATAGTTATCATGATAATCATAAGATACATAACATATCATGGTACATAACATACAAGGCATACAAGGTACATAACACACATAGGGCCTTACCTATATCCTTCCCTAATACGACACTAGTCTTGGAGCACACTCCTACGCCTCCTTAGAGTTTTGACTGGTTTCACCTAGAGTCGGCAAAAGTTGACTCGACTCGACCCGCCCAACCCGAGAAAAACCCGACCCGATAAGACCCAAAAAATTTAACAATCTGACCCGACATTGACCCGACCCGGCACTGACTCTATAAAAATAAATCTGACCCGACCCAATCCCAACCCATGACCCGTCATTGACTCGACCCGATAGCGACCCGACCCATCATTGACCCGACCCGATAGCTACCCGATCTGATATTAAGCCGACCCGCTTCGACCCGACCCAATGTTGACCCGACCCGACATTAACCCGATCATACATCAAAATATATTATAATAATAATAATAAATTACACATATTTTATTATTCATTTAAAGCTTTTAAAAATATAGTATTTTATAAATTGTACTTATTTTTTATAATTTTACCCTAGACATTCTTATTTATTAATGATATATCCTAATAAGATATATTATTAATAAATAAAAAACTAAAATAAAAAAGGCAAACATCCAGTTGTAAGTCTGTAAAATAATTTTGAAAAAGTCTTCCATTATATCCACTAATCCACCTATTTGAAGAAACTCTTAATAGAAGAGTATAATAGTGTCCTTTATCAGTTATTACCTACAAAATCCAAGAAGTAATAATATATGATAAACATCTCATATTTTTACTTGTAAAATTTATAAATATTTAAAGCAATCAAATATAATACTCTTAAATTTTTTAAATATCTTTATTATTTACCTTTGTATAAATAAAACACATATAATATTCTTATTTCATTTATCTTTACTAGTAATCTTATGATTGTATCTAATATTTACAATGTAGCAAATGATAATTATACATTGTATATTCTTGTTATGCTCACCTTTATTTTATAAAATTATCTTTTTTCTAAGTAATCAAATATTTTAAGTAATAAATTAAATATAATATATGATAAACATATAATATTTTTACTTGTAAAATTTATAAATTTTTAAAGCAATCAAATATAATACTATTAAAACTTATAAATATCTTTATTATTTACCTTTGTAAAAATAAAATACATATAATATTCTTAGTTCATTTATCTTTACTAGTAATCTTATGATTGTATCTAATATTTACAATGTAATAAATGATAATTATACATTATATATTCTTGTTATGCTTACCTTTATTTTATAAAATTATCTTGTTTTAAGTAATCAAATATTTTAAGTAATCAATTAAATATAATATATGATAAACCTCTAATATTTTTACTTGTAAAATTTATAAATATTTTAATCAATCAAATATAATATTGTTAAAACTTATAAATATCTTTATTATTTACCTTTGTATAAATAAAACACATATAATATTCTTATTCCATTTATCTTTACTAGTAATCTTATGATTGTCTTTAATATTTACAATGTAATAAATGATAATGATACATTGTATAGTCTTGTTTTGATCATCTTTATTTTATAAAATAATCTTTTTTAAGTAATTAAATATTTTAATTTATCAAATAAATTATAATCAATGATAAATATCTTTGCTCGATTCAAAGTGCAATATTTTTTATTATTAAAATTTATAAATATCTTTACTATTTATTTGTGAAAATAAAGCGCATTTAATATTTTTAATTCTTTTATCTATAATATTAATCTTATGATTGTCTGTCTCTAATATTTACGATTTATGCAATGATAATTGCCTTGACTCGAATATGAGTCAATCCGTCAAAACTCGACCCGACCCATTAAGTTAACCCGTAACTAATCAAATCCAACCCGTCTAATTGTATGAAATGACCCCACCCATCAACTTAACTCGAAACAACTCGGACACAGCGGGACTAACCCGTCATATTACATGAAATGACCTGAACGGGCCGAAGCCACCTACTCATGTGAACTAGAAAATGACCCGAAACCAACATGACCCTACCAGTCAAGTTAACCCGAAATAATCTGAATTTGAGTTTTCTTAACCCGAACCCGACAAATTAATTCGAAATGACCCGGAACTGAAATAGCCTGACCTGGAACCGACCCGGCCTGACAAATTAACCCGAATGACCTGGAACCAAAATGACCCGACCCGGAACTGAACCGACCCAAAAATTGACCCGAACCCAAAATGACCCGACTCAAAACTAACCCGACCCGACCCACAACCACATGACAAATTGAATGACCCGAAATGATCCGAACCTGAAATGACCCAACCCGACCTGTACCCAATCCGCAAAAGTCAAATAACCCGAAATGACCCGACCCGATAATAACCCGACTCAAATTGGACCCACCCGACCCAATTTCCACCTCTAGTTTCACTTATAAGAGGGAAAAACTAACGATTAGTTTCCCTCCTACCAAAAATACTATTATTTTCTATTTTATTCTAATATTAGGGTTACTATTATTAAAATAAACTATACAAGTGAAAATATGGTTTTTATTCTCAAGTTATCCTACTAGATTATTACTAGTCAAAATAGGTTTATGTTAATATTTATAGCCATATTTATATTATTAAAACTAATAGCTTTATTTCTTCTAATAATATTACTAACTCTTGTTATAGCAAAAATAATGATATTTATAATAATAGTAATACTAATACTTATAGTAATAGAAACCCAAGTATTTTTAAGTCTAAGGCTAATAATAAGGTTAGTGATAAAAATAATTATATAATAATAGTAATACTAACAAAATACTATATTGCTAAGGATAATAATAATAATAATAATAATAATAATAATAATAATAATAATAATAATAATAATAATAATTGAAATAATGATAATATAGGGGTTCGAATATTTTTACAATAGTAGCAGTAGTAGTGATGTAATCCCCTAGAATTTTAGAAAACCAATAATTTAATAAATAACTTTATTTGAAATAAATTATCTTTTAAAATTATTCAGTTTAATTATTTTATGGATTTTTGAGTATATAAATTTGGATAGGATTATTTAATAAATTAAAAATAAATATTTTGTTATTTTATCATATTATTTTTATTTAAATAAATTTTCAAATTAATATCTTACTAAAATTATCCTTTTTGAACCAATATATTAAATTATACTGAATTAAATTATTAAATTAAATAATTTATCAAAAATATTACATTTTATTATTTTCTAAATTAAATTAAAATATTTTTCCTATTTTCCCATTTTCCTTTTTTTCCTTTTTCTTTTCCTTCTCCCTTTTCTCATTTTTCTTCTTTCTTTTCTTTCCCTTTTTTTCCTTCGGGCCGCCAGCCAAGCCAGGCCTGCTTCCTCCTCTGGGTCATAGGCCTATATCCCGTCTCCCTCTCCTTCCTCTCCCTCCCTCGCGTGCGCACAACCCAGCCCCTGCCCTCCTCTTTCTTTTCCTTTCTCCCCTGGACCTGGCTGAACCAACTTTTTTTTCCTTCCCCTGCGCCGACCTGCTTCCTCCCTCTCCCTTCTTTCTTTCATTTTTCCTTCTTCTGCCTCGACCTAATAGACCCTCGAGCTATCTTCGTCAGCTAGTGCTGCCACCTCGAGCACTCCGGCCATCGCCTGCTGCCACCACTGCAACCCTCCATCTCCCCCCGTCCTTTGTTTTTCATAATTTTAGACCCAACATGCCATGCCCCCCATCACGCATGGCCTCCCTTTTCCCCATCTTTCCTTCCCCTCCCTGCCACCCTAAACACTGCCACTCGATCAGCCACCTATTGCCCTCTCCTCCCTCTTCTTTTTCTTCTCCCCTTCAGCCCTTTTTCTGCCCCAATTCTCGAGCTCAAAACCTTTCCCGACCTCCCTCTTCTCCCTTTCTTCTCCTTCCTTTTTCCTCCCTATCTTGGCCACGCCGCCGCCCTCCGCTGCTCCAACTGCAGCACCAAGCCCCTACACCACCCACTGCCACCCTATACCTCAGCCCTCTACCACCACAAGACCACCTAAGCCACCCTTGAGCCCCTGTAGTTCCTCCTTTCTCCCCCTCTTCTTTTTCTCCCCATTTTTCTCCCTTAACGGCAGCCCACCTGCAACCCCACCGTTCTTCACCGTATGGCTGCCTCTTCCACTGTCCAAACCACCAGTCAACTCCCTGCAACCTCCTCTACCACCCTCACACCTCCTTTTTCCGAAAACAACCCCCAAACCCCTTTATTTTCCTCCTCTCTTTTCCTTCCTTCTCAACCCGGTCCACCTTGGCAGCCATCTTCGCTGCCTCTGTCGCTCTTGGCCACCAACAACCCATCCCCATCCCCAGCCTCCACCTACAACCCCCTTCACTCCTGCACCCTTCCCTTGCCTCCAATCCTCCCCCACCTGCCCTCTTTTCTAGCCTAAAGACTCCAACCCGAAAATAGCCATTGTCCCTTCCTTTCACCCCCTCTTTGAGCCTTCCTCTTTTTATTTTTTTTTACAAGCAACTCAAGTTGCTGCATTTATTAGCCCATTTTTATTAATAATTTTAAGGTATGATAATATTTAAGTTAATTATTTCCTTAAGTAAAATTTATAAAGTCGTATGCTTTGATTTTCTTATTTCTAATATAATAAATATTGATATTATTTTTAGGTATTGGTTTTTGTGAAAATTTTTCTTGATATTTGTGGTTTAATATAATATATATTTGCTTGTAGTGATTGATAATAAAAAAAATAAAAAAAGAAAGTATGCCATGTGTGAAAATTTGCTTAAGGGAAGAGTTTGATTATTAATGAAAGTGTTAAGTACTTATCCATGTTATTTTATGTTATTGTGACCATTTATGTATGAATAATATTATTGGGAGCCCTAGGGGCATTTTAGTAATAATTCTTATGCAAGAATTATGGTAATATGTGTGGGTGCTAATAAGTATTATATTAAAATATAATAGTTGGTGGAGTTGGATATTTTTAATGGAGTGTTAATATTATTATTCTATGTGGTAATGTTAATTTAATAAAAGTGGTGTAACAAAGGGGGTAAAGTGGTAATTTTGGAGGCAAAAGGGCAATATGGTAATTTTATGGTTAAATAGAAAAATGGTAATTTTATAAGTAAAAGGGTATTATAATAATTTTATAAGTAGAAGGGCGAAATGGTAATTTTAGAAATAAGGGGAAAAATGGTAAATTGTAATTAAAAGGGGTAAATTGGTAATTTTATAATTAAATGGCAAAATGGTAATTTTGTAATTAAAAGGTAAAATGGCAATTTTATAATTAAGGGGTAAGATGGTAATTTTGTAATTAAAGGGTAAAATGGAAATTTTGTAATTAAGGGGTAAAATGATAATTTTATAATTAAAGGGTAAAGTGATAATTAAAGGAAAAAATGGTAATTTTATAATTAACAGGTAAAGTGGTAATTTGGTACTTAAAGGGCAAAATGGTAATTTTGTATTTAAAAGGTAATATGGTAATTTTATAGTTAAAGGGTAAGATGGTAATTTTGTAGTTCAAGGGCATGATGGTAATTTTGTAATAAAAGAACAAAATGGTAATTTTGTAATTAAGGGGTAAAATGATAATTTCGTGATTAAAAGGCAAAATGGTAATTCTGTAAGTAAAAGGATAAAATAGTAATTTTGTGAATAAAGGGTAGAATGGTAATTTTGTAAGTAAATGGATAAATTGGTAATTTGTAAGTAAAAGGGGTATTATGGTATATTTGGAAGAGAAGGGCAATTTATTAATTTAACCAACTGAAGAGTAATGTGATAATTATGATAATTGAGAAGGGCAAATTGGTAATTATGATGATGTAGAAGGGTAATTTGTACAACTAGAGGGGCAATTTGGTAATTATAACAAAGGAGAAGGGTAATTCGGTAATCTAACCAACCAAATGAGAATTATGATAAATGTAACAATTATGAAGGATGATTAGTGACTTAATTAGTGTGGGAGATAACTTAGTAACCCAAACCGAATAGGAATGTGGCTAAGAACGGCTATGTTTGTGTTATGTGCCTTTTGTGCCATGTGTTATGCCATATTGGGTACTTTATGCTTAATGATTATTTATTTATAGCGCATCTGGGAGTGAATATATGCTTATGTGACTTCCTTATGGCATGTGGACGATGATTATATTTGCTGTGTACGATGTTATGTGATGTGACCCTCTAGGACATGTATGCTAGGATATTTAATGTGGTAATGTGGGATGGAAGGATGAAAAAGGAAAATGGGAAAGTAAGATAACAAAGGGGGAGTAAGTTGGCTAATGTAGGTGGGAATGACCCAAATAATCTATGAGCCATGAGTGGATGACTAAAAGGGGATTATACATAAATTAAAAGAGTGGAGAATATATGGTTTGCATGAGATGGTTAGAGTCTGCATGGGGGCAAACTTTACGTATAAAAAGTTATTTTGGGACATGAGGAAGGTAATAGAAGTGTTGTTTGGGTAACTAGAGGCTTCAGGTGAAAAATAGTACGTGGGATACTATAAGGGTGCATAGGAGACCGAGCTAGGGTTTGGCAAGAAACCCAAACTTGAGAAGGTGGAAGCAGAAAAAGAAAATAATAAAAATAAATGGGAATGAGTGAGGTAGAAAGTGAGGGTTGGATCTAAGGGTCGTGACGTGAGGGGGTGTTGAAATAGTTTGGGATGTGTAGGGCAGAGAAGGATGGGCCACATAGACCTAAATTAGGGTTTTTGGAGAAACCCTAGGGTAAGGCGGTGAGTTGGCTTGACCCACACACTTAGGAGTCGGGCTCCGGGTGTGAGTAAGTGGAATAAGGGAAGGATATCGGGGCGAGTTAGGAGGTGCAGAAGTCTCACGATATGGAACACCTTGTGAGTCGGGCCAGACCGGTTCATCGGCTAATAATAGTGGCCAGGAACATTTTGCCTTGGAGATCGGTCCACCAGCGAATAATAGTGGTCAGGAGCATTCTGCCCTGTATGTATTCCGGTCCACTGGCTATAATAGTGGAGTTCCCACACTCACATGGACATTTATAATCTGAGATGATTGATTAATGATGGAGTAATGGCTTTAAGGCCCTAAAAGTATCGATTGTTCATTATAATCTATTAATATTTGATTGACTCATCAAGTATGCAAATATACGAAAGTGAATATTTATGTATGCACCATTAATATCTGATTGACTTATCAAGTATGTGGATGCATGGATCTGATTATTATGTTTACACTTGGTGTTAGATATGGGTATAATGGTATATCATGTGTTACATTGCAGGCCTACTTTTATGTGTGTTTTAAAGGGTTACTCAGTACCATAGTATTGAAGGGTTTCATTCATGGGACCCCTGCCTATTCAATGGGCAGTGTCCCTTGCAGGTCATTTTCAGGTACTACTCAAGTAGGCAACGGGAAAGAGCGTATAGATTATCCGAATTTTTAGTGTTCTGCCTTTGCTTTTACCTTCTGGTTCAAATGTATTCCTTGTTCCTGTAACCACCACTAGTGGATTCTAATCTTGTAAAGTGTATCGCGCTACTCTGGTTTAAACATGTTTTGAAAATTTAGCAAAGTGTATCTCAATCCTTTAGCCTTAACACTTGGTACTGGAATGGTAGAAGTGAACTGGTCTGGTACTAAGTGTGGCGGTAATATCCCCGAAATTCATCATCTTATATTTTGCTTCCGCTATTTCTTTTAATAAAACAAAATTTTTCAATAGCAAATTTTGGGGGTGTTACAAGCAACAACAACAACAACTATAGTAACAATAATAATAATAGAATCGTTAAGAATCATATTAGTAATAGTAATATTCGAATAAAAAATAATAATAATAAGGTTTGAATATTTTTAATAGCAAAAAAAATGATAATATGCCAAAGCTAGCATTCATAATAATAATAATAATACTAAAATAGGTTTTCGACCCCTTAATAGTAATAAGATTAATATTCCGAGGCTGTAACTAATAACAATACTAATAATAATAATATTTATGATATAATACAAATAAAAAGAATAAGGTTTGCATAAATAGGACTTAGGGGTTGAGAGGGGTCAGGGTACCACCTGGGGTTGGTGGTGACCGGCGGCACCAGCGGCGGCAGAGAAAGAAGGAGAAAATTGGAAAAGTTGAGTGTTTAGGGTAGGAGAGGGGGAATGATAGTGGAAGTTGAGGTGGTGGCGGATGCCTAGGTGGAGAGGGTTGGAGTGGTGGTGGTGGCACAACCAAAGACGACAGTGCTATGGTGGCCGAGGGTGGTGGTTGTGGCGGGAGTGGCGGTGGACAGCGGGGCAAGGGCGGTGGTGGCTGGGGTGTGGCTGATCGAGGAGTGAACTTTGCTCGGCCGGGGTGGCTCGAGCAGGACGAATCAATGGTGGTGGAAGGTGTATTTTTGTGGGGGTGATGCAGGGAGTGCTTTGATGGGTGGCTTGGGCGGTGGCGTTGGATGTCCACGAAGCAACGGGCGGGAGAGACAAAAGTTGGGATTTCTGGGTTGAGAGAAAAAAGAGTTGAAAGGGGGTTGGTAGAGGGGTATTTATAGGCTAAGGATGAGGGGGAAGGAGAGAGGGGGAGGAGGAAGGGTCGGTGGCAGGCGTGCAGTTCGCATGCCGGCGGACCAATGGTCAGAGAAGGCTTGTGAAAGTTGTAGGTCAGGCTACTCGACAAGGGGAAAAGGAGAGGAGAGAGAGCCACGCTTAAGGAGAGAGAGGGGATATGATTGGGTGGAGGAGAGAGAGGGAGTGACAGGGAAGGGGATAGGGGCGGTAAGCTGGCATGCGACGATGTAGAGACTACGTGGCTACGCCGGGAAGTGGGAAGGTTAGGCATCAGGGAGAGAGAGGGAGTCGGGGGAGAAGGGAAAGAAGAAGAAGGTGGTGGACCGACGGTTCTGGAAAAAAGAAAGGAAAGGAGAGGGGACCAGACCAGGTGGGGGGAAGGATGGTGCGGCGCGGGCCTTGGGCCGTGTAGGAGAAAGGGAGAGGGGAGAGGATCTTGGGCCACGAGGGCTGGGCTGGCCTAGGTCGAGGGAAGGAAGGGGAAAAAGAAAAGAAGAAAGAAGACGAAAGAAGAAAAAGAAAAGAAAGGAAAGGAAAAAGGGGAAAAGGAAAAAGAAAAAGAAAAATAGGTAGGTTGGGATATTTAGAATATTTTGGTGTTTTAGGATATTTAAAAATAATAATATTTTAATAAAATAATAATTAAATTCCATTTTTTAGGTTAATTTATGATTTTTGAGAGATTTTTTCTAAATTCTATTTTAATTAGTAAAACACCCTAGACTTTTCCAATTACATTATTTATAAATTTTCTCTTGATTTTGCCTTAATTACTCCCTTCAATTTAATAAAATAATTTATTTAATTAATTTTCCTATTAAATCCTTAATTTGTCATAATTCTCTAAATTAAGGTTTTGGGATATTTCATCCCTAGGAAAAAAATTTAGTCAAATATCCTTTGGAAAATTTTAAATAATAAGTATGATAATTATAAGAGAGGATTAGGGTAAATTTTGCATGGAGAGGGTTGACCATGCATGAGGTGAGTCAAACTTAATATGGTTATGTCTGGGGGTGACTGAGGGAGAGATGGTTGTTAAGGATGGTTATGGGGGGAGATGATGGTATTGTTAGATAGTTTGGAAAACATGGAGGAGACTTTGGATGCTAAGAGATGCATAGTCTTGTATCCATTCCTACCAGATTTCGTTACTTTATAGGAGGTGAAACTAGGGTTTAGAGGGTACAAAACCCTAATGGTGGGTCATTATCATATGTAGAAGATGGGGGAGTTAGGTTGTGTCTTTGAACTACGATGTTGGATATGCTTTGTGGGGAATGTGTGTTAAGTCTAATGGTTAGGTGGGATATGTACATAGGAGTGGATACAACTACTAAAGGGAGATTAGGGTTTTGAGGGAAGTCCTTTTGGGAGGTTGTTATTGCATGTATGAAACAAAGGATTTAGGCTACAAAATTTTAGGGGATGGATAATCATGGTAATGTATGCATGGTTGTGGGAGTTTAGGGCTATGTAAGTAGTAGAGAAGGGGTTAGGCCCATATGGGTCAAACTAGGGTTTTGAGAGGTAACCCTAGGGGCCAGTTGTATCATATGTAAGGAACCTAGGAAATGGGCTATGACCCATGCATGAATGAGGTTCCTAATGACATGGTTGTGTTATTTGATAATTTGGAGACTCAAAGGATCATTAGGGGCTGAGGATACCTCAGACTTACAAATAACTTAAAGTGGAATATCACTTGAATTGGACCCAGTTGTACCTTATATTTATATACCAGCCCATTAGTGAGAATAGTGACTAGGAGCATACTGCCTTGGGTTTGTATCATATTTACCGGTCCACCGATGAGAATAGTGGGGTCTCAATCTCAATTAATGAAACTCTTGGATAATAATAATAATCAATGAAAAGACACTAATTACTTATAACGGAAAACCTCGTGGGGTCGAGACCAATTGTTCCTCATAGTTATATTTATTGGTCCACTAGTGAGAATAGTAGCTAGAACTGTGCTGTCTTAGGTTGTATTGTATTTATCGATCCACCGATGATAATAGTGGTCGGGAGCTTGCTACCTTGGGTTTTACTGTATTTACCAGTTCAATGGTGAGAATAGTGGGGTCCCTGAATAGGGATGGTAATGGGTTGGGTCTGGGTCGGGTGCAACTAGAACCAGACCAATTTATTTTTGGAGATCCAAACCCTGTCTAAATCTAGCAAGTCTCAAAATTTTAAACCCAAACCCATCAGGTCCGTCTGGTAATCGGGTCCTTAATGGGTCCAATCATTTTATATCTAAAAAACCTACTAATTCATGCCGCAAATAGTATTTCTATTGTACATCTGCTAAAATATCATATTTAAATAAAAAAAATACATTTAAAAATAACAATTTGCTACAACCATAAAATCAAAAGCTAAAATTAAACATAACTACCTGTTATGCACTTATGCTACAACATCCATGCAAATCCATTTTGAGAGAATTTAAACAACAATCAACAAGTCAATGATAGACTGATAGTAACTGGTAAGTCACTGCTTACAATACAAATAGTAAAGCGGCAGAATGCAATTATACAAACGACAACAAAATGAAAATCAATTAAAAATTAATTCTTTAATCAATACAATAGTAAGCCTGCAGCCTGTAAGGCATATCCTTAGCCATTGATTCATTGGCAATTTGGCATCAATCATCCTCTTCATCATTTTCAATATACTAAAAGTTTATAAGATTATAAATATTAATTTTACTCGGTGAAATTTTATATAATAATAATATTAAAGTAAAATTAAATAATTATGCACCATATCACAAACATCAATTACTTCTACTCCATCCTCAGTGTCCGAATCTTCTATTATTATAGCATATGCATATGGACTCTCCAATATACCTTTACACAATATCAAACAAATAAATAATAAATTATCTCATATAAAACAAAATATGTAATAAGTTATGATTGAAGATAGATTAAAATTAACTTTAATGTCTTCAACCATCCAAATTTGTAAACACATCAAGGCCTCTATATTTTTTGCTTGAAGTATCGAATGATGGGGACTTACAATGCATCCTACCATGCTAAAAGCACTTTCTAAAGCAACAGTGGACCCTAGCAATCTTTTATAGAGTTGGATACTTGATATTGTTCTTCCAAAAATTAAGGATATCAAAACAATTACTTTCGGGCAATGTATCACTTTTCAAGTAATGATCTAACTCACACCTCACACTTAATTTTTCTTACTTTAGTTTTCTTAACTAAAGCAAATTCATCCTCCTCCTCATTAACAGAATTTTGAGGTGATGCCTGCTTTAGAGAATTCCTCAATGGAGCTTTAGAAGAGCCACCAAGCTTACTAGAATAATCAACAACTTTCATATGATATTTAACTAATAGAGCATCAAACATGTTTCTAACCCTATCTAATTCATTATGAGCCTTATCATCATATAATCTCCTGAAATAGTATTCAACACAATCCATTTTGTTTCTAGGATCCAAGATACTTGCAATAGCTAAAATCACATCAATTTCACGCTAATATTTGTCAAAAATTTCAATCATCTTTGATGCCATAGAACTAATGACCTCAACATTACTTTTTAGCCAACTTATCAAAGCAATTCTAACCATGCATACTTTTCAAAAAAAATAAATTTGCAGTAAGGTGATTTATTTTAGAGAAAACCACAATAGTCTTGTAAAAAATTTTCAACTTCTCGCATACAACATGAGCCAACTGCCAATCATTATCATTAGGAACTACAAACTTAAGTCTACCATACAAATATTTCAACCTTTTAAAGACATATTTATAGGAAAAAGCACTCTGAAGCATCAAATAAGTAGAATTCTATCTAGTTTTATAATCAAGAACTAACATTTTAGAAGTATTGACCTTCAAAAATCGACATGAATCCTCAAACTTTTCAATCCTTTTAGGAGTTAATGTCCAAAATGAGACACAATCTTGAATGTTTTCAATCCCCGTATTGATCACATTTAATCCATCATTAACTATCAAGTTAAGAATGTGAGCACTAAACCTCATATGAAATATTGCTCAACCAAGTATAAGAGACTTTTTCTCAAATTTTCTCAACAAAATTCCCATGATTGCATCATTAGTACTACAATTATCAACCACCATAGAAGAGATTTTGCTTTTAAGGCCAAATTAGGACACACAATCCAATAAAAGCTTGGAAATAATGCCTTTTGTATGTAGACATGGGACATACGGAAACCTTAAAAGATAATAATGAAACAGTCATCACAAAATTACACTTAATCAAGATAAAAATATAATAGAATATAATGATAATAATTCACTAGTTACCTCACAGTTTTACTTCACAAATTCCAATCTTCATCAATAAAGTATGATGTCACGACCATATATCCCTTTTTTTGGTTGGATGCAGTCCACATTATGATCCAAAAAATCTTTTAGATTGTGTCTTTCACTTTGAAACAACTTCATCACATCATTCTTCAAAGTATTCCTTAAAATCATCTTGAAGGAAGAGTTGAGGCTTTGTACAAATCTCCTAAATTCAATATGGTCAAAAATTGACAACGGGTACTTGTACATTGCCACCATGTTCACTAATTCCATCCTTAAAATCTCTGGATCAAATGGTGTATCTGTAACACCCCCAAAATTCACTACTGAAAAATTTTGTTTTATAAAAATAATTAGCGGAAGTGAAATAACAAAATTATAAATTCTGGGGATATTACCACCATACTCAGTACCCGACTGGTTCACTTCTACCATTCCAGTACCAAGTGCTAAGGCTAAAAGAGAAAAATACAACTTACGAGAAACTCAAACATATTTAAATTAGAGTAGCAAACATAACACTTCACAAAAGTAAAACCCACCAGTGGTGGTTACAAATCAACAAATATATTGCAACAAGAATTTAAAAGAGAAAGAGGACAACCCTAGGACCTTCCGGATAGTTCCTTACGCTCTATTTCGGGAGCCCACTTCAATAGCACATGAAAATTACCTGTAAGGGACACTGCCTATTGAATAGGCAGGGCCCCACGAATGGAACCTTTCAGTACTACGGTACTGAGTAACCCTTTTAAAACACACTTAACAGCAGACCCGCAATGTAACACTTGATAAACCACTATACCCATACATAACAATAAGTGTAAACATAATATTCAGATCCATACATTCACATATTTAACAAGTCAATCATATATTGATGGTGCATACATAATATTCACTTTCGTACATTCGCATACTTAACAAGTCAATCAAATATTAATAGGTCATAATGAACAATCGATGTTTTTAGGTCCTTAAAGCCATTAGTCCTTCATTATTCAATTATCTCTCAAATTTTATATCCATGTGAGTGGAGGAACCCCACTATTATTTGCCGATGGATCGTTCAAGTAGGGCAAAACACTCCTGGCCACTATTATTAGCTGGTGGACCGATAATGCAGGATAAAACGCTTCTGACCACTATTATTCGCCGGTGGATCTGTCTGGCCCCGACTCACATGGTGTTCTATTGTAAGTACTTAGTGTCTTTCCTATGTCTTAGCTTTATTACATTTGGTTTGTTGAGCATATAATCCTCCACTATTTTAGCTAGTGGACCGAAAATCATGCAGGACAAAACACTCATGCCCAATATTATTTGCCGGTAGATCAGGCTCCAAGGCATCCAGGCTCCTGGACACTATTATTCTTTGGTAGACCGGTCTGGGACCGGCTAAACAATCTTCCTCTTTAAGTGATTAGTGTCTTATTCATATCTTATTCGAATGTATTTCACCCTTGACATGCATGTCACCGACCTCTACTTCTATCCTCCCGAGAGGGCTCGTCCCATATCTTGAGACCTTTGCGCCTCTTATCACACCCCGACACCTATTCCTCCTTACATCTATCCCTAACAAAGACCCAACTCCTAAGGGTGTGGGTTGAGACTCGTCACCTTACGGCATTCAAATTCTCTCACTACCACTCTCTAGGGTTATCCTTTGAAACCCTAATCTGACTAATATAGCACAACCTTTCTTTTATCGTCCCACACCTCATCTCATTTAGATTCGACCCAAATCCCATCACTCTACTCACCAATTATACATGTGACCATAACACCCTAGTTGGCCGCTCAAACCCTAACACCTTTTGTTCGTAAGGATCATCCCATGCAAACCCTAGAAATTTCCTATGCAAGAGTTGCATCACTCATTCATTCTAATCATAATCTCCTTTTATTTTCCTTTCATGGATCATAATAAGGTCAATCTCATGTCCCCTTAGTCAACTCACTTCCCATTTGTTCCTTTTTATCCTTTCCCCCATATCCTATTATTAAACATCCTAGCATGCATGTCCTAAATGGTCATATCACATAACATCGTACGCACAACAAATATAATCGTCATCCACATGCCATAAGGAAGTCACATAAGCATATATTCACTTCAAGTTGCGCTATAAATGATTAATCATTAAGCATAAAGTACACAATATGGCATAACACATGGCACACAAGGCATGTAACTCACATATAGTTGTTCTTCGCCACACCCTTGCTCGGTTTAGGTTACCAAGCTATCTCTTACACTTATTAGGTCACTACCTCACTCTTCATAATTGTTACACTTATCATAATTCCCAATTGGTTGGTTAGATTACCTAATTGCCCTTCTCCTTTGTTATAATTGCTAAATTGCCCCTTTAGTTGAATAAATTACCAAATTTCCCTTCTACATTATCTTAATTACCAATTTGCCCTTAGGTTGGTTAAATTACCAAATTGCCTTCTCCATTATCAAAATGACCAAATTACCCTTTAGTTGGTTAAAATACCAAATTGCCCTTCTCTTCCAAATTTACCATAATACCCCTTTTACTTACAAATTACTATTATACCCTTTGCTTACAAATTACCATTCTACCCTTTACTCATAAAATTACCATTTTATCATATTTCTTACAAAAATGCCATTTTATGCTTTTACTTACAAAATTACAGTTTTGCCATTTGCATACAAAATTACCATTTTATCATCTTCAATTACCCTTTTCACTTAGAAATTAACATTTTGCCCTTGAATTACAAAATTACCATTTTACCCTTTTACCTCCAAAATTACCATTTTACCCTTTACTTCCAAAATGACCAATTTACCCTTTTTACTTACAATTTACCATTTTACCCTTGCCTCCAAAATTACCATTTACCCCTTACTTCTAAAATTACCATTTTACCCTTTACTTCCAAAATTACCAATTAACCCTTTTTTACTTACAATTTACCATTTTGCCCTTGCCTCCAAAATTACCATTTTACCACTTACTTCCAAAATTACCATTTTACCCTTTACCTTCAAAATTACCAATTTACCCTTTTTTACTTGCAATTTACCATTTTTCCCCTTGTTACACCACTTATATTAAATTATTATCACTATATGAAATATTAATATTAATACCCCATTCTCATTATCCAACTCCACAACTATTATATTTAATATAATACTCATTAGCACCCACACATAATAGGCCACATTCTTGCACAAGACATATTACTAAAATATCCCTAGGGCTCACAATAATATTAACCATGCATTAATGGTCACAATAGCATAATACAACGTGGATAAATACTTAACATTTTCATTATTAACCAAACTCTTACCTTAAGCAATATTTCCATACCTAGTATATAATCTAACATGCTTCCTTTTTATCAATCAACACAAGAAACTACATATATTATATTAAACAACATATATCAAGCATAATAACATATTAAAAAGCCTAATTTGCTAACATATATTTATCCACGTGTTTAAGTGGGGTTTAACGGTTACCTTAATTCCCGCAAAAAACGAACCTTAACGATATTCCGGTTAAAGGTTCAAGCTTTGATTAGCAAAATCAATACCTAAGAATAATATAAATATTTATCACATTAGAAATAAGAAAACCAAAGGCATAAGACTTTATAATACTTAATTAATCAAATACTTAACTTAAAATATTATTATACCTTAAAATTTATTAACTAAAATGACCAAGGCATGCAGCAGCTCATGCTGCTCATGCATCATGAGCTGCATGCAAAACAAAAGGAAAAAGGCTCGAAGGTGGGTGAAAGGAAGGGAAAATGGGCTATATTCGGGTTGGGATTTTGGGGCTAGGAAAGAGGGCATGTGGAGGAGCATTTAAGGCAAAAGAAGGGTGCAGAGGTGGAGAGGGGGTATAGATGGTGGACGGGGATGGGTTGACAACGGCTAAAGGTGGTAGAGGCAACGGTAGCAAGGCTACAAAGGTGGCTACTGAGGAGGAAGGGACTAAGAAGGAAGGAAAAGGGAGGAAGAAAATAAAGGCCTACATGTGGTTGTTTCAGCCAAAGGAGGTTTGGGAATGGCAGAGGAGGTTGTAGGGGTTGGTTTGGTGGGTTAGGTGGCGGCAGAGGCGGAGGAACGGCGGTGGTAAGAGGCGGTGCAGGGTGGCTACCGAGAAGGGAGAAAAGGAGAGGAAAAGAAGAGGGGAGGAAGATGGGGGCTGCAGGGTGGTCGAGAGGTGGTGTGATGGTTCAGGGGTGAGGTAGAGGGTGGTAGGGGAGATGGGAGGAGAAGAAAGGAAGAGAAAGAAGGTTAGGGAAGGGCATGAGAGGCTCGAAAATGACATAATGAGGCAGGGAGGGAAGAAGAAAAGGAAGAGGAAGAGGAAGGAGGGGATAAGGGGCTCGATAGGGTGACGGTAGGGTGGTTGGGGCATGGGAATGGCAGGGAGAGGGAGGAGAAAAGAGGGGCATGGGCAAGGAGAGGGAGAGGTGGTGGGGCCGAGATGGGCATGAAAAATGGCGAGAAAGAGAGATAGGGAGATCAATAGGGGGAGGGTTGTAGGTGGGGCGGCCGGAGATGGCAGAGGTGGTTACGTTTTGGTGCCGGGGAAAAGGAAGAAGAAGAAAGAAAGAAGAAGGGGTTTGCGTGCGTGTAGGCCCGCGAAGGGGAAGAGGGGAGTGGGTTGGCCCGGTTGAGGGAGAAGGAAGGAAAGAAAGGAAGGGAGGATGGGTCGCGCTTGCGCGGGGAGGAAGGAAGAAAAGAGAATGGAGTCGGGCCGAGGGAAAGAAAAGGAAAGAAGGGGAGAAGGGAGAGATGGGTCAGCGGTCCAACGCGCAGGGGGAGGGAGGCAGGCCAAGGCCAGCGCCCCAAGGGAAGGAAAAAGAAAAAAGAAAGAAAGGAGAAAAAAGAGAAGGAAAAGGAAAAAAAGGAAAAAGAAAAGGGAAAATGGGATAAAATAAAATAATTTAATTTATAAAATAATAAAATGCAATATTTTTGGGTAATAAATTTATTTAATAATTTAATTTAATATAATTATATATATGGGTTTAAAAAGGATAATTTTAATAAAATAATGGTTTGAAAAATTATTTAAATAAAAAGAGTATGATAAATTAAAAATTTATTTATTTTAATTTATTAAATAGTTATATCCAATCTTAAGTACTCAAAAATCCATAAAATAATTAAATTAAATAAATTTAAAAGCTAATTTATATCAAATAAAATTTATTTTTTAAATTATAGGCTTTTAAAATTTTGGGGGATTATAGTATCATTATTCTGTTTTATATCCAAACTTGCTGAGCTGTTGGATTAAGTCTTTATACTCAATTTTTGTTGCTTGACCCCTCTTGACCCAAGCATCAAATGTCTTCCAAGGCAATTCTTCTCTACATGATTTTTAAGATGTGAGGTTCCACCACTAGTTTCACAAGTTAAAATAGCCTTACAATGACAACATTTTACCTTGGTCATACCCTTAACTTCAATTCTATCAAGGAAATCCTATACCGCTGAAGTGCACTTCCTAGTTTTTTGCGTACAAATAGCATAATCAAGTTATTGATCTAATTCTTTATCACTTAGGTGCCCCCCATTGTTTTGATTTTGAACCTCCTCCAAGTTTACATCCAAGTCATCCATATGTGAAGCAGCAGGCTGAAATGAACCAATACGAGTGCCCTCAGACCATGAAAACTTTGAAGAAGCATAGTTAGATTCTTGTTCATATCCTATGACCTACTACAAATAATAATAATACAATTTGAAGCAACCTCAAGAATAAAATATTATCAAATTTAACCCATGCAATAACTAGTAATGATAACCTGCCTAAAATTAAAAATAAAAGTATGACCATAAAATCTAAATTCTTTTTAATGCCTTTGTGGACAAGGGTCAGCTAAAGGGAGGAGTGTTAATACAACCACTGCTTATTGAATTTGCAAATAGAGCTCAACCTACATTTTAACTTTTAATGCCTAACTCCCTTCAATCCAATTATAGCTACTTACTTAAGTTGTGCATTTTAGAGTTAAGATTTAATCTTGTTTTTTTTTAATGTTTCCACTCTTAGAAGCTGCAGTCTCCCTTAGCTAATTCCTCCCCTAAGATTTCATTCTCTTGGTTGTTAGATTAAGTTATTGTAAAATACCCATGTAATAGAATAGGAATCATAATGAGACATTAGCACATTGCATTATCTTCTTCCTCACAATTTCTATCTACTACTATCAATTATTTAGGGTTGCAACCATCAAATCCCATTTTATTCTCTATATTTCTTAGATTAGCTATTAAAGAGATACATAACCTAATCCAATTATACTTGTTCAATTAGATCCCCTCCTTTCTCTCCTTTTGGATTTCCTTTCTCTAACCATCCTCTATCAATTCATTTTTACCCTTTAGTTTAGCCCCACCCTATACCCTTTATTGTCTTTGTTTCTTGACCATAAATGCTACTTTGCTTAGTTTTCGTCTAATCAACTATTTTCTTAATCAAAATTCATTTACAGTTAATTATCAACAATCAAACTTCATTAACTACATAATTCACATTCTACTTGCAGCTTGCCTTATGTAGTTATGTTTTGCAATATGCACTTGGCACTGCTACCGGCAGACCGTGATAAAGAACTAGGATAACTTATAACATATAAGTTGAATTCGAATATTCAGCCAGACACACATCACACACACACAGCCACGGGATTGGTACAATAATACATATGAACAAAAGTTACAAAACTAATAAAAAAAACAATCCAAATGAAGTATTCATGCTCATGCAGAGTTGCAGGCTTGCAGCATAGACAGAGACATACGTCACACACATTGACACACACAGAGGATTGACCGATTGGTACATACACGATGGATGGCACTACTTGCATCGATTGGATCTGGCTGAGGTTGAGGCCTAAGAGGAGTATGCTACCGCTACAACCTGTAAGACTCTGTGTGTGATGTCATCGACGTCGACTATCGGGGAGGAGAGTAGAGGCAAAGGAGGGCGTGTGCGGTGCGACCGTGAGACACTGTTTTGCACGACTGCCTCTGCAGACTTCATCTCAGCGAGTGCGAGAGAGATCGTGCAGGTGAGGGAGAGTAGTGGTAAGGGACGATTGTGAATTTTTCGTGCGAGCGAGCCTGTCAGATTGCTACTGCAACTACGACAACGAGATCGACGAACGGATGAGAGGTTGTGCGAGCTGTGTGTCTGTGACTGAGTGGGGGTGGGATTTGGAAGGGAGTGAGTTGTTCGAAGTTCGAACAATCAAACTTCAAATTGTGGGACGGGGGCTGGAGAGCTGGAGAGGAGTTTTTGGGACTTGGGAGTTGGGAGGGAGTAGGAGACAGTCTAGACTCGAGACAGACGAATGGTGTTGGTGTGGAGTCTGTGCACTATGTGGGAGTGTACTGTGGCATAGGACGGTTGGAGACTAGGACTCAGCTCAGGTGTGCGTAGCGTGGTGTGAGGCTGTGAGCACTAGGTACTAGGTGGGGGTAGGGTAGGAATTAGGATGTTAGAGTTGAGGAAAAATTATATATATATATATATATTAATTAAATGGGTCTAGGTCGAGTCTGAGTCTACGATGAAAGGATCTAGATCTAGACTCATTTAGCCAATCCAGACCCGACTTTAAAAATTACGGACCTAGACCCTGTATTAACCGGTCAGGTCTGGGTAATTCCGGACCCATTACCATCCCTACCCCCAAAACTACGTGGATATAATTCAAGAGATAAATAATTATGACACTAATGGCTTGTTTCTAGACAGCAACAAATGAACTACTATAACTTGCTTATATGCCTTCATGTCTTGTTGTAGCATTATGACCTGTTATATCCCTAGATGACTTTTCTGCTTATGATGGCATGATCGGGTTAGAGTGATGTTGTAGTAACCCAGGGTTGGAGCTTAGAGAGAGTATTATCTAGATATTTAACTTTTTAGTTTTCTAGTTTAAGGTTTATTCCAATTGAACAATGTTTTGTATTTCGCTATTTTCTTGATATCAAAATTTAACCCTTATTATGTTATGAAACTCTTTCCTTATTGTTTTTATCATGGTTGCATTTGTTTCTATTGAGCCTTCTAATTGGTACGACGATGGTCTAGGGCCAGACTTATACCATTTACGGTGGTAACACCCCCTTTTATGGTATATAATTTTATGTTTAAAATAAAAAATTTCAATGGTGATTTTTGGGGTGTTACAAGTGGTGGCTTGCGGTGAGATGCACCGAAAGGATGGGAGTGTAATGGAAAAATCTGTTGTTGCCCCGTGGAATGTTGCGGGAGGAAGGGCCAAAGGTGGGGGTTGCTTATAGTGATTTTGGCTGAAAGTAGGAGGTTGGGAACGACATAAATGGATTTAGGGGAGGAAAAATAAGGAGAAGAAGAAAGGAGAAGAAGAAGGGGAGGGCGGTTAAGATGATGGCTGGGGTGGTGCTGGTTGAAGGTGGTCGGTGATGGTTTTGTGAAACCAATGAAGCTAAGAAGTGCAGGGTTGGCTTGAATTGAGGGAAAGAGAAGGGGAAGAGGGTGTTGTGTGGGCTGTTTGGTTGAGCTAATGCATAGGGCTAGACAACTGGGGGGTGGAGTTGGGATGGTGTAGGCGGTGTAAAGAGGAGCACGATAGGGCTAGTAAATGGTTAGGGAATGGGTCAAGGTGGCGAGGTATATAGGGATGGGTGGTGAAGGTGTGTGCATGGAGTTGAATAGAAAGGATTTTGGGCGACAGGAAACCAATTGGGGTGGAGAGGGGAAGTAGGGGAAGGTAGTGTTTGGTTGTGGAAAGAGGCTCACCCAATAGAGGGCTAGTGGTTGTTGTGGCTGGAAATGATGGGGTGTAGGAGGAGTCAAAAGAATGTGCCAGGAAGGGTGATGGTTTGGTTGAGAGAAGAGGGGTGTTGTGTGTGTATGTATATATTCACATAGATGGGGAAGAGGGGTATGGTTCTATAGAGAAGGGTAGGGTGATAGGGATGAGTGAGAGGGATGGTTCGATAGGTGAAAGATATGAGTGTAGTGGAAGTTGGAGCATGAGGTAAGGGGACATGGAGAGTGTTTAGGGGAGGAAATGTAGGCATGACAGAGGGGTAAATCAAGGGGAAAAGGGTAGGATTTATATATATTAGTTTTAGGTTTAGTTTGGACATATTAAGGTATCGGGTAGGAAAATATATTTGGTAAAAATAATTAGGTTTAGGATAGTTTTAATATGAATGAAATGGTAAAATAATTGGAGAAAAATATTTAAGAATCTATTTAGGTTACAGGTCAAATGTGATTCATAAAATAATTAGTCTAAGGTTTAAATGTTAGTTATTATTATTATTATAAAAGGCTAAACATCCAAAAATAAAGATTACTAAATATCGGGGTATTACAAGTACACATATAATATCAAGTCTCAAGCTTAATAGTAAAACATACTAGTTCATTTCACATCATCTCAATATATAATAGAAATATCTGATTAGTTAAATAGATTTTAAATACTAAGGTAGGGCACCGAGACACTACTGAACCAACAAATCCAAAACAATTCCAAATACCAAGGTAGGACATTGTGGCGACTACCGAACCAACAAATCCAAAAATATTTTAAATACTAAGGTAGAGCACTAAGGCAACTATCGAATCAACACATCCAAAACAATACCAAAAGTAAGGTTGGCCACTGAGGCGAATACCAAACCAACAAATCCAAATCAATTCCAATATCAAGTTATGACATTGAGGCGACTTTCGAACCAACAAATCCAAATAAATTCCTTTCATTTTTTACACAACAAGTACTTCCATTTTAAATTACTCGAGGATGATACAATCAATCTAGGGACACTGAGGTACACCTGATCATATTGTCACCCAAAGGTAACACAATACCCTTACTCTCAAACCTAGGGACACAACGGTATTCCTGGTCATACTGGTGCACAAAGGTAATACTTTATCCTCTCGTTCACTTAGTCCTTAAGTATCAATACTCTCTATAGGACCCGTAGGCCACCTATAGAGTAGAATAGGGCCTTAATGGGGCACAACAACACACCAACGAACCAAATCAAACTAGGGCTATATCCGTTATCTGGCAAACAGATTATTCATCGAGTAGCAGATATCCAACGGATACAGATATAGATGTATAAGCAGATATTCGTTCAGGTACAGGTGCGAATTCGGGTATGGGTATGGATACTGGTATGGACGTATCCGGTGTGAACCCACCCCATTTACATCCCTATCGGGTCTGGATTCGGCCGAGCAAGCTCTTATTCGGGTGATTTCGTGTTCGAGTTAATTTGACGGATCAGGTTTGGGTTAACTTGACTAATCAGATCTTTTTAGGTTTTGATGGGTCAGGTTGGGTTTGGGTCGAGCAATCCCGGATTGAATCACTTTAGATTTAGGTCAAATCGGACATTGAACACTGAAATTATTCTAAATCATTAACCTCGTACATAAGTATTAAATTTAACTTCATGTAAGCATGCGATTAATAATGTGTTATTAATTACTATTTATTATTATTATGGTTTTATAATGTTGTGTTTTTACATGAAAAAATGGGTAAAATTAGAACTTCATTGGTGAATAAGTAAATTCACAATAAAAGTAAAAAAATAATAAGATTTAAATAATAATGTATTTTTAAAAGTTTTAAATAAATAATAAGACATGTGTTTTTTATTTATTATTATCATAACTGATTAATATCGAATTTGGTTTTATCGAGTCGAGTCAGGTTGATAGCGTATTGAATTGGTGATAAATTGAATTGGTGACATATCGGGTCACAGGTTTGGGTTGGGTCGAGTTACCTTTTTCCATCTCTCTCTCTCTCTCTCTCTCTCTCTCTCTCTCTCTCTCTCTCTCTATATATATATATATATATATATATATATATATTATGTCTAATGTTACATAAAGCTGGCAAAAGTTGACCCGATCTGATAAAACCCAAAAAGTTTAGCAATCCAACCCGACAATAACCCGACCCAGCACTAACCCGATAAAACATAACTCGATCCAGACCCGACCCGATCCCCACCTATAACCTGATAGTGACCCAACTCGACATTAACCCAACCAACCTTAGATCCGACCCGAAGTTGATTCGACCCTATGTCAACCCGACCCAATGTTGAATCGACCCAACAGTAACCCGATCTGACCCGATATTGACTCGACCAGACATCAAAATCTATTATAATAATAATAATAAATTATACATATTTTATTGTTCATTTAATGCTTTTTAAAAATGTAGTGTTTCATAAATTGTACTTATTTTTCATACTTTTACCCTAGACAGTCTATACAATGTCATTTAGAATAAAAAAAATCTCATAGCTCCAACTTTTAATGCATATTTTTAAAACAATAAATATTATATTAATTTACATAGAGTACACAGATTATAAGTTGATAACAAATAGAAAATCAAACTCAAACTCTGGAAATGTAATTACAATGGTTAGTGGTTACCTAATGAAATTGTAATTAAAATCGTTGCCAATTGAAAATTACTAACGCTTAACACCATTGTACTATAAATCCGGTCTATTTTATAACATATTGTATACTCAATTGATTAAAAGCTATTAAGGAATTACCCAATTTAATATAATTAGGGTTTTTGAGTCCAAACAACAAATCTGGTCAAATCTTATTCAAATATTTAAATTGACAGTTTGAAATTAAAATTAGACATATTCTAAAACATATTGTATACTCAATTGATTAAAAACTATTAAGAAATTACCCAATTTAACATAATTAGGGTTTTTGAGCCTGAACTACAAATTCAGTTAAATCTTATTCAAATATTTAAATTGATGGTTCAAAATTGAAATTAGACATATTCTAAAACATATTGTATACTCAATTGATTAAAAACTATTAAGGAATTACCCAATTTAACATAATTAAGGTTTTTGAGCTCAAACTGTAAATCCGGTCAAATCTTATTCAAATATTTAAATTGACGGTTCAAAATTAAAATTAGACATATCATAAAACATATTGTATACTCAATTGATTAAAAAGTATTAAGGAATTATCCAATTTAATATAATTAGGGTTTTTGAGCCCGAACTGTAAATTCAGTCAAATCTTATTCAAATATATAAATTGACGATTCAAAATTGAAATTAGACATATTCTAAAACATATTGTATACTCAATTGATTAAAAACTATTAAGGAATTACCCAATTTAATATAATTAGGTTTTTTAGCTCAGACTACAAATCCAGTCAAATCTTATTCACATATTTAAATTGAAGGTTCAAAATTGAAATTAGACATATTCTAAAACATATTGTATACTCAATTGATTAAAAACTATTAAGGAATTACCCAATTTAATATAATTAGGTTTTTTAGCTAAAACTACAAATCCAGTCAAATCTTATTCACATATTTAAATTGAAGGTTCAAAATTGAAATTAGACATATTCTAAAACATATTGTATACTCAGTTGATTAAAAACTATTAAGGAATTACCCAATTTAACATAACTAGGGTTTTTGAACCCAAACTGCAAATCTAGTCTAATCTTATTCAAATATTTAAATTGACAGATCAAAATTGAAATTCGACATGTTCTAAAACCTATTGTATAATTAATTTAATAAAATAACTCACTTATACAATCTAATTTAAATCTCCAAGAGTTTTAACCTAATCAATTGAGTACATTTTCCCAATTTAACAATACCAACATGAAATTAAGTACATTTCAAAGTATATTGCATAATCAATTTATCCAAAATAGTTTAATCGGATGAATCTGATAAATTCATACATAACTGGGTAAAAAATCTAATTTTCACAATTCAACTATATATATTGCAATTAACCACTCCACATCAGTCATACAACATATGTATACATAATTCAATAACCAATTTTGATTATCATAAGCTAACTCATAAAAAAAATTAAGCAAAATAAGAGTTAGAGTTTAAGATAATTATACCAAAAGAATTGTTACAAAATTAAAGGGGATAAGGGTTGCTAGAGAAACACCAGTAGTGAAGGACCACTCACCGGTGGTTGGGTGCCCCAAATGTGGCAGGGCGGTGGTGTAGTTGCTTTGTCCGGTTGCTTTTGGTGGTATCAACTTTTGTCGGCAATGATCAAAGGAAAAGGGGTGTCGATTATGGTGGCATGTTGTGGTAGTGTAGTCAACCTACAGTTGTAGTGCACATATAATATTCTTATTTCATTTATCTGTACTAGTAAGATTATGATTGTTTATAATATTTACAATGTACTAAATGACACTTATACATTGTATAATCATGTTTATGATCACGTTTATTTTATAAATTTATCTTTTCTTAAGTAATCAAATATTTTAAGTACTCAAATAAATATAATATATGATAAATATATAATATTTTTACTTGTAAAATTTATAAATATTTTAAATAGTAAAATATAACATTGTTAAAACTTATAAATATCTTTATTATTTACCTTTGTAAAAATAAAGTACATATAATATTCTTATTTTGTTTATCTATACTAGTAATCTTATAATTGCCTCTAATATTTACAATGTAATAAATAATAATTATACATTGTATAGTCATATTTATGATCACCTTTATTTTATAAATTTTTTTAAGTAATCAAATAAATATAATAAAAGATAAATATCTAATATTTTTACTTGTAAAATTTATAAATAATTTAAGTAATCAAATATAATATTGTGAAAACTTATAAATATCTTTATTATTTACTTGTAAAAATAAAACACATATAATATTTTTATTTTATTTATCTATACTAGTAATCTTATGATTTTCTATAATATTTACAATATAATAAATAATAATTATACACTGTATAATCATGTTTATGATCACGTTTATTTTATAAATTTATCTTTTCTTAAGTAATCAAATATTTTAAGTACTCAAATAAATATAATATATGATAAATATCTAATATTTTTACTTGTAAAATTTATAAATATTTTAAATAGTAAAATATAACATTGTCAAAACTTATAAATATCTTTATTATTTACCTTTGTAAAAATAAAGTACATATAATATTCTTATTTTGTTTATCTATACTAGTAATCTTATAATTGCCTCTAATATTTACAATGTAATAAATAATAATTATACATTGTATAGTCATATTTATGATCACCTTTATTTTATAAATTTTTTAAGTAATCAAATAAATATAATAAAAGATAAATATCTAATATTTTTACTTGTAAAATTTATAAATAATTTAAGTAATCAAATATAATATTGTGAAAACTTATAAATATCTTTATTATTTACTTGTAAAAATAAAACACATATAATATTTTTATTTTATTTATCTATACTAGTAATCTTATGATTTTCTATAATATTTACAATATAATAAATAATAATTATACACTGTATAATCATATTTATGATCACATTTATTTTATAAATTTATCTTTTCTTAAGTAATAAAATATTTTAAGTACTCAAATAAATATAATATATGATAAATATCTAATATTTTTACTTGTAAAATTTATAAATATTTTAAGTAATCAAATATAATATTATTAAAACTTATAAATATCTTTATTATTTACTTGCAAAAATAAAGCACATATAATATTCTTATTTTATTTTTCTGTACTAGTAATCTTATGATTATATCTAATATTTATAATATAATAAATAATAATTATGCATTGTATAGTCATATTAGAGATCGCCTTTATTTTATTAAATTATCTTTTTTAAGTAATCAAATAAATATAATATATGATAAATATCTAATATTTTTACTTGTAAAATTTATAAATATTTTAAGTAATTTAATATAATATTGTTTAAACTTATAAATATCTTTATCATTTACTTGTAAAAATAAAGCACATATAATATTTTTATTTCATTTATCTATACTAGTAATCTTATGATTATCTCTAATATTTACAATGTAATAAATGATAATTATACATTATATAGTATTGTTATAATCACCTTTATTTTATAAAATTATCTTTTTTAAATAATTAAATATTTTAAGTAATCAAATAAATCAGAATAAATGACATATATCTTTGTTAGATTCAATCATGCAATGTTTTTTATTATTAAAATTTATAAATATCTTTACTATTTACTTGTGAAAATAAAGCGCATTTAATATTCTTAATTCATTTATCTATAATAATAATCTTATGATTATCTCTAATATTTAAAATATAATAAATAATAATTACCTCGACCGAATTTGACTCAACTCATCAAAACTCGACCTGATCCAACCAATTAATTTAACCCGTAACCTCCAAATCCAACCGGTCAAATTACACGAAATGACCTGACTCATCAAGTTAACTCAAAACAACTCGAACCTAACGGGACCAACCATCATATTGCACGAAATAACACGAACAGGTCGAAGGCACCTAGTCATGTGAGCCAGAAATTGACCCGAAATCAACCCCACCCTACCAGTCAAGTTAACTCAAAATGATCCAAACTAGAGTTTGCTTAATCCGAATAGGGATGTAAACGGAGCGGGTTTGGGGTGGGGTATACCCATACCCGTATCCATACCCGTTAAGAAAATCCATACCCGTACCCAAATCCATATCCATATCCGTTGGATACCCATTACCAAACGGATTATCCGTTTACTCGTTAATGGATATTATCCAATAGATAAATCCATTACCCGACGGATAAACCCATTTAGAGTTAAGCCAAATGATAATTTTAACCTTAATTTATAATATATTTATTTTAAAATTAAGGGTAAAAGGGTAATTATATATCGGGTAAACCAGTATAGATATGGATATGGGTATGGTTACGGGTACGGGTATGGATATCCCATACTCGTATTCGTACCCGAACCCGACGGGTATTTTTTTCCATCATCCATATCTGTATCCATATCCATTTAAATATTCGTCGAATAAAATCCGTCGGGTTTCGAATAAAATCCGCCCCCTTCACATCCCTAAATCCGAACCTGATCCAACCCGACAAATTAACCAAAAATGACCCGGAAGCGAAATGATTTGACCTGAAACCGACCCGACCCAAATAAAGCAATGACCCGAACCTGAAATAACCCGACCCGACCTAACCAACCCGCAAAAGTCAAATGACCCGAAATGACCATGCCCAATAATAACTCAACCTACTATGACCCAACCCAAACCCAACCCACCTAACCCGATTGCCACCTCTACTATGTATATTAATACAAATGCCTTTTTTACATTAAAAAATGTAAAAAATTATGGTATAACTATATTTTTATACTTTTAATGATCTAATTTAAAGATAATTTAATATAAAATTTAAAAAAGTGGCACTTCATTTTTACTATAGTACAAAAGTTGTAGATTTGTCACTTTCATATAGGGCATGTATTCAGCTACTAGTATTAGGGAAGCAAAGTCCGCAGGATCAGACATATGGTCAGGCCAGCCGAAGGGCTCAGGCGCTCAGCCCATGCCAACTGCCAAGAATTAAAGAAAAGGAAAGCCATCAAAATAAATCCTCATCAACGAGACTCAAATCGACGCAGGTCACATTCGTACGTACAAGGCTCTCACACACACCTATTGGTGGCAATCGAATTGAACGAGTCGGGTTCAAATCAGATTATAGCGAATCAGATTGTTCTTGGATTGGATTATTTACGTGTCATTTCTTTTACGGAGTCAATTGTTGGTTGAATTGGATCATTTCATGTGTCAGATCATTGTTCGAGTCGGATCAAATTCTGGTTCGGTCTGAATAGTTACAGATTCGAATTGTATCTGATTAATTTACTGGATTGGGTCGGGCTTGGGTTAAGATAGTTCGAATTCAAGTTGAGTCGAGTTCGGATTATTTTAGGTTATCTTGTTGGGTTGGGTCGGGTGTATGAATATAAATAAGGTGAAGTTTATCCAAAATACAATGGCTTTTATCCACCAGATACTTAAATAGATATTCATAAATGGATATAGAGGATGGAAACAAATACTCGTCAGATACGGGCATGGGATATCCATATCCGTACGTATACCCATACTCGTATCTATATCCGTACCCATTTATTCAATATATAATTACCCTTTACCCTTAATTTTAAAATAAATACAGTATAAATTAAGGTTAAAATTATTATTTGGCTTAACTCTAAATGGATTCATCTATTAGGTAATGGATTTATCTGTTGGATAATATCTATTAATTATTTGTTAATGGGTAAATGGATTATTCATCGGGTAATAGATATCCAACGGATATAGATATAGATGTATAAATGGATACCCATTCAGATACAAGTATAAATTTAGGTACTGGTACGAATACGGGTATGGGTATACCTGTCATAAACCCTACATCCCTATTGCATTGGGATTGGTTCGAACAAGCTCATAGTCGAGTGATTTCGTGTTCAAGTTAATTTGATGAGTCAGGTTTGTTTTAACTTCATGAATAAGATCTTTTTAGGTTTTGATGGGTCGGGTTGGGTTTAAGTCGAACTAATCTTATATTAAATCACTTTAGATTTGTGCGAAATCGGATGTTAACCACCAAAATTAATCTAAATCATTAACTTCGTAAGCAAGCATTAAGTTTAACTTCATGTAAGCATATGATTAATAATATATTATTAATTTTTATTTGTTTATTATTATAGATTTATAATGTTGTGTTTTTAAGCAAAAAAATAAGTAAAATTAAAATATCATCGGCGAATAAGTTAGTTCACAATAAAAGTAAGAAAAATAAATAAAAATTAAATAATAATATATTTTTAAAAGCTTTAAATAAATAATAAGATATGTATATTTTTTTTATATTATCATAACTGATTAATGTTAATTTTAGTTTTATCGAGTTGGGTCGGGTTAATAGCGGGTCGGGTTGATGTTGGGTTATGGGTTGGGTTGGGTTGGGATCAGTTTGAGCAATTTCGTATTTGGGTAATTTCTTGTTTGAGTTAATTTGATATGTCAGGTTTGGTTTAACTTGACGAATAATATCTTTTTAGGTTTTGATAGATCGGGTTAGGTTCGGATCGAACTAATCCTATATCGAATCATTTTAGATTTGGATTAAATTGGACATTGATCACTAAAATTAATTTAAATGATCAATATCGTAAGCAAACATTAAATTTAATTTCATGTAAGCATATGATCAATAATATGTTATTAACTGCTATTTATTTATAATTATGACTTTATAATGTTGTGTTTTTACGTAAAAAAATAGGTAAAATTAAAATATCATTGGTAAATAAGTATGTTTACAATAAAAATAAATAAAATAAATAAAATTTATATATAATATATTTTTAAAAATTTTAAATAAATAATAAAATATGCATATTTTATTATTATTATTATCATAACTGATTATATTAAATTTAATTTTATTAGATCGGATCGAATTAGGTTGATAGTAAATTGGGTTAATATTAAATTACGAATTATAGTCTAATTGAGTTTGAGTTGTATTGAATTACTTATATTTAAACAAACATTTGGTCGGATTAATTTCATATTAGATTTGAATAATATCGTATTAATAAATTTATGAAATTATATCGAATCAGATTTTACCCCCGTTGAAACCGATGGAGTTAACTTTAGTGAGCTCTATCCATTGGTCGGTAGTTTGTAGGGCAGTAAACCTCTTCCTCTCTACTCTTTTATTCTTGTAGGTAGGGCTGTGCAAAAAATCCGGGATCCGAAAATCCGATCCGATATTTAAAAATCCGATCCGACATTTCGGATATCCGAACCGGTTTTATTCTAAAAGGATATCCGACATTCGGATATCCGATTTTTTTTTGGATTATCCGATCCGAAAAAATATCCGATATTTTGTTGATTATTTCAATAATACACCATATTATTGTGTTTTTATAGTTTTAAGTTTTAAAATTTTATTTATTTTTATATTTTAAATATTTATAATAATATTTTAATACTTCTTTTAGATAAAATAAGATATTTATATGAATATAGATATGAATATTAATTGATATATGATCCTTATTTTAAAAAATATTATAGTAAAAGTTATTAAAATTGATAAAATAGTATTTTCATACGGATATTGAATATATCCGAATCCGGTCTATATCCGGTCTATATTTTTCGAATATCCGCATTCCGAATATCCGATCTAAAAAAATACGGAACGAATATCCGAAAAAATATCCGAATGAATACGGATATTCGGTTTTGCACACCCCTACTCGTAAGCCAGCTGTGCTCGGGAGCTTCTTACGAGGGCTCATTTTTCCTCTAGTACCTTGGCTCGCTATTACTTATATAATTGATGTCCTATCAGTCTTGCGAGAGGTCGAAGAAAACTTCTCTCCTTACGAATCGACCGATCGCGGCGATGGAGGTGCCGAAAGATGAGAAGAGCGAGAGAGTGGCGAGCCGCGGCGGAGCTAATGGTGGTAGGAGGAGGCCGACGGCAGCAGAAAAGATACCATCGATTCCAAGTCAGTCGGATGCTCTAAGGAAGTGTTTGGAAGAGAATAGAGGTGACAAGGCGAAATGCAAAACCAAGATTGATGCTTTCATGGCCGGGAGCTCTGCTGATCCCGAGATGAAACCCTTACCCTTTAGGCTCAGAGGTGGTTCGTTGACCGACGTCTGAGCTTGATCCCTGGAATTGGAGAAGGACGTTGACCGACGGGGAGGAATTGAAAAGAGTAAGCCGCCCATGTCTGTAATGAATCACGATCATTTTATTTTACGCTCTAAAGGTTGACGTGTCGGGTAGGAATTGAATTAGTAGTGTTGAGACATATATATTATGTGTATAGAAAGTTTGAGGCATCTTGAGGAATATATGATTGGATCACGGACGGTTTGTTTCGAGGTTCACCTAGCTAATTAGCTTAGCTTAGTGTTTTTTTTTTTTGGGGTGGGGGGGGGGGGGGGGTTAACCTCATTTGTAAAATTTATTCAGAAATAAACCTAATTTGTGTTAAAATCAACCGAGTTCAACCTCCCTTTATTCTAAAATTATTAGCCTCCAAAATTAGCGGTTAAAATAATTTGATAATTTTAACCACGTATCTCAACCTACAAGAAGTTATCCCAACTCCCAAGTTAGCGTTCCTAACTTGAGACACAACCGGAGCGTAAAAGCTTAGGAATTTAACTTGAGACAGGTTCGATCATTACATGTTTGGGAATTTTAAAGTTACGGACCTGATCCCATGAAGAAGTTGCTGGGGGGTTTGTTATTAATTGCGCTTAACTTAGCTACTAAGTGGTCGGTCATCTCTGCCATGCGCCGATTTTCTTCTACCAGAACGAAGCCTTTCCTCTCATCTGAACCACACAGCAATTGCTGTTGGGAACTTGAATCGACACAGAAAAGCATGTAAGACGTAAGAGATCATTCGGGTAGTTAAGGGCTAAAAAAAAAAAAAAAATCAACATATGTTGGATGAAATCAAGTCGACTGTACATCGACCCTCCTAATCGGTGTAGGTAACTGTAGGAGCTTTTAACTTGTCTTCCCTTTTTATGTCTACTATTCCGGTAATTGCTGAAAACTGATCTCATGTAGTTGCAGCAACTGCGTGTTTATGAGGATTTGAAGTTCCCGCAGCGACAACATATTTCAATCACAATTCTCATGAGAGACCATTTTTAGGCCCATATTGTACAGCTGAAAGCTCGCCCCAAAGAAAAATAAATAAATTAGGAGTCGTTTTGGAAATCATCTGCCACTTTCTAGCGGAGGTGAATGGGTGATGCTGCATACATCCGAAACGCCAGACGCTAATTGGGGGACTCCATACTGGGCACTTCTTTTTTTTCTTTTATTTTTTTGAATCTTTTGTTGTTGTTGTGCAACAGGAAGCTGTGTTACTTGATCATGATGCAAAATGATTTTTTTTTTTCTAACACTTTTGATTGTAAAGATATACTCTTGTCTATCAGACCATTTTGATCTCAACGAATGTGTATATGTTGCTTTTTGGTGAGACTCTTTTGGATAATTCACCAATTTCCCCCGTTTTAGCTCCCCTCATTCTTCCCGTTGCCCCTGGTTCTTCATCATGTTATCTGCTGCGAGCACATCATCGATCCAAGTGACGAGATTGAAAGCGAGGCCTTCTAACACTCTTGAGTAGCTCTCCAGGATCGCTTGTCCGACGTCCTGCAAGAACAATCTCTGTTATGCCATGCTGAAACATTTTTTCGCCCCATCCGTACGACTGCTTGAGGTACAAAGCAATTGCCGTCGTTCAAGAGGAGAGTCGATTTACCTTATTGAACTGAATCTTGCAAGTGTCTAGTGTTGTTTGTGAAAGCTCTGGATACCTATGCTTCAACGAAAACAGCAAGCCCTGAGCCCTTTCTCCCAGGACGTGATTCTTGTCGTTTCGGTCTACTTCAGAAACGAAATCTTTCATCAGGTTCCACGACGATCTCGATTGGGGGGTGCCCGCTTTCCTTCTCCATGTGTACACAGAAGATTCTATTCGGTCTGCAAGCTCCAGCGCTTCATGTTCAGAAGCGATCTTCAGGCTATCCAGGAGTTGGTCGGCGTCGAATACCTCGGCTGTGTAAAGGTACTTGTATATGGCATCTCCTAAGCATGATTTTCCGCTCTGAAAAAAAATAAATAAATAACCACAAAAGCGAGGGTTTTCTCAGCAGAAACTGACGTAAATAATGCAGGAATAGCTAGCATAGTAAGCAACTCATCTGTAAACCGACCTTGGGAAGGCCAGCAATGTACGACTCTGGAACTTCCATTTCATTGAGGATGTTGCTGTTGATTGCCATAGCAGCTTTTAGAATCTGATTAGCACAGTCTCGCTGGTGTCTCAAATGCTTCCTCGCGTTATCAGATAGACCTCCAGAAGGAATGCATGGAACAGGCAACCACCATTTCTCATCTTTCCTTGGGACAGCCTGCCTGAATGAAGTGCAGCGTGAATTCAGTGACTTGTTCCCTTGTTCCATGTACCAAAATTCTGTTTCCTCAAAACTCTCAAATATATCCTGGAAGAAGGGGGGGGGGGGATTGCCCAAGATCAACTTCGGTTCCGTGGCATTGTATGAATGACAATATAATAAGAAAGAAAGTGGGCATACAATGAGCATCCCATCTAGTTTCTTCAATGCAGGAAGGTCCATTTGAATGTCTGTTCTTGGTCTGGGAGACATAACCTACATGGTATTCCATAGGCATCAATCAAATACGGATTCATTCTAGTCGTCAATCACACTGGACAGAACGCACCGTGTAATACACAAATTTTTGGTCACCTCAACATCCCCTGCATCCCTAGGAAGAAACTCAATGATATAATCACAGATGGAAAGAAGGCAGTCCATCTCCCTTTTCCACATCACCTTCTTCTCCGGCTTCATCGGCTCCAATCTCATATTGCTCCCGAATATTGTAGCTGTGCGAATTCCCCGAATAAATAGATAAACCGAAGCGAACAACGATACGAAAAAGGAAGAATAATGTTACAGTGAATCACTAAGAAATATAATTTAAAGTGCCTGAAATAAAATATTAAAAAATAGAAGAAAGAAACTACCGTAAAGGTTGGTGATGGCATTTGAGATAGTAACCGCAGTACAAACACCTTTACCACTTCCTGACATATCTTCGCCCAACAAAAGCTTTGAAAATCTTTCTTTCATTATTTCAAGCTCTGAAACACCCCCAAAAAAATAGCTAGGCATGATATCAAGGCACAAACTCATAAAAAGCGGCCACTCAAACCAGAACATAGTCAACATACGAGTATAACAGATAATGAACATACCCATGTCAACTGCCTCCGGATCATCGAGCGTGTCATCCATGGAATACGTGTACTTCTTCATTCCAAGCCTCGAGAGCGAGGCTCGAGGCGGGGTAATCGATCTCGGTGGAATCCATTGCTTAGGGGAGGTTCCTTCAGGGCAAGTGTCTGTAGGCTCTGAGAAATCTGACATTTCAGAGCTGGTACGGCCATAACTATAAGAATCGACCATGCTCACCGCTGAATTTAATGTTGCTATTGACTGCAGATCATTTGGAGGAAACGTTTCTTCCATGATTAATAAATAATAATTTCTTTAAACTAAGACTAGAATGTTGGATTGCTACCCTGTTGTGAAGTCTGCAGGTTAAAGAAACAAGGGGAAAAAAGTCAAATTGGATGGGAAATCCAGATCAAAGTTTCAGATAGACTAAAAGCAAATGAGAGGAAAGAAGGAAACTGATCTAATGTGTAGTAGGCTTGTCATGTTCACGATTACCAATATAATCAACTGATTCTAGAGCAGAAGATGACTAAATAAGCAATCTTTTTCTGAAAAAACAGAAGAGTTCGACAATGATGAACCCTTACCTTAAATATGTCAGAATTTTGAATTTAACTATTGAAGAATCACCTGAAACAGTTCCCTTCCCCAAGAATTACTTCCATCTTTTGGGGAGCAACTAGCTTTGCCAAAACAAGTCCATCCTACATTTTACAAAGCATGCCTGATCAGCTCATCGTGAATGCAAAAGAGAAAAGGCACGTTGTGGAAAATCAGTGGAATAGGAACAACCAAAAGAAATACCCAGGGGAAAAAGAAAAGCCCTCTGAAAGTATACCGATGGTTGAAGGAATGCAGCAGAGAAAATAAGAAGGTAGGAATCGGAAACCAGGCTCAAATGTTCTTCTGTTGTGTTGAACGAGTTTTCTGGTGAGAACAAGCAAAAATGCCACCTGTTAAAAAATGGGCAATTATATTTTATGTTCAAAATACAAAAGCGATATAGTAAGAATCCTACCATTGATGGGGGTTTGAATATATGCGATTTCACATTTGTTAGCTTGGACTAATGACTAGTTTCCAAGATGAACCCTTAAAGCTCATTCAAGAGAAAAATGGTATATATTATAATCTAAAAGGGCGGTGAGATACTAATACCGATTCTTATACTATTAATAGCAACTAGTAACCCTACAGCCTTGGATGATGTAACAAGGGGCTTTAGGTTTAACGAGGTGATGGGTTTGAGCCATCATAATTTAAGAGTTTTAAAATAGTTGAGGGAGAGCTTTATCCCTCCAATAAGGTCCTACCTAACTCGAAAATGACCACTTTTTTATATTAAAAAATGTCAAAAAATAATAACTAGAACAATAGTAAACAAATGATTGTGATAAATTATTTTTTATTCATAGGAATTCTATAAGGCGGGTATAAAATACTAATTTATGTGGACACTAGTTACTAAAGTTGATCCAATATGAGAAATTGACCTGATTCGTTCAAAAATTTATCAGAAACAATACGAAAGATTATGAATATGAAACTTATCCGACCCAATTCGATATCAAATTGATCTCTTTTATGACACAACTAACTATGAATCAAAAACCGATAAATTATAGACCCAAAATAAACCATATTTGATTGTATGTTTATCCAAAAATTAATATAATCTGAAAACTATAAACCTGAAAAAAATTCAATTAGATAATTTTTATAAAAACATATTTCTAATACTATTTTATAATATTTGTTGCTTCCATTTGCAAGTAAAAGATAAAAACATATACATTGTTCACTAGACATACTCAGATGATTTAAAGTAGTATGTTTAACACATATTGATAGTTGAAGTCTGTAGCTCTATTACCAAAATAAACAAAATATTTTTAAAAAAATAGCCTAAAGACTTCTTCTCATCATCATCATCATCATCATCATCATCATCACTATTCTTATAAAATCTAGATACATGCCAAAAAGAATAGGCCCTAAGAAGACATATGCATCAAGAGTAGCATGCACTTATATCAACATTATTCTAAAGAAGACTCATGATGAAATGCACTCAACAACAAAAAAAAAGTCAGCATATAACACATGGTTTCCTGCCCTCCATTAATCATCAATGGACTAAGATGAAATAATGCATTTTAATCATGATTTTTTTCCATTCAATAACAACAAAACAATTACTAACTCAAGTTGACGCAATATACATCTTTTAGATCTAGAACATATTACAATATTATTATCAAATCTAATATGATTTGTTACAACTGTGTATTTAATTACTAATATTTCTATTTCTATTGCTATTGTTGTTATCATGATTATAATTTTTTTATCAATAATTCTATATTGCTATTATTATTATTATTATTATTATTATTATTATTATTATTATTATTATTATCAAAATTTTGTTGAAATGATGTGATCAATCTATTATTGGTGGTCAATATAAGTCTATGTTATGCAAAAATTCCATGGGATATGAATATAACATAAAATAAAAATAATAATCGAACTCGATATATTCTAGCTTATAATGGAGATGAATTACAAGTTATACCTTAAGATGATATAAAAGTAAATAATTCAATTGAAATAACATTAAAATTTGAAATGTCAATCATAACTCACAACATCTCCAAAGATAAAATAAGTGTGTTGTTAAATGAAATAAATGAATTTATGTTCAAAATAAAAGATTTAACTCCTACTTAAAACACCATTCTCATTATTTCACCTAGTTATTGTGTTTGATGCTCTCTAAAACCTAGTCCAAATTGCTTCTATGGCAGAAGAATGGTGCGTAAGATATGATTGATGATAATGATTTTGATATATGATTGATGATAATGATTTTGATAATTCTAGTATTAATACCAACAACAATATATTTGATAACAAATCTAATAACAAACAATATACTTTCTACTCCAATTTTGAATGTACAATTACATTGGGAGATGAGGTCACTCTCTCAACATTTAGCATTAGAATGTGCAGAGACCATGCACAACTATCCATACATGGCTCATGCGCAAATGTATGAAGATCCTCACCCATTCATTCGCATAGTATGTATGTATGTAAATCCACATAAACTCATGCACATAATATATATGTAAATCCACATCATATATGTGCATATATAGTTCAATTGACTTAGCTTATGCTATATGCAAACTAGTTGAATTGTGCAGCCCAACCATGTACATAGGGCTTGTGCAACCTATGGCATGCACACAGGTGGGGCATTGTCCTTCATGATGCAATGTTTTTGATCAATTAGCACTTAATTCATTCTAGCTTTTGAAAATCCATAGATACCAAACATATAAACTTTAAGATGTAAATTCTTGAATTTTAAATTTCAGATCTAGTTTATTTTACGATCTATTGGATTTATTGTTGAAAAGAAAAAAAAATTAAATTGTTAACTTGGTTGATGCCGTGAGTGTTGATTGAATTTTAATATATGTTGATTTGATTATCACATTTAATTTCTATGTATCGATCAAAAGCAAAATGAAAAAGAAGAGCATTAGGGAGGGGTCATACTTTTTTCTTTTATACATCTAAGTGTTTTTTTTAATAGTAAATTCATAAAGTAATGAATTTTTTAAGGGTGTAAGTACACTTTTGTTTTATACATCTAAGTGGTTTTTTTCTTCTTTTCAAATAGTACACTCATAAAGTAATGGATTTTTTTAAGGGTGCAAGTCCGATACAATCAAACTCAAATAATAAAATATATTAAAATGACCAAATTTAAAATAATTATACTTAATACATATTGAAATGGGAGAAAATGTCACGAATATGGGCCAAATTCAAAATGATCCAAATCTTATTCGAAAAGTAGAATTATCATAATTCAACCCAACCCAAATCGAAATTAAAATAATCTGAATTTATCCGAGTCAGAGTCCATTCGTTCTTAACTTGACTCAATCTGACATAATAGAATGATCCAAGATTATCTAAGTATGAAGTTGTCCGAATCAAACTTGATTCAATAAAATGATCCGAGTTTATTCCAAAATTGAGATGACCTAATCATCGTAAGACTTGACCCAAATCCTATAAAATACATTCGATTGCCAACTCAACCAATTACTATAAAGGTGCTACAATATTAAAAGAATGAGGATATAATTCGATCACTATAAAGTTGCTACAATATTTAAAAAGAAAAGGTATATAATTTGATTACTATAAAACTGCTACAATATTAAAAAAAAAGGGAATAACATTTGAATAAGTGATATCCTATATCTAAAAACTTATACTTAACGAATAGGCTAAATTTTATTAGTAATGGCATGATAAATTATTAAAGAATCACATTGCTGGGTTTAGAAATACTATATATATATACATATATATATATATATCTTACCCTTACAATAATAAACAAATAACATGATAAATTATGATGCAACACATAGGTGGCAATGGCTAGGGGTGTGCAGAAAAATTGGGATCTGAAAAATCGATCCGCTATCCGAAAAACTGATCCGAAATTTTGGATATCCAATCTGATTTTTTAAAATCGGAGCGGATATCCGATTCAATTTTTTAGTGGATAATCCAATCTGCCAAAAATATCCAGTTTTAAGAATAAACTAGTTATATATAGGTATAATTTAATTTATAATCTGATTTTTTTTTCTTTCAATCTTCAAGTTTGGATCATTTTTTTTACTATAGCACATAATTCTAAAAATAATGTACTAAACTAAAGTCTAAAATAAGCATCCACACTCTACAAACAGTCAAATAGATCACGGTCGACACACACGCAAGCACCTAGACCAGGAAAAAAAACTCTTAAATTTACTTAGCCTCTTAACTTAGGTCATTCCAGGATTTTAGAGCGTCATTGTTCACAAATCTTGATCGCTAATTCTTGTGAATATAATTAATCATATATTATATCTTTTTGTATGTAGGTTGAATAATTAAACAAGTGTTTCTGTAAAAAAAAATATTTAATTATAGATTATATATGTAAATTTAATAATCGGATATTTTTTTTCAATAATCGGATATATCCGAAATCTGATCCAATATTTCGGATATTCGATGTTTCGGATATCCAAAGTATTCAGTTTCGGATATTCAAAACATCGGATAACCGAAGTATTCAGATATAAGATATCAAATATTCGATCAAATCAAATATTTAAAAATATTATCCATTCAAATATAAATATCCGACAATACACACCCTAGCAATCACCAGATACACAACACATGCAACGCAAACTAGGGGTGTGCAATGTCGGATATCCGTATCCGCTCGGATATTTTTTTCGGATATCCGATCCGACCGGATATTCGATATCCCATATCCGAATCCGTATCCGAAACACCGGATATCCGAAATATCGGATCGGATATCCGGTCGGATATCGGATATATCGGATTATTGAAAAAAAAATATTCGATTATTAAATTTACATATATAATCTATAACTAAAAAAAATTTTCAGCATAAACACTTGTTTAAATATTTAGCTTGCATACAAAAAGATAAAATACATGATTAATTATATCCAAAAAAAATTAGCGATCAAGATTTGTGAACAATGACACTCTAGAACTGTGGAACGACCTAAGTTAAGAGGTTCAAAAAATTTAGGAGTTTTTTTTTTCTGGTTTGGGTGCTTGCGTGTGCGTAGGTCGTGACCTATTTGACTATTTGTAGAGTATGGATGTTTATTTTATACTTTAGTTTAGTAAATTATATTTGGACTCATGTATTATAGTAAAAAAATGATCCAAACTTGAAGATTGAAAGAAAAAAATCAGATTATAAATTAAATTATGCCTAAATATAACTCACTTATTCTTAAAACCGGATATTTTTTACGGATCGGATTATCCATTAAAAAATCGGATCGGATATCCGCTCCGGTCAAACTTATATTTGACCGGATCGGATATCCGCTCCGCTTTTCAAAAACCGAATCGGATATCCAAAATTTCGGATCGGTTTTTTCGGATACCGGATCGATTTTTCGGATCCCGGTTTTTTTGCACAGCCCTAACGCAAACCAACTTAATGCCATAACAAAGTAAGAATGCTTATAAGCAAAGGTGGAACTACCGCATGTCTACAAACTCCTGTAAAAACAAAAGGGTCCCCTATCCGAGGTGTGCTGTTCAAATCATGTCAACACGCAATTTCCTCTCGAGGGACACGTACGTGTTAAGTTTCAAACAAGCCAAATTGTAGCCAATCACCTCTCACTCACCAACGCTTCCTGGGTCTAACTTTTGGTCCCCTACAAGCATTCAAAAGAATATTCTTGTAACTCCTCGTCAGAGCAGTTGGATTACGTCTCGTCACGTTTCCAACCATCTGAGACGAGACTCCCTCGTCTTGCTTTCAACGGGAGCCACCCTAGTTCGTCCCTTATTACTTTATTTTCGATTTTATCTCTTCGAGTAAGATTTCACAACTGACGAATCCTCTTCATTTCTGTCACCGTAAACTTATTTACCTACTTCACTGAATAACATCCCGCCCTGTGCCATATAATCAACCTGGCAGTCACTCTATAAAATATTTGTGGAGTTTTATTTTATTTTATTTTTTGTTGCACAAAACTCAAAACGATTCCTTGGCCCACAATGAACTTTGTCTTCATTAATAGTTCTATATTCTTGAATGATACATTCAAGGTATTTAAAATTATCATTTCGTAGCAAAATAGTCCGAGTCCGTTATATTTCCTTTAGAGCTAGAAACAATAGCAATATCAATTGAAAAGTATACAGTACCTTCACTTTGACATGCTCACATATTGATACTAACATTTTTTTAAATACAAACCCTTATTTATAACTGTTTTTAAAAAGTATCTATTTAAAATAACTATTTAAAAAAAATAGGTGAAAAAATAATATGTGTCGGTCATGAAAACTAATATTACAAAATAGAATATCATATATCGGAGGAGAGAAGATTGACCGCTCTCTGCTATGTCTGATGCAATAATAGAATTTCCTTTTATACATACTAATGTTCTTAACTAGTCTTAGTTAGTTATTACAATGCGCTCTCTACTATGTCTGATGCAATAATAGAATTTCCTTTTATACATACTAATGTTCTTAACTAGTCTTAGTTAGTTATTACAATGCTAACTGATCTAACCAACGTATATAATAGTATATGAATACACATTGCATGCATATATGTTCACATCCCCCCTTAAGTTGGACCGGGAGACGAACAAACAAGGCCAAGATTGATAGAAAAATATTCATGTTGTTGTGCACTAAGTGGTTTGGTCAAGATGTCTGCCAACTAAAGATTGGACTTCACATGGGAAGTGCGAAAAATACCATATTGGTTCAGGTCTTGAATGAAGTGACAATCAAAGTTGATATGCTTGGTTCTCTCATGGAAAATAGGATTGCCTGTAATGTGGTTTTCCATGAAACTAAAGAAGAACCAAGAAAAACATACTATCTTGTCAACAAACGATAGTTGTAAACACAAGATGCCCAATATGCATCTTGATAAGATGAAAGATGTAATGAGGATTGAGAAGAATAGAAAAGCCCAAGTGTGTCAGTCCTACGCAAATAATGGACAACATGTAAGGCATCCTGTAAGTGAGGAATTCTCGGATGTTGTAAGAATTGGTTAAGATGCTAAACTGAGTAAGAAAAATTAGGATGGCTCAAATTGAGATACAAAATACGTCCAATAAGGTGGCAATATATCTCGGGGTCCTCCAAAGGAGTACCATCATCAATAGAGAGTTTTAACCCTCTAGGAAGAGGAAGTGAGGCCGGAGTACGATGTAGCATGTTAGTGTATTCAAGTATATCCATAATATACTTGCACTGGGAAAGAAACAAGCCAGAGGAAGAGCGAGCAACTTTCAGTTCTCTTAAATATTTCATGAGCCCAAGATCTTTAATAGTGAAGGCAGTATCAAGAGCCTTTTTAACGTGAAAAATTAGGGAGGAATCATTCCCATTAATCAATAGATCCTTAACATACATGAGGGTAATAAGGAAAACAAATGCGAAAGTGAGAGTGAACAAAGAGTAGTCTATCTTGGATTGAGTAAATCCAAGATGAAGATGACACTTTTTCAATTCCATATTCAATTGGCGTGAGGCCTATTTTAGGCCATAAAAGGAGTGTTTAAGTCTGCATACCTAGCCAGGAAGTGCAGGAGCATACCTTGGTAGTGGTTTCGTGCAAACTTCTTCCTCTAGAAATACATGAAGAAGCACATTGTTGATGTCTAATTAGTGAATTGACCAATCGGCAAAATTAGTAAGGGCAAGGATGATATAGATTGTGGCAAGTTTGGCCACTAGAGAAAATGTATACTTATAATCCTTGTCCTTGACTTAGGTATAGCCCTTAGCAACCACTCTGGCTTTATATCTCTTAATTGTAACATTTGGTTTATATTTGACTTTAAAAACCCATTTTGAGCCAATATCCATCTTGTTAGGAGGTCGGTTAATGAGCTCCCAGGTTTTCATTGTAAGTTCCTGTTGCATGGTCTTAATCCAAATAGGATTATCCTTGGCTTGAGCATATGAAGGAGGCTCTTTGTATGCAAATATATTGGCAATGAAGGCTATGTAGTCGGGTGAGTAAAAATGGGAGGAAGAGTTAACAAGAGAGAGGCTAGTAATGTGGGTAGGTAGGGAAGAACAATGGAAGTTCTGTCAAATAGTGGGAACCTATTTGGTCCTGGTGGTATGATGAAGAGAAATTTGAGAAGAAATTAAAATTGGGCTGGTAGGAGGAGAAACTAATGATACAAAAGGAGGCGGATTGTTCATAGGAATAGAAGATATGAATTCGGTAATAGGGAATGTAGAAGGTGGGAAAGAAAAGCCAGTGTTTGGATTAACAAGAGGAAGGGAGGGATGTTGTGGAAGATATTGTTGATGTAAATTTTGAGAAGATTTGTAAGGAAAAATTGTTTCTTAAAAAATGATATTATGAGAAATAAAACATTTTTTAGTTGCCATATCATAGACTTTATAGGATTTTTGGCCATAAGGGTACTCAAAGAAGATGCATTTTATGGATCTAGGCACAAATTTATCAGTGGGGTGAATTTGAGCAAAACAAAAGTAACCAATAATCCTAAGGTGATCATAGGTGGGAGGTTTGTTGAATAATTTTTCAAAGGGTGTCATCCAATTGAGGAGAAAAGAGGGTAAAAGATTGATTATGTGAGTTGCAGCCAAGATACAATCACCCCAAAATTGAATGGGAAGATTAGCAAGGAATCAAATTGAACGAGCTATTTCCAATAGACGTCCATGCTTATGCTCCATCTAAGAATTCTATTGAGGGTGTATGGAATAATTTGATGATGAAGAATGCCACTCTATTGAACAATTGTTGACAAGTTGTATTAATGATCTTAGTTACATTGTCACTCTACACATACATCACAAGGCTTTTGAATTGAGTCTCAACATAGGCAAGAAATCCAACTAGAGTGCCATAGAACTACTATTTATTAGACAAAAGAAAAGTCCAAGTAGTGCGAGAGTAATCATCAACTATAGTCATAAATTAGGAAGCTCTATTTAAGGAGGGAGTTTTACAGGGACCCCAAAGATCTATATGAATAAGGGGAAAATGAATACAAACCATAGATTTGGTTCCATAAAATGGTATTTTATGGTGTTTAGTGAGAATACAAATATCACAAGAGTAAGTAGAAAGGTGTTTACAAGAACAAACACTAGTGTATTGAATTTTTGACAATGATGCATGTCCTAACTGAGCATGTGAAATATGTAGATATACTGATGTAGAACAAGTAGTTCATTACACTATGATGAATTAGAATCAAAAAGGAAAGTTGTAATACTCCCAAAATTCACTACTAAAATTTTTTATTTTATTATAAGGTTCAATAGAAGCAAGTAAATCAATCTTGTGAATTTCAGGGATATTATCGCCGTGATCAGTACAAGCCCGACCCCCGGTTGGTCTAGCACTAACCACAAGGCTAAAGAGAGATTAACAACCATCAAAAATCAAACTTAAATTATGGATTCATAAAAGCATTGAAATGTTTGAAGATAGAAATTAGAGTACGCAGAAAAGGGTTTACAATCCAAAATACATAATTAAAATTCCTCAAAGGGAACAAAAGTTACGGTACAATAAAACAAGCCTGAATAACCAGATATAAAAATAAAGGAACATAAAAAGTAAATCCATCCACATCACTCTCAATCCTCAAGCCAAGTCTAAGCTCAACTCTCAGTCTCACTCGATGCCTCGTAAGCATCGAAGGTATTGAAAACAACATTACCTACTTGCACAAACATAGTAGGGACCTCTGCTCGTGGGAATGAGCAGCACCCATAAAATGGGTGGTCAGTAGGCTACGTACTGAGTAAGGTAACCATGCATCTATGACCAAACATACAAAAACATGTAACACATGCATGATCACATAAACAACATACAATCATTACAGATAAATAAAGGCCAAGTTATAGCCCAGATAACTGATTATCTAGCTCTCTGATCAATACTCATTTTATACCATACTCTTTATCAATCCATGCAAGTACAGGAGCCCCACTATTCTAGCCGGTGGATCGGAAACGTATAGGGTAGAACGCTCCTGACTACTATTATTGCTGGTGGATCGGTCTCCAAGGTAAAATGCTCATGGCCACTATTATGCCGGTGGATTGGTCTGGCCCCGACTCTCATGGTGTTTCACTGTAAGTGTAACACCCCAAAATTTACTATTTTTAAAATAAAAACTTTAAATTTAAAACCCATAAATTATGGGGATGCTACTGCCACATTTAGTACCAGATCGGTTCACTCCTGCCGTTCCAGTACCTGAGAAAAACATTGCCATCATCACATATTAATACATAAATTAAAATTTGCAAATCAATAATCAGAGTACACATGAGTTTTACATAATCTGAATTACGAGAGATAGTTCTTTAGAGAATAAAAATAGCTACAATGATAAAATTATTTCTGGAGTTTCAAACATAGTTAAAAGAGAAAAAGAATAATAATCTCATAATGGAAAAACGGCCACGCCACTCCTGGACCTGATCCAGCCCAAATCATCACTCTGCCCCTTGATGTCAGATGGGCCTACCTGCTCATGGGAATGATCAGCACCCATGAAAAGGGTGATTAGTAAGCTACGTACTGAGTAAGGTAACCGATTACTAAGGCTAACACACAAGCACATAAAATCATGCAAGATAATATTTAACTTACACACATTCAAACCCACACATGTAATATATAAAGTAGTGTGGAATATTACGCAGCTTATAAACGATCATACCCTCACATAAAGGCCTAAATAGTCCAGATTAATTATTTAATTAATCTTTTATCGAAAGTTGATTCACACCATACTTTTTACCAAATCCATGCAAGTATAGGAACACCTCACAATTTTAGTCGGTGGGCTGGTCACTTGCGGGACAACATGTCCACACTACTATTATTCACCGGTGGATCGATCACTTACGGGACAACATGTCCACACCACTATTTCTAATTGGTGGATTGGTTCGGTTCCTGCTCACATAGTGTTCTACTGTAAGTAATTAGTATCTTTTAAGTGCCCTAGCAAACTATGGTTTGTGTTTATTGAGCTCGGGATCCCTTACTATTATTGCTGGTTATTCGGTCACTTGCGGAACATCAGGTCCACACCACTATTTCTAACCGGTGGATCGGTTAGGACCCGACTCAATAATCTTTTACTTTAAATGATTAGTGTCTTAAGTATTTTATTTAGAAGCTTTCGTCCAAACATGCATGACTGACTCCTACTATTCTTATCCTCCAAACCCTAGTTGACCACCACAACCATAGCATATCCTAACACCCATGCAAACCCTAACTCCATGCAAACCCTAGCTCCATGCAAACCCTACTTCCATATAAACCTTACTCCCATGCAAACCCTAACTCCATGCAAACCCTACTTCCATGCAAACCCCCAACTCCATGCAAACCCTACCTCCATGAAAACCCCAACTCGATGCAAACCCTAACATCATGCAAACCCTAACTTCATGCAAACACTAACACCATGCAAACCCCAACTCCATACAAACCCTAACTCCACATTATTACACTCCCAATCATTATTTTACAAAACCTATCATGCATGTCTTATGGGCCACACCATACCACAATAATAACACAACCAATACACATAATACACATGCCACAATTTAATGTACGATCTTACCTTAACTCCATATCATGCTGCATATATGACAGTTATACAATTACACATAAAATACATTATAATTTCATATCACATGGCATGCATGGCATATAAATCACGTAACACACAAACAACCTTAGTTACTCCTTACCTAAAACGCCACCGGTCTTAGAGCACGCTCCTATATCTCTTTAGGGTTTTGACTGATCTCACCTATTATGAGGGAAAAACTAGAATTAGGTTCCCTCCTAAAAATACTATTATTTACTAACTTATTCCAAGACTAGGTTTTTAAATAGAATAATACTATACTAATAATAACTACACGAAATAATACCAAAAATGCTAATAATAATATTAATATGATTCAAAACGGATGGTGGTATAAGGGCTTCTAACCTCCACCCAAAATAATACTAAAAATATCATTAAAACATTATTAATAAAATTAGTACTACTAATAATAATAATCGAATTATAAAATAATAATAATAATAATGAAATGACTTAAACCGAAAGTAATATAAGGTAGGGTTTTCAACGCTACCCTAAAATAATAAAAGTACCATTAGTAGTAGTAGTAGTAGTAGTAGTAGTAGTAGTAGTAGTAGTAGTAGTAACACATATTATTTATAATAATATTATAAATCATAATGATAATAATAATAATAATAATAATAATAATAATAATAATAGTAATAATAATAATATTAATAATAGAAATGATAGTAATCAACTTATTTAAGTAAAATAGGCCTCGACCCTCTAAGTAAATAATAGTAATAGTAAAATAATAATAATAATAATAATAATAATAATAGCACTTATAATAATACTAATAATATTATTAATTCAAAATTAATAATATAAATAATTCCTACACACTCTCGAGTCTCGACCCTGCCAAGAAATAATAACATTAATATTACACCAAATAATAATAATAATATTAATCATAATAATCATAATAATCGAATAAAGGTTAAAAATTGAAATAAATTAAGTTAAGCTTAAATAAATAGGGAAGAAGGGTTGAGAGGGTCTAGGGTTTCACCTTGAGTCGGCGGAGATGGGTGGCACCGATGGTGGTGCACGGCGGCGACGGAGGTGGCCGGAAAAGAGGATAGAAAAGGAAAAAATTGAGGTTTGAGAAGAAAAGGTGGAGAATGAGGGTGGTGGTTGAGGTGTTGGTGGTAGCCTAGGATGAGAGGAGTAAAGTGTGGGTGGTGGCACAGCAAGTGGCGGTGGCACAGAGCCGTAGAGGTGGCAGCCAAAATGAAGAGAAAGAGAAAAAGAGAGAAGGAGAAGGAGAAAGGAGAAAAGAAGGGTATGGCTAGGTGGAGGAAGATTAGTAGCAGTTTTTGGGTGGTGTAGGAGGTAGTTATAGCGGCGGATGTGGTGGCGTGAAGGGTTGGAGGTATAAAATTTTAGATGGTCGTGCAAGGAACTTTGCACGACTATGGTGGCTCGTGAAAGAAGAATCTAGGGAGATGGGTGGCTCAGTTAATTAGAGGGTGGTGCAGGGAAGACTTAGGTAGGAAGAGATGGCGGCATAGTTGGCTGACGGTGGAGGAAAGGTCGTCTGAAGTCACAGTGGTGCACAGAGTAGGTTCTTAGGGTTTCGTGGAAAAAGTTTTGAAATCAACCAAACAAGGGGTATTTATAGAGTTTGGAGGGGAAGGTAGGGTTCTGAGGGTCGGTAGGGAGATAATGCAGGTAGGGTTTGGGGTAACTGGTGGCTTCAATTGGTCAGCACAAATTTAGGTCGTGGTCTAATTTTCGCGCAGGAAAAGGAGGATTTTACGTGAAGAAGAAGGAAAGTGGGTTAGGTTGGGTCGAACTGCAATTCAAGGGGAAGAGAAATAGAGGGGAAACGACCGGTCAAGTCAAGCGTGGCCGACGATGCCAATTTCGGAGGTGACGGAGCTGTAGGTCGACGGTGGAGGAGGAAGGAGGAAGAAGAAGGTGAACCAGGCGGCTGGGGAAAAAGAAAGAAAAGAAAAAGAAGGGAGAACTAGGCCGGTCTGCAACGGTTATAAAAGTTTAAATGGAACACGATGTTCCATGGGAAAAGGCGTAATATGCAGCGCTTCAGCTGCCGAAGGAAGAAAAGAAAAGAACGGCGGATGGGCCGCAGAAGAGAGGAAAGAAAAAGGAGGTATTGGGCCGCGACAGACCCAATCAGAAGTAAGAAGAAAAAAAAGAAAAGAAAAGAAAAAGAAAAAGAAAAGAAAGAAAAAGGAAGAAGGAAAAAGAAAAAGGAAAAAGGAAAAGAAAAGTTTAAGTAGGTTGGGGTCAATTAAATTAATTAGAATATTTTGGGTATTTAAAATAAAAATATTTAAATAAAATAATATTAAAATTTCTTTTTAGGCTAATTTAGGATTTTTAAAAGATTTTTCCTAAATTCCTTTTTAATTAGCAAAATGCCCAAATTTTCCCTTATAAAAATATTTGTAAATTTCCTCTTAATTTACCCTAAATAATTTCTTCCTATTCTAATAAAAATAAATAATTAAATTAATTCCCTAATAAATCCTTATTTAATTACATTCTTAACATAAATATTTTTTGGGGCATTTCAGTGAGTACTTAATGTCTTTCCATGTCTTATTATACTTAGAGTTTGGTTTATTGAGCTCGGGGTCCCCTATTATTATAGCCAGTGGATCGAAAACGCACAGGACAAAACACACTTGACCATTATTATATGCCAGTGGATTAGTCTCTAGGACACCCCGGCACCTAGCCACTATTATGCCGGTGGATCAGTCTGGGCCCGACTCAATAATCTTCCACTTTAAATGATTAGTATCTTACCATATATTATTCAACAAGTGTTGCCCTAGACATGCATGTCACACTCCATCTACTTTTATCCTCCCAAGAGGGCCCATCCTAGATCTTAAGATTTATGCACCTCCTAACACATCCCAACATCCTTTCCTTCTTTCATTTATTCACACTGGAGGCTTAAATCCTAAGTGTATGGGTCAAGGCCCAACTACCTTATGCCTCTGAGTCCACTCACTTACTTACCCTAGGGTTTTCTCTTGAAACCCTAATTTGGGCCTATATGGCCCATCCTTCTTTGCCTCACACAACTAAGGCTATTTTAACACCCCACACATCATCTCCTTCAGATTCAACCCAAGTTCACCACACCAAACCCTAGCTGGCCACACCAAACCTTAACATCCTTCTTTTCAACCTGTCACTCCTCCATTTCTCACCTTCCATCTTTGCTTCCCCATGATACCCATACTCACCCTACAGATGACACTCTTTCACTTTCATCTCATACTCCCTTCATCCTCAATTATTTTTACTTTCCCAACCATCTCAAGTTAGGGTTTTCATCCCAAACCCTAGCCATGTCTCCTATGCACCCTTGTACTAACTCACATACTATTTTTCACCCCAAGCCTCCAATCATCCAAATAACTCTTCCCTTACCTTACTTACATCCCAAGATAAATTTTCACATGTAAAGATCGTCCCCATGTGGACTCCATCCACCCCATGCAAACCCTTGAAGTTTCCATACAAAACCCTAGAATTCCCATGCAAACCATAGAATCTCCCGTGTAAAGTTCACCCACTATTTTATTTTATTCATAGTCCCCTCTTATTTTTCCTTCATGGATCATGAGATATTTATGTCAACCCCATATCCCTTGGTCAACTCACTTCCCCTTAGTAAACTTGCTTCCCCATTTTTCCTTTTTCATCCTTTCACCCCATCTCATTATATTAATATCCTATCATGCATGTCCTAAAAGGCCACGTCATATGATATCATAAGCACAACATATACATATTTTACATATTCCATAAGAAAGTCATATAAGCTTACCTCAACTCCAAGTCGTGCTACACATAAAATAGTTATAATAATCACACAATAAACAACATAACATGGTACATGGCATACAAGGCATGTAATACACGCATAAGGGCCTTAGCTACATCCTTACCTAACACGTCACTGGTCTTGGAGCACGCTCTTACGCCTCCTTAGGGTTTTGACATAGTTCACCTAAAAGAGAAAAAAACTGAGGATTAATTTCCCTTTTACCAATATTAATATTATTTCCTACTTTACTCTAGTATTAGGGTTATTATTATTAAAAGAAAATTTATTAGTGAAAATAGGATTTTTATTCTCAAGTTAGCCTACTAGGTTACTACTAGTCAAAAATAGGTTCATAATAAGTATTTATAGCTATATCTATATTATTAAAGCTAATAGCTTTATTACTTCTAATGATAGTAATAATATTAGTTGTAGCAAAAATAGTGGTGGTGGTAGTAGTAGTAATAGTAGTAGTAGTAGTAGTAGTAGTAATAATAATAATAATAATAATAATAATAATAATAATAATAATACTCATAGTAATATAAACCCTATTATTATTAAGGTTAAGACTAATAACAGGGTTAGTAATAAAAATAATAATATAATAATAGTAATATTAACAAAAGTAATAATATTGCTAAGGATAATACTAATAATAAATAAGGATATTTATATGGGTAAGGGTTTGAATATTTACAAAGGTAATAATAGTAATAATACACTAAGGCTAGAATTAATAATAATAATAATAATAATAATAATAATAATAATAATAATAATAATAATAATAATAATAATAATAATAATAATAGTAATAATAATGATAATGATGATGATAATTATAATAATAGTAAAAATAGGGTTTCGACCCCTTAAAATGATGAGATAAATATCCCGAGGCTACACTTAATAACAATAAAAATAATAATAGTCATAATAATAATGATAATGAGGATAATAAAACAATATAAGTAAAAAGAGATAAAGACATCTTAAGTAGGGTTTTAAGGGTTAGTGTACCACCTAGGGTTGGTGGTGACCGGCAGCACCGGCGGTGGCGGCGGCGGGGAAAAAGGGAAGGAGGGTGGAAAGTGGGGTATTTAGGATAGGATATGGGGAATGAGAGGGGGATTTGAGGTGGTGGAGGATGCCTAGGTTGAGAGGGCTGAAGTGGTGGCGGCGGCGTAGCCAAAGGCGGCGGCGGAGGTGTAGTGGAGAGGGAGGAAGGGAGGAGGAAAGGGAGGTAGGAGAAGGTAGGGGAGGCTCTACTGGTAATTTTGGAGGGTAGAGGGAGTGGTAGTTGCGGCGGGAGTGGTGGAGGACGGCGGCACAACGGGTGGTTGAACAAGCGGCGGTGCACAAGAGGGGGCAGATTTCTAGGTTGAGAAAAAAGGGGTGAATGGGGATGGTTGAGGAGTATTTATAGGCCATGGATGAAGGGGGAATAATAGAGGGCGAAGAGGGAAGGTTGGCGGCACGCATGCAGGTCACCAACCAGTGTAGGCCTGCAACTTTTGCAACATCTGACAGCTCGGGAAGGGGAAAAGGAAGGGGAGAGAGGCATGCGTGAGGGGAGAGAGAGAGTATGATTAGGTGGAGGAGAGAGAAGGAATGATGGGGAAGAGGGTAGGGATTGCAGGCCAGTGTGTTGCGGTGCAGAGGCTGCGTGCCTGGACTGAGAAATGGAGGGGTTGAGTGTCAAGGAGAGGGAAGGTTAGGGGAGAAGGAGAAAGGAAGAAGAAGGGGCGACAGGTCGGTCTAGGGAGAAAAGAAAGAAAAAGAAAGAAAGCTGGGGTCGGTCGGCTGGCGAGGAAGAAAGGGGGGAGTGGCAGGCTTAGGCTGCGTGGGAGAAGGGAAGAGTCTGGGTCGCGAGGTGGGCTGGCCCAGATCGGGAAAAAAGGAAGAAAGAAAGGGGAAAGAAAAGAAAGGAAAGGAAGAAAATGAAAAGGAGGGGAAAAGAAAAAGGGAAAAGAAAAGAAAAGAAGAAAAATAGGTAGGTTGGGGGTATTTAAAATATTTTGGTAATTTGGGATATTTAAAAATAATAATATTTTAATAAAATAATAATTAAATTTCCTTTTTAGGTTAATTTAGATTTGTCCTAAATTCCATTTTAGTTAGCAAAACACCCTAATTTTTTTCAATTAAATTATTTATTAATTTTCTCTTAATTTTACCTTAATTAATTCCTCTTATTTAATAAAATAATTTAATTAATTAATTTTCCTAATAAATCCTTAATTTGCCATAGTTTTATAAATTAGGCTTTTGGGGTATTGCAAAAGTAATGGATGTTTTGATGATGTAAAAGTAATGATCTCTATGTTCAGTAGAAACCACATTCTTAGTATTAAGGTTTTGAAAGACACATTGAGAAGAGGTGAAATGAGAGATCAAATCAAATGAATCCAACAAACGACAGACACTTAATAGTTTATGTTGAAATTTAGGTGCACACAACACATTTTTCAATATTAGGGGGGATGAGAAAAAAATATCTCCAGCTGGATTTACTGACTTCTGTGAGCCATCAGGCAGGCCAACTATATTAAGAGAAGGTAATAATTGAATACTCAATAAAACCTGGAATCATGACACATATGGTTTGATGCTCCAGTGTCAACAATCTATACTAATTGTTTAGAAGAACAAAAAGGAAGGGCTGCAGTGTTAATTGAAAAGTTTACATAGGAGAGGTTGGGTGTGTCATTGCTAGAGGAATGAGTGACGTTCTTCACATATCTTAAAACTTCTTGACAGATGGTATTGACAAGTGTAGGGTCAATTTTTATTGAGGAAAAACTTGAATGATATGTAGACGAAGAATTATCAAGTGGATTGTCTAAAAGTTCCTTTAATTCAATCATGTTTATAGCTATCTTGTGATCGTTGTTGGAACATTTATTCTTCACTTTCTCATACGATTTAGGATAACCAATTATCTTGAAACATTGGTCGACAAAGTGCCCCCTCTGGTTGCAGTATATACACTTCCTCAATGCTCTCTCCCTCTTGAAATAGCAAAATTTGGTATGTGGTGCAATATTAATCTTACCATCAACTGCCATTGCACTAACATATCGTTAAATCCGATTAGACTGGTCAATTTCTTCATCCTTTCAACTTGAAATAGAATGGAGGCTTTATTGACCGATGGTATAGGTTCGTGCGTAAGAAAATTATTTACAACATGTGTAACACCCCCAAAATTCACTACTGAAAAATTTGGTTTTATGAAAAGATATAGCGGAAGGGAAGAAAACAAAACTATGAATTTCGGGGATATTACCACCGTGATTAGCATAAGCCCAGCCCCAGCCAGTCTCGTACTAACCATAAGGCTAAAGAAAAGTTATTGTCAACCATTAATCAAACTTAAAACCAAAATTCATAGAAGAATTGGAAAGTTCATAATACATATATTAGAGTGCGCATAAAAAGAGTTTACAATCCAAAGGAATGCATAATTAAAGTTCCCAAAGGGATAAAAGGTACGGTACGATAAAATATAACTGAAGCAAACCGATACAAGATAAATAAATATTAAAAGAGAATTCGGCTAAGTCGCTCTTGGTCCCCATGCCAAGTCCAAGTTCAACTCTTAGCCTCGCCCGATACCTCATAAGTATTGTAAGCATAAAAAATAACATCTTCTACATGCACAAACTCATGTGGGCCCTCTGCTCATGGGAATGAGAAGCACCCAGGAAACGGGTGGTCAGTACGCTATGTACTGAGTAAGGTAACCATACATCTAAGGCCAAACATAGAAGGCATATAACACAAGCATGATCATATAGACAACATACAAACAATACAAATAATAAAGGCCGAGCTATATTTTGGATAAAATTATTCTTTAGATCTTTCATCAATAATCATTTCACACCATGCTTATTATCAATCCATGCGAGTACTGGAACCCCACTATTATTGATGGTGGATCGATCTCTAGGGCAAAGTGCTCTTGGCCACTATTACGCTGGTGGATCAGTCTAGCTTTGACTCTCATGGTGTTTCACTATAATTACTTAGTGTCTTTCTCATGCATTATCACACCTTAGAGTTTGGTTTATTGAGCTCGGGATCCCCCACTATTATAGCTAGTGGATCAAAAATGTATAGGGCAGAACGCTCCTGACCACTATTATATGTCGGTAAATAAGTCTCTAGGGCACCCCGGCTGGTGGATCGGTCTAGACCCAGCTCAATAATCTTCCACTTTAAATTATTAGTGTCTTACAGTGTCTTATTTTGTGATTTTTCACCCTATACATGCATGTCACAATCCGTCTACTCTTGTTCTCCTAAGAGGGCTCGTCCCATATCTTGGGACTTCTGCACCTCCTAGCACACCCCGACATCTTTTCCCTCTTCTACTTACTCATCATGAATACCCAACTCCTAAGTGTATGGGTCAAGGCCCACCACCTTATGCATCTAAGTTCATTCTCTGTCATCCTCTAGGGTTCTCCCCTAAAATCCTAATTGGACCTATGTGGCCTATCCTTCCTCTGTCTCTCACAACCAAAACTCCTTTACCACCCAACACATCATCTCACTTAGACTCAACCCCAATCATTTCACTTTATTCCCCAATTACACATGTAAACAAGAAACTCTAGCTGGCCACCTAAACCCTACCATCTTCCTTTTTTCATATATCACCTCTCCATTACTCACCTACCATCCTTTCTCTCCCATGACAGCCATACTCACCCTCCATATGATATTATTCCACTCACCCTCCATTAATTATACTTTCACAACTTCCTCCAATTAGGGTTTTCCTCCTAAACTTTAGCCAAGTTCCCTATGCACCCTTATACCAACTCACGTAATATTTTTTGCCCAAGGACTCTAATCACCCCAAAAACTCTTCCCTTACCTTACATATATCCCAAGACAACTTTTCTCGCGTAAGGATCATTCCCATGCAAACTCCTTCCATCCCATGTAAACCCTAGAAATTCCCATGCAAGATTCACCCACTCTTTTATTTTATTCATAATCTCCTTTTATTTGCCCCCTCATGGATCATGAGATAATTAGGTCAATCTCATATCCCTTTTGTCAACTCACTCCCCCATTTTCCCTTTTCATCCTTTCACCCCATATCATATTATTAAACATCCTAGCATGCATGTCCTAGAGGGTCACATCATATAACACCACCAGTACAACATATATATCATTATTCACATGCCATAAGAAAGTCACATAAGCATACCTCAACTCTAAGCTGCTCTACAAGTAAATAGTCAAAATAATTATAAAGTACACATCATAACATAACACATGGTATAAAAGGCACATACGACACACATAGTTGGTCTCAAATACATCCTTACCTAATACGACACTGGTCTTGGAGCACGCTCCTATGCCTCCTTAGGATTTTGACTTGATTCACCTATAAGTGGGAAATACTAAGGGTTAACTTTCCTCTTACCAAAATTACCATTATTTCCTACCTTACCCTTATCATAGCCTACTATTAGGGCTAATAATGATAATAGTTGTTTTATAAATAAAAGTAGGGTTATTATTCTCAAAGTAGCTAACCATGTTATTACTAGTCAAAATAGGTCTTAGGAGGTACATTGGTTCATGTTAAAGTATTAATAACAATATTTATATTATTCAAGATAATAGCTTTAATATTACTACTACTACTAATAATAATAGTTGTAGTAATAATACTAATAACAACCCAAATCTCAGTAATAATAATAATGATATTAGAAATACTAAAGTAGTAATAATAATGATATTAGAAATACAAAAGTAGTAATAATAATGATACTAATAATAATAATAATAATGCTAGTAGTGATAGTAATATTAGTGATATAGGTGATATTAACACCAATGACAAATTAATAATAATAATAATAATAATAATAGTTCTAATATTAAGAATAATAATAATACGGGTCCTAATAATCATAATAATAGTAACATTAGTGATAATAAGGTTAAGGTTAATAATAATGATGATAATAATAGTAACAATAACAATAATAATGTTAAGAATAGTAATAATAATATAATAATAATAATCATAATAGTAATAATAAATATAAGGGTTCGATTATTCATAATAATAATAATAGTAATAATATGCCGAAGTTAGTAGTAGTAGTAGTAGTAGTAGTAGTAGTAGTAGTAGTAGTAGTAATATTAATATTAATATTAATATTAATACTAAAAATATGATAACACTTGCATTAATAAAGTTTAAGGGTTGTGGAGGTTAAGGTACCACCTAGGGACGGTGGTGACCAGGCGACATCGATGGCGGCGGCAGTGGAGGGAGAAGAGAAGGTGAAGAGATGGTTGCTTAGGTTAGAAGAGGAGGAATGAGAGGGTGGTTGAGGTGGTGGTGGATGGCCTAGGTTGAGAGGGTTGGAATGGGGGTGATGGTGTAGCCAAAGGGGCAGCGTAGGCTGTGGTTGGTGTGGTGGATGAAGGTGGTGGAGGAGGAGGAAGGGAGAAGGAGAGGGAGGTAGGGGAAGTTCTGCTGGTTGTTTTGGGGAGTAGGGGAAGTGGTGGTTGCTGAGGGAATGGCGGTGGACGGCGGCACAAAGGGCGGCGGTTAGTGAGAATGGGTTGATTGAGGGGCCAACTTTGCACGGCCAAGGCTACTCATGTAGGAAGAATTGAGGGTGGTGAGTGGTGTAGTTCTATAAAAGGTGGTGAAGGGAGTGGTTTGGTAGGTGGTTTGGGAGGTGGTATTGGGCGGCGCCAATGAGGTGGTCATCTGAACAAGCGGCGATGCAAGGGAGGGATTTTTTCTAGATAGAGAAAGAAATCCAATTAAGGGGTCAGTTAGGGGTATATATAGGCCATTGAAAGGGGGAAAAAATAAAGGAGGAAGAAGACAGGAGGGGGCAGGTGAGGCAGGACCACCGACCGATGGTGGCAGGCTAGCTCAGAGCTGCCATTGCAGGGGAGTGTTTGGTTAGGGGAGAAGAAAGGGAAAGGGGATGGCATGTGTGAGGAGAGAGAAGGGTTGGTTGGTTCAGCAAGGGAAAGGAAAATGACGAGGGAAAGAGGGGAAGATGGCAGGCTGACATGCGGTGGTGGCAGAGGAGAAGGATGGTATGGCAGGGTGCGGGTCGTAGGCGAAGGGTTGGGGAAGAAGAAGGAAGAAGAAAGGGGTGGACCGACTAATCTGGGAAGAAAAGAAAAGAAAAAAAAGGGAGGGGATCGGGCGGCTATGACGGGAGAAGGAAAAGAAAGGGAAGTGGGCTTGGGGCTACGCGAGGGAAGAACGAAGTTTGGGCCACGAGGGGGAAAGCTAGCCCAGATCGGGGAGAAAGGAAAAAAAAAAGAAAAGGAGAAAAGAGAGGAAGGAAAGAAAAAAGGAAAAAAAAGGAAAAAGAAAAGGGAAAACAGAAAAAGATATGGGTTGAGGTACTTAGAAAATTTTAGTATTTTTGAATATTTAAAATAATAATATTTCAATAAAATAATAGATAAATTTTCTTTTTAGATTAATTTAGGATATTTTGAATAATTTTTTCTTAATTCCATTTTAATTATCAAGGCACACTAAATTTTCCTAATTAAATTATTTATTATTTTCCTCTTGATTTTATCTTAATTAATTCCTCTTATTTTAATAAAATAATTTATTTAATTAATTTCCTAAATAATTCCTTATTTGGCCATAATTTCTTAAATTAGAATTTTGGGGTATTTCAACATGATCATAAATTTCATTCAATCCAGGCAAGAATTAAGTAAGCTTGTGTCGATTTTCCTTATCCTTGATCTTCTTCAACAAGAAACAAGAGCACTCTTCAATTGCACCATAGTTGTAGCTAGATAGAGGATCGATTATCTAGATTTCATCCCAAAGTCATTTGAGCTTTCCATACTACTCCAAGATTTTGAAATTTTCTTGAGAAAGATTACTCAAATTACGTTGGATTTGGAGAATTTGTGGTCCATTCAACCGGCCTGCTCATTTTGTAGTATCATCCCATGAATCCCAAGTGGATGCGACATACTCAAAATATTCCTTCAATGCTTGTTTGATTGTGTTTAAGATCCTACAAATGACAATGTAATCATATTGAATCCATTGTTGATAAATCTCCTCGTGTTCTTTTAGTTTAGCAATTGTTTCATACATGGAACCTAGCTTGTTCTTGGCAATGAATGCTCTTTTGATTCCTCGACTCTATTTAAGGTAGTTTGATTCATTGAAGATTGTTAAGATGAATTTCATACCTAGATGATCTCTAGAATAAAACTATAGTGGATCATTATATCCATTGTTGGACATATTTGTAACTTGAGTTGTAGTTAAAGAAGAACCAAATATAGGTAAATTTTGAGGATGAGGAAGATGTGAATTAGTATTGTAAAGAATTTTTTAAAGAGAATTGAATATTCTAATTGATATAATATACTTTGATACCATGTGAAAAAATAATATGTATTAGTCATAAAAACTGATATTACAGAGTAAAATATCATATGTTAGAGGAGAGAAGATTGACTAATATGTTTCTAACTAGTCTTAGTTATTGCAATGCTAACTAATCTTACCACCGTATATAATAGTATACGGATACACATTGCATGTATATATGTTCACAACTTAAAATATAGCTATTTCAAATAACTATTTTTTAAGAAGAAAAGTTAGACTAAAACCAATATCAAAACATAACAACCAAACAAAACACACCAAAGTAGAGAAGACAATAAAATAAATCAAACTACATAGGCTATTACTCAATTAAAATTGAGATTTAAACAAAATAAACACCATCCTAGCTTGAACTATTGATTATGCAGAGATGTTTCTTTAGTTTCCAAATGATTTTTGATCCTAATAAGAAACATTTATGCAATCCAAACAATATCACGTTGACCTCCTCAATGTAGTCATAGATAAGAAAAGTAAATGTTATTATTTATTCTTTTTTTTTTTGGATTCTCATGGCTGGATGTTAGCTTGATAAACCTCGTCAATTACATTAGGATCTCCAAAATAATGAAGGAAATTCTATTCTGCTTGTTCATGAAAGTTTCAATGAATAATTCTGGGTATATCCTATTGGTAATGTGATTCTACTTTGTGGGAAAGATGTGGCTACCAAATTGCCACTACCAGCACTGCAATCTTTTGAGTTTTCTCCCATCTCTCCAATATAGGACAAGGATTATAGAGTACATTCCTTATGAATAGAAAATAAAAAAAATATTTTTCAACTTACAATAAAGCATAACAATATATAAAAGCACCTATGGGCGCATATGGTTTGGTTTATAGCACCAAACTGAAATTAAATTATAACTTTGAGGTTGAAAAATATTTTCAAATTAAATTAGGCTATTTTTTTAAATATCTTAAATCAAATCAAACTATAATTACACGTAGTTTGATTCGATTTGAGATTTGTGTTCATTAGACTTCAATATTTATTTTATAAAAGAAAAACTATACTTTTTTACTATTCAACATCAACTTTTATGTTATGTTTTTACAAATTTATACTCAATCTAAACTCCAAAATATAACGTTTAGTTTAATTTAAATCAATATTAAATTTATTTCATATTACATTAGAGAGAGAGAGAGAGAGAGAGAGAGAGAGAGAGAGAGAGAGTTAGTGTATGGATATAATGATATAAAAAGAAGGAAACCGTTTAGAATTATATGATGCAATTTGTTACTTGAAAATTATAGATTGTTATATAGAAAGTATTTTTCATTTAAAATTATACATGCATACATACATATATGATTTATGGTCTCTATGTCGTAATTTAATTTCCAAAATCATAACCATGCTACTTTTATAGATAATAAATCAAATCATAAAATTTTGAACTATAAACCAAACAAAACCATAAATTACAATTTGGTTCAATTTATTTGTAGTTTGGACTATATTATAAACACCCCTATAAGAAAACCCTCAAAAAAGAAAATAAAAGAAAAGAAAAGAAAAAGGTATAGAAGCCACACACCCAAAGCTAAAAAGCATATTCATGCTAAAACATATTACTCTAGCTAGTTTGGTAACTGGTTAATGTTTTCTTCTAAACTATATCATTTTAATTATTTTGGCTCATTACTTTTTTAAAAAAATTATCTTTATCTTTTATCATAATTTATTATAAATTATATTTAGAAAATAAAAAAGTAAAGTAAATATCCCAATACTACTACATAAACAAGCTTTAACAATTGTTATTTTGATGTTTTAATAATGATTTTGAAGCATTATCAAAACACACATTAAGATTTAATAATGGTTCCAAAACTATCATAAAAATGCAACAAAAACATAATAAGGAAACTTTTGGACTTTTATTAATAGTTATTCCAAATGTCTGCTACTAAAACGTGCTATTTCACATGTTCCATTAACTACTTTCAACATCTATTTCTGATGACTAGGAACAACTTTCTAATGTTTAAATCCTAAGTTTTAATTAGAGCATGAGGGATTTGAGCCATTAAAGTTCTCTATGGAAATATACCATACACTCCAAAATAATCCAATGGTTCATGATAACAATAAAGAAGGAGGCCACCTAACCAAATAGCAAACCCCAAATAACCAAATGTGAAATTGACCTTAAATTAAAATTAGATAAAATGAATAGATCTAGAGAATACTAGATCCAATACACTCCATTTATTAGCTCCCATATGTACATCCAATAAGACCATAACAAGTAACTTTAGAGAAGGTAAAATGAAACAAATATATTTGAGCCAAAATAGATCTAGATAAAATATGAACATATTAGAACCAAAAAAATATTTATAGAAAATGAATCGTAGAGGACTAAAACACACCTTAATTGAACATAAGCCATCTAATAATCAACTCAATCAATCAAAGCCAAGTAATTCTAACTTTTTCACACTTGAACATAAAAAAGATGAATCAAAGCCAAATTATCTCTCAATAAATAATAGAGAATTAACTTTTGACCTTTTAGATCTGAGAGGAAACGATGATGTACCATTGATGATGAGAAAATCCAAGCCAACCAATTGTAACCTTTTATAATCAAGAATGATGTTGTTGTCCCACTCAACCAACGTTCCACCAATGCATGCTTCCACTTGATCTTGAACCATCAATGATGAAAAAACTTAGAATTTTCTTTGATTCATATTCAAAGAAATGGGCAAATTCAACACATCCTAAAAAAACCTAGTATAGCAACAAGATAGTAGGATAGAGAAGTGTGTCAATGGAGAAGAATAAGAAGAAGATTTTTGAGAAATTTTGCATGATGTTGGGGAATGAAAGAGAAAAGGATAAAGGGGAGAGTGAAGGAAAGTTTTTATTTAGGGGAGAATTGAAGAAAAAAGGACTAGATATTTTATTAGAATGATGAAACTAGAAAAAGAAGAAGAAGAAGTGGACATTTGATAACTATTGTCCTTCAAACTACTATTAAAATTAGTTTTAACAATGTTTCTTTCTTAAAACCATTATTAAATCATTCTTCATAGATCCCTCCACGCTTATGACAATGATTTCAATGATTGCATTATTAATTATCCATTTATTGAAACTAGTTTCATAGTATAGAAAATTGTTTTATACACTTGGTGACATTGATTATTTTTTAATAAATCCTCTATTGAGTAATAAGAATTTTTTTCTTAATTTTTATGAGGTTTTTTTAAGATTAACACTTATAATAATGCATATCACATTACATAGAACCATTAATATTGCACAATATTAAGTATTGGACTAATACACCATTGGAAAGATTATTGATAGACTATAAGTATATTCACCTCAACATTTTCTTAGGGAAAAAACGATGACATTGTATTAGCACAAATAAAATTATAAATGGTAAAATAAGATTTGAATAAACCAAAACAGCACCACCACCACCATCACCACAACAACAACAACTACGGTAATACCCCCAAATTTTGAACCAACAAATTTCACCAGAAAATTTTATTTAAAGACAATGTGAAAATGTTTCTAAAAGAAAAATTAGGGAATGTTACCGAAACATTATCCATGAGAGAGGTGTGATAATCACCTGACCCATGCTTGATGCAAGGAAAAATAGAACAATCGTGAAAGAATTCATTCTCAACTAACAATACTACAGTTCTACAATAACAATGACAAGAATGGTATTATAGATAAAAGAGAGAGTTTAAATATTAGTGTCCAAGGGGAAAAAGAAGACAAAACGCAGCGTGGCGAGGGAGAAGGAAAGGAGGTCGGTCGCAACTCGCGCGGGCTGGGCCGCGCTGAAGGAAGTAGGGAGGGGGACTAGGCCGCGGGAGAGGCATGCCCAAACGAGGAAAAGGAGAGGAAAAAGAAAAAGAAGAAAAGGAAGAAAAAGAAAGAAAAAAAAGGAAAAAGGAAGAAAGAAAAAGAAAAAGGAAAAAAGGAAAAAAGGAAAAGATAAAAATAATTAGGTTGGGTATTTATATTGATTAAAATATTTGAAATATTTAAAAATAATAATATTTAAATCCCTTTTTAGGCTAAATTAGGATTTTTGAAAGATTTTTCATAAATTCCATTTTAATTAGCAAAACACCCTAATTTTATTCAATTAAATTATTTATAAAATTAATATTAATTTGAAACTATTTTCTCCTTCTTATTTTAAATAAAATAATTTATTTAATTAATTTTCAAAATAAAATCCTTAATTAGCTAAAATACCAAAATTTCTCCAAATTAAAATACTTGTAAATTTCTTATTGATTTGCCATAACTAATTTCCTTTTATTTAAAAAAATAATTTATTTAATTAATTTTTACAATAAAATCTTATTTAATAATACATAATAAAATTATAATTTTTGGGGCATTTCAAAACCATAATCTAAAAGTGTTACAGCAATGCACTTTAGATAATGGTTAACCATAAAATTTAGTATCTAAACCTTAATATTTAATGGTATTAAATGATTAGGGTTCAGGTGTCAATTTTTAGGTAAAACCATCATCTAAAGGTGCACAATGCAACACTTAAGATAATGGTTTTCTCTAAAAATTGTCATCTAAACTACATCACTTTACTTGCCACCTTTAACCTTATCCTCTATTTCTATATAAATTTCTAAAATTCACTAAGATAATCATATCTCATTATCACACACTCTCTTTCACTTATCTCCCTCTCCTTCCTCCATTACTAACTTAGGATAGCATTGTTCCCCAGCATCTCACTCCACCTTTGTCGAAGTGGTGCTTATGACGGTCTCCAATGGCTAGTCTGTGTTGGTTTTGCTTGTGGTTAGCTCACCAGTTGTCTTCTTTGGCCTTCTTCATTTTCTCTTCATCTTCGATTGCCATAGTATTTTGGTATGATTCATTCTTCTACCTTTTTGTTCCGATTATACCTTTCATGTCTTACATGATTTCTATCACATATACTCTCTCTTACTTATCTCCCTCTTCCTCCTCCATAACTAACTTAGGTTGTTCTTGTCGTGGTTATGTTAGTGGTCTTCTCCTCATCATTTTTCCTAGCATTCATCTGCATTTAGCTAGGTATGCTTCATTCTTACTATTTTAGATTTAGATTTTGATTTGTGATTTTAATTTCCTTATTTTTGAATTTTCATTCAATTTGAGGTTTTGTTTTTGTTGTTGGTGGTCGATTGGTAAAATATAGGTAGTGGTCCATTGTTGGATTTCTTATTTGTTGTTCTAGCCTCTTGATTTTGGTCAATGTTATTCCAGTCAACTTTGTGCTTGCAAGAGGTTCAATTCTCGATTATTTGCTTTAAATTGATGTTGTTTATTATGTAAATCCTTGAGAATTGTGGATTATATATGTCATAAATACTCATGGTTTAGAGCTATTATTGTTTATGTGGTGTATGTACTAATGCATGTTGGTTTGAGGTGGAGTTGTTTGTTGCTGGAGAATTTCTAGCTATTATAACCTAGTTTTTTGAGAGGTGTGATTGTGTAGCTTTTTTGTTGGTTTTAGTGAAAATACTTGTGAAATTTCTATATAGGCTTGTAGTTTATAGATTGAGAATTATTAATTAAAAGTGTACATTTTATGTTTCTTTGAAATTATATTTCAATTTTTTTTTGTGGTTTTAACACTAAAATAATTAAGTGTTGTCAACTTTTTTTATATATATGCTCATGGTTTATATTAATAAATGTTGCCAAGTTGTTGTTAGTGTTTATTTTATTGCCTAGGTTGTTGAATTAGGTTAAGTTTGAGTAGTATAAATAACCTAGATAATATAACCTTGTGGTTGATCTCCCTTTTATAGGTAATGAGATGGCGCTTTGATTGTGTATGTACCCTCTACCACACTTGTGGATGCCACTTTATGGGGATTTGAGGAGACATCTAGTTTAAGTCATGATGGAGAGAAGTTTATACATAGAGTCATATATGTTTAGGTCATACCATTTATTGTTGAACTTACCTTAGATGAAGCCATGGATAGGGGCTACAACTAAGCATATGGATTTTTTTTTCTCATGGATGTTCCATAACAAAAGTTTGTTCAGGGTAGGTGTTTTATGAGATATTATCACTAGATAGCAAGGAGCTTATCATGATAGACGAAGAATGGAGAAGTCAGCATAAGTTACCATCAAGTCTATACCCTGGCAAGATGGATGGACCATCTCATAATAAAGTGAGGGAGAATATGATTATTCGAGAAGATTAGACTTAAAAAGTGATAGTTGATATTTAGAGTCTTCAAGATGGTTGAGAGTATTTTAGGCAGTTTTAGGAGTTGCATGCTCTCGGTAAAGTATTTGGGCTTGTAGAAATATTTTTTTGTAAATATTGGTGATTTTGATTGGAATTTCTTGATAGTTTCCAAGCTATGTTTTAGTCCCCCTATGTTTATAGGGGTTGTTTGTAGCTTTCAATCCTAGTATGAATTGTATGTATGTATGTATGTATATGCATGTATATATATTATATATGTTAAGATATCACTTATTCTTTCATGTTCATTTTTCTTTCCATGCTTCCAATTATCTATTTTCTTCAGTTACCTTTTTTGTTGTACTATACTTGATTTTTTAAAAATGAATCTCTAATTTGTTAAAGAGGGATACTTATAATATAGGCATTTATGATATATGATTGATTACACATAATTCAGTTGTAATATTCTAAGCTCTTAGCTTGGGTAGTTATACTATGATATTATGATATCCTTAAACCCTAAACCCTAAACCCTAAATTATGGTCACTAAACCCCTAAACCCAAAGCAACATGTTTATCATTTGTTTTTATCTTATTTTTGATATAAATTGTCACCTAAAGATGGCTTGAATTTTTGGGATATACTAGCATTGATTGTTTTTCTTTACTAGAGTAATACTTATGTGGGAGGCATATAGATTGGAAAATTATTTTGAGGGAATGGGTGTGTAAAAATTATTTGTCTAAGGAATATGAAGAAAAGGTGGAGTTTTTCATCAAGTTGGTGGTAAAACATGTCAAAGACTCTAGTAGAATAATATGTCCCTATTTGGATTGTGCTTATGAAGAACGTATCGATGTTGATGAAGTGAGATATCATTTGTTGTGTATGGAATAGATAGAAGATATACTTATTGGATATGAATTGGTGAGATAGAGTATGTGTGTAATAACGAGGAAGATAGAAGGGGAAATAGCAAAAATATTTGAGAGCTATGAGGGATATTCATTATAAGAGATGACTTAGAAGATTGAGAAAAGTGTTCGGGATTGTCCTAAAATGTTTGAGATGTTGGTGAATGATTCAAAAAAAAAATTATATGGTGGTTGTAAGACATTTACTATAATATCTGTTGTTTTAATTTTGTACAACTTGAAAGCATGCAATGAATGGAGTGATAAGATTTTGAAAAATTGTTGACACTTTTGAAAGATATGCATCCCGATGATAATATTTTACCTCATCTACCTATGAAGCCAAAAATATTATTTCATCCATGGGTATGTGTTATGGGAAGATGCATGTATGCCTAATGATTGTATATTGTTTCACAGTGAGTATGCATCCTTGAATAGTTATGCTAATCTCAAATTCAAGGCACCATGATATAAGAAGAACAAGGTTTCAACCAAAGTGTTATGGTATTTTTCTATAATACTAAGATTTAAGCGGATGTTTAATGATGATCAAGATTCTAAGAACTTGACATGGAATGCTAATGAGAAAATAGATTATGGCCTTCTTAGACGTCCAACTAACTCTCCAAAATAGATGACCATTGATAACACACTCTTTAAATTTGGTGATGAATTCGCAAAATCAAGGCACCTATAGCATATGGTTGATGATTTTAGTGATATATAATTAATCGCTATAGCTATACATGAAAAACATATATATGATTGTATCATTACTTCTTTTGGGTCCAAATCAACTGAAAAATGATATTGATGTTTATTTAGCCTCTTTTATTTGAAATTGTCATGGAACACTCATGTTGAGGTATTTGATACATATCATCAAGAACACTTCACTTTTAGTGTAACGTTATTTTGTACCATAAATAATTTTTGTCATATGAGAACTTGCTAAGTTATAGTATGAAATGCCATTATGCTCGTCCAATATGTGAGTAGGATATCTCATTTTTTCAACTAAATCATGGATGAAATATTTTTTCCTCATATACTGTAGATTTTTTTACGAAGAATCATGAAACCGGTTTAAACAGAGGGAAGAAAAATATAAGAAAGGGAAAATAATAAGGGTAATCATATTTTATGCTTATTAATTAATTTATTGAGAATTTGTACTGATTATTTATTATTTATACATAATAATTCTTTTAATTTTTAGTATAGAAATGAAGAAGAAGGTTAGAGAAATGGATAGCAACAATTAAGAAGAAAATTCTAGAGCCCTACCTATGGGTAAGCAACATAGGGAGTTCATGACCTGCATAAGTGTTGCAACTCATTTGCATGCTCCCATTAGTATCAACTACTGAAATAAAGTTGATGAAGGAACTAAAAATATTATTTGGATGGATGTAAGTGTAATTATATTAGCTTGATTACACATGTTTTAGTATGTTGGTTGATGTTAAATTCAAAAATAGTGTTTTTTATATATATACTTCATGGTCACAAAATCTAAGAAGAAATGGTTTATGTGGCATTGAGACGGGTGACATAAAACTTTCAGGTCACGCCTAGCTAGGAAAAATTGTACAATATAACAATACACTATGGGTAAACCCAGCAAAATGTTATAAATTTATAACTCAAAAAATTGGGGTGCATTTTTAATACTTCAAAATACGAATGAGTTTAAGGTATGTGTCACTTTGATATGTTAATTTTTATAAGGTGCTGAATAGATATTGCCTAAATTATTATAAAGTTTTTGATTGTAAGAATGGTGTTAAGTGCCCAAAATTCAAATATGGCCAAGAAGAAAAATTACATCCACAATATGTCCTGAAAAGGATATATAGGCTTTGAGGATGAGTTGGTATAAAGTGTTTGCTTTATATGCTTAAATGTCTCTAACAATGTTATTATAGCTCTAAAAATTATGTCGTACATTTAAATTTGTAGTTGATACAACAAAAATAGGATCCAAGTACCTCAATTATTCTTGTATGCTCATTATGAAAGAAGGCTATAGTAAGTCCAAGCGGCAAGTATATTAATGAGGAGGTATAGCAAATGGCCATGAAAATTGTAAGTTGAAAGCATTTTCCTTAATCCTAGCTAGTTATTTATCATTATGAAACAACAGATGTTTGTTTCCATTTTTTAAATTCTAAATTTGGCTAATTGTGTATATATCATGATGTTATTGAGAAATTGAATTCAATGGAAGGATTAATGAATACAATGTCATTCCACAAGTGACAGGAACACAAGAACGTCTCAAAAGGTGAAGGTGTCTTAGATTAGGGGTTACAAGGATGGGTCTATGTGTTCGAAAACATTAGCCATGAAAAAATAGTGACTAGGTGGAACACCTAACTAAAAAATTAAAACCAAGTGACAAAGGAAGTGCTCAACATATGACATGAATTGTCAATTATGAAATCTCAAGGGTATTACCCAGCTAATTAAGTGTCATAGTATATATTTTACATACATAATGTAGATATCATAAGAGACGGTTGTTAAAAGGATCTATGTTTGTATTCTCTTTTAGTGGTAAACATAATAAACTATGGTTTACCTTTTTATTATCTGTATCAATCATATAATATAAAATAATTTATCAAGGTTTGCATAAGTATGACTTGTTAGCCAAGGACTCTTAATTCTCCTGGCAAAGAGTAGGGTGGAAATCCCTCATGGTAATGCCACGCTGATGGTCCATGGGACTCTTTTAGAAGCTAATTAAAAGTGTTGTTGCATTGAACCTCCAATAATTCCTAATGCATCTCTATCTTTATATAAAGAAGAATATAAGCTTGTGACTGTGAAATAAGATAAAGGAAGTATTGTTCCTTGGCTCATGAACCAAATATGTTTGATGAATAAAGAGGTAATGACCATCTCCATTGTTGTTAATATCTTATATGTTTATTAGATCAAACTAATTAGTTCTTTACCAATTATTATAGTTTATTTATTAATATGAATTAAGAATCAAAGCTTAGGAAAGCTCCTAAGGAAAAGGTAGTTACACTCACCATCACTATCAACATCCATTTTTTTCATTAAATAAAGATCATTATTTAATATTATGATTACTATAACTTTTTTTATTAATTATAAGGTAAAGGACAAAGAATATGATGGAAAATGTAATCCCCCAAAAATTTCGAAAACCTATATTTTAATAAATCACTTTATTTGAAATAAAACTAGCTTGTAAAATTATTATTTTAATTATTTTATGGATTTTAGAGTATGTAAATTTGGATAAGATTATTTAATAAATTAAAAATAAATATTTTGCTATTTATCATATTGTTTTATTTAAATAATTTTCCAAACTAATATTTTACCAACTTTATCCTTTTTAAACTAAAATATTAGGTTATAATAAATTAAATTGTTAAATTAAATAATTTACCAGGAATATTATATTTTATGATTTTATAAATTTAATTAAACTACTTTTCCTATTTTTTTCCATTCCCCTTTTTCTTTTACCCCCTTTCTTCCTTTCCTTTTTCTTTTTCTTCTTCCTTTTCCCTCAGGCTGCCTCGCCAGGCCAGCCTTCCCCGTGCGTTGGGCCTCAGCCCACCTTTCCCTCTCCCCCTCAGCCCTCTCTCCCGCGTGCCTAACCCGGCCGGCTCCCCTTTCTTTTTTCTTTTTCCCCTGGACCGGCCAGCCTTTTCTTTCCCTTTCCCTGACCGGCCAGCCTTTTTCCCTCCTTTCCCCGACCGATTGCCCGCAGCTCCTTTCTTTCTTCTTCTTCTCAGGTGACAACAGCCCGACCCTCTGCAGCTGCCGCCCGACCACCTACGACTGCCTGCAGGCGCTGCCCTACCACCCTGCCTCTCCCTCTCTCTTCTCCCTCTTCTTTTCCTTCACCTTTCCCTACCCCATTATTTCGAAATCCTTCTTCCCCGACCCTCTCCCCTCTATTTTCTCCCCTCCACCTTCTCCCCTTGATTTCGTGTGCCGCCGCCCTCTGCCGCTCTAACCGCCGCACTCATCCCCTAAACCACCTCATGCACCCTTCGACTACCACCTTGCACCACCTCAATACCCATCCCGCAGCCCTCTTTCTCCCTTCTTCTATTTTTCTCCCTGTTTCCACCCTTCTCGACAGCCGCCTATAACGCCACCGTTCTCCGACGTCCGGCCGTCTCTGCCGCCGCCCAGACCACCAATCTTCTCCCTGCAACCTCCTCTACCACCCCCATACCTTACTTTCCCGAAACCAGCCCCTTCACCCCTTCGTTTTTCCCCTTTATTTTCCTTCCTCGCCAGCCTGCACCCCGCACCCCACTTCGACCGCCACCTTCACAACCTTGCTGCTGCCACCTCCACCACCATTAGCCACCATCAACACGTCCCCGACCACCTCCAACACCCCCTCTTCACTTCTGCACCATCCACTTGCCTTAGAACCTCCCCTAACTACCTCATTTTCTAGCCTAAAGTCCCTAAACCGAGCCACCCTTCCTCTCTTCCATCTCACCCCTCTTCGAGCCCTTCCCCCTCTCTTCTCTGCATGACACTCACGCTGCTCATGCAGCGTGAGCTTCCCCTTGTTTTGGGTTTAATTTGGAAATTTTTTGAGGTATATTAATAATTAACTAAAGTGTTTTATTGTTAAATAAATTTTTATAAAGTCTTATCCTTTTTAATTTCTTATTTCTAACATAATAATGATGGATGTTATTTTTAGGTGTTGAGTTACTAATTATGCTTGGTAAGATTTGATATTTTGCGGGATCGAGGTAATCGTTAAACCTCCCTTAAATGCATGGAAACGTATGCTAGCACATTAGGAATTTGATTATGATTTTATGTATGTTTTGTGAGCCAAGCATGATATATAAATGGTTGTTTACAGTTATTGAAAGAAAAAGGGAAATGCATGATAGCTTTGTGCCATGTGTAGGTATGATAATTAAGGAAAAGGTCGATTATTGATGGAAATGATAAATGTTTGTTTATGATGTATTATGTTGCTAAGGCTTGAATGATATTATTGTCTAAGGGTATTCTAGTAATTATGGTTATGAAGTATGTGATCTAATGTATGTAGTTGCTAATGGGTATTATGTTGATTAATAACAAGTTGGTGGACTTAGATGATAAGAATAATATCATTATTTTATGTAGTGGTGGTAAATTCGTAAAAATGGTGCAACAAAGGGTTAAATGGAAATTTTATAAGTGAAAGGGGCGTTTTGGTAATTTTATAAGTAAAAGGGTAATTTAGTAATTTAAAAAGAAAGGGGTTAAATGATAATTCATAAGTAAAAGGATAAAATTGTAAGTTGCGAGAAAGAAGGGTATTATGGTAATTTCTAGAGAAAAGGGTAAGAATGGTAATATTTCAAGTGAAAGGGCAATATGGTAATTTTGAAAGTAAAGGGGGAAAATAGTAATTTCATAAGTAAGTGGTAAAATGGTAAATTTTATAAGTGAATGGCGACATGGTAATTTTGTAAGTGAGGGGTATTATGGTAATTTTGTGAGTAAAAGGGTGATATGGTAATTTTTGGGAGTTAAGGGGGTAAAATGGTAAATTTGAAGGTAAAGGGGTAAAACGGTAATTGTGTAAATCAAAAAGGTAAAAGTGAACATTGGAAAGGAGTAAATTGGAAATAATAATTATTGAGAAGGGTAAAATAATAAGTTAAATAGCTAAAGGGTAATTTGATAATTTAATAGTAGAGAAGGGTAAAATGGTAAATATGATAAATGTGAGGGGTAAGTTGGTAATTTAACCGACTGGAGGGTATTTTCGTAATTTTGGATAATGGAGTAGGGTAGTTGGTAATTATGACAATTAAGAAGGGCAATTCGTTAACTTAAATAACTAAAGGGTAATTTGGTAAATTTAATAACGGAGAAGGGCAAAATTATAATTATGATCATATGCAAGGGTAATTTGGTAATTTCACCAACCAAAGGGCAATTTGGTAATTTTGACAATGAGGAAGGGTAGTTTGGTAATTGAGAATAAAGGACGGTAAATTGGTAATTAACTAAATAAAGGGTTAATTTGGTAATTTATTCAACTAAAGGGGCGATTTGGAAATTTAGCCGATTAAAGGGTAAAGTGGTAATTACTTAACCAACTAAAGGGGCAAAATAGTAATCATGATAATGAAGGAGGGTAATTTAGTAATTTATCTAACTCAAGGGCAATTTTGTAATTTTAACAAAGGAGAAGGGCGATTTGGTAATTTAACCAACCAAATGAGAAATATGATAAGTGTAGCAATTATGAGGAATGAATGGTGATCTAAAAAGCGTAGGAGGTAATTTGATAACCTAAACCGGATAAGGGGTAATTCGGGAATTATGTAACCTAAAGGGGTAATAGGGTAATTTGTTAATGAGGAATGGATAACTTGGCGATTACATAAGTAAGGGGGTAAATAAGTGATTTGTACCTAACTTGTTGTTGTGATTGTGGAACCTGATAATGTGATTTATATAATGCTGATTAGCCGAGTAAGAGTACCTAATGATTAGTATGGCCTTGATGGTTTCTCTGTGATAGCTTGGATAACCATCTGAATAAGAAACGACTAATAATATCAGAACGGTTGAGAGTAAATAAATATCTGATTGTCGTGCCTTTGTGATCACCTTTAATTAAGACACTATTACTTAAAGTAAAAGACCTTGAGATCGGGAATGGTGACTCCTTAGGGGTCGCTACCCTAAGGACGTGGTTTAGTCCACGATTATTCTGGTATTTGCTGGTGTGCCTTTGTGCCCCAGCCAGGCCATATATCTTACTCTTTCTAGCTCTACGGACCTAGTTAGGGGGTATGCATACTTATGGATTAGGTGTCCTTGTTGGTAGGGTACTGAGTTAGCTTTATGCACCAGTACGACCAGGGTACCTTTGTGTCCTTAGGTTCTTGGTTGAAGGGTACTGAGTAGCTGATGTGCACCGGTACGACCGGTGTACCTTTGTGTCCCGGGTTATTGATCTCCCGTTCGAGGCAAATAAATATGATTGATGTGATGATTAAAGAAAGGAAAGATACTATAATTGAAAGTGGAATATTAATGAGCCGGGCCCAGTGATTTATTATTTTGAGTACCGGTCCACCGGTTATAATAGTGGCCAGGAGCGTTGTGCCCTGGATGATGATTCTTTATATATTCCGGTCCACCGGTTATAATAGTGGCCAGGAGCATGGTGCCCTGGATGATGAGTTATATGTATTCCGGTCCACCGGCAATAATAGTGGGGGTCCCGAGCTCAATAAAACCAGTTATGTATGTGAATAAAATTATGGGCAAGTACTAATCACTTATAGTGGAGCAATGGCTTAAGGCCTGATTGTTTGAGTTTGCGTTATGACTTGGCTTAAGACCATAAGTACCGATTGTTCGTAACGATATATTGATATGCAATGTGAATGTTAATTACGTGAATTTTATTATATATGTGTGTAGCTTGTTTCGTGTGTTGCATTGCGGGCCTGCTTTTAAGTGGGACTTTAAAGGGTTACTCAGTACCGTAGTACTGAAGGGTTCCATTCGTGGGGCCCCTGCCTATTCAATGGGCAGTGTCCCTTGCAGGTCTTTTCAGGTGCTACTCAAGTGGGCAACGAGAAAGAGAGTAAGGTCTCATCCGGAACTACTAGGGTTTTTCTCTCTCTCTCTTTGAAATCTCTGGTTTTAAATGTATATGCTGATACTGTAACCACCATGGGTGGATTTCATCCTTGTAACATTTGATATGCTACTCTGATTTAAGTGTGTTGAAATTCTTACAAATTGTATTTCATTTTCCTTTAGCCTTAGCACTTAGTACTGGAATGGTATGAGTGAACCGGTCTGGTACTAAGTGTGGCGGTAATACTCCCAAAATTTACGGTTAATTAATTTGCTTCCGCTAATTTCCTTTTAATTAACGAAATTTTTTACTAGTGAATTTTGGGGGTGTTACAGAAAAAGCATAGAGAAAGGAATTAGAGGGGAAGGAAAAAGCACAGAAGCTTCAACATCTCTTTTAGAGATGACAACTCAAGACCAAAAGGCTGAAACTTTCAACCAACCACAGATTCCAAACATAGCAAGTTTGGCCATGATGAGCTTTTATGCCCAACTTTTCCTTATTATGGATTCAATTTTTATTGACATGCCTATCAATTTAGTTGGTTAAACCGCATCCAATATTGTTTCCATCAGAAAAAATGAAATAAGTGAAGTGGTTAACTTTTATCTACCATGATGTCCATACATGTTAAGCAAGTATGATTTAATATCATCTTAATACATTAATGTTTTGTCTTTTGTGTTGATACTAGTATAAATCCTCAATGTTCTTAATTTATATGCATTATTATTTTCATGCATAGGGCATTGAGGTCATGGCTCAGACATATAGTTTTCTCAGAAGCTACTACGGATTTTTGTGTACGTTCTGGTTAAATGATATGCATGCTAAGAAGGACAAGGAAAGAATAAAATGTCTAGCACAATGATTCATGGATTTGCAACCTAAAAAACTATTATTTGTACCACCCCTTACTGATTAATATTGGTTTTGTTTGTTATTCATCGTTGTAGGAGTAAAGTTGTTATGTTTGATTCCTTCGTCAATCATTCATTCCATTTTGATCAAGCTCAGCTTGAAGGGAAACATTTGATCGACACATTAGTATATTTATTATATTTATTTTCTATGCCTATGCATTCCATTTTTATATATTTAGGTTGTTTATCATTTCTATTAGGGCACTAAAAATGTTAATTATGATGAAGGGTGGGAAACCTCAAAGAAATGGCCTTCAATATGATCTTTTCAGTGTAATTTTTTTAATAGTTTATCTTATTTTAATTATAATTACTATCTTTAGTTAATGCTATATATTTAGAGCTTGCAATTTAAAGGCTTTCTTTGTTTTGACAGATTCCTATGCAAAAAATAACATCTATTGTGGATATTGTGTGTGTAGATTCATGTATGAGATCATGTTAAGAAAGTCTTTAGATATAGATCTTAAAAATATATGCCTCATATTTAATTAGCTTTAAATAATAAATAATGAGATTTGATAATTTGCTTACTAATTGAATAGTTAAATGAATGTGATTTGTAGTTCTATCCTGGTGGATCTATCTGAGCAAATATACACAAGAAAATATTAATGAAGCAAGAGATCAATAGGCTAAATTTGTACATACATGCATAGGTTTCTAGCTTATAAGCAGGTTTTGATTGAGGTAAGTAACACTCACTAAGTACTTTTAGACTAGGTTTAGATAGTTTATGTTTTGTAATGAATGTATAGGTAATGATTGTTGATAGTGGATTTCATATATACTTTGTAACGAATGAACAAATATTGTAATGCCAAAAATTTAGGATTGTGATTCTAAAGGTTATGAATTTGATGTTATCAAATAATGATGATATTTCCTGCTTATTGGAAAATTAGGTGCAGGTTTTAAGTATTTCTATTTTAGTGAGAATTCTGAATGTGCGCAATTTTTGAGGTGTTGCTTATGTTGTTGATTAGTAGTGTTTTGGTTGATGTATGGTGAAGAATTTGTATGTTTGTTTGATATTAGATTTCATGTCAAATTTTTATATTGCAGATTTGGGCTTATGTATGAGAACATATAGTTGTATACATGGTTTTGAACAAGTTAAGCAAACAAAAAAGAAAAAGAAAAAGGAGCATAAAATAAAAGTTATTCTCTAAAACGGTGATCTAAAGTATATAAAAAAAATTCATTCAACTTTAGACAATGGTTAAAGATCATAACCGTCATCTAAAGTATCAAGAAAATTTCCAGCAAAACATTTTAGATGTCAACTCCTGATATAATCATTATCTTAAGTATCAAAAATATTCAAATGGCACACTTTATATAATAATGATTTAAGGAAACAACATGTAAAGTTTTGTATTTTTTACCCCTAGATAATGATTATTATCATAAACAGGCATATAAATTCACAACATAAGCATATTTATTATATTTTAGATGATTTTATATCATTATCAAACATTAGATAACCCCAAAGATAATGATAATTTAATACCGTTATCTAATATAAAAATTAACCGGTATTAAAGCCCTAGTCCATGGTATTGTTATAATAGAATGATTGCTCTTATGTAGACTTAATTGGTTCATAGAGATTTTTCTACACATATTGCTTATGATTTTTTTAGGTCGCACGCCCTAGTTTGGAGGGATCATAACATCATTTGGAGGAGCTACAGTACTAACAAATATTCCTTTACTTTTTGGTTAGTTGCTTGGAAGAGATGAAATACTAGAGACATATTAGCTTTCTTTAACTTAGGCTTATTATACCCACTTTGTAGCTTAGATCACAAGAGTCACTCTCACCTTCTTCTTTTTTCTATTTCCCTCTTATCTCGATTGTTTGGAGTCATATAAGGACCTAGATTGGGATTACTAGAGGATCCATTACTCTCTATAGTGTTATTAAAAGCTTGCAAAGGAGGAAGAAATATCATAGCATTACCTTACATGGATGGTGTATGGCACTTGCGGCCACAACTTATCTATTTTGGAAATCAAGGTGTTCTATAGCTTTTGATCATGTTGATTTTTATAGTAGGGGTCTAATTGTACAAATCAAGAAATATTTTTATAGTTCTTTATTCATTAATTACCTAAGGGTGAACCTTAGGTCCTAGTTTGGGATGCTCCGAGTTATATTGTTACCCCTGCTTTAGGTGGCAGAGTTGCTAGCATGTGGCATGCCTTCCTATTTGATTTTAGTTTTTCTAGTTTTCTTGCTTCTAGAACTTCATATGGTACTAATGTCTTGTGGTTAGCTACACGTTTTTGTTCCTTCCAGGGATACCAGTGATTTTGTACAACTCACGTGTCATATAATTTTACCCCTCTTATATGATAAGATACTTTCAATACCTAACCCATGTTGGATATAAGGCTAAAAAATAACTTATGTTTAGTGATCAAGTGTGGAAGGCACATGGTCACATTATGCTACAAGATTTAAAAAAATATATGAAATAATTAACATGATCAAAAAGATTAACATAAGAATAAGTAAAGAAATAGGAAGATACATACATATAGTTAACCTTGTGTATAAAAAGAGACAAAGAATATCAATATTCGAATACAAAATACACACCAACATGGTGTAAAGGTACTCCTACTCTATGCCATACCTCAATCAACATTCACAAGATCCACTCCACCAATATAGACATCCATGTCCAAACCTATACACAAAACATTTGAAAAATATAAATTTGGTATGATAGATGTGGTGAGTAAATACAACTAACTAAAAGCAATAACATACTCACACATTTCATGTTGTCATAGGGGTAAAGGGGATAAATCTTAAAGGGAATGATAACATGATATCACCACTAAACATGATAACACAATGGAACATAAATGATAACATAATGAAACATGTGCTCACAACTAACATGCCTCATAGGTATCATACTATTACGAGAGAACATGTAATCATAACTAAGCATCACAGTGCGGAAACTTAATATGTAAAGCTAGCTACTTATTCTATTCTTTTAAAGTTGTGATCACATTACCCACTTGACTTATTTATATAATCTCGGTTAAATGACACTGATAAATCATAAAGCTAAACCATACCACAATCATTTAAATAAACACTTAACTCATCATCTAAAAGTAAAGTATAATACTAGTGCTACTAGGCATCTTATACTATAATGATATATCTATAAGGTCCAAATATCTTCCTAACTCTTGTGGTAACTCTAATTCCTTAAATACCTATAAAAAGTTTGTAGGTCTAGATAGTGAAGAGAGAGAGGTCTAGTTAATGCACGTTCACATCAGCACAACCAAAATATACAACCATAAGGAAGACATTCAACTACATAAGCTTTACCTCGATGGTCAAACTAGCACAATCTTATAGAATTCCCAAACTTAATTCTTTAAAATATCACATTTTTTAGATATAGTAATGAGTTACACCACACTTCAAGTCCATATACCATTACAGGATAATTTACTATTCATATAAAACACTATTTATCACATTTAACTACATTGATAAACACTTAAGCAAAACCATAAATCAATTATTCTTGGAAAGTACTACACAAATTAATTACTATTGATGCTTAGCTATTATTCATAAGGTTAATGGTTAATGGTCAAACATTGACACCTAGAATCACACCAATAATCCACGAAACATGAAATTATCATATTAACCTTAAATTCATTATACCTTATAAATTGCAAATAAAATAGAAAACATGTAAGATAAATTATGAAAATTAGCCTAAATCGAGCACACATGCGCACACACTCTGTAACACCCCAAAATTTTGAGCTGAAAATTTTTTCATTTAAAGAGTTAGGCATGGAAGCTAAAATAATATATTCAAAGGGTATTACTACCAAACTTGGTATAAGTTTGGTTTCCTCTACCGATCTCATAGCAAGTGCTAAGTCTAAAATCATTACTCCATTTAAATTAACAACATAGTTACAAGATTCATATTAGAGATAACAAACATAATGATATTGTTCTAAAACTAAGCAACATCAGACATTACAAAACTTAAAGAGACAAAATAAAGGAGTAAAAAAAAGTCTAAATAACACCAAAATCAAAAATACCAAGAAGGACACCGAATAGTCCTACTCTCAACCCAAAATACTAGCATATGACTGAACTTATAAGCTAACTTGTAAATACCATTTCCCCGTTGAATAGGAAAAAGAAAGCTTCAATACAACTATACAGAGTAACCTATTATACAAAACCAATACAAAAAACTAGCATGGAACACATATAAGGCATTACAATCATACATGCTATAAAACATTGAAGTATGCATGTGTTAATTATAATATGATAATCATTCATATAATCAAATACCACCAAGGCCATATACTGCTAATACTCGTACATCTAGAACAAATTGAAACTTATCAATCGAACACCCAAGGAATGATATTTGAAGTATGATTAGGAATAACATCAATTCAAGACATAATAATAACAACGGTCACTTATCTCATTATCAAAGGTAAGATCACGGGCACAAGGCTAATAAAATCTATTACATCACAGGTAGGCACAAAAGCTACTACCGATCAATCCAATAACCTAATAATAATCATTTCTATTTTTATTTATTTACTCAAGGGGATACCAAATCAACTATGAGATACTAAGGTACTCCAGTTATACCAGTGCACTAAGGCAACACAATATCTTACTGACTATCAACCCAAGGATACAAAGGTAACATAATACCCTATCAACAAGGATACCGAATGTATAAGTATACATACCCTCTACAAGTCCATAGAGTTAAATAGAGTAAGATATAGGGTTTGACTGGGGCACTAAGGCACACTAGTAAAAATCTATAATCAACTGTGGGATAAGCCACGTCTTTAGAGTAACAAACACTAAAGAGCTAATGTTCTCGATATTAAGGTCATTCACATTAAATATTAGTATTTTATTAAGGTGACCGTGAAATCACAATCAATCACATATATCTGATTTCCATACTTAATATTTTTACTCATTTCTCATTTATTCAAGATAGCCATAGACATGGTTAATACCAAGGTCAATCTTAAAAATATATTAAGGTCATCCTAGACTCAATTATTCACATTTGGGCTCATTAGGCCAAAATGACCAAAATACCCCTAAGGTCAAAATTTCTCAATTATCAGCCATTTTAAGTACTAAACCATATTATTTATTTATTTGTCATAAAAAAAAACTAAAACACCATATTTAAATTAACTATCATGTAAATAAATTATCAAATACGCCAATTGACCATTTCCCCCTTATTTATGATTTGGTGCATAAAACCCTAACATGCATATCTAATGCATCCAAAATCGCATCTCATGCTTGAAAAAAAGTAATACATATTAGGCATAATGACCAAATTATCCCTACGGCTCCCAACAACAACAATTATACTACAATATGTCTAAACATGCTCAACCTACCATTTTACATGTACATGTCATACATAATCATTTCACAACACTAAAATCATTTTAGACATACATTCATACCCAAAATATTTTACAAGAAAACATGCTTCCTTTTTTCAATTTGCATGTTAATAGTAATAAGCATATAACTACAAAGTAACGAATCATGCTGAACATAATTTATACACAAAATCCTAATGTGCTATTACGCAATATCTATAATTTTAGTAGAGTATAAAATTTACCTATTTTCTAGCAAAGTATAAATTATCAACATCCTACTAAAATTATAAAGGCCCTACTAATCAAACCTTCATACCTAAAAATAATTCCACAATTACCATATTAATATTTAATAAATAAAATAATAATTATAATGTTAAAATAATTATTATCTAAAAATATTAAAATACCCTTACTATTAAAATTGGGCACCAAACATTTTAGGAGGAAAAACTTATCGTTTGGGGCATACAAGGGAGTGCATGCATTGGTTGGGGAATGGGTTGGGTTGAGGAGGAAGGGTAAGGTTGTGGTGGTGGAGATGGTGGTGATGGTTCACACAGTGGAAGTTCAAATGACCGTGGGTGGTGTGGTAGGATGAGAGTTGCGACGAGGGAGGGGATGATGGCAGATGGTGGTGTTGGGCTCGACAGGGCAACATAGGAAGGGGGAATGGAAGGTAGGGTGGAAGAGAGATTTGGGCAGCTTGGTTGGCTATAGAGGAGATGGTGCAGGAGGCTAGAGGTTACAAAGGGAGATGGCATGGAAAGGGGGATGACTGTGATATAAGGTGTCGAAGGATGGGGTTGAGCAATGATAGTTTTTGTTATTTCCTAGGGGTGTTACATGGTATAAAAGTCCGAAGGGGAAAGGTGCTTCTAGGGTTTTGGCCACATGGGAGGAAAATGAATGAGTTGGGGTGGTCGGGGCTGTCTATAAGCAGAGTGGTTGGGCGATGTTGGAGGTTGTGGTGGTGTAAGGTGGTGACCAATGGGAAGGTATGAGGGAGCATAGGCAGGACAGTGGTGGATGGTGGTTGATGTCGTACATTGTGTTGGTTAGAGTGTTGTACCCCTAGGGGTGGGCTAGTTGCTGGTGGTCAAGGGTGATGGGTGATGGCTAGGGTGGTTCTGCTAGGACTATAGTATTAAAAATCGAATCAGACCGGTTGGTTCGACCGGTGAACCGACGAACCAGTTGGGTCACCAACCAGATTTTATGTATTGATTCTCAAGATCTTAGAACCAGTGAAAACCGATGAATCAGTCAAAAAGCCAGTCGCAGAACCAATCAAAAGCTGGTTAGGAGACAGTCAAATTCATGTGTAGTTTAAATTTTTTTTTATATATTTCATATTTTTTGACTTAAAATGTACCACTGGTACGACCACTAAATCAGTGAACCAGTTATGATATCGGTTCAATTACCGATCCGATTTTTAAAACTATGGCTAGAACAGATTGCATGAAATGGAGGGGTAAGAAGAAGAAGAAGAAGGGTGGTGATGGTGCTTACATGGTGTTGGGATGGATTGACAGTGTTACATGCAAACTAAACAAGGTCGATTAGGGAGAAGGGACTGGATGGTTGGTTTGGTTGAATTGGAGAGGAAGGAGAATATGCATGTATGTATGTATATGCAAAGAAGGGGTGTGGGAGGTTGGTTTGATAATAGGTGAAGTGACGGTGATGGGGTAGTGGGTTTAATAGAGAGGTAAGGTGAAGGTAAAGGGTTGCAACATAGTGGGTTTGACAGAGGTGGATATGGACAATTGCATAAGGTAAGGAGGAAGACAATAAGAGTGTTCTAAAGAAGGGTAAAGTTGCACAATAGGGGTTGCGTGAGGGAGAGGGGGTTGGCAGGGATAGGATACAAATTTATTTATTTATTTAGTTTTAGGTTTAGTTTGGGTAGGTTAAGGTACCCGTTAGGAAAAATAAACCGAAAAAAATAATTTGATTTTGGATAGGTTTAATAAGAAGGAAAAAAGTAAAATAATTAGGAAAAATATTTAAGAAATTATTTGGGTTACAAGTCAAAGGTTATTAATAAAATAATTAAGCTAATGTTACAAAATTTTGGGGTGTTACACACACCCAAATTATAATATAATAAAACACATACTTCATTTGAGAAAATCCAAAAATCATGTAAACAGATCTCTTAACCCCTAAAATATTAAAAACATGATTTAACCATAACATGCAACCTACTTAGAATATTTGTGAAATTTCATATATATCACATGGAATAAATAACACACTAGGACCCTAGAAACTCGATCAAAATTGCAATTTATATACAAAACATCTAAAATGCCCCTAAACATGCTTAAACTTAAAATTAACCAAACAATGCCTAAATATGGCCAAAATATAACATATTATACATCAAATTCTACCTAATTACATCAATGAATCCAATAGTTGTATAAAAACTAATTAAAAACATAAAAAACATAGAAAAAGTGGGGGAGGTCGAGAGGTACCGACAAAATCCAAAAGTAGCCAAAGCACCACAAAATCAACCAAAATCATGATAGCATATAAATTTCTATCCACTCTGAATTTGGTTGTGTTTATCTAGATTCCAAACTCCTATATAGATAAGGAATCATCCACTTCCAAGCTCTTAACCTCCTCTTGAACTTCTTGATCTAAAATTAACAAAAATGTTAAAAACACATCAAAATATAAAAATAAAACCATAAAACACAAGAGAAAAGGAAGCAAAAACCATACTCTTCTCAAAGATTGACTGAAATAGAAGTGGAGAAGAGGGAAACAAAGGGTTTCTTCAATATCCTTAAGCTTTAACTCAACTGTGTTACTTGAAAACAAAAATGTGTTAAAAAAATATAGGATTAGAAGCTAAAGGCCAAGGAGGAGGAGGAGGAGGAAGAAGAAGACAAAGTATGGGAAAATGATGAGGAGGAGGAAGAGGAAGAGGAGAAAATAAGGATAAGAATAAATTATTAAGTGTAGGATATTTTAGTTTGCTTAGGTGGTGTTTTGTGGTGGTGGCGTTTCCATGAATGATCTAGACCACTCATTAGACTTTAATAAATTTATATGCAAGGTTAGGATTGAATACCATAACTTTTTTTTTATGAGATTGGAAGAAGAGAACTGAGTTTTGCTAACTGAATGTGCCTAAAATTGGCGAATCAAATATAAAAAATACAAAAATAATAATTATAGAATATTTTGATTTGTTTTTATGTCAATGACATGAAAATATAAGTATCATAGAAGTTTTGTAAATTTTCTATAACTAGAAAGACTATTTCGATACTTAAAATGCGATAAAAGTTGAATGGTATCAATAAATAGTATTCTTTGTCAAATTCTTAATTTATTATTTTGATAATAACTAGGAGGCACAGAGAAGCTAAAGAATTTAAATATCAATGAATTATAATGGTCTCAAAGAATTTAAATGACTAAAAGGGGTTTAAAAAGCTTACAAGATTCAAAATTATGAGAAAGGTTAAGAATTTCATAATTTAATATTTTAAAAATATTAGTAGGACTATATTTGTGAGTTAAAAAAAAGTCTATATGGATTGCTATAGGCATCGAGGTGGCGGTGCATAAAGTTTGAGTCTATCACCAAACAACATGGCTATAGGAAAATTACTTCGGATCACTATGTTTTTATGTAGATATTTGATAATGACAATTTCATCATTGTATTTCTATATGTTGATGAGATATACTTATTGTCAGCAATAATGCATCAAAGATTGAGAGGTTAAAATAGTAATTGAGCAATTCTTTTTCTATGAAAGACTTAAGGCCAAGAAAGCAAATTCGTGGATTTGGAATCACTTGAGATAGGAAAGCTAAGAAATTATGACTATCTCAAGAAAATTACACTAAGATGATGAGTTTGAGATTCAAATGGACAATGCTAATGATATAATCATTCCATTTGTTTGTCACTTCAAGTAAAGATCTAAGTAGAGCCCCTCTAGTGAAGTAGGAAAAGAGAAAATGAAGAGTATTCCTTGTTATTCTATAGTGGGTTGTTTGATGTATGATATGGTGTGTATGAGAATTGATATGCAGTTGGAATTATTAGCAAGTTTTTCTCTATCCCAGCAAAAGAGCATCGGAATAAAGTGAAGTGGATCTTTATATATCTCCGTAGCAATTTTAGCTTGATACTTTATCTTGGAAGTGATGAACCAATTCTTAAAGGATATGACGATTTAGACATAATAAAATATATTGACTCAAGGAAGTCTGCTTTGTATTATTCTACCACTTTTGCAAGGAGAGCAATTTACTAGTAGTTTAAATTTCAAATGTCTGGCTTTATCTACTACAGAAGTAGATTTCATGTTACGACTAAAATTTACAAAGAGTTGCTATGGATAAAGAAGTTTCTTCAAGAGATTGTTTTGTTTAAAAAGGTTAAGTGCTTCTTTGTGACTTAATGCAAACCTCAATAGGCTAAATTATTTATTTTTAACTAGAATTTTAGTTTTTAATATTTCCTCTTATTTCATAGAACATTAGAAATATTATTGCTACTCATTTGGTTTATTATTATGACTTTAGTAGGATTAAAATTGATGTAATATTAGTATGGGATAAAGTGGGATAATTTGAGATTGTAGCTGGTTCCGATCATGGGCTTGAGACTTGGTTGGAATATTATAAGGACTCGAATGCTCGATATGGGCTAAATATCATTTGCTAGCCCATTAAGCCACCATAAAGCCTTGGGCTATTTTTTCATTCATTATTCATATTTTTGTAAGCTAGCTTGGGCCTTCACACATATTGTAATACCCTAAAATTCACTATTTTTTATTAAAGGAAGTAATTACATTAAAACCTGTGAATTTTGGGAATGTTACTGCCGTGATTAGTGTGAGCCTGGCCCACAGCTATTCTCATACTAACCACAAGGTTAAAAGAAATTTAATAATCATCATAAATCAATCCCAAGCAAGACTTCAAACAAACATTAAACAATTAAAATATAGAAATCAGAGTGCATAGTCAAAGTTCCTAAAAGGAAAATAAAGTTTAAAACTGGTAAAAATTAAGTCTAGGATACTCAATACAAAAATAGAAAATCATAAAAGGAAAATCCGGTCATGCCACTCTCGATCTCCGTGCTAAGTCCATACTTAGCACTCAGTCTTGCCTGATGCATCGTGAACATCGAAGGCATCGAAATAGGTATCACCAACCTACACAAAGTCAGAGGGGCCTTTTGCTCGTGGAAATGAGCGGGACCCATGAAACGGGTGGTCGATACGCTACGTACTGAATAAGGTAACCATGCACTAAAGCCAATATACAAAAGCACATAATCCAAGAAGGATAACATAATAACATACGATCATTCAAGTAAATACATAAAAGGCCTAATTCTAGTCTAGATAAATTAGTTATTTAATCTCTTATCAATACTAGTTTCACACCATGCTTTTTTTTTTCAATTCGTACGAGTACAGAAACCTTACTATTTTAGCCGGTGGATCGGTCACTTATAGGGCAAAATACACTTAACCACTATTATATGCCAGTGGATCGGTCTGGCCCCAACTCGCATGGTGTTTCACTGTAAGTACTTAGTGTCTTAGTAAACTTAGGGTTTGGTTTATTGAGCTTAGGATCCCCCACTATTATAGTCGGTGGAGCTGTCACTTATAGGGAGAACACACCTAACCACTATTATAGCTGGTGGATTAGTCACTTATAGGGAAGAACACACCTAACCACTATTATATGTCGGTGGATTAGTCTAGGCCCAGCTCAATAATCTTTCGCTTTAAATGATTAATGTTTTACCGTGTATTATTCAAAGTTTCACCCTAGACATGCATGACTAACTCTCTTTACACTTATCCTCCAAAAGGGGTCGTCCCATACCTGGAAGCTCCCGCATCTCCTAACTTGTCCCAACATTCTTTCCCCTTTACCCTAACTCACACTAAAGGTCTAACTCCTAAGTGTGTGGGTCAAGGCCCACTACTTTACACCCCCAAGTCCACTCACTGCCTCACTCTAGGGTTTTATCCAAAAACTCTAATTTAGGCCTATGTGGCCCATCCTACTCCACCTCGCTCAACCTAAATTATTTTAACACCCCACACATCATAACCCTTAGATTCAAGCTTCATCATCTCACTTTACTCCCAAGTACATGTGTGACTACGAAACCCTAAATGGCCACACCAAACCCTAGCTGGTCATGGCAAACTCTAGTATCCTTATTTCCACATGTCACCCCTCCATTTCTCACCTTCCACTCTTATTTTCCATGCCACCCATGCTCATCCCTCACATGATAATCTTCCATCCTCATTTCATACTCCATTCACCCTTATTTATTTTTCCTTTTTATCACCTTCTCAGATTAGGGTTACCTCCCAAATCCTATCTCGGTCTCCTATGCACCCTTATATTATCCCACGTACTATTTTTCACCAAAAGCCTCCAATCACCCAAACAACTCTTCCATTACCTTACTCACACCCCAAATAAACATTATATATGTAAAATTCACTCCCATGTAGACTTTATACATCCCATACAAACCCTCGAAGTTTTTCATACAAACCCTAAAACTCCCATGCAAAATCCTAGATTCCTCCATGCAAAACCCTAGATTCTTCCATGCAAAGTTCATCAACTTTATTTTACTTTAAGTCCCATTTTATTCTTCCATTCATGGATCATGAAACATTTAGGTCAAACCCACATCCCTTGGTTAATTTATTTCCCTTTGGTCATCTTACTTCCCCATTTTCCTTTTTCATCCTTTCACCTTATATCATCACATTACATATCCTAGCATGCATGTCCTAAAGGGTCATAATACATCACATCATAATCACATCTTATACATATTATACACATACCATAAGATAATACATGAGCATACCTCAACTCCAAGCTATGATACAACAAAATAGTTAAATTAATAGCACAAGATACACAATATATCATTAATCATGGCATCCAAGGCATATAAAACACATAGCACATATAAGGCCTTAGTTACACCCTTACCTAACACGACACCGGTCTTGGAGTACGCTCCTACGCCTCCTTAGAGTTTTGACTGGACTCACCTATAAGAGGGAAAAACTAAGGATTAGGTTCCCTCCTACCAAAAATACTATTATTTCCTAATTTATTCTAATATTAGTGATGTGTAACCAAAGTGGAGGGAAGAGTTGGATCGGTTGATGTTGTTTGGTTGTGTCAATCACGAGATTATGTAGCGGAAACAATTGGTTTAATATTGATTAAACTCAAAAGAATTCAGGTTGGAATGCTGGATGAGTTTGAATGGTTGAAGTTGCATTCAACTTCGAACAAGGATGGGGAATAAAATGCCCGGCACTTCTGGATAGCTACTACTCCAAAGGAGAGACCAACAAGTTCCTAACTTGGTAGATTTTGATTCAAATGATATTCTAATCATCTATTCTTATGCTCGACGTGTACAAGGTATATATAGGGAGGAAGGAGCCGACACATTTAAGCTCAAACCAGGCAAGTTTCCTACCTTAATTCAATCCCATTATCCTACTTGAATTAAGCCCAAATAATACCTAATCTTAATCACAATATCATTGTCTAAATGATATTAATGACTAACATTACAAAGCCATATAATTAACTATGATACATACATGAAATTACATCAAACCCTAACTTACATAAAATATATTTAGGGTTTACACCAAGTTAATATAACTAATGATAATCATCACCATATATTCTTGTTATAAAGTATCATCCCATGTATGTCATAGTCTTGCATGCTTTGAATGCTTGTACACTTTAAGGTGTATTAACATCTTTTTCTTGCAAATATGTAACATACCTGCAAGAACAACTTGAATTGTTTTCAACACCAATCATAAACAAATTATCAAGAATATTTAATTAAGAAAGCTAATTCTTCCTTACCTTGAGAATTAAGATGAATATGATAATCAATAGATGCTCCTGCATCAATTAAGGTTACAGATAAAATAATAATATAATAATAGTAACACTAACAAAATACTAATATTGCTAAGGATAATAGTAATAGTAGTAATATTGGAAAAGATGATAATATAAGGTTTGAAGATTTTACCCTAATAATAATAATGATACTAATAATAATGATGATGATGATGATGATGATGATAAAAACAACAACAATAATAATAGTAATAATAATAATAATGGTATAATTTGAAATAATATGAAATAGGGCTTCAACCCTTCATTGAAATAATAATACTAATACTGATAATAATAATAATAATAATAATACTAATAATAATTATAATAATAATCATTGAAATAATTACAAAGTACGTTCTTGGCCCTATATAGTGATAACAACTATAGGAATTTAGCCAAACGAAACACAACGCAGCGAAATAAAATCAAAGGCTAAATTTACCAGGAACATATGCTAGATTAAAGACGAACCTACTAGTCACCCGGACCAGGTTACGATTGAATCAGAATCGGCTTGAAGTTGTTAATGGTTTGATTGATTTCTTGATCCAATTGAGTTTAGTTCACTTGCTGGATTTCAATCTCCTTTGAGCGAGTGAGTGCAAATTGCGTCACACCTCTACCGGTATCCACACACTTTGAATCTGGATCACTAAGGAAGCGTGCTAGCGCCAATGAAACACTCTCTCAATTTCGTGAATAACCAGCGTTGGTGGCTAGGTTTTTTCTCACACTTTGAGAGAGAGCAAAAAAGTGTATATATAATAAAACCCTAGCTTGGGTATTTATATTAACACTCCAGCCTACCTAGTGGAATTGGACTTGGGCCTTAATCACATTAAAACCACTTGGACTTGATGAGATATTAATCATATTAAGATCTCATCTTATCTTTTTGATCCAGTTCAGTTCGGTGTGCGACCCTGTAGGTTCACGTAATATTGGCAGTGGACCGAAACTCCTTTCGGGCCCACAAATCATAAGAGGTCTCTAGCAAGACGTTATGACTACCCAAATTACGCAAATGTTCTATGCTCGACATAACCTATTAATAACCCGTATATTTGTCCTTTTGTCACACGATATTTAGATTGAACACAAGGCATTGGTCGTGTCATCGTTGCTATGTTCAATCACACTCTTTCTCGATCACCAAGTAAGACTAACCTTAAACAAACGACACCTCGTTTGCACATGGCCATGTTAACATTTGTCATACTTGTCGAGGGGCCCAAAGATATCTCTCTCATGTCATGAGAGGGACAAATCCCATCTTGATCAACTATGTGCCTCTATATGATTCACAACATGTCTAATCAATACCTTTATGATCACCCCTAATAAGGGTAACGATTGGTAAAGTTAAAACAGAATGATTATCATACCGGCAAATACGAAGATCTCAAGTCAAAGGATGATATACTATTTGGAGAACACTGATGACACTTTGCACAATATTTAATGCAGTGTCCTCTTACTGGGTCGGTCCAATATCATGTTCCATAACATGTATCTATGTTATTAGTTTGATATCTCATATCAATGATCAGTGGAACATGATCATCAACTAATCAACATACTAGTCTTATAATCACTAATATCCCTTAATTAGATGATATTAGACTAGGGACAGTTCTTAAATAATAATCTTTCTATCTATTAGTAGAGTTCCACAATCTAGTCACATACTTGATTATCTACATAGAGAATAATTATTCAAAGAGATAACAACATTTGAATGAATAACATCAATTGATGCTTTTATTAATAAGCACAATCAATAAATATGCAAATACAAATCATAACATATGATTGGTTCTAGGGCATATTTCCATCAACAACAACAACAAAAACAACAAAAACAATAATATAATATAATTAAAATGAATAAGGTTTAATTAATTAGGGTTTAAGGGCACCTAGGGTTAGTGGTGACTAGCGGCACCAGTAGTGATACACGGCGGCGGCGGCGGCAGGGAAAGAGGGAAAGAGAGGGTTAGATGAGTGTTGGGAATAGGAGAGAGGGAATGAGGGTGGAAGGTAGGGTGGTAAAGGTTACCCAAGTTGAGAGGGTTGGAATGAGGGTGATGGTGTGGCCAAAGGCGGTGGTGCACAGCGGCGGATGTGGTGGAGAGAGGAGAAAGGAGGAGGAGAGGGAGGAAGGGGAAAAGGAGGGTAGGGGAGGTAGGTGAGGGCACACCGACCGGCGACAGTAGGGCGGCGTAGGTCTGCCCGTGGCAGGGGTGATTGGCCAGGAAAAAGGGAAGTCGCGCGCGAGAAGGAAGAGGAGTTGGTTGGGTCAAATGGTAGGCGAGTCAGGGGAAAGAGAGAGGAGAGATGGCCGGTCAATCGGGCGTGGTCAGCGGTGAAATCCACGACGAAGGTTGGGGGAGAGTTTGCAGGCTGCGATGGGGAAGGAAGAAGAAGGAAGAAGAAGGAGGGGGTGCGTGGACCGGGCGGTTCGGGAAAGAAAAGAAAGAAAAGAAAGGAAGGGAATCGGCCGGGTGATGGGGGGAAAAAGAAGGAGAAGAAATGCAGCGTTCTGGGTCGCGCCGAAGGAGGAAAAGAAGAGGAGTTGGGTCGCGGGGAAGACAGGCCCAACCGGGAAGAAGAAAAAGAAAGGAGAGAAAGGAGAGAAAGAAAGAAAAAGGAAAAAACAAGAAGAAAAAGGAAAGAAAAGAAAAAAGGAAAAGGAAAAATAGGTTGGTTGGGGTATTTGGAACGTTTTGATATTTTGGGATATTTAAAAATAATAATATTTAAATAAATTAATATTTAATTCCCTTTTTAGGTTAATTTAGGGTTTTTGTAAGATTTTTCCTAAATTCCATTTTAATTAGCAAAACACCCTAACTTTTCCTAATTATAACATTTATTATTTTCTTCTTGATTTGCCCTAATTAATTTCCTTTTTATTTTGATAAAATAATTTATTTAATAACTTTATAAAATAAATCCTTAATCGGCTATAATTCTTAAAATTAGGGTTTTGGGGTATTTCACATATCTTTCAAGTTTTCGTAGGACCTTAAGTATTGTGTTTTGTATATTAGAGTGGTAGCTAGGATATTAGCCACAACCAGATCTTGATATCTTTAGGTCTCATTATCTTGAGACATTCTTGTTCTAGTTTTTGGATAGCCACTATTGACGCTAATCATGTTATCCTTAGCCGTAAAAAGTTCTCCCTTCCTCTATTGTAAAATTTAGAGATGTAATTGAAACTTTGAGTGTATAAAAATTTGGGTTAAAGGCCATTCTTATTGTCCGCTATTGCTGAGTGTTTCACACTCTAATCATTGCCCTTAGCATGCATTGGTTTTCATTGAAGTAGTTTCCTTTAAATATCTCCCCATTATTCATTTTGATTGTTTAAACTTTTGATATTTTCATTATACATTCTTCAACTACCTTTTTCTTATCTAAGGTACCCTAATACTACCCAATTGTATCTAATGCTGCTCTATACTCTTCTTATGCTCTCTCATTGTACATGCTCTAAAACATTAGTGATTCGTAACCCCATTCTTATTTCCAACAAAAGGAACATATATAGCTGCATGAACTCAAAAAACCGCCAAAAAGAAAGGGGAGGGAGAGATAGAGGAAAGAAACAGGTAACCTATTAGTGCTTAACAGCTTCAACGCCTTCGTTTGTGCGAACCGCGAACCATACGCCTTGCCCCCACACGCTTTATTGCCCCTCACACGCGTGAAACCCCATGGTCCGCACGTTTCAACCCCTTATCTTCTCGCCGGAATTCTAACTTTCCTGCCGGAACCCTCCATCGGACCTGGTCGTACCCATTCAACCCTTTAATTTTGCTTACTAGAGCTCTGGAACCTCGTCGCCGGCCATTATGGACCGTCTTTCTCCGGCACGACGTGCGACACTGTCTCCGTACTTCACTGTCTAGGTGAAATTGTGGGATTTTAAAGCCTTGATGTATATTGAAATTGCGAACCGAATTGAGGAAGGTAATGTGGGTTTCTGTTTGAGCTAATTGAGTGAGATGGTTAACTTTTCCTTTGTGCTTCACTTTTTCTGTTTGGTGACTCGGAACAATAATGAAACTTTGTCTGCTATTATTCTGGAGTGCTGTTTAAGTTTCTTCTGTCATTTCTTTCCCAGCATTGTTGATGTCACAATTTAAACCTCAAGGTTTTTGTGCACTGGACACCAGCATAATTGAAGATCCCCCCCCTCCTTTTCTGAGGGTAATTGATGACCCTCTTAATTTTAGGCTTTATTGTTTGCGTCGGAATTATATCTGGTATTTATTTGACCTTTGGGGAGTGTGCCTTCCACGACCATCAACAGGCTTCTGCTGTCTATCATGACCTCATTGCAAGGCATGGGACTTGAGTCCCCCATTAGTTAGTAGTATGATATGCTAACGTTATGAGCCAAGGAGACCCACCTCTCTTAAGTTAGCTTTTGGAAGTTAGTTCTAGCCAAGGGTAATAACAGTGTTATTGGACCTCTTTGATCCTAATACAATGATAAATTGGGAGGAGCAACCTACGAAAAATGCTACCTACACTTGGTAGAGTAAAATCTTGGGAAGCAATGCTATGGATGTCGCTATTAAGGGGGGTGGATTGTCTAGATCCCATTGCAAGTTATGGGACTTGATGTTGGGGGATGAACCTTTCTCTTTGTCATGCAAACATAATAAAGTGAAAAGAAGAAGAAATAAATGAGCTAAGTAGATAACAAGATTCAACTCAAGTTTATTTCCGACTCGAGCCATTGTATCTGAATACAATACCCTTGTACACACTCTCAATCTTGTATATTGGCTCATCCCGAGAATTATACACATTCTTGTAACACTCTAGACCTACCTTACTTTTATACTCGAAGCCCTCTTGATTCGTTTCCATCACTTAACCTTCTTGTGATGTAATTGTGTTTTCTTGGATGAGTAGGATAGAAAACACCTTCTTCAAAAAAAAAAAAAAAACTTCATGAACCTCATTTATGAATGTTTTATAAATCTCCATTCATGAATCGTTCTTTAATCTCCATTCATGAATCCTTTGTAGATGTTATTCACAAAATTTTTATGTTCATGCTGGTTCATGTAACCTTATTCTTGATATTTTATGAGCCCGCCACATTCGTAGCTCCATTCTACCACATTCATGATCATAACTCTTAACATTAAATTATGAAATTCCAATATATCTAAAGCAAGGTTAACGAATGAATGAACATGAATAGACTAACCAAAAGTCATTGGTTTGGATCCACAACACTTGAGTCCTATATTGGTAGCATGGGATGAAATTGTGGGGTTTATATGGCCCAAGGGCGCCCTCCCATCTTAAGCTAGCTTTTAAGGTGAGCCCTACTAAAGGTCATAACATTATTGAGGTGGTTGATTTTAACTTTCTTGGTAAGAGTTAACTGATATATTATCTGAGAAGATGTAATGATTATTATTTTCACAAGGAGCTTGGAATGGTCTGTCAAGTGGAAAAAAATCACTTTTTTTCTTGGTTATTCAGTATTTTAGAGCACATCACTATATCACTGTACTATATGATTCATTTGGAATTTGTCTTCGCTAGCAGAAAATCTGAGAAGGTGTATTCTAAATATCTCAAGATTATGAAGCAATGTTTAGCTAGAAGTTCACTTAGCTCTTCAATGCTTGTTTTTCACATAAGAGCATTGGCTAGAGGCGGGCCATGGCATTTATTACCTAGAGGAATTATAAAGCAGTAGAGGGGAAGATGGCAACAGATATGCCAAAATTGCTTGGAACAAGTGAAGAGGATGATGATGAAGAAATGGAGATGGATGTAAAAGAAGAAGATGACGGTGATGATGAAGAGAGAAACATTTCTTCTTCTTTGATGGTTAACATGGGTGGAGGAATCGCTAGCAATACCAACAATACTTTTCAACATAACATGCAGATCCAAGAACAACAAACAGTTCAAGGAGCTGCACGAAGATCCAGACCATTGGAGGAGAAGGAGAGAACAAAGCTACGAGAGCGCCATAGGAGAGCTATTACTGCAAAAATATTAGCAGGGCTTCGGAGGCATGGGAACTATAATCTAAGAGTCAGAGCTGATATTAATGATGTAATTGCAGCTTTGGCAAGGGAAGCTGGGTGGGTTGTGCTTCCAGATGGTACTACTTTCCCTTCACACTCACAGGTATTTGTGTGTCTTTTGAAAAAGGAAAAATGCTGCCAATTTGCTGTTTCAACTTTATGTGACTTGCTGATGACTATATGTGCAGTTATTCATGAAATCCATGTTTACAGGTGGACTAGTTAGTAGTTATGCACAATCTTAAATATACTTAAAACCACATAGTTTCATCATATACTGATCATCTTCATACAGCACAGCTTTTGCTTCTTCACTCAAGTGCACCTTGTCCAATAAGCCAAAAATGAGCAGTGCTATTCATTTCCTTACCTTATTGTTTGTTAGTTTTTGCAGTTTGAGATTAAAATTATGTTCTGGAATAAAGCCATGACTTTTCTTTATTATATTTGCTTTTATACTGGGATTCATAATATAGGAGATTCTGTTAGTAGTTTCCAGTCACTTGTATCGTTGAGGGGGAAAATATTTTGACAGCTAATATTTTTACTTTAGTTGCAAGCTATTGGTATATAGTCTTATTTATAATCTACTAGTCATGTTTAGCTAAGTTATTATTTAGGAGAATAGTTTTTTAGATTCATACTCCCTCCATATAAAAAAGGAGTTCATTTTGTCAATTAATTTTTGTATCAAAAAGAAAATCATTTTAGAAAAGTCAAAGCCTACTTTTCATCTTTACCCTCACATTTTTAAAATTATATATTCTTTCAATGCTTTATTATTTTTCAATGAAGGGTCTAAGTATAATTTTAAGACTACTTTTATTACTTTATTAAAAAGTATGCAAATTGATAGAATGATTTCCTTTTTGATATGGAGGAAGTGAGGAATGGTAATTATTATTTTATTTGTCTAAAGGGCTTAACCCATAGGCTGTACTTACATATAAATAAGAGTGCAACACCCAAAGAATTTATAATTGTAGTAATGAACCGCAGAAATGACCCAAAGGAACACAAGGCAAGAAAATGTTAGACAAAAGAGTTTATTAAACTGACGAGTAAGAGTAAAGTTACTGAATAAATTTTGAAAATCTAAAAGCGATGTCCAAGTACAAGGAAATTAATAAAAATAGAAGTAAATAGTTTCCGATAATATATAAAACCAGGTAAGTGCATTATATGGTGACCCATTCCCAATGCATGCATCACACTACGTGTGGAAAATAGGAAAAATAAAAGAGTTACAACTCAATAGAAAACCGCTTTAGCCATGAAAAAAATATTTTTGTTTAAAATTTCCTGCATGAAAATAAATTATACTATTTGGCCTCTTGTAAATCACATGAAAATTCTTCAAAGAAAAGAACAGTTGGATACACTTTATAGAATATGATTGTAATATTTATCGTAACACATATTTTAAACATTTCACGAATATCCCTCATTGGACTACACAAGACTTCTCAAAACCAATCACAATAACGCCTCGTGGGTATATGTAACTACACTAGTCATTTTCAGTGCACCTAAGAAAAACTCCACCCTACGCCACTAGTCCGAGGTACCAATTGGATACACTTTATAGATTAGGATTGTAATATTTATCATAACACTTATTTTAAATATTTCACGAATATCCCCTATTGGACTACACATGACTTCTCAAAACCAATCACAATAACGCCTCGCGGGCATATGCAACTACACTAGTCATTTTCGGTGCACCTAAGAAAAACTCCACCTTACACCACTAGTCCAAGGTGCCAAATAGAGAAAATTTATTTCCAAGACTTAAGTGCCTGAAAAAAAATCATCACCAACAAATTGATAGTCGCCAACTTTTGTCCAAAGTATAAATACATAAAATTTATCACGTAAAATTCCGTAAGGTCCATGCAGACTTTATGAGCATGGAACTTTAGAATGCAAAACAATTTGTAATGTAATTTATTTACTATATATATATATATATTAAAGCGCACCTAAGGATTATGTCAATTGGCAACTATCCATCAGAGTTATTAAAATCCACAAAATATTTAAATAAATGGCTTTGAAAATGCAACACAAGAATTTAATATTTAAGCTAATTACTTAAATCATCTACTAAAATAACTATTATAGGTAAGAGTTTGAATTAAAGGAGCTAGACATGGGTACTTACCTTGATTTAAGTGGACCTTAGAGCGAACGAACCTCTACCATCTCTTACTCCTTTGAACTAATAGTTGATTATTAAGTCGGTCCATGAAGGAGATTTCAATAAGAGTAGCTTAAATGGATGAAGGCTGCTATATAAGTACAACAAGGTTATGAAAACAGAGTGAGGAAATTGGAGAAGACTTGGTGTTTATCTCCTGATTGGGTTGAATTCCAATACTTTTATTATAAAAGCCCTCGTAAAACTCTCCCCTAAATCCTCTCCACTCACTCCATTTTCGGCCCACTCCATTTTCACCCCCTAATAACTTCCCATATCAATCGCTAATGTACACCTGATTCTAGCAACCCAACAACCCACGATCAAGGAGCATGTTAGTCCACATATTAGACCAATTCTTATTATATTCTCATGGCACCTTTTGCAAGTTGGTTCTTTTCTCTTTCCCCAACTTAACTAAGCTAATTAGTCTTTAATTACCTATTACCACATGTCCACTAAAATTACTAAAACAAAGTTGTGTAGTATGGTAGACGTGGGCTTTCTCCTTGCCATCGTTGTTGTCATTTTTATCCCTAAGCTAGTTATCTAGGAGTTAAGTTTTATTTAATCGTCTACTTGGTGTATCTATGTTCAAGTCCCGAGTTTACCTGGGTCTAATTATTTAGGCTTCCTTAAGTCGTTTAAATCTTATACATGCATACACACAAAGATACAAAGATATGTATCATTATTTGCATACAACTATATACACACATACATATCTGTATACATGCAACTATACCACATACCCATGACCAGCAGTTATACACACAAAGGATCTACCCGATATACACAAACTCACCTATATATATAAGATTATGTGTATATAATTTATGTAGGTCTAAATCAAAACAAGGTTCATATCACTTGGCAATGATTCCACAGAAGTACAAATAACAAAAATAATGCATAATCAGTAGGGTATTACATTAAAGGTTTAAGGTAAATTATATGGTTTAAAGAAAATAACTATCGGATTTTATATCGGATTCTAGTGTAAGGACCTAACTTGTAATACTTAAAGGAAGAGTGATACATTATACTGCCTTACTTTGGGTTTAGAAGAAAGTATTAGTGTTTTAATATAGCATATTAAGGCATTATAATGTACTTGTTACAAGAGACCGTTTCTAGGGGGGAAATAGCTAGAAGAAAACCTCATAATTAAAATCCTAATTTCGAAACAATCTTAGAATATTTAGGAGATTCTAATGAAGCTAAGAAAATTTAAGTTAAAATCTAAAAATCTAAAAATCTAAAAGTGGAGACGTGATGATTTGTCTTAGGCACGAAAATAGGTTTGTCTTATCAGCAACTTGTATAGTGATGGCAATATTAACACTTAAATAATTATCAAATGACATAAAATAATACATATAGTTGATTTATGACCAAAATAATATCCATAAGAGCACCTCCTATAAAGCTCCGAAATAATATTGCAAGAAGGCTTTATATCAAACTCTAGTTATCAAAAATAGTTGGTAATATATACTTATCAAAATAAAATCATATCATCAATGTCGTGAAAATATTATTTATAAGATTCTGCTCATTAATTTAATTGATATGAGATTTTAGATTTTGAAAATATAGGTTACCGCACTACTACCCCTTGATAAATGATTTAATTCCCGAAGTTTGACATTAAATAAAATCATTTGTACAAATAGATTATTGATGGATCAAAATAGCATGTGGTTAATGCAGTGATACAATCTAGTATTTCTTGCATATAAACAACCTTTCATGAGGTTTAATAAATAAAGTAACAACTACACTCATTATAGTATGCATCAAAATGGTAGATATAGAAAACCGATCCGTGATTCCTTATGCTATATCAAAATAATTTTTTCACATCACCCAAAAAAAATTAATCTACAAAAATATGAATAGTGAGGATAACACATACTCCTAATAAAGTATAATTATATCCACCAAACATCATAAATAACACAATACACTATTAATTAGTGGGGCATTATAATGAGGCTAAGACCTCATTAATAAGACAAGTTGGGAGAATCAACTAATTGCTAATTCCTTGGCTCTTACCTCTCTCCCCGATCATGTCTTTATCTTTCTCTATGCTCTCTAGTTCTCACAAATCGTAACCCTAATTTTCTCATAGGCACTACCAATAAATTCAATCAACTTAACATTCTCTCTAGAATTCATCTAATTGCTTGTGGACTCCACAACCTTCCCATGAACTTTTTGCAGTGAAGATGAGATTAGGTTTTTAACATGTATTGTGATGCCCCTAAAAGACCTAGCTAGACAAGACTTAATATTGTGGATGTTTAATGCACACTTCAGGACCTCTATGGATAAATTATCCTAGGTCTTGTATCTGCCCTACAAGACCTAGCTATATAAGAATCAAACACCCACCGACACCAATAGGACAAGCAAGCACCAACAACTATGCAAAGTATAAAGAGCTGAAGGAACCAAGAATTTAAGATTTACCTATTGTCGAAAGCTAGGATTGTAGCATCTTTTGAATCTAAGAATCTTATTTACATAGTTCTAGTTGCATGGTAAATAGTTCTAGTTGCATGGTACCATGTGCTTCTTTTGGATATATGTTGTTGTAGATACATGCTTCATTTGAAGGATAAGACTCTTGTTGGTGTTCTCCTATAAATTGCCTCTTTTGATAGCTGCTACCTACTTGTGGTTAGCCTTTAGCTTTTTGATCATCCTAAGTAAAGCTTTCATGTTTTTGATAGTAGAGTTATAGCTTGTGGTAAGCCTATAACATTTTGATCATCCTAAATATGTCTAAAGTTTCTTATACAATTCTGATATAATTTTTTACCTATTTACTTGAAAAGGAACCAAGAACTGCTTTGAAACTTTATTACAAATCTCAAGCAATTCAAAATTCAAGAACACGCTACAATGTGCTTTTGCACTCCAAGATTATCAATAATGTTTTTCTGATAATCTTACTCAAGCAATAACTCCCCATTCTCAATCAAGATTTCTCCCCATTAAATTCTAAGAACCCAATTCTTGATTTTCTCACTCAAGAATTCCCCACTCTCAATCAAGGTTTACCCCTCTTCATCGAACCTAAAAATTATATCAACCACCTAGATCTAGATTTACAAGAATTATCTCTAATTCTTAACCCCTATGTGTGCACTCACAACTTATTTCTAATGTTATACAAAGACTTACTTATATAAGCTAAAAGAAAATCCTAGAATTAACAAGAGATAGAAATCAGAACTAAAGATATCACAAATGAATTCGTACTTAAGACCGCCACAGGAAAAAAAGAGAACCTCTCCCTTCAGCCCTTCTCCTGGTGTTTTTTTTCTATTTTTAGCCCACACAGTTCGTTTTTCATTCCCTTTGGCACAAATGTGTATCCTAGCACTCCCAAGCCATGTGGCCCTCAAAGACCCCTTGTACTCTTTGTTGTCCACCATTCTAAATCCTCGTTAGCCTTCTGCATGTAACTTGAACTCAACAACTTGCTCATCTCATTTCACTACATAGTTGTCCTATGATAAGGCTGCTCTACCATCTTCTTGATTGATATATAAGGAATAACGATTCCTATTTTTGTGCTACTAAGAAAATTTTCAGTGCCACAATGCTGATGGAGGAGGCATTCCTTAGAGATATGGTCCTGGTTTTCTGAATGCAAACATGTAGGTGCGAGTCCACTAATTGGCTTCTTTAGGAACCTGTGTATAGACACTACCAAGTGTTAGCTTCAGCTACTATTTTGGTATCTCTTCAGTTTTCAGACTTCTTGTGGGGATTGCCATGACTTTGTCACTGTGGATATGATATAATCATGTCTCTGAATATGTTTGTAGTCCAATGAAGTCTATGTCATGGTCTTTGCACCATGTTTCTCGTAGTTCCTTTATGGATAGTTTTAAGTTTTATAGTCCATATGGTTTTGGTTTTATAGTTCAGTTGGTTTTAGCTTCAGCTAATGACTAAAATTTTATATCTTTCAAGCCAAAAATAAAATAAAATTGTATTTTCTTATGCAAATCCATTGTAGCTGATAGCACCAGCCTAATGCTGTTAATGGTTAATTTTTTGTGGGTATGGAAATTTATTTATGGTCAAGGGCTGAAATATCTTCTAGTTGTATCAGATCTTGTACCTGTTAGATAGTTCACAGATTGCTGATGTCTTGCATGGAATGATCAGAGCAGAAGACTCTTACCATGCATTAGTTTGGTCAGTTAGAAGAAAATTTTTCCCACCTATGCACAAAACTTGCATCATTGAGAAGCACCCAATGGCTTAAACTTGATTTCCTATAGGAAACAACATCTGAAAAATGCCAAAGGGTGGTACTCTTGACTTGGTCATGGCGAGATCAAGGATTTCCCTTCCTCACATGTCACTATAAGGGAAATTCATGTAGCTAGTCTACCCAGGAGGAAAAGATATATTGGGATTCTTGTGTTTCTGTTACATTAAGATGTCAACATGTTCCACTCATGAGCATGTTGTCTTGCTTCATCAAATGCACATGAGTTTACCTTTTGTTTTCAGCATTTTTTATGATTATCCCTTCTTATTAGTTGTTGGCAATTCAATATTGGTTAACCTACCTACTTCTGTTACTTGTTAGGGCATTAGACCTGCCTGTGGTGGTTCAACATCTACTGCTACATCTTCCAACTTGATGCTTCATCATACACCACCCCCTCCTCCTTTGAGAGGAGTTTCTTCTACCTACCAAAGCACTATGGATGCCGATGTATGTCAGATGAAAAGTGTTTCTTTGCCAACTACTTCTTGTTATGATGTATCCCCTACATCTAAATCTCGATCATCTTGCCTTGTGGGTAGTGGGGAGGAGAGAACTGTTAATCATCCTTTAACAGGTGGTCCTCTGGACTCTGTTGATAACAAGCAGGTATTTATCCTCCATCATCGGTATGAGATCCATTGTTTTAATTTGCTTAAAGGCTGCTCACATTTATCTGATAGGTTGTTGACCTACCCTCAAAGTTGCAAGAACGTGATTTTGCTGGCACGCCCTACATACCTGTCTACGTGGCTCTGCCAGTAAGTTCATAAAGTTATGCTTCATCCTGCTTGTTTGATTGTTCCCAACATTTCTTATGATGAACACGTCTTTTCTGATTATATTTGTATGTATCTAGATCAACTATTTTATTGTTTTTCATTGGCTTGTTCTTCATATTTTGAATTTCCAATTCTGATATTTAGCCTATTGTGAACATGTATAGAAAGAAAAGTTGGTTCATATACAATTGGTCAGTATCAGATATAAAATTTACATGTGTTTCTTCCATAACTTAAAACAAGTTATCTGTTCGCTAAGATAAAGATAGAATAAGAAGAAAATATCACAGTTTTTACGAAGTGGATCTGTAGATTGGTCCAAGTTTTTTTTTTGGGAGGGGGGGGGGGAAGGACTGCTACATCTTACCATGACTATTGGCACTAAGTTTTGCCCTCAACCCAAAAGAAGTTATGACCATCTACGACTTGTAATGTCTTTTTATTTTAGGGGGTGTTAATTGTTATTTCTTTGGGAAAATGTTATGCCTCATTACCATTTGATTAAAAGATGCATTATTAATCTAAATATAAAATATATTTTTCAATAATCCTTTGCCCTTAAATGAGTTAGTTAAATTCAATTATGAATTCTATGTGCTTTTACATTTATGAAATTAAAAAGGATTTTGAGTACCAATATGATTTCATCAACAATATTTTGCCCCCTAAGCTAATACTACATTGGGGTAAAATAAAAAGAAAGTGTAAGATCAAGTATTTAATTGAGTAGATTTCTTTAGTCTTGTACCTAAACATGATAGCCTAGTATAAATTTAGTCTTGTACCAACAGAAGTTATCTATTTCTATATTTTTCATTTTAATATCTTTAGATCTTTGAATATTATTTAAAACAATTTAAAAATAAATCAAAATTGTCTAACTCCTTTTAGCTTATGTTTGAAGTAAGTTTCATACAATATTTTATGTTGGGTTACTAATTCATTTAATTCAACTTACTGTCTACAAAGATTACCAAAAAAATAAAAGCTCCAATAAAAATGTATATATTCTGGTAAACGTTGAAACATGATATATATTTCTTTTTCTAAGTGACAATATTCTTTCAACTTTTATGGAAGAGATGTTGGTAAATTACAAATGATTATGATGTAAAAATTCATGTATATATATAGTTATATTATTTTGATACTAATGGAAGATGTGTCACATTTTTCAGTTGGGTGTCATTAATATGAAATGCGAGTTGGTTGACCCTGATGTTCTGCTCAAGCAGCTAAGGAACTTGAAATCTATTAATGTAGATGGGATTCTGGTTGACTGTTGGTGGGGAATAGTAGAAGCACATGCTCCGCTAGAGTATAACTGGAATGGTTATAAGAGGCTCTTCCAGCTTGTGCGTGAGCTGAAATTGAAGATACAGGTTAGTTTCATGCTTCATCATTGCCTATGAGTTTATCAAACATCAAAAATAGTTCCCCTATTTTATTCTTGTAGATTCTGTAGCTTGAATTATATTGTGGTATCTTTAGATACAATGAATGTACGTGGACCGCCCTGATCTTGTTAATTAGGGAAATGGACACTGTTAGATGGACTATGAGGAATGACTAAACCTTTGGGGCAGGTGAAGTACTTGGTTGATTTCAGTTAAATTATGGATAAGGTACTAAGAGAATGCTTAGCGGAGGGTTGAGTGATTACTGTTCTTGAATATACAACTTTTTTGCATGAAAGTTTTTTATAAACTGCATATTTTCCTCTCCTATGGTAGCTGTTGGTTTACTGCAATGTGCACGTGATAAAAGTCAACTTCATGAATTGCAGGTTGTAATGTCATTTCATGAATGTGGAGGCAACTTTGGTGATGATGTTTGTATTCCCTTGCCCCACTGGATTGCTGAGATTGGTCATAGTAAAGGTGACATATTTTTCACTGACAAAGAGGGTAGACGCAACCCTGAATGCCTATCATGGGGTATTGACAAGGAAAGGGTATTAAGAGGTCGAACGGCTATTGAGGTAAAACATTATGTTTATCATGGACTTTTTTTGCATTGCAATGCTAGGATAAAACATATGTTGCAAACAAATAAATTTTCACTACATGGTTCTTTTTTAATGTTGTTGGGGGAGATGGGCATCTGATACACTAGTACAAACTTACCTCCCACGTTGGCTGATAGATCCGTCATCAAATACACCTATGCTAGGAGGGGAAAAAGGATTGAGTAATTGGAGCAAGGGCTGAATGAACCAAATTTTGGGTTAGTTTATCCTTTGTTTTTATTTTTATTTTGTGGAAGGGGTTTTTCTATCTTTTAGTAGGCAAGGTAGTTATTAGAGTCTATTATGAATTGCCGAGTCACCTTTTTCCTATTTAATTGAGTCTTAGTCGTTGGAGTCTATTTTTTATTTAAGGGAGGGAAGGGAGTATGATTGATGAGGGTTTTTTGGATGTAAGAGGGAGGTGGCCAAGACCTTGAATGCCTAGCGACACGGTTATATCAGATTCCTAATACTATCACCATTCCCTTCCTCATCTCTATTTTCTCTTCTCACATATTGCGAGCTTGATTAACCATAACTAGAGTGTGGTGAATGGTGGTTATAGATTAAATGTTCTCCTACCAATTTTGTGTCATAGCAGTACTTGATTGGGAGGGGTAGCTTAAAAGAAAATGGAGGCAATAGAAGAACAAATGGGTTCTCTAGAAGAGAAATTTATTGTGGTTCAGGAACAGTTGTAGAGGGAGATTGATGGTATCAAATGAGACACTTGGAAGGTTCCACAGTTGGAAAGAACTATGATGGAGGTACTAAGTAAGTTGGATTAGTTGCTTAGGCAAGGCGGCCGAGCCCCATCCTCAACCAATGTAAGGAAGGAGGAGGATGAGTGAGAGGTCTTGGACCAACCACAACACACATAGTAGATTAGGAGGCTCTGCGAATCGATTACCACTATGTTTGCCAGTTGCAGTTTCCAATCTTCAATGGCTCGGATTCTAATGGATGGTTCTGTGCGAAATGATATTTTCATCTAAACCAGATTACAGAGGCAGAGCAATTAGAATGTGTATTGGTGGCTATGGAAGGGAAACTCTTGCCTATTTTCAAGGAAGCTTTCATCACTTGTTTTCGGCCGAAGCATGAGGGGTCACTCTATGAGAAATTCTTGGCTATTCATCAGACTGCTTCGGTGGAGGAGTATCTCGAGGCATTCGAGTTACTTGCTGCCCCTCTATAAGGACAATTGGTAGAAGAGGTGCTCATTAGTACTTAATGGGTTAAATCCAACAATGAGGGCAAAGATTAGGATGATGTGGTCTAATGGATTGACAAAAATAATGGAGTCAACCTAGATGGTGGAGGACAAAAATTGGGTCATCCAAATTGAGGGAAATGGGTTAGGCAGAGCTGGGGAGCTAGATATAGGCTATATTCTCAAGTGCATGCAATTTCGAACTCAAGAAGCTCTTATTTGAACTTGGTCGAAGCAAGAGTGACTAAATTAGGTGTCGCAACCTCAACTACGAAGCAATCCATAGAAATTTCCAGTAGCGCACCTTAGTTTGAAGAATCTCTAAGAAGCAAGAGAACTCCAAGATTCAAGTAACTTCTAGATGAGTTGTTACGCCGACGGGAGAAAGGATTATGCTTCTGATGCAAAGAGAAGTACTCACCTTGCCACATCTTAGGATTCAAGCCACATTGTAAAAATTGCATGCTCCAATTGTTGCTAGTGGACAACACAATGGAGATGGACGAAGGAGAAGAGGAGTTGTCGATGGAAATTACTGAGGCAAGGGAGGAAGTCAAGGGTGAGGTGGAGCTGTCCATGATTTTAGTTGTAGGATTCGCCACACCCAGAACCATGAAGCTGAGAGAGGTTATTCAAGGGGAGACATTAGTTGTTTTGATTGACTACGGGACTACTTACAATTTCATCGCAACTAACCTGGTGGAAAGGCCTAGACTTCTGACGATTGAGATGGCTTCATATGGGGTACTCCCGGGCACTGGGAATTCAGTTCAGACACAGGGGATAGGGGGTCCAATTATCACTACCAAAGTTTAAGGTTATTGAAGATCTCTTTCCGCTTAAATTGGTCCAGACGTCATCTTAGGGATGCAGTGGTTGAAGAAGTTGGGAATGATGCAAATCAAGTGGAGGAAGTTACTAATGAAATATACTGTGAATAGAATTGCAGTCATACTATGGGGAGATGTTGATTTGTGTAAAACCTATGCCAAGGCAGTTCAGAAATTTTATTAGAGTGTTGTGCACTAGAATCCAACCTAAATTTAGAACTATTGCCTTATGAAATACTTCCTAGCTATAGGATGTAGTGCGGCGTTTTCCTAAAGTGACAAGAGAACCGCAAGGACTGCCCCCTCGCTGTGGATTAGACCACTCAATTCCACTAATTTTGGGACCTCATCTAGTAAGTGTGAAGCTATATCGGCACCCTCAAGTGTAGAAGGATGAGATTAAACGCCTAGTAGGCAAAATGCTGGTAACAAGTGTGATAAGGCCCAGTCGTAGCCCTTTCTCTAGTCTAGTGCTATTAGTAAAGAAGAAAGATAGTAGTTAGCAATTTTGCGTTGACTATAGGGTCTTTAACAAGGTCACAATTTTGGATAAATTTCACGCTCCCATGATTAATGAATTGCTTGATGAGCTAAATGCATACAATTAAATAGCAATACTGTTATAGCGTTTTGACTGCTATTTAGTGGTTTTTGGGTCAACAGCAACGCGAAATTATTGATATGCTATAGTTTTAAAATTTTATATTTTATCGGCAGATAAATTGGGATAATTCGCGAATAAATCAGCGATTTATTAAAAATTCTTAAATCTAATAAAAAAGGCTTGCATGATAATTTTTTTTATTCATTTACTATATATATCTTGGATTAAGTTAGTATTGAATTATAATAAAGTATTATTATTTAATACTTCACATACACCACTAAATAACATGTAATGTTTTATTTTAAGGCAAATTTAGGGTTATTAGGGCAATTTAATGTATAATGACTCACGTAAATACTTCAAATATAATATAAAATACTATGTTATTGTATATTTATACTCAAATGATCAATAAATAATAATTAAAGTATATGGTAAAATAAAAATAAAATTTCACGTTGTAATGATCACGACACATAATTTATCATTCACAATGTTCCGATACCGTGACTGCAATGATAAATGCAATTGCGACTGTAATTTTATTACATGGTTGAATGGGGCAGCTGTGCTTTCAAAGTTGGATTTGAAATCAGGATACCATCGTATCAAAGTAAGTCCACAGGATATACTAAAAGTTGTTTTTCGCACACATGAGGGGCAGTACGAGTTCTTGGTATTGCCATTCGGCCTTACGAATGTCCCAGCTACTTTTCAAGCTTTGATGAATGAAGTATTTAAGCCTTTCATCTGTTAGTTTATATTGGTATTTTTTTTTACAATATGCTAGTGTATAATCAGGATATGGAGTCACATTAGGCATTTACCCTTGGTGTTTGAAATATTGTGTGCTAATGCACTAATTGTGAACTTGAAGATGTGTACATTTGGACAGTTGGAACTGGAGTATTTGGATCACATAATTTCATCTAAAGGGGTGGTAGCTGACCCATCTAAACTCAAGTGTATGGAGGATTGGCTAGTGCCAAAAACGTTGTAGGAACTACGTGGATTTTTAGGCTCTAACCGGATATTAGCAGAAGTTTGTACAGCACTACGGACGCATAACAACCCCTCTCACAGCTTAGCTAAAGAAGGATAGTTTTAAGTGGAATGTGGAGGCCCAAGAAACATTTGATAAGCTCAAGCAGACCATGTTATCCATACCAAGTTTGGGAATGTGACTTTCAGGAACCTTTTGTGATAGAAATTGATGCCTCAGGGAGTGGTATTAGGGCAATCTTGATGCAAAAGCAACATCCAATCACTTATTTCAGCCAAGCCTTAGGCCAGCGATCACATCTGAATTATGTGTATGCAAGTGAGTTAATGACCGTAGTGCTAGCCATCTAGCGGTGGCGACACTATCTTATGGGGTAGAAATTTATAGTGAAGACTGATCAAAAGAGTAAAGTATTTGTTGGAGTTGCGAATGATACCAGAAGAGCAACAAGAATTACAGCTTACAATAGGGAAATTTAATGTATCGCGACCACTTAGTCATGCCAGCTAAGTCTGATTATAAGGGAAAATTACTGGCAGAGTTTCATGGAGGAGGGATGGGATGTCACTTGGGCATAGTAAGGACACTTTACAGGTTAGCAAGGGAGGTGTTTCGGCAAGGTATGCTGAAGGAGGTCCAGGATGCCAACAAAACAAATACTAGACCTTGAGTCCAGCAAGGTTGCTACAACCTTTGCCAATTCCCCAACAAGTCCAAGAGGACATATCAGTAGACTTTATGGAGAGGCTGCCTAATTCAAAAGGCTAGTGGTGGACCATTTAACCAAGTATGTCCACTTTATTCCCTTAAGGCATCCATTTAATGAACATATAGTTGCAGCTGTTTCCGTGAAGAAAATAGTCTGTTTACATAGTGTTCCCAAGTCTATAGTGTCAGATCGGGACAAAGTGTTTGTGAGCAATTTTTGGAAGGAAATGTTTAAGTTGTAGGGCACGAAGCTGTGGTTTAGTTCAGCATATCACCCCAAACGGATGGCCAAACAAAGGTGGTTGGTCAAAGTTTGGAAACCTACTTACACTGTTTTGCTGGTGACAAATCTAAGCAGTGGACAAAATGGGTTCCGTGGGCAGCATTTTGGTATAATACATCCAATCACTCTATCATTTGGACCACACCCTTCACCGCTTTATATGGTCGAGACCCCCCTTCACTGCTGCATTATGAACCTAGAAATACTCCTTTTGGAGCAGTGGATCAAGAGCAGCTAGAGAGGGATGCATTTCTGGCCGAATTGAAGCACCGCCTCCAATGAGCACAGTTGAGAAAGAAGCAGCAAGCTAACAAGAAGAGAAGATAGCAGGTGTTTGCGGTGGGAAGTTGGGTGTTTGTGAAGCTTAAGCCATATCGTCACAAATCCTTGGCTAGGCACTTGAATGAAATCTTTCTCTAAGGTACTTTGATCTGTACCAAATGGAGGCCAGAATTAGGGAGGTTGCATATCACCTCAAGTTACTGGACAATGACTCCATTCATCCCCTCTTTCATGTGTCATTGCTCAGGGCAGCAGTAGGTGAAGGACGTTAGATCCAACCTTTTACCCTTGTTTTAACTATGGAATGGAAGGTTGAACCTAAAGCCATATTGGACTTGTGCTACAATTTAGAGGGCATACTAGAAGTTCTGATTAGGTGGAAAGGGTTGCTGGAGTTCGAGGCATCATGGGAGGAATTTGACCGCATCAACCAATAATTTCCTACATTTCACCTTGAGGACAAGGTGAAGGTTTGAGGGGGGAGTAATGATGGATCCATCATCAAATACACCTATGTCAAGAGGGCATCATGGAAAGGGTTGCCAGAGTTCGAGGCGTCATGGGAGGAATTTGACCTCATCAACCATGAATTTCCTACATTTCACCCTGAGGACAAGGTGAAGGTTCGAGGGGGAAGTAATGATAGATCCATCATCAAATACACCTATGTCAAGAGGGGGAATAAGGACTGAGTAATTGGGTCGGGAGCTGAATGAACTAAATTCGGGGTTAGCCTATCCATTTTTTTTTTTGTGTGGAAGGGGCTTTTCTGTCTTTTAGCAGGTCAGGTGGTTATTAGAGTTTGTTATGAATTGCTGAGTCGCCTTTTTTCTGTTTAATCGATTCTTAGTCATTGGAGTCTATTTTCTATTCAAGGGAGGGAAGGAAATCTGATTGAGGAGGGTTTTTTGGGTGTAGAAGGAAGGTGGCTAGGACCTCAAGTGCCTGGCAACACAGTTATGTCAGATTCTTAATACTATCACCATTCCCTGTCTCTTCTTATATATTGTTAGCTCAATTAAACATAATTGTAGTGTGGTGAATATTGGCTGTGGATTAACTGTTCTCCTACCATTGGCACCCTTACTTGTTCATAGAACAAGCAGCCACAAAAACAGATATCTGATCTACTGGTGTTTTTATAGAATGACCAGAGCATGAAAATTGTCTCTGACCTTCGTGAAGCCTTCTATGCTTTATTTTTTATTTTTTGGCTGCACTCTGGCAGGTTTACTTTGACTTCATGAGAAGCTTCAGGATAGAGTTTGATGAGTTTTTTGAAGATGGTTTTATTTATATGATTGAGGTTGGGCTTGGTCCATGTGGAGAGCTAAGGTATCCCGCCTACCCAGTGAAGCATGGTTGGAGATATCCTGGGATTGGGCAATTTCAGGTTGGATACATCTCATTCATGCCACTGTAGTACTTGAGCAAAATATTTTGAACTAGTTACATTTCCCCGTGCAATTCATGGGTGGTGTATTAATTAATATATTATTATATAAGAGATGAATTGTTTAATAATTTAATTAATATGCAGGAGATGAATAGTTAATTGTATATGTTCAAGTAATTAATTAATAAAATACTTAATTAATACTTGATTAATATGTATTATTCGACATATTTGCAGCAGATGAATAGTTATATGCATTTGTTGCATGTAGAATATGAATAGTTGTGCTACATTAATGACAGAAGATAAATAGTTATATGAATTTGCTGTTCGCATGAGATGAATAGTTGCATTCATATGTTTATTAGTTTGACAATTCAATTAATATGCAGGAGATGAATAGTTGGCTGCATATTTTCAAGTAATTAATTAAGAAAATACTTGATTAATATGTGTTGTTCAACATATGTGCAACAGATGAATAGTGACATTTATATATTCAGTAGTTTTACAACTCAATTAATATGCAGGAGATGAATAGTTGGCTGTATATTTTTAGATAATTAATTAAGAAAATTCTTGATTAATAAGTGTTGTTCGATATATGTGCAATAGATGATTATCTCAATTAATACACAGGAGATGAATATCATTTTGTTGTTATGCAACGTAGGAGATGAATAGTTTGACAAATCAATTAATATGCATGAGTATTTCATCATTTATTTGACCTTATTAATTAGTAATAATATATGGCAGTGATAATATATGATTAGTAATAATAGGTATAGTTTAGGCAGAAATTTTTTTTTGTATATTGTCTGCCAAACAACTCTGTTTTTATATGATAACCAATGTTGACGTTTTGTTATTAGTTTTTTTAATAATAATTATATTATTAATCATGATAATATTCATAATAGTAATAATCAATTATATTAATATTCATTATTATCATAATAACTATCATCATTATATTATAAATTATGTTAATAGTAATTATCAAAATTATTTAAATAATTATATTAATAGTTATATTAATAATAATAGTCATATTATTAATAATAAATAATAAAATTATTATTATAAACAATTATTATTATTATTATCATATTTGATTGATGTTGATCTAATCTTAAAAAAAAAGAAAAAAAATAATACTTCATTAAAATTAGTTATATGTATTTGCTAGTGGCAACAGATGCATATGTGTTGGTCGACTGGTTTATGCACTTTATTTGGTGTATTAATTATTTATCAATTATTTATATATTAATATGTAGGATATGAATAGTTTGACAATTCAATTAATACACAGGAAATTAATAGTTGACTGCATATGTTCAGGTAATTAATTAAAAAAAATATTTGATTAGAAAATATTTGATTAATACTTTATTAAAATTAGTTGTTCGACATATGTACAACAAATGAATAGTTATATGCATTTGCTGCACATAGGAGATAAATAGTCGCATTGTATTAATGGATATATGCACGTGAAGCAAATGAATATACACTTTGGTGTATTAATTATTTATATATTAATATGCAAGAGATGAATAGTCCGACAATTTAATTAATACGTAGGAAATGAATAGTTTTCTGCATATGTTTGGATAATTAATTAAGAAAATATTTGATTAGAAAATATATAGTTAATACTTTATTAAAAATAATTATTTGACATATGTGCAACAAATGAATAGTTATATACATTTAATGCTCATAGGAGATGAATAGTTGCATTATATTAATAAATAGTTATAGTAATTAGTAATAACAATAATTAGCAATAATATATGGCAGCAGTAATTTATGATTAGTAATAATGGATATAGTTTAGGCGGGAAAATTTGTCTGTATATTGTCTGCTAGACAACTCTGTTTTTATATATATATAGATGTTACTGTAACAAAATTCATCTCCCTATTCATTTCACTAAATGTATAATTTTGTCCTGATCCAGAAAAGGGGTAAAAGAAATTCTGATCTGCATAAACATGGCATATTTATGGCTACTTTGAAGCATCCTTGTGCTGCAAACTACCTGTTTGTGCTTTTTTCAAATCAGGAATAATAATGGAAAATCCAGATTTCCAGTTTGGACATTTTTGAGTGAGAAAAAGAGCCTTTGAGAACTGAAAGCATCATTGATTGCTCAAGAATCTATGGACTTTAGGAGAATTGTAATTCATATTCCCTGAAAGTGTATGATGTGATTTTTCCCCTCAATTTGAGAACATACAAGGCACTTATGTATTATCATGCATAATGGTTAATATGGATGCCCTCAATACTTCACCTGATCTATCTATCCATGCAAATTGATCATCATTTTTTGATTTAAAAAGAAAAAGGAAGGGCCAAGAATCTTGACGGCGTTAGGTCATTCCATTTCTCTTTGTGTACTCTATGAAGGGACCACTTAAACATGGAGATTGTGTAGTTTCTAGTAGTTGGCTTTAACCTCCCATAAAACCCTCATTGTGACACTGGTCCTATTTTTTTACCTTATTTTCAAATTATATTAGCATCAATAAGATTAGATAACAGTAATTATTACTATTATTATTATTTATAATAATTATATGCAATAATATTTATAATAATATATTTATCATAATTATGATAATAATAGTAATTATAATTATATTTATTATTAATTATTTTTATCTTTCTTATAACTATAATAATAATAATAATAATATTCTTATCTTGATAATTAAAATAATAATGATAATAATGTTATTACTATTGTTATTATATTTATTTAAAATAATATTTTTATTATAATAATTATTATGGTAATAATTATGATAATATTAAGAATAATTAAAATATTTATAATAATAATAATAAAAGTATGTTTTTAATATTAATATTGATATTATTATTATCTTTAAAATTATATTATTTATAATAATATGATTATTGTAATATTTATAATTATTAATAATACAAATATTTATAATAATAATATATTATTATTATTATTATCATTTATAATAATATTATTATAATTATGATTTATAATAATTATATATTATAATATTTCTAGTAATAATATAATTATTTATGATAATAATATTGAGAAAAATAAAATTATATTATAAATATTATTATTGTTATTATAATTATGATTATATTTATAATAAATTATTATAATAAATATTGGAATTGATATAATAATAATTATTTTCTTAAATATAATAATAATAATAATATAAATGTTACCATAAATTAAATTAATAAATACAATAATATTAGTTAAAATCATCATCATTATTATTAATGTGATAATTTTATTCTAGTTAGCACTAAATTATATCAATTTGATGATGAAAAATCAAATGAGGAAAACAGGACCTTAGTCAAGACAAGAGCGCTATAGAACCTATTGCTTGTGATGTGCATGGACCCACCTCATGCAGTCTTGCCATGATGAGAAACCGCAAAGTCCCTAAGATTCAGCTTGTAAGATGAGGACTCAAGCTTCCCAATATCACCAAATTTACCTTACCTGCTGAGTACCCATATATTATTTGGAACTATTCTGCGCCCTGTAATTGGCTTTATGATCTAACAAAACCAGAAGCTTTATCTTTTTATACCTTCCATTAGGAAGTCTAGTTGTCATTGTCTGATGTTAATTGTGCTGTAATGGTCTATTGTACCTATTCATACGAACTTGCTGTTATCCTGTCTAACAGTGTTATGACCAGTACTTAATGAAAAGATTGCGAAAGGCAGCAGATGCAAGAGGACATTCATTCTGGGCTAGAGGCCCTGATAACGCAGGTTCTTACAATTCCCGGCCGCATGAAACTGGATTTTTCTGTGACAGAGGTGATTATGATGCCTATTATGGCAGATTTTTTCTGAATTGGTACTCTCAGATTCTTGTTGAGCATGGTGATCGAGTGCTTTCTCTAGCAAAGTTAGCTTTTGAAGGAACCTGCATTGCTGCAAAGGTATGTCATGTATATGTCTTATTTCAAGATAATTTATTTTGTACCCGTGCAAGTTGCTGTAGAAGGGGAAATAGTATCAAATGGTTGATCACTGGGAAATTAAATAAACAAAAATTGATGGACATATTTCTGGACCATTATGTATAACCAGTGTTTCCAATTTCAAAAGCCATACGATATCCTCTTCTGATTCTGGAGAGTGATTTATTTATCTTCACTTCCTTTTTTTTTATGCCCTGTTATTTAGTGTGTTTGACCCACTATTAATTAGGAACTTAAAGGTGTCTCAGATGAAGACATGGGAAATGGATTTCAACATGTGAGGATATCAGTAAGATATATGTCAGAGTGAACACTTTTGGATGTAACGACTCTGATGAAGATGTCACTACTTAACTTATCCCTCCAAACCAGCCTCCTGCAAGACTGCATAAATATATAAACAACTGAAGGATCTGAGCAATAGATGCATTCACATTTCACGCCCAACAAACAAAATTCTTCTGACAATAAGATTCCAATGCATTCAGTCTGAGCCCGTTTTCCTGAAAGTCTTGGCTATAATATACTTAAGATATATGACCCTAAAGTCATTACAGGTTGTGGCTTCATTTTTTTTTTTTTTAATTTCTGAGCAGCTGCCAGGTATAAATTGGTGGTACAAGACAGCTAGTCATGCTGCTGAATTGACTGCTGGGTTTTACAACCCGTGCAATCGTGATGGTTATGCTGCAGTGATGTCTATGTTGAAGAAGCATGGAATTGCTCTGAACTTGACATGTGCAGAGGTGGGCATGGCAGACCATCAAGAAGAGTACTCGGATGCTCTGGCAGATCCTGAGGGATTGAGTTGGCAAGTGAGCACAACAATTTGTACTTCTTCTCACTCTTGTTCCTTTTCCCCCAATGTTTTGTTTTTCCTTCTGATAGGAAGGGTTGTGGAGGGATTGATGTCCTTCCTTGGAAAAGTGACTGAGAAGTAGCATCCTTTCTTACATGTTAACTAGCTTGTATGCAACAGGTCGCTAACAGATGCTCATGCAGATCATCATCTTTTGTGCAAAATGACATTAAATTATTTTAAATTTAACAGTTCATGGAGGTCATTATTGTTTGTGCAAAAAGACATTAAATTATGTTAAATTCATCTGTTTCAGGTGCTAAATGCAGCATGGGATTCTTGTATTCCTGTTGCTGGCGAAAACGTCCTTCCTTGCCATAACAGAGGTGCCTATAACAAGATACTTGAGAATGCTAAACCCATGAATGATCCTGATGGTCGATATTTGTTATCATTTTCCTACCATAGGCTCAGCTCAGTACTCATGGAGAGAAGCAATTTCATGGAGTTTGAAAGATTTGTCAAAAGAATGCATGGTAATCTCTCCATTTCACTATCTTTATCTTAATGATATATTTGTTCAATGTTGCTAGTAATGTCCATATCAGGTGGTGGTTGTATTTGTTTTGAAAAATATTCATTGAAAGGGGATGAATGGAAAGGTACCCCTTAACGAAATCTCTCTTCCAACATTTGGGTCTTCCAAAAGAAATTTCATATATAAATCATTCGACTTCCCATTGGCTGAAACAAAGTGTTAATATAGGTGCTGTCTTAAATGATATGATCCACCTCTTGAACTTGTATCGTCTTTTGGTGTGATGCTCTTTAGTCAATCCTTAAGGCTTTATGTTAAGAAATAATAATTTTTTCCGATATGATACTCTTGGTTCCAGTGTTCCTAATATAGTTTGGTTTCAACCTATTGGGATATTTCATGGCTCTGCATGTGTGCAACCTGGGGTTAATCGGCTTTTACGTTAAATTTTGGTATCTAAGGAGTACAAATTGTCAATATGACATTTTCATCTTTCCTTGCAGGAGAAGCGGTTCTTGATCTCCAGGCATAACTGAGGGTTGGAGATTCACTTCTTTGTAGTCATTTTATCTTTGTAGGGCCAGTGATTATAATTTATAGGCAGATTTTAACAAATTATTTCGAGTAACTCCTGTTAAATTATTAGGAACAATAGAAGTTGTCGTCAGACTGAAAGAAGCTTGTATCCTCTTTGAAAATACAGGATGAGTTATAATTCAAGTCGTGTATATCCACATCTGAACTTATCTCGTTCTTGGTGCAGGGGAAACAAATTTTGTTTCTAGGCATTGGCTTGAAGTTTAAGATTCATGGTCGCTTACCTGTAGAGGGTCCCTTCTCAAGAAGCCTACTGATTATAAGCTAGCTTTGGTTAAATTTACTAAATGAATCTGCATGAAAGCTGAAGCATTCATGAAAGTAGCAGAGTTCTAAGGTAGACATAAGCATGTTCTGGTAAATTATTCTGGAACCTGCCTATATATTGAACTATTCATCAAGACCTGGTCTGCTTTGAGAATTTGCTACTTGGAGCTGATGTATATACCATAGTTTAAAAAACAGAACAGTCATCTAATAATATCATAACTGATTTAGTGATCTGATCGATAGTACATATTAAATTTAAAAATATAAAATATCTAAAAAATTAAATTACACTTGAATTTGATAAGTCCGATTGGTTTGATTGGTCGAATTTTTTGATCGGCTTACAAGTTTTAACTAGTCATATATGTACTCCTAATAATTAATATATAAAATATGGCTGGTGACTCAACTGGTTTATCGGTCGGACCAATCGGTTGCCATCATTCTAGTCACTGTTCGTGTGTTCTATGATTCTCTAGATATAGCGAATGTTTGTGTTCTAGCAATGATAAAAAATTAGACAAAAAAATATCTAGATAAGATACTAGATAACAATCCAACTGCTTTTTTTATCAAGGTAGAAAATAATAATTAAATTATATACAAAAGTTATAAAATATTACTAGAGAATAGAGAATTAGTAATACAACCAAATAATAACCATAAAGTAATTTTTTATATAAAAAATATATCAAAAAACATACTTTTTTTATATAAAAAAAAACTAGGGTCAAAAGACTCAAAACTGGCTAAATGAGTCAATTATGATGGTCGAAATGAATGCATCGAGTGTAATGAGTAATCGCATTGGTCACTATAATCAATTTAGTGTTATTTGGGCAGTTTAATAATGCTATTTTGAATTATTTTCATATTGAAATTCTAAATGGTAGCTAATCAACCACGTCTGTGTAAAAATGTTAAGATCCCAAATTTTAATTTGCTATTTGAAAATGTTGATCCAACATTTAGGATATTCCATCCGATTTTTGTCATAAGGATATTCGATATTTAAAGATTAGCTACAACTGTGTAAACATTTTAAGATCCCAAAATATAATTTAGTATTTGGAAATGTTGATCCAACATTTAGGATATTCCATTTGATTTTTGTCAAAAGGATATTTGATATTTAGATTATTTAGTTTTTGAGTTAATTATTTGATCTAGAAAATATTATGTATTTTGTTGATTATTTCAAAAATATATCATGATATTTTATTTTTGTAGTTTTAAGCTTTTTAATTTCATTCATTTTTTTAATTTAAAATTTATAATAAAATTTTAATACTCTTTTTAATTGAAATGAGATATATATATATATATATATATATATATATATATATATATATATATATATTGATATACGATCTTTATTTTCATAAATATTATTTTAAAATATATTAAAATTGATAAAATAATATTTTCATATGGATACTGAATATATCTAATATCTGGTACAATATACGATCTATAATTTTATGGTAGAGTGGATATTTGGTCCGCTAGATATGAATATTTGATTTTAAATACCTCTATGATCAATCAGTCTAGTCCTAATTTTAAATCACTCAATGAAGTTGTACACATCCATGGACAAAAATGGTAGGACTATTATGGAAAGAGAATATTGATCTTAGTGATGGCATGAACACACCATGCAAAGCTTCTTAATCCTAAAAAGGGGATATTTTTCTTGTGGAGAGATTGATTGTGACTCAAATATATGGTAAATAAAATATTTTACTCCCTCTATTTTATTATAAAAGACCTATATTTTTTTTAAAAAAATTCACGACAAGTCATTTTATGAAAAATATATAAAACACATTAAATGTTTTTTTAACAAGTTTTTCTTCCTACTCTCATTCATAATAACTATTTAAGCTAGAATATTAATTATAGTAATATAATTAACATAACTATGACATCCTTAAATTTTATTACTGAAAAATTTTATTTTAAAAAGATTTGCGAAACCGGAAATATAAAGTATTGGGTGTTATGTCACATCCAACATAGAGAAGATATTCTTTATACTCAATTCATATAAGCTAAAAGTAACCCATATCAAAATCAAGTGTAGAAAGCACTTTATTTACAAAATAAGTACACAATCTACACATTTGTGGTAGCATGGACATTTGGTCTGATAGATATGAATGTTTGATTTTTGAACACCTCTACAATCAACCAACCTAGTCCTTAAGATGAACAGATATAAAGACATAAACTATAGGACATTTTATGGAAAGAGATTATTGACACTAGTGAGGGCATGAACGCACCATGCAAAGCTTCTTAATCCTAAAAAGGGGCAATTTTCCTGGTGGATGGATTGATCGTCACTCAAATATATGGTAAACAAAGTATTTTACTCTCTCTATTTTATAATAGAATACCTATATTTTTTTTCAAAATTAATTTACAATACAAGTTGATGTAAGAGTATCTCCATTACAACATTCCACATTAGCTACTTATCACCCTAAATTTGAAGGTCCAAAAAACCTTCTAATTTGGGAAGGACTACACTAAGCTTTTTTCCTGCCTTAGTTTCCTCCATTTTTTAGTGAAATTCCCACCTCTAAGGCTAGTGCATGCTTTGGTTGATTTACCTTCAAAATTCTTGTCTCTTTTACCTTAAATGCGGTAAAGCTTAAATGGTAAATTCAAGTGTATGAACTAAGCCTCTCCTTATCTCCATCTTCTAACTTCCTTATTTTTGGTGGTTAAGTCCCAACCCCTATTTTCAAATCTAAGCCTAACCTAATTTGTATCACCTTGAATCAAATTTGTATCAAAGCTTAAATTTGGTTTCCTCTTTCATTATTCCCTTGTCTTACACCTTTTTCCAAGCCAAACACTCACAAAATTTTCTAAACTAGTCGTCCACTATTTCTTTTCCCATTTTCAAACATTATTTCCCTCATAAAAAAATATCCAACTACAATGGTGATCATCCACTAACTAGGAGTTTGAATCTTAATGAGGCACACAACGAAAGGATAGATCATGACATTGAATTGTTACAACGAGACACTCAATGTATAGATCAAACATTGGTGGCATTACAAGAAGAAATGAGCCACATTCAAATCCTTTTACAAAACTCATTCCTAACACCAACACCTCAAAACGACATCCAAATCGAGCACCCTTTAAAGTAGAAGAGCCCCTTAGTGTCGAAAATTTCTCAAGTGAAAATGACTCATCAACAAGTGAGTCATCTTGAGAACCAAGAAGAATGGGGAAGGAAAAAAGAAGGGACTTTGGGGATTTTAAAGCCGAAATCCCTGAGTTCGAAGGTCAACATAACCCAAAAGAGTTTTTGGAATGGGAGTTGAGATGCTCAAGGCTCCTTGAGGCAAAAGGATACAAAGATGATAAGAGTTTTAAAGTTGCCACTTTAAAACTCAAAGGCCATGCCTCTCTTTGGTGGGAAAATCTTACCAATCAAAGAAGGAGGAAGGGAAAATTGAAAGTAAAATCATGGAAAAAAATGAATAAACTCATGAGAGAAAGATTTGTGTCATCTTCCTACACTCAATATTTGTACAATAAATTATCATCCTTAAGGCAAGGGCTTATGAGTGTAGAGAAGTACGTTCGTGAGTTCAAAAAATTGTTAATAAACTTGGTATTGAAGAAAGTGAACATGATCTTGAGATTTGTGGGAGGGCTTAGACAAGATCTTACTAGAAAAGTAGAAATTCAAAGGTATTACACCTTGGATGAAATCTTCCATTTATATATTAGGATCGAAAAATAACAGAGGGACAAATGGTCCACTCAGTTTAGCCTTAACAAACTTAGTGTGATCGAATCTAAAAACATGTCCACACCGTCCAAGCCACCCTCCACCTTTATCAAGTTTGACATGAAAGGGAAAGGAAGAGAAGGGATTAGAGAGCCAAGAAGGTCTGGAAATGTGAGGTGTTTTAAGTGCCAAGGAGAAGGGCATTATCAAAATGAATGCCCTAATCGAAGGGCCATGACACTAGTGGAGCTTAACGAAACAATCCCCGAGGAAGACTTGGAATAAGAAGCTTCAAACCATGAGGAATAAGAGCTAGAAGAAGCTCCTCCAGATGTGGGAGAAGCTCTAATGATAAGGTGGATCTTTCATGCAAATGAGGTTAGAATCCATGACAGCCAAAGGGAATGTATTTTTCAAACAAAATGCACCATTATGGGTAAATTTTGCTCCATTATTGTTGATGGGGGGAGTTGTGCAAATGTTACCTCTTGCACTTTGGTGGGTAAGATCGGTTTTGCCACTACACCCCATGCCAAACCATATAAGGTGCAATGGTTGAATAATGGCAACATTGTGGAAGTCAGCAAACAAGTCCCTTCCATTGGAAAAGCATATCACGATCAAGTCTTGTGTGATGTAGTCCCAATGGACACATGTCACTTACTATTGGGATGTTTGTGCTAGTATGATAGGCATATGACCCATGATGGGAGGAAGAATACCTATACCTTGAAGTATACCAAAAATAAAATCATCCTACCATCTTTGAAGACCCAATTGATCGTGGGAAAAGGCGTCACAAATTGTCAAAATTCCTTATTTGTTGATGAAAAATGTGTATCTAGGGATTTGATTAAAGGGAAGATGATGTATTTAATAATGTTAATAGAAGAAAATGAGGGGAGCATCCCATAGACCCTCGAGTTAGGGCTTTGTTAGAAGGATTTGAGGATGTTTTTCCTAAAGACCTACCCTATGTACTACCACCCATAAGAGGAATAGAGAACCAAATAGATCATGTACCCAATGCTACCCTCCCTAATAAGGTCGTCTATCATTGTAACCCTAAAGAGGCCATGTATCTTCATAAACAAGTGGAAGAACTACTAACTAAGGGATTGATTTGAGAATCCCTTAGTCCTTGTACTGTACCAAATTTTCTAGTACTAAAGAAAGATGGAACTATGAGGATGTGTGTTGACAATAAAGTTATCAACAACATCACCATCAAGTATAGGTATCCTATATCTAGGATTGATAACTTGCTTGACTATTTGCATGTAACATCTTTCTTTTCAAAAATTGACCTTCAGATCATTTACTACCAAATACAAATGAAATGAGGTGGTGAATGAAAAATTGCGTTTAAAACTAAAAATAGATTATATGAATGGATGGTAATGCCATTTGATCTATCAAATGATCCTAGTATAAAGTACTTGGGCCTTTTATTACCAAATTTTTTGTAGTTTATTTTGATGATATAATTGTGTATAGTCCAAACAAAAGGGAGCATGTAAAACATATTAAGCTTGTATTTATTGCCCTTAGAAACAAAAAGTTGTACATTAAACTATAAAAATGTGAATTCTTTGTAACTAGAGTAACTTTTCTAGGATTTGTTGTATTTAAGGATGGGATAGTCATGGAAGAGACCAAGATTGATGTTATCAAGACATGGTCATCTCCAAGAAGCTTTACACAAGTAAGGTCCTTCCATGAACTTGCTTCTTTCTATCGAAGATTCATCAAAGGGTTTAGTACCCCCTTTGCTCCCATCACAGAGTGTATGAAGAAAGGACAATTCAAGTGGACAAGGGCCACTCAAGAAGCTTTCGAAGTGATCAAGACCAAGCTATGGGAAACACCCATCCTAGCCTTACCTGATTTTCAAAAGCCATTTGAAGTGGAGTATGATGCTAACCGAGTAGGCATATAGGCGGTCTTACTTCAAGAAGGAAATCCTATTGCCTATTTTAGCGAAAAACTCAATGGGTATTGCATGAACTATAGCATGTATGACTAGGAATTATATGCAAAAGTAAGGGTCTTGAATCATTGGGCACACTACTTAAGGCCCCAACAATTTGCACACCAATCATGAATCACTAAACTACATTAATGGCCGACACAAAATCAACCCTAGGCATGCTTGATGGGTAGATTTGATATAATATTTTTTATTGGTAGCTAAACATAAGAGTGGAAAGACTAATGTTGTAGCTGATGCCCTTTTTAGGATATATTGTGTGCTTTCTTTAATAAAAGTAAGAATCCTAGTGTAATACCCTAATTTGAGCGGAGTGTTATAAGGATTGATCCGGCTACTTATATCAACATGGTATACCATCCTTTTGGTGATTCCATCCTAAGAACTCCACAGTTAAGCGTGCTGGCCGTGGAGTAATTTTAGGATGGGTGACCTTCTGGGAAGTTCTAAAAATTTCTCGAAAAGTGCGTGAGTGAGGACAAAGCGTGCTGAAAGGACTCGTGTTGATCTGTGGGTCCAGCCAATCAATCCGAAAGCACTTCAAGGTAGCCTCCGCGTGGTCGTGTCCACTCGGGGTGTTACAAATGATATTAGAGCGAAACCGCGACCGTGAGTTGAACTTGGACGAGCCAGTCAATCACCTAGCGGGACGATTCTTGGCATGAACTGTATTGAGACAGTTAATGGTTGAGGCGCAACGAGGACGTTGCGTTCTTTAAGTGAGGGTGAATGTAATACCCCAATTTGAGCGGAGTGTTATAAGGATTGATCCGGCTACTTATATCAACATGGTATACCATCCTTTTGGTGATTCCATCCTAAGAACTCCACAGTTAAGCGTGCTGGCCGTGGAGTAATTTTAGGATGGGTGGCCTTTTGGGAAGTTCTAAAAATTTCTCGAAAAGTGCGTGAGTGAGGACAAAGCATGTTGAAAGGACTCGTGTTGATCTGTGGGGCCATCCAATCAATCCGAAAGGACTTCAAGGTAGCCCCCGCGTGGTCGTGTCCACTCTGGGTGTTACACCTAGGGTTTAGCTACATTAAGGAACTCTATCGAGAGGATAAAGACTTCAGGATCTACTTCAAAAACCAAGACAAGATCAAGGGCTCAATCATGCGTCAAGATAGGTTCCTTTTCAAAAACAACAAACTTTGTATACTTAAGAGCCCCATTTGAGAACTAATAATCCGAGATGTGCACGGTGGAGGACTTGCAGGCCATTTTGGAATTACCAAGGCAATAGATGTACTACAAGAACATTTATTTTGGCCTAGAATGGTAGGATATGTACAAGGCATAGTGGTGAGATATACCACTTGCCAAAAGTCTAAGAGCCACTTCCATCAAAGATTTTATACTCCCCTCCCCATCCCCTAACAACCATGGGATTATGTTGGCATGGATTTTATTGTAGTATTGCCTCGAACACAAAGGCAAAATGATGCTCTAATGGTGGTGGTAGATTGGTTCTCTAAGATGGCTCATGTTGCTACTTATCATAAAATGGATGATGCCTCTTATATAGCCGATCTCTTTGTCAAAGAAATAGTTAGGCTACATGGTATACCTAAATCCATTGTTTTGGATAGGGATACTAAGTTTCTTAGCTATTTTTGGAAGACCATGTGGAGGTTAATCAGTACAAAAATTCTTTTTAGTATCACATACCGCCCACAAACTGATGACCAAACCAAAGTGACCAACTGAACCCTCACCATGCTCCTTCGAAGTTTGGTTCACAAATCAATACGGGTATGGGACATCAAACTTAGCTTCGCTGAATCTACATATAATAGGTCCCCAACCTATGCCATAGATCTTTCACCTTTTGAGGTTGTCTATGGTTTGAATCCACTTCTCCCATAGACCTCCTACCTGTCTCCATAAGCGAAGTCACAAGTTTCAAAGTGAAGGACCGATCCAAGACCATGAAAATACTCCATGGACAAGTGAGACAAAAAATTAAGAAGGTGAATGAACTGAATAAAACAAGACCAAATAAACATCGCCAAAAACACTTATACTAGCCCGAAGATCTAATTTGGTTTCATCTATGCAAGGAATGATTCCCCATAAGAAGAAAGAACAAATTGATGCCAAGGAGTGATGGGTTGTATAAGGTGCTGGAAAAAATAGGGGATAATGCATATAAGCTTGAATTTCCACAAGATATGGGGAACATCTCCAACACCTTCAACATGGGAGACTTACTCCCCTACATCTACGATGAGCCTTTTGATCAGACTGAGGATCCTCTTCAAGAGAGAGAGAATGATGTAGGAGCATCCCCATTACAGCATTCCACATTAGCTACTTATCACCCTAAATTTGAAGGTCCAAAAAACCTTCTAATTTTGGAAGGACTACACTAAGCTTTTGGTCTACCTTATTTTCCTCCATTTTCAAGTGAAATTCCCACCTCCAAGGCTAGCACATGATTTAGTTGATTTACCTTCAAATTTTTTGTCTCTTTTTGAAATACCCCAAAACCCTAATTTAAAGAATTATGGTAAATTAAGGATTTATTAGGAAAATTAATTAAATGAATTATTTTATTAAAATAAGAGGGAGAAATTAAGGTAAAATCAAGAGGAAATTAATAAATAATTTAATTGGAAAAGAATTAGGATGTTTTGCTAATTAAAATGGAATTTAGGAAAATTCTTTCAAAAATCCTAAATTAACCTAAAATGGGAATTTAATTATTATTTTATTACAATATTATTATTTTTAAATATCCCAAATTACCAAAATATTTTAAATACCCAACCCACCTAATTTTTTTCCTTTTTCTTTTTTCTTTTTTCCCTCTCTTTTCTTTTCCTTTCTTTCCTTCCTTTCCTTTCTCTTTTTCTTTCTTTCCTCTTCTTCCCCCGATCTGGGCCAACCCACCCTACGGCCTAGACCTCCCCTTCCTCTTGCACGACCCAAGGCCTGCCGCTCTCCCTTCTCTCCCTCGCTTGTCGCTGGCCTGGTCCGATTTTCTTCTTTTTTTCCTTAAGCCGACTAGCCGCCCCCTTTTTTCTTCCCTGACCTTCCTTCTCCCTGATGCCCAACCTCTCCATATCCTAACATAGGCACGCGACCTCTATGCCGCTACATACCAGCCTGCCACCCCTATCCCCTTCCCTGTCACTCCCTCTCTATCCTCCACCCAATCGCAGCTTCTCTCTCTCCTCACGCATACCCCTCTCCCTCTTCTTTTTCCCCTCCCAATATATTAGGCCCTGCAAAAACGCAGGCCAACTCCTGCCATAGGCTGCCTGCCGGCGACTTGCACACCTGCCGTTGACCCTTCCACTTCCCACTCTCTTATTCCCCCTCATCCTTAGCCTATAAATACCCCTCTACCAACCCCCTTTCAACTCTTTTTTCTCTCAACCTAGAAACCCCCAACTCTTGTTGCCGCCGCAAGTTCAGTCACCTACTGTACTACCGCCGTCCAACACCGCCGCCCAAACCACCACCCAAACTGCTCCTTGCACCACCCTCCACCAAGCTACACCCCTCACCACCCTTAATACTCCCTGCACAAGCTGCCTTGGCTGTGTAAAGTTGTCCATTCGACCAACCTTAACCCAACCACCCCCGCCCTTTGCACCGCCATCCGCTGCCACTCCCGCCCAACCACCACCCCTCATACCCTCCAAAATCACTAGCAGATATTCCCCTACCTTCTCCTACCTTTATTTTCCCCTGACTCCCTCTTCTCCTCCCCTCCTCCCTCTCCACCACTCTCGGCTACCACATCACCGCCGCCCTTGGCTGTGCCACCACCACCAGTCCAACCCTCTCCACCTAGGCATGCTCCACCACCTCAAATTCCCCTCTCCTACCCTAAACACCCAACTTTTCCCATTTTTTTCCTCTTTCCCCGCCGCCGCTGGTGTCGCCGGTTACCACCAACCCTAGGTGGTACTCTAACTCCTCTCAATCCTGAAACCCTAAATGTGCAAACTTTATTCTTTTTATTTGTATTTATCTTATTATTATTACTATTATTATTATTGTTATTATTATTATTATTTATCATACTTATTATTATTTACAACTTTAGATATTAATTCTATTATTATTATTATTATTATTAAGGGGTTGAAACCCTATTTTTATTATTATTTCAATTATCATTATTATCATTATTGATACTACTACTATTATTATTATTATTATTAATGCTAGCTTTGGCATATTATCACTTTTGTTTCTATTAAAAATATTCAAACCCTATTATTATTATTATTATTATTATTATTATTATTATTATTATTATTATTAGTGCTATCCTTAGCATATTACTATTAGTACTTTTGTAAAAGAATTCAAAACCTTACCCATATAAATATCATCACTTTGAATGTTACCACTATTAGTATTATCCTTAGAAATATTATTATTTTTGTTAATATTGCTATTATTATATTAGTATTTTTATTACTAATCTTATTAATAGCCTTAACCTTAATAATACTAGGGTTTCTATTACTATGAGTATAAGTATTACTATTATTATTAATATTACTATATTTGCTACAACTAGTATTGGTACTATTACTAGAAGAAAATAAAGTTATTAGCTTTAATAATATAAATATGGCTATAAATATTAACATAAGCCTATTTTGACTAGTAATACTCTAGTAGGCTAACTTGAGAATTAAAAACCCTATTTTTACTTGTAAAGTTTCTTTTAATAATAGTAACCCTAATATTAGAATAAAGTAGGAAATAATAGTGTTTTGGTAAGAGGAAATGAATCCTTAGTTTTCCCTCTTGTAGGTGAACCCAATCAAAACCCTAATGAGGCGTGGGAGCGTGCTCAAAGATAAGTAACGTATTAGGTAAGGATGTAGTTAAGGCCCTATGTGTATTATGTGTCTTGCATGCCTTAGATGTTATATACCATGTTATGTTGTGTATCTTATAGTTATCATTAAACTTGTTTAATGTGTAGCGTAGCTTGGAGTTGAGGTATGCTCGTGTGTTTTCTTATTGTATGTGTATAATATGTATATGTTGTGATTATGATGTGATGTAATGTGGTCCTTTAGGACATGCATGTTAGGGTATTTAATGAAACGATATGGGGTGAAAGGATGAAAAAGGAAAATGGGGAAATAGGTTGACCAAGGGGAAATAAGTTGGCTAAAGGGAAGTAAGTTGACCAAGGGATATGGGATTGACCTAAATATCTCATGATCCATGAAAAGGAGAATAAGAGAGGACTATAAATAAAATAAAAGAGTGGGTGAACTTGGCATGGGAGATTCTAGGGTTTGCTTAGGAGATTCTAAGGTTAGCATGGGAATTCTAAGGTTTTGCGTGGAAACTTCGAGGGTTTGCATGGGGTGGATGGAGTCCGCATGGGGACGATCTTTATGTGTGAAAAGTTATCTTGGGATGTAAGTAAGGTAAAGGAAGAGTTGTTTTGGTGATTGAAGGCTTGGGGTGAAAAATAGTACGTGGGTTAGTATACGGGTGCACAAGAGACCTAGCTAGGGTTTGGGAGGAAAATCCTAATTTGAGATGGTGGTGAAAACAAAAATAATTGACAGTGAGTGGAATATAAGATGAGGTTGGAGGAATGTCATGTGTAGGGTGAGTGTGGGTTTCATGGGAAAGCAAGAGTGGAAGGTGAGAAGTGGAGGGGTGACAGGTGGAAAGAAGGATGCTAGGGTTTGGTGTGACTAGCTAGGGTTTGGTGTGGCCACCTAGGGTTTTGTGGTCACACGTGTATTTAGGAGAGTAAAGTGAAATGATGAGGGTTGAATCTGAGGGAGTTGATGTGTGGGGTGTTAGAACAACCTTAGTTGTGTGAGGCAGAGAAGGATGGGCCACATAGTCCCAAATTAGGATTTCTGGAGAAAACCCTAGGTTAAGGTAGTGAGTGGACTTGGAGGCGTAAGATAGTGGGCCTTGACCCACACATTTAGGAGTTGAGCTTCTAGTGTGAGTAAGTGGAGTAAGGAAAGGATGTTAGGGCGTGTTAGGAGGTGTAGAAGTCTCAAGATATGGGACGGGCCCTCTTGGGAGGATAAGTGTGGATAGAGTTGGTCATCCATGTCTACGATGAAACTTGTTGAATAAGACATAGTAAGACACTAATCATTTAAAGTGGAAGATTATTGAGTCGGGCGCAGACCGATCCACCGGCATAATAGTGGTCAGGTGACGGGGTGCCCTGGAGACTGATCCACCGGCATAAAATAGTGGTTAGGTGTGTTCTACCCTATACGTTTTTGATCCACAGGCTATAATAGTGGGGGATCCCGAGCTCAATAAACCAAATTCTAAGTATGATAAGACATGGAAAGACACTAAGTACTTACAGTGAAATATCATGAGAGTCGAGGCCAGACCGATCCACAAGCAACAATAGTGGCCAAGAGCATTTTGCCATGGAAACCGATCCACCAGCAATAATAGTGGTCAAGAACGTTTTGTCTTGTACATTTTTGATCCATCAGCTATAATAGTGGGGTCCCCGTACTCGCATGGATTGATTAAGAGCATGGTGTAAATTGAGTATTGACAAGAGAATAAATAATCAGCTTATCCGGACTATAACTTGGCCTTCATTTATCTGTAATGGTTGTATGTTGTTGATGTGATCATACTTGTGTTACATGTTGTTGTATGCTTGGTCTTACCTGCATGGTTACCTTACTTAGTACGTAGCGTACTGACCACCCGTTTCATGGGTGCTACTCATTCCCACGAGTAGAAGGCCCTTTGAGTTTGTGCAAGTTGGTAATACTATTTTTTATGTCTTCAATGCTTACGAGGCATCGGGCGGGGCTGAGTGATGAGCAAGAGATTAGTCTGGGATTGAGAGCGACGTGGACGGATTTACTTCCTATGTTCTTTTATTTTGTACCAGATTACTCTAACTTAATTTTTATCATATTGTAGCCTTTATTCCTATTAAGGAATTTTAAGTATGTACTCTGGATTGCAAACTCTTTTCACATACTCTGATTCTGTCTTATGAATGTTTCAATGCTTTTATGAAGCCTTGCTTTGAGTTTGAAGTGCGATGGTTGTTAATTCTTCTTTAGCCTTGTAGTTAGTACAAGATCGGCCGAGGGGTTGGGCTTGTACTGATCACGGTGGTAATATTCCCGAAATTCACAAGTTTTGATTTACTTGCTTCTGTGAAACTTTTTACAAAAATGAAATTTTTTAGTAGTCAATTTTAAGGGTGTTACACTTTTACCTTAAGTGCAGCAAAGCTTAAGTGGTAGATTCAAGTGTATGAACTAAGGGTCACTTAGTTCATATAGCCTCTCCTCATCTCCCTCTTCCAACTTCCTTATTTTCGGTGGTTAAGTCCTAACCACCATTTTCAAATCTAAGCCTAACCCAATTTGTATGCACCATGCATCATAAGTTATTTTATGAAAATATGTATATATATAAAATATTAAATGTTTTATTAACAATTTTGTCTTCCTATTTTCATTCATAATTACCGGTTAAATTAGAATATTAATTATAGGAATATAATAACATAATTGTGACACCCTCAAATTTTATTACTGAAAATTTTAATTTTAAAAAAAATTACGGAAACTAAAATACAAAATATCGGGGTATTATGCCATATCCAACATAGAGAAGGTATTCCTTATACACAGTCTATGTCGGATGCAAGGCTAAAAGTAACACACATGAAAATCGAGTGTAGGAAGCACTTTACTTACAAAACAAGTTTACAAAAAGAGAATGTGAGGATATTAAATAAAATGCATTGAAAAGAGCTTTAGGAGATTAAACTCCTAAAACATAGAAACAATTAATAACCGAACATCACTCTATAATCATACGTAATAACCACTCACCGCAGGTAATGCAACAAGGAACGATCAAAGATAATCAATAGCATACAAACATCACAGTCTGCTCCCTCAAAATAAACGGGATTAACAGAATGCCACAAATAGTGTTGGTACACGACATATAAGTAAATATAGTTACTCAAAAGATATATCATGATGCACTTGGATTATGGTATACATAAATTAAAACATGAATTTATGTGATACATCAAACTCATACTTGGAAGCATACGATAAAAGAGATAATACAATTATGTGGTCACTAAACACATAATCGGAAGATAACAAAAAATAGAAACCAATAAGGAAACCATACACATGACAAGAATGGGGCATGCATGGCACAAACAACTTGATGTCAATATAGACATTAAATATGCATTCTACTCATGATACTAGATGACCTAAGGAAGCAACCATATTAAAGTCTATACTTAGGTGATCATACATTTCTAGTTACTTAATCAATTCAGTTTAGGAGCCATGCTATTCCATAACCGATAGATTTGTGACACAAACATAATGGATCCTCTAGTGCAAAACGCACCTGGGAAACCACTTATCTAGATTCATAATTATTAAGTATGCATAACTACTATAAATCGATGGAACGAATAATATAGAGTTAATCTAAGATCACTCTAGTTATTGCATCAACCAGGAAAAGTATCAAATGAAGCATCTCGGTCCTAGCTCATGTGATCTTCCACTATAATTATTAATGTCTTATTCATTCATTAACCATCAATTAGCACATAACATTACATCACTTGTCTTACTCATCATCACATTACTTCTCCTTTATCTTATAATTATTATTACATGGGAAACCATCTTATTATTTATTATATGAAATATTCTCAAAATGCCCAATACTTATGTCATTATTATCCATTTATCACTAATCAGAATTCATCCCATCATCTACATTCTTAATATGAAATTAGGATTATACTAAGGTCTATTAATGAAAACTCCACATATAATAACAAGTGCGGAATTCACATAAACACTAAAATAATTCTTAAGGATAACATAAATAAATAGGACAATCCACTTAATTCAAAGGTTTCACCTAAGAATGCCCTTAAGGATCCTAAAGTCAAACGTGTCCTAAGAAGATTATATTAAAGGTAAAATGACCAAATTATCTTTATTAATCCTAAATCTTTACTCAATTTAATTAACCATAGATCAAGCTCATTAATTTACAAAATTCAATATAACATTTAAACACCAAATATTAAATATGATTAAGACAAAATGGGGGTTAAACTCAAAATTAAACATATAAAATAACAACTTCACCCTTAGGGTTTTCTGTGCTTATTTTAAGCCCTTTTTACCTTAATTAATTATTGTAGGCTGACCAAAGTTAATCGTTCAACATTATAATGATCATATTGTCCTTGGACTAATTCAAACCTTCCAAAGGGACACCAACATGTGAAAATACCATAGTACCCTCCAATTTATTTAAAATTTCTTAAATCTTATTTTAATATAGTTATACAACTTCAAAATAAGACTTATAATCTATGAAATTGCACATAAATGACCTAATTAACCCAATGGTGACCTCTGTTCTTACAATTTTCTATCAGAATGACAAAAATGCCTTCGTCAGTGGCCAAATTTAACTCAAAATCATACCAACACTACTAAATACCAATACACATATATTAAGCATGTCATGTAAGATTTTAACAATATAAAAGCATGCATGTGTATACACTTAAAATTAATCATGATCTTTTATATTCACATTTTAAACAAATAACAACATCAAAATTTCTACATCTTAAGAATAAGCAAAGCTTACTTATATGCTAATCTTCTAGCAAGAAATTTGATGGTCCTAACCACTTCTCCTCATACCCTTGAATTACCTACAATACATAATAATAAGTTATATTATTAATGGAGCTTAGCACGAACAAGTGAGGGGTAGGGCAGAAATCAATGCTACAAAATGGAAGTAGAAGAAGGGGGAAATGGTGGTGGGTTTCGGTCAAAACAGTAGTAGTACCACCACCTTTCACCACCAAGACAACCACCCACGACACCACTACCTAGGCATGAACAAGAAGGGAAAAAAGGAGCTGCAACTGGTGGTTGGAAGGGTAAAAAAACCAAGGACAAAGGGGATTGTAGGGGCATTTGGTGGGTTGTTGCTACTGCAGCTCGGGACTCCGTCGTCCTCGTCCGAATTCGCCTGAAGTGGAGCCATGATGCTACCCTGTGTTAGCGTCATTGTCGTTGCCAGTAGCTTGGTTGGCCATGGTTAGTGCAAGAATGGAAGAGGAGGTTGAAGGATGACGGAGGGAGTTGGATGGCTGAGATGGTGGCAGCGTTCCCTCGGAGGTGGAGCTACCAGACCGACTAATGCGCAAGGTCATCCGCGGTGGTGGAGCTCAAAGACGGAGGAGCTTGAAGGAAAAAGTTTTGTCCATGTTCGAACAAAGCTCCCTTGTTGCCTAGTTTGCACACATGCAGGAGAGGGCGAGGGAGAGAAAAGTAAAGTCGGAGAGGGGTGCAAGAAGGGGGTGGTGGGTGCACTGTTGTGCACAGAGGGGATAAATTCGTCGGAAGAAAATAAAGCTTAGAGTTTAGGCGTGTGGAAGAGGGTGAAAGATAAGGGTATATTGGCTAAAAAAATCAACTAAGATGGAATTAGACTTTAGGTTAATTACGATTTAGGTAGGATTCAAAGATAAGGTTAGTAATTTGGTTACATTTAATTTAATGATTTAAAGTATAATGAAGTTTGAGAATAAGTGTTTCTAGAAATAAAATAACAAACTGTCTCTAAAAAATTAGAAAATATAAGAGGTGTGAAAAAATTTAGAAATCCAATTGTATAGAAATATTGAATATCGGAGGAGTTTTGATGTTCGATAAATGAAAAATAAGTAAAAACGATAAAATTGAATAATTGGCGAAAACATATTTATTTCCATGAAAAAATAAACAAGGATGTGAAAATGTTTAAATATGTATAGAATAATATTAGAAAGTCAAATATGTTAAAATATATGATCTTAAAAATCATTTGGAACTCAAACGGAATAAAATGGAGAAATAGATGAAAAATCATTCGTTATAAAAAATAAAAATTTCCATGTCTTTACTATTTAGAAGGAATAGACAAGCTTAAAAATGTTTAGAACTCTCTTCTAAGCTTCAAAAATTTTTAAAAATAAGAAGATTTTTTTGGACGAGCTAAAACAAGCAAAAACTGACTTAGAACAGAAAATTACAATTTTTCGCAAACTATTAAAATCTTTCTACAAGCAAATAAATAATTAGCAAAAGGTTTGAAAATAATGTGGAAAGTATAGAAATGAAAGAATAAGCTTGTAAATATTTGTATGAATGAGTTATAAGCTTAGAATGAGTCAAATAGAATAAAAACGACAGTCGGAAAATTCATGTAAAAATACGATTTTTTACAAATGAATGAAGTATATGTTAAAAAATTTAAATTTAATATAAATAGCTTGAAAATTTATGATAAAAAATTATAAAGTGGTTTATAAGCATAATTATAAATTTAGTAATTAGAATCAGAAAAATTCAAAGTATTACGGTAACGGTTAGAGTTTCTATTTTTTCTTTTGTAATTTAAGTTTCTAAAATTTACTCTCTTTTAATATGTGCACGGAAATATCCCTATAAAAAGAGTGTGTGCGGTATAATTACAGACCGCTATTGTAAAACAGATACTATAACATACTACGGAAGTATAACATGCACAAGTACATATTAATCCTAGGGAAGTATTGTAGCGTCGAACTTTGTATGGATCTCCGAGAACGGCATGATAACCCTCCAAAAAGTGATGTATTGATGAAACAACTGCTCGTAGGACTGCAACAGTGTAGAACATATATACATCTGTCCGCTGAATGAAACAATCGAAGAAAAAGAGGACTAGATGCCCAAAATACTGTTTTTATCATCTTTCTGATACATTAACTTCACACCTCAGAAGGAAGTAAAAGTTGAGAGAAACTATCTTACATTCTCTATGTAGTAATGAATCAAAGAATGGATGGAAGCCATGGGTACGATTTCTGGTAAGTTGTTCAAGTTCTGCTGGTATCGGATTGGTTCCCCGATTCATCTGTCAAAAAAAGCCGTTCGTACAACCCAGCCCAGCCTCCCCTCCTTGTCTTGGATGATGCAAATGGTCTTTCTCCATATGATCTATTCAACCGCTCTCTTGAATCTGTCTCGTTGAAGGTTCCATATGTAGGAGGATAACGATGAGGAACGCCCAACGAAGCAGCTATCTGCAGTGCTTCCTTGTATTCCCGACTTTGTTCTCTTGCAAGCGTTTCTTGCCGTTCCATCCTTTGTTCTACTGGAATCTCCATGATGCCATCTCTCTCTATCAACAACTGCAACCATAACAGGCATTCTTAGATGAGGAACATGCATGGCATTCACTCATCAGGGCCGTCTCTTTCACACAAGGGGCGCCTCTAATAATTTTAGGAAAGATACAATAATTATAGCAAAAAATATATTTCATAAGATAATTACGTATAATTATTTTCTTACAAATCAAGTACGAAAATTTGTTTAAAAATTCATAAAAACCACCATTAAAAATACTCCACCACAAACACTCTTATTTAAAATATATCATCCTTAGCAAAAACTTACATACTATTACCAGTGCACAGCCAAGTTTTAAATCCCATGGTGCACCATATAATATGATACAAGAATAATGTGTAATAATTAATTTATAACATATAAAACGAGGTAATTTAAATATTAAATTGTGACTTTTCAAAAATTAATTTTTGTTTATTATTTTTATTGAATTTGTAAATTATTCAATATCACTGAATTTAATTTCAAACACACAAAGCGATAATTATAAAGTCAGTCATCCAACTGGAAAAATAGATTTCAAACTCTAATTACTTTAACTTTCATAGCATTTTAAAAACAAATGAACTTTACAAATTATATTATCAATAGAATGAAATTAACTAAACTAACATAAGAAGTTGAAAAGAAAAACTTAGTCCATAAATGCTTTTAAAAAATAAAAAAGATGACATATTATCAATTAGAAGGGAACACTATAGGAGCAACGTTGTTTGGAAATTTTTTGATGCTATTGACATTTACAGTGATGTGTGGTCCAAGGCATTGAACCAAAGATAATAATAATAATAATAATAATAAGTGCACCCTGATTCCAGGACTTGTCAATCAAAACATTTGTGTCCTTCCAATGCACCAAGAGAGTTTAACATTTGCTGCCGGCCCTAAAAATTAGGAGGGCCTGTGCAAAGGCTCACCTTGCACATGGGCTTCGACGGGCCTGTTACTCGTAAAAATCTGACAACATATGTTCAATGGATATTAAGGATACACGTCAATATGTAAGAAATCTTGAGCAAAATTAGACACTGTCCTAGATGGCATGGAAATGCACCAAACCTCTGCAGTTGTATTTCAGACATTACATATTTAACACGGCAATTTTTACTAAACCTACACATTGGAGAGTTGTGATAACAAAGCTTCAAAGCCAAACCTTTATACATATTTACAATAATCTTTTAGCATGCCCTAAAGTGGGCACATAATCATATAATGCCATTTTAACAAGCTCATACACAATGAATTTGAGATTCATGCCGTGTCAGAGAAAGAAATCTGAAAAAAATGCATAGAAAACTATAGCTCTAAACTGCCTATTTTCGAAAATATCTTTCCTAGTTTATCATGCGAAGTCATGCCTCTATCAATCGGTCTTCAGCAGGAAAACATTATTAAAACCTATAATCATAAATCACTTCATCTACAAAATTGATGGTAAAAATGTCAACGTGCACTGCCATTGGGCCAAAAGATTGAGACGCTTTAGTTTTGCAGATTCAGACACAACATATGACATAAAAGGGTAAAATGTGCTCAAGGAAATTGTTATGTCTACTCTCTATAGATGTATGTATGGGTCTAGGAGTCCCAAATATTTTTCATGGATCCATGTTTATAGAAGATGAGCTGAGACATTGAGTTGTACTTATTGCTATTTTGGAAAGGAAATTCCTTTCTCTACCAAAACAAAAGGCTAAAATGTGGTATCAATATCCAAATCGATGCGAGTAAGAAATATGCCTTAGAAGGTCAACAAATTCAGTTGATGAGAAAATTGATGGCAAAAAACTGCAGGTAATCCAAAGTAAAAATTACTCCTGCTGCACAGTGGGAGCAGACTACAGGGACTTACATCAAGAGCAACTTGAGTTTCCCTCTCTATCCAAACGATGGCATGGTCTCTTGTGGCATTGCATGAAAGGATTATGTGCTCAAACCTTGCATCCACAGGAACTGCTGTTCGTACCACTGGTGGGAGTCTTCCACATCTGTAATAAAAACAAGTTTAATAAAGATAAGGGAGATCCAGAAAGGTACGAACAGAACATCTACTGCCAAGCAAAGCTCAACAACAAACTGGAAGAAATCCAGAAAGGTGCGAAAAAAACACTCCTGAGCTTGTTGACAGGCATAAATTCGTCAGGCTCACATGAATCAAGAAAGGTGGCAGACCAACTAACTTCACAAAGTGTAGCAGGCTTTTCTTGCCACAACTGTAGAAAACACCAATCTCCTCCCTCTCTCTCTCGCAGTGGCAGATTTAGACAAATATTGGCGTTCTACCATATATTTCATTTTCAGTTTTGAGTCACAGCCATAGTTGGACAATGATCCTTGATATGTCATGATTAACACAAAAAAGATTTATCAGTACAGCAAAGTAATCCTTTGTCTGGATAGTTAAGAAACTTCTGGAAGTTAGTGTGATATCCTTAACTGCCATTAAAGAAGCAAGGCTTATATTTCTTACATCATCAATGCTTTGAATTATTCAAAAATATATGTAGCTGTCCAGAACTAGTCATCAAGAGCGATACAATTGCAATTTACCAAAAATATACAACCAAAACCCTTTCAAATATAATTCAACACATGGTTCCTCTTTTACTATTGTACTGGCATTTTCTGCATTCTTAAGCTTCAAAAGAATTTTACAGCTTCCCAAGTAGAATTAGAAGTTGAGTTCACAAATACTAGCTAAGCATCCTTCTGAAATAGACTTGATTAGAAAGCCAAAATACTTTTAAATTAATATGACATACCTACAGTGCTCTCTCTCAACAATGTGATAAATGCGACCAGGTGCATATAGACGTCTGGGATCCGTAAGCAGTTTCTCCTCCAGCATGCATGTATCTTGTAGACACATGATACATAATAAGCAAGGCCAACTGTTAAACAAACAAGGAATGCTTGGTAACTTTACCAGATACCTAGAAGCAGTTTAAATTGTCTAACATGATAATGATAGATCAATAAACTATATCAGCAGTTATCCTGAAATTAGTCCAAAGTATATAAAGAGAGAGTTCAGTCAGCAAACATAGCACAGAGAAGTCAGTACCCCAAAGGTTATTGATTTATTTTGCAGAACGGTTCAAATGATGTATTTAATGATGCTGTTGTGAGAAATGAATATGAGATGAATCCAAGGGCCTGGTAAAGTACAATGTGGCTCATTTAGTAAGTTTCTAATTTTGAAATATGACATTTGTTTCCACTGAAGAGGACGTCCTACAAGGTTGGGATATATTTTCCTCCACATCATTTGTAGCTTCAATTCTTGTTCCAGATGTCCATGGCAGAGTTACACAGCTGTTAAACACAAACCGCATGCTGCAGACCATGCAACCACGATTTGCATCTCCACTAGTACAAGAGACATTCAGAAAAAAGCAGCAAGGTATGGCTACAGATTCCTAATAGGCCAAATTCATTATTTTCTCACAATGAAAAGAATTGGTATTGAATTTGAGGATTTAGAGGATGGTATCAAGATTTGGCCACTACAGTTATGTTTCCAATTCTTCTTTTGCTTTTCAGTCAGTAGCAAATAGACAGGGATTCAATCATAGCTAGTGCGGAATAATGGGGAAAAGAAAGTTTCATTCTTTGGTGCTTTGTCCATTTTTCTATTATTTTTTTTGGTTAAGTAGTTCTCCAACTCTGGAATTTCACATTGGCTGCATTTACACTTTCTTATTCCACAATGAGCTTATGAGCTAAACTGAAAAAAAAGTGGCACTAAATGATTCCCAAGAAAAAGTGTTTTACCATAAAATGGACTTGAAGACATCTTCCAAAGCAGCAGTTGTCCGTGGCAAAAAGTCATCCTGACAATATTAACCATGATAGATGAGGCAGCTATAATACATGTGGTGTTTAAATCCACTGAGAGGGGGGAGGGGAGTGTTTCAATCCATGAAGAATATATATATATATATATATATATACATTTTCTAACAAAGAATTGGCATTTAGGTTGATAAAATAAAGAAGAAAGAATGTTAAACAACATTTGTTTACCAACCATCTATCAGTTTGTCCTTGTTCCCACTTTACAAACATGTTCAATCCATTTTAAACCAGACATACCAAAACAAGTTCCATCTTTTTCTCTAATCATAAATCAACTGTAATGTCTCCAGCAGTCAAAAGTCATTAGTATCCTGCATGCAGACACAGAAGCAGAACAGAGCATCTAATATTGTTATTTGGATGAGTTTTAGCTGGTGCATTCTGTGTTTGCCTCTTATGACCTTTGCTTTAAAGATGACTACAACAGTTCATGACAGTCTTAAAGCATCCCTTTTCCCTGCTAATACAACTTCTATCCCCATTTCTTTAAGAGGAATTACTTGTTAGGCAATGGCAGAAAAGTAAGTTCTTTACTGTAGCTGCTGTTAGCGAAGTTTTTGTGTCCCACATTGGTGGGCAACTTTTATTTTAACCACATTAATCCCGAGCTTTCTTTCTTCGGTTTTCACGAATTCTGGGCATCGTTTCTGTAAAATACAAAACTCTTCTCACGAATGCACAGGAAAGGAGGTCATTGTGTAAACCTTGGGGGTGATCCGTCCAATCTAATTTGCATCCCGGTTAGGGCGTAAATTGCTTCAGAGCAGTGATTCAATTCACAACACAACCGCTGTTCAATAAATATTTTTCTTCTGGTTTTATTTATTACGTATACTGCATTATATTCTCCTAAAATCTGAAGCAACTTATTGGAATAGTATACGTGGCTAGTTCGATCTGTTCAGTGGTATTGATTTCTATTTCTGGGATTTTTGTCATTGGATTTTGTGGTGCTGTCTTCATTCGATCGTGGTACTAATTTAAGTGGTAAAATTTAGTTCTGGAATTATAATTGACCTCAGTATGGAATTATATTTTTTGGTTCAGTAATTGCTTTGGGTTCGACTGTGACATGCGACTTCCTTTGTGATCAATATTTTGTCTCTTCAATTTGAATATCAAATACAGCCGCTGCTACAATAAGTCAGTGCTACAGGGTGCAGTGTTCTGATACTGTTCTTTTAGTACTTGCTATTCCTGTTAGTGTCAAGTACCGGTGTTCTATGATTTTATTATGACTGCCACTGCTATTCTGAGAGTCATCCCGAACATGTCGAAGGTTGAGCCGTTAAACGATACCAATTATCGTAGGTGGTCTCAGAGGATGCTGATTTTGTTTGAGGCTCTTGAGGTTGATTATGTGTTGTTGTGTGATCCACCTACTCAGAAGGAGACTGACACTACACGTGCCACTCCAACTGTCACTCCTGTTCCAGTTGCAGCTAAGAGAGCTGATGATGCCTCAAAGGAAAAATATGAAAGGGACAACAAGACTGTCTGTGGTTATCTTCTATAGCATATGAACAACAGATTGTTTGACATATTCTTCAGCATTGAGTCATCGAAGAAAATTTGGGATACTCTGAAGAACAAGTATGGTTTTGATGAAGCTGGAAAAAAGAATATGCTACAGGAAATTTGATTCCAGATGGTTGATGATAAGTGGGTGATGAATTAGGTCCATGATTATGAGCTATTGGTTGCCGGAGTCCTAAACAAAGGAATAAAAATATATGAGACATTCCAAACTAACATGCTGATAAAGAAATTTCCACCATTAGGAACAATCAGAAACACAAGAAAAGGGATTTGACACTGCCAGAACTAATTAGTCATATGAGAACAAAAGAGGCAAACCGTCTAAAGGACAACTGCATCTCTTATGCTTCTGGGTCAGTCACTTCAAATATAGTAGAGTCTGTTGTTGTTAAGGATAAGTCTAAGGGTAAGGGGAAGATGCCCCAAAAGAAAGGTCAATAGAAGAATCAGACAAATTTCAAGAAGGGCGACAAGATTCGGTAGAAGAAATTGACCTGCTATGTTTGTGGGAAGATGGGTCACAAGACATATTAGGGTTATAAGAGGCAGGGTCAGCGGAACCAGAACCAGACTAAGCAGGCTGTTGCACGGGCCAATGATGTTGAGACTGAGGAGGTTATAGTTGCAGTGGTAGTGGAAGCAAATCAGGTTGACAACAAGGCAGACTGGGTTTTAGACACAAGGGCTTCCAAACATCTACGTGTCAACAGAGACCTCTTCCATCAGTTTGAGGATGCTATTGATGGAGAACATGTTTTCATAGACAACTCTACCACAGTTGGAATTTTAGGCAAAGGAAAGGTTCTTCTGAAACTCACTTCTGGCAAATATCTATCTTTGAGTGATATTTTGTATGTGTCATCTCTGCGTAGGAACTTTATTTCGGGTAGCTTACTTAATATAGTCAGACTAAAATTGATCTTTGAGGCTGATAAGGTCGTGTTGACCAAGAATGGGGCATTTGTGGGAAAGGGGTACTTAGCTTATATTCTCTTTGTTTTAAACACTATTTTAGTAATGAAAATGCTTCTACTTCTGCTTATATTTCTGAGTATCTTACTTTGTGGCATGGTAGGCTAGGGCATGTGAATGTGGTTTCCATCGAAAAACTAAAATGTATGAACTTAATTAACATGATAGACACTAATGATTATGAGAAGTGCCCTGTGTGTGTGGAAGCCAAATTTACTAAGAAGCCTTTTAAACCAATCACAGTAAAATCAACATGAATTGCTTGAATAAATTCACACAGACTTACCAAATTTTAAGAATACCAAGAGTAGAGGAGGAAAACAGTATTATGCGACCTTTATTGATGATTACTTGAGATATGCTAAGATTTACCTCCTTAGGTCTAAAGATAAGATCAAAGGTATGTTCTTAAAATATAAAGCAAAAGTTGAGAACCAATTAGACCATAAGATAAAGAGGCTTAGGTCTGATAGAGGTGGTGAATATGAAACTAGTTTCCTAAAGGAATTTTGTGATAATTATAATATTATTCATAAGACCAGTGCTCCTTATACCCCTCAACAAAATGGTGTAACTAAAAGGAAAAATAGAATATTAAAAGAAATGATGAACGCTATGTTATTAAGTTTGGGTATGTCTGACCAAATGTGGAAGGAAGCTTTATTGTTTGCCTGATATGTTTTGAATAGAGTCCCTCTTAAAAGCTGGATAAAACACCCTATGAATTGTGCAAAATTTTTGAACCTAACTTTAAATTTCTGAAAGTATGGGGGTGTTTGGCTAAGGTTGGCTTGCCTGATTTTTTTAAAAACTAATGTGGGAACAAAAACCTTTGATTGTGCATTTACAGGTTATGCTCAGAACAATGTTGCATATAGATTCTTGTGTTTAAGTGATAACTCAATCAGTGAATCTAGAAATACAGAATTTTTTAAGAATGTGTTCCCTATGAAAAAGAATGCATGTGATATTGCTAGTTCTTCTAATGCAGCATCTATGCCTTTGTTTATGCTTTCTTTATATGATAATATAAATGATAATGTGCATAAACCTAGGAGAAGTAAAAGAAAATGGATAGAAAGTAGTTTTGGACCTGATTTTGTTACTGCTTTCCTAATTGAAAATGATAACCTTGCTAAAATTGATTTGAACTTTGTGTATGCTTATTTGATTGAGAATGATCCTAAAACCTATAGGAAAGCTGTCACATCTATTGATGCTAGTTTTTGAAAAGAGGCAATTAATAATGAATTGTATTCTATTAAGGCAAATCACACATGGAACTTAGTGGATTTACCTAGAGAATGTACACCGATTAGATGCAAATGGGTTTTCAGAAAGAAATTAAGAACTAATGAAAACATTGATAAGTTTAAGGCTCATTTGGTAGCTGTAAGCTATAAACAAAAGAAAGATGTTGACTTTTTCAATACTTATTCTCCTGTGACTAAGATTGCCACTATACATTATTTGGTTGCCTTGACTACTATCCATAAACTTGTAGTCCATCAAATGGATGTTAAAATTGTGTTTTTAAATGGTGACCTTAAAGAAGAAATTCATATGGAGCAGCCCGAAGGCTGTGTAGTTGAGGGTCAAGAGAACAAAGTGTGTAGATTGAGAAAGTCATTATATGGCCTTAAACAAGCTCCTAAACAATAGTATGAAAATTTTGACCAAACTTTAGCGAGTGATGGTTATGTGGTGAATTCATCTAATTCATGTGTTTATTCTAAGATATTTGGACAAGAATGTGTGATTAATTGTCCGTATGTTGATAACATGTTGATACTTCGCAATAATATGACTGTGGTCAATAAGACCAAATCATTTTATCTTGTCATTTTGATATGAAGGATTTAGGAAAAGATGATGTGATTCTTAGCATTAAAATGAAAAAAAAACTGAGAATGACTGTCCTTGTGTCAGTCACATTATATTGATAAAATTTTGAAAAAACTTGATTGTTTTGATGATATGTCTGTAAAAACTCCCTATGACCCTAGCATGAATTTTAAAAAGAACCAAGGTTTTAGTATTTCTCAAGCTGAATATGCTAAAATTATAGGAACTATGATGTTCCTCAGGAACTATACTAGACCTAACATAGCTTATACAATGAGTAGACTGAGTAGGTATACTCACAACCCAGGTAGTGACCATTGGAATGCACTTCATCATTTACTTAGATACCTTAAGGGTACTAAGAATTGGTGTTTGCATTTTAGTAAATTTCCTATTGTATTAGAGGAATTTACAGATGTAAATTGGGTTTCTAATGATAATGAGGTCAATTCCACTAGTGGTTATGTGTTTACCTTGGATGAAGGAGCTACTTTGTGGAAGTCTGCTAAGCAAACTTGTATAGCTCGCTCTACTATAGAATCAGAGTTTATTGCCCTTGAACTTGCTAGTCAAGAGACAGAGTGGTTGAGGAACCTGTTGGCAGATGTGCATTTGTGGAGGAAATCTAATGTGTCGATTTCCTTACAATGTGATTCACAGGCAGCTATTTGTGCTGTCAAGAACAGTGTGTATAACAATAAGAGGAGACACATCCGTGTTAGGCACAATTCTGTAAGACAACTATTGAGAAACGGTATGATCTCTTTAGTGCTCGTTAGATTCGAGAGGAACTTGGCAAATCCTCTTACAGAGGGTCTAACAAGGAGAATCATCCTTAATTCGTCAAGAGAAATAGGGCTTATACCTTTGAGTTGAGAAAAGTATAGTGGATACCACATGTGGTCAACCAAAGCCATATGATTACTCTCATGCACTACATTCTTATTCCTTTGGTGTGTGGTAGTGTATTGTAGATAGGTTGAGCTTTATGCTCTTAATGAGTTCATAGGCCTATATTTGGGTGGTTTTTGAGAGACAGACTTGATAAACACACCGCTTGATATATATAAGGTTGAGTATACTTTATGCTCTTGATGAATCCATAGCCAAATATGGTGGTGTTTGAGAGATGTACTTGATGGATTCACCTAAATGAGTGTGAAGGTGTGATGCCTTCTATAAAAGACTAAAGTTGTTTTTCTAGAGCATTCATGAGTACCCGAGGTGCGTGCATAACTATTAAAAGCACTTGAGTTATTATCGCAGAATTTGTAGAATTTAAGGTAAGACATGTGTTGTGGGGATCTCAATCGAAATTTGAATAATTCAAGATTCATTCACTACCTAGATACAATTGTTGTCTCACTTCACTACGTATCAATTTAATCCTCATAACATTGATACTTAAGTGTTATTCCTTTTTTACTCAGATATTTTGTGATTTACCTTTTGTTTGCCATTGGTGGGGGATTGTTGGGCAATGGCAGAACAACAAGTTCTTTGTTGTAGCTGCTATTTGCTAAGTTTTTTTATCCCACATTGGTGGGAATCTTTTGTTTTAACCACATTAATCCCAAGCTTTCTCTCTCTGGTTTTCACGAATTTTGGGTATTGTTCCTACAAAATCCAAACTTCTTCTCACGAGTGCACAGGAAAGCAGGTCATTGTGTGAACTTTGGGAGTGATCCATCCAATCTAATTCGCACCCTGGTCAGGGCGTAAATCGCTTCAGGACAGTGATTCAACTCACGATACAAACATTGTTCGATAAGTATTTTTCTTCTAGTTTTATTTGTTATGTATACTGCATTCTATTTTCCTACATTACTCAAACCCCAAAACTTCCATACCTGTCTAAACTTGCTAACAGACCATAAGTTCAATAAAAAACCTACGACTATAAACAAGCATCTTATTCACATTACAGTGTTCTATGAATGATTTCTGCAAACATGGTATAGCAAAAGAAAACGTTATATTTAAACACAATTGTCACAATGTAAAAGACCAATAGCTAGCTTAAACACCATCTTTAGATTCCAAACTACAGTAAAAAAATTATCATCCAAAGCTTCTATGAATAAAAAAAGTCCATTAAAAATGATGATTTATTGGATGAGAACTAGACAGCAAAAGCAAAACAGACTAATCCTACCTGAAGCACAACAGAGTTTATAACATCCGCATATCTGACAGCCAAATTTAATGATATGCATCTTGTGGGAGCCATTGCATAGCATCTAATCCTCTTTCTCTCAATATTTCCTAATAGGTGCTGATTCCTGATCACCTCCATTGTCAACAATGCCACCACACCTGCCCCTAGGGAATGCCCAGCAAATGTCAATGTGTAGGTTGGATTTTGTTCGGTCAATTCTCTCAGCAAGTTCCGCTCTGACTCAAATACCCAGCTAGCAGCTTTCAGTGATCCATTATGGACATACCCACCATCAAAGGTTGTTTGTCCAAGTTTATTATCAAGCAAGACAGCATAATCACTCTCTCTTCCCAAATTCAATCCTCTTACGGCAAGTACTATGTCGGCATTGACATGATCGAGGTAAATAAGGTAAGGAGTCGATCGGCCATGGGTTTGATCATGATCTTTTTTCAATATTACCCAGTCAGGATTCATACCATAACCCCCAGGAGGCGCCCAAAATGGGTTCCTGAGATCTTCTTCATAAATAGCCAGGATGTAGCGACAAAGCCGGGGTACAGGCTGAAATTCCTCGGCAGAGGCAAGACCCCAATTTTCGCTCTCATGGGATGCGGTATAGATGCACCTTTTCCACGCCCAACGTGCACAGACTAGGCAGTATACACATTCAAGAATGGGCACACCACAGCTCAGTGACATTGATCCTAGAAATCACCCATACTCGCAGGAGTTGTACAATTAATACTTTCCGAAAAGAAACAGTAGATAATGAAATGGATGATCAAAATGTTGATGGTTGATCCAATTACATCTGTGTAACAAGAAAATCTGCCAGAAGTGAAGAAGACTTCATTGACGGAGAAAACAAACTATCCGGATTTTCGAATGTGCACGTATGGGTATCACAAATTGCGGAACAAGCAGCAATGCAGACCCAAATTAAGCACCCATTATTTAGCATATAAACTTCAATTCTCCAGAGACAACGGTGATACTAAAGAGCTTTAAAGCTTTCAAGAACTTGGATTGAAAAGGCAAAGGTCAAAGAAGGTTTACAGGTTTCATACAACTTTGAGATTTCCAGTATTAAAGAGGAAGCAACTGACATGTCACCGATTAGAGCATAAAAATTGCGCTTCAAAGAACACCCAACTTTTGGAAGTTCAATAGAATTCGGCTAAAGAAGGCACGGAGGAGTATCACTTGTTGGAGGTTATCGTAGAACGGTAGATATAGGGAGACACACCATACGCCTTACACACAACAGCCTGCTTGACTCCATATAACCAATCATTAGTCGGGTTGGCAGGTAGCATTATTGACACTGGATCTAGAGCTCTTGCAAAATGGTGTGAATTCGGCCAATTGTACAGTATTGAAAACGAAGTTTTTTAGCCCTGCGGATAGGGACGTAAAGTGGGCCGGTCCATATTCATACCCATAAAAAAAAATCATATTCGAATTTGTACTTCCGCTGGAACATGAATGAATATCTATTAACACAGTTTAGTGAATACTCATTATCATTCAAATAACTCATTTATTTATTAATAGATTTGATGGTTAAATTCATTTAGTGTTAATTCAGATAATAACTTTAAATTTTATTTATACTATATTTATTTTAAAATTAATAAAAGGTAGTTATATATTAAGTAAATAACAAGTTTACTCAATCACTTTATAATTACTCCAGAATTATTCTTTATCTTGATAACAAGCCCTCAACAATTATCTCCTTTTATCTCAATAACTCTCCCTTAATGCTTACCACGATCATCCACCTTTGTTCATTTTTATCAATGTCACAATAATTGTAAGGTAAGAATACTTCGATAAATCATACTTTGTACTTTGCCATTCACACTATTCATCCACGAAATATCATTATCAATAATAATGGGTGAAATTCAGTGATCACTATTGCTTAGTTTCTAAAATATTAGGTTAAGTATTTCCGTGCATTTATATTCCGTGACCTTTTTTCCCCTCCCCTAAAATTACAAATTACTAAAAGACGAAAATGCCGAAAAGAAAAGAAAATTAAGAGAGCTCATTCAACATCAAACAAAAAATCCAACGAAGAGGAAGAATATCATAATTATGCATTTTGTTATCCATAGTTCAACATTATTAGTCCTAATGTTTTACCATGATTCATCTCTATATTTCATCACAATTATGCATTATGTAATTATGCTTTCAAGTATTCATGTTTAATTGTGATATGTCTTGATATTTCATCATTATATCACTAAACTTTCACTAAAGATTTAATCACACATTAACGATTTTACTCAGTCAAATTTTGCCACTATATAATTGATATTGCAGGGTACAATAGCATGTCCCACCATTATTAATCCTTATGTTTTTCAAATCATACAATTGCGTATGTTTCACCATGATTCGTCTCTATATTTCGCCACAATTATACATCATGTAATTATACTTTTAGGTATCAATGTTTCATTGTGATATTTATTGATGATTCATCATTTGAACATTATATGTTTGTCATTGTATCATTGACCTTTCACCATAGATGTAATCATCTATTAATGAATATTTAGTTAATTTTTAACATCGTCTAATTGATATTTCACCATAAAATAGTATGTATGACCATTAACTATCCTTAGACAAAAATAATAGCTAAGGCACAAATATTTGTCTTTTTTTCTAATTGAGGCATAAAGTTATAAAGTTTTCTACTTAATACATAAACATATATAAATTATTCAATTAAAGCATAGTAACTGAATCTTACCGTTTATGGTGACATACATAGTCACTTTTTGCCTAATTTTTTATAACTAATTGTTTTATATAAATATTAATATAAAAATTATATTTGAATATTATACTAATATTATTTTGTCCTCATTTAGTATTAAAGAGATATATTACATTGAATAATATAAGATTTTTTTAACATACTAAATATTATTCTTCAAAATCTTCTCAAACTTTATATTTTATTAAACTCAAAATATTTTATAGAATTAAAGATTTTTCTTAAAATTTCTAAATATCAAATGTCAAATTTTATGAGAATTTCTAATTTTCATGAAATTATATTTTTATTATTTTATTTTCAATATTCTAAAATATTCAACTTTTTCATAAATATATTTTTCAAAAATTCTTAATTTTGCATAAGATTCCCAACATTTTGAAAACTTTAATTTTTTTTATAAAAAGTATGGTTTTATTAAATCTATTTTTTATTAAAAAAAAGGTCCAGAATTTTCATAAATATGGAATTTTTAAAAATTCAAGTATTGATCTTATATTTACACTTTTTTTGATCTTCTAAATAAATATATAATTTTTTAAATAAATTTTAGTATTTTAATAAGGTGATGCACTAATGTGGACATGGAAATAATAGTTAATAAGATATAAATTTATTTAGCATTTTAAGTGATGTTTGGAAAAAAAAATAGTGAAAAATGTTTGTATATGCCATTAGAATTGTAAAAATCTAGTCATTATGCCTTAATTGAACAATTTACATATGTTTATTCCTAATATAAATAAAATAACTTTATAACTTTATTTCTTAATTATAAAAAACTATAAAAGTATATGCCTTACGTATCATTTTTGCCATTAGTCCTTATGTTTGTCAATTCATACTACTATGTATGTTTCACCATGGTTCATTTACATGTTTCACCACAATTTTGCATTATGCAACTCTACTTTCAGGTATCCATGTTTTACTAGTTGTGGGTTTGGTCCCCATAGACGCACCCCTAACTATGTTTACAACCCCCACAGTCGGTGCTGCCATGCCTGTAATTTTCCTAGTAATGTGCATAACTCCTCCCCCTCTCATAGAAAGATCTCAAAAAGTAGTTGTAATACCCCGTATTTTTAAAATCCAGATTTATTAAGTTTAATGATTTTATTAGCGTAATTTGATGTAAACAATTAATTATTTTAATTTTGATTCGTTTTATGGATTTATCAACGATTTTGAATTCATAATTGAATGTAATTAATCATTTTCGGGAAGTAATATTTTATCGACATTTTAATTAATTGAATGTAATATTTTTGGGAAGTTTAAATTAAAAATAGTTTCGGAACTTATTTAAGAATTTCTTTTTGAAATTAATTTTCTTCCGTTCTACGCTTTTTAGTTTGCGGAAAACCGATTTCGGAAATTATTAAAATTAGTCTTGATTTATTAGAATTTGACTTAAACATTTCATTATATACTTTTAAATAATTTTTCGAGGTCTTATAATACATTTCCGTAAATAATATAAATTTTTATGTTCGTTGTTAAATCCTTCCGAAAATGTTTTCGAAATTCTTTATATAGCCTTTTTATTAATTTTAAGCCTTCAGATTCGTTCGTAATAATTTTTCGTTAGATAAATTTTATATAAAATCTTCCAATAATATTTTTATATTTTTAGTATTTTATTTTATGTTTATTTGTAAAAAAAAAAACAGCACCCAACCGGTGCCCCAGCCCCTCTCCCTCTTCCTTTTTCTCTCCTTCTCTTCTTTCTCCCTTTCCCGTGCGTCCCTATCCCGCAACCCTAACCCTAGCCAGCCACCCCTTCTCCCAGCTGCCCCTCCTTGCTTCGCCCCGCCGGCCGAGCTCCGACCGCCATCGACCCGCACAGCAGCCGCAGCCGACCGCTGCAGCAGCAGCAGCGCGACAGCAGCCCACGCAGCAGTGCAACGGAGGGCGACGACAGCAGCAGCAGCAGGCCACGCAGCTCGAGCCACCGCCCGGCCACCGGCGAGCCCTACTGACCACCAGCGAGCCACCCTCGTTCCCCGACAAAGCTTCTCCGGCATTTTCTTGTCCCGATTGTGTTGATTTCTTTCGGTATAAATTTCCGAAAACCCTAATATATATATTTGATTAATTGAGGATGGATTAGCTTATGAAAAGCTAAATTGGTTGTTTGTTTATGTATATATGTGCTGGAAGATTGATTTGGATAGGTTAATTGTGTGGTTGTGTTGGAATTTTGAAAAAAATGGATTTTTGGCCGGGTTATGCCCGAATTTTTTGGATCCGTCCAATTTATCTATTTTCGATAAATTGATTATACAATATGTTTTAAAATGTATCCGATTTCATTTTGGAACCGTCAATTTGAGAAATTTATGTAGGTTTTATCGAAAACTGATTCCTAGGTCGAATTTTGGGTGTAATGAAATTGGGTCGTATAATTGAGCCGTTTCGCTCAATTGATTTTATAATATTGTTTAAAATGTATTTAATTTTATATTGGAAGTGTTGATTTGGGAAAATTGTGCGTAATTGATCGGAATTGGATTTTTAGGTCAAAACTCCCGCAGGTTTAAATTGGTTTGGGTAATCGGATTATTTTATTTAATTGACTATATAAATTACATTATAATATGTTTAATTACATTTTCGAACTGTCAATTGATATGTTTTGGCAAGAATTGATCGGATTTGCGTTTCGGGCCCGAAAACCCTAATTGTGCTAAATTGCGTATTTCTTTTATGGGTTTTGAGCAATTGATTATTTGATATGTTATAAAATGCGTTTAATTGCATTTCTAAACATTCAATTTGATTAAATTTATATAATTTTAACAAATTGTATTTTCGGGCCTAAAACCCTAAATTTCAAGTGAAATTATGAAATCGGTTACTTGTATTGTTGTCTTCTAAAATTGAATGTATAGAAATAGTTGAAATGGTATTAATTACTTTCTAATACCTTTAGTTTAAATTAATTAAATTGAATTACTTGAGTTTGTGTCGTGGGCTTTAAAACCCTAATTTTCGGGGATGACTTTATAAAATTGATTTTTGCTATGTGTATTTTATCTAATCGAATTCTATCTTTGGGTTTTAAATCATTTAAATTCTGCTTTAACCTAATCGGTTTGGATTGGGTTCTATGTAAATGGTTGGGTTACTTATTTAGTTGTAAAACCTAATAAATAAGTTATTTTCGATAAATTAGCTTATGATCGATTATTCTTTCTCAGGCTTTCCAAATTAAGTTGAAATGTCCCAAGTGATATTTGTATTAATCCGTTTCGATTTAGTTTTAACCTTAAATCTTAATAAAGCTATGCTTTTAAGTTCTAATTTTTTGTCACATTTTCTAAGAGAGATCATTTGGGTTGTTTGTGTTTGTTTAATTAGAATATGTGAATTTTTGATTGATAGAATAGTTTCTAATTTAGTTTTCGATTTCTATCGGATCTAGGAAAGCTTTCTCGTAGATCCACGAGCTAGGGATCTCTCTCCCTCTTATCTCGCTTAGCTAGCTTCGAATCCAGGTAAGTCTCTACTTACCTCTACTTATGGGTGTTTAGTAAGGACGAAGCTAATGGCCTTGTGTTATGTGTGACATGGATGTGTTGAATGTTGTGTATGCCATGCTATGCCATGTATTATATGATTTGTGCATAACTTGTCACATGTGTAGCACAGCTTGGAGATTGAGGTATGTTGTATGTGCTCCCATGATATGAGTATGACATGTATATGTATGATGTTTATGATGTATTATGTTATGGCCCTCTAGGACCTGCATATTAGGATAAACGGTAATGTGAGTTGGGAACCATCATGGGAGTCTTGAAGTTTGTATGATGGTATTAATGTTCTATGGCGGTCCTAATGGTTTGTATGGTGGTATTTGTGATTTTATGGAGGTATTAATGTCGTATGGTGGTATTAGGGTTGTATGGTGGTATTAGCGATTTTATGGAGGTATTAATATTGTATGGTGGTATTAGTGATTTTATGGAGGTATTAAAATTGTATGGTGGTATTAGGGTTTGTATGGTGGTATTTGTGATTTTATGGAGGTATTAATGTTGTATAGTGGTATTAGGGTTTGTATGGTGGTAATAGTGATTTTATGGAGGTATTAATGTTGTATAGTGGTATTAGGGTTTGTATGGTAGTAATAGTGATTTTATGGAGGTATTAATATTGTATGGTGGTATTAGCGATTTTATGGAGGTATTAATATTGTATGGTGGTATTAGTGATTTTATGGAGGTATTAAAATTGTATGGTGGTATTAGGGTTTGTATGGTGGTATTTGTGATTTTATGGAGGTATTAATGTTGTATAGTGGTATTAGGGTTTGTATGGTGGTAATAGTGATTTTATGGAGGTATTAATATTGTATGGTGGTATTTGTGATTTTATGGAGGTATTAATATTGTATGGTGGTATTAGGGTTTGTATGGTGGTATTAATGATTGCATGGTGGTATTAATGGCTTATGGTGGTATTAGGGTTTGCATGGTGGTGTTATGGTTTGCATGAGGGTATTAATGTTGGTATGGTGGCATTAGGGTTTGCATGGTGGAGTTAGGGTTTTGCATGGGAGTTAATGATTGTACGGTATTAGGGTTTGGAGTAATTAACTCTGGGACGTTGTGATTAAGTAGGGTTGGAGTAACTAACCGTGATTGTTGAGGATAATTAAGGTTTGGGATGGCTAAGTATGGGGGTTATGGTGAAATAGGGATAAGAGTGGCTAACCACGGTTTGGTGTGGACAATTAGGGTTGGTATGGCTGCTTAGAGTTGCTTGGCGTTATCATGTGTTTTTATTGATTAAAGTGTGGTTATGAATGTGGGTTTTTATTAGTTGTGACGAGTATAGTATAAAGAGAATGATTTATGCATGTCAAGGGTGTGATGTGATTCGATAAGACACGAATAAGACATTAATTACGTAAAGCGAAAGACTGATGAGCCCGACCCAGTCCGGTCCACCGGTTAGAATAGTGGCCAGAGGCGTTTTGCCCTGGGTGTTTATTTCCGGTCCACCGGTTATAATAGTGGTCAGAGGCGTTCTGCCCTGAGTGTTTATTCCGGTCCACCGGCTATAATAGTGGGGGATTCGGGCTCGACAGACCCAAACGAATAAGTTAATCCACAGGAAAGATACTAAGTACTTACAGCGAAACACCATGTGAGTCGGGCCCATGATCCGATCCACCGGCTATAATAGTGGATCAGAGGCGTTTTGCCCTGTGCGTTTATTTTCCGGTCCACCGGCTATAATAGTGGATCAGAGGCGTTCTGCCCTGTGCGTATATCTTCCAGTCCACCGGCTATAATAGTGGAGCTCTCGCGCTCACATGGATTAATGAAGAATGCTTTGAATGAAAATGAATGAAGTAATCCATGGGAAAATACTAAGTACTTACAGTGAAACACCATGTGAGTCGGGGCCATGATCCGGTCCACCGGCTATAATAGTGGATCAGAGGCGTTCTGCCCTGTGCGTATATCTTCCGGTCCACCGGCTATAATAGTGGGGCTCCCGCACTCACATGGGTTATTGAAGAATATGTGTGGAATGAACATATTATTAATGAGAATAAAGAATAAGTCTAATTGGACCATGACCAGCTTTTATTATCTGTATTGCTTCATGTTGCTTACGTGAGTATGCCACGTATTGAGTTTTAATAATATGGATTGTTCCTACCTGAGGCGTATGAGCCACTTTACATCTCGGTTATACCACGCTTATACGTTAAATAGAATGTTACGTATGTTTTATATGTTACTCTAGGTGTATGGTAAGATTTATGTTGTGGGTTGTGAATATGCATAATATTGTATCAACTTGTTGTACCCGGATTTAATATGCACTTGATGTATAGTTATATCCCTCCTATATGATAGGGTAGCGAGACTTACTCAGTATTGGACCCGTACTGATACTACCTTGGTTGAATGGGTCCTGTGATGATCCACCGATGGTGGGGAGCATACCTCTTGTGCAGGTTGATACTGTGTTGGGGTGGAAGGCCTGACTTGAGTGAGTAGGCAATCCGGATATTGCTCCATTGGGATCTGTTTCATTTAGCTATATTTTGTACTACGCTTCTTGTTTTGAAACCGTACTCTTAAGTTGTAATCTTAACGATATTTTAACTGTTGTTGACTCGTGGTTTTCGTGAATGGTCTATGTTAACTATGGACCTGTGTTTTGATGACTCTTACTTAACGATTGTTTAGTTTAGCCTTAGCACTTAGTATCGGAACGGTAGGAGTGAACCGGTCTGGTACTAAGTGTGGCGGTAATACCCCTAGGTTTATGGTTTTAATTCTTTCGCTTCTGCTAAACCTTCTGATTTAAACGAAATTTTTTGGGAGTGAAATTTGGGGGTGTTACAGTAGTATATTTACCCCCCCCCCCACCGTGTATTTGATTCCCTCAGCATTGTACATACCCCTAGCTAGGGGTGTGCACCTATCCAAAACCAGACCATATTAGATGGACCTACACCGGACCAGAACTTAGTTAAGACTGGAATTTTTTTAAGCTAGAACCAGGGGATCGAAATGGAATTACTAGTCCAAGACTGATTAGGACTGAAATCAATTAATTATATATTTTTATATTAAAAATATATATTTTTTAGATAAAATATTAATGAGATTAAAGGTTGGACCGTTTAGCACCCAATTGAATAGGACTAGAACCGATTAAGGACCAAATATTTTTTTTTTACTTCAGGACCAAAACCTAGAATGGAGATTAGAAAACTAGTTTATCCTTGGACCGGAACCTTGAGTAATCGATCAATTCGGTCCATAATTCTGGTTCAGACTGATTTGTGCACACCCTATCCCCATCAAACCGATCTCAAAGAGTTGTTAGATGTGGATAATTTAGTTTTGAAGGAAGTGATGATATATATATTTCTCAAACTAATCCCAAAGAGCGGGGTAAATGAAGATGGTTTAGTTTTAAATGGAATAATGGTATGGATATTTCTCATACTGAACACTATGCCTACCAATTGTCCTAGATTAGAGCCTCAACCTCCATTTTTGGCCTTGACTCAACAACTTAACCATCCACCAGGGGCTCTATGGGTCACCTGAAGAAAAACCGAGCAAGAGTACGAGGATAACAATTAGAGGTCTTTTAGCCCATGACCACTTTTCTCCCTCTTTATCACACCTTTTATATTCCACTTCTATAAATAAGGGGTCTAACTTGCCAATTAGGGGATTGGTTAGCTTAATAACACTCACTTTCTCTCTCTATTTTGTTTCTATATTCTCTCTCTTAAATCCCCAACTCCCAAAATCCCTTAGTTCACATTTTCCTTACAACAATTGTGATTACTCATGATGTTTCACCACTATCTTAATGATACTTCAACATACAAATACATGCCTCAATCTCACCATTATATCATTGATATTTGACCATATTTTTACTCATCTATATTTCACCATATTTTATATATATCAAAATTATTTTACAAATACTTAAATCAATATTATACTAATATTTGAAATATATATTTATCTCAAGAACAAAGCAACAATTGAATAAAGTGAATCGAAAAAGAAAAGCAACGGAACTAGGAGAAAAGAGTTCTAAGAACTGCTTTTCAAATATGTAGAAGACTAAAAATATGCTTTAATGAAGGGTAAGGGATGAACATGCAAAATCTCCTACCCAAAGGAGGAGGAGGAAGAAGAAGAAGAAGAAGAAGAAGACAAGAAAGAAAAGCTAAAAGAGAAATCAAATTTTTATGATGAATTATAAGAGTAAAATGAGAACACAAAATTAGAACAAGAAACTTATTCGTATGTTGAATAAGAACTATAACAATCTATCATAAAATCTTTCAAAATGTGTTTAAATTATGTTAATATAAAATAAAATGGTTTTGGTTCATAAAAGGTCTTGAAATTAGGGTAAAAATGTGAGTTTTAGGGGTATCATTCAACCAATCATACTCAAAACCAATTATGTGGTACATCTAGAGATTTTGACTAGTACTCCCATACCAATCTATTGGTCATACAATGATTCATTTCTCTTTTTTTTCTAATAAGTATATTTTGGTGTCTTGGAATTATTTTCATATTATTTAGATCATTATATAGTTTTATTCAGCTAAAAATATCCCAAAATCACTTTTTGATGTACTTTTTTCACTTATCATCTCTCCCTCACTTTCCTCTCTCCTCTATAGGTCACGGTTGCGTGAATGTTTCCCCTTAATTGTCCTTAATTTTCCTTAACCCTATCTTTACCTAGATTTACACCCTTCATTTCCCCATGCTTCGTCATTCACCTTCTTACACTTCACCATTCTCATCACCTAAGTTAACTCTCCCTCTCTTCCTTACCTTTTATGTGTCAACTAGGCTCTTCCCCATAGCCTCACTTTGTGGTTTCATTCTTACCTTTAGCTCTTGGAAGCACTCTTTCTTTATTTCTCCCTTTTATCTTAGAATTTTTTTGCTAAGTGTTAGATAAACCTCATTCTTCCTTTCCTTTCTCCTTGCAAAATTAAGCTTTCACCTCTTATTTCCAATTTCTAAGTTTTCCCCCATAATACTCAATGTGCTAAAGAATTTGGACTAGCTAAAGAATTTTAACAATAGGTCCAAAAATAATCGAAAAAGGATAATTATTAGTAAACTTTAACTTTCATCATAATTGCTCTAATTTTTCACAATAGTTTAAGAAATATTTCAAGATAGTTCTATTGATGTCAAACAAATTTTTTGTGACAAATTTCACTCATAAATACTTGAAAATTTATTTCTATAATTTTTTATGCCACCACCATGTCATCCACTAATCAATTTAATTTTTTTTCCTATTAATATCAAGTAAAGGAGTATTAGATCTGAACTCAAGAGCATCGTGGGGAGAAAAGAAAGGGTTGATGAAAGGCAAGTGCTATTTAAAATGCCTAGAGAGGGTGAATAGGTTAGAATGAAAGATAATGAGAAATTTAAATTTTTCACAATGATTTCTAGTTGTTCAAGGGCCCAATGTACCTCTACATCCACTACCAAAGGTCTTTCCTTTTTTATTTTAAAATCTTTCTTCATTGGGTGTTGATGATGATCACTCTTCTAGATTTATGAGCCTACAATATCAATGAACTCTCTAAAATATGATTTACACCTTTGCATATTCAACCTCTCTAGGCTTATGGATATACAAATTCAATGACCTCCCTATGAATTCTAGACACACACAACCTCTTAATAATGAGTTTTGAATATTGTTGTTGTGTTTACAATTGATTCCTCACAAAATATAAAAATGAAAGTGTATAATCAAATGTGAGGAAAGTAAACAAGCTAGATGAATAATTATTACAAGTGTAAGAACAATCTAGCTAAATACGAATAATAAATTGAGCATTAGAGAAGTTTAATTTAGACTTGAAAGTGTGAAATTAAAACTCTCTTTGATTCTTTGTATGATGTAAAAATGATGAATTTAAAAGAGTTGTGATAGCTTAATTAATTTTTATTAAATTCTAAAAACTATTATTTATAGTGCTAAAAGATGAGAAAAATCAGCACTAGCCATTAGATGTAAAAAGTACTTCCACGGTCAAATTCTAACGGGTAGAAAATCTCAGAAATGCCCAAACTAGTCGATCGGTTATCAAACCAGTCAATTGGTTTTGACTAACAAATTAGTGTGTTTAATAAAAGGCTAAAACACATTATTCTGTATAGAAAACCAATCTATCAGTTTTCAAACTAGTCAAATGGTTTTAAGAAATTGTCAATCGATGGAGCCAGCTTTTATAACTGCATACTTTTACATATAAAAAAAAGCATAACTTGAGCTATAGAGCTTGAAATTGTATAATTTATTTTTTGGTAACATAAACATCTTAATATTGTCAAAGAAATATTATTTAGCCAAAAATATTTTGTATGGAAGTCATGGTGAATTTTAAAATTCAGATCATATGTAAAACTACTTAAAATAAAATCAATTTAAGACAACCTTTTACACAAATACTTGGAAATATTTTTTATGCATGAAATCACTTAATTATATTTTAAAATAATTTTTGAATATAATTCAAATCATTGAAAAATATAAGTGCTCAATATGTAAATCCTGTATATATAAAACCTAAGACTGTAACATATTCTTTGAAGCTTAAATCTTAGTTTCGTTTAGCACACTTGTTTTTCCCTTTACTATTTGTGTAATCTACATATGAAATTTAAGTTATTAAATATATTTTATCTTCTTTTGTTGTCCTTTTTGATCATTGTCTTGTGCTTGAGATATTATTTGTAAACTTTATCTGCTTAGCTCTCCTTCACTTAATTAAGTGTTAAATACTTCAGCTTTTACTATGATACACATGCACACTTAAAAAAGATAAGCCAAATTCATAATTGAGTTTTTTGTCATAAAAAAAGGTTTATTGGCCTAAGAGGTAAACAATCTCTCCCTTTTTTATTATGACAAACAAAAAAATTCCAATATCATGAGAGACAAATTATAGAAATGTGAGAGTTAAAATTAATGCATTTTTTTTTATCAAATCATATGGATCGTATCTTGTCAATTTTGTAATAAAACCACACAAGTGTCATATTAATGATAATGTGATGATCAAACAAGTTAGCATTTAGCATATGTTAATTTTTTCTCCCCCTTTTGTCACCAACAACAGGAAAGGGCTTTAGCAAACTATATTTCCAATCAAAATATAAGTGTATAAGGAGTTAAATTCATAGAGACTAAAGCTCCCCCTCAAGATATGAACATTCTCAATTAAAGCATAAAAAGGTCAAGAATACACAGTATTATCAAGGAATAACATGCCTAGGGTTTAAGCACAAATGATCAAGAAGTACGCTTCCTTTATATATAAAGCAACATTAAAAGTAATATCATAATGATATTTACTAAGATGCCACTATCTCAAGTCACATGGGCATGAAAACTAAAGCTATAAGAGATTCATACAAATAATTTATGTATGACAACACTAAAGCTCATGAGGTTTCATAGTTGTGCTATTTGTAGTAATATGGCACAAATTATTCAATGAGTCATAAAAATAATCAAGAAATAAAAATTATATGGCAATAAATAGCATAGTTGCACATGGTTTTGTGGAATTGTGGGTCAATCACCCAAAAAGAATATAATATGGGGATGGATGAGAATCAAAACATTGTTCAGCAAAATTCTTTACAATACACCAATAATTAAGGAGTGAGCTTTGTGTTTCCATTTGCAATTAAATATATGCTTCTCTTTTTCTTCTTGTCCCTGATAGATGAGATTTATTGATTATTTTCATGTCTAAAAGTATCATTTATCCCTCATTAATTCTATTAGATTTAATCTTTTCGTCGAATTTTCCTCCTTTGAATAAATTTTACAGGAAAGAAAAGAATTGAAGAAATTCAAGGAGAAATCAATGAAAAGAAGAAATCAAGTAGAGAACACAGCAAGAAATGTTGAATCAAGGAGAGCAAATTTGGAAAGGGAACAAATATATCAAGAGAAGCTAAGCTGAAACTTTCAAAGGAATTGAGTGGAAAGATAAAAAACACGGGGGTCCCGTGTTTCATAAACACAGACCGTGTTATTTATCCCGGGTATCGATCTTTAAATCCTTGTCAGCAGAGCAGTTGGAGGAAAACACGGGGGTCTCGTGTTTCTAAAACACGGACCGTGTTTTCATTTAAAAACGTGTAACTATCAGCGCGACTTGTTTCTGATAAGTTTTATCTAAGAAGAGAGTTCGGGACAAAAGGGAAGAATCGAAAAACATTTGGAATGTATTTTTCTTCCTTTATTCCTTTAGAACATACATGTAATGCACAATTCCAACTTTTGATCTTCTTGAATTCTATTGATGATTTGACATTCTGCACTTCAATTGATAAGTTTCTTCTATTCCTTTGTAAATTTCAGTATCTTCGTTTATGCTGAATCTAAGTTGTTTTTCTGTAAGTTTATTTGTGTTCACTACATTATTATCTAATTGTTGCAAGAATAGAATTTGTGAATGCATTGTTGTTATCAATTTCCAAAACCTTTGTGTAATTGTATGAATTATGAATATACAGAAATTTGAGTAATTAGAACAGGGTAGGATGAATTGAGGATGGAATTATAACCTAATTACCATTTTATACTTTAAATGTTTGATTCTAGATGAGGTTTAATTGAATTAATGGATTGAATTGAATGATTCCATATCATAGATTAAGATTCTTGAACTAATTAGATTGATCACCTATTTGGTTTAGAACTTGATCTTTGCTAAGACAATGAAATTAACCCGTAATTGTTAATTAAACTTGTCTATAGTAGCAAAAAGATTAATTATTAATCTTATCCATTAATTCGTGCAATTGCATGATCCGAGCTTTTGTGATTATGATTGTAGTTGGCTGCTTCCCGTTCATAATGTTACCATTAATTGAATCTAGTGTTCTTAACCTAGATTATTAAATGGGTACAAAAATAAATTGAGAGCATATTCAGTTTATTAAGGTTAAGAGGAAGTATGGGAATTTGTTATCATGAGTTTCCTAAGTCAACATTAAATTGTTTAGAATCATTCTTCTTATTTGAATGTATGGCATTTTAATTCCATCAACAATTCATTTCTCCCCTAATTGTCAATTAGTGATCAAGATTTAGTATAATCGAATTTAGTATAAGAATCAATGAAATTGTATAAACGGGGTTATAACATCAATAGAAAAATTAGTGATTAAAATGTCATTCCTTATGGGTTCGACTCCTTCTTGCCATATACTACGTATTTGGGAATTAGGATTTATTTATTAAATTTGTTGTGCATACGACAATGCATCAGTCCCCTACAAAAAATAATCAACCAAGTGTTCTAGGTACCCAAATTTTCTTGGGTCCTTGGAGATTAGCGATATGTCTTTAAAGAATGGTTCCCTTAGGCACCCATACCTCCTTGGAATTTTTATTAAATCTTCCATTTTTGCAAGATGAAGCAATATGACCATATTTACCACATTGGTCACAAACAATGGGTGAAGGAGACAATTAATGAGCCTTAGAGGCTTTTACAAAGAAGATTTGGAGAGTTCTATATTTCATAACTCTCTTGTATCCATAACTAAGACCTTTATGGTCCTTGTTATATATTTGACACCCAAGTAACTTATTCAAGTCTTATTCACCTTTAGCGAAGGTAGAAGCTGTCCTAACAAATTTATCACACTTTACTTGAAGATCAACCATTTTTTTCAAGTTGATCTATCTTCACATTGTGACTTAGAGAGGTAGATTCTTTGAAGGACTTAAGTTCATCCACTTTCTCCTTAAGATCTAATTTAAGTCAATCAACACGATATTCAAGAACAACATTTTCATTTGTAATATGACTATGTTATTCATTAAGGTGATCAAGTAAGTGTTTCATGTTATCCCTTTCTATAACTATTTTATCATTTTCATGTAGGGAATCATGAAAAACACATAGTAAGAGGAAGGAGAAGAGTATTATGATACCTTTTGTTCTTCTTCATCAACTCCGTCATAGTCTTCCTCTTTTGAGCTTGAACAAAAGATAGCACAATTATCACCAATGCCCATGAAGCAAAGGTTCACAACCTCTTCATCTTCATAGTTGTCATTTCCCTTTTGCTCGAATGATATTCCCTTCTTGCTTCTTCCTTGTATAATTCATTGAGTAATTTCTTCTCAAAAAGCAAAGCATTCTCTAATAAAGTTCCCTTTCTTTGAGCAATGATGACACTTAGAGAATTTATTTCCTTTAAAGGGGAGGCACATATGTCTCTTGAATTGTATATCCCTTCTTTGTTGGAATTGAGGAATTTCTGAAATTGATGTGAGATAAGAGCAATTTCTTCATTGTCCACCACTTAACTCCCACCTTCCGCTTCATGTTCACTTGCTTCATCATCTTCTTAAATTGACTTACTAGCTCTAGATGACAAAGCCTTTAATGTTATGATATTATTTTCTTCCTTCATTTCAATGCAATGATCTTCTTTTCTTCCTTTATTTCAATATTGGACTTATGCACCAACAAATTTCCAAGAAGCTCATCAGGTGTCGTTGTGGTAAAATCCTTTACTTCTTCAATTGTGATTACTTTTAGCCTCCATTCTTTTGAGAGAAATTGAAGAATCTTTCTTAATTATCCTCATTTGATATTACTTTTCCAAGAGCTCCCAAGTGATTCACAATGGTTGTAATATATTACTTAATTCACCAATAGGCTCACATGGCTCCATGGAGCAAAATATTCATACTCTCTTGGGTAGAGAGCTCTTCTTGAAGATTTTACTTGTGGAGTGCCTTCATGGTTAATCACAAGTTTATCCCATATTTATTTATTCATGGTGAAAAATTGTATTAGATGATATTCTTTTTCTCTAAGAAACAATGAAGTATCAGGATAGCTCTATCATTTAATTCGGGCTTCCTTTTCTCAATCTCAGTTATCTCATCTTCACTTTTTTCAATCATTTAATCGTCTACAATCTTGGTGATCTTGATGGATCCATTTGTGATGATTAACCACATGTTGAAATTTTAAGCACTTAAGAATTACATCATCTTCTTTTTACAATAAATAAACTTTTCACCATTGAAAAAATGGCTATTTGGTGGTGGAGACTCCTTCATACAACCTAGTCATGTCCATTCTACCTTTTTTAAACTTTAAGCTTGGATTGTTAGATCCTTTCCAAGATACCTTGATTTGATACCAACTAAAAACATACTATATGGAATTAATAGGATATAATGAAAGATAATGAAAAATCAAAATTTTACATAATGATTTATAGTGGTTCAAGAGCCCAATACACCTCTACATCCACTACCAAAATGTCTTTCCTTTTAGATTTTAAAGTTATCCTTTATTATATGTTGTCGATGATAAATCTTCTAGGTTTATGAGCCTACAATTCAATGATCTCTCTAATAGATGATTTATGCATTTACCTAGTCAAACTCTCTAAGTTTATGGATATACAAATCTAATGACCTCTCTAGGAATTCTAGACACACACAACATCTTGATAACAAGTTTTGAAGATTGTTATTATATTTACAATTGATTCCTCGCAAAATATAGAAATGAAAGTGTATAATCAATTGTGAGTTAAGTAAACAAGCTAGATGAATAATTATTACAAATGTAAGAACAATCTAGCTTAATATGAAGAATAAATTGAGCATTAGAGAAGTTTGATTTAGATTTGAAAGTGTAAAAGCAAAACTCTATTTGATTCTTTGTAAGATATAAAATAATGATTTTAAAAGATTTTTGGTAGTTTAATTAATTTTTATTAAAGTCTAACAACTCTTATTTATAGTGCTAAAAGATCATAAAAGTCAACATTAGTCGTTAGATATAAAAAGTACTTCAACGGTTAAATGCCAACTGCTAGAAAATCTCATAAAGGCCCAAACCAGGTAATCAGTTATCAAACCATTAAATTGGTTTTGATTAACAAGTCGATGTGTTTAGATAAAGGATAAAACAACTTATTATGGACAAAAAACCACTCGATCAGTTTTCAAACCAATCGACTGGTTTTAAGAAACATATCGACGGGTTTTATGAAACTAGTTGATCGGTAGAGTTAATTTTTAGCATTGTACACTTTTGCAAAAAAATACCCTAACTTGAGCTATAGAGCTCAATAATTTTATGCCATCTTTTTTGGTGTAAATTAGATATCTTCAACTTTCTAAGAAATATTATTTACCCAAAAATAATGTCTATAGAAGTTATGGTGAATTTTAAAAATCAAATCATATACAAAACTACTTAAAATAAAACCAATTTAAGATAACTTTTACACAATTAATTGAAAATATTTGTGATACATGAAATCACTTTAAGATATTTTAAAATGATATTTGAATAGGATTAGAAATATAAAATCATTAAAAAATCGAAGTACTCAATATGTAAATCATATGTACATAAAACCTAAGACCGTAATATACTATTTGAAGCTTGAGTCTTGGTTTCATTGAGCACACTTGCTTATCCCTTCATTGTTTGTGTTATCCACATATGAAATTGAATTTTTTGAAGCTAGAGTCTTCTTTTGTTGTCCTTGTTGATTTTTGTCTTTTGCTTGAGATATGATTTGAAAACTTAATCTCCTTAGCACTCCTTCATTTATTTAAGTGTTGAATACTTCCGTTTTTGATACATACATATGCATACCTAATAAGATAAGTCGAATTCATAATTAAGTTTGTTATCATAAAAACAAAGGTTGATTGACCTATGAGGTCAACAACTATTACCTAGTAAAGAACACCTAATGTGCTAAATAGTTATATTTAATATTAACAAAAAATACTATCTACCACTCCTTGTCTCCTTCCCTTCTCCTAATCTTCTCACATCATCCAGACCTCCTCATTTCTCCTTATCCCTAGATCACCACCTCCTAGTGTTGCTTACACATCAAGAAATTTTCTTGAGTGAGATATTTGAACACTCTTCTCAATGTTCGATTATTCATTCGGGGTATATTATAAAGTTTGATTTTGATTTTTTTAATATAATTCATTACGTATCCATGTTGGATGATGAACTTCATGCAACGTTTTGTAATCTAATAGTACTTAATTTTGTTCTAGTATTCTTCTTTGTTTATCAAGTTTAGGGGTTGCTTGTTAGGATTTGTTATTTCTTCATTTGGGTTAATATTGAGTATGCTTTTACTTCATTCCACTGACGTTTATTCTTATTAAGTTGATGTTTTTTTCTTCATAAAGTTGGTGTTTATTCTTCTTTAGGTAGGTATTTATTTAATCTAAAATTTTTGATTATTATTTTTCTTATAATAAATACTTATTTCTATTATAGTTATAATAATTAATTAAAATAAGTATTTTAGACTGATGTGTTTTCCTCTTTAGGTAAATATTTATCTAAGATTTGGTTGATTTTTTTGTTCTTTAGGTTAATGGTTTCCTTTCTTTAGATTGATGTTAATTTAAGTTTTGCTTGATGTATTTTTTTTTTCCTTTGGCGATGTTTATTTTACTTTGGATTGATGTTTATTCTAATTTGGGTTAATGTTTTTTCTTTATAATGTTGATATTTATTCATCTTCATATTGCTTTATGTTTAAGATATGATTGCTAATTATTTTTTTTTTATAATAAATACTTGTTTTTATCATAGCTATAATGATTAATTATAATGCCTAATTGGGTTGATTTGTTGTCTTTTTTGGGTTCATATTTATAGGAGTTTCCATTTTTTTTGGCTCTTTTGCTTACTGTTCATTTAAGTTTAGATTGTTGTTTTTGCTTCTTTAGATTGATTTTATTTAATTTTTACTTTATTTTTTCCCTTTGGCTAGATGTTTATATTATTTTAGGTTGATATTTTATTATTATACTTATTATGATGAAAATATTTATAATAATAATTGTTACAATTATGAAATTATAACTTTATAAGCAAGAAATTATTAATATAATTATTATTTATAACTATTATTATTTTAAAATTATAATAGTTCTAAAGAATATAACTGTATATAAAATATTTATCAATTTAAATTGAAATAGTCATAAGCCAAAATTAAAATAATCATTGGCTTAGAGTACATAAGTGTAAAACTAAAAAAACCACCAACCATTATTATCAAAATAAATCTTAACTAAGACTAAATGATTATTAGCTAAAACAAATTATAACAGTTTTAGTTAGTAAATCGTTGACTTTTAGAGATTTATACCTTACTTGAATCTACTTATCAAAAGTAATTATGTAAGATAATTATTTATTTAAAAAAAAAGGCTAAATAATTTCTAAAATAAGTAGTTATCTTATATAATTATTTTTGGTAAGTAGCATCAAACAAGTTCTTAATTTTTTCCCTTTTGGTAATTAATGTGCTCTCGATAGCTAAGTTACGAGATTATGAGTAATTATTTAGATAATAAATGTGGAGGTGACCATGGTCTGTGTCAGCATAGACAACATATATAAGGAGGGTTAATACTCATTCTTATTCTACATACTAATAGCATCTAATAAGATGCTTCCAGATGTATAATATTCGTATTAATATTTAGGTAATTTCATCAATTATTTCATTAATAACACACATCTCTCTCTTTATCTCTATCTCTCTATATTCCGCAAATTTTGATCTTCCCCCTCTTGACTATTCCCATAAATTGGTGGAGTAAATTATGAAAAACTTCAAACCCTTTATCTCACTTTATTCACTTTGATTGGTGGGGTGAATTATGGATTTTGTTTTAAATATTTATTAATATCAATACTTTTTAAGATAAATTGAAAATGGCTAAAAATTCACACCATATGTATTTTTTTTTAAATCTTCCTAGATTTGCTTTGATTTACCTCGTTTCTTGATCTACTTAAAACATTAGTAATCTAAAATGTCATTGTTTTGGAAACTTTTAGCCTATACTTTGTGGGAAAAAATATAATTATTTTAGATAATTATTTTTTAATAGCTGCAAACAAGGGGTTAATTATTAATTATAATTAACTTAAATTAAAGGTAATAATTCAATTATCTTTATGTCTAATAATACTTTATAGCAATATGTTGATACAAGTCATTTCATGTATATTTATATAAGAACATAGGAATACATACAAAGTAATAGCAATTGAGTCTTGTATAGAGCAATACAAAAGAAAAATATTGGAAATCAGCCATTCGAATTACATATCAAAACATGGAATAATTCTTTATTAGTATCGTTATTTATTCATCATACTAAATATGCTTTCCTTTTCCATTACATGATATCAAAACACTTATTTTTATCTATGATAAATCAATATATATATATATATATATTAAAAAGAAGAAGAAGCAGTATTTCAAATAACTATTAAAAATTATATATATAACACATTATATTAAAACAAACTTATAAAATCACAATAATTGTTTTTTTATATAATAAGTTAAAAAAGACATGAACTTAGCATCTTATAATGAACTATTCTTGACTCGTTCTCCTTATTTTATTTGTTCTAATCCAAATTAAAAAATATAATGAGTTATTATTACTATTTTACTATTATTAATTTCATATTTAATATTTCCCCAATAGTATAATTAATATTATCATTGTTAATATCATTATTATAATTATAATAATTGATTTTTTATTTCTTTTGTTATTATCAAAATTTTGTTGATTTGATATGATAATTTTTAAAAATAATTTGAGGAAAATATATCATTATAACATCCATAATAATGGATAAAAATAAATATCGATTCATTTGATCCAAAAAAAACACCCCGCATCAACAAATCAAAAGGTTGATCTTACGTACCATGAGGCAATAAATTACCCCAAGGTAAGAAAGTAAAAGTAAGAAATACATAGAAATCAAAGGAGAGAAGAAAAAAAAGGAAGGATATAGATAGATAAATCTCATACATTTCTTTATTATATTCAAGGGTATTATTTTGATGATAAAAACTAATTAGAGATTAAAAATAAAGAAAAATATAATAATTTGTATCATTAAAAGCTTAATGATTCTTGGATATTGATTTATTGTCATAAATAGATTTAACTCATTATTCTATGGGCCATATTAGCTCTATAACCAAGCATTTACAAAAAATGTACAATTCTTTCATAGTTAGGTTCCAAATATATAAATATTTGATGTGAGATACACATTGTGAGTGTGAGATGGACTTATAAAAGATTGTAAAAATGTTACTCATTTTATTTAAAAAATAAAAATAAAAAGAGGAAGCCATTATAGATTTCAAGGACAATTTTTGATTGATAATATCTTTTAATATATATATTGATAAAAAAAATTATATTATAAAATAATATTTTAATATAAATATAATAATTATATTTTTATATTATAACATATTACACTTTAAAAAATTAATAATAAAAATTTATCCTCAATTTTGAATGAAGGGAGTATCGGTCATAGCATCTACATTGATGCTAAAATACCAACCCAATCTCAATTTTAGAGCACCTTAAATTTGAGGTAACCTAATACTATAATACTCCACAACTTGAGATTTATAAAGTGTTTTTTTGTCTTTAATGGTGTTTGGATGGTATTTGATCTTGATTTGAAAATATATTTTGGTTTTTAATTTAAAAAGGAATTGAAAAAGTTTGGAAAAGTGAGAGGAAATGAGTTTCCTAAGCGTACCAGTTGATGGGTTCTATGAACCGATCAATTGGCCTGTCATTTTTAGCTTGAATTTGGTTCAATAGAACCAACCAATAGGTTTGGAAAACTGATTGACTTATCTATATAATAGTCAACTGGTCAATCAAACCGATCAATTAGTTTATTGAGGTGAGTAACCTTTTGAGCCCTGATTTTTATAGAAAAATCTTCTACCATTTTGGAATTTGGTAATTTAACTTTGAATTACTTCCTGAGTAATCTGTAACCATTTCTACCATTTACCTATATTTTCCTTACCTTGAACGAATTCAAGGTCTAATTTTGATAGAAAAAGGGGAGGATGACCTCACCTTTTATCTTCTTCTTTCTCTTTTTTATAGATTCCTAGAATGGATGATTTGTTCTAGATCACCCTTACATGACTAAGAGATTTTTTTCCATGCCAATATACCTATTTTCTTTCTTGTGTTCAACCTTTCTCTAGAAAATCTTGACCTACATTCTCTAGAAATCACCATTGGAGCCCTAAGAAGAAAGTCATATCTTCTCTTGATAAATTTGTCTTGTATCATTTGATTTCAAATGGTAAAATTAGGGTTTTGATCTATTGCACCCCTTTCTTTCATTCCTTAGCCAATTATCTGGTTATAAATATCCCTAATCCTCTTTCCCCTTTTCCTATTTTCAGCCGTAAAAAATATTCCGAGTTTTCTTCTACACTTGTGTTGCAACACTTGAAATTGCATAACTTTTGCTTTTGGTGTTAGCCATTTATTCAAAATCTAAACCTTATAACTTAACTATAACACCTCCATTTTTACTGCTAAAAATTTTCATTTTGTAGAAGCGTTAATTACAAAATCAATGGGTGTTATCGCAACACTCAGTATAAGTCTGACACCATCTATCGTTCTTATACTAAGTGTTAAGGCTAAAACATTACTTTACTTAAATAAAATTATAACGAAGGTAGGATAGAAATTTCATTACAAATTGCATTGTCCTGATAAGTACAAAAAGATCAGGCAAAGAGTTGCAATATAACAAAGGAAAATAGTAGGGGACTTAAGAGTCCACGAAATATTCGGATCAAAAGAAGTCGGAGCGAACACCGTATAGTCCTAACTCTCAACACTCTATTTGAAGTCATCAGACCTAACCCTCAAAGTGATCCTACAAGGTAAAGACTGCCCGTTGAATAGGTAAGGGACCATGAAACAGAACCCATCAACACTATGGTATTGAATAACCCTTTATACCAAACTAATATAAAAAACTAGAATAGAACACATGCAAGACATATAACTAACAGGTACAAGACATTTAAGTATTCATACTAGGATTGATATACAATAATCATTTAGACGGTCAAATTCCATTAAAGTCGCATACTACTCATTTTTATTTGTCTAAACAACTGAAAGCTTACCAGACTAACATGCTAGAGACGCTCTCAGAAGTAATAATTAAAACCCAAACTCCAGCATAATAATTATAACATCCACAACATGACTCATATCTCAGCATAACTCCCAACCAAATTTATAACATCATAGGTATAGTTACAGGTAAGCTATAACAAAATCCACAACATCACATGTATACTTACGAGTAGAATATAATAAAATACATAACATCATATGTGTACTTACAGATATAGGATAATAAAATCTGTCACCTCACAGGTATACTTATAGGTATTATAAATTAAAATACATAACATCACCGATATATTTACAGGTATAGTATACTGATATACATAAAGTCACGAGTGTACTTATAAGTATAGTATAATAATATACATAACGTCACAGGTATACTTATGGACATAATACCAACACCGGTAGGCACGAAAGCTACTATTGAAACCACAGGTAGGTACAAAGGCTACTACCGAGACCACAGGTAGGCACAAGGCTACTACCGAAATCAATCCAATATCGAATAACAATCATTCCAAACTAATCATACCATTTCCAATTTTATTTATTCGAGGGAGATACAATAATAACCCAGAGACATAACAGTACATTGGTCATACCAAAGCATAAGGGATCATAGTACCCTCCAACCATCAAACCTAGAGGCATAACAACACCCTGGTCATACCAAAGCATGAGGCACACAATACCCTCCTCACCTCGAACACCTAATCCTTAAATATCGATACCCTCTATAGGGCCCGTAAGTCACTTATAGAGTAGACTAGGGCCTTACTAGGGCACAACCGACACATCATAAAATCAAACAAATCGAGGACTCCTACCTCGTCTCTAGGGTAGCTACCCCTAGAGAGAAACAATTCCCATACTTGAGGTCTTCCACTTTATGTATTAGTATTTTATAAGGTGATCACAAATAACACGCATTACACAGTTATTCTTATTTCCATACTTATTCATTTTTCCTTTATTTCCAATTACCCAAGTCAACCCTAAGGTCAACTGTCCAAAACAAGGTCAAAGTCAACACTAAGGTCAACCTATTAAAAGTCTGAAGCCATCCTATGTCCAATTATTCACATGTGGGCGCATTAGGCCAAAAATGACCAAAATGCCCCAAAGGCAAATAATTATCAAATTATCAACCATTTAAATACTGAATCTATTTTATTTATTAATTTGTCGTGAAAAGGCTAAAATGAAATAATCTAATTATTTATTATAAAATTTAAACTATCAACTATGTCAAAAGACCATTTTGCCCTTATACATAATTTTGTACATAAAATCCTTTTTCACACCTTTAATCCATCAAAACGCATACTCACATACTCAACAACAACTAATACATATTAGACATGATTTTTAGGATAAATATCATAATACAAAAAATGACTAAATTACCCCTATGGCACACATCCATAATAATTATTCCATAATTATATCTAAGCATGCTCAACCAATTATTTTATAAATAATTATCATACAAATTATTTTTCTGCCATTAGAATAATTTTAGTCATACTTTCATATCCAACATAATTTACATAAGATAACATGCTCGTTTTTATGAGTTTTATGATAATAATAATAATAATAAACACATAATTATAACAAAATAAATCATGCTTAACATATCTCGTACACCAAAAACCCTAATGTGCTATCATGCAATATTTATCATTTTAGTAGAGTATAACGATTACCTGAAATCCCGTAAAAATATACAATTAGCAGTATCCACTAAAATTTATTAGGTCCTGCTAATTAAACTTTCGTATCTAAAAATAATACCACAAATACCAAATTAATATCTATTAGATAAAATAATAATTATAGTATAAAATATTTATTTTTCTAAAATTACCAAAATACCCTTATACTTAATATTGGTACCAAAAATTATTAATACAACATACACAACTCACGCTGCACAACAGCGTGAGCGTGCATGCGCAGGAGGCTAGGGTGTAGGGCAAGAGGGTTGGTCGGGCGAGGCAGGGGGAAGAAGAGGGCAACAGTGGGCAGAGCTGGTGGCTGGCCGGCGGTGGAGGGCAGCTGGGCAATGGTGGAGACTACTGGGTGGCTCGACGAGATGGTGGGATGGTGGGTGTTGCTTAGGTTGCTAGATGTTGCGTTGGACGACGAGGAATGTTGCTGGGGGCTGCGAGAGGTTGGTGGCTGCTGTTGGACAGGGATGAGGCTGCACAAAATGGTCGGTGAAGTTGGGAAGACAACAAAATAGAGGGAGAGACGGAGGTGGAGGCTGCGATGGGGCTGCTGGGTTGGAAAGAAAAAAACAAACAAGGAGAGGGGCGAAGAGATGGGGCTATAGTCGGTTAGTTTGGTGGTGGAACTGGGTTTGTTGGCTGCAAAGGTGGTGAGGTTGTGGTCAGGGGTGCTACGGTGGTTCAAAGGTTGGGGTGCTAGTGGAAGATCCAATAAAATAGGGGGAAGGGCTGGCTGTGCTGGACGGGAGGGAGATGCAAAGGGGATGAGGTGTTGTGGTGGTGTCAAGGGGTTGGCGGTGGTGAGTGATGATGCTTTGACTGTGGTGGGTTGGCTGCACTGTGGCTGGACGGGGAAGGCGGGGAATGACAAGAAGCAGGGAGGAGGAGAATGGGAGCTGCAGGAGTTGGGGGTTGTTTGGGCGACGGGGGTTGTGATGCAGGGTGGCTATGTGGGGGCTGTTTGGTTGGAAAATCCGAGCAAAAAAAGAGGGGAGTGGGATGGGAAGTGGAGGGCTGTGTGCATGGGAAATAAATGGGATAGGGAAGGGGAATTGCTGGGAGGAATAGTGGGTTGGGGGTATTCTTTGGAGTGTGTGAGTGTAGCGTGCATGTGTGTGTATAAATGTAGAGATGAGGTGATGGTTGAGTATAAAGAAAATGAGGGAGACATGGAGAGTGTTTAGGGGGAAGGGATAGCAAATGGTGGAGGGAGAGAGAGAAGAAAAATATTATATATATATATATATATATATATATATATATATATATATATATATATATATATATATATATATATATATATATATATATATATATATATATATATATATATATATATTATTTTAAATTTAGTTTGGGTAAATTAGGATATCAAGTATAAAAATAATTTTTAGAGATTTATTTCAGGTTATAGGTCAACGATTATTAATAAAATAATTAGAATAAAATTTGCGGGTATAAACTAGGATTAAAATAAATAGTTTGATTTCTATCAACTTTTTAACCTGATTATTTTTATATCTAAACTGTCGTAGTAGTAATAACAACAACAGCAGCAACACATTTAATACTAAACCTCCTAAAATAATAATTATAACTAATCGCATGTAATTATTAGTTTTAATTAGGGTCCCTAAAAGTGGGGTATTACATTAACCCAAGTATTTTATTATTAAAATTTGACTCATAACTCAAATATATTCTTAAATAATTTTTCCTAATTATTTTTTCCGCTGCCCTTCTTATTAAACCAATCCTAAACCGGTTTATTTTACTCTAGTTTATTTTCTTAACTGGGTATCCTAACTTAATAAAACTAAACCTAAAACAAAATAAAACAATATTATCCTACTGCTAGCCTACCCTTTTCTGTCATCTCCCTCTCTTACTTAAACTTCTTTTGTCATGCCATTTTTTGCTCCACCAAACATGCCCCTTGTCTCCCTCCACTTCTCACACTACACCCCTCGCGTTTCTATTCGAACCATTTTCACTCAACTATTTGCATATATTGTAATACCTCAAAAATTTTCTAATCTAATTCCATATAATTAATATATTAACCTAGTTCTAATCTCAAGAAAATTTTATTCTAGCCTTACCCTAATTTCTTAATCTCAAATTTTTAACCCAATCCTAATCTTTGACTTGGATAATTTATGTTTCTTAACTCGACCTTAATCCCAGTAGATTTATATCATTAATCTTACCTATTTTAGCTAAGCAAAATATAATATAAATCCTAATTTAAGCCTTTCTCCCTTTTTCCTTTTTCCTTTTCCCTCCTCCTACACTGATTTCTTCTCCTCCTCTTGTCTTACATGTGTTTTCCTCATCTTCTGCAGCACACTACCATCCCCTCCCATCATCCTCTCCCTCGTGCCTATGCTAGCCTTTCCACCTTCATCTATCGTATTTTTCTTCTTCCCCTCTACTGGCCATCATCACCCTCTGTCAACCTTCCCTAGCCATTCCCGTTTATATGCCATACATATACATATATATACTACCCCCTCTCCCTCCCTCACTTATTTTCCTCATTTTTGCCCATTTTCTATCTTCTTTTTCTTCTTCTTCATCGTCTTGCTCAGTTTCGTTTGGTGAACCACCATCACCATCACCATGGACCACCAAGTGCCGCCTTATGCTTGGTAAATCAACCACCTCAACCATCCCATCATCCTCCCTCACCGCTGATCATTACTGCCTATCGTCATCATTTTCTCCCCCTCTTTCTCACCAGTCTGTTGCATTTTTGTAAGGCACATGATTATGTGGATCACGCATGCCCCAAACATGTCTCCTCACAGACTGTCACACGCCTCACTCACAGTTGCTTGCATCATTGCATGCCTGTGCATGCTCATATAGTTCGCCCATGCATACTCGTACAGGCAACACGCAACCTCACGCACACCCATGCGTCCTTGTTCTTTCATACTTGTGCATGTGTTGCATATACAAAACCATGCTTCCTTTGCATAGCCTACCCGTGCAACTTCACAAATCTTAGCTTGAGTGTGTATTGTCTTCCGCACGCCTGTGCAACCCTCTTTCTCAATTGTGCTTCCCTTATTGCATACCAAAACATCACCCTAACACCACCATACCTTCTACCACACTTCTACGCAACCCAAGGTTCCCTTTGAACCTGGTTATTTTTAGTTTTACCCTCCTTTACCTTAAATTTTTCCTCAATTATAATCGTATATTATCTTATTTTTGTAGGTGATATTCCAACTATCTCAGAGGAGGAGGTTTAGAATTTACGTGCTTAGAGCTCAGCGTCCTTGTTAGTAAGGATACTAGTCGAGGTTTAGGTTTTTGTGTTAAATGCCTATACGACTATATGTATTAGCATGTTATTGTTATTATATTTTTAAATGCATGCTATTTATGATATGTTATGATAATATGGATTATATGATAGAAAGAGAGTAAGAAGGCGAAAGATGTGCTAATATGATGTTGTTACGCTAAGTCATATTTTGTGAAAGAGTAATATAGGCCAAATAAATTATAATAAGTGGGAAATAAGTATATTTAAGAGGTATGATAATAAATGTAGGATTGGAAAATAATGATATTGAAGATATAATATTTTTGTAAAATAAGGGCTATCAACTATCTTTAAGGGCATTTTTTGTCAATATAAGTTAATATAAAAATTTCAGTATTTTAATGTGTTAGGTGGATTAAAATATGATCATGAGAAGTGTTTGTAGTGATTATTGAATTTCTCAAAGTGAGATAATGATCTAATTATGGAATAGTAACCTTAAAATTGTAATGTTATTATTACATGGGTAAAACATTAGAGTTAGATCACGAATTTTGGATATAATGTTAATATTGGTATTTTAAGGATATATATTGAATTTGGGTAATTATATATGCAATACCCCAAAACTATAATTCAGGAAATTATGATAAAATAGGGATTTATTAGGAAAATTAATATATATATTATTTTCTTAAAATAAGGGGAGTATTTAAGACAAAAAAAGAGAAAAATAATAAAGAATTTAATTAGGGAAGATTAGAGTATTTTTCTAGTTAAAATAGAATTTAGGAAAATTACCCAAAATATCTTAAATTAATATAAAAAGGAATTTAATTATTATTTGACTAATTTTTATTATTTTTAAATATTCAAAAATACCAAAATATCCTAAGCATCCCAACCAACCTATTTTTTCTTTTTCTTTTTTCCCTTCTTTTTCTCCTTTCTCCTTTTTCGTTTTCTACTCACCCCAAATTGCCCTCGGTGCGGCCCAACTCTCCTCTCCTCCCTCCTCTCCCCGAGTAACCTAGCCCGCTTCTTCTTTTTTCCTTCCTCCCTCACTTGCTCGGTTCTCTCCCTCTTTTTCTTTCTTTTCTTTTCCCCCAGACCAGTGGCCAACCTTCTTGATCTTCCTCATCCCTTTTCCCTCCCTCACATTGCATATTAGCCTGCAATTATGCCACCGTCCTCCCCTCTACTACTGTACCACCGGCCTGCACCTCCCCTCTCTCTACCCCATACTTTCCCTTTCCCTTTCCAGCCCCAACCTTCCCTATACCTCCTTCCCCACGTGCCCCTTCCCCTTTCCTTTCTCTCCCCTTTCTGCCTACACCCTACGATTTTGTAGACTCGTACCAGTCTACTACCGTCGGCCGGTGAGCCCTACCTCACCTGCCCCTTTGTCTTATCCTCCCTCCCTTGGCCTATAAATACCCCCTACAGATCCCATTTGGCCTTCTTTACCCTACCTAAAAACTTCACCGCATTTTTGCTGCCGCCACTTCAAACGCCACCCCAACTGCTGTCGCGCAACACTGCTGCCTAAAACACCACCTAAACCTTTCCATACATTACCCACCACCAAACTGAGCCACTCACCACCCCTGGTTTCCCCTACACAAGCCACCCCAACTATGTAAAGTTGGTTGCTCGACCTGCCCCTTTGCACCTATCGTTGCCCCTCTCGCCGCCGTGCACCGCCTCCTTTGCCACAATCTCCACCTCCCCTACCACCTAATCAACCCATCAAGACTTCCTCTACTTACCCCTACCTTTCTTTCTTCCTTTCTCCCTCTCCTTCCTCCTCCCTCTTCTCCACCACCCTCGACCCCTACAACCACCACCACTTGCGCCACGACCCTTGTTGTGCCACGGCCCTTGTTGTGCCTCCACCACCACTCCAAACCTCTCAGTCTCGAGCGTCCACCACCACCACAACCACCATATCACACTCTCTCTTCTAGCCCTAAAAGGCCACCCTCTCCAAACCATCACTTCCACCACCGCTGCCATCATTGTGCGCCACCGCTGCCCTACCGCCACCTAGCTGCCACCCTTACTAGGTTGTGCCCTAACCCTTCCTAGCCCTTAAGTATAATTGATTTAGTGTAATTATTATTCTAACATTATTATTATTATTATTATTATTATTATCATCATCATCATCATCATCATTATCATCATCATCATCATCATTATTATTATTATTATGATTATCATTATTGTTATTATTATTATTATTATTATTATTATTATTATTATTATTATTATTATTATTATTATTATTATTATTATTATTATTATTATCGTTATCATCATCATTATTATTATTATTATTATTATTATCATTATCATTATTGTTATTGTTATCATTATCATTACTACTACTACTACTACTACTACTACTACTACTACCACCACCACCACTACTACTACTATTATCATTAACATTATTATTATTATTATTATTATTATTATTATTATTATTATTATTATTATCATTATCATTATTATTATTATTATTGCTAATATTGTTAATAATATCTTGTCATTGACTAATATAACTACCTAAACCTATTTTGGCTAATAATAGCATGATTAACCATTTTAAGGATAATATCCTTATTTTTACTAATAAAGCTACTACTACTACTACTACTACTACTACTACTACTACTACTACTACTACTACTACTACTACTACTACTACTACTACTACTACTACTCTTATTATTATTATTATTATTATTATTATTATTATTATTATTATTATTATTATTATCCCTAATACTAGGTTATAATAAAGGTAAGTAGGAAATAATGGAAATGTTAATAAGAGGGAAGTTAACCCTAATATTTTCCCTCTTATAGGTAAACTAAGTCTGAACCCTAAGGAGGCGTAGGAGCATGCTCCATGTTCGGTGTCGTTTTAGGTAAGGATATGGTTAAGGCCTAATGTGTGTGTAATATGTGTTATGTTTTTTTATTACATGTGTGTTCCTTAAATTTTATAAATTATGCTCTTGTAGTGCAGCTTGCTAAGCATGAAGCTAAGGTAAATTGCATGTATTTTATGACATGTGTAATATGGTATTGTTACTTGTACTTAGAGTGTGCTTATATAATATTTCCCTTCATGACATGCATGATAGGAAGCCTTAAGTATTGTGATGTGTTTGTTAGAGAAATGAAAAGGAGTAAGCAAAGTGAGTTGACTAGAGGGTGGTAAGAAGGACCTAAATATCTTATGACTTATGAGTGGATAAGTAAATGGATAATATGAATAAATAAGAAAGTGAAATGAATCTTGCATGGGAAATCTAGGGTTTGTATGGGATGGTTAGCCTTTGTATGGGGATAACCTTTACTTGGAAAAAGTTGACTTGAGGGTTAAGTGAGGTAAGGGAAGAGTTTTTAGGGCGATTGGAGTCCATATGTGAAAAATAGTACGTGGGTTGGTGTAAGGATGCATGGGGAACTTAACTAGGTTCTGGGAGGGAACCCTAAGTGAGAGAAGTGTGTAAGGAAGGGAGAAACTAATAGAAATGGTTAGAATGAGGAATAAGAATGAAATGGGTGTCACATGGAGGAGAAGTGAACCAAGTAGGAAAATGTGTTTGGGGGTGTTGAGGGGATAATATGAAAGAAAGGAGGAGTATTAGGATTTGGGAGAGAACTAGGGTTTTCATGGTCATGTGTGGAAGATGGGTAGCGATGTTGTGATGTCGGGTGTGGTTTGAGGAGAGTGATGGTTTTGGTAGCAAAGAATAGTATGGGTTGTGTAGGATGAGGGGAAGTGAGGACACATAGGCCAGATTAAGGTTTTAGAGGAAAACCCTAGAGGGCGAAGAAGAGTCAAAGTAGAGATAAAGGGAGTGAGCCTTGAACCATGTGTAGAAGAGTTTGGGTTTCTCATGGTGAGTGGAAAAAATGGGGAGGAAGTCTTGGAGTCATAGGAGGAGTGAAGGTCCCAACTTATGGGACAAGGCTTTTGGGAGAAATGAGAATAAAAGGGTGAGCATAGGAAGTCTAGCGGGTCATGCATGTCTAGTTTGGGTTGTGTGTGGAATAAGATATGAATAAAATACTAAGCACTTAAAGTGAAAGATTATCGAATTGGGCTTAGTGAGGATATTTTTCGATCCACTGACTATAATAATGGTCAAGTGTGTTTTGTCTTGTGGAGTATTTTCGGTCTCCCGACTATAATAGTGGGGGATTCTGAGCTCAATAAACCAAACTTTGCATGGTAATAGGTTATGGAAAGATACTAAATACTTACAGTGGAACATCACGTGCGTCAAGGCCAATGAGGATAATTTTTCGGTCCACCGGCTATAATAGTAGTCAGGTGCTTTCTGCCTTGTAGAGTGATGTCTGGTCCACCCGCTATAGTAGTGTTCAAGTGAGTTTTTCCCTGTGGAGTATTTTCGGTCCACCGGCTATAGTAGTGAAGTCCTCGTACTCATGCTGAATTAATATGAGAAATGTGTAAGACAGAATGATTAGTCTATGTTTGGGTTAATGATATGAACCTGACTTATGCATTGTATGCCTTACTTGTATATTGTTCTTGCATGGCTACAGTAGTGGGGTCCCCGTACTCATGTGGAATTAATATGAGAAATGTGTAAGACAAAATTATTAGTCTATGTTTGGGTTAATGATATGAACCTGACTTATGCATTGTATGCCTTACTTATATATTGTTCTTGCATGGCCTTAACCATATGGTTACCTTACTCAGTACGTAGCATATTGATCACCTATTTCATGGGTGATGCTCCTTTCCATGAGCAGATGTCCCTTCTGAGTTTGTGTAGGTAGGAGATATCATATTCCATGCATATGATGCACTTGATGCATTAGGCGGGGTTGTGTGATGACCGTTGGACTTTGCTTGGAGATGAGAGTGAGTGTTGGCTGGACTCTCTATATTTTCCAGTTTTACTTTACCATTGTATCACTCTTTCCCCTTGGGGGCTTGACTTTGTATCCATTTTTAATTCTATATTAATGCTTTAATTTCTCACTCTGACTTCTCTTTATTATGAATATTTTGGATTTCTATAGTTCCACGTCTTAATTAGTTTAATGATTTGTGAAAATTATTTCTTAGCCTTGTGGTTTATGCAAGATTGGTCGGGGATCAGGCTTGTGCTGATCATGGCGGTAGCACTCCCGTGCTCGTGTTTGTTTTAATTAAATGAAATTTTCAACTGTGATTTTGGGGGTGTTACAATATGAGTCTTATGAAAAGAGTTATGACTTACCTATCAAATTAGGGTTTTGGGAGCTTGGTAAATAGTAACTTTTGTACATAGTCTTGATATCTATATGTCAATGTATTATTTCCTTTAATTATGTTTTGTACTCATCAAATCAGTCAAGAATAAGATATTAGTCATTTAAAGTGGAAGATCATATAAGTCAGGATTGATTGTACCTGTTTGTTTCATCAAATGAGAATAGTAGTCGGAAGCATTTTGTCCCAGGGTTTTATATATTGATAACCATTCTACCGGTAAAGAATAATGGTTAGGAGTGTTTTGCCCTGGTGTTGTTTAATTTTGATAACTGTTCTACCATTTGAGAATAGTGGGGTCCCAGAACTTAATCTAAAATAAATCCTGAGAACGATCATAATCATGAATAAGTTACTAATCACTTAAAGTGAAAGACTATGTGAGTTAAAACTGATTGTACCTGTTCATTCCACCAAACAAGAATAATAGTCGAGAGCATTCTGCCCCTGGGTTTTATATATTGATAACCGTTCCATCGGTAGAAAATAGTGGTCAGGAGCGTTCTGTCCTGGGATTGTATAATTTTGATAATCATTCCATAGTATGAGAATAGTGGAGTTCCTGAACTCAACATAAATAAAAGAATGTATCATGTTATATTCTAATGGTACAAATATGAAATTAGTAATTACCCTGCATTGATTGTTGTATCTCGCATGTCTACTACTTTATGCGGTGAATGCATGCAATTATATATTTTCGTTATTTTGGCTATATTGTTACCTTACTTAGTGCGTAACGTACTGATCATCCTTTTCTTGTGTGCTGCTCAATTCCATAGCAAATGACCCGGATGTTTATGTGCAAGTCGATGAGGGCCAAGCGGATGATTTTGTAGCTTATGATACTTTGTATGGGGTGGAGTGATTTTACATATTTGGGTTTTTAGGCATAGGGTTATGTTATCTAGATATTGGTTTTTCTTGAATACCCTTTTAGGACTCTTAGTCCCATAGTATCCCTTTTTTTTGTATTTTTGATTATTATACTAGGACTTAACCTCCAAAATCGTACTTAAGTTTATGAAACTCTTCTCATATTATTTTTTCCTAGTTGAACATTTTAAATTGTTTTGGCTTGCAATTGACATAAGTATAGGATGGTAACAACCAATTTTTAATTTTATGCTTTCGTTGTAAAATGAAATTTTTAAGTAGTAAATTTTTGGTGTTATATATATACATATACACTCAACTCCTCCCTCTCCATTATTTTCATTTGGTTTCAATTACAAAAATTGCGACTCCCTTCCCTTCTTTCCCTTCTTCTTCTTCCTCTGGTTTCTTTCGACCCGATCGTGCTCCTTAACGTATGACACCATCACCATTCACCATACCTATCACCACCTACACTCTTCTTCTTCTTCTTCTTCTTCTTCTTCTTCTTCTTCTTCTTCTTCTTCTTCTTCTTCTTCTTCTTCTTCCTCTTCCTCATGGCCTAACTTTTTTTTTTTGTGTTCGACGCATGACCGTGCAACTTCCTATAGCCCATGCCCTTATTGTACTCCCCAACCATGCCCTAGTTTTGCTTGCACAACCTATGCCTTCTCGCACTCCCTTCTTGTGCATACATTTCCTTCGTGTTGTAGCCTTACGCAAGCTACTTCCTCATTCCTTACAACACTATAGAGAACCCTCACCTTCTCCACGATCACACCAGTATGCACCACCACCCAAAACCGTCCAACAATGCCACAACCCTCTCCTCCCTAATGTTAAAACCAAACATTGCCTCCTAGAAGCAACTTAACTCTTTCACATAGCCTTACCCAGCTCTTCCACCTCCTTGGTCGACCATTCTTCCAGCCAAACACAGCCTCCTTTGGTTCCATTCGCACCTTCTTCCAACTCCACCACTCCCTTTGCCACCTAATGCTAGCCTTCTTTAATTGTCCGAACCAACAACTATCGCCATCCACCACTTCCCACTCTACCTTTTCTATCCCTCTATGCATGCCCTAGCTCACATTTCTCATGTAGCGTGAGGTTTTCCTTTCTTCCTCTTTTGTAACTTAAGGGTATTTTGATGACTTCGTTTGATAATTAATTTAATAATAAAGTATTATTTTATGAATTAAATATTAATATGGTTAATGTGGTTAGGTGAAAGAGGCTGATTTGTGGAGCATAATAATTTTTAATAGGTTACATATATTTTGTGCTTTTATTGACAATCAAGTAAACCCTATACTATGCTAAAATGTTAGATATCAAATTATAGTACATTAACATTTTGATGTATAAATTGTGTTAAGCATGTTTGTTATATTATAATTATTTGCCTAATAATGTTAGCATGAGAGTTGCTAAAATGGATAATGTTGTTCAGTATAAAGTATTATGTGTACGAAAGTATGGTAAAATGGGTTTAATGCTGGAAATAAATTGTGTATACCATGTATGTACAAAACAATAGGTTAAACATGCTTAGGCATATTTTGGTATGATTATTATCAGTATGTGCCCTAAGGGAAATTTAGTCTTTTTAAGTGTACCATGTGATTTTTTCCAGTAAGCATTCCTAATTTGTATTATTTATTGTTGAACTTGAGAATATAAGATTGTGGATAAAATGGATATGCATGTTAGGCTTTTATGTGTAATATCATGTGCAAGGGTAAAACAGTAACTTGACGTGTCTGGTAATTTAATTGCATGTTAAATGATTTAATCATTATATTTTAGCCTTTTCATGACAAATTAATAGTTGAAATGGAATTTATATTTGAAATAGATGATAATGTGGTAATTATGGTATCAGGGGCATTTTGATCATTTTTGAACTAATGCGCCAAAATATAAATAATTAAACATAGGATAGTCTTGCTATATTATTATATTAACCTTATTTATGATTGTCTTGAATAATTCGACATTGAGTAAAACAGTTAAGTATGAAATTTGATTTGTTTGGTTTTTATGTGATATCTGTAATCACCTTAATAAAATACTAATATTAAAATTGAAAGATCTCAAGATGAGGAACGGTGGCTCTTTAGGGGTCATTAGCCTAATGGCATGGTTTAACCCACGATTGATTATGGATTTTTGCTGGTGTACTTGAATGCCCCAACCAAGTCCTATATCTCACTCTATTTAGCTTTGTGGACTTATAGATGGTATATATAAGTGTCCTTGTTACTTGGTTACTATGTTTTCTTCATGTGTTAATGCAACCAAGGTGCCTTAGTGTCCTTGGGTTGATAGTCGGTAGAATATTATGTTTTCTTGGTGTGCCGGTATGAATATAGTACCCTAGTTTCTCCGGATTGACACGATCTTCCCTCGAGTAAATAAAAATGAAAATGATTATTGTTTAATCAAAATGACTATAAGATTGGTGCGACAGTAGTCTTTATGCCTACTTGTGGTTCGGTAGTAGCCTTCGTGACTACCTATGTTTGGTATTGCGTCTTTGTGCCTACTTGTGTTGTTATGTATTTCATTAGTAATGTGTCTTTGAGCCCTGCCTATGGTTCTATGGACATTATTAGTTTTGATATTGAGATATAAGATACATTGTGGAGGTTATAGTTATTATGTTGGGATTTGTTCTAATCATTACTTCAGATAACATCCCTTGGATGCTTGGTTGGTAAATCTTAACATGTTCTAAATGAATGGGTATGAGCATTATATGGCTTGGTGATTTTTTTTAATCCAATCTAGTTATCTTATTTTGATAATCTCATGTATCTTTAATGCTTTATATTATATATTTTTGTGATGTCTTTTATGTGTTCAATGCAAGCTTTCCATATTAATCTTATATAATAGGTTACTTATTATTGTTGTTCTGAAGGGTTTTGTTTTTATGGGCCCATACCTATTCAATGGACAATGGTCTTTGTAGGTTAGCTTGTGAGATTAGCTCAAGCCTAATAATTTTGGTCGAGAGTTAAGACTATATGATGCCCCTTTTGGTATCTTTGATACGGTTGTTCTTGGACTCTTATGACCTCCTATACTTTCCTCTCATTTGAGTTTTGTAACCTCCGACCTTTGTTTTATTTTGAATGATGATCATTTGCTTGTTCTTTCTAATGTGATTCTTATAATTATATTATTAATTCAAGTAGAGTAATGAGTTTAGCCTTAACATTTGGTATGATAATGGTAGTGGAAATTAGACATATACTAAGTGGGTGGTAACATCCTATTTTTTTATTATTTTCGCCTCAGCAATTAATTCTTTAAACAAAAATTTTTAATACTAAAAATGGGGTGTTACATTTTCTTCACTCTTATTGTTTCAAGCCTTCACCCTAATTTATTTACTCTTCTCATCATTTCTCTAGCTCCCTTTTATTTTATCCTTAAGCAAGAAAGAGTTAGATTTGAGAAAAATTAATTTCATTTTTAGCTGATTTCTTAGAATCTCCTTGGAGGTGGTAGATTCTATTTTATTTCCCCTTCATTCTTATTTCTTAATTTATGAGACTTGTAAAAGATTTTTGAGTCTTTAATCTCTTGTTTTAAAGGTTTTGAGAGTTGAAATCTTTCAACTAAGGGATTTTGATAAGCTTTCAAGTAAGTCATTATTGGCTTTAAAATGTGATATGAATGAGCCTGTGAGCTAGTATAGTTGGTGAATTTCTAATCTTTGTATGCATTTATGATATTTTTGGTATTTTGATGATGCATAATAGAACATTTAAGAATTAGGAGAAAGGTACGATTTCATGAGAAATATGGATATGATTCTATGTTAATATAGAATAATTTAGCATAAGAACATGTTTAATCTCTGTTTTCTATGATGGTGATATTGTAATTTTGATATGGTTGGATGTTGGAGCCTTAATCGTATTTAAATGTATGAAATTTGTTGTCTATGAGCAAACCGAATGACTAGTTAAGCTGAACTGATTGATTGGTTACTAGATTAGTCAATTGGCTACCTTAATCCTTTGATTGGTTTGTATGTGGGGGCTTTAGGTTACTCTCTATTTGAACTGATAAACTAGTTGTTAGAACAGTTGATTGGTTAGCTCAACCTATCGGTTGGTTTTGAGTTGGAAATCTTGACGGTCTCTAGTTAAATCCATTGACTACTCTTGGAATAATAGACTATTTTAACCAAACCAATTGGTTTCGACAAAGAACTCTAAGATTAGATGAGCCAAATAGATCTATTGGTTTACCCAAATCAATTGACCGGATCAACTAGAGGGCATAGTTTTTCTTCTTTTAACCTCTATGTGATTTGAGATTTGATATATTAATATAACATGATTCTTGAACAATGAGAAAACATGTCTTGGCATGGAATAACTAACCTATTAGATGGATTAATGGGATTATAGTTCATAGTATTTAAAATAATACCTTTGGAAGGTTTTAATGGGTAAATTGGAGTACTTATGCTATTATTGTAACACCTCTAAAATTCACTACTGAAATTTTTTTTTTCTTTAAAATTTAGTGGAAGCAAAAATGCAAAACCGGTGAATTTCAAGGATATTACCGCCACACTTAGTACTTATGCTATTATTGTAACACCTCTAAAATTCACTACTGAAAATTTTTTTTCTTTAAAATTTAGTGGAAGCAAAAATGCAAAACCCGTGAATTTCAAGGATATTACCGCCACACTTAGTACCAGACCGATTTCCTCCTATCATTCCAATACCAAGTAGTAAGGCTAAAAAGAACCATTATACAATTCACACAAATTCACTTTCATTTAAATCAGAGTAGCGTATTAAAGATGTTACAAAGGATAAAAACCTATTAATGATGGTTACAAAAATAAGGATTAAATTTAAACAAGGAAATAAAAGGTGAAAGAGTGAAACCCTAAAAGTTTCTAGATACTCCTAACGCTCTTTTCTATTAGCCACTTGAATAGTACCTACAATGAACCTACAAGGGACACTACCCATTGAATAGGCAAGGGCCCAAAAAGGGAACCCTTTAGTACTATGGTACTGAGTAACCCTTTAAACCAAACTAAAAGGCAGGTCCGCATGCAACACATAATACAAAAACTATATAGGATGATAACATACAGACTAATGCACAAGGCAACACCTCATAAAATGGGAATTGCATAACACAAAATCCATGTACTTAGCAAATCCATCACATACCCAAGTAGCAACAAGAACTGAAGCCAAACTTATGTCTTATTAATAGATCATAACGTGAAATCAATACTTTTGGTCTTAAGCCATTAGCTAATCATTATTCAATCATCATCTCTCGAATTTATATCCATGTGAGTGCGGAAACCTCACTATTATAGCTGGTGGACTAGAAACATATAGGGCAACATACACCTGGCCACTATTATTCGCCGGTGGATTGGTCTCCAGGGCTCCCTACACCTAGCCACTATTATTCACCGGTAAACCAGTCCAGCCCCGACTCACATGGTATTCCACTATAAGTGATTAGTGTCTTCCCATAATTTATTAATATCCAACGTTTGGTTTATTGAGCTCGGGATCCCCCACTATTATAGCCGGTGGATCAGAAAAATATAGAGTAATATGTACCTGACCACTATTATTCGTTGATGGATCGGTCTTCAGGGCATGTTGCACCTAGCGCAACTCAATAATCTTTCACTTTACGTAATTAGTACTTTATTCAAGTCTTATTCAAAGGTCCATTTATTCAATTCGAGGGAAGGGGAAAAGGTCACAAATCCAGAGACACAAAGATATACTGTCCATAGAATCAAGCACTCCATATCAAAGATCATGGCATACACAAAACCCTAACATGTACTTCAAACATATCTAACACACATTTCTATGCATGCTTACCAACCAGGCAGCCCTTACATAGTTATGATATAACACCATATCACCCCCTTAATTATCCATCCAACCATCGGTTATGCCATATTCTTGTGATACTCATTGACTTATCAGATACCTTTATCTTATTATTCAAGGTTACTTGTGTCTTATTATGAAACTTATTTAATCCATTGAAATGTGAAACACAAGTTACCGATTTACCCCTATTATCTTTGCAAAATTACTAAAATATCCCTTGCTTGTAAGATTACCAAGTTATCCTTTTTTATTTACCAAATTACCATATTACCCTTCATGTTGCATGTGTTAGATTACTAAATTATCCTCCTTATTTATTAAATTTATCAAATCGCCCTTTTGTTCGGTTAAATTACCAAATTGCCCTTCTCCTTTTATTAAATTACCAGTTTACCCCCTCTCCTCTACAAAATTACCATTTTACCCTCATTATGCCACTTTTACCAAAATACCCTCACTACATAAAATATTGATATGAATGCTCCATACACTTCATCCAACACCACTAACTATTATCATTTATCATTTATCATTAATACATATTAGCACCTACCATACACACATACTTAGGCCAAACCTTTAGCCCAAGAAAATTACCAAAATGCCCCTAGGGCTCACATTAACATTACTTATACACCAAATGGCCACATTAGCATATTATATCGTACATATGCACTTAACATTATTACTAACAACAAAGCTCTTTCCTTAAGCATTACAAATTATCCATAATTTATCATGCTTTTCTTTTCATCAACCAACATATGCCACTAAACACATTATACTTAAGAACATATATCATGCATATAAACATCTTAAAAGCCCTAATGTACTAGCATTCATATATCTATACATTATAGTAGGGTATAACGTTTACCTTATTTCCAACAAAAATTAGATATTATCAGTACCCCGGTTAAAGATTCAAGCTTTGATTAGTAAAAAACAATCCCTAAAACCAATATAAAAAATTAGCATAATAGAAGTAGAAAATCAAAGGAATAATTTTTATCAAAATCTTAATTAAATATATATACTAATATTAACCCTTATTATACCTCAAAATTTAGCCAAAATCATAAAAGAGGAGCAACAAACTCACGCTATATGAGCAGCATGAGCTGCATGCATAGGCTAAAGAAGAAGGGAGGGTCAAAGAGGAGAAATGTGAAAAGGAGAGGGTGGCTCAGTTAAGGGTTTTGGGAGTTAAGTAGGGGACTTGTAGAGGGGAGTTAGGGTGGAGGTTGGGTGCACGGATGGAGTGGGGGTGTAGGTGGTGGTCAGGGTGGGTGATCGAAGGCTTAGGGTGGCAGAGGAAACGGCTATAGGGATGCGAAAATGGTAGCAAGGGTGCCGGAAGAGAATAAGGAAAATGAGGGGATACGGGGCTGGGTTTCGGATAAGGGAGGTAAGGTGGTGGTAGGGGAGGTTCTAGGGAGTGGATTGGTGGCCTTGGTGGTGGTGGAAGAGGCAGAACAGCGGGGGACGGTGGTGGTGCAGGGTGGAGGCCAAGAAGGGGGAAAGAAAAAGAAGAAGAAGGAGGGTGGATACTGGGGGTGTGTGAGAGTGACTTGGTGGTGCAGGAAGGTAGTAGGGGTGGCAGGAGATGGAACAAGTGGTTGTTTGGGTGGTGGCAGTGGCGGTTAGTGGTGGAGAAAGGAAAACAGGGGAGGAGGAGAGGAAGAGAAGAAGAGAGAACAAGGGGAGGTCAGTAGGGAGAAGTGTGGCTCGAGTAAGGTGGAAATGAAGCAGAAAAGAAGGAGAAAATGAGAGGGAGCGGATGCAAGCTTGGGTGGGTTAAGTGGAGGTGTAGGGGCAGTAGTCGCATGGCTTGCAGTAGCAAGGAGAAGGGGAGAGGAAGGGGAAAAAGGAAGGCATACGGAAGAGGGGTTGTAGGTCATGTTTGGTCCGAAAATAGAAGGAAAGGGATAAGGGGGAGAGAGATGGAGAGAGACGGAGAGAGAGTAGGGCTGTAAGGGGAGGCAGGTGGCAGGGAGGAGCTGCAGAAGGGGCAGACATGGTGAGGTCGACGGTCAGGGAAGGAGGGAAAAAGAAGAAGAAGAAGAAAAAGAAAGGAAAGAAGGTACTTTCCGCTGCTTTGCAAGTTAAAGTTGTAGATGTGCATATTGTTATAGTGTATTTCTTCTATGCCAAACTTTCCCTATAGACGTCATTTCTGTTTTATCTGTGGTTCAATTTTGTTGAAGTTTTAGCTATTGGTTTAGAGCAAAAGGAAAGCTTTCAGATGACCAGGCTTTGCAGAGGTGAGAATCTATATCAAAGTGGCAAAATTAAATAGTTCATGGGCTGTGTCATTTGCGGAGGTGAAGACAATAAATAATTTTTTGGCTGCGTTGAATATTACTTCTGTACACAATTTAACAAATTGTGCCATGCCCAAACTGATCGATGTACTTTAATTTGTCCATGCTGCTCACTTCAATCGATTGTCTTGGCAAGTACTTTTTCTTTATCTTATCATCCACTCACAACACTTAAGATGAGCCTGTAAAGGGGAGCGTTTATTTGGTTTGCTTGCTGTGAATTTAAAATAATACAAGCTGGTAAAGTTGAATATGAAGGATTTGATCTTTACTAAGAAGACAGTTAGACAAGCCTGCTGAGACTGCTATGTTGCAGGAGGCTCAGAACTTGGAAGCAGTTTAAAAAAATTTGTCGGTCTGGTTTTCAATAATAAGAAGAGCGGAAACTTTGAACTTTCATGTTCCATACTTGTGGTTTTTGTGGTTGTTGAGTCCATCTGGATCAACCATATGACTAGAGCCGGCAAAAGTTGACCCGACCCGAAAAATCCGACGAATACCGACTCGATCCGCCCGAAATCCGATCCGATTTTATCAGAGTAATTAAATGCCCGAAACCTATCCGACCCGATCCAATACATATCTGATATCCGATATAACCCGAGAAATCATAAGCCCGAAATAAACCCGACCTGACCCGCTATTCACCCGAAACCCGATATAACCCGAAAAACTATAAATCCGAAATGACTCGACCCGATCCATTATTTATCCGAAATCTGATATTATCTGAAAAATTATAAATCTATAAAGATTCAACTTGGTACTGCCCAAAAATTAACATTAACCCATAACTCAAAATTTTTAAAACTTCATAAAACATGAAATAATATAGATGTGCAACTAATCCATACTAGCACTTACATCAAAATCTAGAAACAATATACTTTCATAAAATTTATATCACTTATGTATATACAAATACAATATCCATTGATACCAATAGAAATAAAAGTAGAGAAAAAAAAGAATAACACTACTATGCCATTTAAATATTAGTTCAATTCCATTATTCCATCTAGTACCATAAGATAATAACAGTGCAACCTTGAACACTATATATTAGTATCTATACGGCCATACCTTGCAATATAGTACCTACAACATCATAGAAAAGTAGGAAAATCTAGAGTGAGAATGTTAGTTATTCATTATAAAAATTGAAGATTAATATTTTTTATTACATCAACAGTGTTAAATAGTAAGAAGTCAATATTAGTTGGTCTTTTGTCAATAATAGTCATTATTACTTACTTTATTTAATTTTTATCTTATTTACCTTGATATGATCTAATCAAAATATATAATAAAAAACTAATATGTTGTTATTATTATTTTTGCCATAATTGATATTCATTGATTACTATTATTATTGTTATCATTATTTTTGTATTATTATTATTATTATTATTATTATTATTATTATTATTATTATTATTATTATTATCATATTTATTAAAATTATGTTGATATGATGTGATCAATCTCTTTTAAAAATAATATGAGAAGTACAACCTTAGAAGTCTTTATTTGTTATCAATTATCAATGACTATTATAAGTTAATATCATGTAAGGAGCGTATAAGATATAAATATAATATAAACTTAAAATAATACTAGAACTTAATATGACCAAGCTAATAATGGAGTTGAATTATAAGTTATACCTTAACATAAAAAGAAAAGTGATACGATTTGAAAAAGTTTAAATTTGAAACGTCAGATACATCTCCAAAGATAAAATAATGATAAAAAATTCTAAGGCCCCAAAATAATTAATATAATAATTCACTTTTAATTGAATAAGATAAATTAAAATAAATGATCTCAAAGTAATTAGCTTTTAATAATATCTTGGAATAAAAAGAAAGAAAGAAAATGACACAAGCATGGCTCAAATATGAAATGACCTAAATTCAATCTAAATTCGACCCGAAAATATAATAATTGAAACTCAACCGAGCCCGATCCGAACCTGAACCGAAATTAGAACAACCCAAATTTACCCGAATCCGAGTCCATCCGATCTTAACCAGACCCGACCCGAGAACTTAGAATAACCCGAGATTATCCGATACTGAGTTGATCCGAATCAAATCCGACCCAGCCCGACCCGATAAAATGATCCGAAATTATCCGAAACCGATATGACCCGATTATTATGTTACCCGATCCGATAGTGACCCGACCCGCCTGATTGCCAGCTCTACATATGACTGCTAAAATTGATTTCTGATGCAGTGTTGGGTTACAGTTTACAGAGTCACTTGCTTTTTGGGAAAAATTAAGAGTGTGTCTAAGAAGTGTTTTATATTGATCTGAAATTTGCCATGCTTTTAAGAAGTGTGTCTATTGATCAGTGTTTTATATTATGTCAAGAAAACTATTTTAGTATAGCGCTGAAGGTTTTTGTTAAGAGTATTTGAAAATTTTATTATAATAGTGTTGAAAACTTATATAAAAATGTTAAAAATTCATTTAGAATAATATTAAAATCTTATATAAAGAGTATTGAAAATTCATTAGAATAATAAATAAAAGAAAAACTACCACCATTTTTAGAGATAGACAGAAGATATAAGCTAAAAATTGAATCACCGGTCCCCTTAGCATCGGAGGTTAAAGAGATGTTCATATAAAAATAAAAGTTTATTATATCCACCGGTTTCATAATGTTCACCGTTGGTACTAGGTCGAATGTATAAACCAAGATACTACCTGATCACATAAGAATAAAAATTGAGTCCCGCTTGTAAAATAAGTTAGATTTAGTTGTTGTTTAGTATTATGCCGAACACATGGCCTACCATCATTGATGATGCTTTGTCTGCTTTTGATTCGTTATTATCAGGATGTGATTCCACCGATCTCTGAAAGCCGACGATTGGTTATTACATGTGGTGAGCAATAAAAAGAAGAACAATTAGCATTTGTGAACGTGTTTAGGTTGGTACAACTGCTCATTGACCGGAGTTTAATATTATGCAGATTCGTAGCCCAACTGCCATTAATTCACGTGGGTTTTGTAAAGCGCAATTGTTTAATCAGAAGGGTGAGGTAGGAAGAATGACGCCGACTCTCAACCTCTTCGTGGGACGACTCTTGTGATATATTTTACTCTCACGAAATTGTCTTGGGATGGTGATCCTTTCGAACGTTTCATAAAATGTGTGGATAGTGGTTCTCAATGATGCTGAAGTGATTAGACCATTTGAGATATTAATATAAGTCTATTTACTTATCAGAAAAAGATACGTTTAATTCAATCATATTTTTTCTTAATTATTTCTCTCCTTAATTACTACTTCTTTCCCTAAATTGTTCTCTTTCTATGCTTAGTTGCTCGTGCAACTAAGATGAGAGTGAATAATAATATACAAAAGAGTAGTTTGAAAAATATATGAATATATTTAACTTAATTTAGCTGATAGGAGGATGAAATAAATCTAAAAAGATTTTTTTTTTTAATCTAAAAGTTATTTTAATCAAATACCTACTCTAAAAGAACAAAATTAGTATTAAACTTAATGGCGATGATGACCATGATAGTGATGACCAACATATAAGGTGAGAGACGAAATGGGGTCAAATACAATGGAAGCGCAAGGTGGTTCAGGAAGAAAACTAGAAATATTAAGTTTCATCAAAGGTATGTCCAACTACCTCTACTTTGGTTAAATATATGACAACTAGGACCATGGGAATTAATATATATAGGGTTATAAATTAGTGGAGTCAAGTTAATGTGGGCTTAGCCTAGACTTGTATAGGAAATTAAAGGTTTGAGCTTAGATAAATATGTTCGAGCTTAACTCGTCAACAACTCACGAAGAGCTTAGCTCGCCTTGTGATTTTAAACAAGTCAAGCTTGAACGAGCTTGTTCAACTCGTGTAGCCCAGAGATCATTTAAAGCTTGTTTGTGGATCCTTTTTTATACCACTTGATAACCTTACAAAATAAGACGACTTTTATTTAAAGACCCCTATACTCCTTTTTTTCAACTTTGGCCTCCTCATTTTCTTACTTCCTTTGCTTTCTTTTCTCTTTGCTTTCCTCTTTTTTCACTTCTTTCTAGAGTATTTTGAATTTCTTCATCTATTCAATTCAAATATAAAGAGCAACCTACAAATCAAATGTGTATAATTTACCTTTTTGGTTCTTTGATTATTTTTGTAAATTTTTCCTTAAAAAACCAGAAAAAAAAAAGATTAGGCAAAAGTATTGTGACAAATAGAAAGTATTACACCAGCTTGTCATTGTAGAGTGCTAGATTTATCATCGTGGTACCAATATTATGATGGCATATCATTGTAGAATGATCATCGTGAATGTTTTGTAGTAAAAGACCTAGTTTTGCGGTGGTCAAAAGTTGTTAATGAAAATCACCTTATTGTAACAACTAGGTCATTACTATATCCTCACTTTGATTGACTATTTTTTTTAAATCATTTTTCCCTCCCTCATAAATATTTTAACAATAGTTTTGAAAATAGAAATTACCTATAGTGATGACTTTTGTACAAATTGTGACAACACCAATTGTTACTGAAAGCTAAATTTATTTTATTTTAAAAATTATTCCTATTGTGATGACTCTTAAGACTATTGTGACAACAGTATCATTACTAAAAACTAAATTCAACCTTTGTTTCAAATTTGTCTTACTTATTGTGATGACACCAATCATTAGTGAAAGCTAATTTTATTTTATTTTATTAAGTTTTCCTATAATGATGACTTTTGAGGCCATTGTGACTAGAGTGTCATCACTAAAAATCAAATTCAACTTTTGTTTTTAAATTTGCCTTACCTATTATAACAATTTTTGAGATTATTGTCACATCTGAAAGCTAATTTCAATATTTTAAAAAAAAATTATTTACCTATTACGATGACTCTTGAGGCCATTGTGATGACAACATCGTCACTAAAAGCTAAATTTATTTTTTTTTTTTAAAATTTGGTGTGATGACTTTTAAGATTATTGTCACAAACCGGTCATCACTAAAATCCAAGTTCACTTATTTTCTAAAATAAATTATTTTCTATGCTAATGATTGGTAAGCCTATTGTGACAGTACAATGATCATTAAAAGTCAATTTCAATTTTTTATATATCATTTATCTATTGTGACAACCCCAAAACTCATTGTCATTGAAAAATAACTTTTTTGGTTATTTGTGATAGGTGTATGGGCCATTGGAACGACCATTGTCATAATGTTTTGAATTTTTTCTGGTGGGATTGACAGAATAAGGAATATTATATCCAAAGTCAAAATCATCATAGGGAGAAAAGAGATGGTTAGAGAAGGGAAAATTCTATTATACACACAAATACACCTTGCAAGGTACACTAATGTATTAAGTAGAAATATTTAAAAGTAACAAAAAATATTATCTACAACCTCTTGTCTCGTTCCCTCCTCCTACTCCTCTCATGCCATCTCCACCTTCTCCTTTCTATTTGCATGTAGCTTGTCTCCTCCTAGTGTTGCTTATGCATCAAGAAATTATCTTAAGCAAGAGATTTGAGCACTCTCCTCATTGATTAGTCATTCAAGGTATACTATAGAGTTTGATCTTGAATTATTATTATTATTATTATAGTTCATTACATTTCCATGTTGGATGATAAATTTCATGAATTGCTTTTTATCCAATAGGGATTAATTTTATTTTAATGTTCTTATTTACTTGTCGAATATAGGGGTTGCTTGTTAGGCTATGTTATTCCTTTGTTTGGATTGATATTCAATATGTTTGTGCTTCATTCTATTGATGTTTAGTCTTGTTTGGGTTGCTATGCTTTCTTCATAATATTGATGTTTATTCTTCACTAGGTTGGTATTTATTGAAGTTAAGATTAGTGATTACTATTTTTTATAATAAATACTTATTTCTTTTATAGTTATAATAATTAATTGTATTGAGTATTTTAGGTTGATGTGTTCTCTTCTTTGGGTTAATATTTTTTAAGTCTTGGTTGAATTTTTTTTGTTCTTTAGGTTGATATTTTTTCTTCTTTAGATTGATGTTAATTTAAGTTTTGGTTGATTTATTTTCTTCTCTGAGTTAATATTTATCTAAGTTTCAGCTTTTTTTAATTCTATGTGCTAATGTTCATTTAAGCTTATGTTGATGGTTTTCCTTCTGGATATTGATGTTTAATTAAGTTTTACTTTATTTTTTTATTTATCTTGATGTTTATTTTATTTTTGGTTGATATTTTATTAGTATACTTATTATGTTAATGATATTTATAATAATTATTATTATAATTATGAAATTATAAGTCTTATAAGCAAGGAATTATTAATATAAGTATTATTTATTACTATTATTATTATTTTAGAATTATAATAGTTATAATTAATATAATTATAGATATAATATGTATCAATTTAAATAGAAATAATCATAAGCCAAAATTAAAATAATCATCAGCTTAGAGCACCTAAGTGTAAAACTAAAATAACCATAAACCATAATCATCAACCAAAACTTGAATAAATATTACTTGGGACTAAATAACTATTATCTAACACAAATTATAACAATTTTAGTTAATAAATAATTCATCAAATTTTGGAGATTTAGTTAAGGCCTTTTTGTTTAATTAATTTACTCATGAAAGCTAAGCTAGGAGAGTAGGAGTAATTATTCGGAAAGCATATGTAGGGTTGATGAGAGTTCAGGCTTGTTTAGACAACATATATGAAGAGAGTTTATATTCATTCTTATTCTACATACTATCAAATATCTAGTAAGATGCTCTGGGTGTATAATATTCGTACCATAGTTGAAGGGGTTCAAAGGCTTGAGTCATCTACATGAATGGTAATTTCTCTTAGTATATTTGTTGTGAATTTGTAACCTTAATAAAATATATTTAATATATAGAAAATTTCTTCAACTCTTTCATTAATAACACATCTCCCTCTCTCCCCCTCCCTCTCTCTCTAATTATTCCTATAAATTGGAAGAGTAAAATATGACAAAAATTCAAACACTTTATCTCTCTTTATTCCTTTAATTGGTGGAGTGAATTATGGAATTTAAAAAAAAATAGTATCAATAGTTATTGTGATAAATTAAAAGTAGATGAAATTTTACACCATATTTATTCTATATTTTCAAGTTGAAAGAAATATATTAGTATTATTAAAATTTTATTTTAATTTATATCCTTTAATTATTGAAAAAAAAATAAAGCAAGTATAATATTTTATCTTTGTCCATGCTTACGCATTCTTATCTATATTAATATTTATAGCTTGTTTGAAATATGTTTTCCCATGCATATAATGTTGATATTATTGTTGTTGACATAAAATATCCATGCCTTGTTATTTAATTATATACTTAGCATTTTTAGCATTTTATTGATAACACAATATTTTTTAAGAAATGAAATAAAGAATGCGGAATAGATGTGGTGTCACCAACACTACTTAAGTAGGTACAAAGCATAGCAACGACTATGCCTTGGTTGTTGATCCAATTAAAAGAAAATTGTTGAAACCTTTATAATACTTTTATAAACATAATTCTTGCAAAACTTAGGGAAAAAATGGTCATAGAAATAAAAAGGTTTCATATTCATACTATATATAAGTTTTTATAATTAGGGTTATATATTAGCAATTGATCCATCTTTTAATTTATTTAATAGATATACGATGCCAATTGATAAGAGTTGGATAATGTTACAAAATTGAAAATCCGATGAGTTTTGGGATGGTCTTCAAAAGTTTATAAGGTTGGAAAAAGATAACTTGAGCTTAGATGGAATGAAGTGTTGTTCTAGTAGAAGATACATTAATTTTGAATATGACATGATAAATAGGGTGGAAGCCCACATTTTACAGTTTGGGTTCATGACTGATTATGATACATGGGAGTTTCATGGTGAACTTGAAAGAGAAAATGTGGAGGAATAGATCAGATATGAGATGACACATTTATTGGGTGCTTTATTAGGTGGTGATCCACGTAGTGGCGATAGTGAAGGAGTTAAAACCATTGGCAGTAACTTTAATGCTAATGAGATAATAAGTGATGACCTTGGAGATAGTAGATATCCATATGTCGAGGAGTTATTTCAAGAGATGGAGACGGAGTTATATCTAGGATGTCATAAATTTTCTTCCTTGAACTTTTTGGTGAAGTTTATACATCATAAGATGCTGAATAAATGGAGTCACAAGTCATTTGATGAACTTCTAAAATTCTTGAAAGAAGCACTTCCAGATGGCAATAAGGTTCCAAGGGCGCATTACGACGCTACTAAGATGATGAGCAAGTTAGGATTAGGTTATGAGATGATACATGCATATAAGTATGATTGTGCCTTGTATTGGATAGAGAACGTTGATAATGCTAATTGTCTAGTATGTGTTACTTCTCAGTGGGTAGATGAAGCCACAAAGGGAAAGGAATTACCACACAAGGTGTTGCAATATTTTCCCATAATACTAAGATTGAAAAGATTGTACGCTTGCAGACACACTGTTCAAGACATAAGATAACACTTGAATGGGTGGTCTAAAGAACTGGGGATCTTATGACATGCGTTGATGGCTAGGCATTGAAAGATTTTGATGTAAATCATCCAAATTTTGTAGTTGATCCTCACAATGTTAGACTACGGTTAACATTAGATAGGTTCAATCCCTTTGGCATCAGCAAATATTACAACATACGGCCAATAATTTTGATGACATACAACTTACCCCTATGGAGGTGCATAGAAAAAACATTTCTTTATGTTATCTTTGTTGCATGTTGTCTCCTAATATGGATGTTGATGTATTCCTCAAACCTCTTATCGATGAGCATAATGATTTTTGGGTGTTAGGGTTTAATACTAGAGATGTAGTTTATAATAAAGTGTTTAGAATGCATGTTGCGCTTTTGTGGACTGTTAATGAATTCCCTACATGTTTAATTCTCTCTGAGTGGCTGGGAAAAAGGTATAAAGCATCCCCCAATTATAATGTAGACACTCATCTGTGAGGTTGAGAACTAGGATGAGGTGCATTGGTCATCGATGATTCCTTATAACTAACCATCCATGGTGGAAGAATAAACAATTTGATGGTAAAGTTGAGAAGAGAATCTTCCCTCTAAGATTGTCTGTAGATGATTGTTTGATGAAATTGAGCCGTGTTAGTGATTACCCACTGCGTAAGCATAAAGACACGTTGTGTTTAAAGGGGAAGAGAGGCAGTGATGAGTTAAATTGGAGGAAGAAGAGTATATTTTTTAAACTCCTGTATTGGTCATCAATTACCCTTAAACACAACTTAGATGTGATACATGTTGAAAATAATGTTTTTGAAAATTTTCTTGGGACGATCCTTGATAACAATGACAAATCAAAATATAATGGATATGTGAAATGTGATTTGATGGATATGAACATCAAATCTGAGCTATATATGTACTATGAGGGTAATAAATTGATGAAACTCGTCATTGAGCATACTCTTTCACTCAAGGATAGAAAGAATTTTTTGGAGATTTTGAAGAAGGTAAAGTTTCCAAATGGCTTTGTATCAAATTTTAGAAAGAATATAATAAAAAATGATGGTAAATTAACTCCTATAAAATAAAACAACCATTATGTCATAATGCAATGGTTGTTGCTGATTGGGGTGCAGCTGTTCTTGAAAATATAGATTGTAAACACCATTATTAAGTTGAGTAATTTCTTCACCATGATGTGTGCAAGGACACTTCAATTTTCTAATTTGGAGAATGGTGAAAAGGTAAGTGGTTATTATCTTGTGTAAGTTAGAACGTATATTCCCCTTGTTTTCTTCAGTGTCATGGTTCACCTTATAATGTGTTGAAAATATTCCCTAGAACCAATCATTATTTATGATTTGTATTTACATATTTAGTAATGTGGTTATTGATAAAATATCATTTGATGTTATTTATTCAAATATTGTTATCCCTTTGAGTAATTGTTCTTTATGTAGATAATCGAGTATGTGACTAGATTGTGGAACTCTACTAAATAATAGAAATATTATTATTCAACAACCATCCATAGTCTTGCATCATTTAATTAAGTGATATTAGTGATCATAAGACTAGTATGTTAATTAGTTGATAATCATTGATATGAGATATCAAACTAATAACATAGATACATGTTATGGATCATGGTATTGGATCGACCCAATAAGAGGACAGTGCATTGAATATTGCGTGAAGTGTTATCAATGTTCTCTAAATGGTATATTATCCTCTAACCTGAGTTTTTGTATATATCAATATAATGATCATCATGTTTTGACTTTACCAAACATTACCCTTGTTAGGGGTGATCATAAAGGTAATGATCAGACATGTTGTGAATCATATAAAGGCATATAGATGATCAAGATGGAATTTATCCCTCTCATGACACAAGAGAGATATATTTATGCTCCTTGACAAGTATGACTAATGTTAACATGGCTATATGCAAATGAGGTTTCATTTGTTGAAGGTTAGGATTACTTATTGATTGAGAAAAAGTGTGATTGAACAGAGTAAGGATGACATAATCAATGCTTTCTGTTCAATCTAAATATCATGTGACAAAAAATATAAATATACGTGTTATAATAGGTTGTGTCGAGCTTATGATATTTACGTAATATGGGTGGTAATAACTTCTTACTAGAGACTTCTTATGATTTTTGGGCCTAAAAAGAAGTTTTGATCCACTACCAATATTACATGAACCTATAGGGTCATACACCAATCGAATTGGATCATAAATAGACTGTAAACTGGGTAAGATGAAGTCTTAATATGGTTAATATCTCTTTAAGCCTAAGTTTTTATTAATAACATTAAACCTAAGGTGAATTTAATTTGATTAGAATCCCAAGTGCAATGTAACTAAGGTGGGTTAGGGTTTTAATATAAAACCAAGCTAGGTTTTTATTATGAATACCCCTTGATCTATATTTTTTGAATGGTAAGCTGTCAAGCTTTGTTCTCCATGAAATTGAGAGTGAGTTCCCAATGGCACTAGCATATATGCCTATTGATTCAGTTTTGTTGTTTGTAGATATCAGCAGAGGTGCAACATAATTTGTGCTCACTTGTTCAAACAAGATTAAAGTCTAGTGATTAGAGTAATCATGAATTGGAACAAGAAATTGATCAAATCATTCTCACCTTCAATTTAAACCAATAGGTTAACCTAGTCTGGGTGGCTAGCAAGTTCAATATTAATCTAGCATGCATTCTTGAGTATTTTAGACTTTGATTTTATTCCGTTGTGTTGTTTTTGTTAGGCTAATATCCTTCATAATGCATTTACATGAAGAAGCATGATTAGGTGGACCTATCCATGAAAGGTGAATGTATCCTGCTGAAAGAAAATTAAAAAAATGAAAGGAGTATATTAGAAATCAAGATCACCTAGAAGATTCTATTATTTTAGATAAAGTCGTAACCTTTTTTTCTATGTATTTTGAATGGGTTGACACACAATTTAATAGGGCAGGCACATATGAAGATGTTGCATTGAAAAAATGACAATTATCGGTGTTTCAACCTCAAGATCGTGGTGTTGGTAAGTCATCGATTGTTGGTATCTAAGACAACGAGTTAAATTTGATAATTTCGTACGTTCTCAACAGTTTTCCACAGGTACAAAAATTTTTAGAGTAACTATATGTCAATAGTCACTAATTATGGTCCTGATAATTATGTGTAGGAAAAATAATTATTTTTTAATGTTTTATTGAGAACATGAATGAGATACATAAACATGGTGGTAATTTGAGTGACATTCAAAGAGTTTTTCCATTGGTTTTATTCTAAAGTAATTGAAATTAACATTAAACTCATTAATTATTCCTAATCAATTACAAATGCAATGAAATTAATAACTATTGTTACTAATTATATATACTGCATGTGTACAACTTACGTTAGTTGGGGTCACCTAAATACACTAATGATTTAGTATCTCTTGCAAGTGGCCTATCAAGTGTGGTTATAACTTATACTTGTATTGTAAATGACATTAGATTCTTAACTCATAAAAAGAGAAAAAAATGAAATAATAGTGTGCCTGTCTCAGGAGTCAGCAATGAATGTTATTATGGATGGATAAAATAGATCAGCAAGCTATATTGTTTTCATTATTTTTCTATTGGGTTGTTCAAGTGCAAATAGTTCAACACTGATGTAAGGAAGAAAATAATATAAAAAGGAACAACATTAGAAGTGTTTCTACGAGATAAGATTGATATAAGGAGGATTATTATATAATAAGATCTCAAGCAAAGTAAGTTTGGTATGTTACTGATATACTAAAAGGTCATCATTGGCAAGTTGTTTGGGAAGTCAACCATCATCATATATTTTTTTATCTCAAAGACAATGATGATGAGTAGATTGATGTTATTGATGGGTTTGACTAATCTATTATTGATTTAGAAGTTGAAGTATTTGACCTTAATAACTTAACTTTTCAATGTCACAATGTTAGAAGTGATGAAGTCTAAACCAATGATGCTCTTAACAAGACCATACCTAGTACAAAAAATGATATTTTTGATATGGATGAGGATGCTTCAAACTCAGATAGTGAAGAATTTGCATATAGTGGTGATATTACTTGTAGTAATGACTAGTTTATCTTGTTGAAATTTTTTAAGTTGTATTTATTATCCATTTCATGAATATTATCTTTAGTATATTATAATTTATCTTTGTGTGACTATTATCAAATTCTCTTCATTATTGTTCATCAACTTGGTGTAAAATATTGGTAGGTATGGTTGATGTTATGATGAGGCATCACAGTGGGGATAGAAATGCCTATCCAGTATCCCATCTCAGTGTGAGTTAGGTAATAATTTTTTATTACTATAAATTAAATAACAAAGTAATGCATGTTATATTTTACTTATTCAGTTAACTCGTGTGATGCATATTGTAGCTCCATTCCTAAACACTCAAAGTCAAAATCCATTAATATGCTTAAGGGGTTTAAGAAGAATGGTTACGCCAAATTTCACCTCGAGTGGTCATCAAAATTTGACAAGGCTTGGAGACCCATTGGTTATAATGATATAATGTTTTTGAGTCATGTAGGGAATAAGATTAGGATATTGATTCCTATGTACTATAACGAATGGGATCATGTTCCAAAGGAGGATTAGAGATAAGATTGTCTATAAAATTGAGGTAATAGTTAATCATAAGCATATTTTTATTTATAATGTTAATGGTTTTTAATTGATTAATCATAATTTTTATTTTTAAAAAAATATTTTAACTTAGATGAGTGGAAGGAGACACCACACTAGATGAAAGTATGGGAAGCTACTTGTAGGTTGTTTCATGACACCTATTGGAGCAGAATAATCAAAATCAAGAGTTGGTGCCAAAAAAAAACTAGAAAGAAACCTAATAATTTAGACGATGTGAATTGGAAGAAGCTTTAAGAGTTTTGAGATACTCTTGAACAAAAGGTAATTGTATAATATTATATATAGATCAACTTAATATGTATTAATAATAATTAAGTGTTAATATTACTTGATCTACAGGAAAAGTAAAAAAAATCTAAAAAACAAAGGTAAGAAACAATATCTTAGCCTCTCTGGCTCGTCATTAATTTCTCAATTTCGCTACAATAAGGTAATGTATACCTATTTTATAATTTAATTCATAAATTAACATTTTATTCATAAAGTTATATATTTTTTTAACTATAGGTCAACTCTACTACCAAGAAATTTTTAGGTGAGGTTGACACTTTCATAGAGATGCATAGCAAGGACTGGAAATGGGTGAGTAAGGATGCAGAAAAATTATGTAAGTGTATAATTCTTTCAAGGAATTACTTTAATTAGATTATTTTTATAAGCTAATTAATCTAATTTTGAATTTTATTATATCATGAAATGGTGGAGAGGACTAAAAAGATGATAGAGGAGGCCCAAATCCAATCACTTGAGAGTGGATGTGGGTCATGCAAGCTAATAAAGATTGATGATGTGGTAATTGTATGAAAACTTCTTGAAAAGCATTGTGGTCTTGATAGATCTATTGGTAAATTATTGAAAGAAATTTCATCTGCATTGTCTTTAGCTCCACCATAAACAACACCTTTTAATAGTACCAACACCAATGCTCTCGTCTTCGAAGAAATTTTTGATCGGTGAGCTAAAATTGTTGAAAAACACAACAAAATGATAATGCATCAAAAACAGACTATTAAGTTATAGAATGTTGTAATACAAGAACTTAAACACATGCTTATGGATTAAGAGGAGGAGGAGGTAGGGGATGAGGATGAGAAGTAGGGTGGTCTACTTGGTTAATGAAGACCAAAAAAATAATTGTGTATGATGATAATTTGATATTGTAAACAATATTCATATTTTGAATGCTTTTTATTTAATATTATTAATTAGATATTAGTTTGAAATTATTCATTAATGATGGTTTCAATTAATATAAAAATTAAAAAATTAAAAAGAAAGAATTTAAATTTTTCTTTCAATAATAAAAATTTATTAAAAAAAAAGTACATTTGGCTTTCGGTAAGACAAGGGTCGTTGCAGTAGGCCTAAATTCATCACAATATCCGTTTAAAAATTTTAAATTAGGATTTTAGTGACGATGGAGTTGCTATAGTAGTAAGGATGTAAATGGGGCGGATTTTATTCGAAACCCAACGGATTTTATCTAATGGATACTCAAACGGATATAGATAAACGGATACGAATATGGAGGATGGAAAATAATACCTGTCGGGTTCGGGTATGGATACGGGTATGGGATATCCATACCCGTACCCATAACCATACCCGTATCCATATCCGTATCCGTTTACCCGATATATAACTACCCTTTTACCCTTAATTTTAAAATAAATATATTATAAATTAAGGTTAAAATTGTGATTTGGCTTAACTCTAAATGGGTTTATCCATCGGGTAATTGATTTATCCATTGGATAATATCCATTAACGGGTAAATGGATATAGATATGGATGTGTTAGCGGATACGGATGCAGGTACGAGTACAGATTCGGGTATGGATTTTCTTATCGGGTATGGGTATGGGTATACCCGCCCTATCTACATCCCTATACAGTATGCTTATATTCATCATAATAACTTTAAAAAAATTAATTAGGCTTTTAGTGACGATAGGGATCACTGCAGTAAGCCTAGAGACATCTCAATATCCTGATAAAATTTTTTTAACTTAGTCTTTTAGTGACGATGGGGGTTTCTACAGTAAGCATAGGAACATCATAATAGATAATTTATATTTTTAATTAGATAAAATAAAGTTTTGTCAAATTAGCGGTACACTAGTCACAATAGGTCAGGGTTTTAGTGACGACCATCTATCATTGTAAACTTAGGTCTTTTAATATGAAGAATTTATAATGACCATTCTATGATTTTCTAATGGCTTGATGTTGAAATAACCTTTCTACAACGACTTTTTGAAATTTCAATGATGACTTTAGTTGTCGTTGTACCCTAATATTGTTGTAGTGATAATCACCTCAGATAACTCCATAAGCACTTTAGTGACCTAAATTATGGATAATCACCTTCTAAACTGACATCATCTTCTTATTAGTGGATATAATCACCTTATAAAAGAATATAATCACTTCAATAACTCATTATATAGTTATATAAGCACCTTGATTCCTAACATAATCACCTTAGAAAATCATATAGTCACTTTGGTGAGTCATTTGTGTATAATAACCTTCTTACCTAATGAAATCAGTTTATCAACATATATAATCAACTTGTTAGCATAAATTCTCACTTCATGAGCAAACAAAATCATCATAATATGATAATGAGCTCATCATTATTTGTAGTGATGCCACTAAACCAACATCTTCAAAGAGGAAGAAAGATGATAGTGACATGGATGTCATCTTCTTATTGAAGGACTTTGTTAGGAATAAGAATCTAAAGAGGCAAGAGACTACACATAAAGAAAGGGACAATGATGTTGAGGCAAGAGACTACACATAAAGAAAGGGACAATGATGGTGATGTCTACACTGAAATTTGCAATTATAGTCATCATCTTATTGAAGGACTTTGTTAGGAATAAGAAGCTAAAGAAGCAAGAGACGACACATAAATAAAGGGACAATGATGGTGATGTCTACACTAAAAATTGCAATTATATTATAATCGGGCAAGCAATGAGACTAAAATATCCCTAATTCTTGCCATTTATTACAGGTGTATGATATCTCAAGCGTTATGTCATTAAAATCAACAGCATGATGGAAAATAGCAATAACGAGCCTCCACACATAGAACCTTCTTAAACCATTAACACAATTGATTGGTTTTTTATGTCTTGTAATTAAGGAAGAACGAAAATGATCATTAGGCTACAAACCACATTCCAAAAACGTTTTGGAGATTAAAAACCTAATTGAAACATCAGTGTTTGCCTGAGAATGTTTAAGCCTAAATTTGGAAGTAAAAAAAACTTTGTATGTGAATGACCACTAATGCACATGAACGATTGATTTGTGTATACCTAGGTATCAAAAAAATCCTCATGTATTATTGTATACCACTACACTTGAAAATAAGAGGCTATGATAATATTGAAAAATATGTTACTTATTTATATACATACTTTTTTTTATCATTTCCTCTCGTCTCCATTTCTTAATTTTTCAAAGATTGACGATTTCACATTTCATCCCATCCCCCATCTCTATCCTCATGCATCACTGCATGCAATAGACCTCTTAAACCACTCCTTAAAAGGAAGTTAGATATTGGTTGTGCGGACATTCCTGACATTTGACAAGATCTACACATTTTTCAAATACATCTCCAGATCACAATGCTAGTTGCTAACACCGAAAGCTTCCTCGTTCTCTTTTCTCCACCAACTATAAAACTCTTGGTTAAAGTATCCATAAAAATCGCACAAATTAGCAATATTATGCATAGATTGGTTCGTTATTTGTCTCACTCCTCTAATATGATAATATCCCACCGAAGAAGTAATATTTTGAAAATGGTAGACACCACTTTTCCTTTAAATGATAAATTTTTTTAAGCCTTGCATTTCTATGACATCGATACTTCCTCAACAACCTACAAAAATAAAAATAAAGACATAACCACCTCCGAAGCATGCATATTCACTAAACAAATCAACATAATCACCTCATATAGAGCATAATCAGTAAACAAGATATTCAATTTTTTATAACATATTTTACAAATAATCACCTTCAATATTGACATAATTAATAAATGAGTGGAAATAATCACCTAAACTCAACCATCATATTATGCACACACCTTTCAAAATTAAATTAAAATCCAACTTCACTCTTATAGTACTTTTTCATATAGTTCAAGAGATCAACAAGACCATCCTTCTAACTTAAAAAATTTATATACTTCTTTAAATTTTCATCTGTGGGGAAAACACATAACCTATGTCTAGACTCAGTAAAAACCTTGCTTGTTCCAATAGCCACAACAATACATTGATCAACCATTATCGTATTCAGTTAAATCCCTCCCATAGATATTAATTGGGAATTAAATAGCCAAATAAACAATTTAGTTCTTTTGTTCAACGAAAAACCACACCCAAATATAATATTCTTATAATGATGGTTCATTCCTAAAAACTGACTGTAGATCATGACATATTTATTGGTTCTAAATATAATATCATGATATTCCTTCATTCTAGAATCCCTTAGAAAAAATATACAAAGGTAACCAATATCAACTACTTTAAAATCAAAGTAAAAATCATTTTCACTTACTTGCCTTATCTTAAGAATCCCAACCAATGTACTCGAACCATATCCTTTAAAACTCCTCAATGTGGAGTTATGTAGTTCATCATATACATTCTTAATTGTGAACCAAACACACGGAGAACCCTGTGCCTCTTCACTCAATACCTTTACAGAATCAACGATATGTATGCCATTATTTTTCATATTTTCTATAAATTTAAATTTTTCTAGCCAAACCTTCCTATGATACAACATATAATGTATATTTTTTGGATCATACAAAGTGTGATTGTGTTCCATCATATGATGTGTCATAGTCCAAACACCTTATGGACTAATATAAAATATAATCATTACTTTACAACTAGTATGGGTGTCCCTCTTAGTATAAGCCCTTCATTCTTTTGATCTACAAAATTTCTTTCCAGCTTTGAAATACGAATATTGTTTCATAAATATACCACCATAAGTTCTAGACCTCTATTTTTGCTTCCTTATACAAAAGTCCTTCTAAAAAGCATAGTCATTATACAAATTATAAGCACTGGATATGGAATTAATAGTTAATCCAATCAATTCTAAAGTTTCAACCTCTTTCACACAATATGCAGAAAAATAGAAGATTAAAATTCACGACACAATTACCTAAAAGTGTCAAATGATTATCAGAAAAGCAGACATAATCATTAAAGTATGTATCATATTAACGTAGTGTATCACCACACCAAAGTATATCGCATATAACAAAGTATAGAACATAATTACCAAAAAGTGCCAAAAATCATTAATAAAGAAAACAAAATCACTAAAGTATGTACCATCATCACAAAGTGTATTATGACAACAAATTATACCTGATGCAGGAGGATCTCTAGATCACTCTCAATCATATTCTTCAAATGATGAAGAATAAGAAGAATTAGCATACTTGGAGATGAAACCCATTGTGCTTAAAAATTCTTATGCTTCTAATATATTGCCAAGTAATTCTTGAAGGTATTGTACATGTTTGCAAGAAGGTCAAGCTATTACAAGAATTACAAAGTGCATGGAAGAGAAATGCTACAAGACAAAAAATTGGATTACATGTCTTAAATATATGTATTACATATTTAGAGTTTGTATAGCTTTGTTATTTTATTGTATACTTTGTAATACTTGTAAAATGTCATTATAATTAGTATGTATATGCTTTTGTCATGCTTATGGTTCAATTTTGTTAATAAGGCCAAGATATATGGGCTTATTTATAAAAGGCCTGCATGTTTACATGTGTGTGTGTGTGTATATATGTATATATATCACCTTGTATACTTGATCTCGGTAGACAATGATATGCATAATAAGAAAACTTTCGAACAAGAGAGAATTATCATAAGAGCTTGTATTCTTTTTCTTATTCTCTTATCCTTCTTCAGTTGAGATCATTAGAGAGTTGTAGAGTGTTCTATTGAGAAATAGAAGATTTCTCTTTAGAAGGTAATTGATCTTGGATTATATAAATGCCAAACTACCAAAGCCATTGAGTTTAACCAAATTCAAGTCGCAAGTGCAAGGGTTTTGTGAGGATTTGCAACTTGTGATCTAAAAGAAAAGTTCTTGGTTTTGTGGAAGATTTTTTTTTGTGTGATAATCTTCCACATCAATGTCACATAAAGCAAAGTGCAAAAAATAATCACCAAAAGGGCCATATAATCACTAATATATGTGTCATAATCACAAAGTGTGTTATGACACCAAAGTATATTATAAAGAAAAAAGTACATGACATGACCATAAAAAGCGTTAAATAATCACTATACAATAATAGATAATCACTAAAATATACAACATAAGCACAATAAGATATCTTATGCAAATCACCATTAAAACATCTAGGTTTTGCCATTTTGCTATGTATATTAAAGCCCTTCCTTATTCCATGGATTCTAAATTATTTACCTCCATCATCAAAGACAATGTGATGTTCTTCAATACCATTAGAACTACTAAGTTCTGCCATATCCATCAAAATTCTTCCTTCTACTATGGAATCCAATTTGGTTCCCTCTACAATGAGCATTAAATTACAACTTACATCATTTTCAACATTCTTCAATCTATTCTCTCCATAACTATCAAATGACATGTCGTTTTAAAGAATCACTCAATTGATTATTTTGTTTCAGTCAAATAACCAATAAAATCATAGGGGACCAAGCGAATAGGGAAAAATAATAAGAAAAAGAAATAAAGGACACAAATTTGAGAGTGAAAAGAAATTAAAAACACAAAAGAGAAATACAAATATGAATGACGATTATGGTGTATTTGGTTTGGGGTGAATAAGGGTTAATGGAGATGAATCAATTGATTCACCTCGTTTGGGAATGTATTTTGTTAACCTCAATCAGGTGAATTGAAGTTAAAGTTTTACCTCAATTAACCTTATTTTTTTTAACCTCTGATTTTGGGGGTAACAAAGGTAAATGAAATAATATAAATAAATTTTATACATTCACCTCAATTCGAACAGAATTTCTAAAACATTCACCTTGATTCTCCCAAATTAGGTTAATATCAACCAAATAACATTAACATTCACTCTGATTCACCTCCATTCCCTTTACCTAGGTTAATTTGTAAGGTTTACCCTCACCTCAATTCACTCTAATCCAAATGGAGCATTAATGTAAATCATTTGATGTTATTTTGGACAGAAATCATTGGCTTGCCCCCTAAATAACTGAATGTCTACTCATCAAATTTTGTTTGATACATCAACTAAATACACTCAGGTGTGCAACCAAATATGAGGAGTTAACTTCTATCTTATGATTGAAAAATAATAGAGTTTGGCAATGTCTAATATGTCCACACATTCTAGTTTGCAAATATCTTATTATTTTATTTCCATGCTCTTTGTCTCACCAAAATCTCTTTTATTTTTATTAAAATAAAAAGAATATCCCATTTTTTTCCTTGGACAAAGTTGAAGCATTCAACTTTGCTTCCATCCCATTTTCCTTTATCATTGCAACAACCAATGTTGCTAGAGAGAGGACCAATAATAGAGAAATTCATGATAGTTTTGTTGTCCATATGATTCATCACTAAATTTTGATGATGGAGTTGGGTATTATTGGTGGTATTGGTAGTACAGCAATGTTGAAAGTACATATATGTAAAAAACTAAAAATGAGAAGACGAATGAAGAGGAACGAAAGTTAAAGTTACTGTAAATAAAACAAATGCAAACATGTTGAGCCTGAGATGTTGAGGGGAGGCTGTGAAATGAAGTCTTCACCTTCTTAATTAAATCACCCACCTTCTTGTTTCACAAATCCCCCTCTCCCCTTTCTTCCCTTACCTTCTTCACAATTAAATTATTAGTTTATCCATCCAAATCGAGATAACATTACTACTAGTAGCTAGTAATTCTATTGGTTCCATGATTAATTAGATCACAATTCTAACTAAAAATTAAAAGTAAAGGAGGAGAAAATATGGTATAGATGGGTGAATTAAGTAGGCCTTTGAAATTGGAGGCTTTCTTGGAGCAAATAAAGGTTTATATCAAAACAGGATCTGGCAAGGAACCGACCGAGAAATCTAGACTAGTCTTTTAATCTAGTCCTTAATTATTGTATTTTTGTGAGGATTGGATGGCCATAATTATCTTTTGCCTTTTGTTAATATTTTTTCATATTTTGTGTGGGTAGGATCGCCATGAAGCTCAAGGGAAGCTTCAACTCAGAAATTCACTCTTAATATCTTACCAATGCCTGCAAAAATGTGTGTTGCATTTCATTCATTCTTTCTTTTTCCTATGAAAACACATCCAAAAAGATTGAATACTTTTTTGTGAAAAAAAATAGAAAGAAATTTGGTGTGGAACCCTATATGTAAATATCATAGTATTAAAAATCAGACCGAATCGACTGACCAAACTAATAAGACAAGTGGACCAGTCCCCAAAATGCTTGAAATACATTATTAAACCTATTTCGCAAAAAAGGGGGTAGTACTGAAAAATTAGGCACATTTGAAAAAATGTTGGTTTTTTAATTAACACTAGTTTTGTCAATAGACCTAAAATATCTTATCTACCCTTAAATTGAAATAAAATGTTTTGTTTGGTATGGGGTATCTGCGTCATTTTAATCGGTTCTAATAATATATGGTACCCTCCATCCTTTTAAGTTCTAAGTTATTAGATCTCTATCTAAATCTTCATCCATTCTTTGTTCGTCCATTGTTTCCTTCGTTCATATTTGCGTTCACGCCTTCAACCATTTTAAATATTCATCTTTTTCCTCCATCTGCACTCTGCCATTGTACTCAACTGTTAATCCTTGCGTTCAATCAGGTTCATTGTTTATTTTTTCTGTCCATCTTCCTTGGCTTGAGAACATAACGGTCACCATCATCTTCATCTTATTTTGCATCTTTATCTGTTGCACTCTACCATCATATTCATCTGCTAATCCTTTTCGTTGATTAGGTTTGTCATCCATTTTTTCTATCCATCTTCTTTAGCTCGACATTATAGTAGTCGATATCGTCTTCACCATCCTCATTTGGTTTTACGTCCTCCAGTATCATGGATTTTTCATAGCTTGGTGTCCTTTTTAATTTCAAGTAAGTTCGTAATCTTCACCATCTTCATTTCTGATTGTTGATAAGGGTTTTGTGATTTCTATCTTTTTTTTTCCAGCATTTTGAAGCCTATTTGTTCTTCGATTATTTAGTTTATTCACCTAAATAAGAGATTGTTTAAGCTTGATTTTTGCCTTTCTTATGTGGAGGAATTTATTATTACTCCGATCTATGCTTTGAAGTGTCTTTAAGCATGATTGTTTGGCAGTGCTATTCAACCCCTAATTTGGTCAACCATTGACTTGATTACTCAAATATGCTCAATAATGATTTATCGAGACATTTACAATGTTTGTCTCTGGATATTTGTTTTAGTACTTTGTATAATCACCATGATGGTAAATTGACATATCCTATGATTTCAGAGCTAAAATCAAGAGGCTAAATTTGTTCATAAAAAGGAAAAAAAAAAGAGTACCTCTATTAGAATTTAGAATATTCATTGACTAAAAACCAAAAGACACAGGATTAATTCTTTAGGTAATTTTAGAAAAGAGAATTAACTATGTGCATGATTGATTGAACTTGAAAGTAGGGCTGGTGCATACTAATTTATTGTTAATGTGCTAAAGATGTGTACAAAGGCTATTAATACCGACTCTATACTAAATTATTCTCAAAGTGCTTCTAGAGGAAAAAAGGATCTGATATGGGGTCATTATAAGGAGGTTGAGGATGCTAATAACAAAAAAAAAGTTGCAATGTTTATATTAGTCTAAACTTCTTTCTAGGGGTGGAATCCAATATGCCAAACAACACTTAGCTGGTGTTAAAGGTTAAGTAGAGAGGTATAAAAAAAGTGTCTCTTGAAGTTGGTTTTGAGATGAATTAAAGTATTGAAAAAATTTCTAGCAAAAAAAAAAGACACAAGAGCTTTTAGCCAAAGATAATCCATATTATTCAATAGACTTTCCTTTGCACCAAGAACCATCTTTGATACCAGCTCCTAGGGTAACTAGTAGTTCCAAATCAGGAACTAAGTCAAGGATTTTAGACAAGAGAAAATATTAGACTGTAACACTCCCATTTTTCAATACTAAAAATTTTCATTTTGAAACCTTGTGGAAGCTGAAAGCATAAAACTAATAAACACTTAGGAAAAAAATGAGGTGTTACCACCACACCTAATATAAGATAGGTATTAACTGCATGTCCCATGTTAGATACAAGGCTGAGAACCAGATCAACCAAAATCAGTATATAGTGCGCTAAAACATATTATATAAATACCAAAAGAAAGCATATTATATAAATACAAGACCTTGATGGCCCGCATTGTTCAAATACACAAGAAAGTTAAGTCAAAGTACATGATCTCAAATTATAGAAACAAAATTAGGGTGTGGTCCTAACTTTGGTCCGTTATAGGCCTCTCAAAGTCTTCGGATATCCACGCTCTTAGAACTCATGCCCCCACACGAGGTTGACTAACTACTAATCATCCCCGAAAACCTACACATGACCCTCTACTCATGGGAATGAGCAACAGACCGAGCAAACAGACACATTAGTACATTTTGTATTAAGTAAACCAAGTTACCTCCTCAAAGGAGTTGTCGACACACAAGATTCCAACATAATATAAAGGTCATACTAACATATTTTGTTGTGGATCGATAATAAATCACTCAATTCATCAAGGAATTACAATAGAACTCAATAGGAGAAGAAGACGGCGTTCGCTATTCGATTAGGGTTCTAATCGCATGGTATTTATACTATACGAAACTGTCATTAGTGAAAACCAAGGCGGAGCGAAAAAACCCAAAAACACGGACCGTGTTAATAACACGGTACCCCCGTGTTTATTTTCTATCTCTCGCCTCTCCCGGAAAACAGAACATATTTTTCTGATGAAAAACACGGATCGTGTTTCCAAAACACAGGCCCCCCCGTGTTTATTTCCAACTTTGACAATCTTTAGTATTTCAGCCACAACTTCTTCATCTGACCTTTGATCGAGCTGATTCTTGATGCGTTGGAAAGCTAACAAAAAGATCTACAACTTTAATGTTCATCATATATCCAAATTCTAATTTTTTAATGTAAAATATTTACATATTTCCAGAACAGCTCACAGTTCTACTTCAAATTTCTTCGAAACACTTCACACACCAATCCAAGCTATTCTACACACCAAATACGAGTCACAAGCTCACAATTATCCACCTTGACGACGTATTTAAAGTAGCTAGTACCAGGAACACAAAAGACCATCTGTAAAAACCCTTGGGCCCCAAAAGGCCCTCATGGTACACAAACACCAACCAAGTTCGAGCAATGCTCGAACTTGCTCACTATCAATGGCTTCATTAGCATATCTGCTAGATTCTCAGCAGTAGCCACCTTCTCCAACACAACCTTTCCTGCAGCAATAGTACCTCGGATGAAGTGGTACCTGATATCAATGTGCTTTGTCCGACGATGGAAGGAATTTTGATTCTTTGCCAAACAAATAGCACTCTGGCTATCGCTACGAACAACGGGAGCACCATGACCAAATCCAAGCTCACGAACGAAACCACCAAGCCACGAAGCTTCTTGAAAAGCTTCCGTCATAGCTATATACTCAGCCTCTGTAGTGGACAATGCAGTCACATCTTGCAAAGATGACCTCTAGCTAATTGCCGAACCACCAAGACAAAACACATAACCTCCAGTGGATCTCCTATTATCAAGATCTCCACCATAATCAGAGTCAACGAACCCAGTCAACACATCAATTGACCTCCCATACTCCAAACAAGATGATGCAGTACCCTTCAAGTACCTCAGAATCCACTTCACTGCTTGCCAGTGAGCCTTCCCAGGATTCGCCATATATCTGCTCACAACACTCACAGCTTGAGCAATATCCGACTTGGTACAAACCATAGCGTACATCATGCATCCCACAACATTAGAGTAGGGAACTGTGGCCATAAACTCCTCCTCATCTTTAGATTTGGGGCAATCTAAAGCAGACAATCTGAAGTGAGTAGCCAAGGGACTACTAACCGGCTTGGCATCAATCATATGAAACCTCTCCAACACCTTGTTCACATATTGCTCTTGTGACAAGTAAAGACGCTTCTATCTGCGGTCTTGAATGATCTCCATGCCAAGGATCTTCTTTGCAGCTCCCATATCCTTCATCTCAAACTCAGTCTTCAGCATTGTTTTCACCTTGTTAACTTCAGTCAGATCTTTTGCTACAATAAGCATGTCATCGACATACAACAAAAGATACACCAGAGAACCATCACCAACCTGCTTCAAGTATACACATCCATCGTACTCACTCCTGAAGAACCCATGCTCAATCATAAACTGATCAAACCTCTTATACCATTGTCTAGGCGACTGCTTCAGACCATATAGTGACTTCTTCAATAAGCACACATGATCCAGCTTGCCTTCAACAACAAAGCCATCTGGTTGGCGCATATAGATCTCCTCCTCGAGCTCACCATGCAGAAAAGCTGTTTTGACATCCAATTGCTCTAACTCCATATCCCGCATAGCCACAAGTGCAAGCAAAGTACGAATAGAAGTATGCCTGACAACAGGGAAAAATACCTCGTTATAGTCTACACCAGGTATCTGACTAAACCCACATGCAACTAAATGAGCCTTGTACCTCGGTCCCTCAACACCTGGAATTCCCTGTTTGAACTTGTACACCCACTTGCAATCAACTATTTTCTTCTTCTTGGGTGCCTTCACAAGTTCCCATGCCTGATTCTTCCATAGAGACTGCATCTCCTCCTCCATAGCAGCACACCACTGAGCAAAATCAGCACTAACAATGGCATCTGAGTATGACACTGGCTCCTGTATATCAACGACAGTCTCAGCACTAGCCAAAGCATAACCTGCTAACTCCTCAAAGCCATACCTCACAGGAGGCTTCACAACCCTCCGTGGTCTACCAAGAGCAACACCCCTTTGCTCCACCTGCTGCCTGGATCCACCCACTTCAGGAATAGTGGGTCTCATACTAGAAGAGTCTGACTGATCCAAATCAACCTCTACCTCCACCTTATCCGTAACACCATGCCGATTCTTTTGCTCCACCTCTTCAGACAATCTATCAGAAGAAGACTCAGATTTTTGGAGGAATACGGACTCATTGAAGGTAACATCCATGCTTGTCAAAAACTTGGATGCAGCTGGATCCCATAACCTGTACCCCTTCACACTAGATGTATAGCCAAGAAAGATACACTTCTTAGCTCTAGGCTCGAGCTTCCCATCATTCACATAAGCATAGGCAGGACATCCAAAAACATGCAAATGAGAATAATCAGTTGGTTTGCCAGACCATACCTCCTCAGGTGTCTTCAAATCAATGGAACAATTGGGTGACCTATTCACCAGGAATGCCGCCATGTGAACTACCTCAGCCTAAAACTCCTTGCCTAATCCAGCTTGTGACAATATACATGGAGCCTTCTCTAAAAGGGTTCTATTCATCCTCTCAGCAACCCCATTTTATTATGGTCTTCCAACACAAGTATGATGCCTAGCAATACCATGGTCCTCAGAGTACTCAGTGAAAACTACGTTCCACAAACTCAAGGCCATTATCTGTCCTGAGACACTTCACTTATCTCCCAGTCTGCTTCTCTAATAAAGTCTTCCAATGCTTGAAAACTTCAAAGACATCATTCTTATTTTTAATAAAATAAGTCCATACCTTCCTAGAGAAGTCATCAATAAATGTCAGTAGGTATCGCGAACCACCCTTGGAAACCACCCTTGCAGGACCCCACAAATCAGAGTGAACATAATCTAGAGGCCCCTTTGTACTATGTGTAGCCTTTGAAAAACTAACCCGCTTCTGCTTGCCAAACACACAGTGCTCACAGAAATCCATAGTACCTGTACTCTTTCCATCCAACAACCCTCTCTTGGAGAGTTCAGTCAAGCCTTTGACACTCATGTGTCCAAGTCGCATATGCCAAAGTCTAGTAACATCCGAGTCAGACATACTCGATGATGTTACCGCAGCTGCTCCCTCAACAGTGGAACCAACAAGCTCATATAGTGTCCCGATCCTCTTGCCTTTCATTGCAACAAGAGCCCCTCTAGTAATCCTCATCGTGCCATCCTCGATCACACAACGATATCCATTACAATCTAAAGAACTCAATGAAATCAAGTTCTTGGTCATCTCAGGGACATGTCGAACATTAGACAGTGTTCTGACCACACCATCATGCATCTTCACCTTCACTGTCCCAATCCCAGCAACTTTGCATGCAACATCATTACCCATCAGAACTACTCCACCTCGAGTCGTCTCGTAAGTCTGGAACCAGCTCTTGTTGGGATAAATATGGTAAGAGCATCCAGAGTCCAAGATCTACCTATCCATAATCTTGGTCTGACTATCAGTGACAGTCAACACACTACCATCACTATCATATTGAGCTATAGCAGCATCATCCTTTGTGCCAGATGATTCACCAGGTTTATCTCCAGATATCCTATTAGGACAAAACTTCTTGATATGACCCTTCTTGTGACATCCATAGCACATGACATTCTTGGATCTATTATTCCTCGACTTCGACCTATACTTCTTCTTCTTATCACCAGAACCCCGTTTCTGAGTTCTGCCCCTAGCTACAAGTCCCTCACTATGTGAGTCACTAGAACCACCTTCAGTCAACTGATTCTCAATCAGTTCCCGTTGTAACAGGGCAGTCTTGACATCATCAAGAACCAACTCATCATCCTTCCCATACAGTATGGTCTCACGAAAATGTTTTTAATCAGCAGGCAAAGAACACAACAATGTAATAGCAAGATCTTCATCCTCCAATTTAACATCTATATTCCTTAGATCCATAATTATAGAGCCAAATTCATCAAGATGAGATTTAAGGGATTGTCCCTTACCTAATTTTAACTCATGCAACTTGCTCTTCAATAACAGACGATTCGTCACCGACTTCGTCATGTATAGAGACTCCAGCTTGAGCCATAAGGATGCCGCCGTTGTTTCTTTAGCCACCTCACGCAAGACCTCATTAGACAAACACAATTGTATGGTGGAAAGGGCCTTTTGATCTATCTCCTCGAATTTCTCATCTGTCATCGAATCGGGCTTCTTTGATATCCCGAGTAACGCCTTCTCCAATCCATTCTGAATCAGGATCGCCTTCATCTTCAACTTCCATAAGCTAAAGTTCACAAACCGATCAAACTTCTCTATATCAAATCTTGTAGACATCCCGAATACGAACCCAACGCTCTGATACCAATTTGTTGTGGATCGATAATAAATCACTCAATTCATCAAGGAATTACAATAGAACTCAATAGGAGAAGAAGACGACGTTCGCTATTCGATTAGGGTTCTAATCGCATGGTATTTATACTATACGAAACTGTCATTAGCGAAAACCAAGGCGGAGCGAAAAAATCCAAACAACACGGACCGTGTTAATAAACACGGTACCCCCGTGTTTATTTTCTATCTTTCGGCCTCTCCCGGAAAACAGAACATATTTTTCTTATAAAAACACGGATCGTGTTTCCAAAACACGGGCCCCCCATGTTTATTTCCAACTTTGACAATCTTCAGTATTTCAGCTACAAATTCTTCATCTGACCTCCGATCAAGTTGATTCTTGATGAGTTGGAAAGATAATAGAAAGATCTACAACTTTCATGTTCATCACATTTCCAAATTCTAATTTCTTCAATGTAAAATATTCACATCTTTCCAGAATAGCTCACAGTTCTACTTCAAATTTCTCCGAAACACTTCACACACCAATCCAAACTATTCTACACACCAAATACGAGTCACAAGCTCACATATTTCATATAAATAGGATACATGCTCTATCATAGTGACATCAGGCATAGGAAGCTCATGCCATACATAAATCATCATGCTTGACACCATAGCACTACATTATAGATGATAATATACAAGCTATAAGTAGAATGTCTAGCTAATAGTAAGGCTTCATTTATCTAGACACATAATTTCACTATAGGCTATTTCCACGTACCTAATTTATTAGGTCATTTATAGATATATAGGCCATTATCTCCTTTACCATTCTTTTCCTTTTTCTTTTACCTTTCTCTTTAGACACATTCCTATTCCAACTTATTATCCAATTACCTATTCAAATTATTATACAAATACTTATCCAAGTTATTATCAAGACATGGATTGTGCACCACCTAATGGTCTCACATACCATAAAATTCTATCCAAACCAAAGGACATAAAGTCTAGACCAGATCTAAGTAACCACCAATGGACATAAGTCCATACTGAGGCCAAAATCACTTAAGTAACCAAACCTTTTAGTATTGATACCCACTAGTACATTATTAGTGTCTAGAGTAGGTAAAGAACCGAGATCTACTAGGATCCCACCTGAGGGCACCAATAAAAACCCAAAGGTAGCCTAACCCCTAATATCTAATTGAGGATCGGGTAACCCAGACCCATACTTGGCTCAATCATCTTTTGTTGTAAGTGATTATTACGTTATTCTCGAGGTTACATGATCACACAAGGCCTATATAATATACAAGCAAGACATTCACATACTTATTCCATCTTACCCATTACCATTCCCAAACCATGTGTGGGATTTCCATTAATGCTTACTCAATATTAACCAAATCCCTTAGATTAATCCATTTTAGGCCAAAGTCCAAACTACATTACCCTTTTAAAGCCATATAATACTTATTTAGGTTCTTCTATTAAGGCCTTCACAACACCCATTAAGTATACCATAAATTATGATACATTTAATATATCCAATAGGTTTTCCATTTATGTTAACGGAGGTATTTCCGAATGAGTCAATTGGTTTTGGCCTAACTAGTCGATCAGTTTTTGCCAACCAATCGATTGGGTTGGGTTAGCCAAATGATTGGTTCTACTTGGCCAAACCTAGGGTTCCCTCATACCAGTCAATAAGTTTGGCCGAAAAAGTCAATGAATTTAAACAAAGAGAAACTTAAGTTCACCACAGGCCTACTAGTTGATGGGTTGAGTCGACCAGTTGATTATTCTAAGGGCTAGTTGATTGATTTAACCTAACTAGTCAATCATTTTGTCCTAAAACAACATAAAACTTTTCTTGCGAATCATCCTCAAATTTCCTATCATATCTAAACTAAAACATATCCTGACATCATACCAACACCTTTTTAGCTCATAAACTGAGACATGCGTCATAATTAATCAAATCGATCTAATTTCCCTAAAATCATTCCTTTTTTTTCTCAGAATTCATAAGTTAATCAACATACATCAATTTAAAACCAAATTCTCATGCCAACTTATAACCTAAGACTTTAAAGAATTTACAACAACATATCCTTAACTAAGTCACATTTTATAATTAAGAATGACTTATTTGGTGCAAGCAAAACTCTTCCACAAATATCAAAACTCAACCTGGAAGATTTTCAATTTCCAAACCTTAAACAAACAATATTTAAAGATTGAGAAATTCAATGAACAATTTTATAAATTAGAGTTTGAATTAAGAGAAAATGACTTACCAAGCCTATGAGAAAATAGAGATAATTTATGCTAAAAAAGAGACACAACTTTCTCCTAAATCTAATCCCTTGCTTAAAAATAAACAAGAAGGAACTAGAGAAAGGATCATAAGAATGGAAAGGAATTGAAACTAAGCTTGAATTGGAGAGTAAAGAACATAAGGTTAGAGAGAGCTGGAATATTTCGGTGGATGAAAGAAAAGTGCATAGAAGGGGTATTTGGGGCTATTTATAGCGAACAAATTGGTTAAGAACGAGTGTGGTTAGGTGTAGATTAAAAACCCCTAAATTCTCCCATTCGAATTTGAGCTAAATGGGTGGATTTCATCAAATATAGGCTGACCTCCCTTCTAGAGCTAAAATGACAATTTCTAAAAAGTCAAAAATAAGAGAGGAAATTAATGATTGGTGTGGAAGGAATCGCCCAGATAAGTACAGATAGGTTTGGGAATTGAGGCAATGATTCCAAAGCATGCAGAGGAGAGAGATGGAAGACAACGAAGCTGAGGTCAACCTCCCCTCAATTTTTCCAAATCAAACCCTCAAATAAGTTTGAGGCAGAAGCTCAGATTGAATGCATGATAGGAAAGGTTAAGAATATGTAAAGAACAACTTAAAATGGGGTTATCACGTTCCATTTTTGTATAAGTAGGTTTTCTAGAAAAATTGAGTTTCAAAAATGTGCTATTCTCGGCAAACCAATCGATTGCCTACCAATCAACTATTCCACCAACCAGTCGATCAATTCCCCAAACCAATCAATTAGTTTTGTCAAGAAAAACCCTTTAGTTGAAACAACAAACTAATTGATTGGTTCATGGAACCAGTCAACCGGTCTGCCTGAAAACTCATTTTATTCCATTTCTAAAACTTATTCAAATCCAACTTTTCCTTAAAATCAATTATAGTTCTAAATTAAAATCAAACATTATCAAATCTTAATAAATACCATAAATTATCATTTTACAAACTTCACAAAGAGATGGGTTATTACAACACTATCTCCTTAATGTGGTAGTGTCCCCAAAACCTACTAACCAAGGTTTAGGCACAATATATATACATATAAACATTCAAATAGTACATTTAATAAGGCAAAAGGGTACTTCCCCCTTAAAGAAAGAATACATCAGAGAAAAACTTTGGGTATTTTTCTTGAATCTCCTCCTTAGCCTCCCAAGTGGCCTTATTGGCGCCATGTCATGAACAAAGGACCTTTACTAGCGGAACACTCTTAGTGTGCATCAATTGGGTCTATGTATCTAGGATGCTTACTGGTTGTTCTTCATAAGTTAGAGACTCATCAAGCTCCAATGACTTTGGTTGGATGACATGTGAAGGATCCGCTTTGTAATTCCTCAACTAGGATATGTGGATGACATAGTATACATGCAACGATTCCACCGATAGGGCTAATCGATAAGAAACATTGATAACAAAATCCACAATCTCGTATGGTCTAATGTACCTTGGACTAAGCTTATCCTTTTTACAGAACCTTCTTACTCCCTTGGTAGGAGAGACCCTCAAAAGGAATCTATCACCCACATCGTAACCCTTTATTTATCTTCTGAAGTCTGCATAGCTCTTCTGTCTATTTAGACTGCTCTCATACGATCCTGAATTAGTCGAATCTACCTCATTATCTCCTTGATCATCTCTGGTCCCAACATAATCATCTTGTTGATATCATTCCAACATACGAGACTATAACACTTTCTTCCATACAAGGATTCAAAAGGAACCCATCTTGATACTAGTGTGATAACTGTTGTTGTAGGAGAACTAGATCAAGTCTAGTTAGTCCTCCCAACTACCCCATAAATCCTACACACATTCTCAAAGCATGTCCTCTAAGGTTTGAATGGTCCTCTCCGTTTGACCATTTATAACTGGGTGAAAAGTAGTACTCATTTTTAGTTGAGTCTCAAACACAACTTATAAGTTTTTCCAAAATTATGACAAGAATCTAGAGTCCCGAGTTGACACAATGTCTCTAGAGACCCCATGTAATCTCACAACGTACTTCCTATTAGCATTGGCTAGCTGTTCCATACTCCACGTCGACTTCATAGGTATGAATACTATTGGCTTAGTTAGGTGATCCATAACAACCCAAATGGAATCAAAACCATTACGAGTCCTCATAATACCCACCAAGAAGTCCATCAATATGCTATCTCATTTTCCTTTTGAAATTTCTAGTGGTTGTACCAACCCTTCCTGCCTCTTGTACTCAATATTGACCTTTTGACAGACCAAACATCGGGAAAAAAATTCTACCACCTCGCGCATCATATAAGGCCACCAATATACCTTCTTCAAATATTTGTACATTTTGTCCCCTCCAAAGTTAACAGAATAAATAGTATAATGTCCTTCCTCTCTAGGATTTTTCTCTTAAGCTCAGCACATCCCTGGGGTATACACCACCTGCTACAATCCTTGACACTACTTTCCTCATGGAGTCAAAACACTTAGGATTTGCCTTCTTTAATACCCTGTTTGATCCTTTCAAGCTTAACATCACCAAGTTGATTAGCTTGGATTTCCTCAAAGATTGAAAGTGTAATGGTGAGTGCACTCATTCTTGCCTCCAAACTACCAGCTGTGATAAGCTTGATCTCCTTCTTCCTGAACTCTTAACACATATGATTTGACAATACAATTGTGCTCAAGGAACTTTTCATCTTCCGGCTAAGCGCATCTGCCACCACATTGGACTTACCCTCATGGTAATTCAATTCCAGATCATAATCCTTGACCAGCTCCAACCATCGGCGTTGTATCAAATTCAATTCCCACTATATGAAGATGTACTTAAGGTTCTTATAGTCATTGTAGAACTTGCATTTTACCCCATATAAATTGTGCTTCCAAATTTTAAGAGAAAAAACTACTATGGCAAGCTCTAAACCGTGCGTTGGCTAGTTCTATTTATGTTGCTTCAATTGTCAAGAAGCGTACACCGCCACTTTACCATGTTGCATTTGAAATACCCCAAAACCCTAATTTTAGAAATTATGGCTAAATAAGGATTTATTAGAAAAATTAATTAAATAATTTATTTTATTAAAATATAGGGGAGTTATTTAGGGAAAATCAAGAGAAAAATGATAAATAATTTAATTAGAAAAAATTAGGGAGTGTTGCTAATTAAAATGGGATTTAGAAAATTTATTCAAAAATAGCCCAATTTAATCTAAAAAGGACTTAATTATTATTTTCTAGATATTATTATTTTAAATAACCCAAAAACACCAAAATACCCCAACCCACCTATTTTTCCCTTTTTCTTTTCTTTTCTTTTTCTTCATCTTCCCTCCGACCTGGGCCAACCCCGCCCTGCACGGCCCAAGCCCGTGTCGCACCTTCCCTCTTTTTTTTCTTTTCTTTCCCGGGCGGTCCGGTTTTCTTCCTTTTTTTCTTTCATTTCTTCTTTCTTCCTCCCTGGACCGCCCGGTCCCGTCTCTTCTTCTTCCCCGAGGCACGGGCGGTGACCGAGGCACTACAACCCTACCTTCCATCGGTCACCACCGCTGCGTGTCGTCCTTCCCTCCCTCTCCCATCGCTTTCTTTCACTATTTCGACCCCAACGACCCCTTCCCCTCTCCCGAGTTCCCTGCCCCTTTCCCTTTCCCTCTTTCCTCGACCTCGCAACCCTGCCATAGCAGAACCGCGTCGATTGCCACCACCGGCTGGCATACCTGGCACCTACACCCCTATTGTCTTCTTCCCCTTGTCATTTACCCCCAAATTGGCCTATAAATACCCCATAGGCAGCCTTAATTGGGTTTTTGATTTCAAAACCCAGAAATTTTCCCCTTCCCGCTGCTACCCCATCAGACGAGCATTATGTCGCTGTCGGTCGAACCGCCCATAGAACCGTTCCTTGCGTCACCCTCTACTTAACTAAACCCTCCATCCTCCCTTGATTTTCCTTGCATGAGCCACTCTGGCCTTGCAAATTTGTCCTCCCAATCAACCCCTCCTCAACCCCTACGCCCTTTGTACTGCCGTCCTCCACCATTTCCGCCACGACCACCACCTCTCACGCCTCCAAAAACTCTTGTAGACTCTCCCTTACCTTTCCCTACCCACCTTTTTCCCCTCCTCCCTCTCCTTCTCCTTTCTCCTCCATCCACCACCTCCAACCACCACATCTGCCGCCGCCAGTGCCACCACTGTCCCTAGGTGGTGCTCTGACCTTCCCAACCCCTAAACCCATTTTATGCAAGTATTAGCTATTTTTAATAATATTATTGGTATTATCTATAATAATAATAATAATATCATTATTATTATTATTATCATCATCATCATTATTATTATTATTATTGTTACTTAACCTTACTTCAGAATTGTCCTAAATAGTATTATTATTATTATTATTAATGATCTACAACTTTAGTGTTATTATGATTATGATGTTCATTATTGTCACTAGTATTATTATTAATGCTAGCGTTGGCCTATTATTATTACTTTTATTATTATGGTAAATATTTGAACCCTTATATTACTATCACCATTTTGATTATTATTACTATTAGTATTATTCTTAACACTATTATTGTTGTCGTCGTCATTGTTGTTGTTGTTATTAATGTTATTGAAACCGAAGTTGGCATGCTATCATTTTATTACTATAGTAGAAGAACACTTAAGCCTTAATATTATTATTACTTAATTTTTGAATATTGCTAATATTATTCCTAATGCCTTTATTATCAACATTGTTACTATAGTAATATTGTTATTACTATTATTATTGTGGTAAAAACATTCGAACCCTTATATTATTATTATTTTAAATATAAATGTTATCATTATTATCTTTAGCAATATTAGTACTTTGTTGGTATTATTATTATTATTATTATTATTATTATTATTTTATCCCTAATACTATTATTAGCCTTAGCCTTAAAAATACTAGGGTTTCTATTACTAGGAGCATTAGTATTACTATTATTACTAATACCACTATTTTGATATAACTAGTGTTACTACTATTATTAGAAGAAATAAAGCTAATAGATTTAATAACATAAATATAGCCATAAATATTAACATAAATCTATTTTGACTAGTAATAATCTAGTAGGCTAACTTGAGAATAAAAACCTTAGTTTTCACTTGTAAAGTTCCCTTAAATAATAGTAACCTTAATCTTAGACTAAAATAGGAAATAATAGTATTTTTAGTAGGAGGGAAACAGATCCTTAGTTTTTCCCTCTTATAGGTGAAACTAGTCAAAACTCTAAGGAGGTGTAGGAGCGTGCTCCAAGACCGGTGTCATGTTAGGTAAGGGTGTAGATAAGTCCTTATGTGTGCTATGTGTTTTTATATGCCTTGGATGCCATGTATAATGATATGTTGTGTATCTTGTGCTATTGTTATAACCGTTTTATGTGTAGCACAACTTGGAGTTGAGGTATGCTCCTGTATTCGTTTATGGCATGCGTACGATATGTTTGTGCTATAAATGGTGATATGATATGATATGACCCTGTTAAGACATGCATGCTAGGATAATTAATGCAGTGATATAGGATGGAAGGATGAAAAAGAAAAAAATGGGGAAGTGAGTGGACCAAGGGGGGAGTAAGTTGGCCAAGGGGAAATAAATTAACCAAGGAATATGGGTTTGACCTAAACCTCCCATGATCCATGAGAGGAAGAATAAAAGGGGACCTTAAGCAAAATAAGGTGGATGAACTTTGCATGGGAGAATCTAGGGTTTTTATGGGAGAAACTAAGGTTTTGCATGGGAGTTTTAGGGTTTTGTATAAAAAACTTTGAGGGTTTGCATGGGATGGATAGAGTCTACATGGTGGTGAACTTTATGTATGGAAATTTTCCTTGGGGTGTGAGGAAGGTAATGGAAGATTTGTTTGGACAATTGGAGGATTTGGGTGAAAAATAGTACGTAAAATAGTATAAGGGTGCATAGGAGACCGAGCTAGGATTTGGGAGGAAACCCTAATTTGAGGGGGGGGGAAGGAAAATAAATGAGGGAAAGTGGAATATGAGGTGAGAATGGGGGATTGTCATAAGTGGGGCGAGCATAGGTATCATGGGGAGTAAGGGTGGAACGAGAGAAATGGAAGGGCGATATGAGGAAAGGATGATGCTAGGTTTGGCATGGCTAGCTAGGGTTTGGTGTGGTCACCTAGGGTTTTGTGGTTATGAGTGTATTTGGGGGAGTGACGTAAAATGATGAGGATTGAATCTAAGGGTTGTGATGTGTGGGGTGTTAAAATAGTTGGGTTGCGTGAGGTAGAGGATGATGGGCCACATAGGCCTAAATTAGGGTTTTTCTAGAGAAAACCCTAGGAAATACTATGAATGGGCTTAGTAGTGTCGGTAGTGGGCCTTTACCCACACACCTAGGGATTGGGCATCTAGTGTGAGTAGTGGAATAAATAAAGGAGGTTGGGCGAGTTGGGAGGTGCAGAAGTCTCAAGATATGGGACGATACCTCCTAGGAGAATAAGCGTAGATGGAGTTAGTCATGCATGTCTAGGGTGGAACTTTTGAATAAGATATGGTAAAACATTAATCACGTAAAGTGGAAGATTATTAAGCCGGGCCCAGACCGATCCACCGGCATATAATAGTGGTTAGGTGTGTTCTGCCCTATAAGTGACCGATTCACCGGCTATAATAATGGGGGATCCTGAGCTCAATAAACTAAACCCTAAGTTTGATAAGACACATAAAAGATACTAAGTACTTACAGTGGAACACCATGAGAGTTGGGACCAAACCGATCCACCGGCATAATAGTGGCCAGGAGCGTTTTTCCCTCGAGACCGATCCACCAACATATTATAGTAGTCAAGTGAGTTCTGCTCTATAAGTGATCGATCCACCGGCTATAATAGTGAGGTTCTCGTACTCGCATGGATCGATAAAAGTATGGTGTGAAATGAGTACTATTTAGGGATTAAATAATCAGTTTATTCGGACTGTAGCTTGGCCTTTATTTATCGGAGATATTGTATATTGTCATGTTATCGTGATTGTATTATATACTCTTATGCGTTGGCCTTAGTGTACAGTTACCTTACTCAGTAAGTAGCGTACTGACCACCCGTTTCATGGGTGCTGCTCATTCCCACGAGTAGAAGACCTATCTGAGTTTGTGTAGGTAGGAGATGACATCTTCGATGCGTACGACACTTACGAGGCATCAGGTAGGGCTGAAAGTTGAGCGTAGACTTGGCTTGGAGATCGAGAGCGACTTGGTTGGACTCTGTCTTTCCTTTTATTTTAGCATGTGTCTTTTTATTCTAGTTATGTCATGTCGCACAGTATTTTATGTTTTTGGAAAACTTTAGTTACTTACTCCTTGGATTGTAATTCTTAAACCGCACTCTGATTTTTATATGGTTATGAATAAGTTCTTTCATGAATTCTCATTTTTAATTAATGACTTGTGTTTGGTGTTAATCTTGTTCAGTCTTAGCACTTAGTACTGGAACGGTAGAAATGAAATGGTCTGGTACTAAGTGTGGTGGTAATATCCCCAGAATTTATAGTTCTGTTACTCTACTTATGTTGAACCTTTTTATTAAAACGAAATTTTTCAGTAGTAAATTTTGGGGGTATTACAGCACTAGCACAAAACCTATTTTATGCTTAAAAGCATTATTGTATACTTCAAAACTATTAGATCTACTTGGTAACATGAGCATTGGGGTTGTAGTCAAACGCTTCTCCAACTCCTTGAAAGCTTCACCACACTTCTCATCCCACTGGAAACCCATAGCCTTCTTCAATAAGTTAGTCAATGGATGAGCTATCTTGGAGAAATCATTGACAAACCTATAGAAGTAACCGACTAATATCAAAAAGTTGCCCACCTCCTTAATAGAAGTTGGTGTTGGCTATTTAGAAACTAATAATGTCACAAATTATGTTTTCACTAGAATGTTGGTGAGTTTAAGTCACTTTATTGGTCTCCTTATGCTGCGCATTCTGTTGATTTGATGCTCAAAGATATAGTTAAGTTAGGTGAGGTGGAATACATTGTAAATAATGCCTCAAAAATAACTAAGTACATCTATAACCAGTGGTATGCATTACATTTGATGAGGAAATTCACCGAAGGAAGATAGATCATTTGTTCGGCTCCTACTCAATTTGCTATTAATTTTATTTCTTTGCACAATATTTTGACACATAAGAATGCTCTTAATGTGATGGCTTTGTTTAGGAAGTGGACCCCTTGTGCTTAAGCTAAAGAAAGGGAGGGTAAGAAGTTTGTGGAAAATGTATTGGATACCACATTTTGGAAGGATTGTGCTGTAATTGTGTAACTTACTGAACCTCTTATACATGATTTGCAATTGGTGGATAGTAGAGAGAAACTATGTATGGATTATTTGTATCAAGACTTTCACAATGATAGACATCATATGGTTTCTAGATTTCATAAGAGAAATAAAAGGGTGGAACCTTATCTTCAGATTATTTCTTCTCATTGGGATAATCAACTCTCAATGAACTTACATGTACCTTGTTATTGGTTTAATCCTCGTTTTCAGTACTCATCTTAAATTTCTTAGTATTAAAGTATCGTGTCTTTTGTTATTAATGTCATTGAGAGATATGTGAATGGGAATATCACATTGAGGTCAAAATTAACGAGAGAGATGTGTGCTTTTAGAAAAATAGAATGTGATTTTGTGAAATACCCCAAAATCCCTAATTTAGAAAATCATGGCCGAATAGGAGATTATTAGGGAATTTATTAAAATAAACTACTTTTAGTGAGATAAAAAGGAATTAATAGGATAAATCAAGAAGGAAATTATAAGAGTGTAAATAGGGGAGATTATGGTATTTAAGTTAATTAAGGTTTTCACTTTTGAAATTTATTAAGTACCTTAAATTATATAAAATAGGGAGGATAAAATAGTTTCATTAATATAAAATTTATGAATAATTTAATTAGAGGAAAATTTAGGGGTTTTGTTAATTAAAATAAATTTAGGAAGATTTTTCCTTAAATCCCAAAATTTACCTAAAAATAGAAATTAATTACTGTTTTGATAATTATATTAAATACCCTAAATTACCCAAATGATATTAATTAAACCAACCCCAAATTTTCCCTCTTTTTCCTTTTTCCTTTTTCCTTTTTCCTCCCTCCTTTTTCCTTTTTCTTCCTTCCCCTTCTCTCCCTTATTTTCCCCCGACCTGGGCCGGCCTGCTGGCCCAAACCCCTCCCCTTTTCCTTCTTCTCGCCGCGGCCCAGCGAGCCCGGCCGACCGTGACCCAAAACGCGGCGTTTCGACACTGAAGTCGCTGAAACGCCGCGTCGCGATACAAGAAATTTCGACCGTTGCCTGACGACGCGAGCGCTGCGTTTTCGCCAAACCTCGCCCAAAACGCAGCGTTTCTTTTAAAGGGAAAAGAAACCGCGCGGTCCGGCCGGTTTCCTCCCTCTCCTTTCTTTCCCTGGACCGCCGGTCCAGCCCCTCCCCTTCTTCTTCTTCCTTGCGACGCCGCCGTCCCGCCTCTGCAACTCGCCAGCTCGCCGGAAAACGCAGCGGCGAGCGTCCCGTCCCTTCTCCGTCCTTCTCTCCCGTCTTTTCACCCTTGACTGACCTCTCCTCTTGACATGACCCATCGGGCAGCGTTTCCCCACACGCAAGCCCTGACTTTTCTTCCCCGACAGGGTTTGGTCTGCGCCGGCAGACCTGCGCCGGACAGCTCACCGGACCTAACCCACCTAACCTCCCACATGTCCTTGTCGTTTTCCCGTCCCAATCCCTCTATAAATAGCCCCAACCCCTGCCTTAATCGGGTTCGATTTTTGGAACCCAGAAATCCAAACCGTCGCGCCGCCCCACTTTCAGCCGCCGTTTCCTCCGCCCTCGGCCACCGTTGCCGCCTGCCCTCGCCACCACAATTCTCCCTGCACTGCCCTCTACGCAATCAACCATCTTAGCCATCCTAACTCGCGCCGCACGTGCCGCCCTGGCCGTGCGAAAAACCCTTCCCGAATCGTCCCTTCCAGCCCTGGCGCCACCTTCGCGCCGCCACCGCCGGCCACACCGCCGCTTGCAGCGCCACCACCACCCTCCAAAATGACCAGCAACTCCTGCCCTACCACCCCGCACCTCCCTTTCCCTTTGGTTTTCCCTTCCCTAGCCTCCACCACCATTTTTCCCTCTTCCCCTTCCTCCACCGCCGCCGCCGCCTCTGTCAGGTTGTCAACCCCCTTGAACCCTAAGTCCTAGAAAATAAAATAAATAAATAAATAAGATAAGTAAATAATAATAAGGGTTAAATGAATAAATAAATAAAAGGTGATTAGTGGGATTAATATTATTAACTAATATTATTAGTATTATTATGAGTAATATTAACACTATCATTATTATTACTAATATTATTACTACTACTAATACTACCACCCATACTATTATTATTATTATTATTATTATTATTATTATTATTGATATTATTATTATTATTATTATTATTATTGCTATTATTGATATTACTATTATTATTATTATTATCATTATCATTATTATTATTATTATTATTATCTTATTACTATTATATTAACATTATTATTATTATTACTATTATTATTATTATTATTATTATTATTATTACTATTATCATTATGGATATTATTATTGTTAGTATCTTTATTATTATTATTACTATTATTATTATTATTATTGTTATTATTGTTATTATTATTATTATTATCCCTATTATTATTATTATTAAGTGTTATTATTACTAACGTTACCATTAGGGTTAGTATTATTATCGTTATTAATATTAATATTATGATGGTTATTACTATTAATAGTATTACTAGTATGATTATTATTATTACTAATATAATTGTTATTATTAATATTATTATTGTTATTTTTACTATTGTTATTGTTAGTACTATTATTGTTATTATTGTTATTATTGATATTATTATTATTATTGCTATTATACTTAGGGTTGTGTTATTGTTATTAATATTACAATTATTATTATCATGGTCATTATTTTACTATTAGTATTATTATTATTATTATTGTTATTTTTAGTATTATTATTGTTAGCATTATTATTGTTATTATTATTATCATGGCTATTATTATTATTATTGCTATCACTATTACTATTATTGTTGTTAGTAGTAGTGTTATTAATATCATTATTATTATTGTTGTCTTTACTATTTTCTTATCAACGTTATTAAAGCTGTTGTTATTTTTATTATTATTATTACTATTATTATTAGTATCGTTATTATTATCATTATTATCATTACCATTATTACCCATATTACTATTATTATTGTAATATTATTATTATTATTTTCATTATTATCATTAGTATGGTTATTATTATTATCATTATTATTATTCTTATCATTGCTTTATCGTTATTATGTTCATTGCATCTATTATTTTATCGATTATTACTATTATTCTTATTATCCTTATTAATATTATTTTTATAATCGTTGATGTTATTACTAATATTTTCATTGTATTCATTATTATTATTATTTGTATTATTATTGTCTTCATTCCTATCATTATTATTATTATCACTATTATTATTATTAACATTATCATTGATTTCGTCACCTAAGCAACTATGGTTGTACAAATACGTTATTATTATTATTATTATTATTATTATTATTATTATTATTATTATTATTATTATTATTATCAATAATACACTATTACTAATGCTAATATGATTTCAATTATTACTATTATCATTATTATCATTATAGCTATTATTATTTTTATTAGGAGCACTATTATTATAAATAGTATTCTTACTATGGTAGGTATTATTGGTAATTATTATTAATGTTGTGAAAACCCTCTCCTTAGTATTGGATTGCTAAAATCTACTTAATTAGTGATAATCCGTATAAGCTATCGTAAGAGTAGTAATAACCTACCCTTTATTTATAAACCCCCATTTTTAATAGTAGCCTTGGTATTAGGCCATGATAGGGGTAAGATAGGAATTTCGATAATTCTGGAAGAGGGAGATTAACCCTAAGTATTTCCCTTCTTATAGGTAACCGGGTCAAACCCCAGGAAGTGTAGGAGCGTGCTCCAAGCCCGGCGCCGATTTAGGTAAGGACGTAAATAAGGCCACTTGTGTGCTCTGCTTGTTTTAAGTGCCTTATATGCTTGTATGGTTGTATGCTATAACCTGCATTCTATGTGGTTATTGTGAAGCGCAGCATGGATCCGAGGTACGTCCCCGTTTCCTTGCCTTCGTGTACTAATATGCTGTGATGTAGTGTGATGTGTTGTGATGCAGTGTGATGTGACGTGACCCCTACGTCATGTAGGTTGGGTTATGTGAGGGAGTGTGGTGAAGTGGGGGAACTTGAAAAAGAAAAATAAGAGGTTAGAATGACCAAAGGGGAGTACGTTGGCTAAACAAGGTATGGACGACCTAAGTAGTTTCCCATTTGTGAGATAATGAGGAGAAGGTGGAATTAAGTAAATGAAAAGGTGGGTATAAATTAAGGTTGCATGGGGAAGTCTGTTGCTTGGAGATATAATGGGTAGTATTGGAGTTTATATAGTGGTTTTAATGATTCTTGGTGGTGTTAATGACTTATTGTGGTATTAGGGTTTGGAAAATGGTATTGTGGCTTATATAGTGGTTTAATGAATTCTTGGTGGCATTAATGACTCATTGTGGTATTAGGGTTTGGAAGATGGTATTGTGGTTTACATAGTTGTTTTGATAATTACTTGGTGGTATTAAACCCTTATAGTGGTATTAGGGTTTGCAAGGTGGTGTTAGGGTTCATATAGTTGTATTAATGATTATTCGGTGGTATTAATAGCTTACGGTGGTATTAGGGTTGCAAGGTGGTATTGGGGTTTATAGAGTGGTACTATTTATGATTTCCTAGCGGTATTAATGATTTACGGTGGCATTAGGGTTCACATGATGGAATTAGGGTTGTTACGGTTAAAGAAGGTTAAGAGTGGTTAACCATGGCTTGGTGAGGACAATCATGGTTCGGGTGACTGTTTAGAGTTGTTTGGGTATCATGTGTATTATTGAGAAAAGTATAGTTGTGAATGTGGAATTTTACCCTGTGTTATGTGTAATGAATGTAGTGAATGACTTATGCATGTCAAGGACCTGATATGATTCAATAAGATACGAATAAGACATTAACTGCTTAAAGTGAAATACTGATGAGCCCGACCCAATCCGTTCCACCGGTTATTAATAGTGGTCAGAGGCGTGTTGCCCTGTAATTATATTTCCGGACCACCGGCTACAATAGTGGAGGGATCCGGGCTCGACAGACCCAAACTAATAAGTTAAATCAGGAAAGATACTGAGAAGACACCAATAACGTAAAGTGAGATTGTTGAGCCGAGCCCAGTCCGATCCACCGGTTATTAATAGTGGTCAGAGGCGTTCTGCTCTGTGTTTATTTCCGGACCACCGGCTATAATAGTGGAGGGATCTCGGCTCAGTACATCCAAAGTAAATAAGTTAAATCAGGAAAAATACTAATCACTTACAGTGGAACACCATGTAAGTGCGGGGCCAGTCCGATCCACCGGTTATTAATAGTGGTCAGAGGCGTTCTGCCCTATGATTATATTTCCAGACCACCGGCTATAATAGTGGAGGTCCCCGTGCTTACAGGTTAAATAAAGATTGTTGGTAAAAGAGATTATTCTCATAATAAGAATTAACGGACATTGTATGAGCATGATTCAGCTTTCCGTTTACTCATCCTGATGTATGGCTGACATATTGAGCATGTATCTTGTGTATTAATGCATGTGGCTTCTATGATCGTGTGTGATTGTATGCTTGGCCTTAGCGTCTACGCCTTACTCAGTACTAGACCCGTACTGATACTGCCTTGATTGACCGGGTCCTGTGATGATCCACCGATGGTGGGGAGCAGACCTTTGATGCAGGTTTTGATCAGTTACTAAATTGGGGTGGAAGGCTGGATCTGAGTGAGTAAGTGGTCCGGATAATTACCCTTCGAAAATCGTGTGGTTTAATCGTATTTGTCTTTAGAGGATACAAATGTTGTATTTAACTTTTCAAGGGTTTTATCGTATCTTGCTATTCCGTTATTTTAAGTATTCTGATATATGGACCTCTTAAATTGTATTTCGGAATGTAACTTCTTACCTTCGCACTCTGATTGTAGGATTCGTGTTTTATGAATGATTCGTTTCCCGTTTTATTCTTTATAGCCTTAGCACTTAGTATCGGGTCGGTAGTTATGGATCGATCTGGTACTAAGTGTGGCGGTAATGCCCCCGAATTTACGGTTTTAATTCTCTTGCTTCCGCTAAAAACTTTGATTTAAACGAAATTTTTCAGTAGTAAATTTGGGGGTGTTACATTTTGGAAGATAGCCTGATGTACAAGATCGTTGTGTTTTTGCTCCAGGTATAACTTTATTACTTATTTTAAAGTATTATCAATATTTGATATCTAATTGCAATCATTTAAGTTTGTTTGGTAAATTATTATATTGAGTCTATAGATGAATGGTGGGAATTATATACCATTATATGGAAGTGGTGCTCTAAATCTACAAAAGCTTATACTTCGTGTTTTAGGCCAAACATGTAGTGCTTCAGGTTGTGAAAGAAATTGGAGCATATTTGAGCATATCCATTTGAAGAAAAAGAATATATTTAAGCACCAAAGACTCAATGATTTAGTCTTTCTGCACTTTAAATTGAAATTGCAACAAAAGTATAAATATAATTTATTGTTGTCTTACTATTGTAGATCATGTCTAAAGTTGTCGCTTTTATATGATAATATTACCAATCTTGTCTAATTTTGTTTTCTTTTGTGTAGGAAATGATTTAAGACGAATTATAAATCAATTAATTTGGAAGAGCTTGATGCAATTAGCTCTTGGATTCTTATGGATGGGTCATCTAGCTCGAATAATAAAGAGCTAGAGTTGCTAAGAAATGAATTAGTTTATGTCATTATTTAGTACAACTCTAATGAGGGTATAAAGCTCGTAACTTTTTATTACTTATATAAATTGATATAATATATTTAGTAATTATTCTTATTCTATTTGTGTAGACGTATTGAAGATAATGAAGTTGATGAGGGGAGAGTGGAGATGATAATGAAAATAATCACATGTATGAAAATGTCATCCCTATATATCCTAACATTGGAGAGGATATGGATAATATATAGGATTGGATGAGTAGTTATTTGATCATACTATTTACTTTATCTAATTGAATTGTAGCTTCTAAACTAATGTTTAATTTTAAGTTGTTTAAGAATATGTGAGAGATTTGACATTGAATTAGTTATTTTATAATTGCATTAGATATGTAGGAAATTTTTAATATAAACTTATGTTATTTTATAATCTTATATGAATATGTGATGATCTCTTCATGATCAAATGTATTATTTTGTAATCCATAATATCTAATATTAAGTATTAAATTATATTTTAAAATAAATATGGGTAGATTTAATTTCAATTAATCCAATTAATATATTTGTAAACTAATAGTATGATAGTTTTAATAACCAATTCAATTTTTAAAACTATAATTAATATACTTATTTCAATACGATAAGATGCTTGTAGTTGCAGACTTACGATGACACGCGGAGACATCTTTATCCCCACCGATCTCCGCTATTTTTTCAATAACCGGATAATTGCAGGCAACCGCTTTTTGTTATTCCATCCGTACCAGATAATATGAAAAACGACACTTCAACAGTTCCACCCCCAAGAGGCAAGAAGTGACACGCCGCAGACGCCTCTTCCTCCTCCGTCTATTCAGAGCCGTCTTTATTATTACTGGGACGGTAATATATTCCCTCCTTCCACGGGGAACATGTGTGCATAGAAGATCGTAAAAGCGTGTCCTTCGTTTCCCTATCCCGTCTGGCCTTATGAACACCGACCTGAAATTTTTCCCAACGGCACTATCTCTCAATTTCTGTACTCATTGTTTTTTCACCCCGGAGAATCATTAAAATTTTCATTTCATAGCTAAACGATGAATACCGAATCAGGTTAGTTTAATTCACCGTGCCAAATGAAAACTCAATTTTCCGAATCTTCAGCAGTCAGCTTCAAATTTTAGTTTTCATATGAGTCACTCACCGCTGGAAAATTTAAAATGAGATTCTGTTGGAAATTTGCAGTGATTGAATTCTTAAGCGGAGTCCCGCTGCTTCAACGTTTGCCGTATATGTCGCTCAAGAAAATCGCGGAAGTCATCCAAGTTAAACATTATGGTGATTTTTTCTCAAATTTGAGTCAATCTTCCATTACTGAGTTTTTTTTTTTTTAATTCGTCAAATTGACGATCTACAATTTGATTATGTTTAAGTATTTTGTCGGAAGTAAATTATTATCAGAAAAAACGACTGTTTCTTGGAAACACTATTACTATTGGGAAGATTAGCACGAAGAAAAAAAAGCTTCGCTTATTCTGTTGTATTTTTAGGAGGCGAACTCACGCCAAAGTGTTGTTACAAAGCATATGACTCAATACATGTAGGAGAACCAAACATACGAAACTTAAAGGAAAGACCTTAGCACTGTAATAGAGAGCTTATCAGCACAATCATTCGATACTATGCCGAGGAAACTAAGAGTTATTGCTACGTCTTTACTATATCACCTAAGTGATATAAACAAGCGTCGCCTGCAACTCCTGCAACTCCTCTGACGTTCTAAAACATCAATAATGGAACAACACAAACAACATTAGTTAATAGTAATTCTAGGCAGCCTAGCCTTACCACCTGAGGTACTTCTATTAACCAAAATATTACTAATCGAAGTACCACCATCTTTGTCAACTCCAAATCCACTCTTTTGCTTGCGACCTAGTGCTCTCATTCTCCAAAGACCTTAATCATTTTTCTTTATAGCACCAAGCTTGACAGGTGGTGGCTCATGATTCGAAGTCTGTGTGTCTTGGGTGTTACTCTGCAGCGCCTTCTTCACACTCGACACCCTTGAGATCAACTGCTCAAAGCTAAGTCCAGCTTGATTTTCTCTCTTATTATGAACTATATATCATCTTCATCAAAATTTGGATTAGTTATCACCACGTGAGCATTGTTTGAAATATCAGTAAGTGCCTTCCGATCATCTCATTTCCCATGATCAGAGGCCGAACGATCTTGGCTCTTACTAATACCATCTTAGCTGCTCTTTGATCCATCCCTTGCGTTACTGCTTTCTGCATGCTGTTTTTCTTGTAGAGGACCATCCTCCTCTTTTCACCTCAGAGTCATTCTTGAAGGTATTGGAAGCTAATAGACTTACCTAGCAACTTAATGATCAAGGTCGTATGCCGTGGCTTCCTGAGAGCCATCTTTTCCTCCCTCATAAGGACATATTTTCCTAGATTAGTATCCACCTCCTTGTTCGAGGTTATGTCGTTCGTGGCAAATTCATTACTGCTTTCACCCTAAGAATCCTCCTGTCTCTTTCTTGGGGGCTGGCAGGCTTTCAAAGCCTCTTGGTATGAAGCAACACACATGCTTATCGGAATTGATGGATCTGTATCATTCAACTTCTCCATAGTAGTGCTAGGGGCATATTCTTCGTGCATAGGTTGGCCATGACTATGTTGCTAGTCTCCCCTATATCAAGGTGAGATTTCTTCTCGAGTCTCTCCTGAGTAGGAGTAGATTGTTGTGGACCAGTGGCTCTGCCGTCAGCCATCACTGGGGAGGGCTTTGGGAGGGGGCAGCGATTGGATGCCATCGCTAAGTTGATGTCTATTGTCAAAGGTTTTAGGAGCTAGGTATTTTTGATACTAAACGAAAATCAATAACAATAACGAAAAAAAGGTGACAATGAATAAAGTTCTAAGAAACATGGGTAGGTTTTATTTGTAGCTTGTAAGTATCATTGTGGTACTTTGCTAGATGTGACCCATTTCTTTTATCCACCAGAGAAGGCAATATAGTGTACTGCTTCCGACACATGTGGGTTCCATTCCGTTGGTTTTTTGGGTTGAGTGATTATTCCATTGGTATCTATTGGAAAAAATGGCAGTTGATTGGGATAAAATATAATTACATTCTAATTGGTTACCACGACAAATGCTATGTTTTTTCTAGCAATTATATTCAACAACTACAGTATTTTTATTTCAATCCTGTCAATATGTATTTAGTTTTAGTTTTATTAAAGTAATATTTTTTGTATTTTGATTTTTTTTGTTAACATTTAAAAAAAAATTATATGAATCCCATTGTGGTTTAAGTATGTTCTCAAAAACATTAAGGATTCATGTTTAAATATTTGTTTTTTTTTGGCTTTCTTTTATCTTTTTGATTTTAATCTGATTGATATGTATTTAATATGCCAATACTTCAATAAGTTTGCTTAAATAGTTAAACACGTGGTAATAAAAAATAAATAATTTGTTGGCACATCTAGAACACATATACTCTTATATCTTTGACCAAATGTCATGATAGCTACATGGAATATATCCTAATGTATATTTGATTGAGGAATTTGATATTCTATCTTGTCTTGTAGGTATATTTATTGCTTTCTTTACCTCATATATGTTATTTTATACCTTCCTCTTGACTCTGCATTGCTACCCAATTTGTTCATGCACATGCATTGCATGTTGCTAACATGTAAGGAAGCTCCAAGCTTGTATGTAGTTTCAGTTTTGTCTCTTTACATTGCAGACATTGGAGATTTTGTTGTCCGAAATGGGGAAGATGGAGGAGGGGTATATTTCATTTTTGATGGAACGGTATGAATGAATCTGCGTGGTTAGTTACCGCCATATACTATATTGTAGCTGTTGAAAACTTTCTGAATAACTCTTTCATGATAAATTTCTTAGGCTGAATTGTCTGGGTATGCTGACGAAAAATTACACGGAGAATACCAATTGGATCGTTATGATTACTTTGGGAATATGAGTGGTATGTTTCCTCAATTCTGATATTATTTCGTTTTTATGGTGCTGGTTACAAATTCAGGGGAATGAAGAACACATTGGGTGAACTACTGTGGAAACAGATAGGATTGCTGGCACTTTAGTCTCAGTTGATGAAAGGATTTGCGCCACATGGAGAAATAGGAAGATTTTCTGTGGATTAATGATTTCTTTTGCATCTTTTGCGTCTAATTTTCCCTCATTCTGATGCTCTGATGTCCAATTATGAAAAAAGGCAGAAATTGCCACATTATCTCCAATTTTGATTTATTATGGGCAGGATTATCTTAATGATAACCATTGTTAGGAAAGATTTGTACCTATCCAAGGCATAAATATGGGTGATTAGGCTGTTTCATAACTTGCATGGTGATATTTTTCTAAAGAAGGGTCATTGATAAATAGCCAGCAACTTTTAAAGCTTTTTATTGAAGCAAATTCTATTTTGGATCAATTATATTCCGAGATTGTCAGATGAGATACAAAAAATTTTGTTGGTTGGAGCCAACTGAAGGATAAGTTAGGCTACAAACCTGTGTTTTTGAGGTGGATATGATTGCATTGATGTACATGTGGATTTATAATTTTATAGAGTCAAGTTTCGTAATGAATATACTCTTAGAGGATATGAATTGGGAGATGATGCTTTGGTGAAAACCTAAAAATTCATATCTGCATTAGATATAATTGTGATGACAGAATAAGTTGTTGGCTATTCATTAATACCTCCCGATAAGAACAATATGAACTGGTTTGTAGGTTTGATGCCTGGTCAACAAGCAGATGTGATGGCATCATCGAAGGTATTTATGCTCTCTGGCATCTTTGTTACTTGTATGATGTAGGCGTGATTGAAAGCATGTCATTTTACAGCGCTTCTGATAATATTTTCTCTAATGACAGCTGACTTGCCTGGTGCTGCCCCATGAACATTGCCCTTTGCTGCAGACAAAATCAATCTGGTGTGCGGATGAAAGACGTGGCACATGTGCACCTGTGGAGAGTATATTGCACTTACAACCAATTGAAGTGTGTATTCTTTGGATGCTCTAGAGTTTAGCTTCTTTCCATTTTTCTGAGTTGGCAAGTTATCTATTTTATGATGAATCGACCATTTTATGAGAATTCCTAAATCTATTGTTATTGTTATTCTTATTTATTTACTATATATATGTTAGATCAAGTTACTATGTAATATCATAAAGTATTGTTATTTATTACCTTCACATCTACACTAAATAACATGTTTTTTTTTTTCCATTCTAATGCAAATTTAGGGTTATTAGGACAATTTAACATATAATGTATGGTTTAAATATTTCTAATATTATATAAAACATTAGTTTATTTAATATTTATATTCAAAGTATCAATAAATAATAATTAGAGCATATGGTAAAATAAAATTAAAAATTCGTGTCGCAACGATCATGATATATAATTTATTATTCTTGACGCTCCAATACCATGACCACAATTTTATTGCTGCTCTCGATTACTCTATATTTCTCCAAACTCTTCTACATCTACACACAATCATCTATACTGCACAACACATCAAATACAAATCCCAAGCAGTATTTAAAACAACTAGCAACAAGGACGCACAATCATATGAAAAATCCCTTTGCCCTGAAAGGCCTCATGGCATATGAACACGAGCCAAGTTTGAGCCCCGCTCAACCTCAAAAATAAGCAATGAATCTTTAGCACATCCATTGGTTCATCCCGAGTAACTACTCCTTACTCCAACCCAGCATCACAAACTAACTCTACAAGCGAAACACATCATTAGCTCCAATCATAGCCAATCACACAGCCTTAAAACCTTTAAGGTATGAACCATGCACATTAGTACACCTCTAATCAATAGGATCACCACCAAAATGAGAGTTACCGGTCAACTGATTAGTCGACAACCCATACTCTAAACAATGTGATGTTGTACACAATGCATACCAAGTACCTTAGAATACATCCCACACCTAACCAGTGTGCCTTCACAAGACTGCTCACAACATCCACAGTTTGAGCAATATTAGGTTCAGTAATAACCACAGTGTACTTCAAGCATACTATAATTCTAGAGTACGTAACCGTGATACTATAGATCAACTCAACTTCAGTAGCATGCCACAAGGTAGAATTGGCACCAAAAATAGATATTGGTTCCAACATATCAATACTATTACCTACAATATGCAAGGCATAATTAGCTAACTCATCAAAGGCATACTAGCTAACTCCTCAAAAGCATCACAAATAAAAGCCTCCACCTAGACTCCTCAACATCAGAAAAATATGTATCATTCAAATCAACTACAACCTCCACCTCTTCCAAAGCACCCTTCATATTCCTATGATGTTTTCTCCTTCTCAAGAAGATATTCAAACTCACAGTAGTAGCAAATTTGGATGTACTCGGGTCACCTAACCCGGACCTCTCCTTTTCAGTTGTGCCCTTGACACACTCACATCCCAGTTGACCAACAATATCTGACTCAGACGTCCTTATTGTCGCCCCAACTACACCGTCAATAGTAGTGCCAATAAGCTTATACAATGTCCTAGCCCGCTTGCCGACAATCACCACTGCAAACCCTTTAGCAACTTCAGTGTGCTATTCTCAATGGCATATTTATACCTTTTGTTATCTAAGAAACTTAGCAAAAATCAAGTTCTTGGTCATGTTAGGAACATGGAAAACATGAGATAGTGTTTGACCACACTATCATGTATCATCACCTTCACAGTCCCAATCCAAACAACTTTGCACGAAATACCATTAGCCAATACAACTCCACTTGATAAGTACACCCTCAATTCAGAATCCACCTATCAGACAATTCACTCTGTCTATCTGTGGTAGTCATTATGTCAACATCACCTTCGTCTTCAGCCTTGACAACATAATGCTCTTGATCAAATGTATTAACTTCTTTACTTGCAAATTTCCTATAAGGGCAGTATTTTCTAATATGATCTTTCTTGCAACAACTATGGAAGACAACATTCTTGAACCTATCTATCTTCGATGTGGACCTTTTCTTATCACAGGCTCCTTTGTTGCAAGTCCCTCACCATGTGAGTCAATTGAATTTTTTCTCTAGTCAATATATTTTCAATCAATTTCCGTTGTAACAAGGCATTCTTAATATCCTCAAGAATCAATTTATCCTTACCATACAAAATAATCTTTCGAAAATACAATTAGGAGGTAAAGAGCACAATAATTTAATAATAGCAAATTCTTATCATCTAATTTGACATCTATATTTTGCAAATCCAGAATAATAGAGTTAAATTCATCAAGATGAGATTTAAGAGATTGTTCCTCACTTAACTATAATTCATGCAATCTGCTCTCTAACAACATATATTCTTAATAGATTTCGTCATATAGAGATACTCCAATTCAAGCCAAAGGGAAAACATAGTTATCTCTTTTGCAACCTCTCGTAGGACCTCGACTGACACAATTGTGTAATATATTGAGCTTTTAGATTGATGTCACCAAATTTCTCCTTAGTCATCAATACAAGCTTCTTTGATTTCCTAGACAAAGTCCTTTCCAATCCAATCTAAACAAAGATTGTTTTCATAGCTAATAATCAAACTGCTCATTATCAAATCTTGTTAACACCATCCTGTAGTAGTTCACACATAAATCCAAGTTTTGATACTAGTTTGTTGGGATCGACCAATTTGAACACATAGGACCTAATATGATAGATTTAATAGAGAAGAATAATTAGGATCACGAATTGGGGGAAAACAGATGGTCAAAATATTATAAGAAGGAATTAACAGTCCTCATCACAAAATTTCTCAAGAACACAAGTTCTGATCAAGGAACTAATTCTAGAACTATCTCTCCCTAAACAAGGAGAAAACAATAACTCGTATAATTAATCTACAGACAGCAAAAGTGAGTATATATAATGACATTAGTCGGCAGAAAAGAATGACTTCAAGGCATTGTAGAATCATCGTCGACATGAGTGTCGTGACCAACATGGGGGGTCATGTCGTCATTAAGTAAATCAAATATAATATGAACTATGAAATTCCTTAAATTAAAAATAAAGTTTATATATAAATCTCTATCGGTTATAATTATTACATAATTTGTTTGTAGTGTCTTCATGAAATTCGCCTATTTACTAGTGATGGTGTCATATGATCTTATCAACTCGAACAATATCCCACTCTGCTTGCAAAGTTTCTTGATCAAGTCCTGTACTATACAATGTAAAAAATTAATCAAATTTATTGTTTGGGATGAATTTATGCAAGTTATGCAGTTCGTTACATGATGATAAAATTAATGTTTTCAAAAAGGATAATTTGGAATAAGTTTTAGCATTTTAATGGTGCTTTCCAAATGCCAAAATTCCTCTATACAACATTATATAGAGATGAATGTTAGTTAAACAAATCACACTTGCTTCAATCTACCACAACCACGAAAATTAACTCAATGATTTCTCTCACCATGATATGGAGACAAAAAACCTAGTATATTTGGATAGCAAGCATCCATAACATAACAATAATCTATAAGATTATTAAAAAATATTAGAGTTATACAAAATCAAAGAGTGTATATAGTTTGAACATAATCTTATCTTTTAGGGGCATAGGAAAATTATTTAGTCAAATGAACTATCAAAAAATGAATATATAATCTAATCTAATCAAATTGTATTCCTCAAAAGTATGGATAAATTTTTTATTTCCTGAACTTTCTAGTAAAATAGGTCCCCTATCTATTCTTCTTACAATTTCAATCCCTTATCCTCTATACTCCAAGAAATTTTTTAAATTGCTTGTGTATTGTACTAAATGAATGGTGGAATCTCTATGATTTTTCTTTTGTTCCATGCCTTTTTTTTCCTTTTTTTTTTTTGAAAGGATACCAATCCCAAGAGTCAAGGATGAAGATCCTTACGCATGAATCATGTGATAACTTACACCGCTAATTTGGTCAAACATTAAGCAGTCTCTATTCTCCACAGGAGGGCTCTCAAAGATGTGCATTCCAAACTCCAAAGGGTAGCTTATGTCCAATGTGTACCATATCATTTGCTACATGGTTTGTTTCTTGATAGATGTGGCTAATGAAGCAAGATTGGAACTATACCATCAATTGTTTACAAGCATCTATCAAGGGGAGAAAATGCTAATAGCTTACGTTTCAAGCATTTATCAAGTGAACAATTACAACCAAATCGCAACAAACTTTCACATGAGAGTACTGTCTCTTCACATCTTTAGGAAGACCATGAAAAATATCACACAACTCTGCTACTAAAATAGAGTCAATCCCTTGGTTGTAAAACCAAATAGCCAGTATCCAAGATGATTGCTTGCTACTCCTTACTACTCTTCCATTAGCAATAACCCCTAGATTCTACATTGCTCTTCCATCTAGGTTGATTTTGACCAAGTTACTTGGAGGTGTTTCCCAACTTAGGCTCAACTTCTGCCTCTTAAATTTAAGATACTGCAGGTTATTAAATTTGTTCCATGCTAAGAATTAATCTTTCACAAAACCTCATAGCCATCTAACTACCCAATCTGGCTTGTGTTCTTGCCGTAGAAGACCCTTTTATTCTTCTAGTAGCACATAAACCAACAAGTAATAATGGAACAAACTGCCCAAGGGGGATCATGAGAAGGAGCTCTCCTTTTTCTTATATTAATCCACAACAGATCATCCATAGCACTTTCGAAGAAGGATTGTTGTTCATCTTGAGGTACCAACTCCCTCTAAATTTTCTTAGTTAGGATGTGTGATTGTGATTCAATGGATTGTTGGCACGACTCACATGAAGTATCCAAGTGCTTGATACGGTGACTCATTTTCAATTTCCATGTGTCCCCATTGAGATGGTCGAGGACAACGTTACTACATGCCAACTCATAAGCCGACTTCACTTAGAATTGTTCATCCACCATCAATCCACATGTCATATCCTTTTGAGAGTATACCAGATTAATGAATGTTGGCATAAGTTCAGCTGCTTTTGGGGAGGGAGAAGATGTTGAAAGTCCTTCTACATCCACGTTTGATCCTCCTTAATATAATCATGTACAGTTCTCATTCTTTCCACGGAGGTGTACTCAATTAAAGGTATGTTGTCTACCCACCAATCATCCCAAAAATGAATCTGCATACCTGATTTGGGAATCCTATGGATTCCCTACTGAAGCAAAGGTAATGTGCTAATAATGTGATGCCAAAGCTGAGAAGCATTTTTTAGCAAGTTGTAATCCATAAGGTCTCTTTGAGACAAAGTATTTCTCTCGTAACAACTAAACCCACAACAATGGTTTATTTATAGTCACTTCCCATGTTAGTTTTACTAACAAAGCTTGATTGCATAGGTTCATACATCACCAATTGAGCCCACCTCTTTCTTTGTTGTGACACAAAAAGGTTCTAATTGGCAATATGAAGCTTCCTCGGAGTTTTGGTTCTGCCTAAATCAAAGCTCCTATTCAACTTATTAAGCTTGTTGGCATGTGGTACACGGAGATGGTGTTGATGATTGGACGGACTAGGGTAACTTGTCCATCTGAAGAATAGTCCTCCAATGAAAAGGTCTGTGCTGAACATGATGAATAACAGGAGCTTAAAAACCTTTTGGTTTTCTTCCCATGTGGAAGTTAACTCCCAAATACTTGCCAAGGGATTGGACATGCTTGATATTCATCATGCAGGAGATTTTTTGGGCAGTATAATGAGCCGCTTTGGATGAGAATAAACTAGAAAACTTGGGGAAGCTAATTTTCAGGTCCACCATTTTTCAAGCTTCCTCAAGCAATCCAAAACCACCTCCATTTGGGTCGTGCTAGCCTTTGTAAAGAGTAGATCATGAGCACAAAAAAGATGGAAAAATTTAGTACCTCTTGTAATATCAATCAGCTTCCATCACTTGCATCCCACTTCATGTATTATCAAATGAGCTAATTTGTCCATACAAAGAACAAAGATATAAGGAGAAAGAGGATCCCCTTATCTTATTTCCTTTGATGGCTCTAGAAAGTTCTCCATTGCAAATCACAAGGATGGTAGGAATGGTGATGCAAAACATAATAAGGGGTATGATAGGTGTCGAAATACGACTGAGGTAGAGAGTTTCTCCTCTATTGATCTCCAATATAGCATATTGTAAGCCCTCTTCAAATCAATCTTGATGGTCATAAAACCCTTTGTACCCATATTTCGCCTCATAGCATGAGCTGAACTATAATGATATTATGTCAACATTGCTATCCCGAAATGAGCCCACTACGTTCCTATCTAATGAGGTGACCAAAAGAAAAGGTTTCAACCTTGTAGACAGTACCACAGTAATGGTTTTATTAATTGCATTACATAACCTAATTGGACGAAGCTCATGAACATAATGAGGTTCCACTTTTGATATAAGTGAAATCAAAGTAGTATTTGATTTTGTTTTGAAGTTGCTTGTGTGGAAAGCATCGCATACTAGCTTGTAGACATTGATACCAACCACTCCCCAAAATGTTTGGAAAAAGATGGGATCAACCATCAGGCTCAGACCCTTGAACGATCTCATAGTGAAGATTACATCTCGAACTTCCTGCATGGTGATAGGTGTGAACAAACTTGTTTCCATACACATTTGAAGATTCATGAAAAGAGGGGATTTCCATTTTATAATTTTTCAAAGAAGAAATATATAATTTCCATCAACTTCTCCTCATCATGTACCAAATTACTTTCAGCATCTTTAAGGCATGATATGTGAGTTTTCCTCATTTTGTGGATAATCATCAAGTGGAAGAAACGTGTATTACGATCCTGTAAAATAGTTGCATCTTATCTAGCTTTATGAAACTAAAACACTTGTTGCATTAGTGTTTCGTTATCTTTCTGAATCATCCTATCTTCTAATTGGATGAGATTGTTTCTCAAATTCTCACTTGCCTTTTGTGCTCCTTGGATTCTAGCCAAAAGTGCTTTATTTCTAGCAAATATATTGCCAAGAGAAGATTTATTCCAGCTAGCCAACTTTTTCACAATCTAGTAATAAGGAGTGCATGTCCTTGTCTTGTTGTCATACATTCGTTACCACCTCTTCAACGTGATAAGCCATGCATTTTCAAATCTAAATCTCTTATCAATTCCTTGGTAGAAATTATTCCCAAAACAAGACGGTAATATAGGGTGATGATCAGGGTAAGTCTTCGCCAAGTACTGAACCTTTGCACTAGTCAAAAATAAAGTGCAACAGTCATCAATTGCTATGATCCCGTTAATGTATGAGCTTATTTTTCTCTCGTAGGCCACACCATGTCAAGTGAATTTCGGCTTTGACCAAATCCACAAGAACACAATCATTCAACCGTTTGTTGAAAAGTAAACATCGGTGGAGTTGTCTGCTAAAATCACCCCCACCATCAATCGTAAATTAATCGTGGTTAATATGGAGGTAAGGTCATCTTATAGTTCTTCTCTAATAACTGCTAATGGAGAAACATATAAAGAAGTGCTGAGCAAAACATACTCTGACATGAGTATGGATCAATTGGGATGTAGTACAATCTTTGTGCCACAACACCTAAATACCACCCACAAAACCTCTAGCATCTACTTAAACATTGCCACTAAAGCACATCTTTTCTATTACATCATCAACTCTTATCACCGCTAAGTATTGTTTGCACAAGAACCATCAAAACAACCTTGTATTGTCTTATTAATGTAGAAACATGGCATTAGAAAGAAGTATTACCACCCCTTTGACATTCCAAAAAAGGAAATGATAATTATTATGCAACATCATTGATGACATAGAGATTGTCACTTTTTATAGTCTAAAGGCCCTTTACCATCATCCTTAAGCAATATTACTGATCTAGTCTTCTTACTCTTTGCCTTCATAACTTGTCTAGTATTGGAAGGCACAAGTACATTTGGACGTGTCATATTCTTCTCCCTAATATGGTTTGATACTTAGGGAAGCTTTTGTTCTTGATTTCATTGAGAGGCTTGCATACTTGCAAGATGTCAGGGTCCACTTGCTAAGTCGAAGTCTTATTTACACTCCATTTTTTCCTGCTTAATTTCACAGTCCGAGTTGATATGGGCCTTTTAAGACTAAGCTCTACCGGATCTTTCTTTTTCTTTTTTATTTTGAAAGATGAGGCTTAGTGAATATCCCAAGAATCTTGAATGGTATTCTCGGTGTTTCCCTCCATTAATTGGCACCGAATAAGTAACTTCCCTAGTTTGTTATTGGTCAATAAGGAAATAATCTTCTCTCAAGTCAAACCTAAAAGGTGGGTCTCGCGATTTAGAAAATTGTGGATTTTTTGCCTTGATCATAGGACCTGCTTTCTCATTGTTACTAACACGGTGTTGATGTTGCATATTCTATCGTAGGCGGCCCTTGCTAGGGACTAGCATTGATGAACCATATTGCTGGGACTCTTTTACTTCAGTTATGATTAGATTGTCTATCGACGATGATGCTCGAATATCGATTACCTGCCTCCTTTGTTTGTAGGGCTGTATGCATTGTGAGGCATGATTCTTGAGTATGCCCTACTCAACCACAATGAAAACATGCCATACTAATGCCCTTCTATTCAATCTTGTACAGGTAAGAGAGGTTTAGTGAGGTCCAATTCAACCAGACAAACTTTTCCCTTGATACTTTAGAGGTGTGATCATAAAAATTAACAAATTTACTAATACAGTCTCGTATTTGCTTCACTTTCTCTTGGTCGCCATAATATTCAATCGAATCTTTGGAATGCTGACCCATGCTAGGGTGGAAGTAACCGATGCCGTTGAAACTCAAAATTCTAGTATTCATCTCCAGACTTGAAGGTGTTGGCCGAAAATTACCCAAGGGCCTTCGGATAAAATATACTCATAGTTTACCTTGTTTTGTAGCTTAGCTACAAAGAAGCTCATACCAAGATCAAGAAGTTCGTAGGTACCGTCCTATGCCCATAAGTCTTGCAACTTGTAACTCTGTGTTTTATTTCTTATTGTTCGCCCTAAAGGCTTGATGTAATGGCAACGTCTCCATGCTCTCCGAAGCTTTAGATTTTCAATTGTTGAGAGTCTCATGTGTGGCCACTTGGCATTTGGATGTATGGGGTTGTCATCACTTCCCTCATTGTCCATATCTTCTATCTCCTACTTAACATCATTTGAGACACTCTAAACTACTTTTCAAACTTGCCTAGAAAGGACTTCACCGAAGAAAAACCTTTCCATTGGGTTTCTCTTGTTTAGGAGAAGTGTTATGATGATCTACTATATCACTCTGTTTCACCGAATATGTTATAGCAGTATCATCCCGGTGGGCGTCATTCATATGAGCATCAAGCACTAATTGGTCGAACTCCATAGATGGCTTCATCTTTTCGTGGGAAAGATGGTCGAGGGTGGAAACAAAAGCGTTGATCATGGTGGTCAGGGGCGGCGAAGGTCAGGTTTCTGTGGAAAACATAAGCACGTGAGGCATGTTCTAAAGATGCATTTTCTGTCCATTTCGTCTTTCTTCTTCTTTGTATAAAATTGTTAAACCCATTACTATTCCTTCTGCTATACTCACCTTCGTGTTATCTTTTAACATATGTCATTTAACTTTACACAAATTTAAGAATATAGGGAATCTATCTCACAAGTAGGTCGATAGAAGAGTCTTTCATGCCTATTGCAATAATAGTATTGTCTTGTAGATGGAATGCCAAAAGTTTCTACTGGTGGCAGGGGCATGAATATTGTCATTGTGCATGTCAGCTGAAATTAGAGCTGGAAAAAAATGAAATGAAAATCACAGTCCATAATTTTGTCCATACTTCACGTGTACTTTTCTCTTCTGCTTACATGCTTTGTCTATGTGACAGTCTATTTCATCACTTCTGCCATTTCTTCATCGGGCTCTATGCTTTCTTTTTCTTTTCTTTTCTTTTTTCTCTTGAAGAAAGAATATCATAAAACAACATTGCAACATAAATGAGTTTTTGTTTAATTGTGACAGGTAAATGTGTTTTCTGTCTTCTTCTTCTTCTTTGTTATGATTTTGAGGTGAAAGGCACCTTATGGAATTGTTTTCTTTACGATTGTTGGTGTATATTTTATACAACAAGATGGAATATTAAGAATAAGATGTCTTTTATCTGCTCTAATGGGTTATTGAACAGATACATGTATATGCATACAGAAATATGAGCATTCTTCTGCTCTTTCATGCATACATGTATTGCTATATTTAGTTAAGAGAAAATATGAGCAAATTCATGTATTTATGACGCATAGCCAATTTAGAGAGATATCTTGTGTGTTGGTACTTACTTTCACTTTGCAGGTGAACTTTTTTCAGGGTATCACCTTGCGTGAAGCTCCAAAATTTGGTAAAGTTTTTGGAGGACAGTTTATTGGACAGGTTTAATAATTATCTTCCTCTCTTACGTTTCTGTAATATTAGTATTGTCATGTTGGAGGCTTATTGGTTAATCATCCTAGTTATATTCTTCGCATGGATGGGCAGCATCTATAGACTTGCAATGCAGTTGTTATCCTCTAAACGGTGTTGTGGGATAAGAATCTTATGTAACTGTATCGTTAGAATGCTCTTATTATGCAGAGATATACATTATCATGGGTTACTCTTCTGTTTAAGTTTTCTTGTTTATCTGAAAAACTCGTTGTGTATATGTGATTTTCAAGGTGAATTATAGCTTTCTTAAATTTGATGAATATTTGCTCTTTCTTCTTCCATTTTCTTTAACATCTCTTTGAGTATTGCATCATTTTAATAGTTTTTTCTTTCCACTACAAGTGTGATTTATTAGGAGACCACACTACAAAAATTATACTTACTAAATTGTGCCCTTTTTTTTGGTTGCAGGCCCTGGCTGCAGCAACCAAAACGGTTGATTGTTTGAAATTCATTCATCACCTACAGGCATATTTTGTTCTCACTGGTGACTATGATAGTGAGTGCCTTTTAATATGTCGTGTGTTTAGTTTTGTTCTTATGATTATGTATCAGATATTGAATTCCAAGCTTAATTTTGTTCCCAAAAGTAAGGTGTTGTGATGTAAAATCCATTATCTTCTGGATTGATCTTCATATGACATTAATGTCTCCATCTTAGAGCGTACTTTTCAGTAATTTTGATTTACCCATGCCCCACAAATGAACAAGAAATCTCCCACAATAGTAATACGGATGGTAAATATTATTAGAAATTATTCTTAGCAGAAATCACTAAGCAGTGGCCATTTTCATGCACAAGTGATGCAAGACTGCTCTACCTGAGCCCTTTGGCTTTCACACAATATGTGTGCACATATTCATTTAAACTCAAGCTTTCTTTTCAATAGTCCGTTAAAGAACTAGGACTAAAACCATAGAGCGTAGTAGCCTGCAATGAGGTGGCTCATAGACTCCATCAACAAGCATGTAAGTGCTTTAAACCAAAGTTCTGTTAATGGCTATTTAGTGTATTGACATGCATTTTGAATTTGTTAATCCCTGCCTGTCTATTTCACGGGGTTTTATTTTTAGTCTGTTTTTGGAGATGTGATGCTCATTCCCTGTATTATGCTTGATTCTTGCTGGCTGTATATTTTGATCAATAGCTAGAGTTTTCAATCTATGATAAGGCATTAGAATTGTGTTGCTATGGGCCTTCTAGTATGTGATGCAAATCTAGATAAAATGTGTACAATTAGATGTTGCTCTACTGATGTAGGAGCATCTAGTAGCTTAATCATTAATTTTTCTAAATTTGGAGGACGTCAAAACCTTTTCATATGGACTAATTAATGTACTGAACACTTAAGCCATGCAAGCCACCCTTTTTGCCAACATTAGGTGGCTCATAAAAATGGCTCACATTTGGCTCTCTTTTAGCCAAGAAGTTGGAAGCAACCACTGTTAACAGCAAGGACAACATCAGAGGGCACCAACTGCTAACACGTTGAGCTGAGTTTGTTTAGAGTACTTCTGGCAAAAAATTAAAGGGTAAAAGTCAATGGGACAACCAGCACAGTACAATAGCTATTATGGAAGAAGAGTGAGCCTTTTCTGATTTTAGAAGAAAGTAAAGCCTGCAAAGGATCTTATTGTACTTTTCTACAGATTTCAGTGTTGCTATTACTTTTTTTCCTCACTTTGTACTTTTAATGATGTTTTTACCTTATGGGATCGGGCAAGTCAGGTGAAGGGTATGGTAGCAGCCCTGTAGCTTATCTTTTGATCATAAAATTTATGATGGCCGACATTCTTATGGTTAAAATTCAAAATAGTCACGTAGTTACCATGGTAAAATTTGAATTTAACGAAAACTACCCCTTTTTTTATTTTTGGGTGAGTTAATTTGTAACTAAATGATTCTAACACCCAATGTTAGAATATTTAGAAAGGAAATACAACTCAGAACTTTTCTAATATTTTCTCTGTTCAGAAAACCATTTCCTTCAACTCTAGTGTATGAGGTTAAGTATGTAACCCAAAAATCTCATAAGATATGTTGTGAGTGCTGAAACCTTAGGTGGTCCTTGTCCTCCTTGAATCATATTCTACTCTCTTTTCTCACCTCTCTTTTGTTTTGCCAGATTCTATTATCTCCGTTGATAACCCCTTCCTAACTTGACCCAATTTGTATTAGCTTATGCATCATCTACTATTAGTTTATGCACTCCTTGGAGTTCCTTACTCTAAACAATTTGAATATGATGTAGTTCCATTTCATAAACACGTTTCTTATCTGTTGCACGAAAACAAGAATAGGAACGAGAAAACAGAACGCAGGTTACAAAGAAATGACAACTAGTAGAAAACTAGGAAATGACAAAAGAATTATATATATATATATATGGACACATACACAGACACATAATTAATATAAATGATTTTCTATTACTACAAATCTACTCAAAAGAGTATACACCATCATAATTGTCATTTAAATCTAAATGAAATAGTCAAAGAGAGTTGAATGCTTTTGAAATGTGGGAGAGGATAAGGGAGGGTTGAGGGACTTTTAGATGTGGAAAAAGTTGAAAAATTGGCCAAAATATCATCTCTTAGGTTAATTTTTCTTAAAAACATTTTGAAAATGTCTTTGGAGTTTCTGTTCGGAAATGTTTTGAAAAGTGGGAAACAATGACCTACAAAAGTTCCTAGGCAACTTTGTCTGTCGTTAGCAATTTTCTTCATAGTTGCTCTAATCCAAATACATTATATTCCTAAAATATGGCTGTAGTGGTCTCCGTCGCATGAAAACATTAGAAAGAATATGTTTCACATTCCAAAATGTTTCGTAAACTGAAGCCCAGCCAAAACATGGGTCAAAATGCCTGACACCGTTTCCAAAACAAACAATGACAGGGATAGGGAGGCACTGTTCAGTGGTTGGGGAGTATTTTATTTTTTGACCTTGCTATTCAACCTTGTCAATTAGACTTAGTCTTGTTTAAGCCCAGCCTACTTTACCATTATCTTCTCTTTTTTTTTTTGATCAAAGGTAAAAAGATATGATATATATGAAGCATGTATATGTACAGTAACACCAGGTATTCCTGGGCAAAAACCGACCTTAGGTGAACCTAGGATACCCCTCATACAACAAAACCTGAGGGTGTCATCCTGCTCTAGCAATCCTCATACAATAAAACCGACTTTACCATTATCTTCCATTACTTAACACATTGCTAACTCTTTAATCCGTATCCACATCCTTTTCTTGATTATCAGTGTTTTACAATTCTTATGTAAGAACTAGCCCGTCAAATTAAAATCCAATCATGATTTAATAGTTATTAACTTATTAGTAGTGATTTTGTTTTGATACATATATATATGCATGCTATTTTTTTCCCTCCTTTAAATAATGTTGTTTTGTTCCCTTGTTGGTATTTGCAGTTCCAATTATATATGAAGTTCACCGCATTAGAGATGGAAATAGCTTCTCTATGAGAAGAGTAGATGCTATACAAAAAGGCAATGTTGTTTTCACATTATTTGCATCATTTCAAGTAAGTTCCTCTATTTCTTTGTGGTTCATAGACAGGTTTCAAAAGTCATTACAATAGGCATATAGATCTAATGTTGAGACAAGTAGATGCTATACGAAAAGGAAGTGCTATTTTCAAATTATTTGCTTACTTTCAAGCGAGTCACCCTTTTTCTTTGTGGTTCATAGAGGCTTCGCAAGTCACTACAGTGACTAGGCTTAGACTTTATCATTGTAAGTTTCCTTTCCTTTTTTTTTTTTAAGGGGTTTGATGCATCTTGCATTTTTTAAGACTTTTCATGTATTCTTAATGGACTTTAAATTTTTTTTAAGAGTTTTGCCATGCCTATGAGACTGAAATAATCCAAAAATCATATAATGTGTTGAGCTATAAGCTACAAACTTCTGGCAAAGTAGAAACATTATTTTAATTCCATCCATAAGGCTACAATGAATGAAATGAATGGATTTGTTTTAAACCACCCAGATAATTACTTGCCTTGGACCATTTTCCAGGACATACAAGGATATAGTGCTTGTTTATAATTCCAAACCACATTATCTGATGCTTAAAATTTCTAGAAACATTTTTTTAACCCACCCTTTTTCATTTACTCCCATCACTTTACCACCAACCCGTCCCTCCCCCCAAAAAAAATTACTTCAACATCGCTGCCACTCAGCGCCTTGCCAACCTAGCTACCTATCTCTGCTCTGTCTTCTTCTTGCCTTACTCTCTATCTCTCATTTCCCTTGTAGTCTCTATATTTTCTACTGGTAATTTGGTTTCAGCAAAGTTTCTGCTATAGTAAATGTTGAGAGGTCATAATTCTATAATAAATTGTATAAAATAATGTCACCCTTTCAAGATAGTTATCTGCCTATCTTGCTAGTTTGCAGTGGCATGCAACTTATTTCTAAATTTTTTAATCGATAAAATGAAAACTAATTATCTAACATTTTTCAAATGATCTATTACCTCTTTGGGTAGCACTTGGGGCATTGTTGTGAATGGATCCTTCACCCTAGTTTCAACTGCATGGTTTCTGTAGTATGAAGGTTTCTTGTTCTATTTGATGCAGAAGGCCGAGAAGTTGTTTGAACACCAAGATGTGGTTATGCCTTTAGTGCCTCCTCCAGATACGGTAATTTATTTGAGCCTAAATTTGATATGCTGTGAATACCTATACCTTTTTGCCAGTGACAGGACTAAGCCCCTAACACCCCCCAAACAGTTTGGTTCAGTCACAGGGTTCCATCACAGGGTTCCATGGTCCCATATTAATAAAGTTGTCCTCTTTGTTTTAGTATATTGATATCCTGGTGCTCTGATATATGAGCTTCAATTCCACAGCTTCTATCGATTGAAGAGCTGCGTGAAAAGCGTCTAACTGATCCTCGTCTTCCCAGGTAGCATGACTATTGTGGATCAACAGTTATTGTTGTTATTTGTGAAGATAGTCTAATGTATATCATCTATCATAATACCCTTTCCTTGTTGATGTGCTATAAGTATTGAACGCTTCACCTAATTAGTTGTGGTTATCTTTTCACTTCTCTGTTATTCAGTTAAGCAGTTGAAGAGAGGTTATGAAATTCATTTGTTACTGAATTGCCATCCTAGGTACAGCTGTAGTATAATTATATATCTATATAATTATGTGTGTGTCTTTATACGTACTTTTTCTTTACTTTGCTTGGACATGTTAACTAATGGTTCATTGAAGTGTGCTTCTTTATTCTATCATCCTTGTTCTTTTTTTGTGGTGCTTATGATAAACTTCTTTCAAATTACTGATGTGTAGGCACTTCTGCTCTGTAGTAATTATATAAAACATGTTTGAAACTTTCCACCATGTGGAAATATGTGCCTTGTTTAACATGGCTTAGAGTAGAAAGTACATATATGACTCTCAAACTAGGTATCAGTTATCATATGAAGTCTGCAATGGAGACCATTCTTTGTGGGCCTATTTTGTTCATCTTGTTGGCCTTTGCCCAACTATGACATATGATCTGTTTACTTAAAAAAGGGGGGGGGATATGGCTGCTTTGGTTCTTCAGACCAATAGTGTAAAAGGTCCGAGGAGTATTTGAAGTACTACTAGGCAGGCTGTGGCTGTGACCAGGATGGTTTTCAGACCAATAGTGTAAAAGGACTGAGGAGGATTTGAAGTACTACTAGGCAGGCTGTAGCTGTGACCAGGATGGTTTTTGACTCAATGATTATTTATTTTCGTTCCTCTATTACGGTGATATAAAATTTCTTAATCACGCACTTCTGCTCTTTGACGTTATTTAATTTGAAACTGTTATGTTGGAGAACTGTGATTCCTCTTATCTACTCTTCCCTATTTATAGATCTGAATGACCCCTCCTTCCCCACAGGACCTACCGCAACAAAATTGCCACAGCAGAGTTTATTCCATGGCCGATAGAGATAAGATTTTGTGATCCAAACACTTCCACAAATCAAACTAAATCTCCTCCAAGGTACTTTCCGCTGCTTTGCAAGTTAAAGTTGTAGATGTGCATATTGTTATAGTGTCTTTCTTCTATGCCAACCTTTCCCTATACACCTCATTTCTGTTTTATCTGTGGTTCAATTTTGTTGCAGTTTGAGATACTGGTTTAGAGCAAAAGGAAAGCTTTCAGATGACCAGGCTTTGCATAGGTGAGAATCTATATCAAAGTGGTGAAATTAAATTGTTCATGGGCGCCACAATTTGTGGAGGTGAAGACAATAAATACTTTTTGGCTGCATTGAATATTCCTTCTGTACGCAAGTTAACAAATTGTGTGTTTCCCGAGCTGATCGATGTACTTTCTTTTGTCCATGCTGCTCATTTCAATCGATTGTCTTGGCAAGTACTTTTTCTCTATCTTATCATCCATGCTGGATTAAAAAGAGCGTTTATTTGGTTTGGTTGCTGTGAGTTTAAAATAATATAAGCTGGTAAAGTTGTATTTGAAGGATTGGATCTGTACTTGGAAGACAGTTATCAAGCCTGCTCAGACTGCTATGTCGCAGGAGGCTTAGAACTTGGAAGCGGTTTGAAAAAAATTGTGGGTCTGTTTTTCAATAAGCCGAAGGGCAGAGACTTTGAACTTTCATGTTCCATACTTGTAGCCCTTGTGGTTGTTGAGTCCTCCATCTGGATCAGCCATATGACTGCTAATATTGATTTCTGATGCAGTGTTGGGTTACAGTTTACAGCATTACTTTTACACTTGCTTTCTTGGAGAAAATTATTATAATACTCAAATCTGAAATTGCTATGCTTCTAAGAAGTGTATCTATTGATCAGTGTTTTATATTATGTCAAGAAACTTGGGTTGAGCCTTATTATACTACTAAAATGATGTGCTAGAGTTTCCTACATGGAAGTACTCAGTCAAATTTATACAAAGATCTGACCTGTATGGTATTTCCACTTGCCTTTTTCTCTTTATCTCTGGAGATTGTTTTCCCTGGGTTGCATTGCCATCATACAAAGATCTGACTTTTATTGTTTACTTTTTATTGAGTACCTGCCTGTCCTTTTTCTTATTTATTTTTATTAGTGTTTTTATTTTACTAATACTATTTTAGAATCTTATTTCTGTTAAGGATGTGAATTTATTTTCGTACCTATTTGATTTTTCTTTTTTTTTATTCCTTTCTTTCCATTCTGTCTGTTATATGGCATTTTAAGTACCTTTTAACTCTTTGCTGGGTTTATTGGGATTGGGAACAGTCCATTACTGGCTTCCAAGCTAATTGATGTATGATTGCATACATTCGGACCTCGCAAACCCTGCTTTGGCGGGATTATTACTAGGTGGTGGTTGTACTTTTGTCTGTGGGCCTCTCATAATGATTTACTGAGTAGATTGATGATCAGAGATGCTACAATATCAGAGCATGGCTGCATTCATTGCATGTCTGTTGGGGTAGTAAACCCTCACATGGAGTTCTTGAGTTCCCTATTTTATTTATTAATTTATTTATTTTGGTTTTGGACTCATCCAGTTGTAGATGCTTCACTTTGACCTGTAGGACAATCATTATTCTTCTGTTATGTGCTTCCTATATTAAAAAGCTTTTATTTTTCTTCCGCAGATGTGTGGTAGCATATGCTTCAGATTTAATATTTATCCAAGTAAGTATTAATCCACATCGCAGGCGAGGCTTGAAGGTTGGTGTTGTCAGTCTCAATCACACGTAAGTAGCATGGTGACTTGAGATAATAATATTATGTAAAGTTTCTATCTGCTTTTGACTTAACGCTTGGTTACTATTAGTTATCTCTGTGAGGAAAGACAAAGGTGCAAAGAATCCTCCATCACTTGGTGATGTTGGGGGTTGGGGGGGAAGGAGAAGGGCAATCGGAAAGGAATTGAGAGGTGAGAGTTAAATGAGGGGGTGAGAAAATGGTTACTCAAAGAAAGTTGTATTATCAGTAATCAACCATCAAAACCTGGATAATTTATGAAAGAAGGGTCAAATATCGCAAATTATACGGTTGCAATGGGTTGCCGCATCATATTTTCTAACTTTATTTTTCCAAGATTCTAGTACTGACTATTATTCTTATGTTTTCTTCTTTACACTCTTCTTTGATAGCTTCTTATTCAATCTTTTCTTCTTAGCTTTCTTCTTCTTCATCATGTTTTATAAGGTTTCTGATTTTCTTCTTCTAGTTTTTGTTTTATAAAGTGTATTTTTTTTATTGTGTGTGTCAATGATTGTGTTGAATTATTGATTTCGATTCTTAGGTATGTGATTGTAGTTATTTTAATTTTTAATTGAAGCTAATTTTAGTTTAATTAGTAGCTTTGAGAAATCATTTTGAATATTGAAACAATTTCGAGTTTGATTTTGTGAAAGAGGATGATTCAAGCTATGTCAAGGGTGTTGAAATTTTATTAGAACAGTATTGAAAACTTATATAAAAAGCATTGAAAAATTATTTGAAAAATATTAAATGGCATTGAAAACTTATATAAAGAGGGTTGATAAATGGTTACAAAACTAATAGAAAATACAAATGCAGATATTTTTATTATTCTTACCTTGAGATCGTAAATGGTGATAAATGTTGTTCAAAAAGTGTTGAAAATTCCTTAAAACAATGTTGAAAACTTGTTGAGTGTTGTCCAAAGAGTGTTAAAATTTTATTAGAACAATGTTGAAAGCTTATATAAAGTGTTGAAAATTTATTTGAGCAGTACTGAAAATTTATATAGAATGTTAAAAAAAAATTAATATAGTGTTGAGAATTTATATAAAGAATGTTGAAAATTCGTTTAGAACAATATTATAAACATATATAATAAGTATTGAAAATCCATTAGAGTAGTATTAAAACTTAGTCACAAAATCTTTATTATAGAGTTTCATATATACACCGATCAATAAATAAAAGAATAAATACCACTAGTTTTAGAGATAGAGAGAAGGTAGAAGCTAAAAATTAAATCCCCTAAACAAAGTTTGTACAAAAAAGTTTGGTATATTTACTGAAGTGCCACTTGTTGCACAATGTTCCTGCAGGTATTGGGTCGAATATATATGCCAAGATACCTAATCTAATCCTACTTGATATAAGAAAAAATTGAGGCCTGTTTGTAAGGTAAGTTAGATATAGTTGTCATTTATATTATGCCAAACACATGGCCTACCATCATTTATGATGCCTTACCTGCTTTTGATTCGTTCTTGTCAGGATGTGGTTCCATCGATCTCTGAAAGCCGACGATTGGTTATTATATGTGGTGAGCAATATAAAGAAGACTCGTTACCATTTGCGAACTTGTTTAGATTGGTACAGCTGTTCATTAACTGGAGTTTAATATTATGTAGATTCATAGTCCAACTGCCTTTAATTCACGTGGGTTTTGTGAAGCGCAAATGTTCAATCAGAAGGGCGAGGTAGGAAAAATGATGCTGACTATTGATCTCTTCCTTTTAGTTATTATTGTTCAATTGGCATTAAGGTGAGCGTGGTTTCTGGCAGCTTGTTGTATCAGTCATGCAAGAAGGTCTACAACGAACGGCTAAGACTCAAAATGCGGCCCTCCTTGCCAAATACTAGCTAGAACTCGCACGTCATAGGCATCCATGTATTATTGGAAGACATTAAGTGTACCACCATTGTATTGTCGATGGAGGAAATGAATGAATTGTTGGAAATATAGAGAATGGAATGATTATTACTAACTTGATCATAAGTCTGCTCCTGAGGTCCCAATTTTGTGGGACGACTCTTGTGATATACTTTAATGTCTCACAAGTATCGGCTACGAATGAATTTTGGATCCGTTCTTTAAAACGAAGAACAGCAATCATCTGATGCTTTAATGATTTTGTAGCACATCGGTATTTTCAGATCCTTCTGAGTAATTTTCATGTTGTCGATGGTTAGCTTGATAGCAGTGGTTTTGTAGCAAGTTTCAAACCACGATGTCAATCAAGCGGCCAGTAAAGTGTAGTACTTGATGCATCCATTTTGGTTCTTTTCTCTATATTTATCAAGATCAAACTCTAATTGATTATCCCTTCTCTCTGAAATAGTTTCTCTAGTGTTCACCGAAGGTCATATTTGATGACGGGATGCACCTTCCAAAGTGGTTTGGTGAATGTACAAGCTACGCGCAACGAGAAGGTTAGTAATAATAGGATGCTTCTCTATAATAGAGGTGTAGATTTATTTTCCACGTTGTTCATCCTGGATCAAAATTTATTTTAGGATAATCCCTTTAACAAATTAAGGAATAATAAGAGATGTGCAAAGAAATTTAGAAACAGAGAACACATCAAGATTTCCGAAGACGCACAACAGGGATGAGATTCGATGATCGATAAGGTGTTCTAGGTGGCAGACAAGCTAGGGCTCATCTTTAAGACCTCCGATGAAGAGGCGTGCAAATGGATAGTGAAGCTAATTGAGGAAGAAAATTTGGGGTGGCTAGATTCTCAATACATCTAAGCCTGGTAGGTTTGGGTGTTTTCATTATTCATAATTATGAAATTATTATCTTGGGATAGTGATCTTTTCGAACATTTTATAAAAAGTGTGGAAAGTGGTTCTTAATGATGTTTGAGTGATAAAACCATTCGAGATATTAATACAAGTCTATTTACTCATCAAAAAAAGATAAGTGTAATTTAATCATATTTATCTTAATTATTTATCTCCTTAATTAATACTCTTTCCCTAAATTGTTCTCTTTCTATGCTTAGTTGCTCGTGCAACTAAGATGAGAGTGACTAAAGAGATACAAAAGAGTAGTTTGAAAAATATATGAATATATTGAACTTGATTTAGTTGATAGGAGGACCATTCATGAAATAAATCTAAAAAGTTTTTTTAATCTAAAAATTATTTTAATCAAATACCTACTCTATGTAGAATATTTGGAGTAATTATGAATGAACTAAGTCTTGTTAGCTTAAATTAGGAATAATAACCTTAGAGGCGGGTCATTGTCGCATGTGTAAAATATTGGAGTTATATCTTGATTTTTAGATTTGTTGTTAATAATAATATTTTTGGTATGTGTACTAAATTTGGTGGTAAGATGAGTATCATGGAAGAAGTTATACTTATCTTGTGAAATTAGTATTTATTAAGGAAAATACGACCTTTTACCTGGAGATGTCTCGGTATTCATGTGGTTGTTTTTACATGTTTTGAATAATTATGTTGAGTAGTATTATGTTCCTTGCATATCTACATGTGTGCATGCATGATGATTTTGATATAAATAACTATGATAAGATATTAATCACTTAAAGTGAAACATCATATGAGGCAGGACCAATTGTACTTGTTCGTTCCACCAAATGAGAATAGTGGCCATAAGCTTTTTTACCCCAGAGTTATATATTGTTGATACCATTCCATTGGTTGAGAATAATAGGGTCACTAAACTCAACATAAATAAGACTATGGATATTGGTTATATCATATTATAAGACCTTAAATCAAGAAACATGTCGGTATCATCTTATGATAATCTATATGCGTGTTTATCTCATCTTGTGATATTATGATATCGTATAACCTTGTTATGACTATATTTTTACCTTAATCAGTACATAGCATACTAATCATCCTTTTCATGGGTGATATTCATTCCCACAAGCAAATTCTACCTTGTTTTGCATGTGATTGTTGATTACTACTCTTAATGTGCTTACCTTCAATGAGTGCATAATTGAATTGGTATATAACATGGTTATCTGAATATCTCTACCTCTCAACTAATTATTAGTCCTATGTTTTCACTATACATGTTCCTTCTCTCTATTTCATAGCTTGTGTCATAGTGGAATCAAGTGCTTCCCATATCTAACTTCTAAGTATAAGGTTACTTTTACCTTACAACTGGCATAAACTAGGTATAGGGAGTGATTCTTCTATGTTGGATGCAGTGTAGCTCCCCCACATTTTATGCTTTGGCTTCCACAATTAACTCTTTAAAATAATTTTTTTAAGTTATAAATGTTAGGGGTGTTACATAGCACGAGGCATGAGCTATTGATTAGGAATATCATTGGTTTCTAAGTTCGGGTTGATGTGTCTTTTGTAGGACTTTAGGATGCCTTGCTTTCAAGTTGGCTACCCTTCATATCAGTTCGAGATGCTACAAGGTGGAGATGTTAGGAGACATGTGAGATGGTTGTAGGGGATCTTTGATGATATGGTGGAGGCAGGAATATACTTATGGCCATGCATGTTTAAATCATGTTATCTTTTAGAGACCTTTCCACAAGTTGAGTTGTTAGTTTCAGTGAGGGCATAGGGGTTTATTCCTTTTAGACATCCTGCATCTTAGGTTATTCATAGATGGAAATCTTACAAGATACCATGACCAATTGGCTCAAGAATTGATAACGATTTATGATTTTTTTAGGTTTGGTAATAGGATGCCACCAAGTGATTACCCTAGTTACCTTAGTGACTTGGACGAGGTGAATGAGTCTTCTTATGATCTAGTGAGAGAGCCTGATGAAAGAGCAGAGGATTTTACAAAATAAGTGGTATCAATAGGTGATTCACAATAGATGGGAATCGGAAGCTTATATGGAGTTTGAGTCTCAAGAGGTACAATGACCAAAAGTGATCAAGGTGGACTTAAGAGTTTTTGGGTAGTGTTTGATTCTTTGAGGACTAATTTTGTGTGGACACTAGGTTGTAGTAACCTCCTTCTTGTATAACCCTTTTATTTGTAAGTGTTAGGACTTTCATTTTTGTTGGGTCTCTTCATGACCACTGTTATAAGATGATGTAATATAAACCTTTATAAGAAGTTTCAATTAGCTTATGCGTGTTTTTCCTTTCATTTTTTAATGCATGTTATGTTTGGGATTTTGTTTTCCCTTATGTGTTGATTCTTTCATTGACACTAGTCAATCACCTTGACTCCTTCTCAATCCTTCATTCCATTTGAATTATTTCCTTTCTCCAATATTTGAGGTTCCTTAACTTCTTACCTCTCAATATTGATTTCATCGACTCCTCTTCTACTAGTTCTTACCTCTATCAACATCCTTCCGATGGGCTAAATCTATAAGCACACGGATTTATTATAGCATGCCAATATCGTATCCCATAGAGACTTTGTTATCAAATACCGAATATTTACTATTTTAGCTATCTAGATGAATCAAATTCAGAGAACAGAAAAATGACCAACGGAATAAAATCAATTGGTATTGTTAACGGTATTAATAATAATGTAATTAAAATCTTAGGATTGGATTATCGTCATAAATTGTTAATTAATGAATAATCAATTTAATCTCCAAACAATTACTTAAATCCAAGAGGGTGAAATATCCTAAAATAACTAATAGCTTCTTTCAAGGTCTAAAAGTTTTTCCTGATCTAAATTAGTAACCTGTTTTAATGGTATTAAATCAAATTAAATCCATTACGTTATATGTTAAATCAATAAAATCTCCAAGAAAATCTAGCTTACTTTCATGGTTTGATTTTTGTGTTCAATTGTTAGATTTTTAGTTATCAATCTTCACATTTCAATTCTTAAATTAAAACCTATATTTAGTTAAATCGATGATCAAGCAATTCAACCATAAACAAAGAACATAACAATTGAAATAAAAAATTCAAGCAATCAAAATGGAAATTAAACTAATTTATTAATTAACAATTTAGACTAGATCTAATCCTAGAAAATAAATATACTCACTCATAGTTAAATTAATAGAAACAATAGATAAATTAGATATTGATTAAATAAAATAGAGTAATAGGTTAGGAGATATAACCAATGTGTTACAATATCAAGAGTCGATCGTCGAATCCAAACAATTACAAAACGTGTTGGAGAAAGCTTTATCTGGTCATTCAAATAAGCCATAATCAATGGTAGATGAGAGATTTGAAGAGGTAGATATGAATTCCATCTCTACAATACATCCATTTTTTTCTAACGAGGTATTGGGGAAAGTTTCAAATGAATCAACAATGACTGCCTTATTGTTGAAGCCTGAGTCATTGTATATGACAAAGTCAGTAGCAAATCAACTAAGAAAGAATAGGTGATGGTCAATATTTAAAAGTTCATTTGAATGAGTTTGATTCTATTGTGATGGATTTTCATACCATAGAACTCAAGCTTAATGATGAAGATTTGGTCATTATACTTTTGTGTTCAATTCTTGCTAGCTTTAAGCCTTTCTATGAGACTATTTTATATGGGAATGACGAGTAAGTTCTTGTGGATGTGAAATTCGCCCTACTATAATGGGAGTTTACTGATAGTTAGTTGCCTGGTAGTGGTAATTATGGGAACTTATACAGTAAGGGACTTGCAGCAAGGGTAGGAATCAAGAGTGGGGGTCTAGTGACCATAAAAGGTCCAGATCTAAGTCGAAGAGTTGGCAGAAGAATGTAATGTGCTATGAATGTCATAAGAAGGGGCATATTAGGAAGTTTTATTCGATGAACTAGAATCAAGATAAAATAGAGAGCCAAAAAGATGAACTAGAGCCTCTAAAAATATCCTTTAGCTCGTGCTTTATTAGGTCTAAAAAGATATGTCTCCTTTGTAACCATTTATCACCTTTATATTGTGCAGAAAAAACAAAAAATGGCACCCAACACGGTCATGTAGCCCAACATGACCATGTTTCTTAACACTAAAAGGCCATGTTGGGTCTAGAAACTTCATTTTAACCACGATTTCTTCTATACTTCAACACTCCCATATTGTTAGACACTAGGAGGTCGTGTAGCCTCTACTCATTCTTCTCTTAACCCCCGATTTGCTCTAATTCGTCGCTTAGATCCAACATTTCCTACATAATGCATAAAGAGAACAATAACACGAACCAAGGAGCTAAAGTAGGCTCAAATATAAGGAACTCATACCAAAGAGTAAGCAATTGAGGGTAATAAATTATTAAAATATTGAAAGTATTCAAGTCTATCACCTTCCTCTAACCTTTTTTTGTTGACTTCTCTTTCTCATGAATCCTCTTTGTTTAACCTTTGTTTCATCGACTTTTCTCTTCTTCAACCCCTATTTCCATGGACTCCTCATCCTTTGACATTTACTTTGTTACTTCCTCTAATCTTTCGTTCATTTGACTCCAAAGACAAAATCTTTTAAGGGAATAGTAATATAATATTCTATTTTTCTTAACCTTAATCACTCCTTAATATTCTAAACTCTTTTATTTCATCTATTTTTTTAAAGTTCATTTGTTTCTTCCAAATTACTAAATCGTATAAAAACTTATTTACACAATTAAATGATTTCATCCATTTTTACTCATTTAAATTTATTTTAACTTCAAACCAACTTCAATACCTAATATTTTTATATATTTAGGTTTCTAAAATTATTCCACGTATTTTCTTAATTTTTCATTGTTTTTAGGATTTATTTGCTATTTTTCCAATAATGCCAATTATTTGACATCTTTTAAAATCTAATTATCTAAACTTAAGGGTAATCAACCTCTCGACTATTCATTAAATTCCAACTAGTACTCTTACTAAAATATTAGAATTGTAACATAGTTACAGTTATTCAATCCAAATATTGGTTTAAAGTACAAAAATCATGATTTTTTTTATCATAAAAACTCTTACATAGTCAACCTTTCTTTATTCTATATCATTATGAGATTTCATTCAATTGATCAACAAGTTAACTTCCTCCCCTAAACTGAGATCTCATGCTTGTCTATAGTTGTAATACCCCCATTTTTAGCACCAAATTTTTTTAAAGAGTGATTACGTAAGCTAAAACATTAAAATGTATAGTGTTACTGCCACACTTAACATCAATCTAGTCTCCTCTATTCTTCTTATATCTCCACTTAAATAAAAAGGATGTTAATAAGAAGCAACTGATAGATTATATTACAAGATTACCATTTTTTGCATATAAAATATGACTAGAAATAAAGTACAAGGAAGGGAGTCTAAGGAATATCCAAATTAAAATATGTTGGGACTAACACCAAATAATCCTGACTCTCCCACCAACTATAACACTCTACTTTTTACTACTGAAAAATTTCTATGTACAACAAAAGCATAAAATCAAAATAATGGGTGTTACCACTGCAATTGACATAATTCTGGTTTATCAAATCATCCTTACATCAATTACAAAGATAAAACCATTCATAGTAAAACAAGGTGATTAGAAATGAAAGAAACTTTTATGAATACAAATACAAGTTTGGAGATTAACTTCGGGTTAGAATAATAGAATAAAAACTAAAGGGATACCATGGATCAAAGAGTCTAAAAAGATATCCGGGTAAAAATATTATATGAATATCATAACTCTTCGCCCAAACACCCAGTATAGATAAAAAGTTATGCCTCTCCGCACAATGTATCAAAAGCAGCAAACTCATCCAAATAACCCTCAAAGACATGCACAAAAGCATTTGGTTCATTTGCTTGTGAGAAGGAGCAACATCCATGAAAAGGATGGTCAGTACACTACATACTGAGTAAGGTAACAAAACTATTGAATCAGGGATACAGATAAATACATACATTCATAGCGAATGATAAGTACACAGACAATTTATGAAAAGTCTCATAAGGTAAATATTGATCCAGACCTATTTATTAGATATAACCATTTTTATTCTTTTATCTATGTTAAGTTCAGGGACCCTACTATTCTTAAATCAGTGGAACGGTTTGAAGCACCTTCTCAAAGACAACACACCTGAGCTACTATTATCATCTGGTGGAACGGATCATCTTGTGCATAATAGTGTAAATTTAGGATTAAATGGCATTTTCCAACAAAGTCAATATTATATTGTATATTATATCTAAACTCATGGTTGATTGTTGCATTATCCAAAATATCTATTGAAGATCTTAATATATATTGATTAAAATTTAAAATTTATAAAAGTAAATAATTATAACGTTCATAATTTATTTATTTGGATATTTTTAAATAATATAAAAAAATTAAAAACTTATGGAAATCTATAAAATTCCTTATTTTTTAAATAGGTATAACTGCTAAAATTTCTTCTAAAAACCTACGCTCATGTTTTATTTTATTTCATGAGAACAAAAAACCAACTCTATACTTGCCTTCCGCATTAAAATTAAGTTACAAAAATCAAATTTATAATAAGAAATCTATTTTTTGTATAAAATAGTAGAAGATAGGAATTTTATTAGTATCCATTAAAAATCATAATATCTTTAAAAAATAGAGTTACATCATATAATTTATTATTTTTACAGAGTCTTGTAGTTTGAAACTTTTTAATTTAAGAATTTACCAATTTGTAATACATATTAATATGTATCAATATAATTATAGTGTAATGATAATTAAATGGTGCTACTTACATACAATTTTTTAATTCCATATAACTTCTTATGTACTATTTATAAATTATTATTAATTATAAGATATAAAAAATTTGATAAATTTTTCAATACTATATTATATTTTTTTAAATAAAACCAAAGTAAATTATTAATTCAGTATAGTCTAATTTCTTCTTTTTGCCCAAATGTACACCCAACCTAGTAGAAGATAATAAATCATAGCATCCATCTTGTGTAAAATCTTAAGCATTGATTTTGGAAAAAATTAGTATCAACCATATGTTCATAAAAATCTCAATCCTCCTACTTTCAAAGTGCAAACTCTAGCACCCAATGATAATAGCAAGCTAGCGGTGATGAGAAGTCCAATCTAAGTTTTACGGTTGCAGCCTGCAGGTATTTCATCAACAATGCAATCCTTTTACCAAGGAAAAAGAAAAAGAAAAAAGTAATTACATGATGGCGGGAAAACATCATGTAGTGTATTCTACTTTTTATATATAATAAGATTCATATTATTATTCATGATGAGCATGGGCTCCACTATTCGTAATCCGGTGGAATAGATTGAAGCACCTTATTAGGGACAATACGCTTAGGCCACTATTATCATTCGGTGGGACGAATCTGAAAACATCACCTTCTCGGGGAAAAACACTCTTGATGATTATCATCTAGTGGAATGGATATGAAAAATATCATATTGACCTGACTCGCATGATCTTTCACTTTAAATTATTAATATCTTATTCATGATTGATTCAAAGGTAAAAAAAACACACACACACACATTAAAGCAGCTAAGTACATCACACGAGTCATAAGGTCGTTCTCCAAAGTTAAGATCATTATGTTCTCAAAACTCTAATTTTACAGTTAGGTATAAATTCTCCCATATTGATCATTTACCCACCAATTTAGTATATATTCCTCAAATATTATCATTATTAATACACCAAAAATTTAAGGTCTAACTTTTACGTCTTATACATGTAATAATAGCGAAACAGTAAAAGTTACTATTTATAAACTCCCAAACCCTAATTTCATAGATAAGTCATAATTTTTTTCATAAGGATCATAAAATCACCAAATTCAATATAAATCCCTAAAATTCCAACATTAATAACATATCCGAAATTCGTATTCTAACTCTAATGTTTTATACATGTGATAACAAGATTACCATTTTAAGGTTACTATTCCTAATTTAGACCTTTTTCTCCTTTTGGTGAACTTATGGCATTCATAATCACTCTAATAACTCCAAATGATATTATTAACATATTTTAATACTCTAAACATGTTAAAATATCAAAATTTCTATATTAACCCATATTGACCAAAATACCCTTATAGATAGCTAAAAGCCCTTATTTTACGAAAAGCTTATATATTCAATGTCATTATTTCCAAATCCTTCATTTATCCTCATATACATTAAATATACTTGTTTTCCATTTATCAAAATCTATTGGGCCCATATTACACTTCCACAAATTGTATTCATCCACAAAAAAAAAATGCAACCTAGTGTAGTAACGTCATATTAGCACATCTTGCATTATTCATACTCTCTTTCTATCACATAATCCATATTATCATATCATACCATTAAAAGAATACATTTAACCATATAATAACAATATCATGATAATAAGCATAGCCATGCAAGCATTTAATACAAAACCCTAAAACATCAACAAGTATCCTTATGAAAACGGCTTCAATCTCTAAGGATGCTTATCATATCCTGCCTCTTCCTAGACCTCTGAAGTATCACCTGAGAGCAATTAAAAAAACATAATTAGAATTATAATTAATGAGGGTTTAAATCAATGGAAGAGTGAAATAATGGGAAAAACCAAACTAAGGTTCGGAGGAGTCTTAGCCAACCTGTGTGTAACAAAGGGAAGGATTAGTTGAAGGGGGAGAAACAAGGTGGGTGGCAACAACAGGTTTGGCCAAAGGGGGCGGTGGGGACCAGTGGTTTTGATTTAAGGAAGGTGGTATGATGCGGTGGAAATAGCCAAAAGGTATTGGTGGGCTACGGTGGTTGTTGGCGTAGGTAATATGTGTTTGGTTCAGTGAAAATGGTCGAATGGAAGGGGATAGCAATGGTGGGTTTTGTCGGTGCTAAAATGGAACAAGAAACAAAAGAATGCATGATCATACCATTCATGTGACAATGTAAGATAATAAAGGCTAAGAAAATATCATACCATTTATGGTCATGGAAACCAATCGAATGGTTTGGTTCAACCGATCAATGGGTCTAAGTAAAGACCAAACCATTTTGGTCTACAGGGATACCGTCGAAACCAATCAACTGGTTTATCAAACCAATTAATTAATCTCGGGACCAACTGATCCAAAACTCCAAACCATTCGACAAGTCTCACAAGCATTCGATGGGTTTGAGGAACTAATCGATTGGTTTGGGTAAAGCACTACCCAGACTTGTAAAACACATACTAACAATTACCACACTTTACCATATTAATCCTACCATTATTCTATATCAAAACCCAAATAAAAATACATGCTACACACACAGAATCGCATGGATATATGGTCATGTACATACTTAAGAAAATCATGCTCAACGACCCATTTTATGCTTAAAAATCAGAGAATTCCAACAGCACTAACTAGGGAAGAATTATACCACATTCTTAGATCATGAAACACAATTATATCATACTCACATATAAACCAAACATATATAATCCCAATACACCACCTAACCCCATTTACGTTAAAGATAAGAATGCCTTACCTTGAAGCAATTCTTCTAGCACAAAACTCCTACTAGATGGCTTATCTAGCAAAACTTCAATTCCTAAGAGAGTTAAAGTAAAAAACATTAAAAATCATCTTTCAAAACTCAATTAAAATCAAAGAAAAGTTAGAATAATAAGAAGAACAGAAACACCACCTTTGTCTTAAAAGCAGGGTGTTAAGGAATGATCTTAAATATTCAACATTTCTCAACCTTAATTCCTTATTGCTTAATGAAAGTAAGAAAGAACTAAAACCAAGATTATAAGAAGAGAAATAAACACAATGCTCACACAAGGACAGGAGAAAATCATAGAAAGCCTCTATTTTTCTCATTAGAGGGAAGAAGAGGGAAAATGGAAGGGATGCTCAACACTTGGGGAAATTTTCGACAAAGAGAAGAGAGAAGAGGGAAAAAATATGATTGAGGAATAAGAATGGATAAGAAATGAGAAGTATAGAGGCAAGGCTATGTTGACATTCTTAGGGGAAAGGGGGATGAGATTGGTGAGGTTGAGTGTGGGCAACCAAGAAGTGAGGGCTAACTTGATGGGGTGGTGGGGTTGAGTGCGGTCAGAAATGAGCATGGTAGTGGGTTGCCAAGTTAGGGAATGGGTGCACAAAGTCAATCTCACAGCCCCAACAGCCAAAAGAGTGAGGGAGAAGAGAAAAGGTAAAGCTTTCCCCCAAAGTGCCTTTTAGAAAAAATTTGGCTAATTAAAATTATTTAATGATCTAAATAATGTAAAAATAATCCTAGAGCATAAAGACATGCTTATTAGCATCATTGGACTCTAATTATAAATTTTCATAACCATTAGAGAGAAATTAGAATCAAAATTATAAATGGATATGAAATTGTAGGACAACCAGTTGATCGATTTGGGCAAACCAGTCGATTGGTTTGTCGAGAAAAAGAATGTTAATTTTTCTAGCACACCAGTTGATTAATTATGTAAACCAGTCGATCGGTATGCCTAAAATTCACATTTTTATTAGAATTTCAAGTCCATTTCAAAACCAAAACTCATTTATTTTATATCAACATAATTATAAATATAATTTGAAGAATTTTGGGACAGGGTATTAAAGTAATGGAAAATGTGGTCGGTGATAGGGGTGAGGTAATGGAAAACGCTACAAGTGGAGGTGTTGATGCCTCAGTTAGGCTTGCCAGTGGGGGTGAACTTGGGTGGTTTTGGCAAAAGATAGGATGGGGAAAGTTACATTTTCAGGTGCAATATTTTGACAGAATAATAGAGGGAGAGGGATAGATGCATGCATTAAATGTATCTTATATACACACATGCACATAGGAAAACGAAGAGAAGTAGTGAGGTGATCAGGTAATAATTTCAACCCCCGACCCTAGAACTGAGGAGGGGCTAGTTGATAGGGGCAGAGAGATAGGCTTGGCAGGGAAGGCCTACACCCTAGAAGAAGGTAAGAGGAGAAGAAAGGTGATGTGAGGTGAGGAGATCGACAGGGAGAAAATAGAATAAAATAAGATAAAGGAAGGAGAAGAAAAAAGGAAAAAGGGAAAGGAAAAAGTGTGTTTAGATTTTGGTTTAGGTTAAAATAAATTAGGCTAGGATATTAGAATAATTTAATTAAATAATTATATAGGATTAGGTTTAGGTTATAAAAGATATTAATAACCCAAAATAAAAATTAGGGTTAGGCTAAGATTTAGGATTGGGGAGTTAGAATAAGACAAAATTATTAATTTTTCGATATTAGAATTAGGTTACGATATTAATTACTCAGGATTAGGGTTAACTAAAATTCGAAGTATTGCACCAACTCTAGTCATGTCAATTAAGCTGCTTAAAATACTCCGACAAGGTAAATATTATCCATTAAATAGGTAACTTTCCATGAAACAAAACACGTTAGTATAATAATACTGAGTAAACTGAATACCAGAATGTCGATATAACATTACTGAGTAAACTAAATACCACTCTAAACATGCAAAGGCTACATGGAAAACATAGAAGGTAATCACAAAGGATCATGAAATAAATCACATCAATAAATCACTAATATACCCCATTTGTACTTGCATATAAAGGAAACACAACACCCAATTGACAAGAACACCTAATCCATAAGCATCAATACCTTCTAAGAAGTTTAGGAACTAAATAGAGAAGATGTAGGGCCTAAATAGGTCACTAGGACTGATAAGTGTGACTTTTACATCTTATTCCTAAGGTTTATAAGAGTTTTTACCTTTAATTTCAGTCAAAATTCTCCCTTTTTGTTCTTGTAACTGCCTTTATGTTGTGAAAATTTGCAGGGTCTCAAGCAACAAAAATAATCATGAAGTATGAAGAAAAAGAATAACCTTAAAGGGAGAAGAAAGGAGGAAAAAGGAGCAAAGAGGAGAAAAAGTTAAAGTGGAAAAAGAAAGAATGCATATTTAAAGTATATGGGCCTGAAAGAAGTGAAATTTAGACCAAGAAAAGGTCTGAATTTGGAGAAGCTTTCAACATAAAAGTTTTAGATATTTTTAATAGCTTTCCAAATAATCCAAAATCAGCTTAATCGGAGTTATGATGAGAAAGTTATGGTCAAAATACGAATCATTTTCAAAGCTGACACGGGAAGCCCATCGTTACCGAAACCCTAGCGATCCACGAGGCGGTAGTGTAAAAACTCTTATTCTAATATCTCGAGGCAGCCTCCACTCCCTCTCTTTTCTCTCTTCTCTATCCTCTTCCCCAATTCATCAAGATCTCTCTTGTAAATTAGAGACGGAGGTTCAAGAAGTTAAATTTTTGCAAGAATTTGTGAACATCAAGGGTATTATCTAATGATATTTTCTTTATCTATGGAATCTTTTATTGTTTTTAATATTCTTGCTATGAATTTGATGGGCTAGATCTTGTGCTAAGGTGAAGGGTAATTTTTCCCGATCCTAATGTGTTGAATTATTGCATCCTTTTTTATTCAATTCATAATGTATGTGTTGTGTTATTGATTGATTCACGGATTCTTGAACCACGGCCGGGTTTTGATTTTCGGTGTGGGAAATACCGGTGAGATTGAGAGATAATCCAGTATTAGACCCAATAGCACAATGGGAGATTAAATTGTAGGTCGAGAGACGATCGATTTGACCTCTTCAATAATAAAGGAGGAAACTTTATATACTTTAATGCATTACATTCTATTAGACTCTAAGCTAGAGATAGTTAGGGTCATAGATATGTAATAGGGTGGTTGTGGCTTGAGAAAGCACAACACTTTCTATCCTTGTTGGCATGATTGATTATGATTGTTGAATTATTTTGTGATGTGATCTTCGATTACATGTGAGGATCGGGGGCGATGAACCGGAACCTTAGCTCTTCTATTTATTTGAGTGACTTGAGTGCTATTTTCCTTTCTTTTTAGCTTATTTAGTTATTTTAGCTTACAATTTATTATTTCATATCATCTCGTAGTTTAGACATAGTTAAGTTCTATCATTGTCCTAGTGGTCATTCACCAATCCTTGTGGGATCGACCTTGACTACTACTCTGACCCCGTGCACTTGCGGGTAGGAACGTGTCAAGGACACCCAACAAAAACTAAACTAAACCAAGAACTAAACCTCATCTTTTGAGTAGCTACCTCTTAGGATAAGCCATTTATGAACTCAAGATCTTTCACTTTAAATATAATTTTTTTTATTAAAGTTATCACTAAACACACATATGTACATATTATAAAATTCACATTTAATCATTGTTCTTTAATTCCAGTTATTTAAGTCAACCCTAAGGTCAATGATGAGAGGTAAAGTCAATGGTCAACACTAATATCAACCTAGAATCCATTAAGTTCATCTTATATCCAATTATCTAACACTTAGGCATATTGAGTCATAAATGACCAAAATACCCATAAGGGTTAATTCTCAATTAATTTACATTATAATAACAAACATTAATAGAGTTGAAAAGACACATTCCATAGTTAAATAACATCATCATAAAAAAAATTACATAAAACTACAACTTTGGAGAATTATATAAGTAGAAAAATTACCATTTTACCCTTATTACAGACTTAAGCTTATATAACACATAAAATCCTAATCATGTAGATTTAGCCTACCATATTTCACATTCTTAATGCACACTACATATCATACATGATGAAAAATTATATATTTCATGTGAATTAACAAAAATACCCCCAAGAAACACAAATGTTAATTCTAGTATTTTTATACCTTAACATTCTCAAATTCAAACATATCATATATCAAATTTTAATTAAAACATGTAAGGAATTTGATGACAAGCTCAAAAATAAAAGGGAGGGACTTGGAAATGCAATAATTCCCTTTTCCAAGCCATCCACATAGGGTATGCATATATATTTTGCAACATACAACCTTATTTTATCATGCTAGTGTGTGTATATATATATATATATACTAAAATACATAAATTAACATGCTCATACTTATGATTTCATGTTATACACACTTGGAGAAAACCATAGCATGACAAGGTACACATATTTTCATCAAATTACAAGAAAGTATAAAAACATACTCAAGCATAAAATAGAAACCCTAACATGCTACCACCATGGACTTTCACATATTTAGTATGATAGATCTACCTCCTTCCCATGCTAATCAAATAAAATAATTAAAGAAAGAGCCACCGAAGTCCTAACCTCCAACTTAACCTTCTTTTTCTCTATAAAATATAAAATCCAAAGTTAGCAAAGCTCAACCACAAAAATAATTTTAAGAGAACAAAACAACAAGTGTAAGATTAATCAAGAAAAGAAAGTCATATCCTACTAAAATAAAGTTGCACACAAGAGAGAAAAAGAGGAGGGAGTTTCTACAACTCTTTCCTAACCCTAACACCCTTATACATTGAGAACATATAAAAGGATAAGATAAAGGATAAAGGGAAGAGAAAAAATAAGGATGGACAAAGAGATAAAGAGGAAAGGTTCGGTCACACACAAGAAGAAAAAGAGAGACGAGTCTTCAACACTTAGAGGAATTACAAGGAGGAGATAATAAAAGTACAAATGATGAATGAACATAGGAAGAAAATAAATGGCATACGGATGGGAGAGGTTTTATTTTATTCCAAGGATATAGGGGAGAGGATTGACAGTAGGTTGCTTAACTCACACTTGAAGTATGGTGTGTAACATAGTTAGTGGAAGGTAAGGTGAAATGATTTAGGCAAAGATCTTAGTTAGATGAAGTAGAACAATAAAATATCTAATCAAGATAAGGGGAGGGTCAAACCTTCATCATCAAAGAATTTTCCAAAAATGCCAAAAGTAAAAATAATATAGGCGAAGGGCAATGTTTTGATGTATTAATTGGTAAAATATTAAATAAATCTCAAAAATTATGAAAACTTAGGGAAAAGTGTTGAATGAATTTAGAAACCCATATATATATCTATATATGTGTGTGTATGTGGAAAAGTAAGTGAATGGTCGGCCAAAAAAAATACAAAAATAAAAACCCATAAATGGTCGGTCAACCACCCAACACCCTGGAATAACCCACTCTCTGCCACCAAGCCCATTCATCCAAACACTAGCTTTAATTAGTTGCTAGCCACTAGTTCCAGTTGACCACCGACCACTAAACCCTAATTTCTACCATTTAAACCCTAACTAATCTAACATATTTTCACCCCCATAATTTAATACTAAAATAGCATATGCATATAAATTATCCTCCTATAATTTCTATGATCATGTTCACACAAAATAACAAGTTACACGTAGGTTTCTCAATTAGGGATTACTAGAAACAAGGTATTACAATAACCCCAACCTGTGCATGATTTTTTGTCCAAAACATCACAAAACAAAACTCATGATTTAGCATTTTGTTTCTTTTATTTATAATGCTCATCATTTTGCAATTTCTATCCTTTTTTGTGGCCTAATTCGGCTTTGTTTTATCCTTGGTTTTTGTTTTTTCTTTGTTCCTTTCAATGCATACTTCCATTAACCACCCAGTTTCCTCTAAATTTGGGCCATTTCTTTTTTGCTTTTTCCTTTTCTTCCCCCACTGTTGATCAATCAAAGCACTATTAGGGGTGGTTTTTTGTTGCCAACTTTAACTAATCACCACCATATTGTTTTGTTTCACTTCAGCTCGATTCTTAGTAGGTTTTGTTCCTTGAAACAACTACTTTATCTTCCATCCATCAATTTTAATCTCCATTTGTATTTGTTCCTTATTTGGAAGCCACAAGTTACTACTATTGCTCGATTGTAGCACTTGTGCTACTATATTTTGTGATGCTAGTCAATTGTTCTCTTCATCTTTTCTCCCATTTCCTTTTTTCTTTCCTTATCTAATTCTTCTTAGCTTAGATCCCAATAACTTGATCTAATTGTAGGAAGTTAAATTTTGGAGGATTGTGTTGGTTCTTGAGTTTTAATTGCTCAAACTCACTATCCTAACAAATCGAGGGTGAATTCTTCTACTCTCCTTTTTTTTTCCATTTCTTTATTTTTGGTTGATAATCTTCTTAAACTAATATTCTTCAAGAATCTCCTTAGGTGGTGTTTGTCTTGGTTTTTCTTTTTTCTTAAGAGCTTAGGAATTTAGATAACATAATCAAACCTTTAGAAATATATTTTTATGTTATGTATGTTTTTATTATTTAAATTCAAGAAAGATGTTATTAATTAAAAAATGGCATAAGAAAGTGTTCAAGTGTAAACATGATTTATTTTCATATATATTGAGATTTTTTATGAGGTATTTTGGTATATGTCATTTCTTGATAACTAATGTTTTGACCGTGAAACCATGTCATGTTTTGTTGTGTATTAATTTTTCTAAGCATGATTTTATATATGTTAGCATGTATATGAGTGTAATTGAGTTTATTGTGAAGTTTGATTGAAATATGGAATGTTGACCTTATGGAAGCATTCGATAAATTTTAGTTATTTTAATTCTACTTAAGTATGATATAACGTGTATTTTAGTATACAAAAGCTTAGATATAATGAATCAAAATGAATTTAGGGTTTTTTGGCTTAATCTCAGCTATGGGAATATGGTTTGTGAAAATGCAGGGTGCACTATTAGATTATTAGGTCTTTACGTAAAATTTGATAGAAAATATGTTAAGGTATAGAGTAAGTTATAATTTTTAGAAGTTCTAAGACATTTAAAGGTATATCAGGGTATTTTACTCATTTCACTTCAATTATGAAATTTTAGATTTAATATGTGTAAATGTGGATAGAATGAGCTAAGTCTATAGAGTGTATATTTTGGGTAATGTTGATGAGAGGACTTAGGGTTTTAAAGTTAAAGATGACTAAATGGGCATATAAGGCTATTTTGGATATTTCATATAGTTTGGGAGCTTACGGATCTTATCTCAATATTTAATGATTTGTTCTCATTAAATAACTAGATAATTGAAGACCTTATATTACCATTAGCATTTCATATACCTCTTTAGGGCTTAAAAAGGTGACTAGTAACTATGAGAGCTTTGTGGTCATTTTATGTGTTAAATAGTTGAATCATGTTATTTGGGACTCATATTTAAACTATTGAATATTATTTATCTTTGGTTGACTTGGGGTCAATTGTTGACCCTTGATCAACTATTGACTTTTGTTAATGGTAATCATTAACCCTTGTTTTGAATAATTGGAACTTATAGACCTTGGGATCTAAATTGGAATAGGTATTTATGGCATGGAACTTGGGCTTTATGCCACATATAATTGGTTGGTACTCTATACCACTTGGGTTAAGTTTGGCCTTTGTGCCTCGTTTGGCATTGGGTCTTGATCCCTTGTTGGTTAAGTGCATGTTTATAATGGATCCTAATTATGGAATGGCTAAGTATTATATGGTGGTTAAGTGTTATTTTTTGGGTATTAATGCTAATTTGGTCAAATTATTCCATAATATATTAATCAATTTAAGTGAAAGGTCTTGAATTATGACTTATATCATTTAGGGTAGCTATTCGAGTCAAGCTTGGTATCACTTGGTCCTATTCCAACATTTTTCTCTTCTAAGATCCTAAGTTCTTTACGAGGCCTTTTGAGGATATCTTCTATCCTATAGGTGTCTCAACGTTTTATACCCTATATAGATTATGCATACTTAAGTGATTAGGTGTCTTAGTACTTGGTGATCTGGCTACGTTTTTGGACAAGAAAACTAGGGTCAGTACTGTTCTTGTACTAGAATAGATTTTTATGGTTTGGTTGAGTCTTTATCCTTGAGTTAATAAAAATAATCAATTAGCGTGATCAACCTAATGGAATACCTTAATCGAGTGACCTCACTTAATTCATAGTCATCATTGTTAGTATCACCTTGTATTATGTTATATGCATATGCCCTATATTGGTTATATCATTACATTCTCCTATATTTCACCATGCCTTATCATATGGTTGTGAGTATATGTATATGACCAGACGTTATCATATTGTTCTCACATGTTTTATCATACATTAATGTGTCATGATATCCTATGTATAATCATTAATGTTATTGCATGCTTCTATGCTTTAATAACATGTTGGCCTTATGGGTAGAATGATATCTTTTTTTTATAGTTGTGTTACTCAGTACTTTACTGTACTAATCTTACCTTGTCATGATTACTACTCATTCCCATAAGTAAATGATTCTTGTGTAGGTTATAGGTCCTTATTATTGACCTTGTTGCTATAGTGAAGTATTGTTATTGCCTTAGGTTGGGTATTTGGAGAGTTATATTTATTCTCCTAGATTTTTAGCTTTCAGCATGGACTATTTTAGTTCCATTGCATCACTTTCTCTATTCTTCTTCATTGTATCTATCTTTAAGAGTTAATCTCTATATTAATTTTTTCTTATGTTATATTATAATTTCTTCCATTATTTATCTATTTTTCTTGTTCCCTTGAGTTTTTAATTGTTTTGTAATGTCTTATGATATAGGATCAAGTGTTTTTCCATAGTTGATTATTGTATATAGGTGACTTTTTATCCTTGCATTTGGAAGGAATTTGGTATAAGGAGTACTTCATCTTTGTTGGATGTTGTGATAAAAACCAATAGTTTATAATTAAGTTATGCTATAACAAAAGTTTTTGGTAGTAAATTTTAGGACATTACAAATTCATTATAAGTATAGCCATTGTTTTCTAATTTTTGTGATCATTAATTTTATATAATTATTTCAATAACCATAGAAATTTGAATAGGATTCTTTTCATTATCTTAACGACCAAGACATTGTCATTACTACGCTTGATACCTACTTATGCAGTGTTGGTGGCACCACATCTATTCCTCATTCTTTCTTTTATTTATATTTTTTTCTTAACAATTTAAGAGTGACTAACTTATATGGTCACTGATAAAGATAATTTTTGTTCAAAAATAACAATAATGCCCTAAGAAAGCATCTATAAAGTGAAAAAAAATGTTAATTATATAGTTAAATAACAAAGCGTGGATATTTTATGTCAACTGCAATAAATATAAACATTCTAAGCATGTATAAGCATATTTTAAGCAAAGATAAAAATATATTTTATATAATAACAAAGCATGAATATTATCTTTCTAATTAAGGATAAAAATGTGTAGGCATAGATATTATGCATGCACTAAGATAAAGTGCTAGAAAAACTAATTGTTTTTTTATGTCCTTAAAGGATGTAATTAAAAGAAATAATAAATAACAGTAATTATAACTTTTAAACATTATTTGCTCTTTTACATAATTACTATGATAATTAATATTAACTTACTAATATTTGTTCATGTATTATAGTTTTTAATTCTTTAATCTCTAATATTCATGTTAAGTCTATTAAATACTTCAAAATGTAATAGTTATATTAACTTATTATTGTTATTCCTTAAATAATTAATATTCATATTAGTTATGTTTATTAACTTTATTCAAAGCATTAATTCTATTAAGTAACTAATTTTATTCATGGTAAATCTATTATTATTTTTACTCCTTTAGTAATTAATATTCATATTAATTATATATACTACAATATATAATACTTATGTTACCTATATGTTATATTAAACTCTACTTTATATATTTCATACTCTCTTTTTTTATGGAAATTATTACTAAATTAAATATGGTGATACTAATTATTATTATTATAATTTTAAATTAATATTCAAATTTCTAACATATTTTCACTTCTTCCATAACTACTACTGTTATTAATTATATTTGTACATTTTTATTAATTATATTATCTTATTACTAAATTTAATAAAACAACATCACCATTTTTATGACTGAAAATCTAATTATAAGTCTAATAACTAATATCTATTTACTTTTGAATATGCTTACTCCTATATATAATTAATATTAACTTACTAATATTTGATCCTATATTAACTAAAATTTTTTTTCTCATTATTTTATATTAATATTTATTCTACATAATTCAAACTAGTTAATAATTGCAAATTCATACTATTGGTGGCAATCGGGACCGGCGGGTCAGGTTATTGTGGGTCATTTTTCTTTGTATATCGGTTGTGGGTCGGGTCGAGTCATTTAGGATTGCCTTATTATTCGGGTTAGATCAGGTTCAGATCATTGCAGTTCTGGATTGTATCGGGTTAATTTATCCGGTTAAGTCGAGTTTAGGTTGAGATAGTTTGGTTTTAAGTTAGGTCAGGTTTGGATTATTTTAGGTTAGCTTGTTGGGTTGTGTAACACCCCCAAAATTCACTCCTAAAAAAAATTCAAAGAATAAAGCGGAAGCTAGGAGAGAATTTGAGAAATGTTACCGCCACATCTAACACAAGATAAATGTCAATCATCTATCTCATGTTAGATGCAAGGCTAAAACCTGTCAAACAATTACATCTGAATTTTAAAAACTTATCAGAGTACGAGAAAATTAAAAGGCAATTACAACACCATTAAATTTTATATACAATACTTGAAACTTCCAAAAATAAATACAGTTAGACCGGACAAAACCCAATAGATTAAATTCCGGATTGCCTACTCTCTCAAGTCAAGTCTTCCACCCCAAAACAGTATCCGATCTTAAACCTGCACAAGAGGTTTGCTCCCCACCATCAGTGGATCATCACATGACCCATTCAACCAAGGTAGTATCAGTACGGGTCCAATACTGAGTAAATCCCACTACCCTACCTTATGGAAGAGACGTAAACTATAACATCAAGTGCATATTAAATTATGATACAATACGTTGATACAATATTACGCATACTCAAACCCGCATCACAAGTCCTACCATACACATATAATAATATGTGAAACATATGTAATATCTTAAACCGATAAGAGATTCAGATAAACCAACCAAGCATTTATGGATAATGTTAAACCAACCAACCAGACATTTTTGGACAACGTCAAACCAAACCAAGCCGAATCGGGAATTTATGGGCAATGCCGAACCAAACCAATTGGGCATTTAGCCTCGCGGACATTACTTAGGGACATGTCCAGCCCCGAGCATTACTTAGGGACATGCTCAGCCCCGGACATTACTTAGGGACATGTCCAGCCCCGATCGAGTAGACTCATTCTTTAGATCTCTGGTAAATATAGTCGATTCACATCATAGTCTTTATCAATTCATGTGAGTGCGGGAACCCCACTATTATAGCCGGTGGAACGGTCATGAGGGTCATGCCCTGCCACTATTTTAGCCGGTGGACCGGTCATGAGGGTAACGTACCCTGCCACTATTATTCGCCGGTGGGCCGGTCTGGCCCCGACTCACATGATGTTTCACTGTAATTACTTTGTGTCTTTCCCATGTCTTATCATTATTACGTTTAGTTTGTTGAGCACGGAATCCCCCACTATTATAGCCGGTGGACGGTCATGTAGGGCACCCCGGCCCTAGCCACTATTATTCGCCGGTGGACTGGTCTGGGTCCGGCTCAACATCTTCCTCTTTAAGTGATTAGTGTCTTAACATATCTTATTTGAGAGTATCTACCCTTGACATGCATGGCTAACTATATCTACACGTATCCTCACAGGAAGGCCCGTCCCATATCTTGGGACTCTTGTGCCCCTCATCACACCTTAGTATCCATTCCCCTTTACACTTACACATAATGAAAACCAACTCCTAAGGGTGTGGGTTAAGGCCCAATACCTCGTGACATCAAACTCCACTCGCTATTAGCCTCTAGGGTTTCCCTTGAAACCCTAATTAAACCTATGACCCAATTTCCTCTTGCTTTACTACTATTAATTCATTTATCGTCAAACACCTCATCTCATTTAGGTTCAATCCCAAATCATATTACTTTACTCATTGATTTCGTAGGTGATCGAAAAACCCTAGTTAGCCACTCCAATCCTGGCACCTTTCTTCTCCCACAAGTAACCTCTCCTTTTAACCCAATATTTCTTCTCTCCCAAAACACCCATAATCATTCCGTATAACATAAACTCTCACTCTCAACCCGCACCTCACTCACCCTCGATCATTTTTACTTTCGCTTTTTTTTTTCCAGATTACTAATTCTTCCCAAAACCCTAATCGAGTCCCTTATAATCCCTTCTAGCAACTCACTTCCCATTTATTTCTTTTTGTCCTTTCATCTCCATGTCATCACCATAATCACCCTAGCATGCATGTCCTAGAGGGTTACATCATGTCACAGCACATCATAATCACCACATACGGATATCACATTCATGTCATAAGAAAAACACATACCACATACTTTAACTCCAAGCTGCGCTACGCATAAAACACGTTAAGGTCAAACATGTGATACACAACAGGACATGGTATATATGTACGAAGCATCCAAGGCAAGTATATCACATATCACACAAGCGGCCTTAGCCACATCCTTACTAAACACCCATAAGTAGAGGTAAGTAGAGACTTACCTGGATCCGAAGCTAGCTAAGCGAGATAAGAGGGAGAGAGATCACTAGCTCGTGGATCCACGAGAAAGCTTTCCTAGATCCGATAGAAATCGAAAACTAAATTAGAAACTATTCTATCAATCAATAATTCACATATTCTAATCGAATAAACACAAACAACACAAATGATCTTTCTTAGAAAACGTGTCCAAAACTTATAACTTAAAAGCATAGCTTTATTAAGATTTAAGGTTAAAACTAAATCAAAATGGATTAATACAAGTATCACTTGGGACATTTCAACTTAATTTGGAAAGCCCGAGAAGGAATAATCGATCATAAGTTAATTTATCGAAAATAACTTATTGATTAGGTTTTACAACTAAATAGGTAACCCAACTATTTACATAGAATCAAATCCAAACCGATTAGGTTAAAACATAATTTAAATGATTTAAAACCCAAAGATAGAAATTGATTAGATAAAATACACATAGCAAAAATCAATTTTATAAAATCATCCCCGAAGATTAGGGTTTTTAATACCTAAACCACGAATCGGCCAAATCACTTTGATTACCTCAAATTGATAGTTTAAAACACAATTAAACCAATTTTAGATAAATCTAGATAATCAATTTCAACCAAAAAATCTTCCGATTAATCAATTCCAGCCCACGACATAAACTCAGGTAATTCAAATCAATTAATTCTAATTAAAGATATTAGAATACAATTAGGATCATTTCAACTACTTTTATAAATTTAATTTTAGCGAAACAATTATACAAATAACCAAATTCATAATCTTACTTAAAATCTAGGGTTTTGGGCCCGAAAATACGATTCGGTAAAATTCTATAAGTTTAATCAAATTGAATGTTTAGAAATACAATTAAACACATTTTATAACATATCAAATAATCAATTGATCAAAACTGATAATAGAAATATCCAATTTAGCACAATTAGGGTTTTTGAGCCCGGAACGCAAATCCGATCAATTCTTGCCAAAACATATAAATTAACGGTTCGGAAATGTAATTAAACATATTCTAATGTAATTTATATAGTCAATTGAATAAAATAACCCAATCACACAATCCAATTTAAACCCACAGGAGTTTTGACCTAAAAATCCAATTTCGATCAATTACGCACAATTTTCCCAAATCAACACTTCCAATATAAAATTAAATACATTTTAAATGATATTATAAAATCAATTGAGCGGAACGGCTCAATTATACGACCCAATTTCATTACACCAGAATTTTGACCTAGGAATTAAATTCCGATAAAACCTACATAAAATTCTCAAATTGACGGTTCCAAAATAAAATTGAATACATTTTAAAACATATTGTATAATCAATTTATCCAAAATCGCAAAAACGGGCGAATCCGAAAAATTTGGGCATAACCTGGCCAAAAATTCAATTTTTCCAAAATTCCAACATAACCATACAATTAACCTATCCAAACCAATCTTACAGTACATATATACATAAACAAACAATCAATTTAGCTTTTCACAAGCTAAATCACATTCAATTAATCAAATTCATATTAGGGTTTTCATAAAATTATACCAAACGAAAAACCGACAAATTAGGGCAAAGGAAGGTCGGGGAAGCTTTGTCGGGGAATAGTGACAGCTCGCCGGCGGTCGGCGATGCTCGCCGGTGACCGGGCGGTGGTGTGAGCTGCGCGGCTCGTCCCTGCTATGGTTGTTGCTGCGCAACTGGTGCGGGTGGCTCTGTTGCAGTTGCCGCTGCGACTGCTGCTTGCTGTGGCTGCCGCGCGGCGTCGGTTGCAGGCTGGAGGTCGGTCGGCGGTGGCTGGAGGTCAGCTAGTAGGGAGGAGGAGGCAAGGGAGGCTAGGGTTTCGGGCGCAGGGAACAGGGAGAAGGGAGCCGGGACTGGGAAAGATAAGGAAAAGGAGAGAAGAGGGAACAGGAAAAGAAGAGGGGGGGTCGGGGTCCTGACGGGTTTGGGCTTCTTTTTTTTCGAATTCACATGTAAAATAAAAGACCAAATATTTAAAAATTATTATCGAAAGATTTTATCTAAAATTTATTAAACGAAAATTATTTTCGAAACGGTCAGAACGCTTAAAATAAATAAAAAGGCTATATAAAGAATTTCATAAACATTTTCGGAATAATTTACTAATGAACATAAAAATTTATATTATTTACGGAAATACATTATAAAACCCCAAAATAATATTTAAAAAAATATAATAAAATATTTAAGTCAAATTCTAATAAACCGAGACTAATTTTAATAATTTCCGAAATCGGGGTTTTTTTTTCGTAAACTGAAAAGCGTAAAATAGAAGAAAATTAATTTCAAAAAGAAATTATTAAATAAGCTCCAAAAATATTTTAAATTTAAACTTCCCAAAAATATTAACGATTTCTAGAATCGAATAAATTTAAAGTCATAAATATTTTCTACAGATAAAATCATTGAAATAACTTTAACTATTTAAAAAGAAATTTTATAATTTAAATAATATATTTCGTCAACGAAATATAACCTCAAAATAACGTCGTAATTACATGACAAGGTTAAAATCGAAAATAAATCTAAAATATTAAAAATAAAAATACGAGAAAGAACGGGAATATATATTTTTAACCGAGACTCGAACTCATAAGAATATAATAAAAATCATTGTCGTTAACGAATTTATCTAGAATGGTTCGCAACGACAACGATTAATTAAATTCAAATATAAATTCGAAATCGTCGATAAATCCATAAAACGAATCAAAATTAAAATAATTAAATATTTGCATCAAATTACGTTAATCAAATCATTAAACTTAATAATTTGGATTTTAAAAATACGGGGTATTATAGGTTGGGTATAAAGATGTAAATGAGGTGGATTTTACTCGAAATCGATGGATTTTATCTGTCGGATACTTAAACGGATATAGCTAAATGGATATGGATGATGAAAAGAAATACCTATCATGTTCGAGTACGGATACAGGTATGGGATATCCATATCCTTACCCATACTCATACCTATATCCATATCTGTATCCATTTACTAGATATATAATAACCCTTTTACCCTTAATTTTAAAATAAATTTAGTGTAAATTAAAGTTAAAATTATCATTTGGTTTAACTCTAAATAAGTTTATTCGTTGGATAATATTCGTTAATGGATAAACAAATTAAACGTCGGGTAACAGATATCCAACAAATACTGATATAAATGTGTTAGTGGATATGGATATGTTAGTGAATACCCGTTTGAGGTACAAGTAAGTAATGATTTTCTTATCGGGTACGGGTACAAGTATGGGTGTACCCGCCCTAAACCTGCTTCATTTACATCCCTATAAGGTCAGGTTTGGGCCGAACAAACTCATATTCAGATGATTTCGTGTTTTAGTTAATTTGACAGGTCATGTTTGGGTTAACTTGATAAATTTGGTCTTTTTTATTTTAATGGGTCAAGTTAGATTTGAGCCGAACTAATTGTGGATCGAATTACTTTGAATTTAGGTTAAATTGGATATTGACTACCAAAATTAATCCAACACATTAACTTTGTAGGTAAAAATTAAGTTTAACTTCGTGTAAGTATGTGATTAATAATGTGTTATGAATTGTTATTTTTTTATTATTATGACTTTTTAATGTTGTGTTTTTAAGCGAAAAAATCAGTAAAATTAGAATATCGTTGGTGAATAAGTAAGTTCAAAATAAAAGTAAAAAGAAATAAATAAAATTTAAATAATAATATATTTTTAAAATATTTAAATAAATAATAAAATATGTTTATTTTTATTATTATCATAACTGGTTAATATCGAATTTGGTTTTGTCTAGTCGGGTTGGGTTGATAGCGGGTCAAGTTGATGGCGAGTCGGATTGATAACAGATCAGGTTGATGGCGAGTTACAGGTTGGGGTCGGGACAGCTTGGGTTATGTCGGGTTACTGATATTCAGGTCAGTGTCGGGTCGGATTAGTTTCGGATTGTATTTAGGTTGGGTTGGGTTGATGAATTTATCAAACTATGTCAGGTCGGATTTTATACGGGTAGGTCGGATCGAGTCAACTTTTGCTAGCTCTAGTTCATACTATTCATATATGTAATACTAGTTATGTATATATACTAGGGGTGAGGTTCACATGCAAACTTTTTTTATTATACAAACATAAGAACCAATCTCAACCATTAGATCAAAATTAAATCAACATTCAAGATTTTAATAATACCAAACCAAAAAACTAACCCAAACCAAATATCCAAACCTCTAAACCCTAAACCCTAAACCCTCTAAACCATAAACACTAAACCCTCTAAACCCTCTTAACCCTAAACCCTCTAAACCCTAAACCTTAAACCCTAAACCCTCTAAACCCTAAACCCTCTAAACCCTAAACCCTAAACCCTAAACCCCCTAAACCCTAAACCCTAAACCCTAAACCCTAAACCCTAAACCCTAAACCCTCTAAACCATAAACCATAAACCCTCTAAACCCTAAACCATAAACCCTAAACCCTAAACCCTCTAAACCCTAACCCTAAACCCTAAACCCTCTAAACCCTAAACCCTAAACCCTCTAAACCCTTAACCCTAAACCCTCTAAACCCTACACCCTAAACCCTAAACCCTAAACCCCATAAACCCTAAACCCTAAACCATATAAACCCTAAACCCTAAACCCTCTAAACCCTACACCCTCTAAACCCTAAACCCTAAACCTTAAACCCTAAACCCTCTAAACCCTAAACCCTAAACCCTAAACCCTCTAAACCCTAAACCCTAAACCCTAAACCCTCTAAAACCTAAACCCTCTAAACCCTAAACCCTAAACCCTAAACCCTAAACCCTAAACCATAAACCCTAAACCATAAAACCCTCTAAACCCTAAACCATAAACCCTCTAAACCCTAAACCCTAACCCTATAAACCCTAAACCCTCTAAACCCTAAACCATAAACCCTCTAAACCCTAAACCCTAAACCCTCTAAACCTCAAACCTAAACCCCAAACCCTAAACCATCTAAATCCTACACCCCAAACCCCAAACCCTCTAAACCTTAAACCATGTAAACCATAAACATATTAATCAAATATACATTCATTTAGTTTTACAATATGAGAAGGGAAAAAAAATCTTCCTTGATTCGAAATTTGACAATTTCTTAAATTAAACCTTATACAAGTTTGAAAAGAAACCTTATACTATCATCTAAACTACAACGAAAAGCACCAATGACCAATACCTTCACGAAGTTGAAAAAAAATTACATACATTAGTTACAATTTGAAGTAAGGAATTAAAATATATATATATATTGGTTCCTGCCCTCTCAAACTAACCTGCAAAAAATTGCCTGCCTCAAACTAACCTCCCTAACCATCTCTCCCAAAATTGGACACCCCTGCTTGCCCTGCCCTGCCTGCACCACCACCAGCACAAATCTTTAGTGTTTCTGCATTTGATTTTCTTATCCTCCATGCCAGATTCAAAGCCTGAAATTTCATTAATTACAGACTACTTTCATATCATTATTACCAGTCACGTACAACAGCATTAATCCATCCACGTAATTAATCAGACTAACCTACAGCCACCAAACAATCAGCACTGATAATTATTCCATCCAAAACAGAATACAACATTCTCAACATACAATCAGCATCAGGAATCAGAGTATCAAAATTGCCATAAAAAAATGATTACAAAAAACATATAAGAACCAACGAAACAGAATCAAAAATACCACCTCTTGACTGAAACTTCAAAATCACTAATTTTAAGTTACGCAGCACATCTACAATTGATTAAGCCTATTATTGTTGGCATTCAAACATATCGTTATAATTATGAAAAAACAAAATACTCAATTTTGTTATAATTATGAAAATGCCAATTGACCCTCCGACCATAAACACTGAACAAAAAATCGAATACCCCTGTCCTCCTGCTCAGGTCGCGATGCCGCTGCTTCTCCTTGTCTCCTGTGTGGCAGTGTAGTGGCGGTTGAAGAATGGAGGATCTCTGCTCAGGTCGCGATGCCGCCGCTTCGATTGTCTCGTGTGTGGCAGTGTAGTGGCGGTTGAAGAATGGAGGAGCTGAGGTCTGGTCGAAGAGAACAGCGGCTGAGCTCGTCTGCTGGTGTACGAAGCTCGTTGGAGTAGAGGAGGAGTGGAAATTGAGGGAGGTCGGGTACTTCGCTCGATATGTCAGCAGATGGGAGGAGCAGCTCGATGGAGAGATGGAGAAGCAGAAATGGCGAGGGGGAGCTAGATAAACGGGTGCGATGGAGAGGGAGATAGTTGCGATGGAGGGTGCGACGGAGGGAGCGAGGTGCGATGGAGAGAGAGAGAGGCGCGATGGGGTCTGGGGGTCGGGGCGAGCTTGCAAGGTGGAAACAGAATGGGGCGGGGCAGAGGCTCGGCGACAAAGGCTTGTTTTATCCTACATATATTACTGGCCGTTGGATCTAATTGAGATCCAATGGCCAGTAATTGTTCCTACGTTTGTACATATTTAGAGGTGCGCACATGATCGAACTTCTATATACTAGTATGTATATATACTAGTTACAAGTCCATTCTACAAGTATTTCCTATTTATGTATGTATAGTTACTATATCATACTAATCTTTACTAATTCCATTCATGTATATATGGATGTAATACTAGTTGCTTAGTAACTTAAAAACTATTAATATTTTTATACTAATCTTATAACTTCTATTCTTAATAATTTTATTAGCTTATTATCTTTACTTATTTAATAATCACTATTCATATTAATTTTGTATACTTATTTTATGTAAAACATTAATCCTCCAAACCAACTGATTCTTTTCAAATTAAATATATTAATATTTTAACCCATTAATAATTAATATTTATATTAATTATATATATTAACTTTTATGTAAACATTACTTCTATTAAATAACTAAATCTATTAATATTGAATCTATTATTATTATTATTATTATTGTTTACTTTAATAATTAATAATCATATCAATTCTATTAAATACAAAGTATAATTCTTTTTTTTCCTTTTATTTTATAATAAACTCTAGTTTACATATTTCATACTCTTTTATAAATACATATAAATTATAACTAAATTGAATATGGTCATACTAATTATTATTATTATTTTAAATTGAGATTCATCTTTAAAACTTTCTAGCATATTTTCATCCTTCCATAATTACTATTCTTATTAATATTTTTATTATTACTAATAACCTATTAATACATTCCATAAAAAAATGTTATTATAACTATCCATACAAACATATATTATAACAATATTAAAAAAAACTTACATCATCAACACCATATATTATCACCATTTATTAAATTACAAATCCAAAACTAAAACGACATGTGCTGATATACATCATGAACATCACATATTATCATCAGTGGCGGAGATAAAGTTTTGGGTCCATGGTGTCCCTACTATATTCGTTCGATAAATAATATATTAAAATAGATATTAAAATAAAATAATCTTTTTAGGTACTTAAATAAATATTTATTTATTTTGAAAGCACTTTATTTTACATGGTGATTAAAAAACCAATAATTGTAAACATTTAAAAACAATTATGAAACAAGTGTAAAACCTATTAGAAAAATTATGGAATAAATACCTAACTAAAATACTAAATCCAATAGTCTCAGACTAATATAGCAAATATAAATTTATTCTCCCACAAACAAAAAATGAACAAAGCTAAAAGAGATATAGAAAAATACTATCAGTAAAAGAGAATAAAGGTAAGGAAATGTACTATGAGTAAGTAAAAAAGGAAGGCATCCACTGAGCAGTGCACTATTGGGGTTTTGAACCCCAATCGTCTGTCATATATCAATGAGTGCACTAACCAATATGATAGTATAGATTAATGCTATGAGAATGCATTTGTTTGTATTATTGTGGACTTCAATGGTGTCCTGAGACACCATTGAAATATCCTGGCTCCTCCACTGATCATCATCCACATAAACTAATAAACCAATGTCCATGTTGATACAAGTTCATCCACAAATATATAATTAACAAATTTAAACAACCACACAAATAAATTAAATAAAGTACTAACATAAGTCTAAAATTGGTGCAAGGAGGAGTGAAGCACTCGTAGCAATCGGCAATGGTGCAAATGGTGGTGATAATGGCTCAGCTAACGATGGTACCAGAGGTGGCAAAGGTTACTCTTTTCTGTCACAAGCAAATAAGCATAAAAAACTTTATACAATATTTAATCTCAAAAGTGAAAATTAAACAAATATAATACACATTACCCTCAATTAAAACAAAAAATAAGCTGAAAACGTCCCTCAAGTACAACCTACAAAAAAATTGTACAAGTTAGAGAATAAAAAATAAACACACACCGAAACCAAATAATAAGAATAAAAATTAGTTAAAATACAAAGATAAGTAAAAAATGAAAAAGAAAAAAAAAAGAGGAGAAACTTGGGAAGGATTCAAACTTGGAATTGTCAAAAATTTGTAGAATGAGGAGGAAAGAAGATTGATAGTGGTAGGAGAAGAAAGGAAAGAGGAGGAGGAGAAATGATGGTCTAACATAAGTTTTTTTTGTTGTATAAGAGAAGGGTTTTACGATGATTAGATCGACAATATAGATTGTCCAATCTTTCTAGCAATCATTTATTAAACCAAACGACGCCATTTTTGACAACTCTTATAATGATAACCCTCTGTCCTTATATCCCTTTTCAAAACTTTTTCCTAGCAAAAGTTTTAGCCTTGTTCTCATAGAGGAAAATATACCACCGAAAGATACTATAACGACCCCCCATAAATATGACATGTCATCTTTATATTCCTTTAAGAATTTCCATTTTCTTGCTAGAAAAATTGTTAAAGGGAAAGTTGTTGCTGAGATCATGGTGACGACCTTCAATGTACTACGACAACAAATGTCATCACAATTAGTATTATTTTCCAAAAATAAATTCTAGAGAATTTTAGAATGACATTAATTTTCTAGTCCGATGTCAAAATAGTCGTGTAACAACGACCCCTGTAATCATAAAATTTTATATTACAACAGCTAATGTCGTCACAATAATCCTTTTACGATGACCTACCCTACAATATTTTCTAGTCATGAAATGAACATCAAAATGTCAAAATTTCATCACAATATTGTTGCATATTGCAACAATTTCGGTCATCTTAAAAAGATAATCATTGTATCCCATTATTAATGTAGTAAGTGAACTTCTCTTTAATTTTTCTTCAAATTCCTTAGTTTTTTTTTTGGATGATTTAAGTCTACAAATTAATAGCTCAACATAATATGAATATATTGTAGTGTGTTGTTGTGCTTGTGGTAGTTTTTTTTGAAGTTATGGTAGAAATTAAGTTAAAAATAACGAATAAACCAAAGATACCAAAATCGAGCGGCAACAAATATGTCAGGGGTCCAAGCGATGCAATGAACCTTCTGTTGGTCACCCAACACGTGTATGTAATTCCCATATATATTGGATTTTTTACTAACTTCTATAAAAAGTATCCGATAAGCAACACCTAAATGAAATCATGTGTGTATCGACCAATATGATATGTTGGGATTGATATATCCTAATATTTATCAATAGTTTATTAATATATGCCGATATTTATAAATATCTAAAGATGTATGCTAATATTTACTGTGGAGAAAAAAACTACTATGTGCCAACTGCAATATATAAAATAACATCTGCAACACTTCAATGCTTCAACATTGCGATCGTGAACAAAAGGCAACCACAACCTCGGGTTTATTGCTTGCTTGGGTGTCTTGGCTTCCCAGCTGCCACACATCCTGCTCATTTTAACTTGCCTCCAAACACACAATCCATACAATTTAAGCGCATTTCTTTAGGAAAATAAATTATGAAATCCTAATTTTTCATAATTGTTTTGTTTGTTTTCGTTAAATGTTAAAGCCTTTTGTTGTGATTGTGAAAATTGGTTGAGAAAGAGAAATGAGTGAGACAAAAAGCGATGAGAGAATCAGTAAAAATGTGTAACCAAAAAAAAAATTACAAATATGTGTCAACTAAAAAATTAGTCGGTGTTCACCTAATAATACCCAAAATAAACTAGGCAGTTTGTTTAATCTTCATTTGAGCTTATTTGCAGCTCAAATGAAATCGTTTACATAATATTATATCACTCTACTAAATTATGTTAACATAAGCATTATCAAATGGCTTAATAAGTTAAAGCAATCTCGTCAAGCAATAAATGAGCCACTATCAAGCTACTGAGCTGAGTCTATAAACACGCTATTAACGAGACTAGTTAAATTAAAAAACAGGCTGAACTGACCTGAACCATTCCTACCAGTACCACTGCTCAAACTCTTCTCGTTTAAAGCAGCTTAAAAATAAATTTTTAGCTCATCTCATTTAGCTAATCAAACAAGCAGAATTGAGCCAAGCCGAACTAGGTCATTTACTAGTAGAAGACAAGAGATAGTAGCAAGAAATGGACATCGTTGCTCTCAAATTTAAGTATATAAAATTTACAAGATGTTTTCCGGGATATAATCAATATAGCACCATCAAATGCAGGCATTACCTTTATCAGGATACAGATTCTCTAAGCAATACCCTACTCTCCAATCAGATACAACCTCGTAAAAATCAGATTTGTTAATCACATCAATGCCTCACTAACAAATTGGTCAGCCAGGTATCGGATGAAGTTTGTCAGGTCTTTTTTCTCTTAAACACAGGATGGATGATATCATTGAAAGAGATCAGTGTGTCAATTCTAGTAACACAATCATTCATCCTCTTTAAAACAATGGGTATAGCAGAGGCATTACTAGAAATTCTATCCTTCAGTGACTGCACTTTATCAGCGGTCTCCTGATCATTCACATCCAACAATGCTCCTCCATCAGATTCACAGCTGGATCTGGCACCTGCATCATTTTCACCCAATTATTGCTCAGAAATAAAAGCAGAAAATTTACAAAACAAACATGCACCATACAGATTGCCCAGACATATGAAACAATAACACTTGTCATAAATTTGTAGTGAAGCGCGTGACTCTCTTATCTGAATCCGCATGTAGTAAAACGCAATTTCTATTTTTACATCAAGATTCAAGGACTAAGACATATGAAACAATAACACTTTTCATATATTTGTAGTCCTAGATCTTCCCTTATTACTGTGGCTGCCCTATACGGCACTTGATACAAAATTCATCTCCAATGGCCATTAAGTGAACTGAAAATATTCAGAATGAGTTTGAATGCATGTAGCTAACAATTGATCAACGAGTTCAATAAATGGCTACAGATCTACTAACAAGAGTAATATTCATGAGATCTTTGTACATCATTATTTGATCTCCCCATCCTCCTGGCGAGCCAACCTTCATGCCACTGCCAACCTAATCCCAATAGCTGAGAGCCATGTAGAGACTAGAAAAGGTTGCTGATAAAATTTCTACTCACACTCTGAACTACAAAAATCAGTTTAACAAATTCACAACCATCTTAAGTATGAATGAGGCTGAGAGTTCATAAAAATGTGGATTTAAGAACTTCGCTTCATACTATCATATAGTACTCTCAGGTCAGATGCAATACTATGTCCATGCTTATCAAATGAGTCAAAAGTTCATCAAGCCACACTTTGATAAGCAAATTATTTGCAACTTATTATTTCATTTATGCTTAAATTTTCACAAAATTTCAAAAACTATCCCTACTTTTTATCTCAATTAACTAAAAATAAAATACCGACAAACGTCAACATACATCATTTCATTTCACCATCGTTTTATCAGATTATTTACCAAATGGGGCCTTAATATGCACTTTTTTTTTCCAGTCACTAAGAATTTAATGGCTGTGTACACTGGAAACCAAAGATTTCTGGGGAACATTCAGGGTCCAAAGAACCTTTAACTCCCCCCCCCCACCCACCCACACACATTTTCTTTACTTCCATGGTCCATCTCCCTCTTATCCCATCCAACAAAAAGTGGCCATAATCCATCTGAAACAGATCTAGCTAGCTAATAATTATGTCCCTTTTGATAATATGAAATTCTAATCCTTTGTGATCTGCAAACAGGAAAACTAACAGTAGACCTAACCCTAACAATTATTTTGATCTCATGGATAAAGCTAATGCCCACCATTTCGCAATACATGACCAAGAAAATTAATTAACCCTTTCATGAACAGTTCCGCATCTCAAGTGCAGATTTAGATCAGGAGTCCATCATTGTGTGTATTTCAGACCATTGTTTCATTGTAATGTAAAGAGATCATTACCTGAAAACGATATTCCAAACTGAGTACTCAAATCCACCCTTATCTAACAAATGATCCCTCAAGGAACCAAACTCATTATCTCAAGCCATTTATTTTTCCTCCCTCAGAATTCGAGATCCATGATAGCCAAGGAGAATCTTACTAAGCAAGGGAAAGACTAACATAGGTTTCACAGATCACCAAAAAAAAAAAAAAAACATGTTTTATTGGCTCGATTGAAGGGTATGATATAAAGTTATAGATCGAAAGGTTAGGCTTGTAGATTAGCCAATTCCACATGACCAGGACCTGTTTCGAACTTTCACACTTCAAGCCCTAAAACTATGAATTAAACCACGCCTGTCTCTGCATTAGCTATTTCCTCCTAACTAAAAAATATTTGAAACAGTGAATGCTTTCCAGAAATCCTTATCTTAAAAACTACACAACGAGAATTACGAATAAAACGTCTAAACCATCATCTACACGTCAACAAAACCATAGACCTAGCAGACACGAAAGAGTACGGCAGATGAGAAAAAAACATCTACCTGGTTCAGCGGGCGTGCTAGAAGCCACAGGTTCGGATCCTCGGTCAAAGACAGGTAATTCGGGCCGCTCAATTTCAAGAACCGACACTAAAGTGGTCTGGAGCTGATCCGGAAACGTAGATCGGTAATGTAAGAGTTTCTGAGCCATTTCATTCACTTCCTCCTCTAGTTTATCCAACTCGCTATCATCTTCCTCGGCCTCCAATTCGGCGTGGTTCCGATTGTCCTTCATTTTCGACGTCGGATTTGAGTCTAAAGGAGGCGATTGGTTGGCCATGGTGGTGTTCTTGACGGAGGTACTGTGTCAGATAACGAGTGTGCACTGGGCGGGATAGCTCTGCGTTCGCAAGTTGATTTCTACATTAGGGTTCTTCAAATTTGAAATTGGATTTCATTTCGTAATAATTGAAGCTCCGTAGGAGTTACATTTAATTAAATATATTTTGAATCAGGAACATATAGCGTCTGGGTGGTGTAGTTGGTTATCACGCTAGTCTCACACACTAGAGGTCCCCGGTTCGAACCCGGGCTCAGACATTTTTGATATCTGTTTCTTTTTTGTAATCCGTATGAAACATATTTACACAGTATGGGTATTTCTTTTTTGATATCCTTACCTTACTACCTGTAATCCTCGTGGGGAATTTTTGTCTGAGTTATTTACACAGTATTACTATCTCAATATTTGAAAATGGTGCCTCCAAAAAATGAAAAATGGTGGGGTAAAATACTATTTTGGTCACTATATTTTTCTAAATTTCTTAAGTTAGTTGCCATATTTTTTTTTCTAAATTAACCACTAAACTTTAATTTATTTTATTTTGGTCCCTAATTTACTTGTTCACCAAGTTACAGACCTTACATGTTAGTTTATAATTTTACTTAATACACCTCACTATTCTTATGGGCATACTTTAAGAAGCAATTAGCATTATTATCCAATAAAAATGAAAATGACATATAGCTCTAGTCTGTACTCCTCTCACTTTTGTTCTCCATTTTCCTTGTAACTTATCCCTAAAAAATTGATTGTAATACCTTATTTTTCAAAAACCTTAGTTAACCGGGTTTTTTTATGATTAGAACAAAGTTACCTATTTTGTACATTTGTCATATCTTTTGATGAAATAGAAATTCTAGTTATAGTTTTGAAACATTTTGGTCTAGACATATTGTCATTTTTTATAATTTTGTGTTATGTGAGACTTGAGAGCCACTTTTGACATCTACATTGTTACAAGACTCTTCTTTTGTGTATAAATTTGAGATTTTCACATTTTTCAAAGTGTTCTAATCTTTTTTTAAATGTAAAACTAAATTGTTAGAAAAAATTATATTATTTATCATTCTGGTAGGCTTTGATCACATTTTTTTAGCTTTAAAAAACTCTTTCTGGTTATATGATTTTTACAAAACATTGGGGATCATCTTGTCTTATTATTATTGAGTTAAATATGATTTAAAAATATTCCATTGTTATCCATATCATTTTTATATTAATTAAATTACTTTTTTACTGTAAAAGTCATCAAGTTCAACTTTTCTTCTTCTAAACCTTATCTAATCTTACAATGATTGATCCAAACCCTTCCATTATTGATTAGTATGGATAACCGCCACTAATTTTGGGGGGTGGCCTCTATGGTGGCACAAAAATTAGATTTTGCTTCCTTAAGCATAAATTTACTATTTTACCCTTTACCAAACTTTTTTCCTTCTTCCTAGCCACTCCTTTTATGCCATGAGTAGATGAGGTAAGCCTTTGGGCTCATTTGTGGCCAAAAAACAAGCCCCTAAATTATTTGTGTTGATTTAGATATTTTTGCATGTTAAATGACCCTTATACCCTTTTTATACCTTAACTTGATTTTTAAGCCTTCTACACTTAGCAAGTTTGAGTCATCTTTCTCATCCCTTCCCTTCCCATCTCTTCCCACGATCAAAAATGTCTCCTCTCCTTTCTCCCTCCAAATTTTTTGGCCTATCATGGCTTATTCAACATTGTTAAAGCTTCATTAAGCTTCCAAACTTTGATGAGAAATTCCTTAACATTTTCCCTACAATTCTTTCTCCTTTGATTATGATTTTATGAGCTTGTTTTCCTAATCCTTTATATGATTTGTTCTAGGTTTTATCTTGTATTTTATTAGTGATGGAGCCTAAAGGATTAAAGATAAACATAACACACACTAACTTTTGATAGTATTCGGTGTTGAGCATGATCTAATGTTTTATGGTTGATTATGACATGTTTGACTTTGTTTGAGGATTTCATATAACGCTCCAAAATTTACTACTATTTTTTGCATTAGAATTAATAATAAAATATTAGGTGTTACACCACAACCAACATAGAAAAGGTAATCTCTATACCCAATCTATGTTGAGTGTAAGACTAAAAAGTAACTCACATCTAGAGATAAGTGTGGTAAGCACTTGATCCTACAATAATATAACATTATAAAATAGAGATAAAACATATATGATAGAAATAAGAGGACTAAAAATTTAAAAGATGGAGAGATATTTGGATAATCGTATACTTGAACTAATTCATAAAATGCTCATTGTTGGTAAGTACATTGAAAATATTGAATCAACATATACCTGCAAACAAGACGATATCTACTTCTAGGAATGAGTATCACCTATGAAAAGGATAATTAATATAATACATACTAAGTAAGGTAATAATACACATCCATAGAAAAGGGTATACATGGCACAAGAAGCCTAATAGCAAGATAAATACTATACACACATAGATGCTCAAGATACGAGATGATCCAAGAGAAAACAGTATTTAAAGTTTATCATTAGGTCATCACACAAATCCATTTACTTAATCATAATGAGTTCAAGGAACCACTTACAATATAACTACTCATCTCCTATTTTCCCCATAGATGGGAGAAAGATAGTCAACCTCACTTATATGTAACATTTACTCACCCATTCCCTATACAAATGGAAGAATGTTATTCAACCTCATGAATACACACACATATAGGGTAACACACACATAAGGCACTAGTGAACCTCCAATTTTTAAGTATCCATACCCCCTATAAGCCCATTGGTCAATCAAATAGACTAAAATAGGGTCATTTGATTCTACTAAAACTAGGCAATTATTTCAATAATCAAATTATTCAATACTTGGAATCATGTTGGACCCGTTTTATGTGATATTCCACTTTAAGTTGTAGTATTTTATTGAATCATTAACCAATACTTAACATATCACTTGATTTACTCAATGTCATTAGACTTCCACTATTATTATCATTGACTTACCATGACGAAAGTTTCTTATAAAATTCGTACAAGGATATGTGATTATCATGAATTTATTCTAATAATTGCATTTATTTAAAGTAATTAGAAATTTATCAAGGTTAATCAAATTATATATTTCATAATCACGTGAAGAAAAGATAATACATGAGGTAATCCAACAACAATAAAGTGATATTACATAAGTGAAAGGACCACAATGCCCTCCCCAAAACCCTAATTCATAACTCCACCCATACATCTCTCCAAATCACCAATTTTAACACACTATCCCAATATATTATTAAAAACACCATATTAAGTCATTTTCTTATAAAAGCATACTGTATGCTATTCATTATTTATCAAAACACTTTACATATATCATAATTGTCATATTTTTTTCCCATATAACACTTATATAGCACCAAAATTTCATATTTAACTTGAAAAGACCAAAATTCCCTTAGGTTATTTAAACATCTCCAAATTTATTATTTTCATAACTTATGTCATATTCATCCAAAACCTAACATATTATGTATCAAATTTATTATAAGGAACTCAAGGAATATAACAACATAATTATTTTACAAAAATCATAAGGAGACAATTTTACCCCTAAAGTCAAAAATTATTTATAACCCATAAATGTCTACAAGCTTCCAGCATTCACCAAATTTACAAACTACCAATCCTTATATTATTAGAAAGTCAAAAATATAATTATCTTTAACTGAAACAGGCCACACAACCTCAAATGGATTACAACTAAAGCCCACACAACCTAAAACTCCCGATTCTTGCAACCTAAACATACAACACCAATTACAACACTAGATCACCCAAGAATTAGGGTTAGAAAAATATGGAGTATTACAATTTGACCCTTTGCTTAGATGTTAATATTTGGTTTACTCGTTGTTACTATAATGTTCCTTGCAATTTTTTGGTGAAAGTTGATGCTAAACATGCTTAGACTTGAGTATGTTTGGATGTTCTAAATTATGCTTAAAGATTTGATGAGTTTAGGTGTTATTGAAATATCTCGAGTGTTATTGAGCATCTTTAGGTGATTTTGATGATCTATTGAATTTTGCTTAATTGGATGACACCATGAAAATATAATTAATTTGTAGACAAATGTTGATATATAACATGTTAGTCAAAAAACATGATTAAAGGCCTTTAATTTTGATTGAAAGTTTGAATGCTTAAGACTTGTTCTTTGAACATTAAAAGTTTTCTATTTCTAATCATCCTTTAATTATCCTAAGTTGGGTTTTAGGAATATTAATCATGTTTATAAAAAACATTTTTACTAAAATAAATAATTAACCTTAAAAGAATTTTAAGTGTAATTAGAGGTTAATGATAAACATTTGACCTTAGGAATAGTTTTAGAGAATGAATAGTGATTTAACAATTTTTCTTAATAAATAGTAATTTCTAATAATAAAGTTTTAATTTTTTTCATATAAGCTTCTTGGTATAAAATATCATTTCTTTTCACTTGTGAATAGTTATTTTTGTGAAGATTTTTTAATGGAAAAAACTCCCATTTGACATATTTTGATATCTTCGGTTATTTTCTACCATCAGTTTGGTCTTCTATGGCCTCAAATGTGATTCTTTGTGTTTTAAAATATTTTTGAGATTTTGAACCAAAGTGGGTTCATTTGATTTCTTGTTGAGCTTATATGGCTTTGGTTTTAATGTTTTAGGCCTTGCACTTAGTTATTATTTTGGCTTGTACATATTTGTTAATGGTTTATTATGTTTTGGCCTCTTGGCCTTGTAATATTTTTTATTCTGGATTCTTGAGACCCTTTTTAGTATCTTGTTATCCTATTAGGTGTGACTCATCTTATGTTATTGTGCTTATGTGTTAAACATTACATGCTTAGTGTTTTTTTTAGTCTAGATCTCTAATTCTCAAAAGTAGCTAGTCGATGGTCAGTGAGTTGTGTATAAGCTCTTTCCCTGTATTTGTCTCCATATCCATTTATATATCTGTCAGGTAATATCCATTAGGTTCCAGATAAAACCCACCCCAGTATATGCCTATATTGGTTTCCTTCAAGTGGAAACCCAAGTTGGTTTTGGTTCTCTGCCTACTTTACTAAAATTTTGTTTCTTTAGGGAGTATCAACACTTAAGGTAGAGATGTAAATGGGGTGGGTTTTATCTGGAACCTAATTGAAATACCCCAGAATTAATTATTTTGGAACTAAGTCACTAAGTAAGGACTATTGGGGAATTTATTTAATTTATTGCTCTCTTTAAATTAAAAAGGGATTTTGTAGGGCAAGCTAATAGGAATTTTGAGATAATTTATAAAGGGTATCTTTATATATATATATATATATATATATATATATATATATTTGGGCCCTAAATTAACCTAAAAAGGAGAATAAATGTTTTATTTAGTTATTTAAATATTCTTACTCTAAGTGCCCAAGGTAAATATTCTAAATATTTATATAAAATAAATTATTAAAATAAAATAACAAAAAAATAATCATTTCTCTTTTTTTTTCCTTCCTTTTCCTTTTCTTCTTCTTCCTCCCTTTCTTTTCTTCCTCTTCTCGCCCGTTGGGCCAGCCCGCGGCCCAACTTCCCTTTCCTTTCCTCCTTCCCGCGGCCCAGCGCCGTTCGACCCTCCCCCGCCATAGTAAAACGCAGCGTTTCGCCCCTCCTTTCGCTGAAACGCTGCGCGCCGATTAATGAAGTAGCCGTTGCCTGCCAACTACTCGACGCCGCGCTTTGTTCAAATAATCACCAAAATGCCGCATTTTAGTAAGGCGTTTTTACCGTTGCTGAACCGGCCGGTTTCCCCCTCTTTTCTTTCTTTCTTCCCGGACCGCCGGTCCAGCCCTTTCCCCTTTCCTTCTTCCCCGCGCGGCGCTGCAAATCGCTGCCCAGCCCCCCTCTGCGCCGATCGACTGTCTGCGTCGCCTGCACGCCGCCTCTCTCTCTCCCTGACCTTCCAGCCATCTTTCTCCGACAGGCCGACACCCCCAACACCTCACACAGGCCTGCTCCTGCCCCCTTCCTTTTTCCCAACCGAACCACAGGTCTGCCATGGCAGACCAGTGCCGCCTGCCACCGACGGCTGGCATGTCGAATTTCCGCCTGCCTGTGCCTCCCTTTGCCCCCTCTCTCAATTTTCCCCATTTCGAGCCTATAAATACCTCCCAAAGACCCAGCTTCGGGGGTTTTCGAAACCAAAGCCTAGAAATCACCCTTGAGCCGCCCCTACTTCAGATCACCACCCCGTCGCCGCCGCCCATCGCCACCGCTCGATCCACCCCCAAAACCCTTCCTTGCAACATCCTCCACCAACCCAGGCCTCCCTCACCCCTCAGTTTGCTCTGCACGTGCCACCCCAAGCGTGCAAAGTACCCTTCCCGACCAAGCCAGCCTTGAACACCGCCGCCCACTGCCGTGCCGCCACTTCCAGCACCTCCTCTACCTCCCAAAACCACCAAGGGAACTTTCCCAACCTCCCTAGACCCTCTATTTCCCCTGCCAACCCCTCCTTTTCCTTCCTTCCCCCTCCACCACTTCTCCACCCTTCTCCTTCCCCCCAACGTCGCCGCCGCCGTCACCGCTGTGTGTCGTGCACCGCCACCTGTGCCACCAGCACCCCTAGGTGGTCCTCTAAACTCCCCAACCCCTAAATCCTTGTTATACCAATGCTAACAATTTTTAGAAGTATTATTAATATTGTTATTAATGTTGTTATTATTATTATAATTATTATTATTATTATTATTATTATTATTATTATTATTATTATTATTATCATTATCATTATTCAACCTAACCTTGATTTACTTATAATTTTTAGTACTAATATTATAACTTTAGTGTTATTATTTTAACCTCCTTATTGTTATTATTAATAGCATTACTATTATCATTATTATCATGGTTATTATTATTATTTTCATTTTAATTCCTTGTCACTATTAGTAATATTTCATATATCCCTAACCTCACTATCGCTACTACTATCACCGTTATTAGTAACATTAAACTACTACTTTTAATAATAAATATTATTAAGATTTCTTTTAAAATATTGTAGCTATTAAGACCTACTTTTATTAGTAGTAGCTTGATTAGCCACCTTAAGAATAATGACCATACTTTTACTTATAAAAGTAATATTATTATTTTAGCCCTAATGGTAAGTTAAAGATAAGGGTAAGATAGAAAGAATAGTGTTTTGGTCAGAGGAAAATTAACCTCTAGTTTTTCCCGCTTATAGGCGAATCAAGTCGACACCCGGGGGAGGCGTAGGAACATGCTCCAAGGCGGGAGTCGTGTTAGGTAAGGACGAAGCTATGGCCTTGTGCTATGTGTGATGTGATGTGTTGATGAATGATGAGTCTGCCATGTTAATGTGTATTATGCATGTGTTATGAATAACTTGTTTTGTGTAGCGCAGCGTGGATAATGAGGTATGATGTGTGTGCCTTATATCACATGAGCATGACATGTTTATGTATTGTATTTACGATGTGTTGATGCGGCCCTCTAGGACATGCATGCTAGAGTTTTGGTATTATGGAATGGGACTAAAAGAATAACAAGAGGGGAATGGGAAGTGAGATTATTAAGGGGGAATATGGGGTAGACCCAAGTACCTCATCATCCATGAGAAAAACTGTACGTGGAAAGCATGTCTAAAATAAATGAAAGTTGGGAACCATGCATGGGGGCTTTAAAAATATGCATGGTGACTTGGGGTGTCTGCATGAGGTGACTAACCCTTGCATGGGGGTGTGTCTTACGTGAGAAAAGTTGAATTTGGGAGTAAATGAGAGATGGGGAGAGTTGTAGGGTGGTTGGAGACTTGGGGTGAAAAATAGTCCGTAGGTTGGTATAAGGGTGCATAAGGGGCCTAACTAGGGTTTCGGTAAGAAAGTGGATACTTGGGGAGTACGATGGTGAGGATGATTAAGGAGGTGTGGATTGTGGGTTGAGAGTGTCGGTTTACTATGAAAAAGGTGAGTATGGGTGATCCATGTGAAAGAAGAGACTTGGGGATGGAAAGAGAGAGGTTACTTGTGGAAGAAGTAAGGTGTTAGGGTCTGATGTGGCCAACTAGGATTTTACTGAGTACATGCGAGGTCGAGGAATAAAAGGGTATGCCTTGGGCTTTGACTTAATAAGGGTGAGATGTGGGGGTGAATAATGGGTAACGGTAAGTGAGAAGAGGTTGGGCCACATAGGCCCAACTAGGGTTTCCAAGGGGAAGACCCTAGAGGTTGAGAATTGGCGAGATCGATGTCGTAGGGTGTTGGGTTTAACCTACACTTCCAGGAGCTGGTCCTTCAATATGTGTGAGCTTAAGGGAGAGTAATGTCGGGGTGTGGTTTGGGGTGCACGAGTCTCAATATATGGGGCGGGCCTCTTGAAAGGAAAGCAGTAGAATGTAGTGGGCATGCATGTTAAGGGCGGTGTGTGATTTAATAAGACATGAATAAGACATTAATTATGTAAAGCGAAAGACTGATGAGCCCGACCTAGTCCGGTCCACCGGTTAGAATAGTGGCCAGAGGCGTTTTGCCCTGGGTGTTGATTCCGGTCCACCGGCTATAATAGTGGTCAGAGGCGTTCTACCCTGAGTGTTTATTCCGGTCCATCGGCTATAATAGTGGGGGATCCGGGCTCGACAGACCCAAACGAATAAGTTAATCCATGGAAAATTACTAAGTACTTACAGCGAAACACCATGTAAGTCGGGGCCAGTCCGGTCCACCGGTTAGAATAGTGGTCAGAGGCGTTCTGCCCTGGGTGTTGATTCCGGTCCACCGGCTATAATAGTGGTCAGAGGCGTTCTGCCCTGAGTGTTGATTTCCGGTCCACCGGCTATAATAGTGGGGTCCCCGCACTTACATGGATAAATGAGAAGCGTGTGAAAAGGGCTTATTATCATAACGAGTAATAACGGATAAAGTACAAGTATGAAATTAGCCTTCCTCTTACTCGTCTTTATATGTGGTTGATGTGGCGAACATGTATCTTGTGGTGTATGTGTCGGCCTTAGCTCGTCTGTTACCTTACTCAGTACGTAGCGTACTGATCATCCGTTTCATGGGTGCCGCTCATTCCCACGAGCAGAGGACCCATCTGACCTTGTGCAGGTAGGAGACCACGTGTTCGATGCCTACGATACCTACGAGGCATCAGGTGGGACCGAGTGATGAGTCTGTCCTGGTTGGGGCCGAGAGCGAGTTGGCCGAACTCTTTTATTTTCCTTGCTGCCTTCTATCTTAGCTTGTTGCATTTATATTATGTTTGTATTTCGAAAGTGGGACTTTTAAGTTGTAATCTTAACGACACTCTGTCGGTGGTTGACGCCTCGTTTTCATGAACGCTTTGTGATAACGGTGCATTTATGTTCGATGTTTCTCATTTATGACTTTCTAATTTAGCCTTAGCACTTAGCATCGGGGCGGTAGGAGTGAACCGGTCCTGTGTTAAGTGTGGCAGTAACACTCCCAAGATTATAGTTTTAATTCATTTGCTTTGCGAAAACCTTTGTCTTAAACGAAATTTTTCAGTAGTAAATTTGGGTATAGATATAGGTAATAGGTCTCTATATCTATACACATATCCATATCCGTATCCATACCCGCCTCCATTTACCTGATATAAAATTATTTTTTTGCCCTTCATTTATACAACACATTAATATGTTTCTTATGGTTATAAGAGTAATTACATTAAAATCGTAATAATCTATTAGATCTAAATTATATTAGATTATTTTTTATCAAAATAAATTCAAAACTATTTAATTTATTTTGCAGTCAGTATTAACTACTCACACACTACACTCAGTCTCTCTTACTCTTTGTCCAACTATCCCTCGAATCCTCATCTTCTTGGGACCTCAATTTTCATTCCTTGTGTAATCCCTCATCGGAGTTTCTCTATCTCTCACAACTTGTTTCTTCATTTCATTGATTTTTCATTTCATCCTTATTTTGTTTCCTCATTTTATCTACTATCCTTATTCATTCATTAGTGAGTAAGGCATTTTATTACTTGTTAATAGTATAGAATTTAGTGATAGAAGTTAATGCTATCAGATAACCAGGGTTTCAACATTAATCGCATAATTCTTGATTATAAACCATTTCTATGGGTTCAACTCCTATTTGTCATTTACTACATATTTGGAATTAGGATTTAATTGTTAAATATGTTATATGTACAACAAAGCATAAAAAAATTTGCATCGTTGCTGGAGAATGGCAATTATAATCTCTATTTTTATTTTAATGTTGCTTTTTATTTTAATTTTTAATAATCTCTCCAAACGTAATTATCTTCTTTAATTGTGTGTAATTCTCAGGCACTTACGTTTGAGGTCATTTATGGTTGAGTGTAGAGAACAAACCATCACTCTAATACACCTAAATTCTCCTTCTCCTATTGCAAACCAAACAAGAAGGAGATTGGAGTACGCTCGTCATATTCCATTGCCTTCTGAAGGAAATCCCACTAATTTGGGGAAAGATCACATAGAGGATTTGTGCAATTCACCTTGTCACATAGATCCACATATGGGAGATCATCAAATTATCAAGGAGCTAGTTGCTCCCATTTTCAACCCTAACCTTTTATGTATTAATTATCATGGATAACATGATACTAGTGAGATCAAACCTTGTTCAATCTTTGCTTTTCCCATTTATATAGGACTTAGGGATAGCAAGTCAATGGGTCTAGGATGTTTCACCGATCCTAACAAATTTCTTAAGGAATTCTATATCGTATGTTCCGATATGTAACCAACTAGAGTAAGTGTAGAATAAATTAAACTAAAATATTTCCCTTTTTTGCTTTTGATGCAGCCAAAGAATGGTTATATGACTTACTTGCAGGCTCTGTGGACACTTGGGCTTATAAGAAAAAGGTTTTACTTGAAAAATACTTCCCCTCATCTAGAACAACTAACATAAGAAAATAAATTTGTGGTATTAAGCAAGATGGAGGAGAGTCATTGCATGAATATTAGAAAATTTTCAAGAAGTTGTTTAGTAGCTACCCTAATCACCAAATTAGTGAGAAATTGTTTATACAATACTTTTTATGAATGATTATATCCTATGGATCAAAACATGATAGATGCTGCTAATGGGGGTGCATTGGTTGATAAAACCCCTGTTGAAGCTAAAAGATTAATTACTAACATGGCATCTAAATATCAATACAATAGGAGGGGAAGTACTTATGTGTCTCAACAGGTGAAAGAGGCTACTAAACTAAAAGCACAAGTATCAAATATGGCATCTCTAGTAGAAAAAGTAGTCGGCGGAAAAATTCCTGCGAAAGTACATGGAATTTGTTCTTTTCGGTCATCCTACTAATATTTGTCATACCTTGTAGGAAGAACAATAAGTGAATACCATTGAAGAAAAATAAGGGCCAAGAAAGAGTGATCTTTGTGCTCCAACATATAATACAGGTTGGAAGGATCACCCTAACCTAAGGTATGGGAACAATCAATAAGGTGGTAGTTCATATTTCCAACCACTGGCTTATCAAAATCAACAAGGTCTAAATCTACCTCCTGGTTTCTTTCAAGTTCCACCAAATCAACCAAGACCTCCATTTCAACCATTACCGCCACCACAAGTTCAACAACCATCAGGAGGAATACCTTTAAAAGACTTTGTGATATCTTTGGCTACCAACACATTACAATTTCAACAAGAAATACAAAATGGTACCAAGAACTTGGAGAATTAAGTGAGTCAATTAACATAATCTCTAGGAAAATTACAAACACAAGGGTCCTCAAAATTCCCAAGTCAAATGGAAAGAACCCCTAGAGAAAATGCTAATGCTATCACAACTCGGAGTGAAATAATTAACAGGTCCACAGCAAGAAAGTGAAGATCAAGAAATAAGAAAAGAAGAAGGTGAGATAGTTGTTGAGAAAGAAGAAGTTGAAAATCCTCCACAAGTAACTGAAAATGATTTTCCTTTCACTATTAAAATCACTACTCCTTTTTCTAGCAAGTTGACAAGAAATAAGAAGTAGAATCATGACAAGGAGATGTTTGACATGTTTAGAAAGGTGGAGGTGAAAGGGAAAATCTCTCTAATTGATGTAATTAAACAAGTGCCAAGGTATGCAAAGTTCCTTAAGAATTTTTTTACTAACAAAATAAGTTGAAGGGGGATAAGAAGTAAGTGTGGGGGAGAATGTTTCAACAATTTTGTAAAGGAAACTCCCACCAAAATGTAAAGATTCAAGTATTTTTACCACTCATTACAATAATGGAAACACAAGGTATGAAAGATGTATTCTTAACTTAGATGCTTCAATTAATGTGATGCCTTTATCTATCTTTAATGCACTAAGTTTAGGCCCTTTGAAAGAAACTTGTGTTATTATTTAGTTATCTTATAGATCTAATACATACCCTGAAGGGGTAATTGAAGATGTATTGGTGCAAGTGAATGAGTTAGTATTCCCTACTCATTTTTTTGTGTTAGATATGTAGGACAATGGTTCATCTAACTTTTCTCCTATATTGTTAGATAGAACATTTCTAAAAACTTCAAAAAGGAAAACTAGCGTACATGATAGAGTTTTGACCATGGAGTTTGATGGTGAAGTTATTAGATTTAACATATATGAATCCATGCGGTATCTTATAAATTGTAAATCGGTTTCTACGGTGGATGTTATTGAAGATTTGACTGAGAAGGTTTATAAGTTATCATCTGAAGATCCCTTAGAGGTAACCTTAACTCAATGCATAGAGACCAAGTTTTTAGAAGATTTGAATGAGAAATTTGAAGTAGACGAGGAGATCAAAGAAATGGTGACTACTTTAGGAGCATGCCTTAGTAGAATAGGAAGGTTTGTGGATTTACTGTTAACATTGGATAAACTGTTACCTTCAGTAGAACAAGGACCAAAAGTATATTTGAAACCTTTACTTGACCATCTTAAGTATGCATTTTTGGGAGAAAAATATACCCTTCCCATCATCATATATAGTCACCTAACTCCCAAGCAAGAAGAGAAGCTTGTTATTGTTTTGAAGAAGTATAAACCTGATTTGGGATAAATGATAGCGAATATTAAGGGTATTAGTCCTTTAGTGTGTATGCATTAGATTTTAATGGAGGATGATGTTAAGCCTAGTAAACAAGTATAACGTAGGTTAAATCCGATTATGATGGAGGTAGTGAAGAAAGAGGTGTTGAAGTTGTTATCTGTGGGAGTCATTTACCCTATTTCTAATAGTAGTTGGGTTAGTTCTCTCCAAGTAGCACCCAATAAAATAGAAATCACTATTGTGGAGAATGACAAGGGAGATATGGTTCCTACTAGAGTTCAAAATAGTTGCAGGGCGTGTGTAGATTATAGGAAGTTGAATTCCATGACTATGAAGGATCATTTACCTTTACCATTTATGGATCAAATGTTAGAGAGGTTAGCAGATCATGCTTATTATTACTTTTTGGATGGATACTCTAGTTATGTGCAGGTTCCCACAGCTCTAGAAAATTAGGAGAAGGCAACATTCACATGTTCTTATGGTACATTTACATATCTTTGTATGCTATTTGGGCTATGCAATGCCCCTGTCACATTTCAAAGATGCACGATAGGCATATTTTTGGAATATTTAGAGAAAATTATCAACACATTCATGGATGATTTCACTATTTACGGTAACACTTTTGATCAATGTCTAGATAATTTGACTCTCATTTTAAAAAGATGCCTTGAAACTAATTTGTGCTAAATTCTAAGAAATTCCATTTTATGGTTCAATAAGGAATAGTCCTAGGACATGTAATTTTTGCTAAAAGAAATGAAGTAGATAAAGCAAAGATTGATCTTGTTGCTTCTTTACCTTACCCCTCTATCATTAGGGAAGTACAATCATTTCTAGGTCATGTTCGATTTTATTGCATATTAATTAAATATTTTTTCTAAGATAACTTAACCTTTGTGTAAGCTTCTTCAGAAAGAGACTGAGTTCAATTTTAATGATTCATGTAAGAAAGCATTTGATCATTTGAAGGAAAAATTTATTAGCTCACCTATACTTCAACCATCTAATTGGATGTTTCCTTTTGAATTAGTGTGTGATGTATCTATTTAAGTTGTTGGTGTAGTTTTAGGTTAAAGGATTAGGAAAGAACCACATGTGAAATACTACGCTTCACGCACTTTGAATGAGACTCATCTACATTACACAACCACTAAGAAGGAGCATATTGCCATTGTCTTTGCTTCAAATAAATTTTTTCCTATCTTCTAGGCACTGATATTATTGTTTACTCTAATCATGCAGCCTTGAAGTATCTACTAGCAAAGAAGGAAAAAAAATAGAGGTTGATTAGATGGATACTCTTACTTCAAGAGTTCAATATTTGTATTAAGGACAAGAAAGGAATGTAAAATGGAATAGTGGATCATCTAATTAAGTTGTTCAAGGCATCTAAAGTAGAGTCACCCATCAATGAATCCTTCCCGAATGAGCAACTTCATGCTTTTGCAAATAAAATACAATGGTATGATGACATGGTAAAATTTGTTATCACAAAGGTATTCCCTTCACACTTTACTAAGGCATAAATGGATAGACTGAAGAATCAAGCAAAGTATTTTGTGTGGGACGATCCCTATTTATGGAAATAATGTGCTGACCACATCATTAGAAGTTGTATCCCAATAGTGAGATTTCTTTCCATTATAATATTTTGTCATAACTCTGCTTATGGGCCCCATTTTGGTCCAAAAAGAAAAACTCATAAAACTTTGGAAAGTGAATTTTATTGGCCCAACATATTTAAGGATGCTTATGAGTTTTATAAAACATGTGAAAACTATTTAAAGACTGGAGGATTAGGTCCCAGAAATGAAATGCCACAAAACCCCATTATTGCATGTGAAATTTTTTTATGTTAAATGTAAGAATTTCATGGGTCACTTTCCATAATTTTGTGATTTCAAATACATTCTTGTTGTTGTAGATTATGTGTTAAAATAGGTGGAGGTAAAGCCACCCGTACTGATAATGCTACAGTTGTTGCATATTTTCTTTGAACTAACATTTTTGCAAGGTTTGGCTTGCTAAAAGCTATAACCAACAACAAGGTTTCACACTTCTACAATCATACAGTGGCATTGCTAAGAAAGTATCATGTTACACATCATATCATCCACAAATTAACAGTCAAGACAAAATCTTGAATAGTGAAATTATATCAATAATGGAAAAGATGGTGAAACAGACAAGGAAGGGTTGGAGTTTACATCTGAATGATGCTCTTTAGGCATATCGCGCAACATATAAGACTCTAATTGATATGTCACGATATTAGTTAGTTTACGGTAAGCCTTGTTACCTTCTAGTTAAATTAGAACATAGGGTTTTTTGGGTTTTGAAGAAATGTAACATGATGTCAAATGAGATTGGTAAACATAGAAAAATTCGGTTACAAGAACATGAGGAACTACGAAATGAAGCTTTTGAAACTGCATTGAGATATAAAGATCAAACAAAGCCAATTCATGATAAGTTAATTCTTAGGAAGAATTTTGAAATCAAGTAAAAAGTGTTATTGTATCATTCTCATCTAAAACTCTTTCTAGGAAAATTAAGGTCGAGATGGATCAATCCATTTATCATGAACAATGCATTCCTTCATGGCGTAGTAGAGATCAAGATTGAGACAACGGAGAAGGTATGGAAAGTGAATGGACACTATCTCAAACCTTTTTTAAAGGGACACTGTGTGAGAAATTTGGAGGTGGTCCATCTTACTACTCTAAGTTATATAAGATGAAAGTATCAAGAGGATAATACTTGTGATACGTCCGAAGTGTTGTAGATAAGTACTTTTGTGTATCTGTTTATCTATTAAACTAATTATTATTTTTAGTTTGGTTGGGTGCTAAAAAAAAGAAAAATTTGATAAAATAGGAAAAAAAAAACATGAGGAGACCATGCTCAATTACACAGGGCGTGTAATTTGGGCTTATAGTTTCTCAGATAATTTTGCTCAAAAGTTGAGAGTAAAAATTTTAACACAGGGCTATTGTGTTTACAAACACAAATCGTGTTTTATTTCAGAAAATTTTCCCTTTCAAAGCCAAGAGTAAAAAATTTAACACAAGGCTATCGTGTTTACAAACACGGCCCGTGTTTTATTCTAAATTTTTTTTGGGAAAAGCCAAGAGCAACAAAATAAACACAGGGCTACTGTGTGTACAAACACATTATGTGTTTTTATCAAATTCTTCCCTGTGTTTTTATTCAGAAACTTGGGGCTCTATCTTCATGTTTTTTTTTTCTATTTTCTAAACTTTTCTTCTTCTCTCTCTACCATTCCTTTAACCTACACACCATCCTCTAAACAAATCCACTTAATTCATCATCAACTCCCTATTATCTTTTGATTCTCACTTTGAATTAGTAATATTCCATTCTTTATACATCCCGATCTCTACATTTCAACCCTGTTCCAACAATCTCACAACTGTTTGCTCTACACAAAAATCGTGAAACCTAACTACATTTCTTTATTAATTTTTTTGTAAAAATTTCACTTAAATAGTTTTGGGTTATTATCTCATTCAACTTCCGAAGTATTCTCTAAGTGTACTTCATAGAGATATTCAATTTCAAGTGAAGGGTAAGTACAATTTTCATTTGCCTATGTTTGAACATGTACTATGTTGGATATATTCATACGTGTACAATTTCATATTTATTTTTGTGAATTATTGCTTCCTTTGTGAAATTGTTTGGAACTACTAGCCTACTAAAAAAATTTCTCTTATTTTGGGTAAACGACTAAACTTTTTAGTGTGCACATATTGCTCGTTACCCGAGTATGTGCCGAAATAAATTTCTAATCCTTTTGATTTGAATGACTGTCTCGTTAATACTTTCAATTGGAAGCACGAGAAATGTAGAATGCAACTTATTTCATTGCCATTTGGAGTGACATTGCCTCTGTATCTTGTAGATGAAAGTGAAAATTGATGAGGGTTGTTTACTTTCTTTTAAGCATGTCACCCAAAAAGAAACAAAGAATTAAAGGTGAATCTTCAAGGCAGTGTAACTTAGCATTTAGACAATGCAATCAATGGAATCCACAAAGAGAGATAGGTATATTCCTTGCTATAATTGAGCAATGACATTGGTATGGATATCTATCCTGTAGCTAAATCACAGGCATGTGTTATTTGGATGATGGCTTCCTCAATACAATAGGAATTCATGAACAAGTTACAAAACTACTGAAAAATGTTGGTATGCACAACTTTGTATATTTTACTAATCATACTCATAGCTGATTGACTCTAGAGCTCCTTAGCACTTTTGAATGGCATGCCGACCCTTTTAAAGAAGAATGTGGTCACATTTCTTTTTGCTTATTTAATGTCGATCAATAAATCACTTTACATGAGCTATCCAACATTTTTTTTGAGGTTTTAATGCCATTATTTAATGTGGATAATTTCTTCTCTAAGATAGGTGACATTTCCAACATGCTAACCCCAACCACTTTCAAAATTTTAGAATCCAAAGCTTTAAGAATTTACAATTTTGTCTTTCGTTATTTGTAATGCCTTCTCGATTGCCTTATTTTTGGCAGGGAGATATTACCATTGTGGTTAGGACCACCAAGCTTTTTTTTTTATTAACTCCATGTTAAATTTTGTCACCGCATTTTTTTAGCTAAGTAGTTTAGGTGAGGGGGAAACTCCAAGCAATGAGACGTTGTCATAGGTGGTTTGATTACCACTATTTGCATAGGCTTGGAACTTGTCATACTTGATAACAAGCTAATTCAAGATATGAGCACGCACATCAACATTGAAAATTGTCATTTATCTCATTTTATTGAGCGTAGAGATGATGTGTAGCATCTTCACTACCAAGGATGTGCATATTTTCTATTACCTAATCTTAAGAGGGCTAATCCTTTAGACCAAAGGACTTAGCAACCCTCAAATGATGATGTTTCTCATACCCCTATCACTATTGAACACCCGTGTCCCCCTCCTAGTGAACAAGAAACACCTCCTCCCCCTCCTCATCAACATCCACATGCTAGTTCATCATCTTATGTCCCTAATTGACATCTACAGTTTCAAACTCATGTTAACTCACAATTTCAAGAGGTATTCTCCCAAATAAATACCCTTAGGACTAATCAAGATCAAATGATGACAACTCTTTATGAGTTTCAACTTGGGTCAAGGGATCCACCACCTCCTCCACCTCAATAGATCCCCTCTCATTCTTTTCTTCTTCTTTTTCTATTATTTGATTAGTTCACTGGGAACAATACACAATATAAGCAGGGGGAATGCACTTTGTTTGGTATGTTTAGTTTTTGATGTTAGTCTTTATTTGCTGTGTTTGCTTTCTTTATATTATTTCTTTATTTGTATGCATTAGTGTGACTTGCTTTTAGTTTATTTAAATTGTTTTCTATTTGTGTGGTTTGTTTTGATGTGTTTGGTTTGTTTAAATTTGTTAAAAAAAACTTTGTGAACAAGAAGTGTCATATTTGGTTTATTTATTCATTAAGTAAGCAAGGTAATGGGACTAAATATTTTGACAATTGCTTTTTCAAAATAGTGGTGAATTGATTTGATCGCCATCTTGCAAACCTTAAAAAAAAAAAGAAATTTATGCTTTGATAGTGGTGAAGGAAATAAAGTTAGAATGATTAGTAATAAACCCATACATTGATTGAGATTGAGATTGAGATGAAATGAGATTCAAAATTGGTTGACATAATTTTGTGAGCATTTAAGCCTGTTTGTTGGATAAATTGTTTATCCAAAATATTCATATATGTAATCTCCTATGGTATGTGAAACTAGAATTTACCATTAGTTCTTTTCAAGACCACATAGGACTTTAGAATATATGAAAATGATATAGGCAATCTTCTTTCTTTTCAAATTACAGACCAAATAGCTTATCTTTGAAATTGTTATCCATTGTATAACCCCTTTGAGTCTTAAAACTTATTCTATTGATCTAACCTATGTTAGCAACTATTATCCATGTGTATTTTTCTTCCTACTCCATGGCTAGTGGAGCAGTAGTTTTTGAGGGAGAATGTTTATTTTGATAATATGGTGAGATCTAAGTATGGGGGTGTTGGTTTTGTGGAAATAATAAATGGAGTAGCTAAATATTTAAAAAGACATTAATTTATTTATTTATACTTTTATAAGTTCTTCTCAAAAAACATTTAAAAAAAAGAAGAAGAAAAGAATAAAACTTCATGTATTTTATTTGAAATTTGGTTGAATGAAAGGGGTTGAAATTATAGTTGGTTTGTGTTATTTAAAGGGGGAAGCGAAGTAAGGGAAAAGAGGAAGAGTCGTAAAAATTTAGATTGAAAGAAAGAAGTTTCTCCTCTAGTTGGTAGAGTCTAGTTACAATCCCAAAATTATGTCCCACCTAAGAACCCTAGTCTCATTATAACCAAATTTAAGACTTATTGATTCTTACATACTTTAGTTCTCTTAAGAGATGGCGAATTGAGAGTAATGGCAAACATATGGGTGATCATAATAGTTTGGAGATAATTAAGAGTAAACACATTTCACCCTAGACACATGAGAGTGAGCTTTAACACGTGCCAAAAGTGAGAATCTATCAATTTAACTTTCATTAATGATGATCTAGTTTTGAATGATGAGATGCTACTTGTACTAATTATCCTTCCCTAACCACTTGAGATTTTTGATACAATTATTGATTCAGTATGTTAGATGAGTGATACAAAACCTTTTCTAATGTTTTTATCTTGCGATTTCTACAAATATTTTGAGACCCAATGCCTTATTAAACTGATAAATAAATAAATCTAATCTTGAAATTTTTGTTAATTAGAACTTGTTTCAATTGTACTTCAATTGTGCACGATATGATGTCGTTGCTTAAGGACAAGAAACAATCTAAGCATGGAGGCATTTGAAGTATGAGATTTATATGTTATTATTCTATGCAAAATATCATGTATTATTCATTGCTTTTATAAGATTTGATATTTTCTCAAGTTTTTCTCTTTTTGATAGGTTTTGCATGTAAAGATAAAAATGAATAAATTCAAATGAGAAATCAAAGGAAAGAGGAAAAGAAGTAAGGAACACATTAAGAGAACATGGAATTAATGGATAGAAATGACCAAAAATGAAGAAAAAATGTCAAAGGAGATATTGTGTTGAAAATTCATGAAGACAAAGCCAAGGAGGAATACACAAGGTATCACCGTGTTTATTAACACCGGGGGATGTTTTGCCATCAGAGCAAGAAACTTTATTTTTCACATTTGGTAGAGGGTTTAGTAAAAAAAAGCATGATATCACCATGTTTTCCAAACACGAACTATGTTTCTCTAAAATTCTATAATCGCTCATATGGGCTTCTCCCCATTATATTCTCATGTTTCCATGTACTCAATGAGTTTGCTTTTTTTTTTTCTTTCGAGAGTTGGACTCTTTCTTTCTCTCTATATTAGACATACTTCACAATTTTGATTCCATTGTTATCCGTTATAATTGATTGTATGATTAGAGTTATGAAATTCAAGTCAATAAGTTCTTCTCCATTCATCTATCAATTATAAAAGTTTGATATTTATTTGAATGCAAATGTATTATTTTTATTCCATTATTATTTCATTAATGTTTATAAATTATTTTTGGTTGTGTTATCAACCATTGACGGTAATTATGAGTTAATGCATTAAATTATGTGTTGTTATAATTATGAAGATGATAGTGTAAAGTAGTAGAGGATAGGAGGAATTAATGATGAATCAAGGTTTTAGATATAGAATGCGATTTTAATTTATTATTGTAAGTGTAATCTAATTGAATTAATAGACAAAATTGAATGATTTAGTATCATAGATTATAAATTTAAATTAATTAGATTTATCACCTTATTATTCTAAATTCTAATGAAAGCTAGGATGATGGAATTAATACATATTTGTTAATTATCATCATCAGAGTAACAAATGGTTAATCATTAATCTTTTTATTAATTCATATAATTGTATGATATGAGCTTGTGTGATTATGGTTGTATTTGATCGCTTTATGTTTGTAATGTTACCATTAATTGAATATAGTGTTATTAGCCTAGGTTATTAATTGGCCAAATAGTAAATTTAGGGCTTATTTGATTTACTAGAATTGAGGGAAAGAAAGTAAATGAATTATTATGATTTTCCATAGGTCAACAATAGAGAAATTAGAATTATTTTTTTCTAGATAATTATTCGATACCCTAAGTCCATAATTGATTATCTACTACCCTTATTCATTTATTAGTGAGTGAAGCATTTTATTACTTGTCAATAATATATAATTTAGTGATAGAAGTTAATGTTATTAGATAACCTGGGTTTCAAAATTAATCACAAAATTCTTGATTATAATACATTTCAACTTTTACTCGTCATTTACTACGTATTTGCAATCAAGATTTAATTATTAAATTTTTTGTACATACAACAATGCATCAATGTTGTTGTTTTGTTTATTTGTTGTATCATTGTTTTTTTTAGGGATTTGTCTATGTTCCAAGTCCACATACATGTAAGGTTCTATGTGATATTTTTGGTTAGTTGTTTGATGGAATGGAACTTTGATACAAAATTACTACATTAACTGTTAATAATTGTACCACCAATGATGCTTTGGTTGGAGATTTGAAAAGTAGATGTGGGTTGAAGTATTTTTTATTATGTGAGAAATATTTGTATATACTTTGTGTTACTAATGTGCTGAATATTATTGTTAATTATGGCATGAAGATCATTCAAAATTATATTATGAAGATCATTCAAAAATCTATTGAGAATGTACACGAGAGTATGATGTATAGGAAAGTCACACCAAAAAGGCTTAAATATTTTATGGAGGCTTGTCGTCAAATTTTTTTTTCCGTATAGTAGAGCTTTAACACGTGATTGTATGACAAGATGGAATTATACATTTTTGGTGCTTGATGTTACTCTAATGTATGAATATGTGTTTGTTTGTTTGGCAATGTTGGATTCTAATTTTAATTGTTGTCCTACAAGTGATGAATTGTATTTAGCTCGATCTATTTGTGAGAGATTGTCATTATTTTATGATGTCACTTTGATATTTTTTGGGAATAGATATCCTACTACCAATTTATAATTTCCCAATTTTTGTGAGGTTAGATTGTCCTTGAATGAATGGTATCTTGATTAAGATGAAATTATTAGTGGCATGGCAATAAAAATGTTAGAAAATTTTGACAAATACTGGGGTGTGATTCATGAAATGATGGTTGTGGCAATTATTTTTTATCCAAGGTATAAATTGATGTTGCTAGAGTATTATTATTCTGTAATTTATGGGATCATCTATGTTGAAGAGGTATATGGTGTTCTTAAAATATATTATATATTTTTTCATGAGGAGAAGTATAAGCATATGAAGAAAAGTTCATTAATATCCCGTGAATCCCGTGTTTGTGGTCAAAGTTGTGGTTCAAGTATTAGTAGTGTGACTTTGGGTTTTAGAGTTTCCCTTAAACTTCATTATAACCAGTGGTTGGAGAACCAAGACATAGTTGGTGTGCCACAAAAGACTGAGTTAGATTATTATTTAGAGGATCCTGTGATGCCATAGATAGACAGCTTTGATGTGTTATCATGGTGGAAGACAATTACCAAGTACCTGATTTTTCAAGGAATGTCCAGGGACATAATTTCCATCCCTATTTCTGTAGTTGCTTTTGAGTCGGCTTTTATTACAAGTGGAAGATTTGTAAGTCCTCATCGCAACTGATTACACCCAAAGACTCTAGAAGTATTAATGTATTGTAGAGATCGGCTTTGGGATGCTATAAGGAATGAAGGTAGTTTTTACTTTTATACATTTTATGTTTAAATAATTATAAAATATCTATTGTTATATTTATTTAATTCTAATGTTCCATTTTTTTTGTTAGATAATGAGTGTATTGCGAACTCAACTTATAGCAGGTTTACCTTGGAAAATGAGGAATCCAACTCAGATGTTAGTGAGTGTAAGTTAAAACTTGTTATAAAGATTATTGGTGATTAAAATATTTGATTTTACTTAATTATTTTAAATATTTATACTTATTCTTTATTTGTTAGATGGATGCATAAGATATCAAGGTCAGAGATGGAAAGTCAATTTGGTTATGTGGAATTTCAGAGCTTGACACGAACAACTTCTTTTTTATATTATTTTTAGCTAATCAAAGTTATATTATCATGTTTTAGTAGTTTTTATTTCAATTTTAATTGTGGAAATATTATATTTGTACAAAAAATTATTATCGGCTATGGTGTTTTTTGAGCCATACTTGTATTATTGATGCTTGTTTGATAGTTTGGTGAATGTGATATTAATAATGAACTTGTAGGTTGAAATTTTGAATTTTTTGGAGTAGGTTGAAAATTTGATATTATTAAAGTATCTTGTTAAAATGATAGGTTGTTTAATTGAAATTGTAAATTTTAGTGTATGATAGGTTGTTTGGATTGTTAAATTAAGTAAATTTTTAAATGGGTAATTTAAATGAGTAATAGATTTATTCAGTGAATAATATCTATTGGGTAATTTAAATAGGTAACGGATTATTTGTCTAGTAATGGATATTCGACTAATACATATATATTAACAAATATTCATTTGGATACAGGTACGGCTATGAATTCGGGTATAAAATACTTTTTGGGTATTGGTTACGGGTATGGGGGTACCTGCCCCAAACCCGACCCATTTACATCTCTAACTTAGGGATTAATCTTGTAACACCCAAAAATTGATTTCTAAACAATTTTATTTTAACAAAGGCATAATATCAAGATAATTAAGTGCTACTACCTTACACGATATAAGTTTGTCTTACCATACTATTCTTACATTGAATACAAGGGAAAACATTTAGAACTTAAAAATAAGATAAGCAAAAAATGAGAGAAATTTACTTAAATTTAGATAAAATTTGGAGAATAAACTCCAAATATAGAATAACAAAATACAACAAAAAAAAAAGGATCAAATGAAACTAAGAGTCCAAAAACTATGTGTATAAAAACCATTTATCGGATAGCATTAATTCTATGTCCAAACCTCAATAGATAAAAATCGCTCATCCACAAGGAGAGCATCATAAGTAGTGAAGTTATCAAGACAATCCTACGTGATCTGCACAACAAAACTTTGGTCAGCTACTCATGAAAATAAGCAAAACCCATGAAAAAGATGAATAATACATTATGTACTGAGTAAGGTAACAATACAATAATAAGAGAGGGAATGCAAAACACATAATATCACGTTAAATGACTAATCATGCACATTAAGTAAAAACATGAGAGAGTTCCTAATAGAAATAAAAAGATTTTCAAGATAAATGATAAAACATTTTTTCATTTATTAATTCTATTGTGTATAGGGACCCCAATATTTATAACTAGTGGAGTGGTATCAACAATATACAACCCCAGAGCATAACGCTTTTGACCACCATTCTCATCAGGTGGAATAGATAGATATAGTCGGTCCTAACTCATGTGATTTTTCACTTTAAATATTAATGTCTTAATATACTATTTGTTATATTGATAATGCCATGCAAGCTTATCATAAATATGCTAGGCATATTATGTAACACCCCCAAAATTCACTATTGAAAAATTTCGTTAATTAAAAAGGAAATTAGCGGAAGTAGATAAATAAAACGTGAACTTTAGGAGTATTACCGCCACATTTAGTACCAGACCGGTTCACTCATACTGTTCCAGTACCAAGTGCTAAGGCTAAGAAAAAAAAATAAAATACAATTGAAAGAAGTTCAACATACATAAATCAGAGTAATTTGCAAGGAATTCAACATACTTAAATCAGAGTAGCGCATCAAATCGTTTACAGGAATAAAATCCACCAATGGTGGTTAAAGTAACAACATAACATCAAAACCAGGAAATTAAATGAAGAAGGAGGAAAACCCTAATGATACTGGATAACTCCTTACTCTTTTTCCCATAGCCCACTTGAGTAGCACCTGGAAAGACCTGCAAGGGCACTGCCCATTGAATAGGCAGGGGCCCCATAAAGGGAATCCCTTTAGTACTACGGTACTGAGTAACCCTTTAATACCACACTTAAAGACAGGCCCGCATACGGCACATAATGCAAGCTACACACATAAATAATGAGAGATGTATACATAACAATAACATACATAATAATTTATAAGTCACGATCGATAATTTTGGCCTTAAGCCATGTCATAGTGTAAGATCAATACATTCGGGCCTTAAGCCATTATTCCGTCACCATTCAATCAGTATCATATTTTATATCCATGTGAGTGCGAGAACCCCACTATTATAGCCGGTGGACCGGAAAGTATACACTCAGGGGAGAACGCCTCTGACCACTATTATTGCCGGTGGACCGGAAAATAAACACACAGGGCAGAACGCACCTGACCACTATTATTTGCCGGTGGACCGGTCTGGCCCCGACTCACATGGTGTTCCACTATAAGTGATTAGTATTTTTCCATAATCTTATTCACATACATAACTGATTTTATTGAGCTCGGGACCCCCACTATTATTGCCGGTGGACCGGAATACATATAACTCATCATCCAGGGCACAACGCTCCTGGCCACTATTATAACCGGTGGACCGGGATATATAAAGAATCATCATCTAGGGCACAACACTCCTGGGCACTATTATAACCGGTGGACCGGGATATATAAAGAATCATCACCCAAGGCACAACGCTCCTGACCACTATTATAACCGGTGGACCGGTACTCAACATCATAATCATCTGGGCCCGGCTCATTAATATTCCACTTTCAATTATAGTATCTTTCCTTTCTTTAATCAGCACATCAATCATATTTATTTGCCTCAAACGGGAGATCAATAACCCGGGACACAAAGGTACACCGGTCGTACCGGTGCATATCAGCTACTCAGTACCCTTCAACCACGAACCCAAGGATGCAAAGGTACCCTGGTCGTACTAGTGCATAAAGCTAACTCAGTACCCTACCGACAAGGACACCTAATCCATAAGTATGCATACCCCCTAACTAGGTCCGTAGAGCTAGAAAGAGTAAGATATAGGGCCTAGCTGGGGCACAAAGGCACACCAGCAAATACCAGAATAATCATGGATTAAACCACGTCCTTAGGGTAGCGACCCCTAAGGAGTCACCATTCCCGATCTCGAGGTCTTTCACTTTAAGTAATAGTGTCTTAATTAAAGTGATCACAAAAAGCACAATAATCAGATACTTATTCACTTTCAATCATTCCGATATCATTAATCATTTATTATTCAAATGATTATCCAGGATATCACAGAGAAAACCATTAAGGCCATACTAATTATCAAATACTCTTACTTGGCTAATCAGCATTATTTAAATCATATTATAATGGTCCACAATCACAACGACATGTTAGGTATGAATTACTCATTTACCCCTTACTTATATAATTGCTAAGTCATCCCTTCCTTACTTGACAAATTACCACATTACCCTTTAGGTTGCATAATTACCAAATTACCCCTTATCCAATTTATGTTATCAATTTGTCTCCTACGCTTTTTAGATCACCATTCACCCTTCATAATTATTAACCTTAACACATTTCCCTTTTTGGTTGGTTAAATTACTAAATTGCCCTTCTCCTTTGTTACAATTACTAAATTGCCCTTGAGTTGGATAAATTACCAAATTACCCTCCTTCATTATCATGATTACTATTTTGCCCCTTTAGTTGGTTAAATAATTACCAATTTACCCTTTAGTTGGATAAATTACTAAATTGCCCTTCTCCATCATCATAATTACCAAATTGCCCCTTAGTTGATTAAATTACCAATTTACCCTTTCCATTGTCATAATTACTATTCTACCCTTCTCCATATTTATAATTATTATATTGCCCTTCTCCATTATTAAAATTACCATAATGCCCTTTTATTGACTAATTTACCGAATTACCCTTCTCTATTATCACAATTATCCAATTACCCTCTTATAATCATAATTTAATTACCAATTGCTCCTTCGTCGTTATCATTATTACCAAGTTACCCCCTTACTCCCAAGTTTACCATAAATGTCCTTTTAACTTCAAAATTACCCTTTTTCCCCTTACTTCCAAATTACCATAATATCCTTTTATTTACAAAACTACCACAATACCCTTTTACTTATAAAATTACCATAACACTCCTCTTTCTTTACATATTACTATTTTACCCTTTCGCATCCAAAATTACCATCTTTATCCTTCCTTACATAATTACCATTTTGCCCTTCTTTTCCAAATTACCATATTACTCCTTTACTCCCAAAATTACCATAATACCCCTTACTTATAAAACTACCATTTTTCCATTCACTTAAAAAATTACCATATTGCCATTTGTTTATGAAATTACTATTTTGCCCCTCTACTTCCAAAATTTGCCATAATGCCCATTTACTTGAAAAATTACCATAATGCCCTCCTTCATCCAAAATTACTATTTTACCCCTACTTCCAAAATTACCATTCTTACCACTTACTTATAAAATTACTATATTGCCCCTTGACTCCAAAATTACCGCTTTACCCTTTTCTCCAAAAATTACCATAACACCCCTTTACTTATAAAATTATCATTTGGCCATTTAATCATAAAATTACCATATTATTCTTTTATCTCAAAAATTACCATAATACCCTTCTTTCTCACAACTTACAATTTTATCCTTTACTTATAAATTATCATTTAACCCCTTTCTTTTTAAATTACCAAAAAACCCTTTTACTTACAAAATTACCGCAATACCCTTTTCACTTATAAAATTTCCACCCGACCCCTTTGTTCACCATTTTTATGAATTTAGCATCACTACATAAAATAATGATATTAGTACTTCATTCTTATCATCTAAGTCCACCAACTTGTCATTATTCAACATAATACTCATTAGCAACTACATACATTGATTCACATACCTCATAAGCATAATTACTAAAATACCCTTAGATAATAACATTATTCATGCATTAGCAACATGATACATCATAAACAAGCATTTAACATTTCCATCAATAATCAAACTCCTTCCTTAATTAACATACCTACATATGGCACAAAGGTTATCATGCTTTTCCTTTTTATCAAACAATATAATAAACCATATACATATCATGCTAAGCACACCAAACATGCATAAAATCATACTAAACCCCTAATGTGCTAGCATACGTTTTTCCATATATTTAAGGGAGGATTAACGGTTACCTTAATCCCGCAAAATATCAAATCTTACCAAGCATAATTAGCAACTCAACACCTAAAAATAATATCCATTATATTTATGTTAGCAATAAGAATCCAAGCATAAAACTTTATAAAATTTAATTAATAAAACACTTAACATAAAATACCATTATACCTTAAAAATTAGCCAAATAATTTTCAAAATAAAGGGGGGCTCACGCTGCATGAACAGCGTGAGTCTCATGCAAAATCATGGGGAGAAAAGGGCTCGAAGGGGGTGAAGGGAGAAAAATAAACCATTTTCGAGTTGGGGTCTTTGGGCTAGAAAAGAAGATGGATGGGGGAGGTTTCAAGGCAAGGGGATGGTGCAGGAGTGAAGAGGGGGTGTAGGTGGAGGCTAAGGGTGGTTTCACGGCAGCATAGGGCGGCGGAGACGGCGGCGGTAAGGCGACAAAGTTGGCTGCCGAGAAGGGTCGAGGCGGAGGAGTTGTGAAGGAAGGAAAAGGAGAGGGAAAAATGGAGGGGTTCAAGGGCTGTTTTCGGCCAACTGATGCATGGCGGTTGTAGAAGGGGTTGCAGGGTGTCGAACGGTGGGTTGGGTGGCGGCAAAGGTGGCCGGACGGCGGCGAAAATGGCGGTTGCAGGTGGCTCGGTGGTAAGGGGGAAAACTGGGGAGAAAAAGAAAAGGGTGGAGAAGGGAGGAAGTGTAGGGCTCGAGGGGCAGCGTGATGGTGCAGGGTGGTAGTAGGCGGTGGCAGAAGGCGGCGCAGGGCTGGGTGCGGTGGTTCAAGCGACGACGGTGATAAAAAAATGGGGAACGAATGGGAGGAGGAGGAAAAGAGAGAAGAGGCTCGGGGAAGGGGGTGTGGGTTCGAATTTATGGGGAATGAATGGTTGGGGAGATGAGGAAAAATAAGAGGGAGAAGAAAGGGGGCAGCGGCTGGCCGATCGGTGTTGCAGTGGTGGCAGAGCTGTCGGTTGGCAAGGGAAAGAGAGGGAAGAAGAAGGAAAGGGAGAGAGGCACGTGAGCTGTGGTCCAAGGGCCGGTTTGGCTCGAAAAGGGAAGGAAAATAACGGGGGAAGAGAGAGAGGGAGAGGGAGAGGGAGCAGGTGGTGGCAGCTGCAGGGCAGCTCGGTGGTGGAAGACATGGGGGCGTTGGTCGGGCGTGGGAGAAGAAGAGAGGAGAAGAAGAAAGGGATGGCGGGTGGACCGATGCAGGAAAAGAAAAAGAGGCAGCAGGCCGGTCTAGGGGGAAAAGAAGGCTGCGACTGGGCGGGCGCGCGAGGGGAAGGGGAGGAAGCGGGCCGAAGGCCCAATGCGCAGGGAGGGCTGGCCTGGCCGGGCAGCCCAAGGGAGGGGGAAAAGGGAAAAAGAAGAGAAGAAAAGGAAAAGGGGGAAAAGGGAATGGAAAATGGGAAAAATAAAATAAATTAATTTATAAAATCATAAAATGTAATATTCTTGATAAATTATTTAGTTTAATAATTTAATTCATTATAATCTAAAATATTAATTTAAAAAGGATAAAGAGGGTAAAATATTAGTTTGGAAAATTATTTAAATAAAATAATATGATAACTAGCAAAATATTTATTTTTAATTTATTAAATGCTTTTATCCAAATTTACATACTCCAAAATCCATAAAATAATTAAAATAAATAATTTTAAAAGTAAATTTTATTTCAAATAAAAGTTATTTATTAAAATATAGGTTTTTGAAATTTTTGGGGTATCACATATTAAAACACAATCAAAAGATATTTGGGTCATTCCCTAAGGAAAGGACCACAACACCCCTATGAAAGTCTAATTTCACTAGACAATCGTTACTTCTATTCTGACATTCATCTAACCACCAAATTTAGTACACCTTCATCATATATATTTATTGACAACATATTAAAAAATCAAGTTCTAATTCTAATGTCTTACACATGAGATAAAGAACCTTCCTCTATAGTTGTTGTTTCTAATATAAGTCATTTTCTCATTTTATATGTTGCTCATAATTACCCAAAATATTTCTTGTAACATAATTGGCATGTTTTAAACCAATATCACTTTAAAAATACCAATATTTCATATTTAATCCATATTAACAAAAATACCCTTATCTTAATTAAATGTCTTAAAATATCTTATTAGATAACTTATTCCCCACTCAACCCCACTTGATCATATTACTCAAAAAATAAATTATAATACCCTTAATGATTACCATACCATAATTATTTTCCATAATATCATGAAAAGTCCCATATTGTAACACCCCCAAAATTTACTAATGAAAGAAATTTTATTTTTAAAAGTTACAAGCGGAAGCTAAGACAGTAAATTTAGGAGTGCTTCCGCCACACTTATTACCAGACCAATTTTCTCTACCGTTCTGATACCAAGTGATAAGGCTAAAACGGTACTTTATTTAAATTGCAAGAATACAATTATAAATCAGAGTAGCGCAATAGTTAGGAATATTAACTCACCTTCCAAATAAAACCCACTAACTAAGGTTACAAAAAGAATGCCAGTGGAAGGGAAATATAAAAGATTACAAGGGAAAAATACAAAAAACTCCTAGTTCAAATTATCATTCGGAATCCCTGATAACCCTACGCTCTGAACTTGAGGAATAATCTTGAAATGAGCTTGCGAGTTAACTTGCAAAGACCACTACTCATTGAATAAGTAGGGACCTAAGAAATGAACCCTTTAGTACAATGGTACCGAGTAATCCATTATACAAGATTGATATGCAAGGCTTGCATGCAACAAATCAAATGCATCACATCAATCACATGAACATTGAATTATACATATATTTAACTCCAATGAGATAATCATTCATATAGCCACATGCATTGAGGTCATATGCTACCAATACTCATTCACTTAGATATAACAAAAACTTATTGTTGGAACATCCAAGCAATGCTCTTTGTAGAATAATTAGAAAACCATGACATTCTCAGTAGGAGGCGCAACTTACTTAATCAACCTTCACCTTCTCAATAACATCACAACAAGAATGCCATACACATCAGTAAATCATATAAGTTCATTCATTATTATCTGGACTCATGATATAAGTGCATTAATTAGTCAACTCATGAATTTTATATCTACATGGATTCAGGGACCCCACTATTTTCATCGGTGGATTAGTCAACAAGGTATAATCCTAGTGTAGAACTCTCTTGGCCACTATTCTCACTAGTGGATCGGTAAATAAGGTACAAATGGTCCTGACCCATGTGGTTTTCCACCGTAAGTATTTAGTGTCTTCCCATAGATTATTATTATCCTAGGGTTTTATTACTTGAGTTCGGGACCTCACTATTCTCACCGGTGGATCGGTAAATAAGGTACAACTAACCTTGACTCAAGTGATCTTCCAATTTAAGTTATTAGTGTCTTCCCAGAGTTATTATCATTAAATGGTTTTAATTACTTGAGTTTGGAACCCCACTATTTTTACCGGCGGATTGGTAAATAAGGTACAACCCAGGGCAACACGCTCATGACCACTATTCTCAAAGGTGATCGATAAATAAGGTACAACCGGCCTCGACTCAAGTGATCTTCCACTTTAAGTGATTAGTGTCTTATTCGTGTCTTATTTGTTTAAGTTACCACATACAACCATGCACAACTCAAGTATGACTCCTACCCTACTACCACCCCGAGATAACCTTTTTCCCTTGAAAACCCTAATTTTATAATCCCGGGTACATCCTTACCCCCTAATGTTCCTTCGAGTCCCCAATTTATTCAACAAACCCAAACCTGCCATTAGAAACCCTTCTTATCATGAGTCATAGCCTATTTCTCACATATGATAACAATTGACCTCTAGGGTTACTCCTCAAAACCCTAGTTTTCCCTAGTTGGCCTAGCCCTTTCTCTACTAATTCTCTAGACCTAATTTTCCATAACCAGACATATATTACTATGATTATCCATCCCCTAAATTTTTGTAAACTAACTCCCCCATTTTGCACATATGATAATAACCTCCCAAATGAACCCCTCTTGAAACCCTAATTCTTCGCTGTGGTTATAACTACTCCCATTTATCCTATATGGCTATCTAATTTGGTACACAATCCCCAAATAGCGTGATTAACATCATAATCCAAGGTTAGAGCCAAAATCCCCCATTTCTTACATGTGATAATAACCTACCCCTAGGGCTTTGTTGTAACACCCCGAGTCAGTACAACCATGCGGGGGTTACCTTGGAGTGCCTTCGGATTGATTGGCTGGCTCCACAGATCAACATGAGTCCTTTCAGTGTGCTTTGTCCTCACTCATGCACTTTCTGAGAAATTTTCAGAAAATTATGAAACTTCCCAGAAGGGTCACCCATCCTAAAATTGTTCCACGGTCAACACGCTTAATTGTGGAGTTCTTAGGATGGAATCACCAAAAGAATGGTATACCATGTTGATACAAGTAGCCAGATCAATCCTTATAGCACTCCGCTCAATTTGGGGTATTACATTCACCCCCACTCAAAGAATGCAACGTCCTCATTGCACCTCAACCACTAACTGTATCAATACAGTTTATCCCAAGAATCGTTCCACTAGGTGGCTAACTGGCTCATCCAAGTTCAGCTCACGGTCGCGGTTTCACTTTGATACCATTTATAACACCCCGAGTCAATACGACCACACTGAGGTTACCTTGGAGTGCCTTCAGATTGATTGGTTGGCCCTACAGATCAACATAAGTCCTTTCAGCGCGCTTTGTCCTCATTCACACGCTTCTTGAGACATTTTTAGAAAATTTTGAAACTTCCTAGGAGGGTCACCCATCCTAAAATTGCTCCATGGCCAGCACGCTTAACTATGAAGTTTTTAGGATGGAATCACCAAAAGAATGGTATACCATGTTGATATAAGTAGCCAAATCAATCCTTATAGCACTCTGCTCAATTTGTAACACCCCGAGTCGATACGACCATGTGGGGGTTACCTTGGAGTGCCTTTGGATTGATTGGCTAGCCCTAGTCCTCACAGATAAACACGAGTCCTTTCAGCACGCTTTGTCCTCACTCATGTGATTCTTGAGAAATTTTTAGAAAATTCTAAAAATTCCCAAGAGGGTCACCCATCCTAAACGTGCTCCACGGCCAGCACGCTTAACTATGGAGTTCTTAGGATGGAATCACCAAAAGGATGGTATACTATGTTGATATAAGTAGCTAAATCAATCCTTATAATACTTCGCTCAATTTGGGGTATTACATTTGTGCTTTGACCTACCAAAACCCTAGTTCCACTTTTTTGGTAACCTCTCATCCATTAGCACTTCAAAAGCTTCCCTAAATGTGCAAAGCTACCCAACCATGTCTTCATTAACACCCATATACACTCTTAACAACCAACACCTACTCTTCTCACCTATGGTCATAGCTCCCTTTGGGTTTGATTCGCCCCATGCATATTTATTAGAATAATTACCATTATATCTTCAAAATTACCAAAATGCCCTTAGGCCATATAATATCAACATTCATACCCAAACATGTGTTACCAATACCACAAACCCCTATTCTCATACTTAGCATCAATTATTACCTATCATGCATATTTATTTGGGGAACCACCATTGCACCTTTAAAATTACCAAAATGTCCCTATGTCACATAATATTAATATTCTTGATGTAACGTGTATTTCTAATGTCGCAAACCCCTACTCTCATTCTCAGCCCCACATAACACTTAATCTGCACATTTATTAGACTGATCACCATCATAAATTAAAGATTACCAAATTACCCCTAGACCCTAAAATATTGATATTCATGCTAAAACATGTGTTTATGATACACCAAACTCCTATATCCATTCCTAGAAATATTTATAACACGATTGGCATTCTAGTTAGGGTTAAATATCATAATGTGTCTAAATGACCAAATTGTTCCTAGGGCTCATAGTAGTAATATTTTTATTACAAGTGTCCATACATACTTAACCTAACATTTTATATACACATAACATACATCATAATTTTCCAACATTAGACCGCTTCTCAATCACCCCTTTCACTCACTTAACATCTTATACAAGATAACATGCATTCCTTTTTTTTTCAAGATAACATTAATAATCATGAGATTATTTGAAGCTTATTATATATACCCAAATTACATGTCAAAAACCCTAATGTGCTAACATACAATATCCAAAAATTTTAATGGGGTATAAAGGTTACTTGATTTCCAACAAAAATAAACTTTACTGGTATCAGGTTAAAAATGCTTAGGCTACATTTAATAAAATTTTATACGTAAAAATAATATCACAAATGCCATATTGATATTAGATAAATGAAATATTGATTTTTATTAAAAATATTTATTAAATATAAAATTACTAAACTACCCTTATACCTTAAATATTATCCCAAAATACATAAGAATATACACTGCATAACTCACGTTGCATGTGTAGTGTGAGCCATGAAAAAATGGGCAAAATGGAAGGGGAGATGGTGGCTCGAGTAAGGGTTGTGGATGGTGGTGGGAGGTGTTGGTTTTGGTTATTGGGTGTAGGAGGTGAGGAAGGAGGTGGATAGTGGTTGGAGGGTGTGATGTAGGTGGCTCGAAGGTGGCGAAGGCGGCTGCACAGGCTGTAGGGAGGAGGGTGTAGAGAAAGGAAAGAAGAGGGAGAAAATAAGAAGAAGATGAAGAGAAGAGGGGAAAGTTAGGTGGCGCTGGGATGGCTGTGGGTGATGGTGCAAGTATGGAGGTTAAGGTGGTGGCAGGCAATTGGGAGGAGTTGTGGTGGTGGAGGAAAGGGAGGGGGAGAGAGGTGGTCGAATGATGGTGGTGGTTTCAGGGTAGGGTGTCGAAGGGGAAAGAGACAGGGCTACAGGGGAGGCTGGGGTGTTGGCTACTCAAGGTTGTGTAGGGAGTTGCGAGGTGGAGGTGCTGGAGGCGACTGTAGTGGATGAGGGGGTTGTGCAGGAGAATGGATAGTGGTAGGGTGAAAATTGGTAGGGACTGCTGCAGGGGAGAAAGGAGGAGAGACAAGATGACTGAGGACGAGGAGGAAGGAGGGAAGGAAGTATAAGGGGTGATGGTCGATGGTGGAGGCTGGGTTGGTGGTGGAATCGCCTGAGGTGGCTGCAGATGGGGCGATGGGGAAAATAAGGGGTGGGGAGAAGAAGGAAGAAAGAAGAAGAGAAGGTCAAGGGAAAGAGGAGGCCACAAGGGAGAATAGTAGAAGGAAGAAGAGGAGGAGGAGGAGAGAGGGGAGATGGCTGACGTGCAAGGTAGGTGGTGGTGGCAAGGGACGAAAATGGTAGGAAAGGAACGCAGGGAAGGGAAGGTTAGGGGTTGTAGGACCAGAAAAGGAAAAGAAAGGGATGACATAGGGGTGATGGAGCAGGGAGTCTGGTTGGGCAGAGGGGGTGTAGCAGCTGTGTAGGGGTGTGCGAAGGGGGAAGGGTGTTTGTGGTGTGTTTGGCCAGGTGCAAGCAAGGAAAGAAGGGGAGGGGGAAATTGGGCCGCACGAGGGAAAGAAGAGAGGAGAGGGAAGTCTGGGCCACGCGAGGAAAGAAGGAAGGAGAGGGAAGTGGGTCACGTGGTGAAAGAAGAAAAAGGAGGAGGAAGAAGTTGGGTTGTCCTAGGGGAAAAAGATAAGAAAGAAGAGGGAGAAGGCCTGGGCTAGCCCAAAGGAAAAAGAAAAGAAGGAGGGATTGTTTGGGCTGGCCCGAGGGAAAAAAGAAGAAGGAAAGAAAAGGAATAAGAAATAAAAAGGGGAAAGTAAAAGAAGAAAAAGAAAAAGAAAATAAATTTAGAGTTAGGATTAGAAATTAGATTAAAATTGGACTATTGGAAAAATATTAAATTAATTTATCTAAAAATTAAGGTACTAATTTAAGAAAATAATTTTGGTAAAATTATGGATTTAGGGTTTATTTAATTAAAAAGGGTAATATAAACTAATAAAATAATTATATTAATTTATTAAATAATTGTATCTAATTTTGTAAGTCAAAGATTCACAAAGATAATTAAATCAATAATTTAAATATTAATTTTTTTCGGATAAAAGGTTAAACATTCAAATTTTAGGTTATAAAAATTTGGGGTGTTCCACATATACCCTTAAGATAGCCAAAACACCCAAACTTTCGCAAAACCCTGACGAGTTATGAAATGTCCCTATTAGTAATGCTAGTCTCAATTTCTTCATCCTTGTCATCACAAACATTTGTTTCAAAATCATCCAACTATCGGCATCATTGGAAGTAACACAAGTCATAGCAATTTCATTCTCACTTAACTCATGGACTTGAACTTCATCTAGATTAAGGAACGAAAAAATAAAGAGAAAAATTATAACTAAATAAGATTTGATAATTGTTTCAAAAGTTTAAAAAAAAAGAAAGAAAACATACGGTTAGCTTCATCATCGGTGCTTTCATCTCCATTTCTTGTAGCCTCTCTATCATACCTCCTACTTGATCTATCAAAAACACTTAATTATGCTCCATCAATAGGAAGGACGAGTTCTTCATTCAACATCTAAAGGTAATTTGTCCAAGATAATTGGCCTTTCAATTGTAGTTTCTCGTTTCTATTTTTTTTCCTCGATTTGATATTATACATTATAAAAACCAATTATTTCATTTTTTATGCTAACGATTTTGCTCCTTTATATACATTTATTATACAAAATGTAAAATCATTAATAAGATGATTTATAACTATCAAATTAATTTAAATAACAAGAAAAGGAATTAGCAGCCTATCATTTCAACTACACTCTAATTTCACTCACAACCAAAAGAACTACATGTCAAGCTTGAAATTCTGATGAAAATTTTCTTCAACTTAGGGCACTCATCTCCATATGAATCCTACCAATCAACTACATATTTATAGTTTCATAGTAGGCTATTAGCTTAACAAAAAAATAATAATTGATTATTTAATAAATTAAAAGTATGCAGTCCTAGAGACTTTTTTATTTTTGACATTATATTTGTATGCCCACCAGAAGTTCCTCTTGCATTTTTAAATTCTTCCAATTTTAAATCAATAGTAAGTCTTTCTTTTTGACCTACAACCATCCTTTCTAGACAATTGTATAAGTCAGTCTTGACATCTATAGTAGCTTTAAAATTTAGCCTATAATGAAAGCGTGGATTAAGATAATAGGTAACAACATGTAATGGTCTATGTAGTTGAGAATCCCAATGCTTGTCAATGAGTTGCAAAAGAGTCCCATACCTACAAGAAAGCGATACATGTAAAAAATGGCTAAAACTAATATAGTTAATTGAACTATATATAAAAGAAATTAAAATCTTTCTTTTAACATATTTAAAATTTTCCTTGATTTGAGTTTTGGCTTTATTCATAAATTCATAAATGAAACCCATAGCTTGCTTCTCATCATAATAAACCATACGAAGCACTTTAACAAGTGGTAGGGCTACTTTCAAACAAGCAACAACCCCACACCAAAACATATGAATATCTAAAAAAAATCCTCTTAACTCGTTTTTCTTCAATTATGGAAGCAAACCTACTAGATTACCACTTATTAGATACACACATGGATAGTAATGGACCTTTTATCTCATTTAGTGGTAGGGAATCTACAAGCGTATGGATTTGTTGTAGCTATCAAGGTCTATCTCATCGGGACGAGGGGTTAATTACCAAAATTTATGTTTTCGACTAGCTAAACTAATGAGTAAGGTAAAAGAGAATAAAATTGTATGATTAAATAATAAAAATAAAATAAATAGCTAATTAGGTGGAATTTAATATAATGAAGGGCCAAGATTGGGTTTTCATCACAACTTTGGTACTCAATGATGAATTATTTCCGCTCGATGTTGGTTTAAACTAAAAAGTGTGAATTAGCCTATATTAATCTAAAGATTCTTTCAAGGTCTAAATATCATATCTAAGTATGCGCAATTATCTACTTTTTTTGTAATTAATATTAAATTAAACCTATTAAGCTTCTTACTATTCTAATAGAATTGTGTGACCCATGTTGTCTTGCTTAATTAGTGCTCATTTGGACAAGATTTTGTATTTTGGATGTAAAGTTTCCCTCTAACCTTATATTAACATGATTCAAGTTGATTTGCAAAGACATTGAAGAGACCAATAACTATGATCTTTTGAGTTTTTTCAGATTCACATGGAATCATGATTGAAATTTTAGTTATTTATATACATGCATCCATTTTAAACCTCATTGTAGCTTCAAACTCTTGTTTAAATTCCAATGATCATCAAATATTTAAATCTTGGGGCAAAACCTACACATAAGAATACAAAACAAATCAATATCCTCAATCTAAATACGAAATATATATTAAACACCCATAAATCATGCTTAAAATACACTAAGATAATGCATATTTTATGTGTTTATAATTTAGGCACCTCAAGGTCAAGTGTGAAATTGCAAAATTGGGCCACACCAGGTCTAATCAAATCCTTTACTTATGTAAACTCTTTCATCCAAGTATGGAACAATGTTCTAGAGTAGATGTATGTTTTTTATCCTCTAGCCTTTGTAATTGTCACATCATGAATCTTAATCTTTTTATCAAAATATTCTAACATTAAATCAATATAATGAGTAGAACATGGTGTCCAATGCAACCTTTTTATTTTCTCCATCAGCTTATCCCTAGTTGCTTTGTGGTTTGAGGCATTTATCAGTCACAGCTTGAACTACATTTTCATCTCTAACCTTTTCCACAGCAACATCTAACATCTCAAAAAAAAATTCAACTATTTTAGAAATGTTAGATGTGTCAATAGATGATAAAAAGATAGTACCTATAGGGATGTTCACTAAGAAGTTTTATATATAGCACATTTTCCTATCGTTCCATCCATTAGACATAACAGTGCAGCCTGCTCACTTCCATTCATCTTTATACTCCTCAAGCATGGTTCCTACGTTGACCATTGCCTTATTTAAATATTGAACTTGTATTTCATAATAAGTTGGTGGTCTTAGTCATATTCCATACTTGCCTATCAATTCAACCATAAGCACAAAATTAGGATTATTCATTGCATTGAAGGGAACAACACTAGTGTCGAAAAAACATGTAATTTGCCGACAAACCTCCTATGTTTCTTCCTTTATAAACTTTGAATTAAGTGTGGTTTACACTGATGGTTTTTTGGTAACAAAAAAAATCCATAATACCTTTTCCCTTTTCACCATAATCATGTCTAGGCTCTTTAAAAGTATCAATCTCATCAATGTCATTAAGTTTCCTCCTCTTTCTTTCAGATTCTTCTTCATTAGCTAACAAAAAGTCTCTAAATTTTTTTTAACATAATCTAGGACTTGTAGTCAAGGATCAACATTAACGCGAGTTCTATCTAGGTGATGTTTTAGCTTAAACCCCTCAAAATATATAATTCTACAGTATTTACACCTTATTATATTGCAACCATTATCCACTTACAAACCATGTTCCCAACCAAGATCTGATCCATTACCACGATCATTTTTTCTTTTACTTTTTCTATATCCAAACATTGACATTATATGACCTTAACAAAAAGAATAAGACAATACGATGATAATTATATAGCTATAAAAAATATTATAGTGAATTCAAGTCAGTAGATTACATTACATATATTATCTAGCTCACTATACACTTATTCATTATACAAAATTACATATATATCAAAATTAGTACACCATCAAGCATATAGTATATACATTCTACAAAACCTGCACTAGATACATAAATTAGTTTAATCAAGTATCACAATTCAAGACCAACACCAATATACCAAACTTAACAAGCATAAATTAGAAATGAAAATGAAGCATTTTAATACCTCATTGAGGCACAACAAGCAATAAGGTGTTGTGGAAAAAATAGTGGAACACCGAATTCCACAACCTTCACACATTATGTGTTAGGCAAATTAGGAATAATTATGACCACATATTAGATCTTGAAAGTTAAAAAATGAATCTAGAAAATTAGGTAAATAAGAAACAAAGTATAATCAGATTTAGATAAAATATATATAAGTAACTATAGAAATAAGTTGGTTAATTCAATTGAAATCTATATCCCTGTTTGTTAACACCAAGAAACATTATAGTTAGTGTTTCTATTGTTGGTATTCGTCTTTTTCGTTGTGATCCTACAACACAAGAACACATGAAGAATGAAGGGAGTAAGGTACTGCAAACAAAATCAAAGAGAAGAGTTGTAAGCAAGAAATAAGAACAAATAAAAAAAAGGGGGGAAGGATACTAGAACAGAAAAGATGAGAGATAAAAGGTAGCAGATTAAAGAAAGAGAAAATAGAGCTTGAAAAGGATGTTGAGTTGGGAGTAGGGTGCTATAAAGGAAATTTTAGGGTATTTTTTGTTTTTTCATTATTATTATTAAATAAATGGGTTAAAGCTATAATTAGTGTATAACTCACATTTCTGCCTAATTTTTGTCAATTCTACATGATTTAAGCAATTCCAAGTATGATTCTACTCCGATTCTAATTCTATGAACAATCCATATCACTATGCTCAGGTCATGTCGTGGAATCGTACAATTCTATGGCTTGAATCATGATTTTAATAACATTGGCATCAATAATTTTGATCATAAAACCTTCCTCCTTTCTATTTGGGGTACTAACTATTATGATTGTGTTAATTTCCAAAAATTCGACCTTAAGCCAAAAACACAACCAAGATGACCAACCAAGAAACACAGGTTATATTAAACAACATGGCTCCCCTATGTTTTCTCCTAGCTCTTATATCAACACCAAACTCATCTAAAACCTAGCCTACGCACACGGGGATCCTCCACGACCTTCATACATTGTGAATCTTGGTATTTTTTTTAGGCTCTACCATACAACAATCTCCCACTTAGAGACTAAACAACAAGAGACAACAAAACCATCATCAAACTTATTCACAAGCATCAACACCAACACATCTTAACTAAGAATGCCAATTGATGTTATATACAACCTCATTTTACAAATGTCAACACACATGGTCAGTATATCAGTAGGATTCTGGGAACCCAATACCTTCTTTAGTATCAACACTTCATTTTCCACAAGAATGCAAATGATGTGATACCTCCTCCTAATATGCTTTGTTCTCACATGAATAACTAGATTTCACACAATCCAAATTGCACTTTGACTATCATAGTAGATAATAACATTGTCTTACTTCCAATCAATTTCCCTCCAAAAATGTGGATAGCCACACCATCTCCTTACCAGCCTTTAGCATAGCTACACACTCAACTTATGTCATAGATAAAGAGACACACTTCTTGAGATTTTACATCTAGCTAACTACAATATTGTTCACTGTAAATATATAATAAAGTCATCATTAGTGAAACCTTCCAATTTAACATCAACCTTACCAAACATAAGAGCTCTATCTTAAGTACCATTCATATACCTCAAGAGCCACTTGACCATCTCCCAACGAGTCTTCCTAAGTTTAGACATAAACCTACTAACCATCCCCAACAACATGAGCAATATCAAGCCTAATGCACACCATAACATTCATGAGACTTCTAACTGCAAATGCATAAGGAACTATCTTCATGTAATTTTGCTCTTTAAATATCTTAGGTGATTCTTCATTTAACAACTTGATATGAATTTCCAATGGAACACTCCTTGGCTTAGGCCCTTGAACACTGAACCCGCAAAGTAACTTCTCAATGTAATCACTTTGAGACAATTTCAAGGTTGTTTATGAAGTGTCCCTTGAAATACTCATGCCAAGTGTCCACTTTGTAGGACCGAAATCCTTCATCTCAAATCTCTAAAACAATTTCGATTTCAAGCCTGTGATGTCTTTCATGCTAGTACTTACAATCAACACGTCATCTACATAAAGCAATAAGATGATAGATGAGCCATTAGACCTTTTGAAGTAGCAATAATGATTTTGCTCACTTCGTTTAAAACTTCTCTCATGCATAAACATATTAAACTTGAGGTACCACTATCTTGGAACATGCTTCAGTCCACACAAGATCTTCTTGATCTTACAAACTAAGCCCTTATGAACTAAAATACTATATCCATGTGGTTATTGCATGTATAGTTCCTCATCTAAATTACCATGTGAGAACAAATATTTACATCCATATACTCTAAATGCACATTCTTAGAAGCCACACTACTCAACAACATCCTAATAGTAGTCATCTTCATCATAGAAGCAAAAATATTAACATAGTCAATACCCTTCCTCTATGAGAACCCCTTGACCACCAATCTCGCCTTATACCTCTTAGTACCATCAAATTCCTTTTTAATTCAAAAAAACCATTTGTTGAGTAATGCTTTCTTCCTAGCTGATAGACTAGCCAATTCCTAGTTTTCATTCTTCTCTAGGGAGCTCATCTCATCATCTATGGCTTGATCCCACTTGAATTAGTCCTCCACATTTACATATTTCTCATACAATTCTAGGTCACCAACATTAGGCAATATCAAATAATGTAATGTAGGGTACCTTACATGTGGAAAAACTTTAATATTCATGGTTAACCTTCTCAATGCTGGAGTTATGATAATAGCATCAACAACTACACCTCTTGGAGACTACTCACCTGTAACACCCTCAAATTTACTACTAAAAATTTTTATTTTATGGAAGCGAAGCATTAAAATAATTAGTTATTATTGTTATGCTAGACATGAGTATCACTTACTATACCTTTCTCATATCAAATAAAAGTCAAAACACTTACAAATTTAAATAAGATAAACAAGAGAACGAGAGAAATTTCCATAAATATAAGGTAAGAGTTTATAGATTATACTCCTAGTACAACATAAATATAAATACAACAACAACTACTACTTCTACTACATCAATCATCATTCCTTTGAGCATGTTAAATTGCCCGACACTTCTTCAATTTTAGCAAATAATGTGTTTTCCCTAAGGTATTCTTTTCTTCCATGGATATATGCACAATAACCAAATTATTGCTTCAAGATTAGTTATTTTTATGATTTTCTGAGATACAAAACTCCTACTATACCTTGGTGGAAAATAGTTTGGCTCAACCCTGTTGCCCATAGACACAAGAAAATATTTTAGTTGGCAACATACAATAGGTTTCCTACTAAGGAGGTAATTATACATTTTATCCCAAATATTGACCTTCATTGCAACTTTTGTCCCCTATATAAAAGCATCTGACACTTGTTTCTTGCTTTTCCCATTACTAGTGGCATTTGGAAGCTTGAAAAAAAGGTATTAGGACCCCTTAGACCTAGTACCAACTAGAATAGAGAGTTAAAGGCTACTACTCAATCTTCTGGTACTTCTATAACAAAAACTTAATTATTAGAAGCATTTGTTGCTTTTAGTTTGTATGAGATATGGAGATCTAGGAATGATTGTTTATTTTCCAATTTTGCTTTCAATCAACGAAGAGTTATCAAAATAATAGCTCACACCGTGTCCCTTAGATGTACTCACCCTAATAGGGTGATTAGATTTGGTAGTTATATTGGGTGCATAAATGACTTCTATCCCATTGGTTGTAATATTGATTCTAATTAATGAAAATTTGAGCTTTTACTAAAAAAAATACAAAAAAGGGATCCGATAGAACTAAGAGTTCATAAGGTATCCGGACAAAAAGCTAGCTAACTTTACATCCAAACCTCAATAAATAAAACCCTCCATAATAATTGCGTTATAAATAGAAAAATAATCAAAGTAGTCCCTAGTAACTTGTACATCAAAACCTAGGTTGTTTCCTCATGGGAATGGGCAACACCCATAAAAAGGATGGGTAATACTTGTGTATTAATTAAGGTAAAAATATAATCATAAGAAAAGGACATACAACATGTAATTATAATATAAGAATTTTTATGGTGCTAATTTGAAAGAACATGCCTCATATATGAGGAGTTTAGTTCTCTGTAGTTATTACTTCATGCTAGCATGGCCCGAAACAATCATCAATAACTTAACCCTCCAGCTTTGTCACTACCTCCCGATCTTTCATTATCATTTAGATCAAGTCAACCAAAAAATGACATAGCTAACCACCTTAATGTGAAGATTATTGAGAACTCATCAATGATTACATTGGATAGTCAATTTTTTAGATCTCCCCAAACGTTTTCAAACCCCTTGTCTTAAACACCAATTGCCAAACCACCTTCTTCGAGATGGCCTTCTCATGTTCATGTTTCTAGATCTGATGTGAAAAGTAATGGAAATTTGATTTCCCATGAGGTGGATGCCAATTCCTTGATTCTCCTCCACTATGTTCAAACCCCTCGATTCTATCACCTATGGAACTTAATTCCAATATGGCATATGCTGAACATTAGAAGTATTTCCCTAAGATTGAACCTATGAGTTGGAGAGATATTGTGCTTCATGATATGAGAGAAAATTATGCTATGAACCTCAGTTTTACACCCCCAAACATTGCTAAAGGTGAATCACAAATGATTCTAAAACCGAAAGAGATTACAATAGAGGAGAAAAAATTTTCTCACACAATGATTGGTATGGTGGTTGTTTTTCACTTTTCTCTTTCACAGATTAAGAAATGCATTGAAAAAAATTGGATAAACATCTTTGATGCTTTGATTGTGCTTCATCATGAACATGGTTCTTTTTTTTTTTTAACATGAATAATATTTTCATATCATTCTTGATAAACCTTACCGGTCTTTTGGGGTTAGACCCTTGATGCTAAGGCAATGTAACCCAAATGCCATGTTCAATGAAACAGAATGGAGGTGCATGCCACTCCAGATTACTTTACCTAGCCTTACCCTTACTCAATGGTCAGATGATTTATTAAGTTGAATTGGGAGTAGCTCACGAAAACCCACATGTGACTGCCACTAGGAATAGAATATCCTACCCTCAAATTCTCATTGAGATGGATGTGAGCCTTCCTATGATTGAACATGTGACTATTGCTACAACCTTGGGAATTAGAAAACAAAAGTAAACTATGATTGGAGATCATAGTACCGCTCAAAGTGTCATATATTTGGACATGGAACTAGGGTGTGTAGAGGCTTGCAACCAATCAACAAAGTTTGGAAGCCAAAACCACAACCAAAGTAGAATAACCAACTCGTCCCACAACAACCAGTGAAGGATCAAATGCTACAACTATTGAAAAATGAGAATGCACCTTTCCCTAACATGATGCACAAACTAAATCTAAAATGGTTGTGACTTTTGAGAAGGATAAAGGGTTATCTTACGGGGTCCAAAACTTTATTGACACCTTAGAACTGTTGTGTGACCATCCAATTGAAATCGATAAGGGTAAGGATGTTGATCTTGCATCTGCCCGTACTTCCGCTCACCCCTATGAATTAGTTTGAAGTGTGGAATACTATAAGAGTGAATGAATTAGTTTATTTATTAGAAACTAGAATTAAGGAAGCTAGTCCCATTATATGCCATAAGAAGATTACCCATCTCTATAGAGTGATATCTAACCATCAATCCCATTATAATGGTCGGATAGTTGTGTTTTGGAAATCAGATTCAGTACACCTTGTTGTCTTGAAGGGATTGACTCAAATGATTCATTTTCAATTGAGTTTACTACCTAGGAATATCCATATTTTAGTGACTTTAACTCTAGTATGGGTAGAAATACCCTTTGGTATGATATTGCTAGAATCAGTAACGTTGCCACTTTACCATAGTTAGTTATTAGTGACTATAATGTCATCCCTATTGTTGAGGAGAAAGTGGTGGGATTCTACATCGTGGTGATATGGAAGATTTTAACTAATGTTTGATTAATAGTATCCTTAGTCTTATCCCAACTTTAGGACTTAAATGTACTTGGTGTAATAACCAAGATCCCTTTTCTTTATTACTTTGTACTCTAGATAGGGAGTGGAAAATAAAAATAAGGTTGATTCTTTTTCTTTAGGAGGAGACTCTATTGTTCCACACTATCTTTCTAACCATTCTTGTCTTGAAGTTTCACTGTCTCGAAGCTTCATAATGGAACTAAATCATTCAAGTACTGTAACCTTTGAGTTGATCATCCTTCTTTTATGGAAGTTCCAGAAATTAAAGATCCTCAAAACACACCTCAAAGAATTCACCAAGATATACTTTGGTCATGTAAATAAGGTTGTTGAACAAGCTAGACTAGAATGGGAACATGTCTAGGATTTATTACTACATGATCAAAATAATGAAGCCTTAATTTATCACACGCTAATTGAACTGGATTAAAAGATGGGCTTTAAAACAAGGTAAAGTGGGGTCTTAATATTATTAATATCTCTTTAAGTCTAAGGTGGTATTAATAGAATTAATCCTAAAGTGGTTTGAATATGATAAACTCAAGTCTAATGTAACTATGGTGGGCTAGGGTTTTAATATGAAAAATTGGATTAGGGTTTTATTATAAATACCCTTACTCTCTCCTTTTGTGGAGAGAAATATTTCTTGCCATCAAGCCTAGCACTCTACTAATAGAGAGAAAGTTTCCATAGGTGCTATCATGCATCCTGCGGTGATACAATTTATTGTGTGGATAGCATTAAAGGTGCGACGTAATTTGTGATTTAGTAAGACAAGAATGAAATTCAGATTTGGATCAACCATGATTTGAAAAAAAAGGGCATATCGAATCATTCTCATCTCTAAACTCAATCGATTAACCTATTCTGGACGACTACATGTTTAATTCTAATCTAGTACGTGCTCTTGGCTGTTTTAGCCTTCGATTTATGTTTCTGATCCTATTTTTTATTTGGATAAAATTCATCAAGTGTTGGGGTTTAGAGTTAGGAATATCTGGTATTTGCTTTGGCATCTTTTAATCAAGATATTTCTTATACTCTTATGTTCCCTTCTGTGTTTCTTTCTTTTATCAATTATAACTTTTTTGTCCGATCTTTTATTATCAAAATAATGTTAATCTGTAATGTAATCTCTATTATGATTCTTACGATTTTTTTTCTTGATTTAAGGGGAGTAACATTTTAGTATTAGTACTTAGTGTAAGAATAGTAGAAGAAACCAGACTTATACTAAATGTGATGGTAATATCCTATATTCATAACGTTTTAACTTCCACAATTAACTCTTCTAAATAAAATTTTTAAGTACTAAAAATGAGGGTATTACATGCATTTTTATAGTTCCCAAGAGCATTTTACCTTAGAAGGAGTTATATACTATTTTCTGTTCCATTAGAGATTAAAAGTAGTTCCAAGGCTTGTTATACCCTAGAAAGAACTTTATACCATATACTGTTCCACTAGTTATAAATAGTGGCCCTTACTTTTAATGCGACTAAGTAAATGAAATATTTTGATCACCTAATGTTGAACGCTAATATGGTTTTCTCTTTAGTTATTTTGTATCATGAGCATACATGCATATATTTTATTATATGATTCCTATATGTTATGTATGCCTTATTCTATTGAAGTATATTGTTATCTTACTCAATACGTAGAGTATTGACCATCCATTTCATGGATGTCGTTATTCATTCCCACAAATAGAAGATACCCTATTTCGTAGGTATCTGTTGATTTCAAGCTCTTGATGTAATTACCTACGGTTAGTGATTATTCGAATTAGTCTTAACATATGGTTAACCATATCTCTCTCTTTTTGGAAATTTAGTCATCTGTTTTCTATTATATCTTTTTACAAAGGTTTGATGATCACTTTTAAAGCAGTGATGCACTCTAGAAGAGAAGGTTAAGGGAGAGGGTGATTACAGAAATTAGAGAAGAAAAATTATCCCCAAAAATCTTGATGAGCCTTCCATTCACAGATGATTACATATTTATAACCACTATTCAGTAATAACATGTAGTGGTAATTGCAGTGGCTAGTATAATTTACTATGATGCTTGTTGTAATAGCTCATGGAAGTGAAAATATTTTAGAGGATAATTCTTATCATCTAGATGACTCACTACTAGGTACAAAATAAAAATATTACGAAATATTCTCCTTCATTTATAAAAGCTAGTTGTGAATTTATTTAGCATTAGCTTTGAATCCACTAAATGACCAGATTTAGCAATTCAACCCATTACATAGTCATACATCTTTATGGCCTGCTTGACTTGATGTTTGGGCCTAGCCTCCACTGGTGCATCATTTGACTTTTCAATAAGGTTCTATTCTCCTTAATTTATTTTTATATTTATAAAATTAAATTAGATAAAAACCAATAACATTAGATCAAATCAAATTAGATAAACACCAATAAGGTTATATAATAATAATAATAATAATAATAATAATAATAATAATAATAATAATAAATAATATTGATTTTAATTTCATAATATTTAAAATAATAATCAAAAGATTAATAATGATAATTTATTTATTTATTATTATGATACCTATTAATTATAAATGAATTTACTACTAATAATAAATAAATAAATAAATAATTCATTTATATAAAGTATAATAAATAATAACAATTCATTTAATATAATAATAATAATAATAATAATAATAATAATAACATGAATTAATATTAATATCACTTTTTTAATAATGATATTAATAATAGAAAAATAATAATAATTAATAACATTACCACTAATAATAATAATTAATTAAATAATAATAATAATAGTTAAGAATTATTAGTAATCATACTACTAATAATTACTATAAATAATAATTGTTAATTTAATAATAATAATTGATAATATGTCAATTAATTTAAATATATAAAAATATTAAGATTAATTTAAAAATATAAATAATAATCTTAACAATATGTAATGATAATAAATACTCTTAATCATATTATTAATTTAATAATATAAATAACGATAATGATAATAATTAATATTGATATTAATTTTATACAAAAAATAATACTAATATCTAATAATTAATAATAAAAATATTATTTTAAAATATAAATATTAAGAATTATTATTATCAATACTTACTAATACTAATACTAATACTAATACTAATTAATAATGTTAATGTTAATTGTTAATAATAATTGAAAATTAATAATAAAAAATATTACTAATAATAAAAATAAATAATAATATTAATATTGATTCATCAATCAAATAAATAATAATTAATAATATTAATTCAGTAATAATAATTCATAATAATCAATAATAACATTAATACTTGATGATGATGATGATAATAGCAACAATAATAATAATAATTGATCGAATGCTACAAGTGAAAAAATTAATGAGAACAATAATTATTGATTTATAATTATAATTGATTATATTCTTCATTGTAATTATGATTATAATAATATTAAATCAGATTAGACTAGATGAGTACCGATAAGATTATCAGCAAAAATAAACTTAGTAGAGCGGCGCTTCAGTCACGCCATCTTACCAAACGAAGCATAAGTTTCACTTTCGTAAAGTCTCATTATGCCATAGCTTTTTCTAGATTATTTTACTACATTTCGGAAACAACCATGATGGACAGATGGAGGGGTATTTGGTATCTGGGGTTGGGATTGAATCCGAAATCACCCAACCTATGACAACCGGTGCTCGACCTTGTCATTGACGGAAGATCATCTACCTACCTACCATAGCTTCTCCATTTGTCTGACGACCTTGATGCTACTTTGCCATGTATGCTAATACTAATAGTCAAATACTAGAATAAAAGTTTACCTAGTTGTCGGTATTATCACGGCATGACTTCCCCCGAAACTTTTGGTCCCGGCATGAAACCCGCTGGCTTAGGTGGCAATTTTCATTATTTGGTATGCAGCAAAAATATTTATCCGTGGTGTTCAAAGAAAAGGATAGTATTTCAACAGCTAGTTTGAGAAGCCCGTTGAACGACGTTCGGAAAAAAAATCTATCTTCATCCAGCTTCCGAGAGAAAAAACTAGCAATTGCTTGAATATAAATCTGGATATCAGGTTTTCCAGCCGGAGGCGGCATTATTCAATATGGGTCTACTCAAAACAACAAGGTACTTGCTTAACTCCATCTTTTGTGCTGAAATTTGAGTTTCTTTGGTTCGAATTTGCTGAAACTGTTTGCTTGCTTGTTTGTTTATTCCCCCCTTTTTTGGTGTGGCCTGTAAATATTTACTAAAATTGGTACCAATTTGCTGGAACTCAAGCAATTATAGAGAATAGATGATGGGGTCCTTAGTAGGGACTTCAATTCTTAACACATAAAATTGGAGCAAAATGAGCGGAAACAGATAGGACAATGGATCTCCTCATCAATACAACTCAAACTTGATTTCTGAGAAATAAATCAAATTAGAGAACAAGAGATTGATTACCAACAATATCTGTCATTGATAGGCAAATTAATCGGTTGAATAACGGAAAAATTCCTCAAAATTCCATTGGTATTCATCCAAAGTTGTCTGGTAGTTACAACAGAACCAATAACTGAAATGAACCCATCTATGGCCTAGATTGTGGTGACTGAGATTGTAGCAGACAAACTGGGAAGGTAGAAGATGGAATCATGGAAGAAGAAAAGGATTTAATTCAAGGGTTTATCAGAGAGGAAGGAATTTTAGGTGTTACTCTTGCAATCAAGTGATGATGAAGGAAGGAGGTGAGAGATGGCCATGCTATTTCCTAGCGGAGATAAAGAACAATGATGGGGAGTAGAAAACGAAGGGGGGATGTTAGGGTTAGGAAGACACAGATTATTCTGAAATTTTAGTCTTAGGAAGGAAGAGAGGGAAACTTGTGGTGCCTGCCAGGTTGGAGAAATGGTGGGGTATTGGTCTTGTTCATGAAGTTGGTCTTTGTTTGAAGTAGCATTAGTGGAAGTAAAGTTAGACTGTCTTTATTGTGCTCAGTGCTTTACTAATCCTTCCAAACGCAACTCTTGAACTTCTTTCTCTTCCTAAAGATCCACGGTCTCCAGTTCGCTAAAACCATTTTGCCTGTCTGCTTCATCCTCCATCTTTCTGCTAACTCAACCTATAGAATGAAATAAGTAATTATAGAAAGAAACCCTGCTGCCAGACATAAATCCAACTTCCCATTCCCATTATTTTTCAGTTTATTAATTCTTTCCATTCCTTCTGCCTCTAAAAATCAGGCAGATTACATTCAGCCAACAACAACGTTGGATTGGGCCAAGTTTTAGTTTTAATGGTGCTATTTGTGCTACTGTCACTGGGATTTCTCTTCCAGATACTGGGATATAGCTGATTGGTTGAGTTTGGAGGCATGAAGACAAATGGAAAAGCAAATTTCATTTATACACTATCATTCTTTGCTTCATATGCTATTCTCATCATGGTCGTCCATCTTCATATCTACACTGGTTGATGAGTGATGTCGGCTAATGAGTGAGATTTTTCAGTAGATCTGACGGCATGAGCTTGGGCATAAAGAAGATAACTAGTACTGGATGGTACTCCCTCCATATGAAAATGGAAGTCATTTTGTCAATTTGCACACTTTTTAAGAAAGTATTAAAAGTAGTATTAAATTTACACTTACACCCTTTATTAAAAAATAACAAAGCATTTAATGCATATATAATTTAAAAAAAAAGTGAAGGCAAAAATGGAAAGTAGGCTTTGACTTTTCTAAAATGACTTTTTTCTTTTTATATAAAAATTTAATGACAGAATGATTTTCTTTGAGGGAGTATTTTTTTCCCTCTTTTTCTTGAATGCTTTTTGGCTTATTAAAATCAAAAAGTTGTACCGAATATCATAAGTTAAGAGTAATTGTTTAGTGCTTCAATTATCACTTTCACTCCACTTTATTTCTTGGTTAATGAAAAGGATGCAGTGCTGAAAAGCTGATTTGTTATGATATGCCTTTTATTAGTTACTGAAGAAATTTTGGTCTAAAAGTAAAAAAGATTGAGCGGAAGTAAAGATGGTGATGGTGTTGTAGGCAAGGAAAAGGGCAGCCAGCATGGTATGAGGGTTGAATGACCATTGGGCTTGGGGTCCAGTGGTTGCCAATCCTTGGTTTGCCCATTATATAAGTCTATTCTATAAGATTAGACTAACCTTGTTACAAAACGACTAAATAAATATATATTCAAATTGCAAATAATGTCATAGGCCATTTGACAAATTATTATCAGCTCCATACAGCAATATATGTCATAGGCCCTTTGACAACTTATTATCACATCCATACAGCAATATATACGATTCAGTCCAATCTTCACTCTTGGTCCAACTATTCCTGCTTTATCCATGCATTAATCTTGTAAGATCTGCAATGAAGATAAAAACACAATTAACTATGTGCTTAAAAGCGTGGAGTGATAAGGGGTTGTTTGGAAAGATCATTAAGGTTGGTTGAGTATTACTGGCTCGGGATTTTAGATACTTCAGGTTGTTGTTTGGTACTAGTAGGATGGTTCTAGATACTTATGGTTTGTTGCAATTTGTCGCAAAGCACCAGTTGCTTATGCCCTAGGATGGTTCTATAAACAAGTTAATTCTCGCAAAGCACCAGTTGCTTGGGCACATTGTTACCTCCCTAAGAATGAAGGTAGATTAGGGATTTTGGATATTGAAAAGTGGAACATTGCTACTATTGGGACACATATGTAAAACATTGCAAGGAAGAAAGACACACTATGGGTATAATGGGTTCCGGTAGACCATTAGTTAAATACACTTTTGTTGCAAAACACACAAAATTGTTTAATCACTCTTAGGAAGAAGAAGAGTATGACTCCTGAACATTTGGACACGATAAGGATTGTAACTTAGAAGACTAGTGTGAGATCTTGCCATTGATTTTAGCAACAAGGGCTTCCATTTGGTGAGTTTTTAATTGATAATCAAACATTGGGAGACCCATATACTTTAGAGGTAGTTCTCCGATCTTGAATGATAGATCATGAGCCATTGTTTCTAACAGATGAAGATGTATACCGCCATAGTACAAGACACTTTTTTGAGGACTAACGAGAAGACCAAACGGGCTAAAACTTTGCAAGGTGTTCATAATATACCTAATAGAAGCTGGATCTCCTCAACAAAAGAGAATGGCATCATCCGCAAAAGAAAGGTTCACAATTTGAAGTTTTTGGCAATGAAGATGCCTTTAAACTCTATATTATCCCACAATTGCTTGCACATATAACTAAAATATTCCATGGCAATGACAGAAAGATAAGGAGATATAGGATCTCCTTTGCGAAGGCCTCTTCTCTCGTGGAAAGGAGGAAGGTTATTGCCATTAATAGAGGAAGAGGCTCTAGATACACATGCCATAACCATTTTGACAACATGAAGTGGGAATTGCATGCCTAAAAGTATTTGTTGTAAGAAGTCACATCTCAAAGAGTCGTAAGCTTTTTTGAGTTCAATTTTCATGCATCAAGGTGAAATTTGCTTACATCTGTAATGTCTTCACATATCATGGGCAAGTAAAACATTGTCACACCTATATTATTTTGCTTCTATCTCAATTACTGATATTTATATATGGTCATTGGGCAACTAGGGCATTTATAGATGCACACGATCCCAACTAGGGGATTTATAGATGCATTGAACAAAATTGTTTGGTCTTTTAAAATCCAAGGCTTCTTCTAAAGACTCTTGCTTAGTATGAGTATGCTGTCCCAAAACATAGAGCCAATACCGGTGATAGATTGTCATGGCAAGACCATGTAAGGCTCTCTGTCTCATGCTCTTGAAATGAGAAATTAGTGTGCATATTTCTTTACACTGCAAGTTGGAGTTTGTAGGCTATCCTATGTTAAATTCATGCCAGCATGCTTGAAGGCATCTTGACATTATTGCCTATTCTATAATCATGCTTGCTGCTTGACTAACAAAATTTGTCTACTCACGAAGCTTCTGTTGTTGGATTCTTTCGCAGTTTGTGTTCTACAGAACTATATTATATGCCCATTTGTCTTCTCTTCTTCTTTTCTCTTTTTGTGTTGCCATACTGATTAGTCATTCTACCTGAACTTTCGATAATCATTGTGGTTGCATATGTTTATATCAATGTTGTTAAAATTGTGATCAGACGATTCTACAATTCTAATGTAGGAAATCAATCTGGATCGCAGGTAAACCGTTGTAGAATAGCCACAGAACTGGTTGGAATTGGTAGAATCGTTCGGAATTGCAATTCTGAGGACGATCCCACTGATTCTGCTTGTAAGCCCAGTTTTATTTTTATTTTTAATTTTTTTTAACTTTTGGTTAAACAAGAAAAAAAACACACATTAAGTTCTTACTACTGAAAAGATGGAACACAGGAAAGAATGTTTCTATCTTTCTTTCAAGCTCCATTCTCTCCCCTGAAGACTGAATCCTCTGCACCTTCCCCCTTTCTTCATCTCTTTTTCTTGTGACTTGCAGTCGAGGTTGCCGAGAGTCCAAGGCCATTTCTGTCTTTTCCAGTAACGACACAATGCATGACATTGATAGCACAACCAGTAGCAGCAGGCCCATCAGTGTCTGGTTTTCAGCAACTTTTAGTGGCCAGTGAGTTCAATTGGTAAGTACTTTTTTAATTCTCCTCAAAATTCTTTTATATTACTTTTAAGTTCAGTTATACTTTAGATTTTGTAAATTGGTATGTGTTGGAAAAATTCTATGCAACATTATATTCCTTATTTACAATTTGCAATTTTTTTTTACCCTTTTAGTAATTTACTGATTTCAGATTGTCAATTAGTTTTCTTGGTTGATATTCTATGTAACTATTGAAAATTCATGGCTAATTGTATGTTAAGAGGCTGGAATGATGAAGCTTCAAGATTCATCTATAGATTAACTTAGGTACCGTTTGGGTAGCTTCATTATCTATATATTATCCAATAATATGATTTCAACTTGTTTGTTTTATCAATTATTCAAATCCTCATCATCTACAACTTACTATTATTTGATAGGTAGGTTCCACCAATTTCTATTAAATATGTAAAAAAATTTATATTATTCACTTTTACTACAAAAATTCCATTAATAATCAAAATCCACCTACCCCTCTCACCCACATTGTGCACAACACTCGTAATCTCCTAGTGCTCCTTGCTAGGCAGTTATTGAGCTATTTATTTTCGTTTTTCAATATTATTTTATAGAACCTGGGATTATCCTAATTTTGTAGTGTTCCTTGAAAGGTATTTGTTTCAACTTCTGATTGGCAGGAAATTTGACTGTTTCTCAGCGTAGGGAATTATCTAAATACAATTCTGAGCTTTATGTTGCCTTATATATGTAGTTTGAGGCTGTATGGGCATTAACTAGTCTTGCTGGGGGGACATTGAATGTTAGTATCTTGCTTATCTTCTGTCTTTTTTTACTTCAAGCTACTTTGTCCCTGTGACAATCGCCCATGTTCTGATTTCTGTGTAGATTTAAAGAATTGTGTTCTGGAAGCTACTTGTCTGAGCTTTGTTTCTTTATGGGTTCACCATATTTATATTTTGCAACATGTTTCCCTTTTTTTCTCTTTGATGGAGTGATTGTCTCTGGATATGACCATTAAATTTAGGAGTGTTGATGTTGACAATGAGGATTATGATAACTATGAGTGATGGATTTTAATCTTCATCATTTCCATATATTTTCATTTTGTTGCTTTTGTTGTTCATGTTAACTTGCTATGCACTTGTTATTTTGTAGAACTATTTTGGCAATTTGTGGAGCTTGTTTGTGATTACACTTCAATTCGGACTTGTTGGGAGCTTAACTATAAGGTTTTAGTGTTTTTTAACTTTAAATATGAATAATTGGTAGCATACAAGTATTAATGGATCATATTTTTGTTGTTTTGGTGTAATCTTATATTTTTACCATCTGATTCTACAGACACCACCAATTTTATGTAAAATCCCAATTTTGACAACTTTGATGTGTGTGTGTGTGTGTATCAAAAAAGAACTAGAAGTTTCGGTGAGAATTAAGAACTCGTAATCTCAACAGTCAGTTTAAAAAAATTGAAGGCCCTAGTCTAAGATAAACTAAAACAAATCTAATAAAACTAATCAGCCCAACCCCAGCCCTGAGTCCTAACTTCCCATCTGCTCCTCCTCCCTCGTCCCCGTCTGCTCACCCTCCCTCCTGTGTCCTCCTGCTTTCTCTCGCCGCTCGTTGCCATTGCTAGTAGTCTCCACAGACCCTCTTCTCTGCTCACTGCATTGTCGTCCCAACCACCATGGCAGTGATCAACATTTTCTGCTGTTGATTCCATGATTTCCAGCTATTGGAGCTTGTCATTGTCGATTTCTTTGGTGATAATTTAATTATTTCATTTTCATGTTTGGTTTTTTAATATTTGCTCAGATTTCTTCATATTTGTTAGATCTGTATGATTTTCATTCTATTTGTTCAGCTTTTGTTTGAATGTTTTCTGTTTGATTTGTTTATAGTTTCTGTCAATTTGATTTCTTAATATTTTTTGCATCGGAAAAAATGTCAAAAATTGATTTTGGAAATTGACGCTGGTAGTCTGGTGATGTTGGCAGTGACCTGGTGCTGCTGGTATTGGCTGGGGTGGGTTGTCGGTGAGGTGATGGCGGCAACTGGGAAAAAGAGTGAGCAGGGTTTTTTAAATATTATCTGACCATTAATTTTAATCTCACAGTTGAGATTATGAGTTCTTAGCATGGAATGAAATCGCGGATCCGATATTGCGTATCGGCCGCAATTTCGCGGAAACAGTGCCTGCCGCGACGCGAAACACCCGAAACGCAATGGAGGGAGAAATTCACGGCGATGTCGCCGATATTTCGGCGCAATATCGGATGTCGGAAAATATCGCCGATATTGTCCGAAATATCGGTGACCCTACAGTAACCAGCAATTATTGATGGAAGAATGGAAAAAAACTAACCCTAATTCACAAAAACCTGCAACCCAGAACCGTAGAATCGGGGGCGAGCAGCGGAGGGCGAGTGGCGACTGGCGAGCGGCAGACGACGAGCTGCGGATGGCGAGCGGCGACTAGCGAGCAGCAGACGACGAGCGGCGGAAGTCTGGGAACAGGAAGACCGGAAGAATCGAGCTGCTCGAGCACTCGAGGTCGAAGTCGAGCACTCCGGAAGAGTCGAGCTGCTCGAGCACTCGAGGTCTCGAAGTCTAGCACTCTGGAGTCTGGAACCGTCGAAGGCTGGGACTGAGTGAGAGTTTGACTTTGAGACTCCAGCACAGTAACTGTTACTGGCTTATAAGATACGTCGTAGGCTCGCAGCAAACATTTCTGATTTAGTAATTTAGTATAAACATTTTTTATTTAGTAAATATAAAATATTTAAATAATTTATATTAAATTATGCTACTAATATATTATAATATTATTTCTTTTTTATTAATTAACTAACTATTTCATTTAACTTATGCTATCTAATTTTTATTAATTAACTATTATTTATTAGTTAAATAATATATTAATATGTTACTAATTTTCATATGCTACATATATGAATTTTTTAAATAAAATATTAATACTTAGCCTAGTAATGATGTGATATTAATAATTAATTAAATTAATATATAGATAAATTAATACTTATAATTATTATAATTTAAATATATTGTTAATATATGCAGTTATATACTATAATAAATTAATAACAGTTTATTATTAATAATTTTGTATGATTATTGAATACTAATTAGTTAAGTAATTTTAACATTAATTAAATTAGTACATGATTAAAATTAATAGATAGATAATAAATAATTATTATAGTGTTAATTTATTGTAAATTTATATAAATATAATATAACGATAATTTATTAATAATAAATTTAATATTATAGATTAGGCATCTAAAAAATCAATTAATAATAATTTGAAATTGGGTAAGAGGAGAAGTAGTATTTATTTAATACCAAGAAGAGTTAGACACTTAAATACTTATATTTAGTGTATAGATATTATTTTCTTTATTTAACATATTGTATATACATAATAATTTAAGTGTGTTTGTGTTATATTAAAAACTCATTATCACCTATATAATTTTATAAATAATGACTTTTATAGTTCACTTACTAATTATAGGTACGCTATAATTTTATAGGGTAATTTAGTATTTAGTATTCCTTATTTAGTAGATATGAAATATTTAAATGATTTATGTTAAATTATGCTACTAATATGTGATAATATTATCTATGTTTTATTAATTAGCTAACTAATCTACTTAACTTATGCTATCTAGTTTTTATTAATTAGCTATTATTTATTAGTTGAATAATATATTAATATGTTGCTAATTTTCATATGCTACATGAAAGTTCTATAATAAGTTATTTATAAATTTTCATATAATAAATTTATAACATATAATTTAACATATAATAACTTATTATTTATTAATTAGCAAAAGTAGTGTTGTTAGAATAATTTAACATATAATAAGTCATTTAAAGACTTCTAATATAACATATAACCTTTATGCATAGTTGTATAAGTAATTAAATGATGAATAAATAAAATTTAATCCATATTGTGAAAAAAAAATCAGAAATCACGCCGCGACGGCCGCGACATATAATTTATAGACCGCGACACTCCGATACCGCGACACCGCGACCGCGACCGCAATCGCGACCGCGACCGCGGTTTTATTGTATGGTTCTTAGCTCTCACCAAAACTTCTAGTTTTCATTCAATACACACACACACAAAAAAAAAATTGAGCTTGTGGAGTAGTTGTTTTGTAAAAATGGTACATTTCTGAAGCTTTCTTGGAATTTAATTTCTGTCCCTTTATTTTAAAGTTACTGAAGTATGGAATGATTAATCTTATATTATCTTTTCAATTGAAATAATTTACTTAAAGTAGTTTATCTTTTCTTTATTTATGATGTATTGTTTTCATCAACTTCCCATTTTGGTAGATTTAACCAATCATATATATTCCAACAGCATTGACAAACAACATCAACAATCAGCACCAACTATTTGCAACTGTCAACAACTGGCAGCAATAGCGGCAATTTTCCCACAGAAGTCCTGAATTTTCACTGGATCTCCAGCTAGAAACATTGAAAGCGATGAATCTCCATTTGATTTCAGATACTAAGAACATTTTCAATCCGTCCATCCATCCTCCTAAATCTTGCTCATCTAAACTTGTCATTCTGCCTGTCCAAAGCCCTAAATTTATTTCAAGTTCGAGTTTGACATTTGGGTTACTTGGAGAAGCCAAAATAGTGACAAATTTTTGCGACTTCAACCGTTCGATCAACACTAGACTTGCTTCAAATTTCATATCGGATCATAAGTTTTCTAATGTTGTTAGAAGGTTCCCTAATGCATCAGTTAGTTTTGGTAATTGTGGTGGAGTAATGAAGTTCAGATGTAGAGCTTCAAGAGGCAGTGAAACTGATGATGGGTATTATATGAGAAGGGCTGTGGAGCTGGCTAGAAGTGCAATTGGGTTTACAAGTCCTAATCCAATGGTTGGCTGTGTGATTGTCAAAGATGGGAAAGTTGTTGGTGAAGGGTTTCATCCTAAGGCAGGCCAACCCCATGCTGAGGTACCTTATACTCCTTCTCCAAGTTGGATGACTTGTAATGGTATTATCTTATTATTATGAAATTATGCTCCTAATTGTAGGGATTTTTCGAAATGAATTTGGATGTTCTACTCTTCATTTGATAGACCCATTTTTTTATTTTTATTTTTATTTATTCTTCTGCGTATATGAAATTTGATCAACAATTTTGCATGCGGAGAAATTGTAAAGCCTATGATTCTTATGGTGCTTTCTCATTTGTATATATTACCATAGTTTTTGTTCATTGAGATTAGTTGGGAACCTGTAGCATGTTGTTACCACAATTAAATTATACCTATTCCTAATCCAAATAATAATTAAAAATATAGCTTATGGTAAGAAAAGACCATTCAATTGAGTGAAAAAGATTTAAATAAATTATTTATGTAGAATAAATAAATAACAAATGAAAATCATAATAAGAAAGAAAAAACTAGATACATATATACGAGTTCTATTGACAATATTTACAAAGATTTCTTGGGGAGTGTTTATTAGATAAATAATTAAATTAAACTATTGACTAAATTACCCTAATAATTAGCCTAATCTATAAGATAGCTAATTAAAATCAAAATACTATATTAAATTAAACTAACAGTGTATACATATCCTACCCTTCTTCATCCCAACCTTTAAATTAAATTTCCATGGCCAATTTTTGATTAAACATAAGGATATATAAATATTCAAGTTTGATAGGCTAATGGTAAATAATTATCCTGGTAACTTTTGCGATTTCTAACTTTATCTAATTAGACTAACTCCATTGCTTTTCCTAATACTAATTAACCTCTTTAAATTAATCTTTGCTATGAGAAAAATTAATTACATTAAGCTCTAAGGAAACTCATTGGCTCTAGTCAAATTAAAAACTCAACATTCTTAATTTGACTAGATTAACCCATATTTTAATTTGTGCTCTCCATACTTTAACCTGTGCTTATATATATATAAGTGCAGGGCCGATCTTTTATCTTTCGCTCTTGAGTCATATTAGATTTAGGAAAATCTTGGTTTGCACGTTGGGAGGGGTCTAGGAAATCTTCAACAATTTTCTCTTCTTATATTATCTTTTCTTTCCTATCTTTTTCTATGCATGCATGAATCTTCTGTGTTGATTTCTTTTGAGTGCAGATACTTTTGTCCGCAGGTAAACTTTCATTATCCTTGGGATTCTACTATTCCGTTAAGGAGGTTGGGGTATGGAGCAATTGACGGCTAAAACAATAACCAAAGATTTGCCTTTTCTTTTTTTTATTTTCTTTTGCATCCTTCATCTTTTCATGATGCGTATAAACTGACCTTGTGCTGTTGACCGACATATTAGCTACTGACCTGCGTTTTATGGGCTGCTGTGGAATAGAAAAGATAAAGAGTAAAATCTCTAAAAACACTCTTACAATATCTTATGAAGTTTTTGCGCGTGTAATTTTAATCCCGGTTTGTATCATAATGCATTCATATTTTGCAAATATCTCTAGACATAAAAGTTGCGGGTCTCATTTTTGTCTTTACATAAAAAATTGGATCACCTCAATCTGAGTTCAGATGTGAAAGGTATGACCAAAATACGACGAGCTGTTAAAAATTATACGACTTTTATCTTTTTGCTTGTTTTAACAAAAAAATTTAGATTATTATAGTTTAAGCACATATTTATAAAGACTGTAAATAACCTTAAATATTACTTAAATAAATGACCAAGGGCATAAAATATATAAATATATGTATTCATCAGGAACTCTCATTTTTTGCTCGTTAAGAATTCTGGTCCAAAGCCTTCTTTTTTCAAATTTAGATTATTATAATTTGGATCACATCCATGCTCAATTTTGTTGTAGATTTAAACTAGATGGCTAAACTTGCAGGTGTTTGCTCTTAGGGATGCTGGGGATTTGGCAGAGAACGCGACTGCTTATGTGAGCTTGGAGCCATGCAACCATCATGGGAGAACTCCACCTTGCACCGAAGCATTGATTAAAGCAAAATTGAAGAAAGTTGTGATTGGCATGGTTGACCCAAATCCCATTGTTGCTTCGAAGGGAGTCGACAGATTGAGGGATGCAGATATTGAAGTGACTGTTGGAGTGGAGGAAGATTTGTGCAAGAAGCTTCTTGAAGCTTACACGCATAAAATGCTGACAGGGAAGCCCTTTGTTACGCTGAGGTGAGCTTGTTCTCCCTCAATTGCGGATCATCAACTTTTCTTTTGAAGTATTTTCTATGAAAATCTCATTTTATTGTGTTGATATTGGTCACCAACTAATATACTACGATAGGTGGGTTTTATATTATCCGAGGAGATGCCTTGGAGTTGACAAAAACGCTTACGTTTATTCCAACTACCGTCCACCCTCTTGTTAACCACCTTATAGTTTCTCTATCCTCACTTTGAGCTTCACTTACCAATCACTTGCTAAGTTGCAGGTACTCTATGTCCGTCAACGGTTCCTTGTTGGATCATCTAGGGGAAGGATCAACAGATCCTGGAGGATACTACTCTCAATTATTACAAGAATACGATGCAGTGGTTCAATCTTCTAGAAACTTGGCCAAGGATTTCTCATTTCCTTCATCCAAGGAACCCAAAGCCAACCAACCTCTTCATGTCCTGGTAGCCAAGAATCCTAATTCTCCCATCTCAATACCAAACTCACCTACAGATGAAGCAATCAAGGCGTTGATATTCTCTGAGAAGAAGTTAGACTTCGATACAAAATTGGCTAAAGACAGCGTTGAAACAGTAGTTGTGGATCGTATAAGCCTGGACACAATTCTGGATCATTGCAGTAAGAAAGGATCATGCAATGTTCTTCTGGACTTGAGAGGAGATTTCAATGGTCTAGAAGAGATAGTGTTAAACGGGGTTGAAAAGAAATTAGTGCAGAAGCTTGTGGTAGAGGTTTTGCCTCTGTGGGCTGGAGATGAAGATATTCCTTTGACACTGACAAGTCGGATGCAAAGACTAGGATTGGAAAATATGCTAGTTCGGACTGTGGGCAGAAGTGTATTGCTTGAAGGATATTTTTGAAGGAAGTGGTTGGATATGTCCATGGGGACAGTAGGCGTCGGCGCTGTGGTACTTGTGCCTTCTGGTAGTAAGAGGAAACTATCCTTATTAACTGCTTTTCAAATGTTTCATTTCCTTCAATAAAAGCATGAGGCGAATTCAGTTCGGAAAAACTGAAGAAAAGAAATTGTCCAATTTAGCATCAATAACTATTGTTATAGCCTATAGGGGAACGAGAATGGAAAATGGGAACAAAAAAAAAATGGAGAAACAATAATATTTTCAAATATAAAGTATAACCTTATACGTAAGTACGTAACGGAGTAGAAATAGTAACGTGAGAACAAAGACGGAAGAAACATTTCTGGGGTAGAGATGCTGGGTCAAACAAAGGTGTGCCTGCAACAAAGTACTCTGAACCTGACCCAACCCTTACTAATCTTGCTTACGCTGCATACTTAGTAGCTTGAAAACTCGGGGTACTAATTCGGTTAAGATTATGTATGCTGCCATTAGGTGATAAGATTAATTATCTGCTTTGCATGGATGTGAAGATGGCCGACTACTAACCGGCCTACCAGGCCACCATAGTTATGACGTGAATACTTGAACTTGTTTTTATCTACGCTGATTGGGTTTTATTAATCTGATCCGTAGCATCGTTTCTGCATGTTATTGAGCTTTTTATTACCAGCTGCGAGAAAGCTAATATGCTCGCAATCTTTTAGGTAGGAAACCTTGATAGGGCCTCTCTATAGTTCGATAGCTAGATACCTTGCCTGGTTGATCAGCATGGTTAGCTTCTGAAAACCTTGTTGATGCATAATTAAGGATCTCTTTTACTTTGTCTGTGCATAATTCATCTGATACTTCTAGATGTGCGTTGCTGTTGGTGGTCTCACTCATCCTGTTAGGTGCTTTGCCTAGTACGCATATAATTAGTACCGTGTTAGATGAGCATGTTTTGTTACAATTCTTTATATATATATATATATATATATATATATATAATCTTCAACTTTCAAAATTTACATTATATTCATCATCCCTTAGGTTGAAGGCTGCATTTTGCAATATTCTTACTCGATACTTGCATTAATCAATGCATCTTGGTTTATTATTCATTACTGTCTTCCTTTGGCACAATACAATTGATATGCATATGTCATGATTAAACCTAATTAAGTTCGTCTACCATATTGTAAAGTACTTTTGTGTTTAGTTTTATGCTAAGTATGTTAATTAATAAGGGCAAGACGTGTATAACCTTATAGGAATTGTGTCCGTGTTATAGTTGGCGTGCTCCTATAAATCTAAAATTTATATATCTTTGTTATAATGCTAATTATATAAATCAAGGATATCATGTTGCTTTTTTTTTTGTTAATCTTTTTACTAGATAGATTGATAAAGAGAAGGAGAAAGAACAAAGATAAATGAAAAAGCAGAGAGAGAGAGAGAGAGAGAGACTTATTAATGAATTTAACAAACTTATTAATGTCTTTAACGTGTATTGTTAAGTTTGCAAGTATATTATAACAAAAGCTAAAATATTCAATACTTAACTAAGTCAAGGATTGATAAGAAGATTAAAATTTTAAATCTATTTTAAAGTACAAGTCAAAGATCAATAAGGAAGATAAAACAAGACTTCAATTTTATAGATGTATTTCTAAATCTTTTTGTTTTTTTAACATGTTGGCTTGATGTTTTAATATTTTTAATCCTCTCTAAAATACCATTTTCAAAGGTCTCAAAATGTTTTCAAACACTAAAAATGTTTCTAAGTGCTTGTGTAAAATGATGTTTTTAAGGCTTGATGCATTTGATCTGACTTAAAAAATTCTTCAAAAATTTCATTGATATTAATTTTGGGTGAATAATATCTCTTTGGAAAGATTAAGATGTTTACTTTGTTAAAAAAAAAAGAAAAAGAAAAAGTTGACACTTAATTTTGAGCTCAAGTTATGGTTTTGCTTTTTTTGTTTTTATTTTTTAAGTTTGCACAGTGCTGATTTGACCAAATGATTGTGTATTGGTTCTTAATGGCTACCAATTGACCTATGATCAAGACTAGTCAATTGATCATCGGTTTAAATTTTCTTCTATGGAATTTTTCACTTTGACAGTCACAACATCAATTACTAGTTGGCTGGTACTCTTAACCGGTCAACTGGTTAACACTCAAAAATTTTCCTCTTTGTTTTCTCACCGTCCTTCCTTATTTTACTTGGACTAGTCTTAAACTAGTTAATTAGTCTCACATGTCCAATTAATTTTCCACTACAATGACTTGTTTTTGAACTCCAATGATAAATTTTTATTAGAAAAATTTAGGCACTAGCTAATTGATCATTTAGTACTAGTTGACCAATCTATCTATGCCTTGAAAAAAATATAGATCCATTGAGTTATTATGTTTTGCATTAAATGCGACCAACAACTATATTCTTTGGAGAGGGTTATAAAGATCTTTGTTTCATATTTAAAGGGAATAATTTTTGAGCTTGCTTATTACATGGATTGATTTCTCTTATTTACTCTATAATTCTCTTAAGTATTAAATTCTTCAAACTTTCATATCTAGTATTTTCTTGAGAATATCTTTAAGATCAATGATTAAACACAATGGCTAGAGTGTTCTTCATTACAATCTCATTCTTCTAGCTAAGATTACGACTCACAATTTGTTTTTACACTTTTATATCTTGTTATTGTGATATTTTTTGTAATCACCACAACATTCTCCACACAACTCATTATCAAAGAGGTTGTTTGTGTCTAATATTACTTATAGAGGTCATTGAGATTGTAGGATCATAAATCTAAGAGAGAATAACTATGCTAATGTAATCTCTTAGAGTTACAAGGTAATAGTTGGGAGTTGCCTAAATTTTATCCACAAAATAGTTATCATTGGAGCTAAAAAACTAGTTGTTGTAGTGGCCAGTTAATTGATCATGTTATGCCCGTCGTTTGGTCTAGGACTAATTTTAGCAAAATAAGGCAAGTCAATGATAAAATAGAGAGGAAGAATTTTGAGTGCTAACCAATTGGTTGGTTACGAGTACCATTTGATTGGTACCTGGTGTTGTGATTGTCAAAGTGAGAAAAAATTTGAGAAGAAAATTTTGCAACCAATGACTAGTTAACTGATCTTGAGCACTAGCCGACTGGTACTTGTTAAGAACTAGTGCATAATCATTTGGTCTAATTAACATCATGTAACTATACAAAAATTAACACATAAGTTATAGAGCTCATAATTGAGGGTTGTATTTTTTCTCTAAAGTAGACATCATAAAATTTTCAAAAGGGTATTTTTCATCAAAGATAATGTCTGTAGAATTTTTGGTATTTTTAAAATTTATTAGATTCAAAAGGGCTTAAAAAAATATTGATTTGAACAATCCTTTTGTGTAAACACTTAAAATATTTTTATTTTTTTATTATTTTTTTTATGTTTGAAATCATTTTAAGAGATGACAAAAAACATCAAAACATTGTGAAATCTAAATGCGCATCAAATCAACACATTACAAGAAAAACCTTAGATTTAGAGATATCACCATAGGTTTGAATTCCTATTTTGTCATCTTTATTGATCTTTCATTTGTGATTAATATATGATTTAGAAAATTGATCTCCTTATTGAAAGATCGTATGTATAATCTAGAGGGGGTGAATAGAGTATTTTGTAAAAATAATGCCAAATTAAAATTTTGTGAGAAATAAGTAGAATGATGGCAAACAACAAACATACAATTTATAGTGGTTTAAGAAATTCTTTAAAGTTTTTCTACATCCACTACCAAAATGTTTTACCTTTTGGATTTGAATTTATCTTTATTTAGAGTATATGTTTGATGATGACCATTCCTCTCTTGGTTTATGAGCTTACAATCTCAATAACCATATGAGAAATGATTTACACTTTGTCTAGTTATCTTCTTTAGGTTTATGAGACTACAATATCAATGAACTTTATTAGGAACGCTAGATAATACACCACTCTTCATTTGTATAAGAGATGATGAGTTTGAATGAAAATAATAAGAATCTTCACTAGATAGCATATGAAAGTGAGTAATCACTTGTGAGGAGTTTTAGCTAGCTAGAGAAATAATAATTACAAGTGTATGAGCACTCTAGTTAAATATGAAGAATAAATTGAGTACTAGAGAATTTTGATTTGGATTTGAAAGTGTAAAATAAAAAAACTCTTTAATTCTTTGTAATATATAAAAATGATGATTTTAGAAGAGTTGTGCTAGTTTGATTTATTTTTATTAAAGTCTAACAACTCTCATTTATAGTGCTAAAATATGAAAAAAAAATGTGCACTAATCATTGGGTGTAAAAAGCACTACAATGGGCAAAAAATTTCATAAATGCCCAGACCAGTCGATGGGTTTAAAGCCAATCGAGCAGTCGGCTAGTTTTAAGCATTGTGCACCTTTATAAAAAAAACTATAACTTGAGCTACAAAACTCGAAATTGAGTGCTGTATTTTTTGCTGTAAAGTACATATGTTAATATTTCCAAAGAAATACTATTCACCCAAAAATAATGTCTATGTAATTTATGGTGAATTTTACAAGTTATACCATATGTAAAATTGCTTAAAATAAAATCAATTTAAGACAACATTTTGTATAAATACTTGAAAAATATTTTTGATGTATGAAAATCATATGTACATAAAACCTAAGACTATAACATACTCTTTGAAGCTTGAGTCCATGTATCTTTAACCCACTTGTTATTCCTTCATAGTTTGTGTATTACTCAAATGAAATTGAAGTACTTGAAATTAGAGTCATATTTTTTTCCCTTTTTGATCTTTGTCTTGTGTTTGAGATATGATTTGTAAACTTGATCTTCTTAGAACTCCTTGACTTAGTAAAGTGTTGAATAATTCACTTTTTGCTATGATACATATGCACTCTTAAAAAAATAAGTCAAATTCATAATTGAGTTTGTTATTATTAAAACAAAGGTTGATTGATCTATGAGGTCAACAATCTCTCCCTTTTTGATGATGACAAACAAAAAGATGCCAATATATTGAGAGATGATGTATAAAGATGTGAAAGTAAAAATCAATATTTTTTCTCAAATCATATGGATCATATATTAGCCATTTTACAATAAGACCACACAAGTATTATATTAATGGATATATATATATATATATATATATATATATATATATATATATATATATATATATATATATATATATAAAATAGTACATAGCATCTTTTCACCCTTTCTCTCCCTCTTGTCATCAATAAAAGGATAGGGGAACTAGTAAATAAGATATCCAATCAAAAGATAAGTGCGTAAGAAATTAAATGCATATGGAATGAAATTCCCCTTCTAGACATGCACATTCTCAATTAAAGCACAAAACGATTGGTCATACTTAATATTAATAATGAATAACATGAGTAAAACAAATATGACATATCTCCTCCTTGGGTTATTCCTTAGGTAATAACACAAGTGATCAAGTAAAAAAAGTATGCTCCCACTAAGGGTATGCATATATTAGTAATATGATCAATAACACAATATGATCACTTAAGATATTATTGTCTCAAACAATATAAGTAGTGGAAGCGCTGCTACAAGTATCAATATTCTTGGGAATAACTCATATATGATATCACTAAAGCTCATGAGATTTCATAATTATGATATTTATAGCAATAAGGCATGGAGTATTTAATGAGTCATAAAGATACTCAAGTAGCAGAAATTTTATGAAAATAAATTTCAAAGTTATATAAATCGAACTAAGTTAACAAATAAGAGTGTGAGTGCGATAAGGATTATGCAAATATGTGAGAGTATCCCTCAACATGAACAATGATCAACATGAGAATGCAATGATAATTTCATCTTGAAATTTATGACACAATATCTTATCACATGTTTCCTTTTTATATGGTGGACATAAAGTAGAAGAAAAATAAGGAATATGATGAATGATCCATTCACTTATTAACTTGTTAATAATATGATGAATTGGAGATCAAGACAAACACATCAATAAAATGCAAGAGTATCACTCATTTGTACTAAGTAATACATTTAATCATAATGAAGATATTTTTTAACATGATGTTGAGAGATGGCAATGATCGTGTACATGAGATATCATAAGTGAATTTAGCAATGAATTTATGTGATCAATTAATTTTAGAGTTGCATCTATCAACCTAGCTAATAAATAGAAAATTTTATGCGTGGCTAATATGTGTACAGAAGCATACAAGTAAAATGTCACATTATAATGATCTCAAGAGTGAATATTTATGATCAAATTATATAAGGGCACACATCACTCAAGAGTCAATAACATGATAAAAGACCAAGGCATAACTCGTAGAAGCACATTTCATCAAGGAGTTGTATAAAATTAAGAACCATAAATGATGTAAAAAAGAATATCATAGTTATAAGTATATGCCCAAGTAACAAATGAGCAATTTAGTTTTGTAATTTTTTATGCAAAAGTAAGACTGAAACAATCATATTTAGGCCACATATTATTTATGCACTAGTCTACTCAAGTAAGAAAGTGCTTTAACTCCCTATAATGCCCATATTGTATCAATTTTTTCCATTTTATAATAATCAATGGATGAGAAGTATAAGGGAAGTGAAATAGGATGAAGCATTCACATAAGAACCAAAATGTTAAAAAAATATATGGTGAAATGGTGAGCTTAACAATTGTATCGATTTCACAACTTAAAAGGCCATCAAATTGTATAAAGTATGAGCATTTAGTCATCAAAAGGAGACACTTTTTAGATGCATGGATGCAAAGCTAGCAAAGGAAACATGTCCAAAGTACTTCCCATTTCATGGAATATATATGAGTGGAATGCAATATCAAATTATTACAAATAAGCATTAGTATTCATAATTTAATGGCAATTAAGTTATAAGCATTAATTACAAATCTATCCATGAATTACTTCTCAATGTATAATCGAAAAGGAGAAGGAGGGAGAATATGTGTACATCAAAAACTTAGTTTTCTCAGCATATATGACTTGAAAGATTTGAATTTTTTTTTTTGTAGAAAAAACATAGAGATTTATAATCAAGATCAACTTTTAGAAAACTTATTAGAAGTGTCATGTAAGCTCATAGAATATAAAAGATTTATGATAATGTTGAGCATAAGACAAACTATGTCTTAGTCAAAGATATGAAAGTGGAAGCATAGATTGGCATGATGATTCTAAAATCATACATATATATATTCACGAAATGATAAATTTATATAAAAAGAGGTTCATATATCACATAAGTCCAAAATAAAGAGTACATAAACATTTAAGAAAATATAATTAAGCTCAAATATGTATATATATATATATATATATATTTATTATCAATGGAGCGATGTGAAGTCTGTGCATCAAATTATTCAAAGACAAGTTCACACATAAGAACCAATGTTTTAATTGAATTTTAAAATTAAGGTGAAGAGCATATAACTTATAACATATATCTCATTATGCAATTCATAGGGTCATGTGAGAGGAACCTATAAGTTTAAGTTCACCATATCCAAATCCCCTGCATAACTATGCTAGATTATCCAGAGTGGTTAATAGGATATAACATATGGTACTTATAGTAGGGTTTATCATGCAGACTCTCATCATGTTAGATATTTTATATAATCATAAGGACATATCACTTATGAAAAGAGATAATATCTAATCATGTATATTTGATTGTAACCTATATCACCATCAAGTTCTCATATATATCAAGTCATCACAAATACACACAATTTTGATTAGTGATCAAACATAAGCATGCTTAAAAAGATGAAGCAAAGTAAGGCATGATGTTGAGAAAGATAAGTAGTATGATATGTTCCAATCAATCATAAACAAACATCAAATCTAGATAATATAGGAATTATATTATGCGCACAAGCGAGTATACCTAGTGAGAAATAAGATGGAATCAAATGAGAAACATATAAAATATCCCCTTAAACATATAAACTATATTTGTTTAGGCATCAGGTGAACAACCTGAATCAAATAAAATAGTTTGATGCATGCCAAGTTGTTTGGTTAGAGTTTACAAGATATGGATAACTAATGTGAGGAAGGTTGAACTCTTCTCCTAGAGTCTTTCAAATATCTCTCATGCTAAATGGTTATGGTGGAATCGCAAGAGTATATCTAATGTGCAATTTGGAGATTCCATTCAACTTGTAACCTATACTTAAGTGCAATAGAGAAAAGTTTCCTTTCTAATGGATTTAGTACTTATTAAGACAATTTGATCATAGGAAATTATAAGTATCATGATGATGAAACTACTTACTGAATGTACTAATTTCTCAAAAATATTGAGAGCATATTTTAAAAACATACTTAAGTGAAACATTGCTTCAATGACATAATATTTCAATCAATTTCTCAAAATGTAACATTGAAAGTATAATTGCATGACAGATATCATTAGATGAGTTAACTTATTCATGTGTGAGATGAATCATCAAGAAGAATGAAAGTGTGGTAGATGAATTAGCAGATTAAGTGTGCATTATAACATATTATCATTACTTATCAATCCATTAGGGCATTAAATAATGTTCATTAAATTAACCAAATATGAGTTAAAAACATTTAAGAGCAATTCTTCTTTATATATGAGTAAGTTAACCTTTAAAAATATATTTTATGAAGATATGACAACAAAGATCATGCAGGGATAAAAATGAAAGCATGAGTATAACAAACAAAAATATCATCAAAATAAGCAATGTGCTCCACACACTGATATAACCATAGACTATGTAGTGCTCTAATGAGCGCAAGTGGTACCTAAATCTTAACTAGATGTAGATGTAAGGATAGGCTCAAAAGGTGTGGACCTAGATGGGTGAGGAATAGTTGTGAGATAAATTACAAGAACATTTGGATTTGAGTAAAGAGAATCATATAGTAGTGTATCTTTTGAATTCTATATATCTACGTTATCTAACTTAGTGTCAACACCATCTCGAGTGCCTAATGCGCACTCTGTATCTTTAGTATTGAGCGGAGGTGCAGTCTCATTAGTGTCATTAACCTTGCCACCCTAATCATTAGTAGTGACAGTAGAAGTAACCATGTCACCCTAAAATATAGCAGATTGTGGAGCTGTAGAAGTATCTTGTGCCTAATTATATGTTGTAACAATTGCAGGAGCATACACATGAGTCTATAGACCTAATTAACCCTCAATAGAGGTAGTTGGGTCCATGACATTTGCAAGTTTATCATGACTAGAAAGCCTAATACTGTGATCTAGTTTGTGTATAATTTATACATGTAAATATCTAGTCAACCATCCAAAAGCCTCTAATAAGCAAGTCTTACTAATCTTAAACTGTAGCTCTAACCTAAGGAGTTGATAGAGGAGATAAGTGGATATGGACAAAGCATATGATATAGGAAGCGAAATTGTGGGGTGTGTAGCAAGTGGATCATGAGTAGTAGGAGGGATTTCCTAATTATGTATATCATGAGTGTGAGGAGCTTGAGTAGCTAGTATCCTACTAGTGTATGTCAATGAAGCTCTAGCCTTTGTAGTAAGTATGAGATTCAAACTATCTTCACTCAACTCATATCCTATCGGTTATAAGGTCATCTTATCAAAGATATCCAATCCATTCTTGAAATGGAGACGAATAGGATTGAAATCTCTAAATGAGACCTAGTAATCATCTGAGATCTTTATGATGAGAGAATCATACCCTAAAGAAGCATGTGTGACTCTCCACGTGTGCCATGTTTTGAGATATGTCAATCTTAAAGCACATGGAAAACCCTAATAAGATGCGGCCAACCTCATACCAATTTCTAGGAATCATATCAGCCCTAGATGTCCCACAAGGGAGCAATACCGTGCAAATAAAATAATGCAATACTCTCTTGTAGGTTTGTAGACAGAAAAAGCTAATGGTGCCTTGAATCACATAATTACGCCTAGTCACATAACCATTTCATGTGTCCTCACACTTATCCAATTCTTATATGTAACCCCCATAAGAGGTGACTACTTAAATACCTAGACTCCTAACATGTCTAGTCTCATCGACCCGAATGGGAACACTTAGGAATTTGGTGGTGATAGTGAAACAATTTGTATAAACAGTAAAATTCTCATAGAAAAGGTGAATAATATCAAAGTAGATAGGATCACAGAGCTTATAGAGTGGAAGAATGTGAAGATCAAAGAAATTCTGTGTATAAGGGCATCTTGATAGTGTTGTAACCAATGTCAAAATTGATGCATTTTCCCTAAATTATTTCCTTCCCATGGAATCCCAAGAACGTCAACTACCCTAGTATTATTCAAGTGTATCTCAACTCTTCTATCATAACAAGTTATCACTAGGGTGTTTTTATCGAAGGGTAGGTTGTTCTAGAAGAGTTTGACTAACTTATGATAGTGAGGAATTTTGAGGATGATTAGTGGGAACATGTGAGAGTCATGTAGACGTTGCGAAAAGGATAAACAGAATTGATTGATTGCAACATCAATGTCAATGCAACATCTAAGGATAAGTTTATTCTCCTCAAAGCTACTCGGCCATTTTTTTGCTTAGAAATAGATAGAAAGAAATGGTGGTTGAGGGTGTATTTCTTTAGTGAGGTGAAGTTTGTAATATTTAGAGGACAAATTAAATAGGAATTGAGGAGAGGAGTAGAGAAAAGTAGTTTGGGTTCAAGTGGCCCACTGAAGGAAAATAAAGTAAGGTTGAATGTTTTGTTATATAAAAAAAAACTTATATAACCTATACAAACTAGTTGATTGGTTTGATAAAGACATCGACTATTCTTGCCCTATTTTGAAAAAAAAAAGATCACGCCTATCAACCGGTTAAAAGGGGACATATTGACTAGTCCCTGTAATGCATCACCTAGCTTTGACACTTGTTGATTGGTCTTATCAAGTCACAAACACTTATTATGAGCATGAAAGATAATCAATTTATGAATTTAAACAAGCATTGTAAATTTGGTTTAAGCACAAATCACGTAGGCTAATTCATAATCAAATCAACATTAATCTAGTCTATCCAAATATGATTTTAACATCACTTTCATGCATCAAACAATGTCATTTAAAGAGTGAATAATGTTCAATTTTGTAATTCAATTTTAGCTAATACTTGTTAGCAAGCATGTTTGTCATCTACTCATGCAATATTTCACATTAAAGACACCGTATTTGTAACACCCCCAAATTTACTACTGAAAAATTTCATTTAATTTCAAAAATTTTATTGGAAATAAGAGATAACACTTGTAAATTCAGGGGCATTACCGCCACACTTAATACCCGAACGGTTCACTCCTACCGTCCCGGTACTAAGTGCTAAGGCTAAATCAGATTAACCATCAAATACGAGTCGATAGCAACACACAGTCATAGGTAAAACCCGAGTAATACAGAATCAGAGTGCGGAAGGTCAAAGTACAATTCAAAGATACGGTTTTAAGGTTTTTGAAAGTTGAAACGTCATACACTTAAAATAAATAAACTTAAATACATAAGAAAGGTGAAGCGACAACAAACTCCGGCCACGCCACTCTCGATCCCTAAGCTAGGTCCGGACTCAGCTCTCGGTCCCGCCCAATGCCTCATAAGCGTCGTAGGTATCAAATGTAGAGTCACCTACCTGCACTAGATCAGTGGGGCCTTTTGCTCGTGGGAATGAGCAGCACCCATGAAACGGGTGGTCAGTACGCTTCGTACTGAGCAAGGTAACCGAATAACTAAGGCCGAACAGATAAAGTACACAATACATGCATGATCATATAGGCACATAAGATAATACAAATAGTGAGGCCGATTATGTTCCAATTAGACTTATCCTTTAAATCTCTTAATACCATACTCAATTCCACATACTCTTTATTAATCCATGTAAGTACGGGTGCCCCACTATTATAGCCAGTGGACGGGAGATATGTACAGGGTAGAACGCTCCTGACCACTATTATTTGCCGGTGGGTCGGTCTCCAGGGCAAGACGCTCCTGGCCACTATTATTTGCCCGTGGACCGGTCTGGCCTTGACTCATATGGTATTCCACTGTAAGTATTTAGTATCTTCCCCATGTCTTATCAATTTTACGTTTGGTTTGCTGAGTACGGAAACCTCCACTATTATATCCGGTGGACCGAAAATATATACAGGGCAAAACGCTCCTGGCCACTATTATTCGCCGGTGGATCGGTCTTTAGGGCACCCCGGCTCCTAGCCACTATTATTCGCAGGTGGACTGGTCTGGGCCCGGCTCAGCATCTTCATCTTTAAGTGATTAGTATTTTATTGTATCTTTTTCAACGGATTTCCACCCTAGATATGCATGGCTAACTTCAGCTATACTCATCCTCCCAAGAGGGCCTGTCTCATATCTTGAGACCGCTACGCCTCTTAACTCACCCAACATCATTCCCTTAATCAACTTACTCACTCCGGGAACCCGTCTCCTAAGTATGTGGGTCTGGGTCCACCACCTTTTACCCCAGGGTCCACTCACTACCTTCCCTTAAGGTTTTCTCTAGAAACCCTAACTTGGGCTTATGTGGCCCACCCTTTTCTGACTCGTACAACCAGAACCATCCTAGCACCCCTACACCTCACGACCCTTCGGTTCAACCCTCATTTCATGTCACCCTCATCCTCACTTTTTATCTTAATTCCCCCTTTTTCTTCTTTCCTTTACCAATTTGGGTTCTCTCTAATGCTAGCCCAGTCTTTTGCGCACCTTTATTTTGTTCTACGTACTATTTTTCACTCGGAGCCCCCAAACACCCAAACGACACTTCTCTTGTCGTCCGCACATCCCGAAGCATCTTTCTGTACGTAAGGTTTGCCCCCATGCAGACCTTAACCACCCCATGCAAACCCTAGTTCTCCTATTCCTTCTCTAACCGACTTATTTCCCCTTTTGTTATTTCTTTCCAAATCTTTTCTTCCATGTCCCCAAACTACGTCACCACACCAAATACCCTAGCATGCATGTCCTAAGGCCACAACATAACACAACTTGTAGCACATCCACATTAATACAGAACAAAGGTGATCACATAGACGTACCTTGAATCCAAGCTACGCTACACGTAAAACAGGTAAGACAATGACATTTAAAACACGACACATAATCATGTGAGGCATCCAAGGTAAATAGTTTACATATCACACAAGTGGCCTTAGTTAGACCCTTACCTAAATCGGCGCCGGGCTTGGAGCACACTCCTACGCCTCCCGAAGGTTATCACTCGATTCACCTATAACAGGGAAATACTATAAGTTAATATCCCTCTATCAAAATGCCAAAACCCCTATCTTACCCTTATCATAGCCTAACACTAAGGCTAATATTAATAACTAGTAGTTTATAAATAAAAAGGCAGGGTTATTTGTAACACCCCAAAATTCACTAATTTTTGTTTAAAACGGAAGCAATTAAGATAGAAACACTTAAAACCTGTGAATTCTGGGAATGTTACCGCCACACTTAGTACCAGACCGGTTCTCTCCAACCGTTCCAATACCAAGTGCTAAGGCTAAAGAAAAGATTTACGTTAAATTTAAATTAACAATTCATAAAAGGATTCGAAAGATCATACAACAAAATCAGAGTACGAGAAATTAAGAGTTAATTACAATATCCTTGAAGTTTCAAATAACACTTGTAACTTCTAAATAGAAATAAATTTAAACAAGATAAAACCCAATGGGTCAAATTCCGGATTGCTTACTCACTCAAGTCAGGCCTGCCACCCCAAAACAGTCTCTGATCTTAAACCTGCAAAAGAGGTCTGCTCTCCACCATCAGTGGATCATCACATGACCCATCAACCAAGGTAGTATCAGTACGGGTCTAGTACTGAGTAAGGTGACTTGATCACTAAGGCCAACACATTGTTGTACATAAATAATGCAGGAATAATAATAATGCATAAGACCAATATGATCACATAAATACATACGACCATCCAAGTAGAGTACAAAGGTCCCAAATATAATCTAATTCAGTTACTTTACTATTCTTAGATTATAAAACGCTTTGCACCAATCTTTTATCAAATCCATGTGAGTACGAAAGCCCCCACTATTATAGCCGGTGGACCGGATACAAGCAGGGCACAATGCTCCTGCCCACTATTATTAGCCGGTGGATCGGTCACACATAGGGTGTCATACCCTAACCACTATTTCTTACCGGTGGATTGGTTGGCCCCGGATCACATGGTGTTCCACTGTAAGTAATTAGTATCTTTCCCAAGTCTTAGTAAACTGTTAGATTTATTGAGCTCAGAATCCGCCACTATTATAGCCGGTGGATCGGAGGCACATAGGGTAATTTACCCTAACCACTATTATAGCCGGTGGATCGGAGACACATAGGACTACGCGTCCTAACCACTATTTCTAACCGGTGGATCAGTGGGACCCAACTCAATATCTTCCACTTTAAATGATTAATGTCTTAAGTGTCTTATTCAAAGGCTTTTACCCTAGACATGCATAAATCATCACACATAACAAATCATAAAATTCCACCATCATAATTACACTTTATCACCACATACACATGATAACACAAAGACCCTAATCAAACACCACATACCCTAATTGGCCCCCACAACCATAGTCAATCACTTCAAACCCTAATTCAGTCACCTCCATACCCTTATAATGTCTTACGTACTATTTTTCACCTAAAACATTCAAACACCCAAATAACTTTTCTATTTCCTCCCTTACATCCCAAATCAACTTTTCACACGTAAATTTCACTTCCATGCAAACACTTATCTTTCCATGCAAACCTTCGAACCTTTTTCATGTAAACCCTAAAATTCCACGTGAAGCCCTAAATTCAACCATGCAAACCCTAATACCACCATACAACCATCAATGTCACCATGTAAATCCTAATACCACCATACAACTATAATTACCACCCTACAAACCTTAATATCATCATACAAACCCTAATACCAACATACATCCATTAATACCACCAGGCAAACCCTAGATTCCGTCATACAAAACCTAAATTCAAACCATATAAGACCCAAAGATTTGTCCATACCAACCCTAAATTCAAACCATAAAGATTCTTCCATGCCAAACCCTAAATTCAAACCATAAAGATTCATCCATACCAACCTTACATTCAAATCATATAAACCCAAAGATTTGTTCTCATAATACAATTGATTAGATTATCCCCTTTCATAACCACAAATTAGATTCTCCCATACAAGACCATAAGTTAGTTTCTTTCACATGAAATCATAAATTAGAACCTCCCAAGAAAAACCATAAATTAATTCTCCCAATCAAATCGTAACTTAAATTCTCCCATATAATATCATAAATTACATTCTCCCAAATAACATCATAAACTAGATTATCCCAAACAAACCATAATTTAATTCTCCCAATCAATCATAAATTAAGTTCTCCCATATAATATCATAAATTAAATTCTCCCAAATAGCATCATAAACTAGATTATTCCTTATAAAACCATAAAATTTAGGTCAACTTACTTCCCTTAGTCAACTTCTTTCCCCATCCTACTTTTCATCTTTTCTCCCACACAAACCACTCCGACATCCTCTCATGCATGTCTTACAAGGTCACAACACATATTGTTACATGCATATAGCACACATGCCATACAAAAACATACTTCAACTCCAAGTCATACCACATATAAAATTAATTAATAATAATAAACACAGGATACATAACATGCGAAGCATATAATACACATAAGCACATAAAATGCCTTAGCACTCCTTACCTAAAATGACACCGGTCTTGGAGCACGTTCCTACGCCTCCTTAGGGCTTTAACTGGTTTTACCTATTATGAGAGAAAAGCTAAAATTAGACTCTCTCCTATCAAAATAATATTAAACACTAATTTAATATAAGAATAGTTTTTTTGGATAAAATAATAATAACAAAAATACCAAAATAATATCAATATTAATATTAATAAGAATAATAAAATAGTAGAAATAATAATAAAAGGCATTACTCAAAAATAAAGTGAAATAATGATTATGATGATGATGATGATGATAATAATAATAATAATAATAATAATAATAATAATAATAATAGTAATAGTAACATTATTAACAACACTAATGTTAAAATATTTGTATTAATAATAATAAATAAGAATAATGGAAATTCGAAATAGAAAATAACATTTTAATATTAATAATAGTAAATATAGAAATAATAAGAAGAATAATAATAAAATCGAATTAAAATATATTAGGCTTCAGCCATTAACATAAATAATAATAAAATATTAATACTAATAATAATAATAATAATGCATATTAAAATATAAATATTAAGAATAATAATAATAGTATTTATATGTAAATAATTGAAATAAAATAACTTAAGGGTTATAAAAATAGGAAAAATAGCTGAGAGGGTCTAGGGTTCAACCAAATGTTGGTGGGAATAGGCAGCACCGGCGGTGGCAGGAAAAGAGAAGAAAGAGGGAAAAGTTGCATGCTGGGAATAAAATAGAGAGAATGGTGGTGGAAGTTGGGTTGTTTTGTGTTTCCCATAAGGAGAGGAATGGAATGAAGGTGGCGGCACAGCCAAAGGTGGCGGCGCACGGCGGCGGTGGCCGAATGGAGGAGATGAAGAAAGAGAGGGGAGGAGAACGAGAAAAAGGAAACTAAAGGTATGGGAAGGTAGGGTAGGGTCTGCAGCACAGTTTGGGAGGTGAAAGAAGTGGCCTTAGCGGCGGAGGAGGTGGCTAAGGGCGGCGCGAAGGGTGGCGGGGCAGAAAACAGGGTTGATCGGGAAGGGAACTTCGCATAGCTGGGGCGGCTTGTGCAGGAAGAATCGAAGGGTGAGGTAGATTTGGTTAGCTATAGGGCGGTGTAAGGATGACATGGGTGGCCAGAACGGGCGGCGAAGTTGGCGGTAGGCGGAGGACGAGGCGTCTAAAGGAGTGGCGGCGACAAGGAAAGATTTCCGGGTTAGGAAATCCAAACTCGAACCAGGATATATTGTGAGGGTATTTATAGAGTTAGAGGAGAGGTTAGGGTTATTTAGGTCGGTGAGGGGATAAGGAAGTAGGGTTCGGGCTTACCGGAGGCGAGGGTTGGCCGGCGGCAGCAAAACGGGCATGGGTGTGCGCAGGAGAGAGAGAGAGAGAGAGAGAGGATGGCGCGAGAAGAGGGAGATTTGGTTGGTCAAGAGGGTCGGCGATTTAGGGGGAAGAGATAGGAATAAAAATCGTCGGTCAAAACGACCGTAACCGGCGGCGAAAAACCAGGGGATGAGCGGCAGTGTAGGTGCTGGTCGACGGGCTGGCAGGTGTGAAGGAGGAAGAAGAAGAAACGGCCGAACCGGGCGGTTCGCGAAGGAAAGAAGAGAAAAGAAAAGAGGGAAGACCGGGCAGATTTGGGCGCGACGGAGGAGGAGGTTTAATGAAACGACAGGTTTCAGTGTTAAAAGAGTCAAAACGCGACGTAGAGAGGGATGACGGAAGAAAGGTGCGTGGCGCGGGCTGGGATGAAGAAAAGAAGAAGGGAAATGGGCCGCGAATGGCCCAGTTCGGGAGAAGAAGAAAAAAAGGAGAACGAAAAGAGGAAGAAGAAGAAAAAGAAAAGGAAAAAGGAAAAACGAAAAAATAAAAAATAGTGGGTTGGCTTAATTAAATTAATTAGAATATTTGGGATATTTAAAAATGATAATATTTAAATAAAATAATATTTAAATCCTTTTTTAGGCTAAATTAGAATTTTTAAAAGATTTTCCATAAATTCCTTTTTAATTAGCAAAACATCCTAATTTTCTCTAATTAAATTATTTATAAAATTAATATTAATTTGAAATAATTTTCTCCTTCTTATTTTAAATAAAATAATTTATTTAATTTATTTTCAAAATAAAATGCTTAATTAGCTAAAATACCCAAATTGTTTTATAATAAAAATACTTATAAATTTCTTCTTGATTTGCCCTAATTAATTCAATTTAAAAATAATTTATTTAAATAATTCTTATAATAAATATCCTTTAAATGTAGTTTATAAAATTAGAAATTTTTAGGACATTTCATTATTATGATTCCTAAGATAATTAATTAATTTTGTTTTTCCACTAATCGAAGTAAGCCTTATCAATTTTACCGCATTATGGTAAGGGTTCCAATAATGTTATTAAAAGTACTAATAATAATAAGAATGCTAATAATAATGATAGGAATAGTAATAGTAATCGTAATGATAACATTAGTGACAATACAAATCATGATAAGGATACTAAAATAATAATATTAAAGAATAATAATAATAATAATAATAATAATAATAACAACAACAATAATAGTAATAATAGTAATAATACTAATACTACTACTAATAATAATAATGATAGTAATAATAATAACAATAAGGATAGTACGATGGTAAATATGGTTAGGGTATTAGATATGGTGAATATAACGATAATAGTAGTAGTAGTAATAATAATAATAATAATAATTATTATTATTATTATTATTATTATTATAATAATGATGATGAGGGTGATGATGATAATGATGTTAATAATAATAATAATAATAGTAATAGTAATAATAGTTACGATAATAACACAATGATAGTAATGACAGTAAGAATAGTTCTAATAGTAGTAGGAATACTATGATAGTCATAATAATAGAGGTAATGACGCCATTAGTTATAGTTAGAGTAATGACACGGTAATAATAATAATAATAACCATAATGATAATAATAATAATAATAATAGTAGTAGTAGTAGTAGTAGTAGTAGTAGTAGTAGTAGTAGTAACGATAATAATAATAATAATAACAATAATAATAATAATAGTAATAATAGTAATAATAACAATAACAATAATAATAATAGTAATAATGATAGTAGTGATAATAATAATAAGAATAATAATAGTAATAATAGCAATATTAACAATAATAATAACTTAATAGGGTCTTTGTATTGCTTAATACCATTAATTAGAAGTTCTTAGGGGTAATGTTAGGGCCTGTTAATAATAATAATAATAATGATAATAATAATAATAATAATAATAATAATAATAATAATAATAATAAATAGGTTAATAATAATAAATAGGTTAATAATAATTATAATAACATTAATAATAATAGTTAATAATATTAAAATTTATTAACCACTTCTATTATTCAAGATCTAGGGTTTAGGAAGTTGGGCAACCTGGTTGGGGTGGTGGCACCGGCAACGGCGGCGGCGGCGATGGAGGGAGGAAGAAATGGGGAATGTGGCTATGGAGGCTAAAGGAGGGGAAACTAGGGGAAAGTGGAGGTGTAGGGTGGTAGAGCAGGTACTCCTAGTGGTTTTTGGGGGGTGGTGACGGTGCTGCAAGTGACGGTACGGCCGGTGGGGCGGTGCAAAGGTGGCGCGAGGCTGGAAAGGTTGTGTTGGGGAGGAATTTTCGCATGGCTAGGGCGGCATGTGCGGTGCAAGGCAGGGAGGTTAAGGGGGTTGGTTGTGTAGAGGGAGGTGCAGGGAATATTGTGGGGCAAGGGTAGGCGGCAGGGGTGGCTGACAGTTGAGGAAATGGCGGTTGAAGGCGGGGTGGTGCACGGTTGTTCCTCTGGGGTTCCAGGTTTTTCAAACCCGATTCAGGTGGTGGTTAGGGCTATTTATAGGACAAATGGGATGGGAAACGACAAGCTTCGAGGGAGGGTAGGGGGGTTAGGGTTAGGGTAGGTTGTCCGGTGGAATTGGCCGGCGCATGGTCTGAAATTTGCAGACCATGATTTGCCTGGGAAATGGGGGATTTCGTGCGGGAGAAGGGATGAGTTGATCAGTCACGTCCACAGGGAAGTCAACGAGGAGAAGAGGGTGAAATGACCAGGGAGGATGGCGTGCCGTCGAAGCTAAGCTTCCCGGCGAAAGTTTCGGGTTGCAGGCGGCAAAGGGAGGAAGACGACGCGGGGAAGAAGAAGAGAGTTGGACCGGTGGTCCAGGAGAAAAGAAAAGAAAGGAAAAGAAGGGACGGACCGGCTGGGAGAAAAAGAAAGAGGCGCGGGCTAGGCCGCGAGAGAGAGAGGGGAGGGAGTTGGGCCTAGCAGGTCGGCCTAGGCCGGGGAAAAAGAAGAGAAATAAAGGAAAGAAAAGGAAAAAGAAGGAAAAGAAAAGAGAAAAGAAAAAAGAAAAAGGATGGAAATTAGTGGTTGGATTAATTAGCATGATTTGAAGTAAATTTTGGGTTTTTAATAAAATAATTATATTAAAATAATAATTAAATTCTCTTCTTAGGTTAATTTAGGGATTTTTGAAGAAATTTTCTTGAATTCCATTTTAATTAGCAAAACCTTCTAATTTTCTCCAATTAAATTATTTATAAAGTTTATGTTAATTAGAAACCATTTTAGCCTTCTTAATTTAAACAAGGTAATTTATTTAATTAATCTCCTAATAATCCCTTATTTGGCCATGATCTCCTAAATTAAGGTTTTGGGGTACTCAAAAAGAGAGAATACTAACTTGGAGTTAGCGAAACTCATATATATTTCTCTTTCTTTTACAAAGAGGTAGAAGAGGCTTTGATGTTGTAATTTTTATTTGATCCTTCAAGATCTTTCTCCTTTCTCTTATTCTCCCCTATAATAAATTTTCAAATACATGCTTTTGATACCCATATCTTTTTGGGGGCCATAGGGGTTAATCCTTAATGAATTATCAATAACTATATAATTTTCTAGAATCCAAATAATTTTTTTAAAAAGGAAATGAAGCCTTATTTTGTATTGATGGATGTTGTATCTATGATTCTCATAGTTTATTAAAGAATGAATTTCAATCATTTCAAGTTTTGTATCCAATTCAAATTTTAAGCTTTTAACCATAGATGCAAACTGTTCATTTTCATTCTTCAATTTTACATGCTTTGAAAATAAGTGGTAAAACATGTTATTTAACTCAAAATTTTGACAATCCATAATTACAAAATGATTTAAGCAATGATCATCAATATCATACAATTTAATTATATAGTTAGTTGAGAAATTGGTTACCTCATCCTTTTTACTTGAAATACCATCATTTATAGGGATGAAACAATGATGCGGAATTTCTTCTTCCTCGTTACCCCCATAAGTGATATTCAATATTTTTCAAATTTCTTTAGGGTGCCCGAATACATTCTCTCAAAGGCCACAATAGAGCAACAAAATAGCTTTGTCATTTAAGGCGGCCCTTTGTTTATTGCGCACTATCCATTCTTTAATCGACTTATCAATTAATCTATTGATGGTGGATTTTTGAATCTTGGTTGGACCATGTTGAATGATGAACCACAAGTCTTTATTTTGTGCGTTGAATAAGCTTTTAATCGCTATTTTCCAAAGCCCAAATTTTTTTCCATTGAACAATGGAGGCTTTGAAGGTGTTACATCTTCACCCATGAAGTTAACCATACTTGAGGATCTTAAACTTTTGGTTGCTAGATCAATTTGATGACGCCCCAAGCTCTTATACAAATTAAAAGACCATATGGATACTCTAGAGGAGGTGAATAGAGTATTTTATAACAACAATGTCAAATTAAAATTTTGTAAGAAATAAATAGAAGGATGAAAAACAATAAACACGCGATTTATAGTAGTTCAAGAAGCTCTACAAATTTTCTCTACATCCACTACCAAAAGGTTTTGCCTTTTGGGTTTGAATTTCTCTTTATTTAGAGTATGTGTTTGATGATGATCACTTCTCTCTTAGTTTATGAGTCTATAATATTAATGACCCTCTAGGAGATGGTTTATACTTTGCCTAATTATTATCTTTAGGTTTATGTGACTACAATCTCAATGACCTCTCTTATTAATGCTAGACAACACACCACTCTTCACTTGTGTTTGAGATGATGATTTTGAATGAAAACAATAAGAATTATCAACGGATAGTATATGAAAGTGAGTAGTCACTGGTGGTGACTTTTATCTAGTTAGAGAAATAATAGTTACAAGTGTATGAGTACTCTAGCTAAATATTAAGAACAAATTAAATACTAGAGAAGTTTGATTTGGATTTTAAAGTGTAAAATCAAAACCCTATTTAATTCTTTGTAATATGTGAAAATGGTGATTTTAGAAGAGTTGTTCTAGATTGATTGATGTTTATTAAAGTCTAATAACTGTTATTTATAGTGCTAAAAGATAGAAAAAAATGGTTAGTAGCCGTTGGGTGTAAAAATCAATAAAATGGTCAAATTACAATGGGAAAAAAATCCTCAGAAATTCCCAGACAAATCGATTGGTTTGAAAACCAATCGATGGGTTAAAAACTAGTTAATAGGTCGACTAGTTTTTAGTATTGCACACTTTTACAAAAAAGACCATAAATTGCAATACAAAGCTCAAAATTGTGTGTTGTCTTTTTTGGTGTAAAGTAGACATCTAAAGATTTCCAAGGAAATACTATTTATCTAAACATAATTTCTATGAAATTTATGGTGAATTTTACAAGTTAGATCATATGAAAAACTACTTAAAATAAAATCAATTTAAGATAACATTTTGCATAAATACTTGAAAATATTTTTTATGATTGAAATTACTTTAAGATTTTTCAAAATTATTTTTAAATAGGATTATAAATATCAAATAATTTGCTCAATGTGTAAATTATATGTACATACAACCTAAGATTGTAACATACTATTTGAAGTTTGAGTCTTGGTATCTTAAATACACTTGTTATCTCTTCATGGTTTCTATATTACACAAATAAAATTGAAGTACTTGAAGCTAGAGTCTTTTTTTCTTCCTTGTTGATTTTTTTCTTGCGCTTGAGATATGATTTTTAAACTCGATCTCCTTAGTACTCATTAACTTATTTAAGTGTTGAATACTTTACGTTTTACTATGATACACATGCACACTTCACAAGATAAGTTTGTTACCATCCATATTTTAGTTTTTGATATAACCTACATGCACACTTAATATAATAAGTCAAATTCACAATAAAGTTTGTTATAAAAAAAAAAAATAAAGGATGATTGGCCTATGAGATTAACAATGTCCCCTTTTTTGATGATGATTTACAAAAAAATATATTCTAATATCAAAGAAGACAAGGCACAATGATTTTAAAATGAAATTCAATACATATTCAAAAATGATATAGATCATATGATTACCATTTGGCATTAAAAACAACTAAATATTATATGGATGGTAATAAAATGAATAAACAAGTCATCAAATAACATCTTTTAACCATTTCTCCTCCTTTTATCATCAACAAAACATTGTACCATAATTCTTTAAAATCTTAATCCTTTCAAGACCTTTGTGATTATAAAATAAAGTTATCCTGATTGCATATTTTATTGAATTCTTTAATATTTTGAAAACTCAAGTTACATTTTAGAAATGCTTTGTTCTCATATTCTTTAGTTTTCTTATGGTTTCAAGTTCCGTAAGATTTCTGAGCCACTTCTAACCATCACACATCTCCAAAATAATTTTAATCTATCCATAATTTAATTTCTTATATTTTTTGAGTCTCCTAGTCATGTTTAAAATTGTAAATGAAAATTTTATAAAAATACTATTCATATCTTATTTTACATTTCTTTGCAATTTAAGCCCTACTTCAACCCATTTGTTTATCATAAAATTTTGAAACTCTAAATACTATTGTATTTTTCATGTTTTAGAGATATCAAATGAATTAAAAATGTTTTATCTTTTGTTTATCTTTTTTATTGATATTTTCCATTTTCTAGTTATTAAAACTTGCGTTTCTTAACTTTGATTTTATCTATCCTCTATAGAACCTAATTTAAGGCATGTATTTCTATCAATATATAATAATAATTCTTTATCTAGCCCAATGTGACAATATGATGACAAGTGTCTTTGATACATAAATATCATAAGAAATATTGCCTAAAAATACTTAAATATTATTTCATCTTATCTTCTAAATGCATGTAATTTCTATCCTATGTCCTCCTCATCTTTCCTTCGCCTTGCACCACAATCATTCCTTTTTTGGCCCCATTTTTTTAGGTGAGTTTAGCCTTTATAATGCTGCACCATTCAATATTTGATCTTGCAAATATCCCACCAAATATTCCATAATTCAACATTCTTCCATTCACACTTTACCATGTGTCGTTTGCAAATCAATATGAGATATCACAAGAGGATGATCAATAACCCTTGATCCTTTGCAAATCAATATTATATCTCATAAGAGGATGATCAATAACCTTTTATCCTTGTAGATTAAAGATGATTTATGACTAAATCCTTAATCCCCCTGTAGATTAAGATGTTCGTATATGAAATCACATGGTCACATGGTGAGTTGACAACATTACACTATCAATATATCATCATTTGGATGGGTGTAGCATATTCCATGTTTGTTATTATATGAGATTGCATGTCACTATATGCACTACATTAGAGCTAGATCTTACTAAATACTTTATCGTTCTGTTGTCTTTTGTGCAATGTGTCAATCCTGACTCATTTGAGGGAGCAAGTAGTATAATTTTTCTAGTTTCTCATTCTTTGTGAAGCCTTATTATATAGGTGATTGATGTTAGGACTTGCATAGGCTATCCATTATTATTATTATTATTATTATTATTATTATTATTATTATTATTGTTGTTGTTGTTGTTGTTGTTGTTGTTATTATTACTATCATAATAATAATCATCATCATCATCTATTTTATGGTTATATATGTAAATGTTAATGTTTAGTGCTACTTTATTTGTTTTTTGATCTATTTCACTGCAAGAATTTTCTCACACTTTGATTCATCGTTATGTTAGTCTCATACGGATCTTGGGTTAGGTGTCAGCCACACCAAATTCTTGAGGTATGACAATGCTTTTAGCTATACACCCAATATGGGTTAGGTATTTGTTGTGCCTTTTCCATGTTGGATACGACGGGAATACCCTATGTTAATTATCTTGCTTTTTCAAACTATTTTCTAAAAACAAAACTTTTTGGTATTAAAAATAGGGTTGTTACAAGTTGGGATTGGAGATTTGCTATAAAGTTCCTTTCTTTACATTGTGTCTTTTGTTAATACTATGAGTTAGTATTAGAGTATTTTTTACATTCATTGTGTTTCTTGATGATACTAGAGTTAGTATCATATTTTTTTTTTTGCTTTTGATCTTGCAAAGTTTTGGTTTTTAACTTGCTTTGGTTTCAAAGTTTCTTTATTTTCTTACATTTTGAGCAAACACCACAAGTTGGCATCAATACTGAAATGCCCCGAAAATTTCTAATTTTATAAACTAAATTTAAAGGATATTTATTATAAGAATTATTTAAATAAATTATTTTTAAATTGAATTAATTAGGACAAATTAAGAAGAAATTTATAAGTATTTTTATTAGAAGAGAATTTGGGTAATTTAGCTAATTAAGCATTTTATTTTGAAAATTAATTAAATAAATTATTTTATTTAAAATAATAAGGAGAAAATAGTTTCAAATTCATATTAATTTTATAAATAATTTAATTAGAGAAAATTAGGATGTTTTGCTAATTAAAAAGGAATTTATGGAAAATCTTTTAAAAGTCCTAATTTAGCCTAAAAAGGGATTTAAATAATATTTTATTTAAATATTATCATTTTTAAATATTCCAAATATTCTAATTAATTTAATTAAGCCAACCCACTATTTTTATTTTTCTCTTTTTCCTTTTTCCTTTTCTTTTTCTTCTTCTTCCTCTTTTCTTTTTCTTTTTTCTTCTTCTCCCGAACTGGGCCAGTCGCGGCCCAATCTTCTCCTTTTCTTTTCCTTCGGTCCAGCCCGCGCTCGCGCGACTTTGCCTCCTTCTGCCGCCCCTCGACGCGCCGCGTTTTACTTATTTTCCAACTTAAACTCAGCGTTCCATTTAATACCTCCTCCTCCGTCGCCGAACCGCCCGGTCTCCTTCCTTTCTTTTTCTCTTCTTTCTTTCTCGGTCGCCCGGTCCAAGCCCCCCATCTTCTTTTTCCCCAGCCCGACGCCACCGACCTGCAACTCCCCGCCGAAAATGGCGGCGCCGGCTACGAGAACCCTGACCGGCCGAGTCACCTCTCTTTTTATTCCTCCCGGCTCGTACATTAGCTTGGAATAATCAATTACCCCTAACTCTCGCTCATTCTCTCTCTCTGGCTTCGCGAAAGTTCGACCCCGACCCAAACTTATGCCGCCCGATTTCTGTCACTGGCCACCAAAACCCTAGCAATAAATATCATCCACGCGACCCCCAAAACCCTAATAACCCATCTAAAATCTATATATAGTCTGGTTGTGAGTGTGGTCGAGACTTCTTCCTTTCCGAAACCCTAAGTGAGAATCGCCCACCACCGTGACTTCAGACGCATATTCTGACGCCGATAGCCAACCTCAACGCCACCACCACATTTCAAATTCTTCATTGCAATTCCCTCTAGCTAACCATACCATTTTCAAACTTCGATTCTTCTTGCACGGGCGTCCATAACCGTGCAAAGTTTGCTTCTCATCTCGCCAAAATCTTTACCCCGAGACCTTAAACCATCGCCCGCTGCCACATACGCCGCTTCTGCCACCCTATAAACCACTCAAAATCTTCTACTAAGTATCCTCCACCGAACCATAAGCTTATTTTATTTTTCTCCTTACCCCTTCCCTCTTTTTCTTCATTTTTACCTCTCTTAGATCCATTTTCCGGCCACCTCCGGGAACCATCGCCGGTTCCACCTTCCTCCTCCAACTCAAGGTGATGCCATAGACATTTTAAATACTTTATTTCGAATTATTTATAATTATTCTAATTTTAGCCAAAATTTTAGTATTAATTCAACTTTAATTATTATTATTATAATTATTATTATTAGTAATATTGACTATATTCTAATTTCTAAATTTTGGTTACAGGTCTGGGAGTATTATTGAGTAAGATACAGTAATTATCTCGGCCTTTACCTATTTGCTTAGATTTTTACATAATTGATGTTATTATTAATAATGTTTATAATAATAATATTATTAGTATAATTACTTGGTTGATACTTTGATTATTACTGGAAGAACAGAAGCCTTAAATTTTAATTATGCCTCGCATTTATAAAATTTATTAACATTATTAACATTTTTCAACATTATTTTGATTATATTACCATTATTACCTTTATTAAAATATAATATAAGTATATATATACATTATTAATTTTATTGTCAAAATTCTGAATAATATTATTTTTATCATTGTGGGAAGGTTCGAAATCCAACTTTTAATTTTAAGAATTTTGATATCATTAATATCTAATATTCTATTTATAAAAAGTATCATTAATATTATTGTACTTTATTTATATTACTAATTATTTTTATTACTATTATTCTTATTATTGTTATTATTATCATCATCATAGTTATGTTATTATTAAATCTATTTTGGGAGAAGGGTAGAAACCCTTAGTTTATCACCTTTTCAAAAGAAAATAAGTGAATTAATTATATTAGTTCCTATAGTTAATTATTGAATAGTAAAATGTCATCCTAAAACCAAACCTCGAAATAAGTTAGAATTATATAAGAGAGTATAATTCTAGTATGCTTTGATATAATAGGAACCCAATCAAATCCCTAAGGAGGCGTAGGAGCGTGCTCCAAGACCGGTGTCATTTTAGGTAAGGAGTGCTAAGCCCTTTTATGTGCTTATGTGTATTATGTGTTTCGCATGTTATGTATCTAATGTTTATTATAATTAAATATTTTATATGTGGTATGACTTGGAGTTGAAGTATGTTGTGCATGGTATGTGTATTAATTATGTATGATGATATGTGTTGTGTATGTGAGGAAGTCGATGTGGTTTGTGTGAGAGGAAGGATGAAAAAGAAGGATGGGGAAAGAAGTTGACTAAGGGAAGTGAGTTGACCTAAATTTTATGGTTTTATAAGGAATAATCTAGTTTATGATGCTATTTGGGAGAATTTAATTTATGATATTATATGGGAGAATTTAATTTATGATTGATTGGGAGAATTAAATTATGGTTTGTTTGGGAGAATTTAGTTTATGATGTTATTTGGGAGAATGTAATTTATAATATTATATGGGAGAATTTAAGTTATGATTTGATTGGGAGAGTTAATTTATAATTTGTTTGGGAGAATCTAATTCATGATGTGATTTGGGAAAATGTAATTTATGATATTATATAGGAGAATCTAATTTATGATTTGCTTGGGGGAATTCAATTTATGGTTTTCCTTGGGAGATTCTAAATTATGATTTTATGCGGAAGAATCTTTATGGTTTGAATTTAGGGTTTGGCATGGAAGAATCTTTATGGTTTGAATTTAGTGTTGGTATGGACAAATCTTTGGGTCTTATATGGTTTGAATTTAAGGTTTTGTATGATGGAATCTAGGGTTTACCTGGTGGTATTAATGGATGTATGTTGGTATTAGGGTTTGTATGATGATATTAAGGTTTGTATGGTGGTAATTATAGTTGTATGGTGGTATTAGGATTTATATGGTGATATTGATGGTTTTATAGTGGTATTAGGGTTTGCATGGTTGAATGTAGGGCTTCACGTGGAATTTTAGGGTTTACATGAAAAAGGTTCAAAGGTTTGCATGGAAAGATTAGTGTTTGCATGGAAGTGAAATTACGTGTGAAAAGTTAATTTGAGATGTAAGGAAGGTAATGTAAGTGTTGTTTGGGTGTTTGAGCATTTGGGATGGAAAATAGCACCTGGAGCAAATTAAGGGTACGGAGGACACTGAATTAGGGTTTGGAGTGGTTAACTATGGATTTTGAGGCTGCTTAGAGTTTTGGGTTATCACGTGTATTTGGTAATTAAAGTGTAATTATGGAATTTTATAATTTGTGATGTGTGGTGAATTATGCATGTTTGGTGAAAGCCTTTGAATAAAATACTTAAGACATTAAGCATTTAAAGTGGAAGATTGTTGAGCCGAGTCCAGACCGATCCACCGGTCAGAAATAGTGGTTAGGACATGATGTCCTATGTGTAACCGATCCACCGGTAATAATAGTGGTGAGGACTTTGTCCCGCAAGTGACCGGCCCACCGGCAATAATAGTGGGGTGACTCGAGCTCAATAAAAACAAACCAGAGTTACAAATGCTTAAAAGATACTAATTACTTAAAGTGGAACACCATGTGAGCAGGAACCAGACCGATCCACCGGTCAGGAATAGTGGTGTGGACTTTGTCCCGCAAGTGACCGATCCACCGGCGAATAATAGTGGTGTGGAATTTGTCCCGCAAGTGACCGGCCCACCGGCAATAATAGTGGGGTGTTCCTGTACTTACATGGATTGATAAAAGGCATGGTGTGTATCGACTTTTGATAAAAGATTAATTAAGTAATTAATCCAGATCATTCATGGGCCTTTGTACGTACTTTTACCCGGTTGATCATATGCATTTATGAATATTCTCTTTTACGTCCTGCATGATTTATGTATTTATGTGTTAGCCTTAGTGATCAAGTCACCTTACTCAGTACTGGACCCGTACTGATACTACCTTGGTTGATGGGTCCTGTGATGATCCACTGATGGTGGGGAGCAGACCTCTTGTGCAGGTTTAAGATCAGAGACTGTTTTGGGGTGGCAGGCCTGACTTGAGTGAGTAGGCAATCCGGAATTTGACCCATCGGGTTTTATCTTGTTTAAATGTATTTCTATTTGGAAGTTACAAGTGTTAATAAACGTTTATGCGTACTCTGATTTTGTTGTATGATCTTTCGAATTCTTTTATGAATTGTTAATTTGAATTTAACGTAAATCTTTTCTTTAGCCTTAGCATTTGGTACTGGAACGGTCGGAGAGAACCGGTCTGGTACTAAGTGTGGCGGTAACATTCCCAGAATTCACAGGTTTTAAGTATTTCTATCTTAATTGCTTCCGTTTTAAAAAAAAAATTTTGTGAATTTTGGGGTGTTACAAATACATTGCTTTAGCATTTCTTTTTCTTACTGTATTCCATTGATGCTACAAGCTAGTGTTAGAGCTTTTTCTCAGTTTTGAACTCAAAAATTGAATTGTGATTGGCTAAGTTTTTGTGCTAGTATAACCTATGAGTGGATGTTAATCTGGGGTTTAGAAGGGAGTTGGCCTTTATTTTATGATGTGTGCTTATGAATTTAACCTTCTATGTTTTGTAATGTAGCTTTTTTCTAATGCAACTTTAGTTCCCTAGGGTTTTGATGGTGACTAACTGATGTCTCAATCTGTTTATGGTGGCTGTAGAAGCTTATGTCTTGCGATAGAATTAGTTGGATAGGGGTGGCATAACATATGCTACTGCTACCCCATTTTTCTACACTTGTAACTTAGAACTAGTTATGCAAGCTTAGTCACCACCAACCAATAAATTTTTATGGCCATGAAGACCTAAATATTCTTGAGTGATGGATTCATGACATCATGAAGACCTTCTTCACTTGTGGTTGTCCTTACAACTAAAGGGTTGATATTATAATGTTTTAACTTCAAGGATAAGATGATAGTTGCTGAAGAGTCAGTAGATAAGAGTAGTAGTTACTAGTTAGGAGATGTGTCTGTATTGATTTTATCCAATGAGTGTTCATTTGGAAATATATTGAAATGAGTTTCAATATTTGTGATATAGTTTGACCTAGTTTGTTTTGCACTTAAGGTGGAGGTGAACAAATTAATGAAGGTTCATTGGTTTTCATTAGTCCTTAGGATATTTTACTAGGATTTAATTCTAGAAGTCATTGCTCCTAATTTAAAGGCTATGTACAAGAAGAATTTATAGACCTCAGAGGTTATATGTACTTGTGATGCCCTATTAGGGAGTCTGAAAAGGTTTGATGATAGACCATTTAATGGGAATAAAAACAGGCATCAAGTTAGAGGTCATAAGAAAGAGGGGCTTATACCCCAACTCAAAAGGACTGTTTGCATATGTTTTTTTTAAATAAAGACTATGGAAGTTGGAATATATTGAAGATGTGTTTTTTTAATATTCTATAACCTTTATAGATGTTGCAATCTCATGTATTGAAGGAAGTTAGTGCTACCCTAGTGTTGAGTTATGGTCTTGTGTTTGGTTGTATCTTTAATATATCAAAATACATAAAGCTTATCCCATATGAGGTTCTAATAATGTCTCCCTATATGACTACTTGAGTGCATGTAGAATAGCTTCATAAGTGTCTAAAATTAGTTATGAGGGATGGGTTGGTCTCTGACAATGATAATGATGAAGCTGAGGTTGATGAGGTAACCTTTGGAGAGTTAAGTCACAAAGATGATGCCTATTGTGTTTAATGTTGGGGTTTGATATAATAAAGGATGGATAGGAAAGATATAGTTATAAATTTTAAAGGTGCAAGCTTATAATGAGATCAAGTAGGTTTTGAGTATAGAATAGTATCAATGGTGTAGTGAATAGATGTGGTGATGATAGTGTCAACCCTATGTGTACTCTTAGTACTTTGCACATAATATGTACATATCAACTATGTATTACATGAATAATCTATGTATAATGTGCTAATCTATGTGTTTCTATTTCATCGTTACTTTATTTCCCTATGTTATGTTACATTGTTTAATGTTTTGGTGCAAAACCTCATTTCCTAGGTTTTAAATTTAGAATTTTCTTTTGATATATTAAACTTTGGGAACAGAGTTCCTTTTTAAGGGAAATGGTGTAATACCCTGATTCTCAATAACCCTGATCCTATCAAGATTTTTTTTGATTTCAATATAAAACTATAATTTTTACATGTTTTGTTACATCCTTTAATATTTAAAAAACCCGACTTACGTTTTAGAAGCATTTCATTCTTACCTTTTTGATCATCTTTGTGGTTTCGAGTCATGTGAACCTTTTGAGCTACTTCTAACTATCCACCATCTCTTAAAACATTATAATATATCCAAATTTAAATCTCTTGTTTTTTTTTGAGTCTCTTAATTATTTCATAATGATAAATGAATATTTGATAAAATGAATATTTTCTATATTATCGCCATGCTTTACCTTCATCTTAAGACTTTATTTGGTCTATAATATGTATTTTATTGTGGTTCAAGTCTATTGTTCGCACTACTATTTGCTTGGTATTTATTTTTTTGGGATTTGCACAAGAATGCTCAAATTCGAGGAAGTAGTGCATGTATTTGGAGCAAAAAACCAAGCATGAAAGGTATTGAAGGAAGATAAGTCAACCTAGCATGTTTATGGAGGAGCCTAGGAAGTCAAAGAGATAAAAATAAGCCAAGAAGGAGTTGGTGTTGCACAACCAGCTGCATAGCTGTGCAACATTGATGTAGCCAGGTCAAAGCCGAGGATGCCACACGGCCAGGCTGTGCAAATATTGCATAGTCGGGTGAGAGCTAAGTGAGCTTGGTCAAAGCTAAGGATGCCGCACGACCAAGCTGTGCAGATCTTGCACGGTTGTGCATATGCTAAACACAATAGTTCAAGACCCAGAAACCGTGACTCAGCGGTTACCCCAAGATCGTCATACATGACGTAGCCTGTGTTATGGGTAGTTTTTAGGGGATTCTTCAGGCAATTCTTGGGGAAATTTTTTAGGTAGATTTCAGAGGACTTTTCCCTCCCTTTTCCCAAGAAAAAACCTCATGTAACATGTCTTGAATTCTTTAGTTTTCAGTTTTGGATTTAAGTGCAAGTTTCGTGTATAATCAGCTCGGAATCGACTATGTTTTTCTTCGATTTATGGTTAATTCAATCCATTCTCTTCTTTGTAAATTTTTATACTATCATTATATTTTTTATGAAATTTACATCGTTTATATTTATGTACAATCATGAGTGAGTAATCCTTTTTCTAGGATTGAATTAGGTCCATTTTGGTATTAATATGATGAATTAAAGTATATGTTGTATGTTTAGTTCGTATGTGTTGTTTTATATGTTAGGATTGACCGTTTTAAGTCGAATTTGACGGAATCCGATCTTATTAGATATTTTTTGCAATTAAAAGGTTGAAACCATTACCTAAAATTAACATATGAATGGGAATTCAAGTGATCACAAAAGTAGATATTTGGTTCTCAAGGACTATAAAATAGGTGGCACTTAATGGGTTTAATTTAATTTGTTAGTCATGAAAGTAGTCAACATTAAATACGTACTTAGACCTTGAAAGAGGCTAATGATTATATTTGACCAATTGTTCACAACCATTAAATTAAACTACAACATAACATTATTTCATTGTTGAATACCAATTTAGAGACCGAAGTTCAATCCTAAGCTCTATATTTATCATTTTAGAGTCTACATTTAGTTAGTCATTATATTTATTTTCACTACCTACCTGCATATTCTCACTCCATAATGATCTAGATAGCTAAAATGATGAAGTTTGGTACTCAATTGTGAAGTTCTTGTGGGATACGACCTTGACGAGCTACAATGAATCCGTGCGCTTGCGGATTGTACCATCAAGATTAAATGGAAAAGTACTATTAAGGTCTCATTTCGCATTTCTTTGTGTTTTAATCCCTAATTTAGCCCCTTTTTCTTATTAGAAAATGTTAAAATTTTAGGGATTATTATATTTTTAGGTTTTGGAGATAAAATTTAATTTATTTTTTATGTTTTCTTTTCATTCTTTTCAATATTATTCACCATTTTTTGATATAATTGGTTATTGAAATTTATCTTTCGTAACTTTGATTTTTAACTAACCTCTAGAAAACTTAATCTAAGACATATATTTTAATCAAGATTTAATCCTAACCCTTTATCTAGTGAAGTTTAACACTATGATGACAAGTACCCATGACATATAAATATCATAAGGAATATTATCCAAAATGCTTAGGAATTATTCCATTTTACCTTATAAATGCATGTAATTTCTATTGTATGATCATTCCTCATATTTTCTTTTGGTTGCTCCACAACCCCTTCTTGACGTCCTTGCTATCACGATTTTGGTATTTATAATGCCACACATTGAAAGATTTGATCTTGTGAATATCTCACCAAATATTCCACAAATCAACACTCCTCCCTTCACACTTCACCATGTGTCATATTTCTCTTTCCTTGCACCACCACATACATGCCTCTTGGTGGATTTATTAATGAGGGGTATAAGAACTTAATTTTCACCCATCATTAGCCTCTAATTATCAACAAAATCATCACGAATTTGAGTGCAAAAATATTACAAGTTAGCATATTTGTGGTGTGTTGTGTTTATATGTGTGTGTTAAAATCTACTTCCTCTCTTTCTCTTCTCCTTTTGCACCAGTCATATTCTCCCTTTATTTTACATTCATCCACCATTGATTTACAAGTTCCAAGCTTTCATAACTCAAACAAACCTTAATTTTAGCTCCTGAGTATTTTTAATTAAACATTGTGAAATTAAATTCTAGTTATGGGTAAGAGTTCCATATTTCCTACTGTCAAGAATTTAGAAAGGTTATATAAACCCTTTTCAAGGGTATGATCAATCTCTCTTGCTCTTTTGTTTTAATCATTTATCATTTTAGTTTAGTTTAACATGATTCTTACCTTGTGTTTTATGTGCTTTAATGATTTAAGGTTTTTTAGGTGTGGAGGAGTAGCATGAATGTCTCATAATATTGGGGTCATTTACTTAAAAATCTATTTTTCTTAAGATAAAAATATGATTTTGGTCACTATCATAATAAATATTGGTGTTTGATGCTTGATTTGACATGTTTAGAATGTTTTGACTGTTAAATGAACTATATGATGTTATACAAGGTTTGTAAGCCACATTTGTCATGTTAATGAGTTTTTTAAGCATATGAATAATTATGGAATGATTTTTGTAAGATTTGACGCAAAAATGATAAGGAAAACATGAAATATGCCCCCCAAAATGATGTAAGCTATTTTTTTTTTTTTTGTAAAAGTGCTACTTTTGGCTCAATATTATCATGCAGATAAGGTGTCATATGACATATATATGGGTGATTAACTTACCACAAATTTTACGAATTGTGATTTTCTTATGTTTGTAAAATGTTATGCCCAAAACTCATAATTATACACAGTAGTGAATTTTTGTCAATTTTTTCTATGTCTTAGCCTTTTGGATTTTGAACATATAAATGTTGTTTTTAGTTTGATTTAATGATGAGATGATTTTTATTTTCATTGTTAAGAGCATTTTTATATATATATTATATGTTGCCATCTAGGTTAGTATAATATATATTATATGTTGCCATCTAGGTTAGTATACCTTATGTTGTGATTGATGAAAGTTTGGTTCAGTTTAAGAGTTTTAGTTATAATATTCTTCATATTATTTTCATTAATTACCCACTAATCACTATAAGTAGTGTTAGTAGAGAATTGACCATGCATATTTGGTTAATTATGGATTATTCATGATTTAACATATAATGATCATTTTAGCCTTAAAAAGGTAAAGTAATGAATATGTGAATAATCAAAGTTAAAGTATGACCATTGACCCTGATTGTTGATCATAAATAGTATTTTTGTTTAGAAAAATAGGATACAACCTTATTTTGTAATATTAACCTTGATAATATCTACTATTTTGGCCTATTTAGCCATTGTGTGATCTTTTTGGATTTAAAAATATCCACTTTGAGAATTTTAACCAATATATATTTATCTTAAGTCAATGTCATCTATGAATACTTTATTGAAAGTTTGGTGTAATATATAAATACTCATTATGTGATATATGATATGAGCTTAGCTCCCATTTAGGTTGTATGTTTTGTTTTATTTGGTGTTATCTATACACATCCAGTTGTAGTAGTTTGGCATTATCTATATATGCTTATTTGAAATAGTTTAGTGTTATCTATAAATGTCTATTTGAAATAGTTTGGTGTTACATATAAATTCCTAGTAGGAATAGTCTGGTGTTATCTATAATTTATTAGTAGGTATAGTTTAGTGTTATCAATAAATACCTAGTTGGAATTGTTTAGTATAAATAATAAACACCTAGTTTGATGAGGCATTAAATTATGTAATGTGGGTCTGGTATCCCCTTTGAAAGCTTCTTAGCTCTATTGACCTTTATTGGCCTGGAAATAAACCAAGTACGATGGGTGTAGTATCCCCTTGAAAGCCTCTTAAATTTAATGACGAGTCATACGTTTGGTGTAAATTTCTTAAATTGTTTTTTGAGCCCTTGATGCTTTGTAAATCAAGATGAGATCTCCCATGAGTATTATTGATTTCCCTTGATCCTTAGTATATCAACATGATATTTTCCTAGTGGATGATCAACAACCTTTGATCCCTTGTCCATCAAATATGTTTTTTGAATGATCCCTAGGCCCCTTTATGGGTCAAGATGTTAGTATATGAAGTTATGTGATCATGTAGTGAGTTGAAAATAATAAAATATTAGTACATCCCTTTGATCCCTTGTACATCAAAGATGTTTTTCGAATGATCCCTAGGTCCCTTTATGGGTCAAGATGTTAGTATATGAAGTTATGTGATCATGTAGTGAGTTGACAATAATAAAATATTAGTACATCTTCTTTTGGATGGGTGTAAAATATTCTGTGTTTGTTCTAATACAAGATTGCCTATTATTATATGTTGTGAGATGATACATAATGATTATATGTATCAACATTCATAAATGGATCATGTAGCTCATCATATGATTATGTGAATCGTGTTTCAAGTGCTCATCGGAGATATGATTATCCTACCTCATTCGAGGGAGAAGTTAATGTTATTTTATAAGATTCACATTCTTCGTGAAGCCTTATGTTGGGGTGTAATGTTAGTCATTACTTAGACTATACACACTTATATTTACAGTTATTTTGTGTATGTTTCATGATTTTAGTTGTAAAAGTTAATGTTTAATGCTACTCTATTTATGTTTTGATATCTTTTAGTAAAATGTTTTTTTTGCACTCTGATTCATCATTGATTATGTCTCATATTGGTCTTGGATTAGGTTCCAATCACACTTGATTCTTGAGATATGACAATAATTTTAGCTTTACACCCAACATGGGTTAGGTATTGATTATGCATTTTCTATGTTGGATGTGGTGGTAATACTCCATGTTTCTTATCTTACTTCTATAAATTATTTTCTGAAGCACAACTTTTATGGTAGAAAAAATGGGGGTGTTAGGGGTGTTATAAAAGCTCTATCTTAAGATATGTACATTCTTAGTTAGAATATAAGAATATAAATCACAATCAATATTTTTAAGAAACTCAAGTGTGAAATAGATATGATAATGCCTCCTACTTAGAACATTCATAGGGTTTAAGTGATCTAGAGGAAATGATCTCCCCCTTTAGAGTATGTATTTATATGTAATATGAGAAAAATCACATAGAGAACTACCAAGGCAACATTATCTCAAACAGCATGAGCATTAAAATCAAAGATATGTATGAAGATTCATACAAATAACTTAGATAGGATAATGTTAAAGCACATGATATATCACAAGTGTATACTTTAATAAATGAATATTACTAATAAATCTTATAGATATATACAACAACTTAATGATATGAAATTGAAGTTCAAGGTTGCAAGTGTCAATGAAGAACACTTGTGCACGTAATCACTTTTGACCATATAACTTGAAATAACACCAATGTGTTGCAAACTTAAGCATAAATAATTAGTGAATCATAATGATATAAAAGAAATATAAATGATATGGCAATAAATACTTGAGTTGCACATTATCTTGTTGAAGTAAGGGTTAATCACTCAAAAAGAATCTAATATGGTGATTAGTGAGAGTTAAGCATTCAAATGTATGCATGTTAATATATTTAGCTCAAAATATAGCATGAACCAAAAAATCATTTAGTTTTGAATTAAACCACATTAAATTATACATTTATTTCATATTTGCATCAATGCAAAAGATTTAGGAATAGGGATGACCAAATTAACACAAGACATTATTGAGCACATCTATTTCCAACATACCAAGAAGTAAGAAGTGAGTTTTGTGTTTTCCTTTACAATTAAACATATAATCCTCTTCTTCTTCCTGTATCCTACACAAATGAATCAACCAAGTGCTCTAGGAATCTATTTTTCTTAATCCATCAAGAGGTTAATGAAATGTCTTTGCAAGATGGTTCCCTTGGATACTCATACCTCATTGGAATTTATATAAAATCTTTCATTTCTACAAGATGGAACAATATAACCAAATTTATCACACTTATCACAAATAATGGGTGAATAAGGAGATGATTGATGACCCTTAGAGGCTTTAATAAACATATTTTGGGGAGTTTTTGTAACACAATTAAAATGTACTATTGGAAAGTTAAATTTTTAGTAGAAGCATAATACTTAATATAGTTGGGTGCTATTGCCGTACTTAACATAATTCTAGCATATCATACCATTCTTACCTTAAATACAAGGCAAAGCAATTAACATTTAAAAATGTGATAAAATAGAGAATAAGAGATATTTATAAACTTAGACAAGAGTTTGGAGATTAACTCCGAATACAACATCTAACATACATAAACAAGGATAAATTATAACTAAGAGTCCCAAAAGGTATCCAGACCAAAGCTATAAACCAAATAACATGAGTCTATGTCCCAAACCTCAAAGCTAACATGGTTAATCCTCCTCAAACAAAGCATTATAAGTAGAAAATTCACCCATGGGGTCCCATTGACATGCACAAAATTATCTGGGTTGTCTACTCGTGGAAATGAGTATCACCTATGAAATGGATGATCAGTATACTATATACTAAGTAAGGGAACAATTCAATCGTAGTAGGGTTACACAGAATGCATAAGGTCACATATAAGAGTAATCTTGCATAATGATTAAACATGAATATGTTGTACGAGGGGAATTGAATAAGAATTCCATTATTAGATATATCTACAAACCATTTCTTATTTACGTTGAGTGTAGGGCTCCACTATTCTTAATTCGGTGGAACGGATTGAAATGCCTCTTAGGAAAAAATATGCCTAACCACTATTATCAAGCCAATGGAACATAATCAACAAATCTTAAGGCAACATGCTCCTAAATACTATTATTAAACTGGTGGAATGGTCTGAAGTATCTCCTAGGGTAGAACACATCCGACCATTATTAAGCTGATGAAATTTAGTCAACACCTCAGTCTCGACTCATGCAATTTTTCACTTTTAGTGATTAATATCTTATTCATTGTTATTTATCTCAAGATCATCATTCATACACATTTAAATATGAAAGGAAAATAATCTAACTCAACATAATTACTCAAAATATTTAAAACACAATAACATAAATATTGAGACATCCCCCAAGGAAAAAAGGTCATATTTTCCCTAAGAAATCCTAAATTCACAAGATAAGAACAATTTATTCCATGATATTCATTTTACCAAAAAATTTATCACACATCCCTAAAATATTATTATTAACAAGATGACCAAAAATCAAGGTCTAACTCTAATGTCTTGCACATGTGATAACAACCCTACATCTAGAGTTTCTATTCACAAATCCTTACAAAACCCTAATATGAAAAATTAGGCATAAAATTTCCCATAAAACTCATATAACCACCAAATTTAATATAAATTCCTAAATATAATTTTTAACCTCATATTCAAAAATCAAGGTCTAACTCCAAGATTTTACACATATGATAATGACCTTGACGCTAGAGCTACTATCCTCAATTCAAGTTGTTTTTTTTTTATCATTTTATTAAACTTAAGTCACTTATAATTACTCCAAGTATCCCACATCATGTATTCATCATACTTTTAACCCATTAAACTATTTAAGTACCAAATATTCCTTGTTTTTCACTTATTAACCCAAATACCCTTAGGAAAACTAATATGCCCATATTTTCATAAATTTCTACTAGTGTGATATAATCTATTCCCTACTTTCAATATGTAACATGATGAAACAGCTTGACCATATTCGTTTACCACTTTTCATACTCCATAAAACCATGTTAAAGTATCATAGGTCATAGTAACACCTTTAGGGTTTCAAAACTAGACTTATCACAATAATAACATATAAGCCGATGCTCTTCATATTTTACTCAATTTTCATAGATTTGATACCACATAATCATACAAAAACATTATCAAAAATGAAATTATCATCATAATAATACCTACCATGCGGTTTTGCATAAAACACACATAGCATTCAAAAACCCTAACCATAACATGTATTATTACCAAAAACATCTTTGGTCTCTAAGCACATATAACCCTAAGACTCCTCCTCCGAGACCACCGGAAAATCATCTAAGAATTAATAATAACACACAATTATAACTTAAGAAAACAAATAAGGAAATCTAAGGCAAAGGAGGGTGGAAATGGAGCAAAATCAAAACAAACCAATTCATGGGAGAAGTGTGGTAATGATTGAACTAGTTGTGTTAGAACTTGGTGCTGCACAATGGGGTGTAACTTGAAAGACTCACATATCTATGAGTTGGTGTTAGGTCCTTACGTTATGGAGTGTGTATAATACCCCCATTTTTTACTATTGAAAAATGTTGTTAAAATAATTACAGAAGCATAAAACAACTAGGGAAAACGAGATGTTACCGATGTACCCGACACAAGATCGATGTCCTCTGCCTACCCCATATCAAATACAAGGCTAAACCAATCAAAATACTTAAAATAACAGAGTGTGTGGAATAACACTTTAATTTAAACAACTCCAAAAGTGTTTACATCAGAGGACCCTAATGGGTTCTGACCTAATCATTACAAATTATATATGAATAAAGTACATGGCTATAATAAAATAAATTAGCGTATGGCACTCAATTTAAAACCTTGGTCCGCCATGGACCCTACCAAAGCCTTCAGGATATCATTACTCTCAAGCCCCGACCCATTTGAGGTAAGCCCTTTATTGGCCATCCCAAATACCTACACATGGTCCTAGCCTTGTGGAAATGAGTAGGTGATTGAGCAAATGGGCACATCACTACACTACGTATTGAGTAAGCCAAGTTTCTCCCTCAATGTAACATAAGTATACCAATTTACCATACATGAATATAAATTATAACATGCATCATTATAAGGCCATATATAAAGGTAGATGTGCAAAAAGACATGCTATAATGTATAATTCTAGCACAACAAAATACATCATGCTTAGATTCACAATCTGCTCACATAATCACTTCTATAAGTAATGGAAAAGAGCATCTAATCAACCTCTAGAGTTGATTCCCAATTATCTAATTCCTTAGATTATACCATTTACTTATCTATATATGAGGCAGGTCAATTATTCAATCAATATTCCATTCCATAACCAATTAGTCATTTCAACCATTAGCCAAGTGTACAAACCAACTTTATTTATTTTGGTCACTCATACCATTACTTCCATTTCTTAACCACTCATTAACCATTCACTATTGTTCATAAATTATCAATCAACATTTACCATCCATATTTTATTATCATCGAGCGATGAACTATGCACCACCCACGGTCTCACATACCATGGAAGTCCATCCAAATAAGGGATATAAAGTCCAGACTGAAGCCAATCACCAAGTGGACATAAGTTTAGGTCAAAGCCAATCACTAGAATGAACATAAGTCTAGGCCGAAGCCAACTAATATAGACATAAGTCTAGACTGTAGCCAACCACCTAGGTAACCAGAATCTTTAATATTGATACCCTCTAGTACATCATTAGTGTTTAGCGTAGGTAAGGTACTAGGACCTCTCAAGATCTCGTCTGAATACACAAAAAAATATCCAAAGGCAGACTAACCTCTGGTAGCTAATCGAGGATTGGGTAACCCAGATCCATACTTAACTCGAATTTCTTTTTCTTTACATGATTAGTATGTTATTCATAAAGATGGGTGATCATACAAGACCCATACAAAGTAAGTAAGTTAATTTTCCATGTTAATCCATATTAATCCTTTTCTTTCCATTTTCCCATCTATGTAGGTTTTTCATTTGTCCTTGGCCAATGCTATTGATAACCACCATATTATTTAATTTAAGCCCATATTGATTCTCACTACTCTTTTCTCATTATTGCCACTTTTCATAAGTGAAATACTCATATAGCCTTTACATTACTCATAATGTATACCATAAGTTATGATCCATTTTAATTCTTTCATTAGGCCATCCATGATAAAAATTTATATTTTATCTCACTAACAATCATGGTATAATCCCAAACATAGCCTTAAATCATAACCAAACAAAAAAATAAATAAATCATGCAAACTAATTAAAATGGTTGATCGGTTGCATTAACCAGTCGATCGGTTTGGGTTGACTAGTCGATTAGTTTAATCCAACCAGACCATGCTTTCCTTAAACCAATTGATCGGTTTGGACAAATGAATCGATTGTTCATAGACTAGTCGATTAGCTATGCCAAACCAATCAATGGGTTTAAGCAGAGAGCAAGATCAAGGTCTCTACAGGCTTACCATTTGATGGGTTGGATCAACTGAATGACTATTTTAGGAACCAGTCAATCAGTTTGACCTAACTAGTCGATTGATTTGCCCTAACACAACACCAAATCACATATTTCATGCAGATTCTTATATATAAATCATTCTTAATGACATTATACATGCATCAACATAATCTAACATACTTCCAACCAAATTGACATGCATTTCTGAACATGGGATCATTATAGCCTATTTTTACCTAATTTCATGCTTTTCAGTCAAATCATGTTATCTAACCACCAAAAAACTTATACAAGGTGTATTCTTTCATGGCAACATGCAAAAATCCACTAAAGGTAACTCCTAAAATGTAGGAATAGTTACTAAATATTTTAAAAGTAAGAATCACTTACTTGATACAGGCAAAATCCCCTTGAAAATAGTAATTCCAACTATGAGAAATCTCATATTTGAAAACCTTAAAAACCAAAATCTCAACTCAAGAATTACACCAAAACTTATAAAATTTTCAAACTTAAAAATAGTAAGAATAAGAACATATCACTTGAGATAAAACACAGGGAAAGAGCTAAACTCGACCACTCAACTTTTTTTTTAGAATCTAACTCTTCCTTGCTTAACAATCAAAACAAGAGAAAGCTAGAAAAAAGATTAGGAAAAGTGTAAAAGGATTGATTGGTAATACTCGAAGTGTAGATAGAAGAGAGGGGAATATAAGGCTTAGAAAATTTGGTGGCTGAAAGAAAGGTGCATAGTAGGGATGATTGGGAATGTTTATAACCAACAAATCAAAGGAAAATATTGAGGCTTCTGGAATCCACTCGAAACCATACCATTGACCATTTGAATTCAATCAAAACAGAAAGATTTTGTCCAGGATTTACTAACTTATTCTCTAGAGCTCAAATAGTGTCTTCAGAGAATTCAGGTCAATTAGATAAGAATTAGCATTCATGAATGGAGTAATAGAAATTTAGCGTAGAAGGAATCTTCCATCTACTTAGAATCATGTCTGAGATCTAAGCATTCAATCTTAGATTCGTGTAGAGGAGAGAAGAGGAAGAAGATAATGCTAAGTTTATATCCCCCCTAAATTATCCTAGTCAGCCTCTTGATCAAATCGAGACAATATATTAGATTAGATGCATCATAATAATGGTTAGGAATCTCTTAGGGAAAAATTGGCATGGGTTGGTAGGGTTCAATTTTTGTGTAAGGATTTTTTTTATAGAAAAATCAAGCTAAAAAATATGATCAACCCTACAAACCAGTAGATAAGTTTGGGTCTACTGGTTGACTGTTCTTCCACTATTCAATTGATTTTTCCCAACCAGTCAAACTATTTAGTTGAGAAACCTAAATTGGCTGAAATGAAAAACCAGTCAATTGGTTCATGGAACCAGTCTATGGGTTTGTCTGTAAACCTCAATAAACTTAATTTTTCAACATAATTTCAAATAAAATTTTGTCCCAAACCAAATCATAACATTACATCAAAATCAAATGCTCAAAATTTGGCATAATTTCTCATTCAACCATTTTATAAAAATGTTTGGTATTACAACACAACCCCCTTAAAGAGGCTGCGTCCCCTAAGACTATAATAGTTAGACCACATCATTACACATAAGGTTAAACACACATTATATTTACATTCAAGGAAATTAACCCTTAAAGAAACATGTTTGCAATTAAGATAACAACTATGAAAACAACTCTTGGTATTTGGCTAGAATTTGTTCCTCTGCCTCCCACATAGTCTCCTCTATCCTATGCCATAACAAAATAACTTTCACTAAAGGAAAAAACTTTATACATGTCACTCTTGTCTTGGTGTACAAAATACTCAACAGTTTCTCTTTATAAGTCAAAGAATCATCGAGATCTAGCGACTCCATTTGGATAACGTGTGAAGGATTTGCTACACACTTCTATAGCTGTGATACGTGAAAGACGTTGTGTATACATGACAAATTCATTGGTAGATCTAAGAAATAAATGACTTAACTAATATAGTCTAGAATTTCATATTCTCCAATGTACCTAAGACTAAGCTTACCCTTTCTATCGAACTTCATGACTCTTTTGGTAGGAGAGGCCCTCAATAGGACTCTGTCACCCACCTTGCAACCATCAATTAGCCTCTTTAGATTTGTGTAGCTCTTCTGTTGGTCCTGGGTGGTTCTCATCCGGTCCTAAATCAAATGGATGTACCTAGTTATCTCCTCAATTATCTTGAGTCCTAACACAATTGTCGATGGAAAAGAAAATAGACATATCCTCGATGTAGAGGAAAAGGTATGATAAGGCTTTCTATATGCCAAAACACAATCATGAAGATATGAGGCCAAGAACGTAGCTATGACCTTGACATACTCAAACATGCATATTTGATAAGCACACACCATCAATGGAAAGCCTGCATTTCTAAGGAATTTTCCTATGAACGTTGAGGCAAAGAGAAAAAATAATAATAAGTGGCCTGCTTATCATGAAGGAAACGAGAACTTAAAAGAGGCATGTTGATCATTAAAAAATGTTGTAGAAGATTTGGTGTAAAAAGGTTAATTGAGAACATATTCACATATAACATCAATTAGGCAAGGAATGCTCTTAACCTAACAACTCCCTTTTCCCTTGCAAAATAGGTACCTAAGAAGATAGTACACACTATTTCAAGGCCAAATTCCCTAGAAAAAGCTTGTAATAGTGCTACCAAAGCATATATTAGGAGAGTTGATTGCCACAAGGCTAATAAAAGATCAAAAATAGGTGAATAGGAAGTCAATTTTATAGTAAATGATGAAGAACCAGGTACAATGGACACATCTCAACATCCCTTTGGTTATTGAAGTACAAATAGCTAATCACGTGATGAAAAGGGTTCTCACATTGATTTACCATGGAAGTAATAAATTTAAAGGGAATTGTAGATCTCACATTGATTGTTGGCGAGTTTCCAGCCTTGAAGAGTAGGAAGATAGATTTTTTTTATCATCTCCTATTCCTCAACATGTAACATTATATTAGAACAACCATCCCTAAACAAGCTCCAAGCCAACATTTTCAATGCAATATTATTAATGAGATTCCCCATTAATGGAGCATGGGGAGAAATCCGAGATGATAGGATATTGGTGCGATAATGTTATGTGATAGAAACAAAGGGTGCTTTAGGGAGGTTAGGTGGTAATTTTATGTGTATTTAATTTTGATAATCAAGATTTATGAATGCTTAATATGTGATTTATATTATATATATATGCATATGCATATGCTAATGTTTAAATAGGATGTGTGTCCTCTTGTAAAGAGGGTGTTAGAAAAATGAAAGTTTTAAGCTCTCTCAAAAAGAGATAGTTGTTAAAGTTGTCAAAGTTGTAAGCCCTCTCACAAAGAGGCCATCAACAGAATATAAATCTGCAATCCTTCACCGAGGTTGTTGATCATTAAAGATGTGCGTACTTAATGACATGAATGTAACTCGATAAGCTTTCATTCATTAATCCAAAAAATGAGTATATAAGGCCTCCCAAAGGCTATCAAGCATTGAAGCTTGTCACACTTGTTGAATTGCAATAATCCCAAGGATCAATACGTATGCCCTAAAAGAGGCATGAATTGAAGATGGACACACTTGGTAAGTTCAAAGATAGCCTTTCTTTCACTCACTGAGCTTAAAGGACATACCAGGTGTGATAAATGATGGATTTTCTTTTACTTACTAAGTCTAGACTCTCATGGTGTGTCCTTGGTGGAGATACCGAGGCCACTAAGTCTCTAAGACACACCTCATAGCTTTTTATATTAGATAAGCCTTCTACTCCTATAGTGGACTCCTCAATGGAGATCTTGAGACCCCTAAGCTAGTACTAAGGGGTCTGATTGGTTCATTCGGTCTAATTAACCAATTATGACCGAATAAGGACCTAATTTAGTTTTCCACTGCCAAAGTATAATAAAGATTCAAAGTGTGTGCATTTTGGGATATTTTGGCTTCTAATTTTCTAGTATTCTAGTATTCTGGTTTTCTTATTATCAACAATATTATTCTCCTCAGCATCAGAGATGGATTATAAGTTAAGAAAATCTTCTAGTTTTATTATTATCAATTAAATTGTCTCCTTGGCATCAACTAAGGATTATAAGTAAGGAAATATATGCAAAGTGGGGAGAAAGCCATTTTATATACAATGGATTTATACACGAACTACATTAAAAATATGATGATGAAGAGAAGGGAGATTCCTAAGGTTCATAATCTTCTTCACTATCATCCTCAACTTCCTTGGATATTTTGGGAAAAATAATACCCTCCATGTCCTCACTAATATATGGATGTTTGTTAGGTTTTAGCAATTGATCATGCCCAACCATGATTTTGAACTAAGCATATGGCAAGGATGTGTCGTAATCAAAACACAACGATTGATGATATTTTTCACAATTAGCAAATTTTTTGTTTGCTAAATAGTGGTCTATAACTTCACTATAAAGCTTTAGCTCGCTGTCAGTAATGGCTTTCTCAACTCTTTCATCCATATCTTTTTGACTATTTGTGCTAGATGCTTAGCCTCAGACAAATGTTTCTTAAGATTTTTAAGTTCTATATTGTGACCCAAATCCTTGTCAATAGTATGCTATTGCAAGGTTTTTGTTGCATCAACAACCTTGTTAGAAAGGGTTTTGTTTTATTGTGTTCAACTTTAAGTGCATCAATGAAATTCTTGACCTTCTCAACATTGACAATCCATTTTTTATTCAGAGAAGATAGTTGATTAGTTAAGATATTCCTCTTCTAAAGTTTCTCCTACAAATGGGTAGTTTTAACTCTCAACAACTCAACCTCAGATCTCAATGCTTATTTTTCCTTCTTTAGGTGCTCTTCCAAGATAAAAAAAATTGAGCTCCAAGAAAGTATGATTCAAGTGCATCAGACTTTAATTCACTTTTTTGAGTCTCTAGCTTATCCAATCTATCTTGGAGAGCACCCTTCTCGGCTTTTGGGGTTGAGTGAGATTCTTGAAGACTTGATAGATTGTCTTCCATTTGTTGAAAATGACAACTAATTCAAAGGAGACAATTAAATATATTCTTTCATATGGTTAGTTGCTGCATATAACACATAGAGTTATTGAAGTTGTTATGTTGATAACATTAATGTATAGAGCCTAAAAGTTTGTACCTAAAAGGTAAGATTTATTTCCTCCCTCAAAAAATTCCTCATTGGGAGGGCGTCAACTATTCTTTGATCCCTCTTCAGCGTAAGTGCCTCCTTCAATTCAAGGACACCTTAATCGTTAGGGTGGCATTTAAAAAAAGAATAGCTATCAGGTAGAGGCATAGTAGCTTCACCATATTGGATAGCAATTTTAGAGTCACCCTGTCAAAGCTTTTTTCTTTGGGGAAAATTATCTAATTTTTCTACCTCAGGACCTTGTAATAAGAGTACTATATAGCTAGAGTCACCGAAACCATTTGGGATAGAGGTGGTCTCTAAAGAATCACTTGTGATGTTGCTAGGCATTTTTAATAAGGCAGGTAAGTTTATGAGACCAATAGGGGTTTTGCTTGCATGGTCCTCACTGTCTTCTCTTCCTTATTATCCAATACATCATCTATGGTAATAGGTTTATTAGCAATAACATTGACTTTTCCTTTAATAGGTTTAAGCTAGTGTTTGTGAGAGCTAGCCTTATAACGAATAGAAAGTAGAACAATTAAGGGTGGGGGCACAAGTTGAAGATTTGAGACCTTCTTAGTCGCCATCATCTTTAGGATTGTCTTTGGTTGAGTGTTTTTTACACCTATGGGATAGTAGATGCTATTTTGGGTTGTACCCTCTCTTTCACTAACTCTAATTTTGAGATTTCCTTCAGAGATTCGTTTCCCTAAGAATTTCAATGCGATTATGAAATAATAATTATGCAATAAAGCTGAACATATATGAGATGCATTATAGATAACAAACAGACATTACACATTTTGGTCTTAATAACCTTATTTAGCTTTACCCTCTTTTTTGGCTTTTCAGGACATGGCTTAGAAGCCTTCACATTCTCCTAAGCATACAGGAAGATGTGGGGTTACTAGGGAAATATTATTAAGAAATATGGTAGTGAAGTATTATAGAAACACATACCTTTTGCTTGGTAACCCCAATAATAGAGGCTCCACTAGGAGGACAAATGCTAAGCTTCTTTATGTGTTTGTACAAGCCAGAAGTAAAAAATTGATGACGAGTTCTCCACTCATTACATCCTAAAAGGTATTAAGAATGATTTTATCAACTGGAGGAAGACTGAGGTTATTGAATGGATAAAAATAAGGACATAAAAATGTAATACTTATCGATATCAAAGATTAACCTTATTTTTCTAAGGATGATGGGATTGCTAGTGACTTCTTTATTATTTACAACAAGCCCATCCTGCATGAATTTATCAAACTTACCAACATTATCATGTTTTTTCCAAATAGGGAAAGTTTAAAAGATTCCACATTGTGATATCTCAATTTTTGTAAACTTACAATGTGGTCCGTTAGCAAATGACTAAACTCCAACTTATTTATGCTAAGGGAGCAACTAACTAGTGCACATGGTTTTCAACAAATCACTAAAGTCTAGTTATTTACCCTAGGGGAAGCACTTAACATAATGGATGAATTTTTAAAGGGAGTGATGATATGATTCTTTTACAAACAAATACTGTTAGATCTAATAATTTTCAACCCAAAGAGCCAATGATGACCCATGAGTTTTTTTGGATACTCTCCCTCTTGGTTCCACACTAGGCTAGCCAGGCATTCGTTGTAGAATTAGCTAGCCAATTCTCTTCACATTATATCTTTCTCCTTTTCCTTTTACCCTCATTCCACCCCTATATATATGGGATCTTGTATTCATTTTGGGGGAACCCAAAAAGTATGAACATATAATCTCACTTTTGCTATCTCCTCTGAATTTCCCCTAGATATACTTTGATCAACCAACACTTCCTTTAAATTTCCTAAGAACCCCTCAGTTTGTAAAATGCCAACAATAGTGAGCAACTCCACAAAATAAAATTTATGAACTAATAACCATTTAACTAGTATTAACCACCATTTGACTAGAGCCTTGTATGAACCAGTGCACATTCATTTAGCTGAATTAATATTGCATTTAAAAAAAACAAACCCATAACTTGCATTATAGAGCTCATAATTATGTGTTATATTCCCCCTATAAAATAGACATATTAAGCCTTGCAAATAAGTGTTATTCACCCAAAAATAAGGTTTGTGTATTTTTTTTGGTGTTTTAAAAAAATCATATTAGATGTAAGATGGATTATGATGCAGGAGAAAGCACTCAAGAACTATCATTCTTTATGATGTAACCAATTATTCTTTATTGAGAAAGGAGCTCCCACAAATTTAAAGACAAACAAATGGTTATGTGGTTAGTTGTAGATGAAACGTACCATACAAGCTACTTGGAGTACGTGCATGTGCATGGCATACATGGAGTGCATGGCTACATGCATGGGGAGAATATGTGTAGCTTAGACGTGTATAATTATTGATTTAGAAAATTAATTATTTAAGTAGTATGGTTGGATATTAGCTAGACCATAAAGTAGCATAATATCTTTTAGCTTGGTATCTTTTGAATTATATTTTTTACCTAAGTGGCAGATTGGCTGTATAAAACTATTGAAGTTATGATTAGAAGTAGTTGATGATCAAGTATTAAAGTTGAATGTAATTTGATTTCCGTGTGAGTTCAATTTAAGCTTAATCTAATCTGTGTGAACGATTAATCTTGAAACCCTTATTCTCTTTATCTGTGTAAATTAGTGAAATACCCCATAATTTATTATTTTGGAAATAAGTCATTAAATATGGATTATTTGGGAATTTATTTAATATATTACTCTTTTTTTAAAAGGGATTTTGTAAGGAAATCTAATAGGAATTTTGAGATAATTCATAAAGGGTATCTTTTTATGTATGTATGTATATATATATATATATATATATATTTGGGCCTTATATTAGCCTAAAAAGGAGGATAAATATTTTATTTAATCATTTAAATATTCTTACTCTAAGTACCCAAGGTAATTATTCTAAATATTTATGTAAAATAAAATACTAAAATAAAATAACATAAATAATCCCTTCCCCCTTTTTTTTCTTCCTTTTCCTTTTTCTCCCCCCCCCTTCTTATTGTTGGGTCAGCTGCGGCCCAACCCCCTTCTTCTTTTCCTCCTTCCCCCACGGCCCAACGCTGTCCATTTCCCCTGGGAATGCAACGCAGCGTTTCGCCCCTCATTCCGCCGAAACGCTGCACCCCAATTAATGAAAGTAACCGTTGCCTGCCAGCTATACTTGACGTCGCGTTTTGTCCAAAACTAACCAAAACGCCGCGTTTTAATAAGGCATTTTCTTACCGTCCTGAACCGGTCGGTCTCCCCCTCCTTTCTTTCTTTCTTCCCAGACCGCCGGTCCAGCCCCTCCTCCCCTCATCTTCCTCCCTCGCGAGACCTGCAACACGCCGCCACCCCTGTCTGCACCGACCGCCTGTCTGCGCCGCCTGCGTCGCCGCCCCCTTTTTTCTGCCCTGCTAGCCACCCTTCCTCGACCAGCCGACACCCCCCATCACTCCTAGGCCGCCCCGCACATTTTCTTCCCTTTTCCCGACTAACCAACAAGTCTGCCATGGCAGACCTGCGTCGGCCTGCCGCCGCCGGCCGGCGTGCCCCGCCACCTGTGCCACCAGCACCCCTAGGTGGTCCTCTAAACTCCCCAAACCCTAAACCCTTATTATACAATGTTAATTATTTTTAGAATTATTATTATTATTATTATTATTATTATTATTATTATCAATGTTATTATTATTATCTTTATCCTTGTTATTATTATTATTATTATTATTATTATTATCATTCAACCTAACCTTGATTTATTTATAATTGTTAGTATTAATATTATTAGTGACTTATGACTTTAGTATAATTATTTTAACATCCTGATCGTTATTATTAATGGTATTACTATTATCATTATTATCATGGTTATTATTATTATTATTATGATTATTATAATAATTATTATTATTTTAGTTCCTTGTCACTGTTATTATTATTATTAGTAACATGGAACTACTACCGTTAATAATAAATATTATTAAAATTACTTTAAATTATTGTAGCTATTAAGACCTACTTTTATTAGTAGTAGCATGATTAGCTACCTTAAGAATAATGACCATACTTTTACTTATGAAAGTATTATTATTATTTTTAGCCCTAATGGTAAGTTAAAGATAAGGGTAAGGTAGAAAGAATAGTGTTTTGGTTAGAGGAAAATTAACCTCTAGTTTTCCCTCTTATAGGCGAACCAAGTCGACATCCGGAGGAGGCGTAGGAACGTGCTCCAAGACCGGTGTCATGTTAGGTAAGGACGAAGCTATGGCCTTGTGCTATGTGTAATGTAATGTGTAGGTGAATGATGAGCATGCCATGTTGATGTGTATTATGCATGTGTTATGAATAACTTGTTTTGTGTAGCGCAGCATGGATCATGAGGTATGTTGTGTGTGCCTTATATTATACGTGTATAACCCGTTCCATGTTTGATGTTGATGTTGATGAAGTGACTTGTTACGGCCCTCTAGGACATGCATGCTAGGGTTTTGGGAGCATAAAATGACAATAAAAGGACAACGGGGAAGTGGATGTTGGGAAGTTTGCATGGGGGAACTAGACCTTGCATGGGCGTGATCCTTACGTGGGAAAAGTTGATTTGGGTCGTAAGTAAGAGCTTGGGAGAGTCTTAGAATGATTGGAGACTTAGTATGAAAAATAGTACGTAAGTTGGTGCATAAGAGGCCTTATTAGGGTTTCGTGTGTAAGTGGGGGTTGGAGAGTCTGCATGGAGTGTTTAAATTATGCATGGGAGTGAATCTTACGTGAGGAAAGTTGAATTAGGAAGTGAATAAAATAATGTCAAAGTTATGGACCCATTGGAGACTTGGGTGCAAAATTTTATGTGGGTCGGTGTAAGAGGGTCTAAGTGTTCCAACTACGGTTTCAGGAGGAAATGAGCAATTTGAAGGGTGCAAGGGTAATAGTGATCAAGGAGGGATGAAGTATAGGGTTGAGAGTGAGAACTCACTTATATAAGGATGATTATGGGTCCTAAATGAAGGGAGAGATTTTGGGGTGCAAGAGGGAGGTTACTTTTCGAAGAAGTAAGGTGCTAGGGTTTGGCGCGGCTAACTAGGGTTGGCGTCATCAACTAGGGTTTGTCGGTTCCACGGGAACTTGGGAGATAAAGCAGTACATTTGGGGAAATTCCTAATAAGAATGAGGTGTGAGATAGAGAAAAGAGTAATGTTTGGGTAAGTAAGAAGGAGTTGGGCCACATAGGTCTGATTAGGGTCCCAAGGAGGAACCCTAGGGGGATGTCGGGTGTGAGAAGAGGTACGGGTCCCAAAATATGGGACGGTCCCTTGGAGAGGAAGGTAGTAGGGTATTAACCGCATGCATGGTCCAGGGTGATGTGTGATTTAATAAGATACTGATAAGATATTAATCACGTAAAGCGAAAGATGTCGAGTCGAGCCCGTGATTCGGTCCACCGGCTATAATAGTGGATCAGAGGCGTTTTGCCCTGTGCGTTTATTTTCCAGTCCACCGGCTATAATAGTGGATCAGAGGCGTTCTGCCCTGTGCGTTATCTTCCGGTCCACCGGCTATAATAGTGGGGGATCTCGTGCTCGACAAACCAAACGAATAAGTTAATCCATGGGAAAGATACTAAGTACTTAAAGCGAAATACCATGTGAGTCGGGGCCGTGATCCGGTCCACCGGCTATAATAGTGGATCAGAGGCGTTTTGCCCTGTGCGTTTATTTTCCGGTCCACCGGCTATAATAGTGGATTAGAGGCTTTCTGCCCTGTGCATTTGTTTTCCGGTCCACTGGCTATAATAGTGGGGCTCGCACACTCACATGGGCTATTGAAGAAGCGTGTGGAATGGACTTAGTATCATTAATGAGAATAAAAGGGGTAAAGCACCGAGGAATTTTTCAACCTTTTCCTGCGTGTTATTGTATGTTGTTTATGTGCTGAACTTGTATCATATGTCCTATGTGCTGGCCTTAGCTCATCTGTTACCTTACTCAGTACATAGCGTACTGATCACCCGTTTCATGGGTGCTGCTCATTCCCACGAGCAGAGGACCCATCTGACCTTGTGCAGGTAGGAGACCACGTGTTCGATGCCTACGATACCTACGAGGCATCAGGCGGGACCGAGTGATGAGTCTGTCCTGGTTGGGGCCGAGAGCGAGTTGGCCGGACTCTTTTATTTTCCTTGCTGTCTTATATCTTAGCTTGTGGCATTTATATTATGTTTGTATTTCGAAAGTGGGACTTTTAAGTTGTAATCTTAACGATACTCTGTCGGTGGTTGACACCTCGTTTTCATGAACGCTTTGTGATAACGGTGCATTATGTTTGATGTTTCTCATTTATGAATTTTTGATTTAGCCTTAGCACTTAGCATCGGGGCGGTAGGAGTGAACCGGTCCGGTGCTAAGTGTGGCGGTAACACTCCCAAGTTATAGTTTTAATTCATTTGCTTTGCGAAAACCTTTGTCTTAAATGAAATTTTTCAGTAGTACATTTGGGGGTGTTACAATTAGATATTAAGTTCTACCCTTTCTACTCTCCATAATCCATGTTTTTCTAGCAATCACCATCATCCAAACATCACCCAAATCAAAGCCTAATTGAAACCCTAAACTGGCTCTACCATTCAAAAACCTAACCCTAAACTTCAAACCATAACCTAACTGTAACCCCAATTTCAAACTTAACACTAACCCTAACCCACGAAATCATCTTACATTAAACCCTAACCTTTGAATCGTCACCATCACCAACACATAATTATTGAATCAATATCATAATCTTCTCATCACATTTGAACCATCATCATCATTCACCCATCACCACCGGATCATAATCATCATATTCGATTCATCATCATCATTAGTTTATCTTTTTCGAATACCTTTATCATCCATCCATCATTTTCCAAGCTTCTTATCATTAATCTCAACATAACCAAGCATTAATATCACATAATTGAGAATTCCATACTCCCACACACATCAATTTTGGTATCAAAGCCTTAAGTTTGATCTATTATACTCAATATTCTTCAAGAACATGTCTCATCTTCAAGATTCTCCTAGAATTCCTTCAGAAGACACCAAAAATCTAAGAACTTAGGGGCATTTTTGGGAGGACACCATTCGGTTGGTGAAGAGAGAAGATGGAGAACCAAGGAGAAGACTTGAGACATATTCTCAATACCTTGATGGATGAATTCAAGGAGGTAAAACTACATGTGAGGAGAGTAGAAGCTTCCCATGCTCAAGAGTCATATGTGCAGCCACAAAACCAAAGGGAAGAGGAATACCACATGATAAGGGAACAAAATCGAGTGGAGGAAGGAGAAGAGATTGTGGGAAATTATGTAAGACCATGTGACACCTTGAGAAAAATCTATGATGATGTGGAAAAAGGAATTTGATTTGATCTACCCAACTTTGAAGGTAATCTCAATCTAGAATCTTTTCTCGAATGGTTGCAAATTGTTAAATTTGTTTTTGAGTATAAGGAGATTGATGATGAGAAGAGATGTCGAATAGCAATATTGAAAATTAAGAAATATGCTAGAGTGTGGTATGATAATTTGAAAAGGAGGAGGGAGAGACAAGGAAAATCGAAAATTAGTTCATGGGAAAAATTAAAAAAAACACTTGGAGAAGAAATTTGTGTCTAAAGAATACGAGCAAGAGAATTTTATAAAAATGAATACGTTGAGGTAAGTAAGGGTTGCTTGGGTTTGAGGAATACATTCAAGAGTTGGAAAGGTTAGCTCTATATATGATGTCCGATAAAGAGAAGAACAAAGGTGTGTACAATTCATTGGGGGTTTAAATATGAATCTTCAAGAGAAGGTGGAGGTGTATCCTTATGAAGTGTTTGAAGACATAGCTAAGTTAGCAATCAAGTTTGAGAAATAATTGAAGAGAACAAAGCCACCAAACAAGTCAACCAATGCTCCATATAGTTCGACTTTCAAGGGTTTGTCGAATACACCAATTTATCAAGCCACAAATCAAGAAAATTTTAGAAGGTTCACTCATGAAGAAATGGGAAAGGATCAAGTGGTTGATAAGGTGAACAATCAATGCTTCAAGTGTAGAGTTTATGGCCACTTTGCTCGGGATTGTCCAAACTAAAGGGCATTGAATTTGAAGGAGATAACAAGTATGGAGGCTTGTGAAGAGAATGAAGACCTTGATAAAGACTTTGAAGAAGAAAATGATAGCTCGGAGGATGCTTTGGAAGTGTAGAGTTGGTGATAAAGTGTGTCAAGTCATCATTGATAGTGGTTTATGCACTCACGTTGCTAGTGAGAAGATGGAGAACAAGATCAGTTTGGAGACCAAGGGTCATCCAAGACCATATTTACTCCAATGGATCAATAAAGACAAAGGTGTAAGGGTAACCAAACAAACTCTTGTCTCTTTTAAGATTAGAAATTATTTTGATGATGTTTTGGGTGATATTCTACCTATAGATGCTTGTCACATTTCATTGGGGAGGCTGTGGAAATTTGTTAGAAGGTTGTGCATGATGGGGTCCTTAATGAGTATGTGGTGTGAAAGGGCCAAAATAAGTTTAGGCTAAAAACTAATCTTGATGGGGAAGATTCAGTTTTGAGGAATGAAAAGTGGGAAGGATTTGAGTGCATGTAGCGAAAAAGAAGAAGAAGAAGATGTCGAGTGTAGGAGGGGAAGAAAGAAGTGTAGCATGGAGATGTTGATCCTTAAGGAGTGTGAGTTGAATTAAGCAATCAAAGATGAGAAGATGTGCTATGCATTGGTGTAAAGGAGGTCCAACGAGGGGAAAATGCTAATATGGATCCAAAATTGCAACAAGTGTTGAAAGAGTATGTTGATGTTTTTCTAGATGAGTTGCCAAGTGGGCTACCTCCTTTGAGAGGTATTGAGCACATTATTGATCTTATATTAAGCTTCTTATTACCAAACAAATATTCTACCCAAATTACAAGATAAAAGGTCCTACATTGTAGAAGATTAATCATTCAATTACATAAAACCACAAACCCTAACATAATGTCACAAAACAAAGAAACATTATGAAGTACTTATGATTTTAATAGTTCGGCCAATAGCCTTGGTGAATAACAACCCAAAGAAACTGAAAGGCTAAAAATTTATATTTTTTGTAGTTTAGGGTTGATTTCAATCCTTTTGTTACATGTTTCTTTTATCAAACATTAATATTATTAGTAGAATATAAAATATTTGATCTGGCATTATATCACCCAAATTTCTAACTAGAATTTTTATTTATTTATTTATTTATTTATTCTACAATACATTTTTGCAGAAGTTAATAGAAAGTGTAGGGTGCTACCACATCATCCAATATAGGGAAGGTACAATCATTACTTAACTTATGTTGGGTGCAAGGCTAAAAAATAAACTCATATCGCAAGAATCAAGTGTGATTGTTATCTAACATAAGACTTACAATACTTATATAGAAAATAAATTCAAGATTAATCATATCTAACAAAGTTCAACAATAGCTAAAATGAAATAGAATATGGGATCCCAAGGATCTAAACCAAATTGCTTAATGAGTCAATTAAGTACTTGAAAATCTCAACTTCACATCCAAAAGGCAAAACAAAACTACACAAGACTGAAATAGTGTGGTATTAGTATGGTGAGCATAGTGAGTGAGACCTAATTATCATACATATGAATACTTCATATAAAACACATTATAATATTATAGTGCATCATGTTGGCATTTGATATTTAGTCATGCATAAACAAATATAGTAAAGCCCTAAATAAACTCTAACACATATTTCTTATATTACATGGAAATTGATTCAAAATTGCACAAGTGTTTTAAGATGTTAACTTAAAACATATATCATTAAATCACATAAGTATATCTTGACTTAATGTATAGAATATCATATGAGCCACTGAGGCATATGAACATAGAATCCAAGGCATAAGCTTATACATTCATTCCTACTACTAATGAACATAATTCATAGGGAACAAACAAATGAGCATCCTACTCTCCTACAAATAAACATAGTAATGCTAGGGGCTTGTATAAAGATTCCAATGTCCACCTAGCCCAAAACTTTAAATACCAATGCAGGTCGGACATCCCATCCACTACCAATGGACTCCCACCAAGGTAGTATTACCAAATGTACCCTAATCCTTAAGTAGATATACATTTTGTAGAGTTTAAAGGGTCAAAAGATACCAAACTACTATATGACTAATAACACATTTTGTTTAATGAAAATAGGAAATGAAAGTTCAGAAGGCATCTGTCAATTTTAAAGGATAACATGAACCTCTATCGGCTTTAATGGTTAAGATGTAACTTCTGCATGTTTTAAAAGATTACACATAACCTCTCACATCACATAGATAATCATTTATACAAATAAGTATTTATTGCTAACATAAAACTTCAAAGAAAGTTCACATATCGTGCAAAATAATGAAAACCATTGATCTAATGGATCATAATAGATCATAGGATCCCTCAAATTATCTAAGGAAAAACCCAAAATTAGAGGCCATATGTCACATGAAAAAAAATCCAAAATTAAGAGGTCAAACGCCATGAGAAATACCTTTTGGCAAGTAAAGCGATGCACCTCTTATAAAGTTAGAATCCTATAAAACCAATTAAAAGTAAAACTTGTGTCAACGAGGCCCTAAAGTACAATCTAATTCATTAGTCTTCTATTTAGTCAATTAATAACTAAAGCACACTTTAAATATTTGAAACTTGATCCATAGGTTTAGATACCACAAAACTAGAGTAAAAACACCAAAACCACTTTTCTCCGTTAGGAAATAAATAATTATAAAATGAAATGTAAATAGCTTAGCCACATCAAAATAAGGTTTCACATAAAATTTAGAGATTCATTATTCACAAAAAATAACTATTTAGCGACGAAAAAGAATGCCAGTTTATACCGAGAAGCTTAAATTCAAAAACCAAAAATATTTTATTACTGGGAATTACAATTCACTAAGATTCACTACTCATTCTAAGTTACTATTTGTGAGGATTAAGGGTGAATAGTCAAAGGTCATGGTCAACCTTTGATCCTAAATCATGATAAAATCCTATTAGGAGTAAACATGCCATTTTTATGATTAATTGTTCCAAAAATATGATTAATCACAAATTAAACCCTACATAAGATAATTAGGGTGGCATTATCCAATAACACTTTGAATACAACTTATAATATGAATAACACTCTAGAATATTCAAACTTTTAATCAAAATTGAAAACCCTTAATCATGCTTTTTAGCTAACATATTATATATATATATATATATAAGTTTTTATACTAATTATGAGGATCATCATGATATAAACCAATTAATAAAAATCCAAAAAATCATCATGATCCCTCAAGAAAATCAAGAACACTCAAGAATAGTCAAACTCATATAAACTCATCAAATCTTTAAGCATAATTTAGAGCATCAAAACATCCTCAAATCAAACCATGTTTAACATCAAAGTTCGTCTATGATTCAATATCTACAATATTCTATACTCAATTTAAATAAAAAAAATCATCAAAACCCCTAAATTGGACCGAAACCCACATCCACCCAAACATGACACAAATCCATTAATTCATAAAATTAAACATGCTTATATGCAGTAATAATTTCTTACCTACAATATAAGCTCTAAATTAGAAATATATAATAAATACTAAAGACCAAACCAAAATCTTCCTTATGCCTCCTTGAACCTAGAAAAACCATGAATATATCAGCAAATAGCAACACATAAAAACCAAATCAAAGGAGGAAAAATCAAAGAGAAAAGGAAGGTGAGTTCTTATTTCAAATATGGAATAAAACTAAGCTTCAAAAATGGAGAAATATGAGATAATAAGATCAAGAAAATGGAGGAGGAAAGATAAAAGATAGTGGAGAACCCAAAGGAGATGATGATGAAGAAGAAGAAGAGGAAGAAGAAGAAGAGGAAGAAGAAGAAGAGGAAGAAGAAGAAGAAGAAGAAGAAGAAGAAGAAGAAGAAGAAGAAGAAGAAGAAGAAGAAGAAGAAGAAGAAGAAGAAGAAGAAGAAGAAGAAGAAGAATAATGCATTATACCAAATGTGAAGAAGAGAGAGTTTAGAGTTGAATATGATGAGGTGGAAGGATAAGATCAAGTGGTGATAAGGTTGGAAGAAGTTAGAATATATTTTGATTACATGATCAAGTTTATAAGGGTATAGTTGTAAATACACAAGTTAGGATATTTTTGTGTGAAAAATATCAAGGAATAAGGAAGATAATGGCATCAACAAGAAGAGAAAAAAAGAGGAAAAATGTGGGAGAGAAGAGGAGAAAGAACAAAATAAATAAAAATATGATGATGTTAAGTTAGGAAGGGTAATTTGGTAATTTTATAGGAATTTATCATTAAGTTTTACAATATATTTTGTGATAGTTATCAACCAAAAAATTGGAGGATTTGGCACCACATAGAAGAAAGAATTTGTAATACCCTATTTTTGAAAACCCTAATTATAAACCGGTAACTATGTGTATTAGTCATAATACATATTATAGGATGTTTTATATTAAATATATTATTGATATATATATTATAATTATGCAATATTACATATAAAATTTAATTAGGTTAAAATTTATTAGAGTGTGTGTTATTAAATTTAAATCCTAAGTTAGATCTTAACCGGTATCTGTTACTCGGGTAATCCTATTCTGACAACTAGATATTTCTACATGGTTCTTCACCTAATTATTTACTCCGACCTATGCTCCTTACCTATGCTAGATTTTCTATGGTATTTTTCCCCATTCCTTCCTCAGCATTAAATCCTCACACACCATACCCTACACCACACCTCCCTCTCTCTTATGTTTCCCTCTCCTCATTTTTCTTCACATTTTCCCTCATTCCACCATATATATAAATCCTTCATCCTCTCATTCTCCCTCTCCCTTGTGTGGTGCTTTCATCCCCCAATCATCCTGCATTATATTGTCCTTATACAAGAAAGGAGCTCGTTGTTTCGCCATAACCAAACCTCATCTTCATCATTTTTCTTGCTGCAACACAATTCACCACCAACCACTTTTTCCTTAGCAATTTTCAACCAAACCAATCCCTCACCCCCTGAATCAGCTACTCCTGCCAAAACCACCCCAAATCCCTCGCCCAAACCCACTGAAGCAACCCCTCCACCTTGGGCCAAAAACACCCAGCACCACCCTTCTCCTTTGGCCAAGACTACTACAACTCCCTACCTTGGTGCATCAACTCCCACTTAAACTCCCCTCCTTGCTAAATCCTCCACCACCAAATCCCTACAAGGTCACCAAAACACCCCAACAACCTACAAACAACCTCACAAAAATTTCTACCCCTTTTTTGGTCAAAAGCACCGAAACCTTCCCTTTAACTTTGGCTATTTGTACCAATACTCCTACCTTTATACACATTTCCCTAATATATATCCCCTCACTACACCAACCTTTCTTGCCATTACTACCTCCTAGAAACACACAACTCCACCGTTGCTCCTTCCCCTCTTTTCGGTAATTTCCACCATTTATATCCTCCCTTTTTCATGAGTCCTTGGTATCCTTGTCATTGTGCTTCAGTTGGTTAGTTATCCTTGAGTTATTTTTATTAATTATGGGTTATTTTTATGTCAAATTAAATTCTAATACATATTTTTTACTGGGTGTTAATTTTCTACGTGACCCTTGATGATCTTGGAGAAGACAATTTTATACTTATTGGTGTAAGCTTGGATTTAGGTAAGTCCAATCACTCATAAGATGGTATAATCTATGTTCAAGAATTATATGATTGTTTAGAAATAGAGTAATGCTAAGTTTTTATATTCTTCAAGTATTATGACATGCATGATAAAATGATAACATGTTAAATAAATGATGCATAAAGTTGTTGTAAGTTATATGCATGAGTAACATGTTATATGATTCATGTATGCATGTCTATGATTTTGTTAGGATTTCCATTCTTATCAAGTTATGATTTAAATACCATGATAAATATCTCATGACTAATAATGCATGGTGGTTATGGATACTATGATTTGCATGGAAGCATATATGCATAATTAGGGTTAGCTTATCATGAACTCTATTCGCATGACCTAGGGTTAGAGATATTTACCTACATGTATTGTGATGATAATTTTATTATTTAAATATTTTATTATTCTTTAAACATGTACAAACATTCTGCATGGGATATTTGATATGTGATACATGAGAGTTGTACAATTAGGGTTTTGTGGGTGCAACCCACTAAATGTATGAAAAGTAAAAAAATACGGTCCATCGCTATATCACAAAGATTATCTATATGATAAAATAATGTGGTTAATTATATTTTATCCTTTTCATGATAAATTTATCATAATAATAATGTTTGGTATAAAAAGGAATAAAAGGATACAATTAGGGTTGTAAGGGCATTTTGGTAAAATTTGACCTACTATATCTTCTGAGAGTAATTGGATATTATGATAGCCATGTAATTTTGATAGGTTAACCTTAGTGTTGAATTGACTTGGCATAGATTGATGACCTCATTATTTACCTTTATAATTGAAAATAAAAGAAAAAATGTTTAAGTACGAAAATGGGAGTTTATTGTGCAGTATGTGACATCTACGATCAACTCATAAAATATTAATACTTAAGGATTAGTTACTCTAGTGATGAGGTGTTATATTTTGTTTTTTATGGGTAGTTAGTGTGTCGTTGTTCCCTAGTAAGGCCCTATTATACTCTAAGGTGACCTACGAGCTCTATAGGGGGTATTAATACTTAAGAATTAGGTGACTAAGGTTGGATGATATTGTGTTGCCTTTGTGCCTCAGTATAACCAAGCATATCGATGTATCCCTAGGTTTGAGAGTAAGGGTACTGTGTTGCCTTCGGGAGCTAATATGATCGGGTGTACCTCATTATCCCTAGGTTGATTGTGTCCCTCTTGAGTAATTAAAATGGAAGTAATTATTATGTAAGAAAATAAATGGGTTTGACTTGGATTGGTTGGTTCGACAGTTGCCTCAGTGCCCTACCTTGGTATTTGGAATTGGATTAGATGTGTTGATTCAGTAGTTTCCTTATTGCCCTACCTTGGTATTTGGAATTGATTTGGATGGGTTGATTCGGTAGTTACCTCAGTGCTCTACCTTGAGATGATGCAAAGTGAATAATTATGTTTTACTATTGAGGTTGAGATTTGACGTGTTATATATTATCCCATAATTATTGTATGTGGTTATGGTACGTGCTTTATGCTCTAGTATGACTTTTGAGTTTTTGTGTGACTATGTACAGTGTGGATATACTACCTCTTGTGAGATATTATGATTTACTCGGTATGAGGATGTCATATTAATACTACATTTGCAAATGACTACGTGAAGGGTATAGAGTGGCTCCAAGCATATTATGGAGACAAGAAAGAGAGTCCTTGGGAAGAGATCCCATTTTTGAAGTGGGGTTTTGGGTCTAAGAGTTAAGACAAACCGATTTTGTACCTTTGGGTACCTATTTTTGATATAATCCATTTTTTTTCTTCTTTGGACTCTTATGTCCCTTGGTGTTTTTGATTTCCATGGTTGTTCGAAGTACATTATCCACAATATTTATTTATTTATTTCCTCTTATTTCCACTATTTTATTCTGGTTGTAATTTGTTTTAGCCTTAGCACATGACATAATAAAATTAGATGGAACCAAAATTATGCTAAGTGTGGCGATAACACACTATAAATAAAGAGAGATTCAAATCCAAAAGACAAAACCTTTTAGTAGTGGATGTTGAGAAAATTTGTAGAGTTTTTTAAACCACTAGAAATCACTTTTTTATATTTTTTTATCCTTCTACTTATTTCTAACAAAATTTTAATTTGGCATTATTGTTACAAAATACTCTATTCATCCCCTCTAGAGTATCCATACGGTCTTTCAAAATCTTCTATTGTTGTGAGATCAAATGCTTCCCTCATTGATCTCTAGGTATGAATTATATTTTATCCTTTTTACCCAATATAGATTAGGTATTGAAAGAACATATTCTATGTTGGATGCAACATAAGACCTAAAAATTTTATTATTATTGCTTCTACAAAAATAAAATATTTCAATAGTAAATTTTAGGGTATTATATATTATGAGTTATAAGGTCAGGATAAAAAAAATAGAAATAAAGGACATGGAAATTATGACTATGAATGTATTTTCATGATAGACCAATATTTAAAGGTTATCATATTGTAGGGATTGGATGTTTCTAAGACTCTTTATCATTAGCTTCTTGATTATCATCTTTCTCATCCTAAATGTGTGTAATATCTTATTTTCAAGAAAAATCTAGATTTTTTAAGATCTTCCATATTTAAAAATAAAATTATATAATTTTGAATATTTTATTGCATTCTCTATCGAGTTTAAAACCATAGTTTTGTTTTTGAAATATTTGATTTTTATTACGTAAACTTTTCTCACAAGGCTATTTGAATTATTCTAGACTATTCTAATTCTTTTATTTTAGGAATCCACAGTTTTTTTGGGTCTTCTAGGCTGTTTCAAAATTCTAATCAAGGATATATAGGAAAAATACTATTCATATCACAATTAGCCTTATTTCACTATTTCTAGTTCCAAAATGACCCTTTTAGCCACCTAAAATTTATAAAAATTTGAGGATCACTATACTTTAATTTAATTGTAAAATGATTTAAAATTTTCAAATAATAATAATAATTATTATTATTATTATTATCATTTTTAGGATTTATTCATATAGTTTTGGACATAATAAGAAATAAAATACATTTTTTTCTTCCTCTAAACGTTATATAATCTTGAGATGTTCAATCCTAAACTTTAATTGTTGATTTGTATGAATAATAAACACTCCTTTGTGCCAAGAATTTCATGCCTATGCTTTTTTCCTTATAGTTATCACTTTGGTTTTGTATTCTTTCACAAAGTTGCCATTTTACCTTTAAGTATACCAAACCTTTTTTTTTCTTCCTCCACCTTTCATTTCTTTGTGTGGTGGATTATTTGTGACCCCTCATTTTGTAACACCCCCATTTTACTAATTAAAAATTATTTGTAGAGTTTTTTAAACCAACATAGAATATGTGCTTTCAATACCTAATCTATATTGGGTAAAAAGGATAAAATATAATTCATACCTAGAGATCAATGAGGGAAGCATTTGATCTCACAACAATAGAAGATTTTGAAAGACCGTATGGATACTCTAGAGGGGATGAATAGAGTATTTTGTAACAATAATGCCAAATTAAAATTTTGTTAGAAATAAGTAGAAGGATAAAAAAAAATATAAAAAAGTGATTTCTAGTGGTTTAAAAAACTCTACAAATTTTCTCAACATCCACTACTAAAAGGTTTTGCCTTTTGGATTTGAATCTCTCTTTATTTATAGTGTGTGTTTGATGATGATCACTCATATATTAGTTTATAAGCCTATAATCTCAATGATCCTCTAGGAGATTATTTACACTTTGTCTATTTATCCTCTCTAGGTTTATGAGACTAAAATCTCAATGACTCCTCTTAGGAATGCTAGACAACACACCACTCCTCACTTGTGTTTGAGATGATGAGTTTGAATAAATATAATAAGAATCTTCACTAGATAGCATATAAAAGTGAGTAATCATGAAATGCCCCGAAAATTTCTAATTTTATAAACTACATTTAACTAATATTTATTATAAAAAATTATTTAAATAAATTATTTTTAAATTGAATTAATTAGGACAAATTAAGAAGAAATTTATAAGTATTTTTATTAGAAGAGAATTTGGGTATTTTAGCTAATTAAGCATTTTATTTAAAATAAGAAGGAGAAAATAGTTTAAAATTAATAATAATTTTATAAATAATTTAATTGGATAAAATTAGGGTGTTTTGCTAATTAAAATGGAATTTATGGGAATTCTTTTAAAAATCCTAATTTAACTTAAAAAGGGATTTAAATATTTTTTTTAAAATATTACAATTTTTAACTATCCCAAATATTTTAATTTATTTATTTAACCCAACCCTCCTATTTTTATGTTTCCCTCTTTCCTTTTTCCCTTTTTCCTTCTTTCTTTTTCTTTTCCCCCTCCTTTTCCCGTTTGGCCTGCCTTCTCCCGCGGCCCAGTTTTTCCCCGCCCTCCTTCCTTTCTCGCGGCCCAAACCACCCGTCCATTTTTCCTTCTACGCAGCCTGCCTCGAAGTGCCGCGTTTATTCTTTTATCTACTCAACACGCATCGTTTTGTTTAATGAATTTTCCCCGTCGCGCCCGGTTTGCCCGTCTCCCTTTCTTTTCTCTTCTTTTCCCAGCCGATCGGTCCAGCCGCCTGGCCTCTACCTTCTTCTTCTTTTCCCCAGCCCCGACGCTGCCGCCACCTACCTGCAACTCCCACCCCCGAAAATGGCAGCGCCGGCTACGAGAACTCTGACCGGACGAGTCACCTCTATTTTTCTCCCTCTCGACCCGCACATGAGCTTGGAATAATCAATTATCCTTAACTCTCGCTCATCCTCTCTCTCTGGCTTCGCAGACCTTCGACCCAACCCAAGCAATCGCCGACCGATTTCTGACGCCGGCCACCCAAACCCATCCTTCCGACCTCCAAAACCCTAATAACCCATCTAAACTCTATAAATAGCCCAGTCGTGGATGATTTTGAAACTTCTTAACTCTCGAAACCCTAAGTAAGAACCGCCTGCCACCGTCACTTCAGACGTGTATTCCGCCTCCGATAGCCAACTTCAACACCATCTGCGCATCTCAATTTCTTCCTTGAAATTCCCTCTACCTAACTAAGCCCTTAAAATCCTTCGATTCTTCTTGAATGAGCTGCCATAACCATGCAAAGTTTGTTGCACATCTCGCCAGAATTTTTACCCCGAAACCTTAAACCACCGTCCGCCGCCACATATGCCACTTATACCACCCTATAAACCACCCAATATCTCCTTCTAAGTCTCCTCCACCGAACCATAAGCTCATTTTATTTTTCTCCTTTCCCTTTCCCTCTTGTTCTTCATTTTTACCTCTCTTAGATCAATTTTCCGGCCACCTCCGGGAACCATCGCCGGTTCCATCTATACCCTCCGACTCAAGGTGATACCCTAAACCTTTTAAACACTTAATTTTGAATTATTGATAATTATTCTATTTTTAGCCTAAATTTTAGTGTTAATTCAACTATAATTATTATTATTATAATTATTATTATTATTGTTATCAATTGTAATCTAATGGTTAAATCTTCTTTACAGGTTTGGAAGTATTATTGAGTTAGAAAAACTATTATTCTCGAATTTTAGTTATTTAATAGAATTAGTACATGTTTACTATTATTATTAATAATATAATTAATATTATTATTATTAGTGTAATTAATTATTTAATAGTGTAATTATTTCAGGAGGCGTAGAAACCTAAATTTTTAATTAAGCCTCGCATCTTTTGCCTTTTATTACTATTATTAGCATTTTTAACATTATTGCTAATATATCATCATTTTTAGCACTATTTCCTTTTATATTATAAGTATATATATATATATATATATATATATATATATATATATATATATATATATATTACTACTACTACTACTACTACTAAATTTGATTATTTATTTTATTATTATTATATTGGAAAAGGGGCCGAAGCATTTATTTCACCTTATTTTTTGAATAATATCCTTTTTATTGTTATTATTATTGTTACTATTATTATTCTTATTTATATTCTCATTGATATTATTTTAGTATCATTATTATTATTAGGGTAAATTATTTAACCCTATATTATCAAATTTTATAATATTTCTGCTATTTCTATATCTTTAGCAAAGTTAGAATTTTATTAATGTTATTTTATTAGTATGTTGCTATTTGGTCAAAGCCTTATGGAGGAGTAGGAGCGTGCTCCAAGACCGGTGTCGTTTTAGGTAAGGGTTTACTAAGGCCATTGTATGCTTATGTGCATTATGTGCTTCATATGCTATGCATTCCATGTTTATGATTATTAATTATGTCGTATGTGGTATGACGTGGAGTGAAGTATGTTTTGTTTGGCATGTGTATTAATTATGTATGATGATATGTGTTGTGTATGTGAGGATGTTGATGTGGTTTATATGGGAGAAATGATGAAAAATGAGGATGGGGAAAGAAGTTGACTAAGGGAAGTGTGTTGACCTAATTTTATGGTTTTATAAAGAATAACCTAATGTATGCTTTTATGTGTGGAAGAGCATAATGTATGGTTTTATGCGGAGAATATAATATATGGTTTTATTTGGGAGAATGTGAGTTATGATGTTATTTGGGAGAATGTAATTTATGATATTATATGGGGGAATTTAAGTTACGATTTGATTGGGAGAATTAATTTATAATTTGTTGGGAGAATCTAATTCATGACATTATTTGGGAGAATGTAATTTATGATATTATATGGGGGAATTTAAGTTACGATTTGATTGGGAGAATTAATTTATAATTTGTTGGGAGAATCTAATTCATGACATTATTTGGGAGAATGTAATTTATGATATTATACGGGATAATCTAATTTATGATTTGATTGGGAGAATCTAAATTATGATTTGTTTGGGGGAATCCAATTTATGGTTTTTCTTGGGATTCTAATCTATGATTTTATGTGGAAGAATCTAACTTATGGTCTTATATGGGAGAATCTATTTGGTGGTTATGAAAGGGAAGAATCTAATCAATTGTATTATGTGGAAAAATCTTTGAGTATTATTTGATTTGAATCTTTGGGTTGGTATGGTTTGAATTTAGGGTTGATATGGATAAATATTTGGGTCTTATATGGTTTGAATGTAGGGTTGGTATGGATGAATCTTTATGGATTGAATTTAGGGTTTGGCATGGATGAATCTCTATGGTTTGAATTTAGGATTTGGTATAGATGAATCTTTAGTTTTGTGTGGATTGAATTTATGGTTTTATATGACGAATTTTAGGGTTTGCATGATGGTATTTATGGTTCGTATGGTGGTATTTATGGTTGAATGGGAGTATTAGGGTTTACATGGTGGCATTGATAGTTGAATGGCAGTATTAGGGTTTGCATGGTTGAATTTAGGGTTTCACGCAGAAATTTAGGGTTTGCATGGAAATGGTTCGAAGGTTTGCATGGGGAGATTAATGTCTGCATGGGTATGAAATTTACATGTGAAAAGTTAATTTGGGATGTAAGGAACGTAATGTAAGTGTTGTTTGGGTGTTTGATCACTTGGGATGAAAAATAGCACGTGGAGCAAAATAAGGGTACGAAGGAGACTGAATTATGGTTTGTTGTGGTTAATTGAGGTCTATGGTGGCTGATTAGGGTTTTTGGTGTTATCATGTGTATGTGGTGATTAAGTGTAATTATGATTGTGGAATTTTATGATCTATGATGTGTGATGCATAAAGAGAATGATTTGAGTATGTCCAGAATGAAAGCTTTTGAATAAGATACTTAAGACGCTAATCATTTAAAGTGGAAGATTATTGAGCCGAGTCCAGCCGATCCACCGGTTAGGAATAGTGGTTAGGGTTATTACCCTATGTGCGACCGATCCACCGGTAATAATAGTGGTGAGGACTTTGTCCCGCAAGTGTCCGGCCCACTGGAAATAATAGTGGGGTGACTCGAGCTCAATAAAAATAAATCATAGTTGCCAAAACGTTTAAAAGATACTAATTACTTACAGTGAAACACCATGTGATCAGGAACCAGCCGATCCACCGGTAAGGAATAGTAGTGTGGACTTTTTCCAGCAAGTGACCGATCCACCGGCAATAATAGTGGTGTGGACTTTGTCCCACAAGTGACCGGCCCACCGGCAATAATAGTGGGGTGTTCCTGTACTTACATAGATTTGATAAAAGGCTTGATGTGTATCAACTTTTGATAAAAGATTAATTAAGTAATTGATCGGATTATATGGGCATTTGTACTTTTACCTAGTTGATCATATGCATTTATGATTGTGTTCTTCTATTTATCTACATGGATTATGTGTTTATGTGTTGGCCTTAGTGATCAAGTCACCTTACTCAGTATTGGACCCGTACTGATACTACCTTGGTTGATGGGTCCTGTGATGATCCACTGATAGTGGGGAGCAGACCTCTTGTGCAAGTTTAAGATCAGAGACTGTTTTGGGGTGACAGGTCTGACTTAAGTGAGTAGACAATCCGAAATTTGACCCATCGGGTTTTATCTTGTTTAAATGTATTCTATTTGGAAGTTACAAGTGTTAATAAACATTTATGCGTACTCTGATTTTGTTGTATGATCTTTCAAATTCTTTTATGAATTGTTAATTTGAATTTAACATAAATCTTTTCTTTAGCCTTAGCACTTGGTACTGGAATGGTCAGAGAGAACCGGTCTCGTACGAAGTGTGGCGGTAACATTCCCAGAATTCACAGATTTTAAGTGTTTCTATCTTAATTGCTTCCGTTTTTAAAAAAAAATTAGTGAATTTTGGGGTGTTACAAATCACAAGTGAAGATTTTTATCTGACTAGAGAAATAATAATTACAAATGTATGAATACTCTAGCTAAATATGAAGAATAATTTGAGCACTGGGAAATTTTGATTTTGATTTGAAAGTGTAAAATCAAAGCTCTATTTTATTCTTTGTAAGATTTGAAAATGATGATTTTAGAAGAGTTGTGCTAGTTTGACTAATATTTATTAAATTTTAACATCTCTTATTTATAGTGCTAAAAGATGGAAAAAAAGTGGCACTAGCCATAGGGTGTAAATAGTGCTCCAACGGTCGAATTACAATGAGTAGAAAATATCATAAATATAAAAAAGACCATAACTTGAGATATAGAGCTCGAAATTATATGCCATATTTTTTGCTGTAAAGTAGATATTTTAATATTTTAAATGAAATATTATTCAAAAAATAATTTCTATGTAATTTACGGTGAATTTTACAAATTTGATCATATGAAAAAACTACTAAATATAAAATCACTTTAAGATAACATTTTGCACAAATAATTGGAAATATTTTTTATGCATGAAATTGTAACACCCCCAAAATTCACTACTGAAAATTTTTGTTAATTAAAAGAAAACTAGCGGAAGCAAATTAATAAACCGTGAATTTGGGAGTATTACCGCCACACTTAGTACCAGACCGGTTCACTCATACCGTTCCAGTACTAAGTGCTAAGGCTAAAGGAAAATGAAATACAATTTGCAAGATTTTCAGCGTACTTAAATCAGAGTAGCGTATCCAATGTTTACAAGAATGAAGTCCACCAATGGTGGTTACAGTATCAACATATACATTTAAAATAAGATATTTCAAAGAGAGAGAGAGAAAAACCCTAGTAGTTCCGGATGAGACCTTACTCTCTTTCCCGTTTCCCACTTGATTAGCACCTGAAAAGACCTGCAAGGGACACTGCCCATTGAATAGGTAGGGGCCCCACGAATGGAACCCTTCAGTACTACGGTACTGAGTAACCCTTTAAAGTCCCACTTAAAAGTAGGCCCGCAATGTAACACATGAAACAAGCTATATACATATATAAAATTCACATAATTAACATTCACATAACATATCAATATATCGTTACGAACAATCGGTACTTACGGTCTTAAGCCATGTCATAATGCAAACTCAAAACAGTCAAGCCTTAAGCCATTGTTCCACTATAAGTGATTAGTATTTTCCCATAATTTTATTCCCATACAATACCGGTTTTACTGAGCTCGGGACCCCCACTATTATTGCCGGTGGACCGGAATATATATATAACTCATCATCCAGGGCACAACGCTCCTGGCCACTATTATAACCGGTGGACCGGGATACATATAAAGAATCATCATCCAGGGCACAACGCTCCTGACCACTATTCTAACCGGTGGACCGATACTCAATATCATAAATCACTGGGCCCGGCTCATTAATATTCCACTATCAATTATAGTATCTTTCCTTTCTTTAATCAGCACATCAATCATATTTATTTGCCTTGAACGGGAGATCAATAACCCGGGACACAAAGGTACACCGGTCGTACCAGTGCATATCAACTACTCAGTACCCTTCAACCACGAACCCAAGGACGCAAAGGTACCCTGGTCGTACTGGTGCATAAAGCTAACTCAGTACCCTACCGACAAGGACACCTAATCCATAAGTATGCATACCCCCTAACTAGGTCCGTAGAGCTAGAAAGAGTAAGATATAGGGCCTGGTTGGGGCACAAAGGCACACCAGCAAATACCAGAATAATCGTGGACTAAACCACGTCCTTAGGGTAGCGACTCCTAAGGAGTCACCATTCCCGATCTTGAGGTCTTTCAGTTTAAGTAATAGTGTCTTAATTAAAGTGATCACGAAAAGCACAATAATCCGATACTTATTCACTTTCAATCGTTCTGATATCATTAATCATTTCTTATTCAGATGATTATCAAGGATATCATAGAGAAACCATTAAGGCCATACTAATTATCGAATACTCTTACTTGGCTAATCAGCATTATTTGAATCATATCATAATGTTCTACAATCATAACAATATGTTAGGTACAAATTACTCCTTAACCCCTTACTTATATAATTGCTAAGCATCCATTCCTTACTTGATAAATTACCATATTACCCTTAAGGTTGCATAATTACCAAATTACCCCTTGTCCACTTTAGATTACCAAATTGTCTCCTACACTTTTTAGATCACCATTCACCCCTCATAATTACTACACTTATCATATTTCTCATTTGGTTGGTTATATTACCAAATCGCCCTTCTCCTTTGTTAAAATTACGAAACTGCCCTCGAGTTGGATAAACTACCAAATCACCCTCCTTCATTATCATGATTACTATTTTGCCCCTTTAGTTGGTTAAATAATTATCACTTTACCCTTTAATCCGCTAAATTACCAAATTGCCCCTTTAGTTGGATAAATTACCAAATTGCCCTTCTCCCTTATCATAATTACCATTTTACCCCTCTCAATTATTTTAATTGTCATTTTACCCTTTTTTAATTATCAAAAATACCCTTTTAACCTTATTCATAATTACGATTATTAATTTACCCTTCTCCATTCTTATAATTACTATATTACCCTTCTCCATCATTTAAAATTACTGTAATGCCCTTTTAGTTAGTTATTTTACCTAATCACCCTTCTCTAGTATCATACATTCACACTTATCCAATTACCCATCTATAATCATAATTTAATTACTAAATTATCTTTAATCGTTATCATAATTACCAAGTTACCCCTTAATCCCAAATTACCATATTATCCTTTTATTTACAAAATTACCGCAATACCCTTCTTACTTATAAAATTACCATAACACTCTTTTTACTTTATGAATTACTATTTTACCCTTTTTCATCCAAAACTACCCTCTTTATCCTTCCTTACATAATTACCATTTTGCCCTTCTTTTTCAAATTACCATATTACCCCTGTAACACCCCCAAATTTCACTCCTGAAAAAAAAAATTTTGAAAGATTAAAGCGGAAGCTAGGAGCGAATTTGGGAAATGTTACCGCCACATCTAACACAAGATAAATGTCAACCATCTATCTCATGTTAGATGCAAGGCTAAAACCTGTCAAACAATTAAATCTGAATTTCAAATCCCATCAAACAATTAAATCCGAATAGTAAACACTTATCAGAATACGAGAAATTTAAAGTCAATTACAAAACCCTTAGAAATCTGAAACCAATACTTGCAACTTCCAAAGGTGAATACCATTAAACCAAATAAATCCCGAAGGATAAATATACGGATCGCCTACTCACTCAGGTCAAGCCTTCCACCCCAAAACAGTATCCGATCATTACCTGCACAAGAGGTCTGCTCCCCACCATCGGTGGATCATCACAGGACCCATTCAACCAATGCAGTATCAGTACGGGTCCAATACTGAGTAAGTCTCGCTACCCTACCTTATAGGAGAGATATCATCAAGTGCATATTGAATCATGTTGCATTACGTTGATACAATAGTATGCCTACTCAAACCCACATCACAAGTCCTACCATACACATATAATAACATGCGAAATATATGTAATATCTTAAACCGATAAAAGAATAAGATAAACCAACCAAGCATTTATGGATAATGTTAAACCAACCAACCAGACATTTTTGGACAACGCCAAACCAAACCAAGCCGAATCAGGCATTTATCAAACGGGCATTTATGGGAAATGCCGAACCAAACCAATTAGGCATTTAGCCTCGCGGACATTACTTAGGGACATGTCCAGCCCCGAGCATTACTTAGGGACATGCTCAGCCCCGGACATTACTTAGGGACATGTCCAGCCCCGAGCATTACTTAGGGACATGCTCAGCCCCGATCGAGTAGACTCGTTCTTTAGATATCTGATAATTATAGTCGATTCACGTCATAGTCTTTATCAATTCATGTGAGTGCGGGAACCCCACTATTATAGCCGGTGGAACGGTCGCGAGGGTCATGCCCTGCCACTATTATAGCCGGTGGAACGGTCGCGAGGGTAATATACCCTGCCACTATTATTTGCCGGTGGACCGGTCTGGCCCCGACTCACAAGGTATTCCACTGTAAATATTAGTATCTTCCCATGTCTTATCACTTTTACGTTTGGTTTGTTGAGCACGAAATCCCCCACTATTATAGCCGGTGGAACGGTCGCGAGGGCTTATGCCCTGCCACTATTATAGCCGGTGGAACGGTCGCGAGGGTAAGATACCCTGCCACTATTATAGCCGGTGGACCGGTCTGGGTTCGGCTCAACATCTTTCGCTGTAAGTCGTTAGTGTCTTAATGTATCTTATTCGAGGACATATCTTTGGCATGCATGGCCAGAGTTCTCAACACATCACATCAAAACTGACGACATAATCGTACTATCACATGTTAATAAAACATAAGTACACGTCTTGTTTCCAAGCCACATTACCCACGAAACAAGTAAGATAACGACATTTAGAGTACAACACAGCATTCATATAAGGCATCCACAACACATAGGACACAGGTCACACATCCAATCTTATCTATATCCTCACTCGGTTTAGGTCACCGAGCTGTCTCCTACGCTTATATTAAGCCACTAACACCCTTTGTATTTAACATACTGAAAATTGATTTTTGCAAAACAACTACACAAATAACCAATTTCATAATTTCACCTAAAATCTAGGGTTTTAAGCCCGAAAATACGATTCAGTAAAATTCTATAAATTTAATCAAATTGAATGTTTAGAAATACAATTAAAAACATTTTATAATATATCAATTAATCAATTGATCAAAACCGATAGCAGGAATATCCAATTTAGCACAATTAGGGTTTTTGAGCCCGGAACGCAAACCCGATCAATTATTGCCAAAACATACCAATTGACGGTTCGGAAACGTAATTAAACATATTCTAATATAATTTATATAGTCAATTGAATAAAGTAACCTGATTACAAAATCCAATTTAAATCCGCGGGAGTTTTGACCTAAAAATTCAATTCCGATAAATTACGCATAATTTTTACAAATCAACACTTCCAATATAAAATTAAATACATTTTAAACGATATTATAAAATCAATTGAGCGGAACGGCTCAATTATACAACCCGATTTCATTACACCCAAAATTTGACCTAGAATTCAAATTCCGATAAATTCTGCATAAATTTCTCAAATTGACGGTTCCAAAATGAAATTGGATACCTTTTAAAACATATTGTATAATCAATTTGTCCGAAATCGCAAAAACGGGCGGATCCGAAAAATTTGGGCATAACCCGGCTAAAAATCCAATTTTTCCAAAATTCCAACACAAACATACAATTAACCTATCCAAATCATTCTTACAGCACATACATACCTAAACAAACAATCAATTTAGCTTTTTATAAGCTAATTCATACCCAATTAACCAAAACAAGGGTTAGGGTTTTCGGAAATTTATACCAAACGAAACTCAACAAATCAACGCACGGGAAGGCCGGAGAAGCTTCGTCGGGGCCCGAGGGTGGCTCGCCGGTCGTCACCCGAGCTCGCCGTGGCCGGACGGCGGCACGGCCGGTGCTGCTGCTGTACGCTGCTGTCGCTGGTGCTGGTGCTGCGTTGGCTGCTGTCGCGCGGCTTTAGCAGCTGCTGCTGCGGTGGTTAGTGGCGGTCGGAGCTCGGCCGGAGTGGGGAGGAGCAAGGAGGGGCAGTTGGGAGAAGGGGTGGCTGGTGCGGGTTTGGGGCTGCGCAGAGGGCAGTAGGTCGGGAGCAGCAGGGAAAGAAAGAAAGGAAAGAAGAAGAGGGAAAAAGAAAAAGGGAGAGGGGGGCGGTCCGACGGGTGCGGGCTTCTCTTTTTTTTTTTTTTTTTTTTTTTTACAAACACAAGTAAAAGTAAAATACTAATTATTTAAAATTTTTATCAAAAGATTTTATCTAAATTTTATTTAACAAACTTTATTTCAAAACAATCCGAAAGTTTAAAATTAATAAAAAGATGTACCAAGAATTTCAGAAATATTTTCGGGAGAATTTACCAACGAACGTAAATATTTATATTATTTACGAAATATATTAGAAGACCCCAAAGTAATATTTAAAAACATATAATAAAATATTTAAGTCAAATTCTAATGAATCAAGATTAATTTAAATAGTTTCCGAAATCCATTTTCCGCAACCCAAAAGCATAAAACGAAATAAAATTAATTCCAGAAAGAAATTCATAAATGAACTCTGAAAATCTCTTCAATTTAAAACTTTCCGAAAATATTAGCGATTACCGAAAACGAATAAATTTAAAGTCGGAAATATTTTCTACGGATAAAATTATTAAAATACATTTAACTATTTAAATAGAAATTCTATAATTCAAATAATATATTTCGTTAACGAAATATAACTTCAAAACAAAGTCGTAATCACATAACGAAGATATAATCGAAAACGAATTAAAAATATTAAAACTCAAAATACGAGAAAGAACGGGAATATATATTTTTAATCGAAGATCGAAATCATAAGAATATAATAAAATCACTGTCGTGAACGAATTTGTCTAGAATGGTTCGCAACGACAATGATTAATTACATTCAATTATGAATTCGAAATCATCGATAAATCTGTAAAACGAAACGAAATTAGAATAATTAATTATTTACATCAAATTACGCTAATAAAATCATTAAACTTAATAAATCTAGATTTTAAAAATACGGGGTATTACATCACTACCCCCTTAAAAAGGAACTTCGTCCCCGAAGTTCGGGAAAACCTAGGTAGCGGAAACTTGACAAAACGATTGAATAAAACATTGACCGCAATGAGTAATTTACAAGTAAATCCGAAGAAAAATAAAACGATGTTAACGAGGCTAAACCAAGCAAAGTTGAAAGGAAACAAGGCTTAGGAAGGAGGAAAATCGTTGCTTAGCAATTCAAATGCAATGGAATTCGAATAAGGAGGAAATACAGACTTAAAGTCAAAACAAGTTACAAAAATAATGTCGTTAAAATAAAGTCTTACATGAGAATAACAAAAGTATCACGTGGAGTTCAAAGAGAATTAAAGGAACGAAAACTATAAGGTTACACAACTCTAATAATACAACTAATACATAATATGCACATAAAGCTTTACACAATAAGTTATCTCTATAACATTATACAAGAAAACAAGGTTAACACTTCGCTCAACGACTCATAAAAGATTCCCATACATACCAACCACATACATCTAGGTCAAAGGATATTTCCAACCCCAAACACTTCAGTAACAAGCTCTCTAATCTACGCATTAACCATGATAGTCTAAACACTTAACTTTAAAAATGCTACTACTATAGCAACCACAGCATTCGAGCCCACAATTTTTATTTATCTCCTATTCGTTAATAGTCCTCCTCATACAAAACAAAACTTAATACCTTATCATCCACCAACAACTGAAAAGAAAATATACCTACTTTACGAGGAAGGATTTCATACATTAACGCTAAAATTACTAACACAAAATACAAAATAGAAACAACCTGTGATTGAATGATAATCGATGAAAACTAGATATAAACCCATAATGAAAGTTATACTGCATCATTAAGATCACTAGGGTAATTTAGGCACCCTACACTCTATTTATAAACCCGAACACCTCCATCTAAACCTCAACCTTATCATTATCACAAATCTAGATTTCTCCCAATTAAAATGATACGTCTACTTAAACATCACTTTCAGGGTTCCAAACCTAAATTTCTTACAACTCCAAAAAGTGAAACAACTTCACCACAATAAGTTACAATTTGTATCACATCACACTATATCCGTCAAGGTATACATTAAGGCTTTTAATCTGCTAAACCGGCAAGACTAGGGTTAACCTAGTGGGGTCACTACCCCCTTAAGAGCAAACTAATTACAAAACCATAATAATCACAACATATAAAATGCAGACTTAACAAAAATCAGGCACGTAAAACAACAAATGATCACATACAAGGACATAATTACAACAGCACTTCACGAGGCCACTTATACTACCCGATCACGCTATCCTCACAAGCTAATCCGGATTTAAAATCCACGTGAAATAAGGTAAATACGTTTTCAGTTAAAACATTTAGGATCGTGAGAACCGAATCTCTAACCGAAACCCGATTCTCAACAACCAAAGGCTTTGATACCAACTTGTAACACCCCCAAATTTCACTCCTGAAAAAAAATTTTTTTGAAAGATTAAAGCGGAAGCTAGGAGCGAATTTGGGAAATGTTACCGCCACATCTAACACAAGATAAATGTCAACCATCTATCTCATGTTAGATGCAAGGCTAAAACCTGTCAAACAATTAAATCTGAATTTCAAATCCCATCAAACAATTAAATCCGAATAGTAAACACTTATCAGAATACGAGAAATTTAAAGTCAATTACAAAACCCTTAGAAATCTGAAACCAATACTTGCAACTTCCAAAGGTGAATACCATTAAACCAAATAAATCCCGAAGGATAAATATACGGATCGCCTACTCACTCAGGTCAAGCCTTCCACCCCAAAACAGTATCCGATCATTACCTGCACAAGAGGTCTGCTCCCCACCATCGGTGGATCATCACAGGACCCATTCAACCAATGCAGTATCAGTACGGGTCCAATACTGAGTAAGTCTCGCTACCCTACCTTATAGGAGAGATATCATCAAGTGCATATTGAATCATGTTGCATTACGTTGATACAATAGTATGCCTACTCAAACCCACATCACAAGTCCTACCATACACATATAATAACATGCGAAATATATGTAATATCTTAAACCGATAAAAGAATAAGATAAACCAACCAAGCATTTATGGATAATGTTAAACCAACCAACCAGACATTTTTGGACAACGCCAAACCAAACCAAGCCGAATCAGGCATTTATCAAACGGGCATTTATGGGAAATGCCGAACCAAACCAATTAGGCATTTAGCCTCGCGGACATTACTTAGGGACATGTCCAGCCCCGAGCATTACTTAGGGACATGCTCAGCCCCGGACATTACTTAGGGACATGTCCAGCCCCGAGCATTACTTAGGGACATGCTCAGCCCCGATCGAGTAGACTCGTTCTTTAGATATCTGATAATTATAGTCGATTCACGTCATAGTCTTTATCAATTCATGTGAGTGCGGGAACCCCACTATTATAGCCGGTGGAACGGTCGCGAGGGCCATGCCCTGCCACTATTATAGCCGGTGGAACGGTCGCGAGGGTAATATACCCTGCCACTATTATTTGCCGGTGGACCGGTCTGGCCCCGACTCACAAGGTATTCCACTGTAAATATTAGTATCTTCCCATGTCTTATCACTTTTACGTTTGGTTTGTTGAGCACGAAATCCCCCACTATTATAGCCGGTGGAACGGTCGCGAGGGCTTATGCCCTGCCACTATTATAGCCGGTGGAACGGTCGCGAGGGTAAGATACCCTGCCACTATTATAGCCGGTGGACCGGTCTGGGTTCGGCTCAACATCTTTCGCTGTAAGTCGTTAGTGTCTTAATGTATCTTATTCGAGGACATATCTTTGGCATGCATGGCCAGAGTTCTCAACACATCACATCAAAACTGACGACATAATCGTACTATCACATGTTAATAAAACATAAGTACACGTCTTGTTTCCAAGCCACATTACCCACGAAACAAGTAAGATAACGACATTTAGAGTACAACACAGCATTCATATAAGGCATCCACAACACATAGGACACAGGTCACACATCCAATCTTATCTATATCCTCACTCGGTTTAGGTCACCGAGCTGTCTCCTACGCTTATATTAAGCCACTAACACCCTTTGTATTTAACATACTGAAAATTGATTTTTGCAAAACAACTACACAAATAACCAATTTCATAATTTCACCTAAAATCTAGGGTTTTAAGCCCGAAAATACGATTCAGTAAAATTCTATAAATTTAATCAAATTGAATGTTTAGAAATACAATTAAAAACATTTTATAATATATCAATTAATCAATTGATCAAAACCGATAGCAGGAATATCCAATTTAGCACAATTAGGGTTTTTGAGCCCGGAACGCAAACCCGATCAATTATTGCCAAAACATACCAATTGACGGTTCGGAAACGTAATTAAACATATTCTAATATAATTTATATAGTCAATTGAATAAAGTAACCTGATTACAAAATCCAATTTAAATCCGCGGGAGTTTTGACCTAAAAATTCAATTCCGATAAATTACGCATAATTTTTACAAATCAACACTTCCAATATAAAATTAAATACATTTTAAACGATATTATAAAATCAATTGAGCGGAACGGCTCAATTATACAACCCGATTTCATTACACCCAAAATTTGACCTAGAATTCAAATTCCGATAAATTCTGCATAAATTTCTCAAATTGACGGTTCCAAAATGAAATTGGATACCTTTTAAAACATATTGTATAATCAATTTGTCCGAAATCGCAAAAACGGGCGGATCCGAAAAATTTGGGCATAACCCGGCTAAAAATCCAATTTTTCCAAAATTCCAATACAAACATACAATTAACCTATCCAAATCATTCTTACAGCACATACATACCTAAACAAACAATCAATTTAGCTTTTTATAAGCTAATTCATACCCAATTAACCAAAACAAGGGTTAGGGTTTTCGGAAATTTATACCAAACGAAACTCAACAAATCAACGCACGGGAAGGCCGGAGAAGCTTCGTCGGGGCCCGAGGGTGGCTCGCCGGTCGTCACCCGAGCTCGCCGTGGCCGGACGGCGGCACGGCCGGTGCTGCTGCTGTACGCTGCTGTCGCTGGTGCTGGTGCTGCGTTGGCTGCTGTCGCGCGGCTTTAGCAGCTGCTGCTGCGGTGGTTAGTGGCGGTCGGAGCTCGGCCGGAGTGGGGAGGAGCAAGGAGGGGCAGTTGGGAGAAGGGGTGGCTGGTGCGGGTTTGGGGCTGCGCAGAGGGCAGTAGGTCGGGAGCAGCAGGGAAAGAAAGAAAGGAAAGAAGAAGAGGGAAAAAGAAAAAGGGAGAGGGGGGCGGTCCGACGGGTGCGGGCTTCTCTTTTTTTTTTTTTTTTTTTTTTACAAACACAAGTAAAAGTAAAATACTAATTATTTAAAATTTTTATCAAAAGATTTTATCTAAATTTTATTTAACAAACTTTATTTCAAAACAATCCGAAAGTTTAAAATTAATAAAAAGATGTACCAAGAATTTCAGAAATATTTTCGGGAGAATTTACCAACGAACGTAAATATTTATATTATTTACGAAATATATTAGAAGACCCCAAAGTAATATTTAAAAACATATAATAAAATATTTAAGTCAAATTCTAATGAATCAAGATTAATTTAAATAGTTTCCGAAATCCATTTTCCGCAACCCAAAAGCATAAAACGAAATAAAATTAATTCCAGAAAGAAATTCATAAATGAACTCTGAAAATCTCTTCAATTTAAAACTTTCCGAAAATATTAGCGATTACCGAAAACGAATAAATTTAAAGTCGGAAATATTTTCTACGGATAAAATTATTAAAATACATTTAACTATTTAAATAGAAATTCTATAATTCAAATAATATATTTCGTTAACGAAATATAACTTCAAAACAAAGTCGTAATCACATAACGAAGATATAATCGAAAACGAATTAAAAATATTAAAACTCAAAATACGAGAAAGAACGGGAATATATATTTTTAATCGAAGATCGAAATCATAAGAATATAATAAAATCACTGTCGTGAACGAATTTGTCTAGAATGGTTCGCAACGACAATGATTAATTACATTCAATTATGAATTCGAAATCATCGATAAATCTGTAAAACGAAACGAAATTAGAATAATTAATTATTTACATCAAATTACGCTAATAAAATCATTAAACTTAATAAATCTAGATTTTAAAAATACGGGGTATTACAACCCCTTACTTATAATTTACCATTTCGCCATTCACTTATACCATTACCATATCACCATTTACTTATGAAATTATAATTTTGCCCCTCTCCCTCCAAAATTTACCATATTTCCCTTTTACTTGAAAAATTACCATAATGCCCTCCTTCATCCAAAATTACTATTTTACCCTTACTTCCAAAATTACCATTCTTACCACTTACTTTTAAAATTACTATATTGCCCCTTGAATCCAAAATTACCACTTTACCCTTTTCTCCAAAAATTACCATAATACCCTTCGTTGCACCATTTTTACGAATTTACCACCACTACATAAAATAGTGATATTATTCTTATCATCTAAGTCCACCAACTTGTTATTAATCAACATAATACTCATTAGCAACTCCATACATTAGATCACATACTTCATAACCATAATTACTAGAATACCCTTAGACAATAATATCATTCAAGCCTTAGCAACATAATACATCATAAACAATCATTTAACATTTCCATCAATAGTCAACCTTTTCCTTAATTATCATACCTACACATGGCACAAAGCTATCATGCATTTCCCTTTTTCTTTCAATAAATGTAAACAACCATTTATATATCATGCTTGGCTCACAAAACATACATAAAATCATAATCAAATTCCTAATGTGCTAGCATACATTTCCATGCATTTAAGGGAGGTTTAACGATTACCTTAATCCCGCAAAATATCAAATCTTACCAAGCATAATTAGCAACTCAACACCTAAAAATAATATCCATCATTATTGTGTTAGAAATAAAGAAATAAAAAGGATAAGACTTTATAAAAGAAATTTATTTAGTAAAATACTTTAATTAATTATCAATATACCTCAAAAATTTTCCAAACAAATTCCAACACAAGGGGAAAGCTCATGTTGCATGAGCAGCGTGAGTGTCATGCATAAATGAGAGGGGAAAAGGCTCAAAGAGGGGCGAAGGAAGAAAAATGAGCCATTTTCGGGTTGAGGTCTTTGGGCTAGAAAAGAGGGTAGTTGGGGGAGGTTTGGAGGCAAGGTAAGGATGCAGGAGTGAAGAGGGGGTGTTGGTGGGGGCTAAGGATGGTTTCGCGGCGGTAGAGACGGCAGCGGCAAGGCGGCGAAGATGGCTGGCGATAAGGGGAAAAATGGGGAGAAAAGAAAGAAGGGGTGGAGAAGGGAGGAAGTGTAGGGCTCAAGGGGGCGGCGTGGGGGTGCAGGGTAGTAGGGGGTGGTGGTAGGAGTCGGCGCAGGGGTTGGGTGCGACAGTCGGAGCGGTGGACGCCAGCGGGGCAGAGCGAAAACAAAAAAAATGGAAAGAAGGAAGGAGAGAGGAGGGAGCTCGGGGGAAGGAAGATGGCTCGAAAATGGGGCAGGAAAATAGACGAATGGGAGAAGAAAAAGAAGAGGAAGGGTAAGGGGTAGGTGGCAAGGCATAGGGCGGCAGGGAGGCGGTAGGGTGGCAGGGAGAGGGTGGCGACGGGGAGGAGAGGCTGCCACCATGGATAGGGTGTAGGGTGGCTTGGCTTGAAATAAGGGGGAAAGAGGACAGGGTAGAGAGAGGGGGCAGCAAGGGGCAGGTGCGGCGGCAGGCGGCGGTAGTCGCAGGTGGTCAGGCGGCGGCAGTAGCAGGTGGTCGGCTATTGTCGACGCTTGGGGAGAAGAAGAAAGGAGAAAGGGAGCTGTGGCGGCCGGTCGGGGAAAGGAGGGGAAAAGGCTGGCCTGTCAGTCCAGGGGGAAAGAAAAAAAGAAAAGGGGAGCCGGCCGGTTCCAGTACGTGGGAGAGAGGGGGGAAAGAAGAGAAGGGGAGGTGGGCCGAGGCCCACTACGAGGGGAAAGGGCTGGCCTGGGTGGCGGCCCGAGGGGGAAAAAAAGAAAAAAGAAAAAAGAAAGGAAGAAAGAAAGAGGAAAAATGGAAAAGGGCAAAAAGGGAAATGAGAAAATAGGAAGAATAAAATAAATTAATTTATAAAAACATAATTGTAATATTCTTGATAAATTATTTAATTTAAATATTTAATTCGTTATAATCTAATATATTAATTTAAAAACGGATAAGGTTAGTAAAATATTATTTTGAGAAATTATTTAAATAAAAGTATCATGATAAAATGACAAAATATCTCTTTTAAATTTACTAACTAGTCCCATCCAATTTATGTACTCAAAAATCCACAAATTAATTAAATTAGATAATTTTAAAAGTTAATTTATTTCAAATAAAAACTACTCATTAAATTATTGGTTCTTCTAAAATTTTGGGGGATTATAGAAATTACTTTAAAATCTTTCAAAATTATTTTTAAATAGGATTATAAATATCAAATCATTAAAAAGTCTAAGTGCTCAATATGCAAATCATATGTACATAAAACATATGATTGCAACATACTCTTTCAAGCTTGAGTCTTAGTATCTTGAGCACACTTTATTATCCCTTCATGGTTCGTGTAATAAATATATAAAATTGAAGTACTTGAAGCTAGAGTATTATTTTTTCCTCCTTATAAACTTTTGGCTTCTTGTCATTTGCTCAGAGGTTCTGGGCCTAGCGCCTCTAGTGAGGCTAACATCCAACGTCCAATACAGCTAAGCACCATGCTGAATATATGTAACATCCCACGATAATAGCATAAAGAGATGTATAAGAGGGACACCAAGTCATACTAGAGACATAACATCGACATTAGTAACCAACAAGCAACTAAGGAGAACCCATATTCACATGACTCATTCGCAAGATTCTTGGGACAAGTAAATGATCATAAGATTCTCCCCCACCTAAAATCGTAAATGCCCTCATTTGCCCAAGAAAGGGGTCCCGGCATCGCTTCCCTACATCTCAGGCATTGTTCCCATGACAGTATTTCAATGTTTGTCCGATGTTGGAAAAGAACTGTGGAAACACCATACGTTCCCCTAGAAGGATTCAAATCCAACCAAAATCTCGTTTCAATCATTTGTTGTAGCATATCTGACCTCCTTACAACGACTTAACTATTCCCACCCAAGATCATCTCATCATATGGCCCCCAACAATTCATTTCAATGGTCTGGATCCCATACCAAACCACGCTCACCAACACTCCTTGTTAATGGACTTGTGCAGCACTTACAACCCCTTAGCTTCACTCCTTTAAAGATGGTCGTCGCCCCAATGTGTCTCAAACCAAAGGGCTACCCACACTCCTTCTGGGTACAACCAACAATACAGCAAAATGCTTGTTAATCGGCTTGGGCAATGAGTTGCTCTAATACCACTTGTCACATGCCCAAAGGTTCCGACCCTATCACCCCTAGTGAGGCCAGCATCCAACGTTTAATATATCTGAGCACCATGCCAAATATGTACAAAATCCTACGTAATAGCATAAATAGATGTATAGGAGGGACACCAAGTCATATATGAGACATAACATTGACATTAGTAAACAAAAGCAACTAAAGAGCATCCATATTCGCATGGCTCATTCGCAAGATGCCTGGGGCAAGTTACACATAGTGACTTTGTGCTTAAGGTATGATTTGTATACTTGATCTCTTTAGCACTCCTTGAATTAGTTAAGTGTTGAATAGTTCGCTTTTTTCTATGATATACATGCACAATTAACAAGATAAGTCAAATTCGTAAATGAGTTTTTTATCATAAAAACAAAGGTTGATTGACCTATGAGGTCAATAGATTTCAAAGTAAAGAGACAAAAGAATAGATGCAATAGAAAATAGAGGACTTGAAGTCCATAAAAAGATAGATATCTGGATAACCATACACTAACACCAACTTGAGTAAAAATTCACCACAAGCAATTACAACAAAAACATGAATAAATAATTACCTAGAAAATAAAGTGACATTTACTAGTATGAATGAGTAAAACATGATAAATACTAGCATATTAAGTAAGCTAACAATACACATTTATAGGTTAAGGCATGCATAATATACAAGATTTATATGAAAAAATTAGATACTATACATGCGTAAATGCTTATGATACTAGATGATTCCAAGAAAACCATATTAGGGATCGTTTCTCGGATCATACATTTTTCAATTTCTTAATTATGTTGAGTTTAGGGACTATACTATACTCATCTAGTGGAACAGATTGATACAACTCCTAAGGTATGAAATTTTTTGCCATTATTCTTGTCCAATGAAGTGGATTGATTAAAATTATAGAGAATAACACTCCAGACCAATATTCTTTTCCAGTGGAACTAAGTCATACAGCTTGGCCTTGAATTATATAATCTTTCACTTAAAATATTAATGTCTTACTCTATGGATCATCTCTTATCGTTGTTACATGAAAAACCAAGTATTACCACATTCATTCCAACAATTGAATAACTTAAGTAAATATAGGGTTGCATCATGTTTAAATAAATTAAACATGCCATAATCATATAGTATAATTATAAGATAGAAGAGAAGCCTCTATAAAACCCTAATTTACAATTACGCTATAACTCCACCCATAGTATTCACCAACCCACCACATTTACCACAAAATCCCAAAATATCATCCTAAACACCATAGTTGGAAATGAATATCTAATTCTAACATTTTTCTCATAAAATAAAAATCATACATTTAGGGTTTCTAAACCCATTCATTACAGATATGAGGGTTAATAATAATGATTTAGATCATCGATATTAATAACATATTCAGCAATAATAAATATTTTTGATGATAATTCATTGGTATTAAATCATCGGTACAAGTGGGTCTGTAATAAGCTTATTACCGACGATAATTTTATTAATTATTAATTTTCATCTAAGGTCAAGAAATTTTTTTATTTTAATATTTATTTGAATTATTTATCTCTAAAATTTTATTTTTTATTAATTATTTTCTTCAATTATTAATTTTTTAATAACTAGGTTGAAGCTTACCATTAATTATTATTATTATACAACAAAAATATAAAAAAAAAAATTTGCTAACTATTTATCTCTAATCTTATTTTTTGTAACAAATATTAATTAAATCTAACAAGCTCACCAAAAATATAAAAATTACATATCACCAATTTAAAAATATACTAACATGTTGCTCCTAAAAACATATACGCATACTAAGATACTAAAGTATATATTAATTACCAGCCATAAACTAAAACATAATAATATTTTTTCTAATATAACATTCATAATAACAACTATATACAATAAATAATCTAATTATACACATAATCAGCTATAATAATCTAATACCCCAATTATACAAAATCTATTGAAACAATTCTACAAAGCCGAAACAAAATAATCTAATAAACCAATCAAACCCTAACTCGAATAAAATAATTTAAAATTATTTCAATTTAATTAATATACCAAATATTACCATAAAGAATAAATAATTAACAAATATATTAAATTAATGCTATAGGGTTGCTTGGCAGGGGACGGCGGAAGCGCACTGGCAGTGCGGTGGTTCCTAGTACTCAGGCGGTGGGGCGATGGTGTTTACAAATACATATAACAAACCATTATTAGCCATTTTAAATCAAATAATACTTAAGGACAATTTATTAGAAGAATTAAAACCTTCAAACTTCACAAAAGTAGAGAAAAATGATGAAGATTGAAAGGAAAAATGACAAAAACTTGGGAGGTTTTACAAAGAAAGGAAGAAGAAGGCGAAAGAGGACGACAGCAAATAAATAACTAGTGCTATGATGCATATTCTTATTTCTTGTCGGTAATAAGGTCGAATAACTCCCTAGCCAAAAAAATTGATCATTTTAATATTGATTGACGATAAATCGTCAGTATTAGAAAATAAAAAACTAAACGGCATCGTTGCCATATGATGGGGAATTTTTTTTTAACCCTTAATACTGATGATTTATCATCGATACTGAATATTTTGTTATTACCCCATTCCTTGATGGCATATTTCCCTCCTATTTTATCCATCTAATTTCTCTTATACTAATGATATATTGTCGGTATTAAGGACAATATCATTGGTAATAAGTTTTTTATTTTAATAACATTTTTTTAGAGGGATTTTTCCCTCCATGGAATTTCAATGAAGTAGATTTCTTAATATTGACGATAAGTATCATCGGTATTAAGAAATAAATTATTGGTTTTATTTTCCTAACATTTTAATAAGATTTTGGGGAGTGAGGAATTTGGCGTCACTTAACACCAACGATATATATCTTCAATATCAAGAATTTTCCTTCCTTTTTTTTTGGTTAAAATTTTTTTCATCCCCTATTCTAATACTGATGATTTATCGTCGCTTTTAAGTTGTAACACCAATGATTAGTTATCCTCGGTATTAAGATCGTCGGTGTTAGGCCTTTTTCTTGTAGTGATTTTCTGCCATTTTTACATAATATTAACACTTGTGCAACCATATTAACCCAAACCAGTCAAATGACATACTTATCACATTTTAACCTAATTTACACTTCCAAAACTTCAAATCCCAAAAATGACCATTTTTCCCCTAGTCTTCCTAAACACCAAAAAAAAATCTTTTTTAACATAATTTGGTCCACACTCAACCAAACCCTAATATATTATAAATAAATTTTAGCACAAAACCTTAAGAATTAATAAATCATACTTTTTTCCCCACAAACTCTCACAAATCAAGGATTCCCACATACTTAATTTTCCTTACTTAACCTAAATCATATACATAAACTCCAAACATTATTAGACACACACTTAGATAAATAAACAATAATTAAAATCACCTACAATTGTCAACATGGTTATATATAAGAAAAAAAGGCCCCAAATATTCACCAAACAAGCCTCCACATGATATTCCTAAAAAAATGCTTCAACTCATGATTATTAACACTTGACAACAACTATAAAAAAAATAGTTAAAACACATATTATCATGCTTGAGTATTTCCATTAGGCCTAGTATGACCTGATATGACATTTTGCATAAAATCATAAGAGCACAAGCTTCACATAAAAATGTACTTAATATATGAATAGACCCATAATATTCAACATCATTCTTCATAACCATGTGATCATGATGTTTAATATAAAACACACATAACAATTATGTACTACCCCAACATTTTCTAACCTTAATTATTGGGTGATCACTTTCCTAATACCTTCTCTAACCTTTAAATCTTGTGTTGAAATTTTACCCCTACCTCTCAAACCCTCATTATACCTTTCTACCCTTGAAAAACCTAGTTTTCAATTATGTCAAACTCTTTGTTCGATCAAAGTTGGGCCATTTTTGCCATTTTGTAATTTCTTAATTTATTTTAAGCACAAATAAATTTTTATGCCCTATATTTTTTTTATATATTAGTTCCTAAAGTAATTCCTCACCTTTACCTAATTTTTCATGATATTTGGGAGTTATTTAAATAATTTTTCCCTATTTTAAACCATTTATGGAACTTTCTACCTTACCTAGACAATTTTTAATCATTTTTGACTTTATTAAACAAGAGGGATTCAATTTTTTTTGAATTCCTTACACCCCTTAATCATATCCTACATGTTACAATTACCTTCTACCAACTCTCTTAAACTCTCAAACCTATGCTAATATAAACTATTTATGGAAATTTCAACCTTACCTAAACCATTTTTAATCATTGTTGACTTTCTTATACATGAGGGATTCAATTTTTTGTTGAATTCCTTACACCCCTTAATCATATCCTACATGTTCCAAGTGCCTTCTACCAACTCTCTTAAACTTTCACACCTATGCTAATTACTCTCATGACCCCTCTTGACTGTAAGCAACCTCACATATGACTCTCTCCCTCTCTTATACCCATGTTTGACAAAAAAAAAATAAGGGAGTTTTGCTTTTTGGTTTTTCATTTTATGCATAAAAAAAAATTTTGCACTTCAACTTTCTTATTTTATCTCTCATCTAACCTTATTCTTTTTTTTTAATAAGTGTTCATCTTGGTGGTTGGTTCGTGGTGATTAGCCCTTCCTCTTCTTTATCCCTTCATTATTTCATATTATTACTTCTAAAATCTAAATGTTATTTCTTTGGTGCTTGTTATTAAAAATCATGTTAAGGTTATAGATTGGTGATGGTTTCCAAGTTATTTCCCAAGCCCATTTTCTACATTATAAGGGTCATTCCCACCTTCTTTAATTTTTATTTCCTCTTCTAATCCTTCCTAATTTTCCTTTAATAATTTCTATATTTCTATTTTAGGTGATTTAAGGGTGGAATAAAGCACTTAGGAGTTTTCCTGTATAGAGACCCAAGTGCATTTTTGTAAGGATGCGCTTCTTTAGATAAGGGTTCTTGGTTGTTATGTGTTAAATTATTGCAATCCATTATCATGTTTTTTATTCCTATAAATCATATTAAGATTATTTTATTTTTTATTTTTACATTTTACCTCATTATCATGTGTTTAGATATTTTTATGTTTTCCATGTAAATTCTACTCATACACCTTGCTAGGATTTGTTAGAAAATTTTAAGCATGATGGCATATTTTGTGTATTTGATAAGTGCATAGATAAGTAGAGAAAATTTTGCTAATTATTAACATGGATGAATTAGGTTAAAATTAGAAGATTTGAATGCATTATAAACTTAGGGACTTTTGACCCTATGGCCCCATTGTGGTAATTTTTTTAATCAAGTCCAATTTTATATTTAAGTTTTTATTTATTTGTGCGTGTTTATGTAAATTTTTTGAATTAGGGATGCTTGTAGAATTTTTTGAGTAATTGGTGATCTTAAAACCTAGGAGTAATTTAGTCTCTTTTTTATATTTTTTGTAAAATAAATATACCCTTATAATCCCTAAGGTTTTTACACAAATTTTTATACACAACATGCTAGGGTTTGGATGTGTTTGGGCTAAGTTATAAAATGGTTTTGGGATGCTTAGGTGAATTAGGGGTATTTTGGTCATTATAGTTTAAATCTAAAAATTTTTGGTAGTATGAGTGTTTATAAATTATAAATATTATAAGTATGATTTATAAAGATTTTGGGTCAATTATGGGTAATATAAGTATAATAGTAAAAGAAATGACTTCATATTGAGAATAATAACTAAGAGGTAGCATTTTTATTACATGTATGAAACATAGGATTTTAGCCTTGAGTTTTGGATATGTTGATATTTGATTTTATTTTAAAAAGTTTTGCTAAATTAGGTAAATTACTAAGACACAAAGGTGAAGTTATGATTCATTGGTGAATTAGGGTTTCATGGGGGTATTATGGTCTTTTTACCTTTGTTATATTTCTCGTTGTGCGTATTATTCTTCTATATACATTATCATGATATCTAGTGGCTATAACATGTGGAATTAGTTTACCATGGCATAATTCTAAGTGTTATAATCTATAATAATTGTTGCAATGAATTCATAAGTAAATGGTATTACATGTATCCCCACGTTAAGACAATTATAATAAATGATCGATTGTATAGAGACACTAATAATCAAGATGGAAGATCACATGATTTAGGACAATGGTACTTCATTTTATACTTTTTCTAGTTGTTAAGATAACCAAAGTGACCCTAGATCTACTTTATATTGCCCATTCCACTAGCTTATAGGGGTATGCATATTTAGGCACTAAGAGTCTATATTTGTGGTTTCTCTGGTGCACTCTCCTCTAAAAGGTTCATTATAGTTGTGTTACTGATATACCAGTTATGGAATAGTGCCCCCACTAAACTTAGGTGACTAAGGAACTAGACATGTATGATCACTTAAGTATGGGCTTTAATATGGTTACATTCTTAGTTCATTTTGTATCATTAGTATAAGGTATATTTAGTATATTCTTTTTATACCCTATGTGCTATACATGCTCTTTTCTTTTGGGGTGGTCTATTAACTAACTTAATATGCAAGTATTGATAATTTATTTCATGGGCACTACTCATTCCCATGAGGAGATGACCTAGTTGTTGATGTGCAGGTTATTATTGATTATTTTGATGATTTTGTCAAACTTGATGCTTTTCTTGTGTTTAGATTGTGCTTATATATTCTAGGTTTTTAGTTAATTAGTATTTTTGTCTGGATACCTTATAGACTCATAGTTCCACAAGGTTCCTTTTTTGTGTATTTTAATTATCATAGTACTTGAAGTTATCTCCAAACACATATCTCTATTTTATAGAAATCCTCTCATTCTCTCTTTATCTTATTTAATTTTTCATAACATTTTACCTGGTACTTAGTACGAGAATGGTACAATAAACCAGACTCATATTAAATATGATAGTAGCACCCTAGTTGTTTTTTTAGAATATTTTGTTTAAAAATACTCATCCTTTCTTATGGTTTTGTGTTTCGTAAGACTTGTGAGACACTTATGGCCTCCAAACCATTTTCATATTCTTATTTTGTGTGAATATTTGATATCCTCACATTTGTTTGAGTCTTCTATACTTTTTCAAAATATGAAACCAAGTTGTTAACTAATACACTATCTATCATTCTAGTGGGTCTTAATTAAATATTTTGATTCCATTAAACCATTTCTACTAATATAAATTTCAAGAGAATTTAGCAACCATCTCATTTTATTAATATTGAGCAAAAGTATAATTAAAAAAATCCATTATTATTTATATTATTTTTGGAAATATTTAAATACTTTTAAACCATAAAAGTAACCAAATCCAACTTTGCTTCCTCAATCTTATCATACTTAATCTTAACCTTTCAATAAATTTTAGTGTGGATGAGAACTTCTCATTCGAACCTTATCAATTTCGTGGCCATTTGGTAGTGTTCAAATTGGTTTTGCTTTCTTTACTAGATATTTTACATAAATATCCCAAGGTTAGAAACTCTTTATTCTCATGTATCCTTCACCCATTTCCCATGTGTTGTGGCTCAAGGAGGACAACTCCTTATTATCCATTCCATGTGTGACCACCTTAGTGCAAGTTGCAGTAAAGTTAGTTTTTTTTTCCTTAGTAAATGACCCTTATACCCTTATAACTTAACTTAATTCTTAAGATTTCTATGCTTTAAAACTTGATTGCCTTCTCTCTTTTATCCTCCTCCTTCATCTTCCATCTTGTACCTTCATTTCCCCCTCAAAATTGTGTGGCATTCATAGCCATTAACCACCATGGTTGAAGCTTGATTAAGCTTCCAAACTTTGATAATAAGTTCCTTCACCCTTTCTCCTTTGTTTTGATTTATGTAAATTTTTTCTCTTATATCTTATATGGGTTTTCTAGGTTGCACCATTGTTATTTTCTTAGTGTTAAAGCTCATGATTAAAGGTAAACCTCGTAAACCTAAGTAAATAGAATTTTATGATGTTATGTGTTGATTTTAACAAGATGTGTGGATGGAGGATAAATTTTACATTAACCTAGTTTGGAAACCTTGTTTTAGATTTAACCTAGGTTAGGTTAGGTTAAATATTAACATCATTTAACCTTGATTCACCCAAAAATTATTAACCTCCAAATCGGAGATTAATAAAGGTTAAGGTTAAAATTTAAAAAATATTTTGTCCCGTTAGACCGTATTACCTTCATCTTTGTAATACATAACCTATTCTCTGCTTCAACCATTCAGCTTCTACATGCAGACCATCTAATTTCTGCATCACTTTTCTTGTTAGTCAAAGTTTGGCAGCTACTGATATGCTCAATTGCTGGTTTAACTCGGAGCTAACGTAGGAAACAGGTAAATCTTTGTCTAGTTTATAGATCATTCTTGTTAATTTTCTTTTATACAGTAATTATATATCATATAGCTAGTAATTACAGTACCACCATACTCCTTGTTTGACTAGGAGTTGTTATAGGGTGGGACTATTACCTTTTTTTTACTATTCGAACTATAGATTATTTTGTCCATGGATTCATCTATTAGAATAGTAGAATATTACTTATGATGCATATTTTGACAAGCAAAATAGTTAAATATTCAACAATTAGAACTATATCTTATTTTATCCCCTCCTTGTTTAGGTGTTGTCGTGTGTGTGTGTGTGTGTGTGTGTGTGTGTGTATTTATATATGTATCAAGAAAGGCTTTCTAGCTTATTAGCACCAAATTAGCTTTTATTTATTTGAACCATAGAATATTTAACTATTGAACAAAAATTAGTTTCTTGTCCTAAGTTTATTTTCGACTTCTACTATGCTTTGGTCTTTGTTTATTCTCTAGCTTCCCCTTGGTAGTTTATTGTTGTAGATTGATCTTTATCCATGTATTAATTTATTAAATATCTATTAAAAAAATTAGTGATTTGTAAAACACTTGTTGGTAGGGGAATTCTTGACATCTTCTCGAGAGTAAGATTAGCATATTGATATTTCATTATTCTTTGAAGTTGCCCCACCTTGATCCCATGATTCCTTTCAATTATGGGAATAATTATACTAGCTAAGTATGCACTTACCTTATAATTTAAATCTGACAAGGTTTTACTTTGCTCCAAAAGAGCTCCCTTACTAGTTTTCCTTATTTTTAAAAGAAAATATATTGTTGGATTTAGGATATATTAATGAGCTATTGAATATAATTGTGATATTTTTTGTGTTATTATGTGTATAGATGGACCATGAATATTTTCTCAATTTTTACTGTAAACATAGAGCGACAATTATATGTCAAACTTTTATGATGATGCAGCATTAGTATTTGAAAGACAATGGTATAATAAGTGATGGGGATGATGATAAGGATGAAATTCATATAGAATCTAGAGAAGTAAGAAGTTTGGTATGAGAGGTGATGGCAAAATAGAGTGATATGTTGACAAATGATTCGTATGGGCCCCGAAGCATTTTATAAATTGTGTGGACTACTAGTAAATCATGGAGGTTTGAGAGAAACTAAATGGGTTAATATTGAGGAACAAGTGGCTACATTTTTATACATGTTGGGACACTCCACAACAAATAGAGAAATGCATAGATTATCTGGAAGATCAGAGGAAGGTATTAGTTGTCATTTCCACAATGTCTTAAGATGAGTGATAGAATTAGAAGACATGTTCATTATACAACCAGATGGATCAAAAACACCGACACTAATAGTCAGCAATACCAAGTTCTGTCCTTATTTTAATGTGAATAAGATAGGTTTTCCCCCTTTAGTTAGTAAATCATGTTCTATGTTTTAACAAGGAAAAAATAATTATAGGATTATGTTGGAGCAATTGATGGAACACATGTTCGAGTAAAAGTTTTTGTTTCGGATGCACCAAGATATTGGGGGTAGAAAAGAGTATCCTACTCAAAATGTGTTAGCAACCTGTACCTTTGATTTAAAATTCACCTATGTCTTATCTAGTTGGGAAGGAACAACATCGGATTCTCGAATATTAAAGAATGTATTACTACAATTGTTCCCACTTAAAATTCCATAAGGTAATTTTGTTAAAGAATTTAATCAAATAAAATTAGCTTCTTTTTTCAAACTATCTAATGGTGTGAAATTTTCATAGGAAAATTTTACCTTGGTGATGTTGGTTTCCCCATATGGAGTGGAATCATTCCACCTTATAGAGGAGTGCAATACCACTTAAAAGCATACTCATGTAATCCTCCTACAACTACTCACAAACTATTCAATCTACATCATTCTTCATTGAGAAATGCAATTGAAAGAGCTTTTGGCATTGTGAAAAAGAGATTTCCTATAATGTCAAGTGTGAATGAACCAAATTATGAAGTTTATACCCAAACAAAGTTTATCTTAGCTTGTTGTATCTTGTAAAACTATTTAATAGGTGTAGATCTAGACAAGGATATAATTAGGGGGTTTATGTAGAACTTGCACATGATAATAGTGAATAGCAGGGAAATAGGTCTAATGAACTTAAGGAAGATGGAGATGTCGCGAGAGGAGAGTTTATAAGGAATTCAATTGCAGTGGCTATGTGGAGAAATTATAACACATAGGCTTTATATTAATTAATTTATGTTAAACTATCTTATTCAGTTATGGAATATTATGTTTAAGCATTTTGTTTGGTTTTGGACTCGTAGTAACATTAAGTAAGACTTTTCAATTATGATTGAATTGTTCATTGTATTCATTATCAAGATTGATAATTTTTGTTTGTATTAATATTTGACATTTTGTTATTTGGTTTATTTACATGTTTCGTACATATTTTAACATTAATATACTATAGATTTCAACCATGCCTCCAAAAAACCTTCGCATTTTAGAGAATGATAACAGCAAGATTGACAGAGGTACAACTATATGGAAATATAAGATGGATGAATTCCTCATTGATGCTTTCTTGCATCCGAAACATATTGGAAATTGTCCAAGTGGTACTTTCACATCTATGACTTTTTATGCTATTTTGAAAGAGTTTGTAGAAAAATTTCCTCAACACTCATGGAGTAAGGAAAAGTTTTACAATATAATGAAGTATCTAAAGGGTAAGTTCACACCAACCTGTGATGTTTTTAGACATGCATCTAAAAGTGGCTGGGGATACAATGAAACTACAGAGAAATGGGAAGTTGAGCATGATGCCTATGATAAGTTCATCGAGGTGTGTATTAAATTCTATCTACTATATTGGTTGCAATGTTTCAACTTTTTTTTGGGTCCATTTGATTATTTTGGTTGAATATTATTCAAAAAACATTATTTTCATTCTAGGCTCATCCTGAGACTACTAAGTGGAGAAACAAGTCCATTCCTTTTTATTCAAAAATGGAGGAGCTCTATCCGAAAGGTAGGGTAACTAGAGATAATGCTGAAACAGCGGCTAAATTTAGGGTAAGGAGAAGGTCTACTGCAAAACATCATTTAGGTGTGGGAAGCTTAAGAGGATTAATTGATGATAAAGATCAGATGGTTTATCAAAATGAAATTGAAACTAAAGGATATACTTCATTTGGTGTCAACAACAACTCTTAGACTACTCCTAAATTTGTAAATTTAGATGCAAATAATGTTACTTCAAGTAATGTAAACGGTTTAGCGAGCAAAAGAAATAAGATTAAGAGAAAGTTTGAATCAGATTCATTCATTGAGAAATGGTCTGAGGTGTTAGATGCCAATATTGAAAAGTTGGGTAATCAAATTGCAAACTCCTAAAAAAATAATCTTCCAATTCCTCATTTAGATGTTTGGAAACTACTCAAAGATATCAACTTTGAAGAGCATCATTTTTATACAACTTATATCTATCTTACAAGGAATCCAGCATATTTGGGGGCTCTTCTTAGAGTGCTAATGTAAGGTTGTAAGCGTATGATGTGGAGGTATCTAGTGGATGCAAAGTATGTTGATTCGGAAGATTTTATGCTAATTTAGGATGATGGATATCCAATATGTCATCAAAATTTTATATGGTTGAATTTTTCTCTTGAACTTACAGATTGTGTTGAACCAGAATCTCTGTTCATTTTGTTAAACTTGTGTTGAGTTGGATGATTAGGAATTTATGAGTGAGTTGAAAGATATCTTTGAAATGGGTTGTCATTGCTAATGCTAGCTAATAATTGCTCTACTTGGTTTGATAGTGAAAAAGGTTAATTGGAATTTGCTTAGTGGTTCAATCATACTGAAATTAGCTTTTCTTACCTTCATCATTGAGGAAACTAGAAGATAGAAGAAGTACAATAGAAGGAAAATGTATCATTAATTTGAGTATGCAGCAACTACTTTCTGCACTGGTGGAAAAGGTTGATATTAGTAAGGTGACCAATTGTGTTTGGCAGGTAATATTTTTTGGTCTTATAACCTTGGCCAAAGATGTTTGTATTTTTTTTCCTTCCCCATTTTTTGCAATTTATTGCTTGTTTTTTGCTTTCTGTTACTCCTCAAGATGTTTTTTAATTTATACTATTGGCAGCATTTTTATCATCTTTGAACTACCTAATTTGTGCCGCTCTTTTAAATGACTTTGCTATTGGGAGCTAATATAATATGAAAATAGAAATAAAATTATTAAATCATGTATGAGTTTTCATCATTCATGCTAGCAAAAGAAAAAAAATGCTCAAACAAAAAAACAAATGCATGGGTTATGATCATTCGTGCAGGCAAAAGAAACAAAAAAAAAACAAAATACTACATATTAATAATTAAAGGGCATAAATGTCTACTAATATATTTTATAACCTAGGTTAACCTCAATCCAAATAAGGTTAGATATATTCACCTAGGTTAACCTAATAATCACCCAAACAAGATTTTTTAATATTTACATCGATTCACCTAACCTAGGTTAATTTATATCATTTAACCTTCATTAAGCTAACCTCATTTAACCTCCATCCAAATAGGTTATAAGTTTAACATAAATTTGTGTGTTTTGGGGGTTTTCAACCTTGGAGCTTTATGTTGTGATTCTTGGCTATTGAGTTGAAATAACTTGCTCCATGTTCAGCTTGGGAATTTATACCATCATTTATATATATATATATATATATATATTGATGGATCTGGGTGGTGTTTGGTATGACTTTTATTGAAAGAGGTTATGAACAATCGACGTGTGATTTTGATCTTGTGGTTGTTTGTTAATTTGATTATACTATGTTATATGTTGTAATTTTTAGACAAACTTTCATATATAACATGCTCTAATTCATATATATTTTTTTGCTTAAATTTGTGAAAGAAAATCTTGGAGCTTTAGGTGTTCTTGAGATTTTCTTCATGATCTTCAAGATATTATTGACTAATAATACTCTAATTAAAATAATTAGGGTTTAATATGAGATTAATCATATTTTTGAGATAATTAAACATAAAAATGACACATTTACCCTAAGAAAGGCCTTACGTATGTTTTACGGTCAAAGGTTGGTCATTACCTTTAACCACTAGTTTTTGATCCTCGTAACTAGTAAATGAGTATATATAGTAATTCTTGATAATAAAATATTTTTAGTTTTTAGATTTAAGACTTAGTATAAAATGACATTTTCCATCACTGATAATTAGTAATTTAAATAAATAGTAATTTTAAAAAAATTGATCTGCAACCTTATTTTATAGTAGATAAGCCTATTATATCTAAGTATTTCATCTATTCTCCCTTATGAGGGTTTTTATATCAAAGTGGTAATTTTAAATTATGTGATATTTTGAGGTATGCCTCAATGGATTATTTCAACTAAGTGTTGAGTGACATGAGACTAGGATTTCCTTAGGGAATTTTAAGTTGACCTCATGACGACTTTGAATAATTAAATCTCAGATATTAAATTAAACGCAAGTAACTAGGAAGGGAGTTTATGGCTATTTGGTTGAACCTTCAACCTTTCATAGTTGAGAGTTGTGGATATCTTAGGTGGTTAAGAGTTGTTAATAATATGGTTTAAATGTTATGTGTGAACCTTAGGATACTTTATTTAGTTATTATATACTGAAAAAATATTTTAGTCATTTCAAGAGAAAGAAAAATTAAGTTAAAAGAGAAATTGATTTTTTGTGAGGTGAAAAGATTGACCTTCGAGTCTAAGAGCCAAATTTTAATTTTTTTGGGGGACTCACAAACCCTATGGGAGTACACATACTTAAGGAATAGAGCTCTAAAACATTGTGGTACACTCTCAAACTAGTTATCTATGAAGTAAAGAGTTACAATGAGTAGTGGTGGATGTTCCTTGTGTATTTTCCATGGTATAAGTAATGGTAGTTACATGTTATGCACTACCTGTGAAACACATTGCTTTGTAATTATGAGACGTGGTAGTTTCTTGTTGTGCACCACCCTTGTTATGTTGTTGTGTTTTATGATTAGTTGTAGTTGCCTATTTTGCCCTACCCATGTTTTGTTACTATGAGTTGATGAGATGTGGTAGTTATAATTGTGTGCAACCCTTATTGTGTGGGTTATTGTTTTCTTTTTAGAATAATTGAGATATATTAACTTTATTTTATGTTGGTGCATGTATTATCTTGAGTTTACACATGATTTATTTATGTTGTGATGTGTGACCCTGGTGTGATTTGAGCATGATAGAGTTTAAACATATTACTATTCCTTTAAAAGCATGGGTTTCATGATAGAAATTTTTGGGGATTATAACATATTATGGTGGTTGTGTGCCTTGACAGTGTATAAGATTAGGTTTAACCATGTTGTTATTACATGTGTCTATGTTTGGTGAGAATGTTACTTACTTAGGTTTAAGTTTGTTTATTCAATAGTTTTGTATGAAATATATTATTTTTTTAGTGGTTGTGACACACGTGATTGGATATTATTGGAGCTTGAGTTGGAATCATAGAGCAGGGATTCTAGTGTTTTAGTCTTGAGTTGGGATTTTTTGGTTTTTGATATTAGTCAATATGATTTAACTTGTGAACTTGTATCAATATTTTGTAGTGTAAAATATTTTATCTTGTAGCATTTTTCTTGTAGTTTAATGTTTTTCATACCCAACCTTGAATATGTCATAGGTTAGGTGAACACGTGCACCTCTATCCATGATAGATGCAATGGTAACATCCCTCGTTTTAGGTTTTTGATTCTGCATTGTACTTTCAAAATTAAATTATATATTTGAGAGAAAATGGGGGTGCTACCAAAAATGGGTGAGTTGGGGGTTTTGTTTTTGTTAGAATTTTATAAGGAAAATCAACTTAGGGAGGGAGCACCATCAACAAATAAAGTTGGGTAAAGGTTAAGAGGTTTATTAGCATGTGATGGTTGAGGTTGTGTGAAAATGGGTTGGTGTAAGGGGTGCTAGTGAAGTGCAATAATGGTTCAAGTCGAGATAGAAAAATAGGGCATAGGAGAGGACGAGTGTGTTACACTTGAATGAAGATGATGGTATAAGTGTGGTCGGGGTAGAGCGTAGGGTTAAGAGTAGTTGGGTTATTTAGTTTGATTAGATAAACCAAAAAAAATAGCATGTTAGGGCATCATGGAAGGGTCATGTGAGAGAGAGGTGAGGTGAAAGAAAAATGATAAAAAGAAAATAAGGGCTTAAAGTAAGGGTTATGAGTTAAAAAAGAGGTTAAGATACTACACACCTAGTAATTAGGGTTAAGACAATTTGAGGTATTACATAAATCATGTTACTATATGACATAATCATTTTATTGGCTCATATAATCACCTTATAAACATACATAATCACTTTACTAACACACTATATAAGTCTTTAACACCTTAGTTTCTAACATAATCAATTTAAAAGTACATATAATGATTGTAGAAAATGACATAATCAACTTAGTAATTAGCTATAAAAGTTTATAATCACCTTTATATAGACATAGCCTAAACATTACATAATCACTTTGATAGTTGATATAATCACCTAATAACTAAATATAACCACTTTAGTAATAGACTCTATAGGTCTGTAGCCACTTTCCTAAATTGACATATGACTACAAACTTGACATAATCACTTTTTTAATCCATTTAATCACCTTAGAAAATGCACATAACCACTTTGATAATATGACTCTACAACTATATAATCACTTTTCTAACTTGCATAATCACTTGATTAGTAGATATAATCACTTTTTTGGTACACAAAATGACTTTGCCAATGTGATATAAGAGTGGAAACTCACCTTCCTATCTAACAATCACTAAAGAAGAGGACATAATGACTATGTTAGTTTATATAATCATCTCAGAAAATCACACAATTACTTTGGTGACTCACCTTCTAAAAAGCATAGTCATTATACAAATTATAATCATTTGATCCTGAGATAACATCTAATCCAATCAGTTCTGAAGTTTTAGCCTCCTTCACACAAATTGAAAGAAAATAACAGAGTAAAGTATATCTTAAAAAAATCATATAGCTTCTCTAGCAACTTACTATAAGAGTTTATAATCACCTACCTAACATACATAATCATTACATATTGCAACATAATCACTTTAATAGTGGATATAATCACCTTATAATAGCACACAATCACTTAAGTAACATATTATAGGTTTGTAATCACTTTCCAAAATTTACATAATCATTATAGAACTCGACGTAATCACTTTGTTAGTCCATATAATCACCATATAACATGTACACGATCACTTTGGTAACAACTCTCTACAACTATAACCACCTCCCAAATTACATAATCACTTAATTAGTAAACATAATCACTTTCTTGGCACACAAAATAATTTTGCTAACTGGTTGTGAGAGTGTAAACTCAACTTATAACATACTTACTCAAATACTTGACATAACTACTAATATACTTATAGGATACATAATCACAATTAAAAAAAATATGCTGCAAAATAATCATCATTAGAGGCAATCACTAAAGCATAGCACATAATTACCAAATATATCAAGATAATCATTAAAATATGTAACATAATCATAATACAATATCTTATACAAATAATAGCAAAACACACCCATCCACGTAAAATCCCCTTCAATCATAAACAAAAAAAATAAAACAATTAAAAATCATGATTAACGGAAAGAAAAGAATAATCACACAAATCACCATCATTGATCCAAATGTGATATTCTTCAATAGTATTGGAACTGCTAGGTTCTACCATGCCACCTATGTACTTGCTTCTAACATTGATTATGAAGTGCTCCTTTACAATGACCATTAAATCATAATTGCAATGTTTTCAACAATCTTCAATCCGTTTCCTCCAAAAACCTCAAATGACATGGCATTTAAATGTATCAAAAAAGTGATTATTTCCTTCGAATAGCAAAATTAATAAAATGAAGAAAAAAGGGAACGACGATTTGAGAATTTGAGCATGATAGAAAATTAAAAGAATAAGAGAGAGAGGGGGAAGGAAGGGGTAAAGATGAATGATGATGAACACAAATCAGAAAAGGAAGGAAACTATAATTCATTTCCCTAATTATCAGCCAAAATCATAAATGCACTCTAAAAAATAATAGAATGCCTAGTCAAGAAAAAGTGTGTGACCCATCAACCCAAATGTATCTAATTAAATTTGCACATTAATAACACTACTATATGGTAGTCCTATGATTAGGGATAGCAATAGGTCTCAGACTAGACCCAGACCTGCTAGACATGCCTCATTTTTAGCGGGTCTGGATCCATGATTTTTAAACCCGACAAGTCTGGGTTGGGTCTGGATCCATATATACCTTAAAGGATCTGGGTCTGGGTCTAGTAGTTCTAGATCCAGACCCGACTTGCCAGACCCATTTAATATATATGTGTGTGTGTGTTTATATATATACATATATAAATATATACTAATATTTTGTTTCTCATTAGTGTCTTAATCTTATTTGAGCTCCTTATTCATTTTTTTATATTTTTTTTTGTATATTTACTTTATAAGCAATATATACAATATTATATTCTAAAAGGATTAAAATACCATTTGAAAAGTTAATGTAACCATTTTAATATATTTATTTTTTCACTTAGAGGATTTTTTTAACAAAAAATGCATATTAAGTTATATAAAATATAAATGTATTTGTATTAGCATAGATTATTATTTTTTTTTAAAAAAATAGCCGGACCCATTTAGGACCCGTTTACCCACTAGACCTGATGAATCTAGGTTTGGGTCTGAACTTTTGAGACTTGACGGGTTTGAGTCGGGTGTAAGTCTAGATAATATAAACGGGTCTGGGTCTAGGTATGGCTGGATCCGACCCAGACCCGACTCATTGCCGTCCCTACCTATGATTTATGTTACTCTACCCATTTTCTTTGCTTTGATATCACATTTTTAACAAATTATAGATTAGGTTAATTATACATTTATTTTTTCAATTAGATTAATTGCATTTTTTTTGTATCAATTAGTTTAGTTTTTAAATTTAACTTTCCAACTATACCCAAAATTTATATGATTTTACTCATTTTTAGATTTGGCATCTTTTTCCTAAAATTAGGTTGTATGCTAAGTTAGCTATGATTAAAAGGATTTAATAGAAACCTTAAATTTAAAAATTTAACCTAATTGAAATGAAGAAATATGATGAAACTAATTTTAAAAAATAATTATAAACAAACCTAATTTTTTGTATTTTTTAATATACTGTATTGTATTTTGGGCACATTGTACATTATATTTGACATATGACAATACATTGTATTATATTTGAAATATATTGGAGCATATTATATAGTATATTCAGTATATTATGTTGTATTATGTAGTATATTATGATATGTTGTAATTTTTTGTTCTACATTTATGTTTATATTTATGAATATAAGTATAATTAAATATTAATTTGTATACATAATATGCGCTTCAATGGAAAGAATATAAATACAAATACAGCCAAATGGACACTAATATCTAATTTTGAAAACCCTACCTATAGTTAGGGATGTGCAATAAGCTAGGTTGGTATGAAAACTGGACCAAGTATGACCTAATAATTTAGGTTTTGATCAATTTGATAAGGTTTTGGGTCGATCTTTGAATTATCTTCAATCTATAATTTTATAAATTTAGAACATCTGATTGGTTTAGTTTAAGATCTAAACAATTTCATTAATGGTTTGAAAGATCTACACGGCCTTTTCTTTTATGGTTGGACTTAAATTTATGACTGCTAAAAATATATTTTTCTACAATAAATTTATATAAAATGTATAAAATCTGTTCCTTATTTTTATTCCAACTAACCGATGGTCTTGTATGTTTAAATGAAGCACATACAAAATATGGGATAGTGAGAACAAAACTTTGGCTTTTTATATATATAGTCTGTAAATGTGCGATGATAAGTAATGTTAATATTATCATTATTTTTAAAAATAGTTTAAAATTTTAAGATATAACGCTGAACCTAATCGATATGGTTCGACTAAAATACCAAATGATTGGTCCGGTCCCAACCGTAATCGTTTGGTAATCGGTTATAATACGGCTAGACATGGACTTCATCACTGAAATAAGACAAATGGGGAATAACGGATTACTAGCGTCATCCACCCGATGGCCTTTCCGCCCCACGAGGCACGACTGTTTCTAAGTGAGGTGAGCCCCGCGCAGTAGTGAAGGACCTGAAGGTAGAGCCAAAACGCCTTGTACCTGTAATCTGTATTATCATCGTCATCCTCTTCAATCGCAGAGAGTCACAGAACAAAATAAAAGTGAGATAAAACCCCTTTTAAAGGATATCATACACTGCCAGCGAGGCCACTTAGCATAGAGAGAGGTCATCAGTCATCAATGGCGTCTCGTGTTCGAGACTGATCACAGTGTCAGAATGCCGAAGATGATCATTCAAAACCTGTGCTTCTCTTTAACTCCCCAAGCTCAAGACTTTAAAATTTTCCTCGCCCCTTCTTTTTAATTAATTGAAAGTACATTTCTTTTTTTTTCCTTTTTTCTTTTACTTCTCATTACTGGGTCGGAAAGGAACTTTATTAGTTACGTGTATATCTGCAGACTGCAATGCTATAGTGAAGGCGGACCCGTACAGCCTCTTTCTGTCATAAACCTCCTTTGAGTTTTCTTCGTTTTGGTATGATCTCAGTGCATCAATTTCACTCCATTGTTCCCAAGATACCATTTCCTTGCTCCCCCTTTTTGTTTGGTTATAATTTCTGGTGCTCAATTAATTGGCTTTTGATTGATCATAAGTCAAGCACCGCATTTTCTGTTCTTCCAATGCATGGTTTTAGGTTTGAGTACACCAAATATTGTTCAACGTTTTGCAGGAAGAATTAATTTATTGGTGGTCAGAGAGAATTTGGTTCATTCTGGATTCTAGAGCATATTATGATTCATAGTCTCCAAATTTTTAGCTCCTGACCCTATCTTTTTCAAAGAAGTTTCATAATCCATATAAGTTAGGATGGGTTGTATATTCATATATATGAGCAGATCTTATTACCAATTGATGTTTCAATGCATCCGTTTAAATCTATTACACTGATTTCTAACTCAATAGGAGGCTACTGAATTTTACTTTGATATTTCTCAGACTGATTTGAACCATTGAAGTGAGGATAAACATTGTTTAAAGTAGGACTTTTAGACGGTTCGGAGTAAATGCATGGATAAAAGGGATTCCATAACATCTTCAGGATCAGCTTACTATATGCAGAGAGCTATGCCAGAATTGCAAGGACAGGTTGGGATTCGCCCAATTTCTAACCCTACCATGCCTTTCCAATCAAACATTGGTGGCAGTTCTGCTGGACAAGAACTAGCTATAGAGCCTGAAGTTCTCAATGTGAATGTACCATCTTTACAGCCATCTGCTACCCCTATGAGAAGGAAAAGAGGGAGACCACGAAAATATGGCCCAGAAGCGGCTATGTCATTGGGACTGTCTCCCTCATTGACTCCCCTTCAGGGAATAGCTACTCAAGCACAAAGGCGAGGCAGAGGAAGGCCACCAGGGACCGGGAGGAAGCAACCGTCAGCTGTTTTTGGTAAGTTTATACTCATGTCATGCTGATTATTTGGTCAGTGAGATGGTGTTTACATGAAGTTTTGTAATATTGATGTAGCGTTGGTCTGAATAATATGCACTGTTATTCAGTGGATGATTGATATATCATATTATTATGATGCATGAATATATTCTTATAACACAAATAACTTGCTTTCTGGCCTGAATAGTACAATGCATCATCATTGCCAAATGCCAAGTGCAAGCGGGTTGGTATGCACATTAGTGGATGTTTTGATTTCCTTGCGAGCTGATTCAGTCCCTTATTTATGTTTTATTTAGTCCTATTGCTACATGATGCTGTAATCAATCTATGCTTAAACTTGTTTTACAATTGTGCAAAAATCTGCAATATTTCAATAATTCATGATCAACTAGTTCTCTGTTTTCATGCAATTTATTGCTTTGAGCAGGACTTCCCAGTCCCCCTTTTGCAATCTTTGATGGAATAATTAATGTCGATTGGATTCACTAGGCTGCAGATATAGAATTGTTTTGTCAAGAGTCCCAACAAAGGATAGGCTAGCTTACTTAATCTTATTTTCTTACTGGACAATATGTAGCCACATCGTTCATTTACTTGGGTGAATATCCAGCCAGCATTACCAGTGCACTAGGTAATGATGGTTGAGAGCCATTGAATTTTCAAAGTTTCTAACCTTTCATAGCATGCATGGATGAGAGGGGTGATTTTCATGACATATCCTTATCTTCAACTGAAGTCTTTTCTAATTCAAATAATTCTAATTATTATTCTTTTCCTTTTCTGAGATTGTGGTGTAAGGGATCTCGTTGACATGTAACTAGCAATTGGCATGTTTTTTTATGCCAGGTGTTGCCAATGGATCATATAACTGATCCCCCTTAGATCTTATTGAGTTTGGTAAGGCTTTAGTCTAACAACGAACACATCCCCTGAAGAAAATGGAAAGAAAGGTGAAGTGTAAAAAAGAAGGTTTAACTGGAAGGAAAGAAAAAAATGAAGCCAAAGGTTATGAAGGGCTGTTTTGGATCACATGTGGAGACAATGTAATTCTCACAACCATTCAATTTTAAACCTATGTCAATGCTTTTTCAGCATATAAACGTGACACAATGAGAGATAATGCATAATTCTTTTGCAGAAGTTACTGTCTTTATAATAGTTGATGCTTATAATGATTATTACTCCTCTTCATTGAAGCTAAGAAAATGGTCGGAATCAATTATCTCATCGTCCTAGTTTGATTCTAAACTCCAATGTATAAGTGTGCTCCTATGTCAGTGAAAACTAGATCCTGTCTGATGGTGTTTAACTTTGCATTAGCCACTAAAGAATGTAGGTTCATACGAAGACAATCAATTGTTTTGTGCAGAAGTTTACTCATCATTGATTCTGTTTTGTGCAAGGTTTTGCTTTTTTCTCCATTTTATTTGAGAGTTAATGCATTAGCGAAATTTCAATCGGTAATTATAGTCAGGTTTTGTCAATGACAATGCAAGTTACTAGTGGAACATTCATCATAATATTGTAGGTTCTTAGGATGTTTTCCCATTTTTGCTAATGGACGTTACTTTTAAATTTTGAAGAGAAAGTATGGCTCAACTTTTAAACCACAAAATATTTTCATAGGGAAATGCTGCTTGAGCCACATACCGCTGTATATTATATGATATGGATTGTCTTTATTAGAGGCAGAGTATAACATTTCAAAATCACTTTCAGAGATTCAATATTTCTAAGATCTGGATAAATTTAGTTAAGAAATGACTTAATAGTTTATGCCTACTTATGACTATCTGACCTCGGACCAGAGATTCAATATTTCTAAGATCTGGATAAATTTACTATGTTTTCAACATTGTAACTTGACTTGTATTGAATCAGGCATGTTACTTTTGTACACACTATCTTTTATAATCAAGAGGACACTTGCTGGGGTATATGGGTCATATGTTATTGACCTAACTTACCATGGAATATCAGTTCATAATGGGCAGAGACATATCTATGTATTACTGCAATAATTATCTCTGATCATCTGGGGTTATTTTCTCTTTCATGTTATATGAACAGTGGTTTCTTTTCTACTTATTTATCTCTTGATCACTGGATCATCGAGTTTTTCTTTGAAATTTCTTATCTTCTATCAGGTAATTGGAGGTCAGGCTCTGCTGGCGCGGGTTTTACTCCTCATGTCATCCTCATCGCAGCAGGAGAAGTATGCCGTTGGCTTCATTATCAATTTCAGTATCTCTACTTTGATTTATTATTATACTGAATCAATTTTGCTTGGCCAGTGCCATGGTTTGCTGCTGCTGCAGTATTTGTGCTTGATTTGATACTGGCTATATGCTGTGGAAAAGAAATCATAACCAACCTGGAGCAGTGCCTCTTGGAAGGCCAAACACTTTTGAAATTTAGATCTAGTCCGGCGTGTTTTGAATCTAGTCCCTTTCTGGAAATGCTTTAGTTCAAAAATACGAAATACTTCCATGTGCTTATTCATGTGTGGGTGGGGGGAGGTGAATTTAACTTGTAGGAATAATATATCAGTAAGTATTGAGTAACATGCACTGGTATTTTGAAAGATGCTACGTGTCTTGCGAACTTTGTTGTCATGACTAAATAGATATGATTTTATAGATGTCCAGGGAGTACTGAAAAAGGCATGAGAAGTATGCAGAATGGTGTTTAAACACTGCTCCTGGTCTTGGGCACTTAGGTTCAAGATGTTTTGCTGTCTCGGTCAGATACCGTGGCTAACAATTTTTGATACTTTCAGGAGCATGGTGTTATTGTGCTTCTGTTTGCATTACGCTAGATTTTTTTATCCAGCTGAAGTATTATTAATGTTCCTGATGGTTTGTCCCGGTTGTCTTTCAGAGTGTACTTATCTTTTGTTAAGAAGGAACCTTTTTCCAGCCTTCTAATTTTTCTCTCTCATGTGTAGGACATTGCATCAAAAATTATGTCATTTGCGCAACAAGGTCCTAGATCTGTGTGCATCATGTCAGCCAATGGTGCCGTTTGCACAGTGACCCTTCGTCAGCCTTCAACTTCTGGTGGCACAGTGACTTATGAGGTCTAACTACCTGAATTTTCTTTCTTGAAACATTGTGTTTTGAATTTATTTCTTTACTTAAAACTGTAATAGCACTTGTGTAATTGCCAGGAGATGGCAATATGACACTGATTTTGTCAGCTTTGACCTCCAGCTTCTATGTCTCCTGCAGTCTATAACATACAATAAAACCACGGTTATGGTCACGATTGCGATTGCGGTCGCGGTGTCGTGAATGATATTTTATATGTCGCGGTTGTCGCGGTGTAATTTTTTAATTCTTTTACACAACAAATATCGGAAAATATCGGTAAATATCGGCTAATATTGACCAATATCAGTAAAATATCGGCCGATATCGCAGCGATAAATATGTGATTTTCTGAAATGGCTGCATTTTCGAAATTTTGCATCGCGGCTGACCCAAAAACCGCAAAATTGCGGCTGATACGCAATTGCGGTACCGATATTTCATTGTATGGTTATAAAATAACTAGCAAGGAAACTTAAATCCTGGTGAACATGAAATTGAACTTTATTTTTAAAAAAAAAATTGTTAGATCTTGTTTTGGAACTGATTTATTTATTTATTTATACGTTTTCTGCTTTTATACTTTAAATTCTAAGGTGGTATTCTCAGCAATGCATTTTGACGTGTTATGGTATCTACTACAACTATAAATATTATTGTTGCATTGTGGAAATTTCTTGCTTTCTGCCCTCTCATCTTTTGTAGACCAACTTGGATCAATAATAGAAGCATAATGATTATTGTCCTGATTTTTATGTTAAGTATCTTTAAACTGCCGTCTGGTTTAATATCCAAATAGCTAGTTTGAGTTGTTGCCGTTGCTAATGTTACTGACTACAGTTGCCTATCTTATCTGTCCATGAACTTGAAATCCTTAGAGATTGCTTCTCTGGTTTTGGGTTTGGGATTCAGAAGCGATATCCTACGTCTCTTGTTTATGCTTTATTTTTATTTTTTAACAACCCTATTCTAGTTTTAATATGTCAGACCTCTGTTGCTGAGTGGCACAATGGGTGCACCTTTGAATTCTGTAGGGACGATTCGATATATTATGCATGTCAGGATCTTTCTTGCTCATTGATAATAATGGTTCACGCAGCCGCACAGGCGGTCTGAGCATCTCCCTTGCTAGCTCGGATGGCCAAGTTATTGGCGGGGGAGTCGGTGGAATGCTTATTGCAGCAGGCCCTGTTCAGGTATTCTTTATCTAGTGAATGTGAAAGTACGGTAATTTGTAGTAAGAATTGGATATCATTCTTGGAGGCGACGAGGACATATCAGGAAAAAATGAATATGGTATCAATAAGGTTTTTGTCTAGCAGTAAATGTCGGTTCCTGAGTATCAAAAGTTTTATATTCAAATTTTAGAATGATATCACCTATACTACTTTGTACTTGTTTTCGTAAATCCCTGTGAATAAAAAGAAAAGTGTAAAAAAGATGGTTATGCACTGTATCACAATTTAGAATGGGTGACGAAATGATTTCCTTGTTCGTTGGAGGCTTCGGTGATGTTATAGTTACGCTTGCAGGTGATACTTGGGAGCTTCATATGGGGAGATTCAAAGACTAAACAGCAGATAAAAGGAAGTGAAGTTGGCAGAGAGGCAGAACATTCTTCAGCCTATACATCTATGGCACCAGCAGCTCCCAGCGTCCAGCAAAGCCAGACACCGCCTTCTTCAATGGTCGCATGGCCTAGTCCTCACGCGGTTGATGATATGCAGAACTCTCACTTTGACATTGATTTGATGCATGGATGAAACCAGACTCGCCTGCATGTTGTACATACGTAATCATGAGTAATCATAGGGTTCTGCTAGGAAATGAAACCCTTTTGTAGTCATCCTCTTGGGGTAGCCATCTCTTCTCTGCTAACCTCGCTAATTCGTTCGACTGTATACTTGTCATCTAAGTACCTAGTTCGTTTTTCTCTTTTGACGAGGGACCAAGACAAGGAAGAGTGACGTCGACAGAGCAGTACTTGTCACATGACTCACATTCCCTGACTTTCTCAGAAGTTATTACTACAAAAATTGCCTTGGTTTGATGGGTGATTTCGGGGTAGCATTACAATGTTGGGTACATGTCTTGGGTTTCAAAAGCCCCGGTGCAGCGCCGTCTCACATATTTTGTTTTGGGGCCCTGTTCAAAAATTGAAATATGAAGGTGGGAAAAAAAGAAATTCATACTTAATAAAATATGATGTAGTGTACAAGATAATTGGATAATAATTTTTTTCTAAGAAATAAAATACCAAAAATTTCTCAAAAGCATCCAAATTTTATTTTGATACCATCCGATATAAACGTTTATGTCCTACTTCGTATGTGTTTATTTTTGCATATTTTGCACAACCAGCGTAAGTATGATCATATATGTAGTCAATATCAAAGTTGACATTTTAATTTCATAGTATGCAATACCTTTGTAGTATGAAATATATATTAAAAAAATAATAAGAATTTTCTGATTTTTCATAAGAAAAGCTATATCAATATGATACCATACTATTGTATATTAAACAATATAAGATAGAAATGGATTATTACTTTTACTTATATGATTTTATTCGTTGATGGGATTTTTTTATATTTTTTTCAATAAGTAATATACAATTTTATTACTACCGGATAGACGTGTGATTACAAAATCTCCAAAAGGGCATATCCTTGAACTATATCTTCTCTATTATATTTGTGAGCTTGTGACTCGTATTTGGTGTGTAGAATAGCTTGGATTGGTGTGTGAAGTGTTTCGGAAGAATTTAGAGTAGAACTGTGAGCTGTTCTGGAAAGATGTGAATATTTTAACTTGAAGAAATTAGAATTTGGAAATGTTCTGAACATGAAAGTTGCAGATATTTATGTTATCTTTCCAATGCATCAAGAATCAGCTTGATTGAAGGTCAGATGAAGAAGTTGTGGCCAAAATACTAAAGATTGTCAAAGCTGGAAAGAAACACGGGGGAGCCCGTGTTTGTGAAACATGATCCGTGTTTTTTCATCAGAAAAATGTGTTCTATTTCCGTGAGAAGCCAAGAGATAGAAAATAAACATGGTATTAACACGGTCTGTGTTTTTTGGTTTTTTTTTTGCTCCACCTCGGTTTTCGCTAATGACAGTTTCGTATAGTATAAATACCATGCGATTAGAACCCTAATCGAAGTGCGAATGCCGTCTTCTTCTCCTATTGAGTTCTCTTGTAATTCCTTGATGAATTAAGTGATTTATGTGAGAATTTCTTTGATTCTTTGTAATCACAATTACTTCACATTAATAAGATCATCTGTTTCCCCAATCTGTGTTCTTGAGTGTTTTTTCTCTTCTCAATTCTTGTATGTTCTAATTGATTCTAATTAGATCTTATTTTTACGAATTGGTATCGATCCACAACAATATTCGCTAAAGAGATAAAGCATTTGCACCTGTGAATAGAAATAACTCAACTATCTATGTCACTTAGTATCTATTTTAGCACAACACGGTCAGTTTAGTGTTTGTGCTTGAAAACTCTACCATTCCTCTCCCTCTATATATGATAAATAGTATGTGGAGGCTTCGGGTAACTAGAGGCTTTGGGTGAAAAATAGTATGTGGGATAGTATAAGGGTACATAGGAGACCAAGTTAGGGTTTGGGAGGAATCCCTAATTTGAGAAGGTGGAAAAAGGAAAAGAAAATAATAAAAATAAACGAGAATGAGTGGGGCAGAAAGTGAGGGTTGGATCTAAGGGTCATGACGTGTGAGGTATTGAAATAGTTTGGGATGTGTAAGGTAGAGAAGGATGGGCCACATAGGCCCAAATTAGGGTTTTTGGAGAAAACCCTAGGGTAAGGCAGTGAGTGGACTTTGGGGTATAAGGTAGTGGGCATTGACCCACACACTTAGGAGTTGGGCTCTCGATGGGAGTAATTGGATTAAGGGAAGGATGTCGGGGTGAGTTAGGAGGTGTAGAAGTCTCAAGACATTAGACGGGCCCTCTTGGGAGGATAAGTGTAGATATAGTTAGCCATGCATGTATAGGGTGAAGTCTGTTGAATAAGATACTGTAAAACACTAATCATGTAAAGTGGAAGATTATTGAGCCGGGCCCAGACCGATCCACCGGCATAATAGTGGTCAGGTGCTAGGGTGCCCTGGAGACCGATCCACCGACATATAATAATGGGTAGGTGTGTTCTATCCTATAAGTGACTGATCCACTGGCTATAATAGTGGGGGATCCCGAGCTCAATAAACCAAACCCTAAGTTTGATAAGACACATAAAAGACACTAAGTACTTACAGTGGAACACCTTGAGAGTCAGGACCAGATCGATCCACCGGCATAATAGTGGCCAGGAGTGTTTTACCCTGGAGACCGATCCACCGACATATAATAGTGGCTAGGTTTGTTCTGCCCTATAAGTAACCGATCCAGCAGCTATAATAGTAGGGTTTCCGCACTCGCATGGATATTTATAATCCGAGATGATTGAATAATGATGGACTAATGGCTTTAAGGCCCTAAAAGTATCGATTGTTCATTATGACCTATTAATATTTGATTGACTTATTAAGTATGCGAATGTATGAAAGTGAGTATTATGTATGCACCATTGATATCTGAGTGACTTGTTAATTATGTGCATGTATGGATTTGAATATTATGTTTACACCTGTCGTTATGTATGGGTATAGTGGTATATCATGTGTTACATTGCGAGTATGTTGTTAGGTGTGTTTTAAAGGGTTACTCAGTACCGTAGTACTGAAGGGTTCCATTCGTGGGGCCCCTACCTATTCAATGGGCAATGTCCCTTGTAGGTCGTTTTCAGGTGTTGTTTAAGTGGGCTCTCGGGGAAAAAGTGTAACGAACTATCCAAAAAATCCTAGGGTTGTATTCTTTCTCTTTTTTAAACTCCTTATTTCAATGTAATCATTGTTTTGTAGCCACCATTGGTTGATTCTCTTCTTGTAAATTATTTAACACGCCGCCTTAGTACTTGGTACTGGAACAGTAGGAGTAAACCGGTCTGGTACTAAGTATGGCGGTAATATCCCAAGAATTCATGGTTTTATTATTACTCTTCCACTAATTATTTTAATAAAACGAAATTTTTCAGTAGTGAATTTTTGGGGTGTTACACACTTGATCTGAGTTGCTAAGAGTAACTATACTTGGTATTTCTCAGAGATTTTGGCTAAGAGATCTGAGTGTAGTATCAACACTAAGTTAGCTAGTAGTTCCCCTCTGATGATCCTTAAGAGTGAGTCCACTGGCACATTTTCTTTTCCCTTCTTATATATGATCTCATAATCATAGGTCATCAGTTTAGCAAGCCACATTTTTTGAAGATCTGCGACTACTTGCTAGTTGATGAGGTATTTGAGAGTTTGATGGTCTATCTTGATCTTGAAGTGTCACCTTCTCAAGTAATGTTTCCATTTGTCGACTACAAATAATATGGACAGCAGTTCTTTATCATATATTGATAAAGTTGCATGTTTCGTGGAAAATCCTTGCTTATATAAGTGATGGGATGAACCTCTTGCATGAGAACAGCTCCCATTCCCTCCATACATGCATCACTTTACATAACAAACTCCTTGTTGAAATCAAGCAATACAAGTACAAGGGTCGTGGCAAGGGAAACCCTGAGCTTCTCAAATGCATTATGCCCCATCACTATCCATCCCCAAGATTCTTTCTTCAACATACCAGTTAGGGGTTTGTTGATTATTCCATAGTGCCGCATGAATCTCCTATAATAGGCAGCTAATCCTAAAAATCCCTTAAGTTATGTAAGGGTTGTAGGTAGAGGCCAATGTTTTACTGCTTCAATTTTCCCAATGTTAGTAGCCACCCCATTTACTAAAATTACATGTCCCAGATATTCAATCTGTCTAGCCCCAAATAGGCACTTTCTCTCCTCGGCTTACAGTCAATTGTTGTAGAGTAATTCTATGGTAGATTCCAGGTAAATCAAATGGGACAACCAGTTCAAACTATAAAGCAATATATCATAAAAAAATGAACCTTCTCATGTGTGGACAGAAAACCTCATTCATCAATGATTGGAAGGTAGAAGGAGCATTGGTTAACCCAAAGGGCATCACTAAATATTCATAATGCCCTTCGTGTGTTTTGAATGTTGTTTTGTCCACATAAGCAGGAGTCATACATATCTAGTGATAGCTCGAGTGGAGGTAAATTTTTTTTTAAAATATTTATCCCTGTGAAGCTCTTCCAGCAACTCTTCAATAATTGAAATAGGGAACTGCCTCTTCACCATCTATTTATTAAGCTCTCTATAATCAATGCAAAGCCTCCAAGTCCAATCTTTTTTCTTAACCAAAACTATGAGTGAAGAATAGGGAATGGTGCTTTGCTATATGATTCCTCCTTTCAGCATCTCTTGCACCAATGCCTCAAGGATATCCTTCTACATGGTGGAATATCAATATGGTCTCACGTCTATAGGTCATATTCCTGGCTTGAGGATAATCTAATGATCATGAGTCTTGAGTTGGGTAATTTAAAATCATGGCATACCTCTAGAGGATGGTGTGAAGCTCTTTCTATCTGGTTTCTATGTTCTCAACCCCTATGAGTTTAACATTTGTTCCCTCCTTCATTTCCTCCTCACATAAGTGTAGAGCATAGAGCTGAGGGTTGTTCTGTGTAGTGGTATTAGACATAGCATTCTTTATTTATTTGATCTTAACCCCCTGGACTTAACTCCTTAGGTGCCCCTCAACTTAACCTTCTAGTTTTTAATCTAGAATTCTACACTTAAGTGATTGTAATCTAGCATGATACGTCCCAAGGTGCTTAGCCATTATAACCCCAAGACCATATCACACACCCCCAATGGTATTACCATAACATCACTTATGAATTCATGCTATGTAATCTTCCAAACTAACCCCTATAAATATAACAACTCTGGAGAGCTCCACCATCTGCCACTGTAACTGTCATGGGTTGGGTGGATATCAATTGATGCACTAACTATTTTGGAGTCTTCATATCCAAGAAATTATGCGTGCTTCCGGTGTCAATCAACACATTGATAACCTTCCTCTTAATGTAGCTAGTCACATGAATGGTTTGGTAAGTAGCCATTCCACTCAATGTGTGTACTGAAATTTGAGGGAACTCCTCCATTGTTTTCTTCCCCATTTCCTCTTCCTCTACCATGATCTCCCCCTGATTTCCTTCTTCTTCTTCGACAACATCCATCATGAATATCTATCTCCTACTACATCGATAACCTAGGGTAAACTTCTCAGTGCACCAAAAACACTCCCCTTTTGCTCACTTTGCGTCCATCTCTTCCTTAGATAAGGATCTCTACTATCTCCCTATAGGACTCTTGGTAGCATTGGTGTAACTCAAGTTTTTTTTATCCGATCGAGGTGTAGGTAATAATAGTGGTTTGTGATAGTCTTTTTTTACTCTGTATCACAACCATTTGCAGCTAAGCCAGTTCATATTCCCTTTGAGCATGGATAGCTTAAACATTCTCATGATGTGCTAGATATTTGGTTTCAAGCCACCCAAAAAACAGCTCACAACACTCTTTAGGCAAGTTCAAATGGGTAAGCAATGTATCAAACCTGTTTTGATAATCGGCCAGATTGGATCCTTGCTTGAGGTTGGTTAATTCGACCATGAGATCATCAAAAGGAGATGAACAAAACTGTGTGTTAATAGCCTTGACATACTCCTACTAGGTGAGATATATAGGGTGTTTTCTAGTATTCATGTAACCTTAATGACATTGTAAGGCCAGTCCTTCGAGGTGAATGGAAGCCAATCACACCTTACTGTCCTTTGGCGTCTCATCAATGACAAAGAAGTGCTATCCTATGTAACCCATCCTTTGACCTTGGTTCCATCAAATCATGGGAAATCAACTCTCCCCACATGATAAGGAATTTGGTGTGGCTATAGTCAGCATGTAATTTAAACCCTCTTGTTGACAATTGTAATATTGGTAAATAAGGGTATCGTTCTATATCGGGGATTAAGAGGGCTCATCTCTATTTAACTAGCTCAAAAATAATAAAAATAAATTAATAAATTAAAACTCTAATTCACACAAAATAAATAAATAAAAATATAATAATAGGGAATTTTTAAAATAGAAAATAATAAAAAGAATAAATAAAATAAAATAATAGAATAATGGATAATCGCAAATATAATAAATATGCTAGGGAAATTGAAATCCACCACTAAATTAGGTCAAAATATAATAATAATTTCTAAGCCATCTTTTAATCATGAGAAAGAGACTAAACAAGTTGTAAGCCAAAAGTAAGTCTATATATCTTTTATTACTTTCCTAAAATAATTAATACGACAACGCGTCAATACTAATTCTATTCAATACTAGAAGTATATTAGCACCAAGCGACTCCTATATTTAACTAGATTTAATGCATTAAGTACAAATGGAAGGATATCAATCTAAGTACCCAAACTAGTACAATAAGCATAGCTAGTTGTATTTCTCTCCCTTGACCCACACATATCTAAATGTTTCAGTACTCTGGTTAGAATCACAAAACTATTAGGTGAATTGAAATCTCACCCTATTGCAATTTATATACATATAAATTATAGCATATTTATATGCCCACCTAGTAGGTAAATAATCCTACATAATGTTACTATAAGGAGACCAGAATAAGGCATGAATCATACAAACTATACTTGACAAAATCATATATATAAAATATAGCAATTAAAATAGAGTCAAAGAACAATCTCATAAAACAAAGAAAAATAATATCATATCTTAAACTATAATCTAGGGTTCTAGTCTATTCCCCAACAATAAATAATTAGTTAGTCATAATGATCAAAGGAATTGCACAAAAATATATATATTAAAAATATAAATCAAAAATAGAGAAAGAAATAGCAGAAATTAATTATAGATAAAAGTTTAAAATTTTATTTAGATGAAAAAGGGATTAATTTCATCTGAAATAAATTTTCTCGAATCCCTTTTCTCTTCCTTTTTCTCTCTCGGTTGTTGTGGAATTCCGTGTAGTATTTTTTTCCTTCTTTTTTTTTGACGCTACACTGTTGCGCTTACTCTCTCTATTCTCTTCTTCCTTTGGTTGGAGCATCACAATTAACTCCCCACCTTGTTTTCTTCTTCTTTCTCTTTTTCTTTTTTTTCTTTTTTTTCTCTGCATCGTCAGACCTCTTTGCTTTCGTCCTTCTCTCTCTCACCTAGCGCCCTTCTCCTTCTCTCTCCTCTGCACCTGTCCTCCTTTTACTCCTTTCCTATGCACCCGACATGCCTTCTTTTCCGTGCCGCATGACTGTATCCCCTTCTCACCTCCTTTCTCTTATTTTCTCTTTTTTTTTCTCTACGCCAATCAAACCTCTACTTGTCTCCTTTTGTTGTCTTCTTCTATTTTTGCCTGCTTCCATCGGCTTTTTGATCTTGTTGTTGCTTCCTTCCCCTCCTTGTTGGATTTTTCTTTTATTCTTTTCTTCACCACCTCTTATTGTGTTATGCCTAAGTCATTGATCCTTTGGGTCGTTGGTCCAAAGGATCCACAACCTTTTTTTTATTTAACCTATAAAATAACATTAGAAAGATAGATAAATAATCATATAATTTAAATTCATTAATTTTATATTATTTTATCTTAAATAATAAAATATATAATATTATTATCACTTAAGCAAAAAATCATAATTATTCACATATATTACTCAAACATAATACCAAAAACTAAGATTAAAGAGTATAAAATATATCAAAATATAAACTCATCATAATTAGATAAGTGTTTTGGTTTTAAGATAATGGAATAGGTGGGGTATATTGGGTTTTAGTGGAACAATTTCAGGCAGACCCATTTGATTATTTGGGTGGTTAGTCTTTGGCGATGTTGAACCATTGCTCGGAGGTATTCGATTAGACAACTGGCCTATGTTGAGAGTTAGCATCTGTGAGAGTATTTTTGCAAGATAGCTAAAGTTTCTTGTTGGGCTTCTCGTAATTGGCTTTAAAAGGAGGTCTTTAGCTTTTTCATGGACGACTGAAGACTGTCTATTTCTCGCATAAGCTTAGTTGCTCGCGTGTTATTTGCCATGACAGGGTCGGCAAGGCTTTGATACCAACGATACTCCTAGGAATTCAATCAACTATAAATGAATTCAAAGGTATCAATAACAGAATGGAGGATCAGAGAATAAAGGAAGAAGACGAAGCTAGATTTGCATAATAATCCAAATTTCATTGCAACGGATACATATATATAGGAAAGGCACAGATTAGCTAAGGTGGCCTTACAATGGAGTTTAACACTTGAACTGTATTTCATTAGTTATACCAACTAAACACTGCATTTAACTAATATCCATAATTGGATTGAAGATAATTGCTATATCTTTATCTATGGCTGCCATTCCCACTACTTCGACGTCTTTCCTCTCCTTGGCAGTGTTCGTACTAGAAAAATTAGGTCAATATAGTCAAATAAAATGTAGGATGAAAATTGAGTCAAATCAGATTGGTTCGAGTTTAAACTTGTTTTAATGGTCCAAATTTTGATAAAAACCTAATTTAAAACCTGTATGAGATTTAGATATTTTTTTAATTTTTTTTACTATGAGAAAAAAAGACACCCGATTCTAGTTTGACAAGATGCACACCCTTTTTTGTCTATTTATAGAGATTCGTAAATACAATTAAAATTTATCATATACTTAAAAATTTGAAAGCTAAGACTTAGAAATTCACCTTCACAGTACATCAACCTCCTCTAGTAAATGCTTCTAGCCTCGCATTAACAATTGACGACCACTACACTAGCATCTGGTACACTCTAAGTAGAGAACCTATGGCAACTACGGAGATGGTAAACTGATTATACACCTGTCTTTAAAAGAAATGAAAACCTTGGGACTACAAATCTACAATTTTGGCTGCCTTTTCTCTTTCACCTCTCAAGGTGATTCTGAGCTTAGTAGCTTGCTATGAAGAATATGTGTTGTATATTGTATAATCACATGTGTCAGTTATATGTACTGAAGTTGTTAGGCTGTTATAAAGGATTAACTAATCACAACTTAGTTAGATAAAATAGCCTACGTATATATATGTCATTGACGTACGTAGTATAAATAATGCTCGAAAACACTAAATAAAAGAACAGAGAACTTCTCTCTATTTTCTACCTTATCTTCTTAGGCCACCATGGCTATCTTGAGCTAATCTTGATTAGGTAAGTTCACATGGTATAAAAGCTTAGATTACCTAATCGGCTGTTGATATGCTTTTATAATTCCTAATTCTAGTCATTCCAATTCGTCTTTACCTGTGATATTTACTGAAGAAATTCCTAACGTCATGGATAAGAACTCTGATTCTTATTCCTTCAATAATCAAGCCTATAACTATCTGTTATTCTTATCCTCCGATGATCATCCGGGGATGCAACTGATTGGTGCACCTTTTACTGGCACAAACTTTCTTAATTGGAGTCGTGGTGTGAAGCGAGCTCTAGGAGCGAAGTACAAGCTCAGCTTTCTTGACGGAACATGTCAACAACCACACAAAGATCACGCTGACTACCAAACCTGGATTAGGTGTGATTATCTGGTTACTTGTTGGATTCTTAACCTATGCAATAAGAATTTGCTAATGAATTCATGTATGCTAGCTCAACTAAACAGTTATGGGATAAAATCATTGAGAGACATGGTCAATCCAATGGACCTATGCAACATCAACTTCGATGTAGCCTCAATCTTCTAATCCAAGGTAATATGTCAATTGCTGAATATTACAGCAAACTTAAGCATATTTGGGAAGATCTTTGCTATGTTGATCCGGTTCCAATGTGTACATGTAGAGTTATGGAACAATGCTCCTGTTTGTTGCAAAAACAAATACATGATTGAGATATGAACCAGAAATTGCATGAGTTATTTCTTAGTCTTAATGAAGGCTTTGACACTGTATGTAACAACATATTGTCTCAAGGTTTGTTACCTATAGTGAACAAAGCATACTCTATTTTATTACAAGTCGAAACATAGAAACAACTCGGTGGATCAATTTCTTACAATCAAGAATCTAATTCTTTGGAAGCGTCCCAAAGAAATACTTTCTTAAATTCTAGGAAAAATAGAGATAATAGGCATGGAAAAGCTCAGAAAAAGTGTTCTTATTGTCAGTAGAAAGGTCACATGATGGATCAATGTTTCAAGATTATTAGATATCCTGAATGGTATGATAAAACCAAAGAAAAGCCTTCTAAAAAATTAGATGCTACTACTACAAATATCTTTGAAAATAATACCCTTGAATCATCTTCCACCATGGACATTGATCCTGCTATCATGAATGTTATTTACAAATAATTCATGAAGTCTATGAAGCATAACACTCATTCTTCCACAGCTGATATGCCTAATATGTCAATTAACTTTGCAGGTACCACCATTATCAATTCTTCTCATTCAAATAATTACTCTAAACTCACTTGGCTAATCGACACAGGAGCATCAGACTATATATGTCATGATATCTCAGCTTTCACTAATTTGAATTTCTTAAATATACCTATCATAGTGGGTTTACCTGATGGTACCAAATTAACTGTTAACTAAGTAGGATATGTCTCACTCAACTCTTCTCTCATTCTTAGAGTTTTCCTTTTTACTCCCACATTTCATCACCACCTATTAAGTGTAGGTAAGCTGATTGACACATCTATGATCACATCTTACTTCAATTCTTCTGAATGTCTTTTTCGGGACCCTGTCTCTAAGCGGGTGCTTGTAGCTGGCAAAAGAAAGAGTGGACTGTATTTTTTTACAAACTAATGATATCTCTCATTCATCTAGTCCACTGTCATGTTTCATTAATGCTTGTAATGATTCTTTAGACATTCACACAACTCATCCTAGATTAGGTCATCCTTCCTTATTTAGAATGTAGCACATTGATCTATGTAACTTTGATGGAATGTATACTTACTTCTATGAAGTTTGTATCCATGCTAAGCAGCATAAACTTCATTTTATACGTAATAATGCTACAGCTCTTACTCAATTTGACTTGATACATGTTGATGTATGGGGACCATATAAAACTCCCTCTCTCAATGGTGCTTCTTACTTCTTTAACATTCTTGATGATTTTTCACAGTGCACTTGGACATTTCTTTTACATAATAAATGCCAGGTTTATTCTACTCTTGTTGGGTTTATTGCTTATGTCAAAAATCAATTCCAGAAAACCATCAAGTGCATCCAAAGTGAAAATGGGAGTGAAATAATCAATGAGGCATGCCAATCCTTATTTCGGACAGAGGGTTTCACTCATCAACGGACCATTACTTATACTCCAAAATAGAATGGCAGAGTGGAGTGTAAACATCGACATTTGCTTGAGATGTCATGAGCTTTATGATGTCATGCCCAACTTCTAGTACAATTTTGGGGAGAATGCATTATGGCGGCTACTCATCTAATCAATTTATTACCTACCCCTATCTTACACCGGAAAACTCCATTTGAAAAGCTACATAACAAACTACCAAGTTATGATCATCTAAGAATCATTGGTTGTTTATGTTTTGCTCACTTATCCACACCAGATAAGCTACAAAGTAGAGCTCTTCGCTGTATTTTTATTAGCCTGTGGTAAAAAAAGGTTACAAAGTATTTGATCTTGAGACCAAGAAAGTATTTGTGTCTCATGATGTTATTTTCAAGGAAGCTACTTTTCCTTATAAGTCACCATCTCATGCAATTTCTACATCACTTCTCTGTGTGAATCCTGCTAGTTGTAACAATCCATATGTCGGCCATCCCCCACAAATCGATGCACCCATACCTATACATATATCATCTACACCTGTTGTACCCACTCCTACACATGTATCATCTCCTACACCTGTTGTATCCACTTCACCTAACCCACTACCTTTTCCACAACTATTTGCATCCCCTCATTTACACCAAAATCGTGAACCAGCTTCCTTTATTCCCACGTGCAAGTCAACTAGGATTATTCTTCCTCCTCCTTTTTTACAAGACTTTCATTGTCCTTACTGACCTACTCATACCACTTTTTTTTATACTCTCTTTGACTCTTCTCATCTTTCACTTGCTTATGTAGCTTCTCTTAGCAATGCTTTGGCCACCTCTGAGCCACATAGTTATGATCAAGCAAAATATGATCCTCAATGGATCGCAGCTATGGATCAGGAACTTGGTGCACTTGATGAGAACAAAACTTGGGAGCTCACTTCTCTACCTCTAGGGAAGAGAGCTATCGGATCAAAATGGGTCTTCAAGATAAAATTCATACCTAATGGTACTATAGAGAGATACAAGGCTAGAATGGTTGCAAAAGGGTATAACCAAGTCAAAGAAAAGGATTACAAGCAGACATTTTCACCAGTAGCCAAGTTGGCCACTGTTCGAATAATCATTATTGTAGCCACTTCTAAAGGTTGGCCTCTTCATCAACTAGACATTAATAATGCTTTTCTGTATGAAGATTTTTGCATGACTCCTCCCCAAAGATACACTAAGGCCTTGCCTGGTCAAGTATGCAAATTACGTCACTCATTATATGGCTTAAAAAAAGCCTCTCGACAATGGAATATTAAGTTGACCAAGTGTTTACTTTAGCTTGGTTTCGTTCAATCCAAGCATGATTACTCACTATTTGTTTCAATTATGTCTGATTCATTTACATATGCTCTTATCTATGTTGATGACCTGTTGCTTACTGGCAACAATATCGAGTTCATTGATTATGTTAAAAGATCACTTGATCAAGCATTCACTATCAAAGATTTGGGTCATATGAGATACTTCTTAAGGCTGGAGGTTGTAGGCTCGTCATTTGGTACTTATCTGAACCAATGAAAATATATTTTAGACATCATTCAAGATACTGGAATGTCCCAGTGTAAGTCCGCTGCATTTCCTCTTCCAAGAGGTCTGAAACTTTTCATAGATGATGATGATTTATTATCTTATCCAGAAGTTTATAGGTGACTTATTGGTAAAGTGCTCTATCTCAACATGACCACACTAGACCTTTCTTATGCCGTGCAACATTTGAGCCAATTTTTTGCATAACCCACGAAAGCCTCACATGCAAGCTGCAATGCATATTGTGAGATATTTACAAGGCACTATCAATATGGGACTTTATTATTCCATTGAATCCTCTCTTGATATTTCAGCTTATAGTGATGCAGACTGGGCCTCGTGCATATTCAATTGTCATTCCCTTACTAGGTATTGTGTTTTTCTGGGCTCTTCCCTAGTCTCTTGAAAGACCAAGAAACAAAAGATGGTGTCAAAATCTTCTGCTGAGGCGAAATATCGTAGCATGTCGGCTACTGCTAGTGAACTTGTAGGATGGAAGGCATTCTTCAAGACCTTGGTTTTCCAAGTACATTACCCATTCCTCTATATTGTGACAATAAAGTAGCCCAACACATTGCTATCAATCCAGTGTTCCATGACCGAACAAAACATATCAACATCAATTGCCATTTTATTCGGGATATGATTCAAGCTGGGTCTCTATGCACAATTCATGTTAAATCTAGCCTACAATTAGCTGATTTGATGACAAAATCACTTGTTGCTCAACAACACTTGTTTCTTTCTAACAAGCTTGGTCTTGTGATGAGTCCACCAAGTCCAGCTTGAAGGGGGGATGTGAAGAATATGTGTTGTATATTGTATAATCACGTGCGTCAATCATATGTACTGAAGTTGTTAGGCTGTTATAAAGGATTAACTAATCACAATTTAGTTAAATAAAATAGCCTACAGCTTACATAATGTAAATGATACTCGAAAACACTGAATAAAAGAATAGAGAACTTCTCTCTGTTTTCTCCCTTATCTTCTCAAGCCACCATGGCTATCTTGAGCTGATCTTGATTAGGTAATTTCATACTTACTGCCCCTTTTATATGTTGTTTCAGTCACTAGGATAGGTTTCTGGATGTACAATTTTCCTACATTCAAGTCCAATCAGGCAATCGGTTAACGATCATATAGAATAATAGCAATGCTTTTACTTCCATTTTTTTATGATAGCTGAAATCGACATTGTGATACTTACGACTAATTCTCTAATTCACAGTGGGTTTCAATTTCGGTTGGTTCGGTGAGAGAGCTTCTGAGCATGATGAGTAGAGTTGAATTGACGATAGATTCGTGATGGGGAAAACAAGGGATTCCCAAGTATTAACAATTACCCAACACTAAATAGATGGTGTCAACCACAGCAAGATAACAATCCATAATGATATCAAATCAGCAAGTAAACAAGTGCAAATGCTCAAGCAAACAAATAAAAGAGAGATACAAGAATTTTTATATGGGAAACCCTCAAAGTGAAAGAGGTAAAACCCATGGGACCTAGTCTAGAAACTTGTTCCACTATAATCAAAGATGATTATAACAATCTCCTTACAATGAGCACCTAAACAGTACACAACCCACAAAATTCTTATAAACCAACAAACAACCAAACCAATAAAAATGATGAGGTTTCATCACCAGAAAATAGGGGCTCGGTACAGTGGTAATATCTCACAAAATAGAGCAGTAATATACAAACCAACCGTTGGATTTGAATAACCAAATGTCCCGAAGGTGCTGTCCAAATTTCAACTAAATCGGAGCACGTTTGACCTTCGATCGGAGCACTTGATGAAGACTGCGCATGAGAAAAACGTCCAGAACTGCACTTTGTAAAAACCTTTGCCCTTCCGATTTTGGTGTTTTGATGGCCTTTTGAATTCTCTCAATACTACTTAATAAAGTTGAGAGTAAAAGACTTCTTAAGGAAGCCACATAATAAATGAGTCAAGACTCTTTGACCTACCCCTATAAATAAAATAAATAAAATATGAGTTTTTCTACATAGGAAGGGACTCATAGCCCAACAATTCGGAAGTAGTTGCGTTGGGGTATGGGGCGATAATGTCTTCTGAGTATCGATGGAGTCTCCATGGCAATGTTGTGAACGATTACTTATTGCTTGCTGGGTGCCCTAATTTTTATCTCAAACGATTGTTGCCATTACTAATTATATCATGCTTTCTTTTATCCATTCTCGTATGTCTCACTGAAGCATTATCGGCTGTCCGTTTTTGTACTCAGGGTTTGTTATATTTGAGTTTTGAACCATATGCCAGATTGCCATCTTCTTCGACTCATTGACACAACTTCATATCATGATGAGCAAAGTCTTATTGCAAGCGAGCAGCTGCAAGGCTATGATCCCAGAAACCATCCACTTCGTTTTCGAACCGATGGTCCCTCCTTGCCGAGTTAACCATACCTACCTTGAAGGAAGGGCGGCAATTGTGTATGAACGCATCATTGCCATGTAAGTTTCTCATGGCACTCGTGCGGCTTCTGATCTTGATAAGAAGCTTTCCTCTGACATCTGCTCGGTTCTTTTGAAATAAATCAAGATTAATATATCAAGATGAAAGCAGATGGGACAATCATCGACGCTTATCCTTTTATCTCTTCTATGTTTTAGGATGGGGGAGGGATGCTTGGCATCCTTAAGAAATACTCCATTTGACGAGCTCTTCTATGTATGAAAATTCAACGCAAAGCACAATAAGGGGTACAGTAAATCAAAATAGAAGAAAAATGTCAATTTTCCGATCAGAAAAATTCTCATCGTCATCATCTCTCTTTAGTTTGTTAGAAAAGGGGGAAAAAAATTACAGGAGCAGATTGCCACTGTAAGCAACCACAAAAAATAAATTAATAAAAATACTAAAATAAGCAATTGCTAAAAATAGCGTGCCAATTTGACCCAATTGCAAAAGGTTTAAAAAATGGTTCACAGTACTGTATGCTTTCTCGAATGAGAACTTTCCTCTTTCGTTCTTCTATCTTTTATTTCTCTGAATTTGTGCACAGGCTAAAAGAGGAAGGGAAAAAAAAGATTAAATCCTTATTTTTTTCTTATTATTTGTTTTTGATACAATACAATTGCTCATGATTCTGCAACTCCCAAATGATTCAAAAGCTTCTAGAATGTGTAGGATGGCCATTGAAGAGATCTTCGACTGTATTGTCCTTCTATGCTGTCCTTCTTATTTGCGCATTTGTTGCAACGCGGAAGATTAATGTGGTATGCCTCGGTAACCATTCTTTATCCATGGTTGTTCTCTGTTTTTTTTTTGTTTAAAAATAATAATTTCTTAGGCACCAAATATTCAAACATTCGAGATCCCTGTAGCCTAAGAATATTCTTATAGAAATTAACCTGGACACATAATGGGCAGAGCGAGAAAAATGAAACTATCAATTGTTGCCCTCTAATCTTAGCTTAATCACTGTCCTGCTCGTCAGACAAGCACTGCAGGTCTATCACTACGCAAAGCCCTACCGGCATCTTCTAACGGTCCGTCTGCTGTCCCCAAGAAAACCTCATATCCACTCGAATGCATCCCAGGAGTAAACGTCACTCAAACTTGTCCGTCGAATTACCCGACCAGGTTCGAGGCGGGCAAACACGAACCATCATCCCCGGCGTGCCCGGATTACTTCAAATGGATACACGAGGATCTGCAGCCATGGAAGAGCAGAGGGATCTCGAAGGAGATGGTGGAAGCGGCGAAAGAATTTGCTTATTTCAGGCTAGTGGTCGTCGACGGCAAGGCCTACATGGAAAAGTATAGGGGTGCTTATCAAACAAGAGATATTTTCACGGTATGGGGGATCCTGCAGCTCCTGAGGCTCTATCCAGGGAAGTTGCCTGATTTGGACCTGATGTTTGAGTGTGGAGATAAGCCGGTTGTACGTAAAGATAATTATACGAGGATGAGTTTCGAGGATGCTCCGCCTTTGTTTCATTATTGTGGTGATGATAATACGTTGGATATCGTTTTCCCTGACTGGTCATTTTGGGGTTGGTAAGGATACCATCCGTCTTTCCATCATTGCACGCACGCACGCAAATACCGTTTCGTTCTTTTCAGATTAGTTGATGTCTAAGAGTTTAGGAATTTGGGATTTGGTTTCGTCGATCTTTGATACTTGAATTATGAATTCGTAGGCCTGAGATCAACATAAAACCATGGGGTTCCCTGAAGAAGGATCTCAGAGTGGGTACAAAAAGAGTCGAATGGGCAGATAGGATCCCGATTGCATTTTGGAAAGGTAACCTTTACATGGGCGACAGAATGAAGCTGTTGGATTGCAACTCAACTAGGAAATGGAATGCTCAGATTTTCCCACAGGTACGTAATCGTGATGTTATTATTGGCATTGCTGGGCTTGATTTCCCTACACACTATCTGTTCGTTCATTCTATATATATATATATAGGCAGTTTAGATTTTCTGGCCCTATTTTTTATATATTCATTTTGAGTAGGACTGGAATGTCGAAACAAAGCTTGGATTCAAGACCTCAGATTTGTCAGAACAATGCAGACACAGGTGGTTACATACATCAACCTAACTTGCTTCCCTTAATACTTTCATTTAGTTATCGAACATGAACTTAATTCTCCGCGCCATGCATGCATCTATTTCCCTAAAGGTACAAGATCTACATAGAAGGAATCGCATGGTCCGTTAGCGAGAAATACATACTGGCCTGCGACTCCATGTCTCTTCTCGTAACTCCACAATGGTACGAGTTCTTCACAAGAAGCTTACTGCCAATGAAACACTATTGGCCAATTAACCCACATAATAACTTGTGCAAATCTATAAAGTATGCTGTTGACTGGGGCAACCAGCATACACAGAAGGTTAGTACGTAGTATATGCTGGATACACATTCTCAATTAGCTACTAGCGATCCTGCATATATATATATATATATATGCACACTCACACACACACACATATCACACAGTGCGTGATGGTTGTTACCACTGAATTAACTAACATCCACCCTTCATATTGCAGGCACATAAGATTGGAAAGGCAGCCACCAAGTTTGTACAGCAAGAGCTAACAATGAACAATGTATATGATTACATGTTCCATTTACTCAACGAGTACGGGAAGCTCTTGAGGTATAAACCAACCGTTCCTCCAGGGGCAATCGAAGTCTGCTCAGAGACACTGGCGTGTCCCGTGGAAGGACGAGATAGGGAGTTTAAAGAGGAAACTCTGGTAAGGAAGCCTGCTACTACGAACCCGTGTATATTGCCGCCGCCTCAAGAGCCGCACGCCGTAAAATCTTTTCTGGACGGTCAAGATGATGTAAGAAAGCGAGTTGATATGGCGGTGGCTGAAAGGAATTCTAGCCGGGAAAGTTTTAGATAATTGCTCGAGATGATAATGAGACGAGGAAGGAAGCTAGCTATAGCTTATATTGTCTGTCCGTCTGTCCGATCAACGTTTGTTGCTAGTAGAGGCCAGGTTCAGAATTCCCAATTTCACACTCACATGATAAGTAATTATGTCAGAGAATTGATGCCCGGCCCATCGCAAGGCTAGATACAATATTATTTTTCCTACCGCTGCACAGCCTGATACTCTGACCCAGGTGATCTATTATATTCTTTTGGGCTGGCGGATTGACCTTTACAACTTCGGCTGTTGGATCTACTGCAAGTTTGGCGGGTCACGACCATTTAGTAATTAGCGAATTAGGGAATAATTGATAGTGGGTTACTGAATTGTATTAGTAGTCGGATTCAATTAACTGATATGACCGTATTAAAGCGGCTATTAGCCTTTCAATTTTTTCCTAGCAAGTGTTCTTGAACATGCACTTACTAATAATTAATTGAACCAAAAAGGAAGGGGGGGGGGAATTCCGATATCAGATGTCACAAATCAATTCGTATACTCGTTGTAAGTAATTCCGTTAGGTATACAACTATAGTTAAGGAATTAAAGTCTTAATATTGTTAGACAAAGTGTTAGTCTTGTAACTAGCATGCGTAAAATGACCTAAAAAAGTTAAATTTGAATAAGATAACTCTAAATAAACTTATTTTGAGTTCATCTTAAATTATAATTGCCCCCCACCCCAGCCGGTAAACGATGCTATACAAAATTCACCACTAAATGCAGATATTAGCTGTTTAATGTAGCCTAACATAGTTTACATCCAAAATGTTTAAACTTAATTAAAAGGTCTCCAACTATTGATTTCCAAACAAGACACCTAAGTTAGGTTACTCCTTCCGTAGGATGCTTACTTTTTATTATTAATATAAGACACACAGATGAGACAGAAAAAAGGTAAATTAGGAAATATAACATTATATTTTAATTGAAACTTAAAAAGCGACTTATATATGTGTGTGCGTAGGTCTTCTATTATAAAAAACAGGAAATATATATAATCTATCATTGAAAAAAAAAAGAGTTATACTTGATTAGTAAATTTTCATTAAGGTATGAGCTAGCTTTTCAGAAGTCAATAATATTGGTTTTTAGCTTATTGTATGCTACCGTTTTATAATATTTTCACTTGAGGTCATATAAATAAATGTTAATTTATTTTCTATAAATATAACTATGTCATTTAATGTCATTTTATATATATTTTTTCAGCTGGGTAATAAAATTAGTTCTGTCAAAGATTTTTGGAGAAAATCATTTGACTATAAGCTTTCAGCAAACATTTTTTTAGTTCAACTAAAGAGCCTTTGTTTGACCTTCGTTCCCTACAACCCCCCAGTTAGGTAAGGGTATTGTTATATAGAAAACAGATTTTTACTCGACGGAAAACAATTTTCGAAAGTAACCTTAATATTGGTAATTTTTTTCGAAGTCACTCCTCCAGCATCGGTAAAATTTACCGAAGCAACACAATGTGCTCGACGATTTTAGCCGAAAGGAGGCATGATATTCGGCAATTATTGCCATGGCCAAGGCCATCGGTCGAAATCAAAGTCCGAAATTAACCTCCTCTCATATGATAATTTTTATCGATCATATCTCAATATCGGCTATTTTTACCGACTATACTGATCCAACATCGACAATATTTACCGTTACCTCTACCAGATACCGGTGAGATCTGCCGTAACAATTGCCGCCCCATCAACAAGATGTGCCGAAGCATGGGCAATGCTATCGGCAAAATCTGCCGAAGCATGGTGCCTTCACCATCCAATGACAAGAAAATAAATGAAAAACCACATACTGTTACATTGTTAAATATTAAAATCGTTCCGTCTAAAATGCATCTAGCAATACTAATAGCACGAAGTAATAGTATTTGTCGTTGTGTATTGTAAAATAATACTCTTATTTTAGTGTGTATATATATATAACAACAAGAAGTTTCTATGTTTGAATATCAAATATTACAATTTTTTTCATGTGTATTTTTTTATTTTAGCAAATTTCTCTTTTAAAAGATATATATTTATTTTAAAATACATGTATATTTCTTCTGTGTCCTTATATAAATAGCCTATGCATATATTTTGTATTGAAAGGTATAAATTTATTTTGCCGAAGCCTTGTTGTCGAAGCCAACCATATCTACCGACAGATTTTACCGAAGGCAGCACCTTGCACCGACGAAAATCACCGAATCCAACCCACAACCATTGGCACATATTGCCAAAGTCAACCCTCACACTATCACCGAAGCTAATATCAGTCTTTTTTCTATATCTAAAATTTGATTACATAATAAAAAAAATTCAACTCACACATTAATTTTTTTTTATCTATAATAAAAAAATATTTCATATACTAAATATACAATATAAATTACTAAAAATTAAAATTTAAACTCATAAATTTATAATTAAAAAAATTAAACAAATAATTTTAATTAAAATAATAAATTTATAATATAACTTTAGCATATTTTATAATAGAAAAAAAAATTTGTTAACTAAAAAATATTAATTACTTACCTTAAGAGAGTACAGGCAAAAAAAAAATTCCTTACGTAACTTGTTGAGAAGAGAAGAGAGACAAAGAAAATAGCCGGAAAAAAAAAAAACTTCGATAGTCAAAGGATAGTTTTGGTAGATTAGATAATAATGTTTTCGAAATAGTAAATTTTTGTTTTCTAAATAAGAGCTATGTTAGGTAAAATTCCACTTCATCCGTTCCGCAGCCTGAAAGGAGCCTGCCTCGGAATCTCGTACTGGTACTTATTCCCACCCGACACAAATACCACACCTAGCGACCCTCGTATAGAAATCGCCAAATCGGCACGTCTCCCGGTTAGGTAAAGGCCTATGAGAACCGCGAATGTTAGGTACGGCCGCATGGGGCATCGGTAGCGTCGGGTGAATCTATACTTAAAATTCTTATTTTATCTTATTATTTTTATATTTTTATAATCTAATTATCTATAACTTATTTATAATTTATTCTTACTTTGTTAAAATATCCCATTACTTTTAACTAAATATTTAAACAATCGTAACCTATTTACTTTAATTATAGATATACGTTATCTATAATCAATGTATATCATTAATAAACTTTTTTTTTATAGAAGTACTATTTTTTTTACAGCAATAATTATTGATATTTCTCGTTAATCTATGTCACTTATAACGATAAAAATTGTATTAATAAGAATTATATTCATTGTAATTTTAAATAATTAAATAGTAATATAATTATTTGATATATTCTTATTAGTCTTGGCATTTATTGATAGGTACGTATATAATAATTTGTAATAGGCAAAAGATGATGCGGTAAATCATTTTAAAGAATACCTAATAACAATAAAATCATATTAAGAAAATAATTGATCATATATAAAGTAAAAATAAATAAATAATAAGAGTAATATCAATCATAATTACTGATTATTAAGTGGTTATAATATTTTCAATTATAATTTTAATAGTAATGGTTATAACATTATATTTATAATTAGTTATTCATAATTATATTTTATTATTATTTTTTACTAGTAATAATAATATAATATGCTAATAATATTTAACTAATAATTATAAATATTATTATTTATTAAGTATTGATTGTGAAGTAATTAACCATGTGAACGGTTGCTCTACAAGATATATAGTTAAATAGGGCAATATTATTTACCCTATTAGATAAAAAAATTGCCCTATTAGTCTAATAGGGGGGAAATTACCCTAATATTGCCCTATTATTTGAGCCCTATTAGTGTTATAAGAGTAAAAATTTTAATTGCCCTATTTGTTTCCACTCTAATGGGGCAATTGGGCAATTGTAATTGCCCTATTTGATTGTTGTCAATGGGGGAAATATTATCACCCTATTTGAATTAAAGCTATTAGGGGAACTTTTAAAATATTGCCCTATTTGAGTTACCTATTAGGACAAAATTATTGCCCTATTTAGCTTACCTATTAAGGCGAAAATATTGCCCTATTTAAGTTACCTATTAGGGCAAAAATATTGCCCTATTTAATTCCTTAAACATTTTTCATATTTTATTCTAATAATTTATATACATATTATAAACTAGAGTAATAAAGTTTCACATAATCAATTTGACATGAGAAAAAAGATTATATATTGAACATTAAAAAATAAATTTAATACATTAAGCAACAATGTATATGTATAAATGATTTTCATATAGTAATATCCGATCAATGTTTATGATACTAGTTTCACATCCTAAAAGAAAACGAGTTGAAACTAATCCACATCGATCAAAGCATGTGCAATCCTATATCGACTTCAGTAGTTTCAACATTTACTTCGGCATAACCCTTGTCTTTCATTTGAATGTTGTCCTATTAACAAAAAAAAACAATAGATGTAGTTATTGACAATAATATTGAAATATTATTGTTCTACCTATGAAAGCAAATAAATACGGCATAGAAGGATATCTGTAATATTCCAGTCACATTATTTAGATGTATTCCACCGCAATTGCATATATACCTGCAAATATGTACCCATTAGTTGTGTACAGAATATTTCACACTTACAAGGATGAACAGCAACTTGTAAAATTTTACCAGTGTGACCACCAATATTTAAGAACTCTCTGGATTTGCAATACCTAACATCATCAGACATATTTGAACTCTTATTGTCTACGGTGGCAGATGCTTGTTTATATAATATTGACCTGCACAATAATTTATAAGGTAGTAGTTCAATTAATAAACATACAGTTGGTGGACCAAACATCTGCCTCCTCAAGATAGCAACTTCGCTAAAAGATCTTTCCATGGAACAGAAAAGGGGTGCATCACAAGAGTTTCTCATCTCAGAACCTGACATCTCTTGTTTACTCCATAAAGTCACTCGTGGAGGCCGGGTAGGGGTGACATCTTCAAGGCAGTGAACAGCCCAGAATGTAATTAATCAATACTAACTCTGCCTCATCATTAAGCTTTCCATTTGCATGCCTATAATTAGAAACTTAATTGTTAATTCCATTTTGAATTAAGATGCTAACACTTAATCTTTCTATGTATAAAAAATATAGTCCTAAAATCATTTTTTTTTCACTCATATTCACCAACAGAACATGCCACCTGCCCTGATATAATTCATTGGTCTATGATTCACACAATCCTAATGTTTAAATTTTAACCATAAGTAGTCATACTATCGGCCCACTTGGTTTGTTGTGACTTGGTTTGAATGAGTCCAGGAAAATAATCTGTTTATTTTTCAATTTTCCCAGGGCCACAATAGTTATTTGAAATTTATGGTCTATCTTAGATCAAGTGGCCAGTCCAACCTTTAATTTTATACGCGCTTCAAATAATGACCTGACTCTTTGATTATGCAGGGCATAAATGTTCACCCACTCATGGCCATCAAATTCTGAAACGGATCAAATGAAACTTCATATATAATCACTAAGTAAAAGCTACCATTACCTGATACCGAAAACAGTGACGGACTTTTCACCGAAGAGAAGAGTCTTCTCATCCTTAACCTTAAGATCGTGGTGCTTCCACTGACCGTGGACACTGTCGTACTAGAGCATGTAGGTCTATAAACACCACAAAACTCACCAATCAGCAATCATCAGAACATTTCTATGAAGAAAAAACAACAACAAAAAACAGTGTCCAAAAGTAAATAGGCTAGAGAAATCATACATCTACATCGATCAACCAACTCAAAACACACCGATCAAACTATTATACATATCCAACAATCAAATCGACCAAGGAATGGAGCTCGAAAATGAAGATCAGAACAAAACAGCTAGAAACTAACCATGTAGTCGGTCTCACTTTGTTGAGGATCTCCTCAGCCAATGCCTCAATTCTGATAATTCTACCTACAAATGGCACATAACTCTTATGTGAATCAAGGCCAAGCCAGTTGACGAGAGGAAATCCATCATCGAGGAGAATACCCGAAATCCTTGCAGCTCTAAAGCAAGTCGAGATGATGGATTCTAGTCCTAAACTCCTCCGGTATTCTTCAACCCCTTGCAAGGTTGGCTCACAACCATACAACTTAGCTAGTTCCCTCACCGATCTCTACTAACATCAACCGTACCTCAAATTTTTCGGGAACAAGCAGCTTGCCAACTCGTTCTTACTCCATCCAAGGATAACATCGAGCTAACTAATTACATGAAACTATTAAATTGAAACCAACAATTCTAGAACCTATTAACAATTTTGATAGGCTTAGAAATTGAATCAGTCTGGAGCGCTAACCTTTCCTCCGCCGACGAAAAAACAATTCGTAATTGAGGACTGAAGTTATGGAGATACAAATGGGGAAGAAGAATGGGGGAGGATTAGAAGAGAAACATAGTGAAAGGTTGTAGAGGAAGAACGAGTGGCTGAGACGGTGTTTTTAGCTACGAATGATGGGTTCAGTAAGGTACTCACCTGAGATGGAGAATGGATCGTGCGGTTGCTTGCTGTTGTCCTCAGCCGTGCGGTCTTGTGGCTGTGCGTCGCTGGTTTTTGTAGCTCGTCGTGGTGGCGACGGCCAGCAGTCGGTGGTGTGGGGATGACTGGTGCGTCATCCACTTGGGTTGAAGGGCAAAGGCAGGGAAAGGAGGCCGGGCTTGAGGGAGTTCAAAAATCAGAATTATAAGATCAGAACAATAGAGAAAGAACGGGAGAGAGATAAAATGGGGAAATGGGGACGGAAGATAGTTTTTTTTTTTTTGAAAAAAAAACTAAAAAAGTGGTAAAAGATATTTTAATTAAGATAATATTAATCATAATTTATATTAAATAATTAATAATTAATAATTAATAATTAAATATCTAATAAATATAATAATTGTGAATAAATGTGAAAAATAATTAATAATGAGAAATAAAATATAAATATGAATAATATTAATATTAATCATAATTACCAATAATTAGTAATAATATTTTTTAATATTAAAAAATAATAATAATATTCAAAAATAATTATTCTTAGTAATAATAAAGACAAATATTATTTAACTCCGTGTTAGATAGAATCAAATAGGTGTATTTTAATATATTGCTTTACTAGATAGTATCAAATGGGGGAAAAAATTCACTACCCTATTTTATAAGAATAAATGGAGGGATTTTAGTATTGCACTATTTATTATAATCAAATAGGAGAATTTTTATTTATTGCCCTATTAGATTGGATTAAATAGGGGATATTTTATATTGCCCCATTTGTTAGAATCAATTAGGGAAAATTTAAATTGCCCTATTTGATTATCTATAATAGGGCAATTTTATAATTACCCTATTTAATATTTTAAAATTGCCCTATTTGACTATATTTCTTGTAGTGTCTAAGGGTTGTGGAAGGACATAAATACTATCTTAATACTAGTTAGATAGTGCAATCTCGTGTGATTGGTGGCAAATCAACATTTTTATTGTTGTTTTTAATTTTTTTTTAAATTTAGTTATCATAAATTTGGATTATCAAAAAAAAATATACTATATTTTGTGATATTTATTGTTATAAATATATACAAGTATATTGATATACTTTTGACATCACAAACATATATGCTCGTGTTTTACTATTTTAGCGATAAGTTTAATTTTCACCATTATTGAATTGATATTCAACGTGCATGTGTTTTACCATTATTATTTGTATTTTATAGCTGTTAGTACTTATGTTTTATCAATTTTTTTTTTGATGTTTTACTATTTTTTGCTAATGTTCATCATACTTGTGTTACACCATGATCATGCTTAAATTTCACCATTACTATGCTTATATGTTATTATTATTGTGCTTATGCTCCATTCTATTTGTGTCAATGTTTTACTATTTTTATGCTTAAGTCCCCCATGATTGTGCTTCATCACTGTCATGTTATGTTTCACCATTATTGAACTTATATTTCATCATTGTTGTACTTATATTTTATCACTGATGTGTTTATATTTCATTATTTTTCTATTCATGTTCACTATATATACATGTGTTTTACCATTATTGTATAATGTTTCACTATAACATTATTTACGTTCCAATGTTATTGTCGCTATGCTTTTATATTTCATATATCATTATATTATGAATATGTTTCACCACTAATGTGGTTATCTTTCATCTATATCAACTATATCTCTCACCAATAAAGATGTTGAACAAATCTTGAGTTAAAATTTTACTATTGATATACGTATCTTTCATCATAATTAATTTTTATGCCAAAAGCATAGGAAAATGAGTGTCTATTTATGAGAAAAAACTTATAGTATAAATTTTTTATACTATTTTTAATATCCTAAAATCAAGATAATCTAATTTTAAAGATTCTAAAATAAATAAAAAGAAGTCACTCTTATTTACCAAACTACCTCAGTCACACCTTGTTTGTAGTGACTGATGAGTGGTGACATCATATAGGTATCGGAGGAAAGAAGGCCCTAACAACTTATTTTTCTTTTTTGAATTAATGTATATTTTATGGCGATTAGAATGACTACACATCTAATTTTATTATATATTGTATCTACGGTTAAGCTATGGTCACATTCTATTCCTAGAATAAGTAATACGTATCATCATTGTCGTTATTACTTAATTAAAATTATAATAAAATCCTACTTTTGTATTGAATTCTCTTAGAGATTATGATACGTTATTTATTTATTTATTTGAATGCACCATAAATATCACTTAAGCCACATGTTGTAGTATATTTGTTTTGTGAATTATTTGATCTTACTACAATACTTAATTGACTTAGGACAAACTAAAACATTGAATATGTGATGCTTCCATAGAACAATCGTATAAATAATAAAATATATTTGTCTTAAGAACTATAAAATTAGGACAACAAATAATGATTTTTATATCGTATGTATTAGTTACTTTTGAAATAGATTAGATTGTTGAGAGCGATTGTTGATATATACACTAAAATTAGTTGTATAATTCATTCACTCAAAATATTATTATTAGGGCATCTCTGACGTCACTATGTATCAATAAAAAATAATAGGGTAGTTCATAATCAGAATATAAGTTTTTCACTATTTCATAGAAAGAATAAGAAAAAAAATGTAAATTATTATTTTTGTTTAAAATATTAACATACTTCTATACGATATATTATGTACAGGAATGAATATTTAGTCGTAATACTCGTTAGAAAATTAAGCCAGATCCTCAAATCATAAAAAAGATTGAGATTCTCGTACCTTTAAAACTTAAATACTGAGGGCTTAAATTATCCGGCTTCTAAAAAGCATACTATATAGAGAGGGCGCTTTGGGGAGGGGGGGATCCTCTCGGATGGAGCAAGATAAAATAAAAATATAGGTTCACGTGGTTTAGACCTGCATAGCATACTCGGTACTTCTCGCCGGTTATTGACTCCAAAAGCAACTAATTTGACTTTCAGCCGTAAGCAAAGAAGCTTTCTTAGATTTGGGGGCTTAAATTAAGTATGCTCCGAGGACTTCAAATTTTTTTTTTTTTGGAGGTTCCGAAGACCTTAATTTTTGTTGAGGTTTCTTCTGATAAGGGCAAATACATAGGTTGTCAGCCAAAGGAAGGATGGCAAGGGCCATCAACTAGAGGCGTTAGCCAAAATGTTCGTTAGTTAAGGAGATAGCTAAGACCATAAGTAGGGGCAGACATGCAAGTAGAGCTGGCAAAAGTTGACCCGACCCGAAAAATCCGACGAATACCGATTCGATCCGTCCGAAATCCGATCCGATTTTATCCGAATAATTAAAAGCCCGAAATCTATCCGACCCGATCCGATACATATCCGATATCCGATATAACCCGAGAAATTATAAGCCCGAAATGAACCCGATCCGACCTGCTACTCACCCGAAATCCGATATAACCCGAAAAACTATAAATCCGAAATGACCCGACCCGATCCATTATTTATCCAAAATCCGATATTATCTGAAAAATTATAAATCTATAAAGATTCAACTTGGTACTATCCAAAAATTAATATTAACCCATAACTCAAAATTTTCAAAACTTCATAAAGCATGAAATAATATAGATGTGCAACTAATCCATACTAGCACTTACATCAAAATCTAGAAATCATAAAATTTATATCACTTATGTATATACAAATAAAATATCCATCGATACCAATATAAAAGTGTAGAAATAAAAGTAGAGAAAAAAAAAGAAAAACTCTACTATGCCATTTAAATATTAGTTCACTTCTATGATTCCATCTAGTACCATAAGATAATAATAGTGCAGCCTTGAACACTATATGTTAGTATCTATATGGTCATACCTTGCAATATAGCACCTATAATATCATAGAAAAGTAGGAAAAATCTAGAGTGAGAATATTAGTCATTCATTATGAAAATTAAAGATTAATATTTTTTATTACATCTACAGTGTTAAATAGTAATAAGTCAATATTAGTTGGTCTTTTGTCAATAATAGTCATTATTACTTACTTTATCTAATTTTTATCTTATTTTGCTTGATATAATATAATCAAAATATATAATAAAAAAAATTAATGTGTTGTTACTATTATTTTTGCCATAATTGATATTCATTAATTACTATTATTATTGTTATCATTATTTTTGTATTATTATTATTATTATTATTATTATTATTATTATTATTAAAATTATGTTGATATGATGTGATCAATTTCTTATAAAAATAATATGAGAAACACAACCTTAGAAGCCTTCATTTGTTATCAATTATCAATGATTATTATAAGTTAATATTATGTAAGGAGCGTATAAGATATAAATATAATATAAACTTAAAATAATACTCGAACTCAATATGACCAAGCTAATAATGGAGTTGAATTATAAGCTACACCTTAACATAAAAAGAAAAGTGATACGATTTGAAAACTTTTAAATTTAAAATGTCAAATACATCTCCAAAGATGAAATAATGATAAAAAATTCTAAGGCCCCAAAACAATTAATATAATAATTCACTTTTAATTTAATAAGATAAATTAAAATAAATGATCTCAAAATAATTAGCTTTTAATAATATCTTGGAATAAAAAAAATGACACAAGCATGACTTAAATATGAAATAACCTAAATCCAATCTAAATTCGACCCGAAAATATAATAATTCAAATTCACCTGAGCCCGATCCGAACCCGAATCGAAATTAAAAAAACCGAAATTTATCCGAATCCGAGTCCATCCGATCTCAACCAGACCCGATCCGAGACATTAGAATGACCCGAGATTATCCGATATTGAGTTGATCCGAATCAAACCCGACCCAGCCCGACCCGACAAAATAATCCGAAATTATCCGAAATCAATATGACCCGATTATCATGTAACCCGATCCGATAGTGATCCGACCCGCCCGATTGCCAGCTCTACATGCAAGTGTGTTTGTTATGCAGCGTCATCCAGCAAATAGTCCGCCAACCAGTCAAGGGTAATAATCAAAGATTGGTTGATGGGATTGGTAGGGTGGGAAGGTCTCATAGCTGGGGCCGAGGAAGGAGATGAGAGTGAATATAGGATGTTAGGGAGTGGTTAGAAAGTTTCTTAATATAAGGGATCTGATACTCATGATTATGACAATTTATGAGTTGATAGAGTTCAACTTATAGAGTCACTCATTAAGTGTTAACTTTTATCCTTTCTCTATTCTAACTAGTATTAGGTAGATAGTTGTACAAAGTCTATCACTCAAATGATGGTTGAGTATTTGGCCAAAGATGAGAGAGGGTATAAAAAATCATATATTTACCATTTATAAAAGGACATACACACAGATAGAATAATAAAAGGGAAAACTTTTAGTTCTCTCCCATTATTCAAACTCAATAAAAATCTTTTATTCTTCCTCTCAAATCGTCATTCTTTGTGCTAAAAATTTACTCTTATATATTTCTCATAATTGAGTAGTTGGCCGAGAGGATTATTATCTACCTAGCCAAGTGAAAATTTTCCCAACAACTGGTATTAGAGCATGGTTCGTAGCCATGGTAGATGGTAAACCAAACATGGTGATATTGAACATCATGAATTATAAGACATGGAAGAGTAAAATGAAAACTTGCTCTATGAGAAAGAGTTGGTTGATCTAATTGAAAATTGAGGAGTCATGCTTGAGACCATGAAATGAAAAGAAGGGGGGTCATGTCATAGAGCATGCGTGACTAAGGATAGGGCAAGATATGGTTATCCCAAGAGGAATATATAAAGAAGATACTTAAGATATTCAACATGGGACAGGAGAAGCTAGTTGGCTGTCCCCTTTCTCCCCAATTCAGTCCAAACAAGGCATTATGTCTGACGAATGAAGAAAGAAAGAAGAAGATGAGCTAGATTCTATATGTGTTATCCATTAGAAGTCTAATGTATGCAATGGTGTGTATAAGTCCGGACATTGCATTTGTCGTCGGCATGGTCAATCGGTTCATATCCAACCCTGACAAAGATTATTAGGAGGTAGTGAAGTGGATATTAAAGTATCTACAAGGGATGTCTAGGGTGAGACTTTGTTTCTGCAAGGCTGAGCTAGTTTTGTTGGGCTATACTGACTCAGATATGGTAAAAGATATAGATACAAAGCGATCAACATTAGAATTCCTGTTTATCTTTTATGGGGGAGTTGTCTCATGGCAATCCTAGCCACAGAAGTGTGTAGCTCTATCTAAATTGAGGTGGAGTACATAATCATTACCGAGGGTTGTAAGGAGATGTTGTGGATGAAGATACTGCTCAGGAAGATCAACTTAGAGCATGAAAGTTGGTGGTATTCAATGACTCATAGAGTACCATTCACATTAGTGAAAATGTCGGATTCCACTCAAAATCCAAACATATCTAAGTTAGGTATCATTGGGTAAGAGGAAAGACAACTTTGTTTGGAGAAAGTCCACATGAATGAGAATAGGTCAGACATGCTAACAAATCCCTTGCCCAAAAGTAAGCATGCACTGTATTGCACCAAAGTTGGATTAAGTAGGGTGCATAGTTTCTCTCAATATAGAAGTAATTAATTCTTCCCATGTCTTGGAAGTAGGAGAAGTGTTGGGATTTCTTCGATAGGGGTGAATACTTTGAGTGTCCGCCAAATGGTGGAAGGAAAGGGTCATCGGCTAGATATAAACAACCAAAGTCGTCAAACCAGGCTATTGATCAAGGGCCTCAGCCAAAATATCCTTCAGCTAGGGACAGATAGGTAAGAGTGTCTACCATGCCGTGTTAGCCAGTGAATAATTTGTCAACTAGTCTAGGATAATAACCAAATACTGGCTAATAGGATTGGTTGGTTGGGAAGGTCTCGTGGCCAGTACTATGGAAGGAGGTAATATCGAAGATGGGATGTCAAGGAGTGGTATGGTCGTTTTTAAGATAAGGGATTTGACACTTATTATTACGGAAGCCTATGAGTTGACAAGTGTTAACTTATAGAGTCAATCATTATGTGGTAATTTGTATTATCTATTGTAACTAGTGTTAGATAGATAATTGTATCAAGTTTTTCACTCAAAATGATGGTTGTGTGCTTGACCAGTGGTGATATATGGTATAAAAGATCATTTGTTGACCACTTGTAAAGAGATACGTGCACAGATAGAATAATAGAAGTGAAATCTCTAAATTATCTCCCATAATTTATACTCAATAAAAAAAATCTCGTATTATCCCCCCCCCCCCAATAAAACTTCATTGTTTGTGCTTACAATTTCCTCTTACATCCTTTTATAATTATACATTTGGACAAAGGAATTATTGTCCACCTAGCTGATTAAAGATTTTTCTAACAATTTACTTTCATCGACCTCTTTCGGATCACTTTTTTTTTGCATATTTATGTTGAAAATACATATTAATAGTATAAGAAACATATACCTACACGTATATTAAAAAAAAACTAAGGTTTATTTAAAGAAACTAAACTTTCAAATTTTAAAAGTTACAGGACCTCCAAATTTTTTATAGGTAACTTGTATAGGGATTTTGTATACATATATTCATTTGATAGCTGTCTCCTTATTCATGCACTACAGAACGACCCTACGGAGCTTCGTAGTCCCCTCGACGGAAGTGTAAACTGTAATTCAAATGCTTCGTTAAGTTTCTTTTATTAAAAAAAGGTGGGCAGGGAGGGGGAGTGTGGAACCCGGCGGAATGGAGTAGAATGATCAAAGACGTCTAACGTCATATTCCAAACGATCACGATACCTCGGTGCCGCGGGGGATAAAAAAATATACGACTAGCAAGCGGAAGTGAAGAAAAGTAACACGTTGAATCTTCTCCATTAATACTTCCAGGGGACAGCGTGGGACTCCAGCACTACTGGTACCCAGTACGTAATAAAGAAGGGACGGGAAGGAAGGAAGGAACGAGCTCGGAGCGCAAAAATAGAATAAGTTTTTTATATTAGCCTGTCAAGAAACCCGGGAAGCGAAACCTTAATCCTATAAAGCTCTTGACTTTCCTTCGGTCCCGAACCCAGCCTCCACCGGGTCTCCCGATATCATAAATCGGCATATAATATTACCACATGGAGGACAAGATCGATGCTCCGAATTATAAATCATGCCGTCCCCGAGCGCTAGCTAAGCTAAGCTAGCTTAATTAGTCGTGTATATTTTTACTACATCTCCTGTAGCGGCAGCGAGCAGCAGCGGAGAAGAGGAGCAGATTGATGGAGGAAGAGCACCTCCAGCAGCGCCACGAGGTTGGTGATGCGGCCGCCGCGTCTTCTCCAGAGGGCAGCCGATTTTGCGGCGCTTTTCTTCCGAAGAACATGAGATGGGCGGCGAAGAAGCCGAGCGCGGTGTCCGGGACGACGTTTTCTTTCTTCTTCGTCCTTATTTTCCTCGCCACCGTCGTCGCTACCCGCTGGGCAGATATCGTAAGTCCTTCTCCCTCAATCCATCCCATCTCCCCCTTCATGGGAGTGTGACTGTATGCTTTAGTTGCCGAAATTTGTTTGTTTGTCTGCGCATCGTGATCTGGTGGGTTCTTTAATTAGTAGCGGCTTTTCATGCCGATAATTATGTCGTGAGACAAATGATTTCCCCTAAAAAAAAAACAAACAGATTATATGATTATCGTACTCACTAATAAGGTAGGTTTGGGAAGGGAAATTTCCTTTGATTCATACATGGACATGGAGTGTAAGCCTCGTGATTAATCAGATCGAGGGGGCAAGCATTTATTATGCTACTAGTACTACTGTGGTAAGCTCATCATAGGAAGAGGGGAAAAAAATAGCCGTCGGGTCATTCATTAATGGCCAAAAGGATCACCTAATTAGGGTGTACGGAAAAAAAAAGGTAATACAAAAAACACAGACTGATAAATAAAAATGCTTCATTCGTATAAAAAAAATTATCTACCACTTAATTTTTCATAAAAAAAATTATTTAAAAAAATTAAAATCTAATTTTCATTTTTATTCTTATTTTTTTATTATCTATACACAAACTATTATAGTATTTTATAATACAAAATACTAACATAAATTTTTTTTTTTAAAAAAATACGCAGATCGATAGGAATAATATTTAGTCCAATAACAGGCCGTTCTAATTCATCTTCCAGCGTATGCTCGCCAATTGGCAAACAAACAGCTATGTGGGTTTCCGGGGTGGGCGAAGTGGCTCGTCGCAATTATTATTCCAGTCCAGGTCAATACGGGCAGGCACCAGAATTGATCGGAGGAGCTTCTCCGAACTCGAAAAAGTCTTTTTCCAATCATTAACTAAGAAAACCTATTCAAACTAACGGTCTTCTCACGGCCTCGACGCCCGAGAAGAGTCGTTGGATCGGACGCGAGACCTGACCCAGGTTTCCCACGACGTGTAGTTTTGCGGGGCTCCCCTCCGGTTGGGGCTGTTTCCGCACCACCGAATTCGCTCGGAAACGGTAACATCCTCCGTCTGCGTTCCGAAGTTGGACGGAGGGCGGGTTTTGATTCCGAAGGTTTGATTGAAATAATCGGGACGGGATAATCCCGGGGGGAGGGGGGAGTAGTTAGATGACGATCGATTCATAATAGCGGCACAAAGCCTTTAGTTTTCTAAAGGTTGGTTCTACGCAAAGCCTTGTCGAGCGGCGCCGCCCCACTCGTAGTTGATAGGTGGATTAATATATAGATAGATCACTGCTATCCATTCCTCCTCTTAAGTGGAAGTTGTTTTCCGTCCACCGACGAGCGTTCCCGATCTCAGATATTTTTCTTGGGGAGGGACTTGGGTTATTGGGCCGGGTGCAAGGTCGTTGACTTTCTTCTGTAATTAATGGATCATGTTATGAAGAGGAGAAAAAAAAAATTAATTAACAAGGCCAAATCATCGATAACAAGGCCAAGTATAAAATATATCTAATTATGGAAATTATAAAGTATCATAACACTAACCTTTAGTAGTTTATTTTATTCGCAAATGGTCGGCCTGCATTTATTTTTTTGTATTTGTTATAAGAGTGAGAGACAATTTTGCCTTTCAATTGTATGACCATTGCTCCAACCTTTGATAGAAAAAAAAGGAAAAAGAAAGAAAAGAAAAGGTTATCTACTTGTAATGAAATATAGTTATACATGATTTTAGATTATTTTTAATTATAACTATATTTTTATTTTTATTTTTTTTTAATTTGGTTAGCTAAATTCGAATTATTTTTACACTTTACCCTTACATTAATAATGTTACCAAAAAAAAAAGTATATGCTTTGTTCGTATTATTAATACCACAGCCGTCAAATAACACGAATTGACAATTGATATATTCCTCTGTTGTCAATATTCCACTAATAACTAGTAGTATTTATAAAATTAATCCAAAAGTTAAATAAAAGTTGAAAAAGTACCCTGAAGACCGAACCAAAATAAATAAATAAAAAATCGTAACAACTTAAGCTGAAGACTAATCTGACAAGCTCATTGAAAAGACTACGATCTTTTCAACTAAGGAAAAAAATAAAAGAGAGGCTATCAGCTCTTCGTCAATAAAAAAAAAATAACGAACTTCAGTTCTCGGTTTTAATAAATTTGTCATCTAAATATTACAAAAAAAAAAATTGTCGAATAAACTTTCCTTAGTTAAATAAATAAACTCTATACAGCCATCCATAACACATCAGCTCCCCGCGTCACTTTTTTTTTATTGTCTTTTGTCCTTTAGTTTCTCTCTCCATTTCTTCCTTTAGCCGGTTGAACTTCGAGAATCAAATTCTGTCGGGATCCTAAAATTTCTGTCTCATGGCTTTTTTGAACGGGTAGCCATGGTAACACTCAATGGATAACACTTTAATTCATGTAACACATAAATTTTATGCTATCAATAGACGGGAGTAAATAATTATTAGTTTTTAATCTAATTTATCGTAATTCATGATTCATGTAGATTGATCATATATTATTATAGATTAATATATATATAAATTAACTTTGCTTTTCCTATACCCATTACTGCCGCTCTTTTATATTTCCCTTCTTTTCTATTTTTAAATGCACCACCACCCTTGCACCTTCACCCCCATCACTACCTTTATATTGCTTCCCATCACGCCTTTATCAATTAGGTAGGAGTCGAGACTCAACAAGCTGAATTAAAGCGAGCCAAGAGTAGTTTAGTTATGATAAACGCGCTACAAATATTTGAGAATGAGTAGGGTCGAGCTGTCTGATCGAATTAGAGTAGGGTTGAATTGAGTTAGGCCATGGATGAGTTGGATAGGGACACAACAATGTCGGAGAGAGACAGGGCGGGCCTAACAAAGTTGGATTCAAATTGGAGTGCGGGAGGAATGATTCTAATGACTTGCCTAATTGGGATTAGGCCGAGTCGGTCGGGACAAGCAAGGTGAAGTGGGGCGGCGACTTTGATATAGTAGAGGTAATAGTGATCAACCCATGATAATCCATATCAATTTATGAGTTAACTCATACTAATCCGCCTTCCTTTATAACCTATCATAGGTCGACTTATGTGAACCATTGTAAAATACTAACCCAACTTATTAAACTAATAAGTCTATTTTCATATGTTGAATTATAGAAGACGTGATTTATCCAACTCATTGAATATTCCTACTTATAATCTAGTGGGTAAAGTTGCGTGACCTGTTTCCAATGCTTCAAGGTCAATTTTTATCGAGTACACGGGTATTTCGTGTCTCATTTTCCCCTCGGGTATCTCGTAAAAAAATTATAGTAGTTGACAATTTTTCTCGAACTAGGGATCCTATAATATTCCTCAAGAGTTTGGGGGTGTTGGATTTGGGTTCATGGAAGTATTTTAAGGATTGAGTTCTAGTTTGAAATGTTTTTAGGGATCGGGTTTCCATAACTGAACTTATCCTAATATATACATATACATACATACATAAATATATTATAACATTGTGTGTATATATATAAATAAGAATAAACAAAATAATAATTTGTTATAAATTTTTGGAGATTATTTCGGGTTTTGAAGAATTTTTGTTTCTATATTTTAAGAATGGGTACAAATTTTGGGGGTGAAATTTGTGGTTTGATTCGGGGATTCTAACGGGGATGAAAATTTATCACCGATGAGAATTAAAGTGTGAAATCCGAGTTAACCAAAATTGGAAAATATGATTGATTTGGAAATACGTATATATTTTGAGTTTAGGGATAAAAATAACATAAATGTCTCTGTTAGAAAAAAAAATTTCCTAATTAACACCCAGCATTGTCTATGTTGAGAATTACTTATTAAAAATAGTTACGGATGGTAATTATTTAATTTAAAATATTTTCAGTCTATTTTAAAAAAATAGTTATAGTCAGTACTTATTTTTAATAAATAATTTTTTTTAAAAATAATAATTATCATTTTTTTAATACAAAAAGTCGTTCACATTACTGGCCCTCGTGCTAGCCAGGTCAGAACAGCAGTATGGAGGTGAGACGTGAGAGTCCGTGGGATCTCATTCCGCCAGGCTTGGCAGCCGGTTATAGAATAGGTGAAGTCTGTTTAGTGTCTGGTCCTGGTCCGCCATTTTTGGGCCACAAAACCACGTGTCGGAGAAGAACGGGAAGGAAGAATAAGTATTCATTTTGCTGACCGGGGAGGAAATACGTAAAAAACCGGAATAAGTTCGCTTTCCAGCTTTTATTATTTTTAGGATTTTTTTCGAGTATCGTTCCGATGTTGAGTCTGCATCCGGGACACGAAACACGCTGGATAGAAGAATTAATTGAACAACCGCGTCGTACGCTCTCTCGATCGGCCGAATTGTCAACGGAACACATGGCCCGTGATTTCTTCCCCGATGCTCACGGGCGCAGATAATTGCTGGTTTGGGGGGGGTCTGGGAATGTTGTTTCTAGCTACAGTCGCTTTCTTCTCATGCTACTCTATCATCTGTCCAAAAAAAAAAAGAATTCATTATTTTTTCTTTTTTCTTAAGTAGTTTTATTTGGAATAAATACTTATTTTATACTAATTTTCTTCTCAACATTTTTTTGGGAATATATGATTACTAAGAAACTACTTATTTTTAGTATTCGCGCCGTTTTTTTAAATAAATAAAAAAAGTCGTAGTAATTTTTGATAACTGACAATGATTTTTTTTCTTTAAAGTATATTATAGCATGATATAATTCAAAATATAATTTTTATATGTATATTGACAAATAATTTATAAGGTCTCAAAATTGCTAATTTGTGGGCTCACAGGGAGCTATTTCCAAAACAATCACAAAGAACTCTACATGCACGGGAGGAATTCTCATGTGAGTTTTTAGGCACAGAAACTCCTTAGGCCTTGTCTGCTATTATGAAAAGAAATATGTAAATGAATAAAAAAAATGGATCCCAAATCGTAGCTTTTCGACATTCCTAGTAACGTTAGTACTTTTTTTATCTTGTTTTTTTTTTAAACAAAAAAATAAAGAGTAAAATAATCGACCACCCAATGATCAATAGCAATAACTTCCTCAAAACCCTATTGGAAAACACATGCTGTAAACCTTAGTTATGGGTTTATCCTGCCGCCTGCGGGAACCCTCCGTATATTGACAGATAATATATGCATGTATACATGTACGTGTGTGTGTGAATAAGAATCCCTCCGTTTCTTCGTTTATTTTGCAGTCGAGTTTCGCAGGTACATCATTTAACAGAACAATATCATTATTCAGGCGACCGGCGAATTACCCACACATAGAAGAGCATCTCCTGAACTGCACGGCCACAAACATGACCCTAACATGCCCGGCAAACTACTATTCCGCCGCCCCAATCGCCGGTTCATCAAACGGCATCAACGCGCCGACCCAACAGACGTGCCCGGATTACTTCCGATGGATCCACGAAGATCTGAGGCCATGGAAACTGGAAGGGATAACTCGAGAGATGGTGGAGCAATCGGTGCAGTACGCACATTTTAGGCTCACGATCGTCAACGGCACGGCGTATGTGAAACGGTACAGGAAGGCGTTTCAGACCAGAGATTCGTTTACGTTGTGGGGCGTGCTTCAGCTGCTGAAGATGTATCCCGGTAGGTTGCCTGATTTGGACATGACTTTCCAGTGCCACGATCAGCCTTCGATTCTGAAGAGCAAGCACCGGGCGGAGAAGGCGCCGCCGTTGTTTCATTTTTGTGGCTCGGATTCAACTTATGATATTGTGTTTCCGGATTGGTCCTTCTGGGGATGGTAATTAATAAGCCTCGCGCGCTTCCTTTTCTGCTCTGCATGACTGCATCCATGCACATACATGTGTCTATATATATATATATTTATTTATTTTGGGGGGTTGAAAATTGAGTAGCTAGTCCCACGTGTTGTTAGTTAATCACTTAGTATTTTTGGTGTCAGGCCTGAAATCAATATAAAGCCATGGGATTCTTTGAGGAAGGATTTAGAAGAAGGGAACAAGATGATGAAGTGGATAGATAGGAAGCCCTATGCGTACTGGAAAGGAAATTTGAATACCGGAGCAAGGAAGGTCATGAAGGACTGCAATTCAACAGAGAAATGGAATGCGGAGATCTACCAAGTGGATTGGGGCAAGGAGATCAGAGAAGGGTTCAAGAACTCTGACATGTCAAAGCAATGCGCTCACAGGTCAGCCGTATATAAATGCACCGCTTGTCTACTTCCATACCCATTATATAAATATATATGTGTGTGTGTGAAAATGTAATGTAAAATTAAATTAAATTAAATTAAATTCTAGCTAGCTGGCATATCGAAAGAGCTCACCATCCCATCCATATATCTTCCGATCAGGTACAAGATCTACATGGAGGGAAACGCATGGTCCGTAAGTGAGAAATACATCCTAGCGTGCGACTCGATGGCACTCCTCGTAAACCCGACTTTCTACGATTTCTTCACCAGAAGCCTAATACCGATGACGCACTACTGGCCGATAAACCCGAAGCACATATGCAAGTCGGTGAGATTCGCCGTGGACTGGGCGAACAACCACACGGAGGCGGCGCAAGAGATTGGGTCGACGGGCAGTAAGTTCATTCGAGAGGAGGTTCGGATGGAACACGTGTACGATTACATGTTCCACGTTTTATCCGGGTACGGGAATCTGCTCAGGTACAGACCGACCGTAGTTCCCGGTTCGGTCGAGCTGTGTTCCGAGGATTGGGTCTGCAGTAAGAAGGGATTGGAGAAGGCCTATAAGATTGAGACTGCGGTTCGTGGGGTTGCGGGGAGAAGGCCCTGTGAATTGTTGCCTCCGTATGACCAGGAGGAGTTGAAAGGGATAAAGGGTCGGAAGGAGAAGTTTCTTAATTTGGTGAGCAAGGCGGAATCAGGAAGGATATGATTGATTCAAGGAATATATATATATATATCAATGGTATGCTGAGGACATGGGTGGGAGCATGCACGTACGCACGGACGCACAGGTGATTGATGAGAATGATATCAAGATCCACGTGTATTTGGATACAGACGCCGGCCGTTCAACTTTCTACTGCTGCTGCAAGGGTGGGATATATTAGTAGATCCATTTGCGTAGGAAATAATGGAAGGAAGGCAATAATTAAAAAAATAAATAAATAAATTTGCTGCTCGATCGCTATAGTTGGTTCCTTTGTTCGAATATGTACTGGGAAATGCTAATTTCCTCTCCCGGTACATGTATGGAGCAAGCATGGGACTTGGAAATCTTTGCACATAGAGGAAACGTACACACACACATGACATATATTTTGTCTCAATAAAGTTTTTGGAAATGCTCCCTCCTTATATCCAAACTCTTACCTACACACACACCCCTATATTTGATCTTAATAAAGTTTTTGGAAATACTCTCGCCTTACATCCGAACTCTTACCTGTATTTAGAAATCTTTGCACATAGAGGTAATGTTGCATGCTCTAGCAAACCTCTAAACCCTTTTATACCCGTTGTGGGATTTATGTTTGCTAGATTGAGTGTTTCTGCCACTATCGTCGATTGATAAAAGTTTAACTACGGATACATCTTGAAATCACTCTTCCAACTAAGTCGAACGTAAATCGATGTCTAATGGAAGATGGAGGGTCATCATAGAAGGCAACTCCGAGATGCAAGTCATACCCTAGCTTAGCAAGCCCCATTTACCACTTGATTTGCCTCCTTGTAATTGTGTTGAATTAGGAAGAAATCAAAATCCTCCAACAGGTGCTTGCAAGCCCCAATAAGAGTACCATAAGGGCGGAAGTTATTCATAACATTTATTAATATCTCGGCTGAAATGGGTGAGTAGTTGCAAATAGTCACACGACAAAAACCTTGTTCCTTAGCTCTAGAGAAACCACACCAAATTTCCCAAAGATCAGCTGGTAAGGTAGATCTGTTGCCTACATTTCCTGCAAAACTGAAGACCCACCTACTCATAGTGTCCCTAGCAACTCCTACCACTGAAATGAACCCTAGGTTGAAACGGGCACTACCAGCCACATTTATTTTAATAACATCTTGAGGTAAAAAGTATACATTACTCCTGGATCTCGGATTTACTAGACAGTCAATCTAACATGCCTTATCTTCTTGTGCTACAAAGTTTAGAATCCAACGTGTTGTGCCAACTTGATTCAAGGTATCCCCTTGGAAAATATGTTTGTTTCTAACCTACCATAACCGCCAGCAATCCATAGCAAACTTTTTAGCCCAACTTGGCCCCTCATTCGCCAACACCTTCTTTTATCTTAGATTCTCGCTAAACCAAGTTTGAAATGAGGATGAGAAGAAGTTGTGAGTATCATTAGTTGGAAGAATCATTCTCTACACATGTCTTCTTCATATGCAATCCCGTAATACATGTATAGCATCTTCCATTGCATCCTCACAAATAGAGAAAAAACTGCACTATGAAAAACCACTTATCATGCGTCCAGCATTAGTAAGTAATCCATCTTTAATCGCTAACTAGAGGAATGACTTTATTAGTTGTCGCACCTAAAGATTGTCAATGAGAGACCAAATAGGGGAGGAATGTGACTCATCCCCGTCAACAAGAGTGTACGTCGAAGCCACCAAGAAGGTATCATCGCTAGTCAAACCCCAAATCATCTGATCATTAGTCTCTTCGCTGGGGCTAATGAACATGTAAGCAATTGCAGCAATCACCTTACTTGGCAAGAAATGTTGGAACAAGTTCCACTACCAAACACCATTCACATCCACATAATCTCTCATTGTATTATGCATAGCTTTTAATGCTAAAACCATTTCTATTAAAGGACCATAGCCCACCCACCAATCTAGCCAAAATCTAACAGTAGCACCATTTTGAATAATCCAACGAACACCATAGAACATAACCAATGCCATCTTAGAATATCCCACCAAACTAGTGATCATAAGGGAGTAATGAAAGCCTCTTTCATGCATATGTTTTTCACATATTTTTTGCGTAAAAAGTACACCCACAAGCCGAAAGAGCCTGTGTCAAGTTCCTATGTGAGCTTCATTATCAAGGCATGATTCATAGTCTCCAACCTTTCGATACTAAGGCCTCCTCTATCTTTGGACTTACATACCAAATCCCAACTTACTAAATGAATCTTACAACCACTTTCACTACCTCCCCACAGAAATATTCTATTTATTCTATCAATCTATGACATAACACTCTTGGATATAAGGTTTGAATGCATTAAATAGAGGGGAATGGTGGAAGTGATAGATGATACCAAATTTGTGCAGCTCACAAGGAAAAAGAGCTTGGGTCTATAGGGAAAAAATCCCATCTTGACTTTGGCTACAATGGTAGTGCACGTCATATTTGGTGAAAAAATGATGGAAGACTAGGAAATATTTACTTTGAGTCCTAAGGCTTCCTCAAACTTCTTAAGGCACTCCATAATAACATATATCTAAGAGGTAGAGCCTCTACTAAATAGTAGGAGGTTGTCAACAAAAAATAGATGAGAAAGCTTCACTCCTCCGTGAGAAAATGAGAAAGGAAACTAAATTTTCTGCTCAACTTTTGTTCTGATCAAATGAGAAATATGAACAATGCATAAGACACATAAATAAGTAGAAATCAAATCACCTTTGTAGGTCTAAAAGAGTGGGAAGTGTCACCATCCCAAATAATACTAATCTTAGGGGAGGAAACACAATACATGATCAAGCAAATAATAAATGATGGAAAGCCTGCAAGGAAAAAAATCACCTCTAGGAATTGCCAAAAAATCCGATCGTAAGCCTTTTCCAAATCCACTTTAATTACCATCACACCCTTATACCCCTTCTTGCGCCTCATTATATGTGCCACCTCTTGAACTATCACAATATTATCTCTATTCTAATGCCTAGGTAAAAAATTGCTTTATTCTAAACTTATCATCTTCATAAGTAAGGGTTTGAGCCATGCGGAGAGAACCTTGGTGATGGTCTTGTAAATCACATTATAGAGACCAATAGGGTGAAACTCTTTCACTAATGAAAGGTACTAATAGCCTCTTGAACCACTTTGAAGACATCAATGCCAATAGTCGCCCATCATTCCTGATATAAACCAGGATTATATCCATTTGGTCCTGGACTCTTGAAGGGTACCATAGAAGAAACTACATTCTTAACTTCTTCCAAATCAATCAACATGGTGAGAAAATTAAGGTTAAACCCAGACGAAGGCTGGAATGCACACGGTAAAGCAGGGCATGATGTGTACTTCTGGTCAGTAGTAGAGAGAGTTTCAAAGTAGTTCACTACAAGCTCCTTCAGACTTTTTGACTCCCAAAATCCAAATACTCTCCTCATTCTTCAAGCAAGTAACTTGATGCTTTCTTGAACTGTTAGAAGTTGGAAAGTGAAAGTACCGAGTGTTTCTATCATGTAGGGTAGCCATCCCTACTTTGGCTCTTTGAAACCAAACCATATTTTCTTGTAGAAGGAGATCATTGTATTCATCAAGTAGATCCATTTCCGAACGTACTAGGTAAGGGGAACAACCATAATCACTTGCATGTTGAATACCAACCAAACATTACAAAGTTCTTCTTTTTCATCTTAAAATATCCCCAAAAGTATCAAACTTCCATTTCGAATGGCAATGACATGAGGCATTACCAACCCCCTTAACATTCCAAAATACAAAATTGAACTTATTTACATTCACCATTCAAGAAACTAATGGTCACCAGCAAGATCCACCTTCCCTTCCTTGATTCTCTAATTGCTTTTTTTGGCCTAAATTTTCCAATCCCAAATCAATAGACTTGACTTGGACATGTCTTATGATATTGGGTCTAACATACACTTCTACAACATTTTCATTATTACTTGAGGTCTTGCTACTTTTATGATGGTTAGTTAACCACCCTCCCTTGCTCTATTCCCTTTCCTCCATAGGCTTAACTCTCTTTAAACCATTGCTAATATCCTCCATAAATGATAAATCCTCCAAATCTTACATCACCATAAATATTAAAGATGAAGCAAATTTTAAGGATGAGAACCCTAAGTTTTTTACTCTATTTCCTTAATTAGGTACAATCCTTGACCTAGATCCAATACCCCCTTTAACTTTGGCTGGCCTTTTTTACCAACCTGTCACCATCATCTAGGGTCAGGAAGGAGAATTCGCTAACCCAAACTCTTGTCCCAAGGACCGCTCCTCCATAGTAGAATTTTGAGTAACCTCTTGTTCTTCTGATAGCTTCTTCTCCAAAACTATTGAGGATAAGGGATATTATTCATGCATATGTCCAAATCTACCATAGGGGAAACATTTCATATGGATTCCCTCACATTTAATGCTGTACAAAGTAGTACCAAGCTTAAACCTTGCTAATAATGGCTTTTGTTGATAAATGTCTACAACAAGTTTGGTGAACTTTCCCCTTGACATATTTGAAGTTTGAGAGTTTGTTATGATGAATTTTACAATGAGACCTTGTAACACCCCCAAAATTTACTACTGAAAAATTTAGTAGAAGAAAAAACTGTAAATTTCAGGGATGTTATCACCATACTTAGTACCAGACCGGTTTCCTCCTACCGTTTCGGTACCAAGTGCCAAAGCTAAAAAGGAATATAACACATTTTACACAAATTCATACTTTTATTTAAATCAGAGTATCCGATAATAGCTTGAATAACACCTGCAACTAACCTGTAAGGGACACTGCCCATTGAATAAGAAGGGGCCCACAAACGAAACCCTTCAGTACTATGGTATTGAGTAACCCTTTATGCCAATTGAATGGCAGGGCCCTCATTCAACACATTATACTTAAATAAAAGTAAAGACAATATCATACACAAGCATACAAATAATCATAGGCACATAAGAGCGATTACACACATCAACCAATAATAATTGTATAACACGAAGTTCATTTGCTTAACACCTCCAGTACTTACCAAGAGTGACAGGCACCAAGGCCATACTTATATCATTCCGATAGATCATAAGGATGAAGGTGACACTTTTGGTCTTAAGCGATTAATTAAACATCATTCAACATCATCTCTTGATGTATATCCATGTAAGTTCGAGAACCCTACCATTATAGCCGGTGAACTAGAAATATACTTCAGGGCAGAACGCACCTGGCCACTATTATTTATCGGTGGACCGGTCTCTAAGGCAGAAGGCTCCTAGCCACTATTATCATCGGTGGATCAGTCTGGCCCCGACTCACATGGTGTTCCACTATGAGTGATTAGTATCTTCCCATAATTCATTATCATCCAAGGTTTGGTTTATTGAGCTCGAGATCCCCCGCTATTATAGTCGGTGGACCGAAATACACTCCAGGGTAACACGCACCTAACCACTATTATAACCGATGGACCGGTACAATGATATAATCCATCTAAGCCCGGCTCAAACATCTTTCACTTTACATGATTAGTGTTTTCCATTTAATTAGCACAACAAGTCCATTTATTTAACTCAAGGGGGAGATCAATAACTCGGAGACACAATGGTACAACAGTCATATTGGCCCATACAAGCAACACAATACCCTCCAATCATCAACTCAGGGATGTAAAGGTACCCTAGTTGCACTAGTGCATAAGGACACACAATACCCTACTAATAAGGAAACATAATCCATAAGTATGCATCCCTCCTATATAGGTTCGTAGAGCTAGATAAAGTAAGATGTAGGTCCTGGCTGAAGTACAAAAGCACACCAGCAAAAACCAGAACAATCGTGGGCTAAAATACGTCTTTAGGGTAGTGACCCCTCAAGAGCTACCATTCCCGATCTCAAGGTCTTCCACTTTAATTATTGGTGTCTTAATTAAGGTGACCACAAGAAACACAACAACCACATACTTAATCATTTCCATTTGTTTCTATTATTATTAAGTAATCCTTATTCATATAGTTATCCATGTTAACTTAAATAGACCACTAAGGCCATCATTTTATTGTTTGTCTCTATTTTTGAATTCGTTTCCATTTATTCATATGCCATAAGGGTTATCATACCATAATCACAATACAATCTTAAAGTCTGGTAGTCTACATCGAAGGATCATAGAATACTTAAACCCTAACATGTACTTCTATCACATCCAACACACATTTCCATGCATAATTAATGATTAAGGCACCTCTTGCATGAATATGAGATGAACACCATATCACACCCTTAATTACCCATTCAACCCTATGTCATGCCATGTCCTTGTGATACTCACCAATTTACCAAAATATCATTATCCTGTTATTCAATATTAGTGTTTTATTATAGATGTTGATTTAATCCATTGACATGTTATTTGTAATTTACTGATTTCCCCTTCATACCTACAAGATTACTGAAATATCCCTCTTATTTGTAAAGTTACCAAGTTACCATTTTTACTTGTCAAATTACCATATTACCCATTATACTTGTATAATTACCAAAATACCCCTTTTATTTGTAAACTACCAATTTACCCTCTAGACTTATTAAATTACCAACTTTACCCCTCATACTTATTAAGTTACCAAATTATCCTTCTAGTTGGTTAAATTACCAAACTGTCATTGATACTTGTTAGAATTGCCAAATTGCCCTTTGGTTTTATTAAATTACCAAAATCCACTTTTAGTTAATTAAATTACCAAATTATCCTTCATACTTATTAAAATTATGAAATAGCCCGTGCCAAATTACCAAAATACTCCCTCTTACCTACTAAATTACCATTTTACCCCTTTTACTCACCAAATTACCAAGTTACCCTTTCTTTATGCCAAATTACCAAAATACCCTTCTTACTTATTATTTTACCAAAATACCTTCTTATTCACCAAAAATTACCAAGTTATCCCCTTTTACATGTAAAATTACTAAAATGCCCTTCTTACTTATTATTTTACCATTTTACTCATTTTACTCACAAAATTAACAAGTTATCCTTCCTTTATGCCAATTTGCCAAAATACCCTTCTTACTTATTAATTTACCATGTTACCCCTTTTACTCAAAAAATTACCATGTTACCCTTATTTTATGTCAAATTACTAAAATACCTTTCTTACTTATTATTTTACCATCTTACCTCTTTTACTCACAAAATTACCAAGTTAGCCTTCCTTTATATCAATTTACCAAAATACCCTTCATACGTATTAATTTACCATTTTACCCATTTTACTCACAAAATTACTAAGTTATCCTTCCTTTATGCCAAATTACCAAAATACCCTTCTTACTTATTATTTTACCATTTTACCCCATTTACTCACAAAATTACCAAGTTACCCTTTTCCATACAATATTACTAAAATACCCTCCTTACTTATTAAATTATCATATTACCCCTTTATTCTTATAAATTACCAATTTGACCTTATTATGCCAAATTTACTAAAATACCCTTACCACATAAAATATTAACAACCATGGTCCATATAAATCATCTAACACCACCAACTGTTATTATTTATTATTAAAACTCAATATCACCTACCACACATTCTTATTTAGGTTATATCTTTTGTACAAGAAAATTTATTAAAATGCCCATAGGGCTCATATTAACATTATCTATGCAACAAATGGCCACATTAGCTTACCATGTCATATACATATATTTAACATTGTCATTAACAATAAGGATCCTTCCTTAAACATCATTTCTACACATGACATATAAATTAACATGCTTTTCATTTCAACCACCAACATATGCTATAAGCCATGATACACTTAACATCATACAACATGCATATAATCAAATTAAAAACCCTAATGTGCTAGCATACATATATCCACACATTTTAGTAAGGCATAAAAGTTACCTTATTTTCAGCAATAATTAAACCTTATTGGTACCCTAGTTAAAGGTTTGAGCTTTAATTAGTAAAAATTAATACCTAAAAATAATATAAAAAATTAGCATAATAGGAGTAGAAAATCGAGAGAATAAATTTTTATGAAAAGCTTAATTAATACATGCTAACACTAACTATTTTTATACCTCAAAAATTAACCAAATTTTCCCAAAGAGATGCAGTAGACTCACGCTGCATGCATAATATGAAGAAGGAAAAGAGTCGAAGAGGGGGACGAGTGAAGGGAGAAGGTTGGCTCAGTTAAGGGTTTTGGGGTTGGGGTTGAGAGCTTGTGGAGGGGAGTGAGGGTGGTGGTTGGTGCGGGGAGGGAGTAGGGGTGTAGGTGGTGGTTGGGGGTCAAAGGTTAGTGGCTCAGGGAGGCGGAGACGGCAGCTACAGGGTTGGGAAGATGGATGCAAGGATGGGTAAAGGAGAAGAAGGAAGGGGAAAGAAGGGAAGAATGGAGGGGTTGTAGGGGATTTTGGCCAAGGGGAGGAAGGGTGGTGGTAAGGGAGGTGCCAGGGGGTCGAGGGGTGGCTATGGAGGTGGAAGAAGAGGGAGAACAACGGCGCACGATGGTGGTGAAGGGTGGAGGCTGAGAAGGGGGAAAGAAAAATAAAGGAGGGGAAGGGTGGTTATTGGGTGGCATAGAGATGTAGCAAGGGGTGCCAGAGGTAGTTGTGGTGGTAGGTTGGGTGGCAAAGGCGATGGTTGTTGGACGGCAACAAAAAATAGGGGAGATGGGAGGAGAAGGAAGGAAAGAAAAAGAGGGGCTCTATAGGGAGATGAGGGAGCTCGAGGCAGGTCAAAAACGAGCAGAAGAAAAGAAGAGGGAGAGCAGGCCTATCCGGTCGGGTTAAGTAAAGGGTGCATGTAACACCCCCAAAATTCACTACTGAAAATTTTCATTTTATTAAAAGTTTAGCAGAAGTAAAATAACAAACTGTGAATTTCGGGGATATTACCGCCACACTTAGTACCAGATCGGTTCACTCATATCGTTCCAATACCAAGTGTTAAGGCTAAAGAACATAATATTAATTGCTAGAAATTCAACCCATTCTTAAATCAAAGTAGCGCAAGTAAATAATTTTATAAGAATAGATTCCACCAATGGTGGTTACAAGAACAAAATTACATTTAAACCAGACATTTAAAAGTGAAAGGGAAAGACCCTAACGGTTCCGGATTATCCTTACGCTCTTTCCCGTTGCCCACTTGAGTAGCACTTGAAAACGACCTGCAAGGGACACTGCCCATTGAATAGGCAGGGGCCCCACGAATTGAACCCTTCAGTACTACGGTACTGAGTAACCCTTTAAAGTCACACTTAAAGGCAGGCCCGCAATGCAACACATAAAACAAAGCTACATACATATATAATAAGATGTGCATACATAACATTCACATACTTAACGTTCAATTAGATAATAATAGGTCATAATGCACAATTAATACTTCCGGGACTTAAGTCACGTCATAGTGCAAAATCAATACATTCGGACCTTAAGCCATTAATCCATCATTATTCAATCATCTCGAAGTATAAATGTCCATGTGAGTGCGGGAACCCCACTATTATAGCCTTTGGATTGGAATACATACAGGGAAAACACTCCTCACCACTATTATTCGCCGGTGGACCGATCTGACCCCAACTCACAAGGTGTTCCATTGTAAGTGATTAGTGTCTTCCCCATGTCTTGTCGTTGTTACGTTTGGTTTGCTGAGCACGAAATCCCCCACTATTATAGCCGGTGGATCGAAAATCATGCAGGAAAAAATGCTCCTACCCACTATTATCCTCCAGTGGACCGATCTCCAGGGCACCCCGGATCCTGGCCACTATTATTCGCTAGTGGACCATTCTGGGTCCGCCTCAACTGTCTTCCTCTTTAAGTGATTAGTGTCTTATTCGTATCTTATTTGAAAGCATTTCACCCTTGACATGCATGGCTAACTATATCCACACTTATCCTCCCAAGAGGGCACGTCCCATATCTTAAGACTTCTACACCTCCTAACTCGCCCCGACATCCTTCCCTTATTCCACTTACTCACACCCGGAGCCCGACTCCTAAGTGTGTGGGTCAAGCCCACTCACCGCCTTACCCTAGGGTTTCTGCAAAAACCCTAATCTGGGCCTATGTGGCCCATCCTTCTCTGCCCTACACATCCCAAACTATTTTGACACCCCGCACGTTACAACCCTTAGATCCAACCCTCACTTTCTACCTCACTCATTCTCATTTAATTTTATTATTTTCTTTTTCTTCTTCCATCTTCTCAAGTTTGGGTTTCTTCCCAAACCCTAGCTCGGTCTCCCATGCACCCTTATAGTATCCCACCTACTATTTTTCGTCTAAAGCCTCCAGTCACCCAAATGACACTTCTATTACCTTCCTCACGTCCTAAGGCAACTTTTCATACGTAAAGCTTGCCCCCATGCGGACTCTAACCATCCCATGCAAACCCTATATTCTCCCACACTTTCAATTTATGTAAAGTCCCCTTTTACTCATCCACTCATGGCTCATGGATTATTTGGGTCATTCCCACCTACATTAGCCAACTTAATTTCCCTTGGTTATTTTACTTTCCCATTTTCCTTTTTCATCCTTCCATCCCACATTACCCCATTAAATATCCTAGCATACATATCCTAAAGGGTCACATCACATAACATCGTACACACAACAAATATAATCATCGTCCACATTCCATAAGGAAGTCACATAAACATATATTCACTCCCAGTTGCACTGTAAATGATTAATCATTAAGCATAAAGTATACAATATGGCATAACATATGGCACACAAGGTACATAACACACACATAGTTGTTCTTAGCCACATCCCTACTTGGTTTAGGTCACTAAGTTATCTCCCACACTTATTAGGTCACTAATCACCCTTTATAATTATTACATTTATCATAATTCCCATTTGGTTGGTTAGTTTACCGAATTGCCCTTCTCCTTTGTTATAATTACCAAATTGCCCCTTTAGTTTCATAAATTCCAAATTACCCTTCTATATAATCATAATTACCCATTTGCCCTTTAGTTGGTTAAATTACCAATTTTCCCTTCTCTATTATCATAATTCCCAAATTACTCCTTAGTTGATTAAATTACCAAATTGCCCTTCTCTTTCAATTTTACCATAATACCCCCTTTCACTTACAAATTAGCAATTTATCCATTTACTTACAAAATTACCATTCTACCCTTTATTCACAAAATTACCATTTTATCATTTTACTTATAGAATTACCGTTTTGCCCTTTAATCACAAAATTACCATTTTACCCTTTAATTGCATAATTACCATTTTGCTCTTTTATTACAAAATTACCATTTTTCCCTTTAGTTATAAAATTACTATTTTACCCTTTAATTATAAAATTTCCATTTTACTCTTTAATTACAAAATTACTATTTTACCCTTCGATTACAAAATTACCATTTTACCCCTTAATTATAAAATTTTTATTTTACCTTTTAATCACAAAATTACCATTATTCCCTTTAATTATAAAATTACCTATAATCCCCCAAAATTTTAGAAAATTAATAATTTAATAAATAACTTTTATTGGAAATAAATTAGCTTTTAAAATTATTTAATTTAATTATTTTATGGATCTTTGAGTATATAAATTTGGACGAGAATATTTAGTAAATTAAAATAGATATTTTGTTACTTTATCATGCTATTTTTATTTAAATAATTTTTCAAACTAATATTTTACTAACTTTATCCTTTTTAAGCTAATATATTAGATTATAATGAATTAAATTATTAAATTAAACAATTTATCAAGAATATTACATTTTATGATTTTATAAATTAATTTATTTTATTTTTCCTATTTTCTCATTTTCTTTTTTCTTTTCCTTCTCCTTTTTCTCCTTTTTTCTTCTTTCTTCTCTTTTCTTTTTTTCTCCTTCTTGGGCCGCCCGCACCGGCCTGCTTTCCCCCCTCCTTGCGCGTTGGGCCACAGGCCCATTTCCCCCCTTCTCCTCATCGCACGCCCGCCCAGCACAGCCCAGCCGCCCTCCTTTCTTTTTCCCCTGGACTGGTCGGCTCCCTTCTTTCCTATGCCGGTCCAACCGCTCGCACCTCCCCCTTCCTTTCTCTCTTCTCCCACGCCCAACCACCTGCAAATTTCGACGCCATGCCCGCTGCCACCACCCTACAGCTGCCACCACCTACCTCCCTGCTACTCCTTCTCTCTCCCCTATCATTTTTTTTCCCTAATTCGAACCAAACTAACCCTGCATCTCTATCCTGCATGCCCTCCTTCTTTCCTTCTTCTTCCCTCCCTTTCCCCTGCCAACCGACCACCATCCGCCACCCTTCGTCCTCTCGCCGACCAGCCACCTGCCCCTCTCTTCTCCCTCTTCTTTTTCTTACCCTCACCAGCCTTCATTTCCCATAGTTTTGAGTCCCCTTCTCCTTCCCCGAGCTCCCTCTTCTCTCCTTCCTTCTCCCCCATTTTTTTCCTTTTTTTTTTCACGCCGTTCCAACCACCGCACCCAGCCCCTGCGCCGCCTCCTGCCACCACCTCCTACTGCCCTGCACCATCACGCCACCCCTCGAGCCCCCTGCACTTCCTCCTTCTCCCCCTCTTCTTTTTCTCCCCACGTTTCTCCCTTACCGCCAAGCCACCTGCAACTGCCCCGTTTGCTGCCGTCCGGCCACCTCTGCCGCCACCCAAACCACCATTCGACACCCTACAACCCCCTCTACCACCACCATGCCTTAATTGGTCAAAAACAGCCCTTGCACCCCTTCATTTTCCCCTCTCTTTTCCTTCATTCTCAGCCACGCCCAGCCCGATAGCCATCTTCGCCGCCGTCTCCGCCGCCCTCTGCCACCGTGAAACCATCCCCAGCCACCACCTACAGCCCTCTTCACTCCTGCACCATTCCCTTGCCTTGAAACCTCCTCCATCTACCTTCTTTTCTAGCCTAAAGACCATAACCCGAAAATAACAAATCTTGCCTCCTTTAACCCCCTCTTTGAGACTCCCCCTTTTTATTTTGCATGCAGCTCATGCTGCATGAGCAGATGAGCTGCTATATGATTTAGTATTTTAATGCAAAATTTTTAAGGTATAATAGCATTTTAAGTTAAGTGTTTCATTAATTAAATTTTATAAAGCTTTATGCTTGGATTCTTGTTTCTAACATGATAAGCTTTGATATTATTTTTAGGTGTTGATTTTTTCTATTTAAAGCTTGAATCCGTAACCGGGATACCGGTAAGGTTTGATTTTTGCGAGATTAAGGTAATCGTTAAACCTCCCTTAAATACATGGGAAAACGTATGCTAGTACATTAGGGATTTTAGTATGATTTTATGCATGTATTGTGTTGCCTAGTATGATATACATGGTTGCTTATATTGATTGATAAAAAGAAAAGAAAAGAAAATTATGATAGCTTTTATGCCATGTGTAGGGATGATACTTAAGGAATGAGTTGGATATTTGATGGAAATGTTAGATGCTTATCTATGATGTGTTATGTCACTAATGCATGAATAATGTTATTATGAGCCTAAGGGTATTTTAGTAATATGCCTATGTAAGTATATGATCTAATATATGTAGTTGCTAATGAGTATTATGTTGAATAATGGCAAGTTGGTGGAGTTAGATGATAAGAATGAAGTACTAATATCATTATTTTATGTAGTGATGGTAAATTCATAAAAATGGTGAATAAAGGGGTTGAGGGGTAATTTTATAAGTGAAAAGGATATTTTGGTAATTTTGTAAGCACAAAGGGTATTTTGGTAATTTCCAAAGAAATGGGTGAAATGATAATTTTATAAGTAAAAGGATAAAATTGTAAGTTGTGAGAAAGAAGGGTATTATGGTAATTTTGAAGGAAAAGGGTAATATGGTAATTTTACAAGTGAAAAGGGGTAGTGTGGTAATTATGGAAGTTAGGGGTATTATGGTAATTTTATGAGTAAAGGAAAATGTGGTAATTTTTCAAGTAAAGGGGCATTATGGTAATTTTGGAGGTAGAAGGGGCAAAATAGTAATTTCATAAGTAAATGGTAATATGATAATTTTATAAGTGAATGGCGAAATGGTAATTTTATACGTAAGGGGTATTATGGTAATTTTGGGAGTAAAGGGGTAATATGGTAATTTTGGAAAAGAAGGGCAAAATGGTAATTTTGTAAGGAAAGATAAAAATGGTAATTTTGGATGTAAAAGGGTAAAATAGTAATTTTAGATGAAGGAGGGTATTATGGTAATTTGCAAGCAAAAGGGTAATATGGTAAAATTGGATGTAAGGGGCAAAATGGTAATTTTTATAAATAAAAGGATATTGTGGCAATTTGGAAGTAAGGGGTAGAAGAGTAATTTTGTGAATAAAAGGATATTATGGTAAACTTGGGAGTAAGGGATAACTTGGTAATTATGATAACGACGAAAGATAATTTAGTAATTAAATCATGATTATAGAAGGACAATTGGATAATTATGATACTAGAGAAGGGTAATTTGGTAAATTAACCATTATGGTAGTGTTAATAATGGAGAAGGGCAAATTAATAATTATAAATATGGAGAAGGGTAAATTAATAATTATAAATATGGAGAAGGGTAAAATGGTAATTATAATAATTAAGAAGGGTAAAATGGCAATGATAATAATTGAGAATGGTAATTTGGTAATTTTGATAATGGATAAGGGCGATTTGGTAATTTATCCAACTATAGGGGTAAGTCGGTAATTATGATAAAGGAGAAGGGTAATTTGGTAATTTAACCGACTAAAGGGTAAGTTAGTAATTATTTAACCTACTAGAGGGGCAAATTGGTAATCATGATAGCAAAGATGGGTAATTTGGTCATTTGGTCATTTACTCACTAAAGGGCAAGTTCCGGATTGTAATAAAAGAAAAGGGCAAATTGGTAATCTAACCAACCAAATGGGAGACATGTTAAGTGTAGCGATTATGAGGGGTGAATGGTGATCTAAAAAGTGTAGGAGATAACTTGGTAGCCTAAATTGGATAAGGGGTAATTTGGTAATTATGCAACCTAAAGGGTAATATGGTAAATTGTCAAGTAAGGAAGGAATGACTTAGTAATTATATAAGTAAGGGGTAAATAAGGAATTTATACCTAACATGTTGTTTTGATTGTGGAATTTCATAATATGATGCAAATAATGTTGATTAGCAAGGTAAGAGTATTTAATAACTAGTAAGTATCACGAGAACAAATCTTAATTCGGAAGTATATGAGATTATGGTGACCTTAATGATTTATCTGTGTTATCTTGGATAACCGTCTAAATAAGAAACGACTAATGATATCAGAACGATTAAAAGTGAATAAGTATTTGATTATTGTGCTTTTGGTGATCACCTTAATTAATACACTAATACTTAAAGTGAAAGACCTCGAGATCGGGAATGGTGACTCTTTAGGGGTCGCTACCCTAAAGACGTGGTTTAGTCCACGATTATTCTGGTATTTGCTGGTGTGCCTTTGTGCCCCAGCCAGGCCCTATATCTTACTCTATCTAGCTCTACAGACCTAGTTAGGGGGTATGCATACTTATGGATTAGGTGTCCTTATCGGTAGGGTACTGAGTAGCTTTATGCACCAGTACGACCAGGGTATCCTTGCGTCCTTAGGTTCGTGGTTGAAGGGTACTGGGTAGCTTATATGCACCGGTACGACTGGTGTACCTTTGTGTCCCGGGTTCTTGATCTCCCGTTCGAGGCAATTAAATATAATTGTTGTGCTTATTAAGGAAAGGAAAAATACTAATAATGAAAGTGAAATATTAATGAGCCGGGCCCAGATGACTTATGATATTGAGTATCGATCCACTGGTTATAATAGTGGCCCAGGAGCGTGTTGTCCTGGCAAGTGATTATGAGTACCGATCCACCGGATATAATAGTGGCCTAGGAGCATTTTTCCCTGAATGATAACTTTATATATATTCCGGTCCACCAGCTAAAATAGTGGGGGTTCCGAGCTCAATAAAACCAGTTATGTATGTGAATAGAGTTATGGAAAAATACTAATCACTTATAGTGGAACACCATGTGAGTCAGGGCCAGACCGATCCACCGGCGAATAATAGTGGCCAAGAGCGTTTTGCCCTGGAGACCGATCCACCAGCATAGAATAGTGGCTAGGTGTGTTCTGCCCTATAAGTGACCGATCCACCCGCTATAATAGTGGAGTTCTCGCACTCACATGGATATAAAATATGATATTGATTGAATGATGATGGAATAATGGCTTAAGGCCCGAATATATCGATTTTACACTATGACATGGCTTAAAGCCCAAAAGTAACGATCGTAAATTATAACTTGTTATATGTGTGATTGTTATGTATGCACCTCTGATTTCATATGTATATAGCTTGCATTATGTGTTGCATTGCGGGCCTGTTTTTAAGTGTGGTATTAAAGGGTTACTCAGTACCGTAGTACTAAAGGGATTCCCTTTGTGGGGGCCCTGCCTATTCAATGGGTAGTGCCCTTGCAGGTCTTTGCAGGTGCTACTCAAGTGCGCTACGGGAAAGAGAGTAAGGAATTATCCGGTACCGTTAGGGCTTTTCTCTTTCTCTTTTAAATTCTTGGTTTTAATGCTAATATTGTTAAAGTCACCATCATTGGTAGATGTTGTTCTTGTAAATGATTTGATACGCTACTCTGATTTAAGTATGTTGAATTTCTTGCAAATTGTATTTCATTTTCCTTTAGCCTTAGCACTTAGTACTGGAACGGTATGAGTGAACCGATCTGGTACTAAGTGTGGCGGTAATATCCCCAAGATTCACGATTTTATAATTTGCTTCCGCTAACTCTTTCAAATAAAACGAAATTTTTCAGTAGTGAATTTTGGGGGTGTTACATTACCAATTTACCCCTTTTACTTACAAGATCACCATCTTACCCCTTATTACACCACTTATATTAAATTATTATCACTACATGGAATAATAATATTAATACTCCACTCATAATGTAGGGGCTGGTTTTGGGAAAAGAAGGTGTGGGGGTGGGATAGGAGGTTGTAGGGAGTTGAATGGCGGTTTGGGTGGCGGCAGAGGTGGCCGAACGGCGACAAACGGAGGGGTTGCAGGTGGGCTGCCAATAAAGGAGAACAATGGGGAGGAAAAGAAGAGGGGAGGAAGGTGGAGTTGCGGGGTGGCTTGGACGGTGTTGTGGTGGTATTGGGCGGGAGTAGAGGGGTGCAGAAGGTGGTTTAGGTGGTTGATGAGGCGGTTGCACAGGCGGAGGGCGGCGACGGTGCAAAATAAAGGGAAAAGATGGAGAGGAAGAAAATGAGAGAAAGAGGAGATCGGGGGGAGGTTCGAAAATAATGGGGCAGGAAAAGGGGTGAAGAGGAGAAGAAAAAGAAGAGGGAGGGTAGGGGGATAGGTGGCTGATCGGATGGCAGTGCTTAGGGTGGCAGGGGGTCATAGGGTGATGAAGGAGAGGAAAGGGTGGCCATGCGAGATGGAGTGCATGGCTGCCCGGTTCTAAATTGGTGAAAAAAAGGACAGGGGAGAGAGAGAGAGAGATAGGTGGTGGCAGTGGTCGTAGGCTGCGGTGGTCGGGGTGGTAGTCATGGCCGACGAAGACAGGTCAGGCGAGCGGCTGGGTCGAGGCGTAGAAGAAGAAGAGAAAAAAAAAAGAAAGGGAAGGGAGCATTAGGCCGGTCGGGGAAGGGGAAAGGGGAACTGGGTCGGCCCGGGGTGAAGGGAGGAAAGAAAAAAAACGAGGGGTTGGGCTGCACACTAAAAAGGGGGAGAAGGGGAACGAGTGGGCTAGAGGCCCGGGCGCAGGGGAGAGGGAAGGGGCTGGCCCGAAGGAAAAAAAGGAAAAGAAAAGAAAGAAGAAAAAGGAGAAAAAGGGAGAAAGAAAAGGAAAAAGGAAAAAGAAAATGGGGAAAATAAGGAAAATAATTTAATTTAATTTATAAAATAATAAAATATAATATTTTGATAAATTATTTAATTTAATAATTTAATTCAATATAATTTAATATATTGGTGCAAAAAGGATAATTTTAGTAAAATATTAGTTTGGAAAATTATTTAAATAAAAATGATATGATAAAATAACAAAATATTTATTTTTAATTTATTAAATACTCCTATCCAAATTTATATACTCAAAAATTCATAAAATAATTAAACTAAATAATTTTAAAAGCTAATTTATTTCAAATAAAGCTATTTATTAAATTATAGGTTTTCTAAAATTTTGGGGGATTACAGTGCAGGGGCGACAAATGCATGGTCTGAGTTGGCAGGGAGGAAAAGAAAAAGAGGGGGAAAGGAGGGGCATACGGGGAAGTGGTGTAGGGGCTTGTGTGGCCAAAAATGGAAGGAAAGGGACTAGGAAGAGAGGGAGAGGCAGGCTGCTATGGTAGGGTTGTAGGAGCGGCCAATTGCAGGCTGTTGTAGGCTACTATAATCGAAGAAGGAAGGAGGGAGGAAGAAGAAGAAGAAGAAGAAGAAAAGAAGGGAGGCAGGCCGGGCGAGCGGGGGAGAAAGGAAGTGTAATCCCCCAAAATTTTAAAAACCTATAATTTAATAAATAACTTTTATTTGAAGTAAATTAGCTTTTAAAATAATTTAATTTAATTATTTATGTATTTTTGAGTATATAAAAGTGGATAGGAATATTTAATAAATTAAAATAAATATTTTATTATTTTATCATACTCATTTTATTTGAATAAATTTCTAAACCAATATTTTTCCTAAAATTAACCTTTTTTTAAACCCATATATTTAAGTATATTAAATTAAATTATTAAATAAATTTATTACCCAAAAATATTACATTCTATTATTTTATAAATTAAATTAATTTAATTTTCCCTATTTTTCCTTTTCCTTTTTCCCTTTTTCTTTTCTTTCTCCTTTTTTCTCTTTTTTGCTCCTTTCTTTCTTTTTCATTTTTCTTTCCTCCGAGCCGCCAGGCCACAACCTGCCTCCCTTCCTCCTCACACCTAGGCCACAAGCCCGTTTCTTCCCTTCCTCTCCCACATGACCGACCTCCTTTTCTTTTCCTTCCTCTCTCGCGTGCCCAACCCAGCCCAGCCCCTTCTTTGTCCCCCCCCGACCGGGCTGACCCACTCCTTCCCTTTCTTTCCTTCATCTAGCCTGCACCTCCCTCTTCTTCTTCCTCCTTATTCTTCCCCAACCACTCTCCCTCTCTCCCCATCTCTCTCTCCCGTCCCTTTCTTCCCTCTTCGGACCTAAACAAACCCTACACCTCGGCCACGCATGCCCATTTTCTTTCCTCTTCTTCCCTTCCCTCTCCCTACCACCCGACTAGCCGCCTGCCACCCTACAGCCTACCCCGGGCAGCCACCTGCTCCCCTCTTTTCCCTCTCCTTTTTCTTCTCCTTACCAGCCTTTTCCTGCCCCATTTTTAGCCTTCTTCCTTCCCCCGATTCCTTCCTCTCCATTTTATTCTCATTCATCCTCTCCCCTTATTTTGCACCGCTATCCTATTCCACCACACCAACCACTTGCACCACCCCTTGCCACCCTCTACCTCATCCCTGCACCACCACAACACCCCCGAGCCACCCGACAGCCCCCTTCTTCCTCCCATATTCTTTTCTCTTCTATTTCTTCCTTCTCAATAACCACCCTACACCTCCTCCTTCCACCTCCATCCCGCCGTCTCTGCTACCACCTAAGCCACCAAACCCATCCTTGCAACCTCCTCTACCACCCCCACACCTCCTTTGGCTGAAACCAACACTTGAAACCCCTCATTTTCCCCCTCCCTTTTCCTTCCTTCTCAGCCCCCTCCACCTCCGCAACCACCTTCGCAGCCTCGATGCCGTTGTCGCCGCCCTTGGCTGCCAACAACCAATCCCCGACCACCACCTACACCCCCTCTTCACCCCTATACCCTTCCCATGCCCTAAATCCTCCCCTACCTTCCCTTTTTCCCAGCCCCAAAACCCTAACCCAAAAACACCACTTCCTCCTCCCTTTCATGCCACCTTCGAGACTTCTCTCCCTTGTTTTGCATGCAGCTCATGTTGTATGAGTAGTATGAGTTGTTGCATTCTTGGTTTAATTTGTTTAATAAGTTTTAAGGTATAATAATATTTAAGTTAAGTATTTCATTAATTAAGTTTTATAAAGTCTTATACTTTGGTTTTCTTATTTCTAATGTGATAAGTATTGATATTATTTTTAGGTATTGGTTTTGCTAATCAAAGCTTGAATCTTTAATTGGGATACTGGTAAGCTTCAATTTTTGTGGAAATTAAGGTAATCATTAAACCCCACTTAAATACATGGATAAACGTATGTTAACACATTAGGGTTTTTAATATGTTATTATGCTTGATATATGTTGTCTAATATAATGTACGTAGTTTCTTATATTGATTGATATAAAGGAGAGCATGCTAGTCATGTGCCATGTGTGGAAATATTGCTTAAGGAAAGAGTTTGGTTATTAATGAAATGTTAAGTACTTATCCATGTTATATTATGTTATAGTGACCATTGATGTATGAATAATATTATTGTGATCCCTAGGAGCATTTTAGTAATATGTCTTATGCAAGAATGTGGCCTAATATGTGTGGGTACTACTGAGCATTATGTTAAAATATAATAGTTGGTGGAGTTGGATGATGAGAATGGAGTATTAATATTAATATTCATGTAGTGTTGATAACTTAATGTAAGTGGTGTAATAAAAGGGCAAAATGGTAATTTGTAAGTAAAGGGTATTATGGTAATTTTGGAAGAGAATGGCAAAATGATAATTTGTAAGTAAAAGGGTATTTTGGTAATTTTGGAAGTAAAGGGTAAACTAGTAAATTTATAAGTAAAAGGGTTATTATGGTAATTTTGGAAGTTAAGGGTATTATGGTAATTTGGAAGTAAGGGTAAAATGGTAATATAATAATGGAGAAGGGTGAAATGGTAATTATAATAAGGATAAAGAGTAAAATGGTAATTATGATAATAGAGAAGGGTAATTTGGTAATTATGATAATGGAGAAGGGTAGTTTGGTAGTTATGATAATGGAGAAGGATAATTTGGTAATTTAACCAACTAAAGGGTAATTTGGTAACTATGATAATGGAGAAGGACATTTTGGTAATCATGATAATAGAGAAGGGTAACTTGGTAATTTGACCAACTAAAGGGCAATTTGGTAAGTATAATAAAGGAGAAGGGCAATTTGGTAATCTAACCAACCAAATGGAAATATGCCAAGTGTAAAAATTATGAAGGGGAATTGGTGTCCTAATAAGTATAGGAGATAACTTGGTAGTCTAAACCGAGCAAGGGGTAATTTAGTAATTATGCAACATGAAGGGTAATATGGTAATTTGGTAAGTAGAGAAGGGATGACTTAATAAATGTTCAAGCAAGGGATAAATTAGTAAATCGTATTTAATATGTCATTGTGATAATGGAGTTTTGTAAAAGGATTCAAGTAATAATAAATAGTAAGATAATGGTATTTGACAATTAGTAAGTATTACAAGAACGAATCCTAAATTGAAATTAGATGAGATTATGATGGCCTTAATGATTCCTCTGTGTTATCTTGGATAACTGTATGAATAAAAAATACCTAATGATATCAAAACGATTGAAAGGGAAGAAGTATCTAATTGATGTGCTTTTCGTAATCATCTTAATTAAGACACTAATACTTAAAGTGAAATACCTCAAGATTGAGAATGGTGGTTCTTTAGGGGTCATTACCCTAGAGACGTAGTTTAGCCTACGATTATTTTGGTATTTGCTGGTGTGCCTTTGTGCCCCAACCCGACCTTACATCTTACTCTATCTAGCTCTACAGACTTACTTAGGGGGTATGCATACTTATGGATTAGTTGTCCTTGTCAGTAGGGTACTGAGTTAGCTGTATGCACCAGTACGACCAGGGTACCTTTGCGTCCCTGGGTTGATGGTTGACGGGTACTGAGTAGCTTGTATGCACCAGTACGATCGGTGTACCTTTGTGTCCCGGGATCTTAATCTCCCCTCTGAGACAAATGAATTGGAATTGATGTGATGATGAAAAGGGAAAACACTAATCGTGAAAGTGAAAGATGGTGAGTCAGGGCCAGACCCGTCCACCAACAAATAATAGTGGCCAGGAGTATTCTACCCTAGAGACCGATCCACCGACGAATAATAGTGGCTAGGAGCAGTGAAGCACGGGGACACTGAAGTGCGCCCGTTTCGCGTCCCCTGGACGTTTCTGGGGATGAAACGCGAGGCGGGATGCTGATTTAAAAAAAACCCTCCAAAACGACGTCGTTTTGGAGGATTTTTATCGTCTGATGCTACTTGCCCGGTTGCCCCATCCCCTCGCACGACGCCCCAGCCCATTTGCCCACCTGCCCCCTTCACCCTTCGAATCGAGCAAGCAATAGCATTTCCTTTTGACCTGAGACCTGAGGGATGCGGCTGCCAGCTGCTACTTACCTTCGATCCAAACGAATCGCAGCAGCAGCATTCTCCCTCCCTGCCCAACACTCACCGGCGGCATAAACGACTTCCATTATGTTGCTCCATCCCCGCCTCTCCGCTGCTCTATTCTGTTGCTCTGTTGCTTCGCCTCTCTGCCGCCGCTGCTGGGCTCTGCAATGCCTCAAGTTCGCTGCTCCCACAACCACGGTAAGACCCTTCTATCCCCTTGCTATCACCTTGCTATCTTACGATTAATGTGACTAATGTATCGGCATTTTGTTAACAGGACGAGTCCTGGTGCAAGTCGGGAGAGAAGGCAGAGGAGGAGGGAAAGGGAGCGAGAGAGGCAAGGTAAAAGAAAGTGGGAGGCTGAGCATTTGGTTAAGAAAGGGAACGAGAGAGGCAAGGTTTGTTGTCATCATCTCCAAGTCTTATGTTGTTAGTTTGATCATGTGCGATAATTATCTTTGTAGATGATGTACATTATTGCTTGATTTGATGAGTCGATGATTATGACTACATTGTCTTGAATCCCTTTTGGTCAGATCTACTTGTAATCTCAGTATGTGCAATTGTTCTTGATTTGGGTTATAGCTTTGCTAGTTTGATTAATTGTAACCTGAAAATTATCAAATAATTATCGCTGTTTTTGTTATGTTGTGATAGTTGATTATGATTCGGTTTGTGTTATTGTTGTTATTGTGTTGTAAATGCTGATTTTGGTTTGTGTTATTGTTGTTGTGTTGTGATTGTTAATTTCGGTTTGTAGTGTTGTTCTTGTGATTTAAATATATTCTAATTTTGGTTTGTAGTGTTGTTTTGATTTAAATAGATTCTAATTTCAGTTTGTAGTGTTGTTGTTTTGATTTAAATAGATTCTAATTTCGGTTTGTAGTGTTGTTGTTGTGATTTAAATAGATTTATTGATCATTTGTTATATATTACTTGCAGTGATTTCTGTGATTAGTGTTGTATTACGTTGTGGGCCTGTGGCGTTGTGGTGTCGTGATTATATCATGATTTCTAGTGGTAGTAATAATAACATGGGTTCTATGAGTGCTAGTGTATCTTCTACGGGTGTAAATGATAATCCTCTTTGGAATTATGTTACTAAAGGTGAGAAAATTAGTGGAGGGGGAACTATTTTATGGACATGTAATTTTTGTAATCAAACAAAGCAATGAAGCTATACAAGGGTGAGAGCTCATTTGTTGAATATTCTTGGTAAAGGTATTACTACTTGTAAGAAAGTGAGGGCGGAGGACAAGCTTGAAATGGTAACTTTAGAAAATGAATCTTTGAAAAGAGTTGAACAAATGTTGCCAAAAAATGTGCCTTTACCTAATTCAAGCATGGATATATCTTTGTTGAAGAAGAGACGAGTGAGTGATATAAATCCTATAGAGAAAGCTTTTAACAATCAATTGTGTTCTCAATTAGATGCAATGATTGCTAGAATGTTTTACACCGGCAGTGTTCCATTTAATTTAGCAAGAAATCCTTTTTTTATTGCATCTTTTGCTTTTGCTACTAGCCATACTTTACTTGGTTATGGTCCACCAGGTTATAATCGTTTGAGAACAATGTTACTTCAACAAGAAAAATCGAACATAGAGAAATTATTGGAACCAATCAAAAGGACATGGAGGGTAAAGGGTGTTACGATTGTGTCTGATGGTTGGAGTGATGCACAAAGAAGACCATTAATAAATTTTATTGCAATTTGTGATTCGGGTCCTATGTTTTTAAAGGCAATTGATGCTTCGGGTGAGATCAAAGACAAACATTTCATTTCTAAGCTGTTGAAAGAAGTCATTGATGAGGTAGGTTCTCAAAATGTTGTACAAGTTATCACTGATAATGCATCTAATTGTAAAGCGACCGGTGAAATCATTGAACAAGTTTATCCTCATATTCATTGGACTCCATGTGTTGTTCATACCCTTAATCTTGCTTTGAAAAATATTTGTGCTGTAAGAAATGTGAACAATAATGTTGAGACATATGAGGAGTGTCATTGGATAACTGAGATTCATGGAGATGCTATTCAAATCAAGAATTTTATAATGATGCATTCCATGAGATTAGCCATGTTCAATAGGTTTGCTTCTCTAAAGTTTCTTGCAGTTGCTGATACTCGTTTTGCTCAAGTTGTTGTTACATTGAAGAGAATGAAGCTTATAAAATATAGCCTTCAAGCTATGGTAATTAGTGAAGAGTGGCTTTCTTATAAAGATGGTAATATTGGAAAAGCAAAGTTTGTGAAGGAAAAATTGCTTGATGATTTATGGTGGGAGAAGGTTGATTATATCCTTGAGTTTACACGGCCTATTTACCATATGATTAGAGAGTGTGATGCTGATAAACCAACCCTTTACCTTATCTATGAAATGTGGGACACAATGATTGATGAAGTGAGAAATGTCATTTATAAGCATGAGTGTAAAGAGGTTGGAGACGTGTCTTCTTTCTTTCAAGTGGTATATACTATACTCACAGCCCGTTGGACCAAAAGTAGTACGCCCCTTCATTGTTTGGCATACTCATTGAACCCAAGGTAACCTTATTTTGTTTTTATTAAAGTGTTATCTTCTTATTTATTTAATTTAACAACTAATAATAGTATCTATAATTTTGTTGATTTCTTCCTTTGAGTGAAGGTGTTACACTGATACTTGGTTAGATGCTAAATCACCTAGAGTTGCTCCTTCTAGAGATGAAGAGGTTTCCATCGAAAGGAACAAGTGTTTTAAAAGGCTTTTCCCTAATAATGAAGATCGCTCCAAAGTTAATATTGAGTTTACGAATTTTGCACTTAAACACGGTCCATTCGGAGAATTTGATTCTCTTTATGATAGAGACATTCTTGATCCAAAGGCTTGGTGGGGAGTTCATGGCTCAAGTGCACCATTACTTCAAGATATTGCCCTCAAATTGCTTGGCCAAGTATCTTCTTCTTCATGTAGCGAACGAAATTGGAGTACATATGGTTTTATTCATTCTATGAAAAGGAATAGATTACTTCCTAAGCGTGCCGAAGACTTGGTGTATGTTCATAATAATCATCGTCTCCTAGCAAGGAGACTTCCAGAATATAAGGAGCAAAAATCAATGATGTGGGATATCTACGGTAATATTTTCTCGTTGTTTACAAATTCTATATTACATTATAAACTTTGACAACTATTAAATGATAAATTTATTTATTTATTTTGCATAGGTGATGACTTTGGTTCTTTTGAAGATATTGGATTACTTGATGTTGCTTCTCTTTCTCTCGATGAACCCGAGTTAGAGGCTGTGATTTTTTATGAAACAAGGGTTGAAGATGAAGAAGTAGAAGTAGTTGATGTTATTAACGAAAATGAACATTTAATTTAATAGTGTTGAATGTATGATTTTAAGTAATTTAGTATGAGTTTGAGAATTAAATTTTAGTTGTGTAAACTTTTAATTTAATATATATTTTTATTTTAATGTTTATGTATATTAACGTTTCCTCCTGTCCCCGTTTCCTAATTTTTTAAATCATGGTGTTTCCCCGTTTCGTTCCGTCCCCGTCCCCGTCCCCATGCATCATTGGTTAGGAGCATTCTGCCCTGTATGTATTCCGGTCCACCGGCTATAATAGTGGGGTTCCCGCACTCACATATATATATGATTTAATCATGGAAAATACTAATCACTTATAGTGGAACACCATGTGAGTCGGGGCTAAACCGGTCCACCGACAAATAATAATAGCCAGGAGCGTTCTACCCTGGAGACTGATCCACTGATAATAATAGTGGTCAGGAGCGTTCTGCCCTGGAGACCGGTCCACCAGCAATAATAGTGGTCAGGAGCGTTATGCCCTATATATATTCCGGTCCATCGACTATAATATTGGGGTTCCTGTACTCACATAGATATATTATAATTCGAGAAATGATTAAATAATGATGGACTGATGGCTTAAGGCCCAAAAGTATTGATTGTATGTTTTGACCCATTTATATTTGATGGGCTTGTTAAGTATGTGAATGTATGAATGTGAATATTATGTATGCACCTCTATTATATATGTATATAGTGTTGTATCATGTGTGGCATTGCAATCCTGCTTTAAGTGTGTTTTAAAGGGTTACTCAGTACTATAATACTGAAGGGTTCCATTCGTGGGGCCCCTGCCTATTCAATAGGCAGTGTCCCTTGTAGGTCCATCTTCAGGTGCCATTTAAGTAGGCAATGGTAAAAAGCGTAACGAAATTATCCGGACTTTTAGGGTTTCAATCTTTCTCTTTTAACCTCTAGTTTAAATATAATCTGCAATCTTGTAACCACCATCGGTGGATTTTACTCTTGTAAAATGTTATTTACATTACTCTGATTTAAATATGTTTGAGTTTCTTGTAAATTGTATTTTTACTCTTTCAGCCTTAGCACTTGGTAGTGTAATGGCAGGAGCGAACCAGTCTGGTACTAAGTGTGGTTGTAATATCCCCAAAATTCACAGTCTACTATTTTGCTTTCGCTAATTCTTTTAATATAAAAAAATTTAGTAGTGAATTTTGGAGGTGTTACAAGAAGATATGGGTCAGCCCTACTTGTGAAGGAGAGGGGAAAAAAGGAAGGTTTAGGCTGGCCCAATCGGGGAAGGAAACGGAGAAAAAAGAAGAAGCAGGTGAGCTGGAGAGGGACCAGCAAGGAGAAGAGAAGAGAAAGAAGGGCCAGCGGCCCAGCAAGGAGGAGACAGGCCGGGCAGCCCGAAGGGAGGAAAGAAGAAAAGGAAAAGGGAAAAAAATTAAAATAATTTTTGGAATAAGGGTATAAAATTTAAGATATAAATTTAATAGGGTAATTTTAGTAAAATAAGGATTTGAAAATTTATTTAAATAAAATAAGTATGATAAAATAATAAAATATTTATTTTAATTTATTAAATAATCATATCTATTTTTATACACCCAAAATTCCACAAAATAATTGAATTAATTAATTTAAAATTTAAATTATCCTAAATAAAGGTTATTTATTAAATTCTAGGTTTTAAAAGTTTGGGGTATTACAGACTGCCAATTTATTTCAAGTTGCTTAATTTCCTATAGTATTTGATGGGTAGTTTAGGGATATGAATCCATGCTAAAGTTGAAGAGACAGATGTTGTCAATCATTTGAAATCAGGAGTCCATATTCTAATCGTGAGGTACAAATTCAAAATATCCCAAGGGCACTCATTAAGAATGAAATCATAATCTACCTTCAATTGTAACTTCACTACAAAGAAGCTCGAGCTTAGATCTATCAGTTCAAAGGTTCCCCCACAGACTCCACAAATCTTTGAGTTTAGTGCTCAGAGTTTCATATCATATAGAGCTACCTAAGGGTTTGATGATCAAAAATCTTCTCCATGGTCTTCACATCTCTCTTTTCCCTTCCGTGTATAGTGGATTTGTGGCCAATAGGACTTTTCCATGACCATATCATCCACACAGTTAGATTCATCATTCTCATCTTCTAATATTTGCCATTCTTGTTCGTTATCATCTAAGTAAAAAACCTTTAAAACTTTTCCAATGATAGCACTGTGGAAGGAGAAACCATTACTTCAAACATTCTCAGATTCTTTCTAGTTGTTAAAAACCCTAGAAGGGTTAGAAGTCTATTCATTTACATCGTTGTTGTCAGTCAATAACTTGGCATCCATAGCATCCATATCGGTGGCATCTTCACGAACTTCCAAATTGCATTTGAATCTCTTGGAATTGCTAGAAATGGTCGATGGATTCATGGGATTGGGGGGATTGGGTGGAGGAAGTGTTGAGAATGAGGGTTTGTGAAAGTCATTCATATAACATGTAGAAAGACACACTCTTTTCCTTTGTGTTTGTTGAGTAAAAATATGGCAAAAGAATTAAGCTCCTACTGGAACATATTTGAAAATATATAATTGAGATATGCATCATCTACATGATTCTCAAAATTAATCTCCCACACACAAAAAAATGGCTACTTCAATTTGATTGATCATGATAAATTTAATGGTCCATCATTATATGATGATAAATGAGCGAAAAAGTGTATTGTTTGGATCGATGATATATTTTCACTCTTAAAATGTACATATTTTCATGGATTTATTTTTCTACATGCTTAGGTTAGCTTTTATATACGGTATAATTTAATTTTGATAATCTAAGTATTTAAGGATGAATAATAATTAGTTAATCAAAATTAATTTAACATACAAAAATTAATATGATATATAGATATATTGCTAATATAATTATACGATAGTTTTTCCCCCTCCAAATACTTCATTGAGTACAATATTTATTGTTGAATAACTTTCACTGACATCGTCATCACATATTAGAATATTTAAACCTCAATAATTTATGTCTCTAGAAATAACAACATATAAATTGACCAAAATTGAATACGATTCTCTTCCCCCTCCCTAAAAAAATAGGAAAATGTTGGTAATATATTGATCTTGACTTTTTTTTATTGTCACTACATGTAAAACAATCAATGGGATACGTTTTCTGTTGAACTTAACTGGCAATCTTGGATTACATAGTGTCAATAACATTCTATGTAACAAAAATTTATGACTAATATTGCTTCAAACTAAGTTTGTTGCTTTCAAACCATAGCTTCCTAAATTTATAATAAACATTCTATTATCATTTCATAACTCAAGTGAATGAACTATATTCCTCACATTACTACAAAAATCAAAATAGACAATAACACATATACGTTAGTTTTAATAAGGACAATTGTCCATATGTTTTTCTATAAACAAAACAAGCGGGAAGCAATGAGGTGGAAGAAATAGATGGTTGTTGTGGAATTATAAACAATTTCTATGCCCTGAGTGCAATGGAGAAGAGTAAGAGGGTGGTTGTAACTTAAGACCACCTTCTATATTTTGGCGATTTTTTTTCAATTGTTTCTTACTGTTTATATCTTGGCTTTTTTTCTTTTTGAATTCTTCACTTTTAACCTAGCAAACATTTTTCACTCTTTAGATTCACATAACGACAAACAAAATCTACCGTGTGAATTACTTTTTCCCTAAAGCCTTCAACTATTGTTGCTTCTGCCACCTCCTCCTCCTCCTCCTTCTCCACCGATCACATTCATCGTTGTCTCCATCCATCCATCTTATTCTTTTTTCTTCTCCATCATTTTCTTAACAGGTGTGCATTTTCATCTTATTTCTTAATAAATATTTTCCTAATAATATTGATGTTTCTCCTCATATTTGCACGAACTCATAGTGAATGTGCGTTTGCTCAATTTTGTTATGTTATGAGTTTTATATATCATTAGAATTTTTTTAGTATTAATGTTGTAGTTTTTAATTTAATATATGTGTAATTTTGTGCGTTTTTAGCTATAATGTAATTTAAGTCTCAAATTAAAATCCTTAAATTAGATTAGTTCAAGTTAGATTGATTTATTATCTTTTTATTGAAGAATTTTTTTATCTAATATTTTTTATTTGTGATTTGTTAGAAATTTTTAGATATTTAGCGGATTATTTGTGATTCGATCCGAAATTTTGGATATCTAAAGTATCGGATATTCAAAGTTTTTTAATATCCGAAGTTTTTTTTTACCGAATATCAAATCATCGATTGTCTAAAATACTAAATATTCCATCTATGAGCATCCTAGAACTGGTAAAATTTGACCTAACCCAAATAAAACTTGACCTGACATAACCCAATAAATTCATCAATTCAAACCTGACCTGACCCAAACCTGACCCCAAATTAACCCAATCTGACTCTTACTTGAATATAAATGACACAACCCGACCCCAGTGCGTAATCCACCATCAACCCGACCCATTATTAACCCAAGCCCCCATCAACAGGGCTTGCTATGAAGCCAACCTGATAAAACCAAATTTGATGTTAGCCAATTATGATAATTAAAAAAAAATAAACATGTCATATTATTTATTTAAAGCTTTTTAAAATATATTATTATTTAAATTTTGCTTATTTTTCTTACTTTTATTATGAAATTACTTATTCACTAACAATATTTTAATATTACCAATTTTTTTGCATAAAAACACAACATTAAAATCTCATAATAATAAACTAATAACAATTAATAACACATTATTAATCACATAGTTACATAAAGTTAAACTTAATTCTTGCCTACAAAATTAATGAGTTAAATTGATTTTGGTGGGATTTGACCTAAATCTAAATTGATTTGATCCAACATTAGCTCGGCCCGAACCCAACCTGACCCATCAAAACCTAAAAAGACCCGATTCGTCATATTAACTCAAACCTAACCCGTTAAATTAACTCAAATAAGAAATTACCCAAATACAAACTTACTCAGACCAAACCCAACTCGATAGGGATGTATATTGAGCGGGTTCAGGGCTGGTACGCCTATGCCTGTATCCGTACCCGATATAAAAAAATCTGTACCCGTACCCCGAATGGGTATCCACTAACACATCCATATTCTTATCCGTTAGATATTTGTTACCTAACGAATAATTTGTTTGTCCATTAACGGATATTATCCAACGGATAAATCTACTACCTAACGAATAAACCCATTTAGAGCTCAACCAAATGATAAATTTAACCTTAATTTATACTATATTTATTTTTAAATTAAGGGTAAAAAGATTATTATATATCTGGTAAATGAGTACGGATATAGATACATGTATGTATACGGATATGGATATAGATATCTCATACATGAACCCTACGGATATTTTTTTCCCATCATCCACATCCGTTTAAATATACAATGGATAAAATTTATAGGAATTTAGGAAAAATCCGCCCTATTTACATTCCTAGACATAACTCGACAAGCTTATCCGAAATAATTCGAACCTGACCCAACTCAAAACCGAGCTATCTCAACCAAAATTCAATCTAATCTTATAAATTAACTAAATACAACTCAGATCTACAACAACCCGAACCATAACCCAATCCAACCCACACAATAAAGTGACTCAAAATAATCCGACCCAACACACAACCAATTCGTCAAAAAAAAAAAAGAAATTGACCTGCTATAATTCGACCCAATTGGTACCTATAAACATCCCCAACTATGACTATGCCATCACCTTTTTCTTATATACGTCGCTGGAGATCAAATCCTGACCATTTATTTGATCCATAGAATGACTATAGAGCATTATTACTTGTGTATTTTAGGCCACTATTATTATTTGGTCCTCTGCATATACATATAGTTTGCAAAATCCAAACAAAGCCCAATTCATAGCCCCTCTTTCTGAAAAAATACAATTCAACTGGCCGCCGCCTGCCAATTAATCGTGACAGATGCCCCTCCAGAGACTGGTGCTACATCCTAACCCTAATTTCTCAGTTGGAGTTGCAGCTGCCCAGATTTCCCCGCTGCTCTCCCTCCTTCTCTCCAACACAATACTCACTCACTGTCCTTCTGGCGCCATATCAATAATTCTGTCTCACATCCCCCATCTGACTATCAGGCGTCGTTGTCCATTTCGTCTCTGCAATTCGGAGACTGGTGAGTACAGAAATTCGGAAGTTTATCACGTTTTTGACGTCTAGATTTCTGTAATTTTGCTTAATTGATTGGCTGTTATACTAATTCAAGTTTTCCATTTAGTTTAATTGCTTACATTTCTCATCGCTCTGTCTCTGCGAGTTAGGACTGCGAATATGACTGTTATTAATTTTATATCGTTAAATTTTTATCCCTCGTACCATTATCTTTTTCGATTTGATTAGTTCTTATTTGGTCTAAGATATATTATATCATTTATGGTATTTCTGGACTGGGCGACTTATTCCAGGATTTGTCTGATTCCGAGTTTCTTCACTTGGGTGTAGTAATCCTTCCGTTGGGCTTGTGGCCGTTGTTTTTGGTTATTTTTTGGTCCATTCAGTGATTTGTTAATTTGTTCACGTCTAGTACTTTCCGTATCTCTGACAATAGGTTTTCATCATCTTTCGTCTGTATTTGTAGGATGGGGATTCATGTAGATTGTCCTCTTGTTTTTGTCTTGTTCCCTCTCAGTAAGTCTAGTTTGTGTTAAGTGTGTATGAGGGATGTCCATTCACCGACTGTCTCAGTGAGGTGCTGGATTATCAATGACTTTCTGAGATAGCAGGTCCCGAAAGTTTTCTGGCAAGACTCCAGCTGAGTCAGAATATTAAGCTTTGTCTTAGGAGAACCCTGATTACCTGGGAATCATTATATCGTAGAAATTTTGATCTCTCTATCTGAACTCATGATAACCTCGAAAGAGTTTCATATAATATGTTTTTGGATGTTGTCCTACCAAGAAAATGTGTGAATCATGAGATGGCATGTCAACTTTGTGAAAGAATGTATATAATCACATAACTTTAAAGAGGCACTTTCTATGAATGTGACGTCCATAAAATCCAACACAACCATTGGGAAACACTGTGAATCTGGGAATGCTGATTTTGCTGTGTGATGGATATGATGGGAAGAATGCAATTTTTATGTTGCTTTCTTTTTCTGTTAGTTGATTTGTTCTTTGCCATTCAATAAAACCAAATCTCGAAATTATGTATAAATCTTTTTCAAAGTTAAGAGTAGATCATGAATAGCTTTTCTCTGACTATGAGCAATCTTCTCCATCATGTCTGATGGAAGAAGCTTTGCCACTAATGCGTGCCATGATAAATAATACTCCTTCTGTTTCATAATATAATACATATAAGGTTTTTACATATTTATTAAGAAGATAGTTCGATCAGGAAGGGATATGATTGTATCACCCTATCTCCTGCGCACTTGCATTGTCTAATTCCCAAGGTACTCCTTAACATCCTTTCCGCAACAATGGCCGCCAGAGTGTCATTTACTTCTACTAAATTGTCCTCATATTAATGCTTTACACTCTTTTAATTAATTGAAAAGAGAATAATATTAAGGTTAGAATTTGAAACATAGTACTTTTTTTAACTTTTTGTAAAATACCTTACATTGCAAAACAAAATTCAAAACCTTATATGTCTTATGTAAAGAAATTGAGGAAGTAGTCGTCATTAGTATTTTTTGTTTGTCAAAAGTAAATTAGGCGTTTATCATTTTTCATATTAATCTATCTCACTTCTCACATAAATGTTCTGGTTTACTAAATGCAAAGATAAGAACTGCAAGTAATGATGTCCTGAAAAATGTAGTTTGACAAAGCTTACCTTGAACTTTTAATAGTGAAAGAACTTCATTTATTACTATTATTTGTACTATGATGATTGTTATTTGATTCTCAAAGGTTCAATCTTGGTACTGGTGCTAACCGGCCTTTTTGTCAACACATGCAGTTGAATAATGTTAGAAATTAAAACACCAAAAACGGGGAGAGCAAAAAGGGCGCTCCTTAAAAGAGAACCTAAGCTTGTAAGTATTGTAATAATCTTTTGTTTGATTTTTGATTTTTGCGAAAAGGGGAGCCGCTTTTCTGGTTTCTGCCTGATTGGTTTAACCATTGGTAGGTTGAAGATGGGAAGAAAACACTAATACTTCATGGTACAAAGACGAGCAATGTGATTAATGCCGTGTTGACTGAGCTATATCATCTTAAGAAGGGGAGTGCTTTGAAATATGGTAAAAAGAATGAAAACATTAGACCATTTGAAGCTGGTGGTGAGACTTCTTTGGAGTTCTTTTCTCTCAAAACTGACTGCAGCATATTTGTGGTGAGTTTGGTGTAGCTTACTATGATTGCTTTGATTTGTTAACTATTGATTGAAGTGGTGGTTTTGTATTTTATTTTGGTTGTTGAGAAGGATTGAGCTTCATGGCAGAGATATATGTTAGCTAATGTCATTTGCTTTGGTATATTTGGTGACTAACTTTTTCCCACTTTTGGTCACACCTCTTTTCTAGAACTCTAGAACACAATGTTGGAAAATAAAATACATTTTATTTTACTTAGACCAACCATTTCATAAGTTTGTGAATTGGCTAATATATTTAGGGATCAAATTTAGGTTGAATTCAGTATCTATAGATGTGATGTGCTTTATGTGTAATTTCACCCCAAAATTTCATGATTCAATAGAAGTAGATTTTACACAGAACAATGAGAATTTTGTCATTGGCAATGTTTAGGAGATTATGTGGTATTTCCGCTAACCAGTCTATGATCCTAGATTGGTATAGAGGCATATTTTTAACTGTTGACTGTCGCATCATGTAAGTTTGCAGATTCACAGAGTTGGCTTTGAATATTGCAATTTGTTGATGGTTTTTCATTGTAATTTCATGTGTGACCATTTGTTGACTTCCTACTCCATGTTCCATCTGTAATTTCTGTACTTGGGTCACATGTATGGTTGAGCATCTACGTTCTTAAAACTTGTTAGTGTTTGGTGATAGATTTTGCGCCGCGCTCATTTTATGTAATCTGAAGCTTTTAGCTACATGCTATGCTTCTGTTTTGCAGTATGGGTCTCACTCCAAGAAGCGACCCGACAATCTGGTCATTGGTCGAACCTATGATCATCACATTTATGATCTTGTTGAGGTTGGGGTTGAAAATTTTAGGTCAATGCAATCTTTTTCCTATGACAAAAAGTATGCCCCAAAAATGGGGTCAAAGCCTTTCATTGCTTTCATTGGTGAAGGATTTGAGAGTGTTGACGAGTTGAAACATTTAAAGGAAGTGCTGCTTGAATTATTACATGGAGAGGTATCTACACTATCATCATATCTTCAAAAGTAATTTCATATTTATCCCTTTTTGCCTGTCAGGATTCTCATACGTGAGCGATACTTGACTAAACAGGTTGTGGAAAATTTGAATCTTGCTGGTTTAGATCGTATTTATGTATGTACAGCAGTGTCAACAAACAAAGTTTTCCTGACCCACTGTGCATTGAGGTTGAAAAAATCCGGAACTGTTGTTCCGAAGATGGAGTTGGTTGAAGTTGGGCCTTCAATGGATTTAGTATTTAGGCGACATCGTCTTCCTAACGAAGATGTAAGGAAAGAAGCTATGAAGACAGCACCAGGATTGACAAAGAAGAAGGTCAGCTGATGGAAAAGGCCCTTTGATTTATCTCTCCATTTCGGAATGTGCTAGTTTTGTAACGGCAAGATATTATTCTTTGTTGTGCCTGCAGGTGAAAAACGTCAGGGGAGATCCAATTGAAGGCAGAATCGGAAAGATTTATATACCAGACCAAAAGGTATGTAAAAGGGTCTACCTAATTTTGATTCCATGATTGCACTCGGTTCTCTCTTATGCTTATTTTATTTATTTATCTATTCTCAAAATCATTGCTCATACAGATAGGAGAAATGGCTCTGCCTAACAAAACAAAGGGCCTAAAGAGAGAACGACGTGAAGCTAAAAAGAAACATCAAGAGGGAAAGGAACATGTATCAAAGAAGCGGAAATCATTGTCGACATAGTTATATGACTTCAAATTTTGGAGAAATGCATGCCGTTTCTTGACTTCAAATTTTACAATTTAGTTCATTTGCTGTAATAGTTGAGGTTGATGTAGAATTGCTACCAATTGGTTTCATATTTCTTCCATGTTCCTTTTCCATTTTCTTGGTACGTAATGGTGTTGGGGAAGGTGGAGACAGGGCGGATTAGCTCAAGGATCAGAATACTTATTGCCATATTCATTTAGTTGCTTCCTGGGGTCCGGATATAGGGAATTGTTTTACAACTGCTATTTTCTCTTGATTTTATAGCTGAGGTCCTTAGAATTGCAAAAACATCGACTAGACTAGGCTAGTTGGAAGTAGGTTGGAGCCTCATGTATCAGGTATGTTCGCTTCATCTAACTTTTTTGATTAGATTGGGGGAATTTTATTGTGTTATTATCAATACTTTATCTTTATTTTTTAATATTTTATATATGATTTTATTAATAATATATATATATCATAAAGGTTTATTTGGTTTGAGGAAAATATAAAGGAGAATCAAATGGAAAGAATTGTTAGGTGCTTGCTCGGCGGTGAGAGTTTTTTATTTGAGAAGGCAAATAGCAAGAAATCCAAAGCTAACAGTAGCTTCTCTTGTCTAAGTTAGAATAATAGACGACGGAAATGGACGATGAAGTGTGGAGTCGGTGAGTGAAGTGACGTGTTGGTTGCCACCGCAACCCCGAGCAAAAAATATAGATTTATTGCTTAATTGGTTTGCATCACTCCACTTTGGCGAATTAGAACTCTTCATTTTCAGCAAAGGCTAATGTGGAAGATTAACAAGGGGTGGGGAAAAACATTTGACTTTATTTCTCTCTCACCCTCAATTCACTTCTCATGACTATTTTTGTAGTTAGTTAACTAGTTTTATTCCCGTAAGAAAAATAAGAAAGCAAATTTCAAATGTATCATAACTAAAATGGTAAATGAGTTTGATTGTTGAGTATGTAAGTTAGAGATAATTGGCAATCAAAAGAACATATAGTAAAAGTAATAGGTTACTTGAATCACAATTATAAAATATGAAATGCTTCCCTATAAACAACATTTCTTGTGGCATGATTTTTGTCACTATCATCATGATATATCAATATCTTCAATCCATGACGTTGCATGACTTTCGAAATAACAACATACAATTAACTATGGTTGAAAACATCGTTCTTCAACAAAAAACCAATATGTTAAAGTGAATGACCCTAAATTTTATTTATTGTCATGACATGAAACATTAAGTGAAAATTGATGATAGTTGAATTTACAAGGCATTCTTGTATCATAAACTGTTAATTACATTATTGGAATCAACACATTAGTACTTGCATATGCTCCACCTAGATTTGTGCCTCTAAAATGTGAACACCAAGTCGTGTGATAACTAATCTTGTTCTATTACATAATCCGATTAGCATTACCGGAACACCAACTTTCAATTTCAAAACATTATCAAGAACATTGATGCATTTAAGACTATTAAGAAACTCACGTGTATGCAAACCATGTAAGATGCTAGAACTCGATTTAGCTCAGCATGTTGTATCAAATGTTAGATAGGTCTTCCCCTCTTGGGTATTATCAAATCAAATATAATCATTTACAACATCTATCACATAAGTCTAGCAAGTAAAATTGACCTACCTTGCAAATTTGTTGGATCATTAATTGCTTGATCCAATTTAGGATATATATGTTGCACAATTGGTTTAATAGGATTTAACGAACTACTCAACAATATCTCATTAGAAATCTCACTAGTTTCATGTCGCTCATTTTGTCCACCAAAAGTTTCACCATCGATGCTTACTATCCATTCAAAAAATATTGTAATTATATGTTATTTGTAGTCAACACTTTGTAGCTACATATTTTTAGTCAAATGTAGCAATTTACCATATCTACATATATAAGATAAAGTGAGGGTAGCATGAATGATATCTTGCCTATTTCCCTTTGGGATAACTATTAAAATAAGCCTAAAATCTCCTCTAAAGATAATAATTTTGCCTCCTAATGATACATCGTGTTGAAAGTAGTTGGAAAATTGTAGTATATCATGCATGGCTTGGTTAAGGGCTCCATACAACACCTATGCAACATGGATGCTTTATCCCAAATTATAAGCCTGCATCGAATAATCAAATCAACTAATGGGTTCCTTATTTGATATTGCATGTGTAATATTCATTAACTTGGATCGATATGGAAACTCGAAAATGTGTTGTCCTTTCTTCGAGTAACAACAAAGATATAAGACCACTTGAAGCGAAGCTTAATACTTTATCACCATGTGACCTTAATAACACTAAAATGTTCTTCATATGAATGCTTTTCCTATTCCACCATAACCATAAATAAATAAAACACTACCATATTCAAAGTGTGTTGCATTTCTAATGGTTTTATATACATGGATTTGTTTATTCCTCATGCTAGAGATCAATTTGCTGGGATCATTGGCCAAGGAATTTCAATCGTAAAGTAACTCATCTTGAATTAATCTATTTTATGAAGGATAAACTGTTGGAAAATTACATAAATTGTTATTGTTTCTTCATAGCTTTATTTCAAGTTCCACTAAATTAAAATCTTTAATTTGACCATCAATTAACCAAAATTCTAACCATGAAATAAGAAGTATATAATTTAATCAAAATATGCAAACAATGGATATGGAAACAACATGTGACAATAAATATTGATTAAAGAAGATACCTATAATACCCTACTTTTTAGGGTCTATAATTTCTACTAATCTATGCACTTGATGGTGATCTGAGTTTGTTTAATATTGTTTTAGAGGTGTGTTTAGGATTGGTGTGGTTTTAGTTGAGCTTGGTTTGGATTTTGGATGATAATTGTTTTTATCAAAAAACTAGTTGACTGGTTGGAGGTACAGATCAACATGTTTGTTCATTAAATTTGAGTTTTGAAACTCTACGAACCGATTGACTGATTTGGGGTATCAGTCGACTGGTTCAACTAAATCGGTTGTTCTTTTGACACGATTCTTAATGTGAATCTTTCCTTAAAACTTTTCCAACATCATGATTATATTTTGAGTAGTTTGTTTACGATTTTCATGAATCTTTGGAGCATGTATAACCTATTTTATTTATTTACAATGGATTTGCAAAGAAGGAATTCATGATAAGTCACTTTCATGACTTTAGCTCATTTATCTTCTTCTTCCTTATTTTCTCTTTCTAATGTGAGATTCTTGAGAAAATTGTTTGCGCCTGCAACCTTTGTAGATTACTGAGCTTTGATTACCTTCCATGGTTTCCATTATTCCTTTCTTATGTTCAAGATTTTTGAGGTACATTACCTAGAACACGACAGTTTCGACAATTGAGCTCAAAGGCAGAAATATCAGCTTTGAATTTTCAAAACCTACACTTTGGATCTTGGATTTGGGATAGGGTTTGGGGTCTCGATTTATACACTCCTTTAAACTTCTTCTTTCGGTATAAACCCTCAGTAATTCAAACCCAAATGCTTCATTTTCTCCCTTATTCCCTAACCTCCGAACTGCCATGTTTCTCTTCACACTTACTTTGCCACATTTCCTCTCCTTGAATTTTTTTTTATCTTCCTTTCCTCTTCTAATCCTTTCTCTAGTTCCTTCTTATTTTGATCTTAAGAAAGATGAGATTATATTTGGCAAAGGAGTGGGGGTTTAACTTTCATCTCTGGTGCTCTCTGTTTTCTCTTTTGGAAGATGGGTTTTCTCTGATTCCCTCTTCTAGGTCTCTCATTTTACCAAATCTTCTTTGCATGATTTCAAAGGTCTTATCAAGTTTTTATTTGGCTTTCTTGAAGGCAGTTTCAGTGTAGGAAAGGGGTTCGGATTTTTAGAGACTTTTTCTCTTTTTGGTGTGTAGCTCAACTATTTGAGGTAAACCATTATCTTCCCTATTTTGTGGAAAACGATATGAGTAAGTAAAGCTATATGTTGTATTTCAGTATAAAATATGGGTTCTAATGATAAGAATGTGTAGAGTAGGCAGATTTTGAAATAATGGAGGAGTTTGTAGCAAGCTCAAATGAAAGTCTTGTATGCATAAGTCTCATAAATATGGTTTTAGGTTTTGTAATGTCTATGATATTCTAAGAATTTTGGTTACATCAGCATGTGTAATAAGATGCATAGATTTTTTTCATGAATTTCTATCAATAATAGAATATGATGCATATTTTTTCTCACTCTTGTTAAGTCCATAAAGTGCAAGCATGATTCTATTGAGATTTCCAGCATGATTTTGGTATTTTGCATGTTGATTCATGAATACTGCTAGTTATGAACCTTGAATGACCCAAGTTTGATGTTCGGATTAATTGAGCAAATATTATAGAATTTAATTGTGTGTATGTATATTTCTTAGGGCTATTTTTTCCCCAACCGATCGCCTAGTCCCATGGACCGATCAATTCGTCTAGTAGAGCCATCGAATGGTTGGCTTGTGACTTTAGTGTTCTTAGTATCGGGTTAAACCCATCAGCTAGTTTGACAAAACCACTCAATTTAATCCTAGAATATTCGATTGGTTAGGCCAAGCAATTGAATGGTTGGTTTGTGACCCTAGTAATCTTAGCCTCGGGTTAGACACATTGATCAATTTAACCAAATCAATCGATTGGTTCTCAGAACAGTCGACCGGTGAGGTTGATCAATCAATTGATTCACCACCAGTGAAAAGGCTAGCAACACCCTGATCAATCAACTGGTACTTGAAACCAATCGACTGGTGAGCAATATACATTGATTGATTGTAATCCCCCAAAAATTTCAAAAACCTATATTTTAATAAATAACTTTACTTGAAATAAAATTAGCTTGTAAAATTATTTATTTTAATTATTTTTAGGATTTTAGAGCATGTAAATTTGGATAAGAGTATTTAACAAATTAAAAATAAATATTTTGCTATTTATCATATTATTTTATTTAAATAATTTTCTAAATTAATATTTTACCAACTTTATCCTTTTTAAACTAATATATTATATTATAATGAATTAAATTATTAAATTAAATAATTTATCAAGAATATTACATTTTATGATTTTATAAATTAATTTACTTTATTTCCTTATTTTTCCCCATTTCCCTTTTTACCCTTTTCCTTCTTTCCTTTCCTCCTCTTCTTTTACCCTTTTCTCCCTCCCTTGGGCCGCCCGACCAGCCCTTCCCCTCCCCTACGCACTGGGCCACTGGCCCATCTCCCCTCTCTCGTGCGGGCTTCCTCCCTTCTCTCCCTTGCGCACGCCGCCCAGCACACCAGCCCAAACGCTTCCTTATTTTTCCCCTGGACCGGCCGGCTCCCTTCTTTTCCTACGCCGGTCCAACCGCTCGCACCTCCCCTCCCTTTTGTCTCCTTCCACACCGTCCGCCTGCAAGCTTCGACCCCATGACTGCCACCGCCGAGCTGCCCTGCAACTGCCGCCACCTACCTCCCTCTCCCTCTCTCTCTTCTCCAGTCATTTTCTTTCCATTTCGAGCCAAACCAGTCCTTGGACCACACCCCGCATGCCCCTCTCCCTTTCCTTCTTCTTCCCTCTCTTCCCCTGCCACCCGACCACCACCTGCCACCTGCACCCTCTCGCCGGCCATCCGCTGCCCCCTTTCTTCTCCCTCTTATTTTTCCTCATCTCCCCAGCCATTCATTCCCTATAAATTCGAACCCACATCCCCCTTCCCCGAGCCTCTTCTCTCTTTTCTCCTCCTCCCATTCGTTCCCCGTTTTTTTTATTACCGGTGCCCGCCGCCGCCTGAACCACCGCACCCAACCCTGCGCCGCCTTCTGCCACCGCCTACTACCACCCTGCACCACCACGCCGCCCCTCGAACCCTACACTTCCTCCCTTCTCCTCCTCTTCCTTTTTCTCCCCAGTTTTTCCTCTTACCATCGAGCCACCTGCAACCGCCATTTTCGCCACCGTCCGGCACCTCTTCCGCCACTCAACCCACCATTCGACACCCTGCAACCCCCTCTACAACCGCTATGCATTATTTGGCTGAAAACAGCCCTTGAACCCCTCCATTTTTTCCTCTCCTTTTTCTTCCTTCACAACTCCTCCACCTCGACCCTTCTCAACAGCCAACTTCACCGCCTTGCCGCCGCCGTCTCCGCCGCCCTATGCAGCCGTGAAACCACCCTTAGCCTCCACCTACACCCCCTCTTTACTTCTGCACCATTCCCTTGCCTTAGAACCTCCCCTAACTACTTTCTTTTCTAGCCCAAAGACCCCAACCCGAAAATGGCTTATTTTTCCCCCTTCACCCTCTTTGAGCCCTTTTCTCCCCATGGTTTTGCATGAGACTCACACTGCTCATGCAGCGTGAGCTCCCCCCTTTATTTTGGAAATTATTTAGCTTATTTTTAAGGTATAATAGTATTTTATGTTAAGTGTTTTACTAATTAAATTTTATAAAGTTTTATGCTTGGATTCTTATTTCTAACATAAATATGATGGATATTATTTTTAGGTGTTGAGTTGCTAATTATGCTTGGTAAGATTTGATATTTTACAGGATTAAGGTAACCATTAATCCTCCCTTAAATATATGGAAAAACGTATGCTAGCACATTAGGGGTTTAGTATGATTTTATGCATGTGTTGGTGTGCTTAGCATGATATGTATATGGTTTCTTATGTTGTTTGATAAAAAGGAAAAGCATGATAACTTTTGTGCCATATGTAGGTATGTTAATTAAGGAAGGAGTTTGATTATTGATGGAAATGTTAAATGATTGTTTATGATGTATTATGTTGCTAATGTATGAGTAATATTATTGTCTAAGGGTATTTTAGTAATTTTGCTTATGAAGTATGTGACCTAATGTAGGTAGTTGCTAATGAGTATTATGTTGAATAATGACATGTTGGTGGACTTAGATGATAAGAATGAAGTACTAATATCATTATTTTATGTAGTGTTAGTAAATTCATAAAAATGGTGAATAGAGGGGTTGGATGGAAATTTTATAAGTGAAAAGGGTATTTTGGTAATTTTATAAGTAAAAGGGTATTTTGGTAATTTAAAAATAAAGGAGTTAAATGATAATTTATAAGTAAAGGATAAAATTGTAATTTGTGAGAAAGAAGGGTATTATGGTAATTTTCGAGATAAAAGAATAATATGGAAATTTTATGATTAAATGGCCAAATGATAATTTTATAAGTAAAGGGGTATTATGGTAATTTTTGGAGAAAAGGGTAAAGCAGTAATTTTGGAGTCAAAGGGCAATATAGTAATTTTATAAGTAAGTGGTAAGAATGGTAATTTTGGAAGTAGGGGTAAAATAGTAATTTTGGATGAAGGAGGGCATTATGGTAATTTTTCAAGTAAAAGGGTAATATGGCAATGTTGAAAGTAAAGGGGGCAAAATAGTAATTTCATAAGTGGTAATATGGTAATTGTATAAGTGAATGGCGAAATGGAAATTTATAAGTAAGGGGTAATATGGTAATTTTGGAAAAGAAGGGCAAAATGGTAATTTTGTAAGGAAAGATAAAAATGGTAATTTTGGATGTAAAAGGGTAAAATAGTAATTTGTAAAGTAAAAGGGGTGTCATGATAATGGTACAAGTAAAAGGGGTATGGTGGTAATTTTTATAAATAAAAGGATATTATGGTAATTTGAAAGAAAGGGGTAGAAGAGTAATTCTGTAAATAAAAGAATATTATGGTAAACCCGGTAGTATGGGGTAACTTGGTAATTATGATAACGACGAAAGATAATTTAGTAATTAAATTATGATTGTAGAAGGGCAATTGGATAAGTATGATACTATAGAAGGGTAATTTGGTAAATTAACCAATTAAAGGGCATTATGGTAATTTTAATGATGGAGAAGGGTAATATAGTAATTATTAATATGGAGAAGGGTAAATTAATAATTATGATTATGAAGAAGGGCAAATTAATATTTGTAATTATGAAGGAGGGTAATTTGGGATTTATGATAATTAAAAAGGGTAAATGGCAATTAAAATAATTAAGAGGGGTAAAATGGTAATTATGATAAAGGAGAAGGGCAATTTGGTAATTTATCCAACTAAAGGGGCAATTTGGTAATTTAGCCGACTAAAGGGTAAAGTGAAAATTGTTTAACCAACTAATGGGCCAAAATAGTAACTATGATAATGAAGGAGGGTAATTTAGTAATTTATCCAATTCGAGGGCAGTTTTGTAATTATAACAAAGGAGAAGGGCGATTTGGTAATATAACCAACCAAATGGGAAATATGATAAGTGTAGTAATTATGAGGGGTGAATGGTGATCTAAAAAGTGTAGGAAACAATTTGGTAATCTAAAGTGGACAAGGGGTAATTTGGTAATTATGCAACCTTAAGGGTAATATGGTAATTTATCAAGTAAGAAATGGATACTTAGCAATTATATAAGTAAGGGGTTAAGGAGTAATTTGCACCTAACATATTGTTATGACTGTGGAACATTATAATATGATTCAAATAATGTTGATGAGCCAAGTAAGAGTATTTAATAATTAGTCTGGCCTTAATGATTTCTCTGTGAATTTCTGGATAATCATTTGAATAAGAAATGATTAATGATATCATAACGATTAAAAGTGAATAAGTATCGGATTATCGTGATTTTCGTGATCACCTTAATTAAGACACTATTACTTAAAGTGAAAGACCTCGAGATCGGGAATGGTGACTCCTTAGGGGTCGCTACCCTAAGGACGTGGTTTAGTCCACGATTGTTCTGGTATTTGCTGATGTGCCTTTGTGCCCCAGCCAGGCCCTATATCTTACTCTTTCTAGCTCTACGGACCTAGTTAGGGGGTATGCATACTTATGGATTAGGTGTCCTTGTCGGTAGGGTACTGAGTTAGCTTTATGCACCAGTACGACCAGGGTACCTTTGTGTCCTTGGGTTCGTGGTTGAAGGGTACTGAGTAGCTGATATGCACCGGTACGACCGGTGTACCTTTGTGTCCCGGGTTATTGATCTCCCGTCCGAGGCAAATAAATATGATTGTTGTGCTGATTAAGAAAAGGAAAGATACTAATTATGGAAGTGAAATATTAATGAGCCGGGCCCAGTGGATTGATCATATTGAGTACCCGTCCACTGGATATAATAGTGGTCCAGGAGCGTGTTGCCCTGGTATGTGATTATGAGTACCGGTCCACCGGATATAATAGTGGTCCAAGAGCGTGTTGCCCTGGTATGTGATTATGAGTACCGGTCCACCGGTTATAATAGTGGCTAAGAGCGTTGTGCCCTGGATGATGATTTTATATACATTCCGGTCCACCGGCAATAATAGTGGGGGTTCCGAGCTCAATAAAACCAGTATTGTATGTGAATAAAGTTATGGAAAAATATTAATCACTTATAGTGGAACACCATGTGAGTCGGGGCCAGACCGGTCCACCGGCAAATAATAGTGGTCAGAGGTGTTCTGCCCTATGTGTTTATCTTCCGGTCCACTGGCAATAATAGTGGTCAGAGGCGTTCTACCCTGAGTGTATACCTTCCGGTCCACCGGCTATAATAGTGGGGTTCTCGTACTCACATGGATATAAAATATGAGACTGATTGAATGATGACAGAATAATGGCTTAAGGCCCGAATATATCGATTTTAGACTATGACATGGCTTAAGGCCCAAAAGCATCAATCGTGACTTATGAATTATTATGCATGTTATTGTTATGTGTGCACCTCTCATTATTTATGTGTGTAGCTTGCATTATGTGCCGTATGCGGGCCTGTCTTTAAGTGTGGTATTAAAGGATTACTCAGTACCGTAGTACTGAAGGGATTCCCTTTATGGGGCCCCTGCCTATTCAATGGGCAGTACCCTTGCAGGTATTTTCAGGTGCTACTCAAGTGGGCTACGGGAAAGAGAGTAAGGAGTTATCCGGTATCGTTAGGGTTTTCTCTTTCTCTTTAAATTCCTGGTTTTAATGTTATGTGTTACTGTAACCACCATTGGTGGATTTTATTCTTGTAAATGATTTGATGCGCTACTCTGATTTATGTACGTTGAACTTCTTTCAATTGTATTTTATTTTTTTCTTAGCCTTAGCACTTGATACTGGAACGGTACGAGTGAACCAGTCTGGTACTAAGTGTGGCGGTAATACTTCCAAAGTTCACGTTTTATTTATCTGCTTCCGCTAATTTCCTTTTTAATTAACGAAATTTTTCAGTAGTGAATTTTGGGAGTGTTACATTGATTTTGGAAACCCATCAACTGGTCAGCGATATACATTGACTGATTTTGGAAACCCATCAATTGGTCTCGACTACTTTTGTTTTTCTTACCTATTTCTTTCCAAATATGATGTTTTAAGTTTTATCATGCTTTGATAATGACCTAAGATGCTAGTAGCTATGAATTTACCTAGATTAATGAAGTTTAAATAACGGATTAAGTTTAGTAAAGAAATTTTTATCCTAGTTGACTGTTGTTGACCTTAATTTAACATTTGGTCCTTTCTCTTGACTATAACATGAGTAGATGATTAGATGGATAAAAATGGACTCATTCTATGGATAGTATTTATATAATGAATCAAAATGATGTATAATAGATCTCTAATCTCTTATATCATGGCATTAAAATGTGAAACCTTGTAAGTTAATGACTTAGTAACAATAAAAGAAAATAACATGGATATATATGGTTGCTTTAAGTTGACCTTATCTATAAACAATTAATTTCACTTAGCTATTAAAATAAATGGATAAATAATAATGAGTTAGGGTTGAACTCTAGTTGACCTCTAATTGGACCTTCATCTTTGACCTTAGGGATTAAATTGGGACAACCTTTAATTAATGGTACGACTGTGGTTAAGAAATGAACTCTTGCTTTGACCTTATCCCTAGACTTTAACCTATATTTAAATTGTGAACAAAAGGGAATAAATGGAAATAAAAAGCTGGCTTGGACATTTATGGATGATGTTAACTTTATATAATTCCACCCCTTCTCATAATTGATTGTGTAATGGAATGATCACTTGAATATACCCGAGATGGGAGCACTTGAAGATGTGAGAACCTTGTATGGGTACATTGAATTGAAATGGTTTGTTATTTGGTGTGATAATGTTTGTGTTCCTTTATGTGATATGATATCCTAATCCAATAAGATATTGATCACTTAAAGTGGAACGAACATCATGATAGGCCTGGATTATTTGATCCTCGATTAGCTACTGGCGACTAGTCTGCCTTCGAGTGTTTTACCTTTGGTTGCCTTCGGGTGGGATTCTAGTTTGATCCCGGGATCCTCATTGATCTCGATGCCTTTTTTACTCTAGACACTAATGATGTACTAGAAGGTATCAATACTAAAGGGTTTGGTCACTACTGAATGGTTATTTGGCATGAGTTAGGACTTATGTCTGTCAGGTTACTTTAGCATGAGTCAAGACTTTATGTCCATTTATTTGGTTTGACTTCTATGGTATAGAGATACCATGGGAAATAATCCCACCTATTGCTCAATAACTTGGGGCAAATAATTCTATCATCACCTATTGCTTAATAACTTGGGGTAAACAATTCTATGATCACCTATTACTCAATAACTTGGGTAAATAATTATATAATCACATATTGCTCAATAACTTGGGGTAAATAATTTTGTGATCACCTATTTCTTAATAACTTGGTGTAAATAATTATATGATCGCCTATTGCTCAATAACTTGGGTTAAATAATTCTAACTTGGGGTAACTAAGTCCATGATCACCTAATGGCCAACAACTTAGGGTAAATAATTCTATGATCATTTATTGCTCAATAACTTGGGGCAAAATAATTCTATGATCAATTATTGCTCAATAATTTTATAAAGGATTTCTATATTCACCTAAAGCAAAATAATAACCAGAATGAAATTGAAAGAGGTATTAATTGGCCATATCTTGTTCTATGTTTGACCTTGATATGACTAGTTTAGTGATATGATACTCTCTTGCCCTATGAGTACTTAAAGATCTCACAAATCACCTAAGTATGAATATGGTGTGCAACTCAAATTTATCTTCCTTAAATTCTATACTAATCATATGTTCCCCTTAACTGCCCTGTTGTGTTACATTTCTGTGCTTTCAACATATTTCCATAAATGATCACATGATCTATTACTATCATAATCATGATCTACCTATTGTAAAATTTATGATTGGAAATTCATATATGTAATTCTGATTTTACATTACACTTCAAGTTATACTCCAAACACTGATGTGTCGATAGTCTAAGTAATCTGTGTTCCTTAAGAAGGTGGTATGTATGTTATAATCTATATACCCTAGTATTCTAGCATGATTATAACTAAGCATGTTTAAGGGGATACAAATTTATCTTATATGACCTGTATGATTGTACATGAATGACATAGTAGCGGAATTGCATATACATTTTGGTAGGTCATACAATTAGCATGTGGTGTGGGTCTTGCTTGTATACAATAGTGGTAGATGATTTTTCTTAGTATGTATGCATATTGATGAGGTTGTTGTTTCAATCCCCTACTCAATCCTATGAGCAGGTGGTTCGATGAAGGTTTCTTGAAGATGACAAGTGAATGGTCCATCCTCCTCTCAACATAGTTGGGTTGACGAGCGTAGGCATTCACACAGACTTTTTCTTATGCCCTTGAGGGATCAAGGCACTTCTCATTTGAAAATGATTTATTCTAGGTAGAATTTTCTTTTAATATATCTTTGTAAGAATTTTGGGCCTATGTAGCCTTAGGTTGTAAGCCTTTCTTTTCCTATCTACAAATGTTTCCTTGCGCACTTTATTTTTTCTTTGTGTTTGATTAGTTAGATACTTATCCTTCTATCTAATGTGAAGTAGGCAGTGAGTGCCTATCTTGTGTTAGATACGGTGCCAGAACCTCATTTTTAATAGGTTTGACTTAAATTTATGCTTCTGTAATGTTTTAAAATAAAAAAAAATTAGTAGTGAAAAATAGGGGTGTTACAATACTTGTATGTCTAGAGATCCATGTTTGAGTGCATAAAATATCACCAGACATAATCCACGTGGTAAGTCATAAGAAAATACATCATTATATTCCTCAATAAGCTCATTTAATCAAGGATTGCTATTTTTATCCCCTTGTAGGGATTACTTGATAGTCAAAGTATAAAAACTACCTTCTTCCTTAATACATTCTATCATATCCTTTTCATGTAAAAAAAAACTCTTTTTTTTTCCGACTATGCTAGTATCACTTAGAAGTTTTAAGTATGTGCTTTTTCTTATCTTTCTCCACAATTTATTCATTATTAATACAATTAGGAATAGTAAATCTATCATATTACCATGGTCTACCTAAAAAGATTCCACATACATCCATAGATAAAATTTCACATAGCACATCATCATGATAACTTCTAATTAAAAATGAGATTAGAGTTTGCTTGGTTACCTTAACTCATTTTTATTTTATGATTTATTGAAGAGAATATGGCTCTAGATGTGTTGTTGTATATAATCCCAGCTCCTTCACTATCAATGATAAATTGACAAATCGTACCTCCTACTTTTCCTTTTGTCTTAAATATCTTCTCTCGTTGGTTAGGTTGCTCATTAGGTTGTATTTGAATGACCCTCTATAGCACATAACAATCACTTTCCTCATCCTTGGATTCACTTGGCTCGAACTCAAGTTCTTCATCATAAGTCAGTATAGTTTCACTCGCTTGTAGACAACACTCTTTAGTTGGGATATTCTCAAGAAAAGTGTCCATATCCCCGACATTTTAAGTATTTCTTTGTAGAGACTTCATCAACCTTGGCTTTACTTTTCTCCTCTTAGGTATGACCTTTGTTTCTATCAATATTTATATAACTTTAGGTACCCAACCTATACTTTACAGCTCGAGCATTCGAGTAGTACTCTAAAGATGAATTACTTTGCTTGGCATGAGGCTTAGTGGAATTGATTTGCTTTTCAAATATCAAAGATAGATTAATCATATCAACAAGATAGTCATATAGGAAAGTGTCATCTTTATATCTAATCATTATATTAATGCCACCTAGAAATCTAGCACATGTTTGTTCCTTTTTCCTATGAATATCACATATAAGTGCTAATTTTGCAAACTCTCTAACATATTCTTCAAAACTTAAAAGTACTTGACTAAGAGTAGTTATTTTGATATAATTATCTTCCTTAAACTCATTAGGTATGAATTTCTTTCTCAAGATTTTCTGAAGATTATCCTAATACTTGGTTTTCAATTTTCCTTCTATGTCTCTAGCCCACTTCAAGTTGTCATACCATATTCTAACAAACTTCTTAAACTTAAGAGTATCTAGTTTACATTTTTTTTTCTCATCATGATAATACTTGAACTCAAATATAGCCTCTACTTCATGTAACCACTCAAGGAATAATTCAAAATCAATTTTACCATCAAAATCAAGAAGATCAAGTTTTATGCTTTGGTCTTCTCTATTATGATGCCTCAATCAATAGTCATAGAATGCTCGATGACTTCTACTTTCTTGTGAATCTTCGTCATAATATAGATGTGATTTTAAATGTATTCATTTTTCTAGATTATATTGCCTTGATACACTTTCCATTTAGTCCCTACTGAACTCTCTTTTTTCTTGCATGTTGTGGACTAAAACTTTCTCTACAAATCAGGACTCCATCCTTTGCAATTAAGTTACGTGGTAGGAAGTTGTTTTAGTTGAGCATTGGTTGCATCTATATTTGTTGAGATATTATATATTGCATCAAAAAGGGATTTAAAATTATTTTTTCTCTTCCATTGGTGTCGAATCAACACAAACACAAATTAAATAAATTATTATTGCCCCTAGGGTTTTAGTTAAAAATTGAATCAAATACTTGTTAATCTCTCGGGTTTGAGTATGGTATTGCTAGTTTTTTTTACTCAAAAAATTTAACCACAATTTCACTAATAAAATATATCACAAGCAAGATTTATATTTCAAAACCATCACGTTTCTTGTTAAGTTCTTGAGGTAGATATCAACAAAACCAGATCTATACTACTTGGTGTAAGACATCAATAGTTGTGAGTATTTTCTATAACATATTGTATGTTGACACCAATATTTTAATAACCCAAAATTTTAAAACATTTTTATTATTATAATTCTGAAATAAAATTATTTTTAATATTTTTTCATTCCTTTGACTCTCATTACATTTTTAAAACACTTCGTTTCGATCGTTTGAACCTTCTTACGGTTTTGATTCCCATATGACTTTTGTGCTACTTTTGGCCATCCAACTTCTTCCAAAACTTTATAAATTTATCATATTTGAATTCCTTGTCTTTTTTTGATTCTTCTAGGCCTTTTTAAATTTTTAAATAGAGATTTTTGAATAAAACAAATAATATTCACTACCCTTACTTGCGTTATAAACCCTGAAATGAACATTTTAGCAGGTGAAAACTTACAAAACTTCAGGGATACTTATATTTTGGTATATTTAATATTAATATGAATTAGAAATGGGTTCTAAATATTTTTATAATTTTTAGAAAAACTGCCAATGTTAGGTATAATTAGCTCTCGAAACTCAACTTTATCTAAACGAAACCTATCCTAAATATCTAAAATTAATTATTATCTTCCTAAAATATCTAAAATAAATTTTGAAATGTATTTTTCTGACCATGAGTCTTTCTTTCCAGGATTGGTCTGTTTTTTTTTTGACTATTTTCTATTATTATAAGCATAAAGTTCTTTTAACTTGTTAAATATCTAAAATTTAACCAAAACTTCTTCCAAACTCTTTTATTCTTCATAATTTCGTGCCTTTAGCTCCCAATAAAATACTCCTTCAACCTCAAGCCATTCATCCATTTTTTGGTATTTTTTTTATTTTTACTTCTTTATTCTTGATTTTTAGCTCTTTATTGTTTATCCTAAACAATTAAGTGTTGAAAATTAAATAAATTGAGGGAAAATATTCCTAAGCTTTTCATTAATTTAATAAATTAATAAAAATAATTTTAAGCCATTTTATCCTTGATTATTGCTTTTATTTATTTTGTTTGTATTTTTGAAGTATTTTGATGGTTTTTGTTGATTTTGGCGCAAGATTTTCTATTGGTTGGAAACAATTGATTTTGGGATGATTTTTGCTCAATATTGCATCTAAGTACTTGTTAAACTAAATTATACTAATAGTAGATATGTTTTTATGTGGTATAATGCTTAAATATGTCATGGTTATTTTTAATGACATTTTTGCCATATTTTGGGCAATTCAGTATTTAAGCATTATTCTCTATTTTGGTGGTTTTTATTAATTTTTTTTTATTCCAATGGATTAATTAGGAATTTTATATGCAATTTCACATATTTAAAGTCTTGATTTGGTTTAATATAAGTAAAGTTATGATTCAATTAAGTTTTAAGCATGAATAAAGGGTGTTTTGGTCATTTAACATCTATGATAGGAGATTGATCATTCTTTCTAATTCAATATGTTCATAATGTTTTTAATGAATAGTGTGCAAAGTTTGAGGATTTAGATCCTAATATAATAAAATTATGTTCTTTTTAGTGTTTTTAGGGATCAAGGGTATATTGGTCTTTTTACTTTCAAATCTGATTTTTATTTAAACTTTTGTGTTCTAACATGATAATTATTGATTAATTGTGCTTATTCTTTAATTTAATAATTTTAGGAGTTAGTTTACTATTTTATTCATAATTATTATATTAATGACATTTTATTCATTTTTACACCTAAAAGACTTAGATATTTTTGAGTCAATGGTTGACCGTGACCGTTGATGTGATTTCCAGAATAGTAAATTGACGGGAATAATGAATTGACATAATAGTAAATCCTAATAATAGTAAAAAAAATTGGTTTTCAAATGTAAGCTCCTCGGCATATTTCTACTGAATATCCGGTAAATAAATAGTATTTGGTGAATAGTAATTTTTTCTAAAAGTGGTGTGTGGGCTTATTTTGGGGTGGTAATCATTAATATATCTGAAATTTTCTATAAAAAAAATTCAAGTGTAAGACTGGGTTTGGAATTAAGGGGAGTAGCTTTGGGATGACCTCCAAGGTAGGGTTTGTAGTGGATGCACTCCTTATTTATATATGTGGTTGTGATACACCATTAGTGTGTAGCAAGACCTCTTTATACTCTATAAGTAACATACGGGTCCTACAGAGGGTATCGATACTTAAGGATAGAGTGTTCCTCAATAGTTTTGGGATATTTCCCTAACAATAGTACTTTGGATTAATGTCTTAGTCGTTAGTGCTTCGACTTTAGTATTATTCCCGCTCAGATAAAATATAACTTGGTGGATTGTGTGATAATGGATTAGAATAATCAGTGGACCTCACATGTATGTGGATTAAATCATTTTAGTGTTCAAATTCATGTTCTAAGTATTTGTGTGATGTTAGGGTTTGTGATAAATAGTAATAAGCAATAATAAATAGCGATGAATAGTGATAAAAGGTGATGAATAGTTATTAATAGCATGCACATTGATGAATAGTATAATTTCATTAAGTATTTCATATTTTATGTATTAGCATGTTTTCTAATATTTTTTTCGCTTTAGCATGTTTTGTATGTCTTACGTGACCACATATTATCCACTTTTAGTAGACTTAGTTTACTCAATACACTCATCGTATTGATCCTATTCTTATTGCTTTCTTTTTGAGACATTTCATTGGAGACCAAAGTTAGTGAGGATGTCGTTGATTTCATAGAGTTTGTATGAGGAGTTGGGGTTAGAATAGGGGTATCCGGTACACCTTGTCAATGTTATTTTTGTTATCCGAATATGGATATTCTTCTTTCTTGTTTTGATATCTCTCTCTATATCTCTTTTATCAGGGGTTCTACTTCTTTTTGGATCTCTGTTGGACTTCTGTATCTCTCTCTCTCTCTCTCTCTCTCTCTCTCTCTCTCTCTCTCTCTCTCTCTCTCTCTCTCTCTCTCTCTCTCTCTCTCTCTCTCTCTATCTATCTATCTATCTATCTATCTATCTATCTATCTATCTATATATATATATATATATGTCCATCTTAGTGTTATAATTTTTTTTTGGTTTTGTGTTTGAATGTTTTAGCCTTGAGTTTCGTATGAGAAAGGTGAGAGAGCCGGACTTGCATGAAATATAGCGGTAGCACCTGTGGATTTGAGCTAACTACCGTATTTCTAAAAAAACATTGTCTAAAAAAATTGAGGTGTTACAAAGGTTGCCACTTTATTTTGCATGCATCTAAATGTATTTAATTAGAAAGATAAACAACCCAAAATTTTAACAACTCATTGTTCAAGGAACATAAGGTTGAAGGCACACAATCAACACTAATGGTTCATGTCATAACAATGATCAAATCTCAATGGATAAGCAATGTATAACCGGTATCAACTCCCATAATTTTTTTACCATTGATAAGTAACTATTATGTAATTATTGTGTTTAATCACACAAGGAACCATTCTGGGTATATTTCTTAAAAAATAATAAATTACTCAAACAAACACGACCTTGCTTATTTATACTCAATCGGACATTTCCATGCATATAATCATATATCCACTTAGTTTTGATCAATTTTGATGCAAAAAAATCCAGAGGATTAAAGGTTTAAATGCTTCAACTAATTTCTTCCAACAAAAATTCAAATCTTGGACGAGATTACACACACAATCTCAAGACATGCTATCAAGAACTCAATAAACACAATCAAGAAACCAACAAGAACTGAGTTGTAGTGGTTGGTCAGATGTGTGTGATATCATCAATATGGAGGGAGAAAATAGGCTTCAATTATTGGTGATTCAAATATGAAAAGACAAACTAACTTTAATACCACAAATGATGGATATTTGAGTCTTCCTTGAAGTCACAACTTGATTCGATTGAAGATGATATTCTCGACTCTTTGAAAGTTGATGAAGTTAGTCACCATCTCAACCACGTATCTAAATATAAATCACCTAGTTTTATTCCTAGATTATGCTCAAATCTCAAGCACTCACTCAATTAGATAAGAATAGGGATAATTTAAAAATTCGATGAATTGTATTCGACTTGACTTATGCATGTACAATGGACGATGAATGTCTATATATACAAGGGTATCATATGGTTCATCCTCTACTAACTAAATACTAACATTTATTAATAATGTGGACGTTATTATCTAACTAATCCTAGTAATTGTCAACTAGACTTAGTCAACCATAACACCACATTAATGGTAGAAAGCTTATTAACCAAACCAACTTATGTTAGCTAGGTTTAACTAGTTAGTAAAGGTGAAACTAGTACAAATAACTCCTACTGCATACATACAAAATATCACTACTACCCCCGTCCCACACACACACAATTACAAGACAAACGATATTACAAAGTGTACATAAAATAAAAAAGCTAAACAAAAACCCTAGCCATGCAACATATGAATCATGTAACCAAGTTTTGTCTTGTAATTCACTTTGTAAATCATTTGCTTGTCCTTTTCTTGTACACTAAGTATATTTGGTGATTTATCCTTCTTGAAAACATATAAAATACCTACAAGAATTACTTAATAGACCATTAGTAGAGTTAGGGTTTCTAAGAATGATTGGTTCTATTTTCAAGTATGCTAACTCTTGGCAGTCGTTAGAAGAAGAGTAAGATGCTACTACATCACCAAAGGTGTGTTTGTGTAATTTAGTTGTATAAGCCACCTATCGAGAGTCTTCCTTACAGTGGCAGTGTTGAATGCATAGACAAATTTAGCAACAAAATAGGTATCTCCTTGGACTAAAGACTCATGACACTGAATACACCGGTCACAAGTTCTAACATGAGTGATTAACCAAATCAAAGGATCCCATAACACCCAAACATACCCAATATAGTGATCATAGAAATTATTCAAACAACTCCAATTTCTAGATATACTTTTCTTTGAACGTTATCAAACTTATTAAACTTTACTCTAGTTTCTAGCAAACCCACAAGTGAACACCTACTCTTCTAAATCCATCCTTGAACCTCCTTGTGTTTAGATGGATTATTTATTCTTCTCACATTTCAACTAGCTAACATGATGATCCAGGATCATGAACAAATTTTCCTATTCCTAGGCAGTCTTTTCTTCAACATTCTATAACACTAGAACTTATTAGCCTCAACTATTTTCTCTTGCTGAATAGTAGACCTTAGAACATATGATTGATTGGAGTGCACCACCCTACGAGGGAAGCCTTAAAATAACTAATGGCGTTGAGCAGTCACATTGATAGATCCATTTTTAGAATTTTCCTTTCCTTACAGATTTACCTTCTATCTCTTACCACAATCCATTCTTAATGTTGGTGAGAAGGTCCCACATATGGTTTCTTTTGTAGTTTTGGGCAATGTTTGTAATCATGAGTAGGAACATTCCACACTTGACAAAAAGAAGGCTTCCATTCAAATTCAACGGCTTGAGATACTAAAATTCCCTTAGGGTTCCTTATAGTGATAATTTCACCGAAAGGCTTCTTTGTATCAAATTAAACTTATCGTCAAAATATGTAATTATATATTTCCTTGGGGTAATAACATCATTACATATTGGAGTTCCAACCAAACTTGCTATCCTACTAAGAGATTTAAGGAATAATTACTCCAAAGGTAAGTGGGGAAGCTTTATTTATAAAGGAACAAACTATAATTCTTCCCTAGTGAGGTCCATCTTATGTCAACATTTCTTCAATATGAAAGGATAACCATAGAAGGTCTAGTGTTGGTTTAAAATAGGGTCACATGCATCCTCAAAGTCAAATTTGAAAATAAATAAGCCATCATCATGACGTATGATCTTAGGTCTTGTGCCATACGTCCATTGAGATTGTACAAAGCTTAATATTTGATTGAAGGTAGGAGAATCCCCAAAGATGTATCATACCAAAGCATGCTTCCATTTGATCGTTTCACATTCAATTTTCTCCTTTTCCAAATCTATTATAATCCTCCCATCTTCAATTAGGAGAAGTACATACTTTAAAGCCATACAATGATTAAGGTTCATGTTAGAAGAGAGTCAACCCCTCCATAAAACATTCTCATTTGGCAAAACTTAGGGTTCAATATTCAGACAATCATCCAAGGATGGGATAAAGGTGGATACAAATATGATTCAATCGACAATGGTAATTCTTCCAAAAGTTTCCCATTAGTAACTTCTTCCACCACAACAATAGTAAGGTTAAGGTTATTGTCATTTTAAGAGCCCAAATTGTGAATATTAGCAATCAAACGCTCATTTTTCAACGTATCTAAAAGGTTTTCGTTCTTAACATCATCTAAGACAATATTCAACGGTCCAACAATAAAATCACCAAATATACTCCCCAAAATTTTCTTTACATCAAATTTCTTTGAACCACACGATTGGAGGCACATTCCAAGTGCGTAACTTAATAAGCAATTTTTTTTATTAAAAATTAATTATAAATACTTTTATTTTAAAGTAAAATATGCAGATTATAGATTAAAAGTTGGTAAAACATCTGATGTGGAAGTAAAATTTAGTTGATTCTTTAATTGGTTCCATAACACTTTTTATTGTTATTATTAAAATGAATTTATAAAACTAATTTTGTGGGTTTTCAATGTAAATGCTCTTATGGTTCCTAAAATATTTGAATGCAAATTGTTCCGTAACACACAGGATACAATCAACATAATTTTATCAAAACACAAAATGACTAACATCATACCTTAGACAATAAGCTAAACAGTATATACTTTACTGAATACAAATGAGAGAAACATATGAACACACAAGCGTCAAGAAACATAAACTAAACATGAATTAGTAACGCTTGTGGATTGCACGGGATCCGAAGTCCAGTTTGATCCCATAAATTTGACACACAATTGTAGCAACTTATTCGGGCTTTCGGCATGTAATGATGGCAAACTTTATCAGATCCTTCTTGTATCCCTCCACCATCAATGGCATGGCCAAAGCTCCTTTTATGCTTGTCCATCCTGCCCCAAATCATAGCGCGAGATATTTAGAAGGTGGCAGAATATTACCAATGAAGAAATAAATCATACTAATTGTATGGATTGATCAGAAACTTCTAATTATATGGATTGATCAGCGGGTTTCCTGATAAAACTTCTTTTGGAAGTTAGAAATCTAGAATTACTAGTACTAACTACTAAGTAAACTTACCACTGCGGACCAGTGAAGTCATGCCCTTCCAAGTCAATGCTGATCGTATAACTGCTGGCCAGAAAGGTGCCACATATCGCGACCAGTCTGCTGCCTTTATATCCTGCAAATATCAGCATAGTAGGACGTTCAATTGAAACAATTAAGAGCATCTACTTCAACACCAGAACTTGAGTTCTCATATACATCAAACGCTCAGCTTGTGGATGATGACAATAGCAGAAAGTTAACCAGTGAATGGAGCAGCATTTATTTTGTAGCGTATTAATCGCAACAGAGGCAGAAAGAACACAATATGACGGGCAGTCAAATATATATAGAGGTAAAATGTAGACCTGGAGAGAAAGGGACTCGAGTAAGCCGACATAATCAGCAGTGGAGCACCAGGACGGCAGATAATAAGCATCACATATCTTGTTCAAGAGTTCTTGTTCATCCGGCCGCAAGGATTCCTCAGAGGGACTGAGATCGCGGTGGCACCATGTCACTATAATGATCGTGGCTCCAGGAGCAGCAACTCTAACCAATTCACTGACGAACTGAGAACCCACATAGAAATTGAGACTCATGACTCATACAAAACACGAAGTTTGCACTCAGTGTACTTCAAAGCATGCAATACTTGATCAACGACAGAGGAAATAACCTTTGTTTTATCAGGCATATGCTCACCACTCTCCATGGACCAAATCAGATCAAATTGTCCATCAGCAAATGGTTGCTCTAAAGCATCTGCAACCTGAAAGGACACCTGCAACGTCTGACGACATATTAGGGCAGGTCTACAAGTAATTAAAGAAGCGGACTGTAAGATGACAAGCAAAGAGAGGAATCTGGAAGAATACAAAGACTCCAGACTCATCTTCGTATTCAATGAAACAAAAATAATCATTCCATTTAACAGTTGGAAAATTGAAAGCAAGTATGTACCCAATTTTCCCCTCTTATCTTCTCAACTGTTAAGGAGAGGGGTGCACCAATCAGTGGTTTATAACTACTCAGAAAATTACAAGTGAGATAAAGGTTACTTTTGTCTCATTTCAGCAGCAATCTATATATTTATTCTCAAGCGAGGTAATGTATTGGCACACTGACTATTAACACAGTTAAACATATAACACGCTGAGTGAAACATCAACACTTAGCAGGACTGCAAGAGATCATGAAACAAGTACTAACCCTATCAGCTAATCCTTGAGCAGCAGCTAGAGCTTGAGCCCGTTGGGCTTGGACAGGGCTCAAGGTGATAGCTTGACATTCGGCCTCATACTTCTTTGCTAGGTACCTGGAGCTGCCACCTATTCCACATCCCACATCAACAATGTTCTTCGGTTTTCCATCTGCAAAATCCATATTATAGGATCAGAAGATTGAAACGCCAATAAATTAGTTTACGGCTGGTAGATAGATCCACATCTACTTGGTAAATAGAGAGACACATGGTGAGATAAGGCAAAGCATGAGACACGGAACACACCCGAGACGCCAGCAAAGCGGAGAGCTTCCTCGATCATGCGAATCTGAGCAGAGCGGTGGTCAGCAACAGAGGCCGGCCGATCGGGGTCGTAGAAGCCATGGTGCATATGGTCGCCCCAAATATCCTCCCACATCTTCGACGACCCATCATACAACTTCGCAATACCCTTATTCAATTCGTCTTGTGTTCTCTCCCAGCCACGCCTCGTGGCCGTCGCTGAAGTGTGGACAGCCCCACGCCCCAGCTTCTCACCACTAGTAACCCCATACTTCGAGGGGCCAACGGAAGGTGGCTTTCCAAATCCGAAGAGATGGGTCCGCCGAGTCTGGCAGAATGAGTATGCGTTATACGCCACATTATTGCTGCTGCTCATTTTCCTTCTACCGTTTATGGTGAATAGAGTTGAGAACAAGTAGACAGGAAAAAAATAAAACAAAATTAACAAAGCTTTCGGGCTTCTACAGAAACTGATAATGGATTGATAACTGCATCTTCTGGACTGGAGTATTTATAAAGAAGAAGATATCTTATTTTAATTTACCCAAAAAAAGAATAAAATTGAAGATTTTTCACGTTCACCCCTTTTCCTTCGTACTAGGTCTGCGAATATAAGTAAAGTTTTTTAACAAATATTAGTCCCACGCTAAATGAAAGCATATACCAAACAAGGGGATGTGACCTATAACAAAAGATAACCTCAATTATAACAACAAATAATTTTATACAAAGTGGTATCGACTTTAAACTGATCGAAGGTAACCGATCCTTAAACCAATTACGGACAGTCGAATTTCAATCCTACAAAGAACATAATCATTTTAAATAATTAAATAAATAAATAGTTTTATATTATTTCTAAGAATTGTCAATATTGCAAAAAAAAAAATCCCTTCAACCATAAAAGAGATCATTTTAGGACTGAAATTTTGTTAAAAAAGATATTTTTTAAAAAGTCAATAAATTTTGTTTCATTATGAGTCAGTCATATGCTATTATTAGAGAGGACAAAAAGTAAAATAGAAAGGATAGGCAAAGAGAGCAAGACGTTGGACCATATCGTGAAACTCTTAATTTAGGCTCAAAATTCTCAATAAGCTCAAGATATATGAGTTTGCATTGACCTAAAACCTAAGAAAGAAGCGGCATCGATACAGAGGATAGCATATCAATAATAAGAATAATATTCGAGACGACAATATACAAGCAGGAGTGGCTATTAACTTATTATTTGACATTATTTAGGCTGGCATCCCGAAATCGTCGATACGAATTTCCAACCAAACTTAGGGTTCAGGGATCAGAGTTCAATTTATTCTATCCAACGAAGTACAGAACAAGCAGCAAAGCAAAATCAATCCACGACCTGAATTTATCCGGCAACCAACCTGGTGGGGGACATGAAGTAAAGTCGGCAAAGCAACCGGAATCAAAAATACGGAATAAACTGGTAATAAGGATCAAGAATTCGCTTCAATCTAGATCCAAGAAGGTAATATCCAGATTCAATTCCAAGATAGTATTGACATCTACTACTCGTTGAGATCCGGAGTGCCAGCATTACTATCTAATGATCCATGAATAATGACACGGTAGTAGGAAGCATCCGGCCGTACGTCAATATCACGTGAGTTAAAAATACCGTCTTAAAGGTAAAATATTATAGAAAAAATAAAATACAACGAGTGTTTTAGTACTGTAGGAGTCGAGAGTTACCAACCAGACAAAGATTGAAATCGAACATCGGACATGACGAGGGGCACCTTTTTATTCCATTGGTACATCATAATATTCTACGAATCAAATTATGCGTCGGCGGGCGGATGGTGAAAAAATTAAGAAAAGCTTTTTGTACACGCGTAGCTGTAAGGAGTCCAATAAGCTGGACAGTACTGTTCTCGAGACGAAGCCGGAAACTCCTATCGAAGAGATAATCAAGGCAGGGAAATGGAGACGGGAATCAACATCGAGTTGCTTTAATCGACATTACAAACGGTCGGGCTTGGGTTGTTTCTTATCTTCGTACTTTGCGGGTGGCATGTCGTGCAGCTAGTTGGACTGTAGAATTTTGCAGCAAAAAATGGTTTAAAATATTATAGTACCGGAGAATCAATATGTAGTGAATGTGATGGTTTTATTAGTTCTACTCACCATCTTACATGCTCGTAAGTCTGACGTGAACGAAAGCTACGATGTTTAGATTCAATTTCAACGCAAGGTTTTAAGTAAGAGGACGATCGGGAAAAATAATTTCATTGAACGGTCAAGGCCAAGAAAATACGTGGGGGGCAACAACAGGAATGGAGTACATGTTCTATAGTATATGGGATGATTTGAGGTGGCTTTCATGTGTTTAATAATGCCTTGCCAAGAGCAGTCCCAAAGATCCAATTAATTCATATTCCTTCATTAGTGAGGCTATATGCGTGCACTCTTCGATCTTTTGTTTCCTCCTAAATCTTCAACCATCTGCGCTTGTCAGCAGTGTCATAGGCAGGCTGGCTGCCTAGTCGGCTGCGAATTAAGGTAGGAAAAACCCTGAAACTTACCGGCTATGGCTGACATTAAGGAGAGCGCTAAGGTAGCGGCTGCTGAGAGTACGTCTGACACCTACAACAAGGTGGAGGCGGCTCAACCGTCGGCCGTGGAGAAAGCAGCTGTTGCTCCCGCTCCTGAAAAGGCCAACGGGTCCGGATCCACAGTCGCCGTTGAAAGTAAGATTCTGTTTACTGTCACGTTATATGCCGTTCGTTATTTGGGTACGAAATTGAGATACGGCAGTTGAATCTCAATTGTTGATCTCCTAAAGAAACACATACGGACGTTTAATTGCTTGTTTTATTTTTTTTACATCGATGTCAGAAATTTTCCACTGTCTATGAACAGGAACACCGGATCCTCAGGTTGAGATCCATGCATCAAATGACAGAGGTGATTTAGTCCAAAACTCAACCTATTAACTCCTGTAATTGTTGCCGGTATTGATGATCGGTAACATTATCGAGCCTCTGTAATCGAACCTCAGATCGTTAACTGCATAAATTGAAGTTCCTAGTATGGTGTTTTTTTTTCTTTCTTTCTTTCTTTTTAATTGATCAGATATCGCACTGGCCCATGTTGAACAAGATAGGCGATTGTCTTTCATCAAAGCATGGGAAGACAGTGAGAAAACCAAAGCCCAGAACAAGTAATCAGAACTCGATCCCCGTGAATTCTTGTTCTTTTGTTATATATATACACATTATACGCCTTTCATTTAATAGCAAACTCTCTTTCATTTTACGTGAAGGAAACCCGTAAAGGCGAATACTGATCGTCATATCAATTTAGTCATGTTTAGTTAATTAATAATAACTCCTTCCTGAACGACTGCATACAGGGCTCAGAAGAAACTGTCTGCTCTTGATGCCTGGGAAAGCAGCAAGAAAGCATCGGTAGAAGCTAAACTCAAGGAAATTGAGGTACTAGTATTTCTCCGACAATTCCCATCAGAAAGATCATCTTCCCTATAAATTAATCTGGTTGATCGGAGATGCGTAAGTGGAAACAAAGAGAGAATATATATATATAAAAATTAAACTGCATGTCAACAATCTGCTCTGCATACTTTCAGCAAGAACTAGAGAAGAAGAAAGCAGAGTATAGAGAGAAGATGAAGAACATGGTCTCTTTAATTCACAAGCAAGCAAAAGAGACGAGAGCAACAGTTCAGGCCAAACGCGGTGAATATATTCTCAAGGTAGAAGAGAAAGCTGCCAAGTATCGTGCTACTGGATATACTCCAAAGAAAATGCTTAGCTGCATTTCGTTTTAATTCAAGAAACCAGACATTTCGAGTATTTCGGCTTTTCTTCCGAGTTGAGTTGCTCACGTATCTGTTCACCGATTCAACAAAACACACGATGCCGGCAGGGTCTGTTAAGGAAATTCATTTTTCGGATACAGGTCTAGGATTCGGAGAAATTTTTGGGCATAGCTGCGGGGAAGGGATGAGATCCCTTTACCTGAAGCCGGTCCAGAGATACATAATTATGTATTATTAAGTAATGGTATGCTATTAAGCTTTGTTTTCAAAATCTGTATCAAGAATGTTTGTTTGTTTATTTCAATGTTATTTTAAATATAATATTAGTCAAACCCAGAGCGGATATGATCCCCATAGGATGTTTGGGACGAGGATGGATATAGAGATTTTCCCACCAAGTCGGGGACGGGTCGGGCGATCTATGGGGTTCAGGTTTGGGGATGGCATCCCCGATCCAGGTCCCCCACAATGTAATCCCTAGACTTTACGAATATTCTAATTTGACTCCCCATCATCCAAGCAAACAGAAGAATAACAATTCTATAGCAAATCAAGTACAGCGGTTTTATTAACTTGGACGACCATCATGTTCAAACTTGCCGCGATGCAGTGTCCCATCGTTTGGGGCAAAATTCCATCCTGGCAGGCTAGACCCGTCCAAGACCAGGGTCATACTCACTGTTACCTTCTCATTTGTGAATCTGTAGTCAACCAGTGTCACAGCTCTCTCAATATAAATATGATAAAAATGTCGCAAGACCGATGCAAGGGACTGGCCCCACTATGACCAAGGCATCAATATACACATAAGCTGAAGTAACTTACTCCGTACAATTCTTAAGAGAAATGTTAAAATCTTTTCCCGTTTTTAGGTAATCTTAAAAAATGGGCTCTCGAGGAGAAAAATTGAGCATTTTATCCTTTGCCTTGATGTTTCTGATAGAATTTCCACTGCTTTGGCAGCAACACAGTTTTATATTCACAAATGGAAATAGCTTACAAGACATTGATCGCAACCAACCTTATTAATTCGATGAAGCGAAACAGAAAGAAATCCAGTCATGAACAACAAGCGATTCTACAGAGAAGATAAATGCAACCGTAACTCAACTTTAAAAATAAAGAAATAAATAAAATAAAATAAAATAAAATATGAATTCTGCTGACCAGATACTCATTCATGAAAATAACTCCTTTTGAAATTTTGCAGGAAAAGAGAGAACTTCAAGTTCACCCTATCGCTAGACTTCATTGAATCATATATTTAGCTGCGAAATAGTTCAACCAGCATTACCTATTGTCGTCTTATGAACCATCTCATTGGCATTATTTCTACGATATTGCTGCGCACCAATTAAGCCTGGTACCAAGGGAAAAGGCAAATCGACAAAGAACACACCTAATTGCTGGATTTTGTGGTAGATTCCTAAAACAAGCACAAGACGATAGTGTATATACCAGCATGCACCTGTAATTAACTATTGTTCGCCATACTGCAGTATCCAACGCAGCAGTCTAATCAGCGGCAGTAGACGGCCTGATCTATATGCGGAGGAATTTGCTTTATTTCAGTTCCTAGTTCTTGCTCAATCCTGTACCTGTTATAATGAAGCAGCAAGTAATTAGCACAGATTAAGACAGGAGTGTATAAATTGAATGCTTACAAGTCGATGAAACCAGATACCCACAAGTTAAACCGGTCTTCATAGGTGATCAAACTCACAGCTAATCCAAGATGTCCGAATCTTCCTGATCGACCCACCTAAGCCCAGCATAATGGAGGCAGAAAAGACAGATTAATTTAAGCAAGTACATCTATAGCTTCCAAAATGAGACAGCAATTACTAAATATCAGAAGTTTGCACTTGACATACCCGGTGCAGGTAGGTCTCTGAGTTCTTAGGAAAGTCAAAATTAATAACAACATTAACGGCCTGAATGTCTATTCCCCTGGTAAATAAATCTGCATAAAGTGGCAGACAACAAGATCAAATCATAAGATATGTTACTTCTGTACAAATATATAGAGTTGCCTCCAAATGCATCACGTAAGTATAACATAGAAAATCAACCATATGGCTCACTGAAGCAGCAGTAAACAATGATGTACATGAAACAAATCAAAGAGGACATCATTTCGTTAATCATAACATTCACGATGTCCTATAATGCAAAGTCTTGCATGTGAATCTACATTAATCACTAACAAAATATCACATGTTTTTATCAAAGCCAATACATGAGCAATGTGACTGATGGTATGCAAACATTAGGGTGCTTTTATTTTTAGAAAACAAGACTATTTTTAGAAAAATGATTTCTAGTTTTCTAGAAATGTAAAAACCAAGTTCATCACTTTTGTTTTTCCATTAGGGGGTTTGCAGGCTTGGAGATCCTAGACACTAAGTTCATTGCTCAAAACAGCAGTAACAGGAAAACCTTGAAGTCAGTATTTCTAGCACACCCTAGATGTGAAAACGAATGTGAAACCAAAATATGCATCAGTTAAAATCAACAAAACAGACAACAAAAGGAAAATGTATTAATGCAATGGAAAACTAATCATCTTGCTTGCTGCAGTAACTTCTAAAGCTTTTTCTGTGTGTAAAGTAGAAGAATCCTGTAAAGAAAAAAGGAAAATGCTACTGAAATGTTAGAAGTATCTCCAACGCAAAAGAGAAAATGCCACTACATACTCAGTACTGTGTTCACTGCACTCTAAATTTTGAGTCACCCTAATGCTTCTCTATATCACAAGAGCAAATAAAACTAGACGAAACCAGTATATCATTGCAATATTCAATAACGCATAAATTGCACTACAAATTTTGAGACAGCCAACCCAATGCTTCTCTATATCACCAGAGTAAATAATACCAGCTGAAACCAGCTAACTAATAACATTGTTACCTATGACACTAACTGCATATTGGACAGCATTTTCTACAATGCAATTTGTTGACTCAGGGAACTCATGCTTTGGTTCAATTACGCAGCAAATACCACAATAAATACAGGCATAACACAACAAAGATAGTGTGCCAAGACATGAACGAGAAATGCATGCACAAAAATTACAACATACCTGTACATACAAGGTTCCGGCATGCACCGTTGCGGAAATCATGAAAAACTCTGTTGCGGTGATCTTGCAACATCTTTGCATGAATATAAAAACAAGAATAGCCAAGTTCCGTAATCTTCTTTGCTAATAACTCCACCCGGTTCACAGAATTGCAAAAAATGATGGATTGATTGATTTGAAGCTGGAACATGTCTAACAGAATGTCAAAATCAGCTAATCAAAAAATCAACAAAATTTGCTAAAGCTTGAGAAGAAACCTTAGAGAAAAGTGTATTTAAACAGTGAACTTTCTGTCTTTCTTCAACAAAAGCATAGAACTGGGTTATTCCTTTCAGAGTAAGTTCATCCATGAGATTGATGATATAAGGTTTCTGTAAATATCGATCCTTGAAGTGCTTGACAGTGACAGGAAATGTAGCTGAAAACATCAAAATTTGACGGTTTGGAGGCATAAAATGTATCAGATGCTCAATTGAGGGTTGAAACTCTGGAGACAAGAGCTTATCAGCCTGCCATGCAACCAAACACCAGAAACTAAATTATTGCAACAACATAGTTCATGGATTCATAGATCAATAGATTCAAAAGTTTGCACCATAAAAGCATCTCGCAAATAACTGCAAAGAAAGTCCACCAATTCGGACACATTAAAAGTACAGGATACCAAGATCACACATAGACATACATGTTTAGCCTTCTATGATCCAGTCCTCACAGCTGACCCTACTCTTCTCCCCCACCCCCTATCCCAAGGAAAAACAGGTTTTTCTAAAAGAAACTAATCTTACTTATTCTCCTCTTGTGAATAGGAACATTTTGCTATAGCTTTTCTTTTATCCGTATCAAACCGGGCTTTAGTAGGAGGTTACAATGCTTTCTACTGTTTTGTCAACAACCAGCATGGTATGCAGCAGCTAAATAAGACTGACATGGAAATCATTACAAATTATTAAAAGAAGTAAAGAGAATGCACGTGCTGAAAGAATAGAGAATCAGTGGTATTGATGAAATGATGATAGGGATGAGACTTGAGAGCTGTAGCCAGGTATCAAAGTATTGCCCCCTCACTCAAAACACCTATTAATAGCAGAAGAGTAACAAATTCTCCCTGACTCAGCAGGACTCAGCAGCAAAATAACAGATTTGCACTAACAAACTCGTACCAATGTTTGAAAAAACCTAAGGCGCACCTATGCAATAAGGATGCTAGAGCCTATGCACTGGGCCTACAGTGAAGGTGCGAATACGCGAAGTGAGGCATCAAAAATGCTTAAAAAATCTACAAAATGACTTAGTTTTCAATAACAATATCATAAAATAAAAATACTTAAGACATAGCAACCTATTAGCCTAATACTAACAATACTAGCAAGATAATTAAAGATTCTCATCCACTTCCAGAAAATATATGATCTTTTCTTTCCTTCTCTACGGTAAATATCACAAAATTGTATCTATTGGTTGTGTCATGACCTTTGTTCCCTCCTCCCTTTCCTTCCCAACATAAGATCTAGTTACCATAGTTAACATATTGATTGAGTTGCAGGAAAATAAAGACTGATAATAGCTAATCGGAGAATTCTTCTCTACAATATATCTTTATGTCCTTTCCCATTAAAAATTGACCATTGGCCTTCCCATGACCTTTTTTCCCCACTCCCTTTCCTCCCCAACATCAGATTTGAATATCTTATAGATAGTAGAATTTTTAGAATGAAGCGAAGCCTAAAAATCGTTAATCATGAGCGCCCCTTAGTGCATTAGCAGCACCTTATCAAACTCACCATGCCTAGGATGAAAAGAGCCTCTCACCTCGAGGTGCAGCTTTTCAAACACGACTCATACTAACATACCAAGACTTCAGCAAATAAAAATATAAATGACAATAAAATGGACCAGCCTATGCAATAGCGGTAGCAACCACCCAAACACTAGATCCTTTTATTGCTCCTGACATGTGCACCTGATTACAGGCCTATCACATCACAGCAGTCAATAAAATCGCAATCACGATCGTGTTTGCGGTCACTGTAGTGGTGTTGCGATATCGGAGCATCACGAAGAATAAATTGTGTGTTGCGGTCGTCACAGCGTAAATTTTTATTTTTATTTAAATAAAATAATGTTTTATATTATATTCGAAGTGTTTTAAATGAGTCATTATATGTTAAATTGTCCTAATAACCCTAAATTTGCCTTAGAATGAAAAAATACATGTTATTTAGTGGTACTTGTAAATATAATGAATTGCAATACTTTATTATAATTTAATACTAACTTGTTCCAAGACATATATAGTAAATGAATAAGAAGAAATTATCATGCATACTTTTTTCAGTAGATTTAAGAATTCTCAATCAATTGTCAATTTATCATTGACATTTTCCAATTTATCAACGATACCGATTTATCGACCAATAAAATGTGAAATTTTAAAACCATAACGTATCGGTAATTTCGTGTTACGGCCGACTCAAAAACCGCTAAATAGCAGACGATACGCTATAGCGGCACCACTATTTAATTGCTTGCATCACAGACATGATTATATAGCGCAAGTACATATCCAAAAGGAGGCTCATGAATATACCAGCAAGAACACCACCTCACAAAAAAAAAACAAAAGCTTTCTTTTCCTTCTTGCAGAAAGGGAGTTCTGAGGAGGGATAGATCAAAAGATTCTTATTTGGCAGGCAGATCAGAAAGACATCACTGAAAGAACAGTACTAAACCCTACAACAGTTCAGATCCAAAATAAATGCTTCTTCGTACCTCATCCATGATAAGCATTGAACAGTCCTTCAAAATGCAGACACCTTTTTTTGTGAGATCCAGTATTCTTCCTGGTGTCCCCACAAGCAGATGCACTGGTTGATACAATCGCATGATATCATCTTTCAAGCTGGTTCCACCAGTGGTAGCCATAACCTCAATTTGCAAGTGCTTTCCCAACTCCTTACAGACGTGTGCTGTCTGAAGAGCCAATTCTCGCGTTGGAACAAGTATGACAACTGCATAGATGCACAAAAAAGCACAAAACGATCAGTTGGTATCCTGATTTGAGTTAATAACAAAGGTGGGCAGAGATAAAGACAGTAAAACTACACAACTAATGTGAAAGCTCACAAAGATAACTAATAAGGTTGGACTTTGTTCTGTTTCACTACATGTGAATACTGCATTTTTCTATCAAAAGTAACAAACAGCCTGTATCTGACTGGTCTCACTTCCAATTAGTAAGAAATTGCTTATTTGTCCTCTCTATCCCAGTGTTTGAAAAGGCTTAAGGCGCACCGAGGCGCTAGGCGCAAGGCGAAGGCGCACGCCTGGGTGATGTGAGGCGCCTAGTTTTTTTTTTTGGCATATATACTTTTGTTTTTCCAGTTTTCCTTGATGCTCTCTCTATTTTATTTTATTTTTCCAGATGTAGTGGTACATTGTTTTTCCCTCTGTTTTTTTTTTTAAACATTAGGAAGAAAAAGTTTCTGCAAAAAATATATAGGACAAAGGGGGACCTTTCTTTTTCCCTATATCTTTTGTTTTCCCCTATATCTGAAAAAAAATATATGCAGATATACCTTTGGTTTCCCTAATGCCCTATCTGTTTTCCCCTATATCTGCAAAAAATATATGCAGATATACCAAAATAACTATTTCTTGCTTTAAATTGGTGATAGCAAACTTTACAATCTCTGCAGCTTATTTTTAACTTTTCCAAAATAACTCTTGCTCTCCCCAATTCCCATATTAATTGCAGAATAATTTTACTGCAAGCAAGACTATAAATAGACTTACCTTTTTCTAACAAATGACTATTTAACTCCCCTAAGTCCCTGCAGTCTGTATGTAATTTTTTTTTTCTGCTGAAAAGGTTTTTTATCCCTCTTCCCTAAGTCCATCCTCCCTATGTGTCTATTGAGCTTCCAAGTTTCTGCTGATTTTATGCTGAGGCGTGCGCCTCATGGCCTCTGCGCCCAGCGCCTGAGGTGCGCCTTATATGCGCCTCACCTGCCTCGCCTCGCCTAGCACCAAAAAAGCCCCACCCCCCATCGCCTTGCGTCTCAGGCGCGCTTTTTCAAACACTGCTCTATCCACGTGCTAAAGTCTAGTCCCAACCTTAAAGAACCTTTGTATTATTTTTTGCTTAAACTACCCTGCACAGCCCTCCCCCCCCCCCAAAAAAAGGTGAGAAGTGAATGGCATCATCAATATTAAAACCTTGAATAGAATTTTTTTCTTGATCAATTTTTTCCAAAGCAGGGACACAAAAAGCAGCTGTCTTCCCAGTTCCATTTTTTGCCCTAGCAAGCATATCACTTCCGGTAAGTGCAATTGGGATACTTTCTTCTTGGATAGGTGATGGCCTCTCAAAACCTTTCTCATATATACCCATAAGAAGCTCACGCTTCAAAAAGTAGTCCTCAAATTCATTTCCCTTGGTTGCTGTCACATCCTGAAAAAATTAATAAGAATAAGAATGTCATTATAGACAAGTCCATTGTTAGAGGAAAAATCAGAGAGTACAATTCAGAAACAGCCTGCTCAAGTTACAAACAAAACGAAACAATTTTTTCCACATCAGTTATTGAATATCACAAATGCACATTACATAGAAAACAACTTTAGTTCATAATTAAATCTTGATTCACTGACTACCAAGAACTTAAAGCAAGTAGACTTGTATGCAAAAGTGCCCAGCAGAGAAACTTATTACTACATAAAATTTGGTCAAATAACAAGGCAAATGGCAGTCACAAATAGAGAACCTATCGCATGACCGATGCTTCTCTCTACACAATCTTTTACTTGATACTCCATCCAACATCTCTAACCAAGCATTTCCGGTTCATTGGTATATAAACAATATTTTTACCTCAAAAAACAGATTACAACTAGAATCCTCAATTTTTTAGGAAAGATTGACTACAGAGCAGATGCACTCAAACCCAATTACTCCTAATGAGATATCAATGCCACCTAATACCATTAGGGCTATAAATGAGTTGAACTGATCTGAATATCTCTAGGCTCGGGCTCAACTCGTTTAACTAAACAAGCCTAAAATAAGGCTTAGGCTCGGCTCGTTTAACTAATACCATTCGTTTAGTTAAATGAGCCAAGCCAAGCTTTTAATGAGCCAAGCTCATGAGTCAGAGCCATAAAAGGAACCGAGCCGAGCTTCTTTGAGCTCAGGCTCAGCTCATTTAATAAACGAACCCAAAAGTGAGGCTCGAGCTTGACTCATTTAATTAAATAAGCGAGCCAAACCGAGCTTTTAACGACTCAAATACCGAACTAAATCAGCTCATTTACAGCCCTAAATACCATCAAGAGAGCAAGAAATATTCAATTAATATACAGCCTCAAACTGCATATGCATGGATCAACAAACATTGAGACCAGCAACTATAGTCACAACCTTTAAATAAACCAATTACTTGTTAGGCAAAAAAAGTAAAAACGACGGGAACTTCTAAGCCACTCCTGTAACAACAAAGTTTGATCCAATTCATACCTCTGTCCTGTATCGTGTATCAGGTGGTGGCACTTTCAACCTTGCTTTCCAATCTTGTGAACTGCATATAAATAGAAATGTCAATAAAACAGAGATATTTATAGAAAACATATGAGCACAGCCTACAGAAATCTTTCAAATAAAAGATGAAAAAATCTGATACATCTCCAAGCTTGCTATAAAGACAGAACTGATTCTGTTGGAGCAGATAACATACGTTTCACCAAATAAAATAATCAAAAGAAGTCCAGTCTTAATGTGCCAAGCACTTCACCTTAGAAAATACATATAAGAGTTATCAAGACATTGTAAGTCTCATATTAAGCAATCGAATGAAGTTTCTTTAAAACATCCCAAAAGAGGAGTTACCTCTGACTCCCAGAAACAAATAACCTCCAGAGTAATCTTCAGTACAGAACCCAAATATTTCATTTTCAGATTGGTTAAGAGTTTTCCAAACATTGTTCGAGGCTTTCAAAACTACAACAGCTCTAAAGCTAATTCAAATATATAAAGGTCAGAATGTTATGGAGCAGAGCACACAGCACAGTATATACCCTTTCAGCAGCTCTAAAACTATTTCAAAGGTCTGAAGGTCATATCCAGAAATGTCTCCAACTATTAATGAGCAAGGCACAACCAGGATTGTATACCCTTTTAAGCACCTTCATGGACAACACCACTGAGCATAAAGTCAATTGCACTAGAGGAAACGAATTTACCATACTTGTTGGACATTTATCTTGTTTAAAATGCAAAACATCTAGAAACATAATTCAATCAGCTTTCGGAAATCATAACTGACCATCACTGGACAGAAAGAACCACTGCCCTTTCCGGCACCTTCACAAACAAAGCCAGTAAACAAATAGTCAATTAAACTAGAGAAAACAGATTTACCATAATTTCTGGACATTCATCATGATTAAAATGCAAAACGATTAGAAACATAATTCAATCAGCATTCAGAAAACATAATTGAACAGCACTCAACACAAAGTATCACTAACCATTTCAACACCTTCACGAACAGAGCCAGTGAATGCATAGCCAATTACACTATATGAAACACATCTACCATAATTTCTAGACATTCATCATGATCAAAATGCAAAACAACTAGAAACATATTTCAATCAGCATTCAGAATTCATAATTGATCAACACTAGACACAAGGCAAAACTGTATGTCTGTATCACATAACAAGATAAATAAAGTACCCAAATGGCATCCAAAAGAAATAAGAAAAGCTATTTAGCTACCAGCATCTTATGATGCATTTAATGACAAATGAATATATGGCATATGATATTGTACATCCATATTATGGTTTAATTTCCTCAGGAAGCTACTCCATCAATATTTCACTGCCTACTGATAGCCACAGCTTGTTCCATAGCAAGGAGAATACACCAACATGAACGAGGCAGCATAATTAGATTAATTACAGCAATCTTCACAGTAAAACAAATTATCAGGTTGACACAGTAGTAAGCTTTCGTTGGCACTCATATGTGAATTGTTGTGAGTCACATCAGATAAGTTACGGCTTAAAAATAGCGGTGCTACACCAACAAAGAAAAGGGCAGTCATAGCAATGACCAAATTACAGATCCATAACATAAGCTAATAACAAGATTGATGACTGGAAGTAAATGGAACAGAAATCACACAGCCGAGCTGCTAACTTCCATAACAAAGCAGCATGAGGCACATTATTATACGTTACAACAATATTTTGAATTAGAAAAGGAGTTAATATTGGCAGTTAAATAAATAGAAGCTTACAAAGATATTGATATTTTCAAATCAAGAAAAAACTAGGTAAAGGATTATTTGACCCGACAAAGTATCCGATCATCGTTTCAAGTGTCAGACTGCATGGAAATTAACAATAGCTACTTTTGCTAATAGTATTTGAATGCAAGGAAATTAAGATCCCAGGGTTGTTCGCGTATAAAAAATACAGTTTCAGGCATGGAATAAAATAACGGCCAATACACTGCTACTTTCCTAATATTTATCAATACTATGTCAATATTTACAGATATTCAACGATATCTGTAAATATTTTATGATAGTTGTGGAAAAGATTGAAAAAATCATGCCACAGTAATCATTTATCCTATGCAATAATCTGACACAGCGACATCGCAATCGCAACCACACTTTTATCACCTGTATCAGGTTGAGGTAGTACCCATGGTATTTGGTTCCTTGAACAATGTGATATCTCACACGGGGAAAATCTAGTAAGTGCAAGAGTTGTAAAGTTCGGAGTGAATACCATCTAAGAGAGATGATAAAGACTTGGTCCAAAATATCTATAAGTAGTTTCTGTAAAACATGGAGACGTAATCTAGGTATGGTTCCTGTGCAATCTAACCAAGCATGCATGGCCTGGGACACATTGTAGTTATGCCTTCAATTCATTTATTTATTTTTCTGTTTACCAAAAAAAATAAAAGACACTATCAGGATTCAGATCATTATTATAAGCACTATTCCCACGCCCACACCCATCTATGTTGAGCAAAAGCTCCATCGACCCGGCGTCTCTCCATTTCATCGTTTTCCATTTTCCTAGAACGTACATAAATATACGTTATATTTTTAAAAATTATTGTTTCTCCATTTCTTCCGTCCCCATTTCCCCATCCCGTCCAACCTTGATTATTATGGTTTCTACTGCTTCCATCTCTACGTAAGAGAATCAGAGATCCAGTGCAATGTACATATGAATTTTCAGATATTAACATGGTTTTTGCGACCCTTTCCAGTGAACTCATATTTCATAAGTGCATAACTACAACGACTAAAAATTTGTCAACACTAACTGTGCGCCCTTAAAAAAATAAACCAACCGAGTCTGCGAGAATCCAGGAGCAAGACCAAAAGAAACAGATAGAAAAAGCTAATCCACGGAACTATAAATCACACAAAGGGCAAGTTAGTCTGTGAAGAGACAAAGCAGTTAAAAGAAGCACCTAGGGTCAACGGCTTCTGAGTGCCCAGTCACAGTCTTCTTGATTTCATTGGCAGTTGCTTCATTTGCCAACTGATTCCTCCTCAGCCACTGCTGATGTTGTTGTTGCTGCTTCTGTAGCTGTTGATCATGCGGTTGCTGATTTTGAAACGCACCCCTCTGGACATACTGCTGCTGAAAATTCCTGCCCCGAAAGTTAGGGTTCCCGTGCATACCACCACCTACGCCTGAACCTACTCCAACTCCTCCGCCACGTCCACCACCCATTCCCGGCGGATAACGACCTCGCATATTGTTATTCATCCTAAAGCCCTAAAAATCCAACCCTAACAAGTAACAATCCAAATCTCACAACCCCAACGGAGAAACAAGAACCTAAGGGAAGACTACAGGATATATACAGCTTTTTCCAATCTAAAGCGAAATAGCGGTCGTTCAAAAATAAAGCCACTATTGCGCAAGCGAAAACCTATAAGTTTTCCTACGGATCAGTACTGAAAAGCACAAGAGGGGGGGAGGGCGGGGGAGGACTCTCACAAGCAAAGTTAACAACAACTGGAAGTTCTCTCGAGCGATTCAATTGTAAGGTAGGGTTTGAAATTAACGTACTCGTTCTTGGAGCAATGTTCAAGACCGAAACAAATGCTGAGATTCAAGTTCGATCGAAATGAAATAGGGCATGCTGATTTAGTATAGTAGAGAAACAAATTTCGGAGCTCAATTTGCGGATTTAGACAAATGAGGTTTTTTATTGGCTTGCGACGCCGGCTTGTGAGGAACTTCGGACGTGATAGCTGGGATGGGTACGGGGACAGTTTTCTATAGGGCAGTTGCGCACAGGCTCGGGTTTAGTTTTTAGCATTTTATTAGGCTCATGTACATGACAAGCTTATTTTCATATTTTGGTACATGTAATCGTCATAAATTATAGGGATTGTTTGTTAAGTTGATGGTAAATTTCTGAAAAAGCAATTGAAAATTTAATGTTAGAAAAATAATTCCTTCATAATTTAATTAATTTGTGCTTGGTTATGTAGAAGAAGTAAAAAAAATTATTTTTATTTGTAATAGTTATATGTGAGATAAAACTAAATAAAGTAAATAATGTTATATTTTATATTGTGTATCTCTGTTAGTTACCTGGATTCTTCATTAACTAAGGAAGAGGGATTAAGAGAAGTTACAATTCCTTTTAACTTATCTTTCAAAAAATATAACTTCCTTTGGTAATTTACTACATACCATACGATAACATAATATATTAAATATCGGTATAAATTTGTATTTCATATTATATTTGATTAAGTACTTTAATTTGATAGGACCTACAATGTCGTTACTCCCTTCCTCTTACCATAAATGGTATATAATTTTTGACATGCTTATTAAGAAGTTTTAAATATTATAATAAATAAAATTCAAGCCATCTAAAATAATCATATTAGAACTCAAATATTTTTATTATTATGAGATACATACATTAACGAGATGAGAGGAGAAAGTAAGAGTAAATTTGGTAATAAAAGAGAAGCTTCCATCCAAAAAAATATTAGCTAATTTTTCCGCCCACAATGCACATCTAAGTTTTAGCTAAAATTTAAAATAGTTAATTATGATAATATTTATATCTTACTATTCTACTAATTAATTAGATTTAAAATAAAAATGTTCAAAACTATCAAATATCAATAGATGAAAACTCATATAACTCCACATTTTAGCATCAACTCACTTCCCTTTCGAATTCTACCCTAATAAATTTAAAATCTTTCAAGCAAAAATTTACAAGTAAATAAATAAATGAATATTTCAATCTCTTTTCGATTATCATTTTGATAATGAGAGATTAAAGTACACATTCGCACTCTCTTTCTCTCCTCTTTTTAGTTCCAAGTTGAATTTAAAATTTAAAATTCATACATATACTTCAATACTATATAAATAAATTTATGGTTCAAAACTTTTCAAACAATTAAAAAAATTTATATTTAATCTATATAGTATAGATACAAAAAATTAAACAAAAAAATATTCTATGTAATTATAAACTCTCTATCCTATATTTTATTATGAAATTACTTTTCTTTGACCCTAATTCTCTGTCATTGTTCTCCTTTCACGTCTGCTACTCGTTCCTCCCTTAAATCTTCCCATTCCAATCCTCTTTTCTCTACTAATCCGCCTAATCCGCGACATCTTTATAAGCAACCCAGGTTTCGGGACAGTTTTGATCACCGACTTGCCGATTATATTCACCAATGGATACTCCTAGGGATATTTCCATGCACAATGCGGCAAACCCCATCCATCAAAAGCCTAACAACCCCCCTCGCTCGTAGATGTCCCATCTTCTGCTTGGGCAAGGTCCTCTTCGTCCTAGGAGACTCTACTTGGACATTCTTCTAAAGTATTTTACACCGAAGAGGATAGCGAAGCATGGGTTGAGATTGATGACAACGACGACAAAGATTGTGAAGATGATGTCATGTCCTTACAGAGAATACCCATTGGCCCCAAGTGTGCCTCTCTACTGAAGTGAAGAGAGAACTCCCCCGTCCTTTCCATCGATGCCTAATTATCAAAATGCTTGGGAAATCCATGAGATATGATACATTATGATCCAAACTCTATGATCTTTAGCCACTACTTGATTCTTCGAAGATGGATGCCCAACTTTTGAGTCTCCCAGACCACCATTACCATCCATGGCCATATGGATTCACATCCTAGAACTTCAAATAGAGTACATGAAGAACAGGATCCAGTTGTGCCAAAGCGGCGATTTGGTTGGTGAATTTGTCAGAATTGATGAAAGGGCCTCGGGCGTGGAACGTGGTAAATTTGCTGGAATTTCTGTTGAAGTCGACTTACGGAAATTCCTGTTGTAAAATAACTACAGTAAACGAAATTAATTAAGAAGAGAACTTATAAAAAGTTTTTTTGTGCCACGAAAGAAACTCGCTATCTTAAAGCAAAATATCGGTCGAATCTCTGATGGTGTAATTCCGATGATGTTTGTCCCCAAAGTTAACACAACAATCCTCTACCTTTTGTATTCAAGGTCGAAGATCTTGGAATATGGAGATCTTTATCTAGAAAATTAATGAAGAAGAACAAAATCCCTAACAATATTGAAGGCTCTCTCGAAAAAATAATGGACGGCCAAAAATTGTTTCTGAGCATATATGTGTCTCACTTGGTTTTCTAGTATGGATGTATATATATGACGGAGCAGCAAGCGTTGCCCATAAACAACACGATTTAGTCATGGAGTGAGGGGGGAAAACATGGAAAAATTAGTCATAGCAATGGAATAAAAGAAAAATAGTTTGAACCGGCCGAACTATAGTGGGCGAACACACATGTTGTCTGATCCAACACCAAGTCCAACAAAAAATTATCCCTACTACTCAATTCAAATACACCATTGAGTAGTGGGGTATATAAACACTTCATAACCTCTATTTTTCTATATAAAGGCATAAACATAGTACTTTTCCATTGCTTTTAAGATTGTCCACAATAGAGGTGTAAAAAAAATTTACACCCGTTGATTTGATGCAAAGCACTGCAGCAGCAGTGCAAAAGAATCAAAAATTATAATAGAGTACAGGAAATTAATTCGGTGTAAAAAAAGTTATCACCCAAAAATAAATAAAAAATTATCAATAGTATAATTAATTAAGTAAATATTTTAATTGTTTGTGGTGGGATATAAATTAATAAGATAGTATATTTTAGTATTATATTATTGAGTCTTTATTGTGTAATTAGAGTTTAAAAGAGACAAAATAATTACTTTTTAATTTTAAAAAGTGCATTGAGTTTTTTTTTCATCTTTATTGTGGGTACCATAACAACCCCGCCTTCCCTAGTTTTTATCTCGACAAGGACTCGTACGATATTGAATATGAAGGCATCCATTCGATTTACTTTTTGATGCGGTACCTTTGGCCGCTGAAGTGATGCTTCCACTCTTAACCCAAGTGTCGGTGCCTGAGAAGAACAATAACCTATGGTAGTAGACTTGAATCCGGCATCTCCTACTTACTACTGTTGATCAATCCGTCGGCGGCCAGCCACCATCGTTGGCGGAAGAGGAGAACCCATAAGGACCGCGGATGCATGCCCAGAATAGTTTGTGTAAATCAGGGTCTAAATCTTGAGACCAAACCCAAGACTGCATGGATATGTGATAAGTTCATATTTTGACACATTTTATACCCTTGTAATCTTAGTTTTTGGTAGTTTATTTAACTAATATAGGGGAATAATTATTGTTTTATGCTTAAGTGGTAAAATTGCATAAAAATTAGTTTTTGAGCTAAAATGATATAATTTAAGTAAATTTAGAATAAAATAATATTTATTAATTTTTATTAATTTTATTTTGCAGGTTTTATTTTAAAATTAAAAAAAATAAGACCTTTGGACCAACGGCCGAAGGCCCAAAGGCCTGGAAAAAAAAAACAACGAAGCAAACAGGTCTCGGCGCATGGAATCAAAGAAAAGCCGAGGGGTGACGTGGCATGGGCAAAGAGGGACGGCCGCACGAAACGATGAAGAAAAGTCAGCAAGGCTGACGTGGAAAGGGCAAGCAACGTTAATAAAAAGCGAGGCACGGGTCGAAGTTTGGGGCAGAAGAACGCAGAGGGCCGCAAGCCTAAAAGTAGAGAGCCTCCACAGGCTAGGGAGAAAGAAAAGACAGAGGCTCGGGCGTGCGGCAGAGCCGCAAAGGACGAAGCGCACAGGGAAGTCGCACGGAAATCGAGGCCAAACGAGACGCAACAGCCTCCATCTGCCGTCAGCGCCAGCCGGAAAAAGAAAAAGAAGAAAAGAATTGTGCACGGAAATAAAGGCCGAGAAGGAAGAAAAATTAGAGGAAGTGTTTAATACCGGTAGAATTTATTTCAGATAAAATTAATTTTTATCTGAATATATTCTTAATCTTTTATCCAAAATTAATTCCGGTTATTTATTTCTCTTATTTTTAATTTATATTTTAGAGATATATTTTTGTGTAATTAATTCTATAATTATGGTTGGCTGATTATTTATTGTTAGGGAATGAATTGAAACCCTAGATTATGATTTGAATTATAATTTTATTTTCTTTGTTTCGTGAGATTGTTTCTTGACTCTATATTAATTGCTATCGTTTATATGTATAATTCTGTCAAGTATAGTTTATTTGGTGCATGCCTTGTTCTTGTACCTCATTAGTGACAGTATGTAGGATTAATTGCTTGCTAGGTGGCCATCTAAATATACTAGAATTTATATGTATAAATTGCAGCTAGGTTAGATAACAATTCACCTAATCGTTTTGTGATTCTAACCGAAGTGGTAAAACGTTTAGATACGTGTGGGTCAAGAAAAGGAAATACAGCTAGACATGCTTTTTGTACTAGTTTGGGTACTTAGATTGACAGCCTTCCACTTACACTTAATGCATTAAATCTAGTTAAATATAGAAGCCGCTTGTTGCTGCTATACTGCTAGTATTTAATAGGGTTAATATTGGCACTTTGTCGTATTAATTAATTAAGGGAAGTAATATAAGGTGTATAGACCTGCTTTTGGTGTGCAACTTGGTCGATCTCTTTCTCATGATTAAAGGATGACTTAGAAGTAAATATTATATTATGATCTAATCTAGTTGTGGATTTTTATTTCCCTAACATATTTCTCATATCTGCGGTTTCCCATTATTTCCCATTAATTTCATTATTAGTTTATTTTATTTTATTTTTATTCATTTTATTATTATTTTTATAAACCCCCATTAGTATTTTATTTTCTTATTTATTTATTTTAGGTTATTTAGTGTTTTTATTTTTATTTATAGTTTAAGCTAGTTAGATAGAGGTGAGCCCTCTCAATCCCCTAACTGGAACGATACCCTATTTACCAGTGCTACAATTGACAACAAGAGGGTTTAAATTGCGTGCCGGCTACGGTCACACCAATTTTTGGCGCCGTTGCTGGGGATTGATAACTTCACCTTTATTTTGCTAGTATTTTTAGTGTGTTTTTATTTTTTGTGTTTTTGTATTTTTTTCTTTTAGTTTGTTTTAGATTTTCTTAGGATTTTTGGTGTGTTTTGTTATTAACCTTTTCCTTTGAAGTGTTAGTATTTTCAGGTGGCTATGAGAGGATCCTTTGGTTATGGACAACTTTGCTCGAATCTTAACGCAAGAGTAAATGAGGTAAGTATGAGTAGTCTTGAAGATAAACTTAACAAACTCACTGCTCTTGTTTTGCAGGTAGCTGAAGCTGGAGTTATTAATACAAGTGGAGTGTGTCATACGCAAGGAAATCCATATGCCTACCATGAAAAAGCTATGAGAGGAGGAGGATGGACTCAACCTAATGCTCAGTCTTTCAATGGTTTTCAAGGACATGATCCCTATACAAGCACATACTATTCGGGAATGAGGCATCAACCCAACTTTGGATGGGAGATGACTGATCAGTATCAAGTGCCATATCAAGACCCTTACATATGTGATTATGAAGCGTCAAAACATTATCAATATCCTCAACAAGAATCTTCTCCAGTTTCAGATCCCTCAAGTTCAGAAAAATGGATAAGATTTTTGAAGCATTGACAAACAACCTAAATCAACTGGTGCAAAGTCAGATTATGCAAAATGAAAGGGTGTCAGTGCTAGAGGAGAAAATGAGTTATATGGTCAACCTGATGAATCAATCACAAGCACAAGAAGAGCTCTCTAGTACTTCAATTCTAAATTCAAGTCAAAGTTATGAATATGATGATGCCATATCCGAATGTAAGGATGAGATAGTTGAGGAGGTTTCCATGAAAAACATTGAAGAGCAATATCAAGTGGAAGAAGAGCTTGTAAAAGTAGAAGAAGAATCTCATCAAAATGAGGATCAAGTGAACAAAGAGAAGTATATGGATGACAAGACTATCACTTTCACCTACCATATACCATCTTTGAACATTTATTCCCCACTTTTGCTTGGAGATGACCATGAGACACAAGGTAAGCCTTTGAACCACTTTGGTTTTATTTATGCTAACCACACTCCTTATTTTCCCTCTTTTAGCAGGTTATATGGATCTAAGAGTGAAGAGAGTAATCAAATCATCTTGGATACATTTAATAAGAAGCGTGATGCTCCAAAGGAGAGGTTATGTTGGAAGGATGTGTTTAAAGATTCTGAGATGAGAAAATATGTTCTTCCTTCGATAGAGAGATTACCGTACATGGACATTGGGCAAAACATTCTCTCTCTACACACGAACTTAAATTCCATGCTAGGTAAGTTACGTTCTTACTGGATCAAATCTTTCATTAAATCTAACATCTTGTCTTTTTCTTCCTTGCAGGATAAAGACGATCATCACGAGGAAGGATTTGGTGAAGTAGCTCTGAAGTGGACGTATCCACCTTGAACGAGAAAAAACCGAGATCATGTCAGGCTGAAGACATAAAAACAAGCGCTACTTGGGAGACAACCCAATGTCATAAGGGAGTTTTCTATCCTTTAGTTATTTATTTATTTAGTTTGTTTTCTCCATACTTTAAATTACATGTTTTCTTAGTTATTTACACATTGAGGACAATGTGTGATTTAAGTGTGGGGGTGCGTGTGTTTTATATATGTGGAAAAAAAAATTTGAAAAAAAAAATTGTTTAGATTTTGATTAGAGTGTTTAGTGTTTTTAGAGTCGTAGGAACCCTTAATTAGTCAATGAGGAATATATCTTTGAAATTTAACGAAAAGAGGATCATGAAATCGAGATAAAGTTAGAATTTATTTTATTGTTTGTTGTTGTAGATAATTTTAGATAAATTTAGTCATGATTATAATTTTATTAAATTTATGTGATTTAGTTATGTGTAAAATATTTTTTTTTATGTTGTATGTTTTGATTTTACTATTTTAAATTCGTATTCTATTAGGCTTGACATATAATTCCAGCTTTATTTTGTAGTTATATTTCGTTAATGAATATAAATTATTTTAAATTATAAAATTTCTTTAAAGTAATAAAAAAAATTAATAATTTTTATCTATAGAAAATATTTCTGTATTTAAATTTAACTATTTTTACAATGTTGCTAAGATCTTTAAAAAATTAAGTTAAAAGGTTTACACAATGTAGTTATGATTTTATTTTAGAAGTTAATTTTCTCTAGTTTTTCTCGTTTTGGTTACGAAGGACATGTTTTATAGTGTTTTAAATTAATTAGCATAACTCAAAACTTTATAAAAATATTTATTTAATATATTTTCAATATTATTTTGAAATTATATTTCTATTTTAATTAATGGTACTATTTAGTTTAAATTATATTGTTTGATCAATTTTATTTTCTTTAAAAAGTTGTTATATATTTTTATGAGACTATTTTCATTGAATTTATTTTATCAAAAATATATTTTAACCATCCTAGTTAAATAGATATTTTGTTAAGTTAAAAAAATAAAAATGAAACCAAATAGTTTCCCCATTCAACAATAATGCACACAACTCCTTTACAAGCCTAGCAGCAGTGCATGAATGCTCATAAAGGCTAAAAAGAGGCGTGGACTTAACTAGTCCTATCATCCTCCAAATAACAAAAGACAAGCTTCTCTGAAAATAAAAGATGGTTGGGGACAAACTAATCTTCACATCTAGAGCAAACCTCAACAATTTCATGAACCTAACGTAGTATTCCAAAATATATAAACTACCTTAATGCAGCTATAAGAACTCCTCGAGCTCATCCTTCCTCAAAGACTCAAGATAGAAATGGTGACAAAGCTCCTCCTAAAAGTCATTCTAATTCTAAGTTGCTCCCCGACGACTCATCCACCAGCCATTAGTGAAGGAACAAATGAAATATGTTGCAATGCTAGTCCTCTTATGTATAGGATAATCAACGACCTCAAAAATGTGCTTGAAATCGTAAAGCCAAGCTAGAATGGGATGCTCCTAACTTGTGTATGTAGGTGGGTGATGATCAGTGACTCTCTAAATGTAATACCCCAGATTTTTGAAACCTAATTTTATTAAGCCTAATGATTTTATTAGCGTAATTTGATGTAAATATTTAATTATTTTAATTTTGATTCGTTTTATGGATTTATCGACGATTTCGAATTCATATTTGAATTTAATTAATCGTTGCCGTTGCGAACCATTCTGGACAAATTCATTCACGACCATGATTTTATTATATTCTTATGATTTCGATTTTCGGTTAAAAATATGTATTTTCTTTCTTTCTCGTGTTTTGATTTTTAATATTTTAGATTCGTTTTCGATTATAACTTCGTCGTATGATTACGACTTTATTTTGGAGTTATATTTCGTTAACGAAATATATTATTTAAATTATAGAATTTCTATTTGAATAGTTAAATTTATTTTAATGATTTTATCCGTAGAAAATATTTCCGACTTTAAATTTATTCGTTTTCGAAAATCGTTAAGATCTTCGGAAAGTTTTAAATTAAAAAGATTTTCGGAGTTTATTTATGAATTTCTTTTCGGAATTAATTTTCTTCCGTTTTACGATTTTTGGTTTACGGAAAATCGATTTTGGAAATTATTTAAATTAGTCTCGGTTTATTAGAATTTAATTTAAATATTTACATTTATGCTTTTAAATATTATTTCGAGGTCTTATAATATATTTCCGTAAATAATACAAATTTTTTCGTTCATTGGTAAGTTTTTCTGAAAATATTTCCGAAATTCTTTATATAGCTTTTTATTAATTTTAAGCTTTCGGAATCTTATGAAATAATTTTTGTTTAATGAATTTTAGATAAAATCTTCCAATAATATCTTTTGAACATTTAGTATTTTATTTTATATGTGTATTTAAAAAAAAAAAACCCACCCGACCGGTCGACCCCCCCTCTTCTTTTCCTTTTCCCTCCTCTCTCCCTTCTCTTCTTTTTCCTTTTCCCGACTCCCCTGTGCACTACCCTCTGCGCAGAAACCCCAGCCCCGACCTCCTCCTCCCTGCTCCTCCTTCGCCGGCCGTCGACCTCCAACCTGCTGCCCCTTGCCACCACCGACGACGCCGCAGCTGTGCAACAGCCGCAGCAGAAGCCATCGAAGCAGCTATGCGCCACCAGCAGCAGCGCACAACAGCAGCAACCGTGCAGGTCGCGCCGCCGCCGCCCGGCCACCGTCGACGTCTCTCGACCACCGGCGAGCCACCCCCGGTCCCCGACGAGCTTCTCCGGCCTTCCTTTGCTCCGATTTTATTGATTTTCGTTGGTATAAATTTCTGAAAAACCCTAATATGGATTTGGTTAATTGAATGTGATTTAGCTTGTGATAAGCTAAATTAATTGTTTGATTATGTATATATGTGCTGTAAGATTGATTTGGATATGTTAATTGTATGGTTTGTGTTCGGAATTTGGAAAATTGAATTTTAGGTCAGGTTATGCCCAAATTTTTCGGATCCGTCCAATTTGGCGATTTTGGATAAATTGACTATACAATATGTTTTTAAATGTATCTAATTTCATGTCGGAACCGTCAATTTGAGAAATTTATGCAGAATCAATCGGAATTTGATTTCTAGGTCAAAATTCGTGTGTATTGAAATTGAGTTGCGTAATTGAGTCGTTTCGCTCAATTGATTTTACAATATCATTTGAAATGTATTTAATTTCATATCGGAAGTGTTGATTTGGGAAAATTATATGTAATTAATCGGAATTGGATTTTTAGGTCAAAACTCTTGCGGGTCTAAATCGGATTGTGTAATCGGGTCGGTTTATTCAATTGATTATATAATTTATATTAGAATATATTTGATTACATTTCCGAACCGTCAATTTATATATTTTAGCAAGAATTGATCGGATTTGTGTTCCGGGCTCAAAAATCCTAATTATGCTTAATTGGGTATTTCTTTTATTGGTTTTGAGCAATTGATTATATGATATGTTATAAAATATGTCTAATTGCATTTCTAAGCATTTAATTTAAACAAATTAATATAATTCAACCGAATTGCATTTTCGGGCCTAAAACCCTAGATTTCAAGTGAGATTATGAAATTGGTTATTTGTATAGTTGTTTTTCTAAAATTAAATTTATAGAAGTAGTGGAAATGATCCTAATTGTATTCTAATACCTTTAATTGGAATTAATTGATTTGAATTATCTGAGTTTTGTCGTTGGCTTTAAAACCCTAATTTTGAAAACGGATCGTCCTGAATTGGTTAATCGGGATATTGTTTTGTTGAAATTGATTATCTAGATTTATCTAAAATTTATTTAATTGTGTTTTAAAACTACCAATTTGAGATAATAAATGTGATTTGGTCGATTCGTTGTTTAGGCATTTAAAAACCCTAATCTTCAGGGATTGTTTTATAAAATCGATTGTGATGTGTGTCTTTTATCAAATCGATTTATGTCTTTTGGTTTTAAATCATTTGATTTATATTTTAATCTTAAATCTTAATAGAGCTATGCTCTTGAGTCCTAAGTTTTGGACGCGTTTCCCAAGAAAGATCGTTTGTGTTCGTTTGTGTTTATTTAATTTGAATATGTGAATTATTAATTAATAAGATAGTTTCTAACCTAGTTCCGATTTTTATCGGCGATCTAGGAAAACTTTCTCGTGGATTGTCGAGCTTTCGATAGCTATCCCTATTTTTCAATTTGCTTAGCTAGCTTCGGATTTGAGGTAAGTCATTACTTACCTTTATTTATGATGGAATCTGGATGTATGTCTGTTCGGAGTAGAAGGTGATGAGTATGCCTATTGATCATTTAATCCTATCCAGTGTATGCTGTTTTCTGTGTGGCAATTTTATGTATGTATGAATTCATAGCCTCAATGCCAATATGTGTTAATATAACACTTGAATATGGTATGTATTTGAGTATGTGAATGGTTGAATATTGATTGAAATTATTTGATACTCTATGTTGTATCTTTATGCCATGGAATTATTTATGTGGGCCTGGTTTACGGTCGGCTAAAATTATTAAATAAGATACTAATTATTTAAAGTGGAAGATCACGTGAGTTGGGTCGAGGTGTAGGGTCCGTTCCACCGGACGATAATAGTGGCTCGGGTGTGTTGTCCTCGAGAGGTGCTTCAAGTCGTTCCACCGGTTCAGAATAGTGGCTCAGGAGCGTTTTGCCCCGAGAGGTGTAGAGTCCGTTCCACCGAACAATAATAGTGGCTCAGGTGACTTGTCCCTGAGAGGTGCTTCAGTCCGTTCCACCGGATTAAGAATAGTGGGGCCCTATACTCATCGTGAATAAGAATATGATATGAATTAAGTAATGAATAAGACACTAATTATTTAAAGTGGAAGATTACGTGAGTCAGGACCAGGTGTAGGATCCGTTCCACCGGATGATAATAGTGGCTCAGGTGTGTTGTCCCCGAGAGGTGCTTCAAGCCGTTCCACCGGTTCAGAATAGTGGCTCAGGAGCGTTTTGCCCTGAGAGGTGTAGGATCCGTTCCACCGGATGATAATAGTGGCTCGGGTGTGTTGTCCCCGAGAGGTGCTTCAGACCGTTCCACCGGTTTAAGAATAGTGGGGTCCCTGAACTCATCGTAAATAAATAAAATCAGATGTAATAATGATTATCATTGGATTGTTAGATTGGTGATACTTAGCATGCTATCGTGATTTCTTGTACGCTTGTATCTTATGTGTTTTATGCTTCCTTCCATGAGTTTGGTAGTATTGATTTACTCAGTACCGGACCCGTACTGATGCTACCTTGGTTGAATGGGTCCTGTGATGATCCACTGATGGTGGGGAGCAGATCTCTTGTGCAGGTTTCAGTTCGAATATTATATTTGGGTGGAAGACTTGACTTGAGAGAGTAGGCAATCCGGAATTTGATCTATCGGGATTGGTCTTGTTTAACTGTATTTATGTCTGGAAGTTTCAAGTGTTGTATTTAAAATATCAAGGGTATTGTATTTAACTTTCAATTTCTCGTACTCTGATAAGCTTTTAAAATTCGGATTTATTTCACAGGTTCCGCTGATTGATTCAGCGATGATTTTATTTAGTGAATTGATTCACTTGCCATCTGCCTGTGGATATCTCCTTGTGGGAGTTTATCCTTACGGCATAGATGTTTGAAATTTTGTTTGACAGGTTTTAGCCTTGCATCCAGCATGAGATAGATGGTAGACATCTATCTTGTGTTAGATGTGGCGGTAACATTCCCTAAATTCTCTTCTAGCTTCCGCTTTATTCTTTCAAAAAAAAAAATTTTCAGGAGTGAATTTTGGGGGTGTTACACTAAAAACAATCATCTACATATCATCTCGCAAAGTGTTGTAGTTGAGGCGGCGGTGCTAGGAGCTACTAAGCTTGTCACACTATAAGATATATAGTTAAATAGAGCAATTTTAGAATATTAAATTGGGTAATTATAAAATTACCCTATTATAGATAATCAAATAGAGCAATGAAAATTTTTTCTAATTAAAATTAACAAATAGAGCAATATAAAATATCCCCGGTTTAATCCAATCTAATAGGGTAATGATTAAAAATTTTCCTATTTAATCATAATAAATAGTGCAATACTAAAATTCCTCCATTTATTCTTGACAAATAAGACAATGAATTTTCCCCCCTATTTGACACAACATAATAGAGCAGTATTATAATATACTGCTAATGTTTGATCATTATTGCTCCATATATATATTAAAAATATATTATTGTGTGTTTATTTATAGAACAAAACTAAAGATAATATATTTCAAAAAATGTTAAATAAGGTAAAAAAATTAATTAAATTACAAATATATATGTTACTACACTTACTATTATCATTTAATTTGTAGTAATTGGTTATGCAGTAGAATTTAGCTCCGTATGAGATCGACGGTCGAGCAGCATCGAAGGCACAGGTGTTGAGTACATATACGGTATACCACACTTACTATTATTATAACATTCACACTGCTTTTTATTTACCACACTGAACATTTGAGATCGGTGAAGTCAAAATTGATCCCCTTCCACCCAATCCATCGCCGCACCACAACAGAAATGATGCCAGCTTGTTGGTCGCTAATGGCGCCAACAGCGGCAGCAACGAGCTAGGCAACCCCAAAACCAGCGCCACCCTAAACCACACTATCGAGCGGAGTAGCACCGCCCGCGCCGCAGAGGACAAAATCAAGCAGCAGCACAAGCCATTCTCCATCTCAGGTGAGTACTAATTCAACTTCCTCCTATTCGGCGCATTTCTAGTAGGGCTACGAAGCTACTGACGGAGCGACTATTTTGTAAGCTGAAAGCTCTAACTGAATTCAATTATGCATTTGGATTGTGCGGTATCTTGACGTATATATGAATCTATGACGACTAGTGGCCGAGTCGATGAGGAGGAGGCAGGTGACCTCTTGTGGTTGCTGTCTGTTTCATTTGGCTAGCTTCAAGCTCTAGTCGAGCAGTAATTCACATTAATTATGATTCTATCCGTCCAGCCCTAAAGGACGCAGAATAAATTTAAGAAGAAGATAGTTCTTTCTACTACTGCCCTAATATAGTTCAAGTAAGTTAGTACCAAATAATGGAAGAGAAGCAACCGTCCCAACCACCATGTGTGACCCCCCTTTTTCAAACATCTGATCTAACATTCTAATAGATGGTAGGTTGCATTTAATTTTAGACAGTTTGTATGGTAATCTGAATCAGAACACCACCACACCGCATTAATGCTACTAGCTTACTGGATAATATCGTACTGGATTTATTTATTTTCGTCTTTGTGCTGAGATTCAGCATTTTCTGCTAGTCGAGCGTCTTAATTTTTGGCATTGGATTCTACCAGGGGCTCTGCCAAAATTAACAATTAATTTCTTACATCATTTAATTAACAATTGATGTATTTATGTTCTGATATTTTGCGTGATCAGTTCTAACTTGCAAGAGGTTCTAACATTGAATATAACCACACACAGTACTCATACAGTCATACTGATTATTCAATAGCTATTGATAATATATATATATATTTATATATGGAGTATATATCAATATATATATATATAAATAGCTTTTGGACAGAATTTGTGCACCGTTGCCATCGGAGCTTATCTTTGTGATGAATATAGCATAAAATCAGCTGATGTAATTTAGTGGTCTGTGTTAGTGTATAGGACTAAGATTCCCGGTGGAGATATATTAGTGGGAGTGATAGGGATTGTGATAAAGGATGAAAATTAGCAGCATCAGGAAAAAGAAAGACAGAATCCTTGTAGCTTAGTTTTCCTCAATGTTTTTGTTTTAAGGATTTTTCTGCCCCGTTTTTCACATTCTTTTCATTAGTTGCTGCCCCAAAATATGAATGCAAAAAGAAAGGAAAGACAGATGAAATTAGAGACTACTATATCTGAAGCAAGTAACAGAGCTGTAAATCTTTTTCCAGCACTCAAATAGCAAGACATGAGAGGCAAAGGGCTTAAGAATAAAATATAGTTTCAGCCAGTGGAACATGATTTTTTGAGTTTAGTCTATAGGCCAAGGGGAAGACTATGAGCTTTTTGAACCCATGGAGTGAAGGCTGTAGTTGTATTCCTGCACCTAATGGTTTTTGTTCATGAAAATTGTTCATAATAGCTTGATCCATAAGTAACCTAGCATGAGCCACAAGTTGGCATGGAAATGGAAATGAGGAAAGGGGGACGTCAGAAACAAACGACATTTAAAAAGAATCAACATGCATCTATTTATGTTTTGGGGAAATGAGGACCGGAAACAGGAAACCAGGAAACATTGGGTGGATTGAGTTTCCATGCAACATAGATGAGTCATTGGTAACCAATTTCAAATTACTTCTACAAAAAATCATGCCATTATCATTGTGTTAGGTCGTGGTGTATCAGATACTGTAAAGATTAGATGATGGTCGATGAGTATAAAGTTACTTGTTGATTTGGAGATAATATCTATACGCCAGCAGTGTTTCATTTGCTTAAGTAAGATCAGATGAGCACAGAGGAAGTATGACAGATGAAGGCTTTGTTTTGTAACCTGATTATTAATTCATTTCAGCCGATAAGGCATAATTTTTGAAATATTTCAAGAATGTGACAAAATTTGATATGACAGATAAAAATATCAATAGTACTAGTAGTATTTATGGTCGTAATTACAAAGGCAAACACAGTACTAATATTTAAAGAAGTAACTTACAGAGCACAGCAGAGAAAACAAAAATTAAGGTTGAGCATAACAGCAGATAATCACAACATGCTTACATTATACCAAATATAATACTTAATAAAATCAACAAAAGAAATTACTATTAAAGCAGGGAGTGAGGAAGGGGAGATATCTATGACACAAATGATAGAAGGGAAAGATGCACTTTATTTAAACATCCAAGTCTAAAAAGATATATGAAATAAATTGAAATAAATCCTCTAATGCCAGGAATTCAAAGACTTGGGAGCCTCCCTCCAATATTCTCCACCACAAGACCAGTTGCGTTCCCATTGCTTCCTTCTCTGCCTCTATCAGTTGAAAGACTCAAAAAGACTCGTATTTAACTCATGACTACAAAAATGACTTATCAACCTGCTATCGACCCAATATTCTGTTATACTAATCAACCCCTCTAATGTTTCCCTGATGTTGCACCCTTCCAGCCTAGGTAGTCGTTTGTTCTTCTCCTTTGCTCCTCCTAGCATACATAATCTTAATAAGAGGCCTACCACTCACTTATTTCCTAGGTTGTCAGGAAATTGAAATATAGGGAATTGGAGGAGAGAGGTCAGAATTATACCGATGGTGTGCACTGAGGTGGCGGTCGTGGAGGTTGCGCTGGACTGCTGATTTGGTTGTTCTAGCTGTAGCAACGGTGAAGCTCCTACTTAGGTTGTATTACTGCTGTGCTGTGCCACTGGTGGTGCTTGTCCACGTCCGCTATGTGGCGGTTGAAGTTAAGATGGGTAGAGGAAGGTTAAGAATGAAGAAGGTGGGGTTTGGTCGAAGTGAACAGGGGCAGAAATGGCGATAGAGAGAAGGAGACGAGTGGCGCAATGGAGAGAGGGAGACGGGAGGTGCGATGGGAGAGAGGGAGACGGAGGTGCGATGGAGAGAGGGAGACAAGTGCGAAGGGAGGGTCGGGGGGTCAGGACAGAGAGGCGGGACAAAGAAGCAGACAGGGAGTGGGGAATAAAGAGCCAAACACGGGATGCCTTTTCAAACGTCTGATATTGTAGATCTAACAGTTGAAAATCATTCTTATGTTTGTACTGTAAAAACAGTTCGCACAAGATACTCTTTCTATATATATATATATATATATATTAGTATATCAATTTGTTTCTTATATTATCAATAATTAATTTTGTTTGCCAAATATAGATACATTTTAGCATATGTTTGGAGCTACTTATAAAAAGTAGTTATCTAATTATCCATGATAACTACTTATTTTATAATTTTTTAGACTAAAAAATTTCTAATATAAATAATTATCATACATAATTACTTTTAATAAATAACTCCAAACAAGTTCTTAATGTTTGGTTTTCTTTAACTATGACCATCGGGGATGCAGCTAATGCAAGATTGGCCCTTCCACTGTCGAGTACGGTGTTGCATGTGGATGTAGAAGGGGGAAAGGTCCGGGACAAGGATAGAGAAAAAGAAAAAGAAAAAAATTCAGAAATTTAATTTTTAAATCTTAAAAAATAAAAATGATAAAAAAAGAAAAAAAGTTATATATATATATATATATATATATATATATATATATATATATATATATATTATTGAAAAAATCGATTAAATCTATTAAACTTTAAAAAATAAAAAAATTCTAAAATTATTATCTATATTAATTAATTTTAATATAAATTTTAACACCTAAAAACTTTTGAGAAAACTTTTTCCAAACATTTTCAGAACTCATCCCGACTCTCTCCTACCTTGGATCCAGTGACCGGTTATTTATCCTTTCTGGTACTTTTTTCAGAGCAGAGAAATCAAAACAGAGAGCCACTAGTAAACAGATTGGTGAGTATAAAAATCCCACGCTTCATCCCAGCCCTCTCTTCCGATTCCAAATCACATACAATTTCACTTCTCAGTTACTCCTCTCCTCTTGTCAGATCATATAACATCAGCGAATTGTAGTGAAAAGCAGAAGCAAATAAAATTAGTTACATTTCCTCCTATTCTTCCTCTCTTTTTCCAGTGTCTTCAGGTCGTCTTTCTACTCCCATTGTCTAATCATATGCCATTGCTAATTTTCGATTGGTTCTTACTGCTTGATACTTTTACTTGACCCAATCTTTTATTTTTTTAACTTTCTTGTCAGTATACTTTGTTATGACTTTTAATTCTTAATTTGATGCTGGCTTTCTATGCAATATGTAACTTCAATCACTTTCTCTTAATTGATCAACGTGGACTAAGTTTGTATCAGATTATACAACCTAAGCCTCAATTTTATTTTCGATAATCGAAGTTGTGATTTCGTGTAATTGAATCTCAATTGATATTGCTACCGCTGCATCTTCGGATTCTCTGCTTTATTCATAAGAAAGCTATCGAGCTGTAGGGTGGTGACTAGTGAGTCCTGCTATTTATTCTTATCTACATTATCTGAATCTTCAACCTTTTTGTCAATTCTCTGTTGTAAATTCGGATCTCACCCAAGTATTAATCTTGCTAGTTTCTACTTCGATGACTTTCGGATCCAACATTTGAAATCTAAATATGTTGACTCGGCATTGAACTTAGAAACCTCTTTTATTAGGAAAATTAACACTCCGTTATGAACTTATGTGGATTCATTTGTAGGAAATCATTCATTAGTTATAATGGCAACAAGGAAGCCTGGTTTAATTGCTTTATTTGATGTTGATGGGACCTTAACAGCACCCAGAAAGGTATAAATCAGCTTCTTCATTTCTTCCTTTCTTTCTTTCTCTCTTCCTTTTTCGGAGGTGGATTGTTTTCGTGTTCTTAACATGACTGCAAGCACCGGGGGAAAAGCTCGATGAATTTTAATTCCCAGTCTACTACAGAGGATTTGGGGTAGTGAATCGGGGGAAACAAGCGGAAATAGATTGTTAAGCTATCAACATTGATTACAATACCCGCGTACCAAATTTTTGTGATGTGCTTCTGAGCTGAGCAACATTGCGTTATTAATAATGAATGCCAACACAATTAGTTCACGTATGATCTTTTGTGTTGAAAGCTCTCTGTAAGAGCAAGTTGTAGTCACTGTAGTTGAAGTTGCTTTGGTCATGTGCCCTTTGGGAAGGTGAGCAAATTCCTTGCTGAAGTGTTTAATCCTTTAATCTTTAGGCATGCTGCGTTACACATTTGAACATCTGAAATGGAGTTGAAACCTTAGAAAGTTCTATTTATTGCCATTTCACTAGTGAATGATGCGCTACTTTGATAGTTATGATAAATGAGCGTGTTTGCTGACGAGTGACTGCTATAATCGTGGATAATTTCTGACATTCTTCTCCCATTCTCTTTGGCGCGTCTTTTCGGATCAAATGACAGGTTGCTACTCCAGAAATGCAAGAATTTATGCAGAAACTGAGAAAGGTACTGGTTTGATCTTCGTCTACACCCCTCCCAATCTACATATTACATATGTTGTGTACAAGTGAACTTTCTTCTGGAAAATTTAGTATCTGTAAGATGCTATTAGTTGCCTTCAAACTTTTAATTGACATGCCTAATGCTGAGATGAGAGAAAGATGTTGTACTTTCGAGAACTTATGGTGCACAGATAGCAAATCTAAATCGTATGGTGGTCAGATGAGGGGATGATGAAGGGTTCCGCTGAAAACCTGTTCTAGGAAGGTGAATAGCTTAACAATGAACAGTGTGCAATTAACAAAATCTTTATGGTATATTGGTCACTGGGGATTGATATAGAGGGTTTGTTCAATGCCTATGTATGATCAATTGCCCACCGAGGGGAGATGGTGAGTTGAGTGAGGACACAGGGAGAGCATGGTTTATGTTAATGAAAGAAAAAAGGATTCCAAATGAAATAATATGGAAAAGGACGATTAATGTTGTGTATGATTCTTTCCGTACTTTCCTTGCTGCTGCAGGTTGTTACCGTTCGTGTTGTTGGAGGATCTGACCTTGTTAAGATATCAGAGCAGCTTGGCAAGACAGGTTAGTCCTATTAGTTAACTATTGGTATTTTTGTTTTTGGATCATATAGAACCATTTTTTAAGAATTGAAAAACCGTTTCTTGTTGATAATGCTATATTAGCATCTGTTTCCATCTTCTGTGAATCCTAACTTGGCATATTGAGTGATGAAACAAAAGAATCTGTACATATCTGCTGTGTGTAAAAGAAAAGAAATAACAAATCCCTACTTGATGCTGCATGTTCCCTTGTTTTCACGATGTAACTGATTAGGATTTGCATGTTTCCATTGCGTCATCCATCCTGCTAGGTTTTATTACTCTGTCACCAACATGCTTCTTGTAAATATATGACTTACTATGCTGCTCTGAGAGGCTGCTTATCTGTTTATATTTTTGGCTCAAAAGTGTGATATGTGCCCTATTTGTGCAGTTATTGACGACTATGATTATGCATTCTCTGAGAATGGTCTGGTTGCACATAAAGAAGGCAAGCTCATAGACACACAGGTACCATCTTGAGCTGAGACCAAGAGTTTTGATCCAAAATTTTGCATTGACATGTTACCCAATACATTTATTCTGAATGTGATAAGAGAATAATTAAGCACTAACTCTGTCGAAGTTTAGTTAAAATAAATTTTTCCGTCGGTAGACAGAAAATCTGATGTCTTAATATTTTTCTGGGAGTTCTAACTGGAAGTGCTTTACGCAAAGCTTGAAGTCGTTCCTTGGAGACGAAGAGCTCAAGGTAAGATCTCCTCTAGTATGTCTGGTCCTTGAAGAAATTGAAATCCACTAAAAGCTTGCCTGTTGACATTTTCTCTTTTGCTTACATCCCCCCAAACACTCCACCAAGGAGGGTTGTTGACGTGAATGAGAACATTGTGGCATCAACATGACAATTCATTGCATAAGCAGCTATCTAGTGCCTTCCTTTGAGAGGAACCATGTGCTAGAATTAAGAAGGCATCATTTACATTCATCTTGAATGTTCTCTCATGTATGCAAAAATTTTCTGCAGGAGTTGATAAATTTTACATTACATTACATTGCGGACCTAGATATCCCTATAAAGAGGTACACAAGGAGATTTTCTGTTACATGTTTCTGATATATGCATTACTCAATGCCACTTTTCTGATTTTTCAGGGGCACATTTATAGAGTTCCAAAGCGGGATGCTTAATGTTTCTCCAATCGGGAGAAATTGTAGCCAGGAAGAAAGGGATGAGTTTGAAAAGTACGACAAGGTGGAGAACTTGGCTATTCTTTTGACCTCCTTTACCCTGCAATTAGCGTTGCTTAGTATTGGGTTCGTATGATAAAGCTGAATATTATATGCAGATTCATAACATTCATGGAAAGATAGTCTCTGTGCTGCGTGAAAAGTTTGCTCATCTTAACCTTACATTTTCAATCGGAGGCCAGATCAGTTTTGATGTGAGTGATGACAGTTGGCTCTTCTGTTGTCCCTAATTGTAATTGCAACTGAGAATTAGATACATCAATTTTCAACTTGTCTTCATTTTGGGCTTCTTTACATGCACTAACAGGTTTTCCCTCAAGGTTGGGACAAGACATACTGTTTGAGATACCTTGAAGATTTCAGTGAGATTCACTTCTTTGGTGACAAGACATACAAAGTGAACTTTATGACCTCCTAATATCTTATGAAATTTAGTTAATGGTCAAGATGGTCAAAAGTGAGACATCAAAACTGAAGTGATGTTGTTTGAATGATCTCTTTAATTACTTTAAAGGTTGGTGGTTTGTTTGCTTGGATTCATGCATGTTTAAGAAAATACAGTTGGCACATGCTTGTGTTGATTTATTTGGGGTTCATATATGCAGGGGGAAACGATTATGAGATATTCGAATCAGAGAGGACAGTCGGCCACACAGGTCGGTTATTCTTTTCTGTGAATAATGAATACATGATATGTTATTAGAACCCTGAAGATATTATATTTTACTTTATATTTTGTATCAACTTTTATATTATTGTATGCATCAAAATTTTTTTGAATATTTTGAATAAAAAACATGTATTCATAATGACTAGTGCTAGTGTTATATTATCTAAACTGAGAGGGGATGATTAAAAGTCGACATGAAATTGAAGATGATCCGCATTTATTAGTATTTGTCGCCGCTATGTACTCAAGCTTATTCACCATGTACATCCTATATCTCAGTTACCAGCCCCGAGGATACAATGAAGCAGTGTACAAAGCTTTTTCTAGCCAAGCAAGATTAACGGATTCGGTGCTTTGCATTTCCCTGTACGTGCTTCGCATGTATGGAAGAGAGAAGAGGTTCCTGATAGAATTCCTTGAAATTTTATGGAAACAATAGTAATATTGTAAGTCTGACATCCCTCCTGAAGTCCTGGTGATTGCTTGTAACTCAATAGGAAGATTAACGGACTTGTATTATTGACGAACGACGTGGGCAAATGCTTAACTTTGTTTTCTTAGCATTGTGTCTGGTTTCCAAACGACAGATATGAAATGTGTTGGACATAATTTATGACATAAAGTATAATATTCAACTAATACATACAATTCATGCATAAATCAGTGATTTTAAGTGTGAAACTCTAGTGCACTATATAAGTATTTAATATGCAGAATTTAAATTTTACAATCCTTGTTGAAGATTGTTAATATGTACCTTCAAACATTGACGGAATTAATTTAATCAAAAACACAATTGATAATCCCTGAAATTAATTTTTTACACTTTTACTTCTTTTTTCTTCAAATCCGATGACGCATGAATCCTATGGAGAATAAAAATGGGGATCTTTTTCGAATTTCTTCTTCCTCTTTGATTTTACATATAGAAATCACAAAACAATTGAAAAAGAAACATCTCCCTTAATGCTCTCTCTTTACCTTTGAATATATATATATATGTTCTAAAAAATAGAATTTTACCTTTTTAGAAAAGCTGTACAGCACTTTTGTATTGCTCTATATGTTTTTCATCGTGGAAAGATAGAAGGAGATTGGTTATTATAACCAACTTCTCTTTCCCTCTTAATTTCAAAAACAAAAATTTTAATATATAAATTAATTAAATTAATAATTTATTATCTTTCTTATTTTCTTATCACATGACACACAAGCTAGCATCTATGCTTCTTTAATTATAATTCTACCATAAAAAATTAGACAAAAATATTAAAATTAGACTTAAGTGGTAACATATTACCATATAATATAAATTTTATTGCCAAATTTTATATCTAACTTAAATAAAGAATCCAATCAATGAGAACGAATATATATATATATATATATATATATATATATATATATATATATATATATATGTATGTATGTATGTACCACACCAAAAATCAATATATACATAAAATATAAAATACTTTATTTATAAAATAATAATAATAATTTTATAAAACTAAAATATATATTAACAAAATGATCTCAAAATGCCTTCATTTTGCTTTAAACAGTCAATTTGATAATCTATATGAAATTAACGTTGATCACGGCAATTTTCACCCAGAAACGGGCAATAGCAAGAGTTATTACTTGAACTACCTCATGATCCTATTACTGATTGCTCCTAAATCATCAGAATTATTACATTAATACCTGCCAGTTCCAGTAGAAACCCTACTTCAAGCCAACCTTAAAAACCGGGGGAAAAAATAAAACCAGAATCTGTAAGTTTCTCTAATTATTGAAATAAAGCTTATTCATGTGTCTTTTATCAAACATCTAACATTGTTCTAAACCGCTTTAAAACTCAAACTTACCAACATCACTAATGATAAAACAACCAAATAGTTCACCATGGATGACATTTAGCAATGTGCTCTGTGATGAGTTCATATTTTGACACAATTTATACCCTTATAATCTTAGTTTTTGGTAGTTTATTTAGTTAATATAGGGGAATAATTATTGTTTTATGCTTAAGTGGTAAAAATTGCATAAATTTTATTATTTGAGCTAAAATGATAATAATTAAGTAAATTTAGAATAAAATATTATTTATTAATATTTATTGAATTTTATTTTGCAGGTATTGTTTTTAAATAAAAAAAGAAAAAAAAGATTGGACCTTTGGACCAACGGCCAAAGGCCGAAGGCCCAAAGGCCTGGAAAAAGCAAACAAAATGACGCCGAACAAGATCTCAAACCAGGCAGAAGAAAAAGAATCCGGCGAAAGTGTGAGAAGGGAGTCAGCCGTCAGGGCTGACGTGGCTTGGCACACGAAAATAAAAGGAGCAGGAGCGTGAGACATAGGAGGGCACGAAATAAAAGGTCGACCACACGGAGTAAAACGGAGGTAGAGAGGAGTGCATTAAAAAAAGAAAGGGAGGCACGGTCTTCAAAGAGGGAGAGACGACGCAGAGGTAGAGAGAGGAGGTCAGGCTCGGCACAGCAAAGGACGCCGCACGGAAGGAAACAAAAGCAGTTGCACAGTACGAGGCGCACGGAAATCGAGGCCAAAGGACACGTGGCAGCACAGCGCCATCAGCCGCCGGCCAGGAAAAGAAAAAAAGAAAAGAATTTTTACACTGAAATTGAGGTGTCGAGAGGAAGAAAAAATTAGAGGAAGCATTTATACCGGTAGAATTTAATTTAGATAAAATTAATTTTTATCTGAATAAATTCTAAATCTTTAATCCAAAATTAATTCCGGTTATTTCTTTCTCTTATTTTTAATTTATATTTTAGATATATATTTCTGTGTAATTAATTCTTTAATTATGGCTGGTTGATTGTTTATTGTTAGGGAATGAATTGAAACCCTAGACTATGATTTGAATTATAATTTTATTCTCTTTGTTTCGTGAGATTGTTTCTTGACTCTATATTAATTGCTATCGTTTATATGTATAATTCTGTCCAGAATAGTTTATTTGGTGCATACCTTGTTCTGGTTCCTCATAAGTGACAGTATGTAGGATTATTTGCCTGCGAGGTGGCCATCTAAATATACTAGAATTTATATGAATAAATTGCAGCTAGGTTAGATAACAATTCACCTAATCGTTTTGTGATTCTAACCGAAGTGAAAAAACGTTTCGATACGTGTGGGTCAAGGAAAGGAAATACAGCTAGACATGCGTTTTGTACTAGTCTGGGTACTTGGATTGACAGCCTTCCACTTACACTTAATGCATTAAATCTAGTTAAATATAGGAGCCGCTTGTTGCTGCTATACTGCTAGTATTTAATAGGGTTAATATAGGCACGTGGTCGTATTAATTAATTAAGGAAAGTAATATAAGGTGTATGGACCTGCGTTTGGTGTGCAACTTGGTCGATCTCTTTCTCACGATTAAATATTGACTTAGAAATAAATATTATATTTCGACCTAATCTAGTGGTGGATTTTTATTTCCCTAACATATTTCTCACATCTGCGGGTTTTCCATTATTTCCCATTATTTTTATTATTAGTTAATTTTTATTTTATTCCTTTTATTATTATTTTTATAAACCCCCATTAGTATTTTTCTTATTTATTTATTTAGTGTTATTTAGGATTTTTATTTTTAGTTTTAGTTTTATTTTCAAGCTAGTTAAATAGAGGTGAGCCCTCTCAATCCCCGGCCTAGAACGATACCCTTATTTACCAGTGCTACAATTGACAACAAGAGGGTTTAAATTGCGTGCCGGCTACGGTCGCACCACTCTGGCAGGGCTATCAAACATTAATACATGAGGATTGCAGAATGCTTCCAAGGAAAATGGTACACACAATGGTATTGGCTTTAGCCGTTTGAATGAAACGCCATGTCAACTGAACATTATTTGCATGAATCCTGGCACTTTGACAATAAAATCTCAATGGATACCATATGCCCTCTTTGCCACACTAAGGGTATTAGAAAGAAGCATGGCAATGGTCATCGGGCCTACACCTCCTGGAACTAGAGTAACAACAGAAGCAACATTGATGACTTCGTCAAAGCAAACATCTCCAACCAATCGGTATCCACAAGGACTCTTAGGATCCTGTCATGGGCACATGAGACCATCGGAGTAAGAGATTTTACTCATCGCAAAGAGAGTGTTGCTATAGCTTTACATTTTCATTTCCTAGAACAATGATATTACTAAAAAGCTAATACATTATTTGAAAATGCAGGTGTTAACTGTTCACGTGAGATGTTTTGGCTAGTGACCATACAACTATTGCCAGCTAACCCTGGTAGTGTAGTTTTGCGATGAAATGAAATTAAGAAAGCTCAAAATAAACTCAGTTTCAGGTTAGCTGCCTAGGATGGGAGAAAGCAGATGAAAATTTTAGGTATCAGCGGCCAAGCAAAGAGTATCAACTCACCTCTACTGGGTTAATGCCAACATCTATGATGACAACACCATCCTTTATCCAACTACCCTTCACTATATTTGCTTTTCCTACTGTAGAGATGATGATATCAGCCTGCCTTATGATGTCTTCAACATTCTTAGTTCTAGAATGGACAATGGTGACCGTAGCATCTTCCCTCTAGCAACAAAGGTTCAGACAAATGGTTAAATTAAAATATCAAAAAATTGATTAAACATGGATATACTGGTTATGATTATTAGAATTCAGTCATTGAAATAAAAGCCAGGTTAGTTTCTTCAAACTGTCTTGTACTTAAATACCTGCAGCAAAAGAGCAGCAGGCATTCCAACAATATTGCTTCGGCCAATCACAACTGCTCTCTTTCCTTTTATATCAACCCTATATCTATGTAACAGCTCTATGCATCCTTTAGGTGTACATGGGACAAACAAAGGTTCTCTATCACGCATTGCAAGGCGGTCGATGTTCAATGGATGGAATCCATCAACGTCTTTTTCAATCCCCACAGCATTTAGAATTTTTCTCTTCATTCATGTGCTACAAAAGGCATTGAAAAGCAAGATGAAAGACTTGCCAAGAACTGAAAACCAACAGCATAAATTCATTCAAAGTATGAGGCTCTCCCAAAACCCCGTCCAATCCTTTTGTACATTAGAAAAATGAATCCCTTTTCAACAGATCGACAGCCTAAAGTGCAACGGATTTCAAGAATATTTCATATTAGATTGGGCAAGTAGCTTTAAAGCTGCATTAAACGAATGCCATAATGGAACATATAATTCTGAAAGCGACTGGCCATTCGTAAGTGAGAGGTGAGGGAATATGAATAGCATACCGAAGGAAGAGGCAATTGCACCAGAATCCCATGAACTGATGGGTCATCATTAAACCTAGAGATAGAATCCAGAACATCTTGCTTAGTAGAATTCTCTGGAAAATGCACTTCAAAGGAATTAATGCCAGCGGACTCACAAACCATATGATTACGAATTTATTTTGGAGTTATATTTCGTTAACAAAATATATTATTTAAATTATGGAATTTTTGTTTAAATAGTTAAATTTATTTTAATAATTTTATCAGTAGAAGATATTTCCGACTTTAAATTTGTTTGTTTTCGGAAATCGTTAATATCTTCGGAAAGTTTTAAATTAAAAAGGTCTTTCGGATATTATTTATTAATTTCTTTCCAAAATTAATTTTCTTTTGTTTTACGCCTTTTGATTTACGTAAAACCAATTTCGGAAATTATTTAAATTAGTTTCGGTTTGTTAGAATTTGACTTAAATATTTTATTATATGCTTTAAATAATTTTTCGATGTCTTATAATATATTTCCGTAAATAATATAATTATTTACGCTCGTTGGTAAATTCTTCCAAAATGTTTCCGAAATTTTTTATATAGCTTTTTTTTTATTAATTTTAAGTGTTCGGATCATTTCGAAATAAAATTTTGTTAAATAAATTTTAGAGAAAATCATCCAATAATAATTTTACATATTTAGTATTTATTTTCTACTTTTATTTAAAAAAAACGAGCCTAACCCGTCGGACCTTCCCGCCCCTCTTCCTTTTCCTTTTTCTCTTCTCTTTCCCTTTTCCTTGCGATGAGGTTTGTTGTGGCCAACTAGGATTTTCGATCACCTACGAAATCAATGAGTAAAGTAATATGATTTGGGATTCAACCTAAATGAGATGAGGTGTTTGACGATAAATGAATTAATGGTAGTAAAGTAAGAGGAAGTTGGGTCACATAGGTTCAATTAGGGTTTCAAGGGAAACCTTAGAGGCTAATAGCGGGTGGAGTTTGATGTCACGAGGTGTTGGGCCTTAACCCTAAACCCTAAACCATCTAAACCATAAACCCTAAACCCTAAATGTAATATCCCAAAATCCTAATTTCCGAAATTATGGCCAAATAAGGAATTATTAGGAAAATTAATTATATAAACTCATTTATTAAGATGTAGAGAGTTAATTAAGGTATATTAAGAGGAAAATAATAAAGAATTTAATTGGAAGAAAATTTGGGTATTTTTCCTAATTAGCATGAAGGTTAAGGAAATTTATCTAAAATGGTCTAAAATAAGCAAAAAGGAATTTATTTAATATTTTATATATATTAATATTATAAATAAACCAAAAATACCCCAATTTCCCCATAAGTTATTTTATTTATTTTCCCTATCCTATTTATTTTCTATTTTTCCCTTTCTTCTTTTTTTTCTCCCTCCTCTCCTTTTTTTTTTCTTTCTTCTCCCCCCCGGCTGGGCCAGCCTATCGGCCCAAACCCTTCTCCTCTCCCCTGTCTCGTGCACAGGCCGCCCAAGGCCCAAACCTTCCTTCTTCTCCCTCCCATGGCCTAGCGCCGTGCGCTGGCCCTTGTACGCTTATGCCCGCAACGACGTGTTTTAACCCCGAGGACGCCGAAACGCCGCGCCGCGTTAAGTGCCCAAATGATCGTTGCCAGCCTATGACGCGACGCTGCGTTTTCCTTCAACAACCCTTAGTACGCCGCATTTAGTTTTAAAGAAAATCTTATAAACGCCGAACCAGCCGGTTCCCCTTCTCTTTCTTTTTCCCTGGACCACCGGTCCACCCTACCTGTCTTCTTCTCCCCCGACCTGCAAATCGACCTGCAAGTCGATTTCGCCGGCAGCCACCCGCACCGACCATCCTCACCTGCCCCTCTCCCTGTCATTTTCTTTCCTTTTTTCGACCCCGACCAAGTCCCGCTCTCCCCTTCCCGCGTGCCCTCTCTTTCCCTTTTTCCTCTCCCCTTCCCCGACCTAACCTGCCATGGCAGGACCTGCACCGCCTGCCATCGGCCGGCCACCTGCACCCCTGCCCCGCACGCCTCCTTCTCCCTTCGTCGTTTTCCTCCCCCCTTGGTCTATAAATACCCCCTCCCGAACGGCCACAGCAAGTCCTCCCTTCGAACCTTGCTGAAACTCTGTTCCGCCGCCGCCAGAACAGACGCCATTTCTGCCGCCTCCAGCCACCGCCAAAACCACCTCTTCCCACCGTTATCATCCTTGCAACTCCCTCGACAAAACCCAGCCACCAGCACCCCTCCCCTTGCCCTGCACGTGCCGCCATAGCCGTGCAAAAGTCCTATCCCGAAACCACCACCTCCAGCCTTCGCCGCCCTTGCGCCACCTCCTGCCGCCTCCTCCGCCGCTACCAGCCACCCTCCACCCTCCAAAATGCCCAGCAGACCTCCCTCTACCTTTCCCTGCCTTCAACTTTCCTTGCCTCCTTCTCCTCCAGCCTCCACCATCTCCCACCACCTTCTTCCACCTTCGGCCGCCGCGTCCACCACCGCGCGCCGCCTCCCTTCTCACGCCACCACCCTCACTCCACCCCCCTTCACCTACTCCTTCTCCCCCACCTCAAACTTCTCTTTTCCTCCTGCCATCCAGCCCCCACCTTGATCTTTTCCCTTCCCTTCCTCCTCCACCGCCGCCGCCGTCGCCGCCACGCGCCGCCGCCGGACCACCACCAACCCTAGGTGGTTCTCCACCCGTCCAAACCCTAACCCCCTTTTTATATAGCTGCTACTATTTTCTACTAATATTAATACTAATATACTTATTATATTATTATTATTATTATTACTACTCTTATTATTGTTATTACTATTATTATTATTAGTATTATTATTATTATTACTTTTATTATTGTTATTATTATTATTATTATTATTATTATTATTATCATTATTACCATTATTATTGTCTTTATTATTAACGTTCTTATTTTCTTACTAATACTAACATCCATTTTAAACCCTAACCTATATTATACTTAACTTTGGTCTTATTTTTATAATTATTAGTATTAACATTATTATTATTATTATTTCTATTATCCTTAATATGGTTATTATTATTATTGCTTAACCTTACTTGGTTGTACTTTCGTTATTATTATTATTATTATTATTATTATTATTATTATTATTTTTACTATTATTAGTATTATTATTATTGTTATTGTTATTATTATTATACTTAACACATTGTCACCATTGTTAATAATAATACTACCTTGTCTTACCCATGTTACTTAACTCAAGCTAGTAAATATCATTTGGTTGTTAACTAAGAAGAGTACTTGAACCTTATTACCATACCATTTAACATTAACCCTAACCTCATTACTATGACACTATTATTAACTATTACTATTATTACTACTATTACTACCTTATTGTTGTAATCAAAAGCATTTGAACCCTTTTATTATTCAAGAATATACAACTATTATCATTATCACCCTTAGGAATAGTTACTTGTAATATTGGCAAGAATAGGGCAATCTGTTTGAGACATAGTATTGTTCATAATTTACTCAAATATAATGTCATTTCTCATGACTATGTGGGGTCAAGGAGAAATTTAACTGATTTATTAACAAAAGCAATTAATAGGAAAATAGTTTCTAAAACTAATTTTGAAATAAGGGTGTTTCCACATGTGTAGAGGCTTATGATAGATACGCAACATGGTACAATAGATTTAATGGTTCAAACAAAGTTAAATTTTTACTACCTATTGTATTTTTGATCATGAATAAAGTTAATGAGTTTACTGATTGTACTTTATGTACTAGTATTTATATTGTTGTTGTTAAGGCAATAAAACCTTAATGAGTTCTATAGCTCAACTTATGGTTGTGTGAGCATTGCACACTTGATGGACTCATCTATATGATTATGAAAGTTAACCATCTCCTATGATAAGTACCATGGACGTAATGTCTAGAGTGGCCATGAATTTGATAAAAGAAGGAGTAATATCCTTAGTTTATCAAGGAGAGTTGTCCTTAAATATTTTGTCGAGGAAAGTGGGCCTTAAATATGTTTTCAAGGAAAGTAACCCTTGAATCTTTTGTAGGGATGGACTTTAAGCCTCGAGTATAGAAAAATGTGATGGATATTGATTCAGGGTTAAATGAAGCAACATGATTACTCTTTTGCACTATAATACCATCCTTATCATTTTATATTATGTTCTTATAAATCCATGGCCATTATTGACACTAAATTTGAGAAGCATTTAATGGATTCTTTTGTGATAATGCTATATTTGAGCTTGTGCTCTATTGAATCCATATCCATTTTTGGTGGTAATATTGAGATGGATTCTCTTTTTAATAGAGCTTATAGTCATTTTGAACCAATAACTAGGTTTGGTGGTGCTTATGGTACACACTTGATGAATTTTATTGATTGTTTTGATATTGTGATCTTAGTGAGTCCATTGCATTATTTGGTGGTACTAGAGAGACGTACTTGATGGACTCACTTATGAGGGTGTGACAGTGAGTCGCCTTCTATGAGAGATTTGGGTTATCTTAGTAGAGCACTCATGAGTACCTAAGGTGTACTTAATGCCATTTAAAAGTGCATATTTATTTTATTGTAGAGATGGTGCACAATTTAAAAGTGTAATACATGTTATGAGGAAACAATCCAAAATTAGGTAGTTCAAAATAAATTATTTACTTATACTACATTATAAACTCATTACTATGTATCCATTCAATCAAAATATATTGATACTTTTGTATGAAGGTTTTTTTCCTTAGGATATTCCTTTGTTTGTTGTTTTATTTCTTGTCTTTAGTGAGGGATTGTTGAGTAATTATAAGAAACAAAGTCCCATATTACTCAAGTTTGGGTTTGAATAACTTTACCCAATCCAATATCTTTTCGAAACCCAATTTTTTTGTTTAGTTACTTCAATAACTTTTACTATTCTCCATTCATATAGCCAATATATAAATTATGGCTTCTACCATTACATCCTTCCTTTTAATTAGTCGTTAATTAACAATTGCAATTTTATTATTCATTATTATTTGATTGTGGATAAACGTTACAAACCTTCTATTTCATTGCTCACTATAGATATTAGTTACTTTTCCTCTATTCATTTTCCATTGATGATGAACAACGATTATGCTTCATTAATTTATAGCGAACATTTTTTTTCTCTTCCACTCAATCTCTTTTTTTTGGTAGATGTCCAGTACTTGAATATATAGAAAATTTGAGAAACCGGTCGTTTCTTATTGACTATCCTCTAGTCCCAAGCAATTGTTCTACACTTCTCTGTTCCTTTAACTTTGAGTGCACGGATTTAAGAAAAATTATGAAAACTCTTGGGGACCAAAAAACTTTGAAATCCAAATACATTTATTGAGTGAGAGAAATGTCGAGTCTAATTTGATTTCAATGTAGTACAATACCACGATATAATGATACATATTCTCAAATTTTAATATTGGAAAATTATTAGACTTTCTAACATAATACATATTCATCACAATTTTATTCTTTAATGTTCTTAAAACTAAAAGAACAGATGTTGATCGATTGACATTTCTAGATGGTTGGACCTAATAGGTAGCAATATCTGCACTACTGCATGTTTGAGACTTTTTTTTGTCCTTGGTTAAGCATAAGTAAAGGGAAAAAAAAGAATCATGGTGTTTGGGAGAGAATAAAGGAGGAGAAGAAAATAGGGCTACTATGACTGAATATGTGTTTTGTATTAAAATGCAATGTTAGACAAGAATAAAAATGAAAAATAATATTACGTGTGCATAAATGAAGGCATTTCTACCCTAACAAAAATGACATAGGTTTCTATGTGTCATGGTTTTATCCTTATCTCTAGTAGTTATATACTGATATAATTAACTCATAACTATATATATAATACTACCTAGTTGGGGATTCATGGTGTCGTGCGATAATAAGGACTTAGCTTTGTCCTCGTACATTGGAACATAGGAATTCTAATCAATTAGAGGCATTATTAGTGTTTTTTTTGTTACAAATTACTAAATAGCAGAGATAATGGAGATACCTTCTTCATTAATAGAAAAAGAGAGAAAAAATTGTAGGGGAGAAGGGGGAGTGGCGGTAGTGGAGGCGTTGATATTGGTTTGCGCTAGCCAATTCATGGAATTATTCTAATTTCTATAGCTAATTTCATATTCTCTTTTATGGGTTTGTAGAGCGATACTATACTCCATCTAATTCTCATGTGTGTTCCATATTATGATGTAGGATCTCTATGATACAAGTACCCTATGGATTAAAGAATGGATCCTCAAGTGCCCATTAGTTTGACAAAGAATTCAAAATCATTAATGGATAATGGAATTGAAGTTTTGATTAATCACAATTGGCAATGGAATTTGTAATTTTAAAAGAGAAAAGAAAAATGGGAATAAATAGAAGGTTTGGTTAGTTAGAGATGATACAAGTCTAGACTTAGATCATCCCCAAGCCATGGAATAATATTAGTGGCTACATGCGAGGCATTTGATGATGTATATCCAAATTTTATCTTATCAATACACAAAGTATCTAAATATGATAGAAAATAATATAGCAGGTGCACCAAATGAGAGAATAAAAATAATAATAGAGAATATGATACTTATCAACGGTGTTGTGCCATGGGATTCCTCATTGCCTTGAACCTATAAACACCCTAATCGTGGTGCTAATCAAATGTGGTGGTCACCCCTAAGGTTAGCACAACAAGCTTCCTTTCCTGTGCACTCATGAGAAGAAGTGATGGAATATATAGAACAATATTCAAAGAGTGAAAATGGAGAAAGAGAGAGATTGGGAAATTGGTTTCAATTTTTAGTCTTCTCAAAAACCAAAACCAAAGCAGAGTTAAATAGAAGCGATGTTGTACTGAAAATGTCCCCAAACGCAGCCTCCACTCCACACAACTAGAATGAGTGTTACACAGTGTTCAAACATGGCGAAGGAAGTGGAACATTTATTTACCGAGTAAAAGTAGTTCAATAAACTTAATATTTTAGAAAAAAAAATTAGGCTTGTCGGATATATACCTTAGCCCATCCTAGATGGACCTGTGTGTGCTTGCACAATCCATCTCACAAACTATACAAAGTAACCCAAAAACATTTCTAGAACATGGTAAGGTTGAGGGCTAATAAAAGCTAAACAAAAACAATGTTACCCAATGATGTTGGAATTTAGAAATGCAACAAAATTTGTTCTTGCTATTGCCCCAACTATCCCCCACCAAAGGTAAAATATAAGAATTTGGGCAAATAAGGAATAAAAAGAAGTACAATATCATGCTGATTGAATTGATATTTAGTGAACGAATCTCGAACTATCTTAACTTTGATTGAGACCCCCACAACACATGTATTGCCTTAAATTCTATAAATTTCATGATAATAAATAAGTGTTATTAATGGTCATGCGTGCATCTTGGGTACTCATGAGTACTCTAGAAAGACAGCCTTAGTCTTGTATAGAAAACTATCCACCTTCACACTCTTACAGATAAACCCATGAAGTGTGTCTCATTAGCACTACCATACAAGACTATTGATTGATTAAGAGTGTTAAAATGCTCAACCTTAGATATATTATGTGATGAGTTCATCAAGTTCTTCTCACTAGAACACCAAAGTATAGGGTTATGAACTCATTAAGAGATCAAGATCAACAAGTAAAAAAAAAAGCACTACCACATGTCATAGGGATGGAATTGTAGTAAAATAGAGTAATTATATAGTTTTGTTTGACCACTACTGGTATCCACCAAAATTTATTCTACTTAAGATTTAAGCCTCATACCCTTTGACAATGTGAGGATAAATCTCCTTGTTAGACCCTTTGTAAGAGGATTTACTATATTTCTCTCTAATCTAACAAATTCTAAGGAGATCATGTAGATCCTCAACAATTTTCTTCTAGAGATATGTCTCATACGAATGTGGCTCCTATTACCATTATACACACTATTCTTGGCAACACAAATAGATGCATGTGAATCACAATGCAAGGAATCTGGCACATTTGGTTTCCTCCACAATGGTACATCAGCTAATAAGTTCCTCCGCTATTCTAACTTTTGACTAACTGACTCAAGAGCAATAAGCTCAGACTCCATTATAGATTGATCACTACAAGTATGCTTAGTATAATACCATGACACAACTCCTCCTCTTAGTGAGAAAACATATCCACTGGTGGAACTGACCTCATCATTATTAGAAATCCAATTATCATCAGTAAATCCTTCTAACATAGGATGAAATTTACAAAAATGTAGCCACTAATTCTTAGAACCTTAAGGCATCTAAATAAATGACAAAGTGCAGTCCAATGATCTCTATATGGGTTGTGAGTATACCTACTTAGTCTAGTCACATCAGTTGTTATGTCGGGTCTAGTATAGTTCATAAGGAACATTACACTACCTATGATTTCAACATAGTCTTCTTATGAAACACTAGAACCTTGGTTGTTTTTCAAATAAATTCTAGGATCATAGAGAATTTTCATAGGCAATTTATTATAACAATAAAGCTTTTTTTAATATTTTATCAGCATAGTGTAATTGACTCAAAGAGAATCCATTTTTAAATTTTCTCATTTTAATACCAAGAATTACATCGCCTTCCCAAAAATCTTTCATATCAAAGTGAGAAGACAAAAATGATTTGGTATCATTGAGCACAGTCACATTAGTACGAAGAATATTAGTATGTCATCAATATACAAACATATAATCACATAATCATGTCCAAAGTAAACACAAGAACAAGATGGATTTATATTATTACCATCACTCATTACAGTTTGGTTGAACTTTTCGTACCATTGTTTATGAGCTTATTTAATACCATGTAATGACTTTCTTAATTTACACACTTTCTTATCTTGAACTTCAATCATATAGCTCTCAGGCTACTCCACGTAAATTTCATATTTAATATCACCATTTAAAAATGCAGTTTAACACCTATTTGATAAACTATAAGTTCATGGATATCAGCTAAAACAACCACATAACAATTGTGGCTATCATAGTTATAGAAGAGTAAGTATCAAAGAATTCAACATCTTTCTTTTGTTTATAGTCCACAGCTGCCAAAAAAGCCTTAAATGTATTAATGGTCTCGTCAATTCTTAATTTATTTCTAAAGACCCATGTATACCTAAATGGTTTACATCCTCTAGGTAAATCAACTAAATCCCATGTATGATTAGATATACTTGACTTTAATTCATTTTTAACCGCCTCTTTTTAGAAACTAGCATCAATCGAGGTTACTGCTTCACTATATGATTTAATATCTTCTTCTATCAAAAAGATAGACACAAAGTCCTCACTAATCTTATCCAAATCATCATTTTTAATAAGAAAATTAGTCACAAAATTAGGTCCAAAAATATTTTCTAGTCCACGTCTTTTACTTCTCCTAGTCTCAACAATATCATTATTCACATCATCAAAGGAAGAAGGAAAAGAAAGAGGCATAGTAGAAGTGTTTGAAGAACTAGCAACATCACATGCATTTTTTTTGTGGGAACCTGTAACACCCCCAAATTTCACTCTGAAATTTTTTTTTGAAAGATTAAAGCGGAAGCTAGGAGTGAATTTGGGAAATGTTACCGCCACATATAACACAAGATAAATGTCAACCATTTATCTCATGTTAGATGCAAGGCTAAAACCTGTCAACCAATTAAATCCGAATAGTAAAAGCTTAACAGAGTACGAGAAATTTAAAGTCAATTACAAAACCTTTAGAAATCTAAATACAATACTTGCAACTTCCAAAGGTGAAAACAATTAAACAAAACAAATCCCGAAGAATAAAAATCCGGATCGCCTACTCACTCAAGGCAAGTCTTCCACCCCAACTCAGTATCAACCTGCACAAGAGGTCTGCTCCCCACCATTGGTGGATCATCACAGGACCCATTCAATCAGTGTAGTATCAGTACGGGTCCAATACTGAGTAAGTCTCGCTACCCTACCTTATAGGAGGGATATCATCAAGTGCATATTAAATTATAGTACAATATGTTAATACGATAACATACATACTCACAACCCACAGCATGAATCTCGCCATACACTCATAGTAACATATAAAACATATGCAACATCCCATTTAACATATAAGCGTGGAATAACCGAAACAATAAGTGACTCATTATGCACATAAGCAGCATGTGGTAATATAGACAATAAAAGCTGGTCATGGTCCAATTAGACTTATTCTTTATTCTCATTAATAATATGTTCATTTCACACATATTCTTTAATAATCCATGTGAGCGCGGGAGCCCCACTATTATAGCCGGTGGACCGAAAAATATACGCACAGGGCAGAACGCCTCTGATCCACTATTATAGCCGGTGGACCGGAAAATAATCGCACAGGGCAAAACGCCTCTGATCCACTATTATAGCCGGTGGACCGGATCACAGCCCCGACTCACATGGTGTTTCGCTTTAAGTACTTAGTAGCTTTCTCATGGATTAACTTATACGTTTGGTTTGTCGAGCACGAGATCCCCCACTATTATAGCCGGTGGACCGGAAGATATCGCACAGGGCAAAACGCCTCTGATCCACTATTATAGTCGGTGGACCGGAAAATAATCACACAGGGCAAAACGCCTCTGATCCACTATTATAGCCGGTGGACCGGAAAATAATCGCACAGGGCAAAACGCCTCTGATCCACTATTATAGCCGGTGGACCGGATCACAGGCTCGGCTCGACATCTTTCGCTTTACGTGATTAATGTCTTATCAGTGTCTTATTGAATTCACACCACGCCCTTGACATGCATAAATCATTCACTTCATACTTACACATCACAAACAACGAAATTCCACATTCATAACTACACTTAATCAATAATACACATGATAACACCAAACAACTCTAAGCAGCCATAACGAACCCTAATTGACCACACCAAACCGTGCCTTAACCCTATTTTACCATAACAGCCATACTTAGCCATCCCAAACCTTAATTACCCTCAGCAATTCACAATTAGCTACTCCAACCCTACTTAATCACAACGACCCAGAGTTAATCACTCCAAACCCTAATTCTGTCTCCTCCAAACCCTTATAATACTCCACGCACCATTCCCCGTCCAAAATAGTTAAACACCCAAATAATACTTGCATTACCTTCCTTACACCCCAAATCAGCCTTTCATAGGTAAATTTTGCTCCCACGCAGACGTTACGCATCCCATGCAACCTCTCGAACTTTTCACACAAACCCTAAATCCCATACAATCATTAATTTCCATGCAAAACTCTAACTCCACCATACAAACATTATTACCACCACACAACCCATAACACCACCATACAAACCCTAATACCACCATAAGCCATTAATACCACCATATAATCATTAATACCACCATACACATCCTAATACCACCATGTAAACCCTAATACCACCATACCAACCATAATACCACCATGCAAACCCTAATTTCCCCCATGCAACCTTAATTTATTCCCACTCTTTTGTTTACTTAATTCCACCTTCTCCTCATCGTCTCACAAATGGTGAACTCCTTAGGTCATCCACACCTATGTTAGCCGACGTACTTCCCTTTGGTTATTTTAACCGCTTATTTTTCTTTTTCAAGTCCCCACTTCACCACACTTCCTCACATAACCCAGCATGCATGTCGTAGGGTCACATCACATCACATCACATCATTCTTGTTCCACAAAATATTAGTACACAAAGACGAGAACACGGGGACGTACCTCGGTTCCATGCTGCGCTACACAAATACACAGATAATACACAGGATTATAGCATACAACCGCACAAAGCATACAAGACAGGTAAAACATGCAATGCACACAAGTGGCCTTAGTTACGTCCTTACGAAATACTCATAAGTAGAGGTAAGTAGAGAACTTACCTGGATCCGAAGCTAGCTAAGCGAAATGAGAGGGAGAGGGATCCCTAGTTCGTGGGTCCACGAGAAAGCTTTCCTAGACCCGATAGAAATCAAAACTAAATTAGAAACTATCCTATCAATCAATAATTTACATACTCTAATTAAATACGCACAAACGACACAAATGATTTCTCTTAGAAAACGTGTCCAAAACTTAGAACTTAAAAGCATAGCTTTATTAAGATTTAAGGTTAAAACTAAATCAAAACGGATTAATATAAATATCACTCGGGACATTTCAACTTAATTTGGAAAGCCCGAGAAGGAATAATCGATCATAAGTTAATTTATCGAAAATAATTTATTTATTAGGTTTTACAACTAAATAGGTAATCTAACCATTTACATAGAACTAAATCCAACCCGATTAGGTTAAAACAGAATTTAAATGATTTAAAACCCAAAGATAGAATTCGATTAGATAAAATACACATAGCAAAAATCAATTTTATAAAATCATCCCCGAAAATTAGGGTTTCAAAGCCCATAACACAAACTCAAGTAATTCCATTTAATTAGTTCAAATTAAAGGTATTAGAAAGAAATTAATACCATTTCAACTATTTCTATGCATTCAATTTTAGAAAAACAACAATACAACTTGAAATTTAGGGTTTTAGGCCCGAAAACACAACTCGTTAAAATTCTATAAATTTAATCAAATTGAATGTTTAGAAATGCAATTAAACACATTTTATAACATATCAAATAATCAATTGCTCAAAACTAGTAAAAGAAATACACAATTTAGCCCAATTAGGGTTTTTGGGCCTGGAACGCAAATCCGATCAATTCTTGGCAAAACATATAAATTGACGGTCCGGAAATGTAATTAAACATATTCTAATGTAATTTATATAGTTAATTGAATAAAATAACCCGATTACCCAAACCAATTTAAACCCGCGGGAATTTTGACCTAAAAATCCAATTCCGGTCAATTACGCACAATTTTCCCAAATCAACACTTCTAATATAAAATTAAATACATTTTAAACAATAATATAAAATCAATTGAGTGGAATAGCTCAATTATACGACCCAATTTCATTACACCCAAAATTTGACCTAGGAATCAAATTCCGATAAAACCTGCATAAATTTCTCAAATTGACGGTTCCAAAATGAAATTGGATACATTTTAAAACATATTTTATAATCAATTTGTCCGAAATCGCAAAAACGAACGGATCCGAAAAATTTGGGCATAACCCGGCTAAAAATCCAAATTTTCCAAAATCTCAACACAACCACACAATTAACCTATTCAAATCAATCTTACAGCATATACATACATAAACAAACAACCAATTTAGCTTTTTATAAGCTAATTCATACCCAATTAACCAAAACAAGGGTTAGGGTTTTTCGAAAATTATACCAAACGAAAAACCGACAAATCGGGGCAAAGGAAGGCCGGGGAAGCTTCGCTGGAGGTCGAACAGTGCTCGCCGGTGGTCAGCGTGGCTCGCCGGTGGCCGGACGGTGGCGACGCAGCCTGCGTTACTGCTGCTGCTGTGTGCGGCTGCTCCTGCGCTGCTGCTGTCGCCCGCGGCTACTGCGGCTGCTGCCGTGCGTCGATTGTGGTGGCGGTCGTCCGACGAGGGAGGAGCAGGAAGGAGGAGGCCGGTCACCGGAGAAAAAGGACGGGAGAAGGAGGCGGCTAGGGTTTCGGGGCAGGGACAAGGCGCAGGGGCCAGGGGGTCAGGGCTGGGAGAAAGGGAGCCGGGAAAGGGAAGAGAGAAAGAAAAAAGAAGAGAGGGGGGCTCGGGGTCCCAATAGGTTTGGTTTTTTTTTTTCAAAACAAGTATCAAATAAAATATTAAAATCTTAAAATTTAATATTGGGAGATTTTATCTAAAATTTGTTAAATAAAATTATTTCGAAACGATCCGAACACTTAAAATAAATAAAAGGACCATATACAGAATTTCAGAAACATTTTCGAAAGGATTAACCAACGAACATAAAAATTTATATTATTTACGAAAGTACATTATAAGACCCCGAAAAATTATTTAAAAACATATACTAAAATATTTAAGTCAAATTCGAATAAACCAAGACTAATTTAAATAATTTCCGAAATCGGTTTTCCGTAAACCAAAAAGCATAAAACGAAAGGGAATTAATTCTAGAAAGAATTTCATAAATAAACTCCGAAATCTTTTTAATTTAAACTTTCCGAAAATATTAACGATTACCGAAAACATATAAATTTAAAGTCGGAAATATTTTCTACGGATAAAATTATTAAAATAAATTTAACTATTTAAATAGAAATTCTATAATTTAAATAATATATTTCGTTGACGAAATATAACTTCAAAACAAAGTCGTAATCGCATGACGAAGATATAATCGAAAACGAATTAAAATACTAAAAACCAAAATACGAGAAAGAATGGAAATATATATTTTTAACCGAAGATCGAAATCATAAGAATATAATAAAATCATTGTCGTGAACGAATTTGTCTAGAATGGTTCGCAACGACAATGATTAATTACATTCAATTATGAATTCAAAATCATCGATAAATCCGTAAAACGAATCGAAATTAAAATAATTAATTATTTACATCAAATTACGCTAATAAAATCATTAAACTTAATAAATCTGGATTTTAAAAAATACGGGGTATTACAGAACCATACCTTCAAAAATTATGTATTCCTTGATTCACAAATTGAATGATCATTTAAGCACATGAATCTATAAGAAACACTATTATAAGCATAAACGATAAATGCACAATCAAAAGTTTTAGGACCCACATTAGTTCTTTTAAAAGCACATAAACCAATATTAGCTAGACACCCCCACATTTAAAAAAAAATTAAGTTAGGTGTAAAACTTTTTCATAGCTCATAGGGTACTTTATCTAGCTTTTTACGAGAAACATGGTTCAAAATGTAATAAGTAGATAAAATAGCTTCTCCCCACATTTGGTTTGACATTCTAAAACTCAAAAGCATTGCATTCATCATTTCTTTCAATATTTTGTTCTTTCTTCCAAATATGTCATTTTGTTAAGGAATATAAGGGGCACTAGATTCATGTATGACACCATTCTTATCACATAAATCCTTGAGGAAATTAGTTCCATATAAGTGTCTTAATCTTTCAATTCAATCCTTGGAAAAAACTCAACCGGAAAAAGAATCGTGCAGCTTAACAAATATTACAACCACCAGTACCAAATCCAATATTAAATATAGCCCAAAAATAATGTGTGAAATAACAAAAAAATATTAAAATAGTAACTAACACGGGGAGCTAAATATCAACCGTAGTTGTTATATATAAAATACATTTTTATTGCATAGAAGTTTTTTTTCAACCCTACCCCTCCCCTTCCTATTTACTTTTTTTGACTCATTTTTCCTCCCTCTTCACTCTCTATTCTCTAACCCTCTCTTTCTCTCACTCTCTTACTAAACTCTCTCGGTATCTCTTCTCTCATCTCTCACCTTCCTCACGCCAAAGTAAGTACTTAGTTTTTTTTATGAATTTTTTTTCAACAGACTAATAGATCTGTAGATTTAGATGTGCACAATAATTTTTTTTTCTAGGAGCAGAATGGAAAATTTGGTTGATGTTGTGGGGGAAGATTCAGCCATATTTATTAATGGGGGAGGGTTCAACAAAAAATCTTACCGGTGGTGTGGAATTCAATTTTTTTTAGTTGTGTTTGTACCAACCGTTTGTAGATCGAGGTTGGAAAATTTTGGAAAAATGTAGATAAAAAATCGGTAGAAGGGAAAAATTGTAGGGAAAGGAGATCGACTACTTCGGTCGTTCAAGGAGGAAGGAGATTGACAAAATTTACAAACTTTGTAGGGGTAAGATTCGGCCATATTTGTTGACGGGGGAGGGTTCAACGATAAATCTTAATGGTGGGGTGGGATTAATTTTATTTTTTTTATTCAACCGTTTGTGTCTATGTAGATGGAGTTTTAGAATTTTTTATTACGTAGATCGGTGTTTTTTGAAAAAAAAAATGTAGGGGGAACAACAAATATTGATGATGGAGGGGTAGTTGGTCGAAGAGGATACATTCACGAATGTTTTCCTACCTGAGTAAAAATCTTATTTCCAAATAACAAAACCCATATCGAAAATCAAACTCGTAAGAAAGCAACAACAGTAACTCGAACCAATCCCATAAAGGTAAGTGCAACAACAACAACCGACAGTACCACACCCAATATTGAGTAGAGCCCAAAACACTGCGAAATAAGGAAATAACTAGTTATATTTCCCCATGCAATGCACGGGTAGAATTTTTGTTATTGTGATAATAAAATTTAAAATACTTAAAATAAAAAATAATATAAGAAGTTGTAGAAATATAATAACAAAACATGGTTAATATAAATGATAAAATATTAGGACAAAGATGAAATAAAAAAGTAATATATTATATGTTGAAATGACAAATACAGAGTAAATGGAACAAATGACTGAAGAAAGAAATACATAATATGGCTAGATATTTTGAAACACTTCCTTGAAGACAACATTTGTTGTGGATGTACTTTCTTTTCCATCGTTGTCGTATATCAATATTTTGAGTCCATTACGATGTGTAACTCTTGATACTACAACGTATAACTGACCATGACTGAAAACTGGTTTTTTCAATAGTAATCCAACATGGGACATTGATTGACCCTGACTTTTATTTATTGTCATTGCATAAGAGATAATGAGAGGAAATTGTATACGATTGAATTTAAATGGAATTCTTGAGTCCGATGTTGTAAGAGTTAGTCTCGGAATCAAAACCTTATCACTGGATCTTCTCCCATCAAGCATTTTTGCTTCAAGAACATGATTTCCAAGTCGAGTGATAACCAAACGCGTACCATTGCATAATCCCAATTTATGATCAATGTTTCGGATCAACATTACCAGAGTACCAACCTTCAAACGCAATGCATGATTTGGCACACCTGAGCAGCGAAGGGTATTTAAAAATTCAGGAGTTTGTAGGTCATGAAGCAAGTCTATGTTTGAATCAGATCTACATGAACTATCTGAGCTCAAGTATGTTTTTTCTTCGGCTTCACACAGAGATAACATGTAGTCATTGACCAAATCAACCACATCATTAGTTGGTGCCAATATGCATCTGCCCTTGAAATAATTTGGATCAGTCATTGAGCCATTGAAAGATGGATATGTGCTATGGACAATATCATTTAATGGATCTCCGGTGGACTTGATCAATAAATCATTAGGAATATCAAGTATAGAAAACCCATCATTTTCACTTCCAATAGTTCCGTCACCAATAGTTGCAATCCATTTAGAAAAGTTAAGCAAGTCATCACGTTCTTTAGTTGAGGACGCGCATTCAAGCCGCATGTTCGTTAAAGTGAAAACCTTGCACTCATGCCATATGTAAGATGAGTTAATGGTTGCACGAACAATATCTTGGCGACTACCTTTAGGAATTACAGGCAAAATTTGTCTGAAATCGCCACCAAAGACAACGGTTTTTCCACCAAAAGGTTTATCTTGATTGAAGTTGTTGCTAAATCGGACAATATCTCTCATTGTCTTATCAAGAGCTTCAAAACAATAACGATGAAGCATTGGAGCTTCATCCCATATGATAATACTGCACTGGTTAATTAATTCAACCAATGGAGTTCCTTGCTTGATATTCCATGTGGAATCCTCATGTATTTGGATTGGAATTGCAAACCTCGAATGGGCAGTTCTTCCACCAGGGAGGAGAAGAGATGCTATTCCACTTGATGCTACATTAAGGACAATATTACCTTTTGATCGAAAAGCAGCAGATAATGTCCTCCATATGTATGTTTTACCAGTTCCTCCGTATCCATATATGAAGATAAAATTACTTAATTAAGTTTTTTATTAAAAAAATTATTAATGATTAAAATTAACTAATATAAGTAATTACTTTAAAAAAATTTATATTTTTATCTCTTAATTTTAGTAGATTTAATATATTTTAATAAACATACATATAATGTATTTTATGTTTTCTACCATCTCATGGTTGGGATGTGTTGTTTTATATTTTCAGCTTTCCGAAAGGAATTACTTTGTTTATTTTGATTGTTTTGATTGGGAATGGAAAAATCTAATCCTTACTTTGGACCAGCGTGGTGGCAGGGGAGTTGGCAACACTGGCTTTCTATGTGTTTACTGGATATAAGTTCAAGGCTGAGGCACATAATACTTACTTTGCTATAGACGACGAAGAGCAAGAGGTTGCAATGGAACAATTGAAGCTTCATAATGAGTTTGAGCTGTGAGAACATAAATTACTGCTCCACTACGTACAACACGGGCAGAAGAAGACATTGGGTAGCAGTCCGATACATACCTGACGGGCATGAGGCCTAGATATTTTGATAATCATAAAAAAAAATTTGTTAAAAACACAGAATAATGTCTCATACAAAGCCTTAGCCGACCGAAATGCTATTCCCGGTTCAATGAAGACCAAACCGGACGAAGTCCTGCTTCCGGTTTGGTATATAAGTCCCAGGCTTGTTGACGCACAAAACTTCTTTCTAACATCTCATACTTTGAAACCCTAGCCTCTCGATGGAACGGAGGTTCCCGGCCATCACTGCGTATCACAATCCAATAGAGGCCGACAACAATTCCATATTTCTCATGACAATTGGATTTTCATGAGAAATGGTTCCATCCGCTCCTTACAATCGCGATTTCATTCCACTATACCCCAGTTTCGTTTGAAATGGATCGTGACATAGTATTGTCAGCAGGTATCTCTATCCGCCTGTCTTCTTGTTTAATTATTCGATGTGTTTTAATTATTAATCTAATTAAAAATCACAATTGATATCCTATTTGATTAAGGTCTCTACCTGTTTGATTAAAAATCGCAATTGACTATGAATCTAGTACATCGAAGCACCCTTTTGCTATTTCTTAACCATAACAGGAAGTTTATTACTGTTTGCAGACTTCCTTTGTCTGCCATATTTCATTGCAAGGTGCTTCCTTTCGTTCCTTACTACCCTAGTCAACAAATACCTAATTTTCACGCGGTTTAGCTGGTATCTATATTTGCCTCTCTTCTTGTTTATGTAATGGGTGTATTTATGAATTGAAAATTAATCTTATTAAAAGTCGTAATTATAAAGATTGGAAATTAATCTTATTAACAAAGTTCTTCTAGATCCGGCCTCTTTTTGTTGTATCACCTATAAAATTAATCTTATAATGGCCTCTCTTGTTATGGTCACTTAGTAATGTTAGAGCATTATAAGTTGTTTCTCTGCCTCTCTTTAATTGTATCAGTACTTTTAATTAACATGTCAATCTTCTAATTTGCTTATCACAGTCGGAGATTTCAAGGTACCACATGCAAAGGAAACAAAGATAAGTAATTTTACTTGTTGGTAAATATGTTATGTTTATTTTTACATCGATCTAATATAACGATTGGATATAACCGGAAAAAATTACAACTTGTCAAATCAATATTGTCCTGCCTTCAAGGTAACTTATTAAATTAATAACTTAAAAAAGAAAACATAAAACCACCAACAATGCAACATCAATCTTCCTTCATAACTGACTTATATTTCTTAGAAGGCCCGGTAGCAGAGAAATCATCCAGAATAACCCTCTTTGTTGTATCACCTCCAACATTAGTGGGTGAGCATTCACTACCACGATTTTTCTCCTTCAATGGTGTAGTCACTTCATCAGAATCTGAATCATCCTACAAAATAGAAACAAACCATATGTCATAATGATTGAATAAAGATATGGTGGAAAAAAATTAACATAATATATAAAGTTGTAAAAACATTACCTGCTTCATAGAAAAATCACTTTTGTCTATCTTACTAAAAAAACCCGAATCTTACATATGGAAATCATATCAAGTTAGATAATTATGTGTTCATAATAAAATATGATATTATATATAGCAAAAATAAACTTATGAATATAAAATTATTATCTATTCATAATAAAAATGAAGAATACATATTCATACCTGACTATCTGCTGCTGCAGCCTTCAACCATTTAGCCATTTCAAGAGGGTCAGTAGTCAACTTTGATACAGAATAAGGCAGTGCATTTGCAGATTTAACAGTGATCAGAAACACGGCTTCTATATTTACTAAATCTAAAAGCTTCTTAGGAAATTCCTCTTCAGCATCTTATTAAAAATAATATATAATTATATTCAACTAATGAACAATAAATGACAATTAAAATAATAAATTTGTAAACATCAAAGGATCTGAAATACCACCAAAGACTTCTCCCTTAAATCAGTAGCAGAAATATTTAACAAATTACTGCATTCTTGGTCCCACAAAATCACATTGACATTATCAGTGTCATCAACGATTCTAACCTCCACCATAAACCTCAAAGTAAATTCAACTACAGTAAGGTTGCAGTTACGACAATCTTGTTTCTTATCACACATTGTAGTCTTCTTCCTACAATGTGCACATGCTGGATAACACCAATTGTCGTATGCATCTACCGCACGTATTCTTGCCTTGACATAGTATTTACCCGCCTTCAAATAAAAGTTAGATTACTCATAGGAAATGACCAAATATTTATCTTAATAGGCCAAGAATGAAAAATATATTGATGTAAGAGATATTGTAGTTACTCACAAGACTTGACCGAAGTTGATCAATTTTCTTCACCTAAAAATCATCCTCATCCTTGGAGTAAACTTCAGATAACTCAGTGCTTATCAAACTGCTAGAACCACCTTCATGCAATAATAACCTTTGGGGAAAATTTAATAATATCAGTAAAATACTTTATAATTACATAATTACATAATATTAATAACAACAATAATGGGAACATAAAGTTGTATGGAGAACTCACCTTGACCTAAAGTCAATTATTTCATCAACTTCCTCATTAATTAGTAGTTTACTGATATGAAAAGTATTGGACACCTTCACAGTCCCTATAACATAGCGAAAAAATTAAATTTGCAAAAAAATGATGGTGCATTTTTTTTAAAAAAATTCAGGTGTGAATAATTGTTAGTAAAAATACCACTAAAATTATTCGCCTTGAACATCTGAAGCAAAACTACCACTGGCTCCACATAATCACCCTAAAAAAATTCTTAAGTTGGTCGACTTCATCACCCTAAAGTCGACATTCCAGCCTCTCCTTCCTACAGTCAAAACCAGAAAGTGAGAATATGAATTTTTTTAGGCAACTATTACACATGTTAACAATAATATCATAAACCATTCTTCTTTCTACTCACTCAAAGTCCTCCAGCAAAATATCCATGAACTTTGTCAAGTTCTTATTTTGGTTCTCACGAATGCCTTCAAGCTTCATTTTCACAATCTTGCCTATGACATCTGTTAAACAAACAATAATTAGAAAATATCAGATTAACATAACGACATATGCAGTTTATAATTTTATCATGACACATAATTACTCACCTATCAACAACTTTTCATTCACATTCTCTTCTTTGAGTGTCTTAAATGACTTCAACATGAAAATGAAACGGGGGAAACCTTCATCAAATACTTCAAATGAAACTGTCCCTGGAACAAATCTGATTTTTTACATGTGTTGTGATGCCTTTAAATGATAGTCATTTGGTTCAACAAAGAAGTTGCTGATTGAATAGATGTGACCTTCTTCATATTTTGTTTTGTAAGCCCCAATTAATGGTTGCCTAACATATGCATGAATTCGGACGCCCTATATATCATGTATTATTTCAGTCAGTAAAAATATAGGTTGCAGAAAACTTACATTATAAGCATACGATTTATATAAAATGCAGTCAGATGTTGTATTGTTTACCTCTCGATCATGGAAGACAAAATCCATTGATATTGGCTTCCCATACTTTAATTTTTCATAAACTCTTACACATCTGACCATTATGCACCAACGATCTTCTGATGGATGAATTTGGTTTAGTAGAGTATATGCAGGTGCCATTGGTAAACTTGAATGCTTATGGCTTTTTTTCCTGTTAGACATATGCAATATGTTTTCATTTGTCGTTTGGCCTCTAATGTATATATAGCCACTCTATTATAATTATAATTATAATTATAATTATAATTATAATATTACTTAATTAATATCGAGGACATGAATAGTTGCATTTTAATAATGGTTGCCAATCGATACTTATATGGCAGCAGATGAAAAGGTATATTAATTTAGTGTGCTGTTTATGTATTCATTAAATGAGCATATGAATTTTTCTATACAGAGAATAAGTTGCGGTTTATGCAATACGAAGAGGCTGCTGTTTATGTTTTCATTAAATGAGCATATGAATTTATGTATACAGAGAATAGGTTGCGGTTTATGCAATACGAAGAGGCTATATGAATTTAGTGTATTAAATGTTCAACTTATGGCATAATTACTTAATTATGAAATACGAAGAGGCTCCTAGCTGCTGTTTACTTATCTTACGAATAGGTTGTTGTTTAGATATTCATTAAATGAGCATATGAATTTTTCTATGTTCAACTTACGAAGAGGCCGAGCATATGAATTTCCGTATACAGAGAATAGGTTGTGGTTTATGCAATACGAAGAGGCTATATGAATTTAGTGTATTAAATGTTTAACTTATGGCGTAATTAATTAATTATGAAATACGAAGAGGCTCCTGGCTGCTGTTTACTTATCTTACGAATAGGCTGTTGTTTAGATATTCATTAAATGAGCATATGAATTTTTCTATACAGAGAATAGGTTGCGAAGAGGCTGTTGTTTATGTATTCATTAAATGACTATATGAATTTTTCTATACAGAGTACGAAGAGGCTGCTGGCTGCTGTTTACTTATCTTACGAATAGGCTGCTGTTTATGTATTCATTAAATGAGCATATAAATTTTTCTATACAGAGAATAGGTTGCGAAGAGGCTGCTGTTATGCATTCATTAAATGACTATATAAATTTTTCTATACAGAGAATAAGTTGCGTAATATGATTTGTTATTCTACTGTATTAATGTTATTGTACTGTATTAATTTAACGAATAATATGATTTGTTATTCTACTGTATTAATTAGCAATAATTAATATATGATTAGTAATAATGGATATAGTTTAGTCCGTATATTGTCTGCTAGATAACTCCGTTTTTATATATATACTAGTTACATTTTCCCGTGCGATGCACGGGTAGAATTTTAGACATTGTAATAATAAATTTTAAAATAATAAGAATAAAAAATATTATAAGAAGTAATAAAATTATTATAAGAAATCATAGTTAATATAAAGGATAAGATATTGGGAGAAATATGAAATAATAAAGTATTACATTATATATAGAAATGACAAATATGAAGTATATGGAGCAAATAATTGAAGAAGAAAATACATAATGTAGCTAGATATTTTGGAACAATTCATTGAAGACAACATTTGTTGTGGATGTACTTTCTTTTCTTTCATTGTCACATATCAATATTTTTAGTCTATTACGATGTGTAACTCTTGACACTATAACGTAAAACTGACCGTGGCCAAATATTAGTTTTTTCAATAGTAATTCAACATGGGATTTTGATTGACCGTGAATTTTATTTATTATCATTGTATAAAATAATTAGTAGTTTACTGATATGAAAAGTATTATGTACTTTCACCGTACCTGTAACATAGGGAAAAATATTAATTTTGCAAACAAATGATGTTGCAATTTTTTTTATGACATTTAGTTGTGAATAATTGTTATTAAAAATACCGCTAAAATCAGTTGCTTTAAACATAAAACAACCACTGGCTTCATACAATTACTCTTAAAAAAAATTCTTAAGTTGACCAACTTCATCATCCCAAAGTCAACATTCCAACCTCTCTTTTTTATAATCACACCTAGAAAGCAAGGAATTAATTTTTGATGCAACTATTACACCTGTTAACAATAATATGATAAATTATTTCTTCTTTCTACTCACTCATTGTCCTCCAGCAAAATATCCATTAACTCGGTCAAATTCTTATTTTGGTTCTAACGTATGCCTTCAAGTTTTATTTTCACAATCTTACCTATGACATCTAGTAAACAAAGAATAATTAGAAAATATTAGATTAACTCACTACACCATTATGCACTAATGATCTTTTGATGGGTGAATTTGGTTTAGATATATGTAGATAGGTGCCATTTTTGAAACTTGAATGCTTCTGTCTTTTACTCCCTCTTGAGCTTATGCAGTGTTTTTAATTTTTCAACCGGCTTCTGATTATATAATCAAAGACAAAATCAAAATTAATAAAGGGAGGAAGTGGGAAGTAGAAATGTTATATGTAATTAATTTATATAACCACTTCATTTGGTGTTTTAATTATAGATAATTACTTAATTAATACGCAGGAGATGAATAATTATATTATAATAATGGCAACAGATGAATAGTTATATGACAACAAATAAATATATATATGAACCTATACATATGTGTTGTTTGACTGGTTTATGCACTTTATATAATGTATTAATTATTTATATTATTTATTTATTAATATGTAGTAGATGAAGAGTTTGAAAACTCAATTAATATGAATAATTGGTTGCATATATTTAGGTAATTAATTAAGAAAATACTTGATTAATACTTCATTAAATTTAGTTATATGCATTTGCTGCATGTAGGATAAGAATAGTTGTATTATATTAATGGCAGCAGATGCATATGTATTGTTTGACTGGTTTATGCACTTCATTTGGTGTATTGATTATTTATCAATTATTTATATGTTAATATGTAGGATATGAATAGTTTGACAATTCAATTAATACACATAAAATGAATAGTTGGCTGCATATGTTCAAGTAATTAATTAAGAAAATATTTGATTAATACTTTATTAAAATTAGTTGTTTGACATAGATACAATAAATAAATAATTATATACATTTGTTGTACATAAGAGATGAATATTCACATTGTATCAATGGACATATGCATGTAAATCAAATGAATATGCACTTTATTTGGTGTATTAATTATTTATATATTCAAATGTAGAATAGTCCAACAATTTAATTAATACACAGAAAATGAATAATTTTCTATATATGTTCAGATAATTCATTAAGAAAATATTTGATTAGAAAATATTTAATTAATACTTTATTAAAATTAGTTGTTTGACATATGTACACCAAATAAATAGCTATATATATTTAATGCACATAGGAGATGAATAGTCGCATTATATTAATGAATAGTTATATTAATTATTCCATCTTATTAAGTAGTAATAATATATGGCACTTTATATAGTGTAATAATTATTTATATTATTCATTTATTAATATGTAAAAGATGAAGAGTTTGACAACTCAATTAATACGTAGGAGATGGATAGTTAGTTTAGGTAATTAATTAAGAAAATACTTAATTAATACTTCATTAAAATTAGTTATATGCATTTACTACACATAGGATATAAATAGTTGCATAGTTTTCTGCATATGTTTAGATAATTAATTAAGAAAATATTTGATTAATATTTTATTAAAATTAGTTGCTTGATAAATGTGCAGCAAATGAATAGTTATATGCATTTAATGCACATAGGAAATGAATAGTTGCATTATATTAATGAATAGTTTTCAAATGTGTAACAATTCAATTAATACACAGGAAATGAATAGTTTTCTACATATGTTCAGATAACTAATTAATAAAATATTTGATTAGAAAATATTTAATTAATACTTTATTAAAATTAGTTGTTCGACATATGTACACCAAATAAATAGTTATATATATTGAATGCACATAGGAGATGAAGTCGCATTATATTAATAAATATTTATATTAATTATTCCATTTTATAAATTAGTAATAATATATGGCACTTTATATAGTGTATTAATTATTTATATTATTTATTTATTAATACGTAGAAGATGAAGAGTCAACTCAATTAATACGTAGGAGATGAATAGTTGGCTGCATATGTTTAGGTAATTAATTAAGAAAATACTTAATTAATACTTCATTAAAATTAGTTATATGTATTTACTACACATAGGATATAAATAGTTGCATAGTTTTCTGCATATGTTTAGATAATTAATTAAGAAAATATTTGATTAATATTTTATTAAAATTAGGTGTTCGATAAATGTGCAGCAAATAAATAGTTATATGCATTTAATGCACATAAGAGATGAATAGTCACCTTATATTAATAAATAGTTATATTAATTATTCCATCTTATTAATTAGCAATAATAATAATTAGCAATAATATATGACAGAAGTAATTTATGATTAGTAATAATGAATATAGTTTAGGTGGAAAAATTTGTTTGTATATTGTCTGCCAGACAACTCCATTTTTATATATATATAGATATAGATATATAGATATTGAAAACAAGTAGTGATACGGGGGAATCGAAGATAGAAAAATCAACTCATATGAAAGCTACAACAGTAACTCTAACCAAAACAAAGAAAGGTAAGTGCAACACCAACAAATGAATCGAGCAATTAACCGACATCTTCAAATAATACAACTAAGAAGTAAGAACCAATAGCCACAAACACAATATACCAAATTGAATACAATATTGTAGTCGAAGTCAAAAAATCAGAGTACAAGGCCAGATAGAAGCATTGTCCCAAATCAACCGAGTAGTGTGAATGTAAATGGACTCTACTACATATACTTTAATGTGTTATGTTGCTTCAGATGTTAGAAAAGAATAGGATAAATGCAGTAGATGAAAGACCAAAAATAATAACAGAGAAGATGATACTTATCAACGGTGTTGTGCCATGAGAGTCCTCAACATCCTGAAGTGATAAATGCCCTGACCATGGTGTGAATTAGTTGTGGCGGTTGCCCCCATGGTTAACACACCATGTTTTCTTTCATATGCACTCGTGGGAAGAAGAGGTGGAATCTACAGAACAATGCCTAGAAAGTGAAAATGGAGAAAGAGAAAGCTCGGGAACTTGATTTCCAGTCTTCTTAAAAACCAAAACCGAAGTATAGGAAAATAAAAGCAGAACAAACCGGAAGGAACATTATATAATGTTCAAACATGGTAGAGGAAGCAGAACAGGCAAGTGTGATGGCTAATAAAAGCTGCACAAAAACATTGTTACCTACCCATCACGGACGGAGGCAGCATGGAGTACATGGGGTCACTTGACCCCATGTGAATTTAATAATTTATATTTTATAATATATATAGATATAAAATTTAATAATTTATGCTTTATAATGTATATAGATATATTATAAATATTAAATTTGGTGTATTTTTTTTTGGAATTTTTTTATCCGGCCATTTTAATCCATGTTTGGCTTCTGGCCGTTTAAATTTTTTCCTTTATCGATCTATATATTTTCAAGCTTATATTCTATTTTCAATTAATTATTATATTATATAATTTATTTTTCTCTTTGTTTTTTATTTAATGTGTTGCTGGATTACTAGTATGTGGCTTTGACGGACATATATTATAAAATTCTCTTTACATTTTGTTAGCATACCATACAAATTTTCATTTCTTTTGTTATTTTACTACCAAATATTAAGGGTATGTTGTCCATTTTAATATATATTTTTCTTATAATATATATACGCACATTAATTAGTATAATGAGACCATAATTTAATTTGTCTTCATTAATAATGTAATTGTTATTGCTATTTTAAAAATAAATAAATAAATTTTATTGGAGACAGTAGTATATATTATTATTATTATTATGCATAATACTAAATATATAGTTTAATTAATTATATTTTTTAGAGATATACATAAATATTTAAATATTTTTAAATTAGTATTAATTTAAAATATATGAAATATATTTATATTATTTGATATTATTAATTATAATTATTTTTTATCTCAATATTAGAACCCCATTAAATTTTAATCCTGGCTTCGTCCCTACCCATGTGGGACTTTAGAAATACAACAAAAGTTGTTCTTGCCATTGCCCCAACAAACTTAATCACATGCGTACCGACCCATAAGATACTTACCGGCCACTATCTACCATTTTTAACACCCAAAAAAAATAACGTGGAGACCCAGCTAGATGCTATTTATTGTTTGGATGTTCCAATTACCACCTTAAGTTTATTGTTTTCTTGCGACGGCTTCAGGTCATCATATAGGAGTGTGGTGCTTTTGTCCAACTTTCATTATCTTGAAAGATCTGTTGGACCTTCCTTTTGTTTCTAAAGCGCCTTTCTACAATTTATTGATTTCTTATTGAGTCTCTTGACAGATTTCTGCCCTATAAGCATCATCTTTTTTAATATTTTTTTGCCCTACTATGAACTCTGCATTTACTTCATATCATTTGCCATTGAGATGATCCGAGTTTCAGTTGGGCTGTGATAAGCTAGTTTCTTGAGCCTACTGTTCGTGTATGCTGATTCTACGTGGTTTCTTGCAATGCAGCAGCAACGATCTCATCCTCCTGTTCGGCCAATTCCTTCACAGATGTGGTGCAACAACTATGGAAACACAGAATGCTAGGGCAACTACATGTTTATTATCGTGCTGTTAGTGGTTTTGACAAAATCACACTCCTCTGCAGAACATTCTCAATATGTAGTCACTACGGTGCATTTGAGTAGCCGTTTTGTAATTTGTCTCCGACGTTTCAATTAAACTGTACCCTTGAAACAATCGGATACCGAGTCCTATTGTTTTTTTTTTTTTTATATTTGCCATCACATTTCAAGTATTGGTGCACTGTTTCTCTCCCCTTCCCGGCTTGTAGAGAACTAACAAGAAGCACGCACGCTACAGCGAAGTAGCTAGTTGAGTGCTGGAAGAAGTAAAGTTGCCAGTTAAAAGCATATTCCTGCAGAAAAGCGGAGGATAGAATTCCTTGCGGGTTGCTTTCTTTGGAAAGTTCATGCCCAGTGGAATTGTTCCTTAGTCCTCGTTGCCTGGTGTAGGCGGAACTGCGGCTGGAGACAGGGCATTTATTCCATTGTGAGTCGTGACTGATTTAGCTTTCGATCCAAAGAATCCTCGTCTCCAGAAGTGGACTAGCGTCATAATTATTCCAAAGCGCAAATCTGTGAAACAGAGAACTCAGATGGAAGTAAGGTGGTAAATAAGATGGTTCGGTTTGATATTGGATTTCATTTTATATGTTAAACATTTGATTTGCTTTATTTATTTAGTTAAATAAATCAAATTTAAATTTTATTTTTAAATTTACTTATTTAACAAGCTTAATTAAGGTTTAATAAAATAAGACCCGGTTTAGTTTATAGAGTTAGCTAATAAACTTCTTTCATTTATTTAATTAAACGAATTGAATTTAAATTTTATTTTAAACTCATTTAATTAAACAAATTGAATTTAACTTTAAAAATATTCGATTCGACTCTATTAATTTACGACTCAAACTCAAGCAGCAGCAATCAAATCTTGATTTCCAACTGCCGATTGCCCTTGCAAAGTTTCAAAGTAACCGATGGACGGAGTACTCCTTCCAAACTTCTCACAATCACAAAGCACAAGAAAGAACGTTTAATTATATAGATTATAAAATATTAGAATTTAAAATAAATTGTTTCTAATATAATTATTTGAACTTGAATAATTATACTATACTATGAATGATATTAACATGATATACACAAATGATGAGTTAATGATGTAGGACCATCTATGGATTCTCAAGATAATGAGGGTTTGACATTCTTAGTAATAGACTATAATTAACCATAACAAGTGTATTTTAAGTAATTCTTGCATGTATATAACATATTTGTAAGGAGAAGATCCATATACTTCAAGATGTCAACATATTTAAGCTTTCATATGTTACAAGTTAAATGATCTATTATGCATGGAAGTTAAACTTATAAGTCAAAGAAGACCTCGTTATCATTATTATGTAAATTATGGCTTTTGTTAGTTGTTTCCATAAAATAATTAGCTACGTTGAATCTTGATTGAAGATTCATAGCATCCTTAAAATCTTGTTGGAATCTTGCTTGAAGATTCTCATTCTTCTTCCTCAACTTCAACCCACCGAATCATCTACCTCTTCTAGACTTCGAATCTTCATTCTTCTTAAGAAGATTCACACTAGGTAAGGAGATAATAAGGAAGAAAGAAAAGAGAATAGTAAATATAGGATTGTGACATTTTATTTTATTTTTATCATTTAATTTTATAAAATAACTTAGATTATAAAATAAAAACGAACTTGTGAAAGAGGGTTACGAAACGAAAATGAAATATTTAAAAAATGAAAAAGGGTTTCAAATTTGATAAAGCATGTAATAAATATAAATAAAAAAGAAGCTAATTTCATTTTTAAATACAAAACATCTTGAACATGTTAGGATTTTAAAAAAATAGAATGTTACAGAAAGAATCAACTTGGTGCAAAGCCTTCATGCTAAATGCTTTTTAGGGGTAAATATGTCATTTTTATGATTAATTATAATGAAACATATTTAATCACTAATTAAAATCTACTTAAGGTAATTAGCTCAAGAACACAATGAAGATTTCAAGAACATGAAGAACATGCTTAGAACAATCAAATGTTTAATGAAAATTAAATACCCTTAATTATATCTCTTACTTAACATGTTATATATCAAAGTTTGTTTACTAATTATAAGAATTATCATGGTGTCATTAAGTTATTTAAAATCCATGAAATCAATTTAAACCCTCAAGAATGTTAAGAACACCCTAAAAACCTAAACTTACAGATATTTTATGCTTAAATGAAATCATCTACATAAGATCAAATGAAAGGATGTTATATATCAAAATTAATCTACAAAATGCAACCTATTGCATGGGATAATCAAAACAAAACAAAATAATGTCATCAAAATGACTTAGAGGTTGAGACCTCCATTAATGGTCCAATATGGCATAATCAAATATAACATAATCAAACATGTTTAACTACAAAAATTCTATCTACTTATAGTATTATTGTCTTTACCTAAGCTTAAACTCTTAAATAACAAGAGAAAGGAGAAAATCAGAGACCAACAAAATGTAACACTCAGAATTTTTATAACCTAAAATTTGAATATTTAACCTCTTATCTGGAAAATTTTAATTTAAAAAAAAAAGAAAATTGGAGACCAACAAAATGCAACACCCCAAATTTTTATAACTTAAAATTTGAATGTTTAACCTCTTATCTAAAAAATATCTTTAAATTATTGATTTAAATATTTTTTTTAACCTTTAACTTACAAAAATAGATAAAATATTTAATAAATTAATATAATTATTTTTTATCATTTTACCTTACAATTTTTATTTAAATAAACCCTAAACACATAATTTTACCAAAATTATTTTCTCAAATAAATACCCTAATTTTTGGATAAAGTAATATAATATTTTTCACAATAGCCCACTTTTAATCTAATTTCTAATCTTAATCTAAATATATTTTCCTTTTCTTTTCTTTTCTTTTTCTTCTTTTCCTTTTTCTTCATTTTCTTTCTCTTCCCTTTTCTTTCCCTCTTTCTTCAAGCCAACCTGAACCATCCCCCTTTCTTCTTTTCTTTTTCCTTCAGACCAGCCTAGGACTTCTCCCCTTTTTTCTTTTCTTTTTCCTCAGGTCAGCCCAACTCCTCTCATCCTACTTCTCTCCTTCTCTCTTATGCGACCCAACCCCCCTCCTTTCTTCTTTCCCCACATGGCCCAATTTCCCCCTCTCCTTATTCTTTCCCCATGTGGCTCAACTTCCCTCTCTCCTTCTCCCCCCTCCACTTACATCTAGCCAAACATACCCCAAAATTTCCCCTGCGCACACCCCCTCCTCCTCCTACACCCCTACAAGCCTGTGCACGCCACCCCTTCTTTTCACCAGACACCCTACACCACCACCCTCTTACCCATCCTTTTTTCCTTTTTTTAGCCCTACAGCTCCCCTGGTCCCCTTCCCTGTGTGCCCTTTCCTACCTTTCCAACCCCTACCACACCTGCCCTACCTCAACCTATCACCCCTACATTGCCACCTACTTGCACGTCTAACCCCCCTCTCCTCCTCCCCCTCCTCCTCTTCTTTTTCTTCTCTTCTTCCCTTCCTCTCTTCTCCCTCATGGCCTAGTCTCTCCCCTGACCTTCTCTTCTCCTTTATCCTTTCTTCTCCCCGCCCCTATTTTTCCCCTTTAACACCCCTACAGCCACCTTCATTGCCTCCACCACCAACCCAGCCTCCACTTGTCAGCTTCTCCACCGTACATCCTCCCTACATGACCCCGAGCAGCTAATACCCAACCTACCTTACAGCCTTGCTTCCTCTCCTTCTCTCCCCTTTGACACCCCCTACAATCGCCACCCTTTCATTTGGCTACCTCTCCCCCTCCATTTCCTCCACCACCGCAGCTCCTTCCAACTATCTGTCACTAGCCACTCACCTCCTGCACCATCACTTGCAGCCACCCAACACCACATGTAATTCCTTTCTCTTCTTCCTCTCCTTCTCCTTCTCTTCCTCTTCTTTTCCTTCTCTTCACCATTATCTCTATAGCCTGTGTCGCTGCCTCCGCCACCTTCAAGCCACTTGTGCCACACCCCCAACCACCAGCCATCTCCTCCCTCACCTCCTGCACCTATCAACCAAAACCAACACCCCCACCATCACCCACAACCCTTACCCAAGCCACTATTCTCCCACATTCCTTTTCATTAGTTCTACATGGCTCACACTGCACATGCAGCATAAGTAATGCTATGTAATTTATATATATATTTTGGATAATATTTAAGGTATAAGGGTAGTTTGGTAATTTTATATTTAATAAATATTTTTAATAAAAATCATTAATTAAATTATCTAATATTAATATGGTATTTGTGATATTATTTTTAGGTATAAAATTTTATTAAAAAGAGCCTAAGCATTTTGGCTAGTTACCAATAAAGTTTGGTGTTTTGCTTGAATTAGGTAACCTTCGTACCCCACTAAAATATTTAGATATCGTATGTTATCACATTAGGATTTTTGACATATGATTTGTGTAGATATGATGCATTACAAATAATCCCATGATTATTAATGTTATCTTGGAAAATGAAAAAAGAATGCATGTTATCTTGTGTAAGATGTTTTGTGTGTGAAAGGGTAATCAAGAAGAGGGTTTAATGTTGGGAAGTGATGATGTATGTTATTGTATATAAAATGTTAGGTTAAGCATGTATGGAAACTTCTAGGAAAAATATTACTACTATGAGACCTAGGAGCAATTTGGTCGATATTTGACCCTAACTGGGATGCCTAATGTGTTATAAATATTGCTAAGAATGGAGATATGAGTTTTATGTATTATAAACACATGTTTTAGCATGAATATCAATGTTTTATGGTCTAAGGGTATCTAAGTAATTTTAATGTATGGTGGTGATCATTCTAATAAATATGTATGCTAAGTGTTATGTGATGTTGAGAATGATAATAGAGGTTCGTGGTGTTAGTAACACATGTTTGGGCATAAATATTAATATCATATGACCTAGGGGCATTTTGGTAATTGAAATGTGCAATGTTGGTTATCTTAATAAATATGCATGATATATAATAATTGGTTCTAAGTATGATAATAGGGGTTTGTAGTATTAGTAACACATGTTTGGGCATGAATATTAATATTATATAACTTAGAGGCATTTTGGTAATTTTAAATATGCAATGGTAGTAATCCTAATAAATATTCATGATAAGTAATAATTTATGCCAAGTATGAGAATAGGGGTTTATTGCATTAGTAACTCATGTTTAAGCTTGATAATCAATATTACATGGTCTAAGAGCATTTTGATAATCTTGTATGTACTATGGTGATTAATCTAATAAGCATGCATGATAATTATTAATTGATGTTAAATATGAGAATAGGAATTATTGCAACATCCCAAAATTTTATTTTAGGAATTAAAAAAATAAGGATTAATAGGTGAGATTTAATTAAATATACCATTTTTGATAAAATAACGATATTACAATAAAAATAATTAAAGCCAAAAAAGAGGAAAATAATATAGGAATCAAATTAGTGGAGGCTAGAATAATTTACTAAACTAAAATAAATTTTAAGTAAATTATAATAATAATTTCTAAATTAATAAAAAAATTATTTATTTATTATTACTAATTTTATTATTCCCAAAATTTCAAAAAAAAAAACTCAAAACACCCCTACCACCTCACTTTTCTTTTTTCTTCTTTCCTTTTTCTTCTCCTTTTCTTCCTTTTATTTTTTCTTTCTTCCTTTTTCTTCTTCTTTTTTTCTTTTCTCCCCCTCCCTCGCCAAACTGGACTCCGCCCAGTGCGGCCTAGACTCCTCTCCCCTTCCTCTCCTTTCCTTCTTTCCCCAGCCCACTTCTTTCTTATCTCGTGCGACCCAACGTCATCTGCCCTCTTTTTTTCTCCTTTTCTCCCTTTCCTTTCTTCCCCTTTTACCCATCTTCAACCTCCCCCCCGATCGGTGTATCGCGTGTGGCTGCTTTGCAGCTATGGCTCTCTCTCTCCCCTCATCCTAATCTACAAGCTGTGCAGTTGGCACTACCCTACACTGGTCCCCTCCCCTCTGTAATCCCAACACTCCCCACCTAACCCCCTATAACTCTGCATAACCCAACCTTGTCCCCTGGTCGTGCATGTTGTGCCGGCCTATACACCTATCGGTAGCCAACCACCCCTACCTTTATCTTCTACCTTCCTTTGTCCACTTCCCCTAACCTTCTCTCCCTATTTATAACCCCTACACCTCTAATTTCCCTTCTTTTATGCCATTCCAGAATTCCCCTAACTCCCTTACACCCTCTCTTTAGTCGCCACAACAACCACACCGCATCACCGTCGCCACACCTACCCTTCCTCTTCTTTGCACCACCCTCCACCAAAAAAGACCTCCCCTGCCTCTAACTCTCCCTCCTCTTCTCTCCCCACCTGTGCAAAGTGGGCATCTTGAGCTGCCCTTTTTGCACCCATCTCCGCCACTTGTGTCGCCCTATGCCACCACCACCGCAACAACCACCACCTCTACTGGCTCCCTTCCTACCCAGAAAACCTCCCCCTACATTCCCAAACCACCAATTCTCCTTTCCATTTCCTCTTTCCTCCTCCTTTTCTTTCCTTCACTCTCGGCCACCACCGCCACCGCAGCTTAGGCAGTCGCCGTGAGACACCACCACCACCACAACCCCCTCTAACCCTGAAACTTTATCACCTAAGAAAACCTAACTTTCCTCCCCTTTTTTGACCCTAAAATCCCTCCTTTTCTATCACCATCACCTCCACTACCTTGTGTCACTGCCATCGCCATGTGCCACAGGCGCCGCCACCCTAACCTACTATTCCCTCTCTGGTTATGCCCTTAACCCTTGTATTTATTTAATATAAATTATTTTACATATTTTTTCATTATTAACCTTATTATTATTATTATTATTATTATTATTATTGCTAATATTTAGTTATGAAAAATAAAAGAAAAAGAAAAAAGGAGTAGAAAGAAGGTTTAAAAATTAGTGCTCTATTTCTCATAGGTTGTGAACCAAACCCTTCCCGTAAGGAGGCGTAAGATTCGTGCTCCAAGTATAGTGTCCTATTAGGTAAGGATATGGTTAAGGCTTAGGTTTGGTTTGATTTATGTGCTTATAGGTGTGATGATATGTGTTGTGTATTTATATGTGAATATGGACTAAATATGTGTGTAGTGCAACTTACTTTGCATGGAGCTAAGGTAGGTTGTGTATGATTTATGATATGGGCGATATGACTTGTTATTTATGATATGCTCTTATGTACGGTTGTTATGGTATGACATGCATACTAGGAGGCCTTAGGTGGTTTTGAGAGGTTGTGGGGATCTAAAAGAAATGAAGAGGGTGGAGTGAGTAAGGAGAAGTGGGGAAAAGCTTGAGTACACTATGACATATGGGGAATAAAATAAAGGAGAAAATAATAAAATGAAGGGCTGGAGTAAATCTTGCATGGGAAGTGTAAGGCTTGCATAAGGTGGTTAGTCTTTGCATAGAGGAAAATTTTACGTGGAAAAAGTTAGTTTAAGGTTTAAACATGGGGAGGAAAGAGTATTTTGGGTGATTGGAGTCTTTAGGGGAAAATATAGTACATGGGTTGGTAGAAATGTGCATGGGAGTCTAATTAGGGTTTTTAGGAAAAAAACCCTAAGTATGGAGTGCTATGAGAGAGTTTATAGTGGTTGGTTGTAATTAGGGTTGAGATTAGGAGGGTTTCTTATGGAGGGTGTGAGTCAAGTGGAAAAGAGGGTGGAGTGTGTGTGTGAAGGGATGGTGTAAAAGAAAAGATGAGTATTAGAGTTTTGGGGTGGCCAACTACGGTTTCTTTATCACATGTGGAAGATGGAGAGTAGGGTTATGATGCTTGGAGTAGGTTGAGTGGAGTGGTGGTGTTGGAATCAAAGGAGGGTATGAGCTATATATGAAAAAAAGAGGTTATGGCCATATAGGCTAGATTAGGGTTTCTAAGGGGAAACCCTAGTAGACGATGGTGAGCCTAGGTGGAGAAATGGGAAAATGTGTATTGACCCACATGTGTGGGGGCTTTTGTATTCATGGTGAGTAGGGGAAGTTGAGAAAGAAGTTTTGGAGTCTTGGGGAGTGTAGAGGTTCCAAGTTGTGGGATAGGGTTATTTAGGGAGTCTAGGGTGAAAGAATGAGAACGACAAGTCCATTGGGGGCATGCATTTCTAGTAGGGAATTACTTATTGAATAAAACATGAATAAAATACTAACCATTTAAAGTGGAAGGCTATAGAGCCGAGCCTTAATCGATCCACCAGCGAGAATAGTGGCCAAGTGCATTTTGCCCTAGAGACCGATCCACTAACGAATAATAGTGGCCAGGTGCGTTATGCTCTGAAGTGTATTCCGATCCACTATCTACAATAGTGGGGGATCCTAATCTCATAAATCAAACCTTGGATAATAACAAATCATGGAAAAATACTATTTACTTATAGTGGAACACCATGTGAGTCAGGGCCAGACCAAACCACCGACGAGAATAGTGGTCAGGAGTATTTTATCCTGGAGACCGATCTACCGGCAAATAATAGTGGCTAGGAGCACCCTTCCCTGGAGTGTACTCTGATCCACTAGCTATAATAGTGGGGTTCCTGTACTCGCATGGATATAATTCGAGAGATTTGTGAAGATGGTATTAATAGACTAAATTCTAATAATGGTGATTAGTCAAAATGATTTACTACATGCATTATCTGCCTTTTTCATGTTGTGCTCTGTCTTAGCCATATGGTTACCTTACTTAGTACGTAGCGTACTGATCACTCCTTTCATGGGTGTTGTTCATTCCCACAAGCAGTGACCCCTCCTAAGTCTGTGCAGGTAGGAGATTATGCCTATGATGATTTCGATGCATATGATGCCTTGGGTGGGATTGAGTCATGACCTCTTGTACCTGATGTAGGATCTGAGAGGGTGCCCTCTAGACTTATAATTTCCTATTTTCCTATCATTTTTACTTCCCCCATAGTGGGCATTGTTTGTACTTAATTTCTATTATGTATTAACTCTGACATTGCGTACTCTAGTTTTATTATGAAATGTTGAACTATTGTGATTTTTATTGATTCTTCATGTTAATACTTTTAGTTCCTTTAGCCTTGTGGTTAGTATGAGATTGGTCAGGGATCAATCTTGTACTAATCACAATGGTAGCACCCCCATTTTTATTGTATGATTTTCTATAACAAACAAAAATTTTCAACTGTAAATTTTGGGACTGTTACATTTATTGTCTTAGTATCACTTATTTCAGCATGATAATTAAAATTATATGGTCTAGGGGAATTTTAGTAATTTTGCATGCACTAGGATGATTAGTCTAATAAACATGCATGATAAGTATTAATGGATGTTGAATATGATAATAGGGGTTTATTGTCTTAGTATCACATGTTCTAACATGATTATGAATATTATAGGGTCTAGGGGTACTTTGGTAATTTAGAGTGTTCCATGATGAATATGCATGATATGTGATGTTCATTGTCAAGCATGAGTATAGGGCTCTTGTTGTATTAGATATGCATATTTCAACATAACTATTACTGTTGTATAGTTTAGGGTTATTTTGGCAAATTGAGGTATGATATGATATTTATTCTCATAAAAATGCAGGAAGTGGATTAATTGTTGATTGAGCATGAGAATGTATGTTTGGTTGTTCTTGAGGCATATATTAGGGTTTCACATGCAAAATGGTGTAAAAGGGCAAAATGGTCATTTGGTGTGTTTGGTAACTTAAATTCATGATTAATGATTTAATTATGGTATGTTATCCTTTTTATAGCATGTTGATAAAATAAAATGGAATTTGTGATGGAAATGGATAGTAAAGAAGTTGCCTTAGCCTTAGGGGTATTTAGGTCATTTTGACCTAAAGTGCCTCTGTGTGAGTATTTGAGCCTAGGATGGCCTTAGTGGACTACTTATGTTGACATTGACAATGATCTTAATTCCGGTTACCTCATAAGGTTGGAAACAAATAAAAATGGTTAAGTATGATGGATTGATTGTATGTGATTAATGCGTGCTTTTTATGGTCACCCTCATAAAATACTAATAATTAAAGTGAAAGACCTCAAAATCAGGAATAGTGGCTCTTTAGGGTTCACTACCCTAAATATGTGGTTTAAGCCACGATTATTATGGATTTTTTTGGTGTGCCTTATTGCCCCAACCAGGCCTTATATCTTACTCTATTTAGTTCTACGGGCCTAAGTAGTGGATATGTATACTTATGGATTAGGTGTCATTGTCGGTAGGGTACTACGTACCTTCGTGTGCCAATGCGTTCAAGGTACCTTTACATCCCTGGGTTGATAGTAAGTAGGATACTGTGCTACCCTCGAGTAAATAAAAATAAAATTGTTTGATAATTGAATATAAAGGATTATTGGGATGATTTGGTAGTAGCCTTTTTGCCTACATGTGAGTTGGTAATAGCCTTTGATACTACTTGTGTTTCAGTAGCAATCTTTATGTCTACCTGTGATTCGATATAAGGTTTTGTGCCTACCTATGATTTGGTTGCAGCCTTTGTACCTACCTGTGAGTTGATAGCAGCCTTTATGCCTACTTGTGATTTGGTAGCAGCTTTATGCCAACCTGTGATTAGATAGCAGTCTTTGTGCCTACCTGTGATGATATGTGGATTAGATTGTGTTGATGGGACTGCTTGTGAATTGAGAAATTTTGGGTCGGTGAAGAGAGTTGTGCATATTGTTGAGAGTGATGTGGCTTTCTGATTATACTACAAAGAGCATCACTTGGATGTTGCATTGGTAAGTTCCAGTTATTTCCCAATGAATGAGTATTGGTGGCATATGATCTTAAAACATGAGGTTATATGAATGATTATTGCATTTCGATTACTTTATGCATAACTTAATGTAAATATGATTTATGTGATTAGAGCTGGCAAAAGTTGACCCGACAAGCCAACCCGAACGAAACCCGACCTGGCACTAACCCGATAACAATTAACCCTATCCACCATCAACCCGACCTGATGTTGACCCAACAGACATCAAAATCTATTATAATAATAATAAATTGCACATATTTTATTATTCATTTAAAACTTTTAAAAATATAGTATTTTATAAATTATACTTATTTTTCATATTTTTACCCTAAACATCCTTATTTATTAATGATATCCTAATAAATTTTTCCACACAAAAATACAACATTAAGAAATCATAATAATAATTTAATAAACAAGTAATCAAATAAATGATAATAAATAATAAATATCTTTGTTAGATTGAATCATGCAATATTTTTTATTGTTAAAGTTTATAGATATCTTTATTATTTACTTGTGAAAATAAAGCGCATCTAATATTCATATTTCATTTATATGTACTAGTAATTTTATTATTGTCTCTAATATTTATAATATAAGAAATGATAATTATACATTGTATAGTCATATTATGATCGCCTTTATTTTAAAAAATTATCTTTTTTTTAAGTAATCAAATAAATGATAATAAATTATAAATATCTTTGTTAGATTGAATCATGCAAAAACGCAACTAATATTCGTATTTTATTTATGTGTACTAGTAATCTTATGATTGTCTTTAATATTTAAAATATAATAAATTATAATTATACATTGTATAGTCATATTATGATCACCTTTATTTTATAAAATTATCTTTTTAAAGTAATCAAATAAATGATAATAAATAATAAATATCTTTGTTAGATTGAATCATGCAATATTTTTTATTGTTAAAATTTATAAATATCTGTATTATTTACTTGTAAAAATAAAGTGTATCTAATATTATTATTTTATTTATGTTTACAAGGAATCTTATGATTGTTTCTAATATTTACACTATAATAAATGATAATTATACATTGTATAGTCATATTATGATCACCTTTATTTTATAAAATTATATTTTTTAAGTAATCAAATAAATGATAAAAAACTTTGTTAGATTGAATCATGCAATATTTTTTATTGTTAAAATTGATAAATATCTTTATTATTTACTTGTGAAAATAACACGCATCTAATATTCATATTTTATTTATGTGTACTAGTAATCTTATGATTGTCTTTAATATTTAAAATATAATAAATTATAATTATACATTGTATAGTCATATTATGATCACCTTTATTTTATAAAATTATCTTTTTAAAGTAATCAAATAAATGATAATAAATAATAAATATCTTTGTTAGATTGAATCATGCAATATTTTTTATTGTTAAAATTTATAAATATCTGTATTATTTACTTGTAAAAATAAAGTGTATCTAATATTATTATTTTATTTATGTTTACAAGGAATCTTATGATTGTTTCTAATATTTACACTATAATAAATGATAATTATACATTGTATAATCATATTATGATCACCTTTATTTTATAAAATTATATTTTTTAAGTAATCAAATAAATGATAAAAAAACTTTGTTAGATTGAATCATGCAATATTTTTTATTGTTAAAATTGATAAATATATTTATTATTTACTTGTGAAAATAACACGCATCTAATATTCATATTTTATTTATGTGTACTAGTAATCTTATGATTGTCTCTAATATTTACAATGTAATAAATGATAAGTATACATTTTATAGTCATATTATGATCACCTTTATTTTATAAAATTATCATTTTTTAAGTAATCAAATAAATGATAAATATATTTGTTATAATAAATTATGCAATGTCTTTTATTGTTAAAATTTATAAATATCTGTATTATTTACTTGTAAAAATAAAGTGTATCTAATATTATTATTTTATTTATGTTTACAAGGAATCTTATGATTGTTTCTAATATTTGCACTATAATAAATGATAATTATACATTGTATAATCATATTATGATCACCTTTATTTTATAAAATTATATTTTTTAAGTAATCAAATAAATGATAAAAAAACTTTGTTAGATTGAATCATGCAATATTTTTTATTGTTAAAATTGATAAATATATTTATTATTTACTTGTGAAAATAACACGCATCTAATATTCATATTTTATTTATGTGTACTAGTAATCTTATGATTGTCTCTAATATTTACAATGTAATAAATGATAAGTATACATTTTATAGTCATATTATGATCACCTTTATTTTATAAAATTATCATTTTTTAAGTAATCAAATAAATGATAAATATATTTGTTATAATAAATTATGCAATGTCTTTTATTGTTAAAATTTATAAATATCTTTATTATTTACTTGTGAAAATAAAGCGCATCTAATATTCTTATTTCATTTATGTGTACTAGTAATCTTATGATTGTCTCTAATACTAACTATATAATAAATGATAATTATACATTGTATAGTTATATTATGATAACCTTTATTTTATAAAATTATATTTTTTTAAGTAATCAAATAAATGATAATAAATGATAAATATCTTTGTTAGATTGAAGTATGTAATGTTTCTTATTGTTAAAATTTATAAATATCTTTATTATTTACTTGTGAAAATAAAGTACATCTAATATTCATATTTCATTTATGTGTAATAATAATCTTATGATTGTATCTAATATTTACAATGTAATAAATGATAATTATACATTGTATAGCCATGTTATGATCACTTTTATTTTATAAAATTATATTTTTTTAAGTAATCAAATAAATGATAAGTATCTTTGTTAGATTGAATCATACAATGTTTTTTATTGTTAAAACTTATAAATATCTTTATTATTTACTTGTAAAAATAAAACGCATCTAATATTCTTATTTCATTTAACTGTACTAGTAATCTTATGATTGTCTCTAATATTTATAATGTAATAAATGATAATTATACATTGTATAATCATATTATGATCACCTTTATTTTATAAAATTATATTTTTTTAAGTAATCAAATAAATGATAAATATCTTTGTTAGATTGAATCATGCAATATTTTTTATTGTTAAAACTTATAAATATCTTTATTATTTACTTGTGAAAATAACACGCATCTAATATTCATATTTTATTTATGTGTACTAGTAATCTTATAATTGTCTCTAATATTTACAATGTAATAAATAATAAGTATACATTTTATAATCATATTATGATCACCTTTATTTTATAAAATTATCATTTTTTAAGTAATCAAATAAATGATAAATATCTTTGTTATAATAAATCATGCAATGTCTTTTATTGTTAAAATTTATAAATATCTTTATTATTTACTTGTGAAAATAAAGCGCATATAATATTCTTATTTCATTTATGTGTACTAGTAATCTTATGATTGTCTCTAATACTAACTATATAATAAATGATAATTATATATTATATAGTCATGTTATGATCACTTTTATTTTATAAAATTATATTTTTTTTTATGTAATCAAATAAATGATAATAAATGATAAATATATTTGTTAGATTGAAGTATGCAATGTTTTTATTGTTAAAAACTATAAATATCTTTATTATTTACTTGTGAAAATAAAGTGCATCTAATATTATTATTTCATTTATCTGTACTAGTATCTGTTGATTGTATGTAATATTTATAATATAATAAATAATAATTACCCGGACCCGAATTTGACTAAACCCGTCAAAACTCGACCTGACCCAACCCATCAATTTAACCCGTAAATACTCAAATCCAACCCATCAAATTATATGAAATGATTTGACCCATCAAGTTAACCCAAAACAACTCGGACCCAATGGAACTAACCCATCAAATTATACTAAATGACCCAAATGGGCTAAGCCCACCTAGTTGTGTGTAACTAGAAAATGACCTGAAGCTACCTTGACCCTACCAGTCAAGTTAACCCAAAATGACCCGAACTCGAGTTTGCTTAACTCGAATCTAACTCGACCTAAAAAATAAATTGAAATGACCTGAAACTAGAGTTGGCAAAAGTTGACCCAACCCGACTCAAGTGAAACCCGACCTGATAAGACCTAAAAAGTTTAGCAACCCGACCCGACCTAAAACCAATCCGATATTAACCCGACCCGACACTGACCCTATAAAATTTAACCCGACCCGACCTGATGCCAACCCATGACCCGATAGTGACCTGACCTGCCTTCGACCCGACCCGATGTTGACCCTACCTAACGTTGACCCACTAGACATCAAAATCTATTATAATAATAATAAATTATACATATTTTATTATTCATTTAAAGCTTTTAAAAATATAGTGTTTTATAAATTGTACTTATTTTTCATACTTTTACCCTAGATATTCCATACAATATCATTTAGAGTAAAAAAAATCTTATAACTCCAACTTTTGATGCAGATTTTTAAAACAATAAATATTATATCAATTTACATAGAGTACAATGATTATAAGTTTATAACAAATAGAAAATCAAACTCAGACTATGAAAATGTAATTATAGTGGTTAATGGTTATTGGTTACCTAATGAAATTGTAATTAAAATTGTTACCAACTGAAAATTACTAACTATTAACACCATCGTGCTATAAATCCGGTCTATTTTATAACATATTATATACTCAATTGATTAAAAACTATTAAGGAATTATCGAATTTAACATAATCAGGGTTTTTGAGCCAGAACTGCAAATCCGGTCAAATCTTATTCAAATATTTAAATTGATAGTTCAAAATTGAAATTAGACATATTCTAAAACATATTGTATACTCAATTAATTAAAAACTATTAAGAAATTATCCAATTTAACATAATTAAGGTTTTTGAGCTCGAACTGTAAATTCGGTCAAATCTTATTCAAATGTTTAAATTGACTATTCAAAATTGATATTAGACATATTCTAAAACATATCATATACTCTATTGATTAAAAACTATTAAGGAATTATCCAATTTAATATAATTAAGGTTTTTGAGCCCGAACTGTAAATTCGGTCAAATCTTATTCAAATATTTAAAGTGACGGTTCAAAATTGAAATTAGGCATATTCTAAAACATATTGTATACTCAATTGATTAAAAACTATTAAGGAATTATCCAATTTAACATAATTAAGGTTTTTGAGCCCGAACTGTAAATTCTGTCAAATCTTATTCAAATATTTAAATTGACAATTAAAAATTGAAATTAGACATATTCTAAAACATATCATATACTCTATTGATTAAAAACTATTAAGGAATTATCTAATTTAACATAATTAAGGTTTTTGAGCCCGAACTGTAAATTCAATCAAATCTTATTCAAATATTTAAAGTGACGGTTCAAAATTGAAATTAGGCATATTCTAAAACATAGTGTATACTCAATTGATTAAAAACAATTAAGGAATTACCCAATTTAACATAACTAGAGTTTTTCAATCTGAATTACAAATCCGGTCAAATCTTATTCAAATATTTAAATTGATAATTCAAAATTGAAATTAGATATATTCTAAAACATATCATATACTCAATTGATTAAAAACTATCAAGGAATTATCCAATTTAACATAATTAAGGTTTTTGAACCCGAAATGCAAATTTGGTCAAATCTTATTCAAATATTTATGATTGAAATTATACATATTGTATACTCAATTCTGTCAAATTTGGTCAAATTTGTACTATTAATTTTATGATTGTCTCTAATATTTACAATATAATAAATGATAAATATACATTTTATAGTCATGTTATGATCACCTTTATTTTATAAGATTATCTTTTTAAGTAATTAAATATTTAAGTAATCAAATAAATTAGAATAAATGATAAATATCTTTGTTAGATTCAATCATGCAATGTTTTTTATTATTAAAATGTATAAATATCTTTACTATTTACTTATGAAAATAAAACGTATCTAATATTCTTAATTTATTTATCTGCAATAATAATCTTGTCATTGTCTCTAATATTTACAATATAATAAATGATAATTACCTGGACCTGAATTTGACTCAACCCATCAAAACTCGACCTGACCCGACCCATCAAGTTAACCTATAACTACTCAAATCCAACCTATCAAATTACATAAAATGACCCGACCCGTCAATTTAACCCGAAATAACTCAGACCTAACGTGACCAGTCTATCATATTGCACGAAATGAGCCGAACGGGCCGAAGCCACCTAGTCATATGAACCTAAAAATGACCCGATACCAACCCGACCCTACCAGTCAAATTAACCCGAAATGACCCAAACTTGAGCTTTCTTAACCTGAATCCAACCCGGAACCAACCCGACCTAAACAAAGCAATGACCCGACCGGCTATGACCCGATCCGAACCCAACCCATCCGACCCTATTGCCACCTCTACCCAAACTACAACGACCCAACTTGACCCAAATAAGGTAATGACCCGACCCGCTATGACCCAACCCAAACCCAATCCACCCGACCCGATTTCCACCTCTAGGTGTGATGCATCTAGTGTGTCGCATGCGGGCCTTACATATTAGTCTTATATTATGGGTTACTCAGTATCATTGTACTGAATGGTTCATTTCTTAGGCCCGTACTTATTCAATGGGCAGTAGCCTTTGTAGGTTAACTCTCAAGATCTTTTCAATGAGTATTCATCCGGTTAATAGCGTAAGGTTATCCGAGATTCTGACTAGTGATTTGAACTAGGAATTTTTGTATTTTCCTTATAATCATTTACATTTCCTTTCCACTTATTTTATTTTGTAACCATAGTTAGTGGGTTGTATTTTCTGTATTCCAACCATTGTACTCTTTTGATTTATTAATGTAGTCTTGAATTTAAGTAAAGTAATATTTTATCCTTAGCACTTAGTATCGAAACGGTGGAGGAAACCGGTCCAGTACTAAGTGTGGCGGTAGCACCCCCGAAATTTATTATATTAGCTTACGTTTGTAACTTTAGAAAAAATAGAATTTTTAAGTATTAAATTTTTGGGGGTGTTACATAAAACCTATTCCAAAATCCTCTCTAAAACCTAGAATATAAGGAAAGGATTAAAGAAAAACTGTTCATAAAAACTAAATCAAAGAAGATAAAATTAAAGAGGAAGGAAGATGAATTCTTATCTTAACTTTGGGAGAAGAACCAAGATTTAGCTATGAAGGAAATGGGTAATGAATCCCATAAAAATGGATAAGAAAGAGAGAGCAAAGGTGGTGAACCAAAGGGAAGGAAGAAGAGAAGGAAATGAAGGAAAAGGGAGAAGTTATGGTGATTGTTTTGGTTGAGAAAGGTGGCGCAAGGTGGAGGCCATGGAGGGAAGCCGGTGCATCAGTTTTGGGAAAGAAAAGTAGATTTGATGATGAAGATTATAAGGTCGAGGTGATGAGATCAAAGGAGGGAGAAATAAGGTAATATTTTAGGTTTCTTAATATGGTGTATAAATGGTATTAAGGTAAAATCACAAAGTATAGGTAAATTATGTGGTGGAGGGGGTTGCGCCACATATGGATGATCTTTTCCATTTATTTGTCTTGATTTTGACTAGTGGAGGGCTAGGATGAGGTTTCATAAATATTAGATAAAATTTGAAGAAGAAAAAACAATTTTGATGGTGCATACATGCCTAATTATATCTAATGAAATCTCCAAAATTATAAAAACAACTAAATAGCTTTTTTTTTTAAATAATCTTGAGCTCAATAACACAAAATATGGTGATATTTAAGTTTCATAAATTTTGGATAACTAGAAGGGTTGTTTCAAGTCTTAAACCACTAAAATAGGGCCAATTAAGACATAAATAGTACTTTTTATAGAGACATTTGGTTAGAATTTTGAAATAGACTAGGATAATTATAAAAATACATTATTCCAAAAATGAAAAAATCAAAATGATCTGGATGGAATATGATAGCCTAAAGAGCCTAAAAAGATCTCACAGAAACAAACTTGTAAAAATGGGTTACAAAAAGAAAATGAAAATTTTCAAAAATGAAGCAAAGGTTTCAAAAATAATAAAGGATGTAACAAATATAAACAAAAATAAGATAATTTTATTTTTTAAAATACAAAAGATCTTGAACAAAATAGGGTTTTAAAAAAATGGGGTGTTATAGAAAGAATCAGCTTGTTATAAAGCCTTCAGTGACAAATACTTTAAAATGGGAAGAAAAATGCTTAAATATAAGGCATCTTCTAATTGGAGAGTGATTAATGATATCCATCCACTTATCATGGAAGGAATTAAGTGGTCATTAGTTGATGGGAAATATGTTAGCCTTTGGAATGACACTTAGTGGGGTAAGTAGCCAATCAGAAAGTTGATTGTTAGCCTTCTTCTAAATGATGAAAGATGCCTAAAAGTAATGAATATTTGGGCAAGAGGCACTAGGAATTTGGATGAGCTTTTGATAATTATGTCTTGGGAAATCAAATGCACTATTCATGCAACTCTAATACTATGGGTTAGCCATGGGTAGAAGAATGTGCCAACCTAGAAATTCACTATCGTGGGCAAGTTCAACATGTAAAAGTATACTTTGTAAAGCCTTTGAGGGCAATAAGAGAGAATGGAATTGGATATAGATGACTAATGGACCACCACACGCACATCTCATATTATGGCTACTATAGCATGAGACACTATCGTTTAAATTTTCCTTAGGCAATAGGAATATTATTTTTGATATGAGCTGCTCAATTTGCCAATCACAAATACAAATTATGTAGCTTGTTTCAACAAGTTTGGGATGCTCTTAAAACCTACACGCACCCCCCCAACAAATATATATCCAATGTCTCGAATTTTGTAAATAAGCTTTCAACATTAAAATTTTTAAATTAAATTAAATTATAATTTAAAAATATAATTTTTATATTCATATTAAAAAATAATTTCATAATATTTTATATATATTTTATATAAATATATATTAAATTATATTAATAATCAAAGTTTGTCCTCTAAATTCAAAACATCAAATATAAGTTTACAAAGGGAATATTTAACTTTATTTGCTATTGGCACTTATCATCAATATTAATATATGTTCCATCATAACTACCAAAATTTACCTCCATTTATTTTAGTTACTATATACAAATATACATATTAAATAAAATAAATTTTCTCTTAACTAAATTTTGTTGGCGCCCTAAAATATGGGTTATTACATCCCCTTTCTACGTTAAACATTCACCTAACTTGCAAATTCTTTCATGAATATTTTAAGTCTATAAAATTTGTTTCAAAGTCCTAATTTCATTCCAATCTTATCTCGTAATACATAATCGTTCATCAATTTAATCTTCACTTGATTTTTCTCTTCTTTAAATTGATGTTTATTTTAGTTTGGGATTTTCTTTTTTTCCTTTTTGGATTGATATTTTTGACTTGATGTTTTCTTCTTCTTCTTTAGATTAATGTGTATCTAAACTTTGATTGATATTTTTCTTTCTTTTAGTTAATGTTTATTTAAGCTTCGAGTGATAATTTTCTTTATTTAGTTTGATGTTTATTTAAATTTCACTTGATTTTTTTTCTTTGGGTTTATGTTTATTTTAATTTTAGTTGATATATTGTTATCACAATTATTATATCAACAATGTGGTAGTTTATCTCTCTTGTTATCGTTGTTGTTCTCTTAGTGTTTGTTTTTCAAGAATTTTCACAAAAACACACAAATCTAAGATAATGGATCCCAAATTCAAAGCAAAGACTACTTATGGAAGGTGTTAAAGAAAGAAGAAATAACCCCACATGCATAAGGAGAAAGCATGAAGATCATGGAATCAAAGAAAGAATGAAAAGATCCTTCTTAGACAAGAATCTACCTATGCACGTTCGGTGGCACAACCGTGTGGCAATAAGGAGGTGTAAAATATGGGTGTGCTGAGAAGAAGACACATGCATTGTCTGGATGGAATATGATAGCCTAAAGAGCCTAAAAAGATATCATAGAAATAAACTTGTAAAAATGGGTTACAAAAAGAAAATGAAAATTTTAAAAAATGAAGCAAAAGTTTCAAATATGATAAAGGATGTAACAAATATAAACAAAAATAAGCTAATTTTATTTTTAAATACAAAATATCTTGAACAAAATAGGGTTTTAAAAAAATGGGGTGTTACAGAAAGAATCGGATTGTTATAAAGCCTTCAGTGACAAATACTTCAAACTAGGAAGCAAAATGCTTAAATATAAGGCCTCTTCCAATTGGAGAGTGATTAATGATATCCATCCACTTATCATGGAAGGAATTAAGTGGTCATTAGCTTATGGGAAAGATGTTAGCCTTTGGAATGACACTTAGTGGGGTAAGCAGCCAATCAAAAAGTTGATTGTTAGCCTTCGTCTAAATGATGAAAGTTGCCTAAAAGTAATGAATATTTGGGCAAGAGGCACTAGGAAGTTGGATGAGCTCTTGATAATTATGCCTTGGAAAATCAAATGCACTATTCGTGCAACTCTAATATCATGGGTTAGCCATGGGTAAAAGAATGTGCCAACCTAGAAATTCACTACCGTGGGCAGGTTCAACATGTAAAAGTATACTCTGCAAAGCCTTTGATGGTATTAAGTGAGAATGGAATTGGATCTACATGGCTAATGGACCACCGCACACACATCTCATAGTATGGCTACAATAGCATGTGACACTCTCGTCTAAATTTTCCTTAGGCAATAGGAATATTATTTTTGATATGAGCTGCTCAATTTGCTCAACTGGAATGAAGGCTCCAATCACAAATTCAAATTGTGTGGCTTGTTTCAACAAGTTTGGGAACCTTTTAAAACCAATATATATATATATATATATATATATATATATATATATATATATATATATATATATATATTTACCTGAAAAATATATATCTCATGCCTCGACTTTTGTAAATAAGCTTTCAACATTATTTTTTAAAATTATATTATATTATAATCTAAATATATAATTATTATATTAATAATCAAAGTTTATCCTTCAAATTTGAAACATCAAATATAAGTTTATAGAGGGAATATTTAACTTTATTTGCTATTGGCACTTATCATCTATATTAAGATATGTACCATCATAGGTGCCAAAATTTACCTCCATTTATTTTAGTTACTATATACAAATATACATATTAAATAAAATAAATTCTCTCTTAATTAAAATTTTTTAACGCCCTAAAATACGGGTTATTACATCACCTAGGTGAAACATTCGCCCAACTTGAAACTTTCTAATTTGGACTAGAATGAGTAATTGTAATTCTTTAAAAAAAATATATACAGAGGAAAAAGTTAGGAAGACAAAAAATTTTAAGAATTGATTTATTTTACAAGTGGATAGAATAATTTATTCTGCTATCATTAATGACAATTGAGTATATAGTCATAGAAAAAAAAGTTTTATCACTGTATTTAAAAAATATAAGTGTAGTATAGTAAAAGAAAATCGTAAAACTATCTCATTTCTCAACTATTTGATGAGAATTGAATTATAATTATTACGTATGATTAGTATACAAGAAATATTGCTTATGAAATATAGATAATTTTACTATATTAACATAGGTAGAAAAATAAACGTAGACAAATAACAGATATATTATATAGATAAAGATATCAGAAAGCATTCGGGTAGTAAAGGGGTGCAGATCAAATTGAATGGTAGAGAATTGACATACATAAAGTAGTGAGAGAGAGGAAAATTGATGGAGAGAAGAGGAGGACGGAGTAGGGGGAATAAAAGAGTCTTTTAAACTAGGTGGATAGTAGATATTATTTTCTATTTTAAACTACTGTTATTATACACACCGGATATACCATATTATAAATAATTCTCGGATATACAATATTAGTATTGATATTGTATTAATATGAGAGTATGTTTTTCTTAAGTATGTTTTTTTTAATAATTTACATGTTCCACGTTATAAAAAAAATGAAAAACATCCATTCATTTCTTAATAAAATAAGGGTAGTTAGACTAGTTCTTAAAAACATCCATTCCACGAAAGAACAAAATTTATGTATATAACAATTCTTTCTATTCTTTTTATTGTTAGACTAGTATTTATTAATTAATTTATCATAATTCAATAACAACAATCTAAATTACGAATCAACAATGGACTTCTAATTCTATACGATCGATCTCGATCGCAATAAAAAAGAATTGCTTTACCTATAGATTATAATTTTTATTTTTTTTAATTTATTTATTAAAAGTAATTATATAAGATAATTATTTATTTTTTAAAAAATAGATTAAATAATTTTTAAAATAAATAATTATTTTATATAATTAATTATAATAAGTAACTTTAAATAAATAGTTTATTTTTATAATCTTCCATATGCGGTGCGTGTCATTTAAATCAAGATGTTTTTATTTTAAAAAAAATTGATATAAAACTTAAATGATAGAATAGGAGTAGCTAAAGTTTGTTTCGTACGTAACCTTAGATGTGATGTGATATAGAAAACGTGTAAAATAAAAGCATGCATGCATGTCGTGCCGGGAAAAATATCACTGTGAAGGAAAATCAATCCCAAATCCGGTATCAGATTTCCCTCCAAAAGGAATAGGACGTGAACCGATACCTTTTGTTGCGCGCTAACAGTTCAGGCAAGCACCACTCATCGAGAGTGGCCCTCGCATGCCATTCTACCCCCAAGATTCTCAAACCCGTAATGCAGCACCTTTCGCCGGTTCGACAACATTTTGAACGTTTCAGCATTGTGTTCTCTCTCTCTTCTTCAATCTCGATCACCCGATCGCGAAAAAGTACATAGCAGAATCAGATTCGCGTCAGAGTTGAAATTTGCCGTCGCCGTTATATCAATCTACGATCTAACGACCACTCTCCTCTGTTTTCTGTCGCCGCATTTTCTCTACCGTAACTGAGAGTTCATATAAGTAAGCGATGATTGAAGGGCGTAATCAAAATATTTGGGGTGAGAAGTTCAATGCTCCCTATCTGTTAGTCTGATTTCTTCTCTTTCGAATTACAGGGGGAGGAAGGTGATTGGTGCCGATGTGGAGGCTCGCACGATTTGGGGCATTGAGTCTCCGCCGTCGTCTGCGGTACTCGACTGCTGTTATTCCTGGTCCTTGTATTGTTCATAAGCGTGGTGCTGATATTCTTCATGATCCCTGGTTCAACAAGGTAGGTTAGTTGGTATATCCTTTTGTTTTCGGTCCTTGATTGACGGGCTCTGTAGCTCAATTGTGTCTGTTACAGCAAGGAACTACTTATTGTAATTTGCTTTCATATGGCCGTCAAAATCGAATACGTAAATTGCAGGGTCGCATTTTTTAGTCCTGCGCCTAACCCTGGTAATTCGAATGATCAGTAAGGTGTTGTTGAGTAGGATATTGAATTTAGAATCAACTCATTAATGCTTGTTTGGAATGCCTTAAATGAAAATTTTCGGAAATAAATACTATTGTTCTAAGGTTTTTTTTTTTTTTTTTGAAATGGATTTCTTTTCTTAAAAAAAAATGGATAAATTTAAAATGAAGAGAATTTGTTATTTTCAGCTCATTATTACAAATATATAAATATATTTCTTACTTTATCCTAATTTTCGTGGATCAGAAATGGAAAACTGTTTCAATTTCTGACAGATTTTACTCCAAATCCTCGAGAATGAGATCCTTGGAGGAATTATCTGGTTAACTGTAGCTCTTTTAGTCTTTGTTTTAATTATGATCTATCACAGGTTTTTTTTTGGGGGGGGGAGGCTAAGGATAAGTTGGTTATTCAAGGGAACTCTACTTAAATTCATAAAAGTAGTACTTTTATCAGACAATGTTTGATGCTGACATCAAGATAGCTCGAATATATATATTTTTTTTTTACTTCCATCTGATTGTGCGTGTTGATATTACTTTCTTCCGGTAGGACTGTTTTCTTTTCCTTGAGTTTCGGTCACATATACTTTGGGCATATTAAACTTTGTTAAGTCACAGATTTAATATTTCTCTGATGTGGAGATTTGTTGTAAGATGCTACTCTCATCTCCTGTTTTAGTCACCATGGTCTTGTGTGCTATATTGAGCAGGGTACAGCCTTCCCTATGACAGAAAGAGATCGTCTCGGTCTCCGTGGTCTCCTCCCACCTCGTATCTTCTCTTTCGAGCAGCAGCATGAGCGGTTCAGTGCGTTAAATGCCTATCATTTCTTCAATTTTGTGCATATTCTATTTCTCGTCTGAAATATTTTTGTTCAAATCACTTTCCCCCCTTTCTCTCTTTTATACTCATGAGGTTCTTTTATGGTTTTGTTTTCTGTACTTCCAGTGAAATCCTACCGTTCACTTGAGAAGAATACGGAAGGCCAGCCAGAAAGTGTTGTGTCGTTAGCAAAGTGGAGTATCTTAAATAGATTGCACGATCGGAATGAGACTTTGTACTACAGAGTAAGTTCTGGTCTGCTTAATCTTCACATTTGTTGACTTGGACGGTGATCCAAGGCAATTGCGTTGTTACGCTCAGGTCCTCATTGATCATATCAAAGACCTTGCGCCAATAATATCTACTCCAACTGTCGGGTTGGTGTGTGAGAACTACTCTGGTTTGTTTCGACGGCCACGTGGGATGTACTTTAGTGCAAAGGATAGAGGAGAGATGATGTCCATGGTCTTTAACTGGCCAGCTCACCGGGTATTATCTGAGCATCATTTGTCTTGTTTTAGATAGCGATTTCACAGTGCTCAGTTGTCGTGTAATTAGCAGGTGGATATGGTGGTCGTGACAGATGGAAGCTGTATACTTGGTTTGGGTGATCTTGGGGTTCACGGAATTGGAACTCCTATTGGAAAGCTTGATATGTATGTTGCTGCTGCTGGCTTCAACCCGCTAAGAGTATGGCATATTTCTTCTGCCTTTTTTATTTCTCTCTAGATCAACTAATTTACTTAAATGATCGATTTGGTCGTGCTTGCTCCTGAGTTCTAACAGGTCCTCCCTGTCATGCTTGATGTGGGAACTAACAACCAAAAGCTTCTTGAAGATCCTCTCTGTAAGTTAATTCTTCTTACAGTACCAACCGTTGCTTTGGTGTTTGGTGTACACTCAGTTTTCTCGACTTAATTATTCACGTTAATCACGTGGCGTTTTATTCTTTATTTGTATGTCTTTCCTCTCTTTGAGTTATATCATGCCAGTTAGAGAAGTAATATGGTATCAGCATCTGCCCTTTCTGTCATGCTTTGCAGAATTGTTTTCACCATTTTAGTAATCGTTTGGGTGTAGCTGTTTGCAATCCCTTGCTGTTTTTTCAGTTACGCCTGAAACGTTTTTCTTGTAATCATGATCATGCTTTCCATCTGCTTGTGAAATCAGCCCTCCTGGTTACCTTTTCACAGCATTTTCATCTAATAAAGAACTTCCATTATCCTACTATCTTTACTACCCTTCTTCTTGTCCCGATTCCTGAACCATCGGACTTCATCTATGGTTCGCCTGCTGAACTAAATTGCCTGCCTGTGTTTCTCTTGAAATCTGCCTACCAGTTTTCTACTACTCCCTTTCTTCCACTTGTGCAATCACTTTCCTTTTATCTGGATAGAGAGGTTCAATATCAGTTGGTCTTTCATATTCTGCGGGAAGAAGCTTGTTGCTGTGAGCCCAGAACCTAAGATGCTGTCGATTTTGGTGTGATGTGAACATATTTGAAGTTCCTGCAGCTTGAAGAGAAGAAGCTCATATATGCCTGCTGTTGTGAATAATATCAAATTGTAGGTTCAGAGAACCTTTGAAATAGATTAAAATAAGAATAGAATAAGAAGGAAAGCTCATGAATCTCTGCTGATGTGAATCATATTGAATTGCAGGTTCGAAAAATCTTTGAAATAGACTAAAAGGAAGATAGGATAAGAAAGTCCATTGGATCCACAGCTTTTTGTGCATTGCAGTGTGTGTTTGTGCTCAACTTTGGTTGTACTCAATTAACAGTATAATCTTCCTGAAAGAATCCTGACATGGGCCATAGAACACCACATACCTGTTAGCTATACTGAACACATCAAGGTTTTTCTCATTTGTTACCCTTTTGTTTTTAATGTGACAAAATTGATTCATACTAGATATGCTGGCAGATCTAGGTGTAAGACAGCCTAGGCTGGAAGGCGAAGAGTATCTATCAATTGTAGATGAATTCATGGAATCTGTTTGTACACGGTGGCCAAAGGCTATCGTTCAGGTACATTTATTTCTTGATTGCTGCAGCTTTTAGGCACTTTTTTCCTCTAATATTCTGGTCTGATGGCTGCATTTATGGTGTCAGTTTGAGGACTTTCAGATGAAGTGGGGTTTTGAAACACTTCAAAGATATCGTGGAAAGTTTTGCATGTTCAATGATGACATACAGGTGAGATTATGTGATAGGTTTCTTGAGTCAATAGTGTAGTGTAATGGACATAGCTATAGGGCTGTAATGGACTACTTGCAGGCTTTCATATTAGAGCTACCCGTGTTTTTCTGATCTTATAGGGAACTGCTGGTGTTGCACTGGCTGGGCTATTGGGTACTGTTAGAGCACAAGGTCGACCATTGACTGACTTTGCAAAGCAAAAAATAGTTGTGGTTGGAGCCGGGAGGTAAATCTCAAGCCTTAGTGCTTTTTTTTAGTGGCTTACACAATTGCCATTGTTGTCATTGTCCCTTTTTCTTTTTCACTGTTCTTATAGAAGTTGTTTCCCCAAGTTACATTATTTGATCTTATGATTTTGGTTTCCAGTGCAGGGTTGGGTGTTCTTAACATGGCAGTTCAGGCTTTTTCTAGAATGGCTGGGGAGTCAGCAAAAAGTCAATTATACCTCATTGATAAGGATGTACGGGTCTTTCTTTGCAGCTCTGATTTGATTGAATTCAAATTCTATACATTTTCTATTCTTCTTCTTCTTCTTCTTCTTTTTTTAAAAATAATAATAATAATAATAATTTGCAAACCATGTTTATTTGGGGGAACTGGAGACATGAAGATCTAATACTTGTTTGATTGTGTACCTTATTCTTTGAATCCCCCTCGTTGAGGTGACAATACTATCCAGCTCTAAGTCCATGTCCTCGTGAAATGTTTGCTTGGCACCAGCAATTAATTCTGGTGGGCTAATTACTCTGTAATTGCGGTCTATTAGAGATTTAGACGATTACTTCAGTTGATAGTTAGCACGATTCAGTTCCAGTTGATACGAAGATTAGTCGAATATTTCTGCAAACTGCATTTTTCTTTTGTCTTTGTAAACATTTGCTATATAATATGTTTGTATTGCCTCTTATCATACCCTTTTTGGATGCACCATTTGATGTTCAGCTCAGATCGTAATAGAAATTTATTTACCCCGTCATGCTTGCTGCCCTATTATTTGGTTACTTTTTAAAAGAGAATAGTGACGATGCAGGGTCTGATTACCGAAGAGAGAAAGAACTTAGATCCCCCCGCCACGCCTTTTGCTAAACGTCCAGGAGAAATTAATGGACTTGTGGAAGGATCTAGCCTTCTTGAAGTGGTACCTATTTACCTGCATGCTTATGTTTACTGAATGATAACAGCTTTTGGAGTATGGACTGTAACAAGAAAATGTTCAAATGTGAAGTGAGCAGAAAAAAATTGTAAATTCTGCCATTTCAGATATTATTGTTAATTCTTGAAGCTGTAATATGCAGGTTAGAAAGGTGAAGCCGGATGTTCTGCTTGGTCTGTCTGGAGTCGGCGGCATTTTTACCAAAGAGGTGGGCTTACATAGAGAAATGTGTTCCTCTTTGAAAATCCTATTTTGCAGCATTGTCCGTGTTACTTTGTGGAATATATTTAATGATAATTTTAGATCTTTATTCCCCTTTTTTTTTAGGTTTTGTGTGTGTGTAAAATTACTGAGTATATTATATGCTGCATGCTGAAGTTACGGAAAATTCCTTGTCTATTCTGCTTGAATGGCACAGGTATTGAAGGCCATGCGAGAATCAGACTGTCCCAAGCCCGCTATATTTGCTATGTCAAACCCGACGATAAAGGGTTGGTTCCTTTCAAGCTGTATAAATTCAGCGGCTCTTTATCTTTCTTTTGCAAGCGTCTTTCTGATCTAGCATTCTTTTTAAATTCTTGCTGGACAGCCGAATGTACTCCTGCTGATGCTTTCAAGCATGCTGGCGAAAATATTATTTTTGGCAGTGGAAGTCTTTGTGACGATGTAGACCTTGGTCTATTCTTTCTTCTCTTTCTTGGGTTTAATATTGCTCACTCTTATGCTGTTTAAGTTTATTCCTGTTTAGTATCTATTACCAAAATGAGTTTTGGTTTTATTGATTGGCATATCATGTTCTATCACCTTCAGGGAGTGGAAGAATAGGCCATGTGAATCAAGCAAATAGTATGTATCTGTATCCAGGGTGCGTGTGCATTTTCAGCAACTGCTTTCTACCTTGGACATAATTTGTTTCAAAGCATAAATTGCTGGAACTCCATCAACATTCTGATTGTTCATGTTCCAGGATTGGTTTGGGGGCTCTGCTTTCTGGTGCTCGTTTTATTACAGATGCGATGTTGCAGGCTGCTGCTGAATGGTAGACAGAACTAGAATTCAACTCTTTACTTTTTTTCCGTATATGAGTTTCATCTTATAAAGTAACCACATCCGAGAAAACTTGATATGAAGTAGGAAAATTAGACAGTTCTTTAGTTATGCAAAGATATTGCTTTGGCTGAATGCATACCGTACCTAGAACCCTTACTGTTATTCTTGTTGCAATAATATTCTAGTTGTCATATTAGTATTTTTCATGGAGATTATTGAGTTTATACTTGTAGGAATATAGTTCTAGTACTGATTATTACCAGTGTTACATGGGGATAGGAAAAAATGTGGAAATGTCATTTTTTTAAAATTTTAAAAACTTAGACGGAAGGAAACGACAAAAAAATTATATATATATACACACATTATATACATTTTTAAAAAAACAGACTAAATCTACTAAAATTAAGAGAGAAAAATAAAAAAAAATCTTAAAATTACTACCTACATTAATTGATGTAAACCATTAATAATTTTTTTTTTAAAAAAAAATAATCGGATGCATTTGATACTATTTCTTATACTAAAAAATTTTTGGGACGGAGAACAGGGATGCCATTTCCGTGGTTGAAATATGTCAATACAAGGTTCCCAGTGTACCCATTTTTAAGCCGTGGCTTAAATTATTACTAATGTTCGTCACTGTGTTCAAATTTCTACTCTTTCAATTGGTGGTGTGTAATATTCTTTTTTTCTATCTTTTACTGTCCAAAACTTCTATGGTGTACTGTATCCGAGTCTTGACCGTTATGAATTGTATGAAGCGGAATGTCACACTCTACTGGTGTATAGTAATGTCTCGTAGGGCTTAAAACTGTCAGCCCTTGACAGAAGGTGGTAGAGTTTCTACACTGAATATAAACATGATTATGGTTTTCTTAGTGATACACTTTAATTTCTGTATCTGATCGTGTCTCTCCTTGCAGCCTTGCTTCGTACATGACAGATGAGGAGATCGAGAAGGGCATTGTGTATCCATGTACTGCAAGGTTAGCCAACTAAGTATCCTTCTTATTTGCTGTGGGATCTATGGCTCAATTCAAATTATGATAAGCTTAGCGTCGAACTAAGTATATAAGTGGAGAATAATTTTGTATGCTAAAATATTAAATAATCTAAGTAATGGAGGATGATTGAATTCGGTGCCCAGCACCTACTTTCATCCTAACTCTCCTCCCTTCCTTACCGCTATCTTCTCTCTTATTTTTCACACATGAGGGTGCCCAGCGCCACTTTCTCTCGTTTATTTTTCTTTCTAATTTGTGCCTCACGGTTTAGCTTAGCGTACATACATATAGTACTTGGGAGGCGGTGGCATTACATGCCTTATCTCCTCATCTCCATATCCTCCTAATACAGACAATGATGATGTGATAAACTTGCTGAATTGCAAGCTACGGAAATGTTGGGGTCCCTCTTTAATTAAAGGGGTTTCCCAAATAATAGTGGGGATGATGATGCATGAGTTACAATGCATGAGTTACAAATATGGTTAATACTTTGTAACTCTTGGGAATTTGAGAAGACAAATGCATTTGATCATGTGTAAGTTTCATTAGCTTAATTTAATAGAAGAGCATTCAAGAGTCATCTTATGACTTTTGGGCTACCCCCTTCTACTCCTATAAATAGGGGTCTTTGGGAAGGCTTAGAGCATCAAGCAAAGCAAGCAATCCTCTACATAAAGAGAGAAAGAGAGAGCCACTACATAAAGTGAGGTGCTTGAGAAAAGTTCTCATATTTTCTCAAGCGAAGTTTGAGTGTTCCACCACTTAGTTGGTGAGAGAGTTCATCCTTTGTAATCCATCTTCTTTTTTAGACAGAGAAGTTGAGTGAGCCTCTAGTTCATACTAGAGAAGAATTACTTGTAATCCTATTATCATCATAGTGGAAGGTTCGTGGTTTTTCCCTTCAACTTTAAGGGTTTTCCACATAAAATTTGGTGTCTTTATTTTTCTACTATCTTTGTTTTGCCCATTTTAATCACACACAAGGAAGGAAAAGGTCTTCCGCTATCAACCGGTCCTTTTTCCGCAACAGGAAAGGTGGCTTATTGTATTTCAATACTCCCCTTCAATGATTATTCTTTTGTGTAGATCCTGTAGTCAACCCCAAGTTGTCTTCTGAATCCTTCAAACTTTGGACCACCGAGTCTTTTTGTGAAAATATCTGCAACTTGATCTTCAGTTTTGATGTGCTTCATCTTGATGTCGCCTCAATATTTTTTTCTCAAATAAAGTGGTAGTGTACTTCCGCGTGCTTTGTTTGAGCATGAAATACTGGATTTTCTACTAGATGGATTGTTGACTGATTGTCACAATATAGCTTTACCTTATCTATCGGCTAATGTAGATCTTGTAAAAGCTCCATTAGCCACATACATTTTTGAGATGTCATAGTTGTTGATCTGTATTATGCCTCAATACTTGATAAAGATATTGTGGTTTGTCGCTTACTGCACCAAGATACAACTCCTGATCCCAGAGTAAATAGGTATCCAATTGTCAAACGATGAGTATTGTGGTCACCGGCATAATGTGCATCACAATATCATGTGACTTCGTATGGTAAATATTTCTTTTATAATATTACATAATCAAGTGTACTCTTGATATATCTCAGAATTCGGCGTACTGCTTCCAGGTGAGGCTTATGTGGTTTCTTCATGAACAGACTTACTAAGCCAATTGCATGTGATATGTCAGGTCGTGTCATAGTTAGGTAGATTAGACTATCTACAAGTTATCTATACATGGTGGCATCTTTCAAATTTTTTCCTTCTACTGAACAAAGTCTGGCATTAACCTCCATCGGAGTAGAGACTGGCTTGCAATCCAATATGTCGTAACTCTCTAACAGGTCTTGAGCATATTTCTGTTGACATAGATATAATGCTTCTTGAGTTACATCAACTTCAAGTCCCAAAAAGTGTTTTAACTCTCCTAGTTCCTTCATCTGAAAGCATACACATAGATTTTCTCTTGTTTGTCGATCTGTTCTTCATCATCTCCTGTGACAATGAGATCAACCACATATACTAGCACTATTGCCAGTTTACCAAACTTTTATGAACAAGCTTGCATCTGCTAGTGTCATTGAGTATCCGCTCTGCAAAAGAAATTCCGCAACCTTCCCGTACCATGCTTTTGGTGCCTGCTTTAACCCATATAATGACTTATTTAACCTATATACATAATCTGGGTGATTCTTAATTTGGAACCCCTGTGGTTGCTCCGTATATCTTTCTTGATCTAGTTCACCATGCAGAAATGCATTATCTGCCAAAGTTTCGAAGATTTATTTGCTGGTAAAGCGAACGGCACATGTACAATAGTGATTTTGGCAACTAGACTAAATGTCTCATCATAGTCCAAGTCATACTTTTCTGAGTAGCCTCGAGCAATTGATCGAGCTTTGTACCTTTCTATTGGTCCATCTAGATGAGTCTTCACTTTATTCACCCATTGACAAGAGACAGGTTGTACTCTGGTAGGTCATGGCACTAACTCCCAGGTTTCATTATGCTTTAGTGCTTTTATTTCTCCTTCCACGGTATCTACCTATTCTTTTGATTTAGTAACTTCTTCATAAGTTGATGGCTCTACTATACCGTTGTCATCTACCAAAGCTGCATTTGCATATTTAGGATTAGGTTTGTGTATTCTGGTAAATCTCCTTAGTTGTGGCTGAGGAATTTCAATTTCTTATGTTTCTTCTATCTGACTTGGTCTCTCCTCCCCTGGAGACCTGATGTGTACTGATGTCTGCCAAGGACTCTTTTCTTTATGAGGAGAAACTTTCCTCACTTGATCAGGTGAACCAACTCTTCTTGTGGTGGATGTACATTCTTTGGTACTTTGCACTTCCATCTACTTCTGCACTTGCTCCTCAATTTCCTTTTGATTCTAGTAATAAAACTAATTGCAAAGACCACCACGATGATGCTTCATCAAATACCACATTTTTGGGTACATAACAATGCCTCATTGTTGGATCACAACATCTCCATTCTTTTCGTTGACTATCATATCCAACAAATATGCAGCGAATTGCCTTTCTTTCAAACTTGGTGCGTTCCTGACTAGGCACAAACACATAACATGCATGTCCAAAGACTCAAAAATGACTTACTGATGGTTTTGTGCCCCATAGTTTCTCATAAGATAAGCCCAAGCCTTGCTTAAGAAAGTTGATTGATGACATATGTAGCTGCTTTCATGCGTTCTGCCCAAAAATGTGATGGAACATTTTTGGCATGCTGCATACTCCTGCATGTCCCTGCTAGGTGTTGATTCTTTCTTTCTGTAACTCTTTTTTGTTGCAGAGTATTAGGACAGGTTTGTTGTCTTCATATTCCACTTTTTTGTAGAAATTGAAAGAACTCCTTCGAAATCTATTATCCCCCATTATCAGTTCGTAGACACTGAATTCTTCTCTGAACTTCTTTCTCAGCCTTTTCTTTGAACTCCATGAATTTTTCTGTTGCTTCAGATTTTTCATCATGAAATCTATACGTACCTTGAGAAATCATCGATAAATATGATCATATACTTGTTTCTGCTAACAAATAGTTGCTTTACTGGTCCAAAGATATTTTGAGTATATTAGCTCTGAGGGCATCTTTGCTCTATATCTTGACTCTTCATATGGTACTTGATGAGCTTTACCATATTGACACCCAGCACAAACAATATTTTCTCCTTATCTTTAAATTGGGAAGACCTCAAAGCATTTCTTTCTTTGTCATCACTTTCAACTTAATATAACTAACTTGGCCTAGCCTTGCATGCCATAAGCCTGTTGCTTCTTTTTTTTTTCTCATCTCGCCCGCATATGTCGTCTGTGTTGACGTTACATAGATAGACTCAAGTCGTCTTCCCTCTAAAAGTGGTGGAATGGTAGGCTTCAAACTTTTGTTTAGCTTAACAACTTTAGGCTGAATAAATTTTTCTTCATACCTGGTACATGGTAAATATGATCCACCTGGATCTGATCTAGACCAAAGCAAGGGATGATAGTCATCTTCCCTATATGTGATTGGCAGCCTAGAGTTATTTGTTGTTACTACGACCCAATCTCCTTTGCATCCTGACATACCGAGCAACTTTTCTTTATCTTCGGTGTTATGATTGGAACAACCAGAATCAACTAGCCAATCATCATTATAGTTAATAAATTTATCACTCATTACTGCTAGTGTTGATTCTTCTACTAGCTCATCGATGCAAGATGCTACAACTTCCTCTTCTTTGATGGAGTTGGACCTACTATAGAAACTAAAGCTTGAAAATCTCATTTTTCTTCACTCTCATCCTCCTTGATAGTAGTAGCATTACCTTCATCTTTCAGGGCTCTGCAGTCTTGAGCAAAGTAGTATTTCCATCCACAATTATAACACCAATCTTCTTGAGGATGATACTCCCTTTTGGTCCTTTTCATTTCTGTAGTGCGGTTGCCTAGCTCTCCATTGTTGTGGACCTCTTCCACTACAACCTCTTTGACAATTTTGATGACCTCGTCTTGAACTTTCACCTTCATCTCTGGGTTTAGCAGAAGTCTTTCCTGGTCATAGTGCTCTCTTTTTAGTGAAGAGAGCCTCATCTTCGTTGAGTGAAACTTTAGACATCTGCCCGTCTAAAGCTTCTGGATTGACTAAGATACTCTCTTAACTCTGTTAGAGGTGGTTATTTGGCCCAACCTCTTGTGGCTGCAATTATCCCATTATATTTGAGATTTTATCCATGGATGATGATCCTCCTTTTTATTGCTTCAGTAATAGCATTTTTAGAATCTAACTTTGAAATATCGTTGCAGATGAATTTGATCTTAGTAATGTACTGGCTTACCATCATATCTTCTTGTTTGGTGGACATGAACTCATTCTTCAATTGCTGCAACTTATCATCATTCTTTCTTGTAAAAGAGTTGCTAAGATATCCCATATCTCCTTCAGTGCGTTTAGGTCCCTAATCTTTTGTAACAACTTGTCCTCCACCATAACAGATAATACATACATATCTTTGCCTGCTTTTATTGTCCATTTCTTTTTCTCATCTTCGTCTATTGTAGGGTAATCTTTGAACCATTAACTATGCTCCATAGATCTTGGCCGAATAGATAATACTTTATACATATGATGGGGTAAAGTGATAATGGGTTAACAACACCAACCACAAAATAGAAGCAATAATAAAGCAATGACACACGATTTACGTGGAAAAAGCCTTCCAATACGAAAGGAAAACAACCACGGGACACTTCAGTCCACTTGGAAAATTTCACTATGAGAAATCTAAGATACAAAGTCTAGTATTCAACTACTAAATGGATACTACATTCATCAATCCAAAATAGCACAACTAGACAACAATTATAATGCCCAAAGAGAAGAGCTTGCAAACCTAAAAAAATAGGGTTGCTGCAAACACATCCAAAGGTCGATCTAAAAGCCACAAAATAGAAAGCCCTTTAATAGCAATCGACAAAAGGATGTAAAAAGAAACCTCACCAATTTTTAGCCAAAACCAAGCACAATAGACCACTCAATCGAAGCCAAAACCGAAACAGATCTGAAACTAACCTACACAAAAATGCCCACTGAAATACCAATGAAAACCTGACCTAGAGAGCTTGAAATCAGATCTCTACCGTTCAGAATCAAGATTGGTGTCCTGGGAAGCTTGTATCCAAAAATCAGAAAGATTCAATGGTGAACAACTTTAGATCTTTGAATTGATCAAACCTGTGCTGATGGTAAAAAAAATGGTAAAATTCTTTTGTGTTTCTCTCTCTCTTAACTACGGGGTTCAAGTCTCAATATATCTCCCATCTTTCACACATTCCCACATCAACCTTTTAGCTGATGTTTAGGCTTTCCAAAGTTGGGTCATGAATTAAAATGACAAAAATAACCTTGGTTTAAAAAATTGGGATTTATCACATAGGAGGGAGCCCAAAAGTCCCAACAACATAAGCTTTATGTATCATAGTTGTTGTTGAGCTTCTTGATCGAGATAGAGGTTGATGCGATATCTGCCATAAATTTTTTTTTCAATACGTAAGAAAATTTATACTTAAAAAAATGAGGAATTACAACCAAGAACATCGGCAAACCATACAATCTACTAAACCAGCCCACTTTTGGAATTTAGCCTTATAATGTGGGTGCACTAACCGTCTAGCTACATCCATGACAATAGCTCGACTAATACTAGCAACATCCCTACTACGGCTCTCAAAAATTCTCAAGTTTCTATCATACCAAACATTAGCAATATAAGATGAAAAAAGAGCTCCCAGGATCTGTTTTCTCTGACTATTTTGCCTAAACCTTTTCAATAAAATCTGAACCTCCTATTGCCACCCTTGGACAATATCCCTTCTTCCAGCAATTCTTCGAATTTTCCTCCATATTTTAGTTGTAATGGGACAGTGGATAAACAAATGGTCCCGAGTTTCAAGACCATGCTGACAAAACACTCAACCAATATAACTTGGTCCAGATCAATTAGAATTGCAATTCCACTGCGTTCCAATAAAACTTCCTCGTAGTATGGACCCAACCATCCTACTTTGATACCGATTGTTGAACAAAGTATTTAAGTGGAGAATGATTTTATAAGCTAAAATACTAATTAATCTAAGTACACGAATGACTGAATTCAGTGCCCAGCGCCTCTTCCTTATTTCTTTTTTCTTTCTAATTTGTGTCTCACGCATCAGATTAGCATACGTATATATAGTACTTGGGAGGTGGACTTTGGCATTATCTCCTCACCTCCTTATAGAAAATGATGATGTGATAAGCTTGCTGACTTGCAAGCTGTGGCAAACGGTGGCTTTAACCACCACATATATATGAGAATAATCATTGTATTTCGATACTTAGCCTATGTTGTTTGGAACTATTTATCAAAAATAGTTATTCATGATAAGTACTTATTTTGGAAATTTTTTAGCCTAAAAAGTTTCCATGGATAACTACTTTTAAGGGGTTAGTCTTTGGTACATTCGATTGAACATGAGGTTCTTTTTTGGTCTCTTTAATGACTAGTTGAAGTATCAATGAAATGCTTAAGTCCGTTGTTGATGTTGCATGCTGATGCAGTATTCGAGATATCACCGCTGAGGTTGCAGCAGCCGTGTTACGAGCAGCTGTTGCTGAAGAACTGGCGGAAGGTCATGGAGATGTAGGACCAAATGAGCTCAGCCATATGTCCAGGGTAAGGCCAAACTGAAGCCAACAATATGCTCGTTATTTTCAAATAACATGTCGTTCTAGCAGGGATGAAAAAAGAGCCGAGGACAATTGTTTAATGCTGTTTATCTTCTCTTGGATTAGCTCCAAGTGTTACTGAACTTCGAAATTGAAAGGCTCGCATACAGACTCTAGAGTCTTGAAGGGACTGGAGAGTTAGCTTATAGTGCAGAAATGCCCACTTGTGGGGTGGAGGGCTAGGTTATCCTGCCTTTTGGTCGTTGACTGAAATTATATAACCTTTGTTTTTCCTGTTATGATCCGTTTCAATGTTTCATAGCCAGTATATGACATCAGTGTTGATTTTTGTTTACAATGGCTATGAATACAGGAAGAGACGCTAGAATATGTGAAGCGCAGTATGTGGTTCCCTGCCTATGGCCCTCTTGTCCATGAGAAATGAGCCCTCCATTGACCATACCAACTTTGTTGTCACCCGCCCATACTCGTCTTAACTGACAGTTCAGTAGATCGATGGATTGATTTCTGCCTATCGAGAGCACAGCAGAGCAGCGCATGGGGGAGACAACTCACCATTTTGTTAGTGTAATTAATTTGACAACAAACGACGCCTTGAACTATAGAAATTTTACTTTCTTGGGGTTGTGCTGCCCCATTAGAGCATCTCCGATTGCAATGACATAATAGGCCGTTAGAAACATTAGAGAGACGGTATTATTGTCTACCATTGGCATGTCTTGGGCCTCTTGGCCTAAAACATTGCCGGCCAAATGCCTTAAGTTCAATTGTTATATCATATGATTAATATAATGAAGGATACTATTATCTACCATGTATCCCTATGCACTATAATATCAACACAATCAAATATTACTCATTTATGAATCCCATAATTTCCTTCACTTTACTTGAGGAATAAAGACAAATGCTTTAATTGTGAGAATGTGCCTAGCTAAACTGCCGATGGAAAAAAGCTATGAAAAATTATTTTGGTTTTACTTGATCATTTTTGTTTTAGTTGATCATTATCGTCCTTTTACTTAATGATTATTGTAGGTTTAATTTATGACTATTATAATTTTAGTTAATGATTATTTTAGTTTAAGTTAATGATTGTTGTCATTTTATTGGGTGGTTGTTTCATTTTTTTTAATTGGTGGTTATTTTAGTTTCAAACTTAGGTGTTCCTAGTTGATGATTACTTTTATTTAAGTAGATAATTAATGTCTTTTACTTGATGATTATTTCATTTTCAATTGATAATTAATTTAGTTTGATTTAAAGATTATCTCAGTTTTTATATGTTGATACTTATTTTTGGTCTTACTTGATGATTATTTCTATTTTATTTTATGGTTAATGCATTTTTATTGACAATTATTATATTTTTAGTAGTTGATTATTTTAATTTTAATTTTACATGCCATCACTTGAAACTCGAATAATCACCAAAAAAGAAAATTTATTACTTATACCTCAAATAATTGGTATCGCTTGAAACACAAAAAATCACCATGAAACTCAAATAATCTTCAAAAGAGCAAAAATCATTACTTAAAACTCAAATAATTATCAATTAAACAAATAATCAACTGAATTCTAATAACCATTAAAGAAGAACCTTAAGATGAAACTAAAATAATTTTTAACACTCTAGTCATCACAAATTTTATCAAATAGTTTGTGTAAATTTTTGTAAAACTATTTTTGGATATATGCCAATCTAATATTATATCTGATACTTTTTTTATATTCCGTATCATGAGGGGAGTTTGCATATAAATTTTTAGATTTATTGGATGACTGAATTATAAGATATTATTAAATTAAATATGTACAAAAATAAATATTAGGAGTGATATGGATCTTTTTCAAACTAGTACTATCAGACCTTTTGAGTGTCAGCCCAAAGGACAAAAGTCGGCTCAAAAGCTTCTAGGCACACTTCTATTGATCCTATACTAGTCTCGGACTAGTAGCTCATAGCTCTTCAATGTTGGACCGATCCTATTCACATAACATAAGCAGTTTGTTGTCCTAGAGCACATTGTATATTCCCTCTTCTTCCTCCCTTGTTTCACCCCTTATATATACAGAATCTTATATCCATTTTGGGGGTCTAAAATCATAATACTACTCTTTCACTTTTATTCTCTCCTCTTGTTTTTCCTCTTAGTATTCTTTAATATCTACAAACTACCTAAATTTCTTAGGAGCCCTCATTTCATAGGACGCCCATAACAATAGGCATAATTTGTGAAAATCCTTTACAAAAAGTTATATATCGCATCCAAGCTTTTGATCAATTTGATCCAAGTACTAGTGATCTTGATAGGGAAAAAAATCTAGTTACTATCTCTCAACTCCAAGCTACCAATGCCGACCTCCGATAATCTATTTAGGAGATAGTCTCGGATATGCTAGCTTCTCTTACACATACCTTCAAGCACCTTCCCTATCTCATGGATCAACACTACTATGTTACACCTCAGCAACCTACTCCTCAAAAAAATTTGGTGGAAGCTATGGATATGCTAGAAATGGAGCCAAGAACTAAGCTTCATAGTGTTGTCTTTTAAGAAGAAGGGGCAAATTATATGGAAGATGCTTAAGGCAAAAGGATTAGAAGTGATAGGATCCAAGAGTCTCTTAGCCCTCCAAAAATAAGCAAGAGGGAAAGATGTCTAAGTGTAGAGAGAAGGCATGATGGACGCCAGACTCACAGATGAGGAAGAAATTCAAAGACAAGATGTTCGACGGACCAATAGAAATGAAAAGGACTCAATTAGCAAAATGATAGATCAAATAGTGCAAGAAACATTGGAGGATATAAAAGAGAAGAAATATAATACTAGAGGATTTGGCTGGAATACACCCTTCAAAAAGTTATCTGAAACACCAACAAAGAAAATAATAATTTTGACATTGGAATCATTTGATGGTTCTACTTATCCATATGACCATTTGAATGTATTCGTGAATATAATGTTGTTAGCCAGGGTAAGAGAATAGACATTATGCAAGGAAATCCTAAGTACTCTAAGAGGAACGGCATTGAGATGGTTTGGAAAACTAGATGCCGAATTAATAAATTCTTTTTCCCGACTCATAATAGCTTTTGTAGAGAAATTTAATGCATGCCAACTATAAATGAATTTGTTTAATAATTTTTAAATAGATTCAATAAATAAGTCTAATAGATCAATGAGGTGGACAATGGCATTACTAGATCTTCCCTTCTTAGAGGTCTACCATATAAATATTTAATGGAAAATCTGTACTTGGATAAATACAAATTGTATACATCTCTAAGAAAGGATATACAGAAGAGAATAGATGTTAAAGAGATGAGAAAAGTGACATGGTTGATGACCAGAAGGTTAGAAACACCCTCAATACTGAGACAAAGACCGGACAAGGAGATGTACAAGCCAAGAAACAACCAAGAGGGTCTAAGGTCAACGATACAACCATCTTCCAGACAGACTCAAATTGGTAGATGTGATAAATACACTCCATTAGAGGCTAGCTTCTTACATATACACAATGTGGAAAATGGTTGATAGACTTTTCCAAGAACTTTTCTTATAAAATCTAAGATGAAATATAGGAACAAAAATAAGTGGTGTACCTATGATGAGGAATGTGGACATACTACAGAGGAATGTTAGTCTTTAAAAGATATTATGGAAAAGGTAGTCCACAAGGGGCATTTGAAGAGATATACACAAGCATCCTTGGATATATAAGAAGTAACTATTGCTAGATAGTCCCCCTCATTAAGGAAAAAATCCCCTCAGAAGATTATTCACACTATCATGGGGGGAATTCCTTAGTTGAAGCAAGTAACACAGCCCTGAAGGCATACATTAGAAGAGTTGACTTTCATGAAACAAACAAGAGAGCCAAAAATAGGTGAATGGGAAGTTGGTTTCATGGAAACATATGAGGGGTCGAGTGTGGCAGAGCATTATGATGACCTTTTGGTTATTGAAGTACACATTCCAAACTCCATGATAGGGAGGGTCCTTGTGCACACAAGCAGTTATGTTGATGTTATATTTAAAGATTGTTATAAATAATTAGAAATGCTAAAAGGATGCTTGGTGAATATGACTTCACATTTAGTGGGATTCACTGTTAATATTATAAAATTAAAGGTAATGGTTAATCTCACTTTAATGATTAATTAATCGAGGGCTATGAGGATCATTAAGACAGGCTTTGTAGTCGTTGCTTGTCCATCAGCATATAATATGATTTTAAGATGACCTTCCCTTAACAAACTACAAGCAAGAATTTTTATGGTGGGATTATTAATGAAATTAGCAATTAAGGGAAGATGGGGAGAAGTCTAAGGTGATAAGAGACTGGCATGATAGTGTTATGCAATGAAAGTAAGGGGTGCCCTAGGATAATCAAATATCAAGAAGCTAAGGGAAAGTTTTAATGTATACTAACTTGTTCCATTTACTTTTGAAGGCAAAGGGAAAAAAACTCTTGCTTTTATATATGTTGATGCTTTCACAGAATTTATTTTGTAGTAAATATATTTGTTAATAATACAAAATTGATCTTAAATACATAAGCCCTCAAACAAAGAGGTTGGCGGCAAATTTTAATATGTAAGCCCACAATCTAAAGGCATTCAACAACATTCAATATGTAAGCCCTCAAAAAGAGAGGTTTCTAGCAAATTTCAATACTTAATACCTCCAATAATGAGGTCATCAACAAAGTTTAATATGTAAGCCCTCAAACAAAGAGGCCATCAGCTAATCTCTATCTGTAAGCCCTTACTGAGGCTATTGAACATTGAAGACAGGCATACCTAGTGAGATGAAAGTACACACAAATTATCATTCACTAAGCCTAAGATTCAATACATAATCCCTCCAAGAGGTCGTCGAGCATAGAAGGTAGACACACTTGGTGATATGCACTAAGCCCAAGGCTCTACATATAAGCCCTTAAATATGCAAAAATTGAATACGGAAACACTTGTTGAGATAAAAATTGATGAGCTTTCATTCACTAAGCCTGAAGGGCACACCTAGTGAGATAGAATATTGATGTGCTTTCACTCACCAAACCTAGGCTCTTAAGGTTCAACCTTGGTTGAGGTACTATAGTAACTAAGTTATTAAGGCACACCTAGCAACTTTTTCAACTTAACTAAGCCTAGGCTCCCATGGTGTATTCCTCAATCGAGGTGTTGAGACCACTAAGCTCAATGTTGAAGGATTTGGTTGTTCCATTTGGTCTAATAAACTAATAGTGACTGGATCAAACCCTGATTTGGTTTTCCACCACCAAAGTATAATAAAGATTCAAAGTGTGTGCCTTTTAGTTCTTATTTCTTCTTAATACAACAATATTTTTGTCTCAGAATTAATGGAGAGAATAAAAAGATTATATATGGGGCAAGATAATAAAGTTTTATGAAGTCATTTTATATAAATAATGTATGAACACATTAAATTAATAATAAATAAAAAAAATCCATTCTAAATGTCATCTTCCTCTTCACTATCATCCTCGACCTCAATAGAATTTTCAAGAATAGGAATTCCTTCCAAATATTTTCCATGGTATAGTTGTCTATTAGACTTCAACCATTGGTCACGTTCCACCATGGTCTTGAACTGAGCGCATACTATGGAGTCATCATAAGCATACCATAGATACTAAAGTTGTTCTTCATAATGAGAAAACTCTTTACTTGCCAAGTAGTTGTCTATGGATTCATAGAAGCCTCTTAGTTTAGAGTTATTAATGGATTTATCTATACTCTTTTTCATATACTTTTACCATGACTCAACTGCCTACTCTGCCTCAACCAATTTTTTTTAAGATTCTTTAGTTCAATATTATTAACCATCTCCTTCTCTGCAACCTCTTTGCATAGTCGCTTGGTCTCAATCCATTGCTCCTCCAAGGTTTTTTACATCTCAGTATGTTTAGCATCATATCTGACCACCTTGTTAGTGAGGTCTTTAATCCCATTTGTTGGAGCTATGTTATAATTATTGTATATATGGACCTTCTCGACATCCGCAAATCACCTTTTCTTCTTGAAAGATAATTGATCAATCAAGTTTTTCTCCTTTCAAAGATCATCTTTTAGACATATAGAGTTAACCCTCAACGGTTCTATTTCGGGTCTATATGCATGCTTTGTCTTTTCAGATAATCTTATAAGCTAGCAATTTGAGCCTTCAAAAAATCTACATCAAGTGAGGTAGATTTCAACTCGCTCTTCTTAGTTTCAAATTCAAACACTTTATCCTAGAGGGATTCCTTCTAGGCTTTTAGAGTTGAGCGGATATATTGAAGTGCTTCATATTCACCTTATATATGTGGCAAGTGTCCAATACTTCAAAGAAATCAATCAAATATTTTATTTAATGTAGCTAATTTTTGTAGATAATACATAGAAAGTTATTGAAGTGGTTACATTGAAAAAATCAATATATAAAATTAAAAATTAATTTATACCTAAAAGGTAAGATTTAATTCAATTCTTAGAAAGGTTCTTATTTGGAGGTTGTTAACTATCTTATTGTACTAGCTCAGCGTCATCACCTCAGTCACCTCAAGGCTAGAACTATCATTTGGACGGTATTCAAAGAAGGAGTAAGTGTCAGGCATGATTAGGTTGGCGTCATCATCTTTAATGGATATTTTAGAGGCACCCTCAAAAAATGTTTTTCTCTAAGGGAGAGTTTACAATTTTGTTACTTCCACATCAGAACCTTTTAATAGACCAACTACATGAAAGGAGTCACCAACACCTTCTAGTTCATATGGAGTTTCTATAAGACCGATAGGGTTCATGCTAGCTTTTATTAGTAAATAAGGGATATTCTCGAATCCTATAGGAATTTGCACATTCCTTGCTGCTTTTTCTTCTTCTTTAATCTAGTCTTCATCCATTGCTATGATAGTTTCCATGGATGAGGTGGGTATAGGAGGTTGTTTGGAACATGGCATGGAGAGAAGTTATGGTTTCCTTAAAGAAGGATCCATCATTTCCTTAACTTTCTTTTGATTAGCTTCAATTGAGGCTCAAAAGGATTGTCTTTTGCTTTAGATTCTAACGGATTGGGTCTAGTAAAAAGAAGAGTATATGAAGAGTTAGGTGGGTAGATGAAGGCTTAAGAACCTTCTTAGTCATTGACACATTGGGGACCTTAGGTGGAGGCCCCTCCTAAAAATGGTAGATGAATTATAAAGAATATGACAGATATAAAACATGTGTTGAAAAGATAGCCAAGGAACACAAGAATATGTTAATGATAAAGGTTGATGGCAAAGTAACAAGTATTTCTAACCTCATTTAACTTTGATTTCTTCTTTGATTTTTTTAGGACTAGAATTCACAATTTTTTTCAATTTTTTGAGTGTATAATAGGAAAAAGGAACTCTTAGAACATGGTTACATATAAAAATGGTAGTTATATACCATTGGAATATATACATTTTTCTTGGTCACCCCGGTAACATATACATTATCCTCTCTTACAACTTCTTGTTGAGCCTTTCGTGTGTTACATTCTGCTGATAAAAGTAAGATAATTCTATATGACAATAAACTTGTTAAGTTAATGAATGAATGGAGACAATGAAATGAGATAAATTCATTTATCAATATCATAAATTAATTCTATCTTCACGAGGATGATAGGATCATTCATGACTTCACGATTATTTACAAATTACCCATCCTTCACAAAATTTTCAAACATGTCTACGCAAGCCTCTAACTCCATAGAAAAAGGTAGAAACTCTTTGACGTTAGGATCAAGTTGACTCCAATTGATTATATTCCACTCAAAATCTACCAAGATAATGAAATAGTAGAACATCTACTTCTTCTTTTTTATAAAGGATCGAGGCTTTTTGATGAATTTATTTTTGCCTATGGTCTGAATTGAGTAAAAGCCCGAGGATAATGGATGGCTCAAAATTTTAAAAAAGTTCCTGAAAAAATTCATTGTTGGTTTTACTTCTAAGAAATTGAAACCATATAGAAAATATGTCACCATTCTCCAAGCATCGGAAACAAATTGAGCAGGGCTTAGCCAAAAGGCCTAGAGAAATTCCCTTATGAACGGGAGTAAGAGAAAATATATGTCTATGTAAAAATTCTCGACATATAAAATCCTAGTTTTTCTATGCCATGGAAGTAATTGATATGTTTGGCCATCGATAATGTAATTGAAGTTTAGCTTGTCTACCCTAGGGGAGTAGCCGATGTAGTGGATGAAATTTTTAAAGGGATGGAAGATATGGGTCTTTCCCAAACTAGCATTACTAGGTCTTTGGAGTGTCATCCCAAAGGATGAGAGTTGGCTCAAAATATTTTAGGCACACTCCTCTTAATCTCATATCAATCTCGGATTGGTAACCCATACCTCTTCCATGCTAGGCCGATCCTATACATAGAACAGAGGCAGTTTGTTGTCCTAGAGCTCACACTATTTTCCCTCTTCCTACTCCTTTGTTCTACCCCTATATATAAGTAATATTATATCCATTTTGGAAATCTAATATCACAATATGACTCTTTTAATTTCATCTCTCCTCTTTCTTTTCCTCTTAGTATTCTTTAATCTCTAGAAACTGCTCAAATTTTCTAAGAATTCCTCAATTCACAAAACACCATCAATAAGGCATTTTATCAAACACCTTTTATATGCTTTTTTTTAGCAATTTCTATAGATATTAAAGCCAATATTAAATTTGGGAACATTGTTATATTCCTCACCATTAAAAAAACTACATATGAATCTCATATTTATCAAATAGTTGGATTTTAAAATATTCAAGAAAGAATAATTCTTAACTAAGTTGATTTATACTAGTTTTTGTCATGATGTATCTTATTATCTATATATATGATTGAAAATTTACACCCATGGTTATGTTTTTCATCGCTTTATGGAGCTAATGTGAGCTGGGTGAGAGGAGAGTATAACCGCTTACATGCCCAAATCAAAATCCATCCTAAAACTAATTAACAATGTGTGGATTAACCATAATACTTTTAAGCTAATAACCTCTCTTTTATAATTCATGTAGAATGAAACAAATGTCAAACATAGTTTAACAAATAATAAGTTCAATAATAATAGGGTTCATCCTTTTTCCTAACAGCCTTAGATAAAGGTTAAAAGTTACAATTCATGGGATCGAACCCCATGATGGACACAGATAAATACAACGCTCAACATAGTTGAGCAAAAAAAATTGAACAAGTGCAACTCCACCCAACATTGGGATGCAAATAGAATAATAAATAAATAAATAATCAATTATTGTTCAAATCAGGTCTCTAGAAATCCAAATCAGAAGATAGACGAAGAATAGCTAAAATAACTCAATCAAAATATTCCCCTCCTAATTTGAGAAGAAGGAACACCTTCAAATAGAATAAATTTGAATAAGAGCAACAAAAATCTCTAATGAAAAAGATAATAAAGCCATATTAATAAAAAAAAAATATAAAGAAATAACTTCTTTGATAGGGAAGATCCTATAGTTTATAACTAAATGAAGAAATATATATGAGAATCTCAAACAAAATCAATGATTTGAATTCTCCTAAATTTCAAAGTTGGGCTAAACCAAATCCAATTTAAAAGAACCATATGAATTGATGCTAAGCAACCTAGATCTAAGACACCCAGATAACAAAATCAAAAAATGGATCTCCTAATTCATGTTTGTGTGTTGTAGGGGTCAAATCTTGAGAATTTGAAGTAAGGAGCTTGAAGATACACTATGATGAACAAACTCATCTCATATCTAAGGGACACTATTAGCACGATTCCTTTTTCATATATGAGCCAAATAAACCATTACTCCAAAATGAATCTTCAAATAGAGAAGATGGAATAACCCACTTTTTAAAAATATATTTTATAATATAAAATGAAAAAAAAATATGTTATTTAAATATATATTACATCTTTTGAATAAAGCTCACTTTAGAAGCGTTATGTTCCATTATTTGTATCCTTACTCATGATTGTGTTATGTGAGACTTTTTTAAGTAATTTTGACCATTTGAATACTCTTGGATCATCATAGAGTCAACATAAATTCCTTAGATTTTTGTTTAGCCTATTATCCTTTTATATATATATATGATAAATAGAGGTTCTAATGAAAATTTTTATTTTTGCCTCAATTAGTTTTATTGCAGTTTTTACATCAAAATGACATTTTTAATGATCAAAAATTTATGTATGATTGTACTCAAAAAGTATCTAAAGTTTGTAAAATTTCAAGGATCGTTATATTTTATTGTTCTAAAGTTAAAATTTCATTGTGACTTAACTTATAACTAGTTCCATTGTGACTTTTACTCTATTCTCTCCCAACATATCCACTCCAACCTTTTCCCCTTTTTTCTCTAATCTCAAGCCATATTCAACCTCCATCCCACCCCCATTGAAGCTTCCTTGAAGATCTTCATCATCCACCTTCAACATCATCTTGGTGGAATCATTTCCTTCTTTATTCTTCCTTTCAGTTTATCTTATGATCTTAGGGGTTAATCTAATGGTTTAATCCTTGTTTCAATTAGGTGGGCTCAAGTTATTGGTGGATTAATCAATCTCTCTCTCTCTCTCTCTCTCTCTATCTATCTATCTATCTATCTATCTATCTATCTATCTATCTATCTATCTATCTATATATATATATATATATATATATATATCCTTGCCTCCCTCCCTCTCTCTCTTGTCTTCACTTTTAATTTAATTTGTTTGATCCAAGTAAGATTGATCATACTCACCTTGAAGGATGATTTTATGTAACTTAATATGGGTGAGGTTTGTGATTTTATGGATCATATGGGTTGATACAGACATGTGCATAAGTTGATATTGTAGATCATTAATTTATGAAGTGAATAATGATAAACTGAATATTTTCTCTATTTTCGCCTTACTTTGCCTTCACTTTGAGAATTAATTTAATCTCTTTCATATATTTTACTATGGTTCTAGTCTATTATTCGCACTACTACTTTTTTGAGTTTTGTGTTTTAGGAAATTCCATAAGAATGCACAAATTTAAGAAAGAAATGCATGTTTTGAGAACAAAAGATCTAGCATGGAAGGCTTTGGAGGAGAGTAAGTCAACCTAACATGTTTATGGAAGAGTCTAGAAGCTAAAAAAGTTGGAGATATACCAAGAAGTCCAGAATAAACAAGAAGAGAAGGTTGTATAACCAGCTGCACACCTAGCTACACAGCCGTGAAGCACCCGTCTGTGATTTTCAAAGAAAAAAGAAAATGCATGGTCAGGCAGTGCATGAATCGCAAGGCCGTGCAGAATTTTTGCTAAATAAGTCAAGGTTAAATACTTTACATGACCAAGTAGTGCGCGAATCGCACAATCGTGTAAAATTTGAATTTCCATCTGTTCGAGAACTGGGATGCTCCACGGTTAAGCTGTGCAGTGACGGTTACTCCCACGTTCATCATGCATGACATGCCTAGCGTGATGGGGATTATTTAAGGCACACTTCAAAGACTTCTTAGGCAGTTCTTGGAGGAGATTTCAGAGCACTTTACCTTCCCATTCCCAAGCAATAGCTTCATATATTTTGATTATTTTCATTAGTTTGATTTTTTTGGAGATTCAAGTGTATATTCGTATATGATCAACTCAAAATCGACTTTGTTCTCCTTCGGTTGACAGTTAATTCAATCTAATTCCTCTTCTTCATATTTTTATACTATTTTTATGTTTATTATGCAATTTATTTCATTGATTTTCCTTGAAGATATGAGTGAGTAATCTTCTTTGCTAGGATTGAACTAGGTTCGTTTTGGTGTTAATATAATGAACTAAAGTATTATGTCATATGTTTGGTTCATATATATTGTTTCATGTGCTAGGATTAATTGTCATAAAGTGGATTTGATGAAATCCGACCTCTTTAGATAATATCCGCAACTGAAAGGTTGAAATTATTATCAGAAAGTAGCATATGAACGGGAATTTAAGCAATCACAAAATTAGATGTTTAATTCTTAGAGACTATAAAATTGGTGATACTTAATAGATTTAATTTAATTTGTGAGTCACGAAAGTAGTCGGTAAATTAGATTAAATACATTCTTAGCCCTTGAAAGAGCTTGACAGATATAATTAGACCAATTATTCACAGTTAACGAATTAAACTAAGACGTATACATTATTTCATCATTGATTACCAATTTGAAGACTGAATTTCAATCCTAGGTTTTATTTCTATTGTTTTAGAATTTACAATTAGATAGTCTTCATAATTATTCTCGTCATCAGTTTGCATATCCCTGATCCATATTGATTTAGATAACTAAAATACTAAAGATGTGTACTCAATTACAAAGTCCCTATGGAATACGACCTTGAAATGCTATAACAAATCCATGCGCTTGCGAATTTAGCCCATCAAGTTTTTGGTGCCGTTTTCGAGGAATGGGAAGGTAAAGTGCTCTCAAATCTCCTCGAATAATTGCCTAAGAAGTCTCCAAAGTGTGCCTTAAATAATCCCCATCATGCCAGGCATGTCGAGCACGACAAACGTGGGAGTAATTGTTACATGGGACTTCGACTAATTGATATTCCGTTCTTTATTATTTGGCTAGACTAAATCCTTTAATTTCCTTCCGTTCTTTACCTTTTATCTTCTATGTTTGATAGTTCATTATCTGCATTTTCAGGTACCTTTTATGCAATGATCTTTTCAAATTGGGACTCCAACTGATCTAGACCCTAAGATTGAAAGAAAATTAACTGGACTACGGAGGTGGAAACATGAGATAAAAGCAATCGTAAGCTTAGAAACCATGGCTGAAATTGACGGAGAGGAAGAGCATCATTGCTCTCTTAAAAAGTTTGTATCTCCAAATGCATACGGGACACAATCAAGTATACAGAAACCAAATGTAGCTGCCAACAATGTTGAGTTAAAGCCTGCATTGCTCAACATGGTTCAGCAAAATCAATTCAGTTGTAGCCAAATGGAGGATCTAAACTTACACATTTCCATTTTTCTTGAGTATTGTGACACTTTGAAGATGAAAGGAGTGTCGGATGACGCGATCAAGATGTAGTTATTTCCATTCTCATTGTGGGATAAAGTGAGAGCTTGGTTACAATCACTTCCCCTAGATCCATTACCACTTGGGATCAACTTTCACGAGCCTTCCTAAACAAGTACTTTCCCACATCCAAAACAATTCAATTGAGGAATCTTGTTACAAGTTTCATTCAAAAGGATGGCGAGTCGCTCTACGACACATGGGAGAGCTACAAGGATAGGTTACGAATGTGCCCACATCATGGGTTGGAAGAATGGTTGTTGGTTCACACCTTTTATAATGACCTGCATTACAATACAAGGTTGACTCTAGATACAGTAGAAAGAGGAACTCTTATAAACAAAAGCATACCCAAGGCCAAGAAATTGATTGAAGACATGGCTCAGAATCATTACCAATGGTTGAGTGAGCGGTCTTCTACCAGAAGGGCGGTAGGTAGGACATTGATACTTTGGATCACCTTTCTTCGTGTGTTAATTCATTATTTCAAAAATTTGACAAATTAAGTGTTAATGCAATAACATCCTCTCTTGATGTTTATGAGATTTGTGGTATTGTAGGGCACTCATCTGTTGAATTTTAGTTCGCTACCGTTCCACCCCTGACACAACCCTAGCAGACCACATTAATTATTAGAATAATTTTAACCAAAAGGGAGATCCATTTGCTCCCACCTACAATCCGAGATGGCGGAATCATCCAAACCTATCCTACAAGAATCCACCATTGAATGACCCCCCTCAATCAAACTTTAGGCCTCTAGGTTTTCAAAACCTTAGACCACCATTTCCTAACCCTCCAAAGTCAAATTTTGATTTAATGATAGAGAAATTCATAGCATCTCAAAACAAACAAACTGATGATTTAAAGAACTCAGTCAAAAGCTTAAATTCTAAGGTTGAATCCCTAGTCACCCATAATAAGATGCTAGAAAATCAAATTATTCAAGTGGCCCAATAGTCAAGGTCTTCCTCTAGGCCCGCCAAAATGCTTCCTGGGCAGCCAGAGACCAATCCTAAAGGTTTCGTTAATGCCATAACACTTAGAAGTGGAAAGGAGTTGGAAGGTCCTATTTTGAGGAAATAAATGGAAGAGGAAGGTGAAAGAGTCGAGGCAATAGAGGAAAAGAACGTAGAGGTTGTAAACATTGAGAAAGAAAATGCATTAGGGAAAAATCATGAGGTTGAGAAATATGTCCCTCCGCCACCATAAAAACCTACCTTATATTTCCCTTAAAGGCAAGTTACGGCAAGATTAGAAAAATAGTTTGGAAGGTTTATTGAGATTTTAAGAAAATTATAAATCAACATTCCATTTGTGGAAGCCATATCTCAAATGCCCGCTTACGCTAAATTTCTGAAGGAAATTCTTTCTAATAAGAGGCGATTAGAGGAATATGAGATAGTAGCTCTAACACAGAAATGTAGTGATATTATTCAAAATAAGCTTCCATCTAAGCTCAAAGACCCCAACTCATTTTCTATTCCCTATAATATTGGTGACATATCCATTAACTATGCCCTTTGTGATCTTGGAGCTAGTGTTGGTCTAATGCCTCTTTCTATTTTTAAGAAATGGTAGATGGGAGATTTGACGCCCACCACCATTTACCTCCAATTAGAAGATCGGTTGGTCAAACATCTAGTAGGTATATTAGAAGATGTACATATCCAGGTTGGTAAGTTCTATGTTCTAGTTGATTTTTTTATTCTTGAGATAGAAGAGGATGCACAAATCCCTATCATATTGGGAAGACGTTTCCTGGCTACCACGGGATTGGTTATCGATGTGAAAAATGGAAAACTCTCTCTCAACATTGGAGAAGAGAAAGTGGATTTTGATTTACCTTCTATAGTAAAATTTCCATTGATTGACGACACCTGCTTTAGGATTGATATGGTGGATAGGATGATTCAAGAAGACCTTGCTAAATTAATCTCAAATGATCCACTAGAGAAATATTTGATGAGAGACAGAGTGTTCCATGATGACAAAGAGGAGGGAGCTACCTATGTTGCCATACTTGGAGAAAACCCTATCTATGCAAAACAACCAGGTTTAGTGGCCCCGATTGAGAGAGAATTGTATGGCTTAGTATGTAAAGAAAAAGATGCACCTAAGGTAGAGGCAAAACCCCTCCCTTCCTCTCTCATGTATGAATTTATAGACTCCAATGGCGAATAGCCTGTTATTGTGAATGCTAGCTTGAGTCAAGAAGTTGAAATATTACTTGAATTCCTTAGTCTGCATAAAGATGCCATAGGTTATTCCATTAATGATATCAAGGGCATAAATCCTTCATTTTTCATACATATCATTCTATTAGAAGAAAGACATGAATCCTCCATTGAACATCAAAGGCGATTGAACCCAAACATAAAGAATGTTGTAAAAAAGGAAGTACTTAAGTTACTTGATGCAGGGATCATTTACCCTATCTCAGATAGTGAGTGGGTGAGCCCGGTTTAGGTATTACCTAAGAAGGGGAGCATGATTTTCATACGGAGTGAACAAAACGAACTTATCCCTATGAGAATGGTCATCGGGTGGCATATGTGTATTGATTATAGAAAGTTAAATAAAGCCACCTGAACGGATCACTTCCCCCTTCCATTTATCGATCAGATGTCGGAAAGGTTAGCAAGACACTCCTATTTCTATTATCTAGATGGGTAATCAGGAATTTTTCAAATCTATATGGTACTTTTGCTTATAGAAGGATGCCATTTGGGTTATGTAATGCTCCAGCCACTTTCTAATGTTGTATGATGTCCATATTCTCGGATCTTATCAAAAATATTATAGAGGTGTTTATGGATGACTTTTCTGTTTATGGATTTACCTTTGATGATTGCCTCGATAATCTTGCTAAGGTTTTAAAGAGATGTAAAAAAGTGAACCTCATACTTAATTGGAAAAAATGCCATTTTATGGTACAAGAAGGAATTATCCAAGGACACTTAATCTCTAATCATGGGATTGAAGTTGATAAGGCTAAAATTGATATCATTGCTAAAATGCTACCCCCAACCAATGTCAAAGGTGTTAGGAGCTTTTTAGTTCATGCTAGAACTATAGGCAGTTCATTAAATATTTCTCCAAAATTGCTAAACCCCTAACCCACTTACTTGTCAAGGATATTCCTTTTGTATTTGATTGATCTTGTTTAGATGCTTTTAGTAGGTTGAAGGAAGCTTTGACAACTACTCTAGTAATGAGATTCCTTGATTGAAGTCTTCCTTTCGAGGTAATGTGTGATGCCAGTGATTAAGATGTTGGGGTTGTACTTGGACAAAAGAAATATGAGAAAGTGCATGCCATATACTATACCAATAGGACCTCAGATGATTCTCAAATGAATTACTACACAACCGAGAAGGAGCTCCTAGCTATGGTGTTCTCTTTGGATAAATTCGAGTATCATCTTGTTGGATCAAAGGTTATTATATTCACTGACCATGTAGCTCTTAGGCATATCTTAGCTAAGAAAGATGCAAAACCAAGGTTGGTTAAATAGATCCTTCTCTTGCAAGAATTTGATTTGGGGATAAAGGACAAGAATGGTGCTGAAAATGTAGTGGAAGATCACCTTTCCAGACTTAGGAAAGAGATGCATGGAGAAGAAAGGGATGAAAGCCCAATTGATGATTCATTTCTTGATGACTATCTTTTTGCCTTTGTGTGCCTCCAAGCCCCATGGTTTGTAGATTTTTTCAATTACATCATTTGCGGGGTACAACCAGAAGACCTATCTTACCAACAACGTAAGAAATTCCTTTTCTATGTCAAGCATTATTTCTTGGATGATCCTTACCTTTTTAAGTGATGTGTGGATGAGGTCTTTCAGCGATGCATACCCGAGGATGAAACTCTTGATGTCATAACCCATTTTCACTCATCACCGTATGGGGGTCATGCGAGCACCTCCAAAATAGCTGCAAAGGTACTTCTCATAGGATTATACTATCCTACGCTCTTCAAAGACGTGAGGAGTTATGTACTAGGATGTGATTGTTGCCAAATAACTGGAAATGTCTCGAGAAAAAATGAGATGCCATTAAACAACATCTTTGAAGTGGAGTTGTTTGATGTGTGGGGGATTGATTTAATGGGACCATTTCCATCAACCCACAACAACAAATACATATTAGTCGCAGTGGATTACGTCTCGAAATGAGCAAAGGCATTGGATTCTCCAAATAATGACGTGAAGGTAGTGGTCAAACTCTTTCAAAAGGTTAATTTTCCCCCACTTTGGAGTCCTAAGAGTTGTGATCAGTGATGGGGGATATCACTTTGCCAACAAGGTTTTGAGGAAATATGGCGTGGCTCACAAAATAGCTACACCATATCACCCTCAAACGAGTAGTCAAGTGGAGATCACAAACAAGGAGATAAAAGGAATCCTAGAAAAGACTGTGTCTAAGTCAAGGAAAGATTGTTCCTCAAGACTAGATGACGTTCTTTGGGCTTATTGGACAGCTTACAAGATCCCTATAGACACAATACCATTCCGTCTGGTATATATAAAGTCATTTCATTTTCTTTTAGAGGTTGAATATAAGGCACATTGGGCTATTAAGACTATTCATCTAGGTTGAAGGAAGTAGAAAAGTAGAGGATGCTTCAACTCAATGAGCTCGATGAGTTGCAGTTAGATGCCTATGAAAATGCCAAGATATATAAATAAAGGAAAAAGAGGTGGCATGACAAACATATTCTTTGAAAAGAATTTTGAGAGGGAGAGCTTTTACTCCTATTCAACTCCCGTTTAAAGATTTTTCTAGGAAATCTACGTTCAAGATGGTCGGAACCATTCCAAGTGCGCAAGGTGTATCCTTTTGGAGCAATTGAAGTATGGAGTGAATATATGATAACTTTTAAAGTAAATGGGAAGTGATTGAAACATTATATTGCTATATATTCAATCGAGAAGCTCGGCACCTTCACTTTTCCTGACATACCATCGGTTTGAAGACATCACAGTCAAGATAAAGACCCTAAATAAGCGCTCCATGGGAGGCAACCCAGTCTTTAAGTGTTTCTTTTATTTGATTTTTTTTCGCATCCCTTTTTCTTTGTTTTCCTCTTTGTGTTTGCAATGTTTTGACAGAGCTAATTGCTATTATAAGTTATCCAATGGATGAAACAGAGTATAAAGACATCAATTGAAGGAGAGTAGCTATAAAAACGAAGAAAATAGGTTTGCACGGCCGTGCCAATATCTAAAGCATCAGGCTGAGACCAATTTTCATGCACCGCCTGCCTGTGCGGAATTTGCGTGCCCGTGCACTCCCAAAATCTTCTTTGCACTGCCTGCCCGTGCAAACCATGGACAGTTGTGCACTTCTATTATGTATAAAAACTCAACGCACATTCGTGACTCCCTTTTACTTCCCTCCTCCATCGTTTTTCCTCCCCTTGCAACCCTGCCTTATTTCCAACCTTCTTCCCTTCCCAGACCTCACCAAAGCACCGTCATCACCACCCATGCACATCTGGCCAATTACAACATACACACTATACCGTGCACAATCTACACTTCCTGCCAGTGCACCACCACACGCCTCACCTGTGCCATACCCTCCCCTGCACTCCCTATCAATGCACCATCGCACCACCATCACCACCACCACACCCCTATTCTAACACCCACTAACACCACCACAAGCCCATTTACCTTCTTCCCCACCTCCTCTACACCAAACCCTATATGTGCACCACCATTCCATAACCTACATCTGCATACCCATACCCGACACCACCACTACATGCCTTACCCATGCCATACCCCCTTGCACTCCCTGTCAATGCACCACCACACCCCTATTCTAACACCCACTACCACCACCCACACAACCCATTTACCTTATTCCCTACCTCCTCTACACCAAACCCTATATGTACACTAACATTCCAGAACCTACACTTTCATACTCATACCTAGCACCACCACTGCACCACCACTTCTCCCAACCACTAATTTCATTTGCACGAATTTGGGCAAAACACGCATGGGCAGTATCAACCGGTTTGGATTTTACCTCATCTTGTTTCCTTCATTCTTATCTTGGTTCTTCATTATGTTCTTATAATTTTCTCTTCCATTATATAACATCTAATCTTATCTACGGTGTGTGGTTGTTTGGCTAATTTTATAAACATTTCCCTTTCACATGTAGACCACAACTATGGCACCAAAGAAATGATTTAAGACAAACCAAGAGGAAGCGGATTCCTCAAGACCGCAACCCCGCCAATCCAAAGGTAATGGTAAGGTCACGAATACTCAACCCTCTAATCCCTACCGTATTGTGTTTACCAACCCCTGTGACAAAGATCTTTATGAGGGGTTTATTTCTCAAAATATTAACCCCACTCGATACGTCGATTGGGAATGGCTCAAGGTATTAGGGATTAAAGAGGATGTTGAGTATTTTCTCACTTGTGGTGGCTTATACTGCTTCTTTCTACATGTGTATCCCACAAGTAAAGGACTCATCCTTGAGTTCCTCAATTCATTTTATTTTGACCATATAGGAGATACCGTTCTTTTTTGCCTTTTCAATGAGACTCGAAAAATAAACCTGTCTCAATTTTCATCTTTGCTTCGTCTTCCCCCTATTGGTCATAGACTTACTAAGGAACCACAATTGTGGGATCCTCAAGATTTTTGGGCTCAAATCTCTATGCCAAAAAGGAGAATGTGCTCCTTGGCCATATAGCAAACATCACGCTAAGGCCACATTAATATATAACCTATCCCTATGCTACGTCCAAAGGCTTTTGGCCGGAACACTCTTCGGTAGGGGGAAATCTAAGGGAATGTACAAAAGCTAGAGCTCTTCGCTCTATGATGTATGCTCTTGGATGATGCCCTCAATGGAGGGTATTATCTTACCGATCACCTGAATACAGTTAGCACTAACCTCATTGGTGATATCGTCATTGGCAACATCATTACGTACATTACTACTCGTCTTAGGCACCATTTAAATGATATACCTGTTGATTTCCAACTGACTTACCTAGGGCTGGCGACCTACGCAAACATGAAACTAATTGTGCAGGATTGGCTTCATTACTGCTTATTCTATAACAAAGAGGCATGGTACCTATTGCCCAACAAATCTTTCACCACTTTTATAGGTAACGGTAACACCAACCAGTTACCTTCTCCCACTACAACTCTCCCCGATTAGCCTATGCCCCCCATTAGATGACTATCTAGAAATTCCCAAATAAGAGCCTATTCACCACTGCTTTGCCTTATAGAACCCCCTTATTTTGGAGCTGACACTGTCCCTTCTTCCTTCTGTACCTATTGGGATACCCGCTTCTAGCATATCGATGACGGATTCAATATGCTTGATGCTCAAGCTGCAAGTCTTCGAGAGGTCATTGCTCCCATCGACCAAATGCATACCATGATACAACAAATGTATTAATGGAATTTGGAGTACGGTTACCCTCCATCACCCCCACCTCAATGATTGTGCTTAACCCTCCCCTTTTTCCTTACTTCCACATTGCGGTCAATGCGTACTTCCAGCATGGAGGAGTTGTTTGCTTTCTATTGTTTATGTTGATTTGCTTGGTTGCCTTTTTCTTTCATCTTCTTTCTTTTTCTTTTCTTTCTTTCTCACCTTTTTTTCGGCTTGATGTTTGTGTGTTTGTTTTGCAAAATGAAAACCTTTGATGACTGCATGATATAATCTTCTATAATACCTGATCATACACTAGCGAGACCTATAAATTGTGAGTAAATACAACTAACATGTTTTGAAATTGCTTTAAGCACAGACTCCCCAATTGATAGACTCTCAAACCACTTATTATCATAACATTCTAATGGTTTATCTTTGTAGAGTTACCCATCTAGACCAAGACTTAGGAAATAAGGCTCGTAGGAAAGAACTGGTGAGACCTTGATCTTTAAAGACTGTCTATCTTCTATGCAGTTTTATGATTTTTGAATTGTGTGTTCTCTCCTCTGATATGTGAAACTAGAACTTGCATACATTCTCTTTGAAACCGCATATGACTTATGCATGAATTAACGTGATGGAGGCATGTGTTGTCTTTGCTAGCTACATTAACCCATTAGCCACCAAATGACATTCGATTCCATTTGTTCAACCCTCTTTGAGCCTAAGACTTGTTTTTTTTTCATCATAAACCTATTTACTAGTCATATTTCCAAGTTATTACCTTACCCTAGTCCGAAACTAGGGAGCGGTAGCTATTTGACTCATTTAATATAGGTAAGTTAAAGAGGTAAGCATGGGGGTCTTCTTCGTAATTCACAAAAAAAAATTAAAAAAAATAAAAACAAATGTTAGGTAGAACTTATGTAAGAGAATGATCTATGTGTAGCTAATTTCTCTTCTGCTTCTTCGTAATTCAAAACATATATATATATATATACTCTTCTTGGGTAGAAACGCTTAGAAAAGAGCTTTGGTTAGTAATTGAGAGTTACTATAGAGTTTTTACTTCTATTATATACATGTAATTACCGCTCGGCTAGTTTTTAGACCTTTAGCTACAATCCCAAATTTATCCTACCCTTAGCCCTGGCCCCGTTACAACCCTATTAAAACCTCTTAATTTTTGTACTACATACTGTATTCAAGTGGTAGAGAAAGAGATTTTATGCAAGCATATGGTTGATTATTATTAAATCGAAGAGTTTTGAGCGACACTATTATCCCTACAAACAAACACATGAGTGCATAGCATCCACATTTTACTAAAGATAGGAAGTCTACAGACTTGTTTAACCTTTGTCTCGACAAGATGGCATTTACACGGTCCTAAACCACCTTAGAGTGTCATGATAATTGATGCGTTGTCATATGCACAACAAGTTTAATAAACAAATCCTAATTTTCAAATACGTAGTAAATGGCAAGAAGGAGGCGAACCCACAAGGAATGGTATATAACAAATAATTCTGTAATTGATGTGAAAACCCCGGTTATGTAATCTCATCACTTGTATCACTAATTCTTATACTATGGATAAATAATAAAACACAGTACTCACTAATTAATGAAGGTATTGATTATGGAATTAGGATATCAAATTATCATGGAGAAAAGAATGATTCTAAATGATTTAACGTTGACCTATAGAAACTCATAATAACTCTTCTCTTTGCTTTCTCTCAATTCTAATAAATTGAATAAGCTCTCAATTTATCACCTAACCAATTAATAACCTAGGTTAAGAACACTAGATTCAATTAATGGCAGCATTACAAATGGAAAGCAGTCAACCACAACCATAATCACATAAGCTCGAACCATGCAATCGTACAAATGAATGGAAAATATTAATAATTGATCTTTTCTACTTTGGAAACGTTAATTAACAATTATGTATTAATTTTGTTATCCTAGCATAGATTAAGATCTAAACTAGAATCATGAATTCAAATTACGCTGTTATATCTGAAACCCTAATTCTGTCATCAAATCCTCCTACCTTATATTGTCTACATAATTTCAATGACACACAATTAAATGTAATAATCTATAATTAACATCAATGGTTACAAATAAATTAACAATGAAACACTAAACATGAGAGAAATAATAATGCAATAAAGAGAATTTATTTCCATTCACTAAAAAATTAAAACTTACAATTAAGAGAGGAATGGAGAAGAACTTATCTACTTGAATTGCACATTGTTGATTGTTCAATTGAATATAATGGAGAGAAAGATAATTGGAATTACAAATTACATGCGGTATCTAGAGAATAGAGAGAAAAAAAGAAAATCCAATTCTTGGACTCCCCGTAACCGACCCCTCGAATGTTTAGAACTTTAGAAATATATCAAGGAGAAGTTCGCACGAACGGTTACAAAATTTAAGAAAAAAACGATCCCTGTTAGAAAACACGGGACCTCCGTGTTTTTCCTTGAATTATCTGCCAAATGCTGGATTTTAAAAGATGAAATATTATGTGCTGATTGAAAAACATGGGTCGTGTTTATGAAACACCAGGGGGGGCGCGTTTCTTGTTCCTTCATTATTTGTTTATGAAATTTCAACACAAGCTTCCCTTTGATATATATTCTTCATTTCTGGTCTTTTTTTCCATTGATTCCAAATCTCTTGATGTGTTCTTTGCTTCATTTTCTCTTTCCATCGATTTCTAATTTGAATTTCTTCATTTTTATCTTTTCCTGCAAAATCTATCCAAAAGAGAAAAACTCGAGAAAAGATTAAATCTTATAAAAATAATAAGGAATAAATGGCATTTTACTTAGGAAAATAACATATAAATCCCATATATCAATAATACTAATTTACGTGTCCTGACTAACGGGTAGTCTTGCTTTAATTTTATTTTCCTACTATTATCGCATGCAGTATGGGTTGAACTAGATTGTATGCCTTGTTTATGTAGTTAGTTCTATCATCTGACATTTTGATCTCATTCTGCTTCTTTCTGTTATTCTTTCTATGGTTGTGTGTTTGCTTAGGGACAAGAAGAAAAGGATAAGCATAGGGGAGTTGCTAAAGTAAATATTTTCTCCTTGCTTTGCCTTCACTTTGAGACTTCGTTTAATCTCTTTCATATATTTTACTATGCTTCTAGTCTATTATTCACACTACTGCTTTCATGAGTTTTGTGTTTTAGGAAATTCACAAGAATGCGTAAATTTAAGAAAGAAATGTATGTTTTCATAACAAAAGACCTAACATGGAAGGCCTTAGAGGAGAGTAACTCAACCCAACATGTTTGTGGAAGATTCTAGAAGCTAAAATACCTAGATATATACTAAGAAATCCAGAAGAAACAAGAAGAGAAGGCTGCACAACTGGTTACATACCCAACCGCACAGTTGTGCAGCACTTGTCTATGATTTTCAAAGAAAAAGAAACCGCACGACCAGGCAGTGCATGAATCGCAAGGTCGTACATAATTTTTTCTGAAGAAGTCGAGGGTAAAGACTTTGCACGGCCAGGTAGTGCGCGAATCACACGGCCGTGCAAAGTCTAAATTTCCATCTGATCAAGAGTCGGGATGCTCCACAGCCAGGTCGTGTAGCAACGGTTACTCCCACATTTGTCGTGCGCAATATGCCTAGCGTGATGGGGATTATTTAATGCACACTATAGGGACTTCTTAGGCAGTTCTTGGAGGATATTTTAGAGCACTTTACCTTCCCATTCTCGAGCTATACCTTCATGTATTTTGATTATTTTTATTAGTTTGATTTTTCTAGAGATTCAAGTGCATATTCATGTATGATCAAATCATAATCAACTTTTTTCTCCTCCAGTTGACAGTTAATTCAATTTAACTCCTCTTCTTCATATTTTTATACTGTTGTTATATTTATTATGCAATTTATTTTGTTGATTTTCCTTGAAGATATGATTGAGTAAGCTTCTTTGCTAGGATTGAACTAGGTCCATTTTGGTGTTAATATGACAAACTAAGGTATTATATCATATGTGTGGTTCATATATACTATTTCATGTGCTAGGATTAATTTTTGTAAACACAGCCAGTTCTTCTTCTTTTTCTTTTCTTTCTTTTCCCCCCAACCGCCCAGTTCACCTCCTTCTTCCTCCTTCCTCCTCTACCATTGACCTGCAACTTCGAAGCTCCGAAAATGGTGCCATTGGCCATGCTTGACTTGATCATCCATTTCTCCTCTTTTTCTCTTCCCCTTGAATAGTAGTTCAACCCAGCCTAACCCACTTTACTTTTTCCTCATGCAAAATCCTCCTTTTCCTGAGCGAAAATTTGACCCCGACCTAAATTTGTGCTTGTCCATTGACATCGTCGGCTACCCCAAACCCTACATGCATTATCCTCCTACCCCCAGAACCCTACCTTCTCCTCCAAACTCTATAAATACCCCTTCTTTTTTTTATTTCAAAACTTTTCCCTTGAAACCCTAATAGCCTACCCTATGCACCACCGCGACTTCAGACGAATTTTCCTTCGTCGTCGGCCAACTACGCCGCCACCTCTACCTACCTAATTCTTCCCTGCACTGCCCTCTAATTAACTGATCCACCCATTTTCCTCGATTCTTCTTGCACGAGCCACCACAACCGTGCGAATTTCCCTACCCATCAAGCCAAATTTTTACACCCGCAACCCCTCGCGCCACCATCCACCACCACATCCGCCACTATCATTGCCTCCTACATCACCCAAAAGCTGCTACTAATCTTCCTCCATCTAGCCATACCTCTGCCGCTATGCGTCGCCACTACGCCGCCCCTCTCAGCCTAGGCTACCACCAACACCTCAACCTCCACCCTCATTCTCAACCTTTTCTTGTCAAACCTCAACTTTTTCCTTTTCTAACCTTTTTTTCGGCCACCGCTGCAGCCGCCGGTGCCACCCATCTCCGCCCACTCAAGGTGAAACCCTAGACCCTCTTAACCCTTCTCCCCTATTTATTTAAGTTTATTCTATTTTTGTTTCAATTTTTAACATTTATTCGATTATTATTATTATCATTATCATTATTATTATTATTAATATTATTGGGTTTAATGTTAATGTTATATTTTCTTGGCACAGTCGAGAGCAGTTATAAATTATTTAAGTTGTTAGTTTCGAATTATGGTTATTAATTATATTATTATAAGTTTTATTATCATTATTAATAATAATATTATTAGTATTATTAATTTATTATTATTATTATTATTATCTATCTAAGGAGGGCCAAAGCCTTATTTTATTTTAATGGAGTGCATACTCCTAATTTTTTTTATTAACATTACTATTTCTATCATTATAAATATTATTATTATTATTATTATTATTATCTTTATTATTATTAATATTATTATAAGTAATATGTGTTATTAATATTATTATTACTATTAAATGGTACCTTCACTATTTGGAGGTAGGGTCGAAAACCCTACCTTGTATTATTTAGGCTTAAGTTATTATTATTATTATTATTATTATTATTAAGATTATTATTATTATTATTATTATTATTATTATTATTATTATTATTATTATTATTATCATTATCATTATCATTATTAGCATTACTTTGGTGGAGGGTAGAGACCCTTATATCTCCATCCGTTTTGAATTACATCAATATTATTATTAGTATTTTTAGTAACATTTCGTATATTTATTATTAGTATAGTATTATTTTATTTAAAAACCAAGTCTTAGGATAAGTTAGTAAGTAATGGTATTTTTAGGAGGGAACCTAATTCTAGTTTTTCCTTCATAATAGGTGAGGCCAGTCAAAGTCCTAAAGAGTTATAGGAGTGTGCTCCAAGACTGATGACGTTTTAGGTAAGGGTGTAAGTAACTAAGGCCGTTTGTGTGTAATGTGTTTTACATGCCTTGCTTTCCATATGATATTAAATATAGTACGTTTTAAGTGTATTTTTATAACTATTATATATGTAGTATGACGTGGAATTGAGGTATGTTCATATGATATTTTATGGCATGCATATGATATGTATAAGTTGTGTTTTTAGTGTGAATGGATGCGGCCCATAAGACATGCATGTAGGTGATATGGTGTTATGGTATGAAGTAATATGGGATTGATCTAAGTATTATATGACTATGCATGGTGGAGTTAGGGTTTGCATGGTGTTAGGGTTTGCATGGAATTATGGTTTGCATGGTGTTAGGGTTTGCATAGAATTATTGTTTACATGGTGTTAGGGTTTGCATGGAATTATGGTTTACATGGTATTAGGGTTTGCATGGAGTTGGGGTTGGCATGGTGTTAAGGTTTGCATGGAGTTGGGGTTGGCATGGTGTTAGGGTTTGCATGGAAGTAGGGTTTGCATGGGAGTTAGGGTTTGCATGGGTGTTAAGGTATGCCATGGTTAACTTTGGTGGTGGTGGTTAACTAGGGTTGTAGTGGTTAACTAGAGTTGGAGGATAAGAATAGTAGGCGTCAGACATGCATGTCTAGCTTTTGAATAAGATACTTAAAATATTAATCATGTAAAGTGGAAGATATTGAGCCGGGCCCAGACCGATCCACCGGCATAATAGTGGTCAGGTATTATAGTATCCTGGAGATTAACCTACCGGCGTATAATAGTGGTAGGGTATGTTACCCTAGTGATCGATCCACCGGCTAAAATAGTGGGGGATCCCAAGCTCAATAAACAAAACCCAAAATTTTGCTAAGATATAGAAAAGATACTAATTACTTATAGTGGAACACTGTGCGAGAAAAGGGGCCAGAACGATCCACCGGCATATAATAGTGGTAGGGAATGTACCCTAAGTGACCGATCCACCGACTAGAATAGTGGTCAGGAGCCGAAGTGCCTTGGAGACCAATCCACCTGCAAAAATAGTAGGGTTCTCGTACTCGTATGGACTAGATAAAGAGTATGGTGTGAAAATAAATTCGATAAAGGATTGATGAAGTAATTAATCTGGACTATATTGGATCTTGGCATTTTCTCCTGATCATTCATTTTACCTTTGTGTTATTATGTTGGACTTTATGCTCTTACGTTGTTTGTGTGAATCTTGTATGATGGCCTTAGTGCACAGTTACCTTGCTTAGTACGTAGCGTACTGATCACCCTTTTCATGGGTGCTACTCATTCCCATAAGTAGAAGGTTCGTCTGGCGTGTTGTAGGTAGGTGATGCCTTCTTTGATGCCATTGATGTCTATGGGACATTAGTGTAATCCCCCAAAATTTTATAAAACCTATAATTTAATAAATAGCTCTTATTCAAAATAAATTAGCTTTTAAAGTTATTTAGTTTAATTATTTTATGGATTTTTGAGTCTGTAAATGTGGATTGGAGTTTTTAATAAATTAAAAATGAATATTTTGTTATCTTATCATATTATTTGTATTTAAATAATTTTTCAAACTAATATTTTACTAAAATTATCCTTTTGAGCCAATATATTGAATTACATTGAATTAAATTATTAAATTAAATAATTTATCAAAATATTATTTTATTATTTTCTAAATTGAATTAAATTATTTTTCTCTATTTTCTATTCTTCCTTCCTTTTTTTCCCTTTTCTTTTCCTTCTCCTTCTCTCCTTTTTCTTCCTCCCTTTTCTTTTCTTTTTTTTTTCCCTGGATTTGGGCTGCCAGGCCAGCCTATCCCGCTCCCCCACTTGGGCCACGGACCCGTTCGCCCTACACGCACCACCCCTCCCTTCTCCCCTGAACCGAGCCGGCCGCTTGTTTTTTTTCTTATGCGCCGGTCGGGTCTCCTTCCATCTCCCTATTTTCTTTCTTCTTCGATCACCCCAAGACCCCGACCAGTCCTCATCGCCAGACCTACCGCCATGCCCGACCACCGAGATGCCGGCCACCACCCCTGCAACCACTACCACCACCTGCAACACACTCTCCCTCTCTCTCTCTCTCTCCCCTGCATTTTTTCACCAAATTGGAATTGGGCAGCCATGCACCCCGTCCCGCATGGCTCCCCTTACCCTCTTCGCCAACCTCCCCTGCCACCCTACGACACCCTGCCACCCTAGACACTGTCGTCGATCAGCCCCTGTCCCCTCTCTTCTCCCTCTTCTTTTTCTTCTCCCCTTCATCCATTTTCTGCCCATCATTTCGAGCTCCTTACCCCCCCGATCCTCCCTTCTCTCTCATTTTCTTCCTCTCCCATTTCCACCCTGTTTTTGCGTCGCCACCACCGTCCGCCGCTCCTGCCGCCTCACCAACCCCCTGCACCGCTCCCTGCCACCCTCCACCTCAGCCTTGCGCCACCACAACGTCCCTCCCGAGCCATCCCGCAACCCTCTTCCTCCCCTCTCCTTTTTCTCCCTGTTTTCACCCTTCTCGATAGCCCACCTGTAATGCCGCCAATTGCCGCCTTCCGGCCGCCTATTCCGCCACCCAAGCCACCATTCAAGACCCTACAACCCCCTCTACCACCGCCATGCCTTAGTTGGTCGACAACAGCCCTTGCACCCCTCCATTTTTCCCTCCACTTTTCCTTCCTTCTCAGCCCTTCCACCTCGACCCACTTCAGCAGCCACCTTCGCCACCTCACCGTCACCGCCTCAGCTGCCCTTGGCCGCCAACAACCCATCCCCAGCATCCACCTACACCCCCTCTTCACTCCTGCACCATCCCCTTGCCTCCAAACCTCCCCCATCTACCTTCTTTCCTAGCCCAAATACCCTAACCCGAAAATAACCATATTTGCTCCTATCACCCCCTCTTCGAGCCCTTTTTCCTTTTATTTTTGCATGCAGCTCATGCTGCATATGCAACATGAGTTCCTGCATTATTTGGCCATTTTTATTAAAATCTTTAAGGTATGATAATATTTAAATTAATTATTTTCTTAGGCAAAATTTATAAAGTCTTATATCTTGATTTTCTTATTTCTAATAAATATTGATATTATTTTTTAGGAATTGATTTTCTAATCAAAGCTTGAATCTTTAACCGGGATACCGATAAGATTTGAATTTTGCAGGATCTAAGGTAATCGTTAAACCCCACTTAAACGCATGATAAACGTATGTTTGCATATTAGGAATTTTAATATGTTATTATGGTTGATATATGGTTGTTAATATAAATTATATGTTTGCTTCTATTCTTTAATAAAAAGGAAAGTATGCTCTTTTATGTGATATGTGTGGAAATGTTGTCTAAGGGAAGAATTTGATTATTAATGGAAGTGTTAATCAACTATCCATGTTATTTTAGGTTATTGTGACCATTTATGCATGAATAATGTTATTGTGAGCCCTAGGGACATTTTTGTAATATTCCTTGTGTTAGATTATGGCCTAATATTTGTAGGTGCTAATATGTATTATGTTACAATATAATAGTTGGTGGAGTTGGATATTGTTAATGGAGTATTAATATTATTATTCCATGTGGAAATGTTAATTTAATAAAAGTGGGGTAATAAAGGGGGTAAAGTGTTAATTTTGAAGGAAAAGGGCAATATAGTAATTGTACAAGTGGAAAGGGGTATTGTGGTAATTATGGAAGTTAGGGGTATTATGGTAATTTTATGAGTAAAGGAAAAGATGGTAATTTTTCAAGTAAAGGGGCATTATGGTAATTTTGGAGGTAGAGGGGCAAAATAGTAATTTTATAAGTAAATGGTAATATGGTAATTTTATAAGTGAATGGCAAAATGGTAATTTTATAAGGGGTATTATGGTAATGTTGGGAGTAAAGGGGTAATATGGTAATTTTGGAAAAGGAGGGTAAAATGGTAATTTTGTAAGGAAAGATAAAAATGGTAATTTTGGATGTAAAAGGGTAAAATAGTAATTTGTAAAGTAAAAGGAGTGTCATGGTAATTTTATGAGTAAAAGGGTATTGTGGTAATTTTGTAAATAAAAGGATATTGTGGTAATTTGGAAGTAAGGGGTAGAAGGGTAATTTTGTAAATAAAAGGATATTTATGGCAAACTTGGGAGTAAGGGGTAACTTGGTAATTATGATAATAATGAAGGATAATTTGGTAATTAAATTAAGATTAAAAGGGGGCAATTGGATAATTATAATAGAGAAGGGTAATTTGGTAAATTAACCAACAAAAAGGGTATTATGGTAATTTTAATAATAGAGAAGGGCAATATAGTAATTATAATAATAGAGAGGTGTAAATGGGTAAATATAATTATGGAAAAGGGTAAATTAATAATTACGAATATGGAGAAGGGTAAATCAATAATTATAAATATGGAGAAGGGTAAATTAATAATTATAAATATGGAGAAAGGTAAGTTGGTAATTACAATTATGAAGAAGGGTAAATTAGTAATTGTAATTATGAAGAAGGGTAATTTGGGATTTATAATAATTGAAAAGGGGTAAAACGGCAATTATAATAATTGATAGGAGTAAAATGGTAGTTATGATAAAGAAGAAGGGCAATTTGGTAATTTACCCAACTAAAGGGGCGATTTGGTAATTTAGCCAACTAAAGGGTAAATTAGTAATTATTTAACCAACTAAAGGGGCAAAATGGTAATCCTGATAATGAAGGAGGGTAATTTGGTAATTTATCTGACTCAAGGGCAATTTAGTAATTATAACAAAGGAGAAGGGCAATGCGGTAATTTAACCAACCAAAGGGGAAATATGTTAAGGATAACAATTACGAATGGTGAATAGTGAATTACAAGGCGTAGGAGATAACTTAGTAACATAAACCGAGCAAGGGGTAATTTGATAATTATGCAACCTTAAGGGTAATATGGTAATTTGTCAAGTAAGGAAGGGATGACTTAACAATTATATAAGTAAGGGGTAAATAAGTAATTTGTACCTAACATGTCGTTGTGATTGCTGAATTTCATAATTTGACTCAAATAACGTTGATTAGTAAGGTAAGATTATTCGATAATTAGTAAGTATCACTAGAACGAATCATAATTTGGAATTATATGAGATTATAATGGCCTTAATGATTTCTCTGTGTTTTCTTGGATAACCTCCTGAATAAGAAATGACTAATGATATCAGAACAATTGAAAGTGAATAAGTATCTGATTATTGTGTTTTTCGTGATCACCTTAATTAAGACACTAATACTTAAAGTGAAAGACCTTGAGATCGGGAATGGTGACTCTTTAGGGGTCGCTACCCTAAAGACGTGGTTTAGTCCACGATTATTCTGGTATTTGCTGGTGTGCCTTTGTGCCCCAGCCAGGCCCTATATCTTACTCTATCTAGCTCTACAGACCTAGTTAGGGGGTATGCATACTTATGGATTAGGTGTCCTTGTCGGTAGGGTATTGAGTAGCTTTATGCACCAGTACGACCAGGGTACTTTTACGTCCTTGGGTTCGTGGTTGAAGGGTACTGAGTAGCTTGTATGCACCGGTACGACCGGTGTACCTTTGTGTCCCGGGTTCTTGATCTCCCATCCGAGGCAAATAAATGGATTTGTTGTACTGATTAAATAAAGGAAAAATACTAATCATGAAAGTAAAAGATTGTGAGCCGGGCCCAGTTGGATTATGATATTGATTACCGATCCACCGGTTATAATAGTGGCCCAGGAGCGTGTTGCCCTGGCAAGTGATTATGAGTACCGATCCACCGGACATAATAGTGGCCCAGGAGCGTGTTGCCCTGAATGATGTTGATATATATATTCCGATCCACCGACAATAATAGTGGGGGTCCCGAGCTCAATAAAATCAGTCATGTATGTGAATAAAGTTATGGAAAGATACTAATCACTTATAGTGGAACATCGTGTGAGTCGGGGCCAGACCGGTCCACCGACGAATAATAGTGGCCAGGAGCGTTTTGCCCTGGAGACCGATCCACCGACATATAATAGTGGTTAGGTGCGTTATGCCCTATAAGTGACCGATCCACCGGCTATAATAGTGGGGTTCCCGCACTCACATGGATATAAAATAGGAGATTAATTGAATAATGATGGACTAATGGCTTAAGGCCGGAATGTATTGATTTTGCACTATGACATGGCTTAAGGCCCGAAAGTATCGATTGTTCATAACTACCTATTGATATCTGATGTGATTGTCAATTATGTGAATGTTATATGTACACATCTTGTTACATATATATGTAGTTTTGTATCATGTGTGACATTACGGGCCCGCCTTTAAGTGTGACTTTAAAGGGTTACTCAGTACCATAGTACTGAAGGGTTCCATTCGTGGGGCCCCTGCCTATTCAATGGGCAGTGTCTCTTACAGGTCCTTGCAGGTGCTATTCAAGTGGGCAACGGGAAAGAGCGTAAGGATTGTTTGACCTTTAGGGTTTCATTCCTCATCTTCTAATGTATGGTTTAAATGTAATTTTATTCTTGTAACCACCATTGATGGAATCTATTCTTATAAAATATTTTACTTGCGCTACTCTGATTTAATAATGGTTTGAATTTCTAGCAATTGATATTCTGTTCTTTAGCCTTAGCACTTGGTACTGGAACGGTATGAGTGAACCGGTTTGGTACTAAGTGTGGCGGTAATATCCCCGAAATTCACTGTTTTATATCTTGCTTCCGCTTTTGTTTTAAATAAAACAAAATTTTTCAGTAGTGAATTTTGGGGGTGTTACAATTAGGTGGGGCCGAGTGATGATTTTGGGCTGGATCGGGTCCTGGAGTGGTGTGGCCATTTTCCATTTATGAGATTATTATTCCTGTTATCTTTTAATTATGTTTGAAACTTCATAAACAATTTTATTATTGTAACTATTTTTCTTCTCTTAAGAACTATCTCTAGTATTTCAAATTATGTAAAATCTATGCGCACTCTAATTATTGATTTGAGAACTTTAATTTATGTATTAATGTGTGATGATGGAAATGTTTTTCTTAGCCTTAGCACTTGGTACTGGAATGGTAGGAGTGAACCGGTCTGGTACTAAGTATGGCGCTAGCATCCCCAGAATTTACGGTTTTTAAATTTAAATGTCTTATTTAAAAAAATGTGTAAATTTTAGGGTGTTACAGTATACCTGGGATGATATAGATCTTAGTATATTATACCTATGAACATACATCTGATGTTATGTAATTGGTTGGGATTGATGCTGAGACATGAATTATGTTGTGAAGGTTAAAATTATGGTGTAGAGTTGGGTTTTAATTATTGCTTTAGAGAGCATATTGGGATGCTTAGTTGATAAGTGTTATTATGTTCTAAATGAGCATGCATGAACATTATGTAGTTTGGTGACTACTGCTTATCTGTTATGATTATTATATTTGGATCATCTCATGTATGTCTTATTGTTTATACCATGTATTGTCATGATGCCTTATGCTTATTGTGTTAGAGTTTTCCTCTAAACATACTTCAGAGAGTATCCCTGGGATGCTCATTGGTAAGTTCAGTTGTTTCAGATAAATGAATATGAGTAGTACGTGACCTTGATGGAATTTAATTATCTAAATGATTATTATATCTCAATCCTCCTATGTGTATGTATAGGTCTTATACCATGTTAGTTGTATGCTTTGTAGGTGCTCCATGTTATTTTATCATATTGGTTTGGTATAATGGGTTGCTCAGTACTGTTGTATTAAAGGGTTCCTTCTCGTGGGCTCCTGCTTATTCAATGGGTAGTGGACTTTGCATATCAGCCTCTGAGTTCAATCAAATGCTACTAGTTTGGATTTGAGAGCGTAGGATATCTGATGTCTCTTTTGTTATCTTTTTTCCGATTGTATTTGGACATTTATGTCCTCCTGTAATTTATCTTTTGAGTTTTGTAAACTGTTGATGTTGTTTTTAATTAGCACGGTATTTATCTACCGTTCTCTCTATTCTGATTTATGTAATTATGTTATTAATTTCAGTGGAGTAATGATATCAACCTTAACACTTGGTATGAGAATGGTAGAGGAAATCAGACTTGTACTAAGTGTGGCAGTAACACCCTTCGTTTTTATTGTTTTAGCTTCCACGCTTAACTCTGTAAACGAAATTTTTTAGTAGTAAAAAAATAGGGGTGTTACTCAAACTTTACCTCAAACCAAATCATAACATTAAATCAAAATCAAAATTCTCATTAAGCATTTTCCAAAAATATGGGGTATTACAAAAACACCAGAAACATGGATGTGGACAGTGCCAAAAAAAGAAAAAGAAGATCATTCGTATGGGATCATTTTGAAAGAAAATCAATTAGAGGGAAATGGAAAGCATTTGTAACTATTGTAAGAAGCGATTGGGAGGAGGGAGTAAGAATAACACAAACGTTTACATGATTACTTGAAGATGTGTGTACATAAAAAACAAGCAATCATAACATAATCTATTTTAAATCCAACAAATTACGTCGATAAGTCATCAAAGCTTAGTACATATCAATTCAACCAAGATCATGCAAGGAAGGAGCTTGGTAAAATGATTGTGTTGCACGAGTTCCCATTGTCTATGGTTACACATGTAAGGTTTAGAAGGTTCCTTCATGTTTTGAAACCATTATTTAAACTGGGTTCTTTGAACACAATCAAAAGTGACATCCTAAAGATGTTTGATATTGAAAAAGAGAAAACTTTAAAGTTGTTGGAAACAAATGCAAGCCAAATCGCATTGACAAGCGATATGCGGGCTTCAAGAAATTAGAAACGAGGATTCATGGCTATCACAACACAATTCATTGATGATTCATGGAAACTTCAAAGTCAGCTCGTTAGGTAAATTCTATGTGTGCTACAAAAAAAACTATACACGTAAACTAATAATACAATTAATTACTAAACTATGTTATTTTTTATTAGATTTGTGTATGTTCCATGTCCGTATACGGATGTGGTGCTTGCAAATTGTCTTGTTGGTTGCTTATTTGATTAGAATCTTGATAGTAAGTGTTCTACTTTGACTATCTATAATTGCACTTTTAATGATGCTATGATTGATATTATTTTGGAAAAGCTTCCTCCGAGTTCACTTATAGTAGAGGAAGATTATTTCATATGCATTGTTCTGCACACATATTGTATATAGTTGTGAAAGATGAATTAGAGTTAAGTATTGAAATTTTTTATTATAGTGTTGAATTTGGGACAACAAATTCGAAAAGAGATGAACGATTTGTTCAAATAGCTAAACAAATGAAATTTCAATGCACTAAGAAACTAGAACTTGATTGTAAGACTCAGTAGAACTCTATATATTTAATGCTCAACACTGCAATTCAATATAAATAATTATTTTATCATTTGAAGTAGTGTGAGCCTTTATATTAGAGATTTCTCACTAAAGAATATTGGGAAAATGTGAGAGATATTGCTTCCAAATTAGAGATTTTTTTTTACTATACAACAGAGTTGTTTTTAAGGACTAAGCATGTCACTATAAATTTATTCTTCCCCACTATGTGTGAAATGAATTTGGCAATTGATGAATGGATTAATTCAAATGAGATTAGGGTGAAAAGTGTGGCAAGTAATATAAAAGAGAAATTTGACAAGTATTGGGATAAGATAAATTCCTTTTTTGCTATTTGAAGCATTTTGTATCCTAGGAGTAAGTTAAAGACCATTCAATTGTATTGCCCTCATATTTATGATGATGTGTCTTTGGAAAGATTAATGATGTGAAGAAAGTGGTGAGTGACTTGATTGAAGAATATAAGAAGAAGTCTTAGAAATATTATGTTGTACATCAAGGGTCACAATCTTGCTCTTCCTCGAAGCCTCCAATCCCTAAGGATGGTAGACTAGAAGATTCATGGAGTCCAATTCTAGGATTGAAATTATAAAGTCAGAGTTAGATAGATACTAGGAGTATCCTCTTGCACCAAGGAATATTGCTAATTTTAATGTCTTATATTGGTGGAAGATAGATGGTTACAAGTACCCAATTTGTAAAATATTGCTCAGGATGTGTTGGTCATTCCTATTATGACTATTGATTCTGAATCAATATTTAGCACTAGTGGGAGGGTTATAAGTGCTCATTGAAGTAGGCTTCATCCTAACATCATAGAGACTTTAATGTGTACTCAAGATTGGTTATAGAGTGAAATTGAAGATATTATCATATATTTTTAGTTATTTCCTTAAGTTTTTTTATTTTAATTATTATTATTTGCTTATTTTCTATTTATTTATTCTTTCAAAATCTACACATACTTCAATGTGTCAAAATTTTGACGATGATGCTGATGTAGAGGTAATTGATTTATATCTTGAATGTGACTTATTATTAATCATTTTTCTTATGTGTTATTCTAGTTTTTTACTTTTTGGTCTTGTTGTGTGTAGATTTTCCACCGCATAAATTATAGTATAGTTATAAAAAACACAACGGTTGTGTCATATACATACATACATATATATATATATACACGCCTGATGCCTCCACTATTTTGTAGGCAACAGAGGTATGTACTGATAAGAACAACATTGCGGAGAATGATCCAATGTGATTTGTGGATTCCTAAATGAGAATATGAGTCTACTAAATTGTGAACTAAATATATTTTTGAAACTCTATAACACTAGATTTTTGTATGCCTTTAATGATTAATGATTGAGAACTAAGGATGTAATGATTGTTAAAGGCTATTGCATGCGAATTGTGGATTATTTGTAATGGAAGAAGCCTTAACCCAATTTGTTTTTTGCATTACTCAAAGTGTTGTCACACAAAAGTTTTATGGAGACATTTGTGACATTTTTCTTTCTACGTCACACAATTTATTTTTTTACATTACTCAAAGTCTTGTCACTCAAAACTTGTATATTTATTTTATTTTATTTCATATATCTTTGTAGTTTGTGAGTTATTTATTATAATTTCTACAGACACGTTATGGTTTTAGAATGGTTCATGGATTGTAAAAGCCAAAGTTATTATGTTACTCCTTGTTTTTATCTATTAATCAAGTTGATTAATTCATGTTTCAAGTTATAGAAGCATGCCATTAGAGCACACTTTAGGTTTAGCGATCAGGATTGTTTTCCTTTGCATAAGAAACGAGCATTGTAGGGGTTTTTTGTATAGGTTATCAGATCATAGTTTTGTTTTTATAAATGTAATAGAGTATCCAAGATCGAATAATGGGACGGGGATCGAGGAATGGGTACGGGATGGGTATAAGGTAACAGGGATGAGGATAGGTAATTAGGATGAGGGATTGGGGATCGGGGATGGTACAGGGATTCTACCCCCTCAGGAATTGAGTTGAGAATTCTCCAATAAGAAAAAATTAGGGACTGGGGTGGGTTCAGAGATAATTTTGCTTATTGGGTTAGGATATGGGGATGGGGTCCCATCCTTGAACCACTATATTACCATCTCTAGTAATTGATCTAAGAGTTAACAGTGAGAGAATATTTAGGGTAAAATAGAGAGAAAACAGGAGAAAATAAATGTAAGAGAGTTTTAGTATGCTTTTACATTACCCAAAATGGATACAAGACCCCATATATATAGGAGTAAAATGAGGGAGGAGGAAGAGGAAAACATATCATGCGGTCAAGGACAACAAGTTGCCCTATCTTGTGTAGAGAACTAGCCCAACAAGCGAGTTATATAGGTTAACAGTCCAGGACTGATATGAGACAAAAGTGGGCATGTCTAGAAGCTATTTGAGTTGATTTTCATCCTTTGGGCCTACATTCTAAGGTCTAATAGTTTTAGTTGAGAAAAAAATTCATATTGGAATAACTATGGTTAATAAGATGCTTAATGTGGGATATTAGAGAAGCAAAGTAAAAGTATAATAGTGGAAAAACGTAAGGCAAAACCTGCAACCCAATTCACCAATTCACTGTTTGGATAACTACATGGGGGAGTTTGGGTATCAAAGATAGGATTAGCAGGTATAAATAAACTATTAATCTTCATTATTTTTTTTCACTAATATTTGTTAAACTTTGGATAGTTATACTTTGATTCTCAAATTTTTATCAAATATGATTCTTCTATATACTTTCAAATATGTATTTTATAATGTATTGTTATGTGTTATTATTTATTCTTATTTTATAAATAAGTTCCAATAGATTTAAATAAATATAAAAAAAATTCATATTATTTACTTTTATTACAAAACTATCATTTATTACTAATCACAATGAACTGTATCTATATAACTAAAATTATTATTGTAGATTAATTTATTTCGATTAAGAGAACTTATCAGAAAATATTATTATTTCAACTACATCTATATACAAATAATTTATGTTTAAAAAATATTCTTCTATTATTTTAAATAGATATAAGATCATGTACAGACATCATTTTATATACAAATGTAGAAACCATTCCTAACCATTAGATTTAAATTACATCCGATGGTTATAAATTAAAAATAGATATAAACACTCGTTTTTATTCTGTTTGAGACGTACTCGCGCATAAGGCTCTACCGTACCCTTCTGTTTCGACTCGTCCCAGCGCCCAACGCCCTTCGCACCATTATCACCTTCTCCATTGCACCTCTCTCCCTCTCTATCGCACCCGTCTCTCCCTCTTTCCGTCGCCATTTCTGCCCCTGCATCTCTCCATCGACCTGCCTCTGGCATCTACTGACTGATCTAGCAAAGTACCAGGCCTCCCTGAATTTCCACTCATCCTCCACTCCGACGAGCTTTGTAGACCAGCCGACGAGCTCAGCCACTGTTCTTTTCGACCAGACCTCAGCTCCTCCATTCTTCAACCGCCACTACACTGCCACACAGGAGACAAGGAGAAGCAGTACACGGCGGCATCGCGACATCAGCAGGAGTAGAGAGGTATTCGATTTTTTTTTTATGGTCGGAGGTCGATTAATATGTTGTAGTGAAGCGTTTAATAAGAAATTATCGCATAATCCGATCTTAAATAGAGTTCTGTGTTTTGAAGATTAGGAGGCTGCTTGCTCTCATAGACCTTAAAACAACAAATATGTTTTATCGAAGCTTTTTTATGGTCGGAGGGTCAACTCTAATACGTTTGAATGCCAACAATAATAGGCTTAATTAATTTTAGATGTGCTGAGTAACTTAAAATTAGTGATTCCAAAGTTTCAGTCAAGAGGTGGTATTGTCAATTAACACTTGTGGTATTCTGAATTCCTTAGGCTCCTTCCATTCAATTGCTGAATAACAAACTAGTAGGTTACGGGGAAATGCAGAGTAGTAGTCACTTTGATTTTCACTTCAAGGAATTTTAATGTTCAGTGTTTGATTGAATATATATTTGTCTGTTTACTGGTAGAAGGTGAACCAATTGTAGTAAGGATAAGTGTATTTAGTTAATTGTTTTAGCACATTTAGTATAAAGTTTTCTGTAAGCATTTGAAGATTAGGAGGTTGCTTGCTCTCATAGACCCATCCTCATAAAATTTAGATGTTAGTTAGAGTTACATATAAAAATTAATTATTTAAAATAATTAAATTATAACTAATTCCTTACTTCAAACTGTAACTAATGTCATTTTTTATATGTGGATGACATATTTTGGAATGAAAAAACGGAGATGGATGTAAAAAGTTTTTCAACTTCATGCTTTTCGTTGTAGTTTAGATGATAGTGTAAGGTTTATTTCCAAACTTGTATAAGGTTCAAGTAAAGGATTCTTCAAATTTCGAATCATGAAAGATTTTTTTTTCTTCTCATATTGTATAACTAAATGAATGTATATTTGATTAGTATGTTTCTTTTTTGTTGATGCATGCCTTTGGATGGAAATTAGATAGTTTAGGGTTTAGGGTTTGGGGTTTATGGTTTAGAGGGTTTGGGGTTTGGGGTTTAGGGTTTAGAGGGGTTTAGGGTTAGAGTGTTTGGGGTTTAGTGTAATACCCCGTATTTTTAAAATCCAGATTTATTGAATTTAATGATTTTATTAGCGTAATTTAATGTAAACAATTAATTATTTTAATTTCGATTCGTTTTATGGAGTTATCGACGATTCGAATTCATATTTGAATTTAATTAATCGTTGTCGTTGCGAACCATTCTAGATAAATTCGTTCACGAAAATGATTTTATTATATTCTTATGAATTCGATTTTCGGTTAAAAATATGTATTCTCATTCTTTCTCGTATTTTTATTTTTAATATTTTAGATTTGTTTTCGATTATAACTTTGTCATGTGATTACGACGTTATTTTGAAGTTATATTTCGTTGACGAAATATACTATTTAAATTATAGAATTTTTATTTAAATAGTTAAAGTTATTTTAATGATTTTATCTATAGAAAATATTTCCGACTTTAAATTTATTCGATTCCAGAAATCGTTAATATTTTCGGGAATTTTAAATTAAAAATATTTTTGGAGCTTATTTAATAATTTCTTTTTTAAATTAATTTTCTTCCGTTTTACGCTTTCTAGTTTGCGGAAAATCGATTTCGGAAATTATTAAAATTACTCTTGGTTTATTAGAATTTGACTTAAATATTTTATTAAATATTTTTAAATATTATTTCAGGGTCTTATAATGTATTTCCGTAAATAATATAAATTTTTACGTTCGTTGGCAAATTTTTCCAAGAATGTTTCCAAAATTCTGTATATAGTTCTTTTATTTATTTTAAGCTTTTGAAACCTTACGAAATAATTTTCGTCTAATAAATTTTAGATAAAATCTTCCAATAATAATTTTTAAACTTTAGTATTTTGTTTTATGTATTTTTGTAAAAAAAAAAAAAAAAAAAAAAAAAAAAAAAAAAAAAAACTCGCTCTGCCTGCCGACCCCCATCCTTTTTCTTTTCCCTCTTCTCTCCCTTCTGTTCTGTTTCCCTATTCCCGTCGACCCCTGCCCCTGTCCCGCAACCCTAGCTAGCCGCCACCCTAGCTAGCCGCCACCTCCTCCTTCGTCGATCATCGGCAGCCGACCACCGCCGCAGCAGCCACCAGAAGCAGCGTGCAGGAGCAGCAGCGGGCAGCAGCAGCGGGCGGCAGCAGCAGCAGCAGCAGGCCGCGGCAGAGACGAGCCGCGCTGGGTGCACCGCCGTCCGGCCACGGCAGGCCCTGCTGACCACCGGCGATCCACCCTCGGCCTCCGACGAAGCTTCCCCGGCCTTCCTTTGCTCCGATTTTGTTGATTTTTGTTGGTATAAATTTCTGAAAACCCTAATATAGATTTGATTAATTGAGTATGATTTGGCTTGTGATAAGCTAAATAAACTGTTTGGTTATGTATATATGTGCTGCGAGAATGATTTGGATAGGTTAATTGTATGGTTATGTTGGAATTTTGGAAAAATTGGATTTTTGGCCGGGTTATGCCCAAATTTTTCGGATTCGCCCGTTTTAGCGATTTTGGATAAATTTACTATACAATATGTTTTTAAATGTATCTAATTTCATGTTGGAATCGTCAATTTGAGAAATTTATGCATAATTTATTGGAATTTGATTTCTAGGTCAAAATTCGTGTGTGACAAATTTGGGTCGTATAATTGAGTTGTTCCGCTCAATTAATTTTATAATATCGTTTAAAATGTATTTAATTTTATATTGGAAGTGTTGATTTGGGAAAATTGTGCGTAATTGATCGGAATTGGATTTTTAGGTCAAAACTCCCACGGGTTTAAATTGGATCGTGTAATCGGGTTATTTTATTCAATTGACTATATAAATTACATTAGAATATGTTTAATTACATTTTCGAACCGTCAATTGATATGTTTTGGCAAGAATTGATCGGATTTGCGTTCCGGGCTCAAAAACCCTAATTGTGCTAAATTGTGTATTTCTTTTATTGGTTTTGAGTAATTGATTATTTGATATGTAATAAAATGTGTTTAATTGCATTTCTAAACATTCAATTTGATTGAATTAATAGAATTCAACCGAATTGTATTTTCGGGCCTAAAACCCTAGATTTCAAGTGAGATTATGAAATTGGTTATTGTATAGTTTTTTTTCTAAAATTAAATTTATAGAAGTAGTTGAAATAATCCTAATTGTATTCTAATACCTTTAATTTGAATTAATTGATTTGAATTACCTGAGTTTGTGTCGTTGGCTTTAAAACCCCAATTTTGAAAATGGATTGTCTGGAATTGGTTAATCGGAAGATTGTTTTGTGGAATTGATTATCTGGATTTATCTAAAATTAGTTTAATTGTGTTTTAAAACTATCAATTTGAGGTAATCAAAGTGATTTGGTCGATTCGTAGTTTAGGCATTAAAAACCCTAATCTTCGGGGATGATTTTATAAAATTGATTTTTGCTATGCGTCTCTTATCTAATCGATTTCTTTCTTTGGGTTTTAAATAATTTAAGTTATGTATTAATCTAATCGGTTTGGATTTGGTTCTATGCAAATGGTTGGTTTACCTATTTAGTTGTAAAACCTAATGAATAAGTTATCTTCGATAAATTAACTTATAATCGATTATCTTTCTTGGGCTTTCCAAATTAATTTGAAATGTCCTAAGTGTATTTTTATTAATCCGTTTTGATTTATATTTAATGTTAAATCTTAATAGAGCTATGCTTTTAATTCTTAAGTTTTGGACACGTTTTCCAAGAAAAATAGTTTGTGTCTCTTTGTATCGATTAAATTATAATAGTTGAAATTATTGATCGATAGGATAGTTTCTAACTTAGTTTTCGATGTCTATCGGCGATCTAGGAAAGCTTTATTGTGGATCCTCGAACTAGTGATCTCTCTCTCCCTCTTATCTCGCTTAGCTAGCTTCAGATCCAGGTAATTCTCTACTTACCTCTACTTATGGGTGTTTCGTAAGGATGTGGCTAAGGTCCCTACGTGTTATGTGACTTGCATGCCTTAAATGCTTTGTATATATACCATGTCCTATTATGTATCATATGATTATCCTTAACGTGTTTTATGTGTAGTGTAGCTTGGAGTTAAGATATGTGGTATGTGTTTTTCTTATGACATGAATGTGATATCCATATGTGGTGATTATGATGTGCTGTGACATGATGTAACCCTCTAGGACATGCATGCTAGGGTGATTATTATTATGACATGGAGATGAAAAGAAAAAAAAAAGAAATAAATGGGAAGTGAGTTGCTAAAGGGGAGTGTAAGGGACCCGATTAGGGTTTTGGGAAGAATTAGTAATCTAAAAAAAGGCGAAAGTAAAAATGATTAAGGGTGAGTGAGGTGCAGGTTGAGAGTGAGAGTTTATGTTATAAGGAATGATTATGGGTGTTATGGGAGAGAAGAAATATTGGGTGAAAAGGAGAGGTTACTTGTGGGAGAAGAAAGGTACTAGGGTTGAAGTGGCCAACTCGGGTGTTAGGGTCACAGGTGGAATCGATGGGTAAAGCGACATGATTTGGGATTGGATCTAAATGAGATGAGGTGTGGGGCGATAAATGGAGTAATGGTAGTGTAAGTGAGAGAAAGTTGGGCCACATAGGTCCAATTAGGGTTTCCAAGGGAAAATCCCAGAGGGAGATAGCATGTGGAGTGGATGTCACGAGGTGCTGGGCCTTAACCCACACCCTTAGGAGTTGGTTTTCATTATGTGTAAGTGTAAAGGGGAGGTGTGATAAGGGGCGCAAGTGTCCCAAGATATGGGACGGACCCTCCTGGGAGGATAAGTGTGGATATAGTTAGCCATGCATGTCAAGGGTAAGACACTTTCAAATAAGATATGTTAAGACACTAATCACTTAAAGAAAAAGATGTTGAGCCGGACCCAGACCGGTCCACCGGCGAATAATAGTGGCCAGGAGCCGGGGTGCCCTGGAGACCGTGCCACCGGCGAACAATAGTGGTCTAGAGCGTTTTGCCCTACATGATTTCCGGTCCACCGGTTATAATAGTGGGGGATACCGTGCTTAACAAACCAAAGTAAATAAACTAAGTCATGGGAAATACACTAAGTACTTACAGTGAAACACCATATGAGTCGGGGCCAGACCGGTCCACTGGCAAATAATAGTGGCCAGGAGCGTTCTACCCTGGAGACCGGTCCACTGACAAATAATAGTGGTCAGGAGCGTTCTGCCCTGAGTGTATGTATTCCGATCCACCGGCTATAATAGTGGGGTTCCCGTACTCATGTTTATTAATAAAGATTGTGGTGTGAGATAACTACATTTAACAAAGATTCAAAAGAAAATAAGTCTAATTGGACCATGGTTGGCTTTTATTATCGGTATTACTACATGTTGCTTACGTGAGTATGTCACGTATTGAGTTTTCAATAATATGGATTATTCCTACCTGAGGCGCATGAGCCACTTTATATTTCGGTTATACCACGCTTATATGTTTAAATAGGATGTTACATATGCTTCATATGTTGTTATAGGGTATGGCAAGATTTATACTGTGGGTTTTGAGTATGCATGATGTTGTATCAACGCATTGTACCATGAATTAATATGCAATTGGTGTTATAGTTTACGTCTCTCCCATAAGATAGGGTAGTGGGATTTACTCAGTATTGGACCCGTACTGATACTACCTTGGTTGGACCCGTACTGATACTACCTTGGTTGAATGGGTCCTGTGATGATTCACTGATGGTGGGGAGCAGACCTCTTGTGTAGGTTTAAGATCGGATACTGTTTTGGGGTGGAAGGCTTGACTTGAGTGAGTAGGCAATCCGGATATTGATCCTTCGGGATTTGTTTTGTTTAACTGTATTCATCTTTGGAAGTTACAAGTGTTGTATTTAAATTTCCAAGGGCTTTGTAATTGACTTTCAATTTCTCGTACTCTGATAAGCTTTTAAAATTCGGATTTAATTGTTTGACAGGTTTTAGCCTTGCATCTAACATGAGATAGATGGTTGACATTTATCTTGTGTTGGATGTGGCGGTAACATTTTCCAAATTCTCTCTTAGCTTCCGCTTTATTCTTTCAAAAAAAAATTCAGGAGTGAAATTTGGGGGCGTTACATTTAGGGTTTAGGGTTTGGGGTTTAGATGGTTTAGGGTTTGGGGTTTAGAGGGTTTAGAGGGTTTGGGGTGTGTGGTTTAGAGGGTTTAGTGTTTAGGGTTTAGGGTTTAGGGTTTATGATTTAGAGGGTTTAGGGTTTGGGGTTTAGGGGGTTTGGGGTTTAGGGTTTAGGGTTTGGGGTTTAGAGTGTTTAGGGTGTGGGGTTTAGAGGGTTTAGAGGGTTTATGGTTTGGGGTTTGGGGGTTAGGGTTTAGGGGGTTTAGGGTTTGGGGTTTGGGGTTTAGGGGGTTTAGGTTTAGGGTTTATAGGGTTTAGATGACTTAGGGTTTAGGGTTTAGGAGGTTCAGTGTTTAGGGTTTAGCGGGTTTAGGGTTTAGGGTTTGTATAATTTATGGTTTTAGAGGTTTGGATATTTGGTTTGGATTAGTTTTTTTGTTTGGTATTAATAAAATCTTGAATGTGATTAAATTTTGATTTAATGGATGAGATTGGTTCTTATGTTTGTATATTAGTAATAGTTTATATGTGACCCCTCCCCATTTTATATATTAGATTTATATCACATATTATTTTAAGAACTATATCTTAATCTTACTAACAAGTTAAAAATGCAGTCCTGACAGCTCAAAGCCTTGAGCCCGCCTCCGCTGCTCTTCCTGCTTACTTCCTGGCGCTTTCTCTCTGTGCCGTTTCTGTCCTGCAAACCCCAAAGACTTCGATTCCGCCCGAAATATCATTCTAAGAAGACTGATAGACGTAGAGGGGGAAGATGGCATCGATGATGTTGGCTGACTGTTTGTCAACTTCAACGGCTCGCCTTATGCCATTAAGGCGACAAAGGAATATTTTTCACTTTTCTCGCTGGGTCTCCTTCCCTATCAAGGCCACAAATCCTTATGTGCCTTCTCTCTTCGTTCAATCTCATTCTTCCCCGACGCTCGTCTCAGGTACTTCTTTCTATCCATTGTTCATTCTATATAGGGTTGGAATTTGAAGTGATCCTTCGGTTGCCTTATTGCTTGTGGGGGTACATGTTTCATTCAAGACAATCTGTCGAACATTTGGAAAAGTTTAAGTTTTTTCTTGGCTAATTCAACTTCATTGCTGCTTTTCTTCGCTGCTCGATAATTTTTAATTTCTCCCTTTTCTTATTCATTGGTTTCTACTTTAATTACCTTGGAATTTGCAAGGAAACATGGCTATTTTGCTAGCTGCTATTGTAATCCTTATATAGTTTCTTTGTTTAAAAAATGTTCCTATGACTGGTTTCTTTTTTGTTCTTGTCAGCTTCCGTGGTTTCTGAGAGTTCTGTGACGATAATTGATGGGAAATCAGTAGCAAAACAAATTAGGGAGGAGATAGCTATAGAGATATCAAGACTCAAGGAGACAAGTGGGGTTGTTCCAGGGTTGGCAGTTATCCTTGTTGGTAACCGGGAGGATTCTGCGACCTATGTAAGAAACAAGAAGAAGGCTTGTGAGTCCGCTGGCATTAATTCCATTGAAGTGCATTTGCCAGAGAATTCTACTGAGCAAGATGTTCTGGATTATATTCTTAAGTTTAATGATGACCCATCAGTTCATGGGATTCTGGTGCAATTGCCTCTTCCTTCGGTATGCTATTCATATTCCCTTACCTCTCACTTACGAATGGCTAGATGCTTTCAGAATTATATGTTCCATTATGGCATTAGTTTAATGCAGCTTTAAAGCTACTTGCCCAATCTAATATGAAATATTCTTGAAATCCGTTGCACTTTAGGCTGCCGATCTGTTGAAAAGGGATTCATTTATCTGATGTACAAAAGGATTGAACGGGGTTTTGGGAGAGCCTCATACTTTGAATGAATTTATGCTGTTGGTTTTCAGTTCTTAGCAAGTCTTTCATCTTGCTTTTCAATGCCTTTTGCAGCACATGAATGAAGAGAAAATTCTAAATGCTGTGGGGATCGAAAAAGATGTTGATGGATTCCATCCACTGAACATCGGCCGCCTTGCAATGCGTGATAGAGAACCTTTGTTTGTCCCATGTACACCTAAAGGGTGCATAGAGCTGCTGCACAGATATGGGGTTGAAATAAAAGGAAAGAGAGCAGTTGTGATTGGCCGAAGCAATATTGTTGGAATGCCTGCTGCTCTTTTGCTGCAGGTATTTAAGTACAAGACAGTTTGGAGAAACTAACTTGGCTTTTGTTTCAATGACTGAATTCTAATCATCATATCCAGCATATCCGTGTTTAATCAACTTTTTGATATTTTAATCTGACCGTTTGTCTAAACCTTTGTTGTCAGAGGGAAGATGCTACGGTCACCATTGTCCATTCTAGAACTAAGAATGTTGAAGACATCATAAGGCAGGCTGATATCATCATCTCTGCAGTAGGAAAAGCAAATATGGTGAAGGGTAGTTGGATAAAGGATGGTGCTGTCATCATAGATGTTGGCATTAACCCAGTAGAGGTGAGTTGATATTCTTTGCTTAGCAGCTGATATCTAAAATTTTCATCTGCTTTCTCTCATCCTAGGCAACTAATCTGAAACTGAGTTTATTGTGAGCTTTCTTAATTTCATTTCATTGCAAAACTGCACCACCTGGGTCAGCTGGCAATAGTTGTATGGTCGCTAGCCAAAACATCTCACAGGAACAGTCAACACCTGCATTTTTAAATAATGTATTAGCTTTTCAGTAATAGACTAAAGAGTTTCTATCATTGTTCTAGGAAATGAAAATGTAAAGTTGTATCAACACTCCCTTTACAATGAGTAAATCTCTTACTCAGATGGTCTCATGTGCCCATGACAGGATCCTAAGAGTCCTCGTGGATACCGATTGGTTGGAGATGTTTGCTTTGACGAAGTCATCAATGTTGCTTCTGCTATTACACCAGTTCCAGGAGGTGTAGGCCCAATGACCATTGCGATGCTTCTTTCTAATACCCTTAGTGCGGCAAAGAGGGCATATGGCATCCATTGAGATTTTATCGTCAGGGTGCAAGGATTCATGCAAATAATGTTCGGTTGACCTGGCATTTCATTCAAACGGCTAAAGCCAATACCATTGTGTGTACCATTTTCCTTGGAAGCATTCTAAAATCCTCATGTAGTCATGTTTGATAGCCCTGCCAGAGCACATTGCTAAATGTTATCCGAGGTGAACTCTTTGGTAGTTTATCCTTGGTGATGTTGGTAAGCTTGAGTTTTGAAGCGGTTTAGAACAATGTTAGATGGTTGATAGAAGACACATGAATAGGCTTTATTTCAATAATTGGAGAAACTTACAGATTTTGGTTTTATTTTCTCCCCCGGTTTTCAAGGTTGGCTTGAAGTAGGGTTTCTACTGGAATTGGCAGGTATTAATGTAATGATTCTGATGATTTAGGGTAGCAGTCTGTAATAGGATCATGAGGTAGTTCAAGTAATCACTCCTGTTATTGCCCTTTTTTGGGTGAAAATCAGCGTTATGCTCAACGTTAATTTCATATAGATTAACAAATTGACTGTTTAAAGTAAAATGAAGGCGTTTTGAGATCATTTTGTTAATATATATTTTAGTTTTATAAAATTATTATTATTATTTTATAAATAAAATATTTTATAATTTATGTATATATTAACTTTTGGTGTGGTACATATGATTTTTTTTCCGTTCTCATTGATTGAATTTTTTATTTAAGTTACATATAAAATTTGGTCATAAAATTCATATTATATGGTAATATGTTACTACTTAAGTCTAATTTTAATATTTTTTATCTAATTTTTTATGATAGAATTAATTAAAGAAGTATAGATGCCAATTTGTGTGTGTCATATGATAAAAAAATAAGAAAGATAATAAATTAATAATTTAATTACTTTATATATATGAAAATTTCTATTTTTGAAATTAAGAGGGAAAGAGAAGTTGGTTATAATAACCAATCTCCTTCTATCTTTGCACGTTGAAAAACATATAGAGCACTAGAAAAGTGCTGTACAACTTTTCTAAGAAGGCAAAATTCTATATTTTAGAACATATATATATATACATATAGTCAAAGGTAAAGAGAGAGCAATAAGGAAGATAATTTTTTTTTTCAATTATTTTGTGATTTCTGTATGTAAAATCAAAGAGGAAGAAGAAATCCGAAGAAGATCCCCATTTTCATTCTTCGTAAGAATCACACGTCATCAGATTTGAAGAAAAAAGAAGGAAAACTGTAAAAATTTAATTTCAGTGATTATAAATTGTGTTTTTTTGACAAAATTAATTCCGTCAATATTTGAAGGTGCGTATTAACAATCTTCAACAAGTATCGAAAAATTTAAATTCTGCATATTAAATACTTATATAGTGCGCTAGAGTTTCACACTTAAATCACTGATTTATGCATGAATTGTATGTATTAGTTGAATATTATACTTTATGTCATAAATTATGCCCAACACATTTCATATCTGTCGTTTGGAAACCAGACACAATGCTAAGAAAACAAAGTTAAGCATTTGCCCACGTCGTTCATCGATAATACAAGTCCGTTAATCTTACTATTGAGTTACAAGCAACCACCGAGGAGGATGTCAGACTTACAATCTTACTATTGTTTCCATAAAATTTCAAGGAATTCTATCAGGAACCTTTTCTCTCTTCCATACTAGCGAAGCACGTACAGGGACTTGCAAAGCAACAAATCCGTTAATCTTGCTTGGCTAGAAAAAGCTCTATACACTGCTTCATTGTATCCTCGGGGCTGGTAACTGAGATACAGAATGTACATCGTGAATAAGCTTGAGTACACAGCGGCGACAAATACTAATAAATGCGGATCATCAATATTCATATCGACTTTTAATCATCCCCTCAGTTTAGATAATATAACACTAGCACTAGTCATTATGAATACATGTTTTTTATTCAAAATATTCAAATAATTTTTGATGCATACAATAATATAAAAGTTGATACAAAATATAAAGTAAAATATAATATCTTCAGGGTTCTAATAACATATCATGTATTCATTATTCACAGAAAAGAATAACCGACCTGTGTGGCCGACTGTCCTCTCTGATTCGAATATCTCATAATCGTTTCCCCCCTGCATATATGAACCACAAATCAATCAATGCAAGCATGTGCCAACTGTATTTTCTTAAACATTGGTTTATTGATATATTCTTATGAATGCTCCCAATTTCAAAAACATGCAAGAATCCAAGCAAACAAACCACCAACCTTTTAAGTAATTAAAGAGATCATTCAAACAACATCACTTCAGTTTTAATGTCTCAGTTTTGACCATCTTGACCATTAACTAAATTTCATAAAATATTAGGAGGTCATAAAGATCACCTCGTATGTCTTGTCACCAAAGAAGTGAATCTCACTGAAATCTTCAAGGTATCTCAAACAGTATGTCTTGTCCCAACCTTGAGGGAAAACCTGTTAGTGCATGTAAAGAAGCCCAAAATGAAGACTAGTTAAAAATTGATATATCTAATTCTCAGTTGCAATTACAATTAGGGAAAACAAAAGAGCCAACTGTCATCACTCACATCAAAACTGATCTGGCCTCCAATTGAAAATGTAAGGTTAAGATGAGCAAACTTTTCACGCAGCACAGAGACCATCTTTCCACGAATGTTATGAATCTGCATATAATATTCAGCTTTATCATACGAACCCAATACTAAGCAACGCTAATTGCAGGGTAAAGGAGGCCAAAAGAGTAGCCAAGTTCTCCACCTTGTCGTACTTTTCAAACTCATCCCTTTCTTCCTGGCTACAATTTCTCCCGATTGGAGAAACATTAAGCATCCCGCTTCGGAACTCTATAAATGTGCCCCTGAAAAATCAGAAAAGTGGCATTGAGTAATGCATATATCAGAAACATGTAACAGAAAATCTCCTTGCGTACCTCTTTATAGGGATATCAAGGTCCGCAATGTAATGTAATGTAAAATTTATCAACTCCTGCAGAAAATTTTTGCATACATGAGAGAACATTCAAGATGAATGTAAATGATGCCTTCTTAATTCTAGCACATGGTTCCTCTCAAAGGAAGGCACTAGATAGCTGCTTATGCAATGAATGTTCATGTTGATGCCATAATGTTCTCATTCACGTCAACAACCCTCCTTGGTGGAGTGTTGGGGGGATGTAAGCAAAAGAGAAAATGTCATCAGGCAAGCTTTTAGTGGATTTCAATTTCTTCAACGACCAGACATACTAGAGGAGATCTTACCTTGAGCTTTTCGTCTCCAAGGAATGACTTCAAGCTCTGCATAAAGCACTTCCAGTTAGAACTCCGAGAAAAATATTAAGACATCAGATTTTCTGACTACCGATGGCAAAATTTAATTTAACTAAACTTCGACATATTTTACCACATTTATTCACATATTTGGCCATATCATCTATGCTACGTCCTGTAAAGTCATACCAAACATTCAACTCAAGAAAGGTATTGAAAATAACTCAATGGACCAGATGTTTAAGAGATAGTGCTTAATTATTCTCTTATCACATTCAGAATAAATGTATTGGGTAACATGTCAATGCAAAATTTTTGGATCAACACTCTTGGTCTCAGCTCAAGATGGTACCTGTGTGCCTATGAGCTTGCCCTCTTTATGTGCAACCAGACCATTCTCAGAGAATGCATAATCATAGTCGTCAATAACTGCACAAATAGGGCACATATCACACTTTTGAACCGAAAATATAAACAGATAAGCAGCCTCTCAGAGCACCAAAGCAAGTCATATTTTTACAAGAAGCAGCCTCTCAGAGCACCATACCAAGCAGGATGGATGACGCAATGGAAACATGCAAATCCTAATCAGTTACATCGTGAAAACAAGGGAACATGCAGCAGCAAGTAGGGATTTGTTATTTCTTTTCTTTTACACACAGCAGATATGTACAGATTCTTTTGTTTCATCACTCAATATGCCGAGTTAGGATTCACAGAAGGTGGAAACAGAAGCTAATATAGCATCATCAACAAGAAACGGTTTTTCAATTCTTCAAAAATGGTTCTAGATGATCCAAAAACAAAAATACCGATAGTTAACCAACAGGACTAACCTGTCTTGCCAAGCTGCTCTGATATCTTAACAAGGTCAGATCCTCCAACAACACCAACGGTAACAACCTGCAGCAGCAAGGAAAGTACGGAAAGAATCATACACAACATTAATCGTCCTTTTCCATATTATTTCATTTGGAATCCTTTTTTCTTTCATTAATATAAACCATGCTCTCCCTGTGTCCTCACTCAACTCACCATCTCCCCTCGGTGGGCAGTTGATCATACTTAGTCATAGAACAAACCCTCTATATCAATCCCCAGTGACCAACATACCATAAAGATTTTGTTAATTGCACACCATTCATTGTTAAGCTATTCACCTTCCCAGAACAGGTTTTCAGCAGAACCCTTCATCATCCCCTCATCTGACCACCATACGATTTAGATTTGCTATCTGTGCACCATAAGTTCTCAAAAGTACATCTTTCTCTCATCTCAGCATTAGGCATGTCAATTAAAAGTTTGAAGGCAACTAATAGCATCTTACAGATACTGAATTTTCCAGAAGAAAGTTCACTTGTACACAACGTATGTAATATGTAGATTGGGAGGGGTGTAGACGAAGATCAAACCAGTACCTTTCTCAGTTTCTGCATAAATTCTTGCATTTCTGGAGTAGCAACCTGTCATTTGATCCGAAAAGACGCGCCAAAGAGAATGGGAGAAGAATGTCAGAAATTATCCATGATTATAGCAGTCACTCGTCAGCGCACACACTCATTTATCACAACTATCAAAGTAGCGCATCATTCACCAGTGAAATGGCAATAAATAGAACTTTCTAAGGTTTCAACGCCATTTCAGATGTTCAAATGTGTAACGCAGCATGCCTGAAGATTACAGGATTAAACACTTCAGCAAGGATTTTGCTCACCTTCCCAAAGGGCACATGACCAAAGCAACTTCAACTACAGCGACTACAACTTGCTCTTACAGAGAGCTTTCAACACAAAAGATCATACGTGAACTAATCGTGTTGGCATTCATTATTAATAAAGCAACGCTGCTCAGCTCAGAGAAGCTCAGAAGCACTTCACAAAAATGTGGTACGCGGGTATTGTAATCAATGTTGATAGCTTAACAATCTATTTCCGCCTGTTTCCCCCGATTCACTACCCCAAATCCTCTGTAGTAGACTGGGAATTAAAATTCATTGAGCTTTTCCCCCGGTGCTTGCAGTCATGTTAAGAACACGAAAACAATCCACCTCCGAAAACGGAAGACGGAAAGAAAGAAAGAAAGAAAGAAAGAAAGAAAGGAAGGAAGGAAGAAATGAAGAAGCTGATTTATACCTTTCTGGGTGCTGTTAAGGTCCCATCAACATCAAATAAAGCAATTAAACCAGGCCTCCTTGTCGCCATTATAGCTAATGAATGACTTCCTGCAAATGAATCCATATAAGTTCATAACGGAGTGTCAATTTTCCAAATAACAGAGGTTTCTAAGTTCAATGCCGAGTCAACAAATTTGGCTTTTAAATGTTGGATCTGAAAGTCATTGAAGCAGAAACTTGCAAGATTAATACTTGGATGAGATCCGAATTTACAACAGAGAATTGACAAAAAGGTTGAAGATTCAGATAATGTAGATAAGAATAAATAGCAGGACTCACTAGACACCACCCTACAGCTCGATAGCTTTCTTATGAATCAAGCAGAGAATCCGATGATGCAGCGGTAGCAATATCAATTGAGATTCAATTACATGAAATCACAACTTCGATTATGGAAAATAAAATTGAAAATTAGCAATGGCAGATGATTAGACAATGGGAGTAGAAAGACGACCTGAAGACACTGGAAAAAGAGAGGAAGAACAGGAGAAAATGTAACTAATTTTATTTGCTTCTGCTTTTCACTACAATTTGCTGCTGTTATACGATCTGACAGGAGGAGAGGGGTAACTGGGAAATGAAATTGTATGCGATTTGGAATCGGAAGACAGGGCTGGGATGAAGCGTGGGATTTTTATACTCACTAATCTGTTTACTAGTGGCTCTCTGTTCTGATTTCTTTGCTCTGAAAAAGTACCAGAAAGGATAAATAACCGGTCACTGGATCCAAGGTAGGAGAGAGCCGGGATGAGTTCTGAAAATGTTTGGAAAAAGTTTTCTCCAAAGTTTTTCGGCGTTAAAATTTATATTAAAATTAATTAATTTTTTTATTAAAATAATTATTAATAATTAAAATTATTTGATATAGATAATAATTTTAAATTTTAATAAATTTGATCTATGTTTTTAAATATATATAATTTTTTTAATATTTTCTACCATTTTTAATTTTTAAATTTAAAAAAATAATATTTGTGTATTTTTTTTCATTGCCGTTTTTCTATCCTAGTCGCAGCCCTGTCCGCGCCCCCGTGCAACACTGTACTCGACAGTGGAAGGGCCAATCTTGCATTAGCTGCGTCCCCAATGGTCATAGTTGAAGAAAACCAAACAATAAAACGTAACTAGATTTGGCAAACAAAATTAATTATTGATAATATAAGAAACAAATTGATATCCTAATATACATTTATTAAAGGAAAACTATGTATCTTATTAGAAAAAAATTTAAGATGGTGAAGACTAAACGGAGTAGGAAAATAAAGTGTAAATTTTAAAAAAATATTTAATTTGAGGAATTGATTTTTATGCGATAAAAATAGACTATATGTATCATATTTATATTATCAGATAATTTTTTGATAGTAATTTGGACAATTTAACTATGACTAATTTGTTCTTTTATATATATATGTAAATTATCTTTTATTTATTTATTTTAAGGATCATGATATTGACGAATCTAATGATGTTGCTCTTGAAATACTCATTTAAGAGTAGGATGGATTTGCAGTTAAATATTTTAGACCAAAATTATAAAAGCATATTTAATAATATTTTTAAACAGTCTTTAAAATATCATCTCTCTCTCTCTCTCTAAGTAAAATATGTCAACATTAGCAACAATTTTGTAGACTTATATGCTAACTATTATTCATTAGATTTTCTATCACATAATAAATAAATAAAACATAAAAAAAAAACCAAAAAATACGCTCTTCATTGTACTTAATATCCACAAACTTTTAAATCTTATTGTTTAGCACTCATCACCTTCCACAACTTATATTATGCAATTTGCCTTTCCATAGTAGTTTTTTTTTTAATCTTTTTAGTATTGAGGGATTACTAACTGTATCATTTCATCTAATGGTTTGTTATATGTCACGTGGAATTCATTTGTTCAGCACAACTCTTTTTATTGAAGTTATTCGCTTGTTATCCATCAATATTAGCACAAATCTTCTTATAAAAGTTATTTTTGGGAGTCAAATTGAAATTTGATATTTGAAAGGATCAAACTAAAATCACCTATTTTCTTTGCCATCTTCTTCTCCTTCTCTCTCCAGTTCAATTCATTGGGAAAAATGAGTGCATATAGTGGTTTGACTAAGATTAAGGTGGATGAAACATATATCATATATAACATTGATCAAATGACAAAGACTTATCCAGGTGGATAACTAAGATTTCAAAATATAGTATCTTTTTAGTTAGACATATAAAAATAATAAGACTCCTTGATAGTCCATATTAATTGTTATTTAGTCTCTTTGATTGTGGTGGATGAATGAGATTGATTTCATCAAATTGAAAATAAATTGATATGTTGGCCAATTTATTTCCTTTCAGTTGACTTTGGATTAAAAATATTTAAAAAATTATATAAAGACTTTTTATTATTTGGACTAAAAGCACTAAGTAAGAAAATTACAAACTCTTGTTAGGTTATAAGATAAAGATGTTTTATTAACTAAAAATAAATAATGTTAGATATTAATTAAATAAAATTTATGTAAATTATAAATGAATTTAATACATTGCATGATAGATGAACTATACTAAATAATTTAAAACTCGCTACACATAATGAATGTGTTTTACATCAATACATGCATGAATGCTTCCATGAGTGATGAGGATGTCCGAATTTTGTATAAATATATTAGGAAATATGATACCTAATTAACTAAAGAAACTATGCTCATTTCAAAAAACTTAAAAAGATGATAAATAATTCTAAAAAAAACATAAATTTACTAAGTTGTTCTAAAATATTCTTAGATCTTATAGTTTTTTTTTATCGAAATTAACTATAACTTCAAAAATACCTAACGACTATTCTAAAATTTTTGAGCTATAGAGAATTATATGGAATGGTTCATTATTATTATAATATATGTATACATATATAAGTAAAACAATGCTTGAACAAGTAATTAACACTTTTAGCTCAAGAAAATGACTTGGCAGGCTAATTATAGCATCCCTAGGTGGGTTGAATATGTTCAGGATAATTAGTTTCTTTGTTTAGATAATTTATCCTAGGTGAAAATTATTTTCATAAAGAAGCATATATTTATGCAATTTGACACCATCTGATTTAATATATTTTTTTATTCAAATTCATTAGACATAATTTCATCTAATCGTCTCACTATTGTTTTGACAACTATAAATTATAGAGCTCTGAAAGTTTTAATATTTAACAAATATAATGAATAAAGTAATTCAACAACCGACAATGTATGGAGGAAAACATTCCAAAATGAAGTGAATATGCACCTTTTATTCCATTCTTGTATTTAAACTACACAATATAATTTCTTCCTTTCATTTTCTATATATATATGAACAATAATTTTACTACCTTCTAGTCACTTTATAATCTTTGATTTTAAATATTCATGCACCACACGATTGCAATTACTAGTTATTAGTTAATGCATTAATTTAGAGAAGATATTCATCTTTCTATATAGTCTATCCCTTTATAAAGGGAATCCATTATAATAATTCACACATGTTTTAAAAGCTAAATGTACTATTAACATTTTAATTACATAATTTATTGAAAAATAACATAAAAATTAATGTATAAAAATAGAAACAAACATAAAACATAGACTTTGGCTTTTCTATCATGAGTTATTTGAAATCAAAGGGAGAAGGGAGCATCTATAAATTTAACATTAGATGAAAAAAATGATTATATGTAAGAACTAAGGATGCATTTCAAAACTAAAGAAGGTAACAATTTGAAAATTGATATTATTAAGGTTTAGTGAGTGTAGAAGTAAAGCTTGCTCTTTTTTTTTTTAATAGAATTTTGTTCACTATAGTATGTTGAGTAACTTAAAAACCTTTTCTTTACGCTATTTTATTTATAAATTTTGAAGGGAAAACATGAGGCATGTGAAATTCTAATGCAAATTTTTTGGTTGTCAGAACCAAATTATTCATAATGTTGTATAATGTTTGACACATTTAAGACATCTTCAGCCTTGACGCTTGTAGTTTAGAAGATATTCATATGCTCCAAAAAAAAAAAGGAGTAAGATCTCATTCTCCTTGGTTTATTTTTTCTTACTTGAATGAAATTCCTTTAAAATTTTCATTCAAGTAAGAAAAAATAAACCAAGGAGAATGAGATCTTACTCCTTTTTTTTAGAGCATATGAATATCTTCTAAACTACAAGCGTCAAGGCTGAAGATGTCTTAAAGGTGTCAAACATTATACAACATTATGAATAATTTGGGTCTGACAACCAAAAAATTTGCATTAGAATTTCACATGCCTCATGTTTTCCCTTCAAAATTTATAAATAAAATAGCGTAAAGAAAAGGTTTTTAAGTTACTCAACATACTATAGTAATAAAAATTATATTAAAAAAAAAGAGCAAGCTTTACTTCTACATTCACTAAACCTTAATAATATCAATTTTCAAATTGTTACCTTCTTTAGTTTTGAAATGCATCCTTAGTTCTTACATATAATCATTTTTTTCATCTAATGTTAAATTTATAGATGCTCACTTCTCCCTTTGTTTTCAAATAAGTCATAATTGAAAGTTATAGAAAAGCCAAACCCCAAACCCTAAGCCCTCTAAACCCCAAACCCCAATCCCTAAACCCTCTAAACCCCAAATCCTAAACCCTCTAAACCCCAAACACTAAACCCTCTAAACCCCAAACCCTAACCCTCTAAACCCTAAACCCTCTAAACCCTAAACCATCTAAACCCTATAAACCCTAAACCCTCAACCCTCTAAACCATAAACCCTCTCAACCCTAAACCCCCTAAACCCTAAACCCTCTAAACCCCAAACCCTAAACCCTCTAAACCATAAGCCCTAAACCCTCTAAACCCTCTAAACCTCGAACCCTAAACCCTCTAAACCCCAAACCCTAAACCCTCTAAACCCTAAACCCTCAACCCTCTAAATCGTAAACCCTAAACCCTAAACCCTCTAACCCCCAAACCCCCAAACCCTAAACCCTCTAAACCTCAAACCCTAAACCCTAAACCCTAAACCCGCTAAATCATAAACCCTAAACCCTAAACCCTCTAAATCCTAAACCCTAAACCCCAAACCCTAAACCCTAAACCCTCTACACCCTAAACACCAAACCCTAAACCCTCTACACCCTCTAAACCATAAACCCCAAACTCTAAACCCTCAACCCTCTAAACCTCAAACCCTAAACCCTAAACCCCAAACACTCTAACACTAAACCCCTCTAAACCCTAAGCCCCTATAAACCCTAAACCCTCTAAACCCCAAACCCTCTAAACCCCAAACCATATAAACACTAAACCCCAAACCCCAAAACCCGAATCCCAAACCCCAAACCCTAACTCCCAAACCCTAAACCCCAAACCCTCTAAACCATAAACCAAAAACCCTAAACCATAAACTATCTAATTTCCATCCAAAGGCATGCATCAACAAAAAAGAAACATACTAATCAAATATACATTCATTTAGTTATACAATATGAGAAGAAGAAAAAAAAAATCTTCCATGATTCGAAATTTGACAAGTCCTTTACTTGAAATACAAGTTTGGAAAGAAACCTTACACTATCATCTAAACTACAACGAAAAGCATGAAGTTGAAAAACTTTTTACATCCAGCTCCGTTTTTTCATTCCAAAATCTGTCATCCACATATAAAAAAAAGACATTAGTTACAGTTTGAAGTAAAGAATTAGTTACAATTTAATTATTTTAAATAATTAATTTTTATATGTAACTCCAACTAACATCTAAATTTTATGAGGATGGGTCTATGAGAGCAAGCAGCCTCCTAATCTTCAAATGCTTACAGAAAATTTTATACTAAATGTGCTAAAACAATTAACTAAATACATTTATCCTTACTACAATTGGTTCACCTTCTACCAGTAAACAGACAAATATATATTCAATCAAACACTGAACATTAAAATTCCCTGAAGTGAAAATCAAAGTGACTACTGCTCTGCATTTCCCCGTAACCTACCAGTTCGTTATTCAGCAATTGAATGGAAGGAGCCTAAGGAATTCAGAATACCACAAGTGTTAATTGACAATACCACCTCTTGACTGAAACTTTGGAATCACTAATTTTAAGTTACTCAGCACATCTAGAATTAATTAAGCCTGTTATTGTTGGCATTCAAACGTATTAGAGTTGACCCTCCGACCATAAAAAAGCTCTGATAAAACATATTTGTTGTTTTAAGGTCTATGAGAGCAAGCAGCCTCCTAATCTTCAAAACACAGAACTCTATTTAAGATCGGATTATGCGATAATTTATTATTAAACACTTCACTGCAACATATTAATCAACCTCCGACCATAAAAAAAAAATCGAATACCTCTCTGCTCCTGTTGATGTCGCGATGCTGCCGTGTACTGCTTCTCCTTGTCTCCTGAGTGGCAGTGTAGTGGCGGTTGAAGAATGGAGGAGCTGAGGTCTGGTCGAAAAGAACAGCGGCTGAGCTCGTCTGCTGGTCTACGAAGCTCGTCGGAGTGGAAGATGAGTGGAAATTCAGGGAGGCCGGGTACTTCGCTAGATCATTCAGTAGATGCCAGAGGCAGGTCGATGGAGAGATGCAGGGGCAGAAATGGCGACGAAAAGACCGAGAGACGGGTGCGATAGAGAGGGAGAGAGGTGCAATGGAGAAGGAGATAATGGTGCGAAGGGGGTCGGGCGCTGGGGCGAGTCGAAACAGAAGAGTAGGGCAGATCCTTATGCAGTTATGCGCGAGTACGCCTCAAACAGAATGTTTATATTTGTTTTTAATTTATAACCATCAGATGTAATTTAAATCCAATGATTAGGAATGGTTCCTACTTCCTACATTTGTATATAGAATGATGTTTGTACATGATCTTATATCTATATAAAATAATAGCAGAATATTTTTTAAACATAAATTATTTATATATAGATGTAGTTGAAATAATAATATTTTCTGATAAGTTCTCTTAATCGAAATAAATTAATCTACAATAATAATTTTAGTTATATAGATATAGTTCGTTGTGATTAGTAATAAATGATAGTTTTGTAATAAAAGTAAATAATATGAAATTTTTTATATTTATTTAAATCTATTGGAACTTATTTATAAAATAAGTATAAATAATAACACATAACAATACATTATAAAATACATATTTGAAAGTATACAGAAGAATCATATTTGGTAAAAATTTGAGAATCAAAAGTATAACTATCCAAAGTTTAACAAATATTATTGAAAAAAATAATGAAGATTAATAGTTTATTTATACCTAAAAATTATTAATTAGCTCAAAAATTTATAATCATCAACAATCTTCAACTTTTTAGATGTCTCCATAAAATGAATTCCATCCAATTTATTTATGATTAAATAATCTTTTATTCTTGAAAATATATTGTAATTTGAAAACTTAAAAAAATTAAAATACAAAATTCCATAAACATATTTAGAAGATGAATATTTTCAAAATTCATATTACAATATTAAATTGTATTATTTAATTTAATTACACAATAAAAAGAAGTTTAACGACATATTCAAAAAATAAGGGTACTTAGTTAAATCATCTTTTAATCTTAAACATAGTGATATGAATTTAAAATTACGTACCACATACATTTTTTAAATATTTTTTGGATATTGATCATAATTAAAATTGTAGATTATTTATCCAGTTAAGTTATAATTATTTTCTATAAAAGAGGAAAATGTGGAAGCTTGGATTTAAAACCATTAGTAGAAACATATTTATGCAGTCTAATAAAATATTGACAAAAAGATTTAGAGGAGTATCTCAATTATAATTGAAGATAGAAAATTACTTTATCGAAAAAATAAAAACATATCTAACTAGGCTCAATAAACTAAAAGCAACTTATTTGTTACCAAACACACACTAAAGTAAGTTTTTCATGACAAGCAAAGTAAGAAAGTCAGTTGAAGTTAAAAGATTTAAAAAAAAACTACTACTACTAATTAGGTATTATTGACCATTTCCAAAAAAAAACTTTAAATAATGTACAAATTTTCAATCTTATTAACTCGTCAACTCATGCAACCAATAGATTATGATAAGTTAACTCATTCAACCAACCAATTATGACAAACTTTCCAAAAAAAAACTTCAAATAAATTACAAACTTTACAATCTTGTTAGGATTCGCATCCATATATACACTTAGTCAAACCATGCAACCAATAACTTATGACAAGTTGGATTGAAATGCAATAAACACTTACTTTAATCCTTCGTTGGCTAAGAGCATAGATTACATACGTTGAGATAACTATGAATTGAATTAATCCATTATACCCATTAGAACACCTATATAATCGGTCATATATGAATTTGAATAAATGGATACTTATGGAAAGTAGGCTCTTGTTAGATGTTGAATTAATCTCTAGTTTTTAACCATGCATCTCACAAATTTGTACTTTGTTTCTATATAATAACAAAAATAAGAGCTAAAACTAACATTAAATATTCTCTCCGTAAAAAAAATTAACAATTTATACACTTTTAAAAAAAATTAATAAATGTAGTATTAAAATTTCACTTACGTCATTCATTAAAATATAACAAATCATGTAATGCATAGATGATGGAAAAAAAAATGAAAGGGTAAAAGTGAAAAGTTGATTTTGACTATTCTAAAGTGATTTTATTTTTTATATAAAAACTTGATGATAGAATGACTTTTTTTTGGATAATAAAGAAGTATCTACTAATAGCAATTCTTTATATTACTAATGCATGGCAACGATTATGGAAATGCAGTACCATAGAAATTTACAATCAATTCTAACATTAAATAGCTAATAATAACATCTCCTCATAACTCAAATATATGGAACATGTTTTAGAAATGAAATATTTATTTATTTTTAAATGATAATGAGAAACAGTTTTTTTCTCTTTATTTATGTATTTATTTATTTGAAGAAAGAAAGGATTTTATTGCTTGAAACTATGAAACATTACATCCACAAAAGCAAAGTTCCTCTATAAAATGAATGTATCTATCATACTTAGTTATTCTATGGTCATATAAGCACCTCTGGCAATTCTTTTAAAAATTGTTTTCCAATTACAAGTCTCATTATTCAAGACCACATTATTCCTTTCCTTCCATTTCTCATATATGGAAGTGATGAAGAGCCCTCTGAAAATGTGCAATTTGTGCTTGGATCCCCTCTACACGTGGATGAATGTTCTTATGAATGTATGGCAATCAACTATCGCCCTCTTTGTCCTCATGGTGTGAGTGATTGTGTGGAATGCTTTACTGTGAATGTACATTGCACAAACAAGTGGAATAGCGATTGCTGGTCTTGACAAAAGACATTTTTGATCCAACAAAGGGTTATACCTACTAATCATATCTTTGATACCCAAACTCCCCCACGTAGTTATCCAAACAGTGAATTGGTGAATTGGGTTGTAGGTTTTGCCTTACGATTTTCCACTATTATACTTTTACTTTGCTTCTCTAATATCCCACATTAAGCATCTTATTAACCATACTTATTCCAATATGAATTTTTTTCTCAACTAAAACTATTAGACCTTAGAGTGTAGGCCCAAAGGATGAAAATCAACTCAAATAGCTTCTAGGCATGCCCACTTTTGTCTCATATCAGTCCTGGACTACTAGCCTATGTAACTCCCTTGTTGGGCCAGTTCTTTACACAAGATAGGGCAACTTGTTGTCCTCGACCGCACGATATGTTTTCCTCTTCCTTCTCCCTCAGTTTACTCTTATATATATGGGGTATTGTATCCATTTTGGGTAATGTAAAAGCATACTAAAACTCTCTTACATTTATTTTCTCCTATTTTCTCTCTATTTTACCCTAAATATTCTCTCACTGTTAACTCTTAGATCAATTACTAGAGATGGTAATATAGTGGTTCAAGGATGGGACCCCATCCCCATATCCATTACATACTTCAATCTAACAAAGATATTTATCATTTATTATCATTTATTTGATTACTTAAAAAAATATAATTTTATAAAATAAAGGTTATCATAATATAAATATACAATGCATAATTATCATTTATTATATAGTTAGTATTAGAGACAATCATAAGATTACTGGTACACATAAATGAAATAAGAATATTAGTTGCGCTTTATTTTCATAAGTAAATAATAAAGATATTTATAAATTTTAACAATAAAAGACATTGCATGATTTATTATAACAAAGATATTTATAATTTATTTGATTACTTAAAAAACGATAATTTTATAAAATAAAGGTGATCATAACATGACTATAAAATGTATACTTATCATTTATTACATTGTAAATATTAGAGACAATCATAAGATTACTAGTATACATTTTTATTTGCTTATGCTTTTCACTACAATTCGTTGTTGTTATACGATCTGACAGGAGGAGAGGGGTAACTGAGAAGTGAAATTGTATGCGATTTGGAATCGGAAGAGAGGGCTGGGATGAGGCATGGGATTTTTATACTCACGGATCTGTTTACTAGTGGCTCTCTATTTTGATTTCTCTACTCTGAAAAAAGTACCAGAAAGGATAAATAACCGGTCACTAGATCCAAGGTAGGAGAGAGCCGGGATGAGTTCTGAAAATGTTTGGAAAAAGTTTTCTCCAAAGTTTTTAAGTGTTAAAATTTATATTAAAATTAATTAATCAATTTTTTATTAAAAAATAATTAATAATTAATATAGATAATAATTTTAGAATTTTTTTATTTTTTAAAGTTTAATAGATTTAATCTATTTTTTCAATAATATATATATATATATATATATATATAACTTTTTTAATTTTTTTTTATTATTTTTACTTTTTAAGATTTAAAAAATAAATTTCTGTATTTTTTTTGTTTTCCTTTTTCTATCCTCGTCCCGGACCTTGCCCCTTCTACATCCACATGCAACACCGTACTCGACAGTGGAAGGGCCAATCTTGCATTAGTTGCGTCCCCGATGGTCATAATTAAAGCAAACCAAACATTAAGAACTTGTTTAGAGTTATTTATTGTAAATTATTATGTATGATAATTATTTATATTAGAAATTTTTTAGTCTAAAAAATTTATAAAATAATTAGTTATCATGGATAATTAGATAACTACTTTTTATAAATAGCACCAAACATATGCTAAAATGTAATTTGGCAAACAAAATTAATTATTGATAATATAAGAAAGAAATTGATATCCTAATATATATATAGAAATAGTATCTTGTGCGAACTATTTTTACAGTACAAACATAGGAATGATTTTCAGCCGTTAGATCTACAATATCAGATAGTTGAAAATGCATCTCGTGTTTAGCTCTTTATTCCCCGCTCCCTGTCTGCTTCTTTTTTCCCCCTCTCTGTCCTGACCCCTCGACCCTCTCTTTGCACCTGTCTCCCTCTTCCATCGCACCTCTGTCTCCCTCTCTCCCATCGCACCCTCTCTCCATCGCACTTCTCATCTCCATCTCTCCATCGCGCCACTCGTCTCCCTCTTTCTATCGCCATTTTTGCCCCTGTTCACTTTGACCAAACCTCACCTTCTTCATTCTTAAACTTCCTCTACCCATCTTGACTTCAACTGCCACATAGCGGAAGTGGACAAGCACCACCAGTGGTGCAGCATAGTAGCAACACGACCTAAGTAGGAGCTCCACCGTTGCTACAGCTAGAACAACCAATGCAGCAGTCCAACGCAACCTCCACGACCGCCACCTCAGTGCACACCATCTATATAATTCCGACCTCTCTCCTCCAATTCATAAATCCATTTGTGTGATTTGGCTTTTCTTGTGTGGTTATTCATTTTTAATTTGATTTTTGTGTTGATTGTTCTGGTATTACCGACTGATTTTGTTAATTTTGGATTTAATTTCTATATCAATTAGTCTCTTATTTTAGAGAGATTGTTGTCAATTTGCTGTATATTTTGCATAGTATATGCTGGTATGGTGTTGTATTACCGATTTATGTCTGAATATTTGTTTCTTGTTCGATATTGGCCATTATCAGCTACATCGAGCATCATCTTGATTTTTTTTCGAGAGATTTGTTCTTTATTTATTATTTTCTATTAGTGTTTGACATTTATTTTTCCTGTTGTTTGCCGATTTATGTTTGTTGTTCGTTGATTATATACTGTTGTTGTTGTATTGTCAATACTTTGATTAGTTATAATTAGAGTAATGTTGTATCTTTGGGTGACATTATGTTAGTATGATTAATAATGTTGTATTTTTTCTAGGTGGCTGTATCTTTGGGTCGGTATTATTATATGGCTAATGTTATTGCTTATTTCTTTTGTTTGTTGACCTAGGTTTAGGAATTTCATGTAGTTACATGACTCCTCTACAAGGAATTGGTGCTTACGCAAAGACATTTCACCAACAAGGTTGTGCACAAGACCATTTAGGGTTTAGGGTTTGGGCTTTAAGGTTTATGGTTTAGGGGTTAGGGTTTAGGGTTTAGAGGGGTTGGGGTTTTGGGTTTATGGTGTATAGGGTTTAGGGTTTGGGTTTAGGGTTTAGGGTTTGGGGTTTAGAGGGTTTAGGGTTTACAGTTTGGGGTTTGGGGTCTGGGGTTTGGGGTTTAGGGTTTAGGGTTTGTGGTTTAGATGGTTTAGGGATTAGAGGGTTTATGGTTTGGGGTTTAGGGTTTACATGGTTTATGGTTTAGGGGTTGGGGTTTAGAGTTTATGGTTTAGAGGGTTTAGTGTTTAGGGCTTGGGGTTTAGGGTTTAGGGTTTAGAGGGTTTATAGTTTAGGGTTTGGGGTTTGGGGTTTAGGGTTTAGGGTTTACATGGTTTAGGGTTTAGTGTTTAGAGTTTATGGTTTAGAGGGTTTAGGGTTTAGAGTTTAGAGGGTTTAGGGTTTAGGGTTTAGGGTTTGGGGTCTGGGGTTTAGAGGGTTTATGGTTTAGGGTTTGGGGTTTAGAGGTTTTAGTGTTTATGGTTTATGGTTTAGGGATTAGAGGGTTTAGGGTTTGTGGTTTGGGGTTTACATGGTTTAGGGTTTAGGGTTTAGGGTTTAGGCGTGTGGTTTAGGGTTTGGGGTTTGGGGTTTAGGGGTTTGAGGGTTTAGGGTTTATGGTTTATGGTTTATGGTTTGGGGTTTGGGGTTTGGGGTTTAGGGTTAGAGGGTTTGGGGTTTTAGGTTTAGGGTTTAGAGGGTTTAGGGTTTGGGGTTTTGGGTTTTGGGTTTGGGGTTTGGGGTTGTGAGGGTTTAGGGTTTAGGGTTTGGTGTTTGGGGTTTAGCGTTTAGGGTTTAGATGGTTTGGGGTTTAGGGTTTGGAGTTTATGGTTTAGGCTTTAGGGTTTGGGGTTTGGGGTTTGGAGGGTTTGGGGTTTAGGGTTTAGGGTTTCGGGTTTCGGGTTTGGAGTTTATGGTTTAGAGGGTTTAGGGTTTAGGGTTTACATGGTTTGGGTTTTAGGGTTTAGGGTTTGTATAATTGATGGTTTTAGAGGTTTGGATATTTGGTTTAGATATATGTTTGGATTAATTTTTTGGTTTGGTATTAATAAAATCTTGAATGTTGATTAAATTTTGATCTAATGGATGATATTGGTTCTTATGTTTGTGTATTACTAAAAGTTTGTATGTGATCTTTCCCATATATATATATATATATATATATATATATATATATATAGAAAGAGTATCCTATGCGAATTGTTTTTACTGTACAAACATAGGAATGATTTTCATGCTTCACATTAAAACTCATTCTTTTTCACAAATAAAATTCTATGAATATATTTTTATAGTTTTCCTAACATATTAAGGATCAACATATCCAAAATTCAACAAATTTTCAATTTACATGATTTTATTAAAAAAAATATACTAGAAATCATGGTTTTTTAATATACCTAGATTAAATCCATTTAATACATGCTCAAATTTGCAAATTACATACTTTACATCTTGAAGATCAATAATAACAATACTAGAAAAATAAATAAGCCTCTTCAAATCCTAGATTGAAAGAACCAACCACCTCAAGTTTGTAATACCCTAAAATTTTAAAATTCAAATTTTATTTTATCAATAATTTAATTTAGCCTAATTTATAAAAAATTTAATTATATTAAATTAATTATAGGCAAATTTTTATTATTACTAATGAAAAACTTTACTCTAAAAATATAACCTAAATCTCACACCTAAAATTTTCTCTTCTCCCTTTTTATTTTTTTCCTTTCTTTTCTTATCCTTCTTTTTCTTTTTCTTCATTTCCCTTTTTCTCTTCTTTCTTCATTTTTTTTGTCCATTATTATCCTTCTCCTGAGTTACGCCATCTCGGCCCAGTCTATCACATCTTTTCCTTTCTTCCCCTTTATCAACCGAGCCCAATCCCGTTCCCCTTTTTCTTTTCCTTTTCTCTTTTCTTTTCTTTATTTTCCTTTTTTCTTCCTTTCTTCCCATCCTGTCTTCTTCCTTGTGTTGCCCTCCCCCTTCCATTTATACACCAACCACCTCCCCCTGCACACAACATGTCTCCCTCACCTTTCCTCTCTTGGCCATGTAGGGCCATGTACGCTGGCATGCACCCTACCCCTATCCCTATGCTCTACACCCCTACCCTATACCCACCTGCAACCACCTTCCCCCTGCATCCATGCACACCAAAGTTGTCGCTCTCCCCTTGTTGTCTTCCCATCTCCCTCAACCTTTCCCCTGTCTATAAATACACCCCCGAGCCTCTCTTTTCTCTTTTCTCTTCTCTCTTCTCTCCCACCTACAAGCTTGTCTTTGCCCCTGTTTTTCTTCCCTCCTCCATCCACATCACCTCCAGCGCCTCTACTATCATCAATGCCCAGCCAGCCACCCTATCACCTCCCCTCTAGGCCTAAGCCTTGCCCTCACCTACAATGCCACGTTATCCCCTTTCCTCCCCCTTCCCATCTCCCGCACCTGCAGTTGCAACTAGTTGCATTCCCACTGCCACCACCGCCAACCTTTTCTCCTCCCTCCTTGCCACCACCACGTTAGAGCCACCTTGCACAGACGCCCTAGCTAATGCAAACACCCCATCAAGCACTCCATTCCCCTCCCTTTTTATTTCTCCTTCCCGATCATGCGCCACCCTGCACCATCGCTAATTGCCATCTCCACCACCACCAACTCCAGCCAATCCCAGCACCACCACCACCTCAACCCTAAATTGCCAACCCTCACCCATTTCACCAAAGAAACTAACGATATTATCGTCATCGTGACCACCGCCATGCACCACCTATACTATTTTCTTCCCACTTTGGTCACCTACATTTCCTTTCTCCTCTTTTAAATTCTTTCGGTTAAAGTTTGTTTTTTTATTAAAAAAAAAGAATAAGAAAGGAAATTCTAAATTATATAAATCCCTATTTCTAGGTAATATTCTGGTGATAGTGGAGGAGAAGGTGTAGGTCATACATACTTAGCGACTATAGCGGCTTTGGTAAGGATGCGTTCATAAGAAAGGTTTTACTATATTATAATATATGTCCTTGATGTGTTAATATGTGATGGCATGCATGAAATGATAAATGACTATGGTGTTGTATATGCATTTTTGGCTTGACATTTATATAAGATAAGAAAGTCGTGTAGTCATTACTCTGTTTATTTCATGTGTTTATATATATATCCATATCTATGTTTTTATGATATTGCATGTGTGAAAAGTTAAATAATCCTTGTGTTGGATGTCCTATGACTTAGAGATGGAAGAAGTGGGGGTTTTGTGACTGTGGGGCATTTTAGCCAATATTATGAAAAGTGTCATGTGGGGTACCTTAATGTGATAATTGGAATAAAATAGGTTGGAGATAATACATGAAATAAATTGGGAAAAAATAAAGAAGTTTAGGGTAAATATCGTATAGGGAGAAAGATCATAAATGTGATGAGTAGAGCCTAAGGGAAAGTTATGTTTACACATGAATAAAGTGGGGGATTAGTACTAGGGATTATATAGGAGGTTAATGATGGCATCTTGGGTATTCATGTAAATTTGGGGAATTCATTTAAGTACTAGGGAAGGAGATATGACCCAAAAGGGGAAATTAGGGTTTAGGAGGCCGAGGTGTAACCCTAGGGGTAGGCTATTATCGCATGTACAAGATGATGGAGTTGGATTGCATCCTTGGAACATGATGTTAACCATAAAATTTTGGAAATGTGTACCAAATTTATTAGGCATGCTGGGTAGAGGAAAGTAGTTAGGGATAAAATGAGAAATTAGAACTTTGAAGGGGGCTCGAATAGGAAGGATATTATCACATGTGCAAAATGTGGGAATTAGAACACAATGTTTGAACCATAGCATTATATGCATGGGTATGGAAGTTTAGTACTAGATAAGTATTAGAGAAGGTACTATGTCAACTAGTACAAATTAGGGTTTTAGAGGAGTAACCCTAGAGGCTAGTTATTATCATATGTGTAAAATGTGGGAAACATACCGTGACTCTTTACTATGGGTTTTCTAATGACATTTTAAGATTTATTGGGTAGCTTGAATATAAAAAGAGAGAAATTGGAGGTGAGGATATGATAAGGTTATGAAATTAGGGTTTTTAAGGGGAACAAGGTTGTTTCGGGGTAGTATTTGGGATAGTGCCTTACATGAGTAGGCGTACATGATTGTGTGATGAACTTGAAGTAAATAAAACACGAATAATACACTAATCACTTAAATTGGAATATCACTTGAGTTATGTTTAATTGTACCTGCCAATTGATCGGCGAGAATAGTGGTCAATATTGACTTGCCTTAGAAGTTATACCCTATTAGCGTTCTATCGGTGAGAATAGTTAAGTCCTGAACTCAGGTAAACCAAACCATTTGGGTGATAATAATCTATGATAAGACACTAATTACTTACAGTGGAATACCACGTGGGTCAAGATCGGTCATACCTTGATTACCAATCCACTAGTGAGAATAGTGGTCAAGAGCATTCTACCCTAGGGTTGGACTCTAATAACTAATCCACCAATGAGAATAGTGGTCATGAGCGTCTTACACTAGAAGTTTTAATTGATTACCATTTCACCAGTTGTGAATAGTGGGGTCTCTGAACCCAACATGAATAAAATCATGAGATACTTATCATTTCCCTAATATCGTATGTTTGGAGAATATTGAATAAGTCGATATGATCAACTTATGCATATGTCATCTCTTACTGTGGTGTTATTAATTTAAGTGAACTTCTTGACTGTATTGTTACCTTACTCCAATATGTAGCATAGTGATTACCCTTATTACAGATGCTACTCATTCCCATGAGTAGAGACCCCTTTCCGAGTCTGTGTAGGTAAATAAGGATACACTAGATGACTTCACTACATACGATGCTCTGATCGAGGCAGTGATACTATTATGACCAGGGCTAGGGATTAGAGAGTTGTGTTATCCAATTTTTGTTTTAAATTGGTTTTCTCCTTTTTATTTTTATCCAACCATTTATTTTTTTTATTTCAATTCTACTTTTGAAATGAACATCTAACTCTTATTTACAATGTAGATTGTACTTGATCTATATTAATCATGATTTGTGTTATGTTTTACCTTTACCTTACAATTTGTATGAGGATGGTTTGTCGCCAAAATTATACCGATTATGGTGGTAATACCCCTCTTATGTCTGAATGATTCTTCCACTTAAATGAAAGTTTTGAGTAGTTTATTTTGGGGGTATTACAAAGTTACCAAAAATTCACGGTTTCACCAAACTTTCAACTCCCTAATTTCTTTAGGTTCAAAAACATTCCAAATTCATCTATAAAATACTAAATAAAAAAATAAAATTATTTGGATGGATTTTACTAGATTTTTAGAAGAGATGTGATGAAAAATATTAAAAGGCACTTGCTTATTCAATCTATGGGAATTCAAAGAAGATGAAGATAGAATTATCCTTGCAATTGCTAGCTTATTCAATGTTTTGTAGCTATTCTACACATGCATGCCTAATCTTTTGCTCAAATTGTCGATTAAGAATGCTTAAAGAGCAAGCAAATGATCCAGGATTAAGATACCTAAGCAATTGGTGTAAAGAAATCTCTCCATGAACCGATAAGAGTGAGGTGCATTGTGACTCATGGAAGCTAGGACCTTGAGTACAATTGTAATTCTCAAGTCAAGGATGGATGCTCATTTGATATATTTTTTCACACTATATAATCATGATTAAGAAGCTCACTAGATTGTCTAAATATAGGTTAGGTGAAAAGGATACATAGGATTAAGATTAGTCCAAAACAAATCAATTTATTTAACCATCAAACACCCTTATTTCCAAAAACACCAACTAAAATTTTAAATGAAGATTTAGATCCTTAATGAAACTTTTGAATCAACTCAATTCAAATCATTATATCTTGCTCAAATCATATTTATGAACTTTCAATAATACCTTTGAGGTATTTATACAAAATACTTATTTGAAATATACAAAGTACTAGGTAACATGATAAATCCTTCTTTAAACCTTAATTATCATATCATTAAGATGATTTATCACTTAAATTTTCTCCTTTAAAATTATTAAATTTACATAACTAGGGTTTTAGAAATATGGGGTATTATATATTCAAGACATATGAAATTAGATCACATTACTTTAAATTTTAATAATAATTAAAATATAACTTTTTATAATAATTTTAACATTGATAATAATAATAATAATAATAATAATAATAATAATACTAGTAAATAAAGTATTGATTATGACAGCAATAATAGCTCATTGAAATTTTGAGTTGATCCCCCTGAAAATTCCAATCACTTTATGCATTTAACTACCATTTTGACATAGATGCTTTAGATCAAATCAATTCAAATTAGATTAGATGAACAAAAAAAATTAAGGAGAATAGACCCTTGCCATCTAACTTTCTCTTGTTTCTCATAACTTCTAAGTTACATTAAGTAACGCACAAGTGAAGCAAATATAGTCTGGTTGTTGGGTTTCAATGTTTTTTAGTCATCTCTTTCATTCTTCAATTTGTGCAAAACTCGTTGAAGAATAAAGAGATTTGTCGAAGAAGAGGGAAGCAAATAATTTTTTAACAATTTGATCAGATGTTTGGATAAGACTCTTCCCTGACATGCTTCAGCATTTCAGATCTCATCTCTGTCCCTAAAAATTTTCATGGACACAAAACGTTGATACACCGGTAGTTTTGTGTAACACGACTGGGTTGCAGAACCTCAGAAAGAACCCCCAATAATCTATATATTTGTCGTTACCATGCATGGAATACATGAATGAAATGTTGTCTTATATTTATTATGAGAGACTAATTGGTTAAAACACAATTTTATAATAATTATTCTGAAGACCAACCAAAAGCAAACCAATTTTAACCCAAGTTTATTCATTTATTTGTTGGATCAAGTATTTGAACTATTCTAACCAATGGTTAATAAATATAATAAAAATTATAAACAGACTATTATTTCAAATACAATTTTAAATATTATAATTATTAAAATTAAACTAACTCTTTTTTACTAAAAAAAGGTTTGATTATATATAAACTAACTTTAGGCCCTTAGCATTGCCCAAATTCAAACATAAACCATTTTCTCTTTAATCGTTAGAGTACTTCATTTCCCATTTCATGTTAGATGACTAAAACACCAATATGTGTAGAATCAAGTGCCATGAATTCATAATATTTATAGAATATAGAACTCCAATATTTATAGGGTTTTTTAAGGAACCTTTAATATGACAACTAGAGTTGTAAATTATCTAAGTCGAGGCGAATACCTCTAGTTTTGAGCTCGGTTCGTTTAACTTTTTCTTTTGATAGATAAAGGTAATCAGATGACAATTAAGTTCCAAAATACATGGACTCAAAATGAAGGCCTAGAGATTGCCCTAGCAATAGAGATGAGCACTCTATGTTACTAGGGCCTGAATATTACTGATCATCTCATCCGATCTGTACGGGAAATCCCTTCTCCCATACTTGACCCAAAAACCTATTCTTAACTGGATAAGTATAAACATCCAGCCCCTACAAACTTTGATATTCTCGAACACCCTTCTATTGCTGAACTCCCAAATGGTTCCAATAGTAGCAAAAAACGCGGCTCGCCAAATATCTCCCTTCAGACCTTTACCAAAGGTTCCCAACCAAGCACAAGCAATATCCTCAACTATGTTGGGCATTACCCAGGAGTACCCAATCCAATGACAGATGTCGTACCATAGCTTCCCGGACACCGAACAATGGAGGAAGAGGTGGTTCGTTGGTTCTTCTTCCATTCCACAGAATGGACAGGAGTTCTTGCTCGAATCAATGATTTGGAACCTAGCCAGCCTCTCTTTCGTGTTGAGTCTTTGTTGGACCGCAAACCACGCTGTGAGTTTAAACCTCGGGGGAGCTAGGCTTCTCCACAATAATTTAGCTGGAGAGGTGCTCGATTCATCCCCGCAGATATGCTGATAATACCTCTGGCAGAAGGAACTCACAGTGAATACACCGGATACATCATGGGTCCACACAACCGAGTCTTTTTTCATTCTTGCATGGACATATCTATTGAAGAATCCGTTGCAATTGTTCCACTTGGGCCTCTTCCCAGCTGAACAGTTGCCTCCTGCATGCTAATCTCCATTCCCAATTAGGTTACTCCCAGCTGCTCGGTTCGTTTAACTAAACAAGTATAAAATAAGACTTAGGTTCGGCTTGTTTATTTAAATAAACAAATCGAGTTTTTAATGAGTCAAACTTACATAACCAAGTCATAAAACGAAATGAGCTTCACTTTTTTTAACTTGTACTCAGCTCATTTAATAAACATGTTTAAAAGTGAGGTTTAGATTCAGCTCATATAGCTAAACAAACGAATCGAATTAAACTTTTAACGAATCAAGTCGGGCCGAGACAAGTACTGAACTCGCTCCACTTATTTAAGGCCCTAATGACAACCTATGCGATGGAGAGATGGATATATATAGGAATAGCTCGATCAAGTATGATTTAGCTTTTCTAGGACTTGCCACGACAATCTCGAGATTGGACATTGTAGCGATAGAGAATTAGGGAGGTTAACTTTGGACAGGGGACCATTCGTATCTTCTTAACATTATTTATGGGAGGGTGGTTGTTGCATTACATCACTCGCATGTAAGGATTAATAAAATTATCATATTATCCATGTTTATTGCTACTGTTCTTGTTATCATCGCCAGTGTTGCACGGAAACGGGGACGGAACGAAACGTGGAAACGCCATTTTTTAAAAGTATAGGAAACGGGGATGGTAGGAAACGTTAAAAAAATTATATATTTTTAAAAAAATAGATTAAATTTATTAAAATTAAGAGAAAAAAAATTAATTCATATATTAGTTAAATTTAATTATTAATAATTATTTTTAATAAAAAAAATTGAATAAATAATATTTTTTAATAAAAATATTAATTAAATAGTTTTAATAGAAATTTTAATGTGTAAAAGTTTCCGGGACACATATATATATATATATATATATATATATATATATATATATATGTTTCTCTCGAAAAGACGATGTCTATCTTGTTATCCTGACTCCTAACTAGCCTGCCGTTGAATGCTGATGCCTATTGTCAGTGAGGGGCAGAATCAATCAATATCTTCTTGATTATGGTTTCCCTTTCGTTTGGTGCAGTGTAATGCTACAACTCACGTTCCGCATCCCTCTACGCTCCTTACTGTTCTACTCTACGACTAGTATATTGCTTGCTCGATTCGAAGGGTGAAGGGGGGCAACTAGGCAACTGGGCTGGGGCGTCGTGCGAAGGGATGGGGCGACCGGACGAGTAGCGTCAGACGATAAAAATCTTCCAAAACGACGTTGTTTTGAAGGTTTTTTTTTTCAGCGTCCCCGTGCTTCACTGATCATCACTACCCAGTTCATAGTGTTACGGTCGTGTTATCTCATTATCATCCACCTATTAAACTATGTATTTTTTTTTACTTCATTTATCATAGCTGTCGTTTAGTATTAAGTATTGTATTACTAATTTTAATATATTATTAATATTTATTTTAGAATTATTGTTAACAGTACCAAATGATTATCAGCCTCTTTTTAACATACTCTTATCTAATTCAAAATACGTACATATATATATATATATATATATATATATATATATCAAGTTATTTGCTATTTTACTTTTCCAATGCATTACTTAACTTATTTTACGCAAATTACCCTACCCATCAAAATCTTTTATTTCTTAAACATCATTTAATAAAATATGTTTAATAAGGATGTATTTGACAATTCATGTAAAACTCAAATAATAGATATATATACATATCGAAACGAAGGGAGTATCTAAATTAGTAATTTATCTAATAATCACTCATTTTGTTGGATCCAACGGGTAAAAATTAGCAAAACAACTAAATATCAGGTACATCACCTCCTCTCGTTAATTATAATTGTGTACTTACATTATATACCGCAAACAACAATGATTCATACAGAACTGTAGTTGCTTTCAATTATTTTTCTTGTACAAACCTGACATCAATATAAACCATTTCAACAAATGAATAACTGCATCAGCTCCCAAGTACAGATTCTATACAGCAACCAGATCAACCAGTTGCCCACTCTGAACAAACAATTCTCAAAATTCTGGCACTTGCTTGAAACCATTGTAGGTACACGGCATTTCCTCCCAACGTAAAGTCACTGAAGAATGGAGTTAATAGCCAAAATCTGAGAATTAACTGCATTCGGGATCTGCTTGTGGCTTCACAATCAGGGACTCGATTCTCTGGCCGTAAAACAAGGGAGTTTAAAGAAAATTATGAGAAACATAAAAATAAGCTGATGCTTCATAAATCTTTCAATGATTCACCCAAAACCTTGTACAGGCACAACACAAACGTCTATAGTATTACCCAAAGTTTCCATCGGTGACGGTGCAGAAAAATAGACATTCTGTTTAACCTTAATTTTTAGCAAGGCCTCGCATCAATTAATTGAAAAGTTGAACTCAGCTTTAAGGGGCCACACATAAATGAATTGTTTTCTGTATTTAGACTGACAATTGAATGTTCCAAAAAAAAAGGTCGAAAGCAATTTTCCCCGAATAATGTTTTGCACGCTAAATGAAGGCATGAAATAATCTGCACCTTTAATGATCTGTTCATTTCATCCAGTCTGTGTAGCAGCACGTCTCCAGATGCTATGCCTCTCTCCACAGACGAGACACGTGGTGAACTAGTTACCTACAAATCATAAATGACATGGATGAGCACATGCAAAGCCCCGCACACACATCATAGACCCAGCAGCAAACAACTAGGAAAACTTGCTATAACTTTACCACCTGCTGTACAGAGTGGCTATATCCCATACGCACACAAGGAGAGAGAATTACTCCCATAGAGCAACAGAGATGCATCATATAATTTGATCTTATTAAGTTTCAAGCCAAAGTTTCAAAAAGTATGCGATTTATTGAATTGAGAAGTATAAACCAACAAAGATTAGATAACCAAATCCAACATAAGCAAGCCTGGAGCAGTGGTAGGGTTGATCCATTTTGTTTTACCGGTCATGGACTCAAATCCCAGAAACTGCCATTTCACAACACAGGTTTAGGAGAAAGTGTCAGAATGCCCTTTCAAGGAAACCTTGTGGCCCATCAATATCCACAAGAAATCTTCATGTTATCACCAACCGAAGGAGACGATGTGGGGTGTGTAATTCATACTAGACAGCTCATTGAGCAAAGGTGTAATCACCTAGAGCTTTGTACACACGCCCACACAAACTGGATGATATGAACCCCATCTGGCGTAATTGCCAAACGATTTATGAGAACATAATCATTCTCCACACAACTTGGAACCTAAGGCATAATCACCAGGGGACCATCTGATACAGATCCTAAAGGCATAATTGTCCAAAAAGAGATTCAACTCCAACCAAAAGTTCACTCAAGAGTAGATGCATCCCCCTTAAATAACAATGCGGGCATATTATTCCCTCCCCTTTAAAATCACTCCTCAAGTCGAAGCGTAATTGCCCAAAAAAAGTACACAGGCCTAATGGCCCACACAACCCAAGGTAGATTATACAAATCCCAAACAATTTACGACAATGTAGCCATATCCCCAAGACTCGAAATCCCAATGCGTAATCGCCCGTAACTAGCTAATAACACCCAAAGTTGTAATCCCAAACGATTTACAAGAATGTAGCCATTATCCCCAAGACCTGAAATCCCAATGCGTAATCGCCCGTAACTAGCTAATAAGGACCGAAAGCCGTAATCGCCCAACACCCAAGAAGGCCCTAACTCCAACCAAAACTAACTCAAAAGTGAAGGGTGCCATCCCCAATATAAATTGTCCATCAGCCCCCACAGGATTCAATGTGGGATGCATCAAAAGGCCGATCCAATGATGAGAAATGCTAATTTCCCTTCTTTTAAACAACACTTCCTTCATTAGAATGATGGTAGAAGAAAAGGTATAAAGAGAAATAACAGATCCCTTGTTTTGACAAATATATAAATAGTTGCACATTTCCTTTACCCCCATTACCTAAATAATTACTTATCTTGCTGATTGAACTACAAAAATAGTCCATTGTAGTTATCATGGAATACAAAAAAGTGACCACCATGCATCGATATGCAATGATACAAACCTATTTGGGCTACATTCACCAATGTGTACTGATCTTTATTGTAAAAAATCACAGCATGACTACTGCTATATGTTATGTATCACCTATGACAAGACGATGCATCTTATGACCACTACCATAATAAACCTAGTAGTTACTCCAACCAAGCACTTTGTATTAGGAGAGATCAAAATGGAAAGTTACACACAGAATTTCTCATCTTATTTGTTATTTGATTATCTTCCCTTGGGACTTCTATCTTAACTTTTCCATGTGTTTATATCATTTTAATCATAATTTCAACCATCAAAATTTGATGGGATTCAAAATGATAATATTGTGGTGCCTTTTGTAGTTGAGTTTGGTGTTACCTTTAAACACTCAGTTGATGGCTCATATGTTTTGTGTTGTGTTTGGTGTTATAAATTAAAAACACCCAATTTGGTATTAATGGAATTAAATTGTGATTTGTGGTAGCACTTAATAATGAAATTAAGATTTAATTCGAGCATTTTTCTCCGACTCAGAGGGTAACTAACAGGGAGTTAGTGGGTGAATCATTATGCATTTTTATCTTTTGACTCAGTACCTAATTCTTTCTCTACCGGGTTGTGGTCGGTAAAAGGGTATGAGCATATATTTAAGGATAGGATATTATTGTGGCAGCCGGTATCATACAATTAAATATCTGTCCTGACATACAATATCAACCCATATTTATCAATTTTTGGATAAGTCAATACGCAAAATTGATGATATGCGACGGTTTTAAAATTTTATGTATTTATCGGCCTATATCGGTTATCACTTGATATTTTCCGATATTTTACCGATATTTGTTGACATTTACTGATAATCGCTAATATTTGTTGTGAAAAAAATAAATACAAAATATTGTTCACGGTACCCCGATACCATGACACCGCGACCACAACCGCAGTTTTATTGCTTGGCTGATATAGCATTGGCTTCTAGGTAAGGTGGGTAAGGTATCCAAGTACAAGCATCCTAGCAAATTATAAGCTAAGTATGATGGCAAATTATCTAATACAACAACAACAGTTATTGATATTATGGTTGCTTCATCAGTATCATTTAGCTTATCCAAATATCTAAACACATTTTCTGATGTTTTACACTGGCAACAATAATATGCATCAAGTAGTGATAGACTTCTTAACTGCACATTTAGCGTTATATGTATATTTATCTTATTATACCATTCCTGGATTTTGTCTAGTGGTCTCGATTCACAGCCTAAGTTTAGTATATCACTACCTATATCTATTGTATGTTTTGGCTGATATTCCTGCGGGATGTCTTTAAACCTTGTCTTTGCAAATGCGTAAGTATATTCATGTGTATTTGTATTTCTTCTTGAAGATTCACCCATGTCTTCAATTTTTAGTAAAACCTCCATAGTTTGGTTATTCGCATGGATTTTCATTTCTTCAAAAGGTTTTTTTTTTATCCGTTCCATAGTCAAAAACTATTTCATTCTGATCCGCAAGTTCTTCATTTAAATTTAAGGTATTCAATAATACGTTCAGTTTTTCTATTTGTTCTCCTAAAACCTCCATTAGACAACTCTAGGTTTGGTGAATCTTATTCCAATATCATTTGTTGGACTATCTTCAAGGTCTTTTTCTTTTCTTCTGTGATTGAAGTACTTCTTCAATATCTTCCTTAGTTGCACAGTTGTGACTTTTACTCCTTATTTCCTTCAATAATCTTATTCTATTAGGATTATTATTTCCCATGAAACATCTCTTAAGTCAGTATTTATTGCATCTTGTAATTTATTGTGTACCTTTTCCAATCAATTTAGGATTATCACTTCCCGTTTCCCACTGATTATATCTATTATTTGTTTGATATCCTTCTCTATTTGTTCCAATATTTTGGTGAGCTCAGATACCTTGTTTCATAATATTTTTAAGTTGTTCATCGCATTCCTTTTATTCCTAGTACCATGTTCTTTATCACTTTTAATTCGATTTCAAGATACTTTACTCGATCTTCTTTTTGTTGGAGTAAATTCTTTAAGGATTCTAAGTCTGTTTTTATTTCCTCAGTTTGTTTTGGTTCTGCCTGACTATCAAGTATGATAGTATTTCTGTCATATAGGAGGGGATGATGCAAAAGCATCCCAAACACTTAACACTAATTTAATCATTCATTTTTCTAAATTAAAAGACCCCAAAACAATTCTAATTTGGACTAATTTAATTAACTAAATTAATGCAGCCATGAAAGCCATTCAAAATCTAGTACTAAGCCACCACCTTTTGACAACTCAGGTGGCTTTGCAATCAGCTAAAAAATGGCTCCTCCAAGTCAATTATTTTTGGACATCAGTACAGAAGGTCCGCAGATAGGCCAACAGGGAAGATCAGCAAGTGGGTCACTTTTTTGGGTTATCAGGCACAGAAAGAGAGGAAACAGCAAGGACAATTGCAGCAGTCAGCTTTAGGAGAGTTCAACAGTCCTTTTATGACATTTTTCAGCTTTATTACTTTCCGCAGAATCAGCCAAAGGCTATTAAAGTAGCTTTTTACTTCTCCAAATAGTCATGATTACCTAATTGATAGCTTAAAAAGTTGTAGGATTAATTAAATCAGTTTGTAAGGATATGGGGCAAGGCAGAACTCCAGTATTAGCGAGCCAAAGTCAAATGCTATTTAACCCCTCTTGGTCAGATTTAAACCAGGAAGGTTAACTCTTAGGTAACCCTTAGTTTGATCCTAACCAAGTCTGCCCTCTTTTGTCTTTTTGAATTGTAAACCAAAAGCCCAACATCCCATAAGTGTTGAGGTTCTTTTGAAATAAAAGACAACTTTTGGCTTGTCATATTTTCTTTCAATTTTGTGATCAATACCTTCAATATAAAATCAAGCGAAGACTTTGATTGAATTTTCCTCTAAAATCTTGCTTTCTTTTTATCAAGAGTTGAATACCTTGATTGATGAATGCAAGTATTTGATCATAGGAGGTGTGTATACATCATATTATCCCTCTTTTCTCATCTTTTCCCTGCTTCACTTTCGGTGATTACTACCCAAATCACCACCAATCCTTACTTAACCCGATTTGTATTCCTCATGCATCAATAGATAGAGAGAGGAATTTCCCTTGTAGAAGCTTATGGAAAGAGAAAATAAGATACAATCTTTTATGGGAAAAAAAAAATTGAGGGGAAAGTTTTAAATTTTAGATATGATTTATATCAAAATAAATATAACCTTACTAGAAAAGAGTAATCATAATTTACACCCTATATTTTGCCAACCACTCAGGCTCTATCCCTTGTGATTCCACGCTAGCATTGACTTGACAAATATTACAAGCACCGGGGAACAAAAATTACAAGCCAGAAAAAAAAAAGCTCAACCAAGGCTGGTTACAAAATCCAATGATAAGCCTCTAATTAAATACACCTAGGTGAGGAGGAACAATGCTAAAGGAAGTGGGCGGATGGGAGCACATGGGAGGAATATTACAGTGCACCAGTAGAGTAAAAGAAAATGCTGAGTCACCTATTTTCTGTTATTATTTCTATTTCCTTCAATCTGTTAGAGTTAGTTATTGGGAATATCGTACCCTCTCAATTTCCTTTATTTCCTTTAATTTTATCCGTTTGTTATGAGTCAGTTAGAGGAGGGCAGACGAGATTGAGGCATACAATGAAATATCAGTACCGTAATTACGTATCGGCTGCAATTTTACGGTTTTTGGGTTAGTTGCGGGGCAAAATTCTAAAAATGCGGCTGTTTCAGAAAATCACATATTTATAGCCGCGATATTAGCGAAATTTTGGATATTAGCCGATATTTTACCGATATTTGCCGATATTTGTTGTGTAAAAGAATTAAAAAATCACGCCGCGACAACCGCGATATATAAAATATCATTCGCGACACCCTGATACCGCGACATCGCGACCGTGACCATGACTGCAACCGTAACCGTGGTTTTATTGTATGGATTGAGGTCATTGAAGGAGGTGTCAGGTCCTCATATAACCTGGAGTGTTACTATCATCCGTCAAGAATATATAGAAATTTCCCCAACATCACCTAAAACTTGTCTCTGATCTTACCAATCTGGTATCAGAGCTCCCTTCAATTCCAAAACAAAACCATGGCTCCAAGCAAGGTTGAGGTGCTTGAAGAGAAGTTCACTAAGATGCAGAAGGAGTTGGTGAATGAAAGGAGAGACATCCAAAGTGAGAATGTGAAAATGGGAGAAAGGATCGATTCCATTGAAAAATGGATGGGAGATATAGTTGGGAAATTAGATCGGTACCTCAAACCAGGTGGTTCTAGCTCATCCATCAAGGATACAAGGAAACAAAAAGGGATCGAAGGAACTGAGGCTCCGAATACTTCAGCAATGCCCACCAATATCCCAGAGTTGAGGGTTGAGAAACGACCTCCACGCCAGCTGGAGTTCCCTATCTTTGATGGACTAGACCCGGATGGCTGGATCTTCAAGGTGGAACAATATTTTACATTGAACCGGGTGGGTGATGAGGAGAAGCTGGAGGCGGGGCTATGGCCATGGAAGGGAAGGCTCTACCCCAATTCCAGTATGTTGAGGATAGTCGATGCTTTGATTCATGGCCTGGCTTCAAGGAAGCACTGCTGACCCGATTCCAATCGTGCTAGGAAGGCTCACTCTGTGAAAAATGTCTGGTCGTGAGACAATCTGAGACAGTGGAGGCATATATTGAGCAATTCAAATTACTAGCATCCCCTCTTCAAGGTCGACCGACCAAAGAAATCCTAGAAGGTACCTTTCTCAATGGATTACAACCCCAAATTCGCGTAGAAGTTCAGATGATGAGACCTAAGGAGCTAATCGAACTCATGGAAGCTGCTCAAATGGTGGAAGACAAGAATCGGGTGGTATTGGAGAGCAATCGGGTTGGATCTGGAGGATTGGGAATTCGGGCAAGGGCAATCGGTAACCCAGGTAACCACACGACACCGACCTAGGTTGGGAGTAGGCCCACTGGGCGAGCCCAAACTGGGTAGCACTTGTGAAATCGAGTGGAGAAGTTCCAACTCGAAGGCTCTCTAACACTCGATGGCTCAGTGATGAAGAAATCTAGTGACGAAGGGAGAAGGGGTTATGCTTCAAGTGTGAGGAGAGGTTCACTCCCGGCCATGTGTGCAGAAATTGCCTACTTCAAGTGCTTCTGGTGGAGGCCGAAGAAGAATTAGGGCAAGAGGAGATAACTGGTCAAGAGTTGGAGATCGGGGAAGAAGAATCAAGGCTAGTGGAAGGGGCAGTGGAGCTCTCCTTGAATTCAGTTGTTGGAAATAACACTCCCCACACTATGAAGTTGCATGGGCAGATTAAGGAGGAGCAAGTGGTCGTCTTGATTAATTGTGGAGCCACCCATAACTTCATCTCTCAGAAGGTTGTGAAGAAGCTCTCACTGCCCATATCCCCTACAACACCTTATGATGTTTTACTGGGAATGGGAAATTCAATTACTGCTAATGGGGTCTGCAAGGATGTTCGCATGTTGCTGCTTAGAGCATTTCTTGCCTCTAGAGCTAGGAAGTGCAGAAGTAATTTTGGGAATGCAATGGCTTGAGAAGCTAGGTATGATGCATGTCAATTGGAAAACTCTAGTGATGAAGTTCGCAGTGGGCTCGACACCTGTGAGCTTACAGGGGAACCTAGCTTATGTTGTGCCCAAGTTTCCCTTAAGGCCATGCTACGAACCATGACCAAGGAAAGGCAAGGGCTCTTACAGGAGTGTTGTTTGACAGGAGTACTGGAGGAGGAAGTAGAAGAGCAAGCAGTGGCTCCTAAGGAAATATCGGAGTTGGTTAGGGAATTTTCTGACCTCTTGGCCAAACCTACAGGCCTTCCACTAGAGCGGGAGTTAAATCATCAGATCATCCTACAACCAAGGACAACACCAGTGAGTGTCCGACCTTATAGGTACCCCCATGATCAAAATAATGAAATTGAACGGCTGGTTGGGGAGATGTTGGCAGTAGGGATAATACAGCCAAGCATAAGCCCTTTTTCTAGTCCTATACTACTAGTGAAAAAGAAGGGTGGAGGGTGGCGGTTCTGCGTAGATTAAAGGGCATTGAACAGGGTTACCATCCCTGACAAGTTCCCGATACCGCTGATTGATGAACTGCTGGATGAACTCCATGGTGCAGTGATCTTTTCAAAGCTGGATCTCCGTTCTGGTTATCACCAGATTAAGGTAAACCCAACTGAGATACCCAAGACAGCATTCTGCACCCATGAAGGTCATTATGAGTTTCGGGTGATGCCATTTGGGTTAACTAATGCTCCAACAACTTTCTAAGCCCTGATGAACTAGGTATTTAAGCCTTATTTACGGAAGTTTGTGTTAGTGTTTTTCGATGACATCCTAGTGTTCAGTCTGTCCTTGGCTGAGCATAAGCAACACTTAAAAATGGTTTTGAAGTGTTGAGGAAACATGAGTTGTTTTGAATGGAAAGAAATGTATCTTTGGACGGCCAAAGTTGGAATACTTGAGACATATACTTTCAGCAAAAGAAGTGGCAGCAGACCCTAGGAAGGTGAAGGTAATGGAGGGGTGGCCCATTCCCAAAAACCTTAAGGAGTTGAGAGGTTTTATCGGGCTTACAAGGTATTATCAAAAGTTCGTTCGTGGGTACGGTTAAATTGCAGCCCCACTGACTGACCAGCTAAAAAAGATAACTTCGGGTGGAACTTTCAAGCTCAACAAGCATTTGAAGCACTGAAATCAGCCATGTCTTCATAACCTGTGTTGGCTCTTCCTGACTTTTCAAAGACATTCGTTGTGGAGACTGATGCATCCGAGGTGGGAATAGGTGTTGTCCTGATGCAAGAGCAGCGACCTATTGCTTATCACAGCCAAGTATAAGGTCAGAGGGTGCGTCTTAAGTCGATTTACGAACAAGAATTAATGGCCATAGTACTATCCGTTCAAAAATGGAGGCATTACCTCTCGGGAAGAAGATTCCTTATTCGAACTGATCAACGAAGTCTTAAATATCTCCTAGAGCAGAGGCTATTGCCGGAAGGACAGCAGAATTGGATTGCTAAACTTTGGAGTTATTAGTTTGATATTGAGTATCGTGCAAGGCATACTAATAGAGCGGCAGATGCCCTGTTAAGACTAGAAGGCAATAGCTTGGTTCTGGCATTAACTGTAACATGGATGGGGGCTTGGGATGAGTTGTCTGAAGAGATTGATAGAGACCCACACTTGGGGCCGTTGAAAAGAAATCTGATTCAGACCCTATGGAAGAAGGATGGCTTCAGTTTACATCAAGGACAGTTATTTTTAAAGGCCGGTTAGCTTTACCTACAGGGTCCAAGTATATACCACTGATTCTCTCAGAATTTCATGGGGGAAAGATTGGAGGTCACTCAGGAGTACTTAAGACGTATCAGCACATCGCTAAGGAGGTTATTTGGCCTGGTATGAGGAAGTAGATTCAGCAGTATGTGTCTAAGTGTGCAGTTTGCCAACAAAATAAAACATCTACACTATCTCCAACAAGACTACTACAGCCTCTCCCCATTCCCGAGCAGATTTGGGAAGACATTTCAATGGATTTCATCGAAGGACTGCTTTTGTCAGAAGGGTATAACTGCTTGCTAGTGGTTGTGGATCGCTTGAGCAAATACGCTCATTTCATTCCACTAAGGCATCCATTCATAGCTCCCACCATTGCTGCCATATTTGTTAAGGAAGTAGTTCGCCTCCATGGTATGCCCCATTCAATTGTCTCTGACCGAGACAAGGTTTTTATTAGCAGATTCTAGGCATAAATGTTTAGGCTGCAGGGTACCACATTGAAGAGGAGTTTGGCTTACCATCCTCAAACAGATGGACAATCTGAGGTGGTGAATGGAACCATCGAGTCGCATCTCAGGTGTTTCACAGGAGAGCAGCCTAAGCACTAGGTGAGATGGGTTCCCTGGGCAGAGTAATGGTACAATACTTCGTACCATACTGCTATTCACACCACCCCATTCACGATAGTATATAAGCGAGCACATCCTCCTCTGATTAGGTATGAAAGGGTAATTGCTTCGATAGCAGCCGTGGATGGGGAACTCAAATCACGAGATCTAATTTTGGAAGAGCTTAAGCTCCACTTAGAAAAATCCCAACAAAGGATGAAAGCTATAGCGGATAGGAGGAAGCATGACATGGAGCTTGCAGTAGGGGAGTGGGTATACATGAAGCTCAGACCTTATAGACAAAATTCACTTGCCAAACGTGGTAATGAGAAGCTCTCATTACGATATGTTGGCCCTTATCAGGTGAAGTCCCGAGTGGGTAGTGTGGCTTATTGTTTAGAGTTGCCAACTTCCATTTCGATCCACCCAGTCTTCCATGTTTCTCAGCTGAAGTGGGCTTTAGGGGCAGAACACCAAGCCTAACCTATTCCTGATATCCTCACTGATGAATTGGAGTGGAAGGCACAACCGAAAGCAATCCAAGGGCTACGTTACAACTTCAAGGGGCAGCTGGAGGTTCTGATTCAGTGGCACGGGCTACCTTCTTTTGAATCATCATGGGAAGGATTTGAGATCATCAATGAGCAATTCCCTCACTTCCACCTTGAGGACAAGGTGAAACTTTGGGAGGAAGTGTTGATAAGCCTCTAATTAAATACACCTATGTGAGGAGGAACAAGGCTAAAGGAAGTGGGTGTGTGGGAGCACATGGGGAGGAATATTACAGTGCACCAGTTGAGTAAAAGAAAATGCTGAGTCACCTATTTTCTGTTATTATTTCTATGTCCTTCAGTCTGTTAGGAGTCGGTTATTAGGAATATATTATTCTTTCAATTTCCTTTATTTCCTTTAATTTTATCCGTCAGTTATATGACTTGGTTGGGGGGGGGCAGTGGCTGTATATAGGTGATCAAGAGGGTGAGAGGGGGGCAAACGAGATTGAGGTTATTATAAGAGGTGCTAGGTCCTCATATAACCTGGAGTGTTACTATCATCCATCAAGAATATATAGAAAATTCCCCTCTGTCACCTAAAACTTGTCTCTGATCTTACCATCCAGCCACAAAGCTAAATAACATTATAGGAACAATGTAATGGACCATGATTATATGCCATCCAATTAGGCCCAATGACCCAATTTCAATGGTCTTGTGTCAGCTTTGAGTTTATTAACAAGTAACAGGCCATGTTTTTATTAATTAATGGCAGGCCTTAGTTAATTAGCCAATTAATATATTAGGGTATATAAGTTATTTTGGCAGAGCCTGAGCCCATTATTTTTTAATAGCTTATTTAGGCTAGAGCCTTAGTGATGATGAGAGAATACTAATAAGGGTAATTTCCTAGCCACCTTATTAACTCTCTACTCTCTCTTTTCTCTCACTCTCTCAAACCCTAACCCTAGCCAAGGGCCTTTCTACTCTAAGGGACCCACTGGCCTTCCTCTCTTCTTTCCCTCTACGACAAAGCACTTAAAATATTCAATTAATCCTCCTAATGCCCATAACTTGGTCTACAACCTAAGATCATAACAAATTGGTATCGAAGCCAAAAGTTAAGAAGGATATGGATAAGTTGAATGCATCTATTCAAGATTTGTGCCAATTCCAAGAAGTGCTTCGTCGAGGGGAAGAGTTGTCTCGTCTAATGGCCGAGTCCAGAGGAACCAATAGCCAAAGGTCAATCAAGATCACCAAACATCACCTAATAACCATAACTAAACCACCCCACAACCCCAACAAGGGATTTGGCAGCTTCACTGACCTTCACCCACCTCTCACTACTCTCATCACCGCCCAAAAACTTTGTTGTGCCTCCACAAAACCCAGCCACATCGCCACCTACCTTCACCTTCGTTATCAATCCCTCATTATCCACTATCCCACCCTTTGCACCAATTATTAACGTCTGAAACGTCCAAACCCCAATCACCACTCCACCAACCACTCTCAAGTCTCAAGACCAACATTGCACCCTTACCAAATGTCTTGACCACCGGTAACTGCCCACCGCCCCTCCACAACACTTCCTAACCTTTCTCCCATCCCAAAATCCCTCACCACAACTTCACAGGAGTACCCCTCATCAACCACCACCTACCATCAACAATCCCTAGCACCCTTGCCAACCCCCCAAGACCCCTCACCAGCCTTTACTACAAGTCTATAACATGCCTAGCCCCCACACCTACTACAACCACACCCTTATTGTAACTCAAATCCCTCAACCAACCAGCTACAGACCAGAGTCATGGTGAGGCCATTGCCACACCAACACCCCTCATCAGCTTTAGCTAAGCTTTAAGACCACCTATCAAAATTGTTACTATTCCATCCATCCAAACAACAATTAATAACCATTCAAAAGGCATCTCAAATCATATTAGGGGTCAATTCATTATAAGAATCAAGGGCCTTGAGAAACTAATTCATCTTGGATGCACTTTGGAGCCACTCTTTGATCACCTCACAACAGACAAATGGTTCATAAGACATTCTACCACCTACTAGTCCCACAGTCTAGCCTCCTCCCAGTTGCATATTATGGCTATAGCTCCACTCTTCATAGAGGGTGGTCGACAATTCTTGTGCTTTGACTATGTCTCTAGACATCTACTACATATTGGGACCTTTCGAGAATCTTACGGCCAAACCCTTAGTTAAAGTTGTGCTGGGATATGTAAAGATGTTGCACTCAAATCCTAATACAATATATGTAAAATGAACTTCAAGTGAGACAGGCACAAATTTGGGTACTGAATTGCTAGATGTCCAAGATACCTGTACTAACTTTTTCATACATGGATTACATACAATTATTGGTTAGATATCACTTGCTTTTAGCCTGTATCAACTCTTGGCATGCTCAGTAGCTCACTATTGTTGTTGTTGCTTAAATGGAATGGATTCCCTCCAAATCAAGCTATCGCAATGTTCATTGTTCATTTCCATTACTCATTTACTTATTATGAGCTTGAGGACAAACTCAGACAAGGATTAATGTTATGGATTATGATTGTGGGCTGAAACAAACCCCAAGCCCATCAAGGGCTAGCAACTCACTTTTGGTCTTAACGTGTTTGCTTTGAGTTTATCAATAGGTAGCAGACCTTGGTTTTTATTAATTAACAATAAGCCTTAGTTAATTAGCCTATTAATGTATTAAGGTTGTGGGTCTTATTAATAAAAACCTGTTAGCTATTCAGCAAGCCCTGAACTCATTACCTTGTAAAAGCATGAACATTAGCGACTCCTAAATTTGGGTTTTATCCTCCTTTTTACTACCAAAAGGTATTTTGGAACTCATCAAGGAACCCATGCAACTAGGATTTTTACATCAATAATTCATATTCTGATTCTATACTCGACCTAATTTATTTACTATAATTATTTAAATATTTTTATCACACATTATTAATTACATTTAAACTATATTAATATCATGAATATTATTAATTGTAATTATATTACATCTAAATAATTATTGATATTAAATTTCATTATTTGTTATAATTATTGCTATTGGTAGTAAATAATTATTATTAACTATAATTTATTATTAATAATTACATTCAGGTTATTATTATTATTATTATTTTGGCTGAACTTGGTCACAAAAATGCAATCTGTTGCTGTTCCTCCCTACCAGCGCCAGTTTTGGAGCTGCTGGGGGAGGAGAGGTGATTCCCCAGGTAGAACCCAAGGGCCTTGGTTCTCTTTTTGGGGGGAAGGACGATAGGAATTCTGATGCAGCACTTCTTTGGATTCCAAGGATTTAAATTAACTTAGGAACCCTTGATGTTCTTAATCTAATAGCCTGTATGTAAGAAGCTAAGGCCTCAACAATAGACATGCTGGCAGAATCAACTAATCAGGTCCCTAGCTACCTTATTGGTTCTCTACTCTTTCTTCTCTCTTGCTCTCTCAAATCCTTACCTTAGCCACTACCCTTCTGCTCCTCTTTCCTCCTAATTGCCCCATAAATTGATCCACAACCTGGGACCGTAACAAAGAATGCATAAACAAAAACATAAAAAACAAAAATATGCATTCAGCACCACTAAAACCTAGACAACTATAACAAAATGAGTGCTTTAAAGGATGATGAACTTCTGATAATGCTCAAAGCCACATTATTAAGGTAACCATTACCTTCCAATTCTTGGATGGCGATCTCAATGCAGTTGTTCCCTCCATGAATGAGGGTATATATGTAGAAATATCCACTTCACTAGTATGACCTCCAAATCTTAAAGTTCTACCACTATCTTGGATGACTTTAGCAGCTTCTTTAATGATTGCCTGCAGTACAGCCGTACAAGGAAAATCCTTCTCAAATCAATACATTAACACACACAAACGTCACAGTAGCAAAATAAAGACTGGTAATAAATATTTGATAAAGGCTAACCCTGTAAGCCAATTCTTATTTACCTTCCTCAAAAGTCTTGGATTTGATATCCCTTGAACCTGTAGCTCATCAACTGGAGCAGCTCTCCCACTAGATATACTTTCAATTCTGATAGTATGTATGCCATATACAGACTGTAGGCAGCCTGCATAAATCAATTTTTTGAACTATCGATAATAATTAAAAGATCTATAGAACTTACTAACATCTAAAACCTCACATGCTTGATTTATGAGTAACAATTTCTAATTAATCTTATCAGCCAGAAAAACATGACCACTTAGCAATACAAATTGAGCAAACACTCACATAGAAGAAAACCTACAATCAGAACTAGTCCCACAAACACAAGATAATGCTCAAAACCTGAATTCATAAACTGAAAGCACACCCCTAAACATTAAAAATGAGTCATGATATATGGGGAGCTAATGCCTTACAGTAAAATAAATTCTTAAAATCATAAACTTCTAGTAATCCAATTCAGAAGTCTTGCAAATTGTAATACTATCTTACGTAACACTCCTAAATTCATAACATCCCAAGGATAATATCTAAGTTTTATGAAAATAAATAAAATAAAACAAGCTAATAACGATAATACATCAGTCCCAGAATATTCAAACTTCCTACCATATTATTGTTCCCTAATTGATGAAAACTTGACCCTCACTTACCACAAAAGGATCAAGAAAACAATCTTAGTAAGATAAGACCTGAATAAAAAAAAAATGTAAAAGGAAGTGGCTCAAAAACACTCACAATATCTTTAGGTTGGTGATTAACAGAAGTTACGGAATTAAAACATCTATGTAAAGAACAAATTTTAACCATAGGATTCCCATTATACTCTTTTTCTATTTTCTAGCCAACATTCTCTTTTCTCTCTCTATACTCTTCTTGTTGTTAATCTAGTCTTCTCATTATCTAAATTTCATTAATTCATGGTGGATAATTCAAGTAATTTGGAAGCTTGAACACCAATCTAAATAATGAACCAACAATTGACTTCTATAATATCAATCTCAATCACAATAAAAAGAAATGATTTGGTATCGGATTACAATTTTGTTTTCTTCCTATCCCGTTGGTTCCTACGTATCATACTTAGTGCCCAAGGACAAGAAAGCATCAGTAGGTAGCAGCCATCAAAACCCCTACCCTGAAATTGAGTTTTGGGCTGGCTGCGCTATTAATGGTGTTATTTAGTTGGTTATCTTTCTGCTCTTTTTTTTCTTATTTTAATATTGTAGTTTGGATTTGAACTCGTGATTTCATGCCTACGATTTAAGTATTTAAAGAATGAGAATCTGCCTTACCTTCTTTTCTCTATCAAGTCAAAACTCCCACTTTTGGCTCAAAACTTTCAGAATACATTTTACATATAAATCGGACCATACCCACAAACCCCTCTTCCCTCTCCCCACTCTACTAACCAAAAAATAAATAAAGAATGAAGAAAGAAAGTTTTAGATTACAAACAAAAGAAAACTAAAATGTGCAACTTCTGCTAACAAACAATTGTCATAGATAAATAGGCAGGTCCACTGAAGACCATGTACAAGGTGAGCCCTTGCAAAGCGCCCCCTCTATCCTAATAGCAGCAAGCATGTAACATTAGACACACATGGTTCATTGGAGACTCCCGTGTTGTAAGTGACAGGTCAATGGATCAAGATCTGAGATCTGCATTTTTTATCAATGCATCAGACCACTCATTTGTCATAAACAAACATCTTTAGCATTAAAATCATAAACATCAATACAACTCCAATCCGTGGGGTGTGTCTTATCTATAATTTTTAACAGATTTTACATCTACAATTTCAACTAGTCACTATTTTCCCATAAGGTTTTTGTTTGTTTAACTTAATCAATTTCACACTTTTCAATAATATAATAATTTTAAAGACCAGTTGATTTTTCTTTTTTCTTTTTTAGATGCAATGAAGTCAAACAAATAAGTGTGGCATCTATTTTTTGTTGGATAATTTAATTTATTATTCTAGCTTTTTTTAGTGCTCAAAATTATATTCAATTATATATTAGAAAATTATCACTTAGGTAAAAGATAATAAAAGGTTACTCCGTATACAGCCATGATTTAATTTTAAACTTACCTCATTTGATATATTTAAAATAACCATATAAATGAACTATTACACTTTATTCATATATTATATTATATCATATCGCGCTTTCACAAATAAACTTGGGTTTGCCAGTGTACACATTAGTGTTTGTGTTTTACTCCAAAGTTAGAAGGATGATATGTTTTAAATAAAAGTTTGTACAAGGATGGTTTTAATGACAGTTTTTTTGGCGGGAGTTGTAACAATTTTTTTCATCTACATTCTTAAGAAAATAATAAAAAGATAATTATCTTATGAAATATATTTTGCGTTATGATAATTAAATCTTTCTCTATATTATTAGGAGTCTAATGATTTCTTTTAGCAAAGGGCCCCCAAATTGCTTGAGACAGCCCTATAAATAGCATAATACATCAATATCTGAATCCCATCATGGGCAATATTATAATAAAAAGGAAATGGGAGGGGCAAAATTTTGACCAAACAGCAGAAACTACAATACAATGTGCTTCTCTGTTGGGGAGGTTGTTGTGGACTAACTATGGTCATTAATAGCTAGGCAAGTATTTACTACAATCATATTAAAATCTCGTTACGATATTGCTATATTAGTTAATAACTAGGTATCACATATTTAGTCTTAAAGAGATATTATCTAAAGAAAATAATATATCTTATAAAAGTAATAGGTATTTGTTAAATTAGATAGCAATACATCTTAATAATAAAAACTATTCCTTGAGAGATTTTTTAGTTGGACATTATCTCTTGGTTACCATACCAAGCGTTTATCTTTTATAGTAAATGTAGGCTTGCATTTCCCTATATAAAGTGACCTCATGCATTATAAAGAATCAAGCCAGGGAATTAACAATAAGTGTTAATTCTCAACTATCTAGACTTCTCCTTAATTCAAGTCTGTCTCTCTCTCACACATACTCGACATCATCATCATCTCTCACTCACAAATCATTAATCCATCACACTAAGTCATCACCTCACATACTCTCAAGTCTCAAATTCATTCAATCTCAAATCTATCCCGTGACAAGATTTGAGCTCATAACGGAGGTGATTACATGATACCAAAAGGTGAAACCACAGAAACAGATTGAATTCACCTGCAAATAGTCTTTCAGATACCTTCACAAGTGATTTCCACATCTTGAGCATGATGAAAAGATTCACCTCTACTTGCAATCTCAAAGTAAGAACGAAAGCATAATTTAGAAATGTACAGTATATGGAATTTAGAATAAGTTAACAGAATTACAGCAGGACAAGATCAAAGGCATACTATTGATGCAATGATGTATACTAAGGAAAGTGCTTGATTCATAGGTGACAACTTTTTGTCTAGAGAATACTCGCACAGTCAGATGAAGCAGCTCACTAATCTAAATTTACACACCTTGTTCAATGATAACATCGATCACACTGGATAATGGCACACGCTTCTCAGTGTTAGCCACTCCCCAAAACGGTATAAACGATGGTCTGGAAACCTGTAGAAGAAACACTTCATAAACTCAGTGATGACAAGTCTTGCTTCAAGAGCTTCGAGAATTTGATTAGATCAGAAAAAAGGATATAACCTTATATACAATTTCAGTAGGAGTCACATATAATTTGCGTGAAGAAATGTCCTTTTCGAGAATATATCTTTTGATGGGCAAATAAAGCAACATAATAATCCCAACTCCCCAAGCAAGTACTAGCAGCAATGATATGGAAAGCCAAATGACGGTGTCGTATTGAACAAAGTTTCTGCCTAGTTCATCAAAAGAAGCCGTGTATAGTATTTGGCTAGAACTGCCCGCTTCTTCATCGTCTTCTAACTCTGATATACGATCAGGAAGCAATAATTCCTTTTGAGAGTTGAGTTCTGGTAAGCCATCAGTTCGTCCCATTAACATCTCCTCGAGCTTCGAGCTGCCAATCAACCACTGAACATGTCACATTCCACGATATGCACGTTGGAAAGCAAACCCCATTACCCCCACACTCAACACAAACACACAATAAAGTTTTATATGACTGTCATCGTGTATGTGATATTTAATCTGCAACCTCTCAATAGCAGATTTGTCGAGAAGACAATCCCCAAAAGTCGATCAGACAGAGAAACTCTAGCGCATTTGTGAAGTAATTAACCATAAATCAAACACGAGCGGTTCAACTTATGTAAATAGACAGATCGCATGGGAGAATTGAAAATTCAAATTAGTATCACTGTGGTTGAAGGATGGCACATAGTCTTCAGTTACAGATAAAAAGAAGATGATCATACCGTTGACGGTGCTAAATCGCTTGACTGCGAAGACGTAGGGCTGTTACTGGGGGTTTGAATCTTCAATAATTCGAGCGATTGAGTCAAGAATCGAAGGTAAAATTTGAATAGCAGAATGGCAACCGTACTATACCTTTCTATATATGACTGAACCCAGAACGAATGATGCGCCTCTAACCCTTTGTTTTCCCTTCCTATTTTTTCCAGTTCCTTCCTCTCTGTTTTTCCACTTTCACGACGATGAAATATCAGGCGCCTGACATAGTGGAGCAACAAAATGCGATGCGAAGGCCGGTTCAGCGGAGGGGTTAACCGGCCAGTCTTCTTGCCTCGTTGCTCCTGTTTCAAATCCATTCTGCGTAGGGATAATACGATAAATAAGTATGTTCCGACTTCCGAGTCCCTCCCAAGTCCCAACACTACATTATTTGACGGTACTTTGAAAAAAAAATCAATACATTATTATTAGTATATAATTAATATTTTTTATTTAACTATTATTATATAATTATATTATTGTTATTATCAATATTATAACCAGTATTATTAATTTTATATTTTCATATCACAATAGGACATGTATGATTTTACATCATCAGATAAATTTTAAAAATAAGCTGAGAAAAACATAATTTATGTGTGTGTAGATATGTGTGATTTTATATAATCAAATAAATATTTAAAAAACTTAATTTTTGTGTATGATTTAAGAAGAGCTTGTTCTACGAAAACTTATTGCAGTCATTTTATTTGATTCTGGGGTTTGCTTTTTGGCTTGGCTTTTTCTAGGATACATGCATTCCTGCCTTTTGATTTTTCATATAAACTATTCCCATGTCCCAATTATTATAAATAGTAGCTCGCCCTACTATTTTAAAAGAGATTAAAACTAGCAGCAAATGGAGCTAATTGTCACGGTCCGTGACTTGCCCCAAACATCTAGCCAATGAGTTATGCGAATATGGGTGCTCCCTGGTTGCCTGACAGTTGCTAATGTCGATGTTATGTCTCAGATACGACTTGGTGTCCTTCTTATGCATCTCTATTGTATTATTATTGCGGGATGTTGCGCATATTCGGTATGGTGCTTAGCCGTATGGGTTGATGGATGCTGGCCTCCCCAGGGGCGTTGGGGCCGAAACCTCTGAACACGTGACATAACGGAGACAAAGATAGATCTATGACTATTTGGATATTTCAGCCAATGATTTTACTAGGATTGTTAAATGCATAAAAAGGTATATTGAAGACCTTTGAACCATTAGAGATTGGTTATATTTAGCCATATTGATAAGCATTCAGGGTTCGATTATTGAATGTGATGCACTCAAAATAACTAATCTTGCTTTATCTAACACCTATCACCGACCTTACTTGGAAATTTTATTTTTAATTCTTATTGTAAGGTATTTTTGAAGCCTTTTTGGCTGGTCGATGCATTTTGTGAAGTTAATTGCGAAATATAGTACAACCATTCTAAACAAATTTAGTTTACTTATGCTTGACCCAATTTTATATATACGGATTGTCGGTGTATCATGGTGATTTAAATTAATATAAGTTCTCTATTTATTTTATATAAAACAAATAGGGAATATATAATTTTTACTTTCATACAATTTTTTTCCGTAAGTTCCCTAATCCTTCCTCTCTTGTCTCTCCATCACTTGGTTTGAGTCTACATAACTGCACTTTATAAATTAAATAAATTAGCTAGAAACTTTTAATATAGAAAATTATAACTATATTTACACCTGTATAATGCACAAATATTTATCTTTATAAAGTCTAATATATATAATAACATGGTAAAACTATGAATAATAGAAAGAACAAACTCCATACATGTTTAAATGCCAATAATAGTAATCTAAAACTTAAAATCAACTTTGAAGACAAATAATTGTAGAAAAACATAATATGTGAAAGGAAATTCCAAAAATGATGATTTTTACACAAAATTATAATTCATATGATATTATTTTATGTAAGTGTGATAAATTCAATTTCAAAATAAGCAAGATGCACGTGATAATTTTGGCACTCTAATAGTTGAGTTTATAGTAATCAAAAAAGCTGGAGACTAAAACATCTTGTAATAACTAGTTATTAATAAACTCTAATTATAAACTTGGTATTTAATGTGAATTTATTTTTAGCAATTATTGTAGGATATGGTGTGCTCAATGTGTTATTATTATTTTTAGTAATATGGAAATTTAGGTTATAAAATAACTAGGTTAAAGTTTTATAGAAATTAAATTTTTTAAAACTGACAGTTAACCAACCATGGCATTTAGTTAACTGATGGTTCGTCCATTCAAGTGGTCTCCCCAAGGGGTCCACATTCGATTGTCCAAGGTTGAAATTTTTTTTTGCCTTGTATATGGTTCCTATGCCAAATATTTTTACATATTATGATTTCAAACACCATTTGATTCCTTCTTATAATTTTTAGTGATTTTTGGATTTTGTTTGGTATTTTCCTTAATATTTCCTTATTTATTGATCTTTCTAGAATTACAAATGATTTAAAATTGAAAAACAAAATTGGGCTTCAAAAATTTTCTTTTGTCTATCCTTGATCGAATTATAATTTATTTCATAATTTTTGTGCTCTATTGAGCATATTCTTGATTTTATTTGTTTCCTATGCTAGTTAGTTTGTGTCATTTTGTGTCTCACTTGTACTCCAACTTTTTTTAATCTATCTTCCCCTCACCTTACGTCTACCACTTGACCTTTCGTGCCCCTCCTTGTTAGTTTGGTTTCTCCTCGTTTCATTCAACCCGAACACACTCCACCTTCTAGTTGATTTTTTTTCTCATTCAGGTATGGAACTAGGTAGATCATCCCTCTTCCCTTAGCATTAGATTTGAACATCCCCCTTGTGATCCTTGTTCTTTTATGTTGATTTATTTCACAAGTCTTGCAAATAGTTAGGGTGCGTTTAGTTTAGAAAAATTATTTTCTGTTTTCTACCTTCAGTTTTTTTATGGAAAACAATAATTTTTTCTCCATAGAAAATTTAAAAAACATGTTCATTTTTTATATTGTAGAATTACCTTTTAATTTTAAAAAATTTAAAATACGATCATCTTCTTCTAGATTGGATGATAACAATGACTATGATGATAAAGGCGATTATTATTATTTATAATAATATTATTATTAATCTCAATAATAATAGTATTTTTATTAATAATATTAACAAATAATAATAATGAGGATAGTAATAAAAATAGTTATTATTATTATAATAATCATGATAAAAATAATATTAAGATTAAAATTAATGATTATTATAATAATAATATTATTATTATTAGTAAGTATTATTATTATTATTATCACTAATAACAATGATAATAACAACAACAACCACAACAATATAGTTAATATGCTAATATTGAGAATATTTATGATAATAATAAGAATGATTAAAACAATTATAATAATAATTATATTAATGCTATTATTTATATTAATAATTAATAATATTATTATTATGAAAAATTATTATAATATTATTTTTATGTAAGTAATATTAATATTAATATTGTTAATAATAATATTTTTTACTAATATAAATTATAATAATATCATTATTTTTAATAATAATAATATTATTATTATTAAAAATAATATTATTAAAAATTTATTATTATTATTTAAAATATTAATAAATATAAAATATTAACATTGATAATAAAGTTACAACAACTACTACTAATATAATAATATTATTATTGCTATTAATAATGATGAAAATATTATTAACTTTATTAGTAATATTATTACTAATTACTAATTAATATTAATAATAGAGTTATTATTAATGTTAATATTATTATTTCATTAATATTAATATCAATATTAATTAATAACTATATTAATATTAAAATTAATTAAAAAATTAGTGTTATTTTATTAATATTAGTATCAATATATATAAATAAAATTAATAAACTTAACAAAATATTAATAATAGTGTTATTATGATTTTACTAATAATAATAATAATAATGTTATTATTAATTTTTTAATTAGAAAATATGTAGAAAATAAGGGCATACATTTATATGGAAAACTCAGAAAATATAGTATAAGTTGTTTTTTAGTTTTTTCACAAAGTTGAAAATTTGTGCTTTCAAATCTAAGAAAACAAAAGTTATGAATATATTTTCTGAATTTTAAAAAAATTGGAAAAAATTTTGTAGAAAAAGACTTTGTTTTCTAAAACTAAATGGCACTTTAGTATAGATTGATTTCTAGTTTTCTTCACATGTGTTTTCCAATATTCCAATCTAAAAAACAGATAATAGAAGTCATGAACATTTTTTTTTTTAATTTTAAAAAAACTAAAAAAACATTTTTTTTGTTTTTCTCTCTCCTTTTTCCTCTGCTTTGTTAGTTTGATGCCGCTCTTCATTATTATGTTGTAATATCCCTTGAACTCAAGCCTCCTCTTCTCTTTTCCCTCTTGATTCCCTTTTATAATCCTCTTAGCTAAACTCTCTTTATTTTATTTTTTTGATAAACAAGAAATTTATTACTTTTGAAAATGAGAGATTATAACCATGAACATCAGCAAACCATACAATCAACTAAACCAGTCCACTTTTGGAATTTAGCCTTATAATGTGGGTGCACTAACTATCTAGCTACAGCCATGACAATAGCTCGACCAATGCCAGCAACATCCCTACTACGGTTCTCAAAAATTCTCAAGTTTCTCTCATACCAAACATTAACAATATAAGATGAAAAAAGAGCTCACAAGATTTGCTTTTTCTGACTATTTTGCCTAGACCAGTTCAACAAAGTATGCACATCCTGTTGCCACCCTTGGATGATATCCCTTCTTCCAGCAATTCTTCAAATTTTCCTCCATATTTCAGTTGTAATGGGGTAGTGGATAAATAAATGGTCCCAAGTTTCAAGACCATGCTGACAAGACATGCACTGATCCGACACACTCATGCCAATCTCCTGAAGCCTAGCTTTAGTCATCAACATATCTCTAAAAGTCTGCCATAAAAGAAAACTGTATCTTATCAAGTTGAGCAAGTGCCACATAATCTTGGACCACCTTTGGTTATCCTATCTAAGTCACACAGTATCATAAGTAGTTTTGATACTATATTCAGCGTAACCATTCAACCATCTAAACTATAGAAATCTTTGTAAATGAGATCGTACAAGAAGGATTCTCTGAAAAAAGCCATGAAGTATAAGCAGTGGGATTGTACTCCCACACACTTTTATTCTTGAGGTAGATCGTATGAATCCATTTCACCTATAATGAAACATTCTTAGTAGCAATATTCCATAGCATCTTTTCCAAGGCACACTGATTCCAAATCCTCAGGTTAAGAAAACCAACACCACACTCCGCCTTAGGGAGACAAATCTGTTCCCAAGAAACTAGGGCTCTTCTTCTAATATGCACCTTCCCAAACCAAAGAAAATTCTGACAGAGACTCACAGAGTGATGGAGGACCTTTCTTGGCAAAAGAATCACCTAGCTAAAACATAATTGAATGCTGAACAATACTGACTTGATAAGCTGCAATCTCCCCACATAAAATAGATAAACATTGCTCCAGTGCCTAAGTCAAGCCGTTACCTTTTCCAACATAGGAGCAGACTAGCAGAAAATCTGGAGGAGGTTAGAGGCAAACCAAGGTAAGTAATGGGGAAAACACCTTCTTGGAAGCCCAAAAGATCAATAATTGACCTTCTAACATCAGGTGACACACCACTAAAATAGACAGTACACTTCTGAGGGTTTGAGACCAAACCAGAGAGCCTAGACAAATGACTAATCACATCCATAAGACACTTCACACTATGCAAATCACTATGGCAGAACAAGAGAATGTCATCCGCAAAACTCCGATTTATAATCTTCAAAGCTCTACATCTAGGGTGGCATTTGAATAAAGCATTTGTCCATAACTGTTTAAGACATCTGGTCAAATAGTCCATGATAAGAACAAATAAGTAAAGGGAGAGAGGATCTCCCTACCTCAAACCTCTCTTAGCCTGTAAAGGCAGAGTCAACACACCATTATAATAGAGAGAGAAGGCCACTGAATTCAAGCAAGCAGTAATCAACTTTACAGACTAATAAGGAAACACATAAAGAAGCAAAGGATTCTTTACGAAACTCCATTTGACCATATCATAAGCTTTTTAGAGGTCCAACTTTAACATGCATCTTGAAGAGACCCCTTTGCAAGCATACTTTCTTACCAACTCATGAGCCAACAACACATTCTCACTAATACTTCTACCCTTTAAAAAAGAGGATTAAGCAAAATCAATGATTGAGGGAAAATACCTTGAAGCCTCTAAGTAAGTATCTTCGAAATGATCTTATAGAGCATGGTACAACATGTAATAGGCCTGAAATGAGTGACCTTTTACGGATTAGGCTTTTTTGGCATAAGGGTTAGAGAAGTAATATTTACCTTCCTATGCAAGAAGCCTATAGAAAATAATTCTCTAACAACCATGAATAAATCATCACCAGTAATATCCCAACTTTTCTTGAAGAAACCAACTGTATAACCATCCACACCTAGGGCCTTAGTGTCACCAATTGAAAATATAGGTGCTCGGACCTCCTCTTTGGAAGTAGGAGCATTCAGAGCTAACTACTGATCATTTATCCAAGAACAGTCAACAACAGATGGGTTAAGAACCCCAACAGAATGAGAATCAGAGCCTAAAAGCTACTTATAATAGTCAATGAAGGCATCTTCAATTTTCTGGCACCCCTTACCTCCCTGCCATTCTCTTTCATAAGAAAAATAATGGTTTTCCGCTTTTACCTCTCCTTCACTTTTGCGGAGAAGAACTTATGATTTGAATCCCCACAATGCAGCCAATGAATACAATATTTTTGTCTAAGGAACATTTCCTCATAATGCAATAAATGAGCAAAGCTTCTCTCAAGAACCTTCAATTGATCTCTAAGACAGGAGTCTGAAGGGTCATATAATGATTTCATCTGAAGAACAACCACCTTCTCTCTCACAGCAACAACCTTTTGAAAAATAGATCCATATTTGATCGGATTCAACTACTTGAGGTCCTTCTTGAGCGTTTGTAATCTAAACATAATTCTGAGTAGGAAATTGCCTTACAAAGGTTGTTGCCAAGATGAGCGCACTAGAGGTAGAAAAGCATCATATTCTGTCCAAAAATAGAAAAATCGAAAAGGCTTCTTACCCTAGATAACAGAAACCTGGAGATTAACAACTACCAGGCTGTGATTCGACACCAAAGGGCTAAGAAACTCTGCCATAGAAGAAGGAAAAGATGCCAACTATTCTAGATTAACCATAGCTCTATCCAATTTACACATGACTTCAGAATCACCCCCTCATTTACTTGACCAAGTATGGAAGACTCCTTGCCCTTGTAAATCAGCCAACCCCAAATTTAAACAATAATCTTGGAAGTCTTTCATATTAGTGGCATTTGGCAGGTCACCTTGAAATTTCTCACTGTAGGATAGAACCGCATTGAAATCCCTTATAAGAATCCAAGGAGAACCAAGAATTCTATGCTGCTTTAACATTCCATAACCTCCTTGAAATGCCCCGAAAATTTCTAATTTTATAAACTATATTTAAATGATTTTTTATTAGAAAAATTTACACCCTCCTCTCAACCCCACTATTCAAAGTATAAACAAAACCCATATGAAAGGAAAAAATCCCAAGTAAGTGATTTACTTCACAAAGAAAGGCTTGATCACACATGCTAATGGCTGAGATGTTCCACACATAAGGGTCCCAAGTAACCCAAATCCTCCCATTTAGATGCTAAAAATAGTTATTTAAGATATCCCAGCCTCTCCTAACTTTATTTAAGACCCCACTACACTTATTCTTTTTTACTCTTATCTCCAAAAAACAAACTAAGGATAAAGCATCACTTCTATAAAAATGATTGACTTCCTTATGCTTGGAAGCCTTATTCAAGCTACGAACATTCCATGAACTAATCATGTCCACCAGGATCAGTGTGTTGAGCACCTCTCCTAGCACACTACTTTTTCACAAAACTTAAACCCCCAATTAGGCAATCTTAGATTACCTTAGCGGATAAATACCTCATCATAATTCTCACCTCAGACGATAGGGTAGGGTCAGTATTGACCCTAGAATGAATAGGAACCTACAAATTCTACTACAACTCTCTGGCAAACTTGCCTTGAGACCGTGGGATACTAGTGCTAGCCCCAATTATTGATGCAAAGTTATAAGTGGTAATCACGCAAGGCACATCAGCAGCACTGCCCACCCTTCCATCATCAATAACATGATTAATCACCTTACCTTTCTTGTGATCTCTAACAACCACCCATTCTCCTCCACTATCCTTGGGAGTCTTATTAACAACCCTTTGTTTATTACAACTGGGAGCATCATAACCAAACAGGTCACAAAAGTGGCAGTAAAATGGCTTCCAATCATACTTAATATTCTGAACGAGCTCACCTCCCTCGGGATCAACAATAACTATAAATTCCAAGAGCATTTTTTTATATCAATCTCAACGAGCACCCTATGGAAAGAGACACATTCCTTGGAAATAGTAATGACATCAGTGCATAAAGGTTTTCCTACTACACTTTCTATTCTACTCAAGAATATTTGCCCCAATACTCAAGAGGCAAGTTAGGGAATTTAATCTAAAGAGGAACAACCTGCATCTTATTCTTTTCAATCTTCATCCTTCTATGCCAAAGATTCAACACAAGAGGCTTATTAAAGAATTTCCAATGTTGCCCAAGAATAAAAGTTGCATCTTTCATCCTTTTGAACTTAAACAAGAAAAACCCCGAAGCATGAAGCATTACATGATACAAAGGGACCTCTTTCCAATGAGCATGAACATACCCACAAAACTGATTATAAGTTGGAGCATCACAAAACACATATCCCACCAAAGTATTAGCCCATAATTCTGCTTCAGAATCCACCTCCTTCTTATCCAATGTGGCCCTCATCAAATCATTATCCATGGATAGAGGAACAAAAGATAGCTTTTCACCCTGGTTTGGATTCCAGTTCCCTGCCAAAATATCCCTCCAAGAAAGAGCAACAGAAGGGGAAGGATTTTCCAGCTAATCCCAAACAGATTTTCTCTCACCAATAGAAATAATCAACTGGTTAGGGTTTTCCATCTACACACCCTTGCCCCTACTATGAACCACTTAACTCGAACACCCTAAGACCCCTTCAATCTAATTCGCTACTGGCTAGAGAACCGAACAGCCAGTGTTTGGGTGAGATTTAATCAGTGTAGGATCATCCTCACCAGTAGAGGCAATATCCACATCAAAAAAACCATTCTCCAAGTTCTCCGGAAGCAAGTCATATTGAATATTAATTTCCAATAGAACTTGCAATGCCTGCTATTGTGAAACCACAACATTCGCGGGTCTAGAAGCCATTGAACACCCCTTTTTACCAGAAAGGGAAGAAGGGGACTTCTTCTTCCTATCCATGGGAATGCCTCACTCAAACCTTAGGAGAGAGGAGACACACCAAAGAGATAACTCTCTTTATTTTTAATTAAATAAACGAGGTCAGATTTATGGATATTTCTTAAAGTTTTCACCTTGTTGTTTCCTTTTGTTTTCCCTCTATCTTTTGTGGATCTCTCTTCTTCTTTCTCCCTTGGAATTCCAAATTATTATTATTATTATTATTATTATTATTATTATTATTATTATTATTATTATTATTATTATTATTATTATTATGTTGTTGTTGTTGTTGTTGTTGTTGTTGTTGTTGTTGTTGCTGCTGCTGCTGTTGTTGTTGCTGCTGCTTTTTTTCTTGGTATATTTGTATTATTATGGAGAAAGGTGATCCAAACGTTGCTTGAGGTGGCCTTGGAGAAAGGCTTTTGTGCAATTTTGTGTAGCATTGGACCTAGGTAAATACAATAAACTCTTAAGATAGTAGAATATATAGGTGTGAGCATGTCAATCTCATTAGGCTTAGTATCATGCTAGGATTTCACTTATTATGGAGTTGGGTCTTATATAGTTTTATGTCAAGAGTATGAGAATATGTATGCATGACTATATTTATTTTGAATATGAGCATGAAATAATATCTTAAAAAATATATTAGGACAAATTTATGTTGTTATCATATGTGTAAAAGCATGAAACTTGAATAAACGAATGATTTGTATAATTTTAACATGTTTTTATTATTGGTAGAACTTAGATGAATATGTTGTTGATATCCAATAAATATTATATTGGTCACTGATGAATATGCATTAGATTTGTGATGAATATGTCTTAACCTAAGTGATTGAGCCCTCAACCTTGTTAGTTTATATGGTTAATTTCTACACATGCGTTTAATGTAAATAGCCTAATTTGTATGAGTTTTACATTTAATTTAATTTCTTATATAGGGATTTGTTTAAGTTAATCACATGTTTTTCAAGTATTTTTTGTCCACTAGTATTCGTTGACTAGTGTAGGTGTACCAATCAGTCGGCGGCTAGTTGTCTTTTTATTTTCCTCATTATCTGTAGAGTCATTAGTCAACTAGTCAACCTTTTTTTTTCTAGTTTAGTGCCTGACTTTGTATATTGCTTTGTGGGACTAGTTAAGTGGTCCCTTGGGAATGTAGTGTTAACTTGTTTAAGGTTGACTCTATAGATTAGAAATGGGTTTGACTTTGGACTATGTACTTTTACCATTCATGTTATCTTATTTTTGTTGGATTCTTTTAATAGTACCTATGACTTAGCTTTTTATTCAACTCTATATATGTCCTTTTGGATAAATTTGAAATAAAAAAGATCAAAATGGGAGTTGAATTGATATTATAATTGGCCAATTATTAGGGTTATGACATAATGCCTAACCCTTAGTTTGGATGTCTTTGAATTTGTGTGACCCTTATAGTATTTTATATTTGGTTAGCTTATTAGTGTGGATATATGTATCCTTGGAATGATAATAATATTGACATTGAATAAAATACTAGTAATTTAAAGTGAAAGATTTAAGTTTGGAAAGGGACTTTGTGCCTTAGAACAAGTCCCTTAGTACATAGTTGGACCTCTAGGTCAAAGGAATTATTTTTTCTCTTAGGGATTCACAAACCCAATACAATTTACATGTACTTAAAGACTTGAGTACTAACGTTCAGTATACATAGCTTGTGTCATGTGACTTTCTTGACTTTTTATCTTGAAGTTTAGATATTGAACTTTGTTGATTCATCTCTGGTGTCAGTACCATATATTCTGAGATTGTATTCCTCTCAATATTTGAATTCATCTTTAATTGAATCTGACTTAGAAAACCATTTGGTATCTTTTGAATAATTAGATATGTGTTGGATTTATAAGAGTTTGAGTTTGAGATATAAACTCTTGTTGGTTGTTATCATATTTTGAGTTGTGAGAATATGTGTTATTCTTGAATATTGTAATTACATATGATTGTCACATTTCTATGTATGTTTATGGTTATTATATGATTATTTGCAATATCAACATTATACTTCTTAGAACTTATTCTGATTTATTCAATATGAGGAAGTTGTACTAATAGTACATTTGTAGGTAATTTTGTGTGGGCCTTGGAGTGACATGAGGCCTATAAATGTGGCAAGAATTTGTGAGAATAGATTCCTTTTGAGAAATGTGTATTTGGGTCAAAGAGTTATGGCAAACTAGTATTACAATTCTAGGTGTTAGAATTTATTGTTGTATGTTTTCCTTTAAACTCTCATGTCTCTTATTGTATCTTGTTATTGTTCTTGTACAAAGGTTATATTATTTTAAAACTTTAATTATATTATTACCTTTTCTATTCACTAAGTTTTTTAGTTGAAATATTTTTAGCCATAGCAATTGGCATAAAGAATGTAAGGAGAACAAACATATGCTCAGTATGATGATAACACCTATTATTTTATGATTATGCTTCCATAAAAAAAATTAAGTAGAAAATTTAGGTGTGCTACAAGTTGGCACCAGATCTTTTGATTATGAAATCCTTCATTCTATTTTTGAAACCTTTTGTTCTTAAATGTTTTGAAACCCAATTTATCCTTATGATGAAGTGTAGATGGCTTAGAGCATTAGCTTGTGCATGAAAGATGCATTGTTTGTTGCTCTTTGAATGTTGTTACGTGCTTAGCATTCTTATAAGTGACCTTTTATTGTGATTACTAGGGTTGTAATCCTATCCTTCATTCATTTCATTTATATAGCACTATGTCCTGAAATTTTAATCTCGCACATATAAAGGAGTTGCTCACTGTATTTGCTAAGAGAGAAGTAGAGTGGCAATTGCAGCCTCAGCCACTATAATAGCCTCAAGCGCCTGCTTAGGTAGGTTGGGTTTTTATCACCCGATGGTGTTCAAGGAAGTAAAGGATTAAATGATTATGGAGAGGTGGATTAAATAAATGGAGAAGATCTTTAGGGCTTCGGATTTCCCATATGAGATGAAGGTGAATGTTAGTACATTCTATTTAAAGGGTAAGGTCAACGATTGGTGGAGAGTACTCCAACTTCAATTTTTGATCTAGTGGAGACTTGGAAAGGATTTCTGGCAATTTTAGGGGTGTAATATTATCCTTTACACATTCATCATGCAAAGCATGTAAGTTTTTAACCCTTCAACATGGAAACATGACAATTGAGGAGTACTTTGGCAAATTCTCCGAGCTTCTTGCATTTACACCAAAGATAACTGATAGTGAGAAGAAGTTTGCTCATTGCTTTGAGAAAGATTTGGATCTACACACCCAAGAGCTATTTGGATTATATGACATGATTAATGGACTAATGGTGTATGTGAGGGCTTATGCCCTAGGGTGGATTCATAAGATGAAGAAGGTGCTTAGTGGGAGTAAGAGGTCGTTAGAGAGTGTTTAGTGTCATAATGGTGACATTATGACAATCCGAGTCGATATGACCACATGGGGGATACCCTAAAGTTCTTTTAAATTGATCGGTTGGCTCTACAGATCAACACAAGTCCTTTCAGCATACGTTATCCTCACTCACGCACTTCCCAAGAAATTTTTAGAAATTTAACAAGAGTGTCACCCATCGTAAAAATTACTCCACAGCCAATATGCTTAACTGTAGATTTCTTAGGATAAAATTACCAAAATGATGGTATACCATGTTGGTATAAGTATTCATATCAATCCTTATAACACTCCCATCAAATTAGGGGTATTATGAGAGGGTTCAGACATGTATTAGAAGAGTTGATCGAGTGGTAGCCATCCCTTACAACATTCTAAATGATGGTTCGAGAGTGGATGGCCTTTGAGATATTATTTTTATAAGGTCTACAAAGGGAACTACCCAAGCAAGGACTGCTAGGACAAGCTAATTGAGTGTTGGAAGTATGGTAAGTTGGGTCATAGAGGTTTTGAGTGCTTCTTGACTAGGGATGGAGTTCGACATAATCTGATTTAGTCCAAAGAGGGATTCACCTGCCAAATATCTAGCTCCATCAATGATATAGATGCTAGCAAGTAGTGTATAGAGTGTGAGTGCTATGTGCAAGGGTTATACTCCTTGTCCCTATATAGAGTAGTGCATGTTAAACTTAAGACACTAGAGGTGCCCAAGGAGGGTTGATGGCTAATACTTTGCAGGTGATCAGGGATGCATGAGCTCGTGGCTACAACAATACTACTGTGGGTATACCATCATACTTCTTAATTATTTAATTTTCTCATTAATTGTGTGACTTTATGCTTGATTAATTTGGTGCATGTACCTTGATGTTTATGCTTCGTTTGGGGTTTTTTATATTAAGGGGGGTCTATTATGACTACTATTGTGATCTTTTTTGTTTACTATTATTTTAGAAACTTTAGGTAGTTATGTGTCGATGTGCCTTTTTGATAGAAAAATGTACAAGAACATATTCAAATGAAAGGAGTTATAGTAAACAATAATTCAAATGGAAATAATTTTATTAAGCAAATCCTCTTATATATATCTTCACCTCCTTTTTTTCTTCTATATTTTAGTATATTAACAATATTTGGAAAATAGAAAATATGGGTTGGAAAGCTTGTGTGGAATTTTTTGGCAACAACTCTTCTTTAACATGAAGTGAAAATATGAATACACAAATACGAAAACTCTACTACTAAAAATAAAATATTATAATCTCATTCTTATTCTCAATCCCTAAATAAATATGTTAATCATTAACATACTCTTACTAGACTATGCAATAAATATTTACATTTATGGACATGACTAGTGCAGATAACTTATGTCTTACTATGATTACAATTGAGTTGAGCAAACTCAGCTTGACTTGATAAACACTTGTATAGATTTAGAAAAGAGAACTAAAGAAACAAAGGGAACACAAAGGTAGCATTTGGTATTCATCATACCACTCATCGAGGGTGTAATTTATTGGTAACTTATTTGCTAAGAAATTAATGGTTAAAGATATTATACATTTTGTTTAGTATACATGAAGGGAGTATGAGAGGAAGTCATTGTACTTTTTTTATTTATACAATAAGAGAGAAAAATTACATTTATAGTGAGAAATGATACTTATTAAGAGGTAATTTATTAAGTACTTCCTTTATAAAATAAACAAAAGATGAGTTAAAGGGGTGTCCAATCTACTTCTGGCAATTTTACTTCCTTTCTATCAAACAAAAGCCCATTTATCAATTTTCATATTGTGTTATGTACTCTCTTAAACTAATCCATACATAAAAGACCAAAGAAAAGAATAAAATACAATGAAAGAGGTTTACACAACTCATTGTAGTAAAATGTAAATCTTTTATACTTGTGAAGTATTTTACATGCTATTCAAATTAATTTATGTCAAAAATATCCATAATACCCCAAAATTTATTACAATTTTTTTTATAACTAAATATTTTTGGAAGTTAAAGCATTTATATGCAGGGTGTTATTACAACATTCAACATAGACAGATACATGATTAAAACTAAATCTATGTCAAATATAAGGTCAAAAAGTAAACCTAAACTTGGGGATAAATTTGTACACTTTCTAACCTATGACCGTTGTAAGACCAAAACTAAATATTTTAATCAAATAATAGATTAAACAATGATGGACTAAAAATATATACTTTACAATAAACTTTAAATGTTTTGAGATATGTTAAACAAAACAATTAAGTATGAAAAACCCAACATTGGAAACATTATTCCAAATAAGCAAACGTTATCAATGATGTCATCATTTACGTTGAAAATCTATGAAATATCATATTAAATAGTGTAGTATTAGTACACCAACTTATTGAGTAGTAAAGCATCCAGTAAAAGAGATAACATACAAATGTAGGTCATGAAAATTCATATAAGGCAATACATGGAACACTGTAAGCATTAAACACTAATATCATGGTACAAATGATAACAATAATATGTAATCACAATATTCATAGGATAACACCATTCATAGGTTAGCACATAACATACAAGAACACTTAGCACATAATAATACTATTTATGCAATAACACCTAGCATATAATAATAAAATCATTACCAAAACAATTTTTTTGCTACAATTCCATACTTAGTAATCACACAACATTGGTTAATATTCATTTGGAGACTAGAGGCACACACTTTTACTCAAATAAGAGTTATAATTACTAGCTGACCCAACATAGGTAGTTAATATAGTTCACATAATGGTGGATTATATATAACCACCAATAAATTTAATATAGATACCCAACACATCTCAAACAAAGGTAGACCATATATAACCTAATATAGATAGCTAGAAAATATCAAATAAATGTGGACTATATACAATAACTAGCTAACCAATATAAACATTCATCACCTCTCGAACAAGAGTAATCATATACAACCACCAACTAGTCTAATATAAACAGTCATTATGGGTCAAGTAGTCTTCCTTTTTACATTCTAATATGTGTGAAATTAGGGTTATATTAATAATTTTTGAGGCCTTGTTTTTAACAAAAAAGTAGGGCTAAATTTTTTTTATATATATACATGTATACACACATACATATACATATGTGTGTGTTTATAGTTATGAGATATAAAATGTATTCTTGGATAATCATATTATTATCATTATTATTTGATTATAACTAAAGTACCAAAAATATCTTAATAATCTAAAAATAAAAATATTTATAATAGCATCCCAATTTAAAATGGAGTAGTGCAAGAGTGTGTAGGTTGAATTAGAAGGGAAATATCAACAAAACTTTGAACTAAAGTTGCATATATTAGCTGCAAAACAAAATTTACCCATGAATTAATTATTATTTTAGTAATAGGAATTTTTTTAATAACAATGAGCCCACAAACTATTGGGGGTCCTAAGCTATATAACTTTTTGCACAAGACCTTACCTGGCAGTGCTTATAATCCATCTAATCATTTGATTGCTATTTACTTAACCAATTACAAAAAATTAAGGCATGATTTCTATTCAATTGTCATAAAAAGGCCCAGTTAAATAACTAGATAAATTGTTCTATACTTCACTATCAAATCCAACACTTAGGAAAAGTCAACTTAAAAATCAACAGTCAAATGCTAAAAGCCAACATCATAGTCAAGGGTCAACTAAAGTTCATTTAAGTTCAATTATTCAACATTTGAAAATATATTGCACAGAAGACCATTTTGTCATTTAAAAACCATAATCCTTGTTTTTTCACAAAATATCTATTTTAACTTTAGTAAAGGAGGATCATCGGGAGAAACCCTGATGTATTATGTGAGAAATGCCCTGCTAGACCTATAGACTTGTTACAAATAGTTAGAAAAGATAGCATTAACCCTCGTCATTATGGCCTATTTGAATAGTCTCTCAAAAAGATCTAGCTTGATTAATACATTACAAAGAGGGTAGCATGTGACTACCATGATCTTTTTGATAGTCACAAGCTCAGCAAGCACAACACCACCTACTAGCTTAGAAGCACTATTAAGTCACTTGTATTGGCTAATTTTATTCTCAAGTTTACTCCTACTTCTGGTCCCTTTGCTAAGTAGGAACCATTTTTTTATTGAGTTTACCTTAAGGAACCAAACTTAGTCTTATACTCGTTTGCCTTAAGGGAAACATCATCTGGATGACTATTAGGGGAAATTTTAAATAAACTAATAACGAGGTTGAATATGAAGCTCTTGTTACATGATTATAGTTAACAAAGGATATGGGCATGAAGAAGCTTACAATTTCAACCAAATCAAAATTGGTGGCCAATCATACCAATGGATCTTATCATGTGAGAGATCCCAATATGATCAACTACCTTAATTCTACCTTAATATAGTCAAATCATTACAAGCCTCCTTTGATGAGTTCCCAATCACGCGAGTCTCTAAACTCAGCAACAACCACATGGATACTAAATCAAGCTTGAGATCGATGATCCTGACCAAAGGCCCTCAAACCATTCTAGTGGTGGATATGTAATGACACCACCATATAGCCTAAAAGAAAAGAAGTCATTGCAATGGATGTCAAGGTCACTTGGATGACTTCCCTTCACAACTGCATTATAACTAAAGAACTCCCCAATGATAAAATGAATCCACAAAGATTTGCAAAGACCTAAGAATCACGATCTATATGGGACAACTCTACAAGAGGTATTTTCTCATACCCTTGTCGAGACATGTAAACCCGAAATAGGTTAAGTACATCCTAAAGGAGATACATAGTGGGGAGTGTGTGAACCATTATACTAGATAGTTACTACTTTGTAATAAGATTCTAAATATCAATTCCTACCGACCAATTACTACTTTGTAATAAGGTTCTGACTGCAAGTTACTACTATTGAGAATACAAAAATATTGCTTCAACTATATCAAAAAGTGCAAGAAATGCTAGATATATGCATAGGCTTATTCAAGTTTAGCTTGCAGTTGCACTTTTGATTTTATACTATTTGTAAGACCCCACCCTCATTAGGGTTGCGGGTAGCTACTTTAGAGTAATTTTAAAATCAATGATTGACCTTAAAGATCAATACAAATCTTTTTTAGTTTATTTCTTTTATCAACTCACACCTATCCTAAAAAAATTTATAAGAAGTCACCCACCTCTAAATTGCTCCAAATTAAGTGTGATTAACTATGTAGTTTTTTAATGATAGGTTTCCCCAAAATAAAGTATACCTTCTTAATATAAGTACTCTTATCAATCTTTTTAAGTCTCTAACTATGATCATATTGAACCATTACCCGTTCCTCTACCAAGGAATCTCCTTTTGCCTTAGTATATGACATAAAGGTGATACTCCCTATTGAAATAGGGCTCCCCATTGCCAAACTATTATCTATTGATAAATAATGAAATAATTAACAGTTTCTACACAACCTGGGCACCATCAACAAATGGAGAGAATTGTCACTCATAAAAATGGTGGCATATCAACAAAAAGCATCTCAATATTTCAATAGGAATAATTAGGCACAATGTTTCAAGAAAGGTGAGTGGATACTCAAGAAAGTCTTTCAAAATACTTGGGAACCCGACATGGGTAGGCTAAGATCCAATTGGGAGCCCCACTACAAGATCACTAAATTAGTGGGCTATGGAGCCTACAAGCTACAAGATCAAAATAGAAGAAACAACCGTGATAGATGGAATGCCATGTATTTGAAATTATACCAATTCAAAGAAACATTAAGTTAGTTCTTTCTTACGCTTCATTACCCTACAACATTAATATATGCTCTATATCTCTATTTCAAATTTAGTATGCATGCAACACTTATTACCCATCATCAAGAAAAAATTTGTGAACCCAAATAATCAATTATACTTAATTTTATTTAATTTAAAGTGTCATCACACCACTATCCACCTCTACCCCATTAGGATGTAGGCCACAAAAACACTCAATGTCATGTAACGATGAAGAATTACAATTAGACCAGAAGCAATTTGAACACTTGGATCCTAAGTAGGTTTTTGTAACCTTATCCTTATAAAATGACATATGCGTAACACTAGAAGAGGATTCTCCATTCCTTTAAACAAGGTGGGCACTCAAGAGCTTCGGGCCACCACAATGGGAATTGTACTCTTTTCCTTAGCTAGTAATAACAATTTGAAAGTATATATTTTTGGATCACTTTTAATGTATTTTTATTCATTTTTGTAGTAGTTATGTTTTAGGGTTTGGTATGCTTCTAGTATTTCCCACCTTATAAGATTAAGAGATTTGAGAATGGAAAAACTTGGAACCTACATCCTAAGTAATCTAAAATTGATGTTTAGTGGCATAAAACTAACTATTTTTGCATTTTGGAGTAATCCTTACTTTTTTATTCTTAGGGTGTCTCATTGGGTGATTCATGATAAAAGGCAATGTAACATTATTAGATTCAACACCCCATGAGAAAGAGAAAACTCTCCTCTCAATGCTACATGTGCCCTTCATCATTCTCCTCTATCCAATTTAACTTTATCTCCTATGAGGTGACAATAAAGCAAGACGTTATTTTAAGGTGACCTACCTTAGTGAAGACCCTATAGGATGGTAGGGTGGTTGATAGAATGGCCAACCCTATACAATACCATTTAGGGTGACTAAGTTACCATTGGCTAAGAAGACCCTATGGAGTGGTTGACAAGGTGATAAATTCTATGGGATGACACTATGATAGACCCTAAAGGCTAACCCTATAAGATGACTAGGTAGTCTATAGGGTGTAGCTTAGAACGAACTAAAGAACAAAAATGTGTAACGACTAATAAGAGATTATAGGGTGAGATGACCCTATAAAGTGAAGGACCCTATCATGTGTTTACAAGTAAAATGACGCTATAGGATGTTCACAAGGTGGATGACCCTATGGTATATTAGAAACTCATATCACCACCATAATCATTTAAAAAAAAGACAAATTGAATGTTTTATTGCCTTCTAGTAGTTCCAAAGTGCATACCTAAAATTCTAAGAAAATTACCACCTAGCCCATGCCCCCTTAGCCACTTCCCTATCTTCTTTATAAAAAAGGAATGTCAAGTGTAATTAAATGAGGAGAAAATTATATAACCATTACATAGAGAAATTGTAACACCTCAGTCCCATACTATGGTTGTAGGTAGTTACTTACAGCACTTTTGGGATTGATGACTGACCCTATAAACCAAAATGATTCATTTGGAGCGTGTTTTTTCTTTACTTACGTGCATCCTTAAAAACCTTCTAGTAGGCCACCTTTCCTTAAATTTCTCCAAGTTAAGCATTTTTAACTGTGAATTTCTATAAGAATAAGTTTTCTAAGAAGAAGGCATGTCTTATTGATATATATAGTCTTATAATTCCTTTTGAGCCTACACTATGCACCACTAACTTGGGGGTATTACATGTATCTCCACTCAAGAACACAAAATCTTCATTGTGTCTCAACTACTAATTATCTTATTACAGTCTAACTCAAGAATTTTCCCTCTAAGTGCCTAATTGGTTCATTCAAGTTTAGCTTACATTTGTGGTTTTTCTCTGATATTATTTGTAATACCTCAACCTCACACTAAGTAAGCTGTTATTTACTTAGAATACTTTTGGGATTGATAACTGACCTCACAGACCAACATGTGTCATTTTAAGCGTGTTTTTCCTCACTCACACGCATCTTAGAAAACTTCCTACTAGGTCACCCATCCTTAAATTAATCCAAGTTGAGAACACTTAACTATAAAGTTCTTTAAGGATATATTTTTTAAATAATGTATATCTTATTCATATAGGTAGTAATATCGATCCTTTTAAACCTATTATATCCACTACTAATTTGGAAGAATTACATAAATATTAGGAAATTAGAATAGAGCTCAACTGGAAAAAGAGAAGAGAAACTATGGATCTTATTGCTCAAGGTTGAAGATGAAGTTCAAGGAGGAATGAAGATTGACCCTAGTAATAGCAAAAACAACATCTCTAACATGGTTCATTCTCCCTTATCCTTTTTATAATTTTCTTTTCTCTCCCAACCTTTATGCTTGTTATTCTAGCATGGAAATCAACATGAGTTGATTCTATATGTGGGAAGGATTGATTTGATCCATAAGTTGTAACAATTTGAATGTTATAGTATTTTGTTATGTTATAGATCTTAGATATTTCATTTTTAGTGCAATGAATGCTTCATGATGTTATTTTCTGACAAAAAATGACTCTTGATAATTGAGTGATACTCAAAAGAGTCAATCTTAATGGAAAATATTAAAATGGTGCCTAACTAGGCATGGAGATATTATTAGGGTTATGCATTGACACTTGATACTCATTGTGTGCATGGAGTAGGTTCATGAGCTAAGAGGGTGGCAACCTATAAGTATGTTTCATCCTGAGTGAAACCTAGTGAGTAGTAAGGTGTTGATATCCTATAGGATCCATAAAATATTGAATTTTGTGAGGTATTTAATCTTGATTCTTGAATTGTTTTTGTGCCTTTAACACTGGTCATATTGGATTCCTACACGACCCTGTGAAGCTTAAGAAGGATAAACAAGGTAGACATATCAAGTTGATGTTAGGTTTGGTATAGATATATGTTGAGACCTTGTAAATAACACTCAAAAACTCATCACGTGACCTTTCTATGGCTGATAAACTAGATTGAGAAGACTTGAGAGTATTCTTCATCCTAAGTGAAGCTTCGTGAGTGGATGATTGTTGACATCCTATGGTGCGTTGCATATTATAGTGTGAAGGTTTATATAGTATATGGTGACATGAGATATCCTTTCCCATAATCCTTTCCTTATATTCCCATCTTTTTTAGGCTTATATTTATTTCCATGTTATTTTTAGTTTGTGTTCACTTGATTTTAGTTGTTATATGCTTTTGTCCTAATAGGACATGCCATCCTCTCACTTGATTTTTAGTTGTTGTCACATTGTTGTATTTACTTATGTAGTACAACCTAATTTCCATGGGAATGATTGTCACACCCCCAAAATTCACTACTGAAAAATTTCGTTTTATTTAAGATAATCGCGGAAGCAGATAAATAAAATGTGAACTTTGGGAGTATTACCGCCACACTTAGTACCAGACCGGTTCACTCATACCGTTCCAGTATCAAGTGCTAAGGCTAAGAAAAGTAAAATACATTCTGAAAGAAATTCAACACTCATAAATCAGAGTAGCGCATCAAATCGTTTACAGGAATAAAATCCACCAATGGTGGTTACTTTAATAATGCTAATATTTAAAACCGAGAATTTAAATGAGAAAGAGAAAAGCTAACGATACCGGAAAATTCCTTACTCTCCTTCCCGTAACCCACTTGAGTAGCACCTGAAAATACCTGCAAGGGCACTGCCCATTGAATAGGCAGGGGCCCCATAGAGGGAATCCCTTCAGTACTACGGTACTGAGTAACCCTTTAATACCACACTTAAAAACAGGCCCGCATACGGCACATAATGCAAGCTGCACATATAAATAATGAGAAATGCATACATAACAATAAAAAACATAATACTTTATAAGACACGATCGATACTTTGGGCCTGAAGCCATGTCATAATGTAAGATCCATACATTCGGGCCTTAAGCCATTATTCCATCATCATTCAATCAATATCATATTTTATATCCATGTGAGTGCGAGAACCCCACTATTATAGCCGGTGGACCGGAAGTCAACACATAGGGCAGAACGCCTCTGACCACTATTATTGCCGGTGGACCGGAAGGTAAACACACAGGGCAGAACGCACCTGACCACTATTATTTGCCGGTGGACCGGTCTGGCCCCGACTCACATGGTGTTGCACTATAAGTGATTAGTATTTTTCCATAACCTTATTCACATACATAACTGATTTTATTGAGCTCGGGACCCCCACTATTTTAGCCGGTGGACCGGAATATATATAAAATCATCATCCAGGGCACAACGCTCCTGGCCACTATTATAACCGGTGGACCGGTACTCATAATCACATACCAGGGTAACACGCTCCTGGACCACTATTATATCCGGTGGACCGGTACTCAATATCTCATACCAGGGCAACACACTCCTGGACCACTATTATAACCGGTGGATCGGTACTCAATATCATAATCATCTGGGCCCGACTCATTAATATTCCACTTTCAATAATAGTATCTTTCCTTTTCTTTAATCAACACATCAATCATATTTATTTGCCTCGAATGGGAGATCGATAACTCGGGACACAAAGGTACACCGGTCGTACCGGTGCATATCAGCTACTCAATACCCTTCAACTATGAACCCAAGGACGCAAAGGTACCCTAGTCGTACCGGTGCATACAGCTAACTCAGTACCCTACCGACAAGGACACAATCCATAAGTATGCATACCCCCTAACTAGGTCCGTAGAGCTAGGAAGAGTAAGATATAGGGCCTAGCTGGGGCACAAAGGCACACCAGCAAATACCAGAATAATCGTGGACTAAACCACGTCCTTAGGGTAGCGACCCCTAAGGAGTCACCATTCCCGATCTCGAGGTCTTTCACTTTAAGTAATAGTGTCTTAATTAAGGTGATCACGAAAAGCACGATAATCAGATACTTATTCACTTTCGATCGTTCCGATATCATTAATCGTTTCTTATTCCGATGATTATCTAGGATATCACAGAGAAACCATTAAGGCCATACTAATTATCAAATACTCTTACTTGGCTAATCAGCATTATTTAATCATATTATAATGTTCCACACTCTCAAAGACATGCTAGGTACAAACCACTCATTTGCCCTTTACTTACATAATTGTTAAGTACCCATTCCTTACTTGATAAATTACCACATTACCCTTAAGGTTACATAATTACCAAATTACCCCTTATCCACTTTAGATTACCAAATTGTCTCCTACACTTTTTAGATCACCATTCACCCCTCATAATTACTACACTTATCATATTTCCCTTTTGGTTGGTTATATTACCAAATCGCCCTTCTCCTTTGTTATAATTACTAAATTGCCCTTGAGTCGGATAAACTAATACATTACCCTCCTTTATTATCATGATTACAATTTTTCCCCCTTAGTTGGTTAAATAATTATCACTTTACCCTTTAATCGGCTAAATTACTAAATTGCCCCTTCAGTTGGATAAATTACCAAATTTCCCTTCTCCTTTATCATAATTACCATTTTATCCCTCTCGATTATTTTAATTGCCGTTTACCCTTTTTAATCATTATAAATCCCAAATTACCCTTCTTCATACTTACAAATATTAATTTACCCTTTTTCATATTCAAAATTACTATATTACCCTTTACTTATGAAATTACGATTTTGCCCCTCTACCTCCAAAATTACCATAATGCCCTCCTTCATCCAAAATTACTATTTTACCCCTACTTCCAAAATTACCATTTTACCCTTCTTTCTCACAACCTACAATTTTATCCTTTACTTATAAATTATCATTTAACCCCTTTATTTTTTTTAAATTACCAAAATACCCTTTTACTTATAAAATTACCGAAATACCCTTTTCACTTATAAAATTTCCATTCAACCCCTTTATTCACCATTTTTATGAATTTACTAACACTACATAAAATAATGATATTAATACTTCATTTTTATCATCTAAGTCCACCAACTTGTCATTTTCAACATAATACTCATTAGCAACTACACACATTGATTTATATACCTCATAAGCATAATTACTAAAATACCCTTAAACAATAACATCATTCATGCACTAGCAACATGATACATCATAAACAAGTATTTAACATTTCCATCCATAATCAAACTCCTTCCTTAATTAACATACCTACATATGGCACAAAAGTTATCATGCTTTTTCTTTTTATCAAACAATATAAGAACCATATACATATCATGCTAAGCATACAAAACATACATAAAATCATACTAAACCCTAAATGTACTAACATGCGTTTTTCCATATATTTATGGGAGGATTAACGGTTACCTTAATCTCGCAAAATATCAAATCTTACCAAGCATAATTAGCAACTCAACACCTAAAAATAATATCCATCATATTTGTTAGAAATAAGAAGTTAAAAAGGATAAAACTTTATAAAACAAATTTATTTAATAATAATACACTTTAATTAAATATGGATATACCTCAAAACTTAACCAAATGAGTTTCAAAATAAGGGGGAGCTCACGCTGCATGAGCAGCGTGAGTTTCATGCATAATCATGGGGAGAAAAGGGCTCAAAGAGGGTGAAGGGAGAAAAATCCATTATTTTCGGGTTAGGGTATTTAGGCTAGAAAAGAAGGTGGTTGGGGGAGGTTTCAAGGCAGGGGAATGGTGCAGAAGTGAAGAGGGGTTGTAGGTGGAGGCTAAGGGTGGTTTCAAGGCGGCTCAAGGTGGCGGAGACGGCGGCGGAGAGGTGGCGAAGGTGGCTGCCAAGATGGGTCGAGGGAAAGGGGTTGTGAAGGAAGGAAAAGGAGAGGGGAAAATGGAGGGGGTGCAAGAGTTGGTTTCGGCCAACTAAGACATGGCGGTTGTAGAGGGGGATGCAGGGTGTCGAACGGTGGGTTGGGTGGCGGTAGAGGTGGCCGGAAGGCGGCGGAAGCGGCGGTTGCAGGTGGCTCGGTGGTAAGGGGAAAAGCTGGGAAGAAAAAGGAAGAGGAGGAGAAGGGAGGAAGTGTAGGGCTCTAATAAGTGTGACTTTTACATCTTATTCCTAAGGTTTATAAGAGTTTTTACCTTTAATTTCAGTCAGAATTCTCCCTTTTTGTTCTTGTTACTGCCTTTGTGTTGTGAAAATTGCAGGGTCTCAAGCAACAAAAATAATCATGAAGGATGAAGAACAAGAATAACCTTAAAGGGAGAAGAAAGGAGAAAAAAAAGGAGCAAAGAGGAGCAAAAGTTAAAGTGGAAAAAGAAAGAATGCATATTTAAAGTATATGGGCCTGAAAGAAGTGAAATTTAGACCAAGAAAAGGTCTGAATTTGGAGAAGCTTTCAACATCAAAGTTTTAGATATTTTTAATAGCTTTCCAACGCATCCAAAATCAGCTTAATCGGAGTTAAGATGAAAAAGTTATGGTCAAAATACGAATCATGGTCAAAGCTGACACGGGAAGCCCATCGTTACGGAAACCCTAGTGATCCACGAGTAGGGATGTAAACGGGGCGGGTATTACCCGAAATCCGACGGATTTTATCCGACGGATACTTAAACGGATATGGATAAACGGATATGGATACGGATATGGAGGATAGAAAAAAATATCCGTCGGGTTCGGGTACGGATACGGGTATGGGATATCCATACCCGTACCCGTAACCATACCCGTATCCATATCCGTACCCGTTTACCCGATATATAATTACCCTTTTACCCTTAATTTTAAAATAAATATAGTATAAATTAAGGTTAAAATTGTCTTTTGGCTTAACTATAAATGGGTTTATCCGTCGGGTAATGGATTTATCCGTTGGACAATATTCATTAACGGGTAAACGGATAATCCGTCGGGTAATGGATATCCAACGGATACGGATACGGATATGTCAACGGATATCCGTTCGGGTACGGGTACGAATTCGGGTACGGATTTTCTTATCGGGTACGGATACGGGTATGGTAATACCCGACCCGAACCCGCCCCGTTTACATCCCTATCCACGAGGCGGTAGTGTAAAAAACTCTTATTCTAATAGCTCGAGGCAGCCTCCACTCCCTCTCTTTTCTCTCTTCTCTATCCTCTTCCCCAATTCATCAAGATCTCTCTTGTAAATTAGAGACGGAGATTCAAGAAGTTAATTTTTGCAAGAATTTGTGAACATCAAGGGTATTATCTAATGATATTTTCTTTATCTATGGAATCTCTTATTGTTTTTAATATTCTTGCTATGAATTTGATGGGCTAGATCTTGTGCTAAGGTGAAGGGGAATTTTTCCCGATCCTAATGTGTTGAATTATTGCATCCTTTTTTATTCAATTCATAATGTATGTGTTGTGTTATTGATTGATTGTCGAATTTTTGAACCACGGCCGGGTTCTGATTTTCAGTGTGGGAAATACCGGTGAGATCGAGAGATAATCCAGTATTAGACCCAATAGCACAACGGGAGATTAAATTGTAGGTTGAGAGACAATCGATTTGACCTCTTCAACAATAAAGGAGGAAACTTTATAGACTTTAATGCATTACATTCTATTAGACTCTAAGCTAGAGATAGTTAGGGCCATAGATATGTAATAGGGTGGTTGTGGCTTGAGAAAGCACAACACTTTCTATCCTTGTTGGCATGATTGATTATGATTGTTGAATTATTTTGTGATGTGATCTTCAATTACATGTGAGGATCGGGGGCGATGAACCGGAACCTTAGCTCTTCTATTTATTTGAGTGACTTGAGTGCTATTTTCCTTTCTTTTTAGCTTATTTAGTTATTTTAGCTTACAATTTATTATTTCATATCATCTCGTAGTTTAGACATAGTTAAGTTCTATCATTGTCCTAGTGGTCATTCACCAATCCTTGTGGGATCGACCTTGACTACTACTCTGACCCCGTGCACTTGCGGGTAGGAACGTGTCAAGTTTTTGGCGCCGTTGCCGGGGATTGGCAGTGAGTGACATTAGGACTCAAAGAATTTATTGTGATCTAGACATTTTTTTTTATCTTTTTACATTCTTTTTGTTGTGGTTGACTAATCTTGGGTGTAAGAGTTCTTGATTTAGTGCAGGTGCATTAGTGCATGACCCGCGCTAGTGGAGGTGATCTAGTGCCACTTGATCTCGAGATTGAGAAGACCATCTCACATTTACGCAGGTCACACACCACAAATATTGAAATGGAAACCAATACTCCATCCCATGATGGACAAATCCCACCACAAGAGCACATCTTACTCCAAGAACAAGCTCCTATCCAAGAGCAAGCTCCCATTCCTAGGTCACTTCGGGACTATGCTACACCAAGCCTTGATGGCTCAACCTCAAGCATACGAAGATCGGCAGTACAAGCTAATAATTTTGAGATCAAGCCTGCCATTATCCAGATGCTACAAACATCAGTTCAATTTGGAGGTAACCTTATTGAAGATCCCCACTCCCATATTGCTAACTTTGTAGAAATCTGTGACACTTTTAAGCTAAATGGTGTTTCTAATGATGCAATTAGGCTTAGATTGTTCCCTTTTTCGTTACGTGATAAGGCTAAGAGTTGGTTACACTCATTAGCCCCAGGGTCTATTACTACTTGGGACGATTTGATGAAGTCTTTCCTTTCTAGATATTTTCCACCATCAAAAACTGCAAAATTACGAAATGACATCACTACCTTTATGCAAAATGACCTTGAATCGCTTTATGATGCATGGGAAAGGTTTAAGGATTTGCTTAGGAAGTGTCCACATCATGGCCTGCCTATGTGGCTTCAAATGCAAACTTTTTATAATGGTATCTCTGCTACTAACCGTTCTATGATAGATGCAGCTGTAGGAGGTACCATTATGAACAAGACTCTAGAGCAGGTTTATGAGTTCATTGAGGAGCTAGCTTCGAATTCCCATCAATGGCACTCCAAACGTGCCCCGATACAAAGGACTCCAGGAATTCACTCTTTAGATTCCATCACGGCATTAGAGGCTAAGATTGATTTGCTTGCTAAAAAATTTGACAAAATTGGTAGTACTTCTTGTATGCAGGTACAAGCTAATGCACCTATGTGTGAGTTATGTGCTGGATCACACTTAAGCACAGAATGTCAAGTTGGGAATCCCTTCCAACAATCTTATGATCAAGTGAACTACATGGGAAATAGTTATGGGAGACCGAACAATCCCTACTCCAACGTGTACAATCCTGGATGGAAAAACCATCCAAACTTTAGTTGGAGAAATGAAGTTCCTACAAAGCCTCCGGGATTCACACAACAACAACCAACACCTCCAGCTCCTTTACCGCCCCAACAACCTCAATCTTCTTCCCTTGAAGAGATGATGTCCAAGTTCATCACTCGCACCGAGAGCACCCTTCAAAAACATGATGCTCAAATTCAAGCTCATCTTCAGAAACAAGAAGCCCGCCTCCAAAATCAGGATGCATCCATCAAGAACCTAGAGGCACAGATTGGACAACTTGCTAATGCCATTTCAGCGAGAGCACCTAACACTTTGCCTAGTAATACAATCATCAACCCCAAAGAGCAAATTAATGCAATAGCCTTGAGGAGTGGGAAACCACTACTTGAACCATACCCTCAAGAACCCAAGGAAGATAAAGAAAAAGCTCCTGAAGAGAAAGTGCCTGAATCACAACCTGAGACAATCCACACTTCACCTCAAGAGGTAAATGCATATGTTCCTCCTCCTCCGTTTCCAGGTAGGATTGTACAACGCAAGTTAGATGTTCAATTTGTAAAATTTCTTGATATACTTAAGAAAGTGCACATTAACTTGCCGTTGCTTGACATTGTGAGACAGATGCCCAGTTATGGGAAGTTTCTAAAGGACATAATCACTCACAAGAGGAAACTGGATGATTTTGAAACAGTAAGTTTGAATGAGGAATGCTCTGCAATCTTGCAGAACAAACTTCCTCCTAAGCTTAAGGATCCAGGAAGTTTCACTATCCCATGTGTAATTGGGGATTTAAAATTCGAGAAGGTATTATGTGATCTTGGTGCTAGCATTAATTTGATGCCCTTCTCTGTTTTCAAGCGTCTAGGTCTAGGGGAACCAAAACCCACCAATATGTCCCTTCAGTTGGCTGATCGATCTATCAAATATCCGAGGGGAATTATTGAAGATGTTTTAGTTAAAGTGGACAAATTTATCTTCCCTGTTGACTTTGTTGTGCTAGATATGGAGGAAGACCACAAAGTTCTCCTAATTCTTGGTAGGCCTTTCTTAGCAACAGGACGTACTCTTATAGATGTCCAAGAGGGTAAGCTCATTCTTCGTTTCCAAGGCGAAGAAGTCACTTTTAATGTATTTAAGAGCATGAAATACCCCTTAGATGATAACACTTGCTATTGTATTGATATCTTAGATAATGTAATTGATGATTGTTTTCAAGCAAGTGTTGTGCAGGATCCCCTGGAAAGGTGTTTGGTTCAACAAAGAGAGTGGGAGAATGAAGAGAAAGAAGAAGAGGTTGTCCGGTACTTGAATGCACATCCACCATATGGTCGTCACACTATGGTCCCCTTACAAGGGCTAGAGAGGGTCCAGATTCCAAAATTGAAGTCATCTATTGAGGAACCTCCCACACTAGAGCTTAAGCCACTACCTCAGCATTTGAAATATGCATTTCTTGGTCATAATGATACACTTCCCATCATTATTTCTTCATCTTTGACTAATTTGCAGGAAGAAAAATTGATGAGAGTGCTTAAGGAACGACAGAAGGCTTTCGGATGGACCATTGCTGATATTAGAGGGATTAGCCCTTCCATGTGCATGCACAAAATTCTCATGGAAGACAACCACAAGAAAGTGATCCAACCTCAAAGGCGATTGAACCCAACAATGCAAGAGGTGGTGAAGAAGGAGGTAATTAAGCTATTAGATGCAGGTATGATCTATCCAATCTCTGATAGCTCTTGGGTTAGTCCTGTCCAAGTGGTTCCCAAGAAAGGGGGAATCACGGTAGTCAAGAATGATAATAACGAATTGGTGCCTACTAGAACTGTTACAGGTTGGCGTGTCTGCATTGATTTTAGAAAGTTGAATGATGCCACTAGAAAAGACCACTTCCCCCTTCCCTTCATTGACCAAATGCTTGAACACTTGGCGGGGCATGACTATTATTGCTTTCTTGATGGGTATTCTGGTTATATGCAAATACCTATTTCCCCTGAGGACCAAGAGAAGACAACCTTTACTTGTCCTTATGGCACCTTCGCATATAGACGGATGCCATTTGGTCTTTGTAATGCCCCGCCACTTTTCAAAGATGTATGATGGCTTTATTTCATGATATGATTGAAAAATTTATGGAAATTTTTATGGATGATTTTTCGGTTTTTGGGTCGTCATTTGATGCATGCTTAAATAATCTTGAACTTGTTCTTAAGCGTTGTGAGGATACAAATTTGGTTTTAAATTGGGAAAAGTGTCATTTAATGGTCCAGGAAGGAATAGTTTTAGGGCATAAGATTTCATGCAAAGGGATAGAGGTAGACAAAGCTAAAATTGAAGTCATTGAGAAATTGCCACCCCCCACATGTGTTAAAGATATACGTAATTTCCTTGGTCATGTAGGTTTCTATAGATGCTTCATTAAAGATTTTTCAAAAATTTCAAAGCCTCTTTGTGATCTGTTGGCTAAAGATGTGCCCTTTCACTTTTCTGATGCATGTCTGGCTGCCTTTAACACTTTAAAGGCAAAACTGGTAGATGCTCCGATTATTGTTACTCCTGACTGGAATTTACCTTTCGAGATTATGTGTGATGCTAGTGATGTTGCTATAGGAGCAGTCTTGGGGCAGCGTAAGGAAAAAAAATTTCATACTATCTATTATGCTAGCAAGACTTTGAATTCTGCACAAATGAATTATGCAACAACTGAAAAAGAATTGCTAGCTGTGGTTTTCTCCTTTGACAAGTTCCATTCTTATCTATTGCTTAACAAGGTCATTGTCTATACTGACCATGCGGCCTTGAAGTATCTTTTTAGTAAGCAGGATGCAAAGCCCAGAATCATTCGGTGGATTTTATTGTTGCAAGAGTTCGACTTGGAAATCAGGGATAGGAAGGGAAGTGAGAATCAAGTAGCTGATCATCTTTCTCGTTTACCCTCTACCTACGTGATTAATCAGGAAGCTACACCTATTCAAGATGCATTTCCCGATGAAACACTCTACGCTATTACAAATCATCCTTGGTATGCTGATATTGCAAACTATCTTGTAAGTGGAATCTTACCCAATGATCTTTCCTTTCATCAAAGGAAGAAGTTCTTACATGATCTGAGGTATTACTTTTGGGATGATCCTTACCTCTATAGGATTTGTGCTGATCATGTCATTAGAAGATGCATCCCTGAGCATGAAATGCATTCTATACTATCTCATTGTCATAGTAAAGAGTGTGGTGGCCATTTTGGCCCCACCAAAACTGCTGCAAAAGTCTTGCAATGTGGATTCTATTGGCCTACCTTATTTCATGATGCATACTCCTTTGCTAAGACTTGTGATAGGTGTCAAAGAATGGGAAATATTTCTAGAAAACAAGAGATGCCCCTCACAAACATTCTTGTAGTGGAGTTATTTGATGTTTGGGGAATCGATTTTATGGGACCATTTCCTAAGTCTATGGTGAATGAATATATTCTTGTGGCAGTTGATTATGTATCTAAGTGGGTAGAGGCTATAGCCACTCCCACAAATGATGCAAAAGTCGTCACTAAATTTTTGAAAAAGAATATCTTTTCAAGGTTTGGGACACCTAAGACTATCATTAGTGATGGGGGTTCTCATTTTTGCAATAGAGCATTTAATGCTCTTTTGAGTAAGTATGGAGTTAACCATAAGGTTTCTACCCCATACCATCCTCAAACTAGTGGCCAAGTGGAGGTGTCAAACCGTGAGCTTAAGAGAATTCTTGAGAAAACGGTTAGCTCTTCTAGAACGGATTGGTCCTTGAAACTTGACGATGCTCTATGGGCTTACCGAACAGCTTTTAAAACTCCTATTGGAATGTCCCCTTATAATCTAGTTTTTGGAAAATCTTGTCATCTCCCTGTAGAACTTGAGCATAAATCATTTTGGGCTACCCGTCTCCTTAACTTTGATATGCAAGCTGCAGGTGAGAAGAGGCTCCTTCAATTGAATGAACTCGATGAATTCCGGCTTAAGGCATATGAGAGTGCTAGGCTATACAAAGAGCGCACGAAAAGGATTCATGATCAACGCATCACCAAACGAGCATTTGAAGTGGGGCAACAAGTGCTTCTATTTAATTCTCGTTTGCGATTGTTCCCTGGAAAGCTTAGATCCCGATGGTCAGGACCATTCACAATCAGACAAGTATTTCCATCCGGAGCAGTCGAAATCTCTAGCCTCGATAAAGAGCCATTCAAAGTGAATGGGCAAAGGTTGAAGGTGTATGAAGGTGGTGAGGTTGCAGCCCTCAAAACCACCATTCTTCTGAATGATCCTAAGTGAAGTGAGAAAGTCAAGCTAATGACTATAAACAAGCGCTTCTTGGGAGGCAACCCAATATTTTTTTTTATTCTATTTAATTTTTTTATTTTTCTTATTTTGGTTTTCTTGGTTTGTTTGCTCTTTGTTTCCTTATGGATTTTTTTTTCCTCTTTTCTTTTGTGCTTCTTATTTCACATTGAGGACAATGTGATACATAAGCATGGGGGAGAAGATGGCCTATCCTTGTCATTTGGTTAGTATTCTATTCTTCCCTATTTTATTTTGATGAGTGTTGCTATCTTTTTCCTTGGTCATTTCTTTCAAATTTTTATCTAAAAAAAAAATTCAAAACAAATAAAGAAAAGAAAAGGAAATGACCCTTCATTTATGATATTAAAGAGTGTGTTTTGTCTTGCAATGGCATGAGTGTTTAGTTTGGTGTGATAAGACCCTTTAAATCATCTTTTGAAAATGGATTTCTATGTGCTTAAATGTTTTGGTTGCATTGTTATGAGAAAAGTATAATTGTGTTTGAGAACTTTAGGGTTATATATGCCTTAACATTCTTGTGGTATTGTAGTTTGACTTATGCTGATTTACTCTTTGCCAAAAGGTGTTAGATTTAGAGAATTTTGGACCTAGTGAGACTTTGAGCCTTTAGACTGATACATCACTACAGTCTCTTATTTTTTCTTTTGTGTGTGTCTCCCACCATGACTTGGGAAACTAGAACTTGTAATGGTTTTCTTCAAAGCCACATATGACTTAGACGTGCATTAAAATGATAGAGGCACTTGTTTTTTTTGTCATAACCTACATTAGCCAAATAGCCTGACCTTCACATTTTATCCTTTGCTAACCCCGTTGTGCTTATGGCCATTTTCTTGATCTAAACACACATGTAACCCAATTTCCTTTATCCCTCCCTAAGTCTAGAATCAATGGTTGTTGCGCAATTTCAAAAAAAAAAAAGAGAAAGTTGGGAGTATGATGTAATCTAAGCATGAGGGAGGTGTGAAAGAGTAAATGGTTGTGTATGATGAAGAGCAAATCGATATATCTCTCTCAAAAAAAAAAAAAAGGAGAAGAAGAAGAAGAATCAATAAGAAGTTTTGGGTGCTTGTGTTTCGTGATGAAAAGTTGGGATGGTAAAATATATGTTATTAAAAAAAAAATATCTCATTGGTAATAGACTTTTAAATCTACTTCCAAAAAAAAAAAATTCCGTCCTAACCTTTTAACCTATGGCCCCATTACAACCCTAATAAGACCTCTTGATTGTTGTGTATTCTAAGTCTTTCTAGTGGTGGAGAATCGAAAAGCATTCCAAGCATATGGATGATCTTGATCATGAGTGAGAGGACTAGAGCAGAACCTTCAAATAAAATAAAACACATGAGAGGTGTGTCCACAAGACCTAAAGTGAGAATTCTAATTTGAAACTTTGAGGGAAGAGTGAGTTGGTATATGGCTGCCTACTGTCCACAATTGGATGTCCTTTGTTGCATGGCATGTCCCTAGAGCTCGATAGCACGGTTACATTTCTCACATGTGGGGGCAACCTAAATATCTTTTGAAAAAGGATTTTGAGCTTTTAATTGTTATATTTTTGGGTCTTATTGCTCCTTACTTGACTCTTGTGCTATTAAAGGGCTAAACACACTTTTCTGAGAAAGGGATCCTACTACTTTTCTTTTACCACATGGTGGGTTTCTTGTATTACTTTACTTGGGGACAAGCAAATGTTTAAGCATGGGGGAGTTGATAAGTGTGACTTTTACATCTTATTCCTAAGGTTTATAAGAGTTTTTACCTTTAATTTCAGTCAGAATTCTCCCTTTTTGTTCTTGTTACTGCCTTTGTGTTGTGAAAATTGTAGGGTCTCAAGCAACAAAAATAATCATGAAGGATGAAGAACAAGAATAACCTTAAAGGGAGAAGAAAGGAGAAAAAAAAGGAGCAAAGAGGAGCAAAAGTTAAAGTGGAAAAAGAAAGAATGCATATTTAAAGTATATGGGCCTGAAAGAAGTGAAATTTAGACCAAGAAAAGGTCTGAATTTGGAGAAGCTTTCAACATCAAAGTTTTAGATATTTTTAATAGCTTTCCAACGCATCCAAAATCAGCTTAATCGGAGTTAAGATGAAAAAGTTATGGTCAAAATACGAATCATGGTCAAAGCTGACACGGGAAGCCCATCGTTACGGAAACCCTAGCGATCCACGAGGCGGTAGTGTAAAAAAATCTTATTCTAATAGCTCGAGGCAGCCTCCACTCCCTCTCTTTTCTCTCTTCTCTATCCTCTTCCCCAATTCATCAAGATCTCTCTTGTAAATTAGAGACGGAGATTCAAGAAGTTAATTTTTGCAAGAATTTGTGAACATCAAGGGTATTATCTAATGATATTTTCTTTATCTATGGAATCTCTTATTGTTTTTAATATTCTTGCTATGAATTTGATGGGCTAGATCTTGTGCTAAGGTGAAGGGGAATTTTTCCCGATCCTAATGTGTTGAATTATTGCATCCTTTTTTATTCAATTCATAATGTATGTGTTGTGTTATTAATTGATTGTCGAATTTTTGAACCACGGCCGGGTTCTGATTTTCAGTGTGGGAAATACCGGTGAGATCGAGAGATAATCCAGTATTAGACCCAATAGCACAACGGGAGATTAAATTGTAGGTTGAGAGACAATCGATTTGACCTCTTCAACAATAAAGGAGGAAACTTTATAGACTTTAATGCATTACATTCTATTAGACTCTAAGCTAGAGATAGTTAGGGCCATAGATATGTAATAGGGTGGTTGTGGCTTGAGAAAGCACAACACTTTCTATCCTTGTTGGCATGATTGATTATGATTGTTGAATTATTTTGTGATGTGATCTTCAATTACATGTGAGGATCGGGGGCGATGAACCGGAACCTTAGCTCTTCTATTTATTTGAGTGACTTGAGTGCTATTTTCCTTTCTTTTTAGCTTATTTAGTTATTTTAGCTTACAATTTATTATTTCATATCATCTCGTAGTTTAGACATAGTTAAGTTCTATCATTGTCCTAGTGGTCATTCACCAATCCTTGTGGGATCGACCTTGACTACTACTCTGACCCCGTGCACTTGCGGGTAGGAACGTGTCAGGCTCGAGGGGCGGCGTGGTGGTGCAAGGTGGTAGTAGACGGTGGCAGGAGGTGGCGCAGGGGTTGGGCTTGGTGGTTCAAGCGGCGGCGGGCGGCGGTGAGAAGAAAAACGGGGAAAAAATGGAGGAGAAGGAAGGAGATAAGAGGGAGCTCGGGGAAAGAGATTAGGCTCGAAAAATGTGGGAATGAAGGGCTTGGGAGATGAAGAAAAAGAAGAGGGAGAAGAGAGGGCCAGGGCTGGCCGGCGATCGGTGCTGCAGATGGTGGCAGGGCTGGTCGGGTGGCAGGGGAAAAGAGGGAAGAAGAAGGGAAGAAACAGGGGCACGCGGGGTGTGGTCCAAGGGCCGGTTTGGCTCGAAATGAGAAAGAAAATGACGGGGGTAGAGAGAGAGGGAGAGGGAGCAGGTGGTGGTGGCAGGTGCAGGGTGGCAGTCGGCGCTCGACAATGGCAGAAGAGTCGGGCGTGGGAGGAGGAAGAAAGGGACGGGGCGGTCGGACTGGCGCAGGAAAGAAAATAAGGCAGCCGGCCGGTCCAGAGGCAAAAGAAAGGAGGGCGGGCTGGCGCCCTGGGCGGCGTGCGAGGGAGAGAAGGGGGGAGGCCGGCCGAAGGCCCAATGCGCGGGGAGAGGGCTGGCCTGGCGAGGCAGCCCGAGGGAGGAAGAGAAAAAAAAAGAAAAAAGAAAAGAAGAAAGGGAAAAAGGGAAAAAGGGCAAAAAGGGAATGGAAAAATAGGAAAAATGATTTAATTTAATTTATAAAATCGTAAAATATAATATTCTTTTTAATTCAATAATTTAATTTATTATAATCTAATATTTTAGTTTAAAAAGGATAAAGTTGGTAAAATATTAGTTTTGGAAAATAAAATAATATGATAAATAGCAAAATATTTATTTTTAATTTATTAAATACTGTTATCCAAATTTACATACTCTAAAATCTATAAAATAATTAAAATAAATAATATTACGGGCTAATTTTATTTCAAATAAAGTTATTTATTAAAATATAGATTTTCGAAATTTTTGGGGGATTACAATGATACTCTACTCATTATTACTTGGATGATGATGTATGCTTGCACCCTGTGTTGTGGCATCTTATATCCTATAGTGCATATTAGCTAAGTTTTTTTCCCAAGGGGGTTTTAGTGGCAAAGTTTTTAATGAGGCAATGTCAGCTTGACACCCTATAATCCTAGCATAAGACTCGGCCCTTTGTCATGGCTAAGTAATTTTTAGTAACAAGAAGTATTTTTGTCGTAGGGATCTAGTTATTCCCATTCCTTTTGTGTATTCATTATGGAATAATATGTCTCACTGTATGAATTTTGTAATGTTACACCCTGTGCAAGATACATTAAACCATACTAATAAAATTCTTTTTTTAATATATATTACTAACACTTTTGTGACAAATTTTGCTTAAAAAAAGACGTATAATAGTATCACAAGCTTCTTTATGCTTAGGAGGACCTTACACAATAAATGAGAAATAATAAGGGAACAAACCCCTCCAACCTACTTGGGTGTTTATACCCGTATCCTCCTTGTCTAAACAAATAACCCTAGCATGACTTAGATGCTTAAACACCTTTTTGTTTAATTGGGTCTCCCAAATCCCTGCTAGGAAATCATTGTACTCATGACATTATACTAAAAGATCCTTCTTCACATGTACCATCCCTTTTGACATTGAAACTACTCCAAGCTTTACCTTTTCTCCTATTGTAGCCTCTATCACTAGTAAGCTTTGATATTAAATCACCACATACAAGCTTCACAATACTTCTCAATCACATGAACAATTTTCTCCCCAGCACAAAGCTTAGATCTTGTCTCCACAAGCACCCTTATTTCTACTACAAGGTAAGCATCTTTACTTGCCAACAAGTAACTTTTATAGTTTGATAACTTTGCTTGCAATTTATCCGCTTTTTCTTGAAGATTTTCTACTTCAGGGCACACCTCAACAGTGCCAAGGTGGGAACTTGAGCCCTCATTGCTTACACCCTTATCCTTAATAGCACTATCTTTAAATGCCTCCATGAGGCACACGTTTTTTCTACCTCGTCCCTTGTGATGGGTAGCTTGTACTCCTAGAGCTCATTAGACTCATTATTAGATGTCAAATTTTTCTCTAATTTTATTGGGGATAGGAGGTTGTGTTACTAGAAGCACTCAATGAAGTGGCTATGATTTCTAGTGAGGAGAAAAGAAAAGGTTAGAAAGAACATAAAAAATATTTTTCTGATAAAGACTAATGTAGTTAGAAATGTAGTGAGTTCATAGGTAAAATAGTACCATTATTTATAAAAGCCCCACGAGGTCAGTGTAACAATCATGAGGCTATTTTTTGCTTGACGATATCCCCGGACATACACAGTAAAGCTACATTATTGGAAATTAGTTAACCTTTGATTTGTGAACCAACCAATGCACGACATATAAGCACCAATCTTGCAAATTCAAAATACCACCCATTTTTGGGAAACCAAACAACTTTTAAACTCCTTGTGATACATAGGCTACAAAATTGAGTAACACCACTTTAACTCAGTGGTTGCCACCGCTATGAAATAGGGATGTGCATTCTTGAATCAGCAACAAAACTCATAAATGGTTCCTTCTTAGTACTTGGGAAACACAAGTGTTAAAAATAGAGGAACAAAAGAGATTGCAAAGAAACAAACCATTCTAATTAACAATGGGAGTTGCCTTATGGTTGCTCAAACAACAAGCAATCACGCAGTGGAACAAAAATAGGAAAAAAGGTAAAAAAAAGTAAGGTAAAATTATTATCTAGAAATCAAAAAATTTATTTACTTTGAGGGATAACTTATAATAAGGAATCAATAACAAATCTTACATTAGAAAATGTCTACCTAAGCCATCGCGGCTTTCAATTTTTGAGTATATAAGACTAGGCATATGAGCGCTAATCAAGATACCCACCTACAAAAAGCATGCAATAAACTTGAACATGCATTAAAAAAATAGTAATTTATTGCACTACGTCCAAAGAGTTGCGGGCTCAAGGAGTTGTGTGATGCTCAACATGAAGACCACACATGATTGTCCTCCCCCATTTGTAAGGATAAAAGGAGAGGGTTGTGCAACTAGATTAGTGGAAGCTAAAAATGACTCTCTGTAACACCCCCAAATTCACTACTGAAAAATTTCGTTTAAATAGAAAGGTTTAGTGGAAGCATATAAATTAAAACCATGAACTTGGGGTATTACCGCCACACTTGGCACCGGACCGGTTCACTCCTACCGTTCCGATGCTAAGTGCTAAGGCTAAACCAGGAACTCGTAAATAAGAATCATCAAACATAAGCGCATCATCATCATAAAGCATCCATGAAAATAAGATACCAACCATCGTCAGAACGTCGTTACGATTACAACTTAAAAGTTCCACATCCAAAATACGAACATAATATAAATACGAAAAACTAAGATAGATGAAAGCGAGGATCGTAAAAGAGTCCGTCCAGCTCGCTCTCGGCCCCAACCAGGATAGGCTCAACACTCGGCCCCACCCGATGCCTCGTAGGTATCGTAAGCATCGAAAACATGATCTCCTACCCGCACAAGGTCAGATGGGTCTTCTGCTCGTGTGAATAAGCAGCACCCATGAAACGGGTGATCAGTACTCTACGTACTGAGTAAGGTAACAGACGAGCTAAGGCCAACACATAGAACACATGATACAAGTATAAACACATAGGTGACATACAATAACACACATGATAAGGTCTGGTTACTTTCCCGGTGACTTATTCTTTATTCTCATTAATAATAGGTCCAATCCACACGTATTCTTTAGTAGTCCATGTGAGTGCGATAACCCCACTATTATAGCCGGTGGACCGGAAAGTACACACTCAGAGCAGAACGCTCCTGACCACTATTATTTGCTGGTGGACCGGTCTCCAGGACAAGATGCTCCTGGCCACTATTATTTGCCGGTGGACCAGTCTGGCCCCGACTCACATGGTGTTTCGCTGTAAGTACTTAGTGTATTTTCCATTGTTTAACTTACTTACTTTGGTTTGTCGAGCACGAAATCCCCCATTATTATAGTCGGTGGACTGGAAAGTATATACTTAGGGCAGAACGCTCCTGACCACTATTATTTGCCGGTGGATCGGTCTCCAGGGCACCCCGACTCCTAGCCACTATTATTTGTCGGTGGACCGGTCTGGGCTCGGCTCAACAATCTTTCACTTTACATGGTTAGTGTCTTATCCGTGTCTTATTGAATCACATTCCACCCTTAACATGCATGCCAACAACATACTACTGCTTCCCTCTCAAGCGAGCCCGCCTCCTGTGTTGGGGCACTTGCCCCCCCTTTACCATCCCGTCATTCTTTCCCCTATGCTAACACCTAATAAAAGGCCAACTCCTAAGAGTATCAGTCAAGCCCAACACCCTATGACGTTGACCTTGCCTATTCTCAACCTCTAGGGTTTCCCCATGGAAACCCTAGTTGGACCTACGTGGCCCAACTTCTTCTCACTTGCCTTACCATTACTTCGTTCTTCACCCCACCTCTCACTCTTATTAGGTCAAACCCCAAGGCATATCACTTTACTCCTTGATCTCGCATGTGACCGGCAAAATCCTAGTAGGCCACCTCAACCCTAGTACCTTACTTCTTCCACAAGTAACCTATCTCTTCTCATTCCCAAGTCTCTTCATTCACATGGAAACCCATACTCATCATTTATATAATAGGATTCTCACTCTCTCAACCATACTCCACCCTTCCTTAATCATTCTTACTTTTACACTTGCCAAATTTCCACTTTCTCTCCAAAAACCCTAATCGAGTCCCTTATACACCCTTGCACTAATCTGCGTACTATTTTTCATCCCAAGTCCCCAATCACTCCACAGTTCCCCTATTCTCTTATTTACACCCAAATTCAACTTCTCTCACGTAAGATCCACCCCCATGCAAGATTTAGCCACCTCATGCAAACATCCCGAGTCACCATGCAGATTTTAAGCCCCCCATGCATGGTTCCCAACTTTCATTTATTTTAGACATTTTTTCCACTAAAAACTTCCCTCATGGATCATGAGGTACTCAGGTCAACCTCATATCCCCCTTAGTAAACTCATTCCCCATTCCTTCCTTATTATCCTTCTATTCCCAAGTCATATTACCAATTACCCTAACATGCATGTCCTAGAGGGCCGTAACATAACGCATCCAAAACATCATACGTATACATGTCATGCTCATGTCATAGAAAGCACATACGACATACCTCAATCTCCAAGCTGCGCTACACATAATACAAGTTATCCACAATCATATAGTACACGCCATAGCATGGCATATACAACATTCAACACATACATGTCACACATCACACAAGGGCCATAGCTTCGTCCTTACCTAGGTAGGCACCAGGCTTGGAGCACGCTCCTCTGGCTCCTTAGGGTTCGGCTCGGGGTCACCTATGAAAAGGGGGGAAAGCTAAGTATTAGTTTCCCTCAAAGTACCGTCATCCCTTATTCTAGTTTAGGATTAGGGTTTATACTACTAAAGTGGGTATGATACAAAAACTAGGGTTTTTTATCTTAAAGTTAGTGTATTAGCCATTACTAGTCAAAATGTATTTATTTTTGATTATAATTGTTACCCTTATATTGTTAAACCCATTAGTTCTAATCTTGTAGTAATAGGGTTTATGCTACCATAGGAAGATAGTGATATTAGTGGTAATAGTAAAAGCTAATAATAGTAATAATACTATTAAGGATGGTAATATTAGTAATAATAACAATACTAACCCTAGTAGTAATAATAACAATAACAAAGAACCCAATGGTTAGGTACTAATAATAATAACCTTAGTAAGATTATAGAGATAATAATAATAATAGGGTTGTTAATATTATTACTTATAAAAAAATAAGACTAAAGTTTAGTATAATAAGAGTTAGGGTTCCAAGGGATGTTAGCCTAGTATAAATGGTAACTTTAATATCAGAAGTCACAATATTAGAAATGATAATAATAATAAGAGTAATACTAATACTAATAATAATAATAAAAGAATAATAATAATAATAATAAGCATAATGGTATTAAAATTAGTTAACTTAATAGTAACTGTATGGAAATAAAGTTTAAGGCTTGGGATGAGTGGAAGACCACCTAGGGTCGGTGGTGGTTCGACGGTGGCACTTGGCGGCGATGGCGGCGGCAATGGGGGAGGAGAAGAGAAGAAAAGATGGAGGTGGTGGTTAGATGGGAGGAGAAAAGGGGGAGTTTGATGTGGGGGAGGAGACAGCAGGGAGAGGGGAGTGGAATGAGGGTGGTGGCGTGAGAAAGGTGGCGGCGCGGGGTGGTAGACGTGGCGGCCGAAAGTGGAGGAGGGTGGTGGAAGATGGTGGAGGTTGGTGGAGAAGGAGGCAGGGAGTAAGGATGGTATGGGCAGGTAGGGGAGGACCTGCTGTCACTTTGGGAGGTGGCGGTAGAAGGTGGCGCGAGGTGGTGGGGGTGGTTTTTGGGCAAGGGATTTCACACAGTTGTGGAGGCACGTGCGGGGTAGGGACGGGGACAACGATGATTTGGTTGCGTGGTGGGTGGTGCAAGGGAGGTTTTGGTGCGTGGCAGTGGTCGCGACGGTTGCTAGAGGCGGCGGAAAGGGCGTCTGATCTGGCGGCGGCGAGGCAGGGTTTTGGCAAGGTCTAGAGGGGAGGACTTGCCTCGACCGTTCGGGGAGGGGTATTTATAGGCAATTGAGGAGGGGAAAACGATGAAGGGAAGGGAGGTGGCACGCGGGGCAAGTGCGGCAGGTGGCCGGCCGGCGGTGGCAGCATCTCGTGCCCTGCGATTTACAGGGTACGTTTGGCTGTTTTCTAGAAAAAGGAAGGGGTGGCAGGACGCGTGAGGGAGTGCTGGGTTGAATTGGGGAAGAAAGGGACGAAAATGGCAGGGGAGGGCGCCAAACGGCAGGCGGCAGGCGGCAGGCGGCAGGCAGCAGGTGGCAGGCGTAGACCTGCGTGGGAGGGGAGGAAGAAGACGACCCCTGGACCGACGGTCCAGGTGGAAAAGAAAATAGGGGGAGATCGGCCTGTTCGGCAACAGATATAAAGTCCGTAAGTCAAACGCGGCGTGTTGGGAGTTGTAGGAGAAAAACTTAGCGTCGCGTCATAGGCTGGCAACGGTCATAAGGTTGCTTAGCGTGACGCGGCGTTTCGACGGCTCTGAGGGCAAAACGCAGCGTGTTGGGCGCACGGTGGCCAGCAGACGACGCTGGGCCGCGGAAAGGGAGAAGGGAAGGAAGAAAGGTTGGGCCGCGGGAAGAAGGCCCAACCGACGGGGAGAAGAGAAAAAAAAAGAAAGAAAAGAAAAAGGAAGGAAAAGAAAAGAAAAAGGTTTATTTAGGGTTTTGGATTTTGCATAAATTGTTTAGAGTATACTTGGGCTGTTTGGAATATTAATATTTATAAAATATTAAATAAATCCCCTTATTGCTTAGTTTAGACTATTTTAGATAAATTTCCTTAACCTCCGTACTAATTAGGAAAAACCCAAATTTTCTTTCAATTAAACTCTTTATTATTTTTCCTCTTAATTTACCTTAATTACTTCTCTACATTTTAAGTAAATAAATTTATATGCTTAATTTCCCTGCTAATTCCTTATTTGGCCAAAATTTTGGAATTTAGGGTTTTGGGGTATTTCACTCTCCCACTCCCTACCCATTCTAATACCTTTTAGCATAATTTATAGATCTAGGGAGTTGGAGAAGGGAGAGTTGTTTGAGGCTCCTTCGCATCACCGAACCCATAAAAAAGGTGGTTGTCATAGGGAACAAGACGATAGAATATAACACCCCTTCATATCATATCCCTCCTCCACCACCATAGGCTCCAACATCCCTGATCACTTATGAAACTAGGGGATGGTCACACACACCTTTGTGGACTCCCTAAATAGCAAGGCACACTTTGACTCTAAAAATGAGATTCACTTTCCTAACTCAGAAGCCCAATTGACACGTTCTTCTCTAGATCTGTGATTTGCCTACAAGAACTAGCCAACTCCGGGTCCCTCTTCCCTAAGACACCTTATCCTCAGACTTAGAAAACCTGGCCTCCTTATCCTTTAAATTTCAATGGAGGTTCTCCACTTTAGTAACCAAAATTGCGCTACTATGGAGAGCCTACAAAACAAAAATCACAAGTAATTAGCTAAGAACTAGTATTATTAGAACAAAATTTAAAAAGGATGAGCACACAGGGTTTTCGCCTCAATGACCTATAAGAAAATAGGGGAACCCACATAAGCATCGCCAATATTTCTAAAAACACATTTAGAATTTTTGTAATCTCAAGAGAGACACAGTCTTAATTGCCCTTGGTGTGGAAGTGTTGACTAGATATACCTAGGGCTGTAAATGAGCCAAGCCAAACCGAGATCATGAGCTAAAGCCAAAAAATGAACCAAGTCGAGCTTTTTTGGGTTCGAGTTCGGCTCATTTAATAAACGAGGTGAGCCCGAGCCTCACTTTTAGGCTTGTTTAACTAAATGAATGAGCCGAGCTAAATACCAAACTAGCTTAACTCATTTACAACCCTATATACCTATGTTTCCTAATGATTGTTTCCCCTATCCACTAATTTAACACCCCATTTTTCACTACCAATTTTTTAAAATTATTTTTGGAAGCAAAAATATGTAAACAACCCTATGAAAAATAGGGTGATACCATTGTATCTAACATAAGATATATGTTCCACCATCCGTTTTATGCTAGACACAATGTTGAGTATTCGAACCATAAAACAATTGATAAAATAGAGCATGTAAGATGAATTGCATAAAAAAGTGTATAGTTTACAAAATAATGCCATATCATGACCAAAAACTAGTATTATCATACATGTAAATGAAATATAACTAAGGGAATACAATTAAAAATGAAACATCCTGGTAACTCATGAACCAACAAAAGGGAGTAACTCTAGAATGCCTACACTTAGATAACCCCTCAGTAAGATTGCAGCATAGGGAAAACCATTCATTAATCATCCTAAGATACTTAATACAAGACCTCTTACTCATGATATTGAGTAGGGGATTGGATCACATCCCCATCAATATGCATACATACTTAGTAAAAAACTTTACTCCTGTCATATAGGTCATGGCTCACACAAGACACACATCATGCTCATGGTTAAACAAACCAAGGTCAGCATAAATGCCTAGACCATGCAAATACCATGCTATGTGTATAAGATCATGCTTGTGTATACTTAGACCCATCATTCGAAACATACTTGGTCATAATTGTAAGAATGTATAGGAGACATACATGCCTTGACATTCTTTGACATACAAACCCTATGCAAAGGATATCATGGATCACTCTGACCATCCCCATAATTGTGTATAGGAAATAACCTATAGAATAAGAAGCATGTAATCACACATTTGACTTCAATCATATGACTCATATGGTATAAAGATCATGATTAAACATAGTATAGGTCATGCAAGTTCATGACAACATGAGGGGATAAGAAAATTCATATGACAATATAGCACTTAGAGTAAAAAACATGATAACACATGATGCATTTATCATGATGGATGTATCACATTATGAATTTTAAAGAAACACTTGGATGATGGGACATTTAAGGAACATAAAGCCAATGTTATGCAATATATGTAGAATAATCTAGTTATTATCATCCATTAAAGTGATCATAGAGTTCCCTTATACAATTTCTCAAGAAATAGGTAGGATTATCTCCCAAGGTTTCTCAATACCCATGAAAGTCAAAACAAATTATTGGATGGACATAAAGTCTAATCGAAGTTGAGTAAACCAATGGATAGAAGTATAACACCTCATTTGTAGAAACCCCAATTATATACTTGGTCATAATTAAAATAATTAAACTAGTGGACATAAGTGTACCACCTCATAATATATTATTATTAAATATTGGATATAAATTTAATTATATCAAAATTTGATAGAATTTATATTATTTGCTTTAGCTTTAATTGGAACCCCAACTGATATCTATTATATCTTGGAACCCTAATGCCATTAATTGGATGTTTTTCATGGTTTATCTTTCCTAAATTATCACTCGTACCCTATTAATATTTTATGTTATATCCTACCTATACTCCCTAACATATAATTCTTCCTCATGCCATCCCCTCCTATGCACTTCATAATCTGTCTCATGTGTCCCTTAATCATTGTTTTGCTTGTGTATGTCTTGCTTGACTTTCCTTGTTTACACCATCTTCCATATAATCCATTCTTCTTCTTAATTTTATGTCTAGAAATACTACAAAATAAAGCCTATATTCTTCTTCTTCATCCTCCTAAGCTCTCTTTAGTAAGAAATCTCTAAAACATATCCTCATAATTGCACATTATCATCATTGAAAAATGTCACCTTTACTTAACAATGCCCACACCCTCCATTTTTCCCCTCCTATATGTGGCACAAATAACCAAAGCTCCCTCTTCTACACCCAAAACCACCGAAGCTCCCCTTTTCTACACCCAAAACCATCAAATCTACCCCCTTTCTACACCCAAAATCAGCAAATATCCACCCACCTTCTATGGCAACAAGTTTTGCTTCCTCCTCCCTTGTGTGTAACTTTGTGACATTGTTCCTTTATTGTGATATTGCTTTGTGTGACTTCCTCTACCCTCGTTATTTTCTAACCCTTTTTTTGAATTAATTTTACTTAATTTTAGGTTATTTTTGTGTTATATTAAATGCTAATATATGTGTTATTGGGTGTTAATTTCTTAGGTGATCTTTCAGGTGTCGTGGAGAAGATAATCTTTTGTGCTTTTTCTATAACTTGGACATAGGTAAATCCAATCACTCATGAGATGATAGAATTTATGTGCAGGCATGAAATATTTTTTAGATCTAGGATCATGATATGGTTTTGTGTTATGCAAGTATTATGAGTTATAGGATAAAATAATAACATGCTCGTAAATTATTGGCACAAATGTACAACTTACCAATAAATATGAGTTATATGCATGTGTAATATATTGATTGGTTAATGTACGCATGTCTAGGGTTTTGTTAGGATTTGTAATTTTTTCATGTTGTGATTTAATTTCCATGATTATAATTGTATGGTAACTAGGGTTGATATAAATAGCATAAAAGTATGCACCTATGATTAGGGTTAGGCTACAATAATTGTTATTTGCATGTTCTAGTTTCAGAGATGTTTCATTGTATACGCCATAATGTCAATTTCCATATTGTATGCCATATTATGCTATAAATATGTATTTACATGTTTCATATAATATATAACATGTTAGAAATTCTTGATTATGGTTTGTACACGTGAGTTGCTAAATGCATACAAAATGAAAAATAGAGTTAGTCACTAAATCTTAAAATTTACCCAAACATGAAAATATTGTAAATGATTAACTTTTAACATATTTATGAAAAATTCTCATAATAATAATGTTTGGTACAAAATTGGATAATAATGCTAAACTTAGGGTTTTGAGGGTACTTTTGTCATTTTAACCTAATGCTCCTAATGTGAATAATTAGACTTTGGGTGCCCTTAGATTTTTGATAGTTTAACCTTAATGTTGAGTTAGGCTTTAACAATAGACCAATGACCTTAGGGTATACCTTAATCATAAGTATGGAAATGAAAATTGTTGTGAAGTATGTGATATTTGTGATCATCTTATAAACTACTAATACTTAAAGTGGAAGACCTCGAGTTTGGGAATGATTGCTATCTAAGATTAGCTACTCTAGAGATGAGGTGTAGTCCTCATTTGATTTTGGTTCTCTGGTGTATTGTTGTGCCCTAGTAAGGCTCTAGTCTACTCTATAGGTTACCCACAAAACCTATAGAGGTTATCAATACTTAAGTATTAGGTGACCGAGATTGGAGGATAATATGTTGCTTGTGTGCGCCAGTATGATTTGACGTACCATAGTGTCCTTGGGTTATAGAGTAAGGGTATTGTATTCCTTTATGTGCTAGTATGACCATGTATACCTCATTTTCCCTAGGTTAATTTTATCCCCTTAAAAAAAATAAACAAGTATTTGTTTAATGGCCTTGGTATGTATTATATTGATGGTTTGATAGCCACCTTAGTTTCCTACCTCTAGTATGTGGAATTATTTTGGATTTTTGGTTTGGTAGTTGCCTTAGTGCACTACCTTGGCATTTTGAATTAATTTTTATGAGTTCATTTTTGTTATGATTTTGATATGGCTATATTTTTTACTTTGAGATGATGTGATTTAGTTAAGTAGGATTGATTATTAAGCTTGAGACTTTGATGATATATATATATATATGTGTGTGTGTGTGTGTATTATCCCATTATTATTATATATATTTGTGGCATGTTTTTTGTGCCTTAAGCATGTTTGGCTTGTTGTGTGATTATGTGTAATGTGAGTATGCTACCTCTAATGTGGTATTGTAATTTACTCAGTATGAGGAAGTGATACTGATATTACATTTGCAGATGGTTATGTATAGTGGCAAGGATAAATGAAGCCCTTGGGAAGAGGTCCCATTCTCAAAATAGTTTTATGGTTCTAAGAGTTAAGGAAACCGGTGTTGCGCCTTCAGGTACTAGTTTTTGTTGTACTCAATTTTTCTCTAGATTATTATGTTCCTTGTTGTATTTTTATTGCCATTGCTGTACAGAGAATATTATCTCTAACTTTTATCTATGTATTGTCTTATAGTTCTACTAATTTATTTTGGATGTGACTTGGATTGAGCCTTAGTACTTGGCATAATACAAGTGAAGGAACCAGAATTATACTAAATGCGGTGGTAACAACCATTATTTTTGTAATTAATACTTCTATAAAATGAAATTTTTAAATAGTAAAAATGGTAGTGTTACAATAAGCCTGACCAAAACCAAATAAACCTAACTTGAGTAACTAGAAATTTTAGTATTGATACCCTCTAGTACATCATTAGTATTTATAATAGGAAATACACACCGGATCAACTTGGATCCTACATGAAGGCAATGATAATTTCCCTTTAGTATCTTCCTTTTTATTTACTAATCCAATTTAGGTTAAAACCATGGTTTTTCCACTTATCAATATTTTCACCATCATTAAAGGATAGTTAAAATCAATACTAGAGCTTAAACTTAATTTATATCATTCATCCATGTATTTGATAGCCAAATAAGGCTAGTGTTTATTACTAAGGCTTAAACAAGGTCAACACAAAGTTAATTATTCCTAAAGGCCATTATGCAAGTCCATAGTATTCACATCAGGCATTTAAGCCCATCCATATTCATATGGCCCAACAATTTCATATCAAAATATAGGTCATTAAACATGTACTTCAAACTATGGTGTAAGTCCATTTATTTGGGTTAATGGTTGGAAGTTAACTTTTCACGTCAAAGATCAAAATCAAGTGGAGGTCAACTAAAGGCCAACTGTAATTTAACTTATTAATCCATTTATTTAGATAGCCAAGTGAAGGTTAATGTCTATGACTAGAGTCTAAGCACGGTCAACTTAAGACCGTCCTATGTGCCTATGTTATTTAATTTAAGTATGTTAGGTCATAAATACAATTATTAACACTTTAATATTGAGGTATAAGTCATAAGAAAACCCATTTAGAAGCATGTACTAGTCTAAATATTCCATAGTAATGGGAAAGTCAGATATCTAGGTTAGGGTCAAGCCATTCAAGGTGCATAACAAAATATCCCAAAGCAAATATAATCCCCATGATGAATTTAAAAACACTAGCCATACAATTCCACTTCAACCCATATTCTTAGTTTAATTATTCAAATTCAAAGGATGGAAGTTAACCATGGTCTAACACCTGGTCAAACCTACAAGAAAAATTCAAAAAATACCATAAATATCCCTATAGTAGTCGTTTACCAATTTGGGTTGAATAAGAGAAATTAAATATGCCAAATAACACATCTACTTGGTTAGTCTTGTCGAACTTGTTAATTGGTGGTCTACTGAGAAAACATCATTAAGTTCCAAGGCTCAATCATGGAATCCAGGTTAAACTAAACATGTACAAATGCATTAACACGCTATCTAAAAAATCATATGCATAATCTGACATGTATACCAATCTATTCATGCTTTGTTCACTTAAGAGACAAATCATGCATTAGTTTCATCAAAACGCACTTCATGCTCAAACTTCACAACTTCATCAATGTATGCATTTCATTCCTTATGTATCTTATGTCAAGCTTATAAACCATCTTATATCATGCATAAAACATGATTAACAAGTTGAAAGGAGTTAAATCTCATGAAAACATCAAAATATTGCTTAAAATTCATTAAAACCTATCCAAGAGCTAAAAAAAGGTCCTATAGCATGTTTTCTCATGTTTCAAATTCATGAAAACAAATTATGTAATATGATTTTCAAGATAAAACCTATGGAAATTCTTATAACACTAACAATACCCATGAATCTTGCCCAACCCTTGAGATTAAAACTCATACATATGCACATAAGGTCCTATTTCATGTTTTTCTAACCATGCTTCCATGTATTTCAGCCATAACATGTTAAAAAAACATATTCCCAACTATACAATTTTATGCTTCCACAAAAATGCAAGACCAACACTCAATCACTCCTATCAGTCTCCACATAATAGGGAAGATAATGGTTTACCTTAAGCTAAACTTCAGTAAAAGAACAAAACCAACTCGATCAAGTTTATTGCAAGGACATTGATCAATCGGTGTCATAAGGCCAGTTGGATATCCTATCTAGACAGAGAGATAAAAACACAAAATCTACACTAGTCAATTGGTGCATTACCCCTACTAGTAAACTTGAGAGCCAAACACTCCCATTTCCCCCTTTTCTAAAACCTTTCTAACCCAACACATTAGCATATGATCAAGCATAACTAAACACATTTAATTCATGATTAAACACAAATAACCCCACGTTGAGGACCCCATTGAAGGTGTATTAAAGCTTCAGAATGGGAATTAATGGAGCTCTCCTTTTTTGAAACTCAACAGTATGGAATTTAATGAGTCACGATTAATTTGTAGTCTATTCTTGGTGATTCTATATCATTGATGAGGATATATATATATATGAATATTAGGTTTTTCTAATTCTATGTGTGAAGACCAAGTTAGTGATGTTTATCTCATATGACATAACACTCCCCTTTTTATAGGACTAGGAACCTTATTGAGATGGAAAAATATTGATGAACAAATGATAATTTCAAATACAATGCATTGACATAGTGCACCAATCATAGGTCACAACCCTCCCTACAAATGGTAGTGATAATTAAACCTATTTAAACATGTTGTTGTGGTAAATCCCCCTTTTAGGAGTTACACCTGCCCCTAAATGTAATAAACATAACCAACTGACCAACCTTTGTTAGTTAAAACATTTGGGTTATCCCCATATACGAGCTCATCGAAGCACTTTATTCTTAAATTGGGTGTCAATACTAGCACCATATTTCCAAATTTTTAAATCAAACCAAGACCTTGACCTAGTTTCCAATTAGGGCCAATTCCATGCCCAAACCCCTTATAAGCTCAATAGGGAAACATAGAAAAAAAAACTCTTAATGGCTTAATTTCATGAATATTGCACTCAACATTATTTCTACTTGACACTAAGCAGAATGGGCCCATCCCAAACAAAAAATGGGAATAGAGTGTCCATAGTCACAAAAGACCACCCTTGGCATCTAATTGCCTCTGCCTAAAAAAACGTATAGTTGAGTGCCTACATCTATAAACCGCCACACACTACATATGACTACCTCACTCCCCAATTTTTAAAGGGAAGAAGATGAATATTCTCACATAACTTTCAAAATACTGATTTGAAACATTTTAAATCTTATTCCCCACTTTTTTAATGGAAATAGATGACTACTCTCACATAAATTTCTAATAACAATTTGAAACACTTTCAACCTCCTTCCCCAATTTCGAAGGGAAGTAGAGGATTGTTTTCATACAAATTTTAAATACCAATTAACATTTTCATTCTCTCTCCTCAATTTTTGAATGAAAGTAGAGTATTACTCTCACTTAACTTTTAGTTACTACTTTGAAACATTTTCAACCTCCTTCCTCAATTTTTTGAATGAAGGTGGATGGTTGCTCTCACATAACTTTCAAATAGCAATTTGAAACACATTCAACTTCCTTCACCGATTTTCAAAGAGAAGTAGAGGATTACTCTCCCTTGACTTTAAAAACCTAATTTGAAACATTTTCAACCTCCTTCCTTAATTTTCAAAGGGAAGTAGATGATTACTCTCACATGACTTTCAAAAATCAATACAAAACAAATCACACAAAAGGAATAAGTGGGTACTGAACCCCTAAATACTAATCATCATTTTTGAACATGCAAGTACTCAAGTACAAATAAGTAGAACATACATAATGCGATAGAGGCATTCATGTTTTAAAAAAAATCACCAATATTACATTACAAATGGGCCACACCCAAGAACTGACAAAACCTACACATCATCTAGACAATCACATATGACATCTCGTTGAGGCAAGATGTCTCCAACATTATGTCAGGAAGGAAATTACATGGTAGGAGAATTACCTTTAGGGCCAACTCCTTTGCTCTCTCAAAACACGTCCTAATCCCGTTAAAGTTACATCTTGTCCCACTTTTCAGTAAGGCTAACCTCTCACTCTGAGATTATATCAAGCTTGGTAATGGTGATACGGAAATACTGCTTCATCTTATAGTAATAAGCCTTTTTGGATAAGTATCATATGAATAAATATTGAACCCTAAACTCCCACTCTAACTTAGTCTCTCCGGCTTTCCATGTAGCCTCCTTTTGGCCTTCAACCACTTTGGATGTGTGGTAAGAATAAGGCTTATCTATAAACTTCCTAGCCTCAGTCATCTAATGGTGAAGGCGTTCTTGATAGCTCTCTAAGAGTTTAAACTTATACCTTATATAGGTCTCAACCTCTAGGAGTTGTTGCACCTTTGAATCCTTAGAAGACCTAGCTTCGGCTTCCCAAATTCACCTTACCTCCAACCATAAATTAGTAACTATGCCCTCTAGTAGGGCCGCAACTCTCATAGCAAAATAATATTTGCTCCATGGCTTGAAAAATCCAACAATTGTAGCATGCAAGTAACAAACACACACACTCACATCAAAGATAAAAGTCACAAATCCTACCTAATATTTTTCCAGTGTAGCCTCCTCTAAATGTCAGCTACTAGGGAGTTGCGCCAATGGATGTCCTTTAACTAGGAGAAAAAACCTCCCCATTTTCCACTAAAGGTATATAAACCTTCAAAGGTATAAGATCCTTTCAAGAACCATGGCTCACCCTTATAATTGGTCACTTGATTTTTTGGGGGCATTCCTCTTACAACCGAATCTACTTATTTGGAATAGTGTTGTGATATCCCCCAAATCACCCTCCTCATCAATGTGAATCAATGGAAGATCCCTCACAACCATGTTATCCTATTAGAACTCTATGTTTCCAACATTGAAACCCTACCTTTGATGACATGAGAATATCCCATTTCTCAGGCATAAAATTTGGCACTACGCCACCCAAAGTGAAGGAACATCCCCCACTAATAGCAATATGCCTCTTGTTTACTTCTTGGTGTACTATAATTAAGGGATATAACACAAAAGAACTTTTGGAAAAGCTTATGAAAATGTTTTCAAAATGCCTCTCCTATAAGGTTAGGAGCTTCACAAATGATAATCGATACCCTAGTATCTTCAACAAAGAAAGATGAAAATCCAAATAAGGACACATAAAGGAATATCTCATGGATAAATGATCTTGCTAAGGGATGCACTGTCACTCAAGTCATATACCCTAGGTAGTGTGTCCCAATGACATGCTTTCTTGGCTAATTCTAAGAGATTTTTAATCATCTTACAAACAAAATCCTATGCAATCCCTTTATCATGGTTATTATGGGGAACTGTAAGGAAAATAAAAAAATTAAAATTTAGTTATCATCATCACAACTAGAAAAATGAAATAATACTTACTAAGATTCTACATTCACTAGAAATGTCCAAAATGATCTTGATAAGAGAATCCATTTTTGACCTATAAAAAAAATATATGTCCTTCCAACCCATATCATTAGTTGTTAAACCTAGCAACAGTTACTCGTGGTCTGACCTACTCTTCAACATCACCTTCTCATCTTCCTTGTTGTGGACTTTGGGGTAGTAGTGCCACAAGAGAAATTCCAAATCTACAACCAAACCTGTTAATTCACGAAGGCACACTATACCTAACAAGACCCTACAAGCATTGGGAACTAGTTGGGAAGGAGAAAGACCAAATTTGGTCAAAAAATTCTGAATACCTTCAATAATGAAAATCTCAGCCTATACCGAAAGGGGTACTCATAAAATTACACCAAACTTATAGAACCCTAGTCCACACTCTCCTTTAAAAGAGGAGGCCTTACCCAAAGGTCAAAAGGGATCCTATAAGCACTCTGTATCAATGATAGAAAATTGACATCCACTAGTAATTCTAGGGAAACAATCCCTTCTCCTTTAAAGATTCCTATTCTACAATTTTCCACCACCTCATCTAATATGGTCAGTTGTTTGTCCCCATTGTCACCCATTACTAATCTATATTTGACCACCACAGTACCATGTATCATGAAGAAAACTAGGTTTACGGGTAGTACCTCATCATTAGTTCCTCAAAATGATGTTCTCCATTAGAGGAGCATTTGCTAGGGTGGCTACTTAGGGACCTCTAGAAGGAAAACCTATAGAGGTTATACTAAAATCCCTTTACAAAAGTATATTCGTCATTTCATACCATCAATTATGAATAATGACTTTTTAAATCTTTGTGAACTAAGCAAGCTGAAGGTAGATAGATAAAGTGCCATTTCCTTTCTCTTTATCGTAAAAGGAAAAAAATTAAAATAGAAATATTCGAGGAATTGTCACATCCTGTCAAAATGACAATGCATATCCCAACCTACTGAACATGTCATCTTCTATCTCATAAAGGTTGAATTAAGCCTTCAACAATAATACTTGCTAAAATCACCATTGTGTCATCCACTCCCTAACTCAAGGCCCATGACTTAGGAAGTGGGGGGCTAATTGTTAGGAAAAAATCTAGCTCTTCAGTACTTCCCAACATAATGAAGACTAGGAGCTTTGCACACTTTAGGAAGCCCAAGATTTCACAAAGAGTTTTCCCTTAAGCTTAGTTAACTCATCCCATGCAACAACGTTGTGAGCATAAATCACAACCTCATGTTTACTTTGAGTGATTCAAAAATTTATCATTCTCCATTCTATTTGAATGTGATATAACTTCCCCTAATTTCCTGGCATTTACTACCCCAAACAATGGCATCATCCCACCTCATATTGGGGTATATTGCAAGCCATTACCTTCATAAAAAGTGGAGCCACAAGGTATTTTGAAAAAACAAGAATGATCTCATCAATCTAACCAATCTATCATGCAATCATAACCTACCATTCGCACTGAGCAATATTCTATTAACTCCATTAGTCCCCTAGCTAATTCCACTCAGTACGGCCTAAACAAACTATAGACACCTGTGACTAGGGACCCCACACCTTTATCCATTGGAAATCAAGCCTTCATAATCCAATGACTATGTCACTTTAACCCCTCTCTTGTTATCCTTTTGCATCATACATTGCTAACTTAAGCTCCAACGTGTACTTCTGTCGGTATCATACCGGTGTTCCTCAAATGCTCAAAAGGTTATTTCTTATCTTTATTACATAATTATTATTAATGCCTCACCTAACTTTGATTTGTATACCCATTGTAGATTATGGAGGTCAAAACATGTCAATGACTAAAATACCCCGAAGTTAAGTCATACCATTTTATGCCATCTTGATGGCAAATAATATTGTTAGAAAAAAAGGTCTAATTACCTTAAAATAATCACATTAAATATGAATGTCAATTTTATAAACTTTTATATTTTTCTAAAACATTTAAATGCCTTTTATACCCAATTTTGACCATTTACACATGAACTCTAATATATACTTATCAATTATATCTAATCAAATACAATTTTTGTGCTAAAATTATTTTAACAACAAAATACACTTTATTTTTGGAACATGGCATATAACATTTTGAAACTTAGAATATTTGTTCAAACCTTAAAACACTTCAAAACCAAATGATGCATATGCTAAACAAGTTAGCACATGCTTAATGAAAGATGGTGGCTTATGGGATAATTGACCACCAAAAGTTAAAATGGAGAAAAGAGATGAGAAGTATGATAATATTTGATCTGAGGCAGCCAAAGACCAAACACTCACAACTACCACTCAAGGTTTCAACACTTGAGATAAAAAGTTATGAGATTTTTCAATCAAAATAAAGTTTTCATTCAACTTTGTAGAGGGGGCATAGGGAGCTCGAAAATCTGATTTGTAATTCAAGGGGGTAGTGTGTTGCATTGTTTTGAGGCTACCCATATCTATAGTGGCAACCATAGTTACAAAAATTCCATTATACCCATCCCTCTTGCCTACCTAGTTACATTCCAATCATTCTTTTCTATCTAGTTATCTAATATAAGATAACAACTAGTTGGATGAGAACTAAAATGAGATGACCCCATGTTCGGTATTTTGACAGCCATACTATAGCATGTAGCTCCTTATATGCTGAGAAGGTAGGTAATAAATAAAAGTACAAATCACTCAATCATCTCCCATGCTTAGTCAATTAAAATAATCCGATTTGTTGACTTCACCGACTTTCTTCACCTACTCCACCATCCACTTGTCCTCCTTTTTCTTTTTCTATTTGTTATTTCAAATTTCGAAATAAGCCTTGGGCTTGGGTTGATTTGGCTTCTTAGGTGGCATAATACTTAGAAATAGCAATAAAATAGCTGTTTGGCCTTGGGCTTGATGTGCCACCATAGTTGGTTGGGATTTTTTTGGATAAGCTACCACAATTGATTGTGTTTGGGCTAAACATGCCACCATGCATGCATGGGTTGGTACATTCACTTATTTTCTCATATTCAACTAATTAATTTCATCTAAGTTAAGAGTATTTTATAATCTCCTAACTTAGAAAAATTAATTAGTGAAATATTATTATGAGATGCTTCTGCATCACCAAACATATAATACATGAAAGTTTATTTAAAAATTACTACACTTTAATGAAAATGCCTTAAAAGTCCAAAAAGGTGCTAAGGACAATATGTACTATAAAGTATCCATTTTTATTTTTATTCTTTTTGCACTTAATTAACACACTGACATATATACCCAAAAATACACCCAATAAGACACCTAAATAAAATTAAAAATAATAAAAACTTATAAATTCAATAAAGGTTGAGACCCTTAATAATTAAAAAGATCATTTTCAAACATTTTCATCATATCCAAATATAACCTTATATACACTAAAATACATATATTATCATGCTTAAAAAAGGTAAAAGATAACATCATTAATATAATCACTAAGAGGTCAAGACCTCTCAAACATGGTATACCATACTATCTTCACTTTACAACATACACAATTTGTATTGCATAACTTTTACTTCCATATTTAAAAATATAATAAATACATATGCTAGTATATTCATAAAAAAGAAAAACAAAGAAAAGCAATATATTATACATAATTTGTATCGCATAACTTCTACTTCCATATTTAAAAATAGAATAAATACAGATGCTAATATACTCATAAAAAATAAAAATAAAGAAAACATAAAAACACTTAGCACATACTTTTTTACATTTAAAGAGAAGATGATATTACTAAGCTTCCAATTATCTAAAAATCAAGAAAAGAAAATAATAAATCCTAAGCTTGAGCACCACCACTTATGTTTTGATTACCTCAAAACATAATATTAACATTTGCTCCATCCGTATCCAAAAATAAAACATTCTAGCACTATATTTTTATATTAAAAAAATCTTTTTAGAAAAGTCAACACTAATTTTTGACTTCTACTCTCACTTTTTTCTTTTTATATGCATTAAATATCTTGTTGTTTTTCGATGAAAGGTGGAAGTGGAATTTAATATTAATTTTATTATTTCCTAAAAGGGTATATAAATTATTAAAATAATTTTTTATATATGTGAAAGAGAATCAGTAAAAACTAGAGGAGAACAAAATTAACCCTAGACTTGAAAATGATGAGCTTGAACCAAGAATAATTAAGACTTTTTATTCACTTTTAACTAAATCTTAACTTTTCATTACTTATTATAAGTAACCAAGTGATAACATTAAGGATTGTTGAAGAGGATTAATTAAGCAAGAAAATGGATAGGAGAAGAATATGAAGGGTTGGGCAAGGCAAAAATAAGGAAAGAGAAGAGAGAAAAGGCCACTAAAAACACTTAGGAAATTTTATAAATGAAATAAGATAATGAAAGAAAGGATATAAGATTAAGTAAAACAAATAAAAATCCTCTCACTCCTTCATCTAGTTGTTAACAATCTAATCAAGTGAAGGGGAGTGTTTGCTTAAGTCTCACTTGAATGATAAAATGTTCAAATAATGTTCTAATATAAATTGAAAATTCTCATGAACTCATGACAATTAAATGTACTTTATATATATTTAAAAATGTGAAAATCAACTTTTTGAGGTAATTTAAAAAGTTTTTTTTTGAAAGTTGATAAAACTTTCTATAGCATCATTTAATTAAATTTCTAGCTAAAAAATCTTTGTTTGAGTACAATGACATATAATATAATTTTTTTAATAATCCATATTTTGCATAATCTCACTTAGATACTTTTTATATTTGAATGTATTTTCGTTTGACAATCTAAATTGCAATATCCCAAATTTAATCTAACCCTAATTCTAGGCAATTAATAATTTAACCTAACTTTAACCCTGGATGGTTGATATTTTAATCTTATCCAAATTATTTAATCTCAAAAATTAAATCGAATTATAATATTAACCCTAACCTCTTTCCTCCTTTCCCCTTTCTTCTCCTTTTCTTTTCCTTTTTTTTCTTCTCATATCGATCTTCTTCTTCCCTCCTTCTTTTGCGTGTTTTAATCTTCTCCTAACCAAATCCTTCCTTATAAGACTCCACTTCAAAAGCCTACCTATCTTATGTTCATTACCACCACCATCGCCTTCCAAATGCCAATGGATGTGTTTTATTAAAAATTTTACCCTAAACTTTTCCCTCGATCGTGCCTCACCAATACCCATATCTCTACCTGCCTCAACCTAAGGGATGGCAATGGGGCGGGTCGGAGCCCCATCCCCATCCCCAAACCCGATAAGAAAAATAATCCCTGGACTCTACCCAATCTCCAATTTTTTTTATCGAGGATTCCCTAACCCGATCCCCATGGGGATTAAATCTTCATACCCGACCCAATTTCCAATCTATTTTCTATCCCCAATTTATTCCCTGATCTTGAAGCCCGACCCAATCCCAGAAACTCAATTTTATACCCGATCCCAGATCCCATCCGAGATCCTCAAACCTTTTTTATATTATACTTTTAATTTATATTCTATAAAAAATTATATATATATATAAACATTATTCAGGGTGGGTTCGGGAATGGGAACCCCAAACCCATTCCCACCCTATCCCCAAAAAAATTCCCGTTAAGAATTCTCGAACCTAAACCCAATCCCCGAATTCTCTCCCCAAATTCGAACGGGGAATCCCTGATTGGGCCCCGAACCTGTAGGAAAAATTACCATCCCTACTCAACCTCACACGCACCACCACCACCTCTTTTCTATATGTACCCTCTAATATCTCTCCTTAACTCATTTAATTCCTCACTAACCTTCTCCCTATAGTCTCTCTCTTCCTTCCCTTAACTTCTATGTACTTTATCTCATTGATGTCCTCTATTATCGTGTAAAGAAGTTGTGCAACTTATACAAGCCTATGCAACCATACCCTTACCTGTGTCACTACCCAACACAACCTCACCTTAGATGAATAAATTCTTGATGCAAAAACACCATTAGTTGTGTCATTCACCCACATAACCTTCAACCTTCTTCCCCAACAACATGAACTCACGTCACCACCCTCTAAGATGCATCATTCCCTCACATTACCACCCTCCAATTTATTACAACACTCATATCTCCACCCCTAGCTACATCACATTTCCACATAGCCACACCTCTTGTTGTGACACCTTCCAATGCAAGTAGTTCAATTGGTGTCAAGCTCCATTTGCTTTTATTTTATTTCTTCTCCACCCTTATTCTTCCTTATCTTTTCCTTTTTTTTGTATTCCTAAGTTATAATAGTGTATTACTCTTAGGTTTTAGGTGACCTTTTGGTAATTTTGGAGGAGGTATCTTTGGGCTTGTAAGTGGTTAAAAACTGATGTCTTTTGGTAAGACTACATATCATAACTAGGGTTTTGTATGCAATGTGTAAATTCATATTAAATCTTATGTTTGTAAGATTATGTAGATGATGTCATGGTTTTAATGTCGTTGTATGATAAGTTGTGTTTTATGATGGAAAAGTGAGAAAATTATAAAAGCATGCGATTATGTATATTATTTGGTTAAGCTTGTTATGTAAGTCGGGTAGGTTGCCAAGAATCACTATCGAAATTAGGATATTATGACTAAGTAATATATATATACATGGATAGTTATTTTCATGAGGATATGTGTTGGATGTTGAAAACCAATCATGTCATTACTTGTAGGGTTTTTGTGAAAATATGAGCATTTTAGCATTCTTCATGGTATTTTGGTTAATATGGACTGATTATGGAATCTTTAGTATATTAATGTGATAATTTGTTTAGAGTATGCTAAATGTATTTGGTGGGATACTTAGAGTAATTATAAGTAACCTAAGTCCAATAAAATGAAAAACCATGTTAAATTGGGAATATTAACCCTAGAGAAAGGGTCATTATCGCGTGTGTAAAATATTAGAGTCAGACATTAATTTTTGGAAATGTTGTTAATAGTATAATTGTAGAAATATTTACACAATTTGGTGGTTACATGAGTCTTATAGGAAAATTTATGACTAACTTGTGAAATTAGGGTTTCATAGGGATTATAAATAGTATCCTAGAGGTAGGATTGTAATTGCATATGTAAGACATTGGATTTAAACCTTTATTTTTGGATATATTTTTAATGATAATATTATATGAACTTTTATTAAATTTTGTGTTTAAATGGGTATTATGGGATAAGTTATGCTTATATTGTGAAACTAGGATTTTCTTAAGGGAATTATAACCTTTTTCCTTGGGAGATGTCCCGATATTCATGTGGTTGTGTGTTATGTGTTTTAATTATAAAGTTAAGTTGGATATGTTCTTACATATTTATATGTGTGTCATCATTATTATCTTAAGAAAACCAACAATGGATAAGATATTAATCATTAAAAATGAAAGATTACAAGAGTGATGATTGTGGTGTTTTATCCATTATATCGGACAATAATAGTGGCTCATGATTTTTTTTCCTTGAGATATGATTCATATAATTCTACTGGTTTAAGAATAGTGGTTAGGAGCGTGTTGCATTAGTAGTTATTGGGTTTGTTACACCGGACTATAATAGTAGCTTAGAGCATTTTACCCTGAGAAGTGCTTTAATATGTTCTATTAGATTAAGAATAGTGTGATCCCTAAACTTAACGTAAATAAAAATATGGATTATGGTTATATCTAGTAATGGGTTTTTGGAATAAGTTCTTATCTTGCATCATAATATGTAATTTATATGCATTCTTGTTCCTTTGTTTGATCTGACTTGTTATGATTTTATTATTCCCTTAATTAGTATTTAGCGTAGCAATCATCCTTTTCATGAGTTCTTCTTATTCCCACAAGAAGACGACCCTAATGATTTTGTGCAGGTTGATGAGGAGCCCTTGGTTGGCTTTTATGCTTATGGTGCTTTACTTGGGGAGGAGTGGTCAATTTATCCTTAGGGTTGGACGTGAAGTCATGTTATCTTGTCATTATTTTTTGTCTAAATACTTGTTGAACTCTTAGTTCCATGGGATCCTTTTTTATGTATGTTGATATTGTACTTGGATTTAATCTCCAAAATTTTACCTTAGTTTATAAAAGTTCTCTCATTCTTTATTTATCATGTTTTGAATTCTAATTGTTTTACCTTGTATTTAATGTAAGGATGGTATGGTAAGCCATATTTATGTCGAATATGTTGATACCACCTATTGATATTGTTATTACACTTCTGCTTAAATATATTTTTTTAGTAGCAAAATTCAGGATGTTACATAAATAATGAAAATAATCATACTCCTAATTTTATGTGCACATTCATTTGTGTAATTATTGAAAATAAATGTAAAAATGAAGGTAGCAAAGCACAATCATATAAAATATAGGATCTGAAAACTATTTAGTAAAATGTATAGAAAATGTACGACTAAAAAATCTATATATATATATATATATATATATATATATATATATATATATATATATATATATATAAAAGGAAAACCAAAAGAGCAAAACATTGCTCACCAAAAGGCACATCTTTAAAGTACTTTCTTCATTTTTTTTATAAACATATGTGTACTAGCAATTTATATCAGTAAACATGTTGAACCACATAAAGTTTTATTTTATAAACAATAGTGTACTAGAAATTAAAGTCAATAAACATGTTGAACTACCTTAAGTTTGATTTAATTATTCATTATAAAATAGCATTACCTACGTGATATCATATGACCATTGAGTTTCAGAATCGAGATGTTCAATATGAATTCATTTAATTGGTAATCAATGACATCAATGAAAATTCTAACAATTGAATTCTAACATTTGGGAATACAAATGAATACACAACTTCATTTTTATGTATAGTAGGACTAATATTATATTAATAGTATTCGAGTGATGAAGGCTAAGTTTAATTTCTAAGCTATTGGAAGGTAACTATATAACCAATTTTGATGCTTTTCAAGTCTTTTTTCATCCCAAAATAATAATTTATGCCCAATCCCTTAATATCTTTCTATTATGTTTTTTTAATGGCAGATTCTATAAACTAATATCCAATTTCACACAATAATTTTTGAAGTTAGTTCTTATTCTTAGTACTTTATATGTGTTATTTTTTTGTTTCTACATATTTCATGCATTATATATATGTTTTCAACCTAATTGCATCTTTTACATGATTTCCATGTCCTCAACATAATATGCATGGTATAATTCACTTTTATATGCCCCCCCATTTTTTTTATTGTTATATTGGTTATGTTATTTTATGATTATTAATCTATATCATTGCCATTTTTTCACTGCCATTTTTTTTCCAATCATTTGCTAAAGTGAACATACAAAAATAATCCTAAGAAAAATGGGGTGTTGTCACCTTAACTAGCAGAAGATAGATGCATCACCATCCATCCCATGTAAGTCATAACTCATAAGGTTGAGTATCCAAACATTCAACACAAGAAATAAAGTGTTCAAATTTGATGGGATAAAAGTAAAAGTGTTACGGTTTACAAACCAAGGTCATATCAAGTCTAAAATAAACACAGGACAAATGAGAGAGAACTAATGAAAAGTAACTAAAATTTGATCTTGGTCTCTAAACGACTATCAAAAGAGAAATTCAAGAAAAAATTTCTTGCTTTCAATACCCAACCCTAATCCCAAATAAGCATATGACTATCTAATGGTCATTCTCACCAACATGCAAAAGGTCATCTGGTTTTGGGATTAAGCAAGTGGCCGATTAAGTAAACACATCAGTAATTATGTATCAAGTAAGTTAAGTTATCTTATCATGAAAGTTCATAGTGTACATAGGGTCGTGATAGGCATACAAGTCATGTTGGTACTCATTGACATGCTTATACAATAGCATAGAAAAATTCACATGCTTTACTAACATGGTATTCTCAACACGACATCTTATACATGCATATGAATGTAGGTAACATCATGCTCAGTGACAAACATGGATTCATGGAAAATCATGCTTCACGCTAAGTGTAGGAAATCATGATTATAACAAGACTTAGGAATCATGAATGGCAATATAAGTTCATGTAAAGTAGCACATTCAGAATACAAGCAGATTAGGATAACCTTAAGGTCCATTATTTAATCATTCACAAAATTGTGATCACTATAATAAATAGTCCATTCTCTTTTGAGAAATGGGCTAGATTATCCTTCATGATCTCTTAATAACCATGGAATTTGAACCAATAATTAGAGGACATAAGTTTGTCTAAAGCCAAATAAGCACACCTAGATAACAAAATCCTTTAGTATCGATACCTCTAGTACATCATTAGTGTCCAGAGTGGGAAACACACTTGAGAACAACTTGGATCCCGCCCCAAGGAAAATGATAATAAGAAATCTCAAATGTAGACTAACCCTAGTATCTAATTAAGGATAAGATAATCTAAACCCATGTAGTTATCTAAAATCTTCCTCTTTAAGTAATTAGTGTTTTATTATACCATATGAGGTCCACGTAGCATACCACACCAACCATGACCACATGATTACTCTAAATTATCTAATATAACCCATCGAGGATACTTAGGGGGGATATCATCATTACTTATCCAAATTATGCCAAGGTGTGGTAATTAAAAATTCTAAATATAACTACATGCACCCGTGATTATCATTATTTCCCAAATACTTCCTTTCACTCATGAACCAATTCATAGGTTACTTCTAGCCAATCCGATCCATCATTCAAGTAAATTAGCTTATGCCTACTAGTGGATTCCAATATCCAAAAATCATATCATAACATAATATCATGCACCAAACCATCATAAGGCCAAAAATATCAAAAGAAATCATTCTGGTCAAAATTGATTGATCAGTCTTGTCAGGTTAGGCACTGCCAAACCCTAACGTCCCTTTAGAACTAGTCGATGGGTTGGCCTAACCGATTGATTGGTTCCTAAAATAATCAATTGATCTAGCCAAATCAGTTGATTAATTCAAGCTGAATTAAAACATTTTATTCCACAAGCAAACCGGTTAATAGATTTGAGTGAAAACAACCTGGACATGCATTCTCATGTGTAACTATGGTTTCCAACATCATCCATATCACATACACATCACCTAACTATCAATCATGCTCAACCACTCAATCATGATACATTTCAATTAGTCATTAATGTACATGCATATAACTCACATTTTTACCAAAAAATAGAAGAATCTCAAGACATGCTAAGATCTTATCTTACTTGAGATATATAATAACCATTCATAAAAATACACAAGAGGCAATACTTGAAATCATGCTCAAATCCTATATTCATGAGTTTTACTCATGCTCACATTTGTCCCATCAAAAAATGCTTAGGTTTGTAAACTACTATCATACATATTCACATATAATTCAAAATTCTATTCCCTACTCCAGTGCACATGCTTAATCACCTCACATCACAAGGGAAGAACATCTTACCTCAATTTAAACTAGAAAAAACACAACAAGTATAGAAAACCCTTAGCTTGAAAAATATTGAATGCCTTTAAAAAAGAGAAGATTACAACTCAATAAACTCCTTAAAATATCACAAAATCAAAACAAAACAAGAGGCTTGAAAATCTAGAAAACACAACCCTTTAAAATGAGAAAAACCAAGGGAAATGATTTATACCCTTAATATGTTGGTTGATAGTAGAAAAAAAAGAAGTTAGAGGAAAGATTATAAGAAGATATATGATTAGAAGTGGAGAGAAAAAGAGGCGAAAGGAAGTGGAGGTAGAAGGGAAGGAACATAGGGGATTTGGTGACTGAATGAAAATAGAGAAAAAGAGAAGTGAATGTTGATAAATATAACAATAATTTGGTAGGAAATGAAGGGGTGGTTATATACCCCAAACCCTAAACCCTAACTTGAATTTGGAGATTTTGGAGTTTCAGAGCTGACTTCGACCCCTCATAGATGAAGTGGTGCTAGCTGAAAGATTTTAGGGTACTATACTACAAAAATTTAGGTATAGAAACTAAAAGGTGACAAATAGAAGAGGGAGACAATATTAGAAATTTATCTAAACTTTTGGAGATTGAAATTGATGTGGTTTTTATCAAAGTAATGGAAGGTTGGATCGAAATTTGTATTAGAAGCTGTCACCCACGATCTAATGCAAAAATAATGAAGTGATTTGGTGGATTATGGACGAAGAAATTGATGTTACAAGATGAAGGTGTTCAGCAGATTTGAAGGTGTTCAAATGTGTCGTGTGAAGATAGATTTGAGGAAGGATTAATCCCGGATTTTCCTTGCTCAATACAGACCCCAAAAGGGAGGATTATACTTTAGCTCTCTTGCTCAAAGTTTTATCAAAATTCTTATTATTCATTCTATTCAATTCTCTATACAAATGTTGTGCACAAAAGGTATATATAGGAAAGAATAAGCTTGGTGGTGAGCTTCCTTAACCAGCCAAGTTTACCCACCTAATCCAGCCCATTAATCATGGTTGAATTAATCCCATATTAACCTTAATCCATAGAATAATATCATTGGTTAAATGATACTAAGGATTAATATTACAAAGCTATACAATAGACTAAGATACATACATGAAATTATAGCCATACCCTAACTTACATAAAATATACTTAGGGTTAGGGTTTACAACAAGTTTATAAAAATAATGAATATCATCACTCTATCTCTTGTTGTAATGTATCATCCCATGTATGTCATAGTCTTGCATGCCTTGGAATACTTATACACATCAATGTGTATGAACATCATCTTCTTGAAAATATGTAACATACCTACAAGAATAACTTGAATGGTTTTTAATGTCAAGTATATTAGAATTATCAAGAATATTTAACATGATAGGCTCCAATATTATAAAAGCTAAATCATCTTCCTTACCTTGAGGATTAGAATGAATAGGACAATCATTATGTTCAATGAATGCTCCTGCATCAGAAATTATCTATTTTGAGTTATTCAGAAGAGAGAGGAAGAAGGGGACAAAGATTGAGGTCATCAAACACTTTTTGACAAGTTTTGGTCTTTGAATCCATTTTGGGCTAATTAACGTTTGAATCAACAGCCACTAAACCCTTAGATTGATTTTAGAAACACTTAAAATCTTAATTACCTAGTTTTAAGCTCAATGGAAGAGTTCTGAATTAAATCAAGCATGAACTTTTTTTTATGTTAGATGAATTGATTGACTACCAACTTGTTACCCTAACCCAAACATCAAGCTAAAAACAACAAACTAGTTGATCGACACAGGCCACTAGTCGACTAGTGAGCTAGAAAATACACTTTTCTCCCCCCTTTACAAAATTCTCTATAAATCAGACTCAAATAACACTTTCAAACACAAGATCAACACCTTGAAATCATCATCAAGCAACTTAATTGAAACACATTAAATACCTAAATTTATGGGGTATTACATAATCAATCTAGCATATCAAACACTCAAAGGACCTTAAAGCTTCATGTAATTCAGTTGCATAATATACCATTATAGGTATGTTGAAAATAAATGTAGGTATGTTAAAAGTAAATTTATATATTCTAGACAATATTTGCTTAATAAATCTAAGTAGATTATAATTACAGTTATTAATCATTGTTCAACACATCAAATGTAAACAATAATACTTTAAAATTCCATGTAATAATTAAAGTGTGACATGCTGGTCCAATTCATATTAGGTAGTTGCTCTGATAATGAATATAAATATTCAAAAAAATATTTGAAATTCATATTTTCAAATTATATATATATATATATATATATATATATATATATATATATATATCAAATAATATGATTTTTTATCATATTAAATTATAATATATTAAAACAATACTTAACTATAATTATTTATTTTAATTATATCATAAATATACTTTATATATTATAAAATTTAAGAAACTATTAATTTCATTTAAATTATTATTTAAATTTATATTTCAACTAATTAACAATTATTGTTCCTTAATAAAAACCCATTGTCTAAAAATGCTATTCTTAGATAGTTTTAATAAAAAATTGTAAACATATATGTTTAATATCATAATTTTTATGATAATAAAAGTAACAATATAAATAAAGATTTTATTTTTATGATTACAGTGTAAATTTTATTTATCTTATGAAAATTATACTTTTATTTTCAAATAATGCTTATTTTAACTTAAATACACTATATTTGAAATAATTAATAACTTATTTAGAGTTATTTATTAAAAAAATTTATCCAATATAAATAATTATTTTAAAAACTTTTTAAGTTATTTTTTTATATAAATACCTACTCTTAATAAGTAAGTCCAAATATAATTTAAATTGATCGGATACTAGTATTTCTAATTGATACGGCTAACCAATGAGAACATTATGAAGGAGAGAAATTCTCGGCTTCTACGTTTCCATTTTTAAGTATCCCCCTTCAACGTCTACCTTCACCGCCTGACTCAGCCCGTTCAATCGTTCAATATTCCCCAACTTCGCCCAACATTGATCAACGTCTTCTTCAACATATTTGTGTTCCTTTTACCAATGGATACATCTTCAAAAGGGTATTATTGAAAGTCAAAAGGTACCGTCTCTCTCTCAGTATGGTGATTTGGTTTTATTGATTGCCGCGAGGAAGGGAGAGTTGCAAAGAAGAAAAGTTGTTAACTTGATTCGAGTTTTGTTTACAAAATTTCTCCATAGCTAAAGAGATTATGCCCAGGCCTTTTTCTTCTTTAGTTCATTATTTTAGAGGTTTCGTTTCCGTGTTTCTCGACAGACGAACAAGTTTAATTCGGATGATTAAATTTGAATTTACGTCCGCCTTCAAACCCAGAATTTAATTAGTAATGGAATGGTTGTGTCAAGTTGAATTATAAAGGCTTTGTCTCTCTGGAAATCTGCTTCTTGTCATGTTGCGTCAACCTTCTACTCTTCTCAGTTCCTCGTTGTAGGTTTCAAAAATTAGAGAAATATATGTAAATACGATTTCCGTGTAAGTGTGATGAATCTGGAGAGACCCAATTATGTAAATTGTACATGAAAAATGGGAAATTTGATCGATGTTCGGGGCAGGACTGCATTAAGGAATAATGCATGATTCTAAGAACCACCACACTTACTGTTCTTGAATTTTCTTTTCCCACTTTTTCACCTGGACTCAAATGAAAATATTTATCATCTTGTCAGTCGTCGACTATCGTCGTAATTTGCTTTTATCTTAACCACATTTTGTACTCACGTAATTCCCTGATGCAGTTTATCAAAGCGGATTGTGATTCTTGGTATATGTGTCGGTTAAACTTGATGAATCAATGGATAAGAAGCAGCATATCGCAATATACACTACTGCCAGCTTACCATGGATGACTGGTACTGCTGTCAATCCTCTATTTCGTGCTGCCTATCTTGGAAAAGATGGGAAAAGGAAGGTTACTTTGGTGATTCCTTGGCTGTCTCCTGGCAATCAAGACCTGGTATATCCTGGGGCAATCAAGTTCAATTCAGCCTCTGAACACGAGGCTTATGTACGTTGCTGGCTTGAGGAAAGAACTGGATTTACATCAGCTTTTGATATCAGGTTTTATCCTGGAAAGGTTTGTGCTGAAGCTGATTATCATTATGCATCATTGAACTTTGTCTGCGCTTCAATCTTATACCACTTACTTTATAATGTATGTGATCCTTGTGAATGTACGTAGAAGTGGTGTATGATATATCTATTTGCGTTTTTCTGTGGATAGCATTTTTGAAATTGCTTTTCTTCTATGTTCTAGTGATGGCTAAAGAAACTTTTTTGTGATTGGCATAAATGAATAGATAGTGGTATTATTTTTTGCTAGCAAATATTAGTTTCATAAAGGCAATTTCAAGTGGATGAGAGGGAGTTGTTTCCTACAGATAAAAATTGCATGATGTAAATGATTCTTTGACCCTGATAACCAAAAAATGCAGGAAGAATAGGATAACTGCTCAGGTTGGAGCCTAAACCATGTTCAAATATTGCTTTCTGCGGCAATAATCATTTCTTTTTGCTTACGAGTGAAATTTTCCTTTAAGGTTGTCAATCAAAATGGTTGCAGACTTGCAGTAGGAGTAGATGTGGCTAAAACATAAAGTTGCATTGCCCTTTATGTGGGTTTATGTGTCCCAGTTTCTGCTATCTTGCTTTGGTTTTACCTATTGGGTCAGGGATCTCATGACATTTCTAGCACAAACTTTTAAAGAGAAAAACCTATTTAGCACCATGGTGAAGGGGGAGAAAGAGGAGGAGGTCAATCAGACCAGCAAAGGCAGTGGTATTCGCATTCATGTATTGTTTCTTGCTGAAAAGCCTAATGCTTAATATGTAGTATCTCCATTAAAAATATAAATATAATTAGTTTCAACAATGTGGCAACCTAATGAAAATTTTCTGTGTTTAAGTTGCTTAATGTGTTGCAGATTTAGACTTTGTTCTTGGAGACTTCTGTATCTTCTCATTTAAAATACCTTGATCAATGTTTATATGCTAAGGATTGAGTGGATTGGTCATCTTGGTGTAAACCTCTGATCTTCTGTTGTCATGGTTCTATTGTACTAATTCAGATTTTAATCCACATGGCAGTTTTCAATAGATAAAAGGAGTATTCTTCCTGTTGGGGATATTACTGAAATCATCCCTGATGAAGAGGCAGATATTGCTGTACTTGAGGAGCCAGAGCATCTAACATGGTATCATCATGGAAAAAGATGGAAAACCAAGTTTCACCTGGTTATAGGGGTGGTCCACACTAATTACCTGGAATATGTAAAGCGAGAAAGGAGTGCCATGCAAGCATATCTTCTGAAACATGCAAACAGTTGGGTGGTCAGTTTATATTGTCACAAGGTACGTATTTGATATGCCCGTATATTGAGATTTTTCTTTCCCCTTTAAATATTAGAAGTTTACTTTCCTAATTTATTGTAGCAGTGGAACTGTTGGCTGTTGCTGAACATCCAAGAAATTTGATGATATCATATATGTTCGTGTTAAAAAACTAGTTGCAGTATAGATCATAAATAACAATGTACTCATATTTTCATCTATATTTTCTGATGTTTGCCACATTCTTAAATAAATCTCTGCAATGTCTGATGCATCCACGACATAGTACACCCGGTAGTTAGTTGGACAAACATTGAGAGTAGTGAACTTATCATTGATTAATCTTAATACTTGACTCTAATTACTGCAAAATGCTGGCTAATAGATATATCTGGACTATTGGTCTAGGAGTATATGATCCAGTGGGTTCTGATCTTTGCAAGAATTGATGAATTGAGTCCCATATGGTACTTAATATGAATTGCGCTGTTGCGAATGTACCATAATCTGGTGCCATGGGTTGTTAAAGGCATCCTCTGTTAAATCTTGGCGCTAAGAGCGTTAGGGCTCCACTTGAGCTTGCCTTGGGCCATAAACCAATATTTTATTTTATATTTATTTTTAGCCTAATATCATTAGATGGAAAATATTTACCATATAATTATTTAGTTCTTTTTTAGAGATACGAAGATTTAGATATTACTTAGTACAGGATTAGATCTTTAGTAATATGTGATGCTTAATAATTGTTTGTCCCGTAGCTTGTATTAGGTATAAATTAATAGAAGAAGTTGGGAGAATTAGCGAATAACTAATTCCCCGACTCTCTTCTCTCCATCTCCCTCCTCTCTCACTCTCCTCTCTCTAGAACTCATAAACCCTAATTCTAATTCCCTCATATTCCCAATTAATTCAATTCATTTAAGCTTATACTCCCAGAATTCATTCAATTCCATGGGAACTACCAATATGGCTAGATCACAAATTTAGGAATCTATCGTCCTCCATAAGTGTAACTCTCAGATTTTATTTTTTGGATGGACATGTATATGACAAGGAATAGTCGGGGTAATGTAATTACTGGTATTGACAGTGATACGAACTAAGGTATTTTAGTAGCACCTCTTCGAGGGAGGTTGGCCTCCAGAATCTGCAGACAATTGTAAGAAGAGAAGGACCAGACGCAAGGGAGAAATTTGGATCAAAAGGGAGCTATCCGTTCTTTCATTCCCCATCAGAATTTATATTGTTTGGAATTACAAGCCTTCCTCTAATGCCGACGGAATATTTCCTTCTAGAATCATAATTGTTCTAGAATAATGACAGCTCATACTAAGGACAACTCATGCTATAATAAGGACAATTAATTTATTCTATCCTTATCAGCTAGCAACGGATTCATAGCCAAATTATCCTGTGCGAGCAGGAGTTTTCAAAGCCTCATAGTCACGCATCCAAGCTGGGGTTTTGGGCTTCCTCTTGGGCCTTACTTCCATAGTCGGGCCTGCAACTGTATCAGACAGTGCTGACATTTTATTACAATTGTTTGTATTTTTAATTGAGGGTCATAAATGTGCTACTCATATAAATCATTAATAGATGCTACATTTTGATACCATGCTAAGCCCAATAAGAGTTTTAGAATGCACAAGGACAAGAAGACTAAAGCATGATTTGATGTCAATGGGAACTCCTGATGATTGATTTAAGATTTGTTCCGACAAATAGCACATTTCTGAGACTTGAGTGTTCCAGCATGTTGCTCGTCACTTTTCATTTCAGTCCGTCTGTACAAGCCCCTTTATTATCGTTGCATATATGGCCTTTTCTTCCTGACAAAGTTTGAAAGTTGGATTCCCTTCTAGGTCTTCTTTTCTCTGATTATCTTTGCTTCATCTGATGTCCATGCATGTTTCCTTAACCTGTTTTTCTTTTCTTTTTCTCCTCCTCCCTCTCCTTCTCTCCCTCTCTTTTTTTTGGGAGGGGGGGGGGTGTGGAAGTGGAACTGTTACCTGAACCTGCAGTGGAGTACAATCTGTTCCTTCATACATCGTATCCCAGTCAATTGTTAGCTTTTAAGTTAGCTAATGCACACAACTTTATTACCTTTGATATGGATGTTTTACATTTTCATTTTCTGGAGTATATCCTGATGGTATCAGTCCATTTTTTCCCTTTTTTATTTTCCCATTTGTATGGGTTTTTACCTTCTGCTTTGCATGAAAAGGTATCATGATACTGCAAGCTGAATTACTAGCTATACGGTTTTGGGTTAAAACCTGTGTGCTGTATATGATTGTACATAGAACTATGCAACATTGGTGTGCTTCTGCTTGCTCCCTTATTAGATTATGACTTATGACAGGTAATTAGATTGTCTGCAGCTACCCAAGATTTTCCAAAATCTATTATTTGCAATGTGCATGGAGTAAATCCCAAATTCCTTGAGATTGGAAAGAGAAAGAATCATGAACTAGGAAGTGGTAAACCGGCCTTCACAAAAGGTGCCTATTATATAGGGAAGATGGTGTGGAGTAAAGGTTACAGGGAGCTCCTTAAGCTTCTCAGAAAGCATCAAAAGAAGCTTGTTGGATTGAAAGTTGATCTCTTTGGGAGTGGAGAGGACTCCGAAGAAGTGAAGGAAGAAGCCAGTAAACTGGAATTACCTGTGCAAGTTAATCCAGGTCGTGACCATGCTGATCCTCTATTTCATGAGTAAGTTTTAGACTTGCAGTCTACTTCAGGAACCTTTGTGCTCAGCAAGTCTCAGTTTATCTCATTGCCTTAATTGATTCACTGAATGAAAGCTGGATGTTCTTTTTCTGCCTCTATAAATTTCAAAATCAGATTTTCTGTCGTGAGGTAAATGGTTGATTTGTGCTTGCTCTTTTCCACCCTTGGTTGTATTCAGCTATAAAGTATTTCTTAATCCAAGCACGACAGATGTAGTTTGCACCACTACAGCTGAAGCATTAGCCATGGGAAAGATTGTAGTATGCGCCAACCACCCATCGAATGACTTCTTCAGGCGGTTCCCCAACTGCTGCATGTACGACAATAGCAATGGCTTTGTTGCAGCTGCACAGAAGGCACTCTCTGAAGAACCAGCTCCTCTGACTGAGGAACAAATGCATGAGTTATCATGGGAAGCTGCGACACAAAGATTTTTGAAGGCTGGGGACTTGGAAGAAGGCCCTATAAACCGTACTCCTAGGACACCTTCAAAGAAGTTTGCATCCATGTCATTTAATTTGAGGAACAGAATGGAAGACGCCTCTGCTTTCATGCATTATACAGCTTCAAGTTTCGAAGTGTCACGAAGAGCATTCGGTGCTATTCCAGGGACCTTACATCCCGACGAAGAACAATGTAAGGAGATTGGATTGCCTTTGCCTCAAGGGAAGCATGCTAGGCAATGATCTAAAAACGTTAAATTGTGATTCAAAGGCTAGGGGAATTTCTGTTGATGTAGTCAGTTGCTGTTTCTATCGACTAAAATACCATTGCTTCTGGCAGATTCCATATAGGTTTATGTATGTACACCGGGGATATTCGGAACAGTCCGCCGCTAGCTCTGATAGTGGAAGTGACATTGTTTATACCCGGACTTCCTCAGCCCATGATGGTAGGATTCATACATGGATATTGTTGTTGTATATAGAATACTAGAATTGGCCTTTTTTCTTGTGTTGTAAATATTCTTATCTACATATAGTGGATATACATCTTATGTACTTTGCATAGTATTAAATCCTATGTTTAATATCTTTAACATTCCTATTGATTGTAACCTCTTCTTCAATTATGGTTAAGGATGACAATGGGGTGGGTCAGGGATCCCATCCTAATCCACAAACTCGATAAGCAAAATTATCCACGTTTGTCCCGATTTTCTGTTTTATCGGGAAATTTCTAATCCGATTTCTGTAAGAATTACATTTTCACACCTAATCTGATCCCCAAACTATTCTTCATCATCGATTTATTTTCCGACCTTAAAATCCGATCTGATACTCGAAATTTGATTCCATCTCCGATACTCAATGATATTTTAATTTATATTTTATATAATAAATTATATATCTAGAATAATATAGAAAAAAAAATCAAGGCGAGTTTAGGGATGGATACCCGAAACCTGTCCCTACCTCGTCCCCAAAAAATTCCTAATAAGAATCTTTGAACTTGATCCCTGAAAGCTCTCTCCAAACCCGAACTGAAAATTTTCAAAGGGCCCTGAACCCTTAAGAAAAATTATCATCCCTAAGTATGGTTGTAAATTTCTTTCACTTCATCTCTTTTAACTCTTTTATATATTATGACTATAACAAATATACTTGAGGATTATATTTATACCCACTAGCCTCAATGACTATATGACTATGCACTACTTTGTTATTGGTAGTGATTAGACCTACTATGGCCAAGTCTCCTATGCCTCCTCCATCATTGTAGTGACTAGAGTTGGTGACAGAAATAGGTTAAGTTTAAGTCTAATAGACTTAGTTGTACTTCTACCCACAATAATTCCTAATTACCAAATATTTCAAGTTAAGGCTTATTTATCTTTGTCAATCTAATTAGATAATGTTTGTTAGAGGTACTTGACTTATACTTTGCAAATGTCTACTTACTATTGCAAACCAATCGTAATTATCTCTATATAATTCTCAGCTCTCAATCACATAAATGATCTTTCGTGAGTTCACAATTCCTATGTGTTTATATGGTATCAAAACTATAAACTTGTGGTCATAGATCCTAATCTCAAAAATACCTTTATCTCTTTTTCAACTCCTTTCAATGGCTCTCAATGAAGCTTCCTCTCAAATCATTAGGTCTATTGTGAATGCTCAAGATCCAACTTTCAAATTTTCCAACATCTCCCTCAATATTGATAAAGAAAACTATCACCTATGGCCATCTCTCATTCTTTTAGCTTTGGAAGCCTATGACCTCGACCACCTTATGACCATTAATAATGTTGCACTTGATCCATTCATCGATAATGTTGAAAATCAAGTTTTGAATCAAGAATACATTATCTAGAAGTACAAATACAAGAACATTCTTATATGGCTTTAACCTCTCATCATCAAACCATGTTTAGTCTACATAAGTTGTGTGACCACTGCCTGCTAGGCTAGGGTAATGCTGGAACACACATTGAACACACAATCCAAGGCCCACTCCATGTATATCAAGATGTAACTTTCTATTATCAAACAAATACAACTCTTTATTTTTTATTATGTTAAGAAGAAAAACTCCATTGCTTACCTCTTATCTTTCTCTCATGATCCTACCTCAAAGACTAATTTGGTTCAAAGTGTGTTGTCTGGTCTCAACTCTATATACTATCCTTTGATTACTTCCATTTATGTCCTCACAAAATTGTGTACAACGAATTCTTTATTTGGAATTCTTCTCAAGGAAAAGGCTCGTCTTTAAGCAAGTTAAGACACCGATATTCATTCTACTTATGTTGCCTAAAAGTTCTTAGGGAAATCTACATTGTGTAATCAAGGACATTGCACCAAAAATTTATTCAATGGTAGTGGTCCAAGTCATCAAGGAAACCATGCTTCCTACCAACACAATTATGACTCCCACACCAATAATGCTAAGTCAAGGAAAATTAAGGCGATACGTTAAATATTCTCTAAAGTTGGTCATATTGTTTCATAATTGTTTCTGTAACACCCCCAAATTTCACTCCTAAAAAAATTTTTGAAAGGATAAAGCGGAAGCTAGAAGAGAATTTGGGGAATGTTACCGCCACATCTAACACAAGATAAATGTCCACCATCTATCTCATGCTAGATGCAAGGCTAAAACCTATCAAACAAAACTTTAGACATCTATGCCGTAAGGATAAACTCCCACAAGGAGATATCTACAGGCAGATGGCAAGTGAATCAATTCACTAAATAAAATCATCGCTGAATCAATCAGCGGAACCTGTGAAATAAATCCGAATTTTAAAAGCTTATCAGAGTACGAGAAATTGAAAGTTAATTACAATACCCTTGATATTTTAAATACAACACTTGAAACATCCAGACATAAATACAGTTAAACCAGACAAATTCCGATGGATCAAATTCCGGATTGCCTACTCTCTCAAATTAAGCCTTCCACCCCAAAACAGTATTCGATCTCAAACCTGCACAAGAGGTCTGCTCCCCACCATCAGTGGATCATCACAGGACCCATTCAATCAAGGTAGCATCAATACGGGTCCAGTACTGAGTAAATCAAGACAACCCAACTCAGGGAAGGAAACATGAAACACATAAGATATGAAAGACTATAGCTTACAATTCTTATTCTCAATTATACATGTATTACATACAATAAAATATAGGATCACAAATTCATACTCATGAGTACATTACTAGACATGACAGCACATAAGATATAAGCGTATAAGAAATCACGATTGCATGCTAAGCAACACCCATCCAACAATCTGATAATAATCACTATTATATCCGATTTTATTTATTTACGATGAGTTCAAGGACCCCAATATTCTTAAACCGGTGGAACGGTCTGAAGCACCTCTCGGGGACAACACACCCGAGCCACTATTATCATCCGGTGGAATGGATCCTACACCTCTCAGGGCAAAACTGTAACACCCCAAAATTCACTACTTTTTTTTTTGAAAAAGCGGAAGCAATTAAAATAGAAATACTTAAAACCTGTGAATTCTGGGAATGTTACCGCCACACTTAGTACCAGACCGGTTCTCTCAAACCGTTCCAGTACCAAGTGCTAAGGCTAAAGAAAAGATTTATGTTAAATTCAAATTAACAATTCATAAAAGGATTCGAAGATCATACACAAAATCAAAGTACGAGAAATTAAGAGTTAATTACAATACCCTTGAAGTTTCAAATAACACTTGTAACTTCCAAATAGAAATACATTTAAACAAGATAAAACCCGATGGATCAAATTCTAGATTGCCTACTCACTCAAATTAGGCCTGCCACCCCAAAACAGTCTCTGATCTTAAACCTGCACAAGAGGTCTGCTCCCCACCATCAGTGGATCATCACAGGACCCATCAACCAAGGTAGTATCAGTACGGGTCCAGTACTGAGTAAGGTGACTTGATCACTAAGGCCAACACGTAAACACATAAGCCATACAGAAAAATAGAAGAACACAATCATAAATGCATATGATCAACCAGGTAAAAGTACAAAGGCCCAATTGTAGTCCAGATTAATCGTTTCATTAATCTCTTATCAGAGTTCAATTCACACCCTGCCTTTTTATCAAATCCATGCGAGTACGGAAGCCCCCACTATTATAGCCGGTGGATCGGAGGCACATAGGGTAGCATACCCTAACCACTATTATAGCCGGTGGATCGGAGACACATAGGACTACGCGTCCTTACCACTATTCCTAATCGGTGGATCGGTTGGCTCTGGCTCGCATGGTATTCCACTGTAAGTAATTAGTATCTTTTAAGCATTCTAGTTTGTGACTGTTGAGCTCGGGAACCCCCACTATTATAACCGGTGGATCGGTCACACATAGGACATCATGTCCTAACCACTATTATAACCGGTGGATCGGTCGCACATAGGGTAAAAACCCTAACCACTATTTCGAACCGGTGGATCGGTTGGTCCCGTCTCAACGATCTTCCTCTTCAGATAATTAATATTTCCATATTCATCATCATACTTTATTCACCAATTACACATGTGCTATCACCAAACCCTAGACATTCACCATATACCCTAATTGACCCCCACAACCATAGTCAATCACTCCAAACCCTAATTCAGTCACCTCCATACCCTTATAATGTCTTACGTATTATTTTTCACCCAAAACATTCAAACACCCAAATAACTCTTATATTTCCTCCCTTACATCCCAAATCAACTTTTCACGCGTAATTCCACTTCCATGTAAACACTAATCTTTCCATGGAAACCTTCGAACCTTTTTCATGTAAACCCTAAAATTCCACGTGAAGCCCTAAATTCAACCATGCAAACCCTAATACCACCATACAACCATCAATATCACCATATAAATCCTAATACCACCATACAACTGTAATTACCACCATACAAACCTTAATATCATCATACAAACCCTAATACCAACATACATCCATTAATACCACCAGGTAAACCCTAGATTCTGTTATACAAAACCCTAAATTCAAACCATATAAGACCCAAAGATTTGTCCATACCAACCCTAAATTCAAACCATAAAGATTCTTCCATACCAAATCCTAAATTCAAGCCATAAAGATTCTTCCACATAAAATCATAAATTAGAATCTCCCAAGGAAAACTATAAATTGAATTCCCCCAAGCAAATCATAAATTAGATTCCCCCATATAATATCATAAATTACATTTTCCCAAATAACATCATGAATTAGATTCTCCCAAACAAATTATAAATTAACTCTCCCAATCAAATCATAACTTAAATTCTCCCATATAATATTATAAATTTCATTCTCCCAAATAACATCATAAACTAAATTCTCCCAAACAAACCATAATTTAATTCTCCCAATCAATCATAAATTAAATTCTCCCATATAATATCATAAATTAAATTCTCCCAAATAGCATCATAAACTAGATTATTCCTTATAAAACCATAAAATTAGGTTAACTCACTTCCCTTAATCAAATTCTTTCCCCATCCTCCTTTTTCATCCTTCCTCTCACACAAACCACATCGACTTCCTCACATACACAACACATATCATCATACATAATTAATACACATACCATGCACAACATACTTCAACTCCAAGTCATACCACATATAAAATATTCAATAATAATAAACACTAGATACATAACATGCGAAACACATAATACACATAAGCACATAAAAGGCCTTAGCACTCCTTACCTAAAACGACACCGGTCTTGGAGCACGGTCCTATTCCGCTTGAGGGGTTTGACTGGGCTCACCTATTATGGGGAAGAAATACTAGGGTTAGCTTCCTTCCTATACTACTATTAGTTTCTAATTTATCTTAAGTCTTGATTATTAATTAATTATGCCCAAAACCACTAAAACATTAATACATACTATTATAATTTAAAGTAAAAAGGTGATATAAGGGTTTCTACCCTTTACCGAAATAAAGTTAGTAAAGGTAATAATAATAATAATATTTATTATAATAATAATTTTAATAATAACAAATTATTACTAATAGTAGTAATATTAATAGAAAACTTAATAATAATAATAATCTAAGCCTTAAATTTACAAAGTGGATTTCGAAACCTCCCCATTTAATGATAATACTATTTGAAATGTAAAAAGATATTAATATTATACATATACTTATTATATAAAGTTAATATGGTTAATAATAATAATATAATTAGTAATAATGTTAAAAATGCTAAAAATAATAATAAAAGGCAAAGCTACGAGACTTAATTAAAATTTTAGGTTTCTAATTCTCCTAAAATAATTGCAGTATCAAATAACTGATTATACTAACAATAATAATATTAATTATATTATTAATAATAATATTAAACATGTAATAATTACATTAAATAGGCAAAATTCGAGAATAATAATTTATCTTACTCAATAATACTCCCAGACCTGTCAACCAAATTTAGAAATTAAAATACAGTTGATAACAACAATAATAATAATTATAATAATAATAATTAAACTCGAATTAGCATTAAAAATTAGAATAAAAGCATAATAATTATCAATAAATCGAAAGTAAGTATTTAAAAGGTCTAGGGTTTCACCTTGAGTTGGAGGGTATGGGTGGCACCGGCGATGGTTCCCGGAGGTGGCCGGAAAATGGATCTAAGAGGGGTAAAAGAGAAGAAAAAGAGGGAAGGGGAAGGGTGAAAAATAAAATAAGCTTATAGTTCGGTGGAGGAGACTTATAAGGAGATATTGGGTGGTTTAAATGGTGGTAGAAGTGGAGAATGTGGCGGCGGATGGTGGCTTAAGGTTTCGGGGTAGAAATTCTGGCTAAATGGATAGCAAACTTTGCACGGTTATGGAGGCCCGTGCAAGAAGAATCGAAGGTTTAGAATGGTTTAGTTAGCTAGATGGAGTCTCAGGGAAGAGTTTGGAATGTAGAGGTGACGCTGAGGTTGACTATCGACGGCGGACGGGGCGTCTGAATCGACGGTGGCTGGGTTTCTCACTTAGGGTTTCGGGAAAGAAAAGATTTCAAAAACATCCACAACTAGGATATATATAGAGTTTAGATGGGTTATTAGGGTTTTGGGGGTCGCCTGGGTGGTATTTCATGCTAGGGTTATGGTGGCCGGTGGTAGGAATCGACCGTCGATCATTTGGGTCGGGGCCGAAATTTTGCGAGCCAAAAGAGAATGAACGAGCGAGAGTTGAGGATAATTGATCGTTCCAAGTCAATGTGCGAGTCAAGAGGAAGAAAAAGAAGGGTGAATCGGTCGGTCAAATTCGTCGTGCCCGGCGCCGCCATTTTCGGGCTGGGAGTTGCAGGTGCAGGGCGGCGTCGGGGCTGGCAGGCGCGAAGGAGGAAGAAGAAAGGGGAAAGCCGGGCGGTTTGGGAAAAAGAGAAGAAAAGAAAGGGAGACGGGCGAACCGGGCGAGGGAGGGATACTTTAAATGCAACGCAGAGTTTCAGTAGGAAATAAAGAAAAACGCAGCGCATCGAGGGGCGGAAGGAGGCAATGACGCGCGCTGGGTTGGGCCGAAGGAAAGGAAAAAGGAGAAGTGGGCCGCGGGAGAGGCAGCCCGAACGAGGAGAAGAAGAAAAAGAAAAAGAAAAGAAGAAGAAAAAAGAAGAAAAAGGAAAGAAAAGGAAAAAGGAAAAGAGAGAAATAATTATGTTGGGTATTTAAATTAATTAAAATATTTGGAATATTTAAAAATAATAATATTTGAATGAAATAATATTTAAATCCTATTTTAGTCTAAATTAGGATTTTTAAAAGATTTTTCATAAATTCCTTTTTAATTAGCAAAACACCCTAATTTTCTCCAATTAAATTATTTATAAAATTATTATTAATTTGAAATTATCTTCTCCTTCTTATTTTAAATAAAATAATTTATTTAATTAATTTTCAGAATAAAATGCTTAATTAGCTAAAATACACAAATTCCTTTCTAATAAAAATACTTATAAATTTCTTCTTGATTTGCACTAATTAATTCAATTTAAAAAATAATTTATTTAAATAATTCTTAGAATAAATATCCTTTAAATGTGGTTTATACAATTAGAAATTTTCGGGGCATTTCAAAAACGCTCCTGAGCCACTATTCTGAACCGATGGAACGGCTTGAAGCACCTCTCGGGGACAACACACCCGAGCCACTATTATCATCCGGTGGAACGGATACTACACCTGGTCCTGACTCACGTAATCTTCCACTTTAAATAATTAGTGTCTTATTCATTACTTAATTCATAACATATTCTTATTCACGATGAGTGTAGGGCCCCACTATTCTTAATCCGGTGGAACGGACTGAAGCACCTCTCAGGAACAAGTCACCTGAGCCACTATTATCATCCGGTGGAATGGATTCCAGGGCAAAACGCTCCTGAGCCACTATTCTGAACCGGTGGAACGGCTTGAAGCACCTCTCGGGGACAACACACCCGAGCCACTATTATCGTCCGGTGGAACGGACCCTACACCTCGGCCCAACTCACGTGATCTTCCACTTTAAATAATTAGTATCTTATTCAGGGATTTTAACCGACCATAAATCAGGCCCACATGAATAATTCCATGACATAAAGATACAGCATAAGATATCATATAATTTTAATCCCTACTCAACCCTTCACATACTCAGATACATATCATACTCTAGTTTCACATTAACACATATTTGCATTGAGACTATAAATTCGTACATACATACAATTACAACATAGAACACATAATACGCTTGACATAATTAAGTGATCAATAACCATGCTCGTCACCTTCTACTTCAAGTAGACATACATTCAAATTCCACCATAAGTAAAGGTAAGAAATGACTTACCTAAATCCGAAGCTAGCTAAGCAAATTGAGAAAGAGGAAGAGCTATCGAAAGCTCAACAATCCACGAGAAAGTTTTCCTAGATCGCCGATAGAAATCGAAACTAGGTTAGAAACCATCTTATCAATTAATAATTCACATATTATAACAAAATCAAGACAAACGACCTTTCTCGGAAAATGCGTCCAAAACTTAGGACTCAAGAGCATAGCTCTATTAAGATTTAAGATTAAAATATAAATCAAATGATTTAAAACCCAAACACAGAAATTGATTAGATAAAAGACACACAACACAATCAATTTTATAAAACCATCCCCAAAGATTAGGGTTTTTAAATGCCTAAACTACGAATCGACTAAATCACTTTGATTACCTCAAATTGATAGTTTTAAAACACAATTAAACTAATTTTAGATAAATCTAGAAAATCAATTTCAACCAAAACAAATCTTCCGATTAATCAGTTCAAGACGATTCGTTTTCAAAATTAGGGTTTTAAAGCCTACGACACAAACTTGGGTAATTCGAATCAATTAATTCCAATTCAAGATATTAGAATACAATTAGGATCATTCCAACTATTTCTATAAATTTAATTTTAGAAAAACAAATATATAAATGATCAATTCTTTCTAAAATATATAAATTGACGGTTCGGAAATGTAATTAAATATATCCTAATATAAATTGTATAGTCAATTGAATAAAACGACCCGGTTCCATAATCCAATTTAGACCCGCAAGAGTTTTGACCTAAAAATCCAATTCCGATTAATTACGCACAATTTTCCCAAATCAACACTTCCGATATGAAATTTAATACATTTCAAATGATATTGTAAAATCAATTAAGCGAAACGACTCAATTAAGCGGCCCAATTTTATTACACAAGAATTTTGACCTAGGAATCGAATTTCGATTGATTCTGCATAAATTTCTCAAATTGACGGTTCCGACATGAAATTAGATACATTTAAAAACATATTGTATAATCAATTTATCCAAAATCACCAAATCGGACGGATCCGAAAAATTTGGGCATAACCCGACCTAAAATTCAATTTTCCAAATTCCGAACACAAACCATACAATTAACATATCCAAATCAATCTTACAGCACATATATACATAATCAAACAATTAATTTAGCTTATCACAAGCTAAATCACATTCAATTAACCAAATCCATAGTAGGGGTTTTCAGAAATTTAGACCAAATGAAAATCAACAAATTGGAGCAAAGGAAGGCCGGGGAGGCTTCGTCGGAGGCCGGAGACAGCTCGCCGACAGTCAGCCAAGCTCGCCGGTGACCGGGCGGTGGCGCGAGCTACGTGGCTCGTCGCTGCTGCGGTCTGCTGCCGCTGCTGCTCCTGCGCGCTTCGGTGGGCTGCTGCAGCTGTTGCGTCGCCAATGGTAGTCGCTCGTGGTGGCGTGTGGCAGTAGGTTGGAGGTCGGCGGCCGACGAAGGAGGAGCAGGGAGGAGGAGGTCGGGGCTGGGGTTTCTGGGCGCAGAGCAGAGAGCAGGTCGGGAAAAGGGAAGAGAATGGGAGAAGGGAAGAGAAAGGGAAAGAAGAGGAGGGGGGTCGGGCGTACCGATGGGTGCTGTTATTTTTTACAAATACTCATATAAAATAAAATACTAAAAGTTTAAAAATTATTATTGGAAGATTTTATCTAAAATTCATTAAACGAAAATTATTTCGTAAGGTTCCGAATGGTTAAAATTAATAAAAGAACTATATACAGAATTTTGGAAATATTTTCGGAAGAATTTACCAATGAACGTAAAAATTTATATTATTTACAGAAATAAATTATAAGACCTCGAAATAATTATTTAAAAGCATATAATAACATATTTAATTCGAATTCTAATAAACCGAGACTAATTTAAATAATTTCTGAAACCGGTTTTCCGCAAACAAAAAAGCGTAAAACGAAAGAAAATTAATTCGGGAAAAAAATTCATAAATAAACTCCGAAAATCCTTTTTAATTTAAAACTTCTCGAAAATATTAACGATTTCCGAAAACGAATAAATTTAAAGTCGGAACTATTTTCTACGGATAAAATTATTAAAATAACTTTAACTATTTAAACGGAAATTTTATAATTTAAATAATATATTTCGTTAACGAAATATAACTCCAAAATAAAGTCGTAATCACACGACGAAGTTATAATCGAAAACGAATCTAAAATATTAAAAATTAAAATACGAGAAAGAACGGGATTACATATTTTTAACCGAAAATCAAAATTATAAGAATATAATAAAATCATGGTCGTGAACGAATTCATCTAAAATGGTTCGCAACAACAACGATTAATTAAATTCAAATATGAATTCGAAATCGTCGATAAATCCATAATACGAATCAAAATTAAAATAATTAAATATTTACATCAAATTACGCTAATAAAATCATTAGGCTTAATAAAATTAGGTTTTAAAAATACGGGGTATTACAGTTTCAACCATAGTTGCACCAACAATAAAGCATACTCTCTACCCCCACTTCCATTATTGTTACTACCACAACCTCTTCTTCTACTACAAGTTGGTATCTTGATTCTATAACAACAAATCAGTTGATTGTTAACCTTGTAAATCTTAATATACACAATGAGTACAATGGCGGTGATCAAATTCAGATAGGCACCAATACTCTTATTCTTATCCATCATATTGGATCCTCTCAACTTCCCATTTATAATAACAAATCCCTTCTTTTATCTAATGTTTTCACACCACATTCATTAAAAAGAAATCCTCTCAGTATGCTTTGTTAAGACCTTGAAGGGTAAAGTGCTACTACGGGGGGTGCTTGATCATGACTTATATTATCTCATCCTCTCCACTTACTACAACTCTACATTATTGGTGCACTTGCCTAAGTCATCTCTACGAAAAAGTTTTTGGCTAAATTGTTCTATATTTTCTCTTCTGGTGTCTAATTCAACCTTTTTTGATTTTGCTACTTGTCAGGTGGAGATAAAAAAAGGATATAGTGGCAACATTGAAAGTACTCTAAGCCCTAAATATGTGTTGGGTTGGTGGAAGAAGAATGAATTAAAGTATCCTATCATGAGCACAATGACCAATGGTATATTTACTATACTTGTTTCTATTTTTGCATAAAAATCATCTTTTAGCACTGAAAGCCATGTGGTTTATTATTTTTGTATTTCTTTAATAAAAATGATGGTAGAGGCTTTAATTTGCACATAAGATTGGATTTATAGATCACAAGAGACATTATCGTTGATAAAAAAGGTTGGAGGATCAATCTTGAAACAATTAAAATAGGTAATTCTTTAATCATATTTTTTTAATTGTAGTTGATTAATACATATGAGATATTTATTAACACAACAAATTGTTTTTTTTTTTATTATAGAATTGGATAAAATGAATTCATCTTTACCTTTTATGCTTATTGAAGAGTAAAAGTTAAAAAAAAAACTTTATGTCATAACAATAACTAAGTTATTGGATGTTTTTTTGGTAAGTAAGTGAAATATTATTAATTCCAAAAATGGATCATTAAGTAGGCTAGAAGAATCACTATACCAACTAGAAGCTATCTTAGGCTATCGACATGGGCCACTAATGATCTATACGATTTACAATGGGTCATACTAGTTATCCTAGTGGCTAACTCCTTAACAATCAAGTGACATATATGTTTTAGTGCACATCTCTTTTGATGGAAGATTCTCTAATTTTTTTTGTGTCATAAATGATAGGTAGTTGCTGCATACAAATAATGAAGCAACTGCCACCTATAAACTGGACCTCGGCTACCTTGTGGCATCCATCTCAGCACCACACTAAAAGAGGTATCATCATGAGCACACCTAAAATTCCTAACTTAAGGTAACCACACCTGTTTAGAGTCAGAAAGTTAAAGAACAAATGCTCAAATATTTCCTTATTGACTTTACATAACGCACATGTATCATCCACATTGATTCCCATTATTGTCATTCTGTCCTTAGAAGCCAATCTTTTGTGAATCGTAAACCATAGGTGGAGCTTGTGTTTAGGTATGGAGATAGGATTCCACACCACCTTATACCGTTCTACCATTTCACCAAGAGTTCTCAACGCATTATATACCTTCAAAATATTGTATTCCACTAGATTACCTTCTTGGTTTTGTGTATTTAAATTAAGTACATGCCGTATTAAATCTCTAATTTTTAGTAAGACATGGAATTTGACACATTCCACAGACCTCTACCTTTCATGAAGTACGTGTATATCCATATAACCCATAGATTTTCCTTCTTTAGGTGTAAGTTAAACCATTCAAGATTAAACATACCAAGACCACCTTCTTGCTTAGGCTTGTAGATAGTATCCCAGGTAATGGGACATTTTTTTGTATTATAATGATTTCCATCCCATAGAAAGGATCTACATTTCGCATTGATAGCAGCAATAACCTTTTTTGGTATCAAATATATAAGGCTCCAATAGGCTTGGATACCCAAAAGGACTGATTTAACTAGTTGTAGTCTCCTCTCATAGCTAAGGAATTTGGTACACCAAGAGTCGAGTCTTGTAGTGAACTTCTCTAGAAGTTCATGATACTCCATAGCTTTTAAGGAGCTACCAGTAAGGGAAAACCCCAAGTATCTAACTGGCAAAGTCCTTAGTGGTATATGTAGTAGCCTAAACAGAGATTTTTTTTAGTCACTTCATCCATAAAACCACCAGAATAAATGAATGAAGCTCTTATTAGCATCAAGCTGTAAACCAGATATTTCTAAAAACTTTATGAAAGTCTCATACAAAATCATCACAATATGAATATCACATCTACTAAAGAGTAAAATATCATCACCAAATAGAAGTGAGATTAACTTGACCTTCTTACACTTCGGGTGTGGATGAAACAATTGATTTTGCCATAATGTATCTAGTGCTCAGTGAAAATACTCCATCACAATCACAAACTAGTAAGGTGAAATGGGATCACCCAGTGTAATCCCCCAAAATTTTAGAAAACCTATAACTTAATAAGTATATTTTATTTAAAATAAAGTAGCTTTTAAAATTATTTAGTTTAATTATTTTATGAATTTTCGAGTATGTAAATTTGGATAGGAGTATTTAATAAATTAAAAATAAATATTTTTTATTTTATCATATTTTTTTATTTAAATAATTTCCCAAACTAATATTTTACTAAAATTAGCCTTTTGAACCAATATATTAAATTATATTAAATTAAATAATTTATCAAAAATATTACATTTATTATTTTCTAAATCAAATTAAATTATTTTCCCCTATTTTTCCATTTTCCTTTTTTACCTTTTTCTTTTCCTTCTCCTTTTTCTCCATTTTCTTCTTTCTTTTCTTTTCCTTTTTTTTCCTTCGGGCTACCACACCAGGTCAGCCTCTCCCCTGCGCCTGGGCCGCTGGCCCATCTCCCCTCTCCCTCTCTTTCCCCTCCTCTCCCGCATGGCTCGACCCAGCCCAGGCCCTCCCTTCTTTCTTTTCCTTTTCCCCAGGCCGGGCCGGCCCGCTCACTTTTTTTTCCCTTATGCACCGGCCAGCTACACCTCCCCCTTCCCTTTCTTTCTTCTTCCTCTACACCCCATTTGAAGCCCCCCGACCACTCTTCATCACCAGGTCTGCCACCTCGAACGCCTCCCGCTGCCACCTCCTACAGCCACTGCCACCACCTGCAACTCTCTCTCTCTCTCTCTCCTATCTTTTTTTTTCATCGTTTTGGAACCAGGCAACCATCCAACCAATCCCGCATGGCTCCCCTTTCCTCCCATTCATCACCCTCTCCCTGCCACCCTACGACACCCTACCACCCTAAACCCTGCCACCAACCGGCCACCTATCCCCCACCCTCCCTCTTCTTTTTCTTCTCCTCTTCACCCTTTTTCCTGCCCCATTATTTTCGAACCTCACCCTCGATCTCCTCTTTCTCTCATTTTCTTCCTCTCCCATTTCCACCCCTATTTTTGCAACACCACCTCCTCCGCCGCTTCCTCCGCCTAACCAACCGTTGGCATCACTTTTTGCCACCGCCTGCTACCGCCCTAAACCACCACACCACCCCTCAAACCACCCTACAACCCCTTCTTCCTCCCATATATTTTTCTCCCCATTTTCCCCCTTCTCGGCAGCCCACTTGCAATCTCTCTGTTCGCCGCCGTTCGGCCACTTCTGCCGCCACCCAAACCACCAATCAACTTTGGAAATGTGGCAATTTTATAAGTAAAGGGAAATGTGGTAATTTTATAAGTAAAGAGAAAAATGGTAACTTTGGAAGTAAGGGGTAAAATAGTAATTTTGAAAATAAAAGGTTAAATTGGTATTTATAATAATGGTAAAGGGTGATTTGGTAACTATAATTATGGAGAAGGGTAAATTAATAATTATAATTATGGAGAAGTGTAAATTGGTAATTATAATTATGGAGAAGGGTAAATTAATAATTATAAATATGGAAAAGGGTAAATTAATAATTATAAATATGGAAAAGTGTAAATTAATAATTATAAATATGGAAAAGGGTAAATTAATAATTACAAATATGGAGAAAGGTAAATTAATAATTATAAATATGGAGAAGGGTAAATTAATAATTATAAATATGCAAAAGGGTAAATTAATAATTATAATTATGGAGAAGGGTAAATTAATAATTATAAATATAGAGAAGGGTAAATTGGTAATTATAATTATGGAGAAGGGTAAATTGGTATTTATAATAATGGAGAAGGGTAAAATGGTAATTATGACAATGGAAAAGGATAATTTGGTAATTTAACCAACTAAAGGGCAAAGAGGTAATTATAATAATGATGAAGGATAATTTGGTCATTAAATTATGATTATAGAAGGAAAATTGGATAATTATGTTAGTAGAAAAGTGTAATTTGGTAATTTAACCAACTAAGGGGTAAATCAGTAATTATGATAATGATGAAGGGCAATTTGGCAATTCAACCAACTAAAGGGTAAATTGGTAATTATTTAACCTACTAAAGGGAAAAATTGGTAATCATGATAATGAAGAAGGGTAATTTGGTAAATTATCCAACTTAAGGGCAATTTAGTAATTATAACAAAGAAGAAGGGCAATTTGGTAATCTAACCAACCAAAATGGGAAATATTTTAAGGGTGAATGGTGATTTAAAAAGTATAGGAAATGACTTGGTAACCCAAACCGTGTAGGGATGTGGCTAAGAACAACAATGTGTGTATCATATGCCTCATGTGCCATGTGTTATACTGTATTGTGTACTTTATGCTTAATGATTGATCATTTGAAGTACAACTTCGAGTGATGTATGCTTGTGTGGCTTCCTTACAGCATGCAGATGATGATTATATATGCCATGCGTACGATGTTATCTGATGTGACCCTCTAGGACATGCATGATAGGGTGTTTAATAATATGATATGGGGTGAAAGGATAAAAAGGAATAAATGAGAAGTGAGTTGAATAAGGGGACACGATATTGACCTTAATATCTTATGGTCCATGGGGGAAAAATAGAAGGAGCTTATGATCAAATGAATGAGTGATGCAACTCTTGCATGGGAGATTTCTAGGGTTTGCATGGGATAATCCTTACGTAAGAAAGGTGTTATGGTTTGAGCGGCCAACTAGGGTTTTACGGTCACATGTATGATTGGTGAGTAGAGTGATGGGATTTGGGTCGAAACTAAGTGAGATGAGGTGTGGGACGATAAAAGAAAGGTTGGGCCACATAGGCCCAAATTAGAGTTTCTGGAGAAAGCACTAGGGTAAGGTGGTGAGTTGACCTTGGGGGTATAAGGTGGTGGCCCTTGACCCACACACTTAGGAGTTGGGCTTTCGGTGTCAGAAAGTGGATTAAAGGAAGGATGTCGGGGCGAGTTAGGAGGTGCAGAGTTATCAAGATATGGGACGGGCCCTCTTGGGTGGATAAATGTGGATATAGTTAGCCATGCATGTCAAGGGTGAAATACTTTTGATTAATATGCGATTAAGACACTAATCACTTAAAGAGGAAGATGTTGAGCTGGACCCAGACCGGTCCACCAGCGAATAATAGTGGCCAGGGCCGAGGTGCCCTGCATGATCGGTTTACTAGCGAATGATAGTGTGCCCAAGTGCATTTTGCCCTGCATGACCGTTCCACCGACTATAATAGTGGGGGATTCTATGCTCAACAAACCAAAAATAAAAACGATAAGACATGGGAAATACACTAATTACTTACAGTGGAACACCTTGTGAGTCGGGCCAGACCGGTCCACTGACGAATAATAGTGGCCAGAAGCGTTTTGCTCTGCATGACCGGTCCACTATCGAATAATAGTGGCCATGAGCATTTTGCCCTACATGACCGTTCCACCAGCTATAATAGTGGAGTTCCCGCACTCACATGGACATTTATAATCTGAGATGATTGATTAATGATGGTCCAATGGCCTTAAAGCCCTAAAAGTATCGATTATTCATGATGACCTATTAACATTTGGTTGACTTGTTAAGTATGCGAATGCGTGAAAGTGAATATTACCTATACACCATTAATATCCGATTGACTTGTCAAGTATGTGAATATACGGATCTGAATATTATGTTTACACCTATCGTTAGGTATGGATATAGCAGTAAATCATGTTTTACATTACGGGCCTCCTTTTAAGTGTGTTATAAAGGGTTACTCAGTACCGTAGTACCAAAGGGTTCCATTCGTGGGGGCCTTGCCTATTCAATGGGCAGTGTCCCTTGCAGGTCTTTTTCAAGTGCTACTCAAGTGGGCAACGAGAAAGAGTGTAAGGAAAATCAGGAATTGTTAGGGTCTTTCCCTTTCTCTTTTAAATGTATGGTTTAAATGTAATTTTGTTCTCGTAACCACGAGTGGTGGAATCTATTCTTATAAAATTTTTTACTTGCGCTACTCTGATTTAAAAATGGGTTGAATTTCTAGCGATTGATATTTTGTTTTTTAGCCTTAACACTTGGTACTGGAACGGTATGAGTGAACCGATCTGGTACTAAGTGTGGCGGTAATATCCCCAAAATTCACAGTTTGTTATTTTACTTCTGTTAAACTTTTAATAAAATGAAATTTTATAGTAGTGAATTTTGGGGGTGTTACACCCTGTCTCAAACCTTTGTGTGCTTTAAATGGAGGGTGTAATACACCATTCAGAAATAGGGAGTAGCTCACAATAGTTACACAACTCATGGTCATTTTAACAAAATGTATTGGGAATTTTAAGCTTAGTAACATATTCTCCAAGAACTCCCAGCATATAGAATAATAAGCCCTTTTCATGTCTAATTTTTTCATGCATCTAGGAGACAAATACTTGTTTTGATACCCGCGAACAAGATTAGAGGCCATAAGAACGTTATACTCTATGAACCTCCTTGTAATGAATGCATCTCGGGATGCTCCTACTATACCAAGTAGCCAAGGTTGTAGTCTATGAGTTAACACTTTGGCAATCAGTTTATAAGGGGTGTTATAGCATTAAATTGGTTTATAGTCCCTAGGTCCAGTAGTATTAGGAACATTGGGAATGACATTCAAGGTAGTTATGTTGACGTGGTAGGCATCTCTCTATTTATAAAGAATTCTCTAACAACCTACCCTACCCCTTCATCAATAATATTCCAAGTTGTCTTGTAGAACAGTGCATTATACCTGTCTGGTCCAGGGGCCTTTTTATTGCCCATAGATAATAAAGCTTTTTAAACTTCCTCCATCATGAATGGCTTTAAGAGATCCCTATTTTCATCTATAGGTATTAATGGCAAATTGGATGTAATCTCAAAAGATAACTCTCCTAAGGTGACATCAGTAGTGCCCTATAGTTGCTTGAAGAAATCCTGGAATGTATGAAAAATGCCTAATTGAGTTGTGTGAATCCGACCATTAACATATGCAATTGAGTGAACACGGTTGGAACTTTGTCTCTTTTTCATAATGGAATGGAAATACTTGGAGTTACTATCTCCCAATTTTAGCCAGTTAACCCTAAATTTCTAAGAAAAAAAACTTTCTTCACATTTGGTCAGGAGTTGTAATCTCTATCTATACTTTTGCTCAAGTAATATCATGTCTACATCAGTGGGAGAAGTATCTAGCTGGAGTTGAATTGCATTTAGTTCCTATTTTGCACTCTGGGCTTGTTGTGATATACTATCAAATTTATCCTTATTGAGTTGTTTTAATGGTGTATTTAACTTTTTAAGCTTAACTCATATCTGTTGTAACTTTTTTCCTCTATTACTATGCCCCCATACATCTTAAACTACTTTCATAAATTCAAGATATAAGACCCACATGTTGAAAAACCTAAAAGGTTTGGGACCTTACTGAGAGAACTGATGAATGGTGATTGTCATAGATGCATGATCAGAAATAAAAGGGGCATCAAAGTGAGCATTTCAACATCCAAAGAACTCTATTCATATCTGATTACACAATACTCTAATCTAATTTGCATGCAACTCTATTTTGAACATCGTAACTATTAGTCAAAGTGTACTGTACCCCAGTATACCTCAAATCATCAAGTTAGAGATGTTGCATACAGTTTTGGAACTCCATGGAATCTTGCTCATGCCATAAACCTTGAATATTCTCATTTCCATGTAAAACTACATTAAAATCTCCCGGTAGGAGCCATAATTCATTAACCACTTGATTGTTCTGTAACCACTGCCATAGCTCCCTATGTTGAATTCCTATAGCATAGGCATAGATGATACATACATTAAATGATTTAGGTCCACTAGCCTCTCTTACTTTCATGAGAGTGGTCTGATCACACATAGCAATGGTATTCACTTGCTAAGTACTATCCAACCAAACAAACCAAATACACCCATTAGGGTGGTATTGATAATTAGTGATCCACTTCCCGTCTGAGAGAAGAGTATTTTGTACTTTATGTACATTATGAGCTCTTATTCTAGTCTCCAAAATCCCTACTAATGACATATTATTATTCTTAATACATTTTCTAACCTCACTATACTTTACAGGGTCATTAAACCCTCTAATGTTTCAACAGCCTATCATCAATTTAAATGGACGTCAAACTAGGGTGAGTACTCCTCCTTAGTCACTTTTCTATCCTTGATAATCCTAGTCCATGGATAATCATTACCTTTAAGATATGTTAGAAGGTCCTATCCCAATAAAGAAGCCTCAAGGGTGGCTAGATCCAATGGATTACTAGCTGTGTTTTCTTAATAGTTATTCCGTTTAGAAGTAATGGATTTTTTCTTTGAATTAGGCACTAGAGTATTGTTGCTTTTAGGGGACTGAGTGGGCTGATAATCCTTGCTAATGAGCTTTCTTCCATCCTTTACTATCACCCATTGTTTTTGTATTGTCTGGGCTCATCCACATTGATTAGTGAGGCTTCCAACCATGTTATGATTCAAACAAAAATTTAGCTTCCATTCATATTGAACCTTTTGCATTATTATCCCCAAAGGAGTTTTGATCATCATAGAATTAGTGAATTCTTTATGAGTATCATCATAAATTAATACCTTTGCATATGAAATTCTATCTTACCTTGATGTCATACCATTCATCCCAATAGGTTTACTCACAATGCTTGCAATCTTGCTCAAAGAATTAACTGACCAAAGGTGCAGTGGAAGACTTTGGAAGTGCACCCATGTGTGTAAAAATTAGAATTCTGCTAGTTTAGTTTGAAACCCAGGATGCCAATGTTTAAAAATTAGGGGCCTCCCTAGTATCGACCAATAAGGCTGTTAAGGATTGATTGACAATCATCCTTAGAGGAGAATTGAAAGAGGAAATACCCATCCTCATAGGAATGAAGTTTAAGTTCACTAATTTTATTTTTCTGAGACTTTGCAAATTATTATATTTGTGTGAATGTTGTTTTAGCACCAAAAACATACGCCACCAAAGAAAATTGCCATCGTAGTATTTCCTTCTCTACATCCATTGCTTCAATCTTAGACACCATTCCTCTATCATGAATGTATGGTGCTGCATAATGAAGTTGCACAAGTGCATTAGGTCTTCTATTCTATAGGAGTTTATCCTTCCATAACATTCCATCAAAATTATATACGTTAGGGATTGGGACATTCGAATTCATGTTTTTTTTATTGAAATCTGGTTTGACTCATCAATACCTTTCAATTTAATTGCCATATCCTTAGGAATATGTTTCTTGAAGAATTGATTCATGGCATATCTTTTCCTTTGATTTGGTAATGAGGTATTGGGGACAAGATCGTTTAGATCGGGAACCACATCTATAGAATTCTCCTTCACCCTTGAATTAGCATCCGACGATGGTTCTTGCACTAGGGATGGCTTAACGGGGGTCTTCATCTTCTTCCTCTTTGCCATTGGAAGGGACTTAAGTGTCTTGGTCTCAACATCGAATTAAAAGATCAATGTTTTTTGCATTTGAATTAGCATTTCCCGATTAATTTTTAATAATGAATGATTTTGAAATATATAATATGTTGGTCTCCTTTGTTTTTGATGTGGTGGATACTAATTTTTTTTAGAAGTTGTTGTAATTTGTAATGATGCACAATTTAGTTGTTTGTCTATTTGAATTTAGGAGTTAAGATATAGATGTAATAGTTACAGAACATTTGAAATTAGATGCTGCATCACTTTATAGACATGATCTATTACTACCTCCTATTCATAACTTTTGATGTTATGATTATTGTTGTATATTGGATCCTAGAAAAATAAGATTCCAGGTGTAAAAAGATTGTGGAGGTTCCCATGTGTGTGGACTAGGTGCTAGATGATTTTGGTATTGATAAAAAGAGCTAGGAGAAAACAATAGGACCCATGTTGTTTAACACAACCCATGTTTCTTGGTTGGTTTTTATGGTTATTTTTTGGCTTGAGGTCAAATGTCCAAAGATTAACATAGGGCCCTGTGTTTTGTTTATACAATCTATGTTTTTTAACTCCATCCATGGTTTGATTGTTGCATGTTTTGTTTATTGTAGTATAAATAGTGTTGTTTAGTGAACCTTAGATTGGAGAACGACACCCAAAGAGAGAGAAAAGATTATTAGAAATTGATATTGATTCATATAATAATTTCTTAAATTCCTTTTGATTTCGTCAATAAAATTTCTATTCATTCAATTAAGTTTGGATGATATCTCATTTAATTATGAGGTTAGGGAATTATTATTTTTTTTGTCCTTGCCAAAGAGTTGGGACACTACTGTTGCTGTTATCAGTATTTCTCATAGATAATTGAAGTTGAATTTTGATGAAGTCTGGGATCTAATCCTTAGCAAAAAAATTGCATGAAGGAGTTGGGGATTGATTCCACTAAAAATTCTTTGAATGTTGATGATAGAGGATGGGCTAAGCAAGAAAGGATTTGAGAGCTATGGTAGATGTAAGTCCAGGGGAAAATCTTAGATTTATGGTCAAGTGGCTTGTTATATTTGTGGTAAAAAGGGCATCTCAAGAGTGATTTCAAGAATCCTAATAAGAATAAGCATCAACACTATGATGAGGATAGTGATGGTTCATATTATTCTAATGATGTGCTTGATAATTTGGTCTATAGTGTGGATAGCCCATTGGATTCATTAATCTTATATTCCAGGGTGTTGTTTCACATTGGATACAAGGACCTATTTTAGAGATTCTCTTTAGGTTAATTTGGTAAAGTGTATCTTGATGATAATCAATGCTTGGACATTGTTGGTAAGAGAGATATGGCAGTCAAGACTCCCATTAGGGGCAAGTGGGAGATAAAAGATGTTGGGTTCATCCTTGGGTTGAAAAAGAATATGATATCAATGAGTCAGTTATATGTCTTAAGTTACAAGACTATTTTTGGGGAGAGGTCTTGGAAGGTCACTAAGGGTGTTATGATGATAGCAAAAACAATTAATTTGGGAAAGTGTATTATATGTGGTGGCTAACTGATTACATGAAGAGATTAGAGAGATGGGGATATATCTAATTTAGTATGGTGAATTGGAGATCTAGATGAGTTATTTGATTATCACACTAACTATGCTTGTTGAGATTCAAGCAGGAAAACCTAGGGATGTCAAGATCTAATGGATTCTGCTAAAGATATGGGACGACATATATAAGGAAATTCATATTCATGAGGATGGTAACATCAGCTACAAAGGTTGCTGGTGTGTGCCACAAATTTTCTTTGATTTGAAATGCTAAATTTTGGAGGAGTGTCACTATAATCCATATTAGGTCCATCCAAGAAGGGGTAAGTCAAACAAGGACCTTAATATGATTTACTAGTGATCTCGCATGAAGTGGCAGATAGTAGATTTCTTATCGAGATGTCTAACCTGATAAGGTCAAGATAAAGCATCAAAGACCTATAGGATTATTCCAACCTTTAGATGTTCTAAGATGGAAGTGAGATTCCATATCCATGGATTTTTTGAGTGGATTACCGAGGATGAGAATTGGGTGTGATAAACTTTGGATTATCATTGACTAATTAACTAAATTTGTAGTTTTTGTATCGGTGAAGTTGATAGGTCCATATTTGATGGTATAATTTGATGTCTGTTCATCTAACTTTTGCTATCTATTATAAATATTTCACCCTTTTTCCTATCGAGTTAATTTTGTAGGAAAAGATAAAATCAAGTTAATTTGGACAGATAATTAAGGAAAAATAGCACAACATGAGGAGTAAATCTTAGACTCATAGAAATTTGGATGTACCATTAGGAAATGCCCTAAAAGCGAAGTCATGTGTAGAAAAATCAAGACAAGATAATGGAGTAAGAAATACTGGTTCCAAGTATTTCTAAGCAGTAATTATGGCACCCATGTATTTATGAAATACAAAGTGTATTTCTTTCCTTTCCTCTCACATGCTTCATTAACTCATTTCACGCGCATATGTATATGGAAAAAATACGAGTGCCCTGTATTTACTAATACATATCATATTTTTTTTTTCATATTTCAGATTTGATTTGTATGACCTTTTTTCTATATATATAACACATATTAGGTTGAATAGAACATTAGAGAACCCCACCATATGACTTTCGACTTTGTTTTTCTTTAATTTCAAACCATTAGGGTTCTTTTTGTTAGATTTAGTTAATTCATTACTTTAATTGAAGGATTGGAGATCACACGGTGTTTGTGATTATGCAATCTCCCAAATTCTTTCTTTCCCTTGCATCATTTATTTATTTTATACTTTTTATTGTGTTTAATGTAATTCTCGTTATTGGATTAATTAATTGAGTTTGTGGTTTTGTGTAGTTTAATTTAATCTTTGTTATCTTGTTCATCTATGCTAATTAAATTTATGATTTTTATGTGTTTTAGTTTTATGTTTTCTAGTTTTATCAATATGTTAGGCTAGATTAGTATGGGGTAGGATGATAATTGAAGGTTACGGGATAAGTAAAAGTGATATGTGAATTGGACTTAATTGTTGTGTATATTTTTAGTTAAATTAATAAACCGAGTTTATTAACCACCAATTCAAGATTAGAACTTTATTATCTAGCTTGACCACCAGGTTAATTTGAGTCCTAGTCAGATGCTAGGATAGTATAGTAATTCCGTAATTGTTAATGTATACAGCCACAAGTAGCAAATAGGTTATTGGTTTAATCTATGTTTATTAGTCTTTATAACTACATAATTCAAGCTTAATATAATTATGGTTCTAGTTAGCTGCTCTCTAACTGTCAATATTGATATTAATTAAATCTAGAGATATTATCTTAGGTTATTAACTCTTTAGAAAATAAATCATAAGCAAACATTGGTTTATTTGTATAAGGGGATGCTAGGAAGCAGAAGCTTGCGAACTTCTATAAGTTAACATTAAAAATATTTTATGACCATTTTATTCCATGATCACTTGATATCCCTATACCGAATATGTCCCCTAACCCCAATTAACTCATTATTTTTATTCAGTTAATTTGTTAATTGTTAGTTTGTAGTCTTTTTATTATTAGTGATTAGTTTTCCTAATTTGATAATCAAATTTTTTTATAATAAAAATCTACGAATTAAATTACAATCTTTGTGGGATCGACCCCTACTTACTACTTACTACTTAATATTTGTTTATGTGTTTAGGATTTAATTTGGAGTATTTAAGATATCACACCAGAAGTCGATTTGGAGCATGGATCAGTTAGCATATTTACATATGAATTTTGTGGTGAGTTGGTATGATATGCCTACCGACATAACCTTTGCTAGGGATTCAAAATTCCTTTTGCACTTCTAGGAAAAGTTGCAAGAGGTTATGGGCAAGAAGTTGTAGAAGAGTATTACCTTCCACCTAACTACAGATGGGAAGATTAAGAGGATGATCTAGATTGTCGATGATATGTTGTAGGCCTATGTTTTGGATTTCCGAGGTACTTGGGAGGATCGTCTACACTTGGTGGATTTCTCCTACAATAATAATGATCACTCCACTATCGCAATGGAACCCTTTGAGGCACTATGTGGATGTAGATGTCAGAAACTATTATGTTAGAGTGACATCAATGAGACTATTCTATAGGCCCATATTTGATTGAGGAGATAAATTAGAAGGTTTGTTTGATTTAGGATAGGATGAGGGCAACTTATAGTTAACAAAAGAGTTATGTTGATAAGAGGCAATGTAATGATGGTTTTTGGGGAGGGGGTAGAGCTTTGTTGAGGGTCTCACCCACCATGTGACTACAAAGGTTCGGTAGGAACGACAAACTGAGCTTGAGGTACATTGGTCTTTATGAGATCCTTGAAAAAGTCGGCGAGGTCACCTACTACTTAGCGCTTCCACTAGATTTAACCTGAGTTCATATAAATTCATAATGTCTTCCACATCCCGTAACTGAGAAAGTACATTAAAAATCCTTCCCACGTGATTAGACCATATGAAATCAAGCTTGGTGTTTCGTTAAACTATGAGGAGGTTCCATTGTAGATTTTTGATACCAAGGTGCAATAAACCCATAGGAGCTCATTTCCACTTATGAATATTCTTTGGATCCCCCATGGAGTATAAGAGGTGACTTAGAAGACAAAGAAGGACATGAATAGGGAAAATCTTGAGCTCATCAACATAGGTGTGTTAAGATTTTGAGGTTCTCCCTCTTTTAAGAGGGTGGTACCCGAAAGTGTTATACTAATTTCCATAAATTTAACCATCGAGGTCACATCTTCTTTACATCCTTTTTCTCTTCTTCCCCAACCTTGACCTATTAAATTTGGGGACAAAGTTTTTTTTTAATTGGGGTTAGTGATGTAATAACTCAAATTTTTATCTAACCTTAATTCTAAGCAATTTTTTCCTAATCCTTTAAATATTTATTCCAACTCTAAATCTAATCCTTAACACCTTCCCCTCTTCTTCCCATTTCTTGTTTCTCTTTGTTTCCTTTTCCTTCTCTTTTCCTCTCTCTCCATCGTAGCCTTTTCCCTACCCAACCAAAATTTGTTTGGTTTGGCTAAGAAAACCATAACCCAACTATACCCAAACCCACACTCAATTTCTCTCTACTTTCTCCTAACATGCAATTATCCCAACCCCTTTTCTCCCCTCGTTTTCTGTGTCCGAGCCTGGTGTAACCTAAAATCAACTCCTTCATGTCATTTCTCTCATTCATACAAGCCACAATCCTTTATAACCCTTCTCCTTCAAATGTTCAGGCATTTATTATGCCACAATAAACCATTCCCTTCCTCTCTTCCTTATTTTATTTCCCCCCTGCAAGTTGTTGTTGTCATTGTCGTAGCTGTTGTACTTCACAAATCAACTATCCAAACAACACCCAAACTCACCCATTTCTACCCCTTTGTTTTTCATTCATCTATCACAGCCGCCACTTTTAACTCAGTTGCTTAACCTAATGCATGGTAGCTTGTGGTGTAGCTTTCCTTTATCTTGCCGAGTAAATTTGTACTCCCTCGGTCTTGGTTGGTCTCACTAAGTGAATTATCTCAGCCAATAATGTTTTGTTTTCCCTCATCCAATTGCTCCCCCTCAATTCTTGGGTGAACTTGCTTACTATCCCTTGGTATCAATCAGTTGTTATTCCATTGCCTAGCATGTAATGTTTCGTCCAAGAATTTAGGTGCCTTATTTTATCTACTAACCTGTCTTATTTTCTCTTAACCTCTAGGTGATCCCTCAACTATAATACCCTGAAAATTTGCTTAGCCTAATCCCATATCATTAGCACTCTAATTTGATTCTAATCTCAAAAAATCTTGCTTTAGCCTTAACCCAATTTCTTGATCTCAAAACTTTCACCGAATTTGAAACCTTGACCCGGATAAATCGTATTTTGTAAACTAAGACCAAAATCCACCAAAATTTCCATTAATCCTAATTATTTTTTGCTAATCCAAAATTATCTAAACTAATTTCCAACCTTTCTCTTCTTCCTTTTCTTTCTCCTTTTCTTTTCTTTTCTTTCGTCTCTTCCTTTTGTCAACCTTAAGCCACAATGTTTAATTTTCTTGCAACTTGCACCTACAACTTGCATCCCTCCCCATTTGCACCATCTCCCATCATCTCCTCTACAGACATCCATCATCCATCACCTTTCTTCTTCTTCTTTTTCTTCTCCCATCTCTACTTGATTTGCACACCACCATCACCTCCCCCTTCCACTCTTCTTCTTATTATTCCTTGTATCCTTACACAATACACACAAACACAACCATCCCCATCACCTTCCATTGTTCCCAATACTCAACCATCTTTTTCTCTATACCACCCTGCACCATTGATCGCACACCTCCATCTTCTATCACTTTTCTTTTTCCCCAATTCACTCCACACGCAAACATGTTATATATATATATATATATACACATTACATACTCTCCTTCCTCCTCTTTGTTTAGTCTTCACTCAATCATTTTTGTGTTAAAAAGCCACTGCCCAAGCTCCGTCTCCTTTCTCCTTTATTTCTTCTTTTTTCTTCTTATTTTTCCTCCTTTTTCCCCCTATTTTTGGCTTGCACACCATCCATTCCACCACCATGCACCATCTCAGCCACCACTCGCCGCTCATTGGCTGGTGGACCGACCACTAAGGTTACCCCAACCTTTCCCAACACCATTGTTAGCCATCACTGCTAACTACCCCTCTTTTCCCCTTTTTCTTCTCCTCGCCCATGGAATTTTTAAGGAGCGCATGGCCTGTGTATGACCTCAAGCATGGTCGTACAACACTGACATTTCCTATTGCATGCGTGTGTAACCCAGCAGCGCTTGGCTGTGTGCAATCTTTTCTCTCGAATACGGTTGCACTACTTACATCTTCCCATTTTCATCCATGCATCCTTATTTTCACCCCTAAACCTTGTCCAAACACCACAAAATTTTACCATAGCTCCACCACACATTCTACTACACATCCACACATCTCAACCTTCCATTTAACTATGGTTATTTTCGTTTTTACACTCTTTACCTTAATTTCTCATTCGATTAAACTCTTTAAGCCTAACCATGAATTTTTTTATATTTTATAGGTGGTATTCCAATAGATTCAGAGGAGGAAGTATAGGATTTGCGTGCTTAGAGCCTAATGTCCTAGTTGGTAAGGATACTATTTGATGTTTAGGTTTTTTTTTGTATTATTTGCTTATATGGATATGTGTGTTTTTCATGATATTGTTGATATATGATGTAACATGTGTTGATCATGATATTTTGTAATGATATGAATATTATGTTAAAAGGAATTAAGAATGGGGGAGAGGTATCATTATTATTTTGTTGTGATAAAGTTAACATGTGTGGAAAAATTATCTTATGGCATGAAGTACTAGTTAAATGAGCTTTGATAAGTGGACATAAATACTTTTATGAGGTATGATGATAATTAGTGGATTTGGAAAATAATGTGTGTGGAAGGTACAAGATTTTATAAAATAAAGGTTATTTTTTGTACTTAAGAGAATTTGGTCATTATGAGATAATAAGAAAATTTTAGTATTTTATGTGTTAGCTAGATTAAAATATGATAATTATATCATGAGGAATGCTTGTGAGTATTATTGTTGTTTTGGGGTTCTTCAATGAATTGATGGTTAATTTTGGAATAATATCTTATAATGATAATATCATTATTCTATGTGTAAAAATCTAGAGGTTAATCAGATTCTGAATACATTACTAATGATTAGCCCTATGAGGATTCTTTATTGATAGTGGTAAACATATGAATTTCATGGGAGTTATTATGGCTAATATGTGGAATTAGGGTTTTGAAGACTTCTATTAGCAAGACCTTGGACTAAGATTATTAAGGTATGTGTATGACTAGACCGTGCATTATGGGTACAATAATAATGATGGTATTGAGAGTCACTCATTGTAAAAGATGGATGAATAATCAATATGGGAGAATGATTGCTAAAGGGAGTGTAGTTAAGGTTTGAAAAGGGTTTAAGGACTTGGACCTATGCTATATGTATATCCGTTTTAATGTGTTTGTTGTTTAAGAACTAACCTTGAATAAGACACTAATCACCTAAATTGAAAGAGCACGTGAGTAGGACCAATGTGAGATATATATATATATCTGCATGCATTCCCATTCCATCAAGGAAAATAGTGGCTCGAGAGCATTTTGTCCCGAGATGATGTTTTTAATCTCTGTTCCACCAAAAATAATAGTGGCTCAGGAGCGTTTTGCCCCGAGAAGTTGCTTCAGTCCGTTCCACCAGATTAGGAATAGTGGGGCGCCTACTCATCATAAAATAAAAATTTATTCATATAATCTATGGAAAAGATACTAATAATTTAAAGTAGAATAGAGTACGTGAGTTAGGACTAAGGTGTTGTTTTATATATATGTCTTGTTCCATTTGGGATAATAGTGATTCAGGAGCATTTTATCCCAAGAAGGTGGTGTTTTTATATCACTTACACCAGATGATAGTAGTGGCTCAGGTGTGTTGTTTCTGAGAAGGTGTTTCATACTATTCCACTGGTTTAAGAATAGTGGGGTTCCTATACTCATTATATATAAAATAATGAAAATGGATTATACTTAATAAAGGAATCTGGATAATTTTCTGTTTTATGAGATGTTTCATTTATTTTTTTATTTACTTTTATCTGATGTGAAATCATGTGCTAATTATATCCTTATTTCGATAGTATTATTCCCTTATTTAGTACGTAGTGTACTAACCAACCATTTTATGGGTGCTACTCATTCCCACGAGCAGGAAACCCTGATTCTTATGTGTAGGTCTCAGAGGATCTACTAGATGATTATGCTTCCTATGATGCCTTATGTGGGGATAAGTGACTTCATCTATTTTAAGAGTTGGGCGAAGAGTAATTGTTACTTAGTATATGTATTTAATTGGATACCTTTTTAGACTCTTGATCCATGGTATCCCTTCTTTTGTATTTTGTATTGATAACTTGGAGTTAAGCTCCAAAATCATTATTGTATTATAAATGTTTTTTTTTCTAATTTTCTTGTGCTACTTTAAATGTTTTAGCCTTATTATTGATGTAAGGATGGTTGCATAAGCAAGACTTATGTCAATTACGGCGGTAAGACGTAATATTTTACTTATTTACTTACACTGTAAAATGAAATTTTTCAGTAGTAAAAATCGGGGTGTTGCATCAACGACCTTGGAGGAGGAAGCTTAGAGCCTTTTTGCTTGCTTAGAGGCCAATGACATTCAGGTAAGGATACATGTCCTAGAATAGGGTTTTGATGCTACGTGTAAATTGTGTATGATATCATGTCATTATATCTCTCTCAATTTTTTTTAAAAATCATATTGTTCGGGTTATTTAATTATCTTATGGTACCATAATATGATAGTATGACTGTTCTCTAAATTATGAGCTTATGTAATATTGTTTTTCATGTGCCTTGTGTACAATGATAAAGCTATCATGCCATTAATGAGATAACAAACCGTCTAAGTGAAAGATTTTTAAGTCAGGATTGATTATACTTGTCTGCTCCACCGGATGATAATAGTAGCCAAAAGTGTTATGTCCTAGGTTATACCAATCCATCCATAGGACAAGAATAATGGTTAAGAGCGGTGTCCCCTAAGTTGTACCAGTCTTGCACCAATTATGAATAGTGGAGTCACTGAATTCAAAAGTTAAGTAAATGGCAATGTATAATCACCTACTTTGAAGTCTTTTATTTCCTTTCAGGAACACTCTCAAGTTTAATTTATGCACATGATTTGTCCTTCCATGTAATCTTATGTATTATGTATGTCATCTTCCATGATTGTATTGTTATATTACTCAATACGCAAGTATTGACTATTTTTTTAATAGGTACTACTTATTTCCACAAGAAAATGACATAAGTTTTGGTGTGTATATTACCAAGGACTGCCTTAACGATTTTGCTACTTATGATACACTTTCTATAGAAGATTAATTTTATCTGTTGGAGTTTGGTTGTAGAGTCAACATTATTTGGTACCTACTTTTCTTTTCAAAATACCTTTTGTAATCTCCCGAAATTTTAAAAACCTATAATTTAATAAATAGCTTTTATTTGGGATAAATTAACTTTTAAAATTATTTAATTTGATTATTTTATGGATTTTTGAGTATATAAAATTGGATATAAAATTAAAATAAATATTCTATTATTTTATCATACTCATTTTATTTGAATAAATTTCCAAACCAATATTTTTATCCTAAAATTAACCTTTTTAAACCCATTTATTTAATTATATTAAATTAAATTATTGAATAAATTTATTTCCCAAAAATATTACATTCTATTATTTTATAAATTAAATTATTTTAATTTCACCATTTTCCTTTTTTCCCCTTTTCCTTTTCTTTCTCCTTTTTCTTCTTTCTTTCTTTTTCCTTTTTCTTTCCTTTGACTTGCCAGGCCACGACCTGCTTCCCCCTTGTGTTCCTGGGGTGTAGGCCAGTTCTTCCTCTCCCCTTTTCTTCTTCTTCTCCTACTCCACAAGCCCAGCCTTGCTTTTCTTTCCTTCCTCCCCCGTGCACGTCGACCGACCCAATCCCTTTCTATTTTCTTTCCTTTCCCCCCAACCGGGCCGACCCACTCCTTCCCCTTTTTTTCCCTTGCCTGGCCTACACCTCTCCCTTCTTCTTCTTCCTTTCTTCGATGCCATGCCCAACAACCTCTCCCTGCCACTCTCCCCCTCTCTCTCTCTCTCCCTCATCCCTTTCTTCCTTTTTTGGACCCAAACCAACCTTGCACCCCAGCCATGCATGCCCCTTTTCTTTTCTCTTTTTCCCTTCCCTCTCCCTACCACTCGACCAGCTTCCTGCCACCCTGTAGCTTACCCCGATCGACCACTTGCTCCACTCTTCTCCCTCTTCTTTTTCTTCTCCTCACCAGCCTCTACCCTGCCCATTTTCGAGCCTTTCTTCCCTCCCCCGATTCCTTTCTCTCCATTTTCTTCTCCTTTCATCCCTCCCCTGTTTTTGCACCGCCGCCCCATTCCACCGCCACACCAACCACTTGCACCACCCCCTGCCACCCTCTACCTCATCCCCGTAGCCCCCTTCTTCCCCCCCCCCCTCTTCTTTTTCTCCCTTCTCAGCAATTCCGTGCACCTCCTCCTTTCGTTGCTGTCTCGCCACCTCTGCCGCCACTTGGACCACCAAGCCCCTCCCTGTAATCTCCCTTACCACCCCACACCTTCATTGACCAAAACAAACCCTCTTACCCCCTCATTTTCCTCCTCCTTTTTCCTTCCTTCTTAGCCCCATCCACCTTGGCAGCCACTTTCGCAACCTCACTGCCACTACCGCCCTTGGTCGCCCGCAACCCATCCATGACCACCACGTACACCACCTCTTCACCCTTGCATCCTTCCCTTGCCCCAAATCCTCCCCTAAATTCCCTCTTTCCTAGCCCCAAAACCCCAACCTGAAAATAATCAATCTTCCTTTTCTTCATGCCACCTTTTTTCCCTTATCTCCCTTTCTTTGCATGCATCTCATGATGCGTGAGCAGTATGAGTTGCTGCATTACTTGGTTTAATTTGGCTAATAAATTTTAAGGTATAATAATATTTAAGTTAAGTAGTTCATTAATTAAGTTTTATAAAGTTTTATGCTTTGGTTTTCTCATTTGTAATATGATAAGTATTGATATTATTTTTAGGTATTGGTTTTGCTAATCAAAGCTTGAATCTTTAATGGGGATACCGGTAAGGTTCAAATTTTACGAGAATTAAGGTAATCGTTAAACCCCACTTAAATGCATGGATAAACATATGCTAGCACATTAGGGTTTTAATATGTTATTTTGTATGATATATATTGTTTAATATATTATATATAGTTGCTTATATTGATTGATAAAAAGGAAAGCACATTAGTTTATGTGCCATGTGTGGAAATATTTCTTAATGAAAGAGTTTGGTTATTAATGAAAATGATAAGTATTTATCCATGTTATATTATGTTATTGTGACCATTGATGCATGAATAATATTATTATGAGCCCTAGGGGAATTTTAGTAATATGTCTTGTGTAAGAGTGTGGTCTAATATGTATGGATGCTAATGAGCATTATGTTGAAATATAATAGTTGAAGAGTTGGATGATGAGAATGGAGTATTAATATTAATATTTCATGTAGTGATGATAATTTAATATAAGTCATGTAATAAAGGTCAAAATGGCGATTTGGTAAGTAAAAGGGTTTAAACGGTAATTTTAGAAGTAAGGGGAAAAATGGTAATTTTGTAAGTAAAATGAAGTTATGGTAATTTTGGAAGTAAGGGGCAAAATGGTAATTTCGTAAGTAAAAGGACATTATGGTAATTTTGAAAGTAAAGGGAAAAATGGTAATTCTGGAAGTAAAGGGTAAAATGGTAATTTGTAACTAAAGGATAAAATGGTAATTATATTAATGGAGAAGGACAATTTAGTAATTTAACCAACTAAAGGGTAATTTGGTAATTATGATAATGGAGAAGGGTAGTTTGGTAATTATAATAATGGAGAAGGGTAGGGTGGTAATTATACTAATGGAAAAGAGAAAAATGGTAATTATGATGATGAAGAAGGGTAATTTGGTAATTATGATATTTGAGAAGGATAATTTGATAATTTAACCAACAAAAGGGTAGTTTGGCAATTATAATAATGGCAAAGGGTAATTTGGTAATCATGATGATAGATAAGGGCAATATAGTAATCATGATAATGGAGAGGGGTAATTTGATAATCTAACCAACTAAAGGGCAATTTGGTAATTATGATAATGGAGAAGGGTAATTTGGTAATTTGACCAGCTAAAGGACAATTTGGTAATTATAACAAAGGAGAAGGGAAATTTGGTAATCTAACCAACCAAATGGAGATATGATAAGTGTAACAATTATGAAGGACAATTGGTGACTTAATAAGTATGGGAGATAACTTGGTAACCTAAACCGAGTAAGGGATAATTTGGTAATTATGCAATAAGAAGAGTAATATGGTAAATTGGCAAGTAAAGAAGGGATGACTTAACAATCATACAAGTAAGTGGTAAATCAGTAAACCGTATTAAATATGTTGTTATGATAACGGAGTTTATAATAAGACTCAAGTAATACTGAATACTAAGATAATAGTATTTGACAATTAGTAAGTATCATGATAACGAATCCCAAATTGGAATTAGATGAGATTAGGATGGCCTTAATTATTCCTCTATGTTATTTTGGATAACCGTATGAATAAGGAATACCTAATGATATCATAACGATTGAAAGTGAATAAGTATCTGATTATTGTACTTTTCATAATCACCTTAATTAAGATACTAATACTTAAAGTGAAAGACCTTGAGATTGGGAATGGTGGCTCTTTAGGGGTCACTACCTTAAAGACGTGGTTTAGCCCACGGTTATTCTAGTATTTACTGGTGTGCCTTTGTGCCCTAGCCATACCATACATATTACTCTATCTAGCTCTACGGGCCTACTTAGAGGGTATGCATACTTATGGATCAGGTGTCCTTATCGATAAGGTACTAAGTTAGCCGTATGCATCAGTACAACTAGGGTACTTTTGCATCCCTAGGTTGATAGTTGAAGGGTACTGAGTAGATTGTATGCACCAGTGTCATCGGTGTACCTTTGTGTCTTGGGATCTTGATCTCCCCTCTGAGGCAAATAAATGGAATTGTTGTGATGAGTAAAAAGGAAAAGCACTCATCGTGAAAGTGAAAGACTTGTGAGTCGAAGCCAAACTGGTCCACCGACGAATAATAGTGGCCAGGGGCATTCTGCCCTCAAGACCGGTCTATTGGCAAATAATAGTGGTCAGAAGCGTTCTGCCCTGTATGTATTCTGATCCACCGGCTATAATAGTGGGGTTCCCACACTCACATATATATATATGATTTAATCATGAAAAATACTAATCACTTACAGTGGAACACCATGGGAGTCGGGGTCAGACCGGTCCATTAGTGAATAATAGTGGCCAAGAAGGTTCTGCCCTGGAGACCGGTCCACTGACAATAATAGTGGTTATGAGCATTCTGTCCTATATGTATTTCGGTCCATCAACAATAATAGTGGTTATGAGTGTTCAGTCCTATATGTATTTCGGTCCACGGGCTATAATAGTGGGGTTCCCATGCTCACATGGATATATATAATCCGAGATGATTGATTAATATTAGACTAATGGCTTAAGGCTCAAAAGTATTGATTGTACGTTTTGACCCATTTATATATGATGGACTTGTTAGGTATGCACCTCTCATTATATATGTATATAGTGTTGTATCATGTGTTGCATAGCGGGCCTACTTTTAAGTGTGTTTTAAAGGGTTACTTAGTACTATAGTATTGAAGGGTTCCATTCATAGGGCCCCTGCCTATTCAATGGGCAATGTCCCTTGTAGGTCCATTTTCAGGTGCTATTTAAGTGGGTAATAGGAAAGAGAGTAAGAAAATTATCTTGAGTTTTAGGGTTTCACTATTTCTATTTTAACCCCTGGTTTAAATGTAATTTGTATTCTTTTAACCACCACTGGTGGATTTTATTCTCATAAAGTGTTATTTACGCTACTCTGCTTTAAATATGTTTGAGTTTCTCATAAATTGTATTTTACTCTTTCAGCCTTAGCACTTGGTACTAGAATGGTAGGAGTGAACCGGTCTGGTACTAAGTGTGGCGGTAATATCCCCAGAATTCACAGTTTTATTATTCTACTTCCGCTAATTCTTTTAATAGAATGAAATTTTTTAGTAGTGAATTTTGGGGGTGTTACACCTTTAGACTCTTAATTCCATTATATCACTTTCTATTGTATTTTTATGCATATATTGTACTTAAAGTTTAATCTTCAAACTCTCATTTATGATTTATGAAAATTTCTCTTATTCTCTACTTATCTTATTTTAAGTCATAAATATTTTTCCTTGTACTTGATATGATAATGGTACGATAAATTAGACTCGTGTTGAGTATGACAGTAACATCAAATTATCCTAATATTACTCTTTTGCAAACTAATTTTTTTCAATAGTAATGTTATAGAGGAGACTTAAAAGGAGTAGAAGAGCTAATGAATTAAGAAAGTTGATTCATGAGTTGTGGTGGTCAAGCATAAAGAGAGAACAGAAGGTAGAGTATAACTTTTTAAGCAATTGAATGAACATGGGTGAAATGATGGAGGTGCATTAAGTGTGAGACACAAATCAAAGGAGGTAAGAAGGGATGGAAGATAATAATCAACAACTGCTTTTTTCTTCTTCATCTACATTAGGGGATAGGGGGATTGGATATAGAAGAGGGAGTTGACAAGAGGAGAATTGGTAGGGTTTTTGAGTAAAAAAAAACTAATAAGGAAAATCTTGCTAATAATTTGCATTAATATCCTAAAAGTCATGAAAATAATCCTACAACCCTAAAGAGTGTGTTTGATCCAATAATATCAAAATTATAAATTTTTATTATCATTAGCTAAAGTTTTAAAATTAAAAAATGTATATAACGTGCAAGTTCCAGTATAACCAACCGAATGCTCTCACCGGACCAAGAAAAAAATGTAGGGAAATTGTTGGATTGATTTTTCCTTCCTAGTCGACTGGACATCCAATTTGAACAATATGTTATCAAATTCATTTAAAGTTCATTCTACTTTAAAATATTTCAAAATATAATAGGTTTTTGCATACGGGATATTGTAATTAAGGTCCCTTATTCCATTGTTCAAACATGTTTATTTCACACAATATATATATGTTTGTGCGTTTTTGCAATTTTATATCAGTCTAGGAGACTCATTAGAGAGGGTTATTTTGATAGTTTTTCCTATATTCTTACAACCCAAGGGAGAACTTGTGTTTTTAAGAAAGAACTTTTGATCTAAAGAGTTGTGAGGATTGGTTTATCCAAGTCGTATTCTCCTATGAAATGGTGAATTGATCTTCTTTACCTAAGAATTATGTTCTTGCTTTTGTGCTTTAACTAATCATGGTGATATAATTTGAAAATGTTTGAGTATGACTCATACTCTCTCATATTTTTTCACACTAAAATTTATCTATATAATGCAAAACTATGAAGTAGGCTAAAAGACAAACAACATTAAAGACCTTTTTGTGTCTCATTATTTTTTATCTCATTAACAACTAACCAAATACCACAAGCCCTTATTTTTCACAAGGTAAAATTGCACATATTAATGAGACAAAGACTTCATGGATAGCTACAAACATGCCCTTAAAAACCACAAATACAAAAGTTGTACATATGGATTATCCATTAATTCCCATGGACACATGCGTAGAAGAAGCAGTAGTAATATAAAATCTCGAACAGACGAACAAGAAACATATAGCACATTTGATTAAGAAAATTACTCGATGGATGATTGCTTCCATCCACCGTACTCTTCATCACGAGCCTCGTACCTCTAGAAACAACAAAACAACATAAATAAAGCACATGCAGCGCATGCTTTTAATATATATGTCAAAGTTGGCAAGTAAGAAATAAGGTTTATTTTGTTATTTTAGCTACAAGAATATACCTCAGGAGTGAAAGTAAGGGCGACTCTAATTTCCCCACGGTACTCTTCGTCCTTAACAACATTGTATGAGGTTGTTGGAATATTCCCTTCTGTAAATACTGGTTCTAAAAGAATTCTGCAAAATCAAAGGGGAAAACTCGTTGATTGGTATAAATAAGAATAATAAGTCATCAAGAAGTTAAATGTCTCCATCTTGCTACACATTAGGTAGGAGTTGTAAGATCAGATCTAAGCTAGGAAATATATGACTCTTAACTATACTAGTATTAGGTAATAATATATATCATCATACATATATTTCTTTTTGACTCACTTAGCTTCTCCAACAAAATCATCAGCACTGAAGTTATCTTTGTCAAAAATCTTGAGATTAAGCTCAGAAACACCACCAGAGATCGTGAAAACAAAGCTTTCGTTCCATTCTGGGGTTGAACCTTGATCTGCATTTTTTTAGTTAGCATAAATATTTAGCCCAATGATCATTGTTAATAAATTAAATATATAAAAAATTGGAAGGGTTACTAGAACTATTAGCACAATGCAGTGGTGTAGTACCTGACGCGACACTACTTTTCTGCTCCTGAGTCCGACAGGTTAGGAGGACATAAGGATCCATGCTTGCTGTCCATTCATTCATCCACAAAGTGATTGATTATCATGTTATTTATGTCAAATATGTCAAAAATTAACTAAATGTGCATAGATACTCAAGTAATCCATGACTAATACACTACTAACTATGGAGTGCAAGGCATGGCTGGCCAAGAGAAGGATCGGAGGAACTAATTATTTTGTAATCCATCTTTACTCTCTAATCATACATGTGCATGACTTGTGTATCTAACAAGATCTCTAGGTGAAACCATATCCTTAAATACCCACAAAAAAACTTATTTACAAGCCAAATTAGAACAACATTTCCATAATATATAGTTTAATCCTTGCTACATTCAGATTTGATATTTGTATTGATTTATTTATTTATAAAGAACACTAAAATTGAGAGGAACTACAAAAATACTAAAAAAGTAAATTAAAATACTCAATAGTGCGGGATAAATCAACGAATAATGATTAAGGCATCAAATAATCAATGACGAACACCTGATGGATCTAGGAGTCAGAGAACATTGAAAATTTGATGCTTCAACTAGCTGATAAGCTAATTTATAGCTACCTAAAATTAAGTGAACTTGTATAGAAATATTTAGTAAAATTAGTTTTCAAACTAGAAAATATTAAATGGCATGTGTATCAACATACAAATGAACTAAAATTTAATTAAAAAAATTACTCGCAATGTCCTTAAATGTCACTTTAAAAGTTTGATTTTGTTTACAAATAAACATCATTCTACTTTTACGAGATAAAATATATTTTTTTACTTTTCCGTTTAGATTTAACAATTATATACTTTTTTAATAATAATTATCATTTTCAATGGTACTTGAAATATGAATGCTTTAATCATCTAGATTATCTTTTTACTTTTTTTATACCAACAACTAAAACAACACTTTTTTGCAAATGTAGAAGTATAAGATATCTATGATAAGCTACAAGCTACTAAAAAACTACTTATTTTTCATGAAAACTTATCTACCAAATATAGCTAATGTTTTTAAAAGTGGCTTTTTGTATATGTTGCCTTGAATCAAGTGCATTTGATGTGTGGGGTGTACATATCAAGTTTAGAGGTAAAATACAAATGGGAAGAGCCTACACGGAGCCTATGAAGATGCAACACAATTGTGCAGGTATGTTGTGTGCGAGAAAGAAAAATGTCCAGCCATTAGCAAAGTCATACCGATGTTTGTCAAGAGGAAGAAATTAGCATAATTAGGCTATGCATGATTGACATGGTTGTGCGAGTGTTATACATTTTTTCTTAGAGGAAAGAAGTGGCACGAGTAAGTCTTGCTGACTTAGCACGATCGTGCCACATGACACATAAATCATTTTTAACATGTTTTATTTGTGTCTTTCGGTATGCTTTTGGTTATATCTTCATTCTTAACTCATAGAGATAGTTTGCGAGAGAATTTTTATTGCTTTGATATATCCACTCGCACTATCAATTATCTATTTAATATAATTAATTCAAAGATTGAGAATCCATTATAATCATCTCTTATTTTATAATCCCTTGATTGATTAATATAACAATCCATCTCTCCTTGCCTGTGGACGTAGGTCAATTTCCCTGAACGATATCAATATTTGTGTCATCAATTTACTTTATACTTTCTCAATTAATTTTATTTTATTTTTGGTTGTCAATTATTCTCTAATTGTGTGACGATTCAGATCCAATCCTTGTTCAATCCATTTTGTATTCCGTGACAAGTGGTATCAAAGCGAGTTAGTTGGTATATGTTTCCATTCTGATTTTGTGATGGTAACCAAATTTGATATTGGGAACTTTGATAGGTTGTTTATTTTGGTTTGTGGAAATTAAAAATGTGGGTAATTTTTGGTTCAATGTAGTTTACATACTGCATTGGATGGAAAAGTGAAAAAGTTGGCGACAATGTTCGATGAACAATGGAATGAACTTGATTTGAAGGCTATGTCATTGATCCAGTTATGCTTGTTAAATAAAGTTCTCCATGAAGTTGCTAAGGAGACGACCATAACGGATCTTTGGCTAAAACTGGAGTCATTGTACACAATGAAGAATGTTACAAATTGTCTATTATTGAAGAGTAGATTACACAATTTTCGTATTAAGGAAGGTAATCCTTTAAAGCCTCATTTGGATAAATTTTCATCGTTTATCATAGTTTTATTGAGTATTGATGAGCATGTCAATGATGAGGATCTTGCTATTATTCTACTATATTATTTACTACCATCATATAAGCACTTCCGTGAAATCATTTTATATGGTCATGATGATTTGACTCTTGGTGATGTTAGAGATGCCTTAGTGCAAAGATATTTGATTGATACATAGTTGACATCAAAGTCTCTTGATTCTCCTGGTGATGGTTTATTTGTGCTTGGTAGAACCATGGACAAAGGTTATGATTTAGGTAGTGGTAAGTAGAAGGGTAGATCTAAGTCTAAATCGAACAAAAATAAGATTTGTAATTACTATCATAAACAAGGCCACATAAAATATAAATATTGGAAGCTGAAGAAGAAGAATTAATGTAATTTAGATCATGATGATAACAAAAATATTGCTAAAGGCGGTTTTGTGGGTGATAACGATAATCCTGATGTGTTGATTGCTACTATTAATAGAATTGATAATATGACTCGTTGGCTTATGGATTCTAGTTGCTTGTACCATATGTGTGCTTACTATGATTTCTTTTCTACCTATGATTCCGCGATGGTGGGAAAGTGTTGATGGGTAATAATTCTATATGTAAGGTTGTTGGCATTGGTACTATTAGAATCAAGATGTATGATGATCGAATGTTCAACATGTTCCTAATATTAAGAAGAATCTTATCTCTTTGGGAACTCTTGATGCTAATGGGTGCAAGTTTTCAGCTGTAGGTGGAGCTATAACTATCAGTCGTGGCACTTTAGTTCTAATAACGGGTAAAAAAGTTAGCAGTTTATATATTTTGTAGGGAAGTATAGTGACTGGCTCTGCAGCGATGTCATTATCTTCATCACTATCTAACTTAAATGTCACTAGATTGTGGCATATAAGATTTGATCATTTGGGAAAGAAATATATGGTATCTTTGAGTAAGAGATGACTCTTATCTGGACAAGAGGTGAGAAAATTAGAATTTTATGAGCATTGTATTTATGGAAAACACAAGAGCTATTATCTACTTTTAAAATATATTAAAAATAACCAACTAATAAATAAATAAATGTAAAATATAACAAAAATTCAAAGTCCATGGGACAACCCAACACTACCTAGTGTTGGTATGGGCCCACTAACAAATGATTGGTCCAATCCATGACCTGACCAGCTCCCAACCTGGCCTAGGCCCATCCCTAACCTGGCACAAGTCTGTCTAATAACCATGTCTATTATACAACCACTATTATGTTTGCATTTTATAATTACTAATTTCATATGTGACCATAATTATCTTTATAGTTTACTATAACTATTGTTATTTTTACCAATGTTAATGGCGATTTTCTTTACAAAACTAACTTGTCGTATTTTATCATAATTACATTTATACTTCACTACTATTTTATTGTGTTTCATCACAATGTTTTTAACCAAAATTTTACTATCCCCCCTCAATAATCATACTAAGAGGTATTTCAATTTAAAAAATTTGTTGATATCAACGTAATGTTAGCAAGATGTACCTTCTACGTGATGTACATGTTTACATTAAAGAAATTGCACTATTTGCCTACCCTCTCGCCTATAAGATAGCCTATAATCTATGTGGATGTTTTAGCTAACAAAGTCACACATAGTTGACCAAAAAAACTTCACCGTGATTCCTCGCATATATTTATAACTCTTATTAGATCATATAAAATCAGGATCAATCAAATAAGATCAAAATCAACTAGATCATATCAACACTAATAAAACTATATAAGATTAATATAATAATTAACAATTTTAATTCAATAATTTAAAATAATAATGAGAGGATTATTAATATTAATGAGAATAATAATTTTTTTTACATTATGATAAATATTCTTAATAATTAACTTAATACTATTAATAATTAATAATAGTAATGATTAATTTAATAATATTAAATATTAGCAAGTAACAATGATAACATGAATTGATATTAATATTAATTATGTAGTAATAATATTATGATTATTAATAATTCATAAATAATAGTAAATATAGTAATTAATGGCAATCTTATTAATAATAATTAACAACACTAATAATAATTAATTTCACAATGTAAATAATACAAATAATTCATAAAATTGTTGATATTATTAAATTATTTATTATTATGAAATTGTTATTAATGAAAATTAAATTGTTAATATGATAAATGAATAATAGTTACGATATATTATAAAGCACAAAAGGCTGATTACTAATAACTAATATGATGATTATTAATAATTAATAATATTAATTATTAAATTATAATAATATTAATTATTAAATTATAATAATATTAATTATTAAATTATAATAATTATTATTATTATAATATAATTATAATTAATTAATTCATATTATTAGTAGTAGTATTACTAGTATAATTATCATAATTATAAATATTAGTATAATTAATAATATTAATAATATTATGATAAATATTAATAGAATGACTATAATAATAATAATAATAATAATAATTAATATAATTATTATTACAATACTAATTATTATGAGTATCACAATAATTATAATAATGATAATAAAATAATTATAATTATTAATACATTGATTATAAAAATTATTATTCTAATCATGATAATTATAATTATTAATAATTACAATCAACACCAATATCAAATTAGATCAATAAAAATAAATTCTAAAATATAGAGCCTTAGTTGGTCAGAACTTGACTAGTCCTAAAATTAAATCAACTATGATCGACAGCTTGATATATACTACTATACTAGTACTTCCGTACCAAACACCTTCCCGGGCATTTTTGCTAAGATCAAGTCTTTCCCTACGTTATGAACAGAAGCATCCTACCGTATCATGAATCTTTGTAACATGCCAAATAGTACAAAAAACTTTTGTAAAGCCAAAGTGTCCCTCAACTTGGATGTCGCTTAGTATGATTATTAAAATACATAGAAAATTTGGTCCAATGACTTAATAACGTACCAGTAGATTAATCTTTTCATCATAATTATTTGGTGAAACGGTCGGGCCCCTGAAGGTAAAAGTTAGTAAAAACCAATTGACTTACAGCTGGAGTGCAGGTACAACAAACACAACCAGCTCAGCGATGAAAAACTGCAGTAGCGTTTTTTTTTTTTTTTTTTTTTTTACCCCTTCTCTACCTAATCCCTAATCACGGACATGAAAACAGAAGGCAATTAAACCCAACACCGCCCCGTCCCACCCCACCCTTTAGTATATTCAATAAAACATGCTACTACGATACTACATGGAATCTTTAATTTATAATAATTGGACGCCCATGATCAACAAGATCGATTAGATATACAGAGTCACCAGACCAAAATTTAGATATAGTCGAATCCACGTTCGTTTCGCCAACCTTATCAGCGCATAACTGAACTGAGATCATAGCAATCGATGGATTTTATGGACTGAATTAATTAAGAGAACGGGAAATTAAGCAGAGAAGTCCGCCATGATCAATAACACGAAAGAAAATATAACTGATCGAGATTATGATCTGAACGAAAGAAGAAAAAAAAAAGAAAAGGAAACGAGAATGAAATGAAAATCATGCGATTCGGTATAAGAATGATTATGCGTACCGAGGAAATCGGAGTTGTCGAGGCCTTTGGCGCTAACAAGGAGGACTTCGAGCTTCCCCTGAGCCATTTTCTCTCGTTTTGATTCAATGGAGAGGGAAATAAGAAAGGAAACGAAAGATCAGACGGTGGAATAGAAAGAGATCCGACGCCTTTTCGTCCTCGCCTCTTTCTTGGTCTTTTGATTTTCGTTCCTCTCCTACTTATAAGCGAGGTACGGAGGTCAACGTCAACTCAATTCCGGTGGAAGCCAGCATTCAAGATCCAAAATGGGAACTGTGAAGCCCATGTGTTTCGCGAGCGGCGATTTATGTGTTCAGACATGCATCCGGCGACGTTATACTTAATTAATTATGGTAAATAGCCCGCCATTTTGGGTCGCAAGTTTTGAGTAACTCCGGTTCTTTATAAAAAAAAAACGCCCGTTTTGAATTGTCGAAAAATGTTGGGCAGCCCTCCATGATACCAGTTTTGTAAAGGGTGTTCGGGTGGTGTGTATGACGTTGCCAGTAGGCCCAGTACGGATAAGAAAAATAATCGACGCGACAAAACATGTTTTAAAGCCATACACAAAAAAAAAATGTTATTATGTACTACATTATATTTTTGATCGGTCTTTTTTCATAGTTTCACGTGATATTTTTTTGTTATCCTTTTGTAAATAATTAGAGTTTCATGTTATTATAGTAGATTTTTATTAAATTATCAGTAATAATATGTTTAGATACGCATGCATTCTATTAGTAGTAAGTTTTTTTTTTTTTTGAGATAGCTATTAGTAAAAAGTATTGATCGTAACTAATTCGTATGCCTTTTATTTCCTTTCGCATAGTTATTTTCTAAGTTTCTGTATTTAAAGACAAAAGTGAAAAAAGAAAAAAAAAATCAGAAGGAAAATAAATTCTCCCCATTTAGTTGCTAGAAAAATATTAAAAAAAAATAAAAAGAAAAATAGTATAAAAAGTTGTATAGTTGGACTTTTCCGAGTTAAAGTTATGGAAATTTAGAAAGTAGTAAAAAAAATAAATAAAGGTGGCATGGTAATTTTATTAAAAGAAAAGTTGTTTATATCGTGGGTAATGCTAATATTCTAATTTGTAATTAAGAGTTGGTCCACTGGAGTTTGACAAATACTTCATATAGGTCAAAGACCCATGTGTTTCGCGAGCGGCGATTTATGTGTTCAGACAATACTTGTATATATACTTCATATTGAGGATGAATAAAAAAAGAGTCCATTAAGTACCCATGGCAAAGCAGAGCCTTGTTTTTATCAAAATAAAATAGAAATAAAAATATCCAATATCCATACCTACATAACCAATGTCTCTTAGAGCATCTCTAATGGTAAATCTAAATTTAAGTGCCCAATTATACTATCCAATCATTTTCTCTCTCTTATTTTTGTCAATTTACTTCAAATTCAATTCAATATTCTATATTTACCAACTTAAAATTTACAACACCCAATTACTTTTATCAATCACATCATCAATCATTTACACTTTACATTATTTAACTTTAATTTATATCAATCTATACATAATAATTAATAATTTAAAAATATATATAAAATTAATAAATTATTTCAATCATCTTGAAAATAACCTATTATAGTTTATTTTAGTTTTTCTACTACAATACTAATAATTAATAAAAATATTACAATGAAAATACAAATACAATAATATTACAAAAATATAAAATGGAAATATAAATAAATAAAATTACAAATAAAATAACGCTACAAAAATATAAAACAAAATAAAAATGAAATAACATTATGAAAATATAAATACAATAAAATTACGAAAATATAAATTAATACAACGTAAGTAAATATTAGAGTATAGAAAAATAACATTACATAAATATTTTTTTGTAAAATGAAAATATTGAAGAGAAATGAATAAAATAAATATAACTAGAGAAATGACTAAGATACATTATCTAGAGAGATGAATATAAGAAAGGGAGGTAGAAAAGATGATATGGAAATTATTGGGCAAAAATGATGTATTTATAAGCAAAAAATATTTTTTTTATTATTAATATTAACGGTCAAATATTTTTTTTGAAAAAAATTATGCTCTAATGGCAAAAAAAAAAGGCTAAAAATGTATCAAAAAGTATAAAAAACGAGATTCAATGGTCAATGCGGGCAATCAAAAGCTTACATAGTCAGGCCCGTGGTCCACACGTGCAGAGCGTTTATGCGCGCGGACCGAGGGAACTCATTTTAGACTGTGGGAGCCCAATCTTTTAGAGAATACCCTAAATTTAAGGCTAATTATTTTTCTCCACAACCCAAACCCCAACTTTGAGGTCCTCAAATTTAATATTATGATCAATTTTTTTTACACCATTGTAGATGCTCCTATAATGCGAGAAAGGTTGCAATAGATTTATTGTGCAATTATTGACGTCATCAACATTTTTTCTTTACATGGAAATTCCTTTTACTAGGATTATTATAAAAGAAATTATACTATAATATTTCTTATATTTTTCTCTATAAGTTGATACATATATTGATATACTTTTGATTTAAAAAATAGTTTATATAAATCTTTTACCATCATTGTACTGATCTTTCATCACCCTAGTTTTACTAAATACTTTACCACAACTATATATATATATATATATTATGATACATTTAATTATCTTTCACTACTATTAAATATATTTTTAATTTTTTATTAAAAAATATCATGGATCTAAGTGTTATACATTTATCACACCATAACTACATATGTATTTCATTACACACCTTAGTATCATTCATCACTATTATACATGTTTTTCAATACTATTTTTCTAAAAGATAAATACATGGACTAATCTTTTACCTATAATATATTGAATTTTCACAAAAGAATTAATGTTTCATCATTATTCTACTTAAAAATTATATTTTACTATTAATATACTAATATTTCACCATTAATGTACTGTTTTTTCATTGAGTTAAACTTTTATCATTATTTTACTTAAAATTGATCTTTCACTACTAATATATTGATCTTTCACCAGCAAGCTATCTTTCACTATTATTTTTTTAAAAAAAATCAACATTAATATAATTATATTTCACTAGCTTTGTGTGTGTGTGTGTGTGTATTATCAAAAATTTACCTATTTTTCACAACACTACTTTTCCTTTTCAAGAGAGAAAATTCATACCAATCGAATTCATATTGGTATAATTTTTCCTACAAATGGACACCCAATTACTTTTTATCAATTATATCATCAATCATTTACACTTTACATTATTTAACTTTAATTTATATCAATCTATACATAATAATTAATAATTTATAAAAATATATAAACTAAATAAATGATTTCAATTATTTTGAAAATAACCTATTATAGTTTATTTTATTTTTTCTACTACAATATTAATAATTAATAAAAATATTACAATGAAAATACAAATACAACAACATTACAAAAATATAAAAATGGAAATATAAATACAATAACATTACAAAAATATAAAAACAAAAATACAAATACAATAACACTACAAAAATATAAAAACAAAAATAAAAATTAAATAATATTACTAAAATATAAAAATACAAATACAAATACAATAACATTACGAAAATATAAAATAATACAACACGCGTAAATATTAGAACATAGAAAAATGACGTTACAGAAATGCTTTTTCGTAAAATGAAAATATTAAAGAAAAATGAATAGAATAAATATAACTAGAGAAATTAATAAAAATAAATATAAGATAAATATAACTAGAGAAATGAGTAATATAAATTATCTAGAGAAATAAGTATAAGAAAGGGAGGTAGAAAAGATGATATGGAAATTATTAGGCAAAAAATAATGTATTTATAGACAAAAAATATTTTTTTACTGTTAATATTAATAGTCAAATTTTTTAAAAAAAAATTATGCTCTAATGGTAAAAAAAAAGGCTAAAAATATACCGAAAAGTATCAAAAATTAGATCGAGTGGTTAATGCGGGCAAGCAAAAGCTGCCGTTGTCAAGCCTATGGTCCACACTTATGTAGCGCTTACATGCGTGGACCGAGGGAACTTAGTTTTAGACGGCGGGGGCCTAATTTTTTGGAGGATACCTTAAACTTGAGGCTAAATTTTTTTCACCACAACCCAAACCCCAACTTTGACGTCCTCAAATTTGAGAATATGATCAATTTTTTTTAAGCATTGTAGATGCTCCTATAACGTGAGAAAGGCCGCAACAACTTTATTGTGCAACTATTGACGTCATCAACATTTTTTTCTTTTTACATGGAAATTTCTTTTACTAGGATTATTATAAAAAAAATTATACTATGACATTTCTTAGATTTTTCTCTATAAATTGATACATTTGATTTAAAAAATAATTTATATATCTTTTACTATTATTGTATTGATCTTTCATCACCTTAGTTTTACTAAATATTTTACTGCAACTATATATATATATATATATATACATACATCATACATTTAATTATCTTTCACCATTATTAAACATATTTTTAATTTTTTATTAAAAAAATATCATGGATCTAAGTGCTATACATTTATCTCACCACAACTACATATATATTTCATTATGCACCTTAGTATCATTCATCATTATTATACATGTTTTTCAATGTTATTCTTCTAAAAGATCAATACATAAACTAATCTTTTACCTATAATATGCTGATTTTTCACAAGCAAGTTAATATTTCACCATTATTCTACTTAAAAATTATATTTCACTAATAATATACTAAAATTTTATCATTAATGTACTGATTTTTCATTGAGTAAAACTTTTATCATTATTTTACTTAAAATTGATCTTTCGCTACTAATATATCGATCTTTTACTATAAATGTATTGATCTTTCACTAGCAAGTTATCTTTCACTATTTTTTTTTTTTAAATCAACATTAATATAATTATATTTCACCAGCTTTGTGTATATATATATATTTTTATCACACACACATATATATATATATATATATATATATATATATATATATATATATATATATTATCAAAATTTTACCTATTTTTTCATAGCACTACTTTTCCTTTTCAAGAGAGCAAATTCATACCGATCGAATTCATATTGGTATAATTTTTCCTACAAATAGACACCTATATTAGTGTAATTTTGACTTAAAAATAATTTGCATATATCTTTCACTGTCATGATACCTATCTTTCATGTCCCCTAGTTCTACCAAATCTTTTACTACAAACTGCACATATATTTCATTATATATCAAAACATCTTCCCCTATTAAACTAATTTTTTACTACTAAAGTACTGATATTTCACCACTGTTAAATTATTATTTCACTACTAAGGTATTGATTTCACCAACTCTATTAATTGGTAGCCTATTAGTGGGTTACTATAATAGATTGATCAACCACTTACTTGAGAAAGATACATAATTAATATGGATGAACCAATGATCTTACAAGCCTACAAAATAGTGAACTTGTAATTTTCCAGTGCAAATGCTTCAAGAAGAACTAACTCTATGATGTTGATGCTCTTGAGTATATATATGCATAACCCTATATACAAATTTATATCACAAGGATATGCTAAAGGCTCTTGAGAACAAATACAAAGGCCTATTAAGCCATAAGGTTGTGTACATACCGTGATGTGCTTCTTTATTATTTTCTCATTCTAATAATACAAGCAGCTAGAATTTATGTTACTTGGAATCTGCGGGAAAGATTTTGCAAATTATGTAGATTTATGTTTCAAGGCATTTGGAGATAGAGTGAAGAATTGGATGACATTTTACCAGCCAATAGGTATTGCTAGTCTTGGGTATGAAAATGGGTAATTTGCACATACAAGATGTTACAAAGCATATGGGAATTGTATGATAGAAATTTGGGAACAGAGCCTTACACTATGGCATATAACTTTATTTTGTCACACACAATTGCAGTACATAAATATTGTTAGAAATACCACTTAAAACTGATTTTTTACCACTAATGTACTAATTTTTTTACCACTACTGTATTGATTTCTTATTAGGGAGTAGATTTTTCATCATTATTCTACTTAATCCTAATCTTTCATCACTAATGTACTAATCTTTCACTACTAATTTATTGATCTTCCTCCACCAATGAATTGATATTTCACCACTAATGTACATATATTTCACCTTTAACGTGTTAATTTTTCACCATTAGTGTGCTAATTTTTCACCAGTAAATTGATGTTTCATCATTATTGTACTTAAAATCAATCTTTCACCGCTAATTTTGTAATACCCCAAAATTCTATTTTAGGATTTAAAAATAAAATAAGGATTATTAGATAAGATTTAATTATAACAACCAACCACCCCCTCGCCTTGTCTTCTTCCCTCCTTTGTCCACTTCCCCCAACCATTTCCCCTATAAATACCCCCTACTCCCTCAATTCTCTTTTTCTTCTACCGATCAACCCCCCAGCTTTACTTGCGCAGCCACTACAGCCGCCGTCGTGTCACGCTACCATCGTGCAGTGCTATTGTTGTGTCATGCCCCCATCTTGCAGTGCTACCATCGTGTCACATCGTACCTCTATCGCCACACCCTCCCTTCCTATTCCTTATATCACCCTCCGCCTAACGAACCTCCTCCCTGCCCCTAACTCCCCTTCCTCTTCTCTCCCCACCTATGCAAAGTGGGCAGCTCTTTTGCACCTCCTACCGTCGCCTGTGCTGCTTTACACTGCTATCACCGCAGCAACTGCCACTCTCCCTGCCTCCCTTCCTGCCCAGAAAACCTTCCCCTACCTTACCACACCACTACTTCCCCTTTCTTTCCCCTCCTTCCTCCTCCTTTTCTCTTCTTTCCTCTTGGCCGCCGTCACTGTTGCCACTTGCACCGTTGCTATGAGGCACCACCACCACCACCAAAACCCCCTCTAACACAAGAAACCCTACCACCTAAGAAACCCTAAATCCCCTATTTTCCAACCCCAAAACCCTTCTTTTACATCACCACCACCACCGGTGTACGCCGCCGCTGCCCCCTGCCTAATATCCCTTCTAGTTGTGCCCTTACCCCTCCTACCTACTTAGTATATTTTATATTAAATATTTTGTTATTATTAACATTATTAGTATTATTATTATCATTATTATTAATATTATCACTAACATTTAATTAAGCAAATAAAGAAAATGGACAAAGGAGTAGGAAGAAGGTTAAATGACCAATATGCTATTTTTATAGGTTGTGAGTAAAACCTTTTTCCATGAGGAGGCGTAGGATTCGTGTTTCAAACCCGGATTCCAATTACATAAGGATATAGTTAAGGCTTTGGGTTTTGTTATGAATTATGTGCTTATGGGTGTAATGGTATGTGATGTGTACTTATTTGTGAATGTGAACTAAGTATGTGTGTAGTGCAACTTGGCTTTCAAGGAGCTAAGGTATGTTGAGTATGATTTATATTATGTGTAAAATGTGTGATATGACTTGTTATGGATGATATGCTCTTATGTATGGTTGAGACGGTATGACATGCATGCTTAGAGGCCTTAGGTGGGTTTGAGTGGTTGTGGGGAACTAAAAAAAAAAAGAGAGTGGAGTGGGTAAGGAGAAGTGGGAAAAATCCTAAGTGCATTATGGAAAATGGATGAGAAAATAAAGGAAGAAAGTAATAAAATGAAGGGTTAGGGATAAAATCTTATATGGGAAGTGCGAGTCTTGTAAGGGGTGTATAATCTTTGCATGGAGGAAAAGCTTATGAGGGGAAAGTTAGTTTGAGGGTTGACCATGGGGAGGAAGGTGTATTTTGGATTATTGGGGTGTTTGGGGAAGAGTTAGTATGTGGGTTGATGGAAGTATGCATGGGAGTTAATTAGGGTTTTTGAAAAAAAAAAACTAAGTACAAGGGTATTATGAAGAGAGGTTAAAGAAGTTGGTTGGATTTTTGGTTGTGATTAGGAGTGTGTCACATGAAGGGTGCGAGTCAAGTTAAAAGGAGGGTAGAGTAGTGCATAAGGGGAAGGTGTAAAAGAAAAGGGGTGTAATTAAAGTTTTCGAGGGTGACCAACTGGGGTTAATTATCACATGAGAAAGTTGGAGAGTTGGGTTGTGATGTTTGGAGTGGGTTGAGTGGAATGATAGTGTTGGTATTCAAGGAGTGTGGGCTGTGAAGGATAAGGAGAGGCTAGGGCCACATAGGCCATATTAGGGTTTCAAAGGAAAACTCTAGTGGACAATGGTGAACCTACGTGGAGAAATGGGAAAGTGGGCTTTGACCCACTTGTGTGGGGTTTTTGACTTCATGGTGAGTAGGGTGGAAGGTGAAAAAGGGTCCTGGAGTCTTATGGAGTGTGGAGGTCCCAAGTTATAGGATATAATTATTTAGGAAACCTAGGGTGGAAGAGTGATAATGAGTTGGGACAGTCTATTGGGGGCATGCATGTCTAGTTGAAAGGGTTACTTGTGGAATAAGATACAAATAAAATACTAATTACTTAAAGTGAAACATTATTGAGCAGAGCCCATGTTTAGGATGATATCTGTTCCACCAGTAATAATAGTGGCCAGGAGCATTATTGTCCTTGAGAATGTTCCACCGGTAATAATAGTGCCCAAGTGTGTTTTGTCCTAGAGTAGTATTTTTGTTCCACCGGCTATAATAGTGGGAATTCCGAGCTCGACAAACCAAATCTTGGATGATAATAAATCATGAAAAATATACTAATCACTTATAGTGGAACACCACGTGGGTCGGGGCCAGGTTTAGGATGATTTCCGATCCACCGGCTATAATAGTGGCTAGAAGCGTTTTACCTTAGAGATTGTTTCACCGGCTATAATAGTGGCCAGTTATGTTCTTATAACACCCCCAAAAAATCACAATTGAAAATTTTCGTTTAAACAAAAATAAGCATGAGAGTGCTACCGCCGTTATCAGTATGAGCCCGACCCCCAGCCAGTCTCGTACCAACCATAAGGCTAAGGAAAAGTTTCCACAAGACTTTAGACAAAATTAAACAAGGATTCATAAAAATTGAAGTATTCATAACATGAAAATCAGAGTGCGCAATTAAAATTCATTACAACCCAAGTGGGATACATAGAAGAAATTCCCAAAAGGGATAAAAGGGTACGACACCATAAACAAAATGAAACCATTAGTAAATAGGAATAAAGAGAGTTCGGCTAACATCCGCTCTCAACCCCAAGTAAGTCTAATGGTCAGCACATATCCCCGCCTGACGCATCCAGTACGTTATAGATATCAAACACGGTACCACCTACCTGTAAAAATTCAGAAGGGCCCTCTGCTCATGGGAATGAGCAACATCCATAAAATGGGTGGTCAGTACACTATATACTGAGTAAGGTAATCATATGGGTAAGGCCGGCAAGAAACAAACAAGTAAGTCCATGAAAGAAATTAACACGTAAGGCATACAAGGCATAATTTAGGTTCATAAGATCAGGCCAGACTTAGACTAATATTTTGTCTTACACATTTCTTATATTAATTCCATGAGAGCACGGGAACCCCACTATTATAGCCGGTGGATCGAAAAAACTCCACAGGATAGAACACACCTGACTATTATTATAGCCGGTGGACTGAAAAATCTACCTCACTAGCCTTGACTCACATGGTATTCCACTGTAATAACTAGTGTCTTTCCATGTCTTATATTCCTAGTTCACACATTTCTCATATTAATTTCCACATGAGTACGGGAACCCCACTATTATAGCTGGTGGACCAAAAATACTCCATAGGGCAGAATGCACTTGACCACTATTATAATCGGTGGATCGGAAAAATATACCCTCACTAGCCCCAACTCATGAGGTGTTTCACTGTAAGTAATTATTATCTTTTCATGACTTTTTACCATGTAAATTTTGGTTTATTAAGCCCGAAATCCCCCACTATTATAGCCGGTGAACCGGAATCACTCAGTAGGGAAAAACGCACCTGACCACTATTATAGCCAGTGAACGGAGAAATATATAACCTCATTAGGCCTTGGCCCAAGAATCTTTCACTTTAAGTGTTTGGTGTTTTATTGTATCTTATTCTACACACAATCCTGACTAGACATGCACGACCCACTAGACTTCCTATGCTCACCCTTTTATTCTCAGCATCCCGAAGACCCTATCCCATATCTTGGGACGTCTACACCCTCTAGTACATATAGATATTCCTTCCCACTATTTCCTCATTACCATGAATACTTTCCATATCTCTGAGTCAATTCAATATCACTCTCTAGGGTTCTCCTCCGAAAAACCCTAATTTGGCCTATATGCCTCAACCTTCCTCTATCCCATACAACTCATGATCCTCCAATTCATCACCTCACTTGATTCATCCCCAAGCACCCATTTTACTTTCCATATAACACATGTGGCCACGAAACCCTAGTTGGCCACCCCAAAACCCTAGCACCTCTCTTTCCTCAAACGATGTTATCCTTTCATCTCTCTTACTCACCATCCCCTCTTCCACATAACACATATCCAACACGACCTATGACCCCAAGACTTTCTTCCCATCTTTCCCACTCACCATGAGAACCCAAAACTCTTCTTTGATACCAAAACCATCGCTTTCCTTGAACCAAACCCAACATCACAACCTCACTACCCAACTTCCACACATGATCACAAAATTCTTAGTTCGCTCCTCAAAACCCTAGTACTTCTCCTTTATTTTATGTCCCCCCTCAACACGCAAATACATTTTCTCACTTGGCTCACTTTTCCTTCATACTACACCCCTTCCATCTTTTATTCCTCATTCTAACCATTTCCATTAGTTTTCCCTTCCTTACACATCTCTCTTACTTAGGGTTTCTTCCCAAAACCCTAGTTAAGTCTTCCATGCATTATTACACCAACATATGTACTATTTTTTACATATGGACTTCAATCATTCTAATGAGTCTTTCTTTACCTTACTTAATCCTCAAATCAACTTTTTCCACGTAAGAATCATACCCATGCAAAGGCTAACCATCTCATGCAAACCCTAGACTCTCCATGCATGCTTTGATCCACTCCCTTAAGTTATTCCCATTATTCCTTATTTTGTCCACCCATAGGTCATAAGATAATAGGGTCATCATTACCATTCCCTAGTCAACTCACTTTCATCATGATTCTCCATTTCCCTCACAACCACATCATACTATTTAATGCTTCCTATCATGCATGTCATAAGGGAAAATATTACATAGGCACAATTCAAGTACAAGTAATAATATCACATTACACATATCATAAACACATGCAACTTACCTTAGCTCCATACTTGGCAAGTAACGCTACAATAACATGATAATATAATATATAAAGCACACACATTAAACCAACATACATAGCACATTCTCACATGCAAAAGGCCTTAACCATATCCTTACCTAGAATGACACTGGGCTTGGAACACGCTCCTACGCCTCCTTAGGGTTTTGACTTGATTCACATATAAGAGATAAACACTAGGGTTAACTTCCTCTCTTACCAAAATTATCATTATTTCCTACCTACCTTTATCATAGCCTAATATTAGGGTTAATAATAATAGTAGTAGTTTTATAAGTAAAAATAAGGGTATTATTCTCAAAGTAGCTAATCATACTATTACTAGCCAAAATAGGTCTTGGTAGTTGTATTGGTCTATGTTAAAGTATTATTAGTAATATTTATATTACTAAAGATAATAACTTTAATATTAACAATAATAATAATAATAATAATAATAATAATGATACTAATAATAACCCAAATTATAACAATAATAATAGTAGTATTAGTAATACTAAAATAGTGACAATAATGATAATAATAATAATAATAATAATAATAATAATAATAATAATAATAATAATAATAATAATAATAATAATAATAATGCTAGTAGTAGTAGTAATATTAGTGATATAGGTAATAATAACAATAATGATAAAATAATAATAATAATAACAATAATGATAAAAATAATAATAATAATAATAATAATAATAATAATAATAATAGTAATATTAATAATAGTTCGAATCTTAAGAATGATAATAATAAGGGTTCTAATAATCATAATAATAGTAATATTATTAATAATAGGGCCAAAGTTAATGATAAGGATACTAATACTAATAATAATAATAATAATAATAATAATAATAATAATAATAATAATAATAATAATAATAATAATAATAATAATAGTAATAGTAATAGTAATAGTAATAATGATAATAATGCTTAAAATCTTAGTAATAGTAATGATAGGGTTCGAATAATCATATTAATAATAGTTCCCAAGTTAATAATAATAATAATAATAATAATAACAACAACAACAACAACAACAACAACAATAATAATGGTTCGAATCTTAATAATAACAATAATACTAGAGTCATAATAATACTAACAACAACAACAACAAAAGCAATAATAATAATAATAACAATAATAATAACAATGATAATACTAATAATAATAGTAATAGTAATAATAATAATAATAATAACAATAATAATAATAATAATAATAATGATATTAACACAAATAAAATAATTAACAACTCAATAAATTATTTTTAAAGGTTAGGTAGGTTAGGGCACAACCTAGGGATGGTGGTGACCTGGCAGCACCTGCAGCGGTGGTAGAGGAGGAAGGGAAGGTGGAGAAGTGGTTTTCTAGGCTAGAATAGGGGGAGTAAGACCGTGGTTGTGGTGGTGGCGGCGCAGCCAAAGGGGTTGTGTAGGTGGCGGCTGCTGTGGTGGCTGAAGGTGGTAAAGAAGGAGGGAGGGTGAAGGAGAGGGAGGTGGGGGAGGGGGGAAGAAAGATGTAGGTAGGTAGAAGAGACTCTGTTGGGTGTTTTTGGAGGGTAGGGGGAGTGGTGGCTGCAACGGGGATAGCGGCGCACGGCGGCACGAGGGGAGGTAATGGGGCAGAATTGGCATATTGGGGAGCCAACTTTGCACAATTGTGGTGGCTCATGTAGGAGGAATTAGAGGTGGTGGGAGGTGTGGTTTGGTGCAGGGTGGTGCAGGGAGTCGTTTGGTAGGTGGTTCGAGTAGCGAAGCTAGACGACGGTGGCGGTGGAGGTGTCTGAAGGGGCGGTGGCACAAGGGGGTAATTTTTGGGCAGGAAAAAAAAGGGAAGCTTGATTAAGGGTTGGGTATGGGGTATTTATAGGCCAATGGGCGTGGAAATGATATAGGGTGAAGAGGAAAAAAGGGGCAAGTATGGTAGGGTCGTCGGCCGGCGGTGGCAGGCCGGTACAGGTCTACAAGGTTGCAGCCTACAAGGGTAGGTTGGGTCAGGGGAGCAGAAAAGGAAAGGGAGGGACAAGAGTGAAGGGGGAGATGTGGGGTTGGTTGTGGTCAAAAAAGGAAAGGAAAACGACAGGGAGAGAGGAGGAAGGCAGGCTGGTCAGCGGTTGGTGGTAGAGGAGGGAGCAGTGGCAGATCGTAGGTGTGATCTGTAGAACGTGGTCGAGGAAGAAGGAAGGGGGAAAGAAAAGAGTTGGGCTAGCCGGTATAGGAAAGAAAAGAAAAGAAAGAAAAAGAGAGAGGACATGGAGGGTTGAGTGGGGAAGGAAGGATGGCGCGGGCATGGGCCGCATGGGGGAGAGAAGAGGGGAAGGAGAGTTGGGCCACGAGGGGAAGGGCTGGCCCAAATCCGGGGAAGAAGGGGAAAAAAGAAATAAGAGAAAGGAAAGAAAAAGGAAAAAGAAAGGGGAAAAAGGAAAAAGAAAAATTGGGTTAGTTGGGGTATTTAGAATATTTTGGTATTTTTGAATATTTAAAATAATAATATTTAGTAAAATAATATTTAGATTTGATTTTTAGATTAATTTAGGATATTTTGGATATTTTTTCCTAAATTCCATTTTAATTAGCAAAACACCCAAATTTTCCTAATTAAATTATTTATTACTTTCCTATTGATTTTGCCTTAAATATTCCCCCTTATTTTAATAAAATAATTAATTTAATTAATTTTCCTAATAAATTCCTATTTTAACGTAATTTCTTAAATTAGGGTTTTGGGGTATTTCAGTTCTATCCTAAGTAGTTATTTTCGTTCCACTAGCTATAATAGTGGGGTTCTCGTGCTCATGTAGATATACTAGTAGTTATTAGGTTTATTATATCATTAATTATTTAAAATACATAATAATTACATATGTACGAGTTGTGTGAAATGAGATCACCCGAATGTACCAATGAGTTGTTTTCCTTGGCATTTAGAGCATTTGATATGGTGATTTCTTATTCAAGTTGCGTAATTAATGGAGTTAAATCCTCAACGCATGATACAAATCTAAAGAGAAAAGCACAAAATAGTGGCGTATGTGTATTAGGCGAAGGCAGTGACGAGTTCTAAGGACAATTAATTGAGATCATAGAATTATCTTACTTGTCAAGGTGTTCTATAATTTTATTTAAATGCAAGTACTTTGACATTGATCCGAGAAAGAAGAGAATTGTGCGTACGAACCATCTTATAAGTACGTAAACTATGGCTGAGTGGTACAAGGATGACCAATATATTCTTAGAACTCAAACAAAGCAAGTTTGGTACATGGATGATTTGTACAAAGAGCCAAATTGGAAAGTTGTATGGAAAGTCAATTATCACAACATTTGGGATTTAGATGATGATGTTGAATCAGGTGGCATTGACTTCAACGTTGACATCAGAGACCTTGATCACTTAAATATTATATGTGTTGGTGCTAATAGTGTTGGGGTGGATAGTGGTGATCAAGATGAAGTGAGAGACTTTGTTGAAGATGACAATGCGGAACAAGAATTTTTGGATGAAGATAGTGAAGGATGATGTATTAATATCAATAAAATTTATGATTCAAATTAGTAATTATTTAATAAGTTGAGTTTTTGTACTAGCATTTATGATTCAGTTCAATGTTATGCACTTTGTTTATTTATGTGTATCATCATAATGTATATTTTCTATATATCAAAATATTTTATAGTTTCTATAATTTCTATAGGGCTGATGTTGTCGCCGGAGGTTATGATGGTGATGGCGATGGATGTGATCTAGTGTCAAAACTCATAAGGTATAAAATTTAGTCCATTACGTTTGATTTTATCACTATTACTTTAAGAATTTTATTATTTCAATGATAAAATTGTATATTCATGTTTTAGGTCCTAAGAGGAGGTATAGAGAAAGAAATATGGACAGGATGATGTTAGAGGAGTTTGAGAGAAGAGGTCAAAAAAATTTTGAGGTGGACTTTGATTTTCAAGCAAACAAGTTAAATGTAATAGGTCCATATAGTAAATTATTTATCAGATGTGTTGGAAATAAGATTGGGACAAGGATACCACAGTATTGTAAGAGGTGGTCACATGCCCTTCCAAACGATAAGGTGAAGATCCTCCCAGAAGTTGAGATAAAGTTTATTTTTGCCTTTTTAAATTAAATTATAAAATGATAATTATATAACTTCTAACTTATGGTTGTGTATATATGTAGAATTATTTTGATTTAGCTCCATGGACGGCAAATCCTTCATGGCCTGGAATTCAATTAGGTCTTGATTGAATGATAGATGATCAATACAAAGATTGAAAATGTGATCATAAAAAGGATTAGCAGGAATACAACAATTACAGACATTCTTTTTTCAAACCAGATGTGTGGCAAAGGTCTATCGATTTATGGACTTTAGAGGAAGTAAATGCAATATTAAATTTTGGTATACAAATTGAATAAAATGACATATAAAGAATATGAACAATTTACTATTTTGTTCATGAAGGCTTTGACACAAAAAAAAAATGTTGCTAATAGGGCAAAATAGACCACTCCTTCTTGTCATGGTACACAGTCATTGTCACAATATTGCTATAAGAAGGTATTTTTGGGTTTTTAATTCTTTATTTTTTTATCATGTAATGTTGTGTAATGTATTAACTTTTCTTTTATATATAGGCTAATCCAGAGATAAACAAATTATTACATGTCGTGGAGACCTATATAAAAATGCATTTCAAGAAAAACAAATGGGTCACTCCTCAAGATGAAGAGAATTTTGTTCTTATATATAGGCTAATCCAGAGACAAACAAATTATTACATGTCGTGGAGACCTAAACATAAATGCATTTCAAGAAAAACAAATGGGTCACTTCTCAAGATGAAGAGAATTTTGTAAGTTAGTTATATGTAATTGATTATAATATATAATATTAATATTTCTTATAATATGTCTAACTTTTACTTATATGTACAAAATAACATGTTACAAAAAAGAGATGAGACCTTATCCTAAATGACTTTTTGTAACTCTGATGATCCTACACCTTAGGTAATCGTCCAGGGCATAGAAAATGTGTAGAACAAAGGCTTGTAGGGGAGGGCTCAAGTCATACTACATCTCGCACAAGTTGGGTGCATGCTGATCTAGTACAAGAACAACAATAGAAATCTCAAATAGAGCAAAATCAAAAACAAATGAACGAGATTATAGCCCGACAACAAGTAGCATTTGAGCGTTAAGAGAAAGAATTAAGATAAATAAGAGCTTGTATGGTTGCATGGGTACAAGGTCATCCGCCTCCACCATCTAATCAAGATGAAGATGAAGATGAAGATAGTTTTTAGGTTTTACACTACTATTGACAAGTGAAATGTAATAACAATATGTTTGTTTTGTAAATTATGTTTATATAACAATATTTGGCTTTAAAATATTATTTAGTAAATATTATTGACAAGTCAAATATTTTTAGATTTTTTTATTTTCTTTAATATTTTAAAAAGTGAAATATTTACTATAAATTTTCTGTAATGAGTATTTTAATAGTAAATATAGTTTGAATAAATAATTTATTATCGTTGGCATTAAACCTTAATACCAATGATTTATCGTTAGTACTAAGGAATATAAATCATTGGTATTAAGTAGAAATCATCGGTAATAAGGTTTTTAAAATATTTTGTTTTTTCAAATTTACATGTGATATTGTCGGATATTTTTTTCCCCGGTTATACTTAATCATCAGTATTATGTTCAACTCTGACGAACAAATCGCCGGTATTACACCTTAATACTTAGGATAATTTTATTGTCTGTAACAAGTTTATTACTGACCTACTTGTACTGACAATTTAATACCAACGAATTATTATCTGTAATACGTATTACTGACGAACTTGCTCTTAACACCGACAGTTTAGATCGTCGGTATTGACTATTATTCCTATAGTGTTTCACTTTATTTGATTTTGCTTCTCTCCAAACACCTTCAGAATTGATCATGAGCGGTAAACACGAGCAAGTAGACCAAGACGTGTATTAGAGTACATGAATTCACACCAAATAAGAAGAAATCATAAACAAAATCCGCATCATAATTCATAGTTATCACCTAGTATGCCCTAGCTTAAGCATGTAAATGCGTTAGCATGTTATGATTGTTAATTATATCCTTGAGTGCTACAAACCATATGCTAGGATACCCTGATTTACTCAGTACGTAGCGTACCGACATATCCATTTCTCATTCACCCGTTCATTCAAAGAGTAGATGGCTTTGTGCGGGTTGGTGAGGATGGCCGACAGTCAACCCCTCCTTTACTTATGCCTTGGGGTTAATGTTAGGTTTGTTGTGGTATTGAGGCACTCAATTTACAACTGAAGTAGAAATGATAATAAGAATTTTGTGGAAGAAATAAACTTTATAAAAGTATTTCACAACAAAAGGATTATAACAACTATCCTCTAATATAAGGAGAGTACAATTAATAATACCCTATCTCTTATAATAGGGATAACACACTCAAGAAAAGACAAAGTATTATGAGAAACTTAATATTTTCTCTTTAATCTCTACAACTCTCTCTCTTGATTTTTCTCTCTCTCTTTTTCTTTCACCAAGGATGGATCATCAAATGATTAGCATCCCTCCATATTTATAGAGAATATTGAGGAAGTTAATAGCTACCAACTTTGAATATTTAAATATTTAATTATGAAGTAACTTTAGATAAGATTGACAACTAATCTTCCACAATATTCTTGCATGAATTGTCATCTTATCTATTAGCACCTTCTTCATCCTTCTATCCTTAATTATCATTATCCAATTAGCCACTATTTTTTACTTCAAACATTAGCCATTAAGGGATAATGACAATAAGATTGAAGTAGCAAAATTGAATTTGACTACTACAGTTAAGAGAGTAGACATTCCAGAGATATTTTCTTTTTATGGATCTTTCTTGACCATGATAGTCTTTTTTATGTATTCTTGTAATATGTTTGGATACTAAATTGTTTTTTTTATTTAGTTGTGGTTCGCTTTTCACGAGTTTGAGCAGTTTTAGCTTATAAATCTAAATATTTTATCCTTGTATTAATTATTTATCTAATTGTGTCCGGTGTTTATTTTTATTTAGCTACATTAAATTTTTAGTATTTTATCTAATATAAGATGGATGATAGAACATTTATTTTATTTCAAATACGACAATAATATTATATTTTTTTTAATATATGGTTTTGTATTTCGACTATACAAGTTTTGGAATTCCAACACACGCACACATACACAAAAATAACAGTAAAAAGTAGGAGTAGCCTTTTTTTTTTTTTTTTTCCCATTGATATCTTGTATTATAGACATCTTTAGGTGAGCTCTATAATATAGATACTTTACGTGTGTTCTCCTGCCCTTTTTTTTTCCCTTATTACGAAGAGGGTCGGTGGTGGGTCTAACTAAAAATATCCTTGTAGGCTCATAATTGTCACAGTAAAAGGTGCCTTCTTAACCAGCCACGTCGATCCTCAGCAGCGGGTGGTGGTTGAGGACCCTATAGTATTCCGCAGTCGTTTCCTTCCTCGTCCGCCTGAACCAGTAGAACCTAGAGATCAAAAACAGAGGAAAGAAGAACGATAGTTATAAGGCAGTCGTCTGCCGGGTACCATTAGGACCCCCCCCCCTTCGAATTCGGTGAAGATGCCATCGTCGCCACCACCTTCTTCTTTGCGTTCCTCAGCACCGATGCCGAAGGACGCCATAGTCCCCGAGCATATGAAAATCAAATACCATGCTTTCCTTAATCATCTTGGAGTCGACGGCAAACTTCCGGACAGCTGTACCACCACAGGATTCTTTGTCGGCCTATTACGCGGCGTGCTTAAGGTTCGTCATATTAAACGCGGTCTCGTCTCATGCTCTTTTTCGGTCGTGCCTGGTCTCACCGTAAGTATCTCTTATATCCTCCTCCAATTATATATATAAAGAAGGTTATCAATCGTGTATCTTCCATTCATGATTCTTGTAGCCAGCCAGCTAGCTGGTGTAAGTATATGCGTAGGAACTCTCGAATCGAATCCGAGTACAGACGGAATTTTTATATTGAGTTGTTACAATTGGAATTATGTTTTTCTATTACTTTCTTCTTCCATTAGGACCATTAGTTGGTTAATAATAATAATAATAATAATAATTGAGCGCTGTATCTTTATAAAGTATGATATTTGAAAAAAGGAAACATGATTTCCGAATCTTGAAGGAATGGGATGACTTTGGGGAAAGATGGATCAAATATTCGGGGGCGATGTGCTGCCTTTGTAGCGTGATAGCAGAGAAGGGTGGGGGGGGGGGAGGTAGAATACCATGTTTTTAGAGCCGTGATTTACTCCAAAAAAAGCCGTGATTCTAGAGACGAGAGGTCTATTTCCAAAATGCTCGTCGTCTTGTTCATTGTTCACCATTTCTTACAATTCATGAGCATATTACGTGCTACCAGGACATGTGTCCACTTGCATATTCAGGGAATATTACGAACGGTAGGAAGGCACTCTCCAATTATACTAGAACAATGCTACCCGGGCACCTGTCCATATGTCACATGTGGTGGACAAGTACTCTTCGATTTCTCTTATTCTTGTGTTTATATCTCATTTCTTAACTTATATTCATAGAAGATCGTAAACAAAGAGTGATAAAGATAAACATATTATTATTATTATTATTATTTTCAAGGAAAACTTACCTTTTCCTTTTTTTTATTCCCCCCTCCCCTTCCTTCTCTCCCTAAGTATTGGAATCGCTAGTATAATTCTTACTTATAACATTTGGCTGTACAGAATTACTATGAGGGATTACATGGAGGAGCATTGGCAGCAGTAGCCGAGAGGATGGCGACAGCGTGTGCAAGAACGGTTGTGACAGAGGATAAAGAAATCTTTATGAGCGAACTCAGCTTATCTTATCTATCTGCTGCCCCAGTCAATGTGCGTCTTTTTCCCTTCTATATCCTACTTCTTTACTGTTTCTGCATGCGTATATCTCAGGACACCAACCGACCAAATTTGACTGCTGAAACAGGCGGAGTTGATTGCCGAAGCATCAGCGGTAAAAAGCGGGAGGAACATGACCGCCATCTCCCTCGAATTTAAACTGAAGGAGACGGCCAAGCTGTGCTACATGGCGCATGCTGTATTTTTCAATTCACCTGTGGCAAAATTGTGAAGCGTGCCGGCTGAGTTCATCTCCCGAAAGGTTCCCTCGCCTCGACTCATGTGCATCTTCTTATACGTCTTATTGTCATAGTGAAACTGAAACATATATTCACAGTAAATCATACCTCTTGATTATGCAACAGACATGGGAGCTCCATGCCTTGCGCATGATTACTTTAGAGGTCTCTTTTTCTTCTTCTTTTTCAGGATTACAAGTTTCTTCACTTTGTTCCTGTGTGTGAAGAGCCTTTTTACGCATCGAAAAGTAGCACAACATATCTTCCACAGTGTTTCTCCCTAACTTGTGACTTCCTACTTAACTAGCTCAGCCTGCAACAAGGGGATTGATTCCTTTAAATGAGATCAATGAAGGTCCCAATTGAAGTGCGATACCCAACAACAATCTTTCATAGTTCACAGATATGAGGCGAGGACACCAGTACTGCATCAAAGGGCTGAAGATAGCCTACGCCTTCACCAACACCCACATACTTCAGAGGAATGCCATGCACTCAACCGCGCTGACCTGTTTTCAATATGTAAGCAATGGATAAATACCGAATACCTGAGTTTTTTTCTCGAAGAAGGAGAAGGATGTGTAAAAGCTACTACAAACATCACTTCTTTCTTTTGATAAAAAGCAAATCCATCGAATACATGCATACATTTGGTGCCACGAAGAACCATTTTACCAACAATTTTTCTTACATGCCACCAATTCCTTCGTAAGGACCTGAAGAGACGAACAAAGTCACGTTTTGAGTTACAAGCCGCAAACGGCAAAGGCATATGGTAAGCCATATATTGAAACATCCCAAATAGAGAACTGACCTCAAAACTTGCGGTCAATATGTAACGCACATAAAATGCATGCATACCATAACCAAAAGGATGCTCATAGACTCTTCAAACTATTCTGATTAAGTAGGCATTGATTGGGACAAATGGGGGATTGCAAGCATATGCCAAGATTTATTTACCTCCATTAGCACCAACAATCATGATGATCACAGGCTGGTTTCCTTGAGCAAGGAAGATGAACCAAAATACATACCACTAATAATAGGATCAACTTTATGAGACAATAGACACTAAGGAAATCTCGAGCAGGATTCCAAAGCTGATCCCAAGCGGAAGTCATGTCTTACTCCTTTTTCGGTCAACATTTCTTGAACATTCTTCCTTAATGCAACAAGCAGAATGAAAATTAATACATGTTATTTAGACATTAGTCATTTGGTCGAAGGTATATATAGGAAATGAATAACGAACGATTATAATGCATGGTTTTTTAGTATATGTAGGGTTTCTTGATAAATAGTTAATTTATCGGTGATATTTTTTCATCTTTGATATATCTGCTATACATATATAAAATAAAATTTAAAAAATTTATCCATCATGCTTTGATCATTTCCTATATCGACCGACATAGATTTTGCTAAATAGTTGCTAATACGCTATGGCGTGAGCGTTATTTAATTGCGTGCGTAATAGCCTCTAGTATTGGGAACATGCTTGGTCTTATAAGAAGTTTCTTACTTCATTGCACTCTACTTGATTAAATCAACACGGGAAGTTGTGAGTTTTTGGTGTTACATTTTTCTAGATTAGAGTAACCGATAAGAGTTGTTACTATAGTGTATTATTTTAAAGATGTGCTCCGAAGTGTTGAAATTATTGGAAACATGACATTTTTAAGTGGTTCACATGTTGATGCAAAAAGGCTTATCGTTGCTACCTATGAACAATTGTTACATAGTTCTTCTTTTCATATATGGATGATAGCTTGACATGAACTATAACACCCCCACAATTTACTACTGAAAAATTTCGTTTAAATACAAAGGTTTAACAGAAATGAAATATTAAAACCGTAAATTCAGGAGGCATTACCGCCACACTTAGTACCAGATCGGTTCACTCCTGTCGTTCTAGTACTAAGCGCTAAGGCTAAGCAGGATTAACATCAAATACAAGTCAATAATAAAAACACAATTCGTTAATAAAATGATGAGAGTCCATGAGAGGACTACCTCATAGTCATACAGAGAACATAGTGCACTTTAGAATTACAACCCAGAGAATAAGTAACAAGAGTTTTTCAAAACATAAAATACTGTACGACATCAACTCCTAGAATAAATCGAAACATGGTCAAATAAGAGGGAAAAACAGAGTCCATCCGAGTCGCTCTATATCCCCAAGTTAGGTCTAGGCTCAACGCTCAGCCCCACCCGATGCCTTGTAAGTGTCGTAGGCATCAAAGACGTCATCCTGTACCTGCACAAACTCAGATAAGTCTTCTGCTCGTGGGAATGAGTGCACCCATGAAACGGATGATCAGTATACCACGTACTGAGTAAGATAACAGATGCGCTAAGGCTAATATACAAAAACATACAACATAGCTCACATGGCATAATCACATGGACAACATGTAGTAACACAGATGATGAAGGTCGGCTATGGTCCGGATAGACTTATTCTTTAGATCTATGGTAAATATAGTCGATTCACATCATAGTCTTTATCAATCCATGTGAGTGCGGGAACCCACTATTATAGCCAATGGACCGATCATGTAGGGCAAAATGCTCTTAGCCACTATTATTCGTCGGTGAACTGGTCTGGCCCCGACTCACATGGTATTTCACTGTAATTACTTGGTATCTTTCCCATATCTTATCATCATTACGTTTGGTTTATTGAGCATGGAAACCCCCACTATTATAGCCAGTAGAACGGTCATGCAGAATAAAATGCACCTGGCCACTATTATTCGTCGGTGGACTGGTCATACAGGGCACCCCAGCTCCTGGACACTATTATTCGTCGGTGGACTCGTCTGGGCTTGGCTGAACAATCTTTCTCTTTAAATGGTTAGTATTTTATTCGTTTCTTATTCGATAATTATTTCACCCTTGACATGCATATCACTAACATTCTACTTCTATCCTCTCAAGGGGGCCTCTCCCATATCTTAAGACTCCTGCGCCCCTTATCATGCCCCGACATCCATTCCCCCTTACATTTACACATAATGAAAGCCAACTCTTAAGGGTGTGGGTTAAGGCCCAACACCTCATGACATCAAACTCTACCTACTATCACCCTCTAGGTTTTTCCCTTGAAAACCCTAATTGGACCTTTATGGCCCAATGTTCTCTCACTTACACTACCATTACTTCATTTATCGCCTCACACCTTATCTCATTCACTAGCGGCGATTCCTGGGGCGAATCGAAGCAGCTCGGTGAAGCGAGCGTGATATTGGCGCACGGTCATTGATCCCTGGGAGAGCTGCATAAATTTTTTAAGCTTATCCCTCTTTAGGCTCTCAGGGTATAACTGGGAGCGTAGTGCGGTCTTGAACGCCTCCAAAGTTACTAGGGGACCATCTCGGGTTCGGTATTCGACCCACCAGACATCTGCCACACCGCTCAAGAAAAAGGCCACTATGCTGGGCTGTAGAGCTGGGGGACAATCCACTGCCTCGAAGGTGCGATCAATATCTTAGATCCACCCTTTGAGGATCATGGGATCCTCCTCGCCTGAGTACACCAGAGGATGGTGCCTGGTAACCCTCCTCAGCCAATCTTTACCGGCGCCCTCAGGTTGGTGGGGGTGCGGAGCCGGTACCATAGGTTGCCGTTGAACGAACTCCATAAAGGTTTCAAACCCCTCCTCGAGTCTCCCTATGCGTCCGTTCATCATGAGTGGATGCTGCACAAGAAAAGGGATGTTAGGGGTGTACCCCTTTATGGATTGAGACATTTATTTCACACTACTCTTCTTTAAACTATTTCTAATCTACCCCTTCGTTTCCTCACGGTGGCCCAGACTTAGGAAATTTAAAAATAGGAGAGCTTTGTCAAGGCGAAAAACACTTTAAAACTTGGTAAAAACTTCGTAATTCAAATTCGGTTTGAAAATTTGGCATGGTTTCAAGAACCGACGCTTTGATACCAACTTGTAACACCCCCAAAATTTACTACTGAAAAATTTCATTTTCAATAAAAGGTTTGACAGAAGTGAAATAACAAACTGTAAATTCTAGGGGTATTACCGCCACACGTAGTACCATACTGGTTCACTCTTACCATTCCAGTACTAAGTGGTAAGGCTAAACAGGGTTAACATCAAACACAAGTCGTGAATAAAAAATGAGAGCCCACGAGAGGACTCCCTCATAGACCAGAGTGCGATTTACAAATTACAACCCAAAAAGCAAGTAACTACAGTTTTCCAAAATATAAAATATCATACGACATGACATAACTAGAATAAGAACAAATCATGGTAAAATAAGAGGAAAATAGAGTCTGGTCGGGTCGCTCTCGATTCCCCAGAACAAGTCTAAGCTCAACTCTCGTCCCTACCCAATGCCTCGTAAGTATCATAGGTATCAAAGGCATCATCTTTTACCTGCACAAACTCATATGGGTCTTCTGCTCGTAGGAATGAGCAGCACCCACGAAACGGGTGGTCAATACGCTACATACTGAGTAAGGTAACCATATGGGTAAGGCTAGCAAAATCACGCAAATAAGGCCATGCAACAGAATAAACACATAAGGCATACAAGAAAATAATCAAGATTTACAAGGTTAAGCCAAGCTTATACTAGTGATTTACCTTATATCTCTTTTATAATAATTTCATGTGGGTACGGGAACCCCATTATTATAGCCAGTGGACCGGAAGCACTCCACAGGGTAGAACGCACCTGACTACTATTGTAGTCGGTTGACCGGAATCACTCAACAAGGCAATACGCACGTGACCACTATTATAGCCGGTGGATCGGAATATATATAATAACCTCACTAGCCCCGACTCACATGATATTCCACGGTAAATGATTAGTATCTTTCCATTCTGTGTACTTATGATTCACACATTTCTCATATTATTTCCGCGTGAGTGCGGGAACCCCACTATTATAGTCGGTGGACCGAAAACACTCCATAGGGCAGAACGCACCTGACTACTATTATTGCCAGTGGGCCGAAAAATATATGTATCCTCATTGGCCCCGACTCACGAGGTGTTCCACTGTAAGTAAATAGTATCTTTCAAGACTTATTACCATATACAGTTTGGTTTATCGAGCCTGAAATTCCCCACTATTATAGCCGGTGGACCAAAAACACTCAGCAGGGTAAAACGCACCTAACCATTATTAAATCCGGTTGACCAAAAAATCACTCAGTAGGGCAAAACACACCTGACCACTATTATAGCCGGTGGACCGGAGAATATATAACCTCACTAGGTCCTGGCTCGATAATCTTTCACTTTAAGTGCTCAGTGTTTTATCGTATCTTATTCCATACACAAGCCCGACTAAACATGCACGACTTACTCGATTTCCCGATAATCCTATCCCATATCTTGGGATTTTTACTTCTTCTAGTTCATCCTAATATCCTTTCCCACTCTTTCCTCATTACCATGACTACTCAACACTGAGGCCCACTTCTCATATTTCTGAATCAACTTGATATAACTCTCTAGGGTTTTCTTCTAAGAAAACCCTAATTTGGCCTATATGGCCTAACCTGCCTCTATCATACTCCTCCAATTTATCACCTCGCTCGATTCTTCCCAAAGTACCACATTTTGCTTCCTATATAATATATGTGGCCACGAAACCCTAGTCGGCCATTCCAAAACTCTTGCAACTCTCTTTCCCAATACGATATTTTTCGTTCATCACTCTTACTTACCGTCACTTCTTCCACATGACACATATATCCAACACAATCCATGATCCCAGGACTTCCTCCCAACTTTTTCCCACTCACTACGTGCCCAAAACTCTTCTTTATTATTAAGACCATCACTTCTCTGGACCCCCACTTGACCTTACAACCTCACCGTCCAACTCCCACACATGATCTCCCCAAAACCCTAGTTAGCTCCTTGAAAGCCCTAATACTCCTCCTTCCTTTTATGCGACTCACTCGACACCCGAATACAAACTTCTCTCTTGATTCACTTTTCCCCCATGTGACACTCTTCTTATCTTTTATCCTCATTCTGTCCATTTTCATCACTTTCTTATTTCTTTCTTTTCTTTTTCTTATACATTTCTCTCACTTAGGGTTTCCACCCAAAACCCTAGTCAAATCCCCCATGCATATATAGACTCCAATCGCCCTAACGATTCTTCCCTTACCTTACTCAATCCTCTAATCAACTTTTCCCACGTAAAGGTCATCCCCATGCAAAATCTAACCATCCCATGCAAACCCTAGACTTCCCATGCACGTTTAATCCATTCCCTTAATTTCATTCTCATTATTTCTCTTGTTCTCAACCTATAGGTCATAAGATAATTAGGCAATCACTAGCATTCTCTAGCAAACTCACTTTCCTCCTTCTTTCCCATTTTTCTCACAACCACATCATACCACTTAGGACTTCCTATCATGCATGTCATGAGGGGCATTATTACATAAGCACAATTCAAGTACAGGTAATAACATCACATTACACATATCATAAATATATGCAACTTACCTTAGCTCCATGCTTAGCAAGCTGCCACAAGAACATGATAATATAGAATACGAAATATAAATCACACCCATCAAACCAACACACATAGCACATTCTTACACAGAAGAGGCCTTAACCATATCCTTACCTAATATGACACCGGGCTTGGAGCACGCTCCTACGCTTCCTTAAGGTTTTGGCTTGATTCACCTATAAGAGGGTAAAACTAAGGATTAGTTTCCCTCCTACCAAAAATACTATTATTCCTTATTTTAGTCTAAGGTTAGGGTTATTATTATTAAAGGAAGCATTACACGTGAAAACTAGGATTTTTATCTTCAAGTTAGCCTACTATATATTGCTAGTCAAGATATGTTTATGTTAACATTTATTACTATACTTATATTATTAAACCTAATAGCTTTATTCTTCTAATAATAGTACCAATACTAATTATAGCAAAACAGTGATAATAATAATAATAGTAATGCTAATGCTTATAGTGATAGAAACCCTAGCATTTTTAAGGCTAAAGCTAATAATAGTATTAGGGTTAAAATAATAATATAATAATTGCAATACCAACAAAGTACTAATATTCGTAAAAATAATAATGATAAGAGTTATATTTTGAATAATAATAATATAAGGGTTCAAATGTTTTTGTCATAATAATAGTAATAAAATAATAATAATAATAATAATAATAATAATAATAATAATAATAATAATAGTAATAGTAATAACTAATAATAATACCATAGTAATAATGCTAGTGATGAAGGCATTAGGAATAATATTAGCAATATTTGAATATTAAATAGTAAAAATACTAAGGCTTAAGTATTCTTCTTCTTTAACAACAAAATGATAATAAGCCAACTTCGGTTTAAATAACATTAATAATAAGAAGAATAGTAATAATAATAATAATAATGATGATAATGATAAAAATGTTAAGTATAATAATAATAATAACAATAACAATGATAATAGTGACCGAAATGATAGTAATAATATAAGGGTCCAAATATTTATATTAATAAATAAAAGTGATAATGGATAAAGTTAGTATTAACAATATTAGCAAGGAAATAATGATAATGATAATGGTAATAATAATAGTAATAATAACAATAATAATACTAATAAATTTAATTTAAGTAGTAGTAGTAGTAGTAGTAGTAGTAGTAGTAGTAGTAATAATACTAGTAGTTGTAGTAGTAATATTAATAATAATAAGGATCACTTTATTAGTATTAAAGTTGTAACCCATTTAAATATCATGCTATAGTTATAAATATTTCTTAAATTAGGTTAGGTAATAAAGTTGAGACATACTATTAATATTAATAATGGTAATAGTAATAGTAATAATAATACAATACTAATAATAATAATAATAAGAATAATAATAGTAGTAATATTAAGGATAATATTATTAAAATTACTAAAAATTATTAACACTTATAGAAAACAGTTTAAGGGTTGGGGGAGTTGGAGTACCACCTAAGGTTGGTGGCGGAATCGGCGGCGGCGCATAACGGCGACGGTGGTGGCGGTGGAGGAGGAAGAGAGGTGGAAAGATGAGGTTGTAGGCTAGAGGAGAGGGAAGGAGGGGGTTTCTGAGGTGGTGGAAGGTGCAGCAGGTGGAGAGGGATGGAATGGAGGTGGTGGTGCAGCTGGGAGTGGCGGCGCACAACGGTTGGTGCAGTGGTCGAAGGTGGTGGAAGGTGGAGAAAGTAGAAGGAGAGGGAGGCTAGGAGAGATGGAGGTATGGGAAGGTCCCCTGGATGTTTTAGAGGGTGGAGGAGGTACTGGTTACGCTGGAATTGGTGGCGGAAGGCGGTGCAAGGGGCTGCGAGAGGTTGGAGTGGGCTAATCGGGTTGGCAACTTTGCACGGCTGGGGCTGCTTGTACAGGGTAAGATAGGGTATGATGGTGGCTCAGTTTTGTAGAGGGAGGTGCGGGGAAGGTTTTGGTGGGTAGAGTTTGAGGCGGCGGTCACCGACGGTGGCAGAATAAGGGTCTATTTGGGCGGTGGCGAAAAATAGGGGTTCTTGGGCTGCGGGAAAAGAAGCTCGATTATGGCTGCTCATAGGGGTATTTATAGGTTAATTGAGGAAGGAAACGACGAAGGGGAAGAGGACAAGCAGAGCAGGTGTGGAAGGACCACCGGTCAGCAGTGGCAGGCAGTGCAGTCCTATCATGGTAGGTTAGGTCGGGGAGGGGGAGAGAAAAAGGAAAGGGGGGCACGCATGGAGGGTAGCTATGGGGCTTTTTGGGTCGAAAAAAGGAAAGAAAATGACAGGGAGAGGGGCAGGGAAGGACGGCCAGTCGTTGGCTAGTGGCTGCAGACGGAATCAGGGCTGCAGGTTGGCATTGTAGGTCGGGGCTGGGGAAGAAGGAGGGCGACAGGCTGGATTGGTCGGTCCAGGGGGAAAAGGAAAAGAAAAAAGGGGGCCGGTTGACTAGGGAACGGGCGAAGGGAGAAGGAAAAGAAAAAAAGGGAGATGGGGCGAGCCTAGCCGCGCGAGACGGTGAAGGGAGGAGAGTTTGGGCCGCAGGCTGGCCCAAATCGGGGAAGGGGAAGGGAAAATAAGAAAAGGAGAAAGGAGAGAAAGGAAGAAAAAAAGGAAAAGAAAGGAGAAAAAGAAAAAAGAAAAAAAGGAAAAAGGAGAAAATGAATGGGTTGGGGTATTTGGTCTTTATTTATTTATTTGGATATTTAAAATTAATAATAATTATGATTATAAGAATAATAATTAAATCCATTTTTAGATTAATTGGCTATTGGAATAAATTTTCTTAACTTCCATTTTAATTAGTGAAATGTCCAAAATTTTCTAAATAATTTATTTATTATTTTCTCTTTATGTTCCTCAATTAATCCCTCCTTTATTTTAATAAAATAATTTATTTACTTAAATTTTCTACTAAATCCTTATTTTACCATAATTCCCTAAGTTAGGGTTTTGGAGTATTTCATGGGCCTTAGCTACATCCTTACCTAAAACGACACCGGGCTTGGAGCACGCTCCTACACCTCCTTAGGGTTTTGCTTGATTCACCTATAAGAGTAAAAAACTAAGGATTAGTTTCCGTCCTACCAAAAAAGTACTATTATTTTTTATTTTAGTCTAAGATTAGGGTTACTATTATTAAAGGCAGCTTTACAAGTAAAAACTAGGGCTTTTACCCTCAAGTTAGGCTACTAGATATTACTAGTCAAAATATATTTATGTTAAGATTTATAGCTAAATTTATATTATTAAACCTAATAGCTTTATTTCTTCTAATAATAGTACTAATACTTGTTATAGCAAAATAGTGATAATAATATTAATAGTAACACTAATGCTCATAGAAATAGAAGCCCTATTATTTTTTAAGGCTAAGGCTAATAATAATGTTAGAGTTAAAATAATAATATAATAATAGTAATACCAACAAAGTAATAATATTGCTAAAGATAATAATGATAATAGTTATATTTGAAGTAATAATAATATAAGGGTTCAAATGTTCTTGTCACAATAATAGTAACAAAATAATGACAATAATAATAGTAATAACTAATAATAATACCATAGTAATAATGTTAGTAACAAAGGTATTAGGAATAATATTAGCAATATTTGAATAATAACAATAATAATAATACTAAGGTTGAGTATTCTTCTTATATAGTAACAAAATGGTAACATGTCAATTTCGGTTTAAATAACATTAATAATAATATAAATAGTAATAATAATGATGATGATGATGATGATGATAATGTTAAGCATAATAATAATAACAATAACAATAGTAACCGAAATGATAATAATAATATAAGGGTCCAAATATTTATATTAATAAATAAAAGTGATAATGGACAAAGTTAGTATTAACAATATTAGCAAGAAAATAATGATAATGATAATAGTAATAATAATAGTAATAATAATAATAATAACAACAACAGCAACAACAACAACAACAATAACACAAAGATAATCATAATAATACTAAAATTGTAAATCTCCATTAATAGTAACACTAGTTATAAATATTTCTAAAGTTAGGTTAAATAATAATAATAATAATAATAATAATAATAATGGCATTAATAATAATAATAATAATGTTAAGAATAATACTAATAGTAATGATAATAAAAACGGTAATAGTAATATAAGGGTTCAAATATTTACCATAGAAATAAAGATAATAATAATAGGTCAAAGCTAGCATTAGTAATAATAGTAGGAATAATAGTGAGGGTAATAATAATAATAGTAATAACGAGGGAAAATCCTAATCATAATAACATTAAAGTTGTGGGCCATTAATAATAATATTATTATTATTACTGGTGAGGAAAATCATAAAGTTGGGTTAAATAATAATAATAATAATAATAATAATGTTAAGCATAATAGAGGATAACAATCGAAAAGGGTAATAGTAATATAGGAGTCCCAACATTTACAGTAATAATAATAGTGATAATGGCCAAGTTAGTATTAATAGTACTAGTAAGAAAATAATAATAATAATAATAATAATAATAATAATAATAATAATAATAATAATAATAATAATAGTAGTAGTAGTAGTAGTAGTAGTAGTAATGATAACGTTATTAATAATGACAAAGATACTATATTAATACTAAGGTTGTAGCCTTTTAAATGATAATACCATAGTTATAATATTCCCGAAGTTAGGTTAGATTGTAAGAGTAGTAACATAATAATAATAACACAACATTAATAATAATAAGGGTAATACTATTAATATTACTAACAATTATTAACACTTATATATAAAAAGGTTTAAGGGTTGGGGAAATTAGAACACCACCTAGGGTTGGTGGCGGGACCGGCGGCAGCGCGTGGAGGAGGAAGAAAGGTGGAAAGATGGGTTTATAGGCTGGAGGAGAGGGAATGAGGGGGTGTTTGAGGTGGTGGAAGGTGTATCAGGTTGAGGGGGTGGAATGGAGGTGGTGGTGCAACCAGAAGTGGTTGCACATGGCGGCCGGAGCGGTGGCCGAATGGTGGTGGAAGGCAGAGAAAGGAGAAGGAGAGGGAGGCACGGAGAGCTGGAGGTATGGGGAGGTAGGGTAGAGTCCCCTGGTTGTTTTGAAGGGTGAAGGAGGTGCTGGTTGTGGCGGAATTGGCGGTGGATGGTGGCGCGAGGGGTGGCGCAGGGTTGGTGATGGCTGATCGGGTTGGCAACTTTGCACGGCCGGGGCAGCTCATGTAGAGCGAGATAGGGGAGGATGTTGGCTCATTTTTGTAGATGGAGGTGCGGGGAAGGTTTTGGTGGACGGATTTTACGGTGGCGGTCGTTGATGGGGCGGAATAAGGAACTATTTGTCGGTGGCGAGCGGCTAGGGTTTCTGGGTTGCCAAAAGGAAGCTTGACCCAGGATGCTAATGGGGGGTATTTATAGGCTAATTGAGGGGGAAAACGATAAAAGAAGAAGGAGACAACCGGTGAAGGTGAGGCAGGACCACCAATCGGTGGTGGCAGGCGGTGTAGTCCTGCCATGGTAGGGTAGATGAGGTCGGGGAGAGAAGGGAAAGGAAAGGGCATGCGTGAAGGGGAGCTGAGGGGTTGGTCGGGGTCAAAAAAGGAAAGGAAAGCGACGGGGAGGGAGGAGGAGGTCGATCAGACAGAGTTGGTGGCTGTTTCCAGTAGGGGTTGTAGGTTTTTGGCAGTTGCAGATCGGGATTGGGGGAGAAGAAGATGAAGGGTAGACCGGCGGTACAGGGGAAGGAAAAAAAAGAGAGGGTCGGTCTACTGGGCGGTTGGGTGAAGGAGGAAAGGCTGGAGCAGGCTTGGCCGCGCGGGACGAGGAAGGGAGGAGACTTTGCGTCACGGGCTAACCCAAATCGGGGAAGGAGAAAGAAAATTAAGAAAATGAGAAAGGAGAGAAAGAAAGAAAAAGGAAAATAAAGGAGAAAAAGGAAGGGAAAAAGGAGAAAATGAATGGGTTGGGATATTTGGTCTTTATTTATTTATTTATTTATTTATTTTTGGATATTTAAAATTAATAATTATTATTATAAGAATAATAATTAAATTCCTTTTTAGATTAATTGGGTTATTTTGGGCAAGTTTTCCTTAACTTCCATGTTAATTAGTAAAATGTCCAAATTTTCCTAAATAATTTATTTATTATTTTCTCCTTTTTTGCCTTAATTAATTTTTCCTTTATTTTAATAGAATAATTTATTTACTTAATTTTTCTAATAAATTATTATTTTACCATAATTCCTAAATTAGAATTTTTGGGGTATTTCATAAACCTACTCGACCTTAAGGATAAGGTTGTTTTAAAGATTGGGGCGATGATATAAACTTAACCAACCAAGTTCAAGAGCACCTCACCCAACCTAAGAGAATATTATCCAACCCAAGAAGTTAAAATTTAAGAAACATGGGAATATGCCTATTAATGATATGGTTGTTTGAAAGGACTCTATCAAACACTCAACCTACCAACTATGTGATTTCCTTTCCTTTGATGTTTCCAATCGGTGGTTCGATCAATGATCAAGGCTTCAACTCTTTGATTGAGAATATCACTCTTCAACGCAACAAACATAAATATAAGAAGAAATCACATAGTTTTCTTTCTAGATTATATCCAACTCTCAAGCACTCACTTACTTGGAAAAGATAAGGGAGAATTTTTTATAATTCTTAAGATCTTATTAAACTTTATGTTTGCATGTACTAGTTTGACCATCATATATATATATATACACGGGTGACTTTAGTTTATCTATCACTAACCAATCTCTAACCCAACCGGCCTTAAGCTAGATATATTAACTGGTTAGTAAAAGAATTAAAGTAATACACTACACCCCTATATCATACATATAATCATCTACAATTATAAGTTACAAGACAATACAAAGTATACATAAAATCTCAAAGCTAAACAAAACTCTAACCATACAATATATACAATAGCCATGTAACCAAGCTTTGTGTCTTATAACTTTGTCTTCTATGTAACTTTGTAACTCTTATCGTGTCCTTATCTTTTACACTAGATATCTTTGGTAAATTCTTCTTCTTACAAATATATACAATACTTGCAAGAATTATTTTATAAAATATTAGTAGCATTAGGGTTTTCAAGAATAATTGATACCATCTCCAAGTATATTAACTCTTGACATCTAATAGAAGAAGAATGAGGTGCTCCTACATCAATTAGTATCTACTTTGTACTTTGCTTCTATCATTTGTGTTCATTGGAGAATAAATGAGCAATTCAAAGTCACTTGCCAATTTCTTAATTTTAGTTAAAAGGGATTATCCTAGTCTAACCCTATATATAATGAATGGAAATGTTAGAATGGAAGGCAAGCAATTGTTAGAAAAGTTCCTTTCTCTTAAATTAAAGGATCTCTTCTTCATCCCATTCCCATTTGTATCCTTTTAGCCCAACTTTTGCATGAAAGAGATTTTTATCATCGGACATAAATATAACTATATCAATCAAACACCTTTATTAGTTCCATTATCCTCTATTTCTTCTTATCTAATGTATATGAGTTTGAATCCCAAAACAATCCATGTTGGTATGAATAATCAAAGAATTAATCAGCTACCATAGTAGGTTCATTAGTTCTTAAAAGGAAATATAATTACATGAGTCATAGGCATATGGATATGAACTCCAAGACATAAGCTTGGACATTCAGCCCTAATTTCAGTGGATAGAACCCATGGGTCACAACAATAGCATTAGGGTATAAAAACTAAGGCATATAGGGACATCTTTCCTACCACAATAAACAAAGACAATGGTACATATAATAAAGCATAATTATCAATAGAGCCATCTTAGTGATGAATCAAAGACGAATAACCACCTCAGCAAGGAATCTAATACACATATCCATATCAGAAAGGAATCAACACATGACCATCAAGGTTAGGAATCTCAACATATTTCCATCACAACAAGGAATCTCATTATATGGTCATCAGAACTAGGAATATGTTTATTTGGCTATCACGGCTAGGAATCTCTTTATATATCCATCACAGCTATGGATCTCTTTATATGGCCATCATGGCTAGGAATCTCGTTACAAGGCCATCACGACTAGGAATCAACACGCATATCATAGAGATATTCATTGACACACATAAGTTTTATGCTTAATACCACACCCTAAAGAATGCTTAAAACAATGAAAATCATTGATCCAAAGGATTACCACGGATCATAAGATCCCTTAAGACTCTTTAAGGAAGCATCCTAGACTAATGGCCATAGGATCCAAGAAATACCTATTTGAAAATAAAAGTAGTGCACCTATTATCAAGTAAGAGGTCTAAAAATCAAATAAAAGTCAAACTTAGGTTAACAAGGCCCTAAAGTTGAACCTATTATAGTATTCATCTATTAAGTCATTCATGAATAAAACATACTTAAAATATCTTAATATTGATCCACAGGTTTAGATAGCCCCAAACGAGGGTAAATATGTACATTTTTTTATCATTAGGACCTAAATTAGCAAAAAGGTTAAAGAAACTGAGCTTAACAAAGTCAAAATAAGGTCTCGCGTCAATTTTAGAAAATTCACTACTCCCCCAAAAAATACTATTCTCAGTATGGTAAAATATTATTTTATACTAAGAATCTTAAAAATAAAAATTTAAAAAGTATTTTATTACTAGAAATTACTATTCACCAAAATTCACTATTTATAAGGATAAATAAACCATAATTGAGAGACTTGAGTGCCCACAAGAACTCTTGCCTCCAAATAAAAAGATGACACGACACACAAAGCACACCAAAAAAATAAAAATAAAAACACACTAAAAATACTAGCAAAACAAAAATAAATTTACCAATTCTTGGCAACGATACCAAAAATTTATGTGGTCATGACCAGAATACAATTTAAATCCTCTTGTTATAAATTATAATATTGGTAAATAAGGATATTGTTCTATACTAGGAACTAAGAGGCTTTACTTTTATTTAGCTAGCTCACAAATAATAATAAAAAAATCTAAATCACACAAAAATAAATAATAATAGAAAATAATAATTAAAATAAGTTAATAAAAATAATTGATGAATGCAAATATGATTAATGTGCTAAAGAAGTCGAAATCCACCATTAGACTAGGTCAAGATATAATAATAATAATTTCTAAGTCATCTTTTAATCACAAGAAAAGACTGACCAAGTTGTAAGCCAAAAATAAATCTATACACCTTATATTAATTTCTTGAAATAATTAATACGACAAAGTACCAATATTAAATCTTATTAAATTTTAGTAGTATAGTCATAACAAGAGGATCCTATATTTAATTAGATTTAAAGGATTAAAACCAAGTGGAAGGATGTTGGACTAAGAATCCAAATTAGTACCTCAAGTGTGTCTAGTTGTATTCCTCTCCCTTGACCCATACGTATCTAAATGTTTCATTACTCTGGTTAGAATCACAAAACTATTAGGTAAATTATTATCTAACCTAGTTGTAATTTTGTATATATAAATTCTAACATGTTCATATAGCCAACTAACTAGCATATAATCCTACATAATGTCACTATGAGGAAGCCAGAACGAGGCATGCACCATATAAATCATACTTATCAGAATCACATAAAAAAAGATAGCAATTAAAATAGAGTCAAGAAAAATTTCATAAAACGAAGAAAATTAATACTATATCTCAAAATATAATTTAGGATTTTAATCTATTCTCCAATAATAAATATTAGCCAGTCATAATAAATTAATTACTTACACAAATATATATATATATATATATATATATATATATATATATATATATATATTATAAATAGAGAAATAAATAACCAAAAATACATATGGATGAAAATATAGCAATTTATTCAGATGAATAATTGCTATATTTCATCAGAAATAAACTATTTCTAATCTTTTTTCTCTTTTTTCTCTCTCCCGTCTGGTGCCTCTATCCACTATTATGCCTTCATTTTCCATGCCTTGCTCTGCACTACTGTCTCTCTCTTCTCCCTTTTCTTCTATGGTGATGTCCTTCTTCTTATCTACTGTCTCTCTCTTCTCCCTTTTCTTCTACGGTGATGTCTTTCCTCTTATCTTCTCTCCTACACACAGCAAGCCTCCTGCCGCCTATTAACCTTGTCGTACGATTCTTCTTCTTTTCTTTCTCTCTCTTTTCCCTTCTTCTTTTGCTGGTCTCGCCCTCTCTCTTCTCCTTTTCTTCTCTTCTCACTTTCTCTTTTCTTCTACGGCGTCGTACTTATTCTTTCTTGTGTCGTGCACCTATCTCTTTTATAACTTTATTTTTTCTATTTTTGGGCCTCATTTGCCTGATTTCTTTGGTCTTTGGTCGTTAGTCCTTTAGGAATTTGGACCAAAGGATCCAAACCCCCCCCCCATTTTTTAATTTTTTTTATTTTACCTACAAAATAACATTAGAAGAATTACTAAATAATCTTATACTTTACACCCATTCATTTCATATCATTTTAGCTCAAATAATTAAATATATGATATTATTATCACTTAAACATGCAGTTATAATTATCCCCATACATTGTACAAATAAATGACTAAAATCTAATATTAAAATGGCATAAAATATGTAAAAATATGTACTCATCAATAGTCAAATGTTAAAGGTTGAGGTCAAACTTTGAACCTAAAAGTCCACTAAATCCTTTTAGGTGTATTTTGGTCATATTCCGATTAATTATCTTGTAATTCATTTTACTAATTGATTAACTTTAACTCTTACACACTCTAGTAATTTCTATATTCAATTTTAAACTCCTTTATGTTTTTAATCATCTCATATTACAGTTCTTTATTGTCTTTTAGCCTCGTGGTTATGAGACTGACTAAAGGCCAGACTTGTACTGATCACGGTGGTAGCACCCCATATTTGTTGTATGATTTTCCTTAAACAAACAAAAAATTTCAACTGTACTTTTTAGGGGTGTTACACATTGTATGTTTCCATGTTATTTTCTTCTATTCCTACTAAGTACTTTAAGCTTACAAGGTTCTACTTTTTAAGGCTAAAATATAAGTCATTAGAAGTCTATTTGACATTATTATGATTCATTACATAGATACCAGCCATAAAAGCAATCCATTTTAGCCATCTAGTCATCTAATCTTTTCGTGGACAAAAGGAAGACAACAAATGCTAGGTTAAGGTCAACTTAGGATTAATCTTTTTACTACTTTTAATACGTCATTAAAACTCAATTTAGTCCAGGTAAAATAACATATATTACCATATTAGGTCATCATCCATGCATAAGGAAACTCAAAGTATCACAGTTGAAAAGAAACAAGCAAGAAACACAAATTTGATCAAGACAAGTCGACAGATTTCCAAGGACCATTCAATTGGTCGTGCTGGCCAATTGATCAGTCTCATGGACCAGTCGATCAATCTAAACATTGTAAAATTCTCACAATGGTGTTAGACTCACCAATTAGTCAACCCAACTTATTAATTATTCTAAAAACTAGATGATTGGTTTGGTCAAATTAGTTGATGGATCTAAGTAGAGGCTATAACTACTGAGTTCATAGACCAACTAGTTGATTGGTTGACTCAAACATTTGAGTGTTCTAGGAACCAACTGATGGGTTTAATGAGGACAAGGACCAATAAATTCATAGGGAAACTAGTTGATTGGTTTACCTAATTGATTGACTATTCTAGTAACCATTCGGTTGGTTTCGTCAAATAAATCGATCGGTCGGGGCGAAAACAACCTCCACCAAACCCATTACACACAATCAAATTCTACAAACTTTACTTAATCAAATCGAACATCAACCATAGCTCACTCATGGTTCTTAAAAAGAAATAATCTTGGATTAACATGTGAAATATAAATCTTTGATTAACATGCGAAATATAAAAATCAAGCTAAGAATCTCAAGGATACAATAAAATCACGCTTGAACCTTATGAGCTTAATAATAGCTAGAAAATCATACATCATATTCTTTTCATGCTAGGTCATCATGTAATAATCTATACATCATATTACACATACTAATGTCGCTTGAGATGCTCATAGTATTAAAGACAGTTATGAAATCCAAATCATAACCATGAGGCTTATGCACACAAGATTTCAAGTTAGACTTCCTACTTATTCTTTCATTTATCTAACATTTACATGCTTAACACCTTTTTTATTTTTAAGGCTCAGTTTTTTTTTTTTGTAAGGAAATACAAAATATACACTTCACTTACTCATGCTATTTCCCACAAAATAGGGAAGCTAGTGGTTTACATCAAAAGAGCTTAGTAAACCCACTAAAGAGAGCAAGTGTCTTTGAAAATCCAAATCCCTTTCCAACACTTGAACAACTTTCAAGAAAATAGAGATCCTGAGGAAAAGGAGCCAATTCCTCACTTTTTTCCCATATATAGTTCTGTCTAGATCAAGATCAAAACAAGAATGAGTTAGCAAAAGGATTAGAAGAGGAAAAGAAGATCAAAAATGAAAGCCAAAACAAACATGGAGGGAAAATAGGGAGTTTGGAATTTATGGTGGAAGGGAGAAAATGAAGATTTTGGCTTGAATCACTAAGGGTTTCTAATATAAAAAAAAAGGGGGTAAAGAGTGTATAAATTGAGACCCTAAACCCTACCCTGAATCTAGGCCTTTAAGTGCACATTTTCGAAGGTTAAATCTGGCCCTTTTTCCCATTAAACTCAAATGGTGAAAACTAAAATGTTTCAAGCAATGTGCTCTAGAAATTTAGAGTATAAGAAGATAATAAAGACAACAAGGAGAGATATTTGAAGTCATCAAATATTCAAACGTTGCAAGGAAAAATTGCCCACTTAGAAATATCACAAGAAAGAGAGAAAAGAAAGATGAAGAAGATAATGGAGCTAAAGTCATAAAAGCAACCTATGAGAATTTATCCCTCCATGAATCCATCGGAAATCGTTAGGCATGCTCAAAAGCTTCATAAAATTATAAACAAACCGCTCAGAACATAATTACAATGCAACAAAAATTTTAGGAATAAATTCACAGTGAAAATTAAGCTTAAGAACAACCAACTTAGTCGAATCACTTGACCGGTACCCCAAACTAGTTGATTGGTTCGTCGGGTTTTAAAACTTCAATATAAGAAGCAAACTAGTTGATTGGTCTCCCCTCCCCAAACTAGTCAACTGATTTTATAAATAAAAGAAAATCATTTATCTCCCAAAATTCAAACCAAGTCCAAGCAAAACAGTGCCAAACTTTAAGCATACCTTGAAACTATGATCAAATACATTTAGATCACAATTAAATGCACAAATTAATGCACATTAAAAATTCTAAAAAGGTAGGGGGTATTACAGTAGGTATCTCAGATATGTTTTCTTTTGATGGATCCTTCTTGACCTTGACAGTTTTTCTTATATATTCTTTTAATCCATTTAGATATGAAACTCTTTTATTGTTTAATTGTATTTTGATTTTCCCTTGCTTGAGTAGTTTCGGCTTATAAATCTAAATACTTTATTTTTGTATTGTTTATCTAATTGTATTTGGTGTCTATTTATGTTTCCTTATGTTGTATTTTTAGAATTGTAGTTAGCACAAGACAGATAATAAAAAATCTATTTTACCATAGATTTCATTGTTAATGTGCGGTTTCCTATGTCGAATACGCAAGTTTTTAATTTCAAACGAAATTATTTAGCAGTCAAAAAATAAAAAGTATTATTTTTAGGTGATCTCCGTAAAGATACTTTATGCAGATTACGGAGAGGGTTGGTGGTAGGTCCAACTAAAGATGCCCCTTGTTTGGTCATAATTGTCAAACCACATGTACGAGGTGCCTTCGTAACCAACCACGTTGATCCTCAGCCACAAAATCAAACCGGTGGGGGGGGGGGTGTTTGACGGTAAAAGTTGATCAGATTTATCTAATCTAATTTAATTTATATAAAATTAAATATGATATCTGATAAATTTATTAATACGATTTGATTTAAATTCGATTCGAAACTAATTCGATCCAACTTTAACTTAAATATAAGTAATTCAATTTGATTCTAACCCGATTCGATCCTAACATTTAATCCACAATCAATCCGAACTGCTACCGATCCGACCCGATAAAACTAAATTTAATATTAACTAATTATAATAATAAAAAATAAACATATCTTATTATTTATTTAAAACTTTTAAAAATAAATTATTATTTAAATTTTACTTATTTTCTTTACTTTTATTGTAAACTTACTTATTTACCAATAATATTCTAATTTTACCTATTTTTTCGTATAAAAATACAATATTAAAAAGTCATAATAACAAACATTTAGCAATTAATAACACATTATTAATCACATGCTTACATAAAGCTAAACTTAACTCTTACCTAGGAGGTTAATGAATTTTATTAATTTTGGTAGTCAATATCTGATTTGACCTAAATCTAAAGTGATTTGATTCAAGATTAACTCTGTCCAAATTCAACCCAACTTATCAAAACCTAAAAAGACATAATTCGTCAAATTAACCCAAACCTAACTCGTCAAATTAACTTAAATATGAAATTGTCCGAACATAAACTTGCTTGGCCCAAACCCGACCCGATAGGAATATAAATAAAGTGGGTTCAGGGTGGGTACACCCATAATTGTACCCAATAAGAAAATTTATACCTAAATTTATACCTGTACTCTAAACGGGTATTCATTAAAAAATATATATCCTTATCCGTTAGATATCTGTTACCTAACGGCTAATTCATTTATCCGTTAACAGATATTATCCAATGAATAAATCTATTACTCGACGGATAAATCCATTTATAGTTAAACTAAATGACAATTTTAACCTTAATTTATACTATATTTATTTTTAAAATTAAGAGTAAAAGGGTTATTATATATCTAGTAAATGGGTATAGATAAAAATACAGGTATGGATATGGATACAAATATAGATATCCCATACCCGTATCCGTACCCGAATCCAACGAGTAATTTTTCCATCATCCATATCTATTTATCCATATCCGTTTAAGTATCCGATAGATAAAATCTATCGAGTTTCCAATAAAATCCACCTTATTTACATCCCTAGACCTAATCCGACAAAATAACTCAAAATAATCCGAATCTAACCTGACTTAAAATCAAACTATATTAATCCAAATTTGACTCGACCCGATAAATTAATCAGACATAATTTGAATCTACAATAATTTAAACCCGATCTAAACATTAAAACAATTTAAAATAACTTAAACTTAAAATAACCTAACCCAATCCAATGCAAACAATAAAATAATTTAAAATAACTTAAATTTAAAATAACCTAACCCGATCCTCGACTAATACATAAAACAAAAAGTAATCTATAAATAATCTAATGTGCTGTAACCCGACCCGTCAGACAATATCAAAACCTATAACGGTGGCGGTGAGTACCAAAAAAAATTCCGTAGTCGCTCCCTCGTCCGGCCTGAACCCAGTGGAATCTAGGGATCAAAAACAGAGAAAATAAGAACGGTAGTGATAAGCAGTCGTCTGCCGATACCATTAGCACCCCGTCGAATTCGGTGAAGATGTCATCGTCGCCATCACTTTCTATGCGTTCTTCAGCATCGATGCCCAAGGACGCCCTGGACCCCGAGCATGTCAAAATCAAATATCATCCTTCGCTTGCTCAGCTTGGAGCCGACGACCAAATTCCGGACAGCTGTACGACCGCGGACTTCTTTTCCGATCTATTACGCGGTGTGCTTAAGGTTCGGCATATCAAACGCGGTCTCGTCTCATGCTCTTTTTTGGTCGTGCCTGGTCTCGCCGTAAGTGTCGCTATTATCCTCCTCCTATTATATAAAGAACTTTCTTCTTCCACTAGGACCATTAATTGGTCAAAATTCCAATTGAAACCTAAGAGGCATTCCAACGAACCGAGCAAGTCCTATGGAAGATCTTAAACAAAGAGTGTTAAAGATAAACATATAATAATAATAATAATAATAATAATAATAATAATAATTTTATTATTATTTTTATTTTTATTTTCATGGAAAATTTACCTTTACCTTTTCCTTTTCCTATTCTGTTTCTCTCCCGCAAGTATTGAAATTGCAAGTATAATTCTTACTTTTAACATTTGGCTGTACAGAATTACTATGAGGGATTACATGGAGGAGCATTGGCAGCAGTAGCCGAGAGGGTGGCGACCGCGTGTGCAAGAACGGTTGTGACAGAGGACAAGGAAATATTTATGGGCGAACTCAGCTTATCTTATCTATCCGCTGCCCCAGTCAACGTGCGTCTCCTTCCCCTCTATATCCTTCTTCTATACCGTTTTTGCATGAGTATCTCTCAGGACACCGACCAAACTTGATTGCTGAAACAGGCGGAGTTGATTGCCGAAGCGTCGTCGGTAAGAAGCGGGAGGAACATAACGACCATCTCCCTCGAATTTAAACTGAAGGAGACGGCTAAGCTGTGCTACATGGCGCATGCTATATTCTTCAATTCTCCTGTGGCAAAATTGTGAGGCGTGCCAGAGTTTGTCTCCCGAAAGGCTCCCCGCAACTCATGTGCATCTTCTTATAAGTCTTATTGTCGTAGTGAAACTAAACATATATTCACAAACAATAATACCTCTTGATTATGCAACGGACATGGGAGCTTCATGCCTTGCACATGATTGCTGTAGAGGCTGCCTTCTTTTTCTTTTCTTTTCTTTTTTTCCCGGGATTACAAGTTTATTCACTTTGTTCCCGTGTTATATGTGAACACCCAACCACGTACGCTGACCAGTTTTCAATATTGTGAGCAATGGATAGATACTGAACACCAGAGATTTTTTCTCTATGAAGTGGCAAACCATATAATGAAACATCCCCAATAGAGAACTGACCTCAAAAGGTGCGGTGAATACGTAACGCACATATCATGCATGCATTCCATAACCAACAGGACGCATTCCATAAATACCTGAATACCTGAGATTGGGACAAAAGGGGAATTGCAAGCAGATGCCAAGATTTGTTTACCTCCATTTGCACCACCAACAGTCATGCGTGATCACAGGCTGGTTTCGTAAAGTACGGAAGATGAACCAAAAGACATACCAGTAATAGTAGGATCAACTTTATGGGACAACAGAAACAGAGGAAATGTCGAGCAGGATTCCAAAAACTTGATCCCAAGCGGAAGCCCCGTCTCACTCTTTTTCTTGGTCAACATATCTAGAACGTTCTTCCTTAATGCATCCTAAAAAGGGTTGGAAGGCAACACGACACTAGTTATTAATCTCATTATTAGTGAAACGTAACGAGCCAAAAAGCAGAAGCTTGGCATTTTCATGCCCAGTGCAAAGCGGAAGGCCACAGCAAGCATCCAACATGATAGATCACTAAACCTATCCCCTGTGTGAAAGTTTAACGTATATACTCCATGCATCCGCAAATGAGATGATTACGGAAGTTTGCCGAATTCTTGAGTGGAGTGCAAAAAAAGAATGAAAATATACCTTTGTTTCAATTTTCGATTAGAGCTTTCCGACCAAAATATCCTGCCGCAAATTATCGACGGTCCTAAATGTCGTCTTAGGAGTTAGGCCCAAAACTGGGTCCAAAATTAAGAAAACTGAGAATATGCCAATTAGTACCTACTTATTAGTTTGTTACCATCATTTACAATTGTTTGTGCTCATCGGAGAATGAATGAGCCGTCAAAAGTCGCTTGTCATTTTCTTAATTTCAGTTACACTGGCATTTGGCCTTATGCTAGTCTAAGCCTATATATATAGTGATCGGAAATGTGATAATGGAAGGCGGCAAGCAATTACCAGAAAAGTTCCCCTTCTCTTGAATTCTAGAATCTCTTCTTCACCCGATATCTATTCTTGGCGCCCAATCCCTACTCAAAAGAGATTTCTATAATCTTATCGTATCAATTGGTGTTCTTGTTGAGAGTATAGTACCCTACCATAGCTGCTATACTTGATGTGTTGCTCAAACTCCGTTCTTATTGAACCTGACGATGTTGAGATACGTTGTTGTAGGTTGTGATGTTGAGGAACCCATCTCCGTTGATGTGGGTTTGAGTACTAGAGCAGCAACATTCATTATTGCCGATGCAAAATTGCTTTTACAGCGTGATTGAAAAATATGAAGGCTTATGCACATGGGGCTGGGAACTTGCCGATGTTGAGGAACCCATCACAAGATTAATTAATTATCTAGTTGTTGGAAGAAATCGGTTGCTGGTGGATCACAAAATGTGTTGTCGATGTCTTATTACTATGCACGTAGTTTGTTAGGAAATAGAGGCGTCGTTTCATGGATGGTCACTATTAGATGGTATAATAGATATTCAGGTTGTGAGGGGAAGAAACTATTGAATCCTAGATCTGTATACCTTGATATCTATCAAGGGACTCGGAACGGGGGCACACTCCTAACGGTGGTGCAGATGATTGAGTTTTTACTGATGCCTGTGACGAGTTTGATAAAATGAGTGACAGGAATATGGCTTTGCTGAATGTTGTTATTACTGGGTATATTGAATGGTGTTTGTGTGTTGTCCTCAGTTGGCAAGATCAATTGAAAAAAATTGAATCCTTATTTAATATCCCTGAAGCCATCTACGTAAGGTATAAGCGTAAGAAGGGCTATCCAAAGTTTCCCGCTGTGGCTGCTGATGATAGGATGCTTACTATATATTTTGGAATGGGTAGTTTTGGGAAGAACATTTAATGTGGAGGACAGTGGTATAAAAATATTGCAGTTAATGTCATATATAAGGGAACAGAGGGTCAATTGCATTTTTAAACCAGGATGGATCTATGGGACCAATGACAATGAACTTTTACGGCTTGCATTCCTAATGTTCTTTGATAAAAGCATGAAATTGGGGTTATGAATATAAGCTGTTCGATGAAATACCACCTGGAATTTATGAGCTATTGCATATGTGGTTTTGGGAGCCAACCGCATAAATTCATCAATTTGAAAGTTTTGAGGCTTCATTAGTGGTTTTAAATGAAGATTCTGCCACTGTTTTGATGTTTTGTATGTTAAGATGTTAGGGACTGGAAGAGCAGATGCCACTACTTGTTTTATTTACTACTATAGGTGGCAATCGGGTCGAGCGGGTCGGATAATTTCAGATCATTTTATTGTTCAGGTCGGTTTGGATTTAGGTTCTTATCGTTGTAGATCCGGATTATATTGGATTAATTTATCGGATTGGATCGAGTTAAAATAGTTCGACTTCAAGCTAGGTTGGGTTCGAAATATTGCGGGTTAGGTCTATGAATGTAAACGAGGAGAATTTTATCCAAATTTGATAGGTTTTATCCGTCAAATACTTAAACGGATATAGATAAATGGATATGGATGACAGGAAAAAAAAACTACCAGTTGGATTCGGGTACGGATAGTTGTATGACATATCTATATTCGTACACGTATCCATACATATATCCATATCTTTACCCATTTAGTAGATATATAATAACCATTTTACCCTTAATTTTAAAAATCACTGTAGTATAAATTAAGGTTAAAATTGTCATTTGGTTTAACTATAAATGGATTTATCCGTCAAATAATAGACTTATCCAATAGATCATATCCATTAACGGGTAAACGAATTATCCGTCGAGTAATAGATACCCAACGGATATGAAAATAGATATGTTAGTTGATCCTCGTTTGGGATACGAGTGCAAATTTGGGTGCGAATTTTCTTATCAGATATAGGTATGGGCGTACCCATCTTGAACCAGCTCCGTTTACATCCCTATTAGATCGGATTTGGGTAGAGCGAGTTTTTATTCGAGTAATTTCATATTTGAGTTAACTTGACATATCATATTTGGGTTAACTTGATGAATCGGATCTTTTTAGGTTTTAAGGGGTCTAGTTCAGTTTAGGCCAAGCTAATCTTACATCGAATCACTTTAGATTTTAGTCAACTCAGACATTGACCGCCAAAATTAATCTAACTTATTAACTTCGTAAGTAAGAATTAATTTTAATTTCATATAAGTATGTAATTAATAATATATTATTAATATTTATTTATTTATTATTGTTACTTTTTAATGTTGTATTTTTACGTAAAAAATTGATAAAATTAAAATATCGGTAGTGAATAAATAAGTTCACAGTAGAAGTAAAATGAAAATAATTATATATTTTAAAAAACTTTAAATAAATAATAAGACATATTTATTTATTTATTTATTATTAGAACAAGTTAATATTAAATTTAATTTTATCGAGTCGGATCAAATTGATTATAGATCGGATTACGCTGTTTAATTGCATGTATAACCTTTAGTATTGAAGCAATTGGTAAGAGTGTTGTTATGCTGTATTATTTTACATATGTGCTATGAAGTGCTGAAATTATTGGCAGCTCTAGTGATAATGTTATTTTAAGTGGTCCACATGCAGATGCGAATAGGAGTTATTGTTACGACCTATTAACAATGGCTACATAGTTCTTTTCATTTACGGACGATAGCTTGGCTTGAACCTACTCAACTTTACCGACAATGTTGTTTTAAAGAGCGGCGCAGCGGTACGAATATGACCACCCAAGTTCAAGATGCACCTAGCCCAACCTAAAATAAATATTTTTTTTCAGGCCAAGAAGCAGAAAATTGAGAAACCTGAGAAAGTAATTTGTCATTTTCTTAATTTCGGTTTGAATAATTACTGGTAATGTTAGAACGGAAGGCGAGGAATTATTAGAAAAGTTCCCTTCTCTTGAATTGTTGGATCTTTTCTTCACCTCATTCCCGTTTCTAATTCTTCGACCCCAAACTTTGAACGAAAGAGATTTCTATCATTTGACCAAAATCTGACCGTAGCATCCGAACACCCTTCTCCGTTCAATTGTCCTTCGTTTCTTCGTAGCGTACGAGTTCGAAACCAAACACAATTCCCATTGGAGCGAACAATCTAAGAATTACTAACATTTCTATTTAACGAGATCAGTCGGCATGTGCCGAGACATTGAATCAGGTCCGAACCGCACCGAGCTTTATTACTAGCCCTTTTGACTTCAAAAAATTTCGGGCCGCCTCCGGGTGCGCCCGCTTAGGTTCGAGCCTTGGAGAAGCCGCAGAATATTTTTTGGACTTTGCTTCTGGGGCTGGCGAAGCATTTGAACAGCCGCCATGTATAGTTGACGGCGGAGTAAGTAGGAATCGAAGGAGGCGGTGATGGAGTTGGTCCACTAGTCTTCAGAAGGGAACGAGAGAGATAATGTGAGGACCACGAAGTCATCTACCTTTTGGCTGTGGCCTACATTGATGCACGGGGACGGCAGTTGGGCGCCGTCCCCGGTCTCCAAAATGTCCCCGAAATGTTTTCTTCTCCCAAAACGTCACGTCCTTTTTAAAATATTGTTTATGTTAGATTTATATTAACATTATTTAATTAATATTTTTATTTTAAAAACTTTATTAACAATTGAAATTAAATAATATAGATAATAATTTTTTTATTTTTCTCTTTTAGTTTTAATATATTTAATATATTTGATATATTTTAATATATATATATATAATTTTTTTTACATTTCCTGCCATCTCCATTTTTAAAATTTTTTAAAAATAATGTTTCTGCATTTTTTTTCGTCCCCGTTTTCCGTCCTCGTCCCCGTGCAACGCTGATGGTCTATACCTATGTTGTGTTGCTCCTCTTTATTGATGATAATTATAATTATTTGTATGTTATTTTTAATAATACTCATATTAATAATAATTATTATTATTATAAACTAAATATTAATTATTATTAACTACTTTAGCTAATAACATAAAAATTAGTCAATATAAATACTAACTATTATTACTAATAATTAATACCATTTATTAGTATTACTTATTTTTCTAACTATTAATATCAATAATTATTGTTAATTATTTATATTAATAATATTAATTATAATTATCAATATCAATTACTATTATTAATCATATCATTAACTATGATAATTAGAAATATTTTTATATATTAAATATTAATTATTATTATTATTATTTACTATTAATTACATATTAAATGTAGTTATTTTAATTAATATCAATTGATAGTATAATAATAATTATTATAAATTAATTATTCATTATTTATATATCATATTTCAAAATATTGATAATAATTAGTATTGCTATTATTGTAATTGATATTAATTATAAATATTATTTTACATATTAATATTAATTATTATCAAAAATTATTAGTGGTTATATTAATTTTAATAATATATTATATAATGTGTAATATTAATAATATTTATTATAAGTTATTATTATTTAATAATATTACTCATTATTATTATGATTAACTATTATTATCAATTATAATATATTATTAAAAATTAATATAATCAATAAAAAAATAAAAATATTATAATAATATGTTTTATTAAAATAAAAAATGTTCAAAAATATACATCAATTTATTTCATATCAGTTGTATTATCAAAAATCATTATTACTTCAAACATAAATAAGATATGTTTAGCAAAAACTATTATTACTTCAATCACCCTATTACTTTAAATTATATCATATTTCATATGGAAAAATAAATAGATAATATATATTGGCCCTATATTATCTATTATTGTTGATTTTATATACATATTTTATTATCATTAATATGTTATTTATATGATCAAATTTAGGAATAGACGCTCAATCTTAAGTTATTGTCATTTGGGAAACTTTTTGGATTAGTATTATTTTGATAAATGAATTCACTACTTGATAATCTATTGAGAAAATCTTCATTCTAGGTTTAAATTATTTGTTAGTTGGAACAACTCTAATTTGTTTTCAAAATTATTTTAATTGATCTAATTGTTTTTCACATTTTTTTGGTGGCAATCAAAATGTTATTTGCCCCTTTGTGCTAATTTTAGTACAAGTCAAAAAAAAAGGAGAGATAAAAAATGAAAAAAAAATACAAATTGAAAAAAATTATGGTACCTATGTGAGAAGTAAGAGGTGGATAAAAATCCATTAAATCATTATATTGAAAAATATAGAACATAAAATGCACATATTTAATCGAAACATGATTCACATAAAAAGAAAGAAAGAAAAAAGCAAATAGAAAAAGGTGCTCATTTATTTTCATAAGCTCTTTAGAATTTTTATTAATGTATATTAAGAATATTAATAGTTAAAATATATTATTAACATATGTGGTGATAAATATTTTAAATATGAGGAAGTAGATCATATGATGCATGGGAAGAAAAAGGAAAATACAAAAGAAGATGGGGAAAATATTAGAACAAAAAAGATATACCTATCGACAAGGTTCTCAATCTTTCCAACATGAGACTTGCAACTCAGATTAGTAAGAGAGTTAAAGTAATTTAACATTATTTTAAATAAAACCAATTGGCAATGGTTACAAAATGTCAGTAAAATAAAGTACATAAAGACAATAAGAATTATAGAATCGTTCAGATTAAAAGATACCAAACAAAACACCAGATAATCCTACACTCTCAACCCAAATGATAGCTTTCAATAGATCTTGTAAGCTAACATACAAAGGTTACTATCCATTGAATAAGTAGGGGGTTATGAAAATGAACCCTTTAGTACAATAGTACTGAGTAACACATTATACAAACTAATATAAAAGGCATGTATGGAACACATAAAAGGAATCACAACAATACATGAATATTTAATTATACATACATTAATTGAAATACGATAATCATTCATATGACCACATAACATCAAGGCCACATACTACTAGTACTCATTCATTTGGAATAAACTAAAACATATCAATGGAACATCCAAGAGACGCTATTTGCAGTATAATCAGAAAACAACAACATTCTCAAGTCATAACCATAGTCACAATTCTCATTATCAAAACCAACAACTCTCATAACATAGGAAGGCTCACCATCACAACTCATGGCAGCACAGGTAGTCACAAAGGTTGTTACCAAACCACAAGTAGGCACAAAAGATGCTACCGAACCTTAGATAGGCATAAAGGCTACTATCAACCAATCCAATAATCATTTCAAATCAAACAATAATTATTTCCATTTTTATTTACTCGAGGAGAGATTATATCAATCCAGAGACACTAAGATACCCTGATCATACCACCACACAAAGGCAGCACAGTACCCTACCGGCTATCAACCCAATGATACAAAAGTACCCTAGTTACAGTTATACATGAAGATAATACAATACCCTACCGACAAGGATCTAACTAGGGCGCTAAGAGACACCAGCAAAATATATAAACAATCATGGGCTAAACCACATATTTAGGGTAACAACCCCAAAAGAGCCATCATTCCCAATGTCGAGGTCTTTCACTTTAAGTATTAGTATTTTATAACGGTGATCATTAATCCAGATATTAATTATATAAATCCAATTCTTCATACTTAACCATTTTTTTTTACTCATTTCCAAACATTTTAAAACAACCATAATCAAGGTCATTACTAATGTCAACATTAGAAGTATACTAAGGTAATCATAAGCTCAATTATTCACACTTAGGCGCTTTAGGTCCAAGACAATCAAAATACCTCTAAGGCTAAAGTTACCACATTATTGTCTATTTCCATTATAGATTCCATTTTATTTATTAACTTGACATAAAAAAAGGATAGCATACTATAATTAAATTATTTATCATGTAATTAAATTATCAAATACGTCAAATGACCACTTTGCCCTTATACACAAGTTTACACGTAAAACCCTAACATGCGCTTCTAAAACATCAAAACACTTATTCTCACGTTTAACAACTAATAGTGCATATCAGGCATGTTTATTAGAATAATCATTATGCTACACTCAAAATTATCAAAATACCCCTAGGCCATATAATAATAATAATAATGCTAAAACATGTATTTCTAAAACACCAAAACATATATTCTCATGCCTAACAATAAATAATACATATCAGACATGTTTATTAGAATAATCATCATGGTACACTCAAAATTACCAAAATATTCCTAAGCCATATAATAGTAATAATCATGCTGAAACATTTGTTTCTAAAACATCAAATCACGTACCCTCATACTTAATAATAATTGGAACACATCAGTCATTCTGTTTAGGATTAAATATCATGATATGCTTAAATGACCAAATTGACCCTAGGGCACATAAATAATTATAATCATGCTACAAGTATATCTGAACATACTTAACCTAACATTTTTACCTATACATATCATACAAAATCTCTTCCCAACATTAGAACTATTTTAATCACACTTTTGTACACATGATATTTTATATAGGATAACATGCTTCTTTTTTTGATTTACATGATAACAATAATAAACACATAATTATTTGTAACAAATCATACTTAATCCAATTTACATGTAAAAACCCTAATGTTCTATCATACATTATCCAAATATTTTAGTAGAGTATAAATGTTACCTAATTTCCAATAAAAGCATAATTATTAGTAACCTCCTAAAAATTATTAGGCTCCACTAATAAAACTTTTGTATCTAAAAAAAATATCACAAATGTCATATTAATATTTGATCAATTAAATAATATTTTTAATTAAGAATAGTGAGGTTATGAACTCAATCTAAAATAAAACTACGTGAGTCAAGACTAGTTGTACATATCCATTCCATCAAATTAGAATAGTGGTCGGGAGTGTCTTGTCCCAAGATTGTATTGATAACCACTCCACTGGTAGAAAAGAGTGGCTAGGAGCGTTTTGTCCTGGGGTTGTATATTGATACCGTTCCACCAGTTGAGAATAGAAGAATCAATTAACTCAACATAAATAAAAGACTGGATTATGTCATATCTAATAAATGAGACCTAAATCTGTAACTACCTTGTACCTATGAAGCATAGAAACGACAATGAGGTGTCGCTTTCTGTCTCAGAAACATCCTCTCACCGTTTCCTATTCCTGAAAATTTTTGGTATCGGAATTGGACCAAAAGCATCCAATTAATTTTTTTATTTCAAATTTTATTAATGGTTTAAATCAACTAAGGTAGGTAGTGGTTTTAGATTTTGTTAATTTTTCTCTCTTAATTTTAGTAGATTTGGTCTATTTTTAAAAAATTTATATAACGTGTGTGTGCATATAATTTTTTTTTGTTGTTGTTTCCTAACGTCCCCATTTTCTATTTTTTTTAAAAATGATGTTTCTGTGTTTCTCCCTATCCCCGTGCAACATTACATTGTACTGCTTTATATACTTTGCATATGTGTTTACTTTCCATTGTAAATCTATGTAATTATTTGTATCCCTTACTCGACAGTATTGTCGCCGTGATCAATACATAATGTACTAATCATCCTTTTCATTGGTGCTACTCATTCCCACAAGTAGACGATCCTGATACTTTTATGCATATCGTTGATGATCTGTTGTATGATTTTGCTGTCTATGAAGCTTTATATGAGGTAGAATGATTTTCTATACTAGGATTTTGGATATAGAGTCATGTTATCCAGATGATGGTTTTACCCTCATACATTTTTAGACTTTTAGATCCATAGTATTCATTTTGTATGTAGTTTGATATTGTACTCAGAGTTAATCTCTAAACTCATAATTATGTTTATAAAGCTGCTCTCGCCTTCTATTTATCTTGGTATTATGCTTCCTGTAAAAAATAATAGTAGTAAAATTTGAGATGTTACAATTATAGCTATCACTTATCACTTGTTATCTAAAACACCAATTATCACTTATTACATAAATCATATTAATAATTGTTTTCTATTATAAACTTATAATTATACCGAGGTCGATTGAGGAAAATATGTCACAACACTTAGGAAACTCTAATTCACAATTAGGATATAATATCACCCATAGGATTCTTCAACTCACCAAATTTATCACAACCCTCCAAAATATTATATTAAATATTACCAACCCAAAATCAAAATCAAAATCAAAATAAAAAATCAATAGTTTCCATAAAAAGTACTAACTAAACCCCTAAGGTTTCTCTTTCCATTTTAAGTCATTTTCACATAAAATTAATAATTATGATACTCGTAATTAACTGAGACATAGCATGTATCATACCTATAACTTAGTGCAATTAACTCTTGTACAACATGAAATTTCCAAAATTAACTCAAAGTGACTAAATTGTCCCTACTAAACCAAAACAACTCAAATCTTGCAAAAGACCTATATTATCTCATACTTAATCGAACACTATCATATTACATGCTAAAGTTTAAGTAAAAACATAAAAAAAGCCCCAATGGCATACTTAAATCTCACAAAAAACAACTAAAATGGCAATTATACCACTAAGCTGATTCTAGCGCTAAATCGCCCAAAAATCAAGATTCACCGAACTTTACCATTTTCGTACATAAACTTCCACATAATATTCAACACCAAAGAATATGATTAACTTAAATTAAACCAACCAAAAATACCCAGCAAGGCCCTATGGATGAATCAGTCGAAGCCATATTCACCCAAATATCCGAACTTCAACATATAAACTCTTCAACAATACTTAATGACATAAAAATATACTTATTAAAAATAGCTAAAACACATATATCTTCATGATTAAGAATTTGCTACAAGCCTAGCATGACCTAACATCATTTTTCACATAAAATCATAAAAGCACATAGCTACATGAAATCATACAATTATACAAAAAACAAGCTTTTATAACTAAATCATGCTTTAGTAAAATTAAACATACTAATATGGGATTTAACATAATACATCACATAGAACAAAAATCTTTAATCTAATGAAGGTGTATAGCTGTACATAAAAGCAGAGTCTCTATGCAAGCAAAACCTCGTGGGCATATTCTCCTTATACCTCCTTAGGATTACCTAAAACAACATGATAAGAGGTTAGAAAATAGATAAAAAGTTGCAAGGAAAGGTAAAAGAAAAGAAGGAGAATAATGGTGCAAAACCAAGGAATGAGATAGATGGAGGAGAGTTGGAAATCCAGCCAACTGTAGCAACAACCCGTCCCGAAAACTTCTCCGGATTAAAATTTATATTAAAATTATTTAATTAATATTTTTATTAAAAATATATTATTTTATTAATTTTTTATTAAAAAATTATTATTAATAATTAAAATTAACTAATATAAAAATTAATTTTAAATTAATTTTATTTTTCGTTCTAAATTTTAATAAATTTAACCTATTTTTTAAAAATATATATACAATTTTTTTAACGTTTTCTGCCGTCCACATTCTCTACACTTTTAAAAAACGACATTTTCGCATTTCGTCCCGTCCTCGTTTCCGTGCATCACTGGCAACAACAACAGCCACTGATACATATATGTATCGGAATCGGATGTGTCGTTCCTTTTTCTTTTGGTTTCGATTCTTCTTTCCCGAAAAGTATATGATGAGCGGGAGACAAAGGCATTGACGCCAGGGGTTCTTCTGAGTCTTCTGACTTTCTTTTATGTTTTTTGTTTTATTTAAAAAGTCTTCTCCTTTTGTTGTCTTTTCTCTCTGCCAATTAAATACACATGATGGGCCCCAGATTTTAAATTGGGATAAAGTATGGCTAATATGCAGTGTAAGGGCCATGGCGCCATGCCCTACGACCATCTTGTACGTGCCTCCCTCTCATCTCTGTCATCTTGTGTATATATATAGTAACAAAGTAATATAGTAAAATTATCTTTATTTTATAATTTATATCCTGTGTATATTAATTATAGATAACAATTATAACTTAATTTTCATAGCACCTATCTATACCTCATGAAATAACTAATAAATGAGATAGTTTGACAATATTTCTATTTTTTAAATAATTAAAAAAATTAAAACTACTCATTCAATTATCATTAATAATAATAACATAAATTGGTTTCTTTACGTATAAAATGCAAAAATGACCCAAAATAGGTGTTTATAAAAAAAATAAACAAACTTTAAAATTTTCATAAATTTATGAAAATGTGCAAAATACTTCTAGAAACTCAAATATATAAAAATATTAGATATTAAAATTGGTTCTAAGTTTGACGGATGGAAAACGAGTAAAAATAATAAATAAAAAAATTATATAACCCACAGAAATACACTTTTTAACAAATAGAAAAAATAAACTTCAATTGATCTGAATGAGTACGATTGATATGTAAAGGTTTTAGAAAATCAAATAAATATAAGATTTCATAATTCTTTTGTAGGCGAAATAGATAAAAACGGATGTAATTTAATAATTTTGAAGGAAAGGGTAACTAAAAGATAAATACGTAATTTGACAAGTTTAGAATTAACTTTAGAATGGGCTACAAATTTTAAGATACGTGAAAAAGACCAAATTTTAAATATTTTTTTAAAAAAAAATTAAAAGAAAATATTTTAATTTTTAGCGGCCTATAAAATCAAGATGGTATAAAATTACTGAATATTGACTCTATAATTTTCAGCAGCGTAATAATCGCAATTCTCACGACAACTCGGAAGAAACTGCCAGGAAAAGAGGCTCTCGGCGGCACTACGTCGAATGCTGAAGACCGAAGTCAACTAATAGTAGTAATACATATTTTTTTTTTAACAAAAAGACGCGACACCGTCAACACGTCCGCCGAGAAATCGAGCGCTTTAATCTGCGAAACATGGTACGGGTGAGGCTTCCGTGAAGAACCCAAAAATTGAATATTCACCCTCTTTTTAGTCCACGATGAATTAAACGTACTTTCCCTCCCTGCCATGGAATGTTGCCCAGACAGCTTCTTCCTTCAGCTTTCTTCGCCGTCCTCCTGTCGAAGAACAAAGTTTCCAACTTTTGATCGTGATGAAACCACCTTACTTTTTCTCTCTCCTTTCTTTCCAGTTTCCTTTATCTAATTCCCTAACTACTCTTTGAACATGTATAAATATATGTGGGTGTATCTTCATCCTATGCTGATTAATTTGCTTACAATAAAGATACCATCAACTATATATTCCTCGGTTCCTGCCGCAGTTTTTGCCAAATTAAGGACTTCAACTTCATCCTTTCCTGAAATGGAAATCTTTACTCCTCCCTCCTCCTCCTCCTCCTCCTCCTCCTCCCCGTCGTATGATCTTGAAATCACGGTATTATCCGCGGAGTCACTAACCCTAAAGCGAAGACATTCTGTAAAAAACAACACGTTTACAGCCGTCCACACAGATCCTTACATCCACCAAACTACTAGCATCGACACGGAAGGCGGCAGCCATCCGACGTGGAACGAGAAACTATTGATGTGCATGCCCATGCATGCTACGTTTATAACAGTAGCAGTATATTATCAATGTAATACCTCCTTTTTGGGAAATAACAGTAATAAGATGGTAGGCATGGCTAGGGTTCCGGTATCCGATTTCATTGGAGGAAATATGCCTCGGGATTACTTGCATTTTTTGAGTTATAGGTTGAGGGATCAATATGGAAACAAGAATGGTATTATTAATTTCACGATTAAGGTGAGAGGTTCGTTGGGTGGTCATGAGGAGCCGTCGTCGTCGTGGCCTAGGGATCCAGACGTCAGAGACCAGCAAAGTTGCAGTTCGGGTAGGCCTAATCAAGTCGTCACTGGAGTTCCAGCAGTTTGGGTTAATCAACTTCTTGTCTAACTAATGTATCCATAGGTTATATAGGCTAACATAAATAGTTAATTTTAAAATAACCTTTTCTCCTTTTCTTTTTTCTTGATAGAGGAAATGATCAACTGTTTCTGAAATAGGATTTGGTAATCAAACATCTTGTTTAGCGCTAATTATACAAAATAATTACCTAAGATGATGATGATGATGGTGGTGATTTATTTTTATATTCTTTGGAAATTTTAATTTTGATTGAGGAAATGATCAACTTCTACGGAGCTTTAGTAATCAAACCCCTTGTTTTTATAGTTAATTAAAAAATTATATTGGAGATTTAAAAAAAAAAAATCCCATTAAACTTTTTCAAATATATATATCTCAGATGATCACTTTTTTAAATAGCTCGAAACATATAGTTAAATGGCAAATCCATTCAATCATAATTAATCATTATACAATATAATTCAACACGAGTGCTTTTCCATCTACGCATCAAGTTACAAAAAGTACTCCACATGCATCCCTAGCTCATATAATTTCAAAAGCTACTGTACAAGCTGCAACATTCAAGTTGCATGATTCGTTAGGATGTGCATATATGCGCTCTCAAACAAGGGAGAAGGGGGGGTGAAAAAAGGTGGTTAGCAGCAGATGTGCAAATATTTACGAAGCACACGAACAAAAAAGAAATAAGGATTGCAGAACAGGATCGTTGGGCGGCCATGAAAAGATTCCTTCTATGCATTTTCAGCACCACTCTGACCATTCTTTAGTATGTTGAATTTGCAAAGTGGACAGGTAGCATTGAGTTGCAACCATTTGTCTATACAATGACAATGAAAATGGTGCTTACAGGGCAGTTCTCGTAGCTCGGCTCCATCTTCATACGAGTTAAGGCATATGCAGCATTCCTAAAAGACCAATGCCAAGCAGTTTCGAGCCAAAAAATAAGGACGGATCCACAAAACTCTCAGAAATCGGGAGAATAACACAAATCAAAACAACGAACCTAAGAAAATTCCGCCTCTCCACATAAATGCAGAGCCACCATTCTGCTAGTTCAAGTTAATGTCATTGTGCAAAGGCTGGTTCCTTCACTATCCCCATTAACATCTTTCTAAGTCCTCACATTAGCCGACCTCAACTTCTAAACATGATATACCAATGTAATAGTATATACCCCTTCCCCACGCTAACACGAAGGAGCAAAACAAATAAAAATATAATAGGAACTTACAGCCTCCTCCGCAGAAAGAGTATGCTCAATGAGCGTAGCACTGCCACATTCAATCATTTTTCCACCAGATGATGCTTGTATCTCGCCATTTGACTTCTCAATTTCACCTAATTGCATGAACATGAACTTTGGCAGCTGTTCGATTTCCTCTCTAGTTGCTCCTTCCTAAATGCATTGCATGAGATTAATAACACAATATTACAACACACGAGAGCATATTTAATAATCAACATAACAAGCTGACAGAAACAATAATAAACTAAACTACCTGATCTGCAACGGCATAGAGAATTGCAATGATACATGGAAGGCAACAGCAGACCGCTATACCAATAATGCATGCCACAGCAACGCATATGACAACAAAGAACACATCAAATGCAAGAAAAGCAATGCAAAGCCTGTAAGAAGCAGCAACATGGTGGAAAGTGAAAGAGGTCAATGCAAAACCTTCATTAAGAACAAAAAAGCAAAGAAAATGAGAAGAAGAAGCGAACCAGTAAAGGTCAGGTGCATTGCTTGTTAAAGTGTTTGCACTGGAGGATATCCAATAGAACCCAATAATCCACCAAATGAACCCGAACATAGTGTTTGCAGACTCCAGATGCTTTGCAACACTGCAAAACATAGACAGTGGGTAAATTTTACAGTTTATCATTTCACCTCATTAACTCAGATTCTTACAAATCATGATCAACAAATTACAGCTATATGCCGCTCAAGGTTTAAAGTGGAGCGGCAATGCCCCTCACGAGTACCCTAAATTTGATGATGTGAGAGGAGTTTGGGGCCCAATCCATAAGAAATAATAATAACACTATGGATAATGTGTGAAACGAGTTTGAGACCCAGCCTAAAAGAGATGATGACGACGACGACGACGATGATCATAATAATAATAATAATAATAAGGTGACAGGTGAAAAGGTCTCCAGGCCATACTACAGCATATTCCTTCTCTTCTTATGCCTAGAGACAAAAACATCATGTCCACATCGAGTTCTGAATCAAACAGAATCACGGCATCAACTAACACTGTTGCCAATTTTATAAGCAGAGGATTTTGATAGGTATGTCAAATGCAGCACTGTAGCAGTACATAAAATACTACCAAAAGGTATTCACCCTTTTACTTCCTCATCAAAAATTCTAATTTCCCATTTAAAGCATTACCTTGTGTATAGCTTTCATATGGTCCCCAGGGTTTCTAGATTAAAATAGAACCATCAGGTAGCCAGAATGTCACATTACAACCCCATAACCCATGGTTTAAGTATTTTCCAGACAGTCTAACGAGGAAACAACAGCCACATGTAGTAGCTTCGTACTAAACCAATTATGTCAGTTCTGCTAAATTTCAGAAACCCTATGACTGTTAATTTGGTAACGCACATTTATGTCTGAATATGCACAGCAGACTACCAACCCCATTATGCAGTCAAAGATTACAGGAACCCTCCAAAATGAAACCCCAAAAGAACATCTTAACTAAAATTTATGAAACCACCTGCACAATCTTTCATATTCCCACATAAACGCCCAATCCAACATGGCCATATAAGCTATATAGCTAAGTAGAAAATTAGACCATAAACATTAGTTCAATAAACCCATCAGAGCATAAGATTAAGCTGCCTGTTAATATCTTAAAGCAGCAATCTTTGAACATTTGAAGGTCATTATATTTGCTGTCAAAAGTTCCAAGGTTCCTTTCTTTCCAAATATGACACAAGGACGCCCATCAGCAAAAATGCAGGAGTGACTAAGAGCTTTGCCATTCACTCTGCACATAAAGCAACATCCGTTTACCAGGAACATCCTTTTTCCTTAATTATCAACAGTGAAATTCAGATCCCAAAAGTCCCCCGCGAAGAAGAATGAAGATATTGACACTGATGAGTTGCGAGTCCCAAATCACTCAACAAGAAAATCCAAAGATATCTTTACACTTAATTAATTACAGCATTGATGCAGCTAGCTAGTTTGAACTGAGGCATGTCAATCGCCCCCTGAAATACAAGAAGCTTCCTAAAAAACTTGAGCAAGAAGATTGGTTCTTGTTGTCCTACAATGATGGATTGTTCATAAGGCTTTGTCAAGAAGAAGGATACATTGTCTTCGTCACAATGAGCATTACTAACAAAGGATCCCAAAAGATAAGTGACCCATCAATTTAAAAACATTCATTCACCAATGTAGCCATGGAGGATGCCAAACTAACAACAGCAGTCAAAATGAATAAATTTTGAGGCAAATTAGGTTTTGTTTTGAAAAGGCGAAAGTACGAAATTAGAATTTGGTCAGGATTCAAGTTGCAGTGCCAGATAACTCATCATAATTGATTTCTTCCAAGGGATTGATCTTATAGTTTCATAGATTGTAGAGGTCACAAGGCAATGATGGGATGAAAGTAGATCCAAGTGATTAGATGTAAATACATCATATCACATTTGTTTTCAGTAGAAAATTTAGGCTATAATGCAATGTCCAAGTGAACTGTGGTCGATTCGGAATGAATATTGACTGAATGGATCGAAGTTAGTTTAAGATATATAAATGTAATCCATAATTAGGTTAAACCAATTTTCCACAAAGCATTGTGTTGTGGGGTTGGGATTCGTACCAATCTCAGAATTTTAGGAACCTTGTTTATGTTAAGCCCCTCTTTCCTCCTGTTGTGTTTGTATCCCATGAGTGTACATAGAAGATGAGTGTTGTAGAGATTTATGGAGGATGGATGAATAGGGGATGATGATGCTCGATGATGGTGATAGTGGATGTGTGAGTTAGAGAGAGTGTATCTAGAGCAGGCTTGTAGTTGAGAATCAACACTTATCGTTAATTTCATAGCTTGAGTTCTTATTTCAATATCACATTTCTTTTTATAGGAAATTACAAGCCTAAGGTTACCATACGAGTATAGTCTTACATGGTAACCCAATTATTTGATAAAGGAGAAGTATTGTGTTATTACAATTGTTTCCTAATTTTGGATTATTTTCTTATAATTAAAGACTTACGGCCCAAGTTTTCCCATTAGTGGGACTTTCATATTTAGGTTATATAGGATAATATCTAAAGATTAATCTAACAATATTTCCACTAGAAATAATATATAATCTATAAATTAATCAAATAAAATCTAATAGAATAAAATAATATACCTAAATATAAGAGATATGCCAATTACCTAAATATAAGTGTTGATTGTAACACTTCTCCTTATTCCAACAATCTGCATAGAGCTTAAGATGAACTAGACCACTAGGTTGTACTCTCCATGCTAGGGTAGGAATCCCATGGCCTAATAAACTACTAATGACCACGTGACCCATAAGACTTCCAAGTTTTGTCCATCCCTAACACAATGAGTATCACGACAACTAGTATGCTTGAGGAACTAATTGTGGCTTGCAAAAACTTGACTACTGCCAATATATTTGCACGAGACGTATCGCTGGAATAGAAATAATCTCCAAGGAGGAGGGTGTTGTTGTCCGTGTGCCGGTTGAAGTTGTTGCTCTAATAATCTAATAGGACTCTACGATGCTTCCGCACTAGCAAAAGCCCCTCATTGCCTATAGCAGTGAGGAAAGCAAACAAAAGGCTAGTAAGGGTGTAGTGAAGAGCCGAGGGAGGCAACATAGGCTTGTGAAGAACAGGGATTATTTCCACTATCCAACGATGAGTTATGGTGGGCAATGTGGTGGTGGAGGTAGTGCGAATGGTATTGGTTAGTGCATAGGGGTTATGGTGGTCAATGGTTTTGGTAGTAATGTGACCTATGGGTGCTGATGGGGTTTTCGATGGTGGTAATGAAGGATATGATTGTGTGAGGCTGGTGTTGATGATGGTGAGGCCAACAATATTTTTTGGTGGTGATAAGGTAGTGTTACGATGAACAATGGAGTAAGGGATATGATGCGGGAGCAGAATCACAGAACATAACACCGAGGAAGACAGTTACGCTACTCAGAATGGGTGCATGAATAGGGGGTATGCATGGCTTCATGTAACGTTTGTTAGCTATCGTAACGTTTATTTTTAAGTACTAGTTATTGTTATTTACTTTTAGTCAACGTTTGTTAGCTAGCGTAACGTTTATTTTTAAATACTAGTTATTGTTATTTACTTTTAGTCAACGTTTGTTAGCTAGCGTAACGTTTATGTTTAAGTACTAGTTATTGTTACTTACTTTTAGTCAGTTAGTAACTGACTATTAACTAGCTAGTCTTAAGGGAATTAATGCTTTTGGGAGGGAATATACTTCTAATCTTTTGAGAAGATGTTTGGTTCCTTGGCTATATAAACCATAGGAAACCGAGTAGAAAGACACAACTTGAATAAGAAGAACAACCTTAAGCATTGCTTAAACCTGAATTCTGTGTGGATTCATCTCGTAACAAGTCGAATCTGTGTGAACGATTTGTTTCGAATCATCTCGAAATAAAACCGAATCTGTGTGAACGGTTTTGTTCTCGAAACCTTAATCTTTATTTCTGTGTGGTTTAAAGATTAATTTACCCTTCTACCTCGTGTTCCATCATCATCCACCCCTTCGAATCCCCATCATCAACCTCCATAATCCATACTCATCAAATACTCCATATAAACTCCATCTAATCTAAAACTCTAACTGTGCACGCATCAGGATACCAATGAGGGCAAATAAAGTTGTGATGAAGGCCAAGGTTGTTGCTAGTCAAAGCATGTGCATGAAAGAAAATGTGGGTTAATATGTCAATATCTAAATAATAGATGTTGGACTTTTTGCTTACCAATAAGTGAAATGTCCAATATACGACACCAAAATGAAATCATATATTGGCCAATATTTACCTTTTATTCCCGTGTTTACTGAGAATAATAAATATTTACTAATTTTTATTGTGAAAAAAATATCAAAATAATGCCACAATTACAATATAATATTTATCATTTGCGACACTCCATTTCAAAGAAACCACAATCACGAACATAATCGCAAACGTGATTTTTTATTTGGCTTACACACCCATTGTAAGGTGGCTGCTACTACTAGTTGGCGACTTGGCAACACAAGTGGCTATTGTTGCAGACTACCTCCTAAATATATGAGGTGAGACAAAGACATTAGCAAATATATAGGACTTGGCAAAATGGCGTCATCCAGCAATCATAAGTTTTAGATTGCGACCTAATTTGATTTTTTCTTTCACCAATTCATTGATTGAATTTCCAAGACTCTTCTTAGTCCTAGTTTATTCCCTTTTGGAAAGGATGATTAGTTCCCGCATGGTTGCCAACATTTATACCAAGATGTTGTCGACATGAGATTCTAACTCTATCATTAGCTCAGAGTCCTCTAAACTCCAAGAAACCTTAATTAAGTTAAATCTCCTTTCCTACTTTTTACTTTTATATCCCATGGGTGTTTGCAAGAGGATGAGTGCTCAAGGTAAATATTAATGGAGGATGGATAAATAGGGGGTGATGACTGTTGACCTTTTAGGTCAATCAACTTAATTTTGATGATAACAAATTGTCATTGTTGTCTAACTTATTTTATGTGTTAACTTCAATTTTATACTTGGAATATAGAAATCACGAAGGAATAAACAAGTATGCTTGAGAAACCAAGACTCAAGCTTCAAAGATTGCTAAGGATATCAAGTTTGCAAATCATATCTTAAGCACTAGTCAAAGATCAACAAGGAAAACAAAATAAAACTTCAAGCCTTTGGTAATATCCCTAAGTCTAGTTTTTTTTTTTTTTTTTTTTGTAATATGTTGACTCGTTTAGCACTTAGGTTTTTTAATGATATAATGTTTCTAATTTTTTCAATGATTTAATGTTTCTAATTCTAAAAATAATTTTATACATAAAAATATTTGTGTTTGCGCAAAATGATGCCTAAGATTGATTCTATCTTAAACCCTTTTGCATATGTGTTGACTTACAAAATTCACCATAAATTATCTAGACAACATATTTAGGTGAAAAATATTTATTTGGAAAGCTTAAAATGTCTAGTTTACAGCAAAAATGATGGCATTCAATTTTGAGCTCTATAGCTCAAGATATGGTATTTTTTATAAAGATAGCTGAAAATTGTTCCGCCGATCGCCTGATTTACAAACCATCAGCTGGTGCACAAACTGATCAACTGGTTTGAATACTAATTAACTGGTTTACTTTATAGTAAAATATTTTTAGCCTGAGCTCCAACACATTGACTAGTTAGCCAAACTAACCAGTTAGTCTGTTAAGCCGATCAACTAATTTACTTTTTACAAACATATATTTTAACCTCAACTTCAAGACATCAAGTGGTTTATGAAACCAATCGACTGGTTTGGACATAAGAGAGACTTCTTTCCATTTGGAATTTGATCGTTGACGTATTTTATACACCCAACATCTCTAAACAGTTTGTTTTCATTTCTCTTATCTTTTTAGCACTATAATAAGAGTTATTAGTGTTTAATAAAACTAATGAAGCTTGGACAACACTTCCAAAAACCATCATTTTCATATCTTACAAAAATAAAAAAGATTTTGGTTTTACACCATTAAATTCAAATCAAAACTATCTAATACTCAACTTGTTTTTTATATTTAGCTAAAGAGTTCATAAACTTTTAATTATTATTTCTCTCGCTACATTAAAATCTTCACTAGATTACTCCCTTTCATAAGTTATCTAGTGAATATTCTTATTGTATTCATTCAAATTCATCATTCCAAACACAAGTTACAAGTGGTGCATTGCCTAGCATTCCTAAATAAGGTTATTGAGATTATAGTAGAGGATACCTAGATGAAGTGTAAATCAACTCTAATGAAGTCATTGAAATTGTAGGATCAACTCTAAAGAGGCCATTGAAATTGTAGCATCATCCTCAAACATCCATTATAAATAAAGAGATATTCAAATTCAAAAGTAAAATCTTTTAGTTGTGGATGTGGAGAAATATTGTTGGATGTTTTTGAACCACAATGTGTGTTTATTATTTGCCAAAATTCTCCACTCTTTTCTCACAAATTTTTCATTTGATATAATTCTTACAAAATATTCTATTCATCCTCTCTAGAGTATCCATACGGACTTTCAATAATGATGCTCGATGATGGTGATAGCATATCAATTTAGAGAGAATGTGTGCATTGAGAAATAGTTTGTAGCCAGAAATTATCACCTATTGTTAAATCCCCAACTTGACTTCTTATTTCAATATTAGGTGCCTTTTTATGGAGAACTACAAGCCTAAAGCTATCATAAAAGTATAGCCTAGCGAAGTAACCCAATTATTTCATGTAATATAGAGAATAATTACATTATCACCATTATTTCCTCTTTTCTAGATTATTTCCTTGAAACTAAGAGCTTGTGACCCAATATTTCCCAATAAGGGGACTAGCATATTTAGGCTAAATAATCTCGAATAATATTTAAAGAGTAATCTATCCTTATTTCCTCTCAAATAAAGTGTAACTTATAACTTAATCAAATATAATCTAACTCAATAAAATCTACAAATATATAATATAGCCAAATAAGAGTGATGCCGTACCAAAGCAAGGCTAAATTCTAGCCTTGCGAGGTTCATGGCCCATATCCATAACATCTAGCATTAGAGTACTTGAACTCAAAGCGAGAAACCCCCAAGAAGTATGCCAAGTGGCTTGAGTTGCTAGGAGAGTATACTTTTGTCCTCAAACATCGTTCTTGGTTGATGCTCTTAGTAGGATAGGTATTATCCTTCCGCAATAGAGTATTAAGGCTACTAATTTGATAAAATGAAGAATCATCACTCTTCTTGCATTGATTTTGGTCATATATACCAAGAAGTCTTTAGGGGCCATCATAAGGAACTCATTGACTATGTGGTTCAAGATGGATATCTTTTCAGAGCTTCTAAATTATGCATTCCCCAATCCTCCTATAGAGACTTTCTTATTTGGGAATTACATGCTAGTGGTGTCACTAGTCACTTTGGTATGGATTGTACTATTACCTTGGTACGTGATCGATTCTACTAGCCTTCTTGGCAACAGGATATTAAGCGAGTCGCATCCCTAGTGTCGTACCTATCAGTCAACTAAAACCAGAAAACAAAATACAGGTTTACATACTCCTTCACTTGTTTCCCATGAGCCATGGAAGGATATTAACATAGATTTTATTCTAGTTATTCCTTAGACATCTAGAGAACATGATTCGATTCTTGTCGTAGTTGATAGGTTATCTAAGATGGCTATTTTCCTACCATGTAGTAAGACTTTTAATGTTGTTCATGTCGCTAGATTGATTTTTCGTGAGATAGTCAAACTACATGGTCTTCCTTCTCCCATGACTTATCTTCAATTCTTTCAACCTCACATCACTAATCATGCCTAGGTTAACCAATAAGTCAATAACAGAGTCGTGCTTTAACGAACTCCAATAGAAGAATTTGCAATAGGTTGCATTAAATATGCCAAACCTCAAGGAAACAGTATGAAACTTAAGTTTTAAATATGCCAATCCATGCAAGTTCAAGAAGAATTATAAAGAATGAGATAGGTTATTGTATTATAGAATTTCAGCAACTTTAGTTTCCATCACTCATTATTTCTAATTACATCCTCACTGAACCTTGAAGCAATTCCTTCACTGCATTTTTTAAGTCTCAGTCTACTTCAGATGTGAAAACAAGGACACAAGTCACACAACCAGTAATAATAAGTCCTCCAAACCAGAAACAACAATCAAATACCCTTTCATGCTCATAACCTAGAACTTTGTTATGTGACAACTCTGAGTCACGAGTTGAACTGGCTACTAAACTACACAAAGAGCTAAAAACACTGTCTCTTCACATCGCCTTAATATTTAAGCTCCTATATTTGACAGATCACCCAAACTACAAGTCTAGCAGGTCCCCTCAATTCCCTCTTCCATCTAAAGAAGCCATTGCAACTTCTAATTATTTTTTAATTCACAATTCAGAAGATTTCTTCTTGCTAGCTTTCTTATGTTCAGAAAAGAGCAGCATTAGCTACACGAATTTAAAGAGAGGGCATAATTACATATTTCTTTTCTTGACTAAACTCAATTCATTTCAAGTCATGTGTCGCCTTTACTACAGCATGAGCCAAGTCATCTTCTTACATATTCCAACTATTTAATTTATATTGCACATATCAAAGCCATATGAGTATATCACTCTTCCGGCACCCTATCCCAAAGCTACTTCAAGTTTTAGGCAAAACTCCATCCAATTCAACATTCTTATTTGAGATATTGTTATCCTAAAACAACTAAAGTTTTCCCATACTGGATGCTGGTTGTCAACCTACTTGTCTAAAATTTATAACTAAAACTTTCAAGCTAAACTTCCAACCATCTCATCAAGATTTTCCATTTTTTGGTAAATGTATTCTCATTCACATACATTACATGCAGGAAAAATCAGACCACGATGAATACAAAATCAACCCATGCTTTGTTGACTCTCCCACCGCCATTTACTAAAAAAAAAGAACAAGTTATCTAAATGCAAGCTGATCCACAAAGGTTTCGTGGAAATGGACATAACAGTGATGCAAGCCATGAATCCCACCAAGTAGAGGCAGACCTTCGATCTTCTTTTGACGTTCTACCTAACACCAAACTCTAGGCGCAAAAATAACTCCTCAGCATGTTCCTCCCGTATTGAACCCAGCCTAAAACATGCCAATCATCAATGCAACGCCATCTTGTCCACCTTACACAGCCCCAAATGACCTTGCTCATCATTGTACAGATACCTTCCGTGATAGCCATTTCTAGTTCATTATAGATGACTCCCTTACTACCTAGTTACATTGATCTGACCATTGATGAGCAATCAACTTTCAGCTACCTTCAACTCAAAGTAGAGTTATCTAGTGACTACCTCATTTGATATTTTCTTCCTAATAAAGAAACTTCTGCTCTGTCCCATAACTAAGATAGGAAAAGATTCCATACCAGATATGCAAACAGGAAACACTACTTTGTTACTTGAGCAAATGGTGAAGCACATCTTATGTCTACGAGTAGCATGTCACTACAATGATAATATTGCCAATCAACCTCGATAGGGAAACCAGAGAGCATAATTTTTTTCTGTGCATATCAAGACGGAAGATAGATATTTACCTATTGTTATCATTATTCGAGCGCTGCTCAGGGGAATGCTCAACCACATCAACTTCCTCGCTTCCAGAAACAACAGAATTGGAAGAGGAATTCAAATACTCTGAGTTATTAAGGTTAGAATCCCCACCGCCTCTTCTAGCCATCCGCAACTTTTGTCTCCTCTCATACTCCACTGAAACACAAACCATATGAAGAATACACTGAATTCCATAACCTATAATCCACAACCTCAAAGGAACAGATGGATTCTCATCTCTGCTGATGACAAGCATTACCACAGCTGTCATTACCAAAATAGCATTCCAAACAAGGTCAATAACAACAATGGGCAACGAATAAGCCCAGTCGCTCTGCCTCCCCTCGATTTCCTCGGCTGCGCTCTCCCGCACCCGCACCGACGACTCTCTCATACGGCGGCTTGTGGCCCCTCGCATGATTCGAGCAGCGGTCCGTAGTCTCGAGTTGTGCGAGTAAGAATGACTAGTGCGCGGAGCTTGAGATTGGGATTGCGGTTGGTTATCCAGCAGCGGCGTCCGGTCGACGCCGACTGCTGTGGTGGGAGAGGACGGATACATGGTTCTTAGGGATAAAATATTATGGGGTTTATAGAGTTAAGTTATGGGGGGGTTTTATTTGGGATTTAAGAGCTCTATGCGGCATGAAAAGCCATAGGCATCCAATTGCGGTGGAACTATTTTGGAAATTGGGATTATACAAAGTGAAAGAGAAGGAAAGGACGGCTGCGAAGAATTTCGAGATGGGGAAAAAAGGTGGGGGATTGCTCGTCGATCGGCAGAAGAGTTGAAAACTTGAAATCGGATTGTGTCTTTCACGGTTGGCCGAATGAGTCCGATGATCGTAAAAGGGCAAAATCTATGCAGATTCCAGAACATGCAGACGCGGTCGTTCTCCTGTTGGTCTTTCAGGGAAAAAGCCAACAACATTTGTAATTTTTTAATTGAAATATAAAGTTAAGGGTATTGTTATATATAAAACTGATATTTCCTTCTCGAAAAACATATTCCTAAATTGTTTAACTATTATCAACTAACTCGGATACAGAATTTCTTAGCAAAATTATTCCCACCAATAGAAAAAATGGGAACCTAACCTTCATTTGCACCCAATGTTGTTCTGCTTTTCTTTCGCCGGTGTTCGGCACCTTTCCCATATAATTTCCTCCGGCACTACTTTTGAGGTAATCTTTGGGGTTATGTTTAATTACCGATTTACCGGTGCCAATTGTACTCTATTATTAATGAAAATCCCATGTTATGTTCCTTTATTGAGGTCTACTAGTGTGTGTCACTTTTGGTCGTACAATTTAACAATAGAAAATAATTTTCGTGACAATGAATAACACTTGATAAAGATAAATTAAATTATGTCATACTTTTAACACCTTTTACGATAATATTTGAGCTTTTTTTAATTATCGGTGGTAAATAAATATATTATTGGTCAAAAACAAATATACTATATCATTATTAGCGGGGGTAGGAATGTTTATTTAACCTCAATTCATCCATTCTTAGTCATCCAATAACAAATATTAATAAATAACTTCCGATTTAAAATTTCCAAAAATTAATATTTATCCTCATTATATTATTATGCTCGGCTCTTTTTGCAAGATATGGAACGTATGGATACATACTTCAGAACCCAAAATTATCAGAGGTGTTTTATGATGGATAAAATATTATTTGATTATAAGAACTTGTAGCATGAGTTAAACAAATGTGTAGAAGTCATAGGATGATTTTGATCATAGAAGGTTTTAGAAAAAAAAATAGTATATGAGCAAGTAGAGTCTCTATAAGATGTAAAAGAGGTAGAACATACGTGTATACTAGCCTATAAATAGTAAAAGTGTACATAATATAAGTTCTAAAAAGATTGATTGTCCATTTTTTATTGTTGGAGTTTAAAACAATAATGAAGGATGGTAGGTGGTAGTTAGGAATGGAATACACAATCAAGAATTCATAAATATTGAACAAGGACATGTTATTCTAGATAAGTTGACAAAAAATGAAGTCACATTTGTTGATGAACTTATCACAGGTCACGTGAAGCGGTGACAAATCATATCGCTTTTTTAAAGAGTTTGAAGAAAATGTAAGTATTAGAAGGTGTATTTATAATGCTCGACAAAAGCTTAGATCCGAAAAAATAGATGGTCAGACAATGTTACAGCATGGTATGAGTATATTGGTTGAAAATTATTATTTTCGGTGGCATTAAAGTGTGCCAAAATCAAATACAACAAGCGATCATCTAGTTGCACATCCTATATATGTTAATATTTTATGTACATTTTCTTTTATTTTACAAATGGATTGTACTTATAGGATACCTTTACTTAAAATTATTAGAATAACACAAACACGGTTAAATTTCAATATTGCATGTGCATACATGTCATCTGAAAAATAAGAGAATTATTTGTTGGTACTCGAAACGTCGAAGACCTTAATAGATCCAGTTATACTTCCAACCACCATTATTACCGATCGGGAACTTGCTCTCATTTTAGTTGTAGAACATATTTTTTCGACTTTAAAACATTTATTATATAGGCTTTATATAAATAAGAATATGGAGGATAGGTGTAAGAAGGTATCTAGTAGTTCATCATTCGCATGTGGTTTTATGTCTCAATGAAAGAATGTGATAAATGTAACAAATGAAGAAACATACAAGGAATGACTCTTATCATTAGAGGAAGATTACAGAAACATTCATAGCCTAAGTTTGTATCTAAAGATGAATTAGATACAATCATATAAACACAAAATTAATTTTGCTTTCTTCGGTTATGTGTTTCATATCCATCATATTATAACGTACAGGTATGAATTATAATTTATAATTATATAATTTATTTTATTTCCCTTAACTGACAAAATAATATACTAATTTTTGTCAACATGGTTGAAGGTACTCAAGGATCTTTGAAAAGGTTTTTAGAAACATGAGGAGGCAGCTTCACCACTATATTAAAATAATTACACAAATTAAAAAAATTGTAACATAATGAGATTAGAGCAGCTTTAGAGAGGTCTAGGCTCAATATTCCTCATTTTACTACCAGTGTGCAATAGCCAATTTGAGAGGTCATGTATCTTTGTATACACTGGAGTTGATCACCAATGTAATACCCCGATTTTAATCTAATCTTAATCCTGAGTAATTGTTCGTTTTAAATTATCATACCAAATTCGAGCAAACTTTTTGAACTTAAGAGTAACTAGCTTGCATTTTCTCTTATCATCATACTCTCTAAATTCAAAAATAGCTTCAATCTCATGCAATCATTCAAAAAATGACTCCACATTCAAATCACCATAAAATTCAGAAAGGTCAAGTTTAATACCTTGATCTTCATGGTGGGCATGCCTTACTTGAAATGTAGGTGGTCTTATTTGATTGCTTGAGCCAAAAGAGCTCATATCATCTTCTCCATCTTCATTATGAGGTATGTTGGAATGTCCATGTCCACCTTTTGCATGGAATATAGGCTTCATCTTTCCTTCCACACTATCATGGGTGGTTTCCATGCGAACTTGCCATGGTTTATGCTTTTCTTGTTCGGCTAGCTTAGCTGTAATCCCCCAAAATTTTAGAAAACCTATAATTTAATAAATAACTTTTATTTGAAATAAATTAGCTTTAAAAATTATTTAATTTAATTATTTTATGGATTTTTTAAAAAAAAAGTGTATAAATTTGGATAGGAGTATTTAATAAATTAAAAATAAATACTTTATCATTTTATCACATTGTTTTTAATTGAATAATTTTTCAAACTAATATCTTACTAAAATTATCCTTTTTGAACCAATATATTAAATTATAATGAATTAAAATATGGAATTAAATAATTTATCAAAAATATTACATTTTATCATTTTCTAAATTAAATTAAATTACTCTCCCCTATTTTTCCATTTTCCTTTTTCTTTTCCTTCTCCTTTTTCTCCTTTTTCTTCTTTCCTTTCTCTTCTTTTTTCCTTCGGGCCGCCCGCCAGGCCAGCCCTTCCTCCTCTCCCCTGCACACTGGGCCTCGGCCCATCTCTCCCTCCTCCCTTTCCCTCCTCTTCCTCTCCCATGCAGCGTCGCCCGGCCCAGCACTCTTTTCTTTCTTTCCTTTCTCGCTGGACCGGGCCAGCCAAACTTATTTTTCTTTTCCTGCACCGGTCCGCTCGCCCCACCTCTTCTTCTTCCCTCTTCTTCTACCTCTGCCCCGATCTACTCCCGTCGCCCATGCACGACCCTGCAACTGCCACGCCGACCTGCTGCCACCGACAGCTCTCTCTCTCTCTCTCTCCCATCCCTTTCTTCCCTTTTTGGACCCAAACCATCCCTGTACCACAGCCCGCGTGCCCCTCTTCCTTTCCCTCTTCTCCCCTTCCCTCTCCCTGCCAACCGACCACCCCTGCCACCCTACAACTTGCCCCGACCAGCCACCTACTCCCCCTACCTCTCCCTCTTCTTTTTCTTACCCTCACCAGCCCTTCATTCCCCATAATTTCGAGCCCTCTTCTCCTTCCCCGAGCTCCTTCTCTCATTTTCTCCTCCTCCCATTTTTCCCTATTTTTGCACCACCGCCACCCTCCACCGCTTACACCACTGCACTGTACCCCCTGCGCCGCCTTCTGCCACCACCTCCTACTGCCCTGCACCATCACGCCACCCCCTCGAGCCCCTGCACTTCCTCCCTTCTCCCCCTCTTCTTTTCCTCCCCACTTTTCTCCCTTATCCGCAGGCCACCTGCAACCACTCCTTCCCCCGCCGTCCGGCAGCCTATGCCGCCACCAAACCCACCATTCGACACCCTGCAACCTCCTCTATGATCCCCATACATTGGTTGGCCGAAACAAGTCCTCGAACCCTTCATTTTTCCTTCCTCTTTTCCTTCCTTCTCAGGCTCTCCACCTCGACCCACCTCGGCATCCATCTTCGCCGCCTCGCCGCCGCCGTCTCCGCCACCTTTGGCCGCTAATAACCCATCCTTAGCCTCCACCTACACCCCCTCTTCACTCCTGCACCATTCCCTTGCCTTGAAACCTCCCCCGTCCATCTTCTTTTCTAGCCTAAAGTCCCTAAACCGAGCCATCTCTCCTGCCTTCTATCTCACCCCTTTCGACCCTTTTCTTCCCCCTTATTTTGCATGTGGCTCACGCTGTTCATGCAGCGTGAGCTCCACATTATTTTGGAATTTATTTGGCTAAATTTTGAGTTATATTAATAGTTAATTAAAGTGTTTTATTATTAAATAAATTTTTATAAAGATTTATCCTTTTAATTTCTTATTTCTAACATAATAATGATTGATATTATTTTTAGGTGTTGAGTTGCTAATTAAGCCTTGAATCCTTAACCGGGATACCGGTAAGGTTCGATTTTTGCGGGATTAAGGTAATCGTTAAACCTCACTTAAATGCATGGAGAAACGTATGCTAGCACATTAGGGATTTTAGTATGATTTTATGCATGTTTTGTGTTGCCTAGTATGATATATATATATGGTTGCTTATATTGATTGATAAAAAGAAAAGAAGAGAAAATTATGATAGCTTTTGTGCCATGTGTAGAGATGATACTTAAGGAAGGAGTTTGATTATTGATGGAAATATTAAATGCTTGTCTATGATGTATTATGTTGCTAATGCATGAATAATAGTATTGTGAGCCTAAGGGTATTTTAGTAATATGCCTATGTAAGTATGTGAGCTAATATATGTAGTTGCTAATGAGTATTATGTTGAATAATGACAAGTTGGTGGAGTTAAATGATAAGAATGAAGTGTTAATATTAGTATTTTATGTATTGGTGGTAAATTCATAAAAGTGGTGTAATAAAAGGGGTATTTTGGTAATTTTGAAAGAAAAGGATAAAATGGTGATTTTGTAAGCAAAAGGGTATTTTGGTAATTTCAAAAGAAAGGGGGTGAAATGATAATTTTATAAGTAAAAGGATAAAATTGTAAGTTGTGAGAAAGAAGGGTATTATGGTAATTTTTGAAGCAAAAGGACAATATGGTAATTTTATGATTAAATGGCAAAATGATAATTTTATAAGTAAAGGGGTATTATGGTAATTTTTTGAGAAAAGGGTAAAGTAGTAAATTTGGAGTCAAATGGCAATATAGTAATTTTATAAGTGGTAAGAATGGTAATTTTGGAAGTAAGGGGTAAAATAATAATTTTGGATAAAGGAGGGTATTATGGTAATTTGCAAGCAAAAGGGTAATATGATAAAATTGGATGTAAGGGGGCAAAATGGTAATTTTTATAAATAAAAGGATATTATGGCAATTTGGAAGTAAGGGGTAGAAGGGTAATTTTGTAAATAAAAGAATGCTTATGGCAAATTTGGGAGTAAGGGGTAACTTGATAATAATGATAATGATGAAGATAAATTGGTAATTAAATTATGATTAAAAAGGGGTAATTGGATAATTATGATAATAGAGAAGGGTAATTTGGTAAATTAACCAATAAAAGGGCATTATGGTAATTTTAATAATGGATAAGGGTAATATAATAATTATAAGAATGGAGAAGGGTAAATTAATAATTATAAATATGGAGAAGGGTAAATTAATAATTATAAATATGAAGAAGGGTAAACTAATAATCGTAATTATGAAGAAGGGTAATTTGGGATTTATGATAATTGAAAGGGTAAAATGGTAATTATAATAATTAAGAAGGGTAAAATGGCAATGATAATAATTGAGAATGGTAATTTGGTAATTTTGATAATGGATAAGGGCGATTTGGTAATTTATCCAACTAAAGGGGTAATTCGGTAATTATGATAATGGAGAAGGGTAATTTGGTAATTTAACCTACTAAAGGGTAAGTTAGTAAATATTTAACCTACTAAAGGGGCAAATTGATAATCATGATAGCAAAGATGGGTAATTTGGTAATTTAATTCACTAAAGGGCAAGTTCTGGATTGTAATAAAAAAAAGGGTAAATTGGTAATCTAACCAACCAAATGGGAGACATGTTAAGTGTAGCGATTATGAGAGGTGAATGGTGATCTAAAAAGTGTAGGAGATAACTTGATAACCTGAATTGGATAAGGGGTAATTTGGTAATTATGCAACCTAAAAGGTAATATGGTAATTTGTCAAGTAAGGAAGGGATGACTTAGTAATTATATAAGTAAATAAGTAATTTGTACCTAACATGTTGTTGTGATTGTGGAATTTCATAATATGATTCAAATAATGTTGATTAGCAAGGTAAGAGTATCTGATAATTAGTAAGTATCACGAGAACGAATCCTAATTCGGAATTAGAATGGAATTATGATGGCCTTAATGACTTCTCTGTATTATCTTGGATAACTGCCTGAATAAGAAACGACTAATGATATCAGAACGATTGAAAGTGAATAAGTATCTGATTATTGTGCTCTTCATGATCACTTTAATTAAGACACTAATACTAAAGTGAAAGACCTCGAGATCGGGAATAGTGACTCTTTAGGGGTCGCTATCCTAAGGACGTGGTTTAGTCCACGATTATTCTGGTATTTGCTGGTGTGCCTTTGTGCCCCAGCCAGACCCTATATCTTACTCTACCTAGCTCTACGAACCTAGTTAGGGGGTATGCATACTTATGGATTAAGTGTCCTTGTCGGTAGGGTACTGAGTAGCTTTATCCACTAGTACGACCAGGGTACCTTTGCGTCCCTGGGTTCGTGGTTGAAGGGTACTGAGTAGCTTGTATGCACCGGTACGACCGGTGTACCTTTGTGTCCCGGGTTCTTGATCTCCCGTCCGAGGCAAATAAATAGAATCGTTGTGCTGACTAAAGAAAGGAAAAACACTAATTACGAAAGTGAAAGATTAATTAGTCGGGCCCAGTTGACTTATGATAATGAGTACCGATCCACCGGTTATAATAGTGGCCCAGGAGCGTGTTGCCCTGGCAAGTGATTATGAGTACCGATCCACCGGATATAATAGTGGCCCAAGAGCGTGTTGCCCTGGCAAGTAATTATGAGTACTGATCCACTGGATATAATAGTGGCCCAGGAGCGTGTTGCCCTGGATGATGCTGATATATATATTCCGATCCACTGGCAATAATAGTGGAGGTCCCGAGCTCAATAAAACCAGTTATGTATGTGAATAAAATTATGGAAAAATACTAATCACTTATAGTGGAACATCATGTGAGTCGGGGCCTAGGGATGGCAACGGGGCGGGTCGGGGACGGGTCGGGGACGGGGACCCCATCCTCATCCCCGAACCCGATAAGGAAATTTATCCCCGAACCCGACCCGATCCCCGTTTATTTCTTAACGGGGAATCCCGACCCGATCCCCGCGGGGATGCAATCCCCATACCCGTCCCCGATCCCCCATCCCCGATCCCCTATCCCCCATCCCCCGATAAGATCCCCGATCCCCTATAAACTCCCAAATCCCCGATCCCCGATACCCGATCCCCGATCCCCTATAAACTCTCAAATCCCCGATACCCGTTACCAGGTCCCCGATCCCCGATAAGATCCCCGATCCCCTATAAACTCCCAAATCTCCGATACCCGTTACCATATCCCCGATCCACAATAACCGCCCCAATCCTCGATACATATTTTCCAATCTCCGATACCTATTTTCCAATCTCCGATACCTGCGTCCTGTAACTATAAGCTGAAGAAAAAATAAACGAGGAAAATAATTTTAAACCATTCATAGCTCGATCCGCAACCGCAAACAAGTAACAACCATGAATACCTGTAACCTCAACGGCTCAACCAGTCAACCTGTGCAATTTCCAGAGTTCCTAAAAAAAATAATTAATTCTAAAACAATCCTAATTCTAAAACATAAATTAATCAACCTGATTAATAATTAAAAATAAAAAATAACACAATAACTTTAACTTATACAATCCATATTCTTCAAGCATAATGTATCCGTAAAAATCTCATACAACGGATAACTCGCAAATTACAACGGATAATTGATAAATGACAACACTTCAAGCAATGCTAAAAATAAATTAGGTTGAGACGATGATAGACATCTTCATTCTTCTTCCATCACATATATTTTGCACTGCATCCGCAATTCCGCATCCTGTATTCCTATATAAACAGTACGCTATGCTCACAATCATTAAATGACTAAAAAAAATATCTAGGATTGTACATTTTTAGCAATATAATTAGTTTACAATTTAATAGACTTACATATTCATAATGGATTTAGAAATCCATAAATCACGTCAAATCGCTCCCCGCAGTGTTGCTCTTATCAGTATACACCTCTGTTGCCTACAATTTGTATTGGAGGTTAAGGTTATACACACACACACATATATATAATAGACATATATATATATATATGTATATAATAGACATATATATATATATATACATATATATATATATATATATATATATATATATATATATATATATATATATATATAATAGACATATATATATAGCAAAACGATAACTCAAAGCTAAACAACAATTTGTCTTTCAGAAAACTAATTCTTTAGAAGTTTAACAAAACAATAACCCAAAGCCAAAGAACATTTTGTTTTCAAGAGGATTAGGTTGCTCACATTTTCTCAAAATTTAATTTGACAATCCAAATCTTCATTATATTACTTTATTCTTATATCTACATTGCTATGTAGAAAATATTCCTAAATTACCTCTGATTTTCGTAACAGCCCATAATATTCCTAAAATCTCATACATCCATCTCAGCCCATAATGTACATGTATGTATATATGTGTGCCTATATATATATATATATATATATAGATAGATAGATAGATATTATATGATTTACATGATATAACAAGACCAAGAAATAAATCAATTACCTCCATATCAGCATCAACATCATCATCAAATTTTTGACACTCCGAAGTAGCTGTAGAGTTTGAAAGAAAAAATAAACAGCAAAATAAGCAAATAATAATATTTACAATAAATAAAACTTACAGAAATAACTAAAAATATAGGATAATACCTTCAATTTCACTCCATAACCAATCTCGAGTACACATCAAAGCTTCTATGGTGTTAGGATGAAGCCTACTTCGATGAGCACTTATAACCCTCCCACTAGTGCTAAATGTTGATTCAGAAGCAACAGTTGTCACAGGAATAGCCAACACATCCTTAGCAATATTTTGCAAATTGGGATACTTGTAACCATCCATCTTCCACCAATATAAGATATCAAAATTAGCAACAGTCCTTGGTGCAAGAGGATCCTCCAAGTACCGATCTAACTCCGACTTTATAATTTCAATACTAGAATTGGATTCCATGAATCTTTCTAGTCTACCACCCTTAGGAATTGGAGGCTTCGAAGAAGAACAATCTTGTGACCCTTGGTGGACAACATGATATTGCTGAGATTTCTTCTTATATTCTTCAATTAAGTCACTTGCTACTTTTTTCACATCATCAATCTTCCTCAAAGACGCATCACCATAAACAAGAGGGTAATACAATTGAATGGTCTTTAACTTATACCTAGGATCCAAAATACTTCCAATCGCAAACAAGCAATTTATCTTATCCCAATACTTGTCAAATTTCTCTTTCATATTACTTGCCATACTTCTCACCCTAATCTCATTTGAATTGATCCATTCATCAATTGCCAACTTAATCTCACACATAGTAGGGAAGAATAAATTCATGGTGACATACTTAGTCCCTGAAAACAACTCCGTTGCATCATAAAAAATCTCTAATTTAGAAGCTATATCAGTCACATTTTGCCAATCTTCTTCGGTGGGAACTCTCTTATATAAAGGCTCACGCTGCTTCAAACGACAAAACACATCTTTATATTGAATTGCAGTGTTGAGCATTAAATATGTAGAGTTCCACCGAGTCTTACAATCAAGTTCTAGCTTCTTATTGCATTGAATTTTCATATGCTTAGCTATTTCAACAAATTTTTCATCTCTTTTTGGAGTTGCTGTCCAAAATGCAACACTGTAACGGACATTTTCAATAGTTTCTGTAATTAATTCTAATCCATCCTTCACAACTAGATTCAATATGTGTGCAGAACAACGCATATGAAATAATCTGCCTTCTAAGATAAGTGAACTCGGATGAAGCTTTTCCAAAATAATATCAACCATAGCGTCATTGGAGGTGCAATTATCGATTGTCAAACTAGAACACTTACTATCTAGGTTCCAATCAAATAAGCAACCAACGAGACAATTTGCAAGCACTTCGGCCGTATGCGGACATGGCACGTACAAAAATCTAATAAAAAAACAAAAACAAAGTTTAGTAATTAATTTAGTTTATGTGTTGATTTTTCTTGTAAAACACATAGAGCTTACCTAACAAGCCGACTTTGAAGCTTCCATGAATCATCAATAAAGTGCGCTGTGATATCCATGAATCCTCTTTTCTGATTACTTGAAGTCCACATATCGCTTGTCAATGCTATGCGGCTTGCATTTGTCTCCAACAACTTCATAGTTATCTCTTTCTCAACATCAAACATTTTCAGGATATCACTTTTGATTGTGTTCCGAGAAACCACTTTAAATAATGGTTGTAAAACATGAAGGAACCTTCGAAACCCTACATGTGTAACCATAGACAATGGGTACTCATGCAACACAATCATTTTACCAAGCTCCTCCCTTGCATGATCTTGGTTAAACAGATATGTACTAAGTTTTGATGACCCATCAATGGACTTTGTTGGATTTAAAAGACATTGTGTCATGATTGATTGCTTTTTGTGTACACATGTCTTCAAGTGATCATGTAGATGCTTAGTACCATTCTTGCTCTCTCCTCCCAAATGCTTCTTACAATAGTTGCAAATTGCTTTCCATTTCCCTCCAACTGATTTTCTTTCGAAATGATCCCATACAATTGATCTTCTTTTTCTTTTTTTGGCACTATCCGCATCCATAATTTCAGTGTTTTCATCATCAGAATTCTGAATTGACACCTCTACATTAACTTTAATATTCTCATCTTGACATGTTTGTGCTCCACTTTCTCGAGTTGGAGCACTTTCCATAATGCTATCAACTTCTTTTTCAATATTTTCCATCTGTTTATTAAAAATAATAGATATTAATAACCCATACATCAAATAAGATTAATGATTAACTTATATTATAGAAAAACAAATAAGTATGAAAGTTTAGGAAAGATTCATGATTACGAAAGATTATGAGAGATTGATGATTTGCGTTTTTCACTTGGTTAGTTGGTTTTTCTAATTTTCAAAATGATATCAACCTATATTTTATGATTATTTGTTTAGGTTAAACCTTTCAAGTGCAATAGTGCATCTATTTTCAAAGGAAGTGTAAGATTATCTGCAATAATTTTACTATTTTAAGACTTTATTTATGATTGTAGATTATTTTATAATTTCAGGATTGTATAATTGTTATATCGAAATGGAATTTTAACAACTACTCAAGTTTTAGTTTTTTGAGTTAAATTTAACTTAGTATATTTGAATTGGGTAAGTTTTACTAGGTCTATTTACCTTATGATTATCAGCTGATTTTATCAAATATGTATAGACAAACTGTTAGTGCTGTCAACTAACAAATTAGTTAATATGGCACTAACCACTAATCTACAATCATAAATAAAGTCTTAAAATAGTAAAATTATTGTAGAATCTTACACTTCTTGGATTAATAGAATCTTGTTAATATAGGAAGTGTAAGATTATCTGCAATAATTTCAAGAGAAAGAAGTTATACAAGAATCATTTTTTTGTTCTAGAGACATAATAAGGTTTACAATTTATACTTGCCTTTCTAACTCTAGGGCCCGAACCCCAAATTTCCAAGAATTGCCTATACTAATACAATTGTTCTAGTGAAGCACATTATCTGCAAATATAGGCATTCTCATATGCTGTTTACAGTTGTGTGAAATTGATAAACCAGCAGAATAATTGAATAATATTCAGTGTGAAACAAATTAAAAAGCACGGATATTTATCCTAGAAACTCAATTTAGGTGAAAACCACAGAAAAGAGACACACAGAGAGAGAGAACAGCAATAAGATCCACTATGTGAGAGACATAATAAGGTTTACAATTTATACTTGCCTTTCTAACTCTAGGGCCCGAACCCCCAAATTCCCAAGAATTGCCTATACTAATACAATACAGACTATACAATGAAGGATGTGCCCCTGCACCCCATTGCTCATCATTTGTGGCTCACAAAAATATATGAGATGGTGACCAAGTGTGTGGAGGGCTGTAGATGGTTTGAGAACCTACAAAGTTGATTAGAAAGCATGTAAAATGACAGGTAATGTGGATGAATCTAGAGGCAGTAAAAATAGGAGGATTGTGCATACAGTAAACAAAAAATTTGTAACAAGCATCGAATCAGTTGAACAATAATTTGCCAAAAATATCACAGCTCCCAACAAACACAACATAACTGAGAAAGCAAATTAAAGAAAGGCAAAAGAAATTAAACAATCCATTTTTCTATCAAACTCCCCAACAGATCCATTTCCTACCTATTATGTGAGAAATGTTAAGGCTGTAGGTGTGTGTGTGTGGAGTTTGAATGAGTCCAAGTAGTTGGTTAAAAACGTCCATGTCTTTAGCCAGAAAATTTACTTTAGCCAGAAATGTTAATGCTGATTTTAGTTTGAATGATTTTACTTAATTTCTTCTAATGCTATATTAAATGCATATATGATGTATGTCAAGTGCTTGGTCAGAGGTCGATTCTCTTTGCCATCGGCCCATCCATCGACAAAAATAAAATTATTTTGGCTCTGTTACGATGGCTCAGCTTCATTGCTTGATTTGCTTCAATTAATTGTGGACAAGTAAAGGCTCAAGTCAAAAATAAAATTAACATAATAACATGTTCAATGGACAATGGTTGCAAAAGCATTCCCGTATGCTCAATGACGTGCTGAATATGATTCAGCAAAAAATGGAACAGGGTAACAATCAGAATTTAGAAAGGAAAAGACATCATCACCACAATTTAGGGACTTCATGAGTCGCACTCACTGCAGATAAAAACTTAAAAATACAAAAGGCTCAAGTCAAGGCTCACACTCACTGAGGAAAAAATTAAGGACTGCAGTGGCGCTGGCTGTATGCTAAAGCGAACTAGCGTCTGTCGGTCTGTGGTCGCGAGAGGAGCTCCGCTGCTCCAGTGCTCCACTGCTCCAGAGTCCAGGCGCTGGGTTGGGCGAAAAAAGATGGAGACTCGGGGCAGCACTCGGCGGCAGTCGGGGTTGGGGACAAAGTCACAATCACAAAGTAGGTTAACTGGTTACTGGTTAGGTTACAGTCTTACAGACTTACAGGACTCAGGAGGACTGGAGGAGGCGAGAGGAGTCGTCGCTGTGGGTCATGGACATGGACTCAGGAGTCAGGACTCATGGGTGCGGACTTAGACTTAGTGGTTGCGTGCGGGGTGCGGGGTGTGGACTGTGGAACGACCGAGGAAGACCGACCGAACACGGGACTGGACGCCTCTGGTTGACACTAAGGTTCGGCCCGCCGCCCGCCCAATTTGGTAATTCGAAAAAAAAATTAATTCGGGGCGGGTTTGGGGACGGGGACCCCAAACCCATACCCGACCCGTCCCCGAATTAATCCCCGATAATAATCCCCGACCCCGAACCCGATCCCCGAAATATTTCCCCGAACCCGAACCCGAATGGGGAATCCCCGACGGGGACCCGAACCCGTGGGAAAAATTGCCATCCCTATCGGGGCCAGACCGGTCCACCGACGAAGAATAGTGGCCAGGAGCGTTTTGCCCTGGAGACCGATCCACCGGCATATAATAGTGGTTAGGTGCGTTCAGCCCTATAAGTGACCAATCCACCAGCTATAATAGTGGGGTTCTCGCACTCACATGGATATAAAATATGAGATTGATTGAATGATGACAGAATAATGGCTTAAGGCCCAAAAGTATCGATCGTGACTTATAACTTGTTATATATGTGATTGTTATATATGTACCTCTTATTACATATGTATATAGCTTGCATTATGTGTTGCATTGCGGGCCTGTTTTTAAGTGTGGTATTAAAGGGTTGCTCAGTACCATAGTACTGAAGGGATTCCCTTCGTGGGGCCCCTACCTATTCAATGGGCAGTGTCCCTTGCAGGTTTTTCAGGTGCTACTCAAGTGGGCAACGGGAAAGAGAGTAAGGAATTATCCGGTACCATTAGGATTTTTCTCTCTCTTTTAAATTCCTAGTTTTAATGTTAATGTTGTTAAAGTAACCATCATTGGTGGATTTTATTCTTGTAAATAATTTGATGCGCTACTCTGATTTAATAATGGATTGTAAATTGTGTTTTACACTTTTAGCCTTAGCACTTAATACTGGAACGGTAGGAGTGAACCGGTCTGATACTAAGTGTGGCGGTAATATCACCAGAATTCACGATTTTATAATTTACTTCTGCTAACTCTTTCAAATAAAACGAAATTTTTTAATAGTGAATTTGGGGGTGTTACATTAGCTTCCACACTTTGTAGTTGATATTGAAGTGTGGTTTGATTTTGAAATTGAGCATCCATTCATGTGGTGAGGCTATTAATAGACTCTACCAAGGCACGAACTTCTTCACTAGGCATGGTGAAGGGTGACACACACCTCTTTTTGTTGCACAAAAAGGATTCCACAAGTGTGTAGGTGCTGGAATTTTTTCTACAACCAAACAAAGCACAAAAAATTTTGCTAATTCACAACCAAAGTGTAGGGAACTATCTGAAATCTTTGATTAGGCACCAATGAGGGAAATGTAGCTACAAGATCACAGCATGCACGCAGGAACTAAGGTTGGAAGTATTCTTCTTATATGGTCCAAAATTTCAGCCACATAAACTCATAGAATGCTGAGATTTTCTTCAACACATATAGGTCTTCAAGTTGAAGATTCGAACGTGGTACATCATAGGAGATGTAGAGAAGATAAAGAGGAAGATTATAGAGTGGTCTTTTGGAGAGAAAATGAATTGGGTAAGCCAGGACACACGCACACTTGCTCAGCCCGTGAACTGGACGCACTACCAGGTCTCGGGGGTTTTGTTTTCCTTACCAGATTGGTACATGAAAGGGAAATGAAATGAATGGATTAAAGATAAATTCACAGATATGGATAAGAAATAAGAGGGAAAGGAACGATGGAAATGAACAAACTCACAGCAGAACAAGGCAACACACACAGATGGAGTTGCGGTAGAAATGCAGCTACTGGTCGAAGGTGATTCAATTTGGCTGGAGAAAATGCAACAAGATTGTTGAAAGATTTCAATATCTTAAACAAATAACTTCAAGGAAGATTCAAGAATTTTATAAAGATGCAAGAATTCAATGAAAAGAACAAGCTACCGGTGAGTTCTTAACGCAAGAATGCACATATATGATAACTTGTCTGCAGATGGTTTTTGATCGACAGATTCCAAAACAACCGATGCTTTGATACCAAAAATGATATGTAATCAAAGTGGAGGGAAGGGTTGGATCGATTGCTGTTGTTTGGTAATGTAAATCATGAGATTATGTAGCAAAAATAATGGTTTAATGTTGATTAAACTTGAAGAACTCAGGTTGTATTGCTAGTTCAATTCGAACGGTTGAAGCTGGTTTCAATTGTTCGAATGAATGAGATCAATATAGGAAGGAATTTTGCCCCGGGATTTCCTTGATCAAAGAGACTCAAAAGAGAGGATAAAATGCAGGCCTTGCTTTGTTAATTTTGTGTTAAAAAATTATGTCTATTCCATTCCATAACATGCGTGTACAAGGTATATATAGGAGGAAGTAGCAGCCGGCACAAGCAAACTTAACCAGCCGGTGCTTACCCTTAATTCAAGCCCATTTAACTCACTTGAATTAATCCCATATAATGCCTAATCTTAATCACAATATCATGGTCTAAATGATATTAATGATTAATATTACAAAGCTATACAATTAACTATGATACATACATGAAATTACATCAAACCCTAACTTACATAAAATACACTTAGGGTTAGGGTTTACAACAAGTTAATACAACTAATGATAATCATCATCATATCTTCTTGTTTTAAAGCATCATCCCATGTATGCCATAGTCTTGCATGCTTTAAATACTTGTACACTTTAAGGTGTATTAACATCTTCTTCTTCCAAATATGTAACATACTTACAAGAACAACTTGAATTGTTTTCAACACCAAGCAGAGACAAATTATCAAGAATATTTAATATGATAGGCTCCAATATTAAGAAAGATAATTCTTCCTTCCCTTGAGAATCAAGAATATTTAATATGATAGGCTCCAATATTAAGAAAGCTAATTCTTCCTTACCTTGAGAATCAAGATGAATATGATAATCATTAGATGCTCCTGCATCACTAGGGTTATATATTATTGATATCGTTCCATAGGTTGAGAATAATAGGGTTCCTACACTCAATGAAACTAAGATTACGGGCCTTGATTATGCCATTTTCATTATAAGACATGAAATCAAAGAATAAGTTGGTGACTGTATTATTACTTTAATAGTACTTAACATCCTAATTATCTTCTTAACCGGCTAAGATGTTTTTGTGCAGGTCGATGAGGACCCATTGGATGAATTTCTTGCTTATGATGCCTTACTTATGGATGAGTGTATCTTATGTGTCAGGGTTGGATATAGAATCATGTTATTAGATTATTTACTTTTGTCTGGATATATTTTTGGACTCTTAGTTTTATGAGGTCAATTTTAATATATTATGATATTGTACTTGGAGTTAACTTCCAAACTATTATCTAAGTTTATGAAAGTTCTCTTATTTTATGTTTATCATGTTTTAAATCTTAATTGTTTTACTTTGTAATCATTGGAAGGATGGTATGTTAAGCTAGATTTATGTCAATTATGACAATAGTATCCATTTATGTTGATATTATGCTTCTGCTAAAATGAAAATTTTCAGTTACAAATTTTGGTGATATAGCTACATAACAGAGGCAGCCAAAATGGTCTTATATGGTGGTAAGGAGGTTTAGTGCCAAATAATAGTTGATAAGGGGTATGATTGTTGAGAATCTTTTAGGGAATTCTATTAAGTATGTGAGTGGCTATTAAGAGACTCTCACCTTAATATTTTTGGGGCATATTTGATTGAAACATAAACGCTCAAGCCACTTCTAAGAGATATTTGTGTTTTCTTTTTGGCTAAGCCATTTTGTTGGAGAGTGAATGGGCAACTGGTTTGGTGAATAATATACCCTATTGGGAATTGTTTAGCCTCTATGCTAGATCCCAACTCATAGACATTATCCAGTTAGATGATTTTGATGCTTTTGTGAAATTGTGTTTTTATTAGAGAAACAAATGATTTAAGGATAGTCAATCCACTTGCTTTGGTACTCAGTAAATGGGTCCAAGTGACACTAGAGTAATCTTCCACTATAGTCCAAAAAAACTTAAACCAATTATGAGTGGTGAAATTGTGAGGTCCCCAAATATCTACATGTGTGGGATCAAAGGGGGAAGTCACATGAGTATTGTTGGAAGGAAAATGTAATCTATGTCACCTAGCATTGAAACAAATGTCACAGGGGGGAAATCAAAAATATTATTAATGGAATTTGGAAAAAAAAACATTTGCTTGACTTTATAGAAAAGTAAGTGTCCTAATCCAAGGTGACACAAAGTAACTCTGTTTAAAATTGTCGGAAGAAGAAAATGAGAAGGACACATCTTTGATTTCTAATTTGTTCACGGCTTGGTTTGAACTTGAGATATTTGCTTGAGAAATGGTCCCGATAAACAATGGAGTGGCTAATGGTGAAGGTTGGAAGCGATATAGATCTCGACTCAATTTACGAAGAGGAAGGGACTTCCTCATTAAAGGGTCCTACAAGAATCATTAGTGAAAAAAAATAGTGGATAAAGTTTTTCTTTAATGAGTTTGTTGATTGAAATGAGTTATATAAAGTACTTCTCTCAAAGTCAATTTATCATTTAAGCTTATAGAACCTATCAAATGTATTAAGATTGTATGGTTGTTGGGTTAAATTTATAGGTCACAATAATATTTTTTGGAATGAGTTACAAGTTAGAATGAATTAAAATATGTGAAAATGAAACGATATGACAATTCACGTAAAACTGTGACTTTTTGTAGATCAATGAAATAAGTGTTGGAAAGCTCAAGTTTAATATAAATGGCTTGGAAACCATGATAGAAAATTTTGAAGTGTATTACGAGCCTAATTACATTCTAAATAGGGTTACAAAAATTTGGGATATTACATAGGTGATCACACGGATCCATTTATTCAACACATTGAGACCATGAAATTGCTAGTAAGCATTACTCTCCCCCTTACCCCATAGATGGGAGAAAGTTAATTAATCTCACTGATACTCTCACATCTAGGGTAAAAACACTCCTATGCCACTAGTAAATCTCTAATACTTAAGTACCCGTACCCTCTATGGGTCGGTGGATCGTACTAATATAGAGTATATTAGGGTTGTTTGGTTCCAATAGAGCCCTACAGTTATTTCAATCATTACAACACTAGGTCCCGACTCATGTGTTCTTCTACTTTAAGTATTAATGTCTTATTAGTTCATTAATCAACACTTAGCATATCATAATGCATTACTTTATTTACTTAAAGTCATTACACTTCCCCTTTCATTATAGTTGTCTTAACGCATGGAAAGCGGATTATCATCTTATCACAAGAAACATAGATTATCATGAATTCATTCCAACAATTGTATTTACTAGGAACATTAAGAATTGCACTATGGTTCATCACATCAAGCATGTAAATACCACATGAAATAATGAGGAGGTATAAAAAGTGTAACAAGTAAAATGAAGAATATTACACAAGTGTAAAGACTATAATGCCCTCACAAAAACCCTAATTTACAATTATAACACATCGCCCCCTATAGGGATTTCAAATTCAAAAAAATTAACATGTCACCTTAATTTTTTATTATAAACAACATATCCAAAAATAAGGCTAAACTAAAATGTGTTGCACATAAAATATTGATCATACTCCTAGGATTTCTAAGCCTATTTTAAATCATTTTCATATATCACATTTTGGCTCATTTAACACTTGCAAAACTTCAAATTACCAAAATCAACTAATAATGATCATTTTACCCTTAATCCTCCTAAACACCTTACAACTTGTCGTTAACAAAACTTATTTTATACTCAACCAAACCCTATCATATTATATATTAAAATTTATGTAATGAATATGATGACATACTTATTTTCCATGTAAACTCATAAATTGATCTCAAGTGCCCTTAAGGCCAAGAATTACCCAAGCTCACCAAATTCTACACATTCCAAACATTACCAACACTTCCACCCTCAACATATTTCACAAACAATAGTACTTAATCACACGTTCTAAATCCATTCAACTATAACATATCCAAATAACAAGTTACACTAGTATGCATGGGATTTTATGCCGAAGCCCACCAAGGTCATAGGTTAACGATATCACACGTAATTATAATTACACATAGCATCATAAATTCACCAAGAAGTGCAGGCATATAATTTGAAATGAAACCTAAAAATGATTCTACAACACCATGCAAACAAGAAATTAGTAAGGAACAACACAATACATTGAAGCTCTATTCGAGGTGATGTGTATCCTTATGATAGAATAACTCCGATCTCTATGCAAGTAAGAAGACCACTTAAGCACCTCCTTCCACACCTATGGGATCATCTATCATTAAACATTAATGTTAGCTAAGGAAGAGAATAAGGGTTAGGATAGAACAACATAGGAATGGAAGGAAAATAAACCCGAGGCTAGGATAAGAAGAGAAGAGAAGAGGTTGCGTGAGAATTGGATGGTTATGGGGTAGATTTGTGTATGTTGCTCATGCTGCTAGGGGTAGCAACGTGAGGTGTTTAGTTATATGTCTAGTGATATATATGCATGGTTGAATGAATGAGAGTTTAGAATTAGTTTGATTAACCAAATGAAGACAAAATCGGTTGAGGCAAGGAGGGGCATCATGAGAGAGAGAGAGAGAGAGAGAACGGTGATTTCAAACACGAATTGCTGTCTAAAGCTTATTGAGGCCCAACTTGGGTGGGATTAGACGGTGGTTGTCAAATAAAACTATTGTGCGGAGTGGAAGATTTTTGTATAAAACTTCCGTCTTACACCATCACAATACGCCTATATATTCCTACAGTACTAAGCTTTACCCGGTTGTTTCGGAGCCAAAATTGTTGTCTGTAATACATTCTAATTAAACAGTAGTTTTATTATACGGTCGTAGTCTACTATCTGCAGCGATGTTTTTTCAAAACACTTTTTGCTTCTATTTTCTTAGTCCTATTACTCCTATATACGAACGGACGTCTGTCATTTAAACTGTATAATCCCTACACGGTGGTAAGAAACGGCCTCCTACACGCTACTTTCCCTCGTCACCAAATCTCCTCTCTTTTTCTGTACTGGTGTAGTAGTAATATCTTTTCGTTGTGCACAGCAAAGTATATCTTCATTTTCTTGTGTCGAAATACTCCTGAAAAAATGAATCACAAAAGGTCCTTCCAATACATCAATGTTCTTAAAGAATATATTGAGGGTCCGTCCTCAAATGTACGCCTTAATGTATAGTCATATGAGATAATCCGATACACGTATATATATCCTATCCAACTATAGTAATAACCCTAAATCTTCAAAGGGGGGAAAGCAGGAAGGATATCATATAACCCTGTTAAAGAATGAAACGTCCCCTAAAAAAAAATGAAGAAGGAAAAAAAAATCCAAATCCGCCTCTTATTTTTTATTTTTTATTTTTTCCAACACGTACTTAAGATTCCCTCAGATCTGGAGCTGGAGACGAAGCCGTCCAATACTTTTTAACAGCGACTAAAATCTTCTCCCTATCATGGGGTCCTCTATCACTGTCATGAATGAAACTGTTCCATTCCATACCGTCGGTATGCTTCTTTATCTTCACTATAGTATCGACGTCGTCTGCAAAGATCACACACCCTTCCGGTCTTAGGATCCTGTCCATTTCCAACAACATATCTACCATCTCACACCTGTGCACGTACGTAATCAAAAGGTTATCATCACCGTCAGCATTGCCCCGAAAATGAAAGGTTTGAGCTTTAAACCACAAACTATGGACTGGATACCGAAATATATATTGATGCTACCTACCTGCCGGCGTAGAGGCTGAATACCGAATCGGCGTGAATGAAGTCGTAAGTCCTTGGGTACGTCGACATGGCCTCACACCTGATAATTTTGAGCAAAGGAACAAATTACCACAAATAGAATTCACGGTCGGACCCGGGTTCGAATCCATATTAATTACTCCTCAAAGAACACACAAGATTGAATCAAAGAGAAAATAGCTAGCTACCAGTTTTGGTAGGTGCCAATCAAGCCGCGCTCGTAGACAACACCAAGCGTATTAACCTTAGCTTCACCGGGTACAACGTTCATGACCCAAACAGGATCGTGAACCAAAGCCGCGGCAAAACCCCCCAAATATGCATTCATATCAAGCAGGTTCCGATACCTCCCTTTCTGGCCAAACTCCGGGTTCAGGTTCTTATAATACGACACTCTCTTCTTCCACCTGTCCGTATCCTGCGTGAAGTCCTCACCCGTAACCCCGTCGACGCTTCCGCTACTTATCCTGGGCGGTACATCCGTCAGTCTCTGGGGCCATTTCGATACCTCGCCGCCGGCCACTTGTTTAATGCCGGAAACTTCGGGGAGAGGAGTTAGGCACGATTCCATCTTAGTGTACCTGCATGCGTGCGTGAGAAAACACGTGTAAAGTGACATGCATTTTATAAATTGTATCGTGGTATGTATGTAGGTATGTATTTAGTTATATGACGGTCGACGCCACTAGGTGGAAGTGGAGCGAGTAGATCGAGCGGGTAGGTAGGTAACGTTTACCACGCAGCGTCGGGGTTCTGATCTGGCGGACAAAACTGGGGTGTGGTGGTAGGGAGCACTCGGTGGATCTTCCTGCAATGCACGTGATTGGTCGGCTTCTGCCAGACAGCGATGTCGCCTTTTTGGTTCAATTTCTTCCAACAAAGGCTCTTGGCTACGGCTTCGATTTCGTTCTGTTCGGCATTCAAATCTTGTTCGGTCCGGTTCCAACCTCTGGCATGGGCCTTCCCGTTGATGGGCGGTCCAGACAAGACCCAGTAGCCACCGGGGCGCAGAATTCTATCCACTTCAGTCAGGTAAAGGCCGTCTACACATACGCATACGTACATACATACATATATAACTCGGTGGTGAAAAAACAAAAACAAAAAGAAGGTTCAAGTCGGAGAAGAGATCAATAATTAGGAGGGAGTTTTGATTCCGTACGTACGTACCGTAGCTGCCCCATGGAATGAGACAACGAGAGCAATGAGCCATGTCGAAAGCTCTAGAAGGATAGGGAAGTCGGTTGGTGGCCATGACTCCAATGATTGCCGGGACGCCACGCTCTAGAGCAAACTGTACCTGAGCATCGTGCGTGTCCACCGGAGCAAATGACATGGCTAGGATGTCGCGAGACAACAAGTAAGCCCCCCAACTTGCAACCTGCACCACGTACGCCAGGATTTTACAAATAAACACATCATTATTAATTAGTATTCAATGCAACCAGTGAAAGATTCTTTTATTATTAGTATTAATTACTAGTATGAATTTCACATAAATAAATAAATAAAAAGTAGCATAAGGGCATGTAAACATTATGGTCAATAGTTTTTGTAGCGTCTTGCAAAGACGAATGCATAGACAAAGTAAAACAAACGCAGTATCAGCGAATTAGCTAGCATGACAGTATATGTAAATGGTAGTATATATATCAGCGAAGACAGTGTAGGGGTAGGGTACGTAGAGATAGAGAAGATGGTCGAGGTATAAGGAAAAAGGTCAGCCCAACCCTCTCTGTAGTGCTGCATGCGAATGAGGTATATAAACCGGGTAATAAAAATTAATGCCGGTCCGTATGGAGGCCAATTATACCAACCGTCCCATGTTATCTACGGCGATTGGCATATCCAGGTCTTTTTTTTTTCATACCAGCAAAAAAAAAATTATTAAATTAAAGGAAGAGGGCGGCGAGCCTTTAAATGCAAGCGACGGCTAACTTCCATTACGCCTTGGCGCGGCTCCGGTTAATTAGGAAAAGAAAAAAAAAAAAAAACACAACGTTTGGAAGAAGAGCTTTCATTTAATTTGAAAGCACGGATTAGATGTTCAAACTCTCGCCTCGCGTATTGTTTGGTAAACAGATTTCAAGGGCCCAGCCGTCTCGAAACCGACAAATGTTAGTTATTAATGAGCTAATAATAAATACACGCTGCCAAGGTACCATCGATACGATCCATTATTACTAGCTCACTGCTAATAGCGACAACCACCCCCACCGTATCGCCAACCGGATAGGTGGTTAAGCCACCGAGCCCACATCATATCAAGAACAGAGCCGTTAATCCTCAAAGAAGAGAGGAGTAGGCTAGTCGGTAGCAGCGCCCGGCATCTAATCAGGCTAGAGGATGCGGTATTTAGTCAAGGATGCAGGTCACCCGTCCCCCCCCCCTACTTTGTAACCAACAAAACTAGACCCCACATCGAGACGCACATCACACGCATCATGCAACTTTTGGTATTTTGGTGGAGGAGGGGTCTCGCTCGACGAGACAGGTGCAGTTTAGGTACCCTGTCTGTCACTCTTTTTAACCAATTCACATTACCAGACGAAAAGGGTTTTAAATTATCTAATCCTTATTATTATCTATGCCCCTCTACCCCAATTCCGTCTTTCACCTTTCCTTCCTCCTTTTTGATTTTTTTCATTTTTTTTTTGTAAGTATTAGTCATAACTGCACTCTACTCGGTTATTCTTTGCTTCACATAGTTTAGCTTTGGGATCCCAAAAAGCCTGCAGGGTTGAGACGATACAAATACAATATTCTTTCACTTTTTCATGGCATTATGACGACAGCAGTTTGTTACAATATACTACTAATACCCTCAAATCTAATTTCAACACAATCATTCTGTAGGTACGTATTTTAATATTAATGTATATATTTAAAGTTAATTTATATTGATTTATGATAATAAAATATAAGGATAGTTGTTTAAAGAAATTATAAGCAAATAAATAAAATGATGCATCCTCTAAATTGAATATATATATATATATATATATATATATATAGTCACCGAGACACACACTAATAATTCTTTTATTACTCACTGCTTACGACCGCTTCCCGCGAACCATTTCATCGGAAACATATGGCTAAAAAAAATACACTTAATTCATCCACCGGCCCGCCCGGGTGCCGATCGAATTAATTAACTCCCTGCCTGTTTTGGTCACTGGCGGGCTAATTCGTACGTAATCCACGTTTGGAAAGTTTAGGGAACGACGCAGTCGGAAAAAAGGCCAGAAACGGCAGGTGTGTTAATCGTAAGTCGGGAAAAAAAAAAGGAAAGATTGTCAGTCAGAAGCAACCGGTGGCGGCGGATAACGTGTTTGGTGATTGGATCGTCGCTAGATCATTGCGTACCCACCCAGCCCACCATCCAACAACCAATTCGATCGATTTATATTAATTTATTATTTTAATCGGGGCAAGTAAGGGATCTAACGATGTATCTCTACATGTCATGTCAACGCGTATCAATTCATTTGATTTCTCCTGATTTCATTTACCAGACAAAGCCTGTCGTCTTGACACGAGTAATAATAGGTACAGATATTATAATAAATTAATAACCCTTACCCCTTACGTCTTGGTATATAATATATATATAAAAATATATTATGGTAATGGTACGAGTACATTTTTGTATAGATTTACTTTGTTTCTTGACAATTTGGCCTAACATTTATTTTAGGGCATTCTGCGTTCTTAATGATGATCTCACTTGCCCATCTTTATATTTCAATTTAATTTTACTTAGATCCCTAAATAAATACTTGGCTGAAACTGAAACTGTAGTTTGTTTCTACTCTTTAATTGTCCAATTAAAATATAAAAAATACCTAAATAAAAAAAATATATATCAGAACAGATATAAGATACTTTTAATGGAATTATTCTTTCCCACCTAAGTTACCGCCTAGTCGTAAATTACCCTACACAGTGATACTATTACCGATGCCTATCGAAGGGGAAATGTTTTTTGTTCCAAAATTTTTTTAATATTAAAAGTAGTTGATTAATTTTTTTTTAAAAAAAAGTATTAATAATTTATATTAATTAATAGAGATAGTAATTTTTTAATTTTTTAATTTTAATATATTTTTTACCAATATATATTATCGTTTTCTAAACTTTTAAAAATTAACAATTTCTATGTTTCTTCTCATCCCGTCCAACACTCCCAACGCTGCTTACAACCAGACACCTACCTAATCGAAAGTCCAAAACTGACATCATAATAAAGGACCAAACAATAGCCACTACCGAACACGCCAACCCCTTTTTTTTTTCCTGTTCTTTTCTTCAGTTACCTCCGAACGAATTTACTACTACGGAGTACGGTCCACGGACAATCAATTCACAATGAAATCGACGGAACGAAAAAAGAAAAAAAAAAAACCACAACGGAAACACTAAAAACATACGCACGCAACGTACCCCACAACCGGTGTCGATGGCGGTCCGGACAGACCCGTCTTTGAGGTTTATCAGCCGTCCGATATCATCGATGTAAGACCCGGCGCCCCGAGGAAACATAGTGCCCCCACCGGGAAACGTAAACCGGTCACCCTCGAACCGAACCCAATTCTGACTCGCCTTCTCAATAGTCAGCCACTTGTGCGGGACGTTCGCGTACCAGACCATGTCCCTGCTCTTCGGCCACTTAAACGGCGCCGCGTACCCGTGCGGAGCCGGAATCCGACACCGCAACAGCTCCGATTCCTCGGGGCAATGCCTCTCCCTAAAAGTCAGCCTCGCGCGAGGGAATCTCACCGATCGCTTCGGGTCCTCGCAGGGCACGTACTCGCTGTATCTGGGGTCGCAGCGTTCGGTGCGCGTCGTAAGGGATGAGGCGGCGGTCAGGTTTCTTCCGATTTCGGAGTCGGCCGCGTGGTGGGCGGTGAAGTCGAGGATCGTCGATTTCAGCCGGTTGGAGATTTTGGTCAGCGCGGCGCACGGGGAGGATTTCGCGGTCTTGGGAAATTGGGCGGAGGCGGCGGCGGCGGCGTCTTTTATTGTGGATTGACGGTAGGAGCCTAGGATGTAGGACATGGAACACAGGGTAACGATTGTTACCATGTAATAGAGATTTATTCTGTTCAGTAGTTTTGGCTGGAAGATCGCCATCTTAGAATGCCAAGGCGAGCCCAGCCGCCGAAGAGAGAGATAAGGGGGCTTCAAGAAAGAGAGGGAGAATAAGAACCAATTAAAAACAGGGGACGTCTGGTCCGGAGTTTTGGACCGAGTGTGTGGGAGACAGAGAATAAGACAGCGACCTCGGTCTGGCTTTCATGTTCTAGTTATACTAGTAGTAGCAGTGAGCCGATGACCTGACTGGTTTCTAGTAGTATTTTCTTTTTCTTTTTAGGACTGTAGTGGTTTGGGATTCGGCTGACTTGGCTAGAGTAGGACCGCACGCGCAATATTGTACGCGCCCACGGTGCCATCTACGTGACGCTATTTACTGCGGGCCTGCGGCTCCATTTGGTAAGCATATATACTTCATCCTCTCTTTAAAAAAGAGCGTAAAAAGGTAAATATTTGGATAAATTTTATTTAAATATTACTCTCTTTTTTTAATTAATTAATTTATTTATTTATTTTAATAAAATAATAGAAATAATTTTAAAATTATACTTTCATATTTTATTAAAATATAACGAAGTATTTAAAATATATATATATAACTATAAAAAAATGAGAATAAAATTATAAAATAGTCTTTGAATTTTTTTAAATAATTTTTTTATATAAAAATTTAATAATAAAATAATATTATTCTTTAATACAGAGAAAGTATATTGTACGCGCCCACGGTGCCATCTACGTGACGTTATTTACTGCTGGCCCGCGGCTCCATTTGGTAAGCGTAAAAGTTTTTTTTTTAAAAAAATTGACTATTAGGAAAAATTTTATTTAAATATTACTCTCTTTTTATAAAAAAAATTATTAATTTATTAGTTCTTTTGAGAAATTAATAAAATTAATTTTAAAACTACACTTATATTTTTTATTAAAAAATAACAAAATATTTAATAAATATATATTTATAAAAAAAAATAAGGATAAATTTTGAAAATAAGATTTGACTTTTTAAAAATATATATTTTTTAATACGAATCGAGTATCTAATTTTTTTGTTTAGATATCATATAGTATTTTATATAGTTCCACTTATGTATTTCTATATTTAAATTTATTTTTACTTTGATATCTAGATGGATACCACCAATATAAAATTATTTGGATGACTATTTTTACCATTCAAGTATCCAAACGAAAATAAATTTAAATATGAAGATATATAAATGAAATTATGCAAACCACAAAACACCAAAAAAAATATTATGTTAAATGTCAAAGTACCTTAATAAAATTTATCCAAAATACCATTTTTTTTTGTTATTTTATTTTATTTTATTTCTTGACATGGCCAAGCAACGCCCTCCCCTCCATTTCTAGCCTTTCAATATGTTTCATCATTTAAATCTGATTTTCTCCCCTTCCAAGCCAATATCTTCATCGATGTAATCCAATCCCATCTTGTTTCCCTCGAACGTATCTAGGAAACGAGAGGTTATAATAGCCTACTTTATCTCTCACTTGTTGTAGATCGCCTAGCATGGATGTTTATTAGCACTATTTTGTTATGTTTAGATGATGTAATGATGAATCATCCATCAAAAAATAGCATGCTAAGGATTTCCAACGTCTCCAACCCAATTTTTGTGGTGCCCCTAGTGAGCCATGTGGCCTCGATTAGATACTATTCCATAGTTAATCAAGAATGGTAAGGTCTAGATGAATTTGTTGATGATAAATAAAAGGATGAGTTCCCCATCCCCAATGCCAAGTGGCCTCAAATTTTCTGTACACCTAACGAGAAATGTGCCCCAAGGAAACCTTTCTAGCGATGCTTAATAATTAAACTACTAGGGTGGAATTTTCAGTACTAAACACTATCGATCAAACTTAATAACCTTTGGTGGGGAAATTCAAATTGACAAAACTTGAAAAAATGCTTCTTTTTCATGAAATTTAAAAAGTGTTTAGACTATGAGTTCACGCTAAGTAGCGGTCCTTAGATGATTGCCCAACAACACTATTTGAGTGTCCGATGTTAGTTGCTAGAATTTTGCATGGAGACTTTAACACCCCCCCCCCCAAATTTAGACCAGAAAATTTCATTTCAAGACAATGTAGAAACGTTTGTAAAAGTAAAATTGGAAAAGTTACAGCCACACTATCATGAGGGCTAATACATATTAGGATACCACACACACCACACATTGTCAAAGTACATCAAGGGAGCTTGTATTGGGATACCTCACCCACCACACCTTTAATACACCCATTGCGAAGGCTACACATGTTGAGGCACCACATCCGCTTAAGTAATGGATAATACCAAGTGTCAGGAGCTTGTACTAGAATACCTCACCCACTCGAGTTGGACACCGATACCATGTCATCCTACCACAGTATAATTTATGCCTTAAAGATATGTACATATCCCCTACCAATCACAATTTGGTAGAGAAGAAAATAGGTACTGAGCAAACAGATTAAAAATGAGGCGACCACCCCCACTAACTCTTGACTAGCTACCTCGAGAGTCGGAGAAAAAAGCTCAAACAAAAACTTAATCAATTATTATTAAATTTCAAGTGATATCACAAATCACAATTAATTCTATTATAACCAACTGGGTGTTTTCAAGTGATAACGCCAAACACAACACAAGGCATACAAGCCACTAATTGGGTGTTTAGAGATGTCACCTAACTTAACCACTCAAGGCACCATAATGATATCATTTTGATCCCTATTATATTCAGGTTAAGCATAGTTGAAATCATAATTAAAATATTTTAATTACATGAGAACATTAATAGAGAAGTCTCAAAGAAAGAACATCAAATAATAAGCAAACATGGAAAACTCGGACATACCAATCAATCGGTCATTAAGACCAGCCAACTGGTCTAGTTGCACCATACTCGAGGAAAAATATCACACACTGAAACCAGTCGACTGGTTGGTCCAACTAATTGATTGTTCATAGGAACTGGGTGATGGTTTGTGAAAACCAGTTGATGAGTTTAAATAGAGATCAAACTACTCTGATCACAAACCAAGCAGTCGATGGGTTTGGATGACTGATCAATTATTCACGATAACCAGTCAACTATTTCATTGAACCAATTGATTGTTCTCGTAACAAGTAGATCAAGAATTCCAAACCAAGCGACTGCTTATACAACCAATCAATGAGTTATAGCAACTAGTCGACTATTATGGGTAAAACAACACCCAAATGCACAAACCACACATAATCAAAGTCGCCAATCATTTCCAAATTAATCATTTCATGCTTTTATGCTGTAAAACATATGAAAAGACATACTCCACATATGAATTCACATATATCATGGTAGGAATCATTACTCAACAAGATCATGCTTAAATTTTACTAAACTTATGCATAATATCAAAACACTTAAACATACTCTAAAACACGTGGATTTAAAACACGGTGAAATGCTCGAATCCAAGCACTCAACATTATATAACATGTTCACTAATAAGATAAACTAAATCTAAATAAGATAAACACTATTAATGAAATCACTATTCACATAAATGGTAACTCTTGAATAGTAGCATACTAAATCCTAAGATAATAATAACTAAACCCTAACAAAATCACAATAAGGTAAATTGCATCATAAGAAAAAAGATAAATTTTATCTAAATTTTTAACGTTTAAGGAAAAAAATTAACTAACTAATATCTTAACATATTATCAAATAAGTAAATAACAACCTATTCGATAAATATGTAAAGATAATAGCGTCCATAATGCGAATTATGACACAATTTGTCCGTTCAAGTGTAAAAAGTTAGCCTGACACACATACAGTAAAACAACCATAACTTTGTATAGAAACTCAAATTTGAGATCTAAAAAATGCATTAAACTCCTAATTCAATAAGCTTTCCACTGATATCCATATTTTAAGGTAAATAATTTTCTTCAAAACTTGACCATTAATTCTTTCTAGCTTGATTCATAAGTTAATTTTCACAGTCTTCGAATGTTTTCACATCATTAGGGTTGTATTGTAAATTTTGCCTAAATTTATGATATTATCGTGTATTTTTCCTTAGATAAAATAACCACTAAACTTCAACATCTTCCGGTGCTATATATATATTATCTAAGGAAATTTTTTAATCATTATAAAAGGAATATATAATTAATAAAATAATTATAAAAACTAATGATTAAAATATTAATAGTAATAAAAATAGAACTGTGTTAATAATAATAATAAATTTTAATTCAGATCCTATCAACAAAATTGGAATGTAAAGAATGATACATAATTCCCATAAGAATATGAAGGAATCGCCCATAAGCATTCTTGTATAGAATTTTAATTAAGGATTGTTTGTAGCTACTCATCAATAATAACTTATTTTAGAAACTTTTTAACTTAAGAAGTTTCTAAAAAAATAATTTTCGTGAATTATTACTTTTTTTAATACTTTCTCTCTTACTCTTTTGAATTTTTTCCTTACGTTTTATTAATCTCATTCAATCTCATTATATTTTATTTATTATTTATTTAGTGAATAAAAATTTAACATAAAGTAAAAATTAATCATTTAAATAATTAAATTAGAAATTAGAAAAGATTAGGTAATTAGAATAAGAAAGAAAATTGAGTCAACTAATTATTAAGAAAATTAAAACACTCTAGTAGCCTAATCATTTATTGAAAAAGAAGAATAACATAACAGTGCAACACGATGGCTTTCTTCTTCTTTAGCGCTAATTATAGCAACAACACTTCACCTCCTCCATCAACCCACAAAAATTAATATCACCTAGCTCCTTCATCCACCCTCATTAACCACAACCATAAACAACAACACAACTCGATCAGCACTCTAGTAGCATCGAATGAGCTAAACCTTTAATCACCAATTTTCCCACTTTAAAGCAATCAAATCAAACACCCAAAAAAATCCAAAACAATATGAATTAATGAGAAAATTAATAAGAATAGTCGCATTTGATTGTGCAAATGCATATAGAGATATTTTATATAGGATTGGAATCGAAAGAATAAAACCCTTTTTTATATGAAAAAATGGGAGTCAAGTGTGATGAGGATGGTAGTTCACTGCCAAGGATACCACATTAATCGAACCTAGTAACCCCCAAATATGACCATCACTATAGAGGTTATGGCATTAAAGTGGCAGATTCCTAAATCTGGCACTTAATCAAAGAAATTAGACACAAATTATGGAGCGAATGAAATGAACAAACAAAAAACCAGATCAAAGTCAACCAAATCAAATATTGGAACCCTAGACTTTCATATATGAACAATCAAACTAATATTGAGCTAACTCAAACCAAAGAAGTTTGTGATTTAATGGAATAGGGAAAGTGGTGTTTTGAACTTTCTGTTAGAGGTTATGGTAGGGAGCTCAAATAAAAAAGTATATCATGATATAGTGTCACTAAAGGGGATTAGATTTTAGAGGAAGGAAGTAGAGTCGGAGGAAGCCTACTCACTAGTGTTGTTCTGCCTTGATATTTAGCATGGATTGGGGAAAATATTTAGAAGGAGAGAGAGATATTTGCTCTCATGGGGAGGGAGAAGGAGAGAGAAAACAAGGGACGCAGAAACAGGAAATAGAAAGAAATAAGGGAGGGGGATAAATGTTTCTTTTTAATCTTAACATTTTTTTATTTTGCATTTTTTGTTTAAGACATAAACAAATTAAATGAAATAAAATAATTGAAAGTATAAAAAAGAAAAGGCAATAAATGTAAAGTCAACAATAATTAATTAATGAAAAAATAAGAAAAGGGAAAAGGGTGAGAACATAAAAGGAAGGATAAGTAATAGAGGTAAAGGTAATATATATGTTTAGTAGGCTCAAGTTTGAATTTTTTTAATTCTATTAGGGTTACTATCCATGAAAGCTTATCTAGTATTGTAACACCCCCATTTTTTACTACCAAAAAAATTCGCTTGAAACATTATGGAAGTAGAAATATAAGACAACCTTATGAAAAATGGGGTGTTACTATCGCATATAATGCAAGATAGGCACATCATTGCGCACCTCACACTAGAAACAAGGCTAAGAATATAATCAACCAAGCACAGAGGAAAACTAGAGTTCGCAAGAAAACACTTAAAGGTATGAAAGTTAAGGTGTACAACCCAATGTGATGTGAGCCTAAAAACCTCTGTACAAAAGGTACACCAGATGAAAACATTAACTAGAAGAAATCTATTACAAGGAAGGATGCCTTGATCACTAAAGGACCACAAAGGAAAGTCTTTGAGAATGCCTACATTCAACAACCCAACTATGCGGAAGAAGAGGATGGATCACTTACTGGTCATTCTCATAAACATGTATAAGACCTCACACTCATTGGATTGAGCATGGGATTACAACAATAACCCCCATCAGTATGCACACAAATTGAGCAAACCAACTCCCACTAATGTAGATGAAGGTGCATGAAAGACCCACATGACATACTCATAGCATGGCATACCAAAAGTACATGCAATACTCCTATTATGACATTCACGTACTATCACACCATGTCATACAAATTATATTTGGATCCATTAGAACATGCTTGGTCATAATCATACAAGCATATAAGGATATGCGGGTTATATTATACATATCGTATTTTGAAGGAAACCTAAATCACTTACTTTATTCACACCATACTGCATAGAGTGTGCTCGTACAGTAATGGGAATAGGGCATATATACATGAATCTACAACCATGGATTCTTAAAGTAGGTGGATCGTGATTATAATTAAAATAAATCATGCAACAATTTATATAACATGTCTAAAAAATGGAAACACACCACAAAGGAGCATTTAAGGGAAACATACGATAACACATGTTGGTATATTTATACAATTGTAGGTATGCCACATTATACATTCATAGGAACACATGATTCTTAGAATTTTCAAGGTAAACTTGGGTTACATAATATACTTATCAACCATCGATGACTATCTTTGGTTAGAGTGATAATAACATTCCTACTATGTCAACTTAATAAGCAATGAACATGATTATACACCAATTCGTAACTTAAGTAAAGTGTGATTTCCTAAATACTTAAGAGGTAAAGACAAGTATAATTTTAGTGAAATAACCATATCAACATTGAGCGTAAAATAGGACCAAGCTAAATTAATGCATTTTTAGGATTCATTCTAGTTATTATTTTATATTAGGTGAACATAAAACTTCTTTACAAAATTATTGAGTAATAGGTGGGATCATTTCCCATGGTCTCTTATTACCTATGAAAGTCAAATTAAATAAATGGACATAAATTCATGGATCATGCTAAAGTAACTCTCATGTGGTGACCAGACCCTTTAGTATCAATACCCTCTAATACATCATTAGTATCTAGAGGAGGAAAAACATTAAGACCAACTAGGATCCTAGGATCAATGAGGAACCCGCTCGAAGGCACCCAAAGGTAAAATGCCCAAAAGCGAGCTAACCCCCAGTAACTAATTGAGGGTCGAATAATCCATACCCATAATAATGCCTGTTCCACTTTAAGTAATTAATATATTATTTAATAAATATCTCATAACACACCAAATTCCACACATAATACCATACCAAGTAGAAAATCATTTAAATCTAAAAGCAACCATATAAGGTTCTCACACCATTCGGTGTTCTTATTACGAGTATCTTAAGTAATCAACCCATTACTTGATCAATTACACCAAAAGGGGGATATTATACAATGTTAATATCAATCATAATGTTCAAGCCAACATTTTATTTCCATTTCATTCTCTTGTTCACAATTCAAATTTAAGTCAAGCCTAGGGCTAAGGTTAAAGCCATAGTTTCATTACTTAACCACAATCTTACCTTAGATTAAAGAGTATTCCTGAATTAATCTTTAAGGTTAAAGATGAAGGTCCAATTGGAGGTAAACTAGAGTCCAATCCTAACTCTTTTTATTGATCCATTTATCTCAGTAGCCAAGTGAAGGTTAACTTAAGGCCATCATATAGATCCATGTTATTTTCTTTCATTCATGTTAAGTCATTTAACTTACAAGGTTCCACATTTTAAGGTTTTGAAATAATTCATTAGAAGTATATTAGCCATCATTATGATTCATCATATAGATACTAACCATATGAAGAATCCATTTTTAGCCATCTAACCACCTACTCATATCATGTTCAAAAGAAAGGCCTAATTGCTAGGTTAAGGTTAATATTGGTCAACTAGGATCAATTTTATCTTTACTAACTTTAGTCCATCAATTAAACTCAATTAATCCAGGTTAACTCATAGTTAATAGCAAATAAAACACCTTTCATGCATAAGGAAACTTAAGTATCACATTCGAAAAGAAATAGGCAAGAAATACAAATCTAGTTGAGATTAGTCGATGGATTTCCAAGAACCAGACGATCGGCTTGGGCAATGCCAAACCTTCACAGTGGTGGTGAAATAGTCAACTGGTCAACCCTACCATTCAACTGCTTTAAAGAAAACATTTTATGGGTCTAAGTAGAGGCTAAGATTATCAAGGTCACAGACCAACCATTCAATAGGTTGGATCAATTGATTGATTATACTCGAAACCGGCCAATTAGTTTAGTCAAACCAATAAATGGGTTTAACCCGAGACCAAGACTACCGAAGTTACAGGCTCATAGGTTAATGGGTCTACCAGACCAGTCGATTGATGTTGGAGACCAATTGATTGGTCATGGAGACTAATTGATTGGTCAGGGCAAAAACAACCCCTACAAAACACACTTACACACAATTAAATTACACAATCTTTATTCATTTAATGCGAACATCAAATACCGGTCATTCAAGATCCTTAGTAAGCAATATTCATGGATCAATAAGTAAAATACTAAAATCATGCTGAAAATCTCAATAAAATCATGCTTGCACTTTATGAACTTATAATAGCTAGAAAATCATACACCATATTCTCTTTATGCTAGGCCATCATACACACAACTTACACGTCATATTAGACATGCCAATGTTGTTTAGATACTCAAAATATCAAGTTCAACTACTCATCCAAATCATACCCATGAGGCTTATGTACACAAAATCTCAAGTTAGACTTCCTAACATTCTTTCATTTATTCAACATTAACATGTTCAAGCATACCTTCATCACTAAGACTCATGATTTCACATGAATATAGAACATACACTACACCTATGCATAATATTTTCCACAAAAATAGGGAAGACAATGGTTTACCTCAAAAGAACTTAGTAAATCCACCAAAGAGAGCAAAATTATTTGAAAGCCCAAACCCTTTTCAACACTTGAACACCTTTTAGGAAAGTAAGATTAAAACTTTATAAACTTATAAAATCATACAAAAATAAAATAAAATCAAAGACTGATGAGAGAAATCAGAGAGAAACCACCTCCTCGAGAAGAAAATAGAAAACCCAACAGATACAAGTTAATCTAACTATGTCTTGTTTAAGAATAAAATAAGAAAGAGTTGGAGGAAGGATTAGAAGAGGAAAGAAAATTAGCATCGAAGGAAAAGGAAGAAAATGTGGGCAAAGAAAGTATAAAGACTAGCAGGAAAGTTTAGAGGTCAGGGAAGGAGGGAGAAAATTGAAGGCTTTTATTAGAATTGCTGAGGGTTTCTAGTATAAAAGAAGAGTGATGGGGTTTATAAATCGAGACCCCAAACCCTAACCCGAATCCAAGCTTCCAAGTGCACACTTCAGAGGTTCAAGGCTACCCTTTTTATCTTTAAGCTACAATGGTAAAAACTAAAATTTTCTAGGGCAATGTGCCTCAGAATTTCAAACGCAAGAAGGGAATGAAGACAACAAGGAAAGGGGATCGAAGTAAAAAATATTCAAAGGTTGAAGGGATGAATCACCTGCTCATGAATCTCCTAGAAGAGAGAGAAAAGGAAGAGGAAGAAGACAAGGAGTTAAAGTCATGAAAGTGACTTATGTGGAATTACCCTTCCATGAATCTGTTGAAAATTGATAAAAACAGGTTAGGCATGTTCAAGAGCTTTTTAAAAATCATAAATAAACCAATCAGACATAATCATGATGCTGAAAAAAAATTAAGGGAAGATTCGCAATGAAAATTGAGCCCGAAGAACGACAAGCTCGATTAAACTAGCTAATTGGTACCCTAAACCAATCGATTGGTTCATTGGGTTTCAAAACTCAAATTTAAGGAACAAACCAATCAATTAGTACCTCCAAACCAATCGACCGATTTTCTTATAAAACCAATTATCATCCAAAATCCAAACCAAGTTCAACCAAAACTATAACAACCTTAAACACACCTCCAAACTAAGATCAAATACACTTAGATCACAATCAAATGTATACATTAATGCACATTAAAGACCCTAAAAAGTAGGGTACTACAAGTACGTAACCCCCAAAGCTCAGAGTTATATCGTTCGTTTATGAAAATTTAGGATTATATCGTATATTTTGTCTAAACTCAGGGTTACATCATATCCTTTTTCTTAGATAAAATAGCTGTTAAACTTCAACATCTTTTAGCTATATACATATAAATTTTAATTATAATAAAATTAATATATAATTAATAAAAAATAATTATAATAATAAAAGTAATGGTAATGGTAATAATATTAGTAGTAATAACAAATATAACTATGATAATAGTAATAAATTAATTATAGTGTAGATCATATCAACAACATTGAAATGCAAAGAATGATCCATAATTCTTATTAGAATATGTTGCCCGCAAGCATTCTAGTATATAATTTTACTTATGCAAATGATCGGCGATCTTTTAATCCTTCTTATAAGGTGTGGAAGTTATTCACTATAATGTTAGACGGACAGGATCTTTTTTTTTTATCCTTTTTTTGGATGAGAGGATATATTGTGTCCCTCCCTTAGTTCTTAATAAAATTATCAAAAATAATCTTCAGCTACGTTCTAACCAGAACCAATTTTCTGTTCAGTTCAATGATGACTTTGATAGTTGACGTCGACTCAGTAAAAAGTCCTTGATTGCTTATAGCACTTGTGTGGTAATTACTATGAATATGACAAATTTAGATGGAAGATGCGGTTTAACGTATCTGAGAAACTTGCTCCAAGTCTTTATCCACTTGAGTTTTTGCTTACGTCCTCTCGTGGTAATCAACCATTACCCAGGTTATATCCCAAATTTTCAAACTTCATCGTACAGAGAGGAAAAAAAAAAAAAAACTTACAGTTTCTATTATGTACCACATAATCTCAAGGTACTTAATTCGTTGCAAACTAGCAATAATCCCAAGTATTCATATGGGTTGCTATGGTATGTTAAGGAATCAGTTAGTAGAAAAGAATAAGTCGATATATTTAGTGCAATGGCTTTATATTTAATAGTTTTTTCCATGAATAACTTTTTAAGACCGTCACCTCTCAGATAAATATATATTTTCTAGATTTCTTATGTTGGTGTATAATATAAAATAGGTTATATTCATCGGCTTACTTTTATTAGTAGAAAAGTAGATCATATAATACATTATCGATCATTCATTTAAAAAATTACAATAGCATGTGGTAGATATAACAATTATAACTATAGATAAGTTATGTCAGTAGGGATCAGTTCATTAAAAATTTGATTCAACTTAATTTTGTTGTTGTTAAATGAGTCGAGTCCAATATAAAAACATTCGACTCGGCTCATTTATAATTTAATGTCACGGAATGACTCAATTTAGCTCATTCAAAACTCGATTCAACTCGTTTATTTAATTAAATAAATCGAATCTGAATATTGTTTTAGATTTATTTATTAAACGAGTCGAGAAAAATTCGGTTCGTCTCGTTTTCGATCCTAACGACAACCAAACATTATTGTAATTACGCCTTGTACGCTTTGCTATTCTTCCATGAGCAACCATTTTAGCATCTTCTTACAATTTTAAATGAGCTAATTATTTAGTTTAGCATCAAAGTCAAAGAAGAGGTTGCGTCCGATTGAGATGCAAAATAAAATTATAGATTGAAACCAAACCCATAATTATTCACATCACGTGAATAAACCATTAACCCGGAATCATAGTTTAAGAATTTAGCACTAAACACCAAACTGTGTGCCATGCTCCAGAGAATGTCACCGCCATTTTCCCACCTTTACTCCACACTTATAATCCTTTACACCAAAAATGGATAAATCATAACATTGCTTCTCCTCTCTTCCATCAAAACATGGCATTGCTTCAACGTGGGAAAATGGAAATATCGGCCATCAGGGGCGTGGCGGGGTTCGTTTAGGGTACTCCTATGTTCGTAGCCAGGTCCCACATACCCATATGGATAGCAGTGGACCAGTTGTAGCCTTTCATTTCGAGGCATGAGAATCAGCGCAGAACCAGCAAATCGGAATAATTTGGGCAGCCAGCCAGCAATCTTCTTAAAAAAAGGGTTCATCGGAGACAGAAGCACCATGTGGTAATACTACTAATATAATCCCCATTTGGAGAATAGGGACGTACATTCACGGACCCAATTATTATTATACCTTGCTTTTTATCTTATATTGGAATTTGGATGGAGCCCAGTAGTTGCCCAGCTAGAAAGCAACCGCCGGATCGTAAATTTATGACCCAAATATTTGGATCATCTACTCTCATCACATGATGCAAAGATGTAGTAAATTCTTTTCGGCTCTTGTTATCTACCTTTTTTTTAATATATACATTATTATTCTCGTTCGCCTTCGGTTATGAATAAATAATCATATAAAACTATCCATCTCTTGGAAAAATAAAAACATGGAGCATTTGATATGTTTGGATTTGCCTTTTTATTTTGATTCAATAACGGTACTTTATACTTTTCTGAGTAATCAAGTTATTTATCATTATCGGTGGTAAAGTACAATCATAAAAATAAAAAATAAAAATCTTGTAGATTTATAAGAATTGTCATTTTATTATTTCGTTCTCTCACCCTATAGTTTGTAATAACTATATTAAAGCAATGAGTTTATTGTTATGATATTTTTTTTTTGATATTTGACCTAATATTTTTTAGATATTATTTATTTTAAATAACTTCATTTAAGTAGATTTAAATTTCAATTTATTTTTACTTGAATACCAAAATGAGTACCTACATGTCATTAAAAATATAACTATTTTTAGCATTTAGGCATTCAGATGAAATTAATTTAAATATAAATGTATCTAGGTAAAATTATACAAAACACAACATATCTAACATATATTAGACTAATTGTCAAATTATCTAAACAAAAATTATTCTTATTTCTAATTGCAAAAATAATTAGACCCGGCTTCATATGAATGAGCCGGAAAATTCGCAATGACTTGAGAAATTTCACTCATCTAACATACTAAAGTCCAGCTAAACGAATGTAACCATCATAACTTTAAAATGCACTTAACGCTTGTCCAAAGCCTTGTGATATCATGTCTTGTGTGTACTTCAAATCACTACAAGAAATTAAATAGGGATTTATACGATTGAACTAACCTAGGCATCTACTCTTGACGTAGCTAACTCTTAATTTTGTTTCGTCTCAACGCATAGCATATATGGATGATTCCTTTTGTTGAGGAAAAAGAATAGGTTGATAGCGGAAGACTTTTTCCTTCTTTGTGTGATTAAAATGAGTAAAACAAAAATAGCAGAAATAGAAAAATAAAAGACACTAAAATTTTACGTGGAAAATCCTTAAAGTTGAAGGGAAAAACCACAAACCTTCCACTATCATGATAGTATGATTACAAGTAATTCTTCTCTAGTATGAACTAGATGTTCATTCAACTTCTTTACCCAAAAGAAGATGGATTACAAAGGATGGACTCTCTCACCAACTAAGTGGTGGAACACTCAAACTTCGCTTGAGAAAATATGAGAACTTTTCTCTAGCACCTCACTTTTGTAGTGGCTCTCACTTTCTCTCTTTTGTAGAGGATTGCTTGCTTTGCTTGTGATGATCTAAGCCTTCCTAAAGACCCCTATGTATAGGAGTAGAATGGGGTAACCCATAAGCCATAAGATGACTTTTGAATGCTCTCCCGTTAATTTAAGCCAATAAACTTTGGTTACTTGCACATGGTGAAATGCACTTATCTCCTCCAAATTCCTAAGAGGTCCAAAGTATTAATTATCTTTGGAACTCTACTATGCATGCATCATCCCCATTATTATTATTATTATTATTATTATTATTATTATTATTATTATTATTATTATTATTATTATTATTATTATTATTATTATTATTATTATTATTATTTTGGGAAACCTCCTTAATTAAGGAGGGACCCCAACACCTTTTTATAAGATTCCATTTAGCTGTAAGAAAGTTCTACAGAAAGAAATGTAAAATCAAAATAATTTCTTTTATTTATTTAAAAAAATTAAATAGCTAATCTTTAATAATTTTATTTTTTACTTTTTTTTATATCACCTTCTCAAGTAAACAAAATAAATAAACAAGTAATCTTTTCTTTTAAAACTTTACCAGAATCAAATAGAGTATAAATAATTAATTGATATAAATTTAACGAAGCTCGATATATTCCCAAAAATAACCCAACATAGCCCAAAACCTTAAGCCGCACAAATTACAATATATCGATCAAACGCCAACACGGCCTACATTGTGGACTCCAACCACATCAAATGCCATAATTTCATATTTTGGAATATTTGAACACATAACCCGAACTGTGTATGTTTTGCACTTTAATATAGAAAAATGCACATTGAGTTAAGTAACATAAAATATGTAACCTAAAAAAGAATCATATTCAATGCAAAACGGTACTTTCCATCCATGCATTTATTGTATTCAACGATATATAGATAGCTATAGTTGAAAATTGAAAGTAGTGAACTACTACTACTACTACTATTTGCTAACAAACGCAGTAAATTATTATCGATAAATCAGATTCTCCTAATCAAGTCCGGGAAAGAACAAGTGTTGTCTGACTAACTTAAATTCTTAAGTGGGAAAAGTAAAGCCCAAGGGATCAATCGATCGGCAGACGCTTACCCATGAGCCTTTTATTCGTCAAACTTGTTATGAAGGCTTCAGCCGAAACTAATTATGGCTACCCTGCCTCTCTATCGTCCGCCTATAGGCCCTACAGAACATTTTTTATATTCTTCAGCACCAACAGAAACTCAATTCCTAATCATACTTTTTTTTTTTCAAAGCAAGACAATCAGAAATTACATGCACTAATTGATATTCAACATTCCATGTCGAAAGGGATCAAACAAAAATGAAGAAATAATCAAATTCCAATTTTCAGTACATAACAATTTCAATTATCAGAAGATAAAAAATCTACATTAAAATTATATAAATAAATAGAAATGAAGAATCTCCCTAATATTAAGGCACATCTTTAAGTTTATATACTTGACCAAGGCTGTCCCCAAACCTTTTTGGGCCCCTATTCTATGATTGAAAAGATTGTCCTCTAAAAAAGTCAATTTCAAAATACAAAATGCATTTGATAAAACAATATAATCATATTACATCTATTTTCTTAAAAAACAAGCACAAATTTCAATAAAACTCCTAAGAAATTATCTTTTATAACTTCCCAATACAATCTTTTGCTTGAAAAGTACAATTCTTGTAACATTCTTTGAAATAAAATCATTGACCAAACCTTCACAATTAACTTTCTCCAAATAAAAATTCTTGATTGCTACTAGTGCTAGTCCATTTAGTCTCTCCTTGGACATTTGAGAATATAAGTAGGACTTCAACAAATTTAATTTAAAATAATTTATCTTTGCAAATGTGACAACTATAAGAATAATCAACAAAAAATTATATGCAATAATAACATTAGAAAAATAGTCTAATACGTTTTAAGAGCTTTGAAATATCCATAGATCCCATCTTTTGTAAAGGAAAAAAATTCTCTAAGTAACTTTAACTCCACAAACAACTTGTTTCCATAAATATTGGACTTTTAACCATTTCTAAGAGCAACTTCAAGACCACGGCAATAAGTATTTAACCTCTTCTCATCCAACAATTATAATTTATTAGAAGTAAACCGAAATTCATAAATGTATCTTAGTATCAAAGACAATTGTTCTTGGTGGCTAATATCAAGGCTACAATCAAGTATCACCGAAAAATACTTTGCTTGCCGTCTTATTATTATTATTGCTGTTGATGCGGCTAGTGGACTAAATACTAATTGGGGGTGCTCATGGATTGAATACTGATTGGGGGGATGGCTGCACAAAAATAATTTATGGAGAATGCAAGAAGTAATTGCCATTAAGATTAATAACCATGGAAGGTGGGCAGATGGTAAAGAATGAGTATAATTAAAGTTTGAGAGGATTGAAAAGGTGGAATCTTTGAAAGTGACACATATCAATCTCCTCAAACGTATTTGCTTCTAACTTTATAGTATCTAACGCGAAAAGAAATGAAGACACACCAAACTCCACCAGCTAATGGAAGGCACGTTCAATGGAACTAGAAGAAAAATAGTTAGTCTCACTAATACTATAAAAATGACATCAACTATCCACCTTGGTATCTCAGCATCATCCCTCCTTTCCTGTGCCTTCTATCTATCTCTCTCTTAGCAAATGATGTGCTTTTTGAAAGCAACCTAGAAATTTTCAATGGCAGCTCTTCTAGTTTTCATATAAACAAATTTTAAAAAATGAACCAAACCTACTTAGCTACAACCGTAATCGGCTAGCAAAAAGGGGGTGCCGAAAACGTAATAATTTTTCACTGAATCGTTGGAGTAATCTTCAAGATTCGTCATCGTAATCGACAATTGTAGCAAAAATAGGCTTTAGTCAAGATATTATAGATATGAATAAAAACATACCATTCAAACCCTTATTACATACGCATATATATAATGCACTCAAGGGGATTGAGCTTTGATAGAAGAAAGGGAAAAACTAACGATAACATTTGGGGTGTAATGGCTTCAGAATCAAAGAAGGTTGGAGAGAACTCCATCAAAAACAAAAGAGAGGGAAGGCGGCGAGGTAGCAAAATATACGAGGGAAGATGTAGGAAAACCCTTGGACAAGCGTTGCTAGAGAGAGGGGCTGAGAAGAGGATAGTGTGAGAGACTAGAGAGTTGGGGTAAGTAAAAAGACATGGATGACACACAAGAGAGGTAGGGAAGTAAAAAGATATGGATGACACATGGGTAGGCTTGGGCCAGATTGTGGGCCTGGGCTCCAATCTGGTTTAGCCTAAAAAACAAACACAAAAAGGGTAAGATCACCCGAATCCACTTAGGCTTAGGGGAGGCATTTTAAGACTCTACCTTTACTAGTCCGTGAGAAGAGAGGATGAACCAATAGATGCCTGACCTAAGACTAATATCAATGGGGTTTAAAAACGTTGTCATCATTGGACACCTATGATTACCCCTAATAATATCCAATTACAAATAAGGTAGGCTAGTTATTGGTTTGACTACCTAAGGCCCAAACCCCCTAAACTACACTACCAAAATTACAAAATAAAATAATAGTATCCGATCTTATCACTCATTTCTTGATATTCGATCTTTTAGTCCATCATTCCACCTCTAATTCCTTTTCCCATTCATCCTTAAACACACAAAAAAAAACACAAAATTGTTAGGATGGATATCAAATAAATTTGGTTATTTAGATCAGGGTAGAGAGTAACGATTAATGAGGTAGGTTCATATCATCCTCCCCTTCTTGAAAGGGTTTCATCCCCAAAACCTGGATGAAGTCATGAAAAGGAGATAAGTTGGCAACATTAATGGTGGGATGAATAGTGCCATACCTCGCCGGTAGATCAATTTTGTAAGCATTGTCATTGACTCTTTCAAGGACTGTGAAAGATCCATCACCACGTGGATCAAGCTTATCCTTACAATGGATGGGAAAATTTTCCTTCTATGAGTGGACCCAAACAAGATCCCCATGTTGAAAAAATAAGTCTTTTTTGGTGACGATTGGTATGTGTTGCCATTATATCATTTCTATTTTGTATTTGGGCAACGACGGACTTGTGCATTTCCTTGATAGTTTTTGTGCATTCCTCAAAATTGGGTGACATGTATTGGGAGGGTGGTAGTGTAACATCCCCAAAATTTGCACATTTAAAAAAAAGTAATACTCATAAATTAAAACCGTAAATTTCTGGGGATGTTACCGCCACATTTAGTACAAAATCGGTTCTCTCTGAGCGTTTCAATACGAAGTGCTAAGGCTAAAAAGAGATTACTATTAAACTCAAACAAAGCGTTCACAAAATGAATTAAAAGATCATAACAAGGAAATCAGAGTACGTGTGAAGAATTATAATTCAATTTGAAAGAGAAATAAACTTACAACCGATAAAATAATCATTTGAAATACTCAATACAAGGTAATAGATCCAAATGGATAAATCCGATACAAAGAAACTAATAAAAAGGAAATACATAGCATAAAAATATGGCCACAACTCTCGAACCTTGAGCCAAAACAAGCTCAACCCACAGCCCCAACTGATATCTCGCCCACCTGCACAAAGTCAGAAAGGGCATTCTACTCGTGGAAATGAGCAGCACCCATGAAACGGGTGATCAATACGCTACGTACTGAGTAAGGTAACCGAGCACTAAGGCCGACACATAACACTTCTAATCATGCAGGATAATGATCAACATACATTTACAAACCCATACATGTGATATGTAGAAGCATATAATGAAATCCATAGCCAATAATCAACAAGCCCACACATAAGGCCCAAAAAGGTCTAGATTAATTATTTAATCTTTCTTTCATCGCAAGCCGATACAAACCATACATTTTATCAAATCCATACGAGTACAGGAACACCCCACTATTATAACTGGTGGGCCGGTTACACATAGAGCATCATGCCCTAACCACTATTATTGCCGGTGGATCGGTCACATATAGGGTAAAACCCTAACCACTATTCCTGACAGGTGAATCGGTCTGATTCCTGCTCGCATGGTGTTCCATGTAAGTAATTAATGTCTTTTAAGAGCTTTAACAATTACGGTTTGTGTTTATTGAGCTTGAATCACCCCACTATTATTGTCGGTGGGCCGGTCACATATAGGACCTCATGTCCTAACCACTATTATAATCGGTGGATTGGTCGCACATAGGGTAAAACCCTAACCATTATTCTTGACCGGTGGATTGGTCTGGACCCGGCTCAATAATCTTCCACTTTAATAGATTAGTGTCTTAGATATTTTATTCATAAACATTTGCCATTCACAAACATTTGCCCAAACATGCATGGCTAACTCCATGCAAACCCTAACCCCACGTAAACCACACTTCCATGCAAACCCTAGCTCCCATGCAACCCTAACTCCATGTGAACTACACTTCTATGCAAGCCCTGGCTCCCATGCAAACCCTAACTCCATATGAACCATATTTTCATGCAAGCCCTGGCTCCCATGCAAACCCTAACTCCATGTAGACCATACTTCCATGCAAACCCTAACTCCATGTAGACCATACTTCCATGCAAACCCTAACTCCACGTAAATATGCTTCTATGTAAACCCTAATCCACATGCAAACCCTAGCTTCACGTAGACCACACTTTCATGCAAACCCTAATTCATATGCCAACCCTAGCTCCACGTATGCCACGCTTCCATACTAACCCTAATTCATATGCAAACCCTAGTTCCACGTAGATATGCTTCCATGCAAACCCTAACATCATGCCATTTCATGCAAAACCCTAACACCACATGGTTACACTCCCCATCATTATTTCACAACCCTAACATGCATGTCTTAAGGCCACATCATACAATAATGGTATCATAAATATACACATACTTCTCATGCCACAGTTTATTCATACCAACATACTTCAACTCCACTTTATACCACATACGAAATAATTAATAATGATAAACATAGCATACATGGCATATGAAGCACATCATGCATATAAACACACAAATGACCTTAGTAACACCCTTACCTAAACTGTCACCTGTCTTGGTGCACGCTCCTATTTCACTTGAGGGATTTGACTGGGTTCACCTATTATATAAAAAAATATACTAGAATTAGGCTCCCTCTTAAAATTTTATTATTCCCTAACTTATTCTAAGACTTGATTTTTAATTAACACAATATTATACAATAATTAACTATACAAAATATTGTTTAAAAATACAAATAAATTACTATTTTCATTTGAGATGAGTGGCGATATAAGGGTTTCCACCCTTCACCAAAATAGTATTATTAATAGTAGTAGTAGTAGTAGTAATAAAAGTAAAATATTATTAATAATACTCTTATTAGTAGAATATTAATATAAATAATAATATAAATCTTAAAATTACAAAGTGGCTTTCAAAACCACCCTATTTAATAATAATACTATTTGAAAATGTAATAATGACATTAATATTATATATATACTTACAATATAAAAGTTAATAGAGATAATAATAATAATAATATAATTAGTAATAATGTTAAAAATGTTAATAATAGTAATAAAAAGCAAAGGTGCGAGACCTAATTAAAATTTTAGGTTTCTACCCCTCTTGAAATAATTACAGCCCAGCCCGCGCAGCCGTCCCCTTGTGCGTACCCTTTCCGCGCTGCGTTCTATATTTTGTTTCACCAGAACGCGGCATTTCATTTATAAGAAAATTTACCTACGTCGTTGAACCGCCCGATCTCTGCTTCTTTTCTTTCTTCTTTTCTGTGCCGAACCGCTTGGTCCAGCCCTTTCTTCCTCCTTTCTTCTTCCCCTAGTTTAGATTCCCCCATATAATATCATAAATTACTTTTCCCAAATAACATCATGAATTAGATTCTCCCAAACAAATTATAAATTAACTCTCCCAATCAAATCATAACTTAAATTCTCCCATATAATATTATAAATTACTTTCTCCCAAATAACATCATAAACTAAATTCTCCCAAACAAATTATAAATTAACTCTCCCAATCAAATCATAACTTAAATTCTCCCATATAATATTATAAATTACATTCTCCCAAATAACATCATAAACTAAATTCTCCCAAACAAACCATAATTTAATTCTCCCAATCAATCATAAATTAAATTCTCCCATATAATATCATAAATTAAATTCTCCCAAATAGCATCATAAACTAGATTATTCCTTATAAAACCATAAAATTTAGGTCATCTCACTTCCCTTAGTCAACTTCTTTCCCCATCCTCCTTTTTCATCCTTCCTCTCACACAAACCACATCGACTTCCTCACATACACAACACATATCATCATACATAATTAATACACATACCATGCACAACATACTTCAACTCCAAGTCATACCACATATAAAATATTTAATTATAATAAACATTAGATACATAACATGCGAAACACATAATACACATAAGCACATAAAAGGCCTTAGCACTCCTTACCTAAAACGACACCTGTCTTGGAGCACGCTCCTACGCCTCCTTAGGGTTTGACTGGTTTTACCTATTATGAAATAAGAGCTAAAATTAGACTCTCTCCTATCAAAATAATATTAAAAACTAACGTAATATAAGACTAGGCTTTTGGATAAACTAATAATAACAAAAGTACAAAAATAATATCAATATTAATATTAATAAGATTAATAAAAATAGTAGAAATAATAATAAAAAGGCATTACTCAAAAATAAAAGGAAATAAGGGATTCGGACCCTTTACCAAAATAATACTAAAAAGATTATTTGTAAAATAAATAACCCAATTCAGAAATAATAATAATAATAATGATAATGATAATGACAATAATAATAATAATAATAATAATAATAATAATAATGACATTATTAACAACACTAATGTTAAAATATTTATATTAATAATAATAAATAAGAATAATGGAAATTCGAAATAGAAAATAATAATAATAATAATAATAATTATACTTATAACATTTTAATATTAATAATAGTAATTATAGAAATAATAAGAAGAATAATAATAAAATCGAATTAAAATATATTAGGCTTCAGCCCTCAACATAAATAATAATAAAATATTAATACTACTAATAATAATAATAATAATGCATATTAAAATATAAATATTATGAATAATAATAATAATATTTATATGTAAATAATTGAAATAAAATAATTTAAGGGTTATAAAAATAGGAAAAATAGCTTAGAGGGTCTAGGTTTCAACCAAATGTTGGTGGGGATAGGCGGCACCGGCGGTGGTGCACGGCGGTGGCCCGAAAAAGAGAGGAAAGAAGGGAAAGTTGCATGCTGGGAATAAGATAGGAAGAATTAAAATGGGAGCTGGGTTGTTTTGAGTTCTCCAGAAGGAGAGGGACAGAATGAAGGTGGCGGCACAGCCAAAGGTGGCGGCGCACGGCGGCGGTGGTGGTGGCCGAATGGAGGAGATGAAGAAAGAGAGGGGAGGAGAACGAGAAAAAGGAAACTAAAGGTATGGGAAGGTAGGGCAGGGTCTGCAGCACAGTTTGGGAGGTGAAAGAAGCGGCCTTAGCTGCGGAGGAGGTGGCTAAGGGCGGCGCGAAGGGTGGCAGGGCAGAAAACAGGGTTGATCGGGAAGGGGACTTCGCATAGCTGGGGCGGCTTGTGCAGGAAGAATCGAAGGGCGAGATAGATTTGGTTAGATAGAGGGCGGTGCAAGGATGACACGGGTGGCCAGAACGGGCGGTGAAGTTGGCCGGAGGCGGCGGAAGAGACGTCTAAAGGGTAGGCGGTGGCAAGGTCAGGATTCTGGGTTATGAAAACAAAACTCAATACATGGCAGTGTAAGGATTATTTATAGAGAAAATAAGAGGGGTTAGGGTTCTGTGGGTCGGCTAGAGGGTAATGAAACTAGGGTTCCGGTCGCCGGTGGCGTGGTTCGGCCGGCGGAAATCAAAACGGGGGAAAAGGGGTTGCGCAGGAGAGAGAGAGTATCACGCGACAAAAGGGAGAGTTGATAGGGTTTATGAGGCTGCCGAAATGAGGGGAAGAGAAAGGGAGGAAAAGGCCGGTCAAATCGGGCTAGATCGCCGGCGAAAAACCAGGGCGGGCGGCGGTGCAGGTGCAGGTCGGTGGCGTCGGGCTGGGGAAGAAGAAGATGGGGGGCTTGGACTGGGCGGCCGAGAAAGAAAGAAGAGAAAAAGAAAGGAAGGAGACCGGGCGGTTCGGCGACGGAGGAGGAGGTATTAAATGGAACGCTGAGTTTAAGTTGGAAAATAAGTAAAACGCGGCGCGACGAGGGGCGGCAGAAGGAGGCAAAGTCGCGCGGGCGCGGGCTGGACCGAAGGAAAAGAAAAGGAGAAGACTGGGCCGCGAGAGAGGCAGCCCGAACGAGGAGAAGAAGAAAAAAAGAAAAAGAAAAGAAGAAGAAAAAAGAAGAAAAAGGAAAGAAAAGGAAAAAGGAAAAGAGAGAAATAATTATGTTGAGTATTTAAATTAATTAAAATATTATGGATATTTAAAAATAATAATAGTTGAATAAAATAATATTTAAATCCTATTTTAGTCCAAATTAGGATTTTTAAAAGATTTTCTATAAATTCCTTTTTAATTAGCAAAACACCCTAATTTTATCCAATTAAATTATTTATAAAATTAATATTAATTTGAAACTATTTTCTCCTTATTATTTTAAATAAAATAATTAATTTAATTAATTTTCAAAATAAAATGCTTAATTAGCTAAATTACCCAAATTCTCTTCTAATAAAAATACTTATAAATTTCTTCTTGATTTTCCCTAATTAATTCAATTTAAAAATAATTTATTTAAATAATTCTTAGAATAAATATCCTTTAAATGTAGTTTATATAATTAGAAATTTTCGGGGCATTTCATCACTACCCCCTTAAAAATAGACTTCGCCCCCGAAGTCTCCGGGAGCGCCTAGGGTTAGGGAAAAACATTCTAAGTGGATAGAAAACCAACTAACGCTAATACCCATATAAACTACCCCCTTAGGAATAAACTTACTAAAGAAAATTTAAATCCACGAAAATAGGGACACCATATAAAAAACGACACTTATAAAAAAAACTACCCCCTTAGAGACGAACTATGGGTTGTTGTACCTGGGTATAAGTTCAATTTAAATACTAAATATTAAATATTAATATTGGGAGAATTTAATCAAAAATTTATTTATCGAAAATCTATTTCGAAAAGATCCGAAGGCTCAAAATTGATAAAAGAGTTATATAAGAATTTTGGAAACACTCTCGGAAGGAATAACCGATGAACATAAAAAAAATATGTATTATCTATGGAAATATATCATAAGAACTCAAAATTTTATTTAAAGCATATAATAAAATATTTAAGTTGAACTCTAACACCCCGAGCCCAATTTAGTCATTTCCGAAATTATTTTTCTGTAAATCAAAAAGCATACAACAGAATAAAGTGATTTTGGAAAGAAATTCCTGAATACGTCTTCTAAATTTAAAACTTTCCAAAAATATTAACGATTGAAACGAATAATTTAGAGTCAAATAATTATTAATAATAGTAGTAAACATATAATAATTCTAGTAAATAACAAAAATTCGAGAATAATAATTTATCTAACTAGAATACTCCCAAACCTGCCAAAAATATTTAGCAATTAGATTACAGTTGATAATAATAATAATAATAATAATAATAATAATAATAATAATAATAATAGTTTTAATAATAATAATTAAAATCGAATTAACATTAAAAATTAGGATAAAAGCAGAATAATTCTGAATAAATCGAAAGGAAGTGTTGAAAAGGTCTAGGGTTTCACCTTGAGTTGGAGGGGATGGGTGGCACCGGCGGTGGTGCCCAGAGGTTGCCGGAAAAGTGATCTAAGAGGGGTGAAAATGAAGAAAAAGATGGAAGGGGAAAGGAGAAAAATAAAATAAGTTTATGGGTCGGTGGAGGAGAATTAGCAGGAGATATTGGGTGGTTTAGAGGGTGGCGGATGTGGTGGTGGACGGTGGTTTAAGGTTTCAGGGTAAAAATTCCGGCGAGATGAGCAGCAAACTTTGCACGGTTATGGAGGCCCGTGCAAGGAGAATCGAAGGATGTAGATGGTTTAGTTAGCTAGAGGGCGTTGCAGGAAATAGTTTGGGAGGCAGAGGTGGTGTCGAGGTTGGCTAACGGCGGAGGAAAACGTGTCTAAAGGGGCGGTGGCGCACATACTGGTGCTTAGGGTTTCGGGGAAAGAAATCTCGAAACCAGGCCATACGAGGGGTATTTATAGTGGTGAAGGGTAGGCTCGAGTTGTGGAGGTTACCAGGAGGTCAAAGCCGGTGAGAAGTGGGACGGTTATGATGTTGATCGGGCGGCACAATTTCGAATTTTTGCCAGACCTTCGCGAGGGAAATTGGGAGCAACGTGGAGAAGAAAAGGGAAGTGGGGCATTTCAAATTAGAGTGTGCGTCGAGGGGAATAAAATGGGCGGGATAAAGGTCGGTCACGACACGTGTGGCCGGTGGTGCCATTTTTCAGGGGAAGGAGGTTGTAGGTTCGACAATGGCGGAGAAGGGAGGAAGAAGAAGGGATGAGCTGGTGGTTCGAGGAAAAAGAAAAGAAAGAAAAGGGAGGAAACCGGGCGGTTCGACGCGGGGCTAAGGGGATTAATTCAAACGACGCATTTTGGGTAGAAAATCGAAGAAACGCAGCGCGCTGGTTGCCGAAGAAGTAAGAAAAGAAGTAACGGGAGTGGGCCGCGACAGGGAAAGAAAAAAAGAAGGAGGAAATTGGGCCACACCAGGCCCAAATCGGGGAGGAAAAGAAGAAGAAGGAAAAAGAAAGAAAAAGAAGGAAAAGAAAGGAAAGGAAGAAAGAAAAGGAGATTAAATTAATTGGGATATTTGTGATATTTAAAAATAATAATATTCAAATAAAATAATATTTAAATCCCTTTTTAAGCTAAAATCGGATTTTTAAAGGATTTTTTCATAAATTTCATTTTAATTACCAAAGTACTCTAATTTTCTCAAATTAAATTATTTATGAAATTCATATTAATTTGAAACTATTTTATCTTTCTTAATTTAAATAAAATAATTTATTTAAATAAATTCCCAAATTAAAATCTTTAATTAGTTAATATACCCAAATTTCCTCTAATTAACATATTTATAAAATGATGTTGATGCCTTAGTCTTCAAGATTAAGCTAGATGTTTATGGGATCTTAAACAACAGGCAACATCGAGCCCTTGTAAATTTCTAACTCTAGTCATTAGCTCATGTTCCCTTCCTCCCCTTCTAGCTGATGTTAGCTTGTGTAGGATGACACCATCGGGTTTTGCTGTATGAGGGGTATCCTAGGTTGCTTAAGGTCGGTTTTTGCCCAGGCATCCCTGGTGTTACTGTACATATATATCATATCTTTTTACCTTTGATCAACATATTTATAAACTTTCTTATTAATTTGCCCTAATAAATTTTCTTTTGTTTTAGTAAAAATAATTTACTTAATTAATTTTCATAATAAATCTTATTTAATAATAAATAATAAAATTATAATTTTCGGGGCATTTCAAGTAGGGATGATAGATCCAATTGTGTGAGCAAGTTAAATCCATATACTACTTCAAACGGGGATTTGCCTGTGGTGGTGTGGACAGTTTGATTATATGCGAATTCAATGTGAGATAAATTTGACTCTCATTATTTGGAATTATCATCAAGGATAACCCAAAGCATGTTTCCCAAGGTATGATTGACCACTTTAGTTTGGCTATAAGTTTGGGGGCGGCAAGTGGTCAAAAAAAAAAGCTTAGTGCCCAATTTCCCCCAAAGAACCCACAAGGTGTGAGAAACAAATTTAAAATCTTTGTCTGGAACAATGACTTTCCGAATCCCATGAATTTTTATAATATGATCAAAGAAGTAATAAGCAATATGGGTGGCATCATTTATCTTATGTAAACGAATAAAATGTGTCATCTTAGAAAAGCGATTGAAGCCAGACATAATAGAGTCTTTTTTACATTTTGATCGCAAGAGGCCAAGAAAAAATCCATGGAAATGTTCACCCAAAGTTGGGTAGGAACAGGAATGGGTGTGTAAAGACTATTTGGATGTGTAGTGGATTTGGTGTGTTAACATTTAGGTCAAGCAACATAAAAGTGCACTGCATATTTCTTTATGTCAGGCTAATAAAAATGTTCATGAAGAATGTCTAAGGTCTTGGCATAGCCAAAGTGACCCATTAACTCGCCCCTATGAGACTAAGATACAGGTAATTCTCTATATGAACTTCGCATAACACACAATCGATTATCTCAAAATAAATAACCATCATAAATATAAAACTTATGGCAGATTGACATCTAGTGAATATTTTTTGGAAATCCTCATCATTTGGATAAAGTAATTTAAGATGCGAGAATCCCAAAAGGTTAGCATCAACAATAGGTACGAGGGTCGGGTCCAGCCAGATCTAGATCTAGACCCATTTATATCACCTAGATTCAGACCCATTAGGTATCAAAAGTTCACACCCCAGATCTAGATCCACGAAGTCTAGTAGGTAAACGGGTCCTAAATAGGTCCGACTATTTGTGAAAAAGAATAATTAATAATCTATGTAAATATAAATATAATTATGCTTTATATAGCTTAATATGTATTTGTATTTAAAAAAATCCTCCAAGTGAAAAAATAATTATTTTAAAATAGTTACGTTAACTTTTTAAATAGTATTTTAATGCTTCTAGAATATAATATTATACATGTTGGTTATAAATTAAATGCACAGAAATAAAATTAAAAAATGAATAAGGAGCTCAAATAATATTACGACAATGATGACAAATATAATATTAGTATGTATTTATATATGTACACACACACACACATATACTAAATGGATCTGGTGGGTCAGGTCTGGGTCTGGAACTACTGGACCCAGATCCAGACCCATTTAGGTACATATGAACTCTGACCCAACCTAGACCCATCGAGTCTAAAAGTCATAGACGTAGACTCGATAAAAATAATGCGGGTCTAGTAGGTCTGGGTTGGGTCCGAAACCCATTGCCATCCCTAGTAATTTGCGATGAGGGTGGCATCATTTGTTTTATGGCAATGAATTAAATGTGTCATCTTAGAAAATCAATCGAAAGAAACCATGATAGAGTCTTTGTTATGTTTTAATTGCAATAGGCCCTAGAAAAAATCCATGGAAATGTTAACCCAGGGTTGGGTAAGAACGGGAAGGGGTGTGTAAAGACTATGCGAATGTATAGTGAATTTGGTGCGTTAACATGTTGGTCAAGCAAAACAAAAGCGCACCACATATTTATTCATGTGAGGCCAATATAAATGTTCCTAAAGAATGTCTAGGGTCTTGGCATAGCCAAAACAACCCATTAACCCACCCCTATCAGACTCAGACACAAGTAATTCTCTTAATGAACTTCGTTCAACACACAATCGATTATCTCGAAACAAATAGCCATCATAAATATATAACTTATCAAAAGCGGCAGATTGACATCTAGAAAATGTTTCAGGGAAATCCTTATCATTTGGATAAAGTAGTTTAAGATGCAAGAATCTCAAAAGATCAGTGTCAATAATGGCTATGAGTGTATGGCAGTGACTAAGGGGTCTACAAACTTGTTGTATCTCCCTCTCTTGTACTTGATGATATAAGGGAAGGCCTCAATAAACTAACTCCATGTAGTCTGTATGTAGTTCAATTTCCTTTGGATCTTTAGATAGCCTAGAGCTTGGTGGTTGTTGTGGATGATAAATTCTTTGGGCTAAAGTTAATGTTGCCAAGTTTTGAGAGACCTAATAAGGGAAAATATTTCCTTCTCGTAGGTGGAACTACATATGGACTAGGAGAACAGGAACTACACAGAGACTTATACTATCTCCTATGTACCCTTTTTTCAGTAATTCAGTGACTTGTTTTTTTAGTTATTTTACCTCTTTGGGATTAGCTCAGTAAGTGGAACAGTTTGGGATGCTAGCACCAGGAATGAAATCAATTTGATGTTCAATCCCTCTAAGGGGAGGAATACCGCATGGTACCTCTTCAAGGAAAAGATTGGAATAATCAAAGATTAAGTTTTGGATATCAAGTGGAAGTGAATTAACATGTTCGGTGGAGATTTCAAGACACTCTTTTTATATCATCATATAGATAGGTAGGTTTTGGAAAAAAAGCATGAATGAAATCCTTTTTCCTAACAAAGAAAATAACATGTCATTTATTATTATTTTCATTCTAAAGTTAATGAAGCTGAATTCATAGGGTGAGTAATTCCTTCTTTGAGTATATTTGGTCTTAAGTTTAATTTGGTCTTCTCTAACTTGGGTAGGGGAAAGGGGAGATAGTGTAAAAAGACATAAATGACTCACAAGTCGAGTTGGGACGAATTGTGGGCCTGGGCTCGAATCCAGTTCATCCCAAAAAAGAAAACAAACAACACAAAAAAGAAGTTAAGATCACCTGAATCCACTTATGCTTACGTACGGCATTTTTAGACGCTACCTCTACTAGTTCATGAGACGAGAGGATGAGATGAGAATCTCCTAACCTAAGACTAATATCAATGGATTTAAAAATATTTTCATCATCGATCACCCTTGATTACCCCTAACAATATCTGATTACAAATAAGGTGAGCTAGTTCTTGGTTCGACTACATAAGGCTTAATAACTCCTAAACTATACTACCAAATTACAAAACAAAATAATATTATCTGATATTCTTACTCACTTCTCGATATCATGTCTTTTCATTCATCAATCTAGATCTTATTTCTTTTCCCATTTAGCCTTAAACACATAAAAAACAAATTTGTTAGGACAAATAGAAAATAAAATTGGATAATTAAAATTAGGGTAAATAGTAGCTACTAATGAGGTGGGATTTGTATTAAAAAGACTCAAATCATCATATTAAATTGTAAAACATCATCACACCACATACACAACTATGTATATACATATGGGAACACGTGGCATGACTATCAAGTATCAACCTTCGATTAAAAATATAATCACACAAACCATGTTCAGAGGAAATTACTATAATAAAACTCATGTTTAATGGGAATTGGTAGGAGGCCTTCAATGTTTCCTAGTTGGTGTGCATTTTTTTTTCAAAAAGTGAATGGTTTAGTAAGAATGGAAAAGGTAAAGGATGAAGGGGAATTTTCATATACTTCATTATATTAGTTAAAAAAACCTTTCCATTATCCAAAAAAAAATCAAACATTTTTGAAGCTTCCCTGAGATGCCAAATCCCAAATCCCAATTCCAACTTTTGACGAAGAGCATTTCCTTTGGCTCTCGACATAGTCAGCAATGGTGCTACCTATTGGGAATAAAACCGAGTAGAAACCAAACCCAATTAGAAAGAACCCATGACCGTATCCATATATAAGCCCAACTAAGGTTCCATCACAAAACCAATTGATAATAGGAGGAGTAGTCCATTAGACTTATGTATTGGTCTAATTCCCTCTTATTTTATCAATGTGGGACTTTGTTCACACACAACAACCCTCCTCTTGAACAAAATAACACACAGCCTCCCCTCACCAGGAAGACAATGCCCCATCATGACAAATACTCTTCTTCACTACATTGGCGGAGGGTATACTTTACGTAAAGTACCAGAGTATCAACTTAACTTGAGAGTTCCTTCCTCTATATAGGCCAACTCCGCCTTTCCAATAGAGTATTAAACAACTTCTATTTAAGATTCTGAGGATACCTGCCTAGGTTTCGAACCTGGCTTTGATACTACTTGTTGGGAATAAAATTAGGCTGAGGCCAAACTTGATTAGAAAGAATCCATGATCATACCCATATATCAGCCCAAATAAGATTTCATCCTAAAACCAATTGATAATAGGAGTAGTAATCCACTAGACTTATATATTGGTCTAATTTCCTCTTATTTTATCAACGTGGGACTTTGTTCACACTCAACACTGCTAGCATTGTGCATGTGACAATCGTCATTCATTGTCACCTCACAGGTCACACTCATAACAAATTTACATCTTTTGTTTTATGTCCTAAATTGGTTACAGAATTTAATTCATTATTTGGGCATAATTCTATGAACTTTATCCGTCCTCTGACTCACTACACTACTCCACTAATCATTTCCTTACTTTGATTTATCACACTCTCGCTTTATCATTTGGGCATAATTTTGTAAAATTCTTCAAACTTGCTATCTGAGTGAGTCACACAACCACCTAAAAATTTCATAATAGTTAATTTTTGATGTTATTTGTTCCTTCATTATTTAAATTTATAGCTCTCTACTTAATTTCTTACTTACTTGTTAGTTTGACAAAAAAAATGGTAATTTAATGTTAGCTATGATGATTTTGGTTAATCTGCAAGTAAAGTAGCACACTCAGCTAAATGCAAACAAGTAAGCATAGACGGTTAGTAAAACTTTGATTAAGAAACTAAGGCTATTATTTTGTTTGCATCTAGTTTAGAGGAGGAGACAAATATGCCCTGATCACTAACGAGTAGAGATGTATGAACTAGTGATTACTAATAATATTATTACTTGTTTCTAAACTTTTAGTCAATAATTTTACATTAGTACCTAAAATATTTTGTATAAAATTTTATCAATTTACCATACTCTCTCGAAAATAGAGACATCATGGGTTTTGATAACAAATTTCAAATCTTAATTTATCTCAAGTTATAACACATTATAATCTAAAAAATAATTATTATAATTGTATTAAAAAATACTTTCATGATACTTTTTTTTAATAATTTTTATTAATATACATTAAAAGATATTAATAATCAAAGTTTTTTATTGATACCAATAACGCCATATATTTCTTTATAGAGGGAGTACGATTTTAGCTTTATATCTAGTATTATTTTTGAAATAGAATGTTTCTTTGCTATTTTTTATTTCTTCATATCATGAAATTTAAAAATCTATAATACCACCCAGGGAAACTTGTTTAATGTAAGCGGTACTTATTGTATGATTTTCTTTTCTAATTATTTGGGTGTATATTAATCGTTATACTATTTGCTCTTCTCAGTAGATAAATTAACAAAAAAATTGAGACTCAATTTAACGGTTAGTATGTCAATTTTCATTATATAAAATGTTTACTAAAATTTGTAATGCACTTGTGAGCATATAATCTAAGTAGTTGTTGTTTATTTTGTGAGTGAATTTAGTAAGCTTGTTTAGAATTGCTTATCAAAAGTAGTTATTTATGATAATTACTTATTTTAGAAATTTTTTAGGCTAAAAAGTTTCTAAAATAAGTAATTATTATGAATAATTAATTTTAATAAGCAACTCCAAACACAAGCTTAAGTTAGAATTTGCTAAAAATATGGCAACAGAAAAAATAAATAAATTAAGGCCAACCTCTTATTCAAGACCGATCCTATTTGTAAAATAAGTGATTATATTAAATAATTGTGTTTTATAAGCAACAGTAATAAACAAGGGGCTACTTGCATCAATTAAAGTTCATTCCATATGATATCACGATGACAATGAAAGTTGACGATCTGAAAGATTAATCTATTTTCTTTTCTCGGGGCATGGCATTGTCTTGGACTTTTTTTTATGGGTTTTTTTTCTTCAATAGAGAAAGTGTAATTAGTTGTGCTTGTTTCCATACTCATATTATCACCCTTGCTATAAGAAGAAAATTAAAGCTTTTGGGTTGAAGACTGAGATCTTATCGAGGGAGAGAGCTTGTTCGCCAAAAATAATCTTTGTTATATATATATATATATATATATATATTAAAATAAAGAAATTGAAGGTTCGATATAGAAAGGTTCGGCGGTACAATTCCACTAATGCAGTTAATGCACGATATTTCACTTATTACTAGTTATATTTCCCCGTATAATGCATGGGTGGTATATTAATTATTTATATATTATTAATAGTTTAATAATTTAATTAATATATAGGAGATGAATAGTCTACTGTATATGTTCAAATAATTACTTAATTAATACTTGATTAATATGTATTGTTCGACATATGTGTAGCAGATGAATAGTTATATGCATTTGTTACATGTAGGAGATGATTAGTTGTGTTGTATTAATGAAAAAAGATGAATAGTCATATGAATTTAATGTTTGCATGAGATGAATAGTTGCATTCATATGTTCATTAGATGAATAGTTACATTCATATATTTAGTAGTTTTACAACTCAATTAATACGCATGAGATGAATAGTTGGTTGCATATTTTAGATAATTAATTAAGAAAATTCTTGATTAATATGTGTTGTTCGACATATGTGCAATAGATGAATATCTCAATTAATACGCAGGAGATGAATATCATTTTGTTGTTATGCAGCGCAGGAGATGAATAGTTTGATAAATCAATTAATACACCGGAATATTTTATCATTTATTTGACCTTATTAATTAGTAATAATGTATGGCAGTAATAATATATGATTAGTAATAATAGGTATAATTTAGGTGGAAAAATTTGTCTATATATTGTCTGTCAAACAACTCTATTTTTATATAATAACCAATGTTGTCGTTTTATTATTAGTTTTTTTAATAATAATTATATTATTAATCATGATAATATTCATGATAGTAATAATAAATTATATTAATATTCATTATTATCATAATAATAAATATCATTATTATATTATAAATTATGATAATAGTAATTATCAAAATTATATAAATAATTATATTAGTATTAATTATATTAATAGTTATAATTATTATAGTTATATTAATAATAATAGTCATATTATTAATAATAAATAATAAAATTATTATTATTATTATTATCATCATCATCATCATCATCATCATCATATTTGATTGATGTTGATCTAATCTTAAACAGAAAAAAAAGAAAAAAAATAATACTTTATTAAAATTAGTTATATGTATTTGCTAGTTGCATTGTATTAATGGCAGCAGATGCATATGTGTTGGTCGACTGGTTTATGAACTTTATTTGGTATATTAATTATTTATTAATTAGTTATATATTAATATGTAGTATATGAATATTTTGATAATTCAATTAATACATAGGAAATTAATAGTTGACTGCATATGTTCAGGTAATTAATTAAAAAAATATTTAATTAGAAAATATTTGATTAATACTTTATTAAATTTAGTTGTTCGACATATGTACAACAAATGAATAGTTATATGCATTTACTACACATAGGAGATAAATAGTCGCATTGTATTAATGGATATATGCATGTAAAGCAAACGAATATGCACTTTAGTGTATTAATTATTTATATATTAATATGCAAGAGATGAATAGTCCGATAATTCAATTAATACGCAGGAAATAAATAGTTTTCTGCATATGTTCTGATAATTAATTAAGAAAATATTTGATTAGAAAATATATAGTTAATACTTTATTAAAATTAATTGTTTGACATATGTGCATCAAATGAATAGTTATATACATTTAATGCACATAGGAGATGAATAGTTTCATTATATTAATAAATAGTTATATTAATTATTCCATCTTATTAGTTAGCAATAACAATAATTAGCAATAATATATGGCAGTAGTAAATTATGATTAGTAATAATGGATATAGTTTAGACGGAAAATTTTGTCTGTATATTGTCTGCTAGACAACTCCGTTTATATATATATATATATATATATAGATAAGGATTGGCACTCACTAATTTTCCTCCATATGACATTCCCGAAGGAACAACATACAATGGGCTACGGTGAAGGACAAATTCAATGAATGATTCGTTAAACGTCATCAATATCCAGGATATTTTCCGAGCAACAACCATCTAAGGCAAAGCTAAGATGGGATCTATTAGGCTTTATTTAATTCTAATAAAATTTTGAGGAAAGAAAATTAAAATCAAAGTATTTTCTTTCAAACTTTCCTCAAAGAAAATCAAATAACTAATGCTTAACAATTTTATTCATCACTCTTTTTCTATCTCATTAATTTATGTAAACTAAACATAAAATATTATTTTTCTCCTCATTTTCTTTCTTTTCCTTAAAACTTTCCTGAAACCAAATGGAGTATTAGAGAAAATATGGAATGAATGGGAAACGTAATATACAATGGGGGCCATCCTATTTTATTTTTATATTATTATAAAAATAAATTATAGATTATAGATCCTTAACTCTCCTCACACACCATTTTTACTTAATTCACACATATATGCCCCTCAAATTTAACCCTCTTTCCTTATCATTCCCCCCCCCCTCAAATTCCCGTCAAATTTTTGCTCTCTCTTCTATTCCCACCTCAACTCTTCTCTTCCAACAATTCAAGGCAAGAGATCAAAAATTTTGAGAGGTACTTTGTATATAATATACTCATTGATTGTTATTTTTTTTGCTTAAAATTGCTTATTTTCAAAATTACATTGCAATGGTAGATTTTGAACTTGATTTATTGAAATTTATATGTCATTTACTTGAAATTGTTATATATATATATATATATATATATATATCAAACTTTGTTTAATAGTTTTTTTTATAGCATTTTTTGATGAATTTGGAGGGTTGAAGAAGAAGATTTGATATCGATTTGAAAAGGAGGAAGCTAAGTCAACGGATGAAATGATAAAAGGCCCGTAGCCAACCTATCCTAGAGGGTGAAGCACTTGTTGATCGACTTTGCTACTAAGTAACGCACCCGTCACTCCCTCATTCTACCAGGTAAAAAAATCCATAGCCCATTTACCAACAAATGGAACACTTGACAATGAATCTGACCCATGTGTTATGTTAACCACCCACCCAAACCCTTAACCACAAACCCCAAACCCTAAAACCCAAATCCCAAACCCTTAACTAAAAACCCTAAACTTTTAATCGCAAACCCTACACCCTAAATCTTAAATTCCAAACCATTAACCACTAACCCCCTAACCCTTCAAACCTAAACCCCAAACTCTTACCATAACCCATTAACCCTTCCCCCCAAACCATTAACAATTAATTTAGGAACCTTATAACTTATTTTAGTATAATTTTATATTTTGAATTAGTAAAATATAATATTTTGAATTAGTACAATATAATACTTATTAATAATATTTTTATTATAATTGACAGATGTCTATTAGAGGAGGTAGATGCAAAGATCTAAAGTAGGTTACTCCCGCTACCACTAGGGTGGTAAAGAGGATGGTCAACTTTGGAGCTAGAGCACGAGCTACTATAGAACACATGAAAACTCCTTATACTTTAGATGCATATCACATGCCACATGAAAAGGACTATGATGTCCATAATGAGATGATTTTATTGGTACTAGTAAATTTGTCCATGTCGCAACATATGATTCCTCTTTATTATCAAATGATAATTGGCGATTGGCTGGACTTATAGGTGGGAGTCCATTGATTCTTGATCTTCAGAGTGGTTTCAAGAGTCATGTGGCATATTCTATATAGAATAATAAAAAAATAATTTTTATTATTATACAATTTGGTTGATATTTAGTTACCATGTAATTAATTATTCTAATATTTTACTTTGGTATAGGAACTACACCTTGTGACGAGGGTTTAGTCAAGGATGAGAAGCTTTAGAAGACTACCACAAGGTGATGCTAGTATGGGTGTTGCCGTCAATTACATCAAGATTACATGCTTGAAACATCAACATGAAACATACTTTAATCACCATAATTATCCACTCACCTTCGCTTTTGTTAAGATATGGCACCCAAAGATTAACAGCTTCCACTTTTTCATTTAGTTATCCTACATGATATGATTTACATTATGGATCTGAATTGTCGTGATTTTGAGTGCAGTAGTGGGTATTTTCCTAGTGATAGTGGTGGTGTGGAGCTTCTTTCATATATGTGGGGTGAACCTGAGGTGATGGTGAAGGCGAATTTTGTGAATGGTACCTTAGTTGCATTGGACAATATATTTTTCAAGCTTACGGTTGAGCGGGTTTCCAACAATGAGTCTTATGCTCGGTTTTATTTATGGTACATGCTTTCTTACATGCTTTTTTAGACAATTCCAACAACTGTGCTCCATTATAAGTGGGGATATTAGTAGTTGATTAGGGTAAGTTAGGCTATCGGACACTTGTAGTTGAGACTTTAGCATTTTTATATAGACAACTTGGAATATATATAGTATCTAGGATCGAATGTAAGCAATTAGGTGGTTGCATCACACTATTGAAGGTAATTATTTATTTTTAATAATAAGTTATAAAAATAGTTTAATTTAGCCCTTGTTTGGTATTACTTATTTTTAATAACTACTTTTAGATTAAAATTACTTTTATAAATTTACTTTTTAAAAAGTACTTTGATAAGTAAAATATATGTTTGTTTTTACTTTTATTGTATAAGTGATTAATACTAAAAAACTACTTATGGTACCTCATTAGTATTTGGTTTTATTTTTCTGTAAATTTACTTTTTATTTTCCATCTTTAATTTTTATCTTCCTATATATATCTTTTGATAATAATTATTATATAAATTATGTTATATTAAATATAAAAAAGCATATGAAACATTAAAAAATATAAAGATATTACAAAGTACTAAAAATTATAAAATAAAAATATTCAATATATATGCATAAAATTATATACAACAAACAACATTTATATTTTTCATCGAAGAACATAAATTTTTCAAAGCTAATTAAAAAAAAATATGACATGCATATGATTGATTGGCTAAAGTTTGTCAAAGGTAGACTAATATAAAATAATAAAAGTTACAAGTCAAAACAATTACATAAGTACAACATAAACTACATAATTCATACCCAACACCCGAACCTCCTATTTGCACAGCCATATACATATCCGGAAGTAGTTTCGTTTAGCATGTAATTAAGATTTTTCTTTTTTATTTTGATTGGTACATTGATGGAATAATGTGTAATATAGGGAGAATCAACGATCTATCCTCCAGAGTTGCTGCTGTACAAAACTTGGGGCATCGAAGCATATGAAATTCATTAGTCAGTCGTGGTCCATTTATAGTTAAATTGGGGTATTATACATTGAATGTTGTAAAGCCAGTGATAAAACGAAAACGCCCCACGGAGGATGACATGAGGAGATCCCAGTTACAGTATAGCCCAATCGATTGACTTCGACCTGCCCTCCCTGCCTCCAGTACAGTCCACCCAAACTGAAATGTCGATTTTGAGAGATACGCAACCTACAGACTAAACTTTATCTTAGAATTGAGCGAAATCCAAAATGCATAAATAACTTTATGATTCCTGGAACTTTAAATCGGCACAGAAGGAAAAATTGTCAACTAAAACCTTATATCTTCAACAAAATGCATCATGAAATGGTGTTGTCTGCTCTCGATCAATCCATTTCCTAATAAAGTCAGGCAGATAGATTTTATCAACGCGGTGATCTAAACTACAGAAGATATTGATTTGAGAATGATGAGGTGGAAGAAAAAGATGTGATGATGTTAGCAGTGGGTGTGCAACAAACGGCCCTGGTGGCCAACGGGAGTAGGACCGGCAAGCAAAAATGGAGAAGACTGACAGGCAAGCGACGCAATCTCAATAGGGAGGTGTGTCATTGTGTAGTGTGAATTAGCAGATATAGAGGACACAAGTCCAGCAGCAAAAATGGAGACGAGAACGACCAAAAATGGAGACGGGTGGGGAGGGTTATTTATGATTTTTTTTTTAAATATGTGATGTGTCGTGTCTTAGGTTTGCAAAGGAAAAGTTATTTTTAAACGTAGCTAAAAATTACTTTTAGTTTATTACTTTTAAAAAGTAATTTTGATTAATTACTTTTTTATAATAAATTTTTATAAGTAAAATCAAACACTTATTTTAATCTAAAATTACTTTTTAAAATTACCTTCATAAAAAATTATTTATCAAAAGTTAAACCAAACATAACCTTATTTTGTGTGCATTATAATTGTGCACAAGTGTAGATTTATGAGTTTTTTCTCTGCTTTCGTCGAACTTTGTCTCATACATATAAGCCATCAAATGATGCCACAGTAATGAAATGGGATACTTCCCATCAGATGCTTCCCCTTGAGTTAATGGATGGTGAAATTCAATATAAGAGACAACTCGATACATTAAGGGTGCAACAATTAGGTGACATACTTTATTGGTGGTTTTCAATTATAGTAAATAATATGAATAATATTACTACTCTTTAGACATATATTTGTAGGTTAACTTTTTACCATTTGATAAAGTATATGTGTTACGAGAACATTAAAATAATTAATTTTTAGCTAAAAAGCACTTTCAAGACTAAACATGTGTTTAGGACACATGAAAGTGATTTTTTTGGGTTAAAACCTCATCTTATCATTATAGAAATTACTTAACTTATGAAAATACAACAAAAAATTGAATATCAACAAATTCGAAGGGTTTCAAATTGTTTTGATGGCCAAAAAGTGGCTTGAAATGTTTTATGGGAGTTAGAATAGTTAGAAATGACAAGAAGTTCCTAACATAACATTTCAAAAAAATGTAATTTAAGGTTTCAATCATTTAAGTGATGTAATAAAATATATTAATTAAGATAACTTTATCTCATAATAATACAAATCCTGAATAAATTAGGATTTTCAAAAAAATAGGGTATTACAATACTATCTCTTAAAAGGAACTTTGTCCCAAAAGTTCGATAAAGACAATTAACTCGAGACAATAAATCATGATTTGGTTGGAAGGAAATCAAAGTAGAGTATAACTGAAACAATATAGGCCAAAGCAAAACAAATAATAGGGAGTTTAAAGAAAATAATGGAAGTAAGAGACCAAACGCAAACGTAATAACAACTTATATGCTACACAAATCCAACTCATGGTTAAAACTACACTATAAACAAATGCATGTCATACATGAAAACTTCACGTGAAAGGAGTTAGAACTATTAATATCAAAATAACATTGAGGTAAAGAGAAACCTAACATCTAATAAAGCAATTTAATACATAAAAGTAGGAATGTATATTTATCAAAAACAAAAAGATTACTACAACCCATAATGCGTCACTCCTAGTTCCACCTCAAATACTCTTGATCATTTCATACCACAAGTCTAAAGGCCATGGTAGCATCTAATGGTCAACCCTAAAAGATCACCCATTATCTTCACTCTTCCCATAACATTATTGGCTCCCTTATTTATTCATCTCATGGGATTCCTAATATCTTTGTCTAGGTACATCCAAAATTAAGATGGAGAGTGTGTGTAAGATAAAAGGGGCATCCTATTCCTACTTCCTACAAAAGGGGCATAACATCTCAAAACTCATCATCAAGACCACCTTCCTATGCTTCCCTCAACTCTAAAAGTATGTAATTCTCTAAACAAAATAGATCAATATTTACTACAACAAGCTCTAACTAGCAATGCACATCTCAAGAGATCAACACTCATAAGGAACTACATGAGGCCAAATATAAAATAATGATGTACTACTCTCTTAAAAGAAACCAGTCTAGGGAATGCTAACAAACACATTGACATAAAGCATACAAATTCCCCCTAGACTACCCAATCACACTCTTCACAAAGCTAGTCCGGGTTTCCAAAAGACTTATACTTTGAAACTAAAACCACTTACGAAGGTAAAACTTTTAGGATATTCAAAACCAAAGCTTTTGATAAAAAAAAATATACCTCCTCCATTTTTGCAATTTAAAAAAATTATTTTAGAAATGAGTTGTAGATGCTAAAATAAGAAATAAGGATGTTGATATTAATTTAGAAAAGTACAACCATTACCTTATTTATGTTGGATGCAAGGCTAAAAATAGACTTGTACCAAAAGACCACATGTGGTTGACACCTAATCTAAAAACAATTAAAAGATTAATTTTTTTTTACCCTAATTTTTTTCTCTTTCTTCATCTATGCATTTGTTTTTATTTTGTTTTCTAATTAAGAGTATGGTTGGATTATCAAGGGTGAATTAATTAGCTTCTAAAATAGTTTGTAAATTTCCAAAAGGCTTTTTTTAGAACCAAATGTAGTATTTTTTGTTAATAACTATAGTTGCAAATTTAGCTTGTCCTTTAAAATAAGTTAATAATTTCTAATCAAATGTAGATTACCATAAATTCTATTTTCACTCATTATCATAAAAGTAAATCCTTAAATATTTTTAATACAACTATTACTATATTCATTATGTTGTTTTTATTTGTCCAATATTCTTTTATATATTATTTCATATTTAGTATTTATACCTTTATTGCCATATGCGTTTGCATTTTCTCCATTGAGATTGAAATCTATTAAAATTAAATAATTGTTATAAGTCCCTTATTATTATGAATTTTATTTTCGTTTATATGATACTAAATTTTCATGCCATTATTATTATTCTAGAAATTGTTACATTTGATCAATTTATGGTAGTATTATTGTAACACCCCAAAATTTACTATATATTTTTTTAAAACGGGAGCAATAAATTTAGAACCTATGAATTTCGGGAATGCTACTGCCGCACTTAGTACTAGACCGGTTTACTCCTATCGTTCTAGTACTAAGTGCTAAGGCTAAAAAGGATTATTGTCAAACTTAATTTAATACTTAAACCAAACGTGCATAAAAGAGAAAAACTAGAAGGATCATAACACATAAATTAGAATACGCGTAAAAAGTTTACATAATCCAAGTACGAAATCAAAGTTCCTTGAAAAGAGCAATATCTACACGAGAAAGTTTAATTATGGAAAATACAATACATGAAAGAAATAATAGAAGGAAATAAAATAACATAGAGAGAGAATCCCACCACGCCACTTCCGGTCTTCAAGCCAGGCATATGCTCAACACTCAGCCTCGCCTGATGTCTCATGGATATCGAAGGCATCAAAATAAGCATCAACTACCTACACCACATCAGATGGCCTTCCTACTCGTGGGATTGAGCAGCATCTACAAAAGGGTGATTAGTATACTATATACTGAGTAAGGTAACTTTACACTAAGGCTAACACATAAAAGCACATAATCCAAGAAGGATACTAAAACAGCATGCAATCACTTCAGATAAATAATAAAATAAAGAAAGGCCATTTATAATCTGGATTAATTAATTAATTAATCTCTTATCGATACTCAATTCACATCATGCTCTCTATCAAATCCACGAGGGTATAGGAGTCCCACTATTATAGCCGATGGATCGGTCACATATAGGACAACATGCACCTAACCACTATTATAGCCGGTGGATCGGCCACATATAGGGCGAGAAGCCCTAACTACTATTCCTTACCGGTAGATCAGTTTAGCTCCTGCTAGCATGGTGTTCCACTGTAAGTACTTAGTGTCTTTTATGTGTCTTAGCAACTCAGGTTTAGTTTATCGAGCTCAGGATCCCCCACTATTATAACCGGTGGCCCGGAAACACATAGGGCATAAAGCTCCTAACCACTATTATAACCGGTGGATCGGACACGTATAGGATGTAACACCCTAACTACTATTCCTAATCAATGGATTGGCTTGGATCCGACTCAATAATCTTTCACTTTACATGATTAATGTCTTAAGTGTCTTATTCAGAATTTTAACCCTAGAAATGCATGACTAACTCCCTCTACACTTATCCCCCAAAAGGACCCGTCTCACATTGTAAGACTCATGCACCTCTTAACTTGGCCTAACATCCTTTCCTCCTTACCCTAACTCACACTAGAGCCCATCTCCCATGTATGTGGGCCAAGGCCCACCACCTTACACTTCCAAGTCCACTCATCGTCTCACTTTAGGGTTTTATTTCGAAACCCTAATTTAGGCCTGAGTGGCCCATTCTACTCCACCTCACTCAACCCAAATCATTTTAGCACTCCACACATCACAACTCATAGATTCCACCCTCATCATCACACTTTAATCACCAAGTACATGTGTGACAACGAACCCTAAGTAGCCACACTAAACCCTAGCTGGCCACACCAAACCCTAGCTCGGTCTCCTATGCACCCTTATACTATCCCACGTACTATTTTTCATCCAAAATTTTCAAACACCCAAATAACACTTCCATCACCTTCCTCATACCCCAAATCAACCTTCCATACGTAAATTTCACCCCTATGTAGACTTTACACATCCCATACTACCCTTCAAACTTTTTCATGCAAACCCTAAAACTCCCACGTGAAACCCTAGATTCACCCATGCAAACCCTAGACTCTTCCCTACGTACTTAGATTTTTTCATGCAAACCCTAGATCCATTCATATCATGCAAAACCCTAGATTCTACCATATAAAACCCTAGATTCCTCCATGCAATACCCTAGATTCTTCCATTTATGGTCATGCAACATTTAGGTCAACTCCACATCATTTCACTCCATATCATCATATTACATAACCTAGCATGCATGTCTTATAGGGTCACATCATATCACATCACAATCACAACACAAACATATGATACACAAAACATAAGATAACACATAAACGTACCTTAACTCCAAGCCGCACTATATATAAGATAGTTATAACAATACACATAAGGTACATCACATATTATGGCACATGGCCTACAAGGAATATAAAATACATTACATATATACTACCTTAGCTACACCCTTACCTAATACGACACCGGTCTTGGAGCACGCTCCTATGCCTCCTTAGGGTTTTGGTTGGTCTCTTCTATAAGAGGAAAAACTAAAGATTATATTCCCTCCTACCAAAAATACTATTATTCCTTAATTATGCTAAGATTAGGGTTTTGGATAAAATAATAATATAATAGTAATAACACTAACTAATTACTAATTTTGCTAAAGGTAAAAGTAATAATAATGATATTGTAAAAGATGATAATATAAGATTTGAAGATTTTACCCTAATAATAATAACGATACTAAAAATAATAGTAATAGTGGTAGTAGTAGTAGTAGTAGTAGTAATAATAATAATAATAATAATAATAATAATAATAATAATAATAATAATAATAATGATTGTATCATTCGAAATAAATGGTGAAATAAGGGCTTCAACCCTTCATCTAAATTAATACTAATATTAATACTACTAACATTAATAATAAAAATAGTAATAATAATAATAATAATAAAATAATAATAGTAATTACGAAATAATAATAACAATAATGATAATAATACTAATAATAGTATAAATCAAAAATAAAGTAAAGTAGGGTTTTCGACCCTATTTTGAAATAATAATAACACTAATAACACTAATAATAATAATAATAATAATAATAATAACACATAATATAATTATGATATTAATATTAATAATAATAATAATAAGATAATTGAACTCAAACAAAACATGGCTTCGGTCCTCAATAACAATAAAAATAATAACATTAGTAGTAGTAATAATAATAATAACAATAATAATATATTCAAAATAATGTAAATATAAAAAAATAAAATAAATAAAAGCTTGTATAAATAGGGCAAAAGGGTTGAGAGGGTTTAGGGTTTTACCTTGGGTTGGTGGTGACAGGCGACACCGACAGTCGTGCACGACGGTGGCGGCGGTGGGTGGAAAAAGAGAAGAAAAGAGAGAAAGTTGAGTGCTGGGAAAAGGAGAGGGAGAAAGAGGGTGGAAGTTGGGGTGTTTATGATTGCCTAGATGGAGAGGAGTATGAAGGTGGCGGCGCAACCAATGGTGGCCGCGCACGGCGGCGACTGTGGTGGCTGAAAGGGGAGGAAAGGAAGAAAGAGAGAGAGAGGGAGGAAGAGGAAAATAAAGGTAGGGGAATGTAGAGGGGAGTCTGCAGTGCAGTTTGGGAGGTGCAAGAGGCGATGGTTACGGCAGGAGTGGTGGCTAATGGTGGTGCGAAGGGCAACAGATGTGGAAGGAAGGGTTGATCAAGGAGGCTACTTTGCATGGCCGGGGTGGCTCGTGCAGGGCAAATCGAGGGAGAAGGGTGGTGTAGTTAGTTAGAGGGCGGTGTAGGGAGTGCCTAGGTGGAAGACTTGGGCGGCGGCATTGGACGACGGCAACAGAAGACGCGTTTGACTGGGCAGTGGTGCAAAGGGTTGATTTTTTTGGGTTTAAAGCAAAACTCGATTCCAATGCTGGTAAGGGGGTAGTTATAGGCTAAAGGAGGAGATAAGGTTGAAGGGAAGATGGGGGATAGGACAAGTAGGTTAGGGTTCACTGACCGATGATGGCAGGCTGGTGAAATTCAAATTGTGGCAGGGATGGTTGGTCAGGAAAGAGGGGATCGTGTGCGATAAGAGAGGGGAGTGGGTTGGGTCAAAGTGGCTGGCGAGTCAGGGGAAAGAGAGAGAAGAGAAACGACAAGTCAATGGGGCGTGATAGGTGGCAAAAAACCAGAAAGGTGGGCAGAGTTGTAGGTTGACGGAGGAAAGAGGAAGGAAGGAGGAAGAAGGAGGAGGAAGAAAGGCGTGCGTGGACTGACCGGCTGGGGGAAAAGAAAGAAAAGAAAAGAAGGAGAACCGAACCAGGCGACGAGAGAGGAAGAAAATGAAATGCGTCGTGCTAGGCTGGGCCGCACCGAAGGAGAAGAGAAAGGAAGGAAAACGAGCCGCGGACAGGCCCAGGTCGGGGAAAGGAAAAAGAAAAAGAAAAGAAGAAGGAAAAAGAAAGAAAAAGAAAAAAAAGAAAGAAAGAAAAAGGAAAAAGGGGGAAAGAAAAATAGGTGGATTGGGTTATTTGGATTATTTTGGTAATTTAGGATATTTAAAAATAATAATATTTAAATAAAATAATATTAAATTTACTTTTTAGGAAAATTTTAGGATTTTTGACAAATTTTTCCTAAATTCCTTTTAATTAGCAAAAACACTCTAATTTTCCATAATTAAATTATTTATAAAATTCCTATTAATTTGGTCGTATTTACTCCCTCTTATTTGAAATAAAATAATTTATTTAATAAATTTATTAAATAATCCTTAATTAGCTAAAGTTCTTAAAATTAGGATTCTAAGGCATTTCAATTATGGTAATAAATTTGTAATCATTGCTTTTATAAAAAAAAATATTGTTCCCAATATTATTGTAAAATTAGATCTCAATTTTTTTTATTTGTAAAAGTAGACATTGCCATATATGTTATTTTTAGCTATTATGAAATTGATTTATAGTGAATATTCTTATATTATCAATTAATATATTATGAGCAATTATTATTATAGGCTTATTTTTTTTAAAATTACAATGTTAATACTATAATGAGTTTCAAGTACTATAGTAATGGATACCAATATTCATTTTATTTATGGAACTAGTTGTATAATTAATGAATTTTATTGTCATTATGATAAAATTGAATAATGTTTGTTTTATTATAAAAGTAATTGACGCCATTATTTATCGCTTTATACATTATTATTTGTATTTGTCTGTGTATTTTTTAAATAATTATTAATTTTGATGTCATTATCATAATAAATAAATTCATGTTTGTTATGAAAGCCTTATCATTAAAAAAATTGCATCCTATAATCACCAATACCAAGTTTGTAAAAAGACAAACCATTAGGATAACCTTCTATCTCTTCTACGTGAACTTTGATCTCATTGGCTTTATTAGATCATCAAAATGGTCATCATTTTTTACCAGAAAATATAACCCCTTGGAAAAACCTATGTGTAACATCCTGATTTTACTACTGAAAAATTTCGTTTGCAGTAGAAATAACTAAGTAAAAATAGTGGGGGTTACCGCCATGTCCGACATAATTCTGGTTTATACAACCGTCCTTACGTCAATCGCAAGGCTAAAAGTTTCAATGTGATACAACAAAATTAGAATCAAAAGTGCATTTATAATACAAACATTGATTTTGGAGTATTACTTTGAGTTTTACAATACCAAAATACAAAAAGGGGATACCGTGGATCAAGAGTCCAAAAGGGGTATCCAGTTTAATACATAATCCGGATAACAGATACTCTTCATCCGACCCCAACATAAATGGAGTCATTTATCCCCACATAAGGCGTCATAGGCCGCAAAATCATCTACCTAATCCTCTGAAACCTACATAAAAGATCCAATGCCTTCTACTCGTGGGAATAAGTAGCACCCATGAAACGGGTGGTCAGTACGCTACGTACTGAGTAAGGGAACAATACTATCAAAAATAGGAATACAAGTAGCACATGCTTTCACATTAAATGATAAAGGAAAAAAAACCAAGTAAATGATCATCTTATAAGGCATATTATGATCTAAATCCTTTTATTAAGTATAGTCCATTTTCATTCTTGCATACACGATGAGTGCAGGAACCCCCACATTCTTAAACCGATGGAACGGTCTAAAACTTCTCGGGGTAGAACACTCCCAAGCCACTATTCTACCCGGTGGAACGGGAATAAATCATCTCCTCTTAGCAAAATGCTCCTGAGCCACTAATCTACCCAGTAGAACGGGAATAAATCATTAGTGTTCATTCTCCCTTGTTGGTTGTTCCACTTACATTATATTATGATATCTCCCAATCTTATCATTAGTATCACACCCGAAAAATCACAACCTAATTACCATGAGTTTGATTTAGTAATCTCATCCTAATGTTTATATATCACACACTAAAGTAACCAAGTCTAAATCCCATAAAATTGTAATAACACTTCATATAAAATGTTCATCATTTCTAATTCCCAATAGTTATTCTCTAATCCATGAAGATGGAATAATAATAATAATAACATCTCAAGATGACTTGTCCCAAATTTACTATTAAACATTTATGAACCCCAAATAATGATAATGTCCCCATAAATTATGCAAGTTATTATTGTCATAGTGTAAGTCTCCTAACACATAAATTATCAAACTTCCTTAATATCCTATAATGACCAAGTTACCCTTTTAGCACAATTAGCCCTTTTAATTTATAAAAACTTATACCTTCCATACATATTATTTTTCCAAGTCCTCATTAATCATCATACCTCATGAGAGACCTTAATGCCATTTTCCACAACTCATTCAACCCATATTTTATATCATAAGTCATAATTTCATAGTTATGGCATTCTCATTATTCAACCCATATTTCATACCTTAAGTTATAATTTTTACAAATATGACATTCTCATCATTCAAGCCAAATTTCATACCATGAATATATTTCCACAAGTATGATATTAACAATACTTAACCCATATTTCATGCTATAAGATGCATTCTCACAAATGTGATATCATTGTTACAATCATAACATAATGGTATCTCTTACAACTCTTATATTCTTTCAACATATCATGCATAACATCAAAAATTATCTATATCAACATATGTTACATATTATAGCAGCAAAATCATGAAAAATACATTTAGTCATACAAGCAATTATCATCAAAAGTCCTAAGCATCAAATATTATCCTTACCAACTAGGACACCGGGCTCTAATCACACAAAATCCTAGACTTCATCCTCTGAAGCTACCGGAAAACTACCTACAAAAAATAGTAAAATTACGGTTAGGCTCTAAGAGTGAAACTAAAGGGGAAAGTCAAGATAAAGAGGGTAGAAGTAGGTATAACCGTAGTCCGATGAGAGCTTGAGATGTGTGAATGTGTAGAGGAATGTGTGGTGGATCTATGGTAGGAGTTTGGTGGTGTTTAGTTGAGGTTTGGAAGTGAAAATGGGGATGCACAGCCAAAGGAATGGGGTTGCATGACTGTGCGGCAGGCGATGCAGCTACTGGTCAAGAGAAAAGAAAATGCACGACCAGGCGATGCAAAATTGCATGGTCGTGTAGAATCAGGCCGAGAGGAAAATTTTTGCACAGTTAGACGGTGTAGAGATTGCACGGTTGTGTAACAAGTGTTTTAAGCGTTGTATGGTCATGCACCGGTCGTGCACACTGCATGTAACACCCCCAAAATTCACTACTGAAAAATTTCGTTTTATTAAAAGATAATTGCGGAAGCAGATAAATAAAACGTGAACTTTGGGAGTATTACCGCCACACTTAGTACCAGACCGGTTCACTCATACCGTTCCAGTACCAAGTGCTAAGGCTAAGAAAATGAAATACAGCTTGAAAGAAATTTAACACACACAAATCAGAGTAGCGCATCAAATCGTTCACAAGAATAAAATCCACCAACGGTGTTTACTTTAACAACGTTAATATTTAAAACCAAGAATTTAAATGAGAAAGAGAAAAAGCTAACGATACCGGAAAATTCCTTACTCTCCTTCCCGTAACCCACTTGAGTAGCACCTGAAAATACCTGCAAGGGCACTGCCCATTGAATAGGCAGGGGCCCCATAAAGGGAATCCCTTCAGTACTACGGTACTGAGTAACCCTTTAATACCACACTTAAAGACAGGCCCGCATACGGCACACAATGCAAGCCACACACATATAAATAATGAGAGATGCATACATAACAATGACAAACATAATACTTTATAAGTCACGATCGATACTTTGGGCCTTAAGCCATTATTCTGTCATTAATCCATCAATATCATATTTTATATCCATGTGAGTACGAGAACCCCACTATTATAGCCGGTGGACCGGAAGTCAACACACAGGGCAGAACGCCTCTGACCACTATTATTACCGGTGGACCGGAAGATAAACACACTGCGCAGAACGCACCTGACCACTATTATTTGCCGGTGGACCGGTCTGGCCCCGACTCACATGGTGTTCCACTATAAGTGATTAGTATTTTTCCATAATCTTATTCACATACATAACTGATTTTATTGAGCTCGGGACCCCCACTATTATTGCCGGTGGACCGGAATACAGATAACTCATCATCCAGGGCACAACGCTCCTGGCCACTATTATAACCGGTGGACCGGGATATATAAATAATCATCATCCAGGGCACAATGCTCCTGGCCACTATTATGACCGGTGGACCGGGATACATATAACTCATCATCCAGGGCACAACGCTCCTGACCACTATTATAACCGGTGGACCGGTACTCAATATCATAATCATCTGGGCCCGGCTCATTAATATTCCACTTTCAATAATAGTATCTTTCCTTTCTTTAATCAGCACATCAATCATATTTATTTGCCTCGATTGGGAGATCGATAACCCGGGACACAAAGGTACACCGGTCGTACCGGTGCATATCAGCTACTCAGTACCCTTTAACCATGAACCTAAGGACGCAAAGGTACCCTGGTCGTACTGGTGCATAAAGCTAACTCAGTACCCTACCGACAAGGACACCTAATCCATAAGTATGCATACCCCCTAACTAGGTCCGTAGAGCTAGGAAGAGTAAGATATAGGGCCTGGCTGGGGCACAAAGGCACACCAGCAAATACCAGAATAATCGTGGACTAAACCACGTCCTTAGGGTAGCGACCCCTAAGGAGTCACCATTCCCGATCTCGAGGTCTTTCACTTTAAGTAATAGTGTCTTAATTAAGGTGATCACAGAAAGCACGATGATCCGATACTTATTCACTTTCAATCGTTTCGATATCATTAATCGTTTCTTATTCAGAGAATTATCCAGGATGTCACAGAGAAACCATCAAGGCCATACTAATCATTAGATACTCTTACTTGGCTAATCAGCATTATTTAATCATATTAATATTCCACAATCTCAAGGCATGTCAGGTACAAACCACTCATTTACCCTTTACTTATATAATTGTTAAGTATCCATTCTTTACTTGATAAATTACCACATTACCCTTAAGGTTGCATAATTACCAAATTACCCCTTGTCCACTTTAGATTACCAAATTGTCTCCTACACTTTTTAGATCACCATTCACCCCTCATAATTACTACACTTATCATATTTCCCTTTTGGTTGGTTATATTACCAAATCGCCCTTCTCCTTTGTTATAATTACAAAACTGCCCTTGAGTTGGATAAATTACTAAATTACCCTCCTTCATTATCATGATTACTATTTTGCCCCTTTAGTTGGTTAAACAATTATCACTTTACCCTTTTATCGGCTAAATTACCAAATTGCCCCTTTAGTTGAACAAATTACCAAATTGCCCTTCTCCTTTATCATAATTACCATTTTACCCCTCTCAATTATTTTAATTGCCATTTACCCTTTTTAATTATCACAAATCTCAAATTACTCTTCTTCATAATTACCAATATTAATTTACCCTTTTTCATAATCAAAATTACTATATTACCCTTCTCCATTATTAAAATTACCATAATGCCCTTTAATTAGTTAATTTACCAAATTACCCTTCTATAGTATCATACTTATCCAATTGCCCTTCTACAATCATAATTTAATTGCTAAATTATCTTTTGTCGTTATCATAATTACCAAGTTACCCCTTACTTCCAAGTTTACCATAATATCCTTTCATTTACAAAATTACCATTTTACCCCTTACATCCAATTTTACCAATATATCCTTTTATTTATGAAAACTACCACCATACATCTTTTACTTTACAAATTACTATTTTACCCTTTCACATCCAAGATTACCATCTTTATCTTTCCATACATAATTACCATTTTGCCCTTCTTTCCCAAATTACCATATTACCCCTTTACTTATAAATTTCCACTTCGCCATTCACTTATAAAATTTACCATATTACCCTTTACTTATGAAATTACGATTTTGCCCCTCTACCTCCAAAATTACCATAATGCCCTTTTTACTTGAACAATTACCATAATGCCCTCCTTCATCCAAAATTACTATTTTACCCCTACTTCCAAAATTACCATTTTACCCTTCTTTCTCACAACTTACAATTTTATCCTTTACTTGTAAATTATCGTTTAACCTTTTAATCATACAATTTCCATATTGTTTTTTTTATCTCAAAAATTACCGAAATACCCTTTCCACTTATAAAATTTCCACTCAACCCCTTTATTCACCATTTTTATGAATTTACTAACACTACATAAAATAATGATATTAATACTTCATTTTTATCATCTAAGTCCACCAACTTTTCATTTTTCAACATAATACTCATTAACAACTACACACATTGATTTATATACCTCATAAGCATAATTATTAAAATACCCTTAAACAATAACATCATTCATGCATTAACAACATGGTACATCATAAACAAGTGTTTAACATTTCTATCCATATTCCAACTCCTTCTTTATTTAACATACCTACATATGGCACAAAAGTTATCATGCTTTTTCTTTTTAACAAACAATATAAGAAACCATAAACATATCATGCTAAGCATACAAAACATGCATAAAATCATACTAAACCCTAAATGTGCTAGCATGCGTTTTTCCATATATTTAAGGGAGGATTAACGGTTACCTTAATCCCACAAAATATCAAATCTTACCAAGCATAATTAGCAACTCAACACCTAAAAATAATACCCATCATATTTATGTTAGAAACAAGATTTTAAAAAGGATAAGACTTTATAAAAATTTATTTAATAATCAAACACTTAACATAAAATACTATTATACCTTAAAAATTATCCAAGAATTTTTTTTTTAAAAATGAAGGGCAGCTCACGCTGCATGAGCAGCGTGAGTTTCATGCAAAAATAAGGGGTGGAAGGGTTCAAAGGGGGGTGAAGGAAGCAAAATCTATTATTTTTGGGTTAGGATCTTTAGGCTAGAAAAAAAGGTGGTTAGGGGAGGTTCTAAGGCAGGGGAATGGTGCAGAAGTGTAGAGGGGGTGTAGGTGGAGGCTAAGGGTGGTTTCACGGCGGCTCAAGGCGGCGGAGACGGCGGCGGAGAGGCGGCGAAGTTGGCTGCCGAGAAGGGTCGAGGGGGAAGGGTTGAGAAGGAAGGAAAAGTGGAGGGAAAATGGAGGGGTGCAAGGGCTGTTTTCGGCCAAATAATGGATGGCGGTTGTAGAGGGGGTTGCAGGGTGTCGAACGGTGGGTTGGGTGGCGGCAGAGGTGGCCGGACGACGGCGGTAGAGGCGGTTGCAGGTGGCTCGGCGGTAAGGGGAAAAGCTGGGAAGAAAAAAGGAAAAGGAGGAGAAGGGAGGAAGTGTAGGGCTCGAAGGGGCTGTGTGGTGGTGCAGGGTGGTAGTAGGCGGTGGCAGAAGGCGGCGCAGGGCTGGGCTTGGTGGTTCAGGCGGCGGAGGCTGGCGGTGATAAAAAAAACGAGGAAGAAAAATGGGGAAGAAGGAAGGAGAGAGGAGGGAGCTCGGGGGAAGAGAAGGGATCGAAAATGAGGGGAATGGAGGGCTGGGTAGATGGAGAAAAAGAAGAGGGAGAAGAGAGGGGGCAGAGCTGGCCGGCGATCGTGCTGCAGGTGGCAGGTGGTGGTTGGGTGGCAGGGGAAGAGAGGGGAGAAGAAGGAAAGGGAGAGGGCATGCGGGGTTGTGGTCCAGGGCTGGTTTGGCTCGAAAAGGGAAGGGAAAACGACGGGGGAGAAAGAGAGAGAGAGAGAGGGAGGTAGGTAGCGGCAGCTGCAGGGTAGCTCAGTGGTGGCAGACATGGGGGCGCTGGTCGGGCGTGGGAGCGGTGAGAAAGGAAGAAGACGAAGGGAGAAGCCGGCCGGTCGAAGGGAAAGGAAATAAGGCTGAACCGGCCGGTCAGGAGAAAAAAAAAAGAAAGGAGGCTGAAGCTGTGCTGGGCGGGCGTGCGAGGGAGAGAAGGGGTGAGGCGGGCCGAAGGCCCAACGCGCGGGGAGGAAGGCTGGCCTGGCGAGGCAGCCCGAGGGAGGGAGAGAAAAAAAAAGAAAAAAGAAAAGAAGAAAGGGAAAAAGGGCAAAAGGGCAAAAAGGGAAATGGTAAAATAAGGAAAATAATTTAAATTAATTTATAAAATCATAAAACATAATATTCTTGGTAAATTATTTAATTTAATAATTTAATTTATTATAATCTAATATTTTAGTTTAAAAAGGATAAAGTTGGTAAAATATTAGTTTTGGAAAATTATTTAAATAAAACAATATGATAAATAGTAAAATATTTATTTTTAATTTATTAAATACTCTTATCCAAATTTACATACTCTAAAATCTATAAAATAATTAAAATAAATAATTTTACAGGCAAATTTCATTTCAAATAAAGTTATTTATTAAAATATAGATTTTCGAAAATTTTGGGGTATTACACTGCGATGCTGCAACAAACAAGAGGGAGAAGGAGGGAAAAGAGGTGGTGGTCGGAGGCGATGGCCGGCGGCAGCGAGGGAAAGGTTGGAGTGACCTTGGTGGTCGGTCCACCGGCCAAAGTGCGGCCAGTGGTGGCCAAGGTGGTGCACGGTGGAGGAAGATGGTGGTGAGAAAGCCAAAACGGGGAAAGGAAGAGGAATAAGAAGAAGAAAAGGGGGAGAAGGGAATGAGAAGGGTGAGGGAGCTTCAGTAATGACTCTTTGGTACAAAATATTACAGAGTGAGGAAAAACCAAAGAGAAGTAGGGAGAGTGTGAGGTATATATATATATGTGTGTGCATGTGTGTTGTGTGGTATGGTTCGGGGAAGGGAGAAAAAGAACAGGGAGGATGATGGCGTGCGACGAAGGTGATGATGATTGTGTAGCTGTAGGGTGAGGGTGATGGTTGTAGGGGATGATTTGGGTAGGGAAATAGCTACAAGGTGAAGGAGGTGATGGTTGATGGGGGTGTTGCGTGAGAAGAAGAAAAATGGCAGGGGGAAGGATGGGTGTGCAGATTGAGTGTGCGATGGTTGTATTTAGGCAGGGGTAAGGGTGCAGATGGAGAAGAAGAAAAAGAAGAAAGGGAGGTGAGGTTGATGGATGATGGAAGTCTGCAGGGGACAAGATGGGAGATGGTGCAAGTGGTGGTGCAAGTTGCAAGTGCAACTTGCACAAATTCAGAAGTGCCGACGATGTTGGCGGGAGAAGGAGAAGAAGGAAAGAAAAGAAAAGGGAAAAAGGAAAAGAAAAGGAAAAGAGAAAGGTTGAGGGGATTGGTTTAGGGTGATTTTGGATTATTTAAGGTTAATTAGGATTATTAAAATTTTTAGCGGATTTTATTTCGGTTTACGAATTATGATTTATCAAAGTTAAAGTTTTTGGAATCAGTTAATGATTTAGGATTAAGGATAGGTTGAGGCTAATATGAGATTTATTAGGATTAGAATCAAATTAGGTGCTAATGATACGGGATTAGCTTAAGAAAATTTTATTATAAATTTATAAATATTTCCTGTCTAATTGAAATAAAATTTAAATGTTAGTTTCTTATCTATAATTATTTCTTTATATATATATATATATATATATATGTTATTTTTAACTTTTTATATAAAAGAGAAAAAAAATTATAATTGACACATCTTTCATTACATCTTAATTTATAATGAATATTTTTAAAAAAAGAAATCTTTAATTTTTTAGTTCAAATATATTTCCATACCTACAACTCTAAAAGTATATAATATTATTAAATAATAGGAATTATAAATGAAGTACTTTGATGGCAAGTACTATATTTAAATAATTATTTAAATTTATAATTCTCCATTTAACTAAATATATTATATTTAACAATATTCTATTTTAACATTTAAATATAATTATTTTTTTACATACCTATTAATAATGTCATTTTCTTTCAAATTTTATAATGATAGAAACGGGTCGCACGGCCAAATTTAGTATTAAAAACACTCGCGTCGGCTCGCCTGCACTTTGCCCTTCTAGAACTTCGCAGGGGTTTTTGACGGAGCGAAGAGCATAGCAGCGGTGCTAAAATGGCGGACGAAGACTACAACGATATAGATGCGTATGTGTCCGTTTTCGTTACCTTATCTTCTTTCCTCGTAGAATCACGACTCCTGCCTCCAGTTCCCCTCATCCAATCGCGTAGTTTGCCTTGCTCTGTTTTGAGAAATATGATGCATGCTCCAATTCTCTTATTGTCTCCCGTACTTTGCAGCAGAAAAATTCCTGTCGTCTATTTGGCTGTTTTATAGAAATCCTAGCTTATCCAGTGAAATTAGGGATTTGATGCTTTAATATATTAGCGCCTGTTTCAATACGGTTAATCAAGTTTTCGTTCCCCTTGCTAGTTAAATAAGTAGTTCGTTCATTCATTCATTTTATTTTATTTTATTTGATTTTCTACGCCGATATGGGTCAAGAATAAAAGACTCATATATGATATAACTACTTTTCAACGAAGTCTGAACAAACCCTTTTTCTTTTCCCTCGTCGCTGCTTTTAATATTTGTAATTAAGCTAGATTTTGCGACTCTTTCTTCCGTGACGTGTTTTCAAGTCTACAGTTCAGAAACTACTGTTCTATGAATTTTCTTAATCTGCGATTAAGAAAATCTGATGGTGAAATGATTTGTAATCCAAATTAACATCAAGTTTGTTGTCTAGTCTCTCAAATGCTGATCATAAAACACTGGGGCTATCGCATGTATTGTCATTTTGAATGAAAACTGGGATTTATTGATTGAGAGTCGATGAAAGACGGTCTTCAATGTTTTCAGGTTTGACGATGAGCCTCTTATGGAGTTTGAGGTAAAAAATTCATTTGTTGCTATCTTGGTGATTCTGTAGTTTTAAGGTCTTGTCGAAGTTTATAACTTAGGATATTTTCAGGAAGGGGAAGAAGAGGAAGTGGAAACTCAGGATGAAGATGTCAATGAGCCAATAATAGAAGATGATAACAAAGAAGGAAATGAGGTGAAGGAGCAGGAGAGGAAGAAGAAGAGGAAGACGTCAAAATACATGACGAAGTATGAGAGGGCCAGAATATTGGGAACTCGTGCACTTCAAATTAGGTGAGAGGCGTCTTAAGCTTTGTGCTCTTATAACTGATCTGTACATCGGGGTTTTGAATTGTTCCCTAATGATGTTTTCCTGGAGTGACAGCATGAATGCCCCAGTGATGGTTGAGTTGGAGGGTGAAACTGACCCACTTGAGGTAATCCTCACTCCTTTCTCCTGTAATTCCTTGAGGCTTCAGGTGATTCTTCTATATGTTAATAGAGTTTTCTTATTTACTATTACCCTATCACTTTGTGCACCTTTATTTGCTCATGGTTGGAATCTCATGCTGTTTGAGAGGTTAGAAGTATGTTTATAGTGAGTTTTACGATTGATGAAGAACTCTTTTGTTAGTAAGGACTTGAATATGATTGATCAATCTTACAATGGGACTGAATTCTGTTATTCATTTCAACTTCTTGAAACTGTGTTTGAAAGCTATGTACTTTCCCAAAATATAGAACGGAATCAATGTGTGACAGCTTCCTTAATCCTTAGGCTCATGCATTAGCAGGTGGAGAGTCTAATGCATATCCGTCTCATAGAAGAGGCGCTTTTTTATGTCTGCATTGAGAGTTTTGTGCTTTTGTTTTACAATGTCAAATAGACAGCGTCTCTAAGGTAGCAGCAGCAGCACATTCTTCCTCTGTATATTGCTTATCTCAGTCCTATTTCCAGGGAGATGCTGGCCTAACTAATAATACATGCACTAACACTGATGTAACCGATGGACAAGCATAATATCAAATAGTCCTGAAGTTATCAGTTAGGCTTTTGATGTAGATTATAGTGCTTCTGCTGAAGCAGTAGATTCAGCCTTTGTTTGGGAAAGTTGTTGCTGTTAGCCTTTAGTTGTTGCAGTTTTCTGTTTTACTATATTTAGTATATAAATTTACTTAAATGAGTATATTTCTTAAAAAAAATTTACGGTTGAAAAGCTACGATTTGGGAAGCTTAATTTCAAGTATAAATCAGTCATCTTTCACCATTTCCACACAAGTAGCATCTTTGTCACCGGTATATGGTAGGGCGAAACATCAAAGCATCTTTGAAGCCATTTACTTACCTGCCTATTTACAGTGGATATGTAATTCCCGAGCATGGGACATCTAAGTGAAAGAAATCTTTTTGTACTTGAGGATCCCAGATAATTTACAATCCAACGTTTTGTTAAAGCATCATTTGTTCTTGCAAAAACCTGGGAAGTTGCCTGTTGCTGAGAGTATATATTTGAAGCTAGAAGTTCTTCATTGGTACCATATCGGAATATCATTGGGACTCTACAGATTTTTTCGAAGTTTCAAGTTAACCATAATGAATTTGGCTTTGAAATGATGTTCCAGACTTCCGTTGGAGCTAATGGTGATACCAGATTTGTCTTTGGAAACCATTAACCTCTCTCAATGGAAGCTGCTTGCAGGAATATGGATTAATGGCTATCATATAAGATGAACAATAATGGCAGTAACAACAACCATGAAAATAGGGAAAAACTATATGTTGTTCCCTCGGAAGTTAAAGACTGTAATAAGCCTTTCTCTTGATTGTGATCAGAGGTTACTGCTTATGATGTGCATGCAGAGATCTCCATATCTAGTATACCGATGTGGCTGGAGATTAAAAATATCATCTATAAGCCACTCTGCAGATGACCTTCAGCATTCTAAATATAAGCTTACTCCCTTCATTCTCAAATAAGCGTTGTTAGATCTTTTGATACAAGAAATACAAAGAGAATCCAAATGACTTTAGAAATAATCATTTTTGACAGAAGATTTAGATAGATACATATTATTTGATGTCAGATTGTAGAGTAATTAAGACTAATGACTAGAATAGATAAAATAATGCAATATTTACCTCGTAAAAGGATCTTACTTGTAAACAAAATAAATTGGGAAAACGACACTTATTTGTGAATAGAGGGAGTATAATATCATGTCAATAAGATTTGTTGGTATCCTCGTCTGTTATTATGTGCCTTTTCACATGAGTTATCAACATAAATCTTCTATCCAATCCAACCGTAGCTTCTTGTTTGGTTGAAACAATTAAAAAATTTAGGGTCTTCTGTCATGCTTTTCTCAGTCTCAATCATGTTATGATGTAGGGTTGAAAGTAAAGAAAGGTAATTAGTAGCGTGGAAGGAATTGGGAAGAGAAAGAAGGCAAATTTAGATTAAGAATAGAAATATTGGAGGGAAGTAGAGAGCGATAGAAGGATATCAATCAATGTTCAATTATTCACTTGTTAGTTTGAAAGTTACATCGGTATGGGGGCCATATATATAGGCCTATACTCAAATATTATTTTTTGGCTTGTTTATTAAATGATTTGATTTAGTTCGAGCTCAACTTGTTTATTAGCTCTCTTATAAGCTTGGCTTGTTTGTAATGAATTTATTTATCAAATAAATAAATAAATTTATTTATTTAATAAACTAGTCAAATACTTAAACAAGTTGTTAACTAAGCTGAATACTTAAGAGAGTTGATTTAAGTTGCTTAGCTTCCTAATAGTTAAGTCGATTGACCCACTACTTAAATCATGATAAACAAGCTAATTTGGTTTATCCGAGCCAAATGAGTTTGGCTCGTTTTGAACTCAAGCTGTGCTTGAACCTTAAAAACACTAAATGAGTTTAGGCCAAGCCGAGTGCCTTTTGCTCGATTCGATTCTTCAACAACCCTATTTATTGGGAAAATAACTAATAGGAAACTTTTCTTAAACGCATTATACAATATCTTCTAACTAGATATTATATATTATTATATTAGTATTTTGAAGGTACTATGTCATAATAATATAATATCCTACATTACTTTTTAAGTAACATCTAAATAAAATCACATAAAAAATTGAAGATAATATCTCGATCCTACATTATACCCCCCCCATCAGAAAAAAATTGATTCTAGTGAGTAATGATGAACAACTACATGATCAAGATGTTGGTCCTAGGAAGATAAGACACCCCTCCGAGGAGAAAGGACAAACATAGCATCATAGATAGATGAAACATGTCCTTAGATTCAAATTAGGATACGTGTCCTCCAAATCTACAAACAAACTAGAAAACAAGGCAAAAAGGCTTAAATGTGATTTGCAAAGTGACAAGCTTATCACATTGAAAAACATGGCTAACATTGAAAGTATATGATAAATCTCTTCAAAAAAGATGCATGCAAGATACGTGTTCCATGTCATAATTGCCAACATTGAAATTTTCATCCCTTTGACACTCATTAATACCTAATTTATAGTGTATGATCCTTATTTCCTGCATGGTTCTAAGCTTTATCTCAGCATGCAAACTAGGAATGTGTTGAGTAAAATGAATTAGAAGTATTAGCAACATGGAAGGGGAGGAAACCAAGGTCTTCAAGAGAACTAGGAGGACTAGAAAGGGTTTCCCTAGCAACTTTGTTTATCATAAAGTGCTGAGGGATACTGTCTATGAGGCTCGAAGTAATAAAGCGGACCACATGCTTAAGAGTGCCCATTCCAACCTCATCGGTCCTTAATAGTGCGTTTGGATTGGGGTGAGAGGGGGTTAACGAAGGTGAATCAATTGATTCACCCTGTTTGGGTATCATTTTTAATAACTCTACCTGGGTGAATTGAGGTTAATGTTTCACCTCCGTTTACCTCGATTAACCTCATTTTTATTAACCTCTGATTTCAGGGGTAACCGGGGTGAAAGTGAAAGAATAAGTAAATTTTTGACCTAATAGGACTAAAATACCCCTCAAACCCTATACCCCTAACTCGATAGGACTTATCTATTCAATAGAAGGGTATAAATGTCATTTGTTTTATTTTTTTTAACCTTCATTCACCTCAATCTAAACGGAATTTTTAAAATATTCACCCCGATTCACCCAGGTTAATATCATCCAAACACCATTTTAAAACATTCACCTCGATTTACCTCCATTTCCTTCACTTAAGTTAATTTTTAATGTTTACCCTTACTCCGATTCACCATTTTAAAACGGGCTATAAGTGGTGTGATATCAGGTGGTTGGTTGGATGAAGAATGATGTGCCTTCCCAATGGTGAATGTTAGACTAACAATCAATTTTGACCTAAAGTTCATTGAACCATGATCCATATTGGAGAATATGGACAACACTTATAGAAATCGGGGAGCACATTATAGTAGACGCCCTCTTTATAGTCACCTATGTGGAGTGGAACAAGATACCTATTATGTACAAGAAAGGTTACTTGATTAACCCTAGCTATAGTGAAGGGAGCAAGGTCAGGTTGAAGCGTTAGGTGTAAACATCTATGGCGGTTCTAGGAATTGTTAAAAGTATTACCTCCATCAATGACCAACTTAGTGGATTTCTTGTTACACCTAAAGAAAGGTAGGAAAGATAGTGGTTCACTTCCTTTTTCTAAACCTTGGGAGTGAAGGCACCTTAAGACTTCATGGAGATCCTCTCGAATAGGAAGGAGGCTACATTGTTTGGAGTCACTTAATTACCTACCCAAAACTGTACTATTTGGCCCTCAACATGTGGGCCAATGCTCTCACGTCCTAAAATAATGGTACTTCGCCGGGGGGGGGGGGTGAGAGTCAATTAACCTTTGTCTGAGTAGTTATGACACCAGATGACGTTATTATAGTATTTGAAGGATGAGAAGCATTAGGACAAGGTATAGACTTAGGGGTGAAGGAAGGAGGCTGACTAAACCCAATAGTGTGTTAGCGGGAGTAGCACTTGAGACACTTATCAAAGTCGATTGCTTAATTAAGTCTTCCTCGATTGTAGTTGGGGCATGAAGTTTTTCATATCTTCCTTAATAGACTCCTTAGGACCCTTTACATATGTATTAAAAAACACTAGGGGAAGACTGCTTAATGTTATATGTCCGACCTACCTATCAATTGGCTCTTATAAAAAGAAGGAATATACCTTTTCTTTAGCTTATCTTTTATTACGGCCAACTAATAGTTCTTGATTTTGGACCAACTACCAGCATCCTCTGGCGGCTCCTATGAGCTTCATTTTTGTTTTGTAGAACGGACTCTCTTAAAGCCATACATGCCATTAGGGCTGTAAATGAGCTGAGCCAGTTCGGTATTCGGCTCGGCTCAGCTCATTAAAAGCTCGGTTCGGCTCGTTCGTTTAATTAAACGAGCCGAGCCCAAACAACATTTTAAGCTCGTTTAGTTAAATGAGCCGAACCCAAGTCTGGAGGTATTCGGCTCGGCTCGACTCGTTTACAGCCCTACATGCCATAAAAGTCAAAGTAGTCCTCTATATCTCCTAGCAGTCTAGTAAAAGGTCGAAACATTAAATCTAAATAAAATCATATGCTACATTAATTTCTAAATAGCATCTAAATAAAATCATATCAAAATATAATACTCTCTTAATTCTAGATAAAAAGTCATTTTAGCAATTTATGAAGTTTGGAACTAATAAAGTAATACACTTGTATCCTTCATTGGATAATAATACGATGATCAATGCATAGCTAATGAAAGGGAAAAAGTAAGGGTAAAAATGAAAGTTAGGCATTGATTTTTCCAAAATAACTTCCTTTTTGGAACAAAAGTTGAGTCCTAAAATGGAACGGAGGGAGTATCAAAAATCTAAAGCTAAAAGCACGATCCTACATCAAGCTGCAAACTTTCATTTAGGTTTGGGATTTTACTTCGTAAAAACGGATGAACATGAAGATTTTGGGATTTTACCTTTTCTTTCACAAACTTTCAATGCATATCTACAATTTAGGTTTTTCTATAAAAATAAAGAGCAAGCAATGTAATGAATTGTCGCTCATTAAATAAGAATGAATGCTATCTTTCTCTAAACAGCCATATGATTAATGCTCCCATGTAATTGATCCATAATATCAATATCTTTATTTTATTTGCACCGAATAAGTTGATAGTTGAGTAAACAACCTCGTTACATTTCATGTGCCATCAACACATGAGTGAACCTAGCCGTAGAATTCCATTAAGAAAGCTGTACTACAGTTTATTTCTGTTGGAGAGAATATTTTTCATTAACAAGAATCACTGGAATATATTATTGTCCTCCTTCAGTTTTTTCTGAGTTGTGTGATTGAGCCAATTGAGATTTCTGGGTTTTAGGAGAGTATGCATAAAGTCCAAAACTTTCACAAGGTTAGTGCAGCCCCCAGCTTATCTGTCTGTACTGTCTAATTTACTGATTTGAATTGTATTTTGATTGTGGATTGCACACTTCATTGCAGGGCAGGATTAGGAGACATTATGTTATTGGTGTTTTAAATGGATTTGATCATTAGATTGTCATTATCTACTTTGTATTTGTTCTCTATTAAATGCTATGATCTGCTGTGATTAAATGAGGGATATTGAAAACGTTCTTGATTTGTTTATCTGACTGAACTCTTCAGATTCCTTGCTAAGTATTTGCAGAATTCATAGATGCTAAAAATTATTAAAATGTTTTTCTTATTGTGTTCCTGTACTGTAGATATTTATGCTGGAAAATTTGTTTCTAAACTATTTTTTTCTCAACTTTTGTGATAATAGGTTGAATTCAGTGACCAATGTGGTCCACTAAGATTAGATAATTTTCTGTCTTGATTCCTTTTTGATTAATTAATTTTGCGATTGTTATAGTTTATATTGTGCCCTAATAATGTTTTCAGTTAATTTTTAGTTGATTTGGATACCTTAATATATTGAGCAAGATCCAGCTTACATCCATTAAAAGGAGTGTGGAAACGTAGATATCAGTGAATGTGAAAATATGCAAGCATTCCCCTCCAAGATAACAGTTTTCTGCACAATTAAATAGTTTAGAAGATATATGATTATTCAGTTATTTGTTCTCTAAATTCGTACTTCTTTTTTGTTGTAGATGATTGTGTTATATATAATGAGAAATCTTACTGCTCAAGTGAGGTCCAGGCACGTCTTTGGTTTATAATTAAGTTGTCAGCACTAAATTGTTGTAATTCATTTGGGAAGTAAGAGTAGAACTAAATCCTCTTCCCCTGAGAGTGATGTAGATGTATATCATGGTAGTTGATTCTATTCCAGAAAAAAAAAATGAGGAGATGATTGAGTGAACAAAAAAAGGGTGTTTGATATTCAATTGTTTGACTTTACAAGTTCCATTCAATATTATTCTATACCACTAATTGAATAAAGCCATGCATGTGGATCACAAACTAGTACTTCTAACAATAAATTAGTTTTTTTTTTCTTTTTCCCTTTTTAGTTTATAATTTCATGCGCTAATGTTATTCAGTTTGAATGCTTTTCGTGGTTCAGAAATTGGCTTTTGTTAGCTTCTGTAGCAAGAGATAAGATATCATCCTTGTACACATTCTGGAACATCATCTTTGATTAGCTTAAGAAGAACTTCCAACGGCTAGAGGTTTTGTGGTGGCTTATTGGAATTTGCTGTTGTCTTCATCAATGCTATCTGTGCATGAAATGGAAATGGCCTGAGAAACAGCTACTTCTAGTTGCGGTCACTCCATCATCAACCTCTCCTGTCATCATGTTTCATCACTTCTCGCCATTGGCCTTGTCTGAATTTTAATATTCTGTGGCCTTCCTTGGATCAAGTTTAGTTGATGAACTCATTTGCTGTCAAATTTGTTTTCATATTTAAGCTTATACTTGCTCTGGTAGTTTCAACTTGTAGTACAATAATTAATCATAGTTTTGTAATCCTATATTAAGAAGGCTGCAATACACAGTCCTCTCATACATTATTAATATTCAATGGGGACCTATGTACTGAACGGCTTTGTGTGTGTGGGGGGGGGGGGGGGGATGAGAAATTTTAAGGATATGTCGGTCTAAGGCGGATATATTTTATCATCTACATTATGACACTTGCAAATAGTGACTTCTCCCTTGAGTTTGGTTGGACTTGTGCGTGAATGACAAATTTTATCACGTGTAGTTCCGATTCCGATACCTTTTATCTTTCATCTGACCTTTGCTCCTTTCCAGATTGCTATGAAGGAACTTCGGGAGCGCAAGATTCCATTTACCATCCGACGCTACTTGCCTGATGGAAGGTATGCCCCAGTTAAATACGTACCGTGCTTTAATCTTAGTGCCAAGGACGAAGAGTAGCGTTTACTGTTGTGTTTTCTACTATATTTGCAGTTACGAAGATTGGGGGGTTGATGAGTTGATTGTGGAAGATTCTTGGAAGAAGCAGGTAGGAGGTGATAAGTGATCCTGGGATTCTACTTGTTGCAGGTCTCAAATGGATGTATCTGTCAGTCGAGCATGTATCGTGCTTGAACTGTTATATGTTGCTAGTGATGGAAGAAAATGTAAGCAAAATAAGAATATGACAAGGTTTAGCAGGCTTGGTGCTGAGCAATTAGCTAAGTCAATGATATTTTGAAAACTTCAGCAGTGTGCTTTATGCTGTGTTTGGTTTTAAGAAAGTTTAAGGGAAAAAAAATTTAGATTAAAATAATTTTTTTAATTTTTTTTTAAAGAAAATTATATAGTTAATTTTTAGTAATTTTATACATTTTCATCTATTTCACTATCTCATATAAATCAAACCAAAAAAAAGATATTTTTCTCTTTTTTTTTTCTTTTCTTTAAAAATTTTTATGAATCAAATGAAGTATTTAGAGTTTGGTTACAAGGCATTGCCCTTAGTAGAAAGCTTAAGCTTGTTTCTCCTTACCCATTTATTTTCTTCGTCATCATTTTTTTTTCTTTACCCATTTATTTTTGTTTTCGTTTAATTTCCATTGCCAACATATCAGTCTCCAAAACTTTAACTTGTTATGTTCTTGGGGCCTGTCATCTCTTGTGATTTAAACATGTGACGGTGTAGATTCATTGTTTCAACTTTGAATCGTAATCGGTTAATTGCTAGCAACAATGTATTTCAAAATATCTCTGAAGGAATCATATCCAAAGAAAAGAAGGGAATTAAGTGATAACTTATCATAGTTTTACATACCATCTAAAAAGAAGTAATAAAATTTTATTCTGTGGAAATTAAATTCCTAAAATAACTTCGTTGTGGCTGTAGGCTACTGTTAGGATTGACAAAATATGTCGAAATATACGCATTGTTATCGGCACAAAATATTGAGGCTGGCCAAGACCTATCGACCGACCATGCCAAAGCCGGCCATAAGGCCCATAACCATCGGTCCATCATTGCCGAAGTCAGTCATGTACCATCCATAAATCTTGCCGAAACCAGCCTTATACTATCGACCAATTTTGCTGAAACATACCCATTCCACCCATTCACAAGCCATCCAGAAATTTTGATCGGCTCCATCAAATTTTGTCCACCCAAAAAAATTTCATAAAAAGATTATTTTATATATAGCAATATCCTATGTTAATTTTCTTAACTAATTTAAATTATTTATAAATAAAAATAATTTTAATTAATATCTATTAAAAATATATCTATAATATATAAATATTTATATCATTTTACCGTAAACGGATTATTATCGGCAACATGTGCCGTAATTCTAGCCCTCTCACTGGCAAAAAATATCAAAGGCCTCCCTTACCAACAGCAAAAATCGCCAAAGACAAGCCGGCCCAGCAGAAAATGCCGAAGTCCTCCCCTTACCGACGACACAAACCACCGGAGCTGTAGTTGTGTTGGCTTTCTTGATTTCTTTACTTGTGTTGGAGATCTACAGTTAAAAACTGATAATAAAATTACTTCATGGTTCACCTATTTAGGTTTCTCAGCTCCCTTTTTCACCTTATCAGTTATCACGAGACATTGTTAGGATTTGCAAGAGGAGCAGCCATCGGTATTTTTTGCTGAATCTTAATAAATAATCCACACCATCCATCGGCTAAAACACACGAAGCATTGACATATTCTTCGGCATATTTAGCCGAAGAGACGCTCAACAATCGGCATTCTCTGTCGAAGCTCATCAGGCGAAATAATTCCCCCACCATCAACATATTTTGCCGAAACAAAGCTGACACTACCGGCACTCATCGCTGAAGGTAAATATCAGTTTTTTTTTTAATCTAGAATTTAATTATATAATAAAAAGAAAAATTTAAACTTACACATTTATAATTAAATTAATTTATTTTATCTATAAAAAATTTTTTATACTAGACCTACAATATAAATTATAATACTGCTATAAAATTTAAAATTAAAATTCACACATTTATAACTAAATACAAAAATTTTAAACAAATAATTTTAATTAAACTCACCAATTTATAACATAACTCGTCAGCATATTTTATAATAGAAAAAAAATTTGTTAACTAAAAATATTAATTACCGACCTTGAAGAAGCTATTGCTTGGGGAAAAAAAATTTGCGTGTGAAAGGAAGGAGGAGAGAAGCAGATGAGATGAGATAGGAAAGTGAGTTGGGAAAGTGAGACTATCGATAGGATTTTACCGATTAAAAGCAACGGATAGAAAATGACATAATTGTTCATTTATGCCAAAATATTTTCTACGTAGTAAATACTTGTTTTTCCATATAACAGCTGTAATACCCCAAATTTTTAGAAAACTAATAATTTAATAAATAACTTCTATTTGAGATAAATTAGCTTTTAAAATTATTTATTTTAATTATTTTATAGATTTTGGAGTATGTAAATTTGGATAAGAGCATTTAATAAATTAAAAATAAATATTTTTCTAATTATCATATTATATTATTTAAATAATTTTCCAAACTAATATTTTACCAACTTTATCCTTTTTAAACTAACATATTAGATTATAATGAATTCAATTATTAAATTAAATAATTTATCAAGATTATTACATTTTATGATTTTATAAATTAATTTGATTTATTTTCCCTATTTTTCCATTTCCCTTTTTACCCTTTTTCCCCTTTTCCCTTTTTTTTTCCTCCTCTTTTTCCCATTCTCCCCTCCCTTGGGCCGCCCGGCCAGCCCAGCCCTCCCCTGCGCATTGGGCCTCGGGCCATCCCTCCCCTCCTTCTCCCACGCACGCCGCCCAACCTTTCTTTTTTTTTCCCTGGACCGGCCGACTTCCTCTTCTTTCCTGCGCCGGTCCAGCCGCTCGCCCAGCTTCTTCTCCTCTCTTCTTCTCCCACGCCCGACCAGCACCAGTTCTGCCATTATCGAGCGTTCGGCCGCCTGCAACTGCCGCCGCCTGCCATCGCAACTGCCCCTGCTACTCCCTCTCTCTACCCCATCCTTTTCTTTTCTATTTCGAGCCAAACCACCCCTGTATCACCGCCTGCGTGCCCCTCTCCCTTTCCTTCTTCTTCCCTTTCTTTCCCCTGCCAACCGACAGCCCTGCCACCACACTGCAGCACTGATCGGCCGCCTGCTCCCCCTGCCTCACCCTATTCTTTTTCTTACCCTCACCAACCCTTCATTCTCACATTTTTCGAGCCTCTTATCCCTCCCCGAGCTCCCTCTTCTCTTCTTCCTTCTCCCTCCATTTTCCCCGTTTTTTTTATCACCACCGCCAACCGCCGTCCTAACCACCGCAACCAGCCCCTGCGCCGCCTCCTGCCACCACCCCCTACTGCCCTGCACCATCACGCCACCCCTCGAGCCCCTGCACTTCCTCCCTTCTCCACCTCTTCCTTTTTCTCCCCATTTTTTCCCTTATCGCCGAGCCACCTGCAACCGCCACGTCCGCCACCTTCCAGTCACCTCTGCCGCCACCCAACCCACCGTTCGACACCCTGCAACTCCCTCTACCACCCCATACTTTACTTTCCCGAAAACAGCCCTTGAACCCCTTCATTTTTCCCTCCCCTTTTCCTTCGTTCTCAGCCCCTCCACCTCGACCCATCTCGGTAGCCAACTTCGCCGCCTTGCCGCCGTCGTCTCTGCCGCCCTCTACCGCCGTGAAACCATCCCCAGCCACCACCTACACCCCCTCTTCACTCCTGCACCATTCCCTTGCCTTGAAACCTCCCCCAACTACCTTCTTTTCTAGCCTAAAGTTCCTAAACCGAGCCATCTCCTCCCTTCTATCTTACCCCCTTCGAACCCTTTTTCTCCTCTCATTTTGCATGAGACTCACGCTATTCATGCAGCGTGAGCTCCCCCTTGTTTTGAAATTCATTTAGTTAAATTTTGAGGTATATTCATATTTAATTAAAGTGTATTATTATTAAATAAATTTGTTTTATAAAGTTTTATCCTTTAATTTCTTACTTCTAACCTAATAATGATTAATATTATTTTTAGGTGTTGAGTAGCTATTAAAGCTTAAATATTTAACCGGGATACCTGTAAGATTTGATATTTTTTGGGATTACGGTAATCATTAATCCTCACTTAAATACATGGAAAAACGTATGTTAGCACATTAGGGATTTTGGTATGATTTTATGCATGTTTTGTGTGCCTAGCATGATATATAAATGGTTGTTTATATTGATTGAAAGAAAAAGGAAAAGTATGATAGCCTTTGTGCCATGTGTAGGTATGATAATTAAGGAAGAGGTTGATTATTGATGGAAATGTTAAATGCTTGTTTATGATGTATTATGTTGCTAATGCATGAATAATATTATTGTCTAAGGGTATTTTAATGATATGCTTGTGAATTATGTGATCTAATATGTAGTTGCTAACGAGTATTATGTTGAATAATGACAAGTGGGTGGACTTAAATGATAAGAATGAAGTGCTAATATTGGTATTTTATGTATTGGTGGTAAATTCATAAAAGTGGTGAATAAAGGGGTTAAGTGGAAATTTTATAAGTGAAAAAGGGTATTTTGGTAATTTTGTAAACAAAAGGGTATTTTGGTAATTTCAAAAGAAAGGGGTGGAATGATAATCCTTTTTTTATAAGTAAATGGATAAAATTGTAAGTTGTGAGAAAGAAGGGTATTATGGTAAATTTGGAGATAAAAGAATAATATGGTAATTTTATGATTAAATGGCCAAATGATAATTTTATAAGTAAAGGGGTATTATGGTAATTTTTGGAGAAAAGGGTAAAGCGGTAATTTTGGAGTCAATGGGCAAAATAGTAATTTCATAAGTAAGTGGTAATATGGTAATTGTATAAGTGAATGTCGAAATAGTAATTTATAAGTAAAGGGGTAATATGGTAATTTTGGAAAAGAAGGGCAAAATGGTAATTATGTAAGGAAAGATAAAGATGGTAATTTTGGATGTGAAAGGGTAAAATAGTAATTTGTAAAGTAAAAAGAGTGTTATGGTAATTTTATAAATAAAAAGGGTATTGTGGTAATTTTGTAAATAAAAGGATATTATGGTAATTTGAAAGTAAGGGGTAGAAGAGTAATTTGTAAATAAAAGGATATTATGGTAAACCCGGTAGTAAGGGGTAACTTGGTAATAATGATAACGACAAAGGATAAATTAATAATTAAAGTATGATTAAAAAGGGGTAATTGGACAATTATGATAATAGAGAAGGGTAATTTGGTAAATTAATCAATAAAAGGGCATTATGGTAATTTTAATAATGGAGAAGGGTAATATGGTAATTATAAAGATGGAGAAGGGTAGATTAATAATTATAAATATAGAGAAGGGTAAAATTGGTAATTATAATTATGAAGAAGGGTAAATTAATATTTGTAATTATGAAAAAGGGTAATTTGGGATTTATGATAATTAAAAAGGGTAAAATGACAATTAAAATAATTGAGAGGGGTAAAATGGTAATTATGATAAAGGAGAAGGGCAATGTGGTAATTTATCCAACTAAAGGGGCAATTTAGTAATTTAGCAGATTAAAGGGTAAAGTGATAATTATTTAACCAACTAAAGGGGCAAAATAGTAATCATGATAATGAAGGAGGGTGATTTGGTAGTTTATCCATCACAAGGGCAATTTAGTAATTATAACAAAGGAGAAGGGCAACTCGGTAATCTAACCAACCAAAGGGGAGATATGTTAAATGTAGCAATTATGAGGGGTGAATGGTGATCTAAAAAGTGTAGGAGACAACTTGATAACCTAAATTGGATAAGGGGTAATTTGGTAATTATGCAACCTAAAGGGTAATATGGTAATCTATCAAGTAAGAAAGGGATGGCTTAGCAATTGTATAAGAAAGGGGTAAATGAGTAATTTGTACCTAACATGTCTTTGAGATTGTGAACATTATACTATGATTCAATAATGCTGATTAGCCAAGTAAGAGTATTTGATAATTAGTATGGCCTTAATAATTTCCCTGTGATATCCTGGATAATCATCTGAATAAGGAATGACTAATGATATCGGAACGATTGAAAGTAAACAAGTATCTGATTATCGTGCTTTTCGTGATCACTTTAAATTAAGACACTAATACTTAAAGTGAAAGACCTTGAGACCGGGAATGGTGACTCTTTAGGGGTCGCTACCCTAAGGACGTGGTTTAGTCCACGATTATTCTGGTATTTGCTGGTGTGCCTTTGTGCCCCAGCCATGCCCTATATCTTACTCTTTCTAGCTCTACGGACCTAGTTAGGGGGTATGCATACTTATGGATTAGGTTTCCTTGTCGGTAGGGTACTGAGTTAGCTTTATGCACCAGTACGACCAGGGTACCTTTGCGTCCTTGGGTTCGTGGTTGAAGGGTACTGAGTAGATGATATGCACCGGTACGATCGGTGTACGTTTGTGTCCCGCGTTATTGATCTCCCGTTCGAGGCAAATAAATATGATTAATGTGCTGATTAAAGAAAGGAAAGATACTATTATTGAAAGTGGAATATTAATGAGCCGGGCCCAGATGATTATGATATTGAGTACCGGTCCACCGGTTATAATAGTGGCCAGGAGCGTTGTGCCCTGGATGATGATTCTTTATATATTCCGGTCCACCGGATTTAATAGTGGCCAGAAGCGTTGTGCCCTGGATGATGATTTTATGTATATTCCGGTCCACCGACAATAATAGTGGGGGTCCTGAGCTCAATAAAACTAGTATTGTATGTGAATAAATTTATGGAAAAATACTAATCACTTATAGTGGAACACCATGTGAGTCGGGGCCAAACCGGTCCACCGGCAAATAATAGTGGTCAGAGGTGTTTTGCCCTGTGTGTTTATCTTCCGGTCCACCGGCAATAATAGTGGTAAGAGGCGTTCTGCCCTGAGTGTATACTTTCCGGTCCATCGGCTATAATAGTGGGATTCTCGCACTCACATGGGTATAAAATATGAGATTGATGGAATGACAATGGAATAATGGCTTAAGGCCCGAATGTATCGGTGTTATAGTATGACATGGCTTAAGGCCCAAAGATATCGATCGTGAATTATAACTTGTGTTACGTGTGATTGTTATGTATGCACCTCAGTTTACATATGTATATAGTTGCACTATTTGTTGCATTGCGGGCCTGTCTTTAAGTGTGGTATTAAAGGGTTACTCAGTACCGTAGTACTGAAGGGATTCCCTTTTGGGGCCCCTGCCTATTCAATGGGCAGTGCCCTTACAGGTCTTTTCAGGTGCTACTCAAGTGGGCTACAGGGAAAGAGAGTAAGGAATTATCCGGTACCATTAGGACTTTTCTCCTTCTCATTTAAATTCTTGGTTTTAAATGTATATGTTATTACTGTAACCACCATTGGTGGATTTTATTCTGGTAAATGATTTGATGCGCTACTCTGATTTAAGTATGTTGAATTTCTTGCAAGTTGTATTTCATTTTCCTTTAGCCTTAGCACTTAGAACTGGAACGGTATGAGTGAACCGGTCTAGTACTAAGTGTGGCGGTAATACTCCCAAAGTTCACGTTTTATTTATTTGCTTCCGCTAATTTCCTTTTAATTAACGAAATTTTTCAGTAGTGAATTTTGGGGGTGTTACAACAGCTACGTAAATTTAACATTTCATTTGTCTTAGAATTGTTAGACCAAACCTTTGGGTAATGGTTATTAATGATTTTCAACTTATTAGGTAGTCTCTTTAAAATGAAATTTTGTCACATATTTTTGAAGTTCATAATGTTTTATTCATGAAAATTAATAGTAATATAAAAAGCCTTATGAGAAGGGTGAAATAATTTTTTTGAACCAATGTATTAATCATATCACATTGTTTAAAACTTATTATAATTTTGAATCGTATTTTAATTAAATAATAGATATTTTAACTATAGATTTAAGGAAAAAGTGTTAATAGTTAAATAATGTTTAAGAATAATTTGAATTTGAAATCATAAATCACTTCATTTTTTTTGTATTTTTTTATATTTTGATAATGATTAAAATTATACAATATTTTTTTAGTTTACTTTATATTATTTTATATCAAATAGTGAAAATGTGGAAGTTTGAGGTTAAATATAAAAGTAGTATCACATTTATAAAATCCAATAAAGGCATTGGAATAATGAATTTATAGTTACTCAATCATCATCGAAGATAGTAAATTTAAGAAAACAAAGATAAATACTATCAAGAATCATTAAATGTAACACCCCAAAATTTACACAATTTTTTTAAAAGCAATACTCATAAATTAAAACCGTAAATTCTGGGGATATTACCGCCACACTTAGTACCAGACCAGTTTACTTCTACCGTTCTGGTACCAAGTGCTAAGGCTAAGAAAACATTATCAGTAATACCATACAAATTCAAATTTATGAAAACAGAAATCAGAGTACGCGTAAGTCTTACATAATTCGAAATATCGACTATTTTTTTTTTCCAGATAATAACTAAACAACCTTAGTAAGATTGTTTCGACAATTCAAACATAATAAAAGATAACATGAATCATAAATTTAAAAAGGACAACGGCCACGTCACTCTAAAGATTGATTCAGCCCAGCTATCACTCTGCCCCTCCTGATGTCCCGTAGACATCGATAGCATCAAAGTAAGTATCTCCTACCTGCAACAAATTAGACGGGCCTTCTGCTCGTGGGAATAAGCAGCACCCATGAAACGGGTGATCAGTACGCTACGTACCGAGTAAGGTAACCGAATACTAAGGCCGGAATATAACACATTAATTCATGTAGGATAATGATCACATACAATTACAACTCATACATACAATACACAGAAGCGTAAAGTAAAATCCATAACTTATAATCAACAAGTCCACACATAAGGCCCAAAAAGATCTAGATTAATCATTTAATCTTCCTTTTATCAAGATTCAATACACAACATGCCTTTTATATCAATCCATGCGAAAACAGGAACACCCCACTATTGTAACCGGTGGGCCGGTCATACATAGGGTAAAAACCCTAACCACTATTCCTAACCGGTGGATCGGCTTGGTCCTGTCCGCATCAGATCCATGCGAAAACAGGAACACCTCACTATTATAACCGGTGGTCCGGACACACATAGGGTAAAACCCTAACCACTATTCCTAATTAACCGGTGGATCGGCTTGGCTCCTGCTCGCATGGTGTTCTACTGTAAGTAATTAGCATCTTTTAATAGCATTGACGATCTGGTTTGTCTTTATTGAGCTCGGGATCCCCACTATTATAACCGGTGGGCTGGATACACATAGGACCTCATGTCCTAACCACTATTATTACCGATGGATCGGTCACACATAGGGTAAAACCCTAACCACTATTCCTAACCGGTGGATCGGCTGGTCCCGTCTCAATATCTTCCACTTTAAGATATTAGTGTCTCAAGTATTTTATTCAAAAACATTTGACATTCACAAACATTTGCCTAAACATGCATGACTAAATCCATGAAAGCCCTAACTCCCATGCAACCCTACTCCATGCACACCCTATCTCCACGTAAACCACAATTCCATGCAAATCTTAGTTCCCATGCAAACCCTAACTACACATGACCCACGCTTCCATGCAACCCTAGCTCCCATGCAAACCCAATCTCCACGTACCACACTCCCATGCAAACCCTAACTCCACGTACCTCACATGTGCAAAACCCTAGCTTCACATATACCACCCTTCTATGAAAACCCTAATTCATATGCAAACCCTAGCTCCACGTAGACATGTTTCCATGCAACCCAGATCCCCATGCAACATTAATTCCATGTAGGCATGTTTTTATGAAACCCTAATCCACATGCAAAACCCTAACTCCACATTAATTCATGCAAACCCTAATATTATGTTATTTCATGCACACCTTCAACTTCTTGCTATTCCATGCAAACCCTAGTATCATTCCCTTTCGTGCAAACCCTAGCACCATGCCGTCTCATGCAAACCCTAGTACCATCCTCTTACATGCAAATCCTAATTCATATATCATTTCAGGTCATACATTAATGACATAAGCATACACATATTTTTCATGGTGCATGACATTCATAATAACATACTTCAACTTCATAACCATATCACATGCATAATCAATAAGAACAGCGAACATAAAATGCATAACATGTCATATTCATAATACATGCAAACACATAAATGGCCTTAGTAGACCCTTACCTAAAAAGTCACCGGTCTTGGTGCACGCTCCTATTCCACTTGGGTAATTTGATTGGGTTCGCCTATTATATCAAAGCATACTAGAATTAGATTCTCTTATATAATTCTAACTTATTTTGAGGTTTGATTTTAGGATGACATTTTACTATTCAATAATTAACTATAGGAACTAATACTTAAAAATACAAATGAATTATTATTTTCATTAGAAGAGGGTGGTGATCTAAGGGTTTCTACCCTTCACCAAAATATAATGATAGTATAATAATGATAATAATAATAAGGTATAATATTATTAATGATACTTTTATTAGTAAGATATTAATATTATTAATACCAAAATTCTTAAAATTAAAAGGTGGATTTTGAACCACCCTAGTTTAATAATAGTATTACCATTAGAAATTGTAATAATAATATTAACATTATATATACTTATAATATAAATTTAATAAAGATAATAATAATAATATAATTAGAAATAATGTTAAAAATGTTAATAATATTAATGAAAAGTAAAAGTGCGAGGCATAATTAAAAATTTTGGTTTCTGTTCTTCCTGAAATAATTACAACATTAATTAAATAATTACCTTAAACATAATAATATTATTAATATTATTAATAACAATAGTAAACATGTAATAATCCCATTAAATAATAAAAATTCAAGAATAATAATTTATCTTACTCAATAATACTCCCAGACCTGTCAACAAAATTTAGAAATTAGAATATAGTTGATAAAAAAAATAAGAATAATTATAATAATAATAATTAAAGTCAAATTAACACTAAAATTTAGGCTAAAAATAGAATAATTATCAATAATTCAAAACTAAGTGTTTAAAATGTCTAGGGTTTCACCTTGAGTCGGAGGATGTAGGTGGAACCGGCGGTGGTTCCCGGAGGTGGCCGGAAAATGAATCTAAGAGGGGTAAAATGAAGAAAAAAGGGGTGAGAGGGGAGGAGAAAAATAAAATAATTTTATGGGTCGGTGGAGGAGCCTTAGAAGGAGTTATTGGTTGGCTTGGGAGGTGGTAGAAGCGGCGGATGTGGCGGTGGATGGTGTTTCAAGTCTCGGGGTGAAATTTTCTGGCGAGACCACTAGCTAACTTTGCACGATTATGGAGGCTTGTACAAGATGAATCGAAGGTCGTGGATGGTTTAGTTAATTAGAGGGTGTTTCAAGGAAGATATTGGGATGAATCGAAGGCGTTGAAGTTGTCCGTAGGAGGAAAAATAGTCGTCTAAAGTTGCAGTGGCGCACCGATGGTATTTAGGGTTTTCGGGAAAAGAAAACTCGATTTCAAGCCATACGAGGGGTATTTATAATAGTGGAGGGTAGGCTCAAGTTGTGGAGGTTACCAGAAGATCAATTACGGTGATAAGATGGGTTAGTTTTGCTGTTGGTCGGGCGGCAAAATTTCAAAATTTTTCCCGACCTTCGAGAGGGAAATGGGGACAAACGTGGGGAAGAAATGGAGTTTGGAACAATTCAAATGAACGGGCATGTCGAGAGGAAGAAAACGAGCGGGAGAAGAGCTGGTCATGCCACGTGTGGCCGGCGGCGCCATTTTTGGAGGAGAGAATGGCGGTTATGGCGTCGGGCGGGAGGAGGAAGAAGAAAATGGGGGGCTGGCCGGCCGGTTTGCGGGGGAGAAAAGAAGGAAAAAAAGGAGGGCAGGCCGGGCGGTTCGTGCGACGTAAAACATCATTTAATGAAATGACGAGTTTTGAAGAAACAAAAGGCTGAATCACGGCGTCTTGGGTTAGCTGGTAACGGTTATAAAATTTAAAGTGAAACGCGGCGTTTAGTTGGAAACACGTCATGAAACGCAGCGTGGGGAGGGACGAGGCAGGCGGCGGTGCGGGCTGGGCCGCGGCGAAGGAAAAAGAATGGATTGGGCCGTGCAACGGCCCAATTTAGGCGAGACAAAAGAAAGGAAGAGAAAGAAAAGAAAGAAAGAAGAAAAAAAATTAAAAGGGAAGAAAAAAGAAAATTAAATAATTAATTTGGGTCCATTTAATTTAATAAAAATATTTAGGCTATTTAAAATTAATAATATTTAAATAGAATAATTTTTAAATTCCTTTTTAGGCTAAATAGTATTTTTAAAGGATTTTTCCAAAATTTTCATTTTAAACTAATAAATCCCTCAAATTTTATTTAATTTAATTATTTATAAAATTAAAATAAATTTGAAACTATTTTATCTTTCTTAATTTGAATGAAATAATTTATTTAAATAATTTTCCAAATTAAAATCCTTAATTAGATATTATACCAAAATTTCCTTTACTTAACATATTTATAAAATCTCTTATTAATTTGCCCTACTAAATTTCCTTTTATTTTAGTAAAAAATAATTTACTAAATTAAATTTTCAAATAAAACCTTATTTAAATACAATCTTTAAAATTAGAAATTTTAAGGGTATTTCATTAAATTCTAACAAAAATTATTATTATTGATAAACTATTAGTGGATAAATATTAATGAGCTAGGAAGATGTTAACTTTAAAAATATAACATTGATTTTTTTTTTGTCATTTTCATAAAATGATATATAATATGATATAAAAATAATAAAAATTATAGGTCTTGAGTTAATATTTATATTTCATAACCTTTAACTCCAATGACATGTTTGCTTCATTTAATTTTTACTAATTTGATTTTGTTTGAAATAGTTTTTGCTGGAAAATTTGATATATGATTGTTATTATTTAAAATATGATCTTATTCTCTCTCTCTCTCTCTCTCTCTCTCTCTCTCTCTCTCTCACTCACTCATATAGATTCTACTAACATTATTTCATCTAATATGAAAATAAGATGATGAGAATATGTTGCAATATATTAAAAACATTTTTAGAAGTACATTTGTTCTTTTTTGCGTGTGAAAGGAACTTAGTGAGATTAGTACTTCAATATCCAACTATCAATATTAATTTACAATTAGAAGGATTTTAATACTTTATATATTCAGTATAATGTGTTTGTAATGGGATATTTTTTTAAAAAGCATGCTCATATTATATTTTTGTTTGGAGCAAAAGGAGTATTTCTAAGAAAATATTTTTGTAACACTTTCAAAATTTCATAACATTTGCTTTTGGGTGTCTAGTCTCTTGTTGAAAATTAGCCCTTAAATCTTGATCTACTTATTTTATCTATAATATTTGATCCATAACATAGATAAATTCTTAAATATTCTTTCCAATTATTTTGACCTCTCTCCTTTTTGCTAAACCTATTCTAAACCTAATTATTCTTACCGGATATATTTTATCCAATATCCTAACCTACCTAAATCAAACCTAAAACAAAAATAGAATAAATCTATTTCTACCCTACCACTTTACCACCCCTATTCTACCTTTATGTGCCCCAAACTCCTCCCCTAAACATTCTCCTTATCTCCCTCCCCTTCTCCTGTTACTTCCATGCCCCTAGCCCGTCAGTCGTCCCTCATCTTCTGTTGAACTATGCTCCTTTCCCACCTATGTGAAACTATACACACACCTACAACTCCCTACCTTACCCTTGTATACATATGCAACCCCTCTGCTCCTCTCTTCTCTGCATACATACACATAACACACGTACCCTCCCCAATGTCCCTTTGCACACTCCCTCCTCTCTTTTCCTTTCATGAGTAGCTCCCCCCAACCATTTTTGTGCAACCCTCGCAACACACAACTCCCCAGTCGTCGACCACAACCACCACCATCTTCACCGTCGCTTGCACCTTATCGCTTTCCAGCCATACACCACATTTTTCTTCTTCTTTCCTGTTGCCTCTGCCATTCTTTTCTTCTCCTTCGTTGTGGTAGACCTTGTCGATCCTTAACCCCTTTGTGGTAAAACTTATAGCAACAACGTCCCTCATTAACGACAATTGCTGCCCCTCCCCCTTCGATACCTTCTATCAAGATATAGTCACCCCTCTTTCTTGTACATTCCACTGCATATCCACTACTCCAATTGGCCAACCTTATCAGCCATTTTTTGCACCACGACGGCCTACACCACCCTTCTCTTGCGGCACCACGATGCAACACCTAGAAACCACCACTAGGACTTCGTGCTTTTCTTCTTCTTCTTTTTTTCTTCTTCTCCTTCCCTATGATATCGTCTACCATTTGCACCTTCCATCCAAATCCCCAACTAACGCCAACCCCTCATCACCCGTCGCCCCAGTCGACCAGCATCGACTTGCCCTTCTCCCCCTTCATGTGCACATGGCTTACACTGCATGTGCAACGTGAGTTGTGTTTGGTTTTTAATATAAGTTTGGTACTATTATGTATATGTAAGGGTATTTTGATAATTTTAGAAAAATAAATGTTTATTATTATTATTATTTTTAATGCTGGAAAATATTAATTTGATATTTTGGTATTATTTTTAAGTACGGAAGTTGTTTAGTTGGATCTCGTAGTATTTAGTGCGATACCACTATTTTTGTGTTTTTTTTTTGGAATTTAAGTAACTTTAATACTCTCCTAAAATGTTTAACATCGCATGATAACACATTTAGATTTTGATGTATAAATTTGTTAAATATGATGTTATTGTAATACTTTGATCTTTTACTTAACCTAATCATGTATCATTAACACCCTAATTTGATTCTAATCTCGATAAAATATTATTTTAGCGTCAACCAAATTTCTTAATCCCAAAATCTTAATCGAATTTGAATCTTTAACTAGGATAAATTATATTTTGTAATTTGATCTTAAATTAGCTAAAATTTGTCACTAATCCTACCTATTTTGTCTAATCCAAAATTATCTAAAACTAATCCACAACCTTCTCTCCTTTTCCTTTTCTTTTTCTTTCTTTCTCCTTTCTCCCTTCACTTTTTGCCGTAACACTTGACTAGTCTTCTTTCTGCAACTTGCATCTCCCATCACACCACTACAACTACCATCATCCTTCACCACCTATCAGGCTATCACCCTTGTGCTGCCTGACCTGCACACACACACACCCTCCCTTACTATTTATTTTTCTCATTCTCACACAACATACACACACAACCATCACCATCTCTTACTAAAGCCTCTGTAATTTCACCACACAACCATCACCTCCTTGCCACCCCTCGCGACCTCTGCACCATCACCCTACACAATCATCGCACACCTCCCCTGTTTTTCTTTCACTTGTTCGCACACCCATGTCCATAGATATACACACGCTTTGTAATACCCCAAAACACTAATTTAGGAATTTACAATAAAATAGGGGTTAATATGTGAGATTAATTAAATATAATATTTTTAATAAAATAATGGGAGTAATTAAGATAAAAAAGAGGAAAATAATGTAGGATTAAATTAGGAAAGATTAGGGTAATTTGCTAACTAAAATAGAATTAGGAAGATTTACCCCCAAAATTTCTAAATTAATATAAAAAGGAATTTAATTATTTGTTTTTACTAATTTTATTATTTTCAAAAATTTCAAAAATATAAAAAGACTCTAAATACCTCAACCACCTTATTTTTCCTTTTCTTTTTTCCCTTTTCTTCCTTTTCTTTTTTTTTCTTTCTTCCTTTTTCCCCTTTCTCCTTTTCTTTCTTCTCTTCTTCCCCAGGTTGGGCCTCGCTCGTGCGGCCCAACCCCTCTCTCCCTCTCCTCCCTCGAGGTGAGCGCCTGAGCCTAGCCCACTTCCCCTTCTTTCTTTTTTTCCTTACCTGCCTAGTCCTCTCCTCTTTTCTTTCTTTTCTTTTTCTCCTGACCGGTCGGCCTAACCCTCTTCTTCTTCCTCCTCACCTCTCTTTCCTTGTCACGCGACTTGCCACCGGTAGTCCTCCTATGCCACCGTACCGCCCAAACCTGCTCCCCTCTCTCTCCCCCCATCCCTTTCCTTTCCATTTTGAGCCCAACCTACCCCCGTATTGCCTCCCCCGCTTGCTTATTCCCTTCCCTTCTCCCCATCTGTAGCTTTGCATCCTTGCCCCTTCGCAGGCTCTTACTGCCCTACCACCGCTGACCAGCGAGCTCCTGCCCCTTTTGCTACCTTGTCCTCTTCTCCCCCATAACTATAAATAACCCCTCAATGTCCCTATCCTCCTCCTTTTTCCCTTCCCAAAAAAAACCCGATCCTTCTCGCTGTCGTGCCTTTAGACGCCGCCCTAGCTGTTGCCATGCAACACCATAGTTCGAATCATCACCTAGTCTCTTCCCTGCATCACCCTCCACCAAACCAAACCACTCACCGCCCTTAACTCCTTCTACATAGCTCAGCCCAACCGTGAAAAGTGGATAGCTTGAGCTGCCATTTGCACCCCATTGCCGCCCCTCTTGTTGCCTTCTCCATCACGATCACCACCCCACTTCCTCCCTCTCAACCCAACAGACCCTCCTCTACCTTCCCCTACCCTTTCTCCCTCTCCTTTCTCCTCCCTCCTTCTCTACCACCCTCGGCCACCACAACCACCACCCTACTGCGCCACCACCACCACCACTACAACCCTCCTAGTCTAGGGAGTCCACCACGTCCCTCTCTCTCTTCCAACTCCAAAAGTCCAAACTTTCCCAAAACAACCACCACTCCCACCATCGCCGCCGCCGTTGCAGTGCACCGCCACCCTAACTACCACCTCCATTTAAGTTGTGCCCTAACCCTTGCTATCACTTAAGTATAAATTATTTTTGTATAATTATTATTTTAGCCTTATTATTATTAATATTAATATTATTATTATTGTTATTGTTACTACTACTACTACTACTACTACTACTACTACTACTACTACTACTATCATTCTGCCATTATCATTTCTATTATCATCATCACTACTAATAGCCCTATTATGGTTAATATTATCACTAATAATATTGTTAACCACTTTAATATTAATACCCTTATCAATACTACTAAGACTACTATTATTATCATCACTAATACTAGTTTCTTACTAAAGGTAAAATTATGAAATAATGAAAGTAATAAGAGGAAAGTTAACCCTAGTGTTTCCCTCTTAAAAGTGAACCAAGTCTGTCCCCTAAGGAGGCGTAGAAATTGCGCTCTAAGCCCGGTGTCATTTTAGGTAAGGATGTGGCTAAGGCCCAATATTTGCATTATGTGTTTATGTGTGTTGATTATATGTATATATCTTATGTGTTTATAGGTTATACACTTTTAGTGCAGCTTGCTAAGCATGGAGCTAAGGTGAGTTGTATGTGTTTTATGACATGTAATATGGTGATGTGATTTGTGCTTGTGTTATGATTATGTAATATTTCCCTATATGACATGCATGCTAGGAGGCTTTAAGTAGTATGATGTGGTTGTAAGAAGATAAAATAAGTAAAGAAAGTGAGTTGGATAGAGGGAAGTGAGAATGACCTAAGTATCTCATGACTTATGGGTGGACAAATAAAGGGATAATATGAAAAAAATTAAAAGGATGGACTAAATCTTGCATTGGGAGTGTAAGGCTTGCATGGGATGGTTAGTCTTTTCATGGGGATGACTCTTACGTGGGAAAAGTTGACTCAAGGGTTCAATAAGGTGAGGAAAGAGTAGTTGGAGTGATGGGAGCCAATATGTGAAAAATAGTATGTAGGTTGGTATGAAGGTACTTGGGGGATTCGGTTAGGGTTTGGGGAGGAAAACCCTAAGTGGGGAAATTGTGGAAGGGAGAAATAATAGAAGAGGTTGGAGTGTGGGGTGAGAGTGGAAGGGTGTCACATGGAGGAATAAATGTGTGTCATGTAAAAAAGGAAATGGTGAGGGAGGATGATGAAGGGACGACATATGTGAGAGGAGAGGTACTAGGGTTTGGTGTGGCTAACTAGGGTTTTGCGGTCACACGTGCAGAATGGGAGGTAAAGTTGGGATGTTGGGTGTGGATTGAGTGCAGTGATGAGTTGGGAACAAAGGTAGGATGGGTCGTGTAAGATAAAGAGAGGTTAGGCTATATAGGCCAGATTAGGGTTTTCAAGGAAAAAACCCTAAAGGGTAATGGTGAGTTAAACCGGAGATATGGGAGAGTGGGCCTCAACTCACATACATGGGAGTTGGTCTTTCATAGGAAGTAAGGAAAAAGGAGAAAGGGTGTTTGGGTGTTCTAGGAGGCATATAAGTACCAAGATATGGGACGAGGCTTTTCAGGAGAGTAGGTGTGAATGGGGTGTGAGGGCAAAGTTCAATGGGTATGCATGTCTATTAAGAAAGTACCTATTGAATAAGACATGGATAAGACACTAACCAGTTAAAGTGAAAGATTATTGAGCTAGGCCCAGACTGGTCCACTAACGATAATAGTGGCCAGGAGTCTTGTGCCCTAGAGACCGTTCTACGGATAAATAATAGTGACTTGGTGCATTTTGCCTTGGATGTTTCTAGTCCATCAGCTATAATAGTGGGAGATCTTGAGCTCAGTAAACTAAACTTAATGATGATAAGATATGAAAAAATACTAATTACTTATAGTAGAATACCATGAGAGTTGGGGCTAGACCGGTCCACTAGCGATAATAGTGGTCAAGTGCCTTGTGCCCTGGAGACCGTTCTACCGATAAATAATAGTGGCTAGGAGTGTTCTGCCCTGGATTTTTTCGGTCCACAGGCTATAATAGTGGGTTCCCATACTCACATGGACTTAAAGTGAGAATGGTGTGAAAATGAGAATAATGGCCAAAGATCTAATGAATATGTTTAACCAGACTAATTCACTACTTATATTATCTGTCTTTCATGTATGGCCTTAGCTGCATGGTTACCTTTCTTAGTACGCAACGTACTGATCATTCGTTTCATGAGTGTTGCTCATTTCCACAAGCAGTGGCCCCTTTTGAGTTGGTGCTAGTAGAAGATGTTGTGTTTGATGTCTACGACACATTCGATGTGTTGGGCGGGGTTGAGTGATGACTTGTTGGACTTGGCATGGGGCCCAAGAACAAGTGTTTTCCAGACTCATCTTTTCCTGTTTTACTCTATTTTGCAGTTCGTACTGTTTTCTCCTTAGAGGCTTGACTCTATATAAGTTTTTGTTTTCTACAATAACTCTTTAATTGCGCACTCTGATTTTCTTTTCAATTATGAATTATTCCTATCTTCATGGTTTTATGTCCTAATCAATTTTATATCTTATGAGAATTCTAACCTTGTGGTTGGTGCGAGACTGGCCGGGGGCCAAGCTTGTGCTGATCACGATGGTAGCACCCCCTGTCTTGGTGTATGGTTTTGATTAAACAAAAAATTTCAATTGTGAATTTTGAGGGTGTTACACATTTCACTCTCCTTTATTCTTCTTTTGGTCTGCCTTACTTTCTACCCATTTTGTTTCCAAAACACACTGCCCGAGCTCCTTTTTCCTTTCTTCTTCTCCTTCTCTTCTTTTCTTCCTCTTTTCTACCCTATTTTGCTTACCGAAACACCTCCATCACTACCATCACCACTGTGCCTCACCAGCATCGCTCAATGCCTATGGACTAACCACCTAGGGTAGCCCCATCCTTTCCAATCACCGTCGCCAATCACTACCTCTTTTTTCCTCTTCTTCCTCGCCTTCATCACATTTTTATAAAATACACGACCTGCGCACAGACATAAACACGGCTGTGGAACGCTAAAAAGTTTTATCGCACGACCGTACAACCCAACACAACCTGCCCGTGCACCCTCGCATGCCATGCGCACGGCCTATCGCACACCCGTGCGCATCTATTTGACTTAATTCTATTCTACTAGTAATCGAGCATGGCCATGCCACTTCGCACAGCCGTGCATGATTCTAACTCTCGACCTGAGGTGTGCACTACCTGCAGCATGCCCATGTAACTTCCCATGTTGGTTGTGCGCCCCTATTTTTATCCCCAAAGCTTATCCAAATACCACCAAATTTTCACCATAGCTCCACTATACATCCATAAAACTCAAGCTTTGATTTAACTATAGTTATTTCCAATTTTACCCATATTTACCTTAATTTCTCCCTCGGTTAGTCTTCAAACCTAACAGTGTATTATGTTATTTTTTGTAGGTGATATTCTAGTGATTTAGGAGGAGGAGGTATAGAATTTACATTCCCAGAGTCCGGTGTCCTAGTTGGTAAGGATACTAAACAATATTTAGGGTTTTTGTGTTAGTTTCTTGTATGGATACATGTATTTTCATGATATTGTTGATATATGATTTAATGAATGTTGTAATGATATGTTGTGATTATATGGAATATATGTTGGAAAGAAAGTAAGAATGGGTAAGAGGTATGGATATGATTTTATTATAATAATGACATATTTGTGAGAAATATATGTTATGGTATGAAAGATAAGCCAAATAAGCTATGATAAGTGGACATAAGCATATCTATGAGGTTTGATGATAAATGGTGAATTTGGAAAAATAATGGTCATGGAAGATATAATATTTAAAAAAATAAAGGTTATTGGTTATCCTTAAGGGCATTTTGGTCATAATAGGATAATACGTAAATTTTGGTATTGTAATGTGTTAGGTGGATTAAAATATGATAATGATATCCTAAAAAATGTTTTGGAAGGATTATTGTTTATCTTCGGTCCTTCAAAATGAGATGATGATCTACTTAGGGCATAGTGACCCAAAGTGATAATCTTAACATTTCATGTTTAAAACCCTAGTGTTAATCCACAATTTTGGATATATTTCTAGTGTTGGCGTTATAAGGATGCATATTGAATATGGTATTCATATGAATCTTACTGGAAGAATCACGACTATCTGTGAAATTAGGGTTTTGGTAATTCTATAAATAGTACCTTGGGATAAGATTATTATTGCATGTGTACGACATGGGAGTTAGACAATGAATTACAGGTATGATAATAATGATGAAATTTGAGAATGATATATTATAATTTATGGTTAAATAATCAATATGAGGGAATGATGTTAGGCGTGTGTAATTAGGGTTTGAGGAGATTAAGGGCCTTGTCTTGCGTGATGTGTTTATCTACTTCAATGTATTCGATGCCTATGAATTAATCATAAATAAGATACTAATCATTTAAAGTGAAAGAACATGTGAGTAGGGCCAAGGTGATGCTTTTATGTATCCGTTCCACAAAAGATAATAGTGGCTCGGGAGCATTTTTCCCCGAGAATGTGATGTTTTAAAATAACCATTCCACCAGAGATAATAGTGGTTCGGGAGAACTTTTCCTTGAGAAGGTGTTTTAGTCCATTTCATCAGATTAAGAATAGTGGGGCCCCTACTCATTATGAATGAAAATATAACAATATAACCTATGGATAAGACACTAATGATTTAAAGTGAAAGAGTACGTGAATTGGGACCAAAGTGATGTTTTATATCTGTTCCATTGAAGATAATAGTGGATGGGGAGTGTTTTTCCCTAAGAAGGTGATGTTTTCAGATCTATTTCTCTAGATGATAATAGTAGCTCAGGTGTGTTGTCCTTGAGAAGGTGCTTCAGACCGTTCCACTGGTTTAAGAATAGTGGGGTTCCTGAACTCAATGTATATACAAGAATAAAAATGGTTATATTCAATAAATAGGCCGGATCAACAATTACCTTATGAGATGTTTCATTTATTTGAATGTGTACTTAACACCTATTGTGAATACATGTGTTATTTATATCCCTAATTTGTTAGTATTGTTCCCTTACTCAGTACGTAGTGTACTGACCACCTTTTTTATGGGTGTTGCTCATTCCTACGAGTAGGAGAACTTGATTCTTATATGCAAGTCTCGGAAGATCCTCTAGATGACTATGATGCACTATGTGGGGATGAGTGATCTTATATGTACTAGGTGTTTGGGTGAAGAGTAATGTTATATGGTAGATGTATTTACCCAGATACCTTTTTGGACTCTTGATCCTTGGTATCCCTACTTTGTATTTTCTTTATTGTAATTTAGAGTTAAACTCCAACCTCATATTGTATTATAAATTTTTCTTTCATTTCTACTTTTCATTATGTTACTATAAATGATCTGAGTCTTGTGATTGATGTAAGGATGGTTGCACAAACCAGACTTATGTCAATTATGGTGGTAACCCCCAATATTTTACTTATATGCTTTTGTTGTAAAATAAAAATTTTTAGTAGTAAAAAAATTAGGGTGTTACAGCTATAGGGTAAGTTTTATGCTTCCTTAAAATGTTAAATTTCACATAATAACACATTAGGGTTTTTATGTTGAAACATGTTAAGCATGATTTGTTAAATTATGATTATATGTTATATCTTGAAAATATGCAAAAGAGGATGTTATTGTATGTAAATATATTTTAGGGATAAAAGTATGGTAAAAATTATCTTTCATGATTATGCGTGACATGTACGTGAAAAATAATAGGATGGGTATGCTTATAGCTATTTATGGAATAATAATCATGAATGTGTACCCTAAGGTCAAATTAGTCATTTCACGCATATTATGATTTTTAACATGACACGAATGCTTAGTTTGTATTATATGTTGCTAAGCATGAGATTATGTGACCTTGGATGTGTTATATACGCATGCTAGGGTTTTATATGCAAAGCCTTGAATAAGGATAATTTGGTTTAATTAATATGTTTTAACCTCTTTATGACAACTTACTAAATAAAATAGATTTAGTAATTGAATAGGATGTTAATGTGGTAATCCTAACCTAAGGGGCATTTTGGTCATTTCTGACCTAATGGACCCCAAAAGTGAATAATTAAGCCTAGGATGGTCTTAGTATATTTTTATAACTAACCTTGGTAATGATTTTGATTATGGTTGTCTTAGAATAATTGAAAATGAGTAAAATGGTTAGAGTATGGATATTAGAACTATGCAATTTGTATGTGTTTTCGTGGTCACCTTAATAAAATACTAATGCTTAAAGTGAAAGACCTCAAGATCGAAAATGGTGACTCTTTAGGAGTTGCTATCCTAAAGAAGTGGTTTAACCCACAATTGATTATGGATTTCTACTAGCATGCCTTAGTGCTCTAGCTAGGCCCTAAATCTTACTATATTCTATTCTTCAGAATAATATGGGGTATGTGTACTTATAAATTAGGTTTCCTTGTCGGTAGGGTATTGTGTTACCTTCATGTATTAGTGCAACTAGGGTACCTTTACGTCTTTAAGTTAATAGTCAGGAGGATATTGTGTTGCCTTGGTATGCCAATATGGCTAGAGTACCTTAGTGTCTCTAGTTTCGATGTGATCTCCTCTTGAGTAAATAAAAATGAGAATGATTGTTGGATTATTGGATTACTAGATCATTAGATTGGTCAATAATAACCTATGTGCCTACCCATGGTTTAGTAGGAGCCTTTATGCCTACCTATGGTTTGGTAGCAGCCTTTGTGCCTACCTGTTTTTCGACAGTAGCCTTTGTGCCTATATGTGTTTTGGTAGCTACCTTCGTGTCTACTTATGATGCGATGAGTTGTTATTGATTTGTGATTGTGAGCCTACCTGTGTTATAAGATTTATTGGGAATGATGATGAGGTATGTGGCATGTGGTTACTGTTGTGGCCTTAGGTTAACATTGTTTCTTATTATACTACAAAGAACATCTATTGGATGTTCCATTTGTAAGTTTCAATTTGTTTTAGGTGAACAAGTATAGCTAATATGTGGTATTAGTGGTATGTGATTTTATGAATGGTTCATTGATGCATGTATAGTTTGATGTTTTATGCCATGTATTATTGTGATGCCTTGCATGTGTTCTCTATTGGTTTTTCATTTTGGTTTAGTATAAAGGGTTGTATAGTACTATTGTATTGAAGGGTTCCTTTCATAGGCTCCTACCTATTCAATGGATAGTGGTATTTGCAGGTCAGCTTTTGAGCTCAGTCGAAGCTGGTAATTCATTTGAGAAAGCCTAAGGCTATCTGATGTCTTTTAGTATATTGATTTCGGTTGTATTTGGACGCTTGTGTCCTTCTATATTCTCTTTTTCTGAGTTTTATAAATCTTTAATGTTGCTTTTTATGTAGCACAATACTTATCTTTTGTCTCCTCCATTATGTTTCTTGCAATAAGGTATTAAATCTAAATAGAATAATGATTTTAGTCTTAACACTTATTATGAAAATGGTAATGGTGACTAGACTTGTACCAAATGTGGCAGCAACACCTTTTTTTTAATTTAATTTTAGATTTTGCACTTAACTCCGTGAACAATATTTTTTCGTTTCGGAATTTTGGGGATGTTACATTTTTCCTCCATTATATATATGGTATGCAAAAGGTGTAAAGTATGATGACACTTCTTTCACATTAATACTTGAGCACCCCTTATTATATAAAGTTTGTCTAAGTTAAAATAAATATTTATTTAATTTTTTTAATTTCAAATATACTTATTTGATAATATGACTTATATGACCTTAAAAGAACTAATTTGATGGGGTAGGACTTTAGTTGAATGACAAATTCAAATCATGCCCAAGCTTAAAGCCCCGAGTGATATTGGTGTAATACTTTGTTTTCTTGAACCATAATTACCTTGGACAATTACACTCATTAATGATTCTATAATATTCTAATCTCATTTATTCATTCCTTTTGATTCATATTTTCCTACTCTTTTGGATAGGTTAAATTGTAGAAAAACCCATTTATGCGATTAGATAAAATTTTTGATTTCACCCTTTTCAGTCCTTTTGAGCTCCAAATATTTTTCAATGCCAAATGTTTTTTATATATTTGGATTTATAAAATCATTTAGTACCTTCCCTAAATTTTCATAATTTGTTTTGAATTGATTTGTTATTTTTTTTCCATCGAATACCCATTATTTGACTTTATTTTCAATTTAATTATCGAAAATTGGTAGTAAGATCCTAACTATACATTGGATCCCAACTAGCTCTCTAATAGGAACAAACTAGAATTTTGACTTAGTTATTTTCATTCAACCAAAAACTTAGTTAATAGTACAATAATCATGTATTGATGACATAAAACTCTTACATACTCTCTCTCCTATAATGTATATTGATTATTCTTCATTCAAGTGCTTAGTAAGCTATCCCCCTCCTTCCTCATTTCTAGTCTATGTTGACACGCACAACACTTATACCCATAATATCATAAAAGTTGTAGCCCTTATTTTCAAGCATTTAGACTTGAATTGAACCATAACCCTAACCTCAATTTAATTAATTTTGTTAACCATTGACCCACAAATTCCGTTAAATTCTTAAATAAATTTACCATAATTATTTTATATTTTATATTTTTCTTTAAACCCACCCTAAACCGATAAATTTTGCCTTGGTTTATTTTATCTAATTAGATATCCTAACCCCTAATAAGTTAATTTTACCCTAATATAAAATCTAAACATAATTCTAATCAGATCTCCACACTTATTTTCTTTTTTCTTTTTATTTCTTTCTTTACCCTTTTTTCTTTTTTCCTCCCCTTTTCCCTTTTCTCTTGTTCTCCTTCTCCCTCATCTAAGTACACTAGCCCTCAGGACAAATGCATCCTTCTCCTTCTCACGCACACTTGCCATTTCCCTTCTCTCCCTATCGCCACCATACCACCAACCCCCCTGCATTTCCCATGCACCCTATGCATGTTGGCCCAACCCCTTTTCCTCTTCAAGCCAAATGCACCCCTTGCACCCCCAAGCGCATGTCTTCCCTCTCCTTTTCCCTGAGTCTTACTTGCCTTTGCCTTCCTACACTGCTACACCATTCACCCTGTGCCTTCCTAACATGCATGTTCTTCCTCTACACCAAGCCACGCCCATTGATCCTTGCCCCTCCAAACATGCCTCACATCTCCAAACGTCCAATGCATCTCCCTCAACCTCCACCTCCAGCTTACATGCATTGCTTGTATACATACATATACCCATAATCCTCTTCATTTTCTTGTTCGACTCTAACCCCTACTCCTACTCCATTTCCCCATTTGGTTTTCCTTGGCAAAACCACCCAGCTCCTATCCTTATTTTCTTCAGCTCCTCCTCCTCATCTATTCATCTGCCATCATACCACAACACCGCCCAACACCACTCTCATCTCAGCCTCGGCATCGACCCTTCACACCTTCAACTCCCATCGTACATATTACCTTCCATGCATTCCCCAATCATGCCTCACTCCCTCACTCATGCCCTGAACCATGCCCCTTGTCTCATATCTAACCACCTTTGACTCACCTTTTTATCCTCCTTAAATCACCGTCCAAATCCATCATCGACCTCCCATAGCCTTGCCTTGACCGCTGTCACACCATCCTCTAATTGTGCTCCATTCCTTTACCTATTGCTTCTTTCCCTTGCCACCACCATTCTCCTTGCATTCAATACCCGCCATCCTAGCTCCAACCCATCAGCCTAACATAACCTCCCAACCCATGCCTCACTCACCATTGTGCCCTATTTCCTCCTCGGTCAACCCCTCGACACCAATACACCGCCACCTAGCCATCTCTCTTAGCCTCAGTAGCTGCTTGCAACCAACCATCCTTACCTCCCTCATCGCCATCATCTACTCCACCACCATGCACCTCCCCCTTGACTACCACCTTCAGCAACATATAGCACCACCGAAACCCAACCCATCCAACCCATTCCTGCATGCTTGGGATCACACTGCCCATGTAACGCAAGTTTGGCAAATCTTGCCCCTTTTTGCAACTTAAGAGTATTTTGATAATTTTAATTGATAAATATTTTAATAAAAATTATTATTTTATTGGTTAAATATTAATATGGCTAATGTGGTATTATTTTTAGGTACAAAAAGTTGATCAGTGAAGCCTAATAAATTTTAGTAGGTTACCTATAATTTGTGCTTTTGTGAGAAATCAGGTAATTCCTATACTCCACTAAAACATAAGATACCAAATGATAGCACATTAGGGTTTTTGATGTATAAATTATATTAAATATGTTCGTTACATTGTAATCATCTACCTAAAAATGTTAACATAGAATTTGGTAAAATGTAGCATGATGATTTGTATAAGTTAATATGTGTACAAAAGTATATTAAAATGGTTTTAATGCCAGAAATAAATTATGTGTTTCATGTGTGTCTACTATGGTAAATTGAGCATACTTAGATGTATTTTTAGCATGATTATTATTATTATGTGCCCAAGGGGCAATTGGTTCTTTTAATGATATTGTGAAATTTATTGAGATAAGAATGTCTAATATATTGTAATTTTTGTTAAGTATGGAGATATGTGATTTCACATTTTAGGAACACATGCCAACATGATTATTATTCTTTTATGCACTAGGGGAAATTTGATCGTTTTAAGCATATCATGATATTCATGCCAACAAGAATTCCTATTATGTACTCCCTCCATTTATGGAAGGAAGTATTTTTAGCTTAAAACTTTTGTTTAAAAATGAAAGTTGTTTTTAGAAAAGTTAATGCTTACTTTTTATTTTTACCCCTAATTTTTCTCTTTCTTCTTTTATGCATTAACTATCATATTATTTTTCGATGAAGGGCAAGTATGTTGGTCATATTAAGGTATTTTTATTACCTCCTAAAATAGTATGTAAATTACTAATTTTTTTTAGAAATGGAGGGAGTATTATTTATTGTTGGGTAAGAGAATACGTAAATTTGGATGAATTAAATACACATGTTAGGGTTGTATGTGTTATATCATGTGTAAGGGTAAAATGGTTATTTGGCATATACGGTAATTTATTAGCATGTTAAATAATTTAATTATTGTGTTTTAGCCTTTTCATGATAACTTTATAAATAAAGTGGAATTGTAATTAAAATAGATGATAATGTAGAAATTATGACATCCGGGGCGTTTTGATCATTTTCAGTCTAAAGCACCTAAATGTGAATTATTAAACCTAGGATTTTCTTGGTATATTATCATGTGACATTAGTATTGACTTTGATCATAATTTTCATGAATATTTGAAAATGTGAAAAAATGGTTAAGTATGGAAATTTGATATATGAAATTAACATGTGGCATCTTGGTCACTTTAATAAAATACTAATAGTTAAAGTAAAATATCTTCAAATTGTGACTATCCTAATGAAATACCTCGAAACCCTAATATTAAGAATATTAGCTAATTAAGGATTTATTTTAAAAATTAATTAAATAAATTATTTTATTAAAATAAGAGGGAGTAAATAGGGCCAAATCAATAGGAAATTTATAAATAATTTAATTGGAGAAAATTAGAGTGATTTGCTAATTAAAATGGAATTTAGGATTTTTTTCAAAAATCCTAAATTAACCTAAAAAGAGAATTAATTATTATTTTATTAAAATATTATTATTTTTAAATATTCCAAAATACCAAAATATTCTAAATATCCCAACCCATCTGTTTTTCTTTCTTTTCTTTTCTTTTCCTTTTCTTCCTTTTCTTCCTTTTTCCTTCTTCTTCTTTTCTTTTTTCTTCCTCCTCCTTTGACTTGGGCCAGCCCAGTGGTCTGTTTCCCCTTTCTTCTTCCTTCTCTGTCGACCTACAACTCGCTCCCCTACCTGCCCGAGAATTTCGCCACCGACCACACCGTCGACCAGTCGATTCTCTCCTCTCTCTTCCCTGCAGACTCGCCTATCATTCGACCCAAACAACCTCCCTCCCTTCTCGCTCACCACTTCCTTTTTCCTATCCCATCACCCCGTGCCACGAGCTGACCTACGCCGGCCTACTGTCACCGACCGGTGCACCTCACCCACCTACCCTATTCTCCCGTCTCCCCTTTGACTTTATCCACTCCATTGGCCCTATAAATACCCCCATAACCAGCATGGATCAAGCTTTTGATTTCCAACCTAGAACACCTTTGCCGTTGCCGTCACCCAGCGCCACCGCTCGAGCCACCCACAACGCCACTCCTTGCATTACCCTCTACCAAACTACACCTCCCTCCTCCCTCTATTTACGCTGCATAAGCCACTCCGGCCGTGCAAAGTACCCTTCTCGATCAACCACTCCTTCACCTCCGTCGCGTTTTGCGCCACCATTTGCCACCACTTCCGCCGCAACCACCACCTCCTACACCTCCCAAATTACCCTGTAGACCTTCCTCTACCTCCCCTAGCCTCGTTTTTCCCTTCCTCCCTCTTCTCCTCTCTTTCTCCCTTTCCTCCACTCTCGGCCACCACAACCACCGATGAAATGCCCCGAAAATTCTAATTTTATTATTTATTATTAAATAAGATTTTATTATGAAAATTAATTAAATAATTTATTCTTTTTAAAATAAAAGAAAATTAATTAGGGCAAATTAATAAAAAATTTTATAAATATTTTAATTATAGGAAATTTGGGTATTTTAACTAATTAAAGATTTTAATTTGGAAATTCATTAAATAAATTATTTTATTTAAATTAAGAAGGAGAAAATAGTTTCAAATTAATAATAATTTTATAAATAATTTAATTGGAGAAAATTATGGTGTTTTGCTAATTAAAAAGGAATTTATGAAAAATCTTTTAAAAATCCTAATTTAGCCTAAAAAGGAATTTAAATATTATTTTATTTAAATATTATTATTTTTAAATATTCCAAATATTTTAATTAATTTAAATATCCAATCTAATTATTTTTTCTTTTTTCTTTTTCTCTTTTCTTTTTTCTTTTTCTTCTTCCTTTCTTTTTCTTTTTCTTTTCCTCCCCGAACTGGGCCTATCCCAGCGGCCCAATCTTCCTCTTTTTCTTCCTTTCCTTCGGCCAGCCCAGCCCACGCGACTTCTTCCTTCTCCCTCGCTACGCGACGTTTTCCCTCTTTTCCCATTATAGCGCAGAGTTTTATTTAAAACGTACCCCACTCGGACTCGACCACCCGGTCTCATTCTTTTTCTTTCTTTTCTTTCTTCCCTGGACCGCCGGTCCAGCCCCCCTTCTTCTTCCCCCAACCCCTCGCACCTGTCAGCCCTGCCGACCTTTGACCTGCAACATTGCCGCCACCTCTGAAAATTTCGCCACCGGTTACGGCCGTTTTGACCGGCCGTTCTCCTTCCTCTCTCTTCCCCCTGACTCGCCGACCCTTTTGACCCAAACCACTCCCCCATTCCTCGCATGATCTCCCTCTCCCCTGGCCACTTACAGACCACGATTGAGGAGTGTGCCGGTTGTCCTCGTTGGCCAGTGCCCACTCCTGCCTACCACTCCCCTCACTTTCCCTTCGACCCTAACTTCCTTTCAAGCCTATAAATACACCCCATAGCAGCGTTGAGTCGAGTTTTTGGCTTGAGTTCAGAAAATGCCTTCCTTCATGCCACCGCCCCTTTAGACGCCTCGTCCGCTGCCTCCGGCCAACTTCGCTGCCATATTTGGCCACCAAACTCTTCCTTGCTCCTCCCTCTAGCTAACCAAATCATCCATCCCCTCAATTTCTCTTGCATAAGCTACCTCGGCTGTGCGAATTAGCCTTCTCGATCAACCCTATTTTCTGTCTCCGCCACCCTTTGCGCCACCCTTAGTCACCTCTTCCGCTGCTTCTTTCACCTCCCATTCTCTTCTGCAGACCCTCCTCTGCCTTCCCCTACCTTTCTTTTCCTCTCCCTCCCTCTCCTCCTCTCTTTCTCTTCTTCTCCTCCATTCGGCCACCACTACCGTTGTCGTGCGCCGCCACCTTTGGCTGCGCCGCAATTCTTATTCTGTCCCTCTCCTTCTGGGCAACTCTAAACAACCCAACTTCCACCTCCATTCTCCCTATCTTTTTTCTAGTATTCAACTTTTACCCTTTTCTTCTCTTTTTCCGGCCGCCACCGCCGGTGCCGCCTATCCCCGCCGGCCTAAGGTTGAACCCTAGACCCTCTCATCCCTTTTCCTTATTTTTACAAGCCTTAAATTATTTTATTTTATTTATTCTAATATAAATCCTATTATTATTATTATTTCCATTTTTAATATGTATTATTATTGTTATTAATATTAATGTTATTATTATTATTATTCTGTTGAGGGCTGAAGTCCTATTATAGTTTTTAATTCGATTTTAGCACTATTACCATTATTATTTCTATTATTACTATTATTAATATTAATATGTTATCAGTATAATAATTATTATTATTTCCTATTTCGAATTTCTATTATTATTATTCCATTATTATTAATACAAATATTTTACCATTAGTGTTGTTAATAATGTTATTATTGTTGTTGTTGTTATTATTATTATTATTGTTATTGTTATTACTATTATGATGACTACTATCATTATTATTATTTTCAAGTGTAGTATTATTATTTTATATAGGGCTGAAACCCTATTGTGCTTATTTTAAATTTTAGTAGTAGTATTATAAATATCATGTCATATTATTATTAGGGTTATTAGTATTTTTATTATTATTAGTATTTATCCTTATTAATGTTATTGTTATTATTATTATTTATTAAGTTATTATTACTCAATATAGGGTGGAAACCCTAATTCTTTTTATCTTCAAATATTATCCTTACTATTATTACCATTATGATTATTATTATTATTACAATATTATTATGGTTTTTATCATCATCATCATCATCATCATTATTATTATTATTTTCATCACTATTTTTATTACTAAATTTGGTTATTTATTTTACTACTATTATTATTATTAGTATCATTTTAGTAAAGGGGCCGAAGCCCTTATTTCACTATGTTTTTGAGTAATGTTCTTTTTATTATTATTGTTACTATTTTTATTATTCTTGTTAATATTAATATTGATAATATTTTTGGCATTTTGATATTATTTTTTTAATATTTTATCAAAATCCTAGTCTTATATTAAGTTAGTGATTAATAGTATTTTTGATAGGAGGGAGTCTAATTTTAGCTTTTCCTTCGTAATAGGTAAAACTAGTCAAAGCCCTAAGAAGGCGTAGGAGCGTGCTCCAAGACCGGTGTCGTTTTAGGTAAGAGGTGCTAAGGCCTTTTGTGTGCTTATATGCATTATGTGATTCGCATGCTATGTATCATATGTTTACCATGATTAATTATGTCGTATATGGTATGATGTGGAGTTGAAGTATGTTTTCGTGTATTTGCATGGCATGTGTATTATGTATATGTGGTGATTTGTTTGTGACCCTATAAGACATGCATGTGAGGATGTTGATGTGGTTGTGTGGGGGAAAGGATGAAAAAGGAGAATGGGGGAAGGAAGTTGACCAAGGGATGTAGGTTGACCTAAGTATTTTAATGATCCGTGAGTGGAGGAATAAAATGGGAAATTTATTGGTTTGTGAAGTAGAGTCTAATTTATGGTTTGTGTGGGAGAATATAATTTGTGGTTTTATATGGGAGAATCTAATTTATGGTTTTTGTATGGGAGAATCCAATTTATGGTGTTATATGAGAGAATATAATTTGTGGTTCTATTTGGGAGAATCTAATTTATGGTTTTGTGTGGGAGAATATAATTTATGGTTTTATATGGGAGAATCTAATTTATAGTTTTGTATGGAAGAATCTAATTGATGGTTTTGTATAAGAGGATCTATTCTAGGGTTTGGTATGGATAAATTTTTAATTTTATGTGGATTGAATTTAGGGTTTTGTATGACGGAATCTTGAATTTTGTATAGTGGAATTAGGGTTTGCATGGTGGAGTTAATGGTTGTATAGTGGTATTAGGTTTTGTATGGTGGTATTAATGGTTGTGTGGTGGTATTAGGGTTGCATGGTGGAGTTAGGGTTTTGCACGGGAGTTAATGATTGCATGGGATTTAGGGTTTGTATGAAAATTTAGAGAGGTTGCATGGGATGTGTAAAGTTTGCATGGGAGTGAAATTTACGTATGGAACGTTGACTTGGGATGTAAGGAAGGTAATAGAAGAGTTATTTGGGTGTTTAGAAGTTTTGGGTGAAGAATAGTACGTAGGACATTATAAGGGTATGGAGGAGACTGAATTAGGATTTGGAGTGATTAACTATGGGTTGTTGTGATTAACTAAGGTTTGGAATGGCTAATTATGGTTGTTATCGTTAAATAGGGTTTGGAGTGGTTAACTATGGTTTGTTGTGATTAATTAAGGTTTGGAATGGCTAATTATGGTTGTTATAGTTAAATAGGGTTTGGAGTGATTAACTATGGTTTGTTGTGGTCAATTAGGGTTTGTTGTGGCTGCTTAGGTTTTTGTGTTATCATGTGTATGTGGTGATTAAAGTGTAATTATGATTGTGGAATTTTATGATTTGTGTTGTGTGAAGTGTAAAGGGAATGATTCATGCATGTCCAGGGCGAAAGCTTTTGAATAAGATACTTAAGACACTAACCATTTAAAGTGGAAGATTATTGAGCCGGATCCAGACCGATCCACCGGTCAGAAATAGTGGTTAGGGTTTTTACCCTATAAGTGACCGATCCACCGGCGAATAATAGTGGTGTGGACATTGTCCCGCAGGTGACCAGCCCACCGGCAATAATAGTGGGGTGACTCGAGCTCAATAAATACAAACCAGAGTTTGCCAAGACACTTAAAAGATACTAATTACTTACAGTGGAACACTATGTGAGTAGGAACCAGACCGATCCATCGGTTAGGAATAGTGGTGTGGACTATTGTCCCGTAAGTGACCGATCCACCGATTACAAATAGTGGTGTGGACTATTGTCCCGCAAGTGACTGGCCCACCGGCAATAGTAGTGGGGTGTTCCTATACTTACATGGATTTGATAAAAGGCATGGTGTGTATCGATTTCTGATAAAAGATTAATTAAATAATTAATCCGGACTATAAATGGGCCTTTATGTATCCACCTGAATGATTGTTCGTTATTATGTTATCATGTTAGCCTTTATGTTCTTTTATTCTTATGCATGGTTTATGTGCTTTTATGTGTTGGCCTTAGTGCTCGGTTACCTTACTCAGTATGTAGCGTACTAATCACCCTTTTCATGGGTACTGCTCATTCCCACGAGTAGTATGCCGTTCTGACTTTGTGCATGTGGGCGAGACATCAGTCAGGGCTGAGCGTTGAGCATATTTTGGCTTAAGTTCGAGAGTGTCGTGGCTGTTTTTACCCTTCTTGTTATTTTACTTCGCTTTTACTGATCCTCTTTTTTTCGGAGTTATCTTTTGTGATTTATTACTTTGTGTTTAGTATTTGAGATGAACCTTTTAATAGTTGTTCAATTATATCTCGTAATTCTTTACACGTACTCTGATTCGAAGTTATTATCTCTTAAATTCATTTTATGAAATCTTGGTTTAAGTTTTATATTAATCTTTTTAGCGTTAGCACTTGGTACTGAAACGGTCGGAGAGAACCGGTTTGGTATTAAGTGTGGCGGCAACATCCTCATAATTCATGGGTTTTAAATTAAGTATTTTAATTACTTCCGCTTTAAAAAAAATAGTGAATTTTGGGGTGTTATAGTCGCCGTGCGCCACCACCTTTGGCCGCACCAGCACCCTCATTCCAACCGTCCTCACCTAGGCAACCTCTACCACCCCAACTTCCACCCTCATTCCCCCTATCCTTTTCCCAGCATTCAACTATCTCTCTTTTCTTCCCTTTTTCCTGCCACCACCACCGCCGCCGTACACCACCACCGGTGCCGCCAGTCACCACTAACCCAAGGTGGTACCTTAAACCCTCTCAATAGGGCTGTGCAAAACCGGATATCCGTATCCGACCGGATTTTTTTTCCGGATATCCGATCCGATCGGATATTTAGTAACCTATATCCGTATCCGTATCCATTAGTAGTGGATATCCGAACAGTCGGATATCCGAAAAATCGGATACGGATATCGGATATATCCGGTATATCCGATTATCCAAAAAATATTTATTTTTTAATAAAAATGACCTGTTTATGATCGGATATCCGAAAATCCGATAATGTAAATTCGGATATCCGATATCCAATATCCATATATCCGCATTGAAATATCCAAATGTGGATATTTTAACCTGCTATAATTAAATTAAAATAAATTCTAAAAATTCAAAATCCATAACAAATACAACAAATCATTAATAATTCAAATATCCGCATTGAAATATCCAAATGTGGATATCTTAACCTGCTAGAATTTAATAAATCAATAATATTTCAATGCGGATATTTTAACCTGCTAGAATTTAATAAATCAATAATATTTCAATGCGGATATTTTAACCTGCTAGAATATAATAAATCAATAATAATCCAAATATCCGCATTGAAATATCAAAATATGGATATTGTAACCTGCTAGAATTTAATAAATCAACAATAATCCAAATATCCGCATTGAAATATCCAAAATGTGGATATTTTAACCTGCCTAGAATTTAATAAATAAACAATAATCCAAATATCTGCATTATCCAATGTCCATAACACAAATACAACAATAATCTAAAATCCATAAATCCATAATTAAAACAAATACAGCAATAATCCAAAGTCCAAAATCCATAATATAAATAGTAAAATACAACAACAGTCCAAACTCCAAAGTCCATAAATCCATAATTAAAAGAAAAAAAATTAACTAAATCATTTTCCAACTAAGAAAGACTTAGAAAGTCATCAATCATCATAATATCATGTCTTCAAACTCCGAAATATCCGACTCATCGATTTGCACAATAGGCGGTAAGCCTACAATATCTGAAAAAAGAAATAAGATAAAAATTAAAACAAAAAAACACATGAAATACTTAAAAAAAGTATCGATAAAATAGAATAAAAGAATACCAGCTTCAATGTTTTCAATCTCCTCAATAATCTCTTCTACATGAGGATGATCCGAAGATGACTTTATCCAATCTTGCGTACAAACCAATGCTTCTACCATTCTAGGAGTCAAAGAACTACGAAACAGATCAAGAACGCGGCCTCCTGTACTAAATGCAGACTCAGATGCAACTGTGGATACAGGCATAGCTAAAAGATCCTTAGCCATCAAAGCAAGAACTTCATAATTTATAGCATTATCCCTCCACCAACTAAGGATATCAAAACTTGCACCAACAACAAGCAAGTTATCCTCCAAATACTTGTCTAAATCATTCCTTCCATGAGCTTAAGTAATCTTAGCTGCCACTGTTTCTTCAAATTCTCTACCAACTGGATCACCATGCTCACAAATGACCTCACTTACATTCATAGTTGAAGATGGCTTAGGGGCTGAAGATGATGTAAGCTTAAGGGCTTGTTTGGTATGGGGGTAATAGAGGTGGAAAAATTTCTCCTCCATTTTACATCTTTGATATTAAGTATTTAATAATAATAAATATATTTTAATGAAATACCCATTTTAAATTAAATTAAGATCTAAAATGGGTATTCATTAGAATAAAAATATTTAATTTTAAATAGATTATATAAGATATATAAAATATGGGGGTAATTTTTCCACCCTTTTTACCCCCATACCAAACGAGCACTAAAGGCATAGAAGGCATACAATTCTTTCAAAGTTGTATCAACCTTAGCATGTATGTCAATTGCAAGTTCAGATTCAAAATACTTATTTATTGCCCAACGCACAAATTTCATCTTTCTCCTAGGATCAAGAATCACAGCAATAAATAGCAACACATTGATATTTGTAGCACTTCCCCAATATTTTTCATATTTTGATTTCATACCCAAAGCCATCACACTTATGTCAAAATCATCACCATCTCTAGCCACACTAATCATTTTCAATATACCACAAATCTCTTGCAAATATATGTTACCAGTGACATACAAGGAACCAGATATCCTCAAAGTTGTCTCATAAAAATATTTCAAAAAAGGAAGCAACACACGCACATGCTCCCAATCATCATCCATTGGCATGCCCTTTAATTTGTCCATTTCAAAACGATATTTCTTATCTCTTTTCATCAAATCAAAAGCTTTCTTAAACTTAAAGGCAGCATCTAACATAATATACGTAGAATTCCATCTAGTTTCAATGTCCAAACATAACATTCTCTTGGACTCCAATTTCTCTTGCTCAACACAAGTCTTGAGTTTACTCAATCTAGAGGGAGATGATCTCACATATCTCACAGCATATCGAACTCTAAGAATATGATCGCTGGACTCTTTCAACCCCTCTTTCACAACAAGGCTCAATATATGAGCAATACATCTAATATGTAATAAAGATCCATTTAAAACTGACTCACCCCAACCATTGAGTCGTTCTCTCAAATAATCAATACACTTATCATTTGAACTTGCATTATCAACTGTTAAAGTTAACACCTTATCAATATTCCAATCAATTAAACATCTTTCAACAGATCTACCAATAATCTCACCAGAATGACCAGCAATTGGACAAAAATTAATAATCTTTTTATGCAATTTCCAATTCTTATCAATAAAATGAGCTATGAGGACCATGTAACTCAAATTTTGACAAGAAGTCCATGTATCAGTGGTGAGACAAATTCGACTTTTGCAACTCTTAAAAAATTCCTTCAACTTTGTTTTCTCTCCCATAAAAATTTGCAACGCATCTCTAGCAATAGTAGTTCTAGAAGGAATTATTGCTCTAGGTTGTGTCTTTGCCATATACCTTCTAAATCCCTCCCTTTCTACAAATCGAAAGGGTAATTCATCCAAAATGATCATTTCAACCAATGCTTTTCTATGCTCTTCTTGGTTAAATTTCCAATTAGTAACACTAGTTATCGCGGATGATGGAAGACCGCCATCACAATAAGAAGCATTCATTTTTAAAATGAATTGTTTCTCATCTATATTCACGGGGTACTTCTTACAACTCTTTAAATGATTACTCAAATTAGAAGTGCCTTTAGAAGGAGCAGCCACATATTGATTGTTACAATAAATACAAACTGCCTTTTGATCATTTTTATTATCATATGGTATTTTTTCAAAATGATCCCAAACCGATGATCTAAATTTTTTTATCGGTGGCCCACCCTCATTCCTACTCTCTTTAGAACCTTCAGATATTTCATTTGAAACAGGTTCTAATGGGGGCACAGGAGGACATGGAAAAGGAGAAGTCATTTCTGGTGAAATACCTGGTGTCCCGCTTTCGGCAATTTCAATCTCATTCACTGATTCCATGTTGTTATTGCTTGCCAGATCCCTAGTGTTGGTGCTAGGCTGCTAGCTGTCACAATTACATTTTATGAACAAAAATAAAATAGAGTTAATACTTATGAACAAATATTGATCATGATAAGCTGTATTTATTCATACTAATATAAAAAAAAATCAGAGATAGATATTATGTTGGAATAGGCAGCAACATATGATATTATGATCCAAAGAGTTGGTAGTTAGTTGCTATTTAAATGCAGATACAAGTACAACTAACTAATATAAAAAAACAAATTGAGAGAGAAACAGAGATATGTTTGTATGTTTATAATTTAAATGCAGATACTATCATACTACTAGTAGGATTAGTGTAAACATGTTTATGTTTGTATATTTATAATTAATAACCTGTTTATGTTTGTATATTTATAAACATGTTTATTTTTACACAACAGAAATGTGAAAAAATCAAGGAAAGTATCTTTATATATATAGAGAGATGTGTTTGTAATATAACCTATCACATTGACATTACACAGTGTTTAATATATAGATATATGTAAACCAGTTTTAATCAAGATTTTTGTTCATAAAAAATGTTCTAATGGGAAGATGAGACAAGATGAGACTAGATGAGACACATAAAAAATGTAAACAATAGAGTTAATACTTATGAACAAATATTGATTATCATAATTCATAAGCTGTACTTATTTATACTAATATAAAAAAAATTCAGAGATAGATATTATGTTGGAATAGGCAGCAACATATGATATTATGATCCAAAGAGTTGGTAGTTAGTTACTAGTTAAATGCAGATACAAGTACAACTAACTAATATAAAAAAACAAATTGAGAGAGAAACAGAGATATGTTTGTATGTTTATAATTTAAATGCAGATACTATCATACTACTAGTAGGATTAGTGTAAACATGTTTATGTTTGTATATTTATAATTAATAACCTGTTTATGTTTGTATATTTATAAACATGTTTATTTTTACACAACAGAAATGGGAAAAAATCAAGGAAAGTATCTTTATATATAGAGAGAGATGTGTTTGTAATATAACCTATCACATTGACATTACACAGTGTTTAATATATAGATATATGTAAACCAGTTTTAATCAAGATTTTTGTTCATAAAAAATGTTCTAATGGGAAGATGAGACAAGATGAGACTAGATGAGACACATAAAAATGTAAACAATAGAGTTAATACTTATGAACAAATATTGATTATCATAATTCATAAGCTGTACTTATTATACTAATATAAAAAAAATTCAGAGATAGATATTATGTTGGAATAGGCAACTTAAATTTTATTCCTCTTCCATTATTTTGACTCATGATCAGACTTAATCACAAGTTAGAGATCCTTAGGGTATCTATTAGGAAACCCGAATAAAACAATTGTCACCCATAGATCCGTGGTTAATTCTTGACAGAATTTTTTGATTTAAATGAATCAAACACATAGAAATTAATCACAAATACCAGAGACACAAATGAATTATCACCTTTTACACTTTTCTTTCTTAATTATTCATGCAGAATTAGGCAAGGTTACATTTAAGGCGCTCTACAAAAATCATTTATGGCTTCAAAGGGAGTTCGACAGGGAGATCCATTATCACATCCCAGAAGGACAACTACAAATCAGATACCTTGGTGTCCCTCTTCTCGGTACAACATTAAGAAAACAACATTACTTACCATTACTCAAAAAAATCACATATAGACTAAAACATTGGCAGAATCATCTACTCAACTATGCAGGCTGTCTACAAACAAATTAGCATAACCGACCTCATCTTCCGCAACCCTAAAAAACCATCGACAATCGAATATATGACAGAAAAATAGACAAATTAACAAACAATTAGGGCATACCTTAAATGGAAAAACAAGCCTTCAAAGAAGAATCAGCAAACAAGAACAATGCCCTACAAAGAAAAATTGAAATCGGTAAAGTTAGACAAAGGATTATGTAAGAATTACTGAATTAGAAACAACCCCTCACGAATTGCAAACGGCTGTACCTGGCGGTGGCTGCCGGCTGGTGGTGCTTGCTCTGCGTGGGAGGGAGTGGTTGCTGCTACGGCCGGCGAGCCTGCGAGGCTTGCTCTGCGTGGGAGGGAGTGTGAGCTTCGAGAACGACGAGAAGAACGAAGGGAGGGAAGGGAAGGCTGGAGAATCGAAAGGAAGAATAGAGGCGGGATTCGGGAAAAATAAAAGCCACCACTGGTCCAGTCCCCACTACCAGACAGAGTCACACACACACAAACAAAGACAACCTGTTGAGTGTGGGGCTGTGGGCTGTCGCCGAGTCGTAGAAGGAAAAAAATTAGGTAGATCGGCGGCTAGACCGGATATGTTAATAATTAGGTTAAATAATTATATATATAATTTATTTAATAAAAAAATATTTATATATTTTATTTAAAAAAATATTTTCTTATACATCGGATATTTTAATCGGATCGAATAATCCGAAAAAATATCGGATCGGATATCCGCTCCGGAAAATTTTAATTTTGACCGAATCGGATATCCACTCCGGTTTTTAAAACCCAGATCGGATATCCTAAAACTCGGATCGGATATTTTAAAAGTCGGATCGGATTTTTGGATCCCGGATTTTATGCACAACCCTACCTCTCAACCCTTAAACCCTAATTTATTAAGTTTTATTTATTTTAATTGCATTATATTAGTATTATTATTAATTATTTTTATTACTATTACTATTATTATTATTATTATCACTATTAAGGGCCTAAGCCTTATTTTGTCTTCATTTTGATGATGATGATGATTATTATTATTATTATTATTATTATTATTATTATTATTAGTATTGCTATTATTCAATGTAGGGTCAAAACCCTATTTCACTTTATTTTTGATTAATACTATTATTATTATTATTATTATCATTATTATTAGTAGTAGTATTACGTATTATTATTACTATTATTATTGTTGTTACTATTATTTATTTATTTATTTATTTATTATTATTATTATTTCGGTGAAGAGTCGAAGGCCTTATTTTATATTATTCAAATTTTACCATTTATTATTATCATTATTATTACTATTATTACTACTACTACTATTATTATAAGTATCATTATTATTATTATTAAGATAAAATCTTCAAGCCTTATATTATCATCTTTTCCAATATTAATATTATTACTTTTATCCTTAGCAATATTAGTATTTTGTTAGTGTTACTATTATTATATTATTATTTTACCTATAACCCTTATCTTAGAATAAATTAGGAGATAATAGTATTTTTGGTAGGAGGGAACCTAATACTTAGTTTTTCCCTCTTATAGGTGAATCCAGTTAAAAACTCTAAGGAAGCGTAGGAGCATTCTCCAAGACTGATGTCGTGTTAGGTAAGGGTGTAGCTAAGGCCTTATGTGTGTTATGTGTTTTATATGCCTTGTATGCGATGTGTTATGATATGTTATGTATCTTATACTTATCGTTATAACTATTTTATGTGAAGTGTAGCTTGGAGTTGAAGTATGCTTATGTGTTATCTTATAAAATGTGTATAATTTGTTTATGCTGTGATTATGATGTGATATGATGTGGCCCTTTAGGACATCCATGATAGGTTATGTAATGTGATGATATAGGGTGAAAGGATGAAAAAGGAAAATGGGGAAGTAAGTTGACCAAAGAATGTGGGTTTGACCTAAATATTGCATGACCCATGAATGGAAGAATGTAAGGTTTTGCATGGAAGAATCTAGGGTTTTGCATGGAAGAATTTAGGGTTTCGTCTAGGGTTTTGCATGGGAGAATCTAAGGTTTTGCATGGAAGAATCTAGGGTTTATATGGGAGAATTTAGGGTTTTGCATGGGAGTTTAGGGTTGTGCATGAAAAAGTTTGAAGGGTTGCATGGGATGTATAAAGTCTGCATGGGGGTGAATTTTACGTATGGAAAGTTGGTTTGGGGTGTGAGGAAGGTAATAGAAGAGTTGTTTGGGTGTTTGGATGCTTTGGATGAAAAATAGTACGTGGGATAGTATAAGGATACATAGGAGACCAGGCTAGGGTTTGGAAGAAAACCCTAATATGAGAAGGTGGTAAAAAGGAGAAATAAATGAGGATGGAAATTATCATGTGAGGGGGAGCATGATCATCGTGGAAAGATAAGAGTGGAAGGTGAGAAATGGAGGGGTGACATGTGGAAAGGAGGATGCTAGGGTTTAGTGTGGCTAGCTAGGGTTTGGTGTGGCTACTTAGGGTTTCGTGATCACACGTGCACTTGGGGAGTAAAGTGTGATGATGAGGGTTGAATCTAAGATTTGTGATGTGTGGGTGTTAAAATAGTTTGGGTTGAGTGATGTGGAGTAGGATGGGCCACATAGGCCTAAATTGGGGTTTCTAGAGAAAGCCCTAAAGTGAGTTAGTGAGTGGACTTGGAGGTATATGGTAGTGGGCCTTGACCCATACATTTAGGAGTTGGAACTCTAGTGTGAGTTAGAGTAAGGAGGAAATGATGTTGGGACATGTTAGGAGGTGCATAAGTCTCATGATATGGGACGGGTCCTTTTAGAGGATAAGCATAGAGGGAGTTAGTCATGCATGTCTAGGGTGAAGACCTTTTTGAATAAGACACGGTAAGACACTAATCAGTTAAAGAGGAAGACAGTTGAGCCGGACCCAGACAGGTCCATTGGCGAATAATAGTGGCCAGGAGTCGGGGTGCCTCGGAGACCGATGCACCGGTGAATAATAGTGGTCATGCGCATTATGCCTGTATGTTTCCGGTCCACCGACTATAATAGTGGGGGATTCCGTGCTCAACAAACCAAACATAATTGTAATAAGACCTGGGAAGACACTAAGTACTTACAGTGAAACACCATGAGAGTCGGGGCCAGACCTGTCCACCGGCAAATAATAGTGGTTAGGTGCGCTCTGCCCTATAAGTGATCTATCCACCGGCGAATAATAGTGGCAAGGAGCTTTATGCCTTGTAAGTTTTCAGTCCACCAGCTATAATAGTGGGGTTTTCGTATTCACATGGAATGATAATAATCATGGTGTGAATTGAGCATTGATAAGAGATTAAATAATTAATTTATCTGGACAACAGCTTGACCTTTATCTACCTGTAAAGATCGAATTCTGTTATGCTATCGTGCTTGAATTATGTGCATTTATGTGTTGGCCTTAGTGCATGATTACCTTACTCAGTACGTAACGTACTGACCACTCTTTTTATGGGTGCTGCTCATTCCCACGAGGAGAAGGCCCCTCTGACTTTATGCAGGTTGGTGATGCTGTTTTTGGTGTCTTCGATGCTTGTGAGGCATCGGATGGGACTAAGAGTTGAGTATAGACCTGGTTCGGAGATCGAGAGTGGCATGGCCGGATTTCCCTTTTATGAATTTCTATTTTGTATTGAGTATCCTAAACTTAATTTTTACCGGTTGTAAATTTTATTTCTTTTTTAAGAACTTTGACTACGCACTTTGATTTCTATCTTATGATTGATTGTACTCCTTTGGATTGTAAACTTTTACGCTTACTCTGATTTCTATGTTATGATCTTTCTAGTTCTTTTTATGAACTCTTGGTTTAAGTTTGACGATAATTCTTTTTAGCCTTACCACTTGGTACTCGAACGATTGGAGTGAACCGGTCTGGTACTAAGTGTGGCGGTAACATCTCTAGAATTCACAGGTTTTAATTTAAGTGCTTCAGTTTATTTTGAAAGTGAATTTTGGAGTGTTACACCTAAAGACTTGGTTTAGCCCATGATTGATTATGGATTTTTGCTGGTGTATCTTCGTGCCCCAATCATGCCCTATATCTTACTCTATTTAGCTCTACAAACTTATAGAGGGTATTCATACTTATGGATTAAGTGTCATTGTCAATAGAGCAATGTGCTACCTTCATATGCTAGTACAACCAAGGTAACTTAGTGTCATTGGATTGATAGTTGGTAGGATACTATATTGCCTTGGTGTGCCAGTATAATCCAAGTACCTTAGTGTCTCCGGGTTGATATAATCTACTCTTGAGTAAATAAAAATGGAAATGATTATTGTTGAATTGGAATGATTATTGGATTGGTTGGTATTATCCTTTGTGCTTGCCTATGGTTCGGTAGTAGCATTCTTGCCTACCTTTGTTCGGTAGTTGCCTTTGAGCCTTACTTGTGGTGTTATGAATTTTTATTGGTATTGTGTATTTATCCATACATGTGGTTATGACTATTTATGTTATCCGATATATGACGATCTGATCCAATATCCGAATCAATCCGATCCAAAAAATTAAATAACTAACGTGATACATTTTTTTTTCAAATCAAATATTCGATCTAATAAATAAAAGATCAAATAAATCTGATATCCAATAAGAAAAATACAAATAGTATCTGATCCGATAAATTATATACATATACACTCTACACTAGGGTTGTTCACGATTCAAATATATGATATTTCGGATATATGAAAATGATATTTGATATTTGATTTGAAACTTTAAATATCAAAAAGATTGGATATCTAAATTTTTGGATCGGATATCAAATGTAACCGTATTATCCGAATAAAATTTCAAATATAAAAAACTACCAAATCACAAATATATTTAATATTATCCGATCTGCTGAACAAATATTCAATCCCCTCCGCAAATATCCAACTTGCTCAATAAATATCTGATGTTAAGATGAAAATTAAAGATGATATATCACAAGATTTAATTGGATTCTATCAGATTTAAAAGGAGATTATATTAAAAATATAAGTCTAACTAAATTAAATTTTGGCCCAAATAATAAATCAAGTCAGTAAAAATTATACACACACACATCTAAATTTATTCATATATAATTATATATAAACTAAAAAATTATAAAAAATGTATAATTATATTTCTTTGGATCGAATATTATTTGTACTTTTTGGATCAAATATCTAGTTTATTTGATTTTTTATTTGATCGGATCATATTTTTATTTTAAAAAATTGGATCGGTTATTTACTTTTTCGGATCGAATCGCTTCTGATATTGGATCGAATATGCAAATTGAAATATCCCAAAACCCTAATTTAGGAAATTATGACAAAATAAGGATTTATTAGGGAATTTAATTAAATGAATTATTTTATTAAAATTAGAGGAAGTAATTAAGGCAAAATCAAGAGGAAAATAATAAATAATAAATTAGGAAAAATTTGGGTGTTTTGCTAATTAAAATGGAATTAAGGGAAAATTATTCAAAATGTCCTAAATTAATCAAAAAAGTGAACTTATTTATTATTTTATTAAAATATTATTATTTTAAATATTCAAAAGCACCAAATTGTTCTAAATACCCCAACCCATCTTCTTCCTTTTCCCCCTTCTTTTCCTTTTTTTCTTTCCTTCCTCTCCTTTCTCCTTTTATTTTTTTTCCTCCCTCCCCCGATCTAGGCCAGCGTCCCCCGCGGCCCAAACCTTCCTCACTCTCTTCGCGTGCGGCCTAGCCCGTGTCGAATTTTTTTCCCTGCTCAGCCGCCTGGTCCTCTCCGTCTTTTCTTTCTTTTCTTTTCTTTCCCCTGGGTCAGTTAGTCCACTCCTTTTCTTCTTCCTTCTTCTTCCCCGTCTCTTCTTCTTCCCCGCTCCTTCCTCGAGTAGGTTTGCGACCCCTACAACACCACACATGTCTGCCTGCCACCTCCCCTCTCTTCCCCGTCGATTCCTTTCCATTCTCGACCTAATCAGTCCTCCTCTCTCTCCTCACACGTGCCCCTTCCCCTTCCTTTTCTTCTCCCCTGACCAGACAGGACCTGCAACTTTCCAGGCCTGTACTGACCACCCGCCACTGATTGGCGACCTGTCACGCATGACCCTCTCTTGTCCTCTTCCCCCTCTGTTGTTTTTCCCTTCAATGGCCTATAAATACCCCATATCTGCCCTCCATTTGGTCTTTTTTCCCTGCCCAAAAATTTCCCCCTTTGTTGCACCACTGCCTGTTCAAACGACCACTCTATTTTCGCCGCCTAGCACAGTCGCCCGAACCACCTCCCAAACCACTCCTTGCACCACCATCCATCAAACTACACTACTTATCACCCTTGATTCTTCTTGCACTAGCCGCCTTGGCCATGCAAAGTTGACTCCTCGATCAACCCCTTCTCACCATGGGTGGCGCCGTCCACCACCGTTTGTGCTGTAACCACCACTCCCCTACCCCCCAAAACAACTAGAAGAACCTCCTCTAACTCCCCTACCTTCCTTTCCCCTGCCTCCCTCTCCTTCTCCTTTCCTCCCTCTCCACTACCTTTGGCCACCACACCCACTGCTACCTACGCCGCCCCTTTGGTTGCACTGCCACCACCATTCAAGCCCTCTCAACCTAGGGCATCCACCACCACCTCAATCACCATCTCATTCCCCCTATTCTATCCTAAGCGACAACCTTTCCACCCTCTCTTCTCCCTCCATCACCGTTGCCGCTGGTGCCGCCTGGTCACCACCATCCCTAGGTGGTTCCCTAACCTCCACAAACCTTAAACCTTATTTATGCAAGTGTTATCATTTTTATTAGTATTAATATTATTATTCTTAATAATAATAATAATAATAATAATAATATTATTATTATTATTAATTTATCATTATTATTATTTTCATCATTATTATTATTAAACCTAACTTTGGAATATTACTACTATTATTATTATTAATGGTAGAAACCTTATCATCATTATCATCATCATCATCATCATCATCATCATCATTATAATTATTAATGCTAACTTTGGCATATTATCACTATTATTATTATTGTAGATATTCGAACCCTTATATTATTATGACCATTTCGATTATTATTATTATTACTAGTATTATTCTTAACATTGTTATTATTATTGTTACAACAACAACAACAACTACTACTACTACTAATACTACTATTACTACTACTACTACTACTACTATTATTATTACCTTGCCATTATTGTTAATATTACCTATACCACTAATATTACTATCACTACTAGCATTCTTACTATTATTAGTATCATTATTGTCACTACTTTAGTATTACTAATATCATGATTATTATTAATAAGATTTGGGTTGTTATTAGTATTATCACTACAACTATTATTATTATTAGTATTAGTAGTAATATTAAGCTATTATCTTTAATAATATAGATATTGCTATAAATACTTTAACATGAACTGCTACATCTTCTAAGACCTATTTTGACTAGTAATAACATGGTTATCTACTTGAGAATAATAACCCTACTTTTATGTATAAAACAACTATTATTATTATTAGCCCTAATATTAGACTATGATAAGGGTAATTTAGGAAATAATGGTAATTTTGGTAAGAGGGAAGTTAACCCTTAGTATTTTCCTCTTATAGGTGAATCCAGTCAAAACCCTAAGGAGGCATAGGAGCGTGCTCCAAGATTAGTGTCGTATTAGGTAAAAATGTAGCTAAGACCAACTATGGATGTGTTATGTGTCTTGTATGCCATGTGTTATGTTATGTGGTGTACTTTATGATTAGTATGACTATTTACTTATAGCGTAGCTTAGAGTTGAGGTATGCTTATGTGATTCCCTTATGGCATGTGTAATGATATATATATGCTGTGCTTATGATGTTATATGATGTGACCCTCTAGGGCATGTATGCTAGGGTGTTTAATAATATGATATGGGGTGAAAGGATGAGAAGGGGGAAAAGGGGAAGTGAGTTGACAAAAGGGATATGAGATTGACCTAATTATCTCATGATCTATGAGGGGGAAAATAAAAGGAAATTATGAACAAAATAAAAGAGTAGGGTGAACCTTACATGGGAATTTCTAAGGTTTGCATGGGAATTTATAAGGTTTGTATGGGATGGAAGGAGTTTGCATGGGAAGGATCCTTATCTGAGAAAAGTTTTGTTGGGGTGTAAGTAAGGTAAGGGAATAGTTGTTGGGGTGATTGGAGACTTTGGGTGAAAAATAGTACGTAGGTTGGTATAAAGGTGTATAGAAAACCTAGCTAGGGTTTGAGAGGAAAACCCTAATTGGAGGCGGTCTTGAAAGTAAAAATAATTGAGATGAGTGAAATATGGGATAAGAGTGGAAGAATATCATATGTAGGGTGAGTATGGGTAAGAAAGGTTGGTAGGTGAGTAATGGAGAGGTGACATATGGGAAAGAAAGGTGTTAGGGTTTGGAGTGGCCAACTAGGGTTTCATGGTCACATGTGTATTCGGGGAGTAAAGTGAAATGATGGGGGTTGAATCTAAATGAGATTATGTGTTGGGTGATAAATGGACTTTGGTTGGGTGAGACAGAGGAAGGATGGGCCACATAGGTCCAATTAGAGTTTCAAGAGAAAACCCTAGGGGAAGATAGTGAGTGGACTTGGATGGCATAAGGTAGTGGGACTTGACCCACACACTTAGGAGTTGGGCTTCCAATGTGAGTAAGTGGAAGAAGGAAAGGATGTCAGGGTGTGTTAGGAGGTGCAAAAGTCTCAAGATATGGGACGAGCCCTCTTGGGAGAATAAGAGTAGACGGTTTGTGACATGCATGTCTAGGGTGAAAACTTGCTGAATAAGACATAGTAAGACACTAATCATTTAAAGTAGAAGATTATTGAGCCGGGCCAAGACCGATCCACCAGCTTAATAGTGGCCAAGTGTCGGGGTGTCCTGGAGATCAATCCACTGGCATATAATAGTGGTTAGGAGAGTTCTACCCTATACGTTTCCGATCCACCGGGTATAATAGTGGGGGATCCCAAGCTCAATAGACCAAGCTCTAAGTTACAATAAGTCATGGGAAAGACACTAAGCAATTACAGTGAAACATCATAAGAGTCAGGGCCAAACCGATCCACCGGCATAATAGTGGCCATGAGCACTTTCCCTAGAGACCGATCCATTGGCAATAATAGTGGTCAGGAGCGTTCTTCCTTGTACGTTTTCTTATCCATCGGCTATAATGGTGGGGTTCTCGCACTTGCATGGATTGATAAAGAGCATAGTGTGAAATGAGTATACTGATCAGAGATCTAACGCATAAGTTTATCTAGACTATAGCTCGACATTTATTATCTGTATTGTTTGTATGCTGTCTATATGATCATGCTTGTGTTATATGCCTTCTATGCTTGGCCTTAGTTGCATGGTTACCTTGCTCAGTACGTAGCGTACTGACCATCCGTTTCATGGGTGTTGCTCATTCCCACGAGTAGAGGGCCCACCTGAGTTTGTACAGGTAGGAGATGCGATTTTTGAAGCCTACAATACTTTGGAGACATCGGATGAGGCTGAGAGTTAAGCTTGGACTTGGCCTGGGGACCGAGAGCGACTTGGACGGATTTCCTTTTACTGTTCACTTACCTTATATTGATTTATTTCAACTCTATTTTATCATACTGTACCTTTTACCCCCTTGGGAACTTTAATTATGCACTCTTAGATTGTAAAATCTTTTAGCGTACTCTGATATCTATATTATGAATAATTTAGTTCTTCTATGAGATCTTGTTTTAAGTTTGACTCATGATTGACAATAATTTATCTTTAGCCTTGTGGTTAGTACGAGACTGGCTGGGGGTCGGGCTTGTACTGATTACAACGGTAATATCCCCAAAATTCACAGTTTTATTTTCTTGGCTTCTGTTGTATCTTTTATTAAAACAAAATTTTTCATAACATGAACAACCCTACTAAACACTATTTATTTTTCCTAAAATTTTATTTATACAATCATGTATGCGTGTGTATGTGTGTATAATTTGAAATGAGTGTTTATTGTAAGTAAATTTTATGCTTTTTAATTATTATTTTGATATAATATTTAATTATTAGCCAAAATTTAGAATTACTAAATGAATATAATGTAATTTAATACTCAAATCAAATCATTAGATCATATTTGTTCAACTTTAAAAAATGAATAATTTTTTATCTAATATTTTTCAATTGTAGCCTGCTCGAAAGTTTTGGATATATACTAGATTATTTGTCATCCGATCCGAAACTTTGGATATCTGAAGTGTTAGATATCTAAAGCTTTTTTTTTAGATATCCAATCTTTTAAATATCCATTTTTTTTTTGGATATCCGATCTTTAAACACTCCTACCTGTGGTATCATAGATATTATTGGTTTTGATATTGTGATATGAAATATATGTGAAGGTTATGGTTACCGTGTTGAAATTGGTTCTAAGCATTACTTCAAAGAGCATCTCTTGGATTCTTGGTTGGTAAGTTTCATTACGTTCTAAATGAATAAGTATGAGCAGTATGTGGCTCTGGTAATATTTGTTTATCTAATATGATTCTTGTATTTTGATCATTGTATATTTTAATATTTTATACCATGTGTTGCTGTGATACCTTTTATGTATTCTATGATAGCTTTTTTATATCAGTCTTATATAATGGATTACTTAGTACCATTATACTGATGGATTTCATTTCATAAGCCCCTACTTATTTAATGGAAAATGATATTTCAAAGTTAGCTAGTAAGATCAGTTGAAGGCTAGCATTTTAGGTTGAGAGTTAGGAAAATATGGTGTTTTACCCATTATCCTGTGATACGGATGTTCTTATACTTTGATGTCCTTATGTAAATTTTGTAACTACTGATTGTTGTTTTATTCAGAATGATATAAATTTACCTTGTTTTTCCTTAATCTGATTCTTATAGCTATGTTATTAATTTGAGCAGGGTAACATTTTTAGCATTAGCACATGGTAAAGAATGGTTAAGAAAATCAGACTTATACTAAATGTGGCGGTAATACTATGCATTTTTACTATATTATCTCTCACAATTAATTCTTTGAATGAAATTTTTAGGTCTTCAAAATGGAGGTATTACACTTTCCTCCTTGTTTCCTCATTTTTTTGACAACTTTGTTTTAACCCCTCCTGCATTTACTTATATTAACACTTCCTTTTACCCATGGTTTCCTTGTATTTCACCTTTCTTTTCCTCTCCACATGCTCGATTTTATTGTTGCTACTACCCCTATCGTTGTCGTTTGTCACTTATCATTTTCTCCTCTTATTTTATTTTCTCTAACTTTCTACACTCCTATAGAAACAACCACAGAAGTTGATGGAAAATGACAAAAAGCGATGATATCCAACAACTATGTAAGCTATAGTTGTCTACACTATAGATGACGGATTATAACATTATCGTCTAGAGCAAATAAGAATAAAAAGAGGCTTAAAAAATTGTAGGAAGGAATAGACAACAATTCTAAATTATAACAACTTTCTAAAATTCACTTCAGATGGTGATTAAAACA